>OY728135.1:1023734234-1033734234 GCA_963277665.1 Viscum album
TTAAAAATTATACAAATGGATAATAAAAAAATAACATATATTGAATTTGAAAATCCATAGTGTTTTGGTCTCCTATAAAAATAACACCAACGAATAACTCTATGAAAAACACCAGAAATATAATTGGAATATTTTTAAAGATGTAGAGAAAACTATTAAAAAACTATTTAGATGATTAATATAGAAAATAATAAGTATTCATAGGAAGTACAAACCCAATATGACCATTGCCATACCAATGTGACCTTTAGATAACCAATTAGATCATTGGGATAGTTACCCAGCTTTTAAAAAGCAATCTATAAGTTAGAATTGTATCTTGACCATTAGAATAGTAAAATAACCTATAAATAATATTCAACATGAATAAGATAATTAAATATAAATATTATAAATAAAAAGAATCTCAAAATAAGGCAATAAAAAAATTATAAGTGTATATTTTTAATATGTTTAGTTTCAACTTATTTTTTAAAAACCATAATTTTTATAAAAATAATTAAATATTAAATTAACATGAATCAAAAAATTATTTTGATAAAATAAATTTCATTTTTTGAATAATCTTATTGAAATTATCTGAAATTAATTTTTTATTAATTTTATGAAAATCTAAAATTTTTGATTATATAGTGAAAATCTAATTTTTCAAATACTATATGTTTGATGGAATAATATTGATTTAATAAAGACCAAATAAATTTTGAAATGGTTTTCCGAACCCAAAATGAGTTTAATAAGATAAATAATATTTTTAAAAATAATAAATTTAAGGTTTATACGTTAAAGAAATTTACAAAGTCTCAAAAGATAAAGTATTAAATTAAAAAACTATTTCTCATAATTTTCATCATTTATTTTGTAAAAAACCTATATTTAGTGGTGGGAGGTTTTAAATGTAATAAAAACAAGTAATTATAATTTAATTTTATTCATAGTCTAAAATATGTCCAAACTATAGGTCTTGGTTGTAAGAACTCATATCTTCTTTTCTAGTATGGACCTTTTTTTTGGGTTGTTTTTTAGGAAAAAGGAAGATTTAAAAATTTCTCTAAGTACATGTCATGTACTCCTGAGTACATGTTGTGTACATAGTTTCCACGTGTAGCTATGTACTAGTTGTGTAATTGTCGAATACATGGTCATGTGGGTGACCTGGAAGACCACCTAAAATGGGGGTCGATCGAGGCTAGTACACGGCGTGTGCATTGAATGAACATGTCGTGTACTTTTCTTTTTATTTGATTAATCAGAGTAAGGTCACATATCATCTCCATAACCATCTTTTTCTTCCCGTGTTTCATACAGGAGAGCGCTGAGATGGTCGAGAACTTCAAACCCCTGCCATTATTCCGTCCGAGCTCTGATTGAGATGTCGCCGGGTGCATTGGATTCCAACCAGTGAGTTCTCTCTTTCCCTAAAGCCCCTCTTCCGAATTCATCCTCTCTCATGAGTTATTGAGGGTTGATCATTTTTACCCTTTTTATAGATCTACATCAATCTAGGCCTATTCAAGGGCTGATGTTCAAGAGTGTTCATCGAACAACATCAAGGAAGGTGATTTGTGCCTTTAATTGATAGTGTTTGGATTATATATGCTTAATGTGATGAATACCCATGTTTGGTGTATTTCGTATTTTGGATTCAACCATGTTAATACCTTCTATGGTTTGTTTGTTTTATTTAGGGTTTTTTAAAATCTATAAGATTGTATACCCTTGTTTATGGGACACCACATGGGTGTGTTCCCCTGTTTGACTAATTAGGGTTGTTTGGACTAGGTTGCCTATGAGGAATTTCTTGTTTTCATGCCTTGAATTTCTTATTATGGAGTTTATTGATTATTCGAATTGCATATATTGTTCTTTTGAATGTTATCTGTGTAGTAGCTATAGATTACATGGGATGCTTGAATATGATATGCACACTGATCTTCCAATGGACCGTGAGAGCATTGGACCAGGAAAACTATGGGGGTTTCCATGTTTATTTAGACAGGACTGTGAGAGCCTTGGTGTCGATTTTGACCCAAGGGGTATTGACTGTGAGAGATACCTAGTGATTTTTTATGACTATTTATACTATGTTGACCTAGGAGTTATTGACTACGAGAGCTACACAGAGTTCATGTATATTTTATTGATGCTATGTAGACAAGGGGTATTGACAGTGAGAGATACCTAGGAGGTCGTTATCTTTACTCTATGTTAAGTGGGACCATAAGGGTTAGATGGTGAGAGAATTCCCATAGGGTTGGTTGTAATTAAATGAATAATTGTGATGATTCTACCAAGCCAAATCACAAGCTTGGACTCTGTCTTACTTGGTTTTTTAGATGGTCTTATGAGAATAATGTTGTTACTATTGTACAGGGGGATACAGAGCTTAAGATAGATCCTGAGGTTACATTATTCAACAGTTTGAATAATTTACAAATGAAAATGAATGTAATTGTAAAATGTAGTATGGTTTACTTTTGAGTAATTCCATGTTTATTTATTCATTTCTGTATATTTCCTGCTATATATATTTTCACGAACCAACCCTGGTCGACCCTGGACCGGTCACCCGAGCCAATCCGCAGCAAGGCCTGAGGGGTGTTTCGGATCCTCCTAGGCTGGCGACAAGTGTCAGGGCATCAACAGAGAATAACAGGGGAACGATTTCACCCAATATAAAAAAAAGATGAACTAAGTATTAGAGATAAAATTGAACAACGTAAAATAAATAAACGAAAAAAAAAGAGAAAGAACGAATAACAACACATACTAACCTGACCAAAACAAAAACTCCTTGTGACCCTAAGAGTCACTCTCCAACACCCAAACCAAATATCACCCAAGTCAATACAAACTAGATCTGAAACCTGCATGAGAAACTAAAAACAATAAAACACTCTAGGCGTAAGTATTAAAAATCACTAGGCATTCCCAATAGTCTATCCCCAAAGCACTACCTTTAAATAAATAATTTACTAATTCTGGGTCTGAACAAAATTATATAAAATATGGGTTTCCACACACACTTACACATCCAAAATAAGTAACAGTCCATTTCCCTTTTTAATTTAAAAACATGGTTAATGTTTGAAGAGAAAAGGTGCATTACATTTTAAAACATTTTTACAAACAATTTAAAATCTAAAAATTTAGTTTTTAGTCGAGAGGAAAACCACACACAATACACAACACACAATAAGGGCAATTTGAAGGCAGAAAACGGGGACCAACAGCCTAACTAGGCCCCACAATCGTCCACCACATACAAAAAATCATTAAAGAAAACATGGTTTGAACCTAAGAGATCATGAACAATCCATAACATACTATACATGTGACTCATCCTGAAGGAATGACCTACCCAATGATGTCATAATTCCCTAACAGTCGGTGTTTCCCTACCTGGCCTAACCGAGGGGCCTAATCCCCTAGCAAAGAAAAGTTCATACTAAGAGCCACTAACCAGTGCGTATTCTAAACTAGTGTAGAAATCGTTCTCAGAATATTAACTTCCTATGCCAGGTTCTCATGTCCACATGTGTAATAAAAAGGGGGTGAGTCAACAATGTCAAACAAACAACCAATTCTAATTCACAAACATCACGCATAATAACCCACAAAATCGACGTGCACAGCAAGGTCACCCCTGAGTCACTCTAAAGAGGGTTTTAAAAAATAATTTATTTTTATTAAAGTGCCAAATGGGCCTTAACCAACTTTAAAGAAAAGCATCATTTCTCAAGATAAACCAAAACACTTTCTCATGCGTTAGAAGACATTTATCATCAAGTCAGAACCACACTTGAAAATCGAGGAATTATGTTCAAATACCAAACATGCATTTTTCAATATTGTGCCACAATTCATCAACAAAATAATTTTAGTGGGATGCATAAAAATAAAGTCTCATTTACAACAAATCACTATTCTAAAAATAATTATTTAATATTATTTCACATTTAACGAAAAAAAATGAAATAACAGAAAATAAATATATTCCAAATTCAAGGGAAAGTGCAGTGGGGGACCTACCTAAAAGGAGAACCAAGGTGAACATTCCAGCTATTGATGCTTTCTAACCAGAAGATGTTGCTACCCTCTTGCATGAATATACTTTCATATATATATATATATATATATATATATATATATACACACACATACATACGTACCTAAGCATATGCGTTCGCAACCTAAAAGACGTTCAAAACCTACGGAAATAAAAATCAAAGACTCAGAAATACCGTAGTAAGGTTAACACACTCCAAAGCATCTCCAAATCATAATTCTCACTATACAAATGATTTAATAAACCAGTTAATATTTTATAAAGCAATTTTTAAAGAGTAACCAGAGCTTTCCATAAACAAAACTCATTCAAAGAACACATTTTTGAACAAACACGCACTAAAATCATTTGAAAATACATTTCACACTACTTACATAACTCATAAAATCCATTTGGAAACATTATAAGAAATGCAGATAATCAATTTAACTGATTCCAATTGTCATGCCCCTTTCAAATCCATACTCACTTCTAAACCATTTTATAATAGGATTCTCGTCACTTTCACAATTCAAACACACATTTAAGGTGAACAAAAAAGAATCCAACAAGAACCAACACAAACTACTTTTGAAAAATTCACTTTCAACACAATTACAACTTTAAATCTCAATGAAAACATGTTTTGTACCTTTTCCACAAGGCATCAAATATATTTAAGATATTCCACAATGAACACATGAAAAATAAACACTTTTCTTTAGAAAACTCATTTTCATCACATGTACATCACAAAACTTTTCCAAATCATGTTCCACACCACATAATTAATCTATAGAACTCATGTAAATAATCAAATAACCAATCCAAACTCATCCAATAACATAAAAACATGGAACTACCTCAATTGATGAAGAAATTCGAGAAATTGGTTAAAAATCGATTTGCACCCCAATCACACCCAAGTGAGATTAAATTGAACCTAAAACAACCATATCGAACCATCAATTTTTGGAATTAAACCCCAAAATGGAGAAACCAGGTAAAGAAAAAATCACCAAACACAAATTGGGGAAGAGACGGGTCACCAGAGGGGAGATTTTGGGTCGACTGGAGGTGGTTTGAGCGGCCGAAGGGAGGTCCAAGCAGCAATATGGAGGTTCTAGTGGTCGTAGGGAGATCTAGTTCTGACGGAACAGCTGGAGAAGGAGTGGTGGCCGGATGGGAGGCCGATTCAGCCAAGATGGAGGTCGCGTCGGTTGGTGCAGAGGAAGGTTGCGGTGACAGGCGGCTGGCCGGAGCAAGGAGGTAGGTCGTGGCTGGGTGGAGGCATCAGGAGGTATGAGACCATGTAGGGGAGGGATGCGCTACATGGGTGATGGGTAAAACAGAGACCAGCAGTAGTTGGGTTGCGCGTAGGGAGAGATGATGGGGGGTGCGGTTCTACGCACAACCCTAACAAAGAGAAGGAATAAAATATAATAATAAAAATTAAAATAAATTAAAAATAATACTTGAATCAATATTAAGAATAATATATCTATAATAATTTTAAAAATAATGATAATAATAATAATCAAATAATGTTAAATTAATAAAACCCTTCACTTAATTAAGAGAGGAGAAACATTAATAACAATTTTGATAACAATAATGGTAACACTAATAATAATAACAATAATAACCATTCCGTAATAATAATAATATTATTATTAAAAATATATATGTGTGTGTGTGATAATGTTAATGAAACTTTTAATAATAATAATCATCATCATCATCATTTAGTTACTATTTTAAATCTTTAATTTATTTGAAACAAATGGGTGGGCCGCACAGTCTCTGAACCGTCCCCCGCCCAAGAGCTTGGTGATGATAACCCCAAAGAACTCATCTTTAAATAAGATAAATTATAAAATTTTAACAAGGACTCCTCCGAAACCCTATCAGAACCGGAACCAAGGCAGAAATAAAACTTGGGTGTGAAAATTCTCCCCACTATAACGGTTTTTGTCCCTAGAAAGCCACAACAAGATATAGACCTAAAGATAAAACATCTGAAGTTTCAACCACCTCCAAAAGTTTAAGTGCCTCTAGTTGATCGATCCAAACAAACACCGAAATCCCATGACACAAAAATCATCCTCAAAACACAAACACCTTAATCACTACCAAACAAAATCCAGACCATCCATTTCAACCGAGGAGCGAACAAACTTAAACTACCTCTGTCACTTATTCCCATAACATTAGTCCCACAAAACCATTAATTGTACTCCAATCCCAACGTTTTCTCAAGAGTAAAAACTTAGGATTAGGTGCTTCTACATGATACCACCCTCCACCAAATGACGCATGAAAAAAAAAATTGATACTGACATGAGGAGGCCCGAACAGACTCCCCATCATAAGGATCGGGCTAACACTAAATTATTTCAGGTGTAACTCTGTGAGACCTTATGTGGGTATCCCCACCATAAGAGATGATGAGATTATCCGAACTTGAAAATTTTCCATACAGACCAAAAACCCCTAACACGAGGGGGGAAAGGGAAGGGCCCAACTGATAGAGCATCAAAAATACCGTCATCGACATATCAACAATGTCGCGCCCTCGGAAAAACACAAACCATGCCACGCTAAGGAAAAAAGATTAAACCAATGAAATTTTTTTCACCATTGGGTTTCTCCTGACTACGCGCCAACGTTACTCCAGAAAATATGGCTAGAGCATTGATGATTGAAGCATATCTTTCCTCGTATTCAGGCTTTAGAAATTCCCAAACATAACACACACACCAAAATTTTACCAAACAAACTTCCATTACAATAATGGTTTCAAAGAGGTAAGAGAATAGCCATTCATACAACTTAAGGAAAATAAACACCACAGAATGCTACAAGAGACGAACACTACATCCAAGAAACACTATAAAGAAAAAACCAAAAATTGATCCCAAACATTGTCTTACTCCTACTGATGGGCTGAGGTGACCTTCGAAGAGCCAGGTTTGGGTTCAACATGCTTCTTGGAAACACCTCAACAGAATTACTGCAAGTGACCCAGACATCCACAGGTGTGGCAGAGTCTCGGAGCACTCGATCACATAGGCCTCTTGTGACCATTCATACCACACTAGTGACGGATCACGACATCGCGCTATGAAGAAGATGACTGAAGGTCTGAAGGCCCCTTGATTTCTCTATTAGAGTCACCAGAATTAGGTCGCTTCTTGTTCTTCCTATCGTCATTCTCTACACTACTTCCCATGGCCGGAGAAGGATTTGCCACCTCATGTCCTCCTGCTAACTTAGCTTCGGCCAGAAAAGATTTTCCCACAACATCTGAGACGGTGGTTAGGTTGAGCTCTGACACTTTGGACTACAGTTCAGGTCAGAGTCCAAACTCAAATTTTCAAGCCTTCTCGGGAACATTTGCAACAAACTATTGGTCGTACAGTACTAGTTCTAAGAAGCGTCGATAGAATTATAGTACTGATTCAATGCCTTGCTGAACACAACACAACTCCATCCTCTTCCTCAGCTTCATCAGCTCAGAGAAATATTTTTGGATAAATGAAGACTTTAAGAACTCCCATGTGAGATCTTCTCAAGGCTTGCTTGAAGACACAGACTTCCACCATTTCTAGGTTGGATCTTAAAGCATAAAGGTTGCAACTTCACCTTCAATTACTCAGGAAACCCAATGAAATTGAAGTTCTTCTCAATCTTCCACAACCAATCCTCCGCCTCAAGAGGATCTTCTTGACCATAAAATAGGAGATGGTTCAACTTCCAGAATTCCAAAACATAGTCTATATGTTCATCAACTGGAGGATTTTCTAAGGGTGCACCACCCAAAGCTGCACCATGGGAATTCATCAAACCAACGTGGGGGAAAACACTAAGGAACAAGGAAACAAATAACTTAATCAAAACATGGTCATTACCATTCGAAATTCAACTTCTAAAAATTCAAAACATGACTTTTTGAAACCATTTTCCAAAATTAACAAAAACCCAAAATGGTTCACAAAGAGAAATTAGTGTCCATGGGTGACCCACACATATGGTTGGCAGCCATACAACAGTCACACCGTCGTCACGGAGAGCATTCTAGGGTAATTTCCCTGACTCCACATGGCTTTCCAAGCCCTACGATCTCATGGAGGATATTTTCCCGGATCCCATTTCATTTCCCAATACCAAAAAACCATAAGAATCAAAGGACATCGACAAACCCGAACATCCCATGGTAACCCGAGGTTCAGAATGAGAAAGGGTACATGACATCTTTCCTATCTCTATGCCTCGAGTCTCGACAATCCTACTCTTTATACCATGACAACCCCAAATTATGATGCGAGCTCTGAAAAATAAGGTCTGCTCAAGAGCCGACCTCCTGTGATACTATTTTGTCACGAATCAACCCGGGTCAACCCTGGACCGGTCACCTGAGCTGATCTATGGCAAGGCCTGAAAGGCATTCCCAGTCCTCCCAGGCTGGTGAAAATTTCTAGGGCATCAACAAAGAACAATAGGGGAATGATTTCGCCTAGTATAAAAAAATGAACTAAGCAGCATAGATAAAATAGAACGATGAAAAATAAATAAATGACATGAAAGAGAAAGAATGGCCAACAACACATACTAACCTAACCACAACCAGAACTCCATGTGACCCAGAGAGTCACTCTCCAACACCCAAACGAAACGTCTCCCATAGAGATCCAAACCAGAGCTGGAACATATAAAAGAAACTAAAAATAAGAAAACACTATAGGCATGAGTATTAAAATCCAGTAGGTGTGCACAACAACCTATCCTCAAAGCACTGACTTTAAATAAATAATTTACTAATTCCAAGTTTAAAATAAATTATATAAAATATGGGTTTCAACACACACTTACTTTTCTGAAAAAAATTAACAATCCATTTCCCTTTTAAATCTAAAAACAAGTTTAATGTTTGAAGGGAAAAAGTGCATTACATTTTAAACCATTTTCGAAAACAATTTAAAATCTAAAAATTAAGTTGTTATCCTAGAGTAAAACCACACACAACACACAATAAGGGCAATGGGAAGGTAGAAAACAAGGACCAGCAAAAGAACTAGGCCCCTCAATCATCCACCACATACAAATAAGCACTAAAGAAAACATGGTTCGAACCTACGAGCTTGTGAACAATCCAAAACATACTATACATGTGACTCATCCTGAAGGCATGCCCTACCCAATGACGTCATAACACCCTAAGGCTCAGTGTTTCCCTACCTGGCCTAACCGAGGAGCCCAATAACCTGGTAGAGAAAATTCAATACTAAGGGACACTAGTCAGTGCGTATTCTAAACTAGTGCAGAAATAGTTCTTAGAAGATTCACTTACTATGTCAGGTTCTCATGTCAACACGTTTAATAAAAAGGGAGGTGAGTCAACAATGTCAAACAAGCAACTAATACAAACGCACAAACATCACACACAACAACCCAAAAAATCGACGTGCACAGGAAGGTCACCCCTAAGTCACTCCAAAGAGGGTTTTCAAAATAATTTATTTTTATTAAAGTGCCAAACGGGCCTTAACCAACTTTAAAGAAAAACATCATTTCTTAAGAGAAACCAAAACACTTTCTCACACGTCAGAAGAAATCATGTATCATCAAGTCAGAACCACACTTGAAAATCAATGAATTATGTTCAAATGCCAAACAGTCATTTTTCACTATTGTGTGACAATTCATCAACAAAATAATTTTACTGGGATGCATAAAAATAAACAGTATCATTTACAACAAATCATTATACTAAAAATAATTATTAAATATTATTTCACATTTAACGAAAAACAATGAAATGAAAAAAAGTAAATAAATTCCAAATTCAAGGGAGAGTGCAATGGGGGGCCTACCTCAAAGGGGAACCAAGCTGAACATTCCATCTATTTACGCTTTCTAATCAGAAGATGTTGTACCCGCTTTCACGCACATACTTTCATATATATATATATATATATATATATATCCTTAATTCAATGTATGTGTTCCCTACACCATGAGGTAATACATACATGGATGACATATAATATATATATATATATATATATATATATATATATATATATATATACGTACCTAAGAATATTGTTGTTCACCCTAAAATGCATTCAAAACCTACTAAAATAAAAAACAGAGACTCAAAAATACCACAGCAAGGTTTACACACTCCAAAACATCTCCGAATCCTGATTCATACTATTCAAATGATTTAACAAACCATTTAAATTTTTATAAAACAGTTTTTAATGAGTAACCACAGCTTTCTATAAACAAAACTCCTTTAAAGAACACATTTTTTATCAAACACGCACTAAAATCATTTGAAAGTACATTTCACATTTCATACATTAACTCCTAAAACCCATTTGGAAACATTAGAACAAATGCAGATAATCAGTTTAACTGATTCCAATTGTCATGCCCCTTTCAAATCCATACTCACATCAAAACCATTTTATAACAGGCATTTCATCACTTTCACAATTCAAAAACACATTTATGGTGCACAAAAAAGAATCCAACATGCAAGAAAACAAACCTCTCCTAGAAAATCTGCTTTCAACACAATTTAACCTTTAAATATCTTAGAAAACATGTTTGTCACCTTTTACACAAGGCATAGAATATATTTAAGAAACAACACAATGCGCACATGAAACATAAACAATTTTTTTTTTAAATCATTTTTGATCGTCCAATAACATAAAAGCATGGAACTATCTCAATTGATGAAAGAAATTCTGGAAATTGGTGCAAAACACTATTTTCACCTCAATCGCAACCACGGGAGATTAAATAAAACCTAAAACAATCGTATTGAACCATCAATTTTTGGAATTAAACCCTAAAATGGAGAAATCGGGTAAAGAAAAAATCACCAAACTCCAACTGGGGAAGAGACAGCTCGCTATAGGGGATATTGCGGGTCGGTCGGAGGTGGTCTGAGCGGCCAGAGGGAGGTCTTAGCGGCCGGAGGGAGGTCCGAGCGGCCGGAGGGAGGTCCGAGCGGTCAGAGGGAGGTCTGGCGCCGATTGGGCAGCTGGAGGAGGAGCGTCGGGCGAACGAGAGGCTGATTCGGCCAAGCTCGTGGTCACGTCGGCTGGTGCGCAGGAAGGTCGCAGCAACAGGCGGTTGTCCGAAGCAAGGAGGAAGACCGCGGCTGGGTGGAGGTGCAATGAGGGATGAGACCGTGTGGGGGAGGTCTACGCTGTGAGGGTGAGGGGTAGTAGGGAGACCAGCAGCGGTTGGGTCGTGCGTAGGGGGAGAGATGAGAGGGAGTGGGGTGCTACGCACAACCCTAACAACGGGAAGGAAAGAAAAAAATAGTAATAAAAATTCAAATAAAATAAAAATAATACTTGAATCAATATTAATAATAATATATCCATAATAATTATAAAAATAATGAAAATGATAATAATCACATAATGTTAAATTAATAAAACCCTTCACTTTATTTAGAGAGGAAAAGCATTAATAATAATTTTAATAATAATAATGGTAACAATAATAATAAAAAAAATAACAACCATTCCGTAATAATAATATTATTATTATTAAAAATATATGTGTGTGATAATGTTAATGAAAATTTTAATAATAATAATAATAATAATTGTTTAGTTATTATTTTAAATATTTAATTTATTTAAAAAAACTGGGTGCGCCGCACGGTCTCCGAACCGTTCCTCAACCGTGAGCCTGGGGACGCTAACCCCTAAATCACCCATCTTTAAATAAAATAAATTCAAAAAATTTAATAAGGACTCCCCCAAAACCAGATTAGAACCAGAACCAAGGCATAAATAAAACTCGGGTGTGAAATATATTCACTGACTGTTAGACATAGATCTTTTGGTGGTTTCCTACTAGGATTCGTCTCACACCCTGCTTGGGTCATGCTTTTGGAACCAAAAAGATTATATAGTTGCAGGTATAAATAAGGGAAATCATCCTTCTTCATCAAGTACATGATTGTTGTTGGAACTAGAGAGCATGGGACCAAGCTGAGACTTGCGATGTTCTTGGAGTTTACTGTTTTCTGTACTTTGGTGTCAGTATTTTTCAGCATTATGACTTGTATGGATATTTTCCTAGATACATGTGACAAGCATCATTTTTTTATATTTTCTTCATTTGTTTATAGTATCAATCTTCTGTTGTTTACTTCCATTGTATTGTATTATTCTCCTATTTTTTTATTGATTATTCTGATATGTATACTCTGTCAATGAGGGCATAGTTTCCCCAATGTCTTACCTTGGCCCCCGATGCTAGTCAACAGACTCTGTCATTTGGTAAAATGCTCTTGAGTTTATGTGACCAATCGGGTTCATGGCACATTTGGGCAGCACCCGGAACCAGGACGTTACAATGTGGTATCATATGAGTTTCTTTTCTACTATTTCTTACTATTTAGAGCCTATAGACAGGGATAGGAAAGAATATGTAGTTGGTAATAAGTTGTGTCCGAGAGTAGCTAACCTGTGTATAGGGAAAATCCAAGTAAACTTGAATATTGAAATTTTTATGGTTTTACAATTTTTACAGTTGATTTGATTTCACCGCTAGGCGATGCACTTGTTTTGTGTTGTTATTATTGATATCATTGTGGTTCTATTTCTGTTGCAACCCTGTGACATTAGGGTATTCCATCTCATGCATCATATAGTAACTTACTTGAGATCACATTTCATGCATCCTCATCATGCCATTTAGGGTGCATTAGTGATTACATGTTGTTTTGATAGATGTTGTGCTAGATATGCATGTTTTTGTGGTAGATGTTGTGATAAAATACCTTCTATTTTGATAGGGTATTAGAATATGTAAAGTTTCGTTTGGATAGATGCAAAAATTGGTCCTTGAGGTATTATGGGGCCTCTTGGATCAGAATTTGGTGGATCATGTTTGAACTTTAATTGAATTTTGTCATGTTATGATATGAATAAGGATGCCAAACTTTGATTCATGGGAGTATGGGCTCTCACTGGTCAGAATTTGTCATGCCTTGGAAAAAAATTATGTTTTTAGGGGTTTTAGAAAAGTTCCAGAGGCTTACTATATAGAAACCCATACAACATGGTGTGTGATGTTATGAACACATTCCATGTGTTCTTCTGTTCTGGAAGAAACAACATTTATTAAGTACACGATGTGTACCATATGTACACGACTTGGAGTCTTTAACTATGTGAATGACGGTTTGAGTAGATACATGGGGTTGGGAAACTTGGGTAGAACATTCCATGTACTAGGAGTACACACTGTGTTGTAAGGAACATGTGTCTGTTCGTGTGACTAATGACATAGGTGGATAAAACTTAGGTTGTACATGTCGTGTCCCATTCTTGCATGCCGTGTAGAGTTGACCATGTATCTAACCGTTTGACCAACGACATGGGTGGATGGAACTTAATTAGTACACACTCTGTCTAGGGTGAACACATCGTGTAGTGTTACACCGGAAGACCCCATGTGGTTTAGTCGTGTATAGGAACCTGGGCAGGAGGGAAAATTCAAGTACATGCCATGTCTCTGGAGGAACATGACGTGTGAATGGTTGTTACATGACCATTTTTGGAAGAGGTACATGCCATGTTAAAATCTTAAGGGAACATGCTGTGTAGGGGTTATACACGCTGGGTAACAAAGTTTTGTAAAACATGAATGTTTCTTCTCCTCTTCCTTTCTTGTACTTCTTATTTGTTGTCCTTGATAATATTAATCTAAGGTGTGCACATGACCTTTCATATTCATGCCTCCAAGATATCCTCTAATTGTATAATAGGTGTAGGGAAATGACCAAACACCAGAAAGGATAGATCCAGGTCTACCAGCAGATCCTCCTGTCGTGCCTGTTTTGGCACCAGTTGTTATACCGAATGCAGGTGCTAATGCACAGTTCCGTGAGGCTTTATGAGGATGATGTAGACTTTACAGGGAGCACCACATCCTACCCCAACTATGGAAGAGCTAACATGGGTGTTCTAGAAACAACATCCTCCCACTTTTTCAGGGGATGGAGGACCACAGGCTGCAGAGTCAGGGTTGGAGGTCATGCTTGCTATCTTTGAGCATCTAGAGATGCCTCTGGGGAGGAGGGTGAATCTCACGACATACATGATGTGTGATTTCACCAATAGAAGGTGGGATATAATCACACAGGTGGGACGCCATCAGGATATGTCTTGGGAAGAGTTTCATAGGACCTTCTATGATTACTTCCACCCTGAGATGTTGAGGGTCGATCGAGCCTGAGTGTTACTGCATTTGGAGCAAGGAACTCTTTTAGTGATGGAGTACTATTCTTGTTTTACAGAGCTTAATTTCGTCACACCTATTCTGGGAGGTGATGAGTTTTCTTTGGATAGGATATTTGATGACGGTCTTAGATACGACATTTGATCGCAAGTGAATGTCTTTAGGCATACTTCGGTGACAACTATGGTGAACCAGGAACTGATTACCGAGCATAATATGATAGAGTTGGGAGCTGTGAGCCTGGGAAGTTCAGCATATAGGGCTAGTACACCTTCATTTGATAGTAGGGATCACCACACGAAGCCTTCTCATGGTGATTATAGAAGCAGGGATGTAACTATAGGTATCCAGGTGAGGTGATACTAGTACGAGAAAAGTGGGAATACGATACCTCAGTACACGAGAGACATAGTTGAGTGCCGGTCTTGTGGGAAAATGGGTCATCTTCAGTATTTTTTCCAGTTTTTTCTCACTAGAAGCTATTGATAGGGGATCAGTTATGACTCCATGCTCAAGAGCAGTACCACTAGTTTCTCCTCAGACAAGGATCTAGAGTATGTATAGAAATTCAGGCCAAAGAGGAGGTCATGGCCTTTTTATCCAGATGGCAGGCTTTCAACAACAGTAGGCTAGATCAGTTCAGGGTAGTCGGGTAGGGTTTTAGGGTCACGATATAGGTTAGACTTTTTTAGTGGACAAAACCCAGCAGGATTAGGATCATGGACCCTCTATGGTTAGAGGTACGATTCTACTTTCCTCAGTTCTATCTTCTCTACTTTTTGATACAGGGGCTTCCCATAGTTTTATATATATTTCTATTATGGAGAGCTTTAGGCTCTGTATCTTTACTTATGTGGATTATATGATTCTAGAAACTTCGTTAGGGATTAGTATGGATATTGTATGTTAATTCAAGGATTTTCCTCTTGAGGTTGGTGGGTGTCACTTGTTATGGGAACTCTATGTCTTAGAGATGACAGGCTTCGATGCCATTCTCATAATGGAATGCTTAGTCTCTTTTCAATCTTTTGTTGAATTCTATAATTGTAGGGTGAGTTTCACATCACTAGAGGGTGGTTCTTATCTACACAAGGGTGGATGGGATGTCCAAGTGAGAAAAGATGGAACCAAGTGTCATGGGTTGGGAGGAATTACATTCTAGACTTCTTGTTTATGTTTGGATGATCATGGGACTTTACAGATGAAATTTTCTCTAGTGGGCGATCGTTTCAGAGATGTCTTTCTAGATAACTTTTCAGGTTTACTTCTAAAGAGAGGTAGATTTCTCTATTGAGCTTATTCCAAGAGTGGCACCGATATCCATTCCTCTATATAGGATTGCTACACTAGAGCTACAGGATCTCAAGAAGCAGTAATAGGAGTTCTTGGAAAAGGGTTTAATCTGACCCAGTACTTCTCCTTGGGGTTCACCTGTCCAATTTGGGAAGAAGTTGGATGGTGCCCTCATACTTTGTGTGGATTATCAGAAGCTGAACCAGTTGACGGTCAAGAATCGATATCCCTTGCTGAGAATTAATGATCTCTTTGATCAACTTCAATGAGACTGGGTGTAATCGAAGATTTACTTGAGATTTGGTTATCATTATATTCACATAAGACCATCAGATATATTTATTATAGCCTTTTGGAGCATGTGTGGTATATACAAGTATTTGGTTATGCAGTTCAGTCTCATGAACGCGCTGGCAGTTTTTATGGCACTGATAAACTGAGTGTTCCTTACGTGGATTCTTTTGTGGTAGTTTTCAAGGAAAATATATTCGTTTACTATCACACTCTAAATGACCATGCCACCCATATTTAGATTGTATTGAGTACAATGAGATAGCATCAGTTATATGCAAAGCTCTCAAAATGCCACTTTTGGATGGACCAAATTCACTTCTTGGGTCATGTTATCTTAGATACCAAAGTATCAGTAGACCTAGAGAAAGTGAGAGGAGTATTTATTGGGAGTAGTAGAAGAACATATTTGAGGTATGGAGTTTTCTAGGGTTGGTTGGTTACTAAAGGAGCTTTTTACATGACTTTTCATGCTTAGTAGTGCCATTGACGGTTCTAAATAAGAAGGGTGTGAAGTAATTGTGGATAGATCCCTATGATTTGGCCTTTCAGAAGCTAAAAGGGATATTGAATTCACCACTGATACTAATTTTTCCATAGTTGGGCAAGAGTTACACCATTTACTGCGATGCATAAGGTATCGGGCTGGAGGTAGGAGAGGCAGCTATGTTGGGACCTCGTCTTGTCCTGGAGACCACTGAAAAGGTGGAGTTGATTTGGAAGAGGATGGCTATTGAACAGTCTCACTAAAAATATTTTTATGATCGACAAAGATAACATCTGGAGTTTGAGGTCATAGATTAGGTTTCCTTATGTTTCACACTGAGGTTGGGACATATAAGGATTAAGATATAGGGAAAGCATTCACCAAGATACATCATGATGTTTGAGGTTTTGGAGAGAGTCGGGCCAGTTGTCTATCATTTATAGTTACCTCATACGTACTGGACTATGCACAATGTATTTCATTTTTACCAGCTACATCGTTACTTTTCAGACTAGTTTCACATTTTTTAACCTGTATAGGTTGAGTTGGATGTGTATTCTTCTTTTGAAGAGCACCCTATTCATATTGTAGATCATAGCATGAAGTTTATTGGTGGCTGGTTTGTTCCTCTAGTATAGGTTATATGGTAGCACAGGCGAGTATAGTACAAGAATTGGGAGAGGGAGGTTGATGTTCGATCACAATGTCTAGAGTTATTTAAAGTTTCTTCTTCTCCACCCTTGGAAGGGAAATTTGGGGAGAAATTTCTTTAAGGGGGGAAGTTTCTAAGAACCCAGATCTTCTTTTCTGGTATGGATATATTTTTCAGGTTGTTTTTTAGGAAAAAGGATGATTTTGAAATTTTCTAAGTACATGTTGTGTACTCCAGTGTACACATCGTGTTCCCAGTTGTCATGTGTATCTATGTATTGGCCATTTAACGGTTGAATACATGGTCATGTGGGTGACCTAGAAGACCACCTAAAGCGGGGGTCGGTTGAGGCTAGTACACGGTCGGTACATTAAATGAACATTTCATGTACTTTTCTTTTTATTTTTAATCAGAGTGGGGTCACGTCTAATCTCCAAAACTATCTTCTTCTTCCTGTGTTTTGTATAAGAGAGCAATGAGACGGTCGAGAACTTCAAACCCCCAACATTCCTCCATCCGAGATCCGATTGAGACGTCTCCAGGGGCATTGGATTCCCATCGGTGAGTTATCTCTTTCCCTAGAGCCTATCTTCCTAATTCTTCATCTCTCATTAGTTATTGAGGGTTGATCGTTTTTAACCTTTTCATAGATCTACGTCGATCTAGGGCTATTCAGGGGATGACGTTCAAGATTGTTCACCATAAAACATAAAAGTAGGCGGTTTGTTCCTTTATTTAATAGTCATTGGATTATATATGATTAAAGTGACGAATACCCATGTTTTGGGTACTATGTATTTTGTATTTATCCTTGTAAATACTTGCTATGGTGTGGTTGTTTGATTTAGGGATGTTTCCTATGTATATGATTTTATACCCTTGTTTATGGGACACCTCATGGGTGAATTCCCTTGTTTGACTGATTATGGTCATTTGGCCTAGGCTCCCTATGAGGCATGTCTTGTTTCCATTCCTTAAATTCTTTAGGATGGAGTTGATTGATTATAAAAATTTCATGTGTTATGCTTATGAATGTTAGCCATGTAGTAGCTATAGATTACATGTGCTGCTTGAATATGATATGCGCGATGATATTCCAATGGACAGTGAGAGCCTTGGAATAGGAAAACTATGGGGGTTTCCATGTTTATTTACACAGGACCATGAGATCCTTGGTGTAGATTTTGACCTAGGGGATATTGACTGTGAGAGATACCCAGAGGTTATTTTATAATTATTTATTCTATGTTGACCCAGGAGTATTGACTGTGAGAGCTACCCGGAGGTCGTGTGTAATTTATTGATGCTATTTAGATTAGGGGTATTGGCCGTGATAGCTACTCATGAGGTCGTTATCTTTACTCTATGTTATGTGGTACCATAGGGGTTAAACCATGAAAGATTTCCCAGAGGTTCGATTGTAATTAAATAAATAATTGTGAAAAGTCTACCTAGACAAATCATAAGATTGGACTTGGTCTTACTTGATTGTTTAGATGGTCTTATGAGATGTCTATTGTTACTATTGTACAGGGGATACAAATCTTAGGCTAGATCCCAAGGTTACAATATTCAATGGTTTGAATAATTTTCAAAAGAAAATGAATGTAATTAGAAACTATAGTATTTTTTTCTTTTGAGTACTTCCTAGTTTATTGATACATTTCTACGTATTGCCTGCTATATATATTCACTAACTATTAGGCATAGATATTTTGGTGGTTGGATGTTGGGATTCTTCTCACACCTTGTAGGGGTCATGCTTTTGGGCCCAAATAGAATATATGGTTGTAGGTATATATAAGGGAAAGCATCCTTCTTTATCAGGTACATTATTTCTCTTAGAACTAGAGAGCATGGGAACAAGATTAGGTTTGCGCTGCTATTGGAGTATATTGTTTTCCGTACTTTGGTCTCAATACTGTATTTCCAGCATTATGACTAGTTTGGTTGTTTTTCTATATATATGTTACATGAATCATTTATTTATATTTGTTGTAGTTGTTTATACTATCATTCTTCTACTGTTTACTTCTGTTGTATGGTATTAATACTCCCATTTTAGTTTTTATTGGTTATTCCACTATGTATACTCTGCCAATGAGGGTATAGTTTTCCCAATTTCTTACCTTGTCCCTCACTGCTAGTTATAATCCTCTGGCATTTGTGGAAATGTGCTTGAGGTTATATGACCAACTAGGTCCAGGGCACCTTTGGGTGGCACCTGGAACTATGACATTACAAAGTGGTATCAGATGAGTTTTTTTTTATTATTTTTCATACTATTTGGAGCCTATAGATAGGGATGAGAAGGTATAGGTAGTTATTATTAAGTTGTTCCCAGGAGTATCTAACCCGTGTATGGGGAAAATCCAAGTTACCTCAAATGGTGGAATTTTTCTTGTTTTGCAATTATTATAGTTGATTTGATTTTACTGTTGGGTGACACACTTATTTTGTGATATTATTATTGATATCATTATTGCTCTATTTCCATTTCAACCTGATGAAATGAGGGTATTCCATATCACGCATCATATAGGAACTTTCTATAGATAACATGTCATGCATTCTCATCATGCCATTTAGGGTGCATTACTGATTGCAAGTTTTTTTGATAGATGTTGTGCTAGATATGCATGTTTTTGTGATAGATGTCATGATAAAATACATTCTATTTTTATTGGTTATTGGAATATGTAAAGTTTCATTTGTATGGACACCAAACTTTGGTCCCTGAGGAGTTATGGGCCCTTTTGGATCAGAATTTTGTGGATCATTTTTTAACATTAATTGAATTTCTTCAAGTTATGATATGAATAAGGATTTAAAAGTTTGATTTGCAGAATTATGGGCTCTCACAGGATGGAATTTTTCATGCCTTGGAAAAAAATTAAGTTTTTAGGGGTTCCAGAAAATTTCGAGAGGCTTACTGTCTGGAAACCCAGACAACACGGCGTGTGATGTTTTGAACACACGCTATGTATTTTTCAATTCTATAAGAAAAAACTTTTCTAAAGTACATGTTGTGTACCATATGTACAGGCCGTGTAGTCTTCAAATGTTTGAATGACTGTTTGAGAAGAGACACAAATTTGGGAAATTTGTTAGAACACGTCATGCATTGAGAGTACACATCGTGTCATAAGGACTAGGTGTCCGACCATGTGACTAACGACATGGGTGGATAAAACATAGGTTGTACACATCATGTACCATTCTTGCATGTTGTGTAGAGTCAACAGTGCATCTGACCATGTGACCAACGACATGGGTGGATGGAACTTAAGTAGTACATGTTGTGTCTAGGGTGAACATGTCATGTAGTGTTACGATGGAAGAGCCCATGTGGTTTAGCTCTGTAGAAGAACCTGGCCAGGAGAGAAAATTCAAGTAAAAACCGTGCCTCAGGAGGAACATGTTGTGTGAATGGGTGTTACATGACCAAGTTTAGAAGGGGTACACGCCATGTTAATAGCTTAAGTGATCATGTCGTGTAGGGGTTATACACGCCGTGTAACCCTATTTTATAAAACTTGAATATTTCTTCTTATGTTACTTTGTTGTAATTATAAGTTGTAGTCCTTGATAATATGAAACTGAGGTTTATGCTTGACCTTGCAGAGTAATCCTACTGATTCTCGCTCAAATTTACCCAAGAGAAGAAGGTAAGACGGTCCTTGTAGTTTAGCTTGGGTTGTCGAATCCTCAGAGACCTAAGAAGTAACCTATAGACACGTACATTCTATGGACTGTTTTTGGCTATGAAGTGGCCAACTTGGGTTGATTTTAGATGGGTTTAAAGGAACTCTAAGAGACTTAAGTGAATTCAATTTAAAAGAATGAGTTGATCCTAGGTTATCGCTCGGGGTGGATTGGACATATTTCCTTTTTAATGATTTCAATTTCTTATATTTGAGATGGGTTCATTTAAATAGATAAAACAACATCATCACTTACTGGTTTAATTACTACACCCTTTAATACTAATCACCTATACACTTGAAGGATCAAAGTTTTGAGCACTTCAAGGCAAAGTTTCGTATTAGCACTTGAAGTGTGTGGCCTTAAATTCAATAAGGATGACAGAGTTTAAAAATCATCAAATAAAAATATCAATTAAAGAAGTGATTAAACATTAATTAGGTGATAAATAACATCCAATACAGCCCCTTGATACTCCCTTGGATCAACCCATAAGTGGGTTAGCCCTCCATTGATCCCATGGTTTCAATGGAAGCGGAAAGTAGACTCATGAGGGAGGAAATTGAGAAGTAAAGAAAACAACAAATATAAAATGATCACTCCACCGTTGTGTGAATAATTTCACAAGGTTTGGTGTGAATAAATTCACAACATGATCCAATGGTATCAAAGTGATATTAAGAACAATAGAATAAGAGTAGAAGAATAACTTTTATTAAGAAACTAAAGTGAATTGAACAACTTACATGTGAAAGACAAATTTGAGACAACAAAATTGCATCATAACATTACAATTGAACAAAGCATCCAAAATCATTCAATCCTCCAACACCACTGCCTTAAATAGGAATTTTTGAGCCCTTGGGTCGATCCTCCAACAGTACAAGTCATTCCACTTGAGTATGGTAGGTCTAGGGTGGTGGAAAGTTTGTGGAAAGAAAACTTTCCACCCTTGACCCAAAAAGGCATCCAACTTTCATGCACCGAACAGACGCGCTTGAAACACCTTCTAGATGGCCGAATTTGGGTGGGCCATAGAAGACTTAAATTAAGCTCCGGATGTTCCCTAACATCTTGTAAAATCTCAGCCCAAAAGGAGTTATGGTTTAATTGGTGGGCTGTTTTTCTGGGCCGCAGAATCTGGCCCAGAATTTTATCTCTAAATTGGGCCGCCTAAATGGACACCATGGAGGCCGAATTAGCATTGGATCTTGAAGCGTGATTTGTTCCTAAACATGTATTCTATCATACTAAGAAATGTGGGATTCATTGGGCCTATATGTTGGGCCCCACAGTCTCATCAGTGGGCTGGTGTCCAATCTGCCTTATCTAGAATTGCTTCCTTTCATCACAAAATATCTCCATCTTCTTCCATGAATTCTCCATTGATCCCTGAATGAAAAATGTTCATATTGGAGTGTTGATCAATTTACAGAAATATCAAATTAAAATATGTATAATCAGATGAATCATTGGGTACTTCAAATGATGTTCAAAAATGTACCACATAATAATGCATTTTAAGAAGGTATTACAATCATAATGTGAAATGATGTTCAAAGTGTAAAATGCACTAAAATGGTGTTTATGAATAATAAAGAACATTAATATTATGTATATTAACAATGAATATTAGCCTCATTTAGTGGCTAATCACACCCCCAACTTGAGTTTTTCTAGTCCCGAGCAAAATATATCTCAACAATATGAAATTCGAATTCCCTTTTCCAAAAACATTTTAATACACAATGATCACCAAAAAACCTTATACCAAACAATCATGAAACCCATGAAAGAATTTTAATACAATATAGTTTCATAAGCATATCCCAATCCCAAGCTCATTCCTTTGTTCAAATTCATTGTCATATTTCATCCAATATCAATTATGTATGAGGATGTGTTGTGCATCACGATAGACATGGGGGTTCATCTTTATTCAAGGGGGAAATGACGGAAGCACTAGGTGGAATCACATTTCAATATTAAGATAAGTATTCAATTTTTTTTTGTATTATTTTTTTTTGTTCTTTTTTTGCAATTTTTCCATGGTAATTGAAATTGCACTCAAAAGAGTCAACCCCTGTAGCGAGACTTTGCCGATGACTCTCAGGCTCAAAGACCTTAGGGCACCAAGTGAAGCCCACATACTCGGGTATCATCTCGAGTTACCTCAGTCAAAAACAAATTCAAATTACCATAAATAGAGATAAAATTACTAACTCTGGGCCAGATAACTATGGAGTCACGATCCCCAAGTGCTGAAAGCCACGGATTAGGTCATTTCATTGCTCTATGCGCAATTTTTTTTTTTTTTTTGAATACTCATATTAAACTAAAATGATCACCAAACCTATGATATTTATTTAGGGGACCCCATGAACTCAAACCAATACCCCACTATCCAAAGGACGTGCATTGTGATCTTTTTTTTTATTTGGATGAGAATATAAACGAGGAATATCACATTGGACAGCCACACTTTCCAAAATCAATGCTCATGAAATTATACAAGGATTAAAATCAAAATTAGGATATGCTAAATTATTTATATACAGTTTCAAAGTGTGCAATGTGTATTAACATGTTCAAAGTTAAAGGAATTTTTCCTTCCATTTTCACAAAAAAAAAATTCAAATCATTTATCATTTTTTGACACAAAAGCATTTTTTATTTTATCTCCCCCCCAACTTAAAATAACAATGTCCCCAGTGTTTTAAGAAAAGAAAATTTATAATGGGGTAGAGGTAGAGAATTAAAGTTCAAAAAAGAAATTGAAAATGAGGATCATGGAATGAAGTCACCTGGTGGTTGAAGTTTGAAGTTCTTTCTGCTTCCTTTCAATCTTTTGATATCCATGTCACTTGCAGAGTTCCCTAGTTGAAAAAAAAACAATATATATATATATAATAAAGAAAGTAAAATATAAGTATATAAATAAAAATTATAGAATAAGGAAGCACACAAAGTCGTAGTTCAGTGGTAAGCGCGCGCCCCTGTCTCCCTTCGGTCCTGGGTTCGAATCCCCACAGCTTCGCCGGTTGTGACGGGGTTTGACCCACGGCCCACGATGTGTCCCTTTTATTATTATTATTTTATTTTTATATTTTTTTGTATTTTTATTTTAACCTACAAACACATTAAAAAAACAAACTGATGATACATTGTCTTCTTTTTAAATTTCTGGGTAAGGTATTACTCAAGGATCACACCACGTGACATGGATGAATATGGTGATCCCCTTTTGTACCCATCCATACTCATAATAGAAGAACAGGTCAAAAGTCTATTTTTTTATTTTTAAATATAAAAATGATTAATTAATCTTATTTGAAAAATAAAGATGATTCAGAAAGATTAGAATCATAAAAACCACAGGTTGCCTCCCGTGTAGCGCTTTGTTTAACGTCGTTAGCCCGACATGGATCCCCTAACTTATCCAATACCAATTTTCAACATTTTAAGGACCACATGTTTCACCACTTTTACTAGGTTGAAATTGATTCTATTTTTATAATTTGTTTCATGCAAAAACCTCTGTTCTAAAATGAGCAGGTAAATCCAAGGAATATCAGAAATGATAGATTCAAGTTCTTTTGTAGTATTTTCTAAGAAATTAAGAATCATTACCTCATTATTGGTTTCAAGATAAGAAATGGTGACAAATGGAAGTTTTTGGTTATCCCCAATGAATGGAAACTTGAGGGTGGATGGAAAGTCCTTTTGTTCAAGTTCAGGTAGGCTAAAACATTCAAACATAGGTTGGGAATTTGAATTGAACTCAGTTTTATTTTCAAAATTGCTCAATAGAATTGGTTCCTTTTGAATATAAGATTCAACCACCAAATTGGAAAGATAAATTTCAGGAATGGGTATGGATTCAAAGTTTGTGATTTCTCTTAATGGTTCAGTGATTTGTGTTTTTGAAAAATCATCAATGGAGTTATATTCATGAGACTCAATCCATGATGTCAAATTTCCCTCTTGTGAATACAAAAAATCAGTTTCCTCTTGATTTAAACACCAATCAACAATTCCTTTATCCTCCTCATCTTCCCCAAATCCAAAGGTTTTCTCTTCAGTAAATTCATGATAGGTTTGTGGGAAACTAGACACTTCACATAAGGTTATGGAAGGGACAATTTGTGTAGGGATGGGTTCCTCACAAATTTAATGCTTTGTAGTTCTAACCTCAATGATGAAACCTCAAAATTCCTTATCTCAATTTGTTGACACAATTTTTCAAGTAATGGATGTGGATTAGTATGGATAAGGGGTTGATCCGAATAGTCTATTCTAGGTCGATAATTAAGTTGTTGGAATTGCACAAGAGGGTGTTTAGATTGGCTTTGTGGGGATTGAAACTCATTATATGTTGAGATGTTTTGTGGATCATAGGGGTAAAAACAATTTGGTTCATTAGGTTGTTGATGATCCCACATGTATAAATTAGGATGGTCATTGTACATCACACATGGGGTTGGGTGATCAATGTAGGGATAGGTTTCCCATGTTTGGACTTGTTCAAAATTGATTTCCATAGGAGTGAGTGGGTGAGAAAAGAGAAGAGGGATGAAAAAAAGGATGATAATTTCTAAGATAAATTACTTAGGTATTCAGAAACAGTGCCAAAATTTTATTCTCGCTCAAATTTACCCAAGAGAAGAAGGTAAGACGGTCCCTGTAGTTTAGCTTGGGTTGTCGAATCCTCAGAGACCTAAGAAGTAACCTATAGACACGTACATTCTATGGACTGTTTTTGGCTATGAAGTATCCAACTTGGGTTGATTTTAGATGGGTTTAAAGGAACTCTAAGATACTTAAGTGAATTCAATTTAAAATAATGAGTTTATCCTAGGTTATCGCTCGAGGTGGATTGGACGTATTTCCTTTTTAATGATTTCAATTTCTTATATTTGAGATGGGTTCATTTAAGGAGATAAAACAATATCATCACTTACTGGTTTAATGCCTACACCCTTTAATACTAATCACCTATACACTTGAAGGATCAAAGTTTTGAGCACTTCAAGGTAAAGGTTCGTATTAGCACTTGAAGCGTGTGGCCTTAAATTCAACAAGGACGATGGAGTTTAAAAATCATCAAATAAAAATCTCAATTAAAGAAGTGATTATACATTAATGAGGTGATAAATAATATCCAATAAATACCCTTTCTACTCCATTAGATCAACCCATAAGTGGGTTATCCCTCCATTGATCCCATGGTTTCAATGGAAGCGGAAAGTAGACTCATGAGGGAGGAAATGGAGAAGTAAAGAAAACAACAAAAATAAAATGATCACTCCACCGTTGTGTGAATAATTTCACAAGGTTTGGTGTGAATAAATTCACACCTTGATCCAACGGTATCAATGTGATATGAATAACAACATAATAAGAGTAGAATAAGAAATTTTATTAAGAAACTAAAGTGAATTGAACAACTTACATGTGAAAGACAAATTTGAGACAACAAAATTGCAGCATAACATTACAATTGAACAAATCATCCAAGATCCTTCAATCCTCCAACACCACTGCCTTAAATAGGAATTTTTGAGCACTTGGGTCGATCCTCCAATAGTACAAGTCATCCCACTTGAGTATGGTAGGTCTAGGGTGGTGGAAATTTTGTGGAAAGAAGACTTTCCACCCTTGACCCGAAAAGGCATCCAACTTTCATGCACCGAACATACATGCTTGAAACACCTTATAGATGGCAGAATTTGGGTGGGCCATAGAAGACTTAAATTAAGATCCGGATTACCCCTAACATCCTGTAAAATATAAGCCCAAAATGAGATATGTTTTTTGAGATATGGTTTAATTGGTGGGCTATTTTTCTGGGCCGCAGAATCTGGCCCAGAATTTTATCTCTAACTTGGGCCGCCTAAATGGACACCATGGAGGCCTAATTAGCATTGGATACCTAGACATGTATTCTATCATAACACAAAATTTGGGATTCATTGGGCCTGTATGTTGGGCCCCACCATCTCATCAGTGGGCTGGTGTCCAATCTGCCTTCTCTAGAATTGTTTCCTTTCATCATAAAATATCCCCATCTTCTTCCATGAATTCTCCATTGATCCCTAAATGAAACATGTTCATATTTGAGTGTAGATCAATTTAAAAAAATATAAAATTAAAATATGTATAATCAGATGAATAATTGGGTACTTCAAATGATGTTCAAAAATGTACCACATAATAATGCATTTTAAGAAGGTATTACAATCATAATGTGAAATGATGTTCAAAGTGTAAAATGCACTAAAATGGTGTTTATGAATAATAAATAACATGAATATTATGTATATTAACAATGAATATTAGCCTCATTTAGTGGATAATCACCTACCAAGACATACTTTTTTTTTATGCCAGGTGCAAGGTGATGACTAGTCATCAGAAAGGATAGATTAGAGACTAATAGAAGATACTCTCGTTGGGCCTATTTTGGCTCCAGCTGTTATACTGGATGTGGGTGCTAATGCATAGTTCCATGAAGGATTTATTTGGATGATAAATACTTTATAGGGAGCACCGCATCCTTCACTAACTATGGAATATCTAATGCTGGTGTTCCAACAGTAGCATCCTCCCACTTTTTTAGGGGATGGAGAACCACAGGCTAGAGAGTCATGGTTGGAGGTCATGCTTGCTATCTTTGATCATCTGGATATGCCTCTGGAGAGGAGGGTGAAGCTCACAACATACATGCTACGTGATTCCACCAAGACGTGGTGGTATGTTATCACATAGGTGGTACATCATCAGGATATGACTTGGGAATAGTTTCATATGACCTTCTATCATTACTTCTACCCTGAGACATTTAGGGTCGATCAAGCCTGAGAGTTTATTCATTTGTATCCTGGGGATATTTCAGTGATGGAATACTCTTCTTGTTTTATCGTGTCATGACCCGTCCCTAGGGCCCATGTCGTGACTACCCCAAGTTTGCCTTCCATATTCCAGGGGCTGTCGACTAGCAACAAAAGGCGTATTACCTAAAACTGGGAAGGCATTACCTTAATAACTTGTAAACTCACACATCTAATCACAAAGTAGGATAAAAGCACAAAGTGAAACTATATTGTAAACAGGGTGTGTACAGAATGAAAAAGTGGCCAGAATACAAGCCCAATAGTAAAGTACAATTAAATTGAAAAGTACAAGTAAAACTAAAAACAGATCCTGTGAACACCTGCCAATGATTCTACCTGAAAGGTAGGTATAAGTCTCGAATAGTCATACCTGTGGTATGCCTCATCTAATGTCCATCTCCGAGCTACCTCTAGTCATGGTACCCTCGTCCTCTGTCAGCGTTGTCTATTTTCTGCACTGAACACAACAAGATGCAGGCGTAGCTCGTGCAGGGGTGAGTATAAAGATACTCAGTATGGACCCTAAGACCCTCAAAGGTCTCACAAAATCCACAAAGGATAAACCACAAATCATGAAAACAACTGACAATTCTACTTAGGTATATTCACATATATATACCTAAGTTATCATGTATACCCATCTCATTCATGAGGAAACACAAGGCCCAAATCTTTTAGCCAAAATCTCAAATTTTCCATGGAGGAATGATTACCATGAAGGTAACACCCCAAAGGTAAGTACCACAAAGAAAAAGTCACACAGAAGTATACCACAATGGTATCACCACAAATGTATGTACCACAAAGGTAACAACACACAGAAGAATACTAAAAAGGTAAGACTCAGCTCACATCAGGTATAACATAGGTATGATAGTAAAGATGATTAGATGTAACTACTAAATCATATTACTCTGTAGAGAGGTAGACCCACATAGGATCCTACATCATCAGACCCATGTAGGATCCTAAATCATCAGACCCATGTAGGATCCTAGTGCAGTAGACCCACGTAGGATCCTAGAGTAGTCCCACGTGGATTCCTAGAGTAGATCCAAGTGGGATCCTTGAACACAGACCCATGTACGATCCCAATTCACAGACCCACATAGGATCCCAAGGCATAGACCCACATAGGATCCATTTCTCATGTTACAGTCAGCTATAGGGTTTCTGTACTAAGCTCACTTGATTCCGAGAGGGTTTTCTCCTCAAGCCACAGGTCAATACTCCAACTAACACAATGTCCCACGAAGAAGTTTCCTAAAGAACCGCCACGTAAAAGAGGTATCAATGAAATAGATGATGCATCAACCAAACGCTCGGTCTGTAAGTTATTGGCCTTTTACTCCCGAGGGCCCAGTTGGATTCTTGTTCGATCCAACTCGGTCGTACACAACTTTATCCAAAACTAGAGTGGGGTATACCAAAAGGACCATCTCGATCCAAGTTTTCTATCACCGTAGATGGTTCGTCAAATAGACACACTTAGCTCAAGTTATGTCCAAAAGAGCGAAAAAGGGTCGAAGTTGGTTCGGGTCCGAACCTGGGTACGACCAGGCCCATGGCTGGCCCACAGATGGGTGGCCCCATGGTGGAGTCTTCCTAGCTTCTACCCAAGGGGAGGCACCCCCTGGGAACCCCAGACGGCCCAGCCATTAGAGTTGGGTGACCGACCGTCCGGCGCCATGTGGCGCCGGCAGCTAGCACGCGGGTCCCCGGGTCCCACTTGGCTCCTTGGTTGGCCAGACGACTAGCCCACCCACACAGCACAGTCATGTACCATGCCACCACTGGTATCTAGTAGTGATATGACCACCCTCCTTCATTTTCGCGGCCTCGTGCCACGACCCCTACACACCCGGTGACTCGGATGTGTGCTGCCACCCCCTTCATGTGGTCGGCTGAGTTCCAGCCGCCGCCCTTGCTTCGCTACAGCCGACAGGCCTCGGTGCATCTCCAGCAGTGCGGTCGCACCGCCACCGTCGTTACAACCGACTGGAGTGCCGACCGCCTCTCCTGAGCCCTTCCGGCACCGGTCGCCGGAACCGGTTGTTGGTGATGTTCCTCGGGTAACTAGGATCGCCTCAGTGGCCCGTTCTTCATTCTTTAGACTCCCACACTTGTCTCAAGATGTCGCCATCAATTCAAGACCACCAAAAATCCACAAAGGTTGCAGAGGTGTGGGCGGTGTTCGTTTGACTCTCACCCTCCACGTTAGAATGGTATTAAGAGGAATAGTTGTTTTTGATTCAAGAAGAATGAAAAGAAAGGTGTAAGTGGTATTTGAAACAACAATCCCTACCTCAAAGATTTGTTGACGTCGGTGAGGAGTGGGAGAGATGGTCATCAGTTCATCATCTTTTAAGACATTCATCATTGGAGAGCCTTCGGCAGAGTTCTTCGTTGGAGAAAATTTCGTCGAAGGAGAAGATTTTTTCATTGGGGAAAGTTCTTCCTGGTTCTCCACGGTTCTCCCAACCCTCCTTTTCTAAAGATTTTTCCAAAGTAAATGAAGAGCCAACATAATAAAAAATAAGTCTATCAATTAATTAAAGTTTGAAAAATTAATTATTTGGAGTTGTCACAATTAATTAATTGAAGTTGGCACAATTAACCATGGATAGTTGAAAGGTTTTCCCACATTAAGAGGGGTTTGGGTGATCCCCACCACAAAATTCAAATTGGGAGGATTTCCAACTTGGGTGGTCCCCACCTCCAAAATTTAAAAAGAAAGGTTTCAAAAAGAAAAAGAAAATGTTAATTATTTTATTTTTCTTCTTCCACAAAAAACTGAAAAACTAACTTCCACCCTCGACCTACTGCGGTCGAGGTGAAGGTCTCATTAAGCGAATATCAGCGTTGCGAGTTCATCAGTGCCCTCAGATTTCAATTCTGATCACCGGTTCAAAATTTAGAAAACACCGCTCGCGTGTTTATTGAATGTACCTTAAAAAAACTTCAAAAATTCATTCTGGGCACATCGGTCCTCAGAATCATGCGCCGTCAATTTTCGAAGACTCGTAATATTTCCATATAATTAAAAAAATTACATGGAAAAAATTTGGGCCTTTACATTCTCCCCACCTCAGGGCTTTGCATCCCCATAAATAACAACTCAAACTAAGAGAACATTTGGGGGTACTGAGCATGTATCTGAGCCTCCCGCTCCCATGTTCTCTCCTAGAGGTTCACATGCTGCCAGCGAATGCGCACTAAAGGTATCGATTTCCCATGAAGGACTCTCTCTTGTTGACCCCCAATCTTCACTGGAACCTCCGTAAATGCTGCCCCATCATCGATGTCTATCTCTCTGTGGTCGATGATGTGAGATGGGTCGTGTACGTATCTCCGCAATTGGGATACGTGGAAAACGTCGTGCACCTAGTGCAACTGAGGGGGAAGTGCTAGGCGATAAGCCACCTCTCCAACTCTACGGAGGACCTGAAAGGGTCCGATGAACATCGGAGATAACTTTTCACCCTAGCCAAATCTCTGCAAACCCAGTCAAGGTGAGACCTATAGAAAGACATGGTCACTATCCTCGAACTCCATAGGTATCTGTATCCTATTAGAATAAGACTTCTTCCAACTCTGTGTAGTCTTCATCTGATCCTGGATGATCTACACCTTTTCTGCGGTAGCCCGTACCATCTCTTGTCCCACGAGTGCTATCTCCCCAGGGTCAGTCCAGCACAAAGGCGATCTGCAAGGTCGGCCATACAGGGAATCGAATGGTGACATCCCAATGGGGGAGTGATAGCTATTTTTGTATGCAAACTCTAACTAGTGCAAGTGATCCTCCTAGCTACGACCAAAGTCGAGGATGCAAGCACACATCATGTCCTCGAGGGTCTGAATGGTCTGCTCAGTCTGGCCATCCGTCTGAGGATAGAAGGTGGTTCTCAAACGAATATGTGTCCCAAAAGTCTCTTGCAACCCCTTCCATATTCGTGAAGTGAAATGTGCATCACGATCAGAGACAATCTTCGAGGTTATTTCATCTAGCCGCACAATATCCTGCACATAGAGGCATCCCAAGCTCTCTACTGAACCCTACTCTCTGATCGGTAGGAAGTGGTCTGACTTGGTGAGTCAGTCAAAGATTACCTAGATAGAATCATGAACCCTGGATATACATGGAATTCATGTCAAAAATTCCATAGATATCCCATCCCACTTCCACTCTGGGACCTCCAAAGGTTAAACTAAGCTTGCTGGTACCTGATGATCTGCCTTCACTTGCTGAAAAGTGAGGCACCAAGAGACAAACTCTACTACTACTTTCTTCATTCCCGGCCACCAGTGATGTCATCAGAGGTCCTGGTACATCTTCTCCACTCTTGTATGTACTGATAGAAGGTACATATGGAAATCCCCCAACACATCCTCCTGTAAATCCACTGGTACCATAGTACACCTTCTGTAGAGGATGACGTGCTCCCCACCTTTATAAAATACATCAGGTGTCTGCCCTATGGAAACATGAACACATAGAGCCTCGTAGTTAGTGTCCCCACACTTCACCTCCCTGAATCACTGAAGAAGTGGGGAAGTGAATATAAGAGACTGAAGAAAAGGTTCTCCATCTCATTCCACAAAGGATATCTGTAAAGCGGCCAGCTAATCTGTCGCCTCACCTAGAAGTTGTGTACCAGTTCTCCTGCTGAGTGCATCTGCTAATATGTTCCCCTTCCCAGGAGTATATACTATCTTGAAGTCCTAGTCCTAGAGGAACTCAAGAAAATGCCGTTGTCTTAGGTTTAAGTCCTTCTAGGAGAAGATATACCAGAGACTCTGGCTATCAGAGTAGATAGTAAAACACTCACCCATCAGACAGTGTCGCCACATCTTTAAAGAGAAGACCACTACTGCTAACTCAAGGTCATGGGTAGCATAGTTATGCTCATGTTGTCTCAACTATCAGGAAATATAAGCAATAACTGCTCGCTCCTGCATTAGGAGACATCCGAACCTGGTCCCTGATGCGTCGTAGTAGACTACGTACCCAATTCCCTCCTCCGGAAGCCTCAAGATAGGGTCACTAGTCATCCTATGCCTCAGCTCTTGATAACGTTGTTGGAATCTCTACGACCACACGAAGGGTTTCCCTTTCTTTGTCAATGTTGTTAAAGGTGCTACAACTCTAGAGAAATCTGGCACAAATCATAGGTAGTATCTGGCCAAACCTAGGAAACTCCATACCTCTGTCACACTCCTGGGTGGTTCCCAAGCAAGTATCACCTCAATATTCACTGGATCCATCACAACTCCAGCCTCTGAGATGACATGTCATAGAAAGTGAACCACTTGGATCTAGAACTGGCACTTCAAGAGCTTATCATAAGGCTAATGCTCTTGGAGTGTGTCCAGAACTACCTTCAAATGATAGGCATGCTCCTCCTTAGTAGCCGAGTAAATCAGAATGTCATCAATGAATACCACCACAAAGCGATAAATATATGGCTGGGAGATCCTTTTCATGAGTCCCATGAACACTGCTGGAGCATTGGCCATGCCGAACGGCATAACCAAAAACTCATAGTGGTTTTACTGACATTTGAAAGTCTTCTTCTGCACATCCTCATCTCGTACTCTGAGCTGGTGATAGCCTGATATGAGGTCTATCTTCGAGAACCACCATGCTTCCTTCAGCTGATCAAAGAGGTTGTCAATCCTTGAGAGTGGGTACTTGTTCTTCACGGTCACCTAGTTCAGGTGCCGATAGTCAACACAAAGACTCAAGCTCTCATCCGCCTTCTTGGAGAACAAAATCAGGGTTTCCCAAGGAGAAACACTGGGCCGGATGAACCCCTTCCCCTGTAAGTCCTCTAGCTGTACCCGCAGCTCTCGAAGCTCCGTGGGAGCTATCTGATATGCTGGTGTAGATATCGGTGTCGTCCCGGGGTAAAACTCAATGTAAAAGTTCACCTCTCTGTGAGAAGGTACACCTAGAGGATCCTCAGGGAATACATCTGTGTACTGGTCCACCACTACAGGATAGCTCAGACTCTTCACATTAACTACCCTGAGGGTAAGGCTAGCCAACAGGTGAGTGATCACCTGCACTCTCCTCTGGGTAAGTCCATCCTCTACTGCAAAGGCTACATTCTCACCAATGATGGTAAACCTAGTCCCATCCATGCGGAAACACCACACTTTGCGCCTAATACAGTCAATCTGATCATGTACTGTAGATAACCAATCCATAACCAAGATGACGTCATAAGGCCTCGACGCCACTACTACGAGATCCTAGCCGAAGCTCTCTCCTCCTAGAGTAATCTCACACTGCCAGAACCAGTGTGTAATCGTCTAATCCTCTCTTATAGGACTCTCTAGACATAAGGATCGATCCCTAAGCTCCACCAGAATCTTCGATCTCCAAAAAAGGTCAATGGAAATAAAAGAATGACTGGAACCTGTGTCTATAAGTACTGCAGCTAAGATGGAGTAGACACATATTGTACCTCGTATCATCTCTAGATTGTCATGGTCATAGGCCTCAGCTACCTAGAGTTGAGCTCACCCTTGTCCACCTGCTCCGTATGGTTGTGGTGGACCACCTGGTGTTAGTGGTGGTAACACCTTGAATCTTGCCTACCGTCAACTGCATGGCCAGATCCTCTACCACATCTACCTACTCCCTGTGGACCTCCTTGGTTGAACCTCTATCTCTACCTGGGTAGTCCTTCGACGTCTGCTGATCATTCGTATGGAGGGTTGCGAAGTCACGATCCATGTGACCCTGCCCACCGCATGCGTAAAATAGCCTGCTCCTCGCATGACTAGGTCTGTCTCAGGTGCCACACACAACCGATCCTGAATCCTGCGGTTGTCCACCTGTAGGTCTGGTTCTCTTAGACCTCTGTGACATCAGTCTTCTGCCAGCTACAAAAGACTCCTCTACGTGATGTCAGGTGGTGGGTCTTACTACGGGTGACTGCTCAGCAAGAAAACTATCCACTAAGAGGGCTCACTCTAACACCCCTACCTACATTGGGATGCTGAGAGAAATCATCGAAGCTCTGATCTCCCACCTGAGTCCCTACTCGGAGGTCCAGGCTCTGAAGAATGGGTCTCGCACCATATCAATGGAGTAGCATGAGAGGTCAGTGAACCTCATTGAGTATTGATCCACAGTCATGCTTCCCTACTATAGATGAAGAAGATCTTGTATGCGCACTACGTGAAGGGTCACTAGGATAAACTCTACCCGAAATAGGTTCTCAAAGTCATCCCAGAGAAGTATCACCTTGTCGTGAACCTGGAGCATCAAGCCCCACCATCTACCTACTACTGCCTGTAGAATACTAGAATAAAGGATCACCATGAGATCAGCTGGTGTCCCTACCAGTCGGGAGACTCCCACCATGGTCTCCAGCCAATCTTCAGCCGCTTGTGTGTCCATACCACCCCTGAAACTGGGTGGCCTCTGGCGCTGGAACTCATGCAATGCGCTCAAGCGGCATTAACTCTATACTGTTAGGGCTGGTGGAATCGGTTTCCCAACAGTTAATGGTACCACTGGGGCCTCTACTAAAAAAGGGCCCTGCACCGAGGCCTCGTTACTCGGTCGGCTATCATCACGTACTATACCAGGAACCCTGGCTAGTTGTCTATGTGGAGGAATCCTGAAAAGAAATAGGTGTGCCACAATCAAGAAGTTATAACTAGTGAGTAGACTCAAAGAGATCACAAAGAAAACATTTCAAAACAGACACGTAATCAGTGTTTTTGTGAACTGAGTTAGAAATCAGAAGTCAGGGACCTGGTGTTTGGATACGTCAGTCGCTGCACCAACACTGGATTCCCTAAACTAATAACCATACTCATAAAACTTAACACTATTGTCGTTAAAAGATCAGAGTCTAATGTTCTACGGTAGAACCGAATACTCTGAAACCAATTTTTCACAGCCCATCCCTCAGGTCCCATGCAGTGACTACCCTAAGCCCGCCTTCCATAGGCTAGGGGCTGGTGACTAGCACCGAAAGGCATATTCCCTAAAACTAGGAAGGCATTGCCTTTATAACCTATAAACTCACACAACTAATAACAAAGCAGGATACAAGCACAAAGTGAAACTATATAGTAAACAAGGTGTGTACAGAAAGTAAAAGGGTCCAAAATACAAGCCCAACTGTAAAGTAAAAGTAAACTGAAAAGTACAAGTAAAACTGAAAACAACTCCAGTGAACACCTTCCAAGGATCCTACCTGAAGGGTAGGTACAACTCTTGAATGGTTTTCCTTGCGGTACGCCTCGTCTAATGTCCACCTCTGAGCTACCTTCAGTCCTGGCACCCTTGTCCTCCATCAACATTGTTCATCGTCTGCACCAAACACAACACGGTGTGGGTGTAGCCCATACAGGGGTGAGTATAATGATGCTCAGTAGAGACCCCGAGACCCTCAAAGGTCTCACAAAATCCATAAAGGACAAAACAAAGAGCATGAAAACAACTGGCAACCCTACTTAGGTATATGCCCATACATATACCTAAGTTATCAAGTATACCAATCTCATTCATGAGGAAACACAAGGCCCAAATCTATTAGCCAAAAGCTCAACTATTACATGGAGGAAATATTACCACAAAGGTAACACTCCAAAGGTAATTTCCATAAAGGAAAAGCCACACATAACTATACCAAAAAGGAATCACCACAAATATATATACCACAAAAGTAACGCCACGCAGAATAATACCAAAAAGGTAAGACTCAGGTCACACATGGTAGTAAGGATGATTAGATGTAACTACTGAATCATCTTACTATATTGAGAGGCAGACCCACATAGGATCCTACATCATTAGACCCATGTAGCATACTAAATCATCAGACCCATGTAGGATCATAATACAGCAGACCCACATAGGATCCTAGAGTAGTCCCACGTGGATTCCTAGAGCGGATCCAAGTGGGATCCTCAAACACAGACCCAAGTAGGATACCAAGGCACAAACCCCCATAGGATCCCTTTCTCATGTTACAGTCACCTACAGGGTTCCTGCACTTAGCTCTCTTGATTCCGAGAGGGTCCGCTCCTCAAGCCACATATCGATACTTCAACTACCACAAAGTCCCATTAAGAAGTATCTCAAAGGACTATCATGTAAAAGGGGTCTCAACGCAATAGAAGGTGTGTCAATCAGACGCTCGGTCTATAAGATATTGGCCTTTTAATCCCGAGGGCCCGGTTGGATTCATGTTCGATCCAACCCTGTCATACCCAACTTCATCCAAAACTCAAGTGGGTTATACCAGAAGGAGCATCTCGATCCAAGGTTTCCGGTCTTTATGTTATTGGCCTTATATGTTTAAAAATTAAATTCATTGATTATATTTAAATTATATGATTTAAAAATTATTATATATTTATTCCATAACTATTTTTCACTAAGATTTTATACATGTTTACTTGTAGAATATAAATTGAAGAATAAAATTATACAATAAATAAATTGTCATGAATGCCTTAAAAATGGTTGATATTTTATTATTTCACTATATAACATTAAAAAATTTATTGTCCTAGACACTTTTTTAAAAAAATCATTATTATTAAACAAGTGTTTCATATACAGATATGTGAAGCATAGTATGATTTATAATATGAATAAAACACATACACCATGTAATAAAAAATATGTTATTTGATCTATATATAACAATACATATATAGGATAAATGCACTCCCTAAACTAAAAAATAGTATAATGGGATAATCAAAATAAATAAATAACATGTGTCTAATTTAAAAACCCATAGGGTCATGGTATCCTAAAAATGGGACACCTGCAAACAAGCTAGTAAAAAAATAACAAAACATTTGAAATTTGAATGTAACTTTGTTAAGGAGCCTCCAGTCTCGCTCGGACACAAAGTCTCAGATTTTCTTGATGGGTGCACTAACATTCAGATTCTGTCTCTGGAGTTCTTAGAATCATCTAATCTTTTGAAGCATACTTTAGTCACTAGATTATATCAATGACTTCCCTTAGTAGATTCATTTGATAGATATATCTTCGTTGCTTGGGGCTTGTAGGATAGGGCGACTATGGGTCTCCTTGATAATCATCAAATTATGATTCATTTTGCATCGGAGGTAGACCTCATCAAGGCCTGGTAGAGAGAACCTCTTAGGTTTAACGGTTTCAGATTCATCCTTCTTTGGTGGTCCTTCGATATACATATGAAGCGGGATCCCCCTTCTATGGTGATATGGGTTAGCTTCCCTAATCTCCCCTTCCTTTTCAAAATATCATTGTTATGTGTATGATAGGAAACCTGATAGGTAAATATATGTGTTCTTATAGTAGAACTGAAGCTCTTTTTCACCCTATTAGTACTTGCATCTATGTTGAAATAGATGTGTCAAGTGATCTGTTTGAATATGTGTGGATTGTTGTGGGTGATGAATACCACTGCAAGAAACGGGTTGTCTATAAAACCTGGATGAACTTTTGCTCGGGATGCAAACATATGGGTAACTCACTAGAATTTTTTTGTAAGATGTACAGGTCTTCTATGAGGGGGGAACAATGGAAAGGGAAAGGATCATGAGGCGCAAGATGAGGCAGTGACTCTGGATCAGAGTTCTTTTGCTTGTCAAAAATTTTGCAAAGTGATTATTGAGGAAGGGTCTAGTCGAAACCCACGATCTCAGTCACATGTGAAGAAGGAATCGATGCCTCAAGAAATCCCAAAGGTGGAATCTATTTTTATTAAATATACCTTTCCATCTCTCCCTCTTCGCTTCATCACAATGATAGTGCAATGGAGGGTGCTTCTATTAAGTAGGATGCGACTCTAGGGGTCTCACAGGGGCTTGGGAGTAATTTTATCACGGTGCATATGATGTATGGTGAGGATGATTCCAATATTGAGGTGTTTGAATTGGGTAGTGATCCTTTACCGAAGGAGATGTAGGGGCCTATTATGGATGTGGCATGTCAATACAGTACTGAGGAAGTAAGGGGATCAGGTTCAAGGAACCAGTCTTCAATTCAGTTGAGAAATAGTGTTGAAGGTCTTGCAGAGGTAGGATTCAACTCTAAACATATTATCCCTCCTAACACAGATCGAGGATGCATAAACATGTTCAATTTAGATTAACTCATATATTTGACAGGTGAAGGTTCAAGCCCGAAAGAAAATGGGAGCAATTAGAGGAGGAAGGGTAGGAGGTATTACTCCTCCTTACCACATCCATTGGAGACTCGTTTTGCTAAGAAGACAAACATCAAAAAGGCTGACTATAAGGATGTGATTCATCAGAGGCCAGTGGCCCAGGGTGATCAACCCATGGAATTACTATTAATCTCTGAGAGATAATTGGTTGAGCTGGTCTTGCTACTCAATTATTCTAAGGAGGATGTTGCTAAAATGATGGTAAGGCCTTTAAGGGAATCCCTTAATGTGGAGAAATATGCTTTCATTGAAAAACATGACCTTATTATTGTTTGGGGGATTCAACAAAGGAAAGATTAGTATTGAGGAGTACATACAGTCATCAGATCAATTTGCCTCTAAATTTTATATTCTGATGAGGAACACACCTAACATTCAGGTTCCATCTATCTTATGGATATTATTTAGGGAAATGGATTCTGTTAAGCTAAAATTGTTCTTCAAAGACTTTGGTTAAACTGATGGAAGTTGTTGCTTGGTTTGGGAGGTCATCTGGTTCAGTTTGAATATGCTTTTGGATTTGTATTTGTGCTCTTTGGAGTGAAGCTTGGTGTCATTCAGTTTTGTTTTTGGATCTACTTCAGATGGGGATCAGAGCAAGTATCCTTCACCTATTCACACAAATTTGGATTGTGGGTATGAGAGGGTATAGATTTCCCATCAGTTCTGTGTCTGTGCATCCTTTCATGGGAAATCTAGACAAATGATCATGAATTAGTGATGTTTTTTCGTCATGAGGTAGTTGCTGGGGTGAGGCCGATCCTGCTTTTATTTGTTCATTTTCCCTGCTTGGTTTTTTGGTTGTAATGCTGAACTTTATGGTTTCTCACTTTCACCTTAAGAGTCTTTTTATAATAAAAAATAATAATTTTCAGCCAGTATAAACCAAATATGAAAATTGTAATACCAATATGTCTATTTGATTACAAATATGAACATTGATATTGTAACATGGAAATTGGAGTAGTAAGATGATCAATTGAATTGTAAGTTGAACATTATAATATTTAAAAAAAATTAAATAAAATTTATCATCAATATGAAAAGTAAATATAAATATTGTAATTCTTTTAAATCAATATATGAATTAGTTAACATAGTGAATGTATGACTGTATATTTTTAATAAGCTATGTTTTAACATATATTCTATAAACTATAATTTTTATAATAATAATTATATATTAAAAGTAAATAGTCAATGAAAAAATTATAAAATTAATTAAATTTATGAAATTATCATTTTAAAATTATCTCATTGTGATTTTTTTATCATTTTCTAAAAAAAATAAGTTTATAGTGTACAAAAAAACACATCTTTTCAAATACCCAAGGTTTTATAACATAATATTTAAGTAATAATAATATATTAAATTATAAAATTATTTTATTTACTTAAAATAAATTTTATAGTATATGTAATATATATTAAAATATAAAATTCAATTTTTTATCCTAAAAAGTATTCTTGAATTGATGGCATCATTCCTCGGGTCACCAGGTGCGCCCCGGGGGCCGGTTATTCATTCCGTAGACTCCCGAACTCATCTTAGGATGTCACCATCAATTTAAGACCACAAAAATCCACAAAGGTTGTGGAGGGGTCGAGCTGTGTTCATTTGGCCCGCACCATCCATGTTAGAATGGTAGCAAGCGGCATAGTTATTCTTCATTCAAGAAAAATGACATGAACGGGGTAAGGGGTATTCAAAACAACAATCCCAACCTCAAAGATTCATTGATGTCGATGAGGAGTGGGAGAGACGGTTGTTGGTTCATCATTGTTGAAGTCATTCCTCGTTGAAGATCCTTCGATGGACTTCTTCATTGGAGAAAAGTTCATCGAAGGAGAAGAGTTCTTCGTTGGAGCAAGTTCTTCCCGGTTCTACAAAATTCAAAAAGAGAGGTTTCAAAAAGAAAAATAAAATGTTAATTATTCCATTTTTCTTCTTCCACGAAAAAGAAAAAAACTAACTTCAACCCTCGACCTACTACATTCGAGTTGAATGTCTCCTTAAGCGAATATATGTGCTGTGAATTCATCGGTGCCCTCATATTTCAATTCCAATCACCGGTTCAAAAGTTAGAAAATGCTGCTCGCCCATTTACTGAACGTACCTTAAAAAAAGTTAAAAATTCATTCTGGGTACATCGGGCCTCAGAATCATGCACCATCAATTGTCGAGGACTCATAATATTCCCATATAATTAAAAAAAATACATGGAAAAAATTCGGGTCTTTACATACAAAGCTTCAACACTTCACACCTATTCTAGGAGGTGATGAGTTATCTTTAGCTAGGTGATTTGAGGATGGTCATAGGTATGACATCTAATCACAGGTGAATGTATTTAGGAAGACATTGATGATGGATATAGTGAACCAAGAACTGATTACCAGCATAATCCGAGGGAGTTGAAAGCTATGAGATATGGTGGTTCAGCATCCAAGGCTGGTACACCTTCGTTTGATAGAAGGAAGTGTCGTAGGGAGACTTCACATGGTGATTCCAATATTAGGGATATATCTATAGGTAGCCAGGTTAGGTGCTACCAATTCAATAAGAGTGGGAATACGAGACCTCAGTGCCTGGAGACCCAGTTGAGTGCTGATATTGTAGCAAGATGGGTCATCTTCAGTATTTTTGCTAATTTTTCTCACCATTATCCAGTGAGAGCGGATAATTTATGACTCCATAATCAAGATAAGGACCACCACTTTCTCCTCAGACAGGGAACTGGAGTACGTTAGGCCATTCAGGCTGAGGAGGAGGTTGTGGTCAGGGTAGCCAGATGAGAGGCTTTCAACGACAGCAGGCTGGATCCGTTCAGGGTATTCAGGCAGGGTCATAAGACTACGGTAGAGGTCAGACTTTTTCAGTGGATCAGACCCAGCAAGAGTAGGATCTCAGACCCTCTAAGGTAATAGGTACGATTCTAGTTTCCCCGGTTCAAGCTTCTGCTCTTTTTGATACAGGGGCTCCATATAGTTTTATATCTATTGCTATTGTGGAGAGCTTTGGGCTATGTATCTTTACTTATGAGGATGTTATGATAATAGAAACTTCATTAGGGATTAGGAAGGCTAGTGTACATTAGTGTAAGGAGTTTCCTCTTGAGGTTGGTGGGTGTAAATTCTTATGGGATCTCTAATTCTTAAAGATGATAGGATTCGATGTCATTCTCAAAATGGACTGGTTAGTCTCTTTTCAGGACTTTTTCGACTATTGTCATTGTAGGGTGAGTTTCACATCACCAGAGGGTGGATCTTTTCTACACAAGGGTGAATGGTATGTCCAGGTGAGCAGAGCTATACCCAAGCATCATGGGTTGGGAGGAATTACATCCTAGATTACTAGTTTATACCTGGATGACTAGGGGACTTCATATATGGACTTTACTCTAGAGGTGGATCATTTTAGATATGTCTTTCCAGAAGACTTTTTAGGTATACCTCTGGAGCGAGAGGTAGATTTATCTATTGAGATTATTCCATTAGTGGCACCAGTGTCCATTCCTCTATATAGGATGGCAACACCAAAGTTACAAGAGCCCAAGAAGCAGTTAGAGAAGTTGAAGGAAAAGGGTTTCATCCAACCTAATACTTCTCCATGGGGTTCTCCTGTCTTGTTTGCGAAGAAGGTGGATGGTACCCTCATACTTTGTGTGGATTATCGGAAGCTAAACCAATTGATGGTCAATAATTGATATCCCTTACTGAGGATTGATGGTCTCTTTTATAAGATTCTAGGATCTTGGGTGTTCTCTAATATTTAATTGAGATCTAGTTATCATCAATTGCATGTTATACCATCATATATAACTCTTACAGCCTTTCAGATCAGGTATGGTCTATATGAGTATTTGGTTATGTTGTTCAATCTCACGAATGCACTGGAAGTTTTTATGGAATTGATCAACTAAGTGTTCCATCCTTAATTGGATTCTTTTGTGGTAGTCTTCGTGGATGATATCTTGGTGTTTTCTAACCCTCGACATGACCATGCCACCCATCTTAAGATCTTATTGAGTACACTAAGAGAGCATTGGTTATATGCTAGGCTCTCAAAATGACACTTTTGGATGGAACAAAATTATCTTTTGGGTCATGTTATCTCAGAGACAGAAGTATCAGTTTACCAATAGAAAGTGAGAGCAGTAGTTTATTGGGAGCGGTGATAAGATGTCTTTGAGGTATGAAGTTTTCTAGGGCTGGCTGGTTACTACAGGTGCGTTATACAGAAATTTTTACTCTTAGAAGAACCACTGACGGGCTTGACTAAGAAGGGTGTGAAGTACTTGTGGACTGATTCCTGTAATTCATTCTTTTTGGAGCCAAAAGGGAGATTGGATTCAGCACCAATACTAATTTTTCCAGAGCCGAGAAAGAGTTACACCGTTTAATTCAATGCATCAGGTATCAGGACGGAGGTAGGAGAGGTAGCTATGCTGGGACACCATCTTGTCTAGGAGACCACTGAGTAGGTAGAGTTGATTTGGAAGAGGATGGCTACTGCATAGTCTCTCTATAAATATTTTGCTGATCCATGGAGACGACCTCTAGAGTTCAAGGTTAGAGATCATGTTTTCTTACATGTCACACTGAGGTTGGGACACAGGAGGATTAGGATATAGGTAAAGCTTTCACCAAGATACATCAGGTAATTTGAGGTTATGCAGAGAGTCAGGTTAGTTGCCTATCAGTTGCAGTTACCTCAAGGGTACCATCCTATGCATGATGTCTTTCATGTTTCCCAGCTATAGTGTTACTCTTCAGACCTGTGTCATGTTTTTCAACCCGAGGTGGTTGAGTTAGAGATGGATGCATCCTTAAAGAAGCACCCTATTCAGATTGTAGATCACAACACGAAGGTTCTTCACGACCAGTTTTTTCCTCTGGTATGGGTGTTATAGCAGCACGGGCGAGTACATGATGAGACTTGGGAGAGGGAGTTCAATGTTTGATCAGAATGGCCAGATTTGTTTGAAGTTTCTTCTTCACCACCCTTGGAAGGGAAATTTGGGGATGAATTTCTTTATTGGGGGAAGTTTGTAAGAACCCAGATCTTCTTTTCTGGTATGGATATTTTTTCAGGTTATTTTTAAGGAAAAACGAAAGATTTGTAAATTTTCCATGTACATGTCTTGTACTCCTGAGTACATGCCGTGTACCCGGTTTTCATGTGTAGCTATGTAATGGCCATGTAACATCAGAATACATGGTCATGTGGGTGACCTGGTAGACTTCCTAAAGTAGGGGTCAGTTGATCCTAGTACATGGTGTGTACAATAAATGAATACTCCATGTACTTTTATTTTTATTTGATTAATCAGTGCGAGGTTGCATCACATCTCCAGAACCATCATATTTTCCCATATTTTGTATAAGAGAGCGACAAGATGGATGAGAAATTAAAACCCCTATCGTTCCTCCATCCGAGCTCCAATTGAGACGCTGCTGATTGGGTTGTATTTCCACCAGTGAGTTCTCTCTTTCCCTAGAGCCTCTATTCTTGATTCCTCCTCTCTCATGGGTTATCAAGGGTTGATCATTTTTACCATTTTTGTAGATCTATGCCGATCTAGGATGATTCAAGGTATAACCTTCAAGATTGTTCATCATACAACATCAAGGTAGGTGGTTTGTTCCCTTATTTGATAGTATTTGGATTGTATATGCTTAAAGTGACGAATACCCATGTTTGGGGTATTATTTATTTTGGATTTAACCCTATTAATTCCCACTTTGGTGTGGTTGTTAGATTTAGGGTTGTTTCCAATGCATAAGATTGTATACCCATGTTTATGGGACACCCCATGGGCGTGTTCCACTGTTTGAATGATTAGGGTTTTTGGTCCTAGGTTTCTTATGAGGCATGTCTTGTTTTCTAGCATTGATTTTATTGGTATGGAGTTGATTGATTATACGAATTTCAAGTGTTATTTTTGTGAATATTATCCATTTAGTAGCTATAGATTACATGTGCTTCTTGAATATGATATGAGCACTGATCTTACAATAGACCCTAGAGCCCTGGACTAGGAAAATTGTGGGGGTTTCTATGTTTATTTACACAAGACCATGAGAGCCTTGGTGAAAATTTTTACCTAGGGGGTATTGACTGTGATAACTACCCAGAGGTTGTTTATGATTATTTATACTGTAGTGACACTAGGGGTATTGAACATGAGAGCTACCTGGAGGTCATGTATAATTTATTAATGCTATGTAGACTAGGGGTATTGATCGTGAGAGCTACCCAATAGGTCATTATATTTACTCTATGTTATGTAGGACCATAGGGGTCAGACTGTGAGAGCTTTCCCAGAGGGTCGGCTGTAATTAAATGAATAATTTTGATGAGTCTTCGAAGACAAAGTGCATGATTGGACTCAGTATTACTTGGTTATTTAGATGGTCTTCTAAGATTTCTGTTGTAACTATTATATAGGGGGATATAGATCTTATTCTATGTCTCGAGGTTACATTATTCAATGTTTTGAATAATTTACAAATGAAAATAAATGTAATTGGAACTATAGGATTGTTTCCTGTTGAGTATTTCTTAGTTTATTGCTTCATTTCTGCATATTTCCTTCTATATATATTCACTTACTGTTATGAAAAGAAATTTTGGGGGTTGCCTATTTGGATATGTCTCATACCCCATTTGGGTCATGGTTTTGGGCCCAAATATATTATATGGTTGCAGGTATAGATAAGGGAAAGATCCCTTCTTCATTAGGTACTTGATTTCTGTTAGAACTGGAGAGCATAGGATGAAGATGAGGCACGTGATGCTATTGGAGTTTAATATTTTCTATACTTTGGTTTCAGTATTGTATTTATAGCATTGTGACTTATTTGGATATTTTCCTAGATACATGTGACATGCATCATTTATTTATATTTTTTATAGTTTTTTATACCACCATTCTTCTGATATTTACTTCTATTGTATGGTATTATTTCTCTTATTTTTGTTCTTATTGTTTATTACACTGTGTATACTCTTCCAATGAGGGCATAGTTTCCCCAATGTCTTACCTTGTCACCCTTTTCTAGTCGTAAGCCTATGACATTTGGGGAAATTCAATTGAGGCTATGTGACCAATTGAGTTTGGGGCACCTTTGGGCGGCACCTGGAACTGGGAAATTATATTGGTCATATAATAACATTTTATTCATTATTTTAACATAAATTACCCCTCCCCTTATAGTATAAGGAGCCTCGCGCATACCCTTCAGAAAATTACTTAAAAAATATATTCCATTACCAAATATCTTCTCAATTATATTCTAATAATACTTTTTATATACTTATAAATGGTATTTTCTAATGTCATAGAAATCCATACGGAAATTAATGGTCCTAAAAATAGAGAAACATCAAGGATGAGTTAACCTTTGACCCTTTTTCCATTCATTTTTCCTTCTCCAATTATTCTATTCCCATTACCACTTCTAAACAATTCCATAAAAATAGTTTAATTGAATATGAACATTATATTAATGATAAAAACCTACTATAAAAATATCATTTATAATATATGTAAGAATAATAACCCTCTCTCTCCCTCTTTTTCATTAAGTCTTATTAATGGCTAGTTAACGTTGTACAAGGATGATGTAAATTATCTGTGTATCACCACCATTAATTCTAATTAGCATAGATTATATATCAACATATAACAACCATTTTTCATCAATATATTTTCTATAAACTATTTATAATGCATATGTATTATATATATATATATATATATATCTTTTTTTCAAAGTCCCATTAATGTACAATGAAATGCCTATGAGGACACTATAAATATTTTACTTATCACTACCTTAATGTATGGGTAGCATCCCTTTTTAAAAATGTATACATATATGATTTTATTAAGTTTTACCAAAAATCTAATAAATAGATTCTAATGATTTTAATTGATCCATAAAAAACTAAATAAATGTAATATACTTCTAGATTAGTGATTTGGTTATACAAGAGGTGGAAAATACGATGAAACAAAATAGTGACTAGAGTAAGGGGATTATCATCTAAATATATACTCTTAGGGTTATATTACCTCCTCAAGATCTATTATATTTTATAATGAATATATAATACCAAATGAATTTATTATTATAAATGTTAAATTTATTTCTATGTATTTACATGTACATTCCATTTTCTTCTATTTATTGATCCATTATTCTTACATTAATAAATTTTTAAGGTGTTATCCTTTGATTACTTTCCTTATTTGAGATTTTATGTCTTATCCAAAATGACTTCAAAATAGTTATACGAATTTTATACTCAAAGATATAGGTTTATTTTCCTATTAATATTTTATGGTGATTCAAAAGCTATTAATTATGTTCTCAATTAAATATTTCCAACTCATATACTATAATTTTTAATTGGGATTTCTCATCTAAATTAAGATATTATTTCACATTCAATATTCTATTATTATAGAGTATGATATTGTATAGAATCTTAGTCCATATTCTCTATGAAACTCTTTAATTTTTCTATATTTTTTCCAAATTTTTTATGTGATACTCTCTTGATTTTCTATAAAATTTAAATTATATTTTTTATATATATTTCTTACATTTATATATCTATAGGTCTCTCATTATAATATTGAAAAAAATTATAAATACACTTTTCAAGTCCTCTTTTCAATACAATTATACAACTATGGTATATCACTTTTAATTATTGGCTAAAATTATATTTTTCATCTACTATGAATATAACTTATATATAGTCATAAAAGTTCATTGTTATTACTTTTCACTATACTATATATTTCACAATTGAATCTGTGGTATGATGTATGTGATTTCTATAAAACTTTTTTCTTATTAATCATGTGGTTTACATGATATGATTATAAAATTACCTGTAATAATTTCATTTATTAATTTTCTATATGGAACAAATGATGTTGAACATGGTATCATGTGATGGATGGGCCCAATATTATATATTGAACTGATGAATTTGTTATATCTTTATATCCCAATGAATCCTTATTTCTGAACAAATTTCTATTTTCTTTTTCCACAATGATATAGATAAACCTGATTCCATTAGCTTTGTATTCAATGTTATACATGGAAATGATGTAATTAGCCTTTTCCATTTTTTAATGATGTCTTAGAATTAATCTTTGACTTATGATTTATGATTTTCTATTATTATTCAAGTTCCATATTCTAATCATTTTCATGTTTTTTTTAATTTCAATTGATATTCCCCATGCTTCACATATGTTTTGTTCCAATTATGCACTTAAAGTTACAATGGTGTCCTATATCCCTATGATATACCACACACTTTCTACAGTTTCTATGATTTATCTAAATTTTCTTCTACAGTATTGCTTAATGGTACAATTTATTTTCATGTTATATAGATTCACTTCGTATTCAATGATCTATTGATGTCTATTAATGATTATATTAATCAAGTTTCACATTCAATCTTGTTACCAATGTTTTTTTCTGGAAATTTTGTTAAGGTATATCCTCAGTTGAATAAAATTGTTAACAAGGTTTAAATTAACTTTTATGTGGTCATTGATGAAGGATTTTATTAATGTTAGATGTTAGTGTATAGGTTGTTTGTGTAATATATACCAATTTATGAAAGATACTAATACTAGGATTATATGAATGATTGATATAATAAATGTTAATATTTCTTATTGAATATGTGTCTGTGTCACAACAGATTCAAAACTATAGGGATAGGGGAATTAAATATCATATTAAATCATAGTTTAGTTATTTTTAGGAATTAAGATAAATAAATACTTCATTATAAATCCATAGTTAGATAACCATTAGGTCTAGAGATATGGTTCATCTATAACTAATATAAACACATAGCTCTGACATTTCCAAAGTGATTACACGGAATATTATTTAAAAAACATCACATTTGATATTAATTAATAAAGTATTTCTATAAAATATTTTCAATCATTATTAGGTAATTTTTTTATTATAAAATGCAAGGATAAAATTTCCTTAAGTGGGTTCAATATAAGAACCTAGATTTTGGGTATACATTTTATAAATTTTCTACCATAACTTATATGTTTAAAAATTAAATTCATTGATTATATTTAAATTATATGATTTTAAAATGATTATATATTTATTACATAACTATTTTTTACTATGATTTTATATATGTTTACTTGTATAATATAAATTGTATAATAAAAGTATACAATAAATAAATTGTCATGAATTCCTTAAGAATGGTTGATATTTTATTATTTCACTATATAACATTAAAAAATTTATTGTCCAAGACACTTTTTTTAAAAATCATTATTATTAAACAAGTGTTTCATATACATATATGTGAAGCATAGTATTAGGTATAATATGAATAAAACACATACACCATGTAATAAAAAAATATATATTATTTGATCAATATATAACAATAATTATAGAATATAAATGCTCTCCCTAAAATAAAAAATAGTATAATGGGATAATTAAAACAAACAAATAACATGTGTCTAATTTAGAAACCCATAGGTTCATGGTATCCTCAAAATGGAACACCTGCAAACAAGCTAGTAAAAAAAGAACAAAACATTTGAAATTTGAATGTAACTTTGTTAAGGACCCACAAGTCTCACTCTGACAGAAAGTATCAGATTTTCATGATGGATGCACAAACCTTCAGATTTTGTCTACAAAGTTCTCATAATCATATAATCTTTTTAGGCATACTTTAGTCACTAGATTTTATCAATTACTTCCCTTAGTGGATTCGTTCGATAGATACATCTTCGGTGCTTGGGGCTTGCAGGATAGGGTGACTATGGGTCTCCTGGATAATCGCCGAATTATGATCTATTTTGTATCAATGGTAGAACTCATCAAGGCCCGATAAAGAGCACCTCGTAGATTTAGTAGTTTCAGATTCATCCTTCATCGATGGTCCTTCGATATACATATGAAGCGGGATACTCCCTCTATGGAGACATGGGTTAGCTTCCCTAATATTCCCCTTCCTTTTCAAAATCCCGTTGTTATGCGTATGATATGAAACCTGATAGGTAGATATATGTGTTCGGATAGTATAACTAAATCTATTTGTCACCCTATTAGTCCTTGCATCTATGTTGAAATGTATGTGTCAAGAGATCCATTTGAATACGTGTGGATTGTTGCGGGTGAGGAATACCGCTGCAAGCAATGGGTTTTCTACGAAACATGGACGAACTTCTACTTGAGATGCAAATGTTTGGGTCACTCAATAGAATTTTTTCATAAGGTTTATAGGTCCTCTTTGAGGGGGGAACAATGGAAAGGGAAAGGAGCATGAGGCATAGGATGAAGCAACGAGTCTGGATCAGAGTCCTTCTTCTTGTCAAAAATTTCACAAAGCGATTATTGAGGAAGGGTCTGACCGGAAACCACGATCTCAGTCACCTATGAAGAAGGCATAAATGCCTCAGGAAATCCCAATGGTGGCTTCTATTTTTAGTAAATAAACCTTTCCATCCCTCCCTCTTCGCTTCATCACAATGATAGTGCAATGGAGGGAGGTTCGATTAAGTCAGATGCAACTCTAGAGGTATCACAGGGGCTTGGGAGTAATGTTATCACCGTGTAGATTGTGTATGGTGAAGATTATGCCAATACTGAGGTGTTTGAACTGGGTAGTGATCCTTTACAGAAGGAGATGTAGGGGCCTATTATAAAGGTGGCATGTCAATCCAGTACTGTGGAAGTAGGGGGATCAGGTTCAAGGAACAAGACTTCAAGTCAGTTGAGAAACAATTTTGAAGGGATTGTAGATGTAGGATTGAACTCTAAACATATTGTCCCTCCTGACAAAGATTGAGGATGCGTTAAAATGTTCAATGTAGCTTAACTCATTCATTTAGCAGGTGAATCTTCAAGACCGATGGAGAATCGGAGCAATTAGAGGATGAAGGGTAGGAGGTATTACTCCTCATTACCACATCCTTTGGAGACTCTTTCTTCTAAGAAACAAAAATCAAAAAGGTTGACTCTAAGGATGTGAGTCATCAGAGGTCAGGGGCCCAGGGTGATCAACCCTTGGAATTACTGTTAATCTCTATGGGATAAGTGATTGATTAGGTCTTGATACTCAATTCTTCTAAGGAGGATGTTGCTAAAATGATGGGAAGGACTTTAAGGGAAACCCTTAATGAGGAGAAATATGATTTCATTTAAAAACATGACCTTATTATTGTTGGGGGGGCTTCAAAAAAGGTAAGATTAGTATTGAGGAGTACATACAGTACTGGGATCAATTTGCCTCTAAATTTCAAATTCTGATGAGGCACGTACCTAACTTTTTGGTTCCATCTATCTCATGGAAATTAATTAGGGAAATGGATTTTGGTAAGCTAAAATTGCTCTTCCAAGACTGTGGTTAAACTGATAGAAGTTGTTGCTGGGTTTGGGAGGTCATCTAGTTCAGTTTGAATATTCTATTGGATTTTTCTTTGTGATTTTTGGAGTGAATCTTGGTGTCATTCAGTTTTGTGTTTGGATCTACATCAAATGGGGATCAGAGCGAGAATCCTTTACCTATTCATGAAAATTTAGATTGTGGGTATGAGAGGGTATGGATTTTCCATCGGTTTCGTGTCTGTGCATCCTTTCATGGGACATATAGCCGAATGATCATGAATTGTTGAAGTTTTTTCATCATGAGGTAGTTGCTGGGGCGAGGCAGATCCTGCTTTTATTTGTTCATTTTCCTTGCTTGGTTTTTATTTTGTAATGCGGAACTTTATGGTTTCTCACTTTCTCCTTAAAAGTTATTTGATAATAGAAAATAATAATTTTCAGCCAGTATAAACCAAATATGATGATTGTAATACTAATATGTCTATTCGAAGACAAATATGAACATTGATATTGCAACATGGCAGTTGGAGTAGTAAGATGATCAATCAAATTATAGGTTGAACATTATAATATTTAAAAAAAATTAAATAACATTTATCATCAATATGATAAGTAAATATAAATATTGTATTTATTTTAAATCAATATATGAATTAGTTAACATAGTAAATGTATGACTGTATATTTTAAATTACCTATGTTTTAACATATATTCTATAAACTATAATTTTTATAATAATAATTATATATTAAAATTATATAATCAATAAAAAAATTATAAAATTAATTAAATTTATGAAGTTATAATTTTAAAATTATCTCATTGTGATTTTTTATCATTTTCTAAAAAACATTAAGTTTATAGTGTATAATAAAAATATATCTTTTAAAATACCCCAGGTTTTATAAAATCATATTTAAATAATAATAATATATAAAATTATAAAATTATTTTATTAACTTAAAATAAATTTTATAGTATAAGTAATATATATTAAAATAATAAATTCAATTTTCCATCCTAAAAAGTATTTTTTAATGTCTAAAGTGATAAATTATTCCATGAAAAAACACATTTTCATTATTTCTTATAATAGTTTTTATAAAAAATAAATTTAAATATTAAAGGTTTTCAAAGACCTAAAATTACTAATTTTCAATTAAGTACTATTAATATTTTAAAACAAATGCATTATTACACGTTTTAGTCTAGAAATGATATTTTATTCTTTATTTTAACCTAAAATACCCATGCCCTTCATGTATTAATACCCAGTACCACCCTCATCCTAAATTACTTTTATAATCCAATTCATTAACAAATATATACTCAATTCCCTTATCTTAAGACTCCTTAGATCCTTAGAGTAATTCTACACTCACCCCATGAAAATCCTACAATGTCATGAGCCCCTCCCCCTACTAAAACCTATCCTAGGTCAGTAGAGAGACATGAGTAATCCTTAAGGCCTTCCCTTATTAATCCACATGTAACACCATGTGATTTTAGAAAAATACTATTTTTGATAGCATATACAACATGCAACATCAAGCTTAAATGAAAAGCAAAATATTATTATTTAAATATAATTATTATAACCTAACTTTTTAATTGGTGTGTATGAATATGTTTAATCATATTATGAAAAGATTTATAATATTTTTATATAATGTATTAATTAATGAAAAATAAGTACTTAATTTTTCAGTAAAATAATTTTATACTTAAAAAATGCATTTTCTTTAAAAATTGTTTTATTTTTCATTTTTTTAAATGAATTATAATTAATTTATAAGACTTTTAGGAATTTTATTTTATAAAATGAACATAATTTTTTAAATCACAATAATAAAATTATCTTTTGATGAAATTTGAGGATTTTTCAGAAATGTTTTATTCATGCAGGAACAATGAAAAATATTGATATTTCAGATACTATCATTTATTTTCATAAAAAAATAATTTAAAATTATAATTAATTTTTTTGGATTTTCCCTAAAGTAACATATGATCCATTTTATTTATAATAATATAATTTTAATCAATAGTTTTTCGTACTTTGATATCAGTAAATTTTTATGCATAAAATTCATTTTTTTAACTATTTTCATTGTGGTTTATAAATTTATTTTAAAATTAATTTATTTAAATTTTATAAAATGAATAGTGAAAAATGGATACCATATTTTGAATCACGAGGTTATAAATTTGGTAAATTATTCCCATTTACTTTTAGACATTTTGAATAGTAATTGTGGTAGAATTTATCAAATTGGTATAGGTTAAATTAGGTTATCAGGGTTAAGAAATAATGTGATAAGGCATTAAAAATAAACCCAACACATTCTTATATTCCATTGTATGGGATTAATTCATCCATAGACATCAAAAATTATAATATATGGCATTTTGGATCTATGTTACCTTGATAATGACATTTATATTATTTTAAGCAAAGATAATTCCAAAATGTCACTCTCATGCTTTTAATTTCTTTTAAATGTTCACATAAGGATAATATATTGTTATGAATGATTATAGAAGATAATTTTTAACATTATTAATTTATTTTTATCATGTTAATTTATTTTAAATTTTTAGTGATTGAATAATTACCATAAATTCTTACACAACATCGATGTAGTATTTATTCAATTAATAGAAAAATAGAATAAATGGTTTTAAAAATATAAAAAATAATAAACTTGGATGAATTATAATTTTCCATGAATTTTATAGATAAATAAAACATTTTAATTATTTTTTAAATAATTGTATTAAAATTACATGTTTTTTGTATTTTTTTAAAATTGAATTCCATTAATTGCATCGAAAAGGAAATTAATGACATTTTTTGAAAATACTATTTTATTAATTTATTTAAAAATAATTAAATAGTAAAATGGTGATTATATATTGTTTTAAATGTTATAAATTTCCCATTTATGTTCCAATTTACCTTTTATGGTATCATTCTTGACCCTTCAATGAAAGAAAACTTTTATATTGTGGTAATTGTCAAAAGGGGTAATGGGGGGGTTAAAACTGGGAGATAAGTGTGAAAAAATAACCAAACGTTTTTAAAATTTTATTATATGAGATTATTTCAACTAATAATCATTTTTTATTATAATTATATCAATTTTAGAAATTTTTTATTGAATAATAATTTATACTAATTTAATACATTATGGAATTTCAAGAATTTTTCTCCCCTCACATATAAAAGGACACTCCCTCTCTCTTTTAGTTACACAAAAATGAACAACCTATATGACTTAAAACCTTCCCATTTCTATTTAAAAAAAATCTGTATACAAGTTTTATAGTTTCTCTTTTTTCTAAAATACCAATCCTAGGTCCTTTATTAGGTGATCTGAATGAATTATACTGAAAAAAACATAATCATCTTTATCGACTCTTTCAAATTTATTTCTTCTTATACATCACCTAAATTAGTTATAACCATTATAAAATAATTAACCCATAATAATCAACATACTAATATGTTACTATTATTATGGTATAACTATTTTACACCTCGTTTTCATCCTATAAAATGAAAAAACGTTGCTCTTGTGTTTATACGGCTTATCGTCTCCACATAGTAGTGTCATTCATTTCTCATCACCATTTTACTTAAATGGTTATAAATATAGAAATAATGAATATATATTATATTTAAGAAATAATTATTCTCAAATAATTATAATATCACATCTAACTTCTTATCTTACAATACGTTGAAAAGTGATAACGTCACTCGTGTGTATGTGTGGACTACCACCTCTACGCTGCGATGAGATCCATTTTTCATTTACCTTTTATATGGATTGTAATAAGGATAAATTTAAGGAATATATATGATATTTATATCATTATTATTATCATGGATATGATGGATCCATAATCAAAATACAAGTAATGGAACTTTCATGAAAAAAACATGCGTGATAAAATAAAGCAGGTAACTTCTATAGCAATGATATTAATGAAATATTGTTAACAAACAGGGGATAAGATATTTTAATAGGTTCATGTATGATATTATAAATATTAATATTTTTTTAGTAAAAATAAATTACATGTTTAGAATCTTTATAAATGAGGTTAAATTACATTAAAATATGGGGAAAGGTTGCGTAAGGGGTTTCATAACTCAGTTTCAATTTATTGGGTCATACTTCTACTTCATTGACTATGTTATGCCATGATTATGTGTGAAATTACCTTTGAGTATATTGTGGTTTATTTTGAAATTTTTTTTGTGGATTTAAATTTTTTACACATGATAATTACATTGATTAATTTTCAATTCAATGATATAATCTTTAAAAGATATTTCATCTCAATTTCTGCTCCATTGAGTTATATTCAATATTATGAACCTATTTTTTTATATGGTGTATATACTTTCTATTCATTTATATATATGGAATCAATTACCACACATTGGTCTTGGTCCCTGAGTTTAATGACCATAACTATGCTAACCACTTCGACTCTATCTCCCCTCGTGGGGAATACACAGGCTGATCCTGTCACTAAACATTCATTGATAGGTCCTAATGTTGATACAATAATGGGGTATTTTATACTATGGAAAATAATTATAACCACCCATTCCATACTAACCTACCTATGTTATTGGGTATAAATACTAATAGGTACCATGACCCCTATAGGAGTAAAATCCATAAGAGTGTCCCCAATATGTTCTTTGGAACTACCAATCCCAGAAACGCATGAAAAAGACTGTTGAGGAAAACCCCCAACTGGTCAGAAACTCGACTGCCTTGATTCTCTAGATCCCCCATCCAAATATCTACTCCTTGACAAGATTTTTTTACCTCCCTTATGAGACAGTAATCTTTGAAAATTAATACACTTGATCACTTATGTATTATTCTATATATCCATGTATGTAGGAAGCATAAATTGAGGGACTTTATACCTAATTGTTAAGCGTAAGGCCTCCTCAAGACATCACGCTCTAGATTCCCCATCTGGAAAAATTTCATTAGTGAAACAAATAAGGTCCTTGAACATGGTCCTAATCTCTCACATACTCAGGATCCCATGCTAAATGGATAGAAACACCTTCCTCTTTATTTTCTTCAATAAAGATGATAATAACCCTAGATGAAACACCTTCTATAAACCAATCCATGAAACATATGCCTCCTCCTGCTCTTTGAGATATAGTGTATGATACTGAAGTGATTCACATGCATCTGAATAATAACCAACATAACCCTATACTAATCTCAAAAATAAATAAATCTAAATACAATATCAAGTTCATCTACCCAATTCTCTATCTCTAAATCAGATAATCTCCACTCATAATTTTCTAGACTCTGATGTTGATAATTATTCAATTTCTTCAAACACAACTCTTCCTCCTCTATCAGATCATTCCTTTAATGTCTGACTGAATCATCCTAATGACCCTCTCCTCTCTAAATTTCATGTGGTCAATGATGGGGAGGAATTTCTGAAAATAAATCACAATGGTAATAACAAGCTTGGTAGCACAATATTTATTAAGGTTCATTTATTTGAATTTATTTTTAATTAAAAATATGATACTAATTAAAAAAATAAAAGAAAAAAATATTTCATGTACCTCCCTTAGGTTTATACCTAGAATAATACATCACGCCTCTTTACACATTCAACAATATTAAGGTCATTACATCAGATCACATGTGGGCCTAAAATCAAGTGTCTTAGTTAATCTCCCTTTCTTACATAATAAGAAAAGCTCTGATGACACTATTTATCCACTAACCCATACAATCCTCACACATTTCTAACCCCATGACCTGTAATTTATCTAAATATAGCTTTTATAGCACACAATCACGATCCCCCCTAATTTATTGATTCCCTTCATAAACGTGAAATTAGGATAATAAGTGAACCCTGAAGCCTGCCTCTAATATTACCTAGGTTGGTGACTAGAAACTAGTGTATAAAACATAAAATGGTAGGATATACCATCATAATATAATATAAGGAAAATATATAATATTAATACCACTAATCAACATCATGCTATATAAATAACAAATAATCATCATCTCATAATATATGCCAATCGATATAAAAAAAAGCTCCAAAATAAAACAGTACCTAGGGAAACCTTTAGGTAGTAACTCTATTAAAACTCCAATATATAAGAAATTAATGTCAATATAGGTCATTATATACCTCCATAAAACCTAGAAAATAGTTTATATATACATAGGGTGAGTATAACATGTATACTTAGTAGGATCAAACCCCATGACTATTGTGAAAATTTGAGTAGTGCATACTAAGGAACCAATGAATGAATAGCGGAAATAATAGTCTTCTAAAAAGGTAAAATAATCCACCAACCTCACCAATACCCACTCTATAAATCCCAAATAAAATAAAAAATAATAATAATCTTTATACCTTTCTTAACATGCAACACAGATTTTTAAGTGAATTGAGATAAAATATTAAAATATTATTATTTAAACATTATTTTGATAACCTAACCATTCAATTAGTGGGAATAGATTTGATTAACAACATTATAAGATATATTTATAATTTTTCTACTCAATAAAAATGTATTGATTGATTATTAGTAAATAAGAACATGATTTTTATTAATTTTATTTTTTTGCTTCAAAAAATTCATTTTTATCAAAAAGTTGTTTTTATTGCATTATGTTTGTAGAAATTATAATTATTTTATTAAAATTTGAGAAATTTTATTTTAAAAATTATATATAATTCATTAAATCAAAATATAATAATTAACTTAGTGTTATTTTTTTACTTTTATGAAAATATTGATTTTTCAGTGAAAAGTGAAAATTAACAATTTTTCAAATACTATCATTTCTTTTCATTAAACAATACAATTTAAAAGTAAAATTATGAATTTTAGTTTTTCATAAAGTTAAATGTGATTAATTTTAATTATTATAATCTAATTAATCCCATTATAATCAGAATGTTTTATGATTTTGATATAAGTTAATTTTTATACACAAAATGCTGGTTTTCTAAAAACTATTTTTCGTTTCATTTTACAAATTTATAATACAATTTATTTATTTCACTTATACATATTTAATCTCTAAAAATGGTTAGAAAACTTTTAAATAGTAGTATATAATTTGGTTAATAGGTAACTTTTATTTTTCATCATTATGAAGTAACCTTGGTAAAATTTATCACCCCTGTAAAGGTTAAATCAGATAATTATGGTTAAGAATAATGTGATAAAGCATTATAAATATATCCAAAACATTCCATTTTCTAATTATATGATATTAAACCTACCTTATTCATCATAACCTTGAATATATGGAACACTTCCTATTTTATTTGGATAAATAAATTTATATTATTTTAATTATAAAAAAATACAAAATGTCACTCTCAGGCATTTTGATTTATATTATATGTTCACATAGGGATGAAAATAAGTTGTGGATAAATATTAAATATCATAATAAATTATTTTTATTATGGTAATTTATTTCTTTTCTTTTTTATCAATTATATAATTACATGAAACACTTATATAATGCTCACATAGTGCTTATGCAAGTAGTTGAAAATTGAAACTAAATAATTTTAAAAACATAAGGACTAATGTTTTTGGGATTAATTATGGTAACAAAAATAATTTATAGTAATCATATATTAATATTTATATTTAAAATTATTGTATTTGAATTCAATATTTTTTCTTGATATATTTAATGTGAAATTAAAATAATAGTGTCAAAAATGACATCAAATATATTTTATAAAAAATAACTATTTATTAAATTTGTAAAAAAAATTAATAAGACAAGTAGGTTTAGAAATAGTAAAATATATAATACCTAGGAAATTTATGAGCAAATTTTTATCTTATAAGTAAAATTACAACCCTTAAAAATTGAAAAGGTCATTATCACGGTTAATGTTTAAAACGGTTAACGAAGCATTTAATTGAAAATACAAGGTTAAAAATGATATCTAAACCTCTCTAAATTTAATTTTATTATTATATTAGGACCATATTCTCATTATAATAAAATACATGTAGTTTTTTAAAATTTTGACATGAGTTAGACACATATTATATTATAAAATTTCGTGAATATCCAAAAGTTTCACTCCTCTCACTTATAAAAGGTCACTCCTTCCCTCTCTTATTTACACAACTCTGATCCAAATATATTAATCAAAACCTTACCATTTGTATTTTAAAAATATTTATACTTGTTCTATACACTACAATAAAAATTACTTATATCCACCAACCTATACCCACAATTTAATTAATCCATGGCTATAGGTTGATATATAGCCGTGATTATTTGAAAACCGTGGATTTAAATCAAATATATCCATAGGGAAAATATGCCCATGGAAATAGGGTCATAAATGTTTTTCTCTACCTCATGGATTTAATATCCTACCCACAATCTTCCCCCTACCTCGCTGCTTTACTCTCCCATGGTCGATCATCCTTCTCCCGCCCCTACTCCCCTCCACACCTCCACCTCCAGCTACTCTACCTCTTCCTCCTCAATTCCCATTATCATGCTCCTTCCTACCTCTTCTCTTCATCCTTACCTTTTCCCTTAGGTTTTGGGAAATATCATTCTACCCTAGTATCCTCGTTGTTCTGCATTCTTTTACCATGTATACCTCTACTCGTGATCTTTACTTCTTCCATAAGGTTCTGGAATCAGTTATATTTATTCACAGAACTTTTTGTGCATCCCACATCTAGTCACACCCTATTTGACCCTCAATATATCCATTAATGATTGTAAAACTTCTTGACACAGTAATCTATAAGTATTTTTCTTCTATTCTATTTAACATCACCTGAAATTCATTTGAATCTTTAACCATAATTGTTATAGAGATTACCAATTACCAGTGATAAATGGTCGAATTTCATCATAGATATTGTTTTCCCTCTACATCTCCCCACTACCATTTTCACTATTTCTATAATGATTGGGTCCATTAATGACTGGAGACTCACACGAAATTGTAATTGTTAAGGATCATGGATCTCTCCCATTTCACATCCCATAACAACCATGTGAATTTGTAACCCTATTTTTTATAGAAATATTATTCTTTTATGTGTCACTTAACAAAGATCTAATAGTTTTTTTCTATCATATTATTTTTTATGTGTTTTTTTCAATCTTAAAAATTATAATTTCCAAGAATTTATAGGGTTTTCATATTCATCATCTCAATATTTTTCTCTACTCCTAGATATTGCATACTAGTTCCTTTATTTAATTCATTTTTCAGGTGAGATATACTCATGTATGACACCCTAAACTAATTTCTTCATATATATCTTTTTCTTAGTTCTCTTTGAGACTTTTTATAAAATATACATAGATTTAATTTATTAAATTTTGATGAAACCAAATGTCTAGTTGGATACATGTTAAAAAATGATATTCAAGAATGTTGTATAGTTATTTTCACCATCATTATTTTTTAGATCCTTTAGAGAAAAATAGTTTCTAAACTACATATTATAATTTTTTTTATGAATTAAAATATATTTTTCAGAGAAAAAGGGTCTATGAAAATGGGTTTCTCAATGAAAATTTGGTGGAAACCACGTATAATGTGGATAAAAGTGTGATCAAACTGGTCTACAACATGTCTCTATGAGCAAAGTAGCTTTTATTATTTAATAAAGATCTATTTCATTCTATAATTTACACGGTTCAAATAATTAAAAAACATATTTCTACCTCATTATAGTTGGTTATATGTATATGTTAGCGGTTATAGATATCATATTAGTGCTTATTATTGAGGTAGCGTACCATAAATAAATTCATTCAATAGTAAATTTATTAAATGTAGTTGATGAATTGATATTTTTGTGATTTTTCAATTGGTAATCATTAAACCACTATTAATTTAACATCCATTAATTCACCTCATAGTTTTGACTAAATTTTTTCTAATTATTTATTCTTGAGAAATAATTGAGTGTGTTAATGTTCAGGTTTATCTAAAGTGATGAAGGATGGATATTAATTCTAGATAAGATGTGGTTTTTTATCTGTTTAATGAAAATTTTCTAATGGAATTTAGGTAATAGATATACGTAAATACAAGTTTTTTTATAAAAAATATACTTTACTCATTTGAAAATTTCTAATATTATATGTATTCCTACAAAATAGTGTAGAGTTTTTCCCTAATGTTAAGATCACTATTTATTAATATTACAGTTATTCTGGTTATCATATTTCATAAAATATTAAAGTTTCAAATCTTTTATCATCATAATTTAATTGCATGCCTCATTAACTTAGTCCAAATATTTCACATGTGAATTTTGATTCCCATTTAATTTCTGATGTTCTATATTTTTTCTAATATTACTTCTTACATTGTTCGCTAATAAATTTTTCTTTCTAAAAGTTCAATTTTTTTTATTTAGTTATGAATTTAAGTAAAAACAATATATTTCATTCCAATCTATTATTTTTAAATCCATGTACATTGAGGCACTTGAATGATAATCAATTAAAACTATAGTATTTATAACATCAGTTCTTTGGGTCAGTAGTGTCCAAATTTTAAAATTGTTATTTACACTAATACATAAATATAAATTCATATATATATATATATAGTTTCTCAGATTGAAAAACTATTTCATTTACTAGTTTTCCCTCATAATCACTAATATTGATAATAGAATTTCATATGCATCATTAACTATATATTCATCACATTTCAATAATTATAAGGAATAAAAACAATAAGTAAACTATATTTCAATGGAGGTTATCAATGTTTTAATAAAAATATTCTATATATGAAGGTTTGTAAAAATGTTATGAATTCTATTTTTTAAATTATGTTTCATTTTACTTTTACATGTAAATTATAGATTCTTTAACTTCTATTATCACATTTCAAGTAATTCAAATTCTTCATATTCTTCACATGAAATTAAGAAATCTGTAAACATTGTTGAATTTATGAGGTTATAACATTCACATTTCTTTGAATTTTCAATTCTACCCTTTCATAGTTCACTCAATTTTTATGTCAGTTTTTAAAAAACTTCTCAACTCAACTTATATTTATATTACACAACTATTAACTCTCTCCCTCTTTTCCTTACAATATTTCTTATACTTGATGGCATTGTGTGATATATGTTAATTGAAATTTATTTTAATATTGGTATTGGGTAATTTCTTCTTAGTGGAATAATTTTCTCATTTTGTCCGTGGATATATGTTTCCTTCTAACTTGAATCAAATAGGCATGATCCATCATTTTACATCTCCCCTATCCCCTCACGGTCAAACCCACCTCCACAAAAACTTCTTGGACCGCCCTTCCCATCCTCTAATATGCTTCTGAAGATCCTCCTCCTCTAGCATAGCTAGCCCACCAACACACCAACATAGTTCTAACACAGCCTCCCCACCTCCCTGTTGATGCAGATCCAACATTACCTCTCCACCTCCCCAAAATGCTCCTCCTCCAAGGCATCTTTGGTGTGGCCATTATACCTTCCACAAACCACCACCTATCCTCTATCATGCTTTTGATCTCCCCATTCAATTAGGGTTTTAGAGGCGATGAGTGCCATCAAAAGCAGGTTCGACTTCCATGACTCCTAATTGTTTGGGATGCAGCCCATCAAGGGCATACCTGGCCTTTTCAAGTACATGTTAAAGGATATTCTCTTAAAATCCTCAGTGATTCAGAGTAATTATGAAATGGGTGGCAATGTTATGGTCTTTATGTCCATGTTGAGCTTTGAAATGAACAAGGATCAATATTTATGGAAGGATAGAAACATAAAAGTTCATATAATCACATTTGGTTGTTGAGAAGTAGACATTGATTTAAATTTGAATCTTAAATCTATAACACTATCTTGAAAAAAACCCCTCATGTTCTAGGCTCAAGAAATCAGTCCATATTTTATAAAATGATATAGTATTCACAAGTATATCTATATCTTCTCTCTAAACCTTCCCCTTTTTTGAGTGAGAAAATCAGTGCCATATTTTGTCAACGATTCCTATCTTCAATGCATGGACCCATGAATTTCCATATACTTTTAAAATTTATATCAAATTATAAAGACAATACCCCTGATTTCATTTTTTGGAATTTGATAGAAATCAGGCTTGTTTTCTTATAATCAATAAAAATACACCCATCATATTTTTTTCCAAATATGCCACTATGATAATTTAATTGGTAATTATTTTGAATTATCTGGTGGGATGAAGCAATTTAATAACCAAACCAATGAATTAACAACTACTACAGTTTATGCTTGTTCTAGATGTGGACATACATGATTCATTTATACATGTTTATTAAATTAATTTTTTAGGAGCTCTTTTATTGGATTAAGTGTAAGTAGTTGTTCATTTGTTTGATGTTTTAGATCATCTATAAGGATTCATTTGTACCATGAATCTAAAGGATTCCTATCTATTTTTAAGTGTTTATCCAATATGTCTTGGATTTGAGAGAATGGTGAAATTTAATTAGATCCTTCATGTTTGTGGGTGTTGGTGGTGACTCTTTCAAAAAATCATTTTCTATAATTATACTTTTTATTATTAATTCTAATATTGTTTTTCATGATTGTACACTCATTATTATGATGTGATTGTTCAACCATGGTTTTCGTGGATGGTTATTGTTGTGTTATAATTTGGTTTTTAGGTAATATTGAATAAGTTTGGGACTTCCTCAGTGGAACTAACATAGAGGATGACTCAGGTAAATCCATTTATATGTTCTTTTCACATTTATATTGGATTTTATTATAGGAATGTCTTGAATATCCTTTAATTTGGGAACCATGTATCAACTATAGTAGTTTCTATATAGGTTTTAACAAGTTATGGTAAATACTAAGAGGGGGAGGGGTGAATAAGTGATTTCATCCATTTTAGTAAAATGTATTCTCTTATTTTCATTCAAGTGTAATATCATCAACCAAATTAATATTGAATAGAAATTTAGAAAAGAACATGTTTATTAACATGGTTTTCCTCTCTAAGGATGACTAAATCCTTGGTGTGTAGTGGTTCTTGTCCCACTAGCACACAACTATGAATTTGTCACTATGTTACAGCAAGTAACAAAGGTATGAACTTGAACCTACTATAAGTTACTGTCACCAACCAGAGATGTATAAATTCTTTCTTGTTAAATAGAAATAATATGAGTAATTTTAAGATAAATCAATAATAAAAATCATGATATTCTTCGAACTCAACATATCTGGATCTTATTCCACTTCTAACAATAATTTTCAATGTGTTCTTTAAATACTCAAAATATCTTCAAACATAAGTAAATCGATTTTCAAATCACTCCTTTTATTTCTTAATTTCCTCTCTTAATATTCCCAGGCTATATAAATGTTATTTCCTCATTTCTTATCACTTAAGTTTTCATAAAGTCACCCTCTATAGATTTAGTATCATAAATTTGAAGCAATACAAGATATGTAATGTCCCTTTATTTTCATTTATCCTTCATGCAAATAATTTTAATTGTATGAAGACATGCAATGAACCTATAATGATTTTAGTGACTTGGGTTGTAGTGAAACCTACTCTATATCTTCCTCCATCTAAAACTCACTGATACATGGAAATCACATCATGGAATAACTATATTAAAAATACTTGATCCATTTTAGAGTTAATATCCTCCTTAGATAGTTTTATGGAATAGGTTCCATCTGTGAAACATGTGTACAAATAACATTTTATCTTTATTATCATCAAATTCATGGAATATTAATTGTAGATGTAATTATGATGTTTTGAGAATTTAATAAAGGTACAACATCACCTAAATTTATTCTTTTCTTTAAAACAACCATTCAAAAAATTCTATGACTTTTAATATTTAGAATGAATTTATAAGTCATAAAAAGTAAAAAGATTCATATATTTATGAAAATAAATCTAAATGATCAATATTAATGATCATGTTATTTAGTATTGGGATGTGCATATCAATCTGAATATTCTTTGTTCATTTTAGGTTATGATGTCAGATATTATTTTTCATGTATAGTTGACACACTAAACAAATATATATACGAAGTCAATATATCTCACTTCTTTCCCATTATTTCCCTACAAGTAGTTTCTAATATCATGGACAATAGACTTCTACAATAGAAAAATGATGTTTGTTTACTCAACAGTATATATTTCACTACCCATAGTTTTATAAACATTCACACTAGACACACTTTTAATAAACTATATTTCATTCTATTAATTATTATTATTCATTTTCATACTTGGATTCATTAACAACCTAATTTTCAATACCATTAATAATGCCCTTTTGATTGTTATCCAAACATTAGATATTACCATTCAAAGAATTTTACCATTCCTTCAATACCTTGAAAACCTCTGGGATTCTCATTTATTTGCTTCATGCTCTCCTTTAAAGATGCAAAATTCTATCCAATAAAAGAGGCAATATCAGACAAATATTATTCAATTACTTGTTATATTTTATTATTTTTAGAACTGATATCTTTTATTTCACGGATCAAATCCCTATTTAAATCATGAAAATATTATATAGAGATTATAACACACTATATAGAAATTAATATTTCATTTAGAATGGCCAAATATGATTCAATATATTGCATGTTATGTTTAGTATATTATAAAAATTAAACTAGATCACCTTTGGGAATAGGTTTAGTATTCCAAAACAATTTTTCTTAAGCCTTCATCAAATATTTGTCCTCATTAAAATGTGACCTAGTAACTATATCTAATTTTATTTCCTTATTATAGAAACAAACTTTTCCTTAAAAAAACCATACTCTTCTATAGAATATTTAATATTAGACTTCAAACCAACAATATATTTCTTTAATAGAGTGAATTATAAAAACATATAAAAGGTAAATATTCAAAGGTGTATCTTATTCACTTTTATCAACAACAAGAGAGATGATGTTTTCATCCCAAATTACATAATTCCTTCTTATTAATATAATCTCATCAAACCAAACTTCAAAATGCTCTATATCTTCCCTTAAATTTTATATAAGAGATATAATTGGAGAATTAAAAAAAACTACTTATACTAGAACCTAAACCTATTTATTTATAAAAAATTAAATAGACTCATTCACCATCTCCCAATGAGACTATAAATACATTTTTCCTCATCATCCATCCTCTAAACATCATCTACAACAATTAAAAGTGCCTAAATCTCACCATTAATAGTAGGTTTCTCCTCACAAGTAGACTCTTTAAAACCATCAGATCTAACTTTATTAATAAGTAATACATGGATTGATTAATTCACCACTTAGTACTTAATAAATTAGTTTTCTTTATAATTCTTACAGAATATTCATTGGTTATCTTGGATTTCCCCACACCCAGTTTAAGGTTCAACGTTCAAGTGATAGAGGAATAGGTTTCAATGGGTTTATAATTGAGTGAGAAATAGAATGAAATATGGTGTTTCCTCACCTTCTAGAATAAATAATATCTTCTTGAAATAATGAGATTTTTTATATATGATATCTCAATTGAGAAAGATACAATGACCATTATGGCATGACTAGTGAGGGGAATCCTTTAGTGTCTCAGTAAACTATATTTTTTTGTGAATCCAACTTACTAAGTTCAAATACCCAAAATCTTATAAATATATTTTGACTAATAGTCATACAATATATCACTCTTTTAGACTGACATGTTACTCCTTGAGTTTTATTTAGGCTGATAATGAATTTATTAAATCTATTAAAGAAGTTTTTTAATGGGTGATTGATATGATTTTACCAACATGATTTTCATTAACATGATTTTGTTTAATACATCATGTTTATTGTGATACTTAATTATTTATCTTTGATGATATTAAGTTCATTAATTGATGAGGACTACAGGAATAATGTAAACATAACAACATCCATATTCTGAATGTGAAAAATATATAATGATTTTTTTGTATTCAAATATTATATTTTATGTCATTGTTATGTTATCATTTTTATTTTATCAAATTTGTTTTATTAATATAAATGTTTTATATCACTATAAAAATATATGTAATTTAATATATAGAATAATAAATGTATGATTAACTTCTCACAAAAATTATTGTTAATAAAAATTCTCTATTACTCTTACATATTTATTACTCAAAGATAATTCAATGTGGGTATATGTTAAGCTATAAATTGATAATATCCTACTGAGTAAGGAAATTTCATTCAAATATTGGCCCCCTCTATTCTTACTAGATTAATCCTCTGTATACTAGGAAATATGTGAGTTATATAAGAGATTAATTACTAAATGTAAAATCTATAAAAAGAGTATAATCATCTAGAATGTTAGAAGAAAACTAAAAAAACAAAACTACTAATTATAACGAGTATAACAACGTCTTATACTTGGTTTTTTTAATTCATCAAGGTTATAGTGGGATATGAAAAACATATATATAGAGGAATTTATGTTCTTTATTATAATATAAATTAAAAATAGTACATAAATTAGTTTATAGTGGAGTAACATTACTAATCCTCATAGAAGGGAGAACCTCACACCCAATATATTTTCTTCCTATTAATGTTAATGAAAATTATTCTTCTAATATTAAACAAAAACTTTATCTATAATAAATCCTACAAGGATTCCAGGTTAGTATATGGGATAAAGAATTGAAGGTCAATAAGCATTGTTTTGAAACACATGATCAAACCATTAGATATATTAGAAAATCTAAAATTTTAAATGTAATTGATTTTACTTTCAATGGTAAAACAGTAATACTTGTTGGGGATTTTAAATAAATTATACCTACATTTCTTAGTAGGAATACAAATGACATAAATTTTTGTACAATGTTTTCTAAAAAAAAATTAGGGTGATTATATGAAAATCATATAAAAAGAGTTGGAATCATTTCACAATGATTTTCAATGATTTAAATAAAACCTATGATTCATACATGAAAGTGGTAGAATATTGTAAATATGCACCAAAGTATAAGGCATGATGTATTAAAAGCCATCATGTTGTGGTTGTGTTATCTGGTGATTCATGATGCCACACCATAGTGTATGTATTATATGAAATGTGATGTCATTTAAAAAAATACTTTATTAATGATCATGTTATCTAGTATTAGGATGTGCATATCAATTTGAATATTCTTTTTTCATTTTTTTATGGATTCATGTATCATTTCTCATGTAAAATTGACACGCTGATCATATATATATATATAATAATTCATTATATATCACCTATTTTCCAATTATTTCCTTATAGGTGGTTTCTTAGGATGAGGCCAGTTCTATCCACCTCCATCGAAGGAAGTGAGTTTGAAATTAGATTCAGGTGTGGTTTCTTTTATTTTTATTCTTTGTACTAATTGTAATTAGGCCTTTTGTGATTTTTGGGTTCCTTGTATTTTTTTATTGCATTTTAGATCTCGTTGAGGTGGATTCGAGCTCCCTTTGTTGAAGGAGACTTAAATATGTATGAATATGTATGAATATACATATATAATCCCTCCTAAATATATTCACTCATGGGTGTATTAATATAAATATTTTTGTTAGGTGTACTTATATATAGATATAAAAAATTCATACGTGTAAAAGTTTAAAGGGGTATATGCAAGTATAAACATATATCTATGGACCCCCTTGAACACATTTGGCCATTATAATATGTAAATAAAGGCTAGGTGTTTATATATATGTCAAGGTGAATATTCATGCAAGAGATAAAAAATGAAGATTCGAGTTGTAGTTTCTAAAATCAGCACGCCTTGAGGTTGAGGTAGGTTCCCTATGCCTAACCCTTTAATTTGAATTCCATGATTTCACCTTGAGGTGGAGGTAGTTTCCCTATTCCTAACCCTTTAATTTTAATTCCATAATTTCTTAATTATTTTAAAAACTTGTTTTTATTATTATATAATTTATATATTCTAGGAAAATTGGTTTTGGCTCTTTGAAATAGTATTTTTACCTATTTTACATGATTTCCCTAAGCCTTCAACATTGACTAATTTACACCTTGGTATCTGAACCTATTCATTGGTATCTAAACTACTTTTATTTCTATTAATAAAAGGTTCATCTTTTTTACTTTCATCAACAATAAGAGGAGATAATTTCATCCCAAACTACATCATTCCTTCTTATTAATGGAATCTCATCAACACAAACCTCAAAATCCTTAGTATAATCCCTTAAATTTTATACAATATCGATAATTGGAATATTCAAATAAAAAAATCATCTACTTGAACCTCAACCTATTTATTTCTACCATCATAAATAGACTCATTCATAATCTCCTGATGAGATTGTACATCCATTATATCTTACTATTTATCCACTAAACAACATCATTTACAACTACATGAGCCAAATTTTCATAATTTATTGTTTATTTCTCTCCATGAGGAGACTCTTTAACCCCATCAGATCTAACTTCATCAATGGGTATGGCAGGTCTCTCTACTATTGCTACTATTGGAAATGCATGGACTGAATAATCTTCTCTATGATGCTTCCCCAAAGAATCTATGGGGATTATTTCATCATTTTCTACCTCATCTCCTTTCATTATATTAACAACTATCTTTATCGAATAATAATTTATGAATAACATAATGCTTATAATTTTATCGGTTAATAAAATGAAACTATGATGAACTTTTATTAGATGATGTGAATCTACATATACCATGTCATATAGAAGGATTAGCACACAAACATAAGGATAGAAATTTATTTTTACTGGTCTATGTGAGAAACCATACAAGTATCTCAATATATATCTATTCATGATTACTTTCTCCAATTTTATTAGAAAATAAAGAAAATGCATTTCTTCAAACAAGACTTTTTCAAAATCTCCTACCCTTTGAGAAATCCCTATCAAAATTAACATAACAAGGAACTTATATTCTATTTCTAGGTCCTTTACAAGAATCTTTATGATTTTATGGGATACAAATGGATTGAATATAGCATTCTTTAGAATAAAGAACTCATCATTCTCTATCTTAGTGATAAACATAAATCTCTTTTTATGTGGTCAGTTGAAAATTTCAGCCTACTCAATAGTAGAAAATGAAATTTTCCCACTTTATATATGAAAGTATCTTTATTTTGAGATAACATGAAATGGGAATTCTTATAAAAATAAAAAACTTAAATAAAATCTTTGTTTTCTTTTCATCAAACAAAAACAACTATCCTTGAAAACTTGACACTTTCTTTAGTAACATCGCTATGAAATTGAACTAGATAAAAGGAACTACCTTACATGTAATAATTCACCACTTCGTACCTAAATAATTAATTTTCTTTGAACTAATTAAAGAACCTTTATCAATTATCATTGATTTCCCCATACTCTATTGAAGGTTTAATGTTTAAGTGATAGATGAATATGGTTTAAAGGGTTTAAAATTGAGTGAGAAATAGAATGAACTGTGGTGTTTACTCACTGTTTGTCTGCTAATTTTATGAAATTGAATCTCCTTCTAAAATAAATAATACTATCCTAAAAAATGACATTCCAAATAAATGATATCCTAATTAAGAAAGATACAATGACCATTAAGGCGTGACTAGTGAGGGGAATACTTTAGTGTTATAGTGGTAATGGGTTAGTAATTATCCTAAGGGTTTCCTGAGGGGTTGGTCTATTAATGTGATCACTGACATTCATAGGTGAATAAGATTGTTTTTGGAATATTCCTTCAGGTTGTAACTATGGGTTTTTTGGGCATATTGGAAGTGTGATATGGGAGGTGCCCTACATTTATTTTTTCATGATCGATGATCCATCCAAGATCTAAACGATGATAAATGCCGAGATCTATATAATTGAATAAAAGAAAATAGACAAGGTAAATCACACCAGAACTAGAGGGAGGTTCATCACATATTATTTATAATTAATTTAATTTATTACTATAAATACAACATATACCAATGGTTTTAAACCATTGGTATAGGCATAAAAACTGTTGTTATACAATATACCAATGGTTTTGAAAACTATTGGTTAGTAAGGCATTGGGAAAGGCCTATATCAATGGTTATACTCAAACCATTAATATATGCCAGTGTAAGCTTTAGTATTCCAATGGTTTTACATAAACCACTGGTATATATTTATACCAATGGTTAATAAAATATTTGGATAGTTTACATATATTTTACCAACGGTTTAGAAACTATTGGTATATAGTATTACCAATGGTTCTTTAAAACCATTGTAAAACTATTCTAGAAATACACTTTACCAATGGTTTTGAACCATTGGTATAGTGTATTACCATTATTTTATTCAAACAATTGGTAAAACTATACTAAAAATACACTTTACAAACTATTTTAAACCGTTGGTATAATGTATTTCCAGAAAACAGCATAGCAACCACCCATCATCTCCATTGCATACACCTGCAAACACACCTAAAAACAACACTTGAAACAGAACAAAAAAACACACTCCTACAAACAACACTTAAAACAGAACGCAAAAACACCTGCAATAGCACATAAAAATAGCAGACTCTTCCAACCATGACATGTACCAAAACATAGTTTTCCCCATTTCAATCTTCACATGACAACCACTCTTCCAACTAAACCATTTCAATTAATTTTGTGCAGACATCTCATAATAGTGAGAGGACACTCACGTTTCAGAGATCCCATGACAGTTAGAGTTACATTTGAGCAACTAACTATGGGGGGGGGTCCATGTGGTGGGGTGGTGTCTAGGGGCGGCGGGGGTCGGGACCGTCCAAGGGGGTGGGGGTGTCTAGGGGGTGGGGGTGTCCAGGTGGTGGGGTAGAGTCCAGGGGGTGGGGGTGTCCAGGTGGTGGGGTGGTGTCCAGGGGGGGTGGGGGTCATCCAGGGGATTGAGGGGGCAATCCAGGGGGTAGGGGGATATCCATGGGGGAGGGGGTGTGTAGGGGGTGGGGTGTCTAGGGGGTGGGTGGGATATTTACGGGGATGGGGGTTGTCTAGGGGGGTAGGGGTGTCCAGGGGTGGCCAGGCTATCGACGGGGGTGGCGGGGTTGTCTAGGGGGTAGGGGGTGTCCAGGGGGGTGGGTGGGTTTTACATAGGGGTGGGGGCTGTCCAAGGGGGTAGGGGTGTCCGAGGGGGGGGGGGGGGGGGGGGCTGTCCACGGGGGTGGGAGTGTCCACGGGGGTGGGGGTCCAGGGGGTGGGGGCTGTCTAGTGGGTTGGGGGGCTATCCAAGGGGGTTGTGGGTGTCTAGGGGGTGGGGGTGTCCGGGGGGATAAGGGTGTCCAGGGGTGGTGGGGGTGTACAAGGGGTGGGCGGGCTGTCCATAGGGGTGGGGGCTTTCCAGGGGGTGTGGGGTGTCCAAGGGGTGGGAAGGCTGTCCACGGGGGTGGTAGGGTTGTCCTGGGGGTAGGGGTGTCTAGGGGGTGGTTGGGATGTCTATAGGGGTGGAGGAGCTATCCAAGGGGTTAAGGGGTGTCCCGGGGGTGGGTGGGCTGTCCACGTGGGTGGGAGCTATCCAGGGGGGTAGGGGTGTCTAGGGGTGGGCGAGATCTCCATGGGGGTGGTGGGGATGTCCAGGGGGTACAGGGGTGTCCAAGGGGGTGGGAAGGCTATCCAAAGGGGTGGTGGCACTATCCACGGGGGTGGTAGGGCAGTATGGGGGTTACGAGGTGTTCAGAGGGGGTGGGTGGGCTATCCACGGGGGTAGCAGGGCTATCCGGGGTGGTAGGGGTGTATAGGGGGTGGGCGGTCTATCCATGGGGGTGGGTTTGTATAGGGGGTAGGGGTGTCCATGGAAGTATGTGGGTTTTCCACGGGGGTGGGGGTGTCCACAGGGTTGGGGGCATGTAGGGGGTGGGGGCTATCTTGGGTGTGGGGGTTGTCCAAGGGGGTCAGGTGTTCAAGGGGGTGGTGGTGTCTGGGGGATGGGGGTGCCTAGGGGGTGGGGGTGTCCATGGTAGTGGGAAATATTTCCACAAGGGTGGGGATGTACTGGGGGTATGGGGTGTCCAGGGGTTGGGTGGGCTATCCATGGGGGTTGTGGGGCTGTCTAGGGGGGTACGAGGTGTCCAGGGGTGGTGGGTGGGCTGTCCACGGGGGTGGTTACGTTGTCCAATGGGTAGGAGGTGTTCAGGGGGTGGGCAGGATGTCTATAGGGCTGGGGGGTTGTCCAGGGGGTAGGGGTGTTCAGGGGGTGGGCGGGCTATCCACTGGGGTGGGGTACGAGGTGTTCAGGGGGTGGGTGGGTTATCCATGGGAGTGGCGGGGCTGTCCCGGGGGGTAGGGGTGTCTAGGTCAATGGGTGGCCTATCCACAGGGGTGGGGGTTGTCCATAGGGGTGGGGGTGACCACGGTGGTTGGGGGTCCATAGGGGTGGGGGTGTCCATGGGGGTGGTGGGGTGTCCATGGGGGTGGGGGTGTCAATATGGGTGGGGGTGTCCACGGTGGTGGTGGGGCTGTTTAAGGGGGTACGAGGTGTCCAGGGGGTGGACAGACTGTCGATGGGGGTGGGGGCTATCCAGCGGGTACTGGGAGTCTAGGGAGTTGGCGGGATATCCACTGGGTGGTGGAGTTGTCCAGGGGGTACGGGGTTTCTAGGGGTGGGTGGGCTGTCCATGGGGGTGGAGAGGCTATCCAGGGGGTTACGAGGTGTCTAGGGCGTGGGCGGGCTGTCCACGGGGGTGGGGGATTTCTAGGGGTAGGGGTGTCCAGGGGGTGGGTAGGCTATCCACGGAGGTGGGGGGGATGTCCAGGGGTAGGGGTGTTCAGGGTGGTGGGCAGACTATCCACGGGGGTGTCGGTGGTGTCTGGGGGGTGGGGGTGTCCGGGGGGTGGGGGTTGTCCAGGGGGTGGGGGCCTATCCAGGGGGTTAAGGTTGTCTAAGTGGTTCGGGGGTATCCAAGGGGATGGGGTGTCCGGTGGGATGGTGGTGTCCAGGGGGGATGCCCAGGGGGTGGGCGGGCTGTCCAAGGGGGTCAAGGGGCTGTCCAGGGTGGTACGGGGTGTCCAGGGGGTGGGAGGGCTATCTACGTGGGTGGAAGGGCTGTCCAGGGGGTAAGAGGTGTCCAGGGGGTGGTCGGGCTATCCACGGGGGTGGGTGTTGTCCAGGGGGTATGGGGTGTCTACGGGGATGGGTGGATTGTCCACAGGGGTGGGGGGCTATCCTGGGGGTACAGGGTGTCCAGGGGGTGGGTGGGCTGTTCACGGGGGTGGAGGGGATGTCAAGGGGGTAGGGGTTTTCAAGAGGATGGACAGGTTATCCATGGGGGTGGGGGTGTCCACGGGGGGTGGGTGTGTCCACGAGGGTGGCAGGGTTGTCTAGGTGGTACGGGGTGTCCAGGGGGTGGGCGGGCTGTCCATTGGGGTGGGGGTTGTCAAGGGGGAACGGGGTGTCTAGGGGTGGGCTGTTGTCCATGGGGGTGGTGGGGCAGTTCCGAGGGTAGGGGGTGTCCAAGGGGTTGGCGGGCTCTCCATGGGGGTGGGGGCTGTCTAAGAGGGTAGGGGGTGTCTAGGAGGGTGGACGAGCTGTCCATGGGGGTGGTGGAGTAGTCCAGGGGGTAGGGGGTGTTCAGGGGGTGGGTGGGCTGTCCATGGGGGTGGGGGTCTATCCACGGGGGTAGGGGTGTCTAGGGGGTGGGAGACTTTTCCACGGGGGTGGGGGATGTCCTAGGGGGTAGGGGGTGTCTAGGGGCTAGGTGGGCTGTCCACGGGTGTGTGGGCTATCAAGGGGGAAAGGGGTGTCCAAGGGGGTGGGTGGGCTATCCACAGGGGTGGCGGGGGTGTCCATGGGGTGGTGGGTGACTGGGGGTGGGGTTGTCCAAGGGGTTGGGGGTTGTCTAGGGGTTTGAGGGGATTTCCAAGGGGGTTAGGGTGTCTAATGGGGGTGGGGGTGTCCGGGGGAGTGGGGGTGTGCAGGGGGTACGGGGTGTCCAGGGGGTTGAGCGGGCTATCCACGGTGGTGGCAAGGCTGTCCAGGGGGTACCGGGTGTCCGGGGGGTGGGAAGGCTATCCACCGGGGTGAAGAGGCTATCCAAGTGGGTAGGGGGTTGGGGGGGGGGGGGGCAGGATATCCACGGGGGTGGGGGGATTTTCAGGGGTAGGGGTGTTTAAGGGGGTCGGCAGGCTCTCCACAGGGGTGGGGAGGCTATCCAGGGGGTACGGGGTGTCCAGGGGTTGGGCGCGCTGTCTATAGGGGTGGTAGAGCTGTCTAGGGGTGGGATGGAAATCCAAGGGGGTGGGGGCTATCCACAGGGGTAGAGGTGTGGCAGGAGTGTCCACGGGGGTGGTGGGGGCTCTCCCGGGGGTATGGGATGTCCTGGGGTGGTGGGCGGGCTGTCCATGGTAGGGGGCTATCCAGGGGGTACTTGGAGTCTATGGGGGTGGGTGGGATGTCCATGGGGGTGGCAGGGCTTTCCAGGGGGTAGGGGGTGTCCAGGGGGTGGGCGGACCTTCCACAGGTGTAAGGGGTTGTCTAGGGGGTATGAGTGTCCTGGGGTGGGTGGGTTGTCCGGGGGTGGGGGGAGTTTTAGGAGTAAGGGTTTCCAGGGGTGGGCGGGCTATCCACAAGGGTGGGTGTTGTCTAGGGGGGGGGGGTAGGGGTGTCTAGGTGGTGGGTGGGCTGTCCAAAGGGGTGGTAGGGCTTTCTAGGGGGTATGGGGGTCCAAGGGGGTGGTCGGGCTGTCCATGTGGTGGGGGGGGGGGGCTGTCCAGGGGGTAGGGGTGTCTATGGGGTGGGTGGGTGTCCACGGGGGTGGGGGGAGGGGGCTGTCCAGGGGTAAGGGGTGTCCAGGGGTTGGGCAGGTTGCCCATGGGGTTGGGGGTTGTCCAATGGGTACAGGGTGTCCAGGGGGTGGGCGGGCTGTCCACAGGGGTACATGGTGTCCAGGGGGTGGGTGGGCTATCTAGGGGGGTATGGGGTGTCCAGGGGGTTTTCGAGGATGGGGGTGTCCAGGGGAGGGGTGAATCAATCACATAAAATAACAAAGTGAGGTTTAATTATTTATAAATAAATAAATAAAGATAATGTAACCTACATAATCACACATATATCCAGGAACAACAAATTAATAAAAATAAAAGGTCAGTAATATCAGTCAAAAATGTAATGGATCAATCTGTCCCTCATCACCATCACTTTCAACACTGTCATCATCAACCTCACCCTTTTCCTCATTGTCGTCCCCTTCAACATACCTTCCCTCCTCAACACCCTCCTTCTCACCCTTGTACTTCGCCTCGGCCTCCTGATCCCCCTCCTCCTTTGCCTCAGCCTCCTCCTCGCCCTCCTTCTCTGCCTCGGCCTCCTCCTCTCCATCATCTTAACCACCACTAGAACTGCCACCTGGTGCACCATATATAGAACCCAACGACAACATATATTCACCACAAGCTGTTCTATCCTCTGTTTTAATTATTTAACGTAAAACATCCATCAGTTTCATAAATGCAGTGTTTTCCCTAGTAGACTGTTCTACCGTCTCTGTGGCCCTTTTTCAGCCTATTCTTCCTGTGCCTTAACCTGCTAAAACTCAGTGGTACTACAACTCATACCTGATGAGGTCCAATACCTCATCGGAACTATAATCTTTTCAGGTCAGCAGTGTACTCTACCAGGGTGCTAATCTCCCAACACCTGATGTAAGTGATCATTTGGCCCCAAAATTGTTAGGTTCCTAGGAATCAAGAGCCTCTAAAGCATCCTGGTAGAAATATAAATATATTATTAAGTTACAAAATAGAGATTAAAATTTTAAATCAACAAAGTAAAACTTACAATCTTTTGTTGATTCGGTTCATTAACCGCACTTCCCTCTTTCTTCCTTCTACTCGATCACAATAGTTTTGCTCGAGGCACACATCCTTCTATATTCAGTTTATGCCTCTACAATGACATTGAATGTAGGTAACCATAATTAAAAATGGGTTACCAATAATTAATTTTACAACTAAAATTATATAACAACTTTATCAATTGAATAAATTATGGAGGAATCAATATAAAGTTCAAGTCGTAAAGAAAAATTATAAACTGTCATACCTATTTCCTCTCATGATTCAACATCGTAGTACATCCCAATTTGGGGAGGTATTTTTTAGAATCAATGTTTTTTTATTTCTTCTGGGTAATTCCTAAATAAAATTCAATAATTAGTATTATCAAAAAACATGAAAATTTTCATTTAAATGCCTAAAATGTGATTAATACCTTAAACTAAATAGTTTTCCAATGAGTAATCATCTATCGATACTGTTATAAAAGACAATAATCCATGATTGGGAACACCTCTAACTCAATGCCAACTATAGCATTCCATCCAATATATAACTTGTTCTTATAGGCTCTTTAAAGATCACCTAAATCCTTTAAACGTGCTGGTCATACACCCTCACCATCAGGGAAATTAAACCGAAGCGGACACCAAAATATTAATTCATATAAATACAAAAAATAATATATTTCATTAAATAAAACAGATTTTTTTACCCATATCTCTTCTTGATATTTATCCTTGACATCATTTGGAAACTTTCTCTATGAGAGAGGGCTGACAAGAATAATGTTGGATTATTTGGAAAGCGTCTCCAAAAAACTCCGACATTGATGCCCTGTTTTTTCAATCATTTGACTATCTTCATTGTAGTCCACCATCAATTGTGTTCGGCAGTTCCACACCACATGCATGTGTATTCCCCTATCCAACCTCATATCAGTAGATGTGTCTGTTATGAAATAAAAACAAATATTTTATCAATACATACTATAATAAAAATAAATAATGGTATAAAAATTTGTTAGGGTTGTATAAGTATACGAGTGGTAGTCTGATCAATGGGCACCGCTGGATCCACAGAAACTGAAGGAACACCCCGTACAGGTGGAGTGGGTCCCAATGTATGCTTTGTAGGGATAGAATCTGGAGGAGCATTACTCAAAGAATATTGAATATAAAAGCTCAGAGAGAGGAAGGAGAAGTAAAATAAGATGACAGGGATGGTTGGCCGAATGCTGAACGGGGAGTGGGAATCATCATCAAATATGGTAAAGATGAGTGAGGAGGCTCATATGTAAAGGGTGGTGAAAACATGGGAAGCCTAAATATCCTGTGTGTACCTAACGACACACTAGGATCAGAATGTGGGATGAAAGGTATGTCAGTGGGAGGGGTAGGGTCTAATCAGGTAAGCCGACCAGATCGTCTAGCTCTCATACCCCCCCCCCTCGTACGAACACCCAAAGTACTAGGACCACTACTAGACTTCTCATAATATAATTGTGGCCTAATAAGTGGATCCTGCGAAAATGTTTAAAATAAAATTAATCACATGACATTATATATTATTTAAATATACATGTATTTGAAATAAAATACTCACTACATGCACTAGTGGTGGAATTCCCATCTCAGTCCTATGATGATTGTTGTCCATCATCTGTTTCTATATCCTCTATTCAATTGGTTGTATTTCTTGCATTTAAAAACAAACATGGAAGTAATTAGAAAAGGAAAACTAATGTGTAACCCAAAAAACAAAATAAATGATAGGGAATAGAGGTATTCATGGATAATTTAACTATCCATTATTTTAGGTGTTCTTGAATAGATATATAATGAATTAAAAAAATCATACAAGATGTAATAATGAAATTTAATTGTTAGTGAAAATCCAATTTGGTAGGATTGGTGACTAGATAACAAGATGGTATTAAGTTTGGAATTGGGATAATGTTGGGGAATTGGATTCTGGGGGAAGGAATACAGGCTAGTGAATATCTATATATAGTTATTAGGAATGATATAATGTATGGTAATTAGTTTTTAAGGATTTTTATCATCATGGCATGATGATTAAGGGTGTTTTCCTATATGAAGTTGTATGGATTCCTTGATATTTTTTTCATCATAACATGAATTAAATTTAGGATTTCATTAGACGGTGAAGTCTAGATAGAATAACTATTTATTTAATACATGGAGAGGTAGGCTTATGAATAAGGTACGTGCATATGGTAGTAGGTCCTTGGTCTAGGTTGATATATATAGGGATTTTCTTCCCCTGGTCATTGTATGAAAGGATTCTAAAATGATCCCACCACCTTCCAAGGATCTATTCTTTCTAAAAAAATGTGTTGTGGGAGAAGGAATTCATCCTAGGGTTGATGTCACATTTAGATCATGTGATTCCATACTCATCAAGATGACTAGACAAGAACCAAAACCAAAGAGGCCTCAAACCTATCCAAATATCTATAAGTGATGACTTCCTAGTTCTTATTAAAAAACTATGGAAGATGGGTAATTTTATGACTAGGGTTGGGTGGTTATAATTAATATAGAAAGGTCTACTAACTTGATATCCTTCTAATAGATGTACCTAAATAGATATATCTTACCTGTAAGGGTCCCATGTCTCAGACTCTGGGTAAAGGACATTATGATGGATATCTATCCAGTAAGTTGAAAATGAATTAGTTTAGTAGTGTAAGTGTTGGTAAATTATATTGGTAACTTTGAAATTTTATATATGGAAATATTTATTATGAATTATTAGAACTTTCCAGGTAGAATAAGGCTAGACAGGGGCTCGTGTTGATGGGTATGAATTTATCAAATCCTATGTTTGTTCAAACCATATGTTCAGAATATGAGTGGGGTTAGGTAAATTTATCTAAATTATGGAGGGGTGAATAGAAATAGATACAAATAAAACCTCTCTGTATATTCACCCTACAAAAAAAATAGTAGATGATTTTGTGGGTTGAAATGGGTACACAAGTGATGCCTCCCTCAATTTTGGTCACCATTGGGGTCATAATGGACTATGCTAATACCTTGATTTGATCATCCTAATGGGAAATTTGGAACATTAGTGTCCAAGTTTAATAACACATCTATAGATGAAAGTGATGAAGAACCATATAAAACATTAAAAAAAATACTTGGAAAAGGATTTCGTTGTAAACAAAAGAGGTATAAAGGCCTATGAAGTGGGTCTTTTGAGGGGGTCCTTTTCATGATAGCTATTGAGGAAACATGTAATGTATATTGATATTCAACCTTCATAGAGTGGATCAGCCATTATCCTTTTAATTTTATGATGAGGTAAGTGGTCCCTTATATATAAAGCTATAAGGGCATAGTGGGAGTGTGGGAATATGTTCTTTGTTCTGGTGGTGTTAGTTTGTGGATAAGAATGTGGATGAAATTAGAATAACTTAGTGAATAGATAAATTCATACAATTTTGCAATGACACTTTGTGGTTGGTGATAATGAGATAGATCATGGAACTTATAAAGTGCATGATATTTTAGAGTAATTCCAAGGCTGCTCTTGGATGGAATGATGACATGTCATAGAGAATGGTCACTTTAAATTAGTGAGGTATGACTTCGAGAGCATGAGTTAGATGAAATATTGGGTGGAACAAGATTTTAAACCTATTACCCAAAATAATATAGGAATTCAAAGTAATTTTTTCACGTGGAACCCATTTTAATTGTAAACCAGTGATATTAGTGAGAGGGCCAATTATTTGAGTTATTATTTAAGCATGTATTTATTGATATTGAGGTTTTATCCTCCATACTGATTTAATTTAGAGCCCCTCCCCATCTGCATAGCCCCACCTCCCCATCTCACCCCAGTAGACTCCCCCTACACAGCCCCCTCCCCCCTACACCCCCCCCCCCCGCCCCTCCCCACCTGCACACTACACATCCCCCCACCTATACACCCCCACCTGCACACCCCCCTCCCATCCACCCACTGCACAACTACCACCACCATAATCATATTTTTATTATTTTCTAAAAACCACTTTGTGGGAGAGTGGAAAACTTACAAAAAGGAATCCATGACCAACTAGGAAACACAACATCAAATAGAAAAAGAGATAGACAATCCATTGAAATCAATTTTAAGCCTATTAGAAGTATTCCTCCGCAAAAGCTTCCATAAAAGCCCTTTTACCTCTTTGTCCGGATCTTTTGTAATGAGATCCTCAAACCAGCTTAGAAACTTATCCCATGCATGTAAGAAATCCTCCATGTTTATCTTCCCTACATTAAACCCTCTTGCTATGATTCGATCTTGCTTGTCAATCCACACTATTTTCACCTCGCTAGTAGCCACCTGAAGAATTCTCTCATACAACTTCCCACAATCTTCTTCTGAGGAATTGAAAGGAACCGTTGTCTCCAACATTTCCTCCACAAAATGAATGATAAAATCCCACCATTCCTCCATCGAAGCCATAAACCTCATCGTATCATCCCCCTGAGGATTTTCTACAATGACCAATCGAGCCCCCTCATTATTGTTCTCCTTGGCATTATCTATACCACCAAGGACACCAACTTGCTGAGGAAATTGGATTTTTCTTGAGGATCTAGTGATAGGAGGGATAGGAAAGAAGGAATAATATTTCCTCTTCCTTGCCTTCCGAGAGTGATTTATAAACCCCTCCGAGTCAACTATGGTGTTTTTCCCTTTCATAGAGGATAGTCTGATATAATCCCCCGCCAGTTCCAATTCATTTGGCTCCTCTGGGGACTTCGAATCAGACTCTATATCGGCCTCCTCCTCATCCCCTAACTCAAACTCGGGAATCTATTAATCTTCCAATACTGCAAAATGGTTAGGAGAGAGGGAAGACATTCCACCAGCCTTGACCATCTCGGAATAGGACAGGACAACCTTCAAGGCCTGTCCCAGATTCTCTAAAGTCATAGAATGCTCAAAAACTCGACCCCTGAATTGAGACTGAGGGTTCTGGTCCTCCCAATCCTTGGCCGAAACACTGGACAAGTCCATCAGCCTGGCATAATCAACCACAGGGTCAAAATTACTCACCACTACCTCAGCCTCATGTCCCTTACAAGCAGTTCCCAGGATAATGGATGTCTAAACTCCACCCAGATCCTTCCGTAGATGATCGAAACCCGCATCCACCTAAGTACCAGAGACCTTAGGTGTAGCCTTCAAGACTGATCTTGTCCCCCTCCCCAAAGCATAAGGGGCCTCCGCAGAGGGGGTAGAAAGCTGAGGCATCTCCACTAAACAACTCCTCTCCCCACTTTCACCCCCCCACTTCCACACCCCTCCCCCCATCCCCACCTACACAACCCCCCACCCCACCCCCACCTGTAAAACCCACCCCACCCCACCTCACCCTTCCAATAGACTCCCCCTACACAGCCCCCCTCTCCCCGACTTACACACCCCCACCTTCACATCCCACCCCCCACTGCACACCCCCCTCCCCACCTGCACACTTCGCATACCCCCACCTTCCTCCCCCCACCCACTGTACAACCCCCTCCCCCCATCTGATCCCCCTTCCCCCCGCCACACCTGCACAGCCCACCCCCCACCTGTACCCCCACCCACCTCACCCCCAGCAGACTCCCCCTGCATACCCCCCCAGACCTGCACACCCCCACCTGCACGGCCCACCCCCCACTGCACACCCACCCGCCCCACATGCACACTGCATAGCCCCCCCCCCCATATACACCCCCACCCACTGCACACCCACCCACCTACACACCCCTCCCCCACCCACTGCACCCCCCCACATACACAGTCCACCCCAAACCTACAAACTCCCCTCCCCCAACACAATTGCACAGCGCCCCCCCCCCCACCTACACCCCCCCCCCCCCCGCATAGCCCCCCTCCCCCCACCCCCACCTGTACAACCCCCCCCCCCCCACCCCCACCAACATAGCCCACCCCCACCCCCCACATGTACAACCCACCTCAACCATAATATTCTCCCCCCACTACACCCTTGCCTGCACATCCCCCTTCACCCACTGCACATCCCCCCACCTACACACCCCTCCCCCACCCATTTCACCCCCCCACCACCAGCACCCAACCACCACCACCAGCACCCCCCACCCCCACTTGCACAGCCCCCCTCCCCCACCAGCACATCCCACCCCCCACCCACCACCCCCCACCTCACCCCCATCAAACTCCCCCTGCACAGCCCTCTCCCCCCAACCTGCACACCCCCACCTGTACAGCCCACCCCCCACCCTACCCCCCCCCCCACCTCACCCCCACCTGTACATCCCCCCGCCCACCAGTGGAATAAAATATAGTACCCCTAAAACCCTAATATTATGTAACACTCCTAGAAAAATTAGTGATGGTAGTGGTTCGAGAAGGGAAATTCATTATCTATGTGTAGGCTAAAGTATTTGGAACATGCCAATTTCACATTCAAGAACAACCAAATCCCCTAAATGATGAGATATTACAGCAGATGAGGAAATAAAAAAACATGGTATATAAAAATAAAAAATAAATATAGGCATAATATGTCACTCCAACTCACCAATTTGAAGTGGAAACAACAAGGATGGATCTTTAGAATAGGAGGGGTCGCTGGCTAACTGCTATGGTAGGGAAAAAATCAATCAATCAAATCTAGAAATGGAAGTGGGGGATCAGGCATATTAGGGGAAAAACTACCCCAATGGTTTTAAAAAAACCATTGGGAAACATCACTATACCCCAATGGTTTTAAAAACCCATTGGGAAACATCACTATACCCCCACTATATCCCAACGATTAGCATAAACCATTGGTTAAAGTCAATATACCCCAACGGTTTACACAAACCGTTGGGAAAGACTACACTAAATCACTATATCCCAATGGTTTTTAAAATCCATTGGGAAAAAACTCTTTATCCCAACAGTTTAGAAAAACTGTTGGGAAAAGGGCATTGGTATAAGTATGACTTGCAGTAGTGATTAAATAAATAATTACCATTGTTTGAATTATTTCTTTATTGATGGATCAGATGAAAGATCTACGGTGCACCATCGTTGCATTGTAAAAACCAAGTGTAGATTTCCTCTAGTGGTGATCCACACATGTTCCTCCATGGATATCCAGATGTTTCCAAAGTAATATCTATATGATACAATGGTAGATCCTTATAATTTCATCGTATGCCTTTGATTTCTTCAAGAATTGCTTCCAAAGTGTTCTCCTTGATCCGACGGAGGATGATTTCTCTCTATTTTTTGAGAATTCTTAAATAAGGGATCTCTCTTGACCTGAGATAATTCTCCAAATTCATTATGCACAACCAAGAAAAATGAATTGTCTCTTTTTAGAAAATAACATAATTGGATATTTATAATGCTAGGGTTAAAATAAAATAATTTCACAAGTGATCTTAATTATTTATTTAATCCTAGAAAAACTCCATGTAAAATAATAATAATAATAATATAATTTTACAACATGCTCTTGACTTGCAAATTAAAATTAAATATTATTTAATTAAATAATATTCAATATTTATTATTTCTTACCAGAACATTTAAACTTGATCCTCTATTATTCTCCAATATTTATCGGACCTTGAATAAAGTCTATTTATTTATTAAATAAATATCACTGCATTATTCTCTAATAAAAAAATAAATATTATATTCACTAAATAGAAAATAAATATTTATATGTGATCAAGAATACATGAATAATTATTAATCCTTATATGGGAATAATATTTATTAAACCTATTAAATAATAAATAATAATATATTATTTAACTGATATTTTGGTCACACTTAGTGTCGACCCTCTAGGCCTCTTTCTCGATTTCATTAGGTGAAGCAGCCTAAAGTCCAAGGTTAGTGTCTAGAAACATGTCAAGTTACCCATTGAGAAATAATTTAATACTGAAAAGACATGTCATCGTGTATGGATGCTTACTGTATAATATAATCCTTTTATCTCAATATCTCTAATCAAGAAGGTTGCATGTCGGTGCCATCAACCTATGTGCTGGATGTCTCTTTTTTTGATTTCTTAGAAAATGAACTTGCTTTAAAACCCCATGCAAATGGAGTTATTTAGGATATATCATTTCCATCAAAGGTCCTGAGATATAAACTTACATTAATAAACAAAAGGGGAAAATCTATTCTTGTATTATTCATTAATGCAATATTACTCATGATGCACCCAACATATCCTACATCACCGCAAATATCTCTCGTCAAAGTTTTCATCAATACATCTAAGTGAGCGACTCATAATAATCATTAATAATAATCATAAATTCTAATGACCAACACACATTTCCATAGATAGGAACATCCAATGAGACATATAAATGTATATTTTCTATAGGAGGTTCTCTTTCTCATAATATATTATTGAATATTACCAAGGGAATACACCATGTAAAGGTGTATCAAAGTTCTATTGGTATCCAACCCTGATAGCCTATATCATTTGTGTCCCTCAAATTATATCATCTAGCTATAGAACATTTATTCAAGAATAGTTTCGTAGTACTTCTAGGTTCTCATCATAGCGGAGAACTGCGATAACCTTTTAGTAATACATCTACCCTAGAACATTACCACATATAATGTCATGAAAAGGAACCATCATAATGTTATAAGTGTTTTATTAATAATAAAAACAACTAATATATGTTTATCATAAAGTATAAATAAGTTGGTTCTTGGGAACAAATTCCAACAAACTCCCACTTTTACTAGAGGCAACTTCTGCCAACATTCAGTCTGGTAGCTTTCACATGATACTTATGCTTCTACTGAGATGGATCTTGAGTCAATGGGTCCACCATGTTCTCTTCCATGGTTATTCTTATCACTATAACTCCACCCATTTGATAAAAATGCATCAAGAGGTGATATTTCCAGAGTATGTTCTTTTTCTATTGGTATGATCTTGGGTATTTTACAAGATCCACCACTGTAGCATTATCATAATAAAATGTGATAGTTATTTAATACTAGGTACCACATAAAGCTTCTGGATAATGTTCTCAATCCAAATGTCTTCCTTGGATACATCATACACCACTATATACTCGGACTCCACTATAGAATTAGTGATAATTGGCTACGTTGAACTCTTTTAGCTCATAGATTCTTAATTGATATAGAAAACATATCTTGATTCTGACTTCAGATCATTCTGATCTATCTAAAAACTAGCATCAGTATAACCTCTAATGACCAGCTCCTAATCTCCTCCATACACCAGGAACATATCCTTAGTTCTTCTTAAATAATTAAGGATAGACTTAATAGCATTCCAATGTTGTTCTCATGGATCTTATTGATATCTTCTAACCCTTATCAATGCATATGAAACATGAAATCTATTACATAACACGACATACATGATTGATGCTATCATCGAAGCATATGGGATATTACTCATTATCTTTTTCTATTATTGTTTCTAAGGATAAATTTTCTTAGAAATATGTAAACCATGTGAGACTAGAACCAATCCCCTCTTGGATTGTTAAATATTAGATATATTTAGTGTCTAGTAAACATATGTATTTTTAGTTAGTCCAAGTAACCTCTTGGATCTATCATGAATGATCTTGATCCCTATAATATAGGCTATTTTAACTAAGTCCTTCATGGAAAAACACTTGTTTAACCAGTCCTTAACTAACTTTAAGACTGGTATGCCATTTATAATCAGTAATATGTTATCAATATATACTACTAAGATAATTACCACCTTTCCACTAAACCTCTAGTAAACACACAAATCACATTCATTTTTTAATGAAACCAAATTTTTTTATGGATTAATCAAATCAAATGTTCCATGTCTTGGATGCTTGCTTCAATCCATAAATGGATCTATGGAACTTGAAAATCCTTTTGGCATCACCTGGAGTCACAAACCCTTCTGGTTGTGTCATAGAGACATCTTCATAAAGGTTTCCATTGATGATTGGAATTTTGACATTAATCTTCCAAATCTCATAATCATGGTAAGCAACTACATCAAGTAGAATTGTAATGGTAACTGCATAAAAGGTTTCATCATAGTCAATTACTTGATGTTGTTTAAATGCTTTAGCCACTATTCTTGATTTATTGGTATTTACATTACCTTCCATTTCTAGTTTCCTCTTGAATACTCATTTTCATCCAATTGGCTTTACATCAACTCGAGGATCAACTAGAACTCAAACTTGGTTCTGATACATGGAATTTATTTCAGAATTCATGGATTATTTCCATCTTGTAGCTTCTAAGCTTTCTACTTCCTCCTTATAGGATATAGGTTCATCATTTTCAACCAATAATGAGTCACCATCCTCAGTGACTAGAAAACCATATCTCCCTAGTTCTCTAACCTCTCTTGTACTCCTATGTAGTACTTGTGTTTCATGAACTACTTCTTCCATGCGGACCTACGAAATCTTTTCTTGTTCAAACTCTTGTGTATCTTGAGCATCAACTTCATCGAATTCAATATGGATCCCACTATCCTTTTTGAGGATGTTCTCCATCTTAAGAAAGACAAATTTTCTGGAGGTATTCACTCTCTTATTTGAGGGGTTTTATAGGTATTATCCACCTATGACCTTGGGATTCACTATAAAGATACACTTCATTCCCCTAAGTGCTAGTTTATTTCCCAAGAAGGACTTAACATATGCCTCACAAACCCATACATGTGTATGCAGAAAAATGGGTTTCTTTCCACTCTATAGCTCAAAGGGAATTCAATTTCCCTCTTTATTTGGAACTAAGTTTAGTCTATATGCCATAGTTTATAATGCATATCCCTAAAAGGATAATGGAAAATCTACATGACTCATCATCAACCTTACCATTTATAACAAGGTACAGTTCCTCCTTTAACTAACACCATTCCACTATGGTGTATAAGTTGGAGTGAGCTAATATAGAATCCCAAAATCCCATAAAAATTCGATGAACTCTTGGTTAAGATATTCACCACCTCAATCCGATCAAAGCTTATTTATCTTCTTACCAGGTTTATTCTCTACTTAATTCTTGAATTCCTTGAATTCTAAATGGACTCAGACATATATCTCCTCAAGAAGATGTAGCCATATCTACTCAAGTCATTAGTAAATTTTATGAAGAAAGAATATCCACCTCTAACTTCTACGAGAAACAGTCCATATATATCAGTGTGTATCAATCCTAGAATCTATATATCCCTTTCACCCTATCTACCAAATTGTGGTTTTTTCATTTTTTACTTATAAACAATCATGACATCTTTTAAGTGGTTTTATCTCAGAAGAGTCTAAATATCCATATTGATAGAGATTTTTCAAATGCTTCTCATTTACATTACCAAGACGGTGATGCCAAAGTTTGGAATTGTACGAGTCATGTGAACATTATTCATTATCAATTACCAACACATTTTTTCATAATTTAATAAATAAAAACCATTATTTAAATGCATCATACCATAATATATGTTGTCCTTAAAAAATAAATTTTTATTTAAATATTTAAAAATAAACTCATATGTATCTAGGCATGATACATAAATTATATTTTAAGTAACTGTATGTACATAATAATAATCTTTTAAAACCAAAATCATTCCCATTAATAAGGAGAGGTGGTATTCACCAATGGAAAGAGAAACTATCCTCACACCATTAGCAGCTCTCAGATCTACCTCTCCTTGGGAAATATTTTAGAATCTACTTAGTTCCTGCATTTGGATACAAGTGTGATCCATATAAGCTATATCTAATACCCAATGTGTAGATATTAAAATATTACACTCAATAATAAATTTACATTTAGATTCTCCTTGATTCTTTGTGCAATTCCTATTCCAATGTCTTGACTTTCCACATGAAAAACATACTGCATCCATTTCCTTGATCTGCCTCTGGATCTTCTTCTTCTTGGAAGGATGATGCTTAGGAGATTTAGACTATTTATAAGTCGTGGGCCCCATTACCTTCTTCTTCCTTTTCTTATTCACCATAAGTACTATGGGTTTTCCATTCCCCATGTCCTTATCTACTAGGATAATCAAATTAAGATTTTCTGAAATACTCTTCTCATTATTGCTCATATTGTAATTAACAATAAAGCTGGAGAAGTTCTTGGGTAGTGATGAAAGTATAATATATCCATGCAACTCATCAAGTAATTTTATCCCTAAGATGTTAAGTCATTCAATGTAGTCTATAATCTTGACTACATGAGGCCCAGATAGTTTATACTCTCCAAGCTTAGTTGTAATAAAGCATTGGATATCTCATAACTCTCTGGTCTCTCCTACTCTTGATAGAGATTCCAAAGGTGATACATCATGTTATAAGAATCCATATCCTCATGTTTCTTTAAAATCTCATTGTATAGGGATGATATCACGAAACACTAAATATCTATAGCATCATTCAGATGTTTCTCATAGAGAGATAATTCTTCATAACTTTCCTCATTACCTGGCACAAAAATAAAAGGTTCTTCCAGTACATATAAATTTATTTCATGGGGAAGGATGTCATGTAGGTACCTTTTCCACTCTTAGAAGTTTGTGAAGGTAAAAAGGTTTCCTTTCTTAAGTATGTACCAAAACAACATGTTTGATTTCATTTTAATGTTGTTTCTACAAAAGAAGATAAAAATAATTTTTGTACTTCATCTGATAAAATTTAGAAAAATAAATATTATATTTATTAGTCTCCCACTATTTTACCAAAACACAATAGCCCTCAATATTGGATTCAGAATATTCTATTTCTTGGACATTCTAAATGTCAAGGATCCGTATTCCCCTTATAATTACCCCAACTTGGGTTGGTCAAGAAACTTGAATGATTTTAAGTAGTCATTCCAAATGCTAATTGCATTAACTCATTATCCCTTGATCTGCTGAGTGGACTCCCCAATCCTGAAATATTTAATTGAATTTCCTCAATCTTTTCCTCTTAGTTACACCAAGTCCTTCTTGGGAATTAAACCCCTTATGTGAACTAAGTTAATTCAAACTAAAACATAAAGTTAAAATTCCCGGATAATTAAAAACACCCCAACTTGGGTTGGTCAATCACTTTGAACTATGGTTCGATTTTAATCGAAGTAATGGAAGGATATACTGACTTAATATTTTATTGAGGGATTTTATCCTTTTATGTATAAATTGGAAATTATTATCTTTATCACATTCTTTTTAACATTAAGTGGTTTTACATAAGTGATTAACCATGTCTCAGATAGTATTTATGCATAAGCCAGTTTATTTTAGTTCTATTTAGCATGCTTGTTAATTCATTAATTATGTGATCATGATAATACATAGATAATGAAATAACCATGAAAATAGATAGAAATAAAATAATAAATGGTTTGATCATGATATTATACTAATGTTTAGTTTTTCTAGTAGTTGATAAACTAATTGTCAACCTAGTGGAAAAACACCCTAAACTGATTAAGGTTCATGTTACAGTTTTCCACATGTCAACCTATGTATCTCCTTGGATGTTTTTTGCCTCATCTCTAAACTTGAACCACCACCACTAGCTTGGAAGCTCCATCCTTTACATATTAATTTTAACTCTCATGTAGAAGAGGGGAAAAGGGTTTTATATAAAATAAACCATGGGAACACATGCCCTATATAATAAGAGGAGATAAGGCATGCAGGCCACCAATTCAGTTTAATAATAAATTAAAAGGAAACTATTCTCATATAATGGTATGTTCTTTTCTCATGATCATCCACATGCATGAAATAAATTACAAATTTAATAAAACTAGCATTAAATTATTTATAGTTCTTATTTAAGATAAATCATGTGTGAATCAATTTATTATTATATTTAATTAATCAATTATTTTATCTTAATTCTCATCCATATTTCCTTGAGATTCTTATCCATTAAAATTTTAAACAAATTAAATAAATTCATTTATAATTAAATTTTAACATAAATGTACCTTGAAAGAAACACGGTGAATACACGTCTGATTCTGCCCACAATATATTATACTCAAATACTGTTTTACTCTTGTGACATATGACATATACGACTTATCATGTACTTTCACTACATGTACTTCATATATGATTAAATGAATTACATGATTTTTTTTCACATTTCATGCTTAAATGCACATAGATTAAAAACTTGTAATACAACTCATACATGATATAAAGATCTAAACATTATGTAGATATTAATTAAACATTTATATATTTATATACATTAAAACCAATCACATGGTGTGTCTTATCTTTATGACCAAAAACAAGTAAATGTCTCAAGGTTTACATGGTAAAATAAATAAATTTTAAATATTTGTAACATGGTATAAGTACATAGTGTGTATATCATATCTATATGGTATGTACACCTCTCGTTGTCCATCTTAGACACACGCCTAGGGCCTTGGTGTGTAATCTATTCCTCGGAAAATTTGGAGTACACGGTGTGTCCAATGGGCCACATGCTATGTGAAATCTCGGTTACACAGTCACCAGTTAGTTAGGTCGTTTATGGAATACACGACTCATATGTGACTCAAAGGGAATACATGCCATATACATTCCATACACGATGTGTATTTCATCTTTTCATGCGCCATTAAATTATGGTCAACACATAGTGAATTATGTTTTTAATTAATACAGTAATAAATGCATAATCTTGAATTGATTTCTGTATCAATTATAATGCATTGAACATGACTACATGACGTGTAACATAGGTTACACAGTGTGTAGTCTGGTGTTGTCTAGCCAGAAACCTTGGCACCTCTGGAAGAGTTCTTCAATTTTATTTTAATCATAAATTTAATCATTTCGATTAGATCTACGAGAAACGAATGAGGAAGAATCATATTTCACAATTTGGATTAAAAAATTATTAAACTTGAATTGAAAACCTAAATTAAAATTTGTAAATCATAAAAAATATTTAAGTAATTATAAATAATTATGCGACCCTTTGATACCACTTATAGTTTCTAGACACAGCGGAAGTGTGTGATGGGAAGTGCCCAATATTTCTTTTGTCGTGATCTATAATAAATATGAGATCTAAATGATAATAAATGTCAAGATCTATGGAATTGAATCAAATAAAATAGACAACGGAAATCATTCCAGAACCCGATGGAGTATCAATTACGTATTATTTATCATTAATTTAATTAAATAAAGAATTGGATTTGTTGGAATCATTTCTTTATTGATGGATCTGGTGATATATATGTGGTTCACCATTGTTACGTTGTAGAAACCATGTGTAGATTTTCTGTAGAGGTTATCCACACATGTTCCACAAATCTCCAGATGTCTCCAAAGGATTCTATGGGTGCTAGCATGGAAAATCCTTGTGCTTTCATCATCTACCTTTGATCGCTTTGAGAACTAATTCCAATGCATTCTCCTTGATCCGGTGGAGGAGGATTACTCTCTGTTCTTAGGAGTGTTCTTAGATAAGAGATATCTCTAGGTTTGATAGGATTCTTGACATCTGTTATGCACAACAAATAAAAATGAATTTCTTCTTTTGAGAAAATAACATAATTGGGTATTTATATTTCTAGGGTTAAAATAAAATAATTTCACAACTGCACTTAATTATTTATTTAATCATATAAAAACACCATATCAAATAATAATATTATTATTATCATTTTTACATATGTGTTTAACATGAGAATTAAAATTAAATATTATTTAATTAAATAATATCCATTATTTATTATTTCTCATCAGGCCATTTAAACTTGGTTTACCATTCCTCCATAATATTTATTGTTCCTTAAATAATGTCTATTTATTTATTAAATAAATATCACTGCATTATTCTCCAATAAATAAAAAAATATTATACTCACCAAATATAATATAAATATTTATATACTATCAATAATACATGAATAATTATTAAACTACATACGAGAATAATATTTATTCAACCTATTAAATAATAAATAATAATATATTATTTAACTAAGATTCTGTACACAATTAGTTTGTGACCCTCTAGGATCTTTCTTAGTGGCATTAAGAAAAGTAGCCTAAAGTCCAAGGTTAGCATCTAGAAACACACCAAGGAACCCATAGAGAAAAAATTTAATGTCGCAATGACATGTTACCACATATGGATTATTACTGTGTAATATAATCTCTTTATCTCGGTACCTCTAATCAAGAAAGTTGCATACTAGTGGCATCAACCTATGTGCTCGATATCTCTTTCTTTGAATTTCCAAAAAATGAACATGCCTTTAAAACACCATGGACATGGATTTATTTAGGCTATATCATTTCCATCAAAGGGCTTGAGATATAAACTTTTTCTACTAAATAGAAGGGAAAATCATTTCTTGCATTATTTATTAATGCAACATTACTCGTGATGCACCCAACATATCCTAATTTGTCATGAACATCAGTCATCAGTGTTTTTGTCAATACATGTAAGTGTGTGAATCATAATACTCATTAATAATAATCTTAAAGTCTAAGGACCAATACATACATCCATAGATAGGAACATCCAATGACACATATAAATGTAGATTTCCTACTGGTGGGTCTCATTCTCATAATATCCTACTGGATATTACCTAGGGAATACACCATGATAAGGTACCTCAAAGTCCTATGTGTCTCCACCCCTGATATCTTGTATCATTTATGTACCTCAAATGATATCATCCAACTATAGAAAATTTATTCAAGAATAGCGTCGTAGCACTTCTGGGTTCTCATCATAGAGGGGAACTACTATGAACTTTTAATACGATAGCTACTCTTCGGAAATTATCACATATTATGTCATGTAGAAGAACAATCATGATGTGATGAGTACTTTATTAATATTTAAAACATGGAATACATGTTTATCATAAATTACAAATAAGTTTGATCTAGGGAACCAAATCCAATAATAACCGCTATATAAGTAGTATTGAATTGATGATATTAAGAGTGGGACATCTATAGTTCTCTTGAGATGAAAATGGGTATGTTCTATAGTCTGTATAATAACCAAGCAAGAGAAGAAAATGAGCATTTTTTTAAAAAGTGTGTAATTTAAATAGATCTTATGGAACAAAATGTAATAGATTCCCATGTATGAAATGGAATAGCTAATCCATTCACTTTACTAAGGGTTATCCTATTATGATTAGTGTGTGATAGGTTATATTATTATTCTTATTAATATATGAAATGATATGATGAAAATTACTTGATAGAAAAGTTATATTAAAAATACTATTTTCTAGTATGTTTCTTAGACAGATTGATAGTGTTACAAGGACTTTATAATATTATATAAATAAGATAAACTAGTTTTTTTACTATTTACCTTTTTTAGTATATGGTATGTTCTTGATTAAACTATTATACTTTACCACTGATGATTGAACATAGTAGGTTTTTTATTCTAGTTAGTCAGGTTAGTACATGATAGCAGGAAATTAATTAATTAAATTTCATGTTACAATAATATTTATTTTCTCTTGAAAATAATAGTTGGAGGGTGTTTTAACTACAAAAGAACTAAATGAATTCCAGGAAAAAATTTACACATTCAATTCTAGTGTATAAAATATCTAAATGAGAATGAAATACAAGGTAGTATCTTACCCTATAACAGACTTTATGAAATGAAGACTCACCAATGATCTTATTAAATGATTAGTATAAAAAATAAAATCCCTCATAATTAATTAGAAGTTTTAAAGTTTTAAAATTTGGAAACCCCAATTTTATCGGTTCTCCATAATCAAGATAATATAAAGGACATGAACATTTTAGGCACCAAAAACACTAAAGAAATTGCTTCTTCAGTAAAATTCTAAATGACCCCACTGGCCTTGAGGTTTACAAACACCAGATAAATAATGGACTCTCTACTCTTAATCATTCTAATTGACCATTGCATCTATGAGTGTTATTTTCTAAATCTTTATGACCAAAGAGAGAGTTTACACCAATATGGGTGTATCAATTCTACTTCACTTTCATCCAATATTCAATTTTATGAACCTATAGAGATAATTCCTCAAATATTTCCTTCTATTAACTTTTGAGGCAATTTTTGTAACTCCCATGTTCAGTATTTCTCTCAGTATATTTTTAATAAGAATTGATCCTCTTATTTAAATATATGATATATCTCATATCAGTAGATAATAACCATGATTCCCTCTAGATATATCATAAATCTGCTTCTTTTATTTGGAGAAAATTCATTCTTACACCCCCTTTTATTATGAGTCTAAATTACTCATTTGACTCCAGGGACTTCCTCTTGAATGATAGAAAATTGGAACCGATGAGTCTTTTGACTTTAATTATCTATGTCGTGGAAATTTCAACTATAGAGTATAACACATATATTTCACACGAACCCATAAAACACTTCATGGATATTACTTTATATTAATCCTTTTACCTGCACATCATGGCATGGTGTAGGGATAATCAAGTCATAATTAAACTCCATTAAAAATTCCCTTCAGAATACCCAACATTAAGATCACCATTCCTATATCAAATTCATATTTGAATACCCAATACTCTATATCTATGACCACTATTCAAGGGTACTCTAGAATCCTACTTTATATAATCATTCAAGAGTTCCACACCACAATATAAAAACCTATTGTGACCCTTCCAATTTTCAATAGGGATTATGAAAATACATTATGGAATCCACCACTATTTTCTAACCATTAATGATTCCATTTAACTAATATTCTAAAATAAAATAATTACATTGAGAAATTATCATTTTTTCAATTGTATAAAATATATTACACCTACTAGGAAGATTTCTCTTTGTTACATTGTTTATTCAATACCATCCACCACCAGGTCCATGTCATTATTGGAATATTATGGTACAAAAATGTAGTTGTAGAATTCATGAGTTCAGTTATCTAGACTATATAGAACCCATGTGGTATGTACCTAGGATTTATAGTTCATTTATTTAAATAAAAAACTCTTCATAACATCTTTACATCAATATATGAAATGTATTTCAATAATATTAACTCTTTTGTATAGATTTATTAATTTACTAAAATTTTATCTTGGTGGAATGTGTTCAATGAATTTTATAAAGATTCATGTTGACCGAATATTGGAATTAGTCATATTTTATACAAACCTTAATGTTGGACTCCTCATGTACTAATCATGTTTTAATGATCACAAATCTTATTCAACCTAGTTAAATCCTATAAATTATATCAAATCATGTGTATTAGTGTTTAAGGATTCTCGTGCTTTAAGAGGAGCCATTAAAGATCTAAATTGATCTACATTCAGTTTAATTACTGTATACTATCCTTGATTTACTTTTATAATATCTTCTTTAACAAATGTTTAAGTATAATCCATTCTATGATCATCATTGCTTAAGTCTGAATACAATTATCTTGAAAAGTCTAAGACACCGTGAGTCTGCCTGTGGTTATGTCTTTCTATAAAAGTTAAACAGACACCGTGAACAAGTTAATGTGAAGCATAAACTGTGAACAAGACACCGTGAAGCAGACACCATGACCCTGAGACACCGTGAATATTTAGTCACCATGACCAATCTAGACACTGTGGGAAGGAGACACCATTTCCATGACATTCTATGACACCGTTTCCTAATATGTTTTTTCATTTTTCAATTTAATCTCTAATGGTCATATTTTATGACTTTAATGGACTCACATAACTAATGTTTCTTTATAGACACATCATCTGAAAGTACAAGGTACGAGGTCCAAAATACATGCAACATGTCAGCCTCAACACATGCTTGCCAAGATAAAAGAAAATTGCTGCCCAGAAATAAGATATGCATGAGAAATAAAACCAAGCGGGCGTGAGCACCATACTGAAGAACACACTTAGATAATTTTTTTAAATAAAGTTCTATTGCATGAAAATCGACACTACTGAAGAACACACAAAGCATATTTGAATCTAAGAACTGAGAACATCTTCGCACTGCCAAACCTCATGAAGAACACAAGTTGAATCGTGACACTCTATTTTATGGACGAGGACTCAAATTATGCATCTGCTTCATCTTAGAAGTCTAGAGCTGCAAATACCAACACTCATAAAATTTATAAACCTATCTCAATATTTTTTCTCTATTGTGTATCTTTTATTAAATTTCGAACAGAGTGTGTATCTGTATAGCAACACACTCTGTCTCCCACATTAAACTGAAGGATACACGATATCCTCACTCAAGCATTCTTTTACTCTTGTGTATACCCACTGATAAGTATGGAATAGGTCCCTATTTGGCCTGGTAGTCTGTACCCATGAAGAACTATAGAATAGGTCCCTATATGTCCTGGATAGTCCTACGTACTATTGTTAACCCTGATCCAGGGTGTGGATCAAAGTTTATTTAAATAAACTTCTTGGTGGCAGGTTATCACCAAGTGGAGTGGATTATGTCTCGGCTTGAGACTAAACCACTTGTTTCATATCCATTGTGCTACTTAATTTAGTTTTCTTTGTGTCATTTCTTTTCTATATAACTTAGAAATCTCTAAATTCACTTTGATAGTTAATCTTGGAAAGAAGTTATAATTGTCTTGTCTTACTATAATAGCTTCAAAAGTAACTTTAATAACTGATATTTAGATTACTGATAATTAATCAATCTTCTAAGAAGTTATTTCAATAGTCAAACTCTTATAATAGTATAACCTTGATTAACTGGGATGTATTTAATCTTTTGGGGAAATAACTTTTTGTAAAAAATTTTATAGTTACTCAATTCACCCCTCCCCTCTTGAGTAATCTACTCTGACCAAAATTTCGTATTAGAGGTTTTTTATTAGGAATCTGTGTAATATTATTCAACTGTGATTATAGTTTTACTTTAAAGATCTCTAAATTTCTGTTATTTATAAATTTCTATCTATTTTAAAGTAATACATTGTTATGGATAATATATTGGAAGGTGTTGCAACCAATAGACCACCATTCTTTAATGGAACCAATTATGCTCAATGGAAAATAAAAATGAAAATGCATTTAGAGAGTATGAGTTTTGAAATTTGGTCATCCATTATTGATGAATATAAGATTCCTACTACTGATAGAATAATATGGGATGAACCTCCCAAAACTACCTATAATAAAAACTGAAAATATATGAATGATTTATACTACTTATTAAGAGATGAAGAGTTCAATAGAATTTCTTCTTGTAAAATTGCCCATAAAATTTGGGATACCCAGTCTCTATCACATAAAGGAACATCTAGTGTAAAAAAATGAGACTTAATACTTATACTATTAAATATGATAATTTTATGATGAAACCTGGTGAACGTATCTCTGACATGTATCTTACGCTCAACGATATTATCAACATAATGATTTCTCTTGGAAGAGAATTCACTACCAAGGAATAGATCATGAGAATTCTCAAATGTCTTCTTGACAGATGGAGGGGAACATCTGTCTCTATTATATAATCATGTGACATCAGTAGGATACCTATAAAAGAACTCATTGGGAAACTAATAATATAATAGGAAGAGATAAAATTCAACAAGGAGGAGGAAGATGAGACAAAGATAAAGTATGCTGAATTTAAGACCACCACCTCTAAGCACAAAGACAAAGGGAAACTAGAAGCTTCTATAAAAAGTTACAGTGATGAGAAATCATCATCCGACAGTAATGAGAAAATGGATCAATTATCTAGAAGATTCAAGATATTTTACAAGAAGAAGAACTTATTCAGAAAGCCTAACTTCAAGGGAAAATATGACCAAAAAGGAAATTGGAAGAAGGACTGGAAAAGACACTACTGGAAAACTAACCTTTAACAACGGTTTGGAACCGTTGGTATAGGCCTCCAAACCGTTGGTATAGCCTATACCAACGGTTTGGAGAACCGTAGCCAAGTAAGCCGTTGGGATAGGTCTATACCAACGGTTTTCAAAAACCGTTGGTATAGGTAATATGAAATCTATACCAACGGTAATGGAACCGTTGGTATATAAATTCCAAAAATAAAACATCCGCTGGGATTTGATCCCAGGACCCCTCGTTTATAATCGAACTACTTAACCACTAAGCTAACATCACTTTTGTAAACATAATTTCATAAATATATATATGTATTATCATAATTATTTAAAATTTTGATTTATATAATGTTCTCGGTTAGTAGATCTGGAAAAAAATTAAAGAACCTATCCCAACGGTTTTGAAAACCGTTGGGATAGGTTAGGGGTGGGTTGAGTTTTTTAGACCGAAGGTTGGTTTTTTTGGGTGTTTTTTCCCAACGGTTTTGGTGAACCGTTGGGAAAGGTCACTCTTTCCCAACGGTTTTGGTGAACCGTTGGGAAAGAGGCTCAAAACACACCCTTTCCCAATGGTTTAGCATAAACCGTTGGGAAAGAGTGACCCTTTCCCAACGGTTTGGAAAACCGTTGAGAAAGGTGGGGAAATCTATGGCTTTCCCAACGGTTTTGGTGAACCATTTGGAAATGGTAGCTATACCAACGGTTTTTACAAACCGTTGGTATAGAAGTGTTGGGAAAGATCATCTTTCCAGTAGTGAGAAGTGACAAGACTGATGAAATTGTCTGTTATGAGTGTAAGCGCAATGGACATATCAAGGCTGAATGTCCAAATCTCAAGTTCAGAAACAAATATGAGGACAAGGACAGGAAGTATAAAAAGGTGATGAAAGCAACCTGTAGTGCTTCTAAGGACAGTTCAATCGACTTAGAGACATCACATGATGAACAGGCTAACAATTCCAATATGAGTTTTATGACAAACACATTTGAGGTAACACTGGACTCCTCTGTACATAATTCATACTATTCTGGAGATGAGAATGACTCTGAAATTATGACTAACGGAGAAATGTTTGAATACTATAACATGTTTGAGGAAACATTCAATGAACTAAAAGACAAATATAAATCATTGAATAAACAACATGCTCTTACTGTGACTATTAAATCTGAACACACAACTGAAAAAGAGAAAACTGATCAACTGTTCAAAGAGAACAACGAATTAAAAATGTCTAATGACCAATTGAAGAGTGACCTAGAAAAGTTTACCAATGGAAAAAATACCCTCACTCAAATTCTAAGAAAACAAATTTCTCCTAAATACAACACTATAATTGGTTGTCAACTTGGTAAAATAAACCTTGGTAGAACAAATTGTGTCTCTAAATCTAGGAAATACAGTTTTACTCCCAATTCTGGACACAAATCAACTAATTCAAATAATGATACATATTCTACTGTTTTAATTTTTTGTGGACCGAATAGAGTTTATTTTTCAAATAATTTACTTAATTCTTATAGAAAACCTATGAGGAGAATATGGGTTCCTAAAGCACTTATCAATAATATTACTAGACCCAAACAAGTATGGGTACCACAATCTGTTTTTCCTTAATCAATTTTGTAGGAAAGCTGCTTAAAGAGTTCCTGTGAAAGTCTATGGTACATTGAAAGTGGATGTTCAAGGCACAAGATAGGATACTACTCATGCTTTAAGAACCTAAACAAAATAGATGGAGGACATGTCACATTTAGTGAAAATTCCAAAGGAAATATTATTGGCCTCAGCCAAATTAGTAACTCTAACTCAGTTTTAATTTTTAAAGTACTATTTTTTGATGGATTAAAATATAATCTTCTTAGTATCTCACAATTATGTGGGGATGGATTTCATGTTAGATTTGAAAATGATTCTTGTAATGTCTTTAATTATAAAGGTGAATTAGTATTTTCTGCATTAAGAAGTGAAAATTTTTAATATGTTAACTTAGATTATTTAGTTTCTCAAAATGTTTCATGATTAAGTGTATTTCATAAAGAGTCTTGGCTCTGTCATAGGAGACTAGGAAAATGTAATGTTCACTCCCTTATAAAGATAACTTTAAAAATCTTAGTAAAATACTTACCCAAACTAGAGTTTCCAAATGAAAAAGTGTGTAATCCTTGTCAAAAAAGGAAAACAACACAAAGTTTCCTTCAAACCAAAGAAAGAAGTGTCAACTTATCAACCTCTCGAACCTGTTCACATGGATTTGTTTGGACCATCTAGAGTTACTAGTTTAGGTGGGAAGCACTATGTTTATGTTCTAGTAGATGACATTTCTAGATATACTTGGACCTTCTTTATGGCTCACAAAATTGAAGCCTGCTCTTATTTTACTAAATATGTCAAGTCTGTAGAAAATATTAGTGGACTTAGAATTAAATCCTTAAGATGTGATCATGGCCGTGAGTTTGAAAATCAAGAGTTTGAATCTTTTTGCTCACAAAAAGGTTATAGTCACAATTTATCTTCCCCTAGAACACCTCAGCGAAAAGAAGTTGTAGAGAGAAGAAATAGAACCCTGCAAGATATTTCTATAATAATGCTCAGTGAATATGACCTACCTTTTTATTTTTGGGCTAAAGCTGTCAATCCAGCATGCTACATAATCAATAGAGTATTGATCTGGCCTATTCTTAAAAGGACTCCTTATGTGTTATGAAACAATAGAAAACCCAAGGTTAACTATTTAAAAGTTTTTTGTTGTCAATTCTATATCCTTAATACTAAGGATAATCTTGACAAATTTTCATCCAAAAGTAATGAAGGTATCTTTTTAGGACATTCGTTGTCTATTAAAGCCTATATAGTGTTCAATAAAAGAACTAAATGTGTGGAAGAATATATTCATTTCAAATTTGATGAAATAGATCCACATGTGCCAAAAACCATTCTAGATTACCTGGAGGATGATGTATCAAATTAGAACATTAATCCAAAATCTTCAAACCATCTTTTGAATAAATCTGTGAAAACTTCCAGTTTTGGAAATTCCTTAGAATCAAGTCACAATGAACCTAAATCTGTTGATGAACCTGAAATTAATAGTCCTTCCTTTTCTAGAGCAGTTAGAACTCTTAATAACCATCCCTTAGATGTTGTTATAGGAGACATAGAAAAAGGAACTCAAACTAGAGCTTCTCTTAGAAATCAGGTTTAACATCAAGTCTTCTTGTCACAACTTGAACCTAAAAACATTAATGATACTATTAATGATGAATTTTGGGTGATGGATATGAAAGAAGAGCTTAATTAGTTTGAAAGGAACAAAGTTTGGAAACATTTTGAAAGATCCAAGGACACATTCACCATAGGCACTAAATGGGTGTTCAAAAATAAGGTAGATAAATATGTTAAGATAGTTAGAAACAAGGCAAGATTAGTTGCACAAGGCTATAAACAAGAAGAAGGAATTGATTATGAAGAGGATTTTTCACCAGTATCTAGACTTAAAACTATCATAATCTTGCTTGCCTATGTTGCACATCTGAATTTCAAAATATATCAAATGGATGTTAAAAGTGCATTCTTAAATGGGTATATATCTGAGGATGTTTTTATGGAACAACCCCCTGGTTTTACAAACCCCCATTTTCCAAATCACATTTTTAAACTATAAAAAGATTTGTATGGTTTAAAGAAAGCTCCAAGAGCTTGGTATGATAGGTTGATTACTTTTCTTATTTCCAAAGGTTTTATGAAAGGAATAGTTGATCCTACCATTTTTATAAAATGAATTTCAAATGATGTTTTTTTGTTCAAATCAATGTAGATGACATTATCTTTGGATCTTCAAGAAATTCTTTTTGTGTTGATTTTTCTAAAATGATGCGAAATGAATTTGAAATGACTTTAATGGGTGAACTGAAATTATTTCATGGATTTCAAATATTTCAAAATAATGATGGAATTATTTTAACTCAAAGTAAATATACTAGAGATCTTATAAAACATTTTGGATTGGATATCACTAAAAGTAGTGACACTCCCATGAGTAACACTTATAAGTTTGATCTTGATGAAGATGGAAAATTTGTTGATCAAACCACTTATAGAGGAATGATTGGAAGTTTACTCTACTTAACTACTAGACATCCTGACATTATGTTTAGTGTGTGTATGTCTACTCTTATTCAAGAAAATCTTAAGGTATCTCATTTAAATGTTGTAAAGATAATTTTCAAATACCTCAAGCATACACCCAATCTTAGACTATTCTATCCTAGAGGACAATCATTTGACTTAGTTAGTTATTTTGATGCTGACTTCGGTGGGTGTAAGTTAGATAGAAAAATCACCTCTAGAACATGTCACTTTTTAAGTAAGTCACTAGTATCATGGTGTAGTAAGAAACAAAATTCGGTTGAATTATCTACTATAGAATTTGAATACATAGTTGTAGGTAGTTTTTGTGCACAAATCTTGTTGATGAAACACACATTACTATATTATGGATATCAATTCAGGCAAGTACCTATAAACTGTGACAACACAAGTGATATTAATATCTCAAAAAATCTTGTTTCACATTCTAGGATAAAGCATATTGATGTAAGACATCACTTTTTGAGAGATCATTATCAAAAAGGTGATATCACTTTGTAATTCATTGGTACTAAGTATCAGCTTGCTGATATATTCACCAAACCACTAAATTCTGAGATAATAGACTACATCATACATGAACTAGGCATGATAAAACTCAAATAGATATCTTACTGTCTCATTTCTTACTGTTTTATACTTTACTATTTCATTATTATGGTTTCTCATTTAGTGTTTTGTGATTACTGTATGACAGTTATTGTCTCACCGTAAAGTTTATTCACTATGTCACCGTAAATTTCGTTCACTATCTCACCGTAATGTGTGTTTACTGTCTCACCATAATGTGCGTTTACTGTCTCACCATAATGACCAGACACAGTTTCACCATAAAAATTATTTATGATTTTTTTAAGTAAAAAATTGTATCGCGGTAATTATTCATTTCCCCTCTTTAATTTCCCGCAATTTTACTTTTTGGATGTTTGGTATTCTTAAATGATAAAATAAAAAAAAGTATCACTTGATTCTTCACACAAGGTTTCTTCTATTTACTCATTTCGAATCCTTCTTCAACCCTGCAACTCTTCTTTCTCTCTCGAACCTCTAGTAGATTCCCAGGATGAAGCGCCCTTCATCGTCTACTCCTGAGAAACGTAGCTCAAAGAAAAAGAATATTGCACCTAAGCTAGCACATGAAGGAACTTTAAATCCAAATCTGGTAAACCAAGTTTTAGTACCTGAGAAAGAGGTTTTCCCCAAATGGATTCTATCCAGTAAGTCTTTGGTTTTGAAAGTGTTAGAACAACAAGGCTGGTTAGAGTGGTTTTCGAAGGAAGACGAACCTATCTACCCTAAGTTAGTAGCTCAGTTTTATCAATATGTACAATTCTATTTTGATTCTAGTGATAGTTATGTCGTGAGAAGATGGATCAATGGGTAGAGATGCTCATTCTCTTCGAGGTTATGGGCTGCATGCCTTAAGATACCTCATGAAGGAATATGTGAGGATTATTAGATAGGACCCCCACCTTCAACCAAATTCTTTGATCTGGAGGATTCTTTGAAAGCCTTAACTAGAAATGGCACCTAGAGGAGATCCAATGCTGCTGAACTAGATAGAGAATCAAGGCTTCTGTTCAGGTTTATATAGAATCTGGTTAGTCCCAGAAAAGGTGATTTTGCTGTTTTGAAATATCAAGATGTGTTTTTGATTCATCTTATGAAAATGGGCATAAGATCAACCTATTAAAGTATATCATACACTATATGTGTGAGCTGATCAAAGTCACATCCAAGTCAACTTCCATGTTTTACCCTCAGCTTATCTCATCCATGCTTCATGCCAAAGGCATGGTTAGACCTAATGAGGAAGTAATTAAGGATTTTGAATTTTGCCTCTCAAAAGCAACTATCAAGAGAATGAAGATAAATTGGTATCCTTGGAAAAAGGAATGGATGGAAGAAAATGATTGATTTTATGAGAAATTCAATCCAGCGGAATATCTCTCAAGACCAAGAAATATTTCTGATCCTGGTTTGGAACCATATGAGATTGTTGAGTACTATTCTGAAGAAGAAGAAGAGGTTATTGTGCCTCCTGGAGAAACTGTTTCTGTTGAGGAAGATATTACTCATGTTCCTATTGAAGTTCTTGAAGAAGAAGGCCCTTCTCTTAAAGATGCTATTAATCTGGAAGATCAACCTGTGGTTGAAACAGACTCTGTTTCCAAAGAAACTGACAAGAATGAAGAACCTATAGTGGAATATCTACCCGGTATGCAAGAAGCTAATCTTGAGGAACTCCAAGTGGAACAATCTGCTCCTGAAATCATCCCTTTGGCTGAAGAAAGAATGGAGCTTGCTTTTCAGCTGGCTAGGCAGGAAATGGGTGAGGAACCGAGAGTTGTGTTTGTGGAATTATATCAAGACCCTAAGCCTCTCAGTCCTGAGAAGGATGCAACCGTTGAGGGGGAGTAACCCCCAAATATGGAATCTCTTGAAGTACCAAATCTGATTGATCTGAACTTTGTAGACACTCAATATAAGTTCCCCAGTTTCTATGATGTGGATGACTCTCAGAAAGTCTCAACAAAAGGCCTTGACATTTCCTCTTTTTTTATAGTTGAAATCAGTCTCTAATATAGCCCATGCAAAGGAATCTGAATCCGTATCAATACTAGTTTCTGAACCTTCATCAGACCAATCATCCTTGGTGAGTAAGGATGATCTAAAATAATTTGGTGCTACCCTTTTTTATGGTGTTGAAAAAGTCCTAAATTATCAACCTGCTTTTCTGACACATATAAGTGATAAAGATGCCTCTTTATTATTGGAGAAAGTTATTTGGTAGATTCAACCAAAAATTCTTCATGAGATTCAGGAAGTTATATTTAAAAACAGGCTGCTTAGTGATGAAGTTAAGACTCTGAGAGGTATGATTGAAGAAATACAGAAAGAGATACATTCCAAACCAAATATTTTTTCTCCTCATGTAGAACATGTTATTCCTCAAACCCCAAATAATTTTTTCTCTAATATTCAACCTTATTTAGCTTCCTTAGATGAAAAGGTCACTGAAAGGAACAAACAGATCATGAAGGAGATGAGAGATCATGTTTTAAATCTTAACAAACTCATTGATGAATATACAGGGTGTCCTCAGAAAGTGATGAATCAACTGAAATATCTCACCACCTTTGGCAATGATTCTATAGCCTCTGGCCAATTCTCTAAAACCTCTTTAGATATTGATCTGCTCAGAACAGTCATCAAAGAAGAGATTTAGAATTTACTCAGTGGTTTCAATGCATATTCTCTCTCTAAAGTTATCAAGAATAATGAATGAGTTCTTGATCTAGTCCAAATCCACTCAAAAATTGCTAATGATTCTCAAGAAGATATTTCCAAGAAATTGGATTTCTACTTCAACCGAATCTTCTCAAATACTGATATGACAAATCATTTCAAGTATCTTGTGGAAAATATGGGAATTCCTCTGGTTTCTGGAGCTTTCAAGACCCAAGTCCAAAAGATCACAGAGTTTACTCTATTGTCGGATAAGTTTATGGAAAAAAAGTATTATTTTGAGAAAGCCATATAGTATGGTGGAGAGATCATTATGGATTTCATTAAGATTCTAAGGCCTTACATTCATGTTCAGAGTATAGCCATTGTTTCTCCTATGGATGCACCTCTAAGACTTGGGTTGCCTACCTTCACCTCTACCCTATCCTCCACTACTATGTCTGTTAGCCAAGCACTGAGTCAGATCAGGCCTATGATCCTTGATCAATAACTGTCTCGATCTTCTACTACTCCTACTCTGGCTCCATCAGTTTTTGAAGGCATACCTTTACCTTCTCTATAAACCACCTCACTCCCTTCTTCTATCTCGACCTCTGCTTCTATGGGTTCCTCTTCTTCTACTGCTGCTAAAGGCAAAGAGAAGGTCAACCTATGAAGAAGAATAGTGATTACTCCTTTTTGATAGGAATGATATTTCTTTTGTTTTTCTCCTTTCTATTTGTACTGGACCTTCTTTGCTTTAATGAAATGTTCACTTTTCATGACTTCTCTTATTCCATCTTTTTGATAATCCCAAAAGGGGGAGAAATCTTTATATGTTAGACATTTATCTCTATATATATAGTTGAATCAAATATACACTTTAAATTTTCATGATTTTTTATCATCAAAATGGGAGAGATTATTGGACTCCTCATGTACTAATCATGTTTTAATGATCACAAATCCTATTCAACCAGGTTAAATAATGTAAATTATATCAAATCGTGTGTATTAGAGTTTACATATTCTCATGATTTAAGAGGATCCATTCAAGATCTAAATTTCTCAACATTAAGTTTAATTATTGTATACTATCCTTGATTTACTTTTATAATATCTTCTTTGAAAAATGTTTAAGTCTAATCCATTATATGATCATCATTAATTAAGTATGAATAAAATACTCTATATATATGACCACGATTCAAGGGTAATCTAGAATCCTACTTTAGATAATAATTCCAGAGTCCCACACCACAATATAAAAACCTATTGTGGCCCTTCCAATTTCCAATAGGGATTATGAAAATCCATTATGGAATCCACCACTATTTTCTAACCATTAATGTTTCCATTTAACTAATATTCTCAAATAAAATAATTACATTGAGAAATTATCATTTTTTTCAATTGTATAAAATATATTACGTCTACTAGGAAGGTTTATCTTTGTTACATTATTTATTCAATACCATCCACCACCAGGTCCATGTCATTATTGGAACATCATGGTACAAAAATGTAGTTGTAGAATTCATGATTTCAGTTATCTAGACTATATAAAACCCTTGTGGTATGAACCTAGGCTTTATAGTTCATTTATTTAAATCAAAAACTCTTCATAACATCTTTACATCAATATATGAAATGTCTTTCAATAATATTACCTCTTTTGTATAGATTTATTATTTTACTGAAATTTTCTCTTGGTGGAATGTGTTCAATAAATTTTCTAATGATTCATGTTGACTGAATATTGTAATTAGAAGTATTTTATAAAAACCTTAATGTTAGACTCCTCATGTACTAATCATGTTTTAATGATCACAAATCTTATACAACCTGGTTGAATCCTATAAATTATATCAAATCATGTGTATTAGTTTTAAGTATTCTCCTGCTTTAAGATGAGCCATTCAAGATCTAAATTACTCTACATTTAGTTTAATTACTGTATACTATCCTTGATTTACTTTTATAATATCTTCTTTGACAAATGTTTAAGTATAATACATTATATGATCATCATTGCTTAAGTCTGAATACAGTTACCTTGAAAATTATAAGACACCGTGAGTCTGCCTGAGGTTATGTCTTTCTGTCAAAGTGAAACAGACATCGTGAATAAGTTAATGTGAAGTAGAAACCGTGAAAAACACATCGTGTAACAGACGCCGTGAAGCAGACACTGTGAACATTAAGACACCGTGACCATTGAGACACTATGAAGAAGACACTATGAGCATGACACTATGAACAAGACACCTTGAAGCAGACACCGTGACCATGAGACACCGTGACCATGAGACACCGTGAATATTCAGACATCATGACCAATCCAGACACCGTTTCCATGACATTCTATGACAACATTTCCTAATATATTTTTTCTTTCTTCAATTTAATCTCTAATGGTCATATTTGAAGACTTTAATGCACTCACATAATTAATGTTTCTTTGTAGACACATCATCTGACAGTATGAGGTACGAGGTGCAGAAAATATGCAACCCGTCAGCCTCAACACGTGTTTTCCAATATAAAAGAAAAGTGCTGCCCAAAAATAAGATATGCACGAGAAAGAAAACCATGCGGGCGTGAGAACAATTCTAAATATCACACTTAGATAAAAAAAATTAAAGAAAGTACTATTGCATGCAACTTGACACTACTAAAGAACACACAAAGAATATTTGAATCCCAGAACTGAGAACATATTCTCACTTTCAAACCTCATGAAAGACACAAGTTGAATTGTGACACTCTATTTTACAGACGAGGACTTGAATTCTGAATATTCTTCATCTCAGAAGTTCATAGCTACAAAGACCAACACTCAGAGGAATTATAAACCTATCTCAATCTTTCTACTTTGTTGTTTATATTTTATTAACTTTTGAGCAGAGTGTGTATCTGTATAGAAACACACTCTGTCTCCCATATTAAACTAAAGGATACCAGATATCCTTACTAAAGAATTCTTTTACTCTTGTGTATACCCACTGATAAGTGTGGAAGAGGTCCATGTGTGGCCTAGTAGTTTGTACCCATGAAGAACTATGGAAGAGGTCCCTGTGTGGCTAGGACAGTCCTGCATACTGTTTTTAACCCCAATCTAGGGTGTGGATCAAAGTTTATTTATATAAATTTCTTGGTGGCAGGTGATCACCAAGTGGAGTGGATTAAGTCTCGGCTTGAGATCGAACCACTTGTTTCATATTCGTTGTGATGCTTAATTTAGTTTTCTCTATTTTATTGCTTTTTTATATAACTTAGAAATCTCTAAATTCACTTTGATAGTTAATATTGGAATGAATTTATAATTGTCTTGTCTTAGTAGAATAGCTTCAAATGTAACTTTAATAACTGATATTAATATTACTAAGAATTAATCAATCTCATAATATGTTATTTCAACAGCCAACTCTTATAACAGTATAACCTTGATTAACTGGGCTATATCTAATATTTTGGGTAAATACCTTTTTACAAAAAAAATTATAGTTACTCAATTCACCCCTTCCCTATTGAGTAATCTACTATGACCAACATCATTCTCATTTTTTATTTTCCAAACACTTTTACAGAAAAGTGAGAAACCATGCAGTACATAATACAAAACTTCAAATGACGTAAGAGATAGACGTGCCATTGAATTCTAATTTAAGTCTGTTAGACACTTTATTCCTAAATAATTTTCAATGGAGACCATTTACCTCTAAGGCTGGATTATCCTTGATAAGGTCTTCAAACCAATAGGCCATCTTTTCCCATGTCTAAATGTACTCCTCCAATATAATCTTCTCTATATTGAAACCTCTTATTAGAATGAGATCTTACTTGTCAATACACTCTGACTGCACCTTATTAGTGTCCACTTGAATCAGTCTCTCATACATCTTTTTCACATCCTCTTTCGAGTCATTAATCAGAAACTAATCATACAACATTTCTTCTTCAGATTGAATAATAATTTCCCATTTCTCCCCATTTTCAACAGCTTCAAGCCAGCCAGAGTCCCCTCTAGGAGGCGGGTTCAGCACCACCGAGACTTCCTGCATTTTCTTTAAATCCTATGAGATAAATCCTTCCTTGGCCTTCGCCTTTTTAGAGGATCTAGTCTCTATAGGTTTGGGTAAGTATGAGTAGTCCTTGCATCCCTTCAAATTGTGTCCTTTGATAGGGATACACCTCCCTGAGTCCCGATTCCCTCTTTGGCCCTTCCTTATCCTCAGACTGGGTAGCCCTCCACACTGGATTTCAATTGCACTATCTTCTATTAGATTATAAGACCCATCACTATACTCTCCCATTTGTATTATCTGATCTTCATTATGGTTCTATGCCCAAGCTGTATCATGGTCCTGATACAGGACTTCACTGGATAAACCTTCAAATTAGTTAACAAGCTCAATATCTGGAATTTTCTTTGGCATGATGTGCACCCCACCCCCTGTAGTCTGCGATTCCTGACCATTTCCACAAGTTTCTTCACCCTCCCTTTCCTCATAAGAAGCCTTTTCATAACCAAGTAACCCTGGTGTCATCTCCCAAGACCTCTCACTTCCCGTACGCACAGCCTCCTCATAAGACGCAGCCTTGGAAGCAGCAGTATTCTGCTCAAAAATTCCTAAAATACACACCCCATTTGGCACTATAGACTTAGTCATACCTTTCTCCTCAAGATTCAGGTCACTTAGTAGTCTTCCAAAGAAATCCACAATAGTCAGATTAAGGTTCGGTGGGAAAACTTTATCCAGAGGAAGGGCTTCAGTGGATGCTCCACCTGGAACCATCACCTTCGGATCAGCCTCTGAGGATGCACCGCCAAGGGCCTGCCCTCTCGGACCATTATCCATGACCACACCAGTTCCTGTTCCCAGAACCGCAGCCTCCCTCTGATGACTGACCATGAGCCCACGCTGACATGTTCACAGTCGATGACCCATTTTCTTGCAAATTGAACAAAAATCCACCCAAGATCCGAAGACAACTTCTTGCTTATACCAAAAAAAAATTCAACTTCAATACAAACAAAATCAACATGCATCCTTGAGACATTGATTTCAACACATATAAGAGGGGAAATCGGGTGACATATTGCATTAGTTCTACTATCAAAGCAAAGAAAATAACCTATCATATTACCTATCATCTGGATTATCGAAGGGTTATGGAATGGAAGAGGAAGCTTCAGAAAGCGGACCTAGATCGCCATTGTTGGTGAATCACACTTCATGTGAAAATCATAGGACCATTGAAAAAGAAATAAGTGAGATTCATTGCAGACCTGTGGTGCTTTAGACCAGGATTTGATTAAATCTGACTCTGAAGAAAAACAAACCATAATATGCATGTTGTCGAGAATCCCTATGGTAGATCGTTCGGATAAACCCAAAGCGTCAAACACAAACCTGTCGAAAGAGTCCACCGAAGGTCGAAGATTCATAAACCGAGCGACAAAGGTAAAATTCAGAAGAGACAAAGCATTAGTGAACTATGAGGCCAAAATTGAGAGCTTTGGGTGGCCTTCAAATTGATTCAGAACTTTAGGGAAAAGTGCAATCAGAGGAAAAATAGGGAGATAATCTGGGTTAGAGAAGGGAAGGGAAGAATGAAAAGTGGTAAATAAAGAGGGTCCCTCCCCCGCAAGGAGGGGAGGGACTGGAGCGACAACCATCATTACCTAGCTCAAAGCAGCTGGATAGAAGCGCCCATCACACCCATTTTCTAATCTACTCCGACCAACACTTCACATGAAATTTTTTGATAAAAAATGATATTTCGATTTGATGTTTTTTTTAATTTTGACGATGAGTCTTGAACTACTGATATATGACTGTTTGAATATTCTTTGATCTCTATTATACACTTTGGAGTGAACTGTTTATCAATTTTGGGGTTATCCAAGTGTGTTTTTTGTTTTCATATATTATTTATGTGTTTTAGGAGGGGTGAAGGGCTATGGGGTTAAGAAGGCCTTATTTTCGTTATTTTATGGACTATATGAGTTTTAACAGGGGTGTAGAGGTGTGTCAGGGGTGAAAGGGGTTGTTGGGGAATGTGGGGTGGGGTGTAGGGTGGTGTGGGGGTGTAGTGAGATAGAGGGATTCAGCGGGACAAGAGTGCAGTAGGACATAAGGGGTGTATATTTGTGCATAAGGGTGCATTTCAGTGTTTTCAATTGTCATGGGGTGCAGGGGTCTGGGGGTCTGGGGATCTGGGGGTGTAGTAGGGAAGAGGATGTAGAAGGGGTGTAGGGGTGCAGGGGGGAGTTAAGTAGGGTGAGAGGGGGGGGGGGGAACAAGGTAAATGATATAGCAGGGTTGCGGGGGTGTGGGGGTGAAGAGGGAATAGGGGCCTGCTTTTTTTCTAGAAATTTAAGGATAAAGCCATAGTTTTTAATTGTGGTTGTATAGCTAGTTTTTTTTGGGAAATAGGAGGATTTCTCCACAGTTTCTATCACGACCAAACCCAATGGGGATTGAGCCGCAAATCCCCAAGCCCACCATTAATAGGAAAGGGTCTAGAGACTAGTTTCGTGTTGGATATCACACACATGAGAGGACTTATCCTATGTTACATGTACAAATGCACCCACATACACCTCCACGAAACAGTATAGAGATATATAGATAAACTAAAAAATAAAATCATGCATAAATCTATCCCAAAACATAGTACAGTTGTAGTACAAGGAGAAATACATATCCCACAAAAAAAACTATAAATGTTTCTAACTTGTTAAAATGGAGAGGATCGCTATCAATAGAACCACCAAAAATCTCCTCGACCAAGCTTTGGTACACCCTAGTGGATCTAGCTCACTAAGATCTACCTACTCTGAGTCCTCCTAGGACTCTGTCGAAAGGCATGTGTTATAAAAAAGACAAAAAACATGTGTAGAAAAAGACCATGTAGGGGTGAGTATAAAGATACTCAGTAGGCTTCCCAAAAATCCCAAAAGAAAAGGAATGACAGAAAGGCATAATTCTACTCATCCCATCCAGATGGAACCCAAACGAGAGAGAAACTCTATCTCGAGACCATCTATTGCTAAACATAACTATTCAAATCAAACCATTGGGTTTTTTAGTGAATAAGTGGTATAATCAAAAGGGAAACCAAGAAAAAGACATTAGATATACTCTCTCAGGTACCAAGACTTAGGAGGTTCCGACCTCATCGCCAGCGACAGGTTCTATTTGAGGCTCTACTGATAATAATGCATTAATCCAAACTCTCGTGCCCAACATGAGGGATATCACAAAAAATAGAATGTGTCATGCACAAGTTCATAATAACTTCGAAGATTTCTCCACCTTGGGACTGCCCCATATTTTAGGGAGTAATAGCTCTTAAACCAACCCACAAAACCACTATTACTCTTATCTAGAGAGACTTGCGCCTTACTCCATTGAGGGAGCACTAACTCCATAGGTGTGAACCCACACCCCATTATGATAGGGGAGTAAAACCTTGAGAAACATGATCCATCACCCTAACATGGTAGGGGAGCACCATTCCAGAAAATGTGAGCCCGCACCCATGGTAGGGGAGGACCACCATGAGAGATGTAGGCTGGCAACCACAGTAGGGGAGCACAACTCTGTGAAACGTGATCTTGCACCCCTGATAGGGGACCACCACTGTGAGGATAGAGGACCCGCACCCTAGAATGGTAGGGTAGTACCGCCCCTACCATCCAATGATATTGGAGAGCTCGCACCCTATCACAGCAAGGGAGTAGTCCAACTACACGAACGTCATGGGGAACCCGCACCCTAGTCTAATATGGGAGTAACAACCCAAAAGGAACCTACCCAAAGGTAATGAACCTACACCCATGTCATGGGGAGTCTCGTATCTACCTAAGAATAGATATAAGGGAAACTCATGCCCTAGTGCCATAGGGGAGTACTTGACCCAATGTCTCTCTTTACAAACCACTGATCTTAAACATCGGCTCAACACCGCTTCACAAGAATATTTATCGATTAAAGACACCTCATAACTTGAAATCTTTAATAGTGGCCAACATCACATTCTACATAAAAAACATGAAGGATAGGATATTCACTTTCCAAAATCAGGAAACTGGTGAAATGGTCACATTTCACCGCAAACGCCCAAAATGAGCCTCATGGGTCCTGCACCTCAATTATATTTTAAGCAAAAAAACAATTCTTGAAACATACACACTCAAATTAGGGTCGCAACGCCACTAATAGTGCATCAATCGGACATCAGACACAGGAGATACGTCTGATACAATGTTTTACAAATAATAATCATTATATTATTATTATTAAAGTTGGACATTTCTTGTCACTGAGCCTCAAGAACAAGACATGAAGTCCTCAAAATAGTCAAAAAATATCCTCCTCGATGATAGGAAAGTGTGTCAAAATATTTCATGTAAATTAGACACCTGGTTTGAGAGATACGAGGGTTTGACCCCCCCCCCCCCCCCCCCCCGTTCTGGCCCATTACAGCTGGACCGACCCATTCTGGTTGGTCCGTTTCGCCTAGATCGGCCTGGTCCGGCCAGTCCGTCTCAGCTCGCCAGGTTGTAGCCTAGCCATGGTCAGGCCCCTCTTTGTAGATCATGCACCCAGCATGTCACTGCTCCTGCCCCCAACGACGCTTCATGTCGTCGCCGCCCAGCGACCCCCTTCCACTACGGCCCGCACCAACCAGCAGCCACCAGATGATCTGATCTCCATGTGGCCACCGTTTACAAAAAACCCACCACCCCATATTTTTCTGGATTCGTGCATCATCAGAACAATGTCAGATCTTCCACGAGCCACCGGGATGACCCCAGTGGTCGAAAAAATGCAATGAAGACAAATTTGGGATCCTTGGATCTCGATATACAAAGACCCAGTGAAGAATCAAAGAAAATTGATGCATAAACAAGGGTATCATGATTAAAACTCAAATATCCTACCACATGTTTAAATTTCGATGCTTCGGGGTCAATTTGATGCTTTGAATCCACTATTGCACGATATGTGAGCGTATGCTGTCAAAATCTGAGACTGATGGCACTTCATTTCGATGATCTGGCCTTTGGATCATTTGTCGGTGAAGGTGAAGAGGTAGGGGACTACTGACTCCCGTTGATTAAACCAAGGGGGGAAGAAGGGGATTTAATTTGTTTATTATATTTTATTCATTTAATAGCTCGATCCCCGACTCGCCTCCAACCTGACACCCGGTGCAACAAAGTGTATGTTGTGCAACAATAAACACGGCTTTCAAGACACAACCACGGTCTCAGAAATTTTATCTGAGACTTCATTCAAGAGTTATTCAATCTATAGTCTAAAATAAATTAATTTATTTTATTTACGGAAACTCCCTTGATAACTTTCTCCACAGAAAGCCTGTGACCACAAATATTATACACTACCTATAGTAAACGACATGCTCCGGACTCAACTGTCACCTCAGTTTTCTTATCCAAGATTCTATTTAAGAGATAACTCGTTTACTTTTCATTCATAGTATAAAAATACTTAATATTTTTATAAAATTTATTTCGGGCACACTGGGACTCATAATTTCACGATGTCTCAGTGCCTAGCTCTGGAAATATACGTTGAAATATTCCAAATTCTTATGAGGTAAAGCCCGAGTCACTAAATCCTCCCCTCCTTAAGACTTTTCATCCCCAAAAAGGCAAAGTCTAGGAACAATGGAAAGAAACTAAATTTTGAACTGGGTCTCCCATGCCAGTGAGTTCACCAAAAACCACAACAAAACCACCAATAGTTCCCATGCTTTCAACTAGCACACTATGGAGTCCCCATGGCCACACCCAAGTCCTAATCATCACAAGTCGACATCATGAAACTGGTCACATGTCTCCTCAACTGTGATAGGTGGGAAAACACTAAGCGCCTGGTCTCCTTAAATTATAGGGTTTAGCAGTACACCACATTTCTATCATAACACAGGGACTAACCATCCCACTCCAAAAACACAAGTCCAAGGAACTCATCCATCGAACCTCATTACTATCTACTTTGGGTGGCACTGACTTTACCGCATGGTTTTGGATTGTGTCTTAAGAATTCATCTTAGAGGGGAAGGAGTCCCTCATTCTTGTGATTCTAAAGCCACATCAAACTACACCACGACCTCCTCAAGTGACTCGCGTGCCAAGATGATGTCAAACACGTGAGGGTAAAAATAAAAAAAATAGGGATTCCTAATGCACACTGGGTCTCACATGCCCTCAGCCCAAACTTCAACAAACAACCCCCCGCCCTGAAAAGACAATCCAAGGGGACTCATCCACCGCACCACGATACTGGCTGCTTTGGGTGGCACTGACTCACCCACACAGCTTTAGTCTCATCAGAAAAATTAATCTCAGTGGGGGAAGGACCCCTCTTCCTCATGAATTCAAATCTATAATGAAAAACACTGACATAGGGTCTTACGGACACACTATGTCACTCCGAACAAACCTCGATCAATAATTAGAAAGGAAAGAGTACCTCTTAACATTGTCTATCAAAACTACTATAGAAAGTAGAAAGGAAATAGAGTGTACCTCTATCCATCCATAGAGCCTCTTTTTCAATGGCCTCTATGGATTTAAATTTTCCCCACCCCTATCCTCCATCTCTTTGATCCTGGTATAGACCTGTCGAGGGTGGTGGTGGTGGAAACTCATATCATCTGCCACCTCTCACTGATTCACTTGCTCCTTTGCCACGTCTTCCACCCTACGAACCTTTATTCTCGAAATGCTGCATTTGCTAAGGCGGTATTTGAACCGTCACCCTCTCATCAACATGGTGGGTTGGTCAATCTCTAACTAGATTTCCCTGGCCATCTCAAGCGTAGCAATTCCTCTCATACTGCTGACCAGAACCATGGTCTAGCTTCTGGCCCTCATACCCTAATCTTGAGACTAGGCATGGGTATTCCACCTATTCTTCAATTCAAATGCCTGTTTTCTCCCATATTTGGCTGACGTCTCAACCTCAAAAACCCCAATGTGGTCTAAGTCCACTTTTCCCTCTACTAGGAAGCTATCGACCACCATAGCCCCCTCCAATACCCCTGAATAGGTAAGCAGGCATAAGGAGACTACACTTACATGGATGAATCTATGGAGGCCATGCTCGAAGGTCTGAGCCCTAAATAATGGGTCCCTAACCACGTCTAGGTAGTTTCATGAAAAGTTGGTAAAATTTGCCGAGTACTCTACCACAGTCCTACTACCCTGCCAAAGCTGCAGAAGCACCTGAATCTGCATTTACCTCAACATAGCTGGATAAAACTCCTCCATTAATAGCCATTCGAAATCAGTCCAGGTGAGAATCTCCTCTTCATGGGTCTGTGTCAAAAGACTCAACTAGGGCTCAAATAAACCATAAAAATGAATCGTTCCTAGGACCACCATCTAATCAGGATGTTTCCTCACTATATGAAAAAATGTGTGTGACTGTTGTAATCCAGTCATTAGCCACCTAGGGGTCTGAGTCACCCTATAACCTCATAGATTGTTTTCTCTAAAACTCTTACAGTTCACTCAGCCTACGCGCATCCTCATCCTATACTGCTGGCATAACCTGCTACTCGACAGGTGGTGGATCAACTGGAGGACCAACTGGATGTACAGCCTTAGAACATATACCCTTCACCGAAGCCTATCCATGGGGCAGTTCGTCATCAAAATCCCTCTGTGCAACCCTGTCTAGCAGTCATCGTAGAGGAATCCTAAAATAACATCAAGATGCACCACAATCAAAGAGTATATCTGGGGATATGACTCAAGAAGGACAAGGAAACCCCAAAACCTAGCCTTATATAATGCATGTACCATTATTTTCTTACATCTAGTATCCTAATGTCCATATTCAAGAGGCGGGTTATCAAAGTCCTGGTAAATGGATAAGTCAGTCGCCTCACCAACACTAGAGTCCATGTCCTGAAATCTGAACTCAAAACAATCTAACACTATCACTATGAAACCCAAACCAAGTCGTGATTGCAGTATCAAAGTGGAACTGACTAGTTCTGACATCACTCTTTCACGACACAACCCAATATGGATTGATCCGTAACTCCCCAATCCCACCTCCAATAGGCTAGGGGCTGGAGACTAGCGCTGAGTAGGATATCACGCACATGGGAAGCCTTAGCCTAAGGTATCTGTACACACACACCCACATAAATTTCCATGCAATAGTGTAGAGATATATCTATAAATTGAAAAGAAAATCATTCATGCATTTATCCCAAACCAAATTATAGTAGTAGTACAAAAAGAAAAAATATAGGGCCCGCCAAAATAAAAATGAAAAATCATCCAAATTACTTAGATGGAGGGGATCGTTGTCAAAACAAACTACCAGAAAGCTCCTCATCCAAGATTTGGTACACCCCAGTCAGTCTAGATCACTAAGCTTTGCCTTCTCTGGGTCCTCCTGGAACTCTGTCAAAAGGCATGTGGTCTGCAGAATACACAAAACAAGTGCGTGAAAAACTAATGAAGGGGTGAGTATAAAGATACTTAGTAGGTACCCCAAAAACCCCAAATGAAAAGGAGAAACTGAAAGGCATCAATCTGATCATCCCATCCAGAGGAAACCCAAATGAGAGAGAATCACTATCTCGAGACCATCCTTAGCTAAAAATGACTAGTCATCTCAAACCATTAGGTGTGTCAATGAAGAAGTGACATCACCACAAAGGAAACCTAGGAAAATAAACTATATATACTCATCTCAAGCCTCAGGAGGTTCAACCTCATCACCAGCGATAGGTTCTGTTTGTCGCTCTACTGGTAAAAACTCACTAAGACCAACTCTAGTTCCCAGTAAGAGGGATACCACCAACGATAACCTAAACCCTACATAAGGTCAAAAAAAATTTAGAGATTACCACACCTCTCCATTATCTCAAAGTTGAGGGAGTACTAGCTCCTAAACCAACCTTAAAAACCTCTCTCGCTCATGTCTGGAGGGGACCGTTCCTTAGTTTGTTGAGGGATCACTAACTCTATAGGTTTCAACCTATTCCCTAGTAATACAAGGCATTACCACCCTGAGAAACATGAGCCTGCACCCTAACATGTTGGGGGAGCACCATTCCAGAAAATGTGAGCCTGCACCCATGGTAGGGGAGAACCACTCAATTTAACATGATACCACACCCATGGTAGTGGAGCACCACTACAAGGATAGAGGACCCTCTCCTTGGCAAGGTAGGGGGTACTGACTCTACCATCCAATGATATTGGAGAACCTACTCCTTATTAAGGTAGGGGAGAAGTCCAATTGCACGAACGTCATAGAGAACTCACACCCTAGTCCATCAGGGGAGTAACAACCCCAGAGAAAACTACCAAAGGGTAATGAACCTAGACCCACATCATGGGGAGTCCAGTCTCTAACTAAGATGAGAGGTAAGGGAAACTCTTGCTCTGGTGTTATAGGGGAATACCTGGCCCAATGTCTCTCTTCATGAGCCACCAATCGCAAACATCATCCAAGCACCACTCTGTAAGAGTCCTTCTTGATTCGAGCCACCTCATAACCCAAAATCTGTAATAGAGGGAACCTTGTCATTCTACATGAAAAAATGTGCCAGATAGGCTATTTACTTTCCAAAATTGGGCAACCAGTGAAAAGGTCACATTTCACTGCAAACGACCAAATCGAGCCTCGTGGGTCCCACACATAGATTCCATTTTAATCACACAAAATTATTCTCAAAACATCCAAACTAAAATTATGGTCACAAGACCACTGACAGTATATCAATTGGACATCAGATGCAGGAGATACGTCTGATACAAGATTCACTAAATAATAATAATTATATTATTATTATTAAAATTGGACGTTTCTTGTCATAGAGCCTCGATCTTGATATATAATGTCCTAAAATTAGTATAAAAATATACCCTTTCATGATAGGAACATGCGGTCAAGGACGTCATGCAAATCGGACACCCGGTTTGAGAGATACAGGGGTTTGAAACACCTCTGGCCCATTCTGACCCATTATAGCTGAACTAGCCCACCTCATCGGGCCGTGGCCCATGTACCCAGCATGCCACCACTGTAGACTCCTACTGATGCACTGTCTCCACCAGTAGAATTCATGTGGATGCTCTCTACCAGTATCTCGCCACACTGTCTTCCATTGGCGTGCAGCCAGAGCTTCCATGAACCACCAGGAGCACCCCGGTGGCTAGAAAAACGCAACGAAGACAGATCCAAGATCCTCGGATCCTGATATAACAGATCCAATGATGAATCAAAGAAAAAAATTCATAAACAGGGGTATAATGATTAAAACTCAAACCACCTACCCTATGGTAAAATTTTGACACTTCAGGGTCGATTCGGTGCTCTAAAGTTGTTGTTGCATGATCTGCGAGAATCCTCTATCAAAATATGAGACCGATGGTGCTTATTTCAATGATTAGGCCTTTGTATCGTTCGTCAGAGAACGAGAAGAGAGAGTGGTTGTTGCCTCCTTTTTTTGCACCATGGGGTGGAATAATGGGATTTAATTTTTTTATTAAATCTTCTTCATTTAATAGCCCGACCATCAACTCGCCACCAACCCAACACACGGTGAGACAAAGATTATGTCGCACTTAGGGTAAACATAGAGTTATAAACTCAACCGCGGCCTCAGAAATTATATCTAAGATTCTGTTCAATATTTATTCAATCCAACATCCAAAATAAATTAATATAATTTATTTATGGAAATTCCCTTGATATCTTTCTTCATAGAAAGTCTGCGCCCACAAAACTTATACACTGCTTAGGGTAAAAGACACGCTCCAAACTGAACTTTGGCCTCAAATTTCTGATATGAGTTACCATTTAAGAGATAAAATGTTTCCTCCTCATGAATAATATAAAAATAATTAATATTTTTATAAAATTTATTCCAGGCACACTCAGGCTCAGAATTGTATGTCATCTCATCACCTAACTCTAGAAATGTATTTAGAAATATTCCTAAGTCTTAAAAGGAAAATCTCGAGTCACAAAAATTTCAAACTATGGAAATAAATATAAGTGGAAGAGGATATATCCATAGTTTGTAAACCTATTAGTATCCCTATATCCAGGGTTGAAACTGTGTAAATGTCCCTATTTCTATAGTTTGAACTGTGTCTATAGGTCTTGTACCATGGTTACAAACTGTGGCTATAGGATTTTCCCTATAGCTGGGTCACTAGGAGCCACAGTTTTTGTGTCTTTATCCATTTTTATAAATCATTGATATATCCTATTTTTTTAGTAGTGATGGATTATTTTCTTCCCAATATACCAACCTTAGGTCCCTTATGAGGAGAAATAAAGGAATTTTACCAAAGAGGAGGTAATTATCTTTACCGACTCTTTTAAGTTTATTTATTCTTGTAATTACTATAAATATATTTTACCCATTATAAAAAAATAAATAAAACATCATAAATATAATTATATGTTATTATTATTGTGCAGAAACAATTTTCTACCTATTTTCCAACCTAAAAAAGAGAAAACACTACTTGTGTGTATGTACAGATTACCATCTCAACGTAGCGGTGTAATTCATTTTTTATCAAAAAATATCATGGATGGTTATAAATATGGACCAAATGATTATATATGATATTTCAGAAATAATTATTCTTCTATTACTATAATATATTATCTGCCTTATTATCTTTCAATTCATTCAATAATGATAGTGTCTCTTGTGTGTATATGTGGACAACAACCTCCACAAAGCATTGTGATTCAGTTTTTATTTACCCTTTAAATGGATGGAAATAATGATTAATTTAATGAATATATATGATATATATGATATAATAATGTCTCTAGAAATTTTAATAAATTTTTACCTTTCTTAATTTCAATCCTTCTAAAAGTTAAAACAACATTCATGTGTACATATGACCTAATGTCTCCATGAATGGTGTAATTCATTCTTCTATCTCTACCTATTATAGATGACTATATATATAATTAATATATGTGATACTTTATTTTTTAAAAAAACATGACTTGGTTTTGACCAAGGCGCTGCCTATTTGAAAAAACTATGTTGTATTTTATGTTTCTAATATTATATGATATTCATTTATGTATCTACTTATCCAAGAATACTAAACTATTCAGTCATTTGGGATGAGATCACTTGTATATAGTTCTAATATAATAAAGTAACCATTGGCTCAGTGAAACTGGATTCTGGGTCTCTATAGTTTGTATTAGATAAATTTTAGTTGAAACCTTGGGAACTAGATTTATAAAAAAAATAGATTAGGGAAAATAAATATATGACTAATTTTGAGGATATGTTCAGGTATATGATAACATCATAAAGTTTTGGTAAGGTATATATTATATTGTTTTTTTAATACATCACTCTATGGATACTCTTAGTGTACATGGTTTTGGTGCAGATTCATCTCGGGATAATATCCTCAAAAAGAGTTGGTCGAGAATATTTGTAAGAACCTAGATCTTCGTTTGAGGTATGTTTTTCCTTTTTTTGGAGTTTTTGGGAAAACTGAAGTTTCTGGAAATTTTTGAAGTACACGTTGTGTACTTTTAGAGTACATGCCGTGTACTCTTTTTATGCTTGAAGCTGTGTGTTGGCCATGTCTGGGCCACACACACGGTGTGTGTGGGTGACGTGGAGGACAATTTTAGCGGAGTACGGAAAAACCCACTACACGTCGTGTACTTTATAAGTACACGTCGTGTACTTTTATTTTTATTTCATTAATCGGACCGGGGTCGCGCCTAATGCTCATTAATGTATTCTTATCCGCCTAATTCCATCCAGAGTGTTCGAGGAGCTTGATTCTTCTCCGAGCCACCGATCTGTCACTGGTTGTCCGAATCAAACTCCGTCGATTGCAGAATAATTGCAGCGATCTACTCCGTTCTAGGATGATTCACGGGCTGAGGTTCAAGTATATTGATCTACGCGGATCAAGGTAGGTGGTTTGTTGCCCGATGTTGAATTTCTATGAGTTTTGGTTGTAAAAGTGTCGAATACCCATGTATCGGGTATCCCGGGTTTAGGATTTTGATCCTATTGTTTGTTTTCCATAGATTTCTTGTTAGCTTATGTTTAGTTGTTGCTAATATATGCTTGGTTTCATGATTTAGGATCACCCCACGGGTGTTTCTCCCCATGTTTGGTTGTTTATCACCGTTTGGCACCGTTTTCCAGTGAGTCAAACCCTATTGAAATTGTTAGTTTACTTGCTATCACTGATTGTAGGTGTTGCCTACTGTTTGAATGCTTTTGATGCATGGTAGCTATTAGCCAAGTAGTTGTTGAACTTTCTTAGGGCTGCTGACAGTCAATTACGCACGACTGGACTGCTCAGGGCTGTGAGAACCTGGTGCGGGAGATCAAAGAGGGAATAAACGATTAAGTGCTTCCCTAGAGGGTCTGTTGGTTTTAGTTTCGTATGTAGGACCTGCGGGAATATGACTTTGTGATTCCCAAGAGTGTTCTCAGTTTACCCACGCATTGAGACCACAGGAGGAATTAGACGTAAGTGCTTCCTCAGAGAGTCTGTAGCTATTGTTGCAAGACCATAGGGGAATTGACGTGAGAGCTTCCCAGAGTGTCTGTGCCTTTTTTGATTACTGGACTATAGGGGTCTGCTAGTTTGAGCCACCCAAAGAGTCAGTGTGAATTTTGATGGTTGGTTGTGATGAGTCCACCAAGTCAAAGAGCAAGCTTGGGTTTTGTACTGCTTGTGTTTAGGTAGTCTTTTTAGATACCTTCTCTGTTACTTGCTTACCTTGGAATAGAAAGCTTTGCTAGTTTTATCCGTTTCTTTAATTAAATTAATGTGAATGGAAATTGGTAGGATTATTTACTGGTGTACTCTTAGTCCATTACTGTACTTATTTTCATTTACTTTTTTCTATATTACTCACTGATAGTAGTGCACAAATCTTGTGGTGGTTGTCTACTAGGATTAGTTTCACACCCTGTTTGGGTCCTGCTTTTTGGCCCAAACAGATTATATGGTTGCAGGTGTAGATAGGGATTGTGGCCCTTCTACCTCAGGTACTTGATTGTTGGTTGAATCTGGAGAGCATGGGACCGGGCTTTGGTTCGCGATGCTGCTGGAGTTTATGTTTACGTTTTGTACTTTGGTTTCAGTTGTATTTAAGCACGTTGATTTGTTTCCTGCTTTCCATAGATACATGTATCGTACTACATCATTATTATATCATAAATTGCTTCTACTTTTATTTTAGTTGTTGTATGATGTTTACTGCTTCCGCTATTGATTATGTGTATTCTTCCGCCGCATACTTTACCAAATGAGGGCATAGTTTCCCCACTAACTCACCAAAGCCCTCGTTGCTAGTCAGTAGCCTTTGGCGTTTGGGGAAAAGTGCTTGAGGTCATGTAGCAAACTGGGTATGGGGCACCAGTTATGTGGCTCCGGACATAAGAGGATTAGAAGGCAGGGGAAGCTTTCACCAAGATACGTCGGCCCGTTTGAGGTTCTGGAGAGAGTTGGGCTGGTTGCTTACAGATTGCAGTTACCTCAGAGGTACTAGGCAATGCACGACGTCTTCCATGTTTCTCATCTTTGATGGTATTTCTCAAACTCGTCTCATGTTTTTCAACCTGAGGAGGTTAAGCTAGAGCAGGATGCGCCCCCACAGATCGGAATTTGGCACATAGATGTTTGTTTTTCAGTGTTTCTGGCGTTCAGTGCAGTTTCTGAGTTACTGCCCGGAAAAACCCAGAATACACGACGTGTACTTTATTAAAATATGCCGTGTAGTTTTTAAACCATGTTACTGACTGTGTGGACAAAAACATGGGGTGTCGGAGAGACTTCGGGGACACTCCATGTACCTTAAGTACATGCCGTGTGGTAGTCAACCATGTCCTCGGCCGTGTCACTAACAACACGGGTCGGGGAAAATTGTGTAGTACACGCCGTGTAGTTTTCTTATGGGTAACCGGCTGTGTCACGAACAACACGGGTTGGTGTGATATATCCTTATACATGTCGTGTTTGTTCATAACACGTCGTGTAGGAGTCAGCCATGTAGCTGGCCGTGTAACCACTACACGGGTCACCGAAACCTGTCCAGTACACTTTGTGTCTTTAGTAAACACGCCGTGTAGTTTAGGATTAAGGGACCGTGTAGGTTAGCTGTGTAAAGAGAATCAGGTAGGGGAGTGGAGTTTAATTACACGTCGTGTGTTGGGATAACACACCGTGTATTCTGGTTTGTTATGTGACCAATGGTGGTAGAAGTACATGCCCATGTGAATGGCTTTAACAAACACGCCTTGTAGTTTTAAATACACACCGTGTAGTTGTGTTTTTCAAACTTAAGTGTTACTCTATCCTATTCCAATTTTGTACTCTTGTGTTTTCTGTCCTTGTTAATCGTAAATCTAAGGCGTGCTTTCAACCTTTCAGGACTATGAAACCAAGGCTTCCTCCCATTTCACATCATGAACCAGGTAGTGATCGTATGCCTGATACGACAGACCAAGGACTACCAGTAGTTCCGCCAATCATTCCGGACATGGCACCTACAGTGATTCTAGACACTGGTGTCGATTCTCAGTTTAGAGAGGGTTTCATGAGGTTTATGCAGACCTTTTACGGAGCTCAGCATCCTTCCCCATCTATGGCAGAGATGACGCGAGTCTTCTAGCAGCAGCATCCTCCCACCTTCACAGGGGATGGAGGACCTCAGGCTGCATAATCATGGCTAGAAACCATGCTTTCCATCTTCGAGCATCTGGAGACACCCCTAGACAGAAGGGTGAAGCTCGCGACTTACATGTTGTGGGGTTCTTCCAAGAGATGGTGGGATGTAGTCTCGCAGGCAGGGCGCCAACGGACTATGGCTTGGGACGATTTCCACCGTACGTTCTATGACTACGTCTATCCGGTGATGCTAAGGGCCGACAGGGCTAGGGAGTTCATGAATCTACAGCAGGGTACTCTTTCGGTTATGGAGTATTCCTCCCGTTTCATAGAGTTACAGCTTTTTGCTCCCATTTTGGGAAATGAAGAGCTGTTTTTGGCAAGGAAGTTTGAGGAAGGCCTCAAACCAGAGATTAGATCACAGGTGAACGTCTTCCAGTTGACTTCTATTACCCTAATAGTCAACCAGGTGTTGATCATCGAATGGAATCTGAGGGAGACTGGAGCTGTTGACCAGGGCGGTTCAGCATCCAAGACTGATTCATTGCATACTAACGGTAGGAAATACCACCAAGAGTCTACTCGAGGTGAAACGAGGAAGTGAGGTAATTCTTCTGGAAGACAGGATCTTCCTTCTGGAAACCAGGTGGTGTGCTATCAGTATGGAAAGAGCGGTCATAAGAAGCCTCAGTGCCTGAGAGATCCAGTGGAGTGCCGATCTTGTGGCAAGATGGGTCATCTGCAACGTTTTTGCAGGGTTCTTCTTCCAACACCTAGTGAAGGAGGATCGGTTTCTACTCCTCGTACAGGATCAGGATCACCAGTTCCGCAGCAGACTATGGGCTGGAGTTCTTCAGGTCGTTTAGGCTAGGGTAGAGGTTGTGGATGTGGTGGTAAGGCTCAGGGAGGATCAGCTCAAGGATATCAGGCTGCTACACAAGTCCGAGGTACTGGCCAGACTTTTGTGGTAGAGAAGATCCATCGTGAGCAGGATCCTGGACCTTCCACAGTTTGAGGTACGATCTTAGTAGCCTCAGTTTTATCTTCTGCACTTTTCAATACCATATATTCTCATAACTTTATTTATGTGCTCACTATGGAGATCCTTAGACTTACTGTCCTTACTTCTGAGGATACCATGGCACTAGACACTCCTTTGGGACACAGAACTACTAGTGTGCATCTGTGCAAGGAGTGACCTCTTGAGGTTGGTGGGTGTCACTTCTTGTGGGATCTTTATGTCCTTGATATGATGTGTTATGATTTCATTCTCGGAATGGACTGGCTAGTTTCTTTTCAGGCCTTTGTCGATTGTTATCGCCGCAGGGTGAGTTTCACATCACCAATGGGTGGGTCTTTTCTTCACAAGGACGAATGGGATGTCTAGGCAAGAAGATCTGAACCAGAGCATCATGGGTTGAGCAGTGTTACAGCTCAGATTGCGAGTTTATATCTGGATGATCAGGGGACTTCTCAGATGGACTTCCCTTCGGTAGTTGACCATTTTCCGGATGTCTTTCCAGAAGACTTTTCAGGGTTGCCTCCGAAGCGTGAGGTAGAATTCTCTTTTGAGCTTATGCCAAGATCAGCACCGGTATCCATACCACCCTATAGGATGGCTACGCCTGAGTTGCAAGAACTCAAGAAGCAGTTTGAGGAGTTACAGGCGAAGGGTTTTATCTGACCCAGTACTTCCCCTTGGGGTTCTCCTGTGTTGTTTGCGAAGAAGGCGGATGGTACCTTACGGCTTTGTGTGGACTATCAGAAGCTGAAACAGTTGAAGGTCAAGAACCGATATCCATTGTCGAGGATTGATGATCTTTTTTATCAGCTTCGAGGAGCCAGGGTATTCTCGAAGATCGACTTGAGATCCAGCTATCATCAGTTGTGGGTCAGACCATCTGATATACCTCTCACATCTTTCTGAAGAAGGTATGGTCTGTATAAGTATCTGGTTATGTTGTTCAGTCTCACGAATGCGCCGGCCATTTTCATGGCGCTGATGAACCGAGTTTTCCATCCTTACTTGGATTCTTTCGTCATTGTCTTTGTGGATGATATCTTGGTGTACTCTCACACTCGACACAACCATGATACCCATCTTGAGATCATATTGAGTAGACTGAGAGAGCATCAGTTATATGCTAAGCTCTCAAAGTGCCACTTCTGGATAGACGAGATTCACTTCCTGGGCCATGTCATCTCAGAGACAGGAGTATCATTAGACCTAGAGAAGGTGAGAGCAGCAGTTACCTGGTAGCAGCCGAAGAATTTCTTTGAGGTACGAAGTTTCTTGGGATTGGATAGTTATTACAGGCATTTTATACAGGATTTCTCATGCTTAGAAGTGTCGTTGATGGGATTGCCTAAGAAAGGTGTGAAGTACTTTTGGTCAGAAGCTTGCGATTCAGCATTCCTGGAGCTGAAGGGGAGATTTACCTCAGCACTGATTCTAGTTATGCGAGAGCCGGGCAAGAGTTATATAGTTTTCTGCGATGCATATGGCATCGGGTTTGGAACAGTGCTTATGCAGGAGGATCGTGTTGTTGCGTATAGATCTCGGCAATTGAGGCCCCATGAGAAGAACTATCCTACGCACGACCTGGAGTTGGCTACAATTGTTCATGCTTTGCGTTGTTGGAGGCACTATCTCATGGGAGAGAATTTTGTGGTATATACTGACCACAAGAGCCTCAGGTATATCTTCATGCAGCGTGACTTGAATATGAGACAGTGGAGGTGGGTCGAGTACCTATAGTCTTTCGACTTCGACCTTGCTTATACGCCTGGGAAAGGAAATGTTGTGGCTGACACACTGAGCAGGAGGACTCAGTTGCATACAGTTCAGGAGGCCTGCAGCTAATGGCTCTGTTCTTTGAGATGCATCTGGAGGTGTACAACAGACAGGGATAGACGGTTCTTTCTTCTATTGTGGTCACCTCTACTCTTTAAATCGAGTTTGAATGAGGCAGTTATCAGACCCAGAGGGCCTAGTCCTACAGGAGGGTGTGTCAGATGGAGACCCTACTCCGGGGTGGACAGTGGGTGGTGATGAGGTGCTACGTTTTCATTGTCGTGTATGGTTTCAGCAGACATACGTGAGGAGATGATGCGGGAGTTTCATGCTTCAGCTTGGGCAGTTCATCCTAGTGTCACCAAGATGTACTAAGACTTCCACCGTCAGTATTGGTGGCCAGGTATGAAGAAGGATGTGGCTGGTTTTGTTATGTGGTGTTCCACCTGTCAGCAGGTGAAGGCAGAGCATCAGTGACCAGTAGGGCTTTTACAGCAGTTACCCATTCCTGAGTGGAAATGGAATGATGTTGCGATGGACTTCATGACAGGATTACCAAGATCGCCTCGAGGAAATGATGTGGTTTGGGTTGTAGTGGAAAGGCTCACAAAGGTTTCACACTTCTTACCAATCAAGGAGACCTTCAGTGTTGATGAGCTGGGATGGTTGTATATCTGAGAGATTGTACGTCTACATGGAGTTCCACACTCCATTGTTTCAGACAGGGATGCACGTTTTACTTTGCACTTCTGGCAGGGGCTACAGAGGGATTTGTGTACATAGATACTTTTGAGTACAGCATACCATCCCCAGACTGATGGCCACTCCGAGCATACAATCGAGGTGCTTGAGGATATGCTCTGAGCTTGCATTCTAGACTTTGGCGGTACTTGGGAGAAGCATATCCCTCTAGTGTATTTCACCCACAACAACATTTTTCAAGTAACTATTCAGATGGAACCTTAAAAGGATTTGTACGGTAGGCCATGCTGATCACCTTTATGCTGGCTAGAGGCAGGAGAGGCAGCTTTGTTGGGACCTCGTCTTGTTCAGGAGACCTCAGAGCAGATAGAGTTGATTCGGAAGAGGATGGCTACTGCACAGTCTTGGCAGAAATCTTATGTTGATTAGTGGAGACGACCTCTGGAGTCCAAGGTCAGAGATCAGGTTTTCCTGTGCATTACCCCGAGGTTGGTACATAAGAGGATTAGAAGGCAGGGGAAGCTTTCACCAAGATACATCGGGCCGTTTGAGGTTCTGGAGAGAGTCGGGCTGGTTGCTTATAGATTGCAGTTACCTCAGAGGTACCAGGATATGCCCAACGTCTTCCATGTTTCTCAGCTTCGATGGTATTTCTCAGACCCATATCACGTTTTTCAACCTGAGGAGGTTGAGCTGGAGCAAGATGCATCTTTCGAGGAGCATCCTATCAGGATTTTTGATCGTAGTATAAAAGTTCTCTGTGTCCAGTTTGTTCCTCTAGTACGGGTGCTATGGAAGTACGGGCGAGTATAGGACGAGACATGGGAGAGGGAGGCTGATATGCGATCACAGTGGCTAGAGTTGTTTGGGGTTTATTCTTCCATGCCTCATTAGGGAAATTTGGGGATGAATTTCTTTAAGTGGGGAAGTTTGTAAGAACTCGGATCTTCGTTTGAGGAATGTTTTTCTTTTTTCTAGAGTTTTTGGGAAAATGAAGTTTGTGGAAATTTTTGAAGTACACGTCGTGTACTTTTAGAGTACACGCCATATACTCTTTTTCTGCTCGAATCTATGTGCTGGCTGTGTCCAGGCCACACACACGGTGTGTGGGGGTGACGTGGAGGTTGATTTTGGCGGAGTACGAAAAAACCCACTACACGCTATGTAATTTTCTTTTTATTTCATTAATCTGAACGGGGTCATGCCTAATGCTCATTAACGTATTATTCTCCACCTAATTCCATACGGAGTGTTCGAGGAGGTTGATTCCTCTCCGAGCCACTGATTCGCCACTGGTTGTCAGAATCGAACTCCATCGATTGCAGAAGAATCGCAGCGATCTACTCTGTTCTAGGCCGATTCACGGGCCGAGGTTCAAGTATATCGATCTTCGTAGATCAAGGTAGGTGGTTTGTTTCCCTACATTGAATTTATTTGAGTTTTGGTTGCAAAAGTGTCGAATACCCATGTATCGGGTATCCCAGGTTTAGGATTTTGATCCTATTGTTTGTTTGCCCTAGATTTCTTGTTATCTAATGTTTAGTTGTTGCTAATATATACTTGGTTTGATGATTGAGGATCACCCCATGGGTGTTTCTCCCCCTGTTTGGCTATTTATTTCCATTTGGCACTATTTCCTGTGAGGCAAACCCTATTGCAATTGTTAGTTTACTTACTATCACTAATTGCATGTGTTTACTACTATTTGAATGCTTTTGATGCATGGTAGCTATTAGCCAAGTAGTTTTTGAACTTATTAAGGGCTGCTGACAGTCGATTATGCACGACTGGACTGCTCAGGGCTATGAGAACCTGGTGCGGGAGATCAAAGAGAGAATATACGATTAAGTGCTTCCCTAGAGGGTCTGTTGGTTTTAGTTTCGTACGCAGAACCTACGGGAATAGGACTTTGTGCTTCCCAAGAGTGTTCTTAGTTTACCCACGCATCGAGACCAAAGGAGGAATTGACGTAAGTGCTTCCTTATAGAGTTTGTAGCTATCATTGCAAGACCATAGGGGAATTGACGTGAGAGCTTCCTAGAGTGTCTGTTCCTTATTTGATTACTGGACTATAGGGGTCTGCAAGTTTGAGCCACCCAGAGAGTCAGTGTAAATTTTTATGGTTGGTTGTGACGAGTCCACCAAGTCAAAGAACAAGCTTGGGTTTTGTACTGCTTGTGTTTAGGTAGTCTTTTTAGATACCTGTCGTGTTACTTGATTACCTTCGAATAGAAATCTTTGCTAGTTTTCTCTGGTTGTTTAATTAAATGAATGTGAATAGTAATTGGTAGGATTATTTACTGGTGTACTCTTAGTCCATTATTGTACTTTTTTTTCCTTTACTTTTTCTATATTACTCACTGAAAGTAGGGAACAAATATTTTGGTGGTTGTCTACTGGGATTAGTCTCACACCCTGTTTGGGTCCTGCTTTTTTACCCAAACATATTATATGGTTGCAGGTGTAGATAGGGATTGTGGCCCTTCTACCTCAGGTACTTGATTGCTGGTTGGAGCTGGAGAGCATGGGACTGGGCTTTGGCTTGCGATGCTGCTGGAGTTGCTGTTTACATTTTGTACTTTGGTTTTGGTTGTATTTCATCACGTTTATTTGTTTGATACTTTCCATAGATACATGTACCGTACTGCATCATTATTATATCAGACATTGCTTCTACTTTTAGTTCAGTTTTTGTATGCTGTTTACTGCTTCCGCTATTAATTATGTTTATTCTTCCACTGCATACTTTACCAAATGAGGGCATAGTTTCCATACTGGCTCACCAAGGCCCTCGCTTCTAGTCGGCAGCCTCTGGTGTTTGGGAAAATGCTCTTGAGGTCATGTGGCGAACCGGGTACGGGGCACTAGTTATGTGGCTCCGGATTCGGGTCGTTACAATATTTTGGTCATCATTCTATTTCATGGTCAATGTTCCCTTACTGCACACCTGGTTTGACACTCCCAGGGGATATACTAGGGTTAATTTAAATTTTATCTATGAACCATTATAATGAATGAGAGAATAGAAGCTACAGAAACATATGATATTACATAGTGATATGGAATAAACCTAAAGTATCTTGGGATGAAAAGTATAAGATTGGTCACAAGCTTAAAATCATAGATACACCTTTTGAGGTTTTATGTGATTGGAGTATAACATGATCAATGATATATTTTGAGACATTTATATGAATACAACACTTCAGTTCAGTGTATGTTTTATTGAAATGGTTATTTTGGGAATACTGCGTTATATTTTTTTATATTATTTTAAATTTACTGATAACTTTTAGGGTTAATATGATCATTGATTTTGAAGTAATTATGGTAGTTTGGGATAAAAGAGTTAGTACATTTTTGGGAATATATCTTATAGATATACATGGGATTGAAAAGTGGTTTGGTGACTAATTGATTAATGTTAAGTACACTATATTTGGAATATTGAATTATTAAGTTAAACATAATTTGAGGAATAAATATTGAATTAATTTATGGAGGAATATATTATTTTATTTTGGATTTATGGTGATTTGGGATATTTATAGAAATGGTTAGCATATTTTTGGGAGTATATGATTAGGGTATTTTCATTTTTGGTATATATCTTTATGAGAAATATATATTATTTAGAGAAAATTTTTATGTTCATCTTAAAAAATATATGATAAACTGTTTTGGATATTTGGCCTTTCAATTTAATCATACATATTTTGAGGATTCTTAAGGTTAAGTGAATCTTTGGGTGTTATTATTATGGTTTTAGGGATTAATTTGTTATTACATCACTTCAGGATTTATCTATATTGGATATCCTATGAAAATAATTTTAGTTTTAGTAAATACCTATATACAAAAGGAATAGATTATAATCCATTTAAGGATTTTTTAAACTTTTAGATCATTATTTTAGTGCTTCATTGATGGAACAACAATGTTCAATACACATAGTTGGGAGAAAATTATGATATTTTAGAATAAATTGAGTAAACAAGGAAATTATATTTCTCAAATAAGAAAAGTAACTTGTGATGATAAGTATACAAGGTAAAAGAAATCCTAAATTTTATGAAAAGTATCTCAAAATATAAAAAATTATACTTTTACGTTCATTTCCTAAGAATTGATGGTATTTTCACCCATCATAGATTTATGGTTTTTATAGTTGATAACTTTCTCAGAACCATGTTCTCTATCATTATCCATTAGTCACTAGATGAAAATTTTCTCCTCCATGTCCAAATTTTAACTTCCCATTAATTTTCTCCTTATTTGTAAACTCCAATATGTGATAATTCAGGTAACCTTTATGTTTCCCACTATCATTTTCAAAAGAAGTTTTTTATCCCTATGTGTTATGTAGGTTTTGAATAAAGGTTGAACATTTGAAAACCAATATAAAATTGCATGGGTGAAATTTATTTAACAAAATTAGAATTTATAACCCTAAAAATTTAGTTTCAAATATGAGTATCCAAATTATAATATATATATATATATATATATATATATAATTTTCTTAATAAATATAAATTTATTGATTAATTTTTAATAAATAATTACTCTATTTTTATTAAAGTTAGTTTTATGCTTCAAAAAATGTATTTTCTTCAGAAGTGGTATTTCACTGTATGTGTAGTTATTATAATTAATTTCATCTTATTTTAGAAATTTTAATTTATAAAATAAAAAATAATTTTAAAGTTTAAATATTAAAATTAACATAGGGTGAATTTTAGGTATTTTTCTGACATGATTGGTTTTTTAGTGAATAGTGAAAAAACTGATTTTTCAGAAACTATCATTTTTTTCATTAGATAAAGTAATTTAAAAGTACAATTATATTTTTAATTTTATTATAAAGTGGAATATGATCCATTTTATAAATAATAATTTAATTAATCTCATATTAATCATCAATATCCTTGATTTTGTTATAAGTTAATTTTAATTCTTTAAAACACAATTTTTTTTAAAACTATTATTCATTATGTTTTATGAATTTATGATAAAGTTGATTTATTCCACTTATAGAGATTAATTCCAAAACATTATTATGATATTTTAATCAATATTATCCAATTTATTAAATATTTTGGTTTTTTATCATTATGTATAGTAACCTTGGTAAAATGTACCACTTACGTAAAGGGAAAATCAAGTAATTAAGGTTAAAAATAATGCATTAAAGAATTAAAAATATATCCAAAAAATTAATTTATCTATTTATATGAGATTAAATCTACCTTGGTCATCCTAGATTCAAATATATGGAATTTGGGTTCTATTATCATTGGATAATGACATTTTTATTATCTTAATAAAAGAAAAATAAATAATGTCGCTCCCTTGCATTTAAATTTATATTATATGTTCACATAGGGATAAAAAAATTATAAATTAATATTAAATTTAGTTTCCACGTCATGAAATTATTTTTTTATAGTACTTAATTTATAATTTTTAGCGACTAAATAATTACCTAAAACGCTTATACGACACTAACACTGTGCATGTGGAAGCAATGGAAAAATCAGAAAAAATAATTTTGAAAACATTAAAACTAATGTTTTGTAGAAAAATTAAGGATTAAAAAAATAATAATTAATAATAATTTATTATTACTGGTTAGAAGGATTATATTCAAATTAAATCATTGTCTATATAACTTTAAAGTCAAATTAAATGAATAGTGTCAAACATGACAATAATGATTTTTTTAAAATCAATATTTTATTAAATTATTTGAAGATATTGAAATTAATTAAAGAGGAAAAATAGAATAAAAAATGGTCATGGATATCATAAATTTTCCATTTATGAGAAAATTGTTTACTTATATGTAAAATTATTACCCTTTAAGATTGATTAAGTCATCACAACAGTTAAGGATAAAAATGGTTAAGGGGTTAATCCAAAATACAATATTAAAAATGACATATAAACCTATATAAATTTTATTTTATTATTATATTAGGACCATATACACTTAATAATTTAATACATGTCACTTTGGAATATTTTACAGGAGTGGGACACATATTATATTATAATATTTTAGGAATTTTCAAAACTTCCCCTCCCCTCACTTATAAAATAAAATGCCTTACAAATCGTTTTTAAACCACCTTTTGCCACATATATCATCAAAAAACTTACCCATTTGTATTTTATAAAACCATAGAAATGTATTATAGATTATTTTCTTCCCAAAATAATAACCTTCATTCCCTTACGAGGATATCTATAGGAAGTCTAGCGAAGAATAGGTTATAGTCTTTTCTACCTCTTTAAAATTTATTTCTTCTTATACTTCCTATAAATTTATTGTAACCATTATAAAATAATAAATACATTATAATAAATATACTAAGATATTATTATGAATATTTTACAACAATTTTCATTCTCTTTTATATCCTATGAAAAGAGAAAAACACTCTTGTGCAGCCGTATGACTTACCGTCTCCAAACAACAGTGTAATTCATTTTTCATCATAATTTTACTTGTAATGGTATAAAATGGAACTATTTATTATATAATATATTTTTCAAAGAATTTTTATTATCAAATTATAATACCATATATATCTTATTATCTTCTAATTCTTTGAAAAATGATAATGATGCTCATGTGTATGTGTGGACTACCACCTCTAAAAAGTGATGTGATTCTTTTTTCATTTCAGCTTTACGTGGATGGTAATAAGTATAAATTTAATGAATATATATGATATAATAATTCTTATTTATATTTGTATTAATATTTACTTTTCTTTCATTCCATTCTTTGAAAAGTGAAATCATGTTCATGTGCATGTAAGGCCTATTGTCTCTATGAATAGTGTGATTCATTTTTCCATCACTACCATTTATAGATGAATCTAAATATATATATATATATAATTAATAAATAGTATATTTATATAAGGATTAACATTATAAATATTATTGAACCAAGATCGAAGTACAATGACCAAAACTACCAAACCAAAATATAAATGAACAACGAAGCAATTATCACCTAGATTGGTGATTTTAACAAGGAATTATTAATAAACAGGTGATAAAAGGTTATAAGTAAATAATATATGGTATGATATATATGATTATGGTTATGTAATAGATTTATAATAAATATATATATATATTATATAATATTTGAACACATATGAAGGATATCAGAACTGGGATAAGGGTTATTCGTCTCAATATTGTTTCATTGTGTCATGTTTGATGCTATGCACCTATTAATGTTTATGAGGTGTATTTAATGCCTATTTTAAATTTTATATCATGTATACTTGTTAATTAATTATATTTAAAGTTATAATTTGAATTATTTCATCCACAGGGTTTTGATTTGAGAGTTACCAATGTGGTTAGGGATTATTTCAAAATCTCATCATTATTTGGGATTATTTATGTTTTAGTATTCATTTGGGGAATTAGTTTCTCATTATATATAAAACCCAATATATTTTACTCTAATTTCGTTATTTATATAAATTAAATTTTTTCCTTTCATTTTATATCTTTAAGTACACAAGATACAGAAATTGTGTTTTTAAGGATAACCGACTTTTTTTACTTGATCAGGATTATTTTTATTCCATATAAATATTTTAATTAATTTTTTTTAAATAATATCTTTATTATACTCTAATGTTTTTTTAAATTCACTTTTAACCATGTTTTAATTATTAAATTTTTTTAAAAGTAATCTTATTTTCATTTTCCGAACGAGTTACTTTTGACTTCTTACACAAAATATGAAAGGAATATCTGCTTTAACATATATGATATGAGTAGAATTTATCACTATCATGACCAAAAATTCATTGAAACGTAGTTTAAAATTTTTAAAATTTCCTTTCAATGAAATTTTTCTCCATAATATTTGAAAAAAAATTATATATTAAATATGTAATTTCAAAATAAAAGGGGTACTTTCCTCAAGAAATTTCCTAATGATCTTTTTAAATTATATTAATTTATAGAGACATAATTGTATGAATATTATGATTTAATGAGGATATAATCTAATTATATTATCCAAAATATTTCTCTATATGTTTTACGATCACTTTGACTAGGGAAATTATTGAAATTTTATATGATAGTTCTTCCAATATGGATAGTTAATAATTTTTAAGGCATGTTGATTAAGTTGTATTATTATTCAAATGTTGAATTCATTGTAATTATTAATTTATGGGTGGTTCAAAAAATTATATACCCATTGATGAATTGGTAGGTCTCGTGAGACAAAATAGGTTTGGTATTTGGATAAGGCCTTACCCATTTATGTAGATTTATTATCATAATACATCGACTGTAAGTTTATGGTATCTGAAATTATCCATTCCATTATTAAGAAATTAGTTATTAATATCCATGTGATAATTTAAATAGTTATTATATTCATGGATAAGTTCCATTCTCAAGTGATTATTTATATGGAATTATTTGATCATTATTTATTTATGTCATATTCTTTCTGCCTTATTTAACTTCTAATGTATGAATTCCCTTACTTAGAATTTGAGCTCACCATTATTTTTTTCTTTCCCCAGGACGCCAAGAAGTGTGATATGATTGCTATTAAAGGATATGATTAAGGGAATAATTATGTTCTCAAATAAGACACTATATAATATTTTATTTTTTTAAATGTAAGTGAGATTCATGTATGTATCTAGTTTACCAAGATTAGTAAACTATTTGTTCCTTTGGCATGTGATCACGTGTATCTAATACCAATATAATAATGTAACCAGCAGCTCTGAGATATTAGATTCATGGTCTCTACAAACACAACAAATAATGCAACTAAAAAAGTAACATTAAGAGAATATAAATAAGGAACCATGTCATTGTATCCCTACTGATCATACATCTATAATCTCACCATCATCAACACATCTCATATCCAGGGTGATACGGTGTGATAAACATGAATTAAATCAACCTCATGAACTCCTATGACCATGAATGATACCCACCACAAATCATGTTAATTACCTCCACTAACCAATATCCATCCCATTTAGAATCTCTATTAACTAAGCCATCATCATTAGGCATCGCCACCAACTGATCCATCATAACTAGTCATTACCACCAACTAAGACCTCATAACTTTTCACTACCACTAACTGATTCACCATAACTAGGTATCACCACCAAATGATCCATCCCCATATATAATCACTACCAATTGATCCATCATTAATACTACCTATAAGAGAATGGTTAAATCACCTTTAATCCAAAACCCTTTAGGGGCCGACATGAATTTCTCAACTTAGGTGGTGTTAATATAGAAAATATATAAAAATATTTTCATAGTTTTCACACATAGTTATTGAAATAAGGTTCTATGTCATATAGAACTAGTTTGACCCACAATATTACCACATCACACCAAAACAACTTCTATAAACTACTACTATCACTAAATTAATTTCACAACACAAAACATCCACACACTACCCACAATTTCCTACTTTATCAACAAATTAAATCAATTTATATGTTTCCCACTATATTCACTAAACATTACTTAATAACCTTTCAATTCGATATTCAATGAAAACCCACTCTAAAGCACAACCTATATTTAATTTTAACTATTTTTCATTTCATTCCCAACACATAGTTATTTAATTTCCAACCTATTCCATTCATGTTTCATCATTTATAACCTTATCTCAAAAATAACTAGGACTCTATAACAAGGCTACCTCACAACAGACCAACCATCTCAAAAAAATCCTAACCACCCTCTACCAATCAGTTCCTCAAGATATTTAATATCAAAAATAACTATATTCAGGCTTTCCAACATATTCTACATCTAAAAAATCACCACCATCATTGTAAAACCCCCCACTATATTCACACAAACACAAATATAATATAAAAAATAACAATACGTAATAACTAATAGTTTACAGCTTCTATAAATTACTACAACTCTATTCAAATAGGGGTTTTATAACTATTCACCATCCATTGCATTTGTATTTTCCCAAAATTTCCATATTTAAACACAATCAGTTATCCTCCATATGTAAGTGATTATCCTATTATGAACGATGAGTCCCATAAATCAATCAAAACAAGGGTTCATAGTTCAAGGAATTTACAACAACTATATCAAAATATATTTCAATTTCAATGCATAAGCATCAATAGAAATAACATAAGACTGATAAACAAATGAAGAAACACCACCCCTTATAAATTTCAATCATTATGGTCTCTTTTATTATTTGGTTAGTTCTTACCATACACCAAAATAAATACAATAGCATGTTAATTTCATAGATTCACATGTGAATAAGAATAGATCTTGGATGTACTACATTGGTTAGAAGTTCAATGTTCCCCATGAAATAATTGATGGTTGAGGATCATCCACCGCCGAATAAAACACTAAAAAATTGAAGACTTTTCAAAACCAATACACAGTAAGGAACCATTAATTCTTTATTGATTCTCAACCCTAAAATAATGTAAATCTACTAAATGATCCACCATGAAGAATGATGGAAAAGTAAATAAAGAGGATATGAGAAGAGAGGGTTCCTTTAATATTGATAGACTAATATACATAGACTATCATGAAAGTGGCTGGAGAGTGGTGAGAGGTTGAGGGGTCATCCATGGTTTGATATAAGAAATAGAAAATCAAACCATAGGCATCAAAAAACTCAATTTACATAGGATGTTAGAATACCCTCAACCATATCATAGTCACTCCAACTATATATATAGTGCATCTAAATAGAATGGAGATTCATATTTTTAGTTGTTTTAAACAACATATCCCCCAATTCTCGTATGTTTTAAAAACTATGTTTAAATAATTTAAACACAACTAAGCCCTAGTATATAAAATAATGGGATATATTTATCTATTACAACCTTCTAGGCCAAATACCACAACGTAGGTACACCCCACTCTCCATTTTCTCACACCTTGTGTGTCTGGGATCATCATTCCCAACTCTACGACAGAGTGGTCTCCATGCTTCTTGTTTCTTAAAGAGTGAAAACAAGATCCTCTATACCCACAGATCAATATTATCTATAAAACATGAACCCTACCCATTTCCTATTGTTTTTTGTGTACCAAAACCAAATATATTTTCTAAAATTATCACACTTATGTGAGAAAAGTCTTTCACTTCCACAACTCAAACATGAGATGAAAATGAGAGCCCTACCCATATGCATCATAATGAGATATCTTCATAAAAGATCCAGTATACCCTCATACAAGCATGGACTATCTTCAAAAAATGATAAACTTCTATGAAATGATCTGGTTTATAAATTTACATGTGGGATTGTATATTTTTACCATGATGTGAATAGATAACTAATTTCATGTGGTATCTCAAAAAGTTAAATACCACAGCCACTACTATGACATAGTGACCCTATAAATGGAAAATACACATCAATAGCCTATGGGGATCCTATAAAATTATAATTGTAACCTATAATCCTCAGGAATATTAAAATTCATGGATCCATAAATTTGGGAACTTACAATTTGAGTCTTCTTCCAAAAAAAATTCCTTCTGTACAAATTTTTGGATTTATCTCAAGGATATATTCCAAAATCCAACTTATTGATTGCACATATTCTCACAAAAAAAATCTATTAGCTTTTGTTCATGGTTAGGATATAAGTATCTAGGAATTATAACTAGAAACTTGTTAACATATATTAGGAACACATGTTTTAAATTTTTGGGAAGAGGCTTCAACATTATTTTTGGAGGATGCACTAATGATGAAATCAAATTAGGATACCTTTCCATTGAATCCTTGGATTACTATATAAAAAATGAAATATTGACTTATTTCCCCCATCCTAAAGGATTTTATTTATTATTTTTATTATCAAATAAATCCATTTTTAAGGGTTTTAATAAGGAACACTTATATGACATAAAATCCATGAGGCACCAAATCCTTCGATAAATACATAGGTAAAAGGCCCAACGCAACTACAGATCCCCTCCTCCAATCTCTATCTAAATTTCTATACTAGATCTTCACTGTTGGGACCATGTTTACTGGATAAGGTTTATGAAAGTTTGAATAAATTTGTTTTATAAGTGTGTTGTATTTTTTCAAAGAATACAAATCAATTCACTTCATAAAAGTTGACAATCGAATTGACAGTCATATTCTGAAAATAGGATTCAAAAAGGTTAATAATGTCCATTCGATTGAGAAGAAGTTATCTTGAAGAAAAGATTCATAAAACTTACCTTGATTCTGGAGTGAAAGAAAAATCATAATGAGGTGCTACTATAGAGTCATCTCGGCTCCAATTAAAATTTGACGATGATTTTATAGTTTTTATTTCAAAAAATCCATAACTTGTCTTGAGAACTTGTGATCTAAGACTTATGAAATAAAGGGTGAGATTCAGTTCATCCAATCATATTTAGGGTTGTAAGGAAAGGAAAAAGATGTTGAAATGATGTGAAGTAATAATACTTTCCATTATATATCAGATGATGTTAAAGATGATCATCGATTTATTAAAATTAATGAGGAAGTCAGGATACAAGCTAATGTTTAGAGGAGAAAGAAGTTTCTAAAGTCAAAGTTGCTGATACTAATTCATCTTACTCATTAATCCGTCACAATCATCATAGGTAAAAAAATCATTGGGACCAGTGTAAAGAAAAATAATTAAATATATTGTAATCCAATACAAAAATAATGTCAGAGACCAATCAATAATGTAATCAACCATTCATCAGGTTAAATTATTTTATTTGTTTTTCAAGAGTTTGGGTTTATAGTGGGTCAAAGAGAAAGAATAATTTTCATAACACTAGGGTCAAGAACAATCTTATTAAATTTGAATTTAATACATCAAATTGAATCTGAGACTGATAATCGATCTGAAGAAAAGAAGGAGAGGAAACATTTTTTTATATTTTCAAAAGTATTGTCAAAGGGGGACAGGGAGTTTTATTGAATAGTTTGAAGAAGAATATCTATTCATTTATTTTCATGAGTTGGTATAAATTAACATATTGAAGAATCTTTTGTCTTCATCATAATTAATATATCAAAACGGGATGATAATATTTCAATTGATTTAGAGGAATGTAAGGAGATATCTTCAGTTCTAATTTCTTACAAGTGGGTTAAGAAAATCAGAGTGGCCAGATGTATCTATTGTAATGAAGAAATATTATTAGGAAATCAAAATCATAATTAGGATTAGACTTAATTTTTTTAAGAATTTTTAAGTGGTTTAAAGTCATGATAAGACTCAAGAAGGTTTGATACGAGTTGATAAGCGTTAATGAATTCATAAATGCATCCATAATTCAAGGTAAATAAATATTTTAGAGAATTTGGCTAAGTGGGAAAAGGTTTTAGAATCCCTCCCAAACCATTTTGAGTTTCCTATAGAAGGAGGAAGTGTTTTTTACTTTTTTACATGGATGTACTGTTGATAAACAGAGAGAGAATCTTCAAATTTAGATGAAGAAGAAGTTTATGGATTATTCTTACCTGGGGCAGTTTCCGAACAGAAGTATAATGGATAAGAGACAAGATTTTATTTAGTTGATTAGAATATTGAGATATATCATCAGACTGGGTATTATATTGGGATTTTTAAATGAATATTGAATTCATTCATAATTTTCTTAGTGGTATTCTGATAGAGTTATATTTTTGTATTGAGTAATCGGACTTGGGAATCAAACTGGGAAATCAGATTGAGTATCATTAGAAATTCCAGAAGAAGTTCTTACCTGATACTGGGTAATAAAATGAATAATTGTTTTAAAGAACATATTTATGAAAGGTGATCAAGTGGAACCATAGCATGGTTATTACAAAAACATTATATTACATATTTATGCTACTTAAATCATATGAACTATTGTATTAAACATAGTGCTACATGATTGTAAGGGAATATTTGAATTGATGTATTCTAGATAAAATGATTGTATTATAGTATATTTTCTAGTATTGGATTGTCTCCCAACCATAATTTGGACATTTATACTCTTTCTTATTAGGGAACCTTGTAAATTCATGTGTTTCACTGGATGTGTGTTTGTTTTGTTTTCAGTAGAGAATGAAATATTTAATAGGAGGAGAATGTTGTTTCAAATGAAAGGAAAATTAAAAGAATAGATATCACTAATTCACCCCTCCCCCTCTCATTGACACAAATATCTTGGCTGGGAAATTACCATTATTATCATAACCAAAGGTTCTCTTCATTTATTCTTTGTTGATGTTTTGAAGAGAAGTTTATGGAGAATCTAATTTTTTTCCAATAGTAAAGGTATTATGATCTTAGATGGAAATAACAATCATATATAGAAATATTGAATGTTATTTTATCTTATGATTCTTGGGTATGATTTTCTTGAAGCCATAACAGATGTATTTCCTCCCATTTATGATAAATTTCCTCTTGCATCTATTGACGAGAAGCATCCTGAGAATTATGGAAGGGATAAGAATGATTTACCCTTATCACTTTCTAAAAGTGATTTTTTAATAGTGAAGGGTGTTTCCAATTTCAATGGTATTTGGGATAAGATTAAAAACATTTACAAAGGTAATAAAAAACTAAAGAAGGAAAAATTACAAATCTGGAGGCTGAAGTATGAAGATATGAAAATGGGTGAGTACAAATCTATTGGGGACTTCTTTACCATGGTAAATGGAAATGTCAACACTATCAGATGACTTGGTGAAAATTTTAAGGATTCTAAAGTTGTTTAATATATCTTATGAATTATTCCCAACATGTTTGATGCCAAAGTCTCATCATTGGAAGATAGAGATCCTAAAACTCTCTCTCTCTCTCTCTACATGATCTTTATAGTACTCTCATTACATATAAAATGGGAAGGGAGAAAGTTATGAAAGAAAAAACAAAATCTAATAGAGAAATTTCTTTCAAATCCAACAGGAAAGAAAATTTAAGAAGGTTCCAGAGGAATATATGGTTGCTGACTCTGAATTTAAAAATGTGGCATGTAAAAATATTTATGAAATTTTATCAGCGTTTTCTAAAAATGTGAGGAGGGGTATAGGTAAATATAAAGGTAAAATTCCCTTGAAGTGTTTTAAATGTGGAGTTATTGGGAACTTTGTGGCTAATTTTCCTTAAAGAAATAAAGAAGAAGACAGTGATAAAGAATAAAGAAGGCAAAGAAGACCATTAAAGATATAGGGTTATAAGGATAAATCTTTTTCCATAAGGAAAGATAAAAAGTTATCCAAACACAAAATAAAAATTTTCTTATCTAAATATGATGATGAAGAATATGGTGAAGTTGAATACAAAAAATCTAATGAACATTCTAGTGAAAATACTTTTGTTGTAATAGTGAATAAGAGTTCAAAAGCATCAGTTTTGAAGAATAAGAACAAAGTAAATTATAATTTCATCTTAAATAATAATGTAAAGAGTGTATAAGGAAGATTTGGAGGCTTGAAAATGAAATTAGGAATATGAAAAATGAAAAATACTTATCAAACAATCAATAAGGTTTCCCAAATGAGAAATTCAAGTTAATGAAATAGATTGATTATTTGAAGATATCTCTTGAGAAAGAAAAAATAATAATCAATATCTTGAGTTAAAGATTAAGGATAGATAAGAATAGGTGTAACTTCCAAAAAAACTTTTTAAAGTAGAACATAGGGATATATGTTTTGAAAAATCTATCAATGAAGTTGGTAAAATATCTAAAAAGGTAAAACCTGAGAAGGATCAAAAATTACTCTCAAAGGTATTTAAGATATATGAAGTTATTCCCGATAAGAAAAAATCTAGAAAAGTTATGTATGTTCCCAAGAATAATAAGGTCGAGAAGTCATAAGTTTCTAAAAATCATGATTCTGAAAAACTTTCTAATACTTTTGGTTCCAATATGGATGAAAATAAATCTTTGTTGAAGAATAAGGTTTTGAATGAGAACATAATGCTTTTTGGGATACAACGTTCTAATAATAAATATGATAGTGTTGTTGAGAAACGTGTTCACAACTCTGTTTAGTAGGAAAGTTTCAGAGGAAAATATTTTTTTAATATATAGTTATGTATTTTGGTGAATTTGTACATACAAAAAATATTTTTTGGTTTAATATACATCATTATTACTATTCTAAAAATTACATAAGGAAAATATTGAGGGGGAGTCAATCACCTTAAAGGAAGAAGTCTAATAAGGATTTTTAGAATAAATTTGAGAAGGTTGGTGTGAAAATTGAAAATAGGATCCAACCTCTGGAAAATATTTGGAAATATGTGAACAACCTATACATATTTCTAATGAATTTCTTGTTTTCTACTAGTACAAAAAATAGTTTTTTAGAATTTTTTAGAATCTAGAGAAGAATAAATACAAAGGGAAAGAAAAAGATCTTGTTATAGAAACCACTTTGAAAGCTACAAAATGAGAATAACCATGGATTTGTGATAGTGTGTGTTATTCTCTTATGAAAGGAGGCTTAAATGTTTTGAAGAATGTAAAATATTTTAAATAAGGAATAGTTTTATTTAAAAATGATGAATCTTTGATAATCAAAGGTGTTGGATCAGGCATAATTGGGAAAGACAAGTTGATTTCTAAGAAATATTTATATTTTGATGGGATGAAACAGAACTTGTTAAGTGTTTCAAAACACTCTGAAGAAGGCTAAAAAGTTATATTTAGAAAATATATATTTTCTATGAAGAGTGAGGAATATGGAAAGAGAGTTACAAGAGTCCAACATACAAAAGGAAACTTATTTCAAGTTGGTTAAATACAAAACTCTTGTCACTTGGGCATGATGGAAGAGAATCAATTGTAGAATAAAATAATAGGACACACGTATCAAATAAACATGATAATGTTATAAAACAGAGACAATGTCTATGATATTCCTGATATGTCAAGAATAAGAGATCGGTGCTTCACTATTTGTCAAAAGGGAATAATTACTAACTCAGTGCATAATCAAGTTGAGATTTTTTAAAAATGACCCCTAGAACTGAATCTTTTTTATATTTGTGGGCCAATGAAAAAATAATAAACTAATGTAAATAAGTACTTTATCACATTAATTGATGAATTTATTCACATTACTTGTGTTATTTATATGAAACATAAGTCATATGCTCTAAAAATGTTAAAAAGTTTTAGGAGGTAAGCTGAGAGGGAATGTGATTATGTCATGAAGAAGATGAGAACTGATAATGGTGGAGAATACAGAAATGATGAATCTGAATGTTATCTTAAGAATCATTATATTCATCATGAGTTTATTTCACCATATTCTCTTCAACAAAATGGGTTTACTGAAAGGAAGAACAAAATTTTGGTAAAAATGGGGAGAACTATGTTACTTGAACACGGTCTTTCTCATTACATTTGGAGGCAAGCCATGAGCACTGCATTGTATTTCCAAAAATGATGTTTTTATAGGAAAATTATAGATATGACTCCTTATAAAATTCTTTATGATAAAACTATATGTTTGAAACACTTAATAGTTTTTGGGAGTCCATGAATCATAAATAATAAAGGTATAAACCTTGGAAACTTTGAGAAGAGATGTGAATATAGAATTTATCATTACTATGCTTTGAAAGGAAGAGGATACATATTTTTCAAAAAATAAATAGGAAGAATTTTTTATTCTGATAAAGTGAAAGTTGTTGAAAATGGTGAGGAAGATAAATAGACTTGGGCTGATAAGGAAGGTGAGTAGGATAAAAAAGTTTTTCTTAATAGTTCTAATATGGATACTTACAATAATAATACTACTCAAGAAGAATAATCATACTCATTTGTTTCTAGTGATGATGAGGAAACTATAAAATCTCATCCTAGGTTGAGGAATCAAGTGGTGTATCATAACATTATTGGTGATAAAAATAAAAAGGTTCAAATATAAAGAACTTCAAAATTTGTTACACATGCATTTTTTTATTCAAAATTCAAGCTGAAAGATGTGAATCAATATTTTGAACATCTCGAAGTGGTTTAGGATATGAATAAATAGCTTGATCAGATAGAAAAGAATGATACTTGGGAACTCATACCCATGCCTAAAAACTAAAATTTATTAGTACAACATGGATTTTCAGAAGTAATTTAAATGAAGATTGTGAAGTGATATGGAACAAGTAAATATTAGTCTTCAAATGTTACTCACAAATTGAAGTTGTTGATTTTGATGAGACTTTTTCTCTGGAGGGAAGATTAAAAACAATCAAAATATTTCCTTCTATTGTTGCACAGTAAAGTTAAAAAAAATTTAAAATGGATGTAAAGTTATCATTTTTAATGATGATCTTTATGATTAACTGTACATTGAACAACCTTATGGATTTGTTGTTGGGAAATATGAAAGTTATGTGTGCGAGCTGAAGAAATCCCTCTATGAGCTAAAATAAGCTCAGAGATCATAGAATTACAAATTGGATGCTTTCATGAGGAATATGAATATTAAGAAAGTAATAGTTGATAGAAATATTTACATCATGGAAAGTCAATAGTTTTCTCTCAACTTAATTGTTTATGTTGATGATATTGTCTTTTTTGGGAATGATGAAAAATATTGTGAAAGATTTTCTAAAGATATGAAAAAGTTATTTGATATTTTCATGTTGGGAGAAATGAAATACATTCTTAGGTAAAAAATCTTACAAAGGAAGAAACACATTTTTCTTTCTCAGGAAAATTATTCTAAAGAACATCTTAATAATTTCATCATAGAAAATTTGAAACCAATTCCCACACCAACTTCAGTGGGAACCAATTTTTCCAAAGTTGTAGAAAGTATTAAAGTTGATCAAAAGGAGTTTCAGAATATTATTAGAAGTTTTTTATATTTGGCTACCTCAAGACTTGAAATTTTTTATGTCATTATATTATATGTAAGATTTCATAGTGACCCAAAATAATTACACTTATTGGATACAAACAAAATTATCAAATATATGAAATATGTAAAAAAAATTAAATCAGGTATGAAATCTTATAAAGTATTAATTATTTTGGGTATTAAAATATATATGGGGAAGAAAATATAGATGAAAAAAGATCCACACTTTGTGGAGTATTATTTCTAGGGAAAAGTTGTTTTAATTATAATATAAAGAAATATAATTTAGTAAATCTTATCCCAACCAATTATGAGTATATTGGTTCTTCTCAAGCTCTTATCCAACAAATATAGATGAATACATTGTTAAAATATTTACATGTTGAAGTAAAGTTACCCTTTCTCTTGTGTTTTGATGATCAATGAAAAACCAACCTTATGAGGAATCTAGTACAACATTCTCATTCTAAACATATTGACATCAAGTACCACTTAATCTAAGAGAATGTAGAGAAGAATGAATTAAAGCTGGAGTATGTTCCTACATCAAAACAATTTTCTAAACTTTCCACAAAACCTTTACCAAAGGAACATTTCCATAATTTTAGGTTGAACATGGGCATCCAAAATCATTCTTATAAAAGATAATGTATGTGTTTTTGTCCCCTCTCTCATTTTTTCTTTGGAAAGTGTTGTTAAATGGGGAGAATGTTTCACAAATCTATCCATTGAGTATGTTCTATGACTTTTAAGGAAGAATGTATAAAGGGGGAGTTATGGTTAAGTTGTGATTTAAACATGTAAGTGTGTAAACTATTCTACCTATTTTTTGTATTAGTTGTAGGAAAAAAAATTTCAAGATATTTATAGAAGAAAAGTTGAATAAAAAGAAAGATGTGAATAAATTATGAGGAAGTTTAATGAGTCGCTACTTTTGGATAGCATGGATCTTCTTTCAATAATTCTTATTTAATAAAATGGGTTAAATCATAAAGGAATATAATTATTGATAATTAATCCACAGATTGATGATACAATGTTCAGTGATTTATGAATCTTAGTTTATAAAAAAATCTAAAGGGGAAAATTGTAGGGACCAAGTTGGCTAGAGAAGGTTTTTGATAGTTAGAAGAAGTTTGTTTTATAAGTGGGTTGTATTTTGTAATAAAAGAGGATAAATAAATTCACTTTATAAAAGTTGACAATCAGACTGACCAATATATTCTAGGTGTATAGGAAGTTAGTTAATTCCTATGTCTTATATATATACATATAGTATTGTCGAAACCATGGTTGTCTCTAAAGAGGGTTTAAAAAATTTAGTCATCACTATTAGTTGAAAATGGGTTTTTTATGATTATGATTTAGGGACTTTGAAAACAGTTTAAGCAAATATATTCTTCCAAAATAGATAAAAGTTGATGAGTTCATGGTTGGATTACCATAAATAATTTAATCAAATTATTTAAAATAATTCACTCTTATTATTATTATTTGATAAATTAAAAAAATCCTAATCTATTTACTAATCACCATATGTTTAAAAATGGTGAGGATTAATCTAGAAGTAATCATTATTTAATCAACCCTTTTTCTATGCATGTGGAAAGGTATCAATTACAACTAAATAGTAAACCTTTCCTAAAATACTAAGTAAAATCCCAATCACATTTTGGTGTTCCTAAGAATATCATAATCAATTCACTATCTTCCACACATATATCAGAAATCATTAGATACCACTCAACTTATTATATACAATCATATATAAACTAAACTATGTAGAAAGACATATGTGTTCATTAACCAATGATATAAAAAATAACATGAATAACACACTTGAACATAATCTCACTCAAACTATCATCCAACCAATTAATATAGAAATAAATAAATCAGAAGAGAGTTTTTATATGTTATTCTCAAAGACTCAAAAACGCATATTGGTTATCCTTACCCCTCCCATGTCACTAAAAGGTTATTACCCCAATATTCTATAAGTAACATAAATTGTAATAGAAGAAAAGAAAATTATAGTTACAATAAAAATATAAAATAAAACTCAATAAAATCAAATATTAGCATTAGTACCATGCATTGAAAACCCTTACCCATTGACCTTATCTCCCTTTTATAGATTCCCTCTGACTGGTAATTAAAATTTTTTTATTATGAAATAAAATAATGAAGAAACAAAGTTAGGGTGGTTTAAAATGTTGATGTTCAATGGAATCACCTAAAATATTGTTTATAAAATTCTTATATAGAGAGTTTTTGTCTCATTAAAACCATATATTTGAGTTAATTCTTCCCCATATCAGTCAGTTCTATGATCTTTCATGATTCACTCTTCCCTAATTCAAAAATATTTCCCAAATAATTCATGTATTATATAGGATCCATGTGGTATTGCTTGTTCTCTATAGTTTTTATTTCCTATGAATATTCAAAAACAAAATTACCCTACACGAAATATCTATCTCTAAATTTTTCTAAGGGAATGACCCTTAAAAATATAGGAATGGGTCTTAAATTTTGTACCATTACTAAATTTTCTAGCACAGATTAAAATTAACTATTTCAAAATGTATAATGAATCTTATGATATTTATATAATAGTATTTTACTTTCAGATTTTATTAGTAGTTGTTGAAAATGAATCTTACACAATCCACACATCACTAAAATTCTACACCACACTACTGATAACCCTTTTTTGTAGGATAACCCTTATATAGTGAAAATTTACTCTTATTAAATAGATAATTACCCTTAAAAAATATAGGGAGGCTCAAAAAATATACTCTAGTAATAAAGGTATAGAATAATATAAATATCAAGGGCCTGACCAAATGACCCTTATGAAAAGTAAAATGACTCCTACAAAGAGAATAATTAATTTGATGAAGATAAAAATTATTCTTATGAATTCCATCCTTTCAAAATTTCACAAGTATAAATTTTGAAGGAATCTTATGAACATAATACAATTTCTTGATAAATCTTACATGCAGACAGATGACTCTTATAAATTTCTATATTCAGAAAAATATTTAGTATAGATTAGAAAATGAAACTTTTTCATCTTAGGTAACTATGAAAAATATCCACCAATTCCTAATTTAATGACTCATACACATATAATAATCTTGATAGGATGACCCATACACTCCATGACGTAACTGAATTTCTTTAGTATTGTAGCTTGATTCTTCCTAAAATATTTATCCAACTTTCCCCTTTACTATAGCTGTCAGAATTACCCTTAAAATTTTCAACCAACTTCTTCCCCTCCAAAAATAAAAAATAAAAAATTATCAATAACTTATCATTATTTTTAAAAAATTTAAATAAGTCAATTAAATCTCAAATTTTGGCCATTTTAAGAAATATTCACCAAAGCCAATGTAATGACATTTAAATATCAAAACATCTTATATCTTCATAAGTAAATAAATTTGTACTAATAAAATTAATAGAATATAAAAAACATATAATGCATTTATCATCTCTATTATTTCCCCCATGCTAATACTTTGGATTCCTGGAGAAGTGAACATTAAATAAGTTACCAAAAAAAACTAAAACCCTAGCCCATGTGAGATCCTTTTTTAATATCCATATTAATTAAACTCATCATTACCCTTAAATTTTATTAATTATTTTTCCTATGAAACTTATATTCAATTCATTTCCAATTTTTTCCATCCACCCAAACATTTTAATATCTAATTTCATGGAATTATTCCACTTAAAACAAACATATGAATTTACGGTGAAAATTTCTTATTCTAAGATCATGCAGAGGTATCCATATGATTTTATAGTTATAAATATCTACCTAATGATTTAGGTTATTATGTAAATCATGAATAATTCCCATGGGTTTTCTATAGATAATGGTTGGTAGGTTCTGAATTGATAATATTTTGAGTCATTATAGAATGTTTAGCTCTATTTGAAGAATAATGAATGATTTACTACATTTACCCAATAATGTAATCCTCACTAACTCTAACTTGGAGTAATTTATCCCCAATAAATTGAATTTAAAAGGTAGTATCACACATTCCACAGTACAATAGTGAAAAAAATTTCATCTCTTAGTTTTTTTGAGCATGTTTTTTTCTCTTTTTCACAGTTCATCATAGATTTTATTTTTGAAGGGAGAGAGTAATAATTTATTTTCACAAAACTATGTGAACTACATTTCCCCAATTTGGAATACATTTTACAAATATTTTCATTAAATTTGATGATTTTTTAGATCCTTTCTCAAAATAGTTTTAGATATTTCCCCAGAATCATCTCTAGATTAGAACATAAAAAGAAGATTATAGTGCTCATACAACTATAGTTCAGATCATCCAACTCTATCACATACACTTAACTTCATTTGTAATCATGTATTAGCCTATATAGTTAGGTAATTTAGGATTTTTTTATTTTAATATGGATAAATAACAAGGTAATTCATCATTTTTATAGGATACAAGGGTTAAATTTCATGGTAATACAAAATAGAAGTTCATTAAAAAAATGAATTTTGAACCAAAATAATGACTCAATCACTTATAACACAAGTTCATTAATGTTCTAGGTTTTTACTATATTACTCAATAAATTATAGTTATTCAAAAAATTCTTGGTTCACTCAACAAATGATGAAATCGTAAACAAGATATTTTTTTTAATATCCTAGGAAAGTGATTTTAATGTAAGGTAGTATATCATGGAATAGTATTCAAATTCAGTTGTTTTTTCATGAGATTCCCACACATTGAATTTGAAGACAAGTTTATTCTAACATTCATATAAGTTTATTTTATAGTTTAAATCAGTTTATAATAATTGGTATAGGTTAAAAATGTAAAATGGTAATCAAATTGATCACAATATTTTTTTAAACACAACAAACCTAAAAAAGACACAAAAATTTAAAAATGGAAAAAAATAAACTTCCTAAAACTAAAATGGTTTCCATCCCCCACACATGAATAATATAGTACCATCAATTAATTATAAAATATGGGGTATTTTTTAACAGAATGGAAATGAGTACTGAAATATCCAAGTGTTAAAAATAAGGTATATCTTTATGGTTTTATTATTATACAAGTTGGAGGAGTTAACCTTATCTACTGGTTTTTATGACAGATTAGCATGGTACTTCTTCAACCTCTATCCATTGAGTGTGAATTGGTAATTTTATTATTATTTAATGATCTAAATAGAACCAAATGGGTATACATCAATGATTTTAAAAGTACCTTCCTCTCTGGAACAATTTTTACTAGGAATTAGCTTGATTCTTGAGTTGTAGTGTAATATATGTTCTACTTCATGAAATCCATTCTAATGAATTAACTTTTCATAAACCACTCCAGTTCTTTACATATAAATCCTAGAGTATGAAAAATATTCTCTCTTGATATCTCTTAATACTTGAATTTTTATTCTTCTCTCATGAAGAATCTTGTCTAAAAATAGGTTCACTTCCTTGAATTCCTAGTATTTTTTATTCTATATCTCTACAAGTAGGTGACAAATTTTCCCATATACTTTCTGATATGAATTCATTCAAATGAGAGTTTCTTATAATGTTTTTATGACCATAAGGTAAATTCAAACTATTATCTATATTCCTTCTTATTTTGAATCAAAAGCTTCTTCAGGATTCTCTTTATATCACTTCTTGAAACCACAACATTTCCATTGGTTTGTGGGTGGTAAGGGGATAAAATCTTTTGATTCACTCTGTAGATTATAATTAAAGCTTTTGGACTCCTATTGAAAAAGTGTGTTCCTTAATCACCAATGACTACCCTTGAAAATCTAAATTTAAAGAATATTTTATTCCTCATATAAGCACAAACAACATTTGTATCATCAATTTTGGGTGATTTAGATTCCTCCCACTTTGAAATGCAGTCCACTACTAATAGAATGTAATAATTTTTAAATTTAATGGGAAAATTTCCCAGGAAGTTTATACCCAAAACATTAAAGATTTTATAAAATATTTTTTATGAATTTCATCTATTTTTTATATTTTACAAAGTAAATGGAATTATTCATTCTTTTTGAAAAAAAAATTAAGCTTTAATTAGAGTGTGATAATATATACATAATTATAAAATATTTTTATTAGTGCCTTGAGGTCTAAAATGACCTATATAGGCTATTAAAAGGTTGAATTGTAAGAAATGTTTTTCCTCACTCTCAAAATAACATCTTCCAGTTATTTAATAATTATATATTTTCCAAATATAAGGGTTATCCTAGATATAAAACCCTAATTCATATTTGATCCTAATAATTTTTTACGGGTTTGGATTAGATGAAAATTTATAAGTTACCAAAAAATTACCATATCAACATACCATGGTACCTCTACTTCAACCAAGTACATCTACTCTTCTATAATGGAATCATTAAATGGTTTTCTATCTGGAATTTTTACTTTGATTATTTGAGGTATCTTGCTAATGTGGCCTACCACATGATTTTCATATCCTCTCTTATCCCTTTTTTTCTAAATCAACATTCTTCATTAGAAACATCAATCTAACTATCCTCTGTTTAGATTTTTGCTTCTTAATTAGGTACATAAGGGTTGAATTATCAAAGAAAATAATAACCTTAGTACCAATATATTATGATATAAATTTACCCAAAGAAAAAATAACTACTAAAAATTATTTATTAGAGGTTGTATAATAGTTTTGGTCTGTATATATTCTTATTTATTCATTTGAAATTACTTGGGGTATTCTTTAAATTATTTGAGACAAAACAACCCCAACTGTATATTATCAAATGGGTTCTCCCAATTGGGGGTGTATATCACTGGTGGTGAAGCCATTTTACACTTAAATTCATAAAAATATTCCGTGCAACTATCATATAAAAGAAATTAAACGTCTTTCAAGAGTAATCTATAAAGGGGGAAATCAATCATACTAAAGTATCTAATAAACCTTCTATAAAATCCTATATGTCTTAAGAAATATCTATCACGATTCACACAAGTTGGGTAATGAAATTTATTTATGGAAGTAATTTTAGACTTATCCCCATCAATCCCTTTATATGAAATAATATACCCCAGCATTATGCTTATTTCCATCATTAAATTATACTTTTAAAAATTTAAAACAAATTTATTTTAAATGATGGTTTTCAAAACAGATTTCATGTTTTCAAAATATGGATAAAAGGGGTTTCCATATATAGTGAAATCATTTTGTAAAATACCTATTTCACTATTAACTAGGTCAAAGAAAATGTATACCATGCATCTTTAAAAGGTACCTAGGGCATTAAATATGATAAATATAATTCTCTTATATGAAAAGGTTTCATAATTGCATGTAAAGTTTATTTTATCTTGGTCCCCAGCTGCAATGGATGCCTACAAGTGTCATGAATTCTCATATAGAAAATATTAATGAGTCTTAATAGATAATCATTCTAAAATTTTATCAATAAAGGGAATGTGTAAATGAACCTTCTTAGTGTCCTAGTTCAATTCATTATAATCTATACAAACTATCCAGCTATTTTTGACTATTTTAGGGATTAATTCATTATATTCATTTTTCAGTATGGTCAGTCCAATTTTCTTGGGAATCATGTGAATGAGACTCACCCAATAAGATTTAGAAAATCGGTTAAATTACACCTACTTCTGAAAAAAAATATTCTTCTTAACTAACTCCAACAAGGTTGTGTTAAGTCTTATAGGGGGATATCTAATAGGATTTTAGTCTTATTCCAAAAAATATATATGTATTTATATTTTGGTACTTATACCGAGGATATATCCTAAACTCTATCCCATTACATGAAAAATATTTCAAAAAAAATTTACTGGTTTTTTTCTTAGTTGGGAGATAAGATATGATCATTTTAATATCTTTCCCTTTAATTAGGAACACATAAAAAGACATTCCATTTCATCTCCATCAAGAAAATAATTTCATAATGGTTTTGGTCGGTATTCATATAAACACTTTCCATTTTATATATATTCATGAAGAATTCTCACTTGATCATATTTCCATGATATATTGAAATAAGTGGTGAGTCTATATAAAGAAATTACCAATTATATCATATCAATATCCAATGTTCACCTCAAATTTCATGTATATCCTTAATAAGGTACTGAACACATAGTATAAATTTAATAAAACAAATCATCCTCATATAGAATGTCAATTTGAGAGGGTTGTTTAAACTATGTAGGATATCCTCAGAGCTTTCTCTATATACTTTTAATGAGGTTGGGATAAACACCTTACTTCAATTGAGTTCTTGTAAAATAATAGCTTACAATCAAGAATTTAAATTGATCCATATGAATCCCTATATTGGAATAAAATTATAACATCAACATGTTGGGATGACATTGGATAAACGAATCTATTAGGATAATAACAATTGTAAGATATAACATAGAAGATCTATTCCATTCAGCAACACATCAGAACAACTCATAATGGATATAAGATATATACTGACAATCATCTATGGTAACTAGAGATAATGATTGGGGATAAATTATTTATTAGTATATATCCAAGGAAGATAGTCATAAGTTTTGGGAATTATGGAAAGCTAAGTCTCATGTGCAATTTCCCCTTTGAGATTCTTAATCATGTTGGGGTTATGACATATGAACTTTCCTTTTCATTGACCACATCTCCTGTATATTACATTTCCCATATACATCTATTGATGAAATGAATATTATATCCTTAACATATACTAAATCTACAAGTTTTATATTTGGGTTATTGTATCATTTATAATTAGCAGTCGGTAGAAATATTAGATCATAGAGATAATATCCAACAAAACATTTCCACTCATTTTTTCAATGTACTATGAAAAAATAATTACGAAGAGGAAACATAGGAACCTAAGGATTTAATGTAAAAAAAGTACCCTCATATGTTTACATATAATATATTGAGTTTAAATTTCAAGGATGAAATTTCTAAAGGGGGAATAATGTAAGGACTTAGATTTTTCATATTTGAAAAATTTCCCCCTCTAATATACAGGGGGTATAATTTATTGTATAAATCATACACATGAAAACTATAATTTTACTTAATCAATATAAAACATTACATATGAATTATGAATATACTCTTTATAATTGAGTATAGTATAATGGGAAAATACACATAATTAATTAATAAAAATATAACTTTCTTTTCTGGAACATCGCAGTACCCTAAAATTATATTAGACAAGAACAACACAGTAAAAATAAAACAAATTATTAGAAACAAGATTGATATTTTGACACAAAATATAAATAAATTTGATAGAAAAATGAGAGAATTAAAAATTAATGGGAATAATAAGTATTTATAAAAGTGTTGTGAATATATGACCATTGAAAACTCAACCTTAACTTTATTTTACATGAAAAAAATTTACCCCAATAAATATTTCTAGTAGATAAAAAACACATCTATGATTGTCTTATTGATACATCAATAAATTCCATGAAATATAAAAAGTAACAACAATATTTATTAATATAAAATGTCACCATCTATTCTTTTTAAAAGTGTTGAAATCTATGGAGATAATTTATAAAGTAATGAAATTGTAATTAACTTATTCCATAGTAAAAGATATTAAAAAATAATCATTTGTTAAAAAAAGGTTTTGACCCTTTCATGAATAACCAGGAGGGTTTTTAATAATATGTCCCATCATTGTTGATCCATGATATTAAAGATAATAATTCTAGAGAGAAAATATCTTAGAACCATAACACTTATAGTGCATAAGGTTTAATTCAACCATATATATACTTGTAAAAAAATATACCATACAAGAGTCTCAAATGTTTCTCTAAATCAATCATTGAACCAAAAATTTGAGATCTAATATAAAATTAACTAACCCACTAAAACCCCACCTGGGCCAAAATTAGGCCGAGTCTTCCACCTCAATCCATCCTCAAATAGGACAAGGGCTAGAGACTAGTGCCAAGAATGTATAAAAATAGTTATGAGGCCCTGTCCTATATAAAATTATAATATATATGAATCCCTAAAACACGATGCTTTTTCAAAAACACCAGTAGTATATAAATATATTCATTCATATAATCAACTAAATTTAATTTCATGCATGGGATAATATTATTTGGAATAACACTACAAAGGTAAAACATAAAATGGGAAATACAAATGTAGTAAACAAAACCCACCAAGTGTAAATGACACTGGGAAATGGAATCTTCCTCCTCGCTAAATAGACTCCTAGGATTATCTCTCTTAGTAACCATATACCACCATGCCCCACTTTTAGATACTATATATCGTCTCTTCAAACTCTACTAGATCCACATCCTCCAAGTTTATATTTGAACTGTGAAACATATATGCAAACACAATATGTGTGGGTATAAATATTGTTTAAGGGTGAGTATAAACAAATCTATTTGGGAAACCCAAAAATAGTAAAGATAAAACAATATTTCGGCTCAAAAAAACTAAATCTATGGAAAAATGAATGATAATTTCAAAGAAACCAAATATTATCTATGTTTAAAACAACTATTTAAAATGGAGAATCCCAGTCTCTATAGCTTAGGTTCATGAAGGATAGTATCTCACAATAATATTAATACATCCAACGTAATAAAGTCCAATAAATACCTAAATACATCACATAGATATAATACCTAACTTATAAGAAATCAAATATTATGGGTAAAATATAATGCCCTTAACATTTGTAACACACATCATCCCTACAACCAAGAATTCATAACTCCCTAAGTACCTATAGGTGATCAGAGTGGGGGGCCTATACCTTACTAATATATAAAAGTTAAAAGAGATATTACTAATACCTTTTTAAATATAAAAATATAAAAAATCATTTAAGAAATAAACATATCTCTATATATAGAGGATCCAAACCCCATCTTGAGGGAAAGTAATAACTCCTCCTATAGTATGGGGGACTCGTACCTCATCGATATCGAGGGTGTATTAACCCCGTTACTAAATAGAGGATAGAAACCTTTTCAAGTGGTGTATGCTTTGGTTGAGGGGGTTACTAACCCCATATGTGGAGGACACATGCCATATCATAAAGGGGATCTTACTCTAAAAAGTGTATAGAGGGCTGATGCCCTAGAACCAGAATTTATTCAAGGGGGTTATCTCACCCATGTCTACTCCATTAATATTTCCCTAACTCCATGTATAAATATAAAGATAAATAACATGAACTATGAAATATTCATTTTAAATAGTATCCAATGAATAAGAGGACAGTAAAATAATGATCTATAAAGGAAAATGATCAGAATTGATTACTCATGTGTCTAATTCTGGTACCCATGTAAGAAGTTATGAAGAATATATATAGGGTGTAAAGCTTTGTAGGGTATCTATGGTGTATCTCCAGGACTTAAATACTATTCTTGAAATATACATGGTATTTAATTGGGAACACTCAGTATGTGGGATTACATGTCCTAGTTTGTGTGTATACAAGATACATGTCATGGCATCTCACCGGCTACACATGGTGTATATGTATAACACAATATTTGTGGAACCACATGGATACATGGAATGTAAATATGGGTGCATAATGATATTATTAAACTAATATACATGGTGTGTGTGTGTTTGGAAACAGAACATGTGGGTCTAATATTTCAACCTAGTGTGTAATCGTCTTGACATTGGGTACGTGGTCCCAAAATACATGACATGGGACCTGAAATCACACCCCATGTAATATTTATGATGTTGTAGAAACCATATCCACCATGGATATCTAATATACATGACATGTATCTGAGATACTTTATGTTGATTGTTCACTAATGTTGAACCAAATACATTTTCTTTATTGGATTCTCTTCTAATTTTTGTTATACTGATTTATAGTACTATTTACACTTGGTGTCATTCCTAGTCACCACCACCACTTCTCAAAAACCTATAAAAGCCTTAGGTTGAAGTTCTTATAACCATCCATAATCATATTACACATCAAAACATCCACCATTATTTAATTCCTCAAACACCATCGATGTCTACGATGAGTTTCGTCACCTAGCCCTGCATCTCCCCTAATGTCACAACTTAACCAAATCACCCATGCTTCCTTCTTTCCTCCTATGTTAAATCATATAACCACAAAATAACCAAATCATGATAAATAAGTATGTGGAATTCATGAATAGTGGTCTATTAGAAATTTTGAACACCAAAAATTGGGTTCACATTCAAATTCGTTAGGAAAACAGGAATGAAAATCAAAGAATTATATTTGGATTAAATATTTCATCATTATCATTGTTCTTCATCATTTAGTTTAGGATAATTATAATTACTTGAATATATTTTATTATTATTTTTTTGTTTTTCTTGTTGTTGTTATTGTTATTATTATTCATCTTAATTATCAAAGTTTGAGAACCATAAACAAAAAAACTTTAGACAAAATTTTTTATAGTTTATCATGAGTAATTAATAACATTTTCACATGATTAATTATGAAGAAAATAATAATATTTATAAAAGATTATTAGTTAATTAATTGATTATTTCATCAACGTTTAGCATCACAGAATATTTCCTCTAACTATTAGATTTTATTTTATTCCAATAAAATTCATCATGATACTCCATGAAAAGAGTTTAATCTTGGGTAAAAAATATAATCATATGAAGAGGTGAATCTTAAGACAACAGTAAATGTCTAATTCATTAGGGATTAACCCATTGCTTCAAAATTGAATCATTTTTGACTCGGTAATGTTCCATTATTCATTCATTTCGATGTCAACACAACCAATGACATTCTACCACTACGTTATCCCCTATAGAATCTAACTTGAGATAAGAATAACAATAATAGGAAAACCTAAAATTATAAGACTAATGTAAATTTATATCATCAAATCCCATTCAATCAGTTAATAAATTTACAACCTAAAATATCTTGGTTAGAGGCTTGATACCTAACCACATAACTAATACCTTGCCTAGGAAAAACACCCCATTCCACACATAGCCATAATATTGAAATTTATATATAATTTTATATTTATGGGATATTATATTTTTCATTCTTGGGATAAACATTAATTTATTTGATAAATATTAAATTTCCCTTAAAATTAACCAACTTATAACTTCTTTAAAAATTTTACGAAGCGTAAAAACAGTATTCCAAGTTCAATAGACCATTTTAAAAATTTTATGACGTCAACTAATAAGAATAATTTACTGTTTTAAACCTTTTAGGGGACCTGATATATCAAAAATCACAAATAAATTACATCATGTTGAGGAAAAATTGGGGTCGCTACATTATCCCCATCTTTAAATCATCTTTGTATTGAAGGGAAAAAAGGAAGAGCTACAAAACTAAGAATCTCACAAGACAACCACATGATTAAAACATAATATCTACACACACTTGAGTCACCTCAAGTAATCTAGGATCCATGAGAACCCGTTAAATAACCATACTAGAAAATAAATTGTATATGTATTTCTTTTATTCCAATTACCTTCAAAATATTTCCACTACCTAAAAAGGTTAGATCAGATCAAGCTTGTTCCTATAAAAATTTAAAAAAAAAGACTAATCTCACATAACATGATTATCAACAATATGCAATTTAGAATACCATTCCAACAACAAGTCACCCTTCCTTATAGAATAAACTTAAAATCATAAGTTATCAACACAAACCATAGAACAATTAATTATCAATGGTTTCACCAAGGATATTATTATACTCCCCACCTTTATAGAGAAACCCAAAAGCCACTACTTCAAAACATCAATCCAAATACGTACCTATCATAGGGAGGTTTAACTGAATATTCCAAACTAATCCTACAAGAGCTCATAGAGATAAGATCATTGAGTTTTACTTAAATTTCACAACATGTGATAATGTTCATGTACTAATGTTTCCAACACTAAGTTTCAGAGAATTACCAAACCCAAAGCTTAATCTTTTTATTTTCCTCATCCAAATTAAAACTTTTTATTAGAAAAACACTTATAAGGAAAAATGATAAACTACATAGGTTCACCTTGGAATAAAAACAACATATTTTTTCACAAAATCATTGAAAAAGAGCTTGGTCCTATTATAGAAATTATCCCTAAATAATTTCTTGGTGAAAGTGTGTACCTATGTTTTTGGATCAACCTTTATAAGTTCTTCAAATAGATCATCGATCTTCTCCCAAGTTTGAATATACTCCTATTTATTTATCTTCCCACCATTGAACCCCTTTACCAGTATTAGGTCTTTCTTGTAAATCCATGTAGTCTACTCATGGTTATTATCCACAATAAGTGGCCTTTCCTTCATCTTGTCAACCTTCTATATTGTTTCATTGATTATATGGAACTCCTCCACCATTTCTTCCTTCCTCTGAGTGGATTAGCAGCTCCAATGTTTTCTCATTAATGAAATCCTCCACACCTGAATCTTGCTGCTAACCAGTCATATCAACCTTGACCATGACATATATTCCCTCACTAATAATAGGAAACACTTATTTAGAGTTTCTCTACATATTATCAAAACCATCATGCATGCACTCTATCTACTTTGGTTTGGTTTTTTTAACTGACTTTGTCTCCATTGGTTTTGTTAAATAAGAGTATTCATTGTGACCTTTTATTTTTTTCCTTTAGTTAAAATGAAACTCCCTAAGTCCTAGTTATCCATCTACCACTTCTTCTTCCTTGATATTTACAAGACTTTGCTAATCCTTCCTCCTAAATTTTCCTCTGGGAAGCAACAAAGATATTCCTCATTGTATTCCCTATATATATTATTTCCTTCCCTATCATTCTATTCCTGGGGGGACCCTTCATGGTCTTGATTAAATTATACGGTATCCAACGCTTCAAATCGGGTACTAGTTTTAATGGTCTCCTAGTTATTCCATTGACTAAGACTATTGGTTTTGACCCTTAAACTTACCTGATCGGTTGGGGTGACCTATAGTGAAAAATGACTATCATGACTTCTCCTCTCAGTTGTCTCCATAAACCCCACCTAGTTACCAGTAACGTTGCTCAGTTGTACTGCCTTGATATTATCTAGAGGATACATCATGATGCACTCAGCACCATGAACCCTTACAACCCCCTAGATTAGACACCTGACCAATAAACGTTTTAACCCCTAAGTCAAGTTTCAAGTGATTAAGGACATCAACAATATTTAGATCATTCATCTCCCAAGCCTCTTTTAGTGTGATATTATTAGGAACATATCTATTACACCCCATCTAATCAATTTCATAGATAGAGAAATATTCCTTACCCAAATACGGTTAAAATATTTTATTCCTAACTCCACATTGACAATGAGAATCCAGGTCACCCAGTCATCTACACGATGAATAATGATTGACCCATTACTCAAAGACAACAGCTTGTTTGCAACAGAATTATTCTTCATAAGTAATAAAAACCCACTCTACCAGTGGCCTTGAAACATCACCTTCCACAAAAAATATGTGGATTTATTGGGTGATTTTTAGGGATCATTTCACTATTGGAACATAGAAATCGACCTACCAGATTCCCCATTATACAAATAACTGAGGGGTTTTGGAATGGAAATGGAAGTTCAAGAAATATTACCCAAATCACGACAGAAGGAGAATCCCGATTCATATAAAAATAATATGACCATCAAAAGAGATAGATTTTGTAGACATTACATTTTTAGGGATCCCTAGAGAATGTGAAAATAATATCTTCCACTGAGGTGAACTAAATCATCATATGGAATTTTTTGAGGAGACCAATAATTGTGTATTCCTGTAACCCCATGTTCCAAAAACAAACCTATCAAAATCATCCAACAAAGATCTTCAATGCCTGAAATGAGCCACTAGAGTTATATCCTAGAGACTAAAAGCATTCATGAACTCCAATGTTGATAACAAAATCTTAGGTGTTCCATAGAGAAGATATGGAATCTTCGGGCTAGGTGAGATATCCGGGAACTTAGGTAAGAAATAAAGGCTAGAGAAAGGGAGAAAGGAATACTTCTATATAACCATAGATAGAGGGTCTAGACCATCCTCCCCCCTCCCACCATCAGGATGGGGTGGATTCAAACTTCCCCATCGAAAATTATTTCATCTTTGATAAGATAACGAACCACACATATAATCTTCCTCTACTATGATCATATATATTTTCATTTTCATCGATGAAAACCATACCATCATACCCCCAATACCAAAAGAGCTTTCATCCCCTATTGAAGATCAAATATTTTGTTTTAGGGTTTCACTATGATAATTTGGATCATGAGGACATTATGAAATGTTATCAACCAACTCAAACCATAATACAACAAACACCTAAATCTCTGGTGACCCATTTCACAAAAATTTAAAGTGTACAATAATTAATGCTTAAACAGCCCTACTCGACCATCTATAGACCCTAGGATAATGCATTCCAAAATCTATTGACTAAAACCATAACCCTTTAAGAAAAAATCATCACTATATATCTATATTCACCACACAGTGGACTCTACTTCTTATCAATACCTACCCCACCAAGGATTCATGTCAAACTAGGTGACTTGGAGACTTTAGTGTAAAACCACTAATCATTGTACTCAGTATATGTCTTATGGGTACACCAATATCCATCCTTCAAGAAATATGACTTACTACCAACAATTAGTAGAATATTTAAGGTGATATGACTATAGATATTTAATCACACATGATCCCATAATCAAACCCCACTTATTGGACCTCCCATGGTCATAGATATGCGATGGCCATAAACACTAAATAAAGAATAAAAAAATATACCACTTCAATAAAAACCAAATATATTCAGTCTAGGTACTAATGAATCTTCTACACCTACAAAGCATGAAATTTAAACTAAGGGAATCAGCTATCTGACTACTATTACACCATTTTGATCACACAAGAAATCAAAGCATCACACTTTACATAAGTCAATACAAAACCACCGACATAATATAATTTCTAAAATGGATAGATAAATTGAATAAAAAACTCACATCATGAGAGTTTTCCTCTCTATTGTTTCTCTTAGAGAAGTTTTAAAATAACATCCAAGAATGCCTTCCATTTTGAATCAAATTAATATTCTATCAATGTATACTATTATAAATGACTCATGGGTCATAAAGTCATTTCAAGGGAATTAAATAATCCTAAAAAATCATTAGGATATTAGTATGTCCATAATAATTCCCAAATATTTATTTAGGAATTTCATTATCATAAAAATATATATATTAATGAATAGAACTATATTTGAACTCTAATAACCATTGGTCGAAGAGGTTACACTTAGCTTAATGAAAACTTTCTCCAAAAGGCCTACTAACCACATTGATAGATCCCAAGATTTCATTTGGAATATCTAATAAACTATAGATGATATTTCTATAACCACATAAGTAATATGATATGAAATTTGATCATTGAATAAGGGAGGCCTTGAAATGTATCTTGGGAAATGTTTACATGTTTATTAACCTATGTGGGTAACTAATCCATTATAGTATAAATTACATATCATGAAAAAAATTCCAACTAGTAAATGATCAATTGTAATCCCTATAAGCTCATCCCTAATCATTTGATCATAACTTTCAAATATCTCATACTATACAAGACAAAATTTGGTTAATGACACAATGATTCACCCCCATCATGTAGTAATAATGTAAATATCTTCCTTATGAAAGGGAAAACAAATTCATTCAAAAACTATGAGAAAGATATAATCAATATAAATATGATATTTTGGCCATAAATATTAGGTTAGGAGATCCACTAGAATATTTATCCCTCAATAAAGAACATAGTAATGAAGAAATATATTATGTTAGTATCAATGAGTATGAGTGATAATAAAGTGAAAAAAATCCAAACATTGAACCATATTGGGAAATGTCTACTTTAATCCATCGTTCATTATAATAAATACCTAGTTGGTTATCAATACTCTAGTTCTGACAGAGATTAACCAAATCTGGTGATGGAGATGGTCAAAATCATCATCCATCTCTAGCTCCTCCCATGCCGCAAATAATTACACCAAAACTGAATCATAAAAATTGATAGTACCTATATAAGGGAATGCATATGATATCAAATAAGTCTAATGTAGTGATCTGTCCACAACACCACTATATATTTCTATAGGGTATAGTGTTCCTATTCCAAAAAGCAGGGTGCATCGCAACATAGAAAATAAAACTTTACAAAAAACCTATCTAGGTGTAAAACATTGGTGTGGAATACAATAAGGAACAACCCAAAACTCAAAACTCACACCATTTTCTCTTCTTGAACTCTCATTCATAGATAAATCCATTCCAAATCCATTCTATGGATTACACAATTTGTAAACCCATTCATGAAATTAGAAATGGTTATCTTACCCTAAAAAGGTTCCATAATATTTTAAAATAAATACATCCTCATAATTGATGAATATAATTTATTATAAAATAGATCAAACTCAAGCCATAGTACAGTAATACCATCACAAGTTCAGATAAACATTAACCAATGATTTAATACACAATTATGGGTAAATACAATGTAAGAATGCAGATTTAGGGAGTGAATGCTTGAGCAAGATAAGAAATGTGAGTATCAGACTCTAACTAATTCTCTACCACCTAATGATTTAGATTTCCTTGAAAATACAATAGTAAATCATCACCGGTAGATGCAATATGTAGTCAAACTATGAGTACTATTATTCAACTTAGAAAAACTACCATCCAATTTTTAATGAAGTCTACACTAAGAACAAAAAATGGATGATCTAACCTCCTATCATGGAGAAAAATATACCTATCATTTATTCTCTAAATTGATTCTCCATCACTCAATTGATCATCGATGAAAGGTTTAAGAACTAGAATAGGCACACTATGACCTTTACTTTAAAAATGAGATGGTTATCTATGGGTAAATTTACCTATTAATCAATATGTACCCATGGTTACTAGAGCATATCTATGTGATATAACATTTGAAGGACATGTAAAATATTATAAATGACCAATGTATGATAAATGTACTAACTTACTTACACCCTATAAATGATGAATTTTTCTTCAAGGTTGACTAACATGTTATCATAGTCTGGAAAAAAGGATAAATTCTTTGTTGCACCTGCACTAGGCTATGTGATCTAATAACTGAACTCAAGACCCCCATAGCATCAGATCATTAATTCCCAAACCAATACTCACATGATAACTAAATCCAAACTCCATCACATATATTCAAACATCTCATTTACTATTTTGACGTGACCTGACCCAATAGAACCCCGCCTAAGCCAGTAATAAACCAAGTGTTCCACACCAATTCCACCTCCATTAGTCCAAGGGCCAAATACTTATAGAAAGAATTCATAAACCTACATGGTAGGAATTATCCTATAAAAACCTATAACATATATGCCTCTTTAGTATATAGTTTTTTCTATAAAAATAGTAAAATATATACCTAATAAAATGAATTATATATTAATTCATGTATGGGAAAACAAGTATCCAAAGAAATACCACAAAGAAAAACCTAATAAAAGATATAAAAATTTTGTAGACAAAATTAATGAGGCACAATAGACCCTTATAAATGAAAGATACCTCCTCACAAAATGTCCTCTTGAGGAAAAATCCACCAGAAACTATCTTCCACCATGATCCACTATCAATTACTATACAACACCTATACCAACTCTACTATCTATATATATTCCAAGTTCTTCTATGAAATATACAATGTCTATATAAACACATCATATGTGGGAACAAACCCACTCTAGGATTGAGTATAAACTTACCCAATAGGACACCCAAAAACATAAAGTATAGAAAAAGAAATAGTTAAACTCACAAAAACTAAATCTGAGAGGAAAGAATAAGAATAATACCAATTAAAATAATATATTATGTAATTTCAAGGAAATCATATAAAAAGAGAATTAAAATCTTCACATATCAACTATATAATGGATTATATCTCATGATCATCCATAAATACCCAAAATACACAAGTCCCTCAAAACCTAAATTCAAAATCCCATTTATAAGGAATAACTCAAAGGAAAAAAAATATTATTGATATAATACAATTACCATAATGTATATATCACATGTCATCCCAACCACGTAGAATTATTAACTCCTAGAATACCTCTAATTGATTGCATTGGGGGACACATGCCACGTTGAGATGTCAAAATCAGATAATGGAGTGTCGGACCCTATTAGAAGAGGAACCCATAAACTATCACTTAAGAAATACATTGTCCTCTATAAGTTGAGGAATCACACCTTGTCACATGGGGGTGTAATGACTCCATGTGTAGTATGGATGACTAGTACCTCATCGGGATCAAGAAAGTACAAAACCCATTCCCAAATGGATTATTTGTGCATATTCGTGTGTTATATGCTTCAATTTATGAGGTTATTGACTGCATATGTGTAGGACCCATGCCCCATCATGAAGGAGTTAGCTACTTCCATAATTTTATGGTGGAATCATACATTTGAGCCTAAACATTGTCAGGGGTTACCAACCCCTTGTCTGCTCCAATAGTTCCAACCCTCTCTCAATCTCTGACTCCATGAAGTTAAGGAACAAACATGAACTACCTAAAATGCCTCATAAAAATATTTTATTAGTAGTAGGATTAAACCATTTATCTCTATATAGAACAAATATCAAAATAGAATACCCATGTGTCTGATTCTAACACTTCTAATAAAAGTTACAAAAAAATAGTATAAAGGTAACTATAAAAAACATGTATAGTGAAGTACATGATATGTTGGCCTCAATAATAGTAGGTCACAAGACACAAAAAGTCTATTACTTTTAACATTTGTCTATATTGTGTTCCAAAATAGGGTACATAGCCTGTGGTACATGCTACTTAGTCAAGCATGTATCCCAGATACACAGAATCCTTATGTTTCATTATATAAGGAGTGTGAAGCTTTGGGGGGATATTTGGTGTGTATCTCCAAGAATCAATTCAATTACTTGAAATATAAATAGAATGTACATGGGAACACATGTCATGTAGGATTATGTGGGTTTGTTGGTGTGTATGTTAGAATCACACCGAGGCATCTCACCGACTGTATAAAGTGTATAAATGCAACACACTGTTTGTGGAATCACATGGATAATTGGAATGGACCTTGGGTACATGAGGACATGCTTGTCATGATATAAATGGTCTGTGTTATGGGACACACCAACCTATGTGTCTAACATATTGGAATTGAATATAATTTTGTATATTTTGAGGTATACACTCCAAAAATACACTACATGTGACAAGATTTCACACCTCATGTAATTTTTATGATATCATGGAAACCCTAGTTGTTATGGATAATTTAAATACATGACATGTCTCTTAGATACTACAAGTTAGGTAGTTATAAAAGTTAAACTAGAACCTATTTTTTCTATATTCACTTCTAGTTGTCTTCATCATGATTTACATCCCTCCATGCACTCATCACCCCCTAATCTCCACCGCCACTCATCTAGCACCCATAAACACCCTCTGAAGATGTTCCTCTAGCTATCCATAACCAAAAAATACTTATGTACCTAAACCATTATCAAGAACCTCAAGAATCATTGAAATCTTAGTTGAGTGTCATCACTCAACCCCACATCGTCCCTGTCGCTACACCTTCCCAAAATCACATGTTCCACCTTTCATCATACATATTTTCTCCATATAATGATGAACAATTAGAATAATGTTGAATGAGGAAAAAGAATCATAGAATTGTAACTGGGGATGTCTTTACCAACCAAACATTAATTAAATTCATGTTTGTTGAAGAACTCAAGAAGATGAAAATCAAATAATTATATTGGGATTTACTATTTTTACATCATCATTCATCACATAATAATCAATTCCATGAATGGTTATTATTATTATTATTCATATTATTTCTCAATGTTTGAGTGAAACAAACAACAAAATATGTTAGCCAGATGTTTATATAATTTTTATGTGGAATTAAGAAAATTTGAACGTGATTGGTTGTGAAAAAAATAATCCTAAATTAAAATATAATCAATTAATTTATTTATTATTTCATCCATGTTTAGCATCACTGAATATTTCTTCCACATATTTGATTTAATTTTCTTCCAAAAGGATTCATTATAATTCAACATTAAAATAGTTTAAAATTAGGTGACGAAAATAATCATCAAAAGTTAGGGACTTAAATCGACCATAAATCCTTGCCTCAATATTGATTAATTCAATGATTAAGAATTCAATTGTTTTCAACTAGGGGATCCACCATCATAACTTCTTTTCAATTTCTAAACCAAAAATGATTTTATCCCTCTTCTCTATCCCCACTAAAACCCACCTTATACGAATAGTTCCAATAACTAATAAACACAGAAGTATATGATTAATGGGAATTTATATCATCACCTCATGGTTAGCTAGTTAGTCAATTGAAAACCAAAAATAGCTCAGTCTTTCACACTCAAGGTGTTAAATTTTGGTTAAGAATAATTTATTTAATGTTTTTCATGTTCTGTATGACTTTAAATCATTAATTTTGGGTGTTTTATAAACCCGAAGTATAAAATGAGGTATTTTCCTGGTTACCATGAAAATGATAGAGAATTACCACATCATTGAGGGACTCTCCTTGGGTAAAAAATCTAGTAAACTATTGTTATGTTGTGGTGGAATCTAGATGTAGTCTGAAACATATTTTGGCTAAAACAACAACCTCAATGTCAAGGTAAATAAAGGCTATCCATTTTGGTTAGACCAAGAAAATCATCATGCCATGGACCTTTTCAAGGTGAGAGGGAAATACCACCTCTGAAAAACATCCAATGATAACAATTTCATTATTCTTCCCTATTCCTTATTTTTTATGGGCTCGATAAAGTGGAACCATTCCATGGTCTGTGTATACCATGTCGTGATGAATCTTGGAAAGCCTGTTTTAAATGTTTGAAATTCCATATTTATCAAAGCCTAATTTAACCCCCATCCTCTTATTCTCCCTATTTCATACCTTCTAATCCCACCCCCATGATATATTATCTTTCCCATACCATCTTCATTGTATTTTTTGTTGATAATTTTCCCAGAAACTACTGGAAATCATCAAGTAAGTGAATCCTCTCTTCTCTTTTGAATTTATTATTCACTTTTTAATGTTTTAATTTCCTACCTAAATATATGGAGGCCAAGTGTTTCCTTCAATCAAAATTTATGAATTGGGTATTGATGTTTAGGGATTATCCTTTCCCTTGGAGATCCCCCATTTTCTTTTTAGTAGGATTTTAACTCATGGAAATGGTTTGTAATGGGTTATTGTAGGTAGTTCCATTTTCACCCATTACTGGTTGAAGTTTTGATGCTTAAAATTTCAAATTAAATTTTTAAAATTCTATAGATAATATTTTATGCTAATTATTTGGACTAATTTATATGACATAAAATTCTTTAATTAAAATATTTGCTAAGAGTGACAGAAATATTTTGGAAATATTATTTTAGATGAGTATTTGGAACTATTTATTAATTGATTAATGACACTCTATATTAAGGAATTATTAAACGTGTCATTTAGACTTTATGGGAAACCCTAGATACTTAAATAGGACAACCTAGAATGGATTAGGTCTCTTTAAACTATTTATAGTTGTCTCCCTAACTAGTGAATTATTGTATGATGCACCCCCATCACCACCCCAATTATCCAAAAAATCAATTATAAAATCCTCCCACTCGTTGATGTTATTTCATTAACTAGTGAAGTTATTTAACTACATGACCAAAACCTTAGTGAACTTATGATTCACTCCTATGTTTCATGATTTAAATAAATATTTCATGATAATTTAATATTCTATTTTATTTGATAAAAATAATTTTACTTGTTTCTTATTTCTTTAAAAACATAAAATATAATTTCATGTATTATTTTCAAGTTAGTATGATTTTGTTTTTCAAAAAATGGTTTTATATGGAACACTTGGTGGGATCCTACTTCACTCCTTATGATTACACCCTACATTCATTACCTATCTAAATGTAGGCCATGTTTTATCTTATATTGGAAAGGGAAAGGTGACTCTTAGAGGTGATGGGTAATCATGTTAGCTTTATTTTGGTGGATAGAGGTGACATGGTGGTATTTATTCCCACATAACATAGAGATAGGTAGTGGATCATTTTTTTTATTTGGTTCATTTTATAGTCTTCTTACACTAATAATGTATATCCTATTTGTTTTCTCATCTCATTTCCTTTATATATTACATTGATATTAATTGTTAAATTGTAAATTTTTATCTATTTTATCATAGCTTGTGATTTACTCATAACTTATTGTGATGTTTATAATTTTTTTTTCAATTCATGGCTCACTAATGTATAGAAATTCTATATTAGGTTCTCAATTAGATCCCTTGTGAAAAAATTATTCCTTAGAAAAAACTATTCCCAAGGGTATATTCATTGATCCCTATGCACTAGTTTCTTAGTTATGTGGAATTATAATTCTATTTAGATCTTGCCACAGTACGGCTGGGGTGACTGGGTCAGGCGTATCTTAGGTTGGTTCATGATAAAATGGTATCAAAGCCCCTTTTTGATTTATTTTATTTCTTGAGTCAAGGTATACAAGACATAGGATTATAAAATCTTAGGAGGTTGGTATAAAAAAGTGTTTTCCAACACTATTACTACTAAACCTTGAGTTTATAAGGGATGGAAGAGATGTTTCATTGTAGTTTTGGGTTTGATTCGTCCTTCTTTTATGGTTATACTTACAACTTTGAATGAATTTATAAGTTGAACCATTGAGTTTCATGGGTTTGGGGTGTGGGTTGTAGAATATTAACTTGGGATGAGAATCTAGGAATCAAGTGGATTCATTGGGATTTTATATTCAAATGTTTTCTAATTTTTTCTATTTATTTTATGGATTGATTATAATTGAAATTAATGATGGATATATAATTGCAAGCTTATTTATATATATTTATTTAAAAATTGAGGAGGATTGAGATTATTTCCTTAAAATGGTTTTGTTATTTGATTAAATTGAGGTTGTTTATTGATTATTTCTAGTCTCATTTCTCATATTGTGACTTTTAGAGGTTAATTCATGAAAAAAAAAGAATATTTTAATGTTTGGAGTTTTTTTTTGTTTGAATGATTTATAAAGATGATTTTATTGACTTGATACTGGTGAGAAGTGTTTGAAGGTATTTTTTGTTGACATTATGAAGGATTATTTTATAAATAAATATCATTTGATCTATTGCCTAAATAATTTAATAATAAAATAAGTTTTCCCATTGTGAGTGTCGAAATAATGATTTTTTTTATTTTCATTTTATCTATACTTGGTGAGTATGTTATGGATTTCAAAAAGGATTAATTAGAAAATTTATATTAAAAGGTAATTCGATGTTCTCCTTATTCTAAATATTTTATAATGCAATGGGGGATTCCATGAAAAGATTTGAAAGTAATAAAAACATGGATTTGAATTGGTATCATTATAGTGTTTTATAATTAAGATAATTTCAAGGTGATGTAATATTTTTTGGGTTTATATATAGAAACTATGAGTTGTTGGTAATTTCTAAGGTTATTTTTAATGCTCTTAAATTATTTTAATCTATTATATGAATATTTATCAACTATATTATAAAAAATTATTTTGAAAATGATTAAAAAATTTGAGTTTTAATGTTTGAATTTTAATAATTATTTTAATATATTCATTTTGATTTTACAAGGTGATTACAAAAGTATATTGGTTAAAAGGGTTTAATTTGAAGAGTTTAAAAAGAATATAAATCATTTTAAATAGTCTGAAAATATTTTATTTACATTAATATATTTTATGAAATGGTTTTTTCTTAAAACCATTAATATTCATGGTGAATTTGTGAATGTATAAAGTGTGACTTGTGTTAGTAATAGTAGTTATTTTTTTTATAGTTTGAGGCCAAAAAATGAAGCGGTACATGTATTAATAAAATCACTACTAAGTAAGTTTCTTAGCTTGGGATAAATCACTTTTTTAGTTGAAAACTAATGTAAAATGGGATTTCGAATCATTTTATTGATTACTTTGTTTTAATTAAAAATATTTAATGTGTAAATTTGGGGTTTGATTTATTTAAGTGTTTTATTTACTTAAAGGCTTAGTGGTTTCTCAATAAAGAATGAAATAACATTTGTTTATTCTTTTATGGATTCATAAAATTGAAAAATGGGATTTCAATGGTTGTTTTCTCAGTTGTAATTTATTCTTGGTTTTACACCTTGTAATAAAAGTCCTTTAATGTCTAAAATATTTTTACTAGCTTCATTAGTGATGTAATTTCTAAAATTATATATAGTTTCAAAGGAAAAATATCAAACTTTATGCATTATTTTAAAGAGGGTTTTTTTATTTTCATAAAGCCTTCCATTTATTTTAGGAATGGTTTCTTATTTTAAATTATACAAAATTATATTTATATTAAGTACCTAAAAATATAATCAGTATAAAAAATATAATTTAAATAATACCTTTTATACTTTTTAGGATAGATTCACTTCAATTAGATTATGTGGGTTTTATAATATGTTTTAGAAAAACTATTTTTAACAAACCTTTGTGGTAGTGTGTGATTTTAAAAAGTGTAATGTGATTTCATAAAATAATTACATGATATTCAAAGTGAAATTAGTTTTTTTATAAAATATGTGTGTGTGGTTTTGTGTGTGTATGTGTGTGAATTATTTTTAGAAATGATGTTGGTTATATAAATAACTATTTCTTTTGAAAATATTTATAGGACTAAACCCATTAAAAAATTACATGGGTGTTTAAGGTTTAGGTTTTTTCCTTTACTAATTATGTTTTAATTGTTTGTATGGACACATGGGGATGTTCCCTTATTTTTAGAATTCCGTTATTGTTTTATCTTTATTTTTTATATAGTTTTATAATTTAACGTGGTTTTGGTTGATTTCTAAGGTTTTGTGGAAGAAAGTATTTTATGGGTATTTAAGGCCTGATTCTATTATAATATATGTAGTTTGAGAATGGTTATTTGTTTTAAAATGATTGTTTTGTTTTATTAGACTATTTCATAAATTTAAGTTTCATATTAATGTGAAATTTAGATAGTTTATTGGTTAAAAGAATGAAAACCTATTCAATTTTATTTTGTTTTATTGTGGTCTTTTTACTATATTTATTGTGATTAATTTCCCCATTTAGTATAACTATACCTTTATATGATTTAAGATGGTAATATATGGTGTTATGGGGTCTAGTAGTTTCTTAAAATTTATGTCATATTGGGTTTCTAAAATGCTTTAATTGTTTCAAAATGATTTCTTGGGATTCAAGAAGTATTGTGATTTTGTTCTTGTAGTTTTATTATATTTATTTTTTATGTGTTTTGATGTATGATTTTCATTTTGGTGATAATGTTTTTTAAGTGTAATTTTTTGTGATTATGAATATTTAAAATTGATACTTTTATAATTATACTCTTGTTATTGAATATTCATGTGTTTAACTACTAATTTTGATGTTATTTGATTGTTGGAGTGATAAAAAGACTAAATGGTGAGGAGAATCCCACTTATATATAATTATCTAATAAGTATATATTCTATGTTTTAAAAGGTTATTGGATATTATATATTTAAGTATTTTAATTTTAAATTAATTATTATTAGGTATTTATTAATATTTTTAGATTTCAAAAGCTTCATTATTGTTATTTGTTTAATTAATTCCAAGACAATTCGGTTGTGTTTAAAAAATGATTCTTTGGTTATTTATGTAGTTTTACATTCAATTTAATCTTGGTTCTTATGTTTCCATGAAACAATTCATTTTTTATTTTCTCTATGGTTCTTGATTTAAAATATATTTGTGAACCATGAAATGATTTCTAATTGTTTATGGAATTATGTGACTTAATTATCTAATTAGTTTTTTTTATATTTTTAACTAAATTGACTAAAAAATATTTTCTTATAATTGATTTCTTTAACATTAGTTACAATATTGGGGATATAGTTATTTTTTGAAAAATATTGTGTTAAAGATTTATGTAATTCGTACATCATGATTTTGTTTATATAGTTTATTGATTTTTATTTATAGAATTCCACTTATTATATTTTTAAATAAATTTATAGCTTATCATTTATATTTAATGGGATTAATGACCCCATGTTTAAGATATTCATGATGTAAAATTGAGTATAATATAGTGAGTTTAACCCGCCAATATATGCTTGTAATTAATGGTATGTGTTTTGATTCATATTTTACTTAGTGTTATACTTTAGTGTAATTTCAAATGAACTTTTTGAGGGTGGAAAGTGGAATAGTGGGGAGAATTTTCACACCCACAGTGTTATATTTTGGTGTGGAATCAATTACTAAATGTTTTTCATGTTTGTTTTACCTTCCCTTAATGGGATGTTTTACATGTTTCTTGAACCTTGAGTGAAAAATGATGCATTTTCTAGGTCACCATGTTATGGCTAGGGAATGAAGACATTGTGGAAGGTTTTAATGCAATAGTGGAATCCTAGGGTAGTTTTGGAACACTTGGTGGACAAGGAGTCCACCTACATGCTATAGGGAATAAAGGATAGATTTTTTGGTCAGACAATGATAATCCCCATGATGTGGATATTTCCATGGTTTAAGTGTGTAAACCCCTGTAAAAAAACAGGAAATAATCACCATGTCATAGTGTTATATTGGTCCCTATTTGGGCATGACTCTATGGAGGGACACAATGTCATTGTCTATTTAGACCACACCATAGTGATTCCTAGATTTCACATTTTTTAATATGTGAAATTTTATATATATCCTTAGATGATTTAACACCCCTTAACCCTCTTCTTATACCTGTTTCAAAATTTATAGGCTCCCCTCCCATGATATATATTTCCCCTTCTATATTCATTAAATTTTTGTGGATGTTTTTCCTGGAAACTCTTAAAAATTATTATGTTCCGTATTTATTTTATTTTGGGTTTATTATTCCCTATTTCATAGTTTTTTCCTTCCCTAAATCCATGCCATCCTAGAGTTTACTTCACTTGAATTTTATAATGTTGGATTTGATGTTTAGAGTTTGATACTTCAATTAGGAATCCCATAATCACACATGAAGTGAATTTTAAGTATTAGAAAAAAAATTAAATGGATAAAGGTAAGTGGTTCCATTTTTACCCTTTTTTGGTTGAACATTTTATGATTTGTCTTTCAAATTAAATTTATAAAATTCTATAAATAATATGGTATAATGGTTCTTTGGATGTATTTTTATGAAATTAAATACTTTGATTAAACTTATTGGTGAGGGTAATTTAGATAGTTTGGAAATATTTTTTTATATGAGTATTTGGATTTATTTTTCAATTTATTAATGAAAATCCATATTTCAGAATGGTTTAATATATCATTTAAAATTCATGGGAATCCCTGGGTAATTAGTTAGGATAACCTATAATGAATGAGGACCTTTTCCACTAGGTATTGGTGTCTTCTTAACTAGTGACATAATGTATGGTGCAACCCCTCCCCCCAGGCTAGTGAAGTCATTAGAAACTCCTCCCACTAGTCGAGGATATTTCCCTAACTAGTTCTATTATTTCACTAGGCAAACCTAACCCTAGTGACCTTAGGGTGCACACCCATGTTTCATGATTTAAAAAAAATATGTATTTATAATTTAATCACCTATTTTAATTGATAAAAAATACATGCCTTGTGGTCTATTTTTATAAAATATTAGAAGATAATTTCATGTATTATTTTTAAACAAGCCTACTTTGGTTTTTCTATGAAAAGTTATATATGGAACACTTAGTGGGAAATTATATTGTATTTTTTACCTAGAACCAACTAATTTGTTATTTATATTTCCTATATATTCATTAATTTGAATATTAATAAATACCTTATAATATTTTGATTATTCAATTAAAATGTAAATAAGGTTCCCCACTATGATGAGATCCTTGAATATTCATGATGATATTCTGAAATATTGGTCAATGGTTGGATAATATTCTATGAAGGGATATATAGTATATTGACTATTGGGTGTGAGTACTCATAAGTAGATGAGGCTTTATCTCAAGAAGTTATTACTTAGTAATCTATAAGATGGGAGATTATGAGAATAGAATTACCTATAGTAATTATTCATGTTTATGTGTCATCGGATTCCTATCTAGAAGCATGTATAATGGTCCTCATAAATTAAAATTATTATTAATTCATGTTAAGACACATGGAATTAGATAAATTTTCATAAACCATGATGATACAATTCATGGTGAAGTTGGGTATAGTATGTGTGTCAAGAATGATGTGTTATTAATGAATGATTAATGGAAGGATTTATCACTCCTGTATTAATAAAATATAATAAATTAGACCTTTGATTGAAATGGAAATGTCACATTAAATTTCATGAACATGGTGTAATGGTGAGTTTATTTATGATATTCAATGAAATATGTATCAAACATATAGGTTGATGACAAGGGTGTACAACCTACTTAATGAGATATCATGAAAAAGGGAATATTTCACATAATGAGCATTCATATGTTATTGTTATCATTGCGACTTATCATCTTCCTCTATGGGTTATTTAAACCATTTCTAGACATTAATCTTGTTCTTTAGGCAAGTCTGCCAAATTCATCTGAGTAAGAGGTGTAAATGGTCACACATAAAGTGTTTCCTTTAATCTCGATCAAAAATTATATTTAACAATATGAATAAATGTTATTATTCATATCAAGAATTCATATTTATTCTGTATTTATTTAATTATCAAAGATATTAAATAAATATTATTTTAATGGTAATTATTTAATTATGTAAATATATGATATTTATTTATCACTTTTTATTCATATGGTAATAAATAAATATTTATTATTTAATAAATAATTTATTTACTTACCCGAATATAAAAATAAATATTTTATCTACTAGGTTGTGAATATAATATTTTTTTATTTATTGAATTTATAATATTTTTCTCTTTTTATTCACCTGGTAATAAAAAATTATTTATTTAATTATGAAAATATTAAAATAAATACTTTACTTTCTAGACTGAGGATATAATATTTATTTATGATAGTTATTTACAAATTTAATAAATGTGAAAGAGGATGAGGAGGCCTAGTTATTGGTATGCTGATAAATATTTGTTTACCAGATTATAAATGATATTTATCATTGTGTGGATTAGCGCACACCATAGAATAAAATAATTATAATATTATTTTACATGGCATGGGGTTACTTTGGGATTTAACATATTATTAAGAACCTTTATGCAATTAATTATTATGAAACCCTAAACATGAGTCTATAAATAGATAATGATGAGAACTGTGAGATATTGGTTGTTGTGCACAACAGTCTCCTCCCTAGATAAGTTTATCTCAACAGGAACGCTGCTAGGATTTTCTCTCATGCTTGAGAGATTCTATCTTCTCCCATTTCTATCAATCTAGATAGATCAAGAGATGAACCTTTTTAGATTTAAGGGATCGTTGTTTTGTTCAAGGGAGAAACACATGATGATCGGTACTACTACACTAATACCTAGAGTACTATAAGCAATGCTCTAAGATCAAAGGAGCATGTGTGTATCACTTCTAGAGGGGATATACTTTCAGTCCTCATCAATGGAATGAAAACAAGATCAAATGGCCTATAAGTGATCAAAACCTTCATCGAAGAAGGAAATCAAGAGTGATTTATTTCCTATTTCTATTAAATTATTTATAAATTAATGTGAAAAATATTTTCTTTTTGTTACAGGGAAAATAATTTCAATAATCTTCATAGAAACTTTCATTGGTCATGCCGTTCACAACATTTATATTGTGAATTATCTATTGAATCTAAAAAATATGAGTTGTCTAAAGGCCCAACAGGTGCTTCCTCTATATCTGAAACCTATAAGTGGCATCAAATGGGTCACAATCAATTTATAATTATTTATATTTTGTTGATATTTTATGTATTTGGAAGTTGGTTTTCATTTCAGGAAATGTGTTCATATAATCTTATCGTCTTGATCTCTTATTCCTATCTTTATTTCTCAATAATTTAATCCAATGTTGGTTAAATATTAATAAATAACATCTGACAAACCCATCCAAAGGTGATAGATATTCATCTAAAATAACACAAGAGTACATGGAATTTAGCCTATAGGTATAAGTCGTGTACTCAAGTTCAAGTCATCAAGACTACACTTGAATTATTTAAAGTCTCAAGCCTTAAATACTTGAGGAATGTATTAAATGCATAATAATTTTTAAGTAGGCTATTCTAGCTCAAAACATTACAGAATAAACATCATGTAACTCACTTACATGCCATATAGTCCAAATTTATTCACAAAAAAACATGGGGTCCAAGATGGGTTGTTCATTTGTTACATAATAATACGAATTTATAGCTATTTAACAAGGATATTACACAATTTTTATGATGTTTACTTGTCATGTACCTAAAAAATCATCATGGAGAGATGAATGTTCAGTCCGTAGATGTGTATCACTAACATAGGATGAGTGTCTACATGACATGTAGCTAGATAGACATGTTGTTTAACCAACCCATTTATATAGAAAATTAACATTATTTCATTTCTCTATAAGCCTCATCATTTTGTGTTTTATGTGTTTTTTATTGAATCATACACTCCATATGACAAGTTTTATATGATATTAAATTCATAACTAATTTCTATATAAAATCTAAACCACATACCATTTATAGTTGTAATATGATAACTATTCTCAATGCATTAAATGTATAACATTATCAATTAATTAACATGTGTTTCATGTGTCATTTATTGAATTTTACACACAATGTAATTACACAATAAAAAACATGTATGCTATATGTCACATTAGTAGACTACATATGATCTTAATACAAGTAAATCAATTTGAACAAGTACTCACTAAGTTTCTTCTAAGTAAATGTGGAGTACTTATTTTATTAAATGTAAAATAAAATTAATTTATTTAAAATCAAAATAGATGGGTGTCTTTAGGATAGATTAGATAGAGATCAAGATAAATTGAGTTAATTTATTAATTAAATAATTAATAATATTAATTCATGAGAGTTATATCTTAATATAAGAATGAATCCAAATGTATTATAGAATGTTGTTTTCAATGCATACTAATTTCACAAGTGGGTAATCATGAGCGTAGACTAACCTATGAATGTGTATATTTTCTCTTATTTTAATTATTACATATTTTTTGTAATTATTTTATTAAATTAAATTGATTTCATATATTTCATCACCCTCACTTTATTAGTTATAGGTCTATGTTTCCATGGTTTATTTTATATAAAACCTTATTTTGGTTCCCTTTACTTATTAGGGAGGTAAAAGAACTATAAGGATGAATCTCCCAAGTGTATGGATTTGGTACAAGATAGAGCCATGGTGAAAAAAACCAAGGAAATACAAAGAACAAATATGGAATACTACAAACTCAATCCCAGGCTGACTCAAAGAGTTTTTCCCCTATGTTCAATTTTTTGTTTTTTTCACTCAATAAATAAACCATTAGTTAAATATCTTGATCATGATACGTTTTATTTATTTTATTTTCTTCAGTTTCCTGATTTGTTTTATAGATGTAAAACTATGATCACATCAATAAAGGGATTAATATGAAAATATATAATTAAAATAAAATGATTATGAATTAATATTTAATTAAGACATGGTTAATAACTTAAGTAAAATACACTTAATATATACAATACATGTAAAATATAAAATAAAAAAATTTATTCATAATAGACAAAATACATCAAGTTAATATTAAGTCATTATTCCTTCCATTATTTGAATTAACAAAAACCATAGTCTTCTCATGCCATAGTCGGGGGCCTTTTTAATTATTCGGGAGTCTTAATGTAACAATTCAAGTAATGTTATGATAAATCATTTTCATGTTTTATTAATATTAATTAATTATATTTTATAGATATATATTCCCTGTAATAATATTAAGTAATTTCCCATTCAAAAAAGGAAATAGTTTTATTCTTACTAAAAAATTTTACATATATTCTATGTTTTTATTTAAAGGATTTATTTCCAAATTTTATAATTTTAATTTGTAAAAAGTTGTATTATTTTTAAATCATAATATCAGAAATATCTTAGGGTGAATTTTTTATAGTTTTTAAAAAAATTATTTTCCAATAAGTAGTGTAAAATACTGATTTTATTGGAAAATGTATATTATTTTAAAGTATTTTCAAAGTAAAATTATACACTATATTAGTTTTAAAATTTCATTATTAACTTTTTCTTAAACATAATCTAATTATGGTCTTTTGAATGAATTTTATACATGAATTTGGTAAAAAAATATTTTTATACTTAAATGAAATTTTTTTTAAATCCATTTCCATCATGTTTTATAGGTTTAATTTTAAATTTAATTATTCCACTTATAGAAATTTAATACTGAAATTTTCATTTAATATTTTTAATCAGGAGGTACAAATTTTATAAATATTTTCCTTTTATTTTTTTCATTATGAATTGTAACCATAGTGAATTTTTGTTGCCACAGTAAATGTAAAATGGCTTAATTAGGGTAAAATCTAATGTGATATGACTTAAAATTCATTAAAACACATTAGTTTACATAATTGTATGGTTATATTTCATACATAATCATCCAAACTTGTAAAATATGACCTTTTTTATCAATGTACTTTTGATGTTGACCTTAATAATATTTAAGTAATGGATAAGGTCCAAAGTGTCATTCTCTTGATTTTAGTATCCATAATATTTTTTGATTGGGATAAAAACAATTAATTTTTATTTATAAATGGTTATATAAAATATGAATAATTTTTTATCATGGAAATTTATTTTAAATTTTTATTGATGAAATGATTACCTTAATCTCTTATAGAATGTTGACTCAGTGCCTGTGAAAGTGGTAGAAAAATAATATAAATTATTTTAAAAACTCAAAAAAGTATTATTTTTAGGGTGAGTTATATTGTACCATAAATTTTATAGATAAAAATAAAAAATAAGAGATTTTTTTTATGAATTAAATTATAATTACATTTTTTTCATGTCGTTTTCAATGTCAAATTAATTTAATAGTTCAAAAAATGACATTAATGATATTTTATAATAACCAATATTTTACTAAATGATATTAAATTACTAAAAAACATATATCATACCAATGTAATGATATCAGGTTTAATATATCAACCATGATCCATTTATTGCTCACTTTTCATTTTATAGTATTATTCATGAATCCTAAAGTGTAAAAAACGTTATATCATCATAATTGTCAAAAGGGTTAGTCATGGGTTAAAACAAAGAAATAAGGGTAGAAACTTAATCTAAAATTTTCCAATTTTTATTAGATGATATTATTTATACCCATACATATATTATCTTCAAATTATATCAATTTTGAGCTATTTTTTGATGGAAATTATTTTTTTAATTAATATTTTAGAAAATTCCAAAAGTACCCATCCCCTAATTTATAAAAGGGTGCCTATTATATTTTCTTAATCACACCTTTTTATCACTTTTTATATTAAATTAATATATAAATATCTTCTCAAATCCACTACCCATTTCCTTTTTTTATCAGAAAACTAATATAAGAACCTTTAAGTAAAAAACAAAAGAGGTGGTCTAATGAGGAGGTATAGTTCTTAGACAAGAGTTTTCATTTTATTTATTTTTATAACTCATTAAAATATTCTTTAACCATGATAACATAATAAAATATGTATATTAAATATAAAAATATGGTATTTTAATTACATTTCAAACCTTTTTCATCTCATTTTCTATCGTATGGAAAATGAAAACATCGCTCGTGTGTATGTACAGATTATCATCTCCATGAAGTGATGTGTATCATTTTACATTACCACATATCATGTTTTTTTACTATGATGGATTTAAAATTATATAAAGATAATATATCATCTAATTTATTACCTTTATATCTATTAAAAATTGATAACGTATTTCGTGCATACGTATGCACTACCACCTCCATGAAGTGATGTGATTTGTTTTTCATCACTACATCACATGGATTATCTATATAAGTTTATTTAATAAAAAATATGATATTTAATATATAATTATATTTTTATAAGGATAAAATATTACTTACCATCTTTCCATCATGATTTTTGGAAAATTGAAACATTACTCATGCGTACATATGGCCTACCGTCTCCATGATTGTAACATAGTTCGTTTTTATAGCCATATATCATGGTTTTTTTTAATAATAAATTGTGTATAAAAATTATAATAATTTCATGAATATTATTAAATATATGATTTAATAATGTCCCCTTTTACTATATGCAACTTACCAAATACATTTTGGACATATGAGTCGAATATCATCAAAACATATGACGTGAACTTAATTGATTAAGTAATTGTATATAATATGGTAATAAATAAAATAAACATAATAATAAATATTAAAAGGGTTCATAAATAACATAATTTTAATTATAAAATATAAGGAACATATATTATGATTCAGACTCAAGTTAAGAGACACTTTACCTTAAAACACTCATTTTATATGTTTTAAAGATTTATATTCTAAATATTTTTATTCAATTTCTGTATTATTAAAATTATTTAATAGTTGTATTTATGTGGACATAAATGAATTATAAAATAAATTTTATGTATTTTTTAATTTCTTTTAGTGGTTTTCAAAAAGAATCATTTTACATATTTTATATGGGGTGTTTTGAATGTCTTTAACAATGTAAAAAAAGGAATGCTCTATTTTAATGTATACGTTGTCAATGAATTTTCCACCACCAAAACAATTATTTAATGTTTTGATTCCTTTAAAATATTCCATGTTTTATTCAAATAAAACCCCTTCTTTCTTTTTTTGGGCTGTTTTATTTTTGAATATGGTTTTTTAAAAGGAAAGGGTAATTTGATATCCAAAAATGTTTTTCATACAGGTTATAAAGTTTTTTAGAATGGTTTTAAGATGAAAATTTGAAATAATAAAATGACTTATTTATAATATGGAACTTCATAGTTATAGATGATGATGGGTGATATTGATATTTCTTATACGATGAGTGATCCAAATATAGCTTATATGAAGAGTGAGTTTGATAAAACATATATGACTGGTGATCTAGTTATATCTCTCTGATAGATTAGGTAATGTTCCTTATCTTTAAATGAAATAAGTAGAGAGTCAACTCTGGTGTTTTCACCTATATTTTTAACATGGATCCAGTTATTTATGATGTGATTTTAATAAGGGTTATGAATAGACTGTACTAAGTTTTCTAAAAGAATTTTTGTTTTCTTGCTATGGGTTTTAAATTTTTTTATTTGATAAACAAATGTGTGTTTTTAATGTTGATATAATTTGTTTTATACACTCAAATAATGTTGTGACAAAGTTAAAAAATTTATGGGATTTAATTTTTTCAATGGACTGTTGGATTTCATTATTTTATGTCCCTTTTTGATATTTTTGTACTCATCTAATGTTTTTAAATATTTTTTACATAGGTTAAGGAAGATTAATAATAAATAAGAAGTCAAGTTAAAAGTCATGAATATTTTCCATGAATGTAAAATGTGTTTCATTTTAAAATTATATATTCTAGGAAAAAATTAAAGTAAGTATAAGTGTCTAGTTTATAATATATGATTTTTTTATGTAATATTTCTGATATAATTCTTGAAAACACTAAAACCAATATATATTTGGGAATGTAATAAAATGAATTATAATATAAAGACACTAGAATAAGTAATGTTTATGTTTGGGACCTTATTGTTGGTTTCAAATATTGGTTTAGATAAATTTAGAGGTTTGAATAATGTTAATTGAATACCCTTAAAAGATATTAAATTATGGTTAAGTTGAAATGATATAGCATTTGTGGATTACTATGTTTCCTATTCTAATATAGATCTATTCATAATGTTTTTCCATAGATTAAACATGGAAGTTGAAATAGGAAGGCCTCAAGAAGAATATATTATTTCAATTCAGTATCCTGGAATGGTTGGAATTGGAACTAAGAAATTAATTGTAGTGATATGTTATTTGATGCTAGCTATATGTGATGGTGGTACCCATGTTAGAGAACTATTAGATTTACCATAGAGGAACAAGTCGACAATGAAGCATTTCATGAAACAACACCCTTTGTATTTTTATATAATATTAGATCTAGTGGTATTATAAGGATGGATCAATGCACTGGAAATGATATTTGATGTCATTGAATGTTCAAAATGTCAAAATATAACTCTTTCCATTTACCATTTTTAAGGTGAAGCTGATTTATGTTGGTCTTTGGTTAATAATTCTAAATATAAAGAAGATATTAATTCCATTATATGTGATATATTTAAGAAACTTTTTATGGATAAATATTTCCCTAAGGTTTTTCAACTCAAAATGGAGAAACAATTCATGGAATTGAGGAAAAAATATAAATATTTAGTAACCATGTATGAACCAAATTCTTCAAAACTGACTGGGTACATACCAAATTTTATTCAGGACCATGATAGTAAAATTATTAGATTTTACTCAATATTTAATCCATGTTTATGGATATCTTTATCCACATTATAATTAAAAATGTAGGATAATTTTGTACATTTTTATAAGAAGGTAAAGATGGATTTTTCTAACACATGTGTTCCTCGAGATGATAAATGTAAGAAACAATCAAGGTGGAAAGCAATAGAGAATCACTTAACTAATAAATATATAATTAATACTCTAACATGATCCAATTGTGTAAAAATTCATCTTAAGTAATGGTTTACTAGATCTAGAAAGTGTATCGGTGTTGTATGGTTGGCTATATGGACTGATACTACAAATAAAAGGGTCTATAATAATCCAAAAATGGGGTAATATATAACCAACCAATAATGATATGTTATAATTTAAATGAGTTAGACAATTATACTGATGTGTGTCTAAATTTGGTTACTCTGGGTGAAAATCATTATGATTAAAAGAAAAAAAGGTTTTGAAATCATTTTCTACCACTAAGTTTGAGGTTTTTCCATCTAAGAAAGTGGTGATGGGTACATTACTTATTTATTCGAATTATGTCAATACCTTATTTGACTATTGATCTTTGCATTCCTTCATTTCTAATAATTTTTTAATTAAAATTATAATATAATCTCATGAAAATAAGGTAAAAATATTGGTGAAATATCTAAGTGAAAATATTAAAGAAACCAATATTTATAGGAATCTTCTTGATTGTTATCAATAGGATGATATTTCTTGAAAATATTTTTGAAATTTCAATAGTGGAGTTTGATGTTATTCTTGGTATGTATTTAATTTTAGTTTACCATGATAAGATATATTTTAGAGATAATAAAGTAATATTCAATGATTTCATACCTTTGAAAACATTTTAAAAAGCCGAGGAATTGATTATATATGGAAGTTAAAGTTACCTAAATCATGTCATTGAAATAAAAGAAATTATTCAAATTTGTGATATAAGGGCCTAGATCCATGTAGACCTTTCATTTATATATTTTGGTTGTTGAAGATTCTTGGAGGATACTCCAATGTTTTTGTAGGGAAAATGAGAAATTGGGGTGCCACTACCAAAAATGGAATGGATACAACATGGAACCCTAGGTTGCATCGTCGTATAGGTGGTTGTGGCAAAGAATCGGTGGTTTCATAGTAGATCCTTGAGGGGCCACTTTAAAATATAAAATAGTTGTGGCATGGTATCTATTATTTGGCATCAAGGATAATTAGGGTGGATTTTGGAGATACTACCTTTTTAGGGGTAGTTGCATCGTGGTGGTTGGGATACAATGTAGTCTCCCTATTAGTGAAGGAGGGATACAATGTGGTGTTCAAGGGCTTCACCATAGTCTCAGATCCATATTTAAAGGGTAAAAACATATTATTTGGACATGTGTTTTGACCAGAGAGGGGGGGTGGCTATGACATGGTTCCCAAGGCTACGTAATAGAATTCAATATATTAGGAAGGGTTGTGATGTGGTCCTAGGGGTTACGTTGTGGCCTTCTAAAATTTTCTCTTCCTATAAAAATCCTTTAGTACACTAGAAACCCACTTTATCCCACTTACTTAATTCAATACCTAGGCACCCCAAGGTATTTTTTTGATGTATTTTAATACCTTTTTATAGGGATTTATCCCAACTCCTAGAGACCAATCTGTGGTAATCCATGTTGATTTCCACATCCTTTTTCTAGTAGTTTCTCTCTGTTCAAACTCATTTCCTTATATTTCCTTTAACATGTCATATAAGTTTATCTCCATCATTATAATGTAGTTTTCATGGTTGTCTATTATTGTAGTTGTTGTGTCTCATCCTTATAGGGATGTATTTTCTTGAATAAGAGGTGATTGGAGATCTATGATGTTGACCTGTTCTTGTGTGAGGGATGTTGATTCTTTTTAGGTAGAAGATTTGTTAATTCTATTTTTTTTATGTGAAATCGAAAATTGAACGTGTTTTATACCTCTATATGGTTTTGAAATTAGCCTAATAAATATTGAACCATATTAATAACGAAATTTGATAGTGATAACATGTCAATGTTTTATACCATGATAATGGTTTGCCTCTTGATTTTCTAGATAGTGTGAAACCTATAATATGCTTGTGTGGCATGTTAATATGTTTCCTTTATCGTGTTGAAATGGATGAATTTGGTAAAGAATGTAATTGTTTAAATAATTTTTTGTTGGATGAGGAATTAAAGAATATTCATGTTTAATAAATCTGGTGTTTCTTATAGTTTGATGATAATAAAATTGATACAAATTTCATGTTTAGTTTAATTGTAATTCCAGGTGTTAATGGAGTTGATTAAGAACATGAATTTAAATGATTATTAATATTAGTGATGAACATTATAAAAAGTTATGTTAATCTAGAATTTTTATTCTCACAATTTGATGGAACTGGTTTTATACTAAGATCGTGTTTACATAATTGTGATAGCTTGAGCCAGATAATGCCTTAGGTTTCTCATAGTTTGAACCTATGAATAATGAATCAGTTAATTTCAGATGGAATAAAACCGGTTTTTTAATAAAAATAAAACTTTGGGACTGAGAATTCCCATTTTTTATAAAGTTTGGATACCGTGTGTTTGTGGTCATGAGTGCCTATTTCCATGTGAACGTTGAATGCCTTTTTTGGGGATCATATTTCCTTGATGACTATGTTTGATAAATTTTTTGTGCTCTGGTTGATATCCTTTCTATGTGATGTGATATGATCCTTTAATGGATAATATTGTGATATATGATGAGATATGGGAGGTGATTCCCAAGTTTGTAGCATAAGTTGACACCTATGATGGAAAGATACATTGTTATATGAATTAGGGTGTTGGGAATGGAACTAGAGATGAAAGAATATGTTAAAATATGGCTTAAAAGTTGTTGTACTTAAGTTGTATGCTTGCTATTAATGCATATGTTTAATGGTCGATGGTCAAGTTTCTTATTTTATCTACATTCCTTTCCCCACTTCTTGAGGCAGCTGGATGTGCTTGGTTAAATCTCCCTTAGAGGTATATTATGATGTTTTTCTAGATTAACTTGAATTATAGAATAGGAATATTGTTAAATAAATGACTTAACAAATGGGGTTGGTGTTGCTAGAATGAAAATGATTTGATCGTGAGAAAAGGGGGACTTGTATAGGATTATGCTTGGAGGGAATGGACTTGGCTAGATGGTTAAATTAATGTAATGATAATAATATTAATTAATAGATAATGAATTAATTAACAAAAGTTTAAATGTTAAATGTAAAGAATTAATTTAATGTAGCTCCTAAAATTCTGGTGTGCTTATTGGATGTCTAGTCCCAAGTAGTGGGAACTATTTTTTTGAGTGATGATAACTACTGGGGAGCCTAGGAGTACGTTATTCCCATAGTGTGGTTTTGAGCTATATTATATCATTTATTTTTTGTGCTTTTATATGTTACTCTACCCACGTTGGTTAGGGTGACTGAAACATAGTGGAATCTAGTAGGGTGTTTTCCCCCAACATCTTAATGGGAGGATAGATAGATGAATACCCCATCTATCCCTGATCTCTTCTCTTAGTAGTTTTAGGTGATAATATGCATAGCGGTTAGTTTCCCCACATATGTGTGTAGATGGTTGTAATAACTTGTGATTATTTCGCACACTTGTATCTCCAGATATAGTTTCCAAAGGATTATTTTAGGTATGGAATGTATGGGCAATGATGGATTAAGGTACCTTACTTAGTTTATGGGTTGTGATGGAATGAGGTCTAATTTTGAATGTATGATACATGACATATAAGTTTTGGTGAATCCCATAAACTACTTGGTTACTATATATAGAGACATGGATGGGATGATGAGATTATGTGATGCACAAGATGCATGTAGTGATATGTAGACCAGATTTATGTGGGTTGGCTTATTTTTGTGATTGATGGATCAGGACATGCGAAGGTGGGGTAGAGTAGCAAACTAATGGGTATGTGGTAGTGGGATGAATTTGATGTTTTATAAATATAATAATTATTTATTTTATGTTATACTAAGTGAGAGAGATCCATAGTGAGGCTGAAATCATAGTATACATGTTTAGGTGACCAGTAAGTTTAGTTGTTGGTCACCGTCCTTTGGAATTATTTCTTTATATTTTGCATGAGAGGCTCCAGAAAAGATCCTATATAGTATAATGTTATACTAAACCCATGTATATATAAATTGTTTTTATGTTGGAAGTATAAGGTTAGATATCAGGACGGATATTACTACCTCATGGTTTTCAAGAAGTTGTTTAGGCTTTATGATCATTGCCATGTTTACCTTTTGGAGCTTGTAATTTACTTTCAATTGTTTTAGTATTGTATGGAATTTCAAGTATACACTTGGGATTCCTTTTACCATTATGAGTAGTTTTTTATTAGTGTAATTTTCTTATCTCTCTCTTCTACATGTTCTCTTTGAGGGTAATGCCTCTCATTTATATGTATGATATAACCTCATTGTTATTCTCCAACTCAGGGCCTATTAGAGATGGGACTCAAGAAGTAACCATATCTCTTCTCTCATTTCTAGCCCTGGTGGGGTACTCTTTTGGGGAAGGTAGTTGTGACAGGCTAGCATTGAAGATTTTGGTTGAGGGGTGGGATAGAGTTTAGAGTTTCGCACAAGTGATACTGCATGGGTTGGTATGGAAATGGTGTCAGCTAACTATAGTAAGCAAAGTAGACATGAGAGACTGGATGAGACATGGGTATTTAGGACCCCCTGTGATCTGATGCATAGACCTTTAAGTTTACCAACCATATAAATAAAAGTTATACTAGTTAGGAGGAAGATACTTAGGAAAAAAACATGAATCATTATTATTTTTATATTTATTGGAAATGGGTAGACCTTGTTATAGGTTAAACCATAAAATAATAAAATGAAATTATTAATTAATTAATCATAAGTATTCCATATTCCAAGTTTAGGATCCTCTAACAATTTTTTCTTCTTTTAGACATGGATATAGGTAAACTTCCTTATCAGGTTCATACTAAAGATGTTAAGAAGGATATGCCAATAGATCACTGCAAATTAAAGGTCAATAACAAAGACACTTATAGAAGGACACTCTGATAGTTTCAATACTAGATTATACAGAAGTATGAGGGCTCTATTTTGGACTCATTCACAGAGGAATGGTTGGAGGAAGTTGAGATATATTTCAGTTCAATCTTTACTCGAAAGTATCACAGGGTTTCATTATCTTTGACGATGTTATGTGGATCAGTGAGTGAGTGGTGGATCTTATTCCATGGGGATCATGGGGATTCAATTCCCTTATGGGAGAACTTCCCATACTAGTTTTGATCAGAGTTTCTATCTTTGATCATGAAGGAATCCAGTCTCTATGAGATTATTACCTTTGATAGGGGAGTTCCAATGTGATGGATTTTGGGATCCATTTTATTACCCATCTATGATATGCTTCAAACCTATTTTTGGGTGAGGATGCCTAGGTGAGGCATTTATAGGAGGGCTTGCATCTATAGATCCTGATTTAAGTCACCTCGTTCATGTTATTGGCATACCTCAGGGTGTTGGAGATAGTAGATGTTTTTGAGAGGATGTTATCTATAATTAGATCATCATGAGAGGTGAGTCATTAGGATTCCTCATAAAGAAGATCTCTAGTATGGGGTTCCAAGTTTCCTATAAAGAAGAGATTTTGATCATCAGATGTTAGGCCTTATCTCTCATTATCTCATTTTTATGGGGGTAGAAGGTCTCAGGCCCTTTTTAAGGGATTAGACACATGATTTTCATATGGAGACTGAGGTAATTAGTGAAAATAGTGCCTAAACATTCTATACAGTCAGTGTGTAGTAATTGTTCATCTTCAAGTTCCTCCGTTGAGTCAATTTTAGTAGATACAGCAGTATTAGGGTACTCTATCTTAGGATCAGTATAAATGAGAGGATGTGGGTAGAGGATAGCCCATAGATACTCTTATTTTTTAGAGAGCAGATTTCATCTGTGGTGATTTTCTTCATTAGAGTTAGATAGGTTGTGGTGTAGTTTGTGTCCATCTTCATGATATAGTGTTGCCTACACTAGGAAAACAAGACATCATTTAAGGTAACCTTTTCTTATTTCCTATATAGTTACATGATTTTTTTTATTTTAGAGCTATACACACCTTTATATCACCTACTTCTATCCATTATTTGGTACTTTAGGTATAGAGGCTTCTATTTCCATTGGAATTTACTATTCTAGTTGGTGGTTGATCTAACTTGTATAAATTATGTATAGACTATGAGCCAATGCTGGGGAAGCACTACTATTGGGGAGACTTCCTATGATTATGGATATATCCATATGACATTATCCTCAATATGGACTAGCTATATTCAGTGCAAGCTGTTGTGGATTGCTTCATGAGACATGTTCTATTCTATAATGCTTATAAAGATACACCAATGTTCATTGGTGATATATACCCTTAGATAGGTCAAAAACGTTTTCCATCATTGTCTTATTTGATAAATAAATTGATGTTGAGTTCATCATAGGTTCAGTCAATGGTGTTTCCCAAGGTTGTGGAAGATTAACCTATTGTTTTTTCCTAAAGAGGTTGTAGTTTTACCCCCTCGATGAGAGATCAATTTTGTGATAGATCTATAACCAGGTGTTTCTCCTATCTCAATGTATTTATCTATTATGTAACCTTTTGAGTTATGAGATCTGTGAGTACAGGTCTATGATCTATTATGGTGTGGTTTTTGTTTATCCAAGTTTTTCACCTTTCTATGCATCGGTCTTGTTCATATAGATGGTCGATGGTAGTTTGTGACTCTGTATCAATTATTGTCACTTGAACCAGATAACAGTGAAGAAATGCTACCCTCTTCTATAGATTGATGAATTATTTGATCAAATTAATGCAGCTAGTTGGTCTTGTAGAATGATATGTGGTTGGGATATCATCAGATGCGGGTGGAGGATGTGGACTTTCTATAGACTGCTTTCTGATTTCATTATATGATTTATGAGTTTTTTGTGATCTTGTTTGGTGTGTCAAACTCTCCATCCATATTTAGGAAGTTTTTTTATAAGTTCATGGTGGTTTTCATTGATGAAACCCTTGTTTACTCTACATTTGAGGAAGAGCATGCAGAGCATATTTTTGAAGTTTTAGGTGTTCTTCATCAACAGTAACTATTTGGGAAGTTTTCAAAGTTTGGGTTCTGTGATCATATAGTTCTTTTCATGGGGCATGTAATATCCTAGGAGGGAGTAGTTTTGGATCCTTTTAAGATAAAGTTATACATTTCATGGTAATCCCCTAGTAAGGTGGTATATGTATGAATATTTCTTGGTTTGTAGGCTATTACAGGAGGTTTATAGTAGATTTATCTTGGGTTTCAACTCCTATGATATTCTTGACCTGAAAGGATATTGTGTTCTTGTGGAATAACCAATTTCAAGTGGATTTTTAGTACTTGAAGAAACATTTAGTCACCGATCTAGTTATTTATCTTCCAGAATAGGGAGTTCAGTTTTAGGTCTTTTGTGATACTTTGGGTCTTGGGTTTGGATGTGTTCTGGTGCTGTAGGGATCAATTGTATCTTATGGGTCTTGGAAGTTGCATCCCCATTAGTGTAACTATGTCACCCTTGATCTCAAGTTTGAATTAGTTGTATTTCTCTTAAATTTGTAGGGACACTACTTTATCAGTGAGAATTTTGAGGTTCTCACTGATTATAAGAGCATGATGTATGCCTTTCCCAGCATGGAATGAACATGGATAGTGGTGGTGGATGGAATTTTTATAGGATTATGACTTCAAGATTTTTTATACACTGTTAAAGGGAAACATTGTGGTAGATATGGTGAGTAGTAAGTCATGTAGTGATGTTATTCATGAATCTAGAGATTCGTGGATAGTGATGGGAGAGATCTCCATGATGCATCTTGATATGCGAGAGGTTAGAGGAAGAGGTTGACTTTTACAAATGATAGTGTATTCATATTCAATGTAGAAGGGGGGGTTTCCGAATTGGGGGATTCTAAGGTGGAGTTATGCAGAGTCCAAGTTTTCTTTAGTGATTCCGCCGATGGTTGTTATATGGATGATTAACACTGGGTTCTATTCCATGGGATTATTTTAATTAATTTATTGATGCATAAGGTAGTTATACTTGATTTCTATAGCTCACCCTTAGTGGTACATCCTAGCACGACAAAGATGTACTAAGCTTTGAGAGTCTAATTTTGGTGGCCTAGGTTAATGCATTCTATTTTTGAGTTTCTGTCTTGATGTTTGATATTACGTAAGGTGAAGGTTGAGAACTATATTCTAGATTGTTTTCTCTAATCATTATATTTTACCCAGTGTAAGTGAGAGGACATATCGATGGACTTCATTTCTATTTTATCTTGAGCTCAAGGAGGCTATAATTATATATGGCTGATATTAGATTGTTTGAAAAAATCATCCCACTTTATAGTGATTAGAGATTCGATATCATTGGAAGTTTTGTCAAGTTATTATCTAGAGGATGAGGTGAGACTCCATGGAGTCCCAAGGATTACCATCTATGATCATGATCCTCATTTTACCTCCAAAGTTTAGAGAGGTCATTAGAATGATTTTAGATCTTGTTTATCCCTTAGAACTTCTTTTCATCAATAGAAGAACATAGCAAACTATCCAAAATCTTGACGAAATTTTGTGCTCTTATGTTATAGATTTTGGATATTTGTGGATGGGGAAACTTCCTTTTTTGAGTTTTATTACAATAATAGTTTTCACTCCAACATTTTTATTATACTATTTGAAGTTTTTTACATCTGAACTTTTCATTCTCTATTGTGTTGGATTGGGGTTGGAGGTTTGAAAATTCTTAGGTCATAACTAGTACATAATACACCAGATATGGTTTAGCTAATTTAGTAGAGGATTAAACTAGTGAAGGATCATTAGAAGTCATATTCCAATCATAGTAGGAGACCTGTGGAGTTTTAAATCGGAGATCATATGTTCTTAGAGATAACTTATAATCATGGGAAATGAAGGTTCGGATGTGGGAGTAATCTTTCTCTCTAGTTTGTTGGGCCTTTCAAGTTCTTGGATTGTGTTGGAGTCATGGTATATTAGATAGAACTTCCCCCACAGATGATCTAGATACATGATATCTTTCACATGTTTTATCTCTTCTATTACCTACATGATTACTCTCACTTCATCAATTAGGGAAAAATAAAAGTTGATAATAATGTGACCTTTAAGAAGAGACCAATAGAGATTCAGGGCCTCTATGAGTAGGTATTGTGTAGTAATTCTATTCTCTTGGTTTTTATATTGTGGTGGAATAGTGTAACAAAAGAGTTTACCTGTTAATGAAAGTATTAGATACATTCTCACTAACTTGAGCTATTTAATGTTTATATCTTCTCTTATTGTAATTCTAGTTGTGGTTGTGGAACCTTTTCTGGTTTATGAGATGTTTTTCTCTTATTTTATTGTGGCTTTGATATCATTTTATAAGTATCTCCCCTAGGAGAGATTTTATGAGATTTTTTTTTCTATTTCATGGGTTTTATTTTTTCCTACAAGTGAGGGGTTAAACCCCTATGATGGAAATATTCTTGTGAGGTATATCATGGGGTGTTTATTCAAAAAATCTATTTTCTCTTCATCTCTCTAGTTTGTGTTTTTAATTATCAAGGTTGAGAATGGTTTGAGAGGCATTTGATGTAAGGTGTCAAATCCCATTAGCCATTTATAATGTATTTTCTTGGTGTTTGAGGTTCCTGGAGTACGTTCTGAGGGGTTTGGAGGGAAATGGGAAAATGGGGGGTATCGCTGCCAAAAAATGTCCTGGCAGTGGTATGGCTCCCTAGGATGTATCTAGTGTATGTGGCTATAACATGGATATGGTGGATATGTCATAGATCCTTGAGGATCCAATAAAAAATCTGGAATGGATATGACATGGTATACATGCTATGGTTTACAGGGTTATTGGGGTGGATTGTGGGGATGCTATCTTTTTATAGGTGGCTACACCATGGTGGTTGGGCTACACAGTATCCTCCCTGTTGGAAAAGGGGGACTACATAGTAGTGATTAAGGGAAGTGTGGGGGTCTCAAGTACAATATTATAGGATCTTACCATTTTCTTCAAATATAAGTTTTGACTATGGTGGTTGTGGCATGTCCACCTGGGTAGTTTCGTAGAATTCCATGTGTCAAAGAGGGTTGCGGCATGGTCTTAGGGTCTGTATCGTGGTATTTTAAAAATTTATCTACCTATAAATATACCATAGTCCATTTTTTCACTTTCCATGTTATGTAGGTTTCTATCCATCATTATAATGGATTTTTCTTCAATTTTTTTGTGTTTTTGTGGAATGAAATCCTTGTAGGGATGTGATTTCTTGTGGAAGATGTTATCAGAGATCCATCACATTGATATGTTCTCATGAGAATAACATTTATTCTTTTTATGTATAGGATTCATTTATTATCATTTATTTATATATAATATTAAATTGAAATTGTTTGTTCCCTTTTTATTGTTGTGGAATTAACGTAATAAATATTGAACCATATTAATAAATAAATTGGATAGTGATTACATGTCAATGTTTTATACCGTGATAATAGTTTGCCTCTTGATTTTCTAGATAGTGTGATATCTATACTATTATTGTGTATAATGTTGTTATTCTTGGATACATATGTTGTAATTTATGAATTTGGTAAATAATTTAAAGTTTTAAATAATTTTGGTTGTCTAAGGAATTAATGAAGAGGAAAGTTTAATAAATCTGGTGTTTATTATAGTTTTATGATAATAAAATTGATGAAAATTTCATGTGCAATTGAATTTTAATGCTATGTGTTCATGAAAATAATTAAGAAATAGAAGCTAAAATTCTTATTAACATTAGTGGTGTGTAGAATGAAAAGGCATGTTAATCAATAATTTTGCTTCCCACATTTTTATGGAACTAGTTTTGTTCTAAGATCATGTTTACATAATTGTTATAGAAAGATATATCTAATGCTTTAGGATTCCCATAGTTGGAACCTGTGAATAATGAATTGATTAATTATAGATCAAATAAAATCATACATTTGATAAAGATAAATATTTGGGGCTAAGAGTGCCTACTTTTTATAAAGGTCAGATGCCTTGTGCTTGGGATCATGAGATCCCATTTGAATGTAAAGGCTGAATGCCTTGGTTTTAAAGCCCATATTTCCCTGATGACTATTCCTTTTTTCAATTATTCTATGTGATTTGGATTATATACATGTTATGGGATGTGATATGATACTAGGATGGCTAAACTTGGGTGACTGATGATATATAGCCGGGGAGGCCCTTGGTTATGGTAGTAAATGATGCATGTGATGGCAAGATGCATGTTGATATGGATACAAGTGTTGAGGATGGCACCAAAGATGATGGAAGAAGTTGAAATTGGCCTTACCTACTATTTTTTTAATATTTATCATTCCTTTTTAATGTATCTATTCAATGGATGATGGATGGGTTGATTGTTTTATCTGTATTCCTTTACCCACTACTTGAGGCATCTGGATTTGATTGGTTACAAATATCATGGTGGTATCTTATTATGTTTCCTATAATATTTGGAATTATATAATGGTAATATTGTTTAATAAATGACTTAACACATGGGGTTGGTGTTGCTGGAATGAAAATGAGTTGATCTTGAGAAATAGTGGACTCAGTTTGGATTATTCTTGGAGGGTATGGACATGGATTGATGGTTAATGTAACTTAATCGGTATAATTTAAATTAATGGATAATTAATCAATTAATAAATGGTAAAATGTTAAATTAAATGAAGTAATTTAATATATCTCTTTAAATTTTTGTGTGATTATAGGACTTCTAGTCCCTAGTAGTGGCAGTCGGGTGTCTGAGTGACGATAGTTTTAGGGGAACTAAGACTAGGTTGTGCCCATAGTGTGGTTGTGATCTATATTATATCATGTATGTTTTTTAATTTCATATGTTACTCCACCCATGTTTTTTAGGGTGAATGGTGCCCAATGAACTTTGGGAGATTGTTTTTTCTAATATCCATGTGGGAGTATGGACGGCTGACTACCCACTATGGCCCCACTCTCTTCTCTTGGTAGAATTATGTGTTGATATACATGGCGGTATGCTTCCACATATATGTTTGTAGATGGATTTAATGTATTTTGATTATTTCACACTAATGTATCATTAGATATAGTATCCAAATGATTATTATAGGTATGATGTGTATGGGTTGTGGTGTCTTGAGGTGCCTTATTCGGTGTATGGGTTGTGATGGATTGAGGTATAATAATCGATGTATGATACATATAGGCAGTGGTGTATACATGAAACTACTTGGTTACTATATATGGAGACATGGATGTGATGGTGACATGATGTGATGCATGAGATTCATTTTGTGATACATAGCCTAGGTGTCTATGGGATGTATTATTTTGGAGAGAGATTGTAACAGCCCGAGATTTTATGAAAAATATTCTTTTTATTTTATTAATGTCTTGTGTTGTACGCTACACCAAAAGGAGCTTGCACAACACACATCCTTGACTTGCCTTGCATTACACGCAATCGCGACCTTCCTCGATAGCGTGTGTAATACGCAATACCGAGTTTTACTAAACAACGATATGCTATTAAAATGTTATTAAAACTAGCCGTTATGAATAGTAATAACCACTTTTTGAAATTTTGTAAATTTTATTTTTCAAAATGGATTTCATTTTTGGATTCGGAGTATCGAATTTAGCCTAAGGTGAAATTTTGGTACATTTCGGATAACTTTCATATTCTGATGAATAGTGAAAATTACTAAATTTTAATTAAAAACAACTTTTTTAATCGAAATTATTAATAGTGATAAATTATTAATTTGAGTGGTTTTAAAGTATATTTAGAATATATTTTTACAATTTAATACAATGTTGGTCATTGGTTGTAATTTCACATTTAAACCAGACATAATCAAGTGTCAATCTTTTGATAGATATTGTTTCTTAAAAACACGCTATTTGTTTTAACAGCGGGATTTAATTATAAAATTAATTAATGCAACTTTTGTGTTATGAATTTGGTAAAATAGACTTCATTTTTGAATTCGGACTATGAAATATAGCTTGGGATGAAATTTTGGCATTGTTCTGAAAAACATCAATTTTTGATGAATAGTGAAACTACTAAGTGGTAGGTTAAAAACTGAATTTTGCATAAAACTTAATTTTACCGCTTCTGTGAATGGAATTTCGAAAATCCGAGAGACACGGTTAATATCAAGGACTAAAATGTGGTTCAATGAGATGAAAATAATTTTTTGGTGAATAGTAACTTTTTACTTTTTTTACCACGGTTAATAGTAAATAGGGTAACTAAGGGTAAATATGATATTAATATTACCCTAACACATGTCCTAATCCTATTGGACAAGTGTATTTCGACCAAAAACAAACTTAGGAATAAAATATGACCATTTAGGCCCACTTGGATTAGATTAGGACATTTATTATTAATTTATTTAAAGAAGGGTTAAAATAGTTAAAATCAAAGTTCAATAAGTAAATCATTTTTAATATGGGGTTATACATAAGATAAATTCGATTTTAAATATTCATTAGAAATATACAAAGATTTCCTACATGATGGTATTTTATTTGTAATTTTTAGACATCAAATAATTTAATTTATTTATGACACAAAGATGATGCAGTAATTATCTTTTTAATGAAATATTGACATAATTGATGTTATAAGCACCAAAATAAATGTAATTTGAGATTTTTTATGAATTCCACTAATTTTCTAGGTTACTATGATATATTAATGTTGATTTAATCAACTTGGTTCGAACATTTAATTCTGTTATGACTTTCACAAAAATCATATATCAAATAGTGTCAAAATTGACACAAAATAGTTTTTAAATAAAATATTATATTACTAATTGTTATTTTATTCCTAAAAATCTAAGGTTCGGCCAAATGACTTAGATAAGGATATATATATTAATAATAAACAATTTGGGGTTCGTTTGGCATGTTATAGTAAGTGTATTAACCATATAGTGAAAGAAAACAAAAAGACACGGTAAAAGTTAAATTATTTAACTTAGAGTTAAATCTAATTGATAAGGTTTAAAATAATATCCAAACATGTCTAAATTTGATTGGTTGATGAGATTACAACCCTATCTCATCTAATCTTCGAATATGAGTCATTTTTGGAGGTTTTTAAGTGGGGTTAGATTTATTATAAATTAATATTTTTAAGAATTCCTAAGGTGCCCCTCTCCTCCCCTATAAAAGGACACCTCCTCCCCCTCCTCCTCACACCAATTTGAGCACTCAAGCTCGGCCAACCCCTGCCAAAATCTCTTCTCCACTTCCCTAGAAACATCCTAGAGGTTCTGGTCTTACTCAAAGACCAATTTTAGTTCCCTAAGAGGAGGTCTCCAAAAGGCGCTTCAAAGAAGAGGTAATTACCGTTACCAATTCTTTCATCTTTATTTCTTCTTCCACTTCTTCTTCTTAGGTTGTTTCATTATGAAGTAATAACATCAGTATCACTAATATACTGATATGTTATTATAAGTATGAAACAACCCTATTTCACCATCTATCCATCCTACAGAAAAAGAAATCACCGCGCGTGCGTACGTACGGAATACCGTCTCCACGCCGTGGTGTAATCTATTTTCCACCACCACCTTACATGGATGGGTATAATGGTGTAAAGAATAACTATACATAGTTATTACAACATCATATTGATTCTGATATATTGTATAATCCACTCCAATTCAATTCAATATTTATAGAAATGATATCATCGCTCGTGCGTACGTACGGACTACCGTCTCCACGACGCGATGAGATTCATTCTCCATGTTAACCATTTAAGAATGATTATAATGTATATATAAGAAATAATAATGAAATATATGACATTATAAAACTACTGGATTTATGTATATATATACATATGTATGTCATCTACTTACTTCCATTTCAAGACAATAAGGAAAGAAAAACAGTGTTCATGCGTACGTACGGACTACCGTCTCCATGAACGGTGTTTTTCATTTTATTTATCTATCTATTATATATATATATATACTGAATATATATGATATATAAATCATATTTTATATTCTAGAAGTAAGTAAATCATGATATAAGTAATAATGATGTCAAGAACAACAAGTCAAAACACCTACGATAAATGAAACGATTTTACCCAAAACGCTTCTTTAACATGGAATTTACAAAAGAACGGGTAATATAATGTCATAAGTGAACCATATATGATATCATAACAATGAATATGATTCTATAATAAGTCAATAACATGATTTAAATCATTATACAGGAGGTTCGGACACTTACAAAGCAAGTCGGACCTAAGGTAAGGGAAATATCACAATCTCATTTTTATCCGAGATTGTTTATTCGTAAGTATTTACTGGGGTGTATTTTATCATCCACATCCATGTTCCCTCAATATGTAATATTGTTTCCATCCACTTACAATATTTTAAATCCAATTTTACCCTTAGGTGAGTTTTTAGTAAAGAATATGAAAGGAATCTTTTGTCGTTTTTTTTATATACGAGGTACTTTTTGACTTTTCCGACAAAAGTACGAAGAATGTTTTTTTTAACTTATACGGCACAAACGGATTTCTACTGTTTTATAAAGCCTTATTTTCATGAAGCTTCCTCTAAAATAATTCATGACTATTTTCAATAAAATCTCTTTCTTTTAAAATTGCATGATGTTTTGTAAAAAGAAATTGATTTTGAAGAAGAAAGGATATTTTCCTCAAGAATTCAATTCAAGTGTTTTATCAAAATTATTTTCCATCAAAGTTAATAAAGGGTTCTGTTTCTATCCATATTTTTACATTGATTTGACTATGTTGTGATGGAATTATGTTTATGAATTACTTTATCTTATATGAATGGTTTTATGATGTCATGTTGTTTAAGAATCCCATTTTTATTACATGGGTTATGCAATGATGTATGATTTATGATTTTGTGGCACACATAAGAAAGGATTCATTATAAGATGGGTGGGACCTATATCTCCCTCCAATGCATTGGGTAAAGATTTTATATCTCATGAGATAGACATGGCTGGAATGGTAGGTTATACCGGTTCAGTGAAACAGGACTGAAACGAGGATTACTCGATTCAGAAAGGGACTTTGTCCACTAAGATAGTCTTGGCAATGAGTCTTGACTAACAAGAAATGATTCTCTATGATTATGTGTGTATGCCACAATGAGTAATGTTTTAAGTTATGATTTCATTTCACTACTATGATTTATCCCATGTTATGAAATTATGCTCTCTTTTGCAGGTTAAGATTTCCAAAAGCTATGTTCTTATGTATATGATGTGATTTATATTTCTTTTGTTTACCCTTACTGAGCATTTGAGCTCACCCTTTTATGTTTTCTTTTCCCCAGGATATAAAGAAAGGTTTTAGGTAAAAAAAAAGGGATGACCTTTATGGGAGATATTGAAGAACTTTCACCACGATTAGAAGATTACGTTCCGAGTTTCCAAAGACACTAAACTATTACGATCCTTTAGTGTGTGTTTTTGTTATGTACTAAGTATTCCGCAAATGTAATGTAATGTCCATGTACGTCAAGCTTCGGGTCTCTACAGTTGGTATCAAAGGAAAGGTTTAGTCAACCTTTGGAAACTAGGATGCGAAAACGTTAGTGAGATCCCTAGAGATATTTCTAAGGTATGTCTAGGGATGTCCCTAAGGTTAAGTATACGTATAGGTTATAGTACTAGAACTACGCTAACGATCATATAAATAAACCTAAGATGTTAGATGTTCAAGGTACTCCCCCTTTATTATGTTGTTTTCCCTAGCATGATTTTTGCCTCTCACGCTATTCTTTTTGGGTTTTAGAAAATGGCTGGAAACAAGGTGATTCACGATAATGGAGGAAATGATGGACAATGGAATGATATTCTTTATGAGCAACCAAATGAAATGGGATTTGGAAGTCCAAACATCATTATTATGCCGAATCAGCAATCTCATAATATGATCAATAAAGTAAAATTTGGTAAGTTTCCTGACTCGGCTAATAAGAGAAAGATGGAGTTTCATGATGATCATAGAGGAAAGAAAGTTCAATTTCCCCTATGTAAATCATGTGGGAAGAGGCATCAAGGAGAATGTTTCAAAGGAACTGGAAGATGCTTTGGGTGTGGAAAAGAAGGACACAAAGCCAGTAAGTGCAAAGGAAAAGGTTCAGTTAATACCAGGGATGAGGATAATGGTATTGCTACGACATCAAAAATGGTTAAGTGTTTTAAATGTGGAATGTATGGGCATTATGCAAACAAATGCCCTAAGGGAAAGACTCATGAAGAGAATCAGTATGGTCATATGGGAAGTATTTATGTGGATGATGATGAAGAGACTACCAATGGTATGTGAGTTGAAAGAATTGTTGAAGCTCGGTCAATGGTTTAAGAATGTAGTGGAATGATTATATGTTTATCATGTGTAATGTTGTATAAGTAATCTCATGGTACTATGGAATAAAGAGACATGTAAGGATTGTAACATTGTTGTCTGATTAATGTTACCAGTATCCATGAAAGGTTATTCAGATATTTTTGGAATGAAGATGATATGCGCATAATGAAGGGATAAGGGAAAAATGAAATGTTTGACAGTATTCATGAGCTCATGATTGATATAAGGACTAAGTGATATCATGGTTTGAGTATATAGAATATTGAGGATTTTGGTAACTTTTAACAGCACTCATGTTTTCACTAAGGTATTCAAGAGAATACACGATTAAGGACTTTGAATGTTTGGAATGTGACCAACAAGACATATCTTATGATATGTGGGGATCAACGACAGTATTAAATCTCTGGTAATCGTTGTCACTATATTATGAGAGTGGACTACAGTATTATGTATAAGCCTAAAGATTAGACTGGATTATGTTGGACATAAGTTAGTTTAAGGATAGAAGTTTTTTTTCGATATTATTGATGGGATGTTATAGTAACGTAGTTCTAGAAAAAGGGACAACCTGCAGGACGGGCGACAGCTCATCGCTTCGGACAAGGCTGTAGGAATCGAACCCACAACCGAAGTGCGACTGGCCTTTATCGCCTACCACTGACCTACAGGAAGTCCCTGTTTAGTAGAAACTAGTTTTATTATATTAAGCAGTATGATATATGAAGTATAAGTCCATTTTAGGAACCATATGTGATTAATCTCACTATAGAATGACTTATGTATATTTAATAACTTTTTCTAACCTTTTGTTTGAGACAGAGGGAATGACCCATCATTCTATCACATAATCTGCTAACACTTCACAAATAACAAATTCAACTTCATTTATTTAAGAGATGAAGTAGAAATTGTTCAAGGCACGAACAAAAGTGAGATTGTACCAAAATAAAGTAAGTATTTATTCTAAGCAAATTTTCAACTTTAGGGAAATGATCTTGAAAACCAAAAATGATTGTCCTAGTGATCTTATACCTGATGAATCAGATGGTACCTTATATCATCACAAATCTATGGATTTGTGATTACTGGCTTTTCCATGACCATGTTCTCTACCACTCTCCATCAGAACATGATGGTTAGATTTCTCTTCCATATCCATATTTTCACCTATGTGGAAACCCAGTGATTAGTTTATTTGGGTAATCGTTACATTTCATACTTTAGTTTTTAAAGCCAAGTTTTGGTATTCCCTTTTAAGATGTGGGTTTCTATTAAAGAAACTTTCGAATAGTAAACCATTTATAACCCCGACGAATTTCGAGGGCGAAATTCATTTTAAGGGGGGTAGAATGTAACAGCCCGAGATTTTATGAAAAATATTCTTTTTATTTTATTAATGTCTTGTGTTGTACGCTACACCAAAAGGAGCTTGCACAACACACATCCTTGACTTGCCTTGCATTACACGCAATCGCGACCTTCCTCGATAGCGTGTGTAATACGCAATACCGAGTTTTACTAAACAACGATATGCTATTAAAATGTTATTAAAACTAGCCGTTATGAATAGTAATAACCACTTTTTGAAATTTTGTAAATTTTATTTTTCAAAATGGATTTCATTTTTGGATTCGGAGTATCGAATTTAGCCTAAGGTGAAATTTTGGTACATTTCGGATAACTTTCATATTCTGATGAATAGTGAAAATTACTAAATTTTAATTAAAAACAACTTTTTTAATCGAAATTATTAATAGTGATAAATTATTAATTTGAGTGGTTTTAAAGTATATTTAGAATATATTTTTACAATTTAATACAATGTTGGTCATTGGTTGTAATTTCACATTTAAACCAGACATAATCAAGTGTCAATCTTTTGATAGATATTGTTTCTTAAAAACACGCTATTTGTTTTAACAGCGGGATTTAATTATAAAATTAATTAATGCAACTTTTGTGTTATGAATTTGGTAAAATAGACTTCATTTTTGAATTCGGACTATGAAATATAGCTTGGGATGAAATTTTGGCATTGTTCTGAAAAACATCAATTTTTGATGAATAGTGAAACTACTAAGTGGTAGGTTAAAAACTGAATTTTGCATAAAACTTAATTTTACCGCTTCTGTGAATGGAATTTCGAAAATCCGAGAGACACGGTTAATATCAAGGACTAAAATGTGGTTCAATGAGATGAAAATAATTTTTTGGTGAATAGTAACTTTTTACTTTTTTTACCACGGTTAATAGTAAATAGGGTAACTAAGGGTAAATATGATATTAATATTACCCTAACACATGTCCTAATCCTATTGGACAAGTGTATTTCGACCAAAAACAAAATTAGGAATAAAATATGACCATTTAGGCCCACTTGGATTAGATTAGGACATTTATTATTAATTTATTTAAAGAAGGGTTAAAATAGTTAAAATCAAAGTTCAATAAGTAAATCATTTTTAATATGGGGTTATACATAAGATAAATTCGATTTTAAATATTCATTAGAAATCTACAAAGATTTCCTACATGATGGTATTTTATTTGTAATTTTTAGACATCAAATAATTTAATTTATTTATGACACAAAGATGATGCAGTAATTATCTTTTTAATGAAATATTGACATAATTGATGTTATAAGCACCAAAATAAATGTAATTTGAGATTTTTTATGAATTCCACTAATTTTCTAGGTTACTATGATATATTAATGTTGATTTAATCAACTTGGTTCGAACATTTAATTCTGTTATGACTTTCACAAAAATCATATATCAAATAGTGTCAAAATTGACACAAAATAGTTTTTAAATAAAATATTATATTACTAATTGTTATTTTATTCCTAAAAATCTAAGGTTCGGCCAAATGACTTAGATAAGGATATATATATTAATAATAAACAATTTGGGGTTCTTTTGGCATGTTATAGTAAGTGTATTAACCATATAGTGAAAGAAAACAAAAAGACACGGTAAAAGTTAAATTATTTAACTTAGAGTTAAATCTAATTGATAAGGTTTAAAATAATATCCAAACATGTCTAAATTTGATTGGTTGATGAGATTACAACCCTATCTCATCTAATCTTCGAATATGAGTCATTTTTGGAGGTTTTTAAGTGGGGTTAGATTTATTATAAATTAATATTTTTAAGAATTCCTAAGGTGCCCCTCTCCTCCCCTATAAAAGGACACCTCCTCCCCCTCCTCCTCACACCAATTTGAGCACTCAAGCTCGGCCAACCCCTGCCAAAATCTCTTCTCCACTTCCCTAGAAACATCCTAGAGGTTCTGGTCTTACTCAAAGACCAATTTTAGTTCCCTAAGAGGAGGTCTCCAAAAGGCGCTTCAAAGAAGAGGTAATTACCGTTACCAATTCTTTCATCTTTATTTCTTCTTCCACTTCTTCTTCTTAGGTTGTTTCATTATGAAGTAATAACATCAGTATCACTCATATACTGATATGTTATTATAAGTATGAAACAACCCTATTTCACCATCTATCCATCCTACAGAAAAAGAAATCACCGCGCGTGCGTACGTACGGAATACCGTCTCCACGCCGTGGTGTAATCTATTTTCCACCACCACCTTACATGGATGGGTATAATGGTGTAAAGAATAACTATACATAGTTATTACAACATCATATTGATTCTGATATATTGTATAATCCACTCCAATTCAATTCAATATTTATAGAAATGATATCATCGCTCGTGCGTACGTACGGACTACCGTCTCCACGACGCGATGAGATTCATTCTCCATGTTAACCATTTAAGAATGATTATAATGTATATATAAGAAATAATAATGAAATATATGACATTATAAAACTACTGGATTTATGTATATATATACATATGTATGTCATCTACTTACTTCCATTTCAAGACAATAAGGAAAGAAAAACAGTGTTCATGCGTACGTACGGACTACCGTCTCCATGAACGGTGTTTTTCATTTTATTTATCTATCTATTATATATATATATATACTGAATATATATGATATATAAATCATATTTTATATTCTAGAAGTAAGTAAATCATGATATAAGTAATAATGATGTCAAGAACAACAAGTCAAAACACCTACGATAAATGAAACGATTTTACCCAAAACGCTTCTTTAACATGGAATTTACAAAAGAACGGGTAATATAATGTCATAAGTGAACCATATATGATATCATAACAATGAATATGATTCTATAATAAGTCAATAACATGATTTAAATCATTATACAGGAGTTTCGGACACTTACAAAGCAAGTCGGACCTAAGGTAAGGGAAATATCACAATCTCATTTTTATCCGAGATTGTTTATTCGTAAGTATTTACTGGGGTGTATTTTATCATCCACATCCATGTTCCCTCAATATGTAATATTGTTTCCATCCACTTACAATATTTTAAATCCAATTTTACCCTTAGGTGAGTTTTTAGTAAAGAATATGAAAGGAATCTTTTGTCGTTTTTTTTATATACGAGGTACTTTTTGACTTTTCCGACAAAAGTACGAAGAATGTTTTTTTTAACTTATACGGCACAAACGGATTTCTACTGTTTTATAAAGCCTTATTTTCATGAAGCTTCCTCTAAAAGAATTCATGACTATTTTCAATAAAATCTCTTTCTTTTAAAATTGCATGATGTTTTGTAAAAAGAAATTGATTTTGAAGAAGAAAGGATATTTTCCTCAAGAATTCAATTCAAGTGTTTTATCAAAATTATTTTCCATCAAAGTTAATAAAGGGTTCTGTTTCTATCCATATTTTTAAATTGATTTGAATATGTTGTGATGGAATTATGTTTATGAATTACTTTATCTTATATGAATGGTTTTATGATGTCATGTTGTTTAAGAATCCCATTTTTATTACATGGGTTATGCAATGATGTATGATTTATGATTTTGTGGCACACATAAGAAAGGATTCATTATAAGATGGGTGGTACCTATATCTCCCTCCAATGCATTGGGTAAAGATTTTATATCTCATGAGATAGACATGGCTGGAATGGTAGGTTATACCGGTTCAGTGAAACAGGACTGAAACGAGGATTACTCGATTCAGAAAGGGACTTTGTCCACTAAGATAGTCTTGGCAATGAGTCTTGACTAACAAGAAATGATTCTCTATGATTATGTGTGTATGCCACAATGAGTAATGTTTTAAGTTATGATTTCATTTCACTACTATGATTTATCCCATGTTATGAAATTATGCTCTCTTTTGCAGGTTAAGATTTCCAAAAGCTATGTTCTTATGTATATGATGTGATTTATATTTCTTTTGTTTACCCTTACTGAGCATTTGAGCTCACCCTTTTATGTTTTCTTTTCCCCAGGATATAAAGAAAGGTTTTAGGTAAAAAAAAGGGATGACCTTTATGGGAGATATTGAAGAACTTTCACCACGATTAGAAGATTACGTTCCGAGTTTCCAAAGACACTAAACTATTACGATCCTTTAGTGTGTGTTTTTGTTATGTACTAAGTATTCCGCAAATGTAATGTAATGTCCATGTACGTCAAGCTTCGGGTCTCTACAGAGATGGCTCAGGACATATGACGTTGGGGCATAGAAGAAAACCAGTAGAGGGAAGAAGTATTGGGGAACCTTTGATGTTTTATTAATGTAATAATGATCTATTGTATAATATACTTGGTGAGAGATGGCCATGATGAGGTAGGTAAATTAGTATACATATTTAGGGGATGATTTAGTTTCACTATTATTTATTGTGATTTAGAATTCTTTCATTATATTTTGTATGAGAGGGTCCTAGGAGGATACTAATGAGTACATTGTTATGGTCACCCCACATATATATAAACTTCTTTTAGGGAAGTAGGATCAGGTTGGATATCACGATAGATATTACTAGTTCATGGTTTTTCATGAGTTGTTTGGGCTATGTGGCCATTGTCAAGTTTACCTTTTGGTACTTATAGTTTCCTTTATTGTTGTTTTAGTGCTATATAAAATTACATGTATTATCTTGGGATTCCTCTTACCTTTATGATAATGTGTTGATTGGTGTGTCTATTTTATCTCTCTCTTATTTATGTTATCTTAGATGGAAATGCCTCCTATTTGTATGTATGATATACCCTCTGTCGTAGTCATTAATCTGCGGCCTACTAGAGGTGGGACTCAAGTAGCTACAATCACCCTTCTCTCATTATTGGACTTCGAGGGGTACTCTTTGGGGGGATGGTTCATGAAAAGTGTTGTTCCAGTAGTAAATGAATATGTGGATGTATTTTCTAATGATTTTTTGGGTGTTAATCTTGATCATAGGGTTGAGTTTACTATTTACTTAGTATCGGATGTTAATCTAACTTCAAAAACCCATTATCTAATGACTCAAGTGGAACTTTTGGAATTAAAAAAGAAATTAAAAGAGTTTATAGATAAAGGTGTCATTCATTAGATAAATTCACCATGGGGTGATCCTATATTATTTGTTAAAAATAAATATTTTTCAATGAGACTTTTCCTTGATTATAGATCCTTGAATAATATCAATGTTATTAATAAGTTTCCTTTTCCTCGTATCAATGATTTTTTTATCGGATCTAGGGAGCATAGTATTTTTAAAAGACTGATCTTAGACCAGGGTACCATCAGTTAAAGGTGAAGGAGGAATATATTCTAAAGATATTGTTTTGGACTACATACAAGAATTATGAGTTTTTAGTTATTCCCTCTAGGTTGTCCAATGCACAATCTATATTCTTGGATCTTATGAATAGATTTTTTCTATGACAATTTAGATAAGATTATGGTTTTGTTTATCGATTATATTTTGTTATTTTCTAAAATTAATGAGGATCATGAAATACACCTAAGGATTATTTTTAAAACCTTAAAATAAAATAAAATATATGTAAAATTTAGTAAGGGTGAATTTTGGTTGTAATAAATTTATTTTCTTGGGAATATTGTTTTTATTGATGGCATAACTATTGACCCTACTAAAACTAAATTTTTTGACTAATGGAAAAACCTTAAAAATTCACATAGATTCATATTTATCTTGTATTAGTGGGTTAATAACATCATTTTATTGAAAACTTTCCTTGGTTATTTATTCAAATAGACTAAGTTAACTCGAACAGGAGTTAAATTCATCTGGATAAAATAGTGTGATGATTTTTTTCCTAGAACTAAAAAGAATATTGGTGTATGATCTAGTTTTGGAACTACCCTATAGAAATGGTGATTTTTTCATCTTCATTGATGATTCTTTGAAAGTAATAGTTTGTGTTTTAACTTATAGTGATCAGGTAATTGCATATACTTTAAATCAGTTGAAACCTCATGAGAAAATTTATCCTACACAAGAATTTTGTGGTGACCTTTGGGTTATAGGTATGATTTATTTTGAGTTTGGTTTATCCTCTAGGTCATTCTATAGGTTTCTAAGAAGTAGGAATTTAAATAATTTATTTTTTATAAGACATTCCAGGGGTAATGTTTAAGAACATGTTTAGTACTAACCATGCAGTAACCATGAGTTATGGAAATGTGATTCTCTAGTGGTGTTTTTCATGGTTTGAGCATAGTTAGTAAAATCATGTAGCTCTCAATGGAAATAGAGTGGGTGTTTGGGTGGTTTTATAGAGGTATCATGCAACTTGTGCATGATTTTCCCAATGAGTGTGGCTTATCCCAGGTAACCATGCACCTTTATTTTCAATGGGATAGAGAACATGCATGGTTGACACATAGTTTGTCCAACCGTATAGCCTAATTATATTCCCCAATACAAACCTTTAAAAAAGTTAGAATATAACTATTTTCCTTTGGTCATTTGTATATATAATCACCTCTTAATACCCATTAGGATCAAACTAAACTTTCCCTAATTCTATAGAGTATTATCCCCTTAGTTTTTTGAAAGTTTTTCTTCATTCTTGACATATTTATTCATTGCTTGTTCCATCTTTTATCTGGTTTTACCTCTTATTCTTATATCCTTACTTTATCTCTTCTCCCCTTATCTCATTTGAACCCAATTGGGATGTGGTTTCTAGATCTAAGTCATTTGACAGATTATTGATGATTTTTCTTATAGATCCAGGATCATGAGGACCTGATATACTCATTTCAAATCTTCCTTTTCAAAGGTGGATAGTATCCCTGCATTCATGAGGTAGGTGTATATATACAAAGGTTGTAATTCATGAACTTATTTATGTTCCTATAAATTATTTAGGTTTTCTTTAAAAAATTAATTAATTTGATATAATAGTGGATTTTCTTCACTATATGTGTGTTTTTAAAGGGCTTTTTATTTAAAAACATATTTTTTTCACACTATGTGTTTGATGAAATACCTTGAAGGTGGTTTTGATTCTAAAATGAGTTATTAATCATGAGAGTGGTGATGCTTCACTTTGAAAATGTGTTATAAATTTTGAGAATGGGAGGGGTTTATGTTATGCATGGCTTAGTGTTTTTTTTATTTCTGAGTATGTATTCCCAAAGGATATATCTCAATCTTATGATTTGTTATTTATGCTTGGTTTTATACATGATTGTTATTTTCATACCGGGCTCCTCACTTATTTATCTTTTGGTGTATCTTTTTATGGTTTTTTTATGATTTAGTGTTATTTTACATGTATTTTTATATTCTTGGTTTAGGTGAATATGAATGGATGTTTTGAAAAACCAAAGGGTTTTTACAACATATTTCTCTTTAAAACTACTATATAAACTGGTCTTGTTTCAATGTTAGAGCTTATTTTTTTAGGGTATTGGAATTTTTATAGAGTCTTTGGTGAAATCCTACTGTTATTTGTTCTCACACACTACTTTTTTCTTTGGGAATTTTTAGATGTGGTTTTTCATGGATTAGGTAAAGGGAAGGGTGTATTATAGTTCATTGGATTTTCTTATATGTTATTAACTTTTTAATGGGATGGATTGGTGGTGAAGTATATTCCCATGAAGACTTGGTTTTAGTCTGGTCTTATTTATCTTTCAAGTTTATCTTTTTTGGGGTTGACATTGTATGTCTCATAGATGTTTACCCTTCTATTGAAATGTACTCTATTTGTTTATATCTTTTTAGTTGTTCATGAGACTTGTATGTGGTCCTTTGTTATTATTTATCTTGTGGTGATCCAAATTAGGTGAAATATAGGTTGAATTAGGTTGGTTCATTATAACCTTGAACTATTCATTATGGTATTTTCTTTAAAAATTTATAGAAATCATTTAAATGGATTAAAGTTTGAAATATACACTGATCATACATGTTTGAAGTATATATTCACTCAGAAAGTGTCGAACATTAGATGAAGGAGATTGCTGTAATTGATAAAGGGTTATGACTGTATAATTCATTATCATCTTGGTAAAAAAACTATTGAATTGATTTTTTGTGTTTGAAAGATAATGCATCATAAAATATTCTACAATTGTAACATGATCCATTGGTTTATGAATTGATGAATTTGGATTATAAATTATGAATACAATAACTCTATAAGTACCTAGATTTTCTATAAGGTATGGAACATGTTTAAGGTCAATTTAAATCCTCTTTTTTATCCTTATAAACATTACTAATACCTTAGAGGTGAAATAGAGAGTGTTTGGAGCTTTTTCGGAGCCCAAAGCTCTGAGTTATGGAGAAAACTTAAGAGGAACACTATTAGTGTGTGGTTAGTTCTAACCATGCACCTCAAACTTTTTATCCCTATAAAAGTGTCGCATGGTTTTTATAAACCATGTAAGGAATACTTAGATCATACAAGGCTAATAGAGACGGTGTGCATAGGCTATGCATGGTTTGTCTCACTGTGTGCTTCTAGTCATGTAGCATGTACTCCTTAGGAAGTGGGGTGTGAACAGTTGGCACATGGTTTGGAAAAACGTGCTTCCAAACCATGATACCACTTAAAATTTGTCGAATTACCATTTCCCATATTTCTATTTAAATTACCCCTCCCCTCCCCCTTTTTTCTATTCCTCTCTAGCGAATAGATTCCTCCTCTCCTCCCTTTTGAGCTATCTCAAGCCAAACTCTAGGCTTTGAATCCGTTTCTCCATGTGACATTCGATTGAGTCACTGTTCATCCTGTTGGATCGCCACTTCTAAGCTCTTCAATAATTTATATCCTTTTTTAATTATTCTTCTTATAGATATATTTAATTTTTTGTGAGATCATATTCCCTATTTTAAGGTAGTTTTTTTGTTTTGTTGTTTTCTTTCAATTTGTACCAAACCAAAGGCCAATACTAGGAATGTGTTCTATAACAAGATTATGGTAGGTGGTCTATAACTTTTCCCTAAGGTTTTTTATCTATTTTAATATCACCAATTTTCCACACACTGGACCTTTTGGTTATTTTTTATAAATTAAATTATATTCCTTATATTTATTATTTCACCTAGTTTGGGTCTCCCTCAAAGCACCAAATCATGGTTGGAGGTTTTCAACCTCAACCCAGTCCACCTTTGAGGTGTGTTATTTTATCCTCCCTATGTTAAACCACCACTTTGGGTGTGTGATATCACCAAACTTTTACTGGTATCCTTTTTAATTTAAATTAGTTAGTTTGAGAGGATCATGCCTCCTTTTCCATATTATTTAATGTGATTAAAATGATTAAATGTTATTAAGGTGATTAAACAATAATGTGGAATGTGATGGATATTATCTTATCTTGTGCCTCTTTATAAATTCAATTGGGAATTTACACTAAGATATCCCATTATATTTATATACATGCTTGATGTATGACATCGTGGTATGTCACTGACTAATTATAAAGGCATAGCACCTGTTTCATCTAGGCATGGCACTAACTTATTTTTAAGGTATAGAACCTATGAATTTATGGTATAGAACCAGCTAGGGTATCAAGTTATAGAACCTATGACCACTAGGTATGATTTTTTATGGTATGGAACCATTTAGGATGATCGAGGTATGGGACTTATGGATTCCATATACATTTAAATCTCCAGATATAGGTCGACCTGGTTATACACCTTTGGACCTAGCCCATATAGGTTTGTTACTCTTATCACGTGTGGATTATTCTGATATGGTTACTAAATGATATTGATACTTTATATATTTATTGATTCTCATATGTTATATCATATTTCTTTAATATCTTATGCCATGGAATTTTTATGTTTTTCTTAAATTATTGCATACCTGTTACACCTATACATGGTTATGGTTTATAAACATGGGCTAGATTTGTTATAGAAATCATTAGTGGTGGCATAATGATTATATCTCACAACCTATTTGGGATAATTATTGGTACTTAGATATATTTCCTGGATGTAGGTAGGTACTAGTGAATTCACCTAGTTATCAATGCTTGATTGATTTTAGCATGGGAGCGAGGGAGCATAGGACTAAGATATGTCTCGTGATGCTATATAGATATAGAATTTTTGGTCCTTTTAGTTATTTTTATATACATGTATTGTTCTACATTTCTACCTCCATGTTGCATGTTCTTATATATTTAGATACATGACATCACATCATTTTGTATATGGTACTGGATATTTATTTTGATGGATTGTTTATTATTATCATCTAGATGTTTTGCTTTTTTTTTGTTCTAGTTGTCATTTATTATTTTTATGTTATTATCCATTATTAAAACATTTTTAACTCTAATTTTGAAGGTATAGTATCCCCATTTTACCACCTTAAACCCTTAATAATAGTTGATAGCCTCTGGCATATAGGGAGGCATGTTTGAGGCCTAATGAACCATTAACTTAGTGCACATTTTAGTGGCTCCCTGGTCGTATGTTACAAATTTGTATTATAGGTTTATTTTCTTTTACATTCTCTCTTGGGATGGTATAAAGGATAATAGGATGTGTTGATAATGATCATGTTCCTAGGATTATCTAACCCATATATGGGGGAAATCCAAATTACCTGGGATGGGACTTGATGTTCTGGATTATGCTTGTTATAGTTGATTTGATTTCACTATTCGGTGACACACGTGATATGTGATGTAAATATTATTATGATGTTGGATTTCATTTTATCCTTGGATTGATGTGGCAAGTAAGTATTGATAATGCATCGTTTTAGGTACCTTATAGGATTAATATGTCATGCCTTATGCCATGCCATGTATTTTGCATTTCCTGAATACATGATACTTGTTGTATGTGTCTTGAGTGATACATCTGTTATGAAATTAACACTTCTAAATGAAAAAAATGGATTTAATAATTTTTTATTAAACAATATGTATCCACCTAAATGGTTTTTTACCATATAGGTTGATGATGGCACCTTAATTAACCAAATATCACATGTTTGACTTATGTAATTGAGGTTATATAGACTGAAACATTAGTTGGTTTTGAATACATGAATGTCATTTGTAATCTAAAGAGTGAATTTACCTATTTAGATTGGGAGTGATGATTTAATGAGTCAAATCATATTATACTACCTGTTACATTCTACTATTGAATGTAAAGGTCAAGAAATAGTTAAATGAACTACCAATTGCAATTTATAAACATGTACATGTATAAATTGGGAATGGTACATTGGTTAACAAGTCTATTATATAAATATAAGAATTGATAAATCGTAAATTCTAATGAAGACACCATTAAATGGGGTTTTCAATTTCAACATAAAGGCATTTTTTCTCTATAACTTTCAATTTATAGTCCATATATTAGGACCCTGATAGTGAAATAGAGAGATTGAACCAAACACAACCTTAATAGTGGGTAGAAGGAAGTGTCTCTTATGTTTTTTAAGATCATTCATGTCACATAGACCTGGATTTATGAGTAATCTGAGGAGTTTCTTTTATAGGAAGTCTTGTACCTATCCTATTCTTGTATTTGTGATGCTATCATTGTCAAATTCTATTTCAGGCATGTTCTTATAATTTGTAGTATTATACTATTATGACGTACTCGATATTTTCTCCAGGAGGGTGGTGACACCCATGCTCCAAATGTGATGGGCCCCGAGCCACCAGTGTTACCTTTATTAATTCCACCTATGGAATCTCCTTTTATATAGGGATCTCCACAACCTACCATGATTATGGAAGAGTTTATGTATGAGTTTTAGTAGTAGAACTCACCCATGTTTTTGTGGGTTGATGGTCCCCAGGCTGTAGGGTTATTTCTAGATGCAATTCGGACTATCTTCTATCTTCGAGAACCTTGAGACACATCATGAGAGGAGGGTGAAGCTCTCTATATATATATATGCATCTAGATTCCACCAAGTTTTGGTGGGATGTCATATCTCAGGCTGGTCATCATCAGGGTATAGCCTGGGCTAGAGTTCGGAATATCTTCTATGACAAATTTTTTCCTAAGACCATGAGGGATGATCATGCTAGAGAGTTTGTAAACATACAATAAGATTTGATATCTGTTATGGATTACTCCATTAATTTTAAAAGCTTCAGTGTTTTGTGTCTATCTATACTACTGATGAGCCAGTGAAAGTGATATGTTTTGAGGATGGGCTTAAACATTCTATTTTTTCTCAAGTGAATGTATTCTAGTTGAATATTATATCTGATATTGTAAACCAAGATCTTATTATCAATTTTAATATGAGGGAAGATGGAGGTTCAGATCAAATTTAACCATCTTATCAACCTAGTAGTTCAGTATCTGGCTACAGGAAGTGCTACTTTGAGACCGCTCATGAGGGAAGTACTGGTCAAAGTGAAAATGTTATCATCTTTGTAGTATATCATCAGTACAGGAAGCATGGGCACATGAAATATTGGTGTGAGAGATCCCCAATTGAGTGTCGATCCTACGGAAGGATGATCCATTCACATAGTTTTTTTATAATCTTTCCTCCAGTAGCTAGTAAGATAGGATCAGTACCTACTCTAGGTCTTGAAGCAATATCAACAACTCTGTATCAAGCAGTGAGCTGGGTGATACAGGCTGGACAGGCTGAGGAGGTGGTCATGGTCGGGGTATCCAGACACTAGTTATATAGAATAAACAGAGTAGGCCTACTCAAGTCAGTTATTTTTTATCTCAAGGATATGTAATGGTCTAGTTTTATGTAGTGAATCATGTATCGGGGGAGAAGATTCTTATACCTTCTACAGCATGAGGCATGATTTTACTTGAATCAACCTTGGTATCTGTTTTGTTTAACATAGGGTATTTGAATTATTTTATATCTATGGCTATCATGGAAATCCCCATGATTGAAATGATATATTTATATGGGGTGATGACCCTTGACACTCCTTTGGGTATGTGTTTATAGAGTGTATGTCAATGTATGAAGTTCCACCTTGAGATAGGCAGCTATCATTTTATATGGAACTTCTTTATCCTGGAGATGTATAGTTTTAAAATTATCCTTGGAATGTACTAGTTAGTTCTTTATCATGCCTTCATGGGTTTCTATCAACAGAGGGTGTCCTTTTCATCACTAGAGGGTAACCCTTATATTCACATGGGGGAGTGGGATGTCTAGGCAGGTAGAACTATACTAGAGAATTGTCGGTTGAGTGGTGTCACAACCAAAATTTCTAGCCTTTATATTAATGATAAGGGAACATGTCATGTTGAATTACCTAATATAGTAGATTGTTTCAAGGATTTATTTATGGATGAATTTTCTGGTTTACCTCATGATTGATAGGTAGTGATCTCTATTAGTCTAGTTATAAGAGATGCACCAATTCCCATTCCTCCTTACATGATGGTCACTACTGAGCTACATTATCTCAAGATATAGCTAGAGGAATTAGAGACTAAGGGATTTATACAACCTAGTACTTCTCTTTGGGGTTTAATGGTCCTTTTCACTAAGAATTAGGATGGAACCATCAATATTTGTGTGGATTTTTGGAAGTTAAATCAGTTTAATATGAAAAAATAGTATCCTTTTTCTCGTATAGATGGCCTCTTTGATCATCTCTAAGGAGTTCATGCTTTTTAAAAGAATGATCTGAGGTCAAAATATCACTAGGTACATGTTATACCATCAAAAATACCTCATACGAAAATCCTTATAAGATATTTTCCTTATGAGTATCTAGTTATACCATTAGGTCTCATGAATGCACCATCTATTTTCATGGATCAAGGGAATTGAGTTTTCCACCCGTTTCTTGATTAATTTTTGGTAGTATTTATAGATGACATCTTGGTATATTCTCATACTCAACACAAACATGAAAAACATCTTGATATAATTCTGAATACACTAATATAAAACCATATGTATGCTAGTTCACTAAATGCCACTTTTGGATCAATAATGGCTACTTCCTGGGTCACATTTTTTCAAAGGTTATAGTATCAGTTGACCTATATATGGTGATTTCTATAGTTTCTGAGGAGTAGACCAGAATTATTGTACATATGTAGTTTCATGGGTCTGTTCGAATATTACATATGCTTTATACATAACTTTTCACACCTTGAAGCACCTGTTATGGGCTTGAATAATAAGGGTGTGAAGTTTTTTTGGTCATAAGCATGTGAGATAGCTTTTTAGGAGCTGAAATGGAGACAGAATTCAGTACCAATAAAAATTATTATATATTTGGGTAGAGGTTATATATTCTATTGTAGTGAATCATATTTTGGGATAGGAGAAGTTCTGATATAGGAAGATAAAGTCATGGTGTATGGGTCTCGTCAGTTGAGACCACATGAGAGGAATTTCCTGACACACAATCTCAAGTTGGAAGATGTAGTTCATGCCTTGTTTTTTTAGAGACACTGCTTTTTTGGAGAGTGTTTTGTGGTGTTCACAGACCACAAATGCCTCATGTATATTTTCACACAACATGACTTAATCCTCTTCTAGATAAGGTAGGTTGAATACATAAATTCCTTTTATTTTTATTTTTTTTATATTCCTGGGAAAGGTAATGTTGTATCAAATGATTTGAGCTAAAGGACTCAGACATGGGAAGTTCAAGAGGCCATTATCGATTGGCAGATTATGAATCTCTTTTATGAAATGCACTTGGAGGTTCATGATTATTATGGACAATCTATACTTGCATAGTTTTTAGTGGCCTATTCATTTCTAAAGAGAGTGAAGATGAGTCAGTTATCGTATCCAAAGGGCTTGGTCCTAAGGGAGACTGTTTTAGGTGAGGATTTTCTTCCAGGTTTGATCATTGAATAGAATAAGGTCTTGTGAATTCATGGATGTTTCTGGGTTTCTAATGACATCTAGGTGGAATTGATGTGAGTTTATCATGCTTCTTCTTGCATAGTAAACCTTGGTCTTATGAAGATGAATTGTAACTAAATTCTCCAGTATTGGTGGCCTAGTATGAAAAGGGAGACATCTATTTTTGTTACTTGGTGTTCCACCTATCAGCAGGTGAAGGCAGAACACCAACAACCAATAGAAATTATACAGTGGTTGCCTATTCCTGAGTAGAAATTAGATGATGTAACTATGGAATTTGTGAATAGATTATTGAGATTACCTCATGATAGTGATACAATATGGATAATCTCTGATAGGATCATGAAGGTCACTCGTTTCTTACCTATCATAGATACCTTCTCAAGGGATTAAATTAGAATACTATATGTCTATGAGATTGTATTTCTTTATGGGATCCCTCATACTATTTTTTATAATAGGGATTCTCATTTCATATCGAGGTTTTGGTAGGGGTTGCAAAAATATTTGGGTACTTAGGTGCTTTTGAGCATAACCTTTCACCCTTATACTGACAGTCAATCATAATAGAAACTATAGGTACTAAAGGACATGATTTGAGGATGCATCCTTAATTTTGGAGGTTCTTTGGATAAACATATACCTCTTATTGAGTTTTCCTATTGACTGAAAATTAACTTTTTATTAATAAAATCACTTTTTAGGAAAAGTGAGAAACTAGTCCCAATCAATCCGGCGAAGAATCCTCATAAGAGAAAGAAAATCCATCAAATCATAGCCTCAACCTATTGGTACTTTCCTCCATATAAAGTTTCCATTTCATAAGTCATACCTTAGCATCAGGGTATTCACCGATAACAACTTCAAAGCGGGACGCCATTTTGTCCCAAGTACGAGTATACTCTTCTTTTCTGATTTTCCCATCATTGAAGCCTCTCATCAGGATCATATCCTATTTTTCAATCCAATTAGCCTACTCGTTTTTGACCTCCACTTGAATATTTCTTCCCATCATCTCCTCCTCTTCATGTGGTATGTTTACATAAAGGAATCCTTCCACCATTTCCTCCCTAGAGTAGAGGATGGGTTCTTTAGAGTCCTTTTCCACTTTGATACTGTTTGCATTATCTTTATGAATCAGACTCAGCTTGTCATTGTTGATTCCATGAACTGTAACTTTAGGCTTCTCCTACACAACAATCATGGAAGCAGATGACGATTCTTTCTCGCACGGTTTATACTTTTTACCTGACCGTGTTTCCATCGGTTCTAGTAGATGTGAGTATTCCTTGCAGCCATTCCCCTTATTCTTAGGGGTCTTCCCCTCCTCATGAGCCTTAGTTACTCTGTATTCCTCCTCAGATTCCATACCTTTTGTTGCTCCTCTATATGGATCAAAGGGCTGATCTTGTATAATCTCCTTGTTGTCCAAACACTCAAAAGAGTTGTTGGTCTAGACACCATCTTAGACCAAACCCTTCCCTGGTGATTTTTGGATGAGCCCCGAAGTATCAACACTCTGAATACTATTGACTTGGGGTTCAATCGCTACCCCTTCTGTCCAAACTACAAGATCCTTCCTAGAAAAACTCTCACCTTCAACTTGAGGCAATTGCAAGGGTGGATCAGCATTCTGTTGTGCCATGGATTTATTGGGTGTCTTGGTCCCTCAAAGCCTCCTTGAGCCGATCAAAAACCCCCGACACAGAGGGTTCCTCGACCTTATTTCCCGCTGGTTTACTCTGCACCTCATTATTCACCACTTTCTTCATCTGTTTACCATCATCACCCTCCCTCACCTACATTGGAACCTTCCCCTGGTGAACACAACATCTGCAAATAGCCTCTGAATGGCCTAGTCCACGACAAGAGGATTAGAACTCCACCCAATGGTCATAGACCATCGGCTGCTTACACCGTACCTCCTCGCCAGATTCAATCTACATAGACTCGACCAGCAGCCTCGATACATCAACCTCCACACACATGTATGGGTTGATTGGATGGCACACAAAAGTCATGCGTGAGTCAACATAGAGAAACTGACCCACTAAATTCCCTAACATACGCATAATCGCAGGATTATGGAATGGAAGAGGAAGTTGAGGGAGGATTACCCAAACCAAAATTGAAGGAGAATCACACTTCAGGTAAATATCATAGCTCCACTGAAACAAGTATAATCCATAGTCACCACACTTCCTAGGCGCACACGATAGAGCACAGACAAAATCCTCGGACGAAGAACAACTCACCATCAAATTCCTTTTATCTAATAGCCTGACAACTGCTCGTTCTTGAAGTCCCCATTTTTCGATGATAAGCCTATCAAAATCATCCACCGACGGCCGTTTGTTCCTAAAATAGGCAACCAATGTTAAGTTTAGAAAGCTCTCCACCTCCGTAAACTCCAAAGCTGATATCGATATCACGGGATTTCCTTCCCAAATACCAGGGACCTTCGGGCCAAGGTTAATCTTAGGAAATCTCGAGATCGAATCAGGATCAGTAAAGGGGAAGAATTCGCGTCTACGGACACTATGAGAATTCCATGGATACTCCCCCCTTTCTCTGACTAGCGGCATAGGGGGGGACACCGTCGTCCCCATTAGGTTTTCGTGATTGTTGCTTTCGCGATCGCCGCTTCAAGCATCCCCATAAAATTTGTGTCAGTTTTCCTACAATAACAAATTTTAGGTTATGATACAGATGGCCCCCTATAAGGTCTTATATAGTATTCCATTCCATTCACCTCTGTGTTACGTAGAGGCAAGTGAGGCAACACTAATTGGACCTCGTATCATTCAAGAAACTTCAGAGAAGGTTTAACTGATTTGGAAGCAAATTTCTATAGCTTAGTCTAGGAAGAATTCATACATTGACCATCATCATCGACCATTATATTTTGAGTTTGTGGATTAGGTATTATTATGTGTATAAACTACACTATGGCATCGAAGGTTTAGAAGGAATGGGAATTTATAACCTCATTTCATTGGAAATTTTGAGGTTGTGGATAGATTTGGGCTAGTATCCTATATGATGTAGTTACCTTGGAGGTACCGAGCTATAAACAGCATATTCCATGTTTCACAACTTCATTGGTACTATTCTAATTATTCTCTTATATTTCATCCTGATGAGGTTGAGTTTCAGGTAGATTCACCCTTTGAGGAGTATCTTATTCATCTTATGGACCCAAGCATAAAGGCTCTTCGAGACAGGTCAGTTCCTATGGTATAGGTTCTATAGAAGCATGACCATGTACAGGATGAGACTTGGGAGTGAGAAATTAATGTACATACTAAGTGGTCGGAGTTATTCTCAAATGATTTTTTACCAACCATGGAAGGGAAACTCAGGAATGAGTTTCTTTAAGGGGAAATACTGTAAAAACATGAATATTCTATGAGGTATGAAAACTTTTAAATTTTAATTTAAATCCTCTATTTTATCCTTATAAACATTATTAACCCCTTAGAGGTGAAATCAGGAGTGTCTGAGGCTTTTTCGAATCTTGAAGCTCTGAGTTTTGGAGAGAATAGGATAGGTGCATGGTTAGAACATGGTTAGGGATAACTATGACCCTAAAATTGTGTGGCCCTATAAGGGAGTCTTGTTGTTTATTTAAACCATGTGAGGGATGATTGGACCATGAAGGTATTAGATAGTGGTTCTACATGTGTTGTGCTTGGTTTTTCTATCTATATGTTCTTGGTTGTGTTGGGTGTGCTCCCTAGGCAGCAGGGTGTGCACAATTGGGGCACGATTTAGCCAACTGTACAGCTAAACTATGTGACCACTTAAAAATTGGAAAATTAGTTTTTTTACACTATTTATATTTTACTTATCCCCTCCTTTATTTTTCTCTCCCATGGACATTAGGCTCCTCTCCTACCTTTTGATGTCTCTCTAGACTAAATATAGGCTTTGATTCTATTTCTTCATCTGAAATTTGATTGATCCACCATTCATCTCATTGGATCACAACTGGTAAGCTCTTCATTCCTTTATATCATTTCATCATTCTTCTTCCTATTTATGGAGTTATTATGGTGTGAACTCATATGGTGTATTTTCTAGCCATTTTTCTATTTTACCATTTTATTTTGATCTAGACCAAACCAAAGGCCGATACTGGATGAGTGTTCTACTACATGCTTAAGGTAGGTGGTCAATACCTTTTCCCAAATTTTTTTTGGTCAATTTGACTATCACTATTGTGTTTCATGCTTGAACTTCTGATAATTTCTTTTGAATTAAATGATAATCCTTAAATTAATTATTTCTCATAGTTTGGGTCTCCCTTGCATCACCTAATCATAGTTGGAGGTTGTCAGCCTCATGCCAAGAATCCTATGAGGTGTGTTATTTTATCATCCCTATGTTAAACCACCCCTTTAGGTGTGTGAGGTCTCCACCTTTGTAGTGGGAGAATTTTTAATTTAAATGGGTTAGTTGTAGAGGATCATGCCTCATTTTCCTTGTTATTAAATGTGATTAAAATGATTAAATATTATTAAAGTAATTAAATGATAATGTGGAATAAGATGGATATTCTTTTTTGTGCCTATTCATACTTGTAATTGGGTATAGACACTAAAATATCCCATGATATTTATATACTTTCTTGATTCATGAAATCACAGTATGGTATAGACTTATTATAAAGGCATGGCCCCTTTTATATCTCAGTATGGAACCAACTTATTTTGAAGGTATGAAACCTATGACTTTATGGTATGGTGCTGAATAGGGTATCAATATATGGAACCTATGACCCATAATTATGATTTTTTATGGTATGGAACCATTGAGTAGGATTGAGGTATGGAACCTGTGACTTCAATATACATTTACATCTCTGGATATAGGTCACCCTACTTATATGCCTTGGGACCTGGCCCATGTAGGCCTATTACACTTATCACATGTGGCTTATACTGAGTTGGTTACTACCTATTATCAATACTCTATATATATATATATATATATTGATGCTCATATTTTATTATCTACTTTTCTATATCTTGTTCCATGGACTTGTTATATTTGTATTACATTACTATTTACATGTTATACCTAACACGTTTATGGTTTATTTACATAGGATGGATATTTTATAAACATCATTAGTTTTGGTATATTGGGTATATCAGACACCATGTTCGGGAAACCAATTGGTACCTAGATAAAATTCATGGATATGAGTAGGGACTAGGGCATGCACCCTGTTATTGATGCTTGATTGATTATAGTGTGAGATTGGGGGATCACAAAGCCGAGATATGGCTCGTGATGCTATCTAGAGATATAATTTTTGGTATTTTTGGTTATTTTGATATACATGTATTTTTTTGGATTCTAGATTCCATGTTTTATGTTCTTATTTCTTTATATACATGACTTCACATCATTTTGTATATGGCATTATATATTTATTTCGATATATTTTTCATTATTATCATATGTATGTTTTACATCCATTATTATAGTTTTCATTTATTATTATTTCTTTATTATCAATCATTACACCACTATGTTACTCTGATTATGAGGGTATAGTCTCACCATTGTACCACCTTAGACCCTCGCTACTAGTTGGTAGCCTCTGACGTATAGGGAGGTGTTCTTGAGTCATTGTGACCAATCGAATTGGAGAACTATTTAGTGGCTCTTAGGTCGAATGTTAAAAACTCCCCCTATGTTGTTCTAGGATTCTGTATAATCATATTTTTCATATATTATTAAGAAATATCATAAGAAATATAGTTTTTTAAAAAATAATTTAATTGGTTAAGGAAGTTAAGTTTCCTAAATTTAATATTGACAAATATGGTGTTTTGAGATTCAAAAAATTTTATGTGTTTCACATGACCCCCGGTTGAATAATAAACTATTGAGTAAGGATCATAGATCTTGATTTTTTATTCATAATGATAGAAAAAAATGTATAAATATCTTCAAGGACATTTTATCTAAGATGGAATGAAGAGATATATTTTTTATTTTACTATGAAATGTTTTAATTTTAAACAAGTTAAAGAAGAATGATATTTATTGAAGGGAATTATTCATCCTTTTTCAGTGCCAAAATGGAAATGGGAAAATATATCAATGGATTTCATGGTGATATGTCCAATGACATCTCAAGGTAATAATGTGATTTGGGTAATTATTGATTGATTAACTAAATCTAATAATTTTATTTATGTTTGAGATAATATGTATTTGGATCAACTTTATCAACTTTATTTTAATGATATAATTGTATTAAATTGATTCCCTATTTCATAATCATAAGTATTTTGGAAATAGGTCTGATCATGGATGAATAATGGAAACAATTGTCATCCAAGGGTTTCATCCAGGGTAAGTTGTGATGCTCTCTCCCTCTTCATGATAGCAGCGAAAACTAAACCAATCCCTCTCCCACTGGCAGGGGAGGGACATCCAACATCAAACAAGGGAGTGGTAAATTCTTTCCTTCCCATTTCTAACCCTGATCTCCTTCCACCTTTTCCTCAAGCTTCATTGTGCTTAGAAGTACTAGATTTGTTTGATGGATACCCTAACCTCCTGATATTGATCATAAAGTTTACTGGAACCTTAGTGATCCTAAAGCTCACTCTGATTGCTCAGTTTAAGTAGAGATACCCATCGGTTGATTCATTTGATAGGTATGTCTTCATATCTTGGGATTTATAGGAAAGGGCAGAAGTGGGTCTGCTAGATAGCCAACATATTATGATATAGTTTTCATCAGAGGAATATTTAATCAAATACTTCTCATGTTCCCCCCACATATTTAATGGATTTTGGTTCTAACTATTTAGATGGTCTTTCGACTTCTATGTGAAGCGTGATTCACCTAAAATTGAAATTTGGGTGAGTTTCCCCAATCTTCCTTTACTGTTTCAAAACCCCTCAGTTAATAGACTTTTTGAGAACCTTGTTAGTAGATACTTGTACTCAGATAGCTACACCAAGTCTATCTATCATCATATTAACCAATATGTCTATGTGGAAATGGATGTGTCCATGGGGACATTTGATTATGTTTGGATTACAGTTAATGATGAGTATCGGTGAAAATAGCGTGTGGTCTATGAATAATGGACTGAGTTCTATTCCGTCTATAGTAATTTGGGACACTCGATGGATAACAGTTGATGGGGGTCTCAAATTATAGAAAATCAGATGGGTGAGAGAAGTGGTAAGAAACTATAGGTTCATGTTGTGTCAGGATTTTTGGAACATATGCCAATGGGTGTGGACTCTGAGTTCAAATCTGCAACATATAGATTACAGGGTGTGAATCCACTAGTGACTGATGTCTTCATCATATTGAGGAAAGATCTGGGCATTCCTCAGTCTCCACTACCTGATGTGGAGGAGAAGCGGCCTACCAGTGCCTCATACACTTAGGTTGTGCGGTCATGGACTAGTAATAGTGCTAATGGTCCAGAAAAGGATTTTAAATTCAGGAAATTGAGGCAGGAACTCAGTGTCCCCTAGACTTATGTGAAACTTTCATTAGATAAACTGAGCTCAAATGTGGAGTTATCTTATGGTGTTTCGTACCCTTCTCTTGAGGGTCCCCAAGGTGTTAGTGGGCATATCTCTGATGTGAAACCAAAAAGGGTGAATGAGGGAGGTCCCAAGACTCCCATGGATGGTTCAAATGCTAATATGGTGAGATTAGGGAATGGTATCAATGTTAGTATCTAGGTTGAGGTTCAAAAGGAACCTAGAGAGAGTACTACTATAGATTAAAATATTCCAGAAAAGAAAATAGGGGGAGAGGCCTTGATGAGGAAGAGTCCTAGGGAGGTGGAAGTTCTTGTGCTAGGTAACCAGTTTGGGATTCTATAACATGATGATTAGGTACAAGTTTTTGAAAAAGTTCTGGTCAGATCTTATAGGTATGAGAAAAAGGTCCATGGGAATGGCTCTAGTGATGAATATTCCAACCACTTTGCAGGCGTCACAGAGGATGAGGGTTAGGATAGTAGGTATCCAGTCCTGAGGATAAGTAATATCAGGAGGGGAATATATAAAGAAAGAATGGATTTCTCATATTTACCTCTACCAATAGACAATAGGTCTATGAAGAAGTCTAAGGAAAATAAGATGGTTAGTGATAACCACCTCTCCAAGTTGGCTTACTAGCAGAAGTTTGATTCTAAACCCGAAAAGTATTTGGAATTGCTCATGAGCTTAGAAGAGATAATTGTTGAAACTATTCTGATAATTAATTCTCCTAATAAAGAGGCATAAAGAATGATGTAAAGGGCTCTATGGGTGACCAATAATGAAGATCAGGGCATCTGGATTGATAAATAAGGCATGATTTTAATAAGGGGATTCATCAAGGGGAAGATCGGCATTGGGGAGTACATACATTCCTGGGACAAGCTGGAGTTTAGGTTTGAATATCTTATGATGGAGGAACTTGACACTCATGTAAACACTATCTCATGCAAACTATTTAGGGAGATTAAAACTAGTAGGCTCAAATTGTAATTTAATGGATCGGTTATTTCCTTTTGTACTTGAACTATGGTTTCTCATTGTTTCCTTAAAAGTGGTTTATAATAAAAAAAAATTAATTTTGAGGGGATTCTCTATTTCCTCTATATCTTATCATGATACTATATTCACCTTTAATTTCTATAAAGGAATTCATATGACCTTGGGTATTGAATTAAATTGAAGTACAAGATTTTATCTATAATCTGATGGATAATCATAGAGAATGATTTATACTTTGGAGGATATTCTTCAATATTGTTCAATGTATTATTATTAATATTGGGATCAATATATAACTTTGGTTGAGTTTTCTAATAATAGAGGTTTTCATTATGGTATACAGATGGTGCCTTTCAAGGCTCTATATGGAAGGTGGTGTCAGACTCTAGTATATTGGGATCCATTCATGGAAAGAATATTTTTAGGAAAATAATTGGTAGAATAAATGGTTGAGAAAGTAAATATGATTTAGCAACACATGAGGATGGATCATAGCAAGAAAAAAATTTATATAGATAACCAGAGGAAAGATATTTCTTTTGAGGTAGGCAGTCATGTTTTTCTTAATGTTTCTCCATTGAAAAGTGTTATGTGTTTTCATAAAAAGTGAATCTTATATAAAATATTCATTGGACCTTATGAAATCCTAGAGAAATTTGGATCAGTTCCCTATCAAGTTTACTTTCCTATAACTTTATCTCATGTATATGACATATTTCAAGCTTTGTTGTTAAGAAAATGTGTGATGGATGCATATCATGTTTTAAGACCAAAAGTAGCTCAGTTGGAAGAAAATATTTCTTATGAGGAATATCTAGTACAAATTATTGATTGCGGGGAGAAAGTTTTGTGAAATATGGTAAATTTATCAAGTTAAGGATTTGTGTAAAAACCATATAGTTTAAGAAGCAACATGGGAATCATAAAATGCTATCAAGTAAAAATATCCCCACTTCTTTAAGTAATGAATAAAATTTCAAGGATGCAATTTCCAAAAGTGGGGAGAATGTAATAGCCTATTTAATGTTATAATAAATTATTTTCATGTCATATTTATATTCATTAATTATATTTTATAGAGATATATTCTTTATAAGAATATTAAGTAATGTTCTATTCAAAATAGGAAATAGTTTTATTCTTACAATATTTGTTTACAAATATTATATATTTTTTAAGTATTTATTTCCAAATTTTATAATTTTAATTTTAAAAATTGAATTTAATTTGTGAAATCATGCTATAAAAATTATCTTAGGGTTAATTTTTGATAATTTTCTAAAAAGTTTGATTTTTCAATAAATAGTAAAAAATACTGATTTTATTGGAAATTGTAATTTCATTTTGTTTGGTCCACAAGGATGAATACCCTGAGAGGGGGGGTGAATCAGGGTATGACTAATTTAAAATTAACGCCCATTCTGATCTTGTTTCTATATTAAGCAAAACACTCTTCTCTCTCTTTCCCATTGCACAATATAAATAGAAAGTAAAACATGCACAGGACACATCAATTTTTACTTGGTTCACCCTCACTGGGCTACGTCCAAGGAGCATACACCGGCATTGTGCCGATTTACCAAATACACTAAAATCACACAGCTATTTAAAAGGTTCGGGATAGATCACTTCTATTCCCAGGCTCACTGCCTTTACAAAGTTTAGGGTCAGCTCACTACTTTCCCAAGGGTCACTCCCTGTTTCTCTCTCTCTGGCACACTGCCGGTGGAGAGGATCACCTTCTTCCTCTTCCTTTGCTCACTTATTTGGAAAGGATCCACTCATAGTTTATAGACCTATAGGTCTCTTCATTATCACTAATTAATACATCCTATATTGTAAGTAGATGCTCTGATGAATTCTAGCTTTCACCTGTAGATGAAATTCACTTTGCGTCGAGGGTATCAAAAAATCTTCTAGCTTCCACGTAGCCCTGAATCACTGCTAGAACTCAACCTTACATGGCACACTTCTCTAAGCCAGCACGCAAGTCTCGGCACGCAAGTCAAAATTGGCACGCAAGTCCACCTCAACCACTTGCGCGACACAAGCTTCTCCAACTCCAAACTTGCGCGATACACACCCTTTTACGCCCAAACCAATATTGGCGCGCAACCAAAAACTTTCACGCTTCTTAAAAACTTGGCATGAAAGTGTCACCAAACCACTTGTGTGACACTTCCTTATTCAACTAAGAACCTGCGCGACTCTCTTCCTTCCTTTCCCAGACCACCTTGGACGCGAAACTATCACCTGGCACGCAACCTCTATTTGCGTGACCACACGCCACTTGCGCAACCACCACACCTGCGCAATAGGAGCTCTGATTTTTCTAAGTGTTTAACTCTTCACTGAATAATAAGGGGTCAACCTGTATTTATAGGAATTTGGACACCCTGCACAATGGCGCAAAAGTCTCCCCTCTTCATTAAAGTCTCGACGTGCAAGTCTTTGCCCTTGTCTCTGTCGCGCTAGTCACTTGCACGACCTAACCTAAAACTTCCACGACCCTTATCCCTTTGCCATATTTTGATGTTTTGATCTTGAAAAACATATGGCGTGCAATTTTACTCTCCTTCAAGTATACGGCACGCAAGTCCCTTTTCCAAAAACCACTTTTCTTCATTTGTCGATTTTCAGGCCCAAAAATTTGGCAAACACTGGTAAATGGCGCCACCTTGTATCTGCTTTTTTTGAACCGCCTCCAGATTATCCATTCCTTTATCGATGTTCTTGAATCAAACATTGATTGTTAACCACATCTCTTGAGCTCGAAATTCCTCCATGAAATCCCCTTTGTCAACAAATTTGTATGTCATGGTTTGCTTTGTCAACAATCACAACACAGATGACCACTTTGTCAACAAACACAATCACCTCAAAAATGTTTCAATGATACCGTGAGGGATTTTTTCCCAACACATTTATAGTATTTATAAATTCAATTTATATTTTGGATTAGTTTTAAAATTTATTTAGCTCATCTTGATTGAAAATTATCTAATTATGGTCTTTTTAATGAATTTCATACTTGAATTTGGTATAAAACCCTTTTTATACTTAAGACATTCTTCTGAAAAACTATTTCCATCATGTTTTACAGTTTTAATTTTAAATTAAATTTTGAAACTTCTATAAATTGAATCTTGAAATATTCATTCTATATTTTTAATCATGAGGTCCAAATTTTTTAAATATCTCACTTTTATTTTTTTAATTATGAACAGTAACCATAATAATTTTTTGGAACCATAGTAAAGGTAAAATGGGTTAATTAAGGTTAAAACTAATGTTATAAGACTTAGAATTCATTCAAAAATTGAATTTATTTAATTTTATTGTTCTATTTCATCTATAATCATCCAAACTTCTAAACTGTTACCATTTTCAATTTAATTTTTATTATGTCCTTTATAATATTTAGGTAAAGGATAAAGTTAAAAGTGTCACTCTATTACTTTCAATATCTATAATATTTTATGATAGAGATAAATATAATTAATGTTTTTTTATAAATTTTTATCTGAAATATGAATAAATTTATTTATCATGTTAATTTATTTTTCATTTTTGTGAATAAATAATTACCATAAGTTATTATGCAATGCTTACTCGGTGCTTGTGCAGGAAATAGAAAAATTATATAAACTATTTAAGAATCTCAAAAAGTAATATTTTTTGAATGATTTATAGTATCCCAAGAATTATATATAAAAAAACATATTAGAGATTTTTAAATGGATTATATTATAATTCCATTATTTTCATGTTGTTTTCAAAGTCAAATTAATTGAATAGTTCCAAAAATAACATTAATGATATTTTATTACAGACAATATTTTATTAAATGATGAAAAATAACTAAAAATAATATCATTGGAAATGTGAATATGATATGGTATAAAATATCAATAAAAATCCATTTATTGGTCACTTTTCCTTTTATAGTAACTTTCTTGGCCCCTAAATAGAAACTAAACTTGCCATTATCATGATAGTTAGAAGGGTTGACATGGGTTAAAACAAAGAGATAAGGGTAAATCCATATTATAAACTTGTAAACCTTTTATTGGATGATGGGATTTCAAGAAATCCTCATCTTATATTATACAGAAATCACTTTTTATCCATTTTTCTATAAAAAATAATTTATATTAATCTAATACTTTAAAAAAAATTTAAAAGTGACATTACCCTCACTTATAAAAAGGGAAGCTCTTCTCCTCCCTTCCTCACACATTTTTATCAAATTAAATCTTCCAATACCTACTAAAATATCTCCCCAAATTCTATCCTCATATTCTAGAGGCCTTATTTTAATCATAAAACAAACCTAGGAAGGCTTTAGTTATAAATGTGAAGTGTTGTTTTGAAGAAGAGGTATAGTTCTTAACCAAGTGTTTTTTATTTCTTATTTTACCTCATTTAAATATTTTTTATCCGTGATTAAATACAAACATAATTTTCTTAAATATAATAATATGTTATTGTGGATATTTTACAAGCCTTTTTCATCTCCTTTTCCATCTTATGGGACTTGAAAACAATGATTGTGCATATGTGTGAACTTCCACCTCTATGAAGCGATGTGTTTCATTTCCCATCACTGCCTCTAATAAATATTTATTATGATGGATTTTGTTAATATATAATATATTAATTAAATAATTAACATTATGTAAATATATTATATCATATAATTTCTTACCTTTTTATCCCTTGAAAAATGATAATGTCATATATGCATACATGTGGACTGCCATCTTCAAGAAGCGATATGATTCTTTTTTTCATCACCACATCACATGGATGATATATATAAATTTATTTAAATATAAGATATTATATTTATGGAATAACCATAATTATGGAAATATAAAATAATTATTACCTTTTTATATATTTTTCTTTGAAAAATGGAAACGTTAATCATGCATACACACGACCTGCTGCCCCCATGATTGTAACATGTTCATTTTTCATAACCATATTTCATGGTTATTATTTTATACAAAAAATTGATATATAAAATTATAATTATTTCATGAATATTATTATTTATATGATGGAATAATGACCTCTTTGACCATATTCAACTTACCAAATTCATTATTGACATATGAGCCGAATATCATCAAAACATCCAATGTGAACTTAATTAATTATATAATTGTATATAACATGGTAATAAATAAAATAAAAGGAATAATAAAATTTAAAACAATTCTCAAGAAAGTAAATAATTAAATAAGTTTACCATTCAAGATTATAAGGAACATACCTTACGAGTCTGACTCGAGGTAGGGGACACTTTACCTTAAAACCCTCATTTTAAATGTATTAAAGATTTATTCCCCAATATTCTAATTCCATTTACATATTCTTAAAATTATTTTATAGATTTATTAATATGGAAATAAATTAATTATAAATGAAATTTTATGTCTCTTTTTACTTTCATTCAAAGGTTTTCAAAAGGAATATTTTTAGGTAATTTATACATGTTGTTTTGACTTTATTTACAAAAGTAAAAAAAAAAGAATGTTCTATTTTAACATATACAACATCAATGGATTTTACCACCACCCCAAAAGTTATTTTATGATTTGATTCCATTAAAATATTCAATTTTTTATTCAAATAAAATCCATTTTTAATTTTTTATGGTATTTTAGTTTTGGAAATGGGTTTTTAAAAGGAATGGGTATTTCAACAATCAAAAATGTTTTTTATGTGGGATTAAAAGAGTTTTTAAATGGTTTTAATATGAAAATTTACAAGATTAAAAAAATTTATTTATGATATGGTACTCAAGAATTATATATTATGATAGGTGAGCCTGATACATCATATATTATGGGTGATCCCGATATACCTTATATTATGGGTGATCCCAAATAGCTTATATGATAGGTGGTTCTAATATATCTCTCCAATATATTAGGTATTGTTCCTTATATTCAAAGTCAAGAATAAGGGAGTTAATTGAGGTGTTTTATCCTATGGTTTAACTAGGCTCTTGTTATTTCATATAAAATTTTAACATGGGTTTTGAATATAATTCTATAAGTTGCTTAAAAGTGTTTATATTTTCTTTTTTATGGGTTTTAATGGTTTTCCATGATTCAAAAGTGTGTGTTTTCATATGGATATGATTTATTTCATACACTAAAATAATATTTTGATAAAGTTAAAATTTTATGGTATATTTTTCACCAGACAAATTGATTTATTTCTTTTATGTCCCTTACTGATATTTTTTTGTGATCATACCATGTTTTTTAATGTTTTTCACAAGGTTTAAGGATGAGTGAGATCAAAGAAAAAGTAAAGTTGAAAGACATGAATATTTTTCATAAAAATAAATTTTGCTTAATTTGAAATGTATTATATTATGGAAAATGGATATTGAGTAGAAGTGTCAAATTTTTAATATATTGGTTTGTTATGTAATATTTATAACCTAATTCTTAAAAAAATTAAACCTAAATGAAATTTGAGAATTCTAAAAAGTGAATTCTTGTCTAAATACACTAGATTATGTAATTTTTAAGGATGGTTACTTATAATTAACTAATATTATGGATCTACTTAACCAAAATTTTATTTATTTTTATTTCCATGTTCTCATCAATAAAAGTTTCTTGGTGGGTGTTGAGGAAATATGAGTAAGGATTTTTGGATTGGGGAGATCACTCAATGGAACAAGGAACTGCAGGCCCACAATTGGAAAGGATATCTACCTAAATTCCTTATCATGTTTTTTATATCCATAGTTAGGATCATAATAAGGGAAATATGGACCCTTTACACTATAATATTTAAGCGATAGTACATTTTTAGTTTAATAGTGAGGGTTTTTGGGACTTGTTAAAATAGTGTGATTATTAATAAAATAAAATTATTTTGGATCACATAATTTATAATCAAGTAAAGTGCTAATATATATATTAAAATTATTGTATAAATGGAAAGTGAAACCATTAAAACTCTATTATAATTCCTTACCTCAGTTCATTTCCTCATAGGCACAAATTTCCTAGAGTTTCATGGATGTTTTACACTACTTTACTATCAGAGAATTTGTAGTATGTGTTGGAATTCCATACACCTGATCATATTTGCACTAAGGTAAGGTAAAAAGGATGCCTAGAATATATATTTAAATTGATTACTCCATGATATCCTATCCTTTATCTCTTTAGAATAAGAAAGAGAGTCCTAAAGATAAATGATATTCTTGTTATACTATTTTAGTATATACTGAAAAGGGGGTATTAGATTTTAATCATGTATTCAAGTATTAAATTATTTAAAGTTAAAATTATATTTGGATAATAGATTATTCATTAATATCACATTATTATCCTTACCACCAAGGTTGTTCTTACTCATCTATAAATGGATGAATATGGAGAAATTGGTCGTAAATCCTTTTTGATACACTTCGCCCAGAAAAATATTGTTTTGTGGAACCCTATTTCCTCACTCCTTATAGTGAGAAGAATGAAATACGTAATTATAAAGCCTGTGAAATTTTAATTCTAATGGTTTCAATATAATTTCTTTTAAAGAGACAAAGTATCCCGAGGGAGGGAAATGAACAGGAGACTATTTACTCCTCATATGTAAGGATATAGATGTTGAAAGAACAATAATAAATTAATGTGGAAGTAGTTATAAAACTCTAGAACATTCATAATTGAATATAATATTTCCATTATACTTATTTGTAATTAAATATAATATGTTATATATGTATATTCTAATTATATAATTAATAAAGTTTAAAAATATTATGAAAAATAGGATGGACTCTCTCATATGCTAAAAATGGGCGGTTCCTATGTCAGTAGTGAAAAGACACAACTTCTAAAATTTATAGATTGGATTTATTCAATTTTTTAATGAGTGTTGCCAAATTATTTAAATCTATATCTATCTAGACACAAATAGATATTATTTCAAATATAGATTAAATTCTTTTATGGTACTTTATACTAAATTAATGGTTTAGTAACTCTCAAATCACATATTTATATTACAACGAATGATGGATATAAAATATAATACTATTATATGATTATTTAAATATGATTCTTTATCAAATAAAACTAAAATTAGTTGACTTTTTTATTCCCAAAAAAGTGTTCTAGTCTCTATTGAGCTAAGATACTAGGCATACTAACAAACTACTTATCATGTTCTAGGTAAAGAAATATTTAGAAATAAAAGTATACCATAATAATTTTTATGTTAGTTAAATAATTCCATGTAAACTAATATAAATCTATATGTATATTCATATAATTCATGATATTCCTTTAAAAAATTATAAATTGTCAGTGATGTAAATGAGTACACTTGGTAAAGATAGACAAAGCTCCAAACTAGATTATAGAAGAACATTTTATCCATGTAATAATTAATCATACATGTGTATTAGTAAAGGTATTTACAAACACATGTTTTCTTATATAAATATAAATAAATATAGTATTAAAATTAATATCAATGATGAGTCATATATATATATATATTGAAAATATTCCATAATTTATTCCAATACATGTTATGGAAATTTTAGTGCAATAACTAACCACATGCCAACTATATTTACTAATAGACATCATATAAATTTTGATATGATAAGATTATATTATGACATAACCATAAGTTTTGTTGAAAATTGTGTGTTAATATATGGCTTTAGCTACAAACAAACAACAAACACTTAGTGCATCTCTGTTAATAATCTTATAGCCACTAAGGATATTAATGACTAGTAAAGACTAACTATATTTCCATAAAGGAAACATATCTCATTAAGGATAGTGGGAACAGAATTAACATCTATGGTTTAAGGATCTTGATTCACATGAGTTGATATAGGAATGTTGGGCTCTACTAAGTTCAGTTGAAGGATTAGTTCTAAACACACATACTGTGTAATATGTAATAACACAAAATTTGGTCTATATTCACTATGGTGGGTGATACATATTTTATTATTTTAGGATAAATATTATTATAAATAATTAGTAAAATGAAACATGATAATATTGATAAGTATATAATAATTCAAGTATTGGATTCCATGTATCATGATTTATAGACTCTGTGTTTTGAATATTTTCAAGACTTAATACTACTGGTCAGTATTCAAGAGAAACTGGACATGGATGGTAAGGGTTGGGGAAAATATAATGATTTATTATTAAATGTATTATTCTATTATAAAACATATACACCCATCATTATGACTAGATACTTTTAAATTATACATGTCAAAGCATAGTTTTATGATCATCGTATTAGTAAATTTATTTTCAAGTTTTCCTCATTTGGATGAAACCATATGGAATATGTCTATATGATGTGAACAAAATAAGACCTTATGGTATATATCTATAATTCATATAGCTAAAATGGGTTGGTGAAATCAATAAATTATAATAAGATATGAATGTTTCATAAATCAATGTATGGATAAATCATACATAGTGATCACAAAATGTTTGTTTATAAATGAATGAGTGACATGTGTCTCTAATAGGTTTATAGGATCATTATAAGTTTTCAAAATATATATATATATAACATATAGAAAAAAAATGTTATGTATCACAAGTTTTTTAATACTAAGGAATTAATTTCCACAAAAAATGAATTAAAGTAAGTAATATTGTTCTAATGAAAGAGATATAAAATAATAGATCCATGGGTTTGTTGAATCTAGTCATAGTAAAAATATTAAAAAAGTTTTGAAAATATATGTTTAAATAATTTATGACCAAATTTTTGTTTGAGTATACTATTTCCAATAGAACATTCATGATAATAGAAATAGATTATTTAGATTAAAATAATTTCACAAGCTTTATTGGATGGTATTTATCTCATATTCCATGATATGTACTAATGTTTGATATAAATAGTGCATGATTCATAACAGGTTAATATCAAATGGATCCAACATAATTGCACTGACTTGTAGTTAGAAGTATCTGAAAGTACTTGAAAAAGTATAATTCGATGAGTTCCTTGTGTCTAGAGGAGTGGTATTACTAGAGGTTAGGGGAATTAAACATCTTTCTTCATTTAGTTCAATTTTATCTACTATCATATTAAGACTAAGGTAATTTGAAATAAAAACTTTTTACAAATATTGGTTTCTATATCCATAATATTCGAGTATATTGCAACTTACGATGAATCCTAAGAAGTGTTTTTGAAAAGTCTTATTTTGATATTGGGTTATAAGAAAAGAAATTTTTTTATCACTATTATGATAATCTCAAGATATGAACTTAATCAAGATGGACCATTTTAGACATGGGAACTAGAGGTGGATACTCAATAATATCACAACATGAAGGATTTTCTCAGGGAAGTGATGTTGCAGTAAAAAGATGAACCACATTGATAAGTGGATTTACCAACCCTAGTCTAAAAACGTTATAGGCTAACCAGTTATATCTATACTCAATATAATAATGTTTAACATGTGAGAACTAACCATTCCTTCATAGTTGTCTCAAATTCAAGTGGGAGTTTGTTGGAGTTGGTTCCCTGGAACCAACTACTTTATACTTTATATTTTCTATATATTCGTGAATTTGAATATTAATAAATACCTTGTCAGATATTTATTATTATTATTTGTAACAATAATGTGATAATTCCCTAAATTATTTGTCTCATTGAAAAGGTCATAAGATTTCCCCTATATGATAAGAACATTAAAGTTTCAAGGTAATATTCTTAAGTATTGTTTTATGGTCAGATTACATTCTATTAAGGTACACATAATATGTTGACTTTTGGTTGTGAGTACTCATAAGCATATGATGCTTTATCTCATGAAGTTCTCCCTTTGTAATCTCTAAGATGGGAGATTGTGAGAATAGACCTTCCTATAGGAATTGAGCCTGTTTATGTGTCATCGGATATTCCTATATGTGAGCATGTGTATTGGTCATTAGTATTTAAGATTATTATTAATGCATGTTGTGACTCATGTACTTAGATATATTATCGTAAACCAAGATAAGATATATAATAAAGAATTTGGGTATGTTGGGTGTGTCACAAATGATGTATTAGTAATGAATAATTCGAGGAAATATTTTCCCTTCTATATTTATGGAAGTTGATATCTCACCCCTTTGATTAAAATGGAACCAAAAAATTAAATTTCATGACCATGGTGTAAAAGTAAGTTTATTTTTGATTGTAAAAGAAGTATATATCAAGCATATAGGTTAATTATGTGAGTGTTCATCCTGCTTGATGAGATATCACAATATATGGATTATATTACATAATGAGTGTTCGTATGTGGTTATTTTCATTGTGACATATCCTCTTACTTTATGGGTACATTGAGCCTTTACAAGATAGGAATCGTGTACTTTATGTAAGTCCACATAATTCCACATAGGAAGAGGCCTAGAGGGTCACACACTAAGTATTTCCTTTTATCTCAGTTAAATGTTATATTTTATTGTTGGAATAAATATTATTCTACAAACTGATAATTAATATTTATTCAAGATTTATTAAATGGTCTCAAAAATTAAATAAATAATTATTCACAAGGTAATTGTTTAATTACAAGAATATATAATAATTTTTTAGTTCTCGTTATTCTCAAGGTAAAAAATAATTATTAATTCATTAATAAATAATCTATTTAATTACATGAATATCAAAATAAATATTTTATTCACCAGAATGTACATATAATATGTATTTATTTATTTAATGTATAAAATTCATCTCTTGTTATTCCCAAGGTAATAAAAAATTATTTATTTAATTATGTGAATATTAAAATAAATATTTTATTCATCAAACTATTGATATAATATTGATTTATAATATTTATTCGAGGATTCAATAAATTTGAATGAGTACGAGCTGATCCAATTATTGGTCTAGTAATAAATATTTATTTATCAGACTATAAATAATATTTACCATTTCATGGATTAGTGCACATCGTGGAATAAAATAATAATACTATTATTATTTTACATGGCATATGGGGTTCCTTTTGGGATTAACATATTATTAAGGTTTTTTGTGCAATTAATAATTATGAAACCCTAACCCTTGGTCTATAAATAGAAAATTACGAGAATTGTGATTAGTTTTTCATCGTACATAACATTATCCTTCATAGATAATTCTCTCTCAATGAAAATGTCTCCAAGGTTTTCTCTCAAGCTTAAGATATTATCTCTTTCACCATTTCTTTTAAGGTAGAGAGATCTAGAGATGATTTTTTCCAAACTAAATGGATCATGGTTGTGATCAAGGGAGAAACACAAGATGATCGTTACCACATCACTATCACCCAGAGTACTATTGGAGATGTCATGAGATTAAAGAAGCATGTGTAGATCACTACAAGAGGGTCTCTACATTGGTTCATCATCAAAGTAATGAAAATAAACTCGAACTTCTTTTGGAAAATTAACACCTGCATCAATGAAATAACTCAAGACCAAGGTATTTTTCTTGATATTAAATTAATTATAAATTAAAGTAAAAAAATTGTTCTCTCATGGTTCATGTGAAAAGTCTTTTCAACCGCTACTACACATATGGCCTTTAACAGTGCACAAAATGGCTTTTAACAGCGCTAAAAAGGCATTGTTAATCACAATGTTAATAAAGGGGTCCCTTTGATTAGTTCTATTTTAGCACTGATAAAGGTATCCCTTTATCAGCACTATTTTTAGCACTAATAAAGGCCTAGATGGAAGCAATATGATATTAATATAACATCACACCCATCAAAAACCTATAATTTCAATCAATTATATATACATTTAATGTGACCCCGTGAATTCAAAAATTTATACCCATGGTATATAAAAAAATTCTACATACATTTCAAACAATTTTTTATAAAATTACATTTACAATTATCCAACAAATATTTAAAAACATTAATGTTTCATATTTTGACGCCTGTGATCCCCTCTCAAAAATGTCCATACATGGTATGAGTTGTTGAATAAATCATCTCAACCCGAGAAAAATATTCCTCTTATATTTGAAAATAAATATTATGTTATTAATACTATAAATAAAAAATAAACATTAATATGAATGAATACATTAATAAAATGTAAATATTTAATAAAAAAGACATTTGGAGTTATACCGGTCACACCATGTGTCGGGTTAAGATGGGGTTGATTCCTACACATCACAAATGACTCATGTATCATTTTCCTAAAGTATCAAAAAAATCCTAATGTGTTTGCTCAGTTTTCAGTATGTCATTTGTTCTTTTTACTAAAATTGATGTCAATTTTAAATAAAAAGTCACATTTGAAGTCATACCGGTCACACAGTGTATCTTATTGAGGTTTAGTTGACTCCTACACATTAAGAAAGACTCATGGATCATTTTCCTAAAGTATCAAAACAATCCAAATGTGTTTAGTTGGTTTTCAGTATGCCAGTTGTGTTTTTTACTAAAATGTCAATTCAAACAGGAAACATGAATTTTGAGTCATATCGGTCACATCGTGCATCGGTTTGACATGATACATCTTCATACATGTCAAAAAGGTCTTATGAATCTCTGTTCTAAATTATCAAGACTATCAGATCGTGTTTTCTTGGTTTTCGGTGAGTGGCACATTTTGAACTAAAATTTCAATTTTAAACAGATAATAAATACTTTTAGTTATACCAGTCACACAGTGCGTCAGATTGAGGTATGGTTGATTCATACACATCAAAAATGAATCATGTATATTTTTACTATATTATCAAAACAATCCTAATACATTTTCTTAGTTTTCAGTATGTCACTTGTTCTTTTTACTAAAATTAATGTTAATTTTAAATAAAAAGACATGCTTTGAGTCATACTGGTCACACCGTGTGTCGTATTGAGGTGTGGTTGACTCATTCACATCACATATGACTCATGGATCATTTTTATAAAGTATCAAAACAATTTGAATGTCTTTTTCTTAATTTTCAGTATTCCAGTTATGTTTTGTTACTAAAATGTCATTTCAAACTAGAAACGCACATTTTTAGTCATACTGGACGCATCGTGTGTTGATTTGATGTGAGACTATTTCATACATGTCACAAATTACATATGGATTGTTGTACTATATTATAAAGACAATTAGATCATGTTTGCTTGGTTTTTAGTGAGTGACATTTTTTGAACTGAAATATAGATTTTAAACTAATAACAAACACTTTTAGTCATACCGGTTACACTGTGTGTTGTATTGAGATGTGGTTGATTCCAACATGTCACAAATAACTCATGGATCATTTTTCTAAAGTATAAAAACAATATAAATGATTTTTCTCATTTTTTTAGTATGTCACTTTTTCTTTTTACAAAAATTAATGTCAATTTTTAATAAAAAGATACATTTGGAGTCATGTTGGTCACACCTTAAATTATGTTGAGGTACAGTTGACTCTTACATGTAAAAAATGAATCATGGATCATTTTCCTAAAGTATCAAAACAATCTAAATTCATTAGGTCGATTTTCAGTATGCCAATTGTGTTTTTTTTACTAAAATGTCATTTCAAACTGGAAACATGTATTTTGAGTCATAATGGTCACATCGTGCATCAGTTTGATATGATAATACATCATACACATCACAAAGGACTAATTAATCAATGTATTAAATTATTAAGAAAATTGAATCACATTTTATTGGTTTTCAGTGAGTGACACATTTTGAACTAAAATGTCAATTTTAAACTGATAATGGACACTTTTAGTCATACCGGTCACACCCTGCATCAGATTGAGGTGTGGTTAAATCCTACACATCAAAAATGACTCATGGATTGTTTCCCTAAATTATTAAAACAATTTGAATGAATTTTATTGGTTTCCATTATCTCACTTTTTCTTTTTACTAAAATTGATGTCAATTTTAAATAAAAAGACACCCTTTGAGTCATACTAGTCACATTGTATGTCATATTAAGATGTGGTTGACTCCTACACAAAAAAATGACTCATGCATCATTTTTCAAAAGTATAAAAACAATACAACTATGTTTTATTGGTTTTCAATATGCAAGTTGTGTTTTGTTACTAAAATATCATTTCAAACTAGAAACATGCATTTTGAGTGATACAGGTCGCATCGTGCGTCAGTTTGACATGATATTGATTCATACACATCACAAAATGACTTATGAATAAATTTCCTAAATTATCAAGACAATCGTAGCATGTTTTCTTGGATTTCATTGAGTGACATTTATTGAACTAAAATATTAATTTTAAACTGATAACAATCACTTTTAGTCATACTGGCTCCATCGTGCATCTGATTGAGGTGTGGTTGATTTTTACACATCATAAATGACTCATGGATCGTTGTCCTAAAGTATCAAAACAATAAAAATTACTTTTATCAATTTTCAGTATGTTAGTTTTTCTTTTTACTAAAATTAATGACTATTTTAAATAAAAAACCTAATTTAAGTCATACCAGTCACATTATGTGTCGTATTGAGGTGTGTTTGACTTCTACACATAAAAAATGACTCGTGGATAATTGTTCTAAAGTTTCAAAACAATCCAAATGTGTTTTCTCAATTTTCAATATGAAATTTGTGTTTTTTTACTAAAATGTCATTTCAAACTAAAAACACGCATTTTGAGTCATACCGATCGCATCATGCATCGGTTTGATATGAGATTGTTTCATACACGTCAAAAAGGACTTGTGAATCACTATCATAAATTATCAAGATAACCAGAGCGTGTTTTCTTGGTTTTCATTGATTGATGTGTTTAGAATATAATTATCAATTTTAAACTAATAATGGGCACTTGTAGTCATACCGGTCACACCATACATCAGATTGAGGTATGATTCACATATCATTTTTCTAAAGTATCAAAACAATTTGAATGTGTTTTCTCAGTTTTCTATATGTCACTTGTTCTTTTTACTAAAATTAATGTCAATTTTAAATTTAAAAAAACACTTTGAGTTATGTCAGTCACACTATGCATCATATTAAGGTGCGGTTGAAGTATCCACTTACACATAGATCCCACTTTCATTATAAGTTCCAACTCAAAAGTGTTTTATCTTATTTTTCCATTGAAAAAAATATATTTTATCCAAACTACTCACCAGAATCAATCCATTATAATACCAATCATGAAACTTTTCACCTAAAACAATCCCTATAATGTTTCTAATATATCAAACCACCTCATCCAAACATGTTCTGACATTTAGATCAATCTAAATTCATCAATTTTAATTGTACCAAAGTCATATACAACCATAAATAGAAAATTATCAAAAGTTTCATAAAATATTCCAAAAAAACCAATCAAACACTTTACCAATCAAAAAACTATTGTCGCACACTAATAATTCAAACCAAACACATAATTCACACATCAAAAAAATTGAACACTAAAACCCTATAATTAATCTTTCAATATCTAAGCATTCCAAATCAAATAAGAACATACCTTAGATTTGGAGGTCTGGTAGCAGTAGTAGGGTCTGGCAGAGACGAATTTGCGGTAGGCAGCAGTGGAGGCTACTGTGGGGTTCATGATGGAGGTGGGTTTCACGGCGGAGATGGGTTTGCGGTGGAGGAGGGGTTCACGGTGGAGGTGGGATTCAGTGCGCGTTTGAGGTGGGGTTCACAGAGGAGGTGGGGTTCATGGAGGAGGACAGATTCACAGCAGTGGAGGAGGGATTCATGAAAGTTTAGTTGGGGTCAAGTAGAGGAGGGGTCGGTGGCGGCAGAGGAGGGGTCGGCAGTGGCAGGGGTTGACTTCAGTGAGAGATTAAGGCGTGCGAGAGAAGAAGGTGACTGTTAGGGTTCATTAATAAAATCGGATAAAGCTTTTATCAGCACTAGTTAAAAAACACTGATAAATGGATGTTTTATCAATACTAAAATAGAATGTGTTAATAAAACATGCCATTATCAATGCTTTTTTAGCGCTGATAAAGATATGTCTTTATCAGCGCTAAAAAGCGCTGATAAAATGTGTCATTATCAGCACTAATAAAGCAATAATATTAACAATTTATTTATATTATTATATATATTTATAAAATTATATATATAATAAATATATATTTATTTGTTTTAAATTATAACTATAAATAAATATATATTTATTTATATTTTATATATAATAAAAGTATTTATATATTTATATATATTTATAAAATTATAAATATTATAAAGAAATATATATTTATTTATAATTATAAAATTTTAATAAATATATTTATTATATTTATAATTATATAAAATAAATATATATAATAAATATATTTATTATAAATAATTATAAATATATATTTATTTATATTTATAACTATAAATTTATATATATTTATTTAAATAATTATAATATTATAATAATTGTATTTATAATTCCTATAATGTTAAAAAAATATATAATTGAATAAATATATTTGTAAATATATACAAATATTTAAAATTATAATTCTAAATAAATGTGGATATATTTAAATAATTATAAAATTATAATAAATATATTAGTTATATATATTTATAAAATTATAAGTATAATAAATACAGTTCTTATAATTTTATAATTATTTAAATAAATATATTTATTTATTTATTTATAATTATAACTATAAATATATATTTATTTATTATAATTTTTTAAATTATATATTTATATAATTAAATGTTTATTATATATTTTATTATATATTTATTATATTTATAATATTATAAATATATATTTAATATATTAAATATATAGTTATTTAAAGTTATAATTATAAAAATATATATATTTATTTATTTAAATAATTATACCAAAAGATTCAGGAGACAGGCGAGCCCGCTCCTAAAGAAATTTATTAGAAAAATAAAAATGATAGAGGAAAAGAAATGGACAATGTAAACAAAGACATGCCATCATCCAAATAAGGAAGCCTACAAATCAAGAGCAGGTCTATAATCATGATCAGAATCCCCATCATCATCACCAGATTACTACTCTGACTATGATTTCTTTTGATTAAAAAGCACATAATACTTCTCCTTGAGCTTTTTCTGCTCCAAAGTGAGCCCTTCGGAGGAAGACCTGGTAGACACTCCGCCACATCCTCGTCCACCATCCAAATCATCACGGTCACGTCCACAGTCATGATTTTTAGTATGTCGACCCCACTGCCAAGTCTTTGCATGTTGCCAAGCCCCTCCTGGCTCTGCCCTCTCTAAATTAGAAATTTTCATGAGGGTCTGCTCCATAACAGGTGGATAAATAACCAACTGGGAAGGAGATCCCTCTTTATCTATCACTTTCTTTGAAGATGATAAAGGGTCATTCATTATCTTTTCCCCTTTATTATCCCCTACTGCAAGCAATGTACTCTCTTACAATAGTTGAGCATCAACCTAAGCTTGAAAAAACACCTCACAATCTAAAACATCACCTCCAGACACCCGATTAGGGGTTGCATCAGTTAGAATACCCTCTCTAACTTCAATGTTCCCACTATCCCCTGCTTGATCCATCGAGTGTACTTCCTCAACAATCCCTATGTTATTGATCAAAACATCTCTAAAAGATAGGAACTTGTGAGTGTCCCCAAAATCTAGAGTAGCTTGATCTTGTACCACCATTTCATCCTTTTCTAAAACATCAACCCAATTAGATGGTCCATTACTTGATCCACTCATCTGGTGCTCATTTAACATCACTCCCTTACCTTTGTGTAACAGAGAGTTTTCAATCTCAAAGGTATGCTCTAGAGCCCCACCTACCACGGGCTTTGCATGTGTAGTTCTAACATGGTCATGGGGATTTTTTGCAGCATCACTCTGCAAATCAACCTTATTACGAAAATCACCAGTATAATGTCCCTTCATACCACATTTTTCACAAGGGAGTTTCCTCTGACATGAAATTGAAAAGTGACCAATGACCATACAAATGTCACAAAATATAGTTTTCTTCTCATATTCCACATCAATGAAAATTTAATCTGTGGGGGTAGAAAGCTTTACCTTCTCAACAATAGTATCACGTAGATCAATCTCTACTAACATCTTGGTAAAGTTCCCAAACCGCACAGGTTTAGTTTCTCTGTCAAGCCGAATGGGAGACCCAATTGCACTAGCAATGTCATGCAGAATCTTCAGATGCCATAACACCCAATTTAGGCCATGAAGTCAAATCCACACTTAAGAAAACACATTCTTTGCTCGTGATACATTGAAGTCCGAAGACCACTCGTGTAAGTGAAGACATCTAGGTTTAAAGTAAAAAGAGTCATTGCTCCATGCCTAGAGCTTGTGATCATTAGAAGAAAAAGGACAATGAAAATATCCTTTGTCAAGAGAAACACACCTCCAGTTGGAAAATCCCCATAGGATGGAGACCCTTCAAATCAAATATCCATGCCTCCATGGCTTCTCGCCTTTAGTCAGTTCCAATCGTACAATGAGGAAGGTTTTCCCCATCACAATCCTCTCAGCGAAGGCAACTAGATTCGCTTCAACATGGGCAATCAGACCCTTCCGAAAAAAATCATCCCAAATCTGAGACTCTAAAGGAAGCAAGGGGACGGGATTCTGTAGCACATACTGATTCAAAAACCTTTTCAGGGATGGGATCTGAAGTACCCATGTAACCGATGGACAAATCCCCTTTGTTCGCTGGAAGATCCAACGAATCTGGGGCCGAAAGCACACCACCAACCGGTTGCGAACCAGCAGTAGGAAGATCGGTTCCAAGAAGCGACCTTCTGGAACGCATCGCATCAACCTTCCGAGAAGCCTACTCATCTGATTGAGAAGCTTAAGATCTCATCACAACATGCTAAGAAGCAACCTCACCTCCATTCACAATCTCAGAATCGAAGAAGTGTGGAATCAATATCACATGATGCCCCAGATCTCACCAGCAGCGCCATTGGAGCAGATCTCCCGTCGCACCTCCCCCGAACGCCATCAGCTCCTTTAAATAATTATAAAATTATAAGAACTGTATTTATTATACTTATAATTTAATAAATATAGATAATTAGTATATTTCTTATAATTTTATAATTATTTAAATATATCTATATTTATTTAGAATTATAATTATAAATATTTGCATATATTTATAAATATATTTATTTAATTATGCATATTTAACATTATAAGAATTATATATATATATATAATATTAAAATACTTATAAAATTATAACAATTATATTTATTATATTTATAATTTTATAAATATATATAATTAATATATTTATTATAATTTTTTAATTATTTAAATATATCTATATTTATTTAGAATTATAATTATAAATATTTGTATTTATTTATAAATATATTTATAAATATATTTATATATATCAGGTGTTTGGGGGTGCAATTACATTAAACACACACACACCACACGCACGGGCTGAAAAGGCAAACCATAGCCCCTCAAGGGATAGCTCACCCATCAAGACTTATTTATTCAGTACATGGCACGAAGACCCAATGAGCATGAATCCCATTACATGGCCCAAAGACCCACAAACTGACCCAAAGGTCAAGTGCGGCGTCATGCCTGCATCATGCATGTCGCATCGCTTGCCTACGTCACCGCCTGCCGGTAGAAATTCGCTTCCACTCAGACTGGACTCAGGTCTAATGCAGGACTACGAGGAGTCTTTACCACTCTGTAGCAGTGACGGTACTGTAGCAACAGCAAGTGGCACTATAGTAGCGGCGGGTACTATAACAAGTATTGTAGCGATGGTAATACTGTAGCGGTACTATATCAGCCGGGTAACAATTCACATAATGGGTCATGGGCCAAAAATGTAATGGGTTTTATAGCCACAGGGATTTCTGGCCAAAAGAATATTATGTAATATAATTATAAATATAATAAATATATTTATTATGATTTTATAAGTATTTAAGAGAAATGGTTCATGGGTATAACATGAATGAATCATATACCTAGTAGAGTATATAGAAAATAAAAAACAAGTCTCTGCATATGGACAATATGAATAAATAATAATAGTGTAATGTATAAATGCACATTAATTCATGATGAATACATAATATATACACGTCAATTATACACACTCATCAATATATTTATTGACCAAATTCATTAGAAATATATATTTATTTAAATATATATATATATTTATAATTATAATTATAATTATATATAGTTAAAAAGTATTTATATATAATAATAAATATATAATTATAAATAGATAATTATTAATATATAATTATAAATATATAATGATAAATATAATAAATATATTTATTATTTAATAAAATTTATTATCATCTTATAATTATTTAAAAATATATTTATAATATTATAATTACTTTTTTTAAACATTATATATATATGAATTATTAAAAAATATATAAACATGATTTTTTATTTAATGTGTATAAATAAACATTATTTTTGAATATAAATATAATAATATTGTATTAATTAATAATATTTTTTATTAGAAACTTTTATCAATGATAATAATAGCACTGATAGGGGATAGATTTATCAATGCTTTTAGCTAAAGCTGATAAAGGCCCCCCTTTTATCAGTGCGTTTTTCTTGGCACTAATAAAGGTCGGAGCTTCCCTTGCGTCGATCTGTGCTAGTGAACATTCTTCGGGAAAAAAAATTGGGCACGACGTTCACGTAATGTACATTGTGAATGATTTATTGATTCCAAGAAAATCTGAGGTCATAGGCCTAAGAGGCGCTTCCGCCATGTCTAGAACATGCATCTCACTAGGTTTGTTGTGTTCACAATCTTCATACATCAAATGAGTGTATGCATAAATTGTTTTATCTGATACGGGAAAGGGCAAGGAGCCGCTTGGAGACAGCGGGTATTTGTATTAGGTTTATTTGTGTGTATGGAGGTGACATGGTGGATACCTATCCCTTGTGTTCTTCATTATATTATTTGCAGATTCACACAAGGTATTGAAACTTTCATTATACATTATCCTAATTCAATATGCCCAATATAAATTGTTTTCAGCATTAACCTTAAACTATAACTAGACATCCAACCATAGTAGTTACTTCATAAAGATTCTAATTATTATTTATGTTTAGAATTTACATTCTCTATATTATGTTCATAGTGCTGCCTCCAAGTATCCATGTTTAATCTGATCAGTCATTTCTCATTGACCAATGATTAATAGTAGGGTTTATATTAGATTGATCGTAGTAAATAACTATCACATGTAGCATTCGGACATACAACCCTTAGAATGTGACTACATGCACATTCTGAGGATAAATTGTATTTAGAATATAAATTGTCTATAATCGGGTCACAATACTGCATTGCATGGTTTTATGGTTCTGTTAAATTCCATTACAATCAAATAAAAAGATACACCATTTTAACATGCACTCCCCGTCGAGATATAGAGATGCACAGCTTCAAAGAAGACTACTATGGAAACAACGTTAATCAGGTAGTCTTATTTTTTTCCTACAATACTAATATTTTCCTATTATTTATCAAACAACAACTTGTGTATTTATGATAATTCCAATTCCACAGACAGAATTTCTCTTGAAAACATTAATTCAACTGAACATGTAACACCAACTGCAAGCACACAAATAGGAATATGTTTTCCTTTCTCACCAATACCCAGTAATGGTAAGTTCAATTTACAAATTCCATTGATTTTTTTTAATTATCATATTGAAAATCAAAATATCATACCTCTTTAATATTTTATCTTGCTTCCTGACAATTTATATTCTAACAGTACTGAAAATTTTACGATAACAATGAATGTTGGAAAATATTTTACAGTTGAAGTGGTCACACTAGCTAATAACACAGAAATACGTTGACACATTCCATTATCACCTATATGCAGCAATGGTGATTTCAGTTTACTATCTCCAATTTAATTACATTGATTTAATACTATGAAATAGGTAACCATGTCTTGCTAAAAATTTTCATCTACCTGTTTCACAGTTCCTCAAGACTGTTCAAATCTGTCAATGATATACACTAGATCAAACAAGAAAAAATGACTGAATACCATGATACAACACAGTCTTTAATTCTGTAAGCATGTTTTCAATGAACTTTGTTTATGTATATGGACAATATGTTACATTTCTATTTAACAACTTCATGTCCCAACATTACTCTTACAAGTTATGAATACAAATGGTCGTACTATTACGAAGCCATTTGATGCCTCCTCATCACTATAAACACAAATTAGTTGACTATATAATTTATTCTATGTCAGTACAATATTTATTTTTATGCATGAAAAATCAATAATGAACAGTACAACTTATACTGCTATCGGAAATTTCATTCCTTTTTCATCCACATGTATGTTATACAGCCCAACTAGAATTTCGGGTTTCCCATCTCTATATCTCTCTATATAGTGAAAATTTATAATATTTAATAAAATTTTCACCTATGGTGTTATTATAACTAGGGATTAATAAGAATGCAAGTTCTATACAACCAACCTAGGAACAACAATCAATGAATCAGACGACCATATAAACTACTCCTTCAACGAACTCTGACACAGCTCCTGCTATAAACTTTAGAGGACTGTCAAATTGAAGATTATATTTTCAACAACATTCAACTATTTTACTATATATTTTCTATTACTAAATTGACATCAATAAAAAATAACATGAATTTTGATGCTGCATATAAATCACTAAAACTTCAAAGTGCTGAACAAATAGGTTATTTACAATTACTAAATATTTATATTACTAAATTGGTTGTGTATAAAATATAATTAGACTACTCTTTCTTTCCCAATTAATATCAAATATACTAACACTTTTCTTCTTAAAAATATTCAGATTGTGGAGACCCTTCTAAAATTTGTGAGTATTGCGGTTCAACCTTCTAGTATGAAGAGAGTAATAAAAAATATAGCCACAGACATATCCCACATTTCTCTTTATGTTGCTCGCTAGGAAAAATTGCTTTACAGTTGTTACCTATATGTCCTGAATACCTTAGAACACCTATATCTATATATATACTAAATTTTTCATTATATGGTACATGTTTCACCTTAATATGCATCCATGTCACCCCAAATTCGGTATCCCTCCCTCCAAACCCCAAAAAAACTCTCGATGTCCCGCCCCCGATCATGATTTACCACGGCTGCTCGCTTCACTCCGCGAATACACTCCCTGATTCCCCTATCCTTGTTCTAGGGTTTCCAAAACCCTCCCTGAATCCCCCTCCCCGAATCCCCTCTCCTAGTCCCCTCCCTGAATCCCATCTCTATCCGTGACTCTACCTCCGAATGATCCACCATTGGCTTCTCCGCCTTTAGCTTTTCCACCTATTCCTTCTCCACAACCGGCGACTCTGCCTTCTCCTACGCCTCCTATGATTCTACAGAAGTGACCATGAATCATAGTGGATTTAAATATTCTTCATGAAGCTACTGTTTTCATCAGTTAATGGTTCTTTGAAAATATTTGGTGTGTCTCTCAATTGAAACTCCAGGAGGTCTACATCAGCTAACGACTCAGCTCGGTAACCCATTTATCATCTCCCTCTACCTCCTCAACTACCCTCAACATTTTCATCATATTTCATCTTCATTCTATGTTTTTATTTATAAATCATCATCAATACTCAAATGATGTTCCCAAACTACCATCTCTGGTGCTCAAGATTCATTTATTTGAGCATCATCATCAATCATGGTTGAAACTAAACACTTAAACAATGTAGTGTGATTCAAGGTATTCCTCTTCAAATAAAGCTAGGTTTGTGTTCTCTCGGAAGATTCAGCTGGCCTCAACCTCTCTTCATTATGGTTTAATGTGAAAATACATAATCGGTTTTTTAATTTGTTTGTTAGTCGGGAGATAAAGAACATGTTTTTGAATGAGAAATTGATGGTTCGGTTGAAGTTGGTACCTAGAAATCCTATAATATATAGTATGTAAGCTCATCCAATCTTCCTGGTTATTTGTTTGACCTTTTCTTGATTTAATATTGCTTTTCATTTTTGGGAAAGTGGGGTGGCTATCTGCATAGTAGTGAATACATGGATTGGACTCCTATCATTTCAATGTGTTTTTTCATTATTGGTCGAATACAACATCGTGTTTCGCTTTATTTAGCCTCTTGGTTCCATTATAGTCTTGTGGTATATTAGCTTCACCTTCAAGTATCTGTCATGAAAGGATTTTAATGGATTGATGTCATTTATTGTTTCAAAAGAAGATTTATTATTATTTAGGTCATATTATATAAATTATATACTTTGTTTCAACATATTTTTTTGTTATTTGTTGAGGGCAGTTTCACTGGGTCGATTCCATATCAAGATCGTTTGTGTGTGTATAACTATTACTGCTTTTTTATGACTGGATTTTATGCACATGTTAGTTATTTTCATCCCAATCACAGCTCCATACCATCACTGTAACAATTTGGTTTATTATCCTATAGTTTTAAAGGTGCGTTATTTCTATAGTTTAAGCTTTCTTAATTGTTTTATATAGTTTTCCTATAGGTGTTGGAATCTTTAAGTGTGTTTCCTCAAAGAGATGAACAAATTCACTAAAGGGTACTCTTTTTTTAAAATTTGATTCACATTACTATTTACTAAAGATTCATCTCTTTTTTAGTTAATTACAAATTTTTTACACTAAATTATGCCTTGTCATTCAATAGTGATTCATGTTTTCATTTTTCTATTATTTTTCCATAGTGACATCATCATGGTTGAATTTATATTCATATTATTTTATTCTGATTTAAGAATTTATTGAGTTGTTTTCTTCTTATAGAAGAGGTTTTGATTCTTTAGGTAGATGATATTGTAGCCTGATTATGAAAGAAAGTATAACTGACGTGATAGATAAATTTCCAATTCCTTTTCAACACTTGATCCATATTCTAAAACTACTTTCAACTTCTTAAGATCTACTCATCTCAAGGTTATAATGGTACCATCCTTTATTCTCAATGCATTTCAAGACCCCCTAGTTATTTTGTTAGATTAAAAAAGTGGCATAGATGAAATTAAATTGTTTTATAAGATATAAAATAGATTTACAATTTTCCTTTCAATCATTTTATTTATCTTCTTCTTTTGATTTATTTACATTCATTTTATTCTCATGATGCACTACTATTTTTTTTCAACGAGCAACGATGTTGATCAAATCAGTGGAATAGATGGGCTATGTAGATTCAACCAAAATTAAATATTACTAGCCATCATAGGTAGAGTATGACCTATATTTTCACATGTTGATCATATTAGTGGAAAAATGATATTCATTGCACATGTTGTTTTCTCATATGTTGTTGTCATTCATTGCATAGGTTGTATGGAACAAAACATGGTAGCTTTTTTAGAAGATATGTTATATGTACAATAAAGAAGGTTACAAATATAAGGTACATGTATGTTTACCCCTTATACATGCATGCATGAAAACAGAATATTCCCTCTTTTTCAGTATTTATTCTTTTAACGTTGCTGATTTTTTGGGATATATTCATTTTGTTTACATCCCTAATAACGTCACATTTTCCAACTTATGTGGTATGAAATTCTTGAAATATATCATTATGTTTAATAAATACCTCGTTCTAAATCATTTATTACATTCTCTTTGATTATCTCTTTTTTCAATAACAACTTTATAAATTTTTTATTTATTATTCCTCTTTGACACACTTGATTCACAAACAACTATATAAATTTTTAACAGTATGTTTTTATAATAAGTGATTTTCCACTGAAAGTGGATAATATTAATTGATAATATATTAATATTCATGTGTTCTAAAGTCCATAAACATCATTTTTAGTTTATTATAGAAATTAAACTTCATTTCTCATCTTAAGTGCAATTCATGTTTAAAATGAAAATCTAGGCCCAATCATTCATCTGTTTGTGGAGAACATTATGTTCATTTTTTTAATTTTATATTTTGGTATATGATTGATCACTTTGTTTGGAACATTTTATCTTTTAGGATCTATGGATTAATCTTAATAACAGATGGAGATTTTTCATCATGAATAAATAATTTTTCTAGACAAATCATAATGGGCCTAAGGCTCATCAATCAAACATTTGTCCCACAATACAAGTCCAATGAAGCTGATATTTTTAATTTAGAAAGATAAAAATATGGGTATCATTTAATTAAACTGTGGTCAGAGCTAATTCTGAATTTTTCATGGAGATAAAGGGAACTGAAGTTGACATTTAAATGGTGGGCCTGATCTGAATGCCCATAAATACATCCCACCACTTAGACCATAACTTCCAAACAGATGAACCAAATAACCTGAAATTTTTACATATAATAGAGGACATATGGAAAAGATTATTTAGATTCTATGACCCCTCCATATTCGGCCATATTCAGTTACATATTCACACATCAAAATGGAGGATGAATCTGGATGAATTTTCTGGACAACTTTGAAACATCGAAATTCCCTTGATTTTCTCACACTCTTTTTACTCTCCCAATTAATGGGGATGGAATTTATTTTTGGGGTGTATATAAGGCTATAAATATTCCTATATAAGGAGCCGGTGGTGATGGGAATTGGGCATCAAAGTTTTTCTTTCATCCATTTTATTTCTTTCAATTGTAATTTCCTATTTTTGTTTTGTAATTACATCGTCAATTTCTATAATGTAAGTTTTTATTTCACGTTTACAATCTTAATAAAAGTTCATACTCTTATTCAATTTTTATTTTCATTTTCTTCACATGTTTATACCTTTAAATCAAGGTGTGGATTTATTCATACCTTCACTTTTGAATTCAATCACACAACAGTGGAGTGTTCATTCTTTTAATATTTTTCTTCTTCTTCAATTCCACCTCCATAAGTCTACTTCCTAATTCCATTGTTAGAATATAATAAGTGGAGGGCTAACCTCTTAAGGGTTGATCTAAGGTATTATTAATGTCGTGGATTGAATGTTATTTCATGTACTTAATATTTAATTCTTTTCGTTATTTTAGGATTTCCATTTGATGAGTTACACTCTTCTTCATCTTCTCTAACTTCAATGATGATACATTTTGAGTACTAGTATGATCTATTTCATTTGAGTGCTCATTAAAGTGATCCTAAAAGTGAATTAGTGATTAGACTTGGAATTGTGTGGGGATTAAATTGGTGAATGATTTGGGAGAATTATCTCGTTGTTTGGATACGTCTTGAATTAATGACATGAAATTTTCTAAGAAAAGAAATTCGTCCAAATCCACCCCAAGTGAAACCCTAGGATCAACCCACCATCAATAATTGTTTAGTTCACATTGTTTTTTTTTGTTATTTAAATTATATCATTAGTTCTCCAATTGAAATCTACCCCAAATTTGGCCACTTTATAGCCAATCTATCAACAGATTTGAGTGTCTCATGGTTTCTTCTTCAGTCCCTGTGGATTCAATCCCTACTTGTACTTCAACGACCTCTTTTACCAATAGGGTAAATTTGTGCACAACCAAATTTTGGCATTATTTCCGAGGACCCAATTAAGTACCTTAGACACCCATCTTCTTTTCTCACCCCAAATTCTCTATTCTCATCCTAATTTCTATTCTCTATTCACTATTCTGTTTCTGTGTGTCCAAATAATCCCAAAACCAATTTTCAATCAACTCTAATGGATTATCTTCCAAAATACCCCTTCATAAACCAATGCTATAATCAAATGGGAAATAAATATTGGGAAACACCTCCCATAGGGAATTCCATTGACCAAACCTTGATTGAATACACTACACCTGATGAGAAGTACAATCAATGGGATGATGATTATTTAAAGGATCAATTTCCAGCCCTCTCGAGGATGATTGAAGAGGTAAAACTTAATGATGTTAATGATATACAATCTTTTATCTATCCTAATTCTCAAAAACTCCTTGAAAAATTGTGTTAAAAATGGATATAATGAATTAAGATGTTTCAACTTTGATATTATAAGTACAAAGCATTAAGACTTTTGAGGAATCGTTCCCACTCAGTATTTCCTTTCCTCATCACTGATAAAAGAATATTTTATCCCAAAAACCACTCATGAATTTAAAGAATAACTAACCTTTGTATATGTGATAACTGAAGAGGATGAAGGAAATATTGAAGGGTCTTTAAATCAGGAGGAAATTGATTTGTTGGACTCAATAGAGGAGAATTTGACATCATGTATTGAGTTCTCTGGATATAACTCCATTGATAGATTTTTAGAAGCACCAATCATTGAACCATTGTGAGAGATCACAAAAAGTGATCCCATACCCATTCCTGATATTCAACTGGACAATTTTTAGGATGAATCATATTTTCAAAATGAACTAATTCTTTCTAAAATTTTTGGAGAAGAAACTGATTTTGATTTAATTTGTCAATTTCCTCTAGGAAATTTCAATGAACCCGAGCTCAAAATTATTTTACTTCCTTCCCAACTGAAGAATCCCATAATAGGTGATAATAATCACCTTTCATATTTAGTTCATTATTTACAAGTAACCAATAATGTTGGAATGGTCATTGATGTCTTAGGAAAGACTAGAAATTCAACTGAATCATCCATTTATAATGTTACATGGATTTTCCCACACATTATAGAACAAAGGATTTCACATGAAATGAATTATAAAGAAGGAATAAATCTCAATCAAGTTGAAGTGGAGAAATATGGGGTCTTTAAAATTTTGAAAGTTGGTATTGGATAATATAGGTGGTCCAAGTCGAGCTAAAGATTATAAATTAAGCGCTTTCCAAGAGGTAACCCAACTTTTTCATTTTTTTTATTTTGTGTGTTTTTATTTTTTTCAATGGACCCCCTTGGTGTTTCCAATGTGATCTAATGTCTATTGTGTTTAATATTTAGGTGTTTATTAATTTTAGTGTTTCAAAATAAAACCCATTCCATCTAGAGTTCAAACCCAAAATTCAATCACTCCCAAGAGTCTACATGTTATGTAAATCCAAATTGATCAATTTTTTATTTAAGGGTATTCAATAATAAACCAGGTGATTTTATTCCATGATTTAATTTCAAATCACATCTCCCATATTTATTCCCAATTCTAATCCTACCCATCTATTCTCTTTCAAAACTGAGGGAAGTTTCATTCTAATTTGGGGGGAGTGAAAATTTGGGATTTTGAAGAAACAAATTTGGGATTTTATGATAAAAAAATTCAATTGAAAAAAAATCAATTCATTATCCTTGAATACATTAATTTATATTTTGAAACATGAAAAATGATTTTCAAATGATTTTGAATGCCTTTATTTTGATTTGAATGCATGTTTATGTCCATGAGCATAATTTTTGGAAAGTGTGGTTGTTTGATGTGAATTTTCAAAGTTTAAATGTTCATCCTCTTAATAAAAATTACACAATGAACATCCATTGGATTGTGGGTGTAAATTTGAGTTCTTGGGTCTCTTTCATTATAGCATAGGGTTCAGTTCCACTTTTATTTTAATTTGAGTATCAAAAAAATCAAAATAAAATGACCACATAGAGTAATGTTTTTTCCAAATGCATGGTGTCCGACACTTGAGGATCGTGAATCCTTAGTTGTCTTTCCCAGAGTTAGGCTTTATATCTCTATTGTACAGAATGGAATTGAAAATATGTGTGGCGTCCGGCACTTGGGGGTCATGACTCCACAGTTGTTTTGCCTAGAGTTAGTCTTTTCATATCTATTGTGGTTAAAAAACAAACAAAAATAATAAAAAAAGGATACTCATCTTAAAGTTTAATGTGATTCTCACATAGAGCTTCCATTTTCCCCCTTGAACAAGAAAATGTACCCCATGTCTTTCGTGATACACAACACATCATCATGCTTAATTGAAATTGGATGAAATGTGGTGATGAATTTTAAAAAAGGAATGGGCATGGGATTGGAATATTCTTGTGTACCAATATTGTGTGAAATAATTTTGAAAGTTTTCATGATTGTTTGAAATGATGTCTTTATGAGCAATATTTGTTAAAATGTTTTTGAAAAATGGTATTGAACTTCATATTTTTTAGATACTTTTTGCTTGGGACTAGAAAAACTCAAGTTGGGGTGTGATTGGCCACCAAAAGTGGCTAATATTCATTGATAATATCTTAATATTCATGTGTTCTAAAGTAAATAAACATCATTTTTAGTGAATTATAGAAATTGAACTTCATTTCTCATCTTAAGTGCAATTCATGTTTAAAATGAAAATCTAGGCCCAATCATTCATTTGTTTGTGGAGAACATTATATTAATTTTTTGAATTTTATATTTTGGGATACGATTGATCACTTTGTTTGGATCATTTTATCTTTTAGGATCAATGGATGAATCCTAAAAAAATATGGATATTTTTCAGCATGAATGAATAATTTTTCTGGACAAAGCATAATGGGCCTAAGACCCATCAATCAAAAGTGGGGCCCACAATCCAAGTCCAATGAAGCTGAAATGTTCACTATAGAAAGAGAAAAATATGGGGATCATTTAATTCAATTGTGGACAGATCTAATTCTGAATTTTTCATTGAGAGAAAGGGATCTGAAGTTGACATTTAAATGGTGGGCCCGATCTGAATGCCCATAAAGTCATCCCACCATTTCGACCATAACTTCCAAACAAAAGAACCAAATGACCTGAAATTTTTACATATAATAGAGGAAATATGGAATAGAATATTTATATTCTATGACCCAACTGTATTCGGATATATTCAGTTACAAATTCACCCGTCAAAATAGAGGACGAATCTGGATGAATTTTTTGGACAACTTTGAAATGTCGAAATTCCCTTGATTTTCTCACGCTATTTTGACTCTCACAATTAATGGGAATGGAATTTATTATTGGGGGTGTATATAAGGCTTTGAATATTCCTATATAAGAACTTGCGGTGAAGGGAATTGTTCATCCAAGTTTTTATTTCATCCATTTTATTTCATTCAATTGTAATTTCCTGCTTTCGTTTTGTAATCGCATCGTCAATTTCTCTAATGTAAGTTTTTCTTTCACATTTAGTATCTTAATAAAAGTTCATCTTCTTCTTCACTTTTTATTTTCATTTTCTTCACATGTTGATACAGTTGAATCAAGGTGTGAATTTATTCATACCAGCACTTGTGAATTCAATCACACAACGGTGGAGTGTTCGTTCTTTTAATATTTTTCTTCTTCAATTCTGCCCCCATAAGTCTACTTCCCACTTCCATTGGTAGAATAGCATAAATGGTGGGATAAACTCTTAAGGGTTGATCCAAGGGAGTATCATGATCATGGATTGAATTTTATTTCATGTACTTAATATTTAAATCTTTTCGTTATTTTAGGATTTCCATTTGATGAGTTATATTCTTCTTCATCTTCACTAACTTTAACAATGACACATTTTGAGTGCTAGTACAATCTATTTCCTTTGAGTGCTCATTAAAGTGATCCTCATGGTGAATTGGTGATTGGACTTGGAATTTTGTAGGGATTAAATTGGTGAATGATTTGGGAGAATTATCTCGTTGTTTGGATTCGTCTTGAATTAATGACATGAAATTTTCTATGAAAAGAAATTCGTCCAAATCCACCCCAAGTGAAACCCTATGATCAACCCACAATCAATAATTTTTTATTTCACATCATTTTTTGTTTGTTATTTAAATTATATCATTAGATATACAATTAAAATATACCCCAAATTTGGCCACTTCATAGACAATCTATCAACAAATTTGAGTGTCTCAAGGTTTCTTCTTCGGTCCTTGTGGATTTGATCCCTACTTGTACTTCAACGAACACTATTACCAGTAGGGTAAATTTGGGCACAACCAGTAAGCCTAAATCAAAACACAATGAATCAAAAACATTAGCAACCAAGTGACTTGGTAATGCCTGGGAACCTGAAATATAACAGTATCCCCTTTTCCTGAATTCAAAACATCTACAGTGGATAGTGAAGATAAATCCCTCACCCTATCCATGTCCTAATAACCAAAATGATAAATAGGATCAATACAATAACCAGTAATAGGACATCCTCTTGATGTATGAGCCACTATGGAAAAATAAGACCAGGTAATAGTTCCTAGACCCACATTAGTCATGGTAGAATTGGTTCCATGTACTGTATAATTTATCTGAGAAACAGACATAACACAGTCTACTAGACTAGAAGAAGGATCCCTCATCAGAGCAATGATCAGAGCATCAATGGGTTTTGAAATAGAAGAGGCAATCTTGAGAATAAATACAAACATGTATGGATCTTATCATGTCTCATTCTCACTCATTTCATTTTTCCTTATTCTTACCCCCTGGGAACCAGCAGAATAAGTACAAACAGGTATGGATCTTATCATCTTTTACTCTGGAAATCTTAATTAATGTTATTTTATTTTATGAATCCCTACAAGTTTCTACATTTATATTTCAAAATCCTTCTTAATTTGGGGTTCCTATCTTAAATCAGTTTCAATTGGGGTTTCCTGATTACATCTCAAGCGAATACAGTTGAATAAATAATTTCAAGAATATTGTAACATTTTAGCACCTCTCATCTACCATGCTCCTGAAAGTTGATCCCAAGAATGGATATTGTATACATATCTTTGGTAAAGGTATTCAAAGGGAACACTATATTAAAATATGCTCAACTTTTAGTTATTAAATATACCTTTATTCCTTTTAGTTCTTGGTGATTTCTTTCACCTAAGACTTGAATTATATGGTAATACAAAATACTAAGATCCTGTGATTTTTTTTTGTGTATGATAGCCATAGAACATATACTAAAACATCTTATGTCTTCTATACATAGAGTTCTTGGATAATATTAACATGATACGTTAATATTAGATCAAAATGTTTGGTTTATTCTAGGGTTAGTTGGAAAGATCATGAGGCACTGGACAAGGCATCCAGTGCATGATTTTTAAGGGTTGTTAATTAACCTTTGTGGCATTCTTGGACAAGGCATTCTTGTGTTGTTTTTGGTGGCTAATTAACCTTTGTGGAATTTTCATTTTACCTTCTTCCACAAATCTCCACAGAAGGTATATTGTATTCTATTCTTCCATTTTATCTTTATTTTGTTATTCATTTAAAAAATCCATTATTATATGAATATTCCTAATCTATAGAGTATATTTGGGTTATTCCTATTTTGTATACTATATATTTTCACATGAATATTTCATATCTATCACATGCATATTACATATTCATCTTTGAAAATATATCTCTTTTAACTTTTATCAATATCATAATTCAAACTCAATATTATTTGTTACATTGTCTTTACATAATATGTATTCTAGCTCCTTGAATCCTTCCACGCACTGTTTTTTATTGGTTCTACTCATCGACAATATTTTTTATTGTTTTCCATTAGTTCTATTATAATATGTCCATGATAGACATTATCTATGCATGTTATGGTGTTAGGATTGTTGTAATACTCTCAATATTCGATGTACAGATTTGGAGGCATTGATCCACCCAATTTTTAATGAGATTATGGACCCAAATAGACAGTTTCCAAACAGGCGTTTTCGTTACTGTTCAACTTCAAGCCTCGCGAGCTGAAGGGTGTACCGGTGGTGTTGGAAAATTTTATTCCATAACATGCAAGGAGTCAATGCGCAGTCTGGAGATTTTAGGTACGGGTTGGTCATTGATATTTGTATCACAATCAACAATATGTAAAATCAATAACATGATATAATTTGTATTATAAACTACATTGACAATTCTATAATAAATGTATTATAAAAAATAACTGTTTTATATCAGTGTTTTATAATCTTCTATCCATGTATAACCGCTGTTTTATATAGTGTTCCCTAATATGCAATTACAGTATAATATAAAATATATGTTTAACATTCTGCAATATCTTGAATATGGATGAAATTATATAATTTGTATTGTAATCAATATTATGGAATATAAAATCTATGTTTGTGCATTATATACATTTGTATGTGTAATCTTTGGTTATAATGTGTCTCAAATATGAAATCTACGTGACAAAATTCACACAAATAACACAATATAAAATCAGTAAACTTTTTATGATTTTCATGGTTGGCATGCGGTGCAACATGATATTGTAATTTTTGAAGACTCCATGGCCAGAACACACTATAATAATGGACCACAACCCTCTTCAAAGTTAAAATTAAAAAAGAAGTGTGAAAAAATCAATGGCATTTCATGATACTAAAACAAGGTAATATTTATCTATGATTTTTTATCTTATCTTTGATTCCATCTTTGAATTTTTATTTTCGGTAACCACATCATTTTACATTTCAGTTTACATAGCTTTTATTTCAACATTTCTTTATCATACATTTCAGTTTACGTAGTTTTCATTTCAATTTCTACTACATATTTCAACGGATTAGTGTCAAATAAATAATCTATTTAGATTGTTGAAGTAGTAGAAGAGGAGAACTGAATTTAGCCTGTCTACTTTTCTAGATACCTTGCTGTTGGAATTGAGGCATTGATGGAGGCCACCGGATTGATAAATGACATGCAACTGAAGAGAATTTTTCCATAAATGAGTAATTTAATTGAGTTGGTTTTTCCTTGACTTCTTTTTCACTTTTTATGTTTTACCATTTATTGGAGTGATCCATCATGAAATTGTTTTTGTCTTGATATTCCTCTTATGACATTACTCATCTTCTGCATTAAAGGTTTTCTATAAATCATTTTAATTTGAGAAAGAAAATTCTCAGGAGTGTCCTTTTCGAACCCTCTACACCCAAAAACCCCCCTTCCCACGAAGAAGTCATCCGGAGAAGCTTCAGCCGAGGAGGAGTTGTTTAAGCCTCAAGGTATCCATATACAACCCTTTGATTTCTTCATTTCCAGAATTTGAATTATTCATTTCAATCATTTTTTCATTAATGTATTTAATTTCTCCATCTTGAATGTCCAATATAAACTTTTATTTCTAAATAATTTTATTAAATATTTTATGTTATGTTTATGATGTCCCAACAATTTTCTCAACCTTCCATTGTTATGTAAGATTTATTTGTGGTTTAAATATGTTTAATATTAATATGAAATAATAATTTCTCAAAATAAGATTGTTTTATTGAAAATAACAATTGATAAATAGAATTGTAGGAACGCACGGGCGAGTACTAGTTATTTATTCAATTGTAGCTTGTTATCCGATTTACATTAGCTTTTATTTTCCTCATGTCATGTTGGAATGTTTATACTCATTTAAATTTCAGGGTGTGGCTTGCCGATGCACGATAAAGTCATGTCGAGTTCTCAGTTAGAACCCTTGTTATTGATTTATTCCTTAGGAGAAATCATTCCCAAAGGTGTATTTCTCAATACTCAGGCACTAGTTGTCTACCCGTGTGGGTCAGGAACGCCCTTCAGCGCTTGCCACAAGTCAGATTAGGTGCCCAAGATCAGGGATAGTGTTGGTTGGCTCATGACACTGTCTAAGCCCTGCATATAACTAATACCTCTCCTAGGAAAAACACCTCTTTTCGGATACAATTGTGTTTTCAAAATTCTCATCCAATCTTATTGAATATCCATTAGAATCCAACAAGCTTTAAGCTCCAACAAAATTCATCTCAAAGGAAAAACACTGTGTTTCGAGTTTAAAAAAACCATTCGATTTTTTTTAAGGTCAACTGTGTAAATTTATCATTTTACCACTTTTAGGGAACTCGATACTTTGAAACTCAAAAATAAATTATGCATCGCTGAGGAAAAATCTGGATTGGTGTATAATAATTTTATATTCACTATTCATTTCATCTTTTGTCTTGACCTGATGTCCATTGTTGTGAGGCATATCATTAAAACATAATAGATTTCTTCTTGGTCATGAATATAACATATAATTAATATTTATCTTTATTCCATTAGGAAACATTAGTTTTTCTATTCAGGGCCAACTATTACATTGTAAGAATCTAATATGGTATTAATATGGATTTCATGTAATTGAAGTTGTATAAATTATTTCATAACATGAAGATTTGTATGAATAGTTCAACTATCTATCAAACAAATATTGCCCTCCATTTTATGAGTTTTGGGTTGTGTAATCTCGATATCCTTAATTTTTTTACAGAGTCTCGTGGTGATAAAGTATTGTAAATAAGATAACAGTAATAAAGGATAAAATACACAACACGTGGAGGGGAGGATGAATGCACACGATTGTCAAAAAATTGAGTTATAATAAGGGCACAATGGTCCTCAATGTTTTTATTTTGAATAACGTAACTGGAATACGAAACTGTGGGCTATTTATCAACTTTTTTAGTTTCAAAGTCAATACGTGTAAAAAAATTAATTTTTTATTGACCCTATTAATTACACATTAACTGATTATGATTTTAAATATGAAATATATTTGAAAAGGTAATTAAGCTACACGTTATTTTGTGAAGGATAGGCGTGATGGTGCATTGATTACTGAATACTGCTTACGTAGGCAATGATAGTCACATGGGCACTGCACCTTCCGTGCAATTCATTGGTTCTTCAAAAAATTTATAGTGTTTACATTGATTCAACTCTTCCATTTAATATTGATTTTAAAGCATATAATTAATTAATTATATCAAACGTGGAACAGATGAGTTGTATGCAACATTTAAAAAAATATATAATAATTGTGTTCTGATTTGAAGAACTGTTCCGTTACTGGGCGACCTCATGATACTACATATATAAACGAATACAACAGTAACCATTCATTAAAAAAAGCGATGATGGTGGTATAATATTTATTAAATGCTAATATATTTATAAATTTATTATCACTTTTCATAAAAATGATAATTTAAATTAATATTATTCAGTATTTATTTTAAACAAATAATATAATTTAATATATATAATCACATTTACTCAAAAAACACTATCTGTCATTTATTTATTTATTTGATAAAACAATCCTCAAAACATAGATATCACCCAAAGACGAAGTACATAATTTCGGAGGAAATGACGAAAGCCAACACTGAGACCTCTGATGATTCCCCAAGACAGTCATAAAATGAGTCGCACGATTACCCTCTCTCCTAACGAAGGAAAAACAACTAGAAGAGAACAGAGACACCAATATCTGACGACGTCGATAATGGACCCATAGGCCTGGTGACCACCTTCATCCTCCTTCAATGCATTGATAATAATTTGACAATCAGATTCGACCACAACATCCTTCCAGCCGAGAGATGAGATGAATTGCAAACCCATCCAAATAGAAATTGCCTCTACCACAGGAGGAGACCACCAACCAATGATCGAGGAGTGACGAGCCGCAATAATAGAGTCAGTCTGATCCCGAAGAACAACCCCTAAACCGACAGACTCATTCCCAGGGATCGCCACGTCAGTATTAAGTTTGAGAACACCCAAGGGGGGGCATCTGGCAGGAGGAGGAAGAACAAGTGAAGGTGTGCGGGGGGGCCTCAGCATCAAGCCACTAAGAGCTCCAATTATGTATCCTGGAAAGAAAGACCATGTGATCTTTAACAATATTCTAAAAAATGAACTCATTGCGGCGAAACCATATAATCCAAGCTCGGATATATAGACTTGCAATAGTCTGAACATGCAATGATCTCAACCAATCCCCCACAATTAGACTCACATCTCCAAGATTTCTCCAGCGAATGAGATTCGGTGTCGCGCACGTGGACCAAAGCCCGGTGACCCAAGGGTAGAAAAATTGGCATGAAAACCCGTCTTTGTTGTACCCCCACAAAGCGGGCATAGACTGTTATCAAAGAGGTGCCTATTAGGTAAGTGAGTATATGTAGGAAGGATACACCTACACATTGCCAATGGAAAATCTTGGACTTCGGCGAAGCATTAAGATTCCAACGACGTTTCCAAAGGGGGGGCCAAGTACCTTCGTCGCCTGAAATGCACGCCCTATAACCCGAACAAACAATATAGCATTCAGATGAATCAAGAGACCAACACAGCTTGTCCGGACCAACGTCGTGGACCACTGGAATCACTAGGATAGCCTTACAGTCAGACTTAGTGAACTAGAGAGCGAGCCTTTGAAGATCTCTGCCAGAAAAGTCATCAACCAGGAGCTCTCTAACAACAACATGCTCATGACCGGGCGCAGGAGAAGAAGCGAGAATCAGGCCCTCTAAACCAGGCAGCTAGGGATTGCGCCAGATATTAATCGAATCACGACTAGAAATTCTCCAAAAAATGTCATGGTTCAAGATGACATTTGATCCCCAAACACCCCTCCAGAAAAAGCTCGGTCTCAGACCCAAGTTGGAAGACAACAAATAATAATGGGGAAACTACTTAGCTTTGACGACTCTAGCACACAAGCAGGTTCTGTAAAAGGCGCCAACCTTGCTTGGCCATGAGGGAATTGTTAAAAACTTTCAAATCTTGAAAGCCCATGCCACTGCAGGCCTTAGGAGCACACAATTTCTCCCAAGAGAGCCAGTAAAGATGTTTTTTCTCATTTGCACGACCCCACCATAAGTTAGCAAAGGCTGAATGAAGTTGATGGGTAATGAAATTTGGGAGCTTAAAAAGGGACATCACGTAAGTTGGAACAACTCAGGCCACAACTTTAATAAGAACCCCCTTACCTGCCCTGGAAATATTTTTTTCGGATCATCCCTGGATTTTCATGTGGACTTTATCAAGGATAAAAGAGAACACCTCTCTTTTGGAGCGCCTGAAGACCATCGGGAGCCCCAAATATTTTTTATTTTTCTCTACGACCTCAATCCTACACAAACTAGCAATAGTGTCTCTCATCCCATCTTGCACACCTTGACTAAAAGACATCTCAGACTTGGTGAAATTGACCCGTTGTCCCAAAACCTTGGTGAAAGCATCAATGATTTTGAGAGTCTCTTGGCACTCCTAAGAAGTTTCTCTTGAGAAAAGGAGGCAATCATCAGTGAAGAAAAGGTGAGTAATGGGGATACTTTTCTGACAAACCTTGGCCCTGTGGATAAGACCGTCCATAGCTGCTTTAGATAAAAGATGAGAGAAAACATCAACAACAAGGAGAAACAAGTAAGAGGAAAGAGGGTCACCCTATCGTAGGCCTCTCGATGGTTTGAAATTCTTTGTGAGGAAGCCATTAACTTTGATGCTATAAGAAACAATTTTAACACAAATTATGAACGCTCTCACCAATTTTAGGCCAAAACCCAGTTTTCTCATAACCTCTTCCAGAAAGGCCCATTCCACCCTATCATATGCCTTTGACGTATCCAATTTCATAGCCAAAATCCTTCTCTTTGAGGTTGAACGAGTTTTCATTGAGTGGAATATTTCATGGGCCATGATAGCATTATCTGTGATGAGCCTCTTAGGAACAAAATCACTCTAGTTCTTAGAAATAATAGAGGGGAGGACTCTACCCATGTGACAGGAGAGGACTTTGGAGAATATCTTATAAACCACATTGCACAAGCTGATATGCCTAAAATAATTTTTTTTAACCAGGCCAAAGACTTTTGGGATTGACAAAATAAGAGTTTCATTAGTCTTGTCCATACTTATAGAATCGTCCCATAACCCTTGCATCAAAGAAATAATATCTGGTCCCACAATATTTCAGAACCGTTTGAAGAAAAGGGCATAAAACCCATCAAGGTCGAGTGCCTTAGAATAATGGATGCTCTTCAGGGCCACCACAACTTCTTCTCCTGAGATATCAGCCTCAAGAATCACGGTCATGTCCTCAGTCACCATAGACTCAACACATCTCAGAAGATCCCATTGGGAGGTTCCCCCTTCGGAACAAAACAAATTTTTAAAGAAAGCATCAATTATCTCCCGAATTACTACCTCATCGAAAGTAATGTTTATGTTCCCATCCTCTAAATTGGAAATAAGGTTCTTCCTTCTTCTGGAAGAGGCCTTTTGATGAAAGAATTTAGTATTTTTATCACCTTTCTTGATGAAGGTCTCTCTTGACCTCAAAAACCAATAGATTTATTTATCTCTCAGGGCCATATCCAGATTCTTTTCCAGTGACACGACCTCCTATTGAGAGAAACCCGAAGAAGAATTATCATAATATCTAGTGAGATATTTATCGATCCAACAAATTCTCTGGTCAAAGTCTCTGAAGTGTTGTCAACTCCATTGTTGTAAATGAGTAGCCACTTCCTTAGCTTTATCCCAAACATGATCTTGAGGGTATGACCAAGCAACTTTGACAACATCACTACAACTATCATTGTGGAGCCACATATATTCGAAACAGAAGCTCTGCCTTGGATGAATGCCCATGGTTACAACCTGTAGATGAAGGAAAATAGGACAGTGGTAAGAAGAGACCGGGGGTAAGTGTGAAACCTAGTACCATGGGAACGCCTGCATCTAGTCACAAGATTCCATGAACCTATCAAGCCTTTCCGAAATTCTGGAAGCATGATCACGTCTGTGAAACCAATTAAATGGGATCCCTGAGAAACCAAGATACAAGAGACTAGCCTGAAGCAAATAGTCCCAAAAAAGATACATGGAAGAAACACTCCGATAAGAACCACAGAGCTTCTCATGGCGGTACAAAATCTCATTGAAATACCCACCAAACAAAATGAACCCCTGAAGCATATTTTTGATAGATTTGATCAACTTCCAAGATATCCATTTATCACTCGCTCCCGGCCAGCCATAAAAACCCACAAAGTTCCACACAAGTTCCCGGGGTTGATGGATGGAGACGACAATGTGATGATCAGAAAAGTTAACCATCAAAGCATTGAAATCCTCTTTCCACATGAAATAGAGACCTTTAGCATGGCCCGAGCATCTGACCAAGAAAAAATTCTGAAAACATACCTTTGAAGCAATTCCTTTCACGTCCTTACTTTCCAGCATGGTTGCAGACAAATAGACCAAGTCGGGGCTGAACTTAGAGCTCCATTGGAGGAGCATTCGAACTGACCATGGGTTTCCAAGCCCACAACCGTTCCAGCATAAGGTTTTCATTGTGGAAGGTGGGGCTGGTACATGCTAGACTCTACCCCTAAAACTTCGAGAAGGGAACCATCATTTTTCACTCTCCATCTTTTTGGGAGATGATCCTCAAGTAGAGAGACCTCAGAACCCCACTTGGAGTGACAACAAACTAGATCATGACCAACATAGACCATATCCCCTATGTTAAACCTTTTCCACTTTAAAGGATTTTTTTCACCTGAATCTAATTTTCCATGAGAATTGGTGCCTTCCTTTGATAAGGGTAAAGATACATCAACAGAAGGGGAGGGGCCAGGGTTCGGAGGGTCGGAGAAAATCTGGTTCGGCTCGTAAGGGGGCTTAAAAGCATCCTCGGACCTTGATTCTGTCCATGAGAATGGAACACCCATCTCTGAATGGAAAAAATCCTCTCTAATAGGACTAAAATCAGAGGCATTGGGAGCATGTTTGTGGGATTTCATCAAAGACTTAGATGACAGGCCATAGAGAACGGTTGGAGACACGCAAGGAGTAAGACCTTCCAAGTTTGGAGCAACAGGTGGTAGGGGGAAGGGGGATATCTCCCTCACCTCTCCCGGCCTAGAAAAACATGATCTCCCTACCCCCATAGATGACAACATGTTATCAGTACAAGGGACCTCCGTAGACTCTTGAACAACCAAAGAAGGAAAAGTGAGCTGATGATAAGGAATAAAGGCTAAGATCTAGCACGATGCAATATCAACTGTGTTCATCCTAGTGAAAGGTTGGCCAGGTGTTTCCAAAGTTAAAATCCTAGCAGAAGGAACCTTAACATCCTGAGAGTCCTTACCCACAATCCCCTTCACAGGAAGGCCAAGAGTTGAGGGACTCAAAGCCACCAGACAAGGAAAGGGCGAGCCAACTAGGGTAGTGGGGAAACAAGGCAGACCCAATGGGACAACCACTGCCTTAGAAACTAAAGGAATATAGGCCTCCTGCTCATTGAGCATAACTCCAGCCTTCTTTTTTTCAGTCTCTAAAGTGGAACTTTGCTCTGAGGGTTTATCCCGCATCCATGGGCCGTATTGTAATGTCAATCGACCCTCCGAATCTGATTTATTCGATACACAATCTTTAAATCTGTGGCCAATGGTGCTACAGAAATACTCTAATAATTCAAAAATTCAACTAATATCTCCATGATATGTAAAATCACAAGCACATAAATATCTTTGTCCAGTCATCTTCCAAACTCCACACCCATCTTCAAATAAAAAAAGAATATAAAATAATAATAAAATAATTTGTACATTAAAACTAAATTCTCAAAAAAACTAATAATTGAAATGCAGTAGAATATTTCAATTAAAAATAATTACAAGTCATTTTATTTTTATTGTATTAATAGTTTATATTCATTTTTTTAATTTAATAATTTCTATTCATTTTTTAAAAATTTATTTTTCAATCATTTCGATGAGACCGCATGTCTGATTGACATGTCGCCTAATCATACACATTACAAAAAATAATAACATGGTTGCCCTCTAATTTCACATGTAAGATCCTCTCTTTTTCTAGGTATGCATCTCTCTGAGTTTTTTGTTAACTTTTCTTTCAAGTTTTTTCTCGTCTTTAAACCAAACTTGGGAAAAATCGGAGAGGATCCACATGTAGATTCTGTTGGGGAAAATGAATTAAAGTTTAGGAATGTATGTTTTTTTGAATTAATAGATTCCAAGTATAAATAGGTTAAGTGTTTCATGGGTTATTGGTAATTTGAGAAGCTTTAATGGGGGTTCTGGTTATTTAAAGGGAAAATGAGTTGAAAACGATATGTAGAACATTTACATGACATGTAAATGGATTACATGTTGTGTAATGGTTGAGTGTTTAATAAAATAATCTAAGGTGATGGGTTTTTGGGTGAATCCCATTAAAAATATGTACATACCATATAACTACATTGCACAATGTGTAATTCCCTGACCTGTTATTTTAAAGTATGTTGTGCAAGTGAGTTTTCATTGCAACTCACTGCAACTTTATCCTCTTGACCCTATGACACCTTCCAAGAGATTATAGAGTTCCAACCTTCCTTCTGGATGTCCTGATAATGCCTTTGATCCCTGGTAAGTGGTTTTGGTCCAGTTTCTCCCATATTTTCCTTGGTTCTCCAACCATTGCAGTGAAACCCTTTAATCATGTACATTATTGGTTTTGATCTTGATCAGTTTTGATCTATGATTTTCTTAGCGATCATTCGTACATTCCTCCTCATGGGTGTTTTCTATTGGAAACATCATTGTATTGTCAGTTAAAGGTAGAGGCTCTAAATTTTAACCTAATGGTTTGATACTTGTTGTGTTTATGAAATGTTGTGATTGTACCAACATAACGTGCACCCAAATATATTAAACAATGAATGGGATAATTCCTTAGAGTTTTTTGTTTTCAATTTTCTTCTAATCAGGCTTATGGCTACCCGTGGGTTGAGTGAACCATGAATATAATTGAATTGGATAATGGTTTAAAGAATATTTAACATGAAATGAGACCTTATGTGATTTCTTGATATAGAATCCCTAAGTTGTGGCTTATTTCTTATTATTACTACTGTTAATCAATTTTGATTTAATTTAAAGTGGTATATGAAAGATAAATGGTAATTCTCATAATTAACCACTACGATTTCTGATTTGATATTGTGATATCCATGTTGTATGGCATGACTTGTGTTCCATGCTGAAATGCTTCTATATTAGGCTTGGCCCCAACACATGCACACTTATATGCTGTAATGCTAATATTGAGCAGGCTTGGCCCAATCCCATGTTGTAATACTCATAGAGAGCGGACTCTACTCGGACCCATGCTGTAATACTTATAGGGTTTTGACCTAGATGTTGTAATGATTATAGGGATTTGACTCGGATTGTTGTGACTATACCATGGTTATATGGGGGTGGTTAGCATGGTCGTAAAACATGCTCCAAGAAAATTTGGCAAGGTGTTGAAGAAAGTAAATTTACCATGGTTATATGGTTGTGGTTGGTGTGGTTTTAAAACATGCTTAGAGATATTCTGTAATGGAGCCAAAACAGGTTGTTATTGTATTTTATTAATTGTTGAATTAATTAATACACATGGTTATCACTTTATTGCATACACTTCTTATCAGACTGGTTAGTTTAGATATAGAGGTGTCGACCAACTGCGTTATAATCACACCCTATTCAAGCTTCCGTTTGGTACCCATGAAGAATACGCGGATGCATGTTTGGAAAAGGGTAAAGGACCTTACTGTTGTTTGTTTGTTTGCTGGAAGGGCTAGAGTTTAAAGGTGGCACTAATGTGGGGTTCAGGATCAGAGAATTTTGAGTCATTATTTGAGTATGCTAGTCTTTTACATGTATTGTTTCAAGAATAATATTTAGTGACATTCCAGTTCATCATTACATTATTCCTTTATTATTTATTAGATCATTTAGTTGGCTCTTATTGTTGGATTTTTTCATGTCTATACAGTTATTTATTTCATTTACATGGTTTACTTCTAATGCTATGACACTTAATACCAAGGGGTATAGTCTCCCCACTAGACATTTTACACCCCTGTTACTATTCAGTATCCTTTGGCGTACGGGGAGGCGTGATTGAGGTCTCATAACCAACCCTTTTTGGCCACTTGAGAGTGTGCCAAATTGGGGGACATTACAAAGTGGTATCAAAGTAGCATAATTTCTTTTCTTATATTTTACTATTTGGGAAAGGTAGAAATGAGACTAGGATGTTTCAAGACTTGGTAATGAAATTGTGCATGGGAATAGCTAACCCATGTATGGGGGAAAATCTGAGTACCCAAGGATGGGATTACTATTTGTGTTATGTGCTTGTTAGAGATGATGTTATTTCACCTTGTGTGATTCACATGTTGTGTAAGGTTATTGTTTTATGATTTTATTATTTCTTTATATTTTTACTCATGTCCTAGTATAGTGTGATATGAGAATTCATACATCATAATAGACACATAGGGATACATTGACATGAATTGTTCATGATAGGGGCATATCTAATTTTTCATGTGATATATACTTTCCTATTGAATTGTGATATGAGATATCTATTTCAATAGATAAATAAAATGAATTGACGTGTCATGCTAAAAAACTTGTAAGCCATGTTTAAAGAGACCATGAGTCAATGGTTATCTATTGTAGTCACCTTTTGATGCCGAACTTGTTTCTAGTCAGTTCCCTAAGGTGTGCATTTGTATTTTAGAGAAATTGGATCCTCATAGTCTTCGAATTGAGTGTAAGGAGAGTGGAAATTAGTATGCTCATAATGTAGTTGAACTGGGATTCATGTAGTTCCTGAGGATCAGATAGATGTTCAACTTCACAATAACTTCTTGGGGGTTATGCAATCCATGGAATGGGAGACTGTTTGTACTATTCCTTCAATGTTTGAGATGATAAGAGAGTTTCAGCTACAACACCTTCCAATGTTTACTAGGGAAGGAGGACCCTAGGAAGCCGAGTTCTGGATTGAGTCAGTCCATATGATCTACAAGCACCTTGAGACACCCATGGATAGAAGGGTGAATCTTGCTGCATATATGATTCATGGACCTGCCAAACATTGGAGGGATATTCTAGAGGAAGTTAGGCAGTAAGATGATCTATCTTGGAAGGAAATCAAGATTAAGTTCTTGATCCATTTATATCTTAAAATGTTGAGGGATGAAAAATATAGTGAGTTCATGAATCTGATGTAGGAGGGAATGTTAGTGTTGGACTATGTCGGACATTTCACTGACCTAGAGAGACTTTCACCATCTTTAGTAGATATGGAGATCTCCATAGTGAAATATTTTTAGGACTATATTCTCTATGAGATTAGGTTGCAGGTAAAAATTTTCCATTTGAGAATCTTTGAGGATGTGACGAACCACACACACTGAAGGGAATCTGAGAGAGGACCCAAGAAGCGACCAGGATGTTTTAACAGGGCGGTTTGGGATCTATTATTTGAGTGGAAAGAATCACCACTATGACAGTTTCTGCCAAGTTAGTAGTGGGAAGAAAAGTCATGGCAGTGGATATCCATCTTAGGTCTGTGTTCCATTTTTGTGATATCAGTGTGGAAAGTTTGGGCACAAGTGCCCATAGTGTCTTTACCTCGCAGTCGAGTGTCATATCTATGGAACAATGGGTCATATTCAGAGGTTCAATGTGAACTTTATGTAGTGAACCAGTGTAAGGGGATCAATATAGGAACCTGAGTCGGGAAGGGGCTCAACTACCCCTTAATAGGCTGGTAGCTGGAGTTCCACTGGCTGTTCAGGCCGAGGTAGGGGACATGGTGCCCCAATGCATGATAAGTAGTACTAGGTAAGGGAAATAACTCTAGGTAGTTAGATTTGAGCCCAAGGTGAAGGTAAAAGTAAGATGCATGTCTTGCAGACTACTCTTACTATTGTGGATGCATGACCTTTTACCATCAGAGGTATGATTCTTATATCATCTACCTTAGCTTGTGCTTTGTTTGATATAGGAGCATCACATTATTTTCCCTACTCACTTTTTGGAAAATGGTTTAGGATTGGATGGGGAAATCTTGGAAGGTGATTTGACCATCGACACACCATGGGGAGTGCAGTAAGAGAATATGAAACATTTCACGGTGTGTTCTCTAGAGATTGGTGGTTACCGTTTCTTTTGGGAGTTGTTCATGTTGTAAATGACAGGCTTCAACTTAATCATTGGTATGTATTTTTTAGTTATATACTAGGCTCATATTTACTGTTACATGAGTAGAGTTACCTTTCTATATCCAGAAGGAGGTAGTTATTTTCACCAAGGTGAGTGGGACCTTCAGACCGGTCATGCAGGACCAATTTAATGCATACTAGATTGTCTCACAGTTTAGATAGTCTGTCTTGCACTAGATTATGGTGGAATTCAGCATGATTATTTTAATCTAGTGGTAGAACATTTCAGTATGTTTCTCCTGATGAGTTATATGGATTACTACCCGAGTGAGAGATATAGTTCACTATCGAGTTAGTGCTGGGACAGAGCCAGTTTCCATCCCACTTTAGAGAATAACACCAAAAAGGCTTCAGGAGTTGAAATTTCAGTTGAAAGATCTATAATCTAAAGGATTAATATGTCCTACTATATCTCCTTGGGGTTCTCCTATTATCTTCTCCAAGAAGGATGATGGTTCTTTGCACTTATGTGTGGATTATCAGAGGTTGAATCGGATGATGGTCAAGAATCTGTATCCTCTTCCATGCATTGATGAACTTTTAGATCAATTGAGAGGTTCTAAGATCTTCTACAAGATTTATTTGAGATTAGGCTACCATAAGTTTTGGGTGAGACCAACGAACATACCTCAGACTATTTTTAGGAGTAGTTATTGCCTGTATGAATTCATAGTGACGTCGTTCAGGTTGACTAATGCACTAGCGATATTTATGGCCTTAATGAATAGGATATTTCATCCTTTTTTGAACCAATTTTTCGTGGTTTTTGTCAAAGATATCTTAGTGTACTCCCTATCAGCAAATGATCATCCCAAACATCTTAACATCGTCCTGAGTACATTGAGAGAGAATCAACATTAAGCAAAGCTAACCAAATGCAGTTTCTGGATTAATAAAGTACACTTTTTCAGCCATGAAATCTTGGATGGAGAAGTGTCAGTGGACCCAAAGAAAGTTATATCTATGGTATCTAGAAAACATACCAATAATTCCTTTGAGATCTAGATATTTCTAGGTTTAGCAGGTTATTATCGGTGCTTTATCTAAGATTCCTCCTGTTTGGCAGCACCGATGTCAAGGCTAACAAAAAAGGGGTGAAGTTTGTTTGATATAATGATTTCAAAAGGATAAAATCATCACCTATCCTCACATTACCCATGTTGGTTAAATAATATAATGTGTACTGTGACACTTCCAGAGTTGGACTCAAAGTAGTTCTAATACAGGAGGATCGAGTTTTTGCTTATGGATCCGGGTAGTTGAGACTGCATTAGAGGAATTACCCTACCCAAAATATAGAGTTAGCATCAGCGGTACATGCCCTGAGATATTGGAGAAACTATCTCATGGGTGATAGGTTTGTGGTATACGCAGACCACAAGAGCCTCAAGTACATATTTTCTTAGTGAGACCTGAACCATTAGTAGAGGAGGTGGATCGAGTATCTGTAGTATTTCGATATTGGATTAGTTTATACAATAGGAAAGGGAAAATTCATTACCAATTCCTTAAGATTAAAGACATAGTCAGAGGTATTACATGAGTCTTCTGATGAGTGGTGGATAATGACCCTATTTGCAGACATGCATCTAGATGTTCAAGAGTCTTAGGGGGGGGGGTAAGTATAACTTCCACATCTATTATACCTATGATTTTGGACCGGATTAAGACTGAGCTATTTTTTGATCCATAGGGATAAATTTTTAGAGTCAAATTATATGGTGGGGATACACCATCATGATGGTCTTTCATTAGTGGAAATTCTCATCCTTTTCATGGCTGAGTATGGGTTCCTACGGGCTTTTGCAAGGAGGTGATGAGGGAGTTTCATGCTTCTAGATAGGAGATTTATCTTGGATTAAAAAAATATATTGTGGTATCCATATATTTTATTAGTGGTCAGAAATGAAGAATGAGGTGGAACACTTCATGGCTAGATGTTTCACTTGTCATCAGGTGAAATCCAAGTATCAAAGGCTAGCTAGGATTTTACAACAATTTCCCATTCCTGAGTGGAAATAGGATGATGCCACAATGGATTTTGTGATAGTATTACCTAGGAAAACCCATAAGAATGAAATTGTATGGGGTTTTATGGATCAAATGACTAAGTTAGACCACTTATTACCTATTATAAAAATCTTTAAAGTTGATGATCTAGGAAGTCATTACATGCGTGAGGTGGTTTGGTTGCACGGTGTTCCAAGGAGTATCATTTCAAATAGAGATCCTCATTTTACATCACGTTTCTGGCAGGGTCTTTAAAAGGATTTGGGATCGTGGGTTATTTTGATAATAGCCTATCATCCACATACTAATTATCAATCTAAGTAGACTATTCATGTTCTAGAGGATATGTTATGAGCCTGTGTTTTAGATTTTGGTGGTTCATGGGAGAAACATATGGCACTTATGGAGTTTTCATATAATAATAAATTATAGGAATCGATCCAAATGAAACATTTTGAGTCTTTTCATGGTAGTACATGCCGTTAACCTCTTTTTTTGAAGGAGGTAGGTGAGTTAGCACTTTTTGGGACTAGTCTCATGCAAGAGACATATGAGAAAGTTCAGTTGATCAGATAATAGTTGGTGACCATGAAGAGCAGGTAGAAATCATATGTTTACTATCATAAATGATCTAAAGTATTTAAGGTTAGTCATCATGTTTTCCTTAGGATTTCTCATATGTTGGGTCAACACTGTATTAGGAAATAGGGAAAGCTATCTCCTAGGTTTTTCAGGCCATTTGAGATAGTGATAAGGGTTGGTCCAGTGGTGTACCATTTATACCTTCCACAATACTATAGTGCCATACACAATTTATTACACATGTAGAAACTATAAATATAACATACAAAACTTCCCAGGTGATAGACATAAAAGATGTCAAGCTTTATGCTGATGCGTCCTTTGAGAAGCATCCGATACGGGTCATCAGTCATAGTGAGAAATATCTTCAGGTTGGACTGTATCATTGGTTCGAGTGAAGTGGTATCATGAGTGAGTTCAGGAGGAGACTTGGGAGAGGGAGTTCGATATGTGAACACAACATAAAGACTTGTTCACTGAGACCTCACAGTGATTCTTGAAGAAACTTGGGAATGAGATGTTATATGGAGAGGAGGTTGTAAGATACTGTCTTTTTATAGTTATGTATCTCTCTGAGTTTTTTGTTAACTTTTATTTTTGAGTGTGTTTTTCCTCGTATTTAAACCAAGCTTGTTAAAAACTAGATATGATTCACTTAGAGAGGCTTTATTGGGGAAATGACTTAAAGTTTAGGGATGTATGTTTGTTTTAATTAATAGAGTCTGAGTATAAATGAGTTAAGTGTTTAACAAGTTATTGGTAAGTTGAGAAGCTTTAAAAGAGGTTCATGTAGTTTAATGGGAAAATAGGTAGAAAAACCAAATGAAGAACATTTAAGCATTGTGTAAATGGATTACACATCGTGTAATATTCATGTGTTTAATAAAATAATCTGAGGTGATGAGCTTTTTAGCTAATCCCATTAAAAATATTTAAACAAAATGTAATTCTATAACCTTCTATTTTAAAGTATGATGTTCATTTGAGTTTTTATTGTAACTTACTACAACTTTCTCCTTTCAACCATAGGGAACCTTCTAGGCAATTTTGGAGTACCAAAATTCCTTCTAGATGTCCTAAGAACACATTCAATCCCTGGTAAGTAATTTTAGTCAATTTTCTCCCTTCTTTTCCTTTGTTCTCTAACCGTTATGGTGAAACCCTTTGACTGTGTGCATTGTTGGTTTTGATCTTGATTAGTTTTGATCTAGGATTTTCTTAGAGATCATACGCCCCTTCTTGATCATGGGTGTTTTCCACAGTAAGCATTTTTGGATCATAGGTTAAAGGTTGGGGGTTTAAATATTAACCCAATTGTTAGATAATTGCTGAGTTTATGCAATATTGTGATTTCACTAACATAATGTTCACCCAAATTGATTACAAATGAATGGGATTACTTATTGGAGTTCTTTGTTTTCAATTGGATTCTAACCTAGCTTATGGATACCCGTGGGGTGAGTGAACCATGAATATAATTGAATTGGATTGTGATTTAAAGTGTATTTAGCATGACATGACACCTTAGGTGATTGCTTGATATAGAATCCCTAGGTTTTGGCATATTTCTTACTGCTATGACTATAAATAAATTGTGATTTAATTAAAAGTGGTATATGAAAGATAAATTGAAATTAACATAATTAACCATTGAGATTTGTGATTTGATATTATGATATTCATGATGTATGATAGGACTTGTGCTCCATGATGAAATGCTTATATATCGGGGCCATCCCAAGCACATGTACCCTTATATGATGTAATGATGATATTGAGTGGGCTCAACCCTATCCTATACTGTAATTATTATAGATATAGGGAAATGCTCAGTACCATGCTCTAATGATTATAGGGATTTGACCTAGATGTTATAATGCTTATGGGGATTTGACCCAGATTATTGTGACCATACCATTGTTATATGGTGGTGGTTTGTGTGGTCGTAAGAAATGATTTGAGATATTCCGTCATGACACTGAAGCAAGTTATTTTACTATGGTTATATGGATGTGGTTGACATGGTTTTAAGACATGCTCAGATATATTCCGATATGGAGCCAAAGAAGGTTGTTATTTTATTTTATTAATTATTGAATTAATTAATTCACCTGGCTATCAATTTATTGCATACACTTCTTATTACACTAGTTATTTTAGACATGGTGGTGTCGACATACTGAGTTATACTCACAACCTATTCGAGCCATTGTTTGGTACCCAAGAAAATTACATGGATGCAGGTTTGGATAAGAGAAAAGGACCTTTCTGTTGACTATTTTATTGCTGGATGGGATGGATTTTGGATGTGGGACCAATGTGGGGTTCCAGACCGGGGACTTTTGAGTCTTTATCTGAGTCTTCTAGTCTTTTAATTGTATTGTTTATAGCATGAAATTTAGTTATATTCCAACAAATCATTACATTATTCCATTATTATTTATTGGATAATTCAGTTGGATCATATTTTTAGTTTCCTCTATGTCTATACTTTGATATATTTCATTTATATAGTTTATTTCTGCTGCTATGAAACTTCATACCATAGGGGTAAAGTCTTCCCACTATAAATTTCATACTTACACTACTAGTCGAAAGCCTCTGGCATACATGGAGGAACACTTGAGGTATTGTAACCAACCCTTTTTGGATACATAAGAGAGTTTCAAATCAAGGGATGCTGCATCACATCATTCTGAGATTTTTTGTTATATATATGACTATTAAATGCACATTTTGGATTTTTTAAAACAAAAATACATTTCAGGTCATATCAGAAAATTAGTACCTCAGATTGATGTTTTTTCCCTCTAACATCTCACAATTCATTGTACAAATTTTTCATTTGATTTCATGACATTTTGAGGTTGTTAATTTGGTTTTGACCCCCTCACGCATGTTTTTAAAGGGTGCTAGACCTTTAAAAACTGCATTTTTGGTTGTTATGGGTAGATTACACATCCGATTGAAATCATGTATGCTTATATGCATAAAAAATAATAATAAAATGGTTTCTATATGATTTTAAGTAATTTAAAAATCCATTTTCTATAGATCTTACTATTAAATGCAAATTTTGGTGTTTTAAAACAATAAAAGTGAATTTTGGGTCATCCTAAGTAAAAGATATCGCGAATTGAAATTTTTCTTCTTATACATATCAAAATTCACTTTATAGTTGTTTTTGTATGATTTTAAGGCATTCAGAGTTCGTTCGGTTAGTTTTGACCCCCTAATGAACATTTTTAAAGGGTGTTAAACCTTTAAAAACTGGATATTCTGTCATTTATGGCTGAACTCATGTCCAATTTGATGTTATGTTTTATCATATAAGTTATAAATAATAATAATATGATTTTAACATGATTTCAAATCATTCTAAAGTCATTTACTATTGATCTGGCCATTAAGCACACATTTTGGCTTTTTTAAAATAATAAAACTACATTTCTAGTCATCCTGGGAAAATTCCACCTCAAATTGAAATTTCATTTACTCAACCATCTCATAATTTACTGTAAGATTATTTTAATATGATTTAATGGTGCTAATGAGCCTGTACCCTAGTGGTTCAGGCTCTTGCTTGGCATCCAAAAGACCCAGGATCAAATCCGGGCAGGGGAGATCCCCCGAGTACTGTAGCAGGGTACTATAGAAGCACTGTAGCATGTCACTGTAGCAGTACTGTAGCAGTGGAAGACTATAGCGTTGGAGGGACTGTAGTAGGGTACTATAGCAGTGGCAGTACTGTAGCTGCGCAGAAACTATAGTAGTACTGTTCACCGAGGGGTCCTTTGGGCCAAAAAATGGGCTTTCTAGCCCTGTATGTAGGCCACTTGGACTTAGGCCTTCAGGCTATGTAATGGGTCACCCTCTACCCAGTCTAAAGAGGTCTTTGATTTAATAATAAATTGAGGCTTCAGACCCAACCTTTAAAAAAAATAATATGATTTAATGGCATTCAAATATATTTTTGTTGGTTTTGACCCCCTAACACATGTTTTTAAAGGACATCAAACCTTTTAAACCCACATTTTTGGTCGTTACAGACATACCACACATCTGATTGACATTTCGTATGCTCCTATACATCAAAAATAAAAATAAATTATTTTTCTTATGATTTTATATCATTTTGAGTTCGTTTTCTATGGATAATATCATTACATGCATGTTTTGGCATTTTAAAACAACAAAATTATGTTTTGGGTCATCACAAGCAGAAAAAAACCCAGATTGATGATCCATCTACTCGAACATGTCACAATTAATTGTATAGTTATTTTCTTCTAATTTCACGACATTCATAGGTCATTCGGTTGATTTTGACCCCTAGATTCACATTTTTAAAGGGTGCCAAACCTTTAAAAGCCACATTTTTCTCCATTACGAATGGAACATATGTATGATTGATGTGTTGTCTACCACTACATGTTAAAAATAATAATAACATAATTCTCCTATGATTTCACATTATTCTGAGGTTGTTTTCTATGGATCTGGCCATTAACCGCTAGTTTTGGCATTTTAAAACAACAAAAGTGCATTTCAGGTTATCCCAGGAACACGACACCTCAAATTGACATTCCTTATACTTCATCATGTCAAAATTATCTATACGGTTGTTATCGTCTGATTTCACGATATTTGGAGGTTGTTCGGTTGGTTTTGAAATCATTACACACATTTTTAAAGGGTTTCAAACCTTTAAAAACTAGATATTCAATCATTTCGGACTGACTGCATGTCAGATTGAAATGTTGTATACTACTATAAGTTAATAATAATAATAACATGATTTTTCTTTGAGTTCACATCATTTTGAGGACTTTTTCTATGGATCTGACTGTTAAATGAACGTTTTGGACTTTTTAAATAAAAAAACTGTGTTTCAGGTCATCCTAAGAAAATGCCACCCCAGATTATCATTTCATCTGCTCAAACATATCACAATTTACTGCATGGTTTTGTTTGTCTGATTTCATGGAATTCGAAGGCCATTCAGTTAGTTTTGACCCCCTAATGCATGTTTTTAAAGGGCATCAAACCTTTAAAAACTGTATTTTTGGTTGTTACAGGCAGAATGCCCATCCGATTGACGTTTCATTTGATCTTACAAGTAAAAAATAATAAAAACATGGGTTTCCTATGATTTCACATCATTTCAATGTATTTTTTTATGGATCTTACCATTAAATAGAAGTTTTAGCATTTTATAACAACAAAATTGTGTTTCGAGTTATCCTAGGAAGATGACACCTCTAATTGACGTTCCATCTACTCGAACATATCAAAATTCATTGTATGGTTGTTTTTGTTTGATTTTATGGTATTCATATGTTATTAGATTGGTTTTGACGCACCAACACACATTTTTAAAAGGTGTTAAACTTTTAAAAACTACATTTTTAGCCGTTACGGGAATACCACACACCTGATTGATTCGTTGTCTACTCATACACATAAAAAATAATAATAGAATATTGTCCCTATAATTTCATGTCATTCTAAGGTCTTTTTCTATGAATCTGACTAATAAACAAAAGTTTTTTCGATTTAAAACAACAAAAGTTTGTTTTGGGTTATCCCAGATAGACGACACTTCAGATTGATGTTCCTTCTACTTGAATATGTCACATTTCACTATACGATTTTCTTGTATGATTTCATGTCATTCAGTGGTCGTTCAGTTGATTTTGACCCCCTGACACACATTTTTAAGGGGTTTCGAACCATTAAAAACCTGATATTTAGTCGTTCCGGACAGACCACACATCTTATTGGCATTCCTTCTACTCTTACATGTCATAAATAATTATAACACAATTTTCATATTATTTTATGACATTATGAGGTCATTTTATATAGATCTGACTGTTAAATACACATTTTGGTTTTTTTAAAACAACAAAACTGCATTTCAAGTCATCCTGGGAAAACCCCACCTCAGATTGACATTTCATCTGCTCAATCATCTCAGAATTTACTATAAAATTTTTTCCATCTAAATTTATGACATTTAGATATTTTTTGGTTTGTTTTGTCCCCACATGTTTTTAAAGGGCGTCAAACCTTGAAAAACCACATTTTTTGTCATTACGGGCCAACCACCCATCCAATTGGCGTATTTTCTGCTCCCACACATCAGAAATAATAATAATAATAATATGGTTTTCCTATGATTCCACATCATTATGTGTTCATTTTCTATGGATCTAACTGTTAAATGTAGGCTTTGGCATTTTAAAACAACAAAAGTGCGTTTCAAGCCATCCCGAGAAGACAATACATCAAAATGATGTTTCATTTGCGCAACCAAGTTGAAATTCATTGTATGGTTGTTTTCATCTGATTCCATAACATTAATAAGTCTTTTAATTTGTTTTTAACCCTTGACGAATGTTTTTAAAGGGTGTTAAACCATTAAAAACACATTTTTAGCCATTACGGGTAGACCACACACCTGATTGATGTGCCATCTTCTCCTAGACATCAAAAATAATAATTACATTTTATTCCTATGATTTTACATCATTCTAAGTTTGTTTTATATGGATATGACTGTTAAATACATGTTTTTATGTTTTAAAATAATAAAAGTGTGTTTCAGGTCATCCCAGACAGACAACACCTCGAATTGATGTTACATTTTCTCGACCATGGTATAATTCACTATATGATTTTTCTTGTATTATTTCACATCATTCAAAGGATTTTTAATTGGTTTTGACCTACTAACACACATTTTAAAAAGGTGTCAAACTTTTAAAAACTGGATATTCAATCGTTAGGGGTGAACCACACATCCGATTGATGTGATCTATACTCGTACAAGTCAAAAATAATAATAAAATAGTTCTATTATGATTTCACATCATTATAAGGTCATTTTATATGGATCTAACTAGTAAACATTCATTTTTAATTTTTTAAAACAACAAAACTATGTTTTGGGACATATTGGGAAAATGCAGCCTTAGATTGAAGTTTTGTCTGATTGACCATCTCATAATTTATATTATGGTTGTTTTCTCTGGATTTCATGGAATTCATAGGTCATTCAGTTGGTTTTGACCCCATGACACACATTTTTAAAGGGTGTCTAACTTTTAAAAACCACATTTTTGTTCATTACAGGAAAACCGTCCTTCTAATTGACATTTCATCTACTCCTACATGAAAAAATAATAACACAATAGTTTTTATATGTTGTTTACATCATTCCAAGGTTGTTTGGTATGGATATAATTGTTTAATGCAAGTTTTGGCATTTTAAAACAATAAAAGTTCATTTCGAGCTATCCCAAAAAGAAGACACCTCATATTGATGTTCCGTCTACTCAACCATGTGACAATTCACTATACAATTTTTTTCATCTGATTTCATGGAAATCAGAGGTCTTTCGGTTGTGTTTGACCCCCTAACACATGTTTTTAAAGGGCTTCGAACCTTTAAAAACAACATTTATAGTCGTTACAGGTAGACCATGAATCCAATTGATGTGTTATATGATTCTACGCATAAAAAATAATAAAAAAATTGTTTTCCTATGTTTTCATGTCATTCTAAGGCTATTTTCTATGGATCTAATTGTTAAACACATGTTTTGGCTTTTTAAAACAACAAAATTATGTTTTGGGTCATCCTAGGAAAACAAAACCTTATATTGATGTTTTGTCTACTTGGGAATGTAACAATTTACTATATAGTTGTTTTTTACGATTTCACAGCATTCAAAGGTTGTTCGGTTGGTTTTGAATCCCTGATGCATGTTTAAATGGGCGTCAAACCTTTAAAGATCAGATATTCATCCATTCCAGGCAGACCACAAACCTTATTGATGTTCCCTATTCTCTTATGATTAAAAAATAATAATAAAATGATTTTCCTATTATTTATCATCATTATGATGTTGTTTTATATGAATCAGACCAAACACCTATTTTGGATTTTTAAAAACAACAAAACCATGTTTCTAGTCATCCTAGAAAAAAGTCATATTGAATTAACATTTTGTCTACTCTATCATCTTACGATTCACTATATGGTTGTTTTCATCTAATTTCATGGCATTTATAGGTTATTTGATTGGTTTTTACACCCTAAAGAATGTTTTTAAATGGTGTCAAACCTTTAAAAACCACATCTTTGGTCGTTACAGGCATACCACACATCCGATTGACATTCCATATACTCATAAACATTAAAAATAATAATATTATAGTTTTATTGGTATTTCAATTCATTTCAAGGTTGTTTTCTATGGATCCAACCATTAAATGCATGTTTTGGTGGTTTAAAAGAATAAAAGTGCATTTTTGGTCTTCCTGGGAAGAAGATACCTCAAATTGGTGTTCCACCTACTCCATTATTTCAAAAATCATTTTACATATATTTTCATCTAATTTTACTGCATTTCGAGGTTGTTCAATTTGTTTTGACCATCGTATGCATGTTTTTAAAGGCCATCAAACCTTTAAAAACTACTTATTCAGTCATTCTAGGCAGACCACACATCCGATTGACATGTCTTCTTCTCACACACATCACAAATAAAACTAATACATATCTTCTATAATTTCACCTCTTTTTGAGTCTGTTTGTTATGGATATGACCATTAAACACAAGTTTTAGTGTTTTAAAAGAATAAAAGCATGTTTCAAGTCATATCGAGAAAATGACACCTCAGATAGACATTTAAACTGCTCTACCATTTCAAAATTCACTACATGGATGTTTTACTATAATATCATGGCATTTAGAGGCCTTTTTGCTAGTTTTGACCCCCTAGAACATGTTTTTAAAGGGAGTTAAATCTTTAAAAACCACATATTCTACCTTTCTGAACAAACTGCATGTCCAATTGATGTTTCTTCTACTCTTACACATCACAAATAATACTACGATGATTATCTTCTGATTTCACATCATTCTAAGGTCAAGTGCTATCAATCTAATCATCAAATGCTTGTTTTAGTATTTTAAAATAATAAATGTGTGTTTTAGGACATATCGAGAAAAAAATGCCTCAGATTGATGTGTCATCTACTTGTACATGTCAAAAATAACACAAAGACAATTTTACCATGATTTCACTTTATTTGGAGGTCTTTTATTATAGTTTTGACCATTACATGCACGTTTAGTGTTTTTCTAACACTAAAAGTGTGTATCTAGTCATCATGAGAAAACAACATTTTAGATTAATGTGTTTCTTACTCTAACATTTCACAAATCACTATACTATTGCTATTATATGATTTCACGACAATCGAGTGTCATTTGTTTAATTTTTACCCCTTGAAGCACATTTTTAAAGGCCTTCAAGCCATTAAAACTACTTAATCGGTCTATTCGAGCACACCACATGTTAGATTAACACGTTATCTACTCCTACATGTCATAAATAGTACAAATAAGTATTTCCTATGATTTCTATAAGACATTGACCTTTCTGCAGATGCATCATGCTCACTTTTAGGTACTCTTTTATCCTTGTTTTGGTTATACCATGGTCGAGTTTTTTTTGGGGTTGTTTTAGGTGAAGTTAGAGAAATTTGGAAGCCGATGGGGCTATTCACATTTGGTGCACGGTTAGTAAAAATTGTCCAGTTTTCCCAAGGAAATCATGCTCCCCTTTTTGGAGCCATAAGAGGTGGTGTAGGATTTGACCAAACCGTGTGACCATCCTCCCTAAACCGTGCACCCTCAAATAGAGGGGGTTTTCATGGTTAGCACACATTTTATCAAACTATGCACCCACCTAGTAGAAATTGTGAACCCCCTAATCATGGGTACATGGTTAAGGCTTACAGTTTAGAAAACTGTGTGCCCTGCCCAGGAAAAGGTGCTCCCTTCCCAAGAAACCATGCACGTAGATTTTAAACCCCCAAAAAATTGATTAAAAATTCCTGGAACCGCAATTTTTTTACATTCACCCTCGATCGACCTAATAAGGTTTCATTCCTTTTTGGAGGCTTCTTATAGGATTCCAAGGCACCTCGAACCCCTTTCTTAGAGAATCAAATATCTGATTGAAGGATCGACTCCTCATTGGTAAGTGGTTTCTTCCTCATTTGGTTTCCTCTATTTCCGATCTCCTTTTCTGATGGAGAGGGAATATTTTTCCTCCATTAGCGATTTTTTAAATATATGTTTTGATGGATTAGTTTCATTGGATCTCGGTCCTAGGAATCAATTCTAGATCTCTATCACCGTTGTGATTTTGATCGTTACACATCAAATTGAGGGTTACAATTTGTGAGAATCTGCCAACAATCTTGATGTTGGTGGTATAAGTGTCGATTCACATAGTCTTGATTATAATAGGGAATATGAAATGTAAAATTTCAAAATCCACATTGGGAAATTTCATTTTAAATTTATTTAATTAATTGATTACCTTAAGACCGTGAAACACTTCAAAGATCTCATTGGACCTGTTGATGATTTTGAAACCGAACAAGATGGAATCCCATGGGGTGTGACAATATAATCTAAATGATGAATTATGAATTATGCATGGTTTATAAATGGGATTCTGAATGCAATTTATGAATGAAATTATGAAATTGGTTGAATAATGTATTATGGAAATGGTTTATTAAAGGGTTATAAATGTAGAACCATGAGATGTGATAGTTGTGACTGATTTGTAGGATAGGGACTACTGTTCCAAATACCCATGGGGTGCTAGACTGCTCCTCTAGGACCCCAATATATATATTTATTTCATGTGATCACTGAGTTGTGGGACATGGGCTGCTGCTCCAAATACCCATGGGGTTCCAAACAGCTCCTCTAGGCCCCCATTGTATGAATGTGAAATTGGATATTAAATGATTAATGAATCCCATGATAGAATGAAATTTAATATCCATTTGGTAGATGGATCGGACTCCAACATGGGCCTAATCAGGTATTATTGGTTCGGGTGTCACTATGAACCCGATGACCTATGTGGTTAATTAAAGAACAATTTAATGCAAAAGTTGTTTACATCATCATTTTTACTTTATTCTTTATACCACTGAATATAATGTTATAGACTAGATATTGCTTTAAACACTTTTGGTGGTGGCTTACTGAGTTGTACTCACACCCCACTTGATCTACTTGATCAGTACTCGAATAGAATTCATACTTTCAGGACAAAATAAGGGAAAGAACCCTATATTAGATGGATGAGTTGGGATTTGGGAGGGAGCATGGATGAGGGTACTAGAAATGATGTCAAGACCCAACTGGGAGTTTTCAATGTGTCATTATTTTGAGTTTTTTATTTGAAACTTGACACTTATTTAGTAGGACATATCTACTACTTTGGTTTATGGTCATCTTTTCCCATTTTGGATTCATCATGTGATGTTGGATGATTATTGATTATGGTATTATCATGGTTCCTTTTTTATTATCTTTTGGATATTTTTTATTTATTTATATTGTTTTTATACTTTGGTAAAGAGGTTATAGTCTCCCGACATTACATATTAGACCCTCACTCCTAGTCGGTGACCTCTAGAGTACGGGGAGGCCCACCCGAGGTCATGTAACTAACCGGATCAGGGCACTGGATTGTGGAACCCAAGTTGGGATGTTACAAAGTGGTATCACATGCAGTTTTATTTTCTTTTCAATTGTCTTAATATTTAGGAAAGACAGATAGGATACTAAAGGATGAGTTGAACCTTGATCATGAGCCCATGCATGGGAGTAACTAACCCATGTATGGAGGAAAACCCAAGTACCGAGGGTGGGATTATCGTTATTGATGTTTTTTTTTATAGTTGGATGTTATTTAACCTTGGTTGATACACTTATTATGTGGTATTATTATTTTCTAAGATTTTACTTATGGATCGGTATGGCATGGAAGTTTAATATACATGCATCATTCTAGGCACTCAATATTTTATGTGACATGCATTATTTTAGGCACACACAGGAAAAAAGGTTTTGGGTAAGTGGTTATAATGAAATTGATTTTCCTTATTTGAGTATTATAAAAATGAAATGGTGCCTAATGATAAATTAATAATTTTAAATGATGCTAAAAGAGGTAATTTGAAATTGATAAAATGAGTGTATAATGGGAAAATTTTAAATATTGAAGTGTTTTACCCTATAAAAACCATGACCCAGGTGAGGGATGGTTTAGGTAGTGATGGTGCCTCGGCTTTGACCATGTGGTGGGGTATGGGGGATGACTTATTATGGATTTATGTGAATACCTATTTTTAAAACGTGTTAATTAAGTGTTATGTGTACAAATACATGTGTTTGGAATTGTAGAGAGATTCCTCCATGATGACGTTTGTTGATAGGATGAAATGAGGACATGTCTAGAAATATGCCTCCAATAGTGGAACTAGAGGCTCTGATAGTTCTAGGTGAAGGTTCCATAGGAAATTTCCAAGAGAACTTTAGTCGCTTTATATAGTTCATGGATAGAGACCCAAGGTGGGTTGTGTGAAATATTTCTGACCTAATACGGGAGTTCCAGTTTCAGTTTCCTCCAAACTTAACCAAAGAGAGTGCACCTTAGGTAGTTGAGTTCTATATTGAGTTTATCCTTATGATCCTTGACCATTTAGAGACTCTAGCTGAGAATAGGGTCAAGTTGGATTCTTATATGTTACGTGGTCAAGCAAAGCATTGGTGGGATATTCATACTTGGGATGAGAAGTTAGAGAACATGGTATGGATAGACTTTCAGGAGAATATTTTGGAACACTTTTACCTAAAGATGCTCAGGTAGGAGAAAATAGCAGAGTTTATGTGGTTGACCCAGGGGAGTATGCCCATGATGAACTATACTGTTCGCTTCACATATTTATAGCACTTTTTCCCAACATTTTTAGGATATGAGGATACTACAGTGAAGGGTTTCCAGGATGGACTTAAATGTGAGATTATGTCCTAGGTCAACATGATTTGGTTGAAGAATTTTTCTGATGTGGTGAATCAGGCTCTCATTTCTGAGGTGAACTTAAAGGAGGATTCCAATGAAATAAAGGTGGTTTCTACTGGATGACCAGGAGGTATGGATTCTGATAGTAGGAATAGTTTCTATGAAAATTTTAATTAATAAAATAGAAAATAGAGTGTATAGGGGGAAGATCAGTTACTCAGAGTAGTTAGTGAATATACTGCCACCAGTGTGGTAAGTCGGTTCACATTCTTATCCATTTTCCATAACCACCAGTTGAGTACCAATCCTATGGTAGGATAGGTCACTTACAGAGGTATTACAGGAAAGCTCAACTGATGGGTAGTGATGGAGGAGCCAATATAAATCATATTACTTGAAAGGGATATTCTACCCCATATCTATCAGACAATTGGAGTTCTTTTATCTAGGGTGGTCTAGGCAGTGGATGTGGTACTTCAGGGAAAGATAGCCCATATCAGTAGTGTAGTGAAGCATAGGGGAATCATACTACATCACAGGATAGAGGGGCATGACAGTTTCATGTAGTTCAACCTTCACATGTGGATAAAAAGGCTGGACCATCAACAATTAGAGGTATTATTCATGGAGCTTCTACACTTTCTAGTTCTTTGTTTGATATAGGAGCCTCTCATTATTTTATATCTATTCAACTTTTAAATAGTTTGAGTATGAATTTGGAGTTTGTGAGTGGAGTTATAAATATTGAAACAACATTGGGATTATGGTTGAGGGAAATCTATTTATGTAAGAGGTGTTCTCTCGAGGTTGGGGAGTATCATTTCTATTGGGTTCTTTACATACTTGAAATGTTAGGTTTTAACTTGATCTTGGGTATGGATTGGATGGTATCATATTGAGCCCATATTGATTATTACTATAAGAGAGTGGCCTTTAAGTCTCCTAAGGTTAGTAGTTATGTTTTTCATGGAGATTGAGATATCTAGGAAGGCTATGCAGGTCCAGTTCGATAGCAACTAGGGGATCTCACAACCTAGGTTATAAGACTTTTGTTGGATTATGAGGGTGTGAAGCATGATGTATTTCCACCTATAGTGGACTAGTTTTAGAATATGTTTTCTGAGTAATTCTCAGGGATTCCACCTAATAGGGATGTTGAGTTTATAATTGAGCTCATTCTTAGAACTAAACTAGTTTCTATTTTACCTTATAGAATGACACTAATAGAGCTTCATGAACTTAAGAATCAATTGTAAGAGTTTATGGATAAGTTATTTATCCATACAAGTATGTAACCTTGAGGTTCTCCAGTCTTGTTTTCTAAGAAGGTTGACGAGACATTGTGTTTATGTGTTGATTACCTAAAGTTGAACCAAATGATTATGAAGAACCAGAATCCTCTTCTGTGTATCAATGATTTCTTTGACCAGCTAATAGGATCTTGTGTTTTCTCCAAGATTAACTTAAGGTTAGGGTATCATCATTTGAGATTTATACCTTATGACATACCACATACTACTTTTAGAAATAGGTATGGCCTATATGAGTTAATTTAGATTTCATTCAGGATGAAAAACACTCTGGCTATTTTTATGTCTTTAATGAACCAAATCTTCCACCCATACCTAGACCTGTTTGTGGTTGTTTTTGTGTATAAAATATTGGTGTACTCCAAGAATCATGATGGTCATTCCCAAAATCTTTACATCATATTGAGTACACTGAGAGAGAATATGATTTATACAAGCTATCTACATGTCAATTCTGGATTGACATGGTAAATTTATTAGGTCACATTATCTATGAGAAAGGTGTGTTAGTAGACCCAGATAAATTTTAGGTAGTGGTTTCTTGGGAGAAACCCAAGAATGTTTTTTATATCCATATATTTATAGGTTTAGTGGATTATTACCGAATGATCATTCAGAACTTTTCACATTTGTAAGAACCACTTTAGGGATTAAACAAGAAGGGTATCAAGTTTTAATGGTCTGGAGCTTGTGAGAATGCTTTCCAAGAGATTAAGAAGCATTTGAATACCGCAGAAATCTTGATTCTACATGAGCCGAGTGAGGAGTAAACCATGTTTTGTGATGCATTCAGGATTAGACTTGGAGTATTTTTAATGTAGGGATATTGATTTGTGTTGTATGTTTTACATTAGTTGAGGCCACATGAATGGAATTACCCTAAAAACAATATCTAGTTAGATGTGGTGGTTTATGACTTAAAGTGTTGTCAACATTACCTGTTAGGTGAAAATTTTACTATGTATATCAACCAAAAAAGTTTAAAATACATCTTTTCACAATGGTATCTGAACCATCTGCAACAAAGATGGGTTGAGTATTTGCAGTATTTTGAATTTGAACTAGAATATACACATAGAAAAGGAAATAGTCTTGCAGATTCTTTGAGTATAAAAAAAATCAGTTAGTTTAAGAGTATAGTTTTGAGTGTGAGATAATGACTTTGCTAGATAAGATGCATATTGAGGTTCAGGAGGGCCACGAGCTGATGGCCCTTGTATCCTTATCAGTTGAGTCCACACTTCTGAGCCAGATTAGGGAGAGAGAATATGAGTACCTAAAGTGTTTTTTCTTAAGGTAAATCCTTTAATGTGGGGAGTCACATTTCAATTGTAATATAGATGAGGATGAGATCATCTATTTATAGAATTGATTTTTTGTGACTATATATACGAGAGAAGAGATGATGCATGAGTTTCATGCCTCAAAGTGGGAATTACATCATAGTTTGAATAAAATATACCATGAACCATGTTGAATGTATTTCTATCCATGCATGAAAAGGGGGATTTTAGGGTTTGTGACATGATGTTACACTTGTTAGTAGGTGAAGTTCAAGCATTGATGGCCTGGTTGTTTACTACTACAATTTCCCATTTTGGAATGGAAGTGGGCTGACCTTACCATTGAATTCATGGTAGGTCTTTTGAGGATGCATATGAATAATGAAACTATATGGGTGATTATATACTGATTGACGAAAGTATCCCATTTCTTTCCTATCTAGGAGACTTTCACAATGGATTGGTTGGGGGATATGTACATTCAAGAGATAATATATTTTCATAGGGTACCACAAAGTATTTTTTTAGATTGTGATCCACACTTTACTTCATGCTTATGGAAATGATTACAAAAGGAATTGGGTACCCAGGTATTTCTTAGTACTACTTTCCACCTGTAGACAGACGGGCAGTCAAAACATACTATTCATGTGTTAGAGGACATACTGCAAGCATGTGTCCTAGACTTTGGTGGGTCTTGGGAGAATCACTCATCACTCTCTAAGTTTTCCTATAACAACATTTATCCAGAGACTATTCAAATGGAACTATATGAGGCACTTTATGGTAGTCCATGCAGATCACCTCCATGATAGATGGAGATAAGAGAGTCTGAGTTGTTAAGATTGAGTCTTATATAAGAGACATTAGAGTAGGTCTAGTTGATTCAAAAATGTATGGCTACAAATTAGAGTAGGAAAAAGTCATATAATGATCTACATTTATGACCCCTCGAGTTTACAGTGGGTGATAGTGTATTACTTTGGGTGTTTCCAAGATTGGGTCACTACAGGATTTGAAGGTAGGGAAAGTTGACACCCAAGTTTGTTGGACCGTTGAAGATTGTGTAGAGGATCATACTGATGGCGTATAGATTGGATCTTCCACAGAGGTATAATGCTATACATGATGTTTTTCATGTGTCATATCCTCAATAGTATCACCCCAGACCTTCTCATGGGATCAATGTTGATAATGTTGAGATTGAGGCTTATCCATCATTTGAGGAGAAGTTGATTCGTGTTATGGATCATAGTGAGAAACTATTGTGGGGAAAGACCATACTAATAGTTTAAATGTTGTGGTAGCATGGAAATCTTGTGTAAAAAATATGGGAGATGGAAGCATATATGTGGGCTTAGTGGACCAATCTCTTTACCTCGAAATATTAGTGATTCTTGGGAGTACAAGCGATCATAAACTAAACATTAAAACTACACATTCAATAGGGTACTTATAAATATTTTTATAAAGTTTAATAAAATAAATTAAACCTCTTTTTAGATTAGGGACATATATCACATTATTAAGAGTTCTCACAATGTAATAATACATCTTAATTCTGAAAGTTTTAATTCCATCAATCCTAAAAGTTGAATTATTTCCCATAAACACAACAACTTTATTAAAAAAATTTATATGTTTAAACAAGTACTAATTGGGAAAAATAGGAAAAGTACACGGTGAATCAAGAATCCATTCATCACACAATTTCTTTTTATAATTAGAAACAACCAGAAGTTTCCTATCACTATTATTATCTTCTACTACACTGACTTCATCAAAATTTTCTACTTTCTTTATTTTTTGATTATCAGGTCCCTTATTCATGTTATTATTTTACAAATTGAAACATTTTTATTTAATATTCCCCATTTTCTTAAAGTATTTGTATGTTTTATCTATAATTCTGGATTTTGACCAGCCCTTTTTTGAAAAAAATTTACTTTCACTTATTCTTCCTTTGGCAACCAAAACCCCTTCTTGGGATTTTTATTTAACAACCCATGAAAATTTATTAATTAATTTCATTCCTTATTAATATCAATGAATTATATTTTATATATTTATATTCATTATAATAATATTAAATAAATTTTCAACAAAAAAAGAAATAGTTTTTTTCTTATTAAACTATTTTACTGATATCATAAGGTTTTATTTAAATGAATAATTTATAAATATTATAATTTGAATTTTAAAAATTTACTAAAATTTTAAAATAATTATATCAAAATTATCTTATGGTGATTTTGTTTTAATTTTTCTAAAAAGATTGATTTTTCAGTGGATAGTGAAAAATACTGATTTTTATAAAATAGTCATTTATTTTCATTATATTAATTAATTAAAAGCCTAATTTAATCTTAAAGTAAAATAAGTTTCATTTAATTATAAATAATCTAATAAATAAAATTAGAATCATTACTATACCTGATTTCGGTCTATGTTCATTTTTAGGCTTAAAATTCAACTATTTTCATTACGTTTTGCGTTTTAACATTAAATTAATTTTTGTGACTTGTAGAAATTGATACATAAAAAATATATTTCATAATTGGAATCATTAGGTCCAATTTTTTTAAAAATGTCCCTTTTAGTTTGGTCATTATGAATAGTAACTGTAGTAAATATTTTGCACCCCAGTAAGGGTAAATCACGTAATTACGGTTAAAAATAACATATAAGGCCTAAACATATCCCTAAAACCTGTATTTATTTAATTTTATAAGTTTTTTTTAATATGACCATCATATTTTACAAAATGTGTAAATTTATTTCTACTTTATTTTGATAATGACCTTAATATAATTTTAAATAAAGAATGAAAACAAAATGTCCCTCTCTTTGTTTTAATATCTCAAATGTTTTTTTTCATATGGATAAAAAGAAGTTATGTTTGGTTATAAATGGTTATTTTAAATTTAAATTATTTTTTATCTTGTTTATTTATTTTTAATTTTTAGCGATGAAATAATTTCCTTAAATTCTTATACAACATTGACACAGTGCTTGTGCAAGTAGTAGAAAAACCAAGAAAATGATTTTAAAAACTATAAAAGTAATATTGTTTGGATGATTTATAATGTACCAACAATTTTATAGATAAATATAACATATTAGGGATATTTAAAAGGTTTATATTTGAATTAAATTACTATCTTGATGTCATTAAAGTCAAATTAAATGAACAGTTCTGAAACGACATTAATGATATTTTATAATAAACAATATTATATAATGTGATTTAAAATTATTTTTTTATCTTCATCCAAGTGAATGTGATATGGTTTATAATATAAAACATGTTCTATTATTGGTACAATTTTACTTTTATACTAACTTTCCCGACTTCTATAGTGTAAAAAACATTGATGTCGTGGCAATCATCAAAATAATCAACATGGGTTAAAATAATGAGATAAGGCTGAAAACATCACATAAACTTGTCCGAATGTTATTTTATGAGATAAATTTGAATCCTAATCAACCAATAATCTAAATATATAAATTTAGTCTCATTTTCCATGAAAATTAATTTATACTAATTTAATACTTTATGTAATTCTAAGAGTGTCCCTCCCCTCACTTAAAAATGGGCACATACTCTCCTCTCTTCCCCACACATTTTATGTACTCTAGTCTGGAAAATATCTAACCAAGTCTCTCTAAAACTTAACTTCCAACATCGTAGATATATTGGTGTCACTAAATGGCCAAACCTAGAATGATTAAGGTGTAATCCAAATAGGTTATCAAAGGGGAAAGTATTAATCCTAACTGAAATGTTTCAAGTTTATTTCTTCTTTCAACTCATTAAAATCTTATTTAACCATGATGAAATAAACACATAATTATCTTACATATACTTAAATGTTATTATTATTATTTTACAACCATTTTTCATCTCCTTTCACTATTGGAAATCCCACATATACCAACACTCTTATCTCAACAGTTTCAAAAAACCGTTGGGATTGGCCCCCTATCCCAATGGTTTCATAAAACTATTGTGATAATTTTGTTTACATAAGTGTTTTCAAAAAGTTTTAGAATTTTTTTGGGAGAGAGTGCATTTCAGATAGGGTATTCCAATGGTTTTAAAAAACCGTTGGGATAGATCAACCCCAAATACTAGTAACAGTTATCCTTATTCTAGAATCCCTTGGCTCATATTTTTCCCTCACCAAGAGATCCCCCATTATTCCTACCCTACGAATTCTTCCTCCCAACAGGCGATCCATCGTGGTTGAAATCATTACTTTTTTTACTTCAAATCGGTAAGTTTTAAGTGAGTTATATCTTCTATCTCGATTTATTTTATCTTTTTTTATTTTTCTTCCACTGCATTCTCCTTGATTTATATATTATATTCTGTTGTGTTTGTTTTATCCACTGTGTATTATGATCTCCTTATGTGATTTATTGTTTTAACTCACTATTCATAAAAGGTTATACACTTAAACATACCAGTAGTGTGGGAATTTGAACATTTTGGGAAAATAGCGATGAAAGAGATGGGGAAATGGTTTGAAACCCCCCTTTAAATTGAAATTGTGGTAATTATGATGGTTGAAATCCATTTCTATGCATTCTAGTTTGTTTTTTATTTTTATATTGTGATTTTTTAGATATTTTTGGGAAATTATGGTGATGGTGATGACCATATATGATGTAGATTGTGTTGAAGAAGCAAGGTTGTGGTTGGATTGGAATGGGATGTGTTGAGGTATGGTTAGTGGTGAATAGAATATGGTTGTTGTTGTGTGATGGTTAATATGTGGCAATGACTTAGTGGTGGGATGTACTAGTGGTTATTACAATCTTGAAGTGTTTTTGTGTGGTGGTGTTTTAGTAGTTTCCTAATGGCTATGAAATATGATTAGTAATAATAAAATGGGAATGAAATCAACTCGAATTAAATAAGTGTGGGATGGAATACAATATGTGGTAATTGATTAAAAAATTTAATTTTTATAAATGAAAATAAATGTGAGTGATGAAAAAATGGGGTTTTCAATAAATATGGAATTAAATGGATATTAAATGGATATTGAATGGATCTTAAATAGATCTTGGTTGATAAATTGGAAAATATATAAATTGGTTGAATCTATAAATAAAATATAGGAATTATGGGTTGTGTGTGGATGTTTTGTGTAGTGAGTTTCATTCTGTGGTGGCAATAATTGGTGGAAGATGTTGTGGAGTGATGATGATTTCCAATGTATTTAATGATATATATATTCTATATTATTATTTTAATAAATATTTAATTTTTTTTTATCTATAATAATTGATAAATCAGGATAATAATATTTTTTATACATGTTATTATAGTTTGGGTTTTATTGTGAAATGATTGAGAGAAACTATAATGCTAATAGGGGATGTTTCATAACTAGGATATAAGGACATCATCCACAAATATGGTATTTATACAATGATTTTCTATCACATCCACTATGTTTTATATAATATCCCAATTTATTCCTTGTTATGATGACCCACTAAATAAACTAAATTTAAATGAATTGATCAGACCCTAAGAAAACTAAATTGTACCAAATTGACCTAACTAGTCTTGAAAATAAATGAACAGAACCTATCAACCCTTTACACACTAAAACCCAACCTAACTAAAAAAATCCTATCTATATCACAACCAAACCGACTTGACCAAACCAACTGAATTGAATTGAAATGACTTGATTTGACCCAAGTAGTCTTGAGTAGACCCAAAAAACACTAAACTGAATCAAACTGAACTAAAATAAAAAAAAGTGAATGAAATTAAACCTAACTAAAATAAATTCTATAGTAATGATAAAAAATGAATTGAGTTGAACAATTTTTAATAAAACTCATAGTTATTAATGGTGCATGCCATGGAGCGCTATTACGTCATGGCTAGCATCGAAGACCATTGTGCCTTGAGACACCTGCCCAATAACCTAGTTGGATGGAGCATCGTGGGGTGCGCTATGTTGCGCTATGGTGTGTGCTATGGTGCGCCATGTCGCAGTGTGGAATTTCATGTGCCATGGATCCATCTTAATTTTTTTATTTTGTTTTTTCTTCATATATTTAACTAGCCAACCAAAACCCTATTAAAATTCTTTATTAAAACACTATTTCTAGTCAAGTGACTCCCTTCTTCCTCTCTTGACTTTGTGCGACACATCGATCAAGTGTCACAACCAAGCACAACCAACAACCTTACCAATTGTTCAACATCATTACCGTAATCAAATTGAAATGATTTTTTATTTGAATGAATTAAGGTTATTTATTAACAATAGGTTATTCTTCAATTTTTTTCCTAAAATTTATAAAAAAATACTTTTTATATTTTTATTATTACTGATAATTTTGTTATCTAACTTATTATTTTTTATTATTATAATATTATAATATGCCTTTTATGTGTTTCAAGTTAACATTTCCACACACTATGCACCATGCAATTCACTTTTACTCCAAGGACCCTTGTCGTCATTGTGTGGTATGCACTGTAAATTACTATAACAAAACCCTAATAGGCATGCACCAACCCAATACAAATAAAATATCCAAACCTAACCAATATAATGCTATTGTATTTATATTTTAATTCAATATCATACTTTTATATTTATATATTTTTTATATTTATAGCATTTTGTTGTCTTTTATATTATTATTCTCATATAGAGTAGTGTGTCAGCTATAGTTTCATATAAAGTGAACTATTCTCGTTTAATTAAATATATATTTTCGATTAAACTTAAATCTTATTTAATTTCATTTATGAAATGAGTTATAATAATTTTTTACATATTATATAGAAGTATGAAGTATGAAACTGATTAGATCTCAAGCGATTTTCAAAAAAAATTGGAGATATTTTTAGATTTTTCATTTGACAATGGTTCAGATAGTGGTCACATACACTACCCATGTTATAATTGTGTTAGAAGACCTTGGTTGAGTCATGAAGAAGTTAGATACCATATAACCAAATATGGTATTCAAATAAACTACTACATGTGGTATCATAATGGGTAGAAAATGGAATATCAAAATATTGATGATCCAAATGAGAGGACTAGATTGAATAATTTGTTATATGATTGGTTTCTATTTATTCTTCATCATACGAAGGAAAGGATTTCAGCCCAAGAAGACTTCTATACGAGAACAAATGATGCGTATAATGAAAATGATGATATTAATAGGGTGAAAAAATTGAATGATACTGCCATGACTCCAATATATTAGCAATGTGGTAAAATGAAAAAATTTGAATTTTTGATCCGATTGTTTAATGGTAAAACCATGTATGGGATTTCTAATACTTCCATTGAATAAATTATTAACTTCTTGAAGTATTTACTTCCATATGATGAAGATACTCACTCAAACCACTATATGGATGGAATTTAGTTTAGTAACTTGGATTAAAAAAAACAAAATTCATGCTTGCCTAAATGATTGCAGCTTATTTTGGGAGGAAACTATTGAATGAAATGATTGTATAAAATGTGGCACATACCGATAGAATCCAAAAACTAATGGAACACCATATCGTGTGCTGTAGAAAGTAATTTGGAACTTTCCATTGATCCCTAGACTCCATAATATTTCTTGATATGATGAAATATCAATAAAAATTTGATGGAATGATATTGAGAGAAAGAAGAATAATGATGAGTCAGTTCACCCTATAGATGGATTTTCATGGTAGATATTTGATGCTCGATATCCTGATTTTACAACTGATGTGCGTAATGTGAGGTCGGGTCTTTCATGTGGTGGTTTTAATCCATTGGGATAGATTCTTACTTTTCACAACACATGGATGATTTTCATCCACATTTATAACCTCCCCCATGGTTGTGTATGAAAAAAACTTTCACATTAATGAGTATACTCATATATGACCCTTCTGATCCCGATAATGATATAGATGTATACATGAAACCTTTAATAAAAGAGTTGAATTTTTTTTGGGATATGGGTGTGCACACATACGATGCATGTTTGAAAGACATATTTCAGATGCATGCTGCACTTATGTGGATGATCAATGACGTTACTACTTATAAAATGATATTTGAATGGATCAAGAAGGTAAAACTATAATGTAATATTTTTATGATGAATACATGATCCAGAAGACTGAAATATTGCTATAGTTTTAGTTTTATGGGACATTAATGATTCTTTCCAATGGACCATCCATATAGAAATAATCTTGAAATATTTGACAATACCATGGAGACCGATGATCCACCTCATTGTATTTCTGAACAGATGTGCTTAATGAATTTCATGATTTCATTTTTTATTCAGGAAGGTTCAAATGAAATCTAAAAATAGGAAGAATGTTTCTATTTAAACCTATTATAATTGGAAGAAGAGGATTATCTTATTTGAGTTTCCTAATTGGCCAATTGATTTTTTATATCATTGCTTATACATCATTCACATTGAAAATAATATATGTGAAATGTTGCTTTCAATTCTTCTAAATTTCAAGGGAAGGAAAAAAGATGATTTACAATATCGGCATGACTTTGGATTGAGGAATCAAAATAGAATTTCATACTATGTGTATCAATGAAAATAAATGTAAAGTTACATATGATTATGATGTAATGAAACTTGCAGAAAAAAATCAATTTCTGGAAGTACTAGAGACTATTAAAGTTCCTGATGTATATTTAAGAAACATATCAAAATGGGCCAACAGAAGAGAGTTAAATCTAAAATATTTTAAGACTCATGATTATCACGCCCTTCTGCATGATTTTATTCCAATAATAATAATTCATATTTTGTCTAATAATGTAGGGGTTCCAGTTATTCGGTTATTACATTTGTTTAGAGATATTTGTGATAATAAGTTTTCTAAGTCTTTATTGTAAAAACTTTTGGTAAAGGCACCATTAATTTTGTGTGAGTTAGAGAAAATATTTCCTTTATCATTTTTCACATGCATGTTGTATCTGACTGTCCACCTTCAAACTGAAATATTTCTCAGAGGACCTGTTTCTATTCATTATATGTATCCAAATGAAAGAAATATGTACATATTGAAGTCTTATATCTAGAATAGGAATCATCCTGAAGGTTCTATCATGAACAATTACTTGGATTAAGAATGTATGGATTTCTAATCAATGTATTTGTCTGATCTTACTACAAGAATGAACAGACCAATGAGAAATAAAGAAGAAAAATATAAGAAAATTGAACCCAGTTTTCCATCACTTACTCAAATAGGAGGAATTCTTGGATCATATACATTGAGGAAATTAATCCTTGAAGAGTGGGAGATGACACATCACACATTTTTGTTTAACAGTGATTTTTTTGATGAATACATCAAGTAAGTAAATTGAATATGTATATATTATCTCATCTTATGTAATTTTACACATCTATTAAACTATTTCTATTTTTATCTATAGAGAATATAATTAAATGATAAATATAAATCATCATTCCTTATCTTTGAGAAGGAGAGAAACTTTGAAAAGAAAAGATTTTTCTTCTTAGTTTTAATTGAAGATATAAATATTACTATAATAAATTAATAAAATCAAAATCTATATAAGTCTAATATTAATTTATATTTAAAGTATTTATTTTTCCTTCTAATTCTCTCTCTGAGGAAATAAGAGCTTTGGATTTTGTTCATAATACCATGGTTTGTGACTGTAAATCAATTGTGATCAATGGGTATGGATTTATTATCAGTAAACAAGCAAAGAACATGGGAACACAACATGATGGTGTTATTTTAACTGCCAAAATAGACTGTTATGCCAGTGCATTAGATAGTAGAACTTGATTTGAAAATGTATCTTATTATGGAGTCGTTGAAAAAATAATAATATTGGATTATTATTCTCATGGTCGAGTCACTATGATGAAATGTTAGTGGTTTGATTCGATGAAGAGGCAAGGCACATTTATTGATTATTGTGGATTTTGAGTTATTTACACAACTCACAATCTTACTAATGATGAACCATATGTATTGACATCAATGGCGAAACAAGTTTTTTATTTCAAAGATCATTTTTGACCTGAATTTGGGGTCATTATTGAAGTAATTCCAAGAAATATTTTTGATGATGGTGATGATGGAATTGACACTATCCCTGCTTCCAATGGCCCCGATCCATTTATTACTTACGATTACTCAAATAACTTAATTGTCAGATTTGATTGTGAACCTAAAGTTGTGGTGGGAAACATATAGAATCATCCATCTGTTTTCTTAGTTTTTTTGGTTTAGCTCGAGTTAGGTTGTCAAGGTTGGTACTATTCAAATTGATTTACTATTGATTACAAATATTTTGTATCTAACTTGACTTTCATGTGCATTTTAAATATTTATTGGTTGTAGTTTTATTTAAGTTGCATTTTCTACTATTGAATTGAACTGTATTGAAACCTACAAAACCAAACACAAATGAAACAATTAAATTAGATCAAAAAACAAGAGTAATTGAATTGGAGATATTAAACTTATTGATATGAAAATAGAAACAACTGAAAATAACGACCTAACAAAAAAATGGAAAAATTACCTAACCAAAAATATGAACAAAATGACCTAAGACAAATAAAAATGAACAAATGACCTAATAAATTAACAAAATTGAACCAAATGAAAAAAAAGAAATAAAAATGAAAAAATGACCTAACCCATTGATAAAAATGAACTAACTGAAGTAAAAGTAAAAATAGACAAATGACCTAACCAAAATTGAATTGGATCGAATTAAAAATAGAAGAAAACTATATCATTACTATGCTAAACATGCGAATTTGAATGTATTATTTATTATATGAAATATATTCTATTTTTATATTATTCCTACTAAATTTAAAATTGTTTTTGTTATATCAATATGTATCTTGTATTTGGTTTGACAAGTGTTATTCCTTAATTAAGTCACGTCTCATCTTTTTTGTTGTTTGGGTTAAACAGTAGTTGTCAATTTTTAATTAATTTCATATTTTTTTCAAATGCAGGAAATGAAAACTATAGAGGAGATGTGAAGAAAAAGGATTATGGAAAATAATCGCGGAATAACTAAGATGGGAATTCCTCCATTAGTTTCTGTTGTGATTATTTTATTTAAAATATACATATATCAATAAAATGTAATGTCACGTGATTAATTTTGTTTTAAACTTTTATGAAGGATCCACCACTTAGGTGGCCATTATTCGATGAGTATCCTAGTGGTCCTAGTACTCAGGATGACAGTACAAGGATGGGGGGTGGTACTAGAGCTAGGTTCTCCAGTCAGTGTACCCAATTAGACCCTATCCCTCCCACTAACATACCATCCACCATACATTCTGATCCCGTAGTGTTGTTAGGGACACACAAGATATTTAGGCCACCCATGTTTTCACTAACATTTAAATCTGAGCCTACTCACCCATATTTCCCATATCTAATGACGATTCCTACTCCTCATCCATATCATGCATTTGACCAGCCATCCATGCCATCTTCTTTTCCTTTTACTTTTCTCTCTCCGAGATTCTAAATTCCTTCATCTTCAAATCCTACTCCGACACATTCTGAGACTATAGAACATATAGTGGGACCCACTCCATCTATACAGGGTGATGTTCCTTTAGTTCTTATGGATCAAATGACACCCATTTATCAAACTTACACATGTATATTTATAGAACCCTAATAATATTTTACCATATATTACTTTCATTATAAAATGTATTGATATACTATTTGTTTTTCTTCTATAATAGCTAGATATACTGATAGGCGACATGGGTGTACATGCATGCATGTGGTGTGGAACTGCTTCATGCAGTTAATGGTGGACTATAACAAAGACAACCAAATGATCAAAAAAATAGGGTGGGAATGTAAGAGTTTTTTAGCGATGCTTACCAAATACTCCAACATCATTCCTGTCAGTCCACTCTATTGGAGACACCTTCCAAAAAAAGTAAAGGATAACACTTAGGAACAAATATGGGTAAAAAAATCTATTGGATTTAATGTTATATTATTTTTTATTTATAATATTTTAGCGCTAGATTCATTTTAATTTTCCCGATGGTGAGGGTGCGAGGCCAGCACGCCTATTTGAATTTGATGAGATGTGAAGAGCTTATAAGCATGAGTTGTATATTGGCTGGTGTGATAGAGTTGGCACAAATTTAGGTGACATACCTATTATAGATTATTGTCCTATAGAACATTATCGGTAAATGATTACTTATTGGAAGAGTAACATGTTCAAGGTATTAATCAAATTTGAGGTTTTTAAATGAAAATATTCATGTTTTTTATTAATAATTTATTATTAATTATTGATTTTTTAGGAATTGTTAGGGAAAAATTAAAAAATATTGATGCTAAGAAATAGCTCCACAATTTGGGGAAGACTATGATGCCAAACCATGAGAGGAATCAGGTATGACGGTCATTTATATTTTTTTAGTACTTTCACTTTCTATTGTTTCCTCTATATTTCATTTGATTTCTAAAGTTTTGGTGGAGTAGTGGATATTGAATATTAACCCAAACCACACTAATCTGAAATAAACAAAACTAAATTGAACAATCTTAAACTAAACTAAATTAAACAACAATAAATAAAACCAATCATAACAAAATCAAATTGGATCAGACAAACATGAATTTATCTACCACATTTTTTTCTTTTCAGCTTAATTTAAAATTAATATCCATTTTATTTTAGTTATGAAATTAATTATTAGAAACCTATTTTCAATTATGTTTTTCTACATTCAATGTCATAGTAAAGGGAGGTATTGAATATTGAAGGACACGTTCCTTTAGAAAAACTGTTTTGCTTGAGAAGAAAGAAAAATGATGGAAGTTCAGTTAATGAACTGACACAATAGAAGATTGAAGTTTTACTTTTTTGATTTCAAATTTTAATAACTATTTTGTAAATTAATAGTATATTTATATTTGTAATTGGATGATTTAGATTCCCTTGATTCCCAGGAACCTGAAAAAGTTAGGAAAAATGATCACTTACATCAAATTTTGGGAGATGAGAATCATGGCAGTGTACACTTCCAACCTAGGAAGAGTATAGTCTCAATGAGGTATTGGTCCACTTCAAGTACTATTTGTATTACCATACACTTGGAAAAATATAATTCATGAGTATAATAGGCTGATGCTTAGGTAAAAAAGGATAAAAAAGGGCCATACAAGTGGAAGAACGGGCTGAAAGGGAAAACACTAAATTTATGAAACCGATGAAAGTTTTATGTCCATCACTTACACAAGATACCACCATGGCTTGTGATGTATATATATTGTAGATGTGTTCATTATATAGTGCACCAAGTGGTTTTATTAGTGGTGATTGAGACAATTCTGTTCCTGGAGATGGTGATGGTGAGGATAATGGTGAGGCCAAGGCGGAGGATGAGGCCAAGGATGAGGTGGAGGATGAGGCTAAGGATGTGGCCGAGGATGTGGATGAGGATGGGGAAAAGAAAGAGGATGGGTATAGGGATGTGAATGTGGCTGATAATAATAGTGATGAAAGTGATGGTGATGAGGGAAGAATTGATCTGTTACATTTTTACTGAAATTTATGACATTTGATGTTTGATGATTTGGTGTAACTAAATATATGTGTGATATTTTGTATATTTGTTATCATTGGTTAAATGAATCAATATATTTTTTTCAATTATCATTAATTTAAAGTTCTATTTGTTGAGGATGGGATTCTATTTTCATTATATGGTGTTCTATTTTTATTTTCAGGTGAATTATGTTTTGATGTTTTGATTGCAGGTGAATTGAATTGTTGTTAGTTATGTACTTCAGTTTTAGAGCTGTAGTTATATTTTGAAGGTAGTTCTGTTTTTGTAGGTAGTTCTATTTTTCATTAAAGGAGGTGTATTACAGGTGATGGGAAGTTCTATTTTTCATTACAGGAGGTGCTGTAGGTTCTTTTTTTCATTGAAGGAGGTACTGTAGGTGATGGGTTGCGGTGGAGTTGGGGGGGTGTCTATACCAATGGTTTTACAACTGTTGTTATACATCTATCCTAACAGTTTAAGATTAATTATTGGGATATTACTTTACCAACGGTTCAAAACTATTGGGATATACCTATACCAATGGTTAAAACTATTGGGATGAGGATATGACAACAGTTTTGAACCATTGGGAAAAGCCTATCCCAATGGTTCAACTTAAACCATTGGGAACATATAATTTTATCCATCCTATAACAACAGTTCTATGAAAACCGTTGGTATAGGGATATCCCAACAACTCCCATACCAACGGTTCCTAGAACCATTGGGATAGGTTATCCCAATAGTTCCAGAGGATATCCCAATGTTTTGTAACCATTGGTATAGGCCATGTTTTCAGTAGTGTTTTTCATCACATGGGATATGAAAACATCAATCGCGCGTACGTGTGGATTACCACCTCCATGAAACAATGTGTTTCTTTTTTCATCACCACCTCACAAGGATGGTTATTATAATGAATTTAATTAATATAAATGATATTCATGATGTGAAGACCAAACCCCAGAACACCCAGAGCCAATGCCTTCAGAACATGATGTGTACATTTTAACAAAACATGCACTGATAAATTACACATCATGTCCCATCTAGAGAATAGAATTCGGTTCAGGTTCTGGGAAACCAGCCACTCCTATTATACTTCTTTTAGATCAAGCTGAAACCTAAACATTTATTTAAAAAATGTAGGGTGAGCACATGAATGCCCAGTAAGGGTTTTAATATAATTTTTGAAAATATTCTTTAAAACTTTACATAAAACACTTTCTTGGAAGAAAAGTTATAATACATGTAACATATCATAAAAGTGCTCAACTGAAAGAACATGCTAGCAGATATATGAGGATACAAGGTTTAATTCAGGCATTCCCATTTGGGGTAATAAGTAAAATACTTTCTAAACATGTATGGCATATGGATATGTAAGCAAAAATTTTAAAATAATCAAAGTTGCGCATAAAGATAATAACTTAAATTCCATACACTGAATAAAAATTCACTAATTGCTAAACATATGTCATGCCATAATCTTTTACTTTCCTGAAACTCATGAGTACTGGCTCTTAACCATGGATATTCTGCTAATCAGATATTAATTGGTTACATAGTTATCATACACATAATGAGGGAATGTATAATGCCAGACTTCTATGTCAAGGCCTTATTCCAAGACCTAAGGGCTAACTGTGACCGGACCCTAACCTGGAGAGCTTACTTTTACTGGTCTCTAACTCAGAGAGCTTACTTTTACCGGTCTCTAACATGGAGAGCTTACTTTTACCGGTCTCTAACCTGGAGATCTTACTTTTACCGGTCTCCAACCTGGAGAGCTTACTTTTACCGGTCTCTAACCCGGAGAGCTTACTTTTACCGGTCTCCAACCCAGATCATATTAGTCCAATACATTCCTCATATGTTAGATTGGGTCGTGTATTCATGGTGTCCCATACCACCTTGAACAATTTGATTTCTTATCTTATTATCATGTTCTGCCACATGCATGAATCATTGAGTGCAACTACACAATGGAAAATGAAAATCATATAATCCATAAATACATAATATGACAGATAACATTGAAATTAAGGCAGTAAGAGTTTATTGAAGGCATACATGGTTCATTACACATTCTTTGCACAAGAGACATTTACTAAATCACATCAGATATTGGGTGAGAAGAGGTTTTCTATATGAGATGTTAAAATGATAACTATTTAATTAAAAAGAATGAAAATTCATGTTATTTAAAGTACTGCCAAGAAGTGTTAATAATCAAACAATTAAATTACATTATGACTTAACAGCAATGATCACCGCAGTTGACTCAACATTAGGTGAACTTAACATGATCGCATGATTTAACACAACCTTTGATCCTTCACATATATTTTGGTCAAGACTAAAGTTTATCTTATTTTCAATCATAAATCACAACAAGGTCCATCATACAATTCCTTTGAAACATAGAATCATAACAAGAATCATATTATTAAGAATTATTTAACCAAAATAAGTTTGAAAATATTTAGAACAGGCATTTTTACACAAATACCTCTTGGTTTGGCCTATAAGGAGACTGAAATTATTTAAAGTTTTACTTAATTAATTAATTTCTAATGATCCATTCATAAAATTAAGGTGTTGGAAACTTTAACCGTATACTACAATATATATCAATTTCCAACTTTTTAAACCAAACTTAATAATTTCTCATTAGTAATATATACTTAAAACATATTTATCACACCACCATTAAAAACCAAACATATTAGGTTATGATATATGTGAGCATGTATATAATTATAAAAAGTATTCACATGAATATGTTGCATGAGGAAAGGAATTATTTCTTTAAGTTTTCATAACCCGAAGGTCCGAAGGACCTAGAATCGGGTATTTGAGAATTTCCACCCAAACTATATGACTATACATGCTTTAATACTTTCATAAATGAAACTTACAAAAAAACACATTCATATATATATAGTTCATAGATTATATTTTGCTTGTATTAAAAATAATCCCCTAAGTTTGTACAACCTCTTGAACCCAACCAAAAAATATTTAGATTTGGTTTAAGGAAATGTTTATTAAACAAACTATAGGATTATATATATATATATATACTTATGAGTATATATGTGTATATACTCCCAAAGAAGCGAGACAAAAACCCAAAAAAAGAATGAAAAATAAAACCCTTATAAGACAATATGACATAAAATAGGTATAGTTTCAGTTATGTGTATATGCCTGAATGTACACTAAGTGTATATTTGATTTTTCATAACTAAAACCATATTCAACAAACCCAAAACATAATCATCGATCTTAGAAGAAAAAAATAGTGCGTAAATATTTTTATCCTTTAGTAAACCAGATTCACCTTAGAGAGTATATATGTATATAGGTGTGAGAGTATGAACATATACATACTAGTATATGTATATATAACGCATGTTTACATAATTTTCAGGAGAAATACAAAGCATAAAACCCTTACATCGGTCTGAGGAGAAGGAGAACTCGAGGAAGACTTGACTGAAGATTGCTAGAGGTCCAAGAGGAGAAAAACCCGAGGGGTTCCTAGGTGCAACCTGTTTATAAACTGTATAAAATATACTAAGTGTTTATTAAAACCATTGAGAAGAACCAAGTCCAACCAATCCATTTATTGTCTAGGGAAGACTTATGGACAAAGGGGGACAAGGAGGGTCCACCCGGCTGTCTATGTTGAAGGAAGAAGCAAAAGAAATAGTGCAAATGAGTATAGGGTTCGGTGCAACGCATGCCGTGGGGAGGAAGAAGAAGACGTAGTGGGGTGATACCAGGAGAGAAACAGATGGTCACAATTTGATCTGGGATTGATCCAATGGTCGGGATAAATCCGTAGTTTATAAAAGTGATGGACGGTTCAGATTGATCCGAGTTGAAGTTGGGCGGCTCTCAATCGTCACAGCGTTTAAAAAAAACTTCAAATGACCATGATAAGACCATGTCAGATCAGACGGTCTATAAAAAACATGGAGGGGATCGAGGCTTCTAGGGATCAAAACCCAGATCAAAATCAATGGCTCAGATCGCGTGCAGTGTGATCCGACGACCCATATTTGATCCCAGGCAAAAATTAGTTGTACCACATCAAAACGGTGAGAGTTCTGGCGATCCTTTATAACACTGAGCCTCCCGACACACTACCAATAACACAACACACACCAGAGAGCCTTACACACGAGCTCCTGCCTTCCCCTACAGGCTTCAGCCTACCCTTGCTCGCCATGACCCTGCGCCCACCATGGCACGCCTAAGCGCTCCTGCTCCCGTGGGACCTTTAGGGAACCTGTGCCTATGCTTGGGCCGACCTTGGATTGGGCTGAGGGCTTGGCTCAACCACTTCCTGTGAGCTGCCTCCCTTAGCCCAGCCTTAAAGGGCTGGCCCAAGCTAGCACATTTTTTTATAAAACCTAACTTACAAAGATCCTATGTTTTTAAGGAAAACTAATATATATTCATTAAAACCATATAAAAATTATATATATTTTTGGCATGGCTTTCACTTTAAACATTAGAAGGATAAATATTACAAATTATATTTTGGTCTTAGCTCAAATTATTTACAAACACTAATCCTTTAACATATAAATTATAAAAAGAGAATTCTTATGCCATTATTATAGAAAACTTAGTTTAATTAAAAACATAATTTGATTTGAAGATATTAAACATAATTTGTAACATTGTTTATGAAATGAAAATATTTACATTATAATTGAAATATTTTTAAGGTGTTTTTGAATTCCTTATCATATTTCACAACTTAAGTGCAATTCAAAGCATTATATCTTAGTTAGGGTTTTATCTTATAATTTTTCAATTCATAACATAAAGTTGTACTTAATTGTCTTTTAGTTAAAACACCACAAGGCTAATGACTATAATTATAGCCATTGGATTCCCATTGGTCACCCAAGGTAACGGTCGAATTGGTTTCTTATAAAACCTTGTCTTAGGGTGTCCTAAACACAAGAAAAAGAAAAATAAGGAGAAGATGGTGTTTTCCATACCGTTGATGCTCAGCACAGTTTATATGATCATGGTGGTGTTGTTATTTGTTTTCATTGACCCGAAGGATCTCCTTTATTTACTATGTCTTTTTGTATTTGTAGGGGGCCTTCCCATAGTTCTGTTAGGGTTTTTAGTAGGTATATTTGGTTTGCATGGCTCCCCTTTTAATATCGGTGTATTTTAAACACTACGATGTTCTTATTTAAATGAAAGAGCCTTGGACTCATAAATTAAAACCACATTATTTTTTCCTTATGAGAAGTAAGTTTTGATAAGAAATTCAAACAAAATGTAAACATAGAATTATCAGTACATGAGAGTCAAGTTTTGAGGTGTAACATTATTCCCCCCTTCAAATAATTGCGTCCTCACAATTCCTTTCTCATATCCTTGATAAAAGAATCCCTTACAACCTCACCACAACAACCATCATGGAGGATCCTTAGGTAAGGCTAGATAAATACCCAAGTTAGTGTTTAGTTCTTCTGTTTCTCTGGCCCAAACACATTTAGACAGTACATATTAAACTCATGCTGTGTGCACTCGGGCTTCCAAAGAGAGGTTCGATAGGTGGAGAGTTCGGAAATGTCTAAATGGAAAATTTCTTTGAGAATTCACCGGGTTGAATCTTGTATGAAAATGTTAATGACATCAACATGGTCATACATACTGAGGATCTGGATCTGGTACAAGTAGGCTGTGTGTAGGTCCCCTTCCAAGGTAGCATCTTGAAACAACATCCTGGCCATGTACTTTTGTGATTGGGAAAAACATAGGAAAATACCTTCATGGTACTTTACCCTTATTCTATACATAGCAAGATGAGAATTAGCTATACCATGGTAAATATAGACATTCTCTTGATAGGAATGGAGAATGCTTGAACTGTTTGACACTTCGTAAAATTGCTTTCACGTTTCTCTTAAGTTTGTGAAAAGTCGGTACTCTCTCTCACATGATTTGACCAAGATGGTCTCTAATATCTCGGTAGGGAGTGATAGGATGTAAGTCAGTCCTTCCATCTAAAAATTAGATAAAAAATCATTTTTAGTAATACCTAATTAAATTTCTCTTTGTTTAAGTTCTAGTTTTCCAGAGTTATCTAAACTGAATCATTTAATACCAACTGTGAAGACCAATCCCCAGAACACCCAGAGCCAGTGCCTTTAGAACATGATGTGTACATTTTAACAAAACATGCACTGATAAATTACACATCATGTCCCATCCAGAGAATCGAATTCGGTTCAGGTTCTGGGAAACCAACCACTCTTGTCATACTTCTTTTAGCTCAAGCTGAAACCTAAAAATATATTTTAAAAACATAGGGTGAGCACACGAATGCCCAGTAAGGGGTTTAAAATATAACTTTAAAAAATATTCTTTAAAACATTACATAAAACAATTTCTTGGAAGAAAAGTTATAACACATGTAACATATCATAAAAGTGCTCAACTGAAAGAACATGCTTGCAGAAATATGAGGATACAAGGTTCAATTCAGGCATTCCCATTTGGGGTAATAAGTAAAAGAATTTCTAAACATGTATGACATATGGATATGTAAGCACAAATTTTATAATAATCAGATTTTCTCATAAATATAATAATTTCAATTTTATACACTGAATAAAAATTCACTGATTGCTAAACATATTTCATGCCATAAGCTTTTATTTTACTGACACTCATGAGTACTGGATCTTAACCATGGATATTCTGCTAATCAGATATTCATTTGGTTACATAGTTATCATACACATAATGAGGGAATTTATAATGCAAGACTTCTGTGTCAAGGCCTTGTGCTAAGACCTAAGGGATAACTATGACCAGACCCCAACTCGTAGATCATACTTTTACCGGTATCTAACCCGGAGAGCTTACTTTTACCGATCTCCATCCTGGAGAGCTTACTTTTATCGGTCTCTAACCCGGAGAGCTTACTTTTACCAGTCTCCAACTTGGAACATATTAGTCTAATACATTCCTCATATGTTAGATCAGGTCGTGTATTCAAGGTGTCCCATACCACCTTGAACAATTTGATTTCTTATCTTATTATCATGTTGTACCACATGCATGCATCATTGAGTGAAACTACACAATGGAAAATGAAAACTATATAATCCATAAATACATAATATGACAGATAACATTGAAATTAAGGTAGTAAGAGTTTATCGAAGGCATACATGGTTCATTACAAATTCTTTGCACAAGATACATTTACTAAAGCACATCAGATAGCGAGTGAGAAGAGGTTTTCTATATGATATGTTAAAATGATAACTATTTAATTAAAAAAATGAAAATTCATGTTATTTAAAGTGCTGCCAAGAAGTGTTAATGATCAAACAATTAAATTACATTACGACTTAACAGCAACGATCACCACAGTTGACTCAACATTAGGTGAACTTAACACGATCGTATGGTTTAACACAACCTTTGATCCTTCACATATATTTTGGTCAAGACTAAAGTTTATCTTCTTTTCAATCATAAATCACAACAAGGTCCATCATACAATGCCTTTGAAACATAGAATCATAACAAGACTAATATTATTAATAATTCTTTAACCAAAATAAGTTTGACAAGATTTATAACATCCATTTTTACACAAATACCTCTTGGTTTGGCCTATAAGGAGACTGAAATTATTTAAAGTTTTACTTAATTAATTAATTTCTAATGATCCATTCATAAAATTAAGGTGTTGGAAACTTTAACCGTATAATACTCTATATATCAATTTCCAACTTTTTAAACCAATATTAACAATTTCTCATTAGTAATAGATACTTAAAACATATTTATTACACCTCCATTAAAACCCAACCATGTTAGGTTATGATATATGTGACCGTTTATGTAATTATAAAAAGTATTCACATGAATATGTTGCATGAGTAAAGGAATTAGTTCTTTAAGTTTGCATAACCCGAAGGTCCGAAGGTTATGGAATCGAGTATTTGAGAATTTCCACCCAAACTATATGACTATACATGCTTTAATACTTTCATAAATTAAACTTACAACAAACGCATGCATATATATATAGTTCATAGATTATATTTTGCTTGTATTAAAAATACTCCCCTAAGTTTGTACAACCTCTTGAACCCAACCAAAAAGTATTTAGATTCGGTTTAAGGAAAATTTTATTAAACAAACTATAGGATTATATATATATATATATACTTATGAGAATATATGTGTATATACTCCCAAAGAACGAGACAAAAACCCAAAAAAAGAAAGAAAATTAAAACCCTTACAAGACAATATGACATAAAATAGGTACAGTTTCAGTTATGTGTATATACCTGAATACACACTAAGTTTATATTCAATTTTGCATAACTAAAACCATATTCAACGAACCCAAAACATAATCATAGATCTTAGAAGAAGAAAAAATAGTACATACATATTTTTAACTTTTAGTAAACCAGATTCACCTTAGAGAGTATATATGTATATAGGTGTGAGAGTATGAACAAATACATACTTGTATATGTATATATAACGTGTGTATACATAATTTTTAGGAGAAAGACAAAGCATAAAACCCTTACATCGGTCATAGGAGAATGAGAAATCGAGGAAGACTTGAGTGAAGATTGCTAGAGGTCCGAGAGGAGAAAAACCCGAGGGGTTCCTAGGTGTAACCAGTTTATAAACTATATAAAATATACTAAGCTTTTATTACAACTTTTGAGAAGAACCGAGTCCAACCGGTCCATTTATTGGCTGGGGAAGACTTATGGACAAAGGGGGACAAGGAGGGTCCACCCAACTATCTATGTTTAAGGAAGAAGAAAAAGAAATAGTGTAAATGAGTATAGGGTTCGGTGCAGCGTACGCCGTTAGGAGGAAGAAGACGACACAATGGGGTGATACCAGGAGAGAAACGGACAATCACGATTTGATCTGGGATTGATCCAACGGTCGGGATACATCCGTAGTTTATAAAAGTGATGGACGGTTCAGATTGATCCGAGGCAAGATCGGGCAACTCTCAATCATCGCGGTGTTTTAAAAAAAACTTCGAATGGCCATGATAAGACCGTGTCGGATCGGAGGGTCCACGAAAAACACAGAGGGGTTCACAAATTCTAGGGATCAAAGCCCGAATCAAAATCAATGGATCAGATCGTGCGTGGTGCGATATGACGACCCTGATTTGATCCCAGGAGAAAATTAGTTGTCCCACATCAAAATGGTGAGAGTTCTGGCGATCCTTTATAACCCTGAGCCTCCCACCACACTAACAATAACACAACACACACTAGGGAGCCTTACACATGGGCTCCCGCCTTCCCCTGTAGGCTTCGGCCTACCCTTGCTCGTCGTGACCCTGCGCCCACCATGGCGCACCTAAGTGCTCCTGCTCCCGTGCACCCTTCGGGGAACCTGTTCCTATGCTTGGGCCGACTTTGGCTTGGGCTAAGGGCTAGGCTCAGCCACTGCGTGTGAGCTGCCTCCCTTAGCCCATCCTTAAAGGGCAGGCCCGAGCTGGTCTATTTTTTTATAAAACCAAACTTACAAAGATCCTATGTTTTTAAGGAAAACTAATATATATTCATTAAAACCATATAAAAATTATATATTTTTGACATGGCTTTCACTTTAAACATTATAAGGCTAAATATTAAAAATTATATTTTGGTCTTAGCTCAAATTATTTACAAACACTAATCCTTTAACATATAAATTATAAAAAGAGAATTCTTATGCCAGTATTATAGAAAACTTAGTTTAATTAAAAACATAATTTGATTTGAATATATTAAACATAATTTGTAACATTGTTTATGAAATGAAAATCTTTACACTATAATTGAAATATTTGCAAGTTGTTTTTGAATTCTTTATTATATTTCACAACTTAAGTGGAATTCAAAGCATTATATAGTAGTTAGGGTTTTATCTTATAATTTTTCAATTCATAATGTAAAGTTGTACTTAATTGTCTTTTAGTTAAAACACCACAAGGCTAACGACTATAATTATAGCTGTTGGATTTCCAACGGTCACCAAAGGTAATGATCGAGTTGATGCCTTATAAAACCTTGTCTTAGTGTGTCCTAAACTTAAGAAAAATAAATAGGAGAATAAGGAGAAGATGGTTCTTGCCATACCGTTGATGCTCAACACAATTTATATGATCATGGTGGTGTTGTTCTTTGTTTTCATTGACCCGTACGATCTCTTTTATTTACCGTGTCTTGTTATATTTATAGGGGGCCTTCCTGTAGTTGTGTTAGGGTTTTTAGTAGGTATATTTGGTTAGCATGTCTCCCCTTTTAATCTCGGTGTATTTTAAACACTATGGTGTTCTTATTTAAATGAAAGAGGTTTGTGCTCATAAATTAAAACCACATTATTATTTCCTTATGAGAAGTAAGTTTTTCTTATGAAATTAAAACAAAATGTAAACATAGACTTATCAATACATGATAGTCGAGTTTCGGGGTGTTACACATGAAAAAATTATAATTCCTAAAAGATAATATATCATCTACTTTCTTACCTTTACATCCTTTAAAAAATGATAACATTGTTCATGCATAAGTGTAGAATTCCACCTCCCCAAAGCAATGTCATTCGTTTATATTATATTCATTTCATGGATGGTTATAAATTTGTTATTAATATATAAATAGTATGATTATTTCATGATTATTATTATGGATATGATGAAACAATTACCTCTTTGACTATAGTCGACCTACGGAAGTCATTTTGGACATATGAGCATAATATCATTAAAACATCTGACATGAACTTAAATGATTATGTAATTAAATATAACATGGTAATAAATAAAATAAAAGGAATAATATACTTTAAAAAGTTTCTTAAGAAGGTAAATAATTAACATATGTTTATTAATCATGATGATAAATAACATAAGTGATGATACATACTCAAGGTAAGGGATACATTAACAAAAAACCGCATATAAAATGTTATAAAGATTTATTTTATAAATATTTTTATTCCATGTCCACATTCTTAAAATTATTTTATAAGTGTATGTATATGGAATAAATTAGTTATAAAGGAAATTTTATTTCTCTTTTGAATTTCTTACAAATATTTTCAAAAGGAATTTTTATGTATTTCATATAGTTTTTTTTGAATTTCTTTACATAAGGAAAAAAGGAATGTTCTATTTTAACATCTACGGTGCAAATGGATTTCACCAATTACAAATATATTATTTTATGTTTTTATTAATTTATAATATTAAATGTTTTCTTCAAATAAAAATCCTTCTTCTCATTGTTCTGGGTATTTTATTTTTGAAAATGAGTTTTTAAAAGGAAAGGGAATTTTGATATCTAATTTTTTTACATATGTGTTCGAAATAGTTTTTCAAGGATTTTAAGATGAAAAACATAAAGAATAATTTCTTTTGTTTATTACATGGTACTTGAACATTATAGATGATGATTGGTGAGCTCGATACAACTTATACGATGAGTGAGACTGATATATCTTATATGATGGGTGAGCACGAAACAACTTATATGATAGGAAAAACCAATATAGCTTATATGATGGGAGATACCGATACATATCTATAGTTTATTGGGTAATATTCCTTATCTTCAAAGGAAACATAGATGGATATAATTAGGGAGGTTTCTCTTATAGATTTAACAAGACCCCAATTATTTATAACATAGGTTATGAATATAATTCTCTAAGATTCCTTAAAGGGTTTATATTTTCTTGCTATGGGTTTTAAAGGATTTATTTGAGAAATAAGTTTTTTTTATTTGGATTTGTTTTATTTCATACGATCAAAGAAAATTGTAATAAAGTCAATCATTTTTTTGGGATTTTATGTTCTTTACTAGAATAATGGATTTCTTACTTTTTTTCCCTTACTAATTCATTTATACCCATACTTATTTTTTAAATTCTTTTCAAAGATTTTAAGGATAATTAAAAACAAATAAGTTGTTATATTGAAAGTTATGAATATTTTTCATGTAAATAAAACATGTTCACTTTTAAAATATTTATATTATGGAAAAATGGATACTGAGTAGAAGTGTACACTTTTTAATATATGGATTTTTCATGTAAGAGTTATAACCTAATTATGAAAAACTCTAAACTATAAATATCCTTGAAAAGTAAAGAAGTGAATTCTTGATTAAAAAATTAATATTATGTAATGTTTTAATGTTGAGTCGATATATCATAACCTACCACAAGGTGTTTTATTCTCTATTGAAAAAATAAAGCCTCATAAACATCATAGAGATTAAGTATATCATTAATATAGAGAATTATATATCTAAAGGTCACATAAAAATGTGTAAAAGAGAATAAAAAAATTAAATCTAAATCTTAATCATTATATTTCACCTCCAAATTTTCCAGATTAGAACTAATTTCTTTAAAAAATTCTAAATGATCTGAAAATAGATGTACCACCCAACATGTGATGGGATTATTGAATTTTCTTCATATGTAACTTTATGGTAAGAATATTTGATATACAAATATTCTCCCCTTGCAGACATATCATAATAGTAGATTTATCTTTCAAAACATTCTATAAAATTTGATTTGATAGATCCAATTGGAATTTGAGAGAGTCTTATGATCCTTGCATTGATTTTCCTCCATAATCAATGAATTAATTATCTTGTTGAATCCTAAAAATGCATCATCTAGATTCAAATATATGAGAACAACTCACATCATAATATGCTATAATTAAAATCCTGTGTTTCAATCCAAATTGGAACATTAAGCTTCATGGTTACCATTGTGAGAAAGAGAAATAAGATCACAAAAGTAGACTAGATCTTGGGTTGATCAATCCTTCCATTAATAATAATATTTTTCCAAAAAAATAGATTTTAAAACCCTGTAAAAAGGGGAAAAAGTTTAACACTATAACATTACCTGGAAAACCAGAATCTGGAAAAATTACGGGCATAGGTAGTTCTGAATTTCACTATGAGATAGAGTTTGTACAATATTCCTCATAGGGATATAGTACAACATATAAATATTGAAATTAACCCCAATATTAATGGATATATTTTACCCACATTAATAGAGGAGTTATTCTTATCATTAATGAACATAATAAATGGGTGTTGACCACATTTGTTATAGCATGTAAGAAATGATGAAAAGTATTTGAGTCATGACACCAACACATGGCATTAAATGATTGATAATTTCATATATTATATTGGTAATATATTTAATCTAAGTAATAACCAAATTCAAATAATAATAATGTTATTAATATTATAATATCCCATAACATGAGTTTATTTAAATATAATTTCTTAAATAAATAAATTAATATTTATTTAAATGATATTAAATAAAATATATAATTTCTATCGAGCTATTAACTTGACTAATTAATCCTCCAGGGAAATTATTGAAACTTTAATAATAAAAATTTTATTTTAATAAATATTAATTATAGGTATAGGGAATTACAAGTGACTAAAAAACACACACACATAGGCACCACAACGGATCAAGACTCATCCCTCCCCACAAGGAATAACAAGTACCCAATAGACCTATTTTATTACATATGATGGACCGAAGGCCCATTGGACTAAAAGAAATTACATGGAATGAAGGCCCAGTGACCTGAAGTCCCAACATGTGGCCCAAATTCCCAATGGATTATTCTTCATCATGTAATGTCACTAGTCGAATACCTTATTTCCCCTTGCTAGTAGTCATCAAACAATGACATTAGTTTGAATTATACGTCACCCCTACCAAGAATCGATTCATTATGCTATCATCTGATGCACCTTGGAAGGGAACCCTTAAACATAAAAGCAGTGTGGTTATAAGGTTAGATGATAGGTTTCGACACACACATCTCTCTTTTGAGCCACACAACAGGGGATGTCCAACATTTCTCCCCATTTCATTACCTATCTATCATGCTGCACCATCTGACTGGTCTCACTACTTGATAGTCACTGACCAAGTTCCCATCTATCCCACATTATAATTTTGTGGGGATAAGTGGCTGATTGATTGTCACCGACATGCCCATCCATTTTTGAGGCAACCCACCCAGCAGGGCCTACATGTCACCATGTTGCACCACTTACCTTTTGTGTCAATCCATTTTTTCTAGCTTCGTTATATCACATGTTTTCCACAAATGGTGGCCTAAAGGTTTTATAGCCATAAGGCCCAATGATTCCCTAATGACTCTATGGACCAAATTCCATTGATATCCTAAAGGCCATGTGTCCCATAAGCCCAATTTTGTGACCCAAAAGTCAAATATGGGTGAATAGTTTCTCTATTATAGTACCATTATAGTACCTACTATAGTGATGTTAAAATGAATTTATAAATAACCCCCACCTGGATTTGAACCTAGGTATTTGATGCAAGAAAATAGTATGACAACCCTGCTTTTATTACAAACTTAAACATGATTTATTACATAAAACTTCACTTGATACAACAAATAAGATCGAGAGGTTTAGTGTATTTGGGGCTTAGGATCATTATATAAAAACTTAAAACATGAAATAAAACATCTTTATTGAAAACTTCCTTTACATGACCACTACATTCCCTCGTACTTAGCATTGCATGGGATAACCTGAGGACATGCATAAGAAAAGGGTGAGCTATAAATCCCAGTAAGGGAATACACATGGAATAACATGAGAATTAAAATAAATGTTATACATTAGGCATATCAATAGAGCACAAGAGAAACTTGAACATAAAGGCATGATAAAGCATGATAATCATAACATGGAAATGTGGCAACAACACTTAAAATGGAATTAGCATGAGCCAAGGCTCATTGCACATGGAGCATGAGTAAAACCTCATTGCACATGAAGCACGAGTAAAACCCTCATTGCACTTGAATTAGAATGCGTCAACACTCATTGAACATGACGTATCATGATACTATACTTTACCCAATGCATTGGAGCTCTATAAGGGCGCACCCTTCTTAAACATTTCATTTCATGCATAAGTGTGCCACATGGATCATAAAACATGGATTCATAAAACATAATCATTTATTTCACGATAAAGGAATGTGGAATTCATACATGAAACTTTATAATCAATAATTAAATGTTCATAAAGGTGAATACCCTTGATGGAGAAATGGGCATGGTATTCACTACACAATGACATTGGCTTAGAAAATCGGTGCGATTTTGGCAGCGTAACGGCGTGGCATAAGAATTCATAAAAATGGTTGATGAGAGAGAAAGGGGTTGCTCATCATATTTACATGTAATATAAATTATGGAGGTAATATAGATACATGTCCCAAAAATTGTAATGTAATTTAGATTCATGATACATAAGTATTGCTTGAATGTAAAAGAGGAGAGAGAAGTTCCTTTCGGAATTTCGGCATAGTAACGAGTGTACATGGGAGGCATTTAATGAGAGAGAAAGGGGTATAACATCATTCAAAAATAAGGAGGGTAGTATAAGGGAGGTGAAAAACCATACCCCAACATTCATAATTGAAATTAAAAGGTAAACAACTTAAATAAAAATGGACAAAAATGATAAAGGAAGAAAAAACCCTTACTTGGAAGTGTGCTTGTAAAGGCTAGAGAGAGGCTTGTGAGAGGATTATTGGGAGCTTGGGGAACCTTGGGAGGATTATAGAGAGATTAGGGCAAAGGTTGGACGAACTCCAAGGGCTTTGAGTGAGGAGGAAGTGGGAGCTTGGGTGGGTTTATATAGGAAAGGTGAGGGAATTCTTTATTATTTAGGTTTGGGACCCCTTATATTAAATTAATCCAAACCACAAACCATACCATGGTTTTTGCCAATGGTTTTTGGAAAAGGGAAGAGGAAAAAATATTTTATAAGGCCAAAGTCTGAACTTATTAAAATAATAGGGTTGCTTATGTGGAGGTGAGTCACACTCCCATGGAAAACAATTTAAAAAGACAAGGTGTTTAATAAGTCTTGAGGGGTCCATTAATGCTTTGAAAAGTAATTCAAACAAACCCAAAATCACATTATTTTAATGTTAAAACATATATTGGCTGAACATAAAGATTATAGTATTTTATTACATCACTATTGGGTCATTATGATGTCATAAAACACATTATATATTTAAACATTATTTAATTTTTACCCAAAAATTTGACTGTCTCAGAAAATTATGAAAAATTCACCGTTGGATAATTTCGACGACCTGATTCCAAAAATAACATTTATTTTATCTAAATAATTTTTTTAAATATTTTAATTTTCACTTTTAAAATAAAAACCGATATTTATCGAAAATTCACAGGTTTTGACAGAAATGGATTTCAAACCTTAATAAAAATTATAATTGCATTCATAAAATTATAAGATCATTTATATTTAATAAAAATTAATTTAATAATAATAATAATATTTTATTAAAATATTATTTAATTCAAAAATCCCTTAATTTAATAAAATATAATTCTTAATTAAATAATAACTAAAAACACTATTTGTACTTTAAAAACTATTTACAATGTATCAAAAACGACAAGGAGGTATATTCATTATTATATAAAAAAATATACATGAACATAGTACTAATGATTTGTTACATAACCCCTTAAAACATCCGCATAAGACCTAAGGGTAAGGTGTGCGATGGTGACAGACTCTTGTGGGGGCTCAAATAACATCGCTCGAGTGGTAATTTATATCAACTTCCACTTTTCCCATAGACGGTCCCGTTTGAGCTTGACATGATGAAGCTCAGCTTGGGCTTGGTTAAGAGCGAAGCCCAAGGACGCCAAATCTTTTCCGAGCTCCGACAAATGGGCTTCATATGGAGCAATTCTACTGGATGAGGCCATCGCTTCTTTTGTCTGAGTAAATTGGATTACTTAAAGCCCCATATTTATACTAATCATGTGATCACTGTTCAACGGCTATATTAGAAATGGTCAAAATTCTTAACATAAAACCAAATAAGTTGACATTTTATATAAACATAAAGAGACATTTAATTAGATCAAGAGGTATTTCCATTAATGAAACTTTGTGTCGTTACAATATTCCCCCCTTAAGAAATTTTGCCATTGAAATTTTCCTTTTCCCACACTAAAACATATGTGGGTAACTCATCTTCATAATTTCCTCCGATTCCCAAGTCGCTTCTTCAAACTTTTGGTTTCTCCCCAACACCTTGATGAGGGGCATTGTCTTATTTCGTAGGAATTTTTCTCTATGATCTAAGATCTTCACTGGTTGCTCCTCATAAGAAAGATCATCCTCCAACAGTACCACCTCAGAAGAGAGTACATGTGAAGGGCCCGGTATGTACTTCCTTAAGAGGGATACATGAAAGAAATCATGTACTTTGGCCATGGTAGGTGGAAGTGCTAGTCGATAGGCCACAACCCCAACACGATCAAGAATCTCGAAGGGGCTGATGTACCTTGGACTTAACTTCCCTTTCTTTCCAAACCTCACAACCTTCTTCCACGGAGATATGCGTAGAAACACCATGTCTCCAACTTTAAACTCAAGGTCTCATTGACGGTTATCTGCATAACTCTTCTATCGAATCTGGATTTCCTTGATATGCTTCTGAATGGTTTTCACCTTCTCCACCATTTCTTCGACCATTTCTGGTCCAAGCAGCTTACGTTCACCGACCTCATCCCAACATGCTGGTGTTCTGCACCTTTTCCCCTACAGGGCTTCATATGGTGCCATTTGGATGCTTGAGTAGAAACTTTTATTATAAGAGAACTCAACCAGAGGAAGATGTTGATCCCAACCTCCTTTAAAGTCCATTGAGCATGCTCTCAACATGTCCTCAAGTTTTTGGATAGTCCGCTCGGATTGGCCATCAGTTTGAGGATGATAGGCCATACTGAAGTTCAGTTCAGTATTCAAAGCATGTTGAAGACTCTTCCGAAAATTAGAGGTGAATCTTGGATCTCAGTCAGACACAATTGATAGTGGTACTCCATGAAACCTTACCACTTCCCTGATATATATCCGTGCCAGTTGGTCCAATGAGAAATCCTCCTGAATAGCAATGAAGTGTGCAGTCTTTGTAAGACGATCCACAACAACCCAGATTGCATTGTTGCCTTTGGATGTCCTCGGAAGTCTGGTGACAAAGTCCATGGTGATGTTCTCTCATTTCCATTCTAGTATGGGAAATGATTGCATCAACCCCTTAGACTTCTGCCTCTCTGCCTTCACTTGCTGGCACACCAGGCACTTTGACGTATATTCAGCGATCTCCTTTTTCATATTATCCCACCAAAAGTTTTCTCGGAGATCTCGATACATCTTTGTGCTCCCTGGGCGAATAGAAAAATTTGAACTATGTGCATCATCCAAAAGTTCCTTCTTCAGCTCTGGACTCGATGGAACACATAGTCTTTTCCCAAATCGCACAATTCATTCTTCATTAACATTAAACTCCGAGGATTTCCCTTTTTTGATAGCTTCCACTTTTTCCTGAATTCCTACATCATCCTTTTGAGCATCCTTTAACCTTTACAAAAGAGACGGTTGAGCAATCATTTGTGAAAGGATTGATGATGTTCCCTTCTTTATGATTCCCATGTCCATCTTCATCAAGTCTAAGAAGATTGGATCCTTCTCAATTCTCATCATTGATAGAATCGCTAGGTCCTTTCTACTTAGGGCATCTTCCACCTTGTTCGCTTTCCTAGGGTGGTAATGTATTGAACAGTCATAATCCTTGATGAGCTCTATCCATCTTCTCTGGTGCATATTAAGCTCTTTCTGTGTGAATATATATTTAAGACTCTTGTGGTCAGTATATATCTCACATTTCTCCCCATAGAGATAATGCCGCCAGATTTTCAAGGAAAAGATCACCGCTTCCAACTCCAGATCATGCGTTGGATAGTTTCTCTCATGGATTTTTAACTGCCTTAAGGCATAGGATATCACTTTATCATTCTGCATCAGCACACAACCTAATCCCTTCTTCGAAGCATTGCTGAAAACTACAAAAGGTTCCCCACTTGTGGGTAAAGTGAGCACGGGCGCAGTGATAAGCCTCCTTTTCAACTCCTTGAAGCTTTCTTCGCATTCATCACTTCAAGAAAACTTTACTCCCTTTCTAGTTAGCTTGGTAAGAGGGTTGTAAAATCGTGAGAAATTTCTCACAAATCGTCGATAATATCCAGCTAACCCCAAGAAGCTACGGATATCCGTTACCGACATTGGCCTCGGCCATCCCTCAATTGCATCTGTTTTGAAGGGGTCCACAGATATCCCATTGTGATGATATGGACCAAAAATGATACCTCCTTCAACCAGAACTCACACTTGTTGTACTTTGCATAGAGCTTCTCCTTGCGCAAAGTCTCTAGTACAGTTCTTAAATACTCCTCATGATCCTCCTTAGTTTTGGAGTATATTAGAATGTCATCTATAAAGACTACCATTAATTTGTCGAGGTAATCTCTAAAGACTCTATTCATCAAGTCCATGAAGATTGCTGGAGCATTAGTGAGTTTGAAAGGAATTACTATGAATTCATAGTGCCCGTATATTGTACAAAAAGCAGTCTTGGGGACATCTTCCTTCTTCACCCTTACTTGATAATATCCCAACCGCAAATCTACCTTGGAGAAGTATTGTGCTCCACACAGCTGATCAAAAAATTCATCGATCCATGGAAGAGGATACTTGTTCTTTATCGTGATTTTTTTAAGTTCACGATAATCGATGCAAAGCCGCATTGACCCATCCTTCTTCTTGACGAAGAGGACTGGTGCACCCCATGGTGAAGCACTTGGGCGTATAAACCCCTTATCCAGATTCTCCTGTAGTTGTTTCTTCAGCTCTTCAAGTTCCACGACAGCCATTCTATATGGAGTCTTGGATATTGGTATTGCCCCGGGTATAAGTTCAATTGATAATTCAACATCTCTTCTAGGAGGAAGACCAGGCAGTTCATCGGGAAACACTTCCGCGAATTCCCTCACAATAGGCATTTCTTCAAGGATGATTTCTTCCTTGGACTCAATCATCTGAGCCAGATATGTGTGCTCATAGGGCAGTAATATCCATGCTTGAGATGATGGAGCTAAATGAGATTCATCTTCCTCGTGACACTTGTAAAGAATCGGGGGTCAATTCTCCATATGAAGTGTGATTTCCATCTCCTGACAATTTATGTTGGCTCTATATAAGGAAAGCTAATCCATGCCAAGAATTGCGTCAAATTACACCAAAGGGAGTATGACGAGGTTCACCGGGAAATTCAAACCACAGATTAAAACAGGGGAGGACTTATATTCATGGGATGCAATGATTGCCCCATTTTCCGTACTCACCAACATCTTCACTTCCATGATTTTTGGTGGTGCTGGGATTGTTCTACTAAACTTTCGAGATATAAAAGAATGTGTAGAACCTGAATCAAAAAGTACATTCGTTATTCTTGAATGAATAACTAGCGTACCTGTCACCACTTCATTGTCGGGGTTCACTTTGGCAGAAGTGATGGCAAAAGCTCTTCCTTGCTACCTTAGAGGTTGTTGGTTGCCTCCAAAAACCCTTGGATTAGGGCACTGATTTGAAAAATGCCCCAGTTATTTGCATTTGTAGCATTGAGCAATGTGTTGAAGTTCAAACGGAGCGTTCCTCTCCTCTTTCGTAGTCGCAGGTCTTTCTTTCCGACAGTTAATAGCTATGTGCCCTTCTCTTCCACACCTAAAGCATTTCCTCATCCCCTTGAGGAAATTTACAGGGTGCTTATTTCCACACTTTTGGAAAGTGGGGTGCTGGATCTTATTAGCACCGTTGGATTTATCCATCGGACCGCCCGCATTGAAGTCCACCTTATGCTTCTTGTCCCCATGATACCCCTGTGATTCCCCGATCTCCATTTCGACCTTGAGGGAACATCGGACAATTTCCTCATAGCTGTCGAAGTCACGGATCGTTAATTCTTTCCACAGGCTAGGCTTCAGCCCACCAAAGAAGCGGTCAACTTTGCATTCAGGGGTAACGACAAAGCCGGAAGCGTATCGTGCAAGTCTTGTGAAGTTTGCCTCATATTCTCCAACAGATTCTTCATCTTTTTTCTTGAGGGAAAGGAAGTCCCTTTCCATCTTAAGCCGGAGGGTGCGCGGAAAATATTTATCGAAAAACATCTTCTGGAAATCCTTCCATTCCAACGCCTCGATCTCCTCCTCAGGCTTTGTATTTTTGATCAACGTCCACCATTTATCAGCTTCACCCTCCATATGATAAGTCGCCAGGATAACCTTCTCTTGTTCAGAACATTGAAGGATGGAGAAGATCTTTTCAATGGAGTTGATCCATTGTTCAACGATCGTGGGATCGGATGATCCACTAAAAGTAGGAGGCCTTTGTCTCATGAAGCTCTCTATAACGATTTGTTCTTTCTTAGGGGGGGTTGAACGTTCCTCTTGAACCGTGTTTCTATTTAAAACTTGAGTTAGCTGGGAGAGAATCATGACAAAGTTCGTGATTCCCGCTCCCATTGGATTGGGCATCTCATTAGTACAGTCATCACACTGATCTTCACAATAGTTGTTAGCCCGAGTCCTCCTATTACCGGTCATTGGCTGGAATAAAAGGAAAGTTAGGGGTAACACATAAAGGGTAATCCAAAGACAAAAGTTGATGACTTATAAATAAACTTTTATTTCCTTACCTCATGAGTCTATGGGCTTCAATCTAGGCTTTTCATGATCTACTTTCTAACATATATTCTTAGTGTCGTAACCAAGAGTGCAGCAAGGCCCATTTTCGTGCACCAGTTCCCGTTCAAGTCTAGCTCAAAGTGGTGTTTTTGGGTTTTACCCTAGGATACATCTGTGCCAGAGCCGCCTCTACCTGCTCGTATCCAGACATGAATGTATTTTCTTGATAGACCACTTACTCAGTACTTACAAAAACTTAGGGATGTTTTTATTATACTTAGTCTTGTCTCTAAGGCTTTACTAGGGTTTTCTAATCCTAATCCCAAAAATAACTAAACATATCCTTTGATACCAACTATGACAACCCTGCTTTTATTACAAACTTAAACATGATTTATTACATAAAACTTCACTTGATGCAACAAAGAAGATCGAGAGGTTTAGTGCCTTTGGGGATTAGGATCATTACATAAAAACTTAAAACATAAAATAAAACATCTTAATTGAAAAATTCCTTTACATGACCACTAGATTCCCTCGTACTTAGCATTTCATGGGATAACCTGAGGACATGCATAAGAAAAGGGTGAGCTATAAAGCCCAGTAAGGGAATACACATGGAATAACATGAGAAGTACAATACATGTTATACATTAGGCATATAAATAGAGAACAAGGGAAACTTGAACATAAAGTCATGATAAAAAATGTTAATCATAACATGGAAATGTGGCAACAACACTTAACATGGAATTAGCATGAGCCAAGGCTCATTGCACATGGAGCATGAGTAAACCATCTTTGCACATGAAGAATGAGTAAAACCCTCGTTGCACTTGAATTAGAATGATTCAACACTCATTGCACATGACTTATCATGATACTATACTTTACCCAATGCATTGGAGTGCTATAAAGGCACACCCTTCTTAAACATTTCATTTCATGCATAAGTGTGTCACATGGATCAAAAAACATGGATTCATAAAACATAATCATTTATTCCACGATAAAGGAATGTGGAATTAATACATGAAACTTTATAATCAATAAGTAAATGTGCATAAAGGTGAATACCCTTGATGGAGAAATGGGCATGGTATTCATTACACAATGACATTGGCTTAGAAAATCGGTGCGATTTCGGCAGTGTAACGGCATGACATAAGAATTCATAAAAATGGTTGATGGGAGAGAATGGGGTTTCTCATCATATTTACATGTAATGGATAGTATGGAGGTAATATAGATACATTTCCCAACAATTTTAATGGAATTTAGATTCATGATACAGAAGTATTGCTTGAATATAAAAGAGGAGAGAGAAGTTCCTTTCGGAATTTCGGCATAGTAACGGGTGTACATGGGAGGAATTTAATGAGAGATAAAGGAGTATCCCATAATTAAAACATAAGGAGGGAAGTATGAGGGAGGTTTGAAACCATACCCCAACATTTATAATTGAAATTAAAAGGTAAAACAACTTAAAGAAAATTGGACAAAAATGATAAAGGAAGAAAAAACCCTTACTTGGAAGTGTGCTTCCAAAGGCTAGAGAGAGGCTTGTGAGAGGATTCTTGGGAGCTTGGGTCACCTTGGAAGGATTCTAGAGAGATTAGGGCAGAATTTGGACGAACTCCAAGGGCTTTGAGTGAGGAGGAAGTGGGATCTTGGGTGGGTTTATATAGGAAAGATGAGGGAATTCTTTATTATTTAGGTTTGGGACCCCTTATATTAAATTAATCCAAACCACAAACCATATCATGATTTTTGCCCATGTTTTTTGGAAAAGGTAATAGGAAAACAATATTTTATAAGGCCAAAGTCGGAAATTCTTAAAATAATAGGGTTGCTTATGTGGAGGTGAGTCACACTCCCATGGAAAACAATTTAAAAAGGCAAGGTGTTTAATAAGTCTTGAGGGGTCCATTAATGCTTTGAAAAGTAAGTCAAATAAACCCAAAATCATATTATTTTAATGGTAAAATATATATTGGCCTAACATAATTATTATAGTATTTTATTACATCACTATTGGGTCATTATGATGTCATAAAACACATTATATAGTTAAACGGTATTTAATTTTTACCCAAAAGTTTGACTGTCTCAGAAAATTATGAAAAATTCACCATTGGATAATTTTGACATCCTAATTCCATAAATAACATTTATTTTATCTAAATAATTTTTTAAATATGTTAATTTTCACTTTTAAAATAAAAACCGACATTTATCGAAAATTCACGGGTTTTGATAGAAATGGCTTTCAAACCTTAATAAAAATTATAATTGCATTCATAAAATTATAAGATAATTTATATTTAATAAAAATAATTTAATAATAATAATAATATTTTATTAAAATATTATTTAATTCAAAAATCCCTTAATTTAATAAAATACAATTCTTAATTAAATAATAACTAAAAACACTATTTGTACTTTAAAAATTATTTACAATGTATCAAAAATGATAAGGAGGTATATTCATTATTATATAAAAAAAATATATGAACATAGTACTAGCGATTTGTTACATAACCCCTTAAAACAGCTGCATAAGACCTAAGGGTAAGGTGTGCGATGGTGACAGACTCTTGTGGGGGCTCAGATAACATCGCTCAAGTGGTAATTTCTATCAACTTCCACTTTTCCCGTAGACGGTCCCGTTCGAGCTTGACATGATGAAGCTCAGCCTGGGATTGGTCAAGAGAGAATCCCAAAGACGCCACTTCTTTTCTGAGCTCCGACAAATGGGCTTCGTATGGAGCAATTCTACTAGATGAGACCATCACTTCTTTTGTCTGAGTAAATTGGATTTGTTAAATCCCTATATTTATACTAATCATGTGATCACTGTTCAACGACTATATTAGAAACGGTCAAAATTATTAACATAAAACCAAAGAAGTTGACATTTTATATAAACATAAAGAGACATTTAATTAGATCCAGAGGGATTTCCATTAATGAAACATTGGGTCATTACAAATAGGGTTTTTACCACTCGGGCACCACCCCAACTGCTTCAAATAAATATTATTCATTCTATGAATAAAAAAACATTATAGTAACTAAACTCATGAACATGTATTTTTTTTAAATTCACATAACTAAATAAATAATTATATCAATATATTAACTAAAATAGAATAAACAAATAAATATTTATTACCTAATTAATAATAATCAAGAGAAAAAATTCAACTAACATATTCTAAATCCTGAATTTATCAAGATAAAATTTAAGTAATAAAATTTACTTGAATAATTATTATCCCCCACATTGAAAAAAATATTTATTATTAATATTAAATTCATTAAAATTTAATGAAATTCTAGATTCACTTAGTGCCTAACCTTCTAGGAGTCCATCTTAGAGACATCAAGTAAACACACCTAAATCCCAAGATCAATATATTATAACTTTTCAATACACGCATAGAGAATGCAATTAATGTAATAAAAAAATTATCATGAATTCTACCATTTAATATAATCCTTTTATCTATTGATATCTCATCAAGATAGACACATATTTGTGTCATCACCCCAAATGCTTGATTTATATTTCTTTGACATTCTAGAATAAAGTCATCAATGAACTACCAAGGCCACAAATTTGATTAGAAAATTATATTTTAACCAAAGGGATAAGGATATATTCTTCTATTAATATGGAAAGTACATATACTTTCTTGACTTATTAAATTAATTCCATATCACTTATAACAAACCCAATGTATGCTACCTCTCTGTGAGTATACATCATCACAATTTTCATCCATAAATCAAAGTATACAATTCATGATACACATTAATTATAATCTCAACTCAATGGATGATTATAAGTGTTCACAGATAGGAATATCCAATAACACATAATGTTAATGTAACACCCGAGATTTTTATGAGTAATATTTTGTTTTTTATATATCATCAAAAGAATCTTTCACTACACACTTGCTTGGCTTACTTTACACGCAATCGCGACCTTCCTCGATAGCTTGCGTCGTACGCAATACCGAGTTTCACTAAACAACGATATGCTATTAAAATATTATTAAAACTAGCCATTATGAATAGTAATAACCACTTTTTGAAATTTTATAAATTTTATTTTTCAAAATGGACTTCATTTTTGGATTCGGAATACCGAAATTAGCCTAGGGTGAAATTTTGGTATTTTTCTGAAAACTTTCAATTTTTGATGAATAGTGAAACCACTAAGTGGTAGGTTAAAAACTGAATTTTGCATAAAACTTAATTTTACCGCTTCTGTGAATGGAATTTCGAAAATCTGACAGACACGGTTGATATCAGTAAGTAAAATGTGGTTCAATGAGATAAAAATAATTTTTTGGTGAATAGTAACTTTTTACTTTTTTTAACCGCGGTTAATAGTAAATAGGGTAACTAAGGGTAAAAATGTTATTACTATTACCCTAACACATGTCCTAATTCTATTGGATAAGTTTAATTCGACCAAAAACAAACTTAGGAATAAAATATGACCATTTAGGCCCACTTGGGTTAGATTAGGACATTTATTATTAATTTATTTAAAGAAGGGTTAAAATAATTAAAATCAAAGTTTAATAAGTAAATCATTTTTAATATGGGGTTATATATAAGATAAATTCGACTATAAATATTCATTAGAAAGATAAAAAGATTTACTATATAATGGTATTTTATTTTTAATTTTTAGACATTAAATAATTTAATTTATTTATGACACAATGATGATGCAGTAATTATCTTATTAATGAAATATTGACATAATTGATGTTATAAACACCAAAATAAATGTAATTTGAGACTTTTTATGAATTCCACTAATTTTCTAGGTTACTATGATATATTAGTGTTGATTTAATCAACTTTTTTAGAACATATAATTCTGTTATGACTTTCAAAAAAATCATATATCAAATAGTGTCAAAATTGATACAAAATAGTTTTTAAATCAAATATTATATTACTAATTGTTATTTTATTCCTAAAAATATAAGGTTCGACCAAATGACTTAGATAAGGATATATATATTAATAATAAACAATTTGGGGTTCGTTTGGCATGTTATAGTAAGTTTATTAACCATATAAGACCCTAAACTTGTCTAAATACTATTTGTTGATAGGATTTCGACCCATCCCCACTTTAGATTCGAAATAAGACCCTTTGGAACCATTATAAACTGATTTTGACTTTAATATAAAATAATATTTTGAGATATTTCTAAGGTGCCCCTCTCCTCCCTTATAAAAGGGCACCTCCTCCCCCTCCTCCTCACACCAATTTGAGCACTCAAGCTCGGCCAACCCCTGCCATTTTCTCCTCTACACTTCCCTAGAATAATCCTAGAGGTCCTGGTCTTCTTTAAAGACCAATCTTAGTTCCCTAAGTGGAGGATTCAAAGAGGCGTTCCAAAGAAGAGGTAATATCCATTACCGATCTTTTCAATTTCTTTCTTCTTCAAATTCTTCTTCTTTAGTTGTTTCATGATAAAGTAATAACATCAGTATTACTTACATACTGATATGTTATTATAAATATGAAACAACCCTAATTCACCTTCTATCCATCCTACGGAAAAAATGAAATCACCGCGCGTGCGTACGTACGGAATACCGTCTCCACGCCGTGGTGTAATCTATTTTCCACCACCACCTTACAAGGATGGGTATAAGGGTGTAATGAGTAACTATTTATGATTATTATAAAGTAATATTGATACTGAAATAATATATATATACTCCAATACAATTCCACGATCATAGGAACGATATCATCACTCGTGCGTACGTACGGAATACCGTCTCCACGATGTGATGCGACTCGTTCTACATGATCATCATTACATAGTAATTATATAAATGAATTGAATGAATAAATATGATATATGTTACAATAATACCATTCTGGATATAAGGTATCTATAACCTTAAAAGAAGAATAAGAATTTATTCGGCAAAACACGCATAAGAACAAAAGGCAATAAAGACCCGAGTAACAAGTAACAATGAAATATTACTAACAAGAAGCTAAGAATATGACCATATATGATATCATATCAATATGTATGATTCTGGAATAAGTCAATAACATTATTTAAACCATTATACAGGAGCTTCGGACACGTACAAAGCAAATCGGACCTAAGGTAAGGGAAATATCACAATCTCATTTTTATCCGAGATTGTTTATTCGTAAGTATTTACTGGGGTGTATTTTATCATCCACATCCATGTTCCCTCAATATGTAATATTGTTTCCATCCACTTACAATAGTTTAAATCCAATTTTACCCTTCGGTGAGTTTTTAGTAAAGAATATGAAAGGAATCTTTTGTCGTTTTTTTTCGTACGAGGTACTTTTTGACTTTTCCGACAAAAGTACGAGAAGAATGTTTTTTTTAACTTATACGGCAGAAATGGATTCATAAAACATTATTTCAATGAAGCTTCCTTTACAAGTTTTCAAGTTTATTTTTAATTAACTTCTTTTAGTTTAAAATTATATGACATGTTAAGAAAGGAAAATGATTTTGAAGTAGAAAGGATATTTTCCTCAAGAATGAAGTTCAAGTGTTTTATCAAAATTATTTTCCATCTAAGATGATAAAGGGTTCTGTTTTTATCCCTATTATTACATGGATTTGATTATGTTGTGATGGAAATATTTTTATGAATTCCTTTATCTTATATGAATTGTTTTATGATGTCATGTTGTTTAAGAATTCCATTTTTATTACATGGGTTACGCTATGATGTATGGTTTATGATTATGTGGCACACATAAGAAAGGATTCATTATAAGATGGGTGGGACCTATATCTCCCTCCAATGCATTGGGTAAAGATTTTATATCTCATGAGATAGACATGGCTGGAACAGTAGGTTATACCGGTTCAGTGAAACAGGACTGGAACGAGGGTGACTCGGTTCAGAAAGGGACTTTGTCCACTAAGATAGTCTTGGCAATGAGTCATGACTAACAAGAAATGATTTTCCATGATTATGTGTGCATGCCACAAAGTTTCAAGTTTCATGATATGATTATGGGGATCTCATTTTCACTTCTATGATTTATTCCATGTTAAGATATTATGATCTCTTTTGCAGGTTATGATTTTCAAAAAGATATGATATGATTTTTATTTCCTTTATTTGCCCTTGCTGAGCATTTGAGCTCACCCTTTTATGTTTTCTTTTCCCCAGGTCAGGAATATGGATATTAAGTAGAATATGCTAAAAGGGACCCTAGATATGATGAAATAAATGGGAGACACTGTAGAAGATTTATGAACCAGCTGTTTATGTTTCCCAGTTTCTAAAGACACTATACCTATACGGTCCTTTGTGGTTTTGTCATATGTTGTAATAAGTGTGCTTCAATTTTGAAGTATTAAAAATGTATGTAAAGTATGGGTCGTTATAGTTGGTATCAGAGGAAAGGTATAGTCAACCTTTGGAAACTAGGATGTGAAAGCCTTAGTAAGAACCCTAAGGATAAGTCTAAGCATAGAACACAATCTTAGTGTTTTAGAAATGGCCATGAATAACCTAGGATAAGACCTTAAGCATGAAAATTTTATTATTGAATTATGTGGTTTTCCTATTATAATTAGTGTTTCTCACACTATTCTTCTTGGTTTTAGTCAATGGCTGGAACCCGAAGGAACCGTGTTAATGCGGAATGCGATGGGCAATGCAATGATTGTCCCCCTGAGCAACCAAACGATATGGGAGCTAGAATGCAAAATCTTGTAGCCATGTTCACACAACTTTCTCAAGCTATGAATCATGCAGGACTTCCAAACGAACAAAGGAAGGAGAAACATTCTGTTGAATCCTTCATGAGGCAGCGTCCACCTTCTTTCAGCGGGTCTACTGATCCATTAGTTGCTGAACAATGGATTAGTACTACTGAAAAGATATTTTCAGTTCTTCAATGTTCTGAACATGATAAAGTCATCCTAGCAGTGTATCGTTTGGAAGGAGATGCTGATCAATGGTGGAATCTTATTAAGAATACGAGGCAAAGGGATGAAATTGAGTCTATGGAATGGGACGAGTTCAAGAACTTATTTTTCAATAAGTACTTCCCTCGTATTCTCCGAACAAAGATGGAGAAAGAGTTTCTTGAACTAAAGAAAAGGGATGATGAATTTGTTGGTACCTATGAAGAAAATTTTACATGACTTGCAAGGTACGCTTCTGGTATTATTATCCAACCTGAGAGTAAGATCGATCGATTCTTTAGTGGCTTAAAACCAAGTCTTCGAAGGGCGTTAGCCATAAGGGACTTCAATAGCTACGAGGAAATCGTTCGATGTGCTCTCAAAGTCGAGATGGAGATTGGAGTAACCCATCAGTCACATGGGTTTGATAAGAAGAGGAAGATGGAATTCAAAGGAAAATCTAAAGAGCACACTGAAAAGAAGATGAGCTTTCCCTTATGCTCAAAGTGTGGAAAGAAACATGGAGGGAGTTGTCTTAAAGGGACAAGTAAATGTTTTAAATGTGGAAAGGAAGGTCATCGGGCATTTGAATGCCGCGATAATGGGAAGAAGATGTCTAATGACACAAACAAAGGAAGGGATACACAGAATGAACCTACTACACTTCAATGTTTCAAGTGCAAGGAGATGGGGCATTATGCCAATCAATGCCCAAATCCAAGGGTTGATGATGATGGTCGACGTCAACAAAATCTTAAGGCTAAAGACAAAGGAAAGTCACATGCAATTTCTATCAGCGATGTGGAGTACGATAACGAAGTGGTGAAAGGTACACTTACCATCCACTCTAAAGTAGCAAATGTTTTATTTGATTCTGGATCCACCCACTCTTTTATTTCTGAAGAATTTTCTAAGGGTATCACCGTATTACCTCAACAATTAGATGTTGAGTTAGCTGTGACAACACCTAATGGAACATCAATCGCATCAAAAGTTTATAATTCTTCTCCAATTGACGTTTGTGGGAAATTGCTTCCTACAAATCTTGTGATCCTTCCTTTAGTGGAATTCGATGTGATTCTTGTCATGGATTGGCTTTCTCTACATGGAGCTCATATCAATTGCCAAAGAAGGGAAGTCACATTTCATATTCCAGATCAATCTACGATCGTCTATCAATGCAAGGATGAACATAACCTTCCAGTGGAAATTTCTTCCATCTTATGGGTATTGATTCCACTAAATGAAGGTTATTTATCTCAAATGGTTGGTGAGAAACTCACGATTAAGAATATGCCCATTGTATGGGAGTTTGATGATGTCTTTCCGGAGGAATTACCGGGTCTTCCACCAAATCGTGAAGTTGAGTTTTCAATAGAACTCGTACCGGGTGCTTTGCCTATTTCAAAGACACCTTATAGAATGGCCCCAATTGAGTTGCAGGAATTGAAGAAGCAACTCCAAGAGAATCTTGATAAGGGATTCATACGCCCTAGTGCGTCACCTTGGGTAGCACCTGTTCTATTTGTTAAGAAGAAAGATGGATCAATGAGACTCTGCATTGATTATCGAGAACTTAACAAGATCACTATCAAGAACAAATATCCTCTCCCACGAATTGATGACTTATTTGACCAACTACGCGGAGCTCAATACTTTTCCAAGATTGATCTTCATTCAGGGTATCATCAATTAAGGGTCAAAAGGGAGGATATACCAAATATGGCTTTCCGTACAAGGTATGGACAATATGAATTTATAGTGATGCCATTTGGTCTTACTAATTCCCCTGCTATCTTCATGGATCTAATGAATAGAGTCTTTAGAGACTATCTTGATCAATTTGTGGTAGTATTTATAGACGATATTCTTGTCTATTCAAAGAGCAAGGAAGAGCATGAAGATCACTTGAGAATTATATTGAAGACCCGGAGAAAGGAGAAGTTTTATGCCAAATTTACCAAGTGTGAATTTTGGCTTCAAAAAGTTGCATTTTTGGGTCACATAATCTCAAAAGAGGGGATATCTGTGGATCCAGCAAAAACAGAGGTTATCGAAAGATGGTCAAGACCAACAACAGTAACTGAGATCCGAAGTTTTCTTGGTTTGGCTGGATATTATCGACGTTTTGTAAACGATTTTTCACGATTATCTAATCCACTCACCAAGTTGACTCGGAAAGGAGTTAAGTTTGTTTGGACAGAGGAATGTGAAGAGAATTTCAAGGAGTTGAAAAGAAGGTTATCCAGTGCACCTGTGCTCACACTGCCTTGTAGTGAAGAAAGGTTTGTGATCTACAGTGATGCATCCAAGAAGGGATTGGGGTGTGTTATTATGCAAAATGATATGGTGATAGCTTATGCCTCACGACAGTTGAAAATCCATGAGCAAAATTACCCAACACATGATTTGGAGTTGGCTGTGGTAATCTTTGCATTAAAGATTTGGAGGCATTACCTTTATGGTGAAAGGTGTGATATTTATACTGATCATAAAAGTTTAAAGTATATTTTCACACAAAAGGAGTTGAATATGCATCAAAGAAGATGGATGGAGCTGATTAAGGATTACGACTGCTCAATCCATTACCACCCTGGGAAAGCAAACAAGGTGGCAGATGCATTAAGTCGACAAGACCATGCTAGTTTATCCATGATGAGGATCAAAAAAGATCCAATATTTATGGATTTACAAAGGATGGATCTTGGAATTATAATGGAAGGGGAAAAATCTTATCTTTCTCAAATGAATGTTCAACCATCTATACATGTGAAGATTAAAGAGGCACAGAAAGAAGATGTCAAGTTACAAAAGAAGGTGAGAAATGTTCCTGAATTCAACCTTGATTGTGATGGGATAATAAAGTTCAGGAACCAGGTTTGTGTTCCTCCCATCCCCGAATTAAAGAAGGAGCTGCTGGATGAGGCTCATAGTTCATCATTCTCTATTCATCCTAGAAGCACGAAGATGTATAGGGACCTGAAAGAGTACTTCTGGTGGGATGGCATGAAAAGAGATGTTGCTGAATATGTCTCTCGATGCTTGGTTTGTCAACAAGTTAAAGCTGAGAGACAGAAGTCTAAGGGGATGTTACAACCATTACCCATACCCGAATGGAAATGGGAAAACATCACTATGGACTTTGTCACAGGACTTCCTAAAACATCCAAAGGCAATAATTCTATTTGGGTCATAGTTGATCGTCTTACAAAGTCTGCACACTTCATTGCTATTAGAGAGGATTTCTCTCTAGATCAGCTTTCCAGGATATATGTAAAGGAAGTGGTAAGATTGCATGGAGTACCACTTTCTATTATATCTGATCGGGATCCGAGATTTACCTCGAAGTTTTTGCGAAGTCTTCAGCATACTCTGGATACAGAGTTGAGTTTCAGCACTGCTTATCATCCCCAGACAGACGGTCAGTCTGAGAGAACAATTCAAACCCTAGAAGATATGTTGAGAGCTTACTCTATGGATTTCAAAGGAGGTTGGTATCAACACCTACCTTTGGTGGAATTTTCTTATAATAATAGCTTTCACTCCAGTATTCAGATGGCTCCTTATGAAGCTCTCTATGGAAAGAAATGCAGGACTCCAACTTGCTAGGATGAAGTTGGGGAAAGAAAGCTATTAGGACCTGATCTCGTTGATGAAATGGCAGAAAAGGTCAGATCTATTCAACAACACATAAGAGCAGCTCAGAGTCGACAGAAAAGTTATGCCGACAACCGAAGAAAAGACCTAGAGTTTGAAGTGGGTGATAAAGTGTTCTTACGAATATCTCCCTGGAAGAGGGTTATGAGATTTGAAAAGAAGGGGAAGTTGAGCCCTAGATATATCGGTCCTTTCGAAATACTGGATCGTGTTGGGAAGGTAGCTTACCGATTGGCGCTTCCACCGAATCTCTCTTAAGTTCATGATGTGTTCCATGTATCTCTCCTGAGAAAGTACATACCAGATCCTTCACATGTACTCATCTCAGAAGTTGTACCGCTCGAGCAAGATCTTTCTTATGAAGAACAGCCGATAGAGATTCTGGATCGTAGCGAAAAAGTCCTACGAAACAAGACCACTCGCTTGGTGAAAGTTTTATGGAGGAACCACCAACTTGAATAAGCTACATGGGAGCTTGAGGATATGATGAGGGAGAAGTATCCTCATCTGTTTGTTACAAAGTGACGAATTTCGAGGGCGAAATTCTTTTTAAGGGGGGTAGAATGTAACACCCGAGATTTTTATGAGTAATATTTTGTTTTTTTATATATCATCAAAAGAATCTTTCACTACACACTTGCTTGGCTTACTTTACACGCAATAGCGACCTTCCTCGATAGCTTGCGTCGTACGCAATACCGAGTTTCACTAAACAACGATATGCTATTAAAATATTATTAAAACTAGCCGTTATGAATAGTAATAACCACTTTTTGAAATTTTATAAATTTTATTTTTCAAAATGGACTTCATTTTTTGGATTCGGAATACCGAAATTAGCCTAGGGTGAAATTTTGGTATTTTTCTGAAAACTTTCAATTTTTGATGAATAGTGAAACCACTAAGTGGTAGGTTAAAAACTGAATTTTGCATAAAACTTAATTTTACCGCTTCTGTGAATGGAATTTCGAAAATCCGACAGACACGGTTGATATCAGTAAGTAAAATGTGGTTCAATGAGATAAAAATAATTTTTTGGTGAATAGTAACTTTTTACTTTTTTAACCGTGATTAATAGTAAATAGGGTAACTAAGGGTAAAAATGTTATTACTATTACCCTAACACATGTCCTAATTATATTGGATAAGTTTAATTCGACCAAAAACAAACTTAGGAATAAAATATGACCATTTAGGCCCACTTGGGTTAGATTAGGACATTTATTATTAATTTATTTAAAGAAGGGTTAAAATAGTTAAAATCAAAGTTTAATAAGTAAATCATTTTTAATATGGGGTTATACATAAGATAAATTCGACTATAAATATTCATTAGAAAGCTAAAAAGATTTCCTATATAATGGTATTTTATTTGTAATTTTTAGACATTAAATAATTTAATTTATTTATGACACAATGATGATGCAGTAATTATCTTATTAATGAAATATTGACATAATTGATGTTATAAACACCAAAATAAATGTAATTTGAGACTTTTTATGAATTCAAATAATTTTATAGGTTACTATGATATATTAGTGTTGATTTAATCAACTTGGTTCGAACATATAATTCTGTTATGACTTTCAAAAAAATCATATATCAAATAGTGTCAAAATTGACACAAAATAGTTTTTAAATCAAATATTATATTACTAATTGTTATTTTATTCCTAAAAATCTAAGGTTTGGCCAAATGACTTAGATAATGATATATATATTAATAATAAACAATTTGGGGTTCTTTTGGCATGTTATAGTAAGTGTATTAACCATATAGTGAAAGAAAACAAAAAGACACGGTAAAAGTTAAATTATTTGACTTAGAGTTAAATCTAATTGATAAGGTTAAAATAATACCCTAAACTTGTCTAAATCCTATTGGTTGATAGGATTTCGACCCATCCCCACTTTAGATTCAAAATAAGACCCTTTGGAACCATTATAAACCGATTTTGGCTTTAATATAAAATAATATTTTGAGATATTCCTAAGGTGCCCCTCTCCTCCCTTATAAAAGGGCACCTCCTCCCCCTCCTCCTCACACCAATTTGAGCACTCAAGCTCGGACAACCCCTTCCATTTTCTCCTCTACACTTCCCTAGAATAATCCTAGAGGTCCTGGTCTTCTTTAAAGACCAATCTTAGTTCCCTAAGTGGAGGATTCAAAGAGGCGTTCCAAAGAAGAGGTAATATCCATTACCGATCTTTTCAATTTCTTTCTTCTTCAACTTCTTCTTCTTTAGTTGTTTCATGATAAAGTAATAACATCAGTATTACTTACATACTGATATGTTATTATAAATATGAAACAACCCTAATTCACCTTCTATCCATCCTATGGAAAAATGAAATCACCGCGTGTGCGTACGTACGGAATACCGTCTCCACGCCGTGGTGTAATCTATTTTCCACCACCACCTTACAAGGATGGGTATAAGGGTGTAATGAGTAACTATTTATGATTATTATAAAGTAATATTGATACTGAAATAATATATATATACTCCAATAAAATTCCACGATCATAGGAACGATATCATCACTCGTGCGTACGTACAGAATACCGTCTCCACGATGTGATGCGACTCGTTCTACATGATCATCATTACATAGTAATTATATAAATGAATTGAATGAATAAATATGATTTATGTTACACTAATACCATTCTGGATATAAGGTATCTAAAACCTTAAAATAAGAATAAGAATTTATTCGGCAAAACACGCATAAGAACAAAAGGCAATAAAGACCCGAGTAACAAGTAACAATGAAATATTACTAACAAGAAGCTAAGAATATGACCATATATGATATCATATCAATATGTATGATTCTGGAATAAGTCAATAACATTATTTAAACCATTATACAGGAGCTTCAGACACATACAAAGCAAATCGAACCTAAGGTAAGGGAAATATCACAATCTCATTTTTATCCGAGATTGTTTATTCGTAAGTATTTACTAGGGTGTATTTTATCATCCACATCCATGTTTCCTCAATATGTAATATTGTTTCCATCCACTTACAATAGTTTAAATCCAATTTTATCCTTCGGTGAGTTTTTAGTAAAGAATATGAAAGGAATCTTTTGTCGTTTTTTTTCGTACGAGGTACTTTTTGACTTTTCCGACAAAAGTACGAGAAGAATGTTTTTTTAACTTATACGGCAGAAATGGATTCATAAAACATTATTTCAATGAAGCTTCCTTTACAAGTTTTCAAGTTTATTTTTAATTAACTTCTTTTAGTTTAAAATTATATGACATGTTAAGAAAGGAAAATGATTTTGAAGTAGAAAGGATATTTTCCTCAAGAATGAAGTTCAAGTGTTTTATCAAAATTATTTTCCATCTAAGATGATAAAGGGTTCTGTTTTTATCCCTATTATTACATGGATTTGATTATGTTGTGATGGAAATATTTTTATGAATTCCTTTATCTTATATGAATTGTTTTATGATGTCATGTTGTTTAAGAATTCCATTTTTATTACATGGGTTACGCTATGATATATGGTTTATGATTATGTGGCACACATAAGAAAGGATTCATTATAAGATGGGTGGGACCTATATCTCCCTCCAATGCATTGGGTAAAGATTTTATATCTCATGAGATAGACATGGCTGGAACGGTAGGTTATACCGGTTCAGTGAAACAGGACTGGAACGAGGGTGACTCGGTTCAGAAAGGGACTTTGTCCACTAAGATAGTCTTGGCAATGAGTCATGACTAACAAGAAATGATTTTCCATGATTATGTGTGCATGCCACAAAGTTTCAAGTTTCATGATATGATTATGGGGATCTCATTTTCACTTCTATGATTTATTCCATATTAAGATATTATGATCTCTTTTGCAGGTTATGATTTTCAAAAAGATATGATATGATTTTTATTTCCTTTATTTGCCCTTGCTGAGCATTTGAGCTCACCCTTTTATGTTTTCTTTTCCCCAGGCCAGGAAGATGGATATTAAATAGAATATGCTAAAAGGGACCCTAGATATGATGAAATAAATGGGAGACACTGTAGAAGATTTATGAACCAGTTGTTTATGTTTCCCAGTTTCTAAAGACACTATACCTATACGGTCCTTTGTGGTTTTGTCATATGTTGTAATAAGTGTGCTTCAATTTTGAAGTATTAACAATGTATGTAAAGTATGGGTCGTTATAGTTAAACACTAAAGTCACATTGAACACCCTAAGAGTGGGGGTATTATGGGTGAATTAAGGTGTCCAAAAATTTATTTAACTTATATTCAATTGGATCTTGACTTCACATTGGAGAGGAAATGATGAATCTATCATGATTACCACACACAAATAATGACCATATGAAAAAAATTAAATAATAATGGTAATAATTGTTTTTAATTGGTTCACCCATACTAATCTAAAACCAAGAAGAAAAAATCAACATTATACTAATATACCAATTAATCACTAATTTGATGGTTGTGATTATAAACATTTGGAAAACCTTACTACTCATCCAAGGTCTATGACCTCTTCCTCTCTTCCACTCAATTATTTTAAGAGGGTTATAAATATATAATATACATTCCAATTGAACTCAAAATGATATCAATCAAAGGTATAACACCATACAACAGTGTGTGTTATCCATGATACTTCAATCGTCACTTCCAGAACTTCAATGATATACAAAATAATTATAAACTCAAATCCAAAACTTCAATGTAATTCATCCCACTCACATATTCTTCAAAATGATAGATATTCGATAATATTCCCCTGTAGACATACTCTTAAACCTCATATTCAATATCCCTCTATTGTTTATATGTGCATCACCCTTTATTCCTATGTAGTTTATTCCTTTTTATCCAGTAAATTTTAAATTTTAAATTCAAAATTCAAATTTAAATGAACTAGAATATTCTTCCATTTTAAATAAATCCATTAATGAGTTCCCCAGGGAATATATACCAATGAATTTAAAATGGTTAATTAATAAAAAATTCAAAACTACCAAACCTTCTTGAGATAGGAAAGTCATCACTTCTGTTTGAATTCTCCAAAGATCTATAAATCAGAGTGTGATGTCCTTCCTCATGGCTAGATAGGTTAGTTTATCCTTTATCTTAATTCAACTTCTATATGATTCATATAATTACATAAGGATTCATAGTGTGATCTTGAATTGTGTTGTAAAATAGGATAAAATTTAATATTCAAGGTCTTATAGTATTTTCATAGAAGGAATATGTGATATGATTCTCTCAATATTATTTCTCAATTGAACCACTACTACAAAACGGGGCAAGCAGAGCGCGCCACATTTATCAGCGCTTTTTAAAAGCGCTGATAAATGTGGTCTTTATCAGCGCTTTTTTTAGCGCTGATAAAGACCCCCCCTTTATCAGCGCTAGTAAAAAAGCGCTGATAAAGGGTGGGTTTTATCAGCGCTAAAAAAAGCGCTGATAAAGACCCCCCCTTTATCAGCGCTTTTTTAGTAGCGCTGATAAAAGGGGGGTCTTTATCAGCGCTTTTTTTAGCGCTGATAAAACCCCCCCTTTATCAGCGCTTTTTTACTAGCGCTGATAAAGGGGGGTCTTTATCAGCGCTTTTATGAAAGCGCTGATAAAGACCCCCCCTTTATCAGTGCTTTTTATAAAAAGCGCTGATAAAGGGAAAATTTAAAAAATATATATATTAATATATAAATCTATTAAGCTATTTATATTGATATAATTATAATATTTATTTTATAAATACGTTTTAGAAAGGATCTATGGAAATATAATATTAATTTATTAGATGTTTAGTAAAAGAGGGTTATAAAATAAATTAAAAAATATTTTTAATTAGTAATTATGTAATTTTTACCAATTAATAGTCATTTAATGACACTTTTAATATAAAAAAAATAAAAAAATTAATGAAAGATCCAAAATAAGTTGAAAATGAAACCCAAACTTCAAACGGCCATAACTTTTGATCCGGGACTCCATTTGAGCTCCACAGCATATCAAATCGAAGCCTGCGACGAGCTCTACAGCGCTATGGACCGGTGGAACCCGTCCAAGGTTGTTTCAAGGCCAAAAAAGGCCCAGAAGGCCTCCAAAACTGAGTTTTTAGTCGGGGTACCCCGGTTTTTCACCGTTCAAACAGCTATAACTTCTGATCCCGATGTCCGATAAACCTCTACCATATATCATATCGAGGATCATTTCATTTTCTTCGATTTGACTGATTGTGGAGCTGAAACGGACTCCTGGATTATAAGTTATGGTCCTTTTAACATTCAAATGGCTATAACTTCCGATCCGGATGTCCATTTGGCCTGTACCGCATATCATATCGAAGATCGTTTCATGTTCTTCGATTTGACTGGTTGTGGAGTTGAAACGGACTTACGGATTAAAATTTATCTTCGTTTTAACATTCTCATAGGATTTTCACCCCCTCATTTCTATGGATTCATTCATAACTATATATATATATCTATGTATATATATATATCTCTCTCTCTGTTTGTGTGCGTGTATTGTATCTATGTATATATGTATGTATGTATTTATTTATTTAAAAACACACATAAAAACACATATTCTATAAATGTATTTGAAATTAACTTTATAAATATATATATTAATATACAAATAAATATACGGATAAAAAATTATATATATTAATATACGAATATATATATATATATATATATATATATTAATATAACTAAATAAATTTATTTTAATGTGGATCTATATTAATATACGAATAAATATAACTATATATATATATATATAACTAGATATATCATCAAATGGAGAACAAAACAAAATGGCTAAGTGGTAAAGTGGCAGCGCGTTAGGGTGGAGGTCCTGTGTTCGAATTCCAGTGGTAGCAGGGTTGTGCGGGATGCAAGGGAGGCGGGGTGCAGCGTGCGGAGCGTGAGGGAGTGGGGTGCGGGTTGGGGGGACAAGCGCTGATAAAAGGGAGGCGGGGTGCAGCGTGCGAAGCGTGAGGGAGTGGGGTGCGGGTTGGGGGGACAAGCGCTGATAAAAGGGAGGGGTCAAGCGCTGTGAAAAAACCCCTGACGAATTATATATATATTTTTATTTTTTCAATTTTTTAGACACCTTTTATCAGCGCTAAAAAAAGCGCTGATAAAGAACCCTTTTATCAGCGCCTTTTTTAGCGCTGATAAAAGTACCCTTTATCAGCGCTTTTTGAGCGCTGATAAAAGGGACCCCCCCTTTATCAGCGCTTGTTGAGCGCTGTAAAGCGCGGCGCTGATAAAGGGTGCTTTTATCAGCGCTAAAAAAAGCGCTGATAAAAACCCCCTTTATCAGCGCTTTTTGAGCGCTGATAAAAGGGACCCCCCTTTATCAGCGCCGCGCTTTACAGCGCTCAAAAAGCGCTGATAAAGGGGGTTTTTTAGCGCTGATAAAAGCGATTTCTGTAGTAGTGAACCTGTCACGGGGAGACACTCTTTTCACAACATGGGAACCATAAAATAACCAAAACAATGGAATTATCCCTAGTACCATTCATGATACGACTTATATGTCACAACATGTTGTGAGTTATTCAGAATTGATAAAGGAGGGATCCTTATGTTTCATCCAAGTGACCCTTACTAAATATTTTCTTTACCTTGATTAGGGAATTTTCTATTTTTTGACTTATAATCTATTCACAGTGTGACTTTTTTGCTCATAATGTGACTTCTTCATAAATATTTAATATATTAAATTCATCTCATCTTTTACTAACTTATTCAACATATCCTTCTTCTAATTAATATCCAATCCAATTTACGAACCTATGGATGCAACGGTCTAAACTTTTGGATTTTTTTTATTAATCCATCATCAATTTTTTCAAACCTTTATATATATTATTTTAAGAATACATTCTATCTATTTACCCCTTAATCCATACAGTCATTCTTTAACATTCTCTAATTATCATTCTCCAATCTTCTCACAATCATCTAGGAATTCACTTTCCATCCCTTTGATAATAAAATTCAAAGGGTCCCAACTATGAAATCTTGGCATAGGAATATTTGAAAACAGTTAAAAAATTCTATAAGCCGATGTGATTGAAATATCATTATAGTAAACAAGATAAATAGTTAATTGTTATAATATTTTTCATATTTCATTTGATTAACTTGATTATGCCACCAATCCCCATGGATAGTAACTCCCATTGTCTTATTATTCCCAATAGATAAAAATTCCTACAATAACAAAAAATACCCAAGTAATTCATTATATACAATGGGGATAGGTTCACCTGAAACTCCTTAGTTTGAGAATATTAGTTGCAATCCGAGGTTTAACTGGTGCGTTTTAACACATGTGGCACCAATGGTTTAGTAAATACACCTACCACTTGTTGTTGTGTTCGAACAAACTCCAAATTCACGACATTATACTCCCCTTTTATATTTTATAAAGTGGTACCAAATATTAATATGTTTACTAGGAGAGTGTTTTAGAGGATTCTTTATTAACTCAATTGCACTCATATTATCTCATTTAATCGACATTGGTGATCACACCACTTCACCAAAATCTTCTAATTGTTTCTTCATCCATATTAATTGTGCAAAATCCTTGGTAATTGAAGTATATTATTCCACTTCATTACTCAAGGATACACAATCTTGTTTATTAATCAGATAGCCAAGAATATTTCTTCAAAATAATAATTCTCTATAACTTGTGGATTTTTGATCTACAATATCACCAGGCCAGTCAACATAAAAAATGGAAAAAAAATACAGGTATTAATTATCCTTAAAAAAACAAATGATAATTTAATGTTCATGAAACATATCTCACTATTATTTTTAGTACTAAAAGCTGCTATTCATTTGTAAAAATCTTAAAATGTGTTTCCAAGCATATTTCATAGATAATATCATGAATTTTTACTTCTAATAACTCTTCTATATAGATTTGAGTCCACTCCCTTTATACCCTCATGTTTTCCGGGTTTCATTCCAAATACTATTGGAGTTGAAACTGGTTTGCATCTTTCATTTAAAAATTTATTTAACACTACATAGTCCTCGACGGGAATATCCATAGACAGATGAGGGCCATCCCAGGATACTATTTTTGCCATGAACTGGATTGCACAGAGTGATGATCATCACCATCACCCCTACCCTCCCAAAGTTTGGGATAGTAGGGATGCTTCCCATGAGCCCGAACAGGTTTCAGCTCGAGCAAACTTTCATGCTCCTGATCCCCTCCTTTCTTCTGATCCTGCAGGCTTGTCTCCCCTACATGTGAGGGAGCCTCCTGTTCTACACTAGTTCCCTATGGTCCTCCTTCACCCAGTCCCCCCCTCTCCCATCTCATTGGCCTCCCCAACCCTTTCCTATTTTATAAGGCTGGCTGGGTGGTGGACCTTCGGTTAATGTTCCCCCAGTTTCTTATCCCTATGCCGATGCTTCATCTTTGCTCAGCCCCTTGCACTTAAGCTTCCCAGGATTTACATGGTGTTTTAGCCTTCTTTCCTTGCCTATGTTCTTATTACCTCCCCCTAGATGGGGCGAAGGTTCTTTTCCATGAAGACCCTTCCCCCTATCCTCCCTCACAACCTGGAATAACCTTTCAAGTTAAGCAGAAACCTGGCACCCTCGTGCTACCTATTCAATGACCTCCGAGTAATGTAAGAGGGAAGACCCTACAGATTCCCCCACCATCAGTATCTCTAGAAAATATCCCCTTGACACCATCTACTGGTGTTTACATGAGGAAAAAACTCAAACTTATTCAGGAGTGTGTGTCCTACAATGTGGTCGAGACCAAGTCACCCAAGGCCAAAGCCAGGCCATATCTGTTCCAATGATTTTGATCCTCATCTGGAATTCCCACAACATCAGTGCCCAGGTTAAAACTAACTTCTTATCCATAGAGATCAAAAAACACAAGTCTTGTGTTGCATCCATCCTTGAACATAAGAATAATCCTTAAAGAATCATCAAGTTTACTCGTAAAGCTAAAATACATGCATGCATGTATACAGACCCTACCAACCGACATATCTGAATTTTCTGGAACAAGGATTTTACGATAGATATGGTTCAGGATGGTAACCAATTCATCACCATGAAATCAAAAATAGGTGTGGAGTCCCTCTTTATCTCTTTTGTGTATGGTATCTGTGACGCACAAACTAGGGAGTCTCTATGGTAAGAAATGGGTGATTTTGATCTGGAAGAGTCCCCATGGTTTTTTGGTGGAGACTTCCACATTATCACTGACCCAATGAGAATAAGGGTAGGGGTTCTTTCCCTCAGGAATCCAGCTTGAACTTCATCCAGTTCATGGTAGATAAAGGCCTCCTAGATATGGGGTATTTCAAGGACCGCTTCACATGGTGAAATAATCAAAAAGGGAACAACCCTTGTTGAAGACACTTGGACCAATGCTTGGCCAATATCCATCCTATCTCCAAATTTCCTACCGCCAGGGTGGATCATCTTGTTCAAGGAATAACTAATCACTCCCCATTTTTGGTCTCGTTGTCTCCAATGCAGGATGGGTGGGAATTCTTTAGATTTTTTACCCACTAGATCGGCACTGCTGGCTATCAGTAACTCGTCAGTGATGTTTGGGATGAACCTAAACATGGCCACACGTGGGTGGATTTTCATAAAAAATTGAGACGGTTGAAACAAAAGCTACTCTCATGGGCTAAGGGTCTCCTTTCTCCCGATCAGGGAATGGATGCCCTTAAACAGGTGGTTGATCGCTTGGAACTCAGCCTTGAGGATACCTGGGATGACATGGTGTTTGATGAACTCTCCTCTAAGAACATACTAACGAAACTTATTCTTGAACAGGAAAGGTTGGACTGGGAGAATTTGAGAGTAAGATGGGTTCAAGAAGGAAACAATAAATCAACCTACTTTCATGCATGCATCAAATAAAAAAGGTGACTGATGAAACCCAACATCATGTTGGAAAAATCATACTCGGATGACATAGATGTTGTTGGGGGAATGGCCTTCTCTTTCTTCAATAATCTTCTTGCAGGTCCCAATTAGAACTTGCTGAAAAAATATCTAGGAGGTCATGTCACTACAACAAAACCGACCCCTAGCGGCGGTTTTTTTTTTCATTTGGCGGCGGTTTAAACCGCCGCTATAGGGTTTGGCGGCGGTTTACAAAAACCGCCGCGAAACTGGGCGTCGGCAATCTATTAGCGGCGGTTTTTACTATTTCGCGGCGGTTTAAGAAAAGCGTCGTAGATGCCTCTTTTCGCGACGGTTTTTGTCCATTTCGCGGCGGTTTTATGCGTAGATGATACTTTTTTTTTGCGGCGGTTTTAACCGCCGCTATATTCTGGCGTTTGATGCGCCTGTGTCGCGGCGGTGAAAACCACCGCTAAAATTAAACATAATACATTTAGCAGCGGTTATAACCGCCGCTAAATGCTGACCAGTAAGGCATTAGAGGCGGTTAAAACCGCCGCGAAATGTTGACCTGGAAAAAAAAATAATTCTGCTCCTACCACACCACTGCCCTGAAAAACAAATCAAACCAGAATATTGAACAGGAGACACCATACAAACAAATAACATGGTTGTATTCATTGAAAAATAGGATATTAGCAAATGTTGTATGTTATGGAGTCCAACCTAAGGAAAGGTATGTATCACAATTTGGTGAGTAACCAATCCATGTGACCCCCAAGATGTATATATGTGTTTTTAGCTTCTTTAATTTCTTATGTGTTTTAAGAAGGGTTGATTTATATTATATGGATACTAATACTCTATATAATAAATGGTTATGAATTTTGATACAATTTATGTGATCATGCTAACCATGGTGATAATGATATGTAATTGGTTATGCTCTAAGTTGGCTGATATAACATCCATGGGTGGATTGTGATATGGGTTGGGTTTTTTTAACAATGGATTTGTGTTATGGGATAGAACAAATTATGTTTATATGGGTATAGAATTTGTTCCAAAGATGGATGTTTGAGTAGTTATAGAATGTATGTTATGGTATGGTTTGTTGTGTGTTTTGGGTTGGTTGTTAATGCCTACTATAGAAAATGGGTAACTTGTGAATTGGCATGTGTTTTAGGTTGGACAACACGCTAACCGTGCATGGTGCTTGAGAGAGTATGGTTTATGATCTTGTAGGTTATACATGATTCCTATTGAGGATTTGAGTTATGTCATTGGATAAGAGATAAGAGTTTCATGTATACATCCCAAGATGGTCATCATGTTGCAGGTTGGATGGGATGCATCATGATATAGTTGTTATTGACTTCGTTAAAGAAAATAGGTTTGAGTTTTTTAAAATTTCAACAACAACTTATCTAATGTTTTCCTAAATACCTTATTGGTGGAATTATACTTAACCAAACCAAATGATATTGATTTTTCACAATAGTTATTATCATAAGATAATATCATTAATATATATGTGCATGTATGTGATCTTTATCCTTCAGGGGAAGTATGGTGTGTCGATTTCTAGTTAGGATTAGTAACCTAGATTTCATAGTTGGATTGGGTATGGGATTTGTGATATGCATGAGAACCCTCGAGTGGGTATATTGGCCTATGATTTTCCTCGTGATATTTGAGATGGGTTCATATATGCTTCTCCATGGGTTGTATCCTATATAGGATGTGACATGTGAACTAGGGTTGAGAGAGACTAGTAATATTGAGATGTATCTTGGGATATTGGTGATTGGAGTGTTCTAATCAAGTGAAATAGCGATTCTCATTTCCACCTGATGAGGGTTTTCTTGTATGTATGTAATCCAAGAGAGGACTTATCCTAGGTCTATGAGTTCATTAAATAAATGAAAGTAAGTTTAGACACTTTGTTCTATAGTGATGGTATATAGGTGGATTGTGGTTTGGTATTCAGTTAGTAATATCATTGTATTTGGTATTGTGAATGTAAAAGCATGGGTAGTGCTTGTGTTTTGTTAAGTCTAACATGAATAATTGACATGGTTATTTGAGGGATAAGTTAAGTTAAACTATGATTATTTGGATGTTATTGTAATGATGCATATTAGGTGTTTTAATAGAGTGTATACATGCTTAGATTCATGTTATACTGATAACGGTTAAATTTAGGTATTGTGGGAGGCTTCCAAGATACACTCTTTCCATGTCAGTAAGAGCGTGAGTTCTTTATCAGCATAATTGGTATGTTGGTTGTATAGTCTAAGATTAGCCTTTCAGGTGGGGATTTGGGTAGTTATTAGGTGTATTTTTACTTGGTTAACATGTGGTTTATAATAATTGTTGGATTTTCATAGATCTCATAGATAGAGAGATTTAGTGATGAAGGTAATGTGACTATTGGGAATTTGGTCATGGGGACATTATCAATCCATGGTTGTTTCATGTGATGCTTTCCTAATGTATGAGTTTGTTCAATTGCGGAGACGCCAGGTTTCTCAAGATGGTTAGTGCATTGGGATACCAAATGACACATATTTTGATGCATTTTTTATTACAATTAGATGGTCCTTGAACATTCTTCCTATGGTTTATACATTATTCTATGATACATGTGATATGTGGTCTCATCGCTTGTTTTATATCAACCTTAAACTAAAAACAAATTGGTATTCCTTGACCCATTTGAGTGGTGTAAAAATTTTAAGGCCATGACAGAGCCTTTTATCATTAACCTTTCATGCCTTAGACATTTATGGTCATGGGATTGGCCTTTTAGTGTGATACATATTGGATATGGATCCAATAGGGGTATGTCTATGCTAAACTAAAACATATTGGGCCATCATATAGGTGCTTTATCTTCCACTTAGTAAGGAAATTGATTGAAAAAGGGAGTATCTATTAAAAATTGGCATATATAAAACCAATATGTTGCCTAATAACTTCTACCTTGTTGAGTGTTACATGGGGTGACTGTTCCTCCCTCATGAGATTTTATTCTAAGGGGATATACTTTGGTTGTGATTATGGATATAGGTTGGGCATGTGTAGACCAACCTAGCGTAGACCTAAGGATGTGTTAGAATTTATGGAATCCCTTCAGTGAGATTTTTATCTTCTGTTGTTTTGGTTGTCTTTATACCATTGAATGTTTGGGGCTTTGGTATGTGATAGAATTTCTTCATGCCTGTGTAATGTGTTGTGGCTCATTGGGCCTTGATAGTGATGGTATGAATTGGGCTTACACAGCTAGGATACCCAGGTGCTGCTATGGAGCAACAATGATATGAATGAGACTTACACAGTTGGACTGCCTAGGTACTTCTATGAATCAGTTATGGTATGAATCGAGCTTACACAATGGGGTTACCCGAATGCTGCTATATAGTAGAAATGGTATGAATATGGGTTACATATATGGTATTCTCATTGGATGTGGTACCAATTCAAACACAGGCCTAAATGGAATGATGTATACCACACTCGAGAAATCAAGACATAAAATGAAACATCATAAATAAATAAAATGCATAGAAGGAAACATGAGAAATCAAGAAAATGTTAGGACATGAAAATTTTTGGTGGCAACTATGTGTCATACATGTTACATATACAAACCAACCATTCTCATACTTGTTCAACACATCAACAACACTACTACTCATCATCTGATGCTGCATCGTCACCCTCTCCACCTTTATCTCCACTACCTGCTGCCACCTATAAGAACATTATATTGAAAATTAAATATTGTTACATATTTATAATTAAACTTAAAACCAATAAAAGTGTGCAAACTAAATGATTTTGATTTTTTTGTGATTTACCTACTCACCACTAGCCGATGCACTACCACCGGGGGCATATCTACTCATATCCTGACGTATTTCAAGCAACTCAATCTGCAAAGCAGATATCTGATCCCTCTGCTGGTGAACTGTGTTTCGTAGAGAAGACATATCCCTCTGAGGATCTTCAGGTATGAAATGACTATAACCAGGAGTAGATGTAGCCGAAATCCCTGATGTCCTACCAAAGACCTCAGATGGTACGGGTCCCAAACCCATCCCGCGCACTCTACCAGGATGCTCCTTCCCAAGGACTTTACCAACCGGGTCATCCTGGGAGACTGAGTAGGATTGCCCAGGATTGACATCCCATATTTCTTTAATTTTTACCTATAAATCAAATATCAATATATATTAACACAGTAAAAACTGATAATAAGTTATTATAATAAATAATTGACTTCATACCCCAACTTCTCTGGCAGGTTCATTAACAAAACTTCCATCTATTTTTTTATGAACATCCAGCCACAGTTCTGTTCGGGATGCTTCATGCCCTAAACTCTGTGACTGCATTAAACAAAGATAAATCAACAATTAAATATGTTAAATAGATAATATTGTCTTATAAATATTTAAACTAATTAAAAGATTACCAATGGCATTCGGCTTCTAGCAAAGCTTTTTAAGCCCGTAGTGTGCGGGATGACTTGCTTTGCCCGGTTTGATGCATTCTGTCTTGAGAGATCCTGAAATAAATAAAATTCAATTTAACAGTAATGTATTCAATGTCTATCTTCTCTTCATGTACATGTATAAATGTAAAATGAGGATAATATAATAATATATATTTCAATACCATCCGCTTCTCATCACGATGGCTATCGACAAAAACTTTCCACTGTTCTTTCGGTACCCCACTGGGTAGCTTCTCATACATCTGCTGCACGGTCAACGAAGTATCATTGACATCACACCACAACCTCCATTTGAAATCTTTCCATTTTTTTCCAAGATTTTTCAATGTCCACTTCCGTGCTATCACATCAGCAACGGTAAAGTGGAAGAACATCTGTATACAGAAATTCATTTTGAATATATTAGTAACATGACATTCAATTAAACCATAAAGTAATAAAATTACCTTTATCTGAGAATCAAAAACTTCATTTTTCCAGTTTGGAGGCATATGCCTCCAATCATCATATGAAATAGGCAGGGAAATGGGCTCCGCTGCCAGCTGACCTATAATATGACCAAGTAAACCTGCGGCGTCATCCGTCGGGACCCCATAAGAATCAAATGGCACCACTATCTTCTCGCCATTCATGTTCCAAACATCAGAACTTTTTAAGTGTTTTTCCACGGTTGCATTTTTTTCATCTGCAATTAGCAAACAATTACTATAAACAAAATGCAATAAATTAATTTAATTAAAATTTGTACCTATAAATGTGACCCTCCAGAATGTCCGTGATGAACTGGAAGGGGCGTGTCGCTGCCCCACTGTTGAGGCTCCTGTAAGGGGAGGCGATGACTCATCCTCTAATGAGACATCCACTGACGGTGTCAGAGATGGTGCAGGGGGAGATGATGTAGGGATGTAGGCAGCTGCTGCCTCAGATGCCGTGGGGACAGACGGATCGTCATCTGTCGCAGAAGTAGATGAAATGGTGTACCGCTTCTTCCTTGGCATTCCTGTCATTTAATCAAATAAAATTAAGTTCAGAATATATATTTCAAAAAAATTATGCAGAAAAAAAATTAAAAATGATAATAGATGCCCAGTACTAACAAACAAAATATATATAACAATGATAATGAATGACTACAGAAATGAAACAAGTGGTTGCTGAATGAATAAATAATTGTACATACAATCATTTTCCCCTTCAATCATGTCGGTTTCCTGCTCCATTGTTTCATCCACTTCATTCATCCTTGCTAGACTAATATTTTCAATATCATGATGGACAAATAATTCTGCTTCCTGTTGTTGATGAAATTCAATTGCAGAGGTCAAATCTTCCACTTCATCACCCATATCATACAAATCTCTTTGTATTACGTGAGTAACTACACTCCACCCTTCATCCACAACATCATTCACATAATATACCATTTTTGCCTGCGATGCTAATATATATGGATCATGCAGTTCACGATCACCAACATCCATCAAGCGAGAGAAGTTTACAGAAGTAAATTGCAAGGAATCTCTTTTAACACCTCTGATAATATCGACCCATTTGCATTTGAATAAAACAACAGAAAAATGCCCGTGGTAGTTTAATTCAATAATATCATGCAACTTTCCATAGTATTCCACTTCAGCAAATGTAAATATACCACTATTCTGTGTTTTCAAACCCACTTCTCGATCGACTGTACGAAATCTAAAACCATTCACATTATAAGCGTCGAACTTTCTAACTTGTTTTATAGGACCTCTAGCAAGAAACTTCAAATCTTCTAACAAGTCTGCTCGAGTATCAGTATTCATGATCTGAAGAATAAAAATATAATTTAATAGATTTGCAAATTGTATGTGTCAAACTAATATTCGTATTTATTGCAATATTTATAAACTTACACGTCGTGCAAACCATTCTACCAGCTCTTTATTCACAGCTTTCGTTATATCTTTTTCATTTCGTGTTCGACCTCTCATTCGTCTCTTTGTTTGTATCCTCAACTCTTCAATAAATGGATCTGCAATTTCACTATTCAGCATCACATATCTATGTGCCTGTAATAACTCCAATTCTGTCAGTGTCGCGTATGAGGTCCTCCCAACTGATCGGCCAATAGCAGGAAATATTTTTGATTTCTGATGCATTTGAGATTGAGTTGTTGTGTCGTCAACACGTCCAACTCGATTAAATCTTGTCTCAATATCATCCAAATATCTGGAACAAAAGATGAGACACTCCTCGGCCAAATAGCCTTCAGCAATAGAGCCTTCTGGTTGAGCTTTATTTCTCACGTATGCTTTCAAATGCCCAAGATATCTGTGAAAAATAATAATAATATTATGCATTTATTTAAATTCCAAATATTGTTTACTTAACTAGAAACATATAAATAAAATACCTCTCAATTGGATACATCCATCGATAATGAACGGGGCTTCCTAATTTAGCTTCGTCAACCAAATGCACAGTTAAATGCATCATGAAAGTAAAAAACGATGGAGGAAAGATCATCTCCATTGCACAAAGGGTCAATACAAACCTCTCCTATAGGTTGTCAAGCTGTAATGGATGTAGAGTTTTCTCACATAATTGCCTGAAAAATGTGCAGAATTGCAGTACAACAGCAGTAACTTTTTCAGGTAATAATGTACGCAATGCCAATGGTAGTAACTGTTGTAACAAAACATGTGAATCGTGACTTTTCAATCCATATAACTTACGATTCTTCAAATCAACACACCTCGAGATGTTACTCGAATACCCATCGGATACCTTCACATTCTTTAAAATTTGAAGGAACGCATCTTTATCCCTATTTTTCATTGAAAAAATGGCCAGAGCATACTTTTCATTCTCATCTGGCCAGAGATCAAGTTTTATGTTCATTACTTGTAAGTCTTTGTGAACATTGAGATGATCTTTCGACTTTCCATGCTCATTAAGTAATGTGAAAATCAAATTATCACATACATTCTTCTCAATATGCATCACATCAAGATTGTGGCGCAAAGAATTAAATTCCCAATACGGAAGTTTGAAGAATATACTTTTTTTCTTCCATTGTTGCGTTCTGATTTCACTTGACGATGCACTTCGCACTCGTTTTCCGCTATCAGTCAAATGATGAATCTTCCCAAATTCTGTTTTAACATTTTCAAGCTGTGTCAATATTTCAGAACCGGTTAACAACTTTGGAGGTGGTCTACGATCAATGGAACCATTAAATTTTGATTTGTTCAGCCGAAATCTATGAGATGCATCAAGAAATCTTCGATGGCACAAGAAGCACCATTTTCTACTGTGAGGTATCCGTTTGGGCTCGAAATCAAAGTTACAAACGGGACAAGCCAAACCCGTATAAGTGTTCCAACCAGATAAATTCCCAAGCCCAGGGAAGTCACTAATGGTCCACATTAAAGCAGCATGCATTTTGAACATTGTTTTAGAAGAAACATCAAATGTCTCAACACCGTTGCTCCATAACTCCTGCAATTCTTCAATCAAAGGCTGCAGGTATACATCAATATCATTTCCAGGCATTTGTTTTCCAGGAATAATCATCGAAATGATAAAAGATTTTTGTTGCATACACATCCATGGAGGCAGATTATAAGGGATCAAAACAACTGGCCAAATGCTATAACTCGTACTCAAAGTCCCAAATGGGTTGAATCCATCGGCATCCAATCCCTATCGAACATTCCTAGGATCAGCTGAGAAATCTGGATGTAATGAATCAAATTTATTCCACGATTGGGAATCTCGTGGATGTCTCATTAACCCATCATTGTTATTATCTACAGAATGCCACTTCATGTGTTCGGCGGTTTTTGATGACCTGAATAATCTTTGCAATCGAGGCTTCAAAGGAAAGTAACGCAAAACTTTTGCAGGTGTGTTCCTTTTCTTCTTCTCCATGAAATTATGTTCAGTCATACTTCCAACATCACCTTTTGACTGCCATCTAGAAGAAGAACATTTCTTACAATTCTGTCTACTTGAATCCTCTCCCCAGTAAAGCATACAATCATTGGGACACGCATGTATTTTTGTATAATTCAGACCAAGCTTGTTTACAACTTTTTTCATCTCATAAAACGATTCTGGGATTTTTGCTTCAGGAAATGCATCACGAATCAATTCCAATAACATGGACATTGCCTTATTTGTAATTCCACATAGAAATTTGATATGGTGCAACTTCAGCAGAAATGAAAGCTTTGAATATTTCAAACACCCACTATACAACTCTTGATTTCCATCGTCAAATAAATCATGAAACGCATTTTCCTCACTGAAGTTTTCCCTTACATTTGGCTCCACATAATCAAGAGGAGGATCCAATGATATGTTACAATCTTGATCTGCTTGTGTTACAGTCTCAAAAACATCACTTGTCACGTTGCAATTTGTAGCACCCTCTTCTGGTTGTTCTAATATGTTTTGATGCTCATAGTGGTGTCTTGCAGTGCCGAATGCATCATTTATGAGGTTTTGCATTTCATTTTCTATTGGCGACAAACTTGGGACCTCATTCTGTGGATTAACATCAGTCCTCAATCTTTCTATATTGTTTGATTCTCCATGCCAAATCCAACACAAATATTGATCAGGAAATTGCTTCAGTATTAAATGTTCATAAACTTCATCTCTCTTCAACCATGTTCTAAATTTACATTTAGGACATGGACATCTTATTCTCCCTTCAACGGATCGATTAGAAATTGAAAAATCTAAAAACTCATTCAAACCCTTAACATATTGAGGTGTGTTCCTCGGTAATGTGATCCAGCTTTTATCCATGTATATCACAATGTGCCTACACAAAATATACGATAGTGTAAGATTACAGAAACATAATATAATAAAGATGAACCATTGATCATAAAGTATGCATAATATAATAAAGATGATTCATTGATCACATTTACCACTTCAGACCAACCGAACAAGTCTGGTCCATAGGAGACAGCGTCAACACCTCATTGAGGAGCAATAAGAATATCGGGTTACACACTTATCATAACACTATCGATCACACATTTATGTTGCCTCAAACAACACCCCATTGATGTGTGATCGAAACTGATCATAATGCATTTTAAACCTGAGACATTATGTGATTGTTTAGGCTTGACCTTAGATGTCCTCCAAAGAGGAATGATGTTTCTCAATGGTTTCATATACAACCAACCATATCAAAGTCATATTTCCTATGACAAAGAAGACTATCTGGGTACCAATCCATGTATTGAATATGGTGTGAGGTAAATTAAGTAGGCCACCACTAATGGTTTCTAATGCATAATCTAGTCCACGAATATAAAACAAACAATAGTGTGCAGGTATATCAAAATTAAGTGTCACTATAAATATAAATCCATGTCACACTCAGGTTTCTTAGGAGACACTTGGCACAATCTCAAACCTTAGAGATTTCATGTAAACATTGGTAATAATATCCACTTTGAAATGCACCAACCTAGAAAAGTTAGTGGAATACACTTTAACAATACATTCCCATTTTTATAATGTTAGAAAGTATCAGGTCTTTTCCACATGTAACATTTTAGGATAAAACTATAGTTTATATATTTTCTTGAAGGATTCCCACGTAAGATCCTAAAATATAGCATGCACAACTGAGCCTCACCATTTCCTTCCCAATCCATCAAGAATATATGTTGACCCCCACCCCTTAGATTCCTTGGGAATCTTTATAATTTTAAATCTCCTACCAATCTACTCAATCCTCTCCTCATATTTCTAGATTCCATTATCACCATAAAAGATAGGTGGATTCTTGTTAGTAAATTATGAGTCATGATCCACTACTCCTCCTGGGTTTTTAATACCTTCATAACCAAAGTATGAATAGTGCATATTATAACTTCCACTAAAGAAGATACCACTAAGGGATTCTCCTATTAAACTCGTCTCACAAATCTATCACTTAGATTCATAAGACCTCTTCTAGTAGGAATCGTCTAACAAATACAAGATGAAAACCCCTTTAGTCATGAGAAAATTCCTAAATCATAGAACAACTTCCATAATCCATATTAATGATTTAAAATAATAATAATTTTATGAGTTTATGAATTTTATTAATGAAATATAAAACATAAGAAAGGAATAGTTTTTTTTAAATAGACACCAAATCTAGTTTATTCAATCAACAACAAAGACCAAGTGACAATATTTTCAAAAATAACTAACCACCCATAGTAACTTGAATTCATACATGGAGGTGAGATGTCTAGGCACCATCCCACACATATTAACTAAATTATAGTGCTACTAAATATAGTCTACCAATGAAACTAAACCAAAACTAGGAAGTGTCGTAACATTCCAGGCTCAATATTCCTTTTGATATTAATTTATAAAGAACCGACTAGGGAAAACTAGGCAAGTCTCCCAAGAGGGTCTTATACATGGAGATGTGTAATAAAGAGACATGAAAGTAGTATCTTGTTTTAGAGAATAAAGTTATGAAACCAAATTAAAATAAAAAATAAAGATAAACATCCATTAGTATAAAAAATTCAATCTAAATAGGCCAAACCATAAAGAATTTAGTCAACCACTTTTTGTGAGAAAAACCATTTTTGAAGAAAGACCTTTAAAAACATGTATATTTTCCATAAAATCCATTTAAATCCATCAATTTCATGAAACAAGCCAAAGAAATTAATAATAATATAAGGAAATTTTAAATTAGAACCGCTTGTATAGATACACCTACCTTATAAACATAAGGAACCTAAGATCCTTCGACAACATAAATTGGAAACAAGCAGATATTCCTCAAATATAAAAGGAATGAGGGAAAACCACAATGGATTGATTGATAACACATATTATTTATGAAACCATCGAAACCATATCACACAACACTACCAAACCAAGAACATAAATGATAAAGAGAGTGAACGATATTACACGTACCCAAAGGAAGACAACCCACCACACTAGTGAACAAATGCTCCAAGAAAAGAAATCTGGTAGAGGAAGATACCCAATATTATCTAAAATCTTTCTAGGATTTATGAGGGAGGTCTTCACATTGAATGGAAGAAGGGTAATATGTAAATCATGATAAAAACCATTGGTTCTAAATAATTAATGTCATGAACCCCTTTCATGGTGTGAATTCCACGATTTATAAAAATACCCAAAAAAGTATCCTTAGTTTGAATTAATCCTAATCAACCCATTAAAAACTTGAAAATGTTTTATGACTTATAATTCTTCAAGCTCTAAACCAAACTCATAGTATCTACCCTGCAGTAGATTCACATTGTGTAACAAATTCATGATTCGAATCAAAGAACCAAGAAATAACTAAAAATTACCAAAATAGAAGGTGGTCGCGGGGGGCGCCGGGGGGTGCGGGGGTCGCCGGAGGCCGCGGGGGGTGCGGGGGTCGCCGGAGGGCGCGGGGGGCGCGGGGGGCGTGGGGGGCGTGTAGGGCGCGGGGGTCGCTGTGGGTCGAGGGGGGCGCCGGGGGGTGCGGGGTTCGCCGGAGGGCGTGGGGGGGCGTGGGGGGGTGCTGGGGTCGCCGGAGGCCGCGGGGGGTGCGGGGGGCGCCGGAGGGCGCGGGGGGCGCGGGGGGCGTGGGGGGCGCGCAGGGCGCGGGGGTCGCTGGGGGTCGAGGGGGGCGCCGGGGGGGTGCGGGGTTCGCCGGAGGGCGTGGGGGGCGCAGGGGGTGCGGGGGTCGCCGGAGGGCGCGAGGGGCGCGGGTGTCACCGGGGCCGGGGGGGGATCGGGGAAAAGGGGGGATCGGGGAAGAGGGGTGAGGGTTTGTGGGGGAACCACGGCAGGAGTAGGGGAAAGGGTCGTGGTTTTTTGAAATAAAATAGGGTTTCGCGGTGGTTTATTGAAAACCGCCGCGAAACCTTTCACTGAAAACGTTTAGCGGCGGTTTTGTGAAACGCCGCCACAAAACCACCGCTAAACCCAGTTTTTTTGTAGTGTGTAGAGCTCTTGGAGGTGATCCCTAATTTGATATCCATCCTGGACAACATTCTGATAGAGGCCATACCCGATGAGAAGGAAGTGCATGAGGCCATGATGAACACTAGTACAAGAATGACCTTTAGCGGCCGCCAAAAGCCGTCGCTAAAGGCCTATAGCGGCTGCCTAGCGGCCGCCAAACGGTGGCCACTTTTGCCCCATCGCTGTTACTATCAGCGACCGCCATTTGGCGGACGCTGTAGGCAAGCCGGGATGGGCTTTAGCGGCCGCCAAAAGGCGGCCGCTATTAAATTTAAATTTTTTTAAAAAAAAATTCAATTATACATTAATATACCCAAATAAATCCCGGCTGTCATCTTCCAAGATCCGCATCCATCATCATATATAACTGCATAACAAAATTTAATAACAAACTTAGTACCGAATAAAACCTAGAAAACAAATATTTAACTTCAAACTTACGGTAACAGATCTAAAGTATTTGATTTTCAAAATAATATTCATAATTTTGAATACCGTTTTAAAATTTTAAAATCATTAATTCTATTGTTCTAATTGAATTGTTGTCATGTGATTTCAGGTCAATCTGATATTTTCCGCTATGAGTTTGACCGTTAGACGCCCGTTTTGGCCGTTTATGACACCAGAACGGCGTTCCCGGTCACCGCGGGCACACGACACGTCCGATTGATGTTTCGTCTGCTCGACCACATCATAATTCACTCACACTTTGATGTCGTCCGATTTCAGGCCATTCGGACTTCGTTCGACCCGTTTGGACCCCCCCCCACGAGCGTTTATCAAGCGCGCACAACACTTAAAGAACGCATAACGAGCCCTACCGCGCAGACCGCACGTCCGATTGACGTGATGTCTACGCGTGCACGTCGTGAATAATAATTGGATTGTTGTCCTGTGATTTCAGGTCAATCTGATGTCTTCCGCTATGAGTTTGACCATTACACGCCCGTTTTGGTCGTTTATGACACCAGAACGGCGTTCCCGGTCACCGCGGGCACACGGCACGTACGATTGACGTGCCGTCTGCTCGACCACATCAAAATTCACTCACCCTTTGATGTCGTCCGATTTTAGGCCATTCGGACTTCGTTCGGCCCGTTTGGACCCCCCCACGCGCGTTTATCAAACAAGCGCAACACTTAAAGAACGCATAATGAGCCCTACCGCGCAGACCGCACGTCCGATTGATGTGCAGTCTGCGCGTGCACATCTCGAATAATAATTAGATTGTTTTCCTGTGATTTAAGGTCAATCCGATGTCGCTCGCTATGAGTTTGACCGTTAGACGCCCGTTTTGGCCGTTTATGACACCAGAACGGCGTTCCCGGTCACCGCGGGCACACGGCACGTACGATTGATGTGCCGTCTACTCGAACACATCACAATTCACTTACCCTTTGATGTCGTCCGATTTCAGGCCATTCGGACTTCGTTCGGCCCGTTTGGACCCCCCACGCGCGTTTATCAAGCGCGCGTAACACTTAAAGAACGCATAATGAGCCCTACCGCGCAGACCGCACGTCCGATTGATGTGCCGTCTGCGCGTGCACGTCGCGAATAATAATTGGATTGTTATAATGTGATTTCAAGTCAATCCGATGTAGTCCGCTATGAGTTTGACCGTTAGACGCCCGTTTTGGCCGTTTATGACACCAGAACGGCGTTCCTGGTCACCGCGGGCACACGGCACGTCTGATTGACGTGTCGTCTGCTCGAACACATCACAATTCACTCACCCTTTGATGTCGTCCGATTTCAAGTCATTCGGACATCGTTCGGCCCGTTTGGACCCCCCCCCCCCCACGCGCGTTTATCAAGGGCACGCAACACTTAAAGAACGCATAATGAGCCCTACCGCGCAGACCGCACGTCCGATTGATGTGACGTTGGCGCGTGCACGTCGCGAATAAAAATTTTATTGTTGTCCTATGATTTCAGGTCAATCCGATGTCGTCCGCTATGAGTTTGACCGTTAGACGCCCGTTTTGGCCGTTTATGACACCAGAACGGCGTTCTCGGTCACCGTGGGCACACGACACGTCTAATTGACGTGCCGTCTACTCGAACACATCACAATTCACTCACCCTTTTATGTCGTCCGATTTCAGGCCATTCGGACATCATTCGTCCCATTTGGACCCCCCCACGCGCCTTTATCAAGAGCGCGCAACACTTAAAGAACGCATAATGAGCCTTACCGCGCAGACCGCACGTCCGATTGACGTGCCGTCGGCACGTGCACATCGTGAATAATAACTTTATTGTTTTCCTGTGATTTTAGGTCAATCAAATGCCGTCCGCTATGAGTTTGACCGTTAGACACCCGTTTTGGCCGTTTATGACACCAGAACGGCGTTCCCGGTCACCGTGGGCACACGGCACGTCCGATTGACGTGCCGTCTGCTCGAACACATCACAATTCACTCACCCTTTGATTTCTTCCCAATTTCAGGCCATTCGGACATCGTTCGGCCCGTTTGGACCCCCCCACGCGCGTTTATCAAGCGCGCTCAACACTTAAAGAACGCATAATGAGCCCTACCGCGCAGACCGCACGTCCGATTGACGTGCCGTCTACGCGTGCACGTCGCGAATAATAATTTAATTGTTGTCCTGTGATTTCAGGTCAATCCGATGTCGTCCGCTATGAGTTTGACCGTTAGACGCCCGTTTTGGCCGTTTATGACACCAGAACGGCGTTCCCGGTCACCGCGGGCACACGGCAAGTCCGATTGATGCTCTGTCTGCTCGACCACATCACAATTCACTCACCCTTTGACGTCGTCCGATTTCAGGCCATTCGGACTTCGTTCGGCCCGTTTGGACCCCCCACGCGCGTTTATCAAGCGCGCGCAACACTTAAATAACGCATAATGAGCCCTACGGCGCAGACCGCACGTCCGATTGATGTGTCGTCTTTGCGTGCACATCGCGAATAATAAATCAATTGTTTTCCTATGATTTAAGATCAATCCGATGTCGTCCTCTATGAGTTTGACCGTTAGACGCCCGTTTTGGCCGTTTATGACACCAGAACGGCGTTCCCGGTCACCGCGGGTACACGGCACGTCCGATTGACGTTCTGCCTGCTCGAACAAATCAAAATTCCCTCACCCTTTTATGTCGTTCAATTTCAGGCCATTCGGACTTCATTCGGCCCGTTTGGACCCCCCCACGCGCGTTTATCAAGCGTGTGCAACACTTAAAGAATGCATAATGAGCCCTACCGCGCAGAATGCATGTTCGATTGACGTTCCGTCGGCGCGTGCACATCGCGAATAATAATTGGATTGTTGTCCTGTGATTTCAGGTCAATCCGATGTCGTCCGCTATGAGTTTGACCGTTAGACGCCCGTTTTGGCCGTTTATGACACCAGAACGGCGTTCCCGGTCACCGCGGGCACACGACACGTCCGATTGACGTGTCGTCTGCTCGAACACATTAAAATTCACTCACCCTTTGATTTCGTCCGATTTCAGGCCATTCAGACATCTTTCGTCCCGTTTGGACCCCCCCACGCGAGTTTATCAAGCGCGCGCAACACTTAAAGAACGCATAGAGAGCCCTACCGCGCAGACCGCACGTCTGATTGACGTGTCGTCTGCACGTGCACATCGCGAATAATAATTGAATTGTTGTCCTATGATTTTAGGTCAATCCAATGTCGTCCGCTATGAGTTTGACCGTTAGACGCCCGTTTTGGCCGTTTATGACACCAGAACAGCGTTCCCGGTCACCGCGGGCACACGGCACGTCCGATTGACATGCCGTCTGCTCGTCCACATCAAAATTCACTCACCCTTTGATGTCGTCCGATTTCAGGCCATTCGAACTTCGTTCGGCCCGTTTGGACCCCCCCACGCGCGTTTATCAAGCGCGCGCAACACTTAAAAAACGCATAATGCGCCCTACGGCGCAGACCGCACGTCCGATTGACGTGCCGTCTGTGCGTGCATATCGCGAATAATAATTAAATTGTTGTCCTGTGATTTCAGGTCAATCCGATGTCGTCCTCTATGAGTTTGACCGTTAGACGCCTGTTTTGGCCGTTTATGACACCAGAACGGCGTTCCCGGTCACCGCGGGCAAACGGCACGTCCGATTGACGTGCCGTCTACTCGACCAAATCACAATTCACTCACCCTTTGATGTCATCCGATTTCAGGCCATTCGGACTTCATTCGGCCCGTTTGGACCCCCCACGCGCGTTTATCAAGCTCGCGCAACACTTAAAGAACGCATAATGAGCCCTACGGCGCAGACCGCACGTCCGATTGATGTGCCGTCTATGCGTGCACGTCGTGAATAAGAAATTGGATTGTTTTTCTGTGATTTCAGGTCAATCCGATGTCGTCCGCTATGAGTTTGACAGTTAGACGCCCGTTTTGGCCGTTTATGACACCAGAACGGCATTCCCGGTCACCGCGGGCACACGGCACGTCCGATTGATGTTTCTTCTACTCAACCACATCACAATTCACTCACCCTTTGATTTCGTCTGATTTCAGGCCATTCGGATATCGTTCGGCCCGTTTGGACCCCCCACGCGCGTTTATCAATCACGCGCAACACTTAAAGAACGCATAATGAGCCCTACCGCGCAGAACGCACGTCCGATTGACGAGACGTCTGTGCGTGCACGTCGCTAATAATAATTGAATTGTTGTCCGGTGATTTCTGGTCAATCCGATGTCGTCCGCTATGAGTTTGACCGTTAGACGCCCGTTTTGGCCGTTTATGACACCAGAACGGCGTTCCCGGTCACCGCGGGCACACGGCACGTCCGATTGACGTGCCGTCTGCTCGAACACATCACAATTCAATCACCCTTTGATGTCGTCCAATTTCAGGCCATTCGGACTTCGTTCGTCCAGTTTGGACCCCCCACGCGCGTTTATTACGGGCGCGCAACACTTAAAGAACGCATAATGAGCCCTACCGCGCAGACCGTACGTCCGATTGACGTTCCGTCTACGCGTGCACGTCTTGAATAAAAATTGGATTGTTGTCCTGTGATTTCAGGTCAATACGATGTCGTCCGCTATGAGTTTGACCGTTAGACGCCCGTTTTGGCCGTTTATGACACTAGAACGGCGTTCCCGGTCACCGCGGGCACACGGAACGTCCAATTGACGTTCCGTCTACTCAAACACATCACAATTCACTCACCCTTTGATTTTGTCCGATTTCAGGCCATTCGGACTTCGTTCGGCCCGTTTGGACCCCCTCACCCGCGTTTATCAAGCGCGCGCAACACTTAAATAACGCATAATGAGCCCTACGGCGCAGACCGCATGTCCGATTGATGTTTCATCTCTGCGTGCACGTCGTGAATAATAATTGGATTGTTTTCTTGTGATTTTAGGTCAATCCGATGTCGTCCGCAATGAGTTTGACCGTTAGACGCCCGTTTTGGCCCGTTTATGACACCAGAACGGCGTTCCCGGTCACCACGGGCACACGACATGTCTAATTGACGTACCGTCTGCTCGAACACATCACAATTCACTCACCCTTTGATGTCGTCCGATTTCAGGTCATTCGGACTTCGTTCGGCCCGTTTGGAACCCCCCACGCGCGTTTATCAAGCGCGCCTAACACTTAAAGAACGCATAATGAGCCCTACGGCGCAGACCGCACGTCCGATTGACGTGCTCTCTGCGGGTGCATGTCGCGAATAATAATTGGATTGTTTTCCTGTGATTTCAGGTCAATCCGATGTCGTCCGCTGTGAGTTTGACCGTTAGACGCCCGTTTTGGCCGTTTATGACACCAGAACGGCGTTCCCGGTCACCGCGGGCACACGGCACGTCCGATTGACGTGTCGTCTACTCGAACACATCACAATTCACTCACCCTTTGATGTCGTCCTATTGCAGGCCATTAGGACTTCGTTCGGCCCGTTTGGACCCCCCACGCGCGTTTATCAAGCGCGCGCAACACTTAAAGAACGCATAAGGAGCCCTACCGCGCAGACCGCACGTCCGATTGACGTGTCGTCTGTGCGTGCACGTCGAGAATAATTATTGGATTGTTGTCCTATGATTTTAGGTCAATCCGATGTCGTCCGCTATGAGTTTGACCGTTAGACGCCCGTTTTGGCCGTTTATGACACCAGAACGGCGTTCCCGGTCACCGCGGGCACACGACGCGTCCGATTGACGTGACGTCTGCTTGACCATATCACAATTCACTCACCCTTTGATTTCGTCCGATTTCAGGCCATTCGGACTTCGTTCGGCCAGTTTGGACCCCCGCACGTGCGTTTATTAAGGGCGCGCAACACTTAAAGAACGCATAATGAGCCCTACCGTGCAGACCGCACGTCCGATTGACGTTCCGTCTGCGCGTGCACGTCGTGAATAATAATTGGATTGTTGTCCTGTGATTTCAGGTCAATCCGATGTCGTCCGCTATGAGTTTGACCATTAGACGTCCGTTTTGGCCGTTTATGACACCAGAACGGCGTTCCCGGTCACCGCGGGCACACGGAACGTCCGATTGATGTTCCGTCTACTCGAAAACATCAAAATTCACTCACCCTTTTATGTCATCCGATTTCAGGCCATTCGGACTTCGTTCGGCCCGTTTGGACCCCCCCCACGCGCGTTTTTCAAGGACGCGCAACACTTAAAGAACACATAATGAGCCCTATCGCGCAGACCGCACGTCCGATTGACGTGTCGTTTCTGCGTGCACGTCGCGAATAACAATTGGATTGTTGTCCTGTGATTTCAGGTCAATCCGATGTCGTCCGCTATGAGTTTGACCGTTAGACGCCCGTTTTGGCCCGTTTATGACACCAGAACGGCGTTCCCGGTCACCGCGGGCACACAGCATGTCCGATTGACGTATCGTCTGCTCGAAAACATCACAATTCACTCAACCTTTGATGTCGTCCGATTTCAGGTCATTCGCACTTCGTTCGTCCCGTTTGGACCCCCCCACGCGCGTTTATCAAGCGCGCCCAACACTTAAAGAACGCATAATGAGCCCTACGGCGCAGACTGCATGTCCGATTGACATGCTGTCTATGGGTGCACGTCGCTAATAATAATTTTATTGTTTTCCTGTGATTTCAGGTCAATCCGATGTCGTCCGCTATGAGTTTGACCGTTAGACGCCCGTTTTGGCCGTTTATGACACCAGAACGGCGTTCCCGGTCACCGCGGACACACGGCACATCCGATTGACGTGTCGTCTGCTCGAACACGTCACAATTCACTCACCCTTTGATGTCGTCCGATTGCAGGTCATTCGGACTTCGTTCGGCCCGTTTGGACCCCCCACGCGCGTTTATCAAGCACGCGCAACACTTAAAGAACGCATAATGAGCCCTACCGCGCATACCGCACGTCCGATTGACGTGCCGTCTGCGCGTGCACGTCACGAATAATTATTGGATTGTTGTCCTGTGATTTTTGGTCAATCCGATGTCGTCCGCTATGAGTTTGACCGTTAAACGCCCGTTTTGGCCGTTTATGACACCAGAACGGCGTTCCCGGTCACCGCGGGCACACGACATGTCCGATTGACGTGCCGTCTGCTCGACCATATCACAATTCACTCACCCTTTGATGTCATCCGGTTTCAGGCCATTCGAACATCGTTCGGCCCGTTTGGACCCCCCCCCCACGCGCGTTTATCAAGCGCGCGCAACACTTAAAGAACGCATAATGAGCGCTACCGCGCAGACCGCACGTCCGATTGACGTGCCGTCTACGCGTGCACGTCGCGAATAATAATTGGATTGTTTTCCTTTGATTTCAGGTCAATCCGATGTCGTGCGCTCTGAGTTTGACCGTTAGACGCCCGTTTTGCCCGTTTATGACACCAGAATGGCGTTCTCGGTCACCACGGACACACGACATGTCCGATTGACGTGTTGTCTGCTCGAAATCATCAAAATTCACTCACCCTTTGATGTCGTCCGATTTCAGGCCATTCGGACTTCGTTCGGCCAGTTTGGACCCCCCCCACGCGCGTTTATCAAGAACGCGCAACACTTAAAGAACGCATAATGAGCCCTATCGCACAGACCGCACGTCCGATTGACGTTCCGTCTGAGCGTGCATGTCGCGAATAATAATTGGATTGTTGTCCTGTGATTTCAGGTCAATCCGATGTCGTCCGCTATGAGTTTGACCGTTAGACGCCCGTTTTGGCCGTTTATGACACCAGAACGGCGTTCCCGGTCACCGCGGGCACACGACACGTCCGATTGACGTTCCGTCTGCTCGAACACATCACAATTCACTCACCCTTTGATGTCGTCCGATTTCAGGCCATTCGAACTTCGTTCGGCCCGTTTGGACCCCTCACGCGCGTTTATTAAGTGCGCGCAACACTTAAAAAACGCATAATGAGCCCTACCGCGCAGACCGCACGTCTGATTGACGTGCCGTCTGCGCGTACACGTCACAATTCACTCACCCTAAAAAGATACAAATATTGAAAGAGTTCTTGGGCTTCTCCCAAGAAACAACTGTCTGGAGTTTCTCTCCATCCACTGATACACCTTCCTCTGAAATTATTTGACCCAATAACTATACCTATATAATCAATACAAAACTGACATATATATAGCTTGACGTATAATAAATAAGTGTAATCTGTATGATTTCAAGATGTTGGGTATGATCATAATCACTCTTGGAGTGCACGAAGATGTCATCCACAAATATTCAAACAAACTAATCTAGGTAAAAAAGGAAAATTATATTCATCAAGGATATAAAAAATTCTGAAGAATTCATCAAGACAAATGAAATTACCTCATGCATAGGGTTCATTCTCATCTGGATCACCAATATCACTGTGATGTCCACCAGATGTATTCGGAGCCTACAATATATATCAATATTATGTCTCTTAAACATATCAATAAAATTCAATCTGAGTATGGTTTGTTTTATTGTTTACCTGTGGCGCCACTTGTTGCGTCGTCATTTCATCGATACGACGCAGTGACTTGACGACAGAGGTTCGACGGCCGGACTCGAAAGGAGCGGAACCGTTGGACGAAGCGTGGAGGGTTCTACACGGCGGGGCACAATGGACCGGAAGGGTCCAACGGAGGCAGGAGGACTTGCCGGAGGGATGCAACGGGGCCGCGAGGGGACGGCAGCGGCGAGGCTGTCCAAAGGTGCAGCGCGGGCAGGGGTGGGGGTTGCCGGGTCGCGGGGGTGTCGGGGTCACGGGGGCGCAGCGCGGAGGCAAGGCGGTGGGGGTCGCCGGGGTGCAGCGCGGGCAGGGGGTGTCGGGGTCACGGGGGCGCAGCGTGGAGGCAAGGCAGTGGGGGTTGCTGGGGTTTCCGGTGGCGCAGCACGGATGCATAGGGGTGGGGATCGCCGGGGGTCGGGGTCGCCGGGGGTTGGGTCGCCGGGGGTCGGGTCGCCGAGAGGTCGTGGGTCGGGGGTCGGGGTCGACGGGGGTCGGGGTCGCCGGCGGGGTCGGTGTCGCCGGGGGTCGGGGAGGGGTCGCCGGGGATCGGGGAGGGTCGCCGGGGGTCGGGGAGGGGTCGCCGGGGGTCGGGGAGGGTCGCCGGGGGTCGGGGTCGGGGAGGGTCGCCGGGGGTCGGGGTCGGGGAGGGTCGCCGGGGGTCGGGGTCGCGGGGTCGGGGAAGGGGGGGTCGCGGGGTCGGGGAGGGGAGGGAGGGGAGGGAGGGGAAAATAGGGGTTTTTTTAGGAAAAATTGCAGCGGCCGCCATTTGGCGGCCGCTATAGGTGCCCCGCCTCCAAAACCAGATTTTCTAGTAGTGGAACCTCAACCCTAAGAGTGCCCCGGGACCTAACTATTTCCCAAGATCCTTCTACAGGGGATCCTGGAATGTGGTTAAAGATGATATAATCCTAGCCATACAAGACTTCTTTTGTAGTGTCCATATCCCTTTGGTTGTTGGCGCTATGACCCTTGTTCTCCTTCCTAATACCAAGGACCCGTCCTCCATCCTTCACTATAGACCGGTAAGTATATGTAATTTCCCTTACAAGATTTTGGCATGTATCATCAACTTGAGGCTATCCTTGCACATACCACATTGGATTTTCTTATAAAAACATGACTTTGTGAAGGGCCACTCAATTCAGGGTACTATTTCCCTGGTGCAAGAAATTCTTAGGGACATTAACACAAAGACCCATGGCTAGAACATGAAAATCAATCTTGACATGCATAAGGAATATGATAAAATGGAATGGAGATTCATTAATAGGGTTCTCGACTATGGGATTCTCTCCATGGGCAAATGACCTCATCTTTCGATGCTTCAGCTCCTCATGGATGGATGTTTCCTTCATGGGGAGAACTTATGGACTCTTCAAGGAAACCTGTGGGCTGAGGCAAGGGGACCTGATCTCCCCAAGTATTTTCATTATCATGCAGGATACCCTCAGCTGCCTTATCAATAGGGCCTTATCCATTGGGATAATTCTTCATTATTGATGGAAAAGGAACCTCCCCTCTGTTTCCCACCTGATTTTTGTAGATTACACAATCAACTTCATCAATGTGGGTAGAAGATCAGTCCGTGGTATCTCAAAAATCTTGGATGAATATTTCCACTCGAGTGGCCAGGCAATTAACAAGTCTAAGAGTAACCTCTATATATCAAATAGATGCAGTACCAGCCAGGGTATTTCTCTATAAAATGGGCTGGGCATGCAGAGAGGCACCTTCCCAATTGACTACCTCGGTTCCCTAATCTCCTTAGGTAGAGTACACATGTGTCACTTTAATCACATCATGAATAAGATAACGAGTCACATGCTCAATTGGAAGAATCGCTTCTTATCCTTCGGGGGGTAGATAACACTCATCAATAGTGTCCTCTTCATGATCCCGATTCATGTTATCTCTAGCATCAAAGTTACAAAGGGAGTCATTAAAAACATTAATATGATTTTGGCCAGCTTCATCTGGGAGGCTCAATCTGAAGGTAAACACCATGATTTTGGCCAGCTTCATTCTTGGAGCGATGGTTTCATGGTTTGAACATTATGGGCCTGTAAAAAATGGAAAGATCTATCATATTGAGCACTAGATGCTGGTGCTTATGGAAATTACGTAATAAGTCTAGATTAGAGGGGATTCATTCCTCTGGTTGATCCATTATCGCACGTACAAGATTCCTCCTGGTCGACATCATAAGTGGTTTCAACAATTGGCATGAGGCTCCTTCCCTTATAATCCTTCATGCGAGTACATCAATGGGGAAACCTTCCAGCGGTGGTCCTCAGGGCCAATGGGTACACTGCCAAATGCCAATCATGGGCTTCAAACTTAATAAAGATGACTCATGTATCCCGGGGATCATGTAGGGTGGAGTGGTTGCCCATGACTATCGGGGGAGCGTCATACTCACGTTTACAGCTTTCTTTGGGCATGATAATTCTCTCCAAGAGGAGGCCATGGCATTGTACACTGGAATGAACCTTTGCTACCAAAATAACATTTCCCTCACTCAGGCTAAAACAAACTCTATGATCTTGCATGACTCTATGCATGGCAAGGGAACTATCCCCTGGTCAAAAGCCTATATTATCAGGAAATACAGATACATCCTCAATGACGATATTCAAGTAGTACAAACGTGGTGTGAAGGTAATAGGGTAGTGGATCATCTTGCATCCATGGTGATGGTAGACCAGGACTATAGAATCATGTGCTTCACAAGCATAAATCTCTTGAAACTGGAGGGGATTAATTTGATCGGGGGAGACAAACTTGGTCTTCATTACTTTAGGTCTCCCTAGGCCAAGTTTGATGTTTTTTCCCTGCTTTTTCCCTATTATGTTTTTATGTACTCCTTCCATAATAAATACATAACATTTGGAGGACATACACCATTATCACAAAGTTATCTTCATTAAAGACCTTCACATAGAGGTTATGATAAAACCATCCTCTCTTGATCTCCATATTTCTTAGATAAGTATCTAATCATGTATACCAAGAACAAGGTTCTTTTTTAGGCCATAAAACTACCTTTTCAATTTTCACCTATTTTAGCCATCATCTCCAATAAAAAATACAACTAGTGGTTCTATGTATAATTATTTATTTAAGATTCCATTTAGAAATAATATTTTCTCATCCATTTGAAATACTATGAACTTCCTTTAAAAAAACATCAAGAAAGAGTCTGATATATTCTATTATTTCCAAAATAGAGAATGTTTATTCAATGTTAACTTCTTTAACCTATGCATATCCTTTACACACCATCCTTGATTTATTCCACACCTCCCTTCCATGTTCATTAAGCTTGGTTTTGGATTCTCATTTCAAACCGATCACATTATGGTGTCTTGGTCTTCCCATTAACTCTAAAGTTTGTTTCATGTCAATTTAGTTCATTTCTTCATTCATGTATTTCACCCATGATTCATCCACAAAAGATTATTTAAAATAAATTGATTCTATCTCAGATAATAGATAAGTGTGATCCATTCTTCTCATTATATGGTTCTAAGTTGGGTTAGATTTTTCTTTAATAATATTTCTTTAATCAACTCCACCTCTACTACTTATTTTTTTGATTCAAAGGTTGACTTTATTCTTCCCATTTCTCTTCTTCTAATTCAAATTTATAATCATCATCAATTATGATATTTTTTGTTCTCATGAATCCTAAATTATCTCTTCCTTTAATTCATTCAATTCTTCATAGGAAAAAGTTCTAGAATTATCTTTAGCTTTATTATCAATAACTTTCACATCATTGCACTAAAATATTTTGTTGATAATTTTATTGGAACAGGCATAGTTCATACTCTTTGTTGAGTACCCTAGAAATATACATTCATCCACTACATTTCCATATTTTCCCTGATTTCCTTCTTTATTTCAGCTAAAAAAATTTCTTCTAAAAACCGTAAGATGTATCAAGGAGGGTTTCCCACCATACCATATTTCAAATGATATATTCCCTTCCACAGGACTAAGACATGCTCTATTTTATTTATATACAACCACAAGTACCACTTATTTCCAATAGTGTCAATAAATTCCACTTTTTATCAAAAATATATTCTCCCAATTATTTACCACGTGGTTTCTTATTTCCAAAACTACATTACATTGATCAGTTCTCATTAAATATAGATCATACTAAATACCATGTTTCCTAAGGTAGTTTTCAACCTCAATGTTATAATCTCTACCATTATCTAATAAAAGAGTTTGTATGTTTCTCCCTTGGTGTTTTTTCAGTGAATAGAAAAAGTAATTTTCTTTAGGATGTTACATAAGGTTTCTTTCTAAATAGATTCATAAGCATGCACAATGTACTTGCTGTGAGGGTTGAGGTGGTGGATGTATTTGAATAAATAGAGGGATTTACAGGGATATTAGATCTAGTGGACACCTCCCCATGATGATCGATAGGCGGAAACTACCGAATGCATTGGATGGGTCCTACTACAAATAATATCATGTATTATATGATCATATTATTATGTTTTTGTAATAATTTTCTATTTCCTTAATCAAAGTAAATCAGTGTTCCCCATTTTTTAGACTTATTTTCCAAGTGGACTATAAATTTCATTATTGTTAATTATAAGTTATCTCTCCTTATAAATAAATTAAACAAATATATTTATGAATAAATCTCTATAAATCAAATACATACACACACATATAACACATAACATATATATATGTTAAGGTAGACACTAGAAAAAAATATATTCAATATATTATTTGTTTAAAAAACAAATATTCATCTTTAATAGACATTAGAAGGTTTTTTAAACACAAAATATATGTTATGGGCCTTGTTTTGTGCTTTATTAAAACTTTTTAATATATCTAAGATTATATAAATTTTTTTTTGTAAAATAATTTTTGAAATATTTAAATCTTCAAACAAAAAACTCTTGTTTGACATTAAAAAATAAAATATCCCCTTTTCAAGACACAAAAAATAGTTTTTAAAAACTTTATCACATGTTATTTTTATTGAATTTTATTTTTAAAGTTTTTAGATTATATATGTATTTTTTTTAAAAAATAAAATATTCAATTTTTAACTCAAAGGATATGTTAATTATTTTGACAATTTTAAAAAACCTGATTTGTTTTTGTATCTTTTTATTTTATTGATTATTCTGGGTTTATGTAATTATCTTAAAATCAAATGTTTATATATTAAATTTTTTGTTGTTTTGAATATATATATATATATATATATATATATATTAATTTATCCATTTATATATCATATTCCTTATAAAATGGGAGTAAATTGACGAATAAATACCATTTTAAGAAGATTTAATATAAAGTTTCAATAAGTAAATATTGTTATCATACTTTTTGGAATGGATTTCATGATAAATAATTCTAAAAAAGTTATAAATTAATATTTTTATGTAGATGTCTTAATTACCGATGAATAAGGACTATTCATTCTAAATTCAAACATTTTATATTCCTATTCATTGCATTCCAACCTTTCACAATCTTATATTAATTAGGAGATAAATCATACCATTAGATTTTATATGGAAAGTGATGATTAATATAAACCATTGATTTTAATCTCATATTATATATATATACACGTACAGACACACACACAAACATATGTGTTTTTGTGATATTGTTAAAATGAAATAAGATTTTTGGCCTATATAATTTCTCCATGCACGTTCTCTTAAACGTTTTATTTGTAATTAGATGCTATGTTGCTTAGTTATTGTTAGGAAAGATAAACCAGACTCGAGCATGTGCTCTTTATAGGTATACCTATGGGTACAGTTTGAGACATACCCAATTTTTTTCCCAATTTAAAAACATACTTAGAAAATAAACTATATTTGACCCATATCTATGTGTTCTAGCCTACATGGGCATGAGACGGTCTAAAATCCCAGAAATTTTTTCCTTTTTTAAAAAACTTCCAACATACTTCCATCTAAGAAATAACCCCTTAGGCCTCTCCCATTCTAAATCTCATTTTCTCAAAAAAAAATTCATTTTTAATTTTTTAGTTAGTTGGGATTAGACACCCCATACTGATGGATTTGTTGGTTGGTCGGATTTTCCTTTTGATGTCTTGAAATATTATTGGATGTACTAGTTCCCATTCAACCTTAAAGTTACTTTTGTTCCATTATAATAAAAATATATTCGAGAGACTGGTATGATATATGTTTCATCTAATTGTTTATTATTATTAATAGTTCATCTTCACAATAGGATAGGCTTGGGGGCTACCATGTGGGGTTATGGTGTTGGGAAAAAAAATTAATGAGATCTTTTGAAGTAAATATTTGATTCATGGTTAGCAAGCCACAACATTGGAATCTGATGTGGCAGTGTTTTAACACTCTTTGCCACATCTTTTTTGTATTTTCTATTGAATTTTTTATATTAAAATGTTGTTTTTTATTAAATAATTGATAAGTGTTGTTTTTGTACTTGTTGCGTAGAATAATCAGTTTTTTAGTTTAAAACATATATTTTAATGTGAATTAGTGTCATTTTAAATAATTCTTAAATTAACTTAGTCTTGCGAATTAGACTTTTATTTATTTACTCTTTTATTTTTATAATTTTTCATTCTAGTTAGTTTATTAATTCATTAATTAAATTAATTAATTCTTTATTCTTTAAATTGTAAATAAACTCATTTTAGTTTTTTAGTCTTATAATAATTAAATTAGTTTTAACAATTTAAGTTTATTCAGTAAATAGTTTTATTCTTTAATTTAATTAGTTCTTTAATTAATTTGTTAAATAATTTAATCAAGTTATTGTAAATATTTTAATTTGTTCTTTAATTATGTATGATTATAAATTTTAAATACAAATCAATTCATTCATTTTAAAACACAATTAATTTTATTATTTAACTCTGTTTTATTCCATTCCTTTTAATTTAATTTATTAATTGATTAATCTTTTTTTAGCTTTAATAAATTATTTAGTTTTAATTAATTTATTTTTTGTGTTTATTTTGCAGCAACCGCGGTCCCATCACTTTCACGGTGCCAGTGTATTTCCTCCTCACGGTCTCACCGTGACACTCACGGCGGCTCAATCACTGTCTCACCGTTGGTGGCACGTCGCACTTCATCCCACCACTCACGGTGCCACTGTATTCCCCACACACCGTGTTTTCTCACTGTCTCACCGTTGCACACTACGGTGCCACTACAATTACTCCTTGGCACCCCTCCATCCACCTGCCGCCGTTTCATTGCACAACCGGTGCCAACCCCTTTACCCACACGGTGCCACCGTATTCCTCACCTCACGGTGAGACCGTGAGTGTCTCACAGTGTCTCCTCACTGCGCTATTCTTCCACTGCCATCCCTCTTCACGGTGTCACCGTGTTCGCTCCCTGCACTGCCTCACCGTCTATTCCCGCAACCATATAAACCCACAGTAGCAGATTCAAAGAGCAACAATAAAATTATCACAACAACAAAATCAACGCGTACCAAGAACTCATCAACCCAAAGCAGATTCAAAGCAGCAACAAGAAATTAGCACCACAAATCACCGCCGGACGGAGTCTTACCGCCTGAGTTTATCCCTCAATCTTGGTTGAGATACGTCGCTGAAACCCTAAATCGGAGTCCTCTGCTAGGCCGTGACCTCGCCTTGGCTCCCCTACCCGAACCGCTACCCGCATCTCCCTTGCCGAGCCGTTGCGACCTCCTCCATCCCTCTCCCGCGCCCTGTCCGCACACAAATCCCAGGGCCGAATCCCTTTCTTCTCTTCTCCTTTCTGTCTGCACAGAATAGACCCGAACCCCAGCCTCGGTCCTTTTCTTCCCCGCTAGTCACCCTGAACCAGCTCCGTCGCACCCGCACAGCCGTGATCCACCCGAAGATTGCGGTGCCAGCACCCTGTTCAGAGCGAGTCTCGTCGTCCCCCTGCCTGCACTCGCACGAACCCCGCTGTTTTCCCTCGGATCTGAGCCACACCACTTCACCAAGCCTCGCCGGCACCGCCTGAAGCCGCCTCTCCCACTTCACTTCGCCGAAGCCCTCTTCCCCCTCTCATCTGCGCCGTACGAACCAGATTCCACCTCACCCCCCAATTCAGCTTTTATTTTCATTTTTTCTTTAATATAATTATAATATTATACTAATTATAATAATAACATCATAATATATATAATACACTATATAGATAACATATAACACTTATATATATCAATTACTTTTTTTTATAATAAGTAAAATATTAATAAAAAAATAGTATATTTACATATAATAGTAATAATAATATTAAGTATTATATATTTATATATATTAATAATTTTTTTTATTAACGAATTTAAGTAATAGTTATTTTAGCTTCATTTTATTTGTTTAACTTGTTTTGTTTTTTTTCTGTTGTTCTGTGCGGGGGATTTGGGTGTGCGAAGAATTTTATGGGCACTACGCGGGAAATGTGTGAGAATATTCGCGAGATCGTTGCAAGGGGGTTGTATGCGCTTACAGGGAGTTCACATTAAAAGCTGGTGACGTGCACATGAAAGCGCGCCACGTGGATCTGCTGCCTGTTAGTTTAGTTTTCTGTTTTTCGTCTCTAAATAAGAGGACTCTCGACTCCTCACACGGAGAGGAGGCCAGGAGCAGAGGACCAGGGGGGGGCATCATTCAGCAGTGGTGGAAGAGACTCCACCGCCGTTCGCGCATCATTCCATACCATTTTCACCAGACTAGAACTCGTCTTTGACCTGGAGACGGGTTCCTGCTCCTCCATTTCATCCATCCTCTCGATGCTCTGTTTTTGGTGTTCTATGTTGAGTCTGTAAATACACTCGTAGTGTTGCATGTTTAGTTAATTGAATTGTGATGCTAGTTATGTTTAATTGTTTGTGTCGTTCATTTTTTCTCATATCGTGTTGCGATCTCAAATCCTTAGAAATAGAGATCTAATTTGCGGGGTTGGATCCAGTTTATGAAACTCGACACGATCTAGAGATCCGCACATCAACACGATCACGTTCTTTTTATTCACCTTGGTAGATCGCGTCTGCGAGTTAGATTAAGCGAGAGCGAGACCTTCCATAGGACGATTTGCTACTTCCTTGTTTAATTTCTTATCCCCTTCCTATATTGATTTCTCAAACTGAGAATCAAGATTGGTTGTGCGATGCGACGATCTTAGTGGAATCATTCTGGATTGTGAGAAATTCTTTCCAAAATGACTTTGCTGGGTGAGTCACCTTGCAGTTCGGAGGGACTCTTGAGTATTGAAGAACTTCGATGCTTGAGTGTTCAATTTCTAGGTGAGATTGGTGTGTGACCTGAGACATCGTTCATGCACTGAGTGAAGTGGAGAATTGTTGATCAATTTCTTAAGTTGATCTAGGATAGGGAGTAGAGGGTGAATTAACCTGGGTTCGACCTTGTTCTCACTGACTTTCTTCTTCTGTGTCTTGGTGTCATTTGTTTGTCCTGGTTTTTGTCATGTGTCTCTGCGTTTCTACACTTTTCCATCACTGTTTCCCTCTCCACTGTGCTTTTCAGCACTGATTAGTGTTACCTTAGGAGTGTGTTTTTATGTTTTCAAAGTATTTAAAAATAAAAAAAATATTTTTTGAATAGACCACTTAGGCTCTCGACACTGCTTCCTTGAGAGCGACCCCGAGGTTAGCCACTGTGCTATATCTTGGGTCTTTATAAATGTAAGATTGACCATCCTCGCGACAAGGACGTACGTTAGAATCCTGCTAAACAAGATGCAAATACAATGAAATTATTATTGGCAAAATTATATATATATATATAATAATTTTTGTTTTTATATTTATATATAAAATGGGCTTGCTCGACCCATATGGAAAATGTGTCGAGCTTGTAAATCCTGAGCTGTTTGTAAATAGAAACACCAAAAAGGGATTAGTCCCATATGATCTTTGCCTATTTAGGAGCAAATTTACCATTTATAGGCCTATTCATCATTCACTTACCTTCAAAATTATGTTTCATCTTCAATCGATATCGCAATTCATTTAAAGTAAATACTAGGTCAAGATTTTAAAATAATTTTCCATTTCAATCACTGTTAAAATCTTATTTTATAAAATGTAATTAGTACAATCATCTTCTCTATAATATGCATTTTGATGATTCTACCTCCATAACTATCATTATTGGAAGAAATTTATTATATGAAAAAGGTATGTATCATGTTTTTTCATATTTTTTTAGCATGCTCATTCATGTGCACATTTGATTCACTCATTTGAAGAGCTATATCAACAAGTATATCTTATTTTATATTTCATATTTTTCTATAAATATTTTATCCCCTTAATAAAATTGAAAAAAAAACAAATGAATTATTTTCAAAATATTTTGTTACTGGAAAAAAATGAACTAATGAATAACAGTAATGACTCATGATTATCAAATTTCACTCCATTATTTAAAGTGATTATTTTTTATTATTATTAAAATTTAATTAATAATTTTGACACCTTGATATTTCAATGTGTAATTATCCTTGAAATATATATATGTTAAATATCTTTTTTCACACAAAATACTCACTACTATAAAATATGCCTTTAATAGCACTAGAAATCACATTTATTAGCGGTAGAAAAGCATCGACTACATGAGTGAGGTTAAAATCCTTGGTCTTTTATCAATGCTGATAAAGGGGTCCTTTATTGGCAATAAAAAAAAGTAATGATAAATGGGACCTTTATCAGCGCCTTTAAAAGAACTGATAAAGGAACTATTTATCGACACTTTAATTTAGCACCACTAAAGGCACCATTTACCAGCGCTTATAAAAGCACCGATAAAGGGTCTTCTATCAGAACTTATAGAAGTGATGATAAATTATAACTTCATCCACGCTTATAAAAGCACTGATAAAGGACCTTTTATTAGCTCTCATAAAAGCACCAATAAAGGGCCATACTATAGTGTGCTATAACAGCACACCGCAACACCACTATAGTGTGCTGTAACAACACACCACAACACCAAAAACACACCAGATATCAATAAAAATAAGTCTCAATATAGGATTTAAATGAAATGAAATTTAAAACACAAACATAAGAAAAAAACACTATATTATAGAAATTTCAAACATTGGTTTATATAATTACATAAATACAAATTATTACATACAGTCAAAAACATCAATGTTCCTTTGTCTTTTAATCCTGAACCGACCCATGCTATTACTGAAGAAAAAACCCCTACTCAAACAAAAGAGCACACCTAAATAAGATTTTTTTATGTTAGTAATAATATAAAGAAATAAATTATCAGAAAGTATTAATTTTACTAAAAGTGATGTTAATTTTAAATAAAAAGACCCACTCGGAGTCATACCGGTCACACCATGAATTAGATTGAGGTTAAAATGATTCCATAACATCTCAAATGACTTGTGGATCATTTTCCTAAATTATAAAAACAATATGAATGTGTTTTCTTGGTTTTGAGTACATCAGTTGTATTTTTAGTAAAATGTCATTTTAAACTGAAAACAAACACTTTTGACTCATTCCATTCACATCATATATCATTTTGACATGAAATAGATTAATATATGTCAGAAATTAATTATGATTCATTGTCATAAATTATCAAGAAAATCCAAGTGTGTTTGATATGTTTTCAGTGAGTGACACTTTTTGAACTAAAATGTTGATTTTAAACTGATAATGGACACTTTGAGTCATACCGGGTACATCATGTATTGGATTGAGATGAATATGATTCTTACATGTCACAAATGACTTATGGATCATTTTTAAATTATAAAAACAATCCGAATGTTCTTCTCAGTTTTGAGTAGGAAAGTTGTCCATTTTACTAAAATTAATGACAATTTTATATAAAATGACGCACTTTGAGTCATACCGGTCACACCATGTGTCATATTGAGGTGAGGTTGATTACTAAAAGTCCCAAATGACTTATGGATCATTTTAATAAAGTATCAAAACAATATAAATGTGTTTTCTCAGTTTTGAGTACGTCACTTTTCTTTTTTACTAAAATGTCATTTTAAAATTAAAACATTCACTTTGGCTCATACCGATCACATTGTGTATCATATTGAGGTGAGGATGATTCCTACAAATCAAAAATGACTTATAGATTGTTATCATAAAGTATTTAAATAATTTTAATGTATTTGATCAGTTTTGAGGAGTTTAGTTGTCCTTTTTACTAAAATTGATGTCAATTTTAAATAAAAACACGCACTTAGAGTCATACCGGTCACATAGTTCATCAGATTGAGGTGTGGATGATTCATGTATGTCTTAAATAAATTATTGATCTTTGTAATAATGTATCAAAAAAAATATGAATGTGATTTTTCTATTTTGAGTAGGTCAGTTGTTTTACTAAAATTGATGTCAATTTTCCATAAAGATGCTCTTAGAATCATACCAGTCACACCATGCATCATATTGAGGTGCGGATGATTCCTGCACATTCCAATTCACTTATTGATTTTTGTATTAAAGTATGAAAACAATATGAATGTGTTTTATTAGTTTTGATTACATCACTTTCCTATTTTACTAAAATGTCATTTTAAACTTGAAGCACGTACTTTGACTCATACGGATCACATCGTGTATTGGTTTTATGTGAGACCGATAACTACACATCAAAAAAGATTTATGAATCAATTCCCTAAATTATCAAGAAAATCTAAGTGTGTTTGCTTGGTTTTTAGTAAGTGACACTTTTTAAAGTCAAATGTTGATTTTAAACTGATAAGAAACACATTGAGGCAGTTGTATTTTTTACTAAAGTTAATGTCAATTTTAAATATAAATAAGTACTTGGAGTCATACGAGTCACATAATGTGTCAGATTGAGGTGTGACTGATTTCTACACATCTCAAAGTTTCAAAAAAATCTTAACTGTCAATGTTACTACTATTTCTATTGACTTTATTTTTCGAACTGCCAACATTTCATGGACATCTTTGAACAAACCAAATCAAAAAAATAATCCACCTATATAAGAAAACAATTATTATGAGTAATACTAAAAATAAATAAATTAAAAATAAATATTAAATAATACATTAATACTATGGATAATGATTTTACTGTTCAAATATCAAGATTACCTCTATGATTTAGAAGTGGAGGGAACTTGAAGAAAAGTGATAAATGTCAACACTTAAGGGGTGAAAGGTTTTGAGGGAGAATAATTATGTGGATGTTTTTGTGCAAAAAGGTATGAAATATGGACAGAGCACCCCAACTCAGCAAAAGAATCCAACTATATAAGAAAACAATTATTATGTGAGTAATACTAAAAATAAATAAATTAAACATAAATATGTAACAATACATTAATTCTACGAACAATGATTTTACTGCAAAAACATCAATATTACCTATGTAATTGATTAGAGGCAATGCCATTGATCTTCTTGCAAAGTAAGTGGATGGAAGTTGAAAGAAAGTTAGAAATACACCACTACAAGGGTGAAAAGGTTTTGAGGGAGAAGAAGTTTGTGGAAGTTTTGATGTAGAAATGTATAAAATATGGACAGAGCACCTGAAATCAAACAAATAAAATCCACATATATAAGAAAACAATTATTATGTGAGTAATACTAAAAATAAATAAATTAAACATAAATATGAAAAAATAAATTAATTCTATGGAAAATTATTTTACTGTGAAAACATCAAGATTACCTCTGTAATTGAGCCGAGACAGTGTCGTTGCTCTTCCTACAAAGGCGGTGGAGAGAACTTAAAAGAATGTGAAAAATGCAACACTGTGGGGGTGAAAATATTTTGAGGGAGAAGAAGTATGTGGAAGTTTTTATACAAAAGGCATGAAAGATGGAAAAACTACCCCCACTTGAACAAAAGAATACACCTGTATAAGAAAACAATTATTATGTGAGTAATAGTAAAAAAAATTAAACATAAATACAAAATAATACATCAATTCTATGGAAAATGATTGTACTATGAAAATATAAAGATTACCTCTACGATTGAGCAGAGATAATGTCGTTTCTATTATTGAAAAGGCATGAAACATGGAAAGAAATCTTATAAAATAAATGAACTCTACAAGGAATAATGGAAATTAAATCAATGTTTTGTTATATAAAATTTCAGTAAAATATAGAAAGTATATCATAACATTACCTTTATATCATTCAAAAGGGTTTCCTTCAATATATTTTGTTATTTTGAGGGATTGGTAATATCATCATGTGTAGAAGATATTGTCTGCATGTGTAGTCAAACAATTAATTTAGATTATGTTAATTCAGTAGAGAATATATAATAATATGATGAAAAACATAATATATAATTTTTTTTACCTTCTCACTGAACTCGCTTTGTTTTTTTAAAAGTTTCAAGGATTTGGTTCCTCTATCGAGAATCTAAATACCCTATTTATGGTCCTCTCTAACGTATAAGAAATTATCTACATTGGGAACAATGTGAACTAATTGTGATATACCAATTAAAGGGTCATCCTCATCTAAATACAGAATTTAAATGAAGAGAAAACAATCTAGGATCGTTTGCTCGGTTTTGGAGTTCTGATGCGCGTTTTAAACTAAAATGATACTTATATATTGAAAAAATGAACTTATAGTCATACCAGTCACACCATGTATCATATTGAAGTACAACATATTTCTATATGTCACAAATGAATTATGGATCATTTTCCTAAAGTATCAAAACAATCAAAATGAATTTTCTCAATTTTGAGTAGGTGAGTTGTCATTTTTTACTAAAATTGATGTCAATTTTAAATAAAAAATGCACTTTGAGTCATATCGGTCACACCATGAATCATATTGAGGTGTGAATAATTATTACATGTCCCAAATGTTTTATGGATCATTTTTATAAAGTATCAAAATAATCCGAATTCATTTACTCAATTTTGAGTACGTTATTTTTCTTTTTTTACTAAAATGTCATTTTAACTAGAAACACACAGTTTAACTCATACCAATCACATCGTGTATCGGTTTTATAGGATACTAATTCCTACTCATCAAAAAATGACTTATGAAACAATTTCCTAAATTATCAAGAAAATATGAGCACATTTTTCTGGTTTTCTGTGGGTGACAATTTTTGAACAAAACTGTCGATTTTAGACTGATAATGGATAAATTGAGTCATACCGGGCACACCATGCATCATATTTAGGTGAGTATGATTAATAAACATAAAAAATAACTTAAAGATTTTTTATAAAAACTATATGAATGATTTTTTTTGGTTTTGAGTAGGTCGGTTGTCCTTTTTAAAAAAAAAATTGATGTCATTTTTAAATAAAACGATGCACTTGGAGTCATACCAGTCACACCGTGCATCGAATTGTGGTATGGATGATTACTACATGTTAGAAATGACTTATGGATCATTTTTATAAAGTATAAAATTAATAATAATGTGTTTTATTGGTTTGAGTACATCAATTTTTTTTACTAAAATGTTATTTTAAACTAGAAACACACACTTTGACCTATACCGATCACATTATGTATCAGTTTTATGTGAGAATGATTCCTACATATCACAAAGGTATTATGAATAGTTGTCCAAAATTATCTTGAAAATCTGAGCATGTTTTCTTTGTTTTTAGTGAGTGACATTTTTTGAACAAATCTATCAATTTTAAACTGATGACGGACACATTGAGTCATAACGGTCACACCGTGCGTCGAATTTAGGTGCAGATGATTATTACACATCTCAAATGACTTATGAATAATTTCCCTAAGTGTAAAAAAAGTACATGCCTCCATAGGCCTCTTTTTCCAATAATATAAAACCCTATCATTTTTTAATAAAATAAAACCTATTAAAAAACCATGTTTTATCTAAAAAAAAATTATAAAAAAAATTATCAACCAATTATTTTATTAAAGTTTTATTTTGATCCTTGTGGATAAATTGAAGGAAAAAAATGAAATTAATTCATCATTAACTCTAACTCCACATAAAATCAAATAAATTAATTTCAGTAACATACACTCATGAGATGAAATTACACTGTAGCAACCCACACTACTACAAACATGGATTTTATCGGCGCTACAAAAGCACATTAATAGTGCTAAAAAAAGTGCTGTTAATCGAGACAAAGATAAAGGGGGGTCCCTTTTATCAGCGCTCAGAAAAGCACTGATAAAGGCACCTTTTATCAGTGCTAAAAAAATTGCTGATAAAGGACCCCTTTTATCAGCGCTAAAAAAAAGTGCGGATAAAAGGGGTCCTTTATCAGCATTTTTTTAAGCACTGATAAAAGGTGACTTTTATCAGTGCTTTTACAAAGTGATGATAAAAGTCAAAAAAAATAAATAAAAAAAAATAAAAAAAAGAATTACATAATGCGGGGGGGGGGGGGGGGATTTTAACAGCGCTTGACCCCCCCTTTAACAGCGCTAGAGGCCCCCCTCACACTCTCCCGCGCGCTTCCCTTCTCGCGCATCCCCCACACATGCGCACCCCCCTGCTTCCACCCGAACATGAACCCGCGACCTCCCCCCTTGCGCGCCTGCACCTTTACCACTAAGCCATTTCATTTGTTTTCTCTATTTATTGATATATCTATTTATTTATATATATATAGTTATATTTATTCGTAAATTAATATAGATTCATATTAATATAAATATATTTATTTAAATTAATACATATATATTTATTCATATATTAGTATATATATATATTTATTTATTTGTATATTAATATATATTAATATTTCTTTATATATATATAGTTATATTTATTCATATATTAATATAGATTGATATTAATATAAATATATTTAGTTATATTAATACATATATATATATATTTTCATATATTAGTATATATATATTCATTCATATTTTATATATATTTATATTTATTTATATATGTATTTTGAGTTATAATTTTTTATCCATATATTTATTTGTATATTAATATATATTTATAAGATTAGTTTTAAATACATTTGTAAAATATGTTTTTGTGTGTGTTTATAAATAAATAAATAAATAAATAAATAAATACATACATACATATATAAAACACACACACACACACAGATATATATATATTTATGAAAAAATACATATATATGTGTGTTCAAACAGCCATAGAATGTTAAAATGACCATAACTTCTAATCCAGAAGCTTTTTTCAACTCCATAACTAGTCAAATCGAAGAAAATGAAACAATATTCGATATGATATGTGGTACAAGACTAATTGAAATCCAGATTAGAAGTTATACATGTTTGAATGTTAACGAATCGGGGTATCCCAACTAAAAACTCAATTTTGGAGGCCTTATGAGCATTTTTGGCCTCAAAAAATGTGATAGAGGCTTTTCCTGGGTCACTAGCGCATAAATCTCATCACAGGCTTCGATTTTATATACTGTAGAGCTCAAACGGACACCTGGACCAAAAGTTATGGCCGTTTGAAGTTTGAGTTACATTTTCAACTTATTTTAGATCTTTTAGTTATTTTTTTGATTTTTTGTGTCTTCAAATTGTTATTAAATGATTATTAATCGATGATAATTCATAAATTATTAATTAATAATATTTTTCAAAATATTTTAAATCCATTTTCACGAAATTTCTTATATATTAAATGTAATAGGATATTTATACTTATCAAAAACATATTTAAAAAATATATATTATATTTATATCAATATAAATATACTTATATAACAACATATTTTTTTTCATGATTTTTTTTTGAAATATAAAATTTATCAGTGCTAGGAAAGAGTGCTGATAAATCCCCCCTTTATCAGCGCTACTAAAAAAAGTTCTGATAAAGGGCTCCCCTTTAACAGCACTAAAAAACGCTGATAAAGGGGGGGGGGCTTCATCAGCCCTAAAAAAAGCGATGATAAAAGGGTTCTTTTATCAGCGCTTTTTTTAGCGCTGTTAAAAGTGCCCCTTTATCAGCCTTTTTTTTAGCGCTGATAAAGGCCCACCCTTTATCAGACCATTTTTTTTCGCACTGTTAAAGGGTGGTACTGTGGAAACCCAGTTTTGTGGTAGTGCCAAGACCCCCAGGCTGCGCAGCACTGCAGTTCTGTATTCTGATTCTTCTATCTCCACCCTATTCATTTCTTTCTAGAACTTCACCCTATAATTTCTCTAGTTGTGTGGAGGTTTGATTCAGAAGAATTTGGTGGAAATGGAGGCATCGAGTTAATAACTAGTGTCAATGGTGCAATTCTCACAAATGGAAGACATTTCCCCTTTTTGAGAACATAATGAAGTACAAGGGGCAATGCCTCCAATTTATTTTATTATGTTCTCTAAAAGGGAAAATACCTCAAATTTATGAGAATTATACCATTGAAACTAGTTATTAACTCGACGCTTCCACTTCCACCAACTCCTTCCAGATCAAAGCTCCACACAACCAGAGAAACAATAGAGTGAAGTGTGGGAAATAAATGGAGAGGGTGGAGATGGAAGAATAAAAATACGTAAATGCAGTGCTTCATAGCCCGGGGGTCTTGGGTTACTATAGGACGAGTGTATGTTACTAAATTTAATTTATTTTATTTGATGTGTAGTCAGAGTTAATGATGAATTGCTTTCATTTTTATCCTTGAATTTATCCATAAGGATGTGAATAAAACATTAATACAATTATTGGTTAAGGATTTTTTTATATTTTTTTTCTATAAAACTTGGGTTTTTAATAGATTTTATTCTATTAAAAAATGACAGGGTTTTATATGATTTGAAAAAGAGGTCGATGGATGTGTGTACTTCATTCACACTTACCTCGATAGGCAATAAACCCAAACAAGGTTCATGCCTTCCACCATCAAAAACTATAAGCTGGAGGTCACTCCTCATTTGATACATAGATAAATAAAGTGAATCTACCAAAATTATATATATATATATATATATGTTATATATATATATGTATTATACAAGTGACTTTATTTGAATATAATTATATATATATTTATATTATTTATCATATTTAAATTTATTTAAATATAAAATATATTATTCGATGTATATATAAAATAATATTTTTTCTAATAAAGATAAAAAATAATACTAATACAATTTTTAAATTATATTAATTATAAATAATTATTATTTTGGGTAATTTTGTATAAAATATAATTATTTAAATTTAGGAAAGTTTAATTATTTTAAAAAAATGTATATATAGTTACCTAATTTTATTATTTTAAAAGTGACATGAGTTTACAATATTTTATTGGTTATTTAAGTATAAATTATAGTACTGTTAATTAGATGTATATACAGACCTAAAATGTATATATAGACCTAAAATGATGAATACCTAAAAATAATTTCTAATATACAGAATTTGATAACTTCCATTCTATTTTTTGAACAAATGATGTAGTAACCTAAGGATTCTAAGGAGGCCATGTAATACGCATTGACCCTTCCTTATAGGGAGGTATATAAATAAGTTGGCATAAAGAAATAATACACATCAACAAGATATATCAGAAACAAAGGAGAAAAACACACCTACCCTTGCAATATCTATCCCATACACATTTAAACACACACACACACAGATATATATATCATGGAATCTATAATTCACATCATTGTAAAACAAATGGATATTTAAACATTATTTTTAATGAAAATAAATATAATCCCTTCCTAATTTGGAAATCCAGAACCACAATTTTTGAATAAATAAGTATAAAACCACCCTTACATTATAAGTTATGAAAACACATATAAATAGATAGAAAGATATATATTTACATATACTTATATATTTGTATATATATATTTATAAAATAAAAATAAATTGATAAAATATATTTAATCCTTAGAGTAAAATATCACAACATAATAAAATAAATACAACACTATACTAATTTTGAAAATAGAGATCCATTGAAAACAAATAAATATGGTATCACCCTTACTAAGATTTATCTTAAAATAAAACAACATAATTATGAGAAAATAAATATTTAAGGAAAAATCCTTACATCAGAATATTAAAATAAAATTTAAATAAATAAATTCCCTTACATGAATTGCATAAAATCAGCTTCTGTTGCTGTTTCACACCATCATCAGATTGAGAATTGGTTTTCTAAATCAATTTAATTGGAACCTATAAAGGAAATTGATTGAAAATAGTGAAGCAAGCTGGGGTATAGATGTAGATAGAAAAGAAAATTGATTCAAAACAACAATTTAAAAAGACCAAAATAGGATATCTAAAATAGTAGTCAATCAAACGACATATCATAAACAAAATCAAAACAAAATACAACAACCAGAGGAAAAATACATAAAGAAAATCAGAACCTATAAAGGAAAATTGGAAACCCTCAGATTCAAATCTCAAAATAACAAATACAGAAAGAAAATCATAACCTATAAAGGAAAACACATGCCTACCTTGATAGATTGAATAAAATCTGAGACCCTCAGATCTAGATCTCGATGTTTTATTCAGAAACCGTAATTGTAACCGAACATCTGATACCAGACGATGTTCGAGCAACTAGAGGTAGTGGGTTTGTGTGATTCGAGCTTCGATTCACTGAGGAGCACTTACAATGGGTGTATTCTGTGAAAATCTTCTTATATCACGACGGGTTCGCAAGATGTTAAGTTTTTTTTAATTAGTTCAGGACACTTTTATGAGCACTTTTTTAAAAGCGCTGATAAAGAGTCCTTTTATCAGCGCTTATTATTTAAGCACTGATTAAAGACATCTTTATCAACTCTTTTTTAGCGCTGATAAAACCTCATCTTTATCAGTGCTAAAAAAGTGCTGATAAAGATTTCTTTTATCAGTGCTTATTACTTAAGCGCTGATAAAGGATTTATAATTATAATTATAAATAAAAAATTTGTAAATATATGTATATATACTTAAAAAATATGTATAAAATTAAATATAGTAAATATATTCCTTATTTAAATATATTTATTAGAATTTTATAATTATTTAAATATATAATTATTTAAATATATAATAAATTATTTATCATTATATAAATATTTTTAAAAAATAATATTTATATCATTATATATATTTATATAATTATATAATTATATATGTATTTAATAAATATATATAAATATAAATATAGTAAATATATTCATTATTTATGTAAATTTATTATAAATTATAATACTTATTTAAATATATTTAATTAACTATTTATAATTATATAAATACTTTTACAAAAATACTTATTTATTTATTATTATATATATATATAATTTTATAAATACAACAAGTACATTTTTAAATATATTTATTTATAAATATTTTCTTACAAATATTTTTTTAACATTATTAATGAATATCTAATTTTAAGTACATGCGTGTTAAAAATGAGTGAAATTGAATAAATTAAAAATAAGTACACTTTAATAATATTAAAAAAATGGATAAGTTTTGTGTGTGTGCATTGTATATAAAAATGCATTATTTATGTATATGTGAAATCAATATAACACAGATTTGATCTAGGTTAAATTGAAAAATCAAACAACATTCGATTATATGTCCATTACTCTATGTAATTAGTTAATATTTTTAATTTATATTAAATTTTAATTATAAAACATTATTCACTAAATATATGGTTATTTAATGTAAAGTGCATAAATATTTTGTAATATATAAATCATATTTATATACATTGATATATATATCTATATATTTAATATATACTATTTATTAACATTATCAATAATCATCTAATTAATAAAATGTTTAATATTTTTCGCAATTTATTTATTTTGTTATTTTAATGTGTTTAATTTTTATTTTTCATATCTCCAAATCTCTTTTTTTCATAAAGTGGGAACCACACAATCAAATTAAACCATTTAAAAGGCCACCGTAGGAACCAAATACAAAACCAAATACAAAACCAAAAGGCCACTGCGATACCATTCAAATTTCAAATCACAAAACCAAATACAAATTCAAAAGGTCGCAGTGGGAACCGACTCGTCAACACAGACTGCAAATCACGTAGCTACCCAGGAATCCTGCATCACGTACTGCGTAAACACTGTTACAGTTTAGACACTGCACCATCCACGACGCCACCACCATCATCACACCACTGCACCATCACATTTAATTAATTAATGAAATTTGTAATATTTTTTTGATAAATTTATTTTTTATTTTTTTATTTATTTAATTGTTTCATTTTATTTATTCGGACCTTTATCAACGCTAAAAAAGTGTTGATAAAAGACTCCTTTATGAGTACTAAAAATATACCACTTAAAAAGGGTACCTTTTATCAGTGCTAAAAATAAAGTTATGATAAAGGGTACCCTTTATTAGTGCTAAAAATAAAGTGCTGACAAAAGAGTCCTTTGTCGGGACTAAAAAAAGCACCGATAAATGGTCAAATTTATCAGCACTTTCTTTAGAGCTGATAAAGTTTCCATTTATCAGCACTTTTTTTCTAGCACTAATAAATACCAATGCTGTTAAATGCCGATTTGTAGTAGTGACTAGATTAAAATGAAATCATGATACATTCTGTAAAGATAATGTTTTAAGTAATAAATGTGACCATTATAATATAACTATATAATTGGAAAATATAAATAGAATTAACCATATTAATAAATCAATACATAATAATTGGAATAAAATAGTTGAAATATTCCTTACAAGGATCATTTATCTAATCTTGGAAAGAAGGCAGTGCCACCCGGGTTTTACTAAGACTAGGCCCAAGCCAAAATCCAATAAGTGGGACTCAATAAAAATGATTTTCAAGATAAGTTCAAGATCATGGAAATCACTACAAGATCTATGCTATCTCTATTATAACCCGTGATAACCATCACCTCTTATCTTACCCTTAGATCTTATGCTGAAGTCTTGGGGATATTTGTAATTAGACATTAAGATGATATAAACATGTAATTATCAATGTAATAAATTATTTATAAATCACATGTATTGTATACATTTAATATTTTTAATTTAAAATTAGAAAATATTTCATTTTTAATAATAATACATTTATAGAATTAAATTAGTGTATCTAAATAACTACTAAGATCATTTTATGCCTAAACATGTATTTTCCTAAAAATTTGCTTTTAGAAGTTAATTTTTTTAGAAAAATATATTATGATTAAATAAGGATAAAATATATTGCTGTTATGAATAATAAATTAACACCAATTTAATTAGTAATTTATAGGAAATGAGAATATAAATAGTAAACATTTAAAAAGTCATTTTTCTAAAAAATGGGTTTTCACTATATTTTATAATTCCATTTAAAATATAAATTATTTTTTTGGATTTTAATTTGAAAAAATTAACTTCATTTTTGTATTCATTATATCAATATTAGATTAAAATAATTTTAAGGGTTTTTCAAAAAATATTTTTAGGTGAATAGAGAAAAATATTGTTTTTACAAATACTCTGACTGTGACATCATTAGGATATAAGAATGACTTCAAAATTTTAAATAATCATTTTACTAGTCATATAATTATTTAATAAGTAAAATTATACATTTAAAAAATTAATTTTAACTTATAAACCCAATATTAATGTTTTAAAAATTAATTAACTTCTTTCTAAAAACTTTTTTTATCATACAATACATTTATTATTTTAATATTATTTTTTCTTTAATTTCAAAAATTTAATATGAAATGATAATTTCCATAATTTAAAATAGAATAAAAAATTATCTAATATGGGTAATTTTATTTAAGTTATAAAAATAATTTACCAAAGGTAGAAATAGAGTTACCATAATAAAAGGTAAATTAAGGTAAAAATCAAAACTAAGGTGAAAATACCTAAATTTCCTCAACCTCATCACCCTATGAGTGGATGTGAGGTTTCACCTACTAAAAATTTTCCCTACCAATTTATTTACACTTTCTTGATACACTTTCCATCTATAAAGGACATTCTTTACACATTAAGTAATAGGAATTTGCAAAAATGTCACTCACATCACTTATAAAATGAGATTTCAACAACCCATTTACATAAAATCCTAATTAGATTTAATATTTATACCCTTCCAATTTTAATTTTACTTGAGTCTTATTCCACATTCATAAGACTTTGGTCATAAGAAGGTAGCTTGTTTCCTTCATTTCTAGGGGATCTTTCAAAAGAAAATAGAAACTCTCAATGTGAGTAATACCATCTCCCTAGAATTTTCTTATTTATATTGCTCCTCAAAAAATATTCTAAAAAAATAAATATAATTACATTAGTATCACTACTATAATAAAATTTCATTATATTTACGGAATGATCATTATCTAACTTCCTCTATTCTTATAAAAACAAAAACACCATCCATGCGTGCGTGCAAACTACTGCCTCCATGAATGACATACTTTGATTTTCACCAGAACCATTAATGGATAGTTATATGACTTTAATTAATTAATAAATATTATATTTATAACATGATTAATATTCATAAAATATATATAAACTTCTACTTTCATTCTGTTCTATGGAAAAATCATTTTTCTCATTCGTACGTACGGACTACCGCCTCCATGGATGACATGTTCTATTATATATCATCACCTTACATTGATGATTATAAATTATATTTGATAAATTTTTATTATATTAGGGTGTAATATATTTTCTAAATATGTTTTGGATAGGATGAAAAGAAAATTAATGATCATTATAAATAATCTATTGTTATTAGTAACTTACCCAAAATGGCCTCATTAATTATTTCATCTTTATGATTCATGACTAGAATTCTCATGGAATTAAATTTTAACTTTATAAATCATTACAAATAATCCATCCTAGTACCTTGTATAACTTTAAATGATGAACTTTCATTTATAGAATGAGGATTGTCATTGAAATTTTAAAGCAAGAGTGAAACAATACAAATTACTAACATCTGATGATGAAAAAAACCCATAACTAACTAATTTAGGTGTGGGGGAATGATTATAAATAAATTATATAAAATTTAATGAATAAGAATAAGATTTAAAATAATTTATTAATATGTTTATTTTTATTATATAAGAGGTTAAATAACTTTTTGGGAAGCTAAGAGTGAATGTGAGGGTTTCTTATCCTAGTTTTATTTCTTTGAGACATATCCATATTCACCACTTGTTGTATATTGTATGGAGTATATTGTTCCTTATCCACGTATTTTACAATGAGTAAATTTATTCATGGTATTTAAATTTTATTTCTTGTCACCCCTTTCAATATATTTTTAAATTTTATTAATGTTTTTATCTTTTGTCTTTCACACCACATTAGTTGACTTATACTTTATTTATTCTTCTTCCTCAAAGTAAATATTCAATGGAATTTTAAAGATATTTTTCATCTACTACAACATAGTTCAATGTTCTTATATTTCACTTGGGATATTATTTTAATAATACCATCATGCTTCTTTATATAGATGGATTATGATCATGTTATTGCATTTTTTTCTGGGGAAAGTATTGAAACATTGTATGCTAGTTTTCATTATGATTCTTTTATGATAACCAAATAAAGTTGATGATGAATTTTATTTTTATTAATTTATTTTATATATAAGATTAATTGGACTTATTATGCGATGAGAGGGTCCTATAATGTCCCATTGATGCATCGATAGGTCTCATACGAAAAACTAGTGTGGGTATTTGGCATATAACTTACCCATTTGTGTATGATTTCATATTTAATGCCTTGAAAGTGATAATTAAATGTTTGGAAATATTAATTACACCATTATTAAATTAGTTATTATTTTTAATATGTGTAATTTTATTATTATTCCATCCATTTATTTATTTCAAGCTCACATGATTGGTTATATGATATTATTTGTTTCTTATTTATTCCTTTAATAATATTCATGCATTATTTATTTTATGATATCTTATATTGTACAATTTCCCTTACTCAATATATGAGCTCATCATTTTGTTTTTTTCTTATCCCTAGGGTACTAATAATTTATATATGAATGAATTCAAGGATGTTATGGAATAAATAATAATGTTCCCATTGGAATTTTATGTGGAATTTCATGTTTTCAAATGTAATGTGACAATCATGTATATATCCAGTCTCTAAAGACTATTAAACTATACGATCCTTCATGATGAGATTCCTTTTATCTTGTAAAAATTTATTATAGTGACCATAGATCTTAGGTTACTGATTTTAGGGTTGTTATAGTTGGTATCAGAGGAAGTTTAATAAGAACATTGGAAACTATAATCATAAAAACTATGATTAGAGAACATAACCCTATGATATAATCTAGGGATAAGTATAAGTAAATGAAAACATCCTAATGTTTTGGTAAAGTATAGTGTATCATGTTTCCTAGGAATAAAATCAATTTTTAGAGATAAATAAGTGGATACAGGATCTGAAATAGATGAACCTAGGTGTAATGTCCCTGAAAAGACTAGTTGGGTATTAACTTGATTTTCACCAAGTGAAAAACAAAGAGGCCTAACTGCACACCTGGTTTTATACTCCTTGGTAATAGTATTTAGGGATTCACATTATCTTTATGAACCATTATGAAGTATTTGAAAATATTATTATAATTTGAAGATATTTCCATATATACTAACCTAATGATTATGGGCTTGGCTATTGCTTAAAGTTTCAATTTATAAGTAGTGTTATTATATTCAATGATTTAAAATCCATGATGCTATTCATGAATTAATTAAGTATATGACATATTTTAGAGATGGTGCCTATTGGAAGGAACATATATAATGTCAAATACCATAATATATATAGGTATCTCTATCCCAAGAGTGTCTATTAGATTGGATTTTTATATGAGGAGATTATAAATATATTAGGGAAATTTGTGACTGAAAATCATGGCTATACAAAGAAACCAATTTCTTTTCAACATGATTCATTAATTTTTTGTAATGGGATAGAACCTTCCAGGACATTACTTTGTGAATTTTGGATGTTGGGAGACTTGATATGGGCTTGAGGAAGGGAGAGGAGGATCTTGAGTCAATTAAAAAACAAAAGATGGTGATTTACTTGAGGAGTCACATATTCATGGTGTATAATGCTTTATAGAGTGGATACACAGCTTGTTATGGAACCTCTGCTTGGTATGATTCATGGTGTGAAATATTTTTCATGTAGTAAATGTTCATGGTGAAGTTTTTGGGCTCTATCTTTGGAGTTTTCACAACATTAAAGGATATACTCATGGTTTGAAATTTATCAGGGATTGTTGAATCAAGCACCAGGTTTTTCAGTGGATCTAAACCACATGAGGTTCAAGGAAAAAACTATCCATTCATTCCATGAATGGGTAGATTTTTAAGATATATATAAATCGTATCCTCCCTTATATCACCTTATTCTACCATAATTTATCTTGAACTTTAGGTAATTACCAAGTGATTTTTGGAGCCCTAATAACACATGATCTTTGATATTCATCTTTGGCATATGGTTGACTGATATCAGTGATTCTAGGGGAGTTATTATTCTCTTCCTCTTTGGGTTTATCCTTTTTTATTTGGAGGTTTCATAGTAGATGTGTTTTTTAGAGTTTGAGATTTTTTGGGATGTGATTTTGATGATACAACGCTATGTTTTAGATTTATTCACTATAAGAAAATAGTGTTTAGCGGCAATTTTTTTGCGGTGGTTTTCAAAACCGTCTCTAAATGTTTCATCGAAAAGATTTTAGCAGTGTTTCGAAAACCGCCATGAAGAAACTACAGTTAAATGTTTTAAAAATATTTTTTATAATTTTTTTAAAAATTCTTCCCAATTTTTTTTACACTTTTTAGCGGCGATTATTTTAAAAAACCGCCACAAAATAGTGGCGGTTTTTTCAAAACCGCCTCAAAATTAAAGAAAAAATTTAAAAAAATTTATTTATTAATTATCTATAAATTATTTATTATTTACAATCAAATATATTTTATTATTTATAATTTAAATTATTTATAATGTGTTAATTAGTAAATATTTATAATTATTAGTTAATAATATTTTTAAACTAAAAACAAATCTTCAATAAGTTAAAAAACACACTTCGGCATCAAATGACCGTAACTTATGATCCGTGATTCCATTTCAGCTCCACAACTAGTCAAATTAAAGCTTATCAAATGAGTTAAAACCAAGTGAGATTTAAATCATGTGATAATGAAAGGAAAAAATATATTCAAATTTTAAAGTTCAAAATCGAACTCAAACTTCAAACGACCATAAGGCCTCCAAAACAGAGGTTTTAGTTACAGACCGTGATTTATTAAAATTCAAAAAGTTATAAGATTCACTCCAGATGTATATTCGTCTTATACCACATATCATATTGAAACTCATTTCCCGATCTTCGATTTGACTGGTTGTCGCACAGGAAAAGGAGTCCCAAATCAGATTTTATGGTCATTTTAGTATTTTTAGGGTTTTTAGAGGTTCATAAAATTTTGTGATTTATATAATTAATTAATTAATTAATTAATTATTTGTTATTTATTTACTTATTTAATATTTATTTATTTAGTTATTAATTATTAATTAATTAACTAGTTAATTATTATTTATTTATTTATTATCTATTATTTATTAGTTATTATTTATTTAACAATTTATTTATTGATAAATTTATTTATTTATTTATTTAATATTTAATATGTATTTATTTACTTGATTATTATTTAGTTATTATGTAAAAACTAATTATTAATTAATTAATTAATTATTAATGAATTATTTATTATTTGTTTATTATTCATTTATTATTCATTTATTTTTTTATTGTTTATTTATTCTTTATTCATTATTAATTAATGAATTAATCAATTATTCATTGTTAATTATTATTTATTTATTAATTACTAAATATTAAATTTTAAATTTTAAATGTTAATTATTAAATGTTAATTAATAATTAATAATTAATAATTAATAATTATCAATTATTAGTTATTAGCAATTAATAATATTTATTTATTATTTATTATTTATTCTTTATTATTTATTAATTAGTAATTAGTAATTATTTATTATTATTTATTATTTATTTATTCAATATTCAATATTTATTATTTATTAATTATTAATTTATTAATAATTTATTAATAGTAATACTAATTATTTATAAAATTTTAAATTTTAAATATTAATTATGAATGATTAATTCATAATGATCAATTATTAATTATGAGTTATTATTAATTATTAATTATTAAATAATAATTATTTTTTATTTACTATTTACTATTTACTATTTATTATTTACTACTTATTATTTATTATTTACTATTTACCATTTATTTATTTATTTATCTATTATTTATTAATTTATTATTAATTTGTTATTTATTTATCATATATTAATTTTTTAATTAATTTATTATTTATACATTACTTATATATTATATGTTATATATTATATATTATATATTATATATTATATATTATCTATTATATATTATATATTATCTACTATATATTATATAGTATATATTATATATTATATATATATATTATATATTATATATTATGTATTGTATATTATATATTATATATTATGTATTATATATTATATATTATATATTATATATTATATATTATCTATTATGAATTATCTATTATATATTATATATTATATATTATCTATTATATAATATATATTATCTATTATGTATTATATATTATATATTATATATTATATATTATATATTATATATTATATATTATATATTATTTATTATGTATTATATATTTTTTAGTATTTAGTATTTAATATTCACAAGTTACTATTTACTATTTACTGTTTACTATTTACCATTTATTTCCATATTATATATTTCTTTATTTATTATTCATTTATATTATATTTAATAATTAGTAAATAGTAATTACTAATTATTAATTATTAATTATTGATTAATCATTATTGATTAATAATTATTGATTAATAATTATATAGTGTGTATCTATTTGGTATGTTTTATTTGTTTTTTCAATATATATATATATATATATAATATTATTAAATTCGATTTGCCGACCATATGAAGAGCCTACTGTAGTGGTAAAGTCTTTATAGAATAAGCAAGAGGTAAGGGGTTCAAATCACACCCAACGCTGAATTTCTATATATTGCATGGGTATGTGCACAAACATAAACTTGTGTATGGTAATAATAAATTACGAAAATAAATAAATTATGAAAATAAAAAAAATAAAAAAAAAATAAATTTTTTTTAAAAATTTTAAAAAATAAAAAATAATAAAAATTAAAAAAATTTAGCAGCAGTTTAAACCACAACTAATTATTTCTTAACACACGATTTAGCGACGGTTTTCAAAAACCACTACAGAATGATTTAACGGCACTTTAAACCACCTCTAAATGAAAAAAAACCATCACTAAATTCAAATTTTGGCGTAGTGATTAGAGGATTCATTATGTGGTTATGGACCCTCGAGTCATCTACTCATGCTTTATCTTGCACAAAATATTAAAAATCATCCCCTAAGGTAGAATATTTGAGTTATATCCATTTTTATGTAAATTTGTGCGATTATCAATGTTTTTCTTTTCCTTGGGTGATCGATATGACTTGGGATAATTAATATAATAAATGAAACAATTAAAATTGAAAGGGAATGATGCAATATGTATGTGGTTTTTAGTTTTCCTTGATATTTTTTTATCATTTTTGTTGTTATTGTTTCATGTTATATGGTTGTTATGGAATTTTTCCTTGTATTAATGGTTTTATTTGATAATAACCTTCAAATGGTTAAACACTTAAATTCGGAAAATGAAAAGACTAAGTTGATTATCACTGTTTTATGCATGATTTGTTATTTCCAGCATGATGGCCTTAGTTGTTCTAGCTTGGTGGCATTGGTTTTTGTGGCTTGGTGACCTTAGTTATTACAGCTTGGTGGCCTTGTTTGTGATGTGGTGGTTTCTTAAAAGTGATTTGGTAGCAATGGAATAATAATTTTCTTTCAAATATAAATGTGGTTTGGATAAAGAATTCATGGGGTGAAAATTTAAAAGAATAACCTAATGAATAAATCTTGGTGGTTGATCATTGAATTAAAAATTAAAATGGTACCTAGGATGTGGAACCTTTGTGTTATTCTTGTGGTTGGTTGTTCTACATTATATGTAGCTCTTGGTGGTATCATATTAGAAGTATTACGATAATGGTTGCGGTGGTGTTTCTTGTGTGAACCCATAAGCTTGGGCTTGTGTGATATAACTATATACACATATTTTCTTATATTTTATTATACACCCCACATGAGTCGGGTAACCTAACCAACACCCAAAGAACTTTGTAGTTTTTTCTTCAACATCCTTGATAGGGAGGATACAAATGGATGACTAACCCCTCTCCCCTATTCTCTCTTCAGTAGAAACTTCTGGTGATACCGTTGAATGATAAGATATGTGGTGGGGGTGATGCATGGTAGGGGTAGTGCAAGAAGTTGATTTCATACACATTGATGATACCCTACTACCTTGGTTACATGATACAACAAGTGTTGTTGGTGCCACATGATTTGATATACAATTAGTTTCCTTATTGGTGGATATGAAATGGATAATAGAAAATGATGTCTTCACATTGGGTGTGAGAGGAAAAATAGTGGGAATGTGGTTGTGGGGCACCATTATATACATTCCTATGATATTACTTTACTACTATTGGAAGAGTAATTTGGTGATAGATCCTTGGTGTGGCTATATGGAAAACTAGCTCACTTATGTAGGTGCTAGTTAGTTCTGTTGTTTTTTACTAGGGCATTTGTATGCTATTTGTATCTTTTCATGATAAACCATGGGTATGATCTTACTAAGTATGCATGTTATACCCACCCTATGTATATATAAATTATTTCTTAGGTTTCTAGGAGGTATTTGGTGATTGATCTAGAAAATACTATCTTGGATCTTAAGTTGTTGCAGTTTCCGCCACATGATTTTATTTTTCTATTGTTTTATCTTTGAGATGTTTATATCAGTTTTCTATTTAGTCATTATGGGATATTTCTTGTATGGGATTTTGATTTTTTTATTTTATGGAGGATTGGTCATTGGTTTCATATTATGATCTAGGGATATTAGAGGGAAATTACACCCATTAAGTGCATTTATAGCCTTGATGATAGTCACCAACCCAGGGCCTACTAGAGGTGGGACTTGAGGGCCACTCATTATCTTCACCACCATCCTAGGTGGGGCACCAGTGGAGGATGGGGAGTTATGATATAGTGGTATAAAAGGTGTTGGTTAAGAGATATGGTGGATTTTGGAGTTTGGCACTGGTGAGGATTACTTGATAAGGAAACAATGTTAGTTGTGCTTAGTATGTGATGAAAGCAAGGGAGACTAACTATGAAACAAGATTTTAGGCCCCCTATGATCCGAAACAGGGACCTTATGCACTTTTAATGCTCTATGTAAAGTAACATTGATTTTGGAATAAATACCCAGGAGAGGTACGAGTATAATACCTTCTTAAGTTTTTTTTGAATGAGGTGTTTTTGGGAATGGATAAGTGATGTAAATAAATGAATATAAATCCATATATTAATACTAGAATTAGTAATTACTTCTTTACTTGTATATATATTATTTGTTATTCACCCCCATGTGGTATGGTTTTTGGAGGTTTAGTAGGATGGACTCATTAACTATTGAAGGGTCAATCCTGATCAAGAGGATGAGTAGTGATAACACAAATTACATAACTTTCAGTGTCAGATGATGGTTAAGTATGAAGGAACCATATCTGATATAGATATGGAGTAATGGTTGAAGTATTTTGAGATTGATTTCATCTTAATGTGATCATGACCTGAGATTTTTGTTCTCTTATAAGTAAACTAGTATAGGGGAGAAACACTTCAGTGGTGGATATTGTATCTCAGGGAGTGGGAGGAGTCCTATGTACTATGGGTTGATTTCCAACAAGAGTTTTGGGATGAGTTATTATCAATGAAAATAAATAAAGAAAATAGATTATAGTTTCTCTCCCTTTATTAGGGGAGTATAGGCATTAGAGAGATATGAATTAAGTTTAAGGAACTTAATTGTTCTTCCTTGGATTTTTTTAGATGAGGGGTCATCATCACCACTCTTGGAAGAGGTGTTATTCCACACTATTTATTCAATAGTCACCCCATTTACATTAACTACAAATTTGGAGGTGCATAAGAAGATAAAAGTGATAGAGATAGTGAATTAGAAGGATGGAGCACCCCTAATGAAGAGTCATTAGGGACCTACATAGAGCAGGGCATCCAATGGAGGATCACAGATGATGGACCAGTTGAGGTTCTAATTGTTATGGAAATAACCCCAATAGTCAGTATCATATTTCTTGAGGTTTGTCGGTTCTCACACATATACCAAGAGTTAGCATGTTTTTTCTTTAGTTATGGAGGTTGTAGTCATTAATAGTGGTAGTTCCCTTCTTCCCTAGATAGTTGGTATCAATTTTACCTTTATGCCCCCTTATAGCACCTATGGTAGTTACCCAGTAACAGGGCTATCCATTTGATGTTTTTTAGACTATTTAGCAGACATATGCTCAGTTAGGATGATCTGGAGTTGGCATAGGCATACCCAAAATATTCCCCTCCCTTAGGAACCTAGGATAGATCATAAAGGCGGTGGTCTTCCGAACAGAGGCACAAGATCCATCTGAGGCTAGATGCATGCAATAGAGGTAATAGTGACAAAGGGGCTAGAGGTTGATCTAGGTGTGATCAGTTTATCATCTACCTTGGTGTAACAACTTGAGTTTTTTCCTCATTAAATTAATACCATGTTCAATAACTTGTATTACACGCTACACCCAACATAAAAAAACCAAAACATATTAGAATAATATTATTCATAAATATATAATAAAAACTAGTATAGTAAACTATTAAAATCCATTACCATTAGAAGATAAATAATTAATATTAGTTAATATTGAAAAAGATTTTTTTCAATAAAATATGTTTTCTAAATATTATATTTTCTTTCAAAATTTGATCTTAAAAATATTATAAAATAAATTTTATAAAATAAAATATATTTTTGAATTCATCTCATAAAAATTTAGTTAGTATCATTTTTTGAATTTTTTCTAAAAAGATTATTTCTTAGTTTAAAAATGCATTTTTTGAAAAACATATAATTTTTATGCTTTAACCATTATGTAAGAGTATCCTAGATGTTTAAAAAAACTTTTAAGTAATAAAATATATATTTAAGAAATACTATTATACATTTTAATATATTCTTTGAGATTATTAATCCTAGGTCTAATATTTTTAGAACTAAATTAAAATGTTAGATTAATAAAAACTATTTTCGATATTTTATTTGAATGAAGTATTTTCAAGGTGATATTTGGTTGTATATTTTGTTGAAAGACTCATAAATTTAATTTTATTTATAATATATAGTAATAATAGTAATTTTATCTTATATATAAATTTATTGTTGAAAAATTCATTTTTCTAATAACTGTTTTTACACATTTAAGTGTGTTTATTTCAAAATTAGATTTTCAAAAATTTGGAAATATTATATGATATTATGATTTTTAAAATTTAAAATTATAAGTTTAAAATTAGTTAATAATTTAAAATTAATTTTTTCCATCAAAATTAATTACTAAGATTAAAAAAATAGTTACCTTGATAAAAAGTAAAAATGGTAAAAATTCCTTTATGATGGATAAATGAAACAAACATGTTAAAAACGTTTATAAATGAGTGGTTGATGATATTTTTGACATAAAACAATTTTACCCCCACTTTTTTCCATTTTTTTGGGATTAACCCTTGAATAGCGTCATGTAATTATTGAAAAATGATGACTATTTCCAAAAGTGAAATTTTATTCTCTTAGAAAATTATACCTCTTACACCCATTAAAGATACACATCACCTTAAAATTTATACTTGAAACTATGATATATGTCTCCCACCATAAATCAATCCATCTTCATAAATCCTCCAACCACACTAATTTAGCTTAATACCTTCAATTCCAAGGAGTATTTCAAGGAATGTTCAAGTCTCCAACGTAAGTATTACTCATTCTTATGTCTTTCTTCTTAATATTACTATTCAAAATATATTATCACCATACTATTATGATAAATTTAGAATATTTTTTATACTATCATGTTATTATATTAATTAAACAACCCTAATTTATTCATTTCCATAGACTTATAAAAACAAAGGAATTTCAATCATGCATGTGTGCGGGCTACCGCCTCCACAAAGAATCATTTTTTCATTATTATTTTAGTTTTTCATTCCGTATCCCAACATAATCAAATATAGTTCAACATAAAAAAATATGATAACATTTTTATTCTTTTATAATGATATTATGTGAATAGAAACATGTCCTTAACCATACTCACCCATCAAGTTAAAGCATGTTCACGTTTGGGCCAGTTTAACCATCCACACGAATGAGGTTATAAAAATCTATCATTATTGACTATAAAAAAATAAATAAAATATTATTAAAATATAATAATTAAATAATGATTGGTATTTTATTTTGGAAATATTATATTAATTATTTAACTTATTATTAATGTATCATCTTCATTCACTAAAATCACCGAAATAAGACAATATCGATTTAATTTTCACATAGCATAACTAAAACAAATATGGAATTATATAAGTGATTTATAAATCCATTTATGTTATATATTATAGTATCTTAAATGATATAACTTGGAATTAAGGAATGGGTAATGATATCAACATTATAAATCATGGAAAAATGGTTAGAGTTATTAACACTCGATGCTGAAAAGAGATTACAACAATCTAATACATGAATAGAACTGGTATTAATGAAGATTATAAGTGTAAATATATATAAATAAGGCTCTAAAATAGTTAATTAAGATTTTTTTCATTATTATATAAGATGTTAATTATGTTATAAGGAAATCAAGGGTAAATATAAGAGTTTTTCATCTGAATGTCTCTTTATTGAGACATGTTTTAATGTTATACACCAATTTCTTATTTATATAGTGTATATACAACCTAAGAATGTATTTTGGATTAATCAATGATTTAATGCACTATATTTATAGAAACTTATGATTTTCAAGTTTCCAATTAATTTTTATTCAAAATTTATTAATGTTCTAAGTGACTTGGTAACTCAAACTCCTTTTTTGAGTTATACATTTTCTTATTTGAACTTTATCTTTTCAATAATTTACATTTTTAAATGATGTTGTCTTTTTATTTATAGGGAAAAAGAATTTATGAGCCAATTATGTTTTCCCCAAATGTCTTATTTTTATTTTTCTTAAAAATAAATGAGAGTTTTTGAAAAGATACTGGTAACTTTGAATTTTACAATGATGAATATAAAATGTTTTCATCAATCTCATTTCATGTTTTGGTTTTCATAATTTTCAAAATGATCTACCTACAATTGAGTTATATTTTATCTTTCACCCTATATTTTCCATTTATTATCAGATTAATTTGATCTATCATGTTTTTGGTATCAAAGAATTTATTTCATGATGTTATCTTATACCTCTTAGACATTTTATGAAACCCAGTTTATTTCCATGGGTTCCTTATAAAAATTGAGTTCTTTCCATTTATTTTTTATAAATCCATTTTTATTTCCATGGATTCTTTATGATGTGAAAATTGAATGATTTTCACATTTTATACATATGTATGTATGACAAACAGGTGGTTGTTTTCACTACTGGAAAGATGACCTATACCCATGGTTTAAAACCGTGGGTATAGCCCCTAAAACTGTGGGTATAGGATATACCCACGGTTTTTGGAACCGTGGGGGTGAGAGGTGTCACAATAGGGGTCTTAGCCTATACCCACGGTTTTCCAAACCATGGGTATAGGGGTGTCACAGTGTGGCACACCACTGTACATCTTGGCACAACACTTCCCCCATGGTTTTCAAACCATGGGGATTTTTATTCAAAAAACGAAGGTAGCAGGATTCGACCATGGGATGCCCCACAAGCAGGCCTCCCTCTTTGACCAACTGATCCAACCACATGTTCAATATATATATATATATATTTATGTATATAAATATATTAATATATATGCTTATCTAAAAATAAGGAAGGCAAGAATCGAACACGCGACCGGTTGGAGGAGGATACGATGCCTAACCAACTGAGCTGCGGAAATTTTGTTAATATATCCATACATCTATTTACTTATATTATTTAAACTCATTTATTAGAAAAAAAACTCCCTGAGATTCGAACAGTGGACCGCCTTCAACAACGTGGACTACACGACCAACCAACCTGTAGATATTACTTGTATTTATATTTGTATCTTTGTAATTATATTAATCCAAACCATGTTTCTGCCAAATATTTTTTTTACCCCGCATTTTTTTCCTACTATAATACAGGGAAGCTATACCCATGGTTTGGACAAACCGTGGGTATAGGTCTTCAGAAAAAACCCCTGATACCCACGGTTTTGAAAAACCGTGGGTATTGGTCTTCCGAAAAAACCCTATACCCACAGTTTGGCCAAAATCGTGGTTATATGTCTTGAAAAAAAACACCTATACCCATGGTTTTGAAAAACTGCGGGTATTGGTCTTTAAAAAAAATCTATACCCACGGTTTTGAGAAAAACCGTGGGTATAGGTCCCCATATTATCCCTATACCCACGGTTTTTTTAAAAACTGTGGGTATACGCCCATTTTCTAGTAGTGTTTATAAACCAATAATGGGTTGTTCTGTTATAAACCAAGGATGAGTGGCTATGTTATAAACCTAAGATTGTTGGGTATGTTATAGAACTCTAATGCATTTATTGAATGTTTATATCTCATGATCTAATATATTCATGAGTAAGTTTTAGTTTCTTTTATGCATGGGCATTGATGGTGTGACTCATGAAAGTAATGTTTTCCTGTACTAATGTATGTTACATATTTGAAATATTATCTTCATTATTATCTTATGCTATCACTATGACAAAATTCACATATAACGGCGGTTTAAACTACCGCCAGATGGTCCTGTGACAATTTTAAAAAACCACTGCTAAAATTGGTGTTGGCAATCAACACGCGACGGTTCCTTCCATTTAGCAGTAGTTTCTGGAAAGTGTCATAAAAGGTGTATTTCATGGAGTTTTTTAGTTTTAGCGACGATTTTCACTTTAAAAAAATAATTGTAATCTAGTAATGGTTAAAATCACCACTAAAGTCTGAACCTTTTACAAAAAAACTGCCACTAATATGGATAAAACTGCCGCTAAGTAAAATTTTTTCATATTTAGTGGTAGTTTTAACCACCGCCCTAAAAAAATACCATAATATAATGGCTATTTAAACTGCCGCGAAAAAAAGCTATATATAATGGAGGTTTAAACTTCCACTATATCATGAATGAAAAAAACAACCTGCAGGTTCTACAGGCCAAGAACCTACAACTAGAGCAAAACAACAATAACACTGAATGGAATCATGGTGTTACTGAAACAAGGAAGATAGAACTAAGGGGTGGGAATTCACAAATTTATGATAAAAATTTAAATGAATGGAATCATGGTGTTACTAAAAGAACAATGACATGAAGATTCAGAATAGAACACAATTTTGAGGATCATAGTGTAATCCCCCTAAAAATTAACACATAAAACACAGTGAACTATATTAATTTCAATATAAACAAGGAGGATCATGGTGTAATGACTACCACCATTCCACCATCATCGAATTACAAGAATCATTTTTCTGATCATGTTTATCTACCTTATTCATGATCTGCCCCAAACAAAAACCACGACACAACCCCCAGGGTTCATGAAATTTCACACAAGACCAAGAAAAAACAACTTATGAATCATGATGTAATGACCATGGTCATGATACAACAAATTCATATTCCCAAACATAAGGGAACCCAATAATCATATCTTAACCTCCATTCCATAATTGAACTCTTCATGCCACAAATAATTTACCACTAGATAAACATAAAAACATAAAAACCCAATGACCTAATCCTAACACCAAAACATCTTATTATATTTCATACCATCATTGGCCATGTATAAACACACTCGGTCATGGCGTGATAAAATTTCTCAATTAAAATTTCAGATAGAACCAATACCTTCTCCATCACTCTCCCCACAAACTTCCTCTCATGACCCCAACACCCAAAATACAAAAAATAAAGGCATGAGAAATCATTATAAATGATTACCTACTATTTTTTAATTAAAATAATAATAATAAATTCATTGATTTTAAGACATCTAAAACTACCCAACCCAAACCATAGATCCTTGCTTGAACTCTAAGTGATCGTCTCACCCTCCACTTCTACAAACATTGTGACTCATAACTCAGAGCATTCATCCTGATCTCCTATTAGATCATTTTAGGTTTCTTTATATAGTCATAAACTTGTATAAAGAAAATAAAATACTTCCTAAATAATTCAAGAAACTCAACCCATGTAATTTAATTTGTGTTTCCTTGATTCATTATCCACTACTTGAAGTTGAATAATCCTACAATTCAACATCAAAACATAAGGTTAGTAAATATCACATGAATTATAAAAACATCACAGAGACCATCATATCATACAGGAAAACACATTCATTATAAAAACATATCCCTTATATCATCCCATCATCATAATAATTCCTTTCCACATCATCATTCAATATACCATCAACTAGAACATATTTCAATAAGATATCCATTCCTCCTCACTAATGACATCTAATGCGTGATATCATATCAAAATTATACTAAATATATCGATAATGATATAATTATAATTCATTTGACATAGGTTTAACTTATAATAATAAATCAACAACCACAATAACCAAACATGTAGTTTAATGAAAACATATCATTAACAAGGTATGACAATACATAATCATCAATGAAATTGTCTTCAATCCAACATAGTATTATAATATAATTAAATCAAACATTACATAGGGTCACTACTAAAATATTTATATTCAATTTATTATATTTTTAAAGAATTACAGTACTTGAATCACATTTATTAACATAAAATCTTGTTTTTTAATTCATCACATAATTACAATAGAATTACTTCATGCTTTAATCCCATACTTCATACTTAAATTTAAAACCTATCATGCATAATAAATCACATATAATATTCAATTAATGTTGTAAAAACTAAAAAACATCATGCTTAAAATGGAATAAACATAATATAATATATTTTAGCATACTTTCATAATAAACATAATTTAATATAATTCTAGAATTCTCTTTAATCAAATGAAGTCATATTTACATTGTACTTTGATTTAACTTTATTTTTAAACTATATGTTCAAATTAACACATGATATGGCATAAGAAACTTTAGAATCCAAATCTTACTACAAGGAAATTTCTTTTTTTAAATATTTCATTTTATCAGTAATAAATCTTCAATATAATTCTTGGTTGAAAAGAATTTTTGGAAATGTATTTTATGTAAAAGGAAATAATGGTCTTATAACATGATTTTATATTAACATAAAATTAATGAATCATATTAAAAAACTATCCATAATAAACTAGTGAATGAAATACATTTAATTTCTAATATGCTATTTGGAATTTATAGGTTTGTTAGTTAACACACATTAAACATAAATTATAAATCAAAATAAGTAATTTTATATATCTAAAATAAATCATCATATTATGTCATGAATTATTAATAAAATAAGTTTAATATAACATAAATAAATTATTTAGAATGTATCAATAATTATCAAGAAAATATTATTATAAATAATACGTTATAAATATATTCGTTACCATAATAAACACACGAAAAAAATAGTTTAAAATGTTAACTTAAATATAATCCTATAAAAATGATGAATGCACATTTCTTAAAATTTTACCATGAAATCAGTTCATTTTTAGATAGAAATGCTCACTTTGCTGCCGAAGTCTATGTGTTGAATCATAGAGGTCCATATAATACACAGTTCCTGGATAGTAAGGCACCATGAAAAACAAGTGGGAAATAGTAGAATATAATAGTCTGATCAACCTATATGTAAAAGAGATATAATAATCTAAACATCATATATGATCATAAAGAAATTTCAATCTTCATATCCAGTTAAAATACAACATATAGACACATGGTTATACAACACTTACATATGAAACTCATTGTCCCGATACGATCTAAAATATAAGAAAAAGATAAAAAATACCCACATTAGACATAATGATACATGAACAAACCCTCTCCACAAATCATTTTATAATGATGAACTATGCTCATCACCCTCTCTATCTCCATCTCTACTTCCTACTTCTGGCACCTATAGACAATTATATTAAAAATTAAACAATGTTGTATATTTATATTTAATCTTAAAATCAATAAAAGTTTTTGAACTAAATGATTTTGAAGTTGTGTGATTTACCTTCTCAACACCAATCATAACTTAAAATACCCATTTTCCTGACAAATACCTCATATGGTAATGGTCCCAAACCCATCCCGCACACTCAACCATGATGCTCCTTCCAAATGACTTTACCAACTGGGTCATCATGGGAGACTGAGTAGGACTTTGTGGGATTGACATTCCATAGTTCTTTAATTTTCACCTATAAATCAAATAACATTCATATTATAAGAAATATATATTAACATTGTGACAATAAATAATAATTTATTATAATGAAAAATGAATTCATACCCCAACTTCTTTGGAAGACTCATTAAAAAAACTCCCATTAGATTTTTTATGAACATTCAACCACACTTCTGTTTGGGATGCTTGGTGGCCTAAAATATGTCACTAAATTAAACAAAGATAAATAAGAAATTTAATATATTAAATAGATAACATTTTCTAATAAATATTTAAACTAATTAAAAGATTACTAGAGTCGATCGACTTCTAAATAAACTCTTTGACTCTACAGTGTGAGTATAACAATTACTATTTGGCATTCTTGTCATTTAATAAAATAAAATTAAGTTCAGAACATATATTTCAAAAAATTAACACATAAAAAAATAGAAATGGAAATAGATTCATAGTACTAACAAACAAAATATACATAACATTGATATTGAATGACTACAAAAATGACATAAGTGGTTGATAAATGAATGGATAACTACACATATAATCATTTTCTTCTTCAATAATTTTGGTTTCCTACTCAATAATTACTTCATCTACTTCATCCACTATTATAAGACTAATATTTATTATACCATGATGGACAAATAAGTCCACTTCTTTCTATTTATGGGATTAAATGTCAGAGGTGAAATCTTTCACTTCATCACCCATATCATAAAAGTATCTTTGTTTTACGTGAGCAAATAAACTCCACCCATAATCCATGACATCTTTGACATAATATACAATTTTTTCTTGTGATGATAAGATATATGGATCATGTAGTTCACAGTAACCAACATCCATCAAGCGAGATAAGTTCATAGAAGTAAATTGCAAAGAATCTCTTTTAACACCCCTGATAATATCTACCCAATTTCATTTGTATAAAACAATTAAAAAAATTCCTATGGTAGTTTAATTAGATAATATCAGTCAACTTTCCATAGTATTCCACTTCAAAAAATGTAAATATGCCGCTATTTTTTATTTTCAATCCCTCTTCCCGATCGACTTTACGAAATCTAAAGCCATTCACATTGTAAGCGTTGAACTTTCTATATTGTTTTAGAGGACCTTGAGCAAGAAACTTAAAATCTTATGAAAAATATGATAAAGTATAATTATTCATGATCTGAAAAAATTAAGATACATTATTAGATTCACAAAATATATGTGTCAACCTAATATCCATATCGATTTCAATATTTATGATATTACACATTGTGCAAACCATTCTACATGCTCTCTATTAACATATTTTTTTATATCTTTCTCATTTCATGTTCATCCTCTCATTCTTCTATTTATTTGTATCCTTAATTTTTTAATAAATGGATATGAAATTTCACTATTTAGTAGCATATATATATGTTCCTGTAATAATTCCATTTCTGTCAATGTAATATTTGAGCTCCTCCCAACTGATCAACCAATAGCAGGAAAGATTTTTTATTTACCATGCATTTCAGATTGATTTGATGTGTCATCAACACATCCAACTCGATTGAATCTTGTCTCAATGTCATAAAAGTTTTTAGAACAAAAGGTAAGGCACTCCTCTTCCAAATATCCTTCATAAATAGAGCCTTCAGGTTGAGCTTTACTTTTCACGTAAGATTTCAAATGCCCAAGATATATGTGAAATTAAATAAAAAAACTTAATTAGGTATTTAATGAAGTGCTGATAATTTTTTACTAAAATAAAAAACATATAAATAAAGTACCTATCAATTTGATACATCTAATGATAATGTACAAAACCTCTTTATTATTTATCTTCCTCAACTAAATGCACATTTAAATGCATCATGACAGTAAAATAAATGGAGGAAAGATCATATCCATTGCACAAATTGTCAATATAAATCTCTCCTGAAGGTTGTCAAGATGAAATGGATGTAGAGTTTTCTCACATAATTGTCTGAAAAATGTGCAGAATTAGAGTACAAAAATAGTAACCTTTTCAGATAATAATGTACATAATTCCAATGGAAGTAACTACTGTAACAAAATATATGAATCATGGATTTTAAATCCATGTAACCTACAATGCTTTAAGTCAACACACATTGAGATGTTAATTGAATACCCATCAGATACCTTCACATGTTTTAAAGTTTGAAGGAATGTATCTTTATTCATATTTTTCATTGCAAAAATTGATGGAACAAACCTTCCATTCTCATCTGGCCAGAGATCATGCTTTATGTTCATTGCTTGTAAGTCTTTCCGAACATTGAGATGATCCTTTGACTTTCCATACTCATTAAAAAATGTGAAGATTAAATTTTCACAAACATTCTTCTCAATATGCATCACATCAAGATTATGTCGCAACAAATTAAATTCCCAATATAAAAGTTTGAAGAATATAATTTTTTTCTTCCATTATTGTGTTATGATTTCACTTGATGATGCACTTCAAATTCATTTCCCACTATCATTCAAATGAAGCACCTTCCCAAATTCTGTTTCAACATTTCCAAGTTTTGCCAATATTTTATAACTTGTTAACAACTTTGGAGGTGGTCTACGATCAATGAAACCATTGAATTTTGGCTTGTTCAGCTGAAATCTATGAGATGCATCAAGAAATATTCAATGGAACAAGAAGCACCATAATCTACTGTGAGTTAGCTATTTGGGATGAAAATTAAAGTTACAAACAGGATAATCCAATCCCGTGTAAGTGTTCCAACTAGATAAATTATTAAGTCTAGGGAAGTCACTAATGGTCCACATTAGAGAAAATTTCATTTTGAACAATGTTCTAGAAGATGCATCATATGTCTCAACACCGTTGCTTCATAACTCCTATAATTTTTCAATTAAAGGCTGCAAGTATACATCAACATCATTTCCAAGAATTTGTTTTCTAGGAATAATCATTGAAATGATAAAATATGTTTGTTTCATATACATCCACGAAAGCATATTGTAAGGGATCAAAATAACCTGCTAAATGATACAACTGGTAATCAAAGTCCCAAATGGGTTGAATCCATCAGCATCCAATCCCAATCGAACATTTATAGGATCAGATGAGAAATATGGATGTAATGAATCAAATGTATTCCATGATTTTGAATCTCTTGGAAGTCACATTAACCCATCATTATTATTATCTACAGAATACCACTTCATGTGTTTGACAGTTTTTGATGACATGAATAATATTTATAATCTAGGATTTAAAGGAAAGTAACACAAAACCATTGCAGGTGTGTTCCTTTTCTTCTTCTTCATGGTATCATGTTGATTCATAATTCCAACATCAACAATATACTACTATCTAGAAGAAGAACATTTTTCAAAATCCTATCTACTTGAATCCTCTCCCCAATTAGGCATACAATAATTGGAAGACACACATATTTTTTTATAATTTAGACTAAGCTTGTTAACAACTTTTTCATATCATAAAAAGACTCAGGGATCTTTTCTTTAGAAAATTCATCACACACCAATTAAAATATCATATACATCACCTTATTTGTAATTCCACACAGAAATTTGATATGGTAACACTTTAGTAGAAAAGAAAGTTTTGAATATTTCAAACATCCACTATACAACTCTTGATTTCCATCATCAACTAAACCATGAAACACATCTGTCTACTCAGTGATGTTTTCTCTTACATTAGTCTCCATAGAATCAATAGGAGGATCCAATGATATGTTATAATCTTGATTTGGTTTTCCTACAGTCTAAAAAACATCACTTGTCACATTTCTATTTATAACACCCTAAAATGGTTGTTATGATATGTTTTTGATGTTGATGTTGGTGTCTTGAAATACCGAATGCATCATTTATAAGGTTTTATATTTCATTTTCCATTGTTGATGAAGTTGGGAGCTCATTCTATGGATTGACATCAGTGCTCAACCTTTCTGTAATGTTTTATATATTTTCCATGCCAAATCCAGCACAAATAATGATCAGGGAATTGCTTCAATATCAAGTGTTTATAAACTTTATCTCTCTTCAACCATCTTCTAAATTTACATTTCAGACATAGAAATCTTATTCTCCCATCAACAGATCAATTGGATAATGAAAAATCTAAAAACTCATCTAAACCCTTAGCATAATGAGGTGTGTTCCTCAATAATGTGATCCATATTTTATCTATATATATCACAATGTGACTACGCATTTTGAAAAAAATTAAAACACATAACTATTACTAAATAGGAGAAGAGATTCATATATACTAGTAGAAAAAAGATGAATATGTTAAATAACCATACACTACCTTTTAAATATATGTATAAACATCTGTGAAATAATAATTACAGACACTACTGAAAAATAATAAGACTATTTGGACTATTAGAATATGTCGATGAAGAAACTGGTGTAGAGTAGTGAACTTCAACCCTTATTTAATTTATATAGAACAAGAAAATATAAGACAACTATAAATGCCTAAAAAATTAGTACAATGAATCCATGAAGTTCTAAATGTATTTCTTATTATTTATCCACTTCTTTCCTTAGATTTTATTTATATAAAAAACACAAATGGATAACATTATTTAGAAATCCATTGAATATTCTACACATGGGTGTTTCCTAATTCTTCATCATACATTTAAAAACCAAAAGTTAGAAATTGAAATAAAAACATATTACTATTTAAAGTATCATGCTCAAATTCAAAAATACTCAATGTATTTCATTCTTAGTATCATTTTCTAGTGACAGAGGCTTTCTACCATTCAAACAGATGATATAATCTACTACTTAAATATAATAGGGAAATTTTATACCTATATAGCCCACATAATGGTAAAATAATTTTTTCATAGGCTACATAAGGGTACCTCATAATTTTTATAATTTGCGTAAAGGTAACCTTTAAAATATATAGATTGCATAAAGATAAGATTCATTTTACACATGCTTTATATAGGTAAATTATAATGCTATGTAAGGGTAAGAACAAATTATAAGCATTTCATAAGGGTAACTAGTAAAGTTGTGTAATGGTAAGCTTTAACTTAAGCTGGTCATGTAAAGGTAACTTGAAAATCTATATAAAGGCACTCAGAAATTACATAAGGGTAATAAGCATTTTATAAATCACATGTTAAGGAAAAACACAAATTACATACACTATTTAAAGGTAGATAGTTCACTACACAAGGGTAACTTATATTCTTTTCATGTCACTTAAGGGTAGGTTAACACTTGTGTAGAGGTAAGAAACACTTCTGTAAAGTTAAGGAACACTTGTGTAAAGGTAATAATCACTTGCATAAAGGTAATAAAAACTTGTTTAAATGTAAGTAGATATTATGTAAGGGTAAAAACAAGAATACAAATCATACATAAGGGTATAAAGGTACATATTTAAAGGTAACACACAAACAATAAATTCCATGTAAGGGTAAGAAAAATAGTTACATAAGGAATATAAAAATACAATATAAATAAGAAAGATTCCATAATGAAGAAATCTGGGGAAATGATATAATAAATAACTAGATAAAACTCCCCTAAATCAATAAGTAACCACATAATACAATATAAACAAGAAATATTCCATAATGAAGAAATCATGGGAAATGATATAATATAGCACTGGATAAAACTCCCCTAAATAACTATGTAACCATATAATTGAATGTGTCCTGAGATCTACCCTAGTAATACTAATGTGATAATAAGTTAATCTTATATGGGAATAACCACTAAACAATCTATCTATCATCTTATGCTATATATATAACTGAAAACCAAGTTTTCTACACAAGCCTCATGATGAAAACCCTCCACCTAGACCTTATTCCTATAATGACTAGTTTGAAACTAGTGGCATGTGAACCAACTAGAGACATAAGTTAGGTAATCTAATTAGTAACTGGTTTCCCATAACCAATAGTGAAACTGAGGCATAGTCAAAATGAGACAAGTTTAGCACTTGAGGAATAACCATAAATACACTAAACCCTGACACCCAATGATGTAGTACCCCATACATACATAACATACACTAAAGGAATAAGTATCACATTATCATTCATGGGAAGCAGCAAGCATAACATATTTATTACAAACCCACAAAAGTGGTAAATGAGAAAGGGGGAATCAAGGGTTTCCTTCCACATACACAATTTAAAACCAATGTTCTAAACAATACTTTGACACCAAAACATGTCTTGGAATGAAAAAAACATTTCATTTTTCATAAAATAATTACCAAACACAATATAAAAAATGATGCAAAACACCAAATAATTTTAGAAATTTCAATCTCACCCTTACACAAGCGTTCTCTTCTTTGAAAAAACAAATCATGTCCAATGAAATTCATTTCCTTAAAAAATCACATGATCCCATCTTGAAATGTTTTAATAGGTCCAAAAAAATCAACCATTTATTTTAAAATGTTTCAAAGCTATACTTCAACAAGTTTCTTTCTCTTTAAAAGTAAAGACAAGGGAAAAGGGACAACCACATCCACAAAACCATTTAAAACACGACAACAAGACATTTTAGAAGTTTTAAACCATGTAAACATTTAAAATACAAATTTTAAATACATTAAAATAACCTTTTTAAAAAATTTTGAGGTCAACAACTCAATTCCAAATCAAATTCTATTTAAAACCTAGTTTTCACACATTAAAAATAATAATCGGGTCAAAACCCATTTCAAAAAATGATAACCATTTCAAAAGGAAATAAGAGATTTCACAAGAATATTATCATAATAAAATATTCCATTTAAAAAATTAAAATGTGGTATTCATGTGAAAACCCATTTATACCAACCTCAAAACACCAAGAAATATTTTCAAAAAACCATTGGTATATCAAAAATATTTTTAATTTCATAAAAATAGAATTTAGAAAGCAAACTCATGATTATAATTCTAAAATGAAACAATTTCATAGTAACATCTACCTCCAAGAGGTAGAAACTAATCTGAAACACCATGAAAATCATATCCTTCAGAAATGACCACACCCATGGTCAGGATTGGTAGTGAGGATTTGGGGGGTCGATTAGGGCTTTAGGTAGTCGGGGGGGGGGGGGGTGAATCATCAAAGAGGTCAATGAGGGTCAGACTGGTGGTAATGGGTGGCGAGTGTTGGGATCAACAACGAGGGGCATGATCAACAATGAGGGATGGGATCAGTATTGACAAGGGTTTGTAGGGATTCAGGGGGTCGAGGGTGAAGCATTGAGGGGTCAGGGGAGAAGTGTTGAGTTTGTCAAAAAATATAAAAATATTTAGCAGCGGTTTCATAAATCGCCGCTAAAAAACCACCGCTAATGTAAAATTTTGGTGTAGTTTATCATAATGTGGATCATGAAACTAATGTTTTCCTTTTCTAATGTTTATAGAATAGTTAAAGGATGTTATTAATTATGATCTTATTCTATCATGATTCAATGTTTATGTTAAATGATTATGAGTAATGTTAAAGATATTATGTCTTCATATTGATATTTTGTGGCTTTAAGTTCTGATTCCATGTACTTTGAAGTCACTTATGTTTTATGGTTATCACTCAGGATGATGTTATGTTTATCTTATGACCATGTTTTTTCTTATTATTTTCAACTCATCCATGATAAAAATTTTATTCACCCATTAATGAGTGTTTGAACTCACCAATTTATTAAGTTTTCATTACCTAGGTTATCAGGATGAGTCTTACTATTGATATTCCTAGAATATGTTCAACCATGGTGCCTTTAAGGATAAGTGATCTCAAGTATTATAAAATAAGATGACTATGTAGATAGTCTCCAAATACACTAAACCTATAGGTCCATGGAATATTAATATTTATAAAATATAATTTTTTTAAATCATGTAAATGATTTAAAATAAAGGAATGGTTATCTTGAGTCACTATACCTATTTCCATTTTTTTTTTATTTTGGAGATTTACACTCCTTCGTTGCACCCACCTTGGTCTACATGTCAGGGTTGGATGTGGAGAGGCTTTCTATGCCCTAGTGTTATCCACACATGTTAGTGTAAAGGTGAGTTTATTTGATGTTTCTGGTGATACAAACTGATAATAGAGAAAAATCATTCATTGAGATATTTATTTATATTACAGATACAACCATACTATGTTATTATTATCTTAGATTGGTTGTATTTCATTCAAATAGTAGTTGAATATTTTTTGGAGGAGAGTTAATATTCTTGATGTGGTCAGAATATTTGTGTTTTTTTCTCATGAGTGAGGTTTCTAGATGGATAGTAAGTTAGTGTATCCCCTTCTCTCTTTGATGTCTGAGTCATTAGGAGAGCTAGTGAGGGCTCATGTGGTAGACACCACCAATTTTGTTTTTCAGATTTTATGAATGTTTTGCATATGGATGTTTTGAAACTACCACCATGATGGAATTTTGAGTTTTTAATAGAGTTACATCCATGTTATACATAAATTTTGATGGATCCATATATTATGGCACCATTGGAGTTACATATGATAACAATCTAGATTTATGACCTGATGCCAAAAGACTTTATCATCCCTAGTGTATCTCTATGGGGAGATCTAATTTTTTTTCCAAGAATTAAGATGGTAGTATGATGTTATACATATATTACTAGAGGTTGAATCTGGTGATGATCAAGAATAATTACCCACTTCCAAGAATTATTGATATCTTTGAACAGTTGAGGGGATATAGCTAGTTTTTTAAGATCGATCTATGGTTTGGATACCATCAGTAGAGGGTTAAGGATGAATATATTTCAAAGAATGCTTTATGGTACTGGCATAGACACTTTGGGTTTGTTTTCATGCCATTTAGTATCATAAACACCCTATATGTGTATATAAGGATCATGAAATCCATATTTACTAAGTTCCTAGACCAATTCGTATTCATGTTCATTTACCATATTAACATATACTTAGGATCAGAGAGGAGAACACTGACCACCAGAGGATCATTTTGAAAACATTTAACACCACCAACTACATGGGAAATTGTCCAATTGAAGTTCTTGATGAAAAAGACTCATTAACTTGGGAACATGGAATCTCAATAGGGAGTAGCGGTAGATCTAAAAAAGGTTTAGGTAGTTGTTTCTTAGAAAACACCCAAGTACATGGAATAGGTATATAGATTTATTTCCCTCATTATTTATTTTCAGAGGTATGTGTCTGATTTATCTCATACAATATATCCATTAATATCCCTATCCCAGATGGACAAGGATTTCATTTTGAATTATTAGTTCTAAAAAACATTTGATTTCCTAAATTAATAGTTTGTCAACATCCCATTTCTTTGGATTCTTGAGTAGGGTGTGATGTTTGAGGTTATTTGAGACATTTTACACTATATATTTGGATGTTTTTTGATGAACCAATAAGTAGTATTATTCTATGAGTCCAGTAAGTTATTTCCTATAAGGATAACTACATCACCCACTATCCAAAGAGGGCGGTAGTGGTTTTTCTGCGAATCTATGGTTACACTAACTCATTCGGGAATCTTTTTTGGTCTTTACAGATCACAAGATCATAAAGTACATATTTTCCCAATGCGACTTAAATATATGATAGTAGAGGTGGTTAGAGTTTCTATAAGACTATAGTTTTTAGATCTCTTATACATAGTAAATTTAAACATTATGATATATGTGATAAGTAAAAATTCATGGGGAACTATTCGATATTCTGTGTATTTCTGGAGGATGATGGGGGAATTAGAAAATTTTCATCTTAGTTCAGAGGAGGTTGATGTTTTAGGATACCTATTCTATATGAAGATATATCCCACTTTGTTTTAGTATGTGTAGGTTTCTCAATGAGAGGACTCAAATTTGGTGGTAATTCATGACCAAATCATTCATGGTGATACCCATGTAGGATGGTGAAATAATGGATTGCATTGGGTTATGTTTTAGGGAAGGATATTTGTCACATTGGTGATGTGTGATGGAGTCCCCCATAAGTTATGTATCTCATTCCTATAGATACATATCGGTATGTCTAAGATGTATTGTGGATTGGGGAGGTAGTTTTTGCGACATGGGATGAAGTGGTCAGTGGAGGTGTTAGTGGAATGATTCCTCATATGCCAACAAGTATAGGAAGAACATCGTGTCCTTGGTGGGTTTTTGTAGCCTTTGTATGTCCCCGAGTGAAAGTGGGAGGATGCCTCATTGGATTCCTTCACTTGTCTACCCATGTACTAGGGGGGATATGATGCTATCCAGGTTATCTTGTACTGATTAATGAAGTCAAGTCACTTTATAGAGACCCATGAATTGAGTACCATGGATTTTCTAGAGATATAGTACATGGATGATGTGGTAAGGAATCATAGATCCCCGTTAACCATCAATTGTGACCAAGACCCTAACTTTACATCATGACTCTATAAGAAAATTCAGTATGCCATTGGCTCTCAATTAATCCTTAGCATTTCTTTCCACCCCCAAATGGATGGGTAGATAGAGAAGATAATCTAGAGACTAAAGGATATTTTGTTGGTGTGTGTCTTTAATTTAGGTGGATCAAGGGTATAAATACACCTTTTGTTGATTTTTCTTATAATAACAACTACCAATCATCAATAAATATGTCATACTTTGAGTACTGTATGGGTGGTCGTGTTGATCCTTATTGATCTAGAATGAGGTTGGATAGGTAGTAGTTCTTGGTTCTGATATGGTTTAAGGAATAATGGAGAATATCCAAGTGGTTAATGAGAGGATGGAGGCATCACTAGACTGTTAAAATGCTTAATCCAATCAACATAGGAGGCCATTAGAGTTTGAGTTTGGTGATCAAGTTTTTCCAAAGGTTCCCCCAATGTGGTTAAAATAGGTTTAGTAAGATAAGTAATCTCTCAACCTAGTTTTTTGACACTTCAAGGTGCTAGAGTGCATTGGGGAGGTGGCTTATTGGTTTGTGCTTCTTCCACAACATGATAGCTTTCATTATGTCTTCCTGGTGTCTTAGATCCACTAATATCTTCATGATGATTTACACATCATCGGCTAGAGAGAATTGGATATTGATGAAGATGGAATTTTTATGGAATATTCAATTAGTATTTTAGACTATCAAGATATGGTTCTATGAGGCCGTGTTATCCTCTTGGTTTGAGTTTCTTAGTGGCATGGAACTCTAGAAGGGAGTACTTGAGAGAGGGAGTCACATATGCACATCAAATATCCATATTTTTTTATTCTCTATGGTTTCATTTTTTTATATTAAAGATATATGATATTTATTTTACATATTTCTATTATATTTTTAGATCCTATTATTATGTTTTGAGGTGTGGTTTCATCCTTATATGAGAGGTATCTGATGGGGGAGTGTTTGGTGGTTTCTTGTAGTTGATATTTCCGTTTCTTTTTTTGTTGGTTTTTATTCTCAATGATTAGAATAATTTTAGAGACATCTATAGTAAAACAACAGACACTTTCGACCCATAATTTTTCAATTTTTGGGTGTTGGCATCCTTGATATGGGTTTGAGGAAGGGAGAGGAAGATCTGAAGACAAATCTACAACTATAGGTGGTGATTCACAATGTGAATCACCGATTCGTGGAATGTAATGTTTCATAGGCAGACACATGACTTATTATATAATCTATAATTTATCTAATTCATTAACTAAAGTGTTTCTCATGTCATGAATGTTCATGATGGAGTTTTATAAGTTCTTTATTTTGAGGTTTCACAACATTAAATTATATACTAATGACATGAAATTCCTCTAGGTTTGTTAGACTGAGCACTTTTTTTCCAGTATATTTGAATAGTTTTAGGATCAAAAAATTAACTAACCATTCATGCTATGAATAGGGATATTTATAAGAAATCTATAAATAATAAACTTAATTTGATCACCCTTATTCTCCCATCATTTCCCTTGAAATTTAGTTGATTCCCAATTGATTTTTGGAGCCCTAAAAATATCAGATCTTTAGTTTTCATCTCTGTATTCTGGAGGTTTGGTATTAGTGTTTCTATTTGAGTTATTATTCTATTTTATTTGTAATCTTCTTTATTTCCTTATAGGTTTCAAAGTGGCTATGTTTTTTGAATTGGGTATTTTTTGGGCTGTAATTTTAACGAAACATCGATGTGTTTCATATGGATTCAAGGATTCATTGTATGGTTTTAGTCCCATGGTTTATCCTCTATATTTTTTGTCTTTCATAACAAATTAGAAAGCTTCATTTAATGAAGGGTATTTTATTTTTATCATTTTTTATGAATTTATGGGATTATCATGATTTTCCTTCCTTTTGGTGGGTTGTATGAATTGGCACAATAATGATAATAAACCAAACCGTTGAAAATAAAAGGTAATGATGTGATATGTATGTGGTTAATGGTTTTCCTTGATATTGTTTTTTTGTTATTTAATGTTATATGATTTTTATGAAATTATTCCTTATAGAAATGTCTTGACTTGAGAATAACCTTTTAATGGTTAAATACATAAAGTCATTAAATGAAAAGAATCAGTAGAGCATGAATGTTTTATGCTTGATTTCTGGTATATAGCATAGTGGCCTTGGTTATTGTGGCTTGGTGTTTTTTATTACTATGGCTTGGTGGACTTCGTTTTTCTAGATTGGTGGCCATTGTTTTTTTTATCTTGGTGGCCATAAGTGTGATATGGTGGTTCAATGTGGTGGTTTTCTGATAGTGATTTAGTATCAATGGAATAATAATAACAATGACATACATAAATGTGGGAATGGATAAATAATTTGTGACTATGAATTTAAAATAATAACCCAATGAATAAATAATGGTGGATGATCATTGAATAAAAAATCAAAATTAGAACTTGGGTTGTAGCCCCATTGTGTGATGGTTGTGGTTATTAGTTTTTAATTAGAGGTAGTACTTGGTTGATTGATGTTAGTAGTGTTCTGACACTATTTGTGGCAGTGTTTCTTTTGTGAACCCATAGGTGTGAGATTATGTGATATTATTATATACCTATATTTTGTTGTGTTTTCTTATGCTCCCACTTAATTTAGGTAACCTAACCAACATATAGAGACCCCTATGGGTGTTTCCCTAACATCCTAGATGGATAGGATACATGTGGATAACAACCCTTATCCCCTGCTATCCCTTCAACAATAGTTTTTTGTGATACCAGTGGATAATGAGATATGTGTTGGGGGCCATGAGTGGTAGGGGAGGATATGAGGTTGATTTCCTAAAAATTCATGATACCCCACTGACTTGGTGACATGATATAATATGTACGGTTGATGTCATGAGATGTGATATGTGGTTGGTGCTACAATATATGATATACAATTTGTGTCATCATTTTTGAATATGGAGGGATAAGAGCAGTGGATGTCTTCACATTGGGTGCGAGAGAAAAACCAATGGGTTAATGGTTTCTGGGTACCTTTATCTATACTCTTATGATACTAATTCACTATTATTGGATGCATTATTTTAGGATAAAACTAACTTGAGGATGAGGGAAAACTAGTTTACCTATGTAGGTGGTGGTTAGTTCGGTTATTTATACTCTGGGGAATTAATATGATCTTTCCACTTTTTCTCAAGAGACCTTGGATCTGATACTATTGAGTATAAATTTTATTCCCACCCTTTGTATATAAAAACTCTTTTTAGGATTCTATGAGGGATTTGGTGATCGATCTAGATAGTACCAGCTCAATGCTTGGGTTGTTGTTGCTGTTTCCGCATGATTTTATTTTGGTATTATTTTCTCTTGGATATGTTTGCATCAGTTTTATTTTCAGGAATTGTTTCATATTAATTTTATTTCCGAATGGCCCAGAGGCCTTTTATTATTTTATTATGGATAATACCCCTTTTAAGGGTTGAAGGGGAACCCTTGAATGACCCATAGGCCCAAGGCACAATACCCAACAAGACCCGAAGGCCAATTACATGACCTGAAGGCCCAAAGGCATACATGCCCATAACATGACCCGTAGTCCCAACCCACTCGACCTTCCCCTCCCCAGTTTCTGCATCATTGATCGCCTAGATCCACACCTTGCATTGCAGACTAGCTAGCATTGCTCCGTGAAAATCTACATGGTGTTTGGTCCCAATGGTGGTTGCCATACCCTCTCATTCTTCTAATCTGGTTAGCTCTGCTCTGGTGACTACTAATCTTGCTATAATCCTCTTCTGGGGCTTTCTATGTGCAAACTGGGCTAATATATAGTCTGAATGGACCGAAGGCCTTAAGGCCCAAAGGCCTTTGATGACCCGAAGGCCCTAAGACTAGAAGGCCCAAACTGGTGGTCCAAAGTCCCAAATCGGGTGAATAGTTCCGAATGCTACAGTACCAAACAATGCCTGCTAGAGTACTGCTACAGTACCCCCGGGAATTCACCTCCCCCCGGTTTTGAACCCGGGTCTCTTGGATGCCAAGTAGGAGCCCTTACCACTCGGGGACAGGCTTGTTGGCTTAATTGTATGTGATTTTGGTTTATTACTTTTATAGTATAGTGAATTATTTAGTGGTTTGATGTTATAATCCATAAATATTAGAGGGTAATGACTCCCATTATATGCATTTATACCATTTATGGTAGTTTCCAACTTGAGGGATATGAGAGGAAGGAATATGGGGTCACTCCTTCTATTCACTATCATCCCAAGAGATATAATAGTGAGGGGTGGGGGGGGGGGGGGGGTTCATGACAATGTTGGACCACTTCATGATGTAAAATTTTTCATCCATTAATGAAATTAATAATCCATTGGTAGCTGAATAATGGAGTGAGTCCCTCAAAAGATATTCCCATATTCGAGGAGTAATGAAGAGGATATGGTTATTATGTTAGTTTATTGTTTAAGGGGAGATACATATCATTGGTGGTTATTGATTCAAAACACTAAGGAGGAAGATATAGATATTATGGAAAGGGAGATATTTAAGGGGATATTATTTGAAAAATTATTTCCTCATGAAAAACGAGTTGATTTGGGAAGGAAATTTTTAAATTTGATACTAAGATAAGGGGAACACATTTATGAATATGATGTTAAATTTAAAATATTATCAAGAAATTCTATAGACTATATACATAATCCATAAGGAATATTATTTTTTTCTTTTATAGGAAAAATCTAAGCCTTCGAAGGGTGTTACCATCTCAAACATTTTCAATATATGAAGATACAATATCAAGTGCCATAATGTCAAAGAAGGAATTCTAAAAGTCTTATATTTTCAAATACAATATATGAAGAGAATTACTAATCATGAAGGAGAAATAAATATAGAGCGGGGAAAGCATGGGAGAGTGGAATTTCAAACTTGTGATGGTTGTGGAGAGAAAAAACTTGGGATTTTCTTGGAGAAAATGGGAGTTTGATTTAAGTGTAGAGATAAATTCAATTTTTTCATGAATGTATTGGAAATAAATAATCAAATAATATAAAATGATTCATCTACAATGATATAGGCAAACATTTATACAAATTCCCCATGCATCAAGATAATTAAACTCAAAATATGCTTAGGGGTAAAGATCGAGCCTATGCAATTACTACAGAAGAAGTTGAAGTTATGAATAATTAGATATAATATAATTTTATAATAAAATCAACGTTTCAAAGTTATTTATTTGATTCTAGATCTATAAAATATTTTATAACCATTGATAATATTGAATCATCCCATAAAGGAATGAGTTATCAATCAATAAACCTAGTTTAGATCTCATTTTAAATAGAATGTATCAGGTGGTCTTGTTTAAGATACATAGATATTCCCTAGTTATAAAATTGATTCATATACCTATATTTAACTTTAACTTGGATGATATGATTTTGAGTTTTTCAATTTGGTCAATCCTATTCTGAAGATTTTTGTGTTTTAAGTTATTTATGAAATAATTTATGTTAAATTTGTATTTTTATCATTGAATTTTTATATATTAATGTATTTCTTATTCATATGAGGGACTATTTATATTGAATATAATCTTAACTTATGCTATTCATTTTGGTTTTAGTAAATGACTAGATAAGAAATAAATAACTTATCATTCATTACTGGATCTTATAATCCATTAAATATTGATTATTGTGCTTTAGGTTTGACATGATTATTCATTATTTATAATATTAAAAAATATATTTGATTTTTATGTGGATAATGTCTCTCAACTATCATGGTATGATTTTTAAAACTCATTATGAGTCTTATAATGGCATATTAATGGTTTTATAAATATTTAATTAAGAAAAACTATGTTTCCTAGTTGCATATTAGAAATTAATTATCATAAAAATCTATAGTTTAGATTATACCTATGTTAACACATATTCATTTTTGTATATAACATTTAAAATTACAAGGAAATAATTTATTTAAGGGAGGAAAATATAGCACCCTGAAATTTTAATATGAAATTATCCTTAAAATTGATATTTTTGAATAGTATGTCACACACACAACATCGATTTAAATGGAAAAAATGGTACATTTAATAAAGATAATGTTTTAAGTATTAAATGTGACTATTATAATGACTCCATTTAATTGTTAGGTATAAATATAAGTAACCATACTATGAAATAAATAAATAATAATTGTAATCAAGTAGTGAAATTATTCCTTACAAAACTCATTTATCCAATCTTGGAGAGGATATAGTGTCACTAGGGGTTTCCTTAGACCTGGACAAATCCAAAATCTAACAAGTAAGGCTTGGGTGAAATTAGTTACAGGAGAAGTTCAAGATTTTGGAAATATCTATGAGATCCATGCTAGATAAATCACCGCCCCAAAGTAACACTTCCTCTTATTTTACCCTTAAAACTTATGCAAAATTATTGAGGGTATTTTTAAGTAGAATTTATGACCATATTAACATGTAATTATCAATGTGTTTATATATTAAATTTATTATATACATTTTAAATTTTGAAATATAAATATAAATAATTTTCATTTTAATACTAACACATTTATAGAATTAAATTAGTGAAGCTAAATAACTAATAAGATCAATTTATAATTAAACATGTATTTTTCTAAAAATTTACTTTTTTCGAATTATGAATTTTTATTTTAAGAAAATAAATATATTTTGGTTAAATAAGGATAAACTATATTTTTTATATAAGTAATATTTTAATATTAATATATTTTTTAATTGATAGAAAATGTGAATAAAAATGGTTAATACTTAAAAAATCATTTTCCTACAAACATAGTTTTTCATTATATTTTATGTTTTCATTTAAAAGTTAAATTCCTAAATTTTTAGATTTAAATTAAAAAAATGAACTAATTCTTTGAATTCATCAAATAAATATTTTCTAATAATGTTTTTTTGTTATTTTTCAGAGAATATTGTTTTTTAGGTGAAGAGTATAAAATATTGTTTTTAAAAATTTCATGACTTTTATGAAATCATTAGGATATATGCATAGATTGAAAATTTAGGAAAACATTTTAAAAATAAAATATTTATTTAATAAGTAAATTTTATATTTATAATATCTTTTTTTGATTTATAATCCCATGATTTCCATTTTAGGAAAAAATAAACATTTTTCCAAAAACTGGTTTTTTATTACATTACACATTTATTATTTTAAAATTAAATTTTATCAATTTTATAAATTTAATATTATAAAATGGTTTTCAAAATTTAAATAACAGTATCAACATTATCTATTATGGTTTATTTTATTTTAGTAATAAAAATATGTTACCAAAGATAAAAAATCATCGTAGTAAAGGTAAATTAGGGTAAAGTTAAAACTAATGAGAAAAAGACTAAAATTTCTCAACCTCTTCTCCAAATGAGTGGATGAGAGGTTTTATCAACCAAATAAAACTACCTTAAATTATTTAACACTTTTTTATTCCCTTTCCATGTAAAAAGGACATGCCTTTCACATTAAGAAATGGAAATTTGTGAAAATACAACTCACCTTATTTACAAAAGGATAATTTTACCACCCCATTAAATTCACTCCTAGTTTAAATTCCTCTTATAACCATATAAATGTTACTTATCATAGATTAATATTTCATTTTTATAATCATATGTTCATAATATGATAGAGTATGTCCTCTATTTCTAACACATCTTTCAAGAGAAAATACAAACTCTCAACGTGAATAATAACGTCTCCCTAATATTTTCTTCTTTATATTCTTTCACAAAAATTATGAAAAAATTTAAATGACACCAGTATCAATAATTTAGTTAAATTCCATTATATTTTTGTTAAAATCATTATTTATATTCACCCCTTATCCTTAGAAAATTGAAAACGTCATCCCTTCGTAAATGTAGACTACCCCCTCCATGAACGACATACATTTTATAGAAATAAAAATTAATGGATAGTTATAAGAATTTAATTAATGAATAAATATTATATTAATAATATTATTAGGATTTTGAAAATATAAATCAATTTCTATAGTCTCTCCATTATATGGAAAATGAAAATGTCGTTAGTGCATACATGAAGACTATCGTATCCATAGATGACATGTCCCATTATTCATATATCCTTACATGGGTAATTATAAAATATATTTGATGAATTTATATTATATTATTAATTAATATATGTCATTAATATTTTTCTAAAATAAATTCACAAAAATTAATAATCATTATAAAGTAATTTGTTGATATTAATAAATTACAAGAAACAAGACCAACGTTTATTTCATCTTTATAATCAAGATATAAATTCTCATGTAATGAAATTAGAAAATTATAAATAATTATAAATCATTTTTTAAGTATATTGAATTATCTCAAAATGATGAATTTTCCTTCAAATATTTAGGATCATCATTAACATTTTAAATCACATGCGAAACAATAAAATCCGCTAACATGCGAGGATGAAAATAAACTATAACTAACTAATATGGGTGTAAGTAATGATTATAAATGAAGTGTATAAATAGTAATAGATTAGAATATTTTTGAAATAATATACTAATATGGTTTTTTATTGTACTGGAGATTAAATAACTTTTGTGGAAGTTGAATGTTAAGTTAAGGGGGTTTCACCTCACATTTATTTATTTTATACATATGCCATATTCAATTTTTTTATTATGTTGTATAAATTATTCCCTTTAAAATTATTTTAAAATGATTAAATTTATTAATGTTATTTTATATTCTATTTTATGTTTACACTTTCAAGATATTTCTAAATATTATTCATATTTACATATTTTTTCTTCCAAAACACATTTGTAGACTTAGCTTTTATTTCTTTTTATTCTTCTATGTAAATATTCAATGATATTTTAACAGTATTTTTCATTAGATCTAACATCATTCAATATTATTATGTTTCAATTGTGATGTTATTTTAATAATACCATCCACATTCTTTCTATTGATAGCTTATGGTATTTTTATTTCACTTGTTGACTAGGTAATGTATCAAAAATTCATATACTAGTTTTCTATATGATAGTTTATTGATTAATAACAAAATTTGATTATAAATTGTATTTGTATTTTTTATTCTATATTTTGGATGTGTTAGACCTATTAAATGATAGTTATGACCTGCAATAACCCCTCAATGAATCAATATGAATCATGATCCTAAGTAGTCTTGGTATTCGGCATATGCCTTACCCATTTGTGTATGAAGTCATTATTAAGCCCTTGATGGTGATAATTAGATGTCCAAAAATATTCATTCCTCCATTATGAAATTAGTTATTGTTATCAATGTGATTATTCATATTTCTATTCTATCCACATATTTATTTTAATCTCACATGATCAGTTATATATAATTACTTTATTATTCTTTATTCCTTCCATAGTATTCATCCCACATTTAATATATGAAAACTTCTACTTTATGATTTATATTATTGAGAATCTAATATCTCCATTGTATTTTTACCACCACCAGGGAACCAATAAGTTATCTATGAATAAATTCAAGGATAAAATAGAATAAATAATAATTTTCTAAATGTAAATTTGTCATGTATTTTAGGTTTTCAAAAGAAATATTAGTGTCATTTATATATCTATTCTAAAAACATTTTAAAACTCTATGACACTTCATGATGTGATTCCTTGTATCTTGTAATAATGTAATGTATTGACCCCTAGATTTGGGATACTAGAGTCAGGGTTGTTAAAATAATTGACATGATCAACATTGATATAAGAATCATTCATCAAATTAAAATATGAAATAACACATCCAGAAGTGGTTGAATGTTGATCATCACATGACTATCATACATCAAAGTGAACTTATTTGATCATTCAATAAATCACGATGATGATATAATAAATTTTGACACCTCATATTTCATTGTACACCCAAAAGGCATTGATCTTGATTATGATATATAAATGTTCACTATGAAGATTTTTTTTTGTGTTTTTTTAATAAGCGCTTCATTGGATTATTTTATTTCTATTTTTTAATAAAATATATGAAATAAATTAAGCATTAATAATGAAAAACATAAATATATTTTATTTATTTTCATCCCTTAATGTATATAGACATATTGAATTGAATATTGATGTCATCATCTTGAAGACACCTTAAAACCTGATCAATAATTTTATTCTGTTCCAAAAAATGATTGAAAATGTTTATCAAAACAAATCAATTTCATTCTCTAAAGTGAATGTAAATATACATGATTTTTTTAAAAAAAATTTGAGTGGATATAATATTCTTTGTTGATCATTTTTAATATTTTTTTATAAATTAACAAATAATTATTATATAACTACGAGAAGTTTTTTGATGGAAATAAATATTTAATGAGAATAATGAGTTTTTTTAAAAATATATGGAATATTGTTCACAAAATGGATTTTATATAAATATAGGATTTAAAAATTTTGTTTAAAATTATCTTCATCCACTAATCTTTGATATGGTAATATTAATATAAATAAAAAATATTAATATTTATCTGGTCTTATGAACTATCAACTTCATCTTGTATAATTTATTTGATGAAATACCATAAAGTGGATATTATTGTTCTCATAGTTCATAAAAAAGATTATAGATTTAGGAAATTGATGGGTTTTATAAGAACATCATATTCTTATTACAATGGAAGAAATACATTAAAAATTTGGATTTATCATCAACAAATCACCATGTAAATGAAGAACATTATATAAATAAAAATACCTAATGACTAGTAAGACCCATATTGATGGAGTAGGTCTGATATAAATCACTTAGAGATATTTAAAAGTCTTCAATCCCCATATTTAATACACTGACCACTATAATCCTTATACACTATGAGATGATCCCTCAAACTTCAAGGGTGTCTAAGCACATTCTACTTGAAGAAAATTAGAGAATAAATAAGAATATAGATTCATATTGGCTAGATAAAATCTGCACAAAAACCTAATAGTAATATCCATTCGAATATATAGACTTCCTTTATTCAGTTAAGGAGTTTAAACATCAACTGCTAATGTTTGGCAGCAATCACACATTACCTAAAACTCATGCCCATGGGAGTGTTATAATTGTTAAATGTTTCAATGATCATAACATGTTTTTCTTGAAATAAATGAATTATATATATAATAAATAATCCTTGACAAACCATTTTGAATACATTGAAATAGACAATGAACTAGATATCATTTATCATATTTTATATCGTATGTCATACCATATGATATTAAAATCACTTTAAATTTAATGATACAACCTTACCTTTTACTATTCTGTGAATCATATGCATGTTACGGGTTATGATATATATGAATAATACAGTACTTCAACATATTTTAGTGTATATCCATGAATCTAAAACTTATACTAAAATCATAAAGTCTTTATATAAAAAAATCACAACTCATTATCAATTCATCCAAACTCACAATTTTATTTTTTGGTCATACAAGTGAAAAAATATCATCTTGTTTTAACTCAACTAAAGAAATAATCGACAATATACCCAACCACCCATTGGTTAGATCAACATCAAGGATTGAATTAGAAAATTGTCATTGTATTAAGGTCTACATGATAAGTATTTTAACAACCTTTGGTAAAGGGGATTTATAATAAGTATACTACTATAAGTATGTCAATAACTAGAAGAAATTTCATGTGATATAATTTTGTGAGTTAGTCTAGATAAGGATCATCTAGTTATTATCTGATGAGTCTACTCACTGTATCACATACACACTACTGATGTTGATATTAACATATCATTATAACCCAAAATAATATGTGATAATCATTGATTAAGGATAAATCAAAGTCATAATTTGAGGGAATTTTGTCATTCCATTAATAATTGAATATAATTGTAGACATTAATTAATGAGAAAATAGATTTACATTATTATAAAACAATGATACAATCCCATTTAAAAAATTAATTAAATTAAATATCTCATTTATCTAATACCTTGAGACTTTATATAACCCTCAAGATCATGTTGTATTAACATATTTTTTAAAGTATCTTCAATGATATCTTATGAATCCACCAAAAAAATATTTATATCAACCCTATCCTTAATTACTTGAATGAGATAGTGTTTATAAATGATGTGTTTGTTCATTTAGTGAGACCTGGGTTCTCTCCTTTGAGAAATATCTATTTTTTATCGTAGTAAATATCAATTTCTCCCTTAATTTTAGGTGCCACCCTAAGTTTAGTGATGGAATTAATGATCCAACCAACTCCATTCATGACATCTAATACATCAATGTACTATACTCTTGTTATCGAGTTTTCTGTGATGGATTATTTGTAACTCTTCTAACCAGTAGCTCCACTATTTAGGAAAAACATGAATATATATTGAGATATCATTTCATATCTTTCGAATTTAAAACTAGCATCAGTATTACCCCTTAGAACGAGATCATATTTGCCTATAAAGACTAAAAAGATATTCTTACTTTTTTCTCAAGTAATTAAGGTTATTCTTGAGATAAACCTAGTGTCTCTCACCTCAATTGGATTGATATCTACTTTTTATCCTAAAAAAACAATATTGAAGTGGCTTAATTTTTATACATGTTTTCAATACCATTTCTATATAATTATAATGATTTTGATGGTGAATTGTGATTTTACTCTCAATATTTATAATTCTCATCATTTTTTGGTTGAAACAGGATTCTTTGAAAGTTTTATAAAAGAAAGTGAATTTTTATAATCAAATTGATCATATATTTTTACTTGAATAATTCACTGAAATAATATTTTGAATTTATTTTAAATATTTTGGAAATTATATTATCACATTTCATGTTTTTTATTAAAAATTAATCATCATAGGATATTTTAAAAATTCATCTTTGATGTTTTCAAATTCCATTTTTTTATTTTGAAATCATTTTTTCATTTTGAATTATTTATATTTAGTAATATTTTTATTCTTTTTGTGGGAGAGGTTTGCATAATGGTAAATATATTATTAAGATATGGATAAATTTCATGAAGACACCTAATTTAAGGTACCAATGTATCTTCAAGAGATGCATAAAGATCATCAAACACCTATATAAAGGTTATTTAGAAGGCCTGTATTAAGTTCAAATCACATAAGAATAATCCCTCATGAAATAGGAGCTACGTAAAGGTATAAATATAGTTCTAAGAGCTATATAAATATTCTTTAACACTTCAACAACTCATTTTAGGTTTCAAACACGTTTTTGAATATTACATCAAGGTAACAAACATAGTTTCTAAAGCTAAATAAAGGTGACATCACGTTCACAGAGGATATAAAATGTTCACTCAACACCTTTTATCATAATTAAATCACAATTACCTAATTCTAAAATCATTAATAAATAAAATAATGATTGATGCTGAGATCAAAGAAGACTATAAAGAACTATTGAATATTATCAGCGAATCCAATAGAGGAATCAAGATAACATTGGTTGTGATATTTATGGTCTGATAGAAGCTCGAGTCACATGAAGTATATGATGTAAAGTAAAGGCATCCGGGTGGTAGAATTCGATGCAAAGACTGAGGTTAATGTCTATTATATATAGTTCTATGAAGAATCATGTGATTCTAAAAAATGTTCAACTAACTTAGAATAAAGTCTAGGTACATCATTCTTAGAGATAAATCTTGACCCATGAGGGGAGAGTGAATTCTATTAGCATAATTTCATTAGGATCACTGGAGTTATAATGGTTGATCATAAAGGCCATTCAAGGATAATTTTACATGGATGATGTTTTGTATTATAATTGTTTTTGAATGTTTTCCCATTTCACATCCAAATAGGGGATGCGGGCTCCTCATTGAGTCATTCCCCTTTATTCTCTTGAGGTATATCTCTCTCTACTAACATACAATTTCATTATATAACTCTATCTTTTAAATAAAATCGATCATTTTCATTATTCGTGTGTCAAAACACCTTTATAATTGATGTTCTCACCTACTAAGCCAATCCTAGGATGTGAAGCTTGATTATTCATAGTGATTCAAAAATAAAGGTTACCATCATTATCTTTAAATATCTATCAAGTAGTGATGGTGAAATGGACATCCAACAACATGTTTATCAGAAGATCTGTTTTATACTCTCTTCCCTTATTTATTTTTCTTCTTCTTCAATTTTTCCACCCAATACAATTTAATACATGTGGTTTCATGATTTGATGACCTCTCTATGATTATTCTAGCTTGTGATAAATTCTTATTAGTGTGATTTTTTGAGTGATTCTTATTACATTTAGGAATAATATCCCATGAATTATCTGAAATCCATGAATGTATAATCTTTATTTAAGGTGAGAGAGTTGAATTAAGTTGAGACATATCTTTTTCATTGAGTCTATATGAAGGTTTATTGTTCAGTCCTTTATTCAAAATATTATAGGTAGTAGAAAAGGATATCATCATAAGGGATGGTTTGGTTTCTCACTAACCTTCTTTACCATCACATTGCTTCTATTTTGCTGGTTTTTATTTCTTTCTTTTACTATTCACATCACTAATTTTCATATTTTCTTTATTTAATTCATTTTTTTATGTTTTACTTTGACGAACAAGTTTCATCCTTGAGATAACACCAAGGTTCACTACTATTCTTTCTCTAGGTAGTTTAAAAATTATTTTTGATTATGCCCACTATTACCTGACACTAAAATCAGAATCATTTCTTGGGTGGAACATTCATGTTAATGATACCTTTATTTTATTATCCTTATAACTATCAATAGTGATGAACTCTTACAATTTTGAATCAAATTCACTATTAAATTACTCACTAGTGATATAATGTAGTGAAATATTGAAACATTTTCAAATTTTACTATGAGGAAAATGAAGAAAATCACCCATTGAAAAATAATTGGCTATAACTAAGTGATTTATGAAACTAATTGAAAAATCATATAATTCAATTAACTAGGATTAATGTATATTGGAAAAATTTCATCAGGTTTTTGAAGATGATTCTAAAAAATAATTTGAATAAGAGTTGGTGCTACCCTATTTTCAGTATGAGATGCTCTATAATGCTAAATTGGAATTTTAAGATCAAAATTTTAATAATAGTTTTGATGTTTGGAAAGATAAGTAACACATTGTATTGAAGTATGTTGGATCTGATTTTAAAAATAAAGTAGCCTTGAATATTAATTAGAATAATTTATTTTTTAATAATCTACCTTATGATATTTCTGTGGGTGAATAGGTTGTACTTGCTCCAAGAACTATCTCATTTTTGATAAAATACACCACATATGAAGTGGATTTATTGTATTAGAGGTTAGAGGAGGCTAACTACCTCTCTCTATCCATAGAAATACTCCCATGAGCACTATTTTTCATGAAAAATAACAAACTAAACAATTTTATGGAGATCATTATTTTTTTTAAGTGGTTGTTTTTTCATATCATTATGATATTTTTGAGCTTAATTTTTAATATTCCTTAATTTTTGTAGTTTTTAATGAATTATATAACTATTGTGAGATTCTAGATATTCAAGAGAAATTTGAAAATGTACCAGTTTTGACACTTTTAGAATCCTATTTATATTCAAGATATAAGTTTGGGAGCAGTTGAAGAGGAAGAGGAGGTATAAGATATTTAAATTATAGTAAAAGTGGATGTTAATACAAGTTTTTTAGTCAATAAATAATTTACTTTTAGGATTTAACCAAAAGAAAAATCACATCATAGAGTTGAATTTTCACAACCAGTGCAAACCACTCTTCAAGGAGAAATAATGGGGAATTACCCCTACTTGTTATTCCCTCCTATAATACTCCATAGGGGGTAAAATTCCAAAGAAATGTAATTAAAGGAAGCATATAAAAAATTATTCTATAAGTTTTATAAGTTTAATAGTATTAGAGATGAAATAATTTAGTTGTTTCAATGTAAGACTGTACATCCCAACATAATAATGGGGATAATATAAAAAATATCCAGTTATTAACAATATAAATACAAAACCCCTTGGGGGGGGGGGTTCTCCCAATATTTTTCTTTATTTTTATAGTATTTCATTTTATTAGTTTTAATAATGGTTTAGTTTTTATTTTTTTAAGAAAATAATGATGCAGTTGATTCTAAAATCTAAGTAACAATCTTTAACATCATCTAGTGCAATAAATGATTATCCAGGAAGTTTCCCCCTAATGCTATTCTATGTTTTATTTCTTACTACATGCTACAAAAAAAGTGTATGGGAAGGTATATAATTTACTTGTCTATTTATTCTGCTACTTAAATACATTATTCATATGATGAATTATATTTTTAAAATATCATTTTTGAGATTTAAAATGAGGTTATGTGTTTCAAATCAACTATCTAATATGTGAATGATTTATTAAAAAATATAATCTTAAACTATGGGGTTCTAGTTGAAATTAAATATTTTTTAGAAAAATAACATTGAATCAAAACTTAGATCTTCTTTTAGAACCCTTTAATTTTTTCGGTTGTTTAATAAATTTATAATCTGTTTTGAAAATAATATATTTTTCTATGAATAATTCTAAACATGATACTATGTGGGTCTATTTAGAAAATAATTTTTTTTCTCCAAAAAATAATAAAATAATGTTAATTATAATTTTTTTAGAAGTATTTTCAAGAGTATCTCATAGAAACTATTAGAGAATAAAATTAATTTTTTTAAATGAAAAAAAGTAGATGATTACTAGAGCACACTTAAATCACTCCCCATTTACTCAAATTTTACTTGTATTTTATTTTGAACTCAAATATTATAATTTAATGTTTATCTATTTCAATTTATTAGAGTGTAAATATGTGTAACTATAGTAACTTTTATAATAAAAATAGGGTATGTTCTATTGGTCAGACTTCAAGGGTTAATGATTATTTTCTAGGAGAGTCATGGTTATAAATTTTCACCTTTTTTCTACACATTTAAATTCTAGATAAAATACCTTAATAAAATTTTGGGAATTAAAAGGTTGAGTAGTGGTGTTGATAAGTGATTTTTCATGTTAAAATAATTTACTAAAGTATGTTGGTCAATGAAACTACTTTTATGATATTTTTACAAAAAATTATGGCATGCATTTTTTTATACTTATTTGAAATCCTTTTTGAAATTTCAAATATTATCATGCATCCTTTCTAAAAAAAATTCACTACACTAAAATTTTTAAGTAGTAACCAGTGGAAACCTTTTGAATACTCTAAATTTATTTAATTGGATGATTTTTGTGACAATCACACTCTTTTACAATTACTTGTAACCCTTGAAAATGATTTTAAACTTTTTTATTGAATCTTTTTTGAACTAAACTATTTTAAATGTTTCTCACACTTTAGTTAAACATTGATTACAATTTTTATATTTAACTGTTGGGGATGGGTCATTTATGTGTCAAAATATATTTCATTGAACAAACATCAAAGTAACCTACCTTTTCTAAACCTAATTATTTTTAAGAATAAAATTTCATTTTTTTTTGGTTTTTAATTTATATCACACTTGAGGAATGTTTTTTGATACTTTGAGTGATTAACCATTTATGTTTTCCTATAGATTCCATCTTATAACATCTTTTCTATTTACATCTATTTTTTTGTTTACTGTGAAATTTTAGAAGTTAGTTTTATAATCTTCATTGAATCTGAAATGTCTAATTTCTATTAAACTCATAATATTTTCATTCAAATGATTTGAGAATGAACTCATAATCCTTGTTGGGATTATTATTCATTCAACTCAGACTATTTTATAGGTTAGTTATTCCTCTTGATTAATTATTATACTAAACCATACATTATTTTGTGTCAAAATATTCTATGATAAAATATGCGTGTTAGTTTACTTAGATAAAAAAATTTTTTGATGAGAAATTGAATTCAAAATGAAATTTGTCTAATTATTTTCAATAATTTTTTAGATCAATCACCTTTGTAAAACAAGAAACCATTTTCCCCCAAAACTTTTTTTAGAAAAGAAATCATCAATTCTTACTTGAGGGAGTTCATAGAGGAAACATTTTCAGTAATCAAATTTTGGTAATCATGAAATGAAATTAATTTCTAAGATGAGTTAACTTCTGCTAAATTTGATTAATTGATTTCTTAAACACAATAAAAGATTTATGTGTGGGTGAATTTGATATATCCTTATTTAGATACATGTTTTACACATCATTTCATTGAAATTATAATGTTTTTTGTTGTAAATTATAATTTAACAATGAATATTTATAATTCTCTTTATCGTTTTTGTTGAAACAAGATGTTTTGAATAGTTTCTAAAGGAACGTGAATTTTTGGTGTGAAATTTATCATCTATTCTTTATTAAATCAGTAAAAAATTTAGAAAAATATTTTTGAATATTTTTTATGAAAAATTCATTAAAATATTATTTTTAAGTGATTTTGATGATTTTGGAATTAATATTTTCAAGTTTCATTTTTTAATTTAAATATTAATTATTAGAACATATTTTAAAAATTCATATTTGTTGTTTATATATTTCATAGATTTTTATTTTTAAATAATGTTTTCATTATTAATAACTTATTTTCATTATTTTTTTAAGTCTATGTACAGGTGAGCCTTACCTAAAGGTAAAGATATTATGAAGAGTGACGTAATGGTCACCATGAGACCTGTATTTAGGTATCTCCTCAACTCTAAGAACCACATAAAGGTCATCAACCACCAATGTAAAATTATTTAGAGGGCCCATGTCAATGTAAAACTACATCAGGGTAATCCCATATGAAAAGGGAGATATGTCAAGGAATCATTGTAGTTCTGAATGCTATGTAAAGGTACTCCATCTATTTAGAAGTTCACATCATGGTACTATTGAGTTTATAAAGGCCAAATAAAGGTAAAATATCCTGTTTTTAAATCTGTGGAATGGTAAAATCATGTTTTCAAAGTCTATATAAGTATCGATTAGAACCTTAGCTCTTAATTAAATTGTATATTCCAAATTATAAAATCATTTTAAAATCATAGAGGAATCGATTAAAATCTCAAGAAGACTATGAAGAACCACCAAAGCTTGTTCAGGAAGACAATATAAAAATAAAGATCATAAAGGATATGATATTAATTAGATAAGAGAAGATTGAGTTACATGAAGGAGATAATGAATGGTGAAGCATCAACATGGAATTATTTGGTGTAATAAATGAAGTTAATGACTATCACCTATGGTGTTAGGAAGAATAGATAAAGTGTTAGATCGTAATGTACATACAGACTGAATAATCTAAGGGGGGGGGGGTGAATTGTAGGTTTAAAAACATTTATTTTTTTTAACTAAAGGAATTATTTTAAAATAATTTATACTAATTTAATTTACAATACCTATTAATGTATTAAAACATTAATCAAACAAGGCCTAGGGTCTGATTATGAAAGTATCATAATCAGGTTGATTTTGATAATATAATCAATATGTCATAAATAAAAAAACCATATTCATAGTTGGAACTATTTAAACATATTAAGAGAGTAAAAGACTGTAATCACAATGGTTATGATTATTAGAGTAAAAAAATAAAATGGTTCAATCATAAAGTGCACTGAATCATTTTGAGTAATTTAAAAGATCGTAATTAGAGAAATCATAATCACAAAGTAAAGAATATAAAATTAATATATAATACAATTAACTTCCCATTATAAAGCAATAGAAATGAATATAAGTAAAAGAATATAATTATTCTAAACCAAATATAAGGCTATTCAATAACCTTGGATAGAGGTCCCTTGATTTATACTTTCAATAAAGTCTATCTTACCCACACCAGGGTAAGCCCTCAATATGATGATCAACTTCTGTCTTGTTATCCCCACAAGCACTTGATCAAGAAGGTGATGAGAACCTCTGTCTTCTTAGTCTCATAAGCCCTCGATCCACAAACGATTGACACAGATTTCTTCCTATCCATGAAATCCTTCGATCTTCATCACCAATGATCGGTGTCTCACTAGGGAAAAAAACTCTTGGAAGTAACAAGTATGTAGAACGATCCATTCACAACTCAAACTCTTCATAGTCTTCCGCATGAAGCAGAAATTTGATAGATCTCTCGCACAGTGTCTCAAATTTGTCAAAAATTTCCGAGCTTTTTCAAATGACCTAGTATTTATAGGCCAACATCCCAACGGTCATCTTGGATTCTAATGGACTGATTTTCTCCTAAAAACTCAGAGGTAAATGGAAACTTGGCACTCCAACGGTCATCTTATAACTGAAACAATGACATAGTTTATTAAATAATATTGAAACATAGTACACATAATCATTTTTATTTAAAGGTTTTCTATTTGATATATATTTCTGGATATAATAAAATGAATTTTAACGAGTCTGATGATTCTCATTATGTTCGTGAGTACGATTTCAGTATCAATACTATTCTGAATAGTGTGTTTGATGAAAAACATTTTTAGTGTGTTTGATTTAAGTCATATTCATTGAGTATGATAACTGTCACATTCAGCCTCATTAAGATAATCATGGAATAAATAATTTCTATAATTATGAGTACGATTATTTTTGTATTCATATAAAAAATTAAAATGATAAAATGTAAAAAAAAATCTCAAAGTAAGTATAATAAACAATATAAACTTTTATAAAAAGAGAGTTTGTGATTTCCAAAACAAAAAGGAATATAAAATTCAAAATAATACTTTTGACTCAACAATATACTCCTTTTTGCAAAGCACAAACCATGAGTTATAAAAAAAATAGAAAATTACTTAAAAGTTTCATATTTAAAAGTGAAAAATTATACTTATCTCTCTTTGAGTTTTAAAACTCTTCTGAATATGGTTTAAATATGACTAAACTCCCCCTTAGGATAATTAGATCCTTAAGGATCATATTTTAAAAAAATGACCCCTTAATAAAAACATTCTTCTTTTAATTATCATTCTCCTATTCTCCTTTTTTTTAAATTCCCTCTATCAAATACATTCTACCCCTGTATAACATATTATCCCCCTTTGTGATTTACCAAAAGGAATAGGGAAAGTCTTCAAATTCCAGAAATGGGTTAGTGAAACAAAATATAAAAATAAATAGAGAGTTTCATCATCTATAATTAATGAATGAACATTCATAAAAAATGGAAAACATTCAATCAAAAGTATATAGATGACAAAAGCATTTCATTAAATTTTCAAAAAACACAACAAGATTTTAAAAAGAATTCATTTCTTTTCCTTTTCCTTCTCTTTCTTGAAAATATATAAAACAAAAATATTCATTTTTTTGAAATTTTTCTTTTCTTCCATCAAATTATAAATAGATTCCTTCTGAGATCGAAACAACCCTTCTTGATTTGCAAAGTTCTGGTCTTTGGACTTCAATCCTATTAGTTATCAAGTGATTTTGATTTTTTAACTGAATTATCTAATCTTTATAAAACATCATATTTGCAACCTCAGATTAAATAACACTGAGATTCTGTTCAATGTATTTGATATCTTCAGACTGACTTTCATCTGGCCCTCTAACTACTTTCAATTTTTGAGCAGTATCACTTGTCAACTTGTTGGATGAAATAGTTACTTAATTAAAAAGCCTTATAATATCCTCAATTGAGTATTCATGCATCTTGATACTTTACTTTGACTTATGAGACCACTTCACAATTTTATTACAAGACTTCTTATGTCCCTTAGTGATTTCTTCAAAAACTTTTAAATTGAATTCGAGCTTTACCACTCTTTTCCTTAGAATCTTTATAGATTTTGATTGCTGGTTTTGATTGAATGAAACAAAATCAATCTTCCATTATATCCTCGGTAAATATGGAATTTTCCATTAAATTTTTCGAAGTTCTTGAACAATGTATTGATCCTTTTTCAAAGAGTTTTTTTGTCTGAATCAGTATCTTCCGTATAAGCAGGAAAATCTGCAGAATGAATTCCATCAGCATCAGTATCTGAATCCTGATTCCGATTTTTATTGGATATTTTATATTAATATTTATCTAAGATTTGGATTACTTTTTGATATTGATCTCTTTTAAAATCCTTATTTGATGACTCAACTACTGGTGAGAGAATGTTTTATGATGTTTCTTGGGAAGATCGTATTGAAAATTTGTTGGATTCTCCTTCTCGATCAGATTCTTTTTTCTTTCTCATTTACTCCCTTTTGATCTTTTTTATCTTCTTCTATATCTACCTCTTCATTTCATTCAACATATTCACCAAGATATTCATCTATATCTCTCATCTATGTATATTTATTTTCTTATGAAACTTTATCTTGAGACATTTTTTAAGATTAGGATTATTCAATTGCTTCCTTATTTTCTTTCCCTTATCTTGGATAGAGGGAGTTACAACCTTTTTTTGATTGATTTTTTTAATAAAATCCCTAAACTATCCTTTTCAACACCTTTCAATAGATTTTCAATATTAATAATGTCGCTCTTTATCTTTTTTTGTTTCTTCTTCTTTTCATCTACTTTCAGAGTTTCATTAGTCCGGATCTTTTCAGCTACAACTTCTATGAGGTTTAGAATAATTTACAGATCTGCTTATTTCCTTTCTTATTGATCATTTATCTACTTAGTAGTAGTTTTAGCAGTGTAAATTCTTTTACTCTTTGGCTTTAGAATAGAATCATACTGGCTTTCCTTTGCTTTTTTGAAGCAGTTGGCATTGATTGTTTCAGGATACCTTGACTACATCCAACTATCTCTTTTGGAGTTTCAAGTTCAACATCTTTAACAATATTATGTGATTATAGATTGAAATGAAATTTTAATTTCTTTGTCATATCATCACCAATCGAGGGAACTCTCAAATTTCTCATTTATGACTTAACTACTTGATTGAAGATCTTCAAGCTTTCAAAAATGATCAGAATCACTAAAAACATAACTAGTTATGATTTAATCTCACCATAATTCATATTTTTTATGGTTTTGAAAATGTAACCAATCTAGTTTATCTTTCTCATATTAACCAAATAGTAAAGGATAAAAAATTCTAAAACCTTCAATGTTTTTCTATCACTTCTCATGGGGATTAAAAAACCTTGCATCCAAAGAGCTATCAAACGATTATCCACTGAAATATGATTTGTTTTTATTTTAAGTTTATAGACTTCAAAAAGTGATTATTCAGTTTCTCTTTTAACCAAGGTTCCTTTTACGTTTTGAAACTAGTGGGAAGGAAAAAATTCATCACCCTTAGAAGGAACACCTAAGAAATTAGAGGCTTGTTTTGTAGATACACTGATTTATATATCATACATATGAAAAGTATCATTCAAATCTTTATCAACTTTCACAGTATTATAGAACTGCCTTACTTCATCAACAATAACCGTGTCTTGAAAATAATTAGGTTTTTCTATATAGACTGACTCCCATCCTTGAAACTAAATGATTCTTTTCAAAGATGAATCATACTTATTATAAAATTCTCTACTGACTAACCCTTCCCAGAAAAATTTCATGTTGTTGAAAACCTTTAGAGGAATTTCTTTTGAAGATATTACTAATGATTCATACATGGGTAGGATGAAATTCTTATGAGAAAAACAAATATTGGACAAAAATATATGAGGAGTGTCAGAGATTTGAATTAGAGAATAATAAATCTAATGTGGGACATGGAGGGGGTCCCTTTATATTGGCGATGCAAAAAATGACTGTTGAACTTCTACAGTTCAGATTAGATCATAAAAGATCCAACGATTCAAAAACAAATTATCTCTTGAGGGTTTTTTTAGAAAAAAATTATTATATTCAGATGAATCTGATAAAAGTTTTAAAACAAGTACTAAAAATTAGAATATAATTGAAAAGGAAAAATTAAAATAAGATATTGTGCCTTTTGAAGTCTGAAGATAGATATTTTTGTATCAATTAATTGGTTTTAAGAAAATTGAGTATGAAAAAGATTATAAAAAGTTTGATGGAAATATAAAGTAAATATTTAAAAATGAGTATGAAAAATATTATAATGAGTAAGATGGAAATATAAAGTGAATAGTAAAAATGAGTATGAAAAAAATTTGGTTAGGAAAAAAAATTTTGAGTACGAAAAATTTTGGTTACAAATTTATTTTTTGAGTATGAATTTTTTTTGGGTACGAAAAAAAATTGAGTGAATTTTTTTTTCTGTACGAAAATATTTATCTATAAAAAAAATGTACCCCCCTTTAAAATTATAAACTTAATGTAAGGAGATGATTTAAAAAAGAATAAGATATGAATTATAACTTTACAGTGATCATTCTAAGCTTCTGTTTAATGTATTCCAATCAATCAGAAGGTAAAGATTTTGTAAAAATATCAGCAAGTTGTTATTATGTTCTGATAAATTGTAAAATTATATCTCCATTAAGTTTTTAATCCCTAATAAAGTTATGCATAATATATATGTGTTTTTCACATGAGTTATGTGAAGGGTTTCTACTTAGAGCTATGCCACTAGTGTTATCAAATAGTATTTGAGTTTTAGTAAAACTCATGCCATAATTAGTGAGTGTGTGTTGCATCCACAACACTTAAGCAAAACAATTTCTAGCTACCACATATTTGGCTTCCCCAGTGGAAAGTGATATTGAGTGTTATTTCTTACAGGACCAAGAAACTAAATAATCAACTAAGAAATGAAAAGTTCTAGATATACTTTTTCTATCTATTATACAACCCCCAAATCCAGCATCCAAAAAGCTTTTTAATTCAAAATAATTTCTAGAAGAATAAAAAAGTCCCAAATCCATAGTTCCCTTCAAATAATAAAAAATTATTTTTGTATCTTTTAAATGGGATTCATTTGTATTTTCTTGATACCTTGCACATATGCATACTGGAAACATTAAAATCTGGATGACTAGCTGTTAAGTATAGTAGATTTCCTATCATCCCTCTAAAAGTTTTTTGATTTATTGGTTATCCATATTCATAAATTTTAAGAGTATTTGAGGTATTTATTAGAGTACTTATACTTTTAGTATTGTCATATACATAATTTTTAAGAAGATCTTTAACATACTTATCATGGAATATATAAGTCCCTTCCAATTTTTGAGAAATTTGATAGCCAAGAAAGAATGTTAACTCCCCCATCATACAAATCTCAAACTCATATTTCATAAGATTCATACAGGAATCTGTTAAAGATTACTAAGTTGATCCAAATATAGTGTCATCGACATAAATTTGAATGATCAAAATATTTTTGTTTTATTTCTTTATAAAAAGTGTTGGATTAGCAGTTCCTTTAAAAAACATTTGAGGCAAAAATCATCTTAATATATCATACAAGGATCTAAGGGATTGTTTAAGGCCATATAAAGCTTTGGTAAGTTTTTAAAAATATTCAAGATGTTTTTTATCTTCAAAACCAGGTGTTTGTTAAAAGAAACATCCTGTTGAACATATCCGTTAAGAAAATCACACTTTACATGCATTTGAAAAAGTTTGAAATTAAATAATACTTCAAAGGCTAATAGAATGTGAATAGATTATAGTTTAACTACCAAAGCATAGGTTTATTTATAATTTATTCAATCTTGTTGATTATAACCTTTCACAACTAGTCTTTCAATATTTTAAATGATTTTTCCATTTTCATCACATTTGTTTCTAAAGACCCATTTTCCTCCAATTATAGAAGTTTCTTTAGGTCTTTCAAATAAGGTCCAGAATTTATTCCTCTTGAATTAATTTAGTTAATATTTCATTTCTTTAATCCAATCTTCATCACTTAAAGCCCCATAAATACTTTTAGTCATGAATTGAGAAATAAATGCTATATGTTCTACTTCATTTCTCAAAGAACTTCTAGTCTTTATATGTTTATTTTATCACCAATGATACTATCACTAAGATGATTCTTAAGAAACAACTGATTTGGGTTTTGTATAACCTGTTCATTAATATAAGATAAAAATTCTTATGGAGTTAATATTTTAGAAACAATTTCTTGAGTATTTTCCTTATTAGAAGAGTCTTATATAAAAGGTAGATAATTAGTTTTGGAAAACACATCAGAAGATGTAGTTCGGGGGTGTTTAAAAATAAAAGGATTAGTTTCATTAAATTTAACATGTACTATTTACTCATCAGTACAAGAATTTTTATTGAAAACTCTATAAGACTTTGAAGTAGTGGAATAGCCTAAGAAAATACCTTCATCAGATTTGGGTTCAAATTTCTATAAATTATATTTTGTATTCAGAATGAATAATTTGCATCTAAATACTTTTAATTATGAACCTTTTGGTTTTCGGCCTGTCCATAACTCATAAGATGTTTTTACTAAGAAATGGTCTAATTAAAACTCAATTTATAGTATAACAAGAAATACTCACGGTTTCAGCCCAAAATTGTTTTGCAATAGAATATTCACTCAAGATGGTTCTTGTTATCTCCTGAAGAATATTATTTATTCTTTCAACAACACCATTTTGTTAAGGAGTACTGAGAGATAAAATGTTATGTGTAATTCCTTTCTTATTAAAAAAAATTATCAAAATAAAAAAAAAACCATATTCTCCACTATGATCACTACGACTAGTTATCAATGGATGATTTTTCTTATTTTTAACTTTGGATATAAAATTTTTAAAATAAAAATAGGCTTCATATTTATTTACTATAAAATAGACCCATTTATATCTAGTGTAGTCATCAACTAAAACAAGTACATAATACTTTACTCCATTACTCTTAGTTTATGAAGGAACGAATAAGTCCATGTGCACCAACTCTAAATCATTAGAAGTTGAAACTTCACTAATTGATTTAAATCTCAGCTTATGTTTCTTACAATATTGACATGGGTTACGTACTTTTGCAGAATCAAATCTAAGTTCTGGTTGATACTTAACAAGTCTTTTATTAAATAATTTATATAGTATATTAAGATTATAGTGTTCTAATCTTCTATATCATAACCAAGATTGATCTTCCATTGCACTAAGGCAAGGTAAGTCTTGGTTCCGAAGGTCTTGTAAGTTTAGTGTGTAAACATTCTCATGTCGATGGGCATAAAGAATGAATTCATTCTTGGAATTATGTACTACACATATATCATTCCTAAAATTCACAAGGTAACCTTCATTAAATAATTTACTTATACTTATAAGGTTGTTCTTAAGACCATTTAAAAATAAAACATTTGAAAACAAAGCTTTTCCAAGAATAAAAATATTACATATACCAACAATCTTTCCTTGAGAATTTTCTCTGAAGGTAAATTTTCCACCTTTCATTTCAATAATTTTTTCAAAGAAGTATTTATTACCAATCATGTTCTTGGAACATCCACTATCCATGTACCATATATTCTTATTGTTGGTACTTGTTTTATTTTCCTAAAAATAAAAAAACTGGGTTTTCAGAATCATAACTTTGTTGGATCTAGAAATGTTAGAATGTAAAATTTTGGGAACCCACATTTTTAAAAAAAATGGGATTTGTGGAACCCTAAAGATTGAATTTTATTTAAGGAACAATTTTTATTCCAATGACCTCCACATTGACATTTCACTACTATAAAGCAGGCCTTTAACAACACTGTTATTTATCAGCGTTAAAAGAAAATGCTGATAAATGACATATTTATCAGAGCTAAAGAAAGAACTGATAAATTTAATCTTTTATTTTCACTTTTATTTTAGTACTATTAAAGGAAACCTTTATCAGTTCTTTATTTTTAGCACTGATAAAGGGTATCCTTTGTGAGAGCTTTATTTTTAGTGCTAATAAAGGATACGCTTTATCATCACTTTATGTTTAGTGCTGATAAATATTTCTTTTATCAACACATTTTTAACACTGATAAAATGAAATAATTAAATAAATAAAAAATAGAAAATGTTTTTATTTAAAAAATATTACAAATTTTATTAATTAAATAATTATTGATAAAAATGAATTGATTGATTATACATTATTAAATATTAAACATTTTATTAATCAAATAATTTTGATAATTAATGTTATTAAATTTTATATATTAAATATATTGATATATATTAATGTATATAAATATGATTTACATATTAAAAAAAAATTATGCAATTTACACTAAATTTTCTTATATTTATTGAATAATGGTATATAATTAAAAATTAATATGAATAAAAAATATTGATTAATTGCATAGTACTCGACATATAATTGAATGTTGTTTGTTTTTTCAATTTAATATAGATAAAATGTGTGTTATATCAATTTCACATATACGTAATAAATGTATTTTTATATACAATATGCACACATACATAACTTATCCATTTTTTCAATATTATTAAAATGTACCTATATTCTTAATTTATTCAGTTTCACTTATTTTTTACATATATGCATGTAGTCAAAATTAGATATTTATTAATAGTGTTAAAAAAATATTTGTCAAAAAATATTTATAAATAAAAAAATTTATAAATAAAAAAACTTAAAAATGTAAAAATTTATAAATTTACATTCACTATATTTATAAAATTATGTATTTATAATTATAAATAAATAAATATTTTTTAAAAGTGTTTATATAATTATAAATAAAAAATTATGTATATTTAAATAATTATTAAATTTATAATAAATTTACTTAAATAATGAATATATTTACTATATTTATATTTTTATATATTTATTAAATATATGTATATATATGTATAATTATATAAATATATATAATGATATAAATAACATTTTTTAAAAATATTTCTATAATTATAAATAAATAATTATAAAATTATAATAAATATATTTAAAAATGAATATATTTACTATATTTATATTCATATATATTTATTAAGTATTTATAAATATTTATAATTTGTTTATTTATAATTATAATTATAAATCCTTTAACAACGCTTCAGTAATAAGAGCTGATAAAAGAATCTTTATCAGCTCTTTTTTCACACTGATAAAGATGATGATTTATCAGTGCTAAAGAAAGAACTGATAAAATGAATAGTTATCCGTGCTATAAGTTTAGAACTGATAAATATTGGTTTTATCAGGGCTAAATAAGTACTGATAAAAGATCTCTTTATCATCGCTTATTGGTAAGTGCTGATAAAAGTGCCCTGATGTATTTTAAAAACCCTAACCATTTGTGAACCCGTTGTGATATAGAAGCTTTCCACGGAAGCCACCCGATGCTGGTACTCCTCCCCAGGGAATTAGAGATCGAATCACAGCACTTGACTACCTTTAAACATCTCATCTAACATCCTAAGAGGGTCTCATATTTTTTTCAACCTATCAAGGCAGGCCTTCCGATTTTCTTTGTGTATTTTTGGTTTCATTTTTTATTTCTTCTTCTATGATTTGTTTATGATCTATTGATTATAATATTCTATTTATGATTTTTTTGCAATCTATTGTTTAGAGAACGATTTTTGGTACATTGTTTATAGTGACTACCGATGCATGATCTGTTTTTATATCTAATATTGAACCTTTGATTTATTCATTGTTGTTTTACTCCTATGTTTTATATCTTCTTACTAAATAAAATTTTCAAATATGTATATAATTGTGTATAAATTTTCATGTATATTCTTGTTTATTGACTACTGATTTGAGGCACATTGGTGGTTCCATAATGATTATATATATGCTGAAACCTTTCATGGACACCTAAGTGGAAATGCAGCATCAGATGCTATTTTTCAAGAACCAAGTTAGTGGAGTGATTTATGTTCCTCTATTGGTTATATGGATCATAGGATCTAGTTCATCTTATAATTAAAAACTGCCCTTAGTTTTCTCATGAATCATATTTAAAGGGGCCATCCCCAGTTAAGCACATGAGGTTTTATCACATCAAGACTTCACTTTTTTAATCATTATGGTGCCTTTAGTTCACGTTATGTTTGAATATAGGGTTTTTATCTATTTTATATTTATTATAGACTAAAAGTGGGTGAGTTTCTATAACACACCGACCCCAGAAGCCTAGAGTCGGTGAATTATTACGTATCATTGGAATGATCACAAAAGATTAAGTCTCGAAAGATCGGTTAGTTTAGTAGCCTTGAAAGTACTAGAGACATTCATAAGGTTTATATTACATCATAAAATGGAAAACTACAACAACATTGTTTCCATAGACAACACTGAGATCCCATAGGCTATCCTTGCAGGTCAGTCATAATATATTTCTTCACATCTTGAAAAAAATAAAACAAAGAAAGGGGTGAGCTTAGATGCTCAGAAAAGACAACAATATAGCAGAAGCTTTCATAAATAAGCATAAAAATTTAAGGCAATGTATAAAACTAAAACAAAAGACTTTTCAACATAAAATTAATCATAATATGGAAAATATAAATCAAAATAATTCCATTTACTTACTCACATGGATATTCTACTAGTCGAATAATCACATGAAATATCAATAGCCACTTTCATAATGATGGAATGCATAATGTCAGACTTTCATAACCATATAGTCAAGGCCTTGTGCCAAGACTACAAATAAGATTTTGTGAAGGCCTTATGCCAAGACACTAGTTTGTTTCATGAGACATACCGATGCATCTAAGATCTATATCGGGCTCCACCCGTCACATACTAAGTCCAATGTATTCCTCATATGAAAAGGTTTAAACATAAAATAAACATTTGTATTAAAACTGGCATACGAAATGTCAATACTTTATCCATAAACCATGAATGGCATGAAATAACACATAAAAAGTCAAAAAAATCACAAAAACCATCAATAAAATATGGAAGTTTTGTATCATAATAAATCAACTTCAAACAAACCTAAAATCCATCAAAGGATGTTGACATAGATGAAATCAAAAACTTTTTAGATAAATATCTCATTCTATTTTGAAATCATTTAAAAGTCACGTAATTATAAAAGAAAACATTTATATTTAAAAATATTCTTATAATCTTGTAAGGAAATCTTTTACATAGTTATAACGGCGTAATATAGCCGCACCCACTGTATAAGTTAAAAAACATTCTTACCTTAATTTTTTCAAAAAGGTCATAAAGTACCTTATTTGGAAAATGATAGAACAATTACCTTCAAACCATTTTATAAAAAGTAAAACAATGGTATAAATGACTTTAACCCATATTCTAGTAAATAGTAAAAAAAAATTTGGAATACATTTTTAAGAAACATGGATGTGGATGATAAAGAGGTCCCAGTAGATACATAAAAACAACCTCTGATAGTAAAGAGATTGTGAAATTAACCCTTACATTGTACTTTTCCTTGGTCGAGGGTAGGTTAACATCCTATATAATGGTGAAATAATTGTTATTAAATTATACAAGAATAGTATACATTAATATGATATCATATATGATCTTTTAGCATTGCTTTGTTAATAATATCTTAGTATTTTCGTCATTTCGGGTGTTAACTGATTCGTTTTCCTTTATATGATTTGTTATGTAAGTAATGTTTGTTATGGATAGGATGTATCTTATTAATATTTATAATGATAACAAGTATTTAAACATAATTTTTAATCATCTAATGAAAATTATTCTTGAATGGATACGATGGGGAATGAATCTCATCACGTTCGTAGAGACGGTAATCCATACGTACGCATGAGCGCCAATATCATTCTTTTGATATTAAAATAACACATAATTGGATGTTATATCATATATAAAGAATCATTATCATGTTATATTTATTATTTACATCAATTACAAATCATTATTATACCCATCCAAATAATAATGTATTGAATAACAATTACACCACGACTTAGAGACGGTAATCCGTACATACGCACGTATGGTGACATATCATTCAAAGGATGGATAGAATAATGAATATGGTTTTAAAATATTAATAATAACATCATATTATATAGAATATACTGCAGATATTATTTTAGAATAGAAAAAACAAAGAAAGTGGAAGTGGAAGAATAAAGGAACTTGAAAGAGGTGATGAAATATTTACCTCTTCTTCGAGTTCTTCCTTTTGATTTGATCATAAGAGCTCCATAGGTTGGATTTATGACTAAAGGAAGACTTTTAGGATGAATAGAGGGCAGTTGAGAGGGTATTTGGACTGGGTTTGGCTGAGTCAAATGGATTTGAAGGTGTGAATTATAGAGAAGGGGGAGTGCCCTTTTATAAGAGAGGTGAGGGGCACCTTAGGAAAAGTGAGAAATATTATTATATAATAAAATCACTTTTGATTTCTAATGGCTCCAAAATAAATTATTTAAAGGATAAGGTGGATATGGGTATAAAAACACTCAACCAATAGGTTTTAGACAGTTTTGGGTCACTATATTAACCTTATTGTTTAGATTTAACTCTTAGTTAGATAGTTTGACGTTTACCATGTCTCTTTTTATTTTTATATTATATGGTTAATAAACTTACTATATATTTCCAATCGAACCCCAAGTGGTTCATCAATGATACACCTATCATTATATAAGTCTTTTGGATGAACCTTAGATTTTTAGGAATAGAAAATAAATTAATAATATAATATTTGTTTTAAAAACTCTTTTATGTCAATTTTGAAACTATTTGGTATTTTGTTTTTTCTAAATTCATAACATCATTATTACTTCTAACACAATTCATCTAACCAACCCTAATATGTCATATTAACCTATAAAATTAGTGAAATTCATAAAAAGTCTCAAATTACATTTATTTGGATATTTATAATATAAATTATTTTAATATTTCATTAATTAGGTAATTACTGCATCATCATTGTGTCATAAATAAATTAAATTATTTAATGTCTAAAAAATATAAATAAAATAAAATAATGTAAGAAATATTTTTAGGTTTATAATTAATATTTATAGTCGAATTTTTCTAATGTTTAACCCTATATTAAAAATGTTTTAGTTATTAAACTTTGATTTTAACTCTTTTAACCCTTCTTTGAATTAAATAATAATAAATGTCCTAATCTAATGAAAGTGGACTTAAAGGATCATATTTTATTCCTATGGTTGTTTTTGTTTTGAATTACACTTATCCAATAGAATTATGACATGTGTTAGGATAATAATAATATCATTTTTACCCTTAATTACCCTATTTACTTTTAACCGTGGTAAATAAAAGTAAAAAGTCACTATTCACCAAAAATTATTTTCATCTTATTCAACCACATTTTACCTACTGATATCAACTGTGTCTCTTAGATTTTTTAAATTCAACTCACAGAAGTGGTAAAATTATGTTTTATGTAAATTTGAAAATGCTCCTAGGAGGTGGGTAAAAGACGGTAAAAAGTTCAATAAATTTTTTATATATCTAAAATTATTATAAACTGACTCTAATGAATTAAATTGAACTTATATAGGTATTATGTATCTATTTTGAACAAGAATAAATTTAAAAAAAAATAAATAATTATTTAAATAAAAAGTTGGTTTTAAACAATAACTGAGTGTTTTCACTATTCATCAAAAATTGAAAGTTTTCAGAAAAATACCAAAAATTAACCCTATGAAAATTTTGATATTCTGAATCAAAAATTAATTCTATTTTAACAATTTAAAAACATAAAATTTGCATTAATTAATTAAAAATTAATTCCCATTATCAAAACCAAAAAACATATTTTTAAGAAATAATAACTATCAAAAGATTGACACTTGTTTATATCCAATTTGAAAGTGAAATTACTTACAATGACCATCATTGGATTAAATTGTAAAAAAATAATCTGATTATACTTCCAAACCATTAAAATTTATAATTCAACACTACAAATTATTTTGATTAAAAAAGTTGTTTTCAGTTAAAATATAGTATACTATTCACCCAAATATGAAAGTTATCAGAAAAACAGCAAAAAATTATTGAAACTAAATTATTATGTCTCAATTTTAAAGAAGAAGTTTATTTTGTCAAATCGAATATATAAAAGTTTCAAATATTGGATTTAAAAAGGGTTCTCCATTAAAAGGCGATAAAATTGCATTTTTTGAAAAATACTTATTTTATGTGAAAAAAAATGAATTTGTTCTTACATTATGTACAAGAAACTCATAATATGGATTCAAAAATTATAAGGATTATAGAAAGTTCAAAATTTAGTTAATACTATCCATAACCACTTTTGAACGGCTAGTTTGGCAAGTCGTGGTATGCTTGAACTCAGTGTTGCGTGTAGTACAAGTAATTGAATTATTTTGAAGAAATAACGTACTATGAAATCTAGGGTGTTAAATTCTTCCCTCCTTAAATAAATTGCATCCTCACAATTTGAAATTGTTCTTCGAAAATAAATGGTTGGAAATAGAAAATACCTTTGTGGGAAAACCCACATCGGAAATTGGGTTAATAAAATTTAGTCTTAATAAGAGGAAAAGTGAAATGAAACGGTCACCAACAAATTATGATCTTGATTAGGAGAACATTGGTGGAAATTAAAGACAAATAATTGGAGGGAAAATGTAAATATTTATAGTGAGTGATCGAGGTCATCAATCACAAACAAGTGTAAAATTGAGGGCCTCAAATCTATCAATCTATGATGATTTAAAATATCATCGATTCAACAAAACATAAGGTATTAGGATAACACATTTTTAGTTTTAAGATCCCTTACCTAAAGTTTAAGAATTAATTTCTTCAAAGAATAGGAGAAGAAAATATATATAAATATATATATACTTGACAAGTAGAGTTCCATCCTTTAACTAATTTTTACCACAAATTCATCTTTCACTCTAAAAGATAATAGAACATAAAAATATATTCTATTTATCTTATTCATATAGGGTTACAAAAAAATGAATTTATAATTCACCTATCAAACCCTTTAATAAAACTACATTATACAATCTAGGGACTTCATGTAGTCCAGTGGTAGGCGATAAATCCCAATCGCACTATAGTCGTGGCTTCGATTCCCGCAGCTTCGTCCGACGCGACGGGTTGTCACATAGTCTACGTGTTGTCCTTTTTATAACAATGCAAAAATAACCTTAACAATAGTATCCAATTTCAAAATTAATTCATTCCAACCTTTAGACTTATCCAAAATACTTCTATCCAAACTCATAGTCCAAAACTTATAAGGAAGTTAAACACAATGAAGATCCTTTTTTCCACATAATAATATGTGAACTTTTTCATCATGTATTATTTTAAAACACGGTAACATCCTGAATTACCATAAAACCTTATTGATTACGTTCATGCTACCTTCTCCTTTATATAATACTGAATATATTTCTTATATCCAAAAATATTGAATATTCCAATAACTATGAAATAAACAAACTATTAATCAGTTCCAAGGAAGTCAAAATATCCAATATAATTTATCCAAATCAACCATATCTTATTCTAAAATCACTACATCATTATCTGGACCACATTAAGGATTAAATTTCCTTCAACAATATATCTTTTCAAAAAGTGTATCTTACTATTAAGTCACTTTTCTTAGAACCATATAATCTCAAATCCTCAATAAAATAATACTACAATACAATCCTTATTTATATCCATAATTCATATAACCAGTATTTTGTTGATACAACACTCAAATGAAATTATTCTATAACAACAACATAAGAACACTAGTCATTACTCTTCATATGAGGTAGTATCATAACTTGATTATTATCTAATATTATCATTTTTGGTATACTCTAAAGACTGGTACATTGATTCGTGTAGTGTCCCAACACCTTGCAGATTAAGCATTGTACATTTAAAACCTTTTTCTTACCGTTGAAATCACGTACTTGGTGTCCTTTTTCTCCAAACTTATAAAAAAATCCCATTCCCTTAAAGAACTTACCAAGGTTATTATTTCCACATTTATCTCATATGGGGAAAATCCTTCTTTTCCCTCTTCCCTTTATCCATATTTCTCTCTTCCATCATTTTCTTCTCTTGCTTCCCTTCAAAGCCATAGGACTCAGAGAATTCTTTACTTATCTTATTAACACATGGTATTATTTCTTCATATGTTGAGAATATATGGGAGTCTATTTCCTTTCTAAATGTTGGATTAATACCATTAAAGATATGATCCTTCTTACTCTTTAGATCGTACATATTTCTAGAGTTCACATTCCTTCTACTGGGAGAAATTTCTATACAATGGCATACACTAGGTCAGTTTATGAATTACAATGAATAATTCCAAACTTATAAAATACCTAATGTAAATTGAACAGTTTATGGATATAATTCATAATCATAAAAATGTTTTCTTTGAGGATGTATATACTCATAAACCCTTCATAATGGTTTGTAAAGAAAATGAGAGTTATCCTAAGCATATCCCCCAGGAGTGTCGTATCCAAGAGTGCAGCAAGGCCCTTTGTCATGCACTAGTTCCAGTTTGAGTCTATCTCAAAGTGGTGTTTTCAAGTTTTACCCTTAGGTACATCTGTGACGGAGCCGCCTCTACCTGCTCATATCCATACAGGGATGTATTTCTTGAAAAACTCACAAAATATCTACAATACCAAAATTCTAGTAAGTTATTCTATACTAATCCTCAAAGTCTATCTTAGGGTAATGTGCTCTAATCAGAGTTTATCTAAATCTAGATTCCAAGGTTTGTACTAAACTTCCTCTGATACCAATTATAATGCCCCGACCCCAGAAGCCCAGAGTCGATTCATTATTACATATCATTGGCATGATCACAAAAGATCAAGTCTCAAAATACCGATCAGTTTAGTACCCTTGGAAGTACTAGATACATTCATAAGGTTTACATTACATCATAAAATGGAAAACTACAACAACATTGTTTCTATAGACAACATTGAGATCCCATATACTATCCCTGCAGGTCAGTCATAATATACTTCTTCGCATCCTGGGAAAAATAAAACATATAAAGGGGTGAGCTTAGATTCTCAGTAAGGATAACAATATAGCGAAATCTTTCATAAATAAGCACAAACATTTAAGGAAATGTATAAAACTAGAACAAAAGCCTTGTCAACATAAACTTCATAATAATATGGCAAATATAAATGAAAATAATTCCATTTACTTACTCACATGGATATTCTACTAGTCGAATAATCACATGCAATATCAATAGCCACTTTCATAATGATGGAATGCATAATGCCAGACTTTCATAACCACATAGTCAAGGCCTTGTGCCAAGACTACAAATAAGATTTTTTCAAGTCTTTGTGCCAAGGCACTAGTTTGTCTCATGAGACCTACCGATGCATCTAAGAGCTATAACAGGCTCCACCCATCACATACTAAATCCAATTCATTCCTCATATGAAAAGGTTTAAACATAACATAAACATTTGTATTAAAACTAGCATAAGAAATGCCAATACTTTATCTATAAACCATGAATGGTATGAAATAACACCTCTATAGTCAAACATATCACAAAAACCTTCAATTAAATATGGAAGATTTGTATCATAATAAATTAACTTCAAACAAACTTAAAATCCATCAAAGGATGCTGACATAGATGAAATCAAAAACTTTTTAGAGAAATATCTCATTCTATTTTTAAATAATTTAAAATTCACATAATTATAAAATAAAACATTTATATTTTAAAATATTCTTATAATATTGTAATGGAATCTTCTACGTTGTTATAACGACATAATATAGCCGCACCCTCCGTATAAGTTAAAAAACATTCTTACCTTAATTTTGTCGAAAAGGTCATAAAGTACCTTGTTTGGAGAACGAAGGAAATATTTCCTTCAAAACATTTTATAAAAAGTAAAACAAGGGCATAAATGAATTTAACCCATATTCTAGTAAATAGTAAAAAATGTTTTGGAATATATTTTTAAGAAACATGGATGTTGATGATAAAGAGGTCCCAGTAGATACTTACTTAAAAACAACCTCGAATAATAAAGAGATTGTGAAATTAACTCTTACCTTGTAATTTTCCTTGGTCGAGGGTAGTTTAACCTCCTTTATAATGATGAAATAATTGTTATTAAATTATACAAGAATCTTATACATTAATATGATATCATATATGATCTTTTAACATTGATTTGTTAATAATATCTTAGTATTTTAGTTGTTTCGGGTGTTAACTGATTCGTTTTACTTTTTATGATTTTTTACGTAAGTAATATTTGTTATGGATATGATGTATCTTATTCATATTCAAAATGATATTAAGTCCTTAAACATTATTTTTAATCATCAAATGAAAATTAGTCTTTAATGGATACGTTGAGGAATGAATTCCATCTCGTTCGTGGAGACGGTAATCCATACGTACACAGGAGTGACAATATCATTCTTTTGATATTAAAATAATATATAATGGGATGTTATATCATATATAAAGAATCATTATCATGTTATATTTATTATTTAAATCAATTACACATCATTATTATACCCATCGAAATAATAATGTATTGAATAACAATTAAACCACGATGTGGAGACGGTAATCCGTACGTACGCACGTATGATGACATGTCAGTCAAAGGATGGATAGAATAATGAATATGGTTATACAATGTTCATAATAATATCACAGTATATATAATATACTGGACCTATTACTTTAGAATGGAAACAACAAAGAAAGAGGAAGTGGAAGAAGAAAGGAACTTGAAAGAGGTGATGAAATATTTACCTCTTCTTGGGGTTCTTCCTTTTGATTTGATCAAAAGGGCTCCTTAGGTTGGCTTTCTGACTAAAGTAAGACCTATAGGATGAAGGGAGGATAGTTGAGAGGGTATTTGGGCAGGTTTTGGTAGAGCCAAATGTCTTTGAAGTTGTGAATTAGAGAGAAGTGGGAGTGCCCTTTTATAAGAGAGATGAGGGGCACCTTAGGAAAAGCTAGAAATATTATTTATAATAAAATAAAATTAGGTTTATAATGGATAAAAAATGAATTATTTAAAGGATAATGTGTTTATGGGTATAAAAACACTAAAACAATAGGTTTTAGACAGGTTTGGGTCACTATATTAACCTTATCTTTTAGATTTAACTCTTAGTTAGATAGTTTGACATTTACCATGTCTCTTTGTATTTTTATATTATATGGTTAATAAACTTACTATATACTTCCAATAAAATCTAAAGTGGTTCATTAATAATACACCTATAATTATATAAGTATTTTGGCTAAACATTATATTTTTAGGAATAGAATATCAATTAATAATATAATATTTGTTTTAAAAACTCTTTTATGTCAATTTTGACACTATTTGGTATTTTGTTTTTGCTAAATTCATAACAACATTATTACTTCAAAAACAATTTATCTAACCAACCCTAATATGTCATATTAACCTATAAAATTATTTCAATTCATAAAAAGTCTCAAATTATATTTATTTGGATATTTATAATATCAATTATTTTAATATTTCATTAATTAGGTAATTACTGCATCATCATTGTGTCATAAATAAATTAAATTATTTAATGTCTAAAAAATATAAATAAAATAAAATTACTTAGGAAATATTTTTAGATTTATAATAAATATTTATAGTCAATTTTATCTTTTGTGTAACCCTATATAAAAAATGTTTTAGTTATTAAACTTTGATTTTAAATCTTTTAACTCTTCTTTGAATTAAATAATAATAAATATCCTAATCTAATACAGGTGGACCTAAATGATCATATTTTATTCCTAAGGTTGTGTTTGGTCGAATTACACTTATCCAATAGAATTAGGACATGTGTTAGGGTAATAATAATATCATTTTTACCCTTAATTACCCTATTTACTTTTAATCATGATAAATAAAAGTAAAAAGTTACTATTCAACAAAAATTATTTTCATCTTATTCAACCACATTTTACTTACTGATATCAACTGTGTCTCTTGTATTTTTTAAATTCAACTCACAGAAGCTGTAAAATTATGTTTTATGTAAATTTGAAAATGCTCCTAGGAGGTGGGTAAAAGACGGTAAAAAGTTCAATAAAAATTTTATATATCTAAAATTATTATAAACTGACTCCAATAAATTAAATTAAACTTATATAGGTATTATGTATCTATTTTTACCTAAAATAAATTTAAATAAAATAAATAATTATTTAAATAAAAAGTTGAATTTAAACAATAACTTAGTGTTTTTCACTATTCATCAAAAATTGAAAGTTTTCAGAAAAATACCAAAAATTCACCTTAAGAAAATTTCGATATTATGAATTCAAAAATAAATTCTATTTTACCAATTTAAAAACATATAATTTTCATTAATTAATTAAAATTTAATTCCCATTGTCAAAACCAAAAAGCGTATTTTTAAGAAATAATAACTATCAAAATATTGACATTTTTTTATATCCAATTTGAAAGTGAAATTACTTACAATGACCATCATTATATTAAATGGTAAAAATATAATATAATTATAATTACAAACAATTAAAATTTATAATTCAACACTATAAATTATTTTGATTAAAAAAGTTGTTTTCAATTAAAATATAGTATTTTTCACTATTCACCCAAATATGAAAGTTATCAGAAAAACATCAAAAAAATTTTGAAACTAAATTATTATGTCCCAGTTTTAAAGAATAAGTTTATTTTGTCCAATTGAATATATAAAAGTTTCAAATATTGGATTTAAAAAGGGTTCTCCATTAAAGGGCGGTAAAATTGCATTTTTTGAAAAATACTTCTTTTATCTGAAAAAAATGAATTGGTTCTTAAATTATGTCCAAGAAACTCATACTATAGATTCAAAAATTATAAGGATTATATAAAGTTCAAAATTTACTTAATACTGTTCATAACCGCTTTTGAACAGCTAGTTTGGTAAGTCGTGGTGCGCTTGAACTCAGTGTTGGGTGTAGTGCAAGTTATTGAATTATTTTGAAGAAATAACGTACTATGAAATCTTGGGGTGTTACAATTTTTATACTGGTGTGACATTTATGTGTGTCTATATATCTATTTCATCATTTATTTCCATATTTTTTTGTCTAATAGGTATGCCTATATCGGGTAATGATGATTTTGTGTTTTCATGTCCATTGTCCCCAAGGGTCATGTAAGAATTTTGTTCCAACTTTGGTACTAATTATTTCTATTGGGGGGGACCACATCCCATTTACAGTTTTTTAACCCTAATATTTAAACCATCCTTTAGTGACTTTGAGGTGTGTTAGAGATCATAAGATGATCTGATCTGGTGTTGTTTATGTAATTCAAGCTAGGGTCATTACACTATCCATGTTCTGATTTACACCTATAAAGTTTAGTAATAATATTATTTATTATCTTCCTTTATCTACCTCTATTTTTTAAAATTACAATAGCCCTTATTATTGGATTTTCAATATCTATACGCTCAGATATTCTAGTATAAATGATCCATATTTTCCTTATTAGAATTTTCTATAACTTTCACTTTTAATAATGAATATCTTATGTGTATTTATTTATATATTGTATAAAATTAATCTTTTATGAACCCAATATTATGGATATGAGCCAAAAATAGATGCATGCCAATCATTTTATAAAAAAATATAATGACGGAGTTAAAGTGTTCATTAATTTTGAAAGAGAGCATGCAAACAACCCTTTTAAAATCCCCTATTTGTGTTTACATTATTGTTACTCAAGAAAAATTAGTCTGGAAGAGTTGGAAGAACATTTTAGTTGTCATGGAATAGATCAAATATATAAATTTTGGATTAAACATGGGAAAAAACTGAATGTCGACATCAATTGGAATGAACCTATGGTTTATAAATCACTTGATATAAATACCTTTGTAAAAGACAATGAAGATCACATGGAAGAAATAATAATGGAAATTGAATATGACCTTTGTGATTGGACAAAGTTTTTTTAGGAGTTAAATAGCTATTACAAGAAACAATTTTATACAGAGTGTACTAAATACCCAATATTTTTAGCTGTGTTGAATTTATATAATTTGAAAGCTGGCCATGGATGGAATGACAATAGATTTATAGAACTACTTGGTCTTCTGAAAGATATGCTACCAAAGTAAAATAAACTACCTTGTCAAACATATGTCTCTAGATGAATGTTACATTCAATGGGCATGATCTCTAAAAAAATAATTTCTTGTCCAAATGATTTCATATTGTTTCGCAAGGACCATGAATCACTCATCAAATTCCCTAAGCGTGGAATAGACCGATACAAGAAAAATGAATCAATTAATTTTAAATATTTATGGAAGTTTCCCATCATTCCACGGTTTAAAAGACTATATGGATTTCCTGAAACCACAAAACAATTAACATGGCATGTAGATAAAAGAATTAAAGATGGGAACCTACTTCATCCAGCAGATTCTTCTCAGTGGAAGAAAAATGATTACGAGTTTTCTGAATTTGGAGATGAGCTGAGAAAATTTCATCTTGAATTATCTACAGATGTAATAAATCCTTTTGGTGTAAAGAGTAGTACTCATAGTACATCAATTGTCATGTTGGTAAATTATGACTTTCTTCCATGGTTATGTATGAAGCACTAATACATTATGTTGTCTCCACTAATATCTAGAACAATGTAACACGGAAATGATATTTATGTCTATTTGGATTCATTGAAATAATATAAGAAATTGATGCGGGATACATGTGTTACAATATATGATACTCATAGTAGTGAAGAATTCACATTGAGGGACATTTTGTACGGAATGATAAATGACTTCCATGCTTATGGAGATTTAATAGGTAATATAATTAAAGGCCTATTGGTGTGTCCCATTTGTGAAAAACACACATACTTAGTTTCTTTGAAACATTCCTCAAAGAATGTGTTTTTAAGACATCAATTTTTTTACCTCTATGACACAAATACCAAACCTAGATTACAACATTCGATTGGAATATCAAACAAGGCACAACACCGTCTCCAGTAATTGGTGATAAACTGTAAAAAAAAGTAAAAAATATTAACACTATTTTCGTTAAACCATTTTCGAAAAACCTTACAAAACCAGGTTGGAAGAAAAGATCAATTTTATTTGAATTACTGTATTGGAATTATTTGTATGTCATAAATTTTCTTGATGTCATGCATGTAGAAAAAAATGTATTTGATAGTGTTATTGGGATGTTACTAAATGTTCCTGGAAAAAAGAAATATGGAATTAAGGCTAGGTTGTACTTGATTGAAACTGACATAAGGTAAGAGTTGGCACCGATGAATGGTAAAAGAAATAATTTTCTTCCTATAACAGCATACACTCTATCTATATAATAAAAATTTCAATTTTTAGTTTTCTTTACGAGTCTAAAAGTTATATAGGGATATTAATAAAATATCAAGAATGTATTATCAAAGACTAATTTAAAATTACACAGACTAAAATCGCACAAATTTCATTTTTTGATGCAAGATTTAATGCATGTTTCTTTTCATTACATTTTGTCTCAAAATGTATGACATACATTTACTGGAATCTACTTATTTTTCAAATCCATATGTAGTAAATTTGTAGACCCAGTGAAGTTTCCCATCATGAATAAGGAGATTTCAATCATATTATGTAAATTAAAAATGTTCTTCCCATTATCAGTCTTTGATATAATGGTCCACCTGATGGCTCACTTGGTTAGAGAGGTTCAACTATGTGGTCATGTCCATTATATATGGATGTACCCCATTGAACAATATATAAAGATTTTGAAAGGATGTGTCTAGAATTGAAGTCGTCCAGAAGGTTGTATTACATAATGATATATTGTTGAAGAAGCTATTGAATTCTTTACCGATAACCTATCAGATGTGGAAATCATTGGTCTCCCAAAGTCTTGTTAGAAAGAACAACTTATAGGCAAAGAGATTTCTTGAAGAGATGTTGTTACAATTACCTTGATAGAGTGAGAGCAAGCACATCTATACATATTAAATAATAGTGAATATGTTGATCCATACATTGAATCCCACAAAGAAATTATTAGAGATTTGAATCCATCAAGGGATGAAATTTGGATATTAGATACACATAATAAAAAATTTATCAGATGTTTTAGAGATCAAATTTATGAGGAGTTACTTGAAAATATGAATTCAATTTCCGAATGACTTTAATGTCTAGATAGAGGACCAAATAAAAATGTTATATCTTACACTGGGTTTGTAATCAATGGTTATAATTTCTATACAAAAGAACATGATGAATTCAATACGATGCAAAACAATGGTGTTATACTTATGGAAAAAGTTATAAATATATATGGTTCCAAGGATAGAAATCCAATTTATATAAATATGTCATATTTTGGCATTATCTAATAGATATACGATTTGGATTATACAAAATTTCAAGTGCCACTTTTCCATTGCAAATGGGTTGACAACATAAATGGAGTGAAAGTTTATAAAATGGGATTTGAGAAGGTGAATTTCAATGTAGAAGGAGAAAAAATAATTAATTCATAATGGCATCAAAACAGTGAAAGTATTTTATGTCTTCGATCTAACAAACAAGAATTGTTCGATTGTTCTACTGACGACTAAAACAAATGTTGAGTCAGATGAAAATTCAATCGAGGATGATAATTTCATTGGTACATCATTACCAGTTCATGTCGGTCCTAATGTAGATAATGACTTGTACATTAGAGAGGACAATAAATAGGGGATTTGGATTCTTAAAAGGGGAACCAAATACTCGAAGCCTTTTAAAAAATTAAAGAGAGTTCAATGATAAGTTAAAAGTGTTTTTTAATATATTATGTTTTCCATCATAATATTATATGTTACCTACTACATTAACATAATATAAATTAAATTATTGACTACTCATATATTAAATGTATTCTGCACATGATGATGTTACCAATCACTCAGAAGAACAAACTATAATGAAGGAAACACTTTGGATATATGTAAAGGTAATTTTATGATATACTTTCTCTATTTTATTGAAAAATTATATAAAAAAATGTTGATTTAATTTTCATTATTCCATAAAGAGTTTTTCTATTTTAGAAGATTTCTATCCATGTGTTATGCCTTTGAAAGAAGGGCAAAAAAATTGTCTCTACTCAATCATAGAATTAATATTGATGTTTGCACAATAAAATAATTATCCAAAGAATTAAGGTATTGTTTCATATTTATTTTTATTTATTTTTCTTTTTAGTGTTACTCAAATAATAATTATTTTATTATATAGGTGGATTCTTTTGGTTGAGTTGGGGTACTATATCCAAATTTCATGCTCCTTCTCCCTTAAAACATTTTCACCCCTATAGTGGTGCATTTATCACTTTCTTTAAAATTAACTCTACTACCTTTGTAGGAAAAGAAATGATGCTTCCTCTGCTCAATCACATAGGTAAACTTGATGTTTGTACAGTAAAATCACTATCTATAGAATTAATGTATTGTTTCATATGTATGTTTAATTAATTTTTTTAGTATTACTCACATAATAATCATTTTATTATATAGGTGGATTCTTTTGTTCAAGTTGGGGTGATCTATTCAACTTTCATGCTCCTTCTCCCTTAAAACCTTTTCACCCATAATATGGTGTATTTATCACTTTATTCCAGTTTACCTCTATTTCTTTTGTAGGAAGAGAAACGATGTTGCCTTTTCTTAATTACATAGGTAATCTTGATGTTTTCACAGTAAAATCATTGTCCATAGAATTAATGTATTGTTTCATATGTATGTTTAATTTATTTTATTTTAGTATTAAACACAAAATAATTTTTTTCTTATACAATTGGATTATTTTGTGAGAGTTGGTGTGATCTATCCATCTTTCATGATCCTTCTCCCTTAAAAAATTTTCACCCCTGTAGTGGTTCAATTATCACTTTCTTTCAAGTTACCACCACTACCTTTGTAGGAAGAGAAATGAAGTTGTCTTTTCTCAATCACAGAGGTAATCTTGATGTTTTCATAGTAAAATCATTGTCCATATAATTAATGTTTTGTTTCATATGTTTGTTTAATTTATTTGTTTTTAGTATTACTCATATAATAATTGTTTTCTTATACAAGTAGATTATTTTGTTTGAGTTTGGGTGCTCTGCCTATCTTTCATCCCTTTATACACTAAAACTTCTACAAACTTCTTCTCTCACAAAACCTATCACTCCTATAGTGTTGATATTTATCACTTTCTATCATGTTCCCTACACTACTCAATCATAGAGGTAATATTGATATTTACACATTAAAATCATTATCCATAGAGTTAATGTATCATTTCATATTTATGTTTCATTTACTACTTTTTAGTATTACTCATAATAATTGTTTTATTATAGAGGTAGATTTTTTTCGAGTTGAGTTAGTTTGTTAGAAACTACTCATGCAATGTTGGTAGTTCGACAAAGAAAGTCAATGGAAATCATGGTAACATTGAAATCTAGGATTATTTTTTAAGGCATGTAATAATTTTTATATATGTAATTATATAAACCAATGTTTTAAATTTCTATAATATAGTATTTTTTTATAGTATTTGTGTTGTAAATTTCATTATATTTAAATTGAGTATTGAGACTTATTTTTGTTGATATCTAATGTGTTTTTGGTGCTATAGTGTGTTGTAATAGCATACTGTAGTATGACCCTTTATCAATGCTTCTAAAAGCCCTGATAAAAGATTCCTTTAGCATTTCTAAATTAAATAACTGATAAATGGGTCTTTTATTATCTCTTTTAAAAGAACTGATAAAGGTCATATTTATCAAAGCTTTTTTTGCACTAATAAATAAACCCTTTATTAGTGAATTTTCAGAACTGATAAAAGTCCTATACTTTTAACATCGCTCACATTGTCAATACTTTTCTAGCTCTAATAAAGGGTATTTCTAGTGCTATTAAAGGCCAATTTAGTTGTGTTTGGTGAAAAAGGGGGATTTTTTTGGAACCAAATAATTGTTACTAGAAGATTCTTTGGAATGAGTATAACACATTCCTAAACTATTAACATGTGGATGAAGTTGTATATACATTTTATTAAAACCTTCTTTACCAGTGGTAATTTTTTTTCAAAAGTTTCTTTAAAGTGAATATTTAATAATTTATTTTTAAAACTAAATTCTTATCCACATTAGTATTAAAATCAAAAGTGAGTTTTGTTTCTCAAACATTTTTCTCAGAAATTACTTTTTCAAAATATTTGGAAAGATTATCCTTCTTAGAATTAGCTTCCTCAAGATTTTGAGAAATAAAATTAATCTCAAAACTTTTCTTATAAATATCTTAAGAAAGATCTAATACTTATTCTGTAAAAACATTTATTCTATCATTTTCTTTTTAAAATTTCTTACTAACTTTTAAATTTTTATTCTAAAGAAATTTTAAAAATCTTGAAACCTATTCATATGAATGTAGTGTAATATTTTCAATTGCTTAAGAGGATTACTCATCTGAAGGTGAGGAATTATTCTTATCAGGATAATTTTAATTTAAAGACATGTTAGTAAAATATTTAGCAGTTTGTAACTTTTCCATGAGACATTTATTTTCAATAGGTATTCTGGAAAGTAAATCAATATTCTTTTTCATAAAATTCTCATTGTCTAAAGATTCATCTAAATAATCTCCTCAACTAGCACTACATGAGTCATTTTCCTTTAATACTTTATTTTATTTGGAATTATATTACTTTTTTTATTCCTTTCATAATTTCTTTCCTTTTTCAGCTTTGGGAAATCAAGTCTGATGTGTCCAACTTTCTTACATTCATATAAAGTAGATTTAGTATATTTCTTGTCTTTATTGTCCTTGTTAATTTTCTTATATCTGTACTAAAAATACCTTTTCAAACTATCTTGTTTATCCTTTGAGAATGATTGGCTAACTCATTTTCTGAATGTTCTGATTCACTTGAATTTGATTGAACTACAATTTTCTTTTTCTTTATGGACTTAGAATATTTTTCTGGAGTCTTATTTTTATTTGATGTTTAAGTAAAAGAAAATCCTCTATTATTTTTCTCTATATTTTCTAGATCTCTTTTCAATATGTTCTCATATTGAAAAAGAGTTCCAAATAATTCATCAAGAGTAACAATTGTAACTTTTCATAACTCATCGATAACTATCCTTTTTTATTCCCATTCATTTGGCCTAATATCCATGATCTTTTCAACTAGGATCTCATCATATTGTCCTTTATCTCCCATGGATTATAAACTATTCAAAATTATCATGAATCTCTATTGTACATTACAAATATGTTCTCTATAAGGGAATTAAAAATCCTAATACGCTTCTCTTAGAATAACTATTCTAGTTTCATCAACTTTGAATATACCAAAATGAGTCATTCATAGCTTCTTCTAAATACTATTGGCTGATTCACACAATGAAATGTGGATATATATATTTATAAGCATGGAACAAACTAAAGTATTTCATACCTTATAATTTAGTTGATATTTCTGTTTCTCTTGATTGGTAAAGAGCCTAACTTCTTTGTCTGAAATTTTATATTCACCAGTCTATAAAAAAGTTGTCAACTCCTGTATTGATCACAAAAATATTCATTCGATCTCTCTAATATTCATAATCATTACCATAAAAAAGCAGTGGTATTTTAGGATTACGATTTACAATTGAATGAACATTAAGTCCTTCCATCTTTAAAACATTACAAAATTTATTTTTCCATAGTACACGTTAGTGTTACAAATATTTAGAAATAAATAGTTTATAAAAGAAATATAAATAACGTGAAAAAGTAATGTAAGAAAATATATAAGCAGTGGAAACCACCTCTGGTACCAATTTTTGGATCATAATGTATATGCATATGGAACAATATAAGAGGGGGGTGAATTGAAAGTTTAAAAACTTTTCATTTTTATCCCTAAATGAATTTAGTTTAAAAGAATTTAAGCTAATTCAATTCACAATACCTATTATTTTATTAAAAAATTAATAGGTAGGGCCCTAGGTATAGTTATAAAAGTATCAAAATTGGGTGTATTGTGATAATATAATCCACAGGTTGTAAATAAAATTAATCATATTCATGGTTGAAACAATTTAAATAGAGTAAGCATATAAAAGATAATAATCACAATGGTTATGATGATCAGAGTAAAAAAATACAACAATTCAATCATAAATCATACTAAATCATTTTGAGTAATTAAAAAGATCATAATTATAGAAATTATAATCACAAATTAAAGAATAGAAAATAAATATATAATACAATTCACTTACTATAATAAAGCTGTGTAAATGTATACAAGTAAAAGAATACAATTCTTTTAATCCAAAAATAAGGGTATCCAATAAACTTGGATTGAGGTCCCTTGATTTATACTTTCAAGAAAGTTTGTCTTACCCACATGAGGGAAATACCTCAATACGATGATTGACTTATGCCTTTCTATCCTTGCAAGCTCTCGATCAAGAAGGTGATCAGAACCTCTGTCTTCCTAGTCTCAAAAGCTCCCAATCTTTAAAGGATCAGAACAACTATCTTCCTATCCATGTAATAACTCAATCGTAATCACTGATGATCAGTATACCACTAGGAAAAGAAAAAATTTTGGAAGTAAAAAGTATGTAGAACAAGAAGTTCACAACATGAAATCTTTAGAGTCTTTTGCATAAAGCAGCAATTTAACAGACCTCTCGCACAATGTCTCGAATTTTTCCAAAAGTTCTAAGCTCATTAAAATGACCTGGTATTTATAAGACAACATCCTAATACCCATATTGGATTCGAATGGTCATATTTTCTCTTGAAAATTCAAAGGGACTTGGGCACTTGGCACTCCAATGATCATCTTATAACTGAAATAACGACATCATTTAATAAATCATATTGAAATAGAATACATGGAATCATTTTGATTTAAATGTCTTCAATTTGATATAGATTTCTAGATATGATCTAATGAATTTGAATGAGTATGATGATTCTCATTATGATATTGAGTATGATTTAGATATTGGTAAGATTTTGGATAATGTGTATGATGAAAACTATTCCTAGGGTGTTTGATGTGAATCATATTCAGTGATTATGATAACTATCATATTCAGTCTCATTATGATAATCATGGAATAAATCATTTCTATAATTATGAGTATTATTATTATAATATTCATATGAAAAATAATAATGATAAAATATAAAACAAAATTCTCAAAGTATATACGATAAAAAATATATGATTCTATAGAAATAAAGTTAGTGATTTACAAAAAAAAGGAATAGAAAAGTCAAAAGAAGACTTTTGGCTCAACAGAAAGGAAACTAAATTTTCACCTAACTTGTAACCAAGTCTATGTTCAAATTTCTTTGAGAAACATATTGACCCACATGGGAGAAGTATATTTTTTATAATATTTTTTAGGATCACTAATATTATTCTAGGTGATAATGAGGGTTATTTGGGGATCATGCCATGTGGATGATGTTTCCTATTTAAATTATTTACAAATGATTTCCTCTTTATCTTTCATAAAGGTAGTGAGGGTTACTTATTCCATCATTCCATATTTTATCTTGTGGACTATCTCTCTCAACCCTTAATTTCACTCTATAACTCTATCTTGTAAATACAATAGTATTCTTCTTCTTAAATGTGTTCTACTACCTTCAAAAATAAAGGTCTAACATACTAATCTAATCCTAGGATGTGAATCCAAATTCTTTCAAGATATTAAAATATGTAGAAGACCATAATTATCTTCCACTCTATTAGACAGAAGTGATGGTGAAATGGTAATGTGATATCATGTTGAACACAATATCAATTTATGGTTCTCTTCCCTAATTTCCTTTTCCTCTTATTTATTTTCTCTAAATAATGGCCTATTATATATATAGTTGTGTGACTTTATGACCTTTATAGGGTCATTATATCTTTTGATAAATCCTTTTTATGGGGAATTATTTCAGTAATTATTATTACATTTAGGGAGAATATCCTATGAAATATGAGAAACTCATGTATGTGTATTTATTTTTTTAGGTGAGGGAGAATAATTGGGTTGAGAAATATATATGTTTATTTGAGTTTGGGTGAGGGATTATGGATAAATACTTTAGTAGGTCCATGATATGGATCCTCAAAGTAGGTCATCCTAAGGGCCGATTTAGTTTCTCATTAACCTTATTTCTTTCCATTATCCTTTTTTTGTTTTTTCATGCTTTCTTTATTCTGTAATCATCGCTTCCTTTCATTTTGTTTACTAATTTAAAAAATAAAAAATATTTTTAAAGTTTACCTTTGATGAATACAGTGCCTCTTTGAGATAACCCTAGGGTAAGACACCATATTATATATAGGTAGTTTCAAAATTAAATTTCTTCTAGTTAATATAAGATCAATATTTGAAAAATCAATTTTAGTAAATAACATGAAACGCATGATATATCCAATAAAAGACACCTATATAATCCTATCAATCCTTTCTATGTTTTCATAAGGATATTAAATATTCTTAATACTCATGACTGAAAATAATGGTAATGACCCTTTCCTAGGTTTCTCTATACGAAACCACTTTAGTTGCAACACCATGACCTAGTATGATAGATCTGGTGGTTATTTTACTACATTAAAATAAGATACAGGAGATATTATCATAGAGGTTAAAATCTTTTAGATGTGCTGGGATACTTGAAACATACCCGATTCACACATTACATTTGGAAGAATGAAATCCAACTTAAAATTATAGTGATAACTTTATTATTTCTTCAAGTAAATCCATTAAATAATTCATAGAACCCTTGTTGGTAACTTGGGGAAAAGAAGACATATGAAGGGTTTGTTTAAATTCTCAATAAGTGAAAGTGTATAGTTAATGATATAATAGAATAAATAAGGTATGGATAATATGGATGAAATAAACAATAATCAAATATTCTATATAACTAATATCATAAAAGGAGAATATATACATTAATAACATAGAAACATAAATAATCACATATATAATAATAACTAGTTTCTTAATTATGTAATTAATAATGTCAAACATCATAAAAATACTTTTAGGGCCTTGTTTATAGACATCATAAACATACCGTGAAGGCCTCATGCTATGATATAAAAAACAAGTGGTCAATAATTAACCAAATACCTAGGATAGTGTTTTTCATGAGACCTACCAAAGCATAAAGGGCCTATAACAACCCTTTCTCATCACATACTAAGTACAATGTATTCATCATACGGAATGGGGTGAACAATCAGCACATTACATATCAACATAAATATCAGTATTTGAAAACCAGTATACAAAATATCAATATTTTCTCCTAGTAAAAAAGTAACATCATGATCATATGTCATAAAGAGTGATATGGTGGATGGAATCATTAGATTATATTCTTATTAAACCATAATATCCATCAAAGGATGTTTACATAAGTGAAAATAATTTTAAAATATAATTGATACATTTCTTGAGAAAAATAATTATTTATTTTTTAAATAACTTATTTAGAATCTAAAAATGTCGATAATATTTGGAAGTATATTTTTTTAAAATAACCATGGAAACTTATAAAGGAATCATTAAATAATAGATTATTCATGATGGTGGGAAGGGGTGGTCAAGCCATATACATTAAAAAAAATTATTTTTTAACTTTATAATGAAATTAAAAAATGTTCCATACACGAAATGTTATTTTTTTTGTTCTAAAATCCGGTAAATAAAGTTAAAGATGATTGAAAATGACCTTAATAAATCATTTAAATGAAAATAATTACATTATTGAAACATTTTTATAAAATATGGGAATGGAAGAAAATATTCATCGACCCAAAAGGACATAAGGTTAACTTTTCAAAAAAATGTTTTCTTGATCATATTAAGTACCAAGGAGGGTAAACTGAAAGTAAAACATGTAAATTACTCATATAGACAATAAATAAAAAAATATATAGATTTTAAAATAGGAATATATTGTAATCTACTTCAATGGAAATTTAAACCAAAACATTGGTTAAATAAAACATGATTATACAATGAACCCTTACCACTTTGACAAATTTTGAATTATAACCCCCTTGAAATAAAAAATATCAAATGAAACTTTAAAAACTATGAACAAAAATAGATTCATGATATAAGTTTTCAAAGTGTTATTATAAAAACTACATAATAAAAACAAGTTGTGAATATTAAACATGTCATGTAGAAAAAAAAGTGAGATGAGAAATCCTTATAAAGATCATATCATTGAAGTGGAAATTAATAAATGTAGTGATTATGTGTAATAACTATAAATCCACATAAAAAATTTGGAAATAAAACATGAAATAATTATAGGAAATTACAAGTATAATCTTTGAAAAACATATAAAATGATGAATTAATATAACCTAATGAAAATAAATTGAGTTAAAAAACCCATCACCTCGAGTCACAACATGTTATTTATGTCCCCTAACTCTTTTATAAAAAAAATTATTTTAATTATTTAATTGATTTATAAATTTTTCAACTTTTATTCGCTTATATATTAAACAATTATTTTATATAAATATTTAATCATTAATTTTTTTAAGTCCAAGTCGGGTGGTTTGAGGTTGTTTGGTTTAGAATTGAAGAACAACTTCAATAGGTTGACCTTTATTTAATGGGTGAAGGTTCCATAATCACCATAATATTAATCATAAAATAATTATAATTTTATATATTAAATAAAATTTTAGAATCATCCATGGATGGAAGACTTGAAAATAACTCACATTGCTTCATGGAGGTGGTAATCCACACATAAGCATGAGCAACATTATCATTTTTTAATGGGTGGAAGGGTAATAAGATAAGTAACATACTATATTTCCATAATAATTATTTAATTAATATTATATATATATATATCCATTAATTCCATCATAATAACCACCCTTGTGAGTTGGAGATGAAAAATTAAACACACCACTTCATGGAGGTAGCAATCCACATATACACATAAATCATGTTTTCGATATCCATAGGATGGAATAAGAGATGAAAAATGGGTTTTTCAAATCAAAATAAAAATATCATATAGTGGAGATAATGATGTTATTTTATCATCATTATTTAATAATATTTTAAAGAGGTAGAATAATAAATAAAATTAAAATGATAAATTAAGGGTTATTCCTCTACTTCAAAAAACTACCTTTGGCTTACACCTTAGTCCATATAGGTTGGTCTTTTGATAAGAGCATAAAATCATTAATATGGGGTGGAACGTTGGAAATTGATTTAATAAGATATTGTTTGATCTAAATTTCTCATGAATTTTGAGGGAGAGAGGATGTGTGGTGTCCTTATATAAGAGTGGACAGGGGTACCGTTGGAATTACATAAAGTGTTAAGTTAATGTAAATTGATTTTCAGGTTCATGTGGAAGAAATTGAAATATTTAGAATCCAGGGTAATTATTTGAGTAAATAATCCCATATAATAAATTTTATACATATTTAGGTGATTTTTAACCCATATCTCTTAGTTTTAACTTCCCATTAACCCTTTTAATGTTTTCCAAGATAATAATATTTTGTACTTTATTGGGGTCAAGGAAGTTAAAAGAAATTGAAAAGTGAAACAAAAGTGGAAAATGGTTGATGTTATCAACAAAATAATATTAAATTGTCCAAAATAATATTTTTATGAAATTAAAATCATTTAATAAATTATTATTTTACAAAAATACCATTAAAGTCTTTTTTTATACTATTCAAATAATTAAATTTTAAAAAAATATCAAGAAAATAATATAGTTAAAATATAAACTCATAAAACATAAATGATACATTATATTCATTCATAAAATTCTTTTAATACTATAAAACGCTTATAAAATATTACTTTATAAGTTTTTATTATCATTTAGTTTATTTTTCAACTACTTGTACAAGCATTATGTCGAAATTCTGTATAAATTTAATGTAATTAATTAATCAATACAAATTTAAAAAACATCACCATAAAAAAAAATTATTCTTATTAAAAACAACCATTTATAAACATTGATTAATTTTATTTATCTTTGTGAAAACATATTAGAGATATTAAAATAAAGAAAGTGACATTTTTGGAATTATTCTCTACTTAAAATAATTTAAAGGAATTTATCAAGGAAAAATAACACCAAAATTATATAATATAAAATATAAAATTGGGATGGTAGAATACAATCATAAAAGAGATTAAAGGTAAGTTTTAGTGTGATTTTATATCCTTTACAAACTATTTTTAACCTCAATTAACCAATATACCCTTTACCACAGTGACACATTTTTAGATTAGTTACAATTCATAATGACAAAAAATAAAATGGGCCTATTTACCAAATTTGAAAATTTTGATTCAAATTATGGAATGAATTTCTTAAGATTAAATTTATAGTATTTAGAGAAATCTATTTTATTATAAATGCATAATACTCAATAAAAACAGTTTTAGAAAAATGTGTTTTTAATCCAAAAAATGAACTTATACCAAAATCAAGTATAATGATAATTACTATATGATTAAATAGATAATTTATAATCAAATTAAGATTAAGGTAAATTAATATAAAATTAAATACAAAATCTTACTTTTAATTAATTTATTGATTGAAATGGTAGTTTTATAACAATTTGTATTTTTCACAATTCACTTAAAAATAAATCTTTTCAGAAAAACCCTAGAAAATCACCATAATATAATATTTAAATTATTATTTAAAAAATAATATTAATTTTATAAAATAAATTTTCTAAAATATTTTAGAAATAAATTATAATTTTCATGCACAAAATACAAAAACCCTATTTTTGAGGAAAACATATTTTTGAAAAATAAAACAACTTTACTAAAAATTGACATCTTATCTATTATAAATTTATCAATAAATTTTAATTATATAAAACCTTTATAATTTTTTTTTCATAATTTGGTTATTCCTATACATAACTTTAATTTAATTACCAGGTTGTATTGATCACATATAAATAATAATTGTTTTATAGTATATTATAACTTGTTTAATGTTTGGTTTTGCGTGTTAATCATGTTATCTAACATAATTTTTTTTAAACTAAATATTCAGGGTTCTAAATCCTCCCTTCTTAAATAAATTGTGTCTTCATAATTTTTATCATGTTAATAAAGTGTTGTATATTTAAAAATATCCTTTTTAAAAATCAACATCATACAAATGGATTATAAAACTTACTTTGAAAATGGAAAGTTGAAAGCATAAAGGTTACAAAAAATAAGAAAAAATAAGGTTTTCAAATAGGGAGAAAATTAGTGGGAAGGGAAAATATGGACTTATTGGATAAGGAAAATGTCTAAAATAATAAATAGAGAGTGATAGAGAAAATTGTAATGGGAAATTTAATGATCACAAAACCAAAAGTTAGTAAGGGATTACGAATACAATCAATTCAGCATCAAGACAGAGAACATGAGAAAATATATTTACGTGATTTCCTTCTTCCATAAGCACAATTTTTTTCTTTTGTTTTGATTTAACCAATTTCCACTTATATCTCATCTCTTACTCCATGAAATTAATATTCAAGATGATTTTTTCATGCTTGAGGCACAAAAATAAAATATTAATAGATAATATGATACATAAAAGTATGACATATTATCCATCATATTAATCTAAATTAACCCAAACGAAAAAATTTAACACAAAATGAGATAGTATCCAATATGAATAAACATTAATATGGAAAGATACTACATTAATACATGAAGCCTCAACAACATCTACAAATGTTCAAATTAAATCATTCCATGAATAACTAACCTTAAAATAGTTCTTAATATTCCTAACTAAGTTAAAAAACCAAAAAATCAAAAACATTTAACCACATATTCATCTGAGATAAATTTAAGACTTATGTTCAAACAATATTAATAACTCATAAATTCACATACCATAGATATATATTCCCTAATAATATAATCTATAAAATATATTTAACTTTTCCATAAATAACCAAAATCATTATAAAGACACAATAAAGTCATATATGATTCTATAAATAAATACAATCTTTATTACTTACAAAAAATCCCATCTTATCCAATATTTTTCTATTTACATTAATTGTGTAATGTTCCCAATATAGTGAAGTTTTTCAAAAAAAATTAATCAATTATTTATTGAATCGCTTTTCATTCCCATGGTTACCTATATGATAAAAATATACTCCAAAAATGTAAAAATTATTTTATCCTGATTAAACATAATTAGCTCGACATCAAAGATCATATTAACCTTAAAAGTTATCAATAATATTAAATTTATATAAAAAAGTATAAAATAATTCTTCCTTAAATAATCTTTTCACTAAAACACATACTAAAACAAAGTGTTATATTCTTTAAATGTGCCCAAAATATCCATTATCGTCTTAAACTCCCATCACATAAAACATCAAAAGGGTTATGTGTACCTTTAAAATTATTATCAATATTAGAATTTTTAACCCTAGAAATATTTTAGTTATCCCATATCACTATATAATTTCATAGTTTTTCATAGGTTCTATCCTCTCATTCATTATAATACTACATAAATAAAATGTGAATTAACCCAAGCATATCCCTCGAGAGTGTATATAAAAGTGTGAAGTCTTTGGCCCACTCATCATTCATTGATGATGATCGAGTTAATACCTAATATTTCCTTTTCAAAGTTGATACCCTTGGAGCATACATTATATATCCATATATATTTTTTTGTATCTATATGGGGATGTATTTTTTAGGAAACCATATAATATTCACTTTACCAAATATTTAATACATTACCCTATGCTTAGACTTATCCATAGAATCTTTTTAGGGTTATATTATCTAATATATTTTTTCCTAAATCTTGTTCCCAAGGGTCCTAATAAACATTATTTGATACCAAATATAATTCCCTACCTCCAGTAACCCAGATCCGATAGTTATTTTACTACATTGGAAACAGATAAAAGGGATTTCAACCAGAAGGATCATATCGTTTACTAGTCCTAGGAGAATAGACACATACATAATTTTTATATTATAGTATGAAACAAGAGATATAACTTAAAATTATAGTAATAAAATAATTTTTTGCACTAGTAAATCCTTTAAATCATTCATAGATCCCTTCTTGGTATACTAGGAAAATGAATATATAAAATATTTTGATCTTAAATTCTTATTAAGGTAAAGATTATAATAAAAACTATCATAGAATATATAAAAAATTAATAATATAATAGAGATAAACAATAATAAAATATGTCATATAACTAATATCATAAAATTTAATATATCCATGGATAATATAGGAACATAAATATTCACATGGATAAAAATAAATGGTTTCTTAATGATGGAATGAATAATCTTTTACACTATAATCATACCACCAGGGCCTTGTTATGAGGCATCATAAACATAATTTCTATGCCTCATTCCAAGACATCATCAATAATTGGGTTGGAATACACAAAATATATAGGATAACATGTCTTATGAGACCGAATGATGCATCAAAGGGAAATAATTGGCCCCTATCACCTCTAAATAAGTCCAATACATACATCATATGAAAAGGGGTAAAAAATTAATACATTACATAATAAACATAAATATATGTATTTGAAAAAAAGCATACAAAATGTCAACATTTTTCCCTATTCAAAAAAGAACAACATGATCACAATTCATTCAGAGTAATATGTTGGATGGTATCATTAGTGTATATACATAGTAAAATATAAGATTTGTTAAAGGATGTTCAAACAGATGAAAATTATTTTAAATATAGTATACCAAATAACAATATTTTTGCCTAATCAAAAATAGAATATCATGATCATATGTCATCCAAAGTAATATAGTGGACTGAATCAATAGTTTACATCCCCAAGAATGTATAATATTCAACAAAGGATGTCGAAAAAGATAAAAGTAATTTTAAAATATTACTAGAACATTCTTGAGGAAAATACCATTTTTAATTTAAAATAAATTATTTTAAATAAACAAATTCTAGAATATTAGGAAAATAATTTCCTTTTAAAATAAATATGAAAATATGTAATGGAATATTTATAGAAATTAGTAGTCATGATGATGGAAAGAGGTGGTCAATATGTATATGCTAAAAACCCTACTTTTTTTCACTTTGTAAAGAAAGTAAAAATGTTCCATATAAGTAATGTTGAAAAGATACGTTTTTAAAACATTGTAAATAAATTACAATATAGTTTAAAATGACCTTAAGAAATAATTTAAATGTTAATAATAATATTCTTGAAACTTTATTTCTGAAAACACGGACATGGAAGAAGAAGTTCACCGACTAAAGAATAAATAAGGTTGACTTTTATTAAAAACAATTTCTCAATCATATTTTGTACTAAGTAGAAGAAAATGAAATGAAATCCTGTAAAATTCATAGATAAGTAGTTAAAAATAAATTATATTGAGTTAAAAATAGAAATCACATATAATTTCCTTCTATGGAAATTTAAACAAAAACAATATCAAATATAAATGAGAATATAGAATAAACCCTTATCACTTTGTTAACTTTTTAGTCACAACCGATTGAAAAAAATAAATTCAAATGAAACTTTAAATTCCATGAATATAAAACATTAATGATAAAAATTATCAATGTAGTAGTATAGACACTACATAAAATAAATAATTGGTGAATATGGAATATGACTCGTAGAAATAAAAGTGATATAAGAAACCATTACAATGATTATAACATTAAAGTGAGAATTAATAAATTAAGTGATAAAGTGTAACCCATATAAATCCATAAAAAATGTTTAAATACAATATAAAATTATTATAGGTCATTACACAAATAATCTTGGCATAATATATGCAATAAAAAATTAATATAACCCAATTAATTCAAATAGAGATAAGAAACCCCTTATAATGAGTTCAAACTTGTTATGTATGTACTTTTAACCCTCTATAATAAAATAATAATAGTTGTTAACTTGTTTGAGACTATTTTACAAGTTTATTCTATTATCATTAAACAATTTATTTCATTTAATTCAGTGATATATTTAATTGCTAAATTGGGTAAGTCTACATGGGTGTTTTGAGGGTGTTTAGTTCACAATCACAAAACAACTTCGCCAGGTTGACCATGGTCAAAGGGGTGTTGTTACAGTCATATAAAAAATGTTAATCATGATATAATTTTATTTTTTATACATTAAATGCAATTTTATAATTATCCATGGAAGGCATAAATGAAAAATGAATCACATCGCTTCATGGGGGTGGTAGTCCCCACTTACACATGAGAGATATTATCATTTTCTAATTGGTGGAAGAGTAAGAAGATAAGTAAAAAAATTATCTTCAAATAATAATAATTATTTCATGAATATTATATAAGTTCATTAAATATATCATAATAACTATCCTTGTGAGGTGGGTATGAAAAATTAAAAATATTGCTTCGTGGAGGTGGTTGTCGACAAGTACGTAAGAATGATGTTTTCATTCCCCATAGAATGAAAAAATATTAAAAAGGGTTATACCGGAATAATAATAAAATTTTAGTATAGTGTATATACATATGTAATTTTATCATCATGGTTAATAATATTTCATGGAGGTAGAAGAAGAAATAAAATAAAAAATGCTTAGTCAAGGGTTATACCTCTTTGTCAGAAAATAACCTTTTGATTACACCTTAATCATTATAGAATGGTCCTTCTATGAGTGGAAAACCTCTAGAGAGTGGTAGTAATACTGAGAAGTGATTTAGGAATATATTTTTCAAGTTATATGGCTCATTATGTGCGAAGACGAGATGAGGGTTGGTGTCCTTATATAAGAGGGGAGGGAAACCCTTTGAATTACTTAAAGTATTTAATTAATATAAAAAAATTTCATGGTCAAGTGGCACAAAATTGATACATTTAGAAATTAGGGAGATTTTAAATATCAAAACTCTTATCCAGTAAAATTTATATAAGTTTAGGTGATGTTTTATCCTTTATCTCTAAGATTTAACATCATGTTAACCCTTTTAATGAAACTATGATAACAATGATTTTTACTCTTTTGGGTTCATGAAAGTTACAATAAAAGGGAAAGTGACCCAAAAGTGGAAAATTCTGGAAAATATCAACTATATCCCATTAAATTTTCCTAAATAATATTTTTTAAAATTTAAATCATTTAATAAAATACTATTTAATAAAAATACCATTAAAGGCACTTTCGAGACTATTCACAAAATTGAAGTATAAAAAATATCTAAATAGTAATGTGGTTTCAATATAAAATTTTCACAAATTAATAATACATTATATTAATCTATAAAATTCACACAAAACCATAAATCGCCCAAAATATTATTACCTTAATTTTTTTAAAATCATTAACTTGATTTTTAGACTTTTTGCACTTTCACTTTACCAATATTGTGTAACCATTTAAAGTAATTATTTTATCACTAAAACTTATTAATAAATTAACATCATTAAAAACATTATTCATATTAAAATTAATCATTTATAACAATTCATTAACTATTTTTATAATTGTGAAAACATATTAGAGATATTAAAATAAAGTAAGTGACATTTTTTGGAATTATTCATTACATAAAATAATATAAAAGACTTTATCAAAGAAAAATAGAATGAATATGTCATGATTTAAAATATTTTATGTGGATGGTATAACTATACCCATCAAATATATTAAAGGAATGCATTTTGGTGATTTTAAATCCTTTTTACATGATTTTTATCATCAATTACCCAATTTATCATTTACTGTGGTGATAAAATTTTTCAATGGTTACTGTTAATAATGACAAAAAATAAAAGGAACTACTTTATTAAATTTGATTATGTTGATTACAAATAATTAATAGATTTTTTAGGTTTAAATTTCTGTAATTGGAGGAAATTAATTTTATTATAAATGTGTTAAACTCAACGAAAAAAGTTTTAGAAAAATGTGTTTTAAGCCCAAAAATCAAATTATACCAAAATAAAGTATAATAATGATTAATATAAAAGTTATTATATAATTAATAATTAAATTATACTTAAGTTAATTTTTATATTTAATTAAAAAATGTTAATTTTAAATTATTTCATTTAATGAAATGACATTTTTACAAAATTAGTATTATTCACTATTCACCTAAAAATAAATCATTTCAGAATAACCCTAGGAATTCACCACAACATAGTATTGAAAATATTATTTTAGAAATGATATTAATTCCATAAAAAAATCTAAAATATGGTAGAAATCAATTATAATATCCGTACAATAATGATAATAGAAACCATTTTTGAAGTAAACATATTTTTGATGCATAAAATGACTTTACTGAAAATATATACTTATTTAATATACATTAATAAATACATTTTAATTATATAAAACCTTTATAAATATTTTTTTTCATAATTTGGTTATTCCTATTTATACTTCCAATTTAAAGGTTAGGTTATAATGATCACCTTTATATAAGATTACTTATATAGTATATCACAGTTCATTTAAAGCTCAGTTTTACAAGTTAAGAAAGCTATAAAGCATAATATTCTTTTAAAACAAATTCTAGGTGATACATTCTCCCACCTTAAATAAATTTCAACATCATTATTTTTATCTTGGTAATAAACTATTGAATATTTTAAAATACCTTTATTAAGAATCAGCACCATAAAAAGGGATAATAAAACTTCATTTTAAGGCAGAAAGTGAGAAAGATAAATTTTACCTAAAATAACACATAATTAGGTTCCCAAATAATGAAAACATTAGTGGTAAGTGATAATATGTAGTTTTAGGATAAAAATAATGTCCAATTACCAATATATAGTGATAGAGAACATAGTTTAGAGAAAGCTAATGACCATAAAACCATAAGTCAGTAAGGGATTATGAAGACCATAAACTCATCATAAATAATGTTAAAAGTATAAAATTTTCATTTCAAGATCTTTTTCCAAGATTTAATGTATTCTTCTATTTTCAAGATAGAGAAAATGAGATAAATATAATTACTCGATTTCATTTTATTTCATAATCACAATTTCATTGTTCGGATGTGCTTCTATCAATTTACACTTCTATCTTATCTCTAACTTCGTGAAATGAATTTCCAAGATAACTTTTTCATGACTAAAGCACTAAAATTAACTTTTAATAGATCATAATATCCATAAAATGATGAAAAATTATTCCTCCTATTTCTCTCCATTAACCAAAAAACAAAATGGTAAACACAAGATGATATAATATACAAAATCAATAAACTTTAATATGGATAAACACTACATTAATCTCTAAATCCTTGACAACAACATTAAAAGTTCAAATTAAATCATTACATAAATAGATAAACTTAAAAATCTTTAAAATATTTCTGAAAAATTTTAAATCAAAAAAATAAGAAATATTTGATGATATATTTTTATGAGTTAATTTAAGATTTATCACAAAACAAAATTAGTTACTCATAAAGTCATATAACAAAAATGTATAATACTTAATCAGATAATACCCAAAATATGTTAATTATTTCTATAAATAACCAAAATAAATATCAAGCCAAAATAACATCATATATGCTACCATAAATTAACTTAATATTTATTCCTCAAGTAAAACCCCATCTTAGCTAATATTATTCTATTTACATTAATCATATAATGTTCCTAGTTTAGTGAAATTAAAAAATAATTTTAAACTCTTAGTCTCCAAATAAAGTTTTAGTCCATGTTTATCTATATGATAAAAATATAATCCCAAAATATAAAACCTCTTTTATCCCAATTAACCATGATTAACTCAACATTGAAGAATATATTATCCTTAAAGTTCATCAATAACTTTAAAATTACATCCAAAAAATCTAAAATCATTCACCCCCAAATAAAATTTCACAAAATACTACAATACTAAAGGGTTTTATTATTTAAATGACTCCAAAAGTATCCTTAATCATCTTAAACTCTAATCACAAAAAACCTTGAATTGGGTATATGTGTATTTAAACTTATGATCAACCTTAAACTTATTAACCCATGACACATTTAGTTTATCCCATTTCACTATGGAATATAATAGGTTTCCATAGGATCTATCATATCAGTCATCATAATGGTTCATAAAGAAAATGTGAATTAACCCAAGAACATCCCCCATTTTTGTCTATCTAAGTGTGTAGTCTTTAGCCCACTCATCATGTACCAGTGATGATCATGTTAATATAAAATTTACCCCTTTATAGTTATTACCTTAGGTTCATCTATTCCATAGAAGCATACACTTTTTAGAATCCACATAGGGATGTATTTTATAGGAAAACTATATAATATCTACTTTACCTGAGCTTTTGGACATTACTCTATACTTAATCATGCACCTAGAATCCATCGTTGTGTTAGTTTATCTAAAATATGATTTTCTAAATCAAGTTCCTAGGGATCCTACTAACCATTATTTTATACTAACTATATCACCCTAACTCTAGTAACCTATATACTTTGGTTATTTTAGTACGTTTTTACAAGATAAAAGGGATTTGTTCTCGAAGGATTGAATAATATTAAAGTATTGGGAGACTAGTTATATACTCAATTATCACATTATATTTGAAAAAATGTAATCTGACAAAAAATTATAGTGAATAAATTCTTATTTATTCTATTAGATACTTGAAATCATCCATAAATCCGTTCTTGGTATCTTAGGGAATTGAAAACATTTAAAAAGTTATGCTCAAATGCTTCGTAAGGGAAAGCGTACAACACAAGATATCACAAATTAAATAAATCATGAATAATATAGTAGGGATATACAATAATCAAATATTTCATATAACTAATATCATAAGAGGGGAATATATCCATGGATAACATAAGAACATAATCAATTTCATGTATAATAATATCTATTTTCCTAATGATAGGATGTATAATGTTGGAAATCAAAATCATACTATTAAGGTCTTATTCTAAGACATCATAAATATACCATCATAGCCTCATACTAATAAATCATAAATAATGGTGAAAACATACATTAAATACCTAGGATAGTGTGTATAATGATAAAGAATGATTCATTAAGGTGCTAAAATAAGCCCTGCTCACCATTAACTAAGTACAATTCTTTTATCATATGATAATCGGTGAATAATAAATACAACACATAATCAACATAAATTTCTATATTTTAACAACGTTATATGGAATGTCAACATTTTACCTATTTATAAATATGACATCATGATTATAAGTCATCCATAGTAATATGGTTGATGGTAGCATTAGTGTATATCGCTAGTAAAGCATAAGATTCATCAAAGGATGTTTCATAGATGAAAATACTTTGAAAACTAACATAAAAAATGTCAATATTTTTACCCAGTAAAAAATAGAACATCATGTTATTAAGTCATAATGAGTAATATGGTGGATGGTATCATTTTTTTATATCCCCTATAAACCATATGATTCATCAAAGGATTTTGAAATAGATGATAATAATTTTAAAAGATCACAGAAACATTTTAGGAGGAAAATAACCTTTTAATTTGGAAATCAATAATTTAAAACTAAAAATATCCAGATTATTATGAATTTTTTTTTATCAAAGAGAAGCACGGAAAATTATAAAGGAAACATTAATTAAAGGAGCAGTCATTATGAAAGTAAGAGGCAGTCATGCCATATATATTAAAAAACATTATTTTTCACTTTCTAAAGAAACTCAAAATGTACCATACATGAAAGGTTAAAAATATTCCTTTAGAATCATTTGTAAAAAAAGTAAATATTTTTTAAAATGAAAATAATAAATAATTTAAATTTAAATAATAATATCATTGAAACCTTTAAAAAAATTGAAATGGAAGAAAAAGTTCACCGACCGAAGAGGAAATAAGGTTTACCTTTATTAAAGAATGTTTTCTCAATTTTATTATGTACCAAGGATAGGAAAATGAAAGGAAAACATGTAAAATCCATAGATATCTAGTTAATAATAAAATAAACATATTTTATAAGATAAATAGAAAAGATTTCTTTCAATAAAAATTTAAACATAAATAATCTTGAATAAAAATGATATTTTTGAATAAACCCTTACCACTTTGGTAACTTTTGAAACAAAAATACCTTGAAATAAACAAATTAAAATAAAACATTAAATAACATGAATATAAGTAGATTAATGATATAAATTATCAAATAGTAACTATAAACATAACAAAAAAGAAGCAATTGGTGAATATGGTATATGTCTCACATATACAAAATTGAGGTGAGAAACCCTTACAAGGATCACAACATTGAAGTGGCAATTAATAAATTATGTAATTATGCATAACAAATGAAAATCCAAAAAAACAAGTGTAAATGAATCATGACATATTAATAGGTGATTATACACTTAACCTTGGAATAATATAGATAATTAAGAAATAATATTACCCAATAAAAAGAAATTAAGTTAAGAAACCCCTTATCATGAGTCTCAACTTGCTATGTACGTACTATAAATAATATATAATAAAATTATATTAATTTTTTTACTTTATCATTAAAATTTTCCATGTTTATTTAATTTTCATTAAACCGCTTATTTCATTTATTTCAATGATAAACTTAATTTTTTTTAATTGGTTAAGTCCATGTCGGGTGTTTTGAGGACATTCAATTCATTATTGAAAAACAATTTTGGTAGGATGTCCATGGTCAAAGGGTTATTGGTTATATAATATATAGAATATTAATCATGACATAATTATATTTTTTATAAATTAAATAAAACTTTACAGTAATCGATGATAGGATAACTTAAAAAGAAAATAAAAGCAGTTCATGGAGGAGGTATTCCATAAATACATACGAGCGACATTATCATTTTTTAATGGGTGGAAGGGTAAGAAGTTAAGTGATATATTAAATTTATATAATAATAATTATTTCATGAATATTATATATATTCACTAAACCCATAATGATAACAAGCCTTTTTATGTGGTGATTAAAAATGAAACACATCACTTAGTGGAGGTGGTAGTCCACACATCCACCCGAATGATGTTTTCATTACCCATAGAATGGAATATAAGATGAAAAATGGTGGTACCATAATAATAATATTTAAGTATATAATTGATACTGTTATTATTATATCATCATGGTTTAAATATATTTCAAGTAAGTCTAAGAAGAAATTTAATGAAAGTGCAAAGTTAAGGGTTATACGTCTTCTTTAGAAAACCCCAACTGGGTTACACATTAAACCTTCTAGGTTGGTATTTTTATGAGACCAAAACATCAAGTAATTAGGTGAGAATATTGGAAAGTGATTTGTGTAGATATTGGTGAAAATACATGGCACATGATGTGTGATGAAGAGAGCATGAGTGGTGTCGATATATAATAGTGGAGAGGGGAACACTTATAATTACTTTATGTATTAAACTAATATAAATTATTTTTCAATTTCAAGTTGAAAAAAATTATTATATATAGAATATATGGTGATTATAAGTCTAAATATTTCATAAAATAAAATTTAGAAAATTTGAGGTGATGTTTTAACCCGTATCTCCTAGTTTTAACATCTTGTTGTCCTTTTTAATGATTACCATGATAACAATGCTTTTTACTCTTTAAGGGTCAATAAAGTTAAACTAAAAGGAAAAGTGAAAAAAGTGGTCAATGTATGATATTATAGACTATATAAAATTAACTTGGCCATAGATAACATTCTTATGAATTTTAAATCATTTAATAAAATATTATTTAATATAAAATACCAGCATTTAAATTTTCAGAACTATTTACATAATTGAAATTAAAAAAATATCAAGAAAATAATTTAGTTTAAATATAAAATTTTCACATATCACTAATGAATTATATTTATGTAAAACATTTATATAAATCCATAAATCACTCAAAAATAAAAATACATTATATGTTTAAAAAATATTTTACTTTATTTTTATACTTGCACAAACATTGTGTTGACATTACGTAAGAAATTAGGGTAATTATTTCATCACTATAAATTTAAAAAAAATTACCATCATAAAATAATTAATTAATTTTGAAATTAAATATTTGGAACCATTCATGGAATATTCTTATCATTGTGAAAACATATAATAGCTATAAAAAAATTGTCATTTTTGGAATTATTCATTATAAAAAATAATATAAAGGTCTTTATCATGGAAAAAATGGAAAAAAATACCATAATTTCAAATATTATATGGTCATGTTCAAAATACACTCATCAAAAAGATTAACTAAATGTTTTAGTGAGATTTTAATACATTTTAATATTTTTTTTAATCTGAATTACCTGATTTAACTATTACCATCATGATAATTTTTTTATCATGGTTACAATTCATAATGAAAAAAATAAAAGGGACCTATATGATGAATTTGAACATCATGATTCCAAATATGAAATCTATTTTCTAGATTATTTTTATATAAGTGGAAGAAATCATTTTTAATATAAATATTTAAAATGTAACAAAAAATAGTTTTAGGAAAATGTGTTTTAAGCCCAAAAATGAACTTATTCCAAAATCAAGTATAATGATGACTCCTAGTAAATTAACTAGATAATTTAAAATTAAAATATAATAAAGTTAATTTATTATAAAATCCAAAATATAATGATAATTCTAAATTATTTTATTTAATGGACTAATAGTTTTACAAAAATCTATTTTTTTCACTATTTAATTTAAAATAAATATTTTCATAAAAAACAAAGAAATTAAACCTTAGATAATATTGACATTATGATTTAAAAAATTATTTTAATTTCATAAAATAAATGTTCCAAAATACGGTTGTAATTACTTATAATTTACATGAAAAAATATAATTAAAACCATTTTTTAAAGAAAACATATTTTTTGAGCATAAAATGAATTTACTGAAAATTAAGAATATATTTATTATAAACTAATCATTACATTTTCATCATATAAAAATTTTGTACATATTTTTTATAAAGTGTTTATTTTTATTCACACATTCAATTTATCTGATAAGTTATAATGGTCACGTTTAAATAATAATATTTTTATAGTATATCACAGTTCACTTAAAGATCATTGTTGTGTGTTAAGCAAGATATCAAGAATAATATTATTTTAAATGAAATATTCGGGGTGATAAATTCCCCTCCTTAAATAAATTTTATACCAATAATTTATTATCCCTATAATCAAGGGTTTGAATATTTGAAAATACCTTTTTCGAAAACCCACATCGTACAAAGGGATAAAAAATTCATTTGAAAAAGGAAATTGGAAATCATAAAGGATACTAGAAATAACACATAATCCAGTTCTCAGATAAGGTGAACATTAGTGAGAAGTAAAAATAAGGACATAAAGGAGATATATAATTTCTAAATATTAATATAGATTGATAGAGAACATTGTTATAAGGAAGTTAATGACTATAAAACCTCAAGTCAGTAAATGATTACAGAGACAAAAAATTCATCAGAAATTAAGGTAAAATGATATTTTTTTTATTTAAATGTACTATTCATAGACTTGAGGGATTAATTTTTCATCATCATATAGAAAATGAAAAAAATATTATTACTTGATTTATTATAATTTAGAAAGAAAAATTTAATTCTTTGGTTGTGATTTGATAAACTTCCACTTATATATCTTACTCCATGAAATGAATATTCAAGATGAATTATTAATTCCTAAAGCACAAAAAGAAAATTTTAATGGATCATAATATCCATAAATGGATGAAAAATTATTCCTTCTATTTATCTCTATTAACCAAACAAAAATGGTTATCCCAATATAAGATAATATCCGATATGAATAAAATTTTATATAGATAAATTCTACAATAATATTCAAAACCTCAAAAACAACACTGAAAGTTCATCTTAAATCATTCCATAAGTAACTAACCTTAAAACTCTTCAAAATAATCATAACCACATTAAAAACCTAAAAATAAAATTATTTAAATGTATATTATTTCAAGATTAATTTAATATTTATCTCCAAACAAAATTATTCACTCATAAAGCCACATAACAAAAATGTATATTCCCGAATCATATAATCTCTAAAATATTCTAATAAGTTTGTTAAATAACATTAATGGATATTATGTTATAATAAAATAATATATTCGAATTAACTCAATATTTATTCATAAAAAAATTCCATCTTATCCAATATTATTCCATTTACCTGAATCATACAATGTTCCCAATATAGTGGACTTATTCAAAAATAACTTTAATCACTTAGTCACAAAATCACTTTTCAATCTCATGGTTATTTATATGGAAGAAATATGTTCCCAAAATGTAGTAACTCTTTTATCCTAATTAACCATAGTTACCTTAAAATCAAAGATCATATTAATCTTAAATGCTATCAATAACTTTAAACTTATTTCTAAAAAAATATAAAATCAATCTTACTCAAATAATATTTTCTCTAAATAATATACTAAACTAGAGTGTGGTATTCCATAATTGTCTCTAAAAAATCCTTATTCATCTTAAAATCCCATTATATAATACCTAAAAGGGGTATCAATTACTTTAAAAATATGATCAACCTTAAACGTATTAACACATTACACATTTTCCTTATCCCATATCACTGTGGAATATCATAGGTATCCATAGGTTCTATCCTCTCTTTCATCTTAATGGTTTGTAAAGAAAATTTAAATTAACCCAAGAATATCCTCAGGGAGTGTATGGCTAGGTGTTTAGTCTTAGGACCACTCATCGAGAACCATTGATGATCAGGTTAATACCAAATCTACCCCTTTAATAGTTGTTACCCATAAGTGCATATGTGACACAACCATATCCACTTTCCAGTATCTAGACATGGATTTATTTTCCAAGAAAACCATATAATCTCCAATTTACCCTAGATTTATGATATTAACCTATTCTTAGACTTATCCTTAGAATTAATAATAGGGTTATGTTATCTAATATATTCTATACTAAATCAAGTCCCCAAGGGTCCTACTAAGATTCCTTTGATCCCTACTATAATATACCAACTCCAATAACACTGATCTAATGGTTATATTACTAAATTAGAACAAGATACAAGTGCTTGAATCATGATGGATTGAATATTTTACCAATTTTGGAAGACTAGATACATACATGATCCATACTTCACATTTTAAAATATGAAATCCAATATAAAATTCTAGTGATAAATTTATTGTTTCTTTTTCTAAATCCCAGAAATTATTCATAAATCCCTTCATGCTATCTAATAGAAAGTAAAATATAAAAAAGGGTGAGCTCATATGCTTATTAATAGAGTTTGTACAAAATAATATATCATAGAATAAATAAATAACTAATAATGTGGAAGTGAAAAAAAATAATCAAATATAACATATAACTAATATCATAAAAAGGTAAGATATCCATGAATAACATATGAATATAAATAATTGCATGGATAAATGTAAATGGTTTCTTAATGATTTAATGCATAATGTTTTACATCATAATCATATCATCAAGGACTTTTTCCAAGACATCATAAACATACAATCAAGTCTTTGTGCCATGACACCACAAATAATTGGGTAGGAATACACCAAATACCTAGAATACTATGTGTCTCAATATAACTAATAGTGCTTCCAAGGTCTATAATGGTCCCTTAAAATCACTTATGAATACCAATCTATTAATTATATGAAATATTGTAAATAATCAATAAATTATATAATAAATTTAAATATAAATATTTGAAAACAAGAATATAGAATGCCAATATTTTTTCTCAGTAAAAAATAAAACATCATGATATTAAGTCATCTAGAGTAATATGGTGGATGGTATCATTAGATTATATCCCTAGTAAAGAATATTATTCATCATTAGATATTGTAATATATGAAAATAATTTTAAAATATCCCTAGAACATTTCTCGAGGAAAATACCCCTTTTAATTTGAAATCACTTTTTAAAGCCTGAAAAATTATATAATATTATTAAAAAGAAATTTAGTTGAAAATAATTGTAAAATTTTTTAAAGGAATATTTAAATATAATATTGGTTATAATGGTAGGAATATTCACTTAGGTAGTATACATTACAAACATTCTCTTTTTTACTTTATAAAAAAAGTAAAAATGTGTTATACGACCAAGGTTTAAATTATTCCTTTTTAACTATTGTAAATAAATCTAAATATAGTTGAACACGACCTTAAGAAATAATTTAAATTAAAATAAGATCATTCTTTAAACATTTTTAGAAAACATGGACAAGGAAGAAAATATTTTATCCAAAGTGGAAATATGGTCAAATTTTCTTCAATAACCATTTTGTCGATTGTATTATATAAAAAGGTGACCAAACTAAAAGGAAAAAATGTAAAATATATAGATAAATAATTATTAAGTAAATATATAAATTTTAAAATAGAAAGTGCCTATAATTTATTCCAATGTAAATTTAAACATAAACAATCATAAAAAAATGATATTGTCAAATAAACCAGAACCACTTCAGTAACATTTGAATCATAGCTCCCTTGAAACAAATAACTTCAAACAAAAATTTAAATACCAGGAATATAAATATATTTGTGATATAAATTGTTGACGGATCATTATTAAAACCACACAAAATAATTTTTTTTGAATATGACATATATCCTATAGAAACAAAAGTGAGATTATAGTCCCTTACAAAGATCATAACATTGAAGTAAGAATTAATAAATGAAGAAACTATCTGTAAAAAAATATAAATAAAAAAAATGGAAATAAAACATAAAATAATCATATGTCATTAAACTCATAATATTTTCATGACATAGAACACAAAGATGTAATATAACCAACAAAATTAGTTAAGAATCTCCTTACCTCGAGTTACAACCTGTTATATATTTTCTTTTACTATAACATAATAAATTTATAATTATTATTTACTATTTTAAGAACCTTTTATATTTTTTTACCTTATAATAAAAAAAATTATTTAATTTGTTTCAATGACATATTTATTTACTTAATCGGTTAATCTGCATCGGGTTTTTTGAGGCCATTCAATTAATAATAGTAAAAACAACTTTTTAAGGCTGAACATGGTCAAAGGGTTCATTGTCCATAATATGTAGAATATTAATCATGAAATAATTATAATTTTTATATATTATATACAATTTTAAAATCATATATGGAAGGAATATGTGAAAAATAATTCACGTCACTTTTTGGTGGTGTTAATACACACGTGTACACAAGCAATGTTTTTATTTTTAACAGATTGAAAGATAAAAAGGTAAGTAATATATTATATTTACAAAATAATAATAATTTCATGAATATTATATATATTCATTAAATCTATCATAATAACTATAAATGTAAGGTGGTGACAAAAAATGAAACACATCAATTTAGCAAGGTGGTTGTCCACATGTACAGAAGAACAGTGCTTTCATTCCCTATAAGATAGAAAAAGATATGAAAAATGGTTATATCATAATAATAATTTAATTTATATATTTTTTAGATTTATATTTTATTATATCATCACGGTTTAAGAATATTTGATAAAGGTTGAAGAATAAATAAAATAAAAATTCTGAATTTAGTGTTATACTTCTTTATAAAACCACCTTTGGATTACATAATAAGCCTCATAGGATGGTATTTTAATGATACTAGACCCTAAAAAAATGGGGTGGAATTTTGGGAAGTGTTTTTTCTAGATCATTTTCAAGCTACATGTCTTAGGAACTATGAAGAAGAGAGGAGGGGTGGTGTCCTTATATAAGATATGAGAAAGGTACCCTTAAAATTGATTAATGTATTAAATTAATGTAAATTAATTTTCATGTTCATGTGGTACAAAAAATAAAATATTTTGAATCTAGTGTAAATATAATTCTAAATTCTCTCAACAAATATAATTTATGTTAGTTTATGTGGTGTTTTAACTCTTATATCTTAGTTTTAACCTCTCATTAACCCTTTTAAATATTACCTTGATAATAATATTTTTTACAGTTTAGGGGTAAATAAAGTTAAAATAAAAGGAAAAGTGACCCAAAAGTGGAAAAGTGTTGATATTATAGACCATATCCCATTAAAATTTCCAAATATAATATTTTTATGAATCTGAAATCATTTTAAAAAATATTATTTAACATAAAAAACAACCCATTTAGAGACTATTTAGATAATTTCATTTAAACTAATATCAAATGTAGTAATATAGTTTGAATCGAAAATTTTAACACATCACTAACACATTATATTTGTCTATAAAATTCATGGAACACCATAACTCACCCAAAAAATATTACTTTGTAAGTTCTTAAAATCCTTTACATAATCTTTATAATTCTTAAAAAATAACCATATTAGTGTTGTGAAATCATTTAAGGTGTTTATTTCATCAATAAATAATGAAATCAAATTTTAAGGTGATTTTTAATTCTTTTCATATTATTTTTAGCCTTAATTACTTGATTTAACCTTCACCATGGTGATAAATTTTTATCATAGTTACTATTAATAATTGAAAAAAATAAAAGATACCTCTCTACAAAAATTAAACCTCCTAATTCTAAATATGGAATCAATTTTTAAAAATTAAATTTATAGTAGTGGCATAAATATTTTTTAACATAAATGCATAAAATGAAATGATTTTTTTATAAAAATTCATTTAAGCCTAAATATGATCTTTCATGAAAATCAAGTATAATAATGTTTCTTATTTAATTAATTACATAATTTTGAATTAAAGGATACTTAATTTAATTTATGATTAAATTAAAAACATAATGTAACTTTTAAATTTTTTGGTTTAAAGAAATTTTAGATGTCGAAAATTGATATTTTTCATTATTTGCAAAAAATAAATCATTTTAGAATTCCCAAGAAATTCCCCATAAGATAATATTGAACTGTTTATTTTAAAAATGATATTAATTTCCTAAAATAAAATTTGTAAAATATGATCAAAATTTATTATGATGTTCTCACATAAAATACAATATAAAACATTTTTGAAGAAAATATATTTTTGAAGTATAAAAAAACTTTACTAAAAATTGTTTACTTATTTATTATGAATCAATAATTACATTTTATCTATATAAAATCTTTACATATATTTTTAAATTTTTTTTATTCCTATTCATACTAAAAATTTAATTTCTAGTTTATAATGGTCACATTTAATAATAATATTTTGGTAGTTTATTATCATTCTCGTAAAGATCGGTGTTGCATTTTAAGCTAGATATCGAGAATATTATTCATTTAAACAAAATTTTTATTGTGCTAAATTAGTACTATACCAATTTATGTGTTTTGAATCAGTATAATAAATCATTATGATACATATTTTCATATCTTCATACATAGTATTTAGGTAGTTTCACCATTGCCTTTTATCAAGAAGCACTTTCATAATCGCATATTTATCAAATGTAAAGTTTGATATCATTTCTAATAAGTAGTATGCTATAAATATTCAATTAAAAAATTTTCACAATATTCCCACTAAAATGCTTGTATAAACTAGAATCATCCATGTTTTTTTGAAACCAAACACTTTGATTACATAGTCAAACCAGATTTCTTAACTCTAAGAAGATTTCCTAATTCTATAAGTGGGCCATTACAACCTAAAAACCTTATCATGTTTATTTGGTACTTTAAAAACTTCTTGTTTTATCATATACGTGTCATTAACTACATTATTAATATATTAATTGGCTTTAACATCCTTCTAATATATATCATAATCATATTTTGATAGCATAGAAAGAAATATCTAAACATACTTTTGTTAGGGATGTTAAGCATAATTTATGTTTTGATATATTGTCCATAAGTTTAAGATATATAATATAACTCATCCTAATGAAGGTATAAGTAATGAGATAGTTTATTATAGGTTGTATTTTTGGAGTATTTTACATCCCGATAGGTTTATATTAGATGCTACTATAGATGATGTGTGAATTTAATTTATGTGTTTATGTTGGGTTTTGTGATGATGTCACGTCAAATTATTCTCCTCAAGTTTTTCTAGAAAATGGTCTAAATTATAAGATCTATTCAAAGAGACATAAGAGTAATATTCAATTTTCAATAGCCATCAGAGGTTATAACATGACTTACTTGAGGTGATCATCAGTCCCCATACCAAATTGAGGGTCTTTTGTGAATATTGGAAGTCAGTGCAACTGGATTACCAGGTGGGTCTCAATATAAGTGGGAGGGAACACTTGTAAACATCTGATTATTTTATCAAGTTAATACTTGTAATTAGTGTTCTTAAGTGATTTTAATTATTATAACTTATGAAGGAATGAAAATCCAACAATGTCCTCTCATGGATATGGGATGTAATGTATAAACCACATAAATCGTTGTGTCCTTTACTTTGTTATTTTCATATTGAAAGATTATTTTAATTATTTGTTGAGAGTGTGTAAGGCTTCACTAAGTGTGGTGAGTTAGGGTGAATGTATTTAATTTTATATTCTAGTAGATTGAGTTTTAGAGGTATCTTTTGATATTATAAATTATAATGTTATTTGAACTATGTCATGAGTTTTTGATGGTGTATATTCCAGTGATCAGGAAGTGTGTTCCCTAATAAGTGGTATTAGAGTTTGGTTCTAGACTTGAAAACAACAACTAAGGTATCTTCTCTCTTGTCTTGAATTTATATTTGATTTAGTGGGTGATTACTATTATCATAATTTATGGTGTCATATGAAGTAAAGATATAGAGAGATAAACATGTTGGTAAAGACTTGGGATTTTAGTGAATGCATATGGATAATTATATCATTATAAATGATCTAAAACTTCCACTAATGTGGCTAAAAGTAGAGAAGATATCAAAAGAGGAATGGTAAAAGGTGTAAACAATTTCACTGGTTTTGATTAGGAAATTATTCACTTAGAATATAGACTTTAAAATATAAGATGTGATGACCATAGTGGAGTTGATAAAGGCCATGGTAGAAATGTATGAAAGTATTAATGTTTTAAATAAGGTATTCCTGATATGAAGTTTCATGAACCAACCTAGATACACTGGTACCCCGATATATGATCTAGATCTGACATATCCTGAAGGGTGTTCCTAATCCTCATAGCTTGGTTAATTGAACACGAAATCACACACGATTAATGAGGGAACATTTTTTGCACAAAAACAATGAATGATAAAGATATGAGTCAACATGATCAACACTCAAAAAATTAGAAAGTACCTGAATTAAACATATAAAAAACCAAAAACAGTACATCATCAATGTACTCAACGTCTACTATGATAAAATATCAAATAATCAATATAATGAGTGGATAAAATATCTACCAGTCACCTCCATAACATCAAGTCCCAAATATCAAGAACATCCACTACCTTTAAGTGACACTTTCCCTTTACTCAGATCTGAAATAAGAAAATATACAAACCCATGAAGGAAAAGGTAGGGTGTGAGCTATAAATCCTAATAGTATCTGACAAAGTGTTCCACAATCAATTCCATAAAAATAAAAAAATCATGCCTTCAATTTTAAAATAAAACAATGAATTTTGTATCATTTTTATATCTAAAAACATGATTTATTTTCAATAAATATAATACATTTAAAAACATATCTTAAATAATAATTTTATATAAAATAACTTATATAATTCATTTTTAATGAATAAAATAGTTCTATAAAAAATGATGGCATATATAATAAAAACAAAGGAGTCATGCACCATGGTTATATTCCCTGAAGTAGATTAGTTTCCAGTTATACAGTCCTCACACTTCTTAAATCAGTGATAAAGACACATTATGTGTGCACACACACCTTAGTCTCATGACAAATACAACTAATCAGTATCCAAACAGGGATAATCATGAAAAAAATAGGTTTTTTTAGAGTTTTTATGGTGTACCAATTTTAGGGGGATAGATCCTAGAGTGCTTATCTGAAATAACGAACTAACTACCTAGTATTTCATGTTATTATTAAGTAAATTAATCATGGAAAAATCATTTCATTTCAAATAAAATCATCATTTACATTTAAATTTCTTAGTTTTATTTTCAATTTTCCATTTTAAATTTCAAAGTAAAATCATAGGGTTTTCATCATTTAATTCCTTTTCAATTAAAAAACTATCATATGATTCCATAATTTAAATTTATTCCTCCTTTCTTAAAAAAATCTAAATCATTTTGTCAAATCCATCATCAAATCAATTTTACAAAATCAAGCCATCATTTTTAAAATCCTTCCCACAATTTAAATTCTATTGAAGTTGGGGATTTTTCATAAATTCTATTCCATTTCAAATATCACAAAAGTTCATTTAAAATGAGTTTCTTATATATAATTTAAACTATACTTAAAAAAATCATGCAAATAATTGTTTCAATTGTTTGGGGAATGAATATGGAATGACCTACCTTCAATCACAAAATAAAAAACCACACCTGTGATGGGAACACCAATGAAGAATGAAGGCAAGGTTATCACGAGAATAAAAACTATAATTGATATCTAATAAAACGAATTTTAGATCCACCAATAACATGATGATCTATCAAACTATAAGTAATAGAGAAGAGAATATTGGAATAATCAACATGAGATAAGATTTACTTATTGGATGGGGATTAGATCATCCACTGTCACTTTGATTTTAAAGAAAAAGGGCATAGAGGAGAAAAAATCATTTCTTGAGAGACTCTAATGATAAAAAAATGTTTTAGGATCAAATGGTGGAAATTATAATCTTAAACCACAGGTTTATTATTTTTAACTTAATTTTCAAGTGATTAAATTCCCATGTGAATAGTTTCTGGGGGAGGGATGGAAGGTTAGAAAAATCATGTACCCTAACCATTCACCCTTACCATTGAGGTGTGTTGTTTCTCTTAGGATGGGGTGAAATTTTTTAAACCATGCACTAACCATGAAAACACTAACTATACAAGGTTTCACAGTTTGGTTGGATTAGCCTCATGGTTTGAAAAAACTATGTGGCCCCTTCCAATGGCTCTCAACAGGGCGCACAACTTGCTAGGCCAAACCACATGGTTTTCCCTAACTATAGTCCAGTTGTGACCTTTAAAGAATTATTAGTTGAAATGAATGCACTATTTAGATCATTAATTCCAAAAAAAACATGTAATAGGAACATATATAGATATTTATATAATATAACTAATAACATAATAATATAGTTAATAATGGAAGGAAATTGGGGGAATTTTGATTTTATATTCCATATGATGACACATTAAAAATTTCCTTTGAAAGTTATTATTTGATATAATAGTGTTAAGAAGAAATGCATAAATTTATCTTAAAAGAAAAAAAATTTGATTAATGTTAATGATATTTCTATACAAAACAATGACAATTACATTGGAAGCAGATTAAAAACTAGTAGAAATTAGGTTTTGTGGGTATCAACATATAAAAAGAAAAGATAACCTATACAGGAGTAGAAAATCCCTAATATGTGAAAGTAATATGTTTTTGGAATTGACACTTTCATAGGAATGGGGGAAGAACCATTAATTTCTGAAAACCAGATCTTCAATGTAAGGATAAAAAAATAAATTCTTAACAAATATAAGATTTTCATTAATCCTTACTGAAATATATTCATATAGTAGAAAAATAGCATCTATTTCAAAGGTGTAGAAGAATTTTCACTGATTATAGGTATGAAGATTTTAGAGGAAAACCTTTCACAAAGGATTACCTAAAACCAACTTAGAAATTTAGAAGGAAAATCCCTAATGGTGGTATGTATACTGTGATCGGAGGAGGTAAAATCAATTTTTTAGTTGAGGTGGGTTTTATGATGAACATAACATTGAACACTAAAATATTATATATATTCTAATGAAACTCATATCATTAAAACTTATCAACCTATGATGCCACAGTCTGTGGAACATTTTTAAATAGATGGGGGAAATACTCGGTGATGTCAATCCTATTGGATAAGTTATCAAATTTTTCATAAAAACTATATGAAAATACAACCAAAGATAGTAATGATAAACAGAGTTGGCCCTGAGATAATCCATACTTGACTCTGGGCTAGGTCACTGGCTTAAATTTCTATTCTAATTGTACTATTGGTGTAATATAGCTATTGGTAAGCGGAAATATTGAGGATCCTAGTCTTGTTAAATAGTTTCATGGCGGTTATAATGATAAATCAAGATTTCATTACAATCAATATAAAAAAAAATACTTGGATAAATTGTATCATAGCTGTTTATGGGGAGTGGGTTACAATTAAAGGGGAAGGGGGTCATTGTGCATATGAGGAATCAATGAGGGAAGAGTTTCATTGTGCATATGAGGAATCGAGGGAAAAGAATAAGGTGGAACCAACTGCAAAATCATGGTAGAGGGTATACGACAGGAGGTCCACTGGTAGGGAGATCAATGGAAGGAGACCAGCATGGGGTTCTCCATAAAGTCTTAGGGGATAGGGAATAACAAGGGGTTGGATGAGGGGTGGGAGGGTAGATCGATTGCATGGTGGAAGGAGGGGGATCGTCGGTAGGGAAAGGAGAGGGGTGGGATGGCGTCTGGATGGTGGAAAGAGGAGGGTGAGATGGGGATTGATAGAGGATAGATGATGGGAGACACAACATGGATGTGGAGGAGAGGAGGGGTGATGAAATGGGGGCATGACAACAGGGGGATTAGGGGGTAGGATAGGGGCTCGATCGATAGTGGTTGGACGACGTTCGTCACAATGAATAGATGGTGGTCAACGCAATGAATAGACGGTGGGTGGCGCACCAAGGAGGTGGGGGGAGTATGCTATGGGGTTCTCAAAAATAGGTTGTGGAGGATGTGGGGGTTTGGGAGTGACTGATTAGGGAAAAGTTAGAATAGGGCTGGGGTGGTGAAAATACCATTTATCTCCATTTAGCATTTTCCCAACCCAAGCTTCTATAAAAAGCCATTTTTCTACTAGCAAACCTTTTGGGGAGGTCTGTGATACTAATATGGAAAACACCAGAAAGTGTGATCATGCTACTATAGTTGGAATGTCCCATGAAAGTTCACATATTTACTTCACCCTAGAAAAATAGTTATGATCAATCATGTAATTCCCCATTTTTTAGGTTCCATTAATTTTTTCCTTATAATTATAAATAATGTTTCTCTATTCTTTCAAAATAATTAATACTTGATTATATATTAGTATAAAAAAGTTATGAAACAAGATAATAACACTTTATTAAATTATAATGGAACATTATAGTGAAGGTATATGAAACCATGTATCACATATAATGGATTATTAAAAATCATGGATGATTACATTCATTAAAACTATAAAAATTAAAATGATGAAATACATTGAAAAGAATAATATCTTTAGAATAAAAAACTCACATAGAATACTGTTTCCTTTAAGAAACACTATTAGTATAACAAAACTTATAATGAGAAGGAATACCATGAATGGAGAAAGCATATTTTCATGTCTAAAAATAAAACTATGGAAATGAAAATTGTTAAAGGAATAAGTTTTGTAAGTCAATATATATAGGAAAAAAATCAGTTTTTTTATAATATGTTCATTACAAATATGGTCATTGAAATTATGGTTTTTGATCATATATCCTATTGGTATATTGAAATTAGGTATTGTTAAGTTGTAAATTTAAAATTATTTATCTAATTGTGAAATAAAAATATAATATTAAAATATTAAAAATATATATATTTACATATTATCTACACTAATTATTATTATTATTAAAATATGAAATGATTTATATATAATATAAAAAAAATTCAATATCAAAGGAGTAGTAAAAAATAAATTTTAGAATATAAATAATTAATTAGTGGAATTTTTCAAAGCATATTTAGTATAAAAGTAATATTTATTTTCAAATAATTTTTTCATAATTATTGCATATATTTTCCCTAATAAAATAAATTGATGGCATAAAATATGATTATATGTGAATAAATATATTAACATCACTTAAATTATAAATCAATATGAAATAATATTAAGAACGTGTAATATTTGAAAATGATGTTTTTCAATAAAAGTTGTTTTATTTATAATTTATATTTTTCATTTAGAAAATATATAAATTTTATAATTTTAGTTTTATAAAATAAAATAAATTTTTTAATTGATTATATCAAAATTTTATTAGTATTATTTTAAATATTTTCTTGAAATAATCAATTTTTAGGGGAATAGTATAAATATCGATTTTACCAAAAAACTATAAAAATTATAACATAAGAATGAGTAAAAGTTTATAAAGTTTATATAATTAATAAGTAATATAAATTATTTAAGTATTATATGTTGAATTTATAAAACACCAGTTCAAAATTTTTGAAACTCAAGTAATATTTCACATTAAAAATTATTTTTACTTACTTATATTAAAAAATTGAATTTATCACTTTTAGGAATAAATGTAAAAAAAATTGATTTTATATTTTATTTCCATATGTTAGTATTATCTAAAAGTTTCAATTTTATTTTTAGGAATAAATATAATATTATTAAGATTAATATTAATTACATTAATAGTGGTAAAACAGTTTTTTTAAGAATTATTATATTAATATAGTGTAATTTTTATTTAACAAATAAAAATCATATAGTTTGAATAAAATATTATATTTGAACCCATATATAATTATATTAACACTCATTCAATTTATAGTCAATAATAAATAATCTTAAAAAACAAAATATAGTGAAAATTTATTTTTCTATAAAAACATTTTTTCTATATTATATATACTAATTTAAAACATTATTTTCTCATATTTATAAAATTAATTATATTAAATATTGATCAAATTTAGGTTCAAATCATTAAAAACTAGTTATAGTTTACCTAAATTTTTAAATAAAACATAAATCATTTAGTTAAAAACTAGTTAGTAGGGTAAAAATAAAAATGTTAAAATGTAAAAACAAATGGTAAAAGACATGAAACATGTATAAAAATTGGGAGGAATGTCTAGGATGGGGGTTTATTAAACCAATATAAACCCATACTTAATTATTAATAAATTTTATAGTCATTGACCAAGAAATAGTGTATTGATATCATGGAAGTGTAAAGGGTATTCCAAAAATAACCCTTTTCTTCACTTATAAAAGGGGATCACTTCCCCCCCCCCCCACCATGGTTACACTTACCATTATAATTTCAAATTAAACTATAATAAAACTACATATCCTAGAATTAATATTCTCATCTTTAAACCCCATGTCTCTATAAGTTAGGTTATGCCCTTCACTTTCAATGAAATATCTAAAATAAGGTCAAGTCTCCGACGTAAGTATCACCTTCTTGGTAATTTTTACTCCTTAATATTTCTCTTCCAAATATCTTATATAAATAAAAATATAATTATATTAGTATCATTTTTATATTTATATTTTATTATATTAATGTAATAACCATTATTTACTCGACTCCATCCACTAAGAAAAACCAAAGCGTCGTTAGTTCATTACGCAAACTACTGCCTCCATAAAGAGACATCTTTCATTTTTCATCACCTCCATTAATCGATGATCAAAAGGATTTAATGGATGAATAAACATGATATATATTATGCAAATTTTATTCTAATATTTCATATTATAATTTATCATATTTCCCGCCCATTTTTTGAGAAATCAAAACATTAATCATGTGTATGTGAGAATAATCACCTCCATGAGCAATGAGTTTCATTTTTCATCACCATCCATCATGGTTGGATGTAAAAATATATTGAATATATATGAATTTTCTCAATGAATCTATTAATATTATGTATATTATGAGACTATTTTACGACACTTTCAACCAATGGTCAATATACATAAGGAGTTATGGAAAAATTGACTGAATGGACTCAAGCAATCGATATAGGAAAGAAAACTATATAATAAATAATTACAATATGATAATAAATGGTCTATGTAAAATTAAAAAAAAATAATAAGGTTCTTTAAAAGGTAAATAATAAACTTATTTTTGTTATTCATGGCATTTGGCATGTTTTCAGAATGAATCTTGAACAAGATAAGGGTTACATCTCAAAAAAACTTTCTTTGAGACATATTTTATTTTATGCACCTAATTTCTTTTAAATGGAATAAATAAATCCAATTTTATACTTAATAAAATTTATTATCTTTATTAATGGAATTTTAACTTTAACTCCAATCTCTCTCTCCCCTTCATGGTGTTTTTATTAGAATGTTTCTAAAGTCATAAGTGTTCTGTCTTAATCACCCTTTATTGAGGCCTGCTTTGATTTTATGAAAAAATATTCATTTTTATGGTGTAATTACTAGCCAAGTGACTTATAATTTCATAAATTATTATTAAAATTTTAAAATTTAATTCATTTCATTCTATTTCTTTCTTTGGTCCGAGATTTATGTATTCCCTAAAAAATAATTGTTTTTCATAACTCAATATTTTTTCTTGAGTTATAATTTTTCTCCTTGGGTTTCATATTTTATTTCATATGGTATTCCATATTTATATCTTTTAAATTTTCCTTTTATTAAAATCTTCTTTTTTTATAGGATTAATCCTTTTTGAAAATGTAATTATGTTAGGAATAATTCACATCTGTTTAAAATATATTATCCTCTCCTTGTTTGTAATTTCCTTCCCAAACATGTTCTCATTTTTAATTGGAATCCTTAATAATTATTATCTCATGTTATAATCATATATACCTTAAAAAAATTTCAAAATAAATATTCATTTTATTATTTTATGATTTGGGATTTCAAAAAAGTTTTTTTAAAACGTTGAAATAGATCTTATGTAGCACATTTGTGAAATTTTGGGTACACATTCTCTTTATCTTTCTCCCTTTTATGAAATATTATTTCCACATTAAATATATAAATAGTTAAAAGAAATTAATTTCTATAATTATATATGTTTTTAGTTTCATTTGAAATTCCCACTTTTTAGTAAACTTGGTTTAAGGGAACATTCCCATTTCTTGTCTCATGTTGAGAATCACCCTAGTAAATAGTTTTTAAACAATTAATAGCTTCTAAAAACCTTAATTATTTTATGGATAACCCTATTGGTCAAATTCTAGTTTTATGGAAAACCACATTGTCTTTACTCCTTTAAAAATATCATTTACTTATTTAATAAAACATCACCCAAGTGGTACGTTTTTAATATTTTTTCTCCTAGATCATTCTCATATGTTATCTATATTAGAACTCAATGATAAATAAATGTGTTTCATTTTAAAATATTAAAATAAAAATTATTTATTTCCTTCTTCCCTTGGGAATCCTAATGATTTGAGATTCTATTATTCCTTGAATCATAATTATGAAAACCACTTCCTTCTTATGGGTTTGATCATGATTAAGATTTATGTATGCTTTATTTTTCTATTGTGGAATGCATTTTTATGATTCCCATTTAGGTGGAGTGTGGGCCTGAAATTATATATCAATGTAATTCATTAGGTAAAGCTTTATATTTCATGAGATGTTATGTAAAGGATTAGGGAGTGAACCTTATCCACCATGGGACTTTGTACACTTTATGGTGATGGTTTGGGAGTGACCCTTGAATTGTATTAATAATATCAGGTTTTATGTCATTTCCACATGTTTATGATACTATGAAATTATTTACTTATGAAATTTATCCATGATTAAGATCATACCATTTATGATATCATGGAATAAATCTAGACTCTCATGTTATGATTTATTATCATATTTAGTCCCTTATTGTGTTTTTTAGATCACCCTTTTCCTTATGTATTTTTCCAATATACCCTATGATGTTTTAAAAGATCTATGGGAGTTAGTATAACCATATGGAGTCTTAAATATATATAATTTTTATGTTTATGTTTATTTATTTGTATGTATAATCTTCTAAATACACTAGACCTCTATATCCTTTTATTTTATTTATTGTAAAATAATTCTAAGAATCAGGAAATGTTATGTGCTTAACGCCTATGTCCCCATAGTTGGTATAAAAAAATAAGTATAGTTATTTTTAGATTTCATAATAAGATAAAATTAGTGAAACCCCTATATATAGGTCTAATAGGTAAGATTATGTATAGGATTAAATCTTAAATAAAATTAAGTAGTGGATATGTGGTTTTCCTTGAAATTACATCCTTGTCTGGATACTAGAAAGTGGATGAATATATGACACAAATACAACTAGGGGTAATCAACCTAAAAGGTTTTATTTATAATTGAATCATTAATAACTATAATGCATGATGAGTAGGCCTAAGACTATAAACCTGGCTATACACTCATGGGGGATATGATTTGGTTGATCATATTCTCTTTATGAACCAATGTTAAACATTGATTTTGTAGAAAATTTGAGGTACTGGGTTGATGAGTATAATATAACCCAACATAAAGTATCCTAGATAAAACTAATACTGATATTGGTTGAAATAAATTAATTATAGGCTAACATGGTTAATTAAAAAGGTAAAAGGTTTTAAGGTTGAATCACATTTATATTATTGATTATGATAATCCCACTATTATGTTAAATGTTTATCACCCATGATTACCCTTTTGGTTTTAGTTATGGATGGAACCATAAGGAACTGAGCTAACCTTGGGTGTGAGGGATAAGGCGATGATTTCCTCAACACTCAACCCATTATAATGGAAGATTGATTGATAAATCTAGAGATTATTCTAAACTAGATATTGTGAAATATGATTAAATATATAACCATAGTTGAAAACTTAAGTGTGACAAATAGAATAAAGATTTAGGCTCTTCAAAACTTAGTAAATGAAGATTATTAAGAAAATAAAACCCAATTTTAATCATGTCAAAAAATATGGGAAGAATAAAAAATTCAACTAACTTAATGGTACTATAAAATTATTTACCTATAGAAGATGTGGTCATTAATCATTAAAATTTCATAATAATATAAGTATTATGGGATTGGAAATCATGCATCCAAAATAACTACAAACGGTCCAATTCCTTGAGTATGAAAAACTTTTGAATTATCTATTTCAGTTACCTAATATAAAGGCTAAAATGAATGATAGGCATCAACAACTTCAAAGGTGAAGAGAACAACATGAATCCTATGAAGCTGCAACTATGGAAGAAACACATTTATTATAGCCCCTTGAGTTATGAACTATTAGTTATCCTTTCTTTTCCCCCTCTATCTTTCTTTAGAAAAACTATACAATATATAATTCCTTTAAAAAATTAGTTATCCTTTCTTTTCCCCCTCTATCTTTCTTCTCCCATTTTTTGACATTAAAATGGTAGGGAATGGAGGGAAAAAACACATTTATTATAGCCCCTTGAGTTATGAACTATTAAAATGTAATGAAAAAACAAAAGTTGAATGATGCATGACTAAAAATTACAAGTAAAGCATTCAAGAAGATGAAAAATATTATACGAAAATAATCTCTTTACACACAGACAAAGACATAAATGGTAATTTTATTAAACAATAATTCTTGTAAAAAAATAAAAATACTAAATAGATTAAAAAATATATATACACTAAATCAGTCAAATTATCCTAACCTATATATAGGTTCAAAATGATATTGAAGTTTGGGTGTAAGTTTCTTAAAGTATGTAGAGGAAGAAGAGGTGGTAGGAGGGTCAACCATAAGAGGTAGGACTAATCTTCCAAGCACTACCACATAACTATATTCATCTTCAAAACTCAATATGTCTCTAAGAATATGGGTAGTCATGATAAACACTTTTTCAAAGTTATCAGAAGAAATGTTGAAATAATAGGATCCATAGCATAAAAATTTCATCTCCTTGGTAGGAACTAAAGATGTAGCTTCTTTTCTAGTTGGTTCAGCTTCGGCAGAATCATATATTGAATTATATTTCTTATATATATCATCTAGATTAAATACTATGTCTAAATTATAACTATATTTCATATATAAGTTGGGAGGTTATGGAATAATGGATATCCTTCCTTTGGGTGACTAAAGTGCAACAGTACACATATTTATCTACAATATAATGACTAACTTATAGAAGTCCAAAATAGTTGTACAACTTTGTCTATGCATCTAAGATAAATTGTGGAGAAGAGTTGATTAATAATCCTTTAATGGAATAAAGTTATCCAGTAAAAATCCTATAATATGGAAAAACTATAACAATTATTTAAGGACTAGACAAAGATGTAGGATGTTCTGTAAATTGGTTGGTTGGAATCCTATCCATCGAGACATGAAATCTGATCATCCTCCCTTATAACAAAGTTAACTTATGATCCAATTTTGATAACTTATCTACAATTACTTGATCAAAATCATGGATATTTTTGGATGGTACTTAGGAAATTGAAGCACTAGCAGCTTCTCTCATAGGATAAACTAGTCTATTTTTTTTGTATAAAACAAACTCTTTATCTTTACTTAGAGTTGATACAACAAGATATTCTTCAAACTCTGAAGAGATAAAATCCTCTTCAAAAGAGTTTGAGTAAATATATTCAATTACTTCATATATTTTTTCCAATATAGTTTTAAAGTTACGATTATTTAAACTAATTGGTCCAACAGATGATGAAACCATGTGCTTTATTTTCTTGGATACCTCCATAGTTTCATCCATATTAGCATCGACTAAAGGAAAAAATTCCTTGAGAAACCAAACTATCTAATTCAAGGAAATATCATTAATAATAAATTTTCTTAAAATATACTCTTTCTTATCATTAAAATCATTTAATATATCCTTCAAAAAAATCTTGGAAAGCACAAGAGTGGACATGTCATGTTGTATTTACTTGATCTGAGATGAAACTGAATTCAGATCTAAAGAGAGTTGGTCAAAAGTGTGCCTTGAGATCTTGAACCACTAAAGATTCTAAAGTATTGGTGGCACTTGAATGAAATCTCATTATGAATTTAAATTTTTTTCTCCACTATACTTTTCAAATTATGTAATCTCTTCTTCATATCTAATTTAAAACTCTTAATTACATTAAGTGAATCCTCATAAAGGTCTGATCGGACCACTGGTTAGTTTTTAATCAGGTATATCTACGAGGCCATCATAACTCCATGTTCATTCACTTAAGACTTGGTGGTACACACACTTTATAGCTTAGTTATATGGTTGTTGATATTCACAAATCCCTCATCATTTACACTAGAATAAACTAGTTTCACTGGTTGGAGGTTCAGGATCTAGTTGGTATGGATAACCATAATCCTAGAACAATTATCAAAGTTATCTATAGATACTAAAACTTTATTCAGATTTATAATATCATCCTTATAATATATCAACTAATTTTTTAAATCATCATAATAACCTTTTAAATTATCAAACTCGGACATAATTTTTGATGAAAAAGTTTCATATGTATCTCAACAAAAAATCCTTCTAAACTTTTTCTCACTAAAATTTCATCCTCTTAGAAATTAGGAGGGGATGAAATCAGATCTAGGGTATGTTAAAGGTCATAAGATTACTTCATGATCACATTTATACTTTTATCTTTATCATCATCAGGTGATATAGAGAGTGGATCAACCATAGTGTGCTCAAATTCAAACTCCACTCTATCTCTAGCAACAGACACACTAGGAACAGTCTCAACGAGCCTTTCCACATGAGCTCCACCATCTATATCAATAGCAGGATTATTTTGATACACATAATTAATATCACTAGAAATATAAATTTCTTAACCCTGATAAAATTATATTTAAGGTCTAACTTATTTCATCATATGATCTAATCTAGTTACAATTTTCTCATCCATTTCCTTATTGGGAACCATCCCAGTAGGTTCCACATCCCTAGGTGGTGAGGCCCTATATTTTTTCCTATGAGTCGGTGAAGGAAATGGTATAACCACTCGATAATCACACTCTTTTACAAAAGGTATCAGAGAGTTATATACAGTATCCTAGTTGTATCCAAGATTCTTTATAAGGATAGTGGATAAGGTGTTTATTTTATAGCACTTAATTATATCTACTTTATTTAGGTTCACTTCCTTCTTATTCCAAACTAAGGAAATAATCCTTCCATAGGATTAATAATTGATCTTCCCCTATCCTTATAAATAATGGTTCACATACCTAATCATGTGCCTTGGAAGATTCATCTTTACATTATTAATCATGAAATATTGGAGACACATGTCCTAAAACAATACCATCTCTATTTCTCCTACTCTCTGAGCAATTCCAATATGGATGAACATGAAAAAAAAACATCTACTCAGATTCTAAATCATTCAATGACTTTTATCAAAAGTTGATGACTCAAAAATAAACTTAAAGACATCATAGGAACCTACTAATCTTGTTTCAACCAGAGTTAGACTAAATTGTACTCACCTTCATGAGGATAGTGCATGACATCTGACATCTTTATAGAAGAGAATAACATGGATTTTCCATTTATATTCATCAAAATAAAATCCTCTATTTCTCAAAGATGAAACTATAAATTGCTCATAAAATCATTTACGTATCCATCAAATAAGAATCCTGACTTATTCTTATCAGAAACAAACTTCCATCCTTGGAACTGGAATACCTTCTTTAGTAACATCTTTTTTCCTTTCAACCATTATATATCCACATATTTCCCTATAAGAGCTTATCACTACACACCACCAAACTAGTATTTCTTTGAAGATATAGAACCTCTATTATCACCATGCTTTGACTTCCCTAGCTCATAGAGTTTGGTTGAATTTTGAGAGACTTGAGAGTCTCATGGTTTGGTTTTGGAGAAGAAAGGAAGTAGCCAAATATCATGATAGGAAAGGTTCGATTTTAGTTTTTGGTTATGTAACTGATTTGGGAGAAGGATACATAGCTGAATGAGGTTTAGGGTAAAAATGGATTAAAATAAGAAATAAAATAAAATAACATAATAAATACATTTTTAAATAAATACAACTTCTTTTTCAAGGATAATATAAAATTAAAATATATTTTGATAATAAATTAAAATAGATTAAATTCCAAATGAATTAAAATATTTAGAAATTTAAAATAAATATTGATATTAAAATATAATTAAAATGTAAAATAAAATAATTTAAAATAATTTCAATTCAAATAACCCTAATTCTTTCTTAATAAGATCAAAGAATTAACAAGCAAATGGCCTAGTAAAAATATCATCTAATTGATTTTATATGGAGATAAATTCAAGTGAGATATAACCTTTTTGAGAATGATCACTCAAGAAATTATGATGTATGAACAATAAGAATTGAACTCATTATTTTTAAATTATAATACATGTTCACATCTCAAATAAATAATTTTCACATTTTTTTTCTTTTTAAACCAATTTACAAAAACTTATAAACACAGAACAAGATACACTTTTATGACTCAAAAATAATACTCAAATTAATCCTAATAAATAATCAATTGAAACATAAATAAAATATTTTCCTCATGGGATTATTTTTCAATTGTGTTTCTTACCCATTTAGAATGAAAACATGGTTTTACTTTTTTCAATTTAAGTTGATGTAGATCTGAAATTAAATTTTTATTAGAAAATTTTATCAAAGAGAAAACATTTCAATGTACAAGTATTCTATTCAGAATCCAAGATTCATTTATTTTAGAATTCAAAGAGTTCTATTTTTATCAGCATATAGAATTAAGATCTAAAGTTTGACGTTCTCAGTTCTAGGTGACTTAAACTTAATGAGTTTATCTTTACAAATGGAACATGAATTATTTGAAAAATATAAAGAGTTGAGTTAAATAAAATTTTTAGAAATACCTATCAGGTTTTTCTTAAATAATTCTACATAAATAATTTTGTTGACGAGAACTGAACTTGGATATCCAACTAATCCAACTCTGATATTTTTTTTCAATTATTATTTTCACCAAATGTGAAATAACCTCTATAAAATATAGATAAATAAAGGAAATTTAAAAAATATACACTCATATACATTGAGAATACACTATCCATATACTATTTTTCATTGAAAATCCTATAACCTTTTCCCTCATCATATTATACCACAAATCCCACATTGGCCTTTTCATTTGAGATTTTGGATTTTAATTCAGATGTGTCATCACTAGAATCCTCAAAAGAACTCCATATGGCCTTTATAGCTCTTTCTTAATTTTTCTTAAATTATGGTTTCCATTTTAATTTCTTTTCAGATTTCCTTCTTTCATAAGGTTATGGAAAATCTGGATTTATATTTCCAATCTTCTTATATTGATTGCACCTAACTTCTTTAGAAATTATTTAATATTTTTTTCTTTTTCAAGGATTTATTAAATACTCTTCTATAATTTTATAAAATTTTAAACTTCTTGGAAAATAGAGTAACATCAATATCAGAATCAAAACTATTAGAAGAATCTTCATTGGATGATTCAAAAAAATTTATTCCATTTCACTTTTTATCAACCTTTGAAGTATAAAATTTCAAAGAATAATTTTTCTTTTTAACCATTTTTTATCACCGACACCATATTATATTTCTACATAATACATTATGAGTGTTCCAATCAGATTTATTATTTTGAAATCTTCCAAATCAATGGATTTCCTAATTTATGTTATAATTCCACTCCATTTTGATGGTATAACTCTAATAACTTTTATATATTGATATAGTTTAGGAATTGAATATCATAGTAAAGTAAAAATATTCAAAAAATTAATCAATCTTATATTCATATATGTTATGATTTCTCTATAAATCATTCTTAAAGTTTCAAACTTCAACTTTTTGGTATTTTACCTGAGTAGTCCCACGTTATTAGAACCTTTATAATCAACTAATATAATTTTAAACATCTCTTGTGATGTAGCACACTGAGAAACTCTATTGAAATCATCTGGACCGATCCCACATATAATAGTATTCATATCTTTTGAGTTCAAATTATATTCACTTTCTAAAGTAGCATCATAATTTTTCAGATCTCCTTTGGGAATTTTTTACTAATTAATAGATTTCAAGTAAACCTTTAGACCAAGGTTCTTAAAGTAAATAATCATTTATGCCTTCCAATATCTATAATTTTCTCCATTAATATAGGGTTATAAAATAACAAAAATAACTTATATATTATCATCTATAACAACAAATTGAAGATTATATTTAGTACTTAAACCTTTTAGAGTAGATAAATCAAGATTTTTTTCCTCTGATACCAATTTTTGGTCAGATAAGTGTTGAAAAAAAGTTTTAAGAGGGGGTGAATTGAGTTTTTGAAAATTTCATTAATTAAACCACCCACTTTTAAGGTATGGTAGATCCTAATATTTTCTTTTCATGAGAAATACTTAGAAATATAAATAGTAAGAAAAATGTAAAAAATAGAATATTTAATGTGGTTTGGGGAACAATGATCCCCTAGTCCAATAAACAAACACTCAACTCCTAGAGCTTGGTGATTTCACTAGTACCAGTCCTTTTCCTAGGGACTTATCAACTGAGTGAAAGTAGTCATCACTTGGTAAAAATCCAAGATCTTTTACTGGGCTCCTAAAAGGATTTACAAAAAAATATCCTTCAATAATCAATACAAGGAGTTCTTACTTCCTACAATAAGAAATAATAATGATAGATTACAAGTTGTAGCATATAGTTTCAATATGGAACTAACAGATGCGAAGAGTTCTCTAATAGATACAATAAGAATGAAGTATAGGTTGATGAGAACCTTAAAAACATAGTAAGATTTATTATAACATAATATCTATATAAAATTTTATTTTTCATATTATTATCCTTATTAGCATTAAGCAATAGTAGTAGTATATAATTTTTTAAGAGAGATAGAGAGAGTTGTTTCTACTATTCTTGTTACTTATATATTATTTCTATTTTTTTAATACTATTGTATATCCTCTGACTTACTATTATATAGTAATATGTCTAACAAAATTTATCCTTGGGAAAAAACTCTAGATAAACATTTCTAAAAATTACCTTGACAAAAAGAATTGAGAAAAAAATATTCTATATTATTTATTTTCTTAGTACTTACAACCTTTTGGAAATTGATTTTACCATAAATAGGAAGTATATTGTTTAATTCATTTACAATATAATTAATTTTCAATTGAAATACTCCAATGGTAATAAATACCTGAGTTGTAGATCGATGTAGCTAATTATGGATCACCACCTAGTCGAAATCCATGTATTTGAATTCACATAGTTGAATTGGTCAACATATCCATTCTTCATATATTCAATTTATTCATGTAGCCAAATTATATAGACATCTTGATCATGTAGTCAAAATTCACATAGTTGATTGAATCACATGATCAATTGAAACGTTGGGACCAAAAATTACCTAGATCCGAACCACGTAGTTAAATACTCCATTTAGCCTATTCACGTAGTCATTTCATATAAATATCCAATTAATCCAAGCAACCGATTCATATAACCATTTCATTGAATTGTTTGTTTATCATGTAGCCAATTTAGAGACGTATCCAATTCTAGTGTAACTAACTCTATAATGTATCCAACTCACGAAGGCTATTATTCCACGTAGTTAATTGGCATATCCAATTACTCGACATAGCCAAAATACACATATCTAAAGTCCTCTCATAGATTATTTTTCTTCACTTTGTAAAATTTCAGAAAAATTAAATAGAATTGGAAATTACAATAGAATTGAACTAAATAAGATTAACACCCAATAAACATACTTAAAAATAGAATCATTTGAAACATATGAAGGGTTTGCAAGATCAAAAAAATCTAAATAGCACGGGATATGTTGAAATAATAGAATTATTCCAACACTAATACATTAATATTTCTTAAATTATAAATTGATATGGAATAATTTTAAGAACACATACAGTTTGAAAATATCATTTTTCAATAAAATCAGTTTTATTTAGAATTTAAATTTTTCATTTAAAAGATAAATAATTTTTTTTTGAAATTATAATTTTAAAAAATAAACTTTATTTTTGAATTCAATATATAATTTTTTTATTATCATGGCTTTCTAATATTTTTCTAAAATAATCGATTTTTAGGTGAATAGTAAAAAATACAACTTTTTTAAAAACAATCACTTTTATAATATAAGAATGAATTAAAATTTTATACAAATTATATAATTAATAAGTAATATAAACCACATAATATTCTATGTTTAATTTATAAAACACATGTTCAACATTTTTGAAACTCAAGTAATACTTCACATTAAAAATTATTTGTACGCGCTTATATTAAAAAATAGAATTCATCACTTTTAGGAATTAATTATAAAAAAAATATTTCCTATTTGAATTCAACATTTATATATTATATAAAAATTTAAATTTTATTTTTATAGATACAAATAATATTATTAATATTATTGTTAATTATCACTATAATGGCAAAACAGTTTTTTTAAATAATTATTTTATTAATATCCTGTAATTTTTTTATTAAATAAAATTGATGTAATTTAAATTAAAAAAAATAATATTATTTTTAAACACATATTTAATTATATTCATAGTCATTCAATTAATAATAAATACAAAATAATATTAAATAACACATGATGGTTAAAATTCATTTTTCTACATAAACTATTTTTTTTATATTTTATATATTTTAAAATTTAAATTTTGATTTTATAATATTTATAAATTTACTTCATTTAAATGGAAATTAATTTTAGGTTTAAAACATTAAGATCCAGTAATATGGGTTAACTTGTATTTTTTAAAAAATATAAATCACTTAGTTTAAAATAAGTTACAAAGGTCAAAATCAAAATGTTAAAATGTAAAAACCAATGGAAAGGCTTTAAACATGTTTAAAACATGTGTGTAAATCCTTTTATGAGGATTTATCAACCCAATATAACCACATAATAAATTATTACAAAAATTTTGACTCTTTGACCAAGAAATAGTGTATTAATATCATGGAAGTGTAAAGGGTATCCCAAAAGGGCCTTTCCTTTTCTTATAAAAGGATATTACTTACACCCCTTCATGGTTAGACTTACCATTAAAATTTCAATTCAAAATATTACCAAATAAATCTCCCATAATTCCTTTTCTCTTCCTTAATACCCTGGTATCAAAAAGAAATTTTAAATACTTCACTTCCAAGGAAATCTCTAGGAGAAGATCAAGTCTCCAATGTAAGTGTTACCTTATTCATGACTTTTTATCCTTAATATTTATCTTCCAAATATCTTATATCCATAAAAATATAATGGAATCAGTATAATTATTATATTTATATGATATTATATTAATATATAGACTCTATTTTTTCCATGAAGAACTTTGAAATATTCCTAATAATATTTTTAGATCCAGTCGCTGAGGCAGCGCAATATTTTGAGGCCTGGTGAGCCCAGAATTGATATTATAAAATATTAAATATATTAATATCAAAAACACATTGTTTTTCTAAAAAAAAGTGGAATAAATATTTAATTTAACCTCTAATAATAAATCCAATACCATGGTTGATTCCATAATGTGGTGTTTACCTTAGGCATGACTTAAGGTTGGTCGGTGTCGGACATCCGGTTAAGGTAGTCATTGGCAGGTGGGTTTAATTAAAATAAATAATTTGTTTTTTTGTTTGTTTTATTGATTCATCTAATTAAAATAATATATAAATACCATATTATTATTATTTTCTATGTCTTAACCACATAACCCTTTCTATATTTAAGAGGATGGGGAGATAATTCTCCATTAGTGGATCGACATCGAATGATGAACGATGATCGGATTAAGGTGGATCGAAGGGTAGTGAATTAAGTGGGTCTTCCCTGTTGCTAGAGAACACATTTTTAACCAAATATTGATCAATAATCAAGGTAGATCTCATAAATTGAAGTTTTTTTACTTTTGATTAATAGATTGATCAGCGATTAATTATCCTCTTTTGATCAATGATTTATTTATTCCTTCACATAAGCCTTAATACCTTATTGTATAATTAATTCGTTAAACCCCTTGTTTCCCCTAATATCACATTATTTATATAATTGTATTCCAATAAAATTTTACCAATTATGGATCACTTTTTGTTAAGTTCATTCCCCCTCCATACTTGATGTTTATAATCTTTATTTTGGTTGTTCGGTGATTAGGGGATAACTGAGAAAACCAATAATTGTGCTTTCATCCTTTGAATAATGGATCAAGGTTATAGATTTGTATTTGGGATTTGGAGACATGATGGAGGTGCAATGATGATTATGGGAATCTGATTATAGGTTGGTTAATGGTGTATCTATGAGCTTGATCGAAGTTTTATCAATACAGGGTTTTGAAAATTAAAGGAGTGTCATAAAGGTACTATTTAACACACCAAGTTTCATGGAGGGATTAATAGAGATATATAGTGAGAAATGTCCCATGTGAGTGGAAGTTTACAGTGTGTCCTCCCCTATTATTTGTGACCTATGGTGTCAGGAGGCGGAGCCCGGTGACTTTTCCCACTCTCCATGTGCACTTTCTAGGCAAGAGAGTGGCTATGGAAGAATTATATTATTTATTATTAATAATTATAATAATAATAAAATAAAATAAATATAATTAAAAAGGGAAGTCTATTTGGGGTACATTCTTAATAAATGGAGGTGCCAGCAGAGATCTCTCCTGTACATGCGTGGTAATAGAGATGGTTTTTACCCCTATAAAATTATTATATGTTATTATAATAATTATAAATTGAGGAGTTATAATTGAGGGGAGGAGAAATAATACAAAGTGTGATTTGGGGGGGTAAGTCTTATTAAAAACTCCTCTTTAAATAATGTTTTAAAAAATAATAATATAAAATATTTTTATTTTTATTTTCATTGTGGAAACCTTCAGTCAATTGTAACTTCTTCCTATGATGTTGGATTGAAGAATTGTCTACAACATTATGACCCTAATTTTGAGATGATCAATTCAACACCAATGTTGTCTAACTTTTTTGAACTTTTGGAATGGAACCACAAAGTGATGTATGTATGTGTTACAACAAAAATGTGTTTTTTATTGGGAAACCAATTTGGTAAAGTGAATATCCTTACATGAGTTTTTTTCCATGAGGATTGCAATAGTGTGATCTCTTTTTATATCCATGGCCATTTTTTGGTGATATATAAGTGAAATTATGTTTTATACCATCAAAATGATGATGATACTCATGTGTTTATCACGACTTTAGAAAAAATCATATTTTGGACTATGAGAACACCATCCTCAGTGTTTTTCCATGTAGAACATGAAGGTGGTCTTCATAGTGGCTTATGAGATACGATATAAGGTGTTCCAAGCATGACACTTATTTAGGTGATTTTTTATGATGGTACTTATCTAATTTGATCATGAGATTGTTATTAGTGGTGTATATCCCCTATTTCATTAAGTATAGGGTCCCATATACTCTTTTTATATGTAGAGATGGTACTCTCTTGTCGCACAAGGGTGTGGGTCCTTTATCCATGAGGATGGTACTCCCATGTCGCACCAAGGCACAGGTCCCCATACTAATTATATATATAGAGATGGTACTCCCCCATAATGTAAAGGGTTTGGTTCTTCTATCTACTGAAGTAGAACTCCCTCATCATCGAGATCCAGCGGAGTGTAAGTCCTCCACGAGAGTTGCGACTCCCTCAGCTGTGGATCACAATTGTGAGGGGAGGGCCCCTCTACTTTTTTCTGGTGAGGTTACATTGGTAACATGGTTCAGATTTCTATCTCCCTTGGTTATGGTTAATGTAGTGGTGAGGTGTGGGTCCCTCAACATGGAAACTTTTCACGGTTGTGCATGGTGTTGGGAATCATAGATAGACCTTTGGAGCTATGGGATAGCTCATTATTATTAGATGGATTGTGGAGATGGAGATCCACTTTCTCTCTCATTTGGACTTCTTGTTGAGAATATATATATTTTTATGGTTGTTGTATCATATTTTCATATACATTCATTCATTATGTTGAGATACCTGCTTTTATCATGTCTTCTATTTTTCTCTCTTCAGTTTTTGGGGCATCCTACTAGGTATGTATGTACTCACCCCTACATGAGATTTTCCAACATGTGTAATTTCTTATGAAGATGATGGAATGATCAGTGGTGATTTTGGAATATCATAGGGATACTCGAGTGAATAGGATATATATGGTGGTTGGGACTGGAGATACGATTTCAAGAACTCTAATCTTTACTTTATTCTATTGTTTTTAAGTTAGGACATCTTTTCTGGTTGGGTGTGTATATTTACCATTTAATTTCAGATTATCTTTTCATACACTTTTTTATTCCCTAGAGGTTATTACATGGATGTTTTTTACTCTAAATGTGAATTTATTTTATTAATATTCCCTACCACTTATGCATGGATATGGTTGGGTGTGTGCACACAAGTACATTAGGAAAAGGTCTCCCATTTTCATTATTCCTTCTTAGCGTTTTTCACTAGCCCATAGCCATTGGAGGTGGGATTGGGATTGTAGTGGCCTAACCTTCCACCGACTAGGAAAAACCTAGTGGGTCATGTCATTAAAAAAATAACCATTATTTATTCCTCTCTATCGGCTAATAAAATCAAAAGCTTCGTTAGTACGTTGTGCAAACTACCACCTCCACAAAGCGACGTCTTCCATTTTTCATTACCACTATTCATAAAGGGTGTAATGAATGGATAAATATGATATTGATAATATAGCTATGATGATGAAATTTCAAATTATCATTTATCTTTTTACCTATCATTCACTAAAAAATGGAAACATTAATCGTTCATACAAACAAAATATTACCTCTGTGAGTAATGAGTTTCAGTTTTCGTCACCACCCATCATGGTTTGATTTAAAAATATATTGAATATATAAAAATTATTTAATAACACTATTAATATTCTATATATTATAAAACAATTTATGATTAATTCTTCCATGGTCAACATACATAAGGATTTATGGAAAAATTGACCAAATGGACTCAAGTAAAGGACATGGGAAAGAAAACTATATAATAAATAAATAGAATATGATAATAAATAGACCATGTTATATTAAATATAAAATAATAAGGTTTATAAGAAGTTATAAAATAAACCTAATTTTATTATTTAGAGTTTTTGGCATGTGCGTAGAATAAATATAGAACAAGGAAAGGGTTTTGTCTCAAAATTTCCTTCTTTGTGACATATTTTCATCTATGCACATAATTTATTTCAAATGGTGTGTATACTGCCAATTAGATATTTAATATCATTTATTATATTTATTTATGTTATTTTAACTTCAAATTCAATCTCTCTCTATTTCAATGGATTTTTCTTATAATGTTTCTTCATCTATAAGTGTTCTATCTCAACCACCCTTCATTGTGGCATGCTTTGATGTTATGAAAAAAATCATTTTTTAGTGTACCTAATACCCCCATACCTTATAATATAATAAAATATTTTTTACCCTTGAAACATCACTTCTATTCATGATCTTTCTTTGGGACATGAATGATTTCTTCCCTAAAATATACAAGTCTTTCATAACGTAATCTGATTTCTTGAATTATAATTTTTCTCACTGGGTTTCATAATTCATTTCTTTTGGTATTCCATAATTATATATTTTGAGATAAATTTTGATTCAAATCTTCATTGTTGATACATTTTAATCCTATTTTAAAATGAAACTATGTTCAAGATAATTCACATCAATTTAAATGATAGTTTCTCCCCCTTTTCCATAATTGCTCTTCCCACCAATGTTATTCTTCTTAATTGGAAATATAATTAAGTATTTTCTCATGTGAGAATCATGTTTACCTTCTTCTAATTTCAAAACAAATATATATTATCTTATTTTTCAATGCTCGAATGGCCCGAAGGCCTTCATTTTTATTGATTTTTGATAACCCCCTTTCAAGGGATGAGGGGGAACCCTTCTAAGGCCCATAGGCTCAGAGATTACATGGACCATAGGCTCAGGAGATTACATGACCCCAAGGTCTTAGGGAATTCAACTAGAATATCTATAAGGAACTGCCCCTCCCCAGCATCTGCATCATGATAGTAGCTCTCCACCTTCGCATGACCGTCTGTCTAGGCTTCCCATGCAAGAATAGGCCGCTCCCGATGGCACATCCATACCCTCTCATTCTGACAAATCCATCTGTCTCTGCTCTTGTGAGTGCACCTGCTCTGAATCCTCTTCTGGGGTTGCTAATTTTTTTGTAGTGTGTATGGGGAAACTTCATGTGTCCTGAAGGCCTTGAGGTGGCCCGAAGACCTTAAATGTGGCCTAAAATCCCTACTGACCTGAAGTCATGGGTGGCCTGAAAGCCTTAACAACTCCAAGCCCAAACTGATGGCCCAAGGTGAATAGTTCCAGCTGCTACAGTACCGAACAGTACCTGCTACAGTAACTGCTACAGTGCCTGTTACAGTGCCACACTGTGTACAATTCCACTACAGTACCCTCACATTGTACAGTTATGCTACATTACCTGCTATAGTACTGCTCCAGTACTGCTATAGTACCCTTGGAAATATGCCTCTACCTGGTTTTGAACCTGGGTATTTTGGATGTACTTAAGGATACCTCACCAACTGGGCTAAGTCTCATGTGCAAAAAATGTGGGTTGCTAACACCGACTCCCAACGGGGTGCCCTGACCAAGCCCAGGTGCACTCCACACTCCCCAGCTAAGCAAATGTCTTTGAATCACCCTGTGCATAATACGCACAATGTCTGAGTTTGGCGGAACTCGAGCCCGTGCCAGTTCCCACAGAGAGCGAGGGGTACAACCAGTGGGTACCACTCGGCTAACACCCCATGGGAAAAATGTGGGTTGCTAACACTGACTCCCAACAGGGGGCCTCGACCAAGCCTAGGTGCGCTACACACTCCCCAACTAAGAAAATGGCTTTGAATCGCCCTGTGAAAAATATGCACGGTTTCTGAGTCTGGCGGAACTCGAGCCTATGCTAGTTCATATAGAGAGAGAGGGGTACAACCAGCGGTTACCACTCGGCTAACACCCCATGTGAAAAATGTGGGTTGCTAACACCGACTCCCAACGGGGGGGCCCCAACCAAGCCCAAGTGCGCTCCACACTCCCTGCTCAATAAAGGTGTTTCAAAACATAAATCAGGATCCTTCGTACCTCCCTTGTGACTTGTTGGTTAATCATTCTCTTTATTTTCCTTCATTTTAAGAAATATTTTTATCATGTACATATTCTATTTATATATATATATCCCTTAAATTTATAAATAGTTAAAGATCCTTTTCATTTCTTAGGTTATACATATTTATAGTTCTCTTTGAAATTCCCTCATTTTAGTATACCCATAATAAAAAAAATTCTTATTTCTTGTATCATATTGAGAATCACTACAGTCAAATGATTTTCAACCATGAATAGAATCTAAAAAAACCTCATTATTTTATATATAATCATCTTAGTTCAATTATTATTTTATGTAAAAAAACATGGTTTTCCCTATTTAAAAAGATCCAATACTTTTTTCATAAAGCTTCACCCAATTAGTACTTTTTTTATAATTTCTTCTCCTAGATTATTCTCATAAAATCTATGTATTGGAACTCAATTATCAAGAAATATAATTCATTTTAAAATGTGAACATCCAAATGGATTACTTCCTTCTTCCCTTGGTAATACTTAAGATTTAGCCTTCAATTATGCCTTGAATTTGAATTAGGAAACCCACCTCCTTATCATGGGTTTGATTGTGGTTATGATTTATACAAAGTTTATTTACTTTATATGGAATTCATATATATGATTTTAATTTACTTTAATGGTTGAACAAGAATTATATAGACCCCCAATTCATTGTGTAAGGCTTTGTATCTCATGATTTTTTATGTAAGGGATTAAGGAGTGAACTTAATCCACTATGGGACTTTATCATATTTATGATGATGTCATTGGGAGTGAACCTTGACTTATGTTTATGATATCATGTTTTATATTGTTTACACATGTTTATGATATTATTAAATTATTTACTTATGTCATTTCTTTATTCTTATGATCAACATCTTTAGGATATCATGTTATGCCTCTTGGTTGTCATGTTATTCTTTATTAACATGTTTATTCCATTATTTTTCATTTTATATCACCCTATTCCTTATATATTCTCACTAGATATCATATATAGTTTTAGAAGATCTATGGGAGTTAATATCACTATATGTATTCTTAAATAAATATGTTATTTCTATGTTTAATTTGATGTATTTGTATGTCTAATCTTCAAAATAAACTAACCCTCTAGATCCATCAATCATGTTTTTTGGAAAATAATGATAAGAATCATGAAATGTTTTGTGTTTTAGGGTTATGTTTCCATAGATCAGGGTCACAAACCTAAGTATTGATAGTGGTATAGTCTGATCTCAAGTGCCACTATAGAGATCAGGCATTGAGGGTTATTTAGTTATTTTTATTTAAATTTCATAAAACTATTTAATTGTATAACCTCACATACAATTAATTTATAATGATAATTATATTTAGAGACACTATTGGTCATAGCCTATTGAGTTGTACTTGCACCCTGCTTGGGCCACTATAGAACTTGGTTACTTGGTAAGATGTTAATTGATTGAAGGTATGGATTTGGTCAAAGGTCAATGCTTGATAATTGGATTACTAGGATGAAGCATGGGAGTTTGGCATCGGGTTAGGACTCATGACCATTTTTAGTGTTTTTACCACTTTTTTCTTTTTCAGGTAACATCCTAAAAACCCTATAACCTTGATACCCAAGCTGGAACTAACATATACTAAAGGTAATTCTTGACCCCTATTGGTTTGTGACTAGCATTCAGAATCATTCATGAATAAATAGGAAATATTTTTTACAAAAAACATTAAAAGATACCAATATACAAGTCTGTATATCAAAACTCCTCAAAGAGAAAGTACCATGAGTAAAATAGGTAAAATAGTACTGCAACATATGGATAAACAACTAAAAAACATCAGCATAAACTTCCATCACCAACTGAAAAAAAATACTTGAAACACTATGTAATAAGTGGACCTTAGCTCCACCAGTCATCATCATCAATCCATGGACCAAAGGATCAAGAACATCCATGACATCTAAGTGGCACTTTCCCTTTTCTCTAACCTGGAATAATAAAATCTAAAAATGATTTAATACATTGGTAGGATTTGATCTATAAATCCAAGTAGGGTCACACCAAGTGTTCCATAAAATATTCTATAACAATAATCCAGTCATTCATTTAATTTAAATAATATAAGGCATGGAATAACGTAGAATTTTAATATTTAAAGAAAAACATGGATTATTTTCAATAGATGGATAACATTTCATACATGGATTAAATAAAAAAATTATACAAAATCATTTATAAAAATAATTTAGCATGAGTAAAATAGTTCTATAATCAATGGAATAGACAATAAAAACATAAACAACAAGCACCATGTTCATATTTTCTAGATTATGTTAGTTTTTGGCTATTATATCCTCACACTTCTCAAACCAGTGATCACAGATAATCATGTGTGAAAACTTTTCTCAAACTCAGGTTGAAAAGGTCTCATCAATATCATATTGGGTATAATCATGTCAAACTAGGTTTTTATTATATTTATCATTATCAATCCATTAGTAGGGGATCTATATCCTAGAGTGCTTGTCCCAAGTAACCTACTAACAACCCAGGATCCCATGTTCTTAATAAATCAATCAATAATGGGAAAATAATCTCATTTCAAATCAATCATCATTTACAATTCAATTTAACAATTTTCAATTTCAATATGCCAATTCAATTTGAAATCCAAAACATGAGATTTTCACCATTTTATTCATTTTTAATCAAATAAATAATCACAGGTTTCCATCATTTTAATTTAAACCATTTTCTAAAAAAAATCTCAAATCATTTCATCAATTCTTTCATTCTCAAAATTTATTGCACAATTCCAATTCCCTTAGAATTGTGGGTTTTTCTCAAAATCTAGGCTATTTCAAATTTTGAAATCAAATCATCCCAAATTGAGGTTTTATAAATCAATTGAAATCTATTTCAATAAAATAAAAAAAATAAATGTTTCAATTACATGGAAAATATCAAATGGAGCCACCTACCTTTAAATCAAAAAATCAGATGGTCGATTCCCACCATGGGAATCCCAATGATGATTGAAGGAGAAAAAGATATATGAATCAAATTTATAATCAAGATATAACAATACAACTATTATATCCATTTGGATAAAGTTTATATCCATCAAAAACATTATGATTTAATACTCTATAAGGATGATAAGAATAAATATTATAAGAGAATAACAAAGAGGAGATCCACTTATCGGAGAGGGATCATACCATCCTCCATCTCTTAGATTCACAAAAACTGGAGGTTGGAGAAGCTAAAATACCTTCTAGGGAGCCTATGAGAAAGGATAAATCATATTAGGTATAAATGGTATGATTAGGCATTGAATACATAGGGTTCAAGAATTTAAAAATAATTTATGTAACTTAAAAATATTGTGTGCATGCTTAGATGAAGGGGTACATGGTTAGGAGAAACCATATGCTTGAAATGTGTCCCTACTATTTGGATCTCATGGTTTTCCCTGGGTGGGTGAAAGTTCTTGAAAACCACACACCAATAATTCATTCCCCACAATCCAGGGGTGCACGGTTTGTACTGGGGGCACATATTTTGGTCAAACTATGCACCAACTATGCATAGCCCAAAAAGGATCCAAAAATAATCAAGTTCTTCCTGAACGAACCTAAAACAGGACCCCACTCAAAGGAGGTCAAAAAAGCTTAAGGAATACCTAAAAAAATTAACAATATGTTACAATCTCCCCACCATAAAAAACTTTATATCCCTAAAAATACTATCAAGAAGTTTCCATATCAAAGAGATGAGGTCACTGCTCTCTCACCAATGCATCACACTCCAAAGTATCATGACAATAAAATTCATACTTCCATAGAACATAGACCAAAGGTATCATCCTCCCACATGTTACCTTTGTATAATAATCAAATGTCCTGAATGGGGGCTTAATCATAGATAAATCGAGCTCAAAATCATTATCCTACTAGCTCAAGATATGCATTGGGTCATAAAGATACTTTTGAATTTATGATACATGGAACAAATTATGTATCAACATAAATTATGGTTGATATTATAAATGGTAATCCACTTTCACCACCTACTAAACAAACTCAAAAGTTCTGACAAACTAAGGTGCAAGATTTCCCTATTTCACAAGAATTTTGTGACCCATCTGAGGTGAAACTCTCAAGAACATCCAATCACCATCCAAAAACTCCAATGGTCATCAATGATGTTTAGAAAAGTATTTATATAGGATCTATTTTTTCACTATTCTATGAAAAATCAATTGAACCTTATTCATCATCTCTTGGACCAAGCTTGGCCAAACCAAGGAATTTTTACCAACCTCCAACCAACACAACAGGGATTTTCACGGGTGGCCATTCAAATCCTTAAAAGAAACTATATGAATGTATGAATAGTAATTTTTAGTAATAGGAAAACTCAACCAGTTCCAAGTGGATATCCTAAACTCCTCCAAAATTAAGGATGCAAGCACAAAGCATGTCTTCTAAAATTTGTATAGCCCACTCTGTCTATACATACATCTACTAATGATATGTCATTCTTAAACTCACCTAATATACCATTTCCACCTAGATGCCTTTCCAAAAATGAAAACTGAACTAGGGATATATATTAATTACTATCACAGATGGAACACCATTCAACCTAATAATCTCCTGTATGTATAGGATTCCCAATTACTCAGTTTTGGTTGTATCACAGATGGGTATAAAGTGAGATGATTTGATGATTCGATCAACCATAGCCCATGTCAAATTATTTTTCTCAGGTTTATGAGTAAAACCTACAACAAATACCATATAAATCTTGTCCCACTTCCAAGTCCCTACTGGAAGGGGAAAAATAAAACCCAGAGGTCTCCAGTTATTAACCTTGAACTTTTAAAAAGTATAACAATGTGAAACAAAGTTAGTTACATCCCACCTCAAAAATGGACATCAGAATCACCTTTGTATATCATTGAACATTTTTTGGTACTTGAGTGCACGACCCACTGAGAACTATGATAGTATCCCATCACATCCTTCCTCATGAAAAAAAGTAACAACATACCAATTATGAAAATAAAGAATACCCTCTATGGAGAAGGACCACTCAGTGATAGTCTCCCCACCATGAAGAGAGTCTCAAATTCCACATAACTCATCACCATACTATTAATCCTAACTAATAATCTCAAGAAGAGAGGATTTCAACAAAACACTGGTCAATATATCCTCAGACTCATTCTCCTAGACTCTTAAATGCAACTGTACAAAACGAGCTGCAAAATTACACTCTTTTGATTATTCTTCCATGGATTGGGTCAGAAGTTTCATGCTAAAATAATTAGTGATGATATTCCCCATGACTAAGGTATAGGTAATGTTGAAATCAAATGACTGTAGGAACTCCAATCAATGACTCTAAAGGAAATTAAAATATTTTTTAAAGAAGATATAACTTAGGATTTTTTTAACATAATAAACTGTAAACCTTTCCCCAAAATGGTAATGTCACCAACCTTTAACAAAGTTTTAGATCATCGTTCAGATAATTATTCTCATGCGGCCTAGTATATCTAGATCCATAGGTAATTTCATGATCACCCTATATAAGAAAACAATTAAAACCCAAACATGATGCATTACAAAACAGCACATAGCTCTGTCTAGCCCCTATAAGAGTCAAAACTAGCACAAAAGTCGAAAGACATTTCATATCATTGATAAAAATATGAAACTTATCATCCATATAGTGGCCCAGGATTAACATACATGGATATTACATAATTTTAGATGAATATTCAGAACATTACAAAAATACATGCCCAAGGACCGTAATAGCTTAGTGTCTTTGGAAACTTGGAATATATTCTTCTATTTTGGTTAATGATCTTTAAATATCTCCCTTAAAGATCTTCCCTATTATTTCTCCTACTTAAAAACTTTTTTCATAACCTAGGGAAATTAAATATAAGAAAGGGGTGAGCTAATATGCTCATTAAGGTTAAACAAAGTAAATATGTAAGCATAACATGAACATAAGGGTGTGATAATATGATTATAACATTAGAAGATCAAATCCTACATAAAAAGATCATAATCATGATACATGGTATAAATATTGGTAGTTCATAAGACATGAATCATAATATAATCAATAATATGAACCATGTGATCATATTAATGGAATGAGACATAGAATTTGTGGCAGATATAAAAACATGTAACATCAGTCTATATAAGAAAAGGTTTGTTTCCTGAAACTTATCAGGGAACTTCATGGGGACTATACTTACTGGCCGAGACACACCAGCATCCCCAGTCGAAGTCCTTTATTTATAAGGGGTTGTTTTTCTAGTCATCCCATAGTGTTTGGGTTTCCCCATCTTCCCACAGTGGATCGGGTTTCACCATATTCCCATAGTGGATCGGGTTTCCTATATTCACATAATGGATTAGAATGCACCTATTTCTAATTTTAGATCAAGTCCACCAACTTGTTCCCCATCATTATATCATGAGATATAAGTCTTTACCCAATTAATTGGAGGGAGATATATTTCTTAACCATATCATAAGGAAATCATGCATATGTGAGCCATAAGATCATAAAAAATCATCATATCACATAACCAATGAAATGAAACAGGTAACATAAACATTTAATCTTATCATAACACGTGGAAATGAGACAGTTTTCATAACCATTTCATCAAATAATAACCTATCAAAAGAATAAGGTTTCCTAAGCATATAACCTATAAAAGAGAAATAGTTTTCATAAATTTCATTCCATCAAAGCATAAACCATTTAGAAAATAATATTAATGGAACATATGGATCATTTCACAAAAAGGAAAGAGTAACACCAACAGATGTTATCTTATATGTAAATTAATTTGGAATGATACATTAAAAAAATTCTTGAGGAAAGTATCCTTTCTTCTTTGAAAATTTATTTTTAAAATATAAAACCTTTTGAAATCCATTTTATTTGAAAAAAAACTTGAAAACTTATAAATAATGGTTGAAAAGGTTTGGAAAACAATTTCTTTGAAATCACTTTGAAAACTTATAAAGAAAGCTTGAAAGTTTTTTAAAACCCATTTATTTTAAAACACTTTTAAAACTTATAAAGAAATACTGAAAACATTTTGAAAACCATTTATTTAAAATCACTTAGAGAACTCATAAAGAAATTATGAAAATGTTTTGAAATCCATTTCTTTGAAAACACTTTGAAAACTTATAAAGAAAGTTTGAAAAAAATCGAAAAAAAAATTACTTGAAAACTTATAAAATAATATTGAAAACATTTTTAATACCTTTTTCCTTGAAAAATTATAAAAAATCATTAAAACATTTTGAAAACATTTTTCCTTTTAACACTTATCAAATAATATTGAAAATACTTTGAAAACCTTTTTATTTGAAAATCATATTAAATTCAAAAAAATATAAAATACTTGGAAAAATTTTTCCTCAAAAAATTACCTTTTGAACTTGTAAATTAATATTCAAGGAAATGATAGTTATGATGGTGGCTAAGTCTGTATATGAAGAACATTCCTTTTCACCTTAAAAGTTTAAAAAATTGTGTTGACCAGAAAACAACAAGAATATTACTTTTAAACCCATTTTTTTAAAAAGTAAATCATGGTTAAAAATTTCCTTTAAACATCATATGATAATAGTAAAACATTTGGAAAAACATTTTTAGAAAACATGGTTTTGAAAGAATACGGATTCCTGACAGAAAGGAGAAATAAAGTTGAATTTTCATAAAAAATATTTTCTTAATTATATTAAGTATAAAAGAGTTGAAAATGGTAAAAATAAATGAATATATCATGGATAAAAATAATATATTAAAATTCATGAGTGTTCTTGAGATATGAATTATAATATTTCATCGATGGAGTAAAAATCATAAATAGTCCCGATAAATGATGAGATTGTAACAATAAACTGTTACCACTTTGGTAAAATTGAATCATAATACACATGAAAGAATAAAATTAAATTAATCTTAAAGTATCATTAAAATAATTATATTTATGATATAACATTTAAATGGTTATTATGTACACCCCATCAAAAATATATGTGCATAACATGACATGTATCTCAAAGAAAAAAATTAATACAAAATTATTTTACCGATTTGGTAACTTTTGAACCATAAACCCCATAAAATAAATACCATAAAAAGGATATGTATATATCCATAAATTTAAGTATAATAATTACTTAATACATCCATATGAATTAAATACACCACATATAAGAAATTGGTGGTGAAAAAGGCTTGTGTCTCATGGAAAATAAAAGTAAGATGAGAAAACCCTTCCCTTAAGTCTTGACTCTCTTCGTACTTGTTCAAAAACTAATGTATAATAAATATAAGCTTATTATACATATATAAAAAACCATATTATTATATATAATACCATATATTATTTTATTATGACTTTATATTACCTATTTATTAACAACTCAATGTTAATGTTACGTTTCGGGCAATAATCACTTTATTTTTCTCTTGTGTTTTGATTTGTTATATTTTTTGTCCTCATAGTGATATGATGATATCCATAATGTAAACCATGAAATAAATATAATATATATTTATTATATAATCATTTATAATAATCTTTAAAAGATACACATATTAAATTAAATACACCATTCATAGAGATGGTAGGTCGTACATACGCAAGAATGATGTTTTCATTTTACTATCATATTGAAAGAAAGTAAGTAAATGAAATATATGTATATATATATAATATAATTAAAGTAGAATTATTATTTAATATATATTATATACTTTTACTAAAACCATTATTAATACACTCCATGTAATGTGTGAATGAATCACATCGCTTTGAGGAGGCGGTAGTCCACACTTCCACAAATAAAGTTATCATATTTACACAAAAAGGAAATCATAAAGGTATGTTTTATATAATAATTCAAGTATAATAAAGAAATATTTAATATCATATATATCATATAAAAACATATTTTCCATCATAATTATCTGCCATTATGTATGGTTAATGAAAAATGAACAATAACATTTCGTGAGGCGATAGTTCGCCATACACAAGAATAGTAAGTTCATTATCCATTAGATGGAAGTGTGTATAATTGATAGAAAAACCATTAGAATAAAAAAATGTCAGTATATTTAGGATAATATAGTTATTATAAAATTATTTGATAAGTATAAAGTAATTAATAGAGAATGAAATAAAACTGGAGTGATCATTGAAGACGGTTACCACTTTTTTGGGTAACTCCATTTTGGTTTTCACCAAAGGACTTCCTTGGATCCCTTTCTAACCAAAGTGAGGCTTCTAGAATGATGTTATTAATTTTGGGTGATTATTTTATTATATATTTTTTGATAAAAATAGATTTAGAGGTGTTAATAAGTGGGAGGGGTGAGTGCCTTTTATAATGGAGGAGGAGTGGCATTCTTGTAAATTTTTCAAAACAGAATTCAACAAACATTTTTCCTATGAAAATTGGTTTAAATAAATTAAAAAATTACAAAAAATGGATAATTGGGTATAAATATTTCCATAAAGAGGATTTTGGACAACATTTTTGGTTATTTTGTCCCTTGTGTAATGTTTAGTACATTGTTAAGCTAATTTTTCTCGTAATCGCTATAATTAATTTGAATCACTTTCATTACTGTTTTTTGTCAAAAAATAAGTTTGAATTATTATAAATTATAAATTATTATTATCCCAAATATGGAATCAATTTTTATACATTACAATAACAGAAGTGGAAGAATTTAAGTTAGATTCTATCCCGTATAAGGGGCGACATGGCAGGTTTTTAAAGTAAAAATGTTCCAAAGTTTGGTAAGTTTTTATATCCAATTTAAAAGTGAAATTGATTCCAATTTCATAAATTGTATTAATTTATGAATAATTTTTCTAATTGAACTTTAAAACCAATAAAAAATTTAATTTAACCTTATGAATGAATTAGGAAAAAAAGTGGTTTTGAATTAAAATTCAGTATTATTCAATATTCTTCAAAAAAATGATAATTCACAAAAAAATACCAAAAAATCACCCTAATATAATTTTTATTTTCATATTTCAAAAATTAATTTTACTTTTTCAAATAAAAATTTTAAAATTCTCAAAATCAGATTTAAAATTGGTTCACCATTAAAAGATGATAAAATTACCTTTTAGAAAAATATATCTTTTTATTCATAAAATTGCATTTATTCTGATCTAATACCTATAAAATATATTTTATGAGTATAGAAATATCATTTGAATATATAATATATTAATTTTATTAAAAAAATTAATCAAAATTACTTTGTTTAAATTATTGAGATAAAATTGTGTTTGTATGTAGAAAAATAATTTTCTAAGAAAAGTAATTTATTTATTTTTAAATAGTTATTACATTCACTTATACTAATTTATATCTAACAGATTTATTTTATATACATGTGTAAATAATATTTTCATAATTTAGTTAATATTATTCATAAATTTCATTCCAACAGCTAGGTGGTAGCTATAATAATATTTTAATAATGTTATTAATAGTATCTTGTAGTCTGGTAAAACTCGACCTTGTGTGTAGCACAAGCTATAAAAGAGACTCTTTATTGTGTGTAATATAATCCAAACATATTGTTGTGTATGATTCAATATAATATAAGTGTAGTGTGTCATGCAATCTTTACTTAGTGTTTCATATAACACAACCCACACTTAGTGATTTCGTATAACAAAAGATATATTTAATATTGTGTGAGATAAACAATATCAAAATATTAAATTAATTAAAAAATATTAATTCACAAAATCTCTTGGTGTTACATTCTACCCCCCTTAAAATTAATTTCATCCTCTAAATTAATATAGGTTATTAAAGGTTTAATACTTGAATGTTCCTTTCATAGAAACTCACATCGTAAAAATGAATACTAAAACTTACTTTAAAAATGGAATGTTGGAAACATGATAGTTACCCAAAGTAACTCATAACTAGGTTTCCACATGTGAGAACATTAGTGGAAAGTGAAAATAGGGGCTTGGGGTAAAATTGTAAATATTTATAGGGAGTGATTGAGGTTTTAAATCACAAACAATTGGATGATCAATGAAATGTTGAGGCCTTCAAATTCATAAATATGTGATGATTTAAAAGGCCATCGGTTGAATAAAAATTAAGGAATTATGGTAAAATTTTATTTCTAGATAATTTTTTTAATGTTTAAGAATATTCATGAAAATATATACTTTCATGATTTCAATATAACCTCTCCCTTTATTATTCCTTTATCAATATCCACTTCACCTATTTCTCCAAAAGGTAAGGAAAATGTTTCAATCATGAAGCACTAACAGATCATGAGATCCTTGATAATCCATACCATATTTCATCAGTTATCATCAAAAAAAGTTGTTAGAATAGGTTATCCAATATTTATAAATCATCATTTAGTGAGATAATACTTTAATCTCACAAACCTCATCTGAAGATTAATATAAAATTTCCATAAATATTTAATCTTATAACCCTTTTGAAAGATGAAAATCCAAAACTTTATAAAGGTGGTCACTATATCAACTTAACATCATTCTCACATATATCATAAATTATCCCTTGGTTTTCAAATTTTAAAGATGTGAATACCCTCATTTTATATTCTCTTGAAACATGGTAATAACATAAATTACCATAAATACTTTTTTAAAACACGCATTCTTCCTTATTCCAAATATTACTAGATATATTCCTTATATCCAAGAATTCATAAGCTTCATCCGTGATAAAAAAGAAAACTTTTTCAATATATCATTTATCAATTCTGATTTCACAAATATTATCCAATATACTTTATCCATATCATATCCTCTTTATCTATATAAAATATCAGTTTCTCATCCTCATGAACATGTTAAGGGTTACCTTATCTTAATGTAACATTTCCATTAAATCAATTTTCTAGGTCATCAGTATCATTTAACACATTCTTGAAAGTACTTAAGGAAAAACTTTTACAAACAATCCTTATATAATTCATGATTCATATAACAAAATATTTTAATTCCAAAACATATACACTTTAATCATATAACTTTATTATTAAACCATCAATTATGATTCATAAACTTATTCTTTAATACCTATTTCCTGGAATATAAAATATGAATCATGTATTAAGGTTCTTCAATTGTAATCAAATCATGATTCTTGCATTTAATGTAAACAATACTAGAAGAACATTCGATACCTTTCACATATTGTTTGCGAAATCCTTATCTGCAAAATTATATCTAATACTCATACCTCCTTCCTAACTCTATTCAGGAGGTTTCCAGTTAGGACATAGATTTGTATAATGCCCATACTTTCCACATCTGAGACATTCAATGTTAACCTAATTCCTTCTAGTTTATGTTGTTGACTAAGACCAGAAAGTATAGGGTGAAAAACACTTATCATAGAAGAAAACCACATAATTATGAAAAATTACTTATAATATGTCTAAATAATGACACATGCTACTTTAATCTATAAAATATTAGGTTTATCCTAGGTTATTCATAGTCATCTTCTATTTAAATCCTTCATGATGGTTCAAAAAGAGTTTCTGAATTCCCAAAGCATATCCACCGAGAGTGTAAAACTAGGTGCGCAGTAAGGCCTATTTTTGTGTACCAATTAGTGCTTGAGTCAATCCTGATGCACATTTTTGGAATTTCTACTCCTAGGTACATTTTTTCCATAACCATATCCACTTATAGTATCCATACATGGATGTATTTCTAGAAAATCTCTTTCTCAATTCTTTACCAAAATTCTAGGACATTTTTATAAACATTAACTCATCCTTAGACTTACCCTTAGAGATACCCCTAGACATCTTCTTATAAATATTTATAGGGATAATAAAAAAGTTCTCTCATCCTAGTTTATAAAGGTTTAATAAACCTTTCCTTTGATACCAATGACAGTGACCTAGTATTAATTACATGGATATTACATCTTTCTAGATGAATATTCATCACATTAAAGAAATAAATTTCTGAGGACCGTAATAGTTTAGAGTCTTTGGAAAATTGGAACATATTCTTATAGTTTGGTGAAATATCTTTAAAGATCTCCCTTAAATATCTTCCCATTTAGTAATCCTACTTAAAACCCTTCTTTATAACATGGGGAAAGGAAACATAATAAAGGTGAGATCTCAGATGCTCAGTAAGAAAAACAATGAAAATACTTAATCATAAAATTAATATAAGGATATGAGAACATGATCATAACATTAAAAGATCATACCCTGCATAAAAATACTATAATCATGAGACATGGCATAAATATTAACAGTTCACAAGACTGGAATCATAAGATAATCGAGAATATGAACCATGTGAGCATTTAAAAGGCATAAGATATAGAATTTTTGGCAGATACATAAATAAGTGACATCATTCCCTATAATTCAAGGCTTGTTTCCAAAAACATATCTAGAAATTTCATGGAGACTGCACCTACTGGGTAGGACACACCACTATCCTCAGTTACAGTCCTTTCCTTGAAGGGATCATATTTCCCCATCTTCTAAGAGTGTATATGGTTTCCCCATCAATTTATAGTGGATTTAGTTTTTCCTTCTTCCCATAGTGGATCGGGTTTCCCTGTAATCCCATAGTCGATTAGGATGCACATATTTCCCATTTTGGAGAGATCTCATCAAATTTTTCCCCATCATTAACTCATTAGATATAAATATTTACCCATGTATTGGAGGTAGATATATGTCCCACCCATATCATAATGAAATCATATATACATGTGCCACAATATCATGAACATTCATTATATCATAACCCATGAAATTAAATGGGTATCATAAACATGTAATCTTATCAGAACCTATGGCAAAGAGACATGTTTAATAATCATTTTATTAAATCATAACTCGTGAAAAAGAAGCAGGTTTCAGAACTATAAAACCTGTGAAAGAGAAACGAGTTTTATAAATGTTATTTCATCAAAATATAAATGATTCAGAGAAAGAATATGAATATAAAATTTAGATGATTTCCCAGAAACTAATGAGTAACACCAAAATATGTTATCTAAGATTAAAATTAATTTGGAATGATCCTTTAAAAAATATTGATTAAAATTTCCTTTCCTCTTTGAAGAATTCCTTTTGAAACGTTAAACCTTTTGAAAACAATTTTCTCTAAAAATAAACTTGAAAATTATAAATAAATCTTGAAAACATTTTGAAAACCATTTCTTTGAAAACAATTGAAAAATTATAATGAAAGCTTAAAAATGTTTTGAAATCCATTTCTTTGAAAACACTTTGAAAAATTATAAAGAAAGATTGAAAACATTTTGAAAATAGTTTCTTTGACAACACTTTGAAAACTTATAAAGAATGATTGAAAATGTTTGGAAATCCTTTTTCCTTAAAAACTTATAAAATTAGCTTGAAAACATTTTCAAAACCTTTTTCCTTGAAAACTTATAAAATAATATTGAAAACCTTTTTCCTTAAAAACTTATAAAAGAATCTTGAAAACAGTTGGAAAGAAATTCTTTAAAAATCAATTTAAATTCAAAAAAATCCAAAATATTAAGAGAAATTTTTCATTAAAAATAACCTTGTAAACTTATAAATTAATCTTCAAGTAAATGAAGTTCATGATGTCATGTAAGTCCATACATGTTGAACATTCCATTTTCACCTTTATAAAAGTTCCTTGATCAGAAAAATACATAAATATTCCTTTTAAAAACGTTTTTTGAAAAGGTAAAACATGGTTAAAAATTTCCTTTAAATATTATAGGATAATAATAAAACATTTTTAAAAAACATAGTTTTAAAAGAACACGTATTTCCAATCGAAAGGAGAAATGAAGTTGGATGTTCATAAAAATATTTTCTTAATTATCTTAAGTACCAAAGATTGGAAAAATGGTTCTAATATATGAAGATATAATGGATAAAAAAACTATAAGAAAATTTATGATTTTTCTTGAGATATGTATCATGATCTTTCATAAATGAAAGAATAATCATAAACAATCCCGATAAATGATGATATTGAAGCAATAAACTCTACCACTTTGGTAACATTGAATCATAATCCCCATGAAATAATAAAATTACATAAAGCTAAAAATTTCATGAAAATAAGGATATTAATTATATAACATATCAATTTGTATTATATACACCCCATAAAAAATATAGGTGCATTACATGGCAAGTATCTCAAAGAATGCAAATTGAGACAAAATTACTTTACCGATTTGGTAACTTTTGAACCATAAAACCCATGAAATAAATACCATAAAACATATATTTATATACCCATAAATTTAATTATAAGAATCATAGAATACATATACGGTCATTAAACACACCACATATAAGAAATAGGTGGTGAACATGACTTGTGTCTCGTAGAAAATAAAAGTGATGTGAGAAAACTCTTACCTTAAGTCTTGACTCTCTTCATACTCATTCAAAACTCTTGTATAATAAATATAATCTTATTATAAATATTTAATAGAAAAATATTCTTATATATAATACCATATTTTATTTTATTATGACTGTATATTACCCATTTATTAACAACTAAATATTAATGTTACGTTTCAGGTAATAATCACTTTTTTTTATCTTGTGTTTTGATTTGTTATCTTTTTTGTCCTCATAGTTATGTCATGATATCTAGAATTTAAACCATGATAGAAATATAATATATATTTATTATATAATTATTTATAGTAATCTATAAAATATGAAAATAATAAATGAAATACACCATTAATGAAGATGGTAGGTCGTAGGTATGTATGAACATTGTTTTCATTTTACTGTCATATTGTAAGATGAAATTAAATGAAATATATATATAATATCACTAAAGTACGAATCACATCTCTCTGAGGAGATGGTATTACACACTTCCATAAATGAAGTTATCGTATTTACACAAAATGGAAAGCATAAAGGTGTTTTAATAAAATAATTAAAGAATCGTAAAGACATCATAATTATCATATATATCATATTAAAACATAGTGTCCATAATAATTCCCAACCAAGATATGTTGTAAAGGAAAAAATGGACATCATTGTTTCATGAGGTGGTAGTTCACCATACATAAGAATGGTAAGTTTGTTACCCATTAGATGGAAATGTGTGTAATTTTAGGTAAAACCCATATAATAAAAAAATATCAGTATATTTACCATAATTCTGTTATTATTTAATCATGGTATAAGTATAATTTAAGGAGTAGTGCAAGAAATAAAACTAAAGTGATTTTTCAATAAGGTTACCTTTTTCAGGTGACTCATTTTGGTTTTCACAAAAGTACATCCTTTGATCTATTTCTACCCAAATTGAAGATTTTAGGATGAGGGGAGAGATTTTTTGATCTTATTTTATAAGATTTTGTTCAATAAAAATGGATTTAGTGGTGTGAATAAGTGTGAGGGGTGAGAGGCTTTTATAGTGGAGGAGGAGTTTCATTCTTGTAAATGTTTCAAAAGGGGATTCCACCCATGTTTTTTCTATTAAAAGTGGCTCCAATAAAGCAAAAAAAAATATATAAAAGTGAGTATAATGTATAAATATGTCTATAAAATGGATTTTGGACAAGTTTTTAGGTTATTTTGGCCCTTAAGTTTAAGGTTTAATCCCTTGTTAAGCTAATTATTCTCTTAATCACTGCAATTTATTTCAATCACTTTCACTGATATTTTTTGTCTAAAACTAGTATAACATTATTATCCATTAAGAATTTTTTTGATACCAAATATGTAATATATTTTTCAAAATTCCAATTACATAAGTGGAAAAAATTAATTTAAATTTAATCACGCAGACGGGACGACACAATGTGTTTTTAAAGTAAAAATGTTCAAAACTTTGGTAAGTTTTTATGTCCAATATCAAAGTGAAATTGATTAAAATGAAATAATTTGTATGAATTGTTGTATAATTTATCTAATTTAAATTTAAAATCAATAAAAAATATAATTTAACCTTATAAATAAATTATATTAAAAATCAATTTTGAATTAAAATTCAATATTATTCATTATTCATCAAAAAATGAAACTTCATAGAAAAATACCAAAAAATCACCCTAACATAATTTTTATGTTAAGCCTTCAAAAATGAAGTTTATTATGTTAAATAAAAATTATTAAAGTTTCTAAAATCATATTTGAAATGGGTTCTCCATTAAAAGGTGGTAAAATTACCTTTTATAAAAATACATTTTTTCATAAAATTGGATGTATTCTTATATTATATTTATAAAATATATTGGATGGGTATCAAAGATATTTTTTGAATATATAATATAAAAAATTTATTTAAAACATTATCCAAAATTTTTTGTTTAAATTATTGAGATAAATTTGTGTGTATACGTAGAAAAATATTTTTCTTAGAAAAGTAATTTATTTATTTTCAAATAGTTTTTACATTAACTTATGCTAATTGATAAACAAAGTATTCGTTTTATATACATTTTTAAATAATATTTTCAAATTTTACTTAATCATATTTTTAACTTCCATTCCAATGGATGGGTGATAGCTATAATAATATTTTAATAATAATATTAATAGTATCTTGTAGTCCTGTAAAACTAGACCTTGTGTGTAACACAAGCTATCAAGGGGACTTGGTATTGTGTGTAATACAAGCCAAACATAGTGTTCTATGTACCATGATCTAATCTAATTGTTGTTTGTAGTGTAATATTGACTTGGTGTTGCGTTTAATGCAAGCCACATGTATTTCTTTCATATAACAAAAGATATATTCAATGTTGTGTGAAATAAAAAATATCAAAAGATTAAATTAATTCGAGAAAAAATATAATTCATAAAAATATCATGGTGTTATAATCCCAAATAAACTTCACTCATAATAGAGTTGTAGAAGTCATTGGGGAAGCCAACATTTATAAATCCTTCACCAACCAGCGGTAATACCCCACTAAACCCAAGAAGATACAAATCTTGAAAATGTTTTATTTTTTGTTCCCAGGTCATAAAAACTTTCACCTTCTTAGAATCAACTAAAATTCCAAGTTCAGAGACTACGTGTCCCAAGAACTTCACTTATCGAATCCGGAAACAACTTTTTGAAATCTTGGAAAAAAATGATGATCTCTAAAAATTTCCAATACTTTCCTCAGATGACGTATATGATCCTCCTTGGTTTTTTGAGTAAACTAGGATGTCATCCCCAGAGTCTAAAATGAAAGTGTAGAGGTACTCATGGATATATCCTAATCAACAATTCCATGAAAACAATAGGATCATTGGTTAGACCAAAAGTCATAATAAAATACTCATATTGGATATACCTTCTCCTAAAGGTGGTTTTTGGGATATTAGATTCTTCAATTCACAACTGGTGGTAGCTAAATCGAAGATCAATATTTGAATTCCACTTATCCCCTTTCAATCGGTCAAACAAATCATCTATCTGAGGCAATAGATACTTGTTCTTTATCATAACTCAGTTGAGATTTCAGTAATAAACACATAGAAAAATAACACTATGGTCTTTATTTATAAATCGAATAGGTTTCGACCAAGGTAACACACCCTAGAATATAAATCATTTATAAAAAAAATCCAACTGAGTCTTTATCTCTTTCAAATCTACTGGTTCCATATGATAAGAACAAATAGACACTGGCTCAATACTAGGTACTAAATCGATAGAAAAATCTATCACACACACCAATGGTAAGCCAGAGAAATTAGATAGAAAAATGTCAGTAAACTCAATGAAAACTAGAGGGATATCATCACTCAAATATTCTCGCTCCAATTAAAAATCAAACATTGATATTACCCTACCCAACTCTGAAAAATAAGGTCTGAATCTACTCAATATCATGTCATATTCTCCCTGAAATTTATGGAACACCCCATCAGCCGTGTTAAAGGATACTTTACAAAGATAACAGTCAATCTAGGCCTATTGAGTGACCAATAAATCCATCCTGAGAATGAAGTTGGGAGATTTAATATTGAGGAATAGAAAATTCTAGGTAAGAAAAATCACTGATAAAGATAAAACACAAGCAAGACACTAAATACCTTGATCTCTTTTCATTCCAAGGAGAATAGTAATATCTATCACATAAGATAAAAGCTCCATATGAAGGGTTATAAAATCAAAAACATGGTTGAATGTGAATTATTAATATTCAATTATATCAAATAAAGTAATCACTAATGATGAAGCTATAGTGATTGTACCACTCACAGTCACAGGACTCGTAGCAAATTCCTCTAGAGAATCTTACACTACATGAATAAGATTCATTATAGATGCTTGTGGTTGGAACCCATTTATTCTTAAAGAATATAACTGCACTATAGTACTTTTAGGTTCTGATTAGTCTATTCCACAATATGGAGCATGAAAGATATAAAATAATTTCAATAGGTGTCTTGAGTATTAGTTGGAAATGCAGATCTTGGGTGACATAGTGCAAACCTATTTCTAATTTTTGGACTTTCCATACTGAAAGCAAGTCAAAGGGCCTCTTCCAAGCACTGTAGGAGTTTAGGAAGAACCCTTCTATTGAGATCCACCATGGGACTCATCACTCTTCCACTTTACTTAAAAGGAACTCACAGAATTTCCACTAGGAGAAAAAAGAACTCTCATCAACCCTAGATTACCCACCAGTTCAATATCATCCATTAATTCTATATCCAGTACATCAACATAAGGATTCACATTTATCATGAAAATTTGGGATTGTATATCAACTCAAAGTCCCATATCAAATATTTGTGCCTTCAGCTTCTCATTATTCACAATCTTAGGAGAAAATTGTACCGACTTAATAAATTGGTTTGCATACTAAGTCACGGTCGTGTCACTTTTATAGAGATTAAGATGCTCTATTGAATTTTCAAAAACCATAGAATTTGGATACAATTAATTGTTAAAAATGACCTTGAAGTATTTACACTCAAGTACTTCTTTGTTTTTCACTATTACCATTGAATCATGCCACCTTCTACTAGGACTCTCAATAATGAAGGTATCACACTTTACATTAATTAAATTAGGTGTTTCCAATAACTTAAAATTCCACTAAATTACTTTAAATAAATCCTCAACCTCTTGAATATCATTAGATCCTTGTAAATATGGTGTATTGTAGTGAATAAACCCATGTGTGAAATATCTAAAGTCATCCCTTCAAGGGTATTCCACAGGAGCCTGAATGGGGATGGGTGTGGCTACCTTTACTAGAGATTGGATATCATGCACCACTATCTCAATGAGATTCTGGTCAATAAGAGGGTTCACTTTACATGTTTCATCAACAACTACCTCATCAGATCAGTTAAAATATATTCCTGGAGGCATGATGCTACACATTATCAATATAAAACAAGAGAAATGTTAACAAGGACACTCATATCAACAACTCAATAAGGATTCAAAAGTTTTGGATTTTTAGACAACTCTAAAAATAATTAAAATACAATAAACATATCAAAAAACATATCAAATACACTTTTACACACCACCCATGGGGACTTAAGGTTTGTTGTGATAAGAGATTGCTAGGAACTCGCTGATAACTACCTACCAAGTCCCATCAATCCTACCTCATATCTACCAGGACAACCTAGATCACATAACAAATTCAAGGAAAGATTCTAAACCAACCTCTGATAGCACTTTTTCATGAACCATCCTGGATACCCTGGTACCCTGATACCTAGTCCAGCACTAACATATCGTGAAGGGCGTTCCCGATCCCCACAGGTTGGTGACTAGTGCCAAGAATCATAAAAAAATAATTAGGGAACAATTTCTCCACAAAACATCATAATATAACAAGATATAAGTTGGTATATCAAAACTTCTAAAGGAGAAAGTAACATGAGTCAAAAAAAAGTAAAATAGTACCCCAGAAGATAGATAAAAAACTCAACAAAACATCAACCCAAACTACCATCACCAACCAAAAAAATAATTGAAACCCTATGTAACAAGTGGACCTTTCCTTCACTGGTCACCACCAACACTCCAAGAACCAAAGGATTAAGAACATCCATAGCCTCTAAGTGGTGCTTTCCCTTTACTCATACCTAGAATAAGAAAATGTACGAACTCCCAAAAGAAATTTTAGAGTGTGATCTATAAATCCCAGTAAGGTCTCACTAAGTATTCTATAAAATATTCTATAATAATAAACCAATCATGTGCACATGAGGCTCAACCTAGTTGGTGAGGACTCTTAAGTGCATCCAGGCGACCCGAGATCAAATCCAGGTAGAGGCACAATTTCTGGGGGCAATGTAGCAGTACTGTAGCAGTATTGTAGTAGGTATTGTAGCAAGAACTATGTAGTTCTGTAGCAGGCACTGTTTGGCACTGTAGCAGCTAGGAATTTGCCCCTATTTGGGCCTTCGGGCCACCGATTTGGTCCTCGAGTCCTTTAAGTCCTACAAGCCACCCAAGCCTTTGAGCCAGTAAAGTCTTTAGGCCACCTCAAGGCCTTCAGGATACCTTAAGTGCAGATGAATACCAAACAACCTATAATAAACAAGCTCTATAAGGAGGATGAGTAAGGAGCTTTCACCATAGCAGAAGCTACATGGATTGCAAGAATGAGAGGGTATGGCACCTACCATTGGGAAAACCCTGTGCATGCACATGATAGCCTATCTGAAGATCCATGCAAAGGTGGAGAGCTGATTTCACGATGAATATGTTGGGGAGGAGCAGTTCTAAGTAGTTAGTTTGGGTTGCATGTAATGTTTGAAATCCTACGGGCAATGAATTCCTCTAAGTCCAATGGGCCATGTAATAATTACGACTACGGGCCTTGTAAGGGTTCCACAACACCTCTTAAAAGGTGTATTATCAAAAATCAATAAAAAATGAAGGCCTTTGGGCCATTGTATGGAAACCAATCATGATTTCAGTTTAAATAAAACATGGCATGGAATAATGTAGCACTTTGATATTTATAACAAAACATTCCAAATTTTAAATGGATGGAAAACATTTTAGACATGGCTTAAATAAACATTTTATATAAAATCATTTATATACATCATTTGTGTAACACCCCAAGATTTCATCTCATTAAAGTAATTCAATAGCTTGTGCTAACGCAACGCGGACTTCGAGCGCACCACAACTTACCAAACCAGCCATTCAAAAGGCGGTTATGAATAGTATTAACATAATTTTGAATATTATATAGTCTATATAATTTTAGAATCTATATTATGTGTTTCTTAGACATAATATAAGAACACATTCATTTTTTCAAATAAAAGAAGTATTTTTCAAAAAATGCAACTTTACTGCCTTTTAATGGAGAACCCTTTTTAAAACCAATATTTGACACTTGTTTATATTCAATTTAATGAAATTACATTCTTCTTTAGAAGCAGGGCATAAAAATTTAGTTTGGATAAATTTTTGTTACTTTTCTAATAACTTTCATATTTTGATGAATAGTGAAAAATACGATGTTTTAATTGAAAACAACTTTTTTAATTGAAATAATTTATAGTGTTAAATTATGAATTTGATAGGTTTTGAATTATAATTAGATTATGTTTTTATCATTTAACACATTTTAGTTCATTATAAGTAATTTCACATTTAAATTTGACATAAACACATGTCAATCTTTTGATAGTTTTTACTTTTTAAAAACCCATTTTTTTGCTTTGACAATTGGAATTAATTTTAAATTAATAAATGAAACTTCTATGTTTTGAATTTGGTAAAATAGACTTAATTTTGGAATTTGGAATATCAAAATTATCTTTGGGTGAATTGTTTTTATTTTTATGAAAACTTTCAATTTTTGATGAATAGTGAAAAATACTGCGTTATTATTTAATACCGACTATTTATTTAAATAATTATTTATTTTATTTAAATTTATTTTAAGTTAAAATAGATATATAATATCTATATAATTTCAATGTAATTAATTGGAGTCATTTTATAATAAAATTAGATGTATTAAATTTTATTGAACTTTTTAACCTCTTTTACCCACCTCCTAGGAGCATTTGTAAATTTGCATAAAACTTAATGTTACCGCTTCCGTGATTTGAATTTAAAAAATCCAAGAGGCACGATTAATATCAGTAAGTAAAATGTGGTTCAATAAGATGAAAATAATTTTTTTTTGAATAGTAACTTTTGACTTTTATTTACCACGATTAAAAGTAAATAGGGTAATTAAAGGTTAAAATGATATCATAATTACCCTAACACATGTTCTAATTCTATTGGATAAGTATAATTCGACCAAAAACAACCTTAGAAATAAAATTTGATCCTATTTGGTCCACTTGTATTAGATTAGGACATTTATTATTATTTTATTTAAAGAAGAGTTAAAAGAGTTAAATTCAAAGTTTAACAACCAAACCATTTTTAATATAGGGTTTCACGCAATATAAATTAGACTATAAATATTCATTATGAATATAAAAATATTTCCTATATAATAGTATTTTATTTATAATTTTTAGACATTAAATAATTTAATTTATTTATGACACAATGATGATGCAGTAATTACCTTATTAATGAAATATTAAAATAATTGATATTATAAATATCCAAATAAATGTAAATTGAGACTTCTGATGAATTCCACTAATTTTATAGGTTAATATGACATGTTAGGGTTGGTTAAATAAATTTTATTCGAAGTGATAACGTTTTTATGCCTTTCAAAAAAATAAAATACTAAATAGTGTCGAAATTGACATAATTGAGTTTTTAAAACAAAAACTATATTATTAATTGATATAATATTCCTAAAAATCTAAGGTTTCTCCAAAGGACTTATATAAGGTTATATATATTAATAATGAACCACATGGGGTTCTCTTTCAATTTGTTTTCTTCTTCCACTTCCTCTTTCTTTCTTGTTTCCATTATAAAATAATAACTCTAGTTTCTTCTATATATTTTTATGTTATTATAAAAATTTTACAACCATATTAATTATTCTATTTATCCTATAAATGATAAAGTCACCATACGTGCGTGCGTACGGATTACCGTCTCCACGACGTGGTATAGTTTGTTATTCAAACACTTCATTATTTGGATGGGTATAATAATGAGTATAACTGATTTAAATAATAAATATAACATGTTAATGATTCTGTTTATATGATATACCATCCAATTATATACGATTTATCCATCAATATAATGATATTGTCGCTCGTGCGTACGTACGGATTACCGTCTCCACGAACGTGATGAGATTCATTCCCCATCGTAATCATTCAAGAAAAATTTTCATTTTGTTATTAAAAATAATGTTTATGAACATAATATCATTATGTATATGAATCAAATACATACTATCCATAACAAACATGGCTTACATAACCAATCATATAAAGGAAAACGAATCAGTTAACACATGAAATGATGATACTACAAAAATATTATTAATAAAGCAATATTATAATATCATATATGATATCATATTTATGTATATAGTTATTTATTAATTTAATATCAATGTTTTAACTATTATATAGGAGGTTAACATACCATCGAATAACGAAAAGTACAGGGTAAGGTTTAATTTCACAATCTCTTTATTATTTGAGGTTGTTTTTACGTAAGTTTATACTGGAACCTCTTTATCTTCCACATCCATGTTTTCTTAAAAATGTATTTCAAAACATTTTTACTATTTACTAGACAATGTTTTAAATTTATTTATACCCTTATTTTACAATATATGTTTTGAAAGTAATCTTTCTGTCATTTTCCAAACAAGGTACTTTATGACCTTTTCAACAAAATTAAGGTAAAAATGTATTTTTTTAACTTATACGGTGGGTGTAGCTATTTTATGTCGTTATAACATCATCAAAGCTTCCCTTGTAAGATTATAAGAATATTTTCAAAATAAATGTTTCCTTTTATAATTATATGACTTTTAAATGATTTCAAAATATAAAGAGATATTTCTCTAAAAAAAGTTTTGATTTCATCTATGTCAACATCCTTTTGATATATTTTAAGCTTGTTTGAAGTTGGTTTATTATGACACAAATCTTACATATTGTATTTAAGGTTTTGTGATATGTTTGATTGTGGGTGTGTTATTTTTACACCATTCATGGTTTATAGATAAATTATTGACATTTCGTATGCTAGTTTTAATACGAATGTTTATGTTATGTTTAAACGTTTTTAGATGAGGAATGCATTAGACTTAGTAAGTGATGGGTGGAGCCCGCTATAGCTCCTCGATGCATTGGTAGGTCTCATTAGACAAACTAGTGTCTTTTCATAAGGCCTTGACAAAATCTTATTTGTATTCTTGGCCCAAGGCCTCGACTATGTGGTTATGATGTCTGGAATTATGCATTCCATCATTATGAAAGTGGCTATTGATATTGCATGAGATTATTAGACTAGTTGAATATCCATGAGAATAAGTAAATTGCATTATTTGATTTTATCTTTTCCATATTATGCTGAATTTTAAGTTTAAAATGGTTTTTTGTTAGTCTAATACATTGCCTTAAATGTGTATGCTTATTTATGAAAGTTTCTGCTATATTTTTATCCTTACTGGGCATCTGAGCTCACCCCTTGATATGTTTTATTTTTTCAAGGATGTGAAGATGTATTTTATGGTTGACTTTTATGGATAGGCTAAGGATATAAGTGTTTTCAAAATGGTACAAAATGTTGTTGATGTTTTTATTTCATTATGTAATGTAAAACTTATAAATGTATCTAGTACTTCAAAGGCTATTAAACTGATCGGTCTTTCGGGACATGAATCCTTATATCATGTCAATGTTATGTAATAATGCACCGACTCTGGGTAACAGGGTTCAGGGCGTTATAATTTGGTATGAGTAAAATAGTTCTATAATCAATGGAATATATAATCAAAAGATACAAAACAAGAACCATTGTCATCTTTCCTGAAGAACATTAGATTTTATCTATAGGATCCAAACACTTCTAAAATTAGTGATCATGGATAATCATGTGTATCCATGTCCCTTAAGTTCAGGACAAATTTGATTCATCGACAACTCATTGGAGGTAATCATGTTGAACATGGTTTTTGTTAAATTTTTCATCATCAATCCATTGCTAGGGGATCAAGATCCTAGAGTGATTGTACCAAATAACCTACTAACTACCCAAGATCGCATGTACTCAATCAATCAATCAAAAAAAGGGAAATAATCTCATTTAAAATCAATCATCATTTATAATTCAATTTCCCAATTTTAAATTTCAATATGCTAATTCAATTTCAAAACCAAAACATGGTTTTTTCAACTTTTCATGCCTTTTCAATCCAAAAAATCATGGGATTCCATTATTTCAATTTAATCCATTTTCTCAAAATAAAATCTCAAATCATTTCATTAATTCCATCATTTATAAAATTCATCCCAAAATTCCAATTCCATTGTAATTGAGGTTTTTTTTCAAAATCCATTACATTTCAAATTTTGTAATCAAATCATCAAAAGTCAAGGTTTTATAAATCAATTAAGATCTATTTTAAACCAATAAATCCAATAAAGTTTTTAATTGCATGGAAAATATAAAATGGAACCACCTACTATTAAATCAAATAATCAAATGATCAATACCCACCACAAGAATTCCAATGAAAAACGATGGTAAATAATATCTATGAATCGAATATAGAATCAATATATAACTATAAAATGATTAAATCCATAAAAATAGAGTTTATATCCATCAAAAACATTATTATCTAATACTCTTTGAGGAGGAGAGGAAGAAAGATTGAAAGAGAACACCCCATATAAGATTCACTTACCAGATAGGGATTGGATATTCCACCTACACTTTGATTTTAAAAAGGAAGAGGTTTGAAGAGAAAAAATATATTTTAGAGGGCCTCTAAGGAAGGATAAATCATATTAGGTTTGAATGGGGTGATTATCCACTTAAACTATGATGTTCAACAATTCAAAAATAATTTGTGTAAGTTAAAAATCTCACATGCACGGTTAGCTAGAGGGGATGCACGGTTAAGGGAAACTTTGGCCCATCCATGCACTCATACTATTTAGGGTACACAATTTGTTAAAACCATGTTCCAACTATTCATAACCCAACAAGACTCTAAAAATTCTCCTGTTTAACCAGAATGATCCCAAAACAAGACCCTACTCAAAGGAGATTAAAACAAAGGTTGAGGAATTTATGAAAACAAGTAATGGGGTTTTATAATCTTTTAGTATTTTTTAGATATTTTATATTCTCTTCCATTGATGTATTTCTTCCTAACATGTAGTACAATTCATTTTTTATATCATGGTTTACTTTGATTATTTTTATATGTTTTATTTAGTATTTTATTACTGATTATCTCTCTGAATGTATCTAACTGATTATTATTTTCACTATTATTTCCACTTTGATAATGGGGTTATATTCTCCCCATCGTGCCACCTTAGACCCCCACTTCTTGTCAGTAGCCTCTAGTGTACGGGGAGGCATTCTAGAGGTATAATGGTGACTATCAGTCTAGGAACTGGTTAGTGTTCTGGGGTGGAGGGATGTTACAAAGTGAAATCATAGAATCCTTTTCTTTTGTTTAATATTTGGGAAAGGTAAACCTAAGATTGGATGTTTTCAGAATAAGGTATGGAACTTGCTCCTAGGACTAGCCACTCCACGTATGAGGGAAGTCCATGTTTCCATGGATGGGATTGCTGCTCATGTTGTTTTATTTTACTATTGATATGATTTCACCTCGAGTGATAAACATCATTATGAGGATATTTATTTATGTGATTTTATATCTTGGATGGTGTGTCAAGAGGGAGTGTGTACATGAATAATATTAGCCATGCAGGATTAACATGCTATTTTCATAACTTTCATTGATTTTTTACCTATACTGTGATATAGATTAGTTATTTAAAGTCTATGTATCCATTTTTATAGAGTTTTCCTATATAATTTTATAGGTAATTCTTAATTAATCGATTCTATAAATAGATAAAATCATGTTAAGTGATATTTTTCCTTGATTATTACAAGGTCTCATCTAAATAAAATGTTAATTACAACTCATATAGTTTCTTCCTATTTAACTTGTAATTTATATTTCATTTTGATGAACATCATTTTTGAAATTTTTTGGTTAAAGTAAATGGTAAAAATTAAATTATTTGATCGCATGTCTCAATTTTTATGTGGCCCTAGTTTTATAAAATAGAAATTATAACTTACAAATCATTTTCCTCCATAAATTGGACTTTTAATTTCTTTGAACTAGGACCTTAATGTGGAAAATTATGATTAATGTAAAATAGAAGTGTAAAATTGTGAATAATATATGTCATGACCCATCCCATGGGGCCTGTTCCATGACATACCCCAAGCCCACCTCCTGAAGGCTAGGGGTTGGTGACTAGCACTGAAGGCATCAACCTGTAAATGGGATTTATTTTCCTGATTACCTGTATGTACGCACACACAACCATGTCCCAAAGCTGAAAAAGTAAATATGAATGACACTAAACAAACACTGAGTAAAAGTAAAAATTGTAGTTCAAATGGGCCAGAATACAAAACCCAACGAAATATAAACTAGAAATATGAAATTACAAGGAAAAATCTGAAAGTTGTCCACTGTAAACCCCACCTAATGGGTAAGTACAAAGTAGCTCCTGGAAGCTGTTTAAGTATGTCCCGCCTACTTGGTCTCACTGGGAACCACCAGGTCCTAGGCCACCAAGTCCTACATCACGGCGGTGATCATCTACATCAAACACAACACGTGCGGGCGAAGCCCATGCTGGGATAAGTAACAATATACTCAGTAGGAACCTCAAAACACAAAGGAAATACCACAAAGAAATCCAAAAACAAACCACAAAGCATAGTCATTGTGCATGATCACAAAGAAAGATAACTCACACTAGGTATAATTTAGAGTAGGAAAGTAGGACCATCAGTCATAATGTTGAACACCTTGGGCTACTAGAGAACTCCTCCTCAATGAGTATAGTGGTCCTGTTGGGTCACAAAGAAGTATTTTCCCACTAACCTTAGGACTACTGTGGTACTCATCCCTGATGAGTATCGTGGGTATGTTGGGTCACACAGAAGATGCTCCCTACTGTGGGCATGTTGGGTCACACAGAAGACACTTCCCACCTATGGTCATACTGAGGTAATCCTCCTATCGAGTATCGTGGGTCTGTCGGGTCACACAGAAGTCTCTCCCCACCGTGGTTCTTCCAGGTCACACATAAGACACTTCCCACTGGGCCAAAATATGTGATCCACATAGGCTCACTTGTCAGAAGTCTTTAGGTCTCATCCAACTACAGGGTTTCCACACGTTGCACGCTTGATCTCAGAATAACTACTCCCCAATCCATTTGTAAAATTTCAACTTCCATGAAAACCTCCATAGAGTATTACAAAATATCCTTCTCATCGCAAGGGTTCCAACACTACAAATGGCTCATCAATCAGATGACCAATTTGAAAGATATTGGTGTTCTTCCAAAAAGGGGCATGTTGGGTCTGGGTCCAGTTTGACCCAGTCAGACCGAAACAACCCAACCTCATTTTGAGTCCACCGATCCAACCCAAGTCTGCTTACCCAACCTAAACCCAGCCCAGTATGATAGGGTGGGTCTGGCCCACTGGGGTGGGTCCGGCCCGCTAGGGTGAGTCCAACCCGTTGGCCAGCCAAGTCCGCCAGAGGCAGACCAGTTCTCTGCTTGGCTGGGATGCGGCAGGCGATGACATCTGGATCCCTCCCTGCCTTTCGGGTCATCCGTGGGACCATATCCTCAGCCTTGGTCGATCGACCGTGGCTTTTCTGCATGGGGTGTGGCATGGTGTTGCATCCACGGTGCACCGAGGCGGCCAGGTGGCTGCATCCACCCACCACCAGCTGCCAGCCCAGCCGGCGGACCTTGCCACAATGCCACAATCAGTTGACTATAGCATCCTCCCAGTGTGACATCATGGTGTTATTTCGTCCTATGCCACCACCCTCCCATGACCACCACCACGGGCCACCACTGGTGCCAGTGCGTCGGTGGGTTCTTCCATGGACCATCGGGTCCGCTCTATTAGTATGTTCTTCGTGCTGTTTGCGCCTATGGCCTTTGTGGGATCCCCTCTTACCTGAAAAGGCCTCTAATCCTCCTTTGTCTCTATTTCAATGATGCGTCCATGAAGAACACACAAGCGGAGGGGCTCGTGCCTTGTTCATGTCAGCCCGCACCCTCCGCGTTAGAGTTTTAAAACATGGGAGGTTTGGGGATGAGGTTATATCAACAAATAATAAAATCCCGGATTGAAAACCCAAGAATGACTCCCTTCCGCAAGAATTCATGATCCGCGGATCAACCTATTCATGGGTTGGTTTATGTTCATCATTATAGAATAATAATGGGGGGAAATGTAAAACAAATAAACCTATACCTCAATCGACGTTCATCATTAAAGTGCTTTGCCCTCAATAAATCAAGCTCAGTTGGCATTTGTTGCTTCCCTGTCCCATTCTTCATAAAGCATCGGCATTTCTAGTGATATTTTGGTATTTTTCATTCAACGTTGGAGGGAATCCTTATTGTAGTTTTATCAAAGAATTTCCACAGTTTAATTCCTAACTCTCCAATGTGTTAACCCATTAAAAGAAAGATCGTCACAACATTTCTATTACGTTGTGACGTCGTGTCATTACATTGTTTCATTTATGAAACAGCGTATCTATTGCACCTTAATTAATTGTGGTTATGTTGCACAAAAACGATCCATTAAGGGGCTTTCCTTAATGTGTCGCATTTCCACACTGTAGTGTCATCATCTTCTACTCAACGGTGACAAAAGAAATAAAATAACTTTTTAAGTTATTTTATTATTTTCCAAAAAGTTTGAAAATTAACATTTCTGTCTGACCCTTGATTGTCAAAGTTAGGTCCTTTCTAGTAAAATCCCAGTATTTCGAGTTCAATGGTGTCCTTGGATTTTTTATCCAAGCACCAGTTTAAAAGTTAGAAAATACCACTTTCATGTTTACTTAAACGAACTAAAAAAAGTTCAAAATTTTGTTCCGGGTTCACCGGGCCTCGGAATCACGTGTCGTCGAATCGTGTGGTCACTAAATAATTCCATAAAATTTAATAAAAATATGGAAAATTCAGGGACATTAATATATTTATACATATATATATGTGTGTGTGTGATGTGTACCTAATGGGTAATTGTAGTTTAACCCTATGTAAGTGTAGTTGGTGCTATTAGGAGAGCCTAATTTATATGATATGTCTATGAAGTGTGATGTGGAGAAAAGTGGGGGGTTGTTCCTATTATCACTATTTAAAAGCTGAAATATTGGGAATATTTTTTAGTGGAGTTTTGTTTTGATGTGGGGCATATTGTTCATTACTTAATATTGTGAGTGGGAAAGGGATGATAATTAGAGAGCCTGGGTTTTGAGACCTTTATGATGTGGGGTGAATAGGATAGAATAATTTCATGGCTATTGTAGTTTTAGTTTGAGTTTTGGCCTTGAGTTTATTGTGTGATGTGATTATCTACTAAACTATTAGGTTATACCTGGCCTGAGAGAGTGGGAAGAGTTGAATTTTCTCAAACTCGTGTGTGAAAACCTTGAGAGGGATGCAGATTTTAGCACGTTAGATGTCATTTTTCTCAAGGAAGGAGTAGGAATATTGCCTATGAGTTGTGGATTATGTGAGTCTCGGCTTATATGACTAGGTACATGAACCTAGTTTCCTTTGAGACATGGATCAATGTGGTGGTGAGTTGGTGAGTTTTGATGATTGAGGGTAACTCGAGAGATGGTTTAGCCTAGGAATGAAACTGATCTTAAAACTAGGAGCATGGTTAAATGCCCATGTTTGAGACTGATGTATGGGAGGTGTTCTTAGTGTGTGGTAGAGGATGGGAGAATGCCTTGATAATGTTCAGCGCTTAGTTTCCCTATGTTTTCTTCAACCCATGTATGATTCTAAGAAAGGTTGTAACGCCCCGACCCTAGTTGCCTAGAGTCGGTGCATTATTACATAACATTGGCATGATCACAAGAAAGATCAAATCTCGAAAGACCGATTGGTTTAGTAGCCTTGGAAACACTAGATATATTCATAAGTTTTACATTACATCATAAAATGAAAAACTACTACAACAACATAATGTCTCCATAATCCACACTACTATCCCCTCATAATATCCCTGCAGGTCATTCATAATTTACTTCTTCACATCCTGGGGAAAAATAAAACATAGAAAAGGGGTGAGCTCAAATGCCCAGTAAGGATAACAATATAGCGGAAACTTTCATAAATAAGAATAAACATTTAAGGCAATGCATTACTAAAACAAAAGCCTTTTAAAATTGAACTTCAACATGGTATGGCAAAAGTAAAATGAAATAATGCCATTTACTTATTCACATGGATATTCTACTAATCGAATAATCACATGCAAAAATCAATAACCACTTTCATAATGTTGGAATGCATAATGCCAGACTATCATAACCACATAGCCAAGGCCTCGTGCCAAGGCTACAAATAAGATTTTGTCAAGGCCTTGTGCCAAGACACTAGTTTGTCTCATGAGACCTACCGATGCATCGAGGAGCTATAGCGGGCTCCACCCGTCACTTATTAAGTCCAATGCATTCCCATATGAAAAGGTTTAAACATAACATAAACATTCGTATTAAAACTAGCATACGAAATGTCAATACTTTCACAATAAACTATGAATGGTATAAAAATAGCACATCCACAGTCAAACATATCACAAAACCTTCAATACAATATAGAAGTTTTGTATCATAATAAATCAACTTCAAATAATCTTAAAATCCATCAAAGGATGTTGACATAGATGAAATCAAAATTCTTTTAAAAGAAATATCTCCTTTTATTTTGAAATCATTTAAGATCCATATAAAATAAAACATTTTCTTTGAAAATATTCTTATAAGCTTGTATGGGAAGCTTCGACGATTTTATAACGGCGAAAAATAACCGCACCCGCCGTATAAGTTAAAAAAAACATTCTTACCTCAATTCTGTCGAAAAGGTTAAAAAGGACCTTGTTTTGAAAACGACGGAAAGATTCCTTTATAAACCTCTTATAAAAAGTCAAACAAGGGTATAAATGACTTTAACCCATATTCTTGTAAATAGTAAAAATGTTTTGAAATACATTTCGAAGAAACATGGATGTGGATGATAAAGAGATCCCAGTAGATTATTACGTATAATACAACCTCGGATAATGAAGAGATTGTGAAATAACCCTTACCTTGTACTTTTCCTTGGTTGTGGTAGGTTAACCTCCTGTATAATGGTGAAATAATTGTTATTAAATTATACAAGAATCATATACATTAATATGATATCATATATGATCTTTTAATATTGATTTGATAATAATATCTTAGTATTATCGTTGTTTCGGGTGTTAACTTACTTGTTTTCTTTCATATGTTTTGTTACGTAAGACATGTTTGTAAAGGATAGGTTGTATATTATTCATATCCAGAATGATATCAAGTCCTTAAACATCATTTTTAAATCATAAAATGATAATTACGCTTTAATGGTTACGATGGAGAATGAATCTCATCGCGTTCGTGGAGACGGTAGTCCGTACGTACGCACGAGCGACAATATCATTCTTTTGATATTAAAATAATATATAAATGGATGGTATATCATATATACAGAATCATTAACATGTTATATTTATTATTTACATGAGTTACACATCATTATTATACCCATCCAAATAATATTATATTGAATAACAATTACACCACGACGTGGAGACGGTAAGCCGTACGTACGCACGTATGGTGACATGTTATTCAAAGGGTGGATAGAATACTGAATATGATTGTACCATATTTATAATAACATCACAGTATATGTGAGATACTGGAGTTATTATTTCAGAATGGTAAGAACAAAGGAAGAAGAAGTGGAAGAAGAAATGAACTTAGAAAAGGGTGGTGAGATCATTACCTCTTCTTCGGGTTCTTCCTTTTGATTTGATCAAAAGGGCTCCTTAGGTTGGCTTTCTGATCAAACTAAGGCCTCTAGGTTGTATTGAGGGATGTTGGGAGAGTATATGGGCAGAGTTTGGCCGAACCAAAAGGCTTTAGAGGTGTGAAGAAATGAGAAGGAGGAGTGCCCTTTTATAAGAGGGGTGAGGGGCACCTTTGGAAAAGCTAGAAATATTAATTTATAATAAATTCATATTCGGTTTCTAAAGGCTCCAAAGTTGACTATTCAAAGGATGAGGTGGGGATAGGTCGAAAACAACTCATCCAATAGAATTTAGACAGGTTTGGGTACTTATATTAACCTTATCTTTAAGTATTAACTCTAAGTTAATTAGTTTCACTTTTACAATGTCTCTTTGTATTTTTATATAATATGGTTAATAAACTTACTATATACATCCAAGAGACCCCCAAGTGGTCCATTAATGATTAACCTATCATAATATAAGTCTCTTGGCCGAACCTTAGATTTTTAGGAATTTAATATCAATTAATAATATAATATTTGTTTTAAGAACTCTTTTATGTCAATTTTGACACTATTCAATAGTTGATTTTTGTGAAACTCATAACAGATTGATTACTTCGAACAAAGTCCATTAAATCAATCCTAATATATCATATTAGCCTAGAAAATTAGTTTAATTCATTAAAAGTTTCATATTATATTTATTTGGGTATTTATAATATCAATTATTTTAATTTTTCACTATTATAGTAATTACTGAATCGTCATTGTGTCATAAATAAAATAACTTATTTATTGTCTAAAAATTATAAATAAAATATCATTATGTAGGAAATCTTTTTATCTTTCTAATGAATATTTATAATCGAAAATCCAACATGTATAACCCTATGTAAAAATTGTTCTTCTAAAAGATATATGCTTGTGTCATTTTTGTATTCATTTTAACTTAATTAAAATAAAGTGTCATTATCACTTACAAGTGGATCCATGGGGTCCCAAAATTGACACAAAGATGCCCATGGTCGACCATGTATCAACCAATAGGGTTAAGACACGTTTTAGGGTAATTTTGTATTATTATAATATTATTTTTTTAACCCTTATTTACCGGATTTACCCTTTAACCATGGTAAATAAAATATTTACCGCAGTAATTATTCAAAATGTCTAAAAATAAAAGTTACCTATTTACATAATTTGGACATCCTGATTCCAAATATGGAATCCATTTTCCTAAATTCAAAACACAGAAGTGGCAAAAATTAATTTAAAATTAATTCCCGCTGTTAAAACAAAAAGCGTGTTTTTAAGAGATAATAACTATCAAAAGATTGACACTTGTTTATGTTCGGTTTAATTGTAAAATTATGTCCAATGATAAACATTAAATTGAATGATAAAAATATATTCTAAATATACTTTAAAACCACTCAAATTCATAATTTATTACTATTAATTATTTTGATTAAAAAAGTTGTTTTTAATTAAAATTTAGAAATTTTCACTATTCATCAAAATATGAAAGTTATCCGAAATGTACCAAAATTTCACCCTAGGCTAATTTTGATATTCCGAATCCAAAAATGAAGTCCATTTTGAAATATAGAATATATATGATTTCAAAAATTAGGTATTACTATTCACAACGGCTAGTTTAATTAGTTGTGGTGTGTGTTAGAACTCGAGGTTGCGTACAACACACGCTATCGCATTATTCAAAGGGAAACGTACCGTAGAAGCTTGGGGTGTTACATTCTCCCCTCCTTCAAATAATTGCGTCCTCGCAATTTCTAGGGTATTACTGCATAAAAAGACTTGGGTGGTTCTTCATCATAAGTTCCTCGGGTTCCCACGTTGCCTCTTCCATCTTATGATTTCTCCACAAAACTTTTACCAGACGCGTCATCCGGTTTCTCAGTACTTGTTCTCTTGTATCAAGAATCCTGACGGGCTCTTCACAATAGGAAAGATCGGGTTCCAGTTCTAATTCCTCATAGGTGAGTACATGCGTTGGGTCAGGCATGTATTTCCTCAACAGAGATACGTGGAACACATCGTGAACTTTGGAGAGACTTGGCGGCATTGCCAATCGGTAAGCTACAGCCCCAATTCGTTCTAGAATTTCGAAAGGTCCGATGTACCTGGGACTCAATTTACCTTTCTTACCAAAACGTATGAATCCCTTCCATGGAGATACCTTCAGGAAAACATGATCACCGACTTGAAATTCCAAATCCTTCCTTCGATTATCGGCATAGCTCTTCTGCCTACTTTGAGCTGCTTTAATGTGATTTTGGATTACTTTCACCTTTTCCACCGTTTCCTCCACCAGCTTTGGGCCTACAAGTTTTCTTTCACCAACGTCATCCCAACAGGTTGGTGTACGACATCTCTTTCCGTATAACGCTTCATATGGTGCCATCTGTATACTCGAATGGAAGCTATTGTTATAGGAAAATTCTACTAGTGGTAAATATTGATCCCACATACCCTGAAAATCAAGTGAGCAAGATCTCAACATGTCTTCTAAGGTCTGAATAGTCCGTTCTGATTGTCCGTCTGTCTGAGGGTGGTAAGCAGTGCTCAAATGAAGTTCAGTATCCAGGGATTTCTGAAGACTTTTCCAAAATCTTGAAGTAAAACGGGGATCACGATCAGAAACAATCGATAGGGGTACTCCATGAAGTCTCACAACTTCATTAATATATAGTCTTGCTAGACGTTCCAGGGGTAGATCTTCTCTTATAGCAAGAAAATGTGCTGACTTGGTAAGACGATCAACAATAACCCATATTGCATCGTTCCTTCTAGGAGTCTTTGGTAGCCCCATGACAAAGTCCATCGTAATATTGTCCCATTTCCACTCCGGTATGGGAAGAGGTTGCATGACTCCTCCAGGCTGTTTCCTTCCAGCTTTCACTTGTTGACAAACCATACATCTTGACACAAAATCAGCAATCTCCCTCTTCATGTTGTCCCACCAAAAATGTTCCTTCAAATCTCTATACATTTTGGTGCTCCCAGGGTGTATAGAGAAATTGGAACTATGAGCATCATCCAGCAATTCCCTTTTTAGATCAGGTATATTGGGAACACAAAGTCTCTTCCCGAATTTCAAAATTCCACCTTCATACGCAAAGTCTCTCAATCTCCCATCATTCACAGCTTTAATCTTCTTCTGAAATTCTTTATCATCGGTCTGAGAACTCTTAATCCTTTCTAGTAAAGATGGTTTGGCAACCATTTGAAAAAGCATTGATGTTTCACCTTCCCTGGTTATTCCCATGTCCATCTTCACTAGATCCATGAAAATTGGATCCCTTTCAATTCTCATCATGTTCAGAACTCCATGGTCTTTTCTGCTCAAAGCATCTGCCACCTTGTTTTCCTTCCCCGGGTGGTAGTGTATCGTACAATCATAATCCTTGAGTAATTCAAGCCATCTCCTTTGCCTCATGTTGAGTTCTTTTTGTGAGAAAATATACTTCAAACTCTTGTGATCAGTATAAATCTCACATTTTTCACCATAGAGGTAGTGCCTCCATATCTTCAAAGCAAAGATCACAGCTGCTAACTCAAGATCATGAGTAGGATAGTTTTGTTCATGAATTTTCAACTGTCGTGATGCATAGGCAATAACTCTATCATTCTGCATAAGGACACAGCCAAGTCCTTTCTTTGATGCATCACTATAAATAACGAACCCATCATTCCCCGATGGTAGAGTCAATATAGGAGCATTGACTAATCTTCTCTTCAGTTCTTCGAAACATTCTTCACACTCTTTTGTCCAAACAAATTTAACCCCTTTACGTGTGAGCTTCGTTAATGGGTTAGCCAATCGGGCAAAATTCTGGACGAAACGTCGATAATAACCTGCCAAACCAATAAAACTACGTACCTCAGTTATATTCGTAGGTGCTGGCCATTCTTGGATTGCCTTGGTCTTAGAAGGATCAACAGAGATTCCATCTTTAGAGACAATATGGCCAAGAAAAGAAATCTCCTGAAGCCAGAATTCACACTTGCTAAACTTTCCATATAATTCATGCCTCCTCAGAGTCTTCAAGATAATGCGCAAGTGATTTTCATGATCTTTGTAGGTTTTGGAGTATACCAAGATATCATCAATAAATACCACCACAAATTCATCGAGATACTCCTTGAAAACTCTATTCATCAGATCCATGAATACAGAGGGTGCATTAGTCAATCCAAACGGCATTACAGTAAACTCGTAATGCCCGTACCTGGTTCGAAATGCTGTCTTCGGAATGTCTTCCTTCTTCACACACAACTGATGGTATCCAGATCGAAGGTCAATCTTTGAAAAGTATTGAGCTCCATGCAGTTGGTCAAATAAATCATCAATACGAGGTAGGGGATACTTGTTCTTTATCGTTATAGCATTGATCTCCCTGTAGTCGATACATAACCTCATAGATCCATCTTTCTTTTTAACAAAAAGAACAGGGGCTCCCCATGGAGAAACACTAGGGCGAATAAATCCCTTATTACTCAATTCCTCTAGTTGTTTCTTTAGTTCGACTAGCTCTACAGTGGCCATTCTATAAGGGGTCTTCGATATAGGCCTTGATCCAGGAATTAAATCAATGGAAAACTCTACTTCTCGTTCTGGAGGATGTCCAGGTAAATCTTCCGGAAATACATCTACAAACTCTTTCACAATAGGTACATCCTCTATTTGAACATTTCTTTCCTCACCGACAGTTATTTCATTCTCTTCCTCCCCGATAATTGAATTAAGTTGAGCTACAGGGGGTGGATATAAATAAGAATTAGGTGGTGACGATTCTGCTCTAAAAATAAGGTGCTCCTTATCATTATCATCAAGAATCGTAACCTCTTTCTTCTTACAATAAATCTTCGCATCATAGTCCGAAAGCCAGTCCATACCGAGGATTATATCAAACTCAATCATAGGTATGACGATGAAATCAGCAGATAAAGAAAATTTATGTGCTCTAATGGGGACTGATTCACAAAACTTTGTTGCAACGATACTTCCCTTAGGAGTTTTAACTGACAACTCCCTTATTAAATCAAATTGGAAATATCTAATTTTCTTAGCAAACTGGGAAGATATGAAACAATGCGATGATCCAGAATCAAATAATGCATTTGCTAAACTTGAGGAAACCATTAAATTACCTGCCACCACGTCTTTCGGAGCTTCTACCTCAGCAGTAGTGATAGCATAAGTCTGGCCTTGATCCCTTGGCCTTTTCTGAGGTAAGTTCTCCTGACGCTTAGGACATGCATTTGCATAATGCCCCATCTCCCTGCAATTGTAGCACTGAACGTTGGTAGCTTCCTTCTTCCCCTTGCAATCATGAGCTTGGTGGCCTTTTTCACCACACTTGTAACAGACTCCCATTCCCTTCAGGCAAGCACCGGGGTGTTTCTTCCCGCACTTACCACAAGATGGATATTCAACCTTTCCCTTCTTCCCCTTATTTCCATTCCCAGATTGATCAGCAGGTCTCTTCTTCTCTTGCTTTGCTTTAAAGTCATAAGACTTAGAGAATTCCTTTTCGGTCTTGATAGCACATGAGACAATGTCTTCGTACGATGAAAAGGATTGTGAGACTAATGCTCGACGGAGAAATGGTTTTAACCCATCAAAGAAACGATCAATCTTACTTCTTGGGTTGCGAATATAATCACCAGCGTACCTCGCTAACCTTGTAAAGTTATCCTCATACTTTGTGACATTCTCATCCTCCTTTTGTCTCAGACTCATAAATTGCCTTTCCATATCTGCTCGATGGTCGCGAGGAAAGTATTTTTCTAAAAACAGATCTTTGAACTCCCTCCATTCCATGTTTGATACTTCATCATCTTCCTTCATGTTTTGAATCAATGACCACCATTGATCAGCATCTCCAGTGAGGCGGTAAACTGCCATGGTAACTTTTTCCCTTTCACTACTCCCCAAAGCCTGAAATATTTTCTCTAGGGAAAATATCCATTGCTCAGCTACTAAGGGATTTGTACTCCCATTGAACGTTGGTGGTTGTTGTCTCATGAATCGATCTAACATTGATCCTCCACGCTGCGGATCAGGGTGCTCCATACGGGTAAGGTTATTATTCATAACCTGAGTAAGTTGTCCCAGTACGGTGATTAGCTGATCAGCACCAGTTGCATCACCAGCCCCACTATAATTATCTTGAGCAGGAGGGCAATCCCTACATGGAGTGTGTGCATTGATACGGTTTCCATTTCTTCCACTAGGCGCCATTTCTAAAAAAATGGCATAAACTAGATCAGTTTATGCATCAAAATACATAATCCCATACTTATAAAACACTTAACATAAATTGAACTATTTATGGATATAATCCATAATCATAAAAATGTTTTCTTTGAGGAAGTATATACTCATAAACCCTTCATAATGATTTGTAAAGATAGTGAGAGTTATCCTAAGCATATCCCCCGGGAGTGTCGTAACCAAGAGTGCAGCAAGGCCCGTTGTCGTGCACCAGTTCCCGTTCGAGTCTAGCTCAAAGTGGTGTTTTCGGGTTTTACCCCTAGGTACATCTGTGCCAGAGCCGCCTCTACCTGCTCGTATCCAGACAGGGATGTATTGCTCGAAAAACTCACAAAATCTCTACAATACCAAAATTCTAGGAAGTTCTTCTATACTAATCCTCAAAGTTCATCTTAGGTCTACGTGCTCTAATCAGAGTTTATCTAAATCTAGCTTCCAAGGTTTGTACTAAACTTCCTCTGATACCAACTGTAACGCCCCGACCCTAGTTGCCTAGAGTCGGTGCATTATTACATAACATTGGCATGATCACAAGAAAGATCAAATCTCGAAAGACCGATTGGTTTAGTAGCCTTGGAAACACTAGATATATTCATAAGTTTTACATTACATCATAAAATGAAAAACTACTACAACAACATAATGTCTCCATAATCCACACTACTATCCCCTCATAATATCCCTGCAGGTCATTCATAATTTACTTCTTCACATCCTGGGGAAAAATAAAACATAGAAAAGGGGTGAGCTCAAATGCCCAGTAAGGATAACAATATAGCGGAAACTTTCATAAATAAGAATAAACATTTAAGGCAATGCATTACTAAAACAAAAGCCTTTTAAAATTGAACTTCAACATGGTATGGCAAAAGTAAAATGAAATAATGCCATTTACTTATTCACATGGATATTCTACTAATCGAATAATCACATGCAAAAATCAATAACCACTTTCATAATGTTGGAATGCATAATGCCAGACTATCATAACCACATAGCCAAGGCCTCGTGCCAAGGCTACAAATAAGATTTTGTCAAGGCCTTGTGCCAAGACACTAGTTTGTCTCATGAGACCTACCGATGCATCGAGGAGCTATAGCGGGCTCCACCCGTCACTTATTAAGTCCAATGCATTCCCATATGAAAAGGTTTAAACATAACATAAACATTCGTATTAAAACTAGCATACGAAATGTCAATACTTTCACAATAAACTATGAATGGTATAAAAATAGCACATCCACAGTCAAACATATCACAAAACCTTCAATACAATATAGAAGTTTTGTATCATAATAAATCAACTTCAAATAATCTTAAAATCCATCAAAGGATGTTGACATAGATGAAATCAAAATTCTTTTAAAAGAAATATCTCCTTTTATTTTGAAATCATTTAAGATCCATATAAAATAAAACATTTTCTTTGAAAATATTCTTATAAGCTTGTATGGGAAGCTTCGACGATTTTATAACGGCGGAAAATAACCGCACCCGCCGTATAAGTTAAAAAAAACATTCTTACCTCAATTCTGTCGAAAAGGTTAAAAAGGACCTTGTTTTGAAAACGACAGAAAGATTCCTTTATAAACCTCTTATAAAAAGTCAAACAAGGGTATAAATGACTTTAACCCATATTCTTGTAAATAGTAAAAATGTTTTGAAATACATTTCGAAGAAACATGGATGTGGATGATAAAGAGATCCCAGTAGATTATTACGTATAATACAACCTCGGATAATGAAGAGATTGTGAAATAACCCTTACCTTGTACTTTTCCTTGGTTGTGGTAGGTTAACCTCCTGTATAATGGTGAAATAATTGTTATTAAATTATACAAGAATCATATACATTAATATGATATCATATATGATCTTTTAATATTGATTTGATAATAATATCTTAGTATTATCGTTGTTTCGGGTGTTAACTTACTTGTTTTCTTTCATATGTTTTGTTACGTAAGACATGTTTGTAAAGGATAGGTTGTATATTATTCATATCCAGAATGATATCAAGTCCTTAAACATCATTTTTAAATCATAAAATGATAATTACGCTTTAATGGTTACGATGGAGAATGAATCTCATCGCGTTCGTGGAGACGGTAGTCCGTACGTACGCACGAGCGACAATATCATTCTTTTGATATTAAAATAATATATAAATGGATGGTATATCATATATACAGAATCATTAACATGTTATATTTATTATTTACATGAGTTACAGATCATTATTATACCCATCCAAATAATATTATATTGAATAACAATTACACCACGACGTGGAGACGGTAAGCCGTACGTACGCACGTATGGTGACATGTTATTCAAAGGGTGGATAGAATACTGAATATGATTGTACCATATTTATAATAACATCACAGTATATGTGAGATACTGGAGTTATTATTTCAGAATGGTAAGAACAAAGGAAGAAGAAGTGGAAGAAGAAATGAACTTAGAAAAGGGTGGTGAGATCATTACCTCTTCTTCGGGTTCTTCCTTTTGATTTGATCAAAAGGGATCCTTAGGTTGGCTTTCTGATCAAACTAAGGCCTATAGGTTGTATTGAGGGATGTTGGGAGAGTATTTGGGCAGAGTTTGGCCGAACCAAAAGGCTTTAGAGGTGTGAAGAAATGAGAAGGAGGAGTGCCCTTTTATAAGAGGGGTGAGGGGCACCTTTGGAAAAGCTAGAAATATTAATTTATAATAAATTCATATTCGGTTTCTAAAGGCTCCAAAGTTGACTATTCAAAGGATGAGGTGGGGATAGGTCGAAAACAACTCATCCAATAGAATTTAGACAGGTTTGGGTACTTATATTAACCTTATCTTTAAGTATTAACTCTAAGTTAATTAGTTTCACTTTTACAATGTCTCTTTGTATTTTTATATAATATGGTTAATAAACTTACTATATACATCCAAGAGACCCCCAAGTGGTCCATTAATGATTAACCTATCATAATATAAGTCTCTTGGCCGAACCTTAGATTTTTAGGAATTTAATATCAATTAATAATATAATATTTGTTTTAAGAACTCTTTTATGTCAATTTTGACACTATTCAATAGTTGATTTTTGTGAAACTCATAACAGATTGATTACTTAGAACAAAGTCCATTAAATCAATCCTAATATATCATATTAGCCTAGAAAATTAGTTTAATTCATTAAAAGTTTCATATTATATTTATTTGGGTATTTATAATATCAATTATTTTAATTTTTCACTATTATAGTAATTACTGCATCATCATTGTGTCATAAATAAAATAACTTATTTATTGTCTAAAAATTATAAATAAAATATCATTATGTAGGAAATCTTTTTATCTTTCTAATGAATGTTTATAATCGAAAATCCAACATGTATAACCCTATGTAAAAATTGTTCTTCTAAAAGATATATGCTTGTGTCATTTTTGTATTCATTTTAACTTAATTAAAATAAAGTGTCATTATCACTTACAAGTGGATCCATGGGGTCCCAAAATTGACACAAAGATGCCCATGGTCGACCATGTATCAACCAATAGGGTTAAGACACGTTTTAGGGTAATTTTGTATTATTATAATATTATTTTTTTAACCCTTATTTACCGGATTTACCCTTTAACCATGGTAAATAAAATATTTACCGCAGTAATTATTCAAAATGTCTAAAAATAAAAGTTACCTATTTACATAATTTGGACATCCTGATTCCAAATATGGAATCCATTTTCCTAAATTCAAAACACAGAAGTGGCAGAAATTAATTTAAAATTAATTCCCGCTGTTAAAACAAAAAGCGTGTTTTTAAGAGATAATAACTATCAAAAGATTGACACTTGTTTATGTTCGGTTTAATTGTAAAATTATGTCCAATGATAAACATTAAATTGAATGGTAAAAATATATTCTAAATATAATTTAAAACCACTCAAATTCATAATTTATCACTATTAATTATTTTGATTAAAAAAGTTGTTTTTAATTAAAATTTAGAAATTTTCACTATTCATCAAAATATGAAAGTTATCCGAAATGTACCAAAATTTCACCCTAGGCTAATTTTGATATTCCGAATCCAAAAATGAAGTCCATTTTAAAATATAGAATATATATGATTTCAAAAATTAGGTATTACTATTCACAACGGCTAGTTTAATTAGTTGTGGTGTGTGTTAGAACTCGAGGTTGCGTACAACACACGCTATCGCATTATTCAAAGGGAAACGTACCGTAGAAGCTTGGGGTGTTACAAAGGTAATATGGATTACTTGGGGTGTTTCTGGGTATCAATACTATTTTTAAAAGGACGGATCAAGATTCCTAGAATTATTGATTACTAGTGAAATTTATAATCATATGATTGATGGAAAACCTAGGTAGTTGAATATAGGTAATGAAGGGTGTGGTTAGATGCTTTGGGTCTTGTAATTGTTATTGGGTTATGATTGATCATGTTAATGGGTTGGGTTTGGTGATATGGCTTATTTTTGAATAATGTTGAGGGTGTTTTTACTTAGTGAGATTGGAATGCATCAGAGGCATGACCAGTGGCATGGACGTATGGCCAAGTTTTTATGATTCATGGATTTCTATAATTTGAGTAAATTCCTCATGGCCAGTGGCATGGACGTGTGGCCTAGTTTTTATGATTCATGGCTTTCTATAATTTGAGTCAATTCCTCATGGCCATGGTGTGTAGAAGCATGAAACCATTAAGTTAGATGATATTATGGAGTAAATTACTCATATGAGAAGTGTTGTGTCGTTAGACTCATAGATTGGATGGTATATATATATATGAAGAATTTCACATGATAATAATAACACCTATTAGATCAATCCATAATGATTAAACCCATTTTTGAGGATCACCCATGAAATAAATATGAAACTATCTATAAAACTGAGATGAATAACACTATTGTAAATGAATTCCTTAAACTTAAGAGCATCTACGTCATCTTCATGACTTTGGAATACCTTTGAATGTGCCTGTTAAAGATCATAAAGGGAAGATAAAATACATCCCCTCTCTAAGGTGTATAAATAGGTTTCACCTAAATAATCCTTCATATGGATCAGATTTATCCTTCCTACATATAATTATAAATCCTCTAAATCAAAGGATAGGGATAAAGAGAATATTCATAAATTATGAAGTTTTTTTCAACATAGAAGAACTAAAAATACAGTAATCATATGGATATATTATTTATAATACTTAAGAATTCTCCTTGGGTTGTTGGATTTACTCATATGTTATAATGCATCAGTAAATGATGCTTCAGCCAGATCATGTATCATATTCATGAATGTAACTCCTTGTATATTCCATCTCATGAAACATCCGATTAAATGATATCTAAATGAGTATGAATATTAGGTGAAGTCTCCATGCATCTCAGGCATTTCGTATGACCGTACTATCAAAGCCGGTGGTATACATACACCATGCACTTGATATATCCAAGCTTCACTTATAGTTATTACCTATATACATCTCATGAACATAGCTTTAGGAAATATACCTTTCAATATCCCATATGTACTAATCCTAATAAAATATGTGCAATTCCACCACATATTGTATCATATACAATAAATCGTTATATCATATCCAAAACTACTTTTGTATATTTTCCAAAAAACTTTTGTAAAGCAATCATTAACTTCAGTTTGTATCAAATCATATGAAATGCCTTATAAATACTCATCCAAAAAACTTTTGGACTATCTCTAAGATAGTTTTATAGAATATACATATGTCAAACTCAATCCTCATTTAGTCAATCACAAAGTGTGACCCTGTGGGCCTTTATAATTTTGACAAAAAATATGAATATTCGTATGCATATATGTAAGTAAAGAGAATTATCTAGAAAAGAACCATTGTTACTCAATCTATCAGGGATATAGTGTGATCTCCATCAAACACTAGTATCTATATAAAAATGTTCACTAGTATGCATCATATGAAAACATTCATTCTCATATTTTCCCTTTTTCCAAAACATCAAGTGACCATGGGATGTAGAGTATGCTTGTCCCGTATATCCAACTCATTTGTTCGCAATTCTCTAAGTATAGAATGATCTGATTAATTAATACATAACATTTCATTCATCCTTATAGATAAGCACATCACGTGTCCCTTATCCAGATACATATACAATATCTAGGTGTGGTTGCACACTTCTATAGTCGATCTCAATCGAGTGCCTAGATTTCATACTCATAATATGAGAGGAAAAATCCCATCATTGTTAAGCATCAGTCAATGACATGATATGCAACATAACCAACCAAACCCATATTAACTAAGTCAATAAGTAGACTTGTGTAATTAGGGTATAAAAGTATAAAGTTTCTTATGCTAGGTATCTCACCATCCTCAATTAATTGGGACATAAATATGATCCATGCACCACTAGTATACCAGAGATATCTATATGACACTTCATGTGGTAAACTTAGTAGGTCATCAAGTTCACACAAAGAATGTTATTCTTTATTTTGTGCCTCATGATAATATTTTGTATCTCTGTATAAGAATAATACTCACACTAACCTTAACATTTCATCATAACTAATAATACTCCATGATGAACATCAGTTAGGGATAAACTCAAAGTCATACTTTGAGAGGTCTATTATCATCACTATTCATGAAATGTATATTTATATATATATATATATATATATATATTTATACATCCAATATGAAAGAATTATAAAGTGGATATAGCATAAAATATGTTTAATTTTAATATTCTTAAACTCTTAAATAATATTTAACAAAACCAACATCATCGCCAGTTTATCATATCATATATGATGAATTTCCATATTAGCCTTATGTTTGCTACACTTTCTAGATTTTTTGACCACATTACATCATATGAAATCTCTATCACTTCTCAATATGACCATATGATAAAGTCTTGCCACTAAACTCTTTAGTGAGAAAAAATATAGTTTGAATAATGGTGAGACTTAGGAAACAAATTCCTAATTTTCTAACTACTTTAACATAGTTAAACCTTTTAAATTCACAACATCAAATTTTATGATGTCAACTTCTTTTTTCTACTAATAACTCTTTCTATGTTCATCATCATCATCCTCGGGACCTTATTCCATCAATTTTATCCTTGGAAATAATGTAACTACTTATATTATTGTTTACCAATCCTCCTAAATTATTTTAGGATAAATTAAAACCCACTTTATTATAGAAATTAAAGTAAATATTTATATTTATCTTTACCTCCATACCCTAAATTCTTATAGTATATCAAGTTTAATTCACTTTTCATTTTTATTGGTAAAATCTATAAAAATTTCATCTTTTAGTTTTCATGATAACTAAATCTAACTCATTAAATTTGTCTTTATTTTCATATATCTAAAACTCTTTTAGAATATTGAGTAAAACACATTTTAATCTTTGACTACTATAATCCTTTATGAAATGGTGATGTTATATTTATAACTAGTAACTAAATATAACACTTTACATTTTTTTTACCATTGCATATATCCTAAAATCTTTAGAATATTGATTGTAAATCATTTTAACTTTATATTAGTGTAATCCTTTATTTGTCAGATTTGAACATCTTTAAGTCTAAACATACTCCCACTAGCCTATTATACATTATATTCTTTTCAAAATATCATTCTTAGATACAAAAACCCTTTTTTGATTAGATATAAAATTTATTTCCTTTTTAGTATGAACATTTAACAAATAAACTATGATTTCCATATCATGTATGGAATTATATTTTTTGGAACATTTTATTTTAAAATAAGACTTTATTAAAATATACCCTCATTGTGAGGTGGGATCAGATTTCCTTATATTTTTAACAAATAGTTAGATAAATACTTTTATCCATGTCTTATTCTCTAAACATGTTATCAAACCTGATTAATTATAAACAATGTGTTCAATTAATCATCTCATATTGTTCATAAAAAGTCTTTGTTATCAAACATATTCTCTTATCACATAATAGAAATGAGATGAAGATATATATCTTTTACTTATATTCATTTGATCATGATAAAATCCTTCACATTCGAATCCTTGATGTATTAACTATTTACTTCTTCTCGTGAATATAAACTACAATCTCAATCAATTTTTCCTTTGATTTAGAGCTTCTATATATTTAAAACAGTTTTTAAAATATACATTCGATATCACATAAATTTAAAAATTCATTAATTAATTTCTATAAAATTTATAACTAACATGGAAATTATGTAGAGTTTTATAAACACTTTTAGGTATATCAAATATAATCTAATCATATTGAATTATTATTATTCTTTCATGAAAACTATAGGTTTCAATGACCTTTATTTCCTTCTTAAAGAATCATTATTGAAATTTTAAACTAACTTCTATTCTTTCCATTTGAACTTATACCTACGTGTGTTATCTATAAAATACTTTATAACCTAGACATCATATGCCTAGTTCATATATATTCTCAAAAAATTTAGAATATTAAGTAAATTTTCTTTGAATTCAATCATATTTCCAGAACATTTCCATAGATGAAAATAGGATAAATTCCCTAACTAGAATAATCCATTTCTGTCTCTCATTAAATAATGTTATAGAACTAAACAAATCATAAATATTTATATCAAAAACACCTTATCTCATTTTAATAAACAATAATTTTTTGCATTCTCTTCTTGAGAGAAAATTGGGATAAAATACAAATCTTATGATGAGTTTATCCAAGATTAAATAATAAAATTTATCAATGAAACAACTCTTTTTCACCATTAATTGAAAGAAACATTCAATCTCCAAACCTAAAATCTTTTCTCCTTATGATCTTCTATATATTTAAAACACTTATAAATCATATAGTTAATATCATATATTTTTCTAAATAATAGAATTGAATTATACAACCAATAAATATTTAAGGAAACCTTTAGCCTCACCAATTCATTTAACATATTCAATAATATTGAATACCAATTTATATACCCAATCATATTGAGTATATGAGACAAAAAAATCATGAAATCGTTGATGTACCCAATCATATTGAGAACATCAGTGGTGAATAAGATTCCTTTAGTCATTTTCCATCTAATTCATTTTAAACCTAGAATGTATATCTCTTATTTGATGATGTTGACATAATGTATTTATTTTCAATATAATGTTGTAAAATAAATAAGTAAGTTGAAGTAAAAGGTTTCTTATGTTCCTTAAGAAAAGGTTTCCAAGTAAATTCTATAGAAAAATATTACATGGAAAAATTTTCCAAAAGAAAATTTATAGTACAGTGGTGATATTGAATATAGGTTAATTTTGAAAGATGTAGAAGAAATATCTATGAAATTTAGAATTAAATAATTAAGTACCATAAGATAAGTATATTGAATATCCACTGAAGGATGTAACCAAAAAAGTAAAACCATCGAAAGAATAATAATGAAGTAGTCCAAGATAATCAAGAAGGAAGAATCTCACCGATGATTTGATAAAGTACATATTGTATGGGATGATAAATTACTTTCTTGTGTATGAAAATTTATAAAGATAAAGATTTAAAGTAATTATAGGTTTTCCCATTTGTGAATAAGTTCTACACTTAGTTAGGTTGAAACTTTCCTCAAACATTTTTTTTCATGGACATCACAAATTTTTACCCTAAGGACATAGATACCAATCCTGGATCACATCATTCGATAGGAATTCAAAAGAAGGTAGAATATTGTCTCCACTAATAGTTGATCAATAGTCAGATAAAGTAAAGGATATGGTCATCATTTTTTTAAACCTTTTTTAAAAAAACATTACAAAAATCTGTTGAAAAAATAGATTTATTTTTTTAATTATTGTATTGGAATTTCTTTTACATCAAAAAAATTCTTATTTTAATGAACATAAAAACAAAATGTGTATGATATTTTCATTGCAACAATCATAAATGTTCCCATAAAAACAAAGGATGGTATTAAGTCTAGGATGTAAATGATTGACATGTAGATAAGGGAAGAGTGGGCATCAATTAAGGGTTAAAGGAGGGATTTTCATCCTCCAATATATTACACTCTTTCTAGAAAAAGATATATCAGTTTTATAACTTCCAAAATGAAATAAAGGTTCTAGAGAGGTATTCATAAAATATAAAGAATATAATTTCAGTGACTGGTTTAATGTTAAAGGGCCTAAAATCACAGGATTTTCATGTTTTGATGCTAGATTTAATGCCTAAAGTTTTATGTTGAATTATGACTAAATATTTATTGCATAAATTAACCAACATTTTTTTTCAATGAAATATATTTTAAATTTATAGACTTAGAAAAGTATTCAACTATAGAAAAGGTGATTATTTTTATATTAAGTGAATTGGAAATGTTTTTCCTAGCATCATTCTTTGATATGATGGTTCACTTGGTTAGAGATATTAGACTATGTGTTCTTACACATTATAGATAGATGTCTCCCATTATATGGTATATTAATATTTTGAAAGGGTGTGTCAAAAATTAATGTCATTCAAAAGGTTGTATTTCACAATGATAAATTTTTTAGCAATATATTTTTATGATAGTGTGGTTGCTAAATATCATCAAAATCATGGTATGAGTACATTCAATGAGAATAATAATCTTATGGATTTCTAAACATGGATACATATTAGGGTATATATAATAATATTTTGGTATAAAAACCAATTACTTATTATTCTGTTTGTTTTTGTAGTGTTTGAAAAAAATAATGACAATGATTGTGGTTATTATGTTTGTAATTTTATGAATGATGTCATATTCCATAAAAAACTACCATCCTTAAAGAGGTATTTCTAGTGATAATTACAATTTCATTTAAAATATTATCTAATCATTAATTTATATTTTTTCAGTGCTACCAAGACTATAATCAGTCAACATATTAAAAAGAGGAATTATATTTGTTTAGAAATAAGGGGGTATAATACATGGTGTCAGAATGATTGCAGACATCATCAAGAGGAGACTTCCTATCAAGTTTATAATTTTTTTATTTCATAAGGATCATGAAGGTTGATTTATCTACTATTTATTTAGTAAATTTTATTATCATTTTTTCTACTTATTATTTAGTTAATTCCTTTATCATTTTCATCTATTTATTATTTAGTTAATTTTCATAGATATCATGAAGAGGTGATTTAAAATCTATTTTTCTCCAAAAAATTTGTTCCTATAAAGAGCACAAAAGGCCACCATACATATTTCATGGTCCTTGTTAAAAGATAAAATTTTATTTTTTTTCCTTCAAGATGGACCTGGATAATGTATGGGAGCCTTTTTTTTCTCTTTATGGGCCTAAAATGCTTAGAGAAAAATAAATTCTTGATGAAGTATTTGGAAATAATAACACACTAATGTACTATTTAATGTTATATATATGAATCTATTTTCACTTTATTTTATTATTTATGTTTATTTGTGATGCAATGAATCCAATTTTGGATCCAACCCCTTTTAATTATGTGTCAGTGAGACAAATTTGTGTTTTATTGTCAGAAAAAAAAAGATATTGAATTTACTAGAGTAAGTGATTTGGGTATGAAACTATCACTTGTATACATTTCTACCTACTTAATTTAGGGTAATTACATATATTTCTACTGATTCCCTCTAAGATATTCCAAATATGCTTTAGGATTTACATTTCCCTCAATATAACATTTTATCTAACAATGAGCATGACGTAGTCAAAATAAAGAAAATGTTCTCAGATTGTCTTGATACTTTAATACATTGATATTTGATTGATTTAAGTTATGTATGAATCAACTGTGTGTTAATATAACACATTTTTTTCTGATTATGACTCAAAGTGTGTTATTTTAGTTTAAAAGTGGAATTTTAGTTTAAAACATGTGTCGCTCATTGAAAGCTGAAAAACTCACTCTTATTGTAATGATAATTCATGAAAATGATTTAAAATTAACTTTTGATTCATATTAATCAACCAAATGTCAATATGACACAATACATGGTTGGTATGACTCAAAGTGTTTTTCCACACCTTAAAAGTGGAATTTTAGTTCAACACACACATCGCAAAATCAAAACCAATAAAATACAATCAAATTATCTCGATAATTTATAAAAACTATCCCTAATTCATTTTTTGATCTGTGAGAATTAATTTTATGTCAATCCAACACATGGTGTGTTTGGTATAACTCAAAGTGCATGTTTTGAGTTTAAAAGTGACATGTTAGTTTAAAATATGAATAACTCATTAAACATTTATCAAAAACACTTGGGTTGTCTTGATAATTTAGGAAAACGATCCATAAGTAATTTTATATGTGTAATAATTAACCACAAATTAATATGACACACGTTGTGCTCGGTATGATTAAAATTGTGGGTTTTCATATTAAAATTAAAATTTTAGTTCAAAACACACATCACATACTCAAAACTAAGAAAACACTCTCATATTGTCTTAATAATTTAAGAAAATGATCCATAAATATTTTTTGATGTGCAGGAGTCTATTTCACAACAATCTAACACACTGTGTTCCTAGTATGACTGAATGTGTTTATTTTCAGTTTAAAGTTGAAATTTTAGTTCAAAACACACATCACAAACTCCAAACTGATAAAACATGCTCATATTATCTTCATAATTTTTTAAAAGGATTCATATATAATTTTTGGTGTGTAGTAATCAAATGAACATTAATCTAATGTACATTGTACTGATATGACTGAAAGAGCATGTTTTTAATTTAAAATTAACATTTAAGTTCAAATCACATGTATCGTACTCAGAAATGATAAATATGCTCACATTTTCTTGATACATTACAAAAATTATCCATAAATAATTTCTAACATGTATGGATTATATACACATAAATTGGATACATGATGTGCCCAGTATGGTTGAAATTGTGAGTTTTCAGTTAAAAATTGATATTTTAGTTCAAAACAACTATCATGTACTCAAAACTAAGAAAAATCTCTCAGATTCTATTGATAATTTTTTAAAATGATCTATTTATCATTTGTGACATATAATAATCAACTAAAAGTCATTATTACCCAAGGTTTCCCTAGTATGATTGAAAGTGTGTATTTTAAATTTAAAACTAATATTTTAGTTCAAAATATGTACCATTCACTAAAAACCATCCAAACAAACTTGGATGGTCTTAATAATTTAGGAAAATGATCCATAAATAATTTCTTACATTTAGGAATAAATCACGCATCAATCTATCACATTATGTGCATGATATGACTGAAAGTGCATGTTTTTGTTAAAATTGATATTTTAGTTCAAAATACGCATCACATACTCAAAATAGATAAAATAATTCTTGAATTGTATTGATAATTTAGGAAAATAATCCATAGATAATTTTTGATGTGTAGGAATTAACTTCATATCAATCTAATACACTGTGTTTTAGGTGTGACTAAAAGTGCATGTTTTTAGTTTAAAAGTGACATTTTAGTTCAAAACACATGTCACATACTCAAAACTAAGAAAACACGCATGGATTGTCTTGAAAATTTAGGAAAAAGATCCATAATTTTACTTGTATTAATCATACACATGTCAATATGGAAAATGGTATGACTTTAAGTGTGTTTTTTTATTTAAAATTAACATTTTATTTATAAACACATGTCACAAACTCAAAATCCGGAAAACACACTTGGATTGTGTTGATACTTTTGGAAAAAATGATCTATATATCATTTGTGACATATAAGAATCAACTTCAAATCAATATGATACATGGTTCTCTATGTATGACTAAAAGTGATTATTTTCAATTTAAAATTGACATATTATATCAAAAATGCCCCACATACACAAAAATAAGAAAATAAGCTTATATTGAATTCATACTTTAGGACAATAAATATTTTGTAACATATAGGACTCACTTATACATAAATATAACACATGGTGTGTTCGATATGACTCAAAGTGTGTGTTTTCAGTTTAAAAGTTTCATTTTAGTTAAAAAAACACGCCACATACTCAAAACCAAGAAAATACACTTGTATAATTTTGATGCAGTGGGATGATGATCCATAATTCATTTGTGACATATAGAAATCAACCGCATATCAATTTGAAACACAGTGTGCCCAATGTGACTCAATGTTCATGTTTTCAATTTAAAATTGACATTTTAGTTCAAAACATGCACCACTAATTAAAAACTAACTAAACAAGATGAAATTATATTTATATTTTTTTCAAATAATTTTTTTTTATTTTAGGATAAATTTTAATAGAAAAGTAGGAAACCAACAACCTCCATAATCCTAAAAAAATAAAACTTCGTATGAAATACACAGGCCATTCCAAAATAGTTTAAAGTAGTTAGAATTCGTTAACTTGAATAATTTTCATTTGATGGATGTAACCTATATTTCTATATTTCCCTTGATGAGAACCTCAAAGTGGAATACTATCTTGTCCCAAGTATGCACATGTTTTTCCAAGATTTTTTTCCCTTTGTTGAATCCATATATCAAAATCCTATTATGTTTATCAATACACATCATTTGTTCTTCAATCAAATGAACTCACAAAAATCTTTCGAAAATTATGTGTGCATTCTCCTTTGAGACCTTGATCAAGATGGACTCCTCTAAAATTACTTCATTAGAATGTGTGAGGATCTCTTTGGTAATCTCTGATTCGACATCCTCCTTAGTTGTATTCACCGAATCAATGAAAATTGGTTCCATTGTCTGTATTGTAATTGCCTCATTAGTTTCTGGATCCACATGCATAATGGGACCCTTATACTTGCTCTTTGGGATTTCCATAGTAGCAGTCAATCTCTTTTTAGGCATTTTACCTTTTCTATATGACCTTGTAATAGGAGGAATCATTAAATTTGAGTAGTCCTTCCATCTTCATGGCCTCCGTATATGCTAAATAAACTCATATGAATCCACAAGGGTCTTCTTTTCTATCTTTGAAGAGGACCTAAGGAACTATTCATCAAGATTCTCTTCCTTGGACTCAAAGGACCAAGTTTTAGAGGCATAATCATTATCCATTATTTTCTAATCTGACCTGCCTCATAATAGATGATTCTCTTCATGTCTTTCCTCCCCATCACTCCTTTCTTATAATGGGGTTTGATCACCGTCACCCATTACCACAAAACAGTTCTAGGAACCAACTCCTATTTTGGTCTCCTTCAATTGGCCTTAAAAGGTCTAAATAGGTCTTGATGGTGTTGTACCTCTCGTACCCCTCGTGGTATAATTTTCATGATCACAATCACTCTCTTATTTATCTAATCTTGTTTTAAGTGTTTTTGGATGATAGGCATGATTTCAGGTTGCCAAGGAATTGGGCCAAGAAAGCTGAAAGCAAAAGTGGACTGATTTCAGTCCACCGGCCAACCGGTGGATTACCACCGGCCAGCCGGTGGAATCTTGACAGAAGGAATCCCCTCTGTCCAGACCACCGGCCAACCGGTGTCCCATCACCGGCCAGCCGGTGGAACCCAGACAGAAGGGACACCTACTGTCTCACCACCGGCCAACCGGTGGCCTCCTCACCGGCCAACCGGTGGTGTCTGGGCAGAAGGCCTCTCCATTTTCCAAAGCACCGGCCAACCGGTGGCCAAGCACCGGTCAGCCGGTGGAGCCAGTCAAACTAGACGTTGGGCTTTGACCAGCCTGCTCCCAACGGCTCCGAAGACTTTTCCAATGGCTCTGAAGACCCCGAACGGCCATATGAGGGTTCCCCCTCTATAAATAAAGGACTAGGAAGCCCCGGAACAAGAGTGGAATAATAACAAAGCCAACGGAAGCCAACGGACACATTTTTCATCATTTGGCAAACCTCCGGCGGATTCCTTCAAGGAACCTCAATTGCTCCAACCCACTTCCACATCCAAGGAGCACCATCAAAGAAGCTTGGGAGCGCTCTTCATCAACTCCAATCAATCCATTGGCGCCCAAGACTTCTCCACATTACGGTTTTTCATTATTTATCTTTTTGAGAATCAATTTGGGTTTGTGCCTACAAACCCCTCTTTCTCTCATCTTCCTTTTGTTTGGGTTTTCACACCACCTTCAAGGTGTGAAGAGGTTAGTCAAGCCTTCCCTTTAAAAGGCTTGAGTCATAGGTGAGCTAGCCTTCACCTGTAAGAAGGCTAGTGGGTTCTTTCTCAACCATTAAAAGCAAGTTGTAATAGGTTCTAGACTACCTTAAAGTCTAGTGGGTTTCTTGCTAAAACCATTAAAAAGCAAGCGGTAGTAAATCTCTCAACGGTTGAGTTGGGAGTGGAGACGTAGGCTTTGGTTTAAGCCGAACTCCGTTATCAAGTTTTGTGTCTTGCCTCTTTTATTTCCGTTGCGCTTTAACTTTGTTTTTAAATTGTTAATTACTTTACAAAGGCAATTCACCCCCCCTCTTGCCATCACTCTCCGCCCAACAATTGGTATCAGAGGCAAAATTTGAGTAATACCCTAACCGGTTTCAAATTCAAGATCCTTTGTGATGGCTTCAACTTCTTTCGCCCCCGAAGGCTATTCTTTGGGTCGTGCTCCATTCTTTGATGGAACCGACTATACTTATTGGAAAACCCGCATGACCACTTTTCTTATAAGTATAGGTTATCCTATTTATAAAATTGTCATGCATGGTTATTCTCTTTCTTCTCCCAATGAATCCAAATGGACTCAAGCCGATATTAAAAATTAAGAGCTTGATGGCAAAGACATGAATGCTCTTCATTGCGGCCTTGATCGTAATGAATTCAATCGAGTTTCCACATGCACTTCATCTCATGAAATCTGGAAACTATTGGAGGTTACCCATGAGGGGACCAACAAAGTTAAGGATACTCAATTGGACATGTATCGCCAAGATTTTGAAAGTTTCACCATGCACCCACACGAATCAATTACTGAAATGTTTACTCGTTTTACTGACGTTTGCAATGGAAGAAAGTCCCTTGATGATGATGTGTCTGCAGAAACGATGGTCAAGAAGATCCTTTGGATCCTACCAAGCACATGGGCACCGAAAGTCACGGCAATCCAAGAAGCAAAAGACATCAAGAACATGTTGGTCTAAGAGCTCCTCGGATCCCTCATGACCTACGAGATCACCATGAGGAGGCAAGCTGAAAAGGAAGGCAAACCGATCAAAGTTCCAAAGAACATCTCCTTCAAAGTTCAAAAAGAAGAAAGCTCCTCCTCCTCATCGTCTTCCTCTTCAAGCGGTGATTCAGAAATGGAGAATCTTGCCCGCAAAATGCACAAATTCATGAAGAATCACAAGAAGAAGAAATCATGCAAGGCTCAACCCAATGAAAAATCCGAGCCCGAGGTAACATGCTATGGGTGCGGCAAGAAAGGCCATTATAAGCCCGATTGCCCACTCCACAAGACAAGGGCCAAGCAAAAGGAAAATAAAAAGGCATTCAAGGCCACTTGGAGTGATAGCTCCACATCCTCCTCCTCCTCTTCCTCAAGTGACAACGGTAAAAAATACCTAATGGCATTTCATGAGGTATCCTCTTCTGACTCCTCATCCTCTAGTTCTTCAAATTATTTCAATCATTTATCTTATGAGGATCTCCAACATGCTAGAGATCAATTGGAGGAAGGTTTTCACGAACTTTCTTCCAAATTTTTTGCTTTAAAAAAGAATTTCAAAAAACTTTCTTCCAAAAAGGAACAACTTCTCAAAGAAAAGGAAGACTTGTCCCTCAAGATCCAAAACCTTCCTGATGTTGAGTCTATGGAATCAACAATCAAGGATTTAAGGAAATCCCTAGCTAAGTTCACCGAAGGAGAACATAACCTCTCGAAGCTCCTTGGTTCCCAATGCGTATCTAGAACCACCCAAGGGCTTGGCTATTCCAAGCAAGCTTCCTCTTCCCATGCTCTAACTATTTTTGTAAGGGGGAGCTCCCAATATAAATTTTGCAACTATTGTAAAAAACTCGGGCACTTAATTTATAAGTGCAATTGCAAAAATGCCCGGTATGGAAGGCCCAAAACTATTTTCTTTAATGATGAATTTCATAGGAGAAGACCCGCCACAAGACAAGTTTGGATTGAAAAATCCCTTTTAGCGAGTCTCTCCGGACCAAAATTTGTCTCGGTTCTAAAATCCTCTCCCCGGTGATTTGTTGTTTTTATTTAGGGGGAGTTAGGATCGTTTAAGCCTTTTTGCGTTTTTCAATTCAAAACTTTCAATTCAAAACTTTCAATTCAAAACTTTCAATTCAAAACTTTCAATTGGTTTAAAATCTCTATCTTGTTTTTCAATCATTTCCCTCAATCAAGTTTTATGCCCCGTGCTATTTTGATAATCACAAAGGGGGAGAAATTCTTGGTTTATTGGGGGACAAATCTTTCTCTCATGCTTTGCTTTATCCTTTAAAGCATGCCTTTCATTTCAGTCTTTTACATTGCTTGTTTTGGTGATTGTGATCATAAAAATAGGGGGAGATTGTTGTACCTCTCGTACCCCCCGTGGTTTAATTTTCATGATCACAATCACTCTCTTATTTATCTAATCTTGTTTTAAGTGTTTTTGGATGATAGGCATGATTTCAGGTTGCCAAGGAATTGGGCCAAGAAAGCTGAAAGCAAAAGTGGACTGATTTCAGTCCACCGGCCAACCGGTGGATGACCACCGGCCAGCCGGTGGAATCTTGACAGAAGGCATCCCCTCTGTCCAGACCACCGGCCAACCAGTGTCCCATCACCGGCCAGCCGGTGGAACCCAGACAGAAGGGACACCTACTGTCTCACCACCGGCCAACCGGTGGCCTCCTCACCGGCCAACCGGTGGTGCCTGGGCAGAAGGCCTCTCCATTTTCCAAAGCACCGGCCAACCGGTGGCCAAGCATCGGTCAGCCGGTGGAGCCAGTCAAACTAGCCGTTAGGCTTTGACCAGCCTGCTCCCAACGGCTCCGAAGACTTTTCCAACGGCTCCGAAGACCCCGAACGGCCATATGAGGGTTCCCCCTCTATAAATAAAGGACTAGGAAGCCCCGGAACAAGAGTGGAATAATAACAAAGCCAACAGAAGCCAACGGACACATTTTTCATCATTTGGCAAACCTCCGGCGGATTCCTTCAAGGAACCTCAATTGCTCCAACCCACTTCCACATCCAAGGATCACCATCAAAGAAGCTTGGGAGCGCTCTTCATCAACTCCAATCAATCCATTGGCGCCCAAGACTTCTCCACATTACGGTTTTTCATTATTTATCTTTTTGAGCATCAATTTGGGTTTGTGCCTACAAACCCCTCTTTCTCTCATCTTCCTTTTGTTTGGGTTTTCACACCACCTACAAGGTGTGAAGAGGTTAGTCAAGCCTTCCCTTTAAAAGTCTTGAGTCATAGGTGAGCTAGCCTTCACCTGTAAGAAGGCTAGTGGGTTCTTGATCAACCATTAAAAGCAAGCTGGAATAGGTTCTAGACTACCTTAGAGTCTAGTGGGTTTCTTTCTAAAACCATTAAAAAGCAAGCGGTAGTAAATCTCTCAACGGTTGAGTTGGGAGCGGAGACGTAGGCTTTGGTTTAAGCCGAACTCTGTTATCAAGTTTTGTGTCTTGCCTCTTTTATTTCCGTTGCGCTTTAACTTTGTTTTTAAATTGTTAATTACTTTACAAAGGCAATTCACCCCCCCTCTTTCCATCACTCTCCGCCCAACAGATGGGTCTTGCTATCATGGACTATTACAGTTTATACTACTTCCCCAGACTGCACTCACCCCCTCGTGCTGCCCTAAGCCGCCTAGAACTTACCTTGATGAAGTGTTGACACCCAAATCATACCTCAATAGTTTAAAAAATCCTTTATCCTATGCTCTAAAGTCATGTTTCTCACTTATTTTGGGGTGATTGTGGTATTCCCTAGTCTCACGACATCTGCATAGGAAGAAGTATTCATTATACTGTTATTCGAGATTTCAAGCACCCCATAGAATCCCCCTGAACTGGATTGGACCTATATTAAATAAAGGATGGTACCCAAATCACACCTGAGGTCCATAATTATTGGCATAGTATCCTTAACCCTTTCCTCTTTTTAGGTATCCTAAGAATATTCCATCTCTCCAGTACCCAATTCTTCCTCTACTGGGTCGTTTCATTCTCTATCAGCATCCTAGATGATCAACCCATCCATCCCTATAGACCAACTAGGAAGATCCACACCCGGGGGACCTACCTGATAATTACCAAATGATGCATGTCAGCATCTTTGTGAAGCATGACCTAGATATCTACAGTTTGAACAGAAAAAAACCCATGAATCATATCATAGCTTTTTCCAATATAAATCCCCATCAACCTCAATGTTGATAAACTTTATTGGGGCCTTAGTACATATTTTCTATTTAAAAGTTACATTTTATTGATACATTGTATCATATTTCTATTTAATTTATTTTATTATAGTACTACTAATATAATAATTGTTTTTACTATAGACACACTCTACTTTTGTTCTCAAGCTGGGGTGGTGTGTTCAGTGTTGGATGTGAACTAAAATGTATATTCTCAAGATTCATGAGATATGTATATATTTATATTTATATTTACATTTATAATATATGATATTATATATATAGTTTACATTTATTAAAGAATATGATGCATGTACTTTTCATGCATGCGATGTATGAAGATAATATATATATATATATATTATTCATTTTCTCCTAAATGGTATATTAATCAATCCATTATGAATGTATTAAATTATTTTCATTCATTCATTGAAAAAGTTCAATTAATTATACCTAATAGACATAAATACATTTGATGTGTTATGAAGTTGAAGAATCAGGATTTGGCTATAAAATAGGATGAGATCCTTTCCTGTTGTGTGTTCATGGTGTGATGTGTATGAGCCTCTACAAAACTTTATTCCTACTGATAATCTGTTTATATCATTTTAAGAAGGCACTAGCACCCCTTAAGATTTTAGGTATCCTTATGAAGCATTCATGGATCCATTTTTTAGTGTATCATTATGGAGGAAGGGTTTGTTTTTTCACTACTCCTCCTGATCTCCCTCAAGCACACTCCATCTAAGAATGATGATGAAAGCTATTACTAATCATGTTTCCTATGTACTCTATTTTTGACAATATTAACACATTGATTTCTTGAAGATAGATATCATGTTTTTTGGGTTGTCTTCTACTGAAAATGGTCATTAGATAATCATGTGAAACCCATCAACGGTACAAAAGTAGGTTCTTTAATATTTAGACATGTTTGAATCATTGGTTTTCAAAGAAAAATGAAACCGAACATTTTTATAAACCTAAAAAAGAATTAAATTCCCTTACATGAAATATCTAAATGTAAATTTGATTTAACCTTAACCAGGTCAGTTACATAAAGTCCATACCCATATGAAGATGGCCAATGTAAGGGAAAACTTACCCTTACATGATTCATTACAAAAAGGTAGATATTCCTTTAACCTTACGTTATAAACTTATGTAGAAGGTCTATGTAAGGGTAGCATGTTTATTTCCTTTACGCAAATGACTTTTATAAATTTAATATTGTTATGAAACATTACTATATAAATGTAGTACACTTATGAAAAAGGTTTCGTGTAAGGTTCATTAGAACTTTACCCTTACGTGTAAAGGTATTAGAGTCACAGCATAAAGGTCTCTAACGTTTACCATTACACAGCGCATGAAATGTTCAGAGTACCCTTATGAAAAGGAGTTGTGTAATGGTAATACATTTACACGATGGAGTTTCATAAAGGTAATATATGTATTACCTTTATTAAGGATTTAGAAAACATCAATTACCCTTATTTAGAGCATTTGTGTAAGGGTAAAATAGAGGATTCCCTTATACAAAATAGGGGATCTACGTAGGGGTAACCAAAAACTACATTTAATTTTTTTTCTAAATATTAAATGGGTTTTATGTTTTACAAAATGTTTTAAATAATAATAAAAGTAATTTGGGGATTTTTTAATTTATAAGAATTTTCTAAATTAATCGATTAATTATAAATTGTTTATAATTAATTAAATAAATGTTTATGAAACCTTATTTCCAAATATTAAAGGTTAATATTTGAAACTACCTTCTGAGAAATTAAATGGCATGGATTATGATCTAGAAATAAAATGTTTATTAAGAAATAAAAATAGTTTATTTATAAAGTTTTTATAAATTTCAAAAATATATGATATTTATATTATATAAAATTCTTATATAATAGATATTGAATTATAAAATTTTTATAACTCATGAAATATCATATAAATTCCATTTAATATAAAATATATAGGTTTTCACATTGAAATGAATATAAAATTTTTATATCCTTGCTAAATTATAAAATATTTATAATTATCATTTATTTATGAATAGTTCATAAATTTCTCATGTTTTAGTAAATAAATAAATTGTTTATTTATTTATTAAATTTCCTTGATATTCATATTTAGTAAACTTTTTATGAAATATAAATATTATGCATTCCCATTTATACGATAAATTTCTTCTAGGATAGAAAAATGAATATCATGCTAGGTTAGATATCATAAAATTTAGTTTTCATATACCTTGAACCCAGTTTGTAATTTTGGTTATGATCTTGATAATAGTTTTTGGACATAGTTTTTGAATATTAGGTGTTAGAGTTTTTCATTAATTGAATTCTATATTGATAAATTCTCCCTCGGTAGAATGACATGGGGTCAGACCACATACTTTTATAGAGGATTTCCTGGGATAGTAAAGTGAATGGGTTTGGCTATTTATTGCTCCAGGATTACTCTTTTGGAGTTTTTTAATTGCATATAACTCTATTCATTTACATGAAGAGTTCATTCACCTTATTCTGGTAATGAATTTTTGATATGTATAAATATTCTTAGCTTCTATTTTTTGGTGATTAACATGGACTTGTGGGTTTTTTTGAGAGTTACATATTAATGTGGTGTGAACTCATTAATTTTGTGATTAGAATAGTAATTTCTAAACTAAATTGATAGAAGCATGAATACACTAAAGGAAATAAAAAATTAAAAGATAATGATTACATATGATGTAATAGTTGTAAATTTAATATGAATATGATGTATATTAATTTGAGAAGATTAAAAAACCTTCAAATCCTAAGTCCGAGATTCCTTCTAAAGTGACACTTGTCAAGACCTTGATTATTCAACTCGGTATTGTTGAGCTCGGTATGAGTTTACCTAAGATATATTGTGTAAGGAAATAAAGCTATAAGTAATTTTGGATTTTAATGTTGGGTATTGTTGAGATCAACATGAGTATCCCTTGACTGTCCTTAATTGGTTTATTATTGGAATTTTCATTGGGTTACACCAACTAAGAAGCCGTGATAGTTAGGATAGGAGAGAAAAGGAGTTGAGTGAATCTATATGATGTATTTGGATAAGTGGTTATCCACTCAATTATCCAAGAATCATAATTATTATGATAAGAATGATTCCTTACCTAAATGATCATGGTTTTCTTACGTGATAACTAGTGTAAGTTATGATGAAATATGGATTTTAGCTCACTAAATGGATATGATATGTGGGGTTATCATTTTTAGTGGGTGCACTTTCATGTAAATACCTTAATAAAAAGATAATCACCTACTGATATTCATTTTTGGTAGATTATGGAATTATTCAAACTAATATTATTTATATCATTAATAGGTAAAGCCTATAAAATAGTTAAATATTGGTATCTAGGATTGAGAAGTGTTATCAAGGAGAAACATTCAGAGTACCCAAATTTTAATGTTATAGAAATAAATTTCTCAAACTCTCACACATGTGTATTAGATACTGGGTGTGAGTTGTGACACTTCAAGATTTTGTGAAATATTTTTTTCCAATTAATTTAATCTTTTTGATATTTTTTATTTCACGCAATAGTGAAAATAGTTTTTTTTAATCATTATGTTTGGTTTTTGTTATACACAACACCAAGTTAATTGTGCGTTACACACAACATAAATTTTAGATTTATCTACATGGAACATTGATCTTAGCATACATTTCATGCAAGACTAACTTTCGTCAAGGTCTATCATAACGCGTAAGACCAAGTGTTTCTGAACAATAATATATTATTAAAAATATTATTATTTAATATAATAAAATATAACCTAGACTTTAAATTATCTTTTATGAATATTATTAACTAAATTATTAAAATATTTGGTTTTCAAAAAATATAAAATTAATTAAATAGTTACAAATTATTTAGAAATGAATATAAGAACCAATTGAATATAAAGGGAGTATTTTATAGAAAACTATTTTTTATGCTCACAAAGTTGTTTTATCCTAATAAATTAAATTAACTGAAATTAGTGAGTGGTATTAATTTAATATATATATTCTATATTCAATAAAATATTTTCTATATTAATCCAATATATTCGATAGGCATAAGATAAGAACGGCCCCAATTTTACACATAAAACCACTATTTTTATTAAAGTACTATTACCGTCTTTTGATTGTGAACCTACTTGAAATCAAAATTTTGGAACTTTTATAAATTTTATATGTAAAAATAAAGTATATTTTTGAAACAAAAACATAAAAAATATGTTAGGGTGAATTTTTGGTATTTTTCATGAAGTTTCCTTTGTTAATAAATAGTGAAAATACTGAAATTTAACTCAAAACTACTTTTTCATCTAATTTATTTGTAAGATTAAATTATATTTTTAAATAATTTTAAAGTTTTATTAGATAAAATTTTTATAAATTTATCCAATTTAGGATATTTAAATCAATTTCATATTGAAATTGGTTATAAAAACCTTGTAAACTTTTGAATATTTTTACTTTAAAAATCCACTTTATCGTCTCATCTGCGGGATTAAATTTAAATTAATTTCTGCCACTTTTGTGATTAGAATTTATAAAAATGGAATCCATATTTTTAATAAGAATAATTTATAATTTATATTAATATAAACTTATTTTTTGACCAAAAATATTAGTGAAGGTAATTAAAATTAATTATAATGATTAAGATTAAATTAAGTTTAACAAGGGACTAAACCCTAAACTTATGGCCAAATATGACTTACACACTTGTCCAAAATCCACTGTATGACTATATTTTTACCCTATAATACCTTTTATCTAATTGTACCATTATTGGATCCACTTTCAATAAAAAACATGTGGGTGGGGTTTTACTTTTTTCAAAATATTACAAGAGTGTTACTCCTCCACTATAAAAGGCCACCTCTCCTCCCACATCCACACACCACTCAAGCCACTTAATATCGACAAATATTTCAAAAATTGCTCCCAAACATCCCTAAATTACTCCTTTAATCCTAAAATTAGGCATAAATATTTCCAACTAAGTCCTTTGGTGAAAACCAAAAGTTGTTACCCAAAGAAGAGGTAACATCCTCCCTCAAGCTCTTTTATCTTATTTTTATTCTTCATCCCATCCACTCTCCTTATTTAATTATTATAAAAAAAATTATCCTAAATATAATAATATTTTTTTATGAAAATATTTCTACCTACACAAACACATACTTCCATCTAATGGGTAACGAACATACTGTTTATGTGTACGGCGAACTACCGCCTCACAAAACAATTATTGTTCATTTTTCCTTTACCACCTCTCATGGTGTACATTATGATGGAAACTCTGATTTTATATTATATTTATGGTATTTATAATTTATTTAAGCTTATATAATTATTTTAAAACACATATCTTTATACTTTTCATCTTATGTAAATATGATAATTTTGTTTGAAGAAGTGTGGACTACCGCCCCCTCAAAGCGATATGATTCGTTTACACACTACATAGAATTTATTAAGGATGTTTATAGTGAAATTATATAATATATATGATATAATAATTATACTTTAATAATTATATATATATATATACTTATATGTCAGTTACTCTCTTTCTTCCAATACAATAATAAAACAAAAACACCATTCATGTGTGCGTACGTATGACCTACCGTCTCCATTAATGGTGTATTCCATTTAGTAATTATATATTATATAGATTATCATAATACAAATATAGTTAATATAAATGATATTTATATGATTTTTATATTCTTGAAATCATGATATAAGTATAAGTACCAAAGATGTAACAAATTAAGACACATGCGAAAAACAAAGTGCATATTACCCAAAGTGAAACCTTAAAATAGAATTGTTAACAAGAGGGTAATATAAAATAATAATAATAACATATATGGTATTAGATATAAGAATATTATTATATAAAATATGTATAATAAACTTTAATTTATTATACAGGAATCTTGTATGAGTATGAAGAGATTCAAGACACGAGCTAAGGGAATTTCATCTCACTTTTTATATCTGTGAGATACATGCCATGTTCACCAATCTTTTCTTTTGTGTGGTATATATATTACCCATGAATGTATTATATTACTACTATAATTAATTATATGTTTATTTACATAACCATTTAATTATATTTCTGTCATGGTGTTTAAGTTTCAAAATTTACGAAATCGGTAAAGTCATTTTATCTCATTTTTCCTTCTTTGAGACACATTCCATGTTATACACCTATATTTTTATATGAGGTGTATAAACTTACTTTGACATTTTATAAAATGAATATATTTATTTTTATTATATTTTAAATCTCCATGTAATTTTATTTTTCAATATGGGGAGTGTGATTAAAAGTTACCATGTGGTAAGAGTTTATTGAAATAATCTCACTATTTATCGAGATTGTTTATGATCACATTTTCATTAATGAAATCGTATAATCCATATTTCAAGAAAACTCATGAAATTTATCCTCTTATGTTTAGTCTTTATTTCTTCATGTATTAGTACCATCTTTTCCACTATTTGGTACTTAAGATAATTAATAAACAAATTAAGAAAATATGACATGACCTCTCTCTTCAGTCAAAAATATATGTTCCTTAAAAACCTTGTTTTCTAAACAAATTTCCAAGAATATTATACTATTATCCTACAATCATTAAAAGAAATTTTTTACCCTTGTTTTACCTTTAAAAAAGGGTTTTTTTTAAAAGGGGTCTTCTATTCGTTTTCTTATCAACTCACTTTGTAAACTTTTTACGTTGCAAAAGGAATGTTTGGTATATACAGATTTACCCACCATCATTTATTTGAAGATTACTTTTCATGTTTAAAAGTTTAATATTTAAGAAAAAAAATTAAATTGATTTTTAAATAAATGGTTTATAAATCATTTGCAGGCTTTCTTTATAAGTTTTCAAAGTATTTTTCAAGGAAAGTGGTTTTCAAAACCTTTGCATGATTATTTTATAAGTTTTCAAGGAAAAATGGTTTTTAAAATGTTTTCAATATCCTCTATAAGTTTTCAAATAAAAAATTCTTTCAAAATGTTTTCAATATTCTATTATAATTTTTCAAGTTTATCTTTACATAAAATAGTTTTCAAATGGTTTATGTTTTAATAATCATTTTTTGAAGAAGAAGGATATTTTCCTTAAGAAATTTTTTTAAAATATCTTAAAAAATTATTTCCTATCTAAGATAAAAATCGTTGGTGTTACTCATGCCTTTCCTGGGAAATGATTCAATGTTTCCATTAATATTATTTCTCTGAATGGTTTATGTTTTGATGTCATGATTTTTATGAAATCCATTTCTCTTTCACAGGTTATATTCTTATAAAACTTGTTTCTTTTGTGGGTTATGCTTTTAATTAGATTATTATGAAACCTGTATCTTTTTTCACAGGTTATGATATGATTTCTTGTTTATGTTACCCAATTAATTTTATGGGTTATGATATGATTGTTTATGATTTTTTAGTACATGCATGTATGATTTCATTTTGGGATGGATGGGACCTATATATCCCTCCAATGTTTTGGTTAGAGATGTATATCTCCTGAGATAGACTAAGATGGTCTTGGGAGTGATCCTTTACTACAAAGATGATCACTGGAGTGAACCATGACTACCAAGATGGTATGAGGAGTGAACTCATGCTACTAAGAAGTCCATGGGAGTGAACCATGAATACCAAGATGGAATCGGGTGTGAACCCATACTACTAATATGGTCTACGAATCAATTCCTTGGCTTCTATGGAAAACATATTATATGATTATGGGTTTTCCACAATTCCACGTCTTATTCCTATGTTATGATTTCATGTCTTATGATCTTCATTTCCTAAGGATTCGTGTTTTATGATCTATCAATATTTATGTCATGATTCTTGTTTATGATGTTTTTTTATAAATGGTATAATCTTATATTTAAATGATCATGTTCTAATACCCTTATTCTCATGTCCATGCTTACATGTATCCCTTATTTACCCTTACTGAGCATATGAGCTCACCCCTTTTTATGTTTCCTTCCCCAAGTTATGAAGATATGTTTTAATTATGATGTGTCTAAGAAGGGTTCTAGTCAAGAAGAACTGAGTGGGAGATAATTTATCTCACTTATGTACCAGTGTTCATGTTTTCATGTTTCCAAATCTACTAGAGTAATATGGTTTTTAGGAATCTATTTTTGTTATGTTTTATGTATTCAAAAAAAAGTGATTTAATGACTATATATATTAATATTAGGTCATTAGAGTTGGTATTAGAGAAAATTTTAAGTTAAAATTTGGAAACTAGGATGAGAAAACCTTAGTGAGAACTCTAAGAACTAAGGATAAGTCTAATGATAAGTGAAAGTATAGGAAAATGTCCTGTAAATTTGGTAAAGGATTGAGTTAGTGATTTCCAAGAAATACATACCTGTCTAGATACTACAAGTGGATTTAGCTCTAGAAAAAATGTATTTGGGGTTAACAAATCTTAAAATATGTCTTAGGCCTGACTCGTGGTAATCTCGTACATGAAAACAGGCCTTACTATACACCTGGTTTGACACTCCCAAGGGATATACTTTGGAAATTCACAAACACTTCACGAAACATTATGAATGATTTGAATAGAATATTACAATGAATAACCAAGTATAAAAATAAGGTGTTGTAAATTAAAAGGTAGGTGTCATGATTTATACATCCAATAAGTAATTTTTCATGATTATTTCATTTTCTTCTATGATATGTGTTTCTCACCCAATGATTTCAGGTTTTAGTCAATAGAGAGAACTAAAAGGAACATGGTTAAAATTTAATTTTTTATATGTTGAATGTATGGTCATTATGAAAATAGATTTCCCAAGTAGAAATCTCATAAATAAAATCAGAAAGGTGGTATGATTATTGTTTATACTTCTAAACATAAAGATACTGCAAACGACATGTGAAATGTATGTGATGTTCTTCTAGTTTTTTCTATATTAATAATAAGAATCATGATTAGATTGAATTTGAGAAACCTTAAGACGTGATTCATTTTTCATATTCTAGGAAATATGTATTAAGGAATAAGTTGATGAAGCATGATTAATGGTTTAATAATAACTTTGTATGAATTAAGTGCTTGGGTTTTGGAATTAAACGATTATGTTATATGAATCAAGAAATATATAAGTATTGTCAGTATATATTTTCATTAAGGATTTAAAAGTATATGTTTAATGGTAATGAAAACATAGAAAAGTGATATTTTGATTAAGGGAAGGTAACCCTTAATGTGAGAAAGATGTTGAGAAAATTTTGTTTCACTTGGATAAAGAGATGATTTATTTGGATAAAGTAAATTAGATTTCATTGATTACCCTATATCTAATTATTTATTGGTTTAAAAAGTGGCCTATGACATCATGGATAAAGTTTAAAACTTCTGGGATTTAAGTAATATATCTAGTAACCTTTGGAATAATAAATAATGCATGTTTTCCAAAATTATTTATAGTAATTCAGGTTATTAACATGTTTCAAGAGAATATATGATGAGGGTATTCATATATTTTGAATGTGACAACCAATAGCTACTTTGTGATATACAGGGGATCAATGTTAAGATGATTTTGTGACTTTCTTTCTAAAGTTTTGTATTTTTATCTTTTGGAAGGTTTATAAGTTAAACCACTTATGGAAAGTTTATGTTAAACTTCAGATGAATTATTTATGTATTGAGGTTGTATTTAAAACCTTAGTTAAAAGGATATTTAGTGATTATCCTCATTTCAAGGATTTCCATCATATTAATTTTTGAAATTATATTATTGTGGTTTTATAAAATTACATATTGTATGTAGGGTACAAATAATCATGTCTAGGAAGGCCAAAGGTCTTGAACCCATGATCGAAGAATGATAAGGGTTTCACACCTACCACTAGCCTACGTAATTTCCTAGTTAATGTGAAAAAAAATCATTAAAAATTTGATAAATAAATAGATTATTTTTTATTTATGACCTCAATAACTCCCTAATATTTATGATTTTCCTCCAAGTCTGTGTTTTCATTTTCCACCAATGTTCTCCTATCTGGTAACATAGTTAGGAGTTACTTCATGTAACTTTTATGGTTCCAACTTTCTTTTTTGAAGGATGTTTTAGTATTTATTTTTACAATATGGGTTAATATTAATGTAACTTTAAATTATTAAAATTTTGATAACCCAAATTAATTTCAAGGCTGGGTATATTGTAAAACCAAGAGATTTTGCGAAATATTTTTTTCAATTTAATTTAATATTTTTGATATTTTTCATTTCACGCAACACTGAAAATAGTTTTTTTTAAGAATTGTGTTTGGATTGTGTTATATGAAACACCAATTTAATTATGCACTACATGCAACATAAATTTTAGCTTTATCTACACTAAACACTGATGTTAGCATACGTTTCATGCATGACTGACTTTCCTCGATTTCTTGCGTAACACATAAGACCGAGTGTTACCTAATAATAATATGTTATTAAAAATATTATTATTTAATATAATAATGTATAACCTAGATGTTAAATTATAGTTTATGAATATTATTAACTAAATTATAAAAATTTGTGGTTTTTATGAAATATAAAATGAATTAATTAGTTACAGATTATTTATAAATGAATATAAGAACTAATTGAATATAAAGGGAGTATTTTTATAGAAAACTATTTTTTATGCTCACAAAGTTGTTTTATCATAATAAATTAAATTAATTAAAATTAGTGACTAATATTAATGTAATATATATATTATATATTCAATCATATATTTTTTATATTCATCTAATAGATCTGATAGGCATTAGATAAGAAGAAACCCAATTTTACACATAAAAACCTACATTTTTATTAAGGTACTTTACCACATTTTGATAGATAACCTACATTAAATATAAATTTTGTAACTTTTATAAATTTTATATGTCAAAATAATCTTCATTTTTTAAATCAAAACATAAAAATTAAGTTATGGTGAATTTTTGGTATTTTTCAGTGAAGTTTCATTTGATAATGAATAGTGAAAAATACTGAAATTTAACTCAAAACTGCTTTTTCATCTAATTTATTTATAAGTTTCGATTATATTTTTAATTTATTTTAAAGTTTAACTAAAAATGTGTTTATAAATTTATCTAATTTATTTCATTAGAATCAATTTCACATTGAAATTGGTCATAAAAACCTAGCAAACTTTTGAACGTTTTTACTTTAAAACCCCGCTTTGTCGTCCCGACTGTTGGATTAAATTTAAATTAATTTATGCCACTACTGTGATTAGAATTTAGAAAAATGGATTCCATATTTTGAATCGAAATATTTATAATTTATAATAATATCAACTCAGTTTTTCACCAAAAATATTAGTGAAGGTAAATAAAATTAATTACAATGATTAATATTAAATTAATCTTAACAATGAACTAAACCCTAAACATAAGCCCTTATATGACTTATAAACTTGTAAAAAAGTCATTGTATGTCCGTATTTCGACCCTATACTTAATTTTCTCAACTTTGGACCATTATTTGATCTAATTTCAATAAAAAAAACATGGGTGGGGTTTCACTTTTTCCAAAATATTACAAGACTGTCACTCCTCCTCCACTATAAAAGGCATCTTATCCTACCACTTACACACACCTATCAAGACACTTATATTTAGAAAATATCTAACAAAATATATCCCCATAATCCATCCCTGAATCCTTGAATCCTCCCTTGTTGTATAAATAAATCCAAGTAATTCCTTTTGTGAAAACCAAAAGGAGTTACCCAAAGAAGAGTTAACATCCTCCCTCAAACTCCTTTATCATATTTTCATTCTCCATCACCACCACTCTCCTTATTAAATTATTATAAAAAACACTAGTATAATAAATATTATGAGATTTTTTATGAAAATATTTTGACATACACATACACACACTTCCATATAATGGGTAACGAACATGTTGTTATGTGTATGGCGAACTACCTCCTCACAAAACGATGATTGTTCATTATTACTTTACCACTTATCATGGTGAAAATACTGATGAACACTCTATTTTTATATAATATTTATGATATTTATAATGTCTTTAATCTTCTGTAATTATTTTATAATGCATATCTTTATACATTCCATCTTGTGTAAATATGATAATTTTGTTTGAGGAAGTGTGGACTACCGCCCCCCTCAAAGCGATGTGATTCATTCACACACTATATGGAATGTATTAAGGATGTGTTTATTGAACTTATATGATATATGTGATATAATAATACTACTTTAATAATTATATATATACATATATATATTTATATGTTATTTAATCTCTTTCATCCAATACGACAATAAAACAGAAATAGCTTTCATGTGTACGTACGGCCTACCCTTCCCATAAATGGTGTATTCCATTTCATAATTATATATCCTATAGATTATAATAATAATAATATAATTAATATAAAATTATATTTATATCATTTTTTATATTATATAAATCATTATATAATTATAAGGACCAAAGATATAAAAAATTAAGACACATGCAAAGAACAAAGAGGATATTACCTGAAGTGAAATCTTAACATATAATTCTTAATAAGAGAGTAGTATAAGGTTATAATAAAACCATATATAGTTTTAGATATAAGAATATTATTTTATAAAATATGTATAATAAACTTACATTTATTATATTGGAAGCTTGTTTGAGTACAAAGAGAGTCAAGACACAAGGTAAGGTAATTTCATCTTACTTTTTATATTCGTGAGATACATGAAATGTTCACCACTATTTTCTTTTTTTTTCAGGTATATACTAACCATGAATGAATTATATTTATATTATACTTAAATTTATAGGTTTTTACATAACCATTTTATGATCTTTGTGTCATGGGGTTCAAGTTTCAAAAGTTATGAAATCGGTAAAGTAATTTTGTCTTACTTTTCCTTCTTTGAGACACATTACATATTATACACCTATATTTTTATATGAGGTGTATAAACTGACTTTGACATGTTATAACATTAATCCTCGTATTTTCATTATATTTTAAAGCTCTATGTAATTTCATTTTCCTACATGGGGAGTATAACTCAAAATTACCATGTGGTAAGAGTTTATTGAAACAATATCACCGTTTATCAAGATTTTTTATGATCACATTTTCATTAATGAAATATTTTGATCCACATTTAAAGAACACTCATTAATTTTCCTCTAATTTGGTTAGTATTTATGTATTCATGTATTAGTACAATTTTTTCCACTCTTTCATTAAGAAAATGTTTTTAAGAAAATATGACCTTACCTCTTTCTTCAGCCAAAAATATATGTTCCTTCAAAACCATGTTTTCTAAAAAGGTTTTAAAGAATATTATACTATTATCATATGATATTTAAAAGACATTTTTACCCTTTTTTAACTATTAAACTAAAATATTTTTCAAAAAATTAATCTTCTTGTTGTTTTTCGGTCGAGGCACTTTTATACACTTTTTACGGTGAAAAAGGAATGTTCAGTATGTATGGATTTACCCATAGTCAATTCTTTGAATCTTACTTTGCGTGTTTAAAAGGATAATTTTTAAGAAAATATTTTTTTAAAATTTATTTTTAAATAAATAGTTTTCAAATAATTTTCATTCTTTATTTATACGTTTTCAAATTATTTTTCAAGGAAAGTTGTTTTTAAAAGGTTTTCATGCTTCTTTTATAGGTTTTCAAGGAAAACAGATTTCAAAAGGTTTTCAATATCCTCTATAAGTTTTCAAAGAAAAAATGATTTCAAATTTTTTTCAATATTCTGTTATAAGTTTTTATGTTTATTTTCAAATAAAATAGTTTTCAAAAGGTTTTATGTTTTAAAAATCATTTTTCAAAGAAGATGGGTGTTTTCTTTATGAAATGTTTTTAAAATATATTTCAAAATTATTTACCATATAAGATAACATCCATTGTTGTTACTCATGCCTTTATGGGGAAATGATTCATTGTTTCTATTAATATTCTTTCTATAAATGGTTTATGTTTTGATGGCATGATTTTTATGAAATTTGTTTATCTTCTACGGGTTATATGCTTTTAAAACCCGCTTCTTTAACAGGTTATTCTTTTGATGAAATAATTATAAAACCTATATATTTTTTCATGGGTTATAATATGATTTCATGTTTATAATACCTATTTAATTTCATGGGTTATGATATGATTTTTTATGATTTTTTGTTACATGTATGTATGATTTCATTTTCAGATGAGTGGGACCTATATCTCCATCCAATGCATTGAGTAAAGACTAATATCTTATGAGATAGACTAAGATGGTCTTGGGAGTGTACATTGACTACTAATATGGCAATTGGAGTGAACTATGACTACCAATATGGTTTAAGGAGTGAACTCATGCTACTAAGAAGGTGATGGGAGTGAACCATGACTATCAAGATGGAATAGGGATTAAACCCATATAACTAAGATGGTTTTGGAAGTGATTCCTTGTATATTATGGAAATCATATTATATGGTTATATGTTTGACACAATTCTGTGTCTCATTCATATGTTATGATTTCATGGATTATGCTCTTCACTTCCTTATGATTCATGTCTTATGAATTTCTAATATTTATGGCATGATTAATGTTTATGATCTTTGATATACATGGTATGATATTCTATTTACATGATCATGTTCTCATACCCTTATGCTCATGTTTATGATTACTTGTCTCCCTTGTTTACCCTTACTGATCATGTGAGATCACCCCTTTTTATGTTCTCTTCCCTAAGTTATGAAGATAAGTATTAAGTGTGATGTTTCTAAGAAAGGTCCTAGTCAAGAAGAACATAGTGGGAGATAATGTAGCTCACTTATATACTAGTGTTCAAGTTTCAATGTTTCCAAAGGCACGAGACTAATATGGTCTTTGGGAATCTATTTTTCTTATTTTTTAAGTATTCTAAAAAAGAAATTTAATATCTATGTATGTTAGGACTCGATTGTTATATGAGTCACACATTTGTTCTGAAAAAAATAGACTTAGAGATATGAGGGAATTTTTGAAGGGTGAAGTATATCTTCATGTTGATAATGGAAAAAAGTTCTTTCATTATAGTTCATCGCTTATGATTTTATTTTATGAAGAATAATGATTCCAAAATTTAAAAATTGTTATTATGTTCACATCATAAACAAGAATTTGATTCATGTATCTTGTTTAGACAATATGGAATTTTCATTCACTATTAAGAATAAGAGTTGTTCTATATATAAGAATGAGATGATTTATGGAATTGGAAATATAGTGAATGGTTTATATATTCTTGATATAGATAATCCTATTTATAACATTCATAATAAGAAGTTCTTTTTTGATTCTAATCCCACTTACCTTTGTAATTGTTTCCTTTTGTAACGTCCTGGGCCCGGTTGCAACTGAATGGCGCCCTGATCCCAGTTGGCCACATGGACTCAATCGCATCCCCCTAAACACTAGAAGTTTTGTACTAACAATGGGGGCCTAGGATGTGTCTGTGGCGATACTATTACCTCTTATCAGAGTGTAACATAGTTGTAGAAACATATAATCAATAAAAAAAAGCATTAAATTAATCATAAAATAGATAAACATCAAAACACGGGTATATATAACAATGCTTGAAGTAATCTAATATACAATGATAATCATGTCATGTGTCTACAAAGTAGTCAAATAGTTATAAATGGTAGGTGTACAATACATCTAATACTACCAAAAAGACCAAAAACTATCCCAACTAGAATTGTGATCCCCATCTCAGTCCAGTGCTCCCCTTCTCTAAAGTATCAATCAAAAACATGTAGCAGGGCGCTTTCCCTTATTCATACCTATAGTCATGAAATATTATTGGGTGTCAAAGGCATCCTGAGTAGAGTGTGAGATAAAATCACAGTAGGCCACCACCAACGGTGTCTAATGTCATCTATTCAGTGAATATATAATAATAAAAATGTTCAGGAAGTAATATAATATGTAAAGGAAGTACTGAAATTAAAAAAAATAAAGGTTTGGGTTTGTATGGACACTTGTTTTATGCTACCTGCTTTGGCCTTAGCTAGAAGTCTATGAATAAATAGTCAGTCCTATATCATTTAATAAATAAGTCTTGGAACCTGGCATGTAAGTCAACACCCCCCGTAATGATATGTGATCAAGAGCTACCTAAACAAGCCATCAATATGGAATAAGTCTCTGAACAAATCTAATATTGTTCTTTGGATTAAAAGACACTCCATATAAAACATTTCATTAATTATTTAATTAAGAATCTGGGCCCCTCCTTGTCCTTCCTTATTTAGAATCAAGGTACCACTCTAGTCATAGCATGAACCAAACAAATTACAATCCCATCCTAGGAATTCCTTATTGGAATCATGATATCGCTCTAGGTGTGGTATAACATCATTTCAATTTGATTCCATCCTTGGTAGTCCACTAAGGGGGAATAAGTCTCACTCTTGGAATATATATAATCCTTCCTCTGAGTCCATCCTTGGTAGTCCATATAAGGATTCCAAGTTTCACTCAATTGTATATCAGTAAAGCCTCTTAGTTCATCCTTGGAATTCCACTAAGGAATCTAAGTGTCACTCAATTATAAGTGAGTCAGTATCTAAATGAGTCCATCCATGGAATTTTTATATTATCCCACTTGTCACCCAAGGAATATAAAAATATTAAAACAATTTCATTTAATTATTTCAAAGTTCATCATCATGATTATATCAATTTAACCTCACCTCAGAAGGTGACTCAAGGAATGGGGTGTGATTAGAAGGCTTATCCTCTTAATTATATCACATTAGAATATCAATATAAGAATAAATTCATTCTTAAGAAAGAAAATATATGGATATTTCCTAGGGACACAGTCATCTATTCTCTCTCGTTAATCAATTCAATTACAAATCAATCACAATTACAATTCATCATTTAATATCTCATGGTAAGGGGTAAACGAGACACCTAATGGTATTAAAATTCATATCCCACCCATGGTGGTATAATTAATTAAACAACATTCCCAAGGGGTTTTTATAATTCAAGGTTCATAACATTAAGTCATTTATTAATGGGTCTCATTAATTACATAGGTCATATCTATCCATTTTAATCAAGGAATAGATTCCATTTCAAGGAAGTCACTTGGAAAATATATTGTATGACAAAATTATATATATATAAACACATAAAATTTAAGGTAAAAGAATGATATCACCTACCAAATGTTTTTAGTGGAGTGTTCATCCAGTATCAACTCCTTGTTTGACTCGGATTTGGAGAAAAATGAAGAACGGGAAAAAAAACATGAAAATATGGAATATTATCTTGCACCTAAATAGTATATCTGAGACAAATAAAAATGAATAATAACACAAAAGGAATTTATTACTCACTGATTCAGATTCAACAAGATCAATGGTGCTTGATTCTGAGAACAGACAGAGGAGCGGGATCAAAATCTACAATTTCACTCAATGAGGAGCTTCCAATGTTAAGCAGCTATCCAAGGAGGAGAAGAAATGGGATTTTAGGTTTAAAAATATTTTAAGGTAAAACAATCATTTTGCCTCAAAATACTATGCTACATGATTTTGTCTCATGGTTAGAAAAACCATGCACCCTTTATTGTAAGGTGGGGCACCTCATGCAGTTATTTTGAAAGGTTTGACTAATCATGTGAAAACCATGAAAAAAAACTCTATAAAACACTACAGGTGCTCCCACACGGGTGTACACCTCCATCTGCATGTTTTCTTCAAAATGTGTTCCACGTACCTCCCCTTTGTCTAGCCTCACACTATTAGTAGTGATCGTGTAACCTTCCCCTCATAGTTTCTACTAACCGTGTGTCTTGTCCTTTTCTTCCAAAAAATTGGGTTCCTTTATTTGAAAAATCCTCAAAAACCTCTGATACACATTTTACCTCAAAGGTTAATCACATTATTCCATAATTAAGAATTTAAATTTAAAATAGATGGAAATAAAAAGATTCAATACCTCAAGAAAGAACTGGGTTCTTACAAACTTCCCCCCTTAAAGAAAATCATCCTTGAATTCCCTTCCAAGGGTGTTGAAGAATAATATGCAAAAAAAATCCAACCACTAATCATGTACATTGGCCTACCACAACCAAGTCTCATCTTATAAACATCCTTGCTTCCATATCAATCATACTAGAGGAACTAATCGACCTTAGAGAAACTTTTTCCTATGATCCACAATATAAATAAGATTATTCTTGAAGGATGTATATACATATATCTTAACCTCCTTAGGTTAAAAAGAATGAGATGATTCTGAATGATAGTGGTGCGGTTGAGATACATAGAAGACATCGTACATGGATCGATACCTCTAAGGTAACTGCAATCGATAGGCAACCATCCTGACTCTTTCCAAAATCTCAAACAGCCTGACATATAACGGTGAATGTTTACCCTATCTCATGATCCTCTTGTACCCCAATCATGATGAGACACATAAAAAGACCTAATCCCTAACCTCAATATCTGATGTTTTTGGACAAAGATCAACATAAGATTTATTTAAAGACTTTTTATTAGCCATACGCTTTCAAATCAACTGAACCTACTCTATAGTCTCTTGTATGATATAAGTTCCAAGCATTGATGCCTCTCCTACCTCTAACCAACGCAAGGGTTATCGCTATAGCCTAATGTAAAAGGCCTCATAAGGAACCATCTTTATAGTATCCTAAAATCTATTTTTTGGTCAATTCACCAGGGGTATGTGCCTCTCCCAAGAACCCCTAAAATCTAAGACGCCTTCCCACAGCATGTCCTTAAGAACATGTATTGTGCATTCTAACTGGCCATTGGTCTGAGGGTGGTATTTTGTGCTCAAAAGCAACTGTGTACCCAATTCCCTCTGCAACCCTTGCTTGAACCATGAATTGAATCAGGTATCACAATATAAAATGATAGTATGAGGGACCTTGTGAATTCATGTTATATCACAGATATATAACCTCCCAATCTCATCTACAGAAAAGGTCTTTGTGATTGGTAGGAAATGAGAAACCTTTGTGATCCTATCAACAACAACCCAAATGAAATCCTTTCCTCATGATGACCTCATTAACCTAGTCACAAAATATATCTCAACATCATACCACTTCCACTTAGGAATGGAAAGTTGTTGTAAAATTCTATCTAGTCTCTAGTGTTTCACATTCACCTACTAATAGGTGGAACACCTCATAACAAAACCAGCTATGACTTTTTTCATACCCATCCACCAGTATTATCAATGTAAATCCCAATACATCTTGGTGATGTTGGGGTTTACTTCCCAAGATAAATCATGAAATTCTTGCATCATCTCCTCGTGAATGTCTGAAAAAACCCATATTTGACCATGTGTACATAGAATTCCATCCTCACATATGGTCCAAATAGAAGGAGGGTCCTCACCTACCACACTCTCCGGTATGACTAGGCCTTCAGAATCTGATAGTTGCATCATCCTCACTCTATCCAAAAGGGTAGATTTCATAACTAAGGATGAAAGAGAAGTCTTCCCTTGACTATCCTGAACCTCCAAGTGCATCTCGGAGAACAAATCCATAAGATAACACTCACTATCATCCTCTTAAACTATATGTACTTGAGTCCTATTAGTGCATCATCTACTATATTTCCTTTACTAGGCGTGTAGGTAAGATCAAATTCAAAAGACTATAGGTACTCCACCCACCTTCACTATCTCAGATTTAGATCATGATGTGTGAAAATATACTTGAGGGTTTTTTGGTTCATGTGCACCAAAAAAATCCCCCTAGTAAATAGTGTCTCAAAAAGCACAAATAATGAACAACTGCAACTAGCTTTAGATCATGCGTCGGGTAGTTTTCTCTTATGGACTCAATTTTTGAGACCAGTACACCACAACACTATCCCCTTGCATTAGCACTAATCTAAGAATTATACCTAATGTGTCACAATACATAGTGTATCTTCTACTTTGTTCTAAAAAAATTAGTATCAGTGCTAAAGTTAATCTCCCTTTCATCTCCTAAAAGGATGAATTAGATGAATTTTACTATAAAAACTTCACACTCTTCTTAGTAAATCCCATGAGCGGTGCTTCTAGGAATGAGAAGTCTTGTATAAAACACATGTAATATCCATCTAGCCCCAAGAAACTCTATATATCAAATATGTTCTTGGGATACTCCCAGAAAAATATAGCTCTCACCTTCTCTAGATCAAATGATACTTCTATCTGTGATATAATGTGACCCGGGAAGTGAATTTGATCTATCTAGAAGTGGCACTTTGTGATATTAACATATAACTGATGCTCTCTTATTGTATCCAATATGATCACAATATTCTTATCATGTTCTTGTCAAGTGGGAGAATAAACCAAGATATCATCAATGAATACCATGAAAAATTAAACCATATAAGGATGGAAAACTTGGTTCATCAATGCCAAGAAAACTATTATGAGATCTAACCGCATAACCAAATAATCATATAGATCATACCGGCTATGAAAATCTATTCTAGGTATGCCCAATGTACTAACACACACTTGATGATAACCATATATCAATTCAATCGTTGATAATACCCAATATCCTTAGAGATAGTCGAAGAGATCAGATATCCACAATAGAGGATACTCATTATTAATCATTAGCTGGTTCAATTTCTAGTAATTCATATATATCCTGGGAGTTATGACTGTATTTTTTTTCAAAAACGACCAGTGAACCCCGTGGAGAAGTACTGGGTCAGATAAACCCCTTGGCCTCTAAATCTTCTAGCCACATCTTGATCCCATGTAACTTAGTATTAGTCATCCTATAAGGAGGAATGGATACCGTTCTAGATCCTAACACTAGATCGATAGATAACTCTACCTCTCTCACTGGAGGTAGTATAGAAAATTCATCAGGGAAACATCCCTTAAATGATCAACCACTAGAGGGAAATCTTCCTGATGTGTTACCTAATCATTCAAATATAAACTCATGATATGGGATGTAATCTTACCCATCCTGTGATACTCAGGCCTAGATCAGCTTTCCTGGACATCCCATTTACCCTTATGAATAAACTCTCATCCTTATGGTGATGTGAAGGTCACCCTTTATAAATATAAATCAATGAACACATGAAAGGGAACTAACCATTACATCATAAGAATGATGTCAAATCTTATCATCTTGAGGACAAAGAGGTCCCTTATGAAGTGACACATGCCAATCTCAAGGGGGAACTCATTGTACTTATGTACATCCTCTATTAAAAACCCTAATAGAGTATCAAGAATCATAATGTCTTAAAAACACTAATCATTGAGCCTAAGTCTCTACACAATAGGAATAATTATAAAGTTATGAGAACTGCATGTATCAAAAATAGAATATTCTAAAGTAGAGGATACTATAATAGTACCTATCAAAATAGAAATATGGGATTATTATCCTAAGTTATTGGTTGCAATGTGTATATATGTCCTGATCTGCGACCCTATGATACAGCCTGGGTACCCAGAGCAAATCCACTCTACTATCACTACAGAACTAGGGTATGAATACCACATCCAAAACTACCGCCTTAGCCTGATCGTCCATCTATACTTCAGTTCCCTTACTAACTAGAATCTTTTTACCCCACTTCTTCACATGGATTAGATAAAGACCCTCTCTCACTGGATTTTATAGTAAAATTTATGCAAAAGCATTATAGATGCCCATCTTGTCATAGTATCAGCACTCGACTGGGTCTCTCAAGAACTGAGGCCTCGTATGTCCTAGCCTACCGAACTGGTGGCACCTCACCTTTCTACCTTAGTGTGTGATCTGGATACTAATATCACTATTCAGAATCTCTAGACGATGCTTCCTACTATTGGTTTATGCAATACCATATCTAGGTGTCAAACAGCCCTAGCTCTCACCCCCAAACTCTCTTAGGTTATTCTCCATGATAAGCATGTAATTCACTATTCTAGAAATTTTAGTCCATAGAAATACATTCAATTATGATCGCATGTCATGCTTAAGACCATCCTCAAATCTCCTAGATTTAGATAACTCATCACCCGTCGGAATAGGTTTGAAGCACTGGAGCTCTATAAAACAAGTTAAATAATCCATAACTGATAACATGCCCTGCTCTAAGTGCATGAACTCTAAATATCTATTGGCCCTCAACATATCGGGATATAATTAATCATATAAGTTCATATGAAAATCCCTCTAATCTATCTCCTGATGATGATTTGTCTGAGTAATGAAATTCCACCATCTTTTGGTGGAATCACATAGCATGTAAGTAGAAATATTTACCCTCCTTTCAGTGGGCATATCTAGATACTCAAAGATATATAGCATGGCATCTATCCATGAATCCATAGCCTTTGTTCTACCATCCCCCAAAAATGTGGGCAGATGTTGCTGCAAGAACGTGTCTTTCAACACAACCATAGAGGAGGTAGGTTATAGTGCTCCCTAAAATGTTTGCATGAAGTAGAAAATCCCCTTATGGAATTTTGCCTCATCACCTATGTCTAATAATACTTATGGTGCCGCATATGGCACTATAGGAGGATCCACCTGCATCCCAGTTCCCACCACCTCTGAAGCATGGTTGTCACCACCCTCCTGGACTACGAATTGAAGTCTTCATGGTGGTATGTCTCTACAATTCCAAAAACATGCCTTAGAAAAGAATGTTATCAAAGTTCACATCTAAAAGTGAAGATATTGAAATAGGTTAGGTACAAAACTTCTTATATAAGAATCACACCCCTCTTCCTAATCCTTGAGCTAGGTGTGGGAAACTTACAGATTATAAGAAAGAAAGAGATATTGCATACTGCCCACTATGAAGGTTAGGTCTAGATCAAATACTATGCTATAAAAAATTTCAGATCCCATTTTAGTTTCATATCCATTAAAATTTTCATTTTAAATGGTTGAACCAAATGGTTCACCAAATTATGATCCATAAGGGTTGATACTCCTAATGAACTGAAATATGGCATCCACAAAATCCACACCATAACATGTTCCATTCCATGTGACTCATAGTCCATAACTCAACATGCCATAATTGGATGTGTAGGGTGTCTGATGTAGCCTAATTAGGAAAAAAATTCTTAGGTTATAGAAGGCACTCTATATACCAAGCATGTTTTTCGATTCCCAGACAAATAATTTATCGAGTAGTAGGTATATCAATCATGGAACATATCACAACATCAAGCAATAAATAAATGCATCCTATATGGCATGGCATAATGTATGGCATGTGAATTATAACAGGTAACTAAAATGATGCATGAGATGGCATACCCTCATCTCACTAGGATGAAAAAAATATAACCTATAATCAAATAAATTATGACATCCCAATTTAATTTCATCACTCAATGGTTGAATCAAATCAACTGTAGTAGAAAAAATCTATAAAATAATAATTTTCATTCAAGTAAATATGGATTTTTATTGTACGTGGGTTATCTACGCCCAGGCACAACTCATTACCAAATTTTAATTCTTCCTAATCCCCTTTATATTATCTCAAAATAGTAAAGAAAACCAAAAATGACCCTCTGATACCACTTTGTAATGTCTCAGACCCAGTTTCCACTAAACTGTGACCCAAGCCCAGTTGGCCACATAGCATCAAGTGCATCTCTCCAAATTCCAAAGACTACAGAATAACAGTGAGGGCCTATAGTGTATTTTTGGGGAGACTATGACCTCTTGTAAAAGTGTAACACAGTGGTAGTAACATATAATCAATTGTGGAAGAAGTAATTTAATCGGATAATAGATAAACATAAAAATATAGGTATATATAATAATTCCAGAAGTAATCTCATATACAATGATGATCATGTCATGTATCTATAAATAACCCAAATAGGTATACATGGAAGGTGTACAATACATCTCAAGATATCAAAAATACCAAAAACTATGCCAGATAGAATCATGAGCCTCACTCTTTCCTATTCTCCCCTTCTCCTAAGAAGAAATCAAAAATCTATAGCATGGAACTTTCCCTTGTCCATACCTACAATCATTAAATATTCTTAGGTACCAAAGGAATCCCTAGTGGGGTATGAGATAAAATATCAGTAGGACACCACCAACGGTGTCTAATTCCATTTAATCAGTGCATATATAATAATAACAGTGTGAATGTGGTATTAAAATATGTAAAGGAATTACTAAGAGTAACTAACCCATAAAGTTCCAGGTTCGCATGGACACTCATCCTCTACTACCTACTTTAGACTTAGCTGGAAGTCTCTAAATAAATAGTTTGTCCTATATCATTTAATAAATAAGTCTCAGAACCTAGTGTGTATCTTAGCATCCCTCGTAATGATATGTGATCAAGATATGGCTAACGAGACCATAAATAAGGTATAAATCTCTAACTAAATCCAAGCTTGTTATTTGTCTTGGAAGACGCTCCAAATAAAACATTTCATTAATTATTCAATTAAGAACCTAAGCCCATATTTGGACTTTTTTATTTGGAATCCATGTACCACTCTAGGAGTAGCATGAACCAAGAACCTTACAAGGCTATCCTAGTAATTCCTCATTGGAATACTGAGATCTCTCTAGGTGTGGTATAACATAATTTTCATTTCAGTCCTTCATTAGAGGTGCAATAAGGGATCCCAAGTCTCACTCCTCTCGTATATAGAATCATCCCTTTGAGTCCATCCTTGGAAGTTCATATAAGGAGTCAAAAGTTCCACTCAAGTGAATATCAATAAAGCCTCTAATTCCTTCCTTGGTAGTCCACTAAGGAGTCTAAGTGTCACTCAGGAATTAGTAAGGTAGTAGCCAAATGAGTCTATCCATGGCATTCGTATATGAACCCATGTGTCACCCAAGGAATATAACAACAGTTAAACAATTTCATTTAATTATTTCAAAGTTTATCAACATGATAATATCGATTTAAACTCACCTAAGAAGGTGGATCAAGGCATGGGATAAGCTTATAAGGTTTAGCCTCTTAATTATCTCACATGGTCATATAAATATAAGAAGCAACACATTCTTAAGCAAGAGGGAAATGTTCATCAATTCCCTCTCTTTAATCAATTTAATTACATATCAACCACAATTAGAATTAATCATTTAACATCTTGTGGAAAGTGGTAAATGGAACACCTAAAAGGTATTCAAATTTATATGCCACTCATGGTGGTCCAATTAATTAAACAACACACCCAAGGGGTGTTTCTAATTCATGTTTCATAACCTTTAATAATTTATCAATGGGTCTCATTAATTATAAAGGTCATACCTATACATTTTAATCAAAAAATAAATTATATTTCAAGTGCATCGCTCAGAAAATTGGGTGCGTGGAAAAATAAAATATTTATAAACACCTCAACTTTAAGGGAAAATCATGAGACCACCTACTGTAAGTTTGTATTGGAGTGCTCATCCAGTATCAACTCCTAATTCAACTCATATTGGGAGAAAATTAATAATATATGAAAACCCTAAAAATATGGTATATTACCTTACACCTAAATTTTCACACTCAGGTTTTTAATCCTGCCTTTATTTCGGTTCAGGGTAGGTCTTTGGCCTTTTCTCTTGAGAACTGGGTGTAATGGGTTTAATAGTTTTAGGTATTATTTCTATTTTTATTTGGTATATCTTCTCCCTTTGGGTTTCCTTTGAGTTTTTGGAGAAAAATGAGAATTTTTAGGTTTGACAGACTCGGCACACGGTTTGCACATAGTTAGTAGTAATCATGCGCCAATCTAGGAAACTTTGTGGTAGGATGCGGAACTTGCCGGATAACCTCCACATAGTCATGTGCCTCGGCCCAGGTAAGTGTGTAGCCAGTGTCTTCATTGGAAGAGGTGGCCTCACGGTTTCCACGTGTTTTGTAAAACCATGCGGACTAACCGTGCGGTCTACCAAGTCATTAAAAATTTAGGTATTTTTCTCTCTCCTCACGATTTTAACCCTCCTTACCCCTTATTTATCCCCTCCCTTGGGTTATTCCTCCCTAGGTGCACCTTCCCTTCCATCCTTCTCCTTTGGGGCCTTAATTTCTTTCCGTATTTGGGTGGTTCTTCCTTGATTCATCAATTAAGTTTCCTCTCTCTCATTCCTTCTCTCTATTTAGGGATTTCTTCTCTTTTTCCTTGGGGTTTCCTCTCTCCCTCAGCTAGGGTTATGATTTTTAGGGTCAATTCCTAAATATTTGGGTTCGATCTTAATGACTTAGGTCAGATATTTTCTCCCTTGGGTGTGGTGGTGATGAGATTAATGTTTTGCACCATATTTCAGAATTTTCTCCATTATTGAGGTAGTACCCCATTGCATATTTCCTTTAAAGTTATATTTACATTAATTTTTTGATTTTTTTTAACCCCTTTAATTGCTAAGTAGGAATCTATTATTGTTAGAATAATTGTATCATGTGAGATTAGTTGGTTTTCCCTTGTTTGGTGATTGTTTAGAATGATTGGAAAGCATTGTGCACCCTGAGTGGTTGTTAAATGGCCCGATTGGAAATTTTAAGTGATTAATGGTTTTTAAAGATATGGTTTGGTTATTATAAATGTATTGGTGATGTTTGAAATGGTGATTGGATTTTTTAAATTAATTTTTACACATTAAGGGCTTATTGATATGCCCCTTTGTCCATTGTAAATGCATTTTGGTTTTGAAGGGTGGTTCAGATTATAAAATGGGGTTGTATGGATATTGATGAATGGGATTATTTTTGTGAAAATGTTATAAGTCCCATTTGGAATCTTGAATTGGTTAATTGGAAAACCCATCTAGGAGGGATCCATTACCTAGTTTAATGATGAATGGGTGGTAATGTCCTTGAATTAGGACTCCACCCATGTGATTCTTATTTAAGGCATGGGATACTAATTGAGGAGGTTGGGGTGGTGCTGGTTGGGGGAGTGTATAATAGTATATATATGTGTGACTTATTGATTGTATTGTTTGGAACACCCCCTTATGAACATATCATGGGAACCTATCATAGAGAAGATTAATTCTAATAATGTTTTCTACACTAGTCTAGGTTATTGTACTAGATAGTGGCCTATAGAAGGTGGATACTTGGGTTTATTGCTATGGGATTAGACCCCTCGACCAGGCCAAGTAGGGAGAAAATCATTAATTAAGGTGTTATGATGTCATAGAGTAGGACATTTCTTCTAGATGAGTCACATGTATAGTATTTTTTGGTTATCCTTTGAGTTCCTAGGTGTTCACATGTTACTCTGACTCTAGTATCGTTATCCATTTCCCTCATTGTGTGACTATACTTCCTTGTTCTTGGTTTTGAGTGTTCTTTAGGAAAATTATGAAAGTGTAGTTTTTCTAAAAAGGTTTCAAGAAAAACATTATGAATGAATAATTTTCTTCCCTATTTATCTTTATAATGAAAAATAAAAGCTTTCTTGTTTGTCTCCCTTTATCCTTCTCCCCTGTGAACTTAACTTATCTCCTTGAATGAGTCGTGTTTTTAAATGTGAGGGCAATGGACCGTGTTTTGTTTATTTTGAAATGAAAATTATGAAAAACCTATGTTTATAGTTTTTATTTCAAACCTGAAAATCAATGTTTCTTTATTTAAAGCATATTTACTAGGGATAGATTAATTTGGTCCTAGCTACTGAGTTTTAATACTCATGCCTATAATGTTTTCTTGTTTTTAGTTTCTCCATAAAGTTCTATCTTTGGTTCAGTTGCCCCTAGTGATGGTGGTTGTTTAGTTAGAGAGTGACCCTCGAGTCATATAGAGGTGTTGTTTGGTGTCAATTTCAGCTTGGTTGTTCTGGTTTTGTTCATTGTTCAGTTTTTTATTTCTTTATTTTTAAATGTAAACAATATAAAATCTAGAAATCAATTTGATTTTAGTTTACCCCCCTTTATTTATTCAGATGTATTTGTATATTTTATTGGGTGAAACCATTCCCATTTTCTCTATTGATTCCCTCGGTGCTTATCACCAACCCAGCAGGTTTAGGAACACCTCTCGGGCCTTGTCGCGGGTCGACTCGGGTAATCGGTTCAGGGTTGACCCGGGTTGATTCGGGACAAAATGGTATCAATGAAGATCATCTCTTTTGAGGACCTTGCTTTTAGAGTGCCCTATGTTACTTGGGGATCTTAAGGTATACGGAGTAGGATTTTCAGGCTCAAGGTATAGGTGCAGGAAGAGCATCACAAACTCTTTCTCATTCTGAACCTCGGGTTACCATGGGATGTCTGGGTTTGTCAGTGTCTTTGGTTCTGGTGGATTGATTGGTATTAGGAAATTAAAAGGGAGTTGGGAAGTGTAATTCATTAGCTCTCAGGGCTTAGAAAGCCATGTGGATATAGGGACATTACCCTAGAATTCTCTCTGTGATGGTGGCGTTACTAACGTAGGGTCGCCAACCATATGATCGAGTCACCCATCGACGCTAGTTTCCCCTTTGTGAATTGTTTGGGTCTTCTTTAATTCTGAAAACTATTTTGAAAAGTCTTGTTTTGGAATGGTGAAAAAAATTAATTTAAAGTGGAAATGACCTTGTTTTAGTAAGTGAGAAATTTGGTTTTTTAAAATGAATTTTTGAGATAAAACTAAAATGGTTTCGATTAGGTTGTTGATAATTTTTTGGGAAGTCTTATAAAATTTATAAAATAAATGAAATGATTTAGATTTGAAGTGAAAAGATGGGAAATGAGTTTTGACTAAATGGTTGGTTTTTCTTTGAATGGGGTTTTGTGCTATTTGGATGGGATTGAAGATTTTTGTGGATAGTGGTTTTTGAAGAGTATTTTGGGATTTGAAAAGGAAAGGTGGGTTAAATTTTTTACCTTTGGTGTTTCCGTGAGTAACCACATGTATAGATATTTATGATAAAATGGTCAGGTGCCCTAAATGTGCATGGTTGAGTCCCATGGGACACCATTTGTGGTTGTATAATTCTTTCAAGATTGTTTTCTTTTTGAAAATGTTTTAGGGGGAAAATTATGTTTTGGTAACTTGTGGTGGTATGTCGTATCCATTGTATTTTTGAAAGTGATTTTTCTTTTGTAATGTTTGATGTGAAGGATCCATGTGTTGAATTGGTTTTAATCGAGATCCTTGTTTTCCTTTTTTCTTAGTATCTTCCCCCACAAAGGTTTGATGGATAACCAAGATGTAGCTTTGGGTGGTACATCTCTTGTGAACTCTCCCGTTGATCAACCCATAGACTATATTCTTGAGTTATGGAAGTTAAATAATCCTCTTTTCTATGGTCAAGTGTATCCTCTTGAGGAAGAGGGATGGATGTAGAGGATTGAGAGGGACTTCAGTCTCCTTGATTTTCCTGAGACATTGAAGGTAAAGTTTTCTACCTTTATGCTCAAAGGCCTATCCTGGAAATGGTGGAAGTATTTTTCTTGAAGAAAGACTTAGAAATATCTTACATGGAAGTTTTTTAAGTCTTCGTTCATCCAACATTAATTTTATAAGATGATGATGGTGAGGAAGAGGATAGAGTTTTCTGGTCTTCATCAAGGTGTTGGATTGGTGTTGGAATTCTTTCACCGCTTCTTAGACCTGGCTCCATATGAACTAGGGTGTGTTGGAAACGATCTCGTGAAAGCTTGGAATTTCGAGCTCATGCTTCATCCTGAGATGCAGTTGAAGGTGGAAGAGATAAACCCAACCATCCTCTCTGATTTGATGAGGCAATCCTTTTATGCTAAATCTGAGCTAGAAGGAGGGATTGAGATATAGAATCTTCCTCTGGTCTCTGGAAATAGTGAAGAGGATTCTGATAAGAATAATGGGAAGTGGTCAGATGATGGTGGTGCTGGTAAGAGAATTAAGAGGCCTTAGGACCACTCATCAACCTCTTCTGGGAGAAATGTTGTGACCTGACATCAGTGTGGAAAGAATGGTCATAAGATACCATCATTCCTGAGTTCTCCAAGAACCCGCCACACCTATAGACACTTGGGTCACTTGAAGCGGTTCTATCGGGGTGTTTCCAAGAAACACTATGAAGTCGGACCCAATGCTTCAAAGGATACCCCATCCTGTTTGAAGAAATAGGTCACTATTTGGGGTTAGTTTTGGTTCTCTCTTACTGTAATGTTCATCGTTGAAATAGTCTTGTCCGGTGGCGTTCTGTGGTGGTTCCTTTTTCTTTTGGTTGTAATAGTGGTTTCTGTTGAACCCTTGTGAACTCTTATTTCAATGGAAGTGTGTTTCTCAAAGTTTTGATATGTGTGTTCTATTTATGGGATTCTAAAGCTTGGCTGCAAGGTAAGAGATGCTTCGATCTTTATATCTCCAGCCTTAGGTCTCGGAGTGAAGCTAATGTATAGTCAATAGAACCCCAGTGGTGTGAAAAGGCCTTAGTTTAAGTTATACCCTCAGTATGGAGGATGGAGGTGGTTTAAGACTCAAGTTAATTTGTTTGGGTTTTAATGGTTCTATTAGGTAGAGAGTGTTGTGGGAACCCAGTTTCCTCATTATGACCTATTTGGGTGTAAGGGTTTCCCTCAGAGTTAAGGAGGCATAGTCTTCTCATTTTCTTAATATCTTAGTGGTTGTGTTTCATCGTATTTGGGCCTCCTTTTTATGCCCCTAGCATCTTGCATGTGCTAGTTAGGTTTGGTTTATTAGTGGTTGTATGGGGGATGTTGAGAAGTTAGCGTATGTCTGTTGTGGTTTTGATGGTCCATTAGATGGGCCCTCTCTCCCCTCCCCTTGTGGTGGGAGTCCTTGGTTTGTGCAAGTAAATTTCTGAGTTCATTGGATATCATTAGTTCTTATGGTGGTGACACCCATCGTGGGTCTCATTGAAATCTTCTCATAAAGGAAAGCAGTGTGAGCTAGTATATTTTGGTGGGGAGTCCATTCAAACCTCCCCATGTCAGAATCTTGATTTCATTCCTAGTTTTAGTTGTAATTGAGTGGTCTTATGCGAACCCACCTACTTCTATGTCCTCCTTTTGAGTAAAGAGTTGGGATGGGAGTAATCCAGCATTTGGTTGGAGTAAGGTTATAAAAGGTACTCATTGGATGTGGTTTAGGCTTGTTTGTTGGTTTTGGGAGGATGGTTGTGTTCCTCTTAGTGTCATTCAATATGTTGTGTTTTAAGGATGAATTGAGGGTGGGGAAAAATTGTATGTCCTTGGACTGATCAACTAGAGGTGTTTAAACTCTTAGGGTCAGTGCCACCTAGTAGGGAGACCAATTTGGTCCCCCCCCCTGAGTTTTTCTTATTAGCTTCTATTCTTGTTGGGGATGTTTTGATAGTATCTTCATTTTTCATTCCTTGAGAATCTTCTTGATTTGTAGTGAAGTATTGGGTTTTGCTTTCAGGTAAGCCTTGGGTTAGATTTATGAGGGCAGAAAGCATTATGGTGGGGAGAATTTTCACACTCGGGTTTTCCTTTATTCCGATTCGGGGTAGGTCCCCAGCCTTTTCTCTTGAGAACCGGGTGTGAAGGGTTTAATATTTTGAGGTACTCTTTCAATTTTTTTTAAACTTCTCTCTTTGGGTTTACTTTGAGGTTTTGGAGAAAAATGAGAATTTTTGGGTTGGACAGACTCAGAACACGGTTTGCGCACGATTAGTAGTAACCATGCGCCAACCCAGGAAACTATGTGGTAGGAGATAGAACCTACCACACGGCCTTTATATGGTCATGCGTCTTGGACCAGGTAAGTGTGTGGCCAATGTTTTCTTCAACAAAGGTGGTCTCACGGTTTCCACACGGTTTGGAAAACCGTGCAGACTAATTGTGTGGCCTGCCGGGTTATTAAAAATTTGGGAATTTTTCTCTCTCCTACCGATTTTAACCCTCCTTAACCCTCATGTATCTTGTCTCTAAGTCTCTTCGTCCCTTTGAACTCCTCCCCTTCTATCCTCATCCTTTGGGGTCTCAATTTTTTACCAGATTTGGGTGGTTCTTCCTCGATTCATCAAGTAAGTTCCCTCTCTCTCATTTCTCCTCTCTGTTTAGGGATTTCTTCTCCTTTTCCTTGGGTTCCCTCTCTCCCTCGGCTAGGGTTCCAATTTTTAGGGTTGATTCCTAAATTTTTAGGTTCAATATTAATTTATTAGGTTGGATCTTGTCTCCCTTGGGTGCAGTGGTGGTGCGATTGAAGTTTCGCATTGGATTTCGAAAGTTTATCCATTCTTGAGGTAGGACCCCATTACATATTTCCTTTAAAGTTATATTTACATTGATTTCATGGTTTTATTCACCCCCTTTAATTTCTAAGTAGTAATCTATTATTGTTAGAATAATTTTATCATGTGAAATTAGTTGGTTTTCCCTTGTTTGGTGATTTTTTGGAATGGTTGGAAAGGAAATTTCACCCTGAGTGGTTGTTAAATGGATCGGTTGGAATTTATAAGTGATTAATGGTTTTCAAAGACATGGTTTTGTTTTTATAAATGTATTGTTGATGTTCAAAAATGGTTATTGAAGTTTTTAAATGTATTTTTACACATTAAGGGCTTGTTGATATGCCCCTTTGGCCATTGTAAATGCATTTTGGTTTTGAAGGGTGGTTTGGATTATAAAATGGGGTTGTGTATGGATATTGATGAAAGGGGTTGTTTTTGTGAAAACATTATAAGGCCGGTTTGGAATCTTGATTTGGTTAATTGGAAAACCCCTCTAGGAGGGATCCATTGCTTAGTTGATTGACGAATTGGTGGGAATGTCCTCGGCTTGGGACTCCACCTGTGTGATTCTTATTTAAGGCATGGGTTACTTCTTAAGGAGGTCAGGGTGGTGCTAGTTGGGGGGTTGTATGATAGTATATACATGTTTGACTTGTTGATTGCATTGTTTGGAACACCTCCTTATGAACATAGCATGGGAACCTAGCATAGCGAAGAGGAATTCTATGAACATTTATTACACTAGTCTAGGTTATTGTACTAGCTAGTGTCCCATAGAAGGTGGATACTTGGGTTTATTTATATGGTATTGATCCCCTCAACCAGGCCAGGTATAGGGCGACAGTCGGGAGTTAGGGCCTTATGATGTCATCGATTAGGGCATTCCTTCAGGATGAGTCACATGTATAGTATATTCTGGTTCTCCTCTGAGCTCCTAGGTGTTCCCATGTTTCTATGACTCTATTATCATTATCCATTGCCCTCGTTATGTGGTTATAATCCTTTGTTCTTGGTTTTGGGTGTTCTTTTGGAAAATTATGAAAGTGTAGTTTTTCTAAAAAGGTTTCAAGAAAAAAATTATGAATGAATAAGTGTCTTCTCTATTTCTATTTATAATGAAAAAATAAATCTTTCTTGTTTTGTTCCCTTTATCCTTCTCCCCTATGAACTTAAATTATCTCCTTGAATGAGCCTTGTTTTTAAATGTGAGGGAAATGGGTCGTGTTTTGTTTATTTCAAAATGAAAGGTATGGAAAACATATGTTTATAGTTTGTATTTCAAACCTGAAAATCAATGTTTCTTTATTTAAAGGATATTCACTAGGGATATATTAATTTGGGTCTACCTACTAAGTTTTAATACTCATTACTATAGGGTTTTCTTATTTTTAGTTCCTCCTGTAGGTTCCATATTTGGTTTAGTTTCCCTATGAGATGTTGGTTACTTCATTGAAGAGTGACCCTTGGGGTCACATGGAGGTGTTGTTTGGTGTCAGGTTCATCTTCATTGTTCTGGTTTTCTTCACTTTTCAGTTTTGTTGTCTCCTTATTTATAAATTTAAATGATATAAAATCTAGAAATCAATTTGAATTTGGTTTACTCCCCTTTATTTATTCGGTTGTCTTTGTATATTTTATTAGGATAAACCATTCTTATTTCCTCTATTAATGCCCTTGGTGCTTTTCGCCAGCCCAGGATGATCAGGAACGCCTCTTGGGCCTTGTCACAGGCCGACTTGGGTAACCAGTTCAGGGTTGACCCAGGTTGGTTTGTGACATAAATAGAGCTTCCTATAACAATAAAATAAATAACGATACAAAATTAATTGAGTACGCGCTGATGCAGACCCAACGAGACCGGTGGTTCTTGATTCTGAGATCAAATGAAAGAGGTGGATCAAAATATACAATTTGGATCAAGGATGATATTTCAATGTCAAAAAGCTTTCTAGGGAGGAGAAGAAATAATATTTTAGGTTTAAAAGGATTTTAAGTTAAAAATGGTCATTTGCATCAAAATATTGGGCCACATGGTTTAGACGCATGGTTGGCCAAACCATTTACCAACTGTGCACCCTCTGTTGTAAGGAGGGGAAACTCGCATGGTTAGTGTACACGGTTTGACTAACCATGTGCAAACCCTACAAAACACCTTTGTCAAAAACTGTAGGTGATCATGCATGGGTGTTAACCTCTATCCTCATGGTTTCCTCACACTGTGCGGCCTATATCTTCTCATTGTCCGACCTCACATGATTAGTAACAACCATGAGACCTTCTCCACATGGTTTCTACTAAACGTACGACTTGTCCTTTTCTTCCAAATGATTTTTCTACAGGATCTGAACAAGTCTTGAACACTTCTGATACACCCATTACCTCAAAGGGTAATTACATTAGGCCATAATTAATCATTTAAACTGAAAATTGATGGAAGGAAAAAGATTTTGTACCTCAAGAGAGAATTAGGTTATTACACCTTTGAAATATAAATTAGAAATTCATTCAAAGACTCCATAGAGATGAATTTTTGGACTCATTTAATTATGAATAATTAGATACATGTGAACCTTGTTTATTGTAAAAAATGAAAAGTCTCTTTTGGGAGAAAATTTGACAAGGATAGTGGACTATTGGATCTTATACATAGGGATGTATATGGACCAATGAGTACACAATAAAATGTTTTTAGGTACTTTGTTATTTTTAATGATGTATTTAGTTGGTATGGTTGCATGTTTCTGATGAAACATAAGTATGAAACCTTTGAAATGTTTAGATAGTTTCATAATGAAGTATAGAATTAACTAGGAAAAAGTATTGAAGTCCTCTGATAAAATCAAGGTGGTGAGTGCTTGTGCTAGGAATTTATTGTTCATCTAAGTGATTGTAGAATTTTTTTCACAAGTAACTCCTCCCCAAACACAATAATGTAATGGTTTATCTACTTTTTTATACATGGTTTGATTGATGATGAGTTCATGTGTCCTTCTTATATCATTTTGGGGTTATGCCCTGGAGACTGAAGTATTACCACTAAACCTTATTCCATTTAAAGAATACATAAATACATCATATGAGATATGGTATTGGAAACATCCTGACTTTCATGTTATAGAGATTTTGGGATGTGAAGAATTCATACAATTATTAGCTTCTAAAAACCTTAATCCTATATCTGATAAATGATTAATTTTTTGTTATCATAATGAAATTAGTGGATATTATTTGTATAATATTACTGAGAACGAAGTGTTTATGGATCGATGAAGTGTTTTACTTGATAAAAACATATGAGTCGAGGTTTCAGTGGGAGGAAAGTTGAACTTTATAGAAGTTCAAGACAAATAAATTGGAAATGTTCCTAAGATGAAGGTTGATCAATTTCTATAAATAGTTTTGGAATAAGAATTGACTCAAGTTACAAAAGAACCTAAAAGGTCTTGTAGTATTCATCAAGAACCCAAGAGATATGGATTTCTTGTGGCTAATAATAATTAATTAACATCCATAGGAGATGAAACTGCTTCCTACCAAGAGTCCATTGAGAGTTATGATTTTGATAAATTGTTAAAAGTAATGGAATCTAAGATGAACTCCATGTATTCTACCAAAGTTTGGAACTTGGTGGATGCACTTGAAGGGGTGATACCTATAGGGTAAAAGTGGGTTTTCTATAATAAAAATAACATTGATGGTATAATTTCTACCTATAAATCATGCATGGTAACAAAGGGTTACAAACAAGTTAATGGTATTAACTATGAAGATCCATTTTCACCTGTTGCGATGGTAAAGTTAATTTGGATTTTGATAGCCATAAAAAACTCATTATGCTTGTTAGATATATCAAATGGATTTAAAAACCACATTTCTTAATGTGGATTTATTCTAGGACATGTATATGAAAAAACTCAATGGTTTTGAAGTTCCAAATGAGAATGATAAGGTTTTCAAGTTGCAATGTTCCATTTACGGACTAAAGAATTATTCTCAAAGTTTGAATATTTGATTTGATGGTGCAATACAAAAGTTTAGTTTTATTAAGAACATGGATGATTCCTATGTATACAAGTGGCTTAGTTGGAGTATAGTATTATTTATAATTTTGTATGTAGATGACATACTGCTTATTGGAAATTACATCCTAACACTTCACTATGTGGAGATGTGGCTGGGTAAATGTTTCTTAATTAAAGACATGGGTGAATTATCATACATACTTACTATTAGGATATATAGAGATAAATATAATAGGTTGATTGGAATGATTCAGAACACATATATTGGTAAAAGTGTTAAAGTGGTTTAACATGGAGAACTCCAAGAAGGGGTCTTCACCAATGTTGCATGGCATGAATCCTAGGAAGATTATGTTTCCTTCTGAAGATTTATAAAGGATGGATATTATTCCTTATGTGTCCACTATAGTATTTATCATGTATGTCATGTTATGAACTCAACATAATTCCTCATATACTTTTATCATAACAAGAAAATTCTAACCCAATTCTGGTGATATCCATTGGATTGGTTTAAAGAACATCCTTAAGTACTTGAGAATGACTAAGGATATGTTCTTGGTTTTTGGAGGAGATTATGAGCTTTGTGTAAAGGGTTACAAAAATGCTAGTTTCCAATCTGAAAAAGATGATATGAAATCTCAATATGGATTTTTTTTGCCTAAATGGTGGAGTAATTTTTTAGAAGAATTCCAAATAAGCCACCATATAGGACTTGAAAATAGAGGCAAAATACATCACTGCATCGGATTCTATGAAATATTTTTTTGGATTAAGAAAATCATTTGTGATTTTGGAGTGGTTCTTAGAATCAAGGGAGAAATCGAGTTGTGTTATGACAACAATGGTGTTATTTCTCAGGTTAAGGAACTCTAGTCTCATCAAAAGACGAAAAAATCCTTTAGAAATACCATATCATATGGGAGATCATTGAGTGGGTGGTGTAAATATCATTTAGGTGGTTTTATGGGAGAATGTATTTGATCTATTGATAAAACCATTACCGCAGCAACAACATGATGGGTCATGTAGAATCTTTGGGTGTTTGACACATGAGATATTGGTTATGATGGTTGTTAATGTATCATGTTATTATAATAAATGAAATATACAATTATCATTCATTCATGTGTGTTATAATTTTTATTTTTCATGAATATTCTCATGATAATATCCCCTCTAATTATGACATTGAGTTGTCCTTAATTGGTGATCATTGTTGGGTATTATGAGTTATAACGATATTATAAGGTTGGAATGAATAGAATCTTGTATTCATTTCAAATAGTTTTATATGAGATATGAATATTTTATTCATGTGGTAATAATTAGAGACTTATTACTTAGATTGATCTGCTAAATTATATCTCATGGAATGTCATATAGTCATTGATATACTTAGGGGTGTATGCTTATTATCAATCTTTTTTACCTAAGTATGGTGAGATACCCAACTTAAGAACCTTCACACTTTGATACCCTAATTACACAAGTATACATGTTGACTTAGTTGATGCGGGGGTGGTTGTGTGTATTGATGAGCATGTCATCAGTTGGAGCACAACCAAGATGGGATTTTTCCACTTATATGAAAAGTAAAGACATCTGGACCTTGATTGAATTAGACTGAGGAAATACATGGACATGTTTAGTTATTTCCCATATAATATGTTCAACTACTTGGACAAGTGACATGTGATATACTTATTATATAGATGATGACTTGTGATGTGTTAATCAACATGGTCATTCTTTTTCTTATAATCAAGATATAGTGAGAGACCAATACTAGATTAACATGCTCTATGTATAGTGGTTACTCAACTTCATGGATAAAGGGATTATATAGGTATACATGTGATGTATATGATACATATTGTGGTGTACATTTTTGTATAGATATATGAGTATGTTTGATGGAGATCACATTAAACCCCTCAGTATCATGAGTAGCATTGATTCTTTGTTAGAGGCTTCTCTTTTCTTACATGTATAAAATTGGGAATTAATAGTTGTTTTCAATACTGCTAAGGCTCATAGGGTCACATAGTTAGGTCCTTGGGTAAGGATAAAGTTTGGGATAATTTTTTTTCAAAATGAAGTGAGTTTGAAGAAAAATCATTTATAAAAGACTTTGGATGGATTCATAAAGAGTTGTGATATTTTTTCATAATGTACTTATGGGATTTTAGTACAAATGGGAGATTTTTGGATGTGCACTAAAATGTACATTCTTGATATGCATGTACACATGCATATGATGAATGATATATATATATATGTGTGTGTGTGTGTGTGTGTGTGATATTATATATATAGTTTGCATTTATTAAATCATATTATGCATGTATTTTTTAGCAATGTGATGCATGAATATAATATATATATTATTCATTTTCTCCTGATTGGATTGTTCATCAGTCCACTACGAATGGATTAAATTATTTTCATTAAATTTGTTGAAAATGTTCAATGTATTATACCCAACAGATATAAACACATTTGATGTGTTATGAAGTGGGACTATCAGGCTTCAGCTATAAAAAAGGATGAGATCCTTTCTTGTTGTGTGTGTGTGGTGGGTTGTATATGAGCCTCTACTAAACTTTCATCCTCATGATACTTCATTTATCTCATTTGAAGAATGAATTATAACCCCTTTGGATTTCAGTTATCCTTGAAAAGATTTTTTGTATCTATTGGTCGGTGTGTCACCTTATAGGCAGGGTACATTTGATCATTTCTCCTTGTGATCTCCCTCAAGCACACTCCATCGAAGAATGAAGATGGAAGTTGTTACAACTCATGTATTCCAGGTACTCTATTTGGGGATAATATTAACACATTGATTTCTTGAAGATGGATCTCTTATGTTTTGGGTTGTCTTCTACTACAAATTGTTGTTAGATGGTCATACAGAACCCTTCATTAAAAAACTTGGCTCTTTTGAAATCAGTTCTCAATGATAGCAAAATATAGGTCCACCCATGGTGTTTCGAAATTTGTTGGAAAATATAATGTTTTTAATAAATTGTACATACAAATGAGATTGTAGTGATTTAAATGTTTCTAATTTATATTTTTTTATAATATTGATTTATTGTCATATAAATTTATTTGAAAGAAAATTGTAATTTTATTTTGAATGAATTTCTGTAATATTTTTTAAATATAGCGACACATTGTTGAAACCCATGACTTTTATCAGTGGTAGAAATATTACTGAAAAAATTACCCTTCATCGGTGCTAAAAAAGGCACTAAAAAAGGACCACATGAATATATCATCGATAGTGGATTCATCTGCCTATCATGGATATGGGATATCATTTTATATAATAAATATGATTACAAAAACTAAATAAAATTATTTACTTATAAGAAATACTGAATAATATTAATTTTTAATAACATTTTTTGAAATTTGATAATAAATTTATAGATATATTAGAATTTATTAAATATTATAAAATCGTCATCACTTTTTTAGTGATATATTGTTATGATAGGGTGGTGTTTAAATATCATCAAAATCATGGTATGAGGATGGTCAGTGAGAATAAAAATCCTATGGATTTCTACACATGGATAAGTATTAGGTAATATATAACAATATTTCACTATCAAAACATATATCAAAACAAATTACTTATTATTCTCAATGTTTCTGTAGTGTTCAAAATAAATAATGACAATGATTGTGGTTATTATGTTTTGGTCGGAGTAGATCACTCAAGAGGGGGGTGAATTGAGTGTCTATAAAAAATTTTGTTCAAAAAGTATTCTTGAAAGGTTTCACCAATAAATTTAAATACATCCCAGTAAATCAAGATTATACTGTTATGAAAGTTTGAATGTTCAAATAAATTCTTAGAAGATTGATTAATTCTTAGTAATGTTAATAGTTATAATTAATATTACTTTTGAAGCTATTCTAATAAGGCAATACAATTATAACTTCTTTCCAAGATTAACTATCAAATTGAATTTAGTGAATTTTAAATTAAATAGTAAAACAGAGAAAACTAAATCTAAATGGAACAGTGGATATAAAACAAGTGGTTCAGTCTCAATTCGAGACCTAATTCACTCCACTTGGTGATCACATGCCACCAAGCAGTTTATATAAATAAAATTTATCCACACCTAAGATCGGGGTTCACAACAGTACACAGGACTGTCCAGGTCACATGACCTCTTCCACAGTTCTACGTGGGTAAAAAATACCATGCCACACAGAGACCTCTTCCACACTTATCTTTGGGTATACACAAGTGTAAAAATATGTTTGAGAAAGGATATCTTGTATCCTTCAGTTTAATACAGGAGATAGAGTGTGTTGTTATACAGATACACACACTACTCGAAAGCTAATAAAATGATACAAAACAGAGCAGAAATGATGAGATAAAGTTTAGAAGTGCTATGAGTGGTAGTCTATGTATCTCTAGACTTCTATGATGAAGCAGATGCAGAAATAAAGTCCTCATATGGAAAACATAGTATTGTAATTCAGCTTTGGCGGATGTTCTTCATGGTGAAGATGTCATCTATTCTGATATTTGAGTATGCTTCGTGTGTTCTTTAGTAGTGTAAAGTTGTATGTGACAATTCTCTCTTCAAAAATGCTCTAAGTGTTTTCTTAGATATCGTGCTCACACACTTGCTTCACTTTACACTTTCATGCACCTGTTTTTTCTGGGCCGCACTACTATTTTATCTTGGAGTGCATGTGTTGGAGCCGATAGGTTGCATGTATTCTGCACCTCGTACCTCGTACTGTCAGGTGAAATGTCTACAAAGAAACATTAACTATGTCAATACATTTAAAATCTTCAAATATGACTGTTAGAGATTAAATTGAAAAATGAAAAAAATAGATTAAGAAACGGTGTCACAGTTTGTCTGTAAATGGTGTCTCTATGAACCGGTGTCTCCTTGAAATGGTGTATGGATTAATCACGGTGTTTGGATGGTCACAGTGTCTGGATGGTCACGGTGTCTAGTCACAGTGTCTCATAGTCATGGTGTCTCATGGTCACGGTGTCTAGGTCCTTTGCCAGAAAAACATAACCAGTGGTAGACTCATAGTGTCTCAGACTTAGCCAAACATCTATATTCAGACTTAAGCAATGATATTCATAAAATGGATTAGGCTTAATAATTTATCAAAGAAATCATTATAAATTAAATCAAAGATAGTGTATAGTAATCAAACTGAATGTATATCACTTAAGATCTTTGGATAGATTTACTAGACAATTGTACATTTAATGTGAGATAGATTACACGGGATTAACAAGGTTTATAGACTGAATAGGATTTGTGATCATTAAAACATGATTAATACATTATGATTCCAAAAATCTCCCCCTTTTTGATGATCACAAATCATGTGTATTTAGAGTGTATATTTGTTCCAACTACATATTCCCAATGTGAATATAACATATATAGATTTCTATCTCCCCCTTTTTGATGATCACAAATCATGTGTATTTAGAGTGTATATTTGTTCCAACTACATATTTCCAATGTTCATATAAAATATATATATTTCTCCCCCTTTGGGGATTATCAAAAAGAGTGAATAGGAAAAGAGAATAAAATTTCATAATGCATTAGAGAAAAAGAGTTTCAGTACAAACAGTAGACAGCAAAACAAATGAAACAGCAGTCCTATCGAAATAGAGTAGTCACTGGTCTTCATCACAAGTTGGTTTTCTCTTTTTCCTTAGTAGTAGGATCAGAAGAAGAAGCCATAAGAGAAAAGGTAGAAGTATAAGAAGGGATTGATCTGGTTGTTAGAGAAGGTAAATGAAGACCTTCAAAGACAGAAGGGTCCAATGTAGGTGTAGTAGAAGACCGGGGTAATTTTTGATCAAGGATTATAAGCCTGATCTAACTCAGATACTGATTGATAGACATAGAAGTGGAGGCTATGGAAGAGGTGAAGGTAGGAAAACCAGATCTCAGAGGGGTAGCCACATGAGTAACTATAGCAGTACTCTGTACATGAAGATAGGGCCTCAGAATCTTGATAAAATCAGTAATGATCTCCCCACTATACTGCATGGCTTTTTCAAAGTCATCCTTATTTTCCATAAACTTATCCAACAGATGAGTGAACTCTGTGAGATTTTGAACTTGAGTCTTGAAGGCTTGAGTAATAAGATGAATCCTCGGATTTTCCACAAGGTACTTGAAATGATTGGTCATATCAGTCTTAGAGAAGATTCGGTTGAAATAGAAGTCCACTTTCTTGGAAATTTCTTGTTGAGCATCATTAGAAATCTTAGAATGGATTTTCACCAAATCAAGAACTCTGTCACTGTTCTTGATAAATTTAGATAGAGATTCTTTATTAAAACCACTAATCACAGCCTGAAGTTCCCCTTTGACCACTGTTTGAAATAGATCATTGTCTAAGGAAGGTTGAGAAGATTTACCAAAGGCATTAGAAGCAGTGACAGATGAGGTAAGCGATTTCAGTTGATTGATCACTTTTTGAAGGCACCCCTTATACTCATCAGTTAGCTTGTTAATACCAAAAACAATCTCACGCATCTCTTTCACTATTTGTTTGTTTGTTTTAGCTACCTTTTCAGCTAATTAAGCTAAATGAGGTTGAATCATAGAGGCAATATCTTGTGGGTTTTGAGAAATAATAGTCTCAATAGGATGAGAAGCAAGCTCTGATCTCGAATTCATCACTTTCTGCATTTCCTCAACCATACCTCTTAGAGTCTTTACTTCATCACTAAGCAGTTTGTTCTCAACTCTGACTTCCTGAATCTCATGAAGCATTTTGGGTTGAATCTTCTAAATGACTTTTTCTAATAATAGTGAAGCATCTCCCTCACTTATATTTGTTAAAGTAGCTAATTGGGTATTCAGGAGTTGTTCAATCCTAGTCAAAAGGGTTGCTCCAAATTCTTTCAAGTCATCTTTACTCGCCAAGGTTGGAGTTTCTGGTAAAGGCTCAGAGATAGAAGATGAGATAGGCTCAGGTTCTGTGGAAGAGATAGCTTTAGGAGCAGATGCCATTTTCAACTAAAACATAGTGTAAATGTTAAGAATTTTGACTGAGACTTCTTGTGAGTCATTCACATCGAACTAACTAGGAAACTTATACCATGTGTCCAATGAGCTTGGATCAGACGTATTTGTCACTATAACATATTCCAGATTAGGGAACTTCTCCCCCTCAACAGTTTCATCCTTCTCAAGACTCAAAGTCTTAGGACCTTGATTTATTTCCATGAATTCATCCCTTTCTTACTCAATCATTTCCTTTCGATCCAATTGAGAGGCTTGTTCCATTCTCTTGTCAGCATAAAGAATGACTTCAGGAACAGCTTGTTCCTATGGTAATTTCTCAATGGTAGATTCTTACATAATAGGAATTTCTTCTTATATATATTATTCTACAGCATCCTTTTCAGTTTCTTTAGCAATAGATTCTTTTTCAACTTCAGGTTGGTCTTCCAAATTAGTGACATCTTTAGGAGCAGGGACTTTTTTCTGAATTACTACTTGAGGAGTAGGAGTACTATCTTCCTCATCAAGAACAATTTCTCTAGAAGGCACAATAGACTCTTCTTCTTCTTCTTCTTCATAATACTCAACAACTTCATCTGGTTCCAAACCAGGATCAAAAATACCTTTTGGTCTTGAGGGATGTTCCACTGGATTGAACTTTTCATAGATCCTATCATTGTCTTCCACCCATGCCTTTTTCTAAGGATTCAAATTTATTTTCATCCTCTTTATAATAACTTTTGAGAGACAGAACTCATAATCCTTGATAACTTATTAATTTGGTCCAAACAATCCTTTGGCATGTAGCATGGTTGAGATAAGCTGAGAATAGAATAGGGAAGTTGACTTGGATGTGGTCTTGATCAATTCACACATGTGGTGTATGACATACTAACAAATATTGATCTTATGTCCATTTTTCATGAGATGGATCAAAAATATATCCTGATATTTAAGTATATTGAAATCACCTTTTCTGGGGTAATCAAGTTCTAAATAAACTTAAACAGAAGTCTAGATTCTTCATCTAGTTCAGCAGTGATGGCTCTCCTCTTGGTGCCATTTCTAGTTAAACTTTTCAAGGAATCTTCCAAAACAAAGAATTCACTTAGAGGTGGAGGACCTCTCTGATAATCTTCACAAATACCTTCATGAGGTATCCTAAGGCATGCATCCCATAACCTCGAAGAAAACATGCATCTATGGCCATTTATCCAACTTCTTACAACATATACACTTTCTAAATCAAACAAAAATTGTACATACTGATAAAATTGTGAAACTAGATTCGGGTAGATAGGTCTATCTTTTTTTTCATACCAATCTAACCAATCTTGCTCATTCAGTACTTTCAAAACTAGAGACTTACTCGACAGAAGCCACTTAGGGCATATCTCTTTCTCAAGAACAACTATTTGGTTCACCAGATTTGGATTCATAGGACCCTCGGGTGCTAACTTAGGCATGATCTTCTTCTTCTTTGAACTACGTTTCTTAGGAGTTGACAGCGAAGTACATTTCATCCTAGGCATTCACCAAAGGTTTGAGAGAAAGAAGGGTTAAAGGGTTGAATAAGGGTTACGGTTTGAGAGAATAGAAGGGTACTCGAGTGAAGGGCGAGTGAAACTTATTTTATTTTATCATTTAGGAATACCAATCATCGCAACAAAAAAAATCCCAGAAAAGAAAAAAGGGTAAAATAAGTAATCAACATGATACGGGTTCTAATTTATAAATAAAATAACAAAACATTCTTACGGTGAGACAATAACTGACTCCCATGGTGAGACAGTAACAAGTGTTTACAGTGAGACAGTAACAAGTGTTTACGATGAGATAATAAAAAGTGTTTATGGTGAGACAGTAACAAGTGTTTATGGTAAGATAGTAAACATGAAAAATTAAGTCTTAAGACAATAAAATATGAAACAGTGAGATATAAAATAGTAAGATATTTAATTATGGTTTATCATACCTAATTCATGTATGATGTAGTCTATTCTTTCATAATTTAATGGTTTGGTGAATATATTAGCAATATGATATTCAGTTCCAATGAATTTCAAAGTGATATCACCCTTTTGATAATGATCTCTCAAAAACTGATGTCTTACATCAATATGCTTTGTCCTAGAGTGTGAAACAGGATTTTTCGAGATATTAAGAGCACTTGTATTATCACAATTTATAGGTACATGCCTGAATTGATATCCATAATCTAGTAATGTGTGTTTCATCCACAAAATTTGTGCACAACAACTACCAACAGCTATGTATTCAACTTCTACAGTAGATAATGCAACATAATTTTGTTTCTTACTACACCATGATACTAGTGACTTGCCTAAAAAGTGACATGTTTCAAAGTTGCTTTTTCTATCTAACTTACAGCCACCGAAATCAGCATCAGAATAACTAACTAGTTCAAATGATTTTTCTCTAGGATAGAACAATCCTAGATTGGGTTTATGCTTGAGGTATTTAAAAATTTTCTTTATAACATTTAAATGAGATTCCTTAGGATTTGCTTGAAAATGGGCACACATACCCACACTAAACATAATGTCAGGTCGACTAGCAGTTAAGTAGAGTAAAATTCCAATCATTCCTCTATAAGTGGTTTGATCAACAGATTTTCCATATTCATCAAGATCCAACTTACAAGTGGTACTCATTGGAGTGTCACTACCTTTAGTGCTATCCAATCCAAAAAAATTTAGAAGATATCTAGTGTATTTACTTTGATTTAAAATAATACCATAATTATTTTAAAAGATTTGAAATACAAGAAATAATTTTAGTTCACCCATTAAATTCATTTCAAATTCATTTTGCATAATTTTAGAAAAAGCAATACATAAATAATTTCTTGAAGATTCAAAGATGATGTCATCTACATAGATTTGAACAAATAAAACATCATTGGAAATCTGTTTTATAAAAAGGGTAGTATCATCTATTCCTTTTGTAAAACCTTTAGATATAAGAAAAGTATTCATCCTATCATACTAGGCTCTTGGAGCTTGTTTTAAACCATATAAAGCTTTTGATAATTTAAAAATATAATCTGGAAAATGAGGATTTGTAAAACCAGGAGGTTTCTCAACAAAGACGTCCTCAGTAATATACCCATTTAGGAATACACTCTTAACATCCATTTGATATAGGTTAAAATTCAGATGTTCACCATAAGCAAGCAGAATTATGATGGCTTCAAGTCTAGCTACTAGTGAAAAAGTATCCTTATAGTCAATTCCTTCTTCTTGACTATAGCCTTGTGCAACTAACCTATCCTTGTTTCTAACTATGTTACTAGTTTCATCTACCTTATTTCTAAACACCCATTTAGTGCCTATGGTGAATGTGTCCTTGGGTCTTTCAACAAGTTTCCAAACTTTGTTCCTTTCAAACTGATTAAGTTCTTCTTGCACAGCCATCACCCAAAATTCATCATTGATAGCATCATTAATGTTTTTAGGTTCATGTTGTGAAAAGAAGACTTGATGTTCAACCTGATTTCTAAGAGAATCTCTAGTTTGAGTTCCTTTGTCTAAGTCTCCTACCGTAGCATATAAGGGATGGTTCTTAAGAGTTTTGATAGCTCTAGAAAAGGAAGGACTAGTGATTTCAAGTTCATCAACAAGTTCAGGTTCATTATGAATTAAGTCTAAGGAATTTCCAGAACTATAAGTTTTCACAGATTCTTTCACAAAATGATTTGAGGATTTTGAATTAATGTCCAGATTTGATACATCATCCTCTAGGTTCTCTATAATGGTTTTAGGCTCATGTGGATCTGTTTCATCCAATTTTACATGGAAAGATTCTTCCACGCATTTAGTTCTTTTATTGAACACTCTATAGGCTTTACTGGAAATTGAATATCCTAAAAATATTCCTTCATCACTATTGGATGCAAATTTGTCAAGATTTTCCTTAGTATTAAGGATGTAGACTTTGCAACCAAACACTTTTAAGTATCTAACTTTGGGTTTTCGATTGTTCCATAACTCATAAGGAGTACTTTTAAGAATAGGTCTAGACAATACTCTATTGATTATATAGCATGTTGTATTTACAGATTCAGCCCAAAAATAAATAGGTAGGTCATATTCACTAAGCATTGTTCTAGCAATCTCTTGGAGGGTTATATTTCTTCTTTCTACAACTCTATTCTGTTGAGGTGTTCTAGGGGCAGAGAAATTGTGACTATAGCCATTTTGTGAGAAAAAGGATTCAAACTCTTGATTTTCAAACTCACATCCATGATCACTTCTCAAGGATTTAATTTTAATTCTATTAAGATTCTCTACAGACTTGGAATATTTGGTAAAGTAAGAGAAAGCTTCACTTTTCTGAGCTAGAAAGAAGGTCTAAGTATATCTAGAGAAGTTATCTATAAGAACATAAACATAGTGCTTCCCATTTAAACTAGAAACTCTAGATGGTCCAAAAAAATACATGTGAACCAGTTTGAGATGTTGAGAAGTTGACACTTATTTCTTTGGTTTGAAAGAAATTTTGTGTTGTTTTCCCTTTTGATAGGGATTACACACTTTATCATTTGGAAACTCAAGTTTGGGTAGGTATTTGACTAGGCCTTCTCTAGTTATCTTTCTAAGGGAGTGAATATTATAGTGTCTTGGTCTCGTATTCCAAATCCAAGACTCTTTATGAAATACACTTAAGCATGAAGCATTTTGAGAAACTAAAGAATCTAAGTTAATAGAATATACAGTTTCATTTCTTAATACAGAAAACACTATTTCATTTTTAGAATTAAAGACATTGCAAGCATAATTTTCAAATTTAACATGAAATACATCATCACATAATTGTAAGATACTAAGCATGTTATATTTTAATCCATCAACAAACAGTACTTTAGAAATCAAAACTGTGTTAGAGTTACTGATTTGGCCAAGATATGATTCTTCCTTCAGCATTGTCACCAAATGTTACATATCCTACATCAATTTTTATTAGATTCTTAAATCATGAGTATTCTCCTGTCATGTGTCACTACTGGAAAACTAACCTATACCAATGGTTTGGAACTCTTGGTATAGGCCTCCAAACTGTTGGTATAGGCTATACCAACGGTTTGGAGAACCGTTTCCAAGTAAGCCGTTGGGATAGGTATATACCAACGGTTTTCCCAAAACCGTTGGTATAGACCTATCCCAACGGTTTTGGAAACCATTGGTATAATTAATAAGAAAATCTATACCAACGGTTATGGAACCGTTGGTATATGTATTTCAAAAAAAACATTCGCTGGGATTTGATCCCAGGACCCCTAGTTTATTATTCAACGACTTAACCACTAACCTAACATGACTTTTGTGAATATAATTACATAAATATATATATTTATTCTTATAATGATTTTAAATTTTGATTTATATAATGTTCTGGGTAAGAAGAAATGATAAAAAATCAAAGGATCTATACCAATGGTTGTCAAAACCGTTGGTATAGGCCCATACCAACGGTTTTGGAAACCGTTGGTATAGATTTTGACCTTTCCCAATGGTTTTGGAAAACTGTTGGGATAGGTATACCCTTTCCCAATGGTTTTGGAAAAACCGTTGGAAAAGATGTCCACAAAGTGGACTTTTCCCAACGGTTTTTCCAAACCGTTGGGAAAGGGTATACCTATCCCAACGGTTTGCCAAAACCGTTGGGAAAGGTGGCCACAATGTGGGCTTTCCCAACAGTTTGGCCAAATCGTTGGGAAAGGGATCCTATACCAATGGTTTTTACGAACCGTTGGTATATAAGCGTTGGGAAAGATCAGATTTACAGTAGTGTTTCTTGAACACCCATTTTCCAAGTACCATAAACTTTTACAGGAACTCTTTAAGCATCTTTCCTACAAAATGATCAAGCGAAAATAGATTTTGGTACCCATACTTGTTTGGGTCCTATAACATTAGTGATAAGGTCTTTAGGAACCCATATCTTCCTCATAGGTTTTCTATAATTATTATGTAAAGTATTTAAAAAATAAACTCTATTGGGTCTAGAAAAAACTTGAAATAGTAGAAAGTGTATCATAACTTGAACTAGTTGATTTGTGTCCAGAACTGGGAGTAAAGTTGTATGTCCTAGATTTAGAAACAAAGTTTTTTCTACAAAGATTTCTATTTCTAGGTTGATAACCAATGTCAGTATTGTATTTATGGGAAATTTGTTTACCTGGAATTTGAGTAAGAGGATTTTTTCCATTGGTAAACTTTTCTAAGTCATTCTTCAATTGCTCATTAAACATTTTTAATTCATTGTTCTCCTTGATCAGTTGAGAATTTTTCTCTTTTTCAATTGTGAGTTCATATTTAACAGTCACAGTAAGAGAATACTGTTTCTTCAAAGATTTATATTTATCTTTTAGTTCATTGTATGTCTCTTCAATCATATTATAGTATTCAAACATTTCTTCATTAGACATATTTTTAGAGTCACTCTCATATCCAGAATAGTATAAATTATGTACATAAGAATCTAGTGTTACCTCAGATGTGTTTGTCATAAAACACATATTTTCTTTGTTAGCATGTTCATCATGTGATGTTTCTGAGTCACTTGAACGGTCCTCAGAAGCACTCTAGACTACTTTCATTTCCTTTTTATACTTTTCATATTTGTATTCATATCTCTTTTTGTACTTGAGATTTGGACAGTCAACCTTGATATGTCCTTTTCACTTACATTCATAGCAGAAAATCTCATTAGTCTTATCATTTCTTTTCCAGTCTTTCTTCCAACTTCTTTTTTGATCATATCTTCCCTTGAAGTTAGTCTTTCTGAAAAAGTTCTTCATCTTATAAAATCTTTTGAATCTTCTAGCTAATTGAGTAATCTCATCATTATTGTCAGGTGATGATTGTTCACTACTAGAACTCTCTACAAAAGCTTCCAATTTCCCTTTGTCTTTGTGTTTAGAGGTGGTGGTCTTGAATTCCACAGATTTCCTTTTTGGTTCATCCTCCTCTTCCCTGTTGACTTTCAGCTCCTCTTCATACATCATCAGTTTCCCAATGAATTATTTTAAAGGTAGCTTGTTGATGTTGCATGACTCTCTAATAGAGATATAGGTTCCTCTCCATCTGTCAGGTAGACATCTGATAATTCTCATGATCTGTTCCTTGGCAATGACTTCTCTTCCAAGAGAAATCATTGTGTTGATAATTTCATTGAACCTGAGATACATGTTAGAAATATGATCATCATGTTTCATTTTAAAGTTGTCATATTTAATAGTATAAGTATTAAGACTCATTTCCTTTACACTGGAAGTTCCTTCATGTGAAACATACAAGGTATCCCAAATTTCATAGGACAGTTTTACAAGCATCAATTCTATTAAATTCTCCATCTCCTAAAGATAAATATAAAGCATTCATAGCTTTGCAATTGTTATTGTAGGCAGTTTTGGTAGGTTCATCCCAAGTGGTTCTATTAGTAGCAGGAATCTTATATTCATCTATAATTGAAGACCAAATTTCAAAACCCATACTTTCTAAATGCATTTTCATTTTAATTTTCCATTGAGAATAATTGGTTCCATTAAAGAATGGTGGTATGTTGGTTGTATCACCTTTCAATCTATTATCCATAATAAAGAAATACTTTGAAAGAGCTAGAAATTTAAAATTAACAGAAATTTATAGATCTTTAAAGTACAACTACAATCATAGTTAAATAAGGATAAAAAAACTGAGTCTTAATAAACAGCCTCTAATATCAAATGTTGGTCGGAGTAGATCACTCAAGACAGGGGGTGAATTTAGTGTCTATAAAAATTTATGTTCAAAAAGTATTCTTGAAAGGTTTCACCAATAAATTTAAATACAGCCCAGTTAATCAAGGTTATACTATTATGAAAGTTTGACTATTCAAATAACTTCTTAGAATATTGATTAATTCTAAATAATGTTAATAGTTTTTATTAATATTACTTTTGAATCTGTTCTAATAAGGAAAGACAATTATAACTTCTTTCCAAGATTAACTATCAAAGTGAATTTAGTGAATTTTGAATTAAATAGTAAAACAGAGAAAACTAAATCTAAACGGCACAGCAGATATAAAACAAGTGGTTCAGTCTCAAGCCGATACCTAATCCACTCCACATGGTGATAACCTGCCACCAAGAAGTTTATATAAATAAACTTGATCCACACCCTGGATCAGGGTTCACAACAGTACACAGGACTATCCAGGTCACATGACCTCTTCCACAGTTCTGCATGGGTACAAACTACCGGGCCACACAGGGACTTCTTCCACACTTATCCATGGGTATACACAAGTATAAAAAGATGTTTAATAAAGGATATCTTGTATCCTTCAATTTAATGTAAGAGACAGAGTGTATTGTTATAAAAATACACACACTAATAGAAAGCTAATAAAATGATACACAATAGAGAAGAAATGATGAGATAAAGTTTAGAAGTGCTCTAAGTGGTTGTCTATGCAGCTCTGGACTTCTAGGATGAAGAAGATGTAGAAATCAAGTCCTCATATGGAAAATAGAGTATCGCAAGTTAGCTTTGGCAGATGTTATTCATGGTGAATATGTTTTCCATTTTGAGATTCGAGTATGATTCATGTGTTCTTCAGTAGTGTCGAGTTGTATGTGACAATTCTCTCTTCAAAAATGCTCAAATTGTTTTCTTTGATGTCGTGCTCACACACTTACTTCACGTTATTCCACTTTCATGCACCCGTTTTTTCTGGGCCGTACTACTCTTTTATTTTGGAGTGCATGTGTTGGAGCTGATAGGTTTCATGTATTTTTCACCTCATACTGTCAGGTGACATGTCTACAAAGAAACATTAATTATGTCAATGCATTTAAAATCTACAAAATTGACCGTTAGAGATTAAATTGAAAAATAAAAAAACAGATTAAGAAACGGTGTCAGAGTTTCTGTAAACGGTGTCTCTATGAACCAATGTCTCCTTGAAACGGTGTATGGGTTGATCGCGGTGTCTAGATGGTCACGGTGTCTGGATGGTCACGGTGTCTAGTCACGATGTCTCATATTCATGGTGTCTCATGGTCACGATGTCTGGTTCACGATGTCTGGTTCACAGTGTCTGGTTCATGGTGTCTGGGTCCTTTGCCAGAAAAACATAACTGGTGGCAGACTCACAGTGTCTCAGACTTAGCCAAACATCTGTATTTACACTTAAGCAGTGATATACATAAAATTGATTAGACTTAATCATTTATCAAAGAAATCATTATAAAGTAAATCAAAGATAGTGTACAATAATCAAAGTGAATGTATGGAACTTAAGATCTTTGAATAGCTTTACGAGACAACTGTAAATTTAATGTGAGATAGATTACATGGTATTAACAAGGTTAATAAATCATTATAAAGTAAATTAAAGATAGTGTATAGTAATAAAACTGAATGTATAGAACTTAAGATCTTTGGATAGCTTTACTAGACAACTGTACATTTAATGTGAGATAGATTACACGGGATTAACAAGTTTTATAGACTAAATAGGATTTGTGATCATTAAAACATGATTAATACATGAGGAGTCCAACATTATGTTTGTAAATTTATGAATGATACCGTATTCCATCAACAAACTATCATCCCTGAAGAGGTATTTTTTAGAATAATTACAATTTCATTTAAAGTAGTTTTTAATAATTTATTTATATTTTTCCAATGATACCAGGACTTTAGGAAGTACACATATTCAAAAAAGGAAGTAGATTTGTTTAGAAATGAGTGGGAAGAATGCATGGTGTCAAAATGTTTTCAGTTATTATGAAGTAGTTACTTACTATCACGTTTGTAATTTTTTTTATTTTGGAAGGATCATGAGAGTTTATTTATCTATTATTTATTTAGTAAATTTTATTATCATTTTATCTACTTCTTATTTATTTGATTCATTTATCATTTTCATCTACTTCTTATTTAGTTAATTTTAACATAGATCGTGAAGAGGTGATTTAGAATCTATTTTTCTTCAAGAATTTTGTGCCTATATAGAGCACAAAAGGAATCAATATAGAGTTTGTGGTCCTTCTTGAAGGATGAAATTGGATTTTATCCTTCAAGAAGAATATGGACAATATTTGGAATCCTTTTGTGCTCTTTATGGCACAAAATTCTTAGAGAAAAATAAATTCATAATGAAGGATTTGGGAAGGATAATGCACTAAGGTAAAATTAAATGTTCTCTCTATAGATCTTTTAGTTATTTATTTGATTTTTTTATATTGATTTATGATGAAATACATTATATTTTTTATCCAAACCCTTTTAATTACGTTTTAGTGATACAAATTTGTGTTTTATTGTTAGAAAAACAATATATTGAATTTACTAGAGTAAGTGATTTGGCCATGAAATAATCACTTGTATATATTTCTAGTTACACCCTTTAGGGTAATTTTATATATTTCTACTAACTCCCTTCATGATTTTCCAAATATTATTTAGGATTTTCATTTCCCTCAATGTAACATTTTAGCTCAAAATGCACATCACATAGTGAAAATCCAAAAAAAAATATGCTCAGATTTTCTTGATACTTTAATACAATTATTTTTTATTCATTTGTGATGTATAGAAATCAAACGCATGTTAATATAATACATGTTGTTCTTGGAATGACTCAAAGTTTTTTTTCAATTTAAAAGTGAAATTTTAGTTAAAAATGTGTGTCGCTCACTAAAAACTAAGAAAACACGCTCATATTATCTTGATACTTCCTGAAAATGATCAAAAATTAATTTTTAATGTGTAAGAATTAACTGAATGTCAATCTGACACTTGATATGACTAGTATGACTCAAAGTTCTTGTTTACACCATAAAAGTGGAATTATAGTTCAAAACGCACATCATGTACTCAAAATCATGAAAACACAATAAAATTTTCTTGATCCTTTAAAATAATGATACATAAGTCATTTTTGATGTGTAAAAATTATTTTTATGTCAATACGACACACATTGTTCCCGGTATGACTCAAAGTGAATGTTTTTTATTTAAAATTGACATTTTAGTTTAAAACATGAATCACACATTGAAATTTGATCAAAAAACTCATATTATCTTAATAATTGAGGAAAATGACCCATAAGTTGTTCTTTATGGTTATGAATTAACCACATGTCAATCTAACACACATTGTTCCTAATATGACTAAAAGTATGGGTTTTCATATTAAAATTAACATTTTAGTAGAAAACATGCATTGTATACTCAAAACTGAGGAAACTCTCTAGGATTATCTTGATAATTTAAGAAAATGATCCATAAACCTTTTTTGATGTGTAGAAATCAATCACACATCAATCTGAGACATATTGTTCCCAGTATGAATGAAAGTGTGTGTTTTCAGTTTAAAATTGAAATTTTAGTTCAAAACACATGTCACATACTCAAAACTGATAAAATATGTTTAGATTGTATTCATACTTTAGGAAAATTATTTATATATCATTTTTGATGTGTGGGGATCAACCTCACAATATTCTAATGCACATTGTCCCCAGTATGATTAAAAAGGTGTGTTTAAAATTTAAAATTGACATTTTATTTCAAAACATGTGTCATATACTCAAAAATCAATAAAACATGCTTGGATCATCTTGATACATTATACAAATGATCTATAAATCATTTTTGACGTGTAAGAATCAACCATACATAAATACGACACATGTGTTCCCAATATGACTTAAAGTGTATGTTTTCAATTTAAAATTGACATTTTAGTTCAAAAAACATCTCACATACTCAAAACTAAGAAAAATCTCTCATATTTTCTTGATACTTTAGTAAAATTCTCCATATATCAATTGTGACATATAGGAATCATCAATATTCCAATCTGACACATGGTGTTCCCAGTATGATTGAAAGTGTGTGTTTTTAGTTTAAAACTGATATTTTAGTTCAAAACATGTTTTATTCATTGAAATGCGACTAAACACACATGGATGGTCATGATACTTAAGGAAAACAATACATAAATCATTTTTGATATATATGAGTCAACCACACATCAATTCGACACACGGTGTGCACAGTATGAATGAAATTGTGTGTTTTTATTAATATTTATATTTTAGTTCATAACACACATTACATACTCAAAATAGATAAAAAATGCACAAATTTTTTAATACTTTAATAAAATGATTCATAAATAATTTTTTGTGTGTATGAATCAATCGCACATCAATCTAACACACGATGTGCCCGATATGAATTAAAATGCATGCTTTTAGTTTAAAAATGACCTTTTAGTTCAAAACATGTGTCACATACTCAAAATAGAGAAAATGAGATCATATTGTCTTGATAATTTTGAAAAACAGTCCATAAGTTGACTTCTATGAATTAGACACGCGTTAATCTGACATACAGTGTGGATGGTATGACCGAAAGTGCATGTGTTTTTTTAAATTAACATTTTAGTTTCAAACACGCATCACATACTCAAAACCATGAAAACACACTTGGATTATCTTGATACTTTTGGAGAAAAATTATTACATCATTTTTTATGTGTAGGAATCAACCACACATCAATACGACACATGGTGTGTCATGTATAACTGAAAGTGTATGTTTTTAATTTAAAATTGACATTTTAGATCAAAACAAGTGCCACATACTAAAAATTGATAAAATTTGATCGGATTGGATTGATACTATCGGACAATGATCCATAAATCATTTTTGATGTGTAGGAGTCATACACACATCAATCTAACAAACAGTGTGTCTAGTATGACTCGAACTGTGTGTTTTTAGTTTAAAAGTGACATTTTTTTTTAAAAACATATGTCACATACTCAAAATCTAGAAAACACACTTGGACTATTTTTTATACTTTAGGATAATGATCCATAAGTCATTTGTGACGTGAAGGAATCATATACATGTTAATCTGACACACAGTGTTCTAGTTTGACTCAAAGTGTGAGTTTTCAATTTAAAATTGACATTTTAGCTCAAAACGTGCATCGCACATTGAAAACTAAGTGAACATGGTCATATTTTTTTATATTTAACTAAAATGATCCATAAATCATTTTTCATGTGTAGGAATTAGTTGCATGTCAATCCAACACCCGATGGGGCTCAAAGTGCATTTTTTAGTTTAAAAGTAACATTTTAGTTCAAAACATGTGTCACTCACTGATAATTGAGAAAATTCATTCGAATTGTCTTGATGATTTAGAACAATGATACATAATTCATTTTTTATGTATAGGAATCAAATGCATTCCAATATGATATATGGTGTGCCCAATATTTCTCAAAGTGATTGTTTTCAGTTTAAAAGTGACATTTTTGTTCAAAATGTGTGTGACTCACTGAAAACTGAGAAAACACTCTCATATTGTGTTTATATTTTAGTAAAACAATCCATATGTCATTTTTAACATGTATTAATCAAGCGTGTGTTATCCCGACACACGGTATGGCCAGGATAACTGAAAGTGATTATTTTTATTCAAAATTAACATTTTAGTTGAAAACATGTGTTGTGTATTCACAAATGAGAAAACATGATTGGATTGTATTGATACATTAGGACATTGATCCATAAATTATTTTTGATGTGCAGTAATCAACTGTGTGTTAATGCGACTCACGGTGTGCCCGGTATTACTCAAAGTATGTGTTTTCTATTTAAAAGTGATATTTTATTAATTCATTGTATCATATTTATATTTTGTTTATTTTTTTAGTAATACTAACATAAGCATTATTTTTTATTACAATAACGCTCTTCTATTTTTTTTGAGCTACGGTGGTGTGTTCAAAAACTAGTAGCACAATTGGGCTCTTTTGAAAGGGGTCTCAAAGAGACCAGAATACAGAGTCACCCATTGTGTTTCTGAATTTATTGGAAAATGTAATGTTTGTAATAAATTGTACACACTAATGTTATTTTAGTGAATTTAAATGTTTTTAATTTATATTTGTTTATAATATTAATTTATTATTATGTAAATTTAATTGAAATTAGATTTTAATTTTATTTTGACGAGTTTCTACAATGTGTTGTAAATATAGCAGCACATTAGTGCAACCATTGCCTTTTATTCACGCTATAAATGGTGTTGAAAAAATTACCCTTCATTAGCGCTAAAAAAATCTTTGTCAAAGAACCGTCTTTATCCATTCTAGAAATATTTATTTGCGCATTAAAAAATATTGTATCAGCAGTAGTGACATCAGTGCTTTTTTAGCACTGATAAAAGACATTATGAGCATGAATAAAGGTGTGATCTATATTCGTAAAGACAAAACAAAGTGTTAAGATTGGAACATATACAATGAAAGCATCCCAATGCTAATAGAAGAGAATATAGTAATCTATTTGATGATGTTGAAAGAAAGAAAATAAAAAGAAAAATGAAAGAAGTAAGGAAGAAACAAGAATGAGAGAAATAGAATATAAAATTGTAGGAAAGTAAATATTAACATAGGAATTTACATGTTTTGGACCAATTTGCTCCTCCTCCACAGGAATAACACCACCACAACGTTTATTATTATACAAAAAAACAAATCATACAATTAGAGAAAAAATGAAAGCACAATGATAACACATGCAGACCACAGAAGTAATTCGTGCATGAGGTCCATGCCACTCTAGGACTCACGGTGAAACTGAGCCGAAGATGGTAGCATACACCTCCAAGTAGGATGGACTCGTGCACACAACCCCAACACTCATACCACAAAATAAATAAAGAATAAAATACAATGAAGAGTCGAAACAACAAAACAAATATAGCCTTTCAAACTGAGACCAAAACCAAGAACCCGAGAAGAGTTTGCTGGAGAATATCAACGGAGCTGCTGAGGTTGGTACTTCTTGAAGGCGTCAAGGTAGAACAAGGATCACAGGAGGCGATCTCTCCATAGTAGGGGGTCACCAGAATAAAGACATGTAGGACCATGGGTGGGGAGTGTCAGAGCTCCTCTCTATAGAATTATCTCTCTAAACAACAAATGTCAAAGTAAAACAAAGAAACACACACCAATAATGAAGGGCCGCAATGAGTAATAATATCGTAGTAGAGGCAAGGAGAGAGGATGACAGGCGTAGCAGTCGAGGAGGATAGGTGGACGGTCGGGGGAGTGCTGAAGGATCTAGAAGATCTACTAGGTGCAATTGATCCTGCTAAAACCGGAACACGCGACAGGTGAGGATCGAGCAGGCAGAAACGTATATAGATTGCCAAGAATGAGAAAACACAAATGGGGAAAAATAGATTCGTTGCATGCGTCTTTATAAACGGGTAGAAAAAAACACAACACGGATTGCGGAGTCACCAGGGGAATAGACAACAGGGCCGACTAAAGTCCAAGGCCCACACGGCATGGACAAGGCCTGGAGGGAGCCCAGCGATAATTAAATAAACAGCCTAGTAGCGCCATACATTCAAATGGAGGCCCATCCAGAAAAAAAATATGAACCGATAAAGAAGGATTTTCATAATAATAAAACCAACATTTTTTTTGGAAAATTAAACATGATTTTAATTAGAAAATAAAAATTAAAAAATCTCCACCTTTTCAAAATAAAAAGAAAAAAAATACATATGGGTTCTTGCAACCTATCTAACCCTAGACTATTTGTAGTTCGGGTAGATTTCTAAGCCAGAAATACCAAAGTCTACAAAATATTCACCCAGCATGAATACCACTTAGCATGTGTTGGGAGTGGCACATGTTCTACCCGTACTACCCATCTACTATTATCAAACTGGTTAATCATGCTCAGAATTTACAAAACTAAACAACAACATTAAACCAGAGCTTACCAACAATACCAAAGTCTCCATCGAAGCTTGAGGACCTCCTAAGTATTCCAAAACCTGTAAATACACAACCTTCCTCAGAGGTAAAATATAGTGAACATTAAAACTCAGCAAAACAAAATCTCAAAATAATACAGCACTAAAAGCATTAGAAACACACAATAACCAAAACACAAAAAGCCGATAGGAGAATAATCTCCACCTAAGCCCGAACAGCTTCGACCAGTCCCAACACACCCTCTCTTCCAACTGGGTTCCCCTACAAACACAAGGAGGGTCAATCCAAGGATCACAGAATAGAGACCCCCTAGAATCTATGCCTAATTCTAACTAAGGGCTGCTAAACAAGAACTACAGAACATCTGTAGCGGCGAACCCAAGGCATACCACATGAGACTGAGCATTAGAAACACACAATAACCAAAACACAAAAAGCCGATAGGAGAATAATCTCCACCTAAGCCCGAACAGCTTCGACCAGTCCCAACACACCCTCTCTTCCAACTGGGTTCCCCTACAAACACAAGGAGGGTCAATCCAAGGATCACAGAATAGAGACCCCCTAGAATCTATGCCTAATTCTAACTAAGGGCTGCTAAACAAGAACTACAGAACATCTGTAGCAGCGAACCCAGGGCATACCACATGAGACTGAGTCATACCATCTTTATTTTTAAAATCAGGACAATAGATTTTAATATGGCCAGTCTTGCCACACTCAAGACACCATATGTTTTTTAAATGGTTCTTATCTTTTCAATCCTTATTATTATTTTTCATTTGATCCTTAACATACATCAACTGAGGTTTACTCTTAACACCATTAAGTTCTTCCTTCAAACCATGTGTTTGAAGATCTCATGACAACACAGCAGACTTGACTTCTTCTAAAGTAATTGATTCTCTACCATACATCATGGAATCCTTTAATGAATTAAAATAATTGTCAAGGGAGGTTAGAAGAATCAAAGCCTGGTCTTTTTCCTTAACTTTAATATCTATATTAGCTAAATCCATATTAAACTTGTCAATGTGAACATGCACAGAATAGCTGGGGATCATTTTGAAATTATACAACCACATTTTCTTATAAAAATGTCCAAACAATGTTTTATCCATATATAAATGTTCAAGTTTAATCCAAAATGGATTTAGCTTATTGGCGACCTCATGTAAGACTTTGTATCCTAATGTTAAGAGAAGTGTGCAGTGAGACTTTTTCAAAATACTAGGGTTGACATCAATGTAAGTGATTGCAAACTGGTCATCAGCAGACACAGTCACTATGGGTTTCTTGGGATCAAGCAAAGCGACTTCTAGCCCACTGTGGACTAACAACGTACACATCTTAACTCTCCACATACTAAAATTGTTCTCACCATAAAAATTTTCAACTGCAAACTTAACAGACGACATTGTTAAACAGATTACAGGCTCTGATACCACTTGTTAAGATCGGAACAGATCCAATGAAGGTAGACTGATTCTAATTGAAGAGAAGCGATGAATCATTTTGATGATGCTGAAAGAAAGAAAAGAAGAACGAAGACAAAAGCAAGGTGAAAACAATAACGAACAAAATAGAATATAAAATTGCAGGAAAGTAAAGATAAATTAAATATTCACACAGGTATTTATGTGGTTCGGTCCAGTTTGGTCCTACTCTATGGCAAGAACACTGACACAACGTTTATTATTATGAAAAACAAAACAAAGCATGCAATTACAGAACAAATTAAAGCACAACGACAATGCACGTGGACCATAGAATCTATACATGTATGAGGTCCTTGCCACTCCAGAACTCGCGGGGAAACAGAGCCAAAGATGGTAGCATAAACCTCCAAGCAAGATGGACTCACACACGTAACCACAACACTCAGACCGTGAAAGATGTAGGTTTTGGGCGCAGCAGAAGCGTGTTGGTGGGTTTGTCCAACTTTAATTTTAACGTTAAACAACGTTCAATCCGAGATCGGTCACGATGTAAAACGCCAAATCTTCGGAATAGAACGAGGAATGAAAAACTTAAGAGGGGATCCTAGAACCATAGAAATAGGATCATCATATGTTGGTTATAATTAATTTAATTAATTCACAATAATTACCTCGGTGGAATTATTTCTTCGTTGATGTCTCCGGTCATGATCCTGCGATCCATCGTTGCATCGTAGAATCCAAGTGTAGGATTCCCCTAGCAGTGATCCACACGTGTGCCACGTATCTTCAGACGTCACCGAAGGGATCTCCGGGTGCTAGCGTGGAAGAACCTCCACTTGCGATATCCGTCTTCGATCACCTTGGTCTCTCGGTCTTGAGAGCATTCTTGGAGGAAGGAGTTCTTTCAGCCTTGAAAGAATTCTCCAGAATTGTTGTGCACAATGATCGATGGAAAAGTGTTGGGGTTGTGAGGATATTTATAATCGGGTTTGAGGTTTACAGAGTTATGACAATAAATAAACACGTTACACGTTTTATTTATTTCATTAACTCTTATTGAAACCCCCATGTCGAATTATTAATTCCTTGGCATGCGCCCACGCTGATTAAAATTAATATCATTTAATAAACAATATTATATCCTCAAAATCCTGACTAGAAAACTACACGGCATGTAATCATTAATACATGGCGTGTACTTGTTTTCCACAAAACTACACGGCGTGTATATTTAATATACACGGCGTGTACTTTTATTTTCCATTTTTCTTTATCTCCTCCTTCACATTTATTAGACCTTGAGTAATGGCTATTTATTTCTTAAATAAATGTAACTGCATTACTCGCTAATAAATATATTATTTCACCCACAATATATTCTCTCGAATAACTAGTGTCGAAATAAATTCGATTAGGCATTCTTAAATAATTATTAAACCATAGTCGGGAATAATCTTTATTTAACTTGTTAAATTAATATTTAACTGAGATACATGGACACACTTAGTGTGTGACCCTCTAGGCCTCTTTCTCAGTGGCATTAGGCGGAGCCAGCCTAAAGTCCAAGGTTAGCGTCTAGCAACACGCCAAGGCACCCATAGAGAAAGAAGTTAACGCTGCAATGACGTGTCACCACCTACGAACGTTTACTGTGTAATATAATCTCTTTGTCTCGATATCTCTAATCAAGCGGGTTGCATGCTAGTGTCATCAACCCATGTGCTCGATTATTTTTTCTTTGACTTTCTGGAATTGAACCCACCCATACCTTACCATGACCATGGATTTATTTAGGCTATATCAATTCCATCAAAGGGCCTGAGATATCTACTTTCGTTGTGGAATGGAAGGGACAAATCCTTTCTCGCATTATCTATTAATGTTGTCTTACTCGTGATGCACCCAACGTATCCTACCTCACTGCGAACAGTGTGTCATCATAGTTTTTGTCAATACATCTAAGTGTGCGAGTTGTAATACCCATTAATAATAATCTTAAATTCTAAGGACTAATACACATGTTCGTAGATTGGAACATCCAATGACACTATGAAATGTGGATTTCCTACTGGCGGGTCTCGTTCTCATAATATCCTCCTGGATATTACCAAGGGCGCACACCATTAGATGGTGCCTCAAAGTTTTATGAGTCCTCACCCTTAATGTCCTGTATTATTTGTGTCCCTCAAATAATGTCATCCGGCCATAGAACATATATTCAAGAACAGTGTTATGGCACTTCTAGGTTCTCATCATAGCAAGGATCCGCTATGACCCTTTAATGCAACAGCTATCCTTAGGACATTATCACATGCATTGTCACGCAGAAGAACGATCAAGATGTGATAAGGCTTTTATTAATTAATAAAGTATAAATTAGTTGGTTCTAGGCCACCAAATTCAACAGACTCCCACTTGGACTAGAGACAACTTCTAACAACCTTTAACCCACTAGCTCTCACATGATATTCATGCTTCTGCTGAGATGGGCCTTTAGTCATGGGGTCCGCCACGTTCTCTTTCGTGGACACTCTGCTCACTACAACTTCACCCCTTTGATAGAAATCCCTCAAGAGGTGATACTTCCGGAGTATATTCTTTTTCCGTTGATGTGACCTTGGTTCTTTTGCAAGATCCACCACTGAAGTATTATCACAATACAATGTAATGGGATCTTTACTACTAGGCACCACATCAAGATCCTGGACAAAGTTACGAATCTAAACAGATTCCATGGCTACATCAGAAGTCTCTATATATTCGGACTCCGCTGTAGAATCAGCAACAACTGGCTACTTTGAACTCTTCCAGCTCACAGCTCCTCCATTGAGACAGAAAACATATCCAGATTGAGACTTTAGATCATTCTGATCTGTCTGAAAACCAGTATCAGTATACCCTCTGATGACAAACTCCTTGTATCCTCCATATACCAGGAACATATCCTTAGTTCTTCTCAGATACTTAAGGATGGTCTTAACAGCAGTCCAATGTTGTTCTCCTGGATCTGCTTGATATCTTCCTACCATGCTCAGTGCATAGGCAACATCAAGCCTGGTACATAACATGTCATACATGATGGATCCTATAGCCGAAGCGTATAGGATATTACTCATTCTATATTTCTCTTGTTGTGTCTGAGGACACATTTTCTTAGAAAGATGTAGGCCATGTGACACTGGAACCAATCCCCTCTTAGATTGTTCCATACTAAATATCTTTAGTATCTGGTCAATGTATGTACTCTGAATTAGTCCAAGCAGCCTCTTGGATCTATCACAAATGATCTTGATCCCTAGAATGTAGGCTGCTTCACCCAAGTCCTTCATGTAGAAACACTTGTTCAACCAGTCCTTAACTGACTGTAAGACTGGTACATCATTTCCAATAAGCAATATGTCGTCAACATATACTACTAGGATAATGATCACATTCCCATTAAACCGCTTATAAACACATGGCTCACATTCATTCTTAATGAACCCAAATTTCTTTATGGATTCATCAAATCGAATGTTCCATGACCTGGATGCTTGCTTTAATCCATAAATGGATTTATGCAACTTGCAAACCCATTTGGCTTCACCTGGTGTCACAAACCCTTCTGGTTGTGTCATATAGACATCTTCCTGAAGGTTCTCGTTAAGGAATGTTGTTTTGACATCCATCTGCCAAACCTCGTAGTCATGGTAAGCTGCTATGGCAAGTATGATTCTTATGGATTTAAATATGGCAACTGGAAAAAAGTTTTCATTATAGTCAATTCCTTGACGTTGTCTGAACCCTTTAGCCACTAGCCTTGCTTTATAGGTGCTAACTTGACCTTCCATGTCCAGCTTTCTCTTGAATACCCATTTGCATCCAACAGGCTTTACATCAACTGGATCATCGACCAAAACCCAGACTTGGTTCTGATACATGGAATCCATCTCAGAATTCATAGCTTTTAGCCATCTTGCAGCTTCTGAGATTTCTACTGCTTCCTTGTAGAAGAGAGGTTCATCATTGTCCAACAATAATGATTCACCAGCCTCAGTGACTAGGAAACCAAATCTTTCTGGTTCCCTTACCTCTCTTGAGCTCCTACGCAGTACTTGTGTTTCTGGAACCTCTTACACTGGGACCTGTGGAACTTGTTCCTGTACCAACTCCTGTGTATCTTGAGCATCAATTTCGTCGAAGACAATCTTGCTCCCACTATCCTTTTTGAGGATGTGCTCCCTCTCAAGAAAGACGGCTTGTCTAGTGACAGTCACTTTCTTGTCTTGAGGGTTATATAGGTAATATCCTTTAGTTTCCTTGGGATATCCTATAAAGATACACCTCGTGCCCCAGGGTGCTAGTTTGTTTCCTGAGAAGGCCTTAACAAACGCCTCGAATCCCCATACACATGTGTGCGACAAAATGGGTTTCTTTTTATTCCATAACTCGGAGGGAATTCCATTTTCCGCCTTAGTTGGTACTCGATTTAATGTGTATGCCGTAGTTTGTAATGCATATCCCCAAAAGGATAATGGAAGATATGCATGACTCATCATCGACCTCACCATGTCCAACAAGGTGTGGTTCCTCCTTTCACTAACATCATTCCACTGTGGTGTATAAGGAGTGAGCTGAGATAGAATCCCAGACTCCCGTAGAAGATCGATGAAATCTTGGTTCAGATATTCTCCACCTCAATCTGATCGAAGCTTCTTTATCTTCTTACCAAGATGATTCTCTACTTCATTCTTGAATTCCTTAAATTTCTCTAAGGCCTCTGACTTATACCTCATTAAGTAGACATAGCCATATCTACTCAAATCATCAGTAAAAGTAATGAAGTAAGAATATCCACCTCTAGCTTCTACTGGAAATGGTCCACACACATCTGTGTGTACCAATCCTAGAAGCTTTATGGCCCTTTCACCCTGTCCACCAAAAGGTGGCTTGGTCATTTTTCCTTGTAAACAAGCGTGACATCTATCAAGTGGTTTTAGCTCAGTAGAGTCTAAATAGCCATCTTGGCAGAGCTTTGTCAAGCACTTCTCGTTTACATGACCGAGATGATGATGCCACAACTGGGTGATGTATGAGTCATGTGAGTTTGTTTCGTTATCAATTGCCAACACTTGGTTTTCATAATTTAATACAAACAAACCATTATTTAAATGTTCCATACCATAACATACGTTGTTCTTATAAAAGAGACAACCCTTATTTCCAAACTTGAAAATAAATCCATCCATATCCAAACAAGATACAGAAATTATGTTCTTGGTAGCACTAGGCACATAATAAGAGTTACGTAAAACCAAAATCATCCCAGTCGGCAATGAGAGGTGGTAATCGCCAATAGCCAATGCAGCCAGCCTCGCACCATTGGCATCTCGAAGATCCACCTCTCCTATGGAGATCTTTCTAAATCTACTTGGTTCCTACATTTGAATACAGATGTGAGCCCCACAAGCTGTATCTAATACCCAATGTGTAGAAATAGAAAGATTGCACTTGATAACGAACGCACCTTTAGCGTCCCCACGCTTCTAGGTGCAGTTTCTCTTCCAGTGGCCATGCTTGACACATGAAAAACACACCGCCTCTCGTTCCTTGACCTGCCTCTGGATCTTCCCCTTCTTGGAGGGACGGTGCTCAGGGGCTTCAGACCGTTTATAAGTCTTTGTCCCCTTTGCCTTGTCCTTCCTTTTCTTATTCATCATAAGGACTGCAGGTTTGTCATGCCCCATGTCATTGTCTACCTGACGAATCAAGGTCAGAAGCTCCGATAGACTCTTCTCATTGTCGATCATGTTATAATTGATAATGAAGCTAGAGAAGGTCTTGGGCAGTGATGATAGGATGAGATCTGTACGCAACTCATCTGGGAATTTAATCCCTAAGATGTTCAGGCGTTCAATGTAGCCAATAAGCTTGACTACATGAGGCCCAACTGGCGCAGAATCTCCAAGCTTAGTTGTAAACAAAGAATTGGATATCTCATACCTCTCCTGTCTCGCCTTCTCTTGGTAGAGATCCTTAAGGTGAGACATCATGCTATACACGTCCATGTTTTCATGTTGCTTCAAGTGCTCATTGGACATGGCCGATAGCATGAAACACTGGACATCTGTGGCATCATCCATGTGTTTCATATAGAGAGATAATTCTTCATCACTGGCCTCTTTCCCAGGCGCAACTGGAATAGGCTCTTCCAGCACATACAATTTTCTTTCGTGGCGAAGGATGACGCGTAAACGCCTCTGCCACTCTTGGAAATTGGTGTCGGTGAGAAGGTTTTCCTTCTCGAGTATGGTTCGCAATGATATGTTTGAAGTCATTTTCTTATCATTTCTACAAATTAAGATGAGCAAAGGTTTAGTACTTTATTACAAAACTGAGACAAATAAATAAATTAATACTTATTAGTCTCTCACTATTTTATCGAAATCCAATAGCCATCACCATTGACTTCGGAATATTATGTTGCCTGAATATTCTAGTGGCAAGGATCCATATTGCCCTTTGCATTACCCTAACTAGGGTTGGTCAAACAACTTGAAGGGTTTTAGGTAGGCATTCCAAATGCCAACTGCATTAACTCGCAGCTCCTTGATCCGCTGAGTGGACTCCCCAATCCTGAAATTCTTTTATTTTGGATTTCCTCAAACTTTGCCTCTTGGTCACACCAAGTCCTATTGTGGCAGTCAACCCTTGATGCGAACCAAGTCAAGTCAACCCAAAACCTTGAATTAGAATTCCCCGATAATTGAAAGCACCCCAACTAGGGTTGGTCAAGTACTTTGAACTATGGTTCGATTCTAACCAAGATTATGGAAGGCTATGCTGACTTAATATTTCTTTTGAGGGTTTTTATCCTTATACGTAAATTTCCAATTTATTATCTTTTATTACATGCTTGTTAATATTAAGTGGGATACACTTAAGTGATTAACCATGTCTAAGATAATATTTACATATAAGCCGGTTTTATTTTAGTTTCATCTTGCATACTCATTTAATTCATTAATTGTGTGATCGTGACAACACACCCATAATAAATAAACCATGCAACTGACAGAAATAAAATAAATGGTATGATCGTGAGCTTTTTCTATTGGTTAGTTTATCTAGCAGTTGATAAACTAACCCAAGACCTAGGGGAGATACACCTTGAACCTTTCGGGTTCGTGTATATAGCTTTCCACCTGTCCACCTTTGTATCTCCTTGGATTGGTTTCACCTTGGCTCCTGGCTTGAGCCGCCTCCACTAGCTTGGGAGCTCCATCCATTACATATGCATTTATCTCACACGCAGGTGAAGGGTAAAAGGGGTTTTTACATAAAAGAATCCTTGGGCGCGCAGACCCTACATATTAATGAGGAGATGGCTCGCAGGCCAACAAATTTAATTTAAATTAATTAATTAAAAGAAACCATTCACATACAAAGGTCTCGGTCTAGCTCATGATCATCCATACATGCAACGATATTTACACATAAATAAAACTAGCATTCAATTCTTTAATCGTTCTTGTTTAAGATAAATCATGCTCGAATCAATTAATTATCTTTAATTAATCAATCCTTTTATCTTAAACCCTTTTCTGAACTTCCTTGAGATTCTCATCCATCATAATTTTAAACAAATAAATTCATTTAAAATTATCCTTGTACGTAACTTGTACCGTGGAGGCAACCCGGTGAATTCATGTTCATTACGCAGATGTTAAATTAAACACATATATATAAAACACCTATCACGTGTTGTGCCTCAGCTTTACACCTGCACCATGGTACACGTCTCAAGGGTTTGTATAATATAATAATAAATTTTAATAAATCTGCGTAATTTGGGTGAGTACACGGCATGTAGTTCCGACTACACAGCGTGTACTTTTCTTCACCGTCCATCCGAAGTACACGCCCGGGGATAGGGCGTGTTAATGTACTTCGGAAATTTTCGGAGTACACGGCGTGTTCTGTGGGACACATGCCGTGTAGTTTCCGCGTTACACGGTTTCCAGCCGGGCAAGCCGTGTACGGGGTACACGGTCCAACCCGAACCCGAAGGGACTACACGCCGTGTTCAGTTGGACCACACGACGTGTAATCCGGAAACCATGTGTCACTTGTTCCTGGTCAACACACGGTGTCATAAATGACATAGGTATACTCCAATACACGGCCTGATTTGGCGGATCAGTCAATGCATTAAACCTATACTACACGGCGTGTACTTCCGAATACACGCCGTGTATTCTGGTGTTGTACGGCCAGAAACGTTTGGCTCCTCCGGATGAGTTCCTTTATTTTATTTTAATCAAAATTAAAAGAAAAATTTGTTTCTGTGAGGTGAACGAGAAACGAGGGAGGAGGAACAAATCTCGAGATTCATATTTCCAGAACGATTAAACTTGAATTGAAACAACTAAATTATTAAATACGTAAAACATCAACGAAAAAACTAAATAATTATAATCAACGATATGACCCATTTGATACCACTTGTAGGTTCTGGGCGCAGCGGAAGCGCGTTGGGGGGTTTGTCCAACTTTAATTTTAACGTTAAACAACGTTCAATCTGAGATCTGTCACGATGTAAAGCGACGAATCTTCGAAATAGAACGAGGAACGAAAAACTTACAAGGGAATCCCGGAACCATAGAAATAGGATCATCATATGTTGGTTATAATTAATTTAATTAATTCACAAGAATTACCTCGGTGGAATTCTTTCTTCGTTGATGTCTCTGGTCACGATCCTGTGATTCGTCGTTGCGTCATAGAATCCAAGTGTAGGATTCCTCTAGCGGTGATCCACACGTGTGCCACGTATCTCCGGACGTCGCCGAAGGGATCTCTGGGTGCTAGCGCAGAAGAACCTTCGGTTGGGATGTCTGCCTTCAATCACCTTGGTCTCTCGGTCTTGAGAGCGTTCTTGGAGGGAGGAGTTCTTTCAGCCTTAAAAGAATTCTCCAGAATTGTTGTGCACAACGATCGATGGAAAAGTGTTGGGGTTGTGAGGATATTTATAATCAGGTTTGAGGTTTACAGAGTTATGACAATAAATAAACACGTTACGCGTTTTATTTATTTCATTAACTCTTATTGAAACCCCCATGTCGAATTATTAATTCATTGACATGCGCTCACGCTAATTATAATTAATATCATTTAATAAACAATATTATATCCTCAAAATCCTGACTGGAAAACTACACGGCGTGTAATCATTAATACATGGCGTGTACTCGTTTTGCACAAAACTACACGGCGTGTATATTTAATATACACGGCGTGTACTTTTATTTTCCATTTTTCTTTACCTTCTCCTTCACATTTATTAGACCTTGAGTAATGGCTATTTATTTCTTAAATAAATGTAACTGCATTACTCGCTAATAAATATATTATTTCGCTCACAATATATTCTCTCGAATAACTAGTGTCGAAATAAATGCAATTAGGCATTCTTAAATAATTATTAAACCACAGTCGAGAATAATCTTTATTTAACTTGTTAAATTAATATTTAACTGAGATACATGGACACACTTAGTGTGTGACCCTCTACGCCTCTTTCTCAGTGGCATTAGGCGGAGCCTGCCTAAAGTCCAAGGTTAGCGTCTAGCAACACGCAAAGGCACCCATAGAGAAAGAAGTTAACGCCGCAATGACGTGTCACCTCCTACGAACGTTTACCGTGTAATATAATCTCTTTGTCTCGATATCTCTAATCAAACGGGTTGCATGTCAGTGTCATCAACTCATGTGCTCGATTATTCTTTCTTTGACTTTCCGAAATTGAACCCGCTCATACCTTACCATGACCATGGATTTATTTAGGCTATATCAATTCCATCAAAGGGCCTGAGATATCTACTTCCGTTGTGGAACAGAAGGGACAAATCCTTTCTTGCATTATCTATTAATGCGGTATTATTCATGACGCACCCAACGTATCCTACCTTGTTGCGAACAGTGTGTCGTCACAGTTTTCGTCAATACATCTAAGTGCGCGAGTTGTAATACCCATTAATAATAATCTTAAAGTCTAAGGACCAATACACACGTCCGTAGATAGGAACATCCAATGACACTATGAAATGTGGATTTTCTACTGGCGGGTCTCGTTCTCATAATATCCTCCTGGATATTACCAAGGACGCACACTATGAGATGGTGCCTCAAAGTTTTATGAGTCATCACCCCTGATGGCCTGTATTATTTGTGTCTCTCAAATAATTTCATCCGGCCATAGAACATATATTCAAGAACAGTGTTATGGCACTTCCGGGTTCTCATCATAGCATGGATCCGCTATGACCCTTTAATGCAGCAGCTATCCTTAGGACATTATCACATGCATTGTCACACAGAAGAACAATCAAGATGTGATAAAGCTTTTATTAATAAATAAAGTACAAAGTAGTTGGTTCTAGGCCACTAACTCCAACAAATTAAAGCACAACGACAGTGCACGTGGACCATAGAAGCTATGCGTGCATGAGGTCCTTGCCACTCCAGAACTCGCGGGGAAACTGAGCCAAAGATGGTAGCATAAACCTCCAAGCAAGACGGACACACGCACGCAACCTCAACACTCAGACCGTGAAAGAAAGAAAGAAAGAAATACAACGTAGAGCCAAAACAGCAAAACAAATACAGCCTTACAAACTCAGGCCTACCCCAAGAACCTGAGAAGAGGTTGCTTGAGAAGATCAATGAAGCTACCGAGGTTGGTACTTCTTGAAGGCGTCAGGGTCAAACAAGGCTCACGAGAAGTGAGCTCTCCACCATAGAGGATCATCGAAACAGGGGCTTGCAGAACCACATACGAGAAGCGCCACGACTCCTCTCTTTAATGCTATCTCTCTGAATGACGAATGCCAAAGGAAAACAAAGAACCACACACCAATAATGAAGGGTCACAACGAGTAATAATTGCTCGGTAAAGGCGAGGCGACAGGGTTATAAGCGCACCAGGTGAGGAGGACATGTGGACAGTCAAGGGGAGTGTCGAAGGATCGAGAAGATCTATCAGGCGCAACTGATCCCGCTAAAACCAGAACACACGGCAGGTGAGGAGCGGCCATGTGGCAGCGGATATGGATCGCCAAGAATGAGAAAACACAAACAGGAAGAAGAGGTGTTGGATGCGTCTTTATCAATGGTCGACAAACAAACACAGCACAGATCGCAGAGTTACCAGGGTCGGCTGAAGGCCTAAGCCCACACGACATGGACAAAAGGCCCAGGCGGCAGCCCAACACCAATTAAACAAAAAGCCCACCAGCACCAAGGCCCAAACGAAGGCCCAACCAGAACATAAGTATGAACCAATAAAAAAGGATTTGCATAATAATAAAACCATCATATTTGCATGGAAAATCAAACATGATTTTAATTTGAAAACCAAAATTAACACAAAGATATAGCAAAAACAAGAATCAATTGAATCAATGCTTGCACCTATGATATATGAGAGCTGAAAGGGGAAGATAAGCTAGTGATATACCGGAAACGTAGAGAAATTGAATCAAAATCATGGGATGAGTAGACATGTCTCGCATTCAAAATTCATTGGACTATGAAGAAGCCCGTTGGCGGATCAAATGGTGGGGCAAAAAAGGAGACATGTGAGAAAAGTGGGACAGCTTTTGTAGAATAAATGTGATCACAAAAACTAAATAAAATTATCTACTTAAAATGAATAGTGAATAATATTAATTTGTATTATCACTTTTTTGAAATTTGATAATAAATTTATAAATATATTAGCGTTTAATAAATATTATACCATCATCATCACTTTTTCTAAAAATATTTACTGTTATGTTCATTTATATATATAGCATCATGAGGAGGTCCACCACTCACGGAGCAGTTTTCCAAATCAGAACTGCATTATTATACTTTTTTTAAAAAAAAATGTTGAGTACAGCTTATCTGTTCCACGTTTAATATTATTAATTAATTAAATGCTTTAAAATCTATATTAAATGGATGAGTTGAACCAAAGCGAACGGGTTACCGTAAAAATCGTGAGGAAGCGATGAATAGCGCGGAAGGTGCAGCGCCCATGTGACCTTCATTGCCTACGTAAGCAGCATTGCTTCATCAATGCACCGTCACGCCTCTACTCGAAGTAACGAGTTGATTAATTACTTTTTCGAATATATTTCATATTCAAATTCATAATTGGTTCCTGTGGAATTACACGGTCAATAAAATATTCTTTTTACTCATCTGACTTTGACCAAACAACCATTTTGCCCTGAATACAGCCCAATTTATAGAACTAATAGCATGACCCGCCTCAAATAATAAAAATATATGATTGTTAAAATATGAATGACAATCAAAGTCTCAATTCCCCTAAAAGGGGTAAAATGATAAACTTACACTGGCGTTTGACCTCATAAAAATTTTATGATGGATATGTAGAATTCAAAATGTGGTGCTTACTCTAAAGATCTATTTTGATGAACCTTCGAGCTGGTTGAATTTTGAAAGATATTTAATATTTATTAAATAAAGTAATAGCTATCTTGCGAATGCAAACATTAATATTACATAAATGGAGGCTCAAATAGAAAGTTCGACATCAAGGTTGTGTTTGGAATGACGTGTCTTGACTAGGTGAGATATTAGTTATGTGGTCAGGTATCAGACCATGGACTGAGAAATTTTCAGGTTTTAAATTGATTAACCGATTAACCTGGAGGTGATGATACTGTAAAACCCCATCCCGTTCTATGTTAAGAAATTCTGAGAGAATTTTGAATTTTCGAGTTTGGTGGACGGACTATTTCTTTCTTTTTTTAAATCAAGTTTTGAATCACGAAGAGTTCTTTAATTTATAACATTTTTTATGTTTATATCATCTTCATCATCTCCACTCTCATTCTTCTCCTTTCATTGATTTCGGGTTAACCCCCGTCAACAAACTCTCCAGATCTCTTTGGAATAAGTGATCGTCAACTTGCATCGGAACATTTTTATAGTGATGTTTTTGGATATCATTTTGAGGCCCGAGAGGTGTTTTGGGTGCTCAAATATGTCTCGGGAGCTTCGCGTTGAATTTTGGAAGTTTCTGTCCAGGGTGCACAGTGTGGTGTGCACGATTTAGGAGAAACTATGCAGCACCCAGAACATGGAGCGCTTTTTAGTTCAGTTTGTATAGTGCACCGTTGTCTGGCACAGTTGGCGCATGATTTAGGGAAAGTCGTGCAGATCTCAGAGTAAACCGTGTATGGTGGCTTGGACATGGGACTTGACACACGGTTTGCACACGGTTGATGGCAAATCGTGCGAAAGGTTGCAGAGCTGCTCCACACTATTGGTAAACCATACAGACAAACCATGTGACGAGGGGTCTTTTGAGAGTGTGCCAACCGCACGGTTTGACAACCCTATGGCCAAACCATGCAACCCTTAAAAATTGTAAAGTTACCTTTTTGCCCTAATGATTTTATAACTCAAGACCCCCTTTTCCTCCTCTCATTCGGCGATAATGCACGACCCTCTCCTCCCTCTCTTCCATGGTGAAATCTCACTCACCTCTTCGTCGATTTAGGTACTGCCAGATGCGTTTGAAAGCTTGAGGAGAGTCTAAGTGTTTGTCACCATCTATTCATTGTCTCCTTCACTATCTAGCACCCTCTCACCACTTTTATCTATTATGCCCTATTTTCAGGACTTTTGTCCGCTTATTCATGTTCTCCAATTTTAGCTCGAACCGGGGGATGTTATTGGACGAGTTGACTCCCATGAGATTAAGGTAGATGGCCCCTAAACTTTTACCCATAGTCCCACTTTAATTTAAAATGCGTGTGTTGGGCGGTCCCGCTGGTTTGTTAAGAAGTGACCTAAAATTTAAATTGAATGTTATAATATGGTTTGGCTTGACCTAATACCCCAATAAATGTGTTAAAGGAGCAAAAAAGGAGGGTGATCCCAAAGGGGTGCCCTACTTTAGAATTTGACACCCAAATGTCTATTTACTTTGATGAGCATAGTGTGGCTTTCCTGTAAAATGAAGGGTGGCCCAAAGGGCTACCCAAGTGGGAAGTGAAGTCTTATATTGGAAAAAGTGGTATAGAGAGCTAGAATACCTTTTGTGAGTGGTTGATAAATTGTGAAATGTTATGGGAGTTGTGAAATGGTTAATGATGAAAGTGTCTTGAATTTGACTCGTGTCTTCTTAATGGGAATTGAAAACTTATACCATATCCCTTGTTTAAAAGAACCTATTAAAGGGTGTGCCCAAGGGACATGACCTCATTTAAAAAAAGGGAACCTTAGGTGTCTAAATGTCAAGGTGAATGGAAATGACCATTTATAAAATGAAATGCTGGGATTATGTTTTTATATTGGTATAACAATTGGTAAACCATGGATTATGAAATGAGAAATGAATGTTATGATGTGAACTGAAATGAAATTGTAATGTGAATCGATAAATGTTAAAAATGTGAAATGGGAACAATGTTGTAAAAGGATATTGAAGTGGTAGATTAGAATAAATTTTATGAAATGTTCTTGTTATATGTGTTGGTTATGAAAACGCCCTTATAGGCGTTCTTGCGATACTCTTAAGAAAACACCGCTTTAGGGTGGTCTGTGACGACTAAAGAAAACTCCCATTATAGGGAGGTCTTTGATACTAAAGAAGATTCCCTTAACACGGAGGTATGTGATACCAAAGAAAACTCCCCTTACAGGGAGGCCTGTAATGACTAAAGAAAACCGCCCTTGTAGGGAGGCCTGTGATGACTAAAGAAAACACCCCTTTCAGGGAGGTCCATGATGACTAAAGAAAAATCCCATTGTAGGGAGGTCCATGATAACTAAAGAAAACTTCCCTTGTAGGGTGGTCCGTGATACTAAAGAAAACACCCCTTTGGGATGGTCCGTGATACTAAAGAAAACATCCCTTTCACGTGGTTTGTGATACTCCCTTTTGGGGAAGCCCGTGAAACTTATGTGGAAAACACCCGAAAGGGTGGTCGTGATACTATAACTGGCATGGTCCATGCGGCATTCTCAGAGACACCCCGACACTGTCCAAAGAAGGTATGATCAACCATTTAATATGTAATGGCCCGAACCTCTCTGGTCCATTACTTTGTTGAATTGTGGTGTTGGAGGTGTTCCAGAAGGTCAAGGTGACTTATCCCCAACACTTTGCCGAATTTCCAGTTCTGTGAACAATGTTTCCAGAACGGTGAGGTTCTAACGGTGACCTTATAATGGTAGACTTGAACAGTGTTTCCAGAATGGTAACCTTCTAATAGTGACCTTCTAACAGTAGACTTGAACAGTGTTTCCAGAACGGTAACCTTCTAACGGTGACCTTATAATGGTAGACATGAATAGTGTTTCCAGAACGGTAACCTTCTAACAGTGACCTTCTAACGGTAGACTTGAACAATGTTTCTAGAACGGTAACCTTCTAACGGTGACCTTATAACGGTAGACTTGAACAGTGTTTCCAGAACGGTAACCTTTTAACAGCGACCTTCTAACGGTGGACTTGAACAGTGTTTCCAGCTTCCTACAGTTTCGCCCCTTTGACGTTTCATTTGATGTAAAATACATTTAAAGCCTTATTTTAAGGACTCTTAAGGCCGATTCAAATGCCATAAATCCTATATTAATTATTCCTATGGCTCGGGATGTTTTACTTGGTCAAACCGCGTGGGTTAATGCGACCCGCTTTTAATGGGGAATTAAACGTATCTTAAACTGTCGCCCCATTAAATATTCAAAAAGGGACGAGATATCATTCTCCCTTGTTCTTCCTCTTTGTTATCAGCTATGAGACGCTAGAACCTTTAAATCCTTTACGTAGGAGTTGCACAATCAAACTTTACTCCTAGGATTGGTTCTGCTCTATTTTGATGCAACCGAGCTGTATCGATCAATCTTCGATATAAGGTATGTTGTATCATCGTTCTTTTGGGGTTAATCTTCTCCTATTCTCATTTCCATATTATAGCATGTAATATCCAAGCTTATAATGGGTTTTTCTTGGGGTTTGGTTGGTGCTGTCGTACCGTGGCATCCTTGGGTGGATGCAGTTGTCGCGAGAGGAGGATTGTGACCCATTGTGTGGATAAAGAACGTCAAGAATTGTTGAGATAGGGGATTTGTGGCTTCTCTAATTGTATATGTGCAATCGTAGAATTAGCATGATTTATCCCCTTGGATCACAATGAAATCGACCCAATTAAATACTTGAACTGGATTAAAAGAATTGGTTGATCGCATGTTGTTGCTTTGTACCGTGATAACGGTTTGCCTCATGTTTTGCTAGATAGATCAGTATCTATGATTTCTTTGATTAGTTGTTCATTCTTGATGGAAATCTATAATGAATGTAAAAGCTGGAATTAATTGTTAATTAATTGGCTAAAGATAAAGATGCATGTAAATGAATCTGGTTATTGCCGTTGTTGTAGTTGTTCTAATTTGATGTTAATCAAGTTAGGGAAGTAAGCATGGTTGTTTAATTGTGATAGCTTACTGATTAGGTCTCCCGTAATTGGAACCTACGAATAATAAATTTGCTAATTCAATATGGGTTAGAGAACATATTGTGTGAGAATTTCTTAAAGGGGTTCTGAGTTACCCTCTTGATTGTTAAAGAGCCAAGAGCCCATTGATTTGATGTTTGTTTTCCTGCTGCTTGTGCTGTAATGTGAGCTTGGATGGCTGTTGTGATATGTGGAGGCATGGAGACTTTTGGTTATGGCAACAGATGACGCCTAGAGTGGCGAGATGCATCGGTTTATGCATGTGGGTGTTGAGGAGGACACTAGGGCTGATTGAATGGAATGAATGTGTTTGTTGGATGATTGCTGGTTCTTTGGTTGCTTATCTGCTTTACTTTTCCCCACTGCTCAAGGCAGCTGGTCTTGCTTACCCTCCTTCCTAAGGAGGCGAAGACACGTGGGGTATGCCACGTGCTTTCCGTGTTTAGCCTCTCGAGGGAGAATGGGTCTATGCTCTTGCTATAGGCGGCAAAGACTCGACGGGTAGTATATCTACTCACCGTGTTGATCCCCTTTGTGTTTAGTAGCATAAGATGCATTTCTAGAATGCCTGGGAATATGGGAAAGTAATTTTGTAATGAAAGTTTGATTAAATGGTGAAAATCCACGGGGATGGAGATACTAGAATTTAAAGGTGATGTGAATCTTAAAAGGAGCAGTTGATTTTGAATGTAATGCCAATTCAGTTTAATGTGGAATTGTTCATGGTTAATTAATGTTTAAAGAATTAATTAAGGTACACTGGAACTGATAAAATTATAATGGAGTAATCTAATAAATCTCTTCAAATTTTTGTGTGCTTATAGGATACCTAGTCTTAGAAGTAGCAGCCTGGAGTCTGAGAGACGTTAGCTGCAGATGTATCTAAGACTAGGTAATGCCCATAGTGTGGATGTGAGTTATATATATATTCTGTACTTTTTGTGTTTCTATAAGCTACTCCACCCTGTCGGTAATGGCAACTGACACCCCGGGGATTCTAAGCCCTGGGGGGCTGTTTTCCCCAACATTCTGATGGGAGGTCGAATGGCTGACTACCCCCTTTGGCCCCGCTCTCTTCTCTTGGTAGATACATGTGCCAACAGGCACAACAGTTAGTTTCCCCATATACGTGTGTAGAGGGCTGTAATGGCTTGTGGTTATTTCACACACATATATTCTGGATATAGTATCCTATGGACTACTATAGGTGTAACGTGTATAGGCTGTGATGGCTTGAGGGTCCCTACTCGGTGTATAGGCTATAATGGCTTGAGGTATAATACCCGATGTATGATACACGTTATGCAGGCTATGGTGGCTCCCAGAACTTACCTGGTTACTTTTGGTTGTGAGGATGGTGTGGTGCTTCGCCCAGGTGTCTGCGTGCAAGGCTTTGTGGTGTATGAGGTGTAGATTGTGGAGCTTAGCCCAGCTGTCTACGGGCAAGCCTTTGGAGAGAGATGCACAGGACGTATGTCGTTGGGGAAAAGCGGCAAACCAGTGGGGAAGTAGTAGCGGGGTACCCTTGATATTCTTTACTATATGCTATATTCTTGTATGCGTTACTTGGTGAAAGTAGCTATGGTGAGGTTGGGAACTTAGTATACCTGTTTAGGTGACGAGTTAGTTTCACTTGTTGTTCACTGGGCTTTAGCATGCTTTATTTACTTTTGCACGAGAGGCTTGGGGAGGATCCTACTGAGTATACTGTTATACTCACCCTATGTATATATAAACTGTTTTTTCAGGTCACTTGGTGCAGGTTGGAGATCAAGCTGGTTACTACTAGCTTGTGGTTGGAGGAGCTGTTCGGGCTTGTGGTCGCTGCCGTTTTACTTTCTTTTGGGTACTTGTAGTTTCCCCTTTCATTTGTTGTACTTTTTGCATGAAATTTCATATATGTATTTGGGTTTCTTTTATATTTCAGTTCTGAGTTGGAGTTGATTGGTGTCTATCTTGTCTCTCTCTTCCGCATGTGTTCTCTTAGAGGGTAATGCCTCTCATTTGTGTGTTACTATACCCTCGGTGCTAGTCGCCAACCTGGGGCCTACTGGAGGCGGGACTCGGGGGTTATTATCTCCCTTCTCACATTGCCGGCCCAGGAGGGGTACACTTTGTGGGGAGGGGGTCGTGACATAGTGGTATCATAGGCTCTGATTGAGGGATATGATGGAGTTTGGAGTTAAACACACGTGAGGTTGCATTGGTTGGTAGGGAAATAGTGTCATTCATATTTAACAAGTGAGGTAAACACTGGAGATCAGCTGAGACATAGGCGTTTCAGGCCCCCTATGATCTGACCTACAAACCTTTAAGTTTACAATGGCTACTAAACAAAGTGATACTAGTTGCAGGGTAGAGACCTAGGAAAGGATCATGCATCAATCTTCCTTGTGCCTATGTTTGAATGGGTAGACCTTGGGATAGGTTAACCTAAAATTAATAAAAGAAAACAATTAATTAATTAATGTTGAGTCTTCCATATTCCAGGCTTAGGAGCTCTAACAGTTGTTATTTTACTGGTATGGCTCCAGGTCAATGTCCTCGTCAGGTTTGCGCAGAAGATGTCCAGCAGGCTGTTCCAGCAGATCGCCGCCGGGTAGAGGTTGACGACGATGATACTTGGAGGAAGACACTCTGAGATTTTCAACACCAGAGTCTACAGAAGTATGAGGGCTCCATTTCAGATGTAGTCACAGAAGACTGGTTGGAGGAGATCGAGATAGGCTTCAGTTCGATTCGTGCTCGGAAGGAACACTGGGTATCCTTGGTTTTGACGATGCTGCATGGATCAACGAGGCAGTGGTGGTTCTTGTTCCTTGGGTATCGTGAGGAGTCATCGATCTCATGGGAGGAGTTTTGAGATAGGTTTAGAGTCGAGTTTCTTTCTTCGACTGCGAAGGCGTCCAGTCGCCAAGAGCTTCTTACCCTTCGACAGGGGAGCTCCAGTGTTCGAGAGTTTGGAATCCATTTCAGGAACCTTCTACGATATGCTTCAGACTTATTACCAGATGAGGAGGCCAGGGCGAGGCATTTTGAGGAGGCTTTGCGTCCAGAGATCCAGCGCCAGGTCACCCCATTTATGCTAAAGACATATCTTGAGGTGCTGGCGAGGGCAGAGGTTGTTGAGAGGACTTTGTCTAGGACCGGATCGTCACGAGAGGGGAATCGTCATGATTCCTCACGAAGAAAAGCTGTGGTCCGGGGATCCTGGTTTTCAGGACAGAAGAGTTTCCGTTCACCTGGGGGTAGGTCCCAGCCCTTCCCATCTCGTTTCTCCAGAGGCAGCAACTATCAGGCCTATGCCAAGGGATCAGGCGCTTGTTTTTCTTGTGGTGGTCATGGTCATCAGCAGTGGGAGTGCCCGACTTTTCAGAGCAGTCATCATGCACCGGGCGCTCCGCTCCAGGTTCCTCCATTGAGGCAGTTCCAACCGAGGAAGTATCAGCAGGTTGCACCAGCTTTAGATCACCAGAGGGTAGATGGAGCAGGCAAATGACAACCCCATGACGCTCCCCGTCCTTAGAGAGTAGAGCACAGCCGTGGTGGTGGTCGTCATCAGGGTCAGCGAGGCTGTGGAGGAGGTCGTGGTCAGCTTCATGCTCTAGCGTTGCCAGCCCCAGGCGAGCCAGATGTCGTTCGAGGTACCCTTTGCTTGTTTTCTACCTTGGTGTATGCCTTGTTTGATTTAGGAGCAACACACTCCTTCATATCACCTACCCTTGTCCATGCTTTGGGACTTGAGGTAGAGAGGCTTCCAGTGCCCTTGGCGTTGACTACGCCAGTTGGAGGTCGAGGCGACTTGTTTGAAGTATGTAGAGACTGTGAGCTAGTGTTGGGTCAACACCACTCTTGGGGAGATTTCCTATGTTTACAAATACAACCATATGATGTCATCCTCGGCATGGATTGGTTGTATTCGGTACAGGATATTGTGGATTGCTACAGGAAGAAGGTCGTTTTCTTTGATGCAGATGGAGAGAAAGTGGTGTTTTTTGGTGAGCGAGATCCTCAGATGAGTCATAGATGAGTTACATCCTTATCATCTATGATGGCTGAGATGATACTGAGTTCTTCAGAGGTTCAGTAGTTGGCATTTCCTAGGGTCGTAGAGGAGTACCCTGATGTCTTTCCAGAAGAGGTTGTAGCCTTACCCCCTCAACGAGAGATCGAGTTTGGGATCGAGCTATAGCCAGGAGCATCTCCTATCTCTATGTCTCCATATAGGATGTCCCCTTCTGAGTTATGAGTGCTACGTATTCAGCTTGATGGTCTGTTGTAGTGCGGTTTTGTTCGGCCAAGTGTGTCACCGTGGGGTGCACCAGTTTTGTTTGTGAAAAAGGCTGACGGCAGTTTGCGGTTGTGTGTCGATTATCGTCGATTAAACAAAGTGACAATAAAGAACCGCTATCTTCTCCTGCGGATTGATGACTTATTCGATCAACTGAAGGGTGCAAGTTGGTTCTCAAAGATCGACTTGCGGTCAGGATATCATCAGATGCGTGTAAAGGATGATGATATCCCGAAGACTGCTTTTCGTTGTTGTCATGGGCATTATGAGTTTGTTGCAATGCCATTCGGCGTGATGAATGATCCAACTGTTTTCATGGGGTTGATGAATGTTGTGTTCCATGAATTCCTGGACAAGTTTGTTGTGGTTTTCATCGACGACATCCTTGTGTACTCCACATCTGAAGAGGATCATGCAGAGCATCTACAAGCCGTTTTGGGAGTTCTTCGCCAACATCAATTGTTTGAGAAGTTGTCGAAGTGTGAGTTTTGGGCTCGAGAATTTCGTTTCTTGGGGCATGTTGTATCCCAACAGGGAGTAGCTGTGGATCTGTCGAAGATAGAAGTAGTGGTGTCTTGGGCAGCCCCCAAGACCGTGTCAGAGGTGCGAATTTTCCTTAGTCTTGCAGGCTATTATAGGAGGTTTGTAGCCAATTTCTCCTGAGTTGCGACTCCTTTGACATCTTTGACCAGGAAGGATCAAGCGTTCATATGGACTGATCAGTGTCAGGCAGCTTTTGAGTATCTAAAGGAGAAGTTGGTAAGTGCTCCAGTCCTTTGTCTTCCAGCGGAGGGAGTCCAGTTTGATGTTTTATGTGATGCTTCACATCTGGGGCTAGGTTGTGTTCTCATACAGCAGAGGTTAATTGTTTCTTATGGGTCATGGAAGTTGCGTCCCCATGAATGCAACTATGCCACCCATGATCTTGAGTTGGCAGCCGTGGTGTTTGCTCTGAATTTGTGGAGACATTACCTCATTGGTGAGCACTTTGTAGTTTTCACCGATCATAAGAGTTTGAGGTATGTTTTCTCCCAACGTGACTTGAACTTGCGGCAACGTCGGTGGATGAAGTTCTCGCAGGAATACGACTTTGAAATATCGTATACACCTGGAAAAGGGAATGTTGTAGCTGATGCACTGAGTCGAAAGTCACGTAATGACGCTGTGCGTGAATCTGGTGATTCTTGGAGAGTAATGGAGGAACTGTCAGCTTTGCATCTTGATATGGAAGAGGTTGGAGGTAGATCTTGTCTTTTCCAGATGACGGTGTAGTCATCCCTGATGCAGAAGGTGGAAGAGTCCCAGTTGGGTGATCTAGATGTGGAAGTTTGGAGAGACAGAGTTGTTTGTGGTGAGGCCCATGATGGTTGGTCGGAGGATGAACAATACCGAGTGTTGTATCATGGCAGGATTTTTGTTCCCTTGGCGATGTGCGAGACGGTTCTCTGAGAGTTCCATAGTTCGCCCTTGGCAGTACATCCTGGTGTGACAAAGATGTACCGATCCTTGAGGAGTCAGTTTTGGTGTCCTGGGATGAAGCATGCGGTTGCAGAGTGTGTGTCTCGATGTTTAGTCTGCCAGAAGGTGAAGACCGAACACCATGTTCCTGGTGGTCTTCTCCAGTAATTAGAGATTCCTCAGTGGAAGTGGGAGGACATCTCAATAGACCTTGTTACAGGTTTACCTCGAGCTCTGGGAGGACATAATTCTATATGGGTGGTAGTGGATCATTTAACAAAATCGGCCCACTTCATAGCGATCAAGGAGTCGAGCTCAGTGGAAGTTTTGTCAAGGCAATATCTGGAGGAGGTGGTGAGACTTCATGGAGTCCCTAGGATGATCATTTCTAATCGAGATCCACGTTTTACCTCCAGGGTGTGGAGGGGACTCCAACATGCTTTTGGTTCTCAGCTATGCCTTAGCACTACTTTTCATCCTCAAACGGATGGTCAAACAGAGCGAACCATCCAGACTCTTGAAGACATGTTGCACTCTTGTGTTCTTGACTTTGGAGGTTCATGGATGAGGCACCTACCCTTGGTGGAGTTTGCTTACAATAATAGTTTTCACTCCACCATTGGTATGGCGCCGTTTGAAGCCCTGTATGTTCGGCCTTGCCATTCTCCGTTGTGCTGGACTGGGGTCGGAGAGTCAGCAATCCTCAGACCGAAACTAGTGCAGAATACAACAGAGATGATTCAGGTGATTCGTGAGAGGATGAAGACATCGCAAGATCGTCAGAAATCATATGCTGATCAAAGAAGGAGACCCTTAGAGTTTAATGTTGGGGATCATGTGTTTCTGAAGGTGACTCCCCGTCGTGGGCAGTGAAGGTTTGGTCGTGGAAGTAAGATTTCTCCCCGGTTTGTTGGGCCTTTCGAGGTGTTAGCTCATGTTGGAGCTGTGGTGTATCGAGTAGAACTTCCCCCTCAGATGAGTCAGATACATGATGTTTTCCATGTATCACAGCTCTGTTGTTATCTTCATGATGAATCTCATGTTATCGATTGGGGAGAGATCGATATTGATGATGACACAACCTTCAAGGAGCGACCTGTGGAGATCCAAGACCGCAAAGAGAAGGTGTTGCGTGGGCGTTCTATTCCCTTGGTTTGTGTCTTGTGGAGACACAGTGGCATGGAGGAGAGTACCTGGGAACGTGAGTCACAGATGCTTGTCCAGTACCCAGAGTTGTTTTAAGTTGTTCTGCTGAGTTTTATTTGATCCTTTCTTTTATATACCTTTGATGTGATGTTATGATTGAATTGTTTGGATATGTATTGTTTGTTCCCTTACTCTCGGATGTCGTGGTTTTGTTCCAGCTTTCGAACAACTCATGGTGGTTTTCCCCTGAGAGGTATCTTATGGGTTGGTTGTTCGGACCCCTCTTTTCTTCTGGGTTGGTTTTTAATTCTCGAGGACGAGAATGTTTTGAGAGGTATCTAATGTAATGGCCTGGACCTCTCTAGTCCATTACTTTGTTGAATTGTGGTGTTGGAGGTGTTCCAGAAGGTCAAGGTGACTTATCCTCAACACATTGCCGAATTTACAGTTCTATGAACAGTGTTTCCAGAACGGTGAGGTTCTAACGGTGACCTTATAACGGTAGACTTGAACAGTGTTTCCAGAATGGTAACCTTCTAACTGTGACCTTCTAACAGTAGACTTGAACAGTGTTTCCAGAACGGTAACCTTCTAACGGTGACCTTATAACGGTAGACTTGAGCAGTGTTTCCAGAACGGTAACCTTCTAACAGTGACCTTCTAATGGTAGACTTGAACAGTGTTTCCAGAACGGTAACCTTCTAACGGTGACCATATAATGGTAGACTTGAACAGTGTTTCCAGAACGGTAACCTTCTAACAGTGGCCTTCTAACGGTGGACTTGAACAATGTTTCCATCTTCCTACAGTTTCGCCCCTTTGACGTTTCCTTTGACGTAAAATACATTTAAAGCCTTATTTTAAGGACTCTTAAGGCCGATTCAAATGCCATAAATCCTATATTAATTATTCCTATGGCTCGGGATGTTTTACTTGGTCAAACTACGTGGGTTAATGCGATCCGCTTTTAATGGGGAATTAAACATATCTTAAACTATCGCCCCATTAAATCTTAAAAAAGGGACGAGATATCATTCTCCCTTGTTCTTCCTCTTTGTTATTAGCTATGAGACACTAGAACCTTTAAATCCTTCACGTAGGAGTTTCACAATCAAACTTTACTCCTAGGATTGGTTCTGCTCTATTTTGATGCAACCGAGCTGTATCGACCAATCTTCGATATAAGGTATGTTGTATCATCATTCTTTTGGGGTTAATCTTCTCCTGTTCCCCTTTCCATATTATAGCATGTAATCTCCATGCTTATAATGGGTTTTTCTTGGGGTTTGGTTGGTGCTGTCGTACCGTGGCATCCTTGGGTGGATGCAGTTGTCGCGAGAGGAGGATTGTGACCCATTGTGTGGATAAAGAACGTCAAGAATTGTTGAGGTAGGGGATTCGTGGCTTCTCTAATTGTATATGTGAAATCGTAGAATTAGCATGATTTATCCCCTTGGATCACAATTAAATTGACCCAATTAAATACTTGAACCAGATTAAAAGAATTGGTTGATCGCATGTTGTTGCTTTGTACCATGATAATGGTTTGCCTCATGTTTTTCTAGATAGAGCGATATCTATGATTTCTTTGATTAGTTGTTCATTCTTGATGGAAATCTATAATGAACGTAAAAGCTGGAATTCATTGATAATTAATTGGCTAAAGATAAAGAGGCATGTAAATGAATCTGGTTGTTGCCGTTGTTGTAGTTGTTCTAATTTTATGTTAATCAAGTTAGGGAAGTAAGCATGGTTGTTTAATTGTGATAGCTTACTTATTAGGTCTCCTGTAATTGGAACCTACGAATAACAAATCTGCTAATTCAATATGGGTTAGAGAACATATTGTGTGAGAATTTCTTAAAGGGGTTCTGAGTTACCCTCTTGATTGTTAAAGGGCCAAGAGCCCATTTATGTGATGTTTGTTTTCCTGCTGCTTGTGTTGTAATGTGAGCCTGGATGGCCGTTGTTTTATGTGGAGGCATGGAGACTTTTGGTTGTGGCAGCAGATGACGCCTAGAGTGGCAAGATGCATCGGTTTATACATGTGGGTGTCGGGGAGGACACTAAGGATGATTGAATGGAATGAATGTGTTTGTTAGATGCTTTCTGGTTCTTTGGTTACTTGTCTGCTTTAATTTCCCCAATGCTCAAGGCAGCTGGTCTTGCTTACCCTCCTTCTGAAGGAGACGAAGACACGCGGGGTATGCCATGTGCTTTCCGTGTTTAGCCTCTCGAGGGAGAATGGGTCTATGCTCTTGCTATAAGCGGCAAAGACTCGACGGGTAGTATATCTACTCACCGTGTTGAGCCCCTTTGTGTTTAGTAGCATAGGATTACTTTCTAGAATGCCTGGGAATATGGGAAAGTAATTCTGTAATGAAATTTTGATTAAATGGTGAAAATCCATGGGGATGGAGATACTGGAATTTAAAGGTGATGTGAATCTTAAAAGGAGCAGTTGATTTTGAATGTGATGCCAATTCATTTTAATGTGTAATTATTCATGGTTAATTAATGTTTAAAGAATTAATTAACGTACAGTGGAACTGATAAAATGAGAATGGAGTAATCTAATAAAGCTCTTCAAATGTTTGTGTGCTTATAGGATACCTAGTCTTAGAAGTAGCAGCCTGGAGTCTGAGAGACGTTAGCTGCAGATGTATCTAAGACTAGGTAATGCCCATAGTGTGGATGTGAGTTATATATATATTCTGTACTTTTTGTGTTTCTATAAGCTACTCCATCCTGTCGGTAAGGGAAACTGACACCCCAGGGATTCTGAGCCCTGGGGGGTGTTTTCCCCAACATTCTGATGGGAGGTCGAATGGATGACTACCCCCTTTAGCCCCACTCTCTTCTCTTGGTAGATACATGTGCCAACATGCACAATAGTTAGTTTTCCCATATACGTGTGTAGAGGGCTGTAATGGCTTTTGGTTATTTCACACACATATATTCTGGATATAGTATCCTATAGACTACTATAGGTGTAACGTGTATAGGCTGTGATGGCTTGAGGGTCCCTACTCGGTGTATGGGCTATAATGGCTTGAGGTATAATACCCGATGTATGATACACATTATCCGGGTTGTGGTGGCTCTCAGAACTTACCTGGTTACTTTTGGTTGTGAGGATGGTGTGGTGCTTCGCCCAGTTGTCTGCGGGCAAGGCTTTGTGGTGCACGAGGTGCAGATTGTGGAGCTTAGCCCAGGTGTCTGCGGGCAAGTCTTTGGAGAGAGATGCACAGGATGTATGTCGTTGGGGAAAAGCAACAAACCAGTGGGAAAGTAGTAGCAGGGTACCCTTGATATTATTTACTATATGCTATATTCTTGTATGCGTTACTTGGTGAGAGTAGCCATGGTGAGGTTGTGAACTTAGTATACCTGTTTAGGTGATGAGTTAGTTTCACTTGTTGTTCACTGGGCTTTAGCATGCTTTCTTTACTTTTGCTTGAGAGGCTTGGGGAGAATCCTATTGAGTATACTGTTATACTCACCCTATGTATGTATAAACTGTTTTTTCAGGTCACTTGGTGCAGGTTGGAGATCAAGCTGGTTACTACTAGCTTGTGGTTGGAGGAGCAGTTCAGGCATGTGGTCGCTGCCGTTTTACTTTCTTTTGGGTACTTGTAGTTTCCCCTTTTAGTTGTTGTACTTTTTGTATGACATTTCATATATGTATTTGGATTTCTTTTATATTTCAGTTCTGAGTTGGAGTTGATTGGTGTCTATCTTATCTCTCTCTTCCGCATGTGTTCTCTTAGAGGGTAATGCCTCCCATTTGTGTGTTACTATACCCTCGGTGCTGGTCGCCAACCCAGGGCCTACTGGAGGCAGGACTCGGGGGTCATTATCTCCCTTCTCACATTGTCGGCCCAGGAGGGGTACACTTTGTGGGGAGGGGGTCGTGAAATAATACACCAGGTTTTAGGATCCATTAGAATCCCCCCTAAAATTATAAAGATCATTTCACTATTCTTTCAAAAGAATTAATACTTGGTTAGAGATTGAACCACACAAGATACAAACCAATCTAACAACACTTTATTCAATTATAATGAAACATTACAATGAAGGTATATGAAACCATTCATCACATACAATGGATTATTACACATCACATATGATTACATACATTAAAACTTCAAAAAAATAAAATGGGAAAATAAAATTAAAAGAATAATATCTTTAGAACTAGAAACTCCCATGGACTACCGTCGCCTTTAAGAATCACCATTAGTATAACAAAACCCATAATGAGAAATAATACCATGAAATTATAAAGCATGTTGTTAGATCTAAAAATAAAACTATGGAAATGAGAAGTGTGAATGGAATAAGTTTAGTAAGCCTATATATATATAAGAAAAAAATATGGATGTTGAAAATATGGTCGTTTTAATTATGGTTGTTGCAAATATGGTCATTAGTCATATACCCCGTAGGTATATAGAAACTGGGTATTATTAAGAGGTAAATTTAAAATAATTTAACTCACAATGAATAAAAAATACGATATTAAAATATTATAAATATAAATATATTTACGTTTTACGTATAAATATTATTATTATTATTAAAATATTATATGATGAATATATAAGATTTAAATAAATATTTCAATATCAATGGAGTAGTAAAAAATATATTTTAGAATATATATAATTAATTAATGGTATTTATCAAAGCGTATTTAGTATAAAAGTAAAATTTATTTTGAAAGAACTATTTTATTAAGTATTGTATATTTTTCCATAATAAACTAAGTTGAAACCTTAAAATATTATTATATATAAACTAATATATTGACATCACTTAAATTCGAAATCGATATGAAATAATATTAAGAACACATAATGTTTAAAAACGCCATTTTACAATAAAAGCAGTTTTATTTATAATTTATATTTTTCTTTTAAAAGTTAAATTTATAAAATATATAATTTTATTTTTTTAAAATAAACATTATTTTTGAATTCATTATATCAAAATTTGATTAATATAATTTTTTTAGATTTTTCTGAAATAATTGATTTTTAGGTGAATAGTAAACATACAGATTTTACTAAAAACTATCACTTTTATAATACAATAATGAAATAAAAGTTTATAAAAAATATATATTTAACAATTAATATAAATCATTTAAATATTATATATTTAATTTATAAAATACATGTTCAGCATTTTTGAAACTCAAGTAATATTTCACATTGAAAACCATTTTTACTTGCTTATATTAAAAAATTGAACTTTATCACTTTTAGGAATTGAATAAAAAAATATTTTCTATTTGAGTTCAAAATTTCAATACTAGTGAACAAGTTTAATTGAATTTCTAGAATTAATGATAATATTAGTAAGAAAATAGTTTTTTAACAGAATAGTTTGATTAATATCATGTAATTTTTTATTTAATATATCAAATTGATCTTATTTAAATTATTAATATAATATTATATTTAATCCCATATATAGTTATATTAACACTCATTCAATTGATAATCAATGCTAAATAAGATTAATGAACACATCACGGTGAAAAGTCATTTTTCTACAAGAACTCTTTTTCTATATATTATATATTTTAATTTAAAAGTTGATATTTTATCATTTATAAATTTAATTAGATTAAATTGATATTAAATTTAGTCTCAAAACATTAAAATATGGTAATAGGGGTTACCATATATTTTTAAATAAAGTATAAATCATTTAGGTAAAAACCAGTTACCAAGTTTAAAATAAAAATGCTAAAATGTAAAATCCAATGGTAAAAGACATTAAAAATGTTTAATGAATATGTGGAAATTGTTTAATGAGGATTTATCAACCCAATATCACTGAAAAATTCATTATTATTAAATTTTATAGTATTTGAACAAGGAATACTAAATTGACATCATGGAAGTGTAAAGGGTATTCCAAAAAGTTCCATTTTCTTTGCTTATAAAAGGGCATCACTTCCACCCCTCCATGGTTACACTTCCAATTTGAATTACCATTGAAAATATACTCAAAATTCCTCTTCTAGAATTCATTTTCTCATCCTTAATTCCCTGGTCTCTAGAAGTTAGCTTAGGTCCTTCACTTATAAGGAAATCTCTAAGAGAAGATCAAGCCTCCAACATTAGTATTACCTTATTCATAATGTTTTCCCCTTAATATTTATCATCCAAATATATTATATCCTTAATAGTATAATGACATAAGTATAATTATTATAATGATATGTTATTATATTAATGGAAAAACCATTATTTATTCATCTCCATTCTCTAAGAAAAACAAAAGCGTCGTTAGTGCGTTGTGTGGACTACCGCCTCCACCAAGCGACGTATTCCATTTTTCATCACCACCATTTATGGATGATCAAAAGGATGTAATGGATGAATAAATATGATATATATAATATAACTATTATTCTGAAATTTCAAATTATAATTTACCTTTTTCCCTCTCATCTGTTGAGAGATGGAAACATTAATCATGCGTGCGTGTGAACTATCACCTCCACGAGCAATGCGTTTCATTTGTCATCACCAACCATGATGGTTGTATATAAAAATATATTTAATATATAAAAAATTATTTCCATAATAATAATAATATTTTTATATTATGAAACTATTTTATTATTATTTCTACCACGGTCAACATACATGAGGAGTTATGGAAAAACTAACCGAATGACCTCATGTAAAGGACATAGGAAAGAAAACTATATAATAAATAAAAATAATATGAAAATAAATGATCTATATTAAATCAAATAAATAAGAATAAGGTTGATATGAAAGTATCTAATAAACTTAATTTTATGATTCAAGATGTTGGGTGCATGCGCATAGTGAATCTGAAACAAGGTAAGGGTTTCATCTCAAAATTTCATTCTTTGAGGCATATTTCTTCTATGAACATAATTTCTTTTAAATGGTGTATATAATACCAATTAGATATTTAATTTCATGTATTATCTTTATTCATGGTATTTTAACTTCAAATTCATTATCAATCTCTTTCAATAAGTATTTATTAGAATGTTTCTTAAGCCATAAGTATTCTATCTCAGTCACCCTTCATTGAGGCATGCTTTGATGTTATGCACAAATTTTCATTTTTATGATATATCTACTACCCCCATGACTTATAATATCATAAATTATTTTTGAAATTTTAAACTTCATTTCCATTCATGCTCTTCCTTACTTTATCCCATGAATGACGTCATCCCTAAATTATAAGGGTCTTTTATAACTCAATCTACTTTCTTGAGTTATAAATTTTCTCCTTGGGTTTCATATTTAATTTATTATGGTATTACCTATTTCTATATTTGGAGATCACTTTTATTTCAAATATTCCTTATTAATGAGATTTAATATTTTCTGAAAATGAAACTATTTTAGGAATGACTCCCATCAATTTAAATGACAATTTCCCCTCCTTGTCTAACATTTTCCTTCCCACCAATGACCCCATTTTTAATTATAAACATCATTAAGTGTTATATCATGTTGTAATCATATTTTCCTTCTCTTATTTTCAAAATAATTATTTATTATCTTATTTTATGATGTGGGATTTCAATAATGGTGTTTTAAAACATCGAAAGGGATCTTCTGTACCTCCTTTATGATTTTTTGGTTATGCATTCTCTTTATTTTTATCCCTTATATGTAATATTATTCTATTGTTCCTATTAAATTTTTTATATACTCACCTTAAATATATACCTAGTCAAACAACATTTTCATTACTAGAGTTATACATGTTTTTAGTTCCCTTCGAAATTCACACTTTTTAGTAAACCTAATTTAAGGGAACTTTCCCTTTTCTCATCTCATATTGAGAATCACCCATGTCAAATGTTTTTAATTAATAGATTATAAAAAACCTAATTATTATATGCATAATTGTCTTGGTTCAAATATATTTTTATGGAAAACAATAAGGTCTTTCCTTCTTTAAAAATATCATTTACATATTTCATAAAGCTTCACCTAAGTACTACATTTTTAATCTTTCTTCTCCTAGATACTTCCACTAAAATCAGTATATTAGAAATCAATGATCAAGAAATATGTTTAATTATCAAATATAAACATCTAAATGATTTAATTCATTATTCCCTTTGGAATCCTTATGATTTAACCTTTGATTATTTCATGAATTTGAATTATGAAACCCACTTCCTTCTCATGGGTTTGATCATGATTATGATTTATATATGGTTTATCTTCCTCACGTGGCACACATATGTATGATTTCAATTTATATGATGGGTTGGTCCAAAATTATATAGCCCTAAAATTCATTAGGTAAATATTTACATCTCATGAGATGTTATGTAAGGGATTATGGAGTGAACCTAATCCACCATGGGACTTTGTACACTTTATGGTGATGGACTTGGGAGTGACCCTTTACTTATGTTTATGATATCATGTTCTATGCTTTTTGTAACACCCCAATCTTCCATGGTACGTTTCCCTTTGAATAATGCAATAGCTTGCATTGTACACAACTTCGAGATTCTAACACACCGCGACCGATCAAACTAGCCGTTATGAATAGTAATACCCACTTTTTAAAATTTTATAAATTTTATCATTAAAAATGGACTTCATTTTTGGATTCTAAATATCAAAATTAGCTTAGGGTTAATCTTTGGTAATTTTCTAAAAACTTTCAATTTTTGATGAATAATGAAAAAACACCGCGTTATTGGTTAAAACCGACTATTTATTTAAATAATTAGTTATTTTATTTTAATTTATTTTAGGTAAAAATAGATATAAAATAAATATATATGTTCAATTTAATTAATTGGAGTCATTTTATAATAAGTTTAGATATATAAAATTTTATCGAACTATTTACCGTCTTTTACCCACCTCCTAGGAGCATTTGCAAATTTGTATAAAACTTAATTTTACCGCTTCTGTGAGTTGAATTTCTAAAATCCAAGAGACACAGTTAATATGAGTAAGTAAAATTTGGTTCAATAAGATGAAAATAATTTTTGGTGAATAGTAATTTTTTTACTTTTATTTACCACGGTAAAAAGTAAATAGGGTAATTAAGGGTAAAAATGATATTATAATTACCCTAACACATGTAATAATTCTATTGGATAAGTGTAATTAGACCAAAAACAACCTTAGGAATAAAAAATGATCCCATTTGGTCCACTTGGATTAGATTAGGACATTTATTATTATTTTATTTAAAGAAGAGTTAAAAGAGTTAAAATCAAAGTTTAATAACTAAACCATTTTTAATATAGGGTTATACATAAGATAAATTAGACTATAAATATTTATTATAAAGCTAAAAAGATTTCCTATATAATAGTATTTTATTTATAATTTTTAGACCTTAAATAATTAAATTTATTTATGACACAATGATGATGTAGTAATTACCTTATTAATGAAAGATTAAAATAATTAATATTATAAATATCCAAATAAATATAATTTGAGACTTTTAATAAATTACATTCATTTTATAGGTTAATATGAATTTTAGGGTTGATTAAATGATTTTTTCGAAGTAATAATGCTGTTATAAATTTAACAAAAACAAAATACCAAATAGTGTCAAAAATGACATAAAAGAGTTTTTAAAAAAAATATTATATTATTAATTGGTATTCTATTCCTAAAAACCTAAGGTTTGGCCAAATGGATTAAATAATATTATATATGTCATTAATGAACCACTTTAGGTTCGATTAGAAGTTTATAGTAAGTTTATTAACCATATAATATAAAAATACAAAGAGACATGGTAAATGTCAAACTATTTAACTAAGAGTTAAATCTAAAAGATAAGGTTAATATGATGACCTAAATCTGTATAAAACCTATTAGTTGAGATATTTTCGACCCATCCCCACCTTATCCTTTAAATAATTCATTTTGGAGTCATTAGAAACTGAAAATTATTTTATTATAAAATAATATTTCAAGCTTTTCCTAAAGTGACCCTCACCTCTCTTATAAAAGGGCACCTCCCCTTATCTCAAATTCACACCTTCAAAGCCATTTGGCTCGGCAAAACCCTGCCCAAATATCCTATAAACTATCCTACCTTCATCCTAGAGGCCTTCCTTTAGTCATAAAGCCAACATAAGGAGACCTTTTGATCAAATCAAAAGGAAGAACCTGAAGAAGAGGTAAATATTTCATCACCTCTTTAAAGTTCTTTTCTTCATCCACTTCTTATTTCTTTGTTGTTTCCATTCTAAAATAATAAATCCAGTATCTTCTATATAATTTTATGTTATTATAAAAATTTTACAACCATATTCATTATTCTATCCATCCTATAAATGAGAAAGTCACCATACGTGCGTATGTACGGATTACCGTCTCCACGTTGTGGTGTAGTTTGTTATTCAAACACTTCATCATTTGGATGGGTATAATAATGAGTATAAATGATGAAAATAATAAATATAACATGATAATGATTCTTTATATATAATATACCATCCAATTATATATGATTTTAATATCAAAAGAATGATATTGTCACTCATGCGTACGTACAGATTACCGTCTCCATGAACGCAATGAGATTCATTACCCATCATAACCACTCAAGAATAATTTTCATTTTATGATTAAAAATAATGTTTATGAACATAATATAATTTTGTATATGAATCAAATACATTATATCCATAACAAATATGTCTTACATAACCAATCATATAAAGGAAAACGAATCAGTTAACACCCGAAATGATGATACTACTAAAATATCATTAACAAAGCAATATAAAAAGATCATATATGATATCATATTAATGTATATGTTTTTTTTATAATTTAATAACAATTATTTCACAATTATACATGAGTTTAACCTACCCTCGACCAAGAAAAAGTACAGAGTAAGCGTTAATTTCACAATATCTTTATTATCTGAGGTTGTTTTTACGTAAGTATCTATTGAGACCTCTTTATCATCCATATCCATGTTTCTTAAAAATGTATTCCAAAACATTTTTAATATTTATTAGACTATGGGTTAAAGTAATTTATACCCTTGTTTGAATTTTTATAAAATGGTTTGAAAGGAATATTTCCGTCGTTTTCCAAACAAGGTACCTTATGAACTTTTTGACAAAATTAAGGTAAGAATGTTTTTAACTTATATGGCGGTGCGGCTATTTTCCGCCATTATAACATTATCTAAGTTTCCCTTACAATATTATAAGAATATTTTCAAAATAAATGTTTTCTTTTATAATTATATTACTTTTAAATGATTTCAAAATAGAAAGAGATATTTCTCTAAAAAAAGTTTTGATTTCATTATGTCAACATCCTTTGATGGATTGTGAGCTTATTTGAAGTTGATTTATTATGATACAAAACTTCCATATTGTATTGAAGGTTTTGTGATATGTTTGACCGTGGATGTGTTATTTTTATACCATTCATGGTTTATGGATAAAGTATTGACATTTAGTATTCTAGTTTTAATAATAATGTTTATTTTATGATTAAACCTTTTCATATGAGGAATGCATTGGACTTAGTAAGTGATGGGTTGAGCCCGCTATAGCTTATTGATGCATCAGTAGGTCTCATGAGACAAACTAGTGTATTGGCACAAGGCCTTGACAAAATCTTTTTTGTAGTCTTGGCACATGGCCTTGACTATGTGGTTATGAAGTATGCATTATGCATTCCATCATTATGAAAGTGGCTATTGATATTGCATGCGATTATTCTACTAGTAGAATATCTATGTGAATAAGTAAATGACATTATTTGATTTTATGTTTTCCATATTATGCTGAAGTTAAATTTTAAAAGGCTTTTGTTTTAGTCTTACATTGTCTAAAATGTTTATGCTTATTTATGAAAGTTTCCGCTATATTGTTATCCTTACTGAGCATATGAGCTCACCCCTTTCTATGTTTTATTTTTCCCTGGATGGGAAGAATTATATTATGACTGAATTGTAGGGATAGTCTAAGGGATATTAGTGTGGCCTATGGAGACTGTGTTGTTTTAGTTATTCATTTTATAATGTATTGTAAAACTTATGAATGCATCTAGTATTTTCAGAGCTACTAAACAAATCGATCTTTTGAGACTTGATCTTTTGTGATCATGCCAATGTTATGTAATAATGCACCGAATCTAGGTAACTAGGGTTGGGTCATTATAGTCGGTATCTGAGGAAGTTTAGTATAAACCTTGGAAGCTAGATTTAGAAAAACTATGATTAGAGAACATTACCCTATGATAGACTTTGATGATTAGTATAGAATAACTTCCTAGAATTTTGGTACTGTAGAGATTTTGTGAGTTTTCCAAGAAATACATCCCTGTCTGGATACGATAAGGTAGAGGCAACTCTGGCACAGATGTACCTAGGGGTAAAACCCGAAAACACCGCTTTGAGCTAGACTCAAATGGGAACTGGTGCATGACAACTGGCCTTGCTGTACTCTTGGTTACGACATTCTCGGGGGATATACTTAGGTCAATTATCATTTTCTTTAAAAAAAATTATGAAGGGTTTATGTGTATATACTTTCTCAAAGAAAACATTTTTATGATTATGGATTATATCCATAAACTATTCAATTTATGTTAAGTGTTTTACAAGTTTGGAATTATGTATTGCGATTCATAAACTAATCTTGTGTATGCCATTGTTTAGAAATGATGCCTAGTGGAAGGAATGAAAACCGTATCAATGCACATAATCCATGTAGGGATTTCCCTCCTACTCAAGATAATAATAGTGGAGTTGGTGAAACAACTGGTTCTGATCAGCTTATCACCATACTAAGACAACTCACTCAGGTTATGAATAATAGCCTTACCCGTATGGAGCACCCTGATCCACAATGCGGAAGAACAATGTTAGACCGCTTCATGAGGCAACAACCAACAACATTAAATGGCAGTACAAATCCATTAGTATCTGAGCAATGGATAAATTCCTTAGAGAAAATATTTCATGCTTTGGGGAGTAGCGAAAGGGAAAAAGTTGTCACGACAGTTTATCGCCACACGGGAGATGAAGATTAATGGTGGTCATTGATTTAAAACAAAAATGAAGATGATGAAGTATCAAATATTAAATGGAGGGAGTTTAAAGAGCTTTTCTTAGAAAAATAATTTCCTCGTGACCATTGAGAGGATATGGAAAGACAATTTCTGAGTCTGAGGAAAAAAGAGGATGAGAATGTCGCAAAATATGAGGCTAACTTTACAAGGTTAGCAAGGCATGCAACAGATTATATACGTAACCCAATAAGTAAGATTTATCAATTATTTTATGGGTTAAAACAATTTATTCATCAAGAGTTAGTCTCAAAATCCTTCTCATTATATGAAGATATTGTCATGTGTGCTATCAAGACAAAAAAAATTCTCTAAGTCTTATGACTTTAAAGAAAATTAGGAGAAGAAGAGATCTTCTGAACACTATGGAAATGGAAATAAGGGGAAAAAGGGAAAAGTTGAATATCCATCCTGCAGTAAATGTGGGAAGAAACACCCAAGTACTTTCCTGAAGGGAATGGGAGTCTGTTACAAGTATGGTGAAAAAGGCCACCAAGCTCGTGATTGAAAGGGGAAGAAATAGGCTGTCAATGTTGAATGCTACAATTGTAGAGAAAAGGGGCACTATGCAAATGAATGTCCTAGGTGCCAAGGGAACTTACCTCAGAAAAGACCAAGGGAGTAAGGCCAAGCTTATGAGTTCACTACTGCTGAGGTTGAAGCTCCGAAAGACATGGTGGAAGGTAATTTAATGGTTTCCTCAAGTTTAGCCAATGCTTTATTTGATTCTCGATCATCACATTGTTTCATATCTACCCAGTTTGCTAAGAAAATTAGATATTTTCAATTTGACTTGACAAGGGAGTTGTCAGTCAGAACACCCAAGGGAAGTATCATTGCAACAAAGTTTTGTGAATCGGTTCCCATTAGGGTATATAAATGTTCTTTATCTGCTGATCTCATCATCACACCCATGATTTAATTTGATATAATCCTTGGTATGGATTGGATTACGAACCATGATGTGAAAATTTATTGTAAGAAGAAGGAGGTTACAATTTCCGATGATGATAAGGAGTACCTTATCTTTAGAGCAGAAACATCACCACCTGATTCTTATCTAGATCCACCCCCAATATATCTACTAATTCAATTATTAGAGAGGATGAGAATGAAATAATTATGGGAGAGGAAAAGAATGTTCGAATAGAGGACGTACCTATTGTGCAAGAATATGTTGATGTGTTTCCAGAGGATTTACCTGGACATCCTCCAGAATGAGAAATTAAGTTTTCCATTGATTTAATTTATGGTTCAAGGCCCATATCGAAGACCCCTTATAGAATGACCACTGTGGAATTAGTGGAACTAAAGAAACAACTAGAGGAATTAAGTAATAAGGGATTTATTCGCCCTAGTGTTTCTCCATGGGGAGCCCATTTCCTTTTTGTTAAGAATAAAGACAGATCTATGAGGTTGTGCATTGACTATAGGGAGATCAATGCTATATCAATAAAGAACAAGTATCCCCTACCTCGCATTGATGATTTATTCGACCAACTTCATGGAGCTCAATATTTTTCAAAGATTGACCTTCGATCTGGATATCATCTATTGTGTGTAAAGAAAGAAGACATTCTGAAAATTGTATTTCTAACCAGGTATGAGCATTACGAGTTTATAGTAAGGCCTTTTGGGATGACTAATGCACCCTCTGTTTTCATGGATCTAATGAACAGAGTTTTCAAGGAATATCTTGATGACTTTGTAGTGGTATTTATTGATGATATACTGGTATACTACCAAATCTATGAAGATCATGAAAATCACTTGCGCACCATTCTGAAAACCCTCAGAAGAAATGAATTATACGGGAAGTTTAGCAAGTGTGAATTCTAGCTACAAGAGATTTCTTTTCTTGGGCATACTGTCTCTAAGGATGGAATATCTGTTGATCCTTCAAAGACCAAGGCAATCCAAGAATGGACAACACCGATGAGTATAACTGAGGTACACAGTTTTATTGGTTTAGGAGGTTATTATCGGTGTTTTGTCCAAAATTTTTTCTGATTGGCTAACCCATTAACCAAGATCACACATAAAGGGGTTAAATTTGTTTGAAAAAAAGAGTGTGAAGAATGTTTTGAAGAACTGAAGAGAATATTAGTCAACGCTCCTATCTTGACTCTACCACCAGGGAATGATGAGTTTTTTTATTTATAGTGATGCTTCAAAGAAAGGACTTGGTTGTGTCCTTATGCAGAATGATAGGGTTATTGACTATGCATCACGACAACTAAAAATTCATGAGCAAAACTATCCTACTCATGATCTTGAGTTAGCAGCTGTAATATTTTCTTTGAAGATATGGAGACATTATCTCTATAGTGAAAAATGTGAGATATATACCGATCACAAGAGTTTGAAGTATATTTTATCACAGAAAGAACTCAACATGAGGAAAAGGAGATGGCTTGAACTACTCAAGGATTATTATTTCACAATACACTACCACCCGGGGGAGGAGAATAAGGTGGCAGATGCTTTGAGCAGAAATGATCATGGAGTTTTGAACAAGATGAGAGTTGAAAGGGATCCTATTTTCATAGATCTAGTGAAAATAGATATGAGAATAATCATGGAAAGTGAAACATCAATACTTTTTCAAATGGTTTCCAAACCATCTTTACTAGAAAGGATAAAAAGTTCTCAGGCTGATAATGGGGAGTTTCAAAAGAAGATTAAAGCTGTGAATGATGGAAGATTGATTGACTTCATATATGAAGATGGGATTTTGAAATTTGGGAAGAGACTTTGTGTTCCCGATATACCAAATCTAAAAAGGGAATTGTTAGATGATTCTCATAGCTCCAATTTCTCAATACACCCCGGTAGCACCAAGATGTATAGAGATTTGAAGGAACATTTTTGGTGGGACAACATGAAGAGGGAGATTGCTGATTTTGTGTCAAGATGTATGGTTTGTCAACAAGTGAAAGCTGGAAGGCAACAGTCTGGAGGAGTCATGAAACCTCTTCCCATACCTGAGTGAAAATGGGATAATATTACGATGGACTTTTTCATGGGGCTACCAAAGACTCCTAGAAGAAATGATGCAATATGGGCCATTATTGATCATCTTACCAAGTCAACACATTTTCTTGATATAAGAGAAGATTTAAAACTTGAATGTCTAGAAAGACTATATATTAATGAAGTTGTAAGACTTCATGGAGTAACCTTATTGATTGTTTCTAATCGTGATCCCCGTTTTACATCAAGATTCTGGAAAAGTCTTTAGAAATCCCAGGATACTGAACTTTGTTTGAGCACTGCCTACCACCCTCAAACCGATGAACAATCAGAACAGAATATTTAAACCTTAGAAGACATATTGAGATCCTTCTCACTTGACTTTCAAGGTACGTGGGATGAATATTTACCTCTAGTAGAATTTTCCTATAACAATAGCTTCCATTCAAGTATTCAGATGGCACTATATGAAGAGTTATATGGAAAGAGATGTCGCACACCAACTTGTTGGGATGATTTTGGTGAAAAAAAACTCGTAGGCCCAAAACTTTTTGAGGAAACAATAGAAAAGGTGAAGGTTATCCAAACCCACATCAAAGTAGCACAAAGTAGGTAAAAGAGCTATGCCGATAATCGAAGGAAGGATTTGGAATTTCAAGTAGGAGACCATGTTTTCTTGAAGGTATCTCCATGGAAGGGTGTTATACATTTTGGTAAGAAGGGTAAATTGAGTCCTAGGTACATTGGACCTTTCAAAATTCTAGAACGAATTGGAGTTGCAGCTTATCATTTGACAATGCATCCAAGTCTCTCAAAAGTTCATGATGTGTTCCACATATCACTGTTGAGAAAATACATGCCTGAACCAACGCATGTACTCACCTATGAGGAAATTGAACTGGAACCTGATCTGTCTTATTATGAAGAGCCTCTAAAAATTCTTAATACAAGAGAAAAAGTGCTGAGAAACCAGACGAATCATCTGGTAAAAGTTCTATGGAGAAACCATAAGATGGAAGAGGCAACGTGGGAACCAGAGGAACATATGACGAAGAACCACCCGAATCTCTTTGTGAGGTAGTATTATAGAAATTTAGAGGACAAAATTATTTTAAGGAGGGAAGAATGTAACACCCCAAGCTTCCATGGTAAGTTTCCCTTTGAATAATGCAATAGCTTGCATTGTACGCAACTTCGAGATTCAAACACACCGCGACCAATCAAACTAGCTGTTATGAATAGTAATAACCATTTTTTGAAATTTTATAAATTTTATCATTCAAAATGGTCTTCATTTTTGGATTCGAAATATCAAAATTATCTTAGGGTGAATCTTTGGTATTTTTTTGAAAACTTTCAATTTTTGATGAATAATGAAAAAACACCGCGTTATTGGTTAAAACTGACAATTTATTTAAATAATTAGTTATTTTATTTTAATTTATTTTAGGTCAAAATAGATATATAATACATATATATGTTCAATGTAATTAATTGGAGTCATTTTATAATAAGTTTAGATATATAAAATTTTATCGAACTATTTACCGTCTTTTGCCCACCTCCTAGGAGCATTTGCAAATTTGTATAAAATTTAATTTTAACGCTTCTGTGAGTTGAATTTCTAAAATCCAGAAGACACAGTTAATATGAGTAAGTAAAATTTGGTTCAATAAGATGAAAATAATTTTTGGTGAATAGTAACTTTTTTACTTTTATTTACCACGGTAAAAAGTAAATAGGGTAATTAAGGGTAAAAATGATATCATAATTACCCTAACACATGTCCTAATTATATTGGATAAGTGTAATTAGACCAAAAACAACCTTAGTAATAAAATATAATCCCATTTGGTCCACTTGGATTAGATTAGGACATTTATTATTATTTTATTTAAAGAAGAGTTAAAAGAGTTAAAATCAAAGTTTAATAACTAAACCATTTTTAATATAGGGTTATACATAAGATAAATTCGACTATAAATATTAATTATAAATATAAAAATATTTCCTACATAATGGTATTTTATTTATAATTTTTAGACATTAAATAATTAAATTTATTTTTGACACAATGATGATGTAGTAATTACATTATTAATGAAAGATTAAAATAATTGATATTATAAATATAAAAATAAATCTAATTTGAGACTTTTAATTAATTAAAGTAATTTTCTAGGTTAATATGACATGTTAGAGTTGATTAAATTAATTTTTTACGAAGTAATAATTCTGTTATGAATTTAACAAAAACAAAATACCAAATAGTGTCAAAATTGACATAAAAGAGTTTAAAAAAAAATATTATAATATTAATTAGTATTATATTCCTAAAAATCTAAGCTTCTGCCAAAGGGATTAAAAAATACTATATATGTCATTAATGAACCACATTAGGTTCTCTTGGAAGTTTATAGTAAGTTTATTAAGCATATAATATAAAAATAAAAAGAGACATGGTAAATGTCAAACTATTTAACTAAGAGTTAAATCTAAAAGATAAGGTTAATATAATGAATTAAACATGTATAAAACCTATTTGTTGAGAGTTTTTAGACCCATACCTACCTTATTATTTAAATAATTCATTTTTTAGCCATTATAAACTAAAAATGATTTTATTATAAAATAATATTTCAAGCTTTTCCTAAAGTGACCCACACCTCTCTTATAAAAGGGAACCTCCCCTTCTCTAAAATTCACACCTTAAAAGACATTTGGATCAGAAAAACCTTACCCAAATATCCTCTAAAATATCCTCCATTCATCCTAGAGGCCTTCCTTTAGTTATAAATCCAACCTAAGGAGCCCTTTTGATTAAATCAAAAGGAAGAACCCGAAGAAGAGGTAAATATTTCATCACCTCTTTCAAGTTCTTTTCTTCTTCCACTTCCTATTTCTTTGTTGTTTCCATTATAAAATAATAAATTCAGTATCTTATATATACTGTGATGTTATTATAAAAATGGTACAACCATATTCATTATTCTATCCATCCTATAAATGAAAAAGTCACCATATGTGCGTACGTACGGATTACCGTCTCCATGTCGTGGTGTAGTTTGTTATTCAAACACTTCATCATTTGGATGAGTATAATAATGTGTATAAATTATGTAAATAATAAATATAACATGATAATCATTCTCTATATATAATATACCATCCGATTATATATTATTTTAATATCAAAATAATGATATTTTCGCACATGCATACGTACGGATTATCGTCTCCACGAACGCGATGAGATTCATTTCCCATCGTAACCATTCAAGAATAATTTTTATTTTTTGATTAAAAATAATGTTTATGAACATAATATAATTTTGTATATGAATCAAATACATCCTATCCATAACAAACATGGCTTACATAACCAAGCATATAAAGGAAAATGAATCAGTTAACACCTGAAACGATGATACTACTAAAATATCATTAACAAAGCAATATTAGAAGATCATATATGATATCATATTAATGTATATGGTTCTTGTATTATTTAATAACAATTATTTCACCATTATATAGGAGGTTAACCTACCCTTGACCAAGGAAAATTACAAGTTAAGGGTTAAATTTACAATCTCTTTATTATCCGAGGTTGTTTTTACGTAAGTATCTACTGGGACCTCTTTATCATCCACATCCATGTTTCTTAAAAATGTATTCGAATTTTTTTTTACTATTTACTAGAATCTGGGTTAAAGTCATTTATACCCTTTTTTGAATTTTTATAAAATGGTTTTAAAGGAATCTTTCCGTCATTTTCCAAACAAGGCACCTTAAGACCTTTTCGACAAAATTAAGGTAAGAATGTTTTTTTAACTTATACGGTGGGTGAAAATATTTTCTGCCATTATAACATCATCGAAGTTTCTATTACTATATTATAAGAATATTTTCAAAATAAATGTTTTATTTTATAATTATATGACTTTTAAATTATTTCTAAATAGAAAGAGATATTTCTCTAAAAAAAGTTTTGATTTCAACTATTTCAACATCCTTTGATGGATTGTGAGCTTATTTGAAGTTGATTTATTATGATACAAAACTTCCATATTATATTGAAGGTTTTGAGATATTTTTTATTGTGGATGTGTTATTTTTATACCATTCAAGGTTTATGGATATATTATTGACATTTCGTATGCTAGTTTTAATACGAATGTTTATGTTATGTTTAAAACTTTTCATATGAGGAATGAATTGGACTTAGTAAGTGACGGGTGGAGCCCACTATAACTCCTCGATGCATCGGTAGGTCACATGAGACAAACTAGTGTCTTGTCACAAGGCCTTGAAAAAATCTTATTTGTAGTCTTGGCATAAGGCCTTGAATATGTGGTTATGAAGTCTGGCATTATGCATTCCATCATTATGAAAGTGGCTATTGATATTGCATGTGATTATTCGACTAGTAGAATATCAATGTGAATAAGTAAATGAAATTATTTGATTTTATCTTTTCTATATTATGATGAATTTCAGGTTTAAAAGGCTTTTGTTTTAGTCTGACATTTCCTTAAATGTTTATGCTTATTTATGAAAGTTTCCGCTATATTGTTATCCTTACTGAGAATCTGAGCTCACCCCTTTCTATGTTTTATTTTTCCTAGGATGCGAATAAGTATATTATGAATGACCTACAGGGATAGTCTAAGGGATATGAGTGTGGCCTATGGAGACTATGTTGTTGTAGTTATTTATTTTATAATGTAATTTAAAACTTATGAATGTATCCAATATTTCCAAGGCTACTAAACTAATCGGTATTTTGATACTTGATCTTTTGTGATCATGCCAATGTTATGTAATAATGCACCGACTTCGGGTAACTAGGGTTGGGGCGTTACACTATTTCCATATGTTTATGATCCTATGACATCATTTAATTATTCCATGTCTCCATGATTATGATCATCCTCTTTTTGATATCATGTTATGCCTCTCTAATCTCATTTTATTATTTATTTTCATTTTTATTCCCTTACTGGTCTTTCTATCTCACCCTTTTCCTTATGTATTTCCCCGTGACATCCTATGTAGTTTTAGAAGATATATGGGACTTAGGAACACTATATGAATTATTAAATAAATATGATGTTTTTATGTTTATTTTATGTTCTTTAAGGTCTAATCTTCCAAATACACCATACCTCTAGATTATTCGATCGTATTTGTTAGAAAATAACTCTAAGAATCATGAAATGTTAAGTGTTTAAGGCTTGGGTCACCATATTTGGTATCAAAGGAAGGTGTAATTATATTTTTGTTTAGGATAAGATAAAATCATCAAAAACCCTATATATAAGTTTAAGGGATAAGCCTATGTATAGAAGAACATCATAAAATTTTGGTAAAGTAGAGATTATATGGTTTTCCGTTCACTTACATCCCTATCAGGATACTATAAAGTGGATATAGCCATGTCACATATACACATATGGGAAATCACCTTGAAAATGGTTGGTTGAACATTGAATCAATCATCAATCTGATGCACGATGAGTGGGACTAAGATTACACACCTAGATAGACACTCCCAGGGGATATTCTTTGGTTGATCATATGATCTGAATGAACCTCTATGAAGGAATGATTTTATAGTCACTTTAAGGGACTATGTTGAGAAGTATAAGATAAACCAAATTAAAGTAACATCAGTTAAACTAATATTGATATAGGTTAAACTAAAGTAATTATGGGCTAACATGATGGGGGAAAAGGGTAAAAGGTTTTAAGAATGAATCCCTTATATGTTATTGATTATAATAACCCCCCATGATGTTAAATTTTTATTACTCATGATTACACTTTTGGTTTTAATGATGGATAGAAATAGAAGGAAACAAGTTAACCTTAGATGTGAGGGACAATGTAATGATTACCTCAATTATTAACCCATTATAATGAAAGGTGGATGGAGAAATATGATGATTATTACAAACCAGCTATCATGAAACATGATTAATAATGTAACCATAGTTGAAAATTGGAGTGTGTTAATGAAAAAAGGGATGAAGTCTCATGAAAATTCATGCAATGAAGATGATGAATAAACGAATTCTCAATTTACTTTGTGTGAAAAATGTGGTAAGAAGAACAAAGTAAATTTCCTCAATGGGACTGGAAAATCCATTACTTGTGGAAGAGGGGGTCATCAATAATCAAACTACCATAGAAATATGAGCAAGATGGCAGTGGAAAACATGCATCCAAAAGAACCACTAATGGTCCAATGCCTTAAGTTTGGAAATTTGGGGAATTATCCGAGTTAATGACTTAATATAAAGTCTAACAAGTTTGATAGGAATAAATAAATTCCAAGATGATGCGAACACAAGAAATCCTATGCAATCATAATTATGGAAGCAAGTTCTAAAAATGATGTGGAGTGAGGGAAACCAATCATCCTATTAATAACTGAGAGTATTATATTTCTTTATTATTCAACCCACTCCTTTATACCTAGAACCTTTTCTAAGAACATCAAATCATAACATAATTGTTTAGATGTTGAATTATCAATAAAAACTTCTAGCGGCATGATAATTTAATCCCAAGATTAAGTTTATGTGAATGTTTCTTAGGAAAATATTATTATCATTCCTCGATAAATTTAATGTGATTTTGGAAATGGATTGGTTCTCTCCACTTATAAGAAATAATTTTTTGGAACAAGAAGATAAAATTTTATAACAACCTATTATAGTCTATGCAAGGAATGATTATAAGCATCCTTTATAAGATAGTTATACAACTTGAGTCTCGATACCGAATAATGATAGAATCTGGGCTTAAACGGTTAGAGAAAACTCAATATTAGGGATAATACTATTCTATATAAAAAGATATGTTTCCTAAGTTTTTAAGGTTGATATAACTCTAGAAATTATATATTGATTTGTGTCTATCTATAAGAAACCCTTATATATTCTCATTAGTAAGTAATAATTAAAATTATGATGACACAATTTATTTAATGGGGGAGAATATAATACCACTGGTTTAGGAGCTGTTAAATTTCCCCCTATAATTATAAATAATTTTTATATATTCTTTAAAAATAATTAATACTTGATTTGAGATTGCATAATACAATATATGAACCGAGCTAATGATAGTTTATTCAATTCTAATGTAACATTACAATGAAGGTACATGAAATCATGTATTGCCTATATTGTATTATTACACATCATGGATAATTACATTCATTAAAACTACAAAAATTAAAAGGGGATAATAAATTGAAAGGAATAATATCTTTAAAACTAACAACTACCATGGACTACCATCACCTTTTATAATCACCATTAGTATAGAAAAACCTACAATGAGAAAGAATACCAAGGAAGGATAAATCAAGTTGTTAGATCTAAAGAGAAAACTTTGGAAATGATAAGTGTGAATTGAATAAGGCTAGTAAGTATATATATACAGGAATAAAATCTGGTCATTTCAAATATGGTCATTGTAATTATGGTCATTGTAAATATGGTAAATTCAAAATAATTTAACTCACAATTAAATAAAAATATGATATTAAAATATGATATATATATATATATATATATATTTATGAATTACATATAAATAATAATAATAATAATATTATTAAAATATGATATGACATATATATAAGATACAAATAAATATTTCAATATCAATGGAGTAATAAAAAATAAATTTCATAATATAAATAATTCATTAATGTTATTTATCAAAGCATATTTAGTATACAAGTAATATTTATTTTCAAGGAACTGGTTTATTATGTATTGTATATTTTTTGTAATAAACCAAATGAAACCTTATAATATTATTATATATAAAATAATTGTTGGTTGGAGAAGAGCTGTACAAATACTCAAGTGGGGGGTGAATTGAGTTTTTGAAAATTTATTCACTTAAAACTACCCTATTTTAAGGTATGATAAATTTTGATCTTTTCTTATCACAAGAAAGCATTGGAAATAAAAAAAGTCAGAAAAATATCAAAAAAATAATATTTATACTAGTTTGGGGCACATAGATCCCCTAGTCCACTCAACCATCACTCAACTCCTAGAGCTTAGTGAATTCAATGGTACTATTCCTTTTTATAGGTACTTCTCGACTGAGTGAAAACATCCATCACTTGGTACAAATCCAGGGGATTTTTCTAGTCTCATACAATGATTTATAAAAACAATAGCCTTCAACACTCAACACAAGGTGTGCTTACTTTTATAAATATGAAATAATAATGATAGGTTACAAGTTGTAGAATAAAGTTACAAGATGAAACTGAAAAAATAGAAGAGTTCTCTAAGAGAGAGAATAAGAATGAAGTATATCTAAAGGAGAGTCCTAAAAACATAAAAATATTGATTATAAAATCAAAGTTATAAAAAAATTGATTCTTATTCTTCTTATTCTTAGCATAGAGAAATAACAGCTATAGAGAAAGATTTGAGAGAGAAAAAAAAAGAGTTATTGATACTCTTCTTATTACTTCTATATTGTTTCACTTGTTCAAATACTATTTTATATCTTCTCACTTACTATTTCAAAACATGATATCTAATAAAATCTATCTTCTAGGTAAAACACCAAATATAATTTTCTAAAAATAACCTTGACAAGAAGCACTAAATAATAAAATAATCCATACAATTTCCATTATCGGTACTTACAAACTTTTGGATATCGATTTTACCACAAATAGGTAGTCATTTTTTTAATTCATTGAAATAAGTATTAATTTTAACTTGAAATACTATAATGGTAATAAATACCTGAGTTATAGAATTACATAGACGATTTTGGATAAGCACATAACCAAAATCCACGTATCTCAATTCACATATCCAAATTGATCCACATAACTATTCTTTATGTAGATGATTTATTTACATAGACAAATCATACATCCATGTTGACCACATAGTTAAAATTCATGTAGACGATTAGAACCATGTAGCCAAATATGCAATGAATCCAAACCATGTAGTTGATTACTCTGCATATCCAATTCATGCACCCGTTTCATCGATGTAGTTGATTACCCCACATAGACGATTCACATAATCATTTCATCAATGTAGTCATTTGTCATGTAACTGATTTAGTGACAAATCTGATTCTTACATAGCTGATTATATGATATAGCTAATTCACATAGGTTATTCTTCCACATAGATGATTGATATAGCCAATTTCCCAACATAGACAAAATCCACATAGCCAAAGTCCTCATGTAGCCTATTTTTTTAGACATAAGAAAATTTCAGAAAATTTCAACAGAATTGTATATTACAAAAAAATTGAACCAAGTAAGATTAACACTTGATAAACACACTTAAAAAATAATCATTAGAAACATATTAAGGGATTTTGAGATCATCAAAACATAAATCACATGAGATATGTTTGAAAAAAATCAGTATCCCAACAATCTATCTCTTTTTGATGATCACAAAACCCATTAAATTTTAAACATGAAATTTTAAAATGTTTAAAGTGTTTTGAAAAAAACTGTATAATATATAATTATTTTAAATTTTGTGTTTATCCTTTTTTATCCCCATTTTTCGTGACATTAAAATAGAGGGTTAAGAAGAGGTAAAATATGTTTATTTTAGTACCTTGAGTTATGAAATGTTAGAATATAATGAAAAAAACAAATTTGAATAATGCATGGATAAAATTCAGTATGTAAAACATTCATGAAGATGGAAAAAATGAAATGAAAAAAATCCCTTCACACACAAACAAAGAGATAAATAATAATTTTATTAAACATAAACACATGCACAAAAATTAGAATACTTAATAAATTCAAAAATACATAGACACTACATCAATCAAATGACCTTGGATTTTTGATAGGTTCAAAATGACATTGTCGTTTAGGTATAGGTTTCTTAAAGGATAGAGAGAAGGAAGTAGTAGTAGGAGGGTCAACCACTGGAGGTAGGACTACTCTTCTAAGATTTATCACATAACTATCTTTAGCTCCAAAACCCGATATATCTCTAGGTTGTTGGGTAGGCTTGCTCAAAACTTTGTCAAGTTTCTTAGAAGAAATGTTGAAATTATAGGAACTATAGCTTACAAATTCCATATTATTGATATGCACCTAAGATGTATCTTATCTTATAGAAATTTCAACAAAAAAAACAATAGAAATATCTTGATTAATCTTTCTTATAGATACTGGTTGGATCAAACACCATGTCTGACTTCTGGTGAGATTACTTATAGCTATTAGTAGGTGATGGCCTAATGAATATTCTTCCTCTGAGTGGGTAAAGTGCATCAACACACATATCTATCCTGTTTATAATGTATATCATACGGAAGTATAAAATATATGTACAAAACTATCTATATATTTGAGATAAAGTGTAGAGAGAGTTTTTTAGAAGCCCTTCAATGGATTTAAGCTATACCACAGAAAGAATCTATGAAGCACTAACTATAGTAGCTGGTTGAGGACTAGATGAAGCTATAGGGGGTTCTATAAATAGTTCATATTGAATCTCTTCTATGAGAATTTCAATCTAATCAGACTCTCTTCCAATGAAGTTAAATATTGATCCAAGTTTTCTAACTACTCTAAAATTAATCAAGAAAACTTATGGACATTAATATATAGTGATTGAGAGACTGAAGCATTGAAATAAGCTTGCACAAGAGAAATAGGTTTGATTGGTTTGTACAAAAAAACTTTTCCTTTATCTGTAGCTGGTACAATAAGAGATTATTCAGAATATGAAGAACTATAATCCTCTTCAAAAGAGTCTGAGTAAAGATATAAAATTCCTTGAAAGATTTTTTCTATCATAATTTCAAAGTTATGATGATTTCTACTGATTGGTCCAATAGAAGATGAATCCATATGTCTGATTTTCTTGGATACCTCTATAGTTTCATATATCTTAGCATAAAATGAAGGAGAAAATTCCTTTAGAAACCCAACTATATTATTCAAGGAAACATCAATACTAATACCTTGTATTAAATAAACCTCTTTGGTCTCCCTAAAATCAACAAACAAATACTTTATAAAATCTTATAAAAGAACACTAGTGAACTTGTCACATTGTAGTGACTGGATATGATATTAAATTGAATCCAGATATAAAGAGTTTTGGACAAAGTGTGTCTTGAGATCTAGAACCATTAAAGGTTTTGAAGTAGTGCTGGAAATTGATTGAAATCTATTTATGAATTCAAATTGTATCATTACCATACTTTTCAAAGTATGAAAAATCTTCTTCATATCTAATTTGAAACTATAAATTTCATCAAGTGCAGTCTCAGAAAGTCAGATTGGTCCACTGGAAGATTCTTAATAATGTCTCTTTATGAGGCCATTAGAACTCCAAGTTTACTCAATTCAGACTTGTTGGTACATACACTTCAAAACTCACTTACCTGGTCTCTTATAGGCAAAAAAACTCTTCATTTACACTAGAAGAAACTGGTTGTACTGGTTGGAGATTATTGATCAAGTTGGTCTGGACAACCATCACCACAACCAACTTATCAAAGTCATATCAAGATACTAATATTTTCCTCAACTATCTAATATCATCTACGGAAGAGATCAACTATTTCATCATCTCATCATAATCTATATTGAGATTATCAGACTCAATCATTATTACCGATGACAAAGTTAGTATATATCTCTCAACATTAGATCCTTAATTTTTTCTATCACTAATGGTTCATCCTCTTGTATGTGAGGAGGAGATGGAATGTTCTCTGGGGAATGGGAATGATCATAGAATTCCTCCATAATCACATTCCTACTTTCATATCTATCAAAAATAGGTTATATAGGGAGTGAATCAACCACTATGTGATCAGACTCAAACCCCACTTTTTCTCTAGTAGTAGACACACCAGGCATAGTCTCAACTAGACTTTTCACTTGAGCTCATACAACTATCTCAATAGTAGGCATCTATGACTAATCTGAGTTAGTAGAAATAGTAGTTATAAATTCACGACCTTGATCAACATCTACTGTAGTTATGAATTCTTTCATCATAAAAGACACTATCTTTGCATGTGCTACATCCATAGAAGGTGAGGTCCTGGACTGCTCCCCTAGAGTTAGTGCAGGAGGTGGTACAACAACCTGAGAATCGCTCTCCTATCCAATAGGTCTCAATGAGTTATGGAAAATATCAAAATTACATTAAAAAGTATTTATAAGAATAGAAGATAAGGTATTGATTTTTTGGAACTTAATTTATCCTCCTTCTTTCATGACCACTTAATTCTTCTTCAAAATTAAGGAAATAATCCTTCCATAGGGGGTAATAATTGAGCTTTCCCTTTCCCTAGAAGTAATGGTGAATAAACCTCAGCATGTACCATGGAATATTCAGATTCACATTACTAATCAGAATATATAGGTGATACATGTCTTGAAATAATACCTTCTCAATTTCTCCTAATCTTTGAGAAATTTTAGTTTAAATAAACTTACATAGGACCTTCCACTCATCTTTTAAATCCTTCACTAATTTCTTCTCAAAATAAGTTGACCCAACAAGAAACGAAAGACATTAGAGGGTCCTAATGATCTTTTTATAACTAGGATCTGACTAAAACTATACTCACCTTCATGAGGATAGTGCATGATATCCATCATCTTTACAGAAGAGACTAACAAGGCTTTTCCATTTACGTTCATCAAAAGAATATCCCCTATTTCTCTAAACTGAAACTATGCATTCCTTATAAACTCATCTACCTAATCTTTAAATAAGAATCTTGACTTCTTATCATCAAGATAAAACTCATTTTTTTGGAACTTTAATACCTTATTTAATAACATCTCCCTTCCTTTTTACTATTCCATATCCACAACTATCCCAATAAGCACTCAGCACGGTGCACCTCCATCCATGAATTTCTTAAAAGATCTAGAAACAAAATCATCTCCATGCTTAGACTTCCCCATAAAAGAGAGGTCTATTGAAGGTCAAGTGACTCAAGAGGGAGATTATTTGGTTTCAGAGGAGAAAGGGTATAACTGAATATCATGAGCGGAAAGGGTCGATTTCGGGTTTAGGTTACGCACCTGATTCAGGAGAGGGATATATAATCGAACAAGGTTTAGGGTGAAATCTGACTTAATATAAGAAATAAAATAAAAGAACATAATAAATAAATTTTTGAAGAAATACATCTTATTTTTCAAGGAGAATATAAAAGTAAAATTTATTTTGAGAATAAATTAGAAAAAGTAAATTCATAATGCAATAAAATATTAATAAATTAAAAATAAATATAGAAATTAAAATATAATTAAAATAAAGATAAATAAAATAACTTAAAATCATTTGAATTCAAATAACCCTAATTCCAAATTAATAAAATGAAAGTGTTCATAAGAAAGGGGCTTAGTAAAAATGCCAGTGAATTGATTTTTAGTAGAGATAAATTCAAGAGATATATCACCTTTCTAAGCATGATCTCCTTAGAAATGATTATATTTTAACAATAAGAATTGAAATCATGGTTTTCAAATTATCCCCCATAGTCACTTCTAGATGAAATAATTTTGGAATATTTCTCTTTTTAAACTAATTTACAAAAACTTATAAACATAGAACAAGATTATTTTTTAGTAATCAAAATAAAAACACAAGTAAAACTAGAGAAATAATCAACTAACACATAAAAAAAATATTTTTCGATTAGGATTTTTGTTATATATGGTCCAAAAAAATCCATTTGGATAATTTCTATAGGAATAGATATAGAAACCACTTAAATTAATTTATAATATAACTTATGTTGGTTACCCATTTGAAATTCCTCACATTGTTTCTATTTATTCAATTTAAGTTGAGGTAAATTTGAAATTAAAATTTTATTAGGAAATTTTCTCAAAGAGTAAACATTAAAATGTCCAAGTATTCTATTCCAAATCCATGATTCATTTATTTCATCATTTGAACAGTTCACTTTCTATCGACATAAAGAATTTAGGTTTAAATTATAGACATTCTCAGTTCTAGGTTCCTTAAAATTAAGTTTATCTTTAAAAATAGAACTTGCATTGTTTGAAAAATATACAGAGCAACCTTCATCACAAAGTTGAGAAATAATTATTAGGTTGTGTTTTAATACTTCCACATAAATAATTTTTTTGATGATAATTGATATTGGATTTCCAACCAATCCAAATCTAATAATTTTCCCTTATCATTATCACCAAATGTGAGACATCCTCCTTCAATTTTATATAACGGAAATTGATAAAACACAATTTTATTGAATATTTTATTGATAATAAATGATATAATTTCCTCAAACTATGATAAATATGATCAATTATGGAATATTTGGGATTAGACCATTCATTTGCAAATTTGATGAAAATTCCCGTTTTACCCTTTTAAACTTCACTGTAGTATCTTAGGGATAAATATTATTCTGTAATTTATTTTGACTTAAAATTTTGTAACTGTGTTACTGACTTAATGGGATACAAATTCTATTTAGGACATGAGAGCTTGATCATGCATTTGAGTGGAGTAAATGGGACATGAAGACAAATATGGATTGAACTATCCAAATTGGACAACACTTCACCATCTGAGCTGTATCTTCTTCATCCGGGCCTATATTAGGCCCCAATTTTGAGGTAATATTGGAGAAATGATTATGAAAAAATAATCCTTCTATAAGTCCAGATAATTAGTGCGTTTTGGAGGTAAACTATGAGGTGAAAGTTGAATTAAATAATTTGGCCGGATTTCCCTTTCACATTTAAAAATGTTTTGTAACCATAGCCCTCCCCAACTCTATTTAAAGGAATTTTTCACTCTTTGGGGGGGGGGTGGTAGAGGATTTGGTAAGGTGTGGTCTAAATGGTGTCTCTTGGGAACACCTCACAACCCTTGGAAGAAGTAAGGCCTTGTGCAAAGTTCTCTTCCAAGAAGGCTCTTCTCTCCCACCTCCTCTTTGTTTTTCCGTGTTTTTATGCTTATAACATGAATTTTCTTCAATAAATCTTTTGTATTATTCTAATTTCATCTTCTTATTTTTCTTTTTAGGATGTAATCTAAGAGTGGATATGATATTGGGTGTTCCCCAATCAATCCATTTCTTATGAAAAATGTCTCCACGATGACAACTCCGCCTATGGAAGAGTGATTTATTTCGTAGTTGATCTAATCCCTACTCCCTTAATTTATTTATTTTGAATCCATAAAAATAATGTAATTTATAAATTGTTATCAATTAATTGAGTTTTAATTTCTATGTTACTCAATCGACTTGCACTTGATCATGTGGTCGGGCTTGTGTAAATCGTGTGAGTGAAACCTCAATCAAAAAATATAATGAACTTGGGATAGAATTGTAGGGTTTAAGTCTCATACAAAACTCAATTAATTATCCACTCTAGGGAGGAGATTCTTCCCTAATTTTCCATTGACCATAAGTTTGATTTTGGATCACAATAAAAGTAGGGTGCTGCGATTGGAGGTCCCGAAGTTAACCTAGGTCCAATTTTCACAAATACTTGTGGTTGTGTTAATTTTAGTAGGGTTCAGCGGCTACCAAGGTTAGGGGATCATAATTGAATGAATTATAATTACATGGGATAATTATAAATGAATGGTGAAGGGGTTTATTATATTAGCTACATCTTCTCATGTAAGTGTTTTTTTAAAGAAATAGTGTGTTTGGTTGTTCTTGTCCGTTGTTTAGTTTATTGTTTGAAAGTCACAAAACCAACCCCCATCTTGTGTTTCATTTATTTTCACTTATTTTCAATTTTTTTGTTTTATTAAAGAATATTAAGGGTTGTTTGATTCACTTAATCCTTGAGAGAATGACCTAGGTCATCCACTATGCGATACTTAGTTAAATCACAAACATCTTTTTTGAGAGCGTTCACGACAACGCTCATTAGAAATTTAATAAATCTCCACTAATATTCCTTGAGTATCCAGTATCCATATAAATTTTTTTATTGATACTCCTATAAATTTTTCACTCACCATATTTTTCCATAAATCACATGTTATCCTTTCTATTTGAGATTTTATCTTCTGTTTTAGAATACGTGTTATCACTAGAATCCTTAGAAGCACCCCATGTAGAAATTATAGCCATTTTTATTTTTTATTGAATCCTAGTTTCCAATTTTATATATTGTTATATTTTATTTAGTTTAAATATTATAGAAAATATGGTTTGATTTGTCCAATATTCTTTCACTCATAGCACCTGACTTCTTTAGAACTTCTATAATATTTTTTGTACTTGTTGAAGGATTTATTGAATCCTCTTATCTTATTTTATAATATTTAAACATTCTTGGAAAATTTAGAAATATCACTATTAGAATCAGAAATGTTTGAAGTATCACCATTATATGATTCAAAAATTTGTATTCCTTTGCACTTATTATCATCCTTTTAAGTAGAAACTTTAAAAGAAACATTTTACTTTTTAACCATTATTTACTCACTAAATTTAGGCTCCATTTTTGACTCACACATCATGAGTATTCCTATGAGATTTTTTATTTTAAAATATTTTACATCAGTGGATTTCCTCATGGTAGGTGGAATTCCACTTAATTTTGATGGAAGAACTCAGAGAACTTTTAGAGATTGATCTAGTCCAGGAATTGGTGCCCTTAAAGAAGCAATATAATTCACAATTTATATTAGACTTCCATTCATATATGTTATGATTTCTCTACCAATAATTATAAATGAATCAAACATTGAATTTTTAGTGTTTTATCTGAGTAGTATCACATAATAAATACCTTTATAAGCCACTAATATAGTATTCCACATCTCATGTTCTCTTTCACACTGAGAAACTCTATCAAACTCATCTAGAAAAGCCTATATATAATAGCATTCATAGCTTTGGAGTTCATATTATATTCACTTTATGCAGCAGGATCAATTTTATTTTCTTGATATTCTTCAGGAATTTTTTAAGGATTAAAGGATTTCATGTAAACCTTTAGAAAAAGGTTCTTTATGTAAATAATCATTTGTGACATAAAACATCTGTAATTTCTCCATTGAAATAGGGTTCTCTAACCATATAACCCTCTTCTCTATTTTTTTCCATAACAACGATTTGAAGATAATATTTAAGATTTTAGCCTTTTAGAGTTAAGAACTGAAGATTATTTTCCTCTGATACCAATTTTTGCTCAGATATAATCTATACAAAGATTCCAGAGAAAGGTTAATGAGTTCTTGAAAATTTATTCCCTTAAAACCACCTTATTTTAAGTTATAATAGATTATGATCCTTTATTATCATAAAAAATCATTATAAATAAAAGATGTAAGAAAAAGATATAACATTATAGATTTATAGTGGTTTATGCCACATATATCCCCTAGTGCACTCCACAAACACTCATCTCTTAGAGCTTGGTGGTTTCACTAGTAGAAATACTTTTCCTAGGGACTACCTGACTGATTGTGATAAACTATCACTTTATAAAAAACTTGGATTTTTTATAGGCTACTAAAGGCTTTTCAAAAACAACATCCTTTAATAATCATCATGAGGATTTATCACTTCCATAAATAAGAAATAATATTGAGTGATTTCAAGTTGTAGCATACAATTTCAAGATAAAAATGATAGAAGAGAAGAGTTTTGTCATGAACCGACCCAACAGGTTTCGCCTAGCCAGTGATAAGCTATGTGAGACCACCTTAAGCATAAATCTAATAGGATAGGGGCTGGCAAATAGTTTCGAGTAAGAATATCACACACATGGGAGGCCTTAGCCTATAGTATCCGACCCATGAAAACACATCCATCTCCATGAAAAATCATAGATATAATAATACAACTGATACAAAAAATACTGCATATATCTCCCCCACAACCAGAGTACAAAAAAGTAATGAAAGCATGAAAAGGAAAAAAATAAAATGCCACCAGAAATAGATAAAAGTATCAAACCTATCAATAGGAGGGGACTATTGTCGATTGAAACCTCCAGAACACACCTCAATTTTTCTAGTTCACTATTCTCCATCTACTCCTCTTCCACCAGGGACTCCATCAAAAATCCTTTCTTCTACATAAGACCAGAAATGTGTAGGAAGAACCCATGCATGGGTGAGTATAACAATACCCAAGAGGAACCCTAAAACCCCAAAATTTTAAAAGGAGAAACTAAAAGGAAATAGTCAACTCAACCCACATTCAGAGGGTATAAAAAAACCATAGTGAGAGAGAACAAGAATATCCATCTCTGCACCTCAGCTATACATGACTAGTCAGCTCATCACCACCTAGTATATTAATCAAGATATGACACATAACCACAAGTACTCCCAAAAAATCCCAAATACACTCCTCCTAGAATCCAAGTCTCATGGTCTCAACCATACATCCACTACAGGGTTATACTCATGGCTCAAAGGTATCACTCATTGAAGAGAACTCACTCCATGTGCCCTACCATCCTTGATGGAACTCATCCGAGATATCTCACGTATCGGGTATCACTATAGAGAAAGGTGCGATGAATCCAAATGATATACATAACCTCAAAAACCATGTGGAGGACATGCATCTCACCATTTTTACCAATAGCCAAGGGATTATTATCTCTAACTAAGGCCCTGTATGGCCATAGAAGAAACAGAGTGGAGGGCCCTGCTCCTCACTGCTACATGTCCCAGTTGAGGGAGTACAAACTATAGTCCATGCATCTTGTGTAACCTCACCAAATTTTGTGTGGAGGGGACCTCCCATTAATACTTCTATCCATAGACGAGGGAGCCAAGACTCTCATGGAGGGCCCACTCCCTACTAAAGTTTGATGATGAAGGTGTACCACCCCATAGATAGAGGAACCACTCCCATTGTAGGGGAGTACTAACTTAACCTCTCTAAAGATTATGGGGGGGGGGGATCCACACCCTAGTGAAAAAGGGGGTATCCAACCCCTATAACAGTCTAAATATCACACTCGAGCACTAATTCCAGATTCAAGAGTATAGGAGACCCACACCCCAATATGACAGGGGAGTTAACAATCTTGACACTTCTCTAAGGATCAAACCTTATCACTGGAAAAGACTAAGTATCTCTAGTAGAAGCATCCCACTAGTATCACCTATCATTACATCCATCATTCCAAAATCACAGCCACCATCACATTATAAACATAAAACTACTCAAGATAGGCTACTAATAGGACTCTATCTATGTCTTGAAGATAGAGAGATTAATACAGGAGAAGTATCTAAGGGGAGTACACGGCGTGTTCCCATAATGCACAACATTCCTCTCAAGGATGAACATTGGTCGTGTCCCTCACGATGAATGGAATTTATAAGGAAGATACAAGGCATGCACTTTCAGTGACATGGGTTGTAACCTTGACTGACCACCTGGGTGTGTCCTCTCCCACACATGCCCTGGATTATAATGCATCCATATATGGTTTGTATCCTAGGTACATGACATGTTCCTCTCGACCCAAACCAATCCTGTATCCTTTTCCATGACCATGTACAGTGGCCCATTTCTATGTACCATGGCCCATTCCTATGTAATTTTCCATGTCCTCCGACCCATGTACACTGAGGTCTTGCCGTGTACTTTCACACGACCATGTCCCATTACATAGTGTACCTTCCCATGTCATAGACTACCTAGAAAATCCCCACTATATGACTTATACAACCTGTACACATCATGTAGTCCAAAAACGTTCATCTTCCTCAAATTTTAAGAAAATACGATGTGTTCTCCTATAATACACTCAATGTGATTGGGATTTCTGAGTGCGAAATCTCCACGAGCCTCCCCAAACCCCTGATTGTCACCCAAAACCCATAGATCGACCCCTAGGGGATCTCTAGTAGTCATATAAGGGTTCTAAAACCTTAAAGTAATGAATATAAAGGGATCAAGACATAAAAATCATAAATCTACCTACCTCCTGGTGAAATGCCAAAGCTTAAGGTCTAGATCCATGCCCTGATGCCATTACACCATGATCTGAGAGTGGTCGCCATCATGACCACTGTCAGGCGATTCCTTATCTCTCCCAGTTCCTCCTCAAGTCATCCTTTGTGCATGAGAGAAGCTAAACTCTTTCCTTTTTTATGTGAAACCTAAATGGGTAGGGTGAATATATTATTTTATTTATTTTATTAAATAAACTAATATATTATCAACACATCTGCTAACACTCCCCCTTAACCACGACCCCAACACTGACAAACTTTATGTCATGCCTAGGCTAAAACCCATGTTTGAAACTCAAATGTGGTCTCAAATATGTAATATGAGACTACATTTAGGATTTATTCCATATTTCTATAAAAATAATGTGCACACAACATAAAATATTAAATATTTTTAATATCACCATACCAAGGATCTCCGGGCCCCGAAATCCCATGCCGAATCAACACCTGGATTCAAAAACATTTCTATAAATATTCCAATGACTTACACTGAAAAAGAAGAGTAATTAAACTCTCCCTAGCTTCAAATATTTTCATCCCAAAAAGTGAAATACTATGTACAAGGGGGAAAACTGAGCTCCCAATTGGGTCTCCCACACCAAAAATCTCTCTAGAGGGTCCCTGTGTTGTCACTAAACACACACCTAGGGGAACTAGTTTCTCAAAAAGGGTACTATTTTTTCAGATCTCAAACACCACTAGGTAACCTAAAAAGTTAACTCTACACTCAACATCCAACTCACCCTGGTCAACATCATGAAAATCATCAGGCACACGTCTCCTCAATTTTGATTAGTGGAAAAAACCAAACAACCAGTCTAATTATGGTCACAGGGTCTAGCATCATGCCACCTATTTAACCTATGAAGAAACTAGATAAATGATCTAAAAAACTTGGAGATAACATGATAACCTAACCAAATCCCTAGAAAATTTCTTCCTCCCTGGATGAACTACACCCTCAACTACATTCTCTAGGCCCACAAATTTTTTCTCCCACTATCTCCAACCAGTATAGAAGTGACCTACATGGCCTCAAATATAGCCCCAAATCAACATAAAAATCCGATGCATTGGGAATAAACATTGATATAATCCACATATGATCCCAAAAAATCCCCCTACACTCATAGGCTTCCCAAAATTTCTACTAATATCTTCCCTCAATGGCGAGGAAGCAAGTCAACTTGGTGAGTCATCCTACGATCACTAAGATTATGTCATGACCTATTGTTGATCTTGGAAACCCCATCATGAAAACCATAGTAGGAACCTCAATTTCTCAATCATAGATGAACCTCAGTCTCCACCTAACGATAGGTGAGACATCAATAGATAACTGAGTAACAATCCATTCCCTTCTTGGACACCATACATGATGCCAAAGGATCTCAGTACAACAAACACTCTCCTGGGTGTACTACTGAGGGAAAACAACCTCCTCATCACCTTGTATCACAGTGTGGATGGTATCATCATTAATCCATGGAAGTATGATGTATTCCCCACCTTTGGAAAATCCATTAAGAATATTTCTAATGTATATCTAGTCACATGAGACCTCACCAAAAAAATCCCCAAGTTGTGCCTCCCTATCACACTAAAAAAGAAAAGGAGTAATAACTATCAACTGGAGATATCTCTCACCATCCTCACCCACATGGTAAAATGGTAAATTAGTCAAATACTCTATTACCTCTCTAAAAAAAAACTAGATAGAAACCCTCACTGAGCATATTTTTCTTCAACCACACCCTTGATCACAAGAGAGCACCAGGTTGAACTCTTCCATGTCCACTATTAATCCCATGTTCAAGAGGGAATATCATAAGAAGTGGACCTTTTGAACCCATAACATACTCTATGAGATCTCCCTAAGAAGCTGATACACTTAGAGCATGTTTAGAATCCATCATCAAGTTCCTCATGTGCAACTATGACATTGAGAAAATGAGGGTATAGATAAAGAAAATTACCATGAACCAATACAAAAAGGGTTAAAGGACCTGATCTAGGATTTTATCATATTCCTCCTAGGAGAACATCACAGGTCTACCTAAATGAAAACACTACATCTTATTAGGCCCTCCTAAAAACCTCTGACCATACTACATAACAAAGCTTAATGGGAGTCAATAGATATGCTGAGGAAATACTAGGGAAGTCCTTAGGTTCCAATATATATAGAAGTCCAACTCTTAGTGGGGAGGTAAAACTCAAAAGTACTTAGGAAATATTTCCTCACACTCCACCACCGCTATAGGGAGCAAAAAGCTCATAACATCCATTTCTCTAAGGGTCATACTAGAAAACTGATAAAAGTTGGTTGTATCCGCCCACATATGAACTTATCCTTCTTGTAATGGGATCAATCCTCTATAGGGAGTAAATTTCTTCCCATAATATCAAAACACTTCCACACCCACTAGAAACAATCATCAGAGCATGTATGGTATAAAACCAATCCACATCGAGAAAACATCATAGGGTCTATCTGTACCACCATAGAAAGGTTCAATGTGAGGATTTATCTCTCCTACAGAGTCAGGTTATATTATAGATAAGATTTAATGACCTATGATACTCTCTACTAGAGCCTCCAAGAATAAGGGTTGAGAAAAAAAGGCTCCTCTGGTATTACTAGGCCTCGAACAGGGTCTATGCTCAGGGAAAAGTGGATCATGACTCTGTGCTAACTAAAGCAGGGGAAGTGAAGTCACATGTAATACCTCAAACCATACTTGGGCCTCTAGGCCAGAAGATCCTTATTACTATAATTTCAATTGATTTCCTATTCACCACAAATAGGGCCTAGTCTGATACCTCAATGCACCAAACTACCCTGAACACCAAATTTAAAGAAATTCTTCTACTACCCCTTGACACTATCCATGTTGGGAGGCATCGAATCACCCATATTTTTTTAATCACATCACAAGAATGAATCTCAGTGGGGAAAGTGTCCCTATTTCTTGTGATATTGAAGATAAATAAAAAAAAACCATCACAAGGATCTACTAACAACCCCCATCACCATGAAAAATCCTCAATAAAGAAGTGACAAGAAATGAGTATATCAAACCTGTATTATCAGTACTAATATAAAAGTATAAAGGACATAGATTGTAACTCTAATAAATCTTGGAGTCTCTAGGTTATAAGCCTATACAACATGTAGTTGTGTCTCCCCCATCCTTCGTCTCCCTAAGCCTTTCACAGACCACCTAGGGGTGGTGGTGACTATAGGTCAAACTGTATTCCACATCCTATTGCCATGAACACTCCTCCACCATATCCACCACCATTCATAACTCCTTACTCTTATCGCTTCCTCCACCAGGGTGGCCCATTGAACATCCCCCTATCTTTTATGTGGCAGGTTGGACAATCCCACATGATATGTACCCTTCCATCATAAGTGAAACACCACATCTCTTACATCAGACTAAAACCACCTTGGGTGCCTTAAACTATAACCCCTTTTACCTGGAACCACCTCTTGAAGAATCTTGCATCCCTTGGTCCCTAAGACTTCAATCAACTAATTTCTATCTTAGCTTCTACGTGCCCATCACCAGCACTAATAGTCAACATCCAATCATCCAAAAGACTCTCCACTACCAAGGCCCACATGAGAACTCCAGCACAGGTGGTACGGTAAATAGATATCATCACAACCATGATATCATGGAATAAAACCTATCATAATATTCTTTCATTGAAACAAAAATCTCGAACCATCTCTAGAGAGTATCTTGGGAGGTCAGTGAACCTCACCGAATACTCAACCACGATCATACTAACCTACTAAACCTGTAGGAGCTCCTAACTACGTACCACTCAAAACATGGTTGGATAAAACCATTCATTGAATAGATTACAAAAATATATCCAAGTGAGAATCATCTCATCACATGTATGGGTCACTAGACTCCACTATCTCCCCACACATCCTTAAATAAGACTCACCATTAAGACCACCATCTGATCAGGAGGTTCCCTCACAAGAAATAAAATGAGCATGACTACCTCAAGATAGTCATCAACTATCTAGGGGTTAGGATCACCTCACAACTTGGTGGGTCTCTACCTATAGAACTAAAGGAGTTTGTTCAGCCTTTGCACATATCTAGCTAGTACTGTCAGTGCACCCAATTTCTCAAAGGGTGGTGGCATGACTAGAAAACCACTAGGAGGCACCATACCATACAAAAGATTATGCACCGAAGCCTTAACACTAGGTGAATCATCATCACAATCCTTCCATGGAATCCTATCTGGATGTAGTAATAGAGGCATCTTGAAATAGAATCAATATGCACCACTGTCAAATATTATATCTTGGGAGATGACTTAATAAGGACCTAGAAACCACATCCTAGTACTATATGATGCTTGTAAAAAATATTCCCTGCAACCAATGCCTATATGTTCTGATTCTACAAGAAGCTCATCATAGTTCCTATGAATAGATACATTAGCCACCCCACCAACACCGGAGTCCCTATCCTAAAATATGAACTCAATAAACTTTAACACTATTTTCACAAATCCCATACTAATATCAAATCTAGATAGTCTAAAAAATCTGTTCCCAAAGTGGAACTCGCTTTAATAATACCCTATCAGTACCCAACCCATCAGGGCCCACATGACTGGTGATAAGACAAGTGAGACTACCCCAATACCTCCTCCAATAGTCCATGGGTTAGTGACAAGTTCCAAGTAGGGATATCATACAGATGGGAGGACTAAGACTATAGTACATGTACACACACACACACACCCATCCCCATGTAACAGTGCACAAATAATAATACAACTGATTCCAAAATGCGTGCATATATCCATCCAAAAATTAGAGTACAACAAAACTACTGAAAGAATGAAAAGATAAAAATAAAATCCCACTAAAAACTCATAAAAGTGTCAAACTTTCTCAGTAGGATGGGACTATTGTCAAATGCAAACACCGATACACACCTCAATCTATCTAGCTCACTAAGCTCAACCAGCTCCTATGTAAGAACCAAGTTTATCTATGTGATATGAATACTTTAAATTTCAGTCTAATTCATTATCTTGTATCTATTATGGGTTCCAAATGTGGTCAAATAAGTTTTAGGGGATTTCTGGGGCTTTTTCGAAGCCTAGAACCCCAGCTAGTGGAAGAAATCACTGGGCCATGTGGTTAGTAGAGACCATGCATCCTATCTTGCATGGTTTATCCTAAATGTGTAGGTAATTACAAAGGGTAAAGTAGGACACACAATTTTCCCTAACAATGTGCCCATGGCCACACACCCATGTAGATTGTCTACAATTTTTATCAGATCCAAATGACATGGTTGGCACAAAGTTTCTCAAAATGTGCAGTAAAACCATGCAGGATCCCTCTAGAGGCAATGAGGTACGCATGGTTGGCATATGATTTGGCCAACAGGGCAGCCAAAGCATGAAACCTAGTAATTTTTGGGTAAAAATACCATTCCCCCCATAAATTTATAATTAAACTACCCTCCCTCCTATTTATATTTTCTAGCATACAGAGGGTTCTCTTCTCTCTTTAGAGCTTACACCATGGATTTAACCTAGTTTCTTGGATATATTCATTGTCCAAAGTTTGATTCAGATTTTTTTGGTCTCACTGGATTCCTCTATGAAATATCTTCTTTACTTAGTCTCATTTAATCATTTTTCTTCCCTCTACGACAATATTTTGATGCAAGATCATATGCCCAATTTTAATGTGTTTCTCCATTCTTCTATTTTTTTCCTATCTAGGATAAACTAAAGTCCAATACTAGATGAGGATAGTGATATAGTCTTGAGGTAGGTGTTCTATGACTTTTACCTAAAAGTATCATCATTTATAAATTACATTAGATGTGAACACATTGGTATCACCAGGAAATGCTTCTTAAAATTCATCTTCCTTTATTAAAATCATAATGCTCATATTCTAGAGCCCTTTCTATGCTTGTTATTCATGCTGTTGGAGGAAGTAGCCTCAAATACATTCACCCAAAGTAGGGTGTACTCTCTATTATTTCTTTAGTGGATTTTTTATGAATATCTTCACCACCATTTGGGTATTCTATGACTTGAACTTGATGAGGTAAGTGTTTTAATTTACTAATGAATCTTTTAATTATTTAATGAAAAGTATATTTATAAATATCACCAGGAATAGTTAAATTAGAAGTTGATTTTATAGTGGTTTCATATCCTTATCATTCCTTATCATGTGTAATGAAAGTTGAAGGAATGTACATAATAAATTATTATGTAATTGAAGTGATAAATGGTTGCATGTACTTGATTAACCTTGAAACATTGATGGATAGTAACTGAATGAACCAAATGAATTATTTAATATCATGATTATTACATGGAATAAATTAAATAATGATATATGTATAAGTTTCCTATTTCATATGGACCTTTTTATCTTTATAGGAGTGGTCAGACTTGAGCGAGCCTTGGATTCTTGAGGGAATTCCTTGAGCACCAAGAGGATTCCATTCTGATTCAAGGAGAAAATTTCCAAGGTAGATACCCAATTTGGAACATGGTCCTTGTATACTAGTGTATTACTAACATGACGTCTTAGGATCCCTTCACTATCTATCTAGATATTAGGATGCCTTGGATACACTCCTCATATCCATCTTGATTTCTTTATACATGTGGTGCCATGGATTCACCCCATTGGGTCTAGTCATGGTTAGCCCATGGTTACCTTGGATAAGATCCTTGGACTCAGTTAGAATCTTTTATAGTGGAATTCCTTGGGAATTTTTTCATGGATTACACTCAAGCCCCTCTTTATAGATCAACTACATTTGATACTTCTATGAGTTGGCCAACTCTTGAGGTCAAGGATTCCTTGGTCACACATTGGATCCTATTTTATTATTATTATGATATATTTCAGTGATTTTGACACTTTAACATGATTTATCTATATAAAACGAACTTAAATGAATTAATTAAATGATCTCATCTTCAGATACATTACCAGCTGAGGCTGAAGCAGGTATGATTCATTATTTCATCATTTCTTTTATATTAATATATAACTACACATTGCTTAGTTTGTATTCACAAAATGGATTGTATAGATGATGTTGGTGGTGGACTAATAATATTTATCTCAAAAAATATTTAGGATTTCATTATTACCTGGGCTGATTATATGATCATAGGTATGGACAAGGGGAAGCATCTCTCATTGGAGACCTGAATTTCTTGCTTTCTTTCTTTGGTTAGAGTTTGGTAGAAAACGACCAAACATGATATTGGGATGCTTGAATAGTTTTTTGGTCTCATTTATTCTATTTTACAACATGTATTTTAATATATTTCCTACTTCCATGTATAAATTTTTTCTATTTTTGTAGATACATTCCATCATCATTTTTTGGATATGATGCAGTTTATCTTTTGAGTTGATTATTGTTGATGGAAGTTTTTGATCATCTTCTGCTAAAAGTTTTTTATTCATTATTATGCTTCCCAAATTATTATCCATCTATTTATTATATCTATATACATTGTTCTATACTATGAAATGACAGAATAGTCTCCCCATGAACACATCTTAGGCCCTCAGTACTAGTCAGGGCAGTGTCTGGCATACAGGGAGGATCTCTTGAGGCAATGTGGCCTACCAGCTTGGGGTACCTTTATGTGACGCCTATGTCAGAACGTCACAATGTGGTATTATAGTACTTTATATTTTATTTTGTATTATTGGTAGGGAAATTTTTATAGGATATTAGAAACATATTGGAACTTAGTTATAAGGCATGCTTGGGAGTATCTAACCCATGTTTAGGGTAAATTTCAATTTGCCCGAGAATGGAAAATTGTTATTTGATATTTCCCTTATTACAGTTGATATCGTTTTACTATTGGGTTATGCACATGAAATGTGTCATTTAATATTCTTTAAAAATATTTTTCCTTGGCCTAGAATTATAAGGAGAATTGTAACATGCATCATTATAGGCACCTAGAATTCACATTCCATGCATATTCCATTACATATAAGTTCATTTCAATACTATATTACATATGTTTCCTATAATTGTTGAGTGATCCATGGTTGTTATATATGCCTATGCTATTAAAATATTCTATAGGGTAGGGGAGTTTTTTATTTGAAGTGTCAGTATCAATCTAAATAGTGATTTCCTATATAATTTGATGGTGGAATCTTAAATAGATGGTTTCTACCCATGTTATCTATTTACCCCTAGTTACATGTCCTGGGATTTGGATATGATTGAGTGACTACTAGTTTAAATCCATGTGGTGTATGGGACCTTTTAAATTGGAATGGGTAATTAACCGAGTCGATCCATCATATATTTTCATGCTACATTTTGAGACCAAATGTAAGATAGCTAATTAGAATTTAAATGGGTGTTTCTTTCAATTATAAAGTGTATGGGTCTTTATTAGCTGGGAATGAATATCCATTTAAATCAAACATTGATATATGTATATAAGAAAATAAAAACTCTAAATGTAAATCTTGACTTATAAAATGAAATGGTTTCTAGTAAATGAAGAGGAAAGGTGTAATTGATCAATCACCTATTGGAACCCCTGTAAATTAAATTCGAACACTTACCAATACCTTGGCCTTTTAAGAGGGTAGTTGGGGTAGTATAACTTTGGTAGTGAGCCCATTTCTTTATAATCTTATTCCATTAGTGACTCTATATGTCTCCAGTCTTATTTTTAGATGTGTGCTTGGAAATTGTAGAACTATGCCACCATGACATCCTCTAGTCATGATCTAGGTAGGTGGAGATGATCATGCTTCGGAGGTGGTGAGACCTAAGACACCCGTGATCCCTCCAATAATGCCTTCTAAGGAACCACCTATTATTCCTAAATTGGGCACTGGCACCTTGCTTTGAGAGAGTTTCTTATGTCTGATGTAGTCTATGTAGGGTTCTCCACAACATGCACCCACTATGTCTGATCTGACTCACGAGTTCCAACAACATCACCCTCTTATATTTTTTGGGCGATGGTGGTCCAAAAACTACTGAGACTTGGATAGAGTCCATTATTTCTATCTTATACCATCTGAATATGCCTCTAGAGAGGAGGATCAAGCTTTCTACTTACATGATGCATGATTCCACCAAGTGCTAGTGGGATGTGATTACTCAGGCTGGTCATCATTAGGGCATGGTTTGGGCGGACTCCTAGATTGTTTTATATGATTATTTCTACCCTTATAAATTTAGAGATGAACAAGATAGAGAGTTCATACACCTGGATCAAGGTTCTATGTCCATCATGGACTATTCATCACATTTTACTAAGTTTCAATTCTTTTCACCGCTTTTATCTAGTGACGAGTTATCATGAGTGAGTCACTTCAAGGATGGGATTAATTATTCTATCTTCTCACAGGTGAATTTAATTCAACTATCTAAATTTTATAATATTATAAATTAGGATATTATCACTAAATGAAATCTGAGAGAAGCTGATAGTGCCAAAAATAGAGGTTTAGTGATGATGTAAGGCAGTAGTTCTTCCGGTAGTAGGAAGCGTAGACTTGAGGTTTCTCATAAGAGTAGTGGCGGCTAGAGAATACACACTGGTAGCTCCATTATATGCCATCAATGCAAAAATAAGAGTAACCTAAATCCTTAGTGTGATAGAGAACCTTTTGAGTGCCGTTCTTGTGGTTGTATCGGTCATCTTCAGATTTTCTTCCAAACCTTTCCACTTTCTTTGAGTAGAAGAGGATCCATAATAGATCCACCATTAGAAGCAAGATCTATTATGCCATGTTATTCTAGGATTTAGAGTAGAATAATATGATCAGGATGAGGAGGAGGTCATGGCCATGGTAGCTAGAATTTTGATTATCAGTGAATGCATATCAGACCTACTCATGGAAGTCTAGCTATAACACAGGGCCATGGATTAGTCCAGTTACATGATTTACAGGTGATACTCAAGGATCAGAGTATAGGACTGTTGACTATATGAGGTACTATTATAGTGGACTCTACTATTGTATCTTCTTTTTTCGATAAAGATGCATCTCAATCCTTTATATCTTTATTGAACTTGGAAAGTCTTTGGATATAAATTCAGGACATTTTTTGGTGTGATGACCCTAGAAACATAGTTGGGTGTATAGTTATAGGGCATACACCATTGCAGGGATTTTCCCCTTGAGGTAGGAAATTATACCTTCTTATGTGGATTCTTCATCCTAGATATGACGGGATTCAATGTCATTCTCATTATGGATCAGTGGGTTCCATATAAAGCCTATGTAGACTACTATCATTGTATGTTATCATTTATATAACTAGAGGGTGGAATTTATCTCCACAAGGGAGAGTAAAATGTCCAGGATAGTAGAGATGGACTAGAGCTTCATGAGCAAGGTGGAGTGAATACCTAGGTTTCTAGACTTTATATGTACGAGCATGGTTTACATCATCCTGAATTCCATATGATAGTAGATCATTTTAGGTATTTATTTTCCAACAATTTTTGGGGATTACCTTCCAATATAGAGTTATAGTTTATGATTAATCTTGTTTCAAGAGCATATCCAGTGTCCATTCCTCTATACAAGATAGAACCTACTGAGCTATAGGTGCTCAAAAAATATTTGGAAGACTTGGATTCTAAAGGATTTATCCAACCCAACACTTATTCTTGGGGTTCACCCATGATTTTTTCTAAGAAGGTGGATGGGACCCTTCATTTATATTTGTATTAACTATAGTTTAACCAGCTTATGGTTAAGATTTGGTGTCCAATTCCTTAAATAGATGATATATTTGACCATTTCTATGGGACTGGAGTGTTCTCAAAGATTGAATTGAGATCAAGCTATCATCAGGTGCGAGTTAGGCATTCAGATATACCATGCATGACTTTCAGAAATCAATATAGTTTATATGATTATCTCTTTGTTCCATTTGGTCTTACGAATGCACCCACCATTTTCATGGCTTTAATGAATAGTATTTCCATCCCTATCTATATTCCTTTGTCTTAGTTTTTGTGGATGACATCTTAGTGTATTATCATACTTGTAAAGATCATGTCAAACATCTTAAGATCATTTTTAATACACCGAGAGACAATCATCTATATTTTAAGCTTTTTAAGTGCCACTTATGGATCAAAAGAGTTATCTTCTTATGTCATATTATCTCAAAATTAGGAGTATCTATTGAACCAAAAAAGGTGAGTGCTGTAGTTTCCTAGGATCATCCCAAGAACATGTTTTATATATAATGTTTTTTGGGGATGGTTGGATATTATAGATGTTTCATATAGGAATTATCACACCTTGATACACGTATTATTGGTCTTACAAATAAGGGTGTGAATTACTTTTGGTTTGAAGCTTGTGATAAGGCCAATAAAGAGATAAAAGGAAGGATTACCTAGACACCAATTCTATTTTTGATGGAGCCTGGCTAAGGTTATATAGTTTTCTATGATGCATCAAGCATCTAGCTGGTTATAGTCTTGATACCAAAGTATAGAGCTGTTGCATGCATGTATCACCAATTGAGACCTCATGATCGTAACTACTCGATGCATGAACTTGATCTAGTAGCAGTTGTCTATGCCTTACACTGACGGAGACACTATCGGATGGGTGAGTTCTTTGTGGTATATATGAACTGTAAGAGCCTTAAATATATCTTTACATATAATGAATTGAATATTTATATAGTTAATATGGGTTGAATACCTTCATTATTTTGTCTTTGATCATTCTTATATGTTTGGAAAGAGAAATATAGTATCCAATTCACTAAGCTTGAAAACTTAGGCACAGGTCATACTTGAAGCCAAGGATGAATGTAAATTGATAACCATATTTTATAATATGCATCTAGGGTTTCATGGGAGTCAAAATAATCCTTTTATCATAACCTTGGCAGTTACCTATTCCCTTTTCGATATGGTGAAGAGAAGTCAGTTTTCAGATTCTGAGGGGCTGGTTCTCTGGGAGAGTATATCAATTTAGGACCTGACTATAGATTGGTTTGTTGATGGAGATGAAATAATATGTATACATGGGTGTGTCTAGATTCCTATGGATATGAGGAATGGACTAATGTGAAATTACCACACTTATCAGTGGGAAATTAATCTAGGAATATCCAACATGTATTGTGATATGCATTTCTAGTATTGGTGGCTAGGATTGAAACATCAAATATCAAGTTTTATCATTAGGTGTTCCACCTTTCAGTAGGTAAAGTATGAGAACTAAAATCCCACTAGAATGTTACAATCATTATAAATCCTAGAACGTAAATGGGAATATGTTGTAATGGATTTTGTAGTCGGCTTACTGAGGTTTCCTCGTAGTAGAGACATGATTTGGGTAGTTATGGATTGACTAACGAATGTATCCCACTTCTTTTATATATGGGTGATTTTCTCAATTTATGAGTTAGGAAGACTATATTTCTGTGAGATCATAAGGCTAAATGGGGTCCCTCATACTATCATTTCAGATAGGGATGCTCATTTCACATTGAGGTTTTGGGAGGAATTATAAAGAGTTATGGGTACACAGGTGCTTTTGATCACATCTTTTTACCCATATATCGATGGCTAATGAGAAAGGATGATACAGGTGTTATAGTACATGATCTAAGCATGTGTCCTTAATTTCATCAGTTCTTGGGAGAATCATATCCATATCATTTATTTCACCTAAAATAATAGATTTTAGGTGACGATTCAAACGGCTTCATATGAGGCCTTGTATGTTAGGACATTATGTTCACCCCTGTGTTGGTTAGAGGCAGTAGAGGAAATTCTACTAGGTCCACGTCTCATGCAAGAGACTTTGAAGTAGGTGGAGTTAATCAGAGAGTGTATGTCTATTACTCATTGCTGGTAGATATATTATGTCGATCGCTATCGACGATCTCTTGAGTTCGAGGTCGGGGATTGTGTTCTCCTGAGGGTATCACCTAGGCTTGGGAATAGACAAATATAGAGGCAAGGGAATCTGTCACCTCATTATGTCACACTGTTTGAGATATTGGATAGAATCAGGATGTAATACTATCAATTTATATTACCTCAAAGGTACCGTTACATGCACAACATCTTCCACATTTCACAGCTTTTCTAATATTATACTGACCCATCTCATACTTTTTATCCTAAGTAGGTTGAGTTAGATGATGATTCTTCTTTTGAGGAGTATCATATAATTATCATTGACTAGAGAATGAAGGCTCTATGAGGATGGTCTATCTCTTTAGTACAAGAGTTATTGAAGCAAAATCTTGTATAAGATGAGACTTGGTAGTGAGAGGCTGATGTTCATGCTAAGTGGCCATAGTTTTTCTCAGATAGTGTTTCACCGCCCTTGGAAGGGTAACTTAGGGATGAGTTCCTTTAAGTGGAGAAGACTATAAGAACCCATTTTCTATATGAGGTATGAATCCTTTAAATTGAAGTCTAATTCTTTATCTCAGACATATTATGGATTACTAATGAGGTCACATATGTTTTGGGGGGGTTTCCAAGGATTGTTTGGAGACTGAAACCCTAGTTGGTGGAAGAAATAAATTGGCTGCAAGGTTAGTAGAAACTGTACAACCTAGCCTGCATTATTTCTCCTAACTATTTGTGGAATTTTAGAGGGTAAATAAGGGGAAATGGTTTTCCCTAACTGTGCACCTAGGGTTTCATGCTCATGTGGATTGTCTACAATTTTTAGTAGATCCAAATGGCATAGTTGGAACATGGTTTCTCAGACTATGCAGCCAAACCATGTGGTTTACCTCTTCAGGTAGTGATGTGAACATGATTGGTGCATGGTTTGGCCAACCATGTGGCCAAACTATGAAACATAATATTTTTTGGATAAAAGTATACTTTGGACCAAAATTTATAATTAAGTCACCCCTCCCTCTAATTTCTATTTTCCAGCATACATAGTGTTATCTTCTCCAATTGGAGCTCCCACATTTTCTTTAATCTAGGTTCTTAGATATCTTTGTCATTTTATGTTCAATTCGACTTATGTTGGTCTCATTGGACTCATTCAGGTAATATCTTCTCTACTTAGGCTTAGTTCTTCATTCTTATTTCCCTCAAAAATGGTATTTTGATGCAGGATCATATTCCCCATTTTTAGGGAATAGATCCATTATTCAGTTTTCTTATAATTGAGTATAAAATAAAGGATGATACTGGATGAGGAGAGTTATATAGGCTTAAGGTAGGTGGTCTATGACTTTTCCCTAAAATTTTCACTATTTATAAATTTTCATTGATGTGCGCACTTCGGTTTCTTCGGGCGGTGATTCTTAAAATTCACCCGCCTTTGTTAAAATCATTGTTCCCATATTCTAGAGACCTTTTTATGTTTTTTATTCATTATATTGAAGGTAGGAACCTAAACTCCATCCAACCTATGTAGGGTGTTATCTCTATTATTAATTTAGTGGCTTTGTTATGACTATCTGCACCACCGATCAGGTGTACTATGACTTGACCTTAATAAGGTGAGTGTTTTAATTAATTAATGAATCATTTAATTGTTTAATAAAAATTTCATTTATAAATATAACTTATCCTAATTAAATTATAAGTTTAATTTGATAGAAGTCACATATCCTTTGCATGCCTTATCATGGGCACTGAAAGGTAAATGAATGAACCTAACACATGATTAAGTATTTAAAGTAATAAATGGTTGCATGTCCTTGATTAACATTGCCACATTGATGAAAGGTAACACAATGAACCAAATATCTCAATTAATGGAATGATTATTACATGGTATAAATTAAATAATGATATATGTATAAGGTATTTATTTTATATGGACCTTTTTATCCTAATAGGTGTGGTCAAACTTGAATTAGCCGTGGATTCCTAAGTAAATGCCTTGATCACTTAGAGGACTCCATTCTGATTCAAGGAGCCAATTTCTAAGGGAGATACCCACATTGGAACATGGTCCTTGTTTACTAGTTGATTCCAAACATGGTGAAATATGATACCTTCACTATATATTTAGATATTAGGATGCCTTGTATCCACTCCTTAGACCCATATTGATACCTTTAGACATGTGGTGCCATGGATTCACCCCATTAGGCCCAGTCATACTTATCCTGTGATTACCTTGGATGAGATCCTTGGATTTAGTTAGAATATTTAATAGTATAATAAATTGGGTGTTTCCCCTTGGATTACACTCATAACCATCTTTATAGCTTGACTTCATGTGATACTTCTATGAGTTGGCTGATGCTTGAGGTCAAGGATACTGTGGTCTCACCTTGGATCCTCTTTTATTATTATTACGATCTATTTTAATTTTATTGAAACTTTCACATGATTTATCTTTATAAACTAAACATAAATGATTTAATTAAATGATCTCATATTTAGATACATTATAATCTAAGGTTTAAGTAGGTATGATTTATTAATTCGGAATTTCTTTACATTTATATATACCCATACACTACTCAGTTTTTATTCACAAAAAAGATTTTATAGATACCATTGGTGGTGACCTACTGAGATTTATCTCATATCCTATCTGGAAATCCATTGGTACATGGATAGATTATATGATCCTAGGTATGGAAACGGGGAAGAATCCCACCTTGGATGCCTAACTTGTTTACTTTGTTACTTAGAATGGAGCTTGGTAGTAGATGATCGAGCAAGAGCTTAGGATACTTAGATAGTTTTTGGTCTCTTTTATTATGTTGTACAACATGAATTGTACTGTATTTCCTACTTCCATGTATACCTATTTTATATTTTTGTGGAGACATTCCATTATCATGTTTTTTATATGATACTATTTAGATTTTGAGTTGATTATTGTCGATGGATGTTTGTGATTATCTTATGTTTCCATTTTTTATTCATTATTATGCTTCTGAAATTTTTATCCATCTATTTATTATATATATATCCATTATGATCCAATACAACATGAGGGAATAGTATCCTTATAGACACACCCTAGTACCTCGCTACTAGTCGACAAGATCAGTAATATAGGGAGGCATGCTTGAGGCCATGTGGTCAACTGGCTCGAGGCACCTTTGAGTGGCACCCAGGTCGAGATATCATATACTAGTCCTCTTAGGACTCCATTGAAAAGCCTATCGATTTTATTAGACATGAAATGTACAAGTAGATCCCACATAGAGGTGGGTATAACAATACCCAGTAAGCACCACAAAAAACCAAAATTTAAAAGGGATTAACTAAAATGAAATATTCTGCTTGACCAACAACCATAGGGTTCAAAAAACCATAGCGAGAGAGAACATGAATCTCCATATTCACACCTCGACTATACATGACTAGTTATATCATCACCACCTGGTATTTTAATCAAGATATGAGTCATAACCAGAAGGAATCCGAAAAAACCCATATATACTCATCACAGACTCCAAGTCTCAGGGTCTCAACCATACACCCCGACACAAGATTCTACTCACAGCTCAAAGGTATCACTCATCTAGGAGAACTAACTCTATGATCCCTACTATCCATGATGGAACTAATCTGAGAGATATCAATCATTGGGTATCTCTATGGATAATGATGCACTGAAACCCAATGTAATGCACAACCCCAAAAACCGTGTGGAGGATCCAAACCTCACCACTGTTCCCAACAACCGAGGGAGTAAAATATCCAAATGAGGACCTTTATAGAAAAAGAAGATATAGAGTATATGGGCCCACAAACTGCCACAATATCTCCCACCTAAGGGAGTAGTAATTCCATTCCATTTATCTCACATAACCTCATAGAATTTTGAGTAGAATATCCCACCCCTCACTACTGCACTTCACAGCTGAGGGAGCCACGACTCCCATGGAGGATACACTCCTCGCCAGAGCTCAATGATGCGGGAGTACCACTCCATTGATAGATGGCCTATAAATAACAATTCTTTACTTATATCGAAATTACATCATTTTTGTTGAACATTTCATACATTACACAAATACACACCCAAATGCCATATTAGTTTAGTGCATTTTGAAACATTAAAACATAAACAATGGTACATAAGTGATTGAAATTATCTCCCAATAGGTTATTCTCAACTAGAAACCTTATTAGAAACATCCAATAAAATAAATATCTTTATAACCTAAGGGAAGAGAAACATAAAGAGGGGCAAGCTCAAATGCTCAGTAAGGGTAAACAATGGAGACATGTAAACATAGTCATGAGCATAAGGGTATAAGAACATGATCATGAAAATATAGGATCATACCCTATGTATTAATTATCATAAATAGTAATTATGTCATAAATATTAAAATTTAATAATACATGAATCATAAGGAAATAAATAACATAATCTATGAAATCATAATATAAGAATAAGGCATGGAATTTCTGGCAGACACATATGCATATAAAATGATTTTCATAGTATTCAAGTAATCACTTACAAGTAAATTATGGTAGTATGGGTTCACTCCCCATAATATAATGGTAGTTATGGTTTACTACCATGACTATATTAGTAGTAAAGGTTCACTCCCAAGACCATCTTAGCAGACAAAGTACTTTACTGAACCAATTTCACTCCCTATTCTAGTCATGTATAACTCATGAGAAATAAATCATTACCCAATAAATTGGAGGGAGATATAGGTCTCACCCATCACATAAATAAATCATACATATGTGTTTGATAAGACCAAAAAAATTATTCGTAACATAACTCTTGAAATGAAATGGGTATCATAAATATGTAATCTTATCCTAACCTATGGAAAATAGACAGATTTGATAATCATTTTATCAAAGCATAAACTATGAAAATATGAGGGTTTCCTAGAAATATAACTCGTTAAATATAAATGGATTTCACAAACATATAACCCATGAAATAGAAATAGATTTCATAAACATATAACCCGTGAAAGAGAAATGGGTTTCATGAATGTTATGCTATCAAAACATAATCCATTCAGAGAAATAAATTGAATGGAACCTTGGATCATATCCCCAATAAGGCATGAGTAACACTAAATTATGTCATATTATATGGAAAGTAATTTTTAAAGATATTTTAAAAACATTTCTTGAAGAAAATATCATTTCTTCTTTGAAAAATGATTTTTAAAACATAAAATATTTTTGAAAACCATCTCCTTTTAAAATAGATATGAAAACATATTAAAGAATATTTAAAAACCATAAAACATTTTTAAAAACTTTTTTCCTTGAAAATAATCTTACAATAACATTTTAAAATAATTTTTTGAAAAAATAATTTTTTGAATAAAATCGATTTTTGACTGAAAAGAGAAACGAGATCAAATTTTCTTAAAAACATTTTCTTAATTACCTCAAATAACAAAGAGTAGAAAAAATGGTACCAATACATGAATAAATAATGAATAAATATAGGATAATAAAAATCAATATTATTATTGAGATATGGATCATAATATTTCATCAATGAAATCATAATCATAAATAATCTTGATAAATGATGAGTTTGTTTCAATAAACTCTCACCACTTGGTAACTTTTAACCATACTCCCCATATAAGAAAATGAAATAACATGGAGTATAAAATATCATAAAAAATAAGTATATTCATGATATAACATTTCAATTAGAAGAAAATACACCTCATAAGATAACATAGGTGCATAATAGAATGTGTGTCTCAAAGAAGGAAAATTAAGGGAAAATTAATTTACCTATTTGGTAACTTTTGAACTATAAAAAACCTAAAAGAAAGATAATAAAATGGATATTTAAATACCCATAAATTTAATTGTAATAATCATAGAATAAATTAATGGAAAGTATATACACCACACCAAATAAATGAGTGGTGAATAAGGCATGTATCTCATGGAAATAAAAAGGGAGATGCTATTCCCTTACCTTAAGTCTTGACTTCTTTCACACACATTAAAACTTTTTGTAAAATAAATATAAGTTTATTATACATATAATATATATTAATAGTCATATATATATATATATACATTCCATATATTATTTACTTATGACTTAATATTACCTGTTTATTAATAATTCCATGTTAATGTTATGCTTCAGTTAACATCTGCTTTATTTTTCGTTCATGTTTTGACTTATTATCCTTGGCACTCTTATATAGATCATGGTATCATAATCTCTATAATGAAAATAAATATATAAATACCATATGTATATTCATTATATATTTATTCATAGTGATTCATAAAAGTTAGATATATAAAATAAAATACATCGTTCATGGAGACGGTAGGCTGTACATACGCATGAACACTATTTTCATTTTCTTGTCAGGTTACAAGAAAGGAAATTATATGAAATATTATCATTAATGAATAATTTTTATGTCATATATAACATATATGTTCATAAAAGTCATTTTTATTACCATCTATGTGAAATATAGGTGAATATTGATTCACATCACATCGTGGAGATGGTAATTCATACGTACGCACGAGCGATGTTATCATTTTCCCAAAATATTAGATGGATGGTAAAAATGTTGACATGAAATTATCATTCCACAACTATAATTATATCATAAATATTATATATAAATATGAAACCCATAATAATTCTCACTCATAAAAGACGGTGATGGAAAATGAATTGTATCACTACGTAGAGACAGTAAGACGTACATATGCACAAGCGATACTTTTACTTTTTTGTTCGATGGGAAAAGGGATGTATAATTCTGTTTTCGTAATCATAATAAAATTTTATCATATATAGTATTATGAATTTATTATTTTATTATATATATAATAGATTTGGAGTAGGTATAGAAGAGCAGAAAAAGAGAATGATCAGTTAGAGAGATTACCTCTTCTTCAGAATGGATCCTTTAGATCTCCTCTAAAGGACTCTATAGATGGTCCTTTAGAAAGAAAAAAACCTCTATAATGTGTCTTGGGAATTTGAGATAGAAAAGTTTTATATTTTGGTCAAGATATAAGTCTCAATGTGTTGTTAATAAGTGAGGGAGGAGGTTCCCTTTTATAATTAAGGTGAGGGGCACTTATGGAATTTCCATATATATTAATTTATAATAAATTCAATCTCAATCCAAATACATCAAAAATGAAATGGATTAAAATATAATACTATATAATATTATAATATCATCAACCAATAAATTTTAGATAGGTTTTGATGTAATTTTAAACCTTATCTGTTTTATTAACCCTTAGTTAACCTATTTTAATTTTAACTTTGCTAATAAAGTATTTAACGTTAAGAGAATGCAATTTTTACATATAAAGTGTCAATTGGACCACAAATAGTCTATTTATTATATTTTACACCATATATCATCCCCTTTTCCTTATTTTTTTTTAATTTTTAAATAATTTGATAAAATATCACTTTCATAAAATATCATTAGTGTAAATTTTAAAACTATTCATTATTTGTATTTTTAAAAATATCATAACAACATGATATCTTCAAGAAAAATATATTAAATAATACATAACATGTAAAATAATCCAGAAAATTTGTGGTTGACATTAATTATTTCAAATTATATTTATTTTAATATTTTGAATATCATTTATTTGATATTTCCATTAATTAAACAATCACTACATCATCATTATAGAAGCATTTATGGTATTTATTTATTTACTAAAAATTAAAAATAAATTACCATGGTAATTTTTTTTTATTTTAAAATAATATTTATAGTTGAATTTATCTTCTCTATAACCCTATATTAAAAATGATATAGTTATTGAAAATATGAGTATGACATCTTTAACTTTTCTTTAAATAAAATATAATAAATGTCTTACTCTCATTCAATTGGCTTAAAAAGGTTATAATTTAAGCCTAAGAATGAGTTTGGTTTAAACCCACTCATATAATGAAATTAGGACAAGTGTTAAGGTAATTTTTGATTATTTATAATATTATTTTTTTACCCTTAATTAACGGATTTACCTTTTTACCGCGTTAATAAAAAATTATTAAACTTACTATTCATAATACCCAAAAATAAAATAAAAATATTTATATAATTTGAACATTTTGATTCCAAATATGGAATCCATTTTTCAAAATTTAAAATACATAAGTTGAAATAATTAATTTAAAATTAATCCCCTTGATGGGGTGGGAAACACGTTATTAAAGTTAAAACATGCAGAAGATTGAAACATTTTTATATTTAAATTAACTTTAAAATTGATGCCAATGACCTAAATTATATTAAATTATTTTTTATATAATTATACTTTAAAACTAATCAAAAATATAATTTAACATTATAAATTATTTTGATGAAAAAAGTTTTTTTTCAATTAAAATTTAGTATTTTTTTACTATTCATCAAAACATGAGACTTTTCAGAAAAATATCAAAAATTCAACCTAAGTAAATTTTTATATTCTGATTTAAAATAATAAGTTTATTTTGTTAAATTGAATATATAAAAGTGTGAAAAATTGGATTTAAAATGGGTTCACCATTAAAAGGTGATAAAATTACCCTTTTGAAAAATATAGGTTTTTATGTATAAAATTGGTTTGGTTCTTATCTTATGACTATAAAATCTATTGAATAAATATAAAAAATATTTGATTTAATATATGATATATATTTCATTAATTTAGTTCACTAATTGTAATTTATTTAATTTATTAAGATAAAAAACCTTTGGGAGCATAAAAATAAAAATATTGCCTTTATGTTAAATTGGTATATATTTTCATTTCTAAGTAATTGGTAAGCAATAAATTCATCTTATAGACCCTATATTTTTATAAGTTATTTAATACTAGTAATAAATTCTAATTTAGTATCTAGGTTGAATCTTATTATATAATAATATTTTAATAATATACTATTGTTCGGTAAAATAAAGTCTTGCGTATAATGTAAACTATTGAAAGAACTCCACATTATGTTTAACATAAGAGAATTATAGTGATATTTATATTGCAAGATAATTTAAGTGTTGTGTGTAGTGAAACCTTGACATGGTGCTGCGTATAAAAAATAATAACTTGGTTCTTTCTTATAACACAAGTTATATTCAGTGTCGTATGAAATGAAAAGTATCAAAAAGATTAAATTATCTTGAAAAAAAATATTTCACTAAATATCAGGGTGTTACATTATGCCCCCCTTAAAATGAATTTCACCCTAAAAATTTTTCTAGTTTATCAAAGGTTTAATACTTGAATGTCACTTTCATAAAAACCCATAACTTAAAAACAAATACTAAAACTCCATTTTAAAAAGTAAAGTTAGAAAAATAATGGTTATCCAAAGCAACTCATAACTAGGTTTCCAAATAGGATAACATAGGTGGGAAGTGAAAACTTGGACTTGGAAGAGAAATGAAACCATCAAGTTTTAATGGAGAGTGATAGAGAGCATGGTTAGGAGAAAGTTAACAATCACAAAGACATAAATCTATGATGATCTAAGGGACCATTTTATTTATCATAAAAGAAGGTACTAGGATAACATATTTTGTTTCAAGATCCTTTCCCTAGAGTTAGAGAATTTTCATGAGAATATATACTTACTTTTTTTCACCACAATCTCATCCTTTTTTGTGCCTTGATCAATTTCCACTTCATCACTTTTTCTAAGAAATGATGGTGAATTTTTCATTCCTGAATCATTAGTAGATCATAAGATCCATTAATATAATGATAGGTCATTCTATTTGTCTTTATCACAAAATGGTTATAAAAATTAATAAAATATGCATAAATCCACCTATGGTGAGAGAATACTTTAATATCACAAACTTCATCTGAAGTTAAACTTTCCATAAATGTATAATACTATAATCTATCCCAAAGATGAGAATCCAAAACTTTTGAAATAATTACACTAAATTAGCTTAACATTTATCTCTCATTTATCATAAGGTAAATCTTGGTTGTCACATTCCAATCATGTGAATACCTTCATCATGTATTCTATTGAAACATGGTCATAACCTAAATTACCACACATCCTTATTTAAAACATGCATGTTTCTTTATTCTAAATGTTATTGTACATATCCCTTAATTCCAAAAAGTTGTTAAATTCATCCATGATATCATAAACCACTTTTCAAAAAATCATTAATCAGTCCCAAGGAAATCAGTACCATCCAATTTACTTATTCATATCCAACATATCTTTCTCCAAAAATCATTATCTCACTATTAGAAACATATTATGGGTTATATTTCCAATAATTGCGTGTTTCATAAGAATATCACCTTACTACCTCAATCATATTTTATGGTTTACATTACTATTCAACATATGCTCTCAAATCCTTAAGGAAAAACTACAGTGGACCAATCATTAGATGTTCCCTTATTCTATAATACCATAAAGTAATTATAAAACATTATTCTTGAATTCCATTACATAAACACTTTAATAATCCAACATTATTCTTAAATAATTACTCAAGATTCATCATCTTAAAATTTCTTCAAATATGAAATATGAATCATGTCTTAAGGTTTATCATCCTCAATATAATCTTTCTTCTTATGTTTAATATAAACAATACAGTAAGAACATCCCATACCTTTCACATGTCATTTGAGGTGTCTTTATCCTTAACAGTATAACCAATAATTGTACCACCTTCCGGATTTTCTTCATGAGATTACCACTTAGGAAGGTTATTTGTATCATGCCTCTACTTTTATCATCTGAAAAATTTAATGTTAACCTTATTTATTATAGTTCCTACTATTGACTAAGTCTAGAAATCATAGTACGAGCAACACTTATCATAGAAGGAAAACACATAATCAAGGAAAATTACTTATAGGATGCCTAAATCACGACACATAATTTTAAATCTATGACACATTAGGTTCATCCTAGGTTATTCATAACCAACTTTTATTTAAATCCATCATGATGGTTCTTGAATAGTTTTGAATTACCAAATAATATCCACTAGGAGTGTTAAAACAGGTGTACGATAATGCCCATTATCATATACCAAGTTACGCTTGAGTCAGGCCCGATGCACCTTTTCTGATTTGTTAACCCTAGGTACATCTGTGCCAAATCCACATCTACTTGTAGTATCCAGACATAGATATATTTCTAGGAAACCACTCACTCAATCCTTTACCAAAATTCTAGGGCATTTTCCTTATCCTTAGACTTATCCTTAGACATGTACTTAGGTTTCTCACTAATATTTTCTTATCCAAGTTTCCAAAGGTTGATCAAACCCTTTCTCTAATACCAACTATAATGACCAAATATTAATGTACATTGACATTACATCATTTTTTCAGAATATTTTATATATTACACAAACACACAACCAAAGACCATATTATTTTAGTGCCTTTGGAAACATGGAAACATAAATACTGGTAAATAAGTGATCTACATTATCTTACACTAGGTTCTTATTGACTATAACCCTTCTTAGACACATCAAACATAATACATTTATTCATAACCCGGGGTAAGGGAAATATAAAAAGGGCTAAGATCAGATGATTAATAAGGGTAATCAATAGAGATATGTAAATATTATCATGGGAATAAGGGTATGAGAACATGATCATGAAAATAGGAGACCATATTCTACATATCAATGATCATAAAAAGGAATATTAGCATAAATATTGGTAGTTCATAAGAAATGAATCATATGGAAATGAAGAACATAATCCATGAAATCATAAAATTGGAATAAGACATGGGATTTGTGGAAGACACATAAACATATAAAATTATTTCCTTAGTAGTCAAGGAATTTATACAAATGCCATATTAGTAGTATGGGTTCACTCCCCATACCATCTTGGTAGTCATGGTTTACTCCCATGACCATTTTAGTAGTAAAGGTTCACTCCTAAGGCCATCTTAGCGGACAAAGTCCTTTACTAAATTGATTTCACTCCCCATTACATCCATGTCTATCTAATGAGATATAAATCATTACCCAATGAATTGGGGGGAGATATAGGTCCCAACCATATCATAAACAAATCATACATACATGTTCCATGAGATCATTAAATTTTTTCATAACATAACCCATGAAATGAAATGGGTATCATAAACATGTAATCTTATCCTAACCTGTGGAAAATAAATAGGTTTTATAATCATTTCATCAAATAATTACCTATGAAAATAATTTGGTTTAAAAAAAATATACGCTATAAAAGATAAAAGGATTTCATAAACATATAACCCATGAAAGATAAATGAATTTCATAAACATATAACCTGTGAAAGAGAAACGAGTTTCATGAATGTTATGCTATCAAAACATAAACCATTCAGAGAAAAAATTGAATGGAACCTTGGATAATATTACCAATAAAGAAATAGTAGCACCAAAATATGTCATCTTATGTGGGAAATAATTTTGAAATATCTTTTAAAAACACTTCTTGAAAAAAATATCATTTCTTCTTTAAAAAATAATTTTTAAAAAAATAATTTTTTAAGAAACAATTCTCCTTTTTAAATAGATTTGAAAAAATATAAAGGAATATTTAAAAACTATAAAACATTTTTTAAAAAAAATTTACTTTAAATTTAGATTAAAATAAAATTTTAAAAACATTTTATGAAAGCATGGTTTTTTTAATAAAACTGATTTTGGACTGAAAAGAGAAATGATATCAAAATTTCTTAATTTTTTTTTCTTAATTAACTAAGGTACCAGAGAGTGGAAAAAATTGTACCAATACATGAATAAATCATTAGTAACAATATGATAATAAAATTAATGATTATTTTTGAGTGATGGATCATAATATTTCATTAATGAAAGCATAATCATAAACAATCTCGATAGATGATGAGACAGTTTCAATAAATTCCTACTACTTAGTAGCTTTGAATCATACTCCCCATGTAAGAAAATGAAATCAAATAGAGCCTAAAATATCATGAAAAATAAGGATATTAATGATATAACATGTCAATTTTAATCATATATACCTCATAAAAGAACAAAGGTGCATAACAAAACTTGTGTATCAAAGAAGTAAAATTGAGACAAAATTACTTTACCGATTTGCTAAATTTTGAACCATAGAGCCCATGAAATAAAGATAATAAAATTGATATGTAAATACTATAAATTTAAGTATAATAATCATAGAATAAATTAATGGTAAGTATATACACCACACAAAAGAAATTAGTTGTGAATAAATCATGTATCTCATGGAAATAAAAAGTGATATGAAATTCCCTTACCTTAAGTCTCGACTTCTTTCACACATGTTAAAACCTTTTGTATAATAAATATAAGTTCATTATAAATATAACATAGAATAATAGTAATATATATATATATATATATATATATATTCCATTTATGATTTACTTATGACTTAATATTACCTGTTTATTAATAATTCCATGTTAATGTTACGCTCCAGGTAATCACCGCTTTATTTTTCATTCATGGTTTGATTTTTTATCCTTGTTACTCTTACATAGGTCATGATTTAATCATATACATAATGATAATAATGATATAAATATCATATTTATATTCAGTATATATTTATTCATAGTTATTCATAAAATTTTGAGATATAAAATAAAATACACTGCTCATGGAGATGGTAGACCATACATATGCATGAACGCCATTTTCATTTTCTTATTGGGTTAAAATAAAAGAAAGAATATGGTATATTATCATTCCAGAATAATTTTTATGTCATATATAACATATATATTTATAAAATTCATCCATATTACCATCCATGTGAAATATAAGTGAATAAGGAATCACATCGCATCATGGAGATAGTAAGCCATATGTACGCACAAGCAACATTATCATTTTCCCAAAATATTAGATGGATGGTAAAAAGGTAGACATGAAATTATCATTAAAGTCATAAATATCATGTATAAATATTAAAACCATCATAATTCTCACTCATAAAATATGGTGATAGAAAATGAAATTTATCTCTATGTGGAGACAATAAGTTGTACATACGCACGAGTGATACTTTCATTTTTTTGTTTGATGGGAAAAAGGATATATAATGGTGTTTTAATAATCATAATAAAATTTTAGAATTTTTGAGGTTCTGAAATTATTATTTTATGTTATATATCATAGATTTAGAGGAGGTATAGAAGAGTAGAAAAAGAGAATGATTGGTTAGAGTGATTACCTCTTCTTCATAACGGTGCCTTTAGATCTCCTCTAAAGAACTCCAGAGTTAGTCCTTTTAGAAGACAAGAACCTCTATAATGTGGATAGGGAATTTTAAAAAGGAAATATTCAGGGGTTGGTCAAACTAGAAGGCTCAATGTGGTGTGAAGAAGTGAGGGAGTAGGTTCCTTTTTATAATTGAGGTGATGGGTGCTTTTGGAATTTCAAAAAATATTAATTTATAATAATTTTCTACCTCAATAAAAATAACTAAAATATGATATTTATTTTAAGATAATACAATATAATATTTTAATATAATCAAACAATAAATTTTAGATAGGTTTTTATGTAATTTTAAATCTTATATTTTTGGTTAACCCTCAATTAACCTATTTTAATTTTAACTATGTTAACAAATTTTTTAATATCAAGATAGCATAATTTTTACATATAATGTGTCAATTGGACCAATAATTTAAAATTTATGATATTTTATACCATATATCATCCCATTATCATTATTTAATATTTTTATGTTTATTAAATAATTTAATAAAATATTACATTCATAAAATATCATTAGCGTCAAGTTTGATACTATTCATTATTTGTATTTTTAAAATATCATAACAACATGATATATTTAAAAAAACTATATTAAATCATCCCTAGAAATTAAAATTCATACAAAAAATTCTTGGATGACATTAATTATATTGAATTAATTTATTTTAATATTTTTAATATCATTTATTTGGTATTTTCATTAATTAAACAATTACCGCATCATCATTATAGAAGCCTTTAAGGTATTTATTTATTTCCTAAAAATTAAAAATAAGTTACCATGATAAATAAAAACACATTTGATTTAAAATGACAATTTATATTTGAATTTAACTTCTATATAACCCTTTATTAAAAATGATATAGTTATTAAAAAAATGAGTATGACATCTTTAACTTTTCTTTAAATAAAATATTATAAAGGTCTTACTCTCATCCAAGTGGCTTAAAAAGGTTATAATTTTAGACCAAGGATGATTTTGGTTGAAATACACTCATATAATGAAATTAAAACAAGTTTTAGGGTAATTTTATATTATTTATAATATTAAATTTTTACCCTTAAATACCCGATTTACCTTTTTACCGTGTTAATAAAAAATTATTAATGCTACTATTCATAATGCCAAAAAATAGAAGAAACCAATTTAAAAAATTTTCACCATTAGATTCCAAATATGGAATCCATTTTTAAAAATTTAAAACATATAAGTCACAGTAATTAATTTAAAATTAATCTCTTTGATGGGGTGAGAAAATGGGCTATTAAAGTTAAAACATGAAAAAGATTGAAAAGTTTTTATATCTAATTTAATATAAAATTTATGACAATGACCTAAATTATATTAACTGATAATTTTTTTATCTAATTATAATTTAAAACAAATAAAAAATGTAATTTAACACTATAAATTATTTCGATGAAAAAAGTTATTTTTAATTAAAATTTAGTATTTTTTACTATTTATAAAAAATGAAACTTATTATAAAATTACCAAATATTCAAAAAAAGTAAAGTTTTGTATCCCTATTTAAAATAATAAGTTTATTTTTTCAAATATAATATATAAAAGTTTCAAAAATTGGATTTAAATGGGATCTCCATTAAAATGTGATAAAATTACCCTTTTGAAAAATATAAGTTTTTATGCATAAAATTGGGTTGGTTATTATCTTATGCTTATAAAATATATTGGATAAATATTAAAAATATTTTATTGAATATATAACATATATAGTTAATTAATATAATTCAATAATTTTAATTTATTTAATTTATTTAGACAAAATGAATATGGGAGCATAAAAATAAGAATATTGCCTTTATATCCAATTGGTATATATTTTCATTTCTAAATAATTGGAAAACAATAAATTCCTCTTATAAACCATATATTTTCATAAGTTAGTTAATAATAGAAATAAATGATAATTTATAATCTAGGTTATATCTTATTATATAATAATATTTTAGTAATATACTATTGTTTGGTAAAACATAGTTTTGCATGTAATGAAAGCTATTGAAAGAACTCAACATTGTGTGTAACACAAGATAATCATAGTTTTGCGTATACCACAAGCTAATATAAGTGTTGTGTGTAGAAAAACCTTGACTTTGTGTTTCATATAAAGAAATAATAACATGGTTATTTCTTATAAAATAAGTTATATTTAGTGTTGTGTGAAATTCAATATATCGAAAAGATTAAGTTAACTAAAAAAAACATTTCACAAAATATCAGGATGTTGTATGACCTGTGCCCAATGTAGGGGAGTGCTGAATCTACCTATATAAAGAGAATTAGTGACCCATAACTTGGGGAAACAGGGTGGGGGGTGATAACCCCAATAACACTCTAAAGATCACACTACAAAATTTCTATTAGAGTTGATAGTATAGGAGAGCCGCACCCTGGTACAACATGGGAGTTAGAAACATCGATACCTCTATAAGTATCAAAAATGACATCTGACATCATCTAAGCATCGCTTCAAGAAGCATCCTCCTAACATCACCTCATGTTTTATATCCCACCCTAAGACCATGGCCACCATCATGTTCTATGTGGAAAACTACTCAGGAAAGGATACTCACGGGCCTCCATCAAAGTCTGAAAGATGAAGATGCATAAGGGAGAAGTATATGAGGGGTACACAACGTGTATCCACAGTACATAGTGTGACTCTCAAGGCCAAACCCTATCCATGTCCCTCATAATACTCATCATGTATAAGGAATATACATAGCATTCACATCTAGTTACATGGAATGTAACCTCTCCTAACCACCTAGGTGTGTCCTCACTTGTACACGACCTAGATTTCCATGCATCATACAATGCGTGTACTTTAAGTACCCAACACGTTACTCTCATCCCAACCCAAGCTCAAGTCCTTGGTCATTCCCATGTACAGTGACGCACTCCCATGTACCATGACCTGTGTATGTATACCTAGCCATGTACTCTATGCCATGTACATCTGGGGTCTGACTGTGTGCCGACACATGACCATGTCCCCTTACATGGCGTGCCTACCCATGGCTACAACCACCTATCCAAGCAACAATACATGACGTGTACCACTAGTAAATGACATATAGTTCCCAAAGGATCATCTTCCCCAAACACCAAGAACACATGATGTTTTATCCTATACTACATGCTGTGTGATAGAGACTTCTGAGTAGGAAATCCCTACAAGACTCCCAAAATCCCTAATTTTCAACCAAAACCCATAGATCCACCCTCAGAGGATCTATAACATCCATATAAGGGATATAAAATATTAAAATGAAGCATATACAAGTATTGTGACATAAAACTCTCAAATTATCCTACTTCATGGTGAAATTATGAAGCTTTAGGTCTAGTTCCATGCCATGAAGCCACTGCACCACGACCTGGGAGAGATTTCTGTCAAGATCAAAGTCAGGTGGTTCGTCCACCCCAAATTCCTCCTTGGGTCATCCGTCATGCAAGGAAAAAGCCTACCCATTTCATTTTACATGTGAAACAAAAAGGGGGTGGGGATATATTATTTTATTTACCTTATTAAATAAACTAATATATCATCAAAACATCCAACTACGCTTGACCTTATCCTGGTGCCCGATGTTGGAAAAATTTATGTTGTGCCTAGGGTAAAACCCATGTTTTGAACTCAACAACGGTATAAAATTTATGATTTGAGACTCTATTTGAGAGTTATTCTATATTTCTAAAAAACTTATGCGCATACGATATAAATATTTAACATTTTAATATCACCATAATGAGGTTATTCAGACCCCAGAATGCCATACTAACTCAATGCCTAGCTTCAGAAATATTCCTAGAAATATTAAAAAGTCTTACCTGAAAAAACTAGAATAATTACAAGTTAAAAAAGATAGAGAATATGAATGAATTATATCTTGATGATAGTCTTCAAAACACAACAATATTTATCTTGAAATATTGCTGTAGAAAAATTGAATTTTCTTATAATTCTTTTTATCACAGAGAAATAGTAGGAGCAAAGAAGGATTCAAGAGAGAGAGAGAGAGTGTGTGTGTGTGCTATTGATATTTTTATTTTTTATTTATGTATTATTACAATTATTTGAATACTATTTTATATATTCCTAATTACTATTTCACAACATGATATCTAATATAATTTAGCCTCAAGGTAAAATTCCAAATATCATTTTCAGAAAATTACCTTGATAAAAAGAAATAAGTGATGCAATAATATTTTATATTTTATTTTTTAATACTTACATACTTTTGGAAATAAATTTTACTATAAAGAGGTAGTATTTTGTTTAACACATAAAAAGAAACATCTGTTTTCACTTGAAAAACTCCACTGGTAATAAATAACAAAGTTTTAGAACAACAAAGCTAATTGTGGATCACCATGTCACTGAAATACATATATCTGAATTCACATAGCTAAATTGATACATGTAGATATTCTTCAGGAAGTTTATTTATTCTTGTAGCCAAATCATGTTTCTATATTGATCACATATCCGAAATACTCATGGTCAATTGAATCACATACCGATTGGAATCACGTTGCCAAATATTCCACAGATCCAAACCATGGAGACAATTACTCCATTTAGCCAATTCACATATCCATTTCATCAAAATATCTAGTTACAATGTGTAACTAATTCACATAGATGTTTCATTAAAGTATGCATTTATCACGTAGCCTATTTAATGACATAGTTGATTCTCACATAGCCGATTCTTCGATGTAGTTGATTCACATAAATAATTCTACCATATAGAAAATTGATATAATCTATTGACTGTTATATCCAAAATACACATTTCCAAATTCCCCGTGTTGCTTAATTTTCCAAACTTAAGGAAATTTTAGGAAACTTCAATAGAATTTCATATTATAACACAATTGAACTAAATAAGATTAACACCTCATAAAAACACTTAAAAACATAATATTTAGAAACATAAAAGGGTTTTCTTGATCATAAAAACATAAATCACATGGGATATTTTAAAACAAAATCAGTATTACAACACTAATATATTAAAATCACTTAAATTATAAATCGATATAAAATAATATTAATAATACATAATGTTCAAAAATGTCATTTTTCAATAAAACCAGTTTTTTTCTAATATATATTTTTCATTTAAAATATGAATATATAAATTTTAAAATTTTAACTTTATAAAGTAAAATTCCTTTTTAATTCATTATTTCAAAATTTTATTGGGATGATTTTTTGTGATTTTTCTAAAATAATTGATTTTTTGCTGATTAGTAAAAATATTGATTTTGTTCAAAAATATCACATTTATAATAAAAAAATGACTTAAAAGTTTCTAAAAAATATATATTTAATAAGAAATTTAACCCATTTAAATATTATTTATTGAATTTATAAAATTAATTATCAATATTTTTGAAACTCAAGAAATATTTATCACTGAAAACTATTTTTATGCACTTATATTAAAAAATTGTATTTTATCACTTGTAGGAATTAAATATAAAAAATTTATTTTCTATTTTAATTAAACATTTAAATATTATATAATATTTTCAATTTAATTTTTATTCATAAAGATAATATTAGTAAGATTAGTGTGAATTACCCTGATAATGTTAAAAGAGTTTATTTAAAATAATTGTCTTATTAATATCTAGTAAATTTTGTTTAATCAATAAAAATGATATAATTTAAATTAATAATATAATATTATTTTTAAACACATATATAATTTTATGAAAACTCATTAAATTGATAATAAATACTAATATGATTATAGAACACATGATGGTTAAAAGTCATTTTTCTAAAAAAAACTATTTTATATATATTGTATATTTTAAAGTTTAAATGTTTATTTTCTTTTATTTATAAATTTAATTAGTTTTAATTCAGATTAGAATTAGTTTTAAAACATAAAAATATGGTAATTGGGGTTACCTTATATTTTAAATAAAATATAAACCACTTAATTAAAAACTAGTTACCAAGGTAAAAATCAAAATGTTAAAATGTAAAAACCAATGGTAAAAGAGTTGAAACATGTTTAAAAACTACGTTAAAAGTATTTGATGGAGATTTATCAACCCAATATAACCCCAAAATCCATTATTACATAATTTTGGTGTCATTGGTCATGGAATAGTGTAATAATATCATGGAAGTGTAAAGGGTATTCTTAAAAGGGCCCTTTTCTTCACTTATAAATGGGGATCACTTCCACCCCTCCATGGTTACACTTCCCATTAAAATTAAAATTTAAAATATGATGAAAATACCTCCAATATAATTAATTTTATCATCCTTAATCCCTATATCTGTAGATTTTTTCTTAAATCCATCACTTATAAGGAAATATCTAAGAGAAGATCACGTCTCCAACGTAAGTATTACGTTATTTGTAACTTTTTATCCTTAATATTTCTATAAAAAATATATTATATCAATAAAAATATAATTAAATGAGAATAATTATTATAATTATTTGTTATTATATTAATTTAATAACTATTATTTATTCCTCTCTATCCTTTAAGGAAAACAAAAGCATTGTTTGTGCGTTGCATGGAATACCGTCTCCACAGAGCGACGTCTTTATTTGTTCATCACTGACATTAGTATATTATAAAAAAGTATTAAATGGATGAATAAATATTAAATCAATAATATAATTATGATTAAGAAATTTCAAATTAATATCAATTTTTTCCACTCTCATTTTTTGAGAAATAGAAACATTAATTATGCGTACATGCAAACTGTCTTCTCTATGAGCAATGAGTTTCATTTCTCATCACCACCCATTATGGATGGATTTGAAAATATATTGAGTATATAAAAAATATTTCCATAACACTATTAATATTATGTATATTAGGAAACTAGTTTATCCATCTCTCTACTGCGACCACAATACATAAGGAGTTATGGAAAAATTCACCGAATTACCTCAAGTAACTGGTATATAAAATAAAAATATATGATAAATAAATAAAAAATGATAATAAATTGTCCATATTAAAATAAATAAATAAGAATAAATTTATAAATAATGTATCTAATAAAATTAATTTTATTATTCAGGATTCTATTCTCGTGTATAGAAAAAATCATGAATAAGGTAAGGGTTTCATCTAAAAAATACCTTCTTTGAGACATATTTTATTTTATAAAAATAATTTATTTTAAATTGTGTATATAATTCTAATTGTATATTTAATACCATATGTTATCTTTATTCATGTTATTTTAAATTAATCTTCAATATTTCTCTCTTTCAATGAGTTTTTATTAGAATATATCTTAGTCCGTATGGATTCCGTCTCAAGCACCCTTCATTGCAGCAGGCTTTGATGTTATATGGAAATCATCATTTTTACGGTTTATCTAATTCTCCTATGGTTTATAATAACATAAATTATTTTTTATCTTTTAAACTTTACTTCCATTCATTCCCTTCCTTACTTTGGGTCACGATTTATGTCTTCCCTAAAATATATGGGTCTTCGATAACTCAATCTTCTTTATTGAGTTATATTTTTTATCCTAGAGTTTCATCTTTAATTATATATGGTATGATCGAATTTTATATTGGGAGATCAAATTTATTCAAATGTTCCTTATTTACAAGTTATAATCCCTTTTAAAAAGTAAAATATGTTAAGAATAATTCCCATCCATTTAAATGATAGTTTCCCCACCTTGTCCATAATTTCCCTTACCACCAATGTTCTTCTTTTTATTTGGAAACCTCATTAGGTGTTATCTCATGTGACATCATATTAACCTTAAAATATTTCCCAAATAAATATTTATTATCTCATTTCATGATGTGGTATTTCAACAAAGGTGTTTTAAAACATAAAAAGGGATCTTCCATACCTTTTTTTGACTTTTTAGTTATACATTGTCTTTAATTTTATCTATTTTATGCAATATTATACCCATGTAACTCTTATATATTTTTACATATTTCCATTAAATATATATCTAGAAAAATATCCTTTTCATTTATGGGGTTATACATGTTTTTATATCCCTTTTAAATTCTTACTTTTTAGTAAACCAGGTTTAAGGTAACTTTCCCATTTCTTATCTCATGTTGAGCATCGCCCCAGTAAAATGTTTTTAAACCATGAAAAAATTCTAAAAAATATCATGATTTTATAGAGAACCATGTTTCTTAAATTCTTGTTTTATTAAAAACAACAAGGTATTTCCTTATTTAAAATTATCCTTTGGTTATTTCATAAATCTTCACCCAATTAGTATATTTTTATTCATTATTATCCTATATATTTATAAAAAAATCTCTATATTATAACTAAATGATCAAGAAATATGTTTCATTTTCAAATATCAACATCCAAATTATTTAATTCCTTCTTCCATGGGGAATAATTAGGATTTATCTTTTGATAATGCCTTGAATTAGAATTATGAAACCCACTTCCTTCTCATGGGTTTGATCATGATTATGATTTATGTTTCGTTTATTTTAATAATGTGGAATGTATATATATGATATTAATTTATGTAAAGGGTGGTAATATAATTATATATCCCTTAAATTAATTGGGTAAAGCTTTATATCTCATATGATGTTATGTAAGTGATTAAGGTGCAAACCTAATCCACCATGGGACTTTTTCCACTTTATGATGATGATCTTGGGAGTGAACCCTGACTTATGTTTGTGGTATCATGTTTTATGTTTTTTCCACATGTTTATGATATTTTTACATCATTTAATTATTCTATGTCTCTATTCTTATGATAATTTTCTTTATGATATTATGTTATGCCTCACGTGTTATGATTTATTACAATGTTTATTTCCTTAGATTTTTAGCTCACCTTTTTTACTTATTTATTTTCCCGGGATATCCTATAAAGTTTCAGATGTTCTATGGGAGTTAATATAATTATATAGAGTTTTAAATAAAGATGTTGTTTTTATGTTTAAGTTTATGTATTTGTATATATAATATTCAAAATACACTAGACCTATAGATCATTCAATTGTATTTTTTGGAATATAATGCTTAGAATCACAGAATTTTATGTGTTTAACACCCACGTCACCATAAAATATGGTCATAGAACTAAATATCAATAGTGGTATAGTCTGATCTTAAATTTCACCATGAAGTTCAGGCATCAATGGTTATTCATTTATTTTTATTTAATTTTCATAAAACTATTTAATTGTAGCACCTCACATGAACTTACTTTATCACACTGGTTATATTTTGGGACACCATTGGTCACTTCCTATTGAGTTTTACTCACACCCTACTCAGAACAACATAGAACTTGGGTTCCCAAGAAGATGCTACTTGATTAAATGTATGGGTTTGCTCAAGGAGTGATGCTTGATGGTTGGCTTACTAGGATGAATCTTGGGAGTTTGGAACTGAACTAGGACTCATGAACATTTTTCATAGTTTTCCCACTTTTTAATTTTATTTTTTTGAGATATTTTATATGCTATTCCATTGGTTTATGCATGATTGACATGTAGTATAATTAATTTTTTATAACATTATTTATTTTGATTATTTTCAGTGTTTTCTTGAGTATTTATTTTATTGATTATCTATCAGGATGAATCTTATTTCTTATTATTTAGGATATTGTTTCCATTATGATAATGGGTTTATAGTTTCCCCACCATATCACCCTAGATCCCTGTGTCTAGTCAAAAGCCTCTAGTGTACAAGGAGTCTTGCATGAGGTATAATGGAAATTATCAAAACGATCATCGATTAGTGCTCTAGGGTGGAAGAATGTTAAGAAGTTGTATTATAGAAACCTATTATTTTTTTTAAAATTATATTTTTATTTATTTTCGAAATCCGCGTTTTGGGTGATCAGGAACCATAAAAATCCAGATAACCGATTCAAAAACACCACATAATACACTACATCATTCAACAAAGTCATATGCTTGTCCGTAAAACCAGATTCAAAAATAAAACGTAGAGAAATGCCATAGCCTCGGGCCGTAAATCGAGAGATTTCGGAGCCATGAGCCGCAAACCATGGAACACCTACAAACCCAAACCCTTTATCATCGACTTCTTGAGAAACACCCGTTGGATCCATCCTCCACGCCTCCAGAACCGCCGCATCAAACCCACAAAACACACAATCTTCACAGATTCCAAAAAAAAAACAACAACCAATACAAACCGAATAAAAGCATTTCACCATCATCATCACCATCAACGGGACTTCAAATCCATACCAAAAATAGAATTACTCGAAATAGAACAACTTCACCCAATGAGCACAAATCCCACACAACAGTTCAACCAAAATGAGAGCGCGATTCAAAAATCCAGGAGCGAAGAACATCACCGGAATGAAATCCACCCAAATGCGAGAAGATTCCAGAAGAGTGGCAACGTCGCAAGCTAGATCTCCAATCCCATTGCCGCCTTCAAGACCACACTCGAAGACCCCAGAGAACCTCCCAACGCTCCCACAACCGGCGAAGAAACATGGATGAAACTCTCAGACCGCAGAGCTGGTACTCGACCATGGACTCACCGTGTTGCCGTGAGAAACCCTAGCCAGATCGAGCCCATGAAGCCGTTGAAATATCATTACACACCATGACTACGCCGAGTATAGGATCAGAAGAGAGTAGCTGCTACCGTCCTGAGATGGAGAAGAGAAAGGCGGCGACAGGGGGAAACCCTAGCGATGCGGATCCCCTTACGGGCTCATCCCAGCCTCCTAGGGTCTCCTATCCTATTATTTTATTTTAATATTTAAGAATGGTAGAGATAAGATAGGATTTTTTAAGTATATGGTATAAAACATGTGCCTAGGACTAGAGACCCCATGTATGAGTGAAGACCATGTTTCCAAGGATGGTATTACTGAACATACTATTTTCTTTTATTATTAAACTAATTTCATCTCTAGCAATGCACATGATTATAAGGTTTTTTATTTATGGTATTTTATCTATAGGTTAGTGTGGTAAGAGGGAGTGTGTACATGCATCATATTTTCCACATAGGATTCACATGTCATTTTCATGATTGCATGTGATTGTTTACCTAGACTGTGACATGGATTAATTATTTAAAGTCTCTACAACCATTTATACAGTGTTTTCCTATATAAGTGTATGATGGAATATTACATAACTGATCATATAAATTCATAAAACCATATTATGTGATATTTTTTTATTGATTATTATAAGGTCTTGTCTAAATAAAATTAAAATCATAACTTATTGAGTTTTTTACTCTATAACTTGTAATTGAAATTTCATTTAACTAAACCACAATTGTGATTTTTTTGTTAAAGTAAATGGTTAAAAGTAAATTACGTGATCACATATCATGATTTTTATGTGTATATAGCTATATAAAATGAAAATTAAAACATATTAATCATTTTATTATATAGATTTTACTTGAAATTTCATTTAACTAATCCCTTATTATGGATTTTTTTAATGTAAAATGGAAGAGTAAAATTGTGAATCTGATATATATATATATATATATATGATTTGGAACTAATAGATAATTAGGTTTTGAACCTATGAATGGGTATTTGGATATATTGAGATAACTTAATTTATATGATATTCCTGTAAAGTGGGATGTGGAGAAAATTGGGGAATTGTGCCTATTCTCACTTTTCATAAGCTGTAATGTTGGGAATATTGTTTAGTGGAATTGTGTTTTGATGTGGGTCATAGTGTTCATGACCTGATCTTGTGAATGAGAAATGGGGGATAATGAGAGATCCCTAGTTTTGAGGCCTTTATGATGTGTGGTGTATAGGATAGTAGTATATCATGACTATTATGGTTTCATGTTGAACTATGGTCATAATTATGTGACGTGACATGAAAATATATAAACATTGTGGGTTGTGATTATCCTGATATTGTGGGTAGATTATAATTGTGTCAATCCATTTTGTAAAACCATTTAGTGTGTGTTTGATCTTGGAACATTAGATATCATTTTTCTCAATACAGGACAAGGAATGCTTTCTATGAGTTTTGAATTCTGTGAGACTTGGATTATAGGATTAGGTGTGAGAATATAGTTTCCTTTAATATGCATCTTAGGATTGTGGTTACTCAGTAGGTTTTGAGGATTGAGGGTAACCCGAGATATAGGTTAGCCCATGAACATAAGTGATTTTAAAACGAGGTGTATGGGTAAATGTTTGCATTTGAGACCATTTCATGGGACGTGTTGGTAGTGTGAGGTAGACACTGGGGGGATGCCTTGAGAGTGTTTGAGAATTAGTTTACCTATGTTTTTCATACCGTCAAATGTTTTCAATAAATGGAATGTGGATTCCTTGGGGGTTTTTTGGTATCAAGACAAGTTTTGGAAGGTATGATCATTTAGATGCCCAGACATGTTGATTAATAATGTGGTTTATAAAAAAAATGTTGATAAAAAATCTTGGTGGATGAATGTACGGAATGAAGAGTGTGTTTAGATGATATAGTTCTTGAAATGATTCTTGAGTTTTTTAAATAGAATGGTTTTGGGGAGATGCCTCTATTTTTAGTAGTTTAGAGGGTTTTTTCACTTAGTAAGATTGGAATGAATCAGGGGAATGGCTTGTGGTGTGGGATCATGACCTAGTTTTGATGAGTCATGAATCAACTAGAATTTGAGTCAGGTTCTAATGGTCAAGTTTCATAGGAGTGGGAAACTAATGAGTTTGATTATATTTTTTGGAGGAAAGAATGTGAAGGATAATTGTTGTATCATTAGGCATATGGATTAGATGGTATAGAAGTGAAAGTGTTTCAAACAATACTAATAACACTTATTAGATCAATATAAAGAGATTAAACCCATGTATGAGGATTACCCATGAAATAAATATAAATCTATATATAAAAATTAAATGAATAACAATACTATAAATGGAATAACTTACACCAAAGAGAATCAATATTATCTTCATCACTTTTTAATACCTTAGAATGTGATTGATAAAGGTCACAAAGGGAATCCAAAATAAATCTCCTCTCTAAGTTGTATCCATGGGTTTTTTTTTCTAAATCATACATCATATAGATGAGATTTATCCTTCCTATATGAACTTCTAGAGACTTTAAATCAAAAGAGAAGGATAAATAGAGTATTTTTTTACAAAGGAGTTTTGACCAAGAAACATTTAAGAACTACACACATATCCATTATATGGATATATTATTAATAATACTTAAGGATTTTCTTTGAGATGTTTCATTTAATCTTGTGTTATAATGCATGAGTAAATGATACTTAGATCACATCATGTATCGTATACATGGATGTAACTCCTAGAAAGTTCAATATCATGAAACATCCCTTTAAATGATAGAAAAAATGAGTAGGAGGATTAGGTGAAGTTTCCATTCATCTCATTTATTCTGTAAGTCCTTACCATCAAAGCTAGTGACATGCGTACACTATGCACTCGATACAACCATGAATCACACATAGTTAGAAGATATATATATCTCATGCATATGGATTTAGGGAATATCCCTTTCAATCTCCCACTTTCACCAAATCCTAATAGAATTTGTTCTATTCCACCTTATATTGTATCATATACAATAACTCATGATATCATATCCAAAAATACCTTTGGATATCTTTCAAAAAAATTTAATTAATCTATTTTTAAATTCACTTTTTATCACATAATATGAAGTACTTTGTGAATACCCCATCTAAAACACTTTGGATTAACTCTAAAATTGTTTCAGAGTAGCTCTCTATGTCAAACTCAATCCCCATTTAGTGAACCATAAAGTGTGACCTCAAAAGACTTTATAGAATTGAAGAAATATATCTTTAGACACATATATGTAAGAAAATAGCATCATCTAAAAAAGTGCCAATGATACTCAAGATATAAGGGATATAGTGTGATCTCCATCAAACACATGTATCTCTAAACTTTCATGCACTAGTCTGAATCATATGAAGACATAAATTATTATATTTACCCTTTTTCCAAAACATCATGTGATCATGGGACATGGAGTATGTCAATCCCATATATCCAACTCATTTATTCTTGATTATTTGAGTGTATATTAATCTTATTAATGAATATATCACACATTATTCATCCTTATGGATAAGAACACCACATGTCCATTATCTGGATAGATATAAAATACCTAGGTGCATCCGCACACTACCATGGTCTATCACAATTAAGGGCATAGATGTAATACCAATCATATGAGAGGTAAAATAACTTATTGGTTAATCTCAAACTAACAACATGATCAAAAAAATACCCAACCACTCCCATATTAGCTAAGTTAATATTTATAATTATGTAAGTATGGTATCAATGTATGAAGGTTCTCATGCTAGGAATATCACTAAAATTAGCTAATGTAGACTCAAACTTGATCCATGAACCCCTAGTATACCAAATACACCTGTACAACAATCCATGTTTTATACTTAGTTGGACATCCAGTGAACAAAAAGAATACTATTCCTTATTTTGTTCCTCATGAGTATATTTTATATCACTATATAAAAATCACGACCACACAAACCTTAATATTTTAGCATAACCTATAGTACCCTATGATGAACATCATTTAGGTATAAAATCATAGTCATACTTTGAGAGATCTATTATCATCACTCTTCATGAAATGTATATTTATATATACATTTTTGTAGATAACAGGAAAGAATGATAAAGTGGAGATAACCTCAAATATGATAAATTTTAATATTCTTAAACTATTTAAGAGTATTTATCAAAACCAACATATTTACTAGTTTAATATATCATATATGAAAAAATCCATATCAGACTTATGTTTCCTACACTTTTTGGGTTTTTTACCACATTACATCATATGTAATCCCTATCACATATCTTCTTAAACATCTAATAAAACCCTCCCACTAAAATCTTTAGTGAGAAAAAGATATTTTGAATAACGGTGAGACTTAAGAATAAAATTCCAAATTATTCAACTACTTGAACATATTCAAAACTTTTAACTCCAAACTTCAATTTTCATAGTGTTAAATTTTGTTGTCTATATCAAACTCCTTCTAAGTTCATCATCATCATACTTACAACTCTATTCCATCAATATTTATCCTTGAAAATATTATAACTACTTACATTATTTTTTACCATTCCTCCTAAATACTCTTAGTTTAATGCGAAAACCACTTTATTATGGTAAACAATGTAAATATTTACATTCAATTTTCCACCATACCCTATACTCTTTTAGGATATGAAGTTTAATTCAATTTTCATTTTTACTGGTAAGATCTTTAAAAATAGAATCTTTCACATTTCATGATAACTAAATCTAACTCTTTACATTTTTATTTATCTTCAAATATCCTAAACTATTTTAGTATATTAAGTGAAAATATTTTAATCTTAGACTAGTATAATAATTTAGGAAATAGTGATATTTTCTTTCTAAATGACAACTAAATGTGAAACTTTACATTTTTTTCTTCACCTTCACATATCCTAAAGTCTTTAGAATTTTGAGTGGAAATCACTTTAACTTTATATTGGTGTAATACTTAATTTTTCAACTTTGAACTTTTTTATGTATAAACATAAAACCAGTATCCTCTTAGACATTATATTCTTTTTAGAATATCATTCTTATATACACAAACCCTTTTGTGATTAGAAATAACATTTATTTTCTTTTTAGTAGGAACATTTAACAAATAAACTATTTTTTCCATATCATATATAGTATTCTATATGTTTGGAAAATTTTAAAAAATAATACTATTAAAATATGTGCTCATTGTATACATTTAGTATCACATACCTTTCAAAATCAAATAATTAATTTCTATAAAATCCATACCTGACATGGAAATTTGATAGAGTTTTATAAACTTCTTCAGGTATATCTTAGATAATCCAATAATATTTAATTATTACTGATCTTTCATTAAATCCCTATGTTTCAATGACCTTGATTGTTTTCTTGAGAAAACATTGTCAAAATTTTCAACAAACTTTTCATCTACCAATTTTAGATTTTACCTACTTGTACAATCTATACAGTACTTTATAACCTAGAAATCATATACCCAGTTCATATATATTTTCAATAATTTGATAATATTGGGTAAAAAATATTCGAATTCAATCATATTTTCTGAAAATTTCCCGAGATGAAAATAAGATAAATTCCATAACCAGAACAATCCATTTATGTATCCCCTCACTACTACAAAACTGGCCTTTAACAGTGCTATTATTTATCAATGCTAGAAGAAAACACTAATAAATGGAATATTTATCAGTGCTAAAGAAAGCGCTGATAAATTTAAACTTTTATAAATGCTTTTATTTTACCACTGATAAAGGGAATCCTTTATCAGTGTTTTATTTTTAGTGCTAATAAAGGGTATCCTTTATCAGTGCTTTATTTTTAGCACTAATAAAGGGTACACTTTATTAGCACTTTATGTTTAGCACTAATAAATATTTCTTTCATCAATTCATTTTTAGCATTGATAAAATGAAATAATGAAATAAATAAAAAATAAAAGATGTGTTTATTAGAAAAAATATTACAAATTTTATTAATTAAATAATATTGATAAAAATGAATTAATTGATTATATATTATTAAATATTAGACATTTTATTAATTAGATAATTATGATAATTAATGTTATTAAATTATATATATTAAATATATAGATATTTATTAATGTATATAAATATGATTATATATTAAAAAATATTTATGCGCTTTACATTAAATTATCATATATTTATTGAATAATGGTATATAATTAAAAATTAATATGAATTAAAAATATTGACTAATTGCATAGTACTCGACTTATAATTGAATGTCGTTTGATTTTTAAATTTAATATAGATCGAATATGTGTTATATTGATTTCACATATATGTATAATTAATATATTTTTATATACAATGTACACACACACAGAACTTAACTATTTTTTCAATATTGCTAAAGTGTAACTATATTCTTAATTTATTCAATTTAATTCATGTTGTATATATATGCATGCACTCAAAATTAGATATTCATTAATAACATTAAAAATATATTTGCAAAAAAATATTTATAAATAAAAATATTTATAAATGTACATTCACTATATTTATACAATTATATATTTATAATTTGAAATAAATAAATATTTTTTTAAAATTATTTATATAATTATAAAGAGATAATTGTGTATATTTAAAGAATTATTAAATTTATAATAAATTTAATTAAATAATGAATATATTTACTATATTTATATTTATATATATTCATTATATATATATTATAATTATATAAATATATATAATGATATAAATAATATTTTTTAAATATTTCTAAAATTATAAATAAATAATTATAATATTATAATTATTAAATTATAATAAATATATTTAAAAAGGAATATATTTATTATATTTATATTTGTATATATTTTTTAAGTATTTATAAATATTTACAATTTTTTATTTATAATTATAACTATAAATCCTTTAACATCGCTTTAGTAATAAGCACCGGTAAAAGATTCTTTATCAGTGTTTTTTTCGTGCCGATAAAGATGAGGAATTTTCAATGACAAACATAGCAGTGATAAATGAACATTTATTAGCACTATAATTTTAACACTAATAAATAGTCCTTTTATCATCAATTATTAGTAAGAGCTGATAAAAGTGTCCCGATCTATTTTAAAAACCTTAACCATTTGCAAGGTCATTGTGACATAGAAGCTTTTCACAGAAGCCACCCACTGCCGGTGCTCCTCCTTGGTGAATTGAAGGTCAAATTATACCACTCGACTACCTTTGAACATATCATCTGACATCCGAAGAGCGTATGAGATTTTATTCAACCTAGTGAGGCAGGCCTTTCGATTTTCTTTGTGTATTTTTGGTTTTGTTTTTGATTTCTTCTTTTATAATTTGTTTATGATCCATTGTTTATGACATGTTGTTTACGATTTGTTTGTGATCCATTGTTTATTAAACCTTTTGTGGTCCGTTGTTTGTATTGACTACCGATGTATAATCCTTTGTTTATAACTGATGCTAAACCTTGGATTTATTCATTGTTGTTTTACTACTACGTTTTATATCTTCTTACTAAATAATTTTTTCATATAGATAAATAAATGTGTAGAAATTTTCATGTATATTATTTTTTTGACTACGGATTTGAGGAACATTGGTGGTTCTCTAATGATTATATATATATATTCTAACACCTTTCATGGAAACCTCAGTGGACATGCCGCTTCAGATGCTATTTTTTAGGAACCCAGTTAGTGTAGTGATGTATGTTCATCTATTTGTTATATATATCATAGGATCTAGTTCCTATTAGAATTCACTATGGTCCATAGTTTTCTTATGGAGAAGATTCAAAGGGGCCATACCCAGTTAATCACATGAGGTTTTATCACATCAAGAGTTCAATTTTTGAATCATTATGGCACGTTTAGTTGATGTTATGTTTGAATATCAGGTTTTTATATATTTTATATTTCTTATAGACTATAAGTGAGTGAGTTTTTATACTGGAATGACATGTATGTGTGTCTATATAGCTATTGAATCATTTATTTCCATAGTTGTTTGTCTAACAGGTATGCCTATATCGGGTAATGATGATTTTGGGTCTGAATGTCCATTGACCCCAAGGGTCATGCTAGAATTTTGTTCGGCCTCTGATACTAATTGTTTCTATTTTGAAATAATCGGTATCCCAAAGTCTCATCACAACAAATTCATTATGAGAGAAGAGATTTTCAGAAGAGATGTTGTTACAATTACCTTGACAGAGTGGGAACAAGAACATCTTTACATATTACATAATAGTGAAGATTTTGATCTATACTTTGAAGCCCACAAAGAAATTCTTATATATTTGAATTCATTAAGGGGTGAAAGATGGATATCAGATACACATAATCAACAGTTTGTAGGATTGTTTAGAGATCAAATTTATAAGGAGTTATCTAAAAATCCAAATTCAATTTCTGAACAACTTCAATGGCTAGCCAGAGGACCAAATGTAAATGTTATATCTTACATTTGGTTTGTAATCAATGGTTATACATTCTATACAAAAGAACATGATAAATTCAGTATGATGAAAAATAGTGGTGTTACACTTGTGGATAAAGTGATTCACATATCTAGTTCCAAGGATAGAAATCCAATTTATTCAAATATGTCATATTTTGGCATTATCGAACAAATATATGAGTTGGATTATACAACATTTCAAGTGATGATTTTCTATTGTAAATGGGTTGATAATATGAATGGAGTGAAAGTTATGAAATGGTATTTGTGAAGGTGAATTTTAATGTATAAGAGAAAAAATGATCCATTAATAATGAAATAACAAAGCATTTCTAGTATTTTATGTCTCTGATCCAACACAAAATAATTGGTTATTTTGCCGCTAGTGACTAAAAAAAATGTTTATTCAGATGAAAATTCAATAGAGGATTACCCTTTTATTGGGAAATCACAATCAGTTCATACTGGAATCACTATAGACAATGTATTATACATAGGGGGGACCAAAAAGAGAGGATTTGGATTCTCAAAAGAGGAATCAAATACTTGAAACATTTAAAAAAATAAATAGAGTTCAATGATAAGGTAAAAGTGTTTTTTGATATATTATGTTTTTCCTCAAAATATTATATGTTCTCTACTACATTAACATAATCTAAATTAAATGTTTGACTACTCATGCAAAAAATGTCTTCTATACATGATGATGTTACCAATCCCTTCGAATAACAAACTATAATGAAGGAAACCCCTTTGATAGATGCAAAGGTAATGTTATGATATACTTTCTATATTTTACTAAAAAATTATATAATGGAATACTGATTTAATTTTCATTATTACTTATAGATTTCATTTATTTTAGAAGATTTATTTCCATGTTTCATGCCTTTTGAAGAAGAGAAACAACGTTGTCTCTGCTCAATCACAGAGTTAATCTTGATGTTTTCATAGTAAAATCATTTTCCATAGAATTAATGTATCATTTCATATTTATGTTTAATTTATTTCTTTTTAGTATTACTCACATAATACTTGTTTTCTTATAAAAGTTGATTCTTTTGTTTGAGTTGGGGGTTCACTATCCAGCTTTCATGCTCCTTCTCCCTTAAAACCTTTTCATCCCTACAGTGGTGAATTTATCAATTTATTGCAAGTTACCTCCACTTCATTTGTAGAAAGATAAACGATGATACCTTTTCTCAATTATGGAGGTAATCTTGAGGTTTTCACAATAAAATCATTGTATAGAGAATTAATGTATTTTTTTATATGTATGTTTAATTTATTTCTTTTTGGTATTACTCATATTATAATTGTTTTCTTATACAGGTGGATTATTTTGTTCAAGTTGGGGATGCTCTATCCAAATTTCATGATCATTCTCTCTTAAAACCTTTTCACCCCTGTAATGGTGCATTTATCACTTTATTTTAAGTTATCTCCACTACCTTTGCAAGAAGAGAAACGATGCTCCCTCTACTCAATTATAGAGATAATATTGATGTTTGTGTAGTAAAATCATTACCCATGGAATTAATATATTGTTTCATATGTACGATGAATTTATTTATTTTTAGTATTACTCACATAATAATTGTTTTCTTATATATTTGAATTCTTTTATTCGAGTTGGGGGTTCTCTATCCATCTTTCACGCTCCTTATCCCTTAAAAACCTTTTCATCCTTGCCACCACTGCCTTTGCAGGAAGAGAAATAATGCTTCCTATGCTCAATTATAGAGGTAATCTTGATGTTTTCATAGTAAAATAATTGTCCATATAATTAATGTATTATTTTATATGTATGTTTAATTTATTTCTTTTTAGTATTACTCAGATACAAATTGATTTTTATATAGGTGGATTATTTTGTTCAAGTTTTGGTGATCTGTCTATCTTTCATCCCTTTCAACACCAAAACTTCCACAAAATTTTTCTCTCACAAAACCTTTCACTCCTGAAGTGTTGACATTTATCACTTCAAGTTCCCTCCACTACTCAATCACATATGTAATCTTGATATTTTCATAGTAAAATCATTATCCATAAAATTAATGCATTATTTCATATTTATGTTTAATTTATTTCTTTTTAGAATTACTCATAATAATTATTTTCTTATATAGGTGGATTTTTTTTTCAATTTGAGGTGGTTTGTTTGAAAATAATCATGAAATTTTGGTATTTCAATAAATAAATTCAATGGAAATCGTGGTAACATTGACATTTAGAATTGTTTTTTAATGTATGTAATAATTTGTATTTATGTAAATGTATAAACCAATGTTTGAAATGTCTATAATATATATATATATATTTTCTGGTATTTGTGTTATAAATTTCATTTCATTTAAATTATGTATTGGGACTTTCTTTTGTTGATATCTAATGTGTTTCTAGTGCTGTAGTTCGCTGTAACAACATACTGAAGTATGGACCTTTATCAGTGATTTTATAAGAACTGATAAAGGGTTCCTTTAGCAATGCTAAATTAAAATGCTGATAAATGGGTTTTTATTAGTGCTGATAAATTTTCTATTTATTAGCACCTTTTCAGAGCTGATAAAAGTCCAAGGCTTTTAAAATCACTCACGTTGTCAGTGCTTTTCTAGCACTAATAAAGGGAATTTTTAGCACTATTAAAGGACACTTTTGTAGTATTGCCTTAAAGCATGTTATATAACTGAAAAAATCATAACTATGTGTACCGAAAACACATTATCTCATTTTATTAAATAAAATTTGTTTTCATTCTATTTATAAGAGAAACATGAGATAAAATACACATCTTATGATGTGTTTATCCAAGATTGAAGCATTCAATTTATCAATGAAACAACTCCATTTTTCTATAAGTAACCTTCAACCTTGAAACTTAAATTTTTTTTATTTGTGAGATTTTTTTATATTTACAACACCTGTAAATCATATAGTATATATCATATATCAGTTATAATAATCGAATTGAATTCTACAACCAGTAAATCATTAATAAATATTTTAGTCTCACTAATTCATTATCATATTCAATAATATCGAATACCATTTAACATACCCAATAATAGTGAGTATTTGAGACAAAATTTCTTTAAATCATTGATGTACCCAATAATATTGAGAACATGAGTGGAGACTAAGATTGTATTGATAATTTTTCTTCTAATTCCATTCAAATCTAGAATGTGAAGCTCCTATTGGATGATGTTGTTGAAATATTTTATTTTTTTCAATCAAATGTAGTAAAGTTAATTAGTAAGTTGAAGGAAAAGGTTTCTTAGGTTCCTTAAAAAAAGGTTACCAAGGAAATTCTGTAGGAAAATCTTCCTTAGGAAAAGGTTTCTAAGGAAAGGTTGTAGTATAGTGATGTTGATGAATGTATAAGAATGTTATAATATATAAAATCACTATCTATTATATTGGAAATTGATGAAGTAAGTTCTAGCAGATAAGGAGATTAAAGATTTGCTGAAGGATGTGCCACCCCAAAGGTAGAACCATCAAAAGAATAATAATGAAGTAATCTAGAAAAATATGGAAGGTTGAATCTCACTGATGATTTGATAAATTCCCTTTGACTCATTCATAAGGAGTGTAAAGTGATCTTTATCTTACATTATGAGATTCTAATGAAGGATAAGTAACTTTCCATGAGATTTTCCAAAGAATTTTAGGAATGTTTTTATACAAATTCATAAAATGCCTTACTAATCTTTATGCTCCTAACATCATGAATATACACATGGTTATATACAAGTTCGTATAAGTTTGAATAAAAGGGGGGAAGTCAAATTTCACTGTACAAAGTTTGAGTTGTGTATGTATAGAATTGATGATATGATATGATGAATTTTCAATAGTTGACTATATATAAAATAAATAATTCCATCAGAACAAGTCAATTAGATAGAGGCTTATGAAGTTTCTATACACAGAATTTGTATGAAGTTTAATTATATAGTGTTAAATTTGTAAGAAGTAAAAAGTTCAAAGATATGAATTTTTAGGGTTAAAAATTAATAAAGTATGATCTATGATGTTTTCATTTGAAAAAGGTTGATCAAATAGATAAATTATTACTCTTATAGGAGAAGATAACTCTATAGGTTACGAGATGGACATGTATAAAGATACATCAGATAGGGATGCGAGACATTTAATAAAAAGTGTGAAGTCTTGAATTTTTCCAAAAAAAAGTATCATTGATAAAATGATTGTAAAGTCCATCAATATAAGAAGTATGAGGAAAAAATTAGACTATGATTAGATAGATAAATCTAAAAAATTTTATTGGTAAGGTAATAAATAAGTACACTAGATAGAGACAACTGATGATCAATGAAGCTATTAGGATGAGTTTTTAGATTCAACTTGATTAGTCAAAGATCCATTGGAAAGACTATCATCAGGTAGAGAAATATTATTTCATCAAATATATTATTTCATGAAGGTGTAATGAATTAATATTTTAGATCCAATCCCTCTATGAAGTATGAAAAGACACAAGATGGATGGATTGAGATATTTAACTCAATAGAAAAATCATGTTTGATGAAAGTATTTGAAAACAATCAAATAGATGAGGAATGAATGGATACCCAAATAGTGTCAGTAATTGGTATCCAGAATGATTCCATCAAATAATGAAAATATGACATAGGGGGATTCGTACAAAATAGTACCTCAAAAAGTTATGCTTATGAAGACAGTGGAAACAATTTCTTAATTGAGTTATAAGGATATTTACATAAAATTTTTATTGTCCTTGACCATGATGATTATATGAAATTCTTTAACATTCTTCCATCCTTTTGTGTTTTAAATAAGTTTTAAGAAAATATGAGTTTTTCATGAAGTTTCAAAAAGTTTTATAGTGTTTGAGAGGCATCTAGTAAAGAGGGGTTGGGAAGAAAAATTTGAAATTTGATTTTTGGGTTCTATCCTCTTATTCTAGAAGATCACCTATATAAAGGGGTGCAAGTATAATATAATTGAATATTATTCATGTGTGAGAGAGAGTCTAATTGATGAAAGGTTTTTAAAAATATCGACATGAGTTTCTAACCAAGGTTTCTTCTAGTTAAAGAAAATGTACCAAATAAAGGTTTTAGACAGAGGTGTACCAGAGATATGTAACAAACATAGTGTGTGGTGTACTAGATGGAATCATATCAGATGAATTTAGAGGATGAATAGATGGAGTCCAATCAGATATATATTTTTCATAAATAGTTTTTTGAGTTATTTCATGTTTTAAGAATATAAAAAAGTTCTAATGTTTTGAAAGTAAGTGTAAGTTACCAGCCAAGGATCCACTTGGTTGTAGAATAAATGGTGCTCCATATAGAGGTGCAATAAATAATGAAGTACCAGAAAAAGATAACTGAAAAAATCTTATATAACATACCATACCAGTTAGAGATACTAGACAGATGTGAAAAATAAATAGGCACCAGATAGAGGTTCTAGATGAAAACATATAGGAAGTATACTGAGTCACATTAGATAGAGTCTCACCAGATGGATACATAATAGATAAAGTGGTACAAGGAAAAAATTCTAGAAAAAGTTTGTTTGGTACATTCAATGGTTTATCATTATACTAGATCAAGAAAAGAATAAAAACCTTATAATAGGTGGGGGATAGTATAATTAACTATTGGTATAAAGAAGGATCTTAATGGGAGTAGGATCATTATTCTCTCTTCATTGTATTGTGGATACCCATGACCCAGTGGGAGTTTACATGAAAGGATGTAGGTTCTCTTATTGAGGTTGAACCTTTTAAAAATCATCATGTGCTGATTACTTTATTTTATCTTCATAGCATAAGGGAGAAGTGGTGAGAAAGAGTTTCTAAAGATCCATACATCTTAACCAATAGTATAGGTTCGATCATCTTAAATAAAGGAATACATTTTAGTTGAATATTTTCAATAAAAAGTTGGTCACCCTAGATTTATCTGCCTCTCATGGTGACTATACAATCCACCTAAAAACATCAACTAGAATCATATCCAAGGTACCACTATTTAGATCTATAAGTTTTTATTTCCCTAGTGTAACTATTTCATATGAAGGGAATATTTTTGTCGGTTAGATAAAGTTTTTATATGGAATATAAGGAAGTTATTCCTTAGAAGAAGAAAATATAAGTTATATCTAGTTGTAGAAATATGGAATTTTTTAATAAAATTTTAAAGAAACCAAAGAATAAAGAATATCATAAGTATTGGATTTTATTCTCTCAAAAACAATAGAAGGAGGATCCACCACAACCATAAGTTAATTTGTGTGTTAAGAATTCATGTGAATATGATAAAATTAACCCTTTAAAATAATCTTACTCATGTTGTGAAGAGTACGATCAAGTGAAAGCAATTTAGTATTTTTACTCTAAAATCAAATATTACATAATAAATGCCCCTATTGATTTTATTACATATATACATACATATATCGAGGTAAAACATGAAGAAATATAAAAAATGAAGACCAAACTTGATGAATTTGATAATGAATTATGGAAGAAGTTTTAGGAGTATACATCCTTTACTAAACTCATTGAAGGTAAGTAATAAAACGTATTACTTTTTCAAGAAAAGTTCAAACTTATATGAGAATCATTAAAGATTGTTTTTTGTGAGAATGCTGTTATAAATTAAGTTATTAAAGAAATATTCCATGCATTAAAAACTACTAAAGTATTAGTTGTAAGATTAAACTAGAAGAATAAAAGATCTTGAGAGACCATTACATGGATAGAGAAAAATATGTGAAGAAAAACTTCAGAAGGAACACATGTGCAGAACCTTCACTATACTCAATGAGCCTCAGGATCAATAAATAACTTCCTATGATGAAATTTTAACTATTTCAAAAAATATTTTCTGTAGAGTTTTTTGTGATGAATATGTGTAGAGACCCGTATCTTGACGTACATGGACATTACATTACTTTTGCGGAATACTTAGTACATAACAAAAACACACACACAAGGATCGTAATAGTTTAGTGTCTTTGGAAACTCGGAACGTAATCTTCTAATCGTGGTGAAAGATCTTCAATATCTCCCATAAAGATCTTCCTTTTTTTTTACCTAAAACCTTTCTTTATATCCTGGGGAAAATAAAACATAAAAGGGTGAGCTCAAATGCTCAGTAAGGGTAAACAAAAGAAATATCAATCACATCATATACATAAGAACATAGCTTTTGGAAATCTTAACCTGCAAAAGAGCTCATAATATCATAACATGGGATAAATCATAGAAGTGAAAATGAGATCACAATAATCATAACTTAAAACATGAAACTTTGTGGCATTCACACATAATCATAGAGAATCATTTCTTGTTAGTCAAGACTCATTGCCAAGACTTCTTAGTGGACAAAGTCCCTTTCTGAATCGAGTAACCCTCGTTTCAGTCCTGTTTCACTGAACCGGTATAACCTACCATTCCAGCCATGTCTATCTCATGAGATATAAAATCTTTACCCAATGCATTGGAGGGAGATATAGGTCCCACCCATCTTATAATGAATCCTTTCTTATGTGTGCCACATAATCATAAAACATACATCATCGCATAACACATGTAACAAAAATGGGATTCTTGAAACATCATGACATCATAAATCAATTCATATAAGATAAAGGAATTCATAAAAATAATTCCATCACAACATGATAAAATCAATTTAATAATAGGGATAAAAACATAACCCTTTATTATCTTAGATGGAAAATAATTTTGATAAAACACTTGAACTCCATTCTTGAGGAAAATATCCTTTCTAATTTAAAAACATTTTTCCTTTCATAACATGTCATACGACTTTAAAATAAAAGAAGTTGATTAAAAATAAACTTGAATACTTGTAAAGGAAGCTTCTTGAAAACAATGTTTTAAAAATCCATTCATGCTGTATAAGTTAAAAAAAACATTCTTCGTACTTTTGTCGGAAAAGTCAAAAAGTACCTCGTATGACAAAAGATTCCTTTCATAGATATTACTAAAAACTCACCGAAGGGTAGAAATGGATTTAAACAATTGTAGGTGGATGGAAATAATATTACATATTGATGAAACATGGATGTGGATGATAAAATACACCCCAGTAAATACTTACGAATAAACAATCTCGGATAAAAATGATATTGTGATATTTTCCCTTACCTTAGGTCCGATTTGCTTCGTATGTGTCCGAAACTCCTGTATAATGATTTAAATAATGTCATTTACTTATTACAGAATCATATTCATTGTTATGATATCATATATGGTTCACTTATGACATTATATTACCCGTTCTTTTGTAAATTCCATGTTAAAGAAGCGTTTTGGGTAAAATCGTTTCATTTATCGTAGGTGTTTTGACTTGTTGTTATTGACATCATTATTACTTATATCATGATTTACTTACTTCCAGAATATAAAACATGATTTATATATCATATATATTCAGTATATATATATATATAATAGATAGATAAATAAAATGAAAAACACCGTTCATGGAGACGGTAGTCCGTACGTACGCATGAATGCTGTTTTCCTTTCCTTATTGTCTTGAAATGGAAGTAAGTAGATGACATACATATATATATATATACATAAATCCAGTAGCTTTATAATGTCATATATTTCATTATTATTTCTTATATATACTTTATAATCATTCTTAAATGGTTAACATGGAGAATGAATCTCATCGCGTCGTGGAGACGGTAGTCCGTACGTACGCACGAGCGATGATATCATTTCTATAAATATTGAATTGAATTGGAGTGGATTATAAAATATATCAGAATCAATATGATGTTGTAATAACTATGTATAGTTATTCTTTACACCATTATACCCATCCATGCAAGGTGGTGGTGGAAAATAGATTACACCACGGCGTGGAGACGGTATTCCGTACGTACGCACGCGCGGTGATTTCTTTTTCCGTAGGATGGATAGATGGTGAAATAGGGTTGTTTCATACTTATAATAACATATAAGTATATGAGTGATACTGATGTTATTACTTCATAATGAAACAACCTAAGAAGAAGAAGTGGAAGAAGAAATAAAGATGAAAGAATTGGTAACGGTAATTACCTCTTCTTTGAAGTGCCTCTTTGAGACCTCCTCTTAGGGCACTAAAATTGGTCTTTGAGGAAGACCAGAACCTCCAGGATGTTTCTCGGGAAGTGGAGAAGAGATTTTGGCAGGGGTTGGCCGAGCTTGAGTGCTCAAATTGGTGTGAGGAGGAGGGGGAGGAGGTGTCCTTTTATAAGGGAGGAGAGGGGCACCTTAGGAATACCTCAAAATATTATTTTATATTAATGTCAAAATCGGTTTATAATGGTTCCAAAGGGTCTTATTTCGAAGCTAAAGTAGGAATGGGTCGAAATCCTATCAACCAATAAGATTTAGACAAGTTTATGATATTATTTTAACCTTATCAATTAGATTTAACTCTAAGTTAAATAATTTAACTTTTACCGTGTCTTTTTGTTTTCTTTCACTATATGGTTAATACACTTACTATAACATGCCAAACGAACCCCAAATTGTTTATTACTAATACATATATCCTTATCTAAGTCATTTGGCTGAACCTTATATTTTTAGTAATAAAATAACAATTAATAATATAATATTTGATTTAAAAACTATTTTGTGTCAATTTTGACACTATTTGATATATGATTTTTGTGAAAGTCATAACAGAATTATATGTTCGAACCAAGTTGATTAAATCAACACTAATATATCATAGTAACCTATAAATTTAGTGTAATTCATAAAAAGTCTAAAATTACATTTAGTTTGGTGTTTATAACATCAATTATGTCAATATTTCATTAATAAGATAATTACTGCATCATATTTGTGTCATAAATAAATTAAATTATTTGATGTCTAAAAATTACAAATAAAATACCATTATGTAGGAAATCTTTTTAGATTTCTAATTAATATTTACAATCGAATTTATCTTATGTATAACCCTATATTAAAAATATTTTAGTAAATAAACTTTGATTTTAACTCTTTTAACTCTTCTTTGAATTAAATAATAATAAATGTCCTAATCTAATCCAAGTGGGCCTAAATGATAATATTTTAAACTTAAGGTTGTTTTTGGTCGAGATACACTTGTCCAATAGAATTAGGACATGTGTTAGGGTAATATTAATTTCATTTTTACCCTTAATTACCCTATTTACTTTTAACCGTGGTAAATAAAAGTAAAAAGTTACTATTCACCAAAAATTATTTTCATCTCATTGAACCACATTTTACTTACTGACATCAACCGTGTCTCTCGGATTTTTGAAATTCCATTCACAGAAGCGGTAAAATTAAGATTTATGAAGAAATTAATTTTTTTAACTACCACTTAGTAGTTTCACTATTCATCAAAAATTGATGTTTTTCAGAACAATGCCAAAATTTCATCCTAAGCTATATTTCATATTCCGAATTCAAAAATGAAGTCTATTTTACAAAATTCATAACATAGAAGTTGCATTAATTAATTTTATAATTAAATCCCGCTGTTAAAACAAATAACGTGTTTTTAAGAAACAATATCTATCAAAAGATTGACACTTGTTTATGTCTGGTTTAAATGTGAAATTACATCCAATGACCAACATTGTATCGAATTGTAAAAATATATTCTAAATATACTTTAAAACCACTCAAATTAATAATTTATCACTATTAATTATTTCGATTAAAAAAGTTGTTTTTAATTATAATTTAGTAATTTTCACTATTCATCAGAATATGAAAGTTATCCGAAGTGTACCAAAATTTCACCTTAGGCTAAATTCGATACTCCGAATCCAAAAATGAAATCCATTTTGAAAAATAAAATTTACAAAATTTCAAAAATTGGTTATTACAATTCATAACGGCTAGTTTTAATAACATTTTAATAGCATATCGCTGTTTAGTGAAACTCGTTATTGCGTACTACACACACTATCTAGGAAGGTTGCGATTGCGTGTAATGCAAGGCAAGTCAAGGATGCGTGTTGTGCAAGCTCCTTTTGGTGTAGCGTACAACACAAGACATTAATAAAATTAAAAAGAATATTTTTCATAAAATCTTGGGCTGTTACATTCTACCCCCCTTAAAATGAATTTCGCCCTCGAAATTCGTCGGGGTTTTACTATTCAAAAGTTTCTTTAATAGAAACCCACATCGTAAAAAGGAATACCAAAACTTGGCTTTAAAAACTAAAGTATGAAATGTAATGATTACCCAAATAAACTAATCACTGGGTTTCCACATAGGTGAAAATATGGATATGGAAGAAAAGTCTAACCATCATGTTCTGATGGAGAGTGGTAGAGAACATGGCTATGGAAAATCCAACAATCACAAATCCATAAATTTGTGACGATCTAAGGTACCATCCGATTCATCAGGTATAAGATCACTAGGACAACATTTTTGGTTTTCAAGATCATTTCCCTAAAGTTGAAAATTTGAATTAGAATAAATACTTTCATTATTTTGGTACAATCTCACTGTTGTTCATGCCTTGAACAATTTCCACTTCATCTCTTAAATAAATGAAGTTGAATTTGTTATTCGTGAAGTGTTAGCAGATCATGTGATAGAATGACGGGTCATTCCATCTGTCTCAAACAAAAGGTTAACAAAAATTATATACATAAGTCGTTCTATAGTGAGATTAATCACATATGGTTCCTAAAATGGACTTATACTTCATATATCATACTGCTTAATATAATAAAACTAGTTTCTACTAAACAGGGACTTCCTGTAGGCCAGTGGTAGGCGATAAAGGCCAGTCGCACTTCAGTTGTGGGTTCGATTCCCATAGCCTTTTCCGACGCGATGGGTTGTCGCCCGTCCTGCAGGTTGTGCTTTTTCTAAAACTATATTACTATAACATCCCATTGAAAAACTTCTATCCTTAAACAATACTATCTTATGTCCAACATAATCCATTCCAATCTTTAGGCTTATCCATAATACTGCAGTCCACTCTCATAACATAGTGAAAACGATTACCAGAGATTTAACACCATCGTCGATCCCCATATATCATAATATATGTTTTGTTGGTCACATTCCAAACATTCAAAGTCCTTAATCATGTATTCTCTTGAATACCTTAGTGAAAACATGAATGCAGTTTAAAGTTAACACTTTCCACATACCAAAATCCTCAAAATTCTATATACTCAAACCATGATATCACTTAGTCCTTATATCAATCATGAGCTCATGAATACTATTAAACATTTCATTTTCTCGTTTTCCCTTCATTATGCGCATATCATCTTATTTCCAAAAAATATCTCAATCACTTTGAATACCACATCAATAAATATTGCAATACTCAATGATACAACATTATTTTGGAATCCCATTACATAAACACTTAATCATTCCACCACATCGTTGTCATATTCAACATTGCCAATAGTGATCGCATGTGACTTCCCTTTGTCCTTTGCCTTTAGTGGTTGCTCATGTTGATCATCACTAACCCTTGGATTAGGGCATTTATTAGCATAATGCCCCATTTCATTGCACTTGAAGCATTGAAGTGTTGGTGGTGCGTTCTCTGCAGTGTTTGCTTTATTCACATCATTAGAAACCCTTTTTCCATTACTTCGACACTCAGCTGCTCGATGACCTTATTTTACACACTTAAAACATTTTCTAGTCCCTTTAAGACAATCTCCACCATGCTTCTTTCCACACTTTGTGCATAAGGAAACATTCATCTTCTTTTCACCATTATTCTGAGATTTCTCCTTGAACTCCATCTTTCGTTTTTTGTCAAAACCATGAGATGGATATGTAACACCAACTTCCATTTCTACCTTGATAGCACAACGCAAAATTTCTTCATAGCTACTGAAGTCTCTTATAGCTAATGCCCTTCTAAGACTTGGTTTTAAGCCACTGAAAAATCGATCAACTTTACTTTCAGGTTGGATGATAATACCAGAAGCGTACCTTGCAAGTCTTGTAAAATTTGCTTCATAGGTACCAACAGATTCATCGTCCCTTTGCTTCAGTTCAAGAAACTCTTTCTCCATCTTTGTTCGAAGAATACGAGGGAAGTACTTACTGAAAAACAAGTTCTTGAACTCGTCCCATTCCATGGACTCAATTTCATCTCTTGGCCTCGTATTCTTGATAAGATTCCACCATTTATCAGCTTCACCTTCCAAACGATATACTGCTAAGATGACTTTATCATGTTCAGAACATTGAAGAACTGAAAATATCTTTTCAGTAGTACTGATCCATTGTTCAGCCACAAGTGGATCAGAAGACCCACTGAAAGAAGGTGGACGTTGCCTCATGAAGGACTCAATAGAATATTGTTCCCTTCTCTGCTCATTTGGAAGTCCAGAATGATTCATAGCTTGTGTAAGTATAGCAATAAGATTTTTCACTCCATCTACCATAACATTTGTTTGTTCAGGAGGACAATCATTGCATTGTCCATTGCATTGATCAACACGGTTCCTTCGGGTTCCAGCCATTGTCTAAAATCCCAAAAAGAATAGTCTGAGAGGCAAAAATCATGCTAGGGAAAACAACATAATAAAGGGGGAGTACCTTCAATATCTAACATCTTAGGTTTAATTCTAATATCATTAGCACAATTCTAGGACTATAACCTATACGTATACTTAACCATAGAGACATCCCTAGACATACCTTAAAAATATCTCTAGGGATCTCACTAACGTTTTCGCATCCTAGTTTCCAAAGGTTGACTAAACCTTTCCTCTGATACCAACTGTAACGGTCTGGAATTACTTCCAGTGGACTATAATTGATACCTATCAGGGCACTCCATGGGCGGCTACATCCCCTGGGCGGGACACACCACCATCCCCAGTGGCAGCCATTTCCTCATGAAGCCCTTGGGCGGAGAGCCATGCTTCCTCCAACGCTCACATGTGAGAGTTACCAAGGATCGGATACATTCCTACCTCCTTTGCCTCTGATACCAACTGTAGAGACCCGTATCTTGACGTACATGGACATTACATTACTTTTGCGGAATACTTAGTACATAACAAAAACACACACACAAGGATCGTAATAGTTTAGTGTCTTTGGAAACTCGGAACGTAATCTTCTAATCGTGGTGAAAGATCTTCAATATCTCCCATAAAGATCTTCCCTTTTTTTTTACCTAAAACCTTTCTTTATATCCTGGGGAAAAGAAAACATAAAAGGGTGAGCTCAAATGCTCAGTAAGGGTAAACAAAAGAAATATCAATCACATCATATACATAAGAACATAGCTTTTGGAAATCTTAACCTGCAAAAGAGCTCATAATATCATAACATGGGATAAATCATAGAAGTGAAAATGAGATCACAATAATCATAACTTAAAACATGAAACTTTGTGTCATTCACACATAATCATAGAGAATCATTTCTTGTTAGTCAAGACTCATTGCCAAGACTATCTTAGTGGACAAAGTCCCTTTCTGAATCGAGTAACCCTCGTTTCAGTCCTGTTTCACTGAACCGGTATAACCTACCATTCCAGCCATGTCTATCTCATGAGATATAAAATCTTTACCCAATGCATTGGAGGGAGATATAGGTCCCACCCATCTTATAATGAATCCTTTCTTATGTGTGCCACATAATCATAAAACATACATCATCGCATAACACATGTAACAAAAATGGGATTCTTGAAACATCATGACATAATAAATCAATTCATATAAGATAAAGGAATTCATAAAAATAATTCCATCACAACATGATCAAATCAATTTAATAATAGGGATAAAAACAGAACCCTTTATTATCTTAGATGGAAAATAATTTTGATAAAACACTTGAACTCCATTCTTGAGGAAAATATCCTTTCTACTTTAAAAACATTTTTCCTTTCATAACATGTCATACGACTTTAAAATAAAAGAAGTTGATTAAAAATAAACTTGAATACTTGTAAAGGAAGCTTCTTGAAAACAATGTTTTAAAAATCCATTCATGCTGTATAAGTTAAAAAAAACATTCTTCGTACTTTTGTCGGAAAAGTCAAAAAGTACCTCGTATGACAAAAGATTCCTTTCATAGATATTACTAAAAACTCACCGAAGGGTAGAAATGGATTTAAACAATTGTAGTTGGATGGAAATAATATTACATATTGATGAAACATGGATGTGGATGATAAAATACACCCCAGTAAATACTTACGAATAAATAATCTCGGATAAAAATGATATTGTGATATTTTCCCTTACCTTAGGTCCGATTTGCTTCGTATGTGTCCGAACCTCCTGTATAATGATTTAAATAATGTCATTGACTTATTACAGAATCATATTCATTGTTATGATATCATATATGGTTCACTTATGACATTATATTACCCGTTCTTTTGTAAATTCCATGTTAAAGAAGCGTTTTGGGTAAAATCGTTTCATTTATCGTAGGTGTTTTGACTTGTTGTTCTTGACATCATTATTACTTATATCATGATTTACTTACTTCCAGAATATAAAACATGATTTATATATCATATATATTCAGTATATATATATATAATAGATAGATAAATAAAATGAAAAACATCGTTCATGGAGACGGTAGTCCGTACGTACGCATGAACGCTGTTTTCCTTTCCTTATTGTCTTGAAATGGAAGTAAGTAGATGACATACATATATATATATACATAAATCCAGTAGCTTTATAATTTCATATATTTCATTATTATTTCTTATATATACTTTATAATCATTCTTAAATGGTTAACATGGAGAATGAATCTCATCGCGTCGTGGAGACGGTAGTCCGTACGTACGCACGAGCGATGATATCATTTCTATAAATATTGAATTGAATTGGAGTGGATTATAAAATATATCAGAATCAATATGATGTTGTAATAACTATGTATAGTTATTCTTTACACCATTATACCCATCCATGTAAGGTGGTGGTGGAAAATAGATTACACCACGGCGTGGAGACGGTATTCCGTACGTACGCACGCGCGGTGATTTCTTTTTCCGTAGGATGGATAGATGGTGAAATAGGGTTGTTTCATACTTATAATAACATATCAGTATATGAGTGATACTGATGTTATTACTTCATAATGAAACAACCTAAGAAGAAGAAGTGGAAGAAGAAATAAAGATGAAAGAATTGGTAACGGTAATTACCTCTTCTTTGAAGTGCCTCTTTGAGACCTCCTCTTAGGGCACTAAAATTGGTCTTTGAGGAAGACCAGAACCTCCAGGATGTTTCTAGGGAAGTGGAGAAGAGATTTTGGCAGGGGTTGGCCGAGCTTGAGTGCTCAAATTGGTGTGAGGAGGAGGGGGAGGAGGTGTCCTTTTATAAGGGAGGAGAGGGGCACCTTAGGAATACCTCAAAATATTATTTTATATTAATGTCAAAATCGGTTTATAATGGTTCCAAAGGGTCTTATTTCGAAGCTAAAGTGGGTTTGGGTCGAAATCCTATCAACCAATAAGATTTAGACAAGTTTATGATATTATGTTAACCTTATCAATTAGATTTAACTCTAAGTTAAATAATTTAACTTTTACCGTGTCTTTTTGTTTTCTTTCACTATATGGTTAATACACTTACTATAACATGCCAAACGAACCCCAAATTGTTTATTACTAATACATATATCCTTATCTAAGTCATTTGGCCGAACCTTAGATTTTTAGGAATAAAATAACAATTAATAATATAATATTTGATTTAAAAACTATTTTGTGTCAATTTTGACACTATTTGATATATGATTTTTGTGAAAGTCATAACAGAATTATATGTTCGAACCAAGTTGATTAAATCAACACTAATATATCATAGTAACCTAGAAATTTAGTGTAATTCCTAAAAAGTCTAAAATTACATTTAGTTTGGTGTTTATAACATCAATTATGTCAATATTTCATTAATAAGATAATTACTGCATCATATGTGTGTCATAAATAAATTAAATTATTTGATGTCTAAAAATTACAAATAAAATACCATTATGTAGGAAATATTTTTAGCTTTCTAATGAATATTTACAATCGAATTTATCTTATGTATAACCCTATATTAAAAATATTTTAGTAAATAAACTTTGATTTTAACTCTTTTAACTCTTCTTTGAATTAAATAATAATAAATGTCCTAATCTAATCCAAGTGGGCCTAAATGATAATATTTTACACTTAAGGTTGTTTTTGGTCGAGATACACTTGTCCAATAGAATTAGGACATGTGTTAGGGTAATATTAATTTCATTTTTACCCTTAATTACCCTATTTACTTTTAACCGTGGTAAATAAAAGTAAAAAGTTACTATTCACCAAAAATTATTTTCATCTCATTGAACCACATTTTACTTACTGACATCAACCGTGTCTCTCGGATTTTTGAAATTCCATTCACAGAAGCGGTAAAATTAAGATTTATGAAGAAATTAATTTTTTTAACTACCACTTAGTAGTTTCACTATTCATCAAAAATTGATGTTTTTCAGAACAATGCCAAAATTTCATCCTAAGCTATATTTCATATTCCGAATTCAAAAATGAAGTCTATTTTACAAAATTCATAACATAGAAGTTGCATTAATTAATTTTATAATTAAATCCCGCTGTTAAAACAAATAACATGTTTTTAAGAAACAATATCTATCAAAAGATTGACACTTGTTTATGTCTGGTTTAAATGTGAAATTACATCCAATGACCAACATTGTATCGAATTGTAAAAATATATTCTAAATATACTTTAAAACCACTCAAATTAATAATTTATCACTATTAATTATTTCGATTAAAAAAGTTGTTTTTAATTATAATTTAGTAATTTTCACTATTCATCAGAATATGAAAGTTATCCGAAATGTACCAAAATTTCACCTTAGGCTAAATTCGATACTCCGAATCCAAAAATGAAATCCATTTTGAAAAATAAAATTTACAAAATTTCAAAAAGTGGTTATTACTATTCATAACGGCTAGTTTTAATAACATTTTAATAGCATATCGCTGTTTAGTGAAACTCGTTATTGCGTACTACACACACTATCTAGGAAGGTTGCGATTGCGTGTAATGCAAGGCAAGTCAAGGATGCGTGTTGTGCAAGCTCCTTTTGGTGTAGCGTACAACACAAGACATTAATAAAATTAAAAAGAATATTTTTCATAAAATCTTGGGCTGTTACAATATGTGCTAATAAAACATGTTAGAGAAAATTTCAATGCATTAGAAGATATTCAAAAAACAACTCTGGAGGTTTAGAATGCACAACTAAATATCAAGGAAAATAAATTAAAGGGACTTTATATTTCTTTAATAGAGGTATATAAGATTCATGATGCAAAGATACAAAATTTATATGTTGTATGTTAATATAAAATAATGAGTCTTGAAAATCAGATGAACAATTTAAACTTAAAGTGCCTTGATAAAGTGGTGAGATTGAGAAAGACTAAATCAAATCAAGACGAATCTTTATAAAAAGGTGAGATAAGAATATTTACCAAAGCATATGAGGAAAGTATTATTTCAAAAAGGACTCAATCCATTGATAGAAATAATATGAATGAGTCTGAAGTATCATCTTTCAATAAAACAAAGAAAAAGTAAAAGTACTATTCTGATGAATCTATTAACTCTAGATTAAATAATTTTAGTATAGGTTAAAATTATAGACAAAAAATTGGTTAGAAAAGGTTAAAAACCCTCCTACACTAAGATGGTGGAAGTAAGAAAAGAAAAAGGAAATAGTTCTCCCCAAAGTTTCAATACAAACAAAATAAGTATCCAAAAGAAACAAGGTTTAAGAGAAGTATCCATAATATAAAATATAAAAAAATGGAAGAATCCATGTATTATTTGTTACTTTTAGTGCTATGGAAATTTTTGATACATGGATATCGATTGTACGCACAATATTTCAAGGTATCAAGAACAATTAAGGAAAATATTAAGGGGGAAAAAGTGAAAGGAATGATAAAATCATCTATTTATTCCCAAACTGCACAAAAGAAACAATATTTTTTGACATCTAACATATTTGAAAGTATCATTTTTTTTGAATATTGTTAATGAAATAATCATGGTGAAGAAAAGTGATGGTTTACTTCTACTAAGAACAAAACATGTACTTATAATGGAAGGAGGACACAAAATATGAAATAAAATATAAGAAATATCGATGGTAAGACTACCTTAGGGTGTAAATAAAGGGAATAAAAAAAATAAGGTTTCACCTAATAAGAATTTTTAAGGAGATTCCATGCCTAATACAAGATGGTTTTTATTGAAGAAAAGTCCACTTCATGGAAAATTATAATGATTCCACAAATGTTAAAAACAATGGAGGGAATATCAAGCAACAAATTCAATAAATCCAAGAAATAAATAAGAATATTTGAATGTTTGAAGAAATCTATGATGAAGAATTTTTAGTTCATTGGAAGTTATCTAGGAAGAATAACTTATTAGAAGATAAGAAGATATGTAGAAGATGTAAGTTATATGACTACACTCCTGAAAATTATATGAAAATATTACTAGGATAATAAAATTATGTGAAAATAAGTAAAAAATATTTAAATGGAAGTTATGGTTCTTTAAAGAAATATCAACACAATAAGAAAGTTGAATATACTCTAAAAGTTTTCATGGTTATATGGACATAATAGTTTTAGTAAAAAAGGAGGTTGGTAGCAGAAGACAATATAAAAAATGTACATTTCTTTCTAGATAAATTTAGAAAGAATACACCACACAATGATAAAATAAAAGGTAAGGAGAATACACCCATTCCACCTAGGAAAATTATTGTTTAAATAGATAAGGGTGAAGGCATGAAAAAAAAAATAAAGCAAGAGTTTTCATGGTGAGAAAGATTCTCAACCTTGTTACTCTATCATATAAGAAAAGTGAAGAATTAAACACCATATTCCCCTATATATTTTAAATAATCACCATTGAAATGGTAATTTAAGGTGATGTTATTCAGGGGGATCCCTGAAGTAAAGAGGATCTTGGTGATTCTGGAAACTTAATAAAGTTGAAATGAAGATACACAATCTAGACAACCAATGTTTATAAAACCTCATTCTGAAGTATATAGAGTAGTAAAAATCAAGGCTTTTGATGATGATGAAGAAGTTGTAGATACAAAAAATCCATATGGATGAAAGTTACTGTCAAAATTAAGGTATATAATCTATACTACCATCTTTTTATTAAAACTGAAGTACAAATATTTAAAGGGAAAAATAATTTTTTGATGAAAAAGTTTGAGTTATCTTGTAAAAGGGTTGAAACATGCTAATTTTTATTCTTGATTTTTTTGATCTTTTTGTTTAGATGGATGTAGGAAATATGCTAATTGAAAACATGATAAAATTTTCCCTAAAATATGGGTTTGTAAAAGTTTATATCACTTGGTAAATCTCATGGAAAAATTTAATCGAGTTATTAACAATTTAATTGAAATAAAATTTGAGCAATTGAATTTAAATCAATAATTGAAATAAACCAAGCAATACAAGGATAATCAATTTGGATAATCGCAATGGAACCACCTACCTTAAGGTCATCGATATAAATGACAAAGATAAACCACCCTATATGGTTGAATACAACTTATCCCTGCCTTAATAATGAAAATGTAAAAACTCCAAAGTTTGATGTTTGTCAACCGGTCATAGAACCCAAACATCTATTTTATTTCACAAGGAAGTAAAATATTACATTCAATTAGATTTTATCTCTCCTAGATAATCTTTGGATTATCATTTTATGTTAACACATATAATTGCAAGAAATATCCATAAAGATAATTATAAATCTCATTCGATAATTATATCCCTCTATTTTATTTTTCAAGGAAATAAAATATTACATGTGAATACATTTTATCTTTAATGGATAATTAAAAATTACTGATTAAAATATTACATATGATAATATTATTTTATCTCTCGTGGATAACTTCAAATTATCGATTAAAAAAATTTATATGCGGTAATAACTTTTCTCTCCTCTATAATTATAAAATTATAATTTTTGATTATCACATGCGATGATAGTTCCAGTATCCTTGATAAAATTCCAAATTATCATTTTATGTCAAATAATACGTTAAAAATATTTTCCTTAGAATAATTATGAACCACATTCGATATTATAATATCTTTAAAATAAAATGATAACACATGTGTTTGCCCTTTGTAATTATTCATATATAATTTATATAATTATCCTTTAATAATTTAGTGCAATTATCCTTTAATAAAACATGTAATTATCCCATGATAATTTCAATAATCCATGTCACATGATAATTACCTTATAATTATCCATCAATAATTTTTCATAATTATTTACAATAAGATGTGTAATTGTCTTTTAATAATTCAAAACAATTATCATACAACAATTTTATAAATTATCATTAGATAAAACCATGTGATTATATTTTAAAATTATTTCAATAATTATATTTTGATAATACACATAATTATTTATTTAAAATAACCCATTTAAAATGTGAAAAAGTAGATTAATCAAAACCTTGCTAACTTAGAAACAAAGGTATGATTTAGATTCTTATTGTCGATATGATTCAAACAAAACAAACGATGTGTAATTCTGACCAATATCATGAAAGATATTTAAGAGAGAATATTGAATAAAAAAATAAAAAATAAAATAAAATGAATAGTATACCTTTTACGCACATAAACCATGCCCCAAAAAGGAGGACGAAATTGTTGGCCACTAGATGTGAATTAGATCAAGAAAGACCTACTACCATGCGCGAGGAATATTTGAGTTACATAAACTCTACAATATCAAGCAACAGAGAAGGGAAAGGTGTTTGTGTATTTTAAGAACCCTAAAAATGTAGGTTTGGGAACCCCTATTTAAAACATCCTATTCAATCTGCGATTCAATATAAATTTAATGAAGGAGTTATTAATTCCTTCTCATTAATTAATTGAAACCAAAATGGATTAAAATGGTGATGAAATGTATAGTTTTGAAAACTGAAAGCCTCTTTAATGGAGGATGTGCGCGTGGAGAAGATAAAGGTGATAAAAAAAATGAAAATCCATTTAATTTCATTAAATTCTAATTAATCATTAAATTAATAAAATTAATTATTAAATTAAATATTAAATGACACAAACATTCGTTGAGCATTAAATTTATACCCCATCTAGGGTAAAAACCTCATTCTGGACCCAATGGTGGTCTTAGATTTCTCATAGGATGAATCGTTTGAGATATATTAATGATTTAATATTAAAAAAATGGAATAATTAATTAATTAAAATAAAATGTATTGTTTTTGTGAGCGAGGCGCCCAAACGCCCGACTCTTACAAATGTTATACCCCATTTAGGGTAAATGCCTCATTACAGACCCAATGGTGGTCTCCGATTTCCCATATGATGCACCCTTTGAGAGATATTTAAATATTTTTAATAAATAATATATTAAATATTATTTAATAACTTTATCTCACGAGTGAGACATCCAAATGTCCAGTGCCTTCAAATGTTATACCCCTCCTAGGGTAAACACCATATTTCGAACATAATAGGGGTATCATATTTCTCAAAAAATGCATCATTTTAGAGATATTAAAATATTTTGAATAAAAAGCACGCACTTATTATATTCTGTTTAGTAATTCTATTCTGTCTCCATCAAGATTTTGTGGGTCTCGGTAACTCATACTTACTCAGTGTTTAACTTAGAAAATATTTAATTGAACATTATCGAGTGTTAATTGGGCATTTTACCATTCCACAACATGTTTAACAAAAACATAAATTTTCACTGATAAACCATTTCCCCCCATTTAGCGTAATAACAATTTAACTCTAGAAGGTTTAGGAATACCTGAAACAGTAATAGGATGTTACAATCCTCTTAGTAATCTAAGACTATTTGTACTTGTTTTGGGTAGTTCATGTTCCTTAGATTCATGGAGTTGGAGACTAAGTGAAGGAGAGACAGTTGGTGCCAACACATGGGTAGTGACCACCTGAAAGTGTTTAGGATCCAAGGTGTGGGACTTCCATAAATTTTGCGGGGTAGGTAATCCTCTACCTGATAGGGAGGGGGTCCTCTATAGATGTTGTTAGTAACCCTTAGGATGATTCATACATCAAACGATGAGGCATGGGACATCCATTTGGGCATGGGGTTAGTACTCTCTTGATCACAATGAGGCATCGGTCCCCATACTAAATAATGTTTTGGTAGTCCCCCATGTGATGGGGTGTGGTTCCTCCACCTATATCGGCCAATATCTTTTCCAACTGATATTTTATGGGTTCATCTTCAAAAAGGTCATGGAATTCCCACATATGACTTGCACATATCAACAAGGCATGGGTCCCAAACTATGATCATGAATAAGTAGTTTGGGAGTTATGAAGTATAGGTTATTGGGATGAAATGTGTTATGGAAATTAGGGGTGTCATATTGTGTAAGAGATATTTGATTTCCTCTGAGTTACATCTTATATCAGAGATTCCAACTTATGTCTTTAAGGGACTTGTGTATATTAGATATCTTTGGATTCCTGTGATATATGATTCTTCATGGAGTTGAGATGTGAAGATTGGGATTATAATTTTTTACATGGTAGTATTGAACTTAGTGATTATATGGTTTTAATTTGAATTGTCCTACCGATTTACACTTATATTTGGGTTTTTTTTATTTGAACTATTATTTAATATTTACACTACATTTTTAGGTGTCCTACTAAGTATGTTTATACTCACCCCTACCCGGTCTTTGTGATAACACACTATATGTTCATGCATACATTTTATAGTTCAAATATTTCCCTTGAAAGATGTAGAGTTAGTATAATTAGTAGAGGTGTTGTATAGTAACTGCTAGTGGATCATAGTGGGAAATGATTATTGGTGGAGTTCCTCACAAGAGACAATTTGGAGAGGAGATACAATCCCTTTCTTGGAATTAGTTGTTATTGGTTATTTTCACCTGATTTTTTATATCCCTTTTTAGGTTTTTCCTTTATGGTGTTGTTTTGGATAGTTGTTGTTCCATACATGCATCAATATAAAATTAATTTGACTATGTATATATTTTACTAATGTTTCTGGTAAACATTATGAATTGGAGATGAATATATATTACAGTTCTTTATAGGATAAAGCCTCCCATGTATGTTTATTCCTTCTTTATGCTATCCTCTATCCACTCACTTATTGGAGGTGGACTTGGTGTTACAAACTTGAATTAATACCATCCCAGGCGGGATCCCATTGATTTGGGTCATTTCAAAATGGTATATGAGACATTAAATTATATGGTTAGAGTTTGGAGTTAGCTATCATGTGAGGATTGGTTTGGGAATTAGGGTAGCAATGCTAAGGGGGTATTGGGTTCAAATATCAGACCAAGGACACTAACATAGGTACAATTACCAATGTATCCTTTATACTATACATAGATAAACTATTATTTGACCTATAAATATGAGGAATCATTTTTGAGACACAATTTAGATAGTACAAGAATCTTATAGTGGTCAGTTATGATCTTTTCCATGTCCTTCCATTGTCATCTCACCTATATATACTCTAGTAATTATGGTTCATCCTGATTAATAGGTAATGTTATACATAAATATCCCACTCATTTTAAGTGTTAAGATCATAATGTTGTTGTTTTACTACTTGATCCTCTCACTTCTAATCAATTAAGTGCTGAAGAATTGATTTGGAGACCAATTGAGAGTATATTTTTTCTCCTGAGAAGAAAGTGGATCTATCACACTTTTTTCTCAGTTTATCCTTCCTTATGGATTGGATGATAGTTTTTTATGAGTGAAATAGTATTACTTGAAGTTTTAATGTGCATTTTATGACCTAATGACAAATTATAGATAAGTTTACAAGGAAAGATTAATCCTTGGTTGATACATGATTGGTTGGAGTCTAAAACTCAAATTTCTCATATGGTTTAATAAATTTCTAACCAAATTATGATTATTAAATTATATTTACCCTTCACAGTGTTGTGAATAATTCGTTTATTTTTTTTAAAATTTTCAATGGTATTAACCTACCATTTTTTGAGTTAATTTTTTTTCATATGATTTTTTATTCATCAATGTTGAGGATGGTTTGAGTTTAAAAGATTATGGATCATTTATAGGGTAATATGACCATGATTAAGTTCATGAAATGGTTTATAGATTAGTTAATTCATAAACACTATTAAAAATTTATTCTTATGTGAACAATAGTTCATGTGGAGGCTATGGTGTGAGTTCTGAGTTTGGGGTTATGCCTTCTTACATCCCACTCTTATAATGGATACCTAGAGCGAGTTTTGGAAGTTTGTATTTTCTAGGTTGTGATGAATCCTAGTTTTTGGAATATAAAAACTCTTCCTCGTAGAATACCAGAGTAGTGTCATAGATGGATCTTCACATTAGACTAATTTGATCTCATATGATTTCCCTATTTTAGGAACTATCGCAATTTAAGATTCGGTGTTAGTAGAAGTGTTAGTGGATAGGATGAGTAAGAGATGAATGAAACTTATTAAAATATCCATATCCACCTTTAGGTAATCCCCGTCAGACCCAAATTATTGATAAATAAATAGGTATGGTTAAACATAGTGGATGAATCTAAGAAGTAAGTACCCAATAAGGTTTGAGGTATGATTTGTGTACACTTTACTGAACTCATTCTCATTGATGCTAATACATGCTATTTCTTCCATCCCATGTTGTTGTTCGAGGGTTGGAGACCCCATTGTAGATCTTAAACAATTGTTTTTGGTCAAATACTCCTATTGATAATGAACATATTTTTCTCAAAATGGTTTAATGTATTAGTTTTTCCTTGTATGAGAAAGATATTTTTCAATATTCCAATATGATGGGTCAAGCCTTGTGTCATTAACCATAGTGTGTCTTAGATAGTTTATGGTTTTTTAAGGTATATGCAGAACATTTGTTCCCATCATCTAGGGATTTTATTTGGTAATCCACCAGTTAGAAAGTTTATAATGAAATGTAATTTATAATACAGTGGAGTGATTACCCACTTAGGTTAATAAAAACATACATATTTTCTTAGGGGATATATTAGAGTTTCTCTTATAGAGTGATCAACTTTTATGTCAACTTAATTTAGTGGTTATAGAAATATATTCTACATTTTATTGGATAACCTAGAAGAACTATGGGTAGATATCTATGTGATTTATAAGCCAATTATAGAAATCCTTTCATTTTTTAAGTGAAACATCTTCAACCAATGGTTACTAGAGGTAATATTTAGGTCTACATGGTAACATATTTTTTTTTGTGAGAATGAAATTCCATGAGCAACATTTGGGAAACATTAGGGTTATATTATAATCATAGTGATGTATTTATGAGTATTTAATTCCCTTTTATTTATTATTTTATATTTGAATAATTTATAATAGTCCTCATTGATAGAAACCTTGTTTGATACAAAATAGAGGGAGTGAATCTCAGGAATTTGAAGGTTATTTTTGACTTATTTTAAGAGCACTAATAGTGTGAAAAACTATAGAGGTTTGAGTTTTATATTTGAGAGATCCATCCATTTTAAAAATGATATTAAGATGGTGAAGTAGTATTTTATTATGTAATAATTTAATCTTTGATTACTTGTGTGATCATAATGGAATAATAGTGGTATGGTAGCTAATTTACCCAGGGGGAATTCCATACTTTGTAGGTGGAGAAGATATATGAGTTCGTGGCCAAAATCTATTTATTTTTTATGGAATAGGGTTATGTTGTACTTTTTCTAGTTTTCCCCCATGTATCTATGAGTATGGGAGATCCAATATAGTGATTTCTATTGTGGGATAATATGTGATCATATATCTATAGTTGTAACACTTTAAAGATTCTCTTAAAGGTGGGGTGAAAGTCATCTTTCTTCAAGGATAGATATTGGGGTTCCTATAAGACTTATATTGTGTGTTGAGATTAATAGTTTTATACTAAAGTACTTTAATTGGACATTAAACATTATTGGTGTTGGTATAACTGATAATTTGAATTCATTATGTGGTGAATCTAGATACAAATTAAAGGATGTTTCTTTGTGGGCTGTGGTTTTATTTACCAGAGTTTGGATGGTGTTATCCTAGGTTATAAAACTGAAAAAGAAGTTATATCTAAGTGGTAAGGACTTCCCAATATTTATTTTGGTGGAATGGGTCACTAATGAGATATGGGTTTGTTTCATTATCCTTTGGGGAGGTTAATACTGTATCTCGGTGTGATCATTAGTCTCATTCTCATAGAGTGACCATAAATACATTCAGGAGATCTCTATAAGGGGATGTGATGTCAATTGGAATTGGCAGTGTGATTTTATTATTTTCATCAATGATAGTGAAAAGATTAATCTTTGGGTTTGGTAATTATCTTAAACATCATGTTTTAAATGTTATTACATTTTCTTTTTCATGTGATGATGAGATGTTGAAGAAGAAATCTACGATCCCCTCCATATAAGCTATTGTAGGGTCAGTTTTGATTCTTTATTTGAATCACCCTATGATAGGGTTATAGGTGGATTGATTTTTTCCATATGGTGTATTTTTGTTTTATATTTAAATGTAGAGAACATAATGCACTCACAAATGGTTACCTTTATAATTATCATTTCTATGATTGGTGTTAGTAGTTTATAAAATTTTCATTAGATACTTTACTAAGATACTTTTCCCCTTTATAGATTAATTTTTAAGGATGATGAATTTACTTTTAATGATGGTTACAAGGAATATTTTTAAGAATTTAAGTTTAAACTGACTACACCACTAGTGATGAAGCCACCTAATTAGGAGAAACCATTTGAAATAATTTATGATATGTCAAACTATACTAGTGGATAATTTTTGTCTCAAATAATTAAAGTAATACTTCAAGTCATTTATTATGCTTTATGAACATTGGATGTAACCCAAAAAAAATACACAAAAACTAATTTTTTTTATTAGTTTTTATTTATTTGGATAAATTTAGATCGTACCTATTTGGAACCAAGGTTAATATTTTTTTGGATCATGTAACTGATAGGTACCTAATGAAGAGGGGAAAATCTATACATAGGCTAGTTAGATGTATTTTTATTATTGAGGAGTTTATTTTGAAATTATAAAAAAAATGGAGATGAAAATCATGTGGTAGACCACTTGGGAAATATTACTCATACAACCATAGTGAAAATTATATACAAAAAACCATTCAAGGATTCCATTATAGAAAAGAATCTATAATTTCTAAGTGAATAGGTACCATAGTATGCTGATATTGTAATTTTTTTTAACTTCTGAATTTCTATCTCACCTAAACCTACAATAAATTCATAGGATCAAAAATTAATCAGGGTTTTATATTTGTTATGACCTAGATATTTGGAAAATCTATAATGATCAAATGTTTATAATAAATTTTCTTGAGAGTGTGGTATAGTATGTCCTATAATTTTGATCTAATTTATTTTTTGGAGTCTGTTTTTGATCTCAAAGGACGATGAGGAATGATTTAAAATTAGGTTTATATTCCCCCACATTATTTAAAGGTGAAAATTAATTTTAGAAAATATATGAACAATTCCAATTAATTTGTAACATATCCAAAATAAATGAAATTCCCCAAAACCAATATGTTTTTGGGAAATATTTTATTTTTGTGGCATATAATTCATGGGACCTTTTCCTATTCCATTTGTAAATACTTACATACTATTAATAGTGGAATATGATTCAAATTGGGTGAAATATAAATCCAATAAAATTGATAATGTAATTTTTTTCTTCTCTTATCAAAACTCCCATATTTAGTAGATTTGGAGTACTAAAGAAAACAATCAGTGACCAAGAAACCCACTTATATAACAGGAACCTATAATATATAATAAGAAAATATGAAGTAAATCACAAGTCATCAACCCCTTAACATTCACAAACCAATGGACATGATGAGGTTTAAAATAGATAGATAAAGGGAATCAATGAGAAGACCATAAATCCTAATAGGAGGAACTAGAGCCAAAGGTTGGAAGATACCTTATGGGATTATAGAAAAATATATAATAATCACATCATAATGAGTTCTCATTGGTTAATATATGAAAAAACTATCATTTACATGTAGATATGGATATCAAATCTTATTGGACAATTAAGGAGGTTAATATAGATTTAGAGAAAGCTTTATAGGATAGAATAATGTAACATCAATAACTAGAAGAAATTAGGAGAGATTTTTTTTCAAAATTAAAAATTTATAATGAAATAATTATAGTATCCCATTAAAAGTTTATTAAAAAAACCCATTTATTATAGGGACAAAATAAAGCTCTATAAGTGGAGCATGAAGTTAATTCCATGTAAAATTTATTCCATATGGGAAGGAAATTTTAATATCACTAATTTATACCCATTTAGTGTTGTGAAGATTGTTAAATAAGTATAATAGAACCACTTTACTCTCAATTTTTATAGGAATAATAAGAACCATGGAAATCATCCCCAAGAACTAGTGGAGAATATCATTATCCTCCAACTTATTTACCAATAAAACCATTAGGATATACCTATTTTTAAATAAAGTGATTGTAGCCCTTATTTACAAAATACTCAAAAATCCATATATATTAGAATGAATTGATGATATTTCATTATTCAAGTGTGGGGTTTGGAATCTTTGTTGTTTTATTAATTTTAATTTTTTTTCTTTTTCAAATTTTTCTGTCTTTATTTTTTTTAGTTTTTGCATGTTCAAAAAAATGTTTTGCTCAATTTAAATACCCTTAAATTTTTTGAACCTATTCCAATTATGAGAAACTGATTTTACCCATAAACTCAACTTATATTAACACTAAAATGATCTTGTCTTAAAATTCAAGTTATGGGAAACTTCTGAAAGGACAAATTATTTTTGATTCGTATTCCATGATATACTTCCCAACATCACAATCACTTACCTAAGAGACTTCTAAACCAATTTTTATAACTTCTTCATAATGTAATAATTTCTTTAGTGAACCAAGAAATGTTTGAATAAACATAATTTCTTTAGTAATCTAGTAATAAAGATGGAGCCTCATGGACATTATGTTACAAATGTTTGAGGCATACCTTGGGTTAAAAATTCCATTTTACAATGAACTTATATTTTGACCTACAATGAAATTTAATCATTGTTACCCCTAGTAGTAGTGAATTACCTTGTTATACCACCACACTATGTGCCCAAAATATCCAAATACCTAGACCTTGAAGTTAATGAATGAACATAGTTGGAGTCAAGTATGGGGGAGAGTGATGGTTAATATGAAATGAAGCTATATAAGCACCATAATATACTATTAATGTATTGATATGGAGGGCATTCTTGGGAAGTATCTAGTTTTTTTCATAAAGGATATAAAAAATCATCAAATTTGAACAAAATGGAATGAAAATATCTTCCAAATAGGGGTAAGTAAATTCATATAGTTTCTTGAAAATCAATAATTCCTCTCTACCCTCAAAAATAAAATCTACGAAGAACTAAAAAATAGAAACAAAACTGGGGAAAAAAATTAAGAGAATAAATTTTTATTACTAATAAATTACCAAAAGTGTGATATTTACTTTTAAATTCAATGGTACTCAAGTTGAATCACTCAAATAGAGAGTGAGTGTGGATTCCATTCTTGGATAAACAATATATAACCAGAATTTTTCTTCAAATCGAGGAAAAATTCATGTTATACCTTCGAATATTCTCACATTAGAACCTACCAACCCTTATCCATATAAAAACATGAATTGATCATGATCAACACTTTTTCTTGAAAAATTTGTTAGGTATTTATAAATGTAAAATGGATATATATATAATTCCCCAACCTTAAACATTACTTATTATTTAATTAAATGAATAATTCACATAGAGGATCTTTTCAGGTTTAGAGTTTTAGAGAATTAGGACATAACTATTACATCTCAAAATATTAAAAAGCAGACACTTCTACTAAGCTTCCATAAAATAAAAAACTCTTAAAAAAACTTTGCTAGTTCCATGTTTTAGATATCATGATGTTTCCTTATTCTCATCCTTGACCCTATTCCACATTAAGCCCGGTGAAAAACATTTCAAAAAAAAAAGAACTTGGGGTGAGCATAAAAAGCTCAGTAAGGGATACACAAAGAAGGAAAACTGTTAGTTTTTCAAAACAAAAAGTAAACCATGAGTACTTTACCAAAGTAATACTTTTCACCTTTATGAAGTAGTAAAAAACTCTTCACTAAATAAAAGACCATTACTTAACCTTTTGTAACCAAAAGATTACCATAAAACCCATATAAAGAAAAAATAACATATAAAGGTAACTTGGGACATAAACATACTTAAATGGAATAACCATATGGTCGACTTCCACACATACTTAATGGAATAGCCATACGACCGACTTCCATACCCAATGCACTGGAGGTTATAACGTAACCAGCCGTCCTGGTATTCATGACACCACCCGTCATATGGTTTATCACGTAACCACCCGTCAAATGTCCAAGTACCATTATAAAAATCATATCACATATATAAACATTTCACTATTAACATTTCATTTGAAATCACAATATATCATTTCAATATATCAACAAAATCAATGATTTATCAAACTATTTTCAAAACCATTTGATAAAGAGATTTTTGAATCAAAGTGTCCCATACAACTTTGAAGATTTTAAAGGAATAACATTTAATCAAAGTTTTATAATATCATGAGAATAAAGGTAATCATGATATAAATTGTCTAAGGACAGTATATACACCATATCAAAGTGAATTGGCACATAACAACAATGAAGTCTCAATGGAATGTAATTTGAGACTAAATCCATTATAAAGACAGTATCCTTTGATTAATGATAATTCAATTACATAATTATGTGTGACAAAATAATACAAAAAATATAAGTGGATATTAAGTGAAAAAAAATCAGAGTTCATTCACACATATTCTTAGAACAACATATTCAAGGAGTACAAGTATAACCCAAATAATCGAAATTGGGTTATGAAGTTCCCTTGCAAAAATTCGACAGCCTAACGGTGTCACTTCAGAATTCAGAAAATGAGTTGATCAGAGATAAAAAGGGTATCTCATCACTTATACATAAAATTTACATCAATAAGGATATAGAAGAATATATCCCAACATGAAAATATGTAAATTAAAATACCCAACAAAAGAAGTCTTTTAAAAAGAGGAGGGTGAAAGGTTCCTTTACCGACTTGGGTATCTTACGAAACATACACCCCATGAAAGAAGGAAAATACAACATTGATGTAAATACTCATAAACAAAAGTATATTACACAAAGAGTAGAATAATGGGCAGTACATATACAACTCAAATAAAATTGTGGTAAATGTAGCATAAATCTCAGGGGAATAAAAGTGAGATGAAAAATCCCTTACGAAAACTCGGCAGCCTAACAGCGCCACTTAAAACTTCCAAAAATGGATTGATGATATGAAATAGGGTCTCTCATCATATTAAAATAAAATTTACAGAAAGAGGAATATAAAAGAACATCCCCCAACATATCAAAGAGGAGATTAAAAGAAGTGACATAAAGGAGAGTACTTAAAAAGAGAGAGATTTGATCTCTTACGAAAATTCGGCAACCTAACGGCGCCACTCAAAACTTCCAAAAATGGATTTGATGACAGAAAATAGGGCCTCTCATCAAATGAACATAAAAATTACAGTAATAGTAATATAAAAGAACATCCCAATCATAAGAAATATGAGCTTAAAAGGAATTACATAAAAGAGTGTACTTAAAAAGAAAGAGAGGGGTAGGATCCCTTACCTCAAGTCTGACTTGTCTTGTTCGTTTCTTTATATTCCTGAATAATAAATATTAGTCAATTTATAATTTCATAAGAACCTCTTTTAAAGATTATTTTTCAGTTCATATCAAATATTAGAATGTTATAATAATTGGTTAATAATGTGAGTTCAAATCAGACGTTTTTGTCGATGTTTGGTACATGAGTCAAAAATGAACTTGTTTGAAAATGATTGTCCATGTAGTTATAAGTAAATCATCTCCAGAATAGTATTAATGATTTAAATATCATATATATCTGGTACATATTCATTTTATACTACTCTATAACATTTGTAGATAAAAATAAATGAAATGCACCATTCATGGAGACGGTAGGCCGTACATACGCATGAACGCTACTTTAATTTCTTTGTCATATTAATGGAATTAAAAAACAAAATGAGAGATATATATATTATAATTCCAGAATGATATCCATAATTTAGATGTAATATATTACATATATATCCATTATATATATGTACTTATAATAGTACATAACATTTGGAGATAAGAAATGAAATGTACCGTTCATGGAGACGGTAAGCCGTACGTACGCATGAACGCCACTTTCATTTTTTTTGTATTAAATGGAATGAAATAATAATGATATAAAGTTATATTATAATTCCAGTATTATATAAAATGTAATACCATTAATTCCATCCTTTATACATCCCACATGTGACATTAACGAATCAAATCACTTTGAGGGGTCGGTAGTCCACACTTCCTAAAATGAAGATATTGCGTTTACCCATAATGGAAACCATAAAGGTATGACATAAATGAAAAATACAGAAGCTTAAGGAAAACATAAACATATTATATATCATATATAAATATAGTGAAATCTTAATGTTCACCTTTGAAGGTGTTAAAATAATATTGAACAATCATTGTTTCGTGAGGCAGTAATTCGCCATCCACAGAAACAGTATGTTCTTTAACCATTAGACGGAGGTGTGTGAAAGTGTAGCTCGAATCATTCTTATAATAACATCCTAGTATATTTAAGATACTGGTGTTGTTACCAAAAAAAGTAATAAAAAGAGTTTAGGGGTTTGGAGAAGCAAAATAAAACAAAAGCACACAAGGGAAGACATTACCTTTAAATCGGGTAACTCTCTTTGATTTGAGCTCAAAGGATTCCTTGGAAAGGATTCTGCCCAAAGTGAGGATTTAATGTTAAATATAGGGATTCATAGAGATGAAATGGTCAGGGGTTAGCCAAGCCAAAGGCTTTAGATGAGTGGGTAAGGTGGTAGAGGTGGGGGCCTTTTATAAGAGGCGGAGAGGGGCACTTTTGGAAAGTTATAAAAGGTTACTTTATTTATAAAATGAGTTTTGGTTTTTAAAGGTCCCAAAAGAATATATTTTTATTATAAGGTGATAATGTGTTAAAATCCACCCATAAAATAGGTTTTTGACAAGTGTAGGTCTTAGATTTTACATTGTCTTTTCATTTTATTTAAATAATTAAATAATGAGGTAATCGATGCATCATCATGATGTCATAAATAATTTACTTTATTTAATGTCTAAAAATTATAAAAAAAATATTATGATGTAGGAAGTATTTTTAGATTTCCAATTAATATTTTTAGTCAAAAATATGACTTGTATAACCCCATTTAAAAATTGTTTTGTAAAACAACTCATGTTTGTGACATTATTATTTTAACTTTAAATAAAAAGTTATTTATGTCATTTTCCTACCAAAGTGGCTCCATGGGGTCTCCAAGTTGACCCATGGATTGTCTTGGTCGGCCATGACACATCCAATGAGGTTAGGACATGTGTCTAGGTAATTTCATATTATTAAAACATTATTTTTTCCTTAAACTACACTAATTACATATAATCGCAATTAAAAACTTATAAGTTACTATTCACCAAAAAATTATTTTAATCCCATTGAAACACATTTTAATTCCTAATGACAACCATTTATGTCGGATTTTTGAAATTCAAGACACAGAGGTGGTAAAATTTCATTTAAACAAAAAATCAGTTTTTTAAGTACCACTTAGTGGTTTCACTATTCATTAAAAATTAAAGTTTTTCAGAAAAATACGAAATATTCACCCTAAGCTATATTTGATATTCCGAATTTAAAAATGATGTCTATTTTACAAAAATCAAAACATATAAGTTTCAATAATTAATTTAATAATTAATTCCCGCTGTCAAAACAAATAGCGTGTTTTTATGAAACAAAAAGTATCAAAAGATTGACACTAGTTTAAGTCCAATTTCAAAGTGAAATTAATTCCAATGACCACTATTGGATTAAATGGTAAAAATATATTATAATTTCACTTTAAAACCAATTCAAAAGATAATCTAATCATATAAAAAAATTAGATTAAAAAGAGGTTTTGAATTAAAATACAACATTTTTCACTATTCATTAAAAAATGAACTTTATCGGAAAAATACCAAAAATTTACACAAAGTAAATTTTGATGTCCATATTCTAAAGAAGTATTTTATTTTGTCAAATAGAACATATAAAATTTTCAAAAGTATATTTAAAAAGGGTTCTCCGTCAAAAGGCGGTTAATCGACCTTTTAAAGAATATTAGAAGATTTATGCTTAAAATTGGATTCATTTGCATTTTACGCCTCTAAAATTTATTGGATAAAAGTAAATATATTTGACAAACATATATAATCATTTTTTAGTTAGTTCTGTTCATTACCATCATTACAACGACTAGGTGTTAACTACCATTAAAAATAAAATTATTTTATTATTAGAGTGCAACGTAGGATTTCAAAGGAACTCGTTGTTGCGTATTGGGTAAGCCATCGAGCATAGCGTTCCCTTTAAAGTAATATTAATATTTTATTCACAAATGTTGATAAACCTCAGAATGTAATATTATTTATTTACCTGGGATGTTACATCCTTCCCCCCATTTGGGAATTGCGTCCTCATAATTTAAAAAAAAATTGGGCTTGGAAACTTCATTGAAAGTACCACATCGGAATAAGAGTTAGTAAGACTATCAATTTAAATGAAAGAAAGAGAAGTAAAGAGGTCACCCGAGTTAACCCATACTAGGATTCCATGTAGGAAAATATGGATATGGAAGAAAAAACAAAGGGTCATGTTCTGAGGGAGAGTGATAGTAAACATGTCTTGGAGAAAGTTAACCATAAGAAAATCACAAACTTGTGATGGGTTAAACGGTATTGGATTCCCCAGTAGGAAAAGTTAATGGAAAACATTTTTTTAGTTACTTTTAATTGAGGAATTTATTTTTGATCTTAACTAAAACATAAGTAAACATACTTACTTGTCATGTTGACTTTCAACTTTTACTAGATTTCTTACATGAACTCATATTTTCTCCAAAAGATGAGTATTTAGGATGACTTGTTTACATTAAGAGAGCTATAATCAACTTCTAGATAATCACCTAATCCAAAAAAGAGAACTGTATAATTCCCATGTCTTTAGACCTTAACCAAAACTAAAACCAAAAAGGTTGGTATGAGATCAGATAATCCACAAAAGGATAATCCTTTAAAAAAAGAAAATCTATTCTTAACCTCCAAAATTTGTCCAACAAAACCCAAAGTTCAACGAAAACCATTCGATAAACAATTGTCCATAAAATTATTCAAAGTAAACCAAACTAAGATTGAAACCCAAATATTTGAAGGATTTAATCACATAGTCTTCCAAGGTAAAAATTAACTTTTATCTCCAAATAAAATCAGTTGCTCTTAAATTCTCATATTGAAAAGTAATTAACCTAATCACATATCCTCCATGATAGGTTAATATTTTCCATAGATAACCCAAAATCAACTTATTATAGATTAATAAGATCATCTAACTAAAAATAATTAGTCAAAATAACAAGTGACTTCATGTAGTCCAGTGGTAGGCGATAAATACTAGTCGCACTTTGGTTGTGGGTTCAATTCCCACAGCTTTGTCCGATGCGACGGGTTGGCACATGGTCTGCGTGTTGTCATTTTTCCAAAACTATATAATTCTTAAAAAATTCCCCAAAACGAGATAAAATCTTCAAAAATAATCATAACATATTTTATCATCAAGATTATCTCATTCCTTTCATTTTCCATCATATCATAGAGTAACCCATAATTACCTAAAAAGTAAGGATCATATAAACCCTAATGGTTACCTTTATAATTATTACCTGAACTTCCACATCGATTGGTCATCTTGTACATGATGCATTACAGAACATACCAAGGTTCAGGTGGTTGATCATGACTCCTTGATAGTCGGTTTAGAAAAACCACAAGTTTCCTCATCGAATCCCCCTTTTCATCCAGTCTCTTAATCAGAGAACCACCACAGTTTCCTTCAAACCTATTGTCACTTTAGTTCTTTCTAGATCCATCAATTCACTAAAAACAGATATTTCAGTGTGAGAATATCAACAAAACCATCATGTACTAATGAGGAAGATAAACACTAAGATATACTTACTCATTCACTTTATCCAAAACTAGGACTCCTTCTGAAATCCTAACCATTATGGTACTATCACTTATGCTTAGAGAATACCCTAACCTCTAAAGTTATCTAAACCGACCTCTGATACCAACTATAAGGCCCCAGCCTTAAACATTACTTATTATTGAATTAAATGAATAATTCACATAGAGGATATTTTTAGGTTTAGAGTTTTAGAGAATTAGGACATAACTATTACATCTCGAAAGATTAAAAAGTAGACACTTCTACTAAGCTTCCATAAAATAAAAAAACTCTTAAAAAAAAAACTTTTGTAGTTCCATGTTTTAGATATCATGACGTTTCATTGTTCCCATCCTTCACCCTATTCCACATTAAGTCCTGTGAAAAACATTTCAAAAAAAAAAAGAACTTGGGGTGAGCATAAAAAACTCAGTAAGGAATACACAAAGAAGGAAAACTGTTAGTTTTTCAAAACAAAAAGTAAACCATGAGTACTTTACCAAAGTAATACTTTTCACCTTTATGAAGTAGTAAAAAACTCTTCACTAAATAAAAGACCATTACTTACCCTTTTGTAACCAAAAAATTACCATAAAACCCATATAAAGAAAAAATAACATATAAAGGTAACTTGGGACATAAACATACTTAAATGGAATAACCATACGGTCGACTTCCACACATAATTAATGGAATATCCATACGGCCGACTTCCATACCCAATGAATTGGAGGTTATAATGTAACCACCCGTCCTGGTATTCACGACACCACCCGTCATATGGTTTATCAGGTAACCACCCATCAAAATCATAGCATATATATAAACATTTCACTATTAACATTTCATTTGAAATCACAATATATCATTTCAAGATATCAACAAAATCAATGATTTATCAAACTATTTTCAAAACCATTTGATAAAGAGATTTTTGAATCAAAGTGTCCCATACAACTTTGAAGCTTTTAAAGGAATAACATTTAATAAAAGCTTTATAATATCATGAGAATAAAGGTAATCATGATATAAATTGTCGAAGGACAGTATATACACCATATCAAAGTGAATTGGCACATAACAACAATAAAGTCTCAATGGAATGTAATTTGAGACTAAATCCCTTAGAAAGACAGTATCTTTTGATTAAGGATAATTCAATTACATAATTATGTGTGGCAAAATAATACCCCAAATATAAGTGGATATTAAGTGTAAAAAAATCATAGTTCATTCACACATATTCTTAGAACAACATATTCAAGGAGTACAAGTTTAACCCAAATAATCGAAATTGGGTTATGAAGTTCCCTTGCAAAAATTTGACAGCCTAACGGCGTCACTTCAGAATTCAGAAAATGAGTTGATCAGAGATAAAAAGGGTATCTCATCACTTGTACATAAAATTTACATCAATAAGGATATATAAGAACATATCCCAACATGACAATATGTAAATTAAAATACCCAACAAAAGAAGTCTTTTAAAAAGAGGGGGGGTGAAAGGTTCCCTTACCGACTTGGGTATCTTACGAAACATACACCCCATGAAAGAAGGACAATACAACATTGATGTAAATACTCATAAAAAAAGCATATTACACAAAGATTAGAATAATGGGCAGTACATATACAACTCAAATAAAATTGTGGAAAATGTAGCATAAATCTCAGGGGAATAAAAGTGAGATGAAAAATCCCTTACGAAAACTCAGCAGCCTAACGACGCCACTTAAAACTTCCAAAAATGGATTGATGAGATCAAATAGGATCTCTAATCATATTAACATAAAATGTAAAGCAAGAGGAATATAAAATAACATCCCCCAACATATCAAAGAGGAGATTAAAAGAAGTGACATAAAGGAGAGTACTTAAAAAGAGAGAGATTGGATCTCTTACGAAAATTCGGCAACCTAACAGCACCACTCAAAACTTCCAAAAATGGATTTGATGATAGAAAATAGGGTCTATCATAATATGAACATAAAAATTACAGTAATAGAAATATAAAAGAACATCCCAATCATAATAAATATGAGTTTAAATGGAATGACATAAAAGAGTGTACTTAAAAAGAAAGAGAGGGGTAGGATCCCTTACCTCAAGTCCGACTTGTCTTGTTCGTTTCTTTATATTCCTGAATAATAAATATTAGTCATTTTATAATTTCTTAAGAAACTCTTTTAAATATTATTATTCAGTTCATATCACATATTATAATGTTATAATAATTGGTTAATAATGTGAGTTCATATCAGACGTTTTTGTCGATGTTTGGTACATTAGTCAAAAATGAACTTGTTTGAAAATGATTGTCCATGTAGTTATAAGTAAATCATCTCCAGAATAGTATTAATGATTTAAATATCATATATATCCGGTACAAATTCATTTTATACTACTCCATAACATTTGTATATTAAAAGAAATGAAATGCACTGTTCATGGAGACGGTAGGCCGTATGTACGCATGACTGCTACTTTCATTTCTTTGACATATTAATGTAATTAAAAAATAAATGAGATATATATATATATATTATAATTACAGAATTATATCCATAATTTAGATGTAATATATTACATATATATCTATTATATATATGTACTTATAATAGTACATAACATTTGGAGATAAAAAATGAAATGTACCGTTCATGGAGACGGTAAGCCGTACGTACACATGAACGCTACTTTCATTTTTTTTGTATTAAATGGAATGAAATAATAATTATATAAAGGTATATTATAATTCCAGTAGTATATAATATGTAATACCATTAATTCCATCCTTTATACGTCCCACATCTGGAATTAACGAATCAAATCACTTTGAGGGGTCGGTAGTCCACACTTCCTAAAATGAAGATATCGCGTTTACCAATAATGGAAACCATAAAGGTATGCCATAAATTAAAAATACAGAAGCTTAAGGAAAACATAAACATATTATATATCATATATAAATATATTGAAATCTTAATGGCCACCTTTGAAGGTGTTAAAATAATATTGACCAATCATCGTTTCGTGAGGCAGTAATTCGCCATCCACAGAAACAGTATGTTCTTTAACCATTAGACGGGGGTGTGTGAAAGTTTAGCTCAAATAATTATTATAAAAAAATCATAGTATATTTAAGATACTGGTTTTGTTAAAAAAAAAATAATAAAAAGAGTTTAGGGGTTTGGAAAAGAAAAATAAAACAAAAGTACACAAGGGAAGACATTACCTTTAAATCAGGTAACTCTCTTTGATTTGAGTTCAAAGGATTCCTTGGAAAAGATTATTCCCAAAGTGGGGCTTCAATGTTTAAGAGAGGGATGTGGAGAGATGAAATGGGTAGGGGTTATCTGAGCCAAAGGATTTAGAGGAGTGGGTAAGGTGGTAGAGGTGGGGGCCTTTTATAAGAGGAGAGGAGGGGCACTTTTGGAAAGTTATAAAAGGTTACTTTATTTATAAAATGAGTTTAGGTTTTTAAAGGTCCCACAAGGATATATTTTGATTATAAGGTGATAAGGTTTCGAAATACACCCATAAAATAGGTTTTTGACAAGTGTAGGTCTTATATTTTACATTATCTTTTCATTTTATTTAAATCGTTAAATAATGAGGTAATCGATGCATCATCATGATGTCATAAATAATTTACTTTATTTAATGTCTAAAAATTATAAAATAAATATTATGATGTAGTAAATCTTTTTATCCTTCCAATGAATATTTTTAGTCAAAAATATTACTTGTATAACCCCATTTAAAAATTGTTTTAGTAAAACAACTCATGTTTGTGACATTATTATTTTAACTTTAAATAAAAAGTTATTTGTGTCATTTTCCTTCCAAAGTGGCTCCATGGGGTCCCCAAGTTTACCGATGTATTGTATTGGTTTGACATGACACATACAATGAGGGTAGGAAATGTTTCTAGGTCATTTCATATTATTAAAACATTATTTTTTCCTTAAACTACACTAATTACCTCTAATCGCGATTAAAAAATTAAAAGTTACTATTCACCAAAAAATTATTTTAATCCCATTGAACCACAGTTTACTTCCTAATGACAACCATGTATGTTGTATTTTTGAAATTCAAGACACAGAGGTGGTAAAATTTCATTTAAACAAAAAATTAGTTTTTTAAGTACCACTTAGTGGTTTCACTATTCATCAAAAATTGAAGTTTTTCAGAAAAATACCAAAAAATCACCCTAATCTATATTTGATATTCTGAATTTAAAAATTATTTATATTTTAAAAAATTCAAAACATATAAGTTGCAATAATTAATTTAATAATTAATTCCCACTGTCAAAACAAATAGCGTGTTTTTATGAAACAAAAAGTATCGAAAGATTGACACTAGTTTAAGTCCAATTTCAAAGTGAAATTAATTACAATGACCACTATTGGATTAAATGGTAAAAATATATTCTAATTTAACTTTAAAAACAATTCAAAAGATAATCTAATCATATAAAAAAATTAGATTAAAAAGAGGTTTTGAATTAAAATACAACATTTTCACTATTCCTTAAAAAATGAACTTTATCGGAAAAATACCAAAAATTTACACAAAGTAAATTTTGATGTCCAAATTCTAAAGAAGGATTTTATTTTGTCAAATAGAACATATAAAATTGTCAAAATTATATTTAAAAAGGGTTCTCCATTAAAAGGCGGTTAATCGACCTTTTAAAGAATATTAGAAGATTTATGCTTAAAATTGGATTCATTTGCATTTTATGCCTCTAACATTTATTGGATAAAAGTAAAAATATTTGACAAACATATATAATCATTTTGTAGTTAGTTCTGTTCATTACCATCATTACAACGACTAGGTGTTAACTACCATTAAAAATAAAATTATTTTATTATTAGAGTGCACCGTAGGATTTCAAAGGAACTCGTTGTTGCGTATTTTGTAAGCCATCGATCATAATGTTCCATTTAAAGTAATATTAATATTTTATTCACAAATGTTGATAAACCTCAGAATGTAATATTATTTATTTACCTGGGATGTTACAATAGAGACCTCTATATGAGCTTGTAATGATAAATTGATTTCTATAAATTCATACTTGAGTGTTGGGTGGAATAATTCTAGGATGGAGATATAAAAGATTATGTGAGGATATAAAAAATGGAAATTAATTGAATATAAGTTATAGAGGAAATTAAATTAAAAATAATTAAGTTTCATGATGAGTTTACGTGATGTGGTCGTTAAAAATAGAACTTACATGGGCGTGTGCTCTGGATTTTTTAGTAATTTATATGATGTTCACTTTTCTAAGAGTATAAGGTTTAAGTGTGGAGGAATTGATAGTGGTAATAAATATTTTATATTTTGTTTATATTCAATTCATTTTATTTCCTCAAATTTATTAATTTATTGGCTTCTAGGATGTTTTTAGATAAAAATTTCATTACATTCGGTTTGATGAATATTGAAAAAATGGATTTTTTTGGATTTAATTTATTTATTTAAATTTTTAAATAATATTAATGGATAGCTATTGATATATATTTATTTTTTTATTTTTGAGGTTAATAAGTTGTTTAAAACTTTCAAGGGAAAATCTATCATATGTAATAAAGGGGGATATTATCTAAGTTTGCGAGGAAGATTATGGATGTAACATTGAAGAAATTAAGCTAAGCTATAGAGCATATTGTTTATCCCACCAAGAGTTTTCCCCACATAAGTTTCATTGACTTATCTAACATGGTATATTTTGGACAGTTCCTTGAAATCTGCATGAGTTTTTTTTAATCTACATTAAATATTTTTCCAAGTCTTTTAATTCATAAGGGTCATTACCCACACACATAAGAGTTTTTGAGAAACTCTCTAATGTTTGTACAAGTTACTTTGACATTATAATTGATAAATTTTTAGTTAATAGATTTTATTAGAGTGATTCTACTCTTTATAATAGTCATTATACTCTTTATATGATTCATTTTTCTTTCAATAGGGGTTATTCAGACCTGAACCCAATATTTAAATGAGTCTTTCCCTTTACTATTAGATGAGAATTTTTATCCTTTCTGAATTTAGTAAGAGTAACTATAAATTTCATAAGAGTTTCTCTACACTATGTAAATGTAAGATTCATTTGAGGTGTAGAGTGAAATTTTTATGAACTGTGGATTGTGTTAGAGTCATTCGAAATGGATATTTAGAAAATCTCAAAGTATAAGACTCTTATGAAAAAAAAACATAAGAGTCATTAAACATTTTGTAAGAGTTAGTTTGACTCTTCATTCAAAAATTTGAAAAATGGATAAGAAATAAGAGGCATTCATTAATTTTATAAGGGTCCTTCCCTTATCAAAATATTGAAAAAGGCATGTTGTGCATGGGAAATTTATTTTAAATATTTAGAGGAAATCATATATATGGAGATCATCTAATAACACATAGAGACTATATGATAGAAGAATGATTTTTGAAAATATCATCAAATTAGGGACAAGTGAATCTTGTAAGTTCCAAAAATTGACTAATATAGGGAAGAAGGAACTTAAATTAATGGGTTTGAAGGAAACCTGAACACTCCAAAGGATATTCAAATTACAAGGAGAGAATATCATGGGAGGTTATCTAGGAAAAAAGAATAATGGAATAATCTACAAAGGGAGATAATAATTAGGATTCAGGGTGTTTGACATGGGTTGGTACTATTTCTATTTGAGTTTATTGAGTTTTATTTTCTATCTTTTATATTACTATTATTATCTTTTCTTCTCTACCCACTCCTATCACCTCTTGAATAGAGGGGTATTAATTTTTTTTGATTAGGGAATGGTATGGAGAACCAACATAAATTTCATATGTCCATGAAATTAATTAATAAAAAATCAATTCTAATTTATTTATCTTTACATTTATTAGTTAGAAAATCATTTGAGGTATATTGTGTACAAGTGTGTAATTCATGTTTTTTATTTGCTGTCTTTTTTGATAATCACATATCCCTATTTTATCAATTTAGTTTTTATATGATGGAATAAGCTAAGCTATGTGGTGAGTGGATAGAGATTTCTAATACATGTGTAGAAGATAATGAATTGATTTTAAGGATATTAGGAATTCCTAAACCTCAGTAGGATTTCCCATAGTATTATAAGAGTGAGTTACTATTTAGGTCTTATTGATACCTTTTCACTTGCATTGGAGGAAGGGTTAATAAAGTAGTGATTACTTCTAGATTAATCCCCCAATTTTGTTTAAATCTTGGGTGATTGATAGAGAAATTGTGGATTCATTCATTTATCAATAAAAAATATGAATAGTGTACTATTTTAAATACTAGGATATCATTGTAGTTGTTAATCTAACCCTAAACCCATAACCTTTAATCTCTTTTGATAAAATCCATTTTTCTAAACTATTTTCAGTTTACCTAAATCCAAATCATCAAAACCACTAATTTTTAACTAATTGGGACAAATGTATTTTTTTACCCCTATCTAGAGATAACCATGGTTTCAAAAACACACACACACACAAACACACACACACACACACACACACACACACATATTAAAACTCTAGTTTTCACTAGATTTGTGCACACATAAAATAACTATTTAGAAAAATTTCCATCATTATCGGGGTTTTGGTACTAGAATTCCTAGAAATTTAATTTTATGTCCAATTATAGCATTTTAAATCTTCTCTTTACTGATCCTGATATTGAGAGAACTCTACTAAGTAATATAGAAACATAAATTTACAAACTTATTTTGAGGATATTGTCCTATAAAAAATCAGTGAAACTCTTAGTTTTTACTATGATCTTGTGATAATGGTAGTAAAACCTAACCAAACATTGTGAGATCTATGTTTTCCTCAATTTATAAATAAAATACTCAAATATCTATGCATTTAAAATAAGGTGACTTTGAGTTAAAGAATTATTTTATGTAGCTATTTTCTAGATTTCACTTCCTTGTTGGCGAGGAACCCAATAAATATATCAACTAATTCACCTTGTTATTCTTTTAACTAAATCTCATAGGAGTGGTATAATATCAAGTGATGTTAAGGGTATTTACACTCCCATTATAAGGATAAGATAAGGAGAGTTTAAAGTTAGAGAGTTCAGTGGATGGGATGATTCATATAGGTGATTCTTGTCAATATTTTTTATTAGTTAAATAGAAATACTATTAGAAATTAAATCTATATAACTAGAAAATCCTCCCAAGAGATTTTATATGAGCATTGTGAAAGAATTTTAAGGTTTTGTGCAAGTTTACCTCACCATAAAATTAGGGGGCACCACTTTTTAGTTTTTTTTTGTCAAGACATACTTGATAGTGATATGACCCTACTAAAGGAATCATTAGGAGGAGTTTTTATTTAAAAATCACAAGTAGAGGAAAATGAGATGATAGTTAAGATAACAAATAATTCCCAACAATTTGGTACAAGAGGTACTAGTACTAGCGTATTTCATGAGATAAGACCTTCTAATTCACCCCTTTTAGAGATTAATATTGTTGAACTAACTACTCTTGTGGGACAAATAACTTTGAAGAAATATAGTGAATAGTAAGCACTGAAAGGGTATACGATATATGTTTTTATTATAATCATTATACTTGATAATGTGATGATGTATATGGAACTTACAATTGTGTAGTATCCTACTATCAAATGATGTTTAAAAAATATACTCAATGATATATAGGACCTTCCCAAGTATAAATATATTTGGGAGCCAATAACATCAACCCAGAATACCCATATCAAAACCAATATAAAAAACTCGACCATTTCAATAACCAAACACATAGCCCTACAACCAAGATTTCTTACCACTGCCCTTATAATAAAATAACCCTTTTGAGAATACCTAAACCAGTTAAAAACTACATTTGAATAATTGACCAGGATTATAGGTTGAGGAGATGAGAAATGAAGTCAAATAACTAAATAATCATAGAGGAAGTCTAGTGGATATACCAAATAAGAATATAGGAAAGATACTACCTTAACTAGTTCCAAATTAAAAAGGAAATGTATTCTTGGAAACAACTAGATGAGGTAATGAAATTTACCCCATTATCAAATACAATTTTAAGTATAACCAATCTAAAACTATGGAAAATGAAGCCAAGGAATTTGAACAAAACACTAAGAACCACTCTAGAGAGGAAGAATAATGAAAAGGATAATAAGCATGAAAAAGCTAAGAATAAATCAGAACCACTATTAAAAATATAGAAAAGGGAAAATTAACATCAATAACTTCCATTTCCCTATAGAATGATTCTATTAAAGAAAATTTAAGAGGAATAAATTCAAAATGAGATTATGGAAACCTTCCAAGAATTTGAAATAAATATTCCCCATACTTGAAGCTCTCAAAGAAATCCCCCAGTATCATAAGTTCCTCAAAAAAGAATGCATTAAAAATATAATACTACAAGGGGGTGAGATAGTAAATTTAGGATTATGTGTTTCATCCTTGATCACACCACAACTTCCAAATAAATTAAAAGATACAAGGAAATTTTTATCCCTTTTACCATTGGATATTTATATTTTAATGATTCATTGTGTGATATTATAACACCCCAATCCCACTCTTTTGGACTCGGTGCTGAAAAATGCTGTGTATTTTTTTTAAAAGAAACAGTTACACACCAATTTATAAAAAGGACGAAATTTTATCGGTCTAGGTTATGGTGGATTAGAAAAAGGCTTACATTTATCAGAGTTGAACATAAATAAAAAGGATTTCCTACTACACTTCCACGCACACTACACCAATAGCATCGAAGTTTGATTTAGAACTTCTATGATTCCTGTAAAAAACATTTAAGAACAAAGGGATGAACATTCGATTACCCAATATAGAGTTTTTTTAAAACCTTTGATAAATCTCATTAAAAATATTCCCTTGATTATAAAATTTGAAAATTCAATTAGAAATACATTTGTAGAAAAACCTTTACAAAATACTATAATGCTTTGAAAATTATTTATATTTCGAAAACACTTTTAAAACTAATCCAGTGATTCAGTTGAAAATAATAAGCAACCTCTTGAAAACAAAACAACTAGGGCCACTCGAAACTTTGAAGGATATCTTGGGCCTACCCATTTGAGGGATGGATTCACTATCCAATTACCTATCTTATTTACAAAGTTAGAGTACCGGTTTTTATAAAACATTTTTGTATTAGCTTGCCTTATATACATATAATTTTCACTGGTGTTTTAGTTTTGAAAATATATTTATAACCATGTTTGGAACAAATAAATACTAATATTTACTAAAAATTATATATTATATTTTGTGTGATCAGATCTAATGATACATGACTTTTCATAAACACATGGAAGTTAAATCAACATCTATGCACTTGAAATTTCAAAGAAATGTTTATTAAATTTCTTTTATGCATGAAGGTATAAACTGATCACAATAGTTAACATATAATTCTATCTTCTTAAAATTTATCAATAACAATAGATAATTATGTGTTGCGCACAAAAATAATCAAAGAAGCATTTCTTTAATAAATACGATCATCCCTTTATATGCACATAAGTTTTAGGGAACATGAATTTAAGTACATAAATATATATATATATTAATGTATAAATGTCATGATATCAAAATCTTTGATGTATGTACATAATCTTGATTTCTATATGACATGAACATGATAAAATTATGACAATCCTAATTTATAAATTCATATGTGAATTAATGCTTAACTAATAATTTATTTAAACAATTATATACATAAACACCAAGCAAGTATATATATATATATATATATATATATATAATGTTAGTTTGAAAAGATAAATTCAAATATAACAACATGTTTGATTTTGATTTTAACTAAGAGGTAATTTTCATCCTTTCAAATTTCTTGATAACATAAACTCAATTAGAATCAAATTTAAAACTAACCTTTTGATATATTTGAGTAACACTTAATAATAAAAATAACATAGCAAGAATATTTGAATAGATTGATTACCCATGAAAATAAAACTACAAATGATAAAAAAATAAAATAAAATTAATGAATATCTTTATTTCTAAAGAAGATATAGATTAAAGAAATAAATATTTAAAGGTACCATTCCCTTTATATAAATTAAATCGATTTTGAAGAACAAAACCCCATAAAAATAAACTTTGAACATAAAATTCATTTATAAAACTAAATATTTGAAAACCAAATATTTCCCCTTGCACAAAAATAGAACATATAAATTTGAAATCAATAATCAAAATTTTATTACACAAAATTAAATATTTTTTGAAGACCTTAGATGAAAAATAAAGAAAAAGTCCATTAAAATCAACTCTGAATGTAAGAAAATAAGATAAAATAAATTATCTATCACACAAATATAATTTGGATAGAAAAATAATTTGATAGAACATATATAAGAAATACATTACATGTTTCTACATATTCTCCTTCTATTTTGGTATACTATTTGGACTCTAATTGCTCTCTTATATAGAAGTGGAAAACAAAGAGAAAACTCAGAAAAAAAATCACTCTCACTCCATCCTGGACTACCTCACCGCACTCCTATATTTATAATAAATTAGATTGAAGTGGATTTTTTTTGAAAGGAATGTATATGCGGTACCAGTACAGTGATACATAGATTAAATATTTGATGACTCACTGTTTACTAGTGAAATAAGTTACAAGAATGATTAGATTTTCTCTAATTTAGTAGACCATATGTAATGCTTGTCGAGGAAGCATACATATCATTGAGAATATATTATATATTCTATTCCAAGTGGAAAAATTCAGGGATTCCGATGATAATTTGCATGTTTGTTGAAAATGGCGCAACACGACAACTAGATTATTTGAAAGATACAAAACATACTATTTATATGGATATCCAACAGAAAATATCAATATTAGTATTGAAATAATCCACATAGAAAGTTGACAAAAACCAATTTTAAATTAAAACTATGTTAAATCGGATTGAGTAAAATATAGAATCGATGCCAAAAGGTTTTGTATACATCAACCAAATAATAAATTTGAGAAAAGAAGACAAATAAGTAAGTTAATGCATTGAAAAAATCATCTGGATTGAAGAATACGACTAAAATGGAAATCAATGCACTGCATCCAATCAAATAGATATGATTTTTTCCGAAAGTTTTAGATAACAATTAATTGAATATGCCGAAATCGGTTCAACATATAAGGATTCAGATGATTAAAAATAGAAACCTACCTCCATGAACATTGAAACCCTAATCGTGACTCGAAAATGACCAGAGATGTTCGATTCTTACTCGATCTGAATACCCCGACTTCGATCGGACCACAACTGATCTCCCTCGAACTCGAAACCAAAACCAAAATCGAATCTAAAGAAGAACCATCGACCTGCATCTCACGCTGCTACTCCACCTCACCTATCAAAGAGGAACTAACCAGTGTTTCGAATAGATTCCTTGCGGCCACGTCCGACTTTGACTCCATCGAAGCCCTTGGATCAAGGTCAGGATGATGCTCGCCTTGCCACTCCCCAAATACGAACGATCCTCTCGGCTTGACTCCAAGATTAATTTCTCCTCTCTGCGACAAACTCTCCCCCACGTCGGACTCAATTCTAAAATACGAACTTCACATATGGGTTTTCCGATTTTACCTTCCATCATATTTCTTTTATCGTATTTCATTTTTTTTCATTTAAATCATTTATTATTTTCTTATCATTTAATAAAACAATTGTCATATTATCTATATATATATATAACACTTTTAATTAATAAATATAAATATAAATTTATATTAATCATAACTTAAAAATTTATTAATTTACATTTTTTAATATATATATAAATATATATTAGTTAAATAAAATTACAATCAAAATAAAATTAATAAATACATAATATTAGCTTCATACTTTGTGACATTCTCATCCTCCTTTTGCCTCAGACTCAGAAATTGTCTTTCCATATCCGCTCAATAGTCATGAGGAAAGTATTTTTCTAAGAGAATTTCTTTAAACTCCCTCCATTCTATTTTTGATACTTCATAATCTTACTTTGTGTTTTGAATCAATGACCACCATTGATCAGCATCTCTAGTGAGGCGGTAAATTTCCATGACAACTTTTTCCCTTTCGCTACTCCCCAAGGCATGGAATATTTTCTCTAAGGAATTTATCCATTACTTAGCTACTAGTGGATTTTTACCCCTATTGAATGCTGGTGGTGTTTCCTAATGAAGTAATATAACATTGATCCTCCACGCTTCAGATCGGGGTGCTCCATATGGGTAAGGTTATTATTCATAACCTGAGTGATTTGTCCCAGTATGGTGATTAGCTGATCAGCACCAGTTGCATCACCAGCTCCACTACAATTACCTTGAGTAGGAGGGAAATCCCTAAATGGATTTCTTGTATTTATACACTTTCCATTCCTTTGACTATGCACCATTTCTAAACAATGATATAAACTAGATTAGTTTATGAATTGAAATACATAATTCCAAACTTGTACAACACTTAACATAAATTGAACAGTTTATGGATATAATCCATAATCATAAAAATGTTTTCTTTGAGGAAGTATATACTCATAAACCCTTCATAATGGTTTGTAAATAAAATGATAATTATCCTAAGCATATCCCCTGGGAGTGTCGTAACTAAGAGTGCAGCAAGGCCCGTTGTCGTGCACCAGTTCTCGTTCGAGTCTAGCTCAAAGCGGTGTTTTCATGTTTTACCCCTAGGTATATCTATGCCAGAGCCACCTCTACCTACTCGTATCTAGACAGGGATGTATTGCTTGGAAAACTCACAAAATCTCTACAATACCAAAATTCTAGAAAGTTCTTCTATACTAATCCTCAAAGTCAATCTTAGGATAATGTGATCTAATCAGAGTTTATCTAAATATAGATTCCAAGGTTTGTACTGAACTTCCAATGATACCAACTGTAAAGCCCCGACCCCAGTTACCTAGAGTTGGTGCATTATTACATAACATTGGCATGATCACAAAAGATCAAGTCTCGAAAGACCGATTAGTTTAGTAGCCTTGGAAGTACTAGATACATTCATAAGGTTTACATTACATCATAAAATAAAAAATTAAAACAACATTGTTTCCATAGACCACACTCATATCCCCTCAGACTATCCCTTTAGGTCAGACATAAAATACTTATTCGCATCCTGGGAAAAATAAAACATAGAAAGGGGTGATCTTAGATGCTCAATAAGGATAACAATATAGCGGAAACTTTCATAAATAATTATAAACATTTAAGGAAATGTATAAGACTAAAATAAAAGCCTTTTAAACTTGAACTTCAGTATGATATAAAAAAGATAGAATCAAATAATTCCATTTACTTACTCACATGGATATTCTACTAGTCGAATAATCACATGCAATATCAATAGCCACTTTCATAATGATGGAATGCATAATGCCAGACTTACATAACCACATAGTTAAGGCCTTGCTCCAAGACTACAAATAATATTTTGTCAAGGCCCTGTTCCAAGACACTAGTTTGTCTCATGAGACCTACCGATGCATTGAGGAACTATAGTAGGCTCCACTCGTCACTTACTAAGTCCAATGCATTCCTCATACGAAAAGGTTTAAACATAACATAAACATTCGTATTAAAACTAGCATAGGAAATGTCAATAATTTATCCATAAACCATGAATGGTATAAAAATAACACATCCACAGTAAAAACATATCACAAAACCTTCAATAAAATATGGAAGTTTTGTATCATTATAAATCAACTTCAAATAAGATTAAAGTCCATCAAAGGATGTTGACATAGATGAAATCAAAACCTTTTTTAGAGAAATATCTCTTTCTATGTTGAAATATTTTAGGAGTCAAATAATTTATAAATAAAACATTTATTTCGAAAATATTATTATAAGAAAGTAAGGTAAGCTTCGATGATTTTATAAGGATGGAAAATAGCCACACCTGCCATATAAGTTAAAAAAACATTCTTACCGTAATTTTGTCGAAAAGGTTATAGAAGGCCTTGTTTGGAAAACAACGGAAAGATTAATTTATAAACCTCTTATAAAATTCAAAAAAGGTATAAATGAATTTAACCCATAGTCTAGTAAATAGTAAGAATGTTTTAAAATACATTTTTAAGAAACATGGATGTGGATGATAAAGAGGTCCCAGTAGATAATTACGTATAAACAACCTCAGATAATGAAGAGATTGTAGAATTAACCCTTACCTTGTACTTTTCCTTGGTCGAGGGTATGTTAAAATCCTGTATAATGGAGAGATAATTGTTATTAAAATATAAAAGAATCATATACCTTAATATGATATCATATATGATATTTTTATATTGCTTCGTTAATAATATCTTAGTATTATCATCATTTCGGGTGTTAACAGATTCGTTTTACTTTATATTATTTTTTATGTGAGTCATATTTGTTATTGATGAGATGTATATTATTCATATCCAGAATGATATCATGTATTTAAACATTATTTTTAATCATATAATGAAAATTATTCTTGAATGGATACGATGGGGAATGAATCTCATCACGTTTGTGGAGACGGTACTCAGTACGTACGTACGAGCGACAATATCATTCTTTTTGATATTAAAATAATATATAATTGGATGGTATATCTTATATACAGAATCATTATCATGTTATATTTATTATTTACATCAATTACACATCATTATTATACCCATCCAAATAATAATGTATTGAATAACAATTACACCACGACGTGGAGACGGTAAGCCGTACGTACGCACGTACGGTGACATGTCATTCAAGGGATGGATAGAATAATGAATTTGGTTGTACCATATTTATAATAACATTATAGTATATATAAGATAATAGGGTTATTATTTTAGATTGGAAACAACGAATAAAGAGGAAGTGGAAGAAGAAAGGAACTTGGAAGAGGTGATGAAATATTTACCTCTTCTTCAGATTCTTCCTTTTGATTTGATCAAAAGGGCTCCTTAGGTTGGATTTTTGACTAAAGGAAGGACTCTAAGATTAAGGGAGGACAGTTTAGAGGGTATTTGGTCAGGTTTTGTCCAATAAAAATGGATTTGAATGTGTTAATTAGAGAGAAGGGGAAGTGCCCTTTTATAAGAGGTGTGAGGAGCACCTTAGGAAAGGCTTGAAGTATTATTCTATAATAAAATAATTTTTGGTTTCTAATGGCTCGAAAATGGATTATTTAAAGGATAAGGTGTGGATGGTTCGAAAACCACTCAACCAATAGGTTTTAGACATGTTTGGGTCACTATATTAACTTTAACTTTTAGATTTAAGTCTCAGTTAAATAGTTTGACATTTACCATGTCTCTTTGTATTTTTATAATATATGGTGAATAAACTTACTATATACTTCCAAGATAACCCCAAGTGGTTCATTAATCATACACCTATAATTATAATATTCCTTTGTCCAAACCTTATATTTTTAGGAATAAAATATCAATTAATAATATAATATTTGTTTTAAAAACTATTTTATGTCAATTCTGACTCTATTTGGTATTTTGTTTTTTCTAAATTCATAACAGCATTATTACTTCAAAAAAGAATCATCTAACCAACCCTAACATGTCATATTAACTTATAAAATTAGTTTAATTCATAAAAAGTCTCAAATTACATTTATTTGGATATTTATAATATCAATTGTTTTAATATTTCATTAATTAAGTAATTACTGCATCATCATTGTGTCATAAATAAATTAAATTATTTAATGTATAAAAAATATAAATAAAATAAAATTATGTAGGAAATATTTTTATCTTTCTAATGAGTATTTATAGTTGAATTTATCTTGTGTGTAATCCTATATTAAAAATGTTTTAGTTATTAAAGTTTGATTTTAACTCTTTTAACTCTTCTTTGAATTAAATAATAATAAATGTCCTAATTTAATCCAAGTGGACCAAAGAGGTTCATATTTTATTCTTAAGGTTTTTTTGTCCAATTAGACTTATCCAATAGATTTAGAACATGTTTTAGGGTAATAATAATATCAATTTTACCCTTAATTACCCTATTTACTTTTAACCGTGGTAAATAAAAGTAAAAGTTACTATTCATCAAAAATTATTTTCATCTTATTGAAGAAAATTTTACTTACTGATATAAACCGCATCTCTTGGATTTTTTAAATTCAACTCAAAGAAGCGGTAAATTTAAGTTTTATGTAAATTTACAAATGCTCCTAGGAGGTGGGAAAAGGACGGTAAAAAGTTTAATAAAAAAAAATATATATATATATATATAATTATTATAAACTGACTCCATTTAATTAAATTGAAATTATATAGGTATTATGTATCTATTTTGAGCTAAAATAAATTTAAATAAAATAAATAATTATTTTAATAAAAATTCGGTTTTAAACTATAACTCAGTGTTTTTCACTGTTCATCAAAAATTGAAAGTTTTCAGAAAAATTCCAAAAATTCACCCTATGCTAATTTCGATATTCCGAATCCAAAAGTAAAGTCCATTATGAAAGATAAAATTTATAAAATTTAAAAAAGTGGGTATTACTATTCATAACGACTATTTTGATTGGTTGTGGTGTGTTAGAACTCGAAGTTGTGTACAACACACACTACTGTATTATTCAAAGAGAAGCGTACCGTAGAAGCTTGGGGTGTTACATTCTCCCCTCAAAATAATTTCATCCTCAAAATTTCTAGAATGTTATTGCGTAAAAAGACTCAGGTGGTTCTTCATCATAAGTTCCTCGGGTTCCCACGTTGCCTCTTACATATTATGGTTTCTCCATAGAAATTTTACTAGAAGATTCGCCCAGTTTCTCAACACTTGTTCTCTTGTATCAAGAACCTTGACATGATCTTTGCAATAAGACTGATCGGGTTCTAGTTCTAATTCCTCATAGGTAGTTACATGCGTTGGGTCATGCATTTATTTTCTCTACAGTGATACGTGGAATACATCATGAACTTTGGAGAGACTTGGCAGCATTGCCAAACGGTAAGCTATAGCCCCAATTCGTTCTAGAATTTTTAAAGGTCCGATGTACCTGGGATTTAATTTACCTTTATTACCGAAACTTATAACACCGTTCCATGGAGATACCTTTAAGAAAACATTATCTCCTACTTGAAATTCCAAATCTTTCCTTCAGTTATCAACATATCTCTTCTATCTACTTTGAGCTGCTTAGATGTGGGTTTGGATTACCTTCACCTTTTCGATCATTTCCTCCACAAGTTCTGGGCCTACGAGTTTTCTTTCACCAACATCATCCCAAAAGGTTGGTGTACGACATCTCTTTTTTTATAATGCTTCATATGGTGCCATATGAATACTTGAATGGAAGCTATTGTTATAGGAAAATTACACCAAAGGTAAATATTGATCCCACATACCTTGAAAGTCAAGTGAGCATGATCTTAACATGTCTTCTAAGGCTTGAATAGTCCGTTCTGATTGTCCATCTGTTTGGGGGTGGTAGGCAGTGCTCAAATGAAGTTCAGTATCTATGGCTTTCTGAATACTTTTCCAGAATCTTGATGTAAAACGTGGATCACAATTAGAAACAATTGATAGGGGTAATCCATGAAGTCTCAAAACTTCATTAATATATAGTCTTGCTAGATGTTAAAGTGGTAAATCTTCTCGTATAACAAGAAAATGTGCTGACTTGGTAAGATGATCAACAATGACCCATATTGCATTGTTCCTTCTAGGAGTATTTGGTAGTCCCATGACAAATTCTATCATAATATTATCCCATTTCCACTTCGGTATGGTAAGAGGTTGCATGACTCCTCCTGGTTGTTTCCTTTCAGCTTTCACTTGTTGACAAACCATACATCCTGACACAAAATCAGCAATATCCCTCTTCATGTTGTCCCACAAAAAATGTTCCTTCAAATCACTATACATCTTAGTGCTACCGGGGTGTATAGAGATATTGGAACTATAAGCATCATCCAAAATTTCCCTTTTTAGACCAGGTATATCAGGAACACAAAGTATCTTCCAAAATTTCAAAATTCCATCTTCATGCACAAATTCACTCAATCTCCCATCATTCACAGCTTTAATCTTCTTTTGAAACTCTTCATCACCGGTTTGAGAACTCTTTATCCTTTTTAGTAAAGATGGTTTGGAAACCATTGGAAAAAGAATTGATGTTTCACCTTCCACGGTTATTACCATATCCATCTTTACCAGATCCATGAAAATAGGATCCCTTTCAACTCTCATATTTTTCAAAACTCCATGATCTTTTCTGCTCAAAGCATCTGCCACCTTATTTTACTTCCTCGGGTGGTAGTGTATTGTGCAATCATAATCCTTGATTAGTTCATGCCATCTCCTTTGCCTCATGTTGAGTTATTTCTGTGAGAAAATATACTTCAAACTCTCGTGATCAGTATAAATCTCACATTTTTCACCATAGAGATAATGTCTCCAAATATTCAAAGCAAAGATTATAGCTGCTAACTCAAGATCAAGAGTAGGATAGTTTTTATCATAAATTTTTAGCTGTCGTAATGCATAGGCAATAACCCTATCATTCTGTATAAGGAAACAACTAAGTCCTTTCTTCGATGAATTACTATAAATAACAAACCCATCATTCCCTGATGGTAGAGTCAATATAAGAGCATTGAATAATATTCTCTTTAGTTCTTCAAAACATTTTCACACTCTTTTGTCAAAAAAAATTTAACCCCTTTACGTGTGATATTTGTTAATGGGTTAGCCAACCGGGTAAAATTTTGGATGAAACGTCGATAATAACCTCCTAAAAAAATAAAACTATGTACCTCAGTTATACTCATCGGTGCTGTTCATTCTTGGATTTCTCTTTTCTTATAAGGATCAACAGAGATTCCATCCTTAGAGACAATATGGCCAAGAAAATAAATCTCACGAATCCAGAATTCACACTTGCTAAACTTTCTATATAATTCATGTCTTCTAAGAGTGTTTAGGATAATGCGCAAGTTATTTTCATGATCTTCATAGATTTTGGAGTATAACAAGATATCATCAATAAATACTATTACAAATTCATCAAGATATTCCATGAAAACTCTGTTCATTAGATCCCGGAAAACAAAGGGTGCATTAGTCAATCCAAAAGGCATTACTGTAAAATCATAATGCCTGTACCTAGTTCTAAATGCTGTGTTCGGAATGTCTTCCTTCTTCACACACAACTGATGATATACTAATTGAAGGTCAATCTTTGAAAAGTATTTAGCTCCATGAAGTTGGTCGAATAAATCATCAATGCGAGGTAGGGGATACTTTTTCTTTATTGTTATATCATTGATCTCCCTGTAATCAATGCACAACCTCATAGATCCATCTTTTTTCATAACAAAAAGGACATGGGATCCCCATGGAGAAACACTAGGGTGAATAAATCCCTTATTACTCAATTCCTCTAGTTGTTTCTTTAGTTCTACCAATTCCACAGTGGCCATTCTATAAGGGGTCTTCGATATGGGCCTTGAACCAAAAATTAAATCAATGGAAAACTCAATTTCTCATTCTGGAGGATGTCCCTGTAAATCTTCTGGAAACACATCAACATATTCTTTCACAATAGGTATATTATCTATTTGAACATTCCTTTCCTCACCCATAATTATTTCATTCTCTTCCTCCCCAATAATTGAATTTAGTTGAGCTACTGGGGGTGGATCTAGATAAGAATTAGGTGGTGATGTTTCTGCTCTAAAGATAAGGTGTTCTTTATCATCATCATCAAAAATTGTAACCTTCTTATTATTATAATAAATATTTTCATCATGGTCTGAAAGACAATCCATACTGAGGATTATAACAAATTCAATCAGGGGTATGATGATGAGATCAGCAGATAAATAACATTTATATGCTCTAATGGGAACTGATTCACAAAACTTTGTTGCGATGATACTTCCCTTAGGAGTTTTGATTGACAACTCCCTTGTTAAATCAAATTGGAAATGTCTAATTTTATTAGAAAACTAGGAAGATATGAAACAAAACAATGATCTAGAATCAAATAAATCATAATATAAACTTGAGGAAACCATTAAATTATCTGCCACCACATTTTTCGGAGCTTCAACCTCAGCAGTAGTGATAGCTTAAGCTTGGCCTCGATCCCTTGTCCTTTTTTGAGGTAAGTTCCCCTGAAAATTAGGAAATTCATTCGCATAATACCCCCTTTCTCTACAATTTTAGCATTCAACATCGACAACCTCTTTCTTCCCATTATAATCACGAGCTTGGTGTCCTTTTTCAGCACACTTGTAACAGACTCCCATTCACTTCAGGCAAGTACCAGGGTGTTTCTTCCCACATTTACTACAGGATGGATATTCAAATTTTCCCTTCTTCCCCTTATTTCCATTTCCAAAGTGTTCAGTAGATCTCTTCTTCTCATGCTTTGCTTTAAAGTAATAAGACTTATAGAATTCTTTTTTTTGTCTTGACAGCACATGAGACAATATATTCGTATGATGAGAAGGATTGTGAGACTAATGCTCGACGAAGAAATGGTTTTAACCCATCAAATAAACGATCAATATTACCTCTTGGGTTATGTATATAATCTGCAACATGCCTCTCTAACCTTGTAAAGTTAGCTTCATACTTTGTGACATTCTCATCTCCTTTTTCCTCAGACTTAGAAATTGTCTTTCCATATCCATTCGATGGTCATGAGGAAAGTATTTTTCTATGATAACTTCTTTAAACTCCCTCCATTCCATATTTTTTACTTCATCATCTTCCATTATGTTTTGAATCAATGACCACCATTGATTAGAATCTCCAGTGAGGCGGTAAACTGCCATGATAACTTTTTCCCTTTCGCTACTCCCCAAGGAATGGAATATTTTCTCTAAGGAATTTATCCATTACTCAGCTACTAGTGGATTTGTACCCCCATTTAATGTTGGTGGTTTCGCCTCATGAAGCGATCTGACATTGATCCTCCACGCTTTGGATCAGGGTGCCCCATATGGGTAAGGTTATTATTCATAACCTGAGTGAGTTGTCCCAGTATGGTGATTAGCTGATCAACACTAGTTGCATCACCAGCTCCACTATAATTACCTTGAGTAGGAGGGAAATCCCTATATTGAGTGCTTGTATTGATAAAATTTCCATTCCTTCCACTATTCACCATTTCTAAACAATGACATAAACTAGATTAGTTTATGAATCGAAATACATAATTCCAAACTTGTACAACACTTAACATAAATTGAACAGTTTATGGATATAATACATAATCATAAAAATGTTTTCTTTGAGGAAGTATATACTCATAAACCCTTCATAATGTTTTGTAAAGAAAATGATAATTATCCTAAGAATATCCCCCGGGAGTGTCATAGCCAAGAGTGCAGCAAGACCCGTTGTCGTGCACCAGTTCCCTTTCGAGTCTATCTCAAAGCGGTGTTTTCCAGTTTTACCCCTAGGTACATCTGTGCCAGAGCCGCCTCTACCTACTCGTATCTAGATAGGGATTTATTTCTTGTAAAACTCATAAAATCTCTACAATACCAAAATTATAGGAAGTTCTTCTATACTAATCCTCAAAGTCTATCTTAGGCTAATGTGATCTAATCAAAGTTTATCTAAATCTAGATTCCACGGTTTGTACTAAACTTCTTATGATACCAACTATAACGCCCCGACCCTAGTTACCTAGAGTTGGTGCATTATTATATAACATTGGCATGATCACAAAATATCAAGTCTCAAAAGACCATTTAGTTTAGTAGACTTGGAAGTACTAGATAAATTCATAAGCTTCACATTACATCATAAAATAAAAAACTAAAATAACATTGTTTCCATAGACCACACTCATATCCCCTCAGATCATCCCTGTAGGTCAGACATAAAATACTTCTTCACATCCTGGAAAAAATAAAACATTGAAAGGGGTGAGCTTAGATGCTCAATATGGATAACAATATAGCGAAAACTTTCATAAATAATTATAAACATTTAAGGAAATGTATAAGACTAAAATAAAAGCCTTTTAAACTTGAACATCAGTATAATATGGAAAAGATAAAATCAAATAATTCCATTTACTTACTCACATGGATATTCTACTAGTCGAATAATCACATGCAATATCAATAGCCACTTTCATAATGATGGAATGCATAATGCCAGACTTTCATTACCACATAGTTAAGGCCTTGTGCCATGACTAAAAATAATATTTTGTCAATAACTTGTTCCAAGACACTAGTTTCTCTCATGAGACCTACCGATGCATCTAGGATCTATAGCAGGCACCACTCGTCACTTACTAAGTCTGATTCATTCCTCATACGAAAAGGTTTAAACATAACAAAAACATTCATATTAAAACTAGCATAAGAAATGTCAATACTTTATCCACAAACCATGAATGGTATAAAAATAACACATCCATAGTCAAACATATCATAAAACCTTCAATAAAATATGGAAGTTTTGTATCATTATAAATCAACTTCAAATAAGCTTAAAGTCCATCAAAGCATGTTGACATAGATGAAATCAAAACCCTTTTTAGAGAAATATCTCTTTATATGTTGAAATATTTTAAGAGTCACATAATTTAAAAAGAAAACATTTATTTTGAAAATATTATTATAAGCTAGTAAGGGAATCTTCGATGATGTTATAATGATAGAAAATATACGCACCCGCCATATAAGTTAAAAAAAACATTCTTACCTTAATTTTGTCGAAAAGGTTATAAAAGACCCTCTTTGGAAAATGATGGAAAGATTCCTTTATAAAAATCTTATAAAAGTCAAAAAAGGATATAAATGACTTTAACCCATAGTCTAGTAAATAGTAAGAATGTTCTGAAATACATTTTTAAGAAAAATTGATGTGGATGATAAAGAGGTCCCAGTAGATAATTACGTATAAACAACCTCAGATAATGAAGAGATTGTAGAATTAACCCTTACCATGTACTTTTTCTTGGTCGAGGGTAGGTTAACCTCCTGTATAATGGAGAGATAATTGTTACTAAAATATAAAAGAATTATATACATTAATATGATATCATATATGATCTTTTTATATTGCTTTGTTAATAATATCTTAGTATTATCACCATTTCGGGTGTTAACGGATTCGTTTTCCGTTATATTATTTATTATGTGAGTCATATTTGTTATGGATGAGATGTATATTATTCATATCTAGAATGATATCATGTATTTAAACATTATTTTTAATCATCTAAAGAAAATTAGTCTTGAATGGATACGATGGGAAATGAATCTCATCACGTTTGTGGAGACGGTAATCCATACGTACGCACGAGCGACAATATCATTCTTTTTGATATTAAAATAATATATAATCGGATGTTATATCATATATAAAGAATAATTATCATGTTATATTTATTATTTACATCAATTTCACATCATTTTTATACCCATCCAAATAATAATGCATTGAATAACAATTACACCACGACGTGGAGACGGTAAGCCATACATACGCACGTATGGTGACATGTCATTCAAGGGATGGATAGAATAATGAATTTGGTTGTACCATATTTATAATAACATTACAGTATATATAAGAAACTAGGGTTATTATTTTATATTGGAAACAACATAGAAAGAGGAAGTGGAAGAAGAAAGGAACTTGAAAGAGGTGATGAAATATTTACCTCTTCTTCAGATTCTTCCTTTTGATTTGATCAAAAGGGCTCCTTTGGTTGGCTTTATGACTAAAGGAAGGCCTCTAGGATGAAGGGAGGACAGTTGAGAGGGTATTTGCGTTGGGGTTGTCTGAGAAAAATGGCTTTTAATGTGTGAATTAGAGAGAAGGAGAAGTGCCCTTTTATAAGAGGGGTGATGGGCACCTTAGGAAAAGCTAGAAATATTATTTTATAATAAAATAATTTTTGGTTTCTAATGGCTTGAAAATGGATTATTTAAAGGATAAGGTGGGGATGTGTCGAAAACCACTCAACCTATAGGTTTTATACATGTTTGGGTCACTATATTAAATTTATCTTTTAGATTTAACTCTTAGTTAAATAGTTTTACATTTACCATGTCTCTTTGTATTTTTATATTATATGGTGAATAAACTTAATATATACTTCCAAGAGAACCCCAAGTGGTTCATTAATTATACACCTATAATTATAAAAGTCCTTTTTCCAAACCCTATATTTTTAGGAATAAAATATCAATTAATAATATAATATTTTTTTAAAAAACTCTTTTATGTCAATTTGGACACTATTTGGTATTTTGTTTTTTCTAAATTTATAACAGCATTATTACTTCAAAAGAAAATTCATCTAACCAACCCTAACATGTCATATTAACCTATAAAATAGTTTTAATTCATAAAAAGGCTCAAATTACATTTATTTGGATATTTATAATATCAATTAATTTAATATTTCATTAATTAAGTAAGTACTGCATCATCATTGTGTCATAATTGAATTAAACTATTTAATCTCTAAAATATATAAATAAAATAAAATTATGTAGGAATTTTTTTTATCTTTATTATTAATATTTATAGTTGAATTTATTATATGTGTAATCCTATATTAAAAATGTTTTAGTTATTAAACTTTGATTTTAACTCTTTTAACTCTTCTTTGAATTAAATAATAAGAAATGTCCTAATTTAATCCAAGCAGACCAAAGAGGTTCATATTTTATTCCTAAGTTTGTTTTTAGTCTAATTATACTTATCTAAAAGAATTAGGATATGTGTTAGGGTAATAATAATATCATTTTTACCCTTAATTACCCTATTTACTTTTAACCGTGGTAAATAAAAGTAAAAGTTACTATTCACCAAAAATTATTTTCATTTTATTGAACCAAATTTTACTTACTGATATCAACCGACTCTCTAGGATTTTTGAAATTCAACTCACAGAAGTGGTAAAGTTAAGTTTTATGTAAATTTGCAAATTCTCCTAGGAGGTGGGTAAAAGATGGTAAAAAGTTTAATAAAATTTATATATATATAAAATTATTATAAACTGTCTCCATTGAATTAAATTGAAATTATATAGGTATTATATATCTATTTTGAGCTAAAATAAATTTAAATAAAATAAATAATTATTTAAATAAAAATTCGGTTTTAAACTTTAACTATGTGTTTTTCACTATTCATCAAAAATTGAAAGTTTTCAGAAAAACACCAAACAATTCACCCTAAGCTAATTTCGATATTTAGAATCCAAAAATGATGTCCTTTTTGAAAGATAAAATTTATAAAATTTTAAAAAGTGGGTATTACTATTCATAATGGCTAGTTTTATTGGTTGTGGTGTGTGAGAACTCGAAGTTGCGTACAACACACGCTACTGTATTATTCAAAGAGAAGCATACCGTGGAAGATTGGGGTGTTACAATAACACTATCCACTTAAATATCTTTGATTCCTTGATGTACCTATGGGAGGGGCATTTAATGTTCCCACTTTCAGAATTTGAGGAACCCAAACCTTAAAAATAAATTAGTATATTATAAGAAATTTTATTTTTAGGTAATCAGTTGAGGTTTGAAAATATTTTTTAAAAAATTGGTAGGGACTTGGTAACATTATGAAAATATTTGAGGATGAGGTGAATTTTCACTTTTATAATTAGATTTATTATTTATTTAATAATTAAGAATTTAATATTTCAAATACTATATAAGAATATAAGGTTATAGAGGTAAGGAATCTGAATATGATTTCATCATTATTGCATTCCTCATACCTAGAGTTAAAATATTTTCGCACATTTTTGAAATATGTATTCTTGATAGAAAGAAACAATATTCTAGTTATCATTTATAGAAACATGCCTCCTAACTAATAATAAAAAGTAATTGATATTTTGAGGAAAAATGTGTAAGAAATATGATAGAGGTTAGAAGATATACCTGGGATATTTCCAGAAATCTCTATACACATAATTTTGTTTGAAGAATAACCGAAGCCCATCAGTCAGCCTTAGGGAATTCATAACTCAACCATGATAGAGGGAGTTAAAATGATATATACAAATTGTCAGAAGAAGGTATACTCTATGCCATTTATAACTCATAATGGGTTATCCCCATTCATATAGTTCCTAAGAAATCTAGATTGACCGTAGTGAAAAATGAGTAGAATGAATTAATCATTGTAAGAAACAAAAATAGTTGGTTAGTTTTAATAGATTATAGGAAATTGAATAAGATCACTTGGAATTATCATTTACCCATTCCATTTGTTGATGAATTGTTGGAATGTTTAGTAGGGATTAATCATTACTATTTTCTAGATGGGTTTTCCAGATACTTCCATATTCTCATTGTACCTGAGGGATGAGATAAAAAAACATTTCCTCATTATTTTGGAACATTTTCATACATTATGTTTCCATTTGGATTGTGTATTTCACCAATTAACTTTCAAATATTAATATAATAGTTTTATTGAACATATTTAAGACTTCTTAGAATTTATCATAGATTATTCCACTAGATTTGGAAAATATTTTGATTTCTATTTAGAAAATGTAAATAATGTTTTGAAAACATATATTTAAATGAACCTTGTTTTGAATTTTGAAAAGTTCTATTTAAATATGGAAAAGAAAACAGTTCTAGAACATATTATTTCACATAAATGGATTAAGGTGGATAACTCTAAAATTTAATTCATTAATACATTTTCTTACACCAAATTTGTTACGAATGTTAGATATTTTCTACGACATGTAGGATTTTATGAAAGTTTCATCAGATAATTTAGTAAGATGCATTTTCCCCTTTATAGATTACTCTTAAAGGATGGTGAATTTACTTTTGAAGATTATTTAAAGGAATCTCTTGATTAAATGGAGTATAAAATGACTACACCACTAGTAATGTATCCAAAAAATTAAGAGTAACCATTCAAGATAATTTTTAATTAAAAAAACCATAATGTTGGAGTAGTACTATCTCAGTAAATTAAGGGAAGACATCGAGTCATTTCATATGATTTAAGAAAATTCGATATTTCCAAATATAATTTTACTGCCAATAAAAAAATAATTTTTAGAAATTGTTTTTGCTTTGTATAAATTTAGAAAATTACTTTTTGGAACTAAGGTAACTATTTTTTTGATTATTCAACCCTTATATACCTAATAATGATGGAAAAAGATATAAAAGTCTGGTTATGGGGATGTTACTACTCCATTAGTTTGATTTAGAAATAAAGGACAAGACAGGATATGAAAATTAAGTGGAAGACCACTTGAGAAGGTTGCCTCATACTTCCAAAGTGGAAATTCAAGAAAAAAAAATTCAATGACTCCATTCCAAAATAAAAACTATACTTGATGGAAGTATATGTATAATTGTATCTTTAAATGATAATTGTTTTGTAACTTCTCAATTTCTATATCATATGAATCTATAAAAAATTATTGTTCTCAAAGATGAATATGGTTTCTATATCTGGGATGGACTATATCTTTGGAAACTTATAATGATAAAATTATTATAATATATTTTCATAAAATTTTGGAAAAATATGCCTTATAATTATTCTATACATTAGCTTGTGTAGTCTGTTTTGTATCTCAACGAACTTATAAGAAGGTTTTAAAATCATATATATATTATCCCTCACTATTTAAATATACTAGTGAATTTTATAAAATATACATACAATTTTAGTTCACTTGTAACATATATAAAATATAAGAAATTCCCTAAAAACCAATAGGCCTTTTTTAAACCATTGAACTTTGGGACATATGATTCATGTAACTATTTTTGATGTCATTTGGAAATTCATACATTCTATTAGTAGTGGGAAATGCTTCAATGTGGGTTGGTGGTAAAGCCACCTGAACTAAGTATGATAATTTTTTGTTCTTTTTTTTTTCAGGACTAATATCATTTATAGATTCATAGTTCCAAATAAATCATAAGTGAACAAGGAACCCACTTCTCCCATTGGAACCTATAATATCTAATGAGAATGTTTGGAGTGAAACACCATACATCTACACCTTACCACCCATAGAATAATGGAAAAAATATGGTTTCAAAAAAATAGATAATGTTAATCATCCAGAAGAATTTGAATCCCCATTGGAAGGTCTAAAGGTACATGTTAGAAAATACCTTATGGTCCATTAAGTAATAAAAAAAATAAACTCATTGGAATTTTTCCATATCAGTTGATCTATAATATAATATATCAATTAACAGTAGATATAGATCATAAAGCCTACTAATAAGTCAGGTAAGTAAATATATTTTTAGAGAAGGTTTAGAAAGAGAGAAGGCTGAATTTATAAAAATTAGAAGAAATCAAGAGAGTTAATTTTCAAAACACTAGTATTTTCAATGAAAGAACTAGTGTGACCCAGAAAATTTTAATTCAAAAAATATACTTTTATATGGGATACCATGTGCTCCTCTAAAACTCCAAATTGAAGTTAATGATAATTAATGTTCATTACCAATGATAAAGTCCTTTTATAGTCCCAAATTTATACCCATTTGCTGTTTTGAAAATAATTAAATAAGGATAAAAGAATTTATTCACTGTTAATGGGAAGAGGTTGTAGAAGTACAATGTAAATATACCATAATCACCAGTGGATGATATCACTCTACTCTAATATAACAATTAAGTTTTACCTCTATTTAATAATTGGTGATTATTGTCTTTATTTAAAATTTTTTCATACATCCACATCTATTACTACTCATTTAGTGAATTCCATCATTCAGGTGTGTGTGTGTGTGTGTTGGGGGGGGGGGGTCACCTCTTCAGTTTTTGGAATTTCAATTTTAAATTTTTCATTTTAAAATTTTTGTGTCTTTCATTATTATTTTTGGTTTGTATTGAAACCTACTGATATCAATTTGAACACCCTTATAAAATTTTTAACTATTTCAATTATGAGAAAATGATTTTACCCATGAACTCCGATTAGATAAATAATGAAATATATATATATTTTTGAATTCAAAGAGACAAATCTCATAAAACACACCTTGATTTTTGAATCCTATTACATGAAATACTAACATAAATTAAAATCACCAACCCAAGAGGATTCTAAACCACTTTTTACACCTTCTACACAATTCCATAAATTCATGACTAAACTATGACTCTATTCAAAACCTCGGAGCATTGGGGTCCTTTTTTTATAAATGAAAAAGTATTTTTTGGAGTTAAATATCACATTTTAAATTAACTTCTATTTCTTCATACCATGATAGTTAATCATTGTGGCCCCTAGAAGCCCTAAATTATCTTGTTAGGAATAAAAATTACAATACCAAAATATCTAACTACATAGATCTAGAAGTTAAAACATGATCAAAGCTAAACTCAAGTGTGTATGTGTGTGGGGTGGTGGATCCTTCTAATCTGAACTGAAGTTATATGAGCACAATAATATTCTATTTATGTGTTGATTTGGATAATATTATAGGGAAATATATAAAGTAGTTTTGAGAATGGATTTAAAAAATAATCAAATTTTAAGAAAATTGAAGGACATGTTCTTTCTAAATGGGGCATGAAAGTTGTCCTGACTTAGTTTCTTTAAAATAAAGGATTCATATATTCCTTCAAGAAGATAAATCTGAGCATAAATGAAAAAATAGAAACAAATTCATTTAATAGAATTGATATAATAAAAAATTAGTACTAACTACGTGTTGAATGTGTGAGAATACATTTTAAATTCAAAGGGGTTTGATATGAATTAATAAAAAGGTGATTGATTGATCATTATATTCTTAGGTAAAATATAAAAATCATATATTGTGCTTCAAATAGATCCAGAGCTTATTTTCTACCTTATAATTTTCTCACATCATAAAATACCAAACCATATACCTAGAAATATCTAAAATTTCCACATAATTATAAAAAGTTCATGACTCATTGCATAGAGATATATAAATTCATTAATATTATAGTGACTCCTACATGGGATTCAAATGATTTTTTGTTAAATTCATACGTGAGTGTTGATTTTGAAAATTCCATAAAGTTAATTATAAATGAGTTTATGATAATTGAAAAATATTGGGAATTATTTTAATATAATTAATTTATGAAATATAATTAAGAACATTTAAGAGGCATGATGAGTTTAAGTGACATGGATGTTAAAAATTGAATTCACATGGGAAAGTATTTTGGATTTAGTTTTGGTAATTTCTTTTATGTTAACTTGTTTCAAAGGCAAATGATTATATTGGAGAGAATTAAAAGAGGCAATCACTAATTTTTTTTATATTCCATTCATTTTATTCCTTCACATTTATTAATTCATTGACTTCTAGGTTTTTTTGAGATTAAAATTTCATTATATTGGATTTGGTGACTGTTGCTTAAAATATACATTTTTTGATACAATTAATTAATTTCAATTTTGATATAAATTGAATGTTAGAATATTGATAATTATTTATTATTTATTTACTTAGGTGATTAAGTTGGATGTAAATTTAAAGGGTAAATATGTCAGCTACAACAATGGTGGAAGTTGGCTAAGTATGTGAGGAAAAGACTAGTTATAAGATTGATGAAATTTAGTGTCGATGTGTATGGGTTATCCTGTAATGATTTTATTCCATGTAAGAATCATAGACTTAGGCACTGGGGGATATTTTTTCCATTTTTTTGATATTCACAAGACTCATTTTTAACTTTGTACTAACGACTCGTCTAAGTTTGGGAATTTTTAAGAGCCATTCTCCCCATACGTAAGAGTCATCAAGGATCTCTCTAAAGTTCATTCCTTATAACTCTATAATTGAGAAATTAGAAAACATGGATTTGATAAGAGTGAATATGATCTTTATGATAATGAATATTCTCTTTATAAGTGTCATTGTTATCTTTGTAAGAGTCATCCTACTTTTCATAAGTTTCATTTGGCTAGGGACATGAGAGGAATATTAGTATTTACTTTTTCTATTTTAGTAGAATACTAAGACTCATTATATTTTTTGAGATCAACTCTACATTTCTTAAAAGTAACTTTTCACTTTTTAAGGGCCATCTGGTAAAAAAGGAAGTCATATGAGGTGAAAAGTGGAATTTAGGAAAATTGCAGATCAAAAAAGTTTTACCTGAAATGGATACTAAGAACATTTCAAATTATAGTACTATTACAAGAAAATCATAAGAATCATTATAAATTTCATAATATTCAATTTGAATTAGAATTAAAAAATTGGTAAAGGGATTGAATAAAATAGTCATTCCTGTATTTTTTAATCATTATTCCCTTATAAAGATTTAGATACAGGTATTCTATACGGGGGGGGGGGGGATTATTTTAATTATTAATAGTAAATAAAAATAGTGAAGATCATATACTACCAAGTGGAGACTATATAAAGAAAGAAATATTTGTGAAAATATCTTCGAATCATTTAAGATTGAATTTACCAAGATCCCAACATTGATCAATGTTGGGAAAAAGTAATTAAAAGCTATGGGTTCAGAGGAATACTAAGTTCTTATAAGGATATTTTAATTCAAAGGAGGGAATCTCCAGGGATTTGACCTAGGAAAATTGAATACAAAAAGTATTTATAAAAGTGAGATATGTTTGAGGAGGAAGGGAGTTCGGTATGTTCTGCTACTATTTTAGTTTTTTGAGTTATATTTTCTATTTTCTACTATTACTATATTTTTATTTTTTCTCTTCCCACTATTCTTACTCTAAAAATAGGTTAAATAAAGTTTTAGTGATTGGGGAAGGTGAAGGAAAACCAAAATTTAACTCTTCAGTATTTGTTTTTACTGAATAAAAATATATTTGGATTAACTTATTTATATATTCATTAGTAGGATAATAAATTGAGTGTGATTGTGTTAAAGTATATTGTTCATGTTATTTTTTTAATAATTTGGTTTATGATTATGTCCCTCTCTACACTATGTTTAGTTTATATATGATGTAATAGGCTATAATGAGTATAGAGTATCTAGCGATTGTTGATATGTGTGTGGAAGATAGTGAATTTCATTTTAAGTTATTTGTAACATGAAAACTTGATTGTAATTTTCCTAATTAATTTTGGAGTGGTTTAATATTTATATTCGATTTATACCTTTTCACAAATATATAAATGAGGGTTGATCAAGGAGTGATTACTGCTAGATTAATCCTCACCATTTCATTCAACCTAGGGATATTGATGAAGTAATTATGAATTCCTTCATTTTTCAATTAATAAGAAGTAGAGTGAACTGTTTTAAATACTTGGATAACATTTCAGCTATCAATCAAATCTTAGACACATCACCTTTTATATCTTTCAATAAAATCATTTTTTAAATTATTTTCAAAGTCCCTAAATTTTAATCATGAAAACCACCCATTTTTAGCTAATCAAAAAATGGATTTTCCACCTTTATAGGTATAACCTTTTTTAAAGGTTGGGGCCAAAGCCTCATTTTATTATTAAAGAAAAGACCTATTTACCATGTATATATATACAAGCCTTAGTTTTTAACTATCATTTTTCACACCCATTATTGTTATTTTAGTAATCCATAATGACTATTTTACTAATTTCATGAAGATTACAGGAGCATTAGTTACTTTAAATGAAATAACTATAAACTCATAGTTTCCATATTTTGTATGGAAGGTAGTCTTTGGAACATCATCTTTTTAACCTTTAATTGATGATACCCCAATCGAAGATCAATATATGATAAATATTTATCCCCATGTAGTTCATAAAACAAGTCATAAATATGTGGAAGATGATACTTTTCCTTTATCATGATCATGTTATGGTCATGATAATCAATGCAAAGATGCATTGAATCATCCATCTTCTTGAGAAAGAGGACCAGAGAACCTCATGGAGATGCACTAGGGAATATAAAACCTCATTGCATATTTTTTTTATAGTTTCTTATTTAATACTTATATTTCAATAGGGGATACTCTATAGAGAGAAATTGATATGGTTAGAGATTTAAGAACAAGTTCTATAGAGAACTCAACCTATCGATCAAGTGGAAGACCACTCAAAACTTTAGAGAATAAAACAACATATTACCTTACTATAGGCATGTCATTAAGGAAAATAATTTTCTTTTCCTTAATCATTTGAGATATATATTATTCATCATAAGAAAATAATATCCAATATTGAGAAGGATTTACCAAATATGTTTTATAATTCTCCTTGATTTTTTATAGAATTGGAAGTTTTTTTGAGAAATGGAAAGTGATTTACCTCTCTAGAAAGTTGATAGTTTCTCAATATATGAGCATCTAGTATATTCAAAACATAACATAAAATTCTACCAAATAGAGAATAAATAGATTTACTATAATATTATTCCTAAAAACATTAATTAGGGAATAGTTATATACTTTAGATATAATGATTTCACCACTTGATGTTTTCACTATACTATCTTCTTCCATGTTTTGAGGTGATGTTTAAATATTTCTAGTAAACCTATTTTATATGGATGAATTTTTATAACCCATTCCCTAGGGCCCATGCCGTGACTACCCCAGGCCCACCTCTCAAAGGCCAGGGGATGTAGACTAGAAATGAAGGCATTATTCCACAAGTGGGAGGAATTTTCCTAAGTACCTATACACACACACACAATACTCCCATCCAAAGATACTTGAAAGTAAAAACCAAGGAAACCATGCTTTCAATCCACTAAGTAAAACACAACCATATTGCAATAGAAATTAAAGTACAGGGTAGAAACCTAGACTAGTATACAAGCCCACCAAAAAGAAAAAAAAACAAAAGTAAAACTCAAAGCTCTTGAAGCTCGTCCGTTGGGAAGCCTACTTGAAGGGTAGGTGAAGGGTAGCTTCTTGAAGCTGTAGAAGTACACCCTGTCTGTATGATCTCACTGAACACCACTATGCCTTTGTCCTCCTTGGACTTCGTCAAAGCATCTGTTGTCTTCACAAGACATGACAAGTGTGGGAAAAGTCCATGGAGGGGTGAGTAAAATGATACGAACTTGGGGACCCTAAAACCACAAAGGTAAAGAACAAGAGAAAATCCATAAAGAAATCCACAATCATATCTACTAGGGTATATGCCCATATATATACCATGAACATCCAGATATAATCATCTCCTCCACTAAGGAAATATGTGGTCCCTACCACAAAACCATCTTCAGGATTTTCATCGAAGGATAAAGTCATAACACACAAACTAGGCAATCATACTCCACAAGCCCATCCATCCCTGGCGGTGATCGTGTGAGAGATGAAATCCATTGAGAAAAATCCTACCATTCTGAATGGTACGTCCGAGAGAACGTGTTCCATCAGAAACATTCTACTAGGTTTGACTCTAGTGTCTGAAACTGGAGGACTATTTGTCACAGCCTTGCACCCGATGGAAGACTAAGGAAACCGTAGTGAAGATTCCCACTCCTCGTCACCGCGCTCAGTTGAGGGGCACTACTCTAGAGTAACCAGCGATACCTCAATCACTCCGATAAGAAGTGGCCCATGCCTCGGTCCGTCGAGGGAGCACTAAATCCTATCTAGGTATCATTTTCATCAATTTGATGGTCCCGCTCCTTACTTATGTGTCCAACATCCGAGGGATCTCCATCTCCAATTGAGGACCCGCACACTACCTAGTTGGGGATTACTACTTAGTGACTAGAGGACCCACATCCTAGTGCGATAGGGGAGTACTATTCATGAAGGAACCACACTCTGTATCAACAGGGGAGTGCAACTTCATAGATCAAGGACCCACACCATACCCGGTAGGTGAGTACCACTCAGTGACTGGAGGAAACACACCCTAGTAATATATGGGAGTACCGACTCTTTCAGTCTATTTGCAATGGTGGACCTGCACCCTAGTACGTTAGGGTAGTACCAACACCAGGCTAGAGGACTCAGTCCTTGGCACAACAAGGGAGTACCGAATCTACTGTAGCACTGCGTAAGGAGGAACCGCACCCTAGAATGAAAGGGGAGTACCAGATCCTATAATAGAGGATCTGTTCCCTACCCTGTAGGGTAGTACTAAATCTATATGCATTATATATGGAGGACCCTCACCCTATTCCACTGGGGGAGTACCAACTCCAAGGATAGAGGACCCGCTCCCTCGCACGACAGGGGAGTACTAACTCATCCTTTACGAACTTCTCTGAGAACTCACACCCTAAAATTTAGGGAGTCCCATATCTACCAAATTAGAGGGATAAGGATTAACTGTTCCTTGAGTCATCAAGGGAGTAACCGTCCTAACATCTTATCATAAGAATTACCCTGATTCTACCCAAAGTCTGCTCGTATCGGGATATCCTACTCTTGAAACCAAAGTGGACATCATATGAAATTATAAAAAACTCACTTAGAGTATCTCAAAAGGAATATATCGTACCAAGGGTCCCAAAAATATAGGTGGATCATCAAATGGATGCTTCGTTTAGAAGCTGCGACCATTTTAGTGAAACAGGGGCCGACTAGGTCTGGGTCTGGTGGGACCCGAATCGATCAAGGGTCCACTGACCTAACCTAGGTCCGAGTCAATCTGGGTCTGATCTGGCCCAGACTGGTTAGTCCCGGGCCATTGGGACGAGGGTCCAGCCCGCTGGGCTAAGGGTCCAGCCCGCTGCTGGCCCGACCCACCTGGATAGGCATGGCCCACCAGAACCAGGCCAGCCTGAGCTACCTTGCTGGGTACAACTCACCAAAATCAGCCCGGAACACATTGGAGCAGGTCGACTCCCTCATCCTGGATGTGGCTCTGTCGCGTCTGTCCAGCAGCACGCGATTCCAACTAGCTCCAATCCCCAGGCCAATTGGTCTAACCACATGGACCTGACCTCATGCACGACCCGTGGCTTGCCACGGGTCCTAGTCACACCGTGGCCAGAGCTATGGTTTTCTTCACGCAGTGACCTCTTCTGTGGACCACCAGACACACTTCGATGGTATTTTATTCGATCTGTAAGGTGTTTCAGAGTCCTTGGGATACATTCTTCATTTCCTGAGGTTCAAAATCCAGTTTTCATTTCTTTCACCGGGAAGCGCTTGTCTGGTGGTATTTCCTACGCCTCCTTGATCCGATCGTCACTGTCATTGTCACACCTCCATCGTCATTGTGCCAAGAACGGTTGTGCAATGACCAACCATTTGTTGACCCATTAATAAAGCGCATCAATGGGGAGAAGAAAACCAAACAACAAATTGAGGAATGGACCTCCACCGTCGTTCGTCACGACATTGATCTTCTCCCGTTAGAAGGATAAATGAGGAAAACTAAATACAATTGATTTATAAAATGATTTAATCTCCAATGATAATCCTAATAGAAAAATTCCTATTGAAAAAATGATTGAAATATGGTCAAACTATTTTTAGGTTGATCTGTGCTCGTTGTTTAAAACCAAGAATACATAGAAGAACATAATTTAAATAACAACCCCTACCTGGGTTGGATCTTTCATTGGCGATGCATGGTGTCGCTGCCTTTGTAGTTCTGTGATCATCTGTTTACGACCTTTGGTTGATTGTCGTTAGTGATAGTCCATTCGAATGGGGGGGGGGGGGTTAGCGTTCTTCATTTCCACCCACCAGAGCTTCAAAGAAAAACCAAGATTGTGCCAACAATCCTGCATCATTTACTTGTCCATTAAAGGATGAAATGTGAATCAGCGTTTCGGTTATGTTTCTGTTACAATGTTGTTACACTATTTTATTTAATGAAACAACATATTTAGTTTCATTGAATTACATACTTTTCACTTCAATAGTTTCAAAAGTTCAAAAATAAAATAAAACATCTACTTTATTTTATTTTAACTTTTTCTTAAAAAGTATAAAAATGATCTTTTTCGGTCGAGCCACATCGGTCGATGTTAAGTCCATTATTAGGAAATGTCACTATTCTAAACACAACATTTCCCTCATATTTTCAATCCGGGCACCCATTTATAAGTTTCCAAAATTGTGCACCCATTCCATTTTAATTCACTTAATTTTTTTTCAAAAACTAACTTTCACCCTTGACCCATGCCAGTCAAGGTTAAACTCATCCTAAGGGAAAAATTCCCTCTCAAGATCAATGGTACTCTCAGATTTCCAATCCGAGTTACCATTTAGTATTTATAAAGATTTGAAAATAAAATAATTGTTACTTAATTATTTTATTTACGACCAAAAACTAACTTCCACTGTTGGCCCGCGCTAGCCAACGTTAGGCCCTTTCTAGGGGAATATCGACATTCTAAGTTCAATAGTGCCATCAGATTTTTGATCTAATCACCAGTTCAAAATATAGAAAAAGAATCTCACATGTTTAATTAATTAACTTTAAAAAAAGTTTTCAAATCCATTCTGGCCACTCTGGGTCTCGGAATTACATGCCATCTTAGAGCCTAGTCTCGTAAAAAACCCCATTTAGTTTAAAAAACATTCAATGGAATTACGATCCATTACATGAATGGGTGGATCTACAATTAATGAATAAATTAAAAAAATCAAAAGTGGATAATTAACATACATTTATCTATATTATTATTTTTCTAAACATTTGATAAACCCAAAGTAAAGTTATGTATGAGAATACTCAGATTAATATTTATATTAAAGAAAGATTAGGAAAATAGAAAGAATAACTCAATAATCAATTGTATATCCTACTTGATTATTTTATTGATGAAAATCTATGTTATTTACTATGTGTTTCTTATGTAGATAGATTTTGATAAATTTTTTGTGAATGTTTAACTTAGTTTTAATTAATTTTTCTACCGACTTTTAGTGTTTTTAGGTTCTTTTTATAGTTTTGTGGTGTTTTTCTTATTTTTGTAATTTTTTGTTAATTATATACTAATATTGGTAATTTAGTATAATTATTAGTTTACACTAATTTTATAGTTTATTAACATTTAACATCTAACACATTTATTATTATTTTTAGTTTAATTAATATTAGTTTATTAATATTTATTAGTAATTATTTTAGTATGTTATTTTAGTATTCTTTATTTTTATTAAAATTTTATATTATATAAAATATTATTATTATTTTTTATTAGTTTTTTATTATTAAATGAGATTAACATTTATTGGTATTATTCTTACTATATTATTATCTGTATAATTATAATCTTGTCCACCAATATTTTATGAATTATTATTAATATATATTATTACATGTATATATATATATAATATTCTAAATTTTTTATTTAATTATTTTAAGTTTACTTTTTAGTTTTATTATTTATTTTTGATATATTATTATTTTTATTATTTTAGTATAATTGTTTTGTGTATATATATTTGATCACACAAGGGGCTGAATTCATCATCAAGGGGCATTGGAAAAACCCTACAAGCATGTTTGATTGACCCCCTCCTTCACTACACACAATTACATAACATGATCAGCGCCTCCCTCTCGAAATTATGGTCATTCCCCTCCCACCTATAGGCGCACACTAGGTTACACCCTCTTTCAACACAAAGTTGAGCACCCACTTTTTCACTCTCTGCTAAAGCACCTCCCTTACAGCAAACCTGGATGCCATCATCATCCTTCGATGCAACCCTCCTCACCTAACCCCCTATATCATGTCTGACTACCTCCCTACATTAGACCACCAGGCAGGGCTAAACCACTAGATGTCTACACACCTCCCTCATATCATAGTAGAAAAAACATCACCAACAGATGTCTCCTCTCGTACGTAGTAGCCACGTGACTAGCCCCTCTCAAAACCCTACCATCAGCGCTACCCTCTATCCACTGCAAGACCCCACATGCGAAATAAGTTGAACATGTATTTTATTCAGTGAAATTCATCACGCATTTTTGTTGTGGTTTGGGCATGAGGACATCGACGTGATTGGAGATTCATTTTGCTTCCAGAGTTCGGCGATGTGCACCTATGGCGAACACTGATCTAATATTTTCTTCAGTGGCGTAATGGTTTGGTTTGAAGATGCGGTGATCATTGTAGTGAAGGTTATTATTTTAAGATCACACAAGGTAGATTGTAGTGAAAACTATGACAAAAAAATCACAATTATATTTGTTTATTATTTTATGTGATGCATTGTCATCATGACTAGATAATATCTTTGGTGTTAGAGTTTTGATGAATGTGAAAATAATTAAATGCCCTTATTTGCTTCCATATTTGACTAATAATAATTTAATATTAATTGGTTATTTATTTAATTAATTATATCTACATTTGAATTAATTTTTATCTGGAACATACACTATAACACCCGAGACTTTTATAAGAAATATTTTGTTTTTATTTTATATAAATCATCAAAGGAATCTTTCACTACACACAACACTAGCTTGGCTTGCTTTACACGCAATCATGACCTTCCTTGATAGTTTGTGTCGTACGCAATACCAAGTTTCACTAAACAACGATATGCTATTAAAATATTATTAAAACTAGCCGTAATGAATTGTAATAACCACTTTTTGAAATTTTTTAAATTTTATTTTTCAAAATGGACTTCGTTTTTGGATTCAGAATATCGAATTTATCCTAGGGTAAAATTTTGGTATTTTTCTCAAAACTTTCAATTTTTGATGAATAGTGAAAATACTGGGTTACTATTTAAAAACCAACTTTTTATTTAAATAATTATTTATTTTATTTAAATTTATTTTAGGTCAAAATTGATACATAATACCTATATAAGTTTAATGTAATTCATTGGAGTAATTTTATAATAATTTTAGATATATGAAAATTTTATTGAACTTTTCACCGTCTTTTACCCACCTCCTAGGAGAATTTGCAAATTTACATAAAACTTAATTTTACTGCTTCTATGAGTGGAATTTCAAAAATCTGAGAGGCACGGTTGATGTCAGTAAGTAAAATGTTGTTCAATGAGATGAAAATAATTTTTGGTGAATAGTAACTTTTTACTTTTATTTACCACGGTTAAAAGTAAATAGGGTAATTAAGGGTAAAAATGATATTATTATTACCCTAACACATGTCCTAATTCTATTGGATAAGTGTAATTCGACCAAAAACAACATTAGGAATAGAATATGACCATTTAGGCCCACTTGGATTAGATTAGGACATTTATTGTTAATTTATTTAAAGAAGGGTTAAAATAGTTAAAATCAAAGTTTAATAAGTAAATAATTTTTAATATAGGGTTATACATAAGATAAATTCGACTATAAATATTCATTAGAAAGATAAAAATATTTCATACATAATGGTATTTTATTTGTAATTTTATACATTAAATAATTTAATTTATTTATGACACAAAGATGATGCAGTAATTATCTTATTAATGAAATATTGACATAATTGATGTTATAAATACCTAAATAAATGTAATTTGAGACTTTTTATGAATTAAACTAATTTTATAGGTTAATATGACATGTTAGTATTGATTTAATTAACTTTTTTCTAACTAATCATTCTGTTATGATTTTCACAAAAATCAATTACTAAATAGTGTCAAAATTGACATAAAATAGTTTTTAAAAAAAAATTTATATTATTAATTGTTATTTTATTCCTAAAAATCTAAGGTTCGGAAAAATGACTTAGATAAGGTTATATATATTAATAATAAACAACTTGGGGTTCTTTTGGCTTGTTATAGTAAGTTTATTAACCTTATAGTGTAAGAACACAAAAAGACACAGTAAAAGTAAAATTATCTAACTTAAAGTTAAATATAAATGATAAGGTTAAAATAGTAAACTAAACTTGTCAAAATTATATTGTATGAGAGTATTTATACCCATCCCCACCTTAGCTTCGAAATAAATCAATTTGGAGCTATTTGAAACCGAATATGGCTTTATAATAAAATAATATTTTTAGTTTTTTCAAAGGTGCCCCTCTCCTCCCTTATAAAAAGGGCACCTCCTCCCTCTCTTCCTCACACCACTTTGAGCCCTCAAGCTCGGCCAAACCCTGAAAATTTCTCCTCTACACTTCCCTAGAAACATCCTAGAGGTCCTGGTCTTCTTCAAAGACCAATTTTAGTGCCCTAAAATGAGGTCTCAAAGAAGCCCTTCAAAGAAGAGGTAATGTCCGTTACCGATTCTTTCAACTTTATTTCTTCTTCAACTTCTTCTTATTTAGTTGTTTCATTATGAATTAATAACATCAGTATCACTCATATACTGATATGTTATTATAAGTATGAAACAACCCTATTTCACCATTTATCCATCCTACGGAAAACGAAATCACCGTGCGTGCGTATGTACGGAATACCGTCTCTACGCCGTGGTGTAATCTATTTTCCACCACCACCTTAATTGGATGGGTATAATGGTGTAAATAATGAATATATATGATTATTGTAAAGTAATATTGATTCTGAAATAGTATACATACACTCCAATACAATTCCACGATCATGGGAACGATATCATCACTCGTGCGTATGTACGGAATACCGTCTCCATGATGTGATGCGACTCGTTCTACATGATTTTCATTGCATAATGATTACATAAATGAATTGAGTGAATAAATATGATTTATATTACACTAATAATATTCTGGAAATGAGGTATCTATAACCTAAAAATAAGAATAAGAATTTATTTGACAAAACACGCATAAGAACAAAAAGTAATAAACACTCGAATAACAAGTAGCAATGAAATATTACCAATAATAAGCTAAGAATATGACCATATATGATATCATAACAATGAGTATGATTCTGGATTAAGTCAATGAAATTATTTAAATCATTATACAGGAGGTTTGGACACTTACGAAGGAAATCAGACCTAAGGTAAGGGACAATCTTGCAATCACAATTTTTATCCGAGATTGTTTATACTTCAGAATTTACTGGGGAATATTTATCATCCACATCCATGTTTCCTCAATATGTAATATTATTTATATCCTCCTAAAATTATTTAAATCAAATTTTACCCTTCGGTGAGTTTTTAGTAAAAGATATTAAAGGAATCTTTTGTCGTACGAGGTACTTTTTGACTTTTTCAACAAAAGTACGAGAAGAATATTTTTTAACTTATACGACATGAATGAATTTTTAAAACATTATTCCCAAGAATCTTCCTTTACAAGTTTCAAGTTTATTTTTAATCAACTTCTTTTAGTTTAAAATTGTATGACATGTTAAGAAAGGAAAAATGTTTTTGAAGTTGAAAGGATATTTTCCTCAAGAATGGAGTTCAAGAGTTTTATCAAAATTATTTTCCATATAAGATAATATAGGGTTCTATTTCTATCCCTATTATTAAATTGATTTGATTATGTTGAGATGGAAATATTTTTATGAATTCCTTTATCTTATATGAATTGTTTTATGATGTCATGATGTTTAAGATTCCCATTTTTCTTACATGGGTTATGCTATGATGATGGTTTATGATTTTGTGGCACACATAAGAATGGTATCATTATGAGATGGGTGGGACCTATATATCCCTCAAATTAATTGGGTAAATATTTTATATCTCATGAGATAGACATGGCTGGAATGGCAGGTTAAACCGGTTCAGTGAAACAGGACTAAAACGAGGAATGAACTCGGTTCAGAAATGGACTTTGTCCACTAAGATAGTCTTGGCAATGAGTCTTGACTAATAAGAAATGATTCTCTATGATTATGTGTGTATTCCACAAAGCTTCATGTTTTAAGTTATGATTATTGTGATTATATTTCACTACCATGATTTATCCCATGTTATGAAATTATGATCTCTTTTGCAGGGTAAGATTTCCAAAATGTTATGTTTTTATGAATATGATGTGATTGATATTTCTTTTGTTTACCCTTACTGAGCATTTGAGCTCACCCTTTTGTATGTTTTATTTCCACAGGTCATGATGAAGGTTATCAAGTAAGATATGCCAAAAGGGACTATAGATATGATGAAATAAATGGGAGACGGTGTAGACGCTTTATGAACCAGTTGTTTATGTTTCCCAGTTTCTAAATACACTATACCTATACGGTCCTTTCATGGTTTTGTTATATGTTGTAATAAGTGTACTTCAATTTTTAAGTACTAACAATGTATGTAAAGTGTGGGTCGTTATATAAAAAATTTAATTGGTTCCCGTTCCTATGATACTTAATAAGTAATCACAAGAGGGAGATCATCAGAGAATTTATTTATCCGAAAGTTTGTCAGGCCTGTGAGAGAATCATAAATTGAACATGATCGAATTTTGAATAAATAAATATATTAATTAAAAAATTAATATTTTTTCTATGTTTTAATTCAAAATTTCACAAGTGATACCTAATAATTAATCTCATGTGAGCTAACCCGACACAGATTGATACTTATACTTTGTGAGAAATAGGTTGTTGTATTTTACCAAGTGATTCAATGCTTAAGTGATGTGAAAATTATTCATTAGGTCATAGAATGAATTGATAGATGATTTGGGTGAAAATTAGAATATTTCTTAATATTAGACAACAAGACCTGATAGTATTTTTATTAAAATTGGAATCATTTATAATTGAATGAATAAATATTCAGATGTGGTATTTAAATAATTAGCAATGCATGCACCTGAATGAACATCACAACTCTAAAACTTCCATCTCCACTTGATCTCTTACATAGATTAATTTAGTTTTCTTATATAGTTTTTTTAAATTTAATTAATTGTTTTTAAATATTTTCTTACTTATAATAATTTTTAATTGTAAATCACATTAAATAAATTGTTTGTCCAAACATTCTTCTTAGAGTATATTCCTAGTGTCTGCTCACACTCTCTCTGTAGTTCGACCTACTCGCCACTTATAAAGTAGTTAGTAGGTTAATAAATTCTCAAATTGGACACACTGTGATTCATGTTACAAATTTATAACTTCTCTTTGGGGAGAATTGTAGTATTAGTAAATCTTCAAAGAAATTGATTTAGGTTCAAAATAAAAAAAACGAAAAAATTTCAGTTTACTACTCTGGGAATTTTTCACTGCTGGAAATTTCACAACACATAAAATCTCTACGTGGCATGGTCAACACCATAAAACTAAAATCAATAACCTATCTACATGCCCAAAACTCAGGGTATGATGTATAATGATTCACTGTACATGATCTCTCCAAGTAATCCTTTTTATTTTAATGATATTTATTTAAGTTAGTGTTATAATCCATATGAGAATGATTCACCACGTTATGATACAAGTCATTTTACATATTTTAATCATTTTTAAAGTCCAATAATTCTTAAAAATTTAGAACTTGGTAATTCATGTGAAACAAGTGATTTAGTAATTGAACACATGTTGTTTTGGGCTATTAATGAGACAAATAGGATGTTTTAACTTCAAGATGAGTGTAATGAAAAGTTTCTTTCTTCAAAGAAATATCTAGAAAATCAAATGACAAATCTTGTCCATCTATCCACCTCACTACCACTTGATGGCCTAATTCAAAACAATTTGTTTTGAAGAAAGTGTAGTAGAGGTTCTATTTGAACAACATCCAGTTTTGGATTCTGATAATGAGACTACTTTTATCAATCCTTACTCTTATCACACTGTTGATAACTCATCCTCATCAAAATTTTATTCTTCCAATCCAATCAAATATCAATAATATAAGAGCTTAATCTTCATCCATGTAAAATATAAAGGTCCCTTAGAAAATAAAATTTCATGTTCTCCTTATAAGATTTCACAACCCGTACATCCCAAAATGAGAATGGACACATTCAATTTCTATCAAATTAAAACTTTTTAGAATGAGGAGGAAATTGAACTATGACCCTTATTTATTATGATAGAGTCATAATTGAACCATGACAACATTTATTTTCAAATGCAAGAGTAAGTCACTTCAAATGAAATCGAATCATCTATTTCTAAAAATAATTGTGAGTCCAAAACTTCCTTAAAAATGGAGACAATTTAAATATTTTAGGAGTTATAAAATCATCCTGTGATTTTATATTATAACACTCCTAATTTTCTAGAAACAATATAAGAATGGGATTTCTTAGAGGATACTGAATTTTCAGTGACACATGTGTCAATAGAGAAATATGATGAGGGTAGTATAGGAGAAACTTTTGAAACATATTTCTTTCTTGACACAATGGATTCATATGATCTAATTGATTCCACCCCACTTTCTCCACACATCGAGGTTAAAAATGATTCACTTGAAACACCCACTAGAAATACTCTTGAATTTTAAATTATCAATGAAATAGTAGAGCATGAACTGAGTTTTAAACCATTATATTTCACTATGCTAGTAGTTGGTGGTGAAAAAAATTTGGACACATCATCAACCCAAATACTGAATTCAAGGATATGATGGATATAATCTGACCACTGAAAGAGTATATTAAGGGAATTTATTATATTTAGGAAATTCAAAAATATAATTTTCTTGATCATCATGTTGATTCACTTTTCACAAACATCAATTATTTGGTGAGTCTTTCTCCACATGAAGTATATTCATTCCCCTATCAGTTGTTCTATTTTCATTTAATTCCACACATCCATTTGAACAACAAGTTTCCATTGAGATGTCATGTAGCTTTCATGTCAATTTCCTTTTCTATGAATAGATTCCACACTCCCACTGATAAAGAAGTAGATGCATGGTATACATTTTTGTTGAATACCAGTAGAGTTTCATCAATATATGGATAAAGATGAAGTAAATTTATCACTCAATGGGAGGAAATCCATCCTTTATTTGTTTTATTTTCACTTCATTTAGTTTCATTTCTTTTAGTTTTTAAGTAATAAAATGGAATGAATTTACCGTAATATTTTTTTTCTCTTGGAACAATAGTGGATTTGAATTAATCATATATATTTTTAACATCCACATGTTAATTTTATTTTAGTGTTATCTATTGGATATGATTTTAGTATTTTTTCCCATGTTTATATTTTATAGGTACATAATTGCTAGAGCTCTAATATATACATTCAGCCTTTCCATGTCTATCTGCATGTACTCAGGGAATTTTTTTTATTTTCTGTTATATTTTATGAATCAAAAAACACAATGAAAAATAATTATGTATAAAAAAATTAATTTTTTTTAGAAAACAACTAACATTTCTCTCATTTTTAAACCCATATGAAAATTTTTGTATTTTTTTTTCAAAACATGGTTGGGGGGAATAAAACTTATTTTCAATCATGCTCATTTGTGCTGTCCAACATTATATTTCCATACTCATGAGGATTATATACCATTTTTCATTATGTCATATTTCTCTTTTTCTTGAGGGAATCTTGACCGTTTTATGTCTTCTAAAACCTTCCATGTTTTTTCATCAAAGTGATAGAAATTTTGAAATTTTCTCTAAAATGGCTGAGAAATTTGTATGATATTTATCCCCTTTTACCCACTGATCCACCCATACATTTTATCCACAATTTATCCCTTATAATCCATGAGTAATCCTCTTTAGTATGAGCCGAAAACTGTTAACCTTCACTTCCAAATTCTTGAATATTTTCGTGATGATTTTTAATATGAGTATGGGGGAGATATTTATTCATGGGGAGGATTGTTTTTTGTGTAGTAGTCATTTAATTCACATGGATTAGCATTATCCCATCATGATTTTATGTGTTATATTTCATAGTTTCCACATTCATTATATGTATTTTGATATGAGAAGATAGATTCTTTTTTATTCCAACAACGAGAACTTTTTTGGTCATTACGTGGTAACCCTCACTTCTGGGGATACCTATAAAAGTGATGATCCATTACTCTAGTAGCCTGAGAGTTTTATATTTGACCTAATTTTAATTTGATTATATAATGTACACATTACTTGTGTACCTTTCTTCATGATTTTGTATGACATTTATTTCATGGGGTTTTAGAGTAGATACTCACCTGTTTTTCTACCTATCCTATTTTAGTGAGTTATGTCCCAAAAAAAGGAAAAAAACTAGAAAAAATATAATGAGGCATTGATTCTAATTTTATTGTAGTAAATAAACATTTCATTATGATATATAGAGAGTTTGAGGGAGACATTTGGGTTGACACTTATCATCTATTTATTTCATGATTCAACCCTCCTTTTTGCTCAAAAATACTAACAATTTTTTTTTTATGACCCACCATGCCACAACCTCCGATATATTTGAACCTATTTTAAAGTCCTTGAGATTGGTGCATTATTTTGATTTCCAATAGTGGATATTTTAAATTCCTTGAAATCCTTTGGTAATCATGAAAGTGTATAAGAATTGAGCACAACTTTGATCAAATTGTCTGAGTGATGAGGGTGATGGAAAGGTATGTCCCGTGATGCATGAGTGTAGACACTTGTTTTGGAAATATTGTAAGTGGAAGGGAAACCATTTTTGAAAATTTTAATTTGAAATGAAATCTGATATTTTGTGTTAAAATGGATTTTTATGAACTTTTATTTTTGATGATTTGTTTTTTCTATGTGTGCAGTTTCATGTTGTTTCTGACTGTTTTTTCCTGGGAGTAAAAAATTTCAAGTGTGGGGGATTTGATGTGCATGAATTTCACTCATTTTTTGTTAATTTTTATCTTATTTTTAATTAATTTTGTACCCACTTTCAGTGTTTTTAGGTTTAGTTTATAGTTTTGTAGTGTTTTTATTTTGTTTAAAATTTTAAGTTAATTATATTCTAATATTGGTTATTTTGTATTATTATTAGTTTATATAAATATTATAGTTTATTAAAATTTAATATCTAATAATTTTATTATTTTATGTAGTTTAATTAATATTAGTTTATTAATATTTTTTAGTAATTATTTTAAATTTTTATTTCAGTTTTATGGATTTTTATTAACATTGTATATTATTTAAAATATTAGTATTATTTTTATTAGTTTTTTTATTAAATTATATTAAAATTTATTAGTAGTATTATTACTATATTATTATTTGTATAATTATAACTTTTTCTACTTAAATCCATGTATTATTTCTTATTATTAATATATCTAATTATATGTATATATGTATATATATATCTAAAGTTCTAACAATTATATTTATTTATTTAATTATTCTCATCTTACTTTTTAGTTTTATTATTTATTTTTAATTTATTATTATTATTATTTAATCTAATTGTTTATTGTATATATTTTTGATCACACAGGGGGCTGAATTCATCATCTAGGGGTGTGCAAAAAACCCTAGCAGTAGGGATGATTTCCCCCCTCTCTCACTATGCACAACCACATTGCATAATCGTCCCCTCCATGTCTAGCAGAAGGCCTCTGCCCTCCATCCTACATGTTCACACTAGGTCACGTCCTCGTTTAATGCTAGGCCAAGCACCCCCTTTTACATCTCCACTGAAGCACCCCCTTGAAGCAACGCCTGCCGCTATCATCCTTCCTCAGTACAACCCTCCATGGGAAAACCCCATATCTCACATTTAGATGCCTCCATAAATGAGACGACCATGGATTGAAGAATGACCTGACAACCACATGGTTTCCTCATCTCACAGCAGTAAAACCCTCACCAGCGGATGTCTCCAATTGTATGCAATAGTTGCGGGATTAGCCCCTCTCAAACCCTACCATCGGTGCTACCTCTTCTCCCTTGTAAGACCCAAGGTGTGACATCAATTTCATATGTCTTGTATTTAGTGATAGTCATCGTGCATTTTTTTTTTGTGTTTCAAGAATGATGAAATCGATGTGTGAATAGATTAAATTTGCTTCCGGAGACCGACTCTCAGTGCTAACAACAATCACTGATCCGATCATTTTTTAGGCGACATAATAGTTTGGTTCAAAGTTGCAGAGATTGATAGAGTGATGGTTATTATTTTGTGATAATATCAGGTAGCTTGTGGTGAGACTATGACAAAATGAGAACAATGGGGTTTGTTTATTATTTTATGTACTATTTCATCATTATGAATGGATAATATATTTGGTGTCAGAGTTTTGATGAATGCAACAATAATTTCATGCCATTATTTTCTTCCATATTTGATTGACAATAATTTAATATTAATTTTATGTTTAATTAATTAATTATATCTTTGTTTGAATTAATTTTCTTTTTTACCCTACACACTTTCTTTGGTTCCCGTTCATACGATAACAAATAAGTAATCACAGGTGGGAGATCATCATTGAGTTTATTTATCCAGACATCGATCACGTGCATGAGAAAATCATAAATCACATGCAATTGTATTCTGTATAAATAAATATATTTATTGAAAAATTAATATTTTGTATGTTTTCTCCTTAAAACATGCATGAGTGATACCTAATATTTAATCTCATGTGAGAAAACCTGACATAGATAGAAAATCTAACATTGTGAGAAATGGGTTGTTGTATTTCACCAAGTGATTTAATGCTTAAGTGATGCAAAAATTATTCATTAGGATAGATAAATAAATTATAGATGATTTGGGTGAAAATTAGAATATTATATAACATCATAGAATGAGACTTGATAGTATTTTGATTAAAATTGGAATCTGTGATAATTGAATGAATAAATATTTAGATGCGGGAATTAAATAATTGGCATTTCATGCACCTGAATGGATGTTACAAATCTAACATTTACATCTCTGCCTACTCTCTTCCATAGATTAATTTAGTTCACTTAGATAGTTTTAGATAATTTAATTAATGGTTTTTAATAGTTTTTTTACATTTTTTAATTTTCAATTGTTAATCACATTAAATAAATTGTCTACCCAAACATTCTTTTTAGATGATATCCCTAGTTTCTAATCACATTCTATCTATGGTTTGACCATGCTCTCCACTTCTATAATAGTTAGTAGGTTAATAAATTTTCAAATTGGATGCGTTGCAATGCACATGAAAATTCCCTATTAGGTTCTCTAACCCAATCCCTAAAAATAACTATACCTTTCTCTGATACTGACTATAATGATCTACATCTCATAAACATATTATTACATAATTTATAAAAAAATTATCTATAATATAATCCCAGAAATCTTGAGTTACAACATCTTTTTAAAATTAGGTACCTCATAAATAATGTGAAAATTAATAAAATAGACTTTTATTTCAATATTAATAACTGTCTACAAGTGATCATTGTACTCTTATTAATATATGTGATAACCTAGTAGTGTACTTAAATAAAGGAGTGAGTCATAAATCTTATTAAGGTTATAAAATAGGACATACAAATGAAGCAATATAAAGAGAGTCAATAATAATAACATGGAATCAATAAAGGGAAGGTTTATAAATCATCACATAAAACCACAGAATTAAATACAATATAATATAAGATCATGGTAATTATGAGAATCATAATAATCTGGAAAAAACATAAATCATGTCATAATTCATGGCTCACCACCAAGACAACATAACATAATGTGCTAGGATCACTACCCATACAGTATAGATCACATCTCATGAGATGAAATAATTACCCAATAGATTGGGGGTATGTATAATTATTGAACCACTAATTATCATAATAAATAATTAATATTATGTCTACATAAAATGTAAACATACATAAATTATAAACATGAAATAATCCCATGATAAAGAAATGGGTACCATAATAATTCCTTAAATCATTAAACATCAATGTATCATGTAGGATCCAATGAAATTAAAGGATTAAAGCATCTTTTACATTCATAATTAAACAAAGTATCATTGGAAAGGAAAATATATTTCAAAGTGATGTTAATATAATAATAAAATATGAAGAAGTCATTAAAATAAACTCAATATTTAAACTTTTAAGAAATGGGGAAAATAGTAATTAAAAGTGGTACATACATAGTGTTTCCATAAAACTAGAAATAAAAAAATATATTTTATGATGGGGGCGGGGTTATTTGAAAATAATATGGAGAAAATAAAATTTTTAAAATTATAACAACATAAGAAGAATTTGTTAAAAATAGAGATAAGTTGGAAAAGCTACTATGATAATATTCTTAAGGATTAACTTATGGAAACAATAAAAAGGAAAATATAATGGAATGAATATTACCTAAAAATGAGAAAAGATAAATAATAAAGGACATAATTTATGATCACTATAAAGGTATAAATATTAAGATAAGGATAAATATAGAGATGCAAAATATATTTTCCAAAATGAGGAATAACGATGAAGAATGAGAAAGGACCCCTTAGATTAAGTCAAAACATGCTTGAAATACTACACTAAATTTATCATTAGAAAATTTACATTAATTAATTAATTTATTAAAAACCATTTTAATATCTATTTCTTATAATATAATACATTTTACCATGTTTCATCTATTTATTAAATTTATATTGTTCACGTTGGCAGTTTTGAGGTTGTTTGGTTCATTGTTCCAAAACCACTTTTATGTAGTGTAAATGGATAAAGGGAAATATTAATTTTTTAAATAAGATAAATATGAGTCATTAATTATGTTTCATATCATTACATATATTATGGAGTTTAATAGATCATTTTATGGGTACAATTCAAGGAAACTTCCTTGGTAAAATTTGTTTTTGAGTTAAAAATGAATAAAATTTCTTACATTTAATATTATTACTTCTATGCCTATTTTATCATTATGCAATAAAAGGAATAATTTTATTTTATTATTCTGTTATATTAAATAATAATAATTTTTTGAATAATAGATATTAAAGGTATAAGTGAAAAATAAAATATCACCATTCACTTAGTTGGAGTAAAACTACAATAGGTGAAATGCTGTTTTTAAGACGGTTTTAAAAGGAATTGGTAAACCTGTTGATCTAAGAGTTTTATAAAAACCTTAAACTATATTAAAAAATCTATTTTAAAGTTAATTTAATTTAGAAATTTATTTTTTAAAATGGTTAAGGGAATAATTGAAATGAAAACATGGGGTTTAAAACCCTTACCTTGAACTTTAAGTCACCTCCTTTGGATTGAGCCTAGATGCTTTAGGGAAGGGAATTTTGGTCACACTAGGGGATTACTGATATACAGGGGAGTTTGTAGGTTTATTTTGGTATATATTAGCAATATAGGTAATTATGAATGTGAGGAGAAGGTTTTGATGAGGGGAGTTTATATAGCAATGTGGGAGGGGTATTTTCGAATAATGTATTGATTATTTTATCATTTAAGATAAAGAATATGAATAATATTGATTCATATGACTTTTATTGGTCCAGGAATAAAAATGGAGGTTTATTTTACCTTAAAACCTTACCATAATGAATGGAATCTTCGAAAAACTTAAATTAAATATGAAAAATAAAAAAAAACATATATTAAAAATTTAATATTTAAATAAAATCATATATTATATGGAAATACCATTTTATTTTGAAAAATTAATATTTCTTTTGACACGAGTGATTACATTTATGATTATTATCTATAATAATTATTATATGTTTGGTAGTTAATTAATATATTTACTTTAAATAAAATATGTTTCAGAATTAGATAAATAAATATTAATATAATAATTAAGTTAAAATATACTTTATTAAAATTTAAATATATTTCTTTATTTTAAGTTACATGATTTAAGAATTATTTTTTGGGGATTGTTAAATTTATATTTATTTATTTTTACTCATTGTAAATACTAACTTTTAGGAATTTTAAGTCATGAAAAAACTTATGCTACCCTTGATCCATGTAAATGAGATGGTCTGTGGCAAGGCCTAAAGGGAATTCCTAATCCCCAAATACAGAAAACTAGAGATTGGGAATCTAGCGCACACTCTTGGGGATGTGATTTCACAATGTATATATAAAAAACATTCCATAGAAACATACTGAGATTCTAGAATAGTACATCTATACATTAGACTTCCATTCATAATCAAAACAAGTGGATATAAATATAACTTAAACCCAACAAGTCATAAATAAAAGTAAAAAATCAAACGAAAATATTATACCATAACCCAAAGAGAAATAAAACAAAACTAATTCATGATATCAATTAACACATGAATGGGTGAAGTTTTTAGTACATACAAAATCCATAATAAACAAGAAAGATCCTAAATACCAAGATGATGACCTCATCATGAATTAAAGTCACTCTTTAACATCCCTACATGAATACACACCATGAGAGACTAAAAATAAGAGTTCAATAGCATCCCAAAAACTTTGAACCTTAGCCTATATAAATCCACCGAGTCTATTGATATAGAGTTCTATAAGTAGGGTGTGAGCAATAATTCCAAGTAGTATTTACCCTAAGATTCCATGAATTTCCTTTTTAAAACATTCTATATAGGATATTTGGAAATACAAAAATGAAATTAAAGACTTTTTTAAACAATTTAAGAAAACAAAATCATAAAAATAATTGTTTCATTTTTCAAACCCTAATAGTTCTTTAAGAAAAATAAATTAACTTATTTACTAGAAAAATAATTTACAAATTTTCCTCCCAAATTATTTTCAAACCAATTTTAATTTTTTTTTAAAAGGAACCCAAAAACATCTGAATAAGGAATCAAAATTATATGTAAACATAAATAGTTGAAAAGTGGAATAATTATCCGAGTCAGTAAAGTATATAAAGTAGCTACAAAATAGTAAAAATAATTAATAAGTAACACTAACATAACAATACATTTAAATTTTACCATAGGAAGGGATGAAAATCAAGTAGTATAAATTATAGAAATTAGTGAATGGAATTAATGCGAAATAATAAAAAAAGTAATAGTAAGAGATAAAATGAGTAAAATCATATAAAAACACATTTCATAACAGTCATCATGTGTGAATCTCTAAGATATCTAATGTAAATGAACACTAATATACTCATACTTTATTTTGTTCAAAAATAATCACATCCAGCTACATCTAAGATACTAGGGAGAGATATGTTAATGGATAGAAGTAAACTCACATCTAAGTCATAGTAGTGTTATAGTTAGTGGTACATGCTTAGGAGAGTGGATCAGTGTTTAGTGATACTTATCCTCGGGTCCTTACCTAAGAAACATGGGTTCCCATAAATTTATCTACTAGAGGTGGGGTCATGTTTATTACACATTAATCATATATAAATAATATAAATCATATCAAGGAATATAAATATCAATTCCTCATCCATCACCCATAAACCCATATTAAATAATACCCCCTTTGCATTTATATAAGCATAAAAAAATAATCAATTCAACCTATCGACAAAGAAAAACATATCCAACATGTAATACAATGGGGCTCAGATCAGGGGTGAAAATCATTTTATGAAAACTCATTTCTAAATAAGGTTCCAAATATGACTTTTGTTTCAATAAAACCATCAAAAACTATAAACCATTTTATAGAAACCATTTTGAAAGAAAGTTTCATTTAGAAACCACTTTTTAAATAAATATATGACTGAAATTCAATAAAACACAACTTACCATATATTTATTAAAATGACCCAATCCGCTGGGACACTCTTAACCATTGACAAGGAAAGTGTCCCACCCTAATCCAACCACTAAAAGTCTAGGGGATAATGACTATCACTGATTCATAATATCATACATATGGGAGGCCTTAGCCTAGTCCAATTATACTCATGCACACATATCTCCATATACTATAGTGTAATGGAGGAATTAAAAAACTAGAATAATTAATTAAAGTAATTCCTTGAATATCCCACAAACAAGTATCCTAATACTTAGTCAAAGTAAAGAGGGAAATATGCAACTCTAATAACAAGCAGGTTGGTCCAACCTAATAATAAGAGGGATAATAGTCTCAACATACAACCACTAGTCTATTTATACCAATGCTACCACAACCTCCAATAACCACTAATAACCACACACAATAGGTTCTATATAATAAAACTTTTTTCTATATAACACTTTTGAGTATTTTAAATAATATATTTAGAGTTAGGTGTATAGACATTGTAGGATTCCACTACCAATGGAGCCTGAATGTCGATATATTGAAAAAATTAAATATATTATATCATTTTTGTGTAGTTTTTTGGAAATAATGGAATATATATTGAATGGTTCATGATATATAAAATTTTATACAACCATTAATTATATAATTTGTGTTTTACCCAAGGTCTGACATAAATATTGTGTGCGTCATGTGTTTTGTTTAAGAGCAGTCGTGGGTGGAATAATAAAAAAATAAATAATTATTTTTTAATTAAATGGATGAGACCTAATTTTCATCCTATTTTAACACGGTTATGGTGAAATCCTAGGGTTAGTTTCATAACCCTAGAAATTTGAGAGGACCATGGAGGAGATTTTTGGCAGCGATAACAGAATCATGGATCGATGATCAATTTTACAATGAGTTTATCTTCAATAACAGAGTTCTTAGATATCACTAATGAAAACAATGTAGAGTCATTATTCATTAGTGATTCATCCATTTTTGACGAAGGATTTCTTTTGTTTGATTCATTCAAATTTTTGGATTCTCTCAATCTAAAGAGAATTATTTCCTTAGAAAATTAATTTGCATATCAATTATTGATTTTTGTCTGATGATTTATCTTCCTAGAATTAGATATTGTCTAGAAATTTATCTACCATTGTTTATTACTCAATTTTTGTTATTTAAATGTTAATGGATCAAGTCCAATGTAAATAATTGATGATATATATTTTCTCACTTTTGTTTTTCATATTTTTCTATCATTGTTCTTTAAATGTTCATCATTAGAATTAAATTTGACTAGTGGTTTGACAATACTCCTAAATCTATATTTCACAATTTATATTTGGTAAAATGGATTGTTACCATGGTTTCAAAATAATTATCAAAGGAAAAATAGAGGTGCAATGAATATGATGGAAGATTAGATTTGGATTTATTGTTTTGTTTTGTTGATTGGAGATTTTTATGGTGCAGTGTGATGAGAAATGACTTATGAATGGATGAGTTTCCCAAATCCAGACACTGTTGATGGTTTATAAATAGTTAAACCTAGATATGAGATCATTTAGGAATTACATGGTGGAATTGATAGTGCCGATGGTGTGTCCGAGAAACGTATAAGAGACTAGACATTCATTGGAATCCCAAAAAACATGGTATATATTTTGGAATAACACATGCTATGTGGGCCCTATTTCATGACGACTAGGGTTTATGCACAATGATAAGTATCACATTCCATGTGGCCTTTCATATGCCATGTGACTCTTAATTGGTGACCCATTGTGTACCCCAGGGGTACACAGGCACATGGACAACCGACGAGGACGAACACAACCAGTGGGCACATACACAACCAGTGTACATGAGAATGACCAGTGTACACATGCACAATCAAAGTACATGGGAATGGTTCGAAGTACATGGGAACAAGTAAAAACTTTAGAATTTATATACTATCTATGATACCCTGTATATTCTATATAAATGTAGTGTACTCCCTTAGAGGTATGTTAAATCCCCCATTCTCTTCAGTAGAGATGAATATCAATAGGATATGTTCCGTTGATCCATTCTCATAAGGGTAAACTAAATCATCCTATACTAAGAATAGAATGAGTGATACCCTATATAGGTTGGTTTTGTATTGGTTTAGGTATCCCTCTATGTGTCATAGATTGTGATCCTATATGTTTCTTCCAAAACATGGTTTAGGTATCCCGTTACCAGCTTCTAGGGTGTGTGATACCCAATCCTAGTGAAAAAAATTGAGTAGGGTTAGGTATCCCCCATAGGCCATGGGTGTGATCCCCTATCTATGTATCAATATCTTCTATGTTTTAGCATGTACTTATTCATAGAGAGGACCAACAAGCACAACCTCTCAGAAGAGATCCTTCAGTATTAGAAATACACGATGAGTGAGTTCTCTTAGATGATCATTGCCTTGAATCCTCACACTGAATCCAAGGATAGCAGTGTGGATATGACCTTAATTTGATACATGGTGTCCATCCTTAAGAATATATATATATATATATATATATTATCCTTTATTATGAGTTGAGTCTCCTTGATGCATTATTTTTGGTGATCACATGGTTTCCTATTGGGTATTATTATACTCAACCTTGTATGAGATATTCCCACAAGTGTCATGTATTTTTTAAATGATATAAATTTCAATGGAGTCTAAGGAGGACTATGAGTTGGTGGAGAATAGTTATGCTAGATGGATCGTAGATAGTTCTAGGGGTTATGTATTAATGGAAGTCCACTTGTTATTAGAAGGTGGGAATTTTATCTATTTTTATGGTATTGTATTTGGATAACTTTCATTTCCATAATTGTGTCTTACTCATATGTAGGATTAGTTATATGCATGAATTTGGGTTTCAGTTGTATATATCCTTTCCACGTTATATTGGAGTTTAGAGTTTTGTGTGTGTGTATAAGTACCTTAGTCTAAGGCCTCCCATGTGTGTGATATGACTACTCGATGATATTATCAATACCATGACCAATTATAGGTGGGATTGGTGTGTCAAACACAACTTTTCACTAGCTAAGAGGGCCTATGTGGGTCGGGTCATTACATAATGGTATTAGAGTAAGCTATCTTAAGACTGGTGTTTGGATATATTCTATCTATGAGGATTGGTTTGATTATAAGGTAACATTGTTAAAGTTTCTTGATTTCATATCTTAGGCCATAGAAGGTAGTGATAGTGGGGAGGTCAACATATATATTCACAATGAAACTAATAGCTGAATTTTTTGACTTAGTATATATAGTTCCTGGTTGTAGGAAATAAATTGGTATTTGTATCATATTGGAATGGGTTGTGGTTTCCATGTACTTCTTAATTCAGCTCTCTAAATATGATCTTTAAACATGATGAATCTTGACATTTTAAGGATGGACCCATGATTATATCCTACTATTATTCCTCAATGGGGTTGTGATAATGAACCACCTAGTGATGATGCTTCAATTCATGGGCCTGTATAGAAGATGGTACATACGTGTGGTTTTCTGATTCTACCTCCACCAACTGAGTATCTAGTTGTTCCAAAAGTATCAAAATATTACTTGCACAAGTTGAGCTCAAATCATGAGTTTCAGAGGTATAAAACCCTCAGGTTTTCGGGTGATCCAAATTCCAAGGTAGTATAGGATTTACTTAAGTAAATAGGGTGGTTTTTCTTCTTGTTTGGACCCCTCTTGATTAGATGGTGGTTGTAGCAGCAGACCTTCTCCACGGATCAACAAAGTGATGATGGATCTTGGTAACATAGACACATGACATGGTTAATCTCAATTGGAAAATGAAAAGGGCATATTTAGAGAGGGTTTTTACCTAGATAAGTTGTGGGAACTAGGTATCTAAGAGCTTATATAGATTTATCATGGTATCATATTAGTCACGGAGTATGCGTCATGGTTCACTAACCTCTCATGATACTCTATGAACATATTTTGTGATGCATAATTTCAAGAAAAAATCTTCAAGAGTGGACTTTATTGAGATATATGGGATGGAGTGGAATCTCTTTTTTTCCCTTCCTATACTACAGTATTGGAGTGAACATTGGTTATGGATAGATTTCCGGATGAAGAGTCTCCAATAGTTAATGCTATTGGTGGGAACCATGGATCTAAGACTTCAGTAACTAGTAGTCAATTTTAGGATTAGGGATATGGGTGCATGAGGTGTTTCCAAAGATATTCATAAGATAGAGGGTCTACCGTATAGGGCTCTTTGGATGGTTCAAGTCATCTAGGGGAGAGGATATTCTACTCCAATGATGGGTGTGGGAATATTTCAAGGGATTGTCCAACCCCCTATGTGGCTAATAGGGATACTGTAGATGAACCAGCTTGGCAGAGGCACTGACTAGAGTAGGGAGGTTTGTAGGGTGGTGAATGTGGAAGAGGAGTTTGAATAATAGTGGGAGGTGTCCATGATTTTGATTTATTTAAAGCAATACCCCTAGGTTATCCTTACCATGCTTAGGGAGTTGGTGGTAAAGGATGTGGGTAGCATCATGTAGTGTAGGATTATGATGGAGTGGCTCTAGGGATAATTTGAGGTATGATTTTTGTCTTCTCTACTTTATCTATAGAATTAATAGACATAGGTGAATGAAAAAATTTCCTAAAAACATACCTTATTATATATATATAGATATTCTAGTAGATCCATTGGCCAAACCCTTATATATGGAGTCTTCTATTGAGGGAGATTCAGTGATCACCCCCTACAACCAGTAGTGTGAACAAACCCTTAGAGGAGAGAGTTTCTTAATATATTTTTTTCATTACTATGATGAGGCCTTATAATACCATTATTTTTATGAATTTTTTATCCACATTTCATTCATAGATTGGTTGTTTTGGGTGGTGGATGTGGTGTGTATGATTTGATGGGATGCAGTATTATTTTATTGGTACAAAGAAAGTCTATACAAACCACGATGGGATCATACATTGGAGGATAAAACCAATTACTAATTATTTGGATAGTATTACCCTTGGTGAAATATATGCTGTGAGCTTTTAGTTTCTTGATTTTGTGGTAGAGTATGATAATATTTTCCTTGAGGATGTGCTATGATTTCATCCCCACTTATAGATTGATATCTACAAAGACTTTCTCTTAAAGGCTACTCCGATAGATACACTATCATATCAAAACCACCCCAAAGATTTGATAACTGATGGTACAATTTGAGGATTTGTTGAGAAAGGGATTTTAAGACCCTATGTGTCCCCCCTAAAAGCCCCAATGTTGTTTACTTAGAAGGAGAGTGAGATTTTGAGGCTATGTGTGGATTAGAATTTCCTAAATCAGGTGACCATTAAGAATAAGCATCTTATTCTTATAATTGATGACATCTTCAACCATCTGAAAGGGGTGAGGTGGTTTTTAAAGATTGACCTTAGGTAAGACTATCTCTTGCTCTGAGTTTGAGAGGTGGGTATAAAAAAGATAAAATTTTGATGTTGTTATGATCACTATGAGTATTTGGTAATCCTCATTTGAATGATGAAAACCAAACTATATTCATGGGGCTTACAAACTAAATATTTTAGTCCTTTTTAGACCGGTTCATTGTAGTCATCATCAATGAAATCCCTGCATACTTGGATCCGAAGAGGGGAATGTGATAAATTTTAGGATGGTCCTGGACATACTCCGAGGGCATATATTTATGGGAATCTCTCAATGTTTCAATTATGGATTTGAGAGGTCAATTATTGATACATTTAATAAAAATTTGGGTGTAAAGGGGACCCATTAAAGGTTGATGTAGTGATATCTTGTTATCCACCCAAGAGTGTGATTGATGTGTAGAGCTTCCTTGGGTTGGTAGGCAGACCACCACTTTAGTTCTTAGGTTGGTAAGCTACTATCATAGATTTGTGACACATATATTCAAGATTTCGGAACTATGGACTACTTTTACCTGAAATGGAAAAACTTTCATGTGGATATAGAAGTACCAGTAGTATTTTTAGGATATGTGATAGATAATTTTGAGAAACCCATATTGAGACTTCCAGAGGAGGGTGTTGAGTTGTGGTGTTTTGTGATACCTCTAGAACTGGGTGTGGATTCGTTTTGATGTAGAGGTACGTGTTGATTTCTTATGGGTCTCATTAGCTTGGAAACAATGAGAATAACTACACAATTCATGATATAGTATTGGAAATTTTTTTCTTTTCAATGAAGATGTGGTGAAACTACCCTATGGGAGAGTGATTTATCATATATTCAGACCACATGTTTCTTTGGTATATCTTTTCACACAATGATATTAACTTCAGTCATAGGTTATGAATAGAGTTATTATAGTATTATGAATTTTAGATATTCTATACTTATGGAAAGGGGAACACATTGAAAGTGTTCTCTATAATAGATATTGTTTACAGTTGTTAAGTGAGGAATTAGAGCATTTGGCCTCACCGTAGTTGTACTTATTGGATGAGGATGGTTTATCTTACTTCCAGTCAATGATTTTTAGCCCACTTATTCTTTATCATGTTAGGGAGGGATAACTTGGAGATATTTATTTTTATAACTTTCATGGTAAGATACCCACTAGATGTTCTCTTGATGTATTTTCTAAAGGTGGGGAGAACATTATCATTTTTTGAATACCAATGATGGTACCTACCACTCCGTAAGAGTTAGTATTGATGGTGTTTCATAAAACCCCATTAGCCATATACCCAAGAGTAGAAATTATATACCAGGACTTTCAGTGTTAGTTCCAATGGACAAGGATTTAGAGGGGTGTAGCTGAGTTTTTCTCTCAATGCACCACTTACTAGTAAGTGAAGGTTGAGCACCAGGTTCCTATAGGTTTTTCTCAACCTCTTGAGGTTTCAGAATGGAAATGGAATGATATTTCCATAAACTTCATGAATATAATTCGATTATCATCTATAGTTGAAAATTCTATATAGGTGATCTTATAACTAACACCATGTCATCCCACTTCCTAGCCATCAGAGAGTAGAGTTTAGTGGAGAGATTAGGATGAATTTACATGTAAGAGATAATATAACTTTATGGAGTCCCCTAGAAGATCATCTTAGACTATGATGATTTCTTCGCATCATGATTATATAGAGGATTACATGAGTCTTTGGGACTATGTTACAATTTTTGAAGGATGTTCTGCCTATAGAAATATGTCCATATAGTTTGGTCTATTCAGGTTTTATAGGGAATGATTTGGTCTTTAATGTTAGAATTTGGTCATAGCTATTAGTATTAACAACTATTAGTGTAGCTTTAATACAAAAAATACTTACCAATACACCGTCGATAAGGAGCCATTCAAGGCCTTGTATGAGATACCCTGAAGATCATCAGTATTTTGGACTAATCCAAGGGAGTCAACACTCATGGGCCAAAAATTTTTATGAGTGACAACAAAGAAGGATTAGATCATCTAGAATTAAATGAGTCATTACCAAATCCATCATAAGTCTCACGTGGATCGATGAAGGAGGCCTTTAGAATTTGATGATGGAGTCTATGTGTTCCTGAAGGTCTCACCTCAGTGAAGACTGAATAGATTTGGGAGAGGTGTTAATTTAACTCTATGTTTCATTATTCCCTTACAGATACCTCATTGGGTTGGAAAGTTGGCATACAACTTAGCCCTATCACAATAGTTAGACATGGTGCATGATGAATTCAATGTATCATTGTTGAGGTAAAATGTGCATGTCCAATTGCATATTATCAACTGGGGTGAGCTAAAATAGAGGATGGAGCTACCTTTATAGAGTACCCAGTAGAGATTGAGGATTGGTAGGAGAAGATACTTTATAGGTGAGCGATTCCCTTAGTGCATGTTTGATGGAAGCATGTGAGCCTCTAGGAGAGAGCCTTGGAATTTGAGTACCTGATGCGAGCTCAATACTCTCACTTGTTTGAGTAGGTTTTTTCTTTTTTGAATGACAACACCTAAGTTGGTGAGAATATAATGACTCAATTTTTTTCTTGCAACACTTTGGAATATTTTAAGGAATATTTTCTGAGTTAAGAAAGGAGTCAGCAAGTGATTCAAGGGAATGTGGAGTATTGGTGTTGATTTAATAAAAATATTAAATATATTATATCAAGTGTTTGATTTTTTTTAAAATGGTGGATTATATCCAAAATAGAGATTCATAGGGGAAATCTTAGACTGCCATTAAATCCAAAAAGTGGGATTTACCCTAGGTGCGACATAACCTCTGTGAACTTTGAATGTTTTATTTAAGAGAAATCATGGGAGGAATAATAAAAAAATAAAAAAATAAATAAATTTATTTCTAAATAAATGGTTGTGACCTAATTATTATATTTAAAGAAGGTTATGAGAAAATCCTAGGATTATTTTCATTACACTGGAAATTTTAGAGGACTATAGAGGTGAGGTTTGGTGGAAATAACATGATCATGGATTGATGATCATTTTTATAGGGTGTTTTTATCAAAAAGTGGAGTTCTTGGAACTCACCGATGGAAGAAATAAAGAATCATAATTCATTATCGATCAATCCATTTTCAAAGTAGAAATATTTTTTTTCTTGGATTAATCCCTATTTTTGGATTATCCCATTGAAACATGGATTAATTACATAGAGAATTATTCCATATATGAATTTTTGATTTAAGGTTAATGATTTATATTTATGGAATTAGAGATTCTCAAGTAATTTATTGAGCATTGTTTATTCCTCAATGTTCTTCATTTTGGTTCCAACAAAACAAGGCCAACTTGAAAATTTTCTGACATCCATTTTATCACTTTTGAGTTTCATGCATTTATCCCCCATTTCTTTGAACATTCATCATTGGTATTATTTTTGACCAGCGGTTCAACAATACCCAATAATCAATCATTTCACAACTGATCTTTTTCACAACAGATCATTTCCATGGGTTCAGATTTTTGATCGAAGTCACTATCAAGGTGCAATGATGGTGAAAAAATATCAAAGTAGGATCTTAGGTTTTGTTTCATGGGTTGGTGATTTTAGAGGTTTTGTGCAATGGGAACCAACTTCCAAGTGGATGGGTGACCAAAATCCTGCCACCAATAAAGAAACATGTAGTGTCCCATGTTTTTGGACCAGATGAAATTCCAATGTAATTTGATTTTCTTCATTTGGTGGATGGTCTATCTTGTAAACTATGATTATAAATGGAATTATGAAAGTTGTAACACTTTAATGTGTTGTTTTTAGATATGGTTCAAGGCTTGAGGGACCCCTTAGGTGTTCTATCAAATTTTAGAGTGCTAGATCCTGAAAACATCAAAAATTGAGGGATCTGTCAGTTGTGCACAGTTTTTCTAAAACCATGAAGCCCTAGGGGGAAACCGTACATCATGATCTATAATAGTAGTAAGTTCCAAATGGTTTGGTAGAAATGTGTGGGAGGAGCTGCATGGTAATAAAACCAACTTTAGGTTTTTGATATGGGTTTTAGCATGGTTTGCGCATGGTTAGGGAAACCATGCACCTTAACCGTAGAAGATTCTCCTGGTGCAGTGCCTCAACACATGATTGGTGCATGGTTTGGCCAACTGTGTGGAAAAACCATGTTCCCTATTTTGTTTGGGAGAAATCATGATTTTACCCTTAATGATATTAAATTTCAAACTCTTCTTTTCTCCTCTTAAATTCAATAGAATAGCTCCCCTCCACTCTCATGTGAGTCTTCTCCCAAGATGAACCTAGAATTTTCTTTATCAATCTCATATGAAGTAAAAATCAAGTACCGTAAATCCCTATAAATTCCTATTAGTCAGATTATCATTCCTCTTTATTTTATTCATCTTTTATCTTTTCTATTAATACACTATTTTAGTGTGATATCCTTTTCCCTATTTTTAGGGTGGATTTCTATTTCTTTTATTTCTCTAAAAATTGACCAAATCATAGATTGATATTGGATATGTGGATTGACCTAAGATCCTGGTAGATGGTATATCTCTTTTCCCTTAAAGTTTCATTGATTTATAAAATGTTTCTATTTTTCTGCATACCATATTTTTTCATGCGCCTCCTTGAAATGGTTTTCTTCATCCTAAATTGATATACACACCTTGATATGCTCCTTATGATAAATGTTTAGTGGTTAGAGGATGTTAACCTCAATCATGGATACCCCTTGGGTGTGCCGACATGTTTTACATTTTATAATTAACTGATAAAATAACCAAAACACCACCCAAGTGTTTATCTTGAGTTGTAAATGGATTTTCCCTCTTTTATATAGATTTTGAATGAACCCAAAGCACCTTCTAAGTGCCTGGCCCAACCTATAAATGAAATTTACCTTGTAGGTAGTAGCATTATTGAACAAAGCACCATCTAAGTACCTCTTTGAACCATGAATTTGTCTTTCCATGTTTGACATCTCAATAAAATGCTTCTTTTTAATAGAATTGAGCTATGCCTATTTAATGTGAGGTTTCTTTGAGTTAAATGAACTGCTTGTTAAAAAATTTCAGTTTTCTAATTAAACCCCTTGATGAGGTGTGCTTCCTTCAATTATAAATTGATATTTATGCTATGAATTGTTTGAATTGAGTTCCTTCATTTTTAATTGCTTTGTGATGTGATGTGGCTTACTTGTGTATATGGCCCCTTGTTCTTCTAAGATGAAATAAAAAATGGTCATGGTTATTTTTAATGTGGAATTGATTCATGGTAAGGCATGCTTGCTAGCATGGTCCCATTTATTTTTAATTTAATTAATTAAATGAATTATGAATTGCATGAGTAATAATTGGGTTTAATTACATTAAATTCCAAGGATAGAATCTTTTTTCTTGTGTCCAGATATGGTATTTGGATTGTATATACACTGGGGTAGACACTCGTATTATAGGACATGATCACTATGTGTTATTATTACCTCATTATGAGTGATAACGATTCCCTAGGGGAGACACCATGGATGAGATAATTAGTGAGATGGTTGTACCATGCCATGAGTTAGACAAACATGGCACCCTATAGAAGATACAAAGTATGGTCTTAGAGGTTAATGACTAAAATTAGTCTGGGAGTGATACTTGTGAGTCCTTCTATTGGCCACATTGAATAGAATCAGACCAAAATGATTGTTATGGTTCCCCTAGTGCGATATATAGGTTTCTTGTCAAGGTTCTCCCTATGCGCACCCTTGATGATACTATAAAGACCCATAAATTTCAAGGAATTTTTTTTCTTAATTTTCTTTGGAATTTTACAAGAACGCAGTTTCTGACGGCACCTGATTCCAAGGCCCGGTGTGCCCGGAATCATTTTTCGAAGTTTGGCTCGGGTACGTTCAGTGAACGAACGAGCGGATTTTTCTAACTTTTGAACCGGTGCCCGGAATCGAATTCTGAGGGCACCGATGAATCGCAGCGCCGATATTCTATTAGAAACGCCAATTCCGGAGTTGCGTTTGCTCGGGTGTGGTTTTTAATTTTCAGGATTAAAGTTAAGAAATAAAATAAAATTTTTCGACAACTTTATTTTATTTCACTTAAGCCACTTGGAAGCCACTTGAAGCCACTTAAAAGCGGCTTAAGCTGAGTTGAAACGGATAGGATGCTATCCAGAAATATCCTACCCCCTTGGTAGGATATTTGTGAGGTGGGGCCCGCACGAGACCCACCGTTTCTTTCCGCTAAGTAACGCACCCGCGAAAACCTGTCATTATAAAAGTCAACTGACGCGTTTTCTTGTTTTCTTAACAGACCATTTAATTAGGCGGTTTATTTCGTAAATTAAATGAGCTGTTTCTTTTGTGTAATTAATTCAACGAATTGATGGGTCGTTACTTACCCGTTTTCGTTTGTTGGCATACTAATAAAATAAGACCAACCTATCTTTTGGAGGATTACTCATTGAGAGAGGATCCTTGAACCTTCATCCTCCTTCACGAAGAACGCGAAGAACGCGAAGAACGCGAAGAACGCCGAACCCGGAAATCGACGACGCGACGCCGTGATCCGTGACGCCGACGTACCCTTCCTGCAACGTTCTTCTGCGACGTCTCTTCCTCCACGACGGATCTTCGATCGGCTACTTGAGGTATGGGTCTCAGATTTTCTTTTTTTATCTCCTTTGTGGTTTTTACCAAAACAAAGATTTAATTAATTAAATTAAATCTGTTGTTTCATGGTCCGTTGAGTTCGCCAACTCAATGCCGTGTTCCGCGATGACGCGACGCCCTTCCGCGACGACGCGACGATCTACACCTTCCGCGACAAGCAATTCCGCGAAGAACGCTCACGCACGACGACTTCGAGGTAGGGATTTTATTTTTGGAATTTCCCCTTTTTCCCGTGTTATTTCCGTTCAAGGATGAAGAACCCGGACATAAGAACAATTTTTATTTCCCTTAAAAATTGTTGAATTCATGTGTTGATATTATTCCTCCCGTTGTTTATCACTAATGCGGAGGGTGCGGGCCAAACGAACACGGCCCGGTGACCCTCCGCCGTTCTTCGTTTTTGTGCGGATTTGATGGGCGATGACGGAACGTGCCGCAACGGATGTTTGACGATCCCGCAGTGAAGAACGGAACCCGGGAGGAGCAACGGCGCAGACGGGAAGAAAATCGGGCCACCAGAGCGACTCCGGCGGCCCGCGGAAGACGGCGGCGGTGCGGGCCGCCGGCACGGCGGCGCCGGAACCCAGAGGCGGCGGCGCCCGGCGCGCCGCCGGACGAGACCGCCGCGGCACCGGCCACGACGGCGGCACTCGCGGGACGCGCTGAAGCCGCGTCCGGCGCCAGGGAGACACCCCGCGGGTGTCCCGCGGGTGTCATGCGGGGACGGCGGCTCCCCCCCCCCCCCCCCCGCGTCACCCGGGACGCGGCTTCAGCCGCGTTCGGTTGTCTGGCTGACACCTCGCGGGTGCCGCGGGGGTGTCATGCGGGGCGGCGGCTCCCCCCGCGTTGGCCGCTCGGCCGAGCCGAGCTGGACCAGCCCTGGCCCGGTCAGACCGGTCTGACCGGGTCAGACCGGGTCAGACAGGGTCGGACCGGGTTCGGCCGACCCAGGGGGGTCGGCCCGGGTCGGCCCGGGCCCGGACCCCTCGTCCACAGACCCTTTTCGTTTAAACGCACGTAACTTGAGCTACAAGCCTCCAAACGACTCGCCATCAGCGGGAACACGATCCTTGGATCGAGACGGTCGTTTCGGTATATGGCACTCAAGGTTTCGGAATACTTTGAGTTCAGCCGGGTTGGTTCGTACACGAAACCAACCGGGCCCTCGGAGCGAAAACACTCATATCTTTAGCCACGGACGTCCGATTGACGTGCCGTCAGCTTTGTTGAATTCCTCTTTATGAGACGGATCTTCTGGCATACTCCGCCCGAGGTTTGGACGCAGGTAGAGTACGGTCGGGTTGGTTTTGCCTTAAAAACTAACCGGGCCCCTGGGACGAAAAAGCCAATAACTCTCAGACCGGGCGTCCGATTGACGCGCTGTCTGCGACGTTGAGTTCCTGTTGTCGATACGGAACATTTGGATACATCAACTTCGGACTTTGTGTTAGTTGATGTATCAGCCTCTCGACTCATGGAGCGGACCCTCCCGAACGAGCTTGCTGTGTGCGGGAACCCTAGAGCTGGCTGCGACTGCTTCCTCGACAGCGACGACTGTGCAAAGATCCTCCGTGGACTCCGACGACGACCGTGCATAGATCCTCAGTGGACTGCGGCAACGACTGTGCAGAGATCCTCAGTGGATTGCGACGACTACGGCACCCAGTGATCCTACGTGGATCAGTGCTACAGGTCCTGTGTGGGCCCGGTCCTGTGTGGGCCCGATCCTGTGTGGGTCCGATCCTGTGTGGGTCAGCGCTCAGCGGTTCTCTGTGAGCCAGCGCCTACAGGTCCTGCGTGGGCCCGGTCCTGTGTGGGCCCGATCCTGTGTGGGTCTGATCCTGTGTCGGTCACTGTGGGGGTTAGTACCTATTGATCCTTTGTGGGTCCGACGACTTAGATGGATCAATGATCATCTTTATCGTCATCCGAAGAAGTATACGTGTGTGAGCTGAATCTTGTGTTACTCTTCTTTGTGGATTGTGTTGAGCTATCCTGTGTGGATTTACTATTTACTCTCCTTCGTGGATTGTGTTGTGCTATCCTGTGTGGGTTTACATTTTTCTTTCCTGTGTGGACTGGGTTGTGCTTGGGCTCGGACGTTGGAGCCGAACGGGAATTGATGACTTAGGTATATGTATGGGCATATACCTAAGCCGTGTCAGATATTACTTCGTGATTGTATCTTTCCTTTCCTTATTTCGGGAGACATTTGGGGGTCTCGGGGTCCCTACTGAGTAGCTTATACTCACCCTTGCACAGGCCGTGCCCGCACTTCGTTGTGTTGGTTGCAGACGACGGACAACGCTGATCGTGGTGGAGGTGTGCGGAGCAGGACATTACCTAGAGGTGGACCACTAGGCGGACGTGTTGGAGCGGACGGCGGGACCCGAGGAGCAGTGGAGCTATCTGTACCCATCCTTCAGGTGGGACTTCCAGAGGACGACTCGACGCTGCAGCTTTTACCTTTCAGCTGCTGTTTTTCTTTTCAGTTGTACTTTACAGTTGGGCTTGTATTTCCGGCCCCTTTTACTTTCAGCACAGCTTGTTACAGTTTTACTTAGTGTTTACTTTTCAAAGGCAATGCCTTCCCTTTTTGTTGATATTTACACCTTGGTGCTAGTCGCCAGCCCCTGGCCTACGGAGGGCGGTCTTGGGGTAGTCACGGCACGGGCCCCGAGGACGGGTCGTGACAAATTGGTATCAGAGGTGGTCGGTTCTACCGCAGACTCTGATCTTTCTTCTATATGAAGCAATAGTGTTTAGTGTATTGAGTGTGGTTATCAGTCCACGGAGTCCAGTGTTGGTGCGGCGGCCGACGTATCCATACACCAGGACCCTGACTTCTGATTTCTGACTTAATGCACAAAAACATTGATTGCATGTGTGTTTCATGTTTTCTTTGTGATTACTTGTGTCAGCTCACCAGGTAGACTGTTCTGACCGTGGCACACTTGTTTCCTTTTCAGGATGGCTCGACGACAGCATCCAGCTAGGGTTCCGAGAGTAGAGCGTGACGACAGCCCGCCGAGCGACGAGGCCTCGGTATAGGGCCCGTTGACAGCAGAGGCACCAGCGGTACCTTTACCCACCTAGCCCTCGATGCTTCCAGCACCGACCGCTGAGGATGCACGACACCTCGGAGCTCTGCACGAGTTCCAGCGCCAGCGACCACCCAGGTTTCGTGGGGAGACGGACCCCCAGGCAGCCGAGGACTGGCTGAAGGCAGTCGTCCAAGTTTTCAGACTAGTGAGGACACCAGCAGACCTCATAGTGATCCTCGCGGTGAGCCTACTGCATGCAGCAGCAGGGTGATGGTGGATCTTGATGCTCCAGGTACACGATGAGGCCTCCCTCATCTGGACGGACTTCGAGAGCCTCTTCCGCTCAGAGTTCGTCCCGGCCACCCTCCGTGCGGTGCGCATTCAGGAGCTTCTTCAGCTGCGGCATGGAAGATTGACGGTCGCCTAGTACGCGGCGAGGTTCACCGACCTTTCTCGCTACTCAACAGACATGGTACGGGACCCCTTCTTCCGGGCCCGGACCTTCGAGCAGGGTTTGAGACACGAGATCCGGGCGTCGCTGATCTCCCTCAGCATCCTGACCCAGGCAAGAGTGCTAGAGCGAGCCCTTCTGATCGAGAGCTTCCTGGCTGAATCCACAGTGAGACCTACTGAAGGATGGCAGATAGCGGAGTCTTCGGCAGCAGGTAGCCGACGGATGACTCAGGGTTCCAGGCAGACCAGGACTTCCGACAAACGACCTCGGGACACTGGCTCAGCAGTGCGGGGCACACAGTGCAGAGCCAGTCTTCCGAGAGGCAGACAGTGCTACGAGTACGGCGGGCAGGGCCACATGGCTCGTGACTGCCCGACCCGCCGTATCGAGGGGCAGAAGATGGTGGAGGGGCCACCCAGGAAGAGGCAGAGGGTCGACCGTGGCGGTCCGCAGGGAGGAGGCGGACGAGGTAGAGGAGCTGGCCAAGCAGCAGGTGGTGGGAGACGCTTTGAGGCTCTGCCACCACCACCACCAGGAGGTCCGCCCCGACCACAGGGAGCTGGAGGGCAGAGACAGGCGCAGCTCCAGGAAGCGGAGGCCTATGACCACGGCGTGCCAGAGATGATTCGAGGTACGGTCTGTGTCTATTCCACCCTTTCTGCAGTTCTTATAGACACATGAGCGAGTCACTCTTTCATAGCCACTGCCCTTGTTCGGAGCTCGGAGATTCCGACAGAGCCGTTGGCTCGATCCTTACAGCTAGAGACTCCTACGGGAGCAGACTCGACGATTACGCACTGGTGCCGGCAGTGTGAGCTTACTCTAGGAGGCGAGAGCTTCGGCTGGGATCTTCTTGTAGCGGCGTCGAGGTCTTACGACGTCATCTTGGGCATGGATTGGTTATCTACAGTCCATGCTCAGATTGACTGCATTAGGCGCAAGATGCGATGTGTGCGCACCGACGGGAGCAGGTTCACCTTCACCGGCGAGAAGGGAGCCTTAGCAGCATAGGATGGACTCATGCAGAGGAGAGGACAGCCCATCACTCATCAGTTGGCTAGCCTCATCCTTGGAGCAGTTGACGTGCAGAGTCCCGGTTTTCCTGCTGTGGTGGATCAGTATGCGGACGTCTTCCCCGACGACGTTCCAGGGCTACCTCCTCGCAGAGAGGTAGACTTTTATATTGATATGTACCCCGGGACAGCCCCGATATCCACTCCAGCATATCGGATGGCCCCCGCTGAGCTTCGAGAGCTACGGGTACAGTTGGATGACTTGCAGAGCAAGGGGTTCATCCGACCCAGTGTTTCACCCTGGGCTTCCCCGATTTTGTTCGCCAAGAAGGCAGACGGGAGCTTGCGACTGTGTGTTGATTATCGTCGCCTGAACCAGGTGACAGTGAGGAACAAGTATCCGCTACCCAGGATTGATGACCTCTTTGATCAGATCAAGGGAGCACGGTGGTTCTCGAAGATAGACCTCAGATCAGGCTATCATCAGCTCAGAGTTCGAGACGAGGACGTGCAGAAGACGGCCTTCAGGTGTCGGTATGGCCACTATGAGTTCTTGGTTATGACTTTAGGCGTAACCAATGCTCCAGCAGTGTTCATGAGTCTCATGAATAGGATCTTCCAGCCATACCTCGATCGATTTGTCGTAGTCTTCATCGACGACATTTTGGTGTACTCGACGACGGAGGAGGAGCACGCCTACCACCTGCGGGTTGTACTAGACACACTCTGAGAGCACCAGCTTTATGACAAGCTCTCGAAGTGCCAGTTCTGGTTATGTGAGGTCTGATTCTTGGGGCACGTCATTTCTGAGGTGGGAGTTGCAGTGGATCCCGTGAAGATCGAGGCAGTGCTAGCTTGGGAGCCACCCAGGAGCGTGACGGAGGTGCAGAGTTTCTTGGGTCTAGCCGGATACTATCGGAGATTTGTGCCGGACTTCTCCAGAGTTACGTCGCCACTCTCAGCATTGATGAAGAAGGGGAAACCCTTCATGTGGTCAGACAGATGTCAGTAGAGCTTCCAGGAGCTGAGGCAGAGATTGACCAGCGCACCTATCTTTAGGTTGCCTAAGGAGGGAGTTGGATACGTAGTCTACTGTGATGCATCAGGGACCGGACTCGGGTGTGTCCTGATGCAGGAGCGGGCCGTGATTGCCTACGGATCACGTCAGTTGAGGCCTCATGAGCAGAACTACGCTACCCATGACCTGGAGTTGGCAGCAGTGGTCTTCGCTCTGAAGACATGGCGACACTATCTGATGGGCGAGTGCTTTACAGTCTATTCTGACCACCAGAGTCTCAGGTACATCTTTTCTCAGAAGGACCTAAACCTGAGACAGTGGCTATGGCTCGAGTTCCTCCAGGACTATGACTTTGAGATAGTCTATACTCCCGGGATGGGGAACGTGGTAGCCGATGCCCTCAACAGGAGGACGAGCATCCAGCTACTTGAGGAGGAGACAGAGCAGCTAGCCGCTTTGCAGATATCCTTCGTGGATAGAGACGGATCAGCCTTCCTTCAGTCTCTCACCGTCTCTCCCCCACTTCTGCAGCGGGTCAGAGAGGCACAACGTGAGGATGCTGACTGTGAGACGCGGCGTGCATAGATATCCTCGGGACAGGCACCTGATGGTTTCTCCCTTGGAGCAGAGCACGACGTCCTTTTCAGAGGACGTACCTTGGTACCAGTCGCTTTACGAGAGGAGGTATTGAGGGAGTTTCACACTTTTCCTCTGGAATTACATCCTGGAGTGACGAAGATGTACCAGGATCTCAGACGATAACACTGGTGGCCGGGCATGAAGAAGGCTGTGGCAGAGTTCGTTTCATGGTTCCTCACCTGCCAGCAGGTGAAGGCAGAGCATCAGGTACCAGCAGGCTTGGTACAACCCTTGGAGGTCCCAAAGTGGAAGTGGGACGGGATATCTATGGACTTTGTGACTGGACTTCCACGCACTCCCAGAGGTCATGACTCTATTTGGGTGATTGTTGACCAACTCACCAAGTCGGCACACTTCTTACCCATCCGAGAGCAGGGCTCAGTGGAGAGCTTGGGGAATCTCTACGTTCAGGAGATTGTACGGCTTCACGGTGTGCCTTCGACTATCGTCTTTGATCGGGACGCTCGTTTTACTTCCCGGCTTTGGAAGGGGTTGCAGGAGGCGTTCGGGACGCAACTACGTCTGAGCACCGCCTTTCACCCTCAGACGGATGGTCAGACGGAGAGGACCATTCAGACTCTCGAGGACATGCTCCGCGCATGTGTCCTTGACTTTGGTCGCAGCTGGGAGGACCACCTACCCTTGGTGGAGTTCGCGTACAACAACAGCTACCACTCCACCATCGGGATGGCACCGTACGAGGCATTGTACGGCAGGCCCTGCAGATCTCCTTTGTGTTGGACAGACCCTGGAGAGTCAGCACTTGTGGGACCAGAGATGGTCCGGGCCACGACAAAGAAGGTCCAGTTCATCCAGGAGCGGATGAGGATAGCTCAGAGCCGGCAGAAGTCATATGCTGACAGGAGGTGGATGCCACTAGAGTTCGAGGATGGCGACCACGTCTTCCTGCGGGTCTCACCTCGACGTGGTTTGCGGAGATTTGGCCGAGGCGGAAAGTTGTCTCCACGCTTCATCAGACCCTTCCAGGTCCTCAGCAGGGTTGGCGAGGTGGCTTATCGCCTGGCTCTACCACCTCAGTTGCACCGGGTGCACGACGTCTTCCACGTATCTCAGCTGAGGAGATACGTGCACGACCCGACGCACATCATCGACTATGGGGAGCTAGACGTGGATGATGGGGCGACTTTTACGGAGGTCCCGGTGGAGATAGAGGATCGACAGGAGCGGGTCCTATGTGGGTGATCGATTCCTCTTGTGCGCATCAGATGACAGCACGGGAACCTCCAGGAGAGCACATGGGATCGGGAGGCTCAGATGCGTGCTCAGTACCCACATTTGTTTCCCTAGTTTTTGATGTATCTTTACGGGGACGTAAAGCCATGAGGTGGGAGTAATGCAAAGACCCGTAAATTTCAAGGAAATTTTTTTTTCTTAATTTTTTTTGGAATTTTACAAGAACGCAGTTTCTGACAGCACCTGATTCCGAGGCCCGGTGTGCCCGGAATCATTTTTTGAAGTTTGGCTCGGGTACGTTTAGTGAACGGACGAATGGGTTTTTCTAACTTTTGAACTGGTGCCCGGAATCGAATTCTGAGGGCACCGATGAAATCGCAGCGCCGGTATTCGCTTAGAAATGCCACTTCCAAAGTTGCATTTGCTCGGGTGTGGTTTTTAATTTTCGGGCTTAAAGTTAAGAAATAAAATAATTTTTTTCGACAACTTTATTTTATTTCACTTAAGCCACTTGGAAGCCACTTGAAGCCACTTAAAAGCGGCTTAAGATGATTTGAAACAGATAGGATGCTATCCAGATATATCCTACCCCCTTGGTAGGATATTTGTGAGGTGGGGCCCGCACGAGCCCCGCCGTTTCTTTCCGCTAAGTAACGCACCCGCGAAAACCCGTCATTATTTTAAATATAACTGACGCGTTTTCTTGTTTTCTTAATAGACCATTTAATTGGGCGGTTTATTTCGTAAATTAAATGAGCTGTTTCTTTCATTGAATTAATTCAACGAATTGATGGGTCGTTACTTACCCGTATTCGTTTGTTGGCATAATAATAAAATAAGACCAACCTATCTTTTGGAGGATTACTCGTTGAGAGAGGATCCATGAACCTTCATCCTCCTTCGCGAAGAATGTGAATAACGCGAAGAACGTGAAGAACGCGAAGAACGCCGAACCCGAAAATCGACGACGCGATGCCGTGATCCGCGACGCCGACGTTCCCTTCCTGCAACGTTCTTCTGCGACGTCTCTTCCTCCACGATGGATCTTCGATCATCTGCTTGAGGTATGGGTCTCAGATTTTCTTTTTTTATCTCCTTTGTGGTTTTTACCAAAACACGGATTTAATTAATTAAATTAAATCTGTTGTTTCATGGTCCGTTGAGTTCGCCGACTCAACTCCGTGTTCCACGATGACGCGATGCCCTTCCGCGACGACGCGACGATCTACACCTTCCGCGACGAGCAATTCCATGAAGAACGCTCACGCGCGACGACTTCAAGGTAGGGATTTTATTTTTGGAATTTCCCATTTTTCCCATGTTATTTCCGTTCAAGGATGAAGAACCCGGACATAAGAAAATTTTTTATTTCCCTTAAAAATTGTTGAATTCATGTGTTGATATTATTCCTCCCGTTGTTTATCACTAATGCGGAGGGTGCGGGCCAAACGAACACAGCCCGACGACCCTCCGCCGTTCTTCGTTTTTGTGCGGATTTGACGGTCGACGACGGAACGTGCCGCAACGGATGTTTGACCATCCCGCAGTGAAGAATGGAACTCGGAAGGAGCAACGACGCAGACAGGAAGAAAATCAGGCCACCAGAGCAACTCCGGCGGCCCGCGGAAGCCGGCGGCGGCGCCCGGCGCGCCGCCGGACGAGACCGCCGCAGCACCGGCCGCGGCGGCGGCGCTCGTGGGATGCAGCTGAAGCCACGTCCGGCGCTAGGGAGACACCCCGAGGGTGTCACGCGGGGGCGGCGGCTCCCCCCCCGGGTCACCCGGGACGCGGCTTCAGCCGCGTCCGGTTGTCTGGCCGACACCCCGCGGGTGCCGTAGGGGTATCACGCTGGTCGGCGGCTCCCCCCGCATCGGCCGCTCTGCCGAGCTGAGCTGGACCGGCCCTGGCCGGGTCAGACCGGTCCGACCGAGTCGGATCGGGTCGGACCGGGTTCGGCCGACCCAGGGGGGTCGGGCCGGGTCGGCCTGGGCCCGGACCCCCCTTCCACGGACCCTTTTCGTTCAAATGCCCGTAACTTGAGATACGGGCATCCAAACAACTCGCCGTCAGCGGCAACACGATCCTTGGATCGAGACGGTCGTTTCGGTATATCGCACTCAAGGTTTCGGAATACTTTGAGTTCGGCCGGGTTGGTTCGTACACGAAACCAACCAGGCCCTCAGAGCGAAAACGCTCATATCTTGAGCCACGAACGTCCGATTGACGTGCTGTCAGCTTTGTTGAATTCCTCTTTGTGAGACAGATCTTTTGGCATACTCCGCCCGAGGTTTGGACGCAGGTGGAGTACGGTCGGGTTGGTTTTGCCTTAAAAACCAACCGGACCCCTGGGACGAAAAAGCCAATAACTCTCAGACCGGGCGTCCGATTGACGCGCCGTCTGCGATGTTGAGTTCCTGTTGACGATACGGAACTTTTGGATACATCAACTTTGGACTTTTTGTCATTTGATATATCAGCCTCTCGGCTCGTGGAGCGGACCCTCCCGAACGAGCTTGCTGTGTGCGGGAACCCTAGAGCTGGCTGCGACTGCTTCCTCGACATCGACGACTGTGCAGAGATCCTCCGTGGACTCCGACGACGACCGTGCAGAGATCCTTAGTGGACTGCGGAGACAACTGTGCAGAGATCCTCAGTGGACTGCGACGACTACGACACTCAGCGATCCTACGTGGATCAGTGCTACAGGTCCTGTGTGGGCCCGGTCCTGTGTGGGCCCGATCCTGTGTGGGTCCGATCCTGTGTGGGTCAGCGCTCAGCGGTTCTGTGTGAGCCAGTGCCTACAGGTCCTGCGTGGGCCCGGTCCTGTGTGGGCGCGATCTTGTGTCGGTCCGATCCTGTGTGGGTCACTGCAGGGGTTAGTACCTATTGATCCTTTGTGGGTCCGACGACTTAGATGGATCAGTGATCATCTTTATCGTCATCTGAAGAAGTATACCTGCGTGAGCTGAATCTTGTGTTACTCTCCTTTGTGGATTGTGTTGAGCTATCCTGTGTGGATTTACTATTTACTCTCCTTCGTGGATTGTGTTGTGCTATCCTGTGTGGGTTTATGTTTTTCTTTCCTTTGTGGACTGGGTTGTGCTTGGGCTCGGACGTTGGAGCCGAACGAGAATTGATGACTTAGGTATATGTATGGGCATATACCTAAGCCGTGTCAGATGTTACTTCATGATTGTATCTTTCCTTTGTGGATTTCAGGAGACCTTCGGGGGTCTCGGGGTCCCTACTGAGTAGCTTATACTCACCCCTGCACGGGCCGTGCCCGCACTTTGTTGTGTTGGTTGCAGACGACGGACAACGCTGATCATGGTGGAGGTGTGCAAAGCAGGACGGTACCTGGAGGTGGACCACTAGGCGGACGTGTTGGAGCGGACGGTGAGACCCGAGGAGCAGTGGAGCTATCTGTACCCACCCTTTAGGTGGGACTTTCAGAGGACGACTCGACGCTGCGGCTTTTACCTTTCAGTTGTTGTTTTTCTTTTCAGTTGTACTTTACAGTTGGGCTTGTATTTCCGGCCCCTTTTACTTTCAGCACAGCTTGTTACAGTTTTACTTAGTGTTTACTTTTCATAGGCAATGCCTTCCCTTTTTGTTGAGATTTACGCCTTGGTGCTAGTCGCCAGCCCCTGGCCTATGGAAGGCGGGCTTGGGGTAGTCACGGCACGGGCCCCGAGGACGGGTCGTGACATATACCTCTATAAAATTGGTAGTTAATTTTATATAAAAGTATAGTGGTTTATATTTTTTATTGAAACGACATGTCTCCAAGAAAAAAATCACAAGATTGGGTTTGGTCTATCCCACTATGCCCGTTTTATGACACGTTTTCTATCACCTTTTAGTTATCTCAATTGTATAGGTGGCCTATGGTTCTAACATTTCCAGCTTAGGTCAAAGTAGGTATAGTCAAGTCAGGTTTCCCTATGAAACCTGAGCCTGAATTGATTAATTAATTATTTTAATTGCTGTTTTATTTTGGTATATAGGAACACTACTTATGTCAGCTGTACAAATTGGATCATGCTATAGAAACCATTGGTGTTTGATCGCATATCGATTCACTATTCAAATCCACCCTTGCACTACTATTTTAAACTGGGTTTGTAATGAATATTCCAAATATAATAATAAATTTCACTTTATGTTTGAATCAATGAATTAATTTTTATCAATTTTTAATAGGAAAATTTTAATTGTTTTGGTGTTTACATTGTAGGAGATGGTGATTTGGAGAGCCTGTGATGGAATTCAAGCAAAATGGACCAAACTACGCGAGAGCCCAAACATGCATGTGTACAATTATTTGTACTATAAATAATGTATGCATCCAATTGGGCTAAAAATGGGCTTATAAGTGAAAAAGCGTGGGATACATTTATCTATAAGATCATAGAGCTAGTTTGTCCATTTGGAGGCCCCAAAAAGGCCCACAAGGTGAATAAATTTTGGGCGGGCCATATTGGATCACCCTTATATATTTGGGTCATAACTCGGGCCTGAGAGATCCAATTGGGATGATTCCACCTCCCTTGGAAAGTTACTCGAAGTCCCGACTCTCCACTTAATTTCAAGTCATTTTCATGTGTTTCAGTTTGTAAACTAGCTGAATAAAAATGGAGTAAAAAATATCCCTCGAATATTCACCTATCCCTTTAGATACTTGACCACTTTATGTGGAAATATTGGTGTAATTTCCCAAAAAATCACTCAGACTCCTCATTATCTGGTTTTTAAATACTATGGGTAAGGGTGATTTTAATTATAGAACTTTCTTCATCAATTATCTCACTCTTCTCCCCCATGTACTTCTAAACCTCTAGTGATCAACTTGGGGGGTGTCCTTTGTTGTAATCCTAAGGTCCATGCTTGTAATATTCATAAGGTAATGGAATTTCCAGGTTTTATGTCAATTGTTATTTATTTATACCTTCTTAATTTGTGTTTATTTTAGTATAATCAAATACAAATCAAAGGAACAGGAATCCTCATGCTTCGAAGCATAACCCGGATATTGTGATGATTTGAGTGCGGTTGCCTCTTTTCTCACCCCTTCCATTTCATGATTGTGTGAATGGATTATGTCAATTGATAAATCACAGGAGATTGAACCCATAAATATTCATGTTCTTTTCTTTTGGAATATTTTATCATTGACACAAATCTGGTTATCTCATCACGTTGTTGATGTGATGCCTTGATTGAGTTCCACTTTTACATCAATTCAAGTTTTTTGATTTGAGTGGTCCCTAATAATCAATATCATTGATCGATAAAATCCTAGGTGGTAACCTACTAAGAACTGACATACCATATTGGGTTCAGTATGTATAAATCAGGGAATCAACGATCCTTCCCATTCCCTTGAGAGCGATGACATATTGAGAATCAAGGGACACTTACCCTGGTTGATCATGATTTCTCTATCTTGTTTCCCTCACTTAGTAGTATAGTTTCAATTTTTGTTTTAAAATAATAAAACCCAATGTTTTATATATCCCCATTTCTCTTTTATTTTCAAATCAGAACCTTCTTTTTAAATTAATGATATAAGGCTCTATCGAGAGACGACCTAGGGTCGCTGCTATGCTGTAGAAATTAATTTGATGTGCTCCACAATGTGATTAGTGGTGGCCTACCGAGTATATCCCACACCCTATCCAAGTCTCCATTGCACTAGGGTACCCAAAACAACCTCTAGGGTTGCAGGATTGGGATCCTCAGTTTATTTCTTGTGCTGCACGTACTATGTAGGAGTTAGGAGCACAAGACTAAAATGGTACTTAGGTTTCTCATGGAATTAGTTGCTGGGATTTCATTCTTATATTTCTTATTACATTTCTTTTAATTGTACTTGTATTATCACATGGAAATTCATACATGGTTAGTTTTATATTGGAATTGGCCACTTTTATTTAGTTATTATATTTATCTTCCGCTACATTGTCATATATTGTTACTGCTTCTGTTTTTGTCTATTATATATTCTATAATATAACTCTGTGCTACTTTTATCTTAAGAGAATAATCTTCTCTCTATAACACCATTAGTCCATCATTGCTAGTTAGCAATATCTGGAATAAAGGTAGGGACACTTGAGGCTATGTAGTGAACAATATGACTACTAGTTTATCAGTTAGTCGACCTGGGATGTTACAAAGTGGTATCAGAGGTATTTTTCCTTTTTCTTATTGTTTTGGGCTGGTAAACATGAGACTAGGAATTTTTTGGAACTTTTAAATAGCCATTCCTAGGATTGGTCAGCCTACTTATAGGGAAAATTCCATGTGTGTAGGTATGGGATTGTTGTTCGTGGTGTTCGTTATTATAATTGATTTTGATTTCACCTTGTTAGGCTATTTTAAATTGTTGATGTGCCTTGTGTAGGTTCCAAACACATTGGAAACGTGCAAAGGTAAGTGTCCAAATTTTATTTTTTCCATGTTCAATGATCAATCTGAGATCTATACGATGATAAATTTCATGTTCAATGAAATTTAATCAATGAATATAGACAACATGAATCATGCCGGAACCATAGAGAGAGGATCATCACATATTATTTATAATTAATTTAATTAAATAAGATTTTCCTTGATGAAATTATATATTCGTTGATAGATATGGTAACAAATATGAGATGCACCATCATTGAATTGTAGGAATCATGTGTAGACTCCCTCTAGTGGTGATCCACACATGTTCCACAAATCTCTAAATATCATCGATGGATTATCCGGGTGTTAGCATTGTAGATCCTTGTGCTTGCATTGTATTCCTTTGATCGCTATGAGAGTTGACTCCAAAGAATTATCCTTGATCTGGTGGAGGAAGATTGATCTCCATTATTGGGAGAGATCTTAGAGAAAAGAGATCTCAACGACTTGAGATAATTATCCAATTTCATTGTGCACAACCGATACAAATGAATTATTCTATTAAGAAAATAGCATAACTAGTTTTATATAGCACGATGATTAAAATAAAATAATTTCATAGGTTCCTTTAATTATTTATTTAATCCTAGAAAAAAACCATTTCAAATAATAATAATAATATTATTATTTGTTGACATGTTCTTAACTTGAAAATTAAAATTAAATATTATTTAATCAAATAATATTCAATATTTGTTATTTTTTCACCAGCCCTAAAATCCAAATTTGTTATTTCTCCATAATATTTATCATACCTTGAATAATGTTTATTTATTAATTAAATAAATATCACTAATTTATTCTCTAATAAATAAATACATATTGCAGACTCTATGGACCTTTTACCGCACTGAAATTCATGATTCAGCTCAGATATCCTGAATAAAAGTTGTATCCCATTATGTCAGGACCATAGTTGCAAAATTTCAAGTACAAATTTGTCACTGAAAAATATTTATAGCCAAAATACTAGAGTTTAATTTAAAGAAAAAATGTTATTTTCATTAAATCTTCAAATAAATGATCTAATTCCAAATATATAATAAATAAACAAATTTAACACAATATGGGGAAATTATTTCATTTATTATCAATAAAATATTCAAAAAAGTTATGTTTTATCAACTCCCCCACACATACCGTTTTGCACTAAAGGGAAAAAACTCATATCATGTATTCCAAAAAATTGTGACAAGATATATGCATGTTCATATTCCCCAATCCAAAGTGACAATATAAGTAAAGTAATATTCCCATCAAGAGTCAATATCATTAATTTTGAAATTCATTTTCTCACAAATTTTCTCAAAATAAATCCCAATGAGACTAATGATGCTAATCATAGAAAAATAAGTTATGGGTCAACCAAGCCATTAATTCCCTACATGTGTGTGTGAAACCATTTAAAGCTCATATCTATACCCTTTATTCATTATATTCGGGTCATGTAAAATAATTCTTCTTACCTGGTTAAATTCACTCAATCTGTTCTACATTCCTTTGCAATCAAATTTCATGACCCACTCACTTAAGCATTCCAAAAAGCTAAACCTTAAACTCTTGACCTAGATATCCCGACATGATTTAAATTTCATCACTCAAATCTTTATTAATATATATATTTTGATTTTTTATCTTTATTTTTTAAGCCTGTAAAACTATTGGATATCAGGTACACATGCACTGGTCAATTTATCAGAGTAATGAAATTGATCAAAATAGAAATGATATTATGGACCAACCATTGATACAAGAATTTTTTTTAATAAACTTGGATATACCTTCCATTGAGTATTAAAAATTTTAGAACTCATGGATGCATGAAAAGTTTTGTGGGGAAATCAATGACACAATTTTCTATGAATAAATATCATAAAGAATGGTTTCATAATATAAAAGGTTTTATAATGACATAACCAATAATATCATCGATGACTTAAATTTGTATAAAAAAACCCTAATAATAAAATATTTCTCATTCTTATCATGCAAAAAATGAAATTTGAAAACATGAATTTTTCATATTTTCCAAATGTAAATGAGAATGTTACATGATATTATTTTATTGATTTTTTAATAATTTGTTTATTTTTTTGTGTCTTTTTGAAAATTTTAACCAAAAACTCAATAGAAAACACAAAAAAAAAACACACAAATGAAAATCATAAATATATACCACAAATTTTTTTCCACTCACTGTCGTGGGCACTTTCAAATGAAGTGTGGTTTTTGGGTACTTAGGTGCAACAGAGTGGCTGACCAAAGTTGTATCTCAAAGAGGTAGTAATTAAAACAACTTCTTAAAGGTATTATTAAAATAAATATATTAGAAAAAAATTAATTATATGGATATAAGGGTTGGGGGTTGTTTTATGTTTATAAAATAAGAAGAATAATTATGCTGGAATATTCTATATTTTTTTTCATTTTTTTTGAAATGAGATTGAGAAAATGCAATGAGAAGATATTTTTTAGAAAAATATTTAAAAGGAATAATCGATATAACTATAAATATTCACTTAATTATTATTAATTAAAATTTTAATTAAAATTCACTTTATTATTATCCCCTAATTTGTTAACCCATGAACCCTACGAGAATTAACTTTACCACAAAGATGAAAAGAGTTAAACCCTAGCCTAGCTTCAAAACATGCAATCACAACACCTTGCTTTAATTTTATTCCTAAGACTGGATTATGTTCAGTGTTAAATTAAGGAATAAATAAATTCTATAAATAAGGATTAATTGATTTTAGGGATTATATTTTAACTCTATATATTTATCCCATGTGGTTTTGTTTTACAGATTAAGTTTGTGTTCTCACGATTTACACAAATCTTGACCTCACATGTTTTTATGTTAATTATTAAATTTATTTATTAGTTTCTTCTAATTTAAAAAATAAATTCATTTATAAAGTTATCTAAATTAAATTAGATAATTTATTGAAAATAAATAAATGAATAAGGTAAGAGGTAGATCGATTACTAAGAAAACTATTCTTCTATGGGTGGGGTGGTCATCATAGAAAAAAATTACATTCGCAAAGGTTTATAAAGGGTATAACCCCATATCATTTATACTCATGATTTCCATCCCAATGGGGATGATTAACGAAGAATTAAATGAAAAAAATAGAATAATTTAAAGAGAAAAAAATAATTTTATTATAAGAACAAAAACCTTAAAACAAAGAAGAGGAAAAGAAGAGCATTTTGGAGGAGATCCTAGATTGATAGCCTACCTCCTACAATGCTGAGTTTAAATGGAAAGTCACCACTTAAACTATAATAAAAATCATATAAGGCACTTAAAAACGAATCGAAATGAGAAAACAAGAATTTATAGAGTGGAGGAGGGGCTAGGTTATATGAGTTTTCAAGTGTGAATGGGGAAATACAGACAAATATTTTAATCCAAAATGAACCACCTTGTTGACCACTGAAATGTGTGAAACATATATCATTACAAAAGGATTAGTTGTGAAAAAATGGTTATTCTACATTATCTCCAAATTTGGGCCCAATCCAATAAAGTATGAATAAGTTATTTCCCAAATAATGAAGTGGTGTCCAATCTGGAGAGTCCATCCCATCCTTGAATTCATGGACCTTTTACTCCACACAAATGCCTAAATTCAACTTTGATATCCTAAATAAAAGTTTTATTCAATTAAGTAAAGAACCCATTTACAAAATTTAAATTTCAAATATGTTACTTAATTATATTTATATCTGAAATACTACTGTAAAATTTAAAAGGAAAAACAGTAATTTTCATAAAATTTTGAAATGAATGATCTAATCCAAAATATATTATAAATAATAATATTTAACACAATGTGAGGAAATTATCTCATTTATTATCAATAAAATATTCAATAAAATGGTGTTTTATCAACTCCCCTACATACACCCTTTTGTACTCTTGGAAAAAACATCATATCATGTATTCCAAAAAATTGTAACAAGATATATGCATGTTCATATTCCCAATCCACAGTGACAATATAAAAAAAATTAAGATTCCCATAAAGTGTGAGTATCAATAAATTTGAAATTCATTTTCTAATAAATTTTATCAAAATAAAATCTAGTGTGATTAATGAAACTGATCATAGAAAAAAACGTTATGGGACCAACATGCCATTAATTCCCCACATGTGTGTGTTCCAACCATTTCAAGCTCAAGTCTCCTCCCTTTATTTTTCATATTTAGGTCATGTAAAAGAATTATTCTTACCTGATTTAATTAAATTAACCTTTTATACATTCCATTACAATAAAATTTCATGACCCACTCACTTAATAATTCCCAAAAATCAAAGCTTAAGCTCCCATTCTAGATATACACACATGTTGTACATTTCATCACTCCTCTCTTTATTATTATATATTTTTCTACTTTTTTTAAATTTTTTAATTTTTTTGAAGGTTTAAAACTATATAATATTAGGTACACATGCGTAGTTCAATTAAATATAGAAATTAAATTGATTGGAAGAGAAATGATCATATGGAACAACCATAAATATAAGATAAACCATTTTACATAACTTTGCTATACCTTAAATTGAGTAGGAAAAATTTCACAATTCATGGATGCATGAAACATTGTTTGGAGAAATCAATGACACGATTTACTATGAAATAAAATCAAAAAGAATATTTTCGTAATATAAAAGGATTTATAATGACACAACCAATCATATCATCGATGAATTACATTTTTATAAAAATCAACCCTTAATAACGAAATATTTCTCATTATTATCATGCTGCTAACGAATTTTGGAAACATGCATTTTTCATATATACCACATATAAATGATATTGTTACATGATATATTTTTTATTGATTTTTTTTTTGTATTTTTCAAAATTTTAACCAAAAAATTAATAGAAAACATACACAAAATACACAAATGAAAATAATAAATATCTACCTCAAAATGTTGTCCACTCCACCACACTTAAAAATTTTCATTGTCCTCAATATGAACTTATGAGATGATATGTGCACATGAAATAAATAATTTTAAATAGGAAAAATAATATAAAAGTTAAAGGGTTAGGAATATCCTGATATTATCAATTGATAATGGGTTTATGTAGTGTGATGAAATCCATTACATCGGTAGAAAGTCTCTCAATGTACTGATTTAAATGTTTCCCATTGAATCTAAAGATCCTCCCAGTGTCCTCTTATGTGTTATCCACTACACCATAAGGAAAAACATTAGACCCAACATAAGGACCTAACCATCTAGAACAAAACTTACCAGGCATCTGCTTCAGTCGTGAACTATAGAGAAGGACTTTCTCTCGAAAATGAAACTCTATTTTTTGGACCATTCTGTCATGTGCTTCTTTTGATCTTTCCTCTTAGAGCCTTGATTTATCATATTATGAAAATCAAATATACACATTCTCTTCAATTTGAAGCTTCAATTGAATTCCATCTTGGATAAAATCCATGTTTCATTTCGTTATAGCCCAATAAGCCTGATGCTCGACTTCCATGGGGCGATGATAGGATTTACCAAAAACAATCCGAAATGGGGATATACTGATGGGGGTATTCTATAATTTCACATATTCCTAAATAGTATCATCCAAGTTATTGTTACAATCCTTCCTATTCGGTAGCATAATTTTATCTAAAATTTGTTTCAACCTCGAATTTGAAACCTTAACCTATACATATTTGGGGGGTTTTATGATGTTGATGTTTTGTGTGTCACCCCATACTTCCAAAGGAGGCAAGCCAAAATCCAATTACAAAAGTGTGTCCCTTGGTCACTGATGATAGCCTTTGGTACTTCAAAACTATTGAAAATTTTCGCCTTAACAAAGTCCACTACAACATGAGAATCATAAGTTCTAGTGGCTTTGGACTCCAACCATTTTCTTACATAATCAATGAAAACAAAAATACAAAAAAAAAACCTAATAGACTAGAAAAATGAACCATAAAGTCAATTCCCCATACATCAAAAGTCTCAAAAAATCATATGGTTTGCTGTGTAATCTCATTTTAAATCAAAATATTTCCAGTGTGTTGGAAATGTGAGCACAACTTACAAAACACATGAGAATCATTGAATAAGATAGGACAATATAAACCAGAGTCTAAGAATTTCCTAGATATTTGTTGGGGTCCAAAGTGTCTTCCACAAGAAAGTGTATGGAAAAAATGCAGAATAGAATCAAACTCATGATTAGTAACACAACTCTTAATAAACTGATCACTACATGTGTTAGATAGGTAGGGATTACCCCACACATAAAACCTAGACCTGATATTTAATTTTTGGAATTGATGATTCTTTAAATTTATAGGAATTTCAAAGAAAATAAGATATATTACTATACTTTCATTCCAAGGATGTGTACTTGAGAGTGCATAAATATTCTCATCAGGAAAAAGAGTCTCGAAGTGGTACCTGGTCCAAGGAATCATTCAATAGTGTGTGAGTAATCCTACTCATTTGGTCCACCACCAAGTTATCTGACCCCTTCTTTTCATTTATCTCAATGTCAAATTCTTGAAGAAGTAGTATCTATTAGACAATATTTGGATTCACATCTGGCTTCTTCAAGAGGTACCTTAGAGCTACATGGTAAAAAGAAACTACTTTAGAGCCCAATAAATATGAATAGAATTTATCTAAAGAAAATCTAACATAAAGAAACTCCTTTTCCCTAGTTGTGTAGTTTTATTGGGTGAATCCAATGTCCTCAAAGCATGGGAAATCACATGTGAACGTCCCTCCACCCTCAACTCCAATTACAATGTTTGGAGCATCACACATAAAATCAAATGGAATGTCCCACAATGGTGGTTTTATGATTGGTGGAGTGGTCAGACACTTGTTTATCTCATAAAACGATACCCTACATGAATCATAAAAAATGAAATCAACATCTTTTTGATGCAATTGAGATAATTTTCCAACAATCTTATTGAAATCTTAGATGAAGCATTGATAAAATCCTTCATGCCCTAGGAATGATCTAACATCATGCACACATGAAATATATTGTGAGAATAAAATAATATCTACCTTAGATCTATCTACCTCTATTCCTTGTTTTGACACTACCTTCCCTATGAAAAAACCATTCTCTACCATGAAATGGAACTTTTCAAAGTTGAATACCAGATTCTTCTTAATAAAATGATTCAAAACCTTTCCCAAAGTAAAGATAAATTCATTAAATGAATATTTATACACTATAAATTCATCCATAAATATTTTAATGAAGCTCTCAATGAAATTTGAAAAAAATACTCACCATTCATATTTGGAAGGTACCTGGGGCATTGAAAATCCCAAATGGAATCCTTTGGTAGGAAAATGTAATTAATGGACAAGTGAATTATGTGTTATCCTAATCCTCTAGAGCTATAGCTACCTAAAAATATATATAAAATCCATCCACAAAATAATAGTGTATCTTCCCACCTAATCCCTCAAGTATTTGATCAATAAATAGGAGAGAGAAATCATCCTTACAAGTGGATTCATTTAATTTCATATAATCAATACACACACACCAACTATTTTGTAATCTCATTTGAACTAACTACTCTCTCTCATTTATAAAAATAGTAACACCACTTTTCTTAGGCACAACTTGAATATTATTTACCCATTGGGAATCTAAAATGGGACAAATTATACCTGCCTCGATCAAATTTTCAACTTATTTTTAAAAAATTCTAAAAGAGTTGGATTCAATCTTCCTTTTGGTTGCCTATCTAGTTTATTCCCATCCTACAAAAGAATCATATGAATGTAAATAGAGGGACTAATACCAGATGTGTTATCCAAATTCCACCTGATTTCCCAAATGTTATCCCTCAAAATATTTAAAAGTTTTTCTTCATGTTCAAAAGGGATATTGTTAGAAATGATAACAAGTGGTCTCTCACAACTTAAATATGATTATTTTAGATTTTATGGTAATGTCTTGATTCCTAATGAAGGTGGGTGCTGTGTGGATAGAGAAATAGAAGAAACTTAAATTTGTTCACAATGAAAATTAGTTTCAAAATAGACATCATCAAGATCATAGAATAATGAATCAAATCCCTCAGTATAATCAATGTCCAAGTCATAATCAATGTGAACATAATCAAAACCGAAATATGAATCCACACCAAAATCACATCTGAGAGAGGTTTTTTTCATTTGAAATTGGTGTGTAAGTGCACTTAGTAATTAAACTAGAACTAATTCTCATAATATCTCTAATCACAAGACAATCAAATTCCATGGGGTTTTTACTTGGTGGTACAAAATATGATATAAAAAAAGTTGAATGATCCTATGAGGGGTACTTCATTGATACCATAACATTAAATATCACAACTTCATATCCAAAATCCATGGAATGTGTACCCTCATGAACATTTAATTTTTTTCCTTCAGTTTTTAGGATGGTACTACCAAACATAATTGGATCATGAGAATTTACCTGATTATCCTCCATGTTATGAATGCAAAAATCTACTAGAAATATCATGTATTTTAGAAAAAAAATTACATCCTCAAGGACCCCCACTGGATGTGCTATAGCTCTATTTACCAACTACACCACTAATCTCACTAGCTTCAACTCACCAACATGTAATGAAGAGAATATGGAGTGAGGTATCACATTTATAGAATCTTCCAAATCACATAAAGCATCAAAAAAGTGTAACTAATCTATGGAGAAGGGGATAGTGAATGTCTCTAGATCCTTTCACTTTGTTGTAATTTCTTGATTTGGTGTAATGAGTACTAAAAAATTCCTTCCAAGATTGATCTTCTCATTTCCCTTGAGTCCTCTTCGATTTGTACAAAGTTCTTTTAAGAATTTGGCTTACCGTGGGATTTTTTTAATGGCCTCAATAAGGGAGATGTTTATTTCCACACTCTTGAATGTGTCCAAAACTTCTTTTTTCATCACCTCTTCAACCATATTTTTGGTTTGAAGAACTCTATTTGGAAATTAAAGGGGTTTTAGAGGATAATCATTAATCTTTTTCTTACCTTTGCCCTTCTCCTTGGGCTTCTCATCAGTGGTTCTTGAATAGGTTTTTCTTGGAGTTGAGGTGAATCCCGGTGGAATGGTAGGTGAAGATGTATCAGTCGTTTGCTTACCACATCTCAATGTGATGGTATGGACATTACCCTTGGAATTTGGAGTAGGTTGGTAAGGAATATTCCTAGAGTTATTACATACCAGATCATGGGGGTCGGTGGCAATATGGATCATTAGTGTCTTCAACTCCCTCAACTCAGAACCTTGACCATACCTCATATCTGATCAATTTTTCCATCATTGGTTGTATATTGGAGAAAAGGAATTGTAGTTATTATGGGGATGTGGTTGTTGTTTCTACTAATATGGTCTCCTAGGGAATAATTCTACACAATCCTTTATCTCTTGTAGTTGGTCTCAATAGTCATTTGGGTGGTTAGTTTCAGTACAAATGCCATAAGGCCTCGTAGGAGTGGGATGATATGTATTTTAATTATTCCAACTTGGTATAAATTAAATTAATTTCAAGAGAAGACGAACTTACTTGATGTACTCCTCTAACATGTGGTGTACCTCGATTGCCAAATTGTTGGGAGTTTAGTTCCATCTTATCGATCAATGTATATGAAGCTGCTGGTGTTTTTTTACCACCAATGCTCTTTGAGTCATGACATCCACCGTGATTTTTTAATAGGAATGAGGCCTTTATTGAATTATTGGATGAGGAGTTTCTCATTGATTTGTGGATGTGGGAAGCTTGCACACAAATTTTTGAATTGATCCCAATACTCATAAATTGAATCCCCTTATGATTTCTTAATACATGAAATATATTTTATAATGGAATTAGTCCTTGATGTTGGTAGAAATATTTGTAATAAAAGACATTTGAAATCAGTCCAACAAGTCACATATTCAGGTGGTAAATAACACATAAAATATTTTGTAGTTCCATCAAGTGAGAATGTGAATTATCTTAGTTTTATTTTATCTTCAGATATATTTCTTAGTATTAGGGTTGAGAAAACCACTTGAAATTATTTTAAATTTCTATTTGGATCTTCACCAAAGAGGCCACAAAATTTTGGAAGTAGGTGTATCAATCCATATTTTAATTTAAATTATGATTCAAGGTTTGGATATGCCATAAAATTTGGTTGATAGTTAATGTCAAGTGTAGAAAATTCTTAAATGGTCCTATTAAGTTCATAATTACTATTTTTCACAACTACCAGTTTTTTTATGTTTTAATTTGAATTGCTTCCAATTTCAATGTTCTCATAATATAGGAATTCTCCAACTGGTTTAATATTGAAACTTCCCATAGACTAAGTCTGTCTAATTCGAGTCTTAAGGATTCGTTCAATATCATGTTCAAGATATAAGAGATCCTTGGGATTAGATCATGTCATAAATAAATGAAAAATAAAAAGTAAATGAAAAAAAATGAACCATAATAAAAAGAAAATAAGTTTTAATTAATGGTCCAAAAAATAAGAAAAAATAAAAATGAGAGAAAAGAATAAGGAAAACTTGAGAAAGGTAAAATAATAAATAAATATTAGAAGAATAGAATGAAATTAAAAATAAAAGGACTACCTATAGTTGGTTTAAAAAATTACTTGCATCCCCAGAAAGGGTGCCAATTTGAAAGGCCATGTCAAGGGTTCTTTCAAATGATGTGTGATTTTTGGGTACTTAGGTGCATCAGAGTGGCTGACCAAGGCCGTCTCTCAAAGAGGTAGTAATTAAAACAACTTCTTAAAGGTATTATGAAAATAAGGATAAAAAAACTAAACAACTTAAAATTATGGAGGGGTGCACTTTATGTTTATAAAATAATACTAATAATAATTCTGGAAGAAGATTGTATATATATATATATATATATTTGTTTTTGAAATGAGATTGAGAAAACACAATGAGAAGATATTTTTTTAGAAAAATATTTAAAATGAATAATTGATATAACTCTACCCCTTCACTTATTAATAATTATCATTTAAATTAATATCCACTTAATTATGATCCAATAATTTCTTAACTCTTTAACCCTAGGAGAATTAACTTTACTATAAAGATGAAAATAGTTAAACCCTAATCTAGTTATGTAAATTTAATCACAACACCCTGATTTGATTATTGTTCTAATAATATATTATGGTCAGTGGTAAATTATGACATAAAAACATTCTATAAATAAGGATGAATTTATTTTAGGGATAATATTTTATCTCTACAAATTTATCCTATGTGGTTTTGTTTTACCGATTAAGTTTTCATTCTCAGAATTTAGAAAAATCTTGTCCTCACATGTTTTTTTGTCAGTTGTTCAATTGTTCAGTTATTTTATTGTAATTTAAAAAATAAATTCATGGATCTTATTATTTTAATTATAATATCTCGTTGATTCAAAATAAATAAATGAAGAGGGTAATAGGTAGATCGATTGTTAAGAAAACTACTCTTCCATGGGTGGTGTAATCATTGCAGAAATAAATTACATTCGAAAAGGTTTATAAAGGGTATAAACCAATCCAGTTTCTATTATTTATTTCTATAAAAAATATTATAATAATAAAATTAAACAAAACATAAGAATTGAAAAATAAATAAACAAGATTATTATAAGAATGAAAATATTACAATAAAGAAGTGGATAAAAGAGAATTTTGGAGGAGATCCTAGCTTGATAGATTCCCTCCTCAAATTGTGAATTAAAATGGAAATTCACCACTTCACCTATGATCATAATCCTCAAATTCACCTTCAACACCCTCTAAATTAGAAAAAACCAATTTATAGAGTGGAGGGGAGGCAAGGTTATAAGAGTTTTCAAGTGTGAATGGAAAAATTATGGAAAATATTTTAAGCTAAATTATACCACCTTATTGACCACAAAAACACATAAACAGATATCCTTCCATAAGGGTGATTTGTGATAAATTATTTCCTTGATATCCTCTCCAAATTTATATACAAATACAATTATGTATGAAGATTTTATAGACAAAACATTGAAGTGGTTTCCAATATGGTGAGTACAACCCATATTCGACTTCATGACCCTTTTAATCCACTCAAATTCACGATTCAACTCAGATTTACTGAATAAAAGTTGTATAATACTAAGTTAGGAACATAGTTACAAAATTTAATGTTAAAATAATTCACTAGAAAATATTTAGAATGGAAACACTGCAGATAATTTTAAAGGGAAAAAATGGAAATTTCCCTAAATTATCAAATGAATGATCTAATCCCAAATATATTATAAATAAACATATTTAACAGAATGTTATGAAATCATTTAAATTAATAATAAAATATTCAATAAAATTGTTTTTTATCATTTATATTCACTAAATAGAAAATAAATATTTATTAAATATTCTGCACAAATTATATTCTCTGAAATAACTGGTGATAAAATAAATGCGATCAAGAACACTTCAATAATTATTAAACCACATGTGAGAATAATATTTATTAAAATTATTAAATAATAAATAATAATATATATTTTAACTGATATTTTGGATACCCTTAGTGTGTGACCCTCTAGGCCTCTTTCATAGTGGCATTAGGCAAAACAGCCTATTGTCTAAGATTATCATTTAACAACATGCCAATACACTCATAGATAAAGAAGTTAATATCACAATGAAATAATACCTCATATGGATGTTTACACTATTATTTAATCCATTTATCAAAATATACCAAATGAAGTAGGTTGCATGCCGGTGCCATCAACCTATATGCTTGATGTCTCTTTCTTTAACTTTACATAACTAGATCTTGCATTTTGAACACCATGACCATGGATTTATTTAGGATATATAATTTCCATAAAAGGTCCTATGATATTAACATCCATTAAATAATAGAAGGGATAAATCCTTTCTCTCATTATTTATTAATGCAATATTACTAATAACGTACACAACGTGTCCTACTTCACTGCGAACATCTCTCATTACGCGTTTTCATCAATACATGAAAGTACACAACTCATAATATTCATTAATAATAATCTTAAAGTCTAAGGACCAATACACACATCCACAGATTGGAACATCTAATGACACATATAAATGTGTATTTCCTACTGGCGGATCCCATACTCATGATATCCTACTGGATATTACCGAGGGAGTACACCATGAAAAGGAGACTCAATGTCCTATCAGTCTCCACCCCTAATAGCATGTGTCATTTGTTTCCCTCAAATGATATCATCCAACTATAGAACATATATTTAAGAATATTACCATGGGACTTCCGATTTCTCATCATAGTGGGGAACTGCTATGATATTTTAGTGTGATAACTACTCTAGGGACATTATCACATACTATGTTACACAAAAGAAAAATCATGGTGTGATAAAATTTTTATTAATATTCAAAACTATGAATATGAGTTATCATAAAGTACATATAATTTGGTTCTATGGAACCAACTGTAACAAACTCCCACTTGTACTAGAGCCAAATTCTAACAACATTTAGTCCACTTTCTCTCACATGATACTCATGCTTCTATTGAGATAGGACTTTAGTCAGGGGGTTCGCCACATTTTCTTCTATGGTTACTCTACTCACCAGAACATCACCCCTTCACTGAAAATCTCTCAAGTGGTGATACTTCAAGAGTATGTTCTTTTTTCATTGGTGTAAACTTAGCTATTTTACATGATCAACCACAACAATATTATCACAATACAATGTGATATGGTCTTTACTAATAGTTATCACATCAAGCTCATCAAAAATGTTTTGAATCCAAACAAATTCCTTGGCTACATCAGATGCTGTGATATACTCAGTCTCTACTATAGAATCAATGAAAACTGGAGGTTTTGAACTCTTTCAGCTCCCAAATCCTCTATTGAGATAGAAAACGTATCCTAACTACAACTTCAGATCATTTTTAGATATCTGAAAACTAGAATCAGTATAACCCATGATGACCGATTATCCATCTCTTCTATATACCAAGAACATATCCTTAGTTATTCCAAGATACTTAAGGATTTCTTTAACAATAGTCCAATGTTATTCTACTATATCTTCTTGATATCTTCCTACCATGATAAATGAATAGGAAACTTCAAGTCTAGTAAATAGCATGGCATACATTATTGGTCATATCGATGAGGCTTATGGGATATGACTCATACTATCTTTATCATGTTGTGTTAGAGGAAAATTTATCTATGAAATATGAAAACCATGTGATGGTGGATCTAATACCCTCTTGTATTATTCCATACTAATTCTATTTATTATCATATCAATATATGTACTTTTAATTAGTCCAATAAGCCTCTTGGATATATCATCAATGATCTTGATCCCTATAATGTAGGCTTCTTCACATATGTCCATTATGGAGAAACACTTGTTTAACCTGTTGTTAACAGACTATAAGACTGGTATGTCATTTCCAATAAGTAATATTTCATAAAAATATACTACTAGGATAATGAAAACATTCCCACTAAACCTCTTATAAATACACCAATCACATTCATTCTTAATGAAACCAAATTATTTTATGGATTCATCGAATCAAATGTTCCATGACCTCGATATTATTTGTAATCCATAAATTGATATATGCAACTTAAAAATACATTTGGATTCACTTGGAGTCACAAACCCTTTTGTTTATTTCATATAGTCATCTTCTTGAAGGTTCCAATTAAGGAATGAAGTTTTGAAATCCATTAATCAAATCTCATAGTCATGGTAAGCTACTATGGAATGTATAATTTTTATGGATTTAAATATGTAAAATGGTGAAAAGGTTTCATCATAGTCAATTACTTAATGATGTTTAAAACCTTTATCTACTAACCTTCTTTTATAGGTATTTAATTTACCTTTCATGTCTAATTTTCTCTTGAATACACATTTTCACCCAACGATCTTTACATCAATTAGTGCATCAACTAGAACCCAAAATGGGTTCTGATACATGGAATCCATTTCAGAAATCATGGATTCTTTCCATCTTGTTGATTTTGATATATTTACTACCTTATTGTAGGAGATAGGTTCATCATTTTTAATCAATAATGATTCAACTTCTTTAGCGACAAGAAAACCATATCTCTCTGGTTCTCTTACCTCTCTTACACTCCTACACAGTACTTGTGTTTCATGAACTACTTATTCCATGAGAACCTATGGAATATGTTCCTGTACCAACTCTTGTGTATCTTGAGCATCAACTTCATCAAAGTCAATCTTTCTCCCACTATCCTTTTTGAGGATGTGCTGCCTCTCAAGAAAGATGATTTTTCCAGTGACAGTCACTTTTTATTTGATGGGTTTTATAATTAGTACCCCTTTTTTTACTTAGGATATCCATAAAAAAGATACCATTTTTTCCTTAGGGTGCTAGTTTGCTTCCTGAGAAGGCCTTAACAAATTCCTCAGAACCCCATACACTTTTATGTGACAAAACAAGTTTCTTTCCCCTCTATAACTCAAAAATAATTCCATTTTGTGCCTTAGTTGTTAATCAGTTTAATGCGTATTCCATAGTTTGTAATGCATATCCCCAAAATGATAATAGAATATTTACATTACTAATAATAAAACTTACCATGTCTAACAAAGCATGGTTCCTCCTTTCACTAATACCATTATACTATGGTGTGTAAGGTAGTGTGAGTTGATATAGAATCCAAAAATCCTATAAAAAATCAATGAACTCTTGGTTAATATATTCACCCCTTGATCAGATCGAAACTTCTTTATCTTCCTTTATAGTTGATTCTCTACCTCATTCTGGAATTACTTGAATTTATAAAAAGACTCATACTTTTTCCTCATTAAGAAGATACACCATATCTACTCAAGTAATCAATAAAAGGTTTGAATTAAGAATATCCACCTCTAGCTTCTACTAGAAATTGTCCACACACATCAGTGTATACCAATATTAGAAGCTCTATGGTCCTTTCACCCTTTCCACCAAATGGTGGTTTAGTCATTTTTCTTTTTAAACAAGCACAACATCTTTCAATTAGTTTTAGCTTAGAAGAGTCTAAATAACCATCATGGTAGAGCTTTTTCAAATCCTTCTCGTTTACATGACCTATATGGTGATGCCATATCTTGGTGTTATACGAGTCGTGTGATCATTATTTTTTATTAATTTAAAACACTTGGTTTTCATAATTTAATACATAAAAACCATTATTTAAATGTTCCATACCATAAAATATGTTGTCCATATAAAATAAACCACTTTTATTTACAAAATTTAAAATAAACCCATCTTTATCTAGGCATTATATAGAAATTATGTTCTTGGTAACCATAGGTAAATAATAATTTTTTTTGAAACCAAAATCATTCCTGTTAGAAATGAAAGGTGGCAATCACTAATAACCAGAGTATCCAGCCTTGCACCATCAGTAGCTCTCAAATCCACCTATCATTTTAAAATATTTTGAAATATACTTGGTTCCTACATTTTAATACAGTTGTTAGAACCATAGGTTGTATCTAATACCCAATGTGTAGAAATAGAAATATTTCACTCGATAAAAAATGCACCTTTAGTTTCCCCTTGCTTCTAGGTGCAGTTCCTCTTATAGTGGTCTAGGTTGAAACACACTAAACATATTTCCTCTTTTTCCTTGTCCTGCCCCTGGATCATTCAATTCTAGGAAGGATGGTGTTTGAGATATTTAGACTATTTATAGGTCTTGGGCCCCTTTTCCCTGCTCTTACATTTCTTATTCACCATAAGGACCATGAGTTTATCACACCCCATGTCCTTATCCACTTGGAGAATCAAATTAAGAATTTATGAATGACTCTTCTTATTATTTCTCATATTATAATTGATAATAAAATTGGAGAATGTTTTGGGTAGTGATGAAAGTATGTTATCTGTATGAAACTCATCCGACAATTTAATACCTAAGATGTTTAAGAGTTCAATGTATACAATAATATTGACTACATGAGGCCTAGATAACACAGTCTCTCCAAGCTTAGTTTTAGAAAAAGAATCATAGATCTCTTACCTCTCTTTTATTGCCTTCTCTTGATAGAGATCCCAAAGGTGGCACACCATGCTATACACATCCGCATCCTCATGTATTCTCAAATTCTTATTAGACATGGATGATATCATGAGACATTGAAAATATGTAGTATCGTTGAAATGTTTATCATAGAGAGACAACTCTTGATCACTTGCCTCATTACCAAGCGCAATTAGAAAAGGTTCTTCAAGCATATACAATTTCCCTTCATGGTGAAGTATAAGGTATAATCACCTTTTCCACACTTGGAAATTTATGCCGATGAGAAGGATATCCTTCTCAATTATAGATCACATTGATATGTTTGATTTAATTTTAATGATTTTTCTACAAATAGGATGAGCATAATTTCATTACTTTATCTGATAAAATTTAGACAAATAAAAAAATATTAAATTTATTAGTCTCCCACTATTTTATTTAAACCCAATATCCCTCATCATTGGCTTCAGAATATCTTGTTTCTTGGAAATTCTAGTGTCAAGGATTCATATTACCCTTCTCATTACCCTAACTCTGATTGGTTAAGAAAATTTAATGGTTTTAGGTTGGAATTACAAATGCCAACTTCATTAGATCATAATTCCTTGATCTGTTGAGTGGACTCCCCAACCATGAAATCATTAATCTATATTTCCCCAACTGTTTCATCTTAGTTACACCAAGTCCTCCTTTGGCAGTCAACCCTTGATGTGAACTAAGTTAATTCAATCGAAAACATGAAGTTATAATTCCTTGATAATTGAAATCACCCCAAATTTTGATGGTTAAGGACTCAAAACTATGGCTCAATTTTAACTGAAGTAGTGGAAGGCTATACTAACATAATATATATAATTTAGGGATTTTACCCTTTATGTGTAGATTTAAAATTATTATCTTTATTAAATTCTTGTTAATATTAAGTGGATTTATTTAATTGATTAACCGTGTCTTAGATAATATTTATGTATAAGCCAATTTATTTTAGTTCTACCTCGTATGCTTGTTAATTTTATTAATTTATGTGATTGAAACAAAACAACCAAAATTAAATAACCATGAAACTAATAGAAATAAAATAATAAAGAAGTATGATAATGATATTTTATTAGTGGTCAGTTTATCTAGTGGTTGATAAACTAACCGTTGACTTAGGGGAAAAACACCTTGAACCGTTTAAAATTTGGGTTGAAAATTTATACCTATCCACCAATGCATCTATCTTGGATTGGTTTTTCCTCATCTTGAAACTTAAACCACATCCACTATCTTGGGAGCTCCATCCATTACATATGATTTCACTCACACATAAGTGAGGGGGAAAGGGTTTACATAAAATAAAACATGGGCACACATGCCCTACATAGTAAGAGGAGAGAAGACATGTAGGCCAAAAATTTAATTTAATAATAAATTAAATGAAACCAATCACATAAAAAGGCCTAGTTTATGCTCATGATCATCCAATTTCATTTAAAAAAGTAAACATTTAATAGAACTAGCATTCAATTCTTAGTTTTTATTATTTAAGAAAAATCGTGCTCGAATCAATTAATTATTATCTTTAATTAATCAATTATTTTATCTTAATTATTATCTGAATTTCCTTGATATTATCATCCATTATAATTTTAAAAAAACTAAACAAATTCATTTAAAATTAACTTTGTAGATAAATATACCATTGAGGTAACATGGTGAATACATGTCTGAATCTACCCAACATGTATTATACATGTATATAGTATTACCTATTGTGACATATAGAATACACAACTTATCATGTACTTTCATGACGTGTATTATCAACTTAATTATTACACGAATTATATGATTTTTCATTCATGTGTTATGGTTCAATGAACATAGAGTAACAACTATAATATGAATCATACATGATATGCAGATATGAACATTATGCATATACTAAATAAACATTTATATATATATAAATTAAAAACCTATCACATGTCATGACCTTTAAACATAATGACCACACTCAAGAACATGTCAATAAGTTTTACATAGTATAATAAATAAATTTTAAATATGTATAATTTGGTAAAAATACATGACATGTAAACCACTCATAGTGTATTCGAGTTCGACGCCTTTGGAATCAGTGTAAAAACTATGCCTCAAAAAAATAGAGTACATGACATGAATCATAGACTACATGGAGTGTTAACTCCGAGTTACATGGTCACTAGTCAGGTAGGCTGTGTGTGGAATACAGGGCCCATCTATGACTCAAAGGGACTACACACCATGTATGTGGGATACACAACATGTAATCTGGATGACCATGTGCCAAGATGTCCAAGTCAACACATGATGTAAGAATTAACAACACCACATTCCATGAATACACATGGATTGAGTAATTTATGAATTAACTCTTGGTGCATTGAACACAAGTACACGATGAGTAACTCTGGTTACATGATGTGTACTTCTATATTGTTCATCTAGAATCCTTGGAACCTCTAGATGAGTTTCTAAATTTTAATTTAATCATAAAATTAATTGTTTTGATTAGATCTCTAAGAAATGAAGTTGGAAGTAGAATATTTCATGATTCAGATTAAAATAATGATTAAACTTGAATTAAAAAACTAAATTAAAGTGCATAAATCACCCATGATATTTAAATAATTATAAATAATTATTTTACTCCTCTGATACAAATTGTAGGTTTTGAGAAAAGTGGAAGTATGCGAAGGTTAGTGCCAAACTTTTCTTTTCGTGTTCAACAATCAATCCGATATCTACATGATGATAAACTCCATTCTCAATAAAATTGAATAAAAAAAATAAAAAACATGAATCATGCTGAAACTGGATAGAGAGGATGATGACATATTATTTATAATTAATTTAATTATGTAATAATTACCTTGATGGAATTATTTCTTCATTGATGGATCTAGTAATAGATATGCGATGCACCATAATTATGTTTTTGGAATCAAGTGTATATCCCCTCTATCAGTGATTTATACATGTTCCAAAAATCTCCATACATCACCGAAGGAATCTACGGGTGCAAGCAAGGAAGATCCTCACACTTTCATCATCTGCCTTTGATTGCTATGAGAATTGATTCCAAAGCATTCTCCTTGATCTGGTGGAGGAATATCTCTATCTATTCTTGAGATCGATCTTGGAGAAGAGAGATCTCAAGGGCTTTAGATAATTCTCCAATTCCATCCACAATCCAAACAAATGAATTATTCTATTGAGAAAATAACATAACCGAGTTTATATATCTCTAGGGTTAAGATGAAATAATTTCACAAGAGACTTTAATTATTTATTTAATCATGGTGAATAAACTATGTTAAATAATAATAATAATATTATTATTATTTTTTGACGTTCTCTTAACTTGAAAATTAAAATTAAATATTATTTAATCAAATAGAATAAATATTTATCATTTCCTCACTTGATTTAAAATCTCAGTCCTTCATTCCTCCATAATATTTACCAAACATTGAATAATATCTATTTATTTATTAAGTAAATATCACTACATTATTCTCCAATAAATAAATAAATATTATATTCCCTAAATAGAAAATAAATATTTATTAAATATTCTGCTCATAATATATTCTCTCGAATAACTGGTGAGAAAATATATACGATCAAGAAAACATGAATAAATGTTAAACCACATTTGGGAATAATATTTACTCAACTTATTAAATGACAATTAATAATATATTATTTGATTGAGATTATGGATACACTTAGTGTGTGGCCCTCTAGGCCTATTTCTTAGGGGTGTTTGGCGAAGCAGCCTAATGTCCAAGGTTAAAGTCTAACAACACTCAAATGATCCCTTATAGAAATAAGTTATTGTCACAATGAAATAATAACTCAAACAGATAATTACTGTGTAATTTAATACCTTCATCACAATATCTCAAATCAATCATCTTGCATGTCAGTGCCATTAACCTATATACTCCATGTGTCTTTCCTTGACTTTCTAGAAATAGAACTTGCCTATAGAACACCATGGACATGGATTTGTTTAGGCTATATCATTTCTATCAATGGGTCTGATATATTAACTTTTGTTAAATAACAGAAGGGAAAAATCCTTTCTCATATTATTCATTAATGCAATATTACTCATGAGAAACCCAACACATCCTACTTCATTGCGAACATTTGTCCTCATGATTTTCATGATTTTAATCAAAGTATGTGACGTATAATACTCATTAATAATAATATTAATGTCTAAGGACCAATACACACATTCTCAGATAAGAACATACAATGACACATATAAATGTGGATTTCCTATTGGCAAGTCTCGTTCTCATAATATCCTACTAGATATTACCAAGGTCATACACCATGAGAAGGTGACTCAAAGTCCTATGAGTCTCCAACCCTGATTACCTATGTCATCTGTGTATCTAAAATGATATCATATAGATATAGGACATATATTTAGGAATAGTTTCGTACCACTTCTGGGTTCTCATCATAGCGAGGAACTGATATTACCTTTTAGCGAGATGGATACTCTAGGGACATTATCACATACTATGTTACATAGGATAACAATCGTGATGTGATAAGAAGTTTATTAATATACAAAACTATGAATAAAATTTATCATAAAGTAAACATAAGTTGGTTCTAGGGAACCAAATTGAACACCTCATGTATTAATTACCTACCTATTGTATGCCATGCTAGGTGCTTAGTAACATGTTTAGTTTTCTCCTACTTAGATATTTGATTCACATTCCTCTATAATTTAAATTTTCATGTCTTGTATGTATTCTATGTTTGAGGGTTCTTTTTCATGCATTGTAACTTTTCACGATAATTTTACATTCTTTTGTTTATTTAGCATGCCTAGTGATTCTTTTGTCATGTTTAGTTACTTATCATGTTTAGGTAACTAATCAGTGTGTTTTTTTAAATTTCCATGTTTCTATTCTTATTTAGCATGGGATGAATCATTCTTGTTGTGATTAAAAGAGATTCAATTTTCAATTTTCAAGGTGTATGGTCACCTTATAAATTGGGAACAGATGATCCATATAATCTAACTGTTATTGATGAACTTTATATACTTAAAGATTATTGTGTAAATGTAAATGTTGTTTAATTTCTCTTTTATAGAAAGAAAATTGGTTGTGGTTAAATGGGATCCAATTAATCAAATTCATAAAGTGTATGGTCTCTCTAGGAATTGGAATAGGGGGAACCATATAATTGAACCACTATAGACCCATTTTATATTTTTAAGTGATTTTTTATAAATATTCATATGCTAATTTTTATTTATCCTAGATAAAATGGGTGTGGTTATATGAGAACCACCTAAAAATTGTAAAGTGTATGGGCACTTTATAGATTGGTGGTAGTAACCCCTAAAACCAAGCCACCTTTTATGAGTCATATACTTATAAAACTAGTTTAAATGTAAATGTTGTTCAATTTTGACCTTAAATATCTTAGTTTTCATATTAAGGCTTGTACCCCTTCTGCTTGGGCTTAATGACCCATGTGGCTAAATTCTAAAATGCACAAATGGGCCCAAGTAGGTTAGTTGGGACACATTTCTTATGAAATGAATTAGTTACAAGTGTTTTTAAAATATAAATGCTTAAAATTGGTGGGTTGATTTTAATTGAACCCAAAATGGCCAAAGGGGACCCTTTTAGGTCGCCATATCTTTTGGTATGCCTTAGTTCTCAACCCCTTTTAGATGTGTTTATGCTATGTGTTGTGGAAATTTTAAAATGCCCATAATCATCTATATGGTTTTTCACAAAAACATAATGTGTAATATCTTATTAGTTAGTAACCCTTTAATTAATAGATGGCCTCTTAATCTATTTGAACTATTTTGTGTGAGGCATTATAAATAATTGAATTGTTAAATGGGTTATGTGTAACATCCCAAATAATTAATGAATAATAGATATTTTTATCTATGTCTATTAATGATTAAGATAGTGTTATAGAGGCTTAAAATGAAAATAAATACAATCTTATGCATGGAATACACTAATATTCTTAAAAGATTGTTTTACTACCTTATGATGGAAAACCCTTTTTAAATTTATCTTTTGACAGTTTTATAAACAATGTTTGTCAAAATAAACTTATTCATTATGATTGGGACATCAAAATTTACTTTGTGTGAATTTTTGGTATTTTTCTGACAATGTTCATTTTTTAATGAATAGTGAAAAATACTGCATTTTACATCAAAACTACTTTTTAATCTAATTTATTTATATGATTAGATTATGTTTTGAATTGGTTTTGAAGTGAAATTAGAATATATTTTTACCATTTTATCCAATGGTGGTCATTGGAATCAATTTCACTTTGAAATTAGACTTAAACTGGTGTCAATCTTTTGATACTTATTGTTTTGTAAAAACACGCTATTTGCTCTGGCAGCGGGAATTAATTATTAAATTAATTAATGTGACTTATATGATTTGAATTTTGTAAAATAGACTTCATTTTTGAATTAGGAATATCAAATATAGCTTAGGGTGAATTTTTGGTAATTTTCTGAAAAACTTCAATTTTTGATGAATAGTGAAACCACTAAGTGGTAATCAAGCAAACTGATTTTTCAGTTAAATGAAAGTTTACCACTAATGTGTATTGAATTTTGAAAATCCGACATACATGGTTGTCATTAAGAAGTAAAATGTGGTTCAATGAGATTAAAATAATTTTTTGGTGAATAGTAACTTTTTTCATTAATCGCGATTAGAGGTAATTAGTGTAGTTTAAGGTAAAAATGGTATTATAAGAATGTGGAAACACCATGACACTTGTCTTACACCTATTGGGTGAGTCATGGCCGACCAAGACAAGCCATGGGCCAACTTGGGGACCCCATGGAGCCACTTTAGTTGGAAAATGACATTAATATATTTTTATTTAATGTTAAAGTGAAAATGACACTAACATAAATTGTTTTACTAAAACAATTTTTAAGTGGGGTTATACAAGTCCAAATTTTGATTATAAATAGTCATTGGAAAGCTAAAACGATTTCCTACATCATAGTATTTTTTTTATAATTTTTAGACATTAAATAAATTAAATTATATATGACATAATAATGATGCAGTGATGACATCATTATTTGACGATTTAAATAAAATGGAAAGATAATGAAAAATCTAAAACCTACACATGGACAAAACCAATTGGATGAGTGGATTTAGAACCCTTATCACCTTATCCACGAATTATATCAATGTGGGACCTTTTGAAACCGAAACACATTTTGAAATAAAGTAATATTTCTTTACTTTCCAAAAGTGCCCGTCCTCTCCTCTTATAAAAGGCCCCCACCTCTACCTAATTTCACACACTTCTCAAGCCTTTGGCTCGGCCAACCCCTGCCCATTTGCTCTCTACACATCCCTCTCCTCATCCTAGAGGATTCCCTTTGGGCATAATCCTTTCAAAGTAAGCCTTTAGGCTCAACTCAAAAGGAGTTACACTTTTAATGGTAATTCATTCTCTCTTGTTCATTTGTTTTATTTTGTTTCTCCAACCCCCTAAACTCTTTTTATTTACTTCCTTTGTAACAACACCAGTATCTTAAATATACTAGGATGTTGTTATAAGATTTATTTGAGCTAAACTCTCACACAACTACATCAAATGGTTAAAGAACATACGGTTTCCGTGGATGGCGAAATTCTGCCTCCCGAAACGATGATTGTTCAATACTCATTTAACACCTTCAAAGGTGGCCATTATGATGTAACTATTTTTATATATGATATATAATATGTTTATGTTTTCCTTAAGCTTCTGTTTCTTTTCATTTTGGGCATACCTTTATGGTTCCCATTATGGGTAAACACGATATCTTCATTTTAGGAAGTGCGGACTACCGCCCCCTGAAAGTGATTTGATTCGTTAATACCATATGTGGGATGTGTAAAGGATAAGTTAATGATATTATATATGGAATTATAATATACTCTTATATCATTATGATTCCATTCCAGAAAATACGAAATAGAAATGGAAGTAGCGTTTATGCGTACGTACGGCTTACCGTCTCCATGAACGGTGCATTTCATTTCTTACCTCTAAATGTGATGTAATATTATAAATACATGTATATGATGAATATATATGATATATATGTTATCCAAATCATTAATATCATTCTGGATATAATGAACCTTTGACCAAATTAACAACATGTAAGTGTAAGAAGTCTATTTTTGACTTAAGAACCAAATACCGACAAAATGAACATTATTAACTTAAATGATTACATGATGTTCATAACATGGTATAAAAGGAATAATTAACTTGAAAAAGATTCATAAGAAAGTAGAGATTAACTCAAGTTTATTATTCAGGAGATTAAAGAACGGTCGGGTCAAGTCGGATACGAGGTATGGGACTTCGTCTCAATCTCCTTTCGTTGAGGCATATTTTATTTTATACACAACTTTCTTTTATACGGTGTATAAACCCCTTTGACTTTTACGTTTATTCAAAAGGAATCTTTTTTATACGAAGCGTTTACTAAACGACAAAAAGGGAATGTTTTTGTCGTACGTATGCGGCGACAACGACTTCTCCGCCGTCGTAACTGTTATTTGAGTTTCGGCTTCCTCCACAAGCCATACCTTCTTTTTAAAAGAAAAATAAATACCTTGTTTTACTTTTCTTTTATTTTGGTATTGAAAATGGTTTTCACAATGTTTTTGTGTTGTATTGATATCTTGTGATTGAAATGTGGAAACGTTGTGTTTCCTTTATGCATGTTTTATGTGATACGATTATGTTATGGTTCTTGGGCATTATTATGAAGACGGGTGGTTCCGTGATAAACTAAGGGCAGGTGAGCCCGTTATAGCTCTCCAATGCATTGGGTAACGCGAAGGAGTGAAACGTTAAGGTTTCTCCGAAGAGATTTTAGGGAATATACTGTGATGGGTATTCCAAATGTAACCAAGAGGGTTACTCCCTACGTAAGAATGTTATGAATGCCTCAAGTTACCTTTATGTCTTTGATTTCTATGATTTAATCATGATTTGATGAGGTATGTTAAAGTGCCTATGTTTTATGGGTATAGTATGATTTCATTCTTATGTATATATGAACTCATGTTTCCTTCCCATGTTTTTATAACCCATACTGAGTTTTTATGATCATCCCAAGTTTTTGAAATGTTTTTCACAGGTCAAGGGAAAGGTAAATGATAAGATGATAGGGTCAAGGATGTGTCAAAAAGAATCCATGTTTTATTTCAAATGTGCTTCCATTGATGGGAATGAAGAATACTATCTTTATGTAACCACTTTGTTTATATGTGGAATGTAACACAAGTTTTATGATCTAATTCTCTAAAACTCTAAACCCGAAAAATCCTCAATGTGTAATCTTGTAATAACTCAAGATTAAGTAAGGTTTAAGGCTGGGGCCTTATATTATGTGATGAAATCGACTAATTATAATGGGAATTCACTAAATAATGATGCTTAAATATTCTATTTAAATTGAATTTCCTATTTTTTCATATGTTTGGTATTATTTTATTTTTAAAATTAAACTTTGAAATGTTAAAGAGTGAAATGATTTTTGGTTCAATTCCTTAAATGGAACCTTAAGCGATGATTTAGTTTCGACCCTTGTTTAATTGTGGTTAATGATTTTTCTTATGTTCTTCCTTGAAATGGTGATTTCAGCATTTTCCATGGGTCTATTCTCCCCTAGCTCAAAGCTAAATGATTGTATCTTAAGATTAGTGATCTTTCATAGGTGTAACCTTATTTTGGGTTGATGCTTTGAGTTTTAGTGAGGGTCTGGACCATTGTAAGTAGCACCTTCAGATCCTTAAATCCCTTGTGAGTTGCTTATGAGAATTTTCTCTTGTGTGATACTGTTTGGGTGCCATAGTCCCCTATAGGGATCTTGGTTCTAAAAATGAAAATCTGTTTTTATGGGTGGTCATGTGTTTTATTGGCCCCTTATCTGAGTGTGAGAATTTATAACTGATCAGTTCAAGAAGGCTAGACATACCAAGGGAATATTTGTCTTCTTAGTAGGTCGTGTGACCCTACTTTTCCTCCCTCTTTAGTGTTGGATGAATTAGAGGTCATTAACCTATTTTTTTAATACGAAGTAATGCAGATTAGAGTTAGTTCTTCATGTGGGACAATAGATACTGAAATTCATAGTTTTTATAATCCTATGGGTTGTATTAGGGATATTCCATTTGCTCGTGTCATCTCAGAGTAGAGTGCGTCGATATATTTGGTACTCGTCGTCTTGTTAGACAACACATCAAATCATTGATTTTAGTGTTAATCTTTTAATCTTGGGTTATTATTCTTAGAATGTTGGTAAACTCTAGAGTAGAGTGACTATGGTGTTAGAATTAACCCAGACTCATCCCAATGTTTAGGAAGATGTATTAAAGAGGATCAGGTGTTCGACATGCTGGTTAATCGTTTTTGATTTTAGGCCTAATGCTATGGTGCATGTGGTTGTAACATAGGAGGAGAGATGTGTGTAAGTCTAAATGTGAATATAATCTAGTGCTTCCAAGTGTCTTTATTTCTATCTCTTTCAGTTTAATGCTCGCTAAAGGTGTTTTGGCCATCTCTAAGACCTACGGTCAATAGTCGATGTAGCATGTGCTATGGAACGAGGCCCCTTCCTTTGTAAATAGAATGATAAGGAAAATACTGAGGTGGGGAGTGTCGCATCAACTATAATTAAATTTTTCCTTCTAATTAGAATGAGAAAAATGTATAGGTCCATTTCAAAATGGCTAGTCTTTCTTAAATGGGCTTGGAGCAAGTGAGTCCTATAAAGTGTCAGTGCTTACAAGCCAACACAACATTGAATATTTGGATTATTGTGTAAACTTTGAAGATATAACTGGTTGGGGATGGGCCTCATTGGTTGTGTTTGAGTGATCTCATGATTCCTTGTGTGGTAATGGCATGATGAATGGTTAATAGAGACGTGTCAGTAGGTGAAGCTGGGAATTCTCTAAAAGAATTCATCTTGTGATGGTTCAACTGTTCTAATTTTTTGCAGTTGGTATGGTTGGTTTGAAAATGAACTGATAAATTTTCCCACTTTATGATGAAAGCATCTCTGATCCTTTTTTAAGATCATTTAAATCCCCTTAGTGTACCCTTTATCGGAACTAAATAAAATAGCTGATAAAGGTACCCTTTATCAATTTTTTCAAAAGAACTGATATAGGGGCATACTGTAGTGTGTTGTAATAGCAAATTGCAGCACCGGTGCAATGTGCTATAAGAGCACACCACAACACCAGAAACAACACCATATTAACAAAATCAAGTACCAATTTGAAGTTTAAATGAAATTCAATTTAAAACACAAATATAAGAAAAAAACACTATATTAAAGATATTTCAAACATTGGTTTATACAACTACATGAGTAAAAATTATTACATACATTCAAAAACATCAATGTTCCTTTGTATTTTGATCCTAACCCCGAATCATGCTATTTCAGAAAAAACCACCCCAAATCAATAAAAAGAATGAACCTATGAAAGGAGACAATTCTCATGTTATTAATAATATAAAGAAATAAATTTACAGAAAGTGTGAATTTTAAACTAAAATTTGTGTCATACCAGGAACATTGTGTATCCGATTGAGTTGTGGTTGATTATTCCATGTCACACCATTTTTTTTGGTTTAAATCATTATATATATGTAAATTAATTAAATAATTATATGATAAATCTTAAGTGCGTTTGATCAGTTTTCAGTGAGTGACACTTTTTGAACTAAAATATTGATTTTAAAATGACAATAAACACTTTGAGTCATACTGAGAACATCATGTATTGTATTTTGGTGTGGATGATTCCTATACATCAAAAAATGAATTATGGATCATTTTTGTAAAGTATCAAAACAATATGAATGTGTTTGCTCGGTTTTGAGTAGGTCAGTTGTCTATTTTATGAAAATTAATGGCAATTTTTAATAAAAAGACACCAATTGAGTCAAAATAGTCACACCGTGCATCAAGTTGAGGTGAAAATAATTTTAACATGTTTGAAATGAATTATGGATTGTTTTACTAAAATATCAAAACAATCCTAATCATTTTTCTCTATTTTGAGTATGCCACTTGTATTTTTTACTAAAAATTCATTTGAAACTAGAGAGAAGCCCTTTGACTCATTCTGATCACATCATGTATTGGTTTTATGTGACCTGATTTCTTAAATTTTATCAATGAATTATAATTCATTTTCTTAAATTATTAAGAAAATCCAACCTTGTTTGATTGGTTTTCAGTGAGTGACATTTTTTGAACTAAAATGGTGATATTTAACTGATTACGGACACTTTGAGTCTTACCGGGAACATATTTTGTTGTATTGAGGTGAAGATAATTCATAAACTTCAAAAATAACATATGGATAATTTTTTTAATATATCAAAACAATATGAATGTTTTTTCTTAGTTTTGAGTAGGTCAACTGTCCATTTTATTGAAATTGATGTGAATTTTAAATAAAATGATGAAAATTTAGTCATATTGGTCACATGATGAATAATATTGAGGTGTGTCTAATTTATAAATATCTAAAATAACATATAGATTATTTTTATAATTTATCAAAACAATCTGAATCCATTTACTCAGTTTTGAGAACGTCACTTATATTTTTTACTAAAATGTTATTTTAAACTGGAATCACACACTTTGATTCATTATGGTAGCATTGTGTATTAGTTTTATTTGAAACCAATTCCTACATGTCACAAGTTACTTATTAATTATTTTACTAAATTATCACGAAAATATGAGAACATTTTATTGGTTTTCAGTGAGTTACACTTTTTGAACTAAAATGTGGATTTTACACCGAAAATAGACATTTTGAGTCATATCGTGCACATCATGTATCAAATTGATGTAAGAATGATTAATACACATCAAAAATGACTTATGGATCATTTTAAAAAATTATAAAAATATTCCAAATGTGATTTCTCAGTTTTGAGTAGGTCAGTTGCCCCTTTTACTGAATTTAATGTCAATTTTAATTAAAAAGATGCACATTGAGTTTTAACGATCACACCGTGCATTAGATTGAGGTTCTACTAATTCCTAAATGTCTCAAATAACTTATATATAATCTCTATAAAGTATAAAAACAATCCAAATGATTTTTCTTGGTTTTGAGTACATCACTTTTATTTTTTACTAAAATGTAATTTTAAAGTGGAAACATGTACTTTGACTCATTCTGATGACATCATGTATCAGTTTGATGTCAAACCAATTCCTATATATCCAAAATTAATTATGAATCATTTTACTAAATTATCAATAAAATAAAAGTTTTTATGATTAGTTTTCAGTGAGTGGAACTTTTTTAACTAAAATGTTGATTTTAAACTGATAACGAACTCTTTGAGTCATATCAGGAACATCGTGTATCAGATTGAGATGTGGATGATTCCTACACATAAAAATGACCTATGTATATTTTTACTAAATTATAAAAACAATATGAATATTTTATCTCAATTTTGAGTATATAAGTTATCATTTTTACTACAATTAATGTAAATTTAAAATAAAAATATGCACTAGGAGTAATACAGGTCACACCACGTGTTTGATTGAGTTGAAGATGATTCCTAAACCGCCCAAAGTCTTAAAAATATCATAAATTCCAATGTTACAAAGATTTCCATATTTTTCAAACTATCAACACTATATATCGACTCGATGTTCTTAGGAAAAAAACCTTTCTCATTATTGAAATCTAGAAGAGTATAGGAATATCATGTGCCCATTATATCACAAGAAGTCACCACAATGACCCCATGATATTAGTATACTCTTATGACTTTCAAAGATAACTTTTTTATTCTTCTAAGAACATCGAATCAACAGGAATTCCCAAAATATCTATGAAAAAAACTAAATGAGAATTAGTTAAAAATGAAAAGGAAATTAAGTTACAAATAATTGATAAAATGATAAAAAAAATTAACTAAATAAGTAGTATAGATTCACCATTTCAAGACAGTTTAATGCATTATTGATGAAGTTTCTTGTTTTCATAAACTTAGTTGTTGAATCGAAGTCCAATCTCTCTTGAGGATGAGTATCTTTGAACAAACCACCCCAAATCAAACAAAAGAATTCACCTTTATAAGAAAAAAATTATTATATGATTAATATGTAAATGAAATAAATAAAACATAAGTATAAAATATCACATTAATTATATGTACATTGATTTTTATGTGAAAACATCAAGACTAGCTCTGTGATTGAGCTGTGGAGGTAACTTGATGAAAAGTGATAAATGCCGACATTGTAGGGGTGAAAAGTTTTTGAGGGAGAAATATGTGGAAGTTTTGGTGTTGAAAGGCATGAAAGATGGATATAAGAACCCAAATAGAATAAAATAATCCTCCTGTATAAGAAATCACATACTATTTGAGTAATACTAAAAAGAAATAAATAAAACATAAATATGAAAAAACACATTAATTCTATGGAAAATGATTTTACTGTGAAAACATCATGATTACCTCTATGACTGAGTAGTGAAGGGAAATTAATGGAAAGTGATAAATGAAAAAAATTTAGGGGTGAAAGGTTTTTGAGGGAGAATAAGTTTGTGGATATTTTGGTGTAGAAAATCCTAAAATTTGGATAGACAACCCTAACTTAAACAAAATAACTCACCTATATTAGGAAACAATTATTATGAAAGTAATACTAAAAAGAAATAAATTAAACATAAAAATGAAATAATAAATTAATTATACGGACAATGATTTTACTATGAAAACATCAAACTTGACTCTATGATTGAGGAGAGACAACATCATTTCTCTTCCTACAAAGGAATGAAAGATGGACATAAATCTTATAAAAAAATTGAACTCTATAAGGAATAATTAAAATTAAATCAATGTTCCATTATATAATTTTTCATTAAAATAGAAAAAGTATATCGTAAAATTAGCTTTACATCTTCCCAAAGAGTTTCCTTTATTATAGTTTATTCTTCTGAGGGATTGGTAACATCATCATGTGAAGAATACATTATCTGCATTATAGTCAGACATTTGATTTATATTATGATAATATAGGAAAGAATATATAATATCCTGGGGAAAACATATTATATTAAAAAACAATTTTACCTTCTCATTGAACTCTCTTTTTTTAAAGGTTATAGGGATTTGTTTCCTCTATTGAGAATCAAAATCGCATATTTTTTGTCCCCTCTAACATATAATACATTATTTACATTGGGATGAATATGAATTTTTTGTGATCTCCCAATTAAAGGGTGATCCTTGATTGAATTTTTATCTGACCCAACATTTTCTTTAGTATCTAATAGAAAGAATGATTAATTATTGCTTACTGGATCTATGATATAAAATAATTACACTTCTTGTGATTCATTTATGAACGAATCATCGTTTTCTCCATCCACACTAAAATTCACTTTCATAAATCCTATTTCATCCACTTTCACTACACTCATATTATCATCCATTTTCAATGGAAAATGAGAACTTGAAATATTGTATAATCAATCTCATATATCTATTCAATAATTCCAAAATATGTCATATTTTCATAAATTTGATTTCTATCCTTGGAACTAGATATGTGCATCGCTTCAGCCACAAGCATAACACGAATATTTTTCATTGTACTACACTCATTGTGTTATTTTTTATAGAGCGTATAACCATTGATTACCAAAATAGTATAAGATATAACATTTTCATTCGGTCCTCTATCTAGCCATTGAATTCGTTCCACAATCGAATTCATATTTCTAAATAATTCCTTATAAATCGGATTTCTCAATCATCCTATAAACTATTTATTATGTGTATTTGATATCAAATCTTCAGCCCTTGATGGATTCAAATATCTAGTAATTTATTTGTTAGATTCAAGGTATGGATCAACAACACCACTATTATGTAAAACATAAAGGTGTGCTTTCTCCTCCTCTGTCAAGGGAATTATGACAACATATCTTTAGAAAATACCTTCGCCCATAAGGTGTTCACTATGACAAGACTTTGGGAGACTGATGCTATCAACATATAATAGGTTATCAGTATATAATTCAATAGCTTCTTCAATAATATATCATTCTGCAATACAACTTTCTGTCCAAATCTGATTCTTGACATAGCCTTTCAAAATCTTGATATATCGTTTAATGGGGTACATCTATCTATAAAGTATTGGATCAAATAATTGAACCTCTATAACCAAGTGATCAATCAGATGGACCATCATATCGAAAAATGATGTTGGGAATAACATCTCTAATTAAGATAATATGAATACAACCTCCTTATCAATGATTGGAAACTTCACCAGGTCTATAACTTTACTATATATGGATTTGAAATAGAAGAAGAGTCTAGTTAATGTATGCCATACATTTTGAGGAATAATGCAACAGAAAGCAACATGCATAAAATATTTCATCAAAACATGAGATTAGTGTGATTTTCTTCATTGTAACTCCAAATTAGTCATTGACATGACATTCTTGATATTTTATGAATTCCCCTGTGGAACTTTTACCCTATTAAGGAAATGATTTTTTATAATTTTTCCTTACAGGATAGAGTGTAAGCTACTCTAGGAAGAAAATACACCTTTTACCATTCACTGGTGCCAACTCTTCCCTAATCCCCATTTCAATCAAGTCCAAATTTTGCTTGATGCCACCTTTCCTTTTCCTAGAAAATTTTAGAAACATGCCAATAACACTATTGAATATTTTTTAAAAAAAATGCATGTCATCAAGAAAATGTTTTACAAACAAAAAATTCTAATACAGTAATTCAAAGAAAATTTTTATATTCTTCCAACATGATTTTGTAAGGTTTTTTGAAAATGGTTCACCTAAAATAGTGTTGATATATTTTACTCTATTGAAAATTTGATCACCCATTATTAGAGATGGTGTTATACATTTTTTGATATTCCCATCGAATTTTGTTATCCAAGATCAGTATTTATGTCATTTAGGTAAAAATTTAAAATTTCCTAAAAACATAGTATTTGAGGAATGTTTTAACCTAAGTGAGTATGTGAGTTTTTCAAAAATGGGACACCCTAAAATTCTTTTAATTCTAATTCCTAATAAATTTCCATATATAGGGAATTAATTTATCATCCCATATAACATGGATCTCTATGTGAATTATACACTTATATGAACATCATACATTGTAGCACTTGTATCCCTTATCAATTTTGGATCTTCTATCAATGGATCCAAATAGTCATCAATATCATTACCGAGTTTTGTTAGTATAGATATAATAAGAGGAGATATAATGTATTTGTGATTCATGAATGACCATGGAGGAAAGTGATAATTTAACAACATGACATGCGATATACTGTGAGTACTACTCAGTACACCAAAAGAATTCATTATATATGTGGATAAAGAAAGGCAAAAGTTTCTCATCTTATTTCCAAATACAGTATACTCATAATCAATCTTCTTCCACTGAGGAGAATATACTATATGATGTATGTTCCCATATTTAATTCTTATATTTTCATTACATGTCAATTTTCTCTATATTGCCTAATGTTAATATAGTTTTATAAACTGTAGAATGATAGGAAAGTGACATACATATTTTAAAGGACTTGATTAATTTTTCTTATATCGATCTGAATTACACTTAAGGAATTTTATGAGTGATTCATGGTCCTTGAAAAAAAATATGAAATCATTTAGACAAGCATGTATTTATTAGAGATAATTTCCATTGAATGTAGAATTTTTTTAACATCATATGTTTGACATGGAAATTCATTTTCTTCTAGTAGAATATCATTCAAGAAACCAAGTAATTCTATAAAGTTGGTGTCACTCCATCCACTACTAGCTTTAAAATTATATAAATTCAATACAGCTGACAATGTTGTGTATTTAGTAAAAATGGTATACAATGGTCTCTTGGGATAGCTATTTAAATTCTCAAACAATTTTTTACAATTGTGAAGGTCATATTCATTTTCCATTTCCATTTCTTCCATGTGATCTCCATCATCGTTTACACTAGTATTCATATCAAATGATTCATAAACCATAGTATCATCCCAATCAGTGAACACATTCACTTTTCCCCATGTTTAGTATAAATTTTTTAGCTATGATCTATTCCGTGACAAATCAAATGTTCTTCCAACTCTTCTGGAGAAATTTGTATTCAATAAAAACAATGTAAACATGGATAAATGATTTTATAAGGGTCGTATGCATGCTCTCTTTCATACTTGATGAAATATTTAACTCTATATTCATACTATTTTGTCAAATAATTAGTGTGCATCCATTTTCAACTCATATTCATACTATTTGATTCAAAAAATATCAATTTTTTACAATAAATAAATAAATACACATAAGATATTCATTATCAAAGGTGAAAGTTATAAACAATTCTATCAAGGGAAAACTAAATTTTTATTTTTTCAAATAATCTCAGTATTCCTTGAAGAAAATGGGTAATTTAATTTAATAAAATAATTACTCTACTATAGTATGTGTTATCCTATGAATTCATTCAAAGGTGAAAGTTATAAACAGCTATCATACTCATCAGATCATCTACCGAACATCTATCATTACATTTTGTTGTTCGACACACATCATCCATCTATTGTGGGCATGAACCTATTTTTCTTGAAATAAACTAAGAGGTAGTCATCCATGGGATGAATACCACTCAATATAGTACAAAAAACATAAAATAGATGGCAGATGAGTCTCAATTAGAAAAATGAAATAATTATTCATGAGATGAAATTGATGATAATTCTAGTTATCTATAAAGAATGGGGGATGAGTCTCAAGTGACAAATTTCAATAATAACTATTGTTTGACACACATCAAGTCTTTCTTAAATACCCTTAAAAAATTAAAATATAATATAGGAAATTAAGGAGTAAAAAGAAACCTAGATATGATAAACAATAATAATAAACTCTCATTCAATCAACTAGATAATATAGAAATGTATTGATAAAACATTTTAATAAATAAAGAGTAGATTTATATACATGGATGGTAATCATAGATTTCTAGGCCTGGAAAAAATACATGTATACCTAATATGATGAATACCTAAAAATAATTTCTAAAATATAGAATTTGATAACTGCCTTCTATTTTTTGGGAACTAGGGGTGTAACAACCTAAGAATTATTAAATTTAGTATTAATGGTGTATAAAATATTTAAAAACATCTAAAGCCTCTTGGAATGTTATATCTCCACACTGATACTTGAGATTCTATGGAGGTAATCTAATACACATTGACCAATCATTGATATTCTTGGGAGGTTCATAAACAAGATTTCCTAAAGAAATATTAAACATCAATAAGATATATCACAAACAAGGGAGAAAAACACAACTACACTTTAAACATCAATCCCATACACGCTAGCCTATACTGACCACACCCCTAGTTGAAAAACAACATCCACCATGGTCAGAAACATTGGTGTTTTACACTATGATTTCCCCAAGAGAAAGTTGATAAAGGCTTATGTTCAAGAGAATGTAGATAAATACTTACATTTGATCCTTGGATTAATTTGATGAATAATTTGATCCTTGTATTTGTTTGAGTCTTGATTAGAGCTTCGATTCACTGAAGAAGAGCATCGACATAGGGTGGATTCCATGGAAACCTTTGGATATCGCGGCAGATTCATGACTGGTTAGGGGTTTTAAAATATATTGTGACACTTTTTTGAGTGTAAAGCCCTGAACCCACACTTCCTAATTCAGTACTAAAACATGCTATGTATTTTTTTGTATAATAGATAACTGAAAAATACACAATACACTATAAAAATGATGACCTTTCTAGTCTAGGTTCTGGAGAATTAGACAAAAACATACATATATTGAATTAGATTTTACAAATATTAATTGCTAATATAAATAATTTGATTCATCTTCATTATCACCTCAACTTCCCTTTTAACTTCTAATTATTCCTATGAAAAACATTTTATAAACTTGGGATGAACAAAATAGCTCTGTAAGGGATATAAAAAGAAGAAAACAAAACCTTAGTCCTTGAATACTTGTAACGTATGAAATCATTATCAAAAGAAAAACTTGTCACCCATATATACTTACTTTGTGAAACATGATATTTCCACAATATTCCCACAAAACATAGGAAGATAAATATAACCATAAATGTATCTTGGGGCATTACTTACATAATCTTTTAACCCTCTCGGCTACCTTATAATTTGTACCCCTCACGACTAACTTACAATTTGTGTTACCATCACAATTTAACTTGGAGTAACCATATTAACGACCTCCAAATTACATATACCCAATAACCAGAACATAATCACACAACATGAATAATTTCATAAAAACATTACTTTTTTAATTTTGTAAAAGAGAATTTTAAAAGAGGTTTTTAAAGGAAAAGTCCCTTACAAATATCATATAATTGAGGTGAGACTTAATATAGTGGATGAAATATGTTTATAATATGTAAATACACATAATTACCCATAATTTATACAAAATTCATCACACAAAAAAATTTAATACCACATAAATAATGAAGTAGAATGTTAACCTAAATAATGAAAATAGAGTTAAGAATTCCCTAACCTCAAGTTTTTGTTACTTTAAAATTGTTTAAACCTCCTGTATAATGGTTAAAAGAGTGTTATTAGTATTTTACAAAAACATTTTCATGTTTATAACATCTTATATGATCATTTTATAACCAAATTTCACACTTTAATTGTTATTATTTTGTTCCTTCTAATGTTTTTGGGTGCGTTCTTTACCTGATTTCCATGATCAGTTAATGATGGAAATTCTTATCGATTGAAAGGGAAACTCCATAATTGGAATGGATTGGTATTTAAATATTTCCAAAACCATAAATTATACCATTTATCATTTTGAATTATTACATGAGGATGATTCATAAGTTAAAACATTATGGATATTTGTTTAGGTTATTTTGGCGATTCTTCGATTGTAAGGAAATCATTTTGATTTTTAAATTAATAACATGTCTATAAAATGATTCTAGAACCTTATATAAGATATAATACATAATTTATAATATTTTTCAACCATAAAAATTGTTTCATGTCCAGTATTGAAGAAACTAAATGTAATTGAAATCACATCGTCCACGATGTCGGTAACTCGACACATCACAGACGATGTTCTAATTTCTTGAATAAGTGGGAGAGGAGAAGAAATATAAGGGTGTGTATTCAATAAAAATGATGAAATCCAGAATATGTAAGAGACTGGATCATTCATGCCTCCTGGATAATGGGAGTTTAGGAAAGAATAATAATAGAATAGAAAAGTATCTCGAAATAAAAGAAAAGTTGAGAAATCTCTTACAAAAATTTGGAAGCCTAACGACGTTGCTTAAAATTTTATAAAATATTTTGATGATAGAAAAGGGGTATCTCATCATTATCACATGATATGGGAATTAGGGGGAATATGGAAAGACATATCGCAACATAATCCAAAGGAAATTAATATTAATAACAAAAAATGAAAGAAAAAAAAGAAAACAAAAGAAAATGTTTACCTCTTAACCTCTTCTCCGTGACATCCTTCTTAAGAACTTTGGTTTTAGAATTTTGGTGAGACCAACAGATGTAGGACATGGGTAAGATAATTGGGAGTAGTATTGGGTATAACTTAGGTGAGACTCAAGGCTTGAGAGGTGTGGGAGTAAGAGGGAAATGAGGGTGGTATTTATAGTGGAGGAGAGAAGGTATTTAACATTATTTTAATCATTGTTATAATATTTTTGCTCAAGAATATGGATATTCTAAATTCATTTGATATAAAATAGTAATAATGGCATGTGAGTTCGAATAAAGTGGTCTTACATCATCCTTCCATCACCTATTATGCAGTAAGTGAAGTATTTAGCATTTATCATATTTTATCGTATTTTACTATTCATAAAAAATTCTAGAATTTCAGAAAATTCCCTAAAAAATCACCGTAACCATTTCTATACATTTAGAATTCAAAAATGAACTCCATTTTTTGAAAATAATTTTCTAAATATTATTAATTTAATTTTTAAATAAAATCATAATTTATTCCAAAAAAACAACTTTAAAACAATAACTTCTTTTATAACACCTTAAGGAATTAATCAAGGTAACAAAAAGTTATCTTATAACCATAAGAAAATAAAGCAAAAATTTATGATTACATTTTATGAAAATACATTTTCCTTTTAAATAATTAAATTAATCATAAAATTGTAATTAAAATATTTACGACATAAGAAAAAACCAATACTTATACAATGATTGTCTTTTTCACTTATAAGATGTCTAAATTGTATTTATACACTTATGGGTGAAGTTTCTATTTTTTGGCCAATTTACTATTCATTACTATTCCTAAGGGTATGTTACTATTCATAAAGGTGTGTTACTATTCATCAAAAATTAAGTTTGTCTTATAAGACTCTAAATAACTTACTGATCAAAATCAAAGATGAGCATTTATTGAAATTCAAAACACAAAAGTGGTAAAATTATGTTTAATGGATATATTATAAAGGTCACATAGTATTTAGTAGTTCATTTAAGCACATAGTGTTTCCTTTTAAAATCTCAGAATGCTACATTATCCCCCACCCTTAAATGAATTGAACCTTCCCAATTTGTTCACTGTAGTTTTAATTATGAATATACATATCAATACTTATGAAAATGGATTTTATTATGTGTACATAATTTACTATATATTCCAAAGTAAATTCTATCACTATTTTTTAAAAAAAATGCCAACATCTAATCTCCAAAGTTATCTAGACCATTCCTATGATACCAATTATAAATCCTTGAACCCACACTTCCTAATTTAGTACTAAAACATGTTGTGTATTTTTTTTGTATAATAGGTAACTGAAAAAATATATAGTACACTATACAAATGAGGACATTTTCTGGTCTAGGATCTGGAGAATTAGACAAAACATACATATATTGAATCAAATTTTAAAAAAATTAATAGATAATATAAATAATTGGTTTCATCTACATTATCACCTTAAATTACCTTTGAACTTCTAAGGATTCTTGTGAAAAACATTTCAAAAACTTGGGATGAGAAAAATAGCTCAATAAGGGATAAAAAAAAGAAAAGAAAACATTAATCCTTGAATACTTGTAACATATGAAATAATTTTAAAAATAGATACTTTTCACCCATATATACTTACTTTGTGAAACTTGAGATTTCAACAAGATTCCTATTAAACATAATGACATAAATAGAACCATAAAAATATCTTAGGGATTTACTTACATAATCTTGTAACCCTCTCAGCTACCTTATAATTTGTAGCCCTCACAGTTACCTTGCAATTTGTGTAAGCATCGCAGTTACACTTGGAGTAACCATATGGACTACCTCCAACTTACACATACCTAATAACCAGAAGATAATCATATAACTTGAACAATTTCATAAAAACATTGCTTTTCAATTTTGTAAAATTTTAAAGGAAAAGTCCCTTACAAATATCATATAATTGAGGTGATACTTAATAGAGTGGATGGAATATGTATATACTCTGTGAATACACATAATTAAACATAATATATACAAAATTCATCCCATAAAAAAATTTAATACCACATAAATAATGAAGTAGAATTTTTACCCAAAGAATGGAAATCGGGTTAAGAATTCCCTTACCTCAGGTTCACCTTACTTCAAAATTGTTTAAACCTCATGTATAATGGTTAAAATAGTGTTATTAGTATATTATAGAATTTTTTTAATATTTATAACATCTTGTATGATCATTTCATAACATCATTTCACCATTTAATTGTTAGTATTTTGTTCCTTCCATTGTTTTTGGGTGCATTCTTTACGTGATTTCCATATTCGGTTCATGAGGGATATTCTTGTCGATTGGAAGAGAAAATCCAGAATTGGAATGAAGTGGTATTTAAATATTTATAGAACCTTAAATTTTACCATTTATCTTTTTGAATTATTACATTAGGATGATTCATAAGTTAAAACATTATTGATATTTGTTTAGGTCATTTTGGGGATTCTTCGATTTTAAGGAACTAATTTTGATTTATAAATTAATTAAATGTGTATAAACTGATTCCAGAAACTTATATAAGATATAATACATAAATTATAATCTTTTTCAACCATAAAAATGGTTTAATGCCCATTCTTGAAGAAATTAAATGAAATTCAAATCACATCGTCCACGATGTCGGTAACTCGGTACATCACAGACGATGTTCTAATTTTTGAATAAGTGGGATAGGAGAAGAAATATAATGGTGAGTATTCCATAAAAATTATGAAATAAAGTATATGTAAGATACTGGATCATTCATGCCTTTTTTATAAGGGGATGTTAGGAAAGAAGAATTACAGAAAAGAAAAGAATCTTGAAATAAAAGAAAAGTAGGGAAATCGCTTACAGAAATTTGGCAGCCTAACAGCATCACTTAAAATTTCATAAAATATTTTGATTAGTGAAATGGGGTAAATCATAATTATTAAATAATATGGGATGTAAAGTTAATATGAAAATACAAATCCCAACAAAATCCAAAGGAAATTAATATAAATAACATAAAATGAAAGAAATGGAAAAAACAAAAGATGATGTTTACCTCTTGATCTCTTGTCCTTGAGATCCTTCTTAAGGACTTTGGTTTTGGACTTTTGGTGAGACCAGAAGATCTAGTACATGGGGAAGAGACTTGGGAGGAGTATTGGTTATAACTTAGGTGAGTATCAATTCTTGAGAGGTGTGGGAGGAGGTGAGAAATGAGGGTAGTATTTATAGTGGAAGAGAGGAGGTATTTTACATTATTTTAAGCATTATTATAATATGTTTACTAAAGTATATGAATATTATTAATTCATGTGATCCCAAATAGTAATAATTGCATGTGAGTTCGTACCAAGTGGTCTAACATCAGCCTTTCATCACCTATGATGCGGTAAATGAAGTATTTAGCATTTATCGTATGTTATCGTATTTTACAATTCATAAAAAATTCTAGAATTTCAGAAAATTCCCAAAACAATCACGCTAACCATTTCTCAATGTGAATAATTCAAAACTGAACTCCATTTTTAGAAAATAATTTTCTAAATTTTATTAATGCAATTTTTTAAAAAAATCATGATTTATTCCAAAAAAAACAACTTTAAAACTATAACTCCATTTATAACACCTTGAGAAATTAATAAAGGTCCCATAAAATTATATTATAACCACAAGAAAATAAATTAATAATTTATTATTACATTTTATGAAAATAAATTTCCATTTTAAATAATTAAATTAATCATAAAATTGTAATTAAAATATATACCACATAAAAAATACCAATACTGATACTATGATCGTTTTTTTTCACTTATAAGATGTCTAAATTGTATTTATACACTCATGGGTGGTGTTTCTATTTTTTTGGCCAATTTAGTATTCATTACTATTCATAGGGGTATGTTAGTATTTATAAGGGTATGTTACAATTCATGAAAAATTAAGTTTGTCTTATCAAACTCTAAACAACTTACTGATCACAACCATAGATAACCAATTTTCGAAATTAAAAACATTGAAGTGACAAAATTATGTTTAATTGGTAGATTATGAAAGTCACATAGTATTTAGTAGTTCATTTAAACACATAGTTGTTTCCTTTAGAATTGGGGATGACCTCGTTGGTTTAAGGTTCAAAAATTCCAGTTGGTTTCTAACGGGTTTGTTCGTAGTATAGGAAACATCCAATGATTCTATATCCATTTGGACCTACTTTACAAAGGTAGGTTCTCATTAGTTGTGGACCGATGAGGATTAAGAATTTTCATTGGTAGAGAGGATGGTAGGTCGGACTCATCACACCTTTTTGGGGGGAATTATTGTCTACTCCGAGACTCTCTTTATATATTTGAGTTATGTTCATGAATCCTTATTAAATTACCAAGTATAAGAATGATCTTTCCTTTAGAACATGCAATCAATGTTTGATATGTATGAAATTTAGAGAATCTTTTTATATGTATTCGAGGTTCTTCATCGATAGAGAATCATCTGTATTTGTTAGAGATTCTTAGTCAATGGTATCCTTCAACACATTATATAGATATCTCTTGGTCATTATGATGACCATACTGGTTTTAAAGCCACTCAGTGGGGCACTTCAAGTTTATTGTCATTTAGAAGGACATGGATTATTTCAGAGTTGGGATCGTACCCACATAAGGGCTACCAAGATATCCTTGTTTAGAAAAGGAATCTGAACCCACATAGTTCAAGTAAGGGAGTATGATGTTTATTCATGATTTATGGCTCAAATAAAGATGTCATGATTACTTTTACACTCTAAGATCACATGATTCATGCTTGGTGTGAGAAACAAGAGGTATTGGTAAAACCAAATGATTTGTGCCATGAAATATGAAATCATAAGATATAATGTGGGGCTTATATATGTATGACTGTCCAAAATAGATAAAGATTGGGGTTTACTTCAGGGAAGAAACCCAGGAACAAGGTCCATAAAGGTATATGTGATTTATGGAGATTTGGATACTTAACTTAGGACTTAATCCTGAGAAGGATGCCCAAATCAGAAGGGACTTATGATTGGGTTTTACTCCTGAGAAGGAAGCCCAAATCAAAAGTAAATTAGGACTGGTTAAGAGAAATTATGACTGGGGCTTATTCTCGAGAAGGAGGCCCAGGTTAAGGGGAATTATGATTGGGTTTTATTCCTCAAAAGGATGTCCAAATTAAAGGACTTGGAGCTTATTCCTAAAGAGGATGCCCATATTTGTAGACCTTGAGAATTGGGGCTTATTCCTGAAAAGGAGGCCCAGGTTAAATGGATTTGAAAACCAGGGCTTACTCCTAAGGAGGAGGCCCAGGTTAAGGGAATTTAGAATTTGGTAACTTGGGGCTTACTCCTAAGGAGGATGCCCAAATTTGGGAAATTATGATTGGGGATTACTCCTAAGGAGGATGCCCAGATTTGGAAATTTGTGATTGGGACTTACTCATAAGGAGGAGGCCCATGAATAGGGGACTTGGGGATTACTCCTAAGGAGGATGCCCAAATTAAGAGAACTTGGACTGGGGCTTACTCCTGAAAAGGGGGCCTAGGTTAAGGGACTTGGGGCTTACTACTAAGGAGGATGCCCCGGTTAAAAGATCCTCTCATCTTTAAAGGATGAGGTTGAATGAATGAAATCTCTAACCTAAGTGACATAAAGATATGTAAATCACTAGGTTTTGAGAGATGTTCCATAGAATTCCTTTCAGATAAGGAAGCCAACAAGGGATCCATGCCAAAAGAAATGGATTTGAACAGAGTTTTAAAAATTGAATCTTGAATAGGAGAGGTGGATAGGCATAAGAGAGGTGAAATAGCCAGGAGGAGCACCCAAAAAGAAGTAGGCGCGCAGGTCCTTCGTGGGCGCGCAGGTATTGGTCGCATAGGTATACCTACGTGGCACATGGGTACTTGCATGACGGTCAACCCATGGGGGTAATACTTGGGCGAGACTTGGCTCAAGCCCTTAGTATTATCTCTAAAGGATTCCAAAGGGGTGGCTCGCAAGTTCTGTTGATGGGGTAAGGCGGCGTGCAAGTATCTTCATTTCCCTTAAGGGTTAGACACTTAGGAACGCAGGTGTTGATGAATTTCAACACTTAGGCCTTGTTCCCCCTCTTTATAGATTTTTTTGTAGGTAATAAATTACCTTAGAAGTGTTCGGAAAGCTTCGAGAAGAGACTAGGGCGCTGGGAGATCAAATCTGAGTTTCTGGAATTTTTCGTCCCTTAAATGGGGGGACCGCTGGGGGTATTTATAGGCTGCTGAAGACCCCGAGCGAGAATCAAAGAGGGCGCACACGTCACCTACACAACCACTATGCGGCACGCAAGTATACTTGCATGACCATGATGAAAATTGCACGACCCAAGTGGGAAGAAATCCTTTTTCATGCCTTTGTCGATTTTTGATGTTTCTTCAAAGGATGAATCACTTTGGACTAAGGTATTCCTTTTTCTCAATCATTTAGACTTTGTGACGAAAAGGAGCGTCAAAAAAAGTCCCCCCTCAGAGTTGGATCCAAAATTAATGAGAATGTGACTTTGGGGAAAAAGGAGAAAACCAAGGAACTGCAGTATCCCAAGCTGAGGCTGATTATGCTGCCAAGTTAAAGGAGCTGAAGCATAAGATCAAAGAGAAAGTCATCCAGCAGATGCACCTTCAGCAACAGTTAGATGCTATTACCGGGGAACTTGAACAACTTAATAATTCACTGGAAGGAGCTCAAATGAATGGTATGAAATCCATCGCAGATGCCAAGAAAGAACTCCATCAAGCTGAAAAGAGTGAAGTTGGTCGAGTGCATGAGCTTCAAGTGGCTGCTGATGAAGCTCGGGATGCCATAAATCAAATGAAGATTTATGTAGACAACCTTTTGTAATTCTTTGAAAAAAGAAGCGACTCTAGTCTGTGGTTGTCCTTATAACTCATGTGCATCAAATGAAAAACACTTTCATCTTCAATCATTAGTGCCTGTATTCTTTTTCTACCTGCTTTAAATTTTACCTAAGACAATGGGCCTAGTAATCATAGTTCGATTTTTACTAGTATTATTATAAATAACCTTACAAACTTTGAATCTTTTAATTGATCAATATTACCTAAATCATAAGAAATGTATGTTTAGTGATCTGGGACTTGAATTTTATTCAGAGTTCCCTTGTCTTTTGTGGTCAGTTTAAATTCATGGACGTCGGACATAAAAAAGGCTAATGTTTAAGGTCGAAATATCTTTGAACGAATGGATTAAATTGACTCAATTCATTGAAAATTTATCTGAAAACATATTTCCACACTCAAGTATGAGGGAAAATATGTAAATTATGACTTAAGAAATTTTCAATCTGAGGAATTATATGAAAAAGGACTAAGAAGGAATTAGAAAAAGTAGTTCCCAAGAACGAAGTTACCACTATTTCACAAACCTGTTAGGGGGTTGAATTATGAAGGGACACTTAAGGGCATTGGCTGCATAGTCAAATAATAGCATCTTTTGGCTGATAGGTCCGTTATGTATACTACTTATGCAAGGCTGCCTAAGGGCACGTGCTACATAGTCAGGCAAAAGAACTCTCAGAAATTTACTTTTCTACTGCTAAAAAGCCAGTGGAAGTTTATGGAGATTCAAATTTTCCAAAGCATAGAGTTTTCTGTATGGAGAGAGTTACTTGAATATGGAGAAGAAATTTCCAATCAATATTGTCTAAGAACTGGATTAATGTCACTCCTATGAAGGTCTGACCCAAACATAGGGAAGGGAAATATAAACCATAGACTTGCATACTTTCAGATCATGAAAAAGAGTATGGGACAGATATGTTAAGGATGGCTATTTTTTCAGATCCCTACATATTGTCGTTAAAACAACTAAGGAAAAAAGAGGTTTTCTTCCCAAGAATGAAGTTAACAGTATTTAACAAAACCCGTTAGGGGGTTGAATTATACAGGGCCGCCTAAGGGAATTGGCTTCATAGTCAAATAATAGCATCTTTTGGCTGACAGGTCCATTATGTAGACTACTTATGCAAGACCACCTAAGGGAATGTGCTGCATAGTCAGGAAAAATAACTCTAAAAAATTGGACATTTTGTAACCAGAAGTCGAGAAAAGGGTTATGAAGATCTGAAAATATTTAAGGTTAGGATTATGACACATAAAAATGGGTATTGTCCAATGTATGTAGAGATACACAGATCAATTCTAACTATAATCATATTGTGGCTGGGTCCTGAATTGAGATGCTGGACTTCACTACGTATACCATAAGGATGGGAATCAAGCCATACATAGTTCTTGAAATACAGTTTAACATCATGTGGGACGATAGTGTAGGATATCTTAGTTTAGGGTCATAGAACTCGAACCATAATAAAGAATACACAGTGTGTGTTTTCATAGGGGGACTTTTCAGCTAGGGGACTGAAAGTGGAATTTGGGGTTAGGCCCAAAAGACTTGGGGCTGGATTCGAGGGATGCTCGAACATTCCTACGTATCCCATAAGGATGGGAATCAAGCCCACGTAGTTCTAGAAATACCCTATGTATAGATTTGGTTTGTAAAAATGAAGGGTGAAAGGGGACTTTAGTGCAATGATGGTTTGACCCAAGATAAAAGGTTCATGCATTTCCATGTATGTACGTATTCTTTAGAATATAACATGATTAGAAATTAATGTAAATAATGATTCCCTCTCAGGTGAGAGTATTAAAGAATGTTGTAGTTTATTGTCATACAGGAAAAAAGTGATGTACAGTTTAACATCATATATAAAGGACAAAAGTGAACCAATATGAAGATATTGATTCTATATGTGGCTTCACAAATCAATATCGTGTGAGATGGAGGTGAACTGATGTGAAGATATTGGTTTTGGGATTGAACCTCGAGAGGTTGCCTACGTACCTTGCCTAGAAGGCAAGGGTCAAAGTCCGTGTAGTGCAATTGAATAATGAATTAGTGATCAAGTTGTTCTTGGGGACAACGACCTAAAAAATGGTGTTGGGACTTACGCATGGTTAGTGGCCCAGAGAGGGTGTTATGGTTGAGGTTTACTCTAAGCTCACGTGAGTCATACTCAGTGTGAAAAACAAGAGGTAGCAACAGCCTTAACGATGCACAGTTTAATGTCATGTAGGACATATAAGGGACTGTGTAGTTTAATGTCTTGTAGTGAGGACAATGGGGACACAGTTTAATGCTGTGTTGGACGTATTGGGTACTTTTTCATAGTTTAACGTCATGTAGGACTTTGGGGTGCTGTATAGTTTAACTTCATATATCTAATACGTAAGAGAATATTATGCAATTTAAAGTCTCGCAGTAAGGACTTTGGGGACTGTGCAGTTTATTTTCATGCAGTAAGGACAACACAGTTTAACGCCTTACTAGACGTAAGGGACTTCTATACAGTTTAGCTTCATATAGCTAGGACGTCACAGTTTAACGTCATGTTGGACGAAAAGGGACAATATAGTTTAACATCATGTTGGATGATAGAAATGAAAATAGTTTTAGGTCATATGCATGGACCATACTAATGTATTTTGTGTTTATACAAAATAATTCTTTAGAAATCTGGCATTGGTTGGAGTCATGATGAGTTCTCCATCCATTGAGATTAATGAATATTCTCCATTGGAGTAGACCTTATGTATTGAATAAGGTCCTTCCCATTTTGGATCAAGCTTGAGAGGTTTCTTTCCTGGTATCATTGGATTTCTGAGAACCAATACCAAATATACTTGAATGAATGAACGAAGGCGAACTTTTTTGTTGAAAGTTCATGATATTCGATTCTGATAGACTTCCAAGTGGTGCAGGGTGGACAATCTTTTCTCATCTAACTATTACAATTCATCCAATCGCTTTTGAGATTGTTCATCTGTAGATGACTAATCACAAATGGCTACTCTGAGCGAAGGTAATTGAACTTCAATGGGAAAGACTTCTTCCGTTCCATATGCCAGTGAATATGGAGTTGACCGCGTTGCAGTGCGGGTGGTGGTCCGATAAGCCCATAAAGCATGAAAGAGTTTGTCAGGCCATGACTTCTTATATTTATCCACCATATTTTGTAGTATGTTTGAAAGAGTCTTGTTGAAGGCTTCTATATGTCTATTGGCCACTGCTTGATACTGAGATGAATGGTTGGATTTGATGTTGTAATCTTAATACAACTTTCTTACCTCTGATGAACAGAAGTTGGTGCCATTGTCCATCAATATGGTATGAGGGACACCAAATCTGGTAATGATGTTAGACTTGATGAAGCTAACAATGATTTTAGAACTGAATTCTTTGAAGGGTATTTCCTCCGCCCATTTGTAAAAGAAGTCAGTAGCAGTAAGAATATACTTAAACCGCTTGGCTGTAGCTAAAGGGTAAGGTCCCACCACATCTATTCACCATGTGGAAAATGACCATGAGTATTTAGCTGTATGAAGCAAATTTGGGGAATGATGAATGAAGTTGGCATGTACTTGGCATGAATGACACTTCTTCATGAAATCAACACAATATTGTATCATTGAAGGCCAAAATTATCCAATCCTTCAAATTTGATCAGATAGTCTATGTCCAGATGGTTGGGAACCCCGGATTCCTACATGTACTTCTTTCATGACAACCATTGTCTCTTCACCATCAATGCATATGAAGAGAGTTCCATAAAAACCACACTTATAGATAATTTTCTCTAGGTGATATGGGCCATCATAAAGAGTAAAATTGACCACTCTTCACTGGATTTGTTCTTTCCCTGATCTATCAGGTGGAAAGGTTCCATTTTGAAGGTATTTCCTAATAGGTGTCATTCGTCCTGTAGTATGACCATATGGTTCAGATATGGGACTAATTTCATTGATTTCCTCTGTTCTGGCTTGAACATAAGGTGAAATTTTCTGACGGTGGGAAATACTGATGGTTTTCTTGTCCCAATTTGGATTTTCTGGAGTTGTGGCTATATTATCCAGCGCATCAGCTTGGACATTATGTGACCGTGGGACATAAGAAAATCTCGGTTCCGTAGGAAATTCTGCCATTAACTCTCTGACGTAATCATACAAAGGGATCAACTCTTATTTTCTGATTACATAATCCCCATTTACTTGTTTGATTACCAGGTCTGAATCACCTTTCACCTTTAAGTGATTCACTTGTGCCTGAAGCGGCAACTCGAAGCCTGCGATGAGAGCTTGGTATTCTGCTTCATTGTTGGTACCACCTTCCCACAAAAAGAAGGAATAAGGTAGTATTTCCTTTTCCTGGGAAATGATCACAATTCCTAACCCAACTTCGTTGAATTTTGGATCCTCCATTTTCTTCCCTGTTGGACTTCTGGAAGCACCATCAAAGTACATTTCCCATTCTTGAGGACTATCTTGAATAGAGAAGACTTCCTCATCAGGGAGTTCAATATCTAAAGATGTATCTTCTACTGAAGGATTTTCAGCAAGGAAATCAGCCAAAGGTTGGCCCTTTATTTCCTTTTGAGACACATACTGGATATCAAATTGCTGCAAAATAACCACCCACCTTGCCGGAAATCCTATAAGCATTGGACAACTAAGGATGAATTTGAGCGAGTTATTGTGAGATACCAATTGGACCTCGTGATGTTGCAGGTAGTGTCTCAACTTCTGAACTACAAATATTAATGCTAGGCAGCACTTCTCAATACTTTAATATTGGGTTTGTACTTCAAGCATAGTCTGACTGAGATAGTAGAGGTTGTTTTCATTCCCAGCATCATTCTTCTGAGTAAGAAAGGAACCCAATGATCACTCTAAAGATGTCACATAGAGGATAAATGGTCTTCCTTAAACAGGTGGCATAAGTACTGGTGGACTCAAGAGTTATTTTTTGAGAATATCGAATGCTTCTTGACATTCTTCAGTCTACTGGTAAGTGACTCCCTTCTTCATCAATTTTGTGAAGGGTAAACTTTTGCCTGCCAAATTCGCGATGAAACGCCAAATATAGGCTAAGTGTACTTGAAGCCCTCTCTATTCTTTCAAATTTTGAGGAGGTAACATACCAAGGATTGACTTCTTCTTCTCAGGATCGAATTCGATACCATGATGGCGTACAAAAAAGCTGAGAAATTTTCCTAAGTTTACCCCAAAAGCACATTTAAAGGGTTCATCTTCAAATTATGTTATCTAAGCTTGTGGAATATGACATCCAAATCATCCAAGTGATTACAAAATTGTTTGTATTTAACCACCAAATCATCCACATAACATTCAAAAAATTTCCCTAAAATGGGTTTGAAGATACGATTCATGGCACACTGATATGTTGTGCCTGCATTCTTTAGGCCAAAGGGAATTAACTGATAGAAAAACACACCTTGAGGGGATCTGAAGGCTGTAGATTCTTCGTCTTCTAGAGCCATTTGGATTTTATTATACCCGGAATATCCATCCATGAAGGAAAGTACTTCATAGCCAGCTGTTGCATCAATTAACAATTCTGTAATCGGAACTGGAAAATCATCCTTAGGACAATGTCGATTAAGATCTCCAAAATCAATGTACACTCTAATTTTTCCATTATTCTTTTTCACAGGGATAATATTATCCAACCAATTGGGATATTGAACTTCTCTGATAAAGTTATATTTGATAAGCTTATCCACTTCACCTTCAATTTTGGAAGCATAAGTTGGGTGTGTTCTTCTCGTGGCTTGCTTAAATCCTCAATGTTCTTTTGGAAAACCCAAATGATGAGTAGAAACATCAAGATCAAGCCCGGGAATTTATGTATAGTTCCAAGAAAATATATATCGATTTTTCTTTAAAAATGAAATATATATCTCATTCTCTTCAAGAGTCATGGCCGTAATAATTAAAGTGGGGCGTGGATCTTATTTTATACCCAGATTTATTTCTCTATGTTCATACACGGTGGTAGAGATACCTTCTTCAAATGATGGAGGAGCATCTCGGAGATCTTCCTCTTCTTCTTCAACATGTGTTATTTATTCTATTTCTACTTTCATAGCAGATGATGAAGTAGAATTTCCATGATCAGAAGAGATGTTAAAATTTGAACATCTTGAAGAGGAAGATTCCATTTCTGACCCGATTGACGACGAAGGGTCTTTCATTGGTAATAAAGAGGAGATGATGGATTGAGAGTCGACATCATTGTTCACCTATGACATTGCTATAACTTCTTCTGGCCTAGTTATTAAAGTATAGACTTGCTGGATTTCAGTAGATGAAATGAAGACATCCCCATTGGAGCTTTCATCATTGCTTGGTGAATCACCAATTTCTCCCATGCTGTCTGGCTTGATTGTCGTGATTGACATTATGGATGTTTCCATAAGAGTATTTTGATTTGGGTCTATCTTGTCAATTTGACTAATAGGCAACACATAATCTGAACTCAAATGTGTAAATGGATTTACTAGAATCTTTTCCAAACCAAATGGAGCATTAACCTTGGTAACCTCCCTTGCTGTGGATTTCTCCTTACCCTTCATGTGATAGAATTCCACCTCAATGTATTGAGATTCACATGTCTTGAATGGGTATTTATCACCATAAAATGTCCCAATTTGACCATCGAAACAATATTTAAGACATTGATGGTATGAAGAAGGGATAGCCTCATGTTGATGTAGCCAGGATCTTCCAAGAAAAATATTGAAGGTTGTATCGTGGTCGATAACCATGAAATCTGAATTGGATACAAGGTCTCCAAACTGAGTTCTGAGTGTAATCTCACCCAGTGGTTCTTGTTCACTTTTATCATTCCCTTTAAACATCAAAGTAGAAGGAGATAAATCAGATTTAGTGAAGCCCAATCGACGAAGTGTACGAATGGGGATGAGGTTGACTCCTGAACCATTATCAATGAAATCTCTTCGGATGTCTACACCATTGACCTTTTTAGATAAGTGCAATGGTCTAATATGTCCATGAACAACATCATCTTCATATTCATCTATGAAAGATATCACTGCATGGCATTCTGCAGGATTATTCTCTACATGGTAGACTCCATCTGCTGCAATTTCAGTTTCAAACTCCTGAGGACTTGACAAAGCCTCGATGAGTGCCTCCCAAAGATCCTTTGATAGACTCAAAGCATCCATAATTGATAACTTGGCCGGTACTTGGGCCAGGTGTTTCAATACATCATAATTTTGATCCAAAGGTCTGCGCTTCCCAACAAGAACATGTGGATTAGTAGGTGCCTTGGAAGTTGATGCTTTGGATGTAGATGCTTCCTATATCGGGGTAGGAGTTGGAAATACTCCTGTATTTGGAAGATTAAACCGATTAGGTCTATTTACTTGCTGAGAGGAAGAAGTTGGAACCTCCAACCGATCTTCCAGAATAACTATTCCAGGACTGAATCTGATATTGGCAGAAGAATTTTCTTATTCTTGTTAATCCCACTGAAGGGCTCTATCACAAGTTTCTGCTGCATACACTAGTACAAAAACCTTTTTTTACGTCACCATTTTTCACGTCGGTTTTTTAGAACCGACATGAAAATATCTAAAAGTCGATTTTTCACGTCGGTTATTATATAAATGACGTGAAAAATAAATGTACATCACTTTTCCACATCGGTTATTAAATAACCAACGTGAAAAATCCTTTTCCAGGAAAATATATTAAAATTTTCACATATTTTTCACGTCGGTTATTTAATAACCGACGTGAAAAATTGATTTTCATGACTTTTTCACGTCGGTTATTTAATAAACGACCTGAAAAATGTTTAAAAAAATGTAGTTCATTTTCCAAGCTTTAATTTGACAGGTCACGGAGCTCAAACGGAGTTACGGATTAAAAGTTATGGCTTTCAGAAGTTGATTATCTCTAAATGATGTCTTAAGGATGTCCAACTTCTGAAGGCCATAACTTTCAATCCGTAACTCCGTTTGAGCTCCGTGACCTATCAAATTAAAGCTTGGGAAATGAAATACATTATTGTAATCTTTTTTCATGTCAGTTATTTAATAACCGACGTGAAAAATACCTTTTAACGTCGGTTATTAAATAACCGACGTGAAAAAGTAATGAAAATCGATTTTTCACGTCGGTTATTGAATAACCGATGTGAAAGAGTGACGAAGATTGATTTTTCACGTCAGTTTTATAACAAACGACGTGAAAAATAAGTGAAAATTTTAATATCTTTTCACATCGGTTATATAAGAACTGACGTTAAAAATCCATTTTATCTGATTTTTCACGTCGGTTATTATATAACCGACGTGAAAAATAAATGTACATCACTTTTTCACGTCGGTTATTTAATAACCGACGTGAAAAATGTTTACAAAAATGTAGTTAATTTCCCAATCTTTAATTTGACAGGTCACGGAGCTCAAACGGAGTTACCGATTAAAAGTTATGGCTTTCAGAAGTTGATCATCTCTAAACGATGTCTTAAGGATGTCCAACTTCTGAAGGCCATAACCTTCAATCCGTAACTCCGTTTGAGCTCCGTGACCTGTCAAATTAAAGCTTGGGAAATGAGCTAAATTTTTGTACACTTTTTTCACGTCGGTTATTTAATAACCGACGTGAAAAATACCTTTTAACGTCGGTTATTAAATAAACGACGTGAAAAAGTAATGAAAATCGATGTTTCACGTCGGTTATTTAATAACCGACGTGAAAGAGTGACGAAGATTGATTTTTCACGTCGGTTTTATAATAACCGATGTGAAAAATAAGTGAAAATTTTAATATCTTTTCACATCGGTTATCATGAAACCGACGTGAATGAAAATTTTAATATCCCGTGAATGCGAAATTTCAGTTTTTTTACATCGCGACATCGAAATTTTGAATTGCCGCCTAAAATTTTTAATACCGCGTTTTCTCATAGAATCTCAATTATATATTTACATTATACACCCATACTAATTTTACGATCATTTATTTCAACCATTATCATTCCACCAAATCGACTTTTTTTCTCTCAAACATGAATCAATTATTTTATCTTTTCGCGATCTCGTCAAGGTATATTTAATCATACATCCATGGTTTTTGGTTTTTATGATTTTTTTTCTTAATTGATATAACATTTTATGATCATTTCATTCAACCATCATCATTCCACCGAATCAACTTTTTTTATCTTCAACATGAATCAACGATTTCTTATTTCTGCGACCCCGTCAAGTTATTTGTAATTATTTTCCCATGATTTATATTTTCTATGAGTAGTTTTCTTAATTGATATACTATTTAACGATTGTTAATTTATTATAATGATGGATGATTCTTTATATCATGATAAAACTACAAATCCCCCTATGGATTCAAAAATTCCTTCTAATATGAAGCTACGGTTGGCTCATTCAATCTTTCCTCGAAAAAAATATCAAACTTCTGAAGGTCATAACTATCAATCCGTAAATCAGTTTGAGCCCTATGACCTGTCAAATGAAAGCTTAGAAAATTTTCTACAATATAGTAAACATTTTTTACATCGGTTATTTAATAACCGACGTTAAAAATAACTTTTAATGTCGGTTATTAAATAACCGACGTAAAAAATGACTTATAACGTCGGTTTTTGAAAAACCGACGTAAAATATGGCTTCTTATCGCCATTTCCAGAATGTATTTCATGTAGGTTTTTTAAAAACCGACGTTAAAAACTATATTACCCCATTTTTTACATTGGTTATTAAATAACCGACGTAAAAAATTGTATTTTTAACATCGCTCGCAATAACGTCGCCTAAAAACCGACGTTAAAAAGAAAAAAAACCGACGTAAAAAAAGGTTTTTGTACTAGTGATACACAGTTCTAGTAGGGGTAGAATTGGAATAGTGTCTTCTGGGATATCCACATTCTCATCTGTATCCTAGACCTCTAGAATTCCCTCTAATTCCTCTATTTGATATAGGGAACTCAAGATCATTGAAATCAAAACTACGACTAGCATAATGACCTGTTAAGTGAATCATATTAACAGAACTGAAGATCAACTCTTCACCTGATGAATAATCTAACTGACTATCCAATTTAGGCCGTGCCGTTTGGTGGGACAGTGCCTGTTGCTTCGAAGTAGAAGGCATAAAATTTTTCAGAGTCAAAGACAACTTGGGTTTTGACATGATTTCATCTTCTTCTGATTGGTCTTCTTTCTTTGAATTATGCTGTTTCTTTGAGAATTTTCCCTATGATGAAGAGGGTTTTGCTGTGTCATTCATAGCAGAAGACACAATTATTTTCTTCTATAGCATTTGAAAAATGGCATGAGTTCAGTTGATCATTTTTATGACTATCCAATCATCATATTTATGGGCATTTTTTCTTTTGACTTCTTGCCACTCACCTTCCTCCTCTGGATCTGTAGCAATAACACATGCTACCTGAGCTGAAGAACCTTTCAATTTGACTTGTCCCGAGTTGACCATTTTTTGCAGGAGGGCCTTGAAGACAAAACACTCCTGAATGGGATGCCCCAACATTTGGTGAAATGGGAAATTGCTGGTACGATGTTCATCTGCTTCCTTGTTTGGCCTTTTGGGCCTCGGAAGCTGAACCAAATTATTCTCCAAAGCCGAAAAGAAATAACCAGGAACTTGTTCATTTCGGAAAGAGTTAAATTTTCTATTCAAATCCTCAAATTGTATTCATCTTTGATCTCTTTGATCATCTTTATGAAATGACCTCTGTTGTTGACGCTCAGGAGGTAGAGCCCTTCAGGAAGATAAAGGTTTTGCAGTAGAAGCAATTACATGTGCTTGTTTGAGCATAACTGTAGTAATATCTACTCTACTAATTCTCCTTCCTGGAGCTGATGGAATTACATGAGTTTTATCCTTAGTCTTCATAAGATAATCTACAATCTGCTGAGTGATTGAAGTAAGGTCTCAAAACCCTCCTGTGTATTTCCCAGGGATCAGTGGTGTGTGTAACTCATCGCGTAGATTTGCCACACAGATTGGAAACAGTTCATCTTGAGGGAGTGCTAAGCTTAGGTAATATGTTAATTCTTTCCAGCGAGCAATGAAATCCGAAACCCATTCATTATCCCTTTGCTTACAATTTTTAAGATAAAAAACTGTTGTCTTTGGCAAAGTTGAGCTGAATTAAAGAAGAAATCGTTGACGGAGATCTTCCCATCTGGTAATTGACCGGGATTGCAAACTTATGTACCAAAAAAAAGTAGGTCCTTGTAATGACGGTAAAAAACTCCTGATCTTAACTGCTTATTGTTGTTGAGGGGTTCCCATCATGAGATCACAATGAGAAAAAAAATGTGTTAAGTGTTGCTCTGGGTCTCCCGAACCATTAAATATTGGGAATGTGGTACTTGAAAAATTTGATGGGGGAGGAATCACATCAACCCATTCAGGGTAAGCTCACTTTTCTGGTTGAATTTGAGCACACTTTCCCTCCATAGCTTTCAACCGAGCTGTTAATGACTCAATAGTAGTTATTAACTTTTTAGAAACATCCGGTTGAGCCTAGACCTTAGCCGGTTCAATGACTGGATCTTGGACAGATGTAGTGGTTGGTACGACAACTGATGGTAGCACTACCGATTGTTGTTGCACATGACCCGTAGGATTAGACCTGTGAGGGTGTTCTGGTAGAGGAGGATATTCTTGATCCATCTCAGTAGCCACAACAAATTCCATTGGCTGACTGTCTCCAACACGCTTAGGAGGAAGACTACCCTGAAGTAGTTTTGTATTCATCCTCCTCAATTCCTTCATTTCATCCTCTTGTTGTGCAAATCTTTGTTCTAGTGAGAGAGATTGACCTTCTTCAGAGGAAGGGTATGTAACCTGATTCTTTCCTTTCCCCTTGTTGGATCCCCTTCAGAGAGGGGGAAGTGGGTTACTTGAATGAACACCCAGATTCTGGGTAAGCCTTTGATTTTGTGTATGCACACCTTCTTCATTTTTGTCTGTGCGTACAACTTCTTTAGCAGGAACCTCTTCATCTGATCCCTCTAAGTGAACCTCATCTGGTGGATCAACAACAATGGAATTATTGACATTAATTGATGCATAATGCATTTAATCCCTTCTATTAGCATTTCTGAGATATTGTCTTCTTCCATGTCCCTGATGAGACATTTCCTTTTGTCGATTTCATCCCTCAGGAACTTCTTGACAAACCATAATTTAGAAAGAATTTCCTGATAATTTGGCTCTTCGTTCCTCTTGGGGCTTCTTCCCTAATTGAGAGAAGACCGACTTTCTCTGAGGGAGATATTGAGGATTTGAAAAAGTCTCCAGTCTGGTGGACTGGGGTTGTTCCTGCTATTCATGATCAACTCCTCGAATCCTATTTTTTGATTCCGAGGGTTGGGTTAAAAGAGTCCCCAGTCTGGCAAGCTGGGGTGGTTCTTGACATGCTATATCTAATACTTTCTTAAAATCTCTCTTGATATTGTGGACTTTAGTCTAGAAATTGGCTGGATGCATCAACTTGCATCCACTTTTATCACCCGACTCAAAAGACCGTTGGATGATTTCTGACACTTCTATCACTTGATGATGTGCTTGCTCCAAACGAGAGGCCTGTTCAATATTATCGTTTGGTTGATGTAGGAGTAATTCAACAACTTTTTCTCTATAAACCTGATTATGAGAAGAACTAGTTGATGCCTATTCTTGGGAAAGCCTTTGATTACAAACAAAGCCAATTGACTGTGGCCGGCCATGGGTAATAACATTGCATGAGACCATTTTTGGCGGGCTTTGCTGACAGGAGAGCACAGTGAAATGTAGTGCTCCATGAACACCCCATCCTCTGATATGAATACTAGATGGGGAATTGGAAATTAACTGGCGTAATCTTCTTAGTGTGACAAGGCATGAACGCCGAAGGGCTCTCTTCTACTTTTCGTCCTTTGGATATCGGGAAACCGAGAGAGATGCCAAGTCAATTTGGCGTTGTAGCCCTTCTATTATCTTGACATGATTTTAATATTCATCATAAGATAATATTTTATTTTTCAACTGACAAAGAATTTTCCATATGTTGAGATGAATATCATGAATTCCATCTTCCGTCAACATCTCTGGAATGTCATACTGAGAGTCAGCCAAAGGCCAGAACATGACTGGTACTTTACCTTTCGCCAGTTGTTTTCTCATATTCAGTACTTCCTCTTTATCATTCAATGAATATTCTTCTACCTAATTAGACCAGACTTGGTGCTTCCTTGTTGCTTCATCGGATTCAATAATATTAATAGAGAATTCACAGATTAAACTAGAAGATGAACGACCCATGGGTGGTTCGGATAATGACCTACACCCCGGGCTATCTTCTGATTGAGAAATTATTTCACTTGATAATGGTAAAACATCAGACATGGCTGGCTTCACATTTGCAAGTGCCTCAAGATAAGATGTCTTTCTCGTCACTGCATTGTCCTCTGAATAATTTTCCAGGCAATGTGAATTACTACTGCGGAGAGGACTTTCGCAGCTAAATTCATCATCATGGGGAGGACCACCATGGGGGGTTACTGCAAAAGATGAAACATCTTGCTCCTTGATCTTTTGTCCACACAAAGGGTTCTTGTAGATCGCATCTGAAGATGAAACTTCAAGATCAATCGAACTATCATAAATCAAGCCTTCATGAGGAAGTGTCTGATGAAGACCTTTGGAATTAATGTTCCCACTATTGGGAAATGAGAGAGTAGAATCTTGAATTACAACAGATAATTGTTTGAGTGCATCAAGAACTCCAGCATCAAGCAAGGCCTTATTACAAATTGGATCTTGATTTATTGACTGTGCTGGGAGGGTCTTCTTCTAAGACGCCTTCTTATTCAATTTAGGAACCACTTGTTGACTAAAGTGGTCATTATGGGTAGGTGTATGTGCCTGCTCAGGAGAAATGATCAGGTTAGGCTGATTATCTCCACTCAAATTAGATGTATGTTCCTGACTTGGTTATCTTTATGATATGGGGGAGTACGACCCACAACCCTCTTGGACTGGAACAGAGGTGTGTGTTTGTTCTAAAGTGATATGTTGATGTTTCACTCTACTGGTAGGGATAGATTTATGTGTCTTTGCTGAGATGCTACTGAAGCTATTATAATATCCTGGCTGGCATCTAGAATATGAGTAGGGATTTGCTTCTGCTCTTTCACCATTGACAGAATGTGATTGGTGACTTCAGCTGCCGAAACGGTGATATATGTCCATTCCGTGTTTGGAGTAGGTGTATGTGCCTACTCCTGTCCTCCTTTTCCTGTCATAGAATTCTAACAGTACTCAAGTGTGGGGGCAGAGAGTTGAGTCTGCCTCCTGTTTGTCGCCGGAGCTTTCCAACTGACTTCTTCGAGTGCTACCAAACGAGACTATTGGTAGGATTGATCAATACTAGCAGGTGTATGTGCCTGCTGATTGCACTCCTCCGAACATGGTTGACTAGATTCCTTCAATACTGACAGATGAGGCTGCTGACAGGATTAATGAGTGTAAGAAGGTGTATGTTCCTGTTTACCAGTTGTGAACACATTAGGTTGGTGGGCTCCATTATATGTAGTCAGACGAGCCTATTGAATAGCTGATGATTTATAAACAGGTGTATGTTCCTGTCTATAGTACTCCATCGGAATTTCCTGGTGGGATTGGTGTGCTGCTACCAGACGAGTCTGCTGGGTAGTGGAATTAAAACGGATGTGTGTGTGTGCCCACTTGTTGCTTGACACCAAGTTAGGTTGGTGGACTTCTACAGAAATGGAAGAGATAAGAACCTGCTCACTGTTGACCGGTCGTCGCCTCTGGTGGTTCGTCTTTCATGCTCGTGTTCGAGGAACCTGAGCCGAACGCCTAGAGACGACACCCTCATCATGTTGAGGGTGCACTACCGTACGAGTCTGGCGGCGATTGTTGATGGGAGCCCTCGGGAAGGACTCATGTCTCTTCGAATTAAGGCCCTGAGGGACCTGCTCATTCACCTCCTCAGAATATGGGAGGGACTGGTTATTTCGTTTCGGGGATAACGAACCGAAACGGTTGGAGATGGTGGTTGGCACCACCTGCTTCTTGATCGCTGGTCGTCACTGTTCGGACGACCAGGGTGAATTATTGACTTGGAGGGCTTGTCGAGAGGCCTCCAGAGTAGGGGGATGGTACCTTGTTGATGGTACTCCTTAACCAGTGAATTTGATACCCAGCGTTGAAGACACAAAGTAGGTGATGTCGTCCTCAGAGCGGATGACGATCCAGCAGGAGTATTAGTAGAGGTATTCACAGTAGAGGTATTCACAGGTGTGAATTTAAGAGAATCCATTTCTGTGACATAGAAGATCTTGGAAAAGAGTTCATGTTTGATATAACAGACATAATCAAGATAAGTTCAGCCACTAAATCTTTTGGATGAGCACATATGTTATTGATTGTTTTGTTGGACCTCTCATTGAGTTTAAATAGGGGCCTAACAAATAAGTAAAACATCATTTTAACTAGGTTAAGGATTCACGTTGGGTTCACCATTTTTTGTTTCCTCTAGAATTGGGGATGACCTCATTGGTTTAAGGTTCAAACATTTCAATTGGTTTCTAATGGGTTTGTTCGTAGAACCGGAAACATCCCATGATTCTATATCCATTTGGACCTACTTTCCAAAGGTAGGTGCTCATTATTTGTGGACCGATAAGGCTTAAGAATTTGCATTGGTCGAGAGGATGGGAGGTCAAACTCATCACACCTTTTTGGGGGGAATTATTTTCTACTCCGGGTCTCTATTTATATATTTGAGTTATTTTTGTGAATCCTTATTAAATTACCAAGTATAAGAATGAGCTTTCCTTTAGAACTTGCAATCAATGATTGATATGTATGAAATTTAGAGAATCTTTTTATATGTATTTGAGGTTCTTCATCAATAGATAATCATCTGTATTTGTTAGAGATTCTCAGTCAATGGTATCCTTCAACACATTATATAGATATCTCTTGGTCATTATGATGACCATACTGGTTTTAAAGCCACTCAGTGGGGCACTTGAAGTTTATTATCATTCAGAAGGACATGGATTATTTCAGAGTTGGGATCGTACCTGCAGATGGGCTACCTATGTATCCTTGTTTAGAAAAGGAATCAGAACCCATGTAGTACGAGTAAGGGAGTATGATGTTTATGCATGATACATGGATCAAAGAAAGATGTCATAATTACTTTTACGCTCTAAGATCACGTGAGTCATTCTCGGTGTGAGAAACAAGAGGTATTGGTAAAAACAGATGATTTATGCCACAAAATATGCAATCATAAGATATAATGTGGGGCTTATGTATGTATGACTTCCCAAAATAGATGAAGATTGGGTTTTACTTCTAGGATGAAACCCAAGAACGAGGTCCATAAAGGTATATGTCCTTTATGGAGATTTGAATACTTAACTCCAGACTTAATCCTAAGAAGGATGCCCAAATCATAAGGGACTTATGATTGGGTTTTACTCCTAATAAGGAAGCCCAAATAAAAAGTAAATTAGGACTAGTTAAGTGAAATTATGACCAGGGCTTATTCCTGAGAAGGAGGCCCAGGTTAAGGGAAATTATGATTGGGTTTTATTCCTGAAAAGGATGCCCAAATTAAGGGACTTGGGGCTTATTCTTAAAGAGGATGCCCATATTTTTAGACCTTGAGAACTGGGGCTTATTCCTGAAAAGGAGGCCCAGGTTAAAGGGATTTGTAAACTGGGGCTTACTCCTAAGGAGGAGGCCCAGGTTAAGGGAATTTCGAATTTGGGAACTTGGGACTTACTCCTAAGGAGGATGCCCAAATTTGGGAAATTATGACTGGGGCTTAAACCTAAGGAGGATGCCCAAATTTGGAAAGTTGTTATTGGGACTTACTCCTAAGGAGGATGCCCATGAATAGGGGACTTGGAGCTTACTCCTAAGGAGGATGCCCAAATTAAGAGAACTTGGACTAGGGCTTACTCTTGAAAAGGAGGCCTAGGTTAAGGGACTTGGGGCTTACTCCTAAGGAGGATTCCCTGGTTAAAAGATCCTCTCATATTTAAAGGATGAGGTTGAATTAATGAAATCTCTAACCTAAGTGACATAAAGATATGCAAATCACTAGATTTTGAGAGATGTTCCACAGAATTCCTTTCAGATAATGAAGCCAACAAGGTAGCCATGCCAAAAAAAAATTCTTTGAAGAGAGTTTTGAAGGATGAATCTTGAATAGGAGTGGTGGATAAGCATAAGGGAGGTGAAATAGGCAGGAGGAGCACCCAAAAATAAGTAGGTGCGTAGGTCCTGCGTGGGCACGCAGGTATTGGGCGCGTAGGTATACCTGCGCGACACATGGGTACCTGCGTGACGGTCAACCCATGGGGTAATACTTGGGCGAGACTTGGCTCAATACCTTAGTATTATCCCTCAAGGATTCCAAAGGGGTGGCGCACAATTTCTGTTGAAGGGGTAAGGCTGCACACAAGTGTCTTCATTTTCCTTAAGGGTTAGACACTTAGGCGCGCGGATGTTGATGAATTTCAACACTTAGGCCTTGTTCCCCCTTTTTAGAGCTTTCGTTCTAGGTAATAAATTACCTTATAAGTGTTCAGAAAGTTTTGAGAAGAGACTAGGGTGTCGGGAGCTCAAATCTGAGTTTCTTGAATTTTTCGTCCCTTATATGGGGGGCCCACCGGGGGTATTTATAGGCTGCTGAAGGCCCTGAGCGAGAATCAATGAGGGTGCGCAAGTCACCTGCATGACCACTATGCAGTGCACAAGTATACTTGCGCGACCATGATGAAACTTGCGTGACCCTGGTGGGAAGAAATCCTTTTTCATGCCTTTGTTTATTTTTGATGTTTCTTTAAAGGATGAATCACTTTAGACTAAGGTATTCCTTTTTTTTCAATCGTTTAGAATTTGTGACGAAAAGGAGCATCAACAATAGTATTTCCTTTTAAAATCTTGGGATGTTACAGTGAGTTCTTCTAAAAAAGTGCTGATAAAGATGCATTTTATCAGTGCCAAAGCAATAAGCACTGATAAAAGGCATCTCTATCAACCCTAAAAAGGCCTGATAAATATTCATTTTATGAGTTTTTATTACTTAAGTGCTGATAAATTATTTATAATTATAATTATAATTTTTTTGTAAATATATATATATGTGTATATATATGTAATTATATATATTTAATAAATATATATAAATATAAATATAGTAAATATATTATTTATTTTAATATATTTATTATAATTTTATAATTGTTAAAATATATAATTATTTATTTATAATTATATAAATATTTCTTTTAGAATAATATTTATATCATTATAGATATATATATAATTAATAAATATATATAAATATAAATATAGTAAAATTTATTCATGATTTAAATAAATTTAGTATAAATTTAATAATTATTTAAATATATCTAATTATTTATTAATAATTATTTAAATATATAGAATTATTTATTTATAATTATACAAATACTTTTTTTTTAAATAATATTTATTTATTTATAATTATAAACATATAAATATAAAAATATAGAAAATGTACATTTAAAAATATATTTATTTATAAATATTGTTTACAAATATATTTTTAACATTATTAATGAATATTTAACCTTAATTTCATGTATGTTAAAAATGAGTGGAATTATATAAATTAAAAATAAGTACACTTTGAAAAAACAGATAAGTTTTGTGTGTGTGCATTGTATATAAAAATTCATTAATTATGTATATGTGAAATCAATATAACACACATTTGATCAATTCTTTTATTTTTTATCAATAATTATTTAATTAATAAAATTGTTAACATTTTTTATAATAAAATAATTTTTTATTTTTTATTTAATTATTTCATTTTATTCAGACCTTTATGAGTGCTAATAAAGAACTTTTAAAGGATTCCTTTATTAGTGATAAAAATAAAGTACTGATAAATGCACCCTTTATCAGTGCTTTCTTTAGCACTTATAAAGGTTCTCTTTTTCAGCGCTTCTATATTTCACTGATAAAGGCCAAAACTATTAAAGGATTGTTTTGTAGTAGTGCTTATTGTATTCATTTGGTGAGGAACCACTTCATGATATTATTGCATTGGATGGGTTGAATGTAAATTTCATCCATAACTTTTCTTGAAATGTCGGGTTGATCAGTTTAAATTTGGTCTATTTGGAATCGACCTTTCAATTGGATCATGAATCGTGTCTCATATCTTGAGTGTCTTTGGAATGCTATGGGCACCTCTTGAATGAAAATTCTAATGGTAGAGATACCATGATTCAAAAATAGTTCTTAAATTCTAGAATGTTATGGTGATAAAGATGATGTAAAGATCATGCCTCTAGTTTGATGGTCTCGAGTAAGCCCCATCTCAATGCTATAGTTCATTAAAACAAGAATTGTCTTTAGTTTTCACGACTCTTGTACCATATGTTATGGTGATTCTTGGAGGTGAGTTGGGTATTTGGGAATGCAACACGACCATTTCAATAAGCCTTCATGACCAAATTTGGTCGAGTGATATGCTATTCATTTTCCAAAGGCTTCTTGATTATGAGAAGTTCTAAAATGAGGAGTTTGTAGTGTCCCGTGTTTTTAGACCAAATGAAATTTTAGGGGAATTTGAATATCTTCATTTTTTGGATGGTCCATTTTGTAAAAAAATATTCAGAATGGATTTACTGGAGTTGGAACACTTCAATATACATTTTTTAGATGTGGTTCAAGGCCTGAGGGGTCCCTCAGGCATTCCATTGAGTTTAAGAGTGATGGGTCCTAAAAACCTCAAAATTTTGAGGGAAATATTATGGATACACAAGTTTTAGAAAACCATGTGGCTCGTAGGGAAAACTATGCAACTTGATCTAGAGGAGGAGGAAGTGTCAGAAGGTTTGGTCAAACCATGTGGGAGGATCTTCATGGCCATGCGACCAACTTTAGGTTTTGATAGTGGGTTTTAGCATGGTTTTCACATGGTTAGGGAAAACATGAGCCATAACCATGCGAGGTTCTCCTTGAGCAGTGACTTAGTGCATGGTTGGCATAGAGTTTGGCCAACTGTACGTCCAAACCATATGCACTATTATGTCTGGGTGAAATGATAATTCTACCCTTCATGATCTTAAATTTTAAACCATCTTTGGTCCTCTTTATTCCAACAAATGAACCCCCTCCCCTCTTATGTGAGTCTTCTCCCAAGCCTAACCTAGGATTTTCTCTATCTCTCTCATATGAAGTTGGAATCATGTTCCATTTGTCCCTATGATTTATTCTCAACAATATCCTCATTCCACTTTATTTTATTCATCATTTATCTTTTCTCTCGATACACTATTTTTGTGAGATCTCTTTTTCCCAATTTTCAGGGTGGATGTCCGTTTCTTCGATTTCTCTCAAACCATACCAAATAAAAGCTTGATATTAGACATGCATATAGAATTAATCATAAGGTATGTGGCAAATATATTTTCCCTCAAAGTTCTATTTCATTATAAAATGTTTCCATTATGCCACATGCCTTATTTTTTAGGTCACCTTAGAATGGATTTCTTCCGCCTAAATTAATATACACACCTTAGTATTTTCATGATGATAAATTTTTAATGGTTAGAGGAAATTGGAATTGATCATGGGACCCCTTGGGTTTTCTAACATGATTTTCCATTTTATAATTAAATGATAAAATACTTGTAACACCTCCCAAGTGTTCATCTTGGGTCATAATGTGTTTTCAATCTTTTATATAGATGTTGGATGAACCCAAGGAACCTCATAAGTGCTTGGACCAACCTATAAACAAAATTACCTTTTTAGGTAATTTCCTAATTGAAAAATGAACTTTAAAAGTTCCCCTTTAAAACATGAAGTTGTCTTTCCATGTATAATAGATTTTAAAAATGATTCTTTTTAGGAAAATTGAGTTACACTTATCTATTGTGATGTTTTTTCAGCTAAATGTACTGTTTGTTTAGCAATTTCATGTTTTCTAATAATACCCCTCAATGAGATTAATTATATTTAATAAGAGAGTGCTATATGTTCTATTACTTATTTGAATTATTGGAATTCTTATTTAACTTCTTTTATATGTGATGTGGCTTAATTATGTTTGTGGCCCCATTTTCTCCTAAGATGAAATAGAAAATAGGCACAATCCTTTTTAATGTGTCATTGATTCATGCTAAGGCATGCTTGATAGTATGTACCCTTGTATTATTAATTTAATTAATTAAATGAATTATGAACAATGTGAGTGATACTTGGGTTTCCTTCCACGAAATGAAAAGGATTTCCATGACCCATACCAGTGGGGACCATGCTGTGACTACCCCAAACCCACCTCCGATAGGCCAGGGGATGGTGACTAGCGTTGAGTAGGCATATCTCAAAAATTGGAGGCATTACCTTTAAACATGTACAGATGGACATATCTGCAACCCCAAAAATGTTGAAAAATTAAACACTAAGTAAACCATGAATTCCACTAAAAAAAACATTAAGATTAACAGTAAAAAATAGAAATTAAAGGGGCCAGTATACAAGCCCAACAACAAAAAATTATAAACAAGTGGGTACACAAATCACAGGAAACTCGTCTGTAGAAAACCCTATCTAAAGGGTAGGTGTAGGGTAGTTTCCTGAAGTCATAATAGTATGACTCACATTTATGATCTCATTGGGAACCACCTGATCCTGGACCACCTAGGTCTCTTTCAAAGCGTCGATCATCTTTACAAGACATGACACGTGTGGGAAAAGCCCATGCAGGGGTGAGTAATAAATACTTAGTAGGGAACCCTGAAACCAAAAAGGAAATACCACAAAGAAAAGACCACAAAAGGAAATACCACAAAGGAATATCCACAAATGAAATTACATAGGAGGTATTTTTATCTCACACAATTATAAATATAATGTATGAAAATTTAGACAATCAGACGTAAACACAGAACTCCAAGAACTATTGAGTCACATAGGCCCATTGATTCACTTAGACCCACTGTGTCACTTAGACCCACTGAGTCACTTAGAATCATTGATTCACTTAGACCTTCCAAGTCACTTAAACCTTCCAAGTCACTTAGACCCATAGAGTCACTTGGACTTACTAAGTGACTTAGATCTGCTGATTCACTTAGACCAGTATTCATAGTCTTCTCAACAAAACTAGCCATATGATCCCCACTTATATCATGATTATTCTAGGATAACCTACACCTCAAGACAAATTTTGTATTTATAATTCCATTAAAACCCATGTAGATTATCTCAAAAGGACTACCTCATCGCAAGGGTGCCAACGCCACAAACAGCTCGTCAATCGGGCATAAGATTTAAAAGTTAGGGGAAATTAAGTGAAAAGGGGATGGTTGGGTTATGGGTCTGGTCTAGCCCAGTTGGGAAGACCCAACCTGGTGTCCGCTGGACCAGCCCGATGCCGACCCGCCTACCCAGCCTAGTCCGCTGAAGTGGGATGACTTATCTCACATGGACACAGCAACTGTCGTGTCCTCTCCTGATCAACATGACCGACAACTGGCTTGTGCCCTCCCCAGCACGTGGTCCCATGGACTGTGTGCCAACTGACACCCGCGGTTTAATCGTAGGTCTTCTGGCCTAACGTGGTACCCCACCGGGTCCACTGCTCTTCACTTCCATGACCCGCCTGGCAGCAGCATCCACTAGTCGCCTACGGCTATTGCCATGGGCGCCTTCACTGCTAGCCTTCGAGCCCGCGACCTGCACCGCCACCACCAAACTTCTGGCCGCAACATTCCTTCACATCCAAAGCCCTCTTGGATGCACTCTTCTACTGATGCCACGACCCTCCTAGCCCCAAACTTGCCCACCTGGCGTCACCATCTCTCACAGCCCCCTGCCAATGGCTGATGCACCACCATGATCCATCTTAGACCACAGATTTCTGTCGCCACCACCATCGAGCTGGGAGCCTGAATCATTGCGCCATGAAGAAGGGGAAGAACACAACGACACCCAAAAAAGATGGATATGGGCCTTGTTCATTTCATCATCGATCCTTATGTGTTAGAATTGAAATTAGTGGGGGGGGTGGAGATTACAATTCTAGGCATGGATCACATCAAAACATGGATGACCCCGATTCAAATTCCCACAATCTAAACCATCCCATATATGCAATAAATCCATGGTTCAACAAGTTTGTGGTTTGAGCCGTGTTTTTCTCTCAAATCGAAGAACAAGGAAATGAAAAAAATCACTAAGAAATAAACCCCTACATGGAAAATTGGATCGGTCATTGAAGAACAGAGCCACACTGTCGTCGTTCGTTGATCCTCAATCCAAAATCCATCGTTGTTGGTGAAATCCTTCAATGAAGAGGGGGTGTTCGTTATCATTGGCGATCCGTTATTCATTGCTGCTCTTCATTTTCCAAAACAATTCCTTCATAGATTCTGAGAAAACTCTAGGATCCTCTCCTGATGTCGTATCCCTGATAATCAATTAAATAAAAGAAACCCATTTCAACATTTATGTTATGCTATTTCATTTATGAAATGAAACTACTGACGCGTCCTTGCGCTATAGCGAGAAATTTTTAATCAAATAATATTTCTTATGTTTATTTTATTTTTTCTTTAAAATTCCCATAAATTAACTTTTAGCCTCAACCCACACCAGTCAAGTTTTGGTCCTTCCTAAGTAAAATTCACTTTTCCAGATACAATAGTGCCCTCAGATTTTTAATTCGGGCACCAGTTTAAAAGTTACCAAAAACACACACACGTGCTATTTTAAAAAGTCCAAAAAATTATTCATGGCATCCCAGGCCTCGAAATCATGTGTCGTTTCGGCTCCTGGTTTCAAAATAATCCATATAATTTAAAAAAAATTACGTTGAAATTTATGAGATATTACATTCTCCCTACCTTAGGGATTTACATCCCCAAAAGCCAAAATAAGAGATAGACAAACAAATGGGGATACTGAAAATGAATCTGATCCTCCCATTGCTAAGTTCTCTCCTAGATATTCTCATACTTTCACCAAATGTGCACCATAGAAATCGACCATCCATGAATGAACCACTCCTGTCGATCCTCTATCTCTATTAAGGACTCTGAAAATGTCTCCCCATCATCAATATCCATCTCACCCTAGTCGATGATGTGAGATGGATCATGCTTGTACCTCCTCAACTATGACACATGAAAGACATCATGCACTCGATGCATCTATGGGGGAAGAGTTAGGTAGTACACCACCTTTCCAAATCATATTAGAATCTGAAAAGGGCTGATGAAACTCAAAGAAAACTTGACCCCTAGCTAAATATCCATAATCCCCACCGAGGGGAGACAGAAAAGAACATGTGTTCTCCATCCTCAAACTCCAAAGGCTTCCATCTCCTATTAGCATAAGATTTCTGCCTGCTCTGTAGAGTCCTATTACTCTCCTTGATGATCTGAATCTTCTCGGTGGTAGCCCGTACCAACTTTGGTTCCATGAGTGCTAACTCCCCTGGATCTATTCAGCATAGCGTTAACCTGGATGGTCACCCATACAGTGCCTCAAATAGTTCCATACCATTGGTGGAGTGGTAGCTGTTGTTGTTTTAAAACTACACCAGTGGTAGGTTTTACTCCCAACTAAGACCAAATTCCATGATGGAAACATGAATCATGTCCTTTAAGACCTGGATAGTCCTCTATGTCTGGCAATCCGTATGGGGATGAAACACTGTGCTCAAGCGCAACTGATTCTCGAAATATTCCTGCAATCCCCTCCACAGGTGAGATGTAAAGAGATCATCACAATATGAAACGATGTTTGAAGGCACCCCATGAAGCCGAACTATCTCCAGAATGTAGAGGTGTCCAAATCCCTCTACCAAATTATGCTCTTGGATATGTAAGAAGTGGGATGACTTGGTGAGTCAGTCTACGGTCACCTAGAGGTATGATGCCTTCTGGATGTGCATAGTAAACCTATCACAAATTCCATTGATATACCATCCCACTATCACTTAGTTACCTCAAGTGGATGAACCAAGCCTACTAAAACCTGATGCTCTGCCTTCACTTGCTGACAAGTGAGACACTAAGAAATAAACCTTTCCACAAACTTCTTCATCCCTAGCCACCATAACTAACATTAGAGATCCTAGTACATCTTTCCACTCCTGGATGTACCACAAAAGGGGAGGTTTTGAACTCCCTTAGAAACAACTCTCACAAATTCAATGGTATAAAACTGATCTGTCTAAAAAGGACAGCATGCTCTCCATCTATCAAATATCTATCATGGGATTGCCCTGTGGATAACTAAGCATGTCCGGTCTCATAGTATACATCCCCTAGATGTGTCTCCCTAACATTCTATAAGAGTTGGGGAGTGACAATCATAAACTAAAGGAAAGATGCTCCATCACCATCCATGAAGGATATCTGCATCGTGACTCACTACTCTACTGCCTCAGTTAGTAACTGCAACCCGAATCTCTTACTGAACACGTTTGCCACCACGTTCCCCTTACCATAATAATAGACTATCTCAAAGTCATAATCCAGGAGAAACTCTATCCACCGCCACTGCCTCAAGTTCAGGTCCTTATGGGAGAAGAAATACCTAAGACTCTTGTGGTCAGAATAGACAGTAAAACGCTCACCCATCAAGTAGTTCCTCCACATCTTCAAATAAAAGACCACCTCTGCTAACTCAAGGTCATGGGTCACATAGTTCTGCTTATGTTTCTTAAATTACTATAAACCGTAGGAAATTAACACTTTCCCCTACATCAGGACACAACCCAGTTCCACCCCTGATGCATTGCAGAACACTACATACCCAACGCCCTCCTCTCGCAGTCTCAAGATGGGGGCACTCATCAATATCTACCTCAACTCCTAGAAACTCTACTGTAACTTCTCCATCCACACAAAGGGATATCCCTTCCATGTCGAAGTATATAAGGGTGCTGCTACCATGAAATAGTCAGGCACAAACCTCTTGTAGTATCTAACCAAACCCAAGAAACTCCACACCCTGGTCGCACTTCTTGGTGGCTCCCAAGTAAACACTACATCTATATTCACTGGATCGATAATAACTCTAGCCTCTGAAATGGCGTGTCCCAGAAATTGGACTTCCCAAATCCATAATTAACACTTCGAGAGATTCCCATATAGCTTTTTCTATCAGTGTGTATCTAGGAACATCCTTAGGTGTGTTGCATGCCCCTCCTCAGATGCTGAGTACACTAAGATTTTTTCAATGAAGACCCTGATGAACTGGTCAAGGTAAGGCTAGAATATCCTATTCATGAGTCCCATGAACACTAATGGGGAATTGGTCATACCATATGGAACCACTGAGAACTCATATTGGCCATACTGACATATAAAGGATGTATTCAGAAAATTCTTATCCTGGACATACAGCTGATGATAGCCAGACCTGAGGTCTATCTTTGAGAACCACCTCACTCCCTTCAATTGGTTGAAGAGGTCATTGATTCTCAACATTGGATATTTTTTCTTTTTGGTCACTTGATTTATGAAATGGTATTACACACACAATATCAAGCTCATGTTTGGCTTCTTGGAAAACAGAACTGGGGCCACCCATGGTGAAACACTGGGCCTCACGAAGCTGTTCCTCTGTAGGTCCTCTAGCTAAACCCTCAACTCACGAAGCTATACGTGATCCATCCAGTATGCTGGTGTGGATATCCATGCCATATTGGGGTATAAGTCAATGTAGAAGTCAACCTCCCTATGAGGTGGTAATCCCAGAACATCCTCATGGAATATTTCCTCGTACTAGTCTACCATTGCAGTAAATTGAGGACTCCTCTCATCCACTACACCAAGGGTAAAGCTATACAACTAGTGAGTGATCTGCTACACCATCCTATGAGAAAGTAATTCCTACACTGCAAGTGTTCCCTTTTCACTGATAAAGGAAAACTTGGTCCCATCTCTATGGACACACCACACTCTGTGCCTAAAATAGTCAATCTGAGGATGGACTGCGGATAACCAGTCCATACCCAGAATGATGTCATAAGGCCTCGAAACCACTATTAGGAGATCCCAGTTAAAGATATTACCTTAGAGAGTGACCTCTCACTGCCAACACTAGTGCATGATTGTCGAATCCTCTCCCATAGGAGTCTCCAAGCATAAGGATTGACCCAAATACTCCATTGGAATCTCTGAGCTTCAAACAAGGTCCATGGTTAGGAAAGAGTGACGGGAAAATATGTCTATAATAACTGAAGCTATGGTGTATAAGACATATATCATACCTCTAATAATATCTAGATCATTGGGATCTTGGACCTCTATCTCCTAAAGTTGGGCCCACCCCTCTCCACCAGCTCCTAGAGCCCATGGTGGACCCCCTAGGGGTGGTGGTGGTAGTACCTTAAACCTCCACCCACCTCATGTCACTTTGCCTACTACCCAGCCATGTACACAACCTTGTGGACCAATCTGCTTGACCCTCTAATTGTTCCTCTGTGGTCCCTCAACCATCTGCTGATCGTTCATGCAGCGAGTCAAGAAATCAGAATCCATTTTCCCCTGACCATCATATGAGTAGCACACCCTTCTCTTTTGATAACTCCCTTTTCCCTAGAAGCCTCGTAGTGCAAATCTTGTGTCCTAGGACCTTCCCTTAGAAGGATTGATCCTCTTGGGTACCTACCTCTATTGCTTACTACCCACTTCCGAAGACTCTGCCACCTGGTGTCTACTGGTCGCTCCAGCTGTAGGTGCCTACTCCACCAGGAAGCTCCCCACAATTAGATCTCTCTCCAACACCCCAGCCTAAGTAGGTATTCTAAGAGACAACATGGATTACTTGGTCTCCTAACATTTTCCCTGATCAAAAGCCTGATACCTGAAGAATGAGTCTCACAACATGTCTGTTGAGTAGTAATAAAGGATGGTGAATCTCGTTGAGTACTCTGCTATAGTAATGCTACCCTGATATAGGTGCAGTAGCTACTCTATATGAATAGAGTGTAACATCATTAGAAATAACTTCTCCTGGAAGAGGATCTCAATGCACGTCCAATTGAGTGTTTCCTCGTCATGCGTCTGGATCGTCATTCTCCACCATCTTCCCAATAATCCCTGAAGAAGGCTTATGACTAAGACCACCGTCTGGTCGAGAGGCGTCCTCACTAGATGGAAGACTATTGTAACTGCCTCAATCTAATACTGAGCCTCCTTGGGGTCAGTCTCACCTATGATAATGGGAGTTCATTTCCTTTGGAACTCTTCTAATGTACTGATCATGTGTGTATCCTCTATCAGTAGCACCGGTAGAAACTGCTGATCAAAGGGTAGTGGTAACACTGGTGCACCACATGATGAGGCTACCACCATTATAGGTCCCTATACATACGCCTCATCTCTAGGCATACCATCTTCATGGTCATGAAATAGAATCTTGGATGGCTATTTGTGTGGAGGCATCCTGAAACTAATCAAGATAAACCATTGTCAATAGAGTATACCTGGTGAGATGACTCAAGAAGGAAAATAGGACACACTCAAAATTTGATATGATGTTTGTACCATTTATTCAGAAAAAACTAGTGTTTTCATGTACTGAGTCAGAATGTAGGTGTCCAGAGTCTTGGTGTATAGATACGTCAGCCACCACACCAACACTAGAGTCCATGGCTGAAAATCCGAACTCGAAACACTAAAAACGGTTTCCCCTAATGAAATCTCATAGACTCTTGGTCCCAATATGGAACCAAAACCCTCTGATACCACTATGTCACAACTCGTCCCAGTGGGGTGCAAGCTGTGACTACCCTAATCCTGCCTCCCATAGGCCAGAGGCTGGCGACTATCACCGAGTAGGAATATGTCACAAATGCGAGGCATTTCCTTTAAACCTATACACATGCACACAACTGCAAGATAAAAAATGTTGAAAAGTAAAAATTGATTAAACCATGGATGCCAATAAGCTAAAAACTAAGAGTAACAGTACAAAACTAAAAGTAACGAGGCCAGTATATAGGTGCAATAAAAGAAAAACTGTAAACAAGAGAGTATATAAGTCACTAGAAACCCATCTGTAGAAAACCCTACCTGAAGGGTAGGTGAAGTGTAACTGCCTGAAGCTATAAGAGTAAACCCTAAAGGTCTGATCTCACTGGGAACCACCTGATCATGGAACACCTAGGTCTCTGTCAAAGCATCATTCATCTTCACCAGACACGACATGTGCGGGAAAGGCTCATGTAGGGGTGAGTAATATAATACTCAGTAAGGAACCCTGAAACCCCAATAGAAAGAACACAATGGAATAACCAAAAATGAGAAAACATAGGAAGTATTGTTAGATCACACATGTATAAATTTCAAGTATGAAAATTAAGACTATCAGTTGTAAACACCAAACACCCTGTACTGTTTAGTCACTTTGATTCGCTGAGTCACTTAGACCTTTTAAGTCACTTAGACTTGCTGAGTCACTTACAAACACTGAGTAAATTAGACCTACAGAGTCACTTAGAATAAATGAGTCACTTAGAACCACTAAGAGACTTAGATTCACTGAGTTACTTAGGCCAACTGAGTCACTTTGACCCATAGTCATATTCTTCTCGTCACAGCTAGCCATAGGATTACCGCTCATAGTGTGCTTGTTCTGGGAGAACTTACTTCTCATGGAAAAGGTTATATGTAGACTTCCATGAAAACTAATTTAGAGTATCTCAAAATATAGCCTCGTCACAAGGGTCCCAACACTAAAAATGGATCATCAATCAGACGTATGGTTTGAATGTTAGGGCCTGCTGGCCCGGACCAGACCGACTGGGCCTGGCTTGGCCCGCTGTGCCGGCCCGACCTTCTGAAGCTGGCCATCTCATCACACCGATATGAGGATACTTCCACATCCTATCATGATTAATTTATCCAATATCTAGTTGGCCACCTCCCTCGTACACAATTCCATAGACCGTGTGCCCATGCACACTTGCTGGTAAGCTGTGGGTCTTCCGACCTGATGCAGAACCCAGTCGATGTTGCTACTTCACACCACCACGACCCACCTAGCCGTGGACTCCACTCACCAATTGATTATGTTGTTATGGGATCCTCTACCATTGGACTTCAAGCCGGTGGCCTCCACCACCATCATAGCCCACCTAGCCATGAACTTCTACTACTGTCGCCCCCCCCCTAGTTGTGGTCTTCCGCTGACACCGTGGTCCACCTGGCCTCGACATTCCCCACCTGGTGCAGCCATCTTCCACAGCCTCCTTTTGCTAGCTGATGTTCCACCATGGTCTCTCCAGGACCACGGATTACTACCACCACCATCCCTGTCAAGCAGGTGGCCTAGATCATTGCGCCATGAAGAATGGGAAGAACACAAGAACATCCAAAATAGATTGATCTAGGCCTCGTTCATGATGGACCCAATCCATCTCTGTTAGAATTGAAATAATGGGGTTAGAAAGTAAAATTTGAGGCATGGATCACATCAAAACATAGATGAACCCAATTAAAATTCCCCCAATCTAAACCGTCCTGCATACGCCATTGATCCCTGGGTCAACCAATTCGTGGGTTGATCCACATTCGTTGCTCAAATCAAAGAATGGGGGAAAGGTATAAATCACTTAGAAATAACCCCCTACATGGAAAATTGGATTGGTTGATGAAAAAGGAGCCACACTACCATTGTTCATTGATCTTCGATTCGAAATCCACTGTTATTGGTGAAATCCTTCAAAGAGTAGGGGGTATTCATTATCATTGGTGATCTGTCATTCTTCACTGCTCTTCATTCGCCAATAAAATTCCTTCAAAGCTTCTGAGAAAACTCCAGGATCCTCTCCTAATCCCGCATCCTTGATAATCCATTAAATTATGAAAATTAATTTCAGTGTTTCTGTTACACTGAGTCGCAACATCATTACACTGTTTCATTTATGAAATGAAACAACTAACGCGTCGCTGTGCTACATCAATAAATTTTAAATAAAGTAAAATTTCTTAAGTTTTTCTTCTTCTTTATAACACCCCAAAATTAAATTTTACCCTCAAACCATGCCGGTCAAGGTTAGGTCCTTCCTAAGGAAAAGTTTTCATTCCAAATGGAATAATACCCTCAAATTTTTAATCCAGAAACCAGTTTAGAAGTTACAAAAACCATGCATGCGTGATATTTTAAAAAGTTCAAAAAATTATTCCGGGAATCACAAGCCTCAAAATAACATTCTTTCTCAGTTCATGGTTTTGAAATAATCCATATAATTTTAAAAAAATTATATGTAAATTTAAGGGACATTATAAGGATGGAATCTTTGTTCTTGTGTTTAGATACACTATTTGGATTATGTATATGTTGGGGGAAAATACTATTATGCCAGGATGGGCTCACCGTGTGTTCTTATTAACTCATTATGCCATTCCATAGGGGATACGCCTTGGACAAGCTCATTGGTGAGATTGTTGTACCAGGCCATGGGTGAGCCTTGATCCCCTTTGTGAGATACTAGGTATGAGATCAGAGGTTGTTGTCTCACATTGGTAGAGAGTGATAATTGTGTGGCCTTTCATGGGTTGCATTAAATGGACTCTGATGATAGTGATCATTAGAGAGATCATATAGTGATATATGGTTTCCTTATTAAGGTTCAACCTAGATGGGCCCAGGATGTTGCCTCTTTAAAATTGGTAGTTAGATTTATAGAAAAGGACAATGGTTTATATTTGTTATTCAAGGGACATGTCTCCAAGAAAAATCACTTTCTTGGGTTTGATCTATCACACTATGTCAATTTTATGACACTTTCACTACCACCTTTCATTTATCTCAATTTTATAGGTGGCCTCTGGTTCATACAATTTCGTCTTAGCCGAAGCAGGTATAGTTAGGTCATGTGTCCCTATAGAACCTTGTACTGACTTAGTTAATTATTTATTTTCATGGACGTTTTATTATGGTATATAGACACAATAATTATGTTAGATTCATGAAATGGATCATTCTATAGACACCATTGGGGGTGTCCTACTGAGTATATCTCAGGCCCTGTTTGGGCTACCATTACACTGGGGTACCCGAACATACCTCCTTGGATGCAGTATGAGGATCCTTGGTATATTACTTGTGCTTCTTGCAATGTGTGGGAGTTAGGAGCACATGACTGAGATGGTACTCATGATGCTCATGGATATAGTCATTGGTATTTCATTATTGCCCTGCTTATTGTATTTTTTTCTTCTTATACTTGTATCACCACATTGACATGCATACATGGTTAGTTGTATATTAGTGTTCGCTAGTTTTATTTAGTTATTATATTTATCTTCCACTGCATTGTCATATATTATTACCACTTCCACTATTTTATGCTTTCTATTCTCTAGTATTATTCTATTCTACTCTAATATCAAGGGAATAGTCTCCCCACCATACCACCATTAGACCCTCACTTCTAGTAGACATCCTTTAGCATATTGGGAGGCACACTTGAGGCCATGTAGCCACTAGTCCGTCTACTAGTTTAGAAATGTGTTGGGATGAAACCTTACAACCTAGGAATGGTAAACCCTAGATTTGAGACCAATTGTTTATTCCATAGTGGAATTGATAGTGGAATTGATTGGGGTGATACATGTAGAATATTTTGGACTTTCTCAAAAAACCTGATATTCAAGGTGTGCAGTTATGAAGAACACACACCTTGTGGACCCCTTTCTATGAAAAATAAGTTTTTTTAGAAAGAGATAATTATAACCTACCTTGTGACCTTTCAAAATTCATTTAAATCTTTATTGGTGACTCGATGTCTACCCTAAGGTTAAACAAACAAAGACCCATCCACTGTGCACATAGATGACCCATAGGAATGGACATAACCAATTTTCATGGGCCGAACCATTGTACATGGGAACAAATAGAGTACATGGGAATGAGTTAAAGGAAACAACTAGATTCACAAACTCAAGAATTTCTATACTATATTGGGAACATAATGTATTCTATAAACATTTTGTGTACTCCCTCCAAGATAGGTTAAATCCCATTTTCTCTTCATTATTGATGAGTATCAATGGGTTACATTCCCTTGGTCCATCACCATGAGGGTACAGTGACACATCCTATCCTAAGAACATGATGAGAGATCCCATTTATGGGGTAGTTTTGGATAGATTCATGTATCCCTCTATGTGGATCATGGTGTGATCCTATATCATTCTTCCCTAAGTTGAGTCATGTATCCCATTACTGAATTCCAAGGATTCTGATCCCTAATCCTAGTGGACAATATTGGGTAGGGTTAGGTATACCCCATATTCCCTAGCTGTGATCAACAATTAGTTTATTGAAATCTTTTTAGTTCCATTGTGTAATTATTCATGGTGAGGCCCAATTGTATTGACCTCCAAGATGAGTTCCTTCTATGTTTGAAAGACGTTATGAGTGAGTTCTCTCATATGAGTGTTACCTTGAAGCCTTTAAAATAATTCTACACCATCATTGTGCTCATAAAATTACTTATAAACTTTTTTTCTATCCTTGATAATATCTATCTTATTATTATCATTTATTATGAGCTTAATCTCCATGATGACTTATGTTTGGTGATTTTGAGGTATCCTACTAGGTAAGTTTATAATCACAAATGTGTTGATTCTTCCCACATGCATCATTTATTATATAGATGATTGGAATTTTGAATGAGTCCTTGGGGGACTAGAAGTAGGTGGAACATAGTTACACTTTTCAGACCATAGAAGGTTCCAAGAGTTGTGTCTTGACCTTAGTTCCCTTCTAACTAGTATGTTGGGATCTTTATCAGTTTTGGTAGTATTATATTTATCCATTTTCATTCCTATACTTATGTTGTGCTCAGTGCTAGTCACTTGCCCCTAGTCCATTGAAGGTAGGATTGGGGTGTCACAAATGGATTTAATCTGAATAAGAGGGTCCTGGAGTATTAGTTCATGACACCCTAGATCCCTATTAAATATAATATCATTTACATATGACATGATATGTTCTGACATAGCCCATGCATGGGTTAGAATATACATACCCAGTAAGAGACCCTAAAATCACCAAGAAGTAAGGAATCAAAAGAAAGAGTTATCTTGAAATAATAGCCAAGTGGGAAAAGGAAAGGAAAGACCTAGATATTCTCATAGGAGGTACTTGAGTCCCATACTATATTTAGAAACTCACAGCCATCCAAAAAACTGTTCATTCCCATCATCCAATCTATAAGTCTCAAGAAAAACATGTGACCATTCAATCAAATGTTTCTAGAGGATTCATTTCCCATGGCTATGGGTGAAATAAGGACTCAAAAGGAGTATAATTATCTTATCAAGGATCTATAGACTGGTAAAATACCTAGTCTATAGATAGAGGATCCCTATCCTATAATGTGGGTGAAATACTAATTCTATCTAATTCCATTGGTTGAAGATCTGAACCCTGTAATCACATGGGAGAAATACCAACTCTCTAGGATGATCCCAATCATATTGAGTGAGATACCAACTCCGCCTAGAAATTATGAGGGGGGAAATTTGTTTCTTAAGGAACTATACTAAGATAAAGAAAGGTATACAATGTGTCCTAGGGGTATACGATGTGTTATTTTAAGTTTGATAGATTTATATTTTATGTTTTTGATATGGACTGACTTTTCCCAATTACATGGTGTGTAGGGCGGTCACATGGTGTTCCATGTCTATATAGGTACTCTACATGTACCCCATCTTCCTGATTCATATACATATGAGGGTACTTGGGGTGTATCCTAGCACACATACTGTGTGGGGCCACATGAGTCCTTGTGTGTATACATTCAGTACACATTGATCTGTTCATCTAGAGTCACACGATGTGTGATCCAAACCACACAACCATGTGATATTTAAATCTTATCAAACCATAATTCGAAAACAAAAGATAAATGGTTTGTTTTCTTCTGAACTATATGTTGAGTGGTCACAAATATTTCAGTTGGTCAACTTCATCCCAAATATTTTCCTAATGTACCATTACTGGTGTAATATCCACCAAAATTCCTACATCCATGTTTAAAAAATAATCAACACCTTCCTATAAAATGGATTTTTTCCACAATTCATCCACGAATCAAGATCTCATCATGATTCAATCACCACACACATAACTATTCAAAGAAAAACTGGAATTCATCACACCATGAATTAAAAACCACCTTTTTATTTTCATTATCAACACCAAATCAACAAATTTGATTCATGGAGCCCATAAAAAATGTACATATAAATTAGGCTATGGGAATGGTCAAACCACCGAACCAAATGATTGGATAGTGATAAACATGAGAAGAAAACCTGGGGGGTCCATGAAAACATAGAAATAGGTAACGGTGATGATCAAACAAAACTAGGTTTTTTCCATGATAGAGAAATATGGAGAAAGAAGATGGTAATCACAAGGTTAAACATCAAAAATCTCAGATAACAATATTAAATAAAAACTATAAGTTTATAGGGCCATGAAAAATTAAGTGATCATGGATTTAACTTAGGTTGGTGGAATCCATATCTACATCAAGAACCAAAAGGGGGATAAACCAATATTAACAAAGTCCTACCTTGATATTAGATTAATCAATGATGAAGAAAAAATCTCACATCATCATTATTGATGGTATAATTTAATTATAATTCATCTTTGATCGATCCTCAATTATATGGTCATAACCAATGTTCTCCACCACAGATGTCACCTGCCCAATCTATAAGGTTTTTCTAGATAACATAGAGATTTATACTAGAATGAATTTTATAAGAAGTTGGTTAGATTTAGGTAATTAAATAGACATAAAATTAATTATTTAATTTAATCATCTTTTAATCTGAAAATGGCTAGTGGGAACAAAACTTACATCGTGGATTGGGTAAAAACAATGTTATGGATTCAATTATGGTCCCAATTTCCATACGCGCGATTCTAACCAAAAGATCTTCTATGTTTTTATATTATTAACATATGTGTGTTAATATATTTTAAAATTTTAACATACCAACAATGAGGCTCTATGATACCCAAAACACTAGACCAAATCTATTCCTAGATCAATAAATATTATTTAAAATATTCAAAATGTCTAATCATAAAAACCAAATCCATTACACTCTCACCAACCTCATGAATTTTCATCCCAAAAAGTAGGAACTACTTAATTAGTTGAGGGAACTAGGCCCACATTTGGTTCTCCTACTCCTATAAGCTATCTCAAAGATTCCCACACTTCCATAGAACACACATAAGGGAAATCATTCACCCATGATGTATCTTCTCCTACCGATCATTGATCACCATCGGGAACTATAAAAAGATGTATCCATATTCAAAATCCAGTTTTCCCCAATTGATAACATCCAATGAGTCATGAACATATCTCCTTATATATGACACATTGAAGACATCATGAACCTGATCCAACTGTAGAGGTAAATCTAAGTGGCATCTAATCTCACCAATCCAATATTGAACCTGGAATGAGCTGATAAATATTATAAATAACTTGATATCCCAACAAAATCAACACAATCCTTATGGAGGAGAGACCTTCAGTAACACATTTAATCAGTCGATAAAATCCAAGGTCCTCCATCATTAGTCAATATATGACTTTTGATAGCTCAAATCCATCATCATCTACTCTTGTAATATCTAAATTTTTTATCTTTCTTCATTCACCAACTCCATACCCTTAATATTTGACTCTCAAAACCTTAACCAACATAATAGTGACCTGTATAGTTTATCCCAAAGATCCTCTAATGGTGCCACACCAATTTTTGTGTGAAAATTGTTTTAGAAAAATATACTAAGAAAAGGTGATCCTCATAGCTTCATCCAAAATCCAAATTGCAATTTCATAATATATCCTTTAGGAACTGAATAGTATACTTATTATATCCATATATCAAGGGGTGAAATGTTGTGATCATCTATAACTAATCTGCTAAACACCCCCACAACACTTTCAAAAACCTATATGTGAATTAATAATTTTAATTTTAGAAAATCATCAAGGGAACACCATAAAGTCATATGATCACCTACATATAATTTTTTTTCCAAGATTTCAACTGAACTTTTCTCTCTGATAGAGAGAGAGTGGAAAAACTTAGTGATTTAATCAATGATCACCAAGACAGAATTATGACCTCTCATCATCCATGTAAATCCCACAACAAAATCTATGGACATTACACACCACATCCATTCCAGCACCTCAAGGGGATGGGTCAAGCCTGCTAAAACCTGATGTTCAACCTTTAACTATTAAAAATGATGAATTAAGAGATGAAATCAATAATAATACTCTTCATACTTATCCAATAAAACTTCCATGAAATATCCTGTTAAATATTTTCCTCCATAGGATGTACCGCTAAGGGAGATGTCTGGAACTCTCTCAACACCTCCAATCGAAGAATGACTAGCACTACTATCCACCCTTAGAAGCAGATTACTTGCTCAACAACTTTAGATAATACATTATGATAATGTCCTATATATATTTGGTTTCATGAGATCTCAAAATCAATATGTCCAAGTTGTGATTCACCCATGAACAAGATAAGTGGAGTGGGAAAAACCATTGAATGGTGTTATTCAGATCCTCCTTTATCTACCAAAGATAACAACAATGAGGCTATCTTCTCCGAAACCTGGCCATGAAATTGGGAACAATACATCATATAGAGAGAATTTGATGACACATTCACCATTATATAAGTATAGACTACCTGAAAGTAATAGTCTTATAGGAAATCCAACCATCACCTCTATCATGGGTTGAGATCTATATATTTGAAATCGTACCTCAGACTCTTATGTTTAGAATATATAACAAATCAATTATAACAACCTGGACCCGAACAACCACCCAGACAGTGCTAAACATGTCAGGTGTTACTACCTTATTTGCACCTCCCCGAATTCCAAAGGCTACCGACTAGCAGCGAGGGTATCATAGGTATAGTGGGGAGGCTATACCCTCTCGGAGGATAATAATGGTACTGGTCTGAGTATAATAATAAAGATGTAGTAGAATAATGACTCAACAGACTCAAACCAGACCCACAGAGCAGAAACACATTCAATATTTATAAACAACGGAAGCAATAAATATAACATCAGTAGTGGAAAGTAAAGACAACAACATGCTGAAAACCTCTTGTATCTACTAAACAAACAACAAAACTTGCATCCAAAGTCAGTCATACATATCCAGATTTAAAGGCGCCAATGGCTAACCATAAATAGCTACAAACAAACAAGCATGCTGATAGAGGAATAAATAAAAACAAGGTAAACTCCATCTAGGTAAGACCTCAAGGTCCATACCATCTCCAGGAAACAACTAATACAGCCCAGCTCCTGAAGCTGACCTCTTTCCTGCACATAAATCCATAAAGTCTGCACACGTCTTGAAGGCCCTGTGTAGGGTGTGAGACAAATCTCAGTAGGATACCACCCAATGGTGCATACCTAATATAAGTTTTTAAGAAGGCATGCATTTATAAGGAAAACAGTAAACAGTATGATGCAAAAATAAACTCAAACTCCATTGGTTCTCAACAGCCACCATGGAGTGTCACCTGCTTCAGCCAATGCCAGAATCTCTGTCATGTAACCCAGCACCATATACCCCCCTGACACCACATTCCTCAAGTACGGATGTCTCGAAGGCATGCCCAGGAATAGTAACTCAACACCTTGTGCCTCCTGACACCCCGTGCCTCAAGTACCGACACCCCGAAGGCACGCCCAGGAAGTAACCCGGAGGAACAGCGACACCTGTCCTCAAATAAATAACTGGAGGGACAGTGATGTCTGCCCTCAAATAAAGTAACCGGAGGGACGGTGATATCTTCCCTCAAATAAGTAACTAGAGGGACAGCGATACCTACCCTCAAATCACGGAGAGCATCAACCCCCAACCTGATAGCCTCAAAGCTATCCCCTGGAGGCTCCTCACCTCACAAATGGCTTTATACGTCAAGAACCCCCAACCAAAGTACCTAAAACACATCTATGGGGGCCTCTACCCACATGAGTATTCAAAACCACCTCATTATGAAGTATCTCTGTGTCCACACTACTCAATTTCTGGGTGAGCGGTGATCACCAAAATATTACCTAAGCCACCACAGATCTGACACCTCATGTCCCTACGACCATGCTGCTCAAGTCTAATGGCCTCACCATCCCAGTAACCTGGGCCATGCCCAACCTGAGAGTCATCCCGCCTCAAGCCGACATCCATGATTCCCAATCCCATGGTCAAAAACCACCCAAAGTAACCCTAGGAAAATCCCAACCTGTGATTAGCATCACTCAATAATATCCAGGCCACACCCATCACAACCTGAAGGTTCCAGCATATGCAATTCAGCATTCACATACATAATCAAAAGATTTACTTTTAAACAAGAAAAACAACTCAACAGTTGAAATACGCTAACTATGTGTTGTCATATACCAACACTGAGGTCTCTAAGGCCTCTTACAATACATATCAATGTTCAATAAACTAAAGTCAATAGTTTATAACAACACAATTCAATTAATACCATTTTTTCACCCCCGACCAAAATGACCCATTTGAGCAACGACCCTTCACCCGACCCCATTCAAGAAAAATAAGTAAAGGGAATACCAAAAGGAATCCCACAGGTCTAATAAACAGTTTAATATGCAATAGTAGATAAATTATTGTTTCTCTTAAAATACCCAAAAATGCGTTGAAGGTCGCGCTACCCAAATGACCACGAAAACAAAAAAAGAGGTATGCACCACCTACCTCATACTAGTACGATGTTACTCCTCTGATAACAGCCTCCAATTAGGTCTAAAATGTGGTAGATCTATAAAAGAATCAAAATCTCTCAAAACCCTACAACTCATTCTAGAACAGAAATCAAGAAGAACGAATCAAGTGGAATCAAGTCCTTACCGATGGGGTTCCAATGGGTCAAAGGACGTTCGAAATGAAGTTCAGATTAAGATCTGGGAAGGATTTGAAGGTCCGGCTGGCTCTCCTCGTGCGAGCCACAAGAGGGAGGAAGAAAAGAGAGAAGAATGAGAAATCCCGAGTGGACCGAAACATAAAAACCCTAACTTTAAGTGGCCGTAAGGTTACCCCACACGGTTTGGAAAACCATGCGCCAACCGTGCAGTTGCCACTGCCTCACCCAGAGGCTTCGCACGACTTGTCTGCACGGTTTGTTTAGACCATGCCCCAACCATGCGGTTGGTACTGTCTCACCCAAGGACTTCACACGGCTTGCCCGCACGGTTTGTTCAGAACGTGCGTCAACCGTTCTCACTTGCACGACCTCCCCAACTTTTAAAAGTTTTCCCCAGAAACAAGTCAAAAAATTCAAACTGGTTCGGGATTTTGACCCTTTATAAAAACTTGGGTTATTAAAAACTCCCCACCATTACATAGCTCGTCCCTGAGCTATCAAACGGAACCCGAAGATGACACCGAACATACCACCCCAATCAGAGTAACCCGGACTTCGTTGGTCTCAAAGGTCCTGGCTAAATTCCTCAAGGGACTCCCCACCTTAGGAATCTCCTAACTCAGTCTCAACCCGACAAAACTCATAAAAAGCGAAGGTTTTCTAACCTATTTCCAGAATCAAGGTCCTCTCGTGACGCATCGTCACCCATGTGCCTCATTGGAACCCCGTGTTATTTTCGACACCCAAACGCATCCCGCACCGCATCGGTGTCCGCCTCCACGAGGTCCAACATCCCATGGATTCCCAAAATGAACCTGGTGCCTAGCACCTCAAGTAACCCACATCCTCGATGCCCTGATGCCCAAGACACCTCAAGTAACCCGAATCCTCGATGCCCCGATGCCCAAGGAACCTCAAGTAACCCGCATCCTCGATTCCCCTGATGCTACGCATCTCATATATATATATATAAATATATCACGCACCTGATATGGTGCCAATCCCACTGACTAGGATCTAGTCAGTCCATATAGATCTTGTGCATCACGTGCACTCAAAACAGACAGGCCTCTACAGGTCATTCCAAAAAGGAACATGGAAATCACAGCCACACCCATGGTGTACCTCTAACCATCATCGGCTCACCAGCCTGCTCGGCCTCTTGCAGCTCCACAACGTACACATGGCCTGAAGTACAACTGCCTGATGCTTGACCTCCCTGTGGTGCTGCTCTAGCCACCGGCCACTGACCCCTCAGCTGGATCTCGTTGTCTCTATCACGTCTACCACATGCAGTTGAACCTCAGCTACCCTCTCCTGGCACCAAACCTGAACCCACTCTAGATTCCACCGTCTGTCCTTGTCCCTGTCTACCAGCTGTCTGGAAAGGCTTCCTGCAAAACCTCTCCAGATGCCCCACCTATCCACATGCCTGACACTCCTTTGGAGGCCTATCGCACTGAGTACGAACATTCCCTGGCTATCCACACTGGAAGAAAACCACTTTAGAACTGCTATAAGGTGGTCTAGCTGAGTCCTTGGCCTGACTTCCCTATTGGAACTCATCCCGTCCTCGCTTCCTGTTATCCGAACCATCACCCGAAGCTGTCGCCCGACCAACCTGGGGCCTATCCCTCTGGTTTACCTCCACTATAAGCGCTCGATTTACCACCTACGAAAAGGAACCCAACCTGAAAATATTCACTTGGACCTGAATGACGTGTCGTAATCCATCCTCGAAGCGCCTCACCCTAGCACAGTCACCGCTTACCATAACAGGTGAAAAGAGAGACAACTCAGTGTAAGTAGCAGCATAGTCCATGACGAACATGTCTCCCTGCCGAAGACTCAAGAACTCCCTATCCCTCTCATCTCTCAGTGTATCTGGGTAAAAGTGCTCAAAGAACCTATCCTCGAAGTCCTTCCATGCCAAACCCTCATGCATGTGGGCCTGAACCTGCACATCCCACCAATGCTTTTCCAGTCCTCACAACATGTATGTCTCCTACTTAAACCTCTACCCTAGAGGTGTCTTGAGCTGCTTGAAGATCAACTCCATGCTCTCTATCCAGTTCTCAGCTGCCTATGGACCACCCTCACCCTGAAAAAGCAGCAGGTGCTACGACTGGAACTCCAGCGTTAGATATTCCATAGATGGATCTGTACCCTGCGCGCCTTTGTCGATCCCCTGCAAGACACGTACCAAGATAGCTCAGATTTAATCGTCAAGACATGGCCTGAACGCTGCCAAACCCGGCTATTATCATGCCTGCACTGGATCCTAAACCTGATCCTGTCCCTGAGCCTGTACCTGCGTCTCCTGCTCTGCCTGCCCCGGATCTTGAACCTGATCCTGCACCTGTGACATTGTACCCTCACTTGCCTAATGATCCGTTGAGACATATAGGAGGAACCCACTGAATATCATAAATGTTCAGACCACTTATATATATATATATATAACAATATATATTCAACACAGATAAGGAAAGCAGTAAAAGGTAGCACACAATAACCACCATTACTCTCCCCCACTGCAACCATGCCCCATGGTATCCCAACCTCATGGCATCCTTACCCACCCCTATCATGGCCAAGTATCAAAGTACCTCGGGCTATGCCCGTCCTAACAACTAACGTTGCCTCAAACTGAAGACTGAGTTGCCTAATCCTGGTGATAAAAATCACCTCAACTAAAGTACTCGCCTGCTCGTACCAGAGCCAGACCCAAATATCTTGCCACATGCAATTCTACAAATATACAAAGCATGGCATAAACATTGAGACAACAGGCAATTCTATCAGGAATTTCACCTATTCACACTTCAGAGCATACTACATGGCAATTGATTTTATTCACGTGGTATTATCACTTCACAAAGCATATGTGTAGTTATGAAATTGAAATACCCAAAAATGTGCCTATTAAAAAGCCAAGGAAACAAGGCTTTCCATACTGGGCCAAGGTCCAATTATCCTTTACCACATCGGGTCAAGGGTTATACATCACAATCAATAACATCATACACCAAGTGATCCACCAAGGTGGAAATCATATAAACTGTAATCTGAGCAAAAATCAACAGCAATTCCCACCCATTGGAAACTTGGTCCATCCCTCGTACCTGGGGATGCAGGCACCCATGCACAAGCTAGAAACCCAGTTCCAGTAACAACCTATCTTCAGTCTACCATATCCCAAATAGTAAACCGTCAGAAATAAAAGAGAAGTCTCAATATCATTAGTATCCTGTAAAATGATGCTACTAAATCTCTGTCAAGAACTCCTATGATACCACTTTGTAATGACCCAGAACCGAACAGCCACCCGAACAGTGCTAAACAGGTCGTGTGTTACTACCTTAGGCGCACCTCCCTGAACGCCAAAGGCTGCCGACTAGCAGCGAGGGTCTCATAGGTATAGTGGAGAGGCTATACCCACTCAGAGGATAATAATGGTACTGGTCCGAGTATAATAATAAAGATGCAGTGGAATAACGAATCAGTAGACTCGAACCAAACCTGTAGAGTGGAAACACATTCAATATCGATAAACAGTGTAAGCAATAAATATAACAGCAGCAACGGAAAGTAAACACAACAGCATGCTGAAAACTACTTGTAATTACTAAACAAACAACAAAATAAGCATCCAAAGCCAGTCATACATATCTCGATGTAAAGGCACCAATGGCTAACCATAAGTAGCTACAAATAAGCAAGTATGATGATACAGGAATAAAGAAAAACAAAGTAAACTCCATCTAGGTAAGACCTCAATGTCCATACCATCTCCATGCAACTGCTAATACAGCCCATCTCCTAAAGCTAGACTCTTTCCTGCACGTAAATCCATAAAGTCTGCACACGTCCCGAAGGGCCCATGAAGGGTGTGGGACAAATCTTAGTAGGATACCACCCAATGGTGCGTACCTAATATAAGTGTTTAAGAAGGAATTCATTTTTAAGGAAAACAGTTAACAATAAGATGAACAAATAAACTCAAACTCCATTGGTGTTCAGCGGCCACCATGGAGTGTCACCTGCGTTGGCCAACGCTGGAATCTTTGTTGTGTAACTCAGCACCATGTTGCCCCCTAACACCGTGTGTGTCAAGTACCGACGTCCCGGAGGCACGCCCAAGAATAGTAACCCTTCACCTTGTGCCTCCTGACACCTCATGCCTCAAGTACCGACATCCCGAAGGGATGCCCAAGAAGTAACCCAGAGGAACAACGATGCCTGTCCTCAACTAAATAACCAGAGGGACAATGATGTCTACCCTCAAATAAAGTAACCGGAGGGACGATGATATCCGCCCTCAAATAAGTAACCGTAGGGACAGCGATACCTTCCCTCAAATCATGTCGAGCCTCATCCCCCACCCGATAGCCTTAAATATATCCCCTGGGGGCTCCTCACCTCACACGTGGCTTCCTATGACAAGCACCCCCAACCAAAGTACCTAAACTGCATATACGAGGGCCTCTACCCACACGAGTGGTCAAAACCAACTCATCACGGAGTATCTCTGTGTGCACACTACTCAAGTTCCAGGTGAGTGGTAATCACCAAAATAGTACATAAGTAACCACTCATCTGACATCGCGTGCCCCTGCGACCATGATGCTCAAGTCTGATGGCCTCTCCATCCCAGTAACCTGGGCCATGACCAACCTGACAGTCATCCTGCCTTAAGCCGACGTCCATGATGCCCAATCCCATGGTCAAAAACCACCCAAAGTAACCCTGGGCCAAACCCAACCTGCGATCAACACCACTCAATAATATTCAGGCTACACCCATCACAACCTGAAGGTTCCGACATATGCAATTTAGAATTTACCTACATAATCAAAAGATTTAATTTTAAACAGGAAAACAACTCAACAGTTGAAATTCACTAACTATGTGTTGTCCCATACCAACACTGAGGTCTCTAAGGCTTCTTACAATACATATCAATGTTCAACAAACTAAACTCAATAGTTTATAACAACACAATTCAATTAATACCATTTTGATTCCCCCGACCAAAATGCCCCATATGAGCAATGACCCTTCGCCCAACCCCGCTCAAGAAAAACAGGTAAAGGGCATACCCAAAGGCATCCCACAGGTCTAATAAATAGTTTAATATGAAATAGTAGATAAATTAGGGTCTCTCTCAAAATACCCCAAAATGCGTCGAAGGCCGCGCTACCCAAATGACCACGAAAACACAAAAAGAGGTATGAACCACCTACCTCATACTAGTACGATGTTACGCCTACGATAACAGCCTCAAATTAGGTCTAAAACACGGTAGATATACAAAAGAATCAAAACTGATCAAACTCCTATAACTCAGTCTAGATCAGAAATCCAGAAGAACAACTCAAGAGGAATCAAGGCATTACCGAGGGGGTTCCAACGGGTCAAATTACGTTCGAAACAGAGTTCAGATGAAGATCCGCGAAGGATTTGAAGGTCTGGATGACTCTCCTCACACGATCCACAAGAGGGAGGAAGAAAAGAGAGGAGAATGGGAAATCCTGAGTGGCCCGAAACTTAAAAACACTAACTTTAAGTTCCTGTACTGTTACCCCACACTGTTGGGAAAACCATGCGTCAACCATGCGGTTTCCACTACCTCACCCAGAGACTTCGCACGACTTGTCCGCACGGTTTGTTCAGACCGTGTGCCAACCGTGTGGTTGCTACTGTCTCACCCAAGGACTTCACACGACTTGCCCACATAGTTTGCTCAGACCATGCACCAACCGTGCACACCTACACGACCACCCCAACTTTTAAAAGTTTTCCCCAGAAACAAGTCAAAAATTTCAAACAAGTTCTGGATTTTGACCCGTTCTAAAAACTCAGGTTCTTACACCAATCACCTAGAATTTAGTGTCTCCAAGATTTTAATGAGAAAACCATAACTACCAGCTCTAAATCATGGGAAGAGTAGTTCTTCCCTTGGGATATCATCTTCCTATACCTATACGCTATCATTACCTACGTTTACATCAACACACACCTAAGAATAACTTTAGAGGTATCATAGAAAACCATGTACTCAACCATATCCTCTGGTAACCTCATAACTAGAGAACTCATACACCTATTACACTCATCCTTAAAGGACTTATGTAACTTCTTTTAATAGATACAAGGTTTCCCTTTACTAGTCATGGTATTCACAGGAGTTGAAACCCTGGAGATTTCTAGGATGAATCGTTGGCAGTATCCAACCAACCCAGGGAAGCTCTGTAGCTCTATCCCACTCTTGGGTAGGTAATAATCAAGAATTACATTTATCTTTACCATATATATAAATACACACTCCTTTGAGATCATATATCTTAGAAAGTAGATGCCTCTAGTCTAGGATGAAAGCTTTGAGAGTTTTTCACACAGTTGATGATCTATTTTCTTGTATAATTCCATCCTTAAACACTCTATATAATCATCTTTTTACACTGACTAAATGATAATTTTAATGATAAAGACAATGAAAAATTAGTCTAAGAAGGATTAAAATATCTATTTCATAAGTCCCATAAACACTGCTGAGTTATTTGTCTTACCAAAGTGAATTAATAGGTACTCGTAATGACCATAGTGATATTGAAATTCCATCTTTGGTATATCCACCTCACATAATCAAAGCTGGTAATAGATTGATATTAGGTCAATATTCTAAATCAACTTGGATCCTATCAGTTTATCAAAGTGTTCATTGATCCTTGATATTAGATATAAGTTCTTAATGTTCACTTGATTTAGGTAAATTTAATCTTGAAACAACAACATGTTTCTATCTACCATTTATGAAAATAATATTGGATCTAACTAGTGGTACACACTAGTTATGACATAAAATTTCCTCCGATGGTACTCCAATTGAACCCTCATCTTTTGAATATTAGTGGGATCTATATGATATACTACTGAAGATACCAAAGGAGTTCTTGGGTGTATTTCGATACAAATTAAAATTCTCAACAGGGTGGTAAACTAGGGATATAATCTAAGAAGACATCCAGGTACTAATATACTAATGTGGGGAACCAATAATCTATAATTTATTATAAACAATGATCTAAGCTATCCTTTTGATGATAAATCAGCTATATGTTTTTGAACATGGGTTCAACTTTCTATTTTTTTAATTCGTTCTCACTAGTGAAGGGAAATAATGACCTATCAGCTAGGGTTCACCATACCCTCCACTTAAAATAATAAATCTAGTAACGAATGGTAGATAAACAATCCATACCATGAATGGCATCATATGGTATCATCCTAGCTAAGAAAATAACCTATGAGAATCCCCCTCCTCTAAGAGTCAAATCACACTGATGGGAAAAATGTGTAATCACATAATCCCCTCTTGTAAGATTTGATAGACATAAAGGCTGATCTCAAGGCTCTAATGGTATATATAGTTCTCAAATAAGGTATACATCAAAAAATTAATGGCTCACACCCATGCCTATAAAAACTGCTACTAAAGTAGAAAAGGAACAGATCGTACCTAATATCATGTCGAGGTCCTCTAGGTCATAAGCCTCAACTACCTATAGATGACAAAATACCTACCTAATATCTCTCCAAGCTGAATGGGGACCAATTTTTGGTTGTGTTTATTGTATAAGATCAAAAAATCAACCACATCCTATAGATATCTAAGCCCCTATACCATTTTTTCTTTATTGTGGGTCTCTTGTTATACACTGCTGCTACTGCTTCGATGTCCAAATCTACTGTTACATGGTAGGATGGGAAGTCTTTAGTGATATAGACTCTCCCTACATAAGAATACAATTTATTCTCCCTTGGATTACTGTAATATCTCTATGAACCCTAGGCCATGGATCATGTGGTCTGAGATAGGAATTGCTGAATCTTTGAGTGCTGTCACCCCAAAGCCCAATTCCATCCACTAACTACTAATGTCTCCACTTTTTTTTTTGATTTATATCACTACAAAATTTCTATGAATTCACATATAAATATATCTCTACGTTAAAGGAATAATCCAATGCCTATGTATAGATGGGTATGTATATGGGCTTAAATTTGACTTGAATATCTTTGTATTAACCATGCTCAAACATCTTCACTCAAAAATTCTCATAAAGAACCATGTATTGGGAGTATCACATGAGGATAGTAAAACTTAATGTATGCTCAACCACTAGAATTCTTCCTTGATGAATCCCAATAATATCCAAGATGATCATTCATCATAGAGTAAACTGGAAGTACTTATCTTGGAAAAGGAGCTCGAAATTGATATAGGGAAGAGTGTCCTAATCATGGATTTTGGATAACTAAGATCCACCAATGTCCTTCTAATATATAAATAAATTTTTTCATGAGAACCACCATTTGGCCTAAACGGTTTCATACACGACATAATACTCAAAACATGGAATAAAACCAATTCTTTACCTCTTATGGGTGTGGATCATCTAATAACCTGGGTGGTATCTACCTCTAAAACTCACAAATCAAGATCAACCTTTTCATTTCATCATCCTATATTACTAAAATGATTTTATTCAAATTGTGAGTAAAAACATATACCTACGGTACTAGTGTAAGGTTCACTCACTGATTAATGGGTACGAGTGCTACTAGCTACCTTCCTATAGGGAATACCTCATGAACATGTTATTTTACTAAGGCATCATTACTCAGTTTTTCATCATAGTGATCGTGTTGCAAAATCCTAGCTACCTATCTTTATAGAGGAATCCAAAAATAGTCAAGATGAACCGCAATCAATAGATCTTATTTTAGATATGTCTCAAGAAGGATATGAAAACCAAAAACTATTCCTATGTGAAACATGTACTATTGTTTTCCAAAAGACTAGTTTATCAGTGTATTGAGTTGAAAATTGGTTCATCAGTGACCTGGTGTATTGATATATTCACCGGAGCACCACCACTAGGGTTACTAGCTAGAGATTAAAACTTGAAACACTAAAACAACATGACCTAAATCATAGACCAATCATTACAAGTATTTTATCTTCAAACTCCATCCCAGGATAACCTTCTCTAAAACTATTTTGACATGACTTAACCTACCATGGCCTGCCTAACCAACAGTTAGTTGGGTATGCCACCCAAGCCTACTTGCAATAGTTTAGAGGCTGGGGACTACTATTGGGTATTCATAAAACACTTATTGGAGGCCTTATCCTAATTCTCCTCTACACTTTAACACATATCTCTATACACTCTAGAGTAATGTAGAAAGTAAAAAATGTGAATAATAAAGGAATTCACAATCTCTAATATCCCACAACTAAGTGTGACTATACATAGTCAAAGTAAACAGGGAAAATGATGTATTAATAAAAAATATGTTGGGATAATATAATAACTAGATGGAAAACAATCTGAACATGTGAGCACCAGTTTGTCAAAAATCCTCATAGCACAACTACCAAGTGCCACTAATCAACACCCACACCATTTTCCCATACATCCTCATTGAATATCCTATTTTATACATAATACATGATACATATGGGTAAATCCCATATAGGGGTGAGTATATGCAAACCTAGTAGGATACCTTGAAATCATAAAAATGTAATTATTCAAATATAAGAGTCATATCAAAACCATAAATAAGGGGGAAAAGGAAAGGAGAAACCCAAATACGATCATAAGATGTAATCAAGTCCTATAGTACATCTAAAAACTCACATCCAACCGAAAAACATTTCATTCATAGATTATGATATAGAGGTCTCGAGAAATCCATGTTTCCATTCCCTCAGCTGATGTAGGAGGATCCCTGACACATAACTATGGGTGAAATAATTACTCCAGTGGAGGATACCTATCTCTTATGAGAGTTTAGACTAAGATAAATATTAACTCCATAGTTAGAGGATCCCTTTCTCATAATGTAGATGAAGTACCAACTCTATATGATTCTACAGGAAGAGGATCCTAGTTCTGTGCTCATATGGGTGAAGCTTCAAATCCCCAGGAGGATTCCAGTCCCAACACATGAGATACCAACTCCACTAGAAATAATGAGGGTGAAATTCATATCTAAAACAATTATCCCAAGACAAATGAAAGTACACGATGTGTCATAGGGGTACATGGTGTATTATCCTACGTCGTTTAGACTGACATGTTTTTTTGTTCCACATGGCATGACTCTTCCCAATTACGTGGTCTGTAGAGGGGTTACTCCATGTTCCATGGCTTTGGATGTACTCAAAATGCACCCCATATACCCGAGTCATTTACCATCAAGGGTAAATGGGTTATGGCCCAACAGACATGGAGTGTGGGTCCATACAGGTCCCTGAGGATGTACATCTGGTATACACTAAGCGTTTTATCCAGCATCACATGGTATGTGGCTCTCACCACATGACCATGTTATATTGAACTTAACTCAAACCCCATTTCAGTATTATGAGACACGCATAATGAATTATTCCAAAATTAATGTTGTGTGTTATTGAATTTTCAAGAAGAATAACTTCCTCCATAATCACCACCTAATGTGCTACTACTACTATAATATCCACTAAATCTTGAACAACTCTATTGATCAATGATCAATTTGATGTCATAAAATTGATTATAACCACCATTCATTCAAGGATTGAACTCTCATTTTGATTCTATCACCCTATATATCACCATACAAGGAACACCTTGAGTTATATCTTTAGTAATCAGAAACTGTTCTCACATTTTCATCCTCAAAATAGAATATTCATCTATAATTCATGGGTCCAATAATAAGAAATTCATGGGTATCAAGAAATAGTAATGGTCAAATAACCAACCCAAATCATTGGACAATGATGAACATGATAAGGATAAAGGGGGATATCTGGGAAAACACAAGAACATGCAATGATGAATACCAAAAATGATTATACTTTGTTTTTGGTAGAGAAATTTTGGAAAAAATAAGATAATATTAATGTTATAGGTCAAAATTCTAAAATCATAATATTAAAGAAAAACTTAAAGTTGATCGAGGCATTAAAAATAAATAGATCATGGATTTAATTTAGGGAGATTGGATCCTTTTCCACATAAATAATAAAAATAAGGATAAGTCAACATTAACAATGACCTTCCTTGATGTTGGATCCATTAAGGATAAAGAACTAATCTCACATCATCACCGTCAAAGATGAGGCTGAATTCTGATGTGTCCATGATCGATACTTGATTCCAAGGTCACTACTAACATTATCCAATGAAAAAGTCACCTCTAAAATCTCTAGGGTTATTCCTCTAAACCTAGAAATTAGTCATAGTGATATTTTTATAATAATTTGGTTGGGTTGTGTAATTAAATATAAAATAAATTAATTATTTGATTTAATCATGAATTGTTCCTCCAACCAGTGCACTTCATTTAAACATTTAGTGAGAATGAAACTTACATCAGGCCTTGGACAAAACAAGTTTTTTAGATTCAACGGTGTCTTCAATTTTCACAATTGAAACTCTATTTGTCACATAATCCAACATTTTTGAGATTATTCTTGTGTGTGTTAATATATTTAATATACTAATATTGAGGGTTTTATTACACCCAAAATAGTGCACCAACTACATATATAATTTTAAATATTAAAAGGGTCCAATAGTAAATATTAAATGCATTACAATTATATAAAAAAAATTATTAAATAACATGGATATCATCAAGATATGGAATCATATAAAAGTAACATGATAACATATTAATGAAACTCATCAAAGTTCATTGATAAAAAAATATCAACCAATCAATCCCCTAAATTTATATAAATTTCCAAGTAAAATAATTAGATGTTTAAAAAATCATTTGGTTTACAATTGTTTTGTAAAATATATTTGGAAATTTAACAAAAAAATCATATATTCTTGTTACAAATATATTGTAGAAAAAATGCATGATAACCCCCATTTAGTCAAGCCATAAAATCATAAAAATACTAAAAACACCATATAAAACCTCAGAGTGTTTAAGAATAAGAATAATTTTTGGGAAAAGGATTTCTAATTATCAATAATTACATGGTATTCTAAGAAAAATAAATTTCATGGAAAAATATCCCTAAAATAAATATGGATGGTAAAAAACCTTCAAATAAGTAAAAGGAGATTCCCAAGAAACAATCCTCACACCATATAAGTTAAGAACCATAAACGTTTCATCAACCCCTTACCCTATGGGATGAAAACCACAGAAACCTAGTGAAATGAAGAATAGAAATATGAAAAGATGAAGGATATGAAGATAAATAGAAGGAGAAGTGAATAAAATGGAGGCCTAAACATGAAAAATCAAGGTTATAGAAGCTTGGGGGCTTGAAATAAAGAGGTAGATTCGTGGATATTTCCTATAAAGATGGTTCAAATAAATAAGAAGTAAGAAACCATATATTTTTTATAAATTTATTGGTTAAAAACTATACTTTCATAAAAATAAGAACTTAGGTGGGATAAATAGTGTACCGAACTATGAACCAACTCTGAAACCCACACAGAATGATCCTAGTAGATTCGTCATGGTTTGGTAAAATTGTATCCCCTAGCCATGCACCAATCACAATAAAAGGGACTATGAATAAAGTCACATCATAGAGTTTTCTTGTAATGTATAAGAGTAAGAAATATAGTTTCCCCAAACTCTGCACCAACCATGTAGGGTTATTTTATTAATAATAGTCAAGTAACACCATTTATCCTAGGATCCACATAATTTACCCAACTATATAATAACTATGAAAGGTTCACTGAAACACATGTAAAATGCTAAAATGTTTGTCCATTGATTTTACCAAATCAATATACAAGAATAAAACTATAAAAAACCCTTAAAAATGAAAAAAAATATTGCTCGCTCAAATCCCTTAAGTCCAATAAATTTAGTTACCAAGAATGAAATTACACAAAAGTGATATCACGGTGTGAATATTATCTAGAACACATGACTTTATACCACTAGAAATTCACTCAAGATGAATAATGGTCAATTAATTCTATTATAATATAAATAGTAGGAACTCATATAGGTTTTATTGAAATAAAGAGTACTAAAAGTTAAAATTCTCATACTATTCAAAAATGAGAAAAACCATTATGTAAAAACTAATATCCAAATACATAAATGACACCCAACAATATTGAGTAGATAAATAAAAATAAAAATACCCATGGGGGTCTCCCTGTTATATAATAATTACACTATTATAGATGGATATAAGGATAATACCACAAGGAATAACCTGATCCCATAATCGAAGAGGCTATAATGAAATAGTAAGTAAAATGCAAAATCTATAGCCATACAAAAAAACAACATATCTAAAAAGATAACAAGATATCAAACAATATAAAAGTAAATATAATACACCAACTAATTAATAAAATAAATATAAGAAGAATTAAAATAAAGAAAATGGTATGTCGAACAAGTTCCCCTAGTCTAGAATCCAGATCTGGGATATGTTGAAGGTCGTTTTATTTTTCTAATATTCAATTTAAATTGCGTATAAATATATCCTTACTAGACATATTTATTTAAGGTCTTCAAAAATCTAAAATAAAAGGGATTATAATTCCATAGATGAACATAGTGAAATCATACAAGGAATAAATTTTTCACTAGGGGAATGACAACAGAATGTGACGATCCTCCCAAATAATCCCGATTCTTTGACCCAAGTTCATCCTTCTTCTATTTCTTTCAAGATAGAGAACCCTAAAAAATTCAAAGGAGATAGGTTCACAACCCGTATTGTGTTTCCTTCTATGAGTCAACTCCACCATAGTGTAATTTTTTAACATATTAAAAAATGAAGTAAAATTCGATGGTGGAAAATATAGAACCATGGTCTAGATATATACCTCTTCCATGGAAATGAAATTTCAATAAGTCCCTAAATAGTAACTTATATGATAATGGAACCATATTATTCTTATAAAATAGTTAACATACACCTTCATTATTTTATTACTCTTCTAGAGACTTAAAATCACTATAACATCATCCACCTTTACATTTTCAAGGAAGTTCCACTAAATGAATGTGGTTTTAAGAAATTCCCAGGTCATACTACCTTGTGGTTGAGGTAGAATGATAGCCTCATACCATTCTCGATTTTTTCTTTAAACAAGTCCAAGGTTTCTTTTAGTCTTGAGTATCTGGGAGTTCCTAGGGAAATAAATGTTCCTTGAATCTTTTCAAGACACTCTATTTACTCTCAAGGACATTTATCATCATGAAATACAAGTGAATTTAGAGAAGGGTTTGGTTCTACCACCCCCTAATGAGTTTGGGTAGATTCAATAACTATAAATATAACCTCTACTAAGATAATAAGTATCCCATGATAAGGTTTTCTTATGATATATTGATACATTTATGGGACACATAGTCTAAATAATAGATGAAACATTTATCTAAATCATGAACAATTAAGATTTAACTAAACCCAAAAAAGGTAAACCAATAGGTAAAATTAAAAATCCATAATTAAAAATCATAAAAACCACTCATAAAATCAAGACATTTTTTTTGAAATTTTATTATAAATTACTTCCATAGTGTAGTTAAAAACCACCTCTTCATAGTCATGTAATTTCACTTCAAAATTAGTTTTAAATTACCTATGTTCATCAATGAAAATATTTAAAAATCACTCAAGCATCATACCCATTTAAATTATGTTCATATAACAACTTTATTGATTTAAAAACTTACTATTTTATTATTTAGAACCAAGTTTGTCATTAAAAAATATCACAATTCCATCCAAATAATTTGAAATAACTCTAAATAACTCTTTAATTCTTCCTATATAGTAAAAAAATAAAAACTAACAGAGGTCATTTAAATCAATCAAATTAATTATTTATAATCCTACTTTGAATGAGTATATCTAGTGGGAATGGTGTTGAACCACAAGGATGGTTTGAAATGAGTGATAGTGACTCAAATATAAAACAAAAAGACATATGAAAAATAAATAAAATCAAAGAACTTGTGAGATAAGTTAATTGTATATAAGAAGATGATTTTTGGGAGAGAAAAATAGATCATGGGGAAATTCAGGATCAATCAATTGATGAGGCATGGGAATTTTATTGTCTGGTTTTAAATTTTTTTACATTTATTCATGAAAAAAATCATTTTAAAGGTTTAAAATGGGGTTGAATATCTATTCTAGTATATTAACATATGAATTCTTAACTTCTGTAGTTTCTCAACTATAGAACAAACTCATTCACAAAATGATTTGAAATCACCAAAATAAGTTTTTTTGTCCCAGTGCGTTACTCTCAATTTATAAAAACTCTTCATATTTATCCTTATATGATTTAGTAGTTTAAATTAAATTTAATAAGGTATCATTTTATTAGGCTCTTGATGTTTTCATTTTATAAATTATCTTCCAAATAAATTGTAGTTGAGAGTAAAATACTTCTATAAAGGAATTAATGAACTAATAAAAATTACCCACATAATATCATTCCAAAAAAAAGTGTTTTCAAACAATAATATTTTATTATATATAATTTTAGAATTTCATTACAAAAATATAACAAAAACTAGGAATACAGAAAGAGGAGTCTTATACTATGAGAAGATTCCTTTCCAAATGAATTGCAACCCGATCTCTTGGTTCTCATATGATCACTCCCAACAGTTCTAGAACCTATAACATGTATTGATTTTGAATTAACTCTATGGTCCATGATTAATACCTTGTTCAATTCCCCTTAAATTTTCTAGGTTCTATCCATATAGTTGAAATTCGAACTTTTTCCCAGATCGATCTCAAATGCAGTTAGTCCGAACATGGGACCTAGCCTCCACATGGTTCGCCTATCACTAAATATCATTCCCTTTTCTTGAATTGAATATAATACCTCAACTAAATGTGTTTCTTTATATATGGTATAACTCTCAGGTCTCACACTCACTCATCTAAGCACTTCCATTAAGCTCCAGAATCTCCCTAAGAATTCCCATGGATTCATCTTGATCTCAGAAACAATATCCAATTAGTTACAATTTGAATTAAAAAGTTATAGTTCACATATTTGAATTTTTTTTCCAGATACCCTTTCATGGGAATCAGAAACATTGGAAAGAACCCTAACACGAGCACACCCAAAATAGAAAAAATTATGTTTTGAGTAAAAGTAATAAATTAAAAATTTCTAATTTTAAAAAATTTTATGATTAAAAATATTCCAACAATTTATTTGATGAAAACAAATAATTGAATAAGGGATGAATTATTTTTAAGAAACATCCCATTTCAATTTAATATCATAAAGAATAAAAATAAAATATTATCATTAAAATATTTAATTAATTATAGAACCATCACCCGATTGATAGAAAGAAAATTATTCACAATTCATATATCATTATTCATATGTAATATTCAATAAATCCTTTAAAATTATGCGGAATGGAATATATAAAATAATAAACATAAAATTACTCCACACTTGACAATTTTTTTATCATTAAGAAATCCATTTATCAAGAATAGTGGAATAAATTCACACTTTAACTCTCCTTAAACAGTTATAAAAATATAATAAAAAAGAATAAATTCTATTACCTTATAAAAAAAATTAAATATGTAACAATTAGATAAAAAGGTATTGAGTTGAAACATTGATTTATAGAAAAAATTATTTTGATATGGGAAAAAAATTTCAGATAATTTTCACATCAAGGATAGTTTAGGTTCAAATACACACACGAAAAATAAAGAAAGTATATAATCATTTGTTATTTAAAGTTTCATACATAATCTTTGAATGTCACTCACCACCACACCTCAATATATATTCATGTTCCAGTTTTAAGATTATAGAAAAATTAAATTTAAGTGAAAAAAACTTTAACAAGAAACACATTTAGTTATAATTATCTCCAATGTTTCTTAAATAAAAGATCACTTATGTAATTCAATGATACAAAAAAAATATTTTCATTCAAGTTAATTTCACCTTATTCATTTGGGTTTATAATTACCTTCACAAAAATGAATTTATTTTTGAAAATTAAGCACTTTTATTTGAATTTTTATTATCCGTGAATTAGAAGAGTAATTATTGGATTAATAAATGGATTTTATTTAATCACACTCCAAGTGTCTAATGTATCAAATATTTACTATGAGATCCCAATTGACCATTTTAATCTTTTCTAAAAGTAATTATATGACTATATTTTGAGTTGGACCCTTGAGGTCTTATCTTTTTCAAATGGAAATTTACTTAGGTTCAAGTTCAATGATTATTTTTTCTTTACATTAAAATTATAATTTCAAAAATATTTTTCCTTCCAAACCCCCTTTCTTGGTTCCTAAATATAATTTTAATAAACATAGTGTACAACATCACTCAAATCATGCATATCCAATAATTACAGCCTCAGTTAATTTCTTAGTCATGGGAATGTAATTATCCACTAGCAATGACAATATTAAATAGAAAATTTATGCTTGTGGCAACCAAAATCTTATAATTTTTAAATAACTTTTTAGGTATTGAGAAATTTTAATCATTTAATAATAACTAAGAATAGTGAAATAACCCTCTCCTGAACACTTAAACCCAAACATTGTCCTCATAGTTAAATCATAAGGTGGAGGTGTATTTAAGAAATTTATTCACAAAAAGGTTTACAATTCCATAGTTTAGAGAATATTTGATGGGTTATATGAAATATTTTTTTTCTCACTATGAATATTAGACCAAAATATATTTTTTAAATATCATGTTTTTTATGTTAAGGACATACATAAAAATTCACAATTCATCTCAAAATGTAGCATGATGAACGAGGATGAAAAATAGTAACATTTAAATTTAAAGTCATTTTTAGGGCCTTAGATAGTTTTAAACCATAGTTCAATTTGGTTTTCTACTCTCTTGATATAAGCAAGAAAAACAAATACTAAAAAAATATATTCACTTATTTCAACACAAAAACCCCTGGAAATACCCCTATAATAAATTTAACAGTATAATATACTAAGAATATTTTATTGGTAAGATCTTTAAAGATAAGAATTTGAAGAGTACTCCCTTGAATATGGAGGATTTCCTCATTAGAGTTTATCAAAAAGTTATCTCCCATTTATCTTTGTAAAATATATCTAAATTATATATTTCACAGCCCAAAAAAGTATAAAGATTAAACATAGAAATGAGAAGTTCAAGTGTGAAAAAATACAATAGTTTGAGTTATGGGAATTTTTATCCATAATATTTAGAATAAAACTGGTCTTCTCCAATGATAAGTAGTGGAATTTCTACTCCATATGATCAGTACAATATCAAGGGTTTTTATAGTGACCCAGAATTAACATGCATGGATATTACATAATTTTAGATGAATATGTAATAAACTTCATGAATAAAGTTTACACATAACATTGTGAATATGTAATCTGGTTTACACATAAAATTTTGAACATGTAATTAGGTTGACACATAACATCGTAAACATGTAATCAAGTTTACACATAACATTGTGAATATGTAATAAATTTCATGAATAAATTTATAGACCTGAAACCAGGTATACACATAATATTGTGAACATGTAATTAGGTTCATGCATAACATATATACTCACGAGTCATCCATCATTACCAAAAACATTGGATGAAGATATAGGTCCCACCCGTTATATAATGAACTCATACATACGTGTGCCACATGACAAAAAAACATTTATCATATCTTGAACAATATAAAAATATGGGTTTAATAAACATAATATCATAACCCATTAAATGAAAAGGGTATTATAAACATTTCATCATATCATAACTTGTAAAAAGGGGGTAGGTTTTAGAATTATTTCATCATAGACTAACCCTTAAAGGAATAAGGTTTTGATCATCATTTTTTCAAGGTATAACTCTTGTAAGAGGAACAAGATTCATAAAAAACTTGTCCTCTTAAACATAAACTAAAAAAAGAAATAATTCTAATGGGGTCATTGGATTATATACCTAATAAATAATAAACTATATCAAAGGATGTCAACATAGCTGGAGAAGGATTTGAAAGATCACATAAAGATTTTGTTATGGAAAATAACCTTTTTTAGAAAATCATTTTCCAAAAAATTAAACATTTTGAAAGCATTTTATTTAAAAAACACTTTTAAAAACTTATAAAGTATGATTTTAAAAATCCTTTAAAACATTTCTTGTGAAAAGATCCATTCCACTTTAAAAACTACTTTTTAAATCCTAAATTGTTTAAAATATTTTCATTGAAAAACAATTTAATTTTTTTTATAATATTAGGGAAAAATTCTCTTTAAAAATAACCATGTAAAATGTCATAGGAGGCTTAATGGAAATGATAGTAAATATTATAGTTAAATCTATACATGCAGAACATTCCTTCTACATTGTAAAACATTTAAGAAAGTGTCTTGATCGAAAAATGAAAAAAGATATTCCTTTGAAAACATTTTCTATTAATAATTTTAAACATGGGTAAAAATATATTTAACACATTATAGTAAAACATTTATGATTTTTTTTTCTAAAAACAAGGTTTTTTGATTAAAATAAATTTTTGTCCAAAGAGAGAAATAAAGTTAGGTTTTCTTAAAAATACTTTCTTAATTATCTTAAGTACCAAAGAGTGGGAAAATGGTACCAATGTATGGAGATATCATGTATAACAACAGGAGAATAAAATTCATGAGATTTCTTGATATATGGATCATAATATTTCATCAATGTAATCATAATCATAAATAATCTCGACAAACAATGTGATTTTATAAATAAATTGTTACTAATTTGGTAACCCTCAATCACAATACTTTGGAAATAATAACATTACATGAGGAAGGAAATATCATTAAAAGAATTATATTTATAATATAAAATTTAAAGGGGAAGTATATACACCTCATATAAAAATATAGGTGCATTCCATGGAATGTATCTCAAAGAAGGAAAATTTAGAAAAAATTACTTTACCGATTTGGTAACTTTTGAACCACAAACCCCATGAAATAAAGATCATAAAATGGATATGTAAATACCCATAAATTTAATTATAAGAATATTAGAATACATTATTGGGAAATATATACACCACCCAAAATAAATAAGTGCCTAATAAGGCATAAGTCTTAGAGAAATAAAAGTGAGATGAGAAAACCCTTACCTTATGTTTGGATTTTTTTCATACATATTCAAAACTCATATATAATAAATATGAGTTTATTATAAATATAAAAAAGAACCATATTTTTATATATCATACCATATATGATTTTATTATGACTTTATATTTCCTATTTATTAACAATTCCATGTTAATGTTATGTTTTGGGTAATAACCTTTTTGTTCTTCGTATATGTTTTGACTTGTTACTCTTGAAACTCTTACTTAGAACCTGATTTACTTCTTAAAAAAAGGTAAAACATGATATAAATAACATATATATTCAGTATATATTTTCTATAATAATTTATAAAATATATAAATATGAAAAGAAGTACACTATTCATGGAGACGGTAGGTCGTATAGACGCATGAATGATGTTTCCGTTTTCTTATCATATTGAAATAAAGAAGTTAAATAAAATATGTGAATGTATATTATATTTAATTTATAATTATTATTACATATATATAATATAAATTTACTAAGACCATCCTTAACAAATTCTATGTAGTGTGTGAATGAATCACATCGCTTTGAGTAAGCGTTTGTCCACACTTCCAATAAAAAACTTATCATATTCGCCAAAATGGAAAGCATGAAGTTATGTGTTACATAATAATTAAAGAAGAATAAAGACATCATAAATATCATATATAGTACATTAAAATATTATGTCCATCATAATGACCAACCATGAGAGTTGGTAAAGTAAAAATGAATGACGTCGTTTCTGGAGGCTATAGTCTGTCGTACACACGAATAATAAATTTGTTACCCATTTAAAGGAAGTGCATGTGGGTGTAGATAAAACACTTATAAAAAAATAAATAAATTTAGGATACTGAGTTTATTATATAATCATGTAATAATAATAACTTAATGGGTGGAGAAATAAATCAAAATAGAAATGAATGTTGAAGAATGTTAAATCTTTTTCAGGTAACTCCTATTGGATTTCACCAAAGGGTTTCCTTGGTTGGATTTATGAAAAAAGTTAGGATTATAAGATAAAATTAGGGATGTTGGGAGATTATTGGGGTTGTTTTCAGATGATACAATTACTTTATAGGTGTTAATTAAGGGGGAGGGGAGGACTTTTATAAGTGGGGAAAAGGAAACATTGGGTATTATTGAAAATATTTGAGTGAAACCCACGTTTTACTTATCCGAAATAGTTTAAAATGGACTATTATAGATACTTATAATATTAATGGTCTAAATATGGTCATAAAATAATTTTTAGACAAGTTTAGGGTCATTTTTACACCTTGTATTCTATGTTTGGTCATTAATTAAGCTTGTTTTACCTTAATCATTATAATTAATTTCAATTAATTTCACTAATATTATTGGTAAAAAACTAAGTTGAAATTATTATAAACTATAAATTATTCTGATTATAAATATGTAATCCACTTTTCCAAATTATAATTATAGAATTGGTGGAAATTAATTTAAAATTATCCCCATAGATAGGATTAAACAACAAGTTTTTAAAGTGAACACTTTCAAAATATTGAATTATTTTTAATCAAATTTCAATGTGAAACTAATTATAATGACCTAATTTTGATTAATAGAAGTATAAATTATCTAATTATACATTAAAAACATTTTAAAACATAATTTAAATATATAATTAAATTAGATAAAAAATATTTTTCAATTAAAATCCAATGTTTTTCATTGTTCATCAGAGAATGAAACTTCTTAAAAAAATTTAAAAAATTAACCCAAATTAAATTTTTATATTTATATATCATAAATTTATTTTATTTTTTTCAAACATAAATTATAAATGAGTCAAAAATTCTATTTTAAATTGGTTCTCCATTAAAAGGTGGTAAAATTACCTTTTATAAAAATACCTTTTTTTATTCATATAATTGGATTTATTCTTATATTATGTCTATAAAATATATTGGATGTGTGTAAAAAAATTTGATTTAATATATTATATATAAATTTTATTAATAATATTAATCAAAATTGGTCTCTTTAATTTATTGAGATAAAATTGTTCTTGTACAAAGAGAAATAGTTTTCTTGGAACAAGAATTTATTTATTTTCAAATAATTTATACTTTCATTTCTTATTAATTGATAACTGAAGGAATAATTTTGTATACATGTGTAAATTATATTTTCACATGATATTTAATCATATTAATAATTTTCATTCTAATGTCTAGGTGGTAATGATAATAATATTTTAATAACAATATTAATAGTATTTTTTTGTTTGGTAAAACTTGGCCTTACGTGTAACAAAATCTATCGAAGGGACTCAATATTATGTGTAACACAAGAAAAAAATAGTGTTTCTTGTATCTCAATACAATCTAATTTTTTCATGTACCTCAAAATTAACTTGGTGTTCCATATAACATAATCCAAAATTAGTTCTTTCATATAACAAAATCTATATTCTGTGTTGTATGAAATGAAAAATATCAAAAAGATTAAATTTATTTGAAAAAAATAATTCACAATATCTCAGGGTATTACATTCTACCCCCCTTAAAATGAATTTCTCCCTCTAATTTATTTAGGTCATCAAAGGTTTAATACTTGAAAGTTATTTTTATAGAAACCTACATCGTAAAAATAAATACTAATACTACATTAAAAAAAATAAAGTCAAAACCATAATGGTTAACCAAAGTAACTCATAACTGGGTTTCCACATAGAATTACATAGGTAGAAAGTGAAAACATAGAAATGGAAGATAAATATTACTACCAAGTTTTTATGGAGAGTGATAGATAACATAGTTAGCATAAAGTTAGCGATCACGAAGATATAACCCAAAGAGGCATGGAAAAGGTCATTGATATCATAAAAAATCACGATAAAGGGATTTTTTTAATTTCACAACCCTTTTCTTAAATTTTAATAATTTAAAAAAATATATACTTATTTTATTTCATTCCATTTGATATATAGAATCTCAACCTTTGGTTTTACATTGCTTGATATCCAGTTCATCCCTTACTCTAAGAAATTTTGGAGAATCTATCTTTCCTAAATTACTAATAGATCATAAAGTATAATGATATTTAATTCCATATTTCTTTATTTAGAATCATAGAAAAATGGTTAGAAAAAGTTATCCAATATGGATTAATCCTCATCTGGTGAGATAATAATTTATTCTCTAAAACCTCATATGACATTTAACATAAACCATTCCATAAATGGTTAAACTTATAAACCTTTTAAAAGATAAAAGTCTAAAAATTTAGAAATATGGTTACTAAATTTATCAAAACCAGCTTAACATTGATCCCAAATATATCATAAAGTAGATATTATTTTTACATACCCAACATGTTAATACATTCATTATGTATTGTTTTCAAACATGTTAATAACCTGAATTACCCTAAATCCTTATAAAAACATGCATGTTTCCTTATTACAATTTTTATTGGATATATTTCTTAAATCCAAAAATTTCATAAAATCCATCTATGATAGTATAATACACTTCAACAAAAAATCAATAATCACTTACATGATAATAAATATTATCTTATTCAATTAACCTATAATCATCTCTTTACCCATGCTAAACACAATTTTCATAATATGGAGAACACTTTAAGGGTTACCTTCCCTTGATCAAAATATAACCTTTTTATTAAATCAATTTTCTAGTTCATCAACACCATTCAATATATTTTTTCAAATACTTAATGGAAAATATATACTTCATGATTCATATCACACATTTTATGAATTCATATACATATACACTTCAATTATTCAACTATATTCTTAAACCATTACTTAGGATTCATCATCTTATTAATTAATACCCCTTTCCTTGAATATATAATATAAATCATTTATTAAGGTATCTTAACCCCAATTTAATCATGTAAACAATATTTTTAGAACATACCATATAGTTCACAGGTTATTATCGGCCTCTTTACCTTCAGTAGTATAACCAATACTTTCACCACCTTCCCAATTATCTTTATGAGATTTATACTTAGGATATCAATTTACATAATGGACATATTTTACACATATGAAATATTCAATGTTAACCCAGCTCCTTCAAGTCCCCTCTTTTAACTCAGACCATAAATCATAGTGTGAGAAACACTTATCCTACAAAAAAACCACATAATCATAAACAATTACTTATTGGATAACTAAATAATGGAACCTTCTTTTAAATCAATGACACCTTTGGAATATACTTAGATAAATCCCCAGAAATATCCTTTAAAATATACCTAGTTATCTCACAAAAGTTTTCTCATAATAGTTTTCAAATGTTGACTAAACTTTTCCTTTATTAGCAACTATAGTTACCCAGACATAACATAAATGGATATTACATCATTTTAAATGAATATTAAACACATTAGAAAAGTATATGCTTGAGTACTGTAATAGTTTGGTGTATTTGGAAACATGGAATCATAATCTTCTGTCTTGTTGAAAGATCTTAAACATCTCTATTAAAGATTTTTCCCCTTATTAATCCTACTTAAAACATTTTTTCATAACCTAGGGAATGAAAACATAATAAATAAGCAATCTCAGATGCTCAGTAAGGGTAAAGAAGTGATATATGTAAGTATAAAATGAGCATAAGGGTAAAAGAACATGATCATATCATTATAATGTCATACCCTACTTATGAAATATAATAAACATGAATCATGGAATAAAGATTGATAGATCATAATGCATGAATCATAAGGAAATCAAAGAACACAAGTAATGGTAGCATAATATTGGAATAAGATATAAATTTGAGGCTTACACATCAACCTATAAAATTATGAACATGTGAAAATGGAAACATGTTTACTCATTAGGTTGAAGACATGAAATTTGGACCTCGCATAAACTTATGGACATGCAATGATGTCCATGATTAACATTGTGAACATTTAATTAGGTTCACACATAACATTGCAAACATTTAATATGGTTCACAAATAACATTGTGAACATGTAATTAGGTTCATTTATAAAATTGTGAACATGTAATCAGGATCACATATAAACTTATGGACATGAAACTAGGTTCACTCATAACATAGTGAACATGTATTCAGGTTCACACATAACATTGTGAACATGTAATCAGGTTCACACATTAACTTATTCACATGACACCATTTCCATACATAACATTTTAAACATGTAATTAGGTTCATGAATAACATATATACTCATGATTAATCCATTGTTTCCCAATCTATTGTTAGGTGATATAGGTCCCACCCATAATATAATAAAATCAAATATGCATGTGACCCAAGATAAAAAACATTCATCATATCATTAACCACAAAAGAGATAGATTTCATAAAAAACATATCATAACCCATGAAATTATATGGGTATTATAAAAATTTAATCATATCATAACTTTTTAAATGGAGATAGGCTTGATAATCATTTCACTATAGAATAACCTATGAAATGAAGTGGGTTTCATAATAGTTTTATCATCGTATAACTTTTGGAAGTGAAACAAGATTAATAATAAACTTGTCCTTTTAAACATAAACCATTCAAAGAAAGAATAATAATGGTGTCTTGGATCATTTATCCAGTAAAGAAGAAACTATATCAAATAATTTCAACTTAAATGGGCAAGGGTTTTTGAAAGATCACATGAATAATTTCTTGAGGAAAATAACCTTTTTTTGAAAATTACTTTTTAAAACATAAAACATTTCCCAAATAATTTTCTTTAAAAACAACTTTGAAAAACTTATAAAGTAATATTTGAAAAATCATTTAGAATATTTATTTATGAAATATCATTTCCACTTTTAAAAATTCTTTTGAAATCATACATATTTTTAAAACATTATTTCTTTGAAAACCACTTCAAAATAATAAATTTATAGAATATTAGGGAAAAAATTTAAATAAAAATAACCTTGTTAAATTTTAAAGGATTATTTAAGGAAATGACGATCATGACATTGGATTAATCTGTATATGCTGAACATTCCTTGTCCAGTGTAAAAATTTTAGGAAAGTGCTTTGATTATAAAAGAACAAGGAGATTCCTTTTAAATTACTTCTTTTATTAATAAGGTAAAACATGGGTAAAAATTTATTTTACACATTATAGTAAAATATGTTTTATTTTTTTTAGAAAACCTGGTTTTTTGAGTAAAACAAATTTCTGATTGAAGAAAGAAATAAAGTCATATTTTCTTAAAAACACATTCCTAATTATCTTAAGCACCAAAGAGTAGAAAAATGGTTCCATTACATGGAGATATCATAAATAACAAAAGGGTAAGAAAATTCATGAGAGTAATTGATATATGGATCATAATATTTCATCAATGGAAGTTTAATCATAAGCAATTTTGATAAAATATGAGATTGCTATAGTTAACCGTTACCACTTTGGCAACCTAGAATCATAATACGATGGAAATAATAACATTACATGAAGATTAAAACATCATTAAAATAAGTATATTAATTATATAACATGTCAAATGGTAGTATATACAGATCATAGAAAAATATAGGTGAAAAACAAGGAATATATCTCAAAGGAGGCATATTTAGGTAAAATTACTTTACTAATTTGGTAAATTTTAAACCATAACCCCCATGAAAGAAAGATAATAAAATGGATATGTAAATACCCATAAATATATGTATAATAATCATAGAATACATTCTTTGTCAGTATATAAACCACAAAAAATAAATGAGTGGTTAATAATACATAAGTCTCACAAAAATAAATGTGAGATGAGAAAACCCTTAACCTAAGTATTGAATTTCTTCATACACTTCCAAAAAACCTGTATAAAAAATATAAGTTTATTATAAATATAACACATTACTATATTTTTATATATCATAACATAAATTATTTTTTTATTCCTCTATATTATCAATTTGTTAACAAATTAATTTTAATGTTATGTTTTGAGTAATAACTCGTTTGTTCTTCATATATGTTTTGACTTTTTATTCTTGATACTCTTACTTATATGAAGATTTAATTATTTAAAAAAGGTAAAAAATTATATAAATATCACACACACACACATATATATATATATTATCATAAAATTAGAATTATTATGTCATATATATCATATATTGTTACAAAATCCATCCTTAATACATTCCATGTAGATTGGGAATGAATCATTTTTGTTTGAGGAGGTGGTAGTCCACACATCCACAAACGAAGTTATCATATTCCCAAAAAATGGAAATCAATAAGGTATGATTTATATAAAAATTAAAAAATCATAAAGCATCATAAATATCATAATAAAATATTATTTACATCATAATACCCTACCATGATAGGTGGTAAAGGAAAAAACGATTGACATCATTTTGCGTGGTGGTGGTCCCCCATATACCCAAACAATAATTTCATTACCCATTTGATCGAAGTGTGTATAGGTGTAGTTAAAACCTTTATAATTAAAAAAACTTAGTATATTTAGGATAAATATTTTATTATATAATAATGGATTAAGAGTAAATTAATCAGTGGAGAAATTAATAAAATATAAATGCACATTGAATAATGTTACCTCTTTTTTGAGTAACTTATTTTGGTTTGCATCAATGTAATTTCTTGGTTGGGTTTCTGCCAAAATTGAGGCCTCTAGGATGAATTTATGGATTTTTGGAGATTATTATGGTAGTAGTTTGATGATCCAAAGGTATTGAGAGTTTTTTATGGGGTGGGAGTACTAGATGCCTTTTATAAGTGATTAAAAGGACACATTGATTATTGTTGAAAATATTTAAGTGATCCCCGCATTTTACTTATCCCATAAGGGTAAAAAATAGACCATTATAAATCATTTGAGGTGTAATGGTCAAAATATGACCACAAAATAATTTTTTTATAAGTATAGGGTTATTTTTACACCTTATATTCTATGTTTGGCCATTAATTAAACTCATTTTTACCTTAATCATTGTAATTAGTTTTAATTATATTCACTAATACTTGTTTTAAAAAACTAAGTTAAAATTATTAAAAATTAGAAATTATTATTATTAAAAATATTATATCCATTTTTCCAAATTATAATAATATAATTTTAAGATATTATTTTAAAATTAATCTCACAGATGGGATGAAAAAACGAGTTTCCAAATTGAAGATGTTCAAAAGTTTGAATTTTTTTTATATCCAATTTCAATGTTGAATTGATTCCAATGACCTAAATTGGAATAATTTATTTATAATTATTCTAATTATACTTTAAATTAAATTAAATTTTAATAAATCTATATAAATAAATTTATTGAAAATGTATTTTTTAATTAAAATTCAGTGTTTTTTAATATTCATGAAAAAATGAAATTTATCCAAAAAATACCTAAAATTAACCAAAATTAAATTTTGATATTATGATTTAAAAATTATATTATTATTTCAAATAAAAATTATAATTTTTTGAAAAATATTTTTAAAATATGTTCGACATTAAAAGGCGCTAAATTACATTTTATAAAAATATCTTATTTAATTAAAATAATTGGATTTATTCTTATATTATGCCTATAAAATATATCAGATGAGTGTAATTTTCTATTGAATACATAAAATATAAATTATATTAAAAACATTCATCAAAAGTGGTTTGTTTAATTTATTAATATAAAATGGTAATTTTTCATAGAGAAATAGTTTTCTTATAAGTAGAATTTATTTATTTTAAAATAGTTTTTTACTTTCATTTCTCGCTAATTGATAATAGAAGGACTCATTTTATATGAATTTGTAAATAATATTTTCAAACTTTAGTTAATCCTATTCGTAACTTCTTTTCCAATAGTTAGTTTATAACTATAATGATATTTAAATTTCAATATTAAGAGTTTTTTTTAGTTTAGTAAATTATTTTTTGGTTTGTAAAGAAAGCTCCCTAAAGGACTCTATATTGTATATAACACAAGAAAAATATAGTATTTCATGTATCACAATTTAGTATAAGTGTTTCATATAGATAAATATTAACTTGGTGTTGCATATAGCACAATCCAAACTTAGTGATTTTATATAAAAAAGCTATATTCAGTGTTGTGTGAAATGAAAAATATCAAAATGGTTAAATTAATTCCAAAGATAATAATTCAAAATATCTCAGGGTGTTAAAGTTCCCTAGTTTCTCAAGATCCCACTAACTACGGAAAGCTACCATGTATTACAACCAAATAATCCAAAACAATCGACCATACCAAGCCTATCGTGTATGACTATATGATCAAAATCAAATTTCCCACATGTGAGAACTGAGCATGAAAATAAAATATAGATGTGGTGGGTCAATCAACCATAATATTATATATTAATTGACAATATGTGAGAATAAAACACACATTGAAAATTTGTAAATAGATGGACTGAATATAAGAAGAATGATTGATTGTGTGTTGAAAACCTTAGAGACCTTGCCTAGCCAAGTGAGCACATGATGAAATAGACTGTATAAAGAGAAAAGTAATCAGCTACACCCGGAAGTAGTTATTAAATGTAAGAAGCCAATTTAACACGCATTAGAAACCCACTGAATGATCTTGAAAATTCATAAAGTCCTAGACTAACCGTAGAATGTGATTGACTTTGAGGGTCTTGTGATAGGTAAACTATATGCTTGTTGAAATTCCACCAGGGAACAAGTTGACTAAAATAAGACTCAAATAACAATAACTGACATACAATTACAATTAATTGAAATTTTGAAATAGAATGGAGTGATCATAATAAGGACTTTTAATGAATCATGAGTGGCTTCAATCAACCAATAGTGTAAATTAGTTTCCACACCTTGAAATTATAACCAAGGGATAGACCAACCAAGTGGATGAAAGTGACTATGAGAGGAAAAGTGACTGTAAGTTAATGTTATCCCTAGTTAGAGAGTGACCACATAAATAACAAGACAAACAATTCATAAAATACGTGTATTTATTTTTTCATAGAAGAAAGTAAATATGAGTATTTGTGGGTTAGAAAGCATGACGCATGGAATTTATAGTCATTAGTTTGACTTAGTGGGTGCTCAAATTTCAAAAAAAGAGATAATATATAATATCTTTAGTATCCCCTTGAATTAGTGTTTGATCTAGTGACCATTAGTCAAAACGGTAATTTCATTATTTAACTAACACCAAATCCCCATTTAGTAATACCCTCAGAAAGCAAAGGGACTTAAATACATTCTCTCAAGTTTACCTAGAAAAATTTTATTCCTAGAATAAAAAATAGGACCCTTTGACCAACTTTTAAGTCCCTATTATGAATCACATAATCTTGTAAAAACAGTTTTCTCTCTTTATAAATCCTAGTATTTTTATGTAATCCATTTCTATTCTCATTGAGCTCACTAAAATCTAGCCACCTCCTTTTTGTGGTATATTTAAAATCATTATTCAAGGCCTTCACATCCCAAAAATACTATTTATACAACTTCATATGGATAAAAATTTATTTTTCCAAAGAGAAACTTTGAGGAAGATATCCCAATCAGGATATTATAAGTAGTCCTACAAGTGCACAAATCTTCATCTGGCATTACTGACCAATCTTTCCTAGAACTTGACACTATGATATTTAAAATTTACTTAAGCTCTATTTTTTAAATTTCACCCTATCCTCTTGACCATGGGTGATATGTTGTTCCATTTATATGAGCATAACCATATTTCTCAAGTAAATCCTTCATCTTATAATTATTTAAATGTGTTCTGTTATATTTTATGAATCACTTAGGAAGTCCAAATCTTGAAAATATATTCTTATTAATGAACATAAAAACACTAATTGGAAGATTTTTTGAATGTGAAACAACCAATACCCCTCTGGAAACATAGTCCACAACCACAAGAATTTACTCATTCCCATTATAGTATAGAAATAGTCTCATGATGTCTAAACCCCTATCATAGAAAATTTCCACCTCTAGAATTTCTTTTTTTGATGTGTCATGTTTTATTCCAAAAATATAAATCCAATTACATTTTTCAAAACCTATGATAATAGTCTTAGCATTTTTAAATAGAGTGTTCTAGTAGAAAAAAGGCTTTAAAAACTTTTGGAAAGTTCAATATACCACATGATTTCTACCCCAAGAGGAAGAGTGAAATCTCTTATAGATGGGAAACATTTATTCTTTATCCACACATCTCCATATAATTCCATTAATACACATCATAAATAGTAAAATATCATCCCAGAAATAGTAGTTTAAATATAAAATGAATATTTTCCTTTGATTCTAGGAAATGTCCCAGGGAATAAACACTATAGATAGAAAGTTAGAATAATATACAAACCATGAAAATTTCTTTACTGAAGTAGAAAATAGTTTTTCATCAGGAAAGGAGTTATTTATCTATTTTGGTTTTATATCTTAGATACTGGGTAACTTAGACAAGTGTTCAACAACCACATTTTCAGTACCTTTCATATCATTGATTTCAAAATCAAACTTTTATAACTCAAGTTTACTATCTAAATATTGTTGGATTAAATTGTTTCATAGCTAGAAGATATTTGATGGATGAATGGTCTATGAAAATAATGACCTTAGACCCTAATAAATGTTGCCTAAAATTATCCATAAAAAACATAATATTAACCAACTCATTTTAAGTAGTAGTGTATTTTTAGGTCCATTATGTTAAAGATTACTAACATAGTAAACCGCATACTACCTCATCTCCTTATATTTCATAACATATTCCACCACAACCACATCACTTGCATCATACATCACATAAAATGTCATTTTTTAGTATGGTGAATCAATAATTGGTGATGATGTGATATATTACTTAAGAAAGATTAATTATTGTAAATAACTCTCAATAAACACAAATTTAGTATCCATGATAAGTTGTGAGTATAAATGCCTTTTGATTTTTTAAAATTCATTAATGAATATCCTATAGAAACCAACATTGATAAAAAATTTCCTAATTCCTTTCACATTATCAAGTGGTGATTTTTTTAGATCACTTGGATGTTATCATTATATAATTTAATTATCTTCATAGAAACCTCAGGGCCCATGAAAATTCTATTAGTAACCATTAATTAAAAATTTTCCTAGTTTAAGAAACCATTTTTCCCTTGACATCTTTCCAAAATAGTTTGTGTTTTTAATATAGCTTTCAAAATTCTTGAAATTATGTATAAATTATTCATTTTAACCTCAATTATTATTTCAATAATATTTAAGAAAATTTCCATCACATATAACTAAAATGTGTCTTGAGCACAATATAATCCAAAAGGAACTCACCAACAGGAAAATGTCCCAAATGGATTAGCGAAAGTGGTCTTCTCATGATCATTAGGGGATATGTAAATATGGTTGTAACTATAGTATCCATAAATGAAACAAAATAATGTTATTTCTTATCAATATCTCTATAATTTGATCAAGACATAGTATTTAAAAATAGTCTTTCATAGTTAAATTATTAAGTTTTATATAATATCTGAGGAATATCGACTTGTTTAGTTCTTGGGTTTTTATCTTCTCATTCATTTCATTTTGAAAAATAGTTACTCTACTCTTCTTAGAGACCAGGGCTAACTCGTGGCCTATCTTAATTAGGAAATATTATTACAAAATTAATAAATTTTAGCAATTAATCCATAAAAACAACTTTTATATTGGGATTAATTATTTTATACACCTCAATCCTTGGTTTATGGTTAGGATCTATGGGTATTTTTTGTATATTGTATGTGAAACTTATTCCCTTTATGATATTTATGGCCCAACCAATACAAGATCTAAATTTACTCAAAACATTCAAAAAACTGCCATCTTGACTTATGTATAGAGTATATTAGATGATTATTGGAAATGAATATTACTCCCAATGAAATTATTGCATTGAATGACCTGATAGGGGTTTGATCTCTGGATTAGGAAAGTTTTTACATGAAGGAACATGGGCCAAATAGGTCCTAGATCCTCAACCTTCATATTAATGAAGAAACTATAGAAATTTTCATATTTATCACTACTATATTCAAAATATTGTTCCTTATGTTCATAATTTATGATAGGTTAAGAATTTTTTTAAAAAATAAAAAACATCTAAATTTTCTAGAAAATCTCTTAAAATATCATCTAAAAGTTAATTATACTTTATAGACTTAATTTAAATGAAAGTTTCATTAGGGGATGACATTTTATTAATTTCATTAATCATTCTTAAAACAAATTTCTCTATCCCCATCTACATATTCTTATAATTCTAAAATCTAATCTCTTTGATAGGTTTTACTTTGTGAAGGTTCATTAATATCTTTTAAAAACATTAAATTATTACTATTTTTATCTCCCAGGTTAAAATTCATCTTTACCTCAGATATATTTATGATGGATCATCATGTAGTTAGTAAGGACCTATCAATGATTATAGGTACTTCCTTGTCACACTCCACATCTAAAATCAAAAAGTTACTAGAAAAATAAATCTTTCTAACACCAATTAATAAGTCATTAACTTTCTTGATTGGGTGCATAGTAGAACAATATTCTAATTGTAAGATAATAGTGGTGGGATATAAAAATCCTAATTTCATGTCTTTAAATAATTAAAATGGGATCATATTTATACTCACACCAAGATCAAAAAATCATTTAAATAAACTACTTATATATCCTAAAGTACAAAATATGATAAAACTTGGATCTTAATGTTTTGGAGGTATCCTATTTTGGAAAACTACACTACAAACTTCTGTGGCGTTATATTTAGAAAACTACTCCATGGTTCTTTTATTGGAAAAAAGTTTCTTAATTGAAAATTTATAATAAGATCTTTGAACTGGTATATGATGAAAAGGTATTTTGATTTCAATTTTCTTGAAAAGCATCAAGAATTTTATTAGTTTCGGCTCCCAATTATTATTTGTAATTCATTCAAGAAAGGCTATGGTTGGGGTGAAATTATAATGTATTTCTAGATGTCCCTCAATCAATTCTTCATGTTTCTTATTCCATTTATGGGTTTTCAAATCTTTTACCATTTGTTTTTCAACTAGAAAAATAAGTTTCAAATTTATTTCAGTATTATCGTGCATATTTCTAGTTTTTGAGATTTATTGATTTTAGTTTTTATCTTCATCCAAATTTTCATATTTTGTAGTTTTTGAATCTATTTGAACTTCCTATTGAGTGTTTGAACCATGCATCGTTATGATATTCAATATATTCTCCCAAGATTTTTTTATTGTTCATGGAAACTTCCCTTTCTCTCTTTCATTCATTCCCATAACTAGTTAGCCCATTTTATATTCATGATTATAAATCCTATAATCCACCTAGGATTTATTTGAATCCTATAGAGTTTTTTTATCTAATTGAACAGTAAAATTTAATATTTATAATCCATTCTATTTATAATTTGTTCCATATTAGAAAAAATTTGGAACTCTAAATTTCCATATAAATTAGACGGTTTATCCCCTTATTGGGTTTGATATTGTTTCCTAGGAAGTTGTTGAAAACCAGAGGTAAAAGCATGGGTGAGTACCCCTTGTTAATTAAATGATAGATTTATATGGTTTTAATACCACTAGTTGTTAGTTTTTTAAATTAGATCAACTAAAGGATTCATCCTAGGGTTATACCCTATAAAATTCCCATTTTTGGAGGTTGTACAAGCATGTAAAATTTTGGGAATCAAGAATATGAGTTTATAAATATAAAATAATGGTTTCTTTCATCCCTAAGTGATTTATATTGATTTTAATTTTATAATTAAGAATATTATACCTCATATTGTTTAATAGTAATGGAATGTTTCCAAAATATTTTTTTATTATTGGAAATTTATTTTATGAGTTTCGAGTAAGAGTGGTAAAAATTTTATTTAGTCTTTATTTAGTTTTCTCACTAAAATCTCTTATAGATGACTGATTAACCAATTTTTGGTTGTATGGGGTAAAAATATTATTTATTTTTTTCCATGATAAATTATAGAGTGAATTGATGTTATAGCCACCACCTAATTAACCCCCTTAATTTGTCACAAGCTTCATGAAACATCTCACCATACTCTTAAATAAACCCATAACATTTTTCCTTATTTTATTTTCCATTAATCTTAAGAACATTTCATTATAAATTCCTGGAATAATGGGTCTCATATATCAAATATCTCCTCATAAATTTGTTAGAACCAATTTCTTTCATTTCCCTTAAAGAAAATTTGGAAAAATATCAGTTTTAGTTCCTCCTCTCTCAACCTTATAATTGGTAGAAATTTCACCACACTAAATAAGTCCTTAAAGAATTAAAGTAATTATGCACTATGTAATCAATTATATGAATGCATAATATAAACATGGGATTTCATAACTTCATAGTTTTGAGACCTATTTGATTTCCAAATTCATGATCCATTACTAGAAACTATAGGAGCATGAAACTCACTAATTCTAACTTCCTCTACCAATTTATTTTTAGGTTGAATGGATTAATATCTTTAGTCTAGTTATTTTTCAGAGCCTCTCATTTATCTTCAATTTTGGTTTTCTGTTAATTTTTTTAGAGTACTAAGATGTCTGTGAATTTATATTTTTTTGGTAACTGATTTTTTCATTTTTGAACTGGTTTTCATATACATTTTAGAATTATAGTTTTTTACATTTTTGTGAAAAAATTTAATTTTCCCTATTTTTTTTATTTTTTCTGATATTTTTTATATTTTTTTCACATGTCTTCCAAGGAAACAAAACAAAAATATGATGAAGGTCATTGGAATCAATCAAATTAATTATTTATAATCATACTTGGAACTATTATTGCTAGTGATCAGGGTGTCAAAATATATGGAAGGGATGAAATTTTCATGAGTGACCAACAAAGAAAATGAAAACCATTATGAAAAAGTAATTGTAGCCGAAAATAGGTGATATGAATTAAAAATATCTAAGTAGGTGATTAGGTTGAGGGGCCAACAGATCCAAATAATAGCTGGGAACAATCAACTGATGAGGTAGAGAAAATAAATTATATTGTTTTAAAATATGACTTCCTTTATTAATGAAAAAAATCAATAGAACTCATTGAAAATGTGGTTGACCACCTATGTTTGTTGATCAAACCTTAATTGATTAACTTATCTAGTTTCTCAACTATAGAATCTACTCATTGACAAAAATGATGAACCCAGTAATCACTAGAATCATTTTTTTAATCCTTCTGAGATACTCAAAAGATCTGATCACTTATAAAATTTATCCTCAGGTGATTTATTATTTTACATTGATTTCAATCAATAATATCCTTAACCCAATCTTGATGTTTTCCTTGTAAAATGAACTACCAAAGAAATTAAATTTAAGAGTAACGTCCATCAGAGAAGTCATAAATAGAGTAACAACAACTACTATTATGATCTTATTCCCAAAAATAGTTTTAGATAATGAGCATATTTTATTCAATAGAATTTAAAATTTTCATTATAAAAATACAATAAAAAGAAATAAGAGAATAAGAGGACTATTGTCTGATGAGTAGCTCCACTTCTAGATGAATTTATACCAGATCTCTTGGTACTCTCCCAATATCTCCCATGATCCCCATGTTCTATAGTTTATGTTGATGAGTAATGATCTTATAGGTCCTTGATCAATCCCTTGATTAGGTATCCTTGAATTTTCTAGGTTCCCTCCATATATAAAAATTTATGGTAATTCCCAACTTGATATCATAGGTAGCTAGTCCAAACACATCTCTCTACCTTCATGTGGTGCACTTATCACTATGGATATTCATCTTTGAATTAATCAAATAGAATCTACTAGCTGTTTGTGATCCTCTATGTCATGACCAGATCCAAGTTAAGGATTGAGCCATAACGAAACCAAGCCCACTTCAATTTTATAGAGGTTGGAGACCAGCACCGAAAGAATACCTAACAAAGGGAGTCCTTTTCCTGAGTACCTGTATATACACACAAATATATTATGATGCCAAAGTTCATAGGGAGTAAATTAAAAAGAAACAAAAATCTAAGGTATTAACCATGAATGAAAAACCTATAGACAATACAAGAGTACTTTAGTATACACTAAAAAGTAAAGGGAAAAAAATACATGCCCAATAAGAAATAAGTCCCAAACTGACAAAATAGGAAATTGAAATGGTAAGAGAGACCATCTTCTAATCTCTAAGCTATAACCACCATATATGGTCCAAAGTACCAGAGATACCTAAGATCCTCTGAAGTCCCCACCAACCAACCCATCGTCTGTATAAGGCATTACATGTGCGGGCAAATCCCATTCAGGAGTGAGTATATACATACACTGTAGGATGACCCAAAATATGATGGGGGAGTAGTAAGAGATAAAAATATAATAGAAATATATTAGATTGTAAATAGGAAATAGGAAATGTCAAACTAAACCAAGAATGAGAGTAACCTCGTCCAAGAAAAGGGGGCTCAACAAAACAAGTTGATGAATGAAATGTTGAGTCTTTTACACCCATATTGGGAGAGTACAATCATCCAACCATGAGAATCTAAACATGGAAAGCAGATGACATACCCCGTATGTCTTCACTTCTCATGGAAATAGAGTAACCAAATCCAAAGGTGTGGATACAAGTGTACATATATATGTGATTAGTAAAAATAAACCGAAATGAGAGATAAAGAGGATCATTATATCACATCTCATCATAGGAAGAAGATTCATCCAAAATTCCAAAAGTCCATCAATGATGTCCAACATCTCCCACGTCTTCCCATAAGTAAACATTCATGTAAATACATGATCTTCACTATACCACACATTTTAGGGTCCACAATATCAAGGTAGAGGACCAATGCCCAGGTATAATAGGAGGGTTCCACTCTGATAGTTGATAAGGGACCCATTCCCTTCCTAGAAGGAGGGTTGCACATTAGTGTTATAGGACCCCATCCCATCCTAGCTGGAGGGGTCCCCTATATAAGTCATTGAGGACCCATAACTAGATTGACTATAGGGTTCCACTCAAGTAGTCATCGAGGACCCATGCCTAGCTTGACTAGAGGGTTTCCCTTGGGAGTCGATATAGGACTCATGCCTAGCCCACCTGGAAAGTTTCACTTTTGATGTTTATAGAGAACCCATTCCCTATGCTGACAGGAGGTTTATACTCTAGTAATAAAGGACCCATGCCTACCCCAGATGGAGGGTTCAACTAAGAAATTAATAGAAGACCCATGCTTAGAACATATGGAGGGTTTAAATCTAAAATGATTTGAGGATCAATTCTTAGACAACTAGAGGGTTCCATTTGGGATGCCTCTAGTGATCCCACATGACCACTGTTATCGTCGGAAATCACCTAATCAAGTGTCATTCTTGGAAAATTCCATAACGTATCCCAAAATCCACAACCAAGGGAACTATTTCTTTATCTGTGGAAACAAACTCAAGATTGGATATTCACAAGCGAAAATACTTGTCCACTTGAAGGATATACGAAATCTAGAAGTTTTCTAAAAAGGAATCAAGTAGTACACAACAAGTGAGGGGACCCACATGGCGTGTGGTCTCACCACACTATTTTTTCATGTCCCTGGATAGCACATGGATCCAATTCCTTGTAGAAGTTCATGATGTATATGTGGTCTACATGGAAAGTTCAAAATATTAGGGTCCGGGATGTGTCTTACTGATCATGTTCATGTACTCTAGCCATGTCTGCGTATTTTAATACATGGTGTGTTTTTTCACATGGGGTGCTGGCTATGTACTCTCTCCATTCCCATGTCCTCAGGCACATGGGATGTTTCTAGCCACATTATTCTTCACATATCTCATCTAGATGGAGAGGGTGGTACATGGTGTGTGGGATAAATACACGCCACACCATTCTTATAATTTTCCTAAATCGTAGCCACCGTAGCAAGGGGATACACATCGTGTATTCATCGTAGTACATGGTGTGTAGTCATATTTTTCATAGAATCTTAGATCTACTTTCCACGTGGTAGATTTATCCTTCTTCCTTTAGAACCAGATATTTTTTTGCATGAAATTTGTGGATCTGGTCACCCATCATCATTTCTAGCAATCCTTTTCTGAGAAATCGATTCATTTGTTCCTCGGATGTTCCACCATTCGCAATGAATGCCTCCACATATTATTACTTCGATAATATAGTATCCAATCATTGAAGTGATCATGAAAAACCCATAAAAATCCCCAATATAACCTCATTCCATTGATATGTTCCTTTTTTTATGAATCCCTCGTGATTTTGGGTGTCCGATCGAGCTCGATTTTGACTGAAAATGTCAAATTGGGATCATGGGGTCCTACCATTGATGAACGCGAAGCAATTAAGGAGAAATAAAAAAACATGTTTAAATGACCATTTCCAATAATTTCTAACCAACAATCAAGAACGAGGATATTTAAGGTTATAAAACAAAAAATAAACAATTATACTATTAAATGAGAGCATTCTAAGGATCCACAATATGCGCATATCAATAGAAGGTGAGTCATCCACTCCAAAACATTTATCCAAAATGGGTATAATCCCTAAATTGATGAGTCTTATCAAAAAATGGAACATTCATCTTCCAAGTACACACTCACCAATGATTGAAGGAATTTGTTGAATTTTCTGCTTCATAATATACTCTAATTCGGAGTTTCATCCTCATCCGATGTGATTCACCAATGGATTGAAGAAGGAGAAGATCTTGGATGGTATCAAGATTATGTGGATAACCTGGGGTGAATCTTTATGCTAGTATAATAATAGAAAATTCATTTAGTTCAAATGAATTAATTAATTAAATTTAATTAATTAATTAATTTATCCACATTACCTACCGACAACGTGTGAGATGTCTAAAAACCACACACTATCCTATTTAAGGTCACACCTAGGGTAAAAAATCATTAAGGTCTCAATCGTGGTCTTTAATTTAGTATTAAATATTTTATTTAATATTTATCTTATTTTATTTAAGAAAATGTGCATTAATAATATTAATATATTTAATGTCTTTAGAAAATTAATTTGGGCACACCAGGCCTCAGAATCACATGTTGTCTCAGCACCTAGATCTGGATATATATATATATTTCAAAGTCTGACAATCCAAAAACCTAGTCTCTACATCATTCTCTCAATAAAGTTTTTCGTCCATAAAAAGAAAAACAAAAACAATTGAGATACTAAGCCCACATTTGGCTCTACCACTCCTAGGAACTCTCCTCTACGTTTTAGTGTTACCAAAAAATGAAAACCAAGGGGATGGTCCATCCACATATGGTCCTCTCCTATAGATCCTAGATCACCACTATATGCTTCACAATGGTGTCATCTCCATTCGCGATATCCAGCTCACCTTAATTGATTATGTGCATGGGTTCATGCATGTATCTTGTCTGCTACGACATGTGGAAGATTTTGGGCACCATATCTAGCTATGGGGGTTAGGCGAGTCAGTAAGCAACATCTCCAATCCTCTACATGACCTCAAATGAAATAATAAATCTCATGGATAAATTTTTCCCCATCTAATCCTCCAAAATCCTCATTGTTTAGAGACTCTTTGGAGAATGCAGTCTCCCTACTCAAACACCAAGGTCCTAAAATGAAGATATGTATAAGATTTATATCTACTCTAGTCCATACTCATCCACTCATGGATGACATATAACTTCTACATCATCACCTAAACCAACTTTTAACACACAAGATTTGTCTCTAAAATCTTTATCTAGCTTATGGGTGACCTGAAGGGTCTCCCGTACAGGGCCTCAAATGGTTCCATGATGATAATAGATTGCTATCTATTATTGAATGAAAATTTTACTAAGGAAAAGTGATACCACTAGCTTCATATGAAGTCTAACATGCAATACCTCATCATATGATACAACACCTAGATAGTGATCTTGATCTACCTATCTGTTTTGGGGTTCTAGTCTATAATCATCCCTATTTGGATCCTGAATACCTCATGCACGCCTCTCCAAAATCGTGATATAAGCCATATGTCACATTCAGAGAGAATCATAGAGGGAACCCCATGAAGGCGAATGATCTCCAATATATACAGTTGTCCTAAACTATCCACCGAACTCTACTCCTTGATAGCAAGGAAGTGTGGCTACTTTATGAGTGAGTCAAATATCACCCAGATTGCATCATGACCATTCACTATTTATATAAAACATATGAAAAATTCCATAGATATTCCATGTCACTTCCAATATGGGATATCAAGGGGTTGCAAAAAACCTTTTGCAACATGGTTCTCATTCTTCAGCTACTAATAGGCGAGGAACCAAGAGAAGAAATTAGTTACTCTTCTTCTCATGCTAGACCACAAAAACTACCATTGAGGGTCTCTGTAAATATTTCCCAAATTGGAACCACCATCCATCATTGGAAAAGGAGGATGTGATTCCCTCCTTCAGAATATCCATCTAGTGAATCCCTCATGGATATCTAGTCATGTAAGACATCACAATCGATGTCTCCAACTAGGACTCTCTCACTTTCTTGAGAATTAGAGGATTCAACACCATTGAGTGTAGAAAACCTATACCCTCCTGCTCCATCGGGGTCATCTAGAGGGAGTAAAACTGCTCCAAATCCTACTGCACCAAGTGACCCTATGACTTATTTCTAAGGGAATCCGCTACTACATTCCCCTTCCCCAGAGTATAGACTATCTCGAAGTCATAGTCTTATTGAAATTCCAACTAGTTCTTCTATCTCAGGTTCAAGTCTCTCTCCCTAAAGAGGTACCTGAGACTCTGATGGTCTGAGTGAACTATAAAGCACTCCCCCAGAAGGTAGTTCCTCCACATCCTCATAGCTAAGACTATTGATACTAGATCTTGGTTTTTAGTTGGGTAGTTCTTATCATGTGGTCTCAAATTCCTCGAATCGTATGAAATAACTTCCTATTTTTTCATTAACGTGAAACTGATCCCAAATCACGAGGAATCACAATAAAATATATACTCCATTCCCTCTTATGGTAGTATCAATACAAGATAACTCATCATACTCAGCCTCAACTCCTCAAAAGACCTTTGATACTACTCAAACCAAGTAAACAACTTCCCTTTCCACATCAGGGTAGTCAATGGGGCTAAAATTCTGGTGAAGTTTTTCAAAAACCTCACGTAGTACCCCACCAAGCTAAGAAATCTCTACACCTCCAAAACAATATTTGGTGGATCATAATAAATAATTTAATCAATATTCATTGACTCCATGGATAAATCATTTTTATAAACAAAATTCCCCAAAAAGTGAACATCATGAATCCTGAACTGAATCTTGGAGAGTTTCCCATAAAGCTTTTGCTCTCAAAGTTAATCAAGATACATCCTCAATTTTTCTACATGCTCCTCCTCTAATGTAGAGTAGCTGAGTATGTCATTGATGAATATGAACAAGAACTGGTCCATGTATGACTATAAGATCCAGTTCATCAATTCCATAAACATGATGGGGACATTCATCAAACCAAAGGGAATCACCAAGAACCTATAATTTCAGTATTGAGATCAGAATGCTATATTTATAATACCAACCACAAAACCCCTCAACTGGTGATATCTCGACCTTGTATTAATATTCAAGAATCAACTTTCACCTCAAAACTGGTCAAATAGGCCATAAATCCTTAGAAAGGGGAACTTGTTCATTATCATGGCCTATATCAGGCTATGATAATCTAAGTAAAGTTGTAAGGTCCCATCATCCTTTAAAAAAACACTTGAGATACCATGGGGGTCACACTGGGTCTGATGAAACCCTTCTCTCAAAGTCCCTTCTTCATAAATTGTAGCTCCCTGTGCTTGGTATGGACCATTTGATATTCCAAAAAAGATTTCAAAGTATTCTCGGGATACAAGACAATGAAAAACTCCATCTCCCACCTCATTAGTAGTACTGAATCGTCCTTAGGGAAGATGTACATGTAATACTCCAAAAATAGATGAATCTAGATTTCTGAAGAGCCTACTTCACAATGGTATATTCTCTCCAATTGATGGGTGATAGGCTGTATCCTTCTGCTCATATAACCCTCCCATAAATGTGAATCACATCCCATCAGTGCATAGGAAACAACATAATTTTTTGTGATAATAAATATGGGATTAGATCCTATAAAACCAATACATACCCAAGATGAATCTATAGGGTTCCATCGTGATGACCAAAAGGTCCCACATGAACCTCCATCCACCAAATGATAACTCACACTCTTGGCAGATAAAAGATAGGGAAGAAGCGTTCCCTGTAAGAGCCTCAAGATGAAGATTCTTGGCTAGTGCCTCAACTAGTATCTCCATCTCTTATACCAGGATTATAGAGATGAAGGAATGACTAGAACCAATGTATACTAATACAACAACATGATTATAATAAACACTTATCATTCCTCTAATCAACATATGCCCTGTGTGGTCATAATCCTCCAAAGATTTCAGCTGTCTGCGACCCTGCTACCAGCTCCCCAAGCCTTACGTGGGCCACCTAGTTGTGTGGGAGGAATCTCTTTTCATCATCCACCACCCATAGATCCTCCTACTCCTCTTCTATTCCCACCTCTATGTGGGTGACTGTGCCCTCGCCTAGGAGATACCAAATTATAGCACTACCTCTGCTGTGGCAGTCCGTTAGCTACCTACCTACACTGCCTGACACTTTTTGTCTCGAAGTCATGCGATATATGACCTATAACATCCAAAATATTGCACCGAACTTCTACGTGCTTCCCTGGTGCTCTACACTGGCCCTATACCACATGACCACATGACAGAGTCAAGTCACAAAATTATCTCCTACTTCAAGATCCTTCCAATTGGTGCCTGCTAGCTGCTGTAGATGACTCAACTCTGTGATTACAACTTCCATCTATAGGGAGAGATGATGGTGGGGATGCATTAGGTTATGATAATGGCACAAATCTCTCTATGGTGACCATGCTCAAACATCCTTTCTTAGAAGTATCCTTCATGGATAATGTCAATGGAGTATCAGGTAAGGTATTTAAACCTCACTACATACTCATCCACTATCATCCCTCCCTATTGTATCTTCAGTATATCCTTAATTAAAATTTAGCAAAAATAGTAGGGGTAGTACTCCTCACGGAATAACTGTTTGAATTTGGGACATGAGAGTTTCAACTCATTATGCATCTAAGTAACAGGACTCCATGAGTGCACATATGTTCCATGGAAAAGGATAGCTTCCAATTAAACCAAATAATCCATTGGGGTCCAAATAAGCCTGAAGGTATGGACCAAGGACTACAGTCAATCCTCTACTACTCGAGGATTTGGCTAGCTGTGGAACCTCAGCGGCCTCTGGTGCTAGAACTCACTGAGAACGCTAATTTTACATGCATCCTTAGACTTCTCTTCTGGGTTGGTTTGCTTTTCAACTATTGGAGGTGATTCTACCTTCCCACATAGAGGAATAATCAAATAGGATGGACCCTGAATTGAGGCCTCATCACTCATTATATCATCATCATTATCCAGAACTAGTATCCTCACTAGCTGTCATCACAGAGACTTACTTAAATTTAATCAATATGTACCACTATAAAATTAGAATATATATATATATATAATAAAAAATGAGGTTCTATCTCAAGAAGTAAATTCAAAGGCTCAATCCTATATGATGCATGTACAATTAATCCCTACAACCAATGTCTTGGTATTTTGAGTTGATAATTAGGTAGTCAAGGTCCTAGTGAATGGATATGTTAGCCAACCATACCATCACTGGATTACCCATCTTGAGATCCACACTCAAGATGCTTTGAAACTATTTCCCTAATCCCAACCAAAATCTTCATAATGGGACTAATCCCTAAAATGTCACAAGTAATGAACTACTCAAATACTAAACTATCATGACCTGACCAAGGTCGGGGCTTGTCATGACCCAACCTAACGGGGCTCGAGCTGCAACTCCCCAAGCCCGCCTCCAATAGGCCAGGGGCTGGCGACTAGCGCCGAGTAGGCTATCACACACATGGGAGGCGTTAGCCTAAGGTACCTGTACACACGCACCCGCAAACACCTCCATGCAACAATGCAGAGATATAGAAACTGAAAAGTAAATGCATGCATACAATCTATCCCAAACCAGAGTGCAACAGCAAAAGTACAAAGGGAAAAACAGGGCCCACCAAAAGAAAACTACAAAGTGCATCCAACCCGCTCTGAAGAAGGGGAACGCTTCCACAAACACCCGCCAGAAAGCTCCCTCGGTACAACTCCGGTAAACACCCCGGTCAACTCGCTCTCTAAGCTCCGCCTGCTCCGGGTCCTCCTGGGACTCCGTCAAAAGACCTGTGGTATGCACATGACACAAACATGTGCGGGCAAATCCCGTGCAGGGGTGAGTATAAACATACTCAGTAGGCACCCCAAATACCCAAAACCCAAGGGAGCAACTGAAAGGCAACAGTCCGATCAACCTAGCCAGAGGGAACCCAGACGAGAGAGAAACTCCATCTCGTGAACATCCTCGGCTAAACACAACTAGTCAGCTTAGCTCAGCTCAGGTGTATGCCCATACATACACCTTGAACAATCCAGATATACTCAGCTCACGCCACAAGCCACAAGAGGTACCGACCACATCACCAGCAACTGTCCACAACCAGGAGAGTACACCACGAACACTGTCATCCCAGATGACACTCATCCGAGAGATACACACCATCGGGTTTCTCACAAACCTCTCAGACACTCACCCGAGAGATCACGCTCGTCGGATAGCATCACTGAGGAAACCTCCCTGAAACAACAGAACCACCAAACTCCTCGGATAGGGGATCGCTCCTAGGGTCCGCTAGGGGATACCAGAACCCACTCCGGTATATGAATCTCACAGATAGGGGATCACTCCCAGGGTCCGCTGGGGGATTCCACGACCCGATCTGGCATACGTAGTTCTCACAGATAGGGGATCACACCTAGGATCCGCTGTGGGATACCACAACCCGATCTGGTGCTAGATAGAAGCACATCTCACAGATAGAGGATCATCACCCATATTAAGGAGGTCACGACGATACCAGAACCCTACCTGGTATAACTTGCGATGTAGGGGATCTAACCGACGATGCCGCAACCCTACCGACACCAAGCGCGAGTAGGGGATCGTATAACCAACGATACAGCAACCCTACTATAAACATCATGGTGAGTAGGGGATCATATACCCGACGATGCCACAACCCTACTGTGCACGACCCACCACGTAGGGGATCATATTCCTGATGATGCCACAAACCCTACCGGGTTAACCAGCTAGATAGGGGATTGCCGCCCGTGAATAAGCGGTCACAGTGATACCAAGAACCCGATCTAGGGTAAAGATGCTAGAGGATCCGCTCTGGGCCCACCAGAGGGATGCCACAACTCTAACAGTTTAAACATCCCATCGAGAGGATCACAAACCCATATGAAGGTTATGATGCCACACGAACCCTCGTAGGAACGAACCAATGGAGAACCCTCAACCACTGCTGGTCCAAACGTCGCTAACCCGAGCGACCCACCACAACGCCACACTGCGCACCTCCTAGGTCAAAACCGTGGCCACCATCGCGTTCCACGTGGAAAAACACGCAGGATAGGCTGTTTACTCACCCGAAACGGAGCACCGGTGAAAAAGGCACCATTCACCGTAGCTAGCTCGTGCGGCGCCCACAAAACGATCTCGAAACCCATCGAGCGGACCATACCATGGCGATCCCCTCGGAAAAACAAGCGGAATCGACTACTCGCTCGTCCAAAACAGACACCCAGTGAAAAAGGTACTATTCAACGAAGCTAACTCTGGTGGGGCCCACGCCTGGATTCCGAAACTCATCGAACGGATTGCACCATTGCGATCCTCTCGGAAAAACACACAGGATCGACTATTCATCCGCCAAAATCGGACTCCTGGTGCAAAAGCTGCGTTTCTCCGCAAACGCCAAAACCCAACCTCGTGGGGCCCGCACCCTGTTCACAGTCCCAACACCTGGAAACCATCTCAAAAAGTCCGTCGTACCATCAGGGTCTCAACGCCACTGATGGCACATCAATCGGACGCTCCGGGTAGAAGTTACAACAGCCCGAAGTCGTAAAATATTAAAATAATATTATTTTATACGACGTTTCTAACTCTCGGGCCACGATCCCGAACCCTTAAACCCTTAAAGTGAGTTCAAAAGTTCCGTCTCGACGCAAGGAGCGCGTCGCCGCAAACGGCTCGCAAATCGGAGTTACGGTTTGCGAGTTACGGGAGTTTAAAGAACCCCCGGAACAATCTGGCAAGAACACCGCAGGGTCGCCGGAAAACACCGCGCCGCCGCCGGACTCCGCCGTGCCAGAGCCGGAAACCACCGCGGCGCCGCGGAACTCGCCGGATTCCGCCATGGCCGCCGCGGGTCTCGCCGGAAAACCGGGTTTTCGCCGGAAAAACTTCCGGGACCCACCGGGAGCACCCCAGGGCTCCAAATTCAGATCCGAAAAAAGTTTCAGAAAGATCGGGACCCGAACTACACAACCCTTATGACGATTTGAAGAAAAACAACACATAAACAGGGTCTGGGATTTTAAAACTCAAACCGCCTACCTCGCGGGTGAAACGCCGACGTTCTGCCTTAGATCCGCGCTCTATAGCTTCCGCTGCGCGCTCTTGGAACGTCCGCCGTCGAATTCCGAGCATGTGGGTGCTTCGTTTGCTCGATTCGGCGGAGCGGCGACGAAGAACGGCAAAGAATGTCGAGAGGAATGATAAAAGGGGGGGGGCTGATATTTATATCAGCCGCCCGCCGGCGCCAAACCCGCCTCGGACCCGACGCCCGATGCGAACAAAAGTAAGGTCACCCCTAGGGTAAACGCGTCGTTCTGAATGCAACGGCGGACTCAAATTTTCCATCCGAGACTCTGTTCAGAAGTTATTCGAGCCGACGCTCGCACACTAACTTCTCCATTTAATTACGAAAACGCCCCTGGTGGTGTTTCTCACCGCAGGCCCGCGCCCGCAGATTTTACACCTCGCCTAGGGTAAACGGCACGTTACGGACACAACCGTGCCCTCAGATTCCCGTTCTGAGCTACCGTTTAGGAGATATAACACCCCCGCCATGTGCATAGTATAAAAATACTTAATATTTTTATAAAATTAATTCCGGACACACCAGGACTCGGAATCGCACGCCGTCTTTGCGCCTAACTCTGGAATTATTCGTAGAAATATTCCAAAGTCTGACAGGACCAAAAACCCGAGTCGCTACATCCTCCCCCCCTTAGAACTTTTCATCCTCGAAAAGTCCTAAGCACAAGGAAATTGACTGTACTCTCAACTGGGTCTCACACGCCAGTGAGCTCACCAACCAACACCCATGCCCGAACGCATAAGTCAGAGGGACTCATCCACCACACCTCAATACTATCTGTTTTGGGCGGCACTGACTCGCCCACACGGTTTTAATCGCATCACAAAAACGCGTCTCGATGGGGGACAGATCCATCTACCTCACGCATTCGAAGCACGCCGAACAACACCCACAGAGGGTCTTACCAACGCCCTGAACAAAACTCGAGAAAGCAAAAAAAATGGAGGGTACCACTAAACAGCGTCTATCAAACTACTGCAGTAAGTAGAAAAGACACAAGACGTACCTCTATGCATCCGCGGTGCCTCTGGGTCAACAGCCTCCAGGGCATGCAGCTGTCCTCGCCCTCGGCCACCAGCTCCCTGAGCTTGGCATGGACCCCCTGGGGGTGGGGGTGGTGGCAACTGATACCGCCTACCACCTCCTCCTGCTGCACCCACTCCGCTGCTCTGCGGACCTCCTTGGTCGAGACGCTGCCTCTGCCAAGGTGGTCCATCGACCGGCTCCCTCTCATCAGCACGTCAGGTCGGAAAATCTCTAGCAAGATGTCCCCAACCGTCGCAAGCATAACACCGCCTCTCCTGCGACTGACCAAAACTGGCCTGCGAGCCCTGTGAGTCCTGAGCCTCAGATCCTCCATCCTGGGGTCACCTCCTGAAACGTCAGCCACGTCCAGACCCCTGAGTCTGTCGTCAGCTACCAGTTGCCGATCCGACTGAAAAAGTCTCAGCCCTCGAGTTCCCAACACTAACAGGGGGAATCTGCTCAGCCATAAAACTCGCCACCACCAACGCTCGCTCTAGCACTCCAGCATAGGTGTGCAGGCACAAGGAAACCACACCTGCTCGGATGTCCTTGCGTAAGCCCTGCTCGAAGGTCCGAGCCCTAAAGAACAGGTCTCGAACCATATCCAGGGAGTAGCACGACAGGTCTGTAAACCTCGCTGAGTACTCCGGCCCAGTCATGCTCTCCTGTCGAGGCTTCAGAAGCTCCAGGATCCGCACTGACCTCAGCGTCACCGGATAGAACTCCTCCCTGAAGAGTCGCTCAAACTCTGCCCACGTGAGCGTCTCCTCATCATGGGACTGCGTCACCAAACTCCACCATCGCCCGGCAGAACCATGCAGAAGGCTCGCCGCTAGGACCACCATCTGATCTGGAGGTGTCCTCACTAGGCGGAATACCCGGGTGACTGCCTCAAGCCAGTCATCAGCTGCCTGGGGGTCTAGATCACCCCAGAACCTCAGAGGTCGCTGCCTCTGGAACTTTTGCAGCACACTCAGCCTGCGCGCAACCTCATCCTGCACTGCCGGTATAACCAGCTGCTCGATAGGTGGCAACTCAACAGGCAGACCACATGGAGGCGCAACCTCAGAACCTGCGCCCTGCTCCACAGCCTGTACACGGGGCGGGTCATTAGCACAATCCTACTGCGGAACCCTCGCTGGCTGTCGTCGTGGAGGCATCCTGAAATACCTTCAAGACGCACCACAGTCAAAGAGTATATCTAGAGAGCTGACTCAAGAAGGACACAGAAAACCCAAAAACTCAGTCCTATATGATGCATGTACCATTATGTCCCCGCGACCCGTGTACGAATATCCCGAGTCGAAAGGCGGGTTATCAGAGTCCTGGTGTATGGATACGTTGGCCACCACACCAACACTGGAGTCTCTAGCCTAAAAGCCGAGCTCGAAACACCCTAACACTGCTGCTATGCAACCCAAACCAAACTCACAGCTAGACCAGCTACGCTCTGAGATCCCAAAGGTGGAACCTCCTCTGATACCACTCTGTCACGACCTGACCCAACGGGGCTCGAGCCGCGACTCCCCAAGCCCGCCTCCAATAGGCCAGGGGCTGGCGACCAGCGCCGAGTAGGCTATCACACACATGAGAGGCATTATCCTAAGGTACCTGTACACACACACCCACAAACACCTCCATGAAACAGTGCAGAGATATAGAAACTGAAAAGTAAATGCATGCATAAAATCTATCCCAAACCAGAGTGCAACAACAAAAGCACAAAGGAAAAAACAGGGCCCACCAAAAGAAAACTACAAAGTGCGTCCAACCTGCTCTGAAGAAGTGGAACGCTGCCACAAACACCCACCGGAAAGCTCCCTCGGCATAACTCCGGTAAACACCCCAGTCAACTCGCTCTCTAAGCTCCGCCTGCTCCGGGTCCTCCTGGGACTCCGTCAAAAGACATGTGGTCTGCACAAGACACAAATATGTGCGGGCAAAGCCCGTGTAGGGGTGAGTATAAACATACTCAGTAGGCACCCCAAAAACCCAAAACCCAAGGGAGAAACTGAAAGACAACAGTATGCTCAACCCAGCCAGAGGGAACCCAGATGAGAGAGAAACTCCATCTCGTGACCATCCTCGGCTAAGCACAACTAGTCAGCTCAGCTCAGCTCAGGTGTATGCCCATACATACACCTTGAACAATCCAGATATACTCAGCTCACGCCACAAGCCACAAGAGGTACCGACCACATCACCAGCAACTGTCCACAACCAGGAGAGTACACCACGAACACTGTCATCCCAGATGACACTCATCCGAGAGATACACACCATCGGGTTTCTCACAAACCTCTCAGACACTCACCCGAGAGATCACGCTCGTCGGATAGCATCACTGAGGAAACCTCCCTGAAACAACAGAACCACCAAACTCCTCGAATAGGGGATCACACCTAGGGTCCGCTAGGGGATACCAGAACCCACTCCGGTATATGAAGCTCACAGATAGAGGATCACCCCCAGGGTCCGCTAGGGGATACCACGACCTGATCTGGCATACGTAGTTCTCACAGATAGGGGATCACACCCAGGATCAGCTGGGGGATACCACAACCAGATCTGGCGCTAGACAGAAGCACGTCTCACAGATAGAGGATCATCGCCCATATTAAGGTGGTCACGATGATACCGAAAACCTACCTGGTATAACTCACGATGTAGGGGATCGAACCGACGATGCCGCAACCCTACCGACACCAAGCGCGAGTAGGGGATTGTATAACCAACGATACCACAACCCTAGTATAAACATCATGCTGAGTAGGGGATCGTATACCCGACGATGCCACAACCCTACTGTGAACAACCCACCGCGTAGGGGATCATATTCCCGATGATGCAACAAACCCTACGGGGTTAACCTGCTAGATAGGGGATCGTCGCCCGTGAATAAGCAGTCACAGCGATACCAAGAACCCGATCTAGGGTAAAGATGCTAGAGGATCCGCTCTGGGCCCACCAGAGGGATGCCACAACTCTAACAGTTTAAACAACCCATCGAGAGGATCACAAACCCATACGAAGGTTGTGATGCCACACAAACCCTCGTAGGAATGAACCAATGGAGAACCCTCAACCACCGCTGGTCCAAACGTCGCTAACTCGAGCGACCCACCACAACGCCACACTGCGCACCTCCTAGGTCAAAACTGAGGCCACCATCGCGTTCCACACGGAAAAACATACAGGATAGGCTGTTTACTCACCCGAAACGGAGCACCGGTGAAAAAGGCACTATTCACCGTAGCTAGCTCGTGCCGGGCCCACACAACGATCCCGAAACCCATCGAGCAGACCATACCACAGCGATCTCCTCGGAAAAACAAGCAGAATCGACTACTCGCTCGTCCAAAACGGACACCCGGTGAAAAAGGTACTATTCACCGAAGCCAGCTCGGGTGGGGCCCACGCCTGGATTCCGAAACTCATCGAACGAATCGCACCATTGCGATCCTCTTGGAAAAACACACAGGATCGACTATTCATCCGCCAAAATCAGACTCCTGGAGCAAAAGCTGCGTTTCTTCGCGAACACCAAAACCCGACCTCGTGGGGCCCACACCCCGTTCACAGTCCCAACACCCGGAAACCATCTCAAAAAGTCCGTCATACCATCAGGGTCTCAACGCCACTGATGGCACGTCAATCGGACGCTCCGGGTAGAAGTTACAACGGCCCGAAGTCGTAAAATAATAATATAATATTATTTTATACGACGTTTCTAACTCCTGGGCCACAATCCCGAACCATTAAACCCTCAAAGTGAGTTCCAATGGTCCGTTTCGACGCAAGGAGTGCGTCGCCGCAAACGGCTCACAAATCGGAGTTACGATTTGCGAGTTACGGGAGTTTAAAGAACCCCCGGAACAATCTGGTCGGACCACCGCAGGGTCGCCGGAAACCACCGTGCCGCCGCCGGACTCCGCCGTGCCGGAGCCGGAAACCACCGCGCCGTCGCGGAATTCGCCGGATTCCACCATGGCCGCCGCAGGTCTTGCCGGAAAACTGGGTTTTCGCCGGAAAAACTTCCGGGAGCCACCGGGAGCACCCCGGTGCTCCAAATTCAGATCCGAAAAAAGTTTCAGAAAGCTCGGGACCCGAACTACACAACCCTTATGACGATTTGAAGAAAAACAACACATAAACGGGGTCCGAGATTTTAAAACTCAAACCGCCTACCTCGCGAGCGAAACGCCGTCGTTCTGCCTTAGATCCGCGCTCCATAGCTTCCGTTGCGCGCTCTTGGAACGTCCGTCGTCGAATTCTGAGCACGTGGGCGCTTCGTTTGCTCGATTCGGCGGAGCGGCGATGAAAAACGGCAAAGAACGTCGGGAGGAATGATAAAAGGGGGGGCACTGATATTTATATCAGCCGCCCGCCGGCGCCAAACCCGCCTCGGACCCGACACCCGATGCGAACAAAAGTAAGGTCACCCCTAGGGTAAACACGTCGTTCTGAACGCAACGACGGATTCAAATTTTCCATCCGAGACTCCGTTCAGAAGTAATTCGAGCTGATACTCGCACACTAACTTCTCCATTTAATTACGAAAACGCCCCTGGTGGCGTTTCTCACCGCAGGCCCGCGCCCGCAAAGTTTACACCTCGCCTAGGGTAAACGGCACGTTTCGGACGCAACCGTTCCCTCATATTCCCATTCTGAGCTACCGTTTAAGAGATATCACACCCCCGCCACGTGAATAGTATAAAAATACTTAATATTTTTATAAAATTAATTCCGGGCACACCGGGCCTCGGAATCGCACGCCGTCTTCGCGCCTAACTCTGGAATTATTCGTAGAAATATTCCAAAGTCTGACAGGACCAAAAACCCGAGTCGCTACAGGGCTCAAGACACAACTACCCAATTCCCTCCTCTATAGGCCAGGGGTTGTGACTAGTGCCAAAGGCATATATAACATAGGTATTCCTTTTCTTAATTACTTGCATGCACACACACATCCATATCGATATAGAAGTGTATAGGGAATATAATTTAAAGAATAAAAAATCTAAGGGAATTACCATGTGTGAAAAACCTCTAGATAGTACAAGATTACATTAGTTTAAACTGAAATGTAAAGGGGAAAAAATACAAACCCAACCAGAAATATGTCCCATCCTAACAAAACTTGAAAGTGAAATGTTGAGAGAGATCATCTCCAGATCTCCACACGACGACCACCGTACACGGCCCAAAGTACAAGGTATCCATAAGATCCTCTAAAGTCATTGCTTAACTACCCATAATACGCACAATACATGACACATGTGGGAAAATTCCATGTAGGGGTGAGTATATACATACCTAGTAGGATGCCTAGAAAGTTAAAGGGGGAGGAGTAAGAGATGCAAATTGAATAGAAAGATAGTAGATAAGAAATAGGAAAGAGAACAGCTCAACCCAAACCAAAAAAGAGTGTAACCTCTTCCATGTTAAGGGGGTCAACATCGTGAGTATATAAACTACCCATAAAGTCCTTTCTACCCATAGTAGGAGAGTAAACTCACCCAACCATGAGAAGCTAAACGAATAAAGCAAGAACAATACCTCGTATCTTTGCCTATCAGGGAAAGAGAGTAACCAAATAAAAAGGTATGGATAAAAGTATATATATGATCAATAAAAAAACCAAAATGAGAGAGAAATGGTATCTCCATCTCATAGCTCATCCAAGGAAGAAGAGTCTCCCACAGTTCCAAAATTCCATCATTGATTTCTAGCATCTCATGCATCTTCCCAGAAGTAACCATCCAAATAAAGAGATGCCTCATCACTGGGATGCACAGTTGAGGGTCCAGAAATATCAAGGTAGATGACCCATGTCCTATTACAATAGTAGGGTTCCAATATGATAGTTGATAGAAGACCTATTACTTACCCTACAAGAGGGTTCCACCCCGGTGGTAGAGGATGCATGCCCAGCCTAGCTGGAGGGTTCCACTCTAGAAGACATAAAGGACCCATGCCCAGTTCTTCAAGAGGGTTCCACTTAAGAATTCATTGAGGAATTATTCCCATGTTGACTAGAGGATTACACATGAGAATTGGTAGAGGACCCATGCCCAGCCCAACTAGAGGGTTCAACTCTAGAAGTCTGTAGAGGACCCATGACCTATGTTGACAAGAGGGTTCCACTATATTCATCATGGACCCATGCCGAACCCATCTGGAGGGTTAAAATTTGAAGTAGGTAGAGTACCCATACCCATAAAATCTAGAGGGATCCACTATAAAAGTCATTAATGATCCATGCCCAGCCCAGTCAGAGGGTTCCACTTAGGATTCCTATGGGGATCCTGCATGACCAATGTCATCGTTGAGCATCCTCTAACTATGCGTCACACCCAAAAAAGTACACATCATATCCAAAAAGACAAAAATGGGGGCCCCATAATGTTCTAAATGAAAAATCACTTACGATAGGCTACTTACGGTCCAAAATACGAGTCCAAATGAAGGAGATAAAGAACTTTGATGTTTCCTCAAAAGGAATCAAATAGCACACAACGTGTGAGGGGAGCCACATAGTGTGTGGTCCCACTAAAATACCTTGTCATGTCCCTAGAAAGAACACGAATCCAAGTCCATGTAGAAGTACAAACTGTGCAGGTGGACTATACAATGTGTCCAAACTATCTAGGAACGATCCATGTACTTCTTGATACATCTGTGTACTCAAGCTGTGCCCATGTACTTTGGTACATGACCTATTGCTTCACAAGGGGTGTCGCCCGTGTTCTCTATACTTGGGCATAAGGCGTGTTCCTGGTAGCGTGCTTATTTACATGGATCATCCACACTGGGAAGGTGGTACACAATGTGTGGGATAATTACACATCATTCCATCCATATAATTTTACAAAACCCTAACCACCATAGACAAGGGGATAAACACAATGTGTTCATCACAATACAAGGTGTGTAGTAAGCTTTTTCATAGAATCATAGATCTTCTATCCATGTGGTATATCTAACATTTCACCTTTATATTAGGCTTCATTTTTACCTAAAATCTATTGATCTAGTTACAGTTCTTTGTTTCCCACCATCCTTTGTCCGAAAATCAATTCCATCATTCCTTGAAGGTTATTATATTCAAAACACATGCCTCCACAACTTCCTCTTTCCATAATCTATCCTCCAATCATTGAAAAGAACATCAAAAACCTATAATAATCCCTAATATAACATTTTTCCATTGATCCATTATTTTTTTTGTGAATGCATCAGGATTTTGGGGGTCTGATCGGGCTCAATACCACCCAAAAGTATCCAACCAAGACTGCGGGGTCCTACCAATGACGAACAAAACAAAATTAGGGGGAAATGCACCAAATTTGTTTTAAATGATTTTTTACAAGTGTTATTATCCAAATATCAAGAATGGTTATAATCAGTGTTATAAAATAAAAAATAAAAAATTAAACTGGTATATGGGAGCTTACCAAGGATCTGAAATTGTCACATATCAAGAAGGAAAGCTCTCAGTAGATCCTAGGATTATGATTCTAACCATGTGTGAATACCCATTTCAATATAGATATAGACATTTTATTTAGGTAAAATTAATTAATTAAATAACTTAAATTAATAAATTAATCCACTATATATACCGCAAATGAGTGAGATATCCGAACGCCCTGCACTGTCCTATTTTAGATCGCACCTAGGGTAAACAATACATTCCAAACCAAACAATGGTATCATATTTATCATGTGAGATTCCATTTAAGATTTATAATAATTAATTTAACAAACCATAGACGTAAAATATTAAATATATTTATTATTTCTATAAAATTCACTTTAGAAACATCGGGCCTCCAAATCACAAGCCCTCTCGGCACCTATCTCTAGAAATATATATATAGAAATATTTCAAAGAATTAAAAGCCAAAAAATGGGTATCTACACTGCACATATGGATAAAATCCCATCCCACACACTCATCTATATTATCACTTCCATCATGACCTATAATATTCCTAGTATTACTACAACTTCAAATTGATATTTGTTACAATCTATCATTTTTCCCAATTCTAATTGAGTTTTTAGGGATCCAATATTTGAAATTTTAGTTGAGGTGTCCCTCCATATATATCAAAACCACAAGTAGATACCCATATACCAACTCACCCAAAATAGTAATAATTAAGTATTAAGTGAAAATTATCAATTCTAAATTATAGTTTAATAAAAATTTTATGATTAATAATATTCTTACAATTTATTGAAAAAAAATTAATAATGAAATAATGATAGAAATATTTTTGAGAAAAATTACATTTCAAATTATAATCAAGATCCACAGTATATTAATGCAATAAAATCAATTATTGTCATCAAAATATTGAATAAAATTCAAAAACATAACTAGACTGATTAATGAAAAATCTTTCACCATTAACTGCTCATTATTAAAAAGGAATACTAAATTAAGACCTTAAAAGGTTGAAAAAATGTATATAAAAAATGTCAGTTTAATAACAAAAAAAACATAAAGAAAAAGGGGTTTAAAACACAAAATTTAAACAGGTTTGTGTCTGTGAATGGTTTGAATGCATTGTTTTTTGGACTTTGCAACAACTATAAAAATATAGTTGATAACTTCTTAAAACCATTCATAAAGGCTTTGCATGGGTTTCCAGACTATCCAAGCTAACTATTCACCTCCAGTTTATCCTCTATTTCACCCCAAAACATGTAAAACCTCCAAAAAACCCACATAAATTACATATAATCCATAACACCATAAATTGAAAAAAAATACATGAATAAATGAGAACCAAATATGAGAATGATGATTCACCACCCATCTACCCAGGGTAATTTGAGGCTCAGAATAGTAAAGATCTTTCTAGACTCTCCTCACACTTACCTATTGAGTTATTATATTCAAATTTCCAATATACCATTACACTAAAAATAATAAATGGTCACTTTCATAACATCTTTTTATGAACCAACCCAAGAAACCCCTAATATGGGTACTTGGGTTGGCCCATGTTAAGGCCCAAAAGACATTCACTATCCACATGGGATGGAAACTTATGCTTGAACTTTTATGAGACACACTTATAAACAATTTCTCCCAATAAATATAAATAAACAAGCTTTGTAGACTTGTTGATAATATATTATGGTATATCAACACATTGGACTTATATTTATATTAAAATAAGTAGTTTTAAATATAATTAAAACTAAAAAGGAATAAATTAAGGTACACATCCATCTCAAATACTATAACATAACCTAATAGGAATAAAATAATATTGATACAATATTTTAATAAATTCATGAAAGGTTCAATTAGATAGTATATACTATATACAAAATAAACCAAAATATACTAAAATACCCCTTCAATAATATATTTATGACCAAATTACGCAATTCAACATCTTGAAATGATTCTACTCTTTTGCTAACCAAATATAAGATTCTATGAGAGGATCTTCCAAGAAATAATGAACTGGAACATATAATAATCTACCGAGTCTACCGACACTCAGTGGTAAAGTAGTGTGTGGGAAAAAATTCCAAGCAGGATTTCACCAAAGATTCTATGAATTTACTTTTTCAAAACATTACATAAACACTAGTTTGTTATCTAATAAATAAAGTAAGGTTTTTCTTTTAGAAATTTATGGAAAAAACTAAAAAATATACTAATTTTAACTTTCAAGCATCAACTTTCCTTTAAAGAAAAATAAATTACATATTTACATGAAAACTAATTTATAAATTTAAATTGAAAACAATTCTCAAAACACTTTTAAAAAGATCATAAAAAGGAAGTCAAAACAACTAAACATGTCATAAAAATATAAGTAAACATATAAAATTGATAATAGAAATAAGAAATCAACTCTTTCAAGTATTGAATACATCAATAAAATAGTGATAAGAATTAATAAGTAACAAAAATATAAGGATAAATTTAAATTATACAATAAGAAGATATAAAATGTAAGTGACAAAAATTATGGTAAATAGTGAATAAAAATAAAACATCATCATAATCAAAGTTTAGTAGTATAGTAGAAATTAAGTATTGTTTAAATAATCATGTAAATAAACATTAAAAAAAACATCATGGTGGAATCCCAAGGGTTTCTATGTTCAATTCACACTAAGATTATATTTCTTTATTATGTTCAAAACCAATAATATCACTCTCCCTTAAGGCCACTAGGGAGAGCTACATCAATTCATAGTGGTAAAATCACATCCCATTCATAGTAGTGCAATAATTTGTGGTGTATTCTATGTTTAGGGAGAGTAGATCATTTATTCATAGTACTTTCCCTAGTTTTCTTACCTTAGTACCTAAGGTTGCTAAGATGTTATCTACTGGAGGTGGGGTCACATTTTTCTCACATAAATCACACCTAAATAACATAACTCGTAGAAATAAATATAAAATACTAATTCTAATACCACCTCAAGACACCCTTTTTAAATAAGAAACATAAAAAATTTATATAAGCATTGAAAAATAATCAACTCCAACTCTCAACATAGAAAAGAATAAACAACACTTAAAATAATGGGGCTAAAATTATGGTTGTAACCTATTTTATGAAAAAACACTTTCTAAACACGGTCACAACTAGGGGTTCAGTTTAATGATAAAAATCATAAACATTAAACTCTTTTTTATAAAACATTGTAAAACCAAGTATCATTCAGAAACCTCCTTTGAAATAAATAGAATTCTTAACTTCAATATTGAAAAACTTATCATATATTTATTTACAAAACATAATTAAATGACATAGAGATAATCAATATATTTTATCATGTGAATTTAACACAAGAAATTATTAAGGAATCTTCTCAAAGTTCATTTATAATAAAATTCCTACTGAACAATATTTTAAACTCATTAAAAATTCCATGTTGAATCATAGGAAGTTCAAAAATTATTTGATTGATATTTTTAATAAAATATCAACAAACAAATAATGAGAAATGATTATTTTCACAAAGATATATGTGTATAAATTAATGAAAACCCACTTTTAATCAATCCAAGAAATCATAAAACCTTTAAGAACCCATTATAAATCCACTAAGGATCCATAAAAATGAATAATTTTAAAGAAATATGATTGAAAAAACCCAAGCACGACATTATATATCAAGAAATTAAAATTACATGGAAACACCTACCATAAAATTGAAGATGGCTTGAAAAATTAAAATAAGTAAAGAGAGATTCTAGGTAAATAATATTAACCCCCTAGACATCAATTAAAATAAAATTTTAGTGAAACTATTACCTTAAGGATTGATAAATATGGACCCTTGTGAGAGGAAGAAGAGAAACATGAAGAGATGATGGATAAGAATATAAATGGAAGGAGAAGAGAAGAAAAGGGATACCTAAGCTTGAAAAAAACAATGATATTGATTCTTGGAGGCTTGAAAATGGAAAGAGGGAGATGTTTGGAGCTTCCCACTTGATCCAGGTCGAAACAATTAGGATTATGAAACCCAATTTTTGGTTTTAATTTGATGGGGGGGGGGGGTAAAATATTGTTTGACAAAATCAAGAATCTAGGCAGACCACATGTTTAATAAAACCATACACTAATCATGAAACTATCACTATATTATACATTGATATTCCTCATGGTTTACCTAGTCTTGCATCAATTATGTGGAAGGGGTCCATGCATAATGGTGAATCACACAGTTTTACTTAAATGCGTAAAATTTTATCACATTGTTTCTACAAATTATGTGTCAACTATGCATGATCATTTTACACATAAAAGTCCCGAAATGTTTTTTCTACTATAATTCACCTGGTTTATCCAACCATCCACTAAACATGCAAGGGTAACTATAAAAACTATAAACAACCTTCCACTTTGGCTGCTTGATTTACCGAACCATGTGACAAGCTTGGCAACCATAAAAATCCTTAAAAATAAAAAAAATTCATCTTAAATTTCAATAACACAAAAAAATTCAATAAATAAAAATAAACATACACCAATGTGATATTGGAATATTTTTAGTAATTTCATTGATTTGGTTACTATTTTAATGGATAGTTTTTGTTTTCACCAGTCATACACTATTCTAATAGTAATATAATCACTTCAATTCCTATAAATACTTATAATTTACTTCATTATTCATTCACTCATATTTTTATTGATTTAATTTTTATTTGGTTTTAAAATTCCATTCTTCTTTCCCATGATTTGGTTTATTTTTACAATTTTGTCTGCATCTGTAACAATTTTATGGTACCGTAACATATCAAAATATAATGTTCTAGTATTATTATTTACTTGTTTTTATTTAACAATTATAATATTTTCAATATTATGGAGTATATTTTTACTTTGCATGTAATATTTTATATTTATGAAATAAAATAATTTTTTATGTGTGTGATTTATACAATAAATTATACCTCACATATATTAGGGACATAAAATTTTCATATCCAAAAATTCTAGGTTGTTATATTTATGGTATCCCTATATGTTATCTTTACTTTTGTCATGGCATGATATAATAAGAACAACATAAGAAACGTTCCCATAGGCGATGGGCTGTGAAGTTCCATTGGATTATGTTTTATTTGTTATCAATGTGCATGTACACATAGGTCATGTTGGATTGGTTGATGAAATTAGAATCTACCCTCTCTAGATGATGAAGGTGCTTTTTACAATTCATGGGAAAAGGACATGTCTGATCCTTGAAGAAATTTGATGGAAATATTTAGTGGAGCAACCCTTTGCATTAGTAGATTGAATGGGATATGAATCATGTTAAAGATATATAATAACATGTTATAGATTAATATATAAAGCATTTTTTAGAACTTTATATACTATATAGAGTGAATAGATTCAATATATATTATAATTAGTGTTATGATAAAGTTGATTAGAGAGTTTTAAGACCCATGTGTTAGGGATTCCATCCTCGTGTTTATTGATCATGAAAGATGGTGTTTATAATGATAAATTTCACTAGGATAAAATATTTCAAAGTATGGAGATGAATATATTTTTTGGAGTCTAATGTGGAATTTGGATATGTAATACCACTATAATGATCATCTAACATCTACATAAGTATAATTATTTATTTTCATTATAATCATTTTCACTTTGCATATCTATAATTTGGAAGCACGTAGGCATGATATCTAGACTTTGTAAGGTTGATTTAGGAACTTTTTAACCATGATAACCATCTATATAACCATCATATGAAAGTTTGTGTGTATGAACTGATCTTCAAAGCCATCATTCGGGTTCTACGTAACCATACTTTGGCATTGTGTAACCATCATCATAAGTTAAATATGCATCATTTACAGAATAATTATCTATATAGAAATGATTTTTACCTTTTCATAGACATGATCTAAGTTATGTATAGCTATTATATATCCTCATAGTAAATATCATATATCAGTCTATGTTTCCATCAATCAATACTAAAAATTATAGAATTTTTTAGATTTAAAGCTGAGACTACCATATTTAAAAATTTCTCATAAGATTAAAATTTGAAGATTATTGATTTCAATTTAATGGATTTAAATATCCCAAACATAAAAATGGGTCTATGATTCAAGAAATAAATTCAAGTGTGGTTGATATTGAAGTTGATAAAAGTGAAAATCACAGAAAAAAAAATTCAATAATATTTAAATGCTCCTTAAATGGTGAAATTCTATAATTAATTGAGAATCAATTCAATTTATTCCTAAGTTGATCATTAATATTCTAAATTTGATGAATCCATGTTGAAACATTTTTGACTCCCACCAAATGAGAATTGGAACATCCATAAGTGAAGAAATAATTGAATATGGGTATTATTTCCTCTACAAAGAAAAGGAAGATGGAGGTGGCCAAGATCATGTAGATCGGGTGAACCTCTGGAAGACATGTGATTGCATGAACATTGGGAGTCCATGAGGATGTCATTCACAACGTGTAACTTTTATAATATCACATTGATCCACTTTAATGAGTCCTTATTCTCTTATGAAGGTGTCTAGGACATTCACTAACCATGTGGTTGTAGCCAGATGGGATCCCCCTAGTCATGCGTCTTGTTTACTAGTAGGCGCTTGACAACCCATCCAAAAATAATAAGAAAATAAGGAGTAAAAATACAAAATGTGGGGGCCTCTTGTGGTTATAAATATCTTGAAATATTCCTAGGTAGTTCTCAATACATGAAAGAATCCCCGTAAGACATGTCTGCCGCATCGTGCAAGATCTCACTAGCATGACACTCTCGTCACGCGCAAGGCTTCAGGCATATCCAGCTAGTCCTGCACTCCCCCTTTGGATCCAAATTTAAGCAGGAGTTTTTTTCTATGATAATAATTTCACATCACCATAGTACCCTTTTTTGGTCATGTGACACATCCCCAATGGGGGGAGTGTTTGTATTCGACAATGTTTGATAAAACTTACGAGACCCAAGACCCTTGTAAAATAAAGAAGAAATAAAATGGGGAAAGGTGGGAGCATCTTACAGTCATAAAATTCATGAGACATGCTCATTCAATCCACAAGACCTCACAAAATCACTTCAAAATGATGAACCAATTTTGTGAATGACCCCTAGAAAGCCATATTTGTCTCATAGAAGATCCCTAAAAATTCACCCTAGGTATCACGAAATCCTTTCAACCAAAATCTTTATCTAATGAAAGCACTTGGATATATCAGCCTAAAAATGTGAACACCCCTTGGAATGCCCACATGACTAGTCATGAAACCCTTAATTGGCTATATTCTAACAAATTGGGAGTTGACAGGATGATCTCATTGTTTCTGAAAATCATGCAATGCCCTCAAAATAACTTATAGTAGGATCTTGAAAAACATATGACATAAAATACCTCTACCGACTCTGACCTAGATTTTTGAAATATGCACTGTTCAAGGAGGTCAATAATCAGGGTGGATAGAATTATAAATTCCCCACCATTGGATGAAAAATTAATGATTGGATCCTCACATCGATGAACCTGAGCAACAATGTATATTTATTAGAGATGATAATCTTGTGATCAAAAAGATTTTTCATTTGAAAATGTTTAAGAAACAACCTAAGAGATCATGAGACAGTTATAAAAACTTTGTGTGATCACTCATAGATTATGAGTAGGACTTATGATGGGTTATGGTAAGGACATGCCACATAGTGTATGAATCACATGAGACTCAAACAAGATAACACTAAAAGAATCTAAAGAATATGAGATAAAATTTTGGAACAAAGACTAAAAAGATAGGAGAATTATGTGAATAACATGTATGATGACCCTCACGCACTTTGTATGAACCACCCAGGTCATGCGACAACACCAGGACATGTCTCCCTAATCATGTGATGCTCATTTGGTATTCTATTCAGACCATGAAAAGTCCCATGGAAATGTTAGAGAAAGTAACATGGAACCTCCAGGCATGACACCCTAGTCTCACTAAACCCTTTGGGTTCTCCATCCATACCTTGATATATCCTTCAAATGTGTCAAACAAATAATATTAGGACACCAATATATGTCATTTTCATCTTTTGATGGAGCTAGGGCATGTAAAATGGATTTCACGACATCCTCTAGTAAAGCTAGACAGACCTTGAGACGTCCTCTATGCATGTCAACTGAATTTCACACTAACACTCAGAAAATTCATCCAGGACATGTAGCACCCTCCTGAAAGGTCCACCAACTCTCTCAACACCATCCAAACATGTCATCTAGCATTCATAATGACACCATGTAAAGTCATATGAATCATGTGAAACCCTCCAAATATTTCAGTTGATATCATGAGATGGTCTTTAGGATTATCCATCCAAGTCTTACGATGTCCCCCAGATAAGTCATCCTTGGTCATGAGAGGACCATTTAAAATTCCATCCAGATTAACCGATGTCCCTTTGAAAAGTCAGCAAGATCATTTTATTTTATTTAGACATGTCATGAAAAAATCCCCCAAAGTTCAAGAAAACAACCAAGACAAGTCAGAAAAATAATCAATATATGACAAGAAGAAAAACAGGCCAGGTCAGGTAGCCATCCTAGGACTTGATAGCCCTGTCTAGCCTCCATACAAGGGAATCCTCAGTGTGTAAGACTCAGTTCAATTGAACTATAATGTCTCTAATTGATCCTATAACTAGGATATGTAGGATGCCTTACTAAAGATCAAGGTATATAACAAATATCCAAAGGGAATTCCCAGAACATAAGTCCCACATCCACAAGTAGTGATACTATTCTTTTACCATCTATTGTTTCCCACCTCAAGCATAGATCATGTGGGATTATAAGGCTACAATGATCATATCATCCACATAGGGAAACCTCATTTCGTAAGATCCGATACAATTGAATTTCAATGTATTAGATTCCTACTATAACTAAGATATGTAGGATGCCTTACTAAGGTCCGATATCCATAATAAACATCCAAAGGGAAGTCTCATCACATAAATATCCATAACCACAAGTAGTGAGACTAATCATTTTCAATCCCTTTTTTATCACACCGAGCATAACTTATGGGGTATTATGAAGATACAAATTTCATATCTTTCACATAGGGAAACCTGAACACGTAATACTCATTCAGTGGCATGATATGATATTTCAAATACCTCCATAAAAGGGAAACCTCATTGTGTAAGCCGAAATATTTTGAACTATGAGAACTATGATTCCAACAATAATCAGGATACATAGAATACTTTCCTAAGGCCTGATCTCAAATAGGAATCCTCTTCGGTGTAATTCCAGCCATGTGTCTGAAATTTCAACCACCAAAACCCAACCATTCCCATGGAATGATCATACTACCTCATCCATCATCAGATTGAGAAGTGAACTGAACCATTAGAACTCTGATCCCTATAATAACCAGGATATATAGGATGCCTTCCTAATGCCTGAGCCTGATATTAAACTTCAAAAGGGATATCCCAGTACATAGGCCCTACATCCATATACAGTGAGACTCACTACTTTATATCCTGTGTTTCTCACACCAAATATGAATCATGTGGGATTAGGGAGTTTTAATTTTCATATCATTTTCATCATGAATCTACCCATCCAAGGAATCCTTAGCATGTAAGCCTCAATGAGTGTCATGATATGACTCCCTCCATATAAGGACATATAAATTGTGGCCAATATGATGGGTGTAATAAAACTAGGATAACTTTGATTATTTCTATAAGCAATATACACATGACATATCCTTGAGACTAGATCTCAAATGCCCAATGCCTAAGTGCCAACACATATGTTCATTTCACATTATGTTAAACTGAATGGGTTCAATGAACTACATGGGAATTTATTCCTTCTATAAACAAGATACGTAGGATGCCTTATAGAGGCTCAATACCTTCCTCAACATATTAAATGTCTCCCTATATAGAAGAAAATTCTAAAGGGCCCGACCATATAGATCCAACATATAAGCATCCACACATTAAGGGAAATGGATGAAAAATCTTTCATATATATATAGATGGATTCTCTAAATATTCCCTTCAATTTATAAAATATATTTAACCTACGGTCATTTTGTGGGTTAAATAGATTCTGTATCTGGAATGAAGAGAGGATTAACCTATGGTCATTTTTTAGGGTTACCGATCCTGTATAGAGATTAGAAAGATATTTAAAAACATATCTTAAATCTTTAATAGAGTACCAAAGTAGGAAAAAATTCCCCCTAAAAGGGTGTGATGAGCCCTACCTCTCATCCCCTCGACCAATGTGTATTCTAAAGTTCCATTGGTTTTGAAACCCAAATGACTGCCTACATTTAAAAATAATGTATGTATCGAGTTATGAATATGGGAGCCATTTTGAGTTTCTATTATGACCAACAATGGTGACTCTATGTCAATGATTTTGTAAAAATTTACCCCCCCAAAAATAATTGTCGGAAAAAATAGAACCATCATTCCGTTTTGTATTTTTTGATGAAATAAAAATGCTGAAACCGATGTGAATATCTCAAATAGCAGGATGGATCATAGCTAAGGACATTTTTTCTTGAATAATCTACACAAATAAAAATGGTGAACTCAACATGAATCTATCAAATAGAAGGATGATCAGTTAATAATACATCGAGCCATTTTGTCTTGCATAATCTACAAAAAAATTGGAGAACTTGATGCAAATCTCTCAACTAGTAGGATGCTTGGATAATCATACATTGGGACATTTTTCCTTCCGCAATCTACACAAAAAATGTTGAACCCATCTTGAATATATCAAATAGAAGGATGATCAGTTAATCATACATTGGTGCATTTATTTTTCATAATCTACACAAAAAATGGAAAACCTGAAATTAATAATATGCCTGATCCTCTATATCCATGGTTCTTATGATATAAGTTTATCCATTCCTTGAAAATTACATCTGAACAAAACAACTGAATCAGGTATAAAAGGGCAATTATGTTACCCATGCATATTTTATTGATCACATATCATGCCTAAGATGATTCATTGATCGATGTCCTTGTTCCTTGTTTACCTTCATGACTATAGATCTTGTTCTCATAAACAACACACAGATATGACATGTCTTCATCCAATGACCTTTAAGGAAATTCAGCTATAACCAAAACCCATGTAGGCCCCTGAATGACATGTCCGACCTAACATCTTTAGCATAGGGTGGAAAATGAAATGGTCCAGGAGCTCCATCGACATGGTACTATCACAAACCTTGAGGATACTTGCAAGGGTCTACAATCACTAAAACCGACAAGTTTTACTCATCCCAGGAAACCTATAGTAAATCTAGGGGAACTCATCACCACGACCAATAGTTTTGGGATCTTATCCATAGAACATGATAATCACCACCTTCAGTATTTGATGAAGGTAGACCAGGGAGTTAAATACAACTCCCTCCAGATTTAGGGTCCACCAAAGAGGTCTCCTATCAACCACCATCTCCAGCACCATCACACCAACATCCATCAATCGCCTACTGAGGGCACCACTCAACACAATACCACCTATGACACCCATACAAGAGAAAAAAGGAAGGACCATCGGGAAAAAAGGTATTTGGATAACCAGGAGTGGTCTCATATTCCCACATCAACTGATAAATCCTTTTGTCATATTCTATTTATAGCCAGTGAGCATACTCATATTCTTGCCTAATCAGAACAAGTTTGTGGGAATATTCTTACAGTAGGCATGAGGGAGGAATATATCCCTACCCCCGTACATGAGGTCCATTGACATATTTTGATGGCATAAGGAGGATAGAAGTGGACTCATATCCACACTTCAATAAAATATATAAGATGATATACAATAGAGATAGAAAATTTTCAGGAAATATCCAAGCACACACTTTTATAAAATTCAATCGCATCTTAGGAATAGTTGAAGAACTCCACCATCATATTACATCGCTAGTATAGATACAGAATAGAAACATGTTCCTTTTCCTATAGCTAGAGAATCTGAACACTCTGATCATTATGAACTAGTGGATGTTCTAGAGAAATCCCACATTATTTATCCCATCGTAGAGTATTATCGATCAATTTTAGTAAAGTATGAGGCATTATCTTGGGTTCATATTATCATTCTAACTGGGGCTCACTCAGTGAGAGTTGCACATGCCTCAGGAAAGGGGAAAATGCCTATTGAAAAATCTGGATGAAGTATTCCAAAGGCCCATGATCGAAAACATATCACCGTTCTGGACAAGGCTCACCAAGTGAGAGTGGCACATGCCTTTGGGGCATGCTCATATTCTAGTAAAAGAAGACCAACATCATACCCCAAAGACCTAGGATCAGTGTCATATCCCCATTATGGACAAGTCTCACCAAGTGATAATAATACATGCCTCAGGACTGGCTTATATTCCTTTTAGTGAATCTGTTTGGCATATTCAAGTAGATCATAGAATCTAGATGCATATTCTTACTTTCACTGATGAAAGACTACACCAATATAATCTTGAGGAAATATAGGAGGAGGTTCATATCTCTTCTCCCATTCCAAAGGTCCCTAGACATATTTTAGTAGGGAATTCATATTCGGACTAGGATCATATTCTTATTTCAAATAGGCCTCACCAATTGAGAGTTGTACATGCCTCGGGGTAGGCTAATATTCCTATCGCAAAAGACCAGTAGTATATTACAAAGACTCAGGATCAGGATCATACCCCCATTATGATGGAAACTAACCAAGTGACAATGACAGATGCCTTGGAACAAGCTAATATTCCTACCAATAATGAATAATATCATTGGAATATTCTAACAGCTTCTCAGTAGCAGACTCATACTCCCACGACACCAGAAGATTATTAACAAGGTTCAAAAACTGTTATATAGGAGGCTCATATCCCTACACAATTATAGAAGGTAGGTCATTATATTCCTACCATGACACAAAATTAGACTCATTTTCAAAATCTGATCCATGCCAATGACCTTAAGGTAGTTAGAGACACATTCTCAAAACACCAAAGGTTCGTTAACTCTTATACTGAAGTAATAGATGATCATTAACCTGATAGTCCTCATCGTGGTAGTGTGGAGAGAGATTGTAGTGACTCTACTCCTGACATCTGCCATAGTTAACATCCCTAAGGTGATATCTCCCACAGATAATGAAATCCTCTCATACCCAAACACCTATGTATAGAGAGGTATTCAAAACTCAAATGCCTTCGTATAGAGAGGTGATCGAAATATCATGGTCACCTATATACATTTTCCCCTCAACAACCAACATCACTCCACTCTAGTCATCAGGAGACCCCAAGAAGCATCTTTTATGGTTTGACCAAATGGAGGTGTGTAAGTCATATGAATATGAATAAGACATCGATATATGGAGAGAATTATCACAAAATATACTCCCCAACATGTTTTGGTCACTTATTACTCCTGAATATGAGATCCCATATGATATAGAAATGTATTACATTCCTTATTTGCGCCAAAATATATGGGATACTCATCAAAGACTGAAGTCTTGGCACCTACCTTATCCAAGATATAAGGGACACCTTAAGACCCTTAAGATACTCTATTTTCATCTAGACCTGGCTTCTATCTCCATGCCTCGAGATCCAAAACTGGGTAAGCATAGTTCAAATCTACAACATGATTTACACCATTTCCTCCCAACTCTTCAGAAACTGATCATCGAAGCCACTTCATTCATCCGTATTTGAGGACGGGGAATGTATGGATCACTACACTTCACCCTAACCCTATAGTAGTAGAACCCCTAATATAAGGTTTCCTATAATGCCAGAGCCTCTGGTGAAATATGGGGATCATGTAACGCTCGAGCTAGTTGGTATCTAAAATGGAATGCTCTTTCTGTTACAATGCCATCACATAATTAATAGAGGAAGAGGATAGAAAACAAGTATTTTAACAACCCACCTCAAAGAAATGAGAATGAATTTTAGATAATGAATAAAAGGTTTCAATCAACCCAATGAAATAATATAGAAACTGACTACCAAAATGGGATTCCATTGCACCCAGATCCTACACAAGAACAATAGAAAACATCAAATAGGTTACAGTAGAAACTATTATAGTATCTTATAGGATTGAATCTACCACACTGGGCTAGAGGAATACCTCTCACCAACTCAACCCCTCAGATCATCAATTCCCAAGAGGATTCATAGAATATCACCAACAGCTACTAACAAACCCCATACCAATGGGATGGGGGAATTTATATCTAAAAATCCATTTCCAGATTCATAATCCTCTGAGTGGGTCCTAGATAAATTAGTGGTTATTCTAGATCAACCCCATCATACTAGACTAAGTGCATTTATATCTCAATTTATATCCTAAGAGTCATCAAATCCCAGTCTGGAGTCCTTGGATCCTCACCAAAATGATCAATCAATGATAATTGTGGCCCTGAATAATCCCCATCCCATAGGGCTAGGGGAATTATCACCATAATAATTATAGTATAGGGAATCTGTATTCTCCAGTTTGGGAGGTAAATATTGATGGTCGACATTCCATTTGTACCTCCCGCCCCCAGAAAAACCTCTTCTATTCGAGGATCATTCCACAGTCACGGTTGGAAACTCCCTCAGTGTCATTAGACACATGCTGATATGGGAGTAACATACAATGAAGTAAATCAATCTTGATTGGGTTCATAGGCCAAAATAGACCAATATGGGAAAGCATTCAAGAAACAACCCTAATACATGCTATAAAAAATTATCTTATTACCATAAAAGTAATAGGACAACCAACATTTCCTAATATACCTCAGTAAATGACCTCACTATGAACACAATATATAATGTGGATCAAGTCGCAGATGAAGAGGGTCATAATATGGAAAAATTACCCTAGGAGGAGGGTCATCTGGATGCTTTGACTGAGGCTGTATGCACCCAGAAATGGGGAAGTCTCCAAAACCTGGAACCATTGAATATTGAGTTTCCAACTCTATGGAGGAACATTTCCAAGGATAAAGGGAAAGAGGTGGCCAAATTCTTATAACCACGATAAAGAGTCTAGGTTCCTTCCATAGAGGAAAAATTGTCACAAAATGAGAATGAGATATAAAATATTAGACAACTCAATGAGGATATACTCAGAGGAAATATTCTCATTGGTTATCATCATTAGGTAGAGATTAATATTCTTCCTCCTAGGTCTGATATATAAGTAAGAATGGAATATAAGCATTAGAATGGATCTAGATCAAGAAATATGGTCTATAGAAATGAGGAAGTCAAAAATGATCACGAATTTTCTCCATTATGATGAAATCCTCTCCCTTGCTAGGGTAATCACTTAGTCTAAGCATGGGTCGAGAATCAGTGGGAGATAAAAAATGAGACCACCTCAGCAAGCCTCACTTACTCCCTATAGAAGGGATTTGTCTGAAACTACAATACCTATACAACTTATCTTTTCCATCAAGTCCCTAGCTACTCAAATAGAAGCCTTGAAGGGGTGACACGTACTTGTTCATCATGAGAAGAGGCCATATCCCGAATGGATGGATGTAACTTTTCCTCCACCCAATTTTTTCAATCCTACCTTCTCTACCTTTGATAAAATAAGAGACCCTAAATGTCATCTCACACACTTCATATCCCAATGTAGGCTGATGATGGGCCCACATGATCAAAAAGAGTCAACAAAGATGAGGCTTTTTGTATATACCCAGGTAGGTACATCCTTTCTTTGCTGTAACAGCCTCTTAGACGAATCCTTTATAGTATGGGAAGACTTTAATCATCAATTCCTTTACCAATTAATCTCCACAATAAAAAAAAGACAATCATTGACCATATAAACTGTAAGAATTGTGAAAATTAGAGGGTATTCAACTTCATAGATAGATGGAAAGGTTTAACCCATTCACGTTGTATTCCTCTCTCATAGGAACAACTACTGGAACTATGTGCTGAAAATATTAGGGATTATTTTAAGATGCAACTAATATCAATGACGTATCTAGGTGGGTTGTGTGAGTTTGTAAAAACAACCCAACATTTGGAAGACTCCATTCAAAAAACCCAAGCTAAATCTCAATGCATGACTTCAACATAGCGGAAAAGGTTTGACAAGGAAGAAAATAATGTTGTTACCCTAAAACCTATAATATTTTCCATTCAACAACCTAGTTAATCACTAAACCTAATATCACCTCCTATCAATCTTAAAAATCAAAAAATCTCCCTCAGCTGAAATCAAAGAAAAATCAAGGTCGCTCATGATTTTATGGATTGATGAATAAATCCTACTCCTTTGTAAATGAACAATTCACTGATTATTTTATTAAAACCATGGATAATAAATTTCTTAAGCTACCACAACCCATGAATCCCAATGAGGTCAACCTCACTGACCACCCTGACTACTACCCTTTCCATAGAAGGATGGGACATAACATCCCTGAATTCTTTTTCTTGAAAGACATACTTCAAGGAATTGATGATTCTAGATAGGTTTTTTAAGATAAATCCTTAGAGTAGGTGGCCTGTATAGCCATTTCCCAATCAGAATAAAACGGAGATTGATAGAAACTTCAATCCATATATGAATAAAAGTTTTATAATTGGATGAATCGGAAAGTAGTTAACTGGACTCATTCCAACCTTAGAGAACATCTTCATAAAACCACCATAGATCCTCCACCTAGGTAGGTGATATGATATATGTATCCCAAAGGTGGCCATAACCATCAGAAATAGGAATAAACATAAGTGGAAGTTTCATATTACGCTCCAATGAAAGCTCTATCTTTTTCATATTTCTTCCCAATATCAACTGAAGCACAGGCACCAATACACAAAATAGAAGCATCATCAGATGAAGAGACCATATTTGGTTATTTAAATAAGATACAATTTGGAAGATCCATTCTATGATGATGAATATGAATCTTAGTATGATTTCCCTGCACCAAATCATGGGATTAGAGTCTGTAGGAGTAGGAACCGATGATACAGGGGACAACACGAGCATGGTTGAACCCAATATTTAGGTCACATCCCTATACATGAAAAATATATATCTAAGATTCATGGGAAAGTTCTCCAATAATCCCAACCAAAACATGAAGGCGTCCTGTAACCCTCCAACATTCATATGTGTGTAGTCATCTTACATGAATGCCTTTTAGGGGTGTAATTATCTGATCAGTCCAGATAATGGGGGAGGCTATCACAACCTACCCCACTAGTAGCAGATGCTATGATGACCTTTGCATAAGAACTAGGCCCATCTACCTCAAACACCTTATTTCTTGAAACATATATTAGGAAGAAACCCCCCACCTGGAAGCACCAAACTCTAGAAACAAAGTATGACATTCTGAAATAGCTGGTTGTTCTCCCAGCCAATCTATCAATCCATGATGCACTCCATCTTTCAAAACAACTTGAATGATCACTCATTGAGGACCTCTAGAGCCAAAATGAGTCTAAAAAAAGTCACTAAACCTGAATTCTATCAAGCGGAGACCATGCCATTATAATTCCATGTCACCATCCCATTTATAGAGCATGGTCAGGAAGAGGTCATCCATGGGAACATCATACCCCTATGTGTTTTGAGTAGACTCAATGATGTTGACATCCGAAGGTATCTGATTGAAAACAGTTCTAAGATCAATCTCATTATGATTCCAACCCTCATATGTTTGGGATATAAAAAAGTGGACTTAACTCCAACAAATATGACCATGAAAGGGTATAATAAATGCAATCAAAGACATCTCAGGAATATCAAACTCAAATATCAAATTGGGAACCTCACATATGACATTGAGTTTATTTTTATCCAGAAAGACACAACATAAAATGTCTTATTTGGAAGTACCTGGGTCCACATACACATTTAATTTCTCTAAACATTCCATTAGTGTTTGAAATACCCCATCGATGGAAAGGTTGGCATACTATACAGTGATAATTCTTCCTTAGAGACTTGTGAAGCCACATATGCTAAAACAAGCTTCTATAAAATGGAAGGAAAATAACCAATAATGGATGATGATATAAAGGATTCAGTACCCAATGGATTAGGGGATTCACCTACAAACCCCTATAGGATGGTTTCCAATGAATATGTGCTTCCCATAAATCTAGTTGAGGAAATATACCTAATCCTAGATGTCCAATCCCCTTATGTTCCTAGTGATAGTGTAAAAGACAATCATCTCTGGAATATATCTGCAATGACTCTGGAAATATGGGGTGATAGTGACTTTTCTCAAAGCCTCTCTCAACTCAACAACAACATATATTCCCATATATTACTGACTTCATCTAAAAATGCCTCAATATACTTAGATGTGGAAGAAGATAAGGTTGACATCAGGAACACCCCTCTTTTATTTAAGGAAGGAATCTCCACCACTATTGATGACCTCAGGTAGGTAAATTTTTGGAACAAAAGAAGACTTATAACCTACATTGATTAGTGCCTCCATGCCTCTCGGGGTGATAAATATGTACATCAAATTTTTAAAGAAACATCGATATGCATTCTCTTGGAACTATATAGAAATTCCCAAACTGAATCCAAATGTGGGTACACACCATATCAGATTTCCCAATGACTATCAAGGCTTCAAGTAGGAAGCTAAGAGGGTGATCTTCTCTCATGCTACCAATATAGTGGCAGAAGTTGAAAAATTGATCAAATCCACCTTTTTTTCAAGAGATGAAATATCCAATTTGGATTTCCAATATCATACTCGTAAAGAAAATGAATGGAAAGATTAGTGTTTTCATCGATTTTAGAAACCTTAATTGAAATCTTCCAAAGTATGACTACACATTTTTGGTTATATCACTCATTACTGACGAAACTAAGGTATTCCAAGCCCTTTTGTTCATGGATGGTTATTCAAGGTACAATCAGATAAATATGGCCCCTGAAGATGAGGAATCCATTGTCTTCAGATCACCACATGGTATATTTTCCATCAGGTCATTCCCTTTAGATTAAATAATGCTTGTGCTATATATCAACAAAACATGCATCATATTTTAAAAGCATTATTGGGGAGAATATATGAATGTTATTTTGATGACCTAGTGGTCAAATCCCAACATTTATGTGATCACTTCATAGATCTTCAAACAGTCTTTGAAAAGCTACGATGACACCAACTGAAGATGAGTCTACTGAAATTCATTTTCACGATAACCTTAGGGAAGTTCCTTGGATTTTTTGGACCCCACCATGGTATCGAGGTTGACCCAGAAAAGACTATTTCTATTCTATCAAGTTCACCCGCAATAAATCTCAAATAACACAGGGGAATCCAAGGGAAACTTTCCTACATTTGGGTTTTCAAAGATAACTTAGATAGAAAATCACTCCCTTTCACTTGGATAATGAATATGAGAATCACATATCAGTGTGACAATAATTTCAAAAAAGCCTTAGAGTGTCTCAAGCAGTACCTTCTATACCCACCAGTCCTAATACTATATGTGGAAGGGAGGCCACCAATCATAGATGTAGCCTCTATGGAATGATCACTTAGTTCCCTTATTACACCAAATAACAGTACTAGGAGTGAAAAAAATCTCTATTATAACAAACTAATGATGTTAGGTACTATGACTCAAGACTCATATGTTGAAAAGAACTACCTCACACGCATCTTTCTTGTGTGGAAGCTGAGGAATTACATGCATCACCATAAATTCCATATGTTCTCCCATATTGATACGATCAAGTAAATACTTGGCCGATAAATGATAATTGGGTATCTAGATCGATGTGAAGTCATCCTAAAAAATACTACATCTAGTTTATGTCATAGAAGGTGGTGAAAGTGAAATCCCTAGCTAATTTCCTCGTGGTGAATCATGTCCCATAAAGTACAATGATTGAAACTAAACTTTTGGATGATGAGTTTTTATACACCCATGACACTCTCTATATATGGGAGATGTATTATGATTCGGCCTCCCAAAGACAAATCAGAAAAAGAATGGAAAAGATAAACCTCAATTAGGTTGTCTTAGGGATCATATTTGTTTCTCCAGACAAATAAATTATACCAACTCTTTATCACTATCTAATGGCTACACAAATAATGAGGAATAATACCAAGACCTCATCATTGGGTTATAACTGGCCCTAAAGATACAAATAGCCTACCTAAATATCAAATGGGATTTAGAGCTAGTGATAAAGAATATCAATGTAGAATATACCATCAAAAATCAAGAATTGACCCCTCTCACTAGCTATGCTAGAGGACTGATGGTATAATTCCATTTTGAGACTACATTGAATCATGTTACCAAATCATATAATGCTTGCACTACTGTGTTGACTAATGCAACCACAATATTGGATGAACCTAACTAGGAAAAATCAATCTTCCATATCACATACTGAAGAATGGTCTCATCGATCATTCTCTGCGATATGGAAGAAATCAATCATATAAACACCACCTCAGAGGATGATGAACTAGTATCAACCCCTAGATAGATGTATCCCATAATTTGTTATCTCCAAATGGGACTATACAGATAGTCAAAGTCGAGAAGGAACAAATTATGTGCCTTGTAATGAGATTTAAATTATGGTATGGTCCAAATAAGAAAAAAACCACTCTATAAGAGAGGTTTCAACATATTCCTTCTTAGATTCCCAATAGAAAGAGAGATTCCGACCATCATGGCGGATTTCCATGCAGGTTCCTACAATGCTCATCAATTTGGTACCAGGCTATCCCATGAAATTAGGAGGCCAAGTTATTACTATAAAACCATGATACATGACTATGTGGAATTCACCAAGAAATTTTATACAAGCTAGATCCATGTAAAATTCATCCATCAACCCTCATAATTTTTATATAAAACTAAATATTCTTGGACATTTTCCATATTGGGAATGGATGTTGTGGGGACATATCCCCCAACCACATCTAATCAGTTCATGTACACCCTTTCTAATACCTACTTATTCTCCAAATGGGTTGAGGCAATACCCCTCAAAGAATTCATGATGAAGAATATCATCATCTTATTAAATTAATATACCATTACCAGGTTTGAGTTCCTCACACAATATTAACAGACAACCACACCAACTTGTATTCCAGGGAGTTGATGAAATTGTACCAAGAATACAACATTGAGTCCAATCACTCATCCCACTATCATGAATTGGAAAATGGATAGATAGAAGCCTTCAATAAGACTCTATATAATATACTCCAAAATATGCTGAATAAAGGCAATATATCCTAGAAAAATAAGAAACTCAATGCTTTATAGGCCTAACACCCGACCACACATACTACTACACAAGCAACATCAAATTCATTGGTGTACATGACCAAGGCAGTGTTACTTATTGAAGTCCAACTACCTTCACTCTAAATATCCATTTGAGGAAAAATATCAGACGATGAGAAATCACAAAAGCATCTAGATGAGTGAGAGAGGCTCAATGAGAACATGTTGTGTACATTCCAAAAACTTGAAGTCCATTAGAATCAGATCGCATGAGACTTTAATAAAATAGTTCAACTCTATTCATTCCTCTAGGGAGAACTGGTGTTATCTCTAAAAACCCTAATGATAGTAGGGAATAAGACTCCAAATATAGAACCTAAATAGGAATGACATTATATCATATGTTATATATATCATAATGGAGCGTACTCATTGGAAACAATGGATGGGGAATTTTTCATACACTCCACTAATGAGATGTTTCTCAAGAAATAATTTTCATAACTATCATAAAGTGCCTAACATCTTAGTTATATGATGTTAAAGTAGGAAGAAACATCCTGAACACATTATGTTAAACTATATGAATTAAATCCTGACCACATGAAGTTAAACTATATGGAGTATGTCTCGACCACATGATGTTAAACTTTACGGATCCAGTCTTGGCTACCTGATGTTAAACTAAATGGATCCACAATGTTTATCTTCATTCATTTTAGGTGACCCCTGTCCTAGAAGTAGGATGTTATACTTCACATTGTGTCATGTCCTAATAACATGATGTTAGAATGTATGAAATAAGTCCTTAACACGTCATGTTAAACTAGATAGATGATGTCCTCAATGCATGATGCTAAAATACACAAGAAGAATCATCTCACCAATCTTTCACTGCATGCAAGATAGATATATGTGGAAGAAAAATGAAACCCCCTATTCCTATGTGAGATTAAGATCCACATCAGGGATCTTTTCATCCAAGAACTATGTGAAGCCTGATTTCTTCCATCATAAGATATGTAGTGATGACCGAACCTCCATTCTTGGGCCCAACCACAATATCAGTTTTCTTCCACGTTGGGTGACCCTCATCGTTACTGTAAGACCTTAAAACTACATGGTTGACGTCCTCTCCAACTGAAACTAAACAACACAATTTCCAAGAACTAGGTATGGCTTGATTCCTATCATAACAAGATTCGAAGAGATGCTCAGACTTCCACTCTTGGGCCCAACCACAACATTACTCATCCTTCATGATGAGTCATCCACATCCTTACCATAAGGTTATAAATGCATAGTTACTTTCCTTATTTCATTATAATAAATTTAACAGTATTTAGTACTACGTATGGCTAGATTATCATTATAATGAGATATGAAGGGAATCCTAGATTCCATATCCCAGCCCATCCACTGTATGATACAAAAAAACCCCTCCTTTCTCAGATTTCCCCCATTCCATGAGAAACCTTTTCCATTACTTGTTTACCCCACATAGCATAGCTCATGTGGGATTAGGACATTTGGTAGGGGATTCCCCACATGGACAAGGCATATTATCTCATGATAGGTTTATCAGGATCTCTGATCCTCTAAGTGAAATGGATATTATCCTTAGAACTTTTTATGTATTAAATCAGTGAATGATTTTGTGGACTTATCTCATTTATTGGATACTTCTTTAACTTGTGAGCTATGATTTCATAAGAAAACAAGTAAATTCCTTCTATCCCTAAAAAAACCTAGGATAAACCCATATCCATTAATTTTTTCTATCCAAATCATTACGATTTTCATTAATAAATAAAAACCATTATCTTAGGAACTTTAGTATTTTAGTTTCACAATTCAAATCGACCCCAAAGATGGCAGCTTCATAGCCAAACCTCCCATCAGATCTGAGAATCTCAAGGTTTCTTCTTCAGTCCCAATGGATTGGATCCTTATCTATACTACAATGACCACTTCTATATATAGGGTAAATTTAAGAAACTAGACACTAAAAATAAAGTTATGGAAGGGATATTCAGTGTAGGGATAGGTACCTCACAATTTTTAATGTTTTGTAGTTATAAACTCAAAGATGAAACCTTAGAATTAATTATCTCCATTTGAATACCCCATTATTCAACCAGTGTCTGGGGAATAGAATGGGTATGATGTTGAACATCATGGAATTCATTACGTTACCTATTAAATATTCATTGAGTGGTTTGGAAATTTTTCCTCGAAACATTAATTATCCCAATGATTGTATATATCACTAGGTGTGGGGTCATCATTGAAGGTTTGATCAATGAAATTCCCTATGTGAGGGGCTTCCCAATATTTGTTTCCTAATTTATTCTAGCCTGATTTTATGATGAAATATATTTAATGATACTCTGTTGGAGTAGACTCAATATTTTTTTAAATGTTTCAAGAAGTAACAATTAAAAGAATACCCCTAAGGTTTTCCTATTTCCCATATGGATAGATTTTAAACCCTATTGGAATGGTTAAAATGATTCTGGGTGTGAGTGGTCATGCATAACAAAAAATATGGCAGATAATAGATATCTATGTGAGAAAAGAAAATTTGGTGTTATAAAATAAGGACATTGTCTATGATAATTACTTAGGTCCCCATAAATGACACCATAATTTGGTGACACCCAAATTTACCCTACATGTAGAAGTGGACATTTCAGTATAGGTTGGGATCAAATACACACGGATCAAGGAAGAAACCTTGAGACACCAATATTTGAAGGGTGGTTTGGCTATGAAGTTACTATATTTGGTGTTTATTTCAATTGTGAAACTAAAATACTAATGTACCTAAGTGAATGTTTTGTATTTAAGAATGAAAAACCTAATGATTTGAATGAAAAAATTTAATGGAGATGGGTTGATCATAGGTTATTGTTAGCGATATAATGGATGTAATTGTTTTCCTTTGAAATCATAGCTCACTGGTTCAAGAAGTGTCCAATCAATGAGATAATTCCACAACATCATTCACCGATTTAATCCATACAAAATTATAATGCTAATAAACAATTCACTTATAGGATCACTTTCATGATCAATCCAAGTAATTGGATCGTACTAGCTGATGTAGCATTATTTTACATAGTTTTGCCACATCTTTTACTTTAATATTTAATAATTTTATTAAATACTTCTATACTATTTGATTAATTTCGGCGCTTTTGTATTTTTATTATTAAAATTATTATTTAATCATTTTTTTTATAATTAATCATGTATTTTAAGTTTTAAATTAGTTAATTTATGTTTCACTGTATTTTTATAGTCTAATAACTTTTTATTTAGCTTGGTCAATTTTGTCTACATTCTTGATAATTTAACATTAATTAATTAATCAATTAATTAATTCTTCTTTTACATATAAATAATGTAGTTTAATTTTAGCATTTCTTGTATTAAATATTTATTAATCAAAGTAACATTATATAAATATTATCCACCTTTTAACAATTCAAATTTTATGAGTTTGAGATTATAAACTTACTAAATTAATTAAATCTATTTAATTCAATTTCATTAATTAACATAATTATTTAATAATATAATAATTATATTTTTTTACTTTAATTTATTTATTTTGATACATTAACTATTGTAAATAATTTAACTTTGTTTTATAAATGTTCAAATATCATATTAACTTTTGGTAATTTAATTGCTTTTTAATTTTAGTTTTAGTTTAGTAACAATTTAAGTTTTATAAATTGAAGTTAATAATAATTTAACTTAAGTTTAAATGGGATTATAAGTTTATTAAAGTTTATGAGTACCAGAATTATCAATTGTTTTAATTAATTTTCAATTTTAATTAATTATTTTGTATGTATTTTAGTTTAAGTTTTTAATCTTATTTTAATTTATTTGAAAGCTAAGTACAGTGGAACTACTACCCACAGTTCATGCCTTGTTCCCTCACACTATTTCCTAACCCCTACCACTATGACTCTCATCACGGTCTCACCGATTCCAAGCTGTCTCACAGATTTTCATTTCCACCGCAACCATTTGAGGAATCGTTTCTCTACCACCATTTCAAATAATCATTCACGGTGCCACCCATTCTCTTCTTCTCACCGGTTTCACCCCTATGCCTTGCCACCGTTTCTTGACTTTAGCTGTCTCACTGGTTTTCCTTGCCACCATAACTCACAAGAGTTTCTTTTACATTTTTTCAAAAAAATATTTTTTAAAATACCACCAGGGTAAAAAAATTATTTTTTTAACTCCCAAAGACGGCACCTGGTGTGCCGCCTTTGGGGGTTTTTCCGCCCAGGGCAAGGTGGCACATGTTGTGCCGCCTTTGCACAAAAATTAACTGCAAAGGCGGCACACCAGGTGTCGTCTTTGCATAAATGTTTTTTTTTTTTAATTTTTTAATTTTATTTTTATTTTATTGTTTTGTTTTGTTATATATATATATATATATATATATATATATATATATAACAAAACTTTTCAGCAGAATTTTTCTGCTATTTAATATTCAGCGGTTCTGCCATCACAACAGTCTGGATTCTGACTGATACCCTCACCCAGGACTCCCTTTTATAAGGGGGTTTTCCCTAAAAACCATACTGCATTTCCGATGTGGGATTCTGGTTCTCCTTTTCCTGCGCAGTACATTCTGCGTTTCCGATGTGTGATTCTGTTTCAAGTACGCGACTTTGAAAGACTATAAAACATAAACTATAAGACCAATATAAATGAAACTTTAAACACTGATTAAACTTATAAGAAATAGTTGAAAAAAAATAATTTCATAAAAAATGTTGATACAAATTAATTTATAAGCTTTCAAAACTACCTACTTGAAACTTAAACATATTTTAAGTACGTGACTTTGAAAGCCTTCCAAATATAAACTATAAGACCAATATAAATGAAACTTTAAAAACTGATTAAACATATAAGAAATAGTAAAAAAAAAATATTTCATAAAAAATGTTGATAAAAAATAATTTACAAGCTTTCAAAACCACCTACATGAAACTTAAACATATTTCATGTACGTGAATTTGAAAGCCAATAAAATATAAACTATAAGACCAATATAAATGGAACATTAAACATTGATTAAACATATAATAAATAGTTGAAAAAAACAAAAAAATTGTAAAAAATATCCATGAAAAATAATTTATAATCTTTCAAAACCTCCTACTTGAAATTGAAAAATGTTTCAAGTACATGCCTTTGAAAAACTATAAAATATAAATTATAAGACCAATATAAATGAAACATTAAACAATGATTAAACATATAAGAAATAGTTGAAAATAAAAATAACTTCCTAAAAAATGTCGATGAAAAATTATTTATAAGTTTTCAAAACCGTCTACTTGAAACTTAAACTGTTTCAAGTACGCGAATTTGAAAGAATATAACACATAAAATATATGAGTAATATAATTGAAACCTAAAACATTGATTAAACATATAATAAATAGTTAATAATTAATTAGTTAATTAGTAATATAAGTATTCATTATATAATAGTTAATTAGTAATATAATTATTATAAAATATTTTTCATCAACATTTTTTAAGAAATTCCTTTTGTTCTCAATTATTTCTTATATGTTTAATCAATGTTTAAAGTTTCATTTATATTGGTGTTATATTTTATTACTCAATAATTATTACTTATATAATAATTATTAATTATTACTCAATAATTATTACTTATATAATAATTATTTAGTTAATTATTAATATAACTATTAATTATATAATAATTAATTAGTTAATTAATAATATAATTATAGTCTTTCAAAGTCACGCACTAGAAATATTTTTATGTTTCAAGTAGACGGTTTTGAAAGCTTATAAATTATTTTTCATCAACATTTTTTATGAAATTCTTTTTGTTTTCAAATATTTATTATTTGTTCAACTAATGTTTAAAGATTCAATTATATTCGTTTTATAGTTTATATTTTATAGTCTTTCAAATTCGCATACTTGAAACTTTTTTAAGTTTCAAGCTGGTGCTTTTGAAAGCACATAAATTATTTATAATCAACAATTTTGATGAAATTATTTTTGTTTTCAACTATTTTTTATATGTTTAATCAATGTTTAAAGTTTCATTTATATTGGTCTTATAGTTTATGTTTTATAGTATTTCAAAGTCGCGTACTTGAAACATTTTTATGTTTCAAGTAGGCGGTTTTGAAAGCTTATAGATTAATTTTCATGAATATTTTTTAGGAAATTATTTTGGTTTTCAACTATTCTTTATATGTTTAATCAGTGTTTAATGTTTCATTTATGTTGGTCTTATATTTTATGTTTTATAGTCTTTCAAATTCGCGTACTTGAAACATTTTTAAGTTTCAAGTAGACGGATTTGAAAGATAAAAAATTAATTTTTATGAACATTTTTTAGGAAGTTTTTTTTGTTTTCAACTATTTCTTATATGTTTAATCAATGTTTAACGTTTCATTTGTATTGGTCTTATAGTTTATGTTTTATAGTCTTTCAAAGTCGGGAACTTGAAATATTTTTAAGTTTCAAGTTGATGGTTTTGAAAGCTTATAAGTTATTTTTGGTCAACATTTTTTATGAAATTATTTTTTTTCAACTATTTCTTATATGTTTAATCAATGTTTAAAGTTTCATTTATATTGGTCCTATAGTTTATCTTTTATAAGTTTACAAAGTCACGTACTTGAAATATGTTTATGTTTCAAGTAGGTGGTTTTGAATGCTTATAAATTAATTTGTATCAACATTTTTTATGAAATTATTTTTGTTTTCAACTATTCCTTATATGTTTAATCAATGTTTAAAGTTTCATTTATGTTGGTCTTATATTTTATGTTTTATAGTCTTTAAAAGTCGCGTACTTGAAATAGAATCCCACATCAGAAACACAGAATATACTGCGCAGAAAAAAAAGAACCAGAATCCCACATCGGAAATGCAGTATAATTTTCAGGGCAAACCCCATTATAAAAGGGAGTCGAGTGTGAGGGTTCCTATCAGAATCCAGACTGCTGTAATGGCAGTGCTGCTGGATATTAAATAGCAGAAAAATTCTGCTGAAAAGTTATATATATATATATATATATATATATATATATATATAAAACAAAACAAAACAAAAATAAAAATAAAGAATAATTTTTTTAAAAAAAAATATTAATGCAAAGGCGGCACTTGGTGTTCCGCCTTGCCCTGGGCGAAAAAACACCTAAAGGCGGCACCTGTGCCGCCTTTGAGGGGTAAAAAAATATTTTTTTTTAACCTAGATATATTTTCAATTTTTTTTTTTTGAAAAAATGTAAAAAAAAGAAAAACTCTAACTCACAACCCAGATTCACCATTCCCCTTATCATACCACCACCGCTCTCACACACTAAGCCACACTACTCACACCGTCAAAGAATCGCATCAAACTCCACATGCACTCAAACTAGATCAAAAATCGTACCAGACCTTCAATAAATGACTCAATTTACATAAAATTTCCCAAACTAGATCTATATAAACCCAAACAAAACCATATCTTCCCTACCCGCACATGTTCTTCACCTATTTCGTACTAGACCATCGCCGCAACCTGTTGCCCAGCTGAGGAGAGTCGCGCCTTCATTCGAAGCAGGACCGCCTGAAAACTACACTAACGGGAAGAACCTATATCACAGCCGCACCGCAGATCCGAGCATGAGGTTGCTGCTGCTCATTGCACCCCATTCCATATCATGCCGTCTGAAACTCTCATCTGCTGTCGCGCCACTATGTGAAGAACCGAGCCAGTGCTTGGGGGGAATACCTGTAGCCGATGTGCCAGGAGAAGAAGCCGCATCAGTCGCCACGAGGGGGAGAGTCGGTTGACGCCGCTGTTGGAGCCATTCCATACCACTCGAAGGAGGAGAAGACCTTCTTGAGTCATCGCCGCCCTGAGCAGAGAAGCCATGCTGTGTTGAGAGATTCACTGCTAGACCAGTTCGCCTCTTGAGCTGTGCACAGTGTTGTGCGGATGGGAGGCAGAGCTGTAGGGTTTGGGGAAGAAGACCGGAGAAAATAAAAGAAATAAGAAAGATTACTAAATAAAAATAATTAAATAAACCATAAATAATAACAATTTAAAACTAATTAAATTAAATTTATAAAAAACTAAAATACTTAAATAAAAATCAACTAACTAATGAATTTATATAAGTTAATAAATATAATAATTTAACTTTTAATATACAAATTATAATTACAATAATAAAATAAATAAAATAATTAATTCAATTCAATTTTTAACATTTTTAATTACTTAATTAACATATAATGTTCCATTATAATTTTAATATTCAAGTTTAAAATCATAAACTTATTAAATTAATAAATGTAATAATTTACTTAATTTAATTAATAACTTTTTAATAAACTTATGATCTTAATAATTTTTAAATAATTAATTTAATTAAAAAACATAGAAGCAAATAACATCTATCAAATAAATTATTTATTAGTTAATGTTAAATTACTTTTTAATAAGTTTTATAACATTAGATTTTTAAAAAATAATTATTATTTAAATTTTCTTCATGTTTTAATTGTGTTATTTTGTTTTAGTATTGAAGTTTCACAGTGGAGTCGAAAACATGAGCATTTTCACACCAAAGCCTAAAAAACGTCAAAGTGATTTCAACTAACTCGGTGGGAGTTAGTTATAAGGGCAATACTAGCATGACGTGTCAGTCATGAAAAAATAATGTGTGCAGTGCATAAATGAAGGACACATGAAGTTGGTGGAAAATAGGGGGTGATGTGAAAAAAATGATAGGATGATACAAAATAGGAGTAGCAGGAATTATTTGGGGGTGGGGATTCATTCGATCATTCACTTCGAAGCAGAGCGAGAACCTACGGGCGAATCTTGGAGCACTTCTCGGAGAACCACTTCCTGGGGACCCAAGTGCCAGGAGCAGCATCAATTCGATCTAAGAGAGGGAGATCTCTTCCTATTTTATCTTTCAATTCTCTTTCACGTAATCGAATGATTTATGATTACATAATAAAGATGATGTTAGCATAATTCTTCCAGTTCAGGGTTAAAATCGAGTCTACTGGTTATCTTTGTTTTTCCTTCTCACTATCATTTTAAATGTGGTCAGAATTGATCGGCGAGATCAGATATGAACACATTAAATTGAAAAGTACCACTAGCACTTAACCTCGGAACTTCAAAATCATTTAGTGAGTCTGATTATGGATTAATTTTCTTAAACATTTAAATTGAAATGAAAGCTACAGAACTTACGATGAGTTCATTTGGTCATCTTTTTAAAACCAGGGTTCTCATAGTTGATTAATCTTGGAGTGGTGAACTCCAAGATCTGTTGTCTTGATTGATTTATCTCATAGATAGGGAAATAAACTAATCCTTTTTAGTGGTACTTGTTGTAGTCACTACTGTGAGAAGGAATTTTTCCAAAACTAGTAGAATGATGATTTTTCCCCGGACATATTTCTCTTGATTGTTCATTTATCAGCATATTATATCTCTATTACTTACTGTTTTTATCCAGTTTCTTATTTCATTATGGTTTAGAAAAAAAACATGAAATGATTGTGGTGTTTCATTCATGCCTTATTGAAAAATAAAAAAAAAATATAAAAAAGTAAAAAATAAAAAATTTACGTCATTGTTGACAACAATGGTGTATTTTTGAATGTTTTTAGAAGAATAGTGGTAATAATTTCCTTCTCGATAGGTATGACCTTGCTTTCCACATAAAATATAGTTAATAGGAATATAAATAATTAAACTTTGACCACTAGCACTTAAAATGTGTAGTCATTAAAGTCAGTGAAGACAAAGTAGAAAATAACTCAAAGAAAAGGAACTCTCAAACCATAAAACAAATTTTTGAATTTAATAACATAATATAACATCCAATACATCCCCAAGAAACTCCCTATAAGAAAACCAAAAATGGTTTACCCTTCCATTGATGCAAGTCCTTCAATGGAAGATGGAAGTCGACTTATAAAGGTCGAATTGAATAAATGAAAAATAAAGAAAAAAATAACACCCCACCGTAGTGTGAGGAAATTCACATTTTTGTGTGTGAAAAAATCCATACATTGATTCAATGGTATCAAATTTATAATAAAAATAATATAAAAATTTAATAATAATAATAATATGAAAATTTATTAAAAAAATGATGTGATTGAAAAAACATACATGATAAAAAATGATCATTCGATTACAAACTGAGAACATAACAATACAATTGAAAGAATAAAACATCATCCCATAATTAAATCATCACAACCACCTTAAATTGGAATATTAGGAGTCTAGGTTCGATCCAACATCAATAAATAACTTCCTCATTAATTATAAGAGTCAAATGTGGGTGAGAAATAAAAGGAAATAATACTTTTCAACTTTGACCATAAAGATAGGATCAGATTCATTCCAATTTTGGACATGAGAATTTGACATTAAATATGGAAGAAAATGAAGGGGTCATAGAAGGGAAACATATTCTTATTGGTTTCATATAATATATTTCAAAATTTTAGGAAAATTAGATCATCCATTCAGATGTTGTGATTTAATTTGTGGGATGACTTTATGGACCGTCAAATTTGGCCCAAAAATTAAATGTCAATTTCAACCCTTGAATCTCTTTAAAAACATCATAATTAGCTTGAGATATAATTTAATTAAGTTATCCTCAAAAAACTATCTATCTAAATTTAAAATTTTAGGTTCATTGGGATTTATTTTTGGGATCAACTTTTACTTGATAGGCCTAAGGTCCATTATGCTTTGTCTAGATATTTCTACATTCTAGGAAAAAAATGTCCATCTTCCCTTGTGATTCTTCCATTGATCCTAAAAATGAAAAATGTTAAAAAATAAATTTATCAATAATTTATAAAAATATAAAATTAAAATAATTAAAATAATGTATTCTAAAAACTAATTATTTATTGGTCCTAATTTGAAACACTTTGAACATGAATTTCACATGAGATAACAAATGAATTTCAATTAATAAAATTCATTAAACCCAGTGTTTATGGACATTGAATATTAAAATATAAGAAATGAATATTAGCATATTTCAGTGGCTAATTAGTCTCTCTTGGGACATCCTTTCATGAACTATGTAGGGATTGATTCTTGACTTCACAAGATATGTAGTGATGCAAGGATATCCAATCCTATACCCATCGATGATAAATTAAAATAAAAATACCCCCTCCATGCATAGGGGTTAAGCATGTGCAGAGAAATATTTTTCAATAACTAGGTGTGTCTTGATTCTATTTTCCATTGGACATATAGTGACACCCATACCTCTATTTTTCGGCCCATCCAAAATATTCCATTTAAACATCAGGGGGCCTATGTCCTTACCATATGATGTTAAACTACATTTCCATTCAAGAACTTTGTGTGGATTGATTTCGATCATCATAGGATACATAGTGATGCCCAAATATCTAATATTTTACCTAGATAAAACATTCAGTGAGAACACATCCCCCTTTTTCATATGGTTCACACCTATATAGTGTGTCCCCTAGTCAAGAACAAGGTCTGGCTTGATTCCTATCATCACATGATACAAAGTGATGTTTGGATCTCTAATACTAGTCCCACCTACAACAAACAATGAAAAACTATACCCCCAACTGCCTAATGGCTGAGTCATATATGATTATTTTTTCTATGCATGATTAATATCTACGTATGGATTTCTTGAGAACATAATATATATTACCATTTTTTATTTTAGTAACCATGTTCTCTCCGCATGATATTAATTAGTAAGGAAACAAATAAATCATTACTTCATGATGTTAATATGCAAGGAAACCATCCTTATCACATGATGTTAAACTAAATGGAAAAAAAATTCATCACCATTATATGATGTTAAACTTTGCAGACCATCACCCATCTTCATTCCTTATCAAGGGACCACAAGAGCTTGACCCCGATCAACTAGAGTACGAGGTGCTTATTTCATATTTTAAGCACATCATTCCATAAGTAAAACTTTATATCATGTATGTATTGGGTTGATTAAAAACTTATTTGGACCTAGGAAAAGAAAAGAAATATCCCTCATTTACCATGATATCGATGCATAAGGGGCTCAGACGTACCAACCAGAGACATCTTGGCTCTGTAAGAAGGGATTTCTAATCCTTGTGAGCCTGAAGTTATCGTGGAAGAACTCAGCATCTTAGTGTGTTATGGGTCATGTAAAACATTATTGTACCATATCATTACTCATGAAATTAGAATCCCAACCATGATTTACAACATTTTCGTCTCCCGCTCTGAAGGATGTTGGAGTGATCTTGACCTAGGGTATCCTAATTTGGTTCTTTTGTAACACCCCCCCTCATATTAGGTCTATGTGAATCAAAAACTTAACATTCTTTCACTATGTTCAAATCTATATGACCATAAACTCTTGCCTTTGATGGTATAAAATCATGAATTTAAACTACTAGCTAAATGGACACAAAAATTCCCTTGTGAAAAACCTTCAAGGTGCAGCCTATGATAAAGTCAAGTCTTCTCTCACTAAACTCTTCATCTCCAAAGTTTATGAAAAAATTAGGGCATAAATAAAGGAGGAATAAAGCTCATAGGGTCAAATTTATAGAATTATCAAAAGCCACTTTATTCTTACTGGACCCCCCAAGTGTAGAAAAAAAGTCAGAGTAATTAATTTTCACATCTCCTCACTTTGAGAATATATTTTCTAGGTGGTGAAACAACATTTAGGGTTCTTGGACCATTCTTGTATATTGAAATTTATATAAATAAATATCCATGATTTGAGTGTTTTGGATAACCATAAACCTTCCATGCCCAGATAAAAGGATACATGGCCTCAAGGGACCCTATTTTTTACTATTCATGTATATCTATGGATCCTACATATTCACCTATGGTCTTCAACCAAATTTTTAACTCTTCAAAATGTGTTTTTTGATCTTTGTGAGCCCTAATGTCACTGTGAGAAAACTCAGCAGCTTAGTGTGTTTTGGGCCCTTCCCTGTTTGATTGTCCCTTATAATCCTCCCAACTTAAATACTTTGGACCATGATTTAAAATCCCCATATTCAGACTATCCAAGGTGATTCAACATCCAAGATGTTAAATCACCATGTTTTTTTACCATTTCTCAAATAAGGAATGCGACAATCCATTCTTGACACTTTGATGGCCCAAACATCGTGATTAGATACCCCAAGGCATATGGATTGAGCTTTATAATTAAGAGATTAAATTTCCTAGGGTTCTAGATCCCTTCTTGGATAGCTTTCCCCCAAACCAAAATTCACCTTCCAAACACTTGAGTCTTAATTAATCTTTCATGTACTTCAGAAAATGGAAGGGAAATCTCTATATGACCATGATATCAACACATAAGGGCTTTGACCTACCAACCAGAGGCATATCTTACTTGATGGAAAGGAACCATGATCTTTATGAGCCCTAGTAATGCCATGGAAGAACCCATAATCTCAGGGTGTTATGGGTCATCCCTAACATGTCTACCCCTTACCATTTTCATCAACTAGAAATTTTGGGTTATGACCTACATCACCCATATTCCAAATATCCTAGCTAACCTTAAATCCCTTGTATTTCACCATCAACCAATATTACCCCATAAATCTCCCACAACCTTTGGAAAAGAGTTGATACAAATATGTTTGAAAATGTTTCTGACACATAAAGGGATTAAACCTTCCTATCAGAGACATATCATCCTTTTAGGAAATGATCTCTAATCCTCATGATCCTCAATTACACCATGATAGAACTTAGCACCAGCTTAGGGTGTTTTGGATCAACCCTTTCATGTTTACGCCATATTCCATATTCATCAATCATGTCTTAACAACAAGACTTTAAACTGAACAATATCAAAAGGTCAATGATAAAATAACTGAAAATATAATGAAATAAGTTATAAGCTAAAATACCCTAAAAAAGTGATATAAGGTATAAGATAAAAGACCCTAAACTACATTGGTAGAAGGTACGCTCTAAAATATCCAAAACTACAATAATAGAATTTCCAATATGAAAGACGGTAAACTATAGCACAACAATGATATAGTCTATAAAAGAAAAAAAGATCTTGTAAATCCCACCATATATCCTTATAAAAAAAATCATTATATTCTCTCCAAATCCATAAAATTCAGAAAAAGATAGAGTACCCTCCCTTCAAGACATATTTTCTACCAAGATTGTCCTTCACTAAATTAGGTAATTTGAATATAGTTGGATAAAATATATCGATGAAAAATCTCCTATTAGTGGTAATTATGAGAATTTCATGAGAAGAATTTGTTATGATTTAATTATTCAGATCTAGGAATTTAGGTTTACTTGATATTATGAAAAGGATGGGTATCACAAGTGATTCATATAACATTAGATCAACGAAATGACATACACATCATGAATAAAGGATAGTCTTGGTGTTCAGATGGGAGAAGCCTTTTCAGAACATAGATATTATAATCCTCATGATATCAGGGGTCATCATTGAGTCTTATAGAGATCATGTCTCTTTTATTATATGTGGTAGAGGAACTAGGACTAGTGATAGAGTTTATCTGAATAAATGTAAGTGGAATATGTCAAATAGATATAAATAAAATATTGTCAAAGGAAATTCATAAACTCCAAAAGAATCATTCACATCACATGAATTATCAAAGGGAATCAAAATAAAATATTAGATTCAGAAATTGACTGGATCATGAAAATATCACAGACCACATAAACCCATATAATATCATGCAACTACATGACCCCTCAAAAGACTTGCGATAATGTGAGCTTGACATAGTCATGCGATCTGCGTAATGGTCAAATGATCACACAGTTGAGCCAATGTATCTCAATAAAAATTCAAATACAACAATGAGAAATCCAAGGGAATGGTTCAAAAAATTACCAAATATACATTTTTTATTGATTTGAACGATTACCTAGGAAAAGAAAGTCTTGCGAAGTAGTTCTCACAAAAAATTCTCACAATCAGTTCTTATGGGGGGGGGTCCTGCAAAAGGGTCATGCGATAGAGGAAGGGTGTGGAAGATCTGAGAGTAGGATAGTTGGTGAGTGAGCCTCTCTACATTCCCTTATTTATAGAGACTCCCATGGAATGAAAAATATTGCCTGGAATACTATGTGTCACCCAAGACATCGATTGGAGATAGCTCCAAGGCCTCGGTTGGGAATTTACTTTTCTCAAAACAAATCCCTTTCCCCTATGGACCTCACTTATATAGTGGGGAATTTTTTGACGCCTACCAGTGAGCATCATACAATCCATAAAGGAAGAAATACCTGAATATCGGTATTATTTCATCTGCAAATCTAATGAAGAAAGAGGTTTAAAAGATCACACAGATCATGTGAACCTCTCGAAGACATGTGATTGCATGACCATTAAGAGGTCATGAGGACTATATCATGCAATAGATAACCTAAATAATATCTCATATATCCCTTTTATGAGTCCCTATGCTCTCATAGAGGCATCCAAGACACTCGATAATCACACGGTGACAGCCATATTGGCTCCCCAAGTCACGTGACTTGTCTACGAGAAGGTGCTTAACAAACCATCAATAAATCTTTAGATAATAAGGAGGAAAAATAAAAAATAATGGAGCCTCTTGTGGTCATAAATATCATGAAACATGACCAGACAGTTCACAAGACACCACTGAAGCCCCTTGCGGCATGTCTGCCTCATCGTGCAAGAGATCGATGGCATGGAACTCTCGTAAAAAAAGGTTTTCAACATGTCCATAAAGCTCTATGATCCCCCTTTGGATATTAAGACAACCATGAGGGTATATCAATGATAATTCTCACAAATCACCAAATGAACCTTTGGTGTTCACTCAATGAATCACAAATAGGGAGAGTGTTTGTCTTTCATAACACTCGAGCAAACTCACAAGACCCCAGATCCTTGTAAAATGAACAAGGAAATACAACGGAAAAATGAATAAGCCTCTGGTGGTCTTAAACCTCATGTGACACACTCCTTCTCTCTACAAACCTCAAAAAATCCCTCCAGTAAGATAGAATGATTTTTCAAAATCCCTTTAGAAATGCATATTTGTCTCCTGGAATATCCCATAAAAGTCACCCCAGGTCATGAAAAATCATTTCAATAGGAATCCTAATCAATCAAAGGCCCCTAGGCATATCAGTCAAAAAATATGAAATCCCCTTGGAATGCCTACATGATTAAGTTAGACTCCATTAATTAGTAATAATCCATTAAATGGGGTGATGATGGGATGATCTCACGACCATTGAAAATCAAATGGAACACTTCGAATGACCTGCAGTAGGATCTTATAAAAAACATGGAATCAAAGACCTCCATCGACTTCATCCTAGTTTTTTTTCAATAAATTATGTGCAAAGAAGAAAGTAATTTTGGTGGTGAGGCCTATAAATTCTGCACCCCAGTATGAAAAATTGCATCTTTAGATCCTTGCACTATCGTACCTGAGCAACAGAGAGGATTTCTCAAAGTAACTAATCTCACAATCATAAAGGTTTTCCATTAGTTAAAATCCAGAAGACAACAAAAGCGATCATGTGACATGCATAGGCACTTTTCATGATCACTCATAGATTATATAAAGTAATTCATATAGGTTATTTGAAGAACATCCCCCATAGATATTGAATCATGTGAGACTTAAACAAGATAACACTGAACAAAGTATAAGGAATATGTGATAAAATATTGGATAAAAAACTAAAAAAAATGAGAGTTAAGAGAAAAACATATGCATTGACCCTCATGCACTTCACACGAACAACACAGGCCATGTGACGGTTCTAAGAAATGTTGAATAGATCACATGACGCTCCTTTTTCATACTATTTGGATCATGATATGTCCCTATAATTGTGAGAGAATGTAAAATAGTTCCCTCAGGCATGCCACAAGAGTTTCACAAAATTCTCTAGGCTTTCCATCTAGACCTTGTGATATCCTTCGTATGTGTCAACCAAATCATACAATGACACCAGTACATATCAGCTGAATATTGCGATGGGAATATGAAATGTCAAATGGCCATAACTATGTCATCTGAACAATCTAGAGAGACCTTGAGACGTCCTACATGCATGTCAAACATCTTTCACACTAACATCCAGACAAGTTAGCCAAGACATGAATCACCCCTAGACATGTCACATTGACTATCGTGACACCCTCCAAGTGTGTCAACCATATTTTGGGATGAAAGCTGGGAAATTAATCTAGATAATGTGACACCCTCCAAATGTGTTAGATGATATCATATAATGGTCTCCAGAATCATCCATCTAGGTCTTGCGATGTCCAACAGACTAGTCAGCCTTTTTCATGAGATAGCCTTTTGACATTCAATCCAGATTATGTGATGTCCCTCGGACAAGTCAACTGGATCATTTTTTTTGTATTTAGACATGCTAGGAAGATTTCCTATGACATTTCAAGAATAAAATCAATAAAAGGCAGGTAGACAATCAATAAATTCATGAATACAAGCAGTATAGGTCAAGAATAAATCCTAGGACTTGATAGCCCTATCCAAACTTCATAGCAGGGTAGCCTCAGTGTGTAAGACCTAGTTCAATTGAAATATGATGAAATTGAATCCTCATAAAACAAGGATATATAGAAATACTTACTAAGGACCTAGGTCTCTAATAAGAATTCAAATGGAAGACCGATAATAAATCCCACATCCAAAAGCAGTGAGACTGATCATTTTCCATCCCTTGTTTCCCACACTGAGCATAGATCACATGGGATTAGGAAGCCGTAATGATAATATCATTCACATAGGGAAACCTCAGTGTGTATTCCCTGGTTAAATGGAACTATGGTGACTTTTAATCCTCATATAACTAGGCCACATTGGAAAGCTTTATAAGGATCGATCTCCAAAATAAACATCCAAAAGGCAGTCCTAATACATAAGTCCCCCATCCACAAGTAGTGAGACAAGTCATTTTCTATCCATTGTTTCCCACACCAAGCATAGATCATGTGGGCCTAGAAATCTGAAATGATGATATCATTCACATAGGGAAACCTCAACATGTAAACTGTGATAAAAAATATGACATGATATTTCCACTACCTATGTACAAACGGAAACCTCAACATGTAATCCTCACTCTATTGAACCATGAGAATTCTGATTCTTGTAATAACCAGGTTACTTAGAATGCCTTCATAAGGCCCAAACTCAAATAGGCATCCACTTTAGTGTATTTATTTCCATATATCTAACATTTCAACCATTGAGACATATTCATTAATATCATTTGATATTTTTACCTATTCTATCAGTGGAATGAGATGTGAACTGAACTACAATAAATCTAGTTACCACAATAACCATGATATATAAGATTCATTCCTAAGGCCCTAGATCCATATTAAACTTCCAAAGGGATGTACTAATACACAGGCCCCACATCCATTTGTAGTGATACTGACTAATTTCTATCCTTTGTTTCTCTCACCGAGAATGGCTCACATGGGCTCTAGGATTTGAAATTGTCATATCATTCACATTAGGAATCTCCCTCGATATAGGGAAACCTCTACATATAATACCTGATGAGTGTCATGAAATTAATCCCTCCATATAAGTACATCAACCTTGGGTCCATTCCTAAGGGCATGATCAAACTATGATAACTCCAATTCTTTCCATAACCAACATACATCAGATATCTGCTCAAGACTCAAGATCAAATACCTGGTGCCTAAGTTCATGCACATATGTTCTTTTCACATGATAATAAATTTCATGGTTTCAACAAAATACATGGGATTTGAATGATGAGGCATGATATAACATGATAACATAAAGACAACATGTGAATGTTTCAACAACATTAAACACGACATCATAAACATAAGTCAAGGTGAATCAACAATATAACATAACATAATGGGATTAGGATAACATCTTGTAAACCATACATGGAATATCATGAGACTAAAACATTACCCAATGCATTGGAGTGCTATATGGGTGCACCCATCATTATGATATCATGTACATGCATACGTGGCCACAAAGATCATATAAACAAGAACGCATATCAACACATAAAATACCACCATAATGGAGTGTTGATTATATAAATTTAACTCCAAAATCAAATAAGTAAAAGTGGATAATGGTTTAATCCCTTGATAGGAAACAGACATGGGTATTCATTACAGAATTTATTGGCTTGGAAAATCTCAATGAAATTTCGGTAGTATAATGGGAGCACATAAATGTTCATGGGAGGAACTAATGCGATTGAAAGGGATCTATCAATATTTATAAATATTAAAGTAAGTAATAGGGATATTTAGGAACATATAACAACATTAGTTATTGGATATAAAATTCATAAGATAATAATGATTCCTAAATAAAGAGAAGGAGAGGATCCCTTACCTTGAGAGGGTGATTCCAAAAGCTAGGGAGGATATTATTAAGAGTTTGGGGGAACCTTGAGAGGAATCCATTTATGGTAAGTATGAGTAAGGATGTTCTTCGTGTGTTTTTATTGAAGAGAAATGATAGATTGAGCGATTTTATATAGGAATAAGGGAGGGGAGTTCTTTATTATTTCACAAACATAGGTTGTGGACTCTATATAGTAAAGTAACCAAAACAAAAAACCATACCATGGTTTTTCCCTTTTTTCCCATAGTTTATACCATATATGATTTTTTTTTATTTTATAAATCCAAGGTATTAAAATATTAAAATATAACCTTTGGTGATGTGGAAGTGAGTCACGTTCTTAAAGAAATGACTTTAAAACCATAAAATATTATATAGGTTTTAGGGGATTCATAAAGACTCCATTAAATTAATAAAATAACCTTAAAAAACATTATTTTAAAGGTTAAACATATATTTGGTCATGTATACCTTTTATAAAGTTTATTACATAACTTTGCATCATTATGATGTCATAATACACACCATATTTTTGTAGCATATTTAATTTTTACCTGAAAATTCAACTATATAAGAAAATTATGAAATATAAACCATTGGATAAGGTTGAAATGCTGATTCCAAAAATAATATTTATTTTATTTAATTAATTTTCTCAATATATGAACATGCACTTTTAATATAGGATCAAAATTTATTGAGAAATGCTTGGTTTCTTTACAATAACAGTTTTTGATCCAATATAGAAATTAAATTTGAAATCATAAAAATTGTATTATAATTTACATTTAATGATCAAAATTTAATAATAAAATTTTATTAAAATTTTATTTATTTCAAAAATACATTAATTTATAAATGTAAATGTCTCAATTAAAATCGAATATTACCCAAAATTAAAATTTATGTTTTTTAAATCAAAATCAAAATCATTTATAAAGTTAGAAGAATAAGAATAAAATATATTAATTATTCTATAAAATATGAATATTCATATTATTAAGGTCTTAACACAAATCCCTATATTACACTAGAAAACTCTGTAATGGTAAAGTGCATGTTGGGGATAATTTAATTGGGTGGTTCGACATACATGGTTTGGGATGTGATCTAGATGAACTTAAACTTCTCTTGTAAAAAATTTCTATCACGCTTTATTTGTTAGATATCAGCTAGTTATTTTTTAAGGGAAAATACTAGTGATGCTATATTCCTTAGTATCTCTATGAAATGGGCTTCATAGGCTAAAATCCTATTAGTTGAGTCCATCACTTCCTTTGTCTATGTCAATTGGATGTATCCAAACTCTATATTTATACTAATAATATGATCACTCTTCAATGGATATATTATCAATGATAATGATTCTTAACATCATATAAATATGGTATGATATAATAAAAAAGTTATTTAATGTGTTTTATATAACCATAATACATAATAATATATTTAATTAAATAAAAAAGGAATTTTATTTATAAAAGTTCAGGTTGTTACAATCTTCAGCCTTCATAAATTTCACCCTAGAAATTTTCATTTCTCACACTGAAAATTGTGAGGGTAATTATATATCATCACATACTCTAATTCCCAATTCTCTTCTTCAAAATTCTGGTTTCTCCATAGCACTTTGACTAGGTTAATTTTCTTATTCAAGACAACTTTGTCTCTATGAACTAATATCATCAGCAAATGCTCCTCATATGAGAGATTATTCTCCAATGTTAACACCTATAGATTCATCACATGTGGGGGGTTTGGTATGTACTTCCTCAAGAGAGATAAATGAAATACATCATGTACTAGAGATAGTTTAGTTGGGAGTTCTATTTGAAATAACACCACACTGATATGATCAGGGATCTTAAAGGGACTGATGTATCTTGAACTAAGATTTCTATTCTTCCCAAATCTTATGACATTATTCCATAGAGATATGTGGATTAATACCTTGTCTTTAACCTAAAAATCTGGGTCTTATAGACGACTGTTATCATATCTATTATGATGAATTTTAGTAGAAAAGATGTGCTACTAAATGGTCTTAACCTTTCCCACCATTTCCTTGACCATTTCAGGACCTAACTGTTTTCCCCAACATTATTCCAGTATATAGGTGTTCGATACATATTCCTATGAAGGACTTCATAGTGATCCATTAGGATGCTTAAGTTGAAATTATTATTTTATGATAACTCAACCAGGGGAAGTTTTTTATCCCATTCTCCTTTGATGTCAGTTGAGAATGATATCAATATGTACTTAAGTGTTTGGATTGTCTACTCAGATTAAACATCATTTTGAGGGTGATAATCTGTATTGAGTGTCAAATTAATATTTAATTTTTTTTGAGAACATAGATTAAAATCTTGGATCTCGATCATATATAAATGATAGTGGTGTTCCATGCAGCATCACCAATTCTCTAATATATATCCTTGTAAGATGATTGAGTGAGAAGTCCTTATAGATTGAAATTACGTGAGGATAGATTGTATGATGATCTACCACAACCCATATAGCATTATTTCCTATCAATGTATTTGGAAGACCAGTGAAAAAGTCCATGGTTATTGTTTCTCATTTCCATGTAGGTATGTATTATGGTTGAATTATTCCCTTGGATTTTTTCCTTTAATCCTTAACTTTCTACCATATATGAAACCCTGATGTAAATTCTATTATTTAATTCTTCATATTTTCCCACTAATAGTGCTCTCAGATATCTTGATACATATTTGTACTCCTAGGATGGATAGTAAAGGTTGAGCTATACACATCATCCATCAACTCCTTCTTTAACTTAGTTGGTACACATAGTCTTGACCCAAATCTTACATATCCTTCTTTATTAATTTTTAACTCTTAGGATTTCATTTTTCTTATAGTTTCTACATTCTTCTGAATTTCCACATCATCTCTTTGAGAATCCTTTATCATCTCTATATGGGATGGTTGAGTAATCATTTGTGAAAATATTGACTATGTTACTTCCTTTATGATTCACATGCCTATCCTTTTCAAGTATAATAAGATCAAATCATTCTCAATTATAATCAATGGAAAAATTTCAAATCCATTCTACTTAGATCTTCTTTTATTTTATTTTATTTCTTAATATGGTAGTCGATTGAGAAGTCATATCCTATAATCAGCTCTAACCATATTCATTGGGGATTATTCATCTATTTCTTTGTGATTATATGCATGAGGATCTTATGATCTATGTATATTTCACAATTCTCCCCAAAGATTTATTTTTACTAAATTTTCAATGTGAATATTACTAGAGTTATCTACAGATCTTGTTTTGGGTAGTTCTATTCATGAATATTTAATTTCCTTAAGGGATAGGCTATCACCTTTTCATTCTGCATTAGTACACAACCCAATCACTTCTTCTAAGCATATATTCATACCAGGAAAAGTTCCCCACTTTTGGGTAGTGTAAGTACAAGTGTAGTGATAATCTTATTTTAAACTCCTTACAGATCTCTTCACATTCATTATTTAAAAAAAACTTGAATCCCTTCCGAGTTATATTTGTTATAGGGTTTATAAAATGTGAGAAATTTCTCACAAATCAATGATAGTACCTAGATAATCCAAGAAAACCATGGATTTATATCATATATGTTTGTTTTATCTATCCTTTAATTACTTCTATATTTTAAGTGTCCAAATATATCCAATTTCTTATGGAAATATTCACCAAGAATGATACATCCTTTGACTACTACTCACATTTTTTATACATTTCATAATTCTTATAATTTCATAAGGTCTTTAGAACCATGAAAGGATTATCCTCGTGCTCCTCCTTTATTTTGAAGTATATTAGAATATCATCTAAAAATAATGAGAAAAAATTTATGAGTTAATATCTAAAGACTCCATTCACTAAGTCCATGAATATTTATAGAGAATTAGTGAGTCCTAATGTCATTATCATGAACTCATATTACTCACACTGTGTATGGAAGGTAGTCTAGTAGATATCCATCTTCTTCACCATTAAATGATAATACCTTGATAAAGATCCACTTTAGAGAAGTATTGGGATCCAAGTAGATTATTGAACAAGTAACCAATATTTGGTAGAGGATATTTTTTATTTATTATGATCTTGTTTAGCTCATGATAATCAATATAAAGAAAAATTGACCTATCCTTCTTCTTGATGAATTGGACTGGTGCACCCCAGAGTGAGTCACTTGTGAATATGAAACTTTTATCTAGATTATTCTATAGTTGATTACTAATGTCCACATGAACCATAACAACGATTCTATATGAATCCTTGGATAATAAAAACACCCTAGGTATAATCTTGATTAAAAATTAAACCTCTAGGCTAGGTATAAGTCTGAAATTATTAGAGAAATGGATAAACATATTCCATTACAATGGGAATGTCTTAAAGTATGATCTTTTCCTTAGACTCAACCATTTGAGTTCAATATGCTTACTAATAGGGAAATAATAACAATGATTGAGATGTTGGTGCTAAATGAGAGTCATACTCATCCTTTCACTTGTGCAGAATTAAAGGAATATTTATGATACAAAGAGTGATTTCCTTCTAGGATATATTTATGCTGGCTCTATATAATGAATTACAATCCATACACAAAATTAAATCAAATTTCACTAAAGGGAGTATCACAAGGATTTCTAGAAATTTCATTAATTTTTTTCACTAGAGGAGTTATATATTTTATATGTAATTGTTTCCCCATTTTACATTATCAGAGATAGACCTACTTCTATGTAATTGTTTCCCCATTTTAATATCGATGATTCCATGAGTCGGATGAACACGCACGCCTCTCTCTGTATCCAGCCACCGACATTTGAACATGGTTTTGTAATGTTGTCCAAGATAACAGAGTTAAATGATTTCATCAAGTATGCCATAAAAGTCAACTTCATTTTCTCGATGATGAGATCCTCTCAAGCTAACTCCACTGTTCATTGTTTTTTTCGATTCCCCATGTGAATGTGTGTGAAATCGAAATCCATTCACCACATATGCATTATAAGTTTTAACAAGTTTGGAAGGTGGGTTACTCAATACACACAACCGTTTGTCAATTTTATCAGCATGTCGAGACACCTGAAAATTTGTGAAATAATTATCAATATAGTAAACTATATATTGAATGAGTTGCTAGAAGATAAAGAATTTATGTTACCAGTTTTTGGAACCACTGAGAGAAATTTTTCAGTCGACGTTCTTCGAGAGGAGCTGCTGTAATTTGTGGAATTTGTTTCTTGATATGATTTTCATACAACCTATAAAAACCAAAGTTATTTACTGTAACATAAATGATAGAATAAGTGATATAAACACTTACAGTACAACTGATGTCATCTCTTCACAGTTGAGCAGAACATACGTATGAGCTCTATGATGTTCATCATCTGAAAGCCAGTGTTCATAAACTCCACCAAAACCAAGCTCTGGCTGGTTGAAAACAGATAATTGATTGTCGATTTCATCAATATTCCTCTTGTTCCATCCCATTCGGTTGTGTTTTTAAGGATACTCAGATTCAAAATAATGGGAGTAGAAAAAAGATATTTCCTCTTGCAAATAATCTTCTGTAATAGATCCTTCAACAGATGCTTTGTTACGTACTTTTATTTTCAATTTTTGCATGCATCTTTCAAATGGGTACATCCATCAAAACTATACTGGACCTCCACATTCGGCTTCATATGGAAAATGTAACATCAAATGTTCCATTGAGTCGAAGAAAGACAACTGAAATATTTTTTCCAGTTTACATATAATTACAACAACATCTTTTTCAAGTTTTCCTAGAGCATCATAATCTGTTGTAGCCGCACAAATTTCCCGAAAAAAATGAGACATGTCTGTTATGGAATCCCAAATCACAGAATTCAACAGACCTCTTAATCCAATGGGTAGAAGTCTTTCCATTATAACATGACAATCATGACTTTTTAATCCAGTAATATGACCATTCTTTACACATCTACCCAAATTAGAAGCACAACCATCTGGAAGTCTCAAATCTACAATCCACTGACAAAATAATAAACGGTTTTCTTTAGACAGTGTATAAGCTGCTTTTGGTTTCAGTAACCTTTCTATTCTGACATTCTCAAACAGTTCCAATTCTGGACGCCTGCAAATTTGGGCAAGATCTAAACGTGCATTTACATTGTCTTTTCTCTTTCCTAGCGTATCCAAAATTGTATGAAACAAATTATCAAAACAGTTCTTCTCAATATGCATGACATCTAACATGTGTCGGACCAACAAATCAGACCAATATAGAAAATCCCAAAATATGCTACGTTTAATCCAATTGTGTTCTTTCCCAAAACCAGAAATTTTCTGTTGGTTTATTGTGGGACCAAAAGTGATGGGAGGTAATGAAAATACAACTGATTTTAACTCCGAACCTGATAGCATTTTTGGAGGTCCATCCCTTTCAACTGTTCCTTTTCTGAAATGAGATCTGTTTCTGCGAAAAGGATGATCAGCTGGAAGAAATCTGCGATGACAGTCAAAATAACAAGGTTTCTTTCCATGAATGAGCATAAATGCTTTGTTCTCTCCCATACAGTAAGGACATGATTTCTGACCATGTGTACTCCAACCAGATAACATCCCATAAGCCGGGAAGTCACTAATTGTCCACATCAATGCTGCTCTCAGTATGAAATTCTGTTTCGTTGCAACATCATATGTACTGACACCAGTACTCCACAATAAATTTAATTCATCAATCAATGGTTTCAAATAAACATCAATATTTTTCTTCGGATGTCTTGGAATTAGTAAAGTCAAAAAGATATATGGCTCCTTCATCAACATCCATGGAGGTAAATTGTACGGAGTTAAAAAAATAGGCCAACATGAATATTGACTACCATAAAATCCAAACGGACAGAAACCATCAGTGGAAAGGCCCAGTCGAACATTTCTAGCTTCTAAAGCAAAGGATGAATGCACTCTATCAAAATGTTTCCATGAATCACCATCAGCTGGATGATTCAAGCTTTTGTCGGTTGAAATATTCTCTTTATGCCATGACATCATTGTCGCTGTATTCTTAGACATGAATAAACGCTGAAGTCTGGATGTAAGTGGAAAATATCTCAACTGTTTTATAGGAATCAAACCAGACTTTTCGTGTTGTCCTTCTTTATATCTCAGTTGCCCACATGTGGGAAAACTATCCAACGACTCATTTTCCCCAGAATATAAAATGCAGTCATTTGAACATGCATGAATCTTCTGACAAGTCCCAAATTTCGAACCAGCCTCTTACTCTCATATTAATTTACAGGCAAAACATTTCCTTCGGGTAACTGTGTTTTAAGCAAAGAAAATATCTGGTCAAAACAGGTGTTTGACATTCCGTTATCTGATTTGATAGCCATAAATTTTGCAACTGCTTCTAATTTGCTCATCTTGCAGCCAGGATATAATGCATCCTCAGCAGACCTCAACAACTCATAAAATTCAGACGGTTCCAACTCAGGATTTGAAGCTATATCAGCCGGAGTTTCTGTATGTTGAACAGATGAACCTGCAACATCATGTACTAAATCATGAAACCGGGATGGATCCGGAATCAAGTTGGTATCACCTTCTTTGGAACTGCGTTCACCGTGTTGATACCAAAAAACATAATCTGGTTGAAAACCAAAATGCAAGAGATGTTCCCCCACTTTGTCAAACGTGTCAAACGTTCTCAATGCACATTTTCTGCAAGGGTATTTTATTTTGCCTTCTGAAACAAATTCTGGATTTGATGCCGCAAATGATAAAAAAGTCTCCACACCCTCTACATATACTGGATTTAAACCAGAACCGTTTGGATTTCTACGTTGATTTATCCATATGCGGTCACCTAATAATGATTGTTGACGGCCTCGTTATTCCATATTTTTCTATAAAATATAAAAGCATTACTGGTTTTGAATAATTTGTTTGAAAAAACACTCAAGCTATGATAATTATAGAGTTTACATCATACACGACTGACGAAAACTTTTTATTGAGATAGACCTAAAAATTGACCCTTTAAGAAATGAATATGTTGAGAATAAAGCAAAACCTGTTACAAATATTGATAATTTTAATATTATATAAATTTTTTATTATTTTCATAGTACTAATATTATTGGTAATTATTACTAATTATTGGTAATTATTACTAATTGTTGGTAATTATTACTAATTATTGGTAATTATTACTAATTATTACTAATTATTACTAATTATTGGTAATTATTACTAATTATTCCTAATTATTGTTAATTATTCCTAATTATTGGTAATTATTACTAATTAATACTAATTATTACTATTTACCGGTAATTATTGGTAATTATTGGTAATTATTACTAATTATTGGTAATTATTACTAATTATTGGTAATTATTACTAATTATTGGTAATTATTGGTAATTATTACTAATTATTGGTAATTATTGGTAATTATTACTAATTATTGGTAATTATTTCTAATTATTGGTAAATATTTCTAATTATTGGTAATTATCGGTAATTATGGATAATTATTGGTAATTATGGGTAATTATTGGTAATTATTACTAATTATTGATAATTATTACTAATTATTGTTAATTATTACTAATTATTGTTAATTATTACTAATTATTGTTAATTATTACTAATTATTACTAATTATTAGTGATTATTACTAATTATTACTAATTATTGGTAATTATTACTAATGATTACTAATTATTACTGATTATTACTAATTATTGGTAATTATTGGTAATTATTACTAATTATTAGTAATTAATACTAATTACTGGTAATTATAATTAATTACTACTAATTATTACTAATTATTGGGAATTATTACTAATTATTGGTAATTATTATTAATTATTACTAATTATTACTAATTATTACTAATTATTGGTAATTATTACTAATTATTGGTAATTATTACTAATTATTACTAATTATTACTAAATATTACTAATTATTACTATTTAACGGTAATTATTGGTAATTATTGGTAATTATTCCTAATTATTGGTAATTATTACTAATTATTGTTAATTATTAATAATTATTTCTAATTATTACTAATTATTGGTAATTTTTACTAATTATTGGTAATTATTACTAATTATTACTAATTATTACTAATTATTGGTAACTATTGGTAATTATTACTAATTATTGGTAATTATTACTAATTATTGGTAATTATTACTAATTATTACTAATTATTGGTAATTATCGGTAATTATTGTTAATTAATTTTAATTATTATTAATTATTACTAATTATTACTAATTAATACTAATTATTGGTAATTATTACTAATTATTGGTAATTATTACTAATTATTGGTAATTATTACTAATTATTGGTAATTATTACTAATTATTATTAATTATTACTAATTATTGGTAATTATTACTAATTATTACTAATTATTACTAATTATTACTAATTATCTGTAATTATTGGTAATTATTACTAATTATTGGTAATTAATACTAATTATTGGTAATTATTATTAATTATTACTAATTATTACTAATTATTGGTAATTATTACTAATTATTACTAATTATTGGTAATTATTACTAATATTATCGGTAATTATTGGTAATTATTGGTAATTATTCCTAATTATTGGTAATTATTACTAATTATTGTTAATTATTACTAATTATTACTAATTATTACTAATTATTACTAATTATTGGTAATTATTACTAATTATTGGTAATTATTACTAATTATTACTAATTATTACTAATTATTGGTAATTATTACTAATTATTACTAATTATTGGTAATTATTACTAATTATTACTAATTATTGGTAATTATCGGTAATTATTGCTAATTATTGGTAATTATTATTAATTATTACTAATTATTATTAATTATTACTAATTATTACTAATTATTGGTAATTATTACTAATTATTGGTAATTATTACTAATTATTGGTAATTATTACTAATTATTGTTAATTATTACTAATTATTGGTAATTATTACTAATTATTACTAATTATTACTAATTATTACTAATTATTGGTAAATATTAATAAATATTACTAATTATTACTAATTATCAGTAATTATTGGTAATTATTACTAATTATTGGTAATTAATACTAATTATTGATAATTATTATTAATTATTACAAATTATTACTAATTATTGGTAATTATTACTAATTATTACTAATTATTGGTAATTATTACTAATTATTACTAATTATTGGTAATTATTACTAATTATTACTAATTATTGGTAATTATTACTAATTATTACTAATTATTGGTAATTATTACTAATTATTGGTAATTATTACTAATTATTACTAATTATTACTAATTATTACTAATTATTACTAATTATTACTAATTATTACTAATTATTACTAATTATTGGTAATTATTGCTAATTATTACTAATTATTACTAATTATCGGTAATTATTGGTAATTATTACTATTTACCTGTAATTATTGGTAATTATTGGTAATTATTCCAAATTATTGGTAATTATTACTAATTATTGTTAAGTATTACTAATTGTTGGTAATTATTACTAATTATTACTAATTATTACTAATTATTACTAATTATTACTAATTATTACTAATTATTGGTAATTATTACTAATTATTGGTAATTATTACTAATTATTGGTAATTATTGGTAATTATTCCTAATTATTGGTAATTATTCCTAATTATTGGTAATTATTTCTAATTATTGGTAATTATTTCTAATTATTGGTAATTATCGGTAATTATGGGTAATTATTGGTAATTATTACTAATTATTGGTAATTATTACAAATTATTCCAAATTATTACTAATTATTACTAATTATCGTTAATTATCGGTAATTATTGGTAATTATTGGTAATTATTCCTAATTATTGGTAATTATTGGTAATTATTACTAATTATTGGTAATTATTCATAATTATTGGTAATTATTCCTAATTATTGGTAATTATCGGTAATTATGGGTAATTATTGGTAATTATTACTAATTATTGTTAATTATTACTAATTATTGTTAATTATTACTAATTATTGTTAATTATTACTAATTATTGTTAATTATCGGTAATTATTACTAATTATCGGTAATTATTGGTAATTATTACTAATTATTGGTAATTATTACTAATTATTGGTAATTATTACTAATTATTGGTAATTATTACTAATTATTACTAATTATTACTAATTATTGGTAATTATTACCAATTATTACTAATTATCGGTAATTATTCCTAATTATTACTAATTATTACTAATTATCGGTAATTATTGGTAATTATTAATAATTATTCCTAATTATTACTAATTATTACTAATTATTACTAATTATTACTAATTATTACTAATTATTGGTAATTATTCCTAATTATTACTAATTAGTGGTAATTATTAATAATTATTACTAATTATTACTAATTATTGGTAATTATGACTAATTATTGGTAAGTATTACTAATTATTGGTAAGTATTACTAATTATTGGTAAGTATTACTAATTATTGGTAATTATTACTAATTTTTGGTAATTATTACTAATTATTGGTAATTATTACTAATTATTGGTAATTATTACTAATTATTACTAATTATTCCTAATTATTGCTAATTATTGGTAATTATTCCTAGTTATTAGTAATTATATGAATAATTACCAATAATTAGGAATAATTACCAATAATTAGGAATAATAACATTATTGGTATATTTTATTCTTAATATTAAAATAATATAATTTTCTATATTATATGCAATTCTCCTTTCATCTGTGTGTTTTCTGTCTCCACATACAAATAATACACGTGCAGACAGAAAACACACAGATGAAAAGAGAATTGCATATAATATAAAAAATTATATTATTTTAATATTAATCATAAAATATACTAATAATGTAATAATGTTATTATTCCTAATTATTGGTATTTATTACTAATTATTAATATTTAATCTTAATTATTGAAAATTATTACTAATTATTCCTAATTACCATTAACTATGAACAATACTAATAATTTAAATTTATTAACTAACAAAACAATGTAAACATAATTAAATTACAACTAATTAAGAATAATTAAAACTAATAAAAAAATTTAAAATAAATATTAAATTAAAATGAACATAAATACCTTGAAAATTGATCTGAGGTTGATCTCTGATCGTTCTTGAAAACATCAATATCAACTCCGGAGAAAAAAATTAAACCTGAGAAACACTGAACTCTAGAAATAGAATTTTGAGAGAAGAAGAAGATGAAGTTTGAGAATGAATTGAAAAAAAAAACGGATGGGGGTATTTATAGGTTAGATTATTTGTGACGGGTCCATTTGCGACGGGTAGCCCGTCGCAACTAATATTATTTGCGACGGTACCCGTCGCAAATACCTTAGCCATCATTTATTACGGTCAACGGTTAAATAGTTTTTTGCGACGGGTCCCGTCGCAAATAACCACCTGCCGACATACTATTTGCGACGGGGGAATATTCCCATCGCAAATACCTTTTACCGCCGCCGGTTATTTGCGACGGGCAATAACCGCCCGTCGCAAATATGTTTCCCGCGATTTGGCGCGCAAAGTGCGCCAGGTCTTTTGCGACGGGGAAAACAATCCCGTCGCAAAAGGCTGCTTATTTGCGACGGGCAAATACCCCCGTCGCAAATAAGTTTTTAACGGGGCTATTTGCGACGAGATTTATCCCCGTCGCAAATAACCCGTCGCAAATACCCATTTTTCCCGTACTGTACCTTAGAGACTTGTGATGCCACATATGCTAAAACAAGCTTCTACAAAAGGGAAGGAAAATAACCAATAATCGATGATGATATAAAGGATTCAGTACCCAATAGATTAGGGGATTCCCCTACAAACCTCTAGAGGATGTTTTCTAATGAATATGTGATTCCCAAAAATCTAGTTGAGGTAATATACCTAATCCTAGATGTCCAGGCCCCTTCTGTTCCTAGTGATAGTGTAAAAGACAATCATCTCTGGAATATATCTGCAATGACTCTGGAAATAAGGGGTGATAGTGTCTTTTCTTATAGCCTCTCTCAACTCAACAACTACATATATTCCCATAGATTACTGACTTCATGTAAAAATGCCTCAATATACTTAGATGTGGAAGAAGATAAGGTTGACATTAGGAACACCCCTCTTTCATTTAAGGAAGGAATCTCCACCACTATTGATGACCTCAGGTAGGTAAATTTTTGGAACAGAAGAAGACTTATAACCTACATTGATTTGTGCCTCCATGCCTCTTGGGGAGATAAAGATGTACATCAAATTTATAAAGAAACATCGATATGCGTTCTCTTAGAACTATATAGAAATTCCCAAACTGAATCTAAATGTGGGTACACACCATCTCAGATTTCCCAATGACTATCAAGGCTTCACGTAGGAAGCTAAGAGGGTGATCTTCTCTCATGCTACCAATATAGTGGCAGAAGTTAAAAAATTGATCAAATCCAACTTTTTTCAAGAGTTGAAATATCCAATTTGGATTTCCAATATCATCCTCATTAAGAAAATGAATGAAAAGATTAGCATTTTCATCAATTTTAGAAACCTTAATCGAAATCTAACAATGTATTACTAAACATTTTTGGTTATATCAATCTTTACTGACGAAACTAAGGGATTCCAAGCCCTTTCCTTCATGGATGCGTATTCATGGTACAATAAGATAAATATGGCCCCTGAAGATGAAGAATCCACTATCTTCAGATCACCACATGGTATATTTTTCCATCAGGCCATTACCTTTAGATTAAATAATGCTTGTGCTATATATCAAACAAAAATGAATCATATTTTAAAGACTTTATTGGGGAGAATATATGAATGTTATTTCTATGACCTAGTGGTCAAATCCCAACATTTATGTGATCACTTCATAGATCTTAAAACAGTCTTTGAAAAGATATGACGACACTAACTGAAGATGAGTATGATGAAATTCATTTTTACGGTAACCTTAGGGAAGTTCGTTGGATTTTTTGGACCCCACCATGGTATCGAGGTTGACCCAGAAAAGACTATTTCTATTATATCAGGTTCACCCACAATAAATCTCAAATAACACAGGGGAATCCAAGGGAACCTTTCCTACATTTGTGTTTTCAAAGCTAACTTAGATAGAAAATCACTCCCCACCACTTGGATAATGAATATGAGAATCACATATCAGTGTGAAAATAATTTCAAAATAGCCTAAGAGTGTCTCAAGCAGTACCTTCTATACCCACCGGTCCTAATACTATATGTGGAAGGGAGGCTACTCATCATAGATGTAGCCTCTATGGAATGATTACTTTGTTCTCTTATTACACCAAATAACAGTACTAGAAGTGAAAAAAATCTCTATTACAACAAATGAATGGTGTTAGGTACTATTACTCGAAACTCATATGTTGAAAAGAACTACCTCACAAGCATCTTTGTAGTGTGGAAGCTGATGAATTACATGTAGCACCATAAATTCCATATGTTCTTCCATATTGATATGATCAAGTAAATACTTGGCCGAAAAATGATAATTGGGTTTATAGATCGATGGGAAATCATCCTAAAAAATACTACATCTAATTTATGTCACAGAAGGTGGTGAAATTGAAATCCCTAGATAATTTCCTCGTGGTGAATCTTGTCCCATAATGTAAAATGATTGAAACTAAACTTTTGGATGATGAGTTTTTCTACACCCATGACACTCTCTATATATGGGAGATGTATTCTGATTGGGCCTCCCAAATAAAAATCAGAAAAATAATGGAAAAGATAAATCTCAATCAGGTTGTCTTAGGGATCATATTTTTTTCTCCAGACAAATCAATTTTCCCTACTCTTTCTCACTATCTAATGGCTACACAAATAATGAGGAAGAATACCAAGCCCTCATCATTGGGTTATAACTAGCCCTAAAGATAAAAATAGACTACCTAAATATCAAATAGGATTTAGAGCTAGTGATAAAGAAAATCAATGTAGAATATACCATCAAAAATCAAGAATTGACCCCTCTCACTAGCTATGCTAGGGGACTGATGGGATAATTCCATTTTGAGACTACATTGAATCATGTTCCCAAATCATAGAATGCTTTCACTACTGTGTTGACTAATGCAACCACAATATTGGATGAACCTGACTAGGAGGAATCAATATTCCATATCACATACTGAAGAATGGTCTCATAGATCATTATCTACGATATAGAAGAAATAAATCATATAAACACCACCTCAGATCATGATGAACTAGTATCCACCCCTAGATATATTTATCCCATAATTGGTTATCTCCAAATGGGACTATACAGATAGTCAAAGTCGAGAAGGAACAAATTATGTGGCTTGTAATGAGCTTTAAATTATGGTTAGAATTGATCGGCGAGATTAGATATGAACGCATTAAATTGAAAAGTACCACGAGCACTTAACCTCGGAACTTCAAAATCATTTAGTGAGTCTGATTATGGATTAATTTTCTTAAACATTTAAATTGAAATGAAAGCTACAGAACTTACGATGAGTTCATTTGGTCATCTTTTTAAAACCAGAGTTCTAAAAGTTGATTAATCTTGGAGTGGTGAACTCCAAGATCTGTTGTGTTGATTGATTTATCTCCAAGATAGGGAAATAAACTAATCCTTTTTAGTGGTACTTGTTGTAGTCACTACTGTGAGAAGGAATTTTTCCAAAACTAGTAGAATGATGATTTTTCCCCAGATATATTTCTCAGGATTGTTCATTTATCAGCATATTATATCTCTATTACTTACTGTTTTTATCCAGTTTCTTATTTCATTATGGTTTAGAAAAAAACATGAAATGATTGTGGTGTTTCATTCATGCCTTATTGAAAAATAAAAAAATATAAAAAAAGTAAAAAATAAAAAATTTACGTCACTGTTGACAACAATGGTGTATTTTTGAATGTTTTTAGAAGAATAGTGGTAATAATTTCCTTCTCGATAGGTTTGACCTTGCGTTCCACATAAAATATAGTTAATAGGAATATAAATAATTAAACTTTGACCACTAGCAGTTAAAATGTGTAGTCATTAAAATCAGTGAAGACAAAGTAGAAAATAACTCAAAGAAAAGGAACTCTCAAACCATAGAACTAATTTTAGAATTTAATTACAAAATATAACATCCAATACATCCCCAAGAAACTCCCTATAAGAAAACCAAAATTGGTTTACCCTTCCATTGATGCGAGTCTTTCAATAGAAGATGGAAGTTGACTTATAAAGGTCGAATTGAATAAATGAAAAACAAAGAAACAAATAACACCTCCCCGTAGTGTGAGGAAATTCACATTTTTGTGTGTGAAAAAATTCATACATTGATTAAATGGTATCAAATTGATAATAAAAATGATATAAAAATTTAATAATAATTATAATATGAAAATTTATTAAAAAACCAATGTGATTGAAAAAACATACATGATAAAAAATGATCATTCGATTACAAACTGAGAACATAACAATACAATTGAAAGAATAAAACATCATCCCATTATTAAATCACCACCACCACCTTAAATTGGTAAATTAGGAGTCTAGGTTTGATCCAACATCAATAAATTACTTCCTCATTAATTATAAGAGTCAAATGTGGGTGAGAAATAAAAGGAAATAATACTTTTCAACTTTGACCATAAAGATTGGATCAGATTCATTCCAATTTTGGACATGAGAATTTGACATTAAATATGGAAGAAAATGAAGGGGTCATAGAAGGGAAACATACTCTTATCGGTTTCATATAATATATTTCAAAATTTTAGGAAAATTAGATCATCCATTCAGATGTTGTGATTTAATTTGTGGGATGACTTTATGGACCTTCAAATTTGGCCCAAAAATTAAATGTCAATTTCGACCCCTGAATCTCCTTAAAAACATCACAATTAGCTTGAGAAATAATTTAATTAAGTGATCCTAAAAAAACTATCTATCTAAATTTAAAATTTTAGGTTCATTGGGATCTATTTTTGGGCTCCACTTTTACTTGATGGGCCTAAGGCCCATTATGCTTTGTCTATATATTTCTACATTCTTGGAAAAAAAATGTCCATCTTCCCTTGTGATTCTTCCATTGCTCCTAAAAATGAAAAATGTTAAAAAATAAATTTATCAATCATTTCTAAAAATATAAAATTCAAATAATGAAAATAATGTATTCTAAAAACTAATTATTGATTGGTCCTTATTTGAAACACTTTGAACATGAATTTCACATGTGATAACAAATGAAGTTCAATTAATAAAATTCATTAAACCCAGTGTTTATGGACATTGAATATTAAAATATAAGAAATTAATATTAGCATATTTCAGTGGCTAATTAGTCTATCTTGGCACATCCTTTCAAGAACTATGTATGGAGTTATTCTTGACTTCACAAGATATGTAGTGATGTAAGGATATCCAATCCTGGACCCATCCATGATAAATTAAAATAAAAATACCCCCTCCATGCATAGGGGTCAAGCATGTTAAGAGAAATATTTTTCAATAACTAGGTGTGTCTTGATTCCTTTTTCCATTGGACATATAGTGACACCCATACCTCTATTTTTCAACCCATCCAAAATATTCCATTTTAACATCAGGGGGCCTATGTCCTTACCATATGATGTTAAACTACATTTCCATTCAAGAACTTTGTGTGGATTGATTCCGATCATCATAGGATACATAGTGATGCCCAAATATCTAATATTTTACATAGATAAAACAATCAGTGAGAACACATCCCCCTTTTCATATAGTTCACACCTATATAGTGTGTCCCCCAGTCAAGAACAAGGTCTAGATTGATTCCTATCATCACATGATACAAAGTGATGTTCGGATCTCTAATACTAGGCCTAGCTACAACAAACAATGAAAAACTATACCCCCAACTGCCTAATGGCTGAGTCATATATGATTATTTTTCCTATGCATGATTAATATCTACGTATGGATTTCTTGAGAACATAATATATATTACCATTTTTTCTTCTAGTAACCATGTCCTCTCCGCATGATATTAATTAGTAGGGAAACAAATAAATCGTTACTACATGATGTTTCTATGCAAGGAAACCATCCTTATCACATGATGTTAAAATAAACGAAAAAAAATTCATCCCCATTATATGATGTTAAAATTTGCAGACCATCACCCATTTTCATTCCTTATCAAGAGACCACAAGAGCTTGACCCCGATCAACTAGAGTACGAGGTGCTTATTTCATATTTTAAGCACATCATTCCATAAGTAAAACTTTATATCATGAATGTATTGGGTTGATTAAAAACTTATTTGGAGCTAGGAAAAGAAAATAAATATCCCTCATTTACCATAATATCGATGCATAAGGGGATCAGACGTACCAACCAGAGACATCTTGGCTCTGTAAGAAGGGATTTCTAATCCCTATAAGCCTGAAGTTATCATGGAAGAACTCAACATCTTATTGTGTTATGGGTCATGGAAAACATGATTGTACCATATCATTACTCATGACATTAGAATCCCAACCATGATTTACAACATTTTCATCTCCCGCTTTCAAGGATGTTGGAGTGATCTTGACCTAGGGTATCCTAATTTGGTTCTTGTGTAACACCCCCCCTCATATTAGGTCTATGTGAATCACAAACTTAATCTTATTTCACTATGTTCAAATCTATATGACCTTAAACTCTTGCCTTTGATGGTATGAAAGCATGAATTTAAACTACTAGCTAAATGGACACAAGAATTCCCTTGTCAAAAACCTTCAAGGGGCAGCCTATGATAAAGTCAACTCTTCTCTCACTAAAATCTTCATCTCCAAAGTTTATGAAATAATTAGGGAATAAATAAATGAGGCATAAAGCTCATAAAGCCAAATTTATAGAATTATCAAAAGCAACTTTATTCTTACTGGACCCCCAAGTGTAGAAAAAAAGTCAGAGTAATTAATTTTCACATCTCCTCACTTTGAGAATATATTTTCTAGGCGGTGAAACAACTTTTAGGGTTCTTGGACCATTCTTTTATATTGAAATTTCTATAAATAAATCTCCATGATTTGAGTGTTGTGGATAACCATAAACCTTCCATGCCTAGAGAAAAGGATACATGGACTCAAGGGACCCTATTTTTTACTATTCATGTATATCTATGGATCCTACATATTCACCTATGGTCTTCAACCAAATTCGTAACTCTTTAAAATGTGTTTTTTGATCTTTGTGAGCCTTGATGTCACTTTGAGAAAACTCACCAGCTTAGTGTGTTCTGGGCCCTTCCCTATTTGATTGTCCCTTATAATCCTCCCAACCTGAATACTTTGGACCAAGATTTAAAATCCCCATATTCAAACTCTCCAAGGTGATTCAACATCCAAGATGTTACATCACCATGTTTTTACCCTTTCTCAAATAAGTAATGCAACAATCCATTCCTGAAACTTTGATGGCCCAGACATCATGATTAGATACCCCGAGGCATATGGATTGAGCTTTATAATTAAGAGATGAAATTTCCTAGGGTTCCAGAGCCCTTCTTGGATAGATTTACCCCAAACCAAAATTCACCTTCCAAACAATTGAGTCTTAATAAATCTTTCATGTACTTTGGAAAATGGCAGGGAAATCTCTATATGACCATGATATCAACACATAAGGGCTTTGACCTACCAACCAGAGGCATATCTTACTTGATGGAAAGGAACCCTGATCTTTATGAGCCCTAGTAATGCCATGGAAGAACCCATAATCTCAGGGTGTTATGGGTCATCCCTAACATGTCTACCCCTTCCCATTTTCATCAACTTGAAATTTTGGGTTATGACCTACATCACCCATATTCCAAATATCCTAGCTAACCTTAAATCCCTTGTATTTCACCATCAGCCAATATTACCCCATAAATCTCCCACAACCTTTGGAAAAGAGTTGATACAAATCTGTTTGAAAATTTTTATGACACATAAAGGGATTAAACCTATCTATCAGAGACATATCATCCTTTTAGGAAATGATCTCTAATCCTCGTGATCCTCAATTACACCATGACGGAACTCAGCACCCCCTTAGGGTGGTTTGGATCAACCCTTTCATGTCTACGCCATATTCCATATTCATCAATCATGTCTTAACAACAAGAATTTAAACTGAACAATATCAAAAGGTCTATGATAAAATAACCAAAAATATAGTGAAATAAGTTATAAGCTAAAATACCCTAAAAAAGTGATATAAGGTATAAGATAAAAGACCCTAAACTACATTGGTAGAAGGTACGATCTAAAATATCCTAAACTACAATAATAGTATTTCCAATCTAAAAGACCCTAAATAATAGCACAACAATGATATAGTCTGTAAAAGAAAAAAAGATCTTGTAAATCCGACCATATATCCTTATAAAAAATCAATATATTCTCTCAAAATCCATAAAATTCAGAAAAAGATAGAGTACCCTCCCTTCAAGACATATTTTCTACCAAGATTGTCCTTCACTGAATTAGGTAATTTGAAGATAGTTGGAGAGAATATATCGACGGAGAATCTCCTATTAGTGGGAATTCATGAGAATTTCATGAGAAGAATTTTTTATGATTTAGTTATTCAGATCTAGGAATTCAGGTTTACCTTATATTATGAAAAGGATGGGTATCACAAGTGATTCATATAACATTAGATTAATGAAATGACATACACATCATGAATAAAGGATAGTCTTGGTGTTCAGATGGGAGAAGCCTTTTTAGAACATAGATATTAGAATTCGCATGATATCAAGGGTCATCATTGAGTCTTATAGAGATCATGGTTCTTTTATTATATGTGGCAGAGGAACTAGGACTAGTGATAGAGCTTATCTGAATAAATGTAAGTGGAATATGTTAGATAGATATAAATAAAATATTGTCAAAGGAAATTCATAAAATCCAAAAGAATCAATCATTCACATCACATTAATTATCAAAGGGAATAAAAATAACATATTAGATTCAAAAATCGATTGGATCATGAAAATACCATAGACCACATAAACCCATAGAATATCATGCAACTACATGACCCCTCAGAAGACTTGCGATAATGTGAGCTTGACATAGTCATGTGATCTGCGTAATGGTCAAATGATCACACAGTTGAGCCAATGTATCCCAAGAAAAAAATCAAATACAACCATGATAAATCCATGGAAATGGTTCAACAAATTACCAAATATACATTTGTTATTGATTTGAACGATTACCTAGGAAAATCAAGTCTTGCGAAGTAGTTCTCACAAAAAATTCTCACAATTAGTTCTTATGGGGGGGGTCCTACAAAAGGGTCATGCGATATAGGAAGGGTGTGGAAGATATAAGAGTAGGATAGTTGTTGAGTGAGCCTCTCTCCATTCTCTTATTTATAGAGACTCCCATGGAATGAAAAATATTGTCTGGAATACTATGTGTCACTCAAGACATCGATTAGAGATAGCTCCAAGGCCTCGGTTGGGAATTTACTTTTCTCAAAACAAATCCTTTTCCCCTATGGACCTCACTTCTATAGTGGGGAATTTTTTGACGCCTACCAGTGAGCATCATACAATCCATAAAGGAAGAAATACCTGAATATCAGTATTATTCCATCTGCAAATCTAATAAAGAAAGAGGTTTAAAAGACCACATAGATCATGTTAACCTCTCGAAGACATGTGATTGCATGACCATTAAGAGGTCATGAGGACTATATCATGCAATAGATAACCTAAATAATATCCCATATATCCCTTTTATGAGTCCCTATGCTCTCATAGAGGCATACAAGACACTCGATAATCACACGGTGGCAGCCATATTGGCTCCCCAAGTCACGTGACTTGTCTACGAGAAGGTGCTTAACAAACCATCAAAAATACTTAGATAATAAGGAGGAAAAATAAAAAATAATGGAGCCTCTTGTAGTCATAAATATCATGAAACATGACCAGATTGTTCACAAGACACCATTGAAGCCCCTTACGGCATGTCTGCCTCATCGTGCAAGAGATCGATGGCATGGAACTCTCGTAAAAAAGGTTTTCAACATGTCCATCTAGACCTATGATCCCCATTTGGATATAAAGAAAACCATGATGGTCTATCAATGATAATGCTCACAAATCACCAAAGGAACCTTTGTTGTTCACTCAATGAATCACAAACAGGGAGAGTGTTTGTCTTTCATAACACTCAAGCAAACTCACAAGACCCCAGATCCTTGTAAAATGAACAAGGAAATACAAAGGAAAAATGAATAAGCATCTGGTGGTCTTAAACCTCATGAGACACACTCCTTCTCTCTACAAGACCTCAAAAAATCCCTCCAATAAGATAGAATGATTTGTCAAAATCCCTTTAGAAATGCATATTTGTCTCATGGAATATCCCAGAAAAGTCACCCTACTTTATGAAAAAGCATTTCAATAGGAATCCTAATCAATCAAAGGACTTGGGGAATATCAATCCAAAAATATAAAATCCCATTGGAATGCCAACATGATTAAGTTAGACTCCATTAATTAGTAATAATCCATTAAATTGGGTGATGATGGGATGATCTCACGACCATTGAAAATCACATGGCACACTCAGAATGACCTGCAGTAGGATCTTATAAAAAACATGGAATCAAAGACCTCCATCGACTCCATCCTAGTTTTTTTCAATAAATGATGTGCAAAGAAGAAAGTAATTTTGGTGGTGAGGCCTATAAATTCTGCACCCCAGTATGAAAAATTGCATCTTTGGATCCTTACACTATCGTACCTGAGAAACAGAGAGGATTTCTCAGAGTAACTGATCTCACAATTGGAAAGGTTTTCCATTAGTTAAAATCCAGAAGACAACAAAAGCGATCATGTGACATGCATAGGAACTTTGCATGATCACTCATAGATTATATAAAGTAATTCATATAGGTTATTTTAAGAACATCCCCCATAGCTACTGAATCATGTGAGACTTAAACAAGATAACACTGAAAAAAGCCTAAGGAATATGTGATAAAATATTATAACAAAAACTAAAAAAACATGAGAGTTAAGTGAAAAACATATGCATTGACCCTCATGCACTTCACACGAACAACACAAGCCATGTGACGGTTCTAAGAAATGTTGAATAGATCACATGATGCTCCTTTTTCATACTATTTGGATCAAGATATGTCCCTGTAATTGTGAGAGAATGTCAAATAGTTCCCTCAGGCATGCCACAAGAGTTTCACAAAATTCTCCAGGCTTTCCATCTAGACCTTGTGATATCCTTCGTATGTGTCAACCAAATCATACAATGACACCAGTACATATCAGCTGAATATTGCGATGGGAATATGAAATGTCAAATGGCCATCACTATGTCATCTGAACAATCCAGAGAGACCTTGAGACGTCCTACATGCATGTCAAACATCTTTCACACTAACATCCAAACAAGTTAGCCAAGACATGAAGCACCCCTAGACAGGTCACATTGACTATCATGACACCCTCCAAGTGTGTCAACCATATTTTGGGATCAAAGCTAGGAAATGTTTTCTAGATAATGTGACACCCTAAAAATGTGTTAGATGATATCATATAATGGTCTCCAGAATCATCCATCTAGGTCTTGCGATGTCCAACAGACTAGTCAGCCTTTTTCATGAGATAGCCTTTTGAAATTCAATCTAGATTATGTGATGTCCCTTGGACAAGTCAACTGGATCATTTTTTTGTATTTAGACATTCTAGGAATATTTCCTATGACATTTCAAGAATAAAATCAATAAAAGGCAGGTAGACAATCAATAAATTCATGAATACAAGCAGCATAGGTCAAGAATAAATCCTAGGACTTGATAGCCCTATCCAAACTTCATAGCAGGGTGGACTCAGTGTGTAAGACCTAGTTCAATTGAAATATGATGAAATTGAATCCTCATAAAACAAGGATATATAGGAATACTTAATAAGGCCCTAGGTCTCTAATAAGAATTCAAATGGAAGACCGAGAATAAATCCCACATCCAAATGCAGTGAGACTGATCATTTTCCATCCCTTGTTTCCCACACTGAGCATAGATCACATGGGATTAGGAAGCCGTAATGATCATATCATTCACATAGGGAAACCTCAGTGTGTAAGCCCTGGTTAAATAGAACTATGGCAACTTTTAATCCTCATATAACTAGGCCACATTGGAAACCTTTATAAGGATCGATCTCCAAAATAAACATCCAAAAGGCAGTCCTAATACATAAGTCCCCCATCCACAAGTAGTGAGACAATTCATTTTCTATCCATTGTTTCCCACACCAAGCATAGATCATGTGGGCCTAGAAATCTGAAATGATGATATCATTCACATAGGGAAACCTCAGCATGTAAACTGTGATAAAAAATATGACATGATATTTCCACTACCTATGTACAAACGGAAACCTCAACATGTAATCCTCACTCTATTGAACCATGAGAATTCTGATTCCTGTAATAACCAGGTTACTTATAATGCCTTCATAAGGCCCAAACTCAAATAGGCATCCACTTTAGTGTATTTATTTCCATATATCTAACATTTCAACCATTGAGACATATTCATTAATATCGTTTGATATTTTTACCTATTCTATCAGTGGAATGAGATGTGAACTGAACTAAAATAAATCTAGTTACCACAATAACCATGATATATAAGATTCATTCCTAAGGCCCTAGATCCATATTAAACTTCCAAAGGGATGTACTAATACACAGGCCCCACATCCATTTGTAGTGATACTGACTAATTTCTATCCTTTGTTTCTGTCACCGAGAATGGCTCACATGGGCTCTAGGATTTGAAATTGTCATATCATTCACATCATGAATCTCCCTCGATATAGGGAAACCTCTACATATAATACCTGATGAGTGTCATGAAATTAATCCATCCATATAAGTACATCAACCTTGGGTCCATTCCTAAGGGCATGATCAAAATATGATAACTCCAATTCTTTCCATAACTAACATACATCAGATATCTGCTCAAGACTCAAGATCAAATACCTGGTTCCTAAGTTCATGCACATATGTTCTTTTTACATGATAATAAATTTCATGGTTTCAACAAAATACATGGGATTTGAATGAACAGGCATGATATAACATGATAACATAAAGACAACATGTGAATGTTTCAACAACATTAAACACGACATCATAAACATAAGTCAAGGTGAACCAAAAATATAACATAACATAATGGGATTAGGATAACATCTCGTAAACCATACATGGAATATCATGAGACTGAAACATTACCCAATGCATTGGAGTGCTATATGGGTGCACCCATCATTATGATACCATGTACATGCATACGTGGCCACAAAGATCATATAAACAAGAATGCATATCAACACATAAAATACCACCATAATGGAGTGTTGATTATATAAATTTAACTCCAAAATAAAATAAGTAAAAGTGGATAATGGTTTAAGACCTTGATAGGAAACAGACATGGGTATTCATTACAGAATTTATTGGCTTAGAAAATCTCAAGGAAATTTCGGTAGTATAATGGGAGCACATAAATGTTCATGGGAGGAACTAATGAGATTTAAAGGGCTCTATCAATATTTATAAATATTAAAGTAAGTAATGGGGATATTTAGGAACATATAACAACATTAGTTATTTGATATAAAATTCATAAGATAATAATGATTCCTAAATAAAGGGAAGGAGAGGATCCCTTACCTTGAGAGGGTGATTCCAAAAGCTAGGGAGGATATTATTAAGAGTTTGGGGGAACCTTGAGAGGAATACATTGATGGTAAGTATGAGTAATGATGTTCTCCGTGTGTTTTTATTGAAGAGAAATGATAGATTGAGCGATTTTATATAGGAATAAGGTAGGGGAGTTCTTTATTATTTCACAAACATAGGTTTTGGACTCTATATAGTAAAGTAACCAAAAAAAACCATACCATGGTTTTTCCCTTTTTTCAGATAGTTTATACCATATATGATTTTTTTTATTTTATAAATCCAAGGGATTAAAATATTAAAATATAACCTTTGGTGATGTGGAAGTGAGTCACGTTCTTAAAGAAATGACTTTAAAACCATAAAATATTATATAGGTTTTAGGGGATTCATAAAGACTCCATTAAATTAATAAAATAACCTTAAAAAACATTATTTTAAAGGGTAAACATATATTTGTTTATGTATACCTTTTATAAAGTTTATTACATAACTTTTCATCATTATGATGTCATAATACACACCATATTTTTGTAGCATATTTAATTTTTACCTGAAAATTCAACCATATAAGAAAATTATGAAAAATACACTATTGGATAAGGTTGACATGCTGATTCCAAAAATAATATTTATTTTATTTAATTAATTTTCTCAATATATGAATATGCACTTTTAATATAGGATCAAAATTTATTGAGAAATTCTTGGTTTCTTTACAATAACAGTTTTTGATCCAATATAGAAATTAAATTTGAAATCATAAAAATTGTATTATAATTTACATTTAATGATCAAAATTTAATAATAAAATTTTATTAAAATTTTATTTACTTCAAAAATCCATTAATTTATAAATGTAAATGTCTCAATTAAAATCGAATATTACCCAAAATTAAAATTTATGTTTTTTAAATCAAAATCAAAATCATTTATAAAGTTAGAAGAATAAGAATAAAATATATTAATTATTCTATAAAATATGAATATTAATATTATTAAGGTCTTAACACAAATCCCTATATTACACCAGAAAACTCTGTAATGGCAAAGTGCATGTTGGGGATAATTTAATTGGGTGGTTCGACATACATGGTTTGGGATGTGATCTAGATGAACTTAAACTTCTCTTGTAAAAAATTTCTATCACGCTTTATTTGTTAGATATCAGCTAGTTATTTTTTAAGGGAAAATACTAGTGATGCTATATTTCTTAGTATCTCTATGAAATGGGCTTCATAGGCTAAAATCCTATTAGTTGAGTCCATCACTTCCTTTGTCTATGTCAATTGGATGTATCCAAACTCTATATTTATACTAATAATATGATCACTCTTCAATGGATATATTATCAATGATAATGATTCTTAACTATCATATAAATATGGTATGATATAATAAAAAAGTTATTTAATGTGTTTTATATAACCATAATACATAATAATACATTTAATTAAATAAAAAATGAATTTTATTTATAAAAGTTCAGGTTGTTACATTCTTCAGCCTTCATAAATTTCACCCTAGAAATTTTCATTTCTCACACTAAAAATTGTGAGGGTAATTATATATCATCACATACTCTAATTCCCAATTCTCTTCTTCAAAATTGTGGTTTCTCTATAGCACTTTGACTAGGTTAATTTTCTTATTCAAGATAACTTTGTCTCTATGAACTAAGATCATCAGAAAATGCTCCTCATATGAGAGATTATTCTCCAATGTTAACACCTATAGATTCATCACATGTGGGGGGTTTGGTATGTACTTCCTCAAGAGAGATAAATGAAATAAATCATATACTAGAGATAGTTTAGTTGGGAGTTCTATTTGAAAGAACACCACACTGATATGATCAGGGATCTTAAAGGGACTGATGTATCTTGAACTAAGATTTCTATTCTTCCCAAATCTCATGACATTATTCCATAGAGATATGTGGATTAATACCTTTTCTTTAACCTAAAAATATGGGTCTTATAGACGACTATTATCATATCTATTATGTTGAATTTTAGTAGAAAAGATGCGATACTAAATGGTATTAACCTTTCCCACCATTTCCTTGACCATTTCAGGACCTAACTGTTTTCCCCAACATTATTCCAGTATATAGGTGTTCGATACATATTCCTATAAAGGACTTCATAGTGATCCATTAGGATTCTTAAGTTGAAATTATTATTTTATGATAACTCAACCAGGGGAAGTTTTTGATCCCATTCTCCTTTGATGTCAGTTGAGAATGATATCAATATGTCCTTAAGTGTTTGGATTGTCTACTCAGATTAAACATCATTTTGAGGGTGATAATCTGTATTGAATATCAAATTAGTATTTAATTTTTTTTTTGAGAACATAGATTAAAATCTTGGATCTCGATCATATATAAATGATAGTGGTGTTCCATGCAGCATCACCAATTCTCTAATATATATCCTTGTAAGATGATTGAGTGAGAAGTCCTTATAGATTGAAATGACGTGAGGATAGATTGTAAGATGATCTACCACAACCCATATAGCATTATTTCCTAGCAATGTATTTGGAAGACCAGTGACAAAGTCCATGGTTATTGTTTCTCATTTCCATGTAGGGATGTATTATGGTTGAATTATTCCCTTGGATTTTTTTTCCTTTAATCCTTAACTTTCTACCATATATGAAACCTTGATGTAAATTCTATTATTTAATTCTTCATATTTTCCCAATAATAGTGCTCTTAGAGATCTTGATACATATTTTTACTCCTGGGATGGATAGTAAAGGTTGAGCTATACACATCATCAATAAACTCCTTCTTTAACTTAGTTGTTACAGATAGTCTTGACCCAAATCTTACATATCCTTCTTTATTAATTTTGAACTCTTAGGATTTCATTTTTCTTATAGTTTCTACATTCTTATGAATTTCCACATCATCTCTTTGAGAATCCTTTATCATCTCTATATGGGATGGTTGAGTAATCATTTGTGAAAATATTGACTATGTTCCTTCCTTTATGATTCACATGCCTATCCTTTTCAAGTATAATAAGATCAAATCATTCTCAATTATAATCAATGGAAAAATTTTCAGATCCATTCTACTTAGATCTTCTTTTATTTTATTTTATTTCTTAATATGGTAGTCGATTGAGAAGTCATATCCTATAATCAGCTCTAACCATATTCATTGGGGATTATTCATCTATTTCTTTGTGATTATATGCATGAGGATCTTATGATCTATTTATATTTCACAATTCTCCCCAAAGAGTTATTTTTACTAGATTTTCAATGTGAATATTACTAGAGTTATCTACAGATCTTGTTTTGGGTAGTTCTATTCATGAATATTTAATTTCCTTAAGGAATAGGCTATCACTTTTTCATTCTGCATTAGTACACAACCCAATAACTTCTTCTAAGTATATATTCATACCATGAAAAGTTCCCCACTTTTGGGTAGTGTAAGTACAAGTGTAGTGATAATCTTATTTTAAACTCCTTGCAGCTCTCTTCACATTCATTATTCAAAACAAACTTGAATCCCTTCTGATTTAGATTTGTTATAGGGTTTATAAAATGTGAGAAATTTCTCACAAATCAATGATAGTACCTAGATAATCCAAGAAAACCATGGATTTATATCATATATGTTTGTTTTATCTATACTTTAATTACTTCTATATTTTAAGTGTCCAAATATATCTAATTTCTTATGGAAATATTCACCAAGAATGATACATCCTTTAACTACTACTCACATTTTTTATACATTTCATAATTCTTATCATTTCATAAGGTCTTTAGAATCGTGAAAGGATTATCCTCATGCTCCTCCTTTATTTTGAAGTATATTAGAATGTCATCTAAAAATAATGCGAAACAATTTATGAGTTAATATCTAAAGACTCCATTCACTAAGTCCATGAATATTTATAGAGAATTAGTGAGTCCTAATGGCATTATCATGAACTCATATTACTCACACAGTGTATGGAAGGTAGTCTAGTAGATATCCATATTCTTCACCATTAAATGATAATACCTTGATAAAGATCCACTTTAGAGAAGTATTGGGATCCAAGTAGATTATTGAACAAGTAACCAATATTTGGTAGAGGATATTTTTTATTTATTATGATCTTGTTTAGCTCATGATAATCAATATAAAGAAAAATTGACCTATCCTTCTTCTTGATGAATTGGACTGGTGCACCCCAGAGTGAGTCACTTGTGAATATGAAACTTTTATCTAGATTATTCTATAGTTGATTACTCATGTCTACATGAACCATAACAACGATTCTATATGAAGCCTTGGATAATAAAAACACCCTAGGTATAATCTTGATTAAAAATTAAACATCTAGGCTAGGTATAAGTCTGAAATTATTAGAGAAATGGATAAACATATTCCCTTACAATGGGAATGTCTTAAAGTATGATCTTTTCCTTAGACTCAACCATTTGAGTTCAATATGCTTACTAATAGGGAAATAATAACAATGATTGAGATGTTGGTGCTAAATGAGAGTCATACTCATCCTTTCACTTGTGCATAATTAAAGGAATATTTATGATACAAAGAGTGATTTCCTTCTAGGATATATTTATGTTGGCTCTATATAATGAATTACAATCCATACAAAAAATTAAATCAAATTCCACTAAAGAGAGTATCACAAGGATTTCTATAAATTTAATTAATTTTTTTCACTAGAGGAGTTATATATTTTATATGTAACTATTTCCCCATTTTACATTATCATAGATAGACCTACTTCTATGTTCTATGGTGGTCTTTTAATAGTTCTACTAAACATGGTTAATATAAAGTAATTCGTAGAACTAGAATAAAAAATTATATTCTATATTATCGATTGAATAACTGGAATACCTATCACCACTTTATTTTCATGTTTCAACTCAATGGTTGTGATGAAATATGATCACCCTTACAACCTTGGAGGTCTTTGGAATTGATTTTATATAGAAACCCTTGGATTAGGGAAGTGGTTTTCTTAGTTTAATTGTTTATTTTAATTGAAACATTTGACAATAGGTAGAGGTTTGGCTGGAGCATTCATATCTTACATTTAATTAATGGGTTTCTCCCATCAATAATCACTAGCGAGGTTCCCTTACTCTCTACACCTAAATAATTTCATCTTCCCCTAAGATTTTTTTTGGGGTTCTTCTTTCAACAGTACTAACAAGTAGGATGTTGAAATTTCCAACTAGTGTTAGATTTCTCTATCACACTACTTGAACTAAACTCCACTTTACTCTTCATGTCCTTATGAGACCATTTATATTCATTGATCTCTATTTCATCTTTAAGGTCACACCTAAAAATTTCCTCGTAGCTATCAAAGTCTTGAATCACATGGGATCTTCTTATACTCAGTTTTATCCCACCATAGAATCAGTCAAATTTTCATTCGAGGCTAAAAAAAGCCGGAGGTGTATCATGAAAGTCTTGTAAAGTTTTCCTTATCTGCCTTGATGGATTCATCATATTTTTTCTTTAGGGAGAAATTTCCATTACATTTTAATTCAGAGAGTGTGATGAAAATATTTTTCAAAAAACATTTTCCAGAATTCCTTCCACCCCATTAATTCGATCTCTTCCTCAGGATTAATATTATTAATCAATGTACACCATTGATTTGATTAACTCTTCATTAGAAAAACAATTAGTATAACCTTATCTTGATCGAAACATTGAATTATGGAGAAGATATTCTCAATGGAGTTAACCCATTGTTTCCTGATTAAGGGATCAGATGATCCATCGAATTTTAGAAGCATTTATTTGATACAGGACTCAATTTTAGACAGTTATTTATTAGTGGGATTTATGAATTCCCCTTAATCCAGGTTTCTATTTAGAGCCTGATTCAATTGGGAGAGTATCATCATAAGGTTCATGATTGCTACTCCCATTAGGTTGGGAATCTCATTTGGATAGTCATCACATTACCCTTCACATTAATTGCTTACTCGGTTCACCCTATTTCCAACCATTAGATAAAATAAAGAGAAAATTAGGGATGAGTATCTTTAAACTATTAAAAAAATAAATGGGAATCCAATAACATTAAAGGGATAACTTATAAATGACATGTATTTCTTTAACTTTTGAATTTCAAAGATTCTATCTATGTTATCCAGGATATATTTCATATCCAAAACTTTTATTTGATTTTTTTTTCATTAATAATGGTTCATAATGAACATGTGAATATAAAAAATAATATCCCTTGGGAGTATCAAACTAGGTTTGTGGAAAGGCCCATTATCTTTCACCAGTTACAGATTGAGTCTAACTCAATGTGGTGTTTTTGGGATTAACCCCGAGGTACATCTGTTCGAAAACCACATCCAATTGTATTATCTAAACATGGATGTATTTTATTGGAAACCACATACTCTATAATTTAATAAATTTTTTATGTCTTCTTATGTTTCATGTTATCCCTAAATCCTTCTCTAATGTGTTATAATCCCAATACCAAAAATAACTAAACTTTCCTGTCATACAAACTATGAAAAACTTTGGCTATATTTCACATTATTTCCTGATATATTATATAGTATTACACATAATACAACCCAGAATATTGATAATTATAGTGTCTTTGGGTATGTAGGTACATTACATAAAAACATAAAACATGGGGTACATCGTCATTATTGAAAACATCCTCAACAAGCTCATAATGTTACATCTTACTTAAAACTACATGGTAAAACCTAGGGGAATACATATGAAAGGCAGTGAGAAATAAAGACTAGTAAGAGAATAAATAAGGAATAACATGAATACAGTATTACATGTAATAAAATTTGAATTTCCGTGGGGGTATAAATTAGGTGATAATCATAAACATGAACAGTGATGCCTGATATACCCTGATAACATATAGAAAACTTGGAAATGTGGAAATAAATTTACACATAACACAATAAACACATTTCAAGGTTAAAAAACAATAAAACATAAAAAAATTATTTAGGATAACCTCCAGTTCACCATACATGGCGTATAATGAGACTAAAACATTACCCAATGCATTGGAATGAAATCTGGGTGCACCCATCCTTATCTTATCATATACATGATTATGTGTGCCGCAAAGATCATACAAATAAGAAAAAATTTAATATAATTTAATACCAAGGTAATGAGGTGTTGATTACGTACTTTTAATTCCCCAATAAAATAATTATGAGTGGATAAATGTAAACACACTTGATTGGAAATGGATATAGGTATTCACTAAAAAAAAATTTGGCATGGAAAATCACAACGAAATTTCAACCACATAACATGGGAACATTAATGTTCATAGGGGATATTAATGAGAGTTATAGAGGTATATAATCATTTATAAATCATTAGGTTAGTATGGGGGATAATTAATAACATATCGTAACATTTGGAATTGTAGAAAAGGCATAAGTTAATGAAGATGCTTGAATAAAGTGGAGAATGATATGATCCCTTACCTTGAGGGGGGATTAAAAAGGTTTGTGAGAATCTTAATGAGAGTTTGGGGGATCTACGGGAGGATTCAAGGGAGGGGATGGAAGATTAAGGATGTTGTTCAAGGTTTTTGAGTGAATATGAATTGGGGATTGGGTGTGTTTATATTTGAAAATATAAGGGTGTTCGTTATTATTCCCCAAACATAGGTTTGGACTCTATATAATAAATCAATCAAAACCACAAACCATACTTTGGGGTTTTCACATGTTTTCTACCAAATAGAAGTGGTTTGAATTATTTTATAATAAAAAATTTCATAAATTATTAAAATACTACCCTTTGTAATGTGGAAGTGAGTCATGTTCTTAATGAAATGAGTTTAAAAACTTAAAATATAATATAGAATCTAGATGAAAAATAAAGGACTTATAAAAACAATAAAATAACCAATTTTTTTTAAATTGAAAAGATATATTTGTTCATGGATACGTATTATATAATTTATTACATAACTTTTGGGTCCTTATGATTCCATAATACTCACTATATATTTTTTCCAGTTTGAATCATTAGCCAAAAATTTGACCATTTTAGAAAATTATGAAAAATTCACCGTTGAATAATTTCGACATGGTGATTCCAAAAATAATATTTATTTTATCAAAATATTTTTCTAAATATATGAATTTTAAATTTGAAAATAGAATCAACATTTTTTGATAAATTGTGTGTTTTTTGACAATTACAGTTTTTGAACCATTATAGAAATTAAATTTATCATCATAAAAATTATATTAAAATTTAAATTTTAAAATAATAATTTAATAATAATAATTTATTAAAATATTATTTATTATAAAAATCCAGTAATTCATCAAAATAAATGTTCTAATTGAAGTTTCATATTATATAAAAATATAATTTTTTTATCGAATCAAAATAAAAATCAATTATAAAGTAACAAGAATATGAAGGAAAAATATATTATATTATACTAAATATTAATATTAATATTATTATTATCTTGATATATTGACCTTTGTTACACTAGAAAATGGCCTAAGGTTATGGTGGGTGACGGTGATATTTTCATTGGGTGTTTCAACAAAAATGGTTTAAGATTTAATCTCGGTGAGCTTCAACTTCTCTGGTAGAAATTTTAACTCATGATTTAGTTGATGGATCTCAACTTGGGATTGATCAGGGAAAAATACTAGTAATATTTTCTCTCTCAGAATCTCTGACAAATGCTCTTTATAGGGTATGATCATACTGATTGAGTCCATCACTTCCTTTGTCCATGTCAATTGTAATCGTCAAAACCATATATTTATTCTTATCATATGATCACTATTAAATTTATATATTATCAATGATTTTGATTCTTAAGGATCTTATAAATCCTATATGAATTAATAAAACAAATATGTTCATGTGTTTTCTATAACCATAATACATAATAATACATTTAATAAAATCTTAAAGGAAATTTTATTTGTAAAATTTTGGGTCGTTACGTGATTCATGATTAAGATGAAAACGAGGAGTTAATTTGAGCTACCAAATGGATGTATAAAAAAATTTAACATCTATATTGGTATTCATTGAATATATAAAGATAAAAATGGAGTGATCCATGAAAAATATATATATTTATATATTTCATGCAGCTAAGAAATATATTTTTTATATTTACATGGAAGTTAAAATAATAAGAAAGAGTGAGCCCAACCTATAATAGATTTAACAGAAAAATATATTTTTTAACAAGTATTCCTTCTTTTCAGGAGATGAATAAAAAATATGAGCTCTAGTTGGTATATTGAGAGGGATGAGTTGGGTATTTTGAGAAGAATATGAGGATGAAGATAAGTATTTTGAGGTCTATTATAAGTGGAATATTAAAGATCATCCATCCAAGAGAAAATGATAATAAAAAAATTTAGTAAAAAGTGAATAGAAATGATGGAATTTTTTAAGAGATAGTATTTGAGGAGATAAAAATAATTTGATATTGTGGATCACTTCTCTATATAAAAAAATGGGAAACTGAATGGAGGGTTGTGAAAACCAAAATACTTGATGGGGTTTCTTTACTAAAAAATTCAAGAAATGTATTTACTAGTGCCTTACATATAAAATAAAAAAATAAGGAGAGAGAATGGTGAGATAGACTACTAAAAACAAAGATTTTTTTTCATGGAGGATCTGATAACTCTCAAAGGAGAATAACTTATAAGGAATGATAGTAAATGTAAGGATGATCACAAAGTATCTAATAAAGGATAGAATAAAAGGATCACATGATTTCCATATTTAAAGAAGCTTGAGAAGAATAAGTTGTGGAAATGTTGATGTGTTATTCATGGAATTATACTCAGCATTGACCTATTTAAATTATTTCTAGTGAAATATCCAGGTGAAATTTTTTTGTTGAATATATGTGAAGCTAAGATGAAGTAGTGATAGATTTTTAGTTATTTTTCCTGATGATATATCAGAAATTGAAGAGACTGTTGTTGAGAGGATGGAGACCACTTTTTGTATTTAGTTCCATCCAATACTATGATGGTTATTGAATTCAAATAAGGATCATAAAGATAATACTTGTGTATATAAGGTGTGAATCTATGTAACTTCTATGACTTAGGGTATTCCAGAATACCATATTATAAAATTTTAATCTCAATGTGAAGCTACATTTGAGAATGTCCTATGATAAATAATAAAGTTTTTGAAAATTTTGACTATATTTAGGTGCATAAAATACAAAACCATTTTAGTCACCTATTGATTATAGTGGATAAATTGTGAATGGTGAGAAAAAAACCATGATAATGAGTAGTCCTTCAATCTAAATCTTTTAAAAATATAACATGAACTATTTAATTATTTCAATTTCATTACATGTGGTATTATTTCTTGGTTAGAATTAAAATAGATCCATTTGAAATAAAAAAGTGTTTAAAAGTTTCTAATAGAATTTGGAATTTGGTAAAAAAAAACATGTGATTCAACCACATCTTAGGTGTTTTCATCGATCATATTTGGAATTTGAACTGGTATCAAACAAAATATTATCCTCTGATTAGAAACTTTTTTGATAACCCACTGTATTTCATTTGGTTTTATTAATTGGATATTTTAAATGTTATAAAATTACAATATGTAATGATCTTAATCTATTACTATTATTACACATGTGTAATTATCTACCAAGACTACAAAAAATTTGAGAAAGATAGAGGCCATATAGTTGAGAAAACTACAAGTGAAAATGAAGAATCACCAATATCTAAGGTTTCTTATAGTAGTAAGTGTTATATATGATATTTTTAGAATTACTAAATAAATTAATCTAGTTCAAGATTTATTGACGTTTAATCTTATAAATCTAATAATATTAGAAACTGTGAGTTTGGAATTCACATAAAGAATTTTTATGTTGAAATTATTTTTTATATATGTGATTTTATTATAGAGAAAGATAATGAAAAATCATAGTTTAATTATGATTCTTATAATATGAGGAAGATATTTGTAGTAAAATTATAGAAATGAAACACTCTCATAAGTGAATTGATGTTTAATGATAAATTATTATTTATCATTAGAGGGAAATTCTCAATAGATAAAAATAATATGAAATATTTTATTAATGAGAAATATCTTTCTAGAATTTTTTGTGTGGATAATTTTGATTTATTTAAAGAGTATCACAGGGCTAAAATTTGTGTTAATTAAGCTTAGTTTGAATTAGAATCCAAAATAATAAAAGACAATGAACATTCTCTAAGTGAACTTGACAAGACTCATGATGAAAATATTCATAACATTAAGTATGAGTGGAAATATAGGTTTATATTATTGGAGGATGAAAAGAAAAATCTAAACCTAAGGTGTCTTGAGCTATAAATAAAACAAAAAATATATCGAATCATCATAATAAAGTCATTTACAAATAAATATGAAGATATTTTTTCCAATTTTTTTTCCATATATGGCTTTTCCCTAAAATTGGAATATTTTTGGTGGGAAATAGTTCCTAAAAACATTGTGAGAATTATACACCTCATGCTCATGGAATAATGTATCTCACTACTTATATAAAGTTTCTAGTATGTAATATACTTTATATATTAGTGTTGTAGTAAAGTCAAATTATGGGAAAATATAGATGAATAAAGATATTGGTAAACCCACAAATATATCGAGGGTTGAAGTGAGAAAGTACAAGACAAATAAACCCAATATTGTAGCCCAAAATAGTAGTGAAACTTAGAAAGAAATGGCAAGGCTCTCATGTAGAAAAATCTAGAGTGCTTGAGATTATAAAAAAAATGAAGAGGTTTGTAGGATACTGCTAGTGTTTTTGGAGGTCTGATCACATTTCCCATTATATTTTTTGCATAAAGTTTCGATATATAAAAGTTGGATAAATAATTAATAAAGGGAGATAATTACTAAATATAAGGAATATCCTGTTGGATAGAAGTTATATTCCATAATGAAGAATAATTTATCTTGGAGGAGTAGATATGATTCTATTTATACTTTACAAGACTATTTTAACAATGGTTTCCACACATATAATGAATAATGGTATATTCTAACAAGAAAAAAAATATTATTATAATGATAAAAGAAGGCCATAATATACCAAGAAAAAAGTAATAAGGAAAAGTGAGTCTACCTTAAAGAGATAGTAGGAGAAGTCAGTTAAATTAAGTGATCCCAAGTTGTCTAAGAAGATTCTAAAAAAGTTTATCTCAAGGGATTCTAAATTGGTAGGTGGAAGGGAAAATTTATCTATATACACTCTAGAAGTGTTTATGACAATTTTATCAAGATAGATGGAGGTGAAAGTGAACAATGTAAAAGCATCCATTACTCCCAAAATCAAAAAATATATTATGAATATGGAGTCCAGACAAATGAATAGAAAAGACCATGTCACTAATGAATGTTTGATTTCATAATCAAATTATCTATAAATGGTAAAAGGAAGTTAGAAAATCCAAAAATAGTGATGTTACCCTTCTATATAATGAGAATAAGCCAATTACATCAAACAAAAAAGTATAAGAATAAAAGGAAACTATGGTTCTTGTTATGGAATAGGTATAGAAAATCAAGAAAGCTTCATGCATTAAGAAGTTTGAACATATTAGAGATTTAAATAAAAGAAATACTAAGTGGAGGAAGATACCTTATTCCCTTATTCTACAACTAATGTGTAATGGAAGACTCAGCATATTCCCACACCATTGTGGTTTTACTTTTAATAGATAATTAAAAGTGAATATAGAAGAAAGTTAGTACATGGTGTACCAAAGTTTTAGTTGGTATTCATTTTCAAATAACCAAGTTGACTAATATTTATCAGTGCTTCTCTAAAATTTATGTTAAAAGTGTTCTTGATCTATTTAAAAAGGAACTCTAACCGTGACTCATTCACTCAAGATTCTCAAGCTTCCGCAGATATCCTCTATTACTGATGAGAATCCTCTACATTCTCTTGGAAAAATAAATGATAGAATCTAATGTATGTTATTTTATAATTTTCCTCTATCATTGTTTTATTTTTTGGGTTCCATATTTTTTGTGATGTTCTTAACCATGAAGAACCCCAGATCAAATCTCCCCACCACTAAATAGAATAAGTGGTTCTATTTCATCTTTTTCCACCATAGATAATGTTTGTGAAGAAAGAGAAGGATGCTTTCATATGGTAAGGTCATTCAACATATTTGTATGGGAATGTATAGATAAATAACTATATTTTTTACCACATTCTACTGCAAAGGTAATATTATTTATATCCCTTTGAATTGGCACAATACTTTAGTGACCGGGAATTGTTTCTAAGGTGATGTGATGAACTTAAATGGGAACTATTTTGGTATACTAGGTTAGAAATGTTACTAAATGGAACCAGACTAAAAGTAGGTATATTGGTATTGATTATATCCAAAATAAAAAACTTTCCATACATATTAAGTAATCCATAAAATTTTATGGATGTAATAATTATTTTGGATACTTGTGTTACAATATGAAGTCTACATTTCTTTTTGTTTATTTTTACCTTTACCCATCTTATTGAGTCTTATGCCTCTTATTTAAGATTTAATATGTAGGAATCAGTAATAATATATGAAATGTCAGGTTCTGATGTGTATTTGTTTAATTTTGGTCTAGAAAAAATTGTAAATTTCTATTAGTAGAAACATGAATAATAAATAAATAATGTATTCTTATTTACTTGTTAGTCATGATTAGGTTTATATAACTTATTAATTGGTTGTGTTTATTTAGTAACCCCCTTTATATATACTATTAATTAGTTTTTTAGATAATCATCCAATGAGGGAGTGCTCGGGAACCCTAGGCTGAGGGTCCTCTTCTTCAGCGACGACGGCGGCTCCCGCGTCGGTCCCACCTCCCTCGGCGGGGGAGGGATCTTCATCAGCCATCAGGAAAGAAGTTTTACCTTTTCTCCCCTTATCTAACCCCTCTTTCCTTCCTCCATTTCTGAAATCTACTCTGAGACCTCAAGTCTCGGAGCTCATTGATGGTTTTCTGAACCTTCAGATTTCAACCTCAGAGTTCACGAAGACCTCTGTGCTCTTGAAGCTAACCTTGGTTACATGGTTCAAGCATCAAATTCCTTCAGTGGACTCCTTAGACAGATTCATCTTCCACTCCTGGGACCTCCGCGAAAGGGCGAAAATCGTATTGCTCGACAATCATCACATCATGATCCGTTTTTCATCAGAGGAGGACCTTATTAGCGCCTGGTCGAAGGCCCCCCGGTGCTGCAATAGTTTCAGGTTCATTCAATTTTGATGGTCATTTTATTTTCATATGAAGCGTGACCCACCCTCTTCCACAATTTAGGTTAGTTTCCCCAACCTTCTGCTCCCTTTAAAAAATCCCTCTGTGTTGAAGATGCTCGCAAACCTTATTGGTAGATATATTTGCTCAGACAACCGTACAGAAGCCGTTTGTCACCCGGTGAATCCGCGGGTGTGTATTGATATGGATGTGTCAAGAATCCCCTTTTATTATGTTTGGATAACAATAGGTTAAGAGTATATGTGTAAACATCGTGTGGTTTATGAGAGTTGGCTCGATTTTTGCTCAGCTTGTAGAAGGCTTGGACATTTCTCCGATATATGTCGAAGGGGGTCTGCAATGCCGGTGGTCAATGGTATTGGTCACCAGGTTGTCCAGATGGCGACCACGATGGTGGGTAGCATGGAATTATTGGAAGCAGGAAGAGAGAAAAGTGAAGAGGAACCTCAATTTTTGCGGCCAGAGGAAGAACGGCGCAACAACCCTACAGCCGATGCGAGTGTTTAAGTTGCTTTGGGTTCTGAGGTGAGGAATAATTCTATGGACCATCAGCTGAACCCGCTGGTATCTAGGGTTTTTAGTAGGCTTAGGGAGGATATCTGGGGTTCCTCCAACCATGGCGTCGAGGGGAGGTCTCAGTATGAAGATGACCGTGTGGAAACTAAGAAGAAGGAGAAGGATGTGGCCTTGGAATAGACCACGGGAGGTTTGCAGGCAGTTTAGACTGCTTTGTGTACAGAGGAGTTAGGGCCAAGCAGTGGGGATGTGAGTAAGGGGAAGCATAGACTTTCTACAGGCATGATGGATTTTAGTAGAGGAGAAGATGCTGGAGGTTTGGGTTTGCTGAAACGGACTCCAGTATAATTGAGCAACAGGTTCGAAGGCCTCCCAGAGGCGGATGTTGGATCTGATTCAGATATACTTGAGAAGGGAGGCGAGGGCTACGGGTAGGAACTCATTAGGGTTGAACCCGAACTCTCAGTAGATGAATATCTAAGCATGAGGAGTAGCAAGAATAGCAGGAGCATTTGGAGAAGGAAGGGGGGGAAGGATTACTCCTCACTCCCTCCTCTTTTGGAGACTCGGTTGGCAAAAAAGTTAAATGAAATTAAATTTTCCAGTAAGAACCAAAGTCCTCAAAGAACAGGGGACCAATATGATCAATCTTTGGACTTGATTTTAAGTTCCAACGAGGAAGCGCTTGAGTAGATATTGGTTCTGAATGAAAATGAAGAGGAAGATGAAAATATGATGGGGAGGTCCCTGAAAGTGTCTCTTAATGAGGAGAAATACTCTTGGATTGACCAACAAGATCTCATATTGGTAGGGGGCTTCAATAAATGTCTGATCGGTATGGAGGAGTATATCTAGTCTTGGGATCAGCTAGATTATGTGGTCGAAAAGTGGATGACTAAGGTACCAAACACTCAGGTCTCATATTTTTCATGGAAACTGTTCAGGGAAGCGGGCTCTAGCGACCTTAAGTTTCTCTTTTATGATTCTGTTTAGGTTGGTCTGCTGAGTTTAGCTGGTTTGGGGGACTGTTGTGCCTGCTGTACCTAAGTTAGGTGAAATGTTCTGTTTTATATGCTGAAAAACTTTTGCCTACAATAATCAATTCACGCGGTCTTGCTCCAGATGGGGATTAGAGAACAGAGTCTTCACCGGAGCTTGCCTTTAGAATTTGGTCGTTGAGATGGTATGGCTTCGCCATCGGTACCGTGCCCGTGCATTCACATGGGACTGCTAGTCGAAGGGTCATACTTTGATGAAGGCTGTGACATGGTGCAACTACTAGGGAGGAGCTTGTTCTGCATTTGTTTATTTTTGTTTTGGTTACTTTGTGGTTGGTATTGGATCCCATGGATTCTCACTTTTCCTTAAAAGTGTTTTTATAATAAAAAAGTAATTTTTAGTCAGTCAGTTGTTTCATACTTATATTTAAAATAATTCTTCTAACATCTTTTAAATTATATTTAAATTATGAAAGGTCTTATTAAAGGGTAAATGATTGAGATAGAGGGGAATGGGGTTCACATTTAATATAGAATATTTTGTGCCTATTTTTGAAAGATAATTATTTTTCATAAGGGAAAAATTGTGTGAATCTATACATTAATATAATATATGTCACCACTATGACCCCTATATTGCAATAGTATAGAGCCAATGAACATCCTCTATATACAAGAACTTATACCAATCCTCATGTCCTAGAGGTAATTGTAGATCAACCTCAAGCTATGTGGTATAATTTTAAATGATGGGAAAATATAATATCTATGGTTCCTCTGAGATTTTGTGGCAATATATCATAATAAAAAATTTAGGATTTCATTGAATATGATAATTTAATTTATATAAATAAAAATATTCTAGATCAATACTGGAAATAAGTTAAAAAATTCATCCTTTAAAGGGATGTATGTTATTGGAGGGATCTTATGGTGGATTAAAAAAATACCCAAAACTAGAAGGCAAGGAATCCTTGAGTAGACAAAAGTGATGTCAAATGTTGTTGGGGTGAGATCCATTTCTTCAAGACCATTAGAGTGGAAGTAATCTAATTCCTCATCATTTGAGGATACTTTTTGAGTGATTCCGTCAGTGTAGGTTCCTATGACACTTTAATCCTTATTGCCTCTTTTATGTGAAGCATTTCAATCGATGTGGTTAGTTGGGTAACCTCCAATTTTCCTTTTTATATATTCCTTCTAGGAAGTGTAATTAGATATGATTGGTAGATTATTCATGACTGAGTAGTCTATGTATGATGCTAGACAAGGTTATTCTATAGTGATAGGTACAATACTAGTATATTATACTCTTGTTGATGGTATTAGGACACATAGGTTTCCTATTATTAATTTATGAATATATTATATTTCATCAGGGATTGAGATTAGAACATATTAATTATGTTATTAAGATCGAATATAATTTAGAAATAAACATATTGAAAAAGAGTAATCTGTGTCAATTTTATTTTTGAGTAACTCATATCTCCCCCCTCTCTCCCTTAAATTTACCTACACAATGCCACCCATATTCTTTAAACTTATTCCATCTTCATATGAGTCCACTGCGAACTGTATATCCATCCGTTGTTGTGAAATAAGCTTACAACACACAATATTAATGATCAATATAATTGAATTTTCATAAAAAGGGACCATGGGTTTCCAAAATTAGGTTTTGTAAATGAGGATTCATTTTGGTATGATATATTTACAATACAATACATTTCAGGTATAAAAGTAAAAAATTTCATGCATCATGGATGAAAATTGTTATTATCTTGAACAATAATATAATACTTCAATACTATAGTAAAACTAAATTTTAATGCCTTTATTTAATTCATCCTTAGATGTTTGATCTCCTTCCATCTCTTGATGATGGATTTGACTCCCTCTTTCAAACAATACTTCCTCTCATCATTGTGGTTCTAAATTTCCTTGATGACATAACTTCCACTCAGATTGTATTCATTAATCTCTGATAAATCCCCTACCATGAATTTGAACACTACACCTCGTAACTCATTATTCCACTCTTTCAACCTTTCATCCTGCTTATTTACTACTTCATGGGAACACAAAAAATGACACTGAAAAATTAATCAAAATATAATGAATGAATTGGTTTGGTTTTTTGATATGAATTTTCTTATACAACTCACTTGATTGCTTTTGAAAACACTTCATCAAAAATCAATTTTATTTTGATTTAGGCCACATTGGATCCTATTATAACTCCTTCTTTAAGCATACTTGGATGAGAATACTACTATGATGAGTTATCCAATTGGAATATCGAGGAATTACTCCCACAATGAGTATAGATATCTGACCCTATTTTTATATTCATATTTAGGATACATTATCTTGGTAGCTTAGAGAAATGGACTGTTGTCAAGCTCTCCCATCCACCTCTCATCAATACCTCCACAAGTTTGTTTCTCCTATAATCCTGATTGGAAAAGAAACATTTCATAGGAAGTTGAAAACATTAAATATTTGTGGGAGGAAGTAAATAAATACGAGTGGAAGTTGTGTGGATTTGAATGTTAATTTCTTAATTTTCATAACATAGTATGTTAGAATGAAAAATTTAAATTTCATTTAAATTATTTTTTAACCTTAATGGAAACTCAAATTTCATATCCCAAACAGTTATTATTTAATTTGGTTTCTTGTGAATCATCCCCCATCACTTCTATGTTTCTTGAACTACTCTGAGCAGTAGTCATCCAAAATGGTCACTAGTACATAGTATGGGATGAATTTTAGTTAATTTAGTTCTAGAACCATAGGTTTATGTCCAAAAAATTTAGGAGATAAATATCAAACAACAAAATGAAATAATAACTATTCAGGAGGTTTGTAATAAAAGAACTTTGGAACCACAGTAATGGGGGGAATGCTAGTTTGAAAGAAGGAGTCCAATCCATCATCAAGAGATGGAATACAATCAATGTCTGAGTATAGATTAAATAAAGGTAGTTAAGGTTAGTTGTATTAGAGTATTTAAGTATTATATCTCTATTTAAGATAGTAATAATTTTCATTCAATATGAATGAATATGTGGATGGTTATGCATGGAGTGTTTTATATTTTTATTCAATATAAAATAAATGTTTTACTTCTCATGCAGATAATGTATTCTACACATTATAATGTTACCAATTCTGATGACGAACAAGCTATTGACGATGAAACTGAGGAATTATCAGGGGATCAAAAACATGTTGATGAAAAAAACAACAATGACACAACATCACAGTGGTGAATAAAATTATCAAGGAAAAAAGTTAGGGTATAAAAGTTGAGGTTGGTTGGAATCAATGCGACCAACCTATTGATCCTCGCAAGTAAAATTTTCGTAGATATCTTGGGTTCAAAATGAGGATAAATGTGATTATTGATATTTATTTATGGCACCGCACCCAAATTGTAATGAAAGAAATCATTTGGAATGATATAATGGAAATGTAAAAATATACTTTATCTATTTTATTGAAAAATAATATAATGAATCTATTTTTTAATTTCATTATTTTTTGAAGAATTCATTTATTTTAGTATATTTATATAAGAAATTTCTTTTAATGGATGCTGGAAAAGCCCATAGAGGCTTCCATAATCTTTATACAAAGTTACATCTTAGGGATGATGAGGGGAAAATATATCCCCCCCACCACTTACGCACACATTATAAAGAAGTATACATGGACTTATTTCATCAATATTCATAATGAGAGATAATTTCAGGTACATTATAGCCAATAATATGTTATTTTTAGTTATTTATTTTATCCAACTTGATTTAAAATTGACCAATTATGAAACAATAAAAGGGTGATAAAATTAAAGAGCGTGCATCAAAACCAACATACCCCAATCACAAAGAAAGTATAGGGTATTATTCATAATAGAAGAAACTGGCATATACTTTAAATGAACAATAAATGTTTAATTTTGAGATATGAAACAACATATTTTCCTTTGTTTATATATGTATATTGATGAATCAAATTATGAAGCCCCTTCCATCCCATGTCATGTTCTATGGAAGGAGTCTAATGATAATATGGAGGGTAAATTAGTTGATGAAAACAAAAAAAAGTATGGGAAGAATATATAAGTATGAAATAATTGTAATTCATTATTATTAATAAAAATATTACATAAAAATATTTATTTATGTATATATCTTTTTATATGGTTTAGACACAAGAATTGATAATGACCATATTCTAATAAAAGCAACTCCCAATAGCTTCGAAGTATCCTAAACAATATGGTCACGTTTTAGGATTAGGTTTTAGAGTGTCTCCTCAAAAATATTTCAAGAAGATAAAAACATATGAAGAAACATATAAAATGGTGAGATGATTTTAAAAACAAATAGACTCACTGAAATATATTATTTTTCCATCTGATTTGGCAGACCAATATATAAAAAAGGATCAAAGAGAACCTGTGGGGGAAAAATATCTACACATGAACCAAATGATCCCACTAGATTTGAGGCTATTAATCCCCACCCCCCAATTCATAACCTGGGTAATCAATTTTTTCAATACTATTTATTATAAACTTGAATCAAAAAACATCCAATTACTTTATATTACTAAAATTATCTAGGTTATATTTTTATGTGATTTATATTTTTCATCACCCACGTACCTCCATGTTGCAATGGGTATAGTGTATATTATATCGGGATACCAGCTACACAATCAAGACTTCCCAAAAGATCACATGAGAGTGGGGATTGAGGTACCTTATAAGCTAACTGCTATGTTTCATGTTCCACTTAATGGTCTGGATATTACAATGATCGATGTTTCTATTCGAGATTTCATAGAATGGCCATTTAATATTATAAAGATACATGAGATACATATTTAACAAATTTTTTCATATGAATTTTTTTTAATTATTAGTGATAAATGATCTGAAGTGAGGTATGATATTACAAATAGATAAAGCGATGGAGAAACAAAAGGCTGAATTAAGAAAATCTAGTGAATCGAACATGAAAACCAAACAAGCTTATGAGAGTACCTTCTCCCCTTTATTTATTGAGAAATATTTATTATCATTACAACTATAGGTAGAGACCACATTTAAGGATAAATCTATGTATTACATTGAATATGAATAAATCATATATAGATATTCCTTCAAATATGTAATTGGTTTTGAGACTCTAACTGAGATTATCAAGCATGAATTAATTGGCGTCTCAGTTGTTAATACATACATAAGCTACATTTTCATAATATTACTGTTAAAATAGTGAGTTTATATGTTTATAAAAGTTAATAACTATTCATATTTTGTATATAAATTTATATCATGACTATATAAAGAGAATATTATTCAATGAATGATTTGGATTCATTAATCCCTAAATCATTTCTACACTAGAACTTACTTTGAACGAGGAAGCAATTAAGAAGAAAAAAGACGAGATACTTAAAGTGTTTTATAAAAAAGCATCATACGACATACACTTTTTGAATGATATAATGAAAAGGTAAAACTCTACAATCTAATGAAATAAAATATATTTTTAATTTTTATATTACTTAATTCTTTTTTTTGTTAGGATGTACTGGATGCAGATATCAGTCAATATGGACACCCTGAATATTTATTTTTTGGACCCACTACATGTATATGAAACCAATAGACCACACATGATGTGTATTGTGAATATGTAATACAAAGTAATAAAGATTTTATAGATAATATTTAAATTATATTTTTATTATTTGTTTTAATAATAATTTTATTACGATAGGTTTGTTGCTCAATATAGGCTATATCATGGTATAAAGTTGGTTTCTAAAGGCATAAATCCTGTGGATTACTAAAAATGGAAAAACATTAAGGTATATATAGAAATATATAACTCTAAAAACATTTCAAAATAGGTTAATTATTTTGGTCAATGTTTCAAAAGTGTATGAAACAATATAATGTCATTGATTGTGGATATCATGTTTGAATATTTATGAGAGAAATCATAAAACCTGAAAATTATACCATCCCTAAACAGGTATTTTCTAAAGGTAATTACAATTTAAATAAATATATTTCTTAATAATTTGTTTTTTATATTTTCTCAGTACTATAAATATTTCTGAGAACCTAGTTATTAAAAATAATAAATAAATTTGTTTATAGAGGAGTGGGTAGTCTACGTTTTTCAGAATTTCTACCAATAAGAAATTTAGGTGATTACCTGCTATTTTTTGTAATATATTACAAGTTATGACTTTTGAAAGATATTTGGGTTGTGAAGCATCAATTTCATAATTCTTGTACATTATTTTTTGTCTCTTTCTAAAGTTGAAGTATGATAGAGGAAATCAATTTGTTTAGAAGTTCTAACTTACAAGCAATAAAATCATTGGTAAATCATGGAGGTAAAGGTGGAGGCAGAGGCGGAGGTAAATGCGGAGGTGTAGGAGAAGGGGGATGCATAGTAGGAGGTAGAGTTGGATTCATAGACCAATATTGAGGAGGAGGTAGATGCAAAGATTGAGATGGATACCTAGGTAGAGGAGGATAAGAAACAGTGGCTTGAAAACATTAAAATTGTTGGGCAATAAAGTAGAATGAGGATCATAGCATGATTGTGTTTGAGAATAGTTGTTCAAAAGTGCACAAAATAATTTTCACTTAAGATAATATCCATTATGAATGTGTTTTAGGTGACTTATTGAAATATTTTTTTACCACTTGTTTATGTGATTTTATATAGGATAGTAATACAGTTGTAAGATCATTATGTGTTAGAAGCTTCAATTTCTCTACTGGTGTTATTAAAGTAACATCTATACAACTCCCAATAATAAAACATGTATGTAACACAACTTATATATTTGAATAAATATGTGAATAATCAACAAACAAATTCATAAGGTGTATGAAATAACTAATAGAGGAAAACTAACATTGATATATCATGTTCATCAAGAAGGGTTGGTTTTAAAATGTCCGTTATCAGTTTAAAATTAAAATTTTGGTACAAAAAAAGTGCCACTCACTAAAAATTGAGTAAACACACTCATATTTCATTTATAATTTGGCACAAAAATTCATATTTCATTTTTTATGTGAATGAATCAGTCTCATATCAAACCCATACATGATGCCACTAGTATGACTCAAAGTGTGTGCTTTTAGTTTAAAATGACATTTTAGTAAAAAACACTAGTGGTGTTACCAAAAACAATGAAACATATTATAATTATTTTTATACATTAGTAAAATGATCCATAAGTCATTTGGGATGTGTAGGAATCATCTTAACCTCAGTCTGATGCATGGTGTGACTGGTATGTCTCCAACTTTATTTTTTTATTCAAAATTGACATTAATTTGAGTAAAAAAACCAAATGACATACTCAAAACCAATAAAAGACATTTTTATTATTTTTGTGCTTCATAAAAATGATCTATAAATCATTTTTATGTGAAGGAATCAACCACACCTCAATTTGATGCATGGTGTGACCGGTTTGAATCAAAATGTCCATTATTAGTTTAAAATTGACATTTTAAAACAAAAAGGTTCAATCACTAAAAAATACGATAAAACACTCAGATAGAATTTATAATTTTTGAAAATCATTTATAATTCATTTTTAACAAGTATGAATCACTATCATGTCAATACCACACATGATGACACCTGTATGGCTTAGAGTACGCGTTTCTAGTTTAATATTACATTTTAGTAAAAAAACCAAATGACATTTTTAAAACTAAAGGAAAAAATTAAGATTGTTTTGATATGTTTAGAAAATTATCCATAAGCCATTTGAGATGTCTAGAAATAAGCCGCACATAAATCTGACACACAGTGTGACTTATATGACTCCAAGTGTGTCTTGTTATTAAAAACATACATTAATTTTAGTGAAAAAAAAACAACTGACATACTCAAAACCAATAAAAAACATTTATATAATTTTGGTAATTAATGTAAATGATTCATAAGTAACTGGTGTTGTGTTAGAATCAACTTCACCTCAATATGATGCCCGATATGACCGGTATGACTCCATGTTTCCGTTATCATTTTAAAATTGATATTTTATTAGAAAAAAGTGTCAGTCACTAAAAACCAAGAAAACGTTCTTAGATTGTCTTGATAATTTGGGAAAATGATTCATAATGAATTTTTGATGCTTATGAATCAATATCATGTCAAACTCAAACACGATACCACCTGTATGGCTCAAATTGCGTGTTTCTAGTTTAAAATGAAATTTTAGTAAAAAACATAAGTGGTGTACTCAAACCCAAGGAAACACAGTATGGTTATTTTTATACTTTAGGAAAAATATACATATGTTCCTTAGTATAAGTATAAATCATCCCCACCTAATTCTGATGCACGGTGTGACCAGTATGACTCCATGTGCATCTTTTTATTCAAATTTGATAGTAATTTTAGTGAAAAAAACTAACATACTCAAAATAGAGAAACACATTTGGATTGTTTTTTCAATTTAATAAAACAATCCATAAGTTATTTTTGGTGTGTAGTAATTATACACACCACAATATGATGAATAGGGTGATCGATATGACTCCAAGTGTCCATTATTAGTTTAAAATTTACATTTTAATACAAAAAAGTGTCACTCATAAAAGTTAAGAAAACAATCTCAAATTATATTTATAATTCAAAAAAATGATTCATAATTAATTTTTGACATGTATGAATTCATATCATGTCAAACCCACACACGATGCCACATGTATGGATAAAAGTGAAAGTTTCCAGTTTAAAATGACAATTTAGTAAAAGAAAAAAGTGGAAAACTGAGGAAACACATTATTATTATATATATACTTTAGAAAAATGATCAATGATTCATTTGGGATGTGTATAAATCTATCAAACCTCAATAAAATTCTTAGTGTGATTGGTAATAATCCAAGTGCATCTTTTTATTCAAAATTGAAAATAATTTTTGTGAAAAAACATCTGGAATAATAAAAAATTAGAAAAACCATTTTATTATTTTTTTACTTTAGGAAAATGATACATAAGTCATTGGTGACAAGTAAGAATCATATGCACCTCAATAAAACACACAATGTGACCTCTGTGACCCCAAGTTTGTGTTTTTATTCAAAAGTGATTTTAATTTTAGTGAAAAAAACTATTGACATAATCAAAACTGAGAAAAATAATTCGGATTGTTTTGATACTTTAGGAAAATGATCGAGAAGTCATTTATGATATGTAAGAATTAGGCATACCTTAATTTGATGCACGTAGTGTCCAGTATGAGTCCAAGTGTGTCTTTTTATTCAAAACTAATATTAATTTCAACCAAAAAAAACTATCATACTAAAAACTAAACAAACACATTTATATTGTTTTGGTACTTTAGGAAAAAAATCCATAAGTCATTTGTGACATGTAGGAATTATTCACACGTCAATTCGATTCATGGTGTAACTGATATGGATCAAAGTGTTCCTTTTTATTCAAAATTTTCATTAATTTTAGTAAAAAAAAACAACTGAAACACTCTATAATAGCGTGTTTTCTTATATTTTTGTTTATTATTTTATTCCATTTAAATCCAGTATCTGTATCTTATTTTGGTATTTTTTTCTGTTTATGGTGATGTAGTGAGTTTTTAAAACACATCGCACCTATTTATGGTGCTGTAGTGTGATGTATCATTGTATTGATGTTTTCACTTTTATCTGCACTACTAAATGCACTAACAAAGATAACCTTTATCAGCACTTGTATAAGCACCAATAATGGAATATTTATTAGTTCTTTTAAAAGATATAAAAAAGGGTCTATCTATTATCACCAAATAAAAGTTCTAATAAGTTGTGTCTTTTATCAGTGCTGATAAAAGTATTCTTTATTAGAACTTTTATTTTCACTATAAATCTACACTTTATTAGAGCTTTTTTAGTACTTATAAAGGCCTTGGCCCTTTAACCACACTGAGGTAGTCATCACTTTTCTAGTGCCAATAAATTCCTATTCAAGTGATATTAAAGGAATGTTTTATACTAGTGTCCCATCATCAGGATCAAAAGTTGATGCTATTAATAAAAAGGCCAACATATGATTTATGTCACATTTACATAAGGTATATTTATACTTTTCTTATGACCATGAATCTGAATTAGGAAATGATATAAACTCATATTAAGAATTAAATAAATTTTTTACCATGATTTAAACTATATATGAAATCCTAAATAATATAAAACAGGCGCTCAAGAACTCTTACATTGAAATTGTAAATGAAGAGGACGAACTAAAAAAAATTTCAAACCTAAAAAATTGGCTAAAAAATTATACTGCCTAAAATACTAAAAACGAATAAAGAATAGAGAACCTATATAAGGAGATTATAAACTTTAAATATGTCACAAGTGTATTTAAAAAAATATAAGATTTCCTATATAAAATTCGTGGTTAAAATCAACTTTACAAATAAATTTTTTGAATAAAATGTTAGGGTGAAAATCCAAAATTTCATAATAACTATTTTGTACCTAGAATTAAAAACAAAAAACTTTGTATATTTATCTTTTTTCATTCTGGTGAAATTGGAAATTTTAAAAATATATTTAATTTAAAAAATCATCAATTTTATAGAATTAAAAATTCTTTTTTTTGAAATATTTTTCAATTTTTTTGAAAAGTTTCATAGAAAACAAAATCAAATTTGAATACCTATATCTCTTATAGAAAACATTTCCAAAACAAAAAGAGTTTGGGTACCAAAAAATTTCATTGTTTTATTTTTCATTATCGGGAATAAACCACATTAACAGTAATGAAAAATACTTCACAGAAAATGGTTTTTAAAGATATATGAGTAGAGATTCATCAAACTTTCCATCACTATCCAAGACTGATGGAGGTTATGTCACATTTGGTGACAATAAAAAAGGAAATATAGTTGGCATTGAATATTTTTGAAAACCTCAGTATATTACTGTAAAAAAAGTTCATTACATTAAAGTCTTGAGAATAACCTAATAAATGTCTCTCAACTTTATGATGACGACTATTCTATTGATTTTTATAGCAATGCATGTTTAGTATTCAAAGAATTGTTTCTCAAATTTTAATCACATAGATTAAACAGTGTTTATACACTAGATCTCAATTATTTTTGTAGAAAAAATATTATTTTTTGAATACTGAAATTGATGAATCATGGACTCATCATAAAAGACTTGGAAAATTAAATATCTATCCACTAAAAAAGTTATAAAAGAATCATTTTGTTTATAACTTTTCTAAACGTAAATTAGATAAAAAACCATGTGATCCTTGTCAAATGGAAAGCAACACAAGTCATATATTAAACAAATTACAAAGGTTTCTACATCTAGACCACTAGTGTTTATCTATATAGATATTTTTAGACCTACTATAATTGAAATTCTTGTTAGAAAATCATGTTTTATGCGTTAATAGACGATTTCTCAAGATTAACATGGGTTTACTTTTTAAGATTTAAGTGAGAAGTGTTTTATATTTTTACTAATGTATATACTATTGTGCAAAATGAAAATGTTTATAAAATCACGACTTTAAGTAGTGATCATGGAGGTAAATTTTAGAATCATGAATTTCATTCGTATTGCATAAAGTAAGGAATTAAATATAAATTATTTACCCCCAGGACACCTAAACATAATGGTTTTGTTAAAATGAGTGATAAGACTTTGCAAGAAATTACTAGGAATATGTTATATGAATACAACTTTCCCTCTCATTTTTGGGATGAGGCAATTAACAAAAAATTTTATGTCAAGAACAGAGTTCTAATAAGACCTATCTTAAAGAAAACATCTTATGTGTTATGGAATAATATAAAAATTAATCTAGGATACTTCAATGTATTTATATGAAATATTTATATTATGAACACCAAGGGTAATCCTGGAAATTTAAATCCAAAGTCTGATAAATATATCTTATAAGGTTTCCCTTCTACTTCCAAATCCTATAGAGTTTTCAACAGAAGGCCAAGGATTGTTGAAGAATGAATGCATGTGATGTTTTGTGAAATTGATCCTTTTGATTAAAAATTCATTTAAACTAATGAAAAAAGTGATTCACTCAAGTATATGAGACCGTAACCCCTCTTTAACAAAAAAAGAATGATTATTTGGAAGTTTATTACTTTAAACCAAATATAGTAAGGGTTGATACTGGTGAACCAAAAAGTGTGTTTCCTAGAATTCCTTGAAATATTATAGGCCATCCTATGGAAGCAATTATAGAAATCTTAGATTAAGGATTAATAACTAAGTGAAATATAGGAAACGTAGTAGAATTCCATGCCTTTATATCCCAAATTAAATAAGAATCCATAGAAGAATCTTCACCAGATGAAAGTTGGTTCTAGGATATGCAAGAACATTTAACTAAATTTAAAAGAGACAAAGTTATGCTGGTAGTTGAAAAAACCTTTGACTATCCTGTAATTGGAACAAAATGGGTTTTTGTAAATGAACAAGATGATCACAGTGCAATAAATATAAATATAGATAGATTAGTTACCAATGGGTAAAATCAAAAAGAATAAATAGATTATGAAGAAACATTTTCTCAAGTGGCCTGGTTAGAAGCTATTAGAATCCTTTTACCATATAAAAATCATATTAATTTTTAATTATAATAGGTGGATGTTAAATATGTTTTTTTTAAATGTATTCTTAATGGTCGATGTTTATGTTGAAACAATACATAGTTTTAAAGAACATCACTTTCAAAATTATGTATTTAAACTAAACAAAATCTTTATGTACTTAAAGAAGATCCAAAGAAAAGATATAAAGGACTAAGCTCTTTTCTTTTATCAAATGGTTTTACATTAAGAATGGTAGACCCTATATTATTTAATAAAAATTCATCCTCAGATATTTTTTAGTACATATATATGTTGATGAGGTTATTTTTGGATCAAAAAACCAAAAATTGTTCAATGATTTTTGAAAAATTATGCTAAAATAATTTGAAATAAATATGGTGGTTGTGTTCAAGGATTTAAAATTTATAAAACATATTTTGGAAATATTTAAAACCAAAAAAATACATACTTGATTTATATAAGAAGTTTTTACTTGAAAATAGTAAGACATACTCAAGTACTACGTGCTCCAATTTTAAACTTGATTTAGAAGAAACTATAAAATTAGTTTAAAACATATTTTATAGAGGAATAATTGGAAGTTTGTTATATGTTACTAAATGTAAGAAATATATCATTATTTTTAGTATGTATTTGTGTAACATTTCAATATTATTCAGTAGAGTCTGATTTAAATACTCTGAAAAGGATTTTATGATATTCAAAAGGAATCATGTATCTTTCTCTTATTTTTCCAATTTTTTGACATTAATTTAACTTCATATTCGGATTATGATTTTTTAGGTATAGACTAGATAGGAAGGGAACCTCAAGAACCAATCATTTTATAGAAAAAATGCCTTTATCTTAGTCGATTAAGAAACACCAGACTATAGTATTATCAATCGTTGAACTTGCATATATTATAGTAGTAAATTGTTTTGCACAAGTGATATTGATGAAACACACATTATTATATTTTGGATTTAATTTCAATTCCATAACAATCAATTGTCATAAAAAATTTCTATCTACATTTCATGGAATCCCATAAACCTTTAAAGAACAAACAACGTTGATTGGAGACATAATTTCTTAATAAATCATGCACAATAGAATTTTATCTCTTTACAATTTTTTTTCACAAAAAATCAATTAGTAACCATCTCAATAAACCTTTTCCTGATGAATATTTTTACTTGATTAAATCAGAATTAGGTTTTTTTAGTTTTACTTAATGTTATTTTTTAATATAGAAAAATTTATTATTCGAAGTAAATATTCCATTTACCTTACTTTTTTATTTTTATTTTTTTGTGCTTCTTTTTTCAGTGTTAGTCATATAAAATAGATCATGCCACTATGTTTTAGTAATAATTACTCTTCACATCACTGTACGACTACTATATTAATACAAATTAAATGTATTGCATCAACTCTATGCATGAAACATTTTTACAAACCTTTAAAACATATTTCCCTATGATACTCAAATCTTTGTTTCCCGAAACTTCCAATATTACTAATCCATCATCAATAGTGAAAATAAAGAGAACTAATAGTGCCTCATTGAGTAGAATCAAGCATTATTGGATGTCTATTAAGGCACATACTAGAAGAGAAATATATTTTGACTAGATTGATTGATCAACTATACTACTCTATAATATTACAAACCATCAAGTATGGGAACATGTATTTGATGAAAGAAGAAACTAGTTTTTGTTTTAAAGGGAAGTTCATCAGTTTTATAAGGATGGAGTGTTTCATTTTTCTGAAAATTATTATTTAGTCATGATGATGCTATGTGATAAAGTATATGTGGCATGTATTGAACAAGTCTGTGAAATTCTTTCCATTTGGTAGCATGTTAACTTTAGTATTTCATCAAGTTGTTTTTTATTTAAAGAGATTAAAAATACACATTTTCAGGGGTTGACAATGTTATGTTCAAGTGTTTTGAGGAAAATTTGGTTGTGCTCAGATTCATCTTTGAAAAAATTAGTTCCCTTAACCTCAAAAGATGAGTTTAACCCCAACTCAACTTAGAGGGACTTATCCCACCACTAAGAAAAATCATTGTTAATATAAAGAGTAGCTCAGAGTGCTAATATAAGGGAAATTATTGATGGTGAAGAGACACTTTCAAAAATGTTATTAAGAGTAATATTTTCTATTGAATTTGGAGAATGAAATTCTAATCAGTAGAGTTCACCTTCTGCTCATGTTTTTTTCTCCATTCAATAGAGAAAGGATATCCTATTATATTTTCAATTTTTTTTCTATTATTCAAGATAAGACTATCTTAGTAAGACCTAGAACTTCATATCTCATGATTAATTCTCATTAAGAATAATTAGAAAAGTTAGCTTCAAGAAGAATTAGATACAAGTCTCCCGAATCTCATCATTTTGATCAGTTACATCATGTTAGAAAAATCCAACCAGATTACGCAAAAAGTGTAGAAGTTGAAAAATAAAAATTATCTCCCATCAATTATGAATGTTTAAATTTAGAAGTGTCATAATTTGTTAGAGATACTATTGAGAGATCTCATGGGTTTTATTAAAAGTTTATGTTATATGTGGAATCATTGAAACATTAGTTATTAGAATCTATAAATTAAATAAGGAATCTTCATGATCCTATGTTTTCTAGAGGTGATGTAATTAAAGTAAATTTATTAGTACAGTCATTGGTTAAAAAGTTTTAGTAGAACCCTCATATGGTGTTTCAAATCAAATGGATGTTTTTTCAAAGTTAGAATTAGTGTTTATGGCTATAGACATAATGAAATCCACATTTTATTTTATACAATGTGACTTTATTTTGAAAAAAGTCATTTTGGATATTCAAAGAGTTATAAAAGGTGAAATCTTAAAGATATCTGTATTTCCATTGAACTCTATTGACTTAATTGATCAATTAAAGAAGGAAATAGTCTCTTCGGTACAAGAAATAATTCTATAAATTCAACATTTAACATCAAAATTTTAAAATTATGTGGGTTTCATCATCACTGTATTACAAAAAATGGCTGGATCTCTATCCAAAAATTTTGAATTCTTGGAGAAGAGATTTGATGATCTGAACCAAGAAGTTTTAAAATGTCAGAATCCATAATTTTCTTATGGTGAGGAAAATAAAGAATAATTTGATTCATTTATTGAGACCAAAGAGCCTGAAGTATCAGAAAAATGAAAAGAAAATGTTTTATTTGATCATTTAGTTAGTATGAAAATGAATCAACTTAAAGTGATAAAGAAGTTAATTTTGTCTTATGATAAGAAGGGAGATGTTCATAATCTTCTAGAAAATTTTTCACTGAGGATATAGAATGGTTTTACAAAAGTTTTAGTGTTTTTTGAGAATGACATGGTGAAATGGATTGATGCCTATAATTAAGATTTATTTCAGATGAATGGAAAAATCTACTTGGATCTCCAATCACTGATCATCACGATTCTTTCTTGAAAGGATTGAATGAAATATTTGACCTAGTTAACATCGTTCAATGGGAAAATCCAAGGTTTTCCTAAGAAGTTTTGGTACCTTCACCTATTTCATACTCTCAACTGTACATTATTTCTACTGATAAATTTGAGTTTCTGACAGCTTAGTGAGCTTCTCTCAACATTAAATCCACATATATAAGGATTGACCGAGGAGATCTAGTAGGTCTTGGAATGTGTCTATTGACATTGGGTGATGTTGTTGGAGTAATAGTTGACACCCCTATCTGGAATAATATTTACCCTTTGGAAGGATTTTATCCTTAAAGAAACCATTAATGAAGAGCCATTTCATTTTCAATAGTTGATACACCTATACTCTTCAGTTTGCGTAGTTGGTTTCCCCATGGATGGTCACTTAAAAAAAATGAATCATTCATAGTTTAACGAAATCTTTAAACATTTGAATTTGTTTTTAAGATAACATTTGAATGCTTAAATTCGTTTAATATTATTTTTAGGATGTTTATTTTTTATATACTTCTATATATTTAGCATTCATTCACTATTCTTGTCTTATGACTTCTATATCTATTTACAATATATTGTTTTAACTATTTATCCATACGATCGATATGTTTTAGTGTTTATTTACTATTTATATTTGATTTTCATTATTTTCTTAATGATCACTATTTACTTATTATTACAACATAATTCAAAATTATATTCAAGATCAATTTAATTAACTATTTAAAAATGTTTGCGTGAAATATTAATTTTATTTCTTTTGTTACTTCTTTTTGATATCATTAAAAGGGAGAGAGGAAAATAAGAATACAAAATTTTTAACTATTATAGTTTTTTAGTTATAAGAATATAAAGAATTCACATACTTTATTTAAAAAATGGGAAATTAAAGGGAGAAAATATAGATTAAATTTAGCATTTTTATTATTCTTGGGAGAATAAAATGATTTTAAAATGGAGAGTTTCCTTAAAGTGGGAGAAGAAAATGAACCCTCTACAATTCTAAGAGTTTTGCTTTAGAAGATTTTTTGAAAGATAAATGTTTATTTTATGATTTTTTTTCTATTTCATGTGTTTTATGATCATAAAAATGGGGAATATTGTTGAGTAGATTATGTTTTTACAACATATATCAGTTTTTATATGTTTTGATTATGTAAAAAATCCCTTCTTTTGTTCTAAAAAGTTTATCTTACATTGAGTGAAGTATTTTATCTATGCCAAAGTATTCTATCTTATGAGAATCGAATAATATCTTCTATATTATCAAAATCAAAAAGAAATGTGTTGGAAGGTTTTATAACTATGTAAGAATTTATCTTATTAAGATAATGGTTGAGTTGCTAAATGAATAAGTCAGATTCTTTAGTTAGAATGAAAATATGAGAAGACATTTTCTTATGAAAAGGATATTCATAAAATATTGTCTCATAAGAGTTAAATAATTTATGAAAGATAAGTATCAAACCAATGTAACTGATTTATATTATGCTGAAAAATCATACTTTGTAGTATTGAAGTCAGTTTATCTTTTGAAGAAGTTGATGATCTATTTTAACATAGGATGTTTCTCAGGAATTTCTACTATGATAAACAATACTACCAATTGAATATCTTACGAAGATCTATCTATTATTAAAAATGTAATGATTAACCTGCTACTATCTTGATAAATTATTTCATTATTTTAGAGAGTATTATAAAGTGATTATCCATTTAAGTAAAGATCAATATATACAAGATTTTTCATGAAGGTAAATATCGGAAGAATGAGAATATTTATACCATTTCATCTGCAAAAGAAATTTATATATTAGGAATGAATGTATGCATGTAATATATTGAATGTATTATCAAGTTTTCAATTCATGGATCACATGAATGTAATAATTATCTCGTGTTTGATTTTGAAATGATATATAAAAGGAATGATGAGACAATGCATGAAAAAATACAGAGATACACCAAAATGGATGAAAATAATGAGTAGAATACATATACATGTGAAGAATATAATTTTCTATACATAAAAAAATCAAACATGAACACTCATTTTATGCTTACTAGTTAAATAAATTACATTGAAGATCATCCTGATCTATACTTTAAATACTATCATATTCTCAGGATGAATCTTTGACAATGACCAGTTGCTGGTTACAACTATGTGATTCACCCATTTATTTCAATGTTTATTCATTATATTTTGTTTACACTCAATTAAAGATTGTGTTTTTGAGGCTTCTGATAGTTCTTGTAAAGGGATAGATTGGTTGAAATATCTTGGGAATTTTTATTAGGTGATAGTTTCTTGTACTTAGCTAGGAGTATTGGTAAAAGGGATGTTATAATGAAATCCTCAAACCCTGGAGTAGAGTGTTGGTGGAGTGAAATGAGGTATTTCTGTTACCCGAACCATATAAATATCATATATTTAATCTCTTTCCTATGTGTTTTTATTTATTCCATCTATATTAATTATGGAAAATATTTTAATGATCATACATGAATAGGGATGTTTTCTATAAAGAATTTTTTTGAACTAAATTAACCCCTACTTAGTGCTAATCTAGAAATTATATATTTAAAATTATTTGGAGGTAGTCTAGATGTGTGGTTTGATTTGGGAATTAGGGAAACTATGTTAATTTCACTCAAGTTTGGCTGTCAAGATTGGGAGCCTGATGATGGTGATATGACTGATGAATCCATTCACTCTGACTATGATAACTTATTAGTTGATTCAGTACATATATGCACTAGTTATAGGGGAAAACAACAACACAAGAATTATATAGGAATGGGTTGTGGTTTTTATATCATTCTTAAGTCAGCTTCCAAGATATACTCTTTAAACATTATGATTCTTGAATTATGCTAGATTCCCCCTTGATGACAATCATCTCGGATTCTACAACAGTATCATGAGGAGGATCCTCTTAGTAAATAGGATTTAGTTCAAGGGTATATATGGGAGGTGGTGATTCCTATTGGTTTTTTGAATATACACATCAAGTAGATGGATATTTTGGAAGTGAAAATAGATAAAATGAATAAGATGAGTTCAATTTATGAGTTCCATAGGTATAGATCCCTTAGGTTTTAGTGAAATACAAACCCCTAGTTAGTAGAGGACTTCTCAAGGTTGTGAGAAAGTTTTCATCCTTATTAGGACACATCCTAATCAGATGGTGGTCCCAATAATAAGAATTATCTATGAATCCATAGAGTGACGGTGAAGTTTAGTTAACTTGATGCATGATTAAGTGTATTTTATTTATACAGTGTTTGATCGTCTCTTCAAATATGAGTTTTACACACTGATATTATTAATATTTCATATCCAGAAGATTTTGGAACTTTAGGAGGGAAACATCTCTGTGGAATAATATGCATTTAGGTTCAATATCTTCTCACAATACTCTATATAAATGTTTTGTGTTGTGTACCTTTGATCACAGACCTTCAAGTTCAGCTATCATAGAGATATTCAGGCTAGCATGGTATCTCTTCATATTTCTTTTTACACTGGGGTGTAGAGCGTGCCTTAGTAGTGGTGAGCTTTCTGAATGAGCAGACACTAAAAGTTGGTGTTAATAGTGAGAACAAAAAAACATAAGAATTTTTAGAATAAATAATTTTAGTTACATATTAACATTCATTAGTTTGATTATATATATATATATTCATTATAATAATACTATGTAATTTTTCAGTCAAAAAGAAGAAAGCTTTATTTCTTACCCAATTGTATTTTTATACATTCTTTGGTTTTATTTAAAATATTTATTTCAAAATTATTGAATTATAATTTAATAAAATGATTTTTTTTGAATTCATCATGTCAAAATTATCCTAAGATGAATTTTTTTATAATTTTATGAAAATATTTATTTTTCAATGAATAGTGAAAAATACCGATTTTTATTTAAAATCATATTGTATTTTTGATTATTTATAAAGTAAAATTATATTATTGATTAGTTTTAAAATACCATAAGTTCATTTTTCTATAAAATAATCCAAATATGGTTTTTAAAATAATTTTATACTAGAAATTAGTATAAAACCATTTATACTTAAAATGACAATTTTTTTGAAAAACAATTTCTCATTACATTTTTACAATTTAATTCTAAATTAAACTATGATTTTTTTAATTTTTAATCCTAAATAATGGATTAAATATTTGGAATCAAGGAGTCTAAATTTGGTAAATACAACCCTTTTTTTTGAAGAAATTATGAAAATAAACTTTACTACTTTTTTCTTACCACGGTATTATGTAAATTGGTTAATTAAGGAGAAACATAATATGATAAGAACTATAAATTACCATAAAGGTTTATTTTATCTGATTGGATGAGTGTTTTTATAAAATTCACTTTCAATTCTTGAAAATATGGATACTTTTTTTCTTTTTTAATTTATTTGAACCTTTATAATATTTAAGTTAATATAAAGCCAAAAATTTCACACTCTTTCTTTGGATAAAAATAATACTTTTAATGTAATGATAAATAGGGGATAAGTTAAGTTAAATAATATTAATTTTTAAATACATTTGTTTTATTATGGTAGTTTATTTATAACTTCTAATTAATAAATAATCACCTTAAAAGCACACACAAAGATGGCACAGTAATTATTATATTAAAATAAAAGTAAAATAAATGATTTTAAAAATGTTAAAAGTAATATGATTTGAATGAGTTTTTATTAGATAAATTTTATGGATACAAATGAAATATTATAAATCTTTGGATAAATCTTATTATAATTTTATTGTTCTATTATAGTTTTATAAGTCAAATTAAAAGAATAGTTCTGAATCTGACATTAAAGATACTTTATAGTAATTAATAGTTCATTTAATGATTTAAAATCAATAAAAATATTATCCTTGTATACTTTAATGGTATATGGTTTAGGAAATAAACCATGATTCATTTATAATCTATTCTTAATATTATAATAACTACATTAACCCTTTAAGAGTAAAAAACTTTAATATCACCAAAATTTCCAAAGAGTTAACAAAGGGATAAAACAAAAATATAAGGGTAACAATGTGCTCCAAAATTTCCCAAATTTCATTTTATGGGTTTATTTAGACTCATAAAAATATTATCTTAAAATATTATAAATTGGAATCCCTTCAGGTATCAAAATCAATTTATATTAATTTAATAATTTTTAAAATTCCCAGAGTTAGTCTCCCCTATCTTATAAAAGGGAACCTATTATTCTCATTTATTACAACCTCAAAAACCTTTTAGTTAATACAATATCTACCATAATAACTTATTTATACCCTTATAAACATCCTATAGGACTTATTTTGGTCATAATACCAACCATAGAGGTCTTAATGTAAAAATTAACGGAGGTAGTCCAATGAATAGGTATAGTTTTTAATCAAGTGTTTTGTTTATTTATTCTTCTGCCACCATAAAATAATATTCAACCACAATGAATTAAAAAATATATATATTAGATAAAATTAGATGTTATTATATTAATGGAAAAACCTATATCCATATCCAACCACAATTGAATGGGAAAATAATCCATCGTGCGTGAGTACGACAGACAACCGCCTCACAAACTAATGTAATTCATTTTCGATCATTGTCATTCATGGATGATTATAATGACATATTAAATATATATATATATATATATGATAATAATGTAGTATTTATCAATGATAACACTGTTCATGCATACCTATGGATTAACACCTCCAAAAAGTGAAGTGATTCTTTTTTCATCACTACAAAACATGGATTATATGTATAAGTATATTTTGTGAAATAATATGGCATATATTCTATTATGATTATTATATGAATATAAAATGATACATACATTCTTTCCATAATGATATTTGAAATATGGAAATGTTACACTTGTCTACGTAAGACCCACCATCTCTATGATTGTAACATAGTTCATTTTTCATAAATTTATTTCATGTTTTTTTAAAAGTATGATTGATATATAAAAAATATAGTTATTAAATGGTTATTATTTTGGATATTGTTGAATAATTACCCCATTTCCCATAGTCAACCCATTGAACCAATTATCACAAAATATCTTATATGTACTTAACTGAATATGTAATTGTATATGACCTCATGATTGATAAAATAAAATTAATTAAAAACATGGAAACGGTTCTTAATAAACTTAATATATAACAAAAGTTTATTATTCATAAAGACAAGGAATTTATGTGTTGAGTCAGACTCAATTTAAGGTACTTTTCTTTAAAAATCGTCTTTTAATGTTCCCCTTAAACCACATTTTATTCCATTTCCATATTTTTTTTAAAAATATTTTTAGTATATTTATATGGGCACAAAATAACAATAAGGGAAATTTTATTCCCATTTTTTACTTTCTTTCAAAGGTTTTCAAAATGAATATTTTTCCATAATAATTTTAATTTTTGTAAAAAGGATAAAAAGAATGTTCTATATTACTATATAAGGTGACAATTACATTTCCCACCTTCATAAATGTTATTTGAATTTTTTATTCCATTAGAAGATTTCATGTTTTATTCAAAGAAAAACCCTCATTTCCTTTATTCTTAGAATTAATGTTTTGAAAAATTGATTTTAATGTAAATGGATCTTTTAATATATGGAAATGTTTTGTTATGGGTCAAAGAATATTTTTATGAGTATAATGTTGAAAATGAAAGATTTTTTTTATGATTATGTTATGATTATTGGGATTTTTTTATGATGAAGTGAGGTTCTATTATAAAAAAAAGTATGGGTGTTTCTATTATCAACCAAGGATGGGTGATTACATTATTAACCAATGAAGGTGGTTCTATTTTAAACCATGTATGAGTGGGTCTATTATAGACATACAATTCATTGGTTATGAAAGTTTATGTTATAGTTTTTACATTTTTGAGGATGATTTTAAGAGTGGTATTTAAATAACGACCCAAGTTAACTACCTATTTTATCTATTATTTCTTTGGGATTGTATAGAAATATTATGAATTCTGAAGGTAAGATATTGATCTTATGTTTAAGTGAAAGTATATGATACATTTTAAGGGTAAAAATTATAAATTTGGGAAGTTTTTTATGTGTTTTCATTATTTAAATGGAACCTTTATGTGCCTTATTTATTTCTTTACGAATTGCTATGAATTTTTTTATAAATATATTTTGGAATAAAATTTCAGTTATCAGGTAATAAAAATCTTATTTTGAGATGAATTTTTATTTTAAAAAGGATAATTTTTATAAATATTCATGTACTAACATTTTTTATAATTTTATTTCCTTTACTAATGTTTTTTGAGCTCATCCCACATTTTAAAATGTTCTTCATGGGGTTTAAAGGATGAGTAGGGACAAGGTTGAGGCCAATATGAAAATTGGGAAGATGTTTCATGAAAATTAATCATCTTTCTTTTTAAAAGTTTTATTTTATGAAAAAATATATACTAAATAGATGTTTCCACTTTTTATATATGTATTTTTATGTTATATTTATGACCTAAATATCAAAAACTCCAAACCTAAATTATTTTTAGGGATGCAAGAACGTGAGTTCTATTTTAATGTCACTAGAATATGTAATGTATATAGTTGGGTATTTATAGATAGTATTAGAGAAATGTTTTGATAACATTTGGGGTTGGGATAATGTTAATACAACACACTTAAAATATTTTAATTTATTGTTAAATTGAAATGATATATAATTTGATGATTACAATGTTGCTTCTTATAAACTATATTTATTCAGAATTATTTTCCATATAGGAAATAAGAATTCTAAAATATAAATGCACTAAGGTGATGATATCCTTACAAATTAATAATCCAAAATTGTTATAATTAGAAATAAGTAGTTTGTTACAGTGATAGATCAGTTGAAATAGGATATAATTGGTGATGAAATCCATTCAAGAGATCATCTAGATCTATCATAGAGGTGTAAAATGATAGTGGAGCATTTTATAGGACAACAACCTCCAAAATTAAAAGGATACTCTAATAATGTGATCGATTAATGATAAAATCATGCTTTGGAAAGTATATTCTATGTCATGGGTTATTAAGAGAATCAAAATCCTACACTTTCTGTTTACCTTTTTGAATTTAAAACCAATCAATGGTGGATAATATTTTAGAATACTAGATAAAGTGAAGAGATTTATAGATTATAGTGGGATGAATTTAAGAGTATTTTACTTTAGAAAAATTTTCTTAAGGATATTCAAATTTAGATGGAAAAATAATTCATGGAATTAAGATATTAGGAGGAAGATTTGATGTCAACATATGAAGTAAACTTCACCCAATTTCCCATTTATTCCACAAATATTATACAAGATATTGATAGTAAAATTAATAAATTTTACTCAGGATTGAAGTCAAGATATCAAAGGAAATTGGATTCCCATGAATTCCAAAATTATGAGAAATTTGTTTGATGTTTTAAAAATGTGGACGTATATTTAATCAATGATAATTTATTCCCTAATAATAAGGAAAATTAATTGTTTGGATGGTAGGAAATGTGGATAAATTCATCTAATAAATCTAGAGGTAAAAAAAATCAAGTTCCTATATTGTGATAAGTGTGATAAAAATAACGTCGGGGGTTATCTTATGATATCTGGTATGTACTTTGGATGTGAAATGTTTGGGTATATGGATCGCGAGTACAAGGAAAATTACTAGGTATATAATTAAAATATTAAGGTAAGATGATTTATTTTTTATGAGTTGTGGAATTATTCTAATGTATGTCTGAAGTTAGTCACTCAGTAAATCATCATGATCGAAAGAAAAAAGTCAAAGAAAAATATTTTTCTACTACTATGTTTGATGTTGGGCCATCAGATGATGTGGTGAAAGGTATGTTATTGGTTTATTATATTTATACCAAAACCCAATTTGACTATGGATATTTTTATTCACTCATCTCTATAAAATTTTCATGTTAATTGTGAATATTATCTCATGAAAGTAAAATAGAACTTTTGATGAAAATTATGGGTGGTCATATTAAAGAAACCATGATTTATAGTAATCTTACCATTATTTACATTGGAATGGTCCCTCATACAAATATTTTTGAGCTTCTTATTGTTGATATTGATATTATTTTTTGTACAGATTGAATTTAATTTAATCATTCTAAGATAGATTTCAAAGCCAATTTTTTATTAAATGATTTTATATCTTTAGTACCAAGAAGATAAGAAATTTACTAGTGATGTAAGTGAATATTAGTCCCTTTGGAATATCTAATACACTAGGTGAATTTATGGATCTTATGAATAGGTTATTTTATGGCTAATTAGAAATTCTTTTGGTTCTATTTATTCATGACATACTGGTATATTATAATATTAACGATATTCCTGAAAGAAACTTCATCTTTTTTTTACAAATAACTAACCCTAATAAATATTTCATAAGAATTCAACCTAATAAAACTAAAGTTGAAGAGGAATGGAGAAGACCAATAAATGTCACAATTATTCATAGTTTTTTTTGGTTTAGCAGGTTACTACTTGCGGTTTGCTGAAAATGTTTTTCAGTTGTATATCCCACTGGTTATGTTAAATCAAAAAGGAGTTACATTCATATGGATAAAATAATGTGAAGATTTTTTATAGGAACTAAAAATAATATTGGTTAATAATATTGTTTTGGTGATACCTTACAGATATGGTGATTTTATCATCTATAATGATGGTTATTTGAAGGAACTTGGTTGTGTGATAATGTATTATAATAAAGAAATTTGTTATGACTCATGAAAACTAAAACCTCAGGAGTTAAACTACCCTACACATGATATAGATTTGGTTTTTTGGTTTTTTCTTTATAAAATTATTGGCCTCATTTATATAGAGTAATGAGTAAAATATATACTGATTATTAAAGTGTGAATAATATATTTCCTTAGAAAGAGTATAAAATTAGGTAGAGAATATTTTTGAAACTAATTAAAGATTATGATTGCGTGATTTATTATCATCCTAGAAAAATAAACATTATAGACAATGCTTTGAGTTATAAAAATAATATGGAATTAACCTTGTCAGGTTTAAAACATGACCCTTTGGTTGATGATTTGATGAATTTTGTTCTAGAAGTTATGGATGTAAGAACTTCCTCTATTTTTTTCATTTGAAAGTACAATAATCTCTTTCAAAAATAATTAATCAATATTAGAAGGAAGATAGTAAGTTATAAGAAAAGTTGGAATGGGTTAAGAAGGGTAAGTTTCTTAAATTTAATTTTTCCAAAGAATGCATTTTAAGATTTATAAAGAGGTTATGTGTGCCATGTGAATCTTAGATGAAGAATTAATTTTTATTGAAGCTCATAGTTACCAATTTAAACCTAAACCTGATTGATTTAGGATATACAAGGGGCTTAAATAGTACTATATATGGTATGGGATAAAAATAGATATCACTAACTTTTCAATGAAATGTTTGAATATTTAATAGGTTAAAGAAAAATGAAAACTTTCTAATTGGATAATTCATCCTTTTCCAATTCCAAAGTGTTACTGGGAAAATATATCTATGGATTTCATGGTGTTATTTACAAAGACATGTTGAGGTAACAATATAGTTTGGGTAACTTTTGATCGATTAACATTTTCTTTTCATTTAATATACTATTCATTTAGTTGAAATTTATTTACTATATCTTAAGAATATATCCTGGTTACATGTAATTACTATCTCCATTGTATCTAATCGTGATCCCAATTTGAATTCCAATTTTTGGAAAGATATTTAAATGTATTTGGTTAATGAATTAACTTTCAATACAACTCTTCATCCTTATTGTGATGGACAATGTAAGAGAATAATTTAGACCACATAAGACATTATTTGGTCTTGTTTAATGGATTACCAGAGATGTTGGGATCAATATCATTCTTTGGATGAGTTTTCTTATAATAAGAGTTTTCTTTTTAGTATATATATGGATCCTTTTGAAGATCAATAAGGAAATTTGCGTTGGATAGAAGCTTGTTGGTATGGATTCAGATAAAGTAAATTGAGGAGACCTGAGTTGGTTGATGTAATGGTCAAGAAGGTGAAGATGACTTAGCAGTATATGAGGATGACTCAGAGTAGTATGAAACATTATATTGATAACCAGAAGAAAGATGTTTCTATTTTACGTATGTAAACATGTTTTTCTTATAGTGTCTCTATAGAAAAGTGTTATGTTTTTGGGAAAAAGGGGAATCTAAGTACATGGTACATTAGACATTATTTGTATGTTTTTAATGCTAAGATTTTTTTTTCTAGACTTATATCAGGTTTTGAGCCCTAATGTAGTTTATTTGGAACATAAGTTTTATTATGAGGAACAACCTATTAATATTCTTAACTATAGAGATCATGTTTTTGGAAATAATTAAATTATACGAGATACGGTTTTTAGGTGAAACCATATTGTTTAAGAAGATATATATGAATCTAAAAATACTTTGAGGAAAAAATATACCAACTTGTTTAATAAGTGAATAAAATTTTGAGGAATAAATTTTCAAAAGTGGCAAAGAATGTAACAACCAAGTTGTTTCATGAATAAATAATTTTAAAGTCTTATTAATATTAATTAGTTATATTTTATGTGTTTATATTAATTATAAGAGTTTTTGTTAATTATTTATTTAAAAGGGAAAATAGATTTATTTCTACTGAAATTTGATTTTCATGTATTATATGGTTTTATTAAATTATTTAATTCAAAATTATATATTTTTAAATTAAAAAAATGAACTTCTGTTTTGAATTTATAATTTCTAAATTATCTTAGGTTTATTTTTTGAGAAGTTTGAAAAATATTCACTTTTAAATGAATATGAAAAAATAATTTATTTTATTGATAATTGTAATTTATTTTCAAATTTATATGTATAAAAATTATATTTTGTGTTATTTTTAAAATTCCATTAATTATTTTTCATTTTAAATTATCCTATTAGGGATTTTGAAATGATTTTTGTTTTAGAATTTTGGATAAAAACCTTTTATCCTTATAGGGAATTATTTTTGAAAAATTGTATTCATTTAATTTTTCCAATTTAATATTAAAATAAATTAAACCACTTATGTGTTTTGAATCATGAAAAAAATATTCCACATCTATAACTAAGGGTCCTAATTTGGTAAATAGGACCCTTTTACTTTTGGTCATTATGAATAGTAAAAATATTAAATTTTGTTTCCATGATAAAGGATACATTAGGTAATTAAGGTTAAAAATAGTATGATAAATTCTAAAAATAACCCTAAATTTTACATTTATCCTATTGGATGAGTTTTGTTCAACTATTTCCATCCATGTATTCAAAATATGGAAACTTTATACCGTATTTCATTTATTTTGAACATTATAATGGTCAAGTGATTATAAATCCAATAAGGTTACACTCTTTCTTATAATAACTATAATATTTCTAACATAGAGATAAACATTGGATTTTTTATTATAAAAATTAATTTTAAATCAAAATTATTTTTTATTTGGGTAATTTATTTCTTATTTTTTGGGAAGAACTAATTAGTATCAAATCTAATGTGATGCTAATAGAGTAATTATTAAATTAAATTAAAAATAAAATAAATGATTTTTAAAAAGTTAAAAGTAATACGATTTAAACAATTTTTTGTGTTCCATGTTTTTAAGAAAGAAATGGTATATCATATAGGTTTTGATTTATTTTAATTTAGTTCCATTATTCTATTATAGTTATAAAAGTTATTTTAAAGTAATAGTTACAAAATTGACATTAAAGATATTTTATTAAAAATAGTATTTTATAAAATGATTTAAAATTTATAAAAATCTTATCTTTATCCATATCAATGGGATATGGTTCATTAATTAAACCATACTCTATTTATGGGCCATATTTAATTTTATAGTAACTATATTAAACCCTTAAGAGTAAGAAACATTGATATCTATATAATTGTCAAAAGGGTTAATGAATGGTTAAAACAAAATATATAATTGTAAAAATGTGAATCAAATTGGATTTTTTTATTTTATGGGATTATTTATACTCACACTCATCTTATATTTAAATATTATAAAATTTTAATTAGTATGAAATAAAAATTCATTTATATTACTTTAAAATTTTAAGAAATTCCAAGGGTTCCCTTGCTCTCTCTTATAAAAGGAAACCTCATCTTCTTATTTATTTGCACTTTAGAAAAAATTTGTATCAGAAAAAACCTATAAAAATACATTTCTTCAATCCAAATACACATCCTTGAGTGCTTATTTAGGTCATAATTCCAAACATAGAGGTCTTAATGTTTAATGAAAAAGAAGGTTGTCTGAAGAAGAGGTATAGTTCTTAATCAACTATTTTGATTTATTTATTCTTCTACCACTATAAAATATTATTCAACCAAGATTATGTAATAAAAATATTATATTACATATAACATGATGTTTTTTTCTAATGTAATAACCTATATTCATCTCCATCCTCCAATAAATTTGAAAGGAATCCTTCATTTGTGTGTACGATGAACGACCACCTCCTGAACTTGTATAATTTATTTTCCATCACCGTATCCCATGATTGGTTATAATGATGGATTATATATATATATATTATATTAATGAAATATTTATCCTTTTTTAAGAAAATATAACTCCTATTTTCTTATATTTTTATTCACTGAAAAATTATAACGTCTTTGTGCATATGTCTAGGAAACCACCTCCATGAAGCGACACAATACATTTTCATCACCACATCACATGGATTTTATATTTAAGTATAATTTTATGAATGTATATGGTATTTGAGATATTATTATTATTATGTGAAGATAAAATTACACTTACCTTTTTTCCATAATGATCATTAAAAAATGGAAGTGTTACTTATGTGTACGTACGATCTACCGTCTCCATGATTGTAATGAAATTTATTTTTCATAACCATATTTCATGATTGATTTTAATATTATTATTGATGAATTAAATTATAATAATTTCATGATTATTATTCTAAATATGGTGGAATAATGACCTCTTTAGAAATAGTTAACCCACCAATGCCATCTAGGACTTATAAATCAAATATTACCAAACCTTCTAATGAAAACTTTACTAATTAAGTAATTGTTTATGAAATATAATTTGATAAAATTAAAGGAATGATAAAATAATTTTTTTAATACTAAATTAAATAAATTAAATAAATTTATAATTCTGGATGACAAAAAATGTACCTGATGTGTGTGACTCAATGCAATGGAATTTCATTTAAAAATGCTCATTTAATGTTTATATTAAAACTATTTTTCTTCCATGTGCATACTTATAGAAAATATATTTTAATGCATTTTTATAGTTCCAAAATAATTTCAAAGGACATTTTATGTTTCTATTAACTTTTTTGAAGGATTTAAATAGGACTATTTTTTATATAATGTTTTTAATTTATTTATAAAAAGGTTAAATAGAATGTTTTGTTTTAATGTATACGATGACAATGAATTTTATCATCACTATTAATTTTATTTTAGTTTTGGATTCCTTTATAATATTTCATGTTTTATTAAAATTAAAACCCTATTTTTCATTATTTTGTGAACTTTTGTTTTGAAAAATGGGATTTTAAGGAACTGATATTTCAATATTCAGAAATGTTTTCTTATATGTGAACTTTATATATTACGATTATAATGATGAAAATAAAATATTATATATTTTCTGATTACGTTATGTTCGTGATAATTGTTCATGATGAAAAGTAATATTGTTATAAACATAGAATGAGGGTTCCTTAATAAACTTAGTATGGGTGGTTTTGTTATTAAACAAGGACTGGTGGTTCCATTATAAAACAAGTATGGGTAGGTCTATGTTAACCCTCAAATTCACTTAGTATGGTAGTTGACCTTATAGTCATTCCATTTATTAGAGTGATATTAAGATTGATTGAAAATGATATCCAAAGCTACCTACAAGTTTTATCTTTTCAGTCTATAGATTTTTTACAGAAATATTATGATTTCTCAAGGTAAGATATTGATATTATGTTTAAATTAATGTATATGATACTTTATATTAGTGAAAATTATACCATTTTTCATTTTTATGAGTTTTCTTAATGAAAATAATCCTTTATGAGTTGTATTTTTCTTTTAAAATTTTTATGAAATGGTTTATAAAAATATTATGGCATATAAGGGGATTTGTTGGGTTAGAAAATATTTATTTGGATCGTTATGTTTATTTTTTAAAAGAAAAAATATAATAATTTTTCAAGGACTAATAGTTTCTTTTTTTATGTAACATACTAAGATTTTGTGCTCATTCCATGATTCAATAATTTGTTCATAGGCTCTTAAGGATGATTAGGGGAATATATGTGGGTAAAATGAAATTTGCGAAGATGTATCAAGAAAAGAAAACATGTTTCTTTTTAATTTTTTTAAAATGAATACTTAATAGTAGTGACTACATTGTAATATATGGGTTTGGTATGTAAGTATTATGACCCGAATCTCTAAAAATATAAACCCAAAATATCTTCGAGAATGTAAGTAATTTAATTATAGTTTAAATTCATAAAAATATGTAATGTATAATGTTTAGTCCTTATAGTCACTTTGGAGATAATACTATGTCAACTAGTAGTTAAAAAATACTCAAGGATCCCGGGATGAAAGGTGTTTCTAGAGAGAGTATTAAGATATGTGGTCTATAGTTAACCACTCTCATGATTATTTTAGTCAACCGAGGTAGATCATATGGTAATCTTGCAATATGTGAGGACATATCATGTGGGATTTTCTAACCTTCCGTGTAGTAGATAGGGTGACAATCGATGGACCTCCCATTTAGAGAAAATTCCTAGAGTATAGAGTTACTCATGGTGGAATGTGTAGAAGAGGGGATATGAGAAGTAGGAGGTGGCTGAAATTTTGATCTATTTCCACCACCACCATAATGTTGTCCATGCCTGGCTCAAAGAGATAGTGGTCATAGAAGTAGTTAGCTACAGGTAGTAGAGGCTTCTGACCAAGAGGCTCAAGTTATTTTTTGATGTACCATTTTTGTTTTCTCAAATTTAGCTATAGTGTTGGTCGACATAGGAACAATCCAATATTTTCTTTTCACATAACTTATTCAAGATATAGAGATTCCTTGGGATCCTTTTACAAGGACTTTGTGTTTGGAGACTCATACCTGGATAGACTCAGTGATCAATCACTTCTTCTTAGAGTTAGACCTGACCCTTTAGAAGAGATATCTTCTTATAGGAACCTATCATAGCTATGATGAGGACTTATTCTATCATTCTAGTTATGGCTGGCTATCCAATGTTCATACAGAGAGTGACTATATTCGATGGGGGATGTGGTGAATTCGAGTAGATGAGATGGGTTTTACTTTAATTGGTGAGATGGAAACCTAGGTATAGAATGATGTGATCATACATAGGAGGATACAACACATTACTAAACAATTGGAGAGTGTTACCTTTGGATTAATATTTTTTATGAGCTTTCAAATTCCGGCAGTGATGGAGAAGTATGAGGATGTCTTCCCTAGGGATGTTCCTAGATTAACTACACACTAGAAGATCATTCTCTATATTAATTTCACCCAGAAAATGCCTTGATATTTTTTCTAGCATATTATATGCCCCATTATAGCTTCAAGAGTTGAAGCTTTCATTTTGGTATTTACATAGGAAGAGATTTTTCAGACATAGTGTCTCCCCCTGGGTAGTTCTAGTGTCATTCACTAAGAAGGTGGATGGGAGATTATGGCTATGTGTGGATTTATGTCACCTAAAACAGATGAATTCCAAGATTGAGTATCTAATTACATGAATTGAGGACCTCTTAGACTAGTTGAAAGGGGATAAGTGGTTCTCAAATATTGAACATCGGTCGGGCTATCACCATCTCCGAGTTCCAGATGAGGATACACCGAAGATGATATTATGATGCAACAATTTAACTATGAGTACTTAGTGATTCCAATTAGCATGATTAATTCCCTAGAAGTGTTCATGGGACTTATGAATAGGATATTTCATCCCTTTTTGTATAGGTTATTGGTAGTCATCATTTATGACTTCATGGTGTACTCAGTGTCAAAGGAAGAGAATGTGAGACTTTTGAGGATGGACCCAGACATACTCTCAGAGTACCAGCGTTTTTGGTAATCTCTCATAGATTCAATTATGAATTTTAAAAGACTAATTCATAAGACATGTAATCTTAGAGTATTGAGTAGATGTGGACCCAGTAATGGTATATGTAGTTCTATCCTAGGATCTACCCATGATCATGACTAAGGTGTGAAGCTCCCTTTGGTTTAAAAACAAATGTTAGAGATTCGTTCCCAATTTCTATAGAACTTAGGCACCCATGAATGTTTTTAAATGAAAGGTCTATCTATTTGTGTGGATAGAGAAGTTAAAAAAAGGATTCTTAGGAGTTATGTCATAGGTTGACGAGCACCCCCATGTCGATACTACAAGAGGTGATTGTTAAGTATGTGGTATTTTGAGATTCCTATATAATAAGGTTTGGATGTGTACTAATAGAGGGGAAGATAATGATGTTACCTGGGTCTTAGCAGATGATACCCCATGTGAAAAACTATGAAACCCCTGATGTAGAGCATGTGGTAGTGGTTTTCACCCAGAATATGTTGGGGCACTATCTTATGGGTGATATATTTATCATAAATTTTCAATACAAGAGTATCAATTATATATTTTCACCAAAGTATCTTAAATTGATACATAAGAGATGGCTAGAGTTCCTATAAGATTATGTCTTTGAGATAATCAATACTCTCTAAAAGGGTAACATGATGGAAGATTCTCTGAGTAAGAGATCTTGTTCATAGTTGTTGAGCGATGCATCAGAGTAGTTGGTCATGTTGAAGTTTTACATAGTGTATGAGGATGGTGAATCTAACCTCTAGTTAATAGCTGTTAAATCTCTTATAATTCAGTGTGTTAGGGAGGCTCAACTTGGAGATATCAATTGGGAGACCTTACATGGATAGAAATCTAATAGGCATGCTCCAGATGAATTTTATGAAGTTGGGGAGAATGTAATCCTTTTTCAAGGGAGGATGATCGTACAAGTTACACAATAAGAGGAAGTACTTTATGAGTTTCATTCATCCCCCATAAAAATAAATCCATATTTTTAAAATATGTGCTAGATCTTCAGCATTAGTTATAGTGGATAGGGATGAAGAGGTGTGCAATTATGTTTTCCTATTAATTTCATACTTTTCAATACGTGAAGGCTGAGCACCGGGTTCCAGTGGGTTTTCCTGTAACACATGTGGTGCAGGAGTGGATGTAGGATGTTGTATCCATGGAATTCCTGATAGTAATACCATGATCAGCTTGATGTCATTATGATATCTTGGTGATCGTAGACTGACTCATTAAGTCATCCCACTTCATAGAAACCTGAGAGAAGAGTTCAGTAAATATATTGGGATTAGTTTTACATACAAGAGATAGTATTGATTTACAGAGTTCCCTCTATAATCATTCAATACTACAATTCTTGATTCATATATTCATTACGGAGAGGATTACATGATGAATTTGTGAATCAGTTGTGGTTGAGCATGGCATTTCACCCACTGGCAGACTTCTAGATAGATAAGAATATTCAGGGTCCTGAGGACATGATTTTGGATTTCATGTTAGACTTTGGTCTTATATGGGAGGATAACCTAACATTAGTGGAGTTTTTGTATAAAAATAGTTACCACTCCACCATTGGTATGAATCCATTTGTGGCCTTGTACTTGGGGCCATATAGTTAACCACTATGTTATATTAATCCAGTGTTTTCCACATTTATAGGCCTAGATATGGTGTGATAGATAATAGAGAAGGTTTATATTCTTTAGGAGTGGATGGGGATAGTGAGGGGCTCTTAGAAGACATACATGGACTAAAAAACGAGGATTTTGAAGTTCAATGAGGGATTCCATTTGATCTGGAAGTTCTTATTTTAGAAAGTATTACTATGATTTAGATAGGGTGAAAAGTTATCTCTATGATTTATTTTCCCTTTACAGCTACATAGGGTTGGTGAGTTGGTGTACTAGTTATCCATTCCACCATAGTTAGACTAGGTACATGATGTATTCCTTTAGTTTTAGCTAAGGAGGTATGTGCATGATCTATTGCATGGTATCTACTTGGGTGAGTTGAATATTGAGGATGAAGCTATAATTACAGAGTAACTTGTATATATCTAAGATCAATAGGTTAAGAACCTTCACGGGTAAGTGATTCACTTAGTGTGTGCTCTATGGATTCTCAAGAATCTATATGAGAGAACCTTAGAGTGGAAGAATCATATGTGAGCTCAGTATATTACACAATTTGGTTTCTAAAATAATGGAATATCTCTTGAATGGTGCTATATAATGGAAAATAAAATACTTTCCTTTAATTATAAATCTGGTTTTTTTAATAGGTGAAATATATCCTTTGTTCATGTTGGGTGTTTGTTTCAGGTTAGTCATGGGAAGAATAATAAATAAAAAAAATAAAAAAAAAATTATTGTCTATTATTGGATGTGACATAATTTATCATCTATATAGAACTGGTTATAAAAAAACCCCAGGGTTATCTACATAACCCTAACGATTGTATAATACCTTGGATAAGATCCTTGATGAACTTCAATGAGGTTTTGTATTAGCAATAGGTTTTCTAAGGATATACTATTAAACAAAGGAGTTCTAAGATCTCTCTAATGAAAATGAGAGAGAATCTTACTTCATCATCAATCAATATAATATTGATTTATATTGTATTGTTTCTTGAATAATACCGATTTTTATTATCTATTTTCAAAATCAAATTATCCCTTTTAAAAGATTAATTCACAGGTCGATGTTTCAATTTTCAGTTAATGTTTATCTATCTAGAATTTGGTATTGATAATTTTTTGTTCATACTTGTTTGTACATTGGTTTTCATCCCTTTATCTATATATGGATCATGTAAAACTTGAAAAATTGATGAATTCTATTTTCTAAATTTTCTATTTCACGAATTTCCTCTCAAATTGTTTGATATTTCATTTTTGATTTTCCATTTGACTGAAAGTATGACGATACATAGAAACTAATCATTCCACAATCTATATTTGGTGCAATTGATTGTTTCTACTAGTTTAGTTGTGCTTGTAAAGGAAATTTCAAGGTGTGATGATAAAAATAGAAAATCATAGACCTAATCAAGAGTTTTAAAATGTATTTTGGTGTTTTGGTAATGCGCTGCGATGGGAGGTGGTTCCTAAGCGAATGAGTTTCTAGAATCGAGCCACCAGTGAGGGTCTTTTTGTGGTCAACTATAGATACAAGATATATGGATGTAATTTTTAGTATATCCATAGGTGTTGATGGACTAGGTGAGACAAGTGTACATTGGAACACGAACAACCATCAGAAATGGCCAGTGTACAAAACAAACAAGTGTACATGAGCATGACTAGTGTACATTGAAATGACCAGAGTACATAAGCATAAGTTGGAAGCTCGAGAACATGCACAAACTCAAGAATGATGAGACTATCTAGGTAACAACATCTATTCCATATGGATTCCATGTACTTCTCCCAAAACATGTTGGATCCCTTATCCTCTTCTTTATAGTTTAGTATCTATAACTTACATTCACATGGTCTATCCAAATTATGGTATAATGAGATATCCAGTATTAATCATAAGATGAGAATCCAATTATTTTTATTTATCTCTAACAAAGTCAAATAACCCTCTTTGTACAATATAGGGTGATACTCTATCATAATTCCCTAGGTTGGGAAATGTATCTTGTTACTGAATTATAGGTTGTGTGATCCACATCCTAGTGGATTACTTTAGGTAGGGTTGGGTATCCCTCATAGGTTATGGGTATGATCCCCTATCTGTCTATTGACATAATTTTAGTTCCTATGTGTACTTTTTCATGGAGATTATTTATAAGCATGATCAATTGGATGAGATCCATTTGTGTTTACAAGACCCAAGGTGTGAGTTCTCCCCGAAGAGAATAACCTTGAATACTTGATCGGAATCCTAGGCTAGCAATGTGAGCGTGACATTAATTTAATACATAGTTCCTATCTTTAGTATATCTAGATTGAGGTTATACTTTCTTTAGATCTAAACCTATTAAAGATTTAGATTTGGTGATTTTGGAGTGTCCTAATGGGTATGTCTATACTCATCCCTTTATGGGACCTTCCAACACATTTCAAGTCCTATATAGATGATAAGAATTTTGATAGAGTCCCAGGTGGACTCAGAGAAGGCGGAACATAGTTGATATTTATGGATAGAAGTGTAATCCATATGTTTCATTTGGAAATATTCACATCCTTACTAGTAGGATAGAATCTTTTATAGTTTTTGTGGGTTGTATGTTTCCCTTTTTAGTTTCCCATACTTGTGTTATACTTTGATGTGGGTTTTAGTTATATGAATACATCATGGTATCATTTGAAACATTCATTTCTATATTGTATTGGTATTTGGTGAAGTGTGTGTGCGTGTGTTTAGGTACCTTTGTCTATGGCCTCTCATGTATGTGATATACCCACTCAATGCTTCTTTCTAGATCCTGGCCTATTGGAGGAGGGATTGGGGAGTCACAATTAGCTATCCCCCAACCAAGAAGACCCTAGTGGGTCATGTCCCAACAATAACTATCCCTCCTTTGTGTTTATTTTCATTAATTGGGATCAGATAATTAAACTTATAATAAAATAAATACATGCATCTCATGTGTTTTCATATATGTGGAAGTTCAAAGCATTGAGAAAAATAAAAATGGGGATATTAAATATATATTGGATTGTGATTGTGTTTTTGTCAATGTAGATGTCAATATGAATCATATATTATTGGATGATGGAATAAGAATCTACCGTTTAATTCTAATGAAGGTACTGCCCATATTTTTTTTTGGAAAAGGGCATGGATACTTATTGAAGTTCATGGATGGAAAGCATCAATATATCATCTCCTCACATAATTTGATTAAATGAGTTTGACCTCATGTTAAATACAAGTGATTACAAGTTCAAGATTAGTATCTATAACATTATGGAGAAGTGAAATTTTTTGGTGTTGTGACTAGATTCATGAGATATTATAATCAATTTTAAGAGTTAGATTATTAGGGAGTTTAGAGACCAATGCATTGGGAAATCCATACATATTTTAATTAACGTGGAAGGATTTTATTTATAATAATAAAAATAACATGGATGAAGGTTATCAACATCTAAAGTAGGATTTGGATAAGTCCTAACTCCATGACGATCATCAAACCTCTTTATAGGCTTCAATCTAGATGTGCTTAGACATCATTTCCACTCTATATATCTATAAATTGGTTGTTTGTAATAATGATCTCTAGAATCCATACGGTTGATTCTAGTACTGTGTAACCCTGATTCGAATTTTCATATCAAAAATTTGAAGGCACATATGTATGAACAGATCTATGTAGTCGTCATTCTGTCATTATGTAACCATCATCAGGCCTAGTATATACATCATTTGAAGTGGTGTATGGTTCATCTGTGTAGAATTATAAATTTTGAAGAAGATTAAAATTTGAAGATTCTCAAATTTATCTTAATTCATTCAAATAAAAAAAATGTATGTTGGGGATTGAAATCAAAAATTAAAAGCTATTGATTTTCAAGTAGAGAAATGAAAATATTAAGGTAGAGAAATCCAAGAAGATTTAATTTCTATTTAAATTGTAAAATTACATAATTAATTTAGAATCAATTTATTCAATTCTTTACCTTCTCATTCATGTTTTTAATTTTATAAGCCATATTGATTTATGATTCATGATTTTAATAATGAAAATTAAAGGAATCAGATATGTATAAGTCAAAATATTCTTTATTTAGGAATATAAAATGAGAATGGTTGAAATTTTATTTTGGGGATCACAATCTAGATCTAAATTATAATGATTATAAAGATGATATTAATTTTTTGGAACAACTTAATAACATTATGATTCTTTTTAATTATCTTAGAAAATAGGGTGATTATAGTAGGATGAATTTATGTGTAATATATCTAGCATCAAAGTTGAGACTAGATGATTCAATATTTATTTACGTCTGGAAATGAAGATATTTTAATTTGTATGAGATGATATTCAATGTTTTTATATTAAAAATAGTGTTTTGATTCATGGTTTCTATGAAGACGAGTAGTCTAATTGAGATTCTTTCTGAATGTAAAGATCATTTAAATTTCTATACATTTATTTTTTAGATATCTCAATTTTGAAATGAAGTGATCCACACTTCATTTTTATAATGATTTATTTCATATGTATGAGTATTATTTTCTTGTATATTATTGAGGAAGTTAAAAAAAATAAAAAATAGTGATTCTAACCGTTGGTAGAAGTAACTAGAATTTCTATTGTGCCATGAATCCGTTCTTTATGTCATGTGCTGAATTAAGAATATAAGGCTAGGATGGAAAATTGAGATTTATGAGTTAGATATTTTGAGAAGAAGATGAGGAAAAATAGAATTTTCTTAAGGTGTATTATAATAATAATATAGATGATCATTCAACTAAGAAAAATATGATGAAAATTAATAAGTGAAAAGTGAAAGGAACTCATGGAATTTCTTGGGACACAATAGATTAAGAGAGAAAAATAATATGATATTATATATCATTTATATATATAAAAAATGTGATAAATTTAATTCATGATCATGGTAACTAAATCAAATTATCTATTTTCTATATTACAAATAAAGTGTATTTTCTAGTGTCTTACATATAAAATAAAAAATATGGAGTGGGAGTGGTGAGTTTAGATATTGAAAAACAATATTTTTTAAAGAGAATCTATGAACCCTCAATAAAGAAGAACTTGGAGGAAATTATATTTAACTTTAGTAAGATCATTGTGTATTGATGACAAAAAGAAGAATGGGATCTTTTTACAAGCATGGTTGTAGAATATTTATAAGAAGAAGCTATTGAAAGACTGACGTGATGTGCATGGTATGGTTCTTCATGTATAGGTTATTATATCAAGATAAGTGATATAACCATGTGAGTATTTTCTATTAAAAATAATTGATGTTGAGTTGAAGTAGTGAAAAAGTTGTATGTCTTATTCTGGGTTATATTCTTTAATTGAAAGAAGCTATAGATCAGAGGAAGAAAATCCATTTTCTGGATGTAGGAACATTATCTACTAAATTGGTGATCAAATTCAAAGTATTAATTGAAATAAAACAATTGTTTATATATGGTGGTATGATTTTAAATATATGATACCTAGGTTATGTAGGGAAAACATAGTACAAAGCTATGATTTCAATGAGAAGCTGAGTTTGTAGAATTCCTGTGAGGATCTGGAAATTGTAGGCACAATGTGACTCTGTGTCAGTGTGTGAAGCACTAAATAACTATTTTTACCTTTGGATAATGGTGTAGAAACTATGGTTGGGCTGAAAATTTAATCATGGTAGTATTAGGCCTTTGATATGAGCCTTGTATGAATTATTTGAGTTATTATTTCTTGTTTAAAATTAAAATAAATCAATTTTCACTAACTAACAATAGAGGTTAAATTCCAAAATGGGTAATGGTTTCCCATATAATTTAAAATTTGGTAAAAAAATAGGAAACACCTGATTCATTTCCATCTTAGCTATATTTATCTATCTTACTAGGAATTGAAATATGTATCAGATAAAATATTATCCTAATAATGGATCTATTTTTTTACCAACTATATTTCAATTTATTTTATAAAGTAATAATTTGAGATTTTTTTATAGCCTTAAATAAAAAATATATAAATCTATTCATATTGATATACATGTAGAAGTCTCTATTATGACTATGGAAAATAAAAAAATAAGGAATCCTAGAGGCCTATAAAAAACCCAAAAAAGATGGAAGAATCACCACAAGCATAAGTTTTTAAGAGTAATACTTGTTTTGTAGATCAGTTAATAATAATTGAATAGATGAATCATGTTTGAGATATCATGAGACTAATTGTATTAAATATTTTTGATATCCAATACTTTGAGATTTTATGTCACCTTAAGGGATCTATAGATGAAAATTTTAATTATATATGTCAATTTATTTATGATCTAAATGATGAAAAATCATAGTATATTGGTGATGATAATGTAATAAAAAAATGAATTAGTTGGGAAATTGAAAAAATAAAACATTCTCTTCAAAGAACAAAAGGCTATATGTAAATACTTATAGATTATTAGAGTGAAATTATCAATGGTTTAATATAATATGAAATATTTTATAAATGGGATGAAATAATCTTTAAAAGTTACTAAATAGTGGTTCAACGCTTTGGAAGAATCTCACAAGGCTATAATTTTTGTCATGGAAGCTTAGTTGGAAGTGATAGAAAAAAAATCAATGACCTTTTTATTTTTCTATGGGAAATAACATCATTCATGAAATAAAATATTTAGATGAAGTATTAATGGGAAGATAGGTTGTGATTATTTTAAAATGAAAAGAACACTCACAACCAGAAGTGTCTTGAGGAGGAAATAAAAAGTATAAATCTAGAATCAGCACCATCTTGTCCTTCCCAAATAGATACGAAGATATGTACCACTAAAAGGGTCTCATAGTTGTGATTTCCCTCAAGAGGGACAATTTTTGGAGGTAAATAGATCCTGTGAACATGTAATGAAGAATCCACCTAATGCACCTAGAAGAAGGTATCCCACTGCCCTTATGAAGATGCTCGTACTAAATCTATTTCATTGATTAATGATATTATAAATTAAAATTCTAGGAAAATTTGGATTAAAAAATATGTTGGTAAACCCACCAATTTTATCAAAGTTGTAATTTATAATTATTAAAATAATAATACCCAAAATTTTAGGCTAAAAGAGTTATGAAACATAGAAGAAATAGAAAGGTTCTCAAGAAACAAAAATATGGATAGGTTGAGATAATAAGAAAATGACATCGATTTGTAGGCCACTGTTAGTGTTATTAGATGTTTGGGCATACAAATATATTTTATTTGAATGAAATTTCAACATATGTAATTTTGATAAGGATTGACATAGGTGAGGTATTTTTTTAAATAAAAGGAAATACTTTGAGGAAAACGTTGATTGCATAGATGAAGAAGAATATTTCACGTAAGAATAGATATTATTATCTTGATAAATTTTATGAAAATTGTAACAAAGGTGACCATACATGTTATAAATTATGGTTGTTTCCAAAAATCTACAACTCTTAAGATAATGAGAAAATAAGGCCCCCAAAGATCAAGAAGCATGCAAAAAATAAAAGTGAGTCTTCCTTTAGAAATAAGTATGGGAAGTCAGTTAAACTAAATACTCCCATAAATTATATTATGTTTACAAATATATGTAGTAAAAAGGATGATATAGTGGCTTGGGGAAGGTTTAATTTATTTGGACACACTCAAAAAATGTGCATGACTATTATACTGAGGAACATGGAGGTGTTAAAGATCAATGGGAAATCATCAATTACTCCCAACATTCAAAAGACTATTGTGAATAATAATTTCACCAAAAATAAGAAGCAATAGAATGCGACTAAAAAATGTTTTATATTTTTTACTAATTAGATGGAAAATTAAAATAGGTTATCGAAAGTATAAAATAGTGAACACATTTTTATCTCATGAGAAGAATCCAATTTCAGCTAAGAAGTAAGTTCAAGAAGAAAAGAAACCATGTTTCCCAAGAAATAAAAAATTTGTAACATCATATAGGATAAAATAATGAATAATTTTAAAAAAATTATAGATTTGTAGATGGTGAAGCTGGTATGAGGAGGATTTAACATTCCCAGTGATACAACTAAAGAGTAGTGGAAGACTCAACTTTTCCCACACATGTGTGATTATACTTTGTTGAGGGAATTAATTGTGAAGATTTAAGAGAGTCTGTCAAATATGGTGTAAAAAAATTCCGGTCATTATTTTTTTTAAAATAACCATGGATATGAAGTATGAAACATATCCTTTTAGGGGAAGAAAATAATGTAGTCAAGGAAACATATCATCATTTTAATTAAAAATTAAAATATAGACATCCCCAAAAAATAATGAAGTTTTTGGTTTGAAAATCACTCTCCTAAACCTGTTATGATTTTTGATTGTTATAATATTTAAGGGGTGTGATTTTATAATAATATATACATGAAGTTCAATTTCATTTTAAAATTTTTAATTTTTTTTGTGAATTTGAGTGTAGGTTCATGAATAATCCTGTACAAAAATTGAATTTTAAATTTCGTCCCATTTTTTGGAGTTGTTTGTGAAAAATATTGATGCTTTATTATACTCAATTTTTTTTGTACACCAATATTCCTACATAAACATAGATATGAATTACTTAAGGTTCATTTCAACGTAATCTATGGTTCTTTACTTCTCTAAATAAATTTAGAACTAATGGGGACAATATAGTTCTTGAAATCATTGAAATAAGGGGGATAAAACCATTTCCCATGGATTAACTTCCCTTGATTAGGTTTTTAGAATAAGGGGGAGAGAAAAAATTATCCTTAATTTCATTTATTATTATTAAAGGGTAGAGTAAATTTGTAATTATTATAGAATATTGAAATTAATATCATGTGTTTGAGTCTATTTGAAGGTTATAAGTATTAAAAAAATCCAATGGGGGGTGTTAAAGTGACATTATATAGTTCTTGTGTTTGTTTTCAATGTGAATGTGAATATAAATTTTAGAGAATTTGGTGATGGAATGTGAATATACCATCTATAGTTGATGGAGGAGTTTTTGATACATGTTAGGAAAAGGACATGAATACTACAAAAAAACATTGCATGAAATTTTAAATGTAGTATCCCATCACATCAACCATTTGACAAAGATAAAAATCATATTTAAGGAAAGTTATAACAATTTCAAGAGTACTATATATAATAGTTTGTAGAAGTGGAAATGATGGTTGTAGGGAATTACTTCAAGATTTTTTATAATCACTGTTCTAAGATAGATGGTTGGAGATTTTGAAGACCATGTATTGGGGAATCAATATTTGTGTCTGTTGAGGTTGAAGGATTATATTTATAATCATATGAATCACTTGGATCTAGTATTTCAAATGATGAATATGAATTTGGTTTTTGGATTATAAAGTTTAATATGGATAAGTCCTGATACCATAAGGATAATTTAACATCTATGTAGGCATCACTCTTGATGTGTGTAAGAATAATGTACACTCTATGTTTCCATCACATAGATGCAAATAATCAAGATATACCAACTCTGTAAGGATGATTCATGCACAATATAACCATGATTCCCATATATGTATCTATCATATGATTGTGTGAATACATTTACCGATATGCATATCCATTATTTAATCACTATGTAACTATCATTTGGCCTTGTATAACCATCATCTAAGTGTAGGAATACATAATTTTCATAAGTATCATCTATGTAGAATTTAGTTATCCCAATGTGGATACATTTTATGAGATCTACATATCCATCCAACATCTTCACTATAAGTATCATTTTCTAGTCTACATAGCCATCGATCCTTAGTGGAAATTGGAAAATTTAATACATTGAAGGCTAAGATTTCAAAAAATTTAATTTATAAAGAATATTAATATATAGAGATTATTTAACTGATTGTGATGGATTAAAATATAAAAATCAGAAATAAGGGTTTATTATTCAAGCTAAAAATTAAGAGCTAATCTACACATTGAGAAAAAAGAAGATAAATGTAATAAATTATAGAAGATTAAAAAATATTATTTTAATGAATAAATTTTATAATTTATTGAGAATAAATTCATTTAGTTCTCGAGTAGTTCATTCCACCTCAATCAGTTTTTTTTATTATTTTGAAAAGACACATTTTGGTAATTTTGGAACCTATAAAACTGTACACTACCACACATACAACCGAAAAACCCAGAATCAAAATTAAAATTTTACATTTCTAAATTCAAAATTCAAACTACAATATTCATCACCACCTAGGGCCACATCCCAAATCTTGTTGCATACACTAATGAAAATTAGACCCATCATCACACCAAATCTATGGTAAGGATTGAACACCATAATGCATTATCATCATCATTAAATTACCATTATCATCATAAAAACACACACAAATTGAACACCATATATCATCAGAACTATCATCGATTAACATTGTAATTGGAGATAACAACACCACCATAATATAAAACCAAAAAAATCACCATAAACCATCAAAACCATGAAGTTTAAGTTGCTCCGCAATTCATCATGAAGGTCTAGCCCTTCAGGATCCCAAGGTTAGAGTTGAATCCACCATTGATAAGAACCTCCTGAAATACCATCGACTACTCAAAATTCACATCAAAAAACTCATTAAGAACCACCATACACATTTGAATGATAAAATATTGGATTAAACTATGAGCGAGAGTAGAGTACGGAGAATACAAAGACCTCAATAGCGATATGTCACCACCACCATGACCACTAAACCCTTCCTTCTAAGTTAACACTATGCAATGAAAAATAGGAGACCAATATTGACATCATGGATGAAAAATGAAAAAAACCATTGAAAACCATGAAGAAACAAGGAAATTTTGTTTTCATAGAAAACTCCTCCACCTAAAAAAACTATTCACTAGACCACAATCCCTTTACCACATAAAATAGTCATCACCAACAAAACAATCAAGAAATAATAACATCAACATATGACCAATGAAACCATACCAAAAAAATTGACTATTCAGAAAGAGTAGAAATCCCTAGATCTAGAAGGGTCTTTTGGGGAAGTTGAAGAAACACAACAAACAAACAAATCCCTAGACCAATTATCCACCTTCACTATCCCAAAATGCCGTAAGAACCATCACACTAGATTGATATGGGGTCAAGCATGACCAGGAAGATGAAAAGAGAAGAGGAGGAGGGAGTCCAAAACTCAGCCAAAGAACACCACATAAAGAACTAAAATGGTAGAGGTATTACACTGTGGGATTTTTTGAAATATTTTTTCTAAATTAGTTTAACATTTTTTATATTTTTCATTTCATGCAACACTGAAAATTGTTTATTTTTTAAGCATTAGGGTTGGTTTGATTTATATGCAACAACAAGTTAATTGTACACTATACACAATATAAATTTCAGATTTATCTAAATGATCACTGATTTAGTATACATTTCATGCAATAATTACTTTACTCAACGTATTTACTAACATGAAATACCCAGTGTTAACGAACAATAAAATATTATTAAAAAAATTATTATTTAATATAATAATATATAACCTAGCTGTTAATTTAGATTTTATTAATATTAACAACTAACTTATGTAAATATGTGGTTTTCAAAAAAATACAAAATGAATTAATTGGTAAAAAGTTATTTATAAATGAATTTAATAACCAATTTAATATAAAGGGATTTTTTTATCAAAAAATATTTTTTAGGCTCCCAAAAGCTATTTTATCATAATAAATTAAATTAATTACAATTAATGAGTGATAATAATGTTATATATATTTATATACCTATTATGTTCAATCAAATATTTTTTTATATTCATCAAATTGATTCTATAGGAAAAATATTAGAACATACCGAATTTTACACACAAAAACCTATATTTTTATTAAGGTACTTTTTCCACCTTTTGATGGAGAAATTAATTTATATAGAAATTTTAACACTTTTATAAAATTTATTTTTTAAAATGAACCTAATTTTTGAAATTAAAAAATAAAATTATGTTAGGGTGATTTTTTGGTATTTTTCTGTGAAGTATCATTTGTTAATGAATAGTTAAAAATATTGAAATTTAACTCAAAACTTATTTTTTGTCTAATTTATATATAAGGTTAAATTATATTTTTAATTAATTTTAATTATTAATTTAATATTTTTTTATCAATTTGTCCAATTAGGTCATTGTAATCAATTTCAAATTGAAATTGGTTATAAAATCCTAGCAAACGTTTGAACATTTTTATATTTAAGAATCCTATTTGTCGTCCCGTCTACGAAATTAAATTTAAATTAATTTACCCCACTTATTTGACTGGAGTTTAAAAAATGGATTCTATATTTGGAATTATAATAATTTATAATGTATAATATGATCAAATTTTCTTTACCAAAACAATTAGTGAAGGTAATTAAAATTAATTACAATGATTAAGATTAAGTTAATATTAACAAGGGACTAAACCGTAATATTAAAGCCTAATATAACATAAAAACTTTTCCAAAATCCATTTTATGGAAATATTTAGTCATTATCCTCAATTTAATCTACTTTTTACCATTATTGGATACAATTCAAACAAAAAATCATGGATGGTGTTTCACTTTTTCCAAAATATTACAAGAATGCCACTTCTCCACCATAAAAGGCCTTCTCTCCTCCAACTTACAAACCACTATCAAAACACTTAAGATTGAACAAGATCTGACCAAATAGATACCTAAAATATATCCCTTCCTCCTTTAATCATAACTTTTAGAAGAAATAAATCCAAGGAAGTCCTTTGGTGAAAACAAAAAGGAGTTACCAAAAGTAGTGGTAACATCCTCCCTCAAGTACCTTTTTCTTATTTTCATTTTCCATCCCCTACACTATCCAATTCCATTATTATTGAAAAATTAGTATCACAAATATAATGAGATTATTTTATGAAAATAGTTCAACCTACACATTCAAGACATCCAACTAATGGGTAACAAAAAAACTATTTATGTGTACAGTGAACTACCACCTCACAAAATGATGATTGTTCATTCTTCCTTTAATTCCTCTCATAGTGTAAATTATGACGAAAGACCTATTTTTATATAATATTTATGATATTTATAATTTATTTAATATTCTGTAAATATTTTAAAACACATATCATTATATTTTTCATCTTTGTTAAATATGTTAACTTTGTTTGAGGTTGGGTGGACTACCGCCCCCTCAATGCGATGTGATTCATTCACACACGACCTATAATGTATTAAGAATGTGTTTAGTGAAATTATATGATATATATTATTTAATCATTCTACTATAATAATTTTAATTATATACATAAATCTAATAATATTAAATTTACTCTCATTCTTCCAATATGACAACAAAACGAAAAGAATGTTCATGCATATGTACAGCCTACCGCCTCCATAAATGGTGTATTCCATTTCGTACATCTATATAATGTAGATTATCATAATAAAAATATACTGAATATCAATTATATTTATATCATTTTTTATATTCTTAAAATAACGATATATGTATAAGGACAAAAGACATAACAAAATAAGACACCTACGAAGAACAAAGAGGATATTACCCAAGGTGAACCCTTAACATATAATTGTTAACAAGAGGGTAATATAAAGTTTTAATAAAACCATATATGATATTATATATAAGAATATTATTATGTAAAATATTTATAATAAACTTAAATTTATTATACAGGAATCTAGTATGATTACGAAGGGATTCAAGACACATAGTAAGGGAATTTAATCTCACTTTTTATATCCATGAGGTACATGCCTTGTTCACCACTCTTTTACTTTGTGTGGTGTATATACTTCCCACGAATAAATTCTATGACTATTATAATTAAATATATGGGTATTTACATAACCATTTTATGATCTTTCTATCATGGGGTTTATGTTTCATAAGTTACAAAATCAATAAAGTAATTTTGTCTCATTCTGTCCTCTTTGAGACACATGCCATGTTATACACCTATATTTTTATATGATGTAAATAAACTTCATTTTAAATGTAATAACATGAATCTAATTATTTTCATGATATTTAAATCTCCATGTAATTTCATTTTTTTAGATGGTAAGTATGATCAAAGTAACCATGTGGTAAGAGTTTATTGAAACCATCTCACCATTTATCGAGATTGTTTATGATCATGATTTAATTAGTGAAATATTACAATCCATATTTCAATAACACTGTTTAAGTTTCTTTGAATATGTTTAGTATTGATGTATTCATGTATTAGAAACTTTTCGACCTCTTTGTTACTTAATATAATTAAGAAAATGTTTTTAAGAAAACATGACCTTACCTCTCACTTAAATTAGAAAATAGTGTTTCTTCAAAACCATATTGTCTAAAAAGGTTTACAAGAATAATATAACATTTTCCTACTATATTAAAAAAAGTTTTACCTAGGTTTTACCTTAAAAAAAGGGTTTTAAAAAAAGGAATCATTTTGATGTTTTTAGTTGGGGCAATTTTCTGAAAATTTATACATTGAAAAAGGAACGTTTGACATGTATAGATTTACCCACCACTATTTCTTTGAAGAATAATTTGAATGTTTACATGCTTAATTTTTTATTTTCAATGAAAATAATTTTTAAAAGGTTTTATGTTTTAAAAATTAATTTTCTAAGAATTAGGATATTTTCCTCATTAAATGTTTTTAGAAGTTTTTTGAAAATTATTTACCTTATAAGATAACATCCATTTGTGTTACTCAAGCCTTTTTGTGGAAATTTTTCAATTTTTCCATTAATATTATTTCTTTGAATGGTTTTTGTTTTAATTTCATTATTTTTATGAAATCCATTTCTCTTTCATAGGTTATAAGATTTTAAAATCTACTTCTTTTATGGGTTATGATTTTGATGAAATTATTATGAAACCTATATCCTTTTCCCAAGGTTATTACATGACTTTATGTTTATGATACCCATTTCATTTCATTGGTTATGATATGATTGTTTATGATTTTTTGGAACATGTATGTACGATTTCATTTTTGATATGGGTAGGACCTATATATATCTTCAATGCATTGTGTAAATATTTATATCTCATGAGATAGACTAAGATATATTTAGAGTAAACCTTGACAACTAAGATGTCCATGGGAGTGAACCATGATGACCAAGATGATATGAGGAGTGAAATCATGATACTAAGAAGGCCATTGGAGTGAACCATGACTACCAATATGGAATGGGAAGTGAACCCATACTACTAATAGGTTCTTGAAAGTGATGCCTTGGATACTATGGAAATAATATTATATTCTTATTTGTTTCCACAATTACATGTCTTGTTACTATGTTATGATTTCATGTCTTATGCTCTTTATTTATTTATGATTATTGTATTATGAACTACCTTTATTTATTTCAAGATTCCTATTTATGATATTTGATATATAGGGTATGATGTTCTACTTACATGATCATGTTGTCATACCCTTATGCTCATGTTTATGATTACATGTCTCCCTTGTTTACCTTTTCTATGATTCTTTTCTCACTCCTTTTTATGTTTTCTTTCCCAGGTTTTGAAGATATGAATTAAGTATGACGTGTCTAAGAAGGGTTCTAGTCATGAATAATGTTGTGGTAGAAAATTTAACTCACTTATGTACTAGTTTTTATGTTTCCATATTTCCAAATGTTGTACAATAATATGGTCTTTGGGCATCAATTTTTTTTATGTTTTAAGTGTTTTGAAAAAGTGATATAGTTTCTATGTATGTTAAGACTGGTTCATTATAGTTTGTATGAGAATGAAGGTTTAGTTAACCTTTGTAAAATTGGATGAAAAACTTAGTGATATCTCAAAGAACTAAGGATAAGTCTAATGATAAGGAAAAAGTATAGGAAAATGTCAGGGTATTTTGGTAAAGGATAGAGTGAGTGGTTTCCTAGAAATACATCCCTATCTAAATAATAAAGGTGGATATGGATCTGAAACATATGTACATAAGGGTAATAACTACAACTATATGTCTCAGGCCTGACTCAGTGTAACCTGACACATGATAACGAGCCTTGCTGTAGACCTGGTTTGACACTCCCAGGGGATATGCTTTAGAAATTCACAAACACTTCAAGAACCATTATGAATAATTTGAATATAATATGACTATGAATAATATAGGATCAACATAAGGTGTCTTTTATTAAAATTTATGTGTCACGATTTATACATCCTATAAGCAATTTCTAAAAAAATAATTTTCTTCTATGATATGTGTTTCTCACCTCTTGCTTTATGGTTTTAGTAAATGGAGATAACTAGAAGGAACATGGTTAATATTGAATGTTTCAGATGTAGAATATATGGGCATTATGAAAATAGATATACCATATGTAAATCTCATAAAGAGAATTAGGAAGGTGGTATGAGTATTGGTTATAATTCTGAACTTAAAGAGACTGCAAACGACATGTAAAAGGTATGGGGTGTTCTTATAGTATTGTTTATATTATTCACAAGAATCATGATTAGATTGAGGTTGAGGAAACTTAAAACATGAATCATATTTAATATTTGAGGAAAGAGGTTTTAAGAAAAAAGTTTATGAATCCCAAGTAATGGTTTAAGAATAAATTTGCATGGGTGAAGTTCTTGTGTTTTGGAATTCAAGGATTATGTTTTATGAATCCTTAAATATATAAGTATATTTAGTATACGTTTTGATTAATGATTTAAAAGGATATGTTTAATGGTAATTAAGATCTATAAAATTGATATATTGATTAAGGTAAGGTAACCCTTAATGCAATAAAGACGTTGAGAAAAAATTGTTTTGCTTGAATAAAGAGATGATTGATTTGGATAAAGTTAATTAGATAGCTTTGATTGCCATGGATCTGATTATTGATTTTTTTAAAAGTGGTATGTATAATCATGTATAAATCATAAAACTTATTTCATTTAATTAATATATCTAGTAACCTTTGGAATAAAGAACAATGCATGTTTTCTAAAAGTATTTATTGAAATCCTTGTAACTACCATGGTTCTAGAGAATATATGATGAGGGTATTCACATTCTTGGAATGTGAAAACCAATAGCTAATTTTTGATATATGGGGGATCAATGTTAATATGATTTTTTGAATTTATTTAAAATGTTTTGGATTATGAAATTTTTTAAGGGTTATAATGTAAACCCTTTATGGAATGTTTATGTTATACTTTAGATGAATTCTTTATGTATTGAAGTTGTATTGAAAACCATAATTAAAAGTATATTTAGTGATTAACCATATTTTATGGATACCAATTATATTAATTTTATAAATTATGTTATTGTGGTTTTATAAAAGGGAATATTGTATGTTGGGAAACAACTAATTATTTCTGGAAAGGCCTCAAGTGTTAAACACTTGATTGAAGGATGATAGGGGTTTCACACCTACCACTAGCCTATATGATGTCTTGGTTAATCATAATTTTTAGTTAAAAATTTGATGAATAAATATCTTGATTGAGATTGAGGACTACAATAACTCCAAAATAATTTTGATTTTCTTCCAAGTATATGTTTTTACTTCCCAATAATGTTCACCTATGTGGTAGCCTTTTTAGGAGTAGCTTTGTGTAACCTTTATGGTCCCAACATTATTTTTTAATGGAAGTTTTAGTATTCAATTTTATAATGTAGGTTTTTATAAAAGTAACTTCCATATATAAAGACTTTGATAATACAAATTAATTTTGATAGTGGAATTTATTTTATGGGGGTAGAATGTAACACCCTAATATCTTGTGAAATATATTTTTTCAATTTAATTTAATCTTTTTTATATATTTCATTTCACGTAACACTAAAAATAGTTTATTTTTTAAGATTTCTATTTGGATTTCATTATACACAATACCAAATTAATTATTCCCCACACAAAATATAGATGTTTGATTTTTCTACATAGAAGACCATGGATAGTATACATTTCACAAAGTACTAAATTTCCTCAATGTGTTGTGCAACAAGAAAGATCGAGTGTTACCAACCAATAACATATTATTAAAAATATGATTATTTAGTATAATAATAAATAAACAAAGAGTTAAATTAGGTTTTCTGAATATTATTAAATAAGTTATGAAAATATGTGATTTTCAAAAAATATAAATTTAATTAATTAGTTACAAAATATTTAGAAATTAATAAAAGAACAAATTGAATATCTTGGGAGTGTTTTTATAGAAAACTATTTTTTATGCTCACAAAGGTACTTTATTTTAATAAATTTAATTAATGAAAATTAGTGAGTGGTATTAATGTAATACTTATATTATATATTTAATCTCATATTTTTTACATTAATCAAATATATTAAAGAGGAATAATATAAGAATAGACCCAATTATACACATAAAAACCGATATTTTTATTAAGGTACTTTTACCACATTTGGATGGAGAACCTACATTAAATATAAATGATTGAAATATTATAAACTAGTACTCACCCGTGTATTTGAACAGTGATATAACAAAATTCTTATGTTATGTGTTCGCACGGTGATATAGTTCAATGCTTTTTTAAGAAGAAAATACTACATTTCAATGTCACTAATGAACATGAATATTCAATAGTTTAAAATCACAAAATAATGATACTTATGATTAGAACACAATTGGAAAAAATATGGAGGCTTAATTATGAAATTAGAATAACTTTTGGATAAATACATTTCAAAAGTTGAAGAAGAATCTGTAAGAAATAAGAAATTGTTTTCAGCATAGATATTTTAATCAAATGAAATGAAAAGAACATTGAAATTGAGATTTGTAATTCTGATAATTATGATAAATAATGTTGTAATTTAGGGTATAGTAATGTAAACAAAAAAACATGGAATAATTGATTATATTGAAAAACATATAAAGTTATAGTAAAATAGAATACATTTAACTGGAAGAAAATATTGAAAATAGTAATCAAAATAATGAAAAAATAATATTTATTACAAGGAAACTAACATGGAAGTGAATTTGAGTATGTATATCATCAAATCTTTGATACAAAATAGAAGTCGAGACAAAGGTGCACATAATAAGTTCCTTTGAGAGAAAATATAGCCTTGACAAAGGACTGGAAAAAATCTGTCATGTTCAATTACATGAGTACACTGTCACCATGATATAGATGCTGGTCAGGGTATCAATACGGCCAATGATCCCCTGCACATGAAGCAACATTCATATCAAATAAGAAAAATTAATACAAAGTGAAACATTCAAATGGAAACAATAGTTGTATGAGAGTTGATTTTGAGTTGAAAACATGGAAATAAAAATGGATTGTTTGGACAGATGGTTTATTTATTAAAAAAAAATGGGTGCAAAATATTATAGAAACTGAATACATTAATAGTAGATGTTGTCCCCTTCAAGTAAAACTAAATTCAGCAAACTATGCCAGTACAAACCTTGAAGAAGTGGGATCCTACAGCACTGTAGTGGACAAGTACTATTGGATGTTGGTTGATTCTAATCTGGTACCCCTATATAGGTTACTAAAGTTGAGAAAAAACTGGTAAATATGTAACATGTACATGATTTAATCAATTCATACACCTTTGTGTATATTTAATACAGTAAAGATAATAGTGGAAGTAGAAAATGTAAATATTAATTATAAAATAACAAAATCCGTAATGTTTTTCAAATACCTTACAATTACATCACAAAATTTCAGTTATGATTTTTAGTTATCTTGTTGATGTTTTCCTTTAAAAGGGGATGCAATTCATGGATAGTTGTTTCCTCAGATTCTAGAGGCGTAAGAGTTAGTTGAACCACATCTTTAGCATCAAACTCAGTCAATATATTTTTCTACATGAATAACTGACTTCAATCAATAAGATGAAAAAATTAATGAGATCTGTAAGTAGTGTAGAATTAATATGATGTTTTTGAATTTGAAAATTATATGATCAAATGCAGTTTCTATTAATCATGAAAGGTAAATAGAAATGAAAAAAATATGTAACATTAACTCCAATGATGTAATGAAAATAAAAGAGAATGAGGAAAAAGAAAACATAAACATGAGTTGTTTAAGTGGCCAGATGGGCTTGGGTAAGATACTATTATGCAAGCAATGATACCTGTAACCTCTTTATTTACCACGACATCGAAAAAAATACATGTTTCTCAAAATATTCTGTTTTGTCAACATAAATACATTCAAATTAGTGGATAACTTTAAAAGTATCCATCTTCAGTAAAAAAAATTGAAAATGAAATCATTAGCCAGCTGGGAAGCTTACCGCTTGCATCTATTTGCTCCTTATTGGTTAAAAATTCATAGGGACATCAGCTTCTCTTCCCCTGTAACCATGTCATGATGCTATGGAATAATATTGAAGCTATATTTCAAATTGACTCAATGTAGTTAACTATGCATGAGGAAAAATGTGAAAGTGACACTACCCGTAATCATATTGAAGCTATATTTGCAGTTAAGTATGCCTAAGACAGAATTTTGTTTGAAAGTGACATCATCTAGTTGGTCAATATTCTTAGGAGAAAATAAACTTTGGTCCCTTGGAACCTTTTACAAGGAGTGGTTGTGTGGACTTACCTATTTGGATAGTATCTAGTTCTTGGTTTGAAAGCATATTATAAAGCTTAATGTAGAACTTCATTATAAAACATCATTGTTTTCTACAGGTTTTTCTGCATGGATAATAAAGAAGCAAATAGTACTGCATCATATCTAAATTCATATATTTCAAAGGTGAATAAATTATAATCATTAATAAAAAATCCAAAAAAATCATGGACCAATAATATATATAAAGTGGGGTGAAGGAAAAGGTAATAATACAGGTATATTTGGAAATGAATATGATAACTAAAATTCCAAAAGATAATAATGAATGTTTCCTTCCACTAAAAATTCGGTTCTAGATAATAGTTTTATAATTTTATTTTAGGTAATTGGATGAATTTTTTTGGTGGAGAAATTATACGGAAAAGGTTTATTATATAACATGATAAGCTATGAATATGATTGAATACATGGAATCCTTTCTTTAAAGACCACATTCCCTATAGTGTCTCAGATCTGTAAAATAATTGATAAATCAACTATAAAGATCAACTTTTAACATACAACCAAAGTTTTCCAAATTCTAGTGGGATTTTTCTGGATGTAAGTTTCACATAAACTGAAAGAAAATGATATTGTTATCCAAAACAAAACTGAGTAACATAGAGTAGGGATTGAGGGAGTATTAAAAGAACAATAGTTAAAAAGATATCATCTATATTTTTAGGGAGTAAGTAGCCTCAACCAAGTTTACATCGGTTGTTGCACCCTTTCTGCATCAAACTGGAAATGGATTAGGAAGATGGAGCTAGAGGAAAATGGATATATAAGGGAGAAGAAGGGGACTATACAGAAACAAATTATTTGTCTTAGTATTAACCTGGGTCTTGGGTGGGAGAACAGAGGGAGAACATAGAGTAATTTTCTTCTCCATTATTTCTTCATCCTCCAATTGTAATTCTGGTAAGCTCAACTTCAATACCCAAAAAGCACCCCACTCAATGGGAATAGTTGGTCAACTGGTGTGTAGTTCTTATTAATCAGTCCAACCTGACAACTTTACCCAACTTCTACGATTGAAAATTGTTTGAGTTTTACATGAGGCTTTGTTTGTTTTCTTGCAACGTGTTCGTTAACATAAGGTGGTGTTTGTTTAAATGCACCATGTTTGCAGAAATGTATTACTTTTATAGACTTAAAATAGATTTAACTAAAATAGAATTGGTAAATCTGACTATATGCTAGTAAATTTCCAGTGGATGCTAATGTGGAAAACATGGAAAACATAGAAAACATGGAATATCAAAATGAAATCATGGAATATCTACAAAATGAAACACGATAATAGTTATATCTTCCACCCTTAATTATGATGTCTATGGGATTGTATTTTAATCAATAGAGAAAATTTTATATAAATCATCGACTACATGTACACATAAAGAGACAATCAATGGGAAATAGGTTGATTGAAAATGAAATCATAAGAAAGAATCATCTTATTCATGCTGAAGTGCTAAACAGTGATATAGGATACAACATTATGTGTATTTTTTTAGTAATATGTAAATCTAATTAATATTGTTGGATAGTTTGAAAGAAGTTAGTAGGTATAAAGATGTTAAAAAATGTGAAACATCTATATGAACTTAGAAAGACAAAAAGACTTCGATGTTTAATGTACATAGTTGGGTGACATGTATGAAGATGTCACCAATATTTAGTATGTTTAGTGGAATAAAAAAACAATCAAAGTTATTGAATTGAAACACAACATACTAAAAACATTCATAATTTCCTGAAATCCCACATGGCACAAACATAAGGAATGATTCTGAGATGAACGTATAGGCATGCATTCTTCGAACACAAAAATATATTGTACATACTAAACACTTTTAGAATTTTTTTTATAGAAAATGAAGATAAAATTTTAAAAAAACATAAAAATTAAAGAACATAATTACCTGAAATGCAGTACCCTGAGATAATATTATAGGGCCATCATGGGATTGGAATAATCCATCTTATTTCATCATATTGACAATTATCTCTATGAATTTATTCAATCCCACCTTCATCGTAGAAAATTATTCAGTGTTTAGGATTGAAAACCAAAAAAATAATAATATAAAGAATTATTTAATGGACCATTATAGGTTCTGAAACTAACCTTGAAAGGACCAATATCTATTCTAAAACTGATCCCTAGAGCATATTTCAGCCAAACAGGGAAACCCCTATATTTTTTAAATAATTAAAAATAGTCAAAGTTCATGAATTCAAACACATAAATATCTTGTACATTTTTTGAAAAATCCAATATTACACAAAATTCCACTGGGTGTAGACTTTATACGGGTTCTAAGGTGAATGTCTAGGCCTGCTTGCTTCAGCAGCTTACCAAATCTGACCAAATAATATCTCCCATTTAGATAGTACTTCATTAAATTAAAACAGACAACAGTTGAATCAAATATAAATTTCAAAATTGACATGGAACACTGCATTCATAGAAGATGCAGCAAAATAATGTATCGAACAAATACTGATGTCAAACCACAAAATAACAAATCAAACATTATGAAAATGGAAATAGAAAAAATAGTGAGAAACAACTACCTTGAATCATTGATACCAATACACTGAAAGGAAAGAGATGGTGATAATTATACCTGAATCAAAGTAGACATGTAAAGTCATTTGACATCGTTTAAATTATCATGCAGTGTAGAATCAAAGTAGAGACCATGAATAATATTGCATTCGGAAGAACATGTATTATAGAGTTAATTGGTTAATAAATACAAGATAATATATGAACTTCATCCCCTAGATTGTAAGGTTCATCCATTTTCATTAAACAAAATTATAGGGATTAAAAAATATGTCAATGCTTCTATGTTCCATGATGTTGTATTTCTCGAAAATCATGTTATAGTAAACCATGTAACATTTTATGCAGGTTCAAAAACCCATATTAATAGACTATATTGAATATAATGAAAGCTGTAATTAGTGGTAAAAAATATAGAAATAAAAGTGGACTACAAATATGAAGATAGTTAAGAGAGTAAAATGAATATCGGATAATGTCATTGTACAATTTTACTAAATCTTCAACCTCAATATCATCCAACATAGTCAAGAACTTTTGTAGATTACAATTGGAAAAACTATAAAGATAATGTTTAAAAAATAGGGTATGTACTAATGAAATATAACAATAAAAATGTAAACAGCACATGTCAGATTTATTTCTACACAAATTACATATAGGAAAGCTTCCTAAAAATGGTCCACCTCTTGGGGGGAATAATATATAATTGTGACAGGATCCATGGAAATATCCTTACATTCCACATGAATTATAATTACTCCAATATGAATGACGTTGTGTCCTGATCTACTTTCCTTCTCATCATAATCTCCAATAAGAACATACTCCCATCCCCTATGGGATCTAAAAAACTGTTTCCTCTTCTAGAAATCATTTGAGATGAAAAACATATCTGTCAATCCATATTGAATATATAATAGAAGATCATTATATAAAGAATATGGATATCCAAAAAAATTTAAATCCTACAACTAGTATGCTTCCATATAGGAATCTATGAACAAATCTAGTCATTTAAAACAATATTTATTAGCCACCATCATACATGGGAAGAACTCCACACTCAACCCCTTCCCAGATCTAAATAAAGAAGAAATAAAATAATAGGATTCCGTTATATGAAGTAATGAATTAGAAAGAGTCAGAGAAATCAAATTCTTACCTATAATGGTCAAATAAACCTTGTTCTTTATATTGGAAACTGATCCAAATTTTACGGAACATATGTGAACAGATGTAAATAGAACATATGTAAACATCATCAGAAAACATATCATACAGAACATATGTGAACAGATGTGATGCAGATGCATTCAATAAAAAACGTTTTAGCTATAAACAGTGGTGGTTATTAAAATAAACCATAGACAAAGAGAAACTGAAAAGAAAATAAGATATTAGAAACAATGAGAAAACAAATGCAGAGTTCTTACCATGGATGAATGATGCATTTCGAAGGAAGAAGAGGGTATGCTGAAGGTAGAGAGAGCATTGTCGAAGATATTTGTAGCTCTTGGGGGAAAGAATATATTATTATGACAGGATCCATGGATATAGCCTTACATTCCACATGCATTATAATTACTCCAATATTAATGATGTTGTGTCCTGATCTACCTGCCTTCAAATCATAATCTCCCATAAGAACATACTCCAATCCCCTGTGGGATCCAAAAGACAGTTTCCTCTTCTAGAAATCATTTGAGATGAAAAAAATATCTTTCAATCCAAATTTAATATGGAATAGAAGATCATTATATCAAGAATATGGAAGTCAAAAAAAAATTATAGCCTACAACCACTATGCTTTGATATAGGAATCTATGAACACATCTAGTTATTTAAAACAATATTTATTAGCCACCATCATACCTGGGAAGAACTCCACAATCAACCCCTTCCCAGATCTAAATGAAGAAGAGATAAAATAATATGATTCTTTTATATGAAGCAATGAATTAGAAAGAGTCGTAGAAATTAAAATCTTACCTATGTTGGTCAAGTAAAATGTGTTTTTTATATTAGAAACTAATGAAAATTGTACGAAACATATGTGAATAGATGCCAATAGAACATATGTAAACATCACCAGAAAACATCTCATACAGAACATATGTGAACAGATGTGATGCATATGCATTCAATCAAAAATGTTTTATCTATAAACAGTGGTGGTTATTGAAATAAACAGTAGCCAAAGAGAAACTGAAAAGAAAATAAGTTATGAGAAAAAATGAGAAAACAAATGCAGAGTGCTTACCATGGAAGAATGATGCATTTCAAAGGAAGAAGAGGGTATGCTGAAGGTAGAGAGAGAACTGTCAAAGACATCCGTAGCTGATGGGATCTCAGAACCAGCAATACAAGATAATACCCCCCATTCGAGTGGCTACGAATCACAAATGAAACAGTAAAAATATTATACTGTATCGAACTGAAGATCCAAGAACAACTAAAACTCATCAAATTAATTAAGGTAAATGCTCTTCGTGATCTGGCTTCGCGGCAGAAGCTTCTCGACTCACCCTCCGCTTAGCGATCAGGGATTCACGACCGGAGCTTCGTGACATGAATCTCATGACTTGTCTTTCACGGCCAGCCAATTGAGGAACGCCTCCGGGGCTTCACGCTCAGATCTTCGTAGCAGGAATCACGTAAATTTTATTTCATGTCCTGTCAATTGCGGAGCTGGATAGTTGACTCCATAGTGAGTCCTCCGCCGAACCAGGTAACCCACCGCACCGAGGGGATGAAGATAGCTTCCCAGTCGTCTAAGGTCAAGATCCAAAATCACGGGTCCCTTGAACCAGATCTGGATTCAAAACCTAAAAACTATGAGGATGTGATCTTTGTCGTGGTCTCTGATATCTGAAAATCCATTCCAGATCTGAGAGGGAGGCGTCGCAGATGCCGATCGATAGAGGAGGATGTGATCTTCATCGTGGTCTCCAATAGAGAAGCCGATGCGCGATGTACCTTATTTAAATTCAATGCTTGAGAGGACAGTCGACATATGGAGTAGCCGATGACTGTCATTGGGAGGGATATGGATTAGTTGGAGAAAAGGAGGATCAGAACTGATGGGATAGAGTTTAGCTCAAACCGTCAAGGAAGAGGAAACCAGAGATCTGGACGAGCTGAAACCCTAGACTTTGGGTAGTGGATACGCGGGAGGGTCGTGGTTGGGAGTCACAGAATATGGCGGAGGATATTAGGTAGTTTTAGCGCGGTAGAGGCGTGGCTGTCTCGGGTGGTGACACGTAGGCAGAAAAATGCCAAGTTTAGAGGATATATATATTTTAAATGTCAAAATAAACTTCATTTTTGAAATAGAATGATAACAATTTGGTTTGGGTAATTTTTTTATTTTTCATTGAAGTTTCATTTGTTCATGAATAGTGAAAATATTGAAATTTAACTCAAAATTAATTTCTCATCTAATTTATTTATAGGGTTAAATTATGTTTTAATTAATTTTAATTTTTAATTAGATAAATTTTTATCTATTTTTCTAATTTATGCCATTGTAATCAATTTTACATTGAAATTGCTTATAAAAACCTAGAAAATTTTTGAACACTTTTACTTTAAATACCCGCTTTATCATCCCATCAGGGGGATTAAATTTAAATTAATTTCCTTCACATATGTGATTGAAATTTGTAAAAATGAATTTAAAATTTGGAATTAGTATAATTTATAATTTCTAAAAATATAAACTTTGTTTTTGACCAAAAATATTAGTGGAATTAATTAAAATTAATTACAACAATTAAGGTTAAATTAAACTTAACAAGGGAATAAACCTTAAACAGACAGCCTAATATGAATTAGAAACTGGTAGAAAATAAATTTTATTTATATATTTAGACCCTATACTGCTTTTCCTAGACTTCAGATCATTATGGGATCCTTGTTCAATAACAAATGTGGGTGGGTTTCACTTTTTCCAAAATATTATTAGAGTGCTACTCCCCATCCACTATAAATGGCCTCCTCTCCTCCCACTTCCACACACATATCAAGACACTTAAGTTTGGTAATGATCTACCCAAATAGATAAAAAAGATCCCTAACTTAATCCTTGGAGATTCTATTTTTCTAGAAAGAAATACAATGAAGGCATTTGGTGAAAACTAAAATGATTTACACATAGAAGAGGTAACATACTTCAGGAAAATCATTTATATTATTTTCATTCTTTATCCCCTCCAATATAATTATCTCATTATTATAAAAAAGCACCAGTATCCTTAATATTCTAATATTTGTTTTTTCAATATTTTCAACCTATAGATACAAACACTTCTATCTCATGGGTAAAGATCATACTATTTATGTGTACATCGAACAACCACCTCACAAAATGATGACTGATCATTTTTTTCTTTACCTCCTCTCATGGTAGAAATTATGATGAAAAATATCTTTTTGTATATTATTTATTAAATTTATAATTTATTTAACATTTTTAATTATTTTAAAATAGATATCTTAATTCATTCCATCTTTTTTAAATACAGTGATTTCGTTTGAGTAAGTGTGGACTACCGTCCCCTCAAAGCGACGTGATTCCTTCACAAACTACATGTAATGTATTAAGGATGTGTTTAGCTAAATTATATGATATATATGATATTATAATGATACTGGAATAATGATATATAGAAATTTATATACTTATATTTCATTTACTCTTTTTCTTCCAATACGACAATAAAACAGAAACAATGTTCATGGGAATGTAAGACCTACCTTCTCCATGAATGGTGTATACCATTTCATAATTATATATCCTATAGATTATCATAATAAAAGATCAATGAATATAAATCATATTTATATTGTTGTTTATATATTTTTAAATCATCTTATAAGTATAATGACCAAAGATATTACAAATTAAGACATGTGTAAAGAACAAAGTGTATATTACCCAAAGTGAACCCTTAACATAGAATTGTTAACAAGCAAGTAATATAAGGTCATAATAAAACCATATTTGATATTATATATATAATAATAATCATATTTAAAATATATTTAATAAAATTACAATTATTATACAGAAATCTTGTATGAGTATGGAGAGAGTCAAGACACAAGGTAATGGAAATTCAGCTCACTTTTTATATCCATGAGATACATGTCATGTTAACAAATATTTTATTTTATTTTCTGTAAATACTGCTCATATATGTATTCTATTACTGTTATACTTAAATATATGGGTATTTTCATAACCATTTTATGATATTTCTATCACGGGGTTTATGTTTCAAAAGTTTTGAAATCAGTAAATTAATTTTATCTCATTTTGGTTTCTTTGTGACACATGCCATGTTATACACGAATATATTTATATAGGGTTTATATACTTCCTTTTACAAGTTATAAAATTAATATCATACTTTTATTGATATTTTAATGATTTATGTAATTTCATTTTTCTACATGGGGAGCGTGATTCAAATTTACCATGTGGTAAGTGTTTATCGAAAGAATCTCACCATTATTAATGAAATATTATGATTGATATATCAAGTAAACAGAATCATTTTCGTCTCCTATAGTTATTCTTGATGTCTTCATGTATTATTTCCATTTTCCACTCTTTTTTACTTAATATAATTATTTTTTAAGAAAATATGACCTTACATATGTCTTCGGTTGAAAATATGTGTTCCTTCAAAACCATGTTCTCTAAAAATGTTTATATTAATATCATAACACCCTCCCATGATATTTAAAATATATTTTTACACCTTTTTACCTTTTAAGAAAATTGTTTTTTTAAAAAGTATATTCATCTCATTTTATAGTTGAGGAAATTTTCTAAACTTTTTATAGTGGAAAAGGAATGTTCGACATGTACATATTTACACACCTTCATTTCTTTGAAACGTACTTTGCATGGTTAAAATGTTAATTTTTAAGAAGATGTTTTTTAAAATATATTTTCAAAAAAAGGTATTTAAAATCATTTTAAATATTTCTTTATAAGTTTTTAAGGTATTTTTTTATGGAAAGTGGTTTTCAAAAGGTTTTGATGCTTCTTTTATAAGTTTTCAAAGGAAAATTGTTTTCAAGATCCTATACAAATTTTGAAGGAAAAATGATTTCAAAATGATTTCAAAATTAATTTATAAGTTTTCAAGTTTAATTTCCAATAAAATTGTTTTCAAAAGGATTAATGTTTTAAAAATATTTTTTCAAAGAATAAGTATATTATCCTCATGAAATGTTTTTAAAAGATCTCTCAAAATTATTTCCCATCTAAGAAAACATCCTTTGGTTTTACTCATGAATTTTCAAGGAAATTATTAAATGTTTCCATTAATACTATTTATCTGAATGCTTTATGTTTTCATGGAATTTGGTTTATGAAATCAATTGCTCTTTCATGGTATATATGCTTTTAAAACTTACTTCTTTCACAGGTTATGATTTAGATTAAATAATTATGAAACCTATATCTTTTTCCAGAGATTATGATATTATTTCATGTTTATGATACACATTTCATTTCATGGGTTATTATATTATGGTTTATGATTTTGTGGAACTTATTTGTATGATTTCATTTTGATATGGGTGGGAGATATATATCTTAGCAATGAATTTGGAAATGACTTATATCTCATGATATAGACTAAGATGGTCTTGGGAGTGAACCTTGACTACTATGATGGCCATGGGGGTGAACCATAAAAAACAAGATAGTATTAGGAGTGAAATCATGATACTAAGAAGGCCTTGGGTGTGAACCATTACTACCAAGATGGAATGGGGTGTGAACCCATACTACTAAGATGGTCTTAGAAGTTATGCCTTGGATATTATAGAAACCATATTATATGATTATGTGCTTCCACAATTCTATATCATATTTCTATGTTATTATTTCACGGATTATGATCTTAATTTCCTTAAGATTCATGTCTTATGAACTTATAATATTTATGTCATGATTCATTTTTATGATATTTGATATGTAGGGTAGAATCTTCTATTTACATGATCATGTTCTCATACACGTATGCTCAAATATATGATTAAATGTGTCCCTTGTTTACCCTTACTAAGAATATAAGCTCACCCATTTTTATGTTTCCTTCCCTAGAATTTTCATATTTTTATTAAGTATGATGCATCTAAAAAGGGTCCTAGTCAATAATAACATAGTGAGAGATAATGTAACTCAGTTATGTACCAGTTTTCATTTTCATTATTTCCAAAGCCACTAGAATAATACAGTATTTGGGAATATGATTGTTTTTACATTTTAAGTATTCTGAAAAAGTAATATAATTTTTATATACATTAATATTATTTCATTATATGTGGAAACCCTAGAGATGAGAAGACGAACACAGAAGCAAGAACATGAGAGACTGAAAAAGGGAAAGGAAGCACAATCAAAAGAGGTTTCAAAGGAAACTCTAACAATCACTGAGAGAGAGAGGGGACCGCAACTCCCAGGAGAGTGAGGGGCCATCATTTAGTAGTTCATTTCTATTCTAATCTTCAGTATTCTAGGTTCATCCATAATCCATGGTTGTTTTGAGAAATATTGAAGGATGTTGAGATGAAGAAGAATCATTGTTCTTTATTTTAAAATTTCAAATGATAATATTTTAAATTCTATCTCAATGATTAGAATTGAGATTAAAATTCTAGTGATGCTGGTGATGATCTATATTATTTGAAACCTCAGATGGAAATTTCAATATTAGTTAATTTTTTTAAGAAAGTAGGAATATTAAAGAAGGATGAATTTATGAGAAATAAATTAATCTCGATGCTTGAGATGAGATTATTCAAAATTTATCAAAATCTTGTATTGATGAAATATAAATATTTATAATATGACATTAAAAGTTTTTATATGAAAAATACAGTTGTGATTTATGCTTAAGATGAAGGTAAGTATACTATTTGTGATATTATCTAAATGTGAATATCATTTTAATATCTCCAATAATATTAATTAAATCTCTCAAGTTTCAAATGGAGTGAACCCCAATGCATATATGTAATCCTATATTTCATAGTGATAAGATTATTTGTTTTTATATTTCTAAGTAATTTAAAAGAAGAAAAAATATTATTCCCAACATACTGTAGAGGTAACTGAAATATCTATTGTTTTGTGAATCAATTATTAATGGAATGAGTTGAATGAAAAGGATATGACCAAGATAGTATCATGAAAAATTTTAATTTTATATTTTGAGGAGAATATTATAGAAAAGAAAATTTACTCAATATCTAATTTAGGAGGAATCTACAATATAATTTTACTGGGAGAAAATGAGAATAAAATGATTAAGAGAGAAGTGAATGGGAATCTTTGAATTTCCTTGGAAACTATGATTTAGGAGAAAACAAAGGTCAGATGGTGGTGAAATTCTTTATATGAAAACAATGAGTAATTAGAGTGGGGATCATGGGTACTAAATTACATGATTGGTTTTATATATTAACAATAAAAATAATGTATTTCTAAGTGAATTATATATAAAAATAAAATTAATGAACTGAATGGATATTCTGAATATTAAAAACTGAAATCTATATTGAATAGAGCCACTAAGAAATCTCATGGAATAATAAATAAGAGTTTGTACTAAACATCAAGAAGATTATTGAGTATCATAGAGAAGGAAGAAGAAGGGGATCCAATGACAAACATGGTAATAGAATCTCAGGAAGAAGACACAGAGGAATGGTTAAATAATTGTTCATGATGTTGTTCTTGGTGTTGATCCTTCTAGATCATGATAAAGGAGAGATCCTAGTGAGTATTTTTTAATGAGAAATGAATATCTGTCGAGGAAGTATTTTAGTTATAGGTATTGTTCCTAAATATCTGATGTAGTTCAAGAAGCTACTATTGAGAGGATGAAGATCCATTATTTTGGATGCAGTGATCGCCTGTACTGAACTAGTGATCTAATTCAATTAAGTAGTTAAAACAAAAATTGTTTATACAATTAGTAAATATATGAAGCCTTTTTGAATCAGGGTATAAAAGGATAGTATAATAAAAATATTTGTTTTCAATTTGAAGTTTATTTTGAAGAATTCCTTTGAGAAGTAGGAAAGTGTTGGAACATTGGGACTCTATATAGTTATTGTAAGCACCAAACTATTATAGTCACATATTTATTATAGTGGAGAAACCATGATTGGGGTGAATAATCAATCATTATATGTATTATCCTATTAAACCAAACCATTAAAAAATATATCATACGCTCTATACTTTCATTACATGAATAGAATGTGTTGTTATTGTTTTGTTAAAATTTAAATAGATCTAACTACCCTAAATAGAAATAGAATTTAAATTTTAAAGATGGTAAATTTTTCCCAAGTAATTTGGAAATTGGTAAAAGATGAAACACTAGATTCAACCCCATTCATAAGTCTTTACCAATCCTTTTAGGAATTTTAATAGGTATCAGAGAATAGTATATCCTTTTATTGGATATATTTTATAAGGCCATATATATTTCATTTGATTTTATGAATTTTAGATTTATGGTTTTTGAAGAGCCTTAGGTGGAATGATCTAAATATATTCTTATTAATGCCCATATGGAAGTATTTTATAGGATTAATAAAGAAAATAAAAAAAGAGTCCAGAAAGTTGAAAAAACTTTCATGATATGTGAAACAACCCCCACTAGCTAAATTTACTTAGAGTGGTATATGTTTGGTCATATCTTATAAGAATAATTCAACAAATGAATCGAGTTCAAAATGTCCCAAGACGGATTGTATTAATGATATTAATATCATTAACTTTGAGTGTGGAAGTCACCTTAATAAATATCCTACAATTTTTTATTATATATTTGATTTTATTCAATATCTTAACGATGATAAATCATAGTTGATTGATGATTATAATATAATGAAAATTGAATTATTAGGGTTTCCAAAAAAATGGAATACTCTCATCAATGCATTTATGTCCAAAGAAAAATCATTACAAATTAGTAGAGAGAAATCCTCAATGGTAGAATAGAGTATTAAATACTATATTGATGAGATAATATTGTCTAGAAAATTTAGTGAAGAGAGGTCCCATTATTTGGAAGTATATAACAAGTATATACATTATTTTAAGGAATATTAGTTAGAAATGAAATGTAAAATAATAAATACCTTGAATATTATTTATGTGAAATTAACATGATTCTAGATGAACAAGTTCAAATGATGAATTATAAATGGGAAGATGTGTTGAGATCAGGGGAGGATAAAAAGAATACTCTCAGCCAAAAGTATCTTGAGTTGGAAATAACACTAAGAAATCTAGAAGTAGTTATACATGAACTTACCAAATAGATATGAAGATATATTCTATCATAATGGTTTAGGATTTGTGTTTTACTTAAAGGGGGATCTTTTTTGTGGTAAAGAAATCCTGAAAAGATATAGAGAATAATTCACATCATTTCCAAGGAAGAGTAAATCCTAATACCCACATAAATATACTAAAATTAAATATATTTCTTCTATTAGTGTTGGAATAATGTAAAATTATCATAAAATATAGATGAAAATAGATAATATGAAAACATAAAATATATCAAGGGTGGAGTGATAAATTCCAAGATAATAATCCCCACAATTGCAGCATACAAGAGTGGTGAAATAACCCAATAATATAAAATCTCTCAAGAAAAAATCTAGATAGGTAATGCTAATAAGAAAAATTAAGGGGTTTACAGTCCATTGTTGGTTTTAATATAGGTTCAGGTATATAGAAATATGTTTTTTGATAAAATTTCATTATATGCAAGTTAGAAAAGGAGTAAATCAAGGGGTACCATTTCTGAAAAAAATAAAACCTTCTATATTAAAGATAAATTCACATATGAAGATGAATATGTATTATAAGAACATATATGATTTTCGTGATAAATTATGTGACTATTGTTACAATGGTGGAAACACTTATGATGAATGACTGCATGTTCCATCTAAATACAATTTTAATGGCCCAAAATTTCCTTCTATTACTATTAAAAGAACTCATGTTTCAAAATATCGCTTTTATTATGTTAATTGAATATCGAAAGAAAGTTACATTTCATAGAAACATTTTACATCATCTAATAATATTGATGATAACAAATAATAAAAATATAGGTATACAAACACATAATAATAGTGAATAAAATATGGGAAACTCTATAGGTTAGAATTACCCCATGAAGATCACTACCACTATAAAAACAGTAAAAGGAAAGAGAAGTGTTTGGAATTTTTTTACATTATAAAGGGAAGTGAAAAACATTTATAAGTGAAGAACTATATGATAATGTAATAGAATGGAGTATTTTATATAGGGTGTAAAGGTAAATGTGACCACTGGGTATTATAATCAATGGGAATTATGACCATTGGTCACTCTGACCATTTATAATTTTCGTTTTTGGTAAATTGAAAATTAGAATTATTGAAAATTAATGGTATTGAGGAGATATAATTGATACAGAAGGGATGAATGATGGATGAAACCATCAGTATCATGCCAAATAAATCAAATTTATCAGAGAATGGGATGGAGGTCGCATCACTGCGTTTCATCCTTGACCATCCTCTGGAATAGCTTTAACTAGTGAGGGTTGAGTATAATTGACTATGACAGACTTTCAAGATGGTAGAGATCACCACAAATTCAATGCTAGATGAATGACCCCATGAAAGTACCACAATCACACACTTTACCCATAGAGCTTATAATGGTGCAATAATGGGTTTTGTATCTAGGGTATATATATAAATAATATTTACATTATTTCAGAAATGAAATAACGATTACTTTGATACAATATTGTTTATAATATTTGGTTCTAAATTTAGATATGGATGAAATTTTTTTTTTTGGTAAACTTATTAAATAAAGATAAAGGGAATTTATATTGTAATATAAGGAAATAAATGTGTTCAAAAAAATAAAATAATTGTTTAACGAAATGAATTCATAATAATTTGTTTATAAAACTATAAATTTTATTATGTTATATTTTAAAATAAATGACTTTTTTTGAAATTAAATTTAGTTCTACAAAATTTTGTTTTTAAAAAATATTTATTATGATATAAATGATAGTATAATTTTGTTATGTCCCACATAATTTTTATACAGTATTATGTTTATCATGACATAAAAACTAGTATATTTTAATAAAAAAGTTTCTTATTTAAAAAAATTTAATATATAATATTCAAAATATTATTTTGAGAAAATGTATTTCATTTTTCAAATCTACATATCCAAATTCTCTAATGGATAATTTTACACAATTTCTCCAGACAATCAATGTTTTTGGTAAAAATGTAAAATACTATATAAATATATTATAAGTATTATAACATCATAATGAATTAAAAGTGATGTAATAAAAACTATAAATCCTTGACCAATGATAAATGAGTTTTCTCATTGAAATTATTTTTTAAAATTAATAATATCATGTTTCAAAACCTACAGTGAGTCCTCCCCCACCTAAAGTATATTTTATGTTTTTAAAAATAATTCTTTATTGATTAATAAACTTGTCCACACCCAAAGTAAAATAAATTAATTGGGATTCAACTCATAAACTATAAAAATATGAAAAACCGCTTTATCTAGGAACATGGGTATAAACCATGGGAACGATAATAGTTTTGTGTAATTTATAACACAAAGTCTAAAACCTGTGTTTATAAATTAAAAAACAAGGCCTTCTATTTTGAAAAAATACCCTCCCATTATACCATTATTCTATAATCCCAAACCTTTTATCATTAATTCCCACTTACTTTCTATCTATAGATTCTTTCTAAGGAGTTTGTAATGTTTCAAGATCTCTTATGAAGCTTTGATAAGATGCTTTTCAAGTATGGTATTCTCTTTCTATATCATTTTATTTGGTTACTTCTCTTTCCTTAAGACATTTATTTTCAATTAATTATGTTTTCATCTATTCATAATCATTAATTACTTTTAAAATCATACCATTTTAATGAGAGACTATATTATTCTCTCATTAATCTCATTAAATAATTTTTTATCCATACTTGTTATGTTGTTGACACGATTCAGTGATTTTCCAGGTCATATTTTTGAGTTGAGAATACCCGAACCTATTTTCATTAATGGGAATTCATATATATATATATATATGATCATACTTAATTAATTAGGTAAATCCATATATGAATCCTGTATTCTCTACTCATGGGTTGAAATGATGAAATACATTTTAGTGATATATGAACTATGTGAAACACTTGAGTTAAGAAATATGAAGTGTGCATAGTGATAGTGACTCAATTCATAGGGTAAAGAATTAATCTATAGAGTTGATATTATTATGATAACTTTCTATCCAACTTTTGTAATGTTTCATGATACCATTATTGATAACCTTGGTTATTTTTTTCTATAACACCTAGATAATATGCTTTGGAATATCTCATTTTTTTTGTAGCCACATTTCCATGTTATGATTTATGTGCATATAATGTTGATATCATGTTATGATCCATGAACTTATGATGATGACCTTATGTTATGCATCATGAATTATTCATAGTGATCACTTACCCTATGTTTCCTTTTTTTTTATTCCTATAGTATACATTATGCACACCATTTCTATTTTTATTGTCTATAAGGGATCACATGTAGTGAATTGAGTGAGGGTTTTATAATAATAAAGTATTTAATGAGTGTAAAATAAAGTTAATGTATTTATCATGTTCATAGTTTTCCAGACTAGACCTCAAAATATCTTTGGCATTTTATCAATGTTTTACTTCTTTTTTCATAATTATTTTCTAATTATTTTTTTAAAAAGTGGAGTCCTTGGAAAAACACTTATGCTAATTAGAACTAAAGGCCACAAGATATCAAGAAGTCCGTAAAAAAAGTGTATCTTATTTGGGGAGAAATAAGGAGAATTTAGTTAAAATTCTCCAATGATGTATAAGATGTTACCCAAAAAGGGTAACTCATGTTACATCCTAACTCGGTTCAATATATAAATAGTAACTTGATCAGTTGGAGAAAATGCCATAAGCATTCCTCATCGTATGCCAGAGGCTACCAACTAGAACTAATGGTATATGGTGGTATAATAGGGAGACTATAACCTTTTGATAATCAATAAATACAATGGAGGAATAATTAAAATAAAGGAAGTTGAAGATAAATAAAACTAAAACATATAGTAATAACAGACAACCCCTTAATTTCCAAATAATAAACCATGATTGAACATGATAATATATAAATAAATGGAAGCCTACAAAAATCATGTATTACATAACACATGAATAGACTAACCAAATGATAAATAAATAAAGGACTCAATTCCTATAGGAAACCCAAGTACATTCTCATCCTCTAGATCCATGTCAAGTCATAGTCCATGATAACTAAAAACAAAGAGGCATAATCCAAAATCCTGACCTAGTATCCAAGAGGTATGTCTAGGTAGCAAACATTATCTCACACAGAGTGTGAGTAAAACTCTATAGGTCACCACCAATGGTTTCTAATTCATATTTATTCTATACATATAAATTGATATGATTTTCATTCATAATAAGGGAATAATTAAAATAAATAGATCATGTTAGACTAGGATCCTCACTAGATACCTGCCTGATACCACTTACTTCAACCTGCGCCAAAATGTCTCTGATCCTTTACATTTGATATAAATAGACATTGAACCTATGTTATATAACCATGATGTCTATGTTCAATGATTATCATATGGTAATTTATAACTAAATAGGGAAATTAATCCAAATATCAAAACCAAGGGATAGTGGGAATCATATCCAAAATTTACCTATAATTTTTAATAGGAACCATTCCCAACCATTTAACAAAAAATAATATAAATGATAATGAATATAATCACTATTTCTAAGACTTTTAATTTAAATTAATTTTAAGGGGATCCCTACCTAAAATTTCAATAAGTGATGATATGGGGTTTCTTTCATAGTAATATCAAAAGATATGAGAAGGTGAGTCATGAGCAACAAATTATAATAATATTGATAAGGAATTTCATGTCTCGAAATTTCTTATAATAAAAATGAGGAAATTAATGTCTTTAAAATTCTAATACTAAAATGGAATATTATGTCCAACTATTTCCACTAAATGATGATGAGATCCTTGTAAAAACTACTTAACCATTTACAATTTATTAACTTTTAATTGCCTTAAGATCCTATATATGGGATCATGTATCGTAATCCAAGTGATTCTCAAGAAAATATATAGATAGGAACTTGAATTTTATAACTAAATATCATCCATTGGAGAAACCCACACATATTAACAATTCAAACACACCTTAAAAAATTTCACTTACAAGTTCCAAAAAGGCCAAGTGACATGGTTGATCCATTCACATTTTATTTAATCCACTGAATTATTTCATTTTGGTTAACTATTTACCTTTCATTTATAAGTGACATGGGAAAGGTGTATTTATAATTTTAGTGGTTATTAGAAAAATTTATAAATAATAAGGTTCAAGTAAGAATAAAATCCATTATACTATCCATCATGATATATTCATTTAAAAAAGACCCAACTCAAATAAGTTATTTCAGTTGACTAATTCCTTTGTAGACGACATAAAGGGTCAAGTGATGGCATTCAATCTTTTAACTTTTCATTTAATTAAATTTTTTTCTTCCACCAATACGTGAAAAAATCAACTCACCTCAAGTTTAGTTTAATTACAAAATCCAGGAATAGGGATCTTGGGAATATAATAAATAAAACCCATGGGAGTTTTTCGAGTCAAGGTAGAAAACGTTCAATGATGAAACTAAATTCACATGGACTAACGAAATAAAGTAATTTTAACTTTATTAAATTTATTTCACATTTATAAATTGATGCATCAAGGGTCGCGTTTGTATCACAAAAATTTAATTTATAATTTACATAACATTAAGGGAAAATACACACTCCACCAACCTTATACCACGTAAGCTTCACTCATCCATTATTGCCTTTGATTAGAGCAAAAATGAGAGAAATCGAAAAAATAAAAAATTCCCTAAAAATAGAGACCACGTGATCACATGGAGATATCCTAAAATATGGAAAGTAAAATGGAGAAAATAAATAAGATTATTGAGATAATAAATAAGGGATAACCAAGTTTACCAATGAATTTTGATTCGAAGCTCTGATGAAGAGGCTAGTGTATTAACTATCTTGAGTGATGAAGGATATCTCTATGAATGGGAGGGGTGAGTATGTGAATGGTGGAGAGGAATGGGTGGATAAAGTGTTAATTAAGGAATTTAAATTTGGTCATTTATCCTATTTTTAATGGGGCTATTGTTTTTCCATATGGTCAGACAAACCATGCGCCAAACTATGTACACCTCTTTTCCACGGTGACACACCCCTCACACAAATAGGTGAATATCTAAAAAATAATCCCAACCCATACAGTTCCCAATTCCAAAAGATCCTCCCCTCACATGGATAGGGACATATCTAGGCACATAGTTATATTGATCATGCATAGCCTGTGTGAGTCCCTTTGTAATTTACTACTGAACTTTTCCATGACTGTACTACCTCAGGGGAATGGTTTGAAAAATTATGTTATTCTCACTAAATCATAGATGGTTTTATAGGGTTAATCATATTTTTAACCCAACCAAGTTCCTATAAAAAATAGGTTTCATAATGATTCACGTAGTTTTTACTAAATGTTCGCTGAAGGATGCCTCTCTCAAAAACTAGATTTTGATGCCTAACATTCCCAAAACACTTATAGACTCCTGAGATTTCTTCTAATATTTTATTCTGATTTAGAAGATAAAATTTCAGGTGTTCTAACACATGTAATTACCATCAAACGTTTTTTTGAGATATTTCCCATTTAACAAAAAAATTGAAAAACCTTTTTGAAATTTAAACTCATAAAAAATGGGATCTTTTCACTCAAAGGATGATAAAGTTGTGTGCGGAAAAAGAACATTTTCTAGAAACACTAAAAAATTTCAATGAATATTTTACCTATATATATGGAGGTGTAGAAGAGAGAAGTAAATGAATCAATTAATACCAAAATCAAAAATACTATTGAGGAGGGTAAATCTACAGAAATGAAGTAGCATGAGTATGAAACTAAAGAATGTATGATCATATTCCATGAAAAAAATGAAATGATAAATAAGTTAAATTAGGATTAAATTATTGAAATTTACTTAGTATCTCGTGAGAAGAATCAAATTCAAGTTAACAAGGAAGTTCTTGAGGGAACCCAAACTAGACTACCCTTCCAAGAATAGATTTAGAAAACCCATAAGGATGTTGGGATGAAGAAGTCTAAAATTTTTAAAGATTCAAGGAAAAGTTAATTTGGGTTGAGGAAGAGGTGTTTACCCTAGTTATACAACTAAATAGTTGTAGAAGATTCAACATATTCGAACACCATAGTGGTTGTAATTTGAAGAGTCAATTAAAGGATAAACTTGTGAATGTTAATCCATCATGATAAGCTAATTTGTTTTGTTAGTATTTAGTTTCAAATAAAAATCTAGATTATATATATTATTCATCCCATGAGTAGGAGTAGCTATAATGTCAAGGATTATGTATTTTATTTAAATATATAAACTGGATAGCCCCAATAAAGGCAGAAGTTTTAGGTATGATACTCACTCTCCTAACTCTTTTTGGATATTTTCTTATCCTAATCATCAAGGGGGAGTAATTGTATAAAAATACAGGGAATAAGTTTAATTGAACTTTAAATTTTTATATGTTTTTTGATGTTAATTACAACTTATTGAGTAATATTGAATATATATTAGTGAACCCCATAGGATGTGAATTGAAGAGTTGATGTCACATTGATATATATATATTTATGGATTACCTTGATACTTTTCTAAACTTACTTTTTTTTTCACAAATGGATTTACCATATAGACTTAGAGATGAAATAAATTAGACTCATTACTAGTAAATGTATGCTTCCTATATTTTATAAATAAAATTATAATCCTTGGGGATAATATGGTTCTTGAAATAAGAGAACAAAGAGAGAGAATGTTTTTCCCTTAGCGCACCTCCCCTGATATAGATTTTCATATTAAGGGGAGAGGAAACAATTTTCCTCTTCATTTATTTTTGTTTAGGTGGAGATGAAAATTAACTTATAATTGATTATTGACTTGTATCTCATGTGTTTGTGTTTATTTAGAAGTTCAAAGTATTTTCCAAAAATCAAAAGGGGGAGATTAGAGTTTCATTGGATTGTTTTTGTACGTTGTAAATTTTCATGTTAATATACTTAATGGATAAACGAGTGATAGAATGAGTTTCTTTTCAATTTTAATGATAATATAAATTATGAATCATTAGGTGTTGGAATAAGAATCCACCCTCTATAGTCAATGAAGGTGCTGCCCATACTTATTGAGAAAATGAAATGGCTTCTACTTTGATAATTTAGGTGGTCTGATTCAATGTATTGTCTCCTCACATAAGTCAATTAAATTATCTAGACCTCATGTTAAAAAAAAGTGTTAAAAATATCAATAATACAATCTACAATAGTTTTGAGAAGTAAAAATTCTCATTGTGGTGAATAACTTCAAGTGCTATAATAATTTGTGTCAAGATCTAGCTTATTTGAGAGTTATAAGTTCCATGTATTAGGATATACCTGTGAGTTTTTATTGATCGCGAAGGAAATTATTTATAAAGATAAACATCACATAGATGGTTTATTTCTTAGGCTGAAGATTAATCTATTTTTTTTATTCATATGTAGAATTTGGATATGTTCTAAAACTGTAAGGATCATCTGACATCTATATTGGAATCATTATTGATGTATGTAATCATTGTATACACTCTGCATAACCATCATTTAGATACACATTAATAATATATTTAGACTCCATAAGGGAAATTTACACACTATGTAAATTTTATTCCCATAGATTTATCCATCGCTTAAAGGTATTTATAAAAAAAACTATCTACATAGATATTATTTAGATGGTTCATATCTATCATTTGGCTTAGCATAAGAAACATATTAAGTTTCATAAAAATAATTTGTTGAAGAATCATATGTATAGAACCAAGAGGAGATAAAATTATATATTATTGATCATAATTTATATTTAATTTATAAAGATTTTTGGGTTAATATTAATTGTTTAAAACATCATAAGAAAATTATGGTTGAAACTATTTATTAGAGAAAATATGAAGATTGAAGTTGGATGAATTTATATGTAATAAATTAATCTTTAATCTTAAGAAAATTTTAATATATTTATTTCAATATGGAAATAATGAAATTTGATGTTTTTTTACCTTATATTAAAATATTTAATATCAAAAAAATAGTTTTTATTCATGCATGAGATAACATTCAAGAGTTAGTAAAACCTCTTATCTAAAAGTGTAGATCATTTTAATGTATGCACTTGAATTCATTGAAGCTCTCAAACTGGAAACAGAGTGTGCTACAATATATGTTTTTAATTATGTATTACTTAAAAATGATAATATCTTGTTTTTATATTTATATAGAAGTTAAAATAAGAATAAATTTTGACCCCAACAATCTATAGAAGCGTATAAAATTTCTATTATGTCCTGATGTATTTCTTTATGCGTTGAGTTGAATAAAGAAGAAGTGCTTGATCTAGTGTAGTGGGAGATATTCTTTGGATATTATTATTAAAATATTAGAGAGAAAAGTTTTTGAAGTATATTATATGAAGAATATAGAATATCAATCAGCTTTGAAAAAATTAGAGGAAAATGAGTGGTAGAAAATTGAATGTTACTCTTGGAATTCTCTGGGAGACAGAAGTTGAGGATACAAAAGGAATGTGAGATTGTGGATGACACTTATCTATGAAAAAGGTTAGAAACTGAAATAGAGATAACAGAAACCAAAATAAATCACTGTTTTTCTATATTAGAAATTTTTAAAATGTGTTTTCTGGTGACCTATATATTAAATAAAAATGAAGCAGAGAGAATAGTTTATACAAATATTGTAAAATGAGAGTTGTGTTATTTTTAGTATCTGATAACCTTCAACTAGAACCAAGAGGAGGTAACAAAAATTAATGATGATCACTGTTCATCAAATAAAATGAAGAATAAGTGGATCCTATAATATTGATGGTTAAAAAGATTTAAAATAAGGAGATGAGGATATGCCGACCTGCTATGAATGTAGTTGTTCTTTTAATTGTGGATTTAATATTGTGATAAATGATATAGCTAGGTGAGAATTATTATTTTTAGATATAAAGATGAACTAAATAATTAACCATGTTTTAAGTATTGTTTCTAAACATCTCTTAGTATTCTAAGAAACTAATTTTTTATGGAAAGAGATTCATTCTTGTGTATGAATCAAAATCATGTACTGAACTAGTGAATAACTTCAAGGAAGGAACTGAAGGAAAATTTGGATGAATCCATGGTGGGAAGATATGGAACTTGTGAAAATCAGAGTACATGAGGACAATATAGTACAATGCTGTGATTTAAGAGTGAATATGATTATGATGAATTCCTATGTAAAGACAAAAAGTATAGGGACAATGAGACTCCGTATATGCATGGGATGTACCATACCACTATATTCATGTATTGATTATAGTAGTAAAACCATCATTGGAATAGAAAACTAATAATGTAAATGAGTATACATTTTATCCAAGCCATATAAAAATTTCATATACACTATTTAGATGCTTTAATTGTATTGTATGTGGGATAATGTTTTATTTAAAATTAAAATTGATTTTTCTTCACTGAATGAAAACATATATTAAATTATATTGTGGCTAAAATGTTTCTGGAGAATTTAGAATTTTTATAAAAATAGATAATAAATGATTCACCCCATCTTTTGTTTCTAAACCAATAATATTGGGAATTTCAACATGATTAATATTAAATATCATCCTTGGATTGGATCTATATTTTAATACCAGCTATATTTCAATTAGTTTTATGAAGAAGATATTTGAGATATTTGAAGAGATGAAAATGGAACAATCTGAACCATTCCTATTATGACACATGTAAACATATTTACTAATAATATAGAAAATATGAAAAATAATTAGTGTAATAAAATAAGAAAAATATTAATAAATAAGGAATAATCACTACTAGTTTTTTATTCTTAATATGGTATGTGTTCAGTAAGATATTTTATGAATCATTGAACCGATGAAGAATGTTCATATTTCCATGAGACCAAATATATTTTTGCTACAAATATCCTCTATTTAAATTTTGGAAATTGTATAAAGATAGTTATTAATGATTTTTTACTTACATATATGATTTTATTTATGATCTAGATGATGAAGAATTATATATGATTGATGATTCTAATGAAATACAAAGGGATTTAGAAGGGTTGTTTCAAAAATAAAACGCTCACACAACTAAATTGAAGGATAATGAGAAATTCTTAGAGATTATTAGAGATAAATTCTGTAATTATGAAGAGAATAAGGTATAATTTATTTATTATAAACAAATTAGGAATCAAATTTAGTGAACAGAGGATTCATTCTTTAGAAGAATTTCATGAGGATACACTTTGTATCATGGAATCTCAGTTAGAAGTGATGGCCAAAACATTAAAAGGACTTGAAAAATCCGTAATATAATATATCATGATGAATGATGATTAAATTTAAAATATAAAGGTTGAATGGTAATATAGGTTTATATTAGTGAAGGATGAAAAAAACTCTGAACCTAAAGTGTGTTGAGTAAGATATAAAATTGACATATTGAAAATCAGTACAAGGAATCCATTCCCAAATATATTTGAAGAGATGTGAAAGAAAAATGGTGTCAAAGATTTTTCTACCGTAAATAAAGAATATTTTTGGTTGTAAATAGATCCTATAAATAGGTCAAGAAGCATCCATTTGATTCTCATGGATGAAGGATTCCTACAATACACATAATGATTATAGTACTAAATCTATGTCACCTGTTAGTGCTGAATTAAATTAAAATTGAAGGAAAATATGGATAGAAAATAAATTTGGTGAACCCACCAAAATATCATGGATGTAAGTTATAAATTATAAGACAACTATCCCCAAAATCAGAGTTTATAATAATGTTGAAACAACCCAAAATAAATTAGGTCACAAGCAGGAAAATATAGAAAGGTTTAGATTACAAGAAAAAAGTGGAGGTTTTTAGGCCACTATTGGTGTTATTATAGGTTTAGGAATGTTTCCATATATTTTTTGAATTAAATATAAACATATATAAGTTATATATTTCATTAATCTAGGGGATAATTTCTCCGATAATTAAAAAACTCGCAGGAACAAAGTTTAATACATAGATGAAGAGGAACAAGTATTGTGAGAAAAAATATAACTATCTTGATAATTTTGAATACTATTGTAATAAAGGTTTACAAAAATATTATGAACTATGGTATTTTAAAACCTTCTAAAACACCAATTATAATGGAAAATTTGATCCACAATAGATTATGATATAGGTAACAATGAAAAGTGAGTCTTCCTTAAGGAGCGAGTGGATGAAGTGAGTTAAAATTTATGTTCCAAAGAAGTCTGAGATGTTGACAAAGAATTATTTCTCAAAGGATACAAATGTTTCATGTGGAAGGTAAAATATACCTAGATATACTACAAAATTTTCATAACTATTTTATCAAGATATATTGAGATTTTTAAGAAGAAATAAAAAACATCAATTACTCCCAACTTGAGAAATACTTTTGTGAAGAGGGAGTCCTTAAAAAAGAAGAATAAAGTTAATGTTACTATAGAATGATTGATCATATAGATTGATGATATAGAAAAGTAAATGAAGTTAGAGAGATACGAAAAAGTTAATTTTACTTTCTAGTTTATTAGAATAAGCCAATTCCATATAATAATAAAGATCGAGATGGAAATGAAAGCATACTTCCCATGAAAGAATAGTTTTTTAAAATCAATAAGGATGATTATATAAATATGTACAAACATTTTATATATGTAAGGAAAATTAAAGAATGGTTGAGGAATAGGTCTCATCACTAGTGGTAAAAAATAATAGAAGCGATAAACTCACCATATTCAAAAAACTTTGTGGTTGTACTTTAAATATTTAATTAATAGTGGACCTAGAAGAATGTTAGTCCATCATGGTGTATTGAAATTTCAATCAGTATTCATTTTCAAATTAACTCGGTGATAAAGTACGAAATGAACCACATGAGGGGGAGAAACTAATGAATTCAAGGATATCTAAGACACATTTTATTAAAATCTGAGATATAGGATTCTCTAGGAAATACTGAAGTTTGAGATATGATAATCACTCTCCTATAACATCACGAAAAAACCATTAGATTGGAATGACCTGAGGTTACCTTATCTTAGGTGAAATCTCTTAGACACTAATGGTTGAAAATAAATTTCAAAGTATAACTAACATTATGAGGGGATGATTTTCCCTTAAAATGACACAACCTATCAGTATAAATATAAAAGCATCAAAACTAAACAGTATTTTGTGTGCAGTATAAAAAACACAATGAAAATAAAATACAATAAAACAATTATGTAATAGTAGAAACTAAAATTAAAACTAGACATACAATTTAAATAAAAAATACATAATGAATTAGAAATAATGATGTGGTATCACTCCAAACCCACTAAAAGAGAACATCAAGATCTAAACCCCATCCTAAGAACATAATATAGAAGTGATCCATTATAGAAAAAAGATAATTTTCCTTTAAATATTTCATGAAGAGAAACGTTTTCATAAGCACCAAATTGTATATGCATGGGGTAAGTAATCATACCCTATAGAAAATCCCCAAGACTTATCAAATCATTATACTTGGATTAGAATATATTAGCTCATATTTCAAAACATAAATTAAAATAAAAGAGAAGAAGATCAGAAGTATTTTGTCAATTAAAATAATTTAACATAAAATAGGAATAGTAAATCCATTTATTATAATTGGGATAAAAATTCCACATTCACACACACACACAAAGATGCATTCCATGAAAATATTAATAATTCCGGGTGATAAATCAATCAGCCACCAAGCCGATTATTAGTGATAATCATTATAGTGCCTCCAGTATGGAACCACACACCATTAAACGGCCACATCCAATGAAAATAAATACATAGAATTACTTTTATTCTATGTTCTCATATCCATTTAGTTTATATAAATAAATAATCCCCTTAAACCACTTAATTAAACATCATGTATCTGTTAAAATAAAACTCAAAATTTAAACCATTAATCATTTTGGGGTTTTTTGAAAAACATTCGAATTCAAAATTTTTACAAATAAAAAACAATAAGTATTTTACTTAAATAAATCATCCAACATTAAATTTTAAAATATAAGAATAAAATTTAAGAAATTCTGTGTATTAATGTTATAGAACATGTGAAGAAAATATATAAGCCACATCCTCATGATAGATCTTAAGGAACATGAAATAACAAGAAACCTTCTAGATGATCCACACTCATTTTCTCATTACTTCAACAAATAATAAGAAGTAATTAAAAAAAATTAAATCCATTTGACCTGGTAATAAAAATATTGATCTAAGATTCCATTCAATGGAAAATAGTGTAATCTAAAAATGGAAGAAAAACAGAAATCTTACCTTTGATATCCTAGACTGCACATATTTTGGTTTAATTAAAATGGGTTTTATAGGGGTAATATTTTCCAAAATTTCTTAGATATCCCCCCTAGTTCAAGATCTTAGGTCAAAAAGAGTATGAGTTGAGTTTTCATGAATAAAATGGGATAAAATTCAAATTTTTGGTGTTATCAATTATGTCTCATAGTTAATCAATAAAATTTAATAAACCATGCATCAATCATTCATGTGTTAATATAAAACACCCATGGAGACGTTATTGTGCCGAATGGTTTAAAAAAAACATTCCAACCATGCTAAATGTCTCTATCCTAGACTTCCCAATTTATACGGTTTGGAAAAACCATGTGCTAACTGTTCACGTTCCTAGTAAATAGTATATTCCCATGAATGGTTTCCTATAGAAGTATTATGGTTTTTCAAAACCGTTCATAAACCACGAACCCAGAAACATGCTTCCAAAATGAACCAAAACCAACTAGAAGCTTACAAAACTCAACCCAAACATTATATAAGTTAAAAACACATAATATAATTGTGAATTAACTCAATCCATGAGTGTTACATTCATCCCCAAAATTTAAAATTATATCCATTAAAGGATGGAGATTTCTTGTACTTTGTAAAATCCCAGGTTGTTGTTCCAACATCAATTTCTTAAATTCCCATGTTCCCTCTTAAATTTTACCATTTTCCATAATACAAAGACAAAAAGAACAAATTTTCCACATAAGAAATTATCATTTCTATCCATGATTTGAATCACTAAATGTGTAAGTGTAGAATATGGTTCCAGATCAATATTACCCCAACAAATCTCATATCTAGGATTGGAATGGTACTTCATTGATTAATATTCATGAAAAGAATTTTGAACCAAACTAAACTGTGGTGAAAATAACAATTGATAAGCCAAACCAAAGGTTTTTTCAAGTATCTCAAAAGTTACTACATACCGAGGAGATAACCTTCCTTTCTCACCCATTTGATGATGCTCCAGCCTAAGATATACATTCAATAATATATTATATCTAATGAAAAATGATAAAGGGAAACATCGATGATCCGCATAATATTTTTTATAGATTTTAGCCAAATCCAACCTTTTCTTAATTAATTGAATTATCTTAGTTGTTTCATGAATGTTGATAGGTCATAATTGTGATGTTTATCTAGTATCTACCCAATAATGTTTAGATCAATGTGGTTAACCATACAACTCCTCAAATAGATACATTTTTATTTTGTAATAAAAATTATTGTTATATGAAATAATAAATATAGTCAAATGATCCTCCCATGAGCCACCTAAATCCACATTACAAGTTGTTTTCATGTATTCTAGGGTCTAAATCATTCATTCTATCTTAAAATCCATTTTAGGATGATATGTGATTTCATAGTCAGTCGGGTACCCAAATATTATTGAAATGATCCATAAAACCAAGAGGTAAATAGAGGATCCTAGCTAGAGGTGATCAAAATAGGTATTCCATGAAATTTTTCCTCTTCCAAAATATTGATCTTTTCCATATCTTCTACCATATTAAGTACATTGATCGGTATGGAGTGAGATAAAATTCTGAGATGGTCAAATATTACTTATATTGAATCATTTATCTGAATATTTTTTTAAACCCCTAAAAATTTCCATAGTTTTATGCTCTTATTTTCATATGGGTATTGGTAAATATTTCATAATTCGATCTGGTCATTGATACTTTGTTTTGAACTAAAAATTGGTAAGGTATTTCATATCATAATAAGTTAGACTGTGTTTGATACTTGACCATCAAAAAATGGTCTTATAGAGCGTTGTATATATTTTAGGTGCCCGAATTAATAACTTTATTAGAATGATGCTAATAAAAAATAAGTTGTTTCTAGAAACACTTTGGAATAAAAATTCAAGGATGAAAATATAACACCGAGTCTGTATCTTGTTTCCATATTTCAATAATTACCCTATAATTAATTTTTATGTAATGGTATGACAATCGGGATCTGACCATAGAGTATCCTTGATATGGTCAACCAAATCAGGCATGAGAGTCACCATATAGTAGATTATGACTTCATTCTACATAGGTAAATATAAATGCATATCAATAATCCTAGTTATCAATTACAACTGATCAAGAGATTCTCTAGGTTATTGATTATTTTAATTTAGGATTAAAGAATCACCAGAATAATTTCCTTTTCCCTAGGTATAAACTAGGACAATATAAAATATATGAAGATATTTAATCTATTATCTATGTCTCAGATTCAATCCCTTCACAAAAAGATGTGTTTTAAGATTTCATGATCTGTAAACATAGGGAGATTATCTCCAAAGAGATAATGACACCATGTTTTCAAATATTGAACCACCACATCCAATTCATAGTCATGGGTTGGATAATTCCTTTCATTAATTTTAAAATACAATAATATATTAGCTATAACATGATCTCCGTTCATGTCAAGAACAATTTTATATAAGTAATAATAAACCACATAACCCTTCCTGGGTTATGTTAAGATAATAATTGGTGATGAGGATAGAATTTTATTGAGATTGAAAAATGATTCTTGACAATCGTTACTATAGTGGAATGAAATCCCCTTTTTTATTAGCACCATCATAAGGGATTTGAGGCATGAGAAACCATGAATGAAGAAGTGATGGTAACTTGTTAACCTTAGAATGGCGTGTATTTCAAATAAATTCCTCAATCATTTTTCAAGAGGTAAAAACTTATATGTTTTCATGATATACTAATACACATTTCTATTAAATGACATGGCCAATTAAGTAAACTTATTATATCTGGAAATCACACTTAGATAATTTTTAATATAACTTATGTTCTTAAAAAATGATCAACACAATTTATAAATGATATTCATGGTGTTTACGAGTTCAAGAATACCCCATAATGTCCTTTATAGATACCACAATGAAGGAATATAGGTATTTTGAAAGAAATTATTCATAAATGACAAGAAAAAATATGTTATATTTATATGTTTAAATGGAGTAACCAAATATTATAATCACCATAATGACTATGAAATGCAATTTTTGTAATATCATATTTACTGACATGGAGTTGGTGATACCCAGACCATAAATAAATCTTATAGAATCTCTAGGATCCATTTTATTGATGTAAAATTTCATGAAATCATGGAAGATGATATTTATTATTTATCATAGCATGATTTAGTTTATGATAATCAATATAGAGTTAAAGTGAGCCAATTTCCTTCTTCAAAAGGAAAAATATGAGCAACTTTTGGAAATATACTCAGTCTTATAAATCCTTTATATTCAAATTATCCCAATTTGAACTTCAATTACCTGAATTCTATTACTCTTATTCTATATAATGGATGTAAAATAGTATTTTTTCCTTGATAAAGATCAATAAAAAAATCAAACTCCCATTCTGGTGGAAAACCAGTGCTTTTTTTGAAAATTCATCTGGATATAGATCCTTGACGATAGGGAAATTTATAGTTTACATTGTTTCATTAGTCCACAAAGTGACCAATTCTAAATTATAAGAAATAGTTTTGACCATTGGTACTAAAGGTCACACTTTTCTAAAATTCTCATCCTAGTCCAATGAGGAGATGAAAAATTCCCTCATTAATTATAAAAATAGATATGACGCATGAAATAAACTAAAAATCCATTTGTAGGATTAAGTAAAATATATCCTTGTCCGAAACTGAATAGTTTGAAACAAAATATAATCCATCGATTGTTATAAAAAATTTACAAGTTTAAATACTCCAAACTAGCTGTTTTGTGTGTTTTCTAGATAATCATCATGTGTGGAATGATCTCGATATGAATTACCATTTGATTAAAAAAAAGTAATAAATGAGTGGAATACACTAGTATCAAATAAAAATTGTGATAGAGTTGAGTAAAGTAGAATGATACCTCCAACATTCGAAGGACCAGGCTGATTATCCATATTCAACAATTCTACACCATAAAATCTCCTACTCATCTGGTCTTTCTCCTTGAATTACTATTGATTTTGCATCATATAAGGAGTTGTGGTATATTTAGAATAACATAAGTTTTCTTGACTCAAAGGATGAAAAATATTTTGAAATGACCTTCCCATCGAAGAATAAGATGTTTGATACACATGAGATATATTTATAACAATAAATTTTTTAGAATTATGGTAATAATGATGATGATATCCCATCTAATTATAGTTCTGGAAGGCTTTGGGTGGTATTTTACAATCTCACATATTATTCTATAATGAACCATACTGGAAATATATCAACTTTTAACAATGACATAGAGGAAATTTAATAAAACTTATGGTTTGATTCTATGATTCTCTACATCCTTGTAATTTCATTTTTGTATGTTTCTTATTCATAACATTAGAGTTATCATCTGTACCCTTATAAACCAATTTTCATCCTCTAATAGGATTTACAACAATACCAATTTCCACCACTATCACTCTATTAATCATTAACTTATAATCATTAATACATATCATAGGTATTGTAGATTTATTTTCAATCCAAAAATCATGATTCAAATATACATTCCTTTATGGATGAGTTATGAGAAACTTATAGAAAAAAATGAACTATGTTTTTAAACTTAACTACATATTCCATCACTTATATATTTTATTATTTATGAATAATGAAATTTATCATTCTACTTATCTTGAAGGTATTTGGGAATAATTATTTATTGAAAACTTCCTTAAATTAATCCCCTTTAAGGACTTGGTTGATTTTGGATTGGGTATCTAAATCCCACCATTTTTGGACATGATCCACTACTGTTTTGTTTACTAACATTAAATTTATATTAATTAGAGATCCAAATAAATCGTAGACCTGACCATTCTACAAAAAATTATTTTTTCCTTTTCATGTTTTGTATCCCTTTGAAAGTTTGGTGTATTTTGTTTCTAAAACTATACATAATGATCCACACATTTTGGTATGACATTTTGATTGCCTCTATCAATAAAATGAAAATATTGAACAATTCTATGAAAATTTTATTGGTTCACCTATGGTTCAGGTGAAACCAAATTGATAATAGACTCTTCCTATGGGATTCTAGGTTGTATATTTGGTTTAGTTTCTCAATAGTTAGAAAAATCCACTTAGTCATCACTTACTAGTAAACCAAAGGCTTAAGATATTCCATGTTAGAAAAATCAACAATCATTATAACCAATTTCCAGTAATAATCTAATAAAATATGATCAATGTTGTTGTAGTGGTAATTATGATTACAAATTCATGGTATTCTACCCTTATTGTGTAAACCCATGATGATGAGATTAAAATACTCACATCGGTGTCTCAAAAAGAACCCCTTTAATACATGCACTACCCTGGTAACTTTATGTTCATAATAAAGAGGATAGATATGCCTTTTAATTCTATAAATTTCATGTTCTGACACCTTATTTATAACTTTTACCTTACCAATGTGATGGATCTATATAAACTAATACCATTTGTAATATCCCAATCATAACCATTGTCCTGTAAAGAGACAATGTGACACTAACCTTAGGTTATATCTCCTAAATACCAAAGGATGAAAATAAATTTCATTATATTACTAAAATATTGGATTTATGATTTTCCTTTAAAACAACACAACCGATCATAATAAAAATGATATAATCAAAACCAAACTATAATAATAATGAATTATAAACAAAACTACTCAAATGAAGTAGAAAAAACTAACAATATCATAGTAGTATCATAAAGAGAAAAAAATCATTAAAACTAAAAGATAAAGGACATATTGATGCAAAAACACCACTATGTGATCACCACAAACACTCCATAATAGAACTTCAAGCTCGAACCACCATCCCAATAATGTAGTATCACAATGCTCTACAAAAATATATGATACATTTCCTTTATCTATGTCATAAAGAACAATGCCTTCATATGAACTAATGTACATATATATGGGGTGAGTAATCATAAGCATCAAGTAATCACCTAAACTTAAAACTTATGCCACTTGGATGAGAACACATTGGATTATAGTTTGAAATAAATTTTTTAAAAATAATGGAATTTCAAAAGAAAATTATTAATTATAAAAATTTCAATTTGGTAAAATAATACTTATTTTCTATATTCGGCTTTTACACATAGACATAGAGATGTATTTAATAAGAAAACTTTCTATTTAATCTATAGTTCCTTATTTATATAATGAAATGAAACATCAGCATGTAGAAGATTGTTCTTTAAAGAAGATAATTAAGGAATAGAATAATTTTTTCCCTTGGTAGGATCCCCTTGAATATATTGTGTAAAAACGCAGGAGGTAAAATATTTTCCTTATTAGAATTTATTATAATTAATGGGGAGTATAAAATAAAACATATAATGGAATATTCACATGCATCACATGTGTTTACATCTATTTGGATGTCTAATGTTATGAAAACAAATCAAAAGTTAGAGAATGAGGTTCTATTGAGTTGTTTTTGTTTTTATTTTCAATGTGAATATTATTATACATCATATAGTATTAAGTGATGGAATGAGAATCCACCCTCTATATCTAATAAATGAACACCTATTATTTTTGGGAAAGGGAATTGGCTACCACTTGAATAACATGGCTCGACACCTTCAGTATAACATCCCTTAACTGTAGTCGATTGAATGTCCTATATATCATGTTAAAAAAATTGATTAAAAGATCAAGATTATTGCCTATAATAGTTTAGAGAAGTTAATAAGCTAGATATAGTTAACAACTTTTATAGCTATTATAACCAATTATAAAATATAACCAATTAGAGGGTTTAAAATACCATGTGTTGGGGAATCCATAATATTATTTGTTGATATTGATTGATAATATTTTTAATGATAAAATTACATCGATGAATATTTAATATTATAAATACAAATTTATATTTTGGTGTCTGGTGTAGAATTTATCTTAGTATTAACCCCATACAGATCATTGAACATATGTGTATGCATCTTTCTTGTTATGAATTATCATCATTTATACTATGTTTATCCATATTTTTGATGGATATACGAATTATATGTAATCCTCATAAAGATGATTTAGGTGCTAGGAAACCATGATTCCCTTTTGTGTAGCCAACATCTTAAGGCACATAGGCATAAACTGATCTACGTATCCACCATTTAGACACATCATAACCATAATTTGGCTTAATGAAATGATCATATAATGATACATGGGCATCATCTATAGAAAAATAAACTCTTTAGATAAGTTTTTTCTATATATATTGACATAATTTGAGTTCTATGTATCCATACTCAAGCCTCACTATAATCATCACTTAATAGTATGTATATCTATCAATACTTAGTGAAAATTAAATAATTCTATAAACTAATATATTATATTTTAAAATTTTAAATTATAAAAAATATTAAAAATTGGGGATTCTATAACTGATCATAATGGATTCAAATATCAGAAACATAAAAAATGGGATTATAATTCATGACAAAAATATATAGAAGCCATTATTTAGTTCTAAAAAGAGAATCTTAGGGTTGAGAAGTTCTAGAAGTTTTAAATGATTATTAAAAATTATATTTTTTTAAATTAATTGATAATATATTCTATCTATGCATGAGATATTCATTGATTTTAAAGATATCACGAATCCATACTAAGATATGATCCAAGATAGTTCGGACATATCTCGAAGAAATTTGAGATATAAAAGGATTAATTTTATTTATTTGGGAATTTACAAAGATAATATCTGAAGTTCTGTCTTGGTTATTTTAATTGAGATTTAAATTATTATGATGATGATGCTAATATAAATTGTTTGAAACAAAATAAGAAAATTTTGATTCAAAGTAGTATGGGAAAATTAGAATATTAGATTATGACGAATATAAAAGAAATAAATTATTAATTAATCTTTATATGAAATTATTCAAAATATATTTAAATATAAAAAAATTGAAATTAAAAGATTTATGAGTTGAGATTCAGTGTTTTCATAACATAGAGAGAGTTGTAATTCATTTTTGAGATGAAGATGAGGTGTCAAGCTAATTTTCTATCTAAATGTGTAGATATTTTTTTATGTATTCATTACTATTCATTGAAAATATTAATCTATAAATGGAGTGATACCCACTTTATGAATATAATAATGTATTTCATACAAATAAGCATGATTTTTTTGTATATTTCTTTAGAAGTTAAAATAAGAAGAAAAAGAAAGCCTAAAAATTTATAAAATTAATTGAAATATCTATTATGTTAGGAAGTAGTGCAATATTCTGTGAGTTGAATGAATAAGATGAGATCAATATGGTATATTGAGAGACATGATTTTGATATTTTTAGAAGAATATCATTAAGATAATTTTATTGTGTTATACTATAAGAATAACGTAAAAGATCATTAATTCAGGATAGAATGAGAAGAAAATCCATCATATACATATGAAGGGAAATCCTTGAATTTATTCAAAGATAATGGTTGAGGAGAAAAAAATAACATGTGATTATTGAGCACTCCTCTATATAAAAAGGTGTGGAATTGAATAGATGATCATGGGAACTAAAATACAATATGTTTTTTTTGATATTATAAATATAGAAATTTTATTTCAAACTAACCTTCATATAAAAGGAAAATAAATAAGAGATAATGGTTATTATGATAATTGAAATTCTAGTGATATATTATGTGGAGAATATAGTGACACTCAAAGAATTACAAAGGGGAAGAAACCACAATAAACATCAGAAATATTACCAAATATTAAATCAAGGAAGTTGTAGTGGATCCTATTACAACCATGGTTATAGAAGATTGAGAATATGAATCCAAGGGAGGACAAAGTCATTTTTCAAGGAATTATTATAGATTTTGGTCCTTTTAGATCATGATTAATGAGAAATATGAGTGAAAAAATTCTTTTAAAGAGATGTGAAGATGATATGATGTAATTTTTAAGTTTCACATATTGTTATTTAATGTATATTGGTATTTGAAGAATTATCATTAGATAATAATGGTATCTCTTCTTAAGGATTCATTTAAATCATGTACTGTACTAGTGATTGAATTCAATTAAGGGCCCACAATTAAAAAAATGTGTATAAATGGTTAGAAGATATGGAATCTTTTTGATTTTGGGTATATAAGAAAACAAAATGTGAAGATATTTTTTGTGTGAAGTTGAGTATGAGGAAGACCTTTTAGAAGAATGAAACTTTAGGAACAGTTGGAATCTATGAAGGTGTTGGAAGCTCCAAACCATTATTATCACAAATTGATTATAATAGAGAAACCATGATTTGTGTAAATAAACAATTATATAAATGATTATGTAATTGAGAAGAACTTTTTAAATTTTGAACACACACCCTTTATTGGTTTTATTTATAATTCATGCTGTATGATTAGTGTAACACCAAGATATTTTTTAGAAATATTTTCTTTAAATATTTTTAATTATTTAATAGTTTGAATTGAACGTAATCACGAGTTTAAATGAACCGTGAGATGCCCTTATTATTAAACAGCCATTATAACATAGCCATTAAGTTAAAATGAATAAATATAACTAACTTATGAAAATGTATTGTGAATTCATTGGCCACCAATTATTTATGAAAAATATAAACCAATTATATATTTTTAATTTTTATTAATAAATTAAGTGAATTTAAATTAGTAAATTAAATTAATGAAATATATATTTTATATATTTAATAAGATATTTTTTATACTCATATAATTGTTTTTTAAGTCATCGTGTATGTATAAACCCTATTTTATATATAAAAACCTATATTTGTCAAAAGGGAAATTTTACCACCTTTTAATGAAGAACCTTTTCTAAATTAAAATTTTGAAACATTCATAATTTTTATATGAAAATATAACCCTACTATTTGTAAGAGGGATATAAAACTTTTCTTTCGATGAATTTGTGATATTTTTCTGATAACTTTCATGTTTTGGGGAATAGTAAAAATACACTAAATTTTAATTGGAAAAAAACTTTTTTCATTGAAATAATTGATATGGTAAATTATACTATTTAATTTTTTTTATAGTAAAAATAAAATACATTTTCACCATTTTATCTAATTTAGGTCATTGATATTAATTTTACACTGAATTCAGATGTTAAAACATTTCAATATTTTGTAATGTTTTAACTTTTAAAAACCGTTCTCTAATTCCAAAAATGAGATTAATTTTAAACTAATAACTAAAAATTCTATGTTTTGAATTTTTAAAAGTTGATTTTATATTTGGAATCCGTAGGTCCAAATTATGTAAATAGCTTTATTTTATTTTGTGCATTATAAATAGTAACTTTGGTATTTTTTACTAATTTGGTAAAAGAGTAAATCAGGTAATTAAGGGTAATAATAATATTATAAAATTAACCAAACACTTTAATTAATATCATTGGATAAGTATTTTTTGACCTAAATTATATTTGGGTCAAAACGGTATCTATTTTAATCCACTTGGATGAGATTAGGACATGAAATTTATTTTTTTTATAGAAAAGTTTAAAATATATCTCTAAAATTTTGATAAAAACATAATTTTTAAAATAAGTATATAAATAAGATAAATTAAATTATAAATACTCATTCTAAGTATAATTTGTTTTCTTTTTCATGGTAATTTATTTTTAATTTTTAGGAAATAAATAACTGCATTAAATACTAATACTTTGATGGTGTAAAAATTAATTAATTGATGAGAAATTAATAAATTTTTTTAAAATTATAATAACCATAAAAGGACCAAAACACATGAAAACATATTATTTTTTGGGTATATCTCGACCATAACCATCCATGGGTCTAGTTAATTACCATTTGGAGCCTTATATAAGATATTATGAAACTTATATTTTTTATTTAAAGTGTTGTTAAAGTGTTCATATTTATAATTTAATAAGTATAACATTTTTAATGTTGAATTTACTGATGATTAATTTAACTAAAAGTATTATTTTGAAATATAGTTGATTTATATTCATCATTTTATTTTATTTTTAATTTTTATTCTAAAAATATTTACATTAAATAATTACACAAAATTGATGCGTTAATTTTTTTATTAAGGGAGATATCAAATATATGTTTTTATAAATATTAAAATAAATATAATATATGATAATTAATAAGTCCAATGAATTTAATCGATTACCTTGACTATTTGGAATATAATAAAATAATTTCTTTGAAGTTAACTTGTTATCTTAATATTTTTATAAAATCAATGATTTCAATAGTGTCAAAATTGAAACTATTGAATGTTTATCAAAATATTGTTTTATTAAATTATTTAAAAATAATAAAATGATTGAAAAAATATATACTAATTATAATATGGTAATTGTTTTTCAAATTTATCTATTTAAAATCAAATTTACATCAAATAAGTAAATATTGAATCCTTTTAATATTTAAATATTTGTTACCCTAGTTAAAAATTTAACTGAACAACTAATAGTTAATTAAAGCGATGAGGTTTAAATTGAAAAAAATACATGTATAAAATTTATTGGTTGATGATATTAAAACCCTCTATGATATCATCTTATAAATTGGGAAATTTTGGATGTTTTTTGCTGGGGTTTGATTTTTTTTATAAATTAATATTTTTGGGGATCACCAAAGTGTCCCTCACCTCAATCATAAAAGGGTGCATCCTCCCTCACCTCTTCACATCACTTTGAGCCATAAAGATTATAAATCCCCAGAGAATTTTCCTTATCGAATTCCCTAGTCACATTTTATATGTTGTAGTCTTCTTCAAATTCCAACCATAGTTCTTTAAGAGTAGATTTAGATGGATCATGTCGAAGAAGAGGTAATCTCCTCTACAGATTTCTTCAAACATATTTCTTCTTCTACTTAAAATTTATGAGTTTCTTCATTATGAAGTAATAAATCAAGTATCACATATATAATGAGATGTTATTATTATTATGAAACAACCATATTGCACCTTTTATCCACCAAACAAAAAACTAAATCACTACACGTGCATACATACGATGTATCATCTCCACACCGTGGCGTAATATGTTTTTCACCACCACCTTACTTGGATTGATGTAATGATGGAAATAATAACTATATATGATAATTGTAACATTATTTTAATTATTAAGTATTATAAACCATAAAATTAAATATCATTCCACAATTATGGGAATTATGTCATCGCTCATGCGTACGTATGGACTACCGTCTCTACAATGTGATGTAATTCATTCTAAAATGGAGAACCCGAACTTATTAGACAAAACGTGCATAAGAACATAAAGCAGTTACTATCTCAATAATGAGTAACAATGAAATGTTTCTAAGAAATGGATGATAATATGATCATATATGATATCATAAAAATGTATATAATATAACAATAATTTCATAACAATACCGAATTCATTATATAGGAGGTTCAAAAACTTATAAAGGATATCGTTCATAAGGTAATGGATAATTTCACAATATCATTATTATCCAAGATTATTTATACATAACTATTTATCAGAGTATATTTATCATGCACATCCATGTTTCCTAAATATTTATTATCATTTATATTCTACTAAATTTTTTAAAGTCAATTTTACTAATTGTTGAATTTTTATTAAATGGTATGAAAGGAATATTTTGTGGTTTTTTATATGAGGTACTTTTTCAATTTTTCGGAAAAAGTATGAGGAGAAGGTTGTTTTATCTTATACAACATGAACCATTTTTTACATTTTCATAATAACTTATTTCCATGACGATTAATTTACTTAATTTCAAGTTTATTTTCAAATAATTTATTTCCTTTTAATTTTTTTGGCATATTGAAGAAAGAAAACATTTTTGAAGAAGGAAGGATATTTTCCTCAATAATTAACTTCAAGTGTTATATAAAAATTATTTTATATCTAAGATAGAATTGTCTAATATGGTTAGGTTTCAAGTATAATATCCATATTTTTCCTATGGTTTGATTGTTTTTATGATGTAATTCTATTTTTGAAATCCATCTATTTTATATGGATTATGTTATGGTGTAATGATGTTTAAAGAAACCCATTTTATTCCATGGGTTATGATGAATGATTTATGTTATTATGTAACATGTAAGAATTATTTAACTATGATATGAGTGGGACTTATATCTCCCTCAAATGCATTGGGTAAATATTTATATCTCATGAGATAGACATGTATGGAATGAGAAATGATCTTGGGTCTGTAATACAAGGATTGAATGAAGAGTGAACTCGGTTTAGTAATGGACCTTGTTTTCTATAATGATGTTGGAAATGAGCATTGGATAATATGAAATGATTTTATATAATTATATGTAAGAAAAAAAATTCATGTCTAATGTTATGAATTTTGGGATTATGTTGAACTTTTATGATTTATCCTAGGACATGTTATCAGGATCCTTTGTATACAAGATAATATTTCCAAATGTTATGTTTTTATGTCTTATGATTTTGATATGATTGATATCACCCTTTTTTTTCCATTACTGGGCATCTGATCCCACCCTTTATTATGTTTCATTTACCCATGTTGTAAAGAAGAGTATCAAGTAAGATATGTCAAAAATGAGTCTCGTTACGAAGGAATAAGTAGGATACAATGTAGATGTCTTATGCACCAGTGGTTTATGTTTTCTAGTTTCTAAAGAAACTAAACCTATTTGATCCTAGAATGGTATTAATAGGTTTTTTAATTAATATTATTCAATTTTGAAGTAATATATATGTATGTAAATTATATTATGATATAGTTGGTATCAGGGAGAAGGTATATTTATCCTTTGGAAATTAGGAAGAAAAAACCTAAGTAAAGAACCTTATGGATATGTCGATAAATAGGTGGTAATCCCAGTGCTTCATAAATGATCATGAATAAACCAGAATAAAACATGATGTGTCCTAAATTAAAATTTTCTTCATGATTTTTTGGTTTTCTCATTATGAATAGTGTATCTTACACTATACTTCTTGGTTTTAGTCAATGGTTGGAACCTGAAGGAATTGTGTTAATAAAGTATGCGATAGGTAATGCAATGATTGCCCCCATTATCAACCAAATGTTGTGGGAGATATGATGAAAAATATTATAGCCATGCTCACACAGCTTTCTCAAGATATGTGTAATGAAGGACTTCCAAATTAGCATAAGGGGGAACAACATTCTATTTATTCCTTCAGAAGGCATCGTCCACCTTCCATCAGCGGGTCTTCTAATCCATTAGTGGATGATTAATGGATTAGTACCACTTAAAAGATATTTTCAGACCTCCAATGTACATAACATGGTAAAGTAATCTTGTAAGTATATCATTTAGAAGGTGAAGTTGATCAATAGTGGAATCTTATTAAGAATACGAGGAAAGGAGATGAAATTGACTCTATGAAATTGAATGAGTTCAAGAAGTTATTTTTCAGTAGGTACTTTCCTATAATTATTTGAAAAAATATGGAGAAGGAGTTACTTGATCACAATCAAAAGGATGATGGATCTATTGGTACCAACGAAGAAACTTTTACAATACTTTCAAGGTAGGTTCTTGAATAATTATCCAACCTGAGATTAAAAATTATTGATTCTTATTGGATTAAAACAACGTCACTAAAGGGAATTATCCATAAGGGATATAAATTGGTATGAAGATATCATTAAATGTGCTCTCAAGGTTGAGATATAGATTAGAGTAACTCACCAGTACTATGGGTATGATAAGAAGATAAAAATGGAATTCAAGGGAAAATATAAAGACCACACTAAAAAGAAGAGGAATGTTCCCTTATTCTAAAAGTGTGGAAATAAACATGGAGGGAATGGTATTAATGGTACTAGTAAATGTTTTATGTGTGGGAGAGAAGGTCATTGTGTAGTTGAATGCCGAAGTGATGGGAAAAATATGTCTAATGATGTAAATATAGAAAATGATACACATAATTCACCTTCTACACTTCAATGCTACAAATTAAAGAAAATGGGGAATTATTCCAATAAAATCCCTAATGCAAGGGTTATTTATGATGATAAACATTATCAAACTCTTAAGTCTGAATACAAAGGAAAGTCACATGTGATCACTATCAGCAATGTAGAATACGAAAATGAAGTGGTGAAATGTACACTTACCATTCACTCTAAAGTAGAAAATATTTTATTTCATTATAGATCCACCAACTCTTTTATTTATAAAGAATTTTCTAAGTGTATCATTGTATAACCTATATAATTATATGTTGATTTAGATGTGACAAATCCTAATGGCAGAACAATTTCATCAAAATTTTCTAATTATTATCCAGTTAAAGTATGTGGGAAAGTAGTTCTTTCAAATCTTGTGATCCTTCCAACAGTGTAATTTGATATGATTCTTGGCATGTATTGGTTTTATCTATATATATTTTTTATCAATTTATAAGTAAGGGATGCCAAATTTCATATTCTGAATCAATCTATGATCATCTATCAATTCAATGGAAAATATAACCTTCCAGTAGAAATTTCTTCCATCTTATGGGTATTGATTCCTATAAATGAAGCTTATCTATCTAAAATGTCTGGGGAGAAGCTCACCGTTAAGAATAAACCTATCTTATGAGAGTTTGGTGATGTCTTTCTATAATAATTTCCATATCTTCCATTGAATCATGGGGTTGAGTTTTTAATAGACCTCATACTAGGTGCTATGCCTATTTCAATGACACCTTATAAAATAGCCCCAATTGAGTTGTAGGAATTGAAGAAGAAACTCCAAGAGAATCTCAAAAAGAGATTAATATTATCTAGTGCATCAGCTTGGGGTGCACTTATTCTATTTGTTAAGAAGAAATATAGATCAATGAGACTCTACATTGATTATTTAGAACTTAACAAGATCACTATCAAGAATAGAATCCTCTTCCCCACATTGTTGACCTATTCAACCCACTACATAGAGCTCTATACTTTTTCAAGATTGATATTCGTTTATCATATCATAAATTACAGTTCAATAGGGAGGATCTACCAAAGATGACATTCCATATAAGGTATGGACACAATGAATTTATAGTGATGTCTTTTGGACTTACCAATTCCCCTGCTATCTTTATGGATATAAAGAATAGATTCTTTAGAGACTATGTTGTTTAGTTTGTGGTAGTATTTATAGATAATATTATTGTATGTTCATAAGGAAAGGAAGAACATTAAGATCACTTGGAAATTTTACTAAAGACCATGAGAAAGGAGAATATTTATGAAAAATTTTCCTAGTGTGAATATTGGCTTCCGAGAGTAACATTTTTTGGTCACATAATCTCAAGAGAGGGGAAATATGTAGATCTAGCAAAAATAGAAGTTAAATAATGTTGGATGAGACCAATAATAGTAACTATTATGTGAAGTTTTCTTGGATTGTCTGGATATTATCGATGTTTAGTGATATATTTTTCACAATTATCTAATACACTCCCCAAGTGGACTCACAATGGAGTTACGTTCTAGTGGACAGGGGGTGTGTAGAAAATTTCATAGAGCTAAAAAGATGGTTACCCAATGAACCAGTTCGCACACTCTCTTGTAGTGGTGAAAGGTTTTTGATCTATAGTGATTCATCTAAGAAAGGGCTGGGAAGTGTTCTCATAAAAAATAACATGGTGATAGCTTATTCCATGCAATAATTGAAAATACATAAGAAAAATTACCCAACCCCTGATTTGGAGTTAGCTACTTTAATATTTGCATTAAAGATATGGATGCATTATCTTTATAGTGAAAGGTGTGATATTTATATTGATCATAAAAGTTTAATGTATATTTTCACACAAAATGAATTTAATATGAATAAAATAAGATTGTTTATGTTGATTAATTATTACGACTTCTCATTACATTATCACCCTGGGAAATTGAACTAGGTGGTAGGTGCTTTGATTCAAAAGGCTTATGCTTTCCTATCTATGATGAGGATCAAAAAGACCCAAGATTTATGGATTTTCAAAGGATAGATGTTGAAATTTTAATAAAAGGGGAGAAATATTATCTTTCTCAAATAAATTTTCGACCATTTATACAAGTGCAGATTAAGGAGGCACATAACAAAGATGTTAAACTACAAAATAAGGTGAAATTTTTTCCTGAATTACACCATGATTGTGATAGAATAATACAGTTTGGGAACCGGTTTTGTATTCCTCCCATACTATAATTAAAGAAGGACCTCCTGGATAAGGCTTATTGTTCTTCATTCTCTCTTCATCCTGAAAGTGAAAAGATGTATATGTACCTAAAAGTGTATTTCTGGTGGGATGTAATAAAAGGAGATGTTTCCTAATATGTCTCTTAGTTCTTGGTTTTTTAGCAAGTTAAGGATGAGATATATAAGTCTAAGGGGATGTTACAACCATTACCATACTAGAATGGAAATGAAAAAACATCACTATAGACTTTGTCATCAGACATACGAAAACATATAAAGGTCATAATTATATATGGGTTATATTTTATCCCCTTATGAAGTCATAACGCTTCATTTCTATTAGTGAGGATTTATCTCTTGATTAGTTTTCAAGGATATATGTAAAGGAAGTGGTAAGATTTCATGGAGTACCACTTTCTATTATATCTGATCGGGACATGAGGTTTACTTCAATGTTCTGGAGAAGTCTTCAGCAGGATCTAGATTCAGAGTTATGTTTCATCACTGCTTTTCATCCTCATACAGACGGTTATTATGAGAGGACAATTCAAACTATAGAAGACATATTGAGAGCTTTCTCTAGGGATTTCAATGGTGGTTGAGATCAACACCTACCTTTTGTGGAATTTTATTATAACAATAGCTTTCACTCAATTGTTCAGATGGGTTTTTATGAAGCCCACTATTGAATGAAATACAGAACTATAACATGCTGAGATGAATTTGGGGAAAGAAAGCTATGAGGACCAGATCTTCTTGATGAAATGGTTGAAAAGGTCAGATCTATTCAACATCACATAAGAGCATCTGAGATCCAACAAAAAAGTTATGCTGACAACTAGCGAAAATACCAACATACTGAAGTGGGTGAATTTTTTTTTCTATTAGTATCTCCCTGGAAGTGAGTAAGGATATTTCTAAGGATGGAAAAGCTAAGGCCTAGGTATATCTATCCTTTTGAAATTATGGATCGTGTTGGGAAGGTAGCTTACCGATTGGTGCATCCTCCAAATCTCCCTCAAGTTCATGATGTGTTCCATGCATTTATCTTAATAAAGTACACACCTAATTCTTCACAGGTACTAAACTCAGAATTCATACCGTTGGAGAAAGATCTTTCTTATAATGAATATTTGATAGAGATTCTGAATAATAGTGGAATAGCTCTACGAAACTAGACCACTCACTTGGTTAAAATTTTATAAAGGAACCACCAATTTTTAAGGAATCTATGTGGGAACTTTAGGATGTAATGAGACATATATATCATCATCTTCTTGTATTTAAGTGATGAATTTCAAGGGAAAAATTCAGTTTAAGTGGGGTAGAATGTAACACCTATATTTTTTTATGAAATATTTTTTTATAAAATTTTTAATTCTTCAATAGCTTCCATTGCATGAAGTTGTGAGTTTAAATGAACTCCAAGACACCCATAGAATAAAATGGCCATTATAACACAACCTTCAGGTAAGTGGGAATAAATATAACCAACTCATGAAAATGTATGGGGAATTCATTAGTAACCAATTATTTGTAAAAAAATATAAACCAATTTCATATTTATATATTTCAATTAATAAATTAATATAATTTAAATTAGTAAATGAAATTAGTGAAATATATCTTTTATATTTAATAAAATATTTTTAAATTTTCATCAAATAGATATTTTAGTCACAGGGTATGAATAAACCGTATTTTATGTATAAAAACCTATATTTTTCAAAAGATAAATTTTATCGCCTATTAATAGAGAACAATTTTTAAATTTAAATTTTAACACATTAATAGTTTTTATATCAAAAAATAGACATCTTATTTGGAACTGTGATATTAAAATTTACTTTGGGTGATTTTTGATATTTTTCTGATAACTTTGAAGTTTTGATGAATATTTAAAATACACTAAATTTAAATTGAATTTTTTTATCAAAATAATTTATATGGTTAAATTATATTATTTAATAATTTTAAAGAATAAATATAATATATTTTTATTATTTAATATAATTTAGGTCATGGAATTAATTTTACATTGAATTCAGATGTAAAAACATTTCAATCTTTAGCAATATTTTAAAATTTAAAACTTGGTCTCTCATTCTGACAACAAGATTAATTTTAAATTAATTTCTAAAACTTATGTGTTTCAAATTTTTAAAAATGGATTTAATATTTGGATTCATTATTTCAAAATTATTTAAATAGATTTTTTTTTTTTGAGTATTATGAATAGTAACTTTGGTAATTTTTATTAATTCGATAAAAGGGTAAATCATCAAATTTAGGGTAAGAATAATATTAAAAAATTACCCTAATACTTGTATTAATATCATTAGATGAGTATGTTTCAACCTAAATCATCCTTGAGTCAAAATGGGATCCATTACAATCCACTTGGATGATATTAGGACATGTAATTTTTTGTATTTAAAGAAAAGTGTAATATGTCTCAATCAAATTTTAATAAATAAATATTTTTGACATAAGGTTATACATAAGTTAAATTATATTATAAATAATAACTTTAAAGGTAATTTTTTTCTTTATAATGGTAAATTTTTTTAATTTTTTGGGAAAAAATATCTACCTTAAAGACGTATACTTTGATGATGTAAAAAATAATTAATAAGTGAGAAATCAATAATTTTTTTATTAAAATGATAATTACAATAAAAGGACCCAAAAACGTAACCAAATATTATTTTTAGAGTATATACAAACCATATTCCTCCAAGGGTAGAGTTTCTGTCCATTTTGAGGCTTATAGAAGTGATTTTGACAAATATATTATTTTATTTAAAGCGATATTAAAATTATCCCATTCATAATTTAATAAGTATAACATTTTTAATGTTGGATTTTCCAAAAGATAAATTCAACTACATGTTTTATTCACAAATATAGTAGATTTATATTAATCATAGTATTTTTTTTTCAAAAAATAGGTATAATAAATATTTACACAAAATTTATGTAGTAATTATTTTATTAAAGGAGATATCAAATAAATGTTATTAAAAATATTAAAATAAATATAATGTGGGATAATTAATATTTCCAATGAATTTTATTTATTACATTGATATATTAGTAATATAATAAAATAGTTGTTTCTAAGTTGACATCTTATATTAATGTATTTGTAAAATCAATGAATTGAATAGTATCAAAATTGACACTATTGATTGTTTATTAAAACAATGTTTTATTAAATTATTTAAAAATAAAAAAAAAACATTTTAAAAAATATATAATAATTATAATATGGTCTAAAATAGTACCAAAATGATTCGAGCATGAGTTGGTTGCCCAACCCATACCCCAAAAATTTATTAAAAGAAAATGCAACAACAAGGTGAATACATGAGGTGCAATGTATTTTCACCAACTGGGAATCAAAAGATTACAAAATGATAGTTAGACAAGAATTTTCACCTACCATACATTTTGGTTTTGTTCAGAATCATCCAAACATTTATAGATCCAAGGATTCACTCTCTTCTTCAAGGTTATCAAAAGAGAGACATGCCATAGTCATCCTTCCACCGCTTATGTTACAACCGCTGCTTCACCAGAGGAATTCAATCCTGAATTTTCTACGCATGGTGTAAAATATTCTATGTTATTAAATTATGATCTAATTGACATCATATAAATAAATATTAAACCATTTTAATATTAAAATATTTGTTACCCTAGTTAAAAATTAATTAGAACAACTAATAGTTAAGTAAAATGATAAGGTTCAAGTTGATAGACAAACGTGTCTAAAATTTATTTTTTGATAATATTAAAACCCTATCTCATATCATGTTTTAAATTGTGACATTTTTAGTTCATTGGATGGGGTTTTATTTTTTATAAATAAATATTTTTGGAGATCCCAAAAGTTCCCCTCACCTCAATTTTAAACGTGAACCTCCTACCTCACCTATTCACTTAACTTTGAGCCTTCAAGATCGGCCATAACCTTATAATTTATCTAATAAACTTCACTATTTAAATTTTAGAGGTTCTTATCTTCTTGAAAGACAAACTCTAGTGCTTTAAGAGGAGATTTAGAGGGAGCACATCAATGAAGAGGTAATCTCCTCTACAACTTCTTTCTAACTTTTTTCTTCTTCTACTTAAACATCATGGGGTTTTCCATTATAAAATAATAAAACTAGTATCACTTATATACTTATATATTATTATAATTATGAAACAATTGTATTCCACCTTCTTTCTATCCTTTGAAAATCAAAATCACCATGCATGCGTACGTACGGATTACTATCTCCACGCTATTGTGTAATATTTTTTTCACCACAACCTTACATGGATGGGTATAATGATGGAAATAATAACTAAATATTATTATTATAAAATTATATTAATTAATTAATATTACACACCACGAAATTCAATATCATTCAACAATTATGAGAATGATATCATCGATCGTGCGTACGTATGACCTACCATCTCCACGATGCGATGCAATTCATTCAACATGATCTTTATTAAAGCATGATTGTATAAATGTACATAATGAATAAAAATAGTATATATTATATTAATATCATTTATAAATAATATATATATGACATAAAAAGGAGATCCAGAACTTATTCGACCAAAAATGCATAAGAACATAAAGGAGTTTATATCCAAGTAATGAGTAACAAAGAAATGTTCTAAAAAAGGTGATAAAATTATCATATATGATATCATAATAATTAATATGATTCTATAATAAGCCAATAAAATTATTTAAATTATTATATAGGAGGTTTAAATACATAAAGGACATCAGACTTAAGGTAAAGGATTATTTACCAATCCCATTATTATCAGAGATTGTTTATAAGTAAATATTTACTAGAGTATATTTATCATCCACACCCATGTTTACTAAATATGTAATATTATTTATATTATTCTAAAAAATTTTGAAGTAAATTTTTTCCATTGGTGAATTTTTATTAAATAGTATGAATGAAATCTTTTGTTGTTTTTGATACTAGTTCTTTTGGACATTTCTAGAAAACGTTTGAGGATAATGTTTTTTTTAATTATACATCATGAAATTTTTTTATGTTTTCATAAGGCCTTGTTTCCATGAATAATATTTTACTTGATTTCAATTTTATTTTCAATTAAATTATTTTCTTTTAAAAGTGCATAACATGTTGAAAAGGAAAACATTTTTGAATATGAGAGGATAGTTTCCTCAATAATTAATTTCAATTATTATATCAAAATTATTTTCCATCTAAGATGGAATTATCTAATATAGTTATGTTTCAAGTATAATACCCTTATTTTTCTAATGGGTTGATTGTTTTTATTATAGAATTATATTTATGAAATCAATTTCTTTTACATGGATTATGTTATGGTGGAATGATGTTTAAGTAACCCCATTTTATTCCTTGGGCTATGTTTATTGATTTATGTTATTGCAGAAAATTTAAGAATGATTTCATTATGAGATGTGTGGGACCTATTTCTCCATTCAATGCATTGGTTATGGATTTATATATCATTATATATACATGGTTGGAATGTGAAATGATCTCGGTTCAGTAATACAGGTTTGGAATGAGGAGTGAGCTCAGTCCCGGGAAGGACATTATCCTCTATCATGATCATGGAAATGAGGATTGACAAATATGCAATGATTTTTTATGATTATGTGTATTCCATAAAATTTCTTGAATTTTTTTATGAGTATTGGGATTACAATGAAATTCTATTATTTACCCCATGACATGGCATCACGATCCTTTATATGCAGGATAAGATTTTCAAATGTTATGTTATTATGTCTTATGATTATGATGTGATTGATATCTACCTTGTTTACCATTACTGAACATCTAATATCACACATTATTAGTTTTTTCCTAGGTTGTGAAGAAGAGTATTAATTAAGCTATGTTAAAAAAGGAGTCTTGTTATGAAGGAATAAGAAGAAGACAATGTAGATGTCTTATGAACCAGTTGTTTATATTTCCTGGTTTCAAAAGACACTAAACATATACGGTCTTGGCATAGTTTTTTATATTTTGTAATGAATATTGTTCAATTTTGAAGTAATATCTAAGTATTTAAATTATGGTCCATTACAATTAGTTACTTAAAATTAAAATAAATTTATCATTAAAAATTGGAAACTATGGTTAAATTCCACATGGGTTAAATTTTTTAAGAGAACATTGAATATAGTAAAAAAATAGGTAACACCTAAGTCAACTACCCTATTAGGTATCTACACCGATCATATTGGGAATTTAAACTAGGATTAGAGAAAGGTTTATCCTATACTTGGATATATATTTTTGATAATAAAGTATATTTCATTTGGTTCTTTAAAGTTAAGATTTGATATATTTGAAGAGCCTTAGATAGAATAATTTGTATCAATTACTTTTGTTAAACATGTGGAATTATACACCAAGAACGTGGAAAATAGGATAAATAAAGAGGCCAAAAGGATAATAAAAAATTCAAATAATAAGGAAGAATAATCACTATATGAATGTTCTATAAGTGGTAAGTGCGTGGTCAAATAATTTTTGAATCAATGAATAGAAGAATCATGTTCAAGATTTTGTGAGACTAGTTGTATTAAAGATATAAATATCATTTACAAAGAGGTTTAAAGTCACCTAATTATAGTTGAGACTAAATATTTTTCTTATATATGTGAGTTTATTTAGGATATATTTGATGAAAAATAATTGTTGATTGATGAATATAATGTAATGAAAATGGCCTTGGGGGGAAATTATAGAAATTGAATACTCTGAAAAGTGAAATAAAGGTAATAGAGAAATCCTTAAAGATTAGTTGTGATAAAATAAAAATATTAAAAGATAATATGTAATATTTTATTTTCATTAAATAATTATTAAATAAATTAAATTAATATTTGTTTCATGATTTAAAAGAATCTCAAAAGTCTACACTTTGTGTTAAGAAATCCCAGTTGAAAGTGAAAACTAAAAGATTAAAATAACTCGATATATATCTTAGTGAAAGTAGAATTATTCATGATGTGAAAATTATAAAAATTAAGTGTTAATAGGAAAATAGTTATAGAAATGTGTAGGGTGAAAATAACACTCTCAAACTGATATTGAATAAGAAAAAATGAAAAATCTAGAATCAGTACAAGAGAGAGTTTCCAAAATATATATGAAGATATGTATTTATGTAGTGGTTTTATAGATGTTTCTTCCCTCAACAAGGAATATTTTTGGTGGAAAAGTTATTTTGATTACATGTGGAGACATGTCCACCTCATTATAATAGAATAAGTTATCCCACTTCCCATATAAATATACTATTACAAAATCTGTTTTAAATGTTAGTGATGAAATAATTTTAATTATAAGAAAATGTAAATAAAAAATGATTTTTAATCCCACTTATGTAACTAGGGTGTATGTGAGCTTGTGTAAGATAAGTAACATAAAATTTTGATCCTTTAAGTGTGGTAAACCAACACAAAAAATAAGGAGCGTAATTATAAAAATTTAGACATGTAGAGATTAAAAGAAAAAGAAATAGGCTTCTAGTCCATTGGTGGTGTTTTTGGAGCTTTAGGAATGCAGTGATAAATTATTAGTACTACATATAAATATATAAAAGTTAAATAAATATAAAATCAAGGGGAATATTTCAGATATATAGGAAAAAACTATTTGATAAAATTTGAATACAAATATGAAGAAAAAATCTAACTTCTAAGAACAATAACGATTATCTTGATAAATTTTGTGACTATTATAAAAAGGTGTCCACGTATATGATGAATAATGGTATATTCCAACTAGGTAAAACACTTTTTATAATGAGAAAATAAGGATAAAAAATATCAAGAAGAAGGTAACAATTAAAAGTGTGCCTTCCTTTAGGAGAAAGAAGTAGAAGTCAGTTAATCATAGTACTTCCAAAAAGTATGAGAAGTTTACAAAAATGGGTTACTCAAAAAATTATAATGTTCTTCTTGTAGGTTCCAATTTAGTTTTCCACACTCCAAATTAATTAATGACTATTTTAGTAAGATATATAGAGGTTTTTATGAATGATTGACAATAATAAATTACTCCCAATATCAAAAAACTGTAGTGAAGAGGGAATCAACAGAAAAAATGAAAAAATAACATGTGATAAAGAATATTTGATCATATGGGTTGATTTGTAGAAAAATTAAAAGTTTTTATATGATGTTGAAAATTATGAAAGACCAATTCTAGATCATGAGAAGAAACCAATACCGTATATAAAGATGGAAAAGAAACCATGGTACCCAAGAAAGAATATATCTAGAAAGTTATGTGCGATGCAAGAACAAAGAAGTCTAAACATGTTAGAGATTCATGGAAAAGTGAAGATAGGTTGAGGAAGTGGTCTCATCCCAGTTTCTAAAATTGAGGAGGAGTGGAAGGCTCAACTTACTACCATAACTTTCTGGTTGTATTTTGAATTGCAAATTAAAGGTGAATCTAGATGAAAGTTTGTATTTAATGACCCAAAATTTTATCAATAGATTTTCTCCCTTATTATAGAAATTTTTTTATAGTATAATCACATAAAATGACATTAATAACATAATACAAACTTTATAAATGAATAATGAATGTAACAAAAGTTATTTCTATAAGTTAAGGAATAAAAACCGATGAAATAGTAATTTGACCATAGGAATAGTAATATGACCCTTATGAATAGTAAACCAGCCAAATGAATAGTAACCACATCCATAAATGTATAAATAAAATTTAGGAATATTATAAGTTAAAATATGATATAATTATATCATAGTATATGTAAGTAAATATTTTGAAAATTATTAATTAAATGATGGTATATTTGTAAGTCATAAACATTTAATTTCAATTTTATGATTAATTTAATAATTTAAATGAAAATCTACTTTCATAAAATGTGTTAATATATTTATATTTTAATTTATTTTAATTTTTATATAATTTTATGAGATATTATGTAATTTTTCAAAGTGATATAAAATATGTTATAATTTTAAAATCTCTATTTTCCATGTAAATGATGATTTTAATTAAATTATAAATTAAAAATATTTGGAAAATTATTTTCATAAAATGGAGTTAAATTTTGAATTATATATATTGAAAGAAATTAGGCATAAATTTGTGGATTTTTTTGAAATACTTAAATGTTAAAATCTCTATTTTCTAAGTAAATGATGATTTTAATTAAATATAAATTCCTTATATTTAGAAAATTATTTTCCTAGAATGGAGTTCATTTTTGAATTATATCTATCAAGCTTTGTGAATTGCCTAAATTCTACCAAATATTTTTCCCTATACCCTTACCCATGTATAGGATCTATTTTTCTCATCAAAATACTATGCCTATGTGCCTTAAGGAGGACCTCACGAAGAGAATTCAAGAGGTAAATCCTCTCTGTTTTTCTTTTTATTTCATTTCAATTTATTTTATTTTATTTTATTCTATTACCCTCACATTATATTATCCAAATGGCATGATAACTCTAGTATGTTTGATATACAGAAATTATATCATTTTAATGGAATACTCATCATTAAACCCCTCCCTCTCCTTATTTTATTCTAAAAATGAAATCGTTACCCGTGATGTGTCAATTTACTGACATCATGGGTGATACACTTTCATTTTCCTTTAAAACCTTCAAATATGTTAGTAAAACCATTAAATGGGTGAATAATTATTTTAATTATTATTTTATAATCCATTTATGTTATGTAACTAACTTATATATATATAATACTGGATGATTAAACAAAACGAGTTCGTTGTGATAAAAAAACTACCAAAATTAACCTAAAAAGATCATCATTAATTTTAATATAAAGATTCATACTCATTACATATAACCAAATTATTTATAAGACCATTAAAACTCCTATAATATCATTAATAACATATATTAACAATTTTGGATAATTATCCTCATTTCACACGAACCTCCATTCATGTATACAAGTGAACCGATTGTGAAAACTTAGAAAATGGACACTCCCAAACGATGTAATTAAAATCTATAAATCATCCAAAGGAACAAAAAAGAACATAATAAAAGAATAATAAATCATATTCATGTATAAAATGTTATTTATTTTTTAATTAATTAATCTAATCTAATTACACAACATATTAAAGTGAAGAAATCATTCGGACACAAGGTAAGGGAAATTCTCGAGCTCAACTCTCTTTCATTGGGTATTCCCTCTTTCACACAAGTTTTAATATGGTTATTTCATAATAATAGTTTCTTACTCATTATATTCCCTTTCTTGGGATATAAATTTTTTCTGCTTTAGTTTTTGAAAACACAATGTTTTCCAAAATAAATATTCTTTAAAAAATACACCTTTTACTTTTCAGGATTGTTTATTCTTCACCCAGGGTTGATTATTCTTATATCAAGTATGTTATTACCTATTTCAGTTGAGAACCAAAAATTTCTGAATATATTCTTATTAAATGTGACTCGTTACTATACATGGGTTATTTTATGATCTAGATTGATATATGTTCTATGTGGCCCACATGATAATATAAATGTTGTAATGTGACAAGAGTGCCCAGAATTATATATCGCAAAGTAAATATTATGATGTGATGGGTGCAACTATAATTATATAGTGCTCTAATGAATTGGGTAATGTGATTTATCTTATGAGAATAATGAAGTATGTGTGATCATCATGTTAGATTTGATCACAACCATGTGTGGTAGTTGACCACTAAGACATGATGTTTCATATTTATGCATGGTCACATTCCACGCCATTATCAAATGGTTCCTCTCATGATTATGATGATGTGTTTATGATTATGCTCACCCCAAATTAGATTGTTTAATTTACTTATATATCATTTTATTGGTATTTTAGATCACCCATTTTTTTTTAATATCTTACGGTGATTACATGTACTAAGGATAATCCATGGGACAATAAGAATCTAGAGAAGAACGAATTAACTAAATGTTTATGTTTTAATTTTTAAATGTAATGTATGGTCCAAATTTTCCCAAGACACTAATCCTTTGGATCCTTATGGTGTAATGATTTTATGTTGTTTTTCTTTAAGATGATGTAATAATATATAAAAGAAAAAGTAGGGTTTCTATAGTTGGTATCATGGGATGATTTAGTTAATTTGGGAATTTGGAATAGACAAACTTAGTGAAAACCATTGTATAAAACTAAGTATAAGTAAGAACCAAAGAATATTTTTTTAGAAAATGATAAACATTGGGATCCTATAAGATATGAATTTATAATTAAATAAATAAAGTTATATATTATTTATTCAATACTTGTTGAAATATTTTTTTTCTATCCATTTCTATTTAGAAAATGGTGGACACTAGGATAAATCAGACCAAGAACCCATGTGAGGGACAATTTAGTGATTTATTAAATTACATCCCCAATTATTTGGGGTTTTTTTCAAAATTTCATAATGATTCTTAACTGGATATCCCCGATTATGATTAATAACCTGAATAATGTGGAACATCTGCCTTCACTTAAGAGGGAGAAACTGGGTATTGAGTGTTTTATATGGCAACAAACACCAAATTTTAGTGAATCTTCTAATAAGCTAGTTTCATAATAGTGGGTAAACTCGATGGAGAAGATCTTTTCTGTTCTTCACTATTTTGAGATAGAGAAGGTGAATCTTTCTCTTTATCATCTAAATTAAGAGGTTGATCAATGGTGGAATTTGATTAAGAACACCAAGCCGAAGGATGAAATTGAAGAGATGGAGTGGGAAGAATTTTAGATAATGTTTCTTAACAAGTATTTCCCTTGTACTCTACAAGAAAATATATAGATAGAATTTATAGAGATAAATAAAAAGGAAGGAGAATCTGTCACGACCTACGGAGAAAATTTCACCAGGATTTTGAGATATGCTTTAGGTTTTGTTATAAAAAATGATAGAAAAATTTATTTATTCTTTTGTGGTTTAAAACCACCCATTTTAAAGGATCTTGTAGTTCGAGAATTTTGGAGTTATGAAGAAGTTGTTTGATGTGCTCTCAAAGTGGAGATGGAGTTTGGAGAATGGTCCCAAGGCTATGGTGATAAGAAATGAAATTTGGATTTTCAGGAAGGAGGATCTAATGAGAAAGGTGGAAAGAAAACTCAACCACAAACTTGTCAAAAATACAGGATGAATAACCATGGGAACTACCTCAATGGGATGGGAAAATGATTCAATTGTGGGAGAGAAGTCCACTAATCTCAAGAATTTTGAAAATACATGAGAATGATAGATAATGCGGTGGATTAAAGGAGAGCACCAACCTTGGTCTAATGCTATAATTGTATAGAGAAAGGGAACTATGCCAGATAGTGAACTAGGCCTCGAGTTCTTGATGGAAATCGACATTATTAGCCACCGAAGATAAAGGATAAAGGGAAGGCTTATGCTATCACTATTGTAGAAGTGGAGTGGAAGAATAAATTCATAAAAAGTACACTTCATATTGACTCAATAATGGAAAATATAACATCCCCAAATGATAAAGGGTTAAATGACTAAATGATATGACTCATATCAACAAGCTACACTTTCCTTTTCGGGAGCCTGCTTGATTAGAACTCCACAGTTAAGCGTTCTTGGCCCGGAGTAGTGATCAGGATGGGTGACCTTCTGGGAAGTCTCCCAGGGTGTGTGTGAGTGAGGACAAAGCACACTGGAAATGACATGTGTTGGCCTGTGGGGACTATCATTTGTCAGATGACCCATTTAGGCATTTGGGTGGACCCTGGGGTGGGCCCCACGTGTCTTTGGGGGCAACTGGTGGTACCTGGTGGGCCAGGACCCGACGACCATGTCAAAGCGGGGTGGCTGTGCTGTTATCGGGGCCCAGTTGTCACATTTTGTATCAGAGGGGGAACCCAGCCTTAAGTGCGGTGCACTGCCTGGGTTAAGATGTAGGGCCCACAACGAGGGCGTTGTGCTCTAAAGGGGGGGGGGGGGTGAATGTAACATCTCCAAATGATAAAGGGTTAAATGACTAAATGATATGACTCAGGTCAACAAGGTGCACCTTCCTTTTCGGGAGCCTGTCTGATTAGAACTCCACAGTTGAGCATGCTTGGCCTGAAGTAGTGATCAGGATGGGTGACCTTCTAGGAAGTTTCCCAGGGTGTGTGTGAGTGAGGACAAAGCACACTGGAAAGGATAAGTGTTGTCCTGTGAGAACTTTCATTAGTCAGATGACTCGTTCAGGCATGTGGGTGGATCCTAGGGTGGGCCCCACGTGTCTGCGGGGGCAACTGGGGGTACCTGGTGGGAAAGGACCCGACGACCATGTTAAGGCGGGGTGTATGTGCTGTCACCGGGGCCCAGTTGTCACATTTGGTATCAGAGGAGGAACCCAGCCTTAAGTGTGGTGCACTGCTTGGGTTGAGATGTAGGGCCCACAACGAGGGCGTTGTGCTCTAAAGTGGGGGTGATTGTAACATCCCCAAATGATAAAGGGTTAAATGACTAAATGATATGACTCATATCAACAAGGTGCACCTTCCTTTTCGGGAGCCTGCTTGATTAGAACTTCACAGTTAAGCGTGCTTGTCCTGAAGTAGTGATCAAGATGGGTGACCATCTGGGAAGTCTCCCAGGGTGTGTGTGAGTGAGGACAAAGCACACTGGAAAGGACATGTGTTGGACTGTGGGGACTATCATTAGTTAGATGACCCTGGGGTGGGCCCCACGTGTCTGTGGGGGCAACTGGTGGTACCTGGTGGGCCAGGACCCGACGGCCATATTAAGGCGGGGTGGCTGTGCTGTTATCGGGGCCCAGTTGTCACATTTGGTATCAGAGGGGGAACACAGCCTTAAGTGCGGTGCACTGCCTGGGTTGAGATGTAGGGCCCACAACGAGGGCGTTGTGCTCTAAAGGGGGGTGAATGTAACATCTCCAAATGATATGACTCATATCAACAAGGTGAACCTTCCTTTTCAGGAGCCTGCTTGATTAGAACTTCACAGTTAAGCATGCTTGGCCTGGAGTAGTGATCAGGATGGGTGACCTTCTGGGAAGTCTCCCAGGGTGTGTGTGAGTGAGGACAAAGCACACTGGAAAGGACATGTGTTGGCCTGTGGGGACTATCATTAGTCAGATGACCCTAGGGTGGGCCCCACATGTCTGTGGTGGCAACTGGTGGTACCTGGTGGGCCAGGACCCGACGACCATGTTAAGGCGGGGTGGCTGTGTTATTATCGGGGCCCAGTTGTCACATTTGGTATCAGAGGGGGAACCCAGCCTTAAGTGCGGTGCACTGCCTGAGTTGAGATGTAGGGCCCACAACGAGGGCATTGTGCTCTAAGGGGGGGGGGGGTGAATGTAACATCTCTAAATGATATGACTCATATCAACAAGGTGCACCTTCCTTTTCGGGAGCCTGCTTGATTAGAACTTTACAATTAAGCGTGCTTGGCCGGGAGTAGTGATCAGGATGGGTGACCTTCTGGGAAGTCTCCCAGGGTGTGTGTGAGTGAGGAAAAAACACACTGGAAAGGACATGTGTTGGCATGTGTGGACTATCATTAGTCAGATGACCCTGGAGTGGGCCCCACGTGTCTGTGGGGGAAACTGGTGGTACCTGGTGGGCCAGGACCCGACGACCTTGTTAAGGTGGGGTGGCTGTGCTGTTATCGGGGCCCAGTTGTCACATTTGGTATCAGAGGGGGAACCCAGCCTTAAGTGCGGTGCACTGCCTAGGTTGAGATGTAGGGCCCACAACGAGGGCGTTGTGCTCTAAAGGGGGGGGGGGGGTGAATGTAACATCTCCAAATGATAAAAGGTTAAATGACTAAATGATATGACTCATGTCAACAAGGTGCACCTTCCTTTTCGGGAGCCTGTCTGATTAGAAATCCATAGTTAAGCGTGCTTGGCCTGGAGTAGTGATCAGGATGGGTGACCTTCTGGGAAGTTTCCCAGGGTGTGTGTGAGTGAGGACAAAGCACACTGGGAAGGACAAGTTTTTGCCTGTGAGGACTTTCATTAGTCAGATGACTCGTTCAGGCATGTGGGTGGATCCTAGGGTGGGCCCCACGTGTCTTTGGGGCAACTGTGGGTACCTGGTGGGCAAGGACCCGACGAGGTGGCTGTGCTATTATCGGGGCCCAATTGTCACATTTGGTATCAGAGGGGGAACCCAGCCTTAAGTGCGGTGCACTGCCTGGGTTGAGATGTAGGGCCCACAACGAGGGCATTGTGCTCTAAAGGGGGGGGGGGGGGGGTGAATGTAACATCTCCAAATGATATGACTCATATCAACAAGGTTCACCTTCCTTTTCGGGAGCCTGCTTGATTAAAACTTCATAATTAAGCGTTCTTGGCCTGGAGTAGTGATCAGGATGGGTGACCTTCTGGGAAGTCTCCCAGGGTGTGTGTGAGTGAGGACAAAACACACTGGAAAGGACATGTGTTGGCCTGTGGGGACTATCATTATTCAGATGACCCTGGGGTGGGCCCCACGTGTCTGTGGGGGCAACTGGTGGTACCTGGTGGGCCAGGACCCGACGACCATGTTAAGGTGGGGTGGTTGTGCTGTTATCGGGGCCCAGTTGTCACATTTGGTATCAGAGGGGGAACCTAGCCTTAAATGCGGTACACTGCCTAGGTTGAGATGTAGGGCCCACAACGATGGCGTTGTGCTCTAAAGGGGGGGGGGGGTGAATGTAACATCTCCAAATGATAAAGGGTTAAATGACTAAATGATATGACTCATGTCAACAAGGTGCACCTTCCTTTTCGGGAGCCTTTCTGATTAGAACTCCACAGTTAAGCGTGCTTGGCCTGGAGTAGTGATCCGGATGGGTGACCTTAAGTGCGGTGCACTGCCTGGGTTGAGATGTAGGGCCCACAACGAGGGCGTTGTGCTCTAAAGTGGGGGTGATTGTAACATCCCCAAATGATAAAGGGTTAAATTACTAAATGATATGACTCATATCAACAAGGTGCACCTTTCTTTTCGGGAGCCTGCTTGATTAGAACTTCACAGTTAAACGTGCTTGACCTGGAGTAGTGATCAGGATGGGTGACCTTCTAGGAAGTCTCCCAGGGTGTGTGTGAGTGAGGACAAAGCACACTGGAAAGGACAAAACACCATGTGGTGAAATCATTACAACCCAAGTGTTGGACTCTTCTCTTGTTGGAATACGTGGGAATATTCTTCAAGTGAATCTCATAATACATCCCATGGTAGAATTTAACACTATACTAGGGATGTATTGGCTCTCATTATATAGAGCACATATCAACCATAGAAAAAAGGAAATATATTTTCATATTCCTAACCATCCCATGCTCCTCCAAAAATTCAAGGATGATAATGAATATCCTTTTGAAAATTCTTCAACGGTGTGGGTTTTGATTCCCTATGAAGAATCATACCTCGTTCAAATGGTTGAGTCAAAGGATAGTGTGAATCTAGCTGAAATACCCATCATGGGAGAATAGAATGATGTATTTTAGGAAGAGTTATTAGGAATCCCCATGGATCATGAGGCATAGTTATCAATATAACTCATACCCACAGGTAATCCTTTCTCAAAGTGTCCCTATAGGATGTATCCTATCGAACAAGGGGAGTTAAAGAAGCAGTTGAAAGAGAATTTTGAAAAAGGTTTCATACACCCTAGTGCATAACCTTGGGATGACCTAGTGCTCTTTTTCAAGAATAAGGATGGATCAATGTGTATCTGTATCTATTATTGGGAACTCAAAAAGAACAAAATAAATAACAATCACCCTCTTCCATGGATTGACAACTTGTTTAATCAGCTATGAGGATATCAGAACTTCTCAAAGGTGGATATTTATTCTGGATATCATCAGCTAAAGATGAATGAGAAATATAGTCAGAAGATTGCCTTCCATATAAGGTATGGGAACCATGTGTTTTTGGTGATTCCATTAATACATACTAATTCCCCTAAAGTATTCATGTATTTGATGAATAGAGTCTTCAGAAATTACCTCGACAAAATTGTGGTAGTTTTTATCAATGATATTATCATCAACTCCAAGAAAAGGGAGGAACATGAAGAACATCTAAGGCATGTGTGGGGGATATTAGTAAAGGAGAAGTTGTATGCCTAATTTATAAAGTGCGACTTTTGGATGCCGCAGGTCACATTCTTTGGACATGTGCTCACATGTGAGAGAATTTATTTGGATCCTTCAAATACAAAGGCATTTGAGGGATGGCCTATACCCTATAGTGTTAAAAAAATTCTCATTTTTCTTGGATTAGCTGGGTACTACTGATGTTCTGTGAGAAATTTATCATGATTTCCAAGCCCACTAACTAATTTAACAATGAAATGGGTAAAGTATGTCTGGACAGAAGAATGTGAGGAAATTTTGATGGAGATAAAGAGAAGGATTATCACTACACCTTTACTCACATTACTGAAAATTGGAGAATGTTTTGTGATATACAGTGATGATTCCTAGAAATTATTGGGTTATGTACTCATGAAAAATGATAATGTGATAACCTACATCTCATGGTAGTTGAAGATCCATGAACAGACCTTACCAATGCATTATCTAGAGCTAGAATCTTGGATTTTTCCTTGAAAATCCATCGACACTACCTTTATGATAAGAAGTGTGACATATATACCAATCACAAAAGTCTAAAGTGTATACTCACACAAAAGGAGCTCAAAATACATCAAAGGAGATGGTTAGAGATAATCAAAGACTATAAATTCTCTATACACTATCATCTTGGCTAGGAGAACAAGGTAACTGATGCTCTTAATAGGAAAGAACCTACTACTCTATCCATTTTCTGGATTGAGAAAGACCCTATATTCATGGATATAAAAAAGATGGATTTGGAAATCATAACATCATGGAATACATCTTACCATTCCCAAATGATTTCCCAACCATCTATCCAAAAGAAGATTATGGAGGCACAAAGGGATAATCCATAATTACAGAAGAAAGTGAATGCAGTAAAGAAAGTAAAGCTATAAGAGTTCCATATTGATGATGATGGTGTAATTTGGGTTATAATGAATCACCTTATGCCTTCATCACATGGGAAAAAGAAAGAGATATTGGACAGTGCACATATATCAACTTTCTCTATCCACCCAAGGAGTACAATGGTGTACCTTGATCTCTGAGTACAATTCTAGTGAGAAAAGATAAAGAAGGAGATTATAGAATATATCTCAAGGTTATTGATATGTAAAAAAGTTAAATAAGAGATACAAAAGTGTAAAGGGATGATGCAACCATTGCCTATACCCAAGTAGAAATGATAGAATGTGACTATGGACTTTTTCAGAGGTCTCCCTGTTAGAACCATGGATGTTCTGTGCATGAATTGGAGTATGGTTTGTGTTTGTTGTCAATCCTCAGTGGAAGCTCAGAACGTGTACCAACAAAGAGACTGGCACGCTGAGGCCTTGGAGGCTTGGAAACTTTCATGCCTGATGTTTTTTAGAATGAGAACATGAAAATATTGCAAAGGAAAGAGGGTCGCGCAAGTATTGGTTTGGTCGCGCAAGTGACTTGCGCGCCGTGAAAGGACTTGCACGCCGGTACCTTAGAGGATTGGAAAGTTTCACGCTATTTGACCTTCGTGTTTTGATCATCAAAATATGGCAAAGTAAATAGGGGTGCCCAAGATTGGAAGTTGGTCGTGCAAGTGTCTAGGAGGACAGAAGGGTTGTACGCCGAGACTTGGGCACCGAGGGCAGACTTGCGCGCTGCCACGCAGGGTATCCGAATGCCTATAAATAGAGGAACACCCCTCCTCATTCAACACGATCTTTGGACTTGAAGAAATTCAGAGCTCCCGTCGTGCAGGTATTGAATTCACGCTAGTGTTGGTGGGTCGCACAAGGTGGAGAAGCGTGGAAGTTGTTTGCTGCCCGTCCAGTAGTTGCGCAAGTGATTTAGTGATTCTTGCGAGCCAGAATTGAAGTTGCGTGATAGGTTTCCATTAGGTTTCAAAATCAGCTTGAGTTGAAAATAAGTTGAGTCGTGAAAGTTTGGCTTTAAAGAAGACTAAATCACGCAAGTGTTGAAGGTGGACTTGCGCGATAGTTATAACTTGCGCGCCATCCTTGAAAGTTGCGCGCCTCCTTGGAGTTGCGCGCCAGGTGCTATTGAGGCTTTCCGGTTGTCTTGGTGCTGCCCAAAATTTGTATATCAATTCATGGGTGATAGTTGGACTTCAACAGAGCATCCACATAATGCAGAGGATGCATTCATTGAGCAATGATGAAGAGACCTTCACGTCTATAAACTGAGGGGGACTTCACCAATGTTAGTGAGTCAGGGGGATTCAATGGAAGTGACCCGAGGGATGCATTGAGATATCCCTGAACAATTGTAAAGGTAGTGAGCCTGGGACAGAGTGACTGTGCCCGAACCATTGTAATCCACATCTAGTGAAGATTAGTGGAATTAGGTATGACCAGAAACTTGTCGGAGTATGCTCCTTGGACGTATCCCTTAGTGGTGAACCAAGTAAAAATTGTTGTGTCATCTCTTTTGCATGTGAATGTTTGATTGCTGATCATATCCATTATACAGGTTCAAATAGTTCCTACCAACGTGGGAAGAAGATCCTTTAGTTTAAAAGAAAAAGTTGACACCCTTATTCACCCCTACCCTCTCAGGGTGTCCCGGGGTCCTACACTCCCAAAGATATCCAATGGAAATAATGCGACATGGGTTATGGTGGACTAACTGACCATGGTTTCCCACTTTATCTCTCATTGGGAAGATCACTCACTAGAAAAACCAGATAAGATGTATGTGAATGAAGTAGTGGTACATCATGGGGTTGTACTCTCAATTGTCTATGATTATGATCCCAGGTTCACATATAAATTTGGGAGGATTTTTCAACATGATTTGAGTACTGAATTTAATTTCATCATGACCACTCACCCCAAAACCGATGGCCAATATGAAAGGAATATTAAGACACTTAGAAGATAAGCTAAGATCCTTCTCTTTAGAATTAAAAGGTTGATGGGATAAAAATATCTCATTGGTTGAGTCCTAATACAATAATATCTTCCACTCGAGTATTCAGATGGCTCCATATGAAGCTCTATATGGAAAACGATGTAGAACTCTAACCTGTTGGGATGAAGTTGGTGAAACAAAGCTACTTGGACCTGGAATTTTGAAAGATATAATAGAGAAGGTTCAATTCATCCAATAACATATCACTGCTGAATAGATTTGGCAAAAGTTCTATGATGAAAATCGGGGAAGGGACTTGGATTTTGATGTTGGAGATAAATTCTTCCTTTTAAAATTTCCATGGAAGAGAGGCGTGTGGTTTGGGAAGAAAGGGAAGCTTATCCCACAGTACATTGTCCCTTTTTAAATCCTTGATCGCATAGGATCCATGGAATATTAGATTGATCTGCCATGGAATATGTCTCAAGTTAATGATGTGTTCCACATATCACTTTTGAGGATGTACACACTAGATCCCTCAAATTTACTGAACTCAGAGGTGGTATAGCCGGAAGATGATCTATATTATAAGAAGCTACTAGTAACGATTCTAGACCGAATATATAAGGTTATACACAACCAAAAAACCCACCTTTTCAATGTTTTGTGGAGGAAACATAAGTATGATGATGCCACTTGGGAACCAAAGGATGGGATGAAGGATAAGTATCCTCACCTATTTATGTAAAATGGAATTATGAGTGCGAAATTTTAAAACGGGGGTAATAATGTAATAACCCAAACTTTTATAAATGGAATTTCACTCTTATTATATTAATTTCATAAAGTATAATCATATAGAATCACATGAATAACACAATAAAAATTTATAAATGATGAATAAATGAAAAAAATGTATGTCTAGAAGTTGAGGAATGAAAACTGATGAAATAGTAATTTAAACTTAGGAATAATAATATGACCCTTCTGAATATTAAATTAGCCAAATGAATACTTAACTCACCCATGAATGTATAAATAAAAACATGGAACCTTATATGTGAAAATATGATATAATTATATCATAGTATAAGTAATTAAATAATTTTAAAATTATTAATTAAAAGTTGGTATTTTTATAAGTCGTAAATATTGAACTAAAATTTTAGGATTAGTCTAATAATTTAAAAGAAGATTTATTTCAATAAAATGATGTCATAATTTAATATTTTTATGTATTATGATTTTAAGTTAATTTTATGTGAACTTAAGTACTTTTTCAAAGTGTTATAAAATCTGTTATAATTTTAAAGTCTGTATTTTCCAACTAAGTGATGATTTTAAATAAATATTAAATTAATCACATTTAGAAAATTATTTTCACAAAATAGAGTTCATTTTTTAATTTTACACAACTTAAAATAGTTAAGGTGATTTTTTTGATATTTTTCTGAAACACTTGAATTTTTTATGAATAGTAAAATATGATAATTTTCAAAAAATGTTAAATACATGAATTGTTTAGTCATTATTTATGTAAGGATAATTTAAGATATTTAATATAAAACTAACCTTAATTTTTTATATATTTAGATATAATTCTCAAACTATTCATAGTCTTGACCCAAAACAACAAACTAATGAATATAATATTGAGAAAACACCCATCTCCTCCCCTATAAATACCGCCCCTCACAACATCTTCTCCTCACACCTATCAAGATTTTAAAATTTTGTAAATTATTCCTAATAATATTCCCTATAACATTACCCATATATAGAAGCTATTGTAAACATCAAAATAACAAGCCTAGGTTCCTTAAGGAAGATCTCGAGAGGAGAACTCAAGAGGAAAATTCTCTCTCTTTTTCTTTTAATGTCCTACCAATTTCATTAATTTTCTTCTATTATACACAAATTATCTTTTCAAAATGTCATAATAACTCTAGAATGTTTGAGATACTGAAATTCTGAAATGTTAATTTAATATTTATCACTAAACTCGTCCCACTCACTATTCTATTAAAAAAAATGAAATTATCACCCGTAATGTGTCAATATACCGACATCATGGGTGATTCACTTTCATTTTCCATTAACACATTCACATATATTAATAAAAACCTTAAATGGTAAGGAAAATATTTTAATGTTTATGTTATAATCCATTTTATTTTCTATAAATAACTTATATATATAATACTAAATGATAAAACAATACGAGTTCGTTGTGATCGAAAAACATCCAAAATTAACCTTAAATGATCATCATTAATTTTTGTATAATTATTCATGATCATTCCATATAACCCAATTATTTATAAAACAATTAAAAATTATGTAATATCATTAATATAATATAATAATAATTCTAGATAACTATCTACATTTCACACAATCTTCCATTCACATATACAAGTGAACTGATCGTGAAAACTAAGAAAATAAACACGCACAAATGATGAAATTAAAATCTATAACTAATTTAATGTCCCATAAAAGAACATAATAATACCATAATGAAAAATATTCACGTATAAAAGGTTTCAGAGTAATTAATTAATGAATATAATCAGATTATATCTGATATTTAGGTGAAGAAAGAATTCAGACACAAGGTTAGGGGAATTCTCGAACTAAACTCTGTTTATTTGGGTTTTCCATATTTGACACCATTTTCAGTATGTTTATTCCTTTAAAACCATTTATTCATAATTATCATATATTTTCTTGGATAACATTTTTTCTACTTGAGTTTAAGAGAAACAAAATGTTTTCCAAAATAACTCTTCTTTCAAAACAAAACAAACCTTTTACATCTCAAAATTGTTTCTTCTTCACCCAAGGTATATGATTTTTATATCTAGTATCTTATTCCCTATTTAATTTAGGAAACCAAATTTTATGAATTTATTCTCATGGAATGAAACTGATTCCTATCAATGGATTATTTTATGTTTCTGATTGATATATGTTCTATGTGGAAGGCATGATAATGTAAATGTCGTGATGTGACTGATGCATCCTAAATTATATAGTGCATTTTTATTTTTATGATGTGACGGGTGTCCTCTAAATTAAATAGTACACAAATGAAATGGGTAATTTGATTTATCTCATGATAAAAATGATGTATGTATGAAAAAGATGCTAGCTTTTCTCGTAACTATGTGTGGTAGTTGACCAGAGAGACACGACGTTTCATTTTTTTGCATTGCCACATTATATTCCTTTATCTAATGCTTCCTATCATGATTATGATAATGATGATATTGTTATTATTATTCTCACCCTATGTTATATTATTTCATGTTATTATCTTACCTATTACTGGTCTCTTGCCTCACCCCTTTTTTATGTATATCCTCAGGTCATTATATGTACTAAAAATAATTCAAATACTAATAAATAACTATAGAAGAAGGAATTAAATAAATTTTTATGATTTATTTTATAAATGTTATGTATGGTCCTAATTTGACCAATAAAATAAACCTTTGTATCCTCGTTGTGTAATTATTTTATGTTGTTTGTCTTTAAAATGATGTAATACAATATGTAGGAAAAATCCATGTTGTTATATTGTCCAACATGGTGTACTGCAATTTTTATTGGTATTCATATTCAAATTTCTAGAGAGATGTATGATGGATTTCACTACTTGAGAGGGAGTAACTAATGAATTTGATACCATTAGAGATCTATTTTCTTAAAATATGGAATCTAAATAGTCTTAGAAAATGACGAAGTTTGAGGTGTGATACTCACTCCCCAAACTATATTATGATTTGTGATTATTCTAATCATCAATGTGGTGTGATTATAAAACAATATGGGGTATAAAAACACTTTTAAATGAATATTATTGATGTGTTTTTCAATTTTTAGTGTAGTTTCATAAGTAATTATAAATATTTATTTTTACTACCCCCAAGAATAGAATTTTAGAGTTGGTTCCATGTCGAGAGATGTTTATAGGAAATGTTGATTCTCTAGTAAACTAAAAATTTATTTCTTCATCGACTTTACCTTGTAGACTTATATAAATATTACTCAAGGATCATTGATATGTCATATATGGTTCTATACTTGTCTAAAATACAAAAACATCATTCATGGTAAAATGGTACTTGAAATTAGAGATGTATGGGGGAGTTGAATTTTTCACTTATAAGGACTCCCCTTTTATAGATTGTTGTAAAAAATAAGATAAAAAACATTCCCCCGTTATATTTATTATTATTAATGGGGATTGGAAAAGTTAACTTTTAATGGAATTTTTAAATGCATCTCATGTGTTTAAATCTATTTGGATATTAAAAATATTGAAAAAATACAAAGTGGGAGATTAAAATTCCATTTTATTGTGTTTTGTGAAAATGTGAAAGTCAATATTTTTCATGGTGCATTGGGTGATGGAATGAAAATATTCCTTTTATAGTATATTAATATTATTCCTATTGATGTTTGGAAAATGACATGAATGATTCTTAGGGAACATGAATAGATAAATTGAATGTAGAAGCCACTCAATTGAGTTCATTGAATCTGATGGGCCTTATGTTAAAGACAAGTGCTAAAAGGTCCTAGAATATGTCTTTAATAGTTTGGAGACATGAAAATGATCACTATAGTGATATAATCCAAGGGAAGTTATAATAATTGTTAATATTTAACTATTTAGAGAGTTTCAAGATCAATATTTTCTATAATCCATATTTGTGTTTATTAATCTTGAAGGGTTTAGTTTATAATGAAAAAACACATGTGTGTAGGATTTTTATATATGAATATGAATTATATTTTTAGAGTTTGAAGTAGAATTTGGCTAATTCATGAAATCACAAGGACCATCTAACATCTATATATTTATCATTCTAAATGTACATCAACAATATTTACACCATGTGAACAAATATTTGGATGCACATAAGCATGTTCTTCCAAATTTATAAGGATTATTTAGAAACTGTGTAACCATGATTCCCACCTATATGACTATCACCTGATGGTGTATATGCATGAACTAATCTATATATACTCATTTTAGGAACTGCATAACCCTCATTTATCCCAGTGTAACCATCATCTAAATATTTTTAGGCATTAATGAAGATGAATAATATGGGTAGAAACGATTCCGACTTTTGTGTATACATGATCTTAGTTCTATGTATCCATAATCTTGGGTTACTATAAACTACAACTTCCAGTCCATGTAGACATGGAACCTTAGTTAAAATTGGATAATTTTGCATACTAAAATATTAGACCTCAACAAAATTATATTTTAAATAAGGTTAAAATGTGATGATTATTGATTTGATATTGATTTATTAAAAAGTAATATATTTAAAAATTGGGTTGTAATTCATTCCAAAAATTTATATGAGCTAATATCCATGTTGACAAAATAGAAAATTAAAGCTAAGAAATTATAGAAGATTTTAATTTTTTTAAATGGTTTAATTATACAGTTAATTTGGAATCAATTTTATAATTCTTGAGATATTTATTCATGTTTTGAATATAATAATCCCATGTTTTTTTATGATATATTTTTTTTATAGAAATATTGAAGGAAGTGAAGACAGAGAATGATCATTATTCTTGAGTTAGGAATCTCAAATGAGAGTATTTAATTTTTTTTCATGGTGATCAAAATTGAGATTTAAATTAGGATTATTATAGTGTTAATATTTTTTTAAAATATCACATGTATATTGTGATTCTAGATAGTTGTATGAGAAAAGAGAAAGATTAGACTAGGATGAATTTATAAGAAACAAATTAAGTTTTAAGCTTGAGATGAGATGCTTCAAGATTTTTTTAAATATGAAAATGTATAAATATGAAGATTGATTGGATGAGATTTAGTGATTTAATACCAAATAGAGAGTTGTGATTAATTATTTATAGGAATATGTGGAGTCAAGATGAGTTTCTATCTAAATATGCACATAATTTTAATGTATGAATTGGTATTCATTGAATATCTCAAGATAAGAATAGTGTTATCCACACAGTATATATATAATACATTATTCTATACATTTATAAAAGATTTTGTTCCTAGTTATATGGAATAAAATATAATATTAAAGAGTGCGCCAATCAAGCTATTTAAGAAACATAAATATCTATTTTTTTCAATGAATCCTTTATTCTTATTATGGGAAAAATGAAGAATATGAGATTGAGATGGATTATTGATAGATATGATTTATATTTTTTTAGATTAATAAGATTAGTTTCTAGATGACTAGAGTAATGAAAATATTGAAAATCATTCGATTAAGGAAAAATGAAAAGAAAATGTGTAATTATAAAATTAAATGGAAGACATGGAATTTCATTTTAGACAAAGGTTTATGAGACAAATATTATATGAGGTTAGGGAGAAATCCTATGTGTGTAAAAGGTGATAAATTTAGTGAAGGAGCTTGGGAACCAAAATATTTTTTTGGGTTTTCTATATTACAATTATATAAAATATATTTCTTGGTAAGTTACATATAAAAGGATAAGAAAGAAGAGAGAATAGTTAGTTCAACTATTTAAAAATGAGACTTGTTTCACATGAAGAATCCAAGAAGTCTCTAGGAGAATAACTGGGAGTATCCAACACTAAATATGTGTAATATCATTGAGTATTGAGTCTATAGAAGAATAAGAGGATATTTTAATAACTATGGTTTCAGAAGAATTTGATTTTAAAGATGGGGAATGACCATCCGACTATGCATGGTATTATTAATTGTTTTAGTCCATTACGATCTTGAGAAGTGAGATATATATGTGGGATGTTTCTACTGAGGATATAGGATTATATGATAAATAATTTATTATTTTTTTAGTATTTTTTCTGAGTACTTTTTTGGTATTTGAATAATTTTATATTGAGAGGAATTAGGCCAATTATTCTAGATTTAGTGACATCCTATTTTTATTTGGTGATCAAATTAAAATAATGAGATAAATGAATACACTTGTTTATAAATTGTTGAAATATATAGAACCCATGTGACTCAAGGAGTGTGAAGATGAAACTATGAAAATATATAATAATAGTGTGAAAATGATTTTTTGGAAGTCATGTGAGAATAATCAAAGAATAGGCATATTGGGACTCTACTTTCGTGTGGGAAGCACCAAACCATTATAAAAACCTATTTATTAAAGTGAAAAAACAAATATTAGGGTGAATAAAAAATCATATAAAGTAGTTGGCCTTTAATATGAACCGTGTAAAAATATTACATTCACTGATTTATTACTTCAAATTCATTGCATTTGGTTTGATTTTTTAGTTAATATTAAAACAGATCAATAAAAACCAAACAGAAACAATGGTTAAATTTTAAAGGGGGTAAAATATTATAAGAGAATTTTGAATTGGGTAAAAAAATGTAACACCTAATTCACCCCCACTCATGTGTCTCTAGTGATCCTATTGGACATTTAAGATTTGTTATATTGGATTGATATGTTGCATATGTTTCCTTTTTATCATAGTTCAATAGTGATCTTGGGATACCATTAATATTTTTTTGATAGACTGTTATTAATTTTTTGATGGTAGAGTTGTTCATTTTTTCCTTAGGTTGATTCTTGACATTGAGGTCATGGTTATGGGATTTTTGTAGTTTCAAGCAATAATGTATTTAGGAGACATGAAAAGTTGATGCAGGAGATAGTTCTTGGGTTCTTTGATTGATAAACTATTCCAGGTTCTTGCATTGTAGTACTTTAGGTGTCCCAATATAAATAAACACACATATTCCATTATTTTACATGAATAATCATTTCATCTCACACATTGTCACAAAACCTATAGAACCAAAGGTTTAGTGTCTTTGATGATTAGTTACATAAACAACCTATTTTAAAACACTTTTAATCCTTTCTTTGTTATTGAACCCCTATAGTACCCCTTATGGACTCATCATAAGTTATATCCATATTATAACTTTGGTAAATGGAGCCTAATAAAGGCGTGAGCTGAAATTATGAATAAGGTAAAATATAGAACGATGTTCATAAGATACCAAAAGTTTTATGAAGTATATTATTATTTATCTATCTTTATTTTGGTTAAAGGAATGGTTTTCGAGTGTATGAGGAGTCTTGGGGGTGTCTCGGTGGTTTTGGATAAGGAAGTGGAAAAAATTGACTATCTAGTACATGTTTTCCAGTTGGAGCATGGTTAGTATTAACTGTGCAACCAAACCAAACATGCATGGCCGAGGGGTGAATGGTTTGAAGAAACTATGAAATGAGGAAGGAATGTATTTTATGGATTGGAAAGATCAATTTTTTTGGTTAGAGAACGATCTTTTAAACCATGATGGACCCCCTATAACCATGTGGCATGAACCCCTCTTGGATAGAGAGTGGCATATAGTTGGATTATGGTTTGAAAAACCCTTTGTCCAAACCGTGTACCCCTTTAAAAGTGTGATTTCACAATTTTTCCTCTCAGACCTTAAGTGTTGTAACTCAGGATTTACCTCCATTCTTCCTCTAGTAGCCATAGTGACTAACCAGAATAACCCACACTATCTAATGATTAGCCTACCTCATTTCTAAGCCATTTGGAGCAACGTTGGTTTTGAATCAAAGCTATGAGAGACATTGGTCTACCTCATTTCTAAGCCATACTCTTGACGTTTGATTTATGTGTATGTTGTTTTTATATTCTTTCTCCTTGTATTTATTTTTATGTCCTTTGTATGATTTGGTAATGTGGATGGCGTAATGATGAATTGAACCCCTCATAATCCCCGTGGGATGTATCTAGGTTTATTTTACCGGTTATAGGGACATCCATGGGGTGTTACATCACCCCAAACACGAAAAATTGTAAGGATATCATAAAAATAATTTGTGTTAATCTATATCCCATGATAAAAATGTTGACATGTTAGCTTGAATTATAAAAAGGCACTAATGGTAGTTGTTTTCAGTTGCCGGTATGGTAGGAAAATATTTTTGGAATATTGTGAATGGGTTAGTTGAATTAAAGTTAATTTTTTAAATGAATTATGGGTTGTAATTTAAATATGTAAATTAATTAAGACATGTGAATGAGAATATGTTTATGGGTTAAGGCAGGAATATAATTTATGAAATGAATGAACTATGAGTTTTGAATATTATGTATATTGTTTTTCCATGGTTTGTGAAGTGGTTTATGTGGTAAATGGTTTATTAATCATGTGCACATGACTTGGTGGTTTGTGGGGTATTTAATTGAGGTTCTATACCCATAGGTCGGGTTGGATTGAGTCTCTAAGCCCCACCCCTTGAATTCACAATTTAAGGATTTAGACTGAGGATCTATAGACATAAGGGTTGCATTAGATGAGAATACATGGATTGAGGCTCCAAGGTAGTTGTGATATAAATGATTGTGAATTAGTTTCTATCATGAGATAGGGAACTTGATTTATTCCCATATGAATAGTAGTTTATCCAATCAGCCTGTTGGGTTATATATGAATTTCATAACCCATGTATTAAATGATGTGAATAGTTTAAGTGGATGTTTTTAACTAATAGAATCTAGTTAATCTCTTATTTATCTCCTTACTCTTTATTAATTTAATATAATATATGTTTAAAATGAGTATTTTTTGGACACTGTTGGGGGTGGCCTATTGATTTATACTCACACACTGCTCGGGTCACCATACAGTACCCAAGTAGACTCCATGTTTGCATTTTAGGATAAGGAAAAGGTGTGTATGCTAGAGGGTTTATTGGGAATGGGATATGTATGGAGGAAGAGACCAAACATTGTATCAGAATAAGTTTTTGGGATCACCAGTTTTTCTTTATTTTGGGGTTTTTTACACCTGGGACTTCATGATATAACATGGCGTATTTACCATTTGGTTGTGGGAATGTACCCATTCTTTTAAAAATGGTTGGTAATGAATGTTTATTGTTTATTTTTTCCTTATTTGATATTTTATCTATTGTGGACTACTTTGATAAATAAGATATAGTCTCCCTAAGTGTTCTATTAGACCCTTGTTGCTTTTCTACAACCTATAGTGAGTGGGGAGGCATGCCTGAGGTCATGTGGAAACCCGGATCGAGTCACCGGATTAGTGCCCCCCCTGGTTGGGGACATTAAAAACTGTTATTAGAGTGGTTCCTTTATGATCTATTATTATTTTGGATGGTATACTTGAGACTAGGATGTGTAGGGCCTTAGAAATTAGCTTTTTCATCTAAGTAACTGACCCATGCATGTGGAAAAACTAAAGAACACATGGTGGGATTGTGTTATTTATGTGTGTCGATATAGTTGAATGATATTTCACCATTGAGAGATTCACATGTTCTGTGATGTTACTATTTTATGAAATTTTTCTCATGGTCGAAATAATATAAGGTTGAGAATTCCATCATCATTTTAGGGAACTAGGAGTATAAATTGAGTTCATCATGGTATGAACTCATAGGAAGGGTGTGTGGAACATAAAGGATATAATGAACTTCATTTTCTTCGAAAATTTGATAAAATTGGTGTCTAATAATGTAATTGGGTAAATAGAAAGAATATTAAGGAATTATTAAAGAATAGTGCCTAATGAAAAGTTATAAATGGGGTGAAATATCTATGGTAACAAATTGAAAAAATAGAAAGGTTTCTAAAAGAGAAAGGTTTTCATTGTGAATGTGAGAATAATTAAAAATAATGTTTTTTGAAAAATACCATGGTTGTGTGAGATTTTTTTCAACATGTTGACCATGTCTTGTAGAAGGGTTGATTGATGGTAGTGATATAGGTGTGATGATATCTTTTAAGATGATGTTTGCATAATCAAAAGTTTATGGCTAGTAGAGAGAATTATTTTATGAAAACTATTTATGTTTCATGTTATGTGTTTTGAGATGTGTGTTTGTAACTTTATGAAAATACCACCATGATGATGTGAGTTAGTTGCGTGACAATAGAATTTCATTGAGAATTCTCCTCTAGAAGTGGAGAAAGAAAACCCGGTGATCCAGGGTAACAGTGGAAAGGATCAATTTCATAAGAAATTTTCTCATTTTATGCAGATGATTGAATGAGACCCAGGGCTGGTTACACAGAGTGTGTTTGATATGACAATAGAGTTTTTCCTACAGCACCCTATCATTTTTTCTCGAAAGGGTCAACTGAATATAGACAAGTTATGGATAGAGTCTATCCATATGATTCTTGACCACTTAAGGACTCCACCAAAAATAGATTCATATTGGCAGATTACATGTTTATGGGTAAACGAATTGATGGTGGGATATCTTGGGTTAGATTCTATAGGAATAGGCCATGTAGTGGTAGGGTTTCCATAAATATTTTCGTAACATTTCTATTTGGAGACTTTGAGGTAATAGAAGGTTGTAGAGTTTATCTGTTTGAATCAAGGGAATATAATAGTGATGCATTATGGTATCCACTTCACAGACTTATAATGATTTGTTCCAGAAATAGAAGGCGATGATGAAGTTATGGTGATATGTTTCTATGATGGAAATAGATAAGATATTAAGTCCCATGTGAATTTATTCAACTAAAAATAGCTTGATGAAGTGGTGGATCAAGCCCCTATTTCTGAAGGAAATCTTAAGGAGGATTCTAGTAGTGGACATGAAGATCTAGTTGGGTGATCCAGTAGTGTAGCTTCTGATGGTAGGAAGTGCTAATTTGAGAGTTTTTAAAAGGGTGGTGATGGATAGAGTAGTCATATAAGAGAACCATCTTATCAGGGTAGTGATCGAGTTTTCTTCTATTTGTGTGGTATGTCATGATACATGTGAGGTTAGTGTCCCCGACCACTAGTTGAGTGCTGAGACTATGCCATGTTCTGGGACGTGTAAAGGTTCTATAGGAACCCCTGATAGTTGGGTGATTATGGAGAACCAAGGTCAATACAAAGAACAAGAAGGGGTTTAGTTACCCCATATCTGGTAGTCAGTTAGAGCTCTACCAGCAGTATAGGTCAGGGTAGAGGACATGGTGCTCTGTGACAAGGGAATCCATAAAAATAGGGTAGTGTAGTGCCAGAAAGTCAGACCAGATCCTAGGGTAGAGGGACATGTTATATTCAAGTAGTTCATCCTACACCTAGAGGTGGCAAGGATGTGTTATCAATATTTCAATGTATGATTCTAGTATATTTCAAGCTTTCTATTGTATTATTTGATACCTTCACCTCACATTTTTTTATATCTTCCAAATTTTTTATTGTGTTGGGCCTAGGGGTACAACATATATGTGGTGTCATGTTTATTGATACACCATTGGGGGTGAAAGTGGAAAATATCCACCAATTTAAGGATAATTACCTTAAAGTTGGAGGGTACTGTTTATTATGGGATAGGCCTGTGTTCAAAATGTCCGGTTCTGATCTTATTTTGAGGATAGATTGGATAGTGTTGTACCATGTAAATATTTAATATTACCACTAGGGGGTAACATTCAATTTTTTTTAGGGAGACACTAATGTTTACCTTGGGGAGTAGGATATCTGATCCAGCTGTGCGGTGCCAGTTTGTTAGTAGTTGGGTGTAATCATAGCCCAAGTTGTTTGTATTATTCTGGATGATGGAGGGGTGGATTTACTTTTCTTTACTCATATGGTGGATTAGTCTTTGGATGTGTTTCATGAAGACTTCTCAGGATTCCACCTGATAGGGAGGTTAAATTCACAATTGATTTTCTAACAGGAGCACAACCAATTTCTATTCCACTATATAGAATGACACTAGTAGAACTCCCTGAACATGAAACTAATTTGGAGAAACTAGAGAACAATGTGTTTCTTTGCCTGAGTTTTTCACCTTTATGATCTCTAGTGTTACTTCCAATGAAGGCTGATAGATCCCTGTGGTTGTTTGTCGTTTATAGGAAGATGAATCAGATGACTGTTATGAATTGATACCCACTTCCATAGATTGATGATCTTGTTTACTAGATGAGGTGTTATATTCTCTATGATTGATTTTAGATCGAGGTATCATTAGCTAATGGTTATACATTCTAATATACCATGGAAGACCTTCAAGAGAAGGTATAGTTTATATGTGTTTTTTATGTTGTTTGGGTTGACCATTATGTGAATAGTGTTTATATCCCTAATGAACTGAATCATTCACGCATATCTGGATGATTTTGTTGTTATCTTTGTGGATCAAATATTGGTGTACTCCAAGACTCATGACGATCATGGAAAAAATATTGACATTATCTTAAGTACACTAAGAGAGTATAGTCTATTTACCAATATATTAAAGTGACTTTTCTATGTTGACATGGTAAATTTATTGGGTCATATGATATTTGAGGATGGTGTGTCAGTGGACTCAGAGAAAGTGAAATATGTTATATCTCAGGATCATCCCCATAATGTTTTTGATGTATGATGTTTTTGGTCTTAGTGTTATATTATGAAAGGTTCATCAAGGATTTCTCTAGCTTGGAAGCACCAATTTTGGTTTTAAACAAGAAAGGAATCATTTTTAATAGTATGGGGAACGTGAGAATGATTTTTAGGAGTTAATGAAGTGATTGAAAACAAAATCAATTTTTTTCCTACCTGAGCTGTGTAAGGAGTATACATTGTTTTATGAGGAATATAGTATTGGGATTGGGACAATGTTAATATATAATGACCGGGTTATGGTGTATGGTTCTCGATCTTGAAATCCTTATGTATATATTCCCCCTATGTGATTTGACTATTTTGAAATAAATATTGTCTGTGTGCATGAAGTCTTTAAAATCTGAAATAGTATCCACACTGGGAACGAAAATGAGTGTTGGGGAATCTTTGAGTCGAAAGACTCAAAATTAGGTGGTACCAAAATCCAATTCTGAGTGGAGGATAATGGAATTCTTTGTTGAGATGCATCTAGGGGTGAAATATGGGAAAGGGAAGATACAATTTTAATTCTTGAAAGTGGATTCTACCCTTTTGATCTAGATCAAGGAGAGGAAGTATACAGATTCAAATTACATGGATTTGAGGGAAAGTCTTGAAGGTGGGGAGTGAAATTCTAGATAAACTATTAGTAAATATGATATTGTTTATGTTTGTGGAAATTTTTTCGTGACTACATGTATGTAAGAATAATTTTTGTTAGAGTTACATTATTTTAAGTGGGATCTGAATCCTTGTTTAACCAAAATGTTTCGTTATATTTGTGATAAATATTGGTGTCCTAGGATGATGAATGAGGTTGTGTGTTTTTAAATGAGATGTTTTACATGTCATAAGGTGAAGATAGAGCATTAGTGATTTGGTGGCTTGTTTTATCATTTTTCCCATTCTTTAATGGAAGTGGGATGATATCACGATAGATTTTGTGGTGGGTCTCTCGAGGATGTCTTGGAAGAAGGATGTGATCTGGGTAGTTATGGATTCGTTGATCAAGGTGACACATTTCCTATCGATTTGATAGAACTTCACTGTTGATCATTAGTGATAGTTATATGTTCAGGAGATAGTGAGGTTTTATAGGGTGACATGACCTATAGTTTCAGAACACGATGTGAGGTTAACTTTGTACATCTATAAGGGGTTATAGAAACCAATTGGTACCCAAGTATTTTTGAGTCCGGATTTCCACTCTTAGATGGATGGGAAGTCAGATGGTACTATTTATACACTAGAGGAAATGAGGAGGGAATGTTTCATAGAGTTTAGTGGATCTTGGGAGAAAAACAAGGAACTCATTGAGTTCTATTATAATAATAGTTATCAGGTGGCAATTCAGATGTCACCATATGAGCTGCTCTATGGTAGATTCTTTAGATCACTCTTACGTTGGATGGAGGCTAGGGAATCTTAGTTGATGGGAATGATTCCCATGAAGGATACATTAGATTCGGTTTAGTTGATTTAGAAATGAATTCCTAGGGCTCAGTATAAGAAAAATACATATGAAGATTGGCATTGATGACCTCTTGAGTTTATTGTGGGTGATCATTTATTTATTTGGGTGTCTCCAAGGATGGGTCACCATCAGAATCCAAGGTAGGGAATGTTAGAGCCCTGGTACGTGGGGCCATTTTAGATTATGGAAAGGATCGGAATAGTGGAATATCTATTGGATATTCCATAATGTTATAATTGAATTCCCCCTTTTCCTTCTTTTGTTGCCTTGATAGTATCACCTTAACCCATATCACATGATTTTTGTTGATGATGTTGATCAGGAGGTTGATGCATCCTTAGAGGATCATCTTATTCATATAGTGGATCCTAGTGAAAATGTATTGTAAGGAAAGACTGTGCCTCTAGTTCAAGTTGTGTGGTAGCATGGTAATGTTCAAGAAGAAATTTGGGAGAGGTAGACAGATATGCAATCCTTGTGTCCCGATATCATTACCATAGAAGATCAGTGATTCTTAGGATGAGCGGCTCGAGGAAAATCAGGTATATTATGGGGAGGTTGTGAAATACCATACTTCCATTGAGGTAATCTATTGTTTATGATTTGGTTTAAGTTTCATTATTTGGTTTAAGAATTCTAACTAAATATTTACCTCCATTCTTCCTCTATTGGCCCAAGTGATGAACCAAAATCCCATAGGCCATCCAGGGATTGATCTCCCTAATTTCATTGTTGTTTGGTGCACCATTGGTTGCAAATTAAAGATTAGGGTGAGTTTAACACTATTCTTTATTACTCTTTTAATATTAGAGATTGTGAATCAATTATTCTCTATACAAATCCCAAAACCCACTTTTTTATAGAAAATATTATGTTTGGGAATTAAGGGTTGTTGAAATTCATATCAAATTCTAGGCTTAAGTGAGCATTCATCTTTGGAATCGAGGTATATGGTTTAAAAGTAATGTCCCATAGTATTGATGTTTGGTTTATGTGTATATGGTTGTACTGTGTTTCATCCTTGTTGATATTTTGACATCATTTATAATACTTGGTAAAGTGGTTGTCTAAATAGTGAATTGAACACCTCATGATCCTTATGGGTAGTATTGAGGTTGATTAGATTGGAAATAGGGCCACCCATGGAGTGTTCCATCACTATAAACATGGGAAATGGTAATCATGACATAGAAATGATTTTTGATGAAGTAGGTGCCATGATAAAAATTATGTCATGTTAGCATGAATTATGAAGAGGTACTTAAGATATTTTTATTTAGTTTTTGTTGGGGCTTGAGGAGTTTCTTGGAATATTTTGAATGGGTAAAATGAATTTAATTTAACATGTTAAATGAATTATGGGTTGTAATAGAAATACGTAAGGGAATTAAAAATTTTGAATAAGAATATGTAAATGGGTTAAGGCATGATGATTATTTATGTAACGAATGAAATATGAATTGAAAATGTTTTGTGTATTAATTGGCTATGGTTTGTGAAATTGTATACGTGGTAAATGATTAACAATCATGTTCACATGGATTGGTGGTTTCTAAGGTATTGAATTAAGGTTCTATATCCATAGGCCATATTGGATTCAGGATCTAAACCCCACCACTATAATGCATGTGTTAGGGAGTCGTACAAAGGATTTGTACCCCTAACGGTTGCATTGGATGAGACTAACTAGACTAAGGAACTAAGGGAAGTGTGATGTAAATGATTGTTAATTGGATTCCCTAATGATATAGGGAACTTGAATTATTCCCTTATGAATAGTAGTTTACCAATATAGGAGGTTGTCTTATAAATGAATTTCCTAACCCATGGATTAAATGATGTGAATGGTTTATGTGAATATTATAAATATTGGCACCTTATTTTTCTTTTTTCTTTTTTAATTTGTTATTATTCAATACTTTCATAGACTATCTATTTGGACTGGATATTTTTTAGACACCATTGGCGGTGGCCTACTGAGTTGCACTCACAACCTACTTATACCACCATTAGGTACATGAGAAGACTTCATAGTTGTAGTCAAGACAAGGGAAAGGGCCATATGACAGAGGGATTATTGGAAATGGGGTGTGAATGGATGAGGGGACAAGAGTTGGTGTTAGAACATGTTTTTGGGATCTTTAGTTTTTATTTATTGTAGGTTTTTTATAAACCTAACACTCCATAATCTGACCAAACATATTTATAGTTTGGTTGAGGAATTTTACCCAGTTTTGGGAAATTGTAGGTAATTTATATTTTTTTATTATTTCAATTTTTCATATTTTATCTACTATGGATTAATCTGAAAAGAGGGTATAAACTCCCGACATGTTCTATTAGACCCCATTTTCTAGTCAATAATCATTAGATTATGAGGAGGCATGCTTGAGGTAATGTGGCTACCTGGTTTGGGGAACCAGTTTAGTGGCCCCCAGGTTGGGGATGTTACAATGTTATCAAGGGATATAGCATAATCATATGGAAAAAATATGAGAAAGAGAGAAAATTATGATTACAGTCATCATGGGAAAATAATAGTTTTCTATAATTCATGATATAATGACATGTATTCTCAAATGAACAAACATATACCATACTAAAATAGTGTGGATTCATCAGATAATGAACATGATCCATGGAGAATAATCATAGACATATGTAATAGAAATGTAATATTCCCCTAAAATATAGAATATAAGTAAAATTTGGCATGAATATATGCACATGGATTCATTACATAGAGTAAGAGGCATCACAATCCTATAACCCATTAGTAACATAAATTTCACAAATTTATGTCCCTTTATGGGTTTTAATCTCATGAACCTACAACCCATTAGGGACATATGTTTCATAAACCTATGATCATTTGTTGGATTTGGCATAAAAAAATACAACCAGTGAGTTAATTAGGGTTCCCAAACCTATGACCCATTTTTTAATTAGCTAAAAAAATCCTAATAACCATTAGATACTTAGGTATCAAAGACCAATGGCCATTTATGAATTAGGTATCATACAAATTTATCCAATTGGTGACTTAGTTTTCACAATCCTAAGGCCAATTTTCATCAAAGGTATCACTAACCTATAGCACATTAGTATCTCAAGAGATATAGATGTTTAATAATTGCATTAGAAAGAGATATAAGACCCCTATTATTATCATCTATATATATGTGTACCAAGAGAACATAAAAACATTCATATTTTGGGAATTACTTATTTAACATGAGAAATAGAGATTAGTTTCATGAAAAATTATATGGAAAATTTCACAATACATATGGAGAAAGAAGGTGGATGGTATTATAAGAACTTATCCCAAGCGTAACAAGAGGAATATCAAAGGATTTTGATGTAGATGGGTTTTTTAATTATTATTGTTTAATACTTTTTTGAAAAATAATAACAAAATATCCCCATTTTAATTTCTTAAGAACTTATTAAAATTGATCTATTTATAAAAAATACTTCAAGCTTGATAATTGTTTTGAAATTATCCTTTAAAACCAAAAAAATGGTTTTTTAGAAAACAAATTTTATAAAAGAATGATGATTTGAAAATATTTATCTAATAATACCTAAAAATAGTGAATACTAATTTGTTAAAAATAAAATTCTTTAAAATTAATTTTAAAATCAATATTTCTATTTTAATATGAATGTTTTAATTTTAAATAAATATAATAATATTTCTAATCTTTTCAACAAAAATAAAAATTAAATTAATTTGGATTTTTTTTATAAAAAATTTTAATAAAACTTTTTAATTAATAATGATCATAATGGTTTTATATATTAGATGTAGAGGCAAGAGTAAAATATTAATTTGAAAGGGAAATCCAATTTTTTTTTGAAAAAATGTTTATTGAACCCTACACAAAAAAAGAAATAAATAAAATATTCATTTAAAAAGTGGTAAACAGAAACATGACTATCACTAGAACTAAAACATATTTTGATTAATAAATTATATAGAAGAATATTGGTGGGAATAATTAACATGGAAGTAGAAGATAAATATCTTATTTGTAGAGGATGATAATTAATCTTAACATCTTTAAATTTTATAAAGAACAAAATCCATTAAGAAAGATGTTTTTTTTGATATTATTACATAATTAAAATAAAAATAAGTATGATTATAAAAATAATATCATAATTAGAAAAAAAATATTATAAATTCATAATCAAAGAGGAATAATTATTAAGTAGGAAAAGAAGTTCATTTGAGAAAAAACCATATGTCTTTTGTAACATTCAAACAAAAATACTTCATAAGTTACAAAAATAAATAACCCATGAAATACCAAAAATAAGGATAGAATAATGATAAAAAGTGTCTAATATGAATTATATAATCCATATAAACCATGTTAGGTAAAAAATACAATACATTTCTCTATGATGTAAATTTTGCAATAAATCCCATACTATATATTCTTGGTTAATTAAACATGCTCTAGGATATTGTATAAAAAAATATCTTAATAAAAAATGTGATAAAATTAATAATATATATAAATCTATATTCTCTTTATTTATAATTATTTATTATATATTTATTTGTTAGTTATTTCTTATTTTTGTTATTTGATGCTTGTGATTTTAACTGTTTTTCCCATGCTTTAAAATATAGACATTAATCAATTTATCTGATAAAAAGTACATAATTTATAGATTATATAATTTAATGGATTATATTATTTATAATTATTTATACATATCTCATTCTATGTGATGATAATTCTAGTCACGATTCATCATGGTGAAATCAATGTTGAACTTGCTTTAGTAATTTTTGATGAACACAAATTTTTGTATTAATAATAAAATAAATATTAATATATTATTTATAAACAAATTAATGAGGAATTATCTTATAATTTATTTATAATAATACCAGTACTTATATTTATATTGTCACCCATGAGATAAAGGTATATAATTTTTCATCCAGGAGGTTAAATCATTTTGAACAAGAATGCGCTATAATCGATTGGTGAGTATGGTATAAGAAATGATTAAATTGGAACGATATAATTATAATAAAATAAAAATGATATTATTTATATATTTTTAATATAATGAATAATATTTTAAAATATATAAATAATAATTAATAATAATATAGATATGAAAAATAGAATTCATAACTTTGTGAAGGCGGTAGTCCGCACATACATAGGAACAACGTTTTCAATTTCTATAGAACAAGAAAATGATAGAGAATATTTTAACTTTTAAAAATAATATAATTTATAAATATATAATTTATTTTTTAAACAACATATTATAACATATTATTTATGTTGATCATGAAAAATGATATACATTGCTTCATAAAGGGGGTATTTTGGACGTATACATGAATGATTTTTTGATTTTTCTATGGAAAAACGGTGAAAGAATGGTATTGTTTATCCCATGAAAATAAACATATATCAATATTAAGAAAATAATATTTTCATTTTTTTTAATGGTTAAGATATATTTGGAGGAGAAATATTTTTAAATAAATATAATAAAAAGGGATTAATATTTTCTTTGAGGATTTGAACGTTCACTTGAAGTACTTATAAATGGGGGTCTTAGGGGTTTTACTTGGATTAAAGGGATTATAAAATTCGGAAATGTATCTAAGGGAAGTATAAAGGGTAGTGTTTCAATATAAAATATAATTTTGGAGTTCCTTTAAAGGGGTGGTGGAATTCCCCTTTTATATGTCAGGAGAGTGGCTTTTATAAAATAACACAAATGGTAAAGTCATTATTTAGGGGTTGAATGGATTCAATAATGTAAATAATAAAATGGTGGAAGTGTAAATTTTGATAAATACTCATATATATATTTTAACTCAAGTTTTAAAATATTATTAATTGTCTTACTCATAGATTATTTACTTTTAACTTTTTTGTTTTTACCGTGGTAATTAAATATTAACCTATATAAATTAATTTTAATGCTTTAAAATAAAATAGATATTATAAAATAAGTTATAACTATTAATTCAAATTGTAAATCCATTTTATCAAATAATATTTCTTTTTTAATAAAAATCTATTCCATATTTACTTCATATAACACATAAAAATCTATTTTTAGAAATAGTGTATTTTTAGGCCAAAATGTTTTATTTAGGAAACAATTGTCAATTGTTTCGAATTTTATGAAGTTAATTGGTTTATTATTAACCATATGAGAGTTATGTGACCTTAAAACCAAATTTAAAATGTCCAAAACATAATGAAAAGAGAAAAACTAAAAATATATTTTATTTAAGAAATATTGATCAATTTTCCAAATATTGAGAATATGTTTTCTAAATCCAACATATTATCTCTAAATGCATAATTTAAGTACATATATGAAATTTTAACATGATTTATTATTTTTTTAATTTATAATTACTTCTAGATATAGTTATAAACACTATAATTTTATTCAAAATTATATTTTCACTATTCACATGCTGATTAATTATTTCAGAAAAATCACAAAAAATTAATTTAGCCTAAATTTTATATGTGTAATAAAAAAATAATTTGATTTCTTTAAATTAAAACTATAAATATTATAGGAATGAATTTTAATCAAAAAAAGTGGAAAACAAAACTATATTTTAGAAAAGAGATGAATCTTGTATTAATATTCATTTTTACAAAGTTTTCATAAGGTTATTATATCTGTAAATTCAAATTATATTAATTAAAATATTATAATGGTTAAATTTAATAATTTAATTTTAAATTATAACAATTTTATCTTATTTTGTTTTTGCGTATGATACAAGTTGTTTATCACATTAGGTTTTAAAGGAAAAAAAAATATTGTAAAATCTTGGAGTGTTACATTTTCATTTTGTAAATAAATTATGTCCTTAAAATTTTAATTGGTATATAATAATGATAATATATATTGGTTTCTAAGATATATACATGAATAAAGTTTGAATTTATAATGACATATAAACATTTCAGGCATAACAAACATAGTTTTTTACTAATAATTTTCTTTTCACTAATATTGATTTTTGATGAAATAATTTTAGCCAAGAGTCTATCAATATTCAATATCATGAACCCAAGTATATGATTTTATTCTTAATGGTGTTCAAAATAATCTTTGAATTTACATACTATAATATGTTTATATTTTTATTTCCTTATTCCTAAAAATATTGCTTCCTCTTTGTAGATAGAACCAATCCATTTCCAAAATCGAAATAAATTCGTCTAAAGGAAGGATAAAATGTGTTCCACATGGAAAATTCATATAAAAATAAACATAAAATACAATAAAAATAAAACTATAAGTTTTTATTTCATAATCCCATAATTAGTGTGGGGATTTTATAATCTTAGAAAACTTCCTACATAACTAGAGTGCCTATAATTAAACTTGAATATGAAACCCACAACTATGTAATAGGGGATAAGTACACCTTAATTATCATAAACCACTTGAGAGATATTCATCATATGTTTTTTTCATTAATCATTTGATCTTGTATGTTCCTATTACCAATTACCCATCGTAGTCCAGGGTTAGTTCTTCGATATGCATAATTTGAAAAATCATTGTATTTGAAGCATTATAGTGAGGATGAAATATTAGTTGGGAATTTTATATGTTCCATTTTGACCAAATTATATCTATTTGATGATCACATGCCCAATGGAAAATCCCTACTTACTCGAATCATTTTTTATTCATTTGAGAGATTACATTGGGTGCTTCTTGCCACATTTTCTTCATAGAGAGAATTTAATAACTTTAACTCCATCATCTTTATCACCCAAACAACCATGAGACCCTACCCTTATATTATATGTTGTGTTTTATAATCTCATTATGTTCATGTTTCAAAAAATAATTTGAAATAGATAGTTCAGAAAAATCACACGATTTATCATTGTAGGTCATATACCATTAGGTTTCTCATTAATAAAATATCTAAATTTTCTATTGAACCCTTCATTAAATTTGTTCCTTTAGGATTGAACCATTATTTTTAAAAAACTGGTTATCTTGTGTGATGAAAAATTAATATTAAAAGATAATTATAAAAATTATCCATTGATTATAATAATAGGAATATATCACATAAATGTGACATGCCATTGAGAAATAGCATACCAAATAATTTTGGAACAAAATTATGCACAAGGATTCATTATGTGGTGACAGAGGAACCAAAAGAATATAATCCATTAGTGAGATATGATTTTCAAACCTGAGGCCCATTTTTATGTTACATATCACAAACCTATGACCCATTAGAGACTTAGGATTCACACAATGATGGACTGTTATTGGATTAGATATGGAAATACTATGACCCTTTAGTGACTTTGGTCTCTCAAACCTATGATGCAATGATGTCTTAGGTATAACATACATACGAACCATAGTGACTTAGGTTTTGAAAACCTACATACCATTATTGGATTAAGTATAAATAACTGATGGTCTATTAGTATATCATGAGATATAAAACCATAACTAATGCATTAAGGGTTAATATAGGACCCTAAACATTATCAATAAAAAATATGCATGCTATGAGATCCCGAAAACATTCATACATGAAATAATTCTTATTTAACCTGAGGAAAATAGATGTGTTTCATAAAAAAATTATTAAGTACATTTCATAAGATATACATGGTATGAAGGTCGATGGTATCTTGAGAATATATACCAAGTGTTACATATGGAATGTAAAATGATATTGATATATATGTATTGAATATTTTTTTATAAAAATTTAGTAAATAATTTTAAAAAATAAAGAGAAATATCCCCTTTTTAAATGCTTAAAAAATAATATTAATTATTTTCATTAAAACCGAACACATTGAGTGATATTTTTTTTAAATTTTCTTTTAAATGAACTTTTTAATATTTTTTTAAATGAAGTATTTGTCCAAGATATTTCATTAAGAATACATAAAAATTGTGAATATTTCTTTCTTAAAAACACAATCCTTTAAAATATCTTTTAAAATCACATTTAAAAAAAACATCTTTTAATTTTGAAAAAATAAAAGAAAATTTTATTTTATTTTGAAAAGTATTAATAATTAAAATAATTTTGATATTAATTTTAACACATTGAAATGAATATTTATTAATAAGAGTTATCATATAATTTTTTCATAGGAAATTTGTGTTTAATGATAAAATTCCAATGTGAAATCCTTTATATATTATGAAAATACCTATATTGAAACACACTTTATAAAAAGAGAGAAACATATTTTATATAAAAACAGGTAAATAAAGAAAATTAGTATAAATAGTAATAAAAGATATTTCTATTTCAAAATAAAATTGAGGACATTGATGGGATGTGTGAACATGGATGTGTAAGATAAAGAAATCATTTAGAGTGTATGAGAATTATTTTTGACATTATCAAATTTTATGAAGAAATAAGTATATCGAAGTCGATATTGTTTTGAAATTATAAGATAATTACATTGAAAATAATGGGAAAGGGAATAATAATATCATCATAGTATATTGAAAACAAATCTTGGAAAACCATAATCATATTGGAATAATTGTGAATTAAGGAAAAAAGTATTTTCAAGATAATCCCTTAATAATTTTGTAACATTAAAACCAAAATCCTTAGAAAGATACTACATTAAATAAAAAAAACATATTCCTTGAATATAGAGATAATCATAATATAATATTTCAAATAACAAGTATATATACCATATAAAATTGGGTATGTTAATGATAAAAAACATGTCTCAAAGAATAAAATTTTGAGACGAAACCCTTGCCTTGTATTCCCACATGGTTGAAAATGCTCTAAGATATTATCTAAAAAAAATAAATTTCTTAATAACCCATTTAATAAGATTATTATAATATATTAACCTATATAAACTTTATTTACAAGTAGTTATTGTACATTTATTAGTTATTTTTAGTTTATTTTCATCATCAGATGTCAATGTTATTGATTGTTTTTCTAAGTTCATTCAAATATCGATGTATATTATCATTAATTTATAACAAGATAATAATCAATATATTATCCAATGTAATTTAACATATTATTAATTCTTATTTACAAATATCTTATTCTATTCTATGATATTTTCACTAATAATTTGTTAATATGAAACCCGTGACGATATTTTTTTGATAATTGTTTACATACAGAAGTTATCTGGTAAACAATAAGATATACTTTAATATTTCATTTTTTGAACCTTAAAATAAAACTTCTTTGATTATTTATTTACAAAAATAAATTTATTAATATTTCTATATTCACCTATTATATAAATATATAACATTTTTTGTTTATGTGGTTAAACATACACGAATAATTACTTGGAGCAATTGATGAGTGAATATGATTCAGGAATTGATTATTTGGGAATAATATCATTATCATAGAAGAATCATGATATTATTTATATTTTTTAAGGTTTTGAATTATATTTTAAAATAGTTAGTAAAAGATGAAAAATTATAGAGATATAAAGGGAAAAATATGCTTCTTCTTAGAGTTCTTAGTACATTCATACATAAGAAATATGTTTTCATTTTCTATAGAATGAGAGAAGGGTAGAAAATGATTTATTTTTTAAGAATCATAACAATGTTAATTTTTTTTGTTAATTACTTAAATAACTTTATATAACCTTCTACGTGAGTAAATTATTAAAAATTATATACTTTTCTTTCTAGAGGTGGTATTCTGTAAGTACACATTGATGTCTTTCTCAATTTTATAAGAAAAATGTGTGACAGATGGTGTTGTTTATTTGAAAAACCATTCAACATATAAATATATATATAAAATAATTACGCATCATGTTTTTTTAAATTTATTTATAGAGGATAATAATAGATAAGGAAAAATATTTTAGAAGGATTCATACTTATGTTGAGAATTAAAACTTTATCATGAATTACTTCTTTTAAATGGAGGAAATAGAGGTTTACATAGATCAAGAGGATACCAATCATGGGGTATGGATCTAAGTTAAGTATAAATGGAATATGTTTAATAGTATATCAAATTTTTTAGTTCCCTTTATGGGGGTAGTAAAAGTACCCTTTCAGTGAGGAGAAAGGAATTTTTGCAATAACCTAAAAGTTAAATTCACTATTCAAGGGTCAAATGGATTTAATAATGGAAAATAATATAAATGGGGAATGAGTAAGGTCAATAAATCCCCAAATATAAAGTTTCACAATTATTGTAATTTTCTATGGTTTTTACTCTAATATTTTTTACTTTTATAATTTTGGTTTTTTATTTTGGTAATTAAATTTTGACCTATGTAATTTATTTTTTATGCCTAAAAATAATATGAGAATTAATAAATAATTAAGACTTACTCATTAAAAATATAAAATATATTTTATATAATAAAATATATATTTATAATAATAATTAATTTTAATATTAACATATGTAAAGCATGAAACCCTATTTTTTTAAAAAATAAATTATTTTTAAGAACTAATTTAGCTTTAAATAAATATTGTGAATGTTTTAAATTTTCATGAAATTAGTTTTTTTATTATTGGAAAAAGGAGATTAATTTGAAATTAAATAAAATAAAATAAATAATAATTACTATAATAAATAAGCAAAAGTTAAATACTATAAATTTTTTATTATAAAAATATTACTTAATTTTTATGATCGTAAACATCAATTTTATAAATCCAGAATTATTATGTTTAGCTGAATAATTTCTCTCTATAAATAAATCTTTTATCACAAAAAATGTTTTATAAATTTTTATGTTATATTAAATAATTTATATAGTATAAACACTATATTTTTAGTAAAAACAATATTTATCATTCTTTAGATAAAAAAATTATTTTATAAAATTAAAAAAAAATTCATATTATTTAATTTCTGACATGTGGAATTCAAAAATAAAGTTAATTATTTCAAATTAATGTTTTTAATTTTTTATGATTTAATTTTAATTTAATTAATTGCACGTGGAAAAAAATTATTTTTAAGTAAAGAAATGACTCTTATATTAATATTTTTTTTCATAGTATTATTTAGTTGGCTACTTTTATTGATAATTGACATTTTAATAGATATGTTATAAAAGAAAAATTTAATAATTTTATTTCAATTTATAATAGATTTGTTTTATTTTGATGTTGTAGGAATACCCGAATATTTAATGCAACCAATTTTAAAGGAAAAATATGTAGTAAAATATTTGGGTGTTACAATCCTAGTGACATGAAGATAGTTGGTATATATCAAGAGATAAGCTTAAAATGTATAATATACCTTTTATATGTTGTTGAGAGGAGGATATTGAGTAACCTATTGACAAATTTTCACTTATTTCATATGAGGCAATATGACTCAACATGTAGTCTGAGAGGAGGTGAGCCCTATATGTTAGACCTCTTGAAAGAGTATCAATACACATAATAGGTAAAATATAGAAAAAAAAATTGGATTTATCTTTAGCACTAGGATATTTTATAATATTTTTGTGATTTTAATACATAATTGGTTTTTCCAATTGGGTATAAAACCTAACCTTGATATGCTCTTCTATATGGGCCTCCATATGTTGATAAATGGATAATGAAGAACAATATAGGATTATGGTCAGCCATTGGGATGAAATTATGGGATGTATGAAATAGAGTTGACCGCCATATTTCCAAGGACATACCTATCATAAGACTATGGGCGTTGACCACACTATGTTTATAATTGATGAGGATTGTGTTTTTTACAATCCAGTTGATCTGGGTGAAACTAGAGAGTTATATAGTCATGAAGTAGGTGCCATACCCAAGGATTATTGGCATTAAATAAGATAGAGATAGAGGTGATCTAATAGCATTTTAAATATTATATTTGGAGAGGACCAATGAGATGAGATAACAAAGGGCATGAGAATCAAGTTTATAATTTTTTGTGGTTTGGATCTATTCTAAATTTACGTTATTTATTATTATACTATTTTGATAAGTTTTTATTTGATTCATTAAACCATAATTTATTTATTATTTTTGGTTTTAATTCACTCTATTTATGTGGTTAATGGTTAGGAACTATTTGATTTTTCATTATTGAGATCATTTGGTTGAAAGTTATTTCCAATGATATTTTGGGTTCTTTAGTTTATTAAAATATATTGAGATGATTGATGGGTCATGTAGGACACTAAAGTGAGCATTTTTTGGGTTATAGTGAGATATCTTTGTTATTTAGTTTATGAGAAGGTAAAGATTGTGGGAACAACTCATTTGGCCATGAGTGTGTGAGAGTTATCAATCAAATTAATTAGGTACTTGAACTTAGTTTGGAAGCTTCGATAAGATTATTTTGGGTGGTTTTATTTTTTTTTACATAGGATAAAGTATGGATTGTATATACATTTTGTGTTACATTTAATGGTGGGTGTGTTTTATTAAGCACTAATGTTTCCTCTCCATATATTTTCATGCACATCTGTATGATCAATCATACTCAATGTGTCTAGGAAAGTGGGGAAAACCTAATAGATCCTTGGAATCACCCCATAATTTTAAATGAATCATGGGTTTGGATTTATATGGCAAGCCTCCTTTTTCTTATTTTGGGTTGTGGAATTTAATTGGAGATAAACACATGATTTGGGCCTAACAAGTTATGTATACCAATAATTGGGGGGGTGATATTGTGAATTGGTCTATAGATAATTATATGTTTATTTTTTCAGTTATACTTCATACATAATTTCATAAGGGACCTTTACAATGTATTATATATCATATTCTTGTTCGGTATATTCCATTATTTCTGCTTTGTTTACGGTTTTATGAATCATCATGATTTTTTACATTATATTATTGACTATGGGGGACGTTTTGGATTATTGTTTTTATATTTTTAGGTTTCGAGTATATCCATTATAAACATATGTAATAATATTTTTTTCCTAATTTGAGAATGAACTATATATTTTTCAATCGAAGTAATAGTCTCACCAAGACCATTAGAGGCCCTGACAAAAATATTTAATTCTTTTATTCATAGAGAGGAAAACATGGTGTCTATCAAATATATGACGTCGATTACTATTATGATTTCATGGTTGGGGTGATTAAAATTCTGTGTTTTGTTGGGTCAATATCAGTTTTTGTAGGAGATATGATGTCAATATAGTGGAAATAGACTATGAATATTCCTAGATATCATGGATTCAGTTGAAACTTGTGTTTCTATAAATTTAAAAGTGTTTTGGATTTGGATATGTGAGACTTATAATGAATCTTTGGAATTATATTTGGGCCAAATATTTTTTCCTAGGAATTATGATAATGACATGGTTAGTGCATGAAAAAAATGTCAATGTGTAGTGTTTATTGATATATTTTCTTCATAGGAGCCATTATAAATTGAATAAATTGGAATTTATTCAATGATTTGTCTAAAAAAGTTTAAAATGTGATTATATTAATATGGAAATGATTGGATTGTTTAATTGATTGTTAATAGTGTTTTTCTCCCACTATTGGGAAATTATTTTTAATTGTTTTTTATTTTCATGAGTTGTTTTAAAAAGAAAACTCATTCTATTACATGATGAATTTATAAATGGTTTCGTATTCACATGTTTTAATAAAAAGAGTAAGTTAGTATTTTTTAAATGGATTCAAAAATAGATTTCTAATATGGGATCAATGTTTGGGAAAAGAAACACTAGGTTAGGATTTTTTGGGATTTTTTATTTTGATGGAAGATTATCTATATGAAGGTTAATTTTCATTTCAAATTTTAATTTTGTTGTGAAAAATGTGATTTCAGTTTTTTTAATCAGCAACTAGTACCTATTTATATCAGGATGCGTGGTTTTTATTGGATTGATAGTAGTTGAACCAATGTTTTGTGTTTCATGTTATGAATCATATATCATGGTTTTTAAAAGGGTTTATTTGTTCCTCAAAATATGGGAAGGTATTCAGTGTTATGATAGGTAAATTGGATATGGGATTTTCTGGTGGGGAGAACCATAATTCAATTGATCGATTCGTTTTTGTAATCATGGTGTCTTGAGACTAGGGATTGTGTTCATGTAATACATTGGAAGTTTTGAAATGGATACAAGTAGGGAACCTAGTTAAGTAGAATTAAAACCAGGGTTCAATGAAGGAAAACTCAAAGAAAAATGATTTTGGAGAGATTATATGGAACATGGAAGGAGTATATATAGTCTCAATTATTGGGTAATGAGTGTTTTATTGAATTGTGCACCTAGATGTGAGATTTTCACATTAGAAGCAAGATTGTCATTCTATGATGAAACGAGGAATGTTTGTAATGAATTAAAGACTAAAGTTTGTGGAGATTTATGATTTAAGGAACTCTAAATATTTTAAATGAAATATGGTTTTATACCTTCATAATTTTTTAAGTATATAAGCATTAGTGATCCAATGTAGTTTTTAGTAAACCTTAGTTTCAGTGGATATGTGATTTTGGATTTTTTGTTTCAGATTAATGTTATGATGTTGGAATCTTGTTTGGGGTGATTTTTTGAAACATTTTGGAGGTGTATGTTTGGTGGAAAAACCCAAAAAGTTTTTCCTAGGTTTTTTATATAGGAAGTAATTTGAGGGAAGTGGCATATGTAGTCACTAAATTCTGACTCTAGTTCCACCAGGTACCCAGTGGGAGGGTGAGTGGTGCGGTAGCACAGACTCACTCAATGGGCATTAGGTGGGATTCCACCATGTACTTAGTCTGGTACAAGGAACCTTTTTGAGGCCTAACTATTTACCTATTGGGTTATTTCTGATTTGAGGAGAAAAATACTATTTTATGGTCACCCCTTCAATTTTTGGAGGTGGTCAAGTTGGTTAAAGACCATTTTGGCTAGAAGATACACATCTCTTCCCATTTAGATGTTTACTTAGGTCCATATTGTTTTGGAGTCCATTGGAGTGTCAATTTGATAAAATCCATCTATTATCTTCCTCCTTGAACCTCAAATCTCTTTATATATATATATATATATATATTTTAGGTTTGGTAACAATTTTCTAGGATATTCCAACAAATCATTTTCAAATCACTTTGATACAATGCGGCCTTCATGTGGGGATTTTAGTCTCATTGTTACACTTAATTTGATTTGTTATACATTTTAGGTGGATTTATTAAGGATTAATTTATCTAATTAGATGATCTTTCCCATTGTTATGGGTTAATAAATTGAAATTTTTCTAAGATTAGGCTCAGGTGCTTGTTAAGAGTGTTGGACACCCTCTCACACATGGTTCAAAGTTGTTGGTAAACCAAAAATGTTATACATCAATTATAATGTTTTTTAATTTTTTAACATTTTTTCGTCAAATAAATGTTATTATTGATTTTGTAGATAATCATGGGCTCGTTGGTTGTTATTTCATGTTTGGGATTGATTTGTGGATCCCCAGATGAGGCATGTGGTTTTTTCATTATTAATTCATACTCTCAATTAGTTGAATTATGTTCATGTATAATCATTGTTATGATTATTGAAATATTTAATGTTATCATGTGATATCTCACCATAGATTGTGATAATATCACATTGGTCTAACAGTCAATAATGATTGTATGAAATGATTGTGATTTCATTGGTGGCATCTTTATTGAAAAAGTGTTAGTGACCCAATTTATGGACATTTGGGGGCTTGGGTTTTCTTTTAAAAAGAAATAAACTCTTCCTTTTAATATTTTTAATGAAAATATATTTGAATTAATTAAGAAATTTAATGGAAAATGTTCATTTAAAGAAAGGGTTTGAAAATGGTATTTTAAAACAATTGAAGGGTTCTTGAATAGAATTATTATAAGTTTTTGTTCTGGATAATAAAATTGTTAAATTATACATGTTGTGCCTTTTAAAATAATTTTTGAACATAATTTTGATTTATTTTTTTAAGGGAAACCTTATGTGACTTCTTTTATAATTTTTTTTAAATTGATCTCATGTGGATGGTGTTGTAGTTTTCAAAAAATGTTTACTTATGTGAGATTAATATTTTTATTTTACTCTTATGTTAGTATTTTACATGTCAAGAACTGGACCGGGATGTATGAAAAAAATACACTAAAGCCAGCCCGGGGAAAGGTTTGATGGGTGTTATAAATCCCCATGGGCTGGTGATAAATTCCTAGGTATCAAATATTCATCTTTGGGAATGATTTTTATCTCAAGGATAACAAAATCAGTATATATCTAAAAGAAGGAAAAAACACTGAAACACATAGCATATACATGAAAAACTATGAATAAGTATCCATCCAAACAATATTGTTCCAGATAGAAAGGAAAAAAAGAAAAATAGACTTTAATGTATATATAGGTACTCATCTAAGAGAAAAATAAAACAAAATAGAATATAGAAACACATATCTATGCGATATGTGGTTTCACGTTACACCTTTCCACCACCCTAAAACAAAGATTGACTATCTTGAATACCCACAACCATAAAGTGTTTCTTTTACCTTTCCTAAACCAAACATGACAAATTCAACATACACCTATTTGGTGTATGGAGGTGTGAGATAAATAACCCCATGGGGCACCATAGAGTATCGTTGAGCATAATTTATTAAATAAATCATTTCTTCTCAATTTGATGAAATAAGAATATAATAGAAAATATTTCCATAATTTTTCATAAAAAATATAGGTCTGGCACTTTTTAGTAGTTTTAAAAGAGTTTCATGAAGCACAAGTTTTCATTGTTTAAATCAAATGGTGGTAATCATATATTCTATAAAAGGTTTCAATATATATATTTGTAAATAATTTCAAAGAAATAAATAAATAACAGATCTTGAAAAAAAACCTATATAGAAAAATTCATCAATATTATGTGGATTACTAAGTTAAAAACGGACAGTTCTATCTAGGATCCTCACATCTCAAGTGACTATAGAAAAATAAATAGGTGCACACACAATTCCTCAGGACTTGGTCCATGGGACTAGATATTACCACCAAGTGTATCTATTCCTTTCCAATATTTAGTTATATTTTTATATATTTAATATTATGAAGGCTAAATATACCTATAAATTCATTTCCAAGACTACCCCCTTATACCCATGCCCTCATGGGCTACCCACCTCTCATGGTGGAACCATTTTCAAAATTCAAAACCATTTCAATAGGTAATTTTATCAACCAAAATTCATCTTTATGAAATCTATACAAACAACCCCAAATTCGAGAATAAAAATTCATGAAATTATTTTCATCATAAATTAATTTCCCCCTTCATAAATAAATTTATAGAAGGAAAACTAGTCCTTTAGAAAATTTAAATCCACTTTAAAAAAACTAAAACAAAATATTCATACAAAAAAATTATTTTTATGAAACAACTTACCTCAAACACTTGGGACTATCAGTCAACGGTTGGAACCCAAAATCCAGTGGAAGAAATCACTCATAGAAGATGAGAGGAATACCTAAACCACAAAACCTCATTACTAAATTTTGGATCCAATATTACCTATGTCTATATATCCTACTGATGAGTGGAAAACAAAAGAAAATAGGGAAAATTTCTACAAAAGTTGTGAGAAAAAATTAACCTGATAACCCATGAAGATATATGGAGAATCCACACTAAAATCTACCCAATAGATATGGGATAAAGGATTCCATGTGTGTGAGATACTACTATGTTCAAGAATGGTCAAACAAAGGTTCCATAGGGTTATTTTGACCCAAAAAAATATATAATCCATAAATTTATTATCTAGGATAATGTTTTCATGGTGTGAAACCCAGATACATGTTGTAAATAAATTTCTATCAATTTGTTAATAGCCTAAAATAACTGTTCATTCATGGAACAAATATTATATAAACAAGGTCTCATGCCTTGACAATTTCTGACCATTCACAACTTGAATCATTGATTCTTGGTATGAATGTATGAAACAACGGTATGAAACTCTTTTAAAGAGATAAAACACACAAGAAATATTTAAGATTTAAATGAAAAAATATAGTAATATTTTTTATACCAAAACGAATCAACTGGATTTGTAAATATCCCCATAAAAAACTTTATCTTCTGAAAAAGATAATTTGAATATGTTAGATCAATAAATAGGTGGGGTAACTGGTCCCACATATATGATTATCTCTTCTACATTACATGAGAATTCAATATGTTTAGCTATAACACTTATAATAATATAATAAATATTCTAGAAAATATATTTTCCTAAGGATAAACTATCTTGATGGGTTTCTTGGCCACTAACACATCCAGATCCAACTTGATTTTCTCCAAATTATGAATGTGAGAAGTGTCAAAGTGGTATCTCTTATGTTGAGATACATAAAATTCACCATAAATTATAGTTAACTATTGTGGTAATAAAAAATGGAATTACCACATTATAATACATTTAACTATCTCAAAAGGACCCATAGATCTGTGTGATAATTTCCCTATCTTCCTAAGCTGTCAGGGAACCAAATGAGTTGAAACATTTAAGAATACCTATGAATAAATATAATACTCAAAAATATAGTTTCAATTCATTATATAAGATGTATATCTACTCTGAGCCATCCCTAACTACTGAATAATAATCTTGATATTGAATATATTCCTCACAATAATAATTGTCCTAGGCAAAGAATATTCACCAAAATCATACCAATAAAGTGGTGACTGATAAGGTTTGACCTATATATATTCAAAGGTATAAATTTTAATGGATGAATAGTAGCTATAATTATAATAAAATTAGATCTATAATAAATGATAATGAAAAGTTACTCCAAATTCATGGATTCATTCCTAGAGAAAAACCACCAAATTCTAATTTGATATCTTGGTTTGACTGTTTGTCTGTGGATGGTAGATTGTGCTCACCTAAACATGAGATCCCTTGAACACCTAGAGGAATTTACAAAACTAATATATAAACTCAAGTCTATATTAGAAATTATAGAGGAATAAAACCCATGAAACATCACAATATCCTATAATTACAACATTCCAATTTTTTTTAAACATTGGGGTATCCCAGATTGACATAAAATGAGATGAAATAGTCTATTGGTCAATCACCACCCAAGACAGTGTTTATTGTTTCCAAAACTAATTCCAAATATCGTAATACATAGTAATAGTTCCTCGGAGGAAGACCCACCGAGACTAGATACACTTCACCCTCAGAACATTTCCAATGGGTGAAGAAACAAAACACTCATTCTGGAAACAATCAACTCCATATTTGGAGTGAGGACACTCAAATATTTCCTCCCTAGTATATAAAAAATTCATAATACTATAGAATTTAATATCCAACAATTATTTTAGGAAGATAAATTCCTGAAGAGATGGTGTTTACAGTATTCTCCCTTGAGAAATATTAGTCCCTTCATTATTTTCATCTAAGTGCATCTTAGTGGAAATATACAAGATGTTCCATTCATCATTGTACTACATCAAAACATGAGAAAAAAATTCCTACTAAGGTTATGGGAAACAACATTCCCCTTTATTGAGGTGCAGACGATGTCATTGTTAAAGGACCGGAGGTACACCACCCACCGCCTATCTCTAAGGTTCAAGCCCCTTATAGAGAAGATTTAGGTCAAACTTTCATGGTCATAAAAGGTAGGGAACCACTCCGAAAAAAATATAATATCACCATGTCTTAAGGTATTTCCTGAATTCATTAAGCTCCTGGTCATGAGTGGGGTTGTTCTTCTCATGTCATTAGATAGGATGATATCCATACACCCCCATGTGACCCCATTTCATATAAAAGAACCTAATCACACACCTAAAACTTTCAAAAACATCACATAGCCAAATCTAGATTCTAGAATGATATATTTAAGGACCCTAACCCCAGTATCCTAGTTTTGTTGGTTACCTTATTACATTTGAACTAGATCAATGTCATCATATAACAATGGATTTAATAGTTTGTGAAAAATTTATCACTACATGAATTTGATATACATTTAAAAAAATAAAATACAAAAAATTACTTTCATTGAGGTCACCATTTTTCCCTTTGGCATGTCCTTAAAAATAAATCATAAATCATTTCTTGGAATCCTAGGGAAAGGAAACATAAGAAAGTTGTGATCTATAATACTTAGAAAGGGTATGCATACAGTGAAAGATATCATAAATAAAAAAAGTCATAATCAATATGGAAAGGTGCATAACTGAAACACATTCCATTTAATATATAACTTGAACATAAATAATAACATCAAAATAATTGATGATGTTCAAATAATTCCATATAAATAAACTCATAATTTAGAAACTCATCCATGGATATCATAACAAATAATAAAAAACAAGGAAAAAATAAATGAGTCCGCAATGTTGGAAAGATATCATGAATACATAATTCATAATCAATATGGAAAGGTATATAACTTAAACACATTCTATTTAATCTATATAAATGGCCATGTCCATGGCCAAAACCCAATCTAGTTTATATCATGAGACTTATCAATGCAAATGAGGATATAAAAGGCCCCACATATCACTTTCTATGTATAATGCCTTTCTCACTTAAAATGAGTGAAACTAATCAAAATAAACATTCATTCTGAAAAACTATCATATAACATGTTAATATATTCTTTAATGAATACGAGTAATCACAAAATATTCAGAATAATATGGATAATTATATCAAAATAGTACAACCCCATTGAAATTAATCATTCAATATCTAAATAAATCTTATTTATGCAATCATTAAAACATATTCCCATTAGAGTATATGTGAAATGTTGGTTTTTTTCATAAATGAATATAATTACCATAAAAATACAATTAATTTTTTAGGGGAATATCTTTTTCACTTTAAAAAAAAATCATTTATAGAATATAAAAAAATCTTTACAAATTTACTTGTATAATTGTAATGTATGAATTAAAGTAATGAGTGTTTATGTTGGTGTATCATTCCAGACATACTGATTATCCTATAACAAAGATTCCTTTCATGTTTTTTGGTAAAACTTTAAAAAATGTGCCCTATTTGGAAAATGACAGGAAGATTACTTTTAATATTTTTATAAAATCTAATATTTGAAAAAATTTGTTTAATAAATTATTTTATATAATTTTAAATACATATATGATTTTTTATAAATCATTCACATGGGAGAGAAAATCGTTTTTGGTTGAGGATAGAAATGAGGTCTGTTTCCTTTAAAAACATTATTTTGGTCTCTTTTGTTATTATAGAGAGAAAAATGACAGGGCAAAATGTATTCTACTTTAATAACCTTAGGAGAAGAAAATTAACGAATTTTCTTGAAATATTTATCATAATATTCCATCATCGAAAACTAAATCATGAATAATCTCAGTAAACAATGTGTGTGTGACAAAACCTGTACCACATTGGTGACTTCTGAATCATAATCCCCAGAAAAGAATACAATAAAATTAAAATTCATATTACATGAAGATAAATAGTTTTTTTGATATAACATATCATATATGGACCCATACTTAAAACATTACATAATAATTAATTAAACGAATATTTGTAATTGAGGATCTTTTCAAGTTTAGAGTATTATAGAATTAGGCCATAACATATACATGATGAGTTGAATAATACAAGTATACACATCTACTCAGTTTCCATTTTTTTCACAAAAAAAAAACTCTTTAAAAAAGAGTCATGTTTAGTTCCTTGTTTTAGATAGCATGACATTTCCTTGATCACATCCTTGACCCTATTCCACTTTTATCCTGTGAAAAACATTTCAAAAACTTGGGATGAGCATAAAAAGCTCTGTAAGGGATACACAAACAAGGAAAACTGTTATTTTATCAATACAAAAAGTAAATCATGAATACATTATCATAAGTAATACTTTTCACCTTTATGAAGTAGTAAATACTCTTCAATAAATAAAAGATCTTTTCATAGCCTTTTGTAACCAAAATATTAGCATAAAACCCATATACAGAACACATAACATATAAAGGTAACTTGGGACATAAACATTCTTAAGTGGAATAACCATTCGGTTGACTTCCACACATATCACTAAATGGAATATCCATACGGTCGAGTCCTATACCCAATGCATTGTTGGTTATAAGGTAACCACCCATCATGGTTTATCACGGAACCACCCGTCATTTGGTTTATCACACAACCACCCGTAAAATTTCCATGTACCATTAAAAAATCATAACACATAAAATATTGTAAATATAAACATTTCACTAATAACATTTAATTTGAAATCACAAGAAATAATTTCAAGATATTAAAATAATCAATGCATTTAAAAACCATTTTCAATACCGAAACACCCAAAAATAGAATAAGGGATTTCCTTTTCATTTTATAAAACATTAAGGATTATAGAGGAAGCCAAATAACGATTACGGCAGTAGAGAGGTCATTCTCACCGCAAATGTTAAAAGCATTCTGTTTGTTGTTTAGTAAAATACTTTTTATAAAAAAGATTACCTTTGAATGAAAGTAAAATTAAAAGTGTTTTATTATACACCGTGTAAAAGAAGAAGGTATATATTATCAAAATATGGCTCAATGAAAGGAGACTGAGACGAAGTCCCTTACCTTGTATTCGACTTGACCTGTGCATTATTGAATCTCCAGAATAATAAACTAAAGTTAATTTTTACTTTCTTAAGAACCTTTTTAAAGTTTATTATTCCTTTTATATCACTTATTACCATGTTATAAACATTATGTAATCATTTAAGTTAATAATGGTTCTTTTGTCAGTATTTGGTACTTGAGTGAAAAAATGAACTTCTTATAATTAAAAGTTGTTCATGTTGTCAAAATTTCATTATATATAGAGTGATATTCATGATTAAGATATCATATATATAATATATATTCAGTATATATGTGTATTTATAACAGTATATAACATTTGGATATAGGAAATGAAATTCACCGTTCATGGAGATGGTAAGTCGTACGTACGCATGAACGCTACTTTCATTTATATTTTGTACTTTAATGGGATTAAAACATAATGATACATAGGTATATTATAATTCTTTATATTATCATATATAATATCTTTAACTAAATCCTTTATACGTTCCACGTATGGTATGAATGAGTCATATCACATTGAGGGGGCGGTAGTCCACACTTCCTCAAATGAACTTATAGTGTTTACTCATTATGGAAACCATAATGGTGGGATATAAATGTAAAATAACGAATCATAATGAAAAAAATAAACATAATATATATCATATATAAATACAGTTCCATATTAATGGCCACCATGAGAGGTGGTCGGAGATAATTGAACAACCATCACTTCGTGAGGCATTAGTTTGTCATCCACAGAAACAGTATGTTCTTCACCCATTAGATGGAGGTGTGTGTATGTTTAGTTCATATAATTCTCATAAAAACATCCTAGTATATTGAGGATACTAGTTTTGTTATAAAATAAAGTAATAAAAAGATTTTAGGGGTTGGAGAAGTAAAATAAAAAAAGAATTTAAGAGAAATTGTTACCTTTAATTTGGGTAACTTCCTTTGGTTTGAACCAAAAGGACTTATTGAAGTGCCTTATGCCTAAGGTAGGGATTCTAGGAGGAGTATAGGGATATTGAGAGCTTATTTGGTTAGGTTTTGTATGAGACAAGGGGCTTGAGAGTTGTGAAAAACGGGTTAGAAGTGAGGGATTTTAATAAGTTGGAGGAGGGGATCTTTAGGAAAATGTGAAAATATTATTTTATTATATAATGATATTCAGTTTCTAAAGGTCCAAAACTAATTAAAGTCCAAGATAATATGACTCATTGTCGAAATAAAATCATACAACAAGAATTGGATAGATTGTGGATATTTTTTAATATTTATAATCTTATTTATTTAAATCTTTTATTAATGAGGTAAATATTGCATCATTATTGTGTCATAAATAATTTAATTTAATTGATGTCTAAAAATTATAAAAAAATACCATGACATAGGAAATATTTTTATATTTTCAATTAATATTTATAGTCTAAAATATATCTTATATAACCTTACGTAAAAATTAATTTACTAAAAGATATTTGTTTGTGTCATTTTTGTTTTTCCTTCAAGTTAATTAAAATAATGTGTCATTATCACTCCCAAGTGGATCCATGGGGTCCCGAAATCGACCCATAGATTCCCATAGTGGTAAATGACTCTAAAAATAAGGTTAGTACAAGTGTTAAGGTAATTTTATATTATTATAATATTCTTTTTACCTTGAATTTCCATATTTACCTTTAACCGCAGTAAATAAAAGTTAAAAGTTACTATTCACCAAAAATTATTTTCATCTTATTGAACCACATGTATGTCATATTTTCAAAATTCAATCCACATAAGTGATAAAATTTAATTTAAATGAAAATAACATTTTTTAACTACTACTTAGTGGTTTCACTATTTATCAAAAACTGAAGTTTTTCATAAAACTACCAAAAATTCAGCCTAAGCTATATTTGAATTGCGATTTCAAAAATGATGTCTATATTAAAAAATTCAAAAAATAGAAGTTGAATTAAATAATTTAAAATTAATTCTTTTTGTCAAAACCAATAGCATGTTTTTAAGAAACAATAACTTTCAAAAGATTGACACTTGTTTATGTCCAATTTCAAAGTGAAATTCATTACAATGACCTTCATTAGATTAAATGGTAAAAATATATTCTAATTACATTTTAAAACTAATTAAAAGATAATATTACAATATAAATAAATTATATTGAGAGACAATTTTAAATTAAAATACAGTATTTTTCACTATTCATTAAAAAATGAACTTTATCAGAAAAATACCAAAAAAATACCCAAAGTAAATTTTGATGTCCCGAATCTAAAGAATAATTTTATTTTGTCAAATAGAATGTATAAAAATGACCGAAACTGTATTTAAATAAGGTTCACTATCAAAAGACGGTAAATCAACCTTTTAATTAATATTAGAGTATTTATGCTTAAAATTAGATTCATTCTTATTTTAAGCCCCTAAATTTTATTGGATAAATGTAAAAACCTTTAAAAAACATGTATAATCATATTGTAGTTAGTTCTATTCAGTCTTAAAAATACAATAACTAGGCATTAAATACTATTTAAAATAAAAATATTTTATTATTAGTGAGCAACATATGATTTCAAAGAAACCTGTTGTTGCGTATCGAGTACACCATCGAACATAGAAACACCGTTAAAGAAAAATTAATATTTAATTCACAAAATATTAATAAATATGAAAATTTATTATTTCTTTATTTACCTAGGATGTTACATCCTTCCCCCTTTTGGGAATTGCATCCTCACAATTTTATTCACTTATCAAATAAGTGGGGGTATTTATCCCTCATAGCATTGTTAGATTCCCATGTTGCCTCTTCAACCATATGGTTTTCCATAAAACCATTACTTGATGAATTACCTTATTCCACAACTGTAACATCCCTGACCCGGAATCCACTAAACTGATGCTCTGAGCCGGGTGGTTACATAACCTTAAGCGTGCTTCCCCGTATGCCAAAGGCTGCTGACTAGCAGTGGGGGTCTATGTGGTCAAGTTGGGAGACTATACCCCCTTTTATTCAGAGTAAGCCACAACAGAAATAAACCAATAGCTAAAACAATAATCAATATATGAGGAACATATATAACAGCCATTTCTAACAATAAATATGTCATGTTCTACTACAAGTGAAAAAGTGAAAAAAAAAACAAAATAAAGACAACGACCAAAATCCCCAAAATGGTCTCGACTCCAGGTCCGGATCCTCCACCAAGTGCTACCCATGTCCACTCAACTATCTAGCAAGGAACCTTGCCCTTCTTCTGACCTCCAAACATGAAGTCTGCTTGGGTACCTAAGGGCGGACCGAGCAGGGTGTGAGTACAACTCAGTAGGCAACCACCAACGGTGTCTACAAAATATCCACTATAAAAAGGTAGTGCAAGAAAAAGGAATATTAATGATAATTTCTAAGTAATTATTTAAGGTGTTATTGACCAGTTTAGAGACAAAGCCATTGCCACTTACATTTCCCATTCATTTTACACCAATTATCATCATTTACCATCTCATCCCATTTCCATGGGTTAATCACATACACTATGTTACGTGGGTCTAAGGCCAATAATCACACGCAATAGGGTAAACACATCGTTATCCTATCTCACTAGGACTACCCCCTCGTAGCAACTATATCCTCACCTCGAAGCCTCAATACTGGTGGATGCAACCATTAGGAGAATAGATCATCAGTCCTTATTCCTAACCCGTGCATTTGGGGTGGAGTTCAGAGCATCAATCTTCACTCAACCCGTGGGAATAGATCCTAATGTCATACCCCACTCTACCAAGCCATGTGCACATGCTTATATATAAGTAATCATCAACCCAATATACCATTTCCCTTTGACAAACACAATTCACAACAGACCACATGAGAATTCACATCATGCCTTAACCCATTAATACATTACCATTTCACATCATTTATCCATTCACCCAATTCCCATGTGTTATGCCTATCTTACTAAGAATTCAACACTAGACCCATAACCTATCCCATTATGGTCTTTAATCAGTTTACACATTAACCCATTTAACTCGTTCATCAATTCCATGAATCAACCATTCAACCCATTCTAAATAACCCTTAGGTCATTTCTAAGTCTAGGTGCATTACATAACATCTATTCCAAGTTAAACCAATCATGCCAACACATTCGTTAATGGATCTACCATTTATTACAACAAGGTCGCTTGTTTAATAACAATCCCTAAGCCTAGGAAAAGTCGGCGCATCCCATAGATGGACCTAATTAGGTCAAGTCATTCTCAACACATCCCATGGGGATCGTGAGAGTTCCCATTTACCATTTTTAAGCATCATTTATACCAAAAACATCAAGGTTGATCAAATCTCACCAAAAGAAACCATGAGAAAATCCACACATGCATAAATCCACCATAAACTATGGGATAATGTTTGTAGACCACCTACCTTGAAACAGTGGTTGAACGCACACTCAATCGAGTCCTTAGACCTCAATCCGACCAGCCTTTGGATCTTCAACCTAGAACTCACCCAAAAGATATAGTTTTATGCTTCAGAATAGGAGGGAGAGAAGTTACAAACCCTAAACCAAAAAGGGAATCAAGGATGATATTAGCCTTACCCGGAGTTTCGATCCGCATCCAACAACACCAAAAATGCCTTAGAAACGAGGGCGATCGACCTCTTGGAGATCTTGGGCAATTTGGTTCGTTCCTAGGGTGAAGAGGGAGGAATGGAGAGGAAATCCCGAGTGGTTTCTTAAAATCCCGGGGTAGCAATTTTGTAAATTTTTCCCAACTTTAAGAGGCTGTACGATTTGGCGGCACGATTTGAAAAACCGTGCGAAAACCGTGCACATGATACTATCTATATGAGGAGGGGTTGGGCGGTTTAACCGGGAAGGCCGCACGGTTTACCCTGGCCGTGCGCATGCCGTGCGCCCAGGATTGTCTTGCCCAACTTTCCTTTATTTCGTGCCCCAAGCCCCTGAAACACCCCCAATACCTCCCATAGTTTCAGAATACATCCCTTAAAGCCTGAAACAAGGGATTCAACAAAAACATAACAGAAACATACCCTTCCAAAAACTAGGATCTTACAACCTCCCCACCTTATAACGGATCATCCTCGAGCTGAGCTTCCAAGCCTCATTGATCCACCGAAGAGAAGAGTTTGGGCCCTTGAGCCCGCATATCTGATTCCTACTCCAAAGTTTCTTTCTGAACTTTCCCATGCTACCATAGTACTCACACTAATGGCACAACATTGCCTTGAAAGACCTTTTCACTACGATCCACCACACGAACCAGATGCTCCTCAAAGGACACATCAGCCTCAAGCTCCACATCCTCAACATGAACCACACGAGATGGGTCAGGGCGATACTGTTGAAGCTGTGACACATGAAACACATCATGCATCCCACCATACTGCTATGGAAGAGCCAATCGGTAAGCCACTGGTCTGATCCTATCCACAATCTTAAAAGGTCCCACATACCTGGGTGCCAACATACCCTGCTTTCAAATCCGATAGTGACCCAACCTTAGCGACACCCGAAGGAACACTTTATCACCCTTCACAAACTCAAGAGGTCTATTCCTCTGATCTGCATACGACTTTTGCCTAATTTGAGCCGTATCCATCCACTTCATGATCAACTTAACTCTCCATGAAGTCTCATGCATGAGACATAGCCCCAACAACTCAAATTCACCGTCCTCTAGCCAACACAACGAAGATCTACATGGCCTCACGTAGAGTGCCTCAAACGGTTCCATCTGAATCGTAGCCTGAAAACTGTTGTTTTAAGAAAACTCAACTAACAATAGGTTCCTCTCCCAAGAACCACCAAAGTACAATACAAAATATCTTAACATGTCTTACAACACTTGGATCATACACTCCGACTGCCTTTCCATCTACGGGTAGAAATCCGTACTCAGAAACACCTACGTACCAAGCACCTTCTGTAACCCTTGCCAGAAATGCGATGTGAAACGCGAATATCGGTCTGAAACTATAGTCTGTGGAACACCATGAAACCACACTATTTCCCGAACATACAGCTCACCAAACTGGTCGACTGTAAAGGTCTCCTGAATCGGTAATAAATGAGCCACTATCATTAACCGATCCACAACCACCCAAATTGCATCATTCTTCTGTGGCGTCCTCAGAAGACCCATGACAAAATCCATTGTTACATCATCCCACTTCCATTCCGGAATGGGAAATGGATGCAACAAACCACCTGGTATTTGATGCTCACCCTTCACCTGCTGATAGGTAAGGCACCGTGCCACAAAGCCTGCAAATTATTTCTTCATTCCAGGCCACTAAAACTGCCTTCAAAGATCATGGTACATCTTGGTAAAACTAAGATGCACTTCCCTCTTTGATGCATGGAACTCGTGCATCAATTATTCCCACATACACTTTGGAACAACCACATGATCACGTACATGAACAACACCTTCCATACCGATGGCCCAACCAGAAGGTAGATCCCCACCTTTAAGCTTTTCCTTCATGATCAAACACTCAGGATCATTAATCTGGCCTTCCTTAACTCATCTCAAAATCATCGACTCCATCGTTAAGGAAGCAAGAGTGAACTGACCACTCTCCTCCTGCACCTCCAGGTGCATCTCCGCAAACAAATCCAGCACCTTCCACTCGGTGATGGACTCCTGAACCATCTAATTCTAAATCATCCTTCTCTGAGCATCAACAACACTATTTCCCTTTCCCGGCATGTACACCAACTCAAAGTCAAAAGACTGGAGATATTCAACCCATCTTCACTGTCGAAGATTCAGATCTCGTTGTGAGAAGATATACTTTAAACTCTTATGGTCAGCAAACACAGTAAACTGCTCTCCCAACAGATAGTGCTTCCATCACTTCAAGGCGTACACCACCGCAGCCAACTCAAGGTTATGAGTGGGATAGTTCCACTCATGGGGACTCAAATTCCTTGACCCATAAGCTACAACCCACTCATCCTACATCAACACAGCCCCATGTCCGACTCCGGATGCATCACAAAACACAATGTACTTCTTATCCAACTCAGGTAAGATCAAGATAGGTGCGGTTGTCAACCACTTCTTTAACTCTTGGAAGGCATTCTGAAAAGCCTTAGACCACTCGAACCTGATTACTTTCTTCATCAAGCCCGAGAGTGGTGCTTCCATGTGAGAGAAATCCTTAATGAACCTTCGGTAATACCCGACCAAACCCAGAAAACTCCAAACATCAGAAAACCTCTTTGGCTGCTCCCAAGATACAACTGCCTGAACTTTCTCTGGATCCACTGACACACCTACCTCCAAGAAGATGTGACCTAGAAAATGAACCTCACCTATCTAGAATTGAAACTTTGATGACTTGGAGTATAACCGATTCTATCTTAGCGTACCCAAGATGATGTTAAGATGTTGGGCATGATCATCATGAGTTTTCGAGTACACTAAGATATCGTCAAGAAAGACAATCACAAACTGATCTAGATAGGGATGAAATATTCGGTTCATTAAAGCCATAAACACCACCTGTGTATTGGTCAAGCCGAAAGGCATTACCATAAACTCAAACAACTCGTACCGACTCTGGAAAGCTGTCTGTGGTATGTCAGAAGACCTCACCCTCATCTGGTGATAACCTGACCTAAGATAAATATTAGAAATCACTAATGCACCCCTTAACTGATCAAACAAGTCATCAATTCTAGGAATAGGGTACTGATTTTTCACCATCATCTGATTCAACTTTCGATAGTCAACACATAGCCTTAACAACCCATCATCCTTCTTTGCAAAAAGCATGGGATATCCCCAAGGAGACATACTAGGACAGATAAACCTCGTGTGCTCTAACTCCTCAAGCTGAAACTTCAGTTCCTTGTGTTCTTCCCATGCCATTCAGTATGGAGGAATAGAAACTGGCTCCGCTCCCGGCATCAAATCAATCGTGAGCTCGACATCCCTCTCGGGTGGTAACCCCGAGAAATCCTTAGAAAAAACGTCATGAAACCGATCCAACGCAGGAGGAAGATTATATTGTTCCTTTCCCTCATCATAATCAAGCATGAGACATGCCACTTGAGCCATGAGTCCACTCATCTATTGACACAACGACCAAGCACGCCCTGCTCAAACATCCCATTCGCCACGACAGACATAAGTGTCACCCTCAAGCGACCTGAAAAATACTCTGTGATGATAACAATCTATGTGTGCTTGATACAACACCAACCAATCCATTCCCAATATTAGTTCAAACCCTAACATCTCGGGAATGAAAAAGTCCCACAGAAAACAATACCCACCAACTTCCATGGCACATCCCTTGCACTACTTGATATCCTCAACCCACTCCCCCAACGTGGTGTCAATTGACATAAATCCACCCCCCCTCCAAAGTTAAACCCAAAACTAACACAAGTTGAGAAGAAACAAAAGAGTGTGTGGCACCTGTGTCAAACAACGCACTAGAAAACATAGAAGCTACACAGATCGTACATCGAATAGTTGACGATCTGGCCTTGCCATCACCAGGCGGAAAATGAACTGCCTGAAGCTGACCTGCCCCTCTACCCTAGGCTCCAGCCTGACCACCCTACGCCTCACTGCTCTACTGGCATGAGAAATCTTGCCCTGGAGTTCCACATCCACCTCCCCTACCAGTATGGCCCATGGAGCTCCAACTTCCTGCCTGATACGGGGCAACTTATCACCTTCCTGTACCCGGCACCTGCTTTTCATCATCATGCTCACCTGTATACCGAGGGTTCCTGTAGAACCTCTTCACATGACCCATCCTACGGTACGAATTAAACTCAACTGGAGGTCAAAAAAACTAACCATGCATATGCCCCCTCCTACAGCACTGATAACAAAACACCTAGTTCCCACTCTGAGAGGATGACCCTCTCTTTTGACCACCTAGCTGGAAACTTTCTAAACAGCACTTCCGACCTTCAGAAGATGCACCACTTGTCCACCCAACTGGCAGGATAATCCCACCACACAAATCTCCCTTCATGTTACCTTCAGAGATGAGTGATTGATCCATCACCTATGCAAACCACTTCAAGCGGAATATATTTACCTAAGACATGATCTCATGTCTCAACCCATCCTGGAAATGCTTTTCTACCGCTACCTCATCCCCTGCTAACACTGGGACAAAGCATCGAAAATCAGTGAAGCGACTAGCATATTCCATCACCGATTGTGATCCCTGAGTCAGGCTCATAAACTATGTAGCCCGCTCCTGCCTCAAAAACTCTGGGTTGAAATGCTCCAGAAACATCTCCTAGAAAACCTTCCATGACATCCCCTCAACTAGCTCAGTCTGAGACTGAATGCCCCACCAACGCCTATCCTATCCCCACAACATATAAATGGACATATTTAATCACTTTTCAATAAGGGTCTCTAGATGTTCCAGTATTGTCTGGACAGACTCTTGCAAGAACTCCGCTGCCTCTGGCCCACCCTCTCCGATGAAGGTTGGAGGGTGCTACACTTGGAACTCCCTGGTCAGCTCAAACATACTTGGTGCAACCCACCCTGGGTCCCGATCCATCATCTTCATAATGTGAGCCAAGTTCTCCCAGAACTGGTCTTCTCTGCCTTCATTGATCACCACATTTTCATGCTCTTCTACCGGAGGAGTGTTCTCTGCAACATCCTCCCGTTTCCCAACTGGTAACCGATGTTGTGGTGGCATCTCTCTCTAAATTTCTAAGCACGAGGTTTAGCACACATACCATTAAACTTTCAAAACTTCATCAAAAATATCTTTACTAGCCACAAAAACCCATTTTCATATACTAATTCTACATCATTAACACCTCAAATTCACCGCCCCGACCATCCCTATTGTGGGCCATGGTCCACATGGGGTAAACAACCATGCACTGCCACCAAACTCACACAACATTTTACAAAAAAATATATTTTCCACTTCATTTCAAACCCTTATATTTCGTTAAAAATCATTTACCCACTTGTTTTATTTTATTCTTCTCATTATTTCTTGGTTTCATGAAATGCATGATGCACCCTACTTTCCTGCCTAACAAACCCACCTTGTGCATGTGCATAACACAATGCATGTCACATATCACCCTAGGTGCCTACAATGATGAAGGAGTACAAATCCGCCAAATATCATAAAACAGTCACATCAAACCACATGTGCATCACCCAACGGTGAAATATCATCAACTGTAACAACACAAAACCAAGAACAACATTCCCCACCCTGGGTGACTTGGGTATTCCCTCATACATCAGTTAGCTATTCCCAAGCATGAGCTCATTTACCAAGCCCGACACATCTTAACCATTGGAAACCTATCCCAAATAACAAGACCTCAAATATGGAGAAGAAAGACGTCCTCTGATACCACTTTGTAATGTCCCCGACCCGGAATCCACTAAACCGGTGCTCCGATTTGGGTGGTTACAAAACCATAAGCGCACCTCCCTGTACGCCCAAGGCTGCTGACTAGCAGTGGGGGTCTATGTGGTCAAGTGGGGAGACTATACCCCTTTTTTTAGAGTAAGCCAAAATAGAAATAAACCAATAGAGAAAAAAATAATCAATAAATGAGGAACATGTATAACAACCATTTCAAACAATAAATATGTCATGTTCTACTACAAGTGAAAAAGTGAACAAAAGCCCAAAATAAAGACAATGGCCAAAATCCCCAAAATGGTCCTGACTCCAGGTCCGGATCCTCCACCAAGTGCTACCCATGTCCCCTAAACTATCTATTAAGGACCCTTGCCCTTCTCCTGAGTTGCAAACATGAAGTCTGCTTAGGTACCCAAGGGCGGCCCGAGCCAGGTGTGAGTACAACTCAGTAGGCCACCATCAACGGTGTCCATAAAATATCATGTATAAACAGGTAGTGCATGCAAAAGTAATATGAATGATAATTTCAAAGTAATTATTTAAGTTGTCATTAACCAGTTTAGAGATAAATCCATTGTATCTTCCATTTCCCATTCATTTCACACCAATTATCATCACTTAGCATTTCATCCCATTTCCATGGGTTAATCACATACACTATGTTATGTGGGTCTAAGGCCAACAATCAAATGAAAGAGGCTAAACACATCGTTATCCTATCTCACTAGGACTACCCCCTCGTAGCAACCATATCCTCACCTCGAAGCCTCAGTCCAGGTGGATGCAACCGTTAGGAGAATAGATCATCAGTCCTCATTCCTAACCCATGCATTTAGTGTGGAGTTCATAGCATCAGTCTTCACTCGACCCGTGGGTGTAGATCCTCTAGTCACACCACACTCGACCAAGTCATGTGCACATGCTTATACATAAGTAATCATCAACCCACCATACCATTGCCCTTTGACAAACACTATTCAAAACAGACCACATGGGAATTCACATCATGCCTTAACCCATTAACACATTACCATTTCACATCATTTAGACATTCACCCAATTCCCATGTGTTATTCCTATCTCACAAAGCATTCAACACTAGACCCATAACCTATCTCATTATGGTCTTTAACCAGTTTACACATTAACCCATTTAACCCATTCATCATTTCCATGAATCAAACAATAAACCAATTCCAAATAAACCTTAGGTCATTTCCAAGTCTAGGTGAATCACCTAAATTCTATTCCAAGTTCAACCAATCATTCCAATACATTTGTCAAGGGCTCCACCATTTATTACAATAAGGTCACTTGTTTAATAACAATCCCTAAGCCCGGGAAAAGCCGGTGCATCCCAAGGATGACCCTAATTAGGTCAAGTCATTCTCAACACATCCCATGGGGATCGTGAGAGTTCCTATTTAACCTTTTTAAGAATCATTTATACCAAAACACATCAATGTTGATCAAATCTCACCAAAGGAAACCATGAGAAAATCTACACATGCATAAATCCACCCTAAACGATTGGATAATGTTTTTAGACCACCTACCTCAAAACCGCAGTTGAATGCACACTCAATTGAGTCCTTAGACCTCAATCTGACCAGACTTTGGATCTTCAACATATAACTCACCCAAAAGATATAGTTTTAGAGCTTTCGAACTAGAGGGAGAGAAGATACAAACCCTAAATTAAAAAGTGAAGAAAGGATGGGATTAGCCTTACTCGAAGCTTCAATCCGCATCCAACGACACCAAAAACACTATAGTAATGAGGGAGATAAACCTATTGGAGCTCTTGGGAGATTTGGTTCATTCCTAAGGTGAAGAGAGAGGAATGGAGAGGAAATACCTAGTGGGTTCTTAAAATCATGGGTTGGCAATTTTGTAATTTTTTCCCAACTTTATGAGGCCGCATGGTTTGGCCACACAGTTTGACAAACCGTGCGCAAACCGTGCGCATGCTACTATCTGGAGGAGAAGGTGTTGCACAGTTTACCAGGGCAGGCCGTACGGTTTTCCCTGGTCGTGCGCATGCCGTGCGCCCAGGCTTGTCTTGCCCAGCTTTCCTTTCATTCATGCCCCGAGCCCCCAGAACACCCCCAATACCACTCATACATTCAGAATACATACCTTGAAACCCGAAACAAGGTATTTAACCAAAACATAATGGAAACATACCCTTCCAGAAACCAGGATATTACAACAACACTTGCTCTCTATGGTCAATAATCTGGACTAGTTATTCCTCATAAGAGAGATTCTCTTCCAACTGAACTACCTTTGGGATGAAAACATGAATTGGATATGGCATATACTTTCTCAATATTGAAACATTAAAAACATTGTGTACCTAGGATAAACATGGAGGTAAATCCACTCTGTACACAACTGATCCAATTTTTTTTTGGATTTCATAAGATCCAATGTACCTCAGACTCAACATTCCCTTCTTACCAAAACAAATCAAACTTTTCCATGGAGAAACCTTGATAAATACATGATCACCTACCTCAAAATAATGATGTTTCCTTTGGTTATCCACATAACTTTTCTATCTTATCTGATCTGTTCTCATGTTCTTCTGAATCAACTGAACATTTTCTACTATCTCTTCTACCAATTCTAGTCCCATCAGCTTCCTTTCACCTACTTCAACCCAAAATGCTGGAGTTCGGAAACGCTTTCCATATAATACCTCAAATGGATCCATTTGTATACTGGAATGAAAAATATTATTATAAAAAAATTCCACCAAAGAAAGATTTTGGTCCCAAATTCCCTAGTAATCCAATGAACAAGCACGTAGCATATCCTCCAAGTTCTGAATTGTTTGTTCTTACTGGCCATCTGATTGCAGATGAAAAGTTGTACTAAAATTTAATTCAGTACCCAATGACTTCTAAAGGCCTTTCCAAAAGATAGAAGTTAATCGAGGATCATGATAAGATAAAATGGAGAGGAAAACACCATGTAACCGGACTTTCTCTTTAACATAAAACTGATAAAGTTTATTTAGAGACAAAGTATATCGAATAGGAAGCAAATGATCAGATTTAGTAAACCGATCAATAATAAACCAGATTGAAATATTACCTTGAGATGTATTTGGTAATCCCACAATGAAGTCCATGAATTTATTTTTCTATTTCCACTCTAGCTCCGCAATATACCGAAGCACCCTTTTTGGTAACATCGACTTTTCTTTAACCTGTTGACAAGTCAAACACTTCATAGTAAAATCAGGAATATCTATTTTTCATTTCATCCCACCAGTAATACTCACAAAGATATATATACATATTTAAACTGTCAGGATGAAGTGAGAACTGGTAAATATGAGCTTCACATAACAACTCATTCTTCAACTATGAATCACAAGGCATGCCTAAACATTTTCCAAACCTCAAAACACAATCATTATCAACGTTAAAATCAGGAAACTTACCCTTCTGAACCAACTCTACCATTTTCTGCAACTCACTGTCTTCTTTTTGCGCTTGCTTTATTCTGTCTAATAGATATTAATTCACTAACACCTAAAACAAAATAGAATAATTTCCGGCACCAATAAATTCTATGAAAAATTTCATCAAATCAAAAACCAAAGGATCTCTTTCCAAACTTTTCATGATTAATGAAGCGTTACTTTTTAGACTCAAATAATCGGCCACTTTATTTGCCTTTCCTGACTGGTAATGAATCGTGCAATCATAATCCTTGATTAATTGCAACCATCTCCTCTATCTCATGTTCAATTATTTTTGAGTGAATATATACTTCAAACTTCTTTGGTCAATGTATTTTTCAAATTTTACTCCATAAAAATGATGACTTAAAATTTTTAAAGCAAAAACAACAACAGATAATTCCAAATCATGTGTAGGGTAATTTAACTTATGAGGTTTCAACTAAGGTAAAGCATAATAAATTACCTAATCATTCTGAATAAGGACACATCCAATTCCTTTCAACGAATCATCACTGTAAATAACAAACTCACCATTTATGGAAGGCACTACCAAAACTGGTGCATTCACCAATCTTCATTTCAATTCCTGAAAAAAATCATCACATTATTTTGTCCTAATGAACTTAACACATTTTCGAGTTAATGTAGTCTATGGGCTAGATAAACATTCAAAATTCTCAACAAAACTCCAATAATGACCTACAAAACCAAGAAAACTATGGATCCCAATTATATTTGTGGGTCTTGTCCATTCTTGAACAACCTTTGTTTTATAAAGATCAACAGTTATGCCATTTTTTGAAACAATGTGACCAAGGAAAGAAATTTGTTGTAACCTAAACTCACACTTGCTAAATTTCCCAAACAGTTTCTTTTTTTAAGTTTTTTAAGACAACTCTTAAATGGATTTCATGTTCCTATTTACTTTTGGAATAAACCAAAATATCATTAATGAACCCAACCAAAAACTTATCCAAGAACTCACAGAAAATTCTATTCATAAGATCCATGAATACAGAAGGTTCATTGGTTAAACCAAAAGGCATAACTACAAATTCATAATGGCTATATATAGAACGAAACACTATCTTCATAATGTCTACTTACTTTACTTTCAACTGATGGTACCCCGACCCCAAGTTAATCTTCGAAAAATATTGAGCTCCTTAGAGTTGATCAAACAAATCATCAATATGAGGAAAATGATACTTGTTATTAACAGTGATGTTATTCAATTCTCTATAATCAATGTAAATTATCATTGAACAATCTTTATTTTTAACAAACAAGAGAGGAGCACCACATAGTGATGTGCTAGGTCGAATGAAACCATTATCTAATAACTCTTGGAATTGCTTCTTTAACTCTAAAATTTCAATTTGAGCCATTCGATAAGGGGGTTTTGAAATTGGATTAGCATCAGGAACTAATTTAACAGTAAATTAAACTTCCCAATTAGTTATAATACCATTCCAATAATCAGGAAAAACATCAAGGTACTCATTTACCACATTCACATCATTAATCTCAACACTTCCTTTATTTTCAAAAATATGTGCAAGGTAACATTCATTTCCATATTTTACTATTTTCTCCACCTCTTGATATGTTATCAAAATCAAGGGATCATTCTTGTACACAAACTGAAAATATTTCAGAAAAGAAACCACTTTAGCTCTACAGTCAATCTTAGCATGATAAACAGAAATCCAATCCATACCAAAAATAACATCAAACTCTACTAGAGGCAAAACAATGTGGTTTTCAGGTAGATTACTTCTGTACATAAGGACATGAAGGTTCATATAATTTCTTTTTTTCTGAACATTTCCTCTAGGTGTTTACCATTAGTTCAGGATTCATATTTTGAAATGAAATTCCCAATTTACTAGAAAACTTCTCAGAAATTAATGAATGTGTAGACCCTGAATCAAATAACACATTGGAATAATCTGAACAAAACCAACAATGTACCTGATACTACTTTATTCGATGGCCCAACATCTCCTGAAGTAGTGGAAAAGGATTTCACCACCCCTTTCTTCTTTTTGTCTGGTTGCTTTCCCTCAGTTGAGTTCTTCGTTGAACACTCATTTTCATAATGACCCATTTCATTTCACTTAAAACATCTTACTGTTGGATTTTCATTGCCTACTTGATCATTTTCCTTACAATTACGAGCAATATGACTAGACTTACCACACCAAAATCACTTCCCATACTTTGATAAAAAATCTCCAGGATGCTTTTTACCACACTTATAACAAGATGGATATTTAGTTTTCTTAACTCTAGGGTTCTATGATTAATTCTTTCCCTTTTCCTGCCAACTAGACCCCTTATTTTGTTGTTTGTCAAAGAACACCTGATCATCGGCAAACTCCATTTCCACCTTCTCTGCACATCGAACAAGTTTTTTATAACTTTTGAACTCACAAGAGGCTAGTCCTCTTTGATATCGCGACTTTAATCTTGAGTAAAATTGATTTATCTTACTATCAAGATCTTGGATGAAATTTAATGCATACCTTTCTAGTCGAGTGAATTTTTCTTTGTAAGTAGCCACCGAGTCATCCTCCTGCCTCAATTCTAGGAATTTTTTTTCCATCCTAAGTCAAACCACCTTAGGAAAATATTTCTCAAGGAAAATACCTTTGAATTCATCCCAAACAAGAGCATCAATCACCTCACTATCCCTGATATTTTTCACCATCAAACACCACTGATTAACCTCACCTTCAAAATAGTAAACAACAAGACTAACCTTTAGATTTTCTGAACAACCCATGACATTGAAAATTTTCTCTAGTGATTTAATCCACCCTTCTACTAACAGAGGGTCAGATGATCCTCTGAATGATGGGGGATGTTGCCTCCTGAAATTCATCACTACTAAAATGTCTCTCTATGGTTGATCTAGCTAATCTCATGCATGGATACTACCACCATTTATAGACTGAGTCAACTATTCCATCACTACAAAAAACTATTTAGTTATGATTCCGACCATCTCATTTTTTCGATTTGGAAGGTTGTATTCCTCCTAATTTCATACCAACATTGTAGCCATGTTTCCTCTAAGAAAATCCATTCTGAACACAGAAATATCATAGGTGAAGCAACATGGAAATCTATAAATGCTCTATCATTTCAATCATAACTTAAAATAAAATAATTTATGGATATTAATTTAACTATATTCTAACTCCTAAAGTTTTCTAAACCAACCTCTGATACCAACTATAAGGACCAAGCCTTAAAACATTACATAATCATGAATTAAATGAATAATTATTACTTTGGTTTTTTTCAGGTTTAGAGTTTTAGATAATTAGACAATAACATATACACGATGACTTGAATAATACATGTAGACACATCTACTCAGTTTCCATTTTTTTACACAAAATAAAAACTCTTGAAAAAAAGATTCATGTCTAGTTCAATGTTTTAGACAACATGAAATTTACTTGATCCCATCCTTGAACCTAGTCCACTTTATGTCCAGTGAAAAAAATTTCCAAAATTTGGTATGAGCATAAAAATCTCAATAAGGGATACACAAAGAATGAAAACTGTTAGTTTTTCAAAACAACAAGAAAACCATGAATAATTTATCATAAATAATACTTTACAACTTTATGAATTAGTAAATACTCTTCACTGAATAAAAGATCATTTCTTACCCTTTTGTAACCAAAAGATTACCATAAAACCCATATAAAGAACACATAACACATAAAGGTAACTTGATACATAAACATTCATAAGTGAAATAACCATATGGTCGACTTCTACACATATCACTAAATAAAATAGCCATAAGACTGAATTCCATACCCAATGCATTGGAGGTTATAACGTAACCACCCATCCCAGTTTATCACAGCACCACACGTCATTTGGTTTATCACGTAACCACCCGTCAAATGTCCAAGTACCATTATAAAATCATAATACATAAAATATTGCAAATATAAACATTTCCCTAATAACATTTAATTTGCAATCACAAGAAATAGTTTCAAGACATTGAAATAGTAAATCCATTTCAAAAACAATTTTCAATAACAAAACACCAAAAAATATAATAAGGGATTTCCTTCTCATTTTAGAAAACATTAAGGCTTATAGAGGAAGCCAAATAACGATTATAGTAGTAGAGAGTTCATTGTCACCGAAAACGTTAAAAACATTCTGTTTTTCATTTAGTAAAACGCTTCGTAGAAAAAATATTCTCATTGAATGAAAGTAAAATTCATAGGGTTTTATTATACATCGTGTAAAAGAAGAAGGTATATATTATCGAAATATGATTCAATGAAAGGAGATTGAGACGAAGTCCCTTACGTCGTGTCCGACTTGACCCGTTCCTTCTTTAATATCTTGAATAATAAACTAAAGTTAATTTATACTTGGTTAAGAACCTTTTTAAAGCTTATTATTCCTTTTATATTACTCATTACCATGTTCTAAACATTATGTAATCATTTAAGTTAATAATGGTTGTTTTGACGGTATTTGGTACTTGAGTCAAAAATAAACTTCTTATGTTTACAATTTGTTCATCTGGTGAATATTCCATTATATCCAGAGTGATATTCATGATATAGATATCATATATATAATGTATATTCAATATATATATGTATTTATAACAATATATAACATTTGGAGATAAGAAATGAAATCCACCATTCATTGAGACGGTAAGCCGTTCGTACGCATGAATGCTACTTTAATTTCTATTTCATATTTTAATGGAATTAAACATAATTATTCTAAGGTGTATTATAATTATAGTATAGTATCACATATAATATCATTAAATCAATCCTTTATACATACCACGTATGGTATGAACGAGTTATATCACTTTGAGGGGCGGTAGTCCGAACTTCCTCAAATGAAATTATTGTGTTTACCCATGATGGAAACCATAAAGGTGGGATATAAATGTAAAATACAGAAGCATAAATAAAAAATAAACATAATATATATCATATATAAATATGGTGACATCTTAATGGCCACCATGATAGGTGGTAGGAGATAATCGAACAATCATCACTTCGTGAGGCGTTAGTTTTCCATCCACAGAAACAATATGTTCTTCACCCATTAGATAGAGGTGTGTGTAAGTGTAGTTCAAATAATTCTCATAAAAACATCCAAGTATATTGAGGATACTGGTTTTGTTATAAAAAAAGTAATAAAAAGAGTTCAGGGGTTAGTAAAGTAAAATAAAATAAATGAATTTAAGAGAAACCGTTACCTTTAATTTGGGTAACTTCCTTTGGTTTGAACCAAAAGGAATTATGGAAGTGCCTTCTTCCTAAAATAAGGCTTCTAGGAGGAGTATGGGGATCTTGAGTGATTATTTGTTCAAGGGTTGGATGAGCCAAGGGGATTGAGAGGTGTGAGGAATGGGTTAGAAGTGAGGGCTTTTTATAAGGGGGAGGAGGGGCTCTTTAGGAAAATGTGAAAATATTATTTTATTATATAATGATATTTGGTTTCTAAAGGTCCAAAACTAATTAAAGTCAAAGATAATATGACTAATTGTTGAAATAAAATCATCCAAAAAGAATTGGACATGTTTTGGATATTGTTTTAATATTTATAATCATATTTATTTAAATCTTTTATTAATGAGGTAAATACTGCATCATTATTGTGTCATAAATAATTTAATTTATTTGATGTCTAATTTTTTTAAAAAAAATACCATGATGCAGGTAATACTTTTAGATTTCCAATAAATATTTATAGTCGAAAATATATCTTATATAACCAGATGTAAAAATTATGTTTCTAAAATATATTTATTTGTGTCATTTTTGTCTTTACTTAAAGTTAATTAAAATAAACTGTCATTATCACTCCCAAGTGGCTCCATGGGGTCCCAAAATCTACCCAAAGATACCCATAGTCGTAAAAGATTCAAAAAATAAGGTTATAACAAGTGTGAAGGTAATTTTATATTATAAATATATTCTTATTATCTTGAATTTCCCTATTTACCTTTAACCGCGGTAAATAAAAGTTAAAAGTTACTATTCACCAAAAATTATTTTCATCTTATTGAACCACATTTTACATATCAATAACAAAAATATATGTTGGATTTTCTAAATTCAATCCACATAAGCAGTAAAATTTAATTTAAATGAAAAATGTCAGTTTTTAACTACTACTTAGTGGTTGTACTATTTATCAAAAATTGAAGTTTTTCATAAAACTACAAAAAATTCAGCCTAAGATATATTTTATATTCCAAATTCAAAAATGATGTCTATTTTACCAAATTCACAACATAGAAGTTGTATTAATTAATTTAAAATTAATTCCTATTTTCAAAATAAATAGCATGTTTTTAAGATACAATAACTATCAAAAGATTGACACTTGTTTATGTCCAATTTCAAAGTGAAATTAATTACAAAAACTATCATTGGATTAAATGGTAAAATATATTCTAATTAAACTTTAAAACCAATTAGGAGATAATATAACCACATAAATAAATTATATTAAGAGGCACTTTTGAATTAAAATATAGTATTTTTCACTATTCATAAAAAAATAAACTTTATCAGAAAAATACAAAAAATTTACCCAAAGTAAATTTTGATGTCCTGAATATAAAGAAGAATTTTATTTTTTCAAATAGAACATATAAAATGACCAAATATTTATTTAAAGAGGGTTCACCATCAAAAGGCGGTAAATTGACCTTTTAGTGAATATTAGAGTATTTATGTTTATAATTAGATTCATTCATATTTTAAGCCCCTAACTTTTTTTGGATAAATATAAAAAAATTTAACAAACATGTATAATCATATTATAGTTAGTTCTAGTCATTCCCAAAAATACAACAACTAGGCATTAACTACCATTTAAAATAATAATATTATATTATTAGTGTGCAATATAAGATTTCAAAGAAACCTATTGTTGCGTATCGGGTACGCCATCGAACATAGCAACACATTTAAAGTAAAATTAATATTTAATTCACCAAATATTAATAAATATGAAAATTTAATATTTATTTATTTACCTGGGAGGTTACATATCAAATTTCCAGTATATACTCTACTTGGAAGGAACTAATTGGTGAATATGGCATACATCTCACAAAAGAAGAAATGAGATGAGAAACTGTAACCTATGATCCTATTTCTTTCTTACATGTTTGGATATCAAGCATAATAAATATATATTTATTATAAATATATTAAATAACCATAATTATTTATTTCATATAATATATGATTTACATATAGTCTTTTATTACATGTTTATTACCAATTTTATTCCTAAAATCACTCTTTGAGGTGATAATTGCTTCATTTTTCATGTATATTTTGGTTCAGTAATTTGGATAATTTTACATTGATCATTGTAAAACCATATCAATAGTTTAAAAATAATAAAAATTTAGTATATATTCATTACATACATATCTATAGTAATGAATTAAAGTTATATATAGAAAATAAATCACATCGTTCATGGAGATGGAAGGTTGTACGTACGAATGAGTGTTGTTTCCATTTTCTCCACATATGGAATGAAATAAATCTAAATAAAATAAAAATTTTCCAAATTTATTATATTTAATATGTATAAGATGTGTTCATTAACATTATCCATATTACCATCCATGTCAAAACAAAATGAAAAAAATTTACATCGCCACGTGGAGGAGGTAGTCCACACGTACTCACAAGTGGTGTTATTGTTTTCCAACAGATTGGTTGGTAAGATAGTTTATGTGATATTATAATTTCATAAGTATATTAATTTTATAAATATTATATACATATTTTAAATTTATCATAATATCTTTCCATGAGGTGCAATGATGTATAACAAATTACATTGGTTAGTTAGGTGATAGTCATCTATATACACAATCGACAATTTATTTTCTCATTAAATGGAAGAGGATATGGATAAAGGTTATTAAATAAACATAATAAATTATAATTAAATGGCCAATACTATATTTTATTATATTTTATTTATTGAAACATTAATTATTTTTTGGAAATAATAAAGAAAAAGGAACACATTTGTTTAGATGATTATCTTCTCTTAGAGAAACATGCGTTAGTTCTCTTATAAAGGAAACTATGGTTGGAAATTTTGGAGGAAATAAAGATATATGATGAGTATAAGGATTTTAGGGATATATTGTTTCTGTTTTTGGTTAGGGAAAATGGATTAATAGGTATGAATAAGTGGGGGTGGGCAGTGTCCCTTTATAATTTGGGAGGAGTGTATTTTTTGTAAATATGCAAAACTATTCAATAATGGGAATTGAATATCACCAAATGTTCCTCAAAAATTTAAAACTATAGTATTTTTCAGATTATATGGTTGAAAAATTCCTCCACAACACAAAAAAAAAACCAATTTTTAAACATATTGTTTATAACTTTTACCATTTTAGTTTTCACTATAGTAACTAGTGTTTTTTCCTAGGAAATTAATTATTTAACACAATAACCATTTTATCCTATATTCGTAATTTTTACCCAATTATTCTAAAAAATAAAACAAATTTATAAAATCAAAATAGTATGTGTGTGGAAAACTTATTTTTTACACGAGAACTTGTAATACCCAAAACTTAGTTTTCCCCTTTACCATGGGAATAAAGTGTTTTGTATTTAGAGGTAAATATAGTTCTTAAAAAAAGAAAATTGTACAATTAATGGAAAATGGTTTATATTTTCAATCATATACCAGTAAAATGGTAGAGTATAATATTTTTAGGAAATTTAAACTATTTAATAAAATATTATTTACTATAAAATAACATTAATGTTAATTTTGAAATTATTCATTTAATTTGACTTTTAAAGCATCATGAAAAAAATGGAATTAAAATATTTTAACTTCACAACAATTTACCATGTTATATTTATCTAAAAAATTAATGAAATGCCACAATTATTTATATTTATGTTAGTTTAAATATTTTTAATAACATTTATTTTATTTTTTATTAATTAAATTATGAATGTTTTGGCGTTTCATAAGTATTTAAAGTAATAGTATAATAACTAAAAACTAAAAACAAGTTACCATAATGAAAAAAATTTCATAAATGTTATAATGAAAATCACTATTCATCCACTTCTTTTTTCCCAATCTGAACACATAATTGAAATTTAAAATATAGTGGGGGACAATTTGTCTTTTCATTACTTAAATTATAATATTGGAAAATATCTTGGGAATGTTTCCAGTAAGCATATAAAAATAGATACGAAGGAAATAAGAGTCTAAATATGAAATGAAAATTATATTTAGACAAGTATTTAGGCCATTATAACCCTTATCATTTTAGTAGAACCCTTGATAGACCTGTTTTTACCTTAACTGTAGTAATTAATCACCAATGATTTACTATTCATTATGATAGAAAATAAAGTTGAAATTATAATATAATATTAATTATTTTTATTATAATTACTTAATATTTTTTTTAAATGCTATTCATATAAGTGGTGAAATTTAATTTTAAATTAAACCTGTAGACGTGACAAAAAATGGGTTTTCAATGAGAAAATTCTAAGTAGTATAAAAAGTTTTAATTTCACAATTAAATTTGAAATTGATTATAATTACATAAATTTAATTATTAATTCTATATTTGAACTAATTTATCTTTAAAAACAATTTAAAATAATATTGGAACATTTAAATGATTTAAATGAAAAGTTAGTTTTCAATAAAACAAATATTTTTCACTATTTATAAAAAATTTATATTTCTATAAAATTCTAAAAATTTCACCATAAGATAATTTTGAAATTATTCTTTTAAAAATGATGTTATTTTTTGTTAAATAATTTTTTTTGTAAGTGTTAAAAATTAATTTTTATGTATGTGTGAAAATCTAGGTGACAACCCCATTTAGAAAAACACGGTTTTTAAGAATACATTACCTTTTTTTCAAATTATTTTTATTTTATTATAATCTTTAGACAAAAATTAATTTTATTTTATAAAAGTGTTAACCATATAATTTTTATAATTTATTTAGTCCAATACATAGAAACTAAATTAATGGATAAGTTATAATGATCAGAGTAAATAATAATGTTTTAATATAATATTACAGTTTGTTTAAACTCTGTGTTACACGTAACACAAGATATCAAAGAGATTAAATTTAAATAAATATGTATTATGGGTCAGATAATATCATTTTTGTGTGTATTATACACTATAAAACACGATGTTATTATTTTAAAATCTCAGGGTGTTACATTCTAGACACTAAAAAAATTCACCTTAAGAAATATTTTTTGCTCATCATTGGTATAACATTTATTGAAAACCCAATTTTTGATGAGGTTTGATAAAAATTCCACTTAAAAGAGGCGAAAATAAATACAAAGGTCATTTGTAATTACACATTTCTAGGTTTCTTTGTTAGAAAACATTAGTGGGACATGAAAGAAAAATGTACAAAATTATGAAGAGTGATATAGACCATTTTCCTAAATTTAATGTATTTTTTACTATCCTGATAGAGAACACTAACAAATATACTTATTTTATATCTCTTTGTCTCATATTCACAATTTCATACTATTTTTATTATTTAATCAATTTATACATTATTTCTTTCTCCATGAAATGAATATTGAAGATGAATATTTTATGCTTGAAGCACTAAAATTATATTTTAATGTATCATAAGATCCATAAAAGAGTGAAGATAATATCAGTATGTCTCTAAATTTTTACCAAAAGAAAAATGGTTAGTAAGAGTTATCCAATATAAAACATTAACCTCTAAACCTAAATATTAACAACCAATGTTCAAATTAATCCATTCCATAATTATTAATCCATCGAATATTTTTGCAAAAACAATTTCATGTTAACTGGAATATCATGTAGGATAGTGGTTAGTGTTGCACCATTTTCACCCTTCAGTTATGGGTTCATGCCTCATGACCTTTTTGGATGCGATGGGTTGACATTCGACATTTAGTTTTCTATTTTATGAAAACATATTAATGCAATTCATATTATTTTATCTAAAATATGATTATTATGCTAAAAAATAACACTGGATATCAAATAACTTCTTTTGGTTATTCGTATAATTCAATACATTCTTTCAAATCCATAAAGAAAAACTTTTTCATTACAATACTTATATGTTGAATGATTATTATAACCAAAATAACATTGGTAGAAATATTTCAATAACATAATTCGTGAATCAAAATGTTGAAGAACATTAATAATTCCACTATGGTTGTATAAATTACATAATATTTACCTTGATTACTTAGATTCTTCTAAGTTATATTCCCTTGATAAAGGGTGCATTTTTTGCATCATTCCCGATCTCCTTATAGTTGAAACCCTAAAAATCAGAAGTTTATTTATTACCTTTGAATTCATACACCTTATATCCTTTATATACACCCTTGAAGAAAAATCCCATTCCCTTAAAGCAAGTTCTAGGGTACTTCTATCCATAATTATAACTTGGGGGAAAATAATTCATTCCCTTACCCCCTTATCATTTTTTATCTTCTGTCTTCTTATTCTCTTTATTACTTAAAATCCTTAAGGCATAGATAATTATATCTATGATTGGATATGATATTATACTATATCTTCACATGATGAGAAATTTATGGTGACAATTTCCCTTTGAAGGACTAGCTTAAGGCCATCAATTAAACTGTCAATCTTTCCATTTGGATTGTGTACTTTTTATATAGAATTTCTTACGAACCTTGTAATGTTAGCTTCATACTTAGTCACATTTCCATATTAATTTTGTCTTATACTTATAATTTCCACTCATATCTTCTCATTTATCATGAGGAACATATTTTTATAATAAGATAACCTTAAAATTCTTCTACTCGGTTTTGTCTATTTATTCTTCATCCTTAGTTTTTTTAATAAATAACCACCATTAATCCAAATCCCCTAAGAGATGATAAATTAAAATGTAAACCTTTTCTATTTATTTACATCGAAAAGAGAGAAATATATTCCTATGTAAATTATTCATTTATCTAATACAAATAGATTTTTATTACCATTGAATGACGATGGTTGCTAATGCATGAAGAATTTTAACATTGTTACACCATGTGGTGGATTAGTAGGTTACTCTATATAGTAAAGGTTATTACTCATAGTCTGAGTTAGATTCCCCAATATGGTAATAATTTGATTAGATACAATTATAGTTCCATATCCCTCTTCAATATCATACCAAGGATGAAAATACCTATATGAAGTGTGTGCGTTGGTAAATAAAATTTGATTTTACACGAGCTTATCCACCATGGTTTTCAAAGTAGGTGTCTAGTAAGGCTGATTTTTATTTATCAGTAAACACTCGATTCAAGAATAACACACCTTTTCGATGTAATTACCCCTAAGTAAATTTTTTCTAGAATCAAGTCCACTTGTAGTATCCAAACAGGGATATATTTCTAGGAAAAAACAACATAATATCCTTCTCACTAAAACATTTAAATGTTATTCTATAATTAGCCTCGATGAATATCATAGGGTTATGTTCCCTAATTTATGTTGTCCTAAATCTAGTTCTGAAGGATTCAATAAACTTTATTTAATACAAACTATAAATACCCCTGCACCATTAGCCCAATGTATGTGGTTATTTTTTTAAATTGGAACTAGATATAAGAGATCACATCCCAAAGGACTGAAAAGTTTAGTAGCATTGGTAAACTAGATACCTAATTTAATTTCAAATATATTTGAAACCATAAAATACAACAATGAATTTTATTAGAGAGAATCCTTATTTCCTCTATAATTCCCTTATATACCAATCATATAACATTTCCTAGAGTCCAGCAGAAAAGAAACAAAATAAAGAGGAGTGCTCAAATGTTCAATAAGGGTATGCGTACAATATAATTGATCATAAATACATATGAAATAATTAATATGTAATGATAAAAAATTGAAACCCAATATATTTAAATAACATCTTGAACAAAAATAATAATTAGGCATTAACAAATGATGATAAAATAATTCCATATAAATAATATTAGAAGATAGAAAGTCATCCATGGATATTATAAGAAATAAAATAATCTGGTGGATATAAACAAATAATTCAAAATGATGGAATTCATTATAATTTACATCTGAAACATACCATCAAGACCTTATTCCATGACATCTAATATACTATCAAGGAATAGTTTGAACACATCTATATAAATGGGTAATAGCTTGGACAAAACCCAATCTAGCTTGTCTCATGAGACCTAACAATGCATCAACGAGATATAGTGGGTAAGACCCATTAATAACTAACTAAAAATAATTACTAATATGATAGGGGTTTAAAATAATCAAAATAAAAAATCATAATGAAAAACTATCATATGAAATATTAATACTTTTCCCAAAAAATAAACATAATCATAAACCTTTCAGAGTAATATGGAGAATGATATCAACGTAGTACATCCCCATTCAAACTAATCATAAAATATTTGGAGAAATAATAATTATAGTATAATTATAACATATTCATATTTTGGAATAACTAAAATGAGCTTTGTTTCTATTTATGAAATAAATACAAAAAAATCCCTTAAAAATATTCTTAAAGGAAAATATATTATTCACACCAGAAATAACATTCATTATAATTTTTCTTCTAGAGTATTATGATAAAAATTTATTTAAAAATATACTTAAAAACTTTTAAATGAATCCTTAATGTAATGGGTGCTCATAATGGTGTGAAATTATATACATGCTGAGTATGTTAAAACAAATATTCCTTTCACATTTTTGGTTAAATGTAAAATATTAGATTTTCAAAAAATCAAAAGAAATATTAATTTCAAGAAATTTTTAAAAAATAAAATATTATCTAGATATGTCTTTAATAAATCATTTTATAATTTTTAAAATAATATTCTTAACTTTTTTGGAAAATATGGACATGAAAGGGGAAATGGTTTCTGGATGAAGAGAGAAATGAAATCGGTTTGGTTAAAAAAAGTCTTTTCATATATTTCATTCTTAAAGGTATAAAAATGATAGGAAATAATGTATTATCTATAAATAACAATAGTATAATAATATAAGTATGTTTTTTGGAAGTATAGATCATATTAATTTGTCACCATAAACCTAATCATGAACAATCCTGATAAATAGTGAGATTGTAATATATGCATTAACCGCTTTGGTAATTTCTGAATGATAAGAACCATGAAATAAATATACTTCAAATGAAACATTTAATACAATTAATATAAATGGTTTCATGATATTACATAAAAAAGTTATATTATATACGCAAAACCAAAGGAACTAAGTGTTGAATATGACATACATCTCATAGAAGTAAAAGTTTGATGAGAAACCCTTACCTAAAGTATGATATCATTTGTACATGTATATAAATAATGTATAATAAATATATTTTTAATAAAATTTAATTAAATTCCATTATAATATATTATTTACTTATAGTATTTGAATACCCATTAATTCATAATTAATTGTTAAAATCACTATTTTAGATGATAATTTCTTAATTTTTCATGTATTTTTTTTCAATAATTACGGACCTTTTATATTGATAATGGTTGCATCATTTCAATAGTTTTAAACATGGTATAAATATCATATATATATTCATTATATTTTTATTTATATTAATCCATAAATGTTAGAGATAGAAAATCAATTACACGGTTCATAAAGATAGTAGGCCGTATGTACGAATGAATGCAGTTTCGTTTTTCTTGGTGGTTAGAATGAAAGGATGATAAATAGTATATAAGAATTTAAAATTAATTATTATTTCAAATATATCACATATATTTGTGTAATTTTTCCTTATTATCATCCGTATCAAAATAAAATGAAAAACATTTCACATTTCTATATAGAGGTGGTAGTCCACACATATGCACGAGCGATGTAATTGTTTCCAATGGATTTGATGTTAAGAAGGTAAATATGATATTATATTCCCAGAAGTATATTAATTTCATAAATATCATATAAATATATCAAATCCATCATTATATCCATAGGCCATTTGTGGTGGTGGGAAATATTTTAATCAGTTCGCAAGGTGGTAGTTTTCCATACACATAATCGATAGTATCATTTCCCATTCAATGGAATACTAGATGGATATAGGTTATTTAATCAAAATAATAATATATTAGTATGTGATAGATATTTTTGTTATTATATTTTAATTATTAAGATATTAATGAATTTTTTTAAAGAAGCAATAAAAAGGAAGATATTTGTTATGACAATTACCTTGTCATAGATAAACATCTTTCAGATTTCTTCTTAAGGAACACAGGGTTAGTATTTTGGGAGGGAAACAACTCTATAATGTGTATAAAGAATATGGGTAGATAATTTTTTAGTGGTGGGTCAAACTAAATTACTTAAGATGAGTGGATATGTGATGGTGTGGGTGGGGGGGAGGAGTGCTCTTTAATAACTGGGGAGGAGTGACATTTTTGTGAATACCCAAAACTAATCAATAATGAGAAGTAACTATCACATCGAGTTCTTCAAAAATTATTAATTAAATAATTTTAGGGATTATTTTTTTGAGACCCACCACAACCACCTAAGAAAGAAATGTTTAAATCATGTTTTTCTTTAACTTCTATGTTTTATTACTTTTACAATTTTGGTTTTCACTAAAGTAACTATACTTTTTAAGTAGGTAATTTATCATTTAAGATAATAATTAAATGAGTTTAATTTAATAATTTTTATCCACTAATTCTAAATATTAAATATAATTTATAAAATTAAAATCATATATGTTAAAAAATAATTTTAGCACCAGCACATGTAACGTGAAAACCTCTATTTCCCCCATGGTAACAAAGTTTTTTGCTTTTTAGAGGTCAATACAATTATTATAAATGGAACATTGGACCATTAATGGACTATGGTTGGAATTTTTAAACATATTCTTTTAACTTAGAAGAGGTTATGTTTTTTATAAATTTCAAATCATTTAATAAAATATTATTTATTATAAAATAACATTATTGTCAATTTGGACACTTTTAATTTAATTTAACTTTAATAACATCAATAAAATGGTGGAATTTGAATTTATTATTTTAACACCATTATATCATGTTATATTTTACTAAAAAAATAATGGAATACAGTAATTCATTCAATTTATTTTACATTTAATATTTTAAATATCATTTATTTTATTTTTTTAATTAATTAAATAATTACTCCATTGAGGTTTCATAAGCATTTGAAGTAGTTATATAAATTATAAGAACTAAAAAATTAACCGCTGTAAATAAATTTAAATTTTCTATAAAATTACCATCAATATTTATATACATCTTTATTTTGTTCCTATGGGAAAAAATAATTTAAATTTGTTGGTTTGGAGGTGGCATTTTTTTATTTTTCTTCTTAGATTATTATATTTGATCAGTTTTATGGAAAATTGTCTAGAAAGAACATAAAATTTTATTCTATGGTAATATGGGTCAAAATAAGGACACAAAATTGAATTTAGACATATTTTTAGGCTATTTTAACCCTTATCTATTTAGTTTGACCCATAATAAACTTGTTTTAACCATAACCACAATGATTAATTTTTAATGTATTTACTATTCATTATGAAAAAAATTAAGATAAAATTATTATATAATATAAATTATTCTCATTCTAAATATGGAATCTATTTTTCTAATTCCAATCCTTTAACTAGACAAAATTAATTTTAAACCTCGTAAATGCGATGAAAAAATGGTTTTCCAAAGTGAAAATTCATATATGTATAAAAGGTTTTAATATAAAAATTGAATATGAAATTGATTACAAAGAATAAAATTGTATTAATTATAATATAATTGAAAACATTGTACTTTTAATTTAATTTTTAATAAAAATTTACATTTTAAATGATTTAAATTAAATTTATGTTTTCAATAAAAACAAATATTTTCCACTACTCATAAAAAAATTAATATGTTTAGAAAAATCTCAAACATTAACTATAGGATTATTTATACATGGTTATTTAAAAAATAATGTTTTTTTATATTAAACTTTATAAATGTTGTAAAAATTATTTTTTAATAATGTGCACAAAGCATGATCAAAATTTCTTTTAGAAAGTATTGTTTTTAGAAAATATTTTCATTATTTTAAATTATTATTATTTTATTTCCTATTAATAGTTAACCATTTAATTTATTTTTTAAATTTTTTAAAACTATATAATTTTCTTAACTTATTTAGTCCTAATCATACCCTTTAAATTTATGTTTATGTTATATTGATCATAGTGAATAATAATGTCTTGATAGTATATTTTGATTAGTATAAACTCAATGTTGTGTGTTCCAAAGATATCAAAGAGATTAAATTTAATGAAATATATATTTTTTGATTTATTTAAAATGGGTGTTGTGTATTTCATATGGTATTGAATAGAGGACTAGTCTTTTAAAATATCTGGGTATTACAACGAGGACAAGAGATGAGATCAAAGACAATTTCAATTAATCAAATGAAGCATTATATGTTGAATCCTAGGAGAATTTCACCACCTATTAGTGAGATATGTGAATGAACATTACAAATATAGGAAATAATTAACAAACCATTGGTAATATCTTTATAGACCCAAGATGCTCAGAATATAGAAAAGATATCCAGGTTCTTCCCATCAAATGACAACCATCACCTTATCTAGATCAATTGAGATCCCATGTTTTTACACAAAATGTCAAATGAATATTACTTCTATGATAAAAAAGTTAAACATAGATAGCATAATATAGAGGAAGTAATTTCTCCTGTTTCCCTGGGTATTTCTTTGGTGAAACTAATTCCCTTCCACATTGCTCTAACGAACCATGATATCTACCATGAATATAATGATAAAGGAATCATTATACCAGTTATGTATCCATTTTATTAGAACTATAAAAAATTAAGAGAGTTATTCAATCCAAAGTGACCAAAGCTACTCCAGACGGATTATCAATTTCATGAAACCACCTAGGCCCCTTTAACTGATAAAAAATCATTAATTCAGTGCATCGGATAATTAATCTCAATTTTCCCTTATTAGTATTCTCTTAATCTAAAAAAAGAGATTTCCAAATACCATATTACCAAGGATCATAGGGTATTCACATGATGATACACTCAGTTGGATGCATTCCTTGGATTCTAAATTTTCAAATTTAATCATTAACAATTTCAATTACTCTAGTACCATATGGTAAGGAAGTACATCTATTGGATGGGTATAATATATTAATTTAATCAATAGGTTTAGTTCTCTCTCTAGAGGAAGATGAGAAATGTTGGTTGGAAACACCTCAATAATGTCTTTAACAACTAGAGTGTATCAGTAGCCCATTGTTTTCTCATCAAGATCAATTGAAAAAGAGGACATTGATTTACTATTCTCCTATAGATGAAGTATTTATCGATTAAACCTCAAATAAAATTCTCTTTTAAACACATGTGAGTACCCATAAGGTGTATTAAAGGTCTCACATTCATGATAGAAATTAATCTTAGGTCTTTAGGTCTCTATCTAGTCTATCTTGATAATAAAATTAAGGAGAAAATTATTTTGGATTAATAATTACCAATATAGATCAATTTTAGTTATACAAATGGTGAATAAGGGACATCAGAAACCTTGATCCCTTGTCTTTTCAAGAGGTATCACTTTCTCCATAAAATATAGCATGAGTTTTATTGGGTCATATATGAGATTCAAAAACATGTTTGATATAAAAGATTGAGATGTACTAGTATCAAATATTATAGATATTATAGGTGATGCATTGAAACAATTACTACCATAGTCACATGGACCACATCAATCTCCACTAGAAAATATTCCACTACATGCAACTACTTCTCCACAAAATATTAGTCAGTCTTTTCCCCATATAACTACTACTAAAAACCTACTACCTTGGATGTATCTAACTGCACCAATGAATGTCTAGGTGTTGAAGATTCTTAACAAATTATATGGAATAATAAATCTAAATGGAAACATTTAAAATGAACCATATTTGTAAAATTGATGAACAATTTTTAATATGTTGTGCTATAGGGTTTCGTATGGCCTTTCATGCCACATTGGTAGGAAGTCATATGGACTTTGATAATCATTGAGGAGAAAATAATATGAGTATTTCACTGGGAGTCCCTACCTCTTCCCTTGAGAACATCATCATGATTCATCTTCCTATTGTAATATAAACTAAAAATACAACTTAACATGGGGGAAATCCAAAACAATATAGATTTTCATGCATAATAAATCTCTACCATCAGTTCCATACCCATAACCTCAACATATATTTAAAGTTATAACATTAAAACCTGAGAAAAAATGTCTACTCACAATCTTATCTAAAACCTTTTGGCCTATAGTTTTTCATTAAATAATACCTCTATAAATAAAATATTATGTTTAGTTAAATGGTTAGAAAACGTCGGTATTGTATGGTTACCTTATTGAAGAGGGAGGAACTCCATCGTCTTGGATAAAACCATAATTTATCAGTAAATCCTTTGGATACATATGGTTTTAAATCCATTCTATTGAAAACCCTTATGATGTTTTTACAAAACCACTGAATCCCACCACCTTATATGAGGTCTTCTAGGATTAAGGATATTAAAATTAACCTTAATGAAATTTAGAGTATCCAAGATGTCAATGATCCATTAAAATACCCCAAATGGCTCTCTTTTTTTCAGAGGGTCATTCATCCACTAGAAAAATGGGGGGTTTAGGTAGAGAAACTCTCCATACCAATACCTATCCTCATCATTATCTATATACATATTCCTATATTTAGTAGAGACTAGAGATTTACCATGGTACATAACACAGACCATGCACGCTACAACATCAAAATTATATTGATCAACCAGTGTATTTTCCCAAATAAAATTATCCACAACACCCTCCTAAGTAATCATTAGGTTTGTTATGGGATGAAATTTACTACATAACATCAATGAAAAATAAAAAAACCTAATAATAAAAAACTTACTGAATAAAAAAATAAATGAAAATGAAAACATATCTCAATATCACACATTCGTGTGCATCCCATGAAAACTAAAGACACACCACAATGATAGTTGGCCAGAAACTCACTCACAACCTACCCCTTATGTCATGACATTCCAAAATCTTACCTAACAAGATATTAAAAATCAAATAGACCTAAAAAAATCTTTGATACTGACTTTTCATGACCCAACATTGGATTTCCCTAATAAAATACCCAGTGCAACCTATGGCAAGGATTAAAGGATTTTATCAATCTCGATGGGCTTGAGACCTAGGCCCATACATTGAGAAATGACCTTTAAAAATTATTTCCACCCCAAGACATAAAAAATATGATATTTCACAAAGAAGATAAAAACATACCAAAAAATAAAATCAAGATCAAAAATCAAAGAAATTATGTAGAATAATGGGAAAGATATAGATATAGAAAAAGATAAAGGGGTCACTATGAAAATACATATACTGATCCAAGGGTATAACAAAAAAATAGAACCCAACAAAATATATCTATGTAAAATATAGGTAACCATCCCACCATTCCACCACCATGACATGAACACGAACTATCTTGAATATCCACTACTACCAAGCAGTGCCTTTCCCTTTCCCACATCATACATTGAAAATTCTACATACACCTATTTTCTATATATAGGGTGTGAGCTTAACAATTTAGTAGAGTCACACCAAGTGTTTCATAAGAATATTATATAAAATAAATAAATTACCCTCTATTTATAGAAATAAAATATTATGAGGTAAAATTTTCATTATCTAGAATAAAACAGGTGAGTGTTTCACCCTGCAATAATTTTTAAAAAAATTCATAAGGAAGACATTTTCATAGTTTTTAGAAAATAATAGTACTAAAACATTCCATGACATTTTTAATATCATATCTATGTAAATCGTTTCAAAAAATGTGAATCAATATATAATTCTTAAAGTAAAACCATTTAAAAAAAATTAAAACCATGATAAATAGATATTTTTTAAAATATTATCAAGGGTATCTAAGACCATCATTCCTCAAGTGAACAAGGGGAAAGAAATGGGTTCACACTCACTTACTTAGAATTTGGTATAAGGGACCAGAGATCACTATAATGTGTCTATTATCATTACCAATGTATATTTATAGTTATTATATATATATATATATACCCATTGGTAGGGAAGCTAACCATACCCAACCATTCATTTCTAAGACTGGCCATCTTATATATTTGATGATATGGACATCTCTCTTTCATTGATGCCCTATTTTACCAATTTGAAACCATTTACAATGTGTGTGTTATTACTAAAATTATATATTGTTAAAAATAATACAACCAACCCCAAATCCAAGTGTAAACATTCATAAAAATCATTTTCAATATCAATTTATTTTCCCCTTTCATAAACATTATTGAAAAAATAGAACCATGAGTCTGAAAATTGAAGACCACTATAAAATAATTAATTAGGATCTATATGTAAAACCCTTTTCATGTAACCACTTACCTAAAACACTTATGTTAATCTAAAATCATATAGAGTCCACAAGCTAATTGAATAGAGTAGTCATAGAAGATGAAATGAATCACTAAACCAAAAACCCTCTTTAATATATTTTGGATCTAATAAATCCTATGCTTATATAGAATTACAGTGATTGGAATACAAAATTGATGCGGGAAAAGGTCAATAGAAAATGAGATAAAAATCTTACCATAATGACTGTAATATCTAGTTAAAATCCTCTAGTAATCATTTTGAGAAAATTATTGTTTTCAACAATACATAATAATGTTATTGAAAGGGTGAGATTATTGAAAATAATTCTCTGTCTCTTTATGATAATTTTGATGCTCACAAAGACCCTTAATTATTTTCTAATGATTTTATTTAGTATTTTTCATGAATTTATTAATTTATTTTACTCTTGAAATTAAGAGAATTTATCATTTAAGTATTTGTATTTAGCGCATTCTGGAAGCACTGTTCATGCGCTACTTATTCGGAATCCGCTTTAGCGCATCCTGGAAACACTGTCCATACCCTACATGGATAAACATAGTGTAAGGATGAAAAGTGTGTATACTTTTTGAGATAAGAGAAAAGTATAGTTAATCAACCATACGTTATCAGCAATGTATGGAAGAAGAACCTTACGTTAGGAAGGAACCTTATGTTTTAGTTATCAACAAAGTATGGAAGGAGAACCGTATGTAAGTACTAAATGTTACGTTTGTTTCTCAAAAGTATGGTTTATCAACCTTACTTTTGTGAACAACCATACGTTTTTGGAAAAGTATGGATCAAGTAAAAGTATGGATCTTTTACCGTATGTTTGAGAGTTGAAGAAAAAGTATGTATTATCAACCTTACATTTGAAGAAAGTAATATGAAACCTACGTTTATGTTCAACCTTATGTTGTCAACCCTACGTTTGGAGGCCACGTTATCAAACTTACATTTGGCGTCGAAATGTTTAAAAGACAATATTTTTTATGAAATGGTCAGCAAGATGATTGTTAGGTGGATTTTAAGCTAGATTTAAAGTCGATTTTAAAATACGACTTTGACTCATTCAAAGTCGTTTTATCAATGGATTAAATTTCAAATTAAAAGGATATTTTTATGCCGAGTCTTCAGGGAAGTTACGACAACTCTATAAATTCAAATGTTTGATTATCACGAGTCAAAAGGCGACTTTTATGGATCAAAATGTGCAGGGAATATGATCTGCTTTATTATATATGTTTTCTCTGAAACACTAGGCACATTTGTGTGGTTATCAATCTATTATTCAAAAATGTGGAAAACAGTGACTGTAAAAAATCACACCGATCTGCTGATTCAAAAAGGAGCGTCAAAGCTCTGTTTATTTAAGAAGAAGGAACTCGATAGAAGATTAACTTGTTCTACACCAAATATCTATTGTGGATCTACTACTGCTGAAGTTGTGAATTATATCTCTATATCTACTGCAACTGGATCGACTCAGAACTGCTTCGACTTCAAAATTCATATTTCTAGAGATGACGATCCATCTACTGTCAATTGCATTCTGTTACAATTGTGAAGATCAACTGGAAAAGTTTTTTCTAAAATTATTTTTATCTTGAGTAACCAGCTTCTCATACTAAGCTGAGTAGGTTTGTGTTTGAACTATAAGGCTTTGTTTTTCTTTGGATTGTAAAGGTGTCAACTGCCTATACTCAGTTGTGAACTGGTCTGTTGAAACGAGGACCAGATAGTGAAAATCACCAAGCTCGTGGAGTAGAGCGTTGGTGGAGTGGACTAGGGGCCTTCTGTTCCCCGAACCATTATACATCTTGTGTTTCTTCTATTTAAATTTCCGCTGCAACATTTTATCTGATTAATGTTAAAAGGTAGAACACAATCACGAAATGATTTTTTAGAAGAAAAAATTCACCCCCCTCTTGTGTAAATTTGGTGTAATCTGATCCAAAAATTGGTATGAGAGTTTGAGATTTATGAAAAATCTTTAACAAGATTAAAGTGATTATACATAGAGCAAGATGACTGATACAAGAGAGGGAATGTCTATGGTCAGAGAACCATACTTCAATGGAGAAAACTATGGATGACGGAAGTCTCGAATGATCATCTATCTGAAAAATCTTGGATACAAAGTCTATTCTAAGATTCTAACTCCATATGAAATACCAGAAAAACCTGAAACATGGAGTGCAGCTATTGAAGAAGAATATGATATGAATTTGAAGGCTATGAATGCAATCATCTGCGGTCTAGGACCAAATGAATTTAACAGAGTATCTCAGTGCCTGACAACATATTAGATGTGTCAAACAATAGCTGTGACGTATGAAGGGACAGACAATGTGAGACAAATGAGATATGCAACTGCGAAATTGAAATTTGATACTTTCAGAATGTTTGAAGGTGAAAGCATTACCCAAATGAATGGGAGATTGACATAAATTGTCAATAATATAACAACTCTAGGATAACCTATCAAACAGGATGATCAAGGATTAAAAGTACAGAGAGTAGTGCCTACAAAATGGAATGGAATCTCTGCAGCAATCACACGGTCAACACCTGTCAAAGACATAACCATGAGAGAACTGATTGGAACATTAATGATGTATGAAGTTGAATTGGAAGATTAAACTAATGAACATAAAGTGCTTATCAAAAGATAAGATACTTCCATGAAGGTAAGTTCACAAAAAAAGAATAGAAAGATGAAGAACAGAGAAGTCAAAGCTAAATTAGAGAGCTCTGACTCATCAAACTCAGATGAAGAACTGGCTTAGTTAGACAGAAAATTTAGAAAATTCTACAACCAGAAAAGAGGCTTAAAAAATCCTTTAAGAGAGATGATAAGGAAGTAAGATGATATAAATGCAAGAAGATGTGGCATATCAGACCAGATTTCCCACAATTGAAAGATGCAAAGAAGAAGAAATTCTTCAAAAGAAATTACTATGAGCAGAAAGATAAGAAATCTTTGAAAGCAACTTGGAGTGTATCTGAAGACTCTAGTTGCTCTCCTGAATCAAGCTCAGAGAAAGAAGAATTCAATCTAAAAGAAAAAATGTGTTTCATGACAGAAATCGATGAGGTACACTCATATTACTCCTCTGACTCAAATAATGAATCAAATTCTGAATCAAGCTACACAAATGAAAAACTTGCAGCCTACTGCAATATGATTGAATAAAGATATGACTCACTATTTAAGAAACATAAGTCATGAAAGAACATACAAAAAGCTATCTTAGATAAAAGAGATACAATTCTGAAACAACATAAGGAATTAACTGATAAATACCATTCTATTAACACTAACTATATTAAGTTTGAATCAAGAATAAAAACACTGCAGAATGAAGTAGAATCATACAAATAGGCTGCATTGGTTTTTACAAAAGGAGAGAATTCATTAAATGAAATTCTTGGAAAAACTGTCATTAAAAAGGAGAGATTTGGAATTGGAAGTAAAAGAGAAAAACCTAAGCTATATAAAAATTATTTTGTTCCTAGATCTAAAAGGGTTAATTGTAACTTTTGTGGGACAAAGGGAAATATAGCTAAAAATTGTTTATTAACACAACCTCAAATTTGTGGTATTAAGAAAGCCTATGTTTCAAAAAACTTATATGATTCAACTGATTTTAAAAGAACAAAGAAAATCTGTATACCCAGATCATTGCTAGCTAACACCCCTGGACCCAACAAAATATGGGTACCAAAGCAATTTGTTTGAATGTCTTTGCAGGTAGCTGGCCACCAAAGTAGAAAAGATATATTGTACATGGACAGTGGCTGGTCAAGACATATGAGTGGAAATCCATTGAATTTTTCTTTACTCACTCAAAAGGAATGAGGACTTATCACATTTGGTGATAATTCCAAAGGAAAAATCATTGGCATTATAACTGTTGGAGATCCAAAAACAGTCTCAATTAACAAAGTACTTTATGTACAAGGATTAAAACACAACCTGATAAGTATCTCTCAACTTTGTGATGATGGATATACTGTTGATTTTACTAACAATTTCTATACTGTTTCTAAAGATAAACTGTTTAAATTTAAAGCACCAAGAACTGATAATGTCTATACTTTGGATTTAAATTCCTTGTATAAACAACAAGTAAATTGCTTGACTGCTAAAGTAAGTGAATCTTTGATCTTGCATAGGAGACTTGGACGTTGTAATATATATGTTTTAAATAAGTTATCTAAGAAAAATTTAGTTTCTGATTTACCTAGTCTCAAATTTGAAAGTGATAGATTCTGTGATTCATGTCAACTTGGAAAGCAACACAAATCATTCTTCAAATATGTTAACTAAATTGCTACATCTAAACCTCTAGAACTTATTCATATGGTTTTGTTTGTACCCTCAAGAGTAGCAATCTTGGATGGTAAATTATATGTATATGTTTTAGTTGATGACTATTCTAGATTTATGTGGATTTTCTTTTTGAAATTTAAAAATAAATCTTTAACTTTATTTGAAAGTTTTTGTAAAGCTGTTGAAAATGAAAAAGGTTTTAAAATAATTTCATTAAGAAGTGATCATAGTGGAGAATTTGAGAATCAGGAATTTAATTCATTCTGCTCAAATATGGGTATTAAACACACCTTTTCTGCACCTAGAACACCTCAACAAAATGGAATTGTTGAAAGAAGAAATAGGACTATTCAGGAAATGTCTAGGACTATGCGAAATGAATACAGCTTTCCTACCTACTTTTGGGAAGAAGCTTTAAGCACAACCTACAATATAATGAATAGAGTTTTAATTAGACCTATTTTAAAAAAGACACCCTATGAACTTTGGAATAAAAAAAACCTAAAGTTAACTACTTTTAAGTTTTTGGATGCAAGGTTTACATCTTAAACACCAAGGATAATCTTGGTAAGTTTGATCCAAAATCTGATGAAGGAATTTTCTTAGGATATTTAGTTACTTCCAAATCTTATAGAATCTATAATAAGAAGTACAGGATTGTTGAAGAATCAGTTCATGTGAAATTTGATGAATCTGATCCCTTTGAGAAAATGAGAGATCAAATGAATGAACCTGACTCTAATGATAACATGAAACTTGAGAACTTAAAGAATGATTTTGAAAATGATATAAAATAAATTCAGTCCAGTTCATAGGAACATGATATTGAAGAACCTTTAAATGTTTTGACTAGACAGTCTAGAACCCTAAAGAATCACCCTTTAGAAACTGTGATAGGTGACTTAGAAACTGGTATTCAAACTAGAAGAAACTTAGGAAACCTAGGGGAATTCTCTACCTTTCTATCCCAACAAGAACCCAAGACTATAGAGGAATCTTTAGACGATGAAAGCTGGGTAATAGCAATGCAAGATGAATTAAACCAGTTTAAAAGAAATGAAGTTTGGGAATTAGTGGAAAGACCTAAGAATTATCCAGTAATAGGAACCAAATGGGTCTTTAGAAATAAACAAGATGACCAAGGCACAATAACTAGAAATAAAGAAAGATTAATAGCTAAAGGATATAATCAGGAAGAAGGAATATATTTTGATGAGACTTTTGCACTTGTAGCTAGGTTAGAAGCCATTATAATCCTTTTATCCTATGCATCTTATATGAATTTTAAATTATTTCAGATGGATGTTAAATCTCCCTTTTTAAATAGTTATTTAATGGAGGAAGTTTATGTTGGGCAACCTCCTGGTTTTGAAAATTCACAAAAACCAGATTCTATTTTTAAACTTACTAAAGCTCTTTATGTCCTTAAACAAGCACCTAGAGCTCGGTATGAAAGATTAAGTTCTTTTCTTTTGAAAAATGATTTTACTATTGGAATGGAAGACCCATCACTCTTTAATAAAATTGTGAAAAAGAATATTTTATTGGTTCAAATTTATGTTGATGATGTAATTTTTGGATCAACTAATAAAACCCTTTGTCATGAGTTTTCAAATTTAATGCAAAAAGAATTTGAAATGAGTATGATGGGAGAAATAAACTTCTTCTTAGGACTCCAAATTTATCAAAAAGATTTTGGAAATCTTTTGAATCAAAGCAAATACATTACTGATTAGTTGAAGAAATTTGGACTTGAAAACAGAAAGACATATACAACTCCTATGTGTACTAATATAAAACTTGATTTGGATGAAACTGGAAAATAAGTTGACAACAAGTTATATAGAGGTATGATTGGTAGTTTATTATATCTTACTACTAGCAGGATAGATATAATTTATTCAGTACGTCTTTGTGAAAGATTTCAATCAAATCCTAAAGAATCTCATCTAAGTGCTGTTAAAAGAATTTTTAGATATTTAAAAGGAACTGTTTTCCAATCTATTATTTATCCTAAAACTTCTGATTTCAATTTGATTTCATATTTGGATGCTGGCTTTGGAAGTTTTAGATTAGATAGAAAAATCATATCAGGAACATGTCACTTTTTAGGAAAATCTTTAGTGTCATGGTCTAGTAAGAATCAACATTCAGTTGCCCTGTCAACAGCTGAGGCAGAATATGTTTCTGCTGGCAGTTGCTATGCAAAAGTGTTGTGGATGAAAAACACTCTTATGGAATTTGGATTGAATTTTAATAATACACCTATTTTATGTGATAATAAAAGTGCAATTAATATTTCAAAAAATCCTATCAGTCATTCTAGAGCTAAGCATATTGATATAAGGAATCACTTTTTAAGAGATCATGTTCTTAAAAAGGATATATCTTTATAATTTTTAAGTATTGAAATTCAATTAGCTGATATTTTTACTAAACCACTTCCCACTGTAAGGTTTGATTTTATTAACGGGGATCTAGGTTTATTTTATTTTAAATAAAATTTTATTTTAAAATGGTAGTTCTTTATTTTTAATTTTTCTTAAAATAATTTTTCTATTTTGTTTTTCAAACATAATAAGTTTCTTTTATCCATGTAATAAATTTTATTTATTTTTAAATATATGTAATGATTATTAAAAAACGAGAATCAAGGTTGTCAGAAACCCTTTCGACTTCTAAACTGTTTCATTTCTATCGAAACATTTTTGAATCCGCAAAACGAACCTCTCCTCATGAACCCTAATCTTTAAACCTCTGAAACCCTAACCTTCAAACCTTTAGAGATTCTCACATAGATTGTAAGGACTAAAAGATCCAGTGAAGCTAAGCCAAGAAATTCCAAGAGACAATGCTCCGAAGGAAGAAAAAATCTTACAGGGCAGGGTAATCGATCTGGAGTGGTTATTTCAGACAAATCTACTATTGAAACAAGCGATGTCATTTCAGAACCTTGAACAGATGTTCAACAGTGAAAATTCGGAATTTCTGTATGAGGTATAACTTTGATACTTTTCAAATCTATACAGTTTAGTCTGGGAGAAACCGAGGATAGTATGATCGATAGGATAGAGGATATGGATTTCTCAATCTCGTCAGTGGAAATTGGTTAGATTCTCAACTGCCCTCATGAGGGAGTTTTTCATTTCGATTTGAAAAATATTGGATATTCTGTGCATAAATCCGAGAACATAATGTCGTTTCTTTTTTTTTACTAAGACTATAAAGAAAATTTTTATCAAGGATTTGGAGCCTGATCAGAAAATTTTGGTCAAATTTGTTCAGACTGGAATAGATCCCAGAATGGAAGAAATGGAAATGATTTAGTACCCTGATATGTACATAATGTATATTCTGTTAAGTAATATCAAATTAAACTTCCCAAGGTACATGGTAAGGTACCTTAATTATTGCTGTCAAAGTGATGCCCAGATGAACTTTTACCCTTTCGGTAGATTTATTTCTAAATTGTTGCTTAAGAAAGACATGGTGAGATTAGTGGATGCCCGAGTACACTGTCGTCATTGTAATGTGTTTAATGCTGGAAATTTAAGGAATATTGGAAACTTATGGAGCACCATTAAAGGAAAAAAAATTCCAGTAGGAGCTGAGGATGACTAAGAGAGTGCTCAGACTCAACCTGCTAAGTCCTAGGAGGGAAAAGCCGAATCAAGAGTCCGTAATGTAGCAAAAAGGATCCTATTTGAAGTGGAAGATACTGAGGAAGAAAGAAGTTATGAAGGACTTCAATCTCGAATAACTAGAACTATTAATGAGGAAATTACTTCCCCTGCATTGGCAACAATAGAAGCTTTATTTTCTTATTCTTTTGTAAGAGAAGCTATTATTGATAAGACCATGAAAGATGTTAGTGAAAGGAAAATACCAGTAGAGGGATCAGAAGTTAAAGAAGAAGCTGAAAGGGAGACTCAGGAACAGATTGTAGCTGATGTTGAAGTTTCACATCAACAGGAAAAAGATAAGGAGGCACAACCTGGTGAGGAAGTGGCCAAAACTCATAAAACTCCTGAAAATATTGTTCTCAAAATTCCAGTGGAAGACAAAGATGCTGATTTTTGTGATGAAAATCTCCCTGATGCTCCAACAAAGGTACCTCAAGAGGATTTTTCTATGGAAGAGTCAGGAAAGGACTTTGAGGAAAAATCTGTGGACAAACCTACTCAGGACAAGGAGAAAGAAAAATCCGATGCTGAATCATTACCTTTGGTACTGCTGCATCATCCAGAGCCTGAGAATGCGAATCAAGCACAGGGTGCCTCTGATTCAAGGAAGAAAGAAGTTAAAGAATTGTACAAAAAGGTGTCTTAGTTGGAATCTGAGAATATCACTCTGGGAAATTCCTTAGACTTAGAACAATTGCGATTTCAAAAGATAAAGGAGAGTACAGTATCAAGGAAAGATGTTGAAATGTTTAAAGAGGATATGTTGAATGCAGTTGCAAAATTGAAATCTGAAATGATTATGAAGACAGATTTATCAGATCTAAAATTGTTTTGGAGAACAAATTTTCATCAGTTGCAAATAGTGTTGTTAGTGGATGAGGTACTTCACCAGATTTAATCAGAAGATTTCAAGCTATCACAACAGTGATGAGCAACATGAATGACCGGTTGCAAGATCTTCGATGTAACAGTGATCCATTATCAGTGTTGCTGGACAATCATAAATTTTTAGTGGATTAAATGACATCTAGTGAGCCACCAATCATAACACTGTTAAATCAGATGTCAGAGAAGCTGTCAGTGTTTATAGAAAAAGAGGAAAGGATGCATGAGTTTTTCAGAGTTAATTTAATCGAGTATATTCATATGACTCAGGAGAACAAAGAGATCATTATTAAACTTGGAGATGGGATGATTAAGCGACTCATGGAACAATTTATAGAAATCAAGTCTGAAATCTAGAGGAGATAGAACCTATTGACTATCTTTCCCAAACCTTGATTCTTATGTTTCTCATACTTGTATCTATTTTTAAATTTCAATGAAAATTAGTTTCTTTATTTCTATTTTTTTCCTATCTTTATTTTGATATGCCAGTACTCCAGATTTAATTATTGATAAATAGTTAATAATAGCATTTACCTACAGTTCAATGCAATATTAAAAGTGTCCAAATCCTAATTTATCATTCTTTTTGATATCACAAAAAGGGGTATAAATTTGGATAAACACAACATTTTTTTTAAAAAACCTTATTTAAATGATTTCCTGTATATTTAATGTTTTGAATTTATACAGATTTATCCTTATACAGAAATCTATTTTAAAGTTATTAACAGTTGTTTATTATAAAGGGAAATTTTCTTTTTCTTTTTATTCAGAGGGAAAATTTTGGATAAAACTAGAAACATTTATTTCTAAAGCAAAATTATTTTATTTTCATGAAGGGGGAGAAATTTTTATTTATTGAAATGATTTTGTTAAAATTAAGTATTGTTTTATCCTCTCAAAATTCTAAAACATTATGTAACTAATTTTTGAAGTTGATTTCATTTAATTAGTTTTATTATCTTATAGATTTTTTGATCATCAAAAAGGGGGATATTGTTGAGAAAAGTATTGTTTTCAGCAATACATAATAATGTTATTTAAAGGGGGAGATTATTAAAAATAATTCATTGTCTCTTTATGATAATTTTGATTCTCACAAATACCCTTAATTATTTTCTAATGATTTTATTTAGTATTTTGCAGGAATTTATCAATTTATTTTACTCTTGAAATTACGAGAATTTATCATTAAAGTATTCGTATTTAGCACGTTCTGGAAACACTATTCATGTGCTAATTATTTGGAATCTACTTTAGCGCATCCTGGAAACACTGTTCATACCCTACGTGGATAAAGGTAGCGTAAGGATGAAAAGCATGTATACTTTTTGAGATAACAGAAAAGTATGGTTAATCAACCATACGTTATCAGAAAATTATGGAAGAAGAACCTTACGTTTTGGTTATCAACAAAGTATGGAAGGAGAACCGTACGTAAGTACTAAATGTTACATTTGTTTTTCAAAAGTATGGTTCATCATCCTTACTTTTGTGAACAACCATATGTTCTTGGAAAAGTATGGATCATGTAAAAGTATTGATCTTTTACTGTACGTTTGAGAGTTGAAGAAAAATTATAGATGATCAACCTTACGTTTGAAGAAGGTAACATGAACCCTACATTTATGTTCAACCTTATGTTGTCAACCCTACGTTTGGAGGCCACGTCATCAACCTTACGTTTGGCATTGGAAAGTTTGAAAGACGATATTTTTTATTCAACGTTCAGCAAGCTGATTGTTAGGTGGATTTTAAGATGGATTTAAAGTTGATTTTAAAATACAACTTTGATCGATTCAAAGACATTTTATCAATGGATTAAAGATCGAATTAAAAGGATATTTTTATGCCGAGTCTTCAGGGAAGTTACGACTACTCTATAAATTCAAATGTTTGAATATCGTGAGTCAAAAGGTGACATTTATGGATCTAAATCTGCAGGAAATATGCTCTGATTTATTATATATGTTTTCTCTGAAACACCAGGCAGAGGTGTGTGGTGATCAATCTATTATTCAAAAAGGTTGAAAACAGAGACGGCAAAAAATCACACCGATCTGGTGATTCAAAAAGGATCGTCAAAGATCTGTTTATTTAAGAAGAAGGAACTCGATAGAAGATTCACTTGTTCTACATAAAATATCTATTGTGGATCTACTACTATTGAAGTTTTGAATTATATCTATATATCTACTACAACCAGATCGACTCAGAACTACTTCAACTTAAAAATCAATATTTCTAGAGACGACAATCCATCTGCTGTCAATTTCATTCTGTTGCAATTATAAAGATCAAGTGGAAAAGTTCTCTCTAAAATTCATTTTATCTTGAGTAACCAGCTTCACGTACTAAGCTGAGTAGGTTCGTGTTGGAACCATAAGGATTTGTTTTTCCTTGGAATGTAAAGGTATCAACTGCCTGTACTCAGTTGTGAACCGGTCTGTTGAAACGAGGAACAAATAGTGAAAATCACCAAGCTCGTAGAGTAGAGCGTTGGTGGAGTGGACTAGTGACCTTCTGTTCCCCGAACCACTATACATCTTGTGTTTCTGATATTTAAATTTCTGCTGCATCATTTTATCTGATTAAAGTTAAAAGGCAGAACACAATCACGCAAAGATTTTTGAGAAGACACAATTCACCCCCTCTTGTGTATATTTGGAGTAATCCGATCCAAAAAATCACACATTGAGAAAAGGGGTTAAGGAGTCGAAAAGGGAGGGATGATTCCTTGTTTGATAGTCTCCAAAAGAAGGTGAAAATAGGGTTAATTCAGGCCACCTGAAAACTTAGAATCCAAAACAAAAACAACTTGGATTATGTTTAATAGTGTGGAGGTGTAATTTACACTGTGAATCATTTTTTATTGATTGGTTAATGAATAAAAACAAGTACTCATGACTTGAACCAAAGTAATGTAATCATGATCTCACACCTTGATATTTTCTAACCATCAATGGAATGAATCATTGATTCAAACTATTACTATTTGTAATGGTAGGCTGTAAATCCTGAAATATGCAAAAAACCAAAACATTATAAAAGTTTTATAAGAAATATAAAATAATATAGATAATTTTCATACATTAAAAAAATATAGTGAAGTTTAAAATGGTTTATTACATAAAATAATAGGTTCTATCGGAAAAAAATTCCTATGGGTGATGGATTTTTTATATTGTATTGTTACAAATGATATTTTTTCATTTTTATCCTATTTCCATATAATATTTAGGATACCTTGTATGTGGGTATGAGCCCTTGTTATTGATTGAGTTATAGGTTATTTATTCACCATTAGCCTACGGAATATTCTTTACATTCATGTGATCTATTTTTTGGATCCATAGTTCTTTATACACATTACCCTTGACAGAACATTGCAACTAAGGTGGTAGTGGGTCACTATGTTTTTATAATAAAAGAAAATTAAATGTTCTTAAGTAAAATATCTAGTGGAATAACAATACTAATTATGAATATAATTTTTGGTTAAAGATATGTAATACACCTCATTTGTGTTGTTGATATAAGGATAATGTGTTTCTCTAGAGAAATGTTGGTTTATTCAATAGGAGACATAGTGACTGGGATTTTAGTTTTATAGGAAATGATACTAGTGTGATAGAGAATGAATACCCATATGAGATGACGTATTGGATAAATTTTGGTATTGATGCATTTTATTGGATGTGTCATGCCACTATTGAGTAAAATTTATAAAACTCATGAATGTCACTTAGGGATGACCATGATTATTTGTCAAGGAGTGTGTGGTGGGTATGAACTAATATGATTCACTTTTTGTAAATTAGGGTTTTTAATATGCTTAAAAGTATATAAGAATGGTGATACGGCTATGTGTGTGATGAATTAAGTGAGAAGAAAAATGAAAATATTAAATGAATTTCTATACAAGAAATAAAAAATCCTTATATTTAATCATTATGAACCTTCATTATCTCACTACTTTGATTAACTATCCAATTCTCTGGGTGTTCCAATGAGCTATTGAAAGTCTCACTGACTTGGTTAGGTTAATGGAATTCACATTAAACAAGAATTAAAAAATGACGATCTCATCACTCTGCCAAATGTAGGGAAATCATGATTCAATCAACTTCTCATACCACTGATGAAACTGTACATACAATATCTAAATAGAGAGAGTTGAAGTTATTTTTAATAGATGGAAAGGAAATGGGTAAGAGAGAAACCGGATTTTTTATTTTCTTCTCAACATGATACTCAATAAAAATCCTCAAAAAAGAACAAAACCACGTGCATGGACTTTGTTTCATTGGTTTTTATCCATTGTGTGATCAATGGGTTAGTCTACCATCATGCATGAGAGTTTGAGAATATATACCACTTAACAGATATAGAAACATGTATAAAGGGGAAGAAAGAGATCAATTATTTTTATAAATGGAAATAAGAAAAATTTTAATAAAGAAAATAAAAAATACTTTTCAAATTGAGACTAGGACAATAAACAATGTTCTGAATCCCTGGTGTTGGGAGTGGAAAAAAAATTTATATGAATTTGAAGGACCTTCTTCAACAATTCATCTAGCTTAGGTCCATGAGTTGTGGACTCTTCATTATCAAATCATCGTCACATGTAAAAACTTGAGGGTACTGATGATGGAGCTAGGTATATTTAGTCTTCTAATAACATTAAAGACATCCCTTAATTATTATAGTTATTCGTTAGATGAATAATTTCTATATAGATTTTTGATTAGATCTCATATTTATTTATATTGATTAGAGTACTGAATTTTTATTCTAGTTTAAGCTTTTCTATTTTTGTTATCACACATTTTAATCTATGGGGTGTATATGACTATTCCATAACATTCATGTATGTAGAAGGACATTTATATATCACTCTCTCACAAATTATAACTTGATTAATGGGATATATGACCTTTATATAAATTCTACAGTAGATGAATCATTATATTTTTTTTAATCTTGGTGGTTGGTTTAGTGTAAAGTTGATTTTAATGAACATATTTTCAATCAAAGAATTTTTAGAATTTATAGTCATGGTCAATCATGGAATGGATTGATTCATTATATCTCTTATTGTGATTAATCTTCACATTGTATTTTTCTTAAGGGTGGTTGTATCTTCACTCATGGTTACTTTTTCCACTATTTAAATTTTTTTCAATGATCGGTTGAGGACTTTCCATGCGAAGGGATTCATGGTGGTACTTATATGCATATTCACTAGTAAAAAAATGAAACCTTTGATCATACATATTTCATAGGCTACAATTAAATAGAATGTATATAACTCCTAAATATAGAATATGTATTATAAAGGTTATTTACCAAGGAGTGTGTAATTTCAATTCAGTAATATAAATCTATAATTATATTTTTTTTATGTTTGAAAGAAAATTTGAATGTTCATGATGGTGTGGGTGTTATGCATGAAACATGAAATAAAATGAAAAAATTGAATAAAATGATTTGAAAGAAAGGACACACCCCTAGATTCAACCATTTTGGTCCCTCACTTTCCCACTCTAATGAATATCTATTCAATTTCTTATATGTTATAACCTAATACACATAGTCTCTCTGCCAATATTGTGTGAATCGAAATGAAACTAAGGGATAGTTTCCTAATTATATTATCATAACTTACTCAAATTGATCATAAATTCATGTCCATACACTACCCAAACCATTGATCCTTCCACACATCAGTGATCCAAGTGGTGGGAGAATATATTATGGAGATTTCTCTAATACCCACTGATATAGAGAGGCCTGAAATAGAAATAACATCCCATCCATCCCAGGATAATGATAAAGAAGAAAAACCTTATAACATAATACCACATCCACTAATTTATATAATCATCATCATAGTGATGGTGGCACCTAAAAATAAAAACAAGGGGACCTCATATAAGAGTGGGGAAATATCTATGGGAAGAGAAACATGTGATGGTAGAAACCTAAGATTCTCTATTTTTAGATAAATTATTGATAGTCATATTATTTTATAGGTATGGAAAACCTAAATATAAACCCTATTGTAAGGAAAAACCAAGGACTCTCCCTTTTCTATTTATATGCGTCTTTTTATTAGTTTATAATAAAATTTATCTTATTGGATTTTATTTTTATTAGTTTTCACTATTGGGAAAATATATAAGAGGATTGATGACGTTATTTACCAAGAATCAAGGTAAGTGGCTTACTGAACCTAATTGATAAACTAGGAAATTTTTCTTTCAATCATTTCAAAATTATTTATACATTGAAATTTATCATCATTCGTTTTTAACATTAAAATAGTAATAGTGAAAAAGTGTGGGGGAGGGATTCTCAAATGTGAAAAGTAATTTAGAATATATTAAATTAGTTTTATTTCCTTTCTAGGATCTATTTTTAGAATTTGTAAAGAAAAATATTCATTCGCTTTTCTTTTCTTTTTTATTGGATTTTTATGCTACGTAAAATGAATTTTAATGTTATCCTTCCAACAAAATGATTTCATTATAGATATTTAGGATTGAATTATTTTGAAATTGTTGTTATTTCAGGATTTTAGAGTGAATTAAATATATTTTTATTTAAATTATGTTTATGAACTAATAAAAGGGGTAGAATAAGAACTATAATCTAACAAAACTATATATTTTAACTCAAAACTAGGATAAATAGTTTGCGTGAAATAGAAAACCTCAAGGATACTACTCAAAATATAGCCTTATAATTCCATTGATACTGGAGTAAAATGGAAAATTAGGATCCCTCAATTATTTTGTTAATTGGTTAGACACTAAGGGATTGAGTAATAAAAATACTCGGTAAATTCATTATATCCATTGGACATACATGGTTAGAAAATTTTTATATAATTTCCTGATTACAATAAATGAATGGATTTTAGGAGATGTGGACATTAGACATAGAATAATATGAGAGAAAGAGAATTATAATAATATCATGTTATCTCATTCTGAATATGAAAAATAAAACTCTTATATATTGATTCCACCTCACATACTTTACAAAAATCATCACTATAGGGGAGGAAGGCTACAAAAAATGTCAACAAGGGGACCTCAAAGAAGAGTTATGCAAGGGATATTATAAGAGAAAAATGTGGTTATACATACCACATATTCTCCATCCTTAAATATATTGGAGATAATCATAAGATTGTATAATAGTAGGTAGCCCATATATATCTCCTCTTATGAGGAAAACCCCTAGAATCTCCCCATTTTCTATTTCTTTGTGCATTTTGCTTTAGTTAAAAATAAATTATATCTTGTTGAATTATATTCATTATAGGTCTTCTCTATACATAGAACTCCTAGTATGATATATGAAGTTATCTACCAATAATTTTGGGAAGTGGACTTCTTAACCTACTTGGTAAATTAAAAAGGTGTCTTCTTTCCTTTCACAACTATTTATACACCAAAATTTCATTAAATTACTATATAGAATTAAAAGGGAAGAGGTGAAATAGTATGGGGGTGGATTTAGAAGTTTTATAAGTAATTTTTGATCTGTTATATTAGTTTTAATTCCTTTTAGTATCTCTATTTATAATCTTCAGAGAAAAATATTCTAGTCCTTTTTTTTATTTTTTAGTATGTTTTTAGGCCAAGAAATTTATTATTCTAGTATATATTTCATAGTTAATGATTTCATGATACTTCTTTAGGATTTAATTATTTTGAAATTTTTGAGATGGTATGTTTTTTCAGTGAATTAAACATTTTTTTTAATGAAATTATATTTATTACTAGGAAATGTTTGGAATTGATATTATAACCTTAAGAAATTAAATTTTTAAACTCAAACCTATGTAACCTAGCATGTTTGAAATAGAACACCTTAAGAGTACTACTCAAAAGAGTGTAATATAAGTCCTTTAATTCTATATTAAAATGGAAAAATAGAATAAAAATGATCTTTTAAGATACTTTGGAAATTTGGGCACGAGTAATGAAATCCCTATGTAAATTCAACAAGTTCATTAAACATATGAAGTCTAGGAAATTAAAATAAGTTTTTAATTATAAAAAATGAATGTGTTTTTAAATTTTTATTTCCTTAGAGTGAAATAGTGTATTTGTAGGGGAGTAATGAGATCCAATATTTCTATAATGTTGAAAAAAATTTATGTCACGCCCCAACTCCTGAGTTCCCAGAGCCGGTGCCATACCGAGGACCAAATTCAGTTTAGGCTCTGGGAAACGAGCTACTATTGAAATGTTTCATCTGCTCAAAGATGTTACCTGAAAAATTTTAATTAAAAACGTAGGGTGAGGATACGAATTCCCAGTAAGGGGTTTAAAAATAACATACTATACCCAAAATAACTTTTGAAAACATTCTTTAAAGTTTCCATAAAACATTTTCTTTAAATTGCTGTAACACATTAAACATACCATGACAATTGTCTATGGTATATAAGTGCATAATTTAAAACATACTAACATTACTATGATTCAATTATGAGAATTCTCATTCAGAAAGTAAAGTAAAAGACATTTCATGTTAATATGCAAGTACAAAATTATTAACTATGTATAATGAATGATCAGAGCTGCGCATAAAAATAATAACTTCAATTTCATCATTTACTACGGGCCATTAAATTTTTGAATATTGCATAAATAATAAATATTCCATACTTAAACTTCTTCTGATTCTCATAATCGTAAGCTCTTTAACCAGGAATATTCTACTAGTCGAATAATCCTATGGTTAATTAATTAACATAGTCTTAATGAGGAAAATGCATATGTCGGACTGTGTCAAGGCCTCGCCCAAGACCTAGGGGCTAACTATAACCGGACCCAAACTCGGAGAGCCTCTGTAACCAGACTCCAACTCGGAGTGCCTCTGTAACCGAACACCAACCCAAAGTGCCTCTGTAACCAGACACCAACCTAGCGGGTCTGCTGTAACCAGACCCCAACCCTAAGGGCTTAATTTTACTGATCCCCAACCCAGAACATACTAGTCCAATGCATTACTCATATCTCTAAATCAAAGTGCACATACCAGTTTGATTTTTTGAATCACTTATCATTCCCAGTACACATACTACTTGGGTTCTTAATTCACATTATTCAAAGTGTCCCATGCCACCTTGAATAACTAAATTCCTATATCATAAATTATTAATAACAACAAATTGTTTGATTATCATGTAAAATAATAACATTACAAGTATTCCATAGTAATAAACTTTTAATTCATTAAAATACACGTTCATTGTTCATGCTCAATTCATGTACTAATAAAAAGTATTTGAAACAGATTAAATCATAATATACCAATTATTAGTTAGATAACCAGTTTCTCAATGACATGCATAAATTAGTATGCATTCATTGTGCATGTGATACTGATGTAAAGACCACAAGTAATGATTAGATGGGGTTACCACTTGAAAATATAGTTCCTTAATTTTCAAAATCCATGTTCGTGGAAATGAACATTTAAAGTTTAAAATTTCTATTTGAATTAAGACAGAAGTCATTTGTTCAAAAAGCATAAGATGGTAAAAAGTCATGTCTTATGAAATAGCCATGCCTTTTGTTGTATAACATATAAGGCCAATTGATTTCCAGTGCATCATTTGTTTTATGTAATGCATATATTAAAGTAAACATATCAAAAACATACTTTAACCACCGATGTTTATTTATGGCCATGTTAATTTGGACTATGATTAAAACTTATAGGTGCATACGTATATCCATATGTTTATATATATATATATAATATATACATGTTGCACCCAAGTCTTTATTTAAAGATTGTAAATAATATTTAATATGATAAAATAGAAATATATTGAATTATATGTGTCTGTCCGAATATACCCTAAGTGTATAACAGCTAATAATTATAAATTAAAATACCCTTAACTTATATACACATAAAATAATAAGTTATATAAGTGTACATATATATACACACACATATAAAATAGTAATTTGATCAAATTAATTAAAATCTTACAAAATATACTTTTAATTGAAAATGTTAAAACATAACACATAAAAGTCATAAGAACATAAAATAAATATTCAATACAAATTATAATGAACCCTTACAAAAATGACTCCATGAATTTTATGGTTCTTCGTTAACTTTAGAAACTCATGTTTTTAGTAAAACTTAATTCCAGACATATAGTTTTATGAAGAACCGTAGGGCTGTGCATATTATACTTATATATTTCCATTTACATGTGTATATATATAACCGATTATGTATTTAAGGAATAAAATGAATTTTCTTGAGGTTTCCATACTTAGGGACTATTAATACCCTGTAACTCAAGATCTTTCAACTCTTAAAGAAAGAATTAACCTCAAACCGTAAGATGTTGTACACTTATATTACAAGTGTATATGTATTTATATATATATACACTACTTAAAACCCAATGAGAAAGACAAAGATTAATCCCCTACAAACATAATGTCGTAAAATAAATAAACATTCGAGACAAAGTATAATGATCCATTACACCACCTTAAATGAGACATGACTTTTATATATTAAAATAAATAAGATAAATTTGATAATTCTCAGCTCATTCCCTTTTTGAAAATAAAATACCGTAATTGAAAATAATTTCTAGCCATATCATTATAAAACATCATTGCAAATCATCACCTAACAGATTTAGAACTGGGTGAAATAAAACTATATAAATGTATATATGATATATATACTAGTGTATATTCGTGTTTGAAAAAGAAAGACAAAGTAGATTAAACCCTTACAGTAGAGAAAATTTAAACATTGTTCTAATGAAAATAAATATATATACCACATAAATTAATCCCTTACACAAACATAAATTAGAACTTTACGTATAATCTCCTAATATGATTTGTAATGGGAAAAGTGAAGAAAACAGTTTCCATTGTATGAATAATTTTTTGACAAATAGACACTTGAAAATTAAATGTTTTTCCCTTACACAACCAGAAAATAGAGGGTATAAATAAATCTTCTTTACATAACATAAGATAAATAAATTTACGAGCTAAGTATTTAACCCTTACCAATTTTAGGAATGTTGATAGGATGTTTTGAACACACCCACCGAGCATCCAGTAAGGCCTCCCCCTCCCCCTTTTTATTTATGAAAGTAGTAAGACCTTTAAAACCATACTCATACTATTTAAGTGGGACCGGTAGAGACATTTTAATAAATTTTTTATAGTGACAGATTCAAGCTAGTGGTGAAAGCTCGGTTTACAGGTGCAGATGCCATAATTTACATTCAATCAATTAGAAAAATTAATGCAACCAAATTAACACGACTAATATTAAAAATAATTAAGCATGTTGGGGGAACAAATTAGTAGACTAAAATGATATTCCCACTATTTATAGTCTAAAAGTAAAACATTCACGGATCATGGACTGTAGATGACAACCAAGGAATAATATATAAAAAAACAAAACAAAATAAGAGTTAGTGGATAACACACCTCACTAATAACCAAAGAAACTTGGAACCTAGGATAAAGAAATGCATAACATAGATCAGAAGACATATAACATAAAACCTACCTTAAATTCGGACAGACAGAAACCCTAACTCCACCCAAACCCGGACTAAGTTAGCTAAATACAATTTGATTCAAAATCCTTAAATCATGAACAATGATCTGCTGCGGAACTCCCGGACACAGTTCACACCATCATTTCCGATCGAACCACCAGCAGCGAGCATTTCTCCTGGTCTCTATCGACATCGTCTCACACCCAGGGTCGATTCCCTTTCCTTGGATGAAGCCCGCATGGCGCACAACCCGGAAACCTCGTCATGACCACGATCACCAATAAAATGCTCTAACACACCTCATTTCTCTACAGATGGAACCCAGATCGATGCCAACCCCCCTGATGAGGCCCCCCCTGCTGAGCAACCCCATACACACCTGGCCTGCCTGAGACCCCAGGCACCGGACCGCTGAAAGCTAAACGCGGCCTGCACCTGAAGCGTGGAGCTCCCCAACTCCCAAAGAGTAGTCTCCCTTCTTCACATATCACACAATATCTCTTCTTTTCTTCTTCTTCTTTTTGGTCCTTTTCCCCCTTCTATGCCTAAATCCCAAACCGTGTTCCCAAAAAAAAAACGGGATCCTCACAAATCCCTTACGAGATTTCCTTCTTTTTTTTTGTTATTTTAATAATCCATTATTATTATATTTAAATTATTATCTTAAATTTTAAAGAATTTAAAAATCTATAAATATTAAAATAAATACCCACTAAATCTATCTAAAAACCTATTAAAAGTAAAAGTTGTTATTAATAAATTCTTTTATAAAACATGTATTTATATATCTTATATTATATACTGTTAATGTTATTATAAATTAAATTAATAATTATCATAATTTTTACAAATTATTTTTAATTTTGAAAATTGTGAAAACAAATGTTAATATGACATGTTTCAAACTAACAATCATTTTTTGTTGAATGTTTAATCATTATATTAGTCAAATTATTATTATTAATATTTTTTTTAATTTTATTAATCCAAAATTCAAAATGTTAATTTATAATCTAACAATTATTACATTCTCTATATATACATGTGTATATAACATATTTTCGAACTCATATAATTGATCAAATAATTTCCCGTATAATTAAAATAGAAAAAAAATAATGTCATTAAAATATTTAAAATAACAATATTAGATGTCATGTATAACTGCATCTAAAATTATAATTTTTATAATAGTGTTTTCATTCAAATCCAATATACAAATATACCTATATATATTTCAAATTTTTGAAAATAAAAAAACTAGTTATGTTATTCTAGTTATTATTTAAAATATTCTATAAAATAATTATTCGATTAGAATAAATTATGTTTGACAATAATAGTTATTTTTATTCTTTAAACAAAGTGAGATAATATTTACATTGAAGTTTTTACTTTGTTTGGATAACAAAATAAAACCTCAATATTACTAATACACGAGAAACAAGTTTTTGGGGCATTACGTTTTTCATCCCTACAAAGAATTGTGTCCTCACAATTCTAAAATTCTTATACACAAACCACAACAACACCAGACACACGTCACCCTCGAAGTACCTTTACCGGGAACACCATCGATGATAGTGTGTTAAAGACCTCAGGTGGATTCATAATGCAGTATTTAGCTGCTCGATTTCTCTGGCCTAGACACAATGTGAGTATCTAGGATCAAAACTGTGCATAAAGCACTCAACCTTCCATAAAGAGACATGAGAGGTGTGGAGGTTGGAAAGTTCTTGAGTGGACTAAATCCCTATAAGTCCCACGTACCACGTCATTATTTAAAATATTGATGTCATAGAGTTCTCCATACATACTAAAACTCAGGACCTGGAATAGGTAGGCCACTCGATGGTCACCATCTAAAGTAGCTTCTAGGAATTTACCTACAGCTCGGTAGTTATCAGCTAGAGTGAAACATAGAAAATGAGCTTCCTGATACTAACCACTTTTCCTATATAAAGCCAATTTTTCATATGAAATATGGTAATAGACCAGATTACTTCCTTGGTAAAGATGGAGAATGTTTGGACGATTCGATACTCAATGGAGTAGTTTAAAAGTCAGACGTAAGTTGGCATAGGGCTTGTCCTCTTCGGAGCATGTCTTGATAATTATAGTCACTAACAGCTTAGTAGGTAGGGATAATATATTGGTTGGTTGACTCGTATCTTCTATCTGAATTTTTTTAATAAATAAACTTTCAATATGGAAAATCCATTTTAAACAAAGTTATTGTTTTATATAAAAACATATCAAAATAAAGAATACAACATCTTTCATTTAGAAATGATTTTTAAAACCTAAGAAATTACGCAATATCTTGCTTCATTTCACTAGTATGGATTTCCGGAAATCCTCTAAGATGACTCCTCATAGATTCCACCGATTTTGGGGATTTCACAAGTTTTTAGAAAAACAGATCCCCAAAGCGGTTCTAAATTCCTCTATCTCCTTGGTCTAGATGCAACGTGTGCAACTAGGGTCAACCGCATATGGACATCTAGATTTCAGATTGAGAGAAGCATGTCAGTTATCAAGTTGAGCGACCTCGGTATGAACTTGATTCTGATAAGGCAAAAAAGTAGTCTCACTCTCAAGGGCTTCAAAGTCCTTAACTTGACCACGGAGACTGTAGTTCCAAATTTGACATAGATATCCTGCCCGGAGGTCGCCCCCTTGTGTAGCCTCCTCAAAGTCCTCAAGAGAAAAGAAATTATTGGCTAGGGTAAAACATTTAATGATACCCTTTAAGTATTTTCATTATCGTACATAGAGCTGGAATTGAGCGTTCATCATGAGGTAGTAGAGGAAACCTTCTCCTTGGTGAAGTTAGAGTACACGAGGAGAGTTGGATACTCGGTAGAGGGTTTTTCATGATAAAGGAATATTTTCAAAAGTATAATAGTTTTCTACACATGAATTTCCCAGTATGGTCTCTAATACTTCTATTGGAAGAGAAAAAAGACTAGCACTTTGGTTTTCCATCTGAAAATTAAGAAAACATCATTCTTAGTATTGCTTAAGTAGGTTTTCATTGTTCAGTTCTGGTTTTCCAGAGTTATCTGAACTGAATAATTTGATACCTACTATCACACCCCAGCTCCCAAGTACCCGAAGTCAGTTCCAGACAGAGGATCAAATTCGGTTCAGGCTCTGGGAAACTAGCTACTGCTGAAATGTTTCATCTTCTCAAAGTTGTTACCAGAAAATTTTTAATTAAAAATGTTGGGTGAGCATACAAATGTCCAGTAAGGGGTTTAAAAATAACATACTATACCCAAAATAACTTTTGAAAATATTTTGTAAAGTTTTCATAAAACATTTTCTTTAAAATGTTGTAACACATTAAACATACAATGATAATTGTCTAAGGTATATAAGTGAATAATTTAAAACATACTAACATTATTATGACTCAATTATGAGAATCCCCATTCAGAATAGAATGTAAAATACATTTCATGTTAATATGCAAGTACAAAATTTATAACGAGGTGTAATCCATGATCAGAGCTGCGCTTAAAAATAATAATTTCAATTTCATCATTAACTAGGTGCCACTAAATTTTTGAATATGGCATAAATTATAAATATGCCATACTTAAACTTCTTTTGATTCCCATAATCATAAGATCTTTAACTAGGAATATTCTACTAGTTGAATAATCCTCTGGTTAATTAATTTATATAGTCTTAATGAGGAAAGTGCATATGCCGAACTGTGTCAGGGCCTCAGCCAAGACCTAGGGGATAACTTTAATCGGACCAAAACCTGAATAGCCTCTATAACCGGACTCCAACCCGGAGTGCCTCTAAAACCGGACACCAACCCGGAGTGCCTCTGTAACTGGACACCAACCCAGAGGGTCTGCTATAACTGGAACCCAACCCAGAGGGCTTAATTTTACCGGTCCGAAACCCGGAACATACAAGTCCAATGCATTCCTCATCTCTCTAAATCAATGTTCACATACCTTATTGATTTATTAAATCGCTTATCATTCAGAGTACACATATTACTTGGTTTCATAATTAAAATTATTCAAAGTGTCCCATACCACCTTGAATAATTAAATGATTATCTAATAAATTATTATTAACAATAAATTGTTTGATTATCACATAAAATAATAACTTTAAAACTATTCCATAGTAATAAAATTTTAATGCATTAAAATACATGTTCATTGTTCATGCACAATTCATGCACTGATAAAAGGTATTGGAAATAGACTAAATCATAATATTCCAATTATTATTTTGACAACCAGTTTCTCAACGACATGCATAAATTAGTATACATTCATTGTGCATGTGATATTGATTTAAATCCCACAAATAATTATTGTATGGGGTTACCACATGAAATGATAGTTCATTAATTTTCAAAATCCTTGTTCGTGGAAATGACCATTTAAAGTTTAAAATGACTATTTGAATTAAGATAAAAGTCATTTGTAAACCAAGAAAGTGTTGATAAATAGTCATTTCTTATTAAATTGACATGCCTTTTGTTGTATAGCATATAATGACAATTGATTTGCAGCGCATCATTTTATTATGTAATACATATATTAAATTAAACATATCAAAAACATACTTTAACCACCAAAGTTTTTTTAGGGCCAAGTTAATTCGGACTATAATTAAAACTTAGGTGCATAAATATATCCATATGTATATATATATAATATGTACATGTCACACCCAAGTCATTATTTAAAGATTGTAAATCATCTTTAATATCATAAAATAGAAATATATTGAATTATGTGTGAATGTTTAAATATACCCTAAGTGTATAACAGAAAATAATTATAAAATAAATACCCTTAACTTATGTACACATAAAATAATAAGTTATATAAGTGTACAAATATATATACATACATATAAAAACAGTAATTTGATCAAATTAATTAAACTCTTACGAAATATAAATTTAATGGAAGAGGTTAAAACATAACCCATAAAAGTCATAAGATCCTAAAAAAATATTCAATACAAATTATAATGAACCCTTACAAAAATGACTCCATGCATTTTATAGTTCTTCGTTTACTTTTGAAACTCATGTTTTTAGTAAAACTTAATTCCGGACATACCGTTTTATGAGAAACCATATGGTTGTGCCTATTATACTTATATATTTCCATTTACATATGTATATATATAATAGATTATGTATTTAAGGCATAAAATGAATTTTCATGAGGTTTCCAAACTTAGGGACTATTAATACCCTGTAACTCAAGATCTTGAAACTCTTAAAGAAATAATTAACCTCAAACCATAAGATGATGTATACTTTTATTAAAAGTGTATATGTATTTATATATACACACAACTTAAAACCCAATAAGAAAGACAATGATTAATCCCCTAAAAACATAACACCGTAAAACAAATAAACATTCGAGACAAAGTATAATGAGCCCTTACACCACCTTAAATGAGACATGACTTGTATAAATTAAAATAAATAAGATAAATTTGTTAATTATATGATCATTCCCAATTTGAAAAATCCAATAACGTAATTTAAAATAATTTACACCCTTCTCATTCAAAAACATTATTGCAAATCATCACCTTGCTGATTTAGGACTGGGTGAAATAAGACTATATAAAGGTATATATGATATATATACTAGTGTATATTCAGGTTTGAAAAGGAAATACAAAGTATATTAAACCCTTACAGTAAAGAAAATTCAAACATTGTTTTAATGAAAATAAATATTTATACCAAATAAAATAGTCCATTACAAAAACTTAAATTAGAACTTTACATATAATCTGCTTATATAATTTGCAATGGGAAAAGTGAAGAAAACCATTCCCATTGTATCAAAAAATATTTGATAAATAGACGCTTGAAAATAATTTGTTTTTTACCTTACACAACTAGAAAATAGAGGGTATAAATAAATCTTTGTTACATAACATAAGATAAATAAATGTATGAGACAAGTATTTAACCCTTACTGATTTCATGAATGTTGACAGGTTGTTTTGAACACACCCACCGAGCATCCAATAAGGCCTCCTCCTCCCCCTTTTTATTTATGAAAGGAGTAAGGCCTTTAAATCCATTCTCATACGGTTTAAGTGGGACAGGTAGAGACATTTTAATAAATTTGTTATAGTGACAGAATCAAGCTTGTGGTGCAAGCTTGGTTTACAGGTGCAGATTCTATAATTTACATTCAATAAATTAAAAAAAGTAATGCAACCAAATTGACATAACTAAAATTAAATATAATTAATCAATGTTGGGGATAAAATTAGTAGACTAAAATGACATTCACATTATTTATAGTCTAAAAGTAAAACAATCACAGATCATGGACTGTAGATGAAAACCTAGGAATAATATAAAAAAACAAAACAAAACAATAGTTAGTGGATAAAAAATGTCACTAATAACCAAAGAAATATGAAACTAGGAGAAATAAATGCATAACTTAGATCAAAAGACTTATAACATAAAACCTACCTTAATTTCGGACAGACAGAAACCCTAACTCGACCCAAAATTGGACTGAGATAGCTAAATATAATTTGATTCGAAATCCTCAACTCATAAAAACCGATCTGCTGTGGAACTCCCAGACCCGTTTCACACCCTCTTTTCCGATCAAACCACCAATGGAAAGCATTTCTCCTGGTCTCCCTCAGCATCAACTCACACTTAGGGTCTATTCCATAACCTCGGATGAAGCCTGCATGGATCACGACCTGGAAACCTCATCAAGGCCACGATCACCACTAAAACGCTTGGCCATCCCTCGGTTCGCTACAGAAGGAACCCAGATCGATGACAATCCCCCGACGAGGCCCCCCTGCTAAGTGTCCCCATATATGCCCCACCTGCCCGAGACCACCAGTGCCGGACCGATGAACCCTAAACACGGCATGCACCCAAAGTGCGACGCTCCCCAACTCCAGAAGCAAGGTCTCCATTCTTCATGGATCACAAGGGATCTCTTCATTTTTATATTTTTTTGTTTTTGGTCCATTTCCCTCCTCTGTACATAAACCCCAAACTGGGTTCCCAAAAGAAAAAACAGGATCCCTCAAATCCCTTATGAGATTTCCTTCTTTTTTTATTTTAATAATCTATTATTATTATATCTAAATTGTTATCTTAAGTTTTAAAGAAGTCAAAATGTTATATATATTAAACTAAATATCCACTAAATATATCTAATAACATATTAAAAGTAAAAGCCATTATTAATAAATTATTTTATAAAACATGTATTTATATATCTTATATTATATACCCTTAATTTTATAATAAATTAAATTAATAATTATCATAATTTTTACTAAGTGTCTGTAATTTTGAAACTTGTTAAAACAAATTTTAGTATGATATTTTTCTAATTAACAATAATTTTTTGTTGAATGTTTAATCATTATATTAGTTAAATTATTATTATTTATTTATTTATTTATAATTTTATTAAACCAAATTTCAAAATGTTAATTTATAATCTAAAAATTATTACATTATATATATATACATGTGTATATAACATATTTTTGAACTCATACAATAGATCAAATATTTTTCCGTATAATTAAAATAGCTCAAAAATAATGTCATTAAAATATTTTAAAATAAAAATATTTGATGTCTTGTATAACTACATCAAAAATTAAAATTTTTATAACATTATTTTCATTCAAATACAATATAGAAATATACCTACATATATATTTCACATTTTGAAAAACAAAAAAAACTAGTTATGTTATTATAGTTATTATTTAAAATATTCTATAAAATAATTAGTCGATAAGAATAAATTATGTTTGACAATAATAGTTATTTTTATTATTTAAACAAAGTGCGATAATATTTACATTGAAGTTTGTACATTGTTCGGATAAAAAAATAAAACCTCAATATTACTAATATACGAGAAATAAGTTTTTGGGGCATTACATTTTCAATGTAATTAACTCCCTAATCTAGATAACACCTGGGAAAATATCTTATTTTTAAACATTGTAATATCTGAAACATCAATGACAAATGATTTAAGTCTCAGTTTTTAAGTTTTATTATTCATTTTACAATTAATTGGAAAGACATGAATTGATTTGGAGAGAAAAAATTTCACTATAAAATGCCTTATATCCCTTTATTAATTGTTCTCATTCATTTTGATATGTTTCTTGACCTGCCACACACTAAGAGTTGTGATTTTTTATGTTTTTGAGTTACCCTTACATGAGGAGCACAATTTTTGTAAGGGTAACCTCTTTGGTCTCATGGTCAATTATTTTCAAGGGGTGGTTAAGGACATGCATAACTTAGGTATACACAATGAAAATATTATGAAAATTAATTATCCATGGCTTAAACCTTTACATGGCCTCATCAGAACTTTTCCTTCACTATTCCATATCATAGAGATGTTACCCTTATGCAGACTATACTTATCATGTGTGGGTAGATTTGAAACATAAAAAATAACAATTCATAGTGCATGGATTGTCTAGAAAAATATCAAAATGAATGAAAACATTAAAATACATAACTAAAATCTTTTAAACACTTAAATTCCAATTATCTAAATAAATGAACAGATTTTTAATTAAATACAAAATGAATAAAAACACTTTTAATCCAAAATTTTATTCATTCATAAATGAAGGTCCAAATTTTAAAAAGTATAAAAAATGATTGTCTATGGTTTTATCTAGATTATGGTGTTGTTTTACATTGAAATATAGTTTTAAATTGGGGAAATATTTTCTTTCAGAACTCCCCTATAATTATACCATTGCACTAATGAGAAATAATAATAATTCCAATTAATTAAAAATATTATTCCATACAAGTCTAAAACATAACTAATAAAAATGAAATAAAGAACATAACCATTAATTACTGAATAATTTCACACCGCTTATGTGAATTACCACCCCAAATTATCTTTATTACAAGTAATTTTTTTAGTTCCAAGAGTGTAACAAATTATATTTTAGTAGAATTAAAGAGTTAATAAGGACAACTTTACTTTATCACTATATCTTAGGTATCTTATATCCAGGATCTCTTTTCCACATCCTAGATACAACAAAAATTACATTATTATAATTGAATCACCCCATTTTTATCTCGTTCAATATTCACATCACCTTAAACTATTTCATTTTTTATTATTAGGATGTTATTTGAATTTTTACCAAAAATTTATGTTCCAAAATATTTTTAAATTTATAGAGGCCATTTATTAAACACACAACAAGTGCCTAACTATGTCATAGATTTACTCTAGGATCCTAATTAACCATTTTAATCCTATTTTAATTAGCCTATATAGAAATTAATTGATTTAGAACCCTGAGATTTTATATTTCACCCCATTTAATTTTCCTATTTTTGAGTACAAAAATATTGTTTCCTCAGTTTATATTTATAATTGAAGTTAATATTTTCTACCACACTCCTTTTCCAAGAATTAAAATGGAATTCCTATAACAAAATTTTAATTGACTAAAAAATAATGAAACATTATAATGTAATGAATCATTGAATCACAAAGAAAAGGAAGTCTATCATCCACTATACTAAAAACTTTTGAATTTATAATTTCCTAGACAAAAAATACAATAAATATTAAAATAGATGAAAATAATAAGTATATTTTTACTTAATGATTCTAAAAATTGGTCCCCAAAATCATTAAAACCTATTTAATAGATTAAAAATTACTTATAACAGGTCTAAATTCCTCCCATACACTTATTCACCACATCCCATATAAAGTGAAATAGAAATTCAATAACAATGTAGTGTATTAATTATTGTAAAAGGTTTGAAGACTCTAGTTTCTATTTATCCAAAAGGTTGAATTTTCACTTCCATGGATGTTGGGTAGATAGCTATAGATATTCTTCAGGGTTATTTCCACAAATGGGGAACCTATAGAAAAAAATTAAACATAATAATTTCTTTAAAACTAACAAAAAGTGAAAAAATAAAGAGAAAATGGAATGAGTTTTAAGATTTTATCTCTTAAAAGGGGCTTTATTTAGGCTTCCCAAAATTAGATAGTCTTATGATTGTCCCAAAACATCCAGAGGATGGATTTTCTCTGGTACTGTATTTTTATTTTTTTATATACATTCTATTTGTATTATTTGGGTACCATTTATTAATATAATTTACCTTACACATTCCTGCTAATGATGATTTTGTAAACATATGGAGGCAGTATCAAGATATAGGGTTTATTTCTTCAGGTTTATCTTGAGATAAAGGGGTAGTATTGTTCAATTCATTATTTTCAATCATAGTGGATAGTATTAAGAGATCCTCCATGTCTTATTTCATTCCATATAATTTTTAATGTACTCTTCATTAAATTCATCTAGATAAGACTTTTTCAGTTTTTCAAAATAATACTCATCTAAATGGAATTTTATTTATTAGGTAAATATATCTTAAAATTACAATAAAAGAGTCACTTCAATGGAGGATACCTCAAACTTTTTTCATTCTTCTGGGAAACATGTTGTTTGATAGAGATTTTATCATAAACACAAGTCAAGTGTGATTTTAATTTAAAGTAAATATGTAACACCCCAAGCTTCCTATGATACACTTCTCTTTGAATAATACAGTAGCGTGTGTTGTACGCAACTTCGAGTTCTAACACACACCATAACCAATCAATGTAGCCGTTATGAATAGTAATACCTAATTTTTAAAATTTTATAAATTTTATCTCTCAAAATGGACTTCTCTTTTAATAATACAGTAGGGTGAAATTTTGGTACTTTTCGGATAACTTTTATATTTTGATGAATAGTGAAAATTACTAAATTTTAATTAAAAACAACTTTTTTAATCAAAATAATTAATAGTGATAAATTATGAATTTGAGTGGTTTTAAAGTATATTTAAAATATATTTTTACCATTTAATACAATGATGGTAATTTGACACAATTTCACAATTAAACCATACATAAACAAGTATAAATCTTTTGATAGTTATTATATCTTAAAAACACACTTTTTATTTTAACAGCGGGAATTAATTTTAAATTAATTTCTGTCACTTTTGTGTTTTGAATTTGGAAAAATAGATTCCATATTTGTAATTAGGATTTCCAAATTTTGTAAATATGTAACTTTTATTTTTAGACATTTTGAATAATTACTTCGGTACATATTTTATTTACCATGGTTAAAGGGTAAATCCGGTAAATAAGGGTTAAAAAATAATATTATAATAATAATAAATTACCCTAAAACGTGTACTAACCTTATTGTTGGATACATTTCAAATAATGGGCATCTTTGGGTCAATTTTGGGACCCAATGGAGCCACTTGTTGGTGATAAGGACACTTTATATTAATTAAGTTAAAATAAATACAAAAATGACATAAGCATATATCTTTTAGAAAAATTTTTTTTACATAGGGTTATATATGTTGGATTTAGACTATAAATATTCATTAGAAAGATAAAAATATTTCATACATAATGGTATTTTATTTATAATATTTAGACATTAAATAATTTATGTTATTTATGACACAATGGTGATGTAGTAATTACCTAATTAATGAAATATTAAAATAATTGATATTATAAATTTCAAAATAAATGTAATTTGAGACTTTTTATGAATTATACTAATTTTATAGGTTAATATGACACGTTAGTATTGATTTAAGTATGTTTCTTCGAAGTAATAATGCTGTTAGGATTTTCACAAAAATCAAATACCAAATAGTGTCAAAATTGACATAAAAGAGTTTTAAAAACAAATATTATATTATTAATTGATATTCAATTCCTAAAAATCTAATGTTCAGAAAAGAGACTTATATAATGATAGGTTTATCATTAACAGACCACTTGGGGTCACGTGGATGTATATAGTAAGTTTATTAACTATATAATATAAAAATACAAAGTGACATGGTAAGTGTCAAAATAATTAACTAAGAGTTAAAACTAAAAGATAAGGTTAATATAATGACCCAAACCTGTCTAAATTCTATTGGTTGAGTGGTTTTAGAACCATACCCACCTTAACCTTTAAATAATCCACTTTTGAGCTATTATAAACCAAATATGAATTTATTATAAAATAATATTTCTAGATTTTTCTAAGGTGCCCCTCCTCCCCCTTATAAAAGGACACCACTTCTAACCAATTCTTCACACCTTCAAAGCCTTTTGATTCGGCCAAAACCTGCCCAAATACTCTCTCAACTTCCCTCACATCATCCTAGAGGCGTTATTTTGATCATAAATCTAACTAAGGATCCCTTTTGATTAAATCAAAAGGAAGAACCCGAAGAAGAGGTAACGTCTTCACCACCCTCTTTAAAGTTCCTTTCTTCTTCAACTTCTTCTTTACTTGTTATTTCCATTATAAAATAATAAATCCAGTATCTTATATATACTGTGATGTTATTATAATTATTTAACAAACAAATTCATTATTCTATCCATCCCTTGAATGACATGTCACCATACGTGCGTATGTATGGCCTACCGTCTCCACGTTGTGGCGTAATTGTTATTCAATATATTATTTTTTAGATGGTTATAATAATGATGTATAATTCATTTAAATAATATATATAACATGATAATTATTCTATCTATATGATATACCATCCAATTATATATTATTTTAATATCAAAAGAATGATATTGTCGCTCGTGCGTACGTACAGACTACCGTCACCATGAACGCGATGAGATTCATTCCCCATCATATACATTCAAGAATAATTTTCATTTGATGGTTAAAAATAATGTTTAAAAACTTTATATCATTATGTATTTGAATAATATACAACCTATCCATAATAAACTTGGCTTATATAACAAAACATATAAAAGAAAACGAGTAAGTTAACACCCGAAACAACGATAATACTAAGATATTATCAACAAAGCAATGTTAAAAGATCATATATGATATAATATTAATGTATATGATTCTTTTATAATTTAATAACAATTATTTCACCATTATACAGGAGGTTAACCGACCCTCAACCTAGGAAAAGTACAAGGTAAGGGTTTATTTCACAATCTCTTCATTATCCGAGGTTGTTTATACGTAATTATCTACTGGGACCTCATTATCATCCACATCCATGTTTCTTAAAAATGTATTTCAAAAAATTCTTACTATTTTAAAAAATATGGGTTAAAGTCATTTATACCATTGTTTTACTTTTTATAAGAGGTTTATAAAGGAATCTTTCCGTCGTTTTCCAAACAAGGTCCTTTTTAACCTTTTCAACAGAATTACGTTAAGAATGTCTTTTTTTAACTTATACGGTGGGTGTGGTTATTTGCCGTCGTTTTACACCTTTGAAGCTTCCCTTAAAAGCTTATAATAAAATTTTCAAAATAAAGGTTTTCTGTAGAACTATGTGACTTTTAAATGATTTCAAAAAAATAGATATTTCTCTCAAATAGTTTTGATTTTCATCTATGTCAACATCCTTTGATGGATTTTAAGTTTATTCGAAGTTGATTTATTATGATACAAATCTTCCATAATGTATTGAAGGTTTTGTGATATGATTGATTGTGGATGTGTTATTTTTATACCATTCATGGTTTATGGAGAAAGTATTGACATTTTGTATTCTAGTTTTAACACGAATGTTTATGTTATGTTTAAACCTGTTCATATGTAGAATTCATTGGACTTAATAAGTGACGAGTGGAGCCCGCTATAGCTCCTCGATGCATCGGTAGGTCTCATGAGACAAACTAGTGTCTTGTCATGAGGTCTTGACAAAATCTTATTTGTATTCTTGGCATGATGCCTTGGCTACATGGTGATGATAGTCTGGGATTATGAATTCCGTCATTATGAAAGTGGTTATTGATATTGCATTTGATTATTCAACTAGTAGAATATCCATCTGAGTAAGTGAATGGTGTTATTTGATTTTTATCTTTGCCATATTATGTTTAAGTTAAAGTTTAAAAGTCTTTTATTTTGGTTATACATTGCCTTAAATGTATATGTTTATTTATGAAAGTTTTCGCTATATTTTTATCCTTACTGAGCATCTGAGCTCACCCCTTTCAATGTTTTATTTTTACCAGAATGTGAATAGGTAATTTATGAATGACCTATAGAGATATTATGTGGGGATATGAGAGTGTACTATGGAGACAATGTTGTTGTAGTTTTCATTTTTATGATGTAATGTAAGGCTTATGAATATATCTTGTGTTTCCAAGGCTACAAAACTAATCGGTCTTTCGAGATTTGATCTTTCTTGTGATCATGCCAATGTTATGTAATAATGCACTGACTCTAGGTAACTGGGGTCAGGGCATTACAGTTGGTATCATAAGAAGTTTAGTACAATCGTTGGAAGCTATATTTAGATAAAATCTGATTAGAGCACATAGACCTAAGATGGACTTTGAGGATCAGTATAGAAGAACTTCCTAGAATTTTGGTATCGTATAGATTTTGTGAGTTTTCCGAGCAATACATCCCTGTCTGGATACGAGCAGGTAGAGGCGGATCTAGCACAGAAGTACCTAGGGGTAAAACCCAAAAACACCTCTTTGAGCTAGACTCGAACGAGAACTGGTGCGCGACAATGGGCCTTGCTGCACTCTTGGTTATGAAACTCCCGGGCGATATGATTAGGATAATTCTCAATTTCATTATGAACCATTATGAAGGGTTTATGAGTATATACTTCCTCAAAGAAAACATTTTTTTTATGATTATATAGGGACATTTTTTGAATGTGTTTTTAAAAAACTATATGAATTGGACACATTATTCATATGAGTATGTTTCTTATCGCCAATAAAAAAGTACTTATATGGATATTAATCTAATAAAAGATAGTCTAAAGAAAATTATTGTAAATGGAATGATTAACTAGTTTCCTACAAATGAGTGTATCTTAAATAATAATATTTAAGGAGTGAGTAATCATTATTTCATTGTATATGGAAAATCATCAATGTTATATAAAATTCATAATGATGAACATACAAAATAATATACTAGATGCACTGGAATTTTTAAATTATCTTTTATCATAGAGCAGTTACACTTGAAAACATTCAATAAATGGATAGAAAAATTGCTTGATATATTATTGGCGTTGTTACAATAGCTAATTCCTATCAGAATAAATATTTTAGAGTCATAACACCACTCTTAAATGTTGATCGAAAACTTATGTTTCACATATGATACTATTGATGCATGCCCAAAAAATTGTATGTGGTTTAAAAAGAGAATGAAAATTTAATTACTTATACAATATATAAATCATATAGGTGGGATTATAATGAGGTAACTTAATCACATCATGTTATTCTTGGTATGTTTTTGAACCGTGAGGGGTAGATCTCCATAATTAATTTGTGTTATTTCCCACTGAAACTATGCCTACAGAGATTTTTAATGTCATTTAAATTCACAAAATTGATGAAATTGTATATAGAGAATGATAAGTAAATTGATAATTTAACTAACCCAAAATATTTTTTATATGAAATGTGATTGATTGGCCAGACATACAATTTTATCAGGACCTTCATAACATATGACAAGGTTTTATAGAGGAATGTTTTAATCCATTCAAGTTTATGGTTGGTGCCACCAATTGTACGTGGCTAGTGGTGTGAGTTCTTAATAGCCCCACCCATCATTATTTAAAAAGAATGATTTTTTCCTTAAACTGTTATTTATAATATTGTAAGACTAATGATTAAATTTATATATACATGAAGTTTTTAATTGATGAGGTTGGAGAATTTTGGGTAAAAAGTGTAATTACTTTTGAAAAGTAGAAAAAATTTAGATTGTGGGTTGCTGTTTTATAGATAATTAATGACATTATAGAATATTTACATTAAAAATTTTCTGATTGAGTGCAGAGCTCGACCCCAGGCGGTGATGTCCTAGCGGAGATAGTTGCAGCTCTAACCCCCTCCTCCCATGTGGATGGAGGGGGCATGTTCTTCCTTCCCCGATGTCAGATCGACCCTTCATCCATTTCACGAACCCAGATTTCCTTCCCCCCTTTCCATCTATCCTGCTTTTCCCTAATGTCCCTGACCTTCACAATGGCTCTCCCTAGCTTTGAATCTCTACTAAAGAGTTCAATGAGGCCTTGGATCCTCATCGGTTGACGCTTTTAGCCCGATTCTGAGGTCTTCGTCCTTAGGTCGATGCTTTTGACCCGTTCATCTGTGATTCATGGGATCTTCAAGAATGTGTGGTGGTGGGACCCTTCAATCGGATTCACGTGATGATTCGTTTCTCCTTGGAGGATGATCTGATTGCCACCTGGTCTAGAGCCCCTTGTGCAATCAACGGTTGTATCTTTTTTCTTATTCGCTGGTCTATCGAACTCATAATGAACTGTGATGAGCCTTCATCTATGGTTTGAGTTAGATTTACAGATCTACCTCTCCCATTCAAGAACCCCTCAATTATGAGAATGTTAGTCAATATGGTTGTAAAATATTTTTTCTCTGATTGTTGGTGGTCGGAGGTATGTCAATCGATATCTCTTTGTGAATTGGTAGAGGCTAATGTTTCAAAGGCCCCATGGAATGGCTGTGGATTTAAGTTGGAGAAGAGTTTCATTGGAAACAAAGGGTTGTCTTTGAATCATGGCATGTGTTCTGCCTGGGATCTCTCAAGATAGGACACTCTATCTATGTCTGTCACTATAGGCACATGGTTAGGCAAGATGAGATCAGTGTAAATGAGGGGAATGTGGTGCTGTCTGATACTTTTGAAAACCAGAAGGTGCGGGTTTTTGATGGTAGGGACAAGCAAGCATAGGTGCGTGTGGTTGATCTGGAGGTGGTGTAGTTCTTGAGGGTGAAAAAATAAGCCATGTAATTACCTCCAAGACCTAGTGTGGAAGAAGTCTTAAAAATACTGTAGAGTGATTTGGCTAGTCCCCCTCACAACAAGACTATGGTAGGGGGCACTCAGGACAGTGAAGTGGCTGAAGGAATTCAGAAAACATTCACTGCTCCTACTTAGGTTCTGGGGGAGTTTTTTGGAGCTACTAGAGCAGATGGCCCAACTTCTGGGGATGAGTCAAGTCAAAATCACGGCTCTTATGAAATATAAGTGTGGTCTGGCAATAACATAGTACCTTAAAGGGTGTCTCATGGAGAGAATAAGTTGAAGGTAGAACATGAGTGGGGTCATATTTCACTTGGTAAACACAGGCCACTGGTTACCAAGAAGGACACCAACTTGAGGGGAGCTCTTCCCAGAATTTCCCTCAACAACTCTTTTGGGAGTTTTAGTAATGAGGGAGAGTTTGGGGGATATTCTAAGGGTCCATATGTGGCTGAGTTGAAGGTTGATAGACAAATCTTTGATGATAATGGTCTGAGAGGGATGGGAAAATTCTTGCACATCCAAATACAGAATAAAGGGAATAAAGAGAACATGTACCTAGGGTGCTACATCTTTTCAAGGAAGCCGAACCCGAAGGGGTGAAAAGACTACTCTTACCTTCCTAGAATGATGGAGACCCAATTTTCCAAAAAATATGGGAAACCCAAGGAGCTCGAGTTCCTACTTGTGGAGGGAGTGGATGGACATAAATTCTTGATTTTTGAGTCTCATGAGAATGAATACTCACAAGATGGAGATCAGCATGGAGAGATTCACTTGCATAGAGAGGAGGTGATACTGGTTGTAAATGATGTTACTTCCCCTGGTCCGTAGTGTGAGGCAGGAACCATACCAATTGATATGGTCGGTGTAGAGGGAGTGGAGGCACAAGTGAGTGAATCAGTCTCACCAACCAAGGTGGGTGTGGAGGGGATTCTTGGGGAGCCGAAAGGGGAGTCTATAATTTGGGAATATCCATGGGAGTTGCTAATAAAATATTAGGAGGAGATGGTAGAGAAGGTGGTATCCATCCGTGCTTCTACTGAGGCTACAGAACGGATTCAAGAAAGATCTATTCAAGTTAACACAAACAAGGGTCAAAGTGATTTGATTGACATAGAACACCTAATACTTTTCTGTGGGTTCAACAACAAGAAAATATTTTTGGAGGTTTTCTGGTGAGCGTGGGGTAAGCTGGCCTCTCATTTCGAAGACATTATCAGAGATGACCCCAAAAAAAGGTAACATATATTTCTTTGAAACTATTCAAGGAAATTATGTCTAATGGGTTTAAGCTGGTCTTTAATAATATTGTAATGTGCTATAGTGTTTGAAGGCTTGGTTTTACTTGTTGGTTTCACACTTTCTCCATAAAAGTGTCTCAATTTTTATTATTTGGTGCTGGAATAAGTAAATTTATCATGTTGAAGTACAAAAGTATGTTTTTATGATCCTTATATTTAAAATTTAATAAATCAATATATTTTACGCACTATAGAAAGTGGGTATTCCATGGTTTTAGATTCTATACCCCTTATCTAAAAAAATTTTAAAAGTAAAAGTATTGTTTTATGGAAACATGTTTCTTAAAAAAATAACAATAGTAATGATCATGGTTAAAATATTATTATAAATTGATTGAGAAAACATTTATACTATGTATGATTTTTTGGATTTTCTAGCTCCTATATTTCATACCATTTTTTTTATAAATAGAATGTTTTATTATAATTATAAGAATTGAATTATTTTATTAAAATTTAATTATTTGAAAGATAACATTTTAAAGAATAAATTGGATGTGATTCATATTTATAAAAACTTATGCAATAATATATAGTGTTCCATTTTTGGCACTAAGGGAATATCAAATGATAGTGTCAATGAACCATGTGATTTGTTAAGACCCCTTGATGATTGAGGGAGTTGTGAGTTTTTAATATTTGAGATGTTCACCATAATGTGAATTGACAAATGGGGAGTTAAAAATAGTAAAATTCAATACAATGATCTATTGGAGAACTCTAAAATCACTATTATATTTTATGGTGCAGTATTTAGATAACACTAAAATTAGAGGCATTGTATGATTATTTTTTTTATAAAAATATTACACTAATAATCGAGGTGTTTTAATATTTTATTTAATGAAAAAATTATCATGGATGAGTTTTACAAAAACTAGATCATATTAGAGAATAAATAGAAGGAAAATCAGTCAACGAATATCAAATCATTAAATAGTGGATGCCTACCATGCCACACCAGGTTGATAAAGAAGATGAATTATTACTCTCATATATACACCCCACCTCGTAGAACTATTATTTAACTTAATATACTATTACATGACAGAGAAGAGATTACTATTTCCTAGGGAATCACACTATAACATAATTAATCAATTTTCCATGAAGGTATTCCCAAGATATTTTGTGTGATGTATTGGGTTATGGAGTTATGACAATTTAAATTTAGTGTAATACATGTTTGGAGAATGATGGAGTGAGGATATATATCTATGTTTAACCCTAAAATTATACAACCTAGAGGAATTTAATGGTTTTTTAGATATGAAGTTATAAAATTTACCACAAAAATAGTATTTAAATCATTCCAAAAAGGAAAATCTCCATGTGTGATCTCAATACCATGAAAATTTGTTGCTTCATAGGATGTGAGGAGAATGTAAATCCACAACTCAATTCCATCATTACACCATAATTATAGGAAAATTGATATAATATTTTCATGGACATTTTGATAGATTTTAACTAGGTATTATAGATCTAATTATCATGTTATTAGAAAGGGTTTCATTCAATAATTCTTGAAAAGTAAATAAATAATAGGTGTCTTATTAAAACTATAGTTTGATTAAAAAGATACATACCTCTAATATGACTAACAATGTATTCCCATGATATTTTGGAAGATACCAAAGAGAAGAAAAGGGTATTGAAATGATCTAAATTATAAAATAACTAGACTTAGTGGAATGTAATGATTGATCAACTTTTTGATTCTTGACATTCATTATTTTTCTTAGAGTTCAAATCAATATCCATAATCCTTTACTTGTTCTTATTAATAATAAAATAGGACATGCATTTTGAGATCAAAACCTTCATTGACTATGTATTATCCGCACATGAGCATCATCCCGGTTGGTGAGGACTCTTAAGTGCATCCAAGTGACCCGGGATAAAATCCATACCTCAGGAAAAGCCTATGCATGAATGGGATAGCCTTGCCGAACAGCCATGCGAAGGTGGAGAGCTGATTTCATGATGAAGATGCTGGGGAGGAGTAGTTCCAAGTAGTTAGTCTGGGTTGTATGTAAGGTTTGAAGCCTACGGGCAATGAATTACTCTAAGGCCTACGATCCATGCAATACTTACGCCTATGATCCTTGTAAGGGTTCCACCAAACCCCTTGAAAGGTGGATTATCAAAAATCAATAAAAAATGAAGGCCTCTGGGCCATTCAATGGACTGTGGATTATCCACCTGATAGAATGAGTTATTAAACCTTGACTTAACCTTTGCATTGTGTGTATTTTTTCTGGAACTAGGGTAGTCATTGCCAATGTTTCTTGGATAAAATTGAGAATTATTCAACCATGGTGTTTAGATGGGTGTAAGTATTATGTTTAAATATATGAATGCATAAAATTTAGAGACAATTAGGAGTTCATAGAGGAGTTTTTGGATTATAATCTATCTAAAATAGGTCAATCATGGAGTAATGATGTTCTTTATGTTGTGAATGTTGATAAATATCATTAATTTTGAATAGATATATAAATTAACTAGACCTACATAATACTAAATCATAGAGGATTAATAATATTCGAGTTCCACAACCAACTATTTTGCTATGTATTTTTCCCTTTTGATGACATTTCATTTAATAACCCTCTTAACACAGAACAGCAAATAAAAATAAAATCTAATAACATTTTTCATGATAAAATAGAATGTTTTAAATGTGACTGTTATAATAAAGCCATTGAATTGGAATGTATAAATAGAAGTTACCACATTTTCAAATCTACTTAAAAATAAAACTAAATTTCATTTTTAATACTAATGCATTGATAAAATTCCACTAGTGTAGCTAAATAACTATTACGATCATTTTATAAATAAAAATGTATTTTTTTTAAAATTTCTTTTATAGGAACAAATTAATTTTTATTTTATGAAAAAAATATGTTATGGTTTAAGGATGATAAAAAATATTTTTTATATTAATTATTAATTAAAAAAATTATTTTAAATTGATAGGAAATAAGAATATGAACACTTATTATTTAAAGACATTTTATTAGAAAAACATTCTCAATTATATTTTATATTTCTATTTAAAGTTTAAATTCTAATATTTTAGAGTTTGAATTTCAAAAAATAAACTTCATTTTTGGATACAAAATTTTAATGTTGAATTAATATTAAATTTTAAGACTTTTATAAAAAGTTTTATTTTTTTTGAATTATAAAAAGTATTGTTTTTAAAGTAATATTAATTTTATGACAACATTAGAATATAATAATGACATATAAATTTATAAAAAGAACTACTTAGTAGAATTTTATTTAATAATAAAATTATACAATAAAATTATTAATTTTAATTTAATAGGTTGTGCTTACAATTTATAAAACTAAATAATATTTTTCTTTCTAAGAAATATATTTTTTCCATTGGAAAATAATTATTTTAGATTTAATTTTTATAAATTTATGAAATATAAAATTATAAAATTATTTTCCTATTTTGAATAAAAATATCCAAATTATTTAATGTTGATATGCTTATAATATAAATGTTTGAATATTTACAAAAGGGAAAACCCTCTTAGTTATAAAAGGATTCCTTCACCACCCTACTACTATTCACACAAAAATGGATTTATTATAACCTAACTCTACCTAAATATATCTCTAACTATCTCTAATATGTTTTAGAGTTTTTGGTCACTCCAAAAGACCATTTTATGAAGAGTTAAGTGTTTTTCCTTAAGAGTTATGTAAAAACTCTAAATCACTCATTTTCCATTATTTTAGTTTTTTATTATTCTACCAAATCTAAATATATTCTAAAATATATAGAATAATTACATAATTATCATATTTATACTTAAATTTTATTACGTTGATATAATAAACATTTTCTACCACTATCCTATTTATTAGAAAAAATATGATGTCACTCGTGTTACCAGTGAACAATCGGCTCTAGGGATAACATATTTATTTCCTCACACACCATTATATAGGGTTATGAGAAATTATTTTATAAAACAATACGATATTTATATCCTAATTAATGTTTTATAAAGATATATTAAGTATTTTATAATAATAACATTCATTGGGAAATGAAAACTTCCCCCGTGTTTTGTGATGACTACCATCTCCATGAATGACATATTTTAATTTTCATCACCAAATTTCTTATATGATTATAAAATATATTTTATTAATATATATTATATTAAGAATTATAATATTTCATGAATATAGTTCTAAAAGTATTATACAAAAAAAGATGATCATTATAAAGTAATCCATCCATATCAGCAAATTACTCGAATACGATCGTCTTAGATTATCTTCTCACAAACAGTTACCAATGTTGCCATAAAATGAAATAAGAATACACATATCCATTAAAAAATTATACAAATTTCTTTTAAAATAATATAATGGTGAAATTAGTTACAATTAACTGGATCTAACATCTCTATTTTAAAATAAATACAAACAACCTAAATTACTAACATCTGATGTTGAAATAAACATTAACTAACTAAGATATAAGTAGTTAATGATTTTAATTTGATAATATAAAAGTGAAACTGATGTGAATATTATTAGAAAACATTTTATTAAGATTTTAATATTTATTATTCAATAGTTTAAGTCACTTTTGAAGAAGTTGATAGTAAAGGTAAGATATTTTCTTAACCTATATATCTTTTCATTGAGTTATGATGATTACTATTAAACTTATTTCTTCTATTATTTTTGTATTACACCCAAAATATTTTTTATTGTAATTACTCTTTCTCTATATTGAAATTTAATTTTTAGTTCATGATTCTTCTTTAAAGAATATCATTCACATAAAAGTGTAACAATGTTTAGAATAATTCCCATCCTCATTAATAAGCTCATTCACTTCCATGACAATGTTATTTATTCCCACCAATTTTCTTATTTTTTTATTATGAAATTGAAATATGTATTATTTTTTGTGATATTCATATTTCCCATTACCCATTTTTGAAATTAATCTTTATTACTCTTCTAAGCATTTCGTGTTTCAATAAATTTATTATACAATAAATTTATTATACAATATTAATGTGGTTTTTCATTTCTTGATAAAATATTTTATCTTTTTATCCGCTTTTGTTGATATAGAAACTTTCCCCTATCTATTTTCCAGTATAATATTTATTTTAATATTTTAATTTTAATCTTTTCATGTTACCTTTTTGAAAAATGGTCTGTTTATTAGTTACTCAGAACATCATCTTTTATAACAATGGTGTGAAATGTTTTATAAGAATTTTTGTATTTAGTTTCACTTCCATTTTATTATTTATATTGATGATATCTACCACCTTTAGAGGTTTTTCGAGAATAATCCTCCAAATTCCCTTCCAAATCACGTTTTTGGTTGATTTTATTTTTTTAATTGACCAATCTAAACCTTGAGGTCATTTTACATGACTCTATATTGAAATTTTATGAAAACCATTTTATTTTAATGTAATTTTCATGGCATGATAGATGATTAATTTTATATTGAACTCATGCATTCGTAATATCATTATATGATTTGTTGTTTCCTATATATACCTTTAATGAATTGGTTACAAATTTATATCACATGGGATAATGAATCTTTCATGTATGTGATTATAGTGGGTTAGGTTTAGAAGAATTATGCATGGATGGGTATGTGGTTCATTATTCTCAAGAGAACCTATGTGGAAATGGTTACAGCTAGCTATGTTCACAATGTTATTGTTTCTTATGAACGTTCTTATTCTAAATTTCTATGATATATTAATTTTTTTTATAATCATGGAATGTGATTATTTGTCTAGTGATTAGGAAACCTTGTTCCATGATATGTGATTATTTTTTTGTGATCATGATTATTTCTATTATATGGTCAAATCTTGTAAATTCATGTTCATTTAATTATGTATTTCACCCATTCTCAAGATTCATAATTCATAATATCCAACCATTGATGATATGTTTATAGGTTTTTCCCTTATAGAGTATTTTTTTCACCAATTCTATTGTTTCCATTTTCCCCATAGATTTATATACATGACTATATTTAGAAATAAGTATTATGTATCGATGCATTGTAGGTGATGATAAATAAATAACATGTAATAGTATTTTTATTATCCAATATCTAAAAAAATAAAAAAAAAATTGGTTCTTGGGTTTGTGTGAGTATGTGGGAGATGTATTGTTTAAATTATGAAAATGACATGAGTGTGTATCTTGGAATATATCACTTAGAAATAAATTCAATTTGTAAAAAAATATGTTTTTAGCACTGGAACCAGGAGGGTGGATCTAGGGAATCATATTTGGTTTCAAAGAAGGGATTGGTTATTTTTTAGGGATTAGGAATAGAGTATAATAATGAAACCCCCATGTATGATCCTAAATAAATGATGACTTTGTAAAATTTTATTAAAGTAGACAGTGTGTGTTTTCTCAGATATGAAATCATTTTCAGGATACAATAATGTGAATATTGGATTTGGGTCAAATTCACCTAGGGAAATAACTATAAAACTTTTGTGTATGTATTAAAATAATTATCACTTATTGAAAAATGAATTGGCATAATAACACTTATGGGTTGACACTCCAAGGTGTTATAGTTAGGATGATTCACATTCACTTTAAAAACAATTATGAAGGATTTTAATGGAATTTGGTGATGTAATATATAACTAGTTAGGTTTGAGAGCCTCATTGGATTATTTTTATGGATAACCTAGATTGATTCCTAGAAACTCATATGTTAGGTTTTTTGTTTTATTTATTAGTTTTTCTTCTATGTTTGTAGTTCCATTTTATACATTTTATAATTTAAATATTATCATACCTAAACTTTCCTTTAATTAATTTGATGGAAGGAGATCATATAGATTGAGTTAATAATGGTTTTTAAGGATTATTAAACAATTTTAACATAAGAAAAAATAACAAGATAAGTTTTGGAGTAGGAAATATAGTGGTAATGCTTACTCAAATATCCAATCCATTAAATAGTTTTTGATATATTTTTGACCAACCAATAATTTGAGTAAGGAGAAACTTTCTATTGTGTCCCTTTTGATGAAACATCAACCCTGCTTTAGTGTTTCTTACAACTCACTAGTTTCAAATCAGTGGATCAAACCATTAAGCAAAATATTTTCATTCCATCAATTCCCAAATCATGATAAGATTCTTTGATCTATTTATCGTCAGAAATGTGACATTGAATAATGGTGGAATATCAATAAAAATAAGTAGAAGATGAAATAAGTTGACTCTATGGGATGTTAAGAGTTTAAGAAAATATTATTCAAAAAATATGTTCTCTAAATCATTCACACAATGATTGAGAAAGAATTCATAGATTTGAAAGAAAACAATGATAGATTAGTGGGTATATATGAAGAAAAATTTAGGTGACATTAAAGTTACACATATATTTTTATTAATAACCCCAAAAGTATGATTAAATGATTTTTTAGGGACATAAAACAAAGTCTTAAAAATTAATTAACTATAACTGAATTTTGTAGCTATGAATATATTTTATAATGTGTTCTTAACGTAGAAATGAAAGATAGTTTTTATCAGTACTACGATGAAAATAACTGGTATATGGATTTTAAGGGAAACTCGGATTAAAAATATAGTAGAGAAAATAGAGTTGAAACCTCTATATTCAAAAAAACAAGGGATAAATTACCCCAAAATATTTTCTTAAGGTACCAAAAATTGTTTCATGTGTGGGAAGATTAGCTATCTGGATTGTGATTCTTTAGGAGGGTTAAAGATTCTATTCAACGTAATGGGGGAGAAAGAGGTCAAAAATAGTGTTTCACCCGCATTTAAATTCTCAAAATAAATGGAGTTTGGGAATTATAAAAATTGCTTCCCTAAACAAGGGGATAACGATGGAAATAGACATCTCTATCATCTAAGAAGAAGGGAATAAGGAAGTTCTTATGGTGTAACTACTGTTGAAGTGGACCGTGATAATTAATTATGAAAAAGTACACTATTTCTCTAATTAATATCTAACAATTACACATTTGAATCCATTTCATCACATCCAATCATATCATACATTTTTTCAAATAATATATATTTACTACCTAAAATTTGGATAAGGAATTGTTGGAAAAAACTTATGGTGGTTCATAGATTTCATATAATGTATATTAATATTTTATGATTTTGTTTTTTGGTAAGATGCTTCCTATGAATCTGGTTATCCTTATCTTGGTATATTTTGTTATTATACTGGCTGTGGATTGTATTTATCTATTCAAAGATAAAATGTATTAGTTAGATAAGGAGAATTCATTTCATGTTTCTAATCATTTTATTATAAAAAATTAATTCAATGTTGATTATGAACTACCATTGAATGAAATCCTATTATTTTGGTCTTGATACCTAATAACGTGTAACACATGGCTGAAATGATATGGGATTAAAAAATGAAGAAAATCTGATCATATGAGTTTATTTTAATACACACCATGTAAAATTAAATGTCCTTCCATAGAAAAGTGTTGTTGAATTTTACATCGAACTCATAACTTCTTCTATGTGTAAAATAAAAATTCATTATAGAATCATTCTAGTTAAATTAAAATAATTGAAGATTCAACTTCTGGAAAATCTGAGAAATGATTTTCTATTCCCTAATGCATCCCCCATGGTGAGCACCAGTTCTCATTTTCAAAAGGAAGAATGGATCAATGAAACATTACGTATATTTTCATGAACATAACAAGATCATGTTTAATAAAGGTATCATATAACTAGAATTAATGATTTTTGGATAACCATAGATGAGAAAAATAATTCTCAAAGTTGGAACTTTTATCTGGATAATATCAATTAAGGGTAAGGACAAAATATAAAACCAAGACAACTTTTTACACAGTGTACATACCCTATGAATCTATGTCAATGCCATTCAAACATGTAAATTCACTTTCTCTCTTTATTTATTTGATTAATAGAGTCCTTATATATTACAATAAAAAATTAATTTTATTCTTTATTTATAAAATTTTCATAAATTTTATGATCGATTAGTAACATGAATGGAATTTTAGAATTTATCTCAAGAACCTATGAGAGGAAACAATTCACTAACAAGTTCAAAAGGTGTGATTTTTTTACTTCGATGATTATCCTTTTGGGTCATTTTAACTCACGTGAGGGTTTATATATGGACTCAACAAAGAAATAAATTATTAGAGAATCGTTGGGAATATCCACTATGATAGAGATTTGAATTTTTCATACATTGTTTTGGATACTACCATAGTTTTTCGAGTAAATTACCATGATTTTCAAATCCCTTTGTGCATGTTAAAATAGAAGGGGGTTATATTCCTCTTTAAATAATTTTTAAATGAAAGCTACACGGAGAGGAATAGGATACTAGTCACTACGCTAGCAGTTAAATTACCTAGAAGTATATAAGGGTTTTTCATATACAATTGAGCTTTGTTATGGTTTTTGGGTTTTGTTTATATGAAGAATGAAAATTGAATTGATTTTTATATATTTTTAATTAAGGAATATTGATAAAAACAACACAATGCATGATCTAGAGTTGGTGAAAATAATATTTAAAAGAAAATTTAGTGCATCATCTCAATAGTGAATGTTGTGATATCTATATTGATAAAAAGAGAATAAATAATATATTTACACTAAAGGAGAAAAAATGAACCAAAAGAGGATAGTTTAAATTATTAAAATATTATTAATTATCAATGCATTATCACTCTTAGAAGGAAAAAAAGTGGTTGACTCTCTTAAAATAATGGTTCATACTCTCTTACCCTTGACAAGGGTCAAGTGGGACCCGATCCTTATATATATTCAAAAAGGGAGATGGAGATCATAATGAGAGGAAACACATTTTTTTTACATATGATTACTCAACCATCCATCTATTTAAAAATAAATTCATCCCAGAGGGATGATATTTAGCTATATAAGAAGGTATAAAATATAAATACATTAAAATGAAATGAATATGGAGTTATAAGATTTAGAACACATCTATGTGTCCAATATAAATGAGTAACGAAGAAGGATATTTTGGATGATGCACATATCCAATTATTCATTATTAATTTTAGAGTCACATATATATATATATACACATATAGGGATCCTAAGAAAAATTTATGATGAGATTAGATAAACAGGGATATTAAAAATATATATATATATATCAATTTTTTGTTTTCTATCATGTCAAGTATGAACTGTAGATGTCTAAGGGGATGATTAATCCATTAACATTATAATTATGTGAATTTAAGAACATCACCATGAATTTATTCCTAGGGATCCGTAATAAATATAAATTCTTTTTTGAAAATTGGGTTACAGTTCATCACCTTACAAAGTCAATGAATTTTATTTCTATAAGAGGAAATTTCTCTCTTATAACATACAAATATATACATGAAGTAAGTTTTGAGGTTAAATATATTACCACTCTTAATAGTATCGAATTGAGACTTCAGGTTTTCCTTGAGGTTTTGGAAAAGTCTCCCAGATCCTTAAATATAGAACTATGCTTGAGTAAAACTTATCATCCTCCAACTTATGGTTAATTTAGAAGAACCTTTCATACATAAGAGTATATACTAAGATATTTCTTGATTTTTTAAAAGGATAATGGTAACAATATATTCATCTGAATGATATCTAATTTAATTATAGTTTTCACTGTATCATCAAAATGTAAATATCTAAGGCTCTATATATGATGAGATAGAGAGAACCAATATGTTTGATAATTTTGGTTAGAGGAAGCAATTAAGACCTGTAGTTTCCCAAGAGATGAAAAAGAATGTACAAAACCTTTGAAAGGGTATGATTATGGAACCAAGTCTAAAAAATAGACATGATGACAAATATTGATGAGATATAGAATTTGAATTTTTTCAATGTATTATTATGGATATCTCCTTGAAATAGAGTTATACAATTGGGGATGAAATGGAAGTTAATACCTAGATACTCTAGTCCCATTATGATTCTTGATCATACTATGGATTTATATCATCACTTGTTTCTTCACCCAAAACACTCTCAATTTCATGACATATTGCACGAATCACTTTTGTCTTATTAATTGCAAGATCCATATCTTGTATAGAAATTGGTAAGAGTGTATTCAGAAGATGAAGTCTCTTATATGGAGAAACTGGTAGAGATATAGGATCTTAGAAAAAAGGATTTTTGGAACTCGAAAACACACCATGTCAAACTCTTATGGATAATTCATTTATTTGAGGAATTTATTGGGGAACCTATGGATGTGATGAGACAAAAATACAATCACTAGTTTCTATAAGAGTAATAAAATTTTAATAATGTAATTATTTTTAATAGAGTTATAACATAACATCCCATTATTTTACTATGTATTTTTACATTTAAATAAAATTTTCATTAAATAACATGTTCCACATGAAATGCCAAATCAAAAGAAACCACAATATACTTTATTTAGAAAAAATTATAAATATTTAATATTACTATTATAATGCATCCTTTTAATTAGAGTGTGTAAATATATGTTATCACATTCAAAAATCCATATAAAAAGAAAAATAATGCTTATTTATAATTATAATGCTTTGATTGAATTGATTTATTATAGCTAAAGTTTTAATATAATTTTTTATGTATTTTCCTAAAAATTACATTTTTAAAAGTAGGGGACTTTTATTTTTTAAATTAAAATTTATTATATCCATATTCTAATTAAATATATTTTTTAGAGTTGAATAATATGTTAACACTTATTTTATTAGTAATTGATATAAAATAATAATAAAATCAATTGATTTTTAAAAATAATTTTTTTAATATTTTTTTTATTATAGTTTATATTTTCATTTAAAAGTTTAATTCATAAATTTTAAAATGTGAATTTAAAAAATGAATTTTAATTTCTTATTAGTTAGTAAAATATTACATTAATATACCTTTTAGTGTATTCTTGTGAAAATATTTGTTTTTAGTTTAATAGTACAAAATACCAGTTTTAAAAAATAACAAGCCTTTTTTGTAAGTATCAGTATAGAAGAATGATTTCTTAATTGATGAATTTTTTTGAAAAGATTATACATGTTTAATAAGTAGAATTATAAAATTAGAATATTATTTTTAATTTTTCTAACATATGATTACCATTTTTGAACTAATGTAATAGTTTTTTATAAATTTTTATACATGATATACACGTTTTCTTTTATATTTAATTTTTATTAATTTCATTGAAGTAATATTATAAAATGGTTGTCAAATTTTTAATAATAATATATAGAAATAATTTAATATTATTTAGTTTATTTTTATTTAAAAAAATAGTTATCGATGTTAAAAAATGAGTTATGATGGTAAAAATAAATTATAGTAAAAAGTAATGTTATGGGGAAAGGCCTAAAATATCTCAAACCTTATCCATTAGTTGTAAATATGAGATGTGGACTGATAAAGTCTCATACACTCTCCATTATTTTCTTCCTTTGGAGCCATATTCTATTGAATGTTTCATGACTTTAATGTAATGTTTTGAATATTTTAAAAAGTTACCTTATCACTTATAAAAGAATCCCTTCACTAACCCACTTATCCATATAGAATAATCACTTTAGTTATACCATATGCTACCCAAATATCCAAAAAAATATCTACCTAATGTTTTATATGTTTTGGTCAAACCAAAATACCATTCTAAGAAGTCGCAAACATTTATCCTAAGGAGTAAGCTAAGAACTCTTCACCACTAATTTTCCATTTCCTTTCATTTATATATTATTTTTCATACAAAAAATAAATTTTTTACATGGTAAATAAATTATATTAGTATAATATTTATTATGAAATGTTTTTATATTGGAGGAATAATGATATTATAAAACCTTACCTTTCATAAAAAATGGAAATGACACTTGTGTTACGTGCAGAATTCCACACCCCTGGATGACCTATTTTAGTTTTCATAACTGAATTATGTGGTTGGATATAATAATATATTTATTTAATTAAAATTATATTTATGAATTAATTAAGATTATATATAATTAATTTTGGTATTTTAATAATAATAACATCCTTCGAAATTGAAAAAGACGCTCATGTTACCTGCAGAATACCACCTATATAAATGATGTAGTTTTTTTAATCACCTATATACATGGATAGTTTTATAATATATTCAATTATTAAATATGATAGTAATGAGTAATATATTTCGTAAATTTTGTTTTGATATGATGATATAAAAATCAATGATCTCTATAAATTTATTATTTGATATTGGTAAACTACCCAAACTATACCCACTATTTTAATGAAATGAACATCGGGATGAATATATCATTGAATTATAATTATTTAAATATATTCACTAATATATAAAAGAGGAAATTGGTATAAAAATGGTCTTTTAGATCAACATATTAGAACTCATATAATGAACATAAATTATTAACATCTGGTGATGAAAATAAACATTATTTAACAAAGATATTGGTAGTGAATGTTTATAATTTAATAATATAAAATTTTAATAGATAATTATATGTTTCTAAAATTATAAATTATTATGATTATGTTTGATATAAAGGAAGTTAATTCAGTTTCAAGGATGTTAAGAGTTAAGATAATGCATTTTGTTAACTCAAATATCCTTTCATTGGGTTATAATACTTGTTTTGGACTTATTTTTTCTATATTTGGTTTATATCACATTGATATTTTATTATATTAGTCTTTCTATTTCCCGATAATGAAATTTAAATTTATAATTCCAATATTTTTCTTTGAATAATTCATATCTCTTAAATGTGTAATGTTGTTAAGAATAATTCACATCCTCTTCAATAAGATCTTTCCCTTATTTTTTATATTATTTATTCCCACATTTGTTATCTATACTTATTTTCACATATTAATTTTTATTATTTCTTGTGATGTTCATATTTATATTTACCTATTTTTAGAAGATTTTTATTTTACTTTTTATAATGACCTGGGTTGCGATTATGTTATTTTAAGACTAAAATGATTTTTATTTTCATGATCGTATATTATATACTCCAAAACAATTTTTTTGATTTAGTCGTTATTTATTTTAATGGGTTAGTTGTTGAATTTATATTAATGTTAAATTCATCAATGTTTCTCATGTTACCTATTTGAAAAATCATCTCCTTGAAGGTGTCTCGTAACTCCATATTTTATGAAAATGGTAAGAAATGTATTCCAAGAATTATTTTTTTCATATAACTCCAATTTTCCTCTTTAAATACAACAGATATACCTCTTTTGGATTTTTGTTCCATGAATCACTCTCTAAATTCTATTTTGAGACAATTCTTTGGGTGATTTCATTTTTTGGTATCAACTAATCTAACCCTTGAGATCATTTTATGTTATACCACTTGGAAAAATTATGAAACCCATTTTCTATCAATGGGATCTTCTTAGTATGAAAAATTATTGATTATAAGTTCAATCATCTTTGCAGATTACTAGTATATAATGGATGATATCCTATATATCCCCCAAATGCATTATTTATGGTTTTATATATCTTGGGATAATGAATCATGTGTGGATGTGATTGTGGTCAACTATGTTCACAAGAATTGTGTGTAGACATAACAAAGGATGTCTATATTGACAAGATCATTTCAAGACCTGATTTTCAAGAGATATGCTAACAATGTTTTAATATCATAGGATTATACTTATGTATTTTTCTATGTTATATTCTTCTCTAATTCTCATGGTACATAATTATTTTTCTCTTGATTCCACACCCTTATTCCATGATATGTGTATGATTATTTAAGATCAAATTTCATTAAATTATATGGAAAAATAATCTTTATTCATATTATTTCAATTATATATTTCTATAATTCTCATGTTTAATCATATTTATGATCTAAACCTTGTTTATATATTTATAATTTATCTCATAACTGAGCGTTTGAGCTCACCCATTCTATAATTTCCCATTTCAATAAGGTCTTATATTTAAGACTATATATATATTGAAGTATTTGTATATATGCATTTTGTGAGTTGTCAAAGAAGTAATGTGTAATAGGATTTTTAAGTAGCATATCTCCAAAGGAACTAAACCTTCGGTTCTTGGGGTTGTGTGATGGTAAATATTTTCTATTTAAATTATGAATGTGATATAAAATTTTATCTTTTATTCTATCCCATGGTATCAATGAAAGTGTGTAAAATATGTTTATTTATCACTAGACCTTGGAGTTCAAGTATTTTGATTCTCATTTGGAGTACTATATGATGTGATGTGGAATAAGCTAAGAGGCCACACCGTAAGTTGTTCAGTAATGGAGTAAACTCAAGCTTTGTAAGAGTAACATATTTAGTATCACATTGTAACTAACTAAGAGAAATATATTGTTCCGTAATGTTAGATATAGACAATTGAGGGGTTTTGAGAATCTTATATCATGTTTTGTGAAAACAGACATAGTTATAAAACATTTACAGAGATTTTACCATGAATTGATAGGTTATGAAATAACGAAGACATCATAAATAATGGCTATGTTTCTAGAATGTGAAAGTTTATTAGATAATTATATAACTTTAGGAAAAATTCATAAAATGTTTGACTTTTAAGGTATTTTAAAACATTATATTTTTCTCTTAGGGATATTTCAAAATGATTTTCACCCAGATTTTGTAGATCTAGATTATCAATGAAGATAATGCCACAAAAAAGATAAACACACCGCATCCTGGAAGCTTTGACGAGAATCTCTGTGAAACTAAAGTTGTAAATCGAAGAATTAGGTAAATCCAAGAAACTTTATAAAATTAAATTCATTCAATATTTTTAGGGAACATATCTAACTTTTAAAAACATAATTGGATATTAATAGGTGATTTGGAGGCCTAATTAATGAGAGACATGCATAAAGTACATGGATGGAATTTTTGTAAGTTTTTAACATAGTTATTGTGGAGATAAAATATGAAATAGGAAGTTGTATTCTCAAGAGTAATTTGAAACATAATGAGACTTGCAAGAGCTTATACTGCTAAAAATATTTCATTATTGATATATATTTGATAAGAAAAATAGAAGAACAATTAAAACACCCTTGTGTTTTGGTGTTCATTGTTTATAAAAAATTATTTTAGTGATCATCAAGGCATGAAATATTTTTATTATCCTTTATGATGTGTGTAGATAAGAATAACAAGGTAGAAATGATTGGATTGAATTTGAATCTTTTATAAAACATTTAATTTTCTATAGTGAGTAATGATATCATATGGTATATCAACAAAATGTTAGTATATACTCCACGGAGTTTCCCTTAGTGTTAAACACAGTAAAATATTCATGTATTTAGATTTATTTTATATATATGGATCATTTTTTGTGTATATTATTAATAGGTTCAAATATTTCATTCCAACATGATGAAAATATCCAGTTTAAAAAAAGGAAAAAGAGGACAAAAATTTATCCCCCTCATTGGATATATTTGGGACTTTGGTAGCAATAATTAGTATTAGATACACAAGTTTCAATCATAATGAATAAATCAATTAAGAATTTTAATCATGGATTTATCCATAAACACTAACAAAATAAATCTATTTTATTAATGGAACTAACAAATATAGAAGAACAAAATGAGTTCACATCTTTTATCTCTTATACTTAATGATTACACAACAATGATACATTGAATTACTATATGTGATTTTAAAAATTTGTAAACAACTGAATATAATGGGAAGATTATTAATATTTATGAAAAGGATCAGAATTTCTTATCTAGAGTACAAAAAAATTATTTTTATTTGAATTTTATGAATTTTAATTGGGTGAAAGAAAATTGGTATAAATTTTCCAATATCTTGGAAGGAGACACCAAATTAGAAGAAGAAAAAATGTAATTGTTTCATAATAGTTTTGATGATTTCAAAATTTTCTTCAATAATAAAATAAAATTTGTGGGATATATCTATGGACATGGGGATGTGATTATATATGTTGGAATTTAGAAGAAAATTCTCCTTATATTATCACAATTGTACAATCTAAAGAAGTTAGATCATGAAGAAAGAAACATTATAGAGTTGAATCGTGATGATATTTATAAAATTAGTGGAATATAAAATATAGGTTAATTCAGAAAATAAAAAAATACAAACATAAATGGTGGTCACATATAAGGCCATGTAGTGCCTTAATTTTCATGATATGGGAGAAAATAAAGAAGATATTAGTGATGAGTTTCTATCACTAGTATCCATAAATTTCAAATGAGGAAAAGGGAAGTATGAAGAAAAGAAACCATTGGATCACCATAATTATGGTATAGTTGGGAACATAGTAGAAATATTTCCAAGTATATATTATGATGTAGTGAAATATGATGTCACATAAAAACTTTGATGAAAATTTAGCCTGATAATAAACATTAAATCTAAAAATAAATCTGTGGGATGGTTTAAATGAGAAATCATGGTGAGGAAAGTAGAAAATAAATATTATGCATGTTTTTAAATATTTTAAATATAAATTTATCTAAAAAACTAAATATTTATCCTTGGAAAAGATTGATAAGGAAATACCTGAAACTATGTAAGAAGAATGAATATAAGTTGTTGTTGATATAAATGTATATCTTTAAGGGGATCTTGAGGATATTGACAAAAAATTATAGGAAAATAATAAAATTTTATGTTTGTTAAAGGAATAATTTAAATATATAGTTCATCATTAAACTAAAAATAACCATATATAGAAGATAGAGGAATAATATGATGATTATCTAACAATATTTTTTGAATTAATGGATTTAATGAAAAAAATAAATGGACATGTAATGGAAATTGGTAACCTTGATGGCCAAGTCAAACAGAGAACAAAGTGTTTAATTCCAAAAAAAAAAGATATATCTTATGAAATAAAATTTAATATGACGTAAAGGTATGTGGATAAAAAAATGTTTTAATTTATAAATTTCCCCAATAATTAATTGATAGGAATTGAAAGATAAGGGAGAAAAGGTCTTGGGAAAATTATAAGTGAACAAAGGCCTAGTCATATGGTCAAATGCAGACTTAGATATAAAGGCGAGGCATCCAAAACCAGAAATGTTTTCATTAAAAAAATTGGGAAATAAAATGTAGGTAAAAAATCTAAAATATTAAGAACTTATCCAAAACCACGAAAATACTAATAAGTTGGAAATTCTGGGGATGATAATGAAAAGAAAATTAACTTGATGAATTGTCATTTTTTTGGCCAACTATATCATAAAATGATATATTAAAAGTATATAGAGAAATACATGAGAGATAAAAACATGTTAGGAAACAATGAAATATGAGAAGATATCCAATATCACATTGAAAGAACACTTTTTATTGTTATTATTATAATTTTTCAAACGTTGTACACAAGGCTATGAATTACAGGTATGGTTTTTAATTGTTGAGATAAAAAAGAAGTTCATAAGAGGGGACATTGAATTGAATAGTTTAAAATTGAAAAGATTATATTGATGTAAATTATAGAAATATAAAAGACAATAAAACGGTTTTATATTAGTTTAGATAAAAAAAGATCATATAATAATTCTCCACCTGTCTTTAGTCAATAGGAGAAAACAAAAACACTATAATACCTATTTTTTTAGAGTCACAACTGAATATAAAAAACTGATTCTATTTTAAACCCCACTACATAACACTATTAATTTTTAATGGTGCGTCACAACCCAATATAGTAGGCACTTTTTCATGTATAGGTATAAGAATCCCACATCAACATTTTAATATAGGTATAGGTGAATGAGTTCATACATTGGAATGAAAAATCAAAAACCATTAAAGACATAAATAATATAAAATATAAACAATTAAAACACTACAAAACCAGATTTTACACCGCCAAATTCCAAAATACTTATAGAATCTTTAAATCTCATTGAAAAATTAAGTGCAACAAGATGAATACCATCAAACGAATCACAATAGTAATGGATAGGGTATTAGTTCCAAAATTTCACAACTCAAATATCATGATATGTTATAATGGTTTGGTCATTATCTATATATATATATATATATTTCTTTGAATTAAACAATTTCCAATTCTTCGTAAGTGTTATGAGTCATTTATATATTCTTTTCCATAATATTATTGATGAAAAGATAATGAAAAACTTCATAGTTAATCAATCCAAAATAAAGATCCTTTGGTTATTGAATAACTTCACAAAAATATTCATAATGATAAGTCAATAAGCATCATAAAATATTGTCAACAATTAGTCTTTGTAGGTCTTAAATTTTTTAATTTTAGTTATCTTTTATTAATTATTAGTTATATATCCAGATAGATAAATATAAAACATATAACAAATAAATAAAAACACTCTGAATATTTTTACCTAATTCTAAAACATATAAATAAATATATTAAAACATTATGGTTAGTTATATATATCATAAGGGTTATAGTATAAAACTTTATGTGTAAAATAATAAATTAAAAAGATTTCTATTATACAAGTTTTTATGTGTAAATGTATATTTCATAAGTGTAAACCTTATATCCATTGTATTCATTACATTACTAAAAAATAAAGAAAATGGTTAAACAAAACAAATCAATGAGGGTTAATAGGGATTTTATAGGGGATATTTTTACTACCCTTATTATGTTTATGGGAACTTATATAGTGGCCCAATACTTTTACACATATTATTACTTGATTTTATGAATAATTAACCATTAAATACAAACAGAGGATCATAAATTCTAATGCCTTTGGAATATTAGGTACATAATTAGAAAGCACGAAACCCAAATTAAAAAGAATACTTTATTTTATATCCATAAGGAGATCACAATATACTTTTAACTCTTACATATTTATAGGAAAACCTAAGGAATATATGAAAAAGGGATGTGCTAAAAAGCCTTGTAAGGGAAAAAAGTATGAATAAAACATATCAGATGGGTTAGAAGGTATAACATGATGAAATGGAAAGGAATGGAACATAGATAATAATATGGAATAATAACTTATATAATATGGGATCATGTAATCATGACAGAATAGAAATGTGGTCGTAACATCCCACTTGTTATTAAATTGAGTAATGGCTAACTGCCAAGACTATACAACTTGTGGGAGAAAGTCCCATAAAGGAATTAGGGTTACCACCTATCCCAATATGACGTATCATGAACTAAACATAACCTAATGAACCAGAACTCCATCTTGGGGCAAAAATCTTAACTCTCTCATGTGTATTCTTCCTATATGGAGAATCAAACACACTAGATAAACATGAGGGTTACCCATGGAATGAAATGGCTATCATAATCATGTCATAGGGCATAAAAATGGGAATATCATAAATGTTTCCAAGAAAAAATGTATTTAAATCAAACATGAATATTCATAATTGTAAATAGTAATAAATAATGAAAAATGACTTCCATCTAAAGTGAAAATGCGTAAATATAGTTTTTAATAATCTTTAAAACAATCCACTTTAGTACAGTATAAGGTAAAATATAAAAGTGTCTTAAAAGATAACAAAGGATACATATTTTCATAAATCTAAAAATTAACTAGGATAGTTTTTTCATTATAAAAATAGTGATTTTATAAAAATATTAGGGTCTTAAAATAGATTATGAAGTGTTCTTGAAAACATGTAATAAATTGTAAAGTTCTCTTTAATTGGGCTTTCTTATCATGATGAATTGAAAAAGGTAACATTATAAAACATTTATTTTCCCATAAAAGAAAGATGAATTGATCTTGGAACATATTTCTAGAACATAAAAATAGAATTTAGGAGGCTTACATTAAAATAATTAATAATTAAATTGGGTTAATGAGAGAAAAATCGTAACTAAAAGGAAAAAATGGTGGTTGAGAGAGAATCACATACATTATATCTGATTTTGTTCTAAACATGCACTTAATATCAAATATAATCAAATTATATCCATTAATTAATTAATTAATAACCTATTATACATATATTTTATTTATTATAATTTTATTATGTTCATTTATGGTCATTTTTTGAGTGATATTGTTTAATTTTTTCATTCCGGAAGCGTTTATTTCATGATTTTTTGATCAGTTCCCTTGAGTTTAATTATGGGACTTCATGTAAAAAGGAAGAAAAAAACCTAAAGTTGAATGATATAGTATAACTGTACTTCCACAATTTTAAATGGTTCCATATATCATTTTTTATTGAGATATTTTAATGATTCATTAGATAAAATGTGAATGAAATATGATTTGTTTATTTTGGAAGTGTTTCGATCATTATGAATTTTTTTTGTTTTATTATTTAATATTATGAATATATATTAGTTATAAGAAATGAAAAAAACTATAATATAAATTCTATAATATTTTTAAACCATTATAATGGTTTTATGACTAGTCATGAAGGAAGTAATTGAAAATGATAACTTGTTATCAATGTAGGTGGTGAATCGACACAACACAAACAATGCTTTCATTTTTAAAATAAAATGAGAATAAAAGAGACATGATGATGGATATTAAATTAATATAATAAATTTCATGTATATATATTATAATTTATTTATTATTCTTTTTTGGATTGATGAGGTTAGGGGAGTAAAAGAAATTAAATAAATTAAGGGGAAGAAGGAGAATTTTACATCTTGAATTTTTCCTCCTTGAGAACCTCCTTAAGGAAATTAGGTTTGGTTTTTTGGTGAGACGAGAAAGATCAAAACATGGGAAATTGTTTTGGGAGTATAATTTGGTAGTATATAAGCAAGAAAAAATATTTTATGGTTCGGGGAGAATAGGTGGTGTGGGGTGGTTTTTTTAGTGGGAGGAGAGTGGTGTTTTTGATTATTTTATCCATATGGTTATTATTTTGGCTCAAGACTATGAGTAGTGTTGATTATTGTGATTAAGTAAAGTAAATGGTTGAATAGGGTTTGAACCAATTGGTTATTACCTTATCCATATATTATCAATGTATTAATTATTCAGGTTTTTGTTAGATACAATAAATTACCGTATTTTATTAATCTCCAAAAATTCACCTATTTTAAAAACATCACAAAAACTCACACCAACCATTTTTTGAAATGTAGATTTAAAATATGTACTCAATTATATGAAAATAATTTTCTATATATTATCAAATTAATTTTTAATTAAAATAAAAATTTATTCAAAAAATATCAATTGTAATATTATAACCGATTTTATGACACTTTTAAAACTTAATTAAGGTCCCACTAAATTATATTATAATTATTAGATAAAAAACATTAATTTATGGATATAATTTTTGAAATTATATTTTATTTTAAATCATTATATTAAATAACTAATTGTAAATATATATTTATTACTTACAAGAACACCAATACTTAATTTATCATTTTTAAAACATTTATTGACTTATATAATTTTATAATTATATCATATTTTCTTTAATAAGAAGATTGAATTATATTTATACTTTCACATGTGAGTTTACTACTCTATAGGATAAATTACTATTCATAATAGCTATATTACTATTCTAAAAGTCATGTTAGTATTCTATCGGTATAGGTACATTATTTTATATAAATACCACTTATTTCATTCTTAATTTATTAGAATAATTTATTCTATGTTATTTATTTGTTTTATAAAATATAACATAAATATAAAAATGTAAATTCCATTGATATGATTCTGGGTCTTCACATTCATCCCCCATTATGAAATTTCTTCTTCAAAATTTCATTTTACATACTAAGGGTAAAATAGGTGAGAGTACTTCAAATTCCCCACTTCCCCTAATTCCAATGTTTCCATTTCATACTTGTGGTTCCTCCATATTACTTTGAACATGTGAGTAGCCCTGTTGGGTAGAACATTATCTCAATAGTCCCATATCCTCACCATATACTTCATATAAGAGAGATCATTTTCCAACTGCACCTACTATGAATTCAGTAAATGTTAGTGATATAGTATGTATTTCCTCAATAGGGATACATAGAATATATCATCTACTTGAGACATGTATAATGAAAGTACTAGTGGATAGGCCACAAATCTAATGTGTTTAAGAATATCAAAGGGAATGATGTACCTAAGACTTAGCTTTCCTTTCTACCCAAATATCAAGATTAGCTTCTATAGAGATATGTGGATGAATGTATCAAAAAATAAACTCCAAGTCTGGATGATTTTTTTATGCATAGATCTTCCATCAACTTTGGGCTTCCTTAATGTGCTGCTGAATGGTTTTCACATTTTCTACCATTTATTAAACCATTTTAAGTCAAAGAATCTTACGTTCACTAAATTTATCATAGCGCGTAGGTGTTCTACATATTTTCCCATAGTGGGATTCATATGGATCCATTTATATGCTTGTGTGTAGAATATTTTTTTAGGATAAATTAACTAGATGCAGATGTTATTCTCATCCTCCTTTGATATCCATATAAATTGCTCTCAACATGTCTTCCATTGTCTTAATAGACCACTCATATTGGCCATAATTTTGAGAATTCCATCCTATAATGATGTCCAGCTCAGTGTTTAGAGAATTTAGGAGTATTTTCTAGAATATGGAGGTATATCTTTAATCCTGATTAGACACTATCAATAATGGTACTTCATGAAGAATTGCCAATTCTTTGATTTATATCTCTGCATATTGGTCAAGTTAGGAGTCATATAAAATTATTAATAAGTGATTTTCCTTTTTAAGATGATCCATAATGACCCATATAGCATTATTTCTTCTAGATGTATTTGGAATTCCAAGGAAAAAGTCCATGTCGATGTATTCTTATTTCCATGTTGGTATGGGTAATGGTTGCATAATCCCCTTAGGGTTTTCCCTTTAGAATTCACTTGCTGTCATGCTAGGCACGTTGATGTATATTCAGTGATCTCCTTTTCATTTTGTCTCACGAATTGTTCACTCAGATATATCGATACATCTTTATGCTCCCTTGGTGAATAGAAATTGTTGAGATATATTTTCCATTCAAAATCCCTTTCTTTATCTCTGGATTGGATAACAAATATATTAGTGACCCAAAACATATGAATCCATCCCCACCAATTTTGAGCTTTGAGGATTTCTCTTTTCTAATAGGTTCCACCTTCTCCTGAATTTTCAAATCCTCTATTTGAGGTTCCTTTATTTTCTTTATAAGCGAAGATTGAGAAATAATTTGAGAAATGATTGATGATGTTCCTTCCTTAATTATTCCCATGTCCATTCCTTTCAAGTCTAGTAATATTTCATCCTTCTCAATTGTCATCATTGAAAATTTTGTAGGATCTTTTTTACTAAGGGCATCTTCCACATTATTTTCTTTACCATGATTATAGTGGATTGAGCAGTAATAATCCATATTGAGATATATCCATCTTTTCTTGAACATGTTAAGCTCATTTTGTGAGAATACATATTTAATTCTCTTATGATTAGTATATATTTTATAATTTTCTCTATATAAGATAATGCCGCCATATTTTCAACATTAAGATAATAAACACCAAATCCAGATCATGCATGGGGTAGTTTTCATAATAACATTAAACTTCCTTGAGGTGTAGGTTATCACTTTATTTTTTTCATCAATGCATATATTAAACCCTAATTTGAAGAACCACTATATACCAAAGCGATTTACCCACTTTTTGGTAGTGTGAGTAATGGTGAAATTATAGGCCTTTTTTCCAACTCTTTCCAGCACTCCTCACATTCACTGGTCTAGAACAAAATTACCTCATTCTAAGTCATCATGGTTAAAGGGTTTTAAAATCATGATAATTTATTAAAAAATCATCAGTAATACCCAACTTGACCCAAGAAATTATGGATATCTATTGCACTTGTTTCCATGGGTCACTCATTGATTTAATTTGTCTTGGAAGGGTCCAAAAATATTTCTTTGATGATGATAACATTCCCAAAGAATTATTCCTCCTCCATCAAGAACTCACATTTTCTATTCTTTTCACAAACTCTTCCCCTTATCAATGTATTTATCCAAGTATTCAAATAATCATCATGCTCCTCCTTCGTTTTGGTGTATATCATAATCACATCTATAATGATGACTAAGAATTTTTCGAGGTAATCTATAACGAATCTATATATTAAGTAGTAGAAAATTGATAGGTAATTTGTGATGCCAAAGGGAATAAATATGAACTAATAGTGTCCATGTATCATTTGAAAAGAATTATAGGGAATATATTCCTTCTTCTCCTTTAACTGTTGATATCTTGACTTAAGGTCCACTTTATGAATAGGACTAGTGAAAACAACGATGAAGGACATAGGTGTATGAAATGCTTGTAATGATAATCTAGAAACTTCTTCTTCTATTCTTATAACTAAATGATGGTATTTTTATAAGGTTTATTTCACATGGGAAGTGATCCATGAATAATTTAAATTAATAAATAAAATTCTTAGTCAAGAGGGAGATCCAAAATTTCATCAAGGAATAATTTATCACAGTTCCTCAAAATTGGAATGTGTTTGAGAATGATCTTATCCTTTGTATCAATCATTTTAGCTAGATATTCTTTATTATAAGGCAATAATATCCATAGTTGAGATGAAAATTTTGAATATTATTTATCATCATCCTTAAACTTATACAAAATTATAGGATGCCACATGATGTGAATAGTTATCTCTCTTTCCTGACAGTTGATATTGGATTTGTATAAAGATAGACATCCCATTCCCAATATAGCATCAATATCCAAAAAAGGAAGTAATACAAAATTTTATGGGAGGTTTAGTTGACAAAAATTAGTTGAGGAGGTGTTTTATACATTGTTTAAAATAATTTCCCTATTTTCTGTTCTCATAAGTAACTCAACCTCAATATTTAGATGTGGTATTTGAATAGTTCTACAAAAAATGCAACATATAAAATAATATGTGTCTCGAATCAAGTAGTGTGTTTTCTATTCTTGAATGAATAACCAACATATCTATCTTCACATCATTTCATTTCTCCACCTCAATAGTAGTGAAAGAATATTCCCTTCCTTGCTACATTGGAGGTTGTTGTGGTTGATTTCCGCTAAAAAACATTGGATTAGGACATGGACTCACATAATATCGACATTCCTTGTATTTTAAACACTAAAATATAAGTTTAGTGTTGATCTAAACCTTTATTTATACTTCCAAATTTTAGGGATTATTCATATCACTTTAGTAAAAATTATCATGATGTCCCTCACTTTCGCATTTGAAGCATCTTCTGGTTTACTTTGGATAATTCCCAAGATGCTTCTTCCCACACTTTTGACATGTGGGATGTTGGTTTTTATTTCCATTGCGGTATTTTTCATTTCACCCTCCCATATTAAACTATATTTTATTCATTTTATCTCTTATCCCTTGAGACCATGGATAATCTCCAATATCCATATAATCCATTAGGGAACAATTGAAAATACTATCATAGTAATCAAATTTAGAAATCACTAACTCTTTTCATAGACTCAACTTTAGTCTTATAAAGAAGATATCCATCTTACTTTTTGTATTCATGTAAATGCTTTAGGAGTATATTTCATGCCTTATAATGTCTTCCTCATATTCCCTGATAGACTCGTCTTCATTTTCCTTCAATATGAGGAACTCCCTTTCCTTCTTAAGAAAGACTGTTCAAGGAAAATATTTATTTAAAAATATTTTATTGATTGATTCCCAATACATGCAATCCATTTCCTCCTTAGTTATTATGTTATTGATCATTTTCCACCCCTAAAAAACTTCACCATCAAAACAATAGAACACCAACACAAATTTCTTTTCCTTAAATCACTAGAGTAGAGATAGTGTCTTCTCAATGTAGTTAATCCATTATTCGACAATATATGAATAATAAGGTCTAATAAATATAAGAGTCTTTTATAACATGAAGGATTCAACTGCAACATACTATTTCTTATGAAAAGGAAGGTCTTCCACAAAATTCAACTTATTATCCCTATGTTAATCCAATTGATCTAGTACTATCGTGAATTTTTGAGCTCTCATTCACATAATATTTGGTATTTCATTAGGAAAATCATCAGATTTTCTATCACATCGAATATTGGAATGAGTTCTCCTATTTTTGTGCATTGACGATGAAAAGAAAAATACAATAAGGGTTCCTGAATACATATCTAATAATAATATAAAAAGGAATAATTGAACATTGAAGGATAAAATTTCAAATGTAAAGTATATCCTAACAGGTGGTTCAATAATTTTCTATATAGGTTATCCATGGTGATAGAGTTATCCCTATGGTTATTAATAAAATTTTCTAGTCCAAAAATATACAAATAACTAGATTTTACTTTGACACCAACTATAGATACCCTATCCTTTTACACATATTGTTACATGATTTTAAGAACAATTAACTAGCAAATACAAACCAAGGCTAAAGCATGAGACATGAGTTAATAGGCCTAATGTGATGACCTAAAAAATCATGGAACATAAATAAACATATTGAATCATAACATGTATAACATGGGATCTTGTAATCAAGGTATCATAGTGATGTGGAAGAAATATACTACATTAAATAAACATGAGTCAAGGCTAACTACCAAGACTATATCACATTGTGGAAAAAGTCCCATAAAGGAATTAGGTTCACTCCATATCACAAAATGATGTCTCACAAGGAAAAACATTACCAAATAAATTATAGAACTATCTAGGTGCACCCATAATAATATTCTCCTGAATATATGTGGAACATGAATAAGTAAACATATGGGATAAAGATAAGGGTTACATATTGAAATAAATGGGTATCATAATAATGTCATAATACACAAAAAATGGTTAAATCATAATGGAATCCATGAAATAATATATTTAAATAATACAAGGACATTCATAAGGGAAATTAGGAATAGATAATGATAAATTATTTCCAACTGAAGTGAAAACCTGTAATGAGAGTGTTTAATAAACATTAAAATAATTCACTTTCATGTGGTTTAAGGGAAAATATAAAGGTATTAAAAGAAAAAAAAGGAATAATTGTTTGTATAAAACTAAAAATGATCTAAGATAGTTTTTTCATGATAAGAATAGTTATTTTAGAAAAATAATGCATGATTAAAATAGATTATGGTGTGTACTTTAAAATGTGAAAGAATTTGGGAATCTCTCTCTAATCATGCTTGATTATCTGGAGGAATTTAAAAGAGAACCTTTTAAAACATGTATTTACACATTAAATAAAGAATAATTGAGCTAGGTAAATATTTTTGGAACATAAAAACAGAAATTTGGAGGATTAAGAAAGAAAAAGTAATAATTACATTTGGGTAAAGGGAGAGAAAGTGTAACCCGAAGGAAAATGGGAGTTCAAAGAGAATCTGTTACCCTATATTAGAATGTGTTCTCAAATTTCACTTAATATCAAGGATAATAAAATTAGTTCTATTAATTAATTATTTTAGAATCTATTATACATATATTTTATTTATTATAATTTTATTAATATCACTTATGGTCATTTAGATAATTTATAGTTTTTAGTTTTTTCATTCCCGAAGCATTTAATTAATTATTTTATATACTATTCCCTTAAGATTAATTATGGGAGTTCTTTTCAAATTGAATAAAAACACCAGAAGTGGAATGATATGGTATAAATATAAATCTATGATTTTATGTTTTTCTATATATAATTTTTTTCATACATGAGAATGATTCATTAGATAAAATGTTAATGATAATGATTTGTTTATCTTGGTGGTTTTTCGATCATCCCAAAATAGTTTTGTTATATTATTTAATATTATCCAATTATTGTGGTAATTTCCAACCATTATTGTGGTAATGTAAAATGTAAAATTCTCATCCATGAAGGTAGTGAATCAACACATCACGAACGATGTTTTAATTCGTATAATAAAATTAGAAGAGAAGAGTCTTGGTGATGGATATTTCATTAAAAAATAAAATAAAATTATATTATATATATTACAATTTTTTTATGATGTTTTGGATATAAGTAGTGAGGGGAGGATAAAAAATAAAAGAAATTAAGATAAGGAAATTGTATTTTAACTCTTGAATGTCGTATCCTTGAGAATGTACTTAAGACTAATGGGTTTGTTCTTTTGGTGAGAACATCAAGACCAGAACATGGGGAATAGGTTTGGGAGAGTAATTTGGAAGAATATAAGAAATCTAAAATTCTTATAAGTTATGAGGAGAAGACGTGGTGAGGGGAGGTATTTATAGTTGGAGGAGAGGGGTGTCTTTGATTATTTTATTCATTTGTTTGTTATTTTGGATCAATATTATTTATAGTGTTAATAATATTGAGTAATTATAGTAAATGGTTTTGGAGGGTAACAACAAATGGGTTTTTATCTCATCCATAAATTATCTTTGACTCATTAATTCATGTATTTTTTAAATATAGTAAATTACCATATTTCACTTTAACACCCTGAGATTTTATAAGATATATTCTTTTTAATTTCTTTCATATATTCTATTGTATGCTACACCAACATTATCTTGCGCTATACACAACACCTTATTAGCTTGTAGTATATGCAATACTATTTGTGGATCGTGTTACACACAATTTCAAGTTCGTTTGATAGTAGTTATTCTACGCAAAATTGAGTGTATATATATATATATATATTCAATGTATAAATGAAATATGGTTGGATTCTGTTATATGACACAACAAAGGAGTTTTTCACTACATGCAACCCTGACTTGGCTTGCATTACACGCAATCGCGACCTTCTTCGATAGCATGTGTTGTACGCAACACCGGGTTTCACTAAACAAAGATATATGGTTATAATATTATTATAAAATAGCCGTTATGAATAGTATTAACTAAATTTTGAATTTTATAATATTATTATTCATCTTAAACATTTTCTAGAACATGGTATGAGAACAAAATAAAATTTTTCGGGTAAAATAAGTATTTTTCAGAAAATGCATTTTTGCCGCCTTTTGATGGCACACCCATTTTAAATATAATTTTTGAAAAGTTTATAAGTTAAATTGTAAAAAATAAAATTCTTATTTTGAATCATGATATAAAAATTTACATTGGATAAATTTTTGATATTTTTCTGATTACTTTCATATTTTAATGAATAGTAAAAACATGCTATATTTTAATTAAAAACAACTTTTTTTCATTGTAATACTTTATATGGTTATATTATAATATTTAATGGTTTTAAAATATAAATAGAAAATATTTTTATCTTTTAATATTATTTATGTCATTAGCATTGATTTTACATTGAATTTGTAGGTTAAATCAATTCAATCTTTTGCAATTTTTTAACAAAAACCTGTTTTCATTCGACAACGGGATTAATTTTAATTTAATTTATGAAAATTTTGTGTATTGAATTTGAAAAAATGGATTCCATATTTGGAATCAGTGGGTCCAAATTATGATAATAGGCTACATTTTATTTTTGGGAATTATGAATAGTAACTACGGTAAATTTTATTTACCATAGTTAAAGGTAAATCAGGTAATTAAGGGTAAATATAATATTATAAAATTACTCTAACACATGACAAAATTCTATTGGATGGATAAAAGTCGACTCATATCACCTAAGGGTTGGATTAGATTGATTTTTTGGACTTTTGACTTTGAAAATAATTTAATTATTATTTAAACCAAGGTAAGTGACAACATGTCACTCTCATAAATCTTATAAGTATAATAATTTTAATTTCGTGATAAACTTCATAAAACTTCAAACATGAATATTCTATAGAAAGATAACAAAATTATCTACATCATGAGAATTTATTTAGAATTTTTAGGAATTAAATAATTGTCATTAATGGTGATACATTAATGATGCAGAAATTATTTGTTAAGTGAAAAATCTGTAATATAGTTTTTATTGAAATAATAATACCCATTAAAAGGCCCAAAAACCAGACCAAAACTTATTTTTAGTGTATATATACACCATAATCATCTAATTACCAAATATATAACCGTTTGGAGTCTTATAAAAGTGATTATGACACTTATATTATTTTATTTTAAATAATGTCAAAGTTGTTACCTTCATAATTTAATAAATATAACATTTTAAAAGTTTGGGGTTTTAGAATCTAAATCCGACTAAATGTATTATTACGAAATATATACGATTTATCTTCATCCTAATATTTTAGTTTTAATTTTTATGCAACAAATAAGTATATTTAATAATTATACAAAAATGTTGTAGTAATTATTTTATTAAGAGAAATTTCAAATAAATGGTTTTACAAATAGTAAAATAAATATTATATGAACTATTTAATGTTCTCAAATAATTTTCTAGATTACTATGATATGTTAGAAACCTATTAAATATTTTAGTTTGAATGTATCCTCTATTTGGATTTTATTTAAATTCAAATAAATGAATATTGTCAAATTGACACTATTGTTATTTTATAAAAATAACATATTATTAAATTGTTTAAAAATCACAAAAATATTTAAAAATTATTAATTGAAATTTATATAGTCTAAAATTTCATAATTTATATAATTATGGATAATTCACAGCACATAATTAATTATTTATAACAATTTAAAATTTAGAATCTTATTACCACAAATAAAATTTAATATATTAAATAAGGATAAATCAAGTTGATAATGTTTAAAATAAATTCCCTACATGTATAAATTTTATTGGTTGATGATATTACAACCCTATATAATCTAAAATTATAATATGATTCATTTTTGGAGGTTTTTAAGTGGGGTTAGATTTATTATAAATTAATATTTTTACGATTTTCAAAGGTGCCCCTATCCTCCCTTATAAAAAGGGAACCACTTCCCACTTCTCTTCACACCCTTTTGAGCCTTGATGCTCGTCCAAACCCTGACCATTTCTCTTCTCCACTTCCCTAGAAACATTCTAGAGGTTATGGTCTTCTCAAAAGACCTACTCTACTTCCTTAAGAGAAGGCTTAAAGGAGGTGCGTCGAAGAAGAGGTAATCTCTTCTTCTGATTCCCTCAAGATTCATTCTTCTTCTACTTATTCTTATTTAGTTATATCATTATAAAGTAATAACATTAGTGTTAATTATATTCTGATATGTTATTATAAATATGAAACAATCCAATTTCACCTTCTATCCATCATACAGAAAATGAAATCATCGTGCGTGCGTTCGTACGGAATACCGTCTCCACGCCGTGGTGTAATCTGTTTTCGACCACCACCTTAATTGGATGGGTATAATGGTGTAAATAAATAACTATATATGATTATTTTAAAGTGATATTTATTTTTAAATATTACACATACAATTCCATGATCATGGGAATGATATCATCGCTCGTGCGTACGTACGGACTACCGTCTCCACGACGCGATGAGATTCATTCTCCATGTTAACCATTCATGAAGGATTATAAAGTATATATAATGAATAATAATGAGGTATATGACATAATAATGATACAGTATTTATGTATATATATATTTATGTCATCTACTTAATTTCATTCAATTAAATAAGGAAATGAAAACAGCGTTCATGCGTACGTACGGCCTACCGTCTCCATGAACAGTGTATTTCATTATATTTATCAATCTATCATATATATATGTATATGTGGAATATTTATTATATATAAATCATGCTTTACATTCTGAAATAATTTAAATCATGATATAAGTAATAATATAAAGAACAACAAGTCGAAACATGTACGATAAATGAAACGGTTTTACCCAAAAACGCTGCTTTGATATGGATTTACAAAATAACGGGTAATATAAAGTCATAAGTGAACCATATATGATATCATAACCATGAATATGATTTTTTAATAAGTAAATGACATTATTTAAATCATTATACAGGAGGTTCAGATACGTACGAAGCATATCGGACCTAAGGTAAGGGATAATGTTGCAATCTCAATTGTTTTCTATCCGAGATTGCTTATACATAAGTATTTACTGGGGTTATATTTATCATCCATGTCCAAGTATTATATAAATGTTTTCACATATGTTTAAAGTATTTTTTACCCATTTTTAACTTTTACTACATAGTATGTAAGGAATCTTTTTTTTACCATATGAGGTACTTTTTGACTTTTCCGACAAAAGTCTGAGGATATTGTTATTTTTAACTTATACGGCGTGAATGGATTTTTAAAATTTTATAAAGCCTTATTTTCATGAAGATTCCTCCAAAATATTTCATTACTATTTTCAACAAAATCCCTTTCTTTTAAAATTGCATGACATTTTGTGAAAAGAAAATGATTTTGAAGAAGAAAGGATATTTTCCTCAAGAATTCATTTCAAGTGTTTTATCAAAACCATTTTCCATCTAAGATGACATTATTTCATATGTGTATGTTTCAAGTATAATGTCTTTATTATTTACATGGTTTCACTTTTCTTATGATGAAATTATATCAATTTGTTTTATATGGATTATGTTATGATGGAATGATGTTTATGAAACCCATTTTATTCTTTGGGTTATGATGAATGATTTATGTTTATGTTGTGGAACAAGTAAGAATGATTTCATTATGAGATGGGTGGGACCTATATCTCCCTCCAATGCATTGGGTAAAGATTTATATCTCATGAGATAGACATGGCTGGAACGGAAGGTTAAACCGGTTTAGTGGTACAGGACTGAAACGAGGAGTGAACTAGATTCAGAAGGGGACTTTGTCCACTAAGATGGTCTTGGCAGGAATGCCTTGGCTACTATAGAAATCATAACATGTGCTTAATGGTTTTCCACAATTACATGTTTTCTTCCCAGGATATTTTATTAGGATTGATGTTCCATTATGATATATGCCTTACGTACTTCCAAGATTTATGTCTTTGCTCAAGATTTTGATGTTTAGAATTTATGTTCATGTTTTTTCATTCAAATGTTATGGATTGTTTTATGTTCTCTATGTTTACCCTTACTGAGCATTTGAGATCACCCTTTTTATGTTTTCTTTTTTCCAGGACATAAAGAATGGTCTTAGGTAAGAAAACAAAAGGGGAAGATCTTTATGGGAAATGTTGAAGATCTTTCACCATGATTAGAAGATTATTTTTTTGAGTTTCCACAGACACTAAACTATTACGGTCCTTTTGTGTCTGGTTTTGTTATGTATTAAGTATTCCGAAAAAGTAATGTAATATCCATGTACGTTAGGCTTTGGGTCTCTACCATTGGTATCATAGGAAAGGATTAGTTAACCTTTGGAAACTAGGATGCGAAAACTATAGTGAGATCCCTAGAAATATTTCTAAGCTATGTCTAGGGATTTCCCTAAGGTTAAGTGTACATATAGGTTATAGTCCTAGAATTATGGAAACAATATTAGAATTAAACCTAAGATGTTAGATATCTAAGGTACTCCCCCTTTATTATGTTGTTTTCCTAGAATGATTTTTTTCACTAACACTATTCTTTTTGGGTTTTTAGAAAATGGCTGGAAACATGAAGATTGATAATAATGGAGGATATGATAGACAATGGAATGATATTCTTCATGAGAAACCAAATGAAATTGGATCTGGAAGTCCAAACATCGTTATTATGCCTAATCAGAAATATCATAATATGATCAATAATCTCAACTTTGGTAAGTATCCCGACTCAACTAATAAGAGAAATATGGAGTTTTATGATGATCATAGAGGAAAGAATGTTCAATTCCCCTCATATAAATCATGTGGGAAGAGGAACTAGGGAGAATGTTTCAAAGGAACCAGAAGATGCTTTGGGTGTGGAGAAGAAAGACACAAAGCCAGTAATTGTAAAGAAAAAGGTTCAGTTAACACCATGGACAAGGATAATGGTATTGCTAAGACATCAACAATGGTTAAATGTTTTAAATGTGGAATGGACAGGCATTATGAAAACCAATTCCCTAAGGGAAAGTCTCATGAAGAGAATCGGCATGGTCTTATGGGTAGTATTTATGTTGATGATGATGAAGAGACTACAAATGATATGTGAGATGAAAGAATTTTTGAATCTCGGTCAATGGTTTAATAAGGTAGTGGAATGATTACATGTTTATCAAGAGTAATGTGGTATATGTAATCTCATGGTACTATGGAATAAAGAGACATCTAAGTATTGTTACACTGTTGTTTTTTCTAAAGTATTTGAATGTATATATTTAATGGTATCGGTAACCATGAAAGGTTAATTCATATATTTTTGGAAAGAAGATGATATGCGCATAATGAATGAATAATGAAAAAAATTAAATGATCTCATGATTGATATAAAGACTAAGTGATATCATCATTTGAGTATATAGAATTTTTGGGATTTTGGTATGTGTAAAGAGTTATCTTGTGACAACATTCATGTTTTCACTAAGGTTCAAGAGAATACATGATTAAGGTATTCACATGTTTGGAATGTGACCAACAAGATATATCATATGATATACGTGGGATAAATGATGGTATTCACATGCTCAGTAGATGACATTTCTAGTAATTGTTTTCTATATAATATGAGATTGGACATATGTATTTTGGATAAGCCTAAATATTGGAATGAATTATGTTGGACACAAGTTAGTATTGTTTAAGGCTAGAACTTTTTTCTATATTATTGATGGAATGTCATAATGATGTAATTTTAGAAAAAGGAAAACCTGTAGGACGGGTGACAACCCGTCACGTCGGACAAAGATGCGAGAATCGAACCCACAACTGAAGTGTGGCAGGACTTTATTGCCTACCACTGGCCTATAGTAAGTCCCTCGTGAGTAGAAACTAGTTTTATTTTTTAAGCGGTATGATAGATGAAGTATAAGTTCATTTTTGGAATCGTATATGATTAACCTCACCATAGAAGGACTTATGTATATTTGACAACTTTTTCTAACCTTTTGTTTGAAATAGATGGAGTGACCCATCATTCTATCACATAATCTGCTAACACTTCACAAATGACAAAGTCAACTTCATTTCTTTAAGAGATGAAGTGTAAATTGTTCAAGGCACAAAAAAACGGTGATATTGTGCCGAAATAAAGTAAGTATTTCTTATAATTCAAATTCTTCAACTTTAGGGAAATCATCTTGAAAACCAAAAAGTTGTCCTAGTGCCCTTATATCTGATGAATCAGATGGTACATTAGATCATCACAAATTTTTGGCTTTGTGATTTTTGGCTTTATCATAGCCATGTCCTCTACCACTCTCCATCAGAACTTGATGGTTATATTTCTCTTCCATATCTATATTTTCACCTATGTTTTCCTATGTCGAAACCGAGTGATTAGTTAATTTGGGTAACCATTATGTTTCATAATTTAGTTTTTAAAGTTCAGTTTTGGTATTCCTTTTTACGATGTGGGTTTCTATGAATAGTAAATGATTTATAAACCCGACGAATTTCGAGGGCGAAATTCATTTTAAGGGGGGTAGAATGTAACACCTCAAGATTTTATAATATATATTATTTCTAATTTCTTTCATATCTTCTGTTGTATACTACACCAAGATTATCTTGTGCTATACGCAACACTGTACTAGCTTGCAGTATACGCAATACTATTTGTGGATCATGTTACACACAATTTCAAGTTCGTTTGATAGTAGTTATTCTACGTAACATTGAGTGTATATATATATATTCAATGTATAAATGAAATATGGTTGGATTATATTATACAAGACAACAAAGGAGTTTTTCACTACATGCAACCCTGACTTGGCTTGCATTACACGCAATCACGACCTTCTTCAATAACGTGTGTTGTACGCAATATCGGGTTTCACTAAACAACGATATATGGTTATAATATTATTATAAAATAGGAGTTATGAATAGTATTAACTAAATATTGAATTTTATAACATTATTATTCATCTTACACATTTTCTAGAACATGGTATGAGAACAAAATAAATTTTTCCGGGTAAAATAAGTATTTTTCAAAAAATGCAGTTTTGCCGCCTTTTGATGGCGCACCCATTTTAAATACAATTTTTGAAAAGTTTATAAGTTAAATTTTACAAAATAAAATTATTCTTTTGAATCAGGATATAAAAATTTACAATGGATAAATATAACATTTTAAAAGTTTGGTGTTTTAGAATATAAATCGTACTAAATGTATTCTTATAAAATATATAAGATTTATCTTCATCCTAATATTTTATTTTTAATGGTGTAAATAAATTGTTTAAAAATAAAAAAAATATTTAAAAATTATAAATTGAAATTTATATAGTCTAAAATGTTATAAAGTATCTAATTATGGATAATTTACAAAACATAAGTAATTATTTATAACAATTTAAAATTTAGAATATTATTACCACAAATAAAATTAAATAGATTAAATAAGGATAAATCAAGTTGATAATGTTTAAAATAAATTCCCTACATGACTAAATTTTATTGGTTGATGCGATTACAACCCTATCTAATCTAATATTCGAATATGAGTCATTTTTGGAGGTTTTTAAGTGGGGTTAGATTTATTATAAATTAATATTTTTAAGATTTCCAAAGGTGCCCCTCTCCTCCCTTATAAAAAGGAAACCCCTTCCCACTTCTCTTCACACGCTTTTGATCCTTGATGCTCAGCCAACCCCTAACCATTTCTCTTCTCCACTTCCATAGCAACATTCTGGAGGTTCTGGTCTTCTCAAAAGACCAACTCTAATTCCTTAAGAGAAGGCTTAAAGGAGGTGTGTTGAAGAAGAGGTAATCTCTTCTTCCGATTCTCTCAAGTTTCTTTCTCCTTATAATTCTTCTTATTTAGTTGTCTCATTATAAAGTAATAACATCAGTATTAATTATATACTGATATGTTATTATAAATATGAAACAACCCTATTTCATCTTCTATCCATCCTATGGAAAACGAAATCACCGTGTGTGCGTACGTATGAAATATCATCTCCACGCCGTGGTGTAATCTCTTTTCGACCACCACCTTACTTGGATGGGTATAATGGTGTAAATAAATAACTATATATGATTATTTTAAAGTGATATTGATTTTTAAATATTATACATACGCTTCAATACAATTCTACAATCATGGGAATGATATCATCGCTTGTGCGTACGTACGGACTACGATCTCCACGACGTGATGAGATTCATTCTCCATGTTAACCATTCATGAATGATTATAAAGTATATATAATGAATAATAATGAGATATATGACATAATAATGATACTAGATTTATGTATATATATGTATGTCATCTACTTAATTCCATTCAATTCAATAAGGAAACAAAAACAACGTTTATGCGTACGTACGGCCTACCGTCTCCATGAACGGTGTATTTCATTCCATTTTTCAATATACCATATATATGTATATGATGAATATTTATTATATATAAATCATGTTTTAAATTCTGAAATTATGGAAATCAGGATATAAGTAATAATATCAAGAACAACAAGTCGAAACACATACGATAAATGAAACAATTTTACCCAAAACGCTGCTTTAACATGGATTTACAAAAGAACGGGTAATATAAAGTCATTAGTGAACCATATATGATATCATAGAATTGAATATGATTCTTTAATAATTCAATGACATTATTTAAATCATTATAAAGGAGGTTCTGATACGTACGAAGTATATCAGACCTAAGGTAAGGGATAATGTTGAAATCTCAATTGTTTTCTATCCGAGATTGCTTATAAGTAAGTATTTATTGGGGTTATATTTATCATCCATGTCCAAGTTTTATAAAAATGTTTTCATGTATGATTAAAGTCCTTTTACCCATTTTTTACTTTTACAACATGGTATGTAAGGAATCTTTTTTTTACCATATGAGGTACTTTTTGACTTTTCCGACAAAAGTACGAGGATATTGTTATTTTTAACTTATACGGCGTGAACGGATTTTTACAGTTTTATAAAGCCTTATTTTCATGAAGCTTACTCCAAAATAATTCATTACTATTTTCAAAAAAATCCTTTTCTTTTAAAATTTCATTATATTTTGTGAAAAGAAAATGCTTTTTAAGAAGAAAGGATATTTTCCTCAAGAATTCATTTCAAGTGTTTTATCAAAACCATTTCCCATCTAAGATGACATTATTTCATATGTGTATGTTTCAAGTATAATGTATCTATTATTTACATGGTTTCAATTTTCTTATGATTAAATGATATCCATTTGTTTTATATGGATTATGTTAGGATGGAATGATGTTTATGAAACCCATTTTATTCTTTGGGTTATGATGAATGATTTATGTTTATGTTGTGGCACAAGTAATAATGATTTCATTATGAGATGGGTGGGACCTATATCTCCCTCCAATGCATTGGGTAATGATTTATATATCATGAGATAGATATGGCTGGAATGATAGGTTTAACCGGTTCAGTGATACAGGACTGAAACGAGGAGTGAACTCGATTCAGAAAGGGACTTTGTTCACTAAGATGGTCTTGGCAGGAATGCGTTGGCTACTATGGAAATCATAACATGTGATTAATGGTTTTCCACAATTACATGTTTTCTTCCCAGGCTATTTTATCAGGATTGATGTTCCATTATGATATATGCCTTACGTATTTCCGAGATTAATGTCTTTGCTCAAGATTTTGATGTTTAGATTTTATGTTCAAGTTTTTGCATTCAAATGTTATGGATTGTTTTATGTTCTCTATGTTTACCCTTACTGAGCATTTGAGCTCACCCTTTTTATGTTTTCTTTTCCCCATGATATAAAGAATGGTCTTAGGTAAGAAACCAAAATGGGAAGATCTTTATGGGAGATGTAGAAGATCTTTCACTATGATTAGAAGATTATTTTTCCGAGTTTCCAAAGACACTAAACTATTACGGTCCTTTTGTGTCTGTTTTTGTTGTGTATTAAGTATTTCGCAAAAGTAATGTAATATCCATGTACGTCAGGCTTTGGGTCGCTACATTCACTATTCACAAAATTCATTTATTTTATAAATATCAAAGAATCGACCCTAACCATTTTATGATGCATAGAATTCATGAATGAACTCAATTTTATGAAAATAATTTTTTATCTATGATAAATTTAATTTTTAATTAAAATCATCATTTATTCATGAGATACCAATTTTAATATTATAACCGATTTAATGAAACTTTGAAAAATTAATCAATGTCTCATAAAATAATTTATAAATATATGAAACATATTAGTTTATGAATCAAATTTATTAAAATATATTTTATTTTAAATCGTTATATTAATTATAAAATTGTAAACAAATATTTCTCACTTACAAAAATACAAACACTTAATTTATCATTTTTAGACATTTATTTAGTTATATCATTATATAATTATATCATATTTTCATTTATATGATGATTGATTTTTTATACATTCATAGATGTGGTGTCTATTCTATTGGATGGATTACTATTTATAATTTCTATATTACTATTATAAGAGTCAGATCACTATTCCATCAGTATAGGATCCTTAATTTTTTTAAATACCACTTATTTCATTCTCTATTTATGAGAACAATGAATTATATGTCATGTATGTGTTTTGTACTATATAAAATATCTACAAGAATGAAAATTACATTGATAAGATTATGAGTCATTACAACTTTCATTTACTAATATTCAATAGACCAGATTTCATAATGGTCATTGTAAGTGTCTTTTACATTAAAAAAAATTGAAATTGAAGACTGATTGAGTTTTTAAAAAATATCCAAATCCACTAAAAAGTAATAAATTTTTAATATAAATTAATTTCAAAATTTTATGAAACTTTCCACACATCACATTTTTAAATATGCTGTAAGAATAAAAAACATATTTTACCTTTCAAAAATCATGATAGAGAGTATATATTAATAAAATAATAAAAATATGTAATATATTTAAATAGAATAAATAAAAAACATATGAAATTATACATTTTTAAAATTTCAATATGTAATAAATTATGAATTTTATGTAAAAAATATTTTATAATTAAGATATTATATATAAAGAAATTTTTAAACAAAGAATACATGAGAAATTAAAATCTCTAACTTTAATGTTTTCAATTATTTTTAAGACACATAATATTTTACACTTAATATTAATATATATAAGCAATAATTTTAATATTCAAGAATTATTTTCAATAAACTAGATTTATACTAATATAATTTTTTTTTGATACATAACAAATATTTATCACATGATTCATCATAAATAAGACAACTAATCAATTTTATAAGAAAATAATGATAATATGTATAATATTTAGAATATGAAGAAGAAACATAGTATTATATACTAAGAGAAATATTTTAATATGTAAATGGGAGTAAAAAAGTATAATAATGATAAAAAATTACCCATTAGATTCAACATCATTCTATAAATATAATTATAAAATAGGTATAAAAAACAATTGAGTTTGGTAATTATAAAAAAAATAAGGATTAAAAAGAGAAAGAATAGAAAAATAAAGGCAATAAAATAACTTATTTCACTAAACAAAATTCTAAATATAGAATTATAAAACAAACATAGCCCCAAAATAGAGTTTTTTTAATTATCTAAACTAAATGATAAGAGGGTAATAAGACATTATGGTAGGGAGTGGATGAATCAATTTTTTTATTGAAATCAAAGGAATGTAGATGCAATGCAATCAACCATTATTACTTCAAATAATATGTTTCACATATTAGAGGGATAAGGGTTTGAGTTCATAACTTATGTCTGAAGAAGTAAGGAGGGACAAAATAATTCCATCTCAATATATTATATCATTAATGGGAAAAAGAATAAAGAGGAATATATACTAGCTAATATAACTCTCAAATAAATGAAGAATAGTAGTACCTAGATTCTTGATAGTGGGTTTTCATCCCATATGAACTGATACATGATCCTTTTAAATAATTTGAATGGGAATGTTGATAGAGAGGTTTATTTTTGAAATGATGGATTTTAAAAATTAATATAAGTATAAATAGATTTATATAGATATGTGAGCTAAAAAATATATTAGTTATCTATCAGGATCCTATATAAAAAATATTTTTAGTGTTAACGAACTTACTAACTCTAAAAATTAATGGACGTTAAATCAAAAGGGATAGTATATCAATAAAAAGGATATTAATTAATTGATTTAAAATTTGGATAAAAATTAAAAACTTGTATCATGTGTATGGAAAGGAGATTATTTTACATCTCACCATAGATGATTTAAACAGTATCTAACATCTAATGTGATGCACACTGGTTAGTTGGAATACCAGTGATAGAGGGGTTATATAATGTTATATGTTTTTAATAATTACTTTCAAATAAAACATCAATTACTTTTTATGGTCCTATTGAACTTATAATAAAACATTCCTTCAACACGTGTGTATAATAAATTTAAAAGAGAGAATAGTACACAATGATTATGAGTACCAAAATCAATTGAAAATCTTAGCTCTTTTCAAGTTCAAGTTGAGATATGAGACATATATTTTCACTAAAATAATAGTGATTATAAGAGAGTGGTTTTTTATATCCTTGAATAGTTATAGAATACCTATGGATGATTAAGAGTAAAGGGAAAACACATCCTTGGACTTCTAGAATAATATAAACAATATAAGGAGTTTTTTACCCTGGTAGCTCTATCCTTTAGATTATATCCTCTCTCTAGATTGAATAAAACCCCTAGGGAAACTATAGATTCTTATTCATGTAATTACCTAAAATTTATTAATTGAAATTATAGTCTAAATGAATAAATGAATTATTAAGTAATGTAGTTATATAAAACCCATGCACTATATTTCATTATTTTTTGTACAGTTATGGAATATAGATATAATTTTTCTATCATGTTTAAAATAAAATTTACCATCATTACCATTGAAAATATTTCCATTCTAACATGACCATTAAATTGAGTAAATATTAATGCTTATTATAAGTAAAAACTGGTATACATGGTTGAAGCAATAAGCTAAACCAGTAGGATCATTCTATATGAAGACCATTTCTCAGAGCTTCTAAGGGAGGTGTAACAACTACAATATACCATTAACCAAGACCAAGATGAGATTACAAAATTAAAACATGAAAAATAATCTTTATGGTAGATGTTAATGCTTATAGAGATCACCACTAAAACCATGTTCATCCAACCACCACAGGAATAAACTATAGTAACACACCTTACCCTTAGTCAAAACACAATGTAATAAGACTTTATGTGTCTTGAACCTAGAATTTTGAAATTTTATATTTTAATTTAATAAAAAAACATTATATTGATCCCTTTTTATTATTAACTTATATATATAAATGTTTATAAAATGAGTTTAATAAAAATTATATTTTGATTCGAAGAAAAAAATGAATATTTCAGAAATATATAGTTTCAATCAGAACACAATTTTAGATAAATTCAGGTGTATTGAAATATATTTTTATTATAATGAAATAGTATTAATAAATAATATTCATTTTAACATTAATGGTAATATAATTTAATGAATTCCAGTTTAATTTTTATATGGGTCAGAAAGTTGTTTGTCTCATAAAAAATAGTAGTTTCGATATATATGGATATTTATTTAGAATTTAAAATTTGTATATTTAAAAATTTTCTCTATTAAAATAAATATTTTTTTTTTAAATTAGTATATCTAAATTAAAAAATAGTGGTTTTTTCATAATTTTCTGTCATATTCAATGAAATTTGGTAAACATTAAATACAGTATAAATATACATTGTGTATTATGACATCATAATAGGTGAATGTTGATGTAATTAAAGATACTGATCTTTTATGGATATTTATCAAACTTGTTCATAGGTAATCCTTTTCCTTGTGTTGAGAATAACTTTTTGGGGGTGTATCTTTGGTGTGTTTGGCTAAAAATGTGTTGTTTTTGGAATAAAATTGGGTTGTGCACGGTTGATGCAAAGTTCTCCCAAACCTTGAATCCTGCCATAGAATACCATGAACACCTCTATAGAGATGTATTTCATGGTTGGAACTAAATTTTTCAAAACTTTCAACCTATTAGGAGTAACCATAACCCCCACCCCAAACTAGAAGAGGTGCATGCTTTAGGTGCACGGTTTGAAAAACCTTGCGCCCCTACCTAGGAAACCATACACACGATTTTATTTAATCCATAAATTAGATTAAAAATTTCACAAACACCCAAATTATATATATGTACCTTAAAACTTGACTATAATGAGTTCCTATTTTTTTTGGAGGTTCCTGGATGAATCCCCAAAGCTCCTAACCTCATATCTTGAAGAATCGAAGGTCGGATTGTTAGATCTACACCTCTCCAGGTATGTGTTTCCTTCATGATTAGGTTTATCTCTCCCACCATCTCCATTTCTGAATAATAAAGGGAAAGTTTTACCATATTATTGGTGTGTTTAGATATATTTATTTTTATATCTTGATTCATTTGATCTTGGATCTTGGTTTCAGAACTAGATCTCATTCATCATCATCAACATTGTTGTTCCACTACAATTGGGGATTTATGTTGCCATGTGTTAGAAATGATATTGAGGTAGGATGACTGTTATTCAAATACCAAATTCTTAATTTAAATTATGAATATGTAATTTCATAATTTATATTGAACATTTATAAATTCAAATTCTAAAATTTTATTAATTAATTAATCAATTAATTAATTATGGGATTGTGGAATTGATTGATTAATGGGGTTATGGAATTGTCCAATTTTTATATTGTGTGATTGGTCAATTAATGTATATTAATTAATTGGAAAATTAATTAATGGGATATGTGTATTGTGTAATTTTGTAATTAATTGGTGAATTAATTAATGGGATATTGAGACTGTGGAGTATGATTAATTAATTAGTGATGTAATTTTTTTGTCTATAAGGTTAAATATTTATAAATGGATATATGGTAATTTTTTCATATTATTCCTTGTTATTAAATTGAATAACCATGTTTTTTGTGATAATTTTAATGTTATTCCATGGTGTGAAATGTTGATAAAGAGGGTTAATGTTGATCAACCTTCAATGATGTGATATATGTGATATAATTGTTATATATGTGATATTTATGTGTGGGACATGGACTGATCCTCCATATTCACATACATGGTAAAAAAGGTGTGAGACAGGAACTGGTTCTCTAAATACCCATATGATATGATAAGTATGGGACATGGAAGAAGACTCTAAAGACCCATGTAAATAAAGAGGTTTAGGATTGGGACTTAGGGTCTAAATAACCAAGGGGTGTTCACATGGTGTTTTACACCCATGAGTAGGCATAGGAATATGGTTCCAATCAAGCGTGATATGATTTTAAAATAAAAGATAAATGATAACCATGTTATTATGAAATGGTTCAGACTTCAACACGAGATGAATCAGGTATTGAGGTTTCAGGTGTCCCCAAGAACATGAGTGTTTATGGGGTTATTTTAAGAATAATTAAATGTGATAACTATTTACTTTAATAATTTTACCTTATTAATCATAAAAATTCATAAAATATATTGACTGGATTTTTTAGATGCCATTGGTGGTGGCTACTATATTGTTCTCGCACCTTACTCAGGCTTCCTGATCGGTACCAAAATAGACTTCATGTTTTCAGCATAGGATAAGGGAAAAGGCCATGTGTTAGATGGCTATGTTGGGTTGGAGTGAGAATTAGGGAACCATAATTGATTTAATGACCACTTTAGAGTTTTTAGTGTCCTTATTTATTTTTTTATTTTCATATTAACACTTGAAATGTATTTGTCATGACATATCAACTATTAAGTTTTGGATATTTTATTTTCTATTTTTTTCATCACGTGATACATATATTATTCTGGTTATGGTTAAATAATTGGATTATACTATTTTATTTCGGAAATGGTATTACTTTGATAAATATAATATGGTCCCCCCTTGATCGAAATTATATCCTCTATACTATTTGAAAGCCAATGGAATATGCTTAGGTTCCCTTGAGGTCATTTGATAGACCAGATTGGGGCACCGATGTTCGGAACCCGGGCTAGGAAGTTACAAAGTGGTATCAGATCTTTCTTTTCATTTATTTTATCTTAATATTTGGGAAATGTACATATCAGACAAGGAAGAGTATAACGATGGATGTGAGCTCACTCATGGGTGTATCTAACCCATGTATGGGGAAAACCAAGGAACATAGGGTGGGATTTCATTTATTGATGTTTGTTGTTACAATTGAATGTCATTTCACCTTGGGTGATCCACTTGTTGGGTGATGTGACTGTTGTTTTTGAAATTTTATGATAAATGATTGATGGCCTATTATGGAATGATAGTTGAGTGTTAATGAATCATTTTAGGAACTCATTATTGTTATTGTGACATGAAACACTTTTAGGCCCGAAAAAATTAGGTTTTTTTGTAATTTGTTAAAAATTGGAATCGTTTTCCTTTCTTTTGAAATTGAAATAGAAATGGTTCTTGATTTGAAATTTAAATTTGTAAAATGCTATTTTTTTTGGATAAATGGGATTCTAATGAAAACATGTCTATGAAAATGAGTTTACGCCAATTAACCATGACCTAGATGCCAGATGGTTAAGGGGTTTCGTTAGAGCCTTGGTTTGACAACATGGTAGGTTTTAGGGGAAATGAATGGTTATGGAATTTTTTCAATCCCTATGATGTAAATGTGTAAATGTGTTGTTATGTGTCTCACAAAAATGTGTTTTTCACTTTATATACATTCTTTCATGATGGTTCTTATTGAAAGGAAGATCAAAGGTTATGGATGGAAATGATCCACTTACTGTGGAACCAGCAGCAGTTATAGTGCCATTTAAAGAAGATGAAGATTATATCTACGAGAACATTGTACGCTTAATGTAATTTATATAGAGAGGGGAAAAGATGGTTGTGAATATTATATATGACCTAACATGGGAGATTCATCTACAAAAACCCTCTGACTTTCATTGGAGAGGGTGAACATGAGGTTTCTGAGTTATGGATCATGTCTATCCGGACTATACATGACCATTTGGAGACTCTTATTTAGAAGTGGTTCAAGTGGGTGTGTTATATGTTATGGGGATCAAGGAAGAACTGGTGGGATATTCCATCTCAGACTTGTCAGGATAATGTCATGGTATGAATAGACATTTTGGATAATAACATAGAGAACCTTTATCCAGAGACAATGAGGTGGGAGAGGGGCACTGATTTTATAAGGTTTACTGAGTAGAGGTTGTCCATGATGTAGTATTCTAGTTTCTTTACTAAATTGAAGTGGTTTTCTACATCACTGTTAGGAGATGAGACTACTATGAATGGATCTTTCAAGATGGAATTAAATTTTAGATTAATTCCCAAGTTAATATATTTTGGGTGAAAATGTTTTTTGAAGTTTTGGACTAGGATCTCATATCTGAGGGTAACCTGAAGGAGGAATCTAGTGGAGGAAATGTGAATTATTCTAGATGATCAGGTGGTACAACTTCTAATGGTAGGAATAATTACAATGAAAATTTTGATTTAAGTAGTGGAAAGTAGAGTGGAAATGGGGAATAATATGTTACATATGATCTTACTAGAGAACCTTTCCACATGTGTGGTTGGTCTGGCCACTATCATAGGAATTTTCCCAAACCATCGACAAAGTGCCGATATTTTGGCCGGATTGGAAATGTACAATGGTTTCACAGAAACACAAAATATATGAGTATTACAGTAGTAGCTAGGAAGAACCGGAGTATAGGAAGGGGATATTTTACACTATATTATCCATCTAGTTAGATTTCTACTGGCTGTGGTGGTAGAGGCAGTGAAATCAATGTTTCTAGGAAAGAGAACTAGTACCAGTAGAGCGGTACAACATAATGGACTCAAGCTGCATCATAGGTAAGAGGGACTAGATAATTGCATGCAGTTCAGCCTATACTAATGGATAAATAGGATAGACTAGTGACAGTTATAGGTAATAGTCTTATTGGTTATAAACTATATATTTCTTTATTTGATACAAGTGTCTATCATTCTTTTATATCTATACTTCTTGTGAATGGGTTGAAACTAATGGTGGGTTTTGTGAGTGTGGTGATAATGATTGATACATATTTAGAAATATGGTTGAGGGACATCTATTGGTGCAAAGGGTATTCTCTCAAGGTTGGGGGTATCATTTTTGTTAGGATATTTAAATTTTGGATATTTCAGGATTCAACCTAATTATAGGTATGTAATGATTAGTGGGTTACTAAGTCCACATAGAGTGTTACTGTAGGATGATAGAATTTATGTCTCCTATGTGTGATATACATATTCACTATAGAGAGTGGGATATCATGGAAGAACATGTCGGGATAGTTCATCAGCAACTCGGGGAGCTCACCACCCAAGTTTAATGTCTTAGGTGATGGGGGTGTGAAACCATATGTCTTTACACCTATAGTAGACTGGTTCTAGGATCTTCCCTGAGGAATTCTCATTACTGCCACTAGAGAAGGATGTGAAGTTTAATTTTGATCTCATGATGGATATGAGATGAAATTTATTCCACCATATATAATGGACCAAATAGTTATTCAAGAGACCAAGACTCGTCTATAACATTTGATGGATAAGGGGTTTATTTGTCCGAGTACGTCACCTTGGGGTTCTCTGTTATTTTTTTCAAAGAAAGCTAATGGGAGTTTGAACTTACATGTAAATTACCAGAATTTAAACCAGATGATTGTGAAGAAACAGTATCATCTTCCTTCTATCAATGATTTATTTGACTATTTTATGGGAGCTTATGTTTTATCAAAGATTCTCTTGAGATCAAGGCATCATTAGTTGAGATTTTGACCTTCTAACAAACCTTAGAATACTTTTAAAAGTAGGTATGGCCTTTATGAGTTCATTGTGATGTTTTTTTGGGCTGATAAACACACCATAATTATTTATGGCATTGAGTAATAGAATCTTCCATCTGTACCTGGATTAGTTTATGGTTGTGTTTTTTAAGGAAATCATGGTGTAACCTAAGAATCATGATGATCATGACCAACATCGTGACATCATCCTAAGTACACAGAGATATTATCAATTATATGTAATTTTATCTAAGTTCCTTTATTGTATTGATCAGGTACACTTCATTGGTCATATAATCTGAAAGGAAGGTGTGTTAGTGGACCCAGAGAAGGTTTGGGAAGTTGTATATTTAGAGCAGTCCAAAAATATTTTATATATTTGTACCTTTCTGGGGTTAAAAAAATATTATCATAGGTTCAGGAATGAATTTTATAGGTTGGAAGAATCTATTTCTGGATTGACTAGGATGGGAGTAAATTTTTAATGTTCTGGGGTGTATGAGAATGATTTCTAGGATTTGAATTACTACTTCAAAATTACATTGATCTTGATCCTACCCGAGCATGGTGATGAATATACAGTGTTTTCTAACACTTTTGGGATACATCTTGGAGCAGTGTTAGTGTAGGGATATCCAGTTGTGGTATATGGATATTGATAGTTTAGAACATATTAAATGAGTAAACTTATGAACAACCTCAAGTTAGATGTATTGGATTATACTTTGACGTATTGGAGACATTATTAGCAGGGTGAAAAGTTTACTATGTAAACCAATCATAATTTCTTAAAGTATATCTTTTCACATCAATATCACTACAACATTATTATCCTTTAGATGCTGTTTTTTTGCAACAGTTTAACAAACCACCACTATTTTCTTTTAAATAAATTAGTCGTGGTTTTTAATAAACCACCACAGAATTTTTTTTATAGCAACGACACTTCTCCCCCGTCTCCCCTGACACCTCAACCACTTCAACCCCTATGACCCCCTAAAACCCTAGGACCCCAGTGACTTGTGTGACCCCAGCGACCCTCCAAATCCCTCACTTCACCTCGCATCCCCTCACAGTGCCTTGCCGCCCATCAAACCCCCCCGCGACCCCCCGGATCCCTAGGAGCCCATGAACTAGGAGACCCCCCGCGACCCTGGTGACCCCCTGAAGGCATCAACACAATAAAACTATATCATTAGTTTGGGTTATCTATAACATTAGTTTCATCAGTCTTGTTAGTAATTTAAGTCATCAATATCATTCATTTCATTGACGTTATAAGATTCATTAGGGTTATTAGTGTCACCCATGTCATTTATGCATTAATATTCATTTGGTAAAACTATATTTTTATATTGGTTACTATCTTCTATATCATCAATGTGCTAAGTGTCCCAAATGTCACCCATTTCATCATTGTTATTGGGATCATAAGTGATGAAGATATAATTGGACTCTTTTATCTCATCAATATCATCAGTGTATCCAATCTCATTGGGTTAATTATTTTTTCAAGAATTTATGGTTTCATTAGAGTCATCAACATCATTGTTGTCATCGGTGTTGTCACATTCATTATCATATTTGGTTAGGAGGATGAGGTTAGGGTAATAAGTGTCATCACTGTTACCCGTGTCCCCAATTTATTTAGAGTCATTGGTTTAATATGTTTTATTTATTTCAAGAGTTTATTCAGTATGGTTAATCTTATAGGTGTCACTGATGTTGTTTGTCTCATAGATTTTTTCAATTTCATTTGCATCATTAAAATTATTTTTGTCATAATTTCCATTGGTATGGTCCATTTCATCAATTTCATTGGTATAATCTATGAATTTAGTGTCATTGTGGTTATTAGTTTTTTCATCAACATCATTTTTCCTTGGTTCTTCAGTTAATTAGGGTGTATCATCAAATGTTTTTACTGCATCACCACAATCATTTTAATTGTTGTTATTCTTGGATTCATCAACATTGTTAGTTTTGTTTTTCATAACCATGAAATAAATGTCATCCATTTAATTAGTGCTATCTATTTAATTGATTTAATACAATTCGTCAATGTTTTTAGTGTCATTTTCATCATATATACTCTTGGATTCAGCAATTTCACTGGTTTCTTCTATGTATTTTTTATCATTAGTTTGATCGATAATTCATGAAATATTATTATCATCCGTGAAACATATTTCATACACATATTCATTAAATTTTCTTTCATAGGGGATATTTTTTTCATCATCTTATCAGGTGTCGTCACAGAGCCTGAGCATTAGTGGTTATTTATAACCTTTTAATTAAATTAGTATTATTTTTATTTGTACCACTCTCCATGTACATTATTATAGTCTAGTTATATTTAGGGATATCATTAGTGGTGGCCTATTTAGCTACAGTCACACCTTTCTCAGGATACCATGGAACTTGGTACCCAAGTTGATGCTACTTGATCGTAGGCTTGGGTTTGGGAAAGGCTCAATGATTTGATGATCAGATTACTAGGAAAAACTGTGGGAGTCTGGGACTAGGATTATACTTGGGACCATCTTCAAGGGTTTTCAAAGTTTAATCTTTTGGAATTTTGGTTTCTGATTTAAATTATTTTCTATTTATGTATTCATTTCCTGACTTGTAGTATATAGTTCATTTGTTATAGAATGGTTTGTTTTCTTTATTATCTATTTATTATTTTATGGATATTTTTAATTTGTATGGTTTGGTTTTCTAGTGAGTGGGTTCTCTATTTACCATATCTATTTATATAGGAATAACTTATTTAACATATTTATATATTTTTTCAACTATTATATATGAATCTATTTCCCTATTTTGTAATAGTTATGTGTTTAAATTTTTTTAATATTGTGTAGGCACATTGTGATATATGTGGATAAAAGCTGGAACATATTACCGAGAAACACACCTCAGTATGCTAAGGGTTTGGAGGAGTTTTTAGATTTATCAATTTCTAATCGATCCGTTGAAGGGATAATAAGATATCCTTTTTATAAATGTAAATTTAGAAGATTGTTGAAGAGAGAGGAAATTTATGAACATTTAATATTGAAGCAATTCCCTGCTCAATATTTGTGTTGCATTTGGAATGGAGAATTGAACGTTACAAAAAGTTTGAACACTGATGTCAATCCACATAATGATATCCCTACTTCATCGACAATGGAAAATGAAATGAAAACCCTTAAAAATGATGCATTCGGCATTATAGGACCCCTCCATCAACATGAAAACATATCAGAACAACCATATGAGGGTGCTAAAAATAGCAACGTAACACGTGATGTTTTTGAGACTGTAGGAAAACAAATTAAAGATTGCAACATATCATTGGATCCTCCTCTTGATTCGGTGGATAATAATAAAATAGGAAACTTCATTAAGGTAAATATGTTTCATGGTTCAGTTGACGATGGAAATCAAGAGTTATATAGTGGATGTTTGAAATATTCAAAACATCATTTTCTATTGAAGTTGTATCATATCAAATATCTATGTGGAATTAAAAATAATGAAATATCCATCATATTGGAATTATTTCATGATTCATTTCCTAAAGAAAAAAATCCCCGAGTCTTTTTATGATATGAAAAAAGTTGTTAATATGCTTGGTCTAAATTATACAAAAATAAATGTGTGTCCTAATGATTTTATGCTTTATTGGCGAGAGGATTCAAGAAGACAGGATTGTAAAAAAAATATTCTTCATAGATGGAATTCAATGGGTGATATTGGAAGTCTGAATCAATATAATGCCATTAAAAATAAGAAAAGGAACCCACTTGGTAATGTTTTGTCTTAGTTTCCTTTAAATCCTTGATTATAATGATTATTTATGTCATTGAAAACCTCCAAACAAATGAAGTGGCATTTTTTAAATAATAAAAATGATGAGTTAATTGGACATCATAAAAATTCACAATAGTGGAAGAAATTTGATTCATTACATCTAGAGTTATCAGCTAATCCTAGGAATGTTAGATTTGGATTGGATGTAGATGGATTCAAACCATTTGGTACTTTGAGTACTAGTTATAGCATTTGGCCAGTTGTTTTGATCCCTTACAAACTTCCTCTGTGGATTTGTATGAAACAAAAATATTTTATCATTTATATTATTACTTATGGAAATCAAATTCCTGGAAATGATATTGAAGTATACATGCAGTCTTTAATTTAAGAATTACAGAAGTTCTGGAGAAACAGTGTTGAGACATATGATGCTTATTCTAAAACAATGTTCAAAATGCATGTTGCTTTAATGTGGACCATTAGTGAAATCCCTCAACTTTGGAATTTTACTGGTTGGAACACTTACATGGGTTTGGATTGTCCAGTTCAAAACATTGATTTTGATCCCAAACAGCCACCTCATAGTAAAAAATGGTGATTCTTGTGCCATCAAAGATTTTTGGATAGATCTCATAGATTAGAGCTGACCAGATAACAATTTAACAGTTTCATTGATTGTAGACCACCTCTAAATGTTTTTACTAGTTCTGAAATATTGGCATAACAGGAAAATGTTGCAATAGAATTTGGGAAGGTTCATCATTTGGGTGATAGTGGGAAAAGAGTTCGAATTGCATCATAAAGTGAAATCGGACGGCAACATTGGAATAAAAAAAGTATATTCATCAAACTTTTATATTAAGAATTTAATTTGTTGTGGGATAATATTTATGTGATGAATATTGAGAATATTGTCTGTGACAATTTGATCTTCACAATGATTAATGAGAATGGAAAGTCTAAGGATCATCTCAACACTCAGAAAGACTTACATGTAATGAACATAAAATGTGATCTCTGGCCCGATGAGAATGGAAAGTATGTTCTGGTAACTTTTTCAATGAAAAGTAGGGATAAAGATACATTACATATAATTTTAAAGCATGAGAAGGTATCTGATGGGTTTTCAAGTAACATCTCGAGGTGTGTATACTTAAATAATTGTATGTTACATGGATTGAAAGGTCATGATTCACATATTTTGTTACAGCAGTTACTACCATTTCCATTATGTACATTACTACATGAAAAAGTTACTACTTTTGTACTCCAATTATATACCCTTTTCAGACAACTATGTGACAAATATATACATCCATTGAGATATACAACCTTCAGGAGAGGTTGGTATTGACACTTTTTTCAATAGAGATGATCTTTCCTCTGTCATTTTTTACTGTCATGATGCCTTTAACTATTCATTTGGTTGAGAAAGGTAAATTAGGAGGCCTCATACATTATCGATGGATGTATCCAATTGAGAGATACATTATTTACATGTTTTTTAGTTACGTAAACAATTCTTTAAACTTAATTAAATGCATAATTATGTTAGTTTATTTTATTTCACAGATATATTGGACAGTTGAAATCATGCTTGAGAAATAAAGCTTAACTAAAAGACTCTATTCCTGAAGGATATTTGGCAGAGGAGTGTATTACCTTTTGTTCTACATACTTGGAGGATACTGAGACAAGATGTAATCAAGTTGTATGTGTTGAAAACATATCGAATCAATCTCAAATACATTGGAAATCAAAGATATTTTATACTATTGGACGAATAGTTGGGAGGAACTCAAATGTTATAGTAATAGAAATTGAATTATTACAGGCACATGGATATGTGCTGCTATATAGTGAAATTTCAGATCCATTTATGGAAGAATTGAGGATAAAAACAAAGATATGATTGAGAGGCTGAACATGAAATGAGAAATATATAACAAAATCTGTTAAAAAAGAGATTTTAGTATGGTTTTAACGGCATGAATGTTTATAATTTTTCCAATAAATACAGATATTTGGTTGACACATATATTTTTTAAATCTAATAATGTATTTTTTTAGTTCATGAATACTGATACTCGAGAAGAGTTATCATATGATTTGATGTTTCTTGATCGAGGTCCTCTAAAACAAGTTATAAAGTTTGAGGCTTACAATGTGAATGACATTAGATTTCATAAAATCGATCGAGAAGAAGGTTTGAAAACACAGAATAGTGGTATATTTATTTTCAATGAAGTGGGATACTATGAAAAGATGACTTATATTGCTGAATTAAACTACCACAATCATTTTTTCATTTTTTTTATTCAAATGCAATTTGGTCGATATTATTAGAGGTGTTAAAACAGATTCCATGCAATTTACTTCTGTGAACTTCTATCGCTTGATGGATGTGGGTGATCGTGAACTACGTGATCTTTATATGTTTTCATCTCAATCAAAAATGGTATATTATGTGAATGATTTTGTGGAATAAGGTTGGAGTGTAGTTTCTCACATAAAACAAAGATATTTGTATGATATTGGTGATAACGTGGAAGATTTGACCTCTGACATTGAATCTATTCAACATCAAGATGCATACTTATTTGTCCATCATGATATTAAAAATATAAGTCTAGTAAGGATAGATGAAGTGGATGAAGTAATGGAGTAGAAAATAGACATGATTGTAGGGGAAAATGATTATATGTACAATTATGAATTAATTTAGAAACCACTTATTTCATTTGTGGAGTCATTCATTTTTGTTGTTATGTAAATTTTTTTGTTGCTATTGTGCATCTGTTATCATTTTTAGTTTTTTTGGAATAATTTTTTTTGAAATATATATTTTGAAATTAATTTTATTTGACTAAATGATAGGAATGCCAAGGTGTAAGTGATATACTATTTTGTTGACCACTACAACAGATGAATATCCATCTATCTCCCTCCCTATGACATTTGAGCCACTATCTGCTTGCCCCTTGCACTATCTCTCACACCCTCAGGGAGTGTCCCTTCAGCAGCTCAGTCATTGCCTCCCCATTTAGGAGCCTCATTAGTGATGGAGTGGCGCACCACTTCTTGTTCTTCATGGTGATATAGGAGGGTGACAGTTATAGGTGAAATTTTTTATCTGAATAAATTTATTACACTATTTTTTTACTAATTGTTTTTTATTAAATATGGAAACAGTTTAAGTATGGAGAAAAATATAAAAAGTTTATATGTATGGAATCTGACTAGAGAGAATATAGTTGTTCCATTTTATTCATATGGGGTCCCTTCAGATGACACCGCAAGATTACTTAGTTAGATTATAAGCCAGCTGGCCATGGAGCTGGTTTCCCTTCTTATTTCATATGATGATTGGAGGCATATGCCTTCAACTTGGGAAAATAATGTTTTTAAATCCCAAATAAAGGTAATTTTAGTACTTTATGGTGTAATTGAATGTCATGTTATTAAATTATAATATGTTCAAAATGAATTTACGTGTACAAATGATTTTCTACTTTACAATTGCTAATGTGCTAGTATGGAAGTGGACATTGAAAAGTCTAGGCAAGAAATGGAAAGAATTTAAATGAAGATTGTGGGGTGATGTCAACGATTCCCAACAGATTTATGGAAAGCTACATGATGGGGCACCTAAAGAGTAACAAAATGTTTTTGTTGATAGACATTGTTATGAGAAGAAGATGGTATTTAAATATATAATATTATCTTAATATCATTTTACTTTTATACATGTATATGAAGACGAGATGACATTGAATAAATTACTATCAAATTTCATTTTATTTATTTCAGGATCTTTCAAGGAAGAATGCATCAAGTTGGGATAAGAAATTCATCCCCAACAGTGCCAGGTCAAAGAGTTTTTCTAGAATCTAATTAGCTCTGGTAATATATTGATTAGTTTAGATATTTATAAAAAATTATTATCTATTTAATATATTACATTGTTGATTGCTTTTTTGTTTAATGAAGTCATAGAGTTTAGGGAACCAACCATCACAAACAGAAGTGTGGTTGAATGTTCACAAAAAAATCTGATGGAAGTTCTGTTAATGATCCTGCCAAAGAAGTTGGGATATAAACTCTTTTTTCATTATAATAACCTATTATTAGTTGTTACTATGTTAATATATATTTCTTCTAATATGAATGATATTTTATTTATAAGTAAAAATTAAGGAACTATGGGATTCCAATCCTACGTAGTCCTACTTAGTCTCCCAGGATGATCCAATTGCTAATGTCCTTGGGAAGAGCATTCTGTTAGAGTGCGCAAGATAGGTTTGGGACCCGTACAATATGAGGTCTTTAGAAGGTCGTTGGGGATTACATCAGCATCTACTCCTAGTTGTAGGAATTCTATACCCCGATATACTTAGAGAGAGATTTTTTCTCTATGAGACATAGTTCAAGAACAGGGGGCTCAGATATCCACTTTTTATAATGTGTTGATTGATTCATATCAGAAGATGATCGGATCTACCCCAGTGGTATTGAATTGACTGGTGGTGAGCAGGTAAATCAAAAAAAAATTCAAAATAATTTAGTTTGAAAACATTTATTGGTTTTAGGTTTAAATATATATATATACAACAATATTTAATTTTTAGTATAATGTTGTTATATATGGTGACAAGAAGAATAGATGGTGGTGGAGAGTGTGCTGAGTTGTGTTCATCATCAAAAAGTGATTAGTTGTATTGTTGATATGTTGGGAAAATATGCTAACGATCAGTTTGTATATGTAACATGTGTGGCATAGAGTTTCCACCAAACATTTTCATGACCTAACTTTTTCTTTATTTCCCATATTTCCTTTTATGTATTATGAACCTAGTCTTTTAAAAAAACAAGTAATTTATGATCCTTATGATTTATTAATGGGTATTTATATTTATGAATCTTATAATAATGTGTAAAATTTTCTAGGTTGTTATAACTATGGTGTAGAGGACTAGGAGGAAGTTTTTGGTGCTATTTCTAAAATCATTTAAATGTCTTCAAGTATATTTATAGCCTTCTTGGATGTCACACATAGAATATTCTATGTTTATTTATTGACATGAATCATTTTTTAGGATTTATTTTTCCAAAAAAAATTATGTTTGTTACCCAAAAATGAACACTCAACCTCCTTGTTGATTTTCATGGGAATATCCAGTTTTATAAGTCCCTTCAACTTTTTTTAGTGGATTTCCCTAGTTTCTTGAAAATTTTATAGTATTCTCTTATCAAGTTTTATAGTTGTCATGTGATCACTCCCTCTTATGATTTCCTCTCATTCAAAATAGTTTTGTTAAAAATTTACAAATATCTATTGAACCCTTGAGTTTCTTTATCCTAATAAGGTAGAGGGATTGTCTACTTCATTAGTAGAAGAATAAACCACCATCACTTCTCCTTATAAACTAGATCTATCATATTTATCATTTTATTATGGAGAAACATCTTCCTTACTCAATAGGGAAATATTTCTAATTTTTTTATTTTCTTTATTTTTTGTATTTATAAATGTTATGGAAGAAACAAAATTATGATCAAAGTCAAATAATTCTAATCTAAAACTAAAATTCATTATCAATCGTGAAAGAAACCTCAAACATTAAAAAGAGAATAAAATTACAATAGATAACCCAATCAGATATGAAAATACACTCTAATACCAAATTATAGGATCTAAGGAGGGGTATAATTAATACTGAGATGGGGATTGAATCAGTGTTGGAGCCCAATTAAGAATTTTTAATCCTTATTAAATTTTACTTTATCACATTTAGGTGAGCGATTATCTTATTCTCTCACTCACTTTATCTTTTTTATTTCAATCAACACAACCTAATACACATAAAAAAGAGACACAAAGATTTATAAGTTTGACCTTTCAAAACAAAAGGCTAGTCCTCGCCATGATCTAGAATTTCACCAAGATTATATGATCGAACAATGTCATGCAATGAATAAAATAGGGAAAATCTTATACATGTAGCCATATATGGTGCATACCGCACTTGAAATCATCCCACTATATCATTAAACTCTCATCATAATAATTTCATAATTGTAGAGAAAACAAAAATATATCACTTCACCAATACAACATGATGTAGGTATTAAAAAGAGGTAGAATGAACAGTTTTTGCAGGGTTTCCCAATCTTTGCTCATGAGTTGTGCAAAAACCCTCCATAATTAGTGGTATGATAATGGTTGGAACAAATTATGTCTAACCATGTAGAACAACTATGCGCCTCACTAAACAGGATCGAAATTCCAAAAAATCCCCTCTATCTTTATTTCTTTTGACCCTATCATTATTTCTCCTTCGTGGGCTCAAGGAGGATCCCACCTATGCTCCTCCTATCCTCTCATATCAAAGGGTTGGATTGATCCCCATTATCTAGTATTGAATTCAACCTGTTTCAAGTGAGTTTTATATCACTGAGTGAGTCTAGGAATCTACCTTCTTTATTTCTATATTTAACTCCTCTCTATATGAATTGTTTTGGTGCAACTATATTCACTATATTATCAGAGCATTCATCTATTTCCATAATTTCTCTCGATATGGATAAAAACATGCCTTTATATTGGTCATGTAGGTCATCCATGGTATTTGGTAGGTGCTCTATAGCATTTCCTTGTCATGATGTTTTATGAATCGTGTCACTATGCTTTTTTTGCGGGACTTCCATGCAGAGACTTGTGAATTTTCTGTTTAAATTGTTGAATATAGTTCATTAGGATTTGTATCCCTTGTTTATTAAATTGGACATGTTATGAACCGTGAAGCTCAAATTTGAACTGAAAATAATAGTGTAATCCTTGTATGACTTAATATAATTAGTTTTTTCTAATAAAATCCCCTTTAAGTGTATTTTTTTCTAAACTATCAAAGTGAAGTTCAAATGAATTGTGTGAGGATGTGACAACCCCCTATGTATGCCTCAGTGAACAAAATCTCTTTTAGGTGGTTAGGGCCTAAGTCTTATTGAGAAAACTAGATGTTATTATATGAAATGCATGCAACCATGGCCGACCACATACCTTTGAATATATAGTGGTAACTACTCTGGGTAATCCATATGGACCTATTACTTTTATTCAATTTTCATAAACCTTTAATTATGGAATGGACTACCCAATTAATTAAATCAAATGGTATGAGTTATGGATTGATTACTACATATCCCTTATAACTTTATAATTTAAATGGATTATGGGTGTGAAACTCATTAAATCCACTTGATTTATAAGGTGGAATGGATCTACACATGGCATCCTTAGTATTTAAAAATTAACAAAATCAATGTATTAGTTAAACTTTAAAAGACACTATTTTAAAAATTACAGAATACTAAGGATGGGCTCATAGGTTGTTGATAATTTGTATGCCATGGGTGATACATGTTATATCGTGGATGATCACACTGTTCAGGTTACTTAGCTCCATATGAATAACACTGGTTCCTAAGGGGTAATACATGGATGGGATAAGTGGTAAGATTATTACACCATGAAATGAGTGACACTCAGACAAGTGTGTGTGGATTTGAAAGTGCCTTATGAAAATGCTTGTTTACTTATATTCTTTTGGATGTAGGATGTATGTGCATGTGAAATTGGAATGGTTTTTTTAGGGTGTTGGTACTGGGGCTATATAATCAGCTATGATTTTTTGTAAATCTAGCTTTAGCGGTGGTAAAAACCACCACTAAGTAAGTGGATCATAATTAGTGGTGGTTAAAACCAAAACTATAAATTGGTATTTTTCTATCAGAGGTAGTTAGAACCGCCACTAAATATAATAATTTAGCGGCGGTTTTAACCGCCACTACACAATTTTCATCTTCTGTATTAATTTCAAGGTAGTTATCTTGGTTTTAGCAGCGATTTTCCAGGATAAAATGAAATTAATTTTTAGCATATTTTTAATCCTCCACGAAAAAAATCATTTTCCACTGAGAAAACCGCCTCAAAACCACAAACCACTGTGAAATGTGTTCACTAAAAAGGTTACCATAAACCACAATTAAATTGAATAAACCACTAGTTATTTTATTCCAACACACAATTTAGTGGCGGTTTCTTGAAACCACTGCAGCAGCATTTGGCGGCAGTTTAAACCACCGCCATATACAAAAAATACCACCGTAATGGGGTGAGTTTCATTTAGTGTATTTAAATATATGATAGTTGTGGTAGGATGAGTATATTTATTCATTTTATATTGAGCTAACATGTATTATGGGGAATTAAAATAGTTTTGATGATGATTTAAGCATGTAATGTGAGACTCAAGAGGATCAAGAGTCCAGTTTGTAGCAGAAAATGATGACTTTGTAGGGTGAGACTCATGTTGTTATTAATATGATCAAGGATAAAGTGAATCTCATATCAGTTTCAGTAAAGTCTACACTCATGAGATAGATCAAGGATATACAGTCTGAGGATTCAGAGTGTTTTGATTTGAGGGAAATCATTGAAGGTGGCAAGACAATTTCAAATTGGACCATAGAAGAGGATGAGATGATCTATTTCATGAATCGAGTTTTTGTCTCTATGATTATGTGAGAGGAGTTGATGTATGAAGTTAAATCCTTATAGTGGGTGGTGTACCTAGGTGCTACCAAATTGTACCAAACCCTATGAAGATAGTTTTAGTGGATGATAATGAAAAAAGGAGATAGTAGGGTTCGTGACATGATGTTACACCTATCAATAGTGAAGGATGGGGATTGATGACCCGGTGGTTATGATAGTCATTTCACATTCCCAAATATAATTTCGATGATGTAACATGTATTTTTTTGTGGCTATCATGAGGTTGATTAAGAAGAATGAAACTGTTTGGGTAATTATGGACCATTTGACAAAGGTATCATGTAACGCCCTGACCCCAGTTACCCAGAGTCGGTGAATTACTTCGTAACATTGGCATGATCACAAAATATCAAGTCTCGAAAGACCGATTAGTTTAATAGCCTTGGAAACACTAGATACATTCATAAATGTTACATTACATCATAAAGTGAGAACTACAATAACATAGTCTCCATTTTTCACACTCATATCTCCTTCAGACTATCCCTGCAGGTCATTCTTAAAATACTTCTTCACATCCTTGAAAAAAATTAAAACATTGAAAGGGGGTGAGCTCAGATTCTCAGTAAGGATAATAATATAGCGGAAGCTTTCATATATAAACATAAACATTTAAGGAAATGTATAACTAAAACAAAAGCCTTTTAAACTTGAACTTCAACATAATATGGAAAAAGTAAAATGAAATAATGCCATTTACTTATTCACATTGATATTCTACTGGTCTAATAATCACATGCAATATCAATAACCACTTTCATAATGATGGATTGCATAATGTCAGACTATCATAACCACGTAGCCAAGGCCTCATGCCAAGACTACAAATAAGATTTTGTCAAGGCCTCGTGCCAAGACACTAGTTTTTCTCATGAGACCTGCTGATGCATCGAGGAGCTATAGCAGGCTCCACCCGTCACTCATTAAGTCCAATGAATTCTTCATATGAATAGGTTTAAACATATCATAAAACATAACATAATCATATCACATACAACATGCATAAAGGAAACATAAAATTTCCACATTTCAATCACAAGATATCAATACAACACATTGATATAATAAAAACACTTTCAAAACCATTTTCAATACCAAAATAAAGGAAAATTAAAACTGTGTATTTATTTTTCATTTAAAAAAAATTATGGCTTGTAGAGGAAGCCGAAACTCAAATAATGGTCAAGGTGGCGGAGAAGTCGTTGTCGCCGTATACGTACGAAAAAAAAACATTCCATTTTGTCGTTTAGTAAAAATCTTCATATAAAAAGATTCCTTTTGAAAAAAAATATAAAAGTCAAAGGGGTTTATACTCCGTATAAAAGAAATTTGTGTATAAAACAAAATATGCCTCAATGAATAGAGATTGAGACGAAGTCCTTTACAAAGATAATTTTTAAATAAAATAGATCTATTATGTTTATTCACTATAAGTACACATAAAGAAATTACAAATACAAGATAGGACATAATAATATCATGACATAATTTGAAAGTAGGAGATTAACCCAAAGAACGAAAATTGGGTTAAGAAGTTCCCTTACCTTGTGTCCGACTTGACTCGACCGTTATTTAACCTCATGAATAATAAAATAGAGTTAATATCTACTTTCTTAAGAACCTTTTTCAAGTTCATTATCATTTTTATATCACTTATTACAATGTTACGAAAATTATGTAGTCATAATGGTCGTTTTGTCGATCTTTGGTACTTGAGTCAACAATAAACATCTTATAATTACAAGTTGTTTATGTGGTAGAATATCCATTATATCCAGAATTATATTCATGATTTAGATATAATATATATCATATATAACCAGTATATACATTCATTTATAATATTACATAACATTTAGAGCTAAGAAATGAAATGCAACATTCATGGAGACGGTAAGCCGTACGTACGCATGAACGCTACTTTCATTTCTATTTCGTTTTTAATGGAATGAAATCACAATGATATAAAGGTATATTATAATTATAGTATAATATAATATATAATATCATTTAATCGATACTTTATACGTCCCACATATGACATTAACGATTCAAATCACTTTGAGGGGGCACTAGTCCGCACTTCCTAAAATGAAATTATCGCGTTTACCCATAATGGAAATCATAAAGGTATTCCATAAATGAGAAATAAAGAACTATAAGGAAAACATAAACATAATATATATATCATATATGAAAATAGTTTCATCAAAATGGCCACCATTAGAGGTGTTAAAAGAATATTGAACAATCATCATTTCGTGAGGCAGTATTTTTCCACCCACAGAAACAGTATGTTCTTTAACCATTTGACGAAGCTGTGTGTAAGTGTAAATCAAATACCTATAATAACAAAATCCTAGTAGATTTTATATACTTTTTTTTATAAAAGAAAGTAATAAAAAGAGTTTAAGGGGTTGGATAAGCAAAATAAAACAAAATAACATAAGAGAAGACATTACCTTAAAATCAGGTAACTCTTTTTGATTTGAGCCAAAGGCTTCCTTGGAAAGACCTCTGCCCAAAGTGAGGCTTATAAGAGTAAGAGGGGGAAGTTTAGAGAGTATTTGGGAAGATTTTGTCCGAGCCAAATTTCTTTGAAGGTGTGAATAAGGTGGTAGTAGTGGGGGCCTTTTATAAGAGGAGAGGAGGGGCACTCTTGGAAAGATTGAGATGTTACATTATTATGAAATGCTTTTCGGATTCTAAAGGTCCCACAATGATATATTTCGAGGAAAAGGTGATAATATTTCAAAATCTTCTCATCCAATAGGTTTTTGACAAGTTTAAGTCTTATATTTAACATTATCTTTTCATTTTATTTAAATTGTTAATTAATGAGGTAATCGATGCATCATCATTGTGTCATAAAAAAATTAATTTATTTAATGTCTAAAAATTATAAAAAAATTACCATGATGTAGGAAATCTTTTTAGATTTCCAATGAATATTTATAGTAAAAAAGTTAACTTATATAACCCCATGTAATAATTATTTTATTAAAACAACACATGTTTGTGATAATTTTATTTTTACTTTAAATAAAAATTTACTATTGTCATTTTCTTACCCAAGTGGCTCCATGGGGTCCCCAAGTTGACCCATGTATTGTCTTGGTCTGCCATGACTCATAAAATAAGGGTAGGACATGTGTTAAGGTATTTTTATGTTTTTATAATATCATTTTTACCTTAAATTTCACTAATTACCTTTAATCGTGATTAATTAAACTTGAAAGTTACTATTCACCAAAAAATTATTTTGATCTAATTTACCCAAATTTTACTTCCTAATGACAACCATGTATGTCAGATTTTTGAAAATCAAGTCACAGAAGTGGTAATGTTTCATTTAAACGGAAAATTAGTTTTTAACTACCACTTAGTGGTTTCACTATTCATAAAAAAATTGAAGTTTCTCAGAATAATGCCAAAATTTCACCCTAAGATATAATTGATATTACGAATTAAAAAATGATGTCTATTTTAAAAAATTCCAAAAATATAAGATTAATTAATTATTTCTATAATTAATTCCTGTTGTTACAACAAATAGCGTGTTTTTAAGAAATAATATATATCAAAAGATTGACAATTGTTTATGTCCAATTTCAAAGTGAAATTAATTCTAATGACCACCATTGGATAAAATGGTAAAAATATATTCTAATTATACTTTAAAACCACTCAATAGTATAATTTATCACTATAAATTATTTTGATTAAAAAAGTTGTTTTTAAGTATTTTTCACTATTCACAAAAAATTGGAAGTTCTCAGAAAAATAACAAAAATTCAACATAGGCTAATTTCGATATTTTGAATCCAAAAATGAAGTCCATTTTTAAATATAAAATATATATAATTTCAAAAAGTGGGTACTACTATTCATAATGGCTATTTTGATTGGTCGTAGTGTGTTAGAATCTCGAACTTGCGTACAATGCAAGCTATTGCATTATTGAAAGAGAAGCATATTGTGGAAGCTCGGGGTGTTAAATTCTCCCCTCCTTCAATAAATTGTGTCCTCGCAATTTGAAATTTGTCTTTGAAAATAAAAGGTTGAAAATATAAAATACCTTTGTGGAAAACCCACATCGGAAATAAGGTTAATAAAATTTAGCCTTAATAAGAGGGAAAGGGAAATGAAAAAGTCACCACCAAATTATGATCTCGATAAGGAGAACATTGGTGGAAATTAGAGACATATAATTGGAGAGAAACGTAAATATTTGTAGGGAGTGATTGAGGTCATCAATCACAAACAAGTGTAAAATTGAGGGCCTCAAATCCTTCAATCTATGTTGATTTAAAATATTATAAGTTCAACAAGACATAAGGTATTAGGATAACACATTTTTTTGTTTTAATATCCCTTTACTAAAGTTTATGAATTAATTTATTCATAGAATAAGAGATAGATATATATATATATTTAGGCTTGAAAAGTAGAGTTTCAACATTCATATAATTTCGACCACAAACTCATCTTTCACTCAAAAAGATAATAGAACTCAAAAATATTATATTTATCCTAATCGTACAAGGTTCAAAATATTAACTCATACCATTTAGATTAGGAAAACTATTTTGTAATAAACAGGGACTTAATGTAGGCTAGTGGTATGTAATAAAGGCCTGACGCACTATGGTTGTGGGTTCGATTCCTACAGCTTTGTCCGATGCAACGGGTTATCCCCCAACTTACAGGTTGTCCTTTTCCTAAAACTATAGTATTATAATATTCCAAAAATAATATTCAGAAATTTTTTAACCTTAAACAATACTATCCAAGGTTCAACTTAATCCATTCAAACCTTTATAGTTATCCAAAATACTTTTGTCCAACTCGCAGTCCAAATTTTATAAGGAAGGTAAACATAATGAAGATCATTTTTTCCGCGTAACAACATGTGAACACCTTCATCATGTATTCTTTTAAAACACTGCAACATTCGGAATTACCATAAATCCTTATTGATTACATTCATGATCCCTTATTCCTTATAGAATACTAGATATACTCCTTCTATCCAAAAATGTATACAAATCATTAATCTATTTTAAGAATATCCAATATAATTTATCCAAATCAATCATGTATTATTCCAAAATTACTATCTCGGTATCAGAACCATATTATGGTTTATCTTTCTCTCAACCATATATTTTCCAAAAATTTAACCTGCTATGGAGTCACTTTTCTTGGTTCCACACAATCTCAAGTCCTTGATGAAATAGTACTATAGTACAATCCTTATATACTCCATAATTATTATAACCAATAAATCATTGATACAACACTCAAATGACAAAATTCTTTAATGACAACATAAGAACTCTAATCATTCCTCCTCATCTGTGGTAGTATCATAACTTGATTATTATCCAATAACATCATTTGGGGCATACTCTGATGATTTGGACATTGGTTTGAATAGTGTCCCCACTCCTTGCAGATGAAGCATTGTACATTTGAAACCTTTTTCATACCCTTGAAGTCACGCACTTGGTGTCCTTTTTCTCCACACTTATAACAAACTCCCATTCCCTTCAGGCAAGTTCCAAGGTGTTTCTTCCCACAGTTATCACATATTTGAAAATTCTTCTTCTACCTCGCCCCTTTATCCATCATTCTCTCTTCCATCCTTTTCTTCTCTTTCATCCCTTCAAATCTATAAGACTCCGAGAATTCTTTACTTATCTTATTAACACATGATACTATTTCATAATATGTTGAGAACACATGGGAGACTATTTCCCTTCTAAATGTTAGTTTAATACCGTGAAAGATATGATTCTTCTTACTCTTTGGATCATACATATTGATGGAGTTCACATTCCTTCTAATGGGCGCCATTTCTATACAATGGCATAAACTAGGTTAGTTTATGAATTGCAATGAATAATTCCAAACAAGTAAAATACTTAATGTAAATTTAATGGTTTATGGATATAATCCATAATCATAAAAAAAAATTCTTTGAGGAAGTGTATACTCATAAACCATTCATAATGGTTTGTAAAAAAAATGAGAATTATCCTAAGAATATCCCCCAGGAGTGTCATAACCAATAGTGCATCAATGCCCGTTGTCGTGCACCAGTTCCCGTTCGAGTCTAGCTCAAAGCAGTGTTTTCGGGTTTTACCCCTAGGTACATCTATGCCAGAGCCGACTCTACCTGCTTGTATCCAGATAGGGATGTATTTCTCGGAAAACTCATCAAATATTTATAATACCAGAATTCTAGGAAGTTATTCTATACTAATCATCAAAGTCTATCTTAGGGCTATGTGCTCTAATCAGAGTTTATCTAAATCTAGCTTCCAAGGTTAGTACTAAATTTCCTCTGATACCAACTGTAACGCCCCGACCCCAGTTACCCAGAGTCAGTGCATTACTTCGTAACATTGGCACGATCACAAAAGATCAAGTCTCGAAAGACCGATTAGTTTAGTATCCTTGGAAACACTAGATACATTCATAAATGTTACATTACATCATAAAGTGAAAAACTATAATAACATAGTCTCCCTTTTCCACACTCATATCCCCTTCAGACTATCCCTGCAGGTCATTCCTAAAATACTTCTTCACATCCTGAAAAACAAATTAAAACATTAAAAGGGGGTGAGCTCAGATGCTCAGTAAGGATAATAATATAGCGGAAGATTTCATAAATAAACATATACATTTAAGGTAATGTATAACTAAAACAAAAGCCTTTTAAACTTGAACATCAACATAATATGGCAAAAGTAAAATGAAATAATGCCATTTACTTATTCACATGGATATTCTACTGGTCGAATAATCACATGCGATATCAATAACCACTTTCATAATGATGGAATGCATAATGTCAGACAATCATAACCACGTAGCCAATGCCTCGTTCCAATACTACAAATAAGATTTTGTCAAGGCCTCGTGCCAAGAGACTAGTTTGTCTCATGAGACATGCCGATGCATCGAGGAGCTATAGCGGGCTCCACCTGTCACTTATTAAGTCCAATGTATTCCTCATATGAATAGGTTTAAACATATCATAAACCATAACATAATCATATCACATAAAACATGCATAAAGGAAACATAAAAATTCAACATTTCAATCACAAGATATCAATACAACACATTGATATAATAACAACACTTCCAAAACCATTTTCAATACCAAAATAAAGGAAAATTAAAACTTTGTATATATTTTTCATTTAAAAAAATTATGGCTTGTAGAGGAAGCCGAAACTCAAATAATGGTCACGGCGGCCGAGAATTCATTGTCACCGCATACATACGACAAAAAAAACATTCCATTTTGTCATTTAGTAAAATGATTTGTATAAAAAGATTCCTTTTCAAAAAAATATAAAAGTCAAAGGGGTTTATACACCGTATAAAAGAAATTTGTGTATAAAACAAAATATGACTCAATGAATGGAGATTGAGACAATGTCCCTTAAAAAGATCATTTTTAAATGAAATATATCTATTATGTGTATTCACTATAAGTACACATAAAGAAAGTACAAATACAAGATAGGAAATAATAATATCATGACATAATTTGAAAGTAGGAGATTAACCCAAAGAACGAAAATTGGGTTAAGAAGTTCCCTTACCTTGTGTCTGAATTGACTCAACCGTTATTTAACCTCCTAAATAATAAACTATAGTTAATCTCTACTTGCTTAAGAACCTTTTTCAAGTTCATTATCCCTTTTATATCACTTATTACAATGTTATGAAAATTATGTAGTCATAATGGTCGTTTTGTCGATCTTTGGTACTTGAGTCAACAATAAACATCTTATAATTACAAGTTGTTTATGTGGTAGAATATCCATTATATCCAGAATTATATTCATGATGTAGATATCATATATATCATATATATCCAGTATATACATTCATTCATAATATAACATAACATTTAGAGCTAAGAAATGAAAAGCACCGTTCATGGAGACGGTAAGCCGTACGTACGCATGAACGCTACATTTATTTATATTTCATTTTTAATGGAATGAAATCACAATGATATAAAGGAATATTATAATTCCATTATAATATCATATATAATATCATTTACTCCATACATTATATGTCCCACAAATGACATTAACGATTCAAATCACTTTGAGGGGGCGGTAGTCCGCACTTCCTAAAATGAAATTATCGTGTTTACCCATAATGGAAATCCTAAAGGTATGCCATAAATGAGAAATACAGAAGCATAATTAAAACATAAAAATAATATATATATCATATATGAAAATATTGTCATCAAAATGGCCACCATTAGAGGTGTTAAAAGAATATTGAACAATCATCGTTTCGTGAGGCAGTATTTCGTCACCCACAGAAACAGTATGTTCTTTAACCATTAGACGAAGGTGTGAGTAAGTGTAAATAAAATACTTATCATAAAAAAATCCTAGAATATTTTAGATACTGGTGTTGTTATAAAAGAAAGTAATAAAAAGAGTTTAAGGGGTTGGAGAAGCAAAATAAAACAAAATAACATAAGAGAAGACATTACCTTAAAATCGGGTAACTCTTTTTGATTTGAGCCAAAGGCTTCCTTGGGAAGACTTATGCCCAAAGTGAGGCTTCTGAGAGTAAGAGAGGGAAGTTGATAGATTATTTGGGTAGAGTTTGGCCGATCCAAATGGATTTTAAGGTGTGAATAAGGTGGTAGTGGTGGGGGCCTTTTATAAGAGGAGAGGAGGGGCACTCTTGGAAAGATTGAAATGTTACATTATTATGAAATGATTTTCGGATTCTAAAGGTCCCAAAATGATATATTTAGAGGATAAGGTGATAAGGGTTCTAAATCTACTTATCCAATAGGTTTTTTACAAGTGTAAGTCTTAGATTTTACATTATCTTTTCATTTTATTTAAATTGTTAATTAATGAGGTAATCGCTGCATCATCATTGTGTCATAAGAAATTTAATTTATTTAATGTCTAAAAATTATAAAGAAATTACCATGATGTAGGAAATATTTTTATATTTCCAATGAATATTTATAGTAAAAAATTTAACTTATATAACCCCATGTAATAATTGTTTTATTAAAACAACACATGTTTGTGATAATTTTATTTTTACTTTAAATAAAAAGTTATTATTGTCATTTTCTTACCCAAGTGGCTCCATGGGGTCCCCAAGTTGATCCATGGATTTTCTTGGTCAACCATGACTCATCCAATTAGAGTATGACATGTGTCAAGGTATTTTTATATTTTTATAATATCATTTTTACCTTAAATTTCACTAATTACCTTTAATCATGATTAATTAAACTTAAAAGTTACTATTCACAAAAAAAATTATTTTAATCTCATTGAACCACATTTTACTTCTTAATAACAACCATGTATGTCAGATTTTTGAAAATCAAGTCACAGAAGTGGTAATGTTTCATTTAAATGAAAAATTAGTTTTTAACTACCACTTAGTGGTTTCACTATTCATAAAAAATTGAAGTTTTTCAGAACAATGCCAAAATTTCACCCTAAGCTATAATTGATATTCCGAATTCAAAAATTATTTCTATTTTAAAAAATTCCAAACATATAAGTTGAATTAATTAATTTTAATAATTAATTCCCGTTGTCACAACAAATAGCGTGTTTTTAAGAAACAATATATATCAAAAGATTGACAATTGTTTATGTCCAATTTCAAAGCGAAATTTATTCTAATGACCACCATTTGATAAAATGGTAAAAATATATTCTAATTATACTTTAAAACCACTCAATAGTATAATTTATCACTATAAATTATTTTTATTAAAAAAATTGTTTTTAAGTATTTTTCACTATTCACAAAAAATTGGAAATTCTCAAAAAAATACCAAAAATTCAAAATAGGCTAATTTCGATATTTCGAATACAAAAATGAAGTCCATTTTGAAATATAAAATATATATAATTTCAAAAAGTTGGTATTACTATTCATAATGGCTATTTTGATTGGTCGCGGTGTGTTAGAATCACGAACTTGCGTACAATGAAAGTTATTGCATTATTGAAAGAGAAGCGTATCGTGGAAGCTCGGGGTGTTACATATCATATTTCTTACCAGTAAAGAAGACCTTCTTGGTGCATTAGTTGTGAGACTTGTATACTCACGAGATATTCTATCTGCATGGGGTGCCACAAATTATTATTTTAGATCATGACTCATTTTTTAATTCATGCTTCTATTAGGGATTATGTAATGATTTTTCTACACAAGTTTTATTTTGTATGGATTTCCACCCACAAGTATATGGGAAGTTCGAAGGTACTATATAAGTTCTTGAGGATATAATTTAGGAATGTTTTCTTGAATTTAGTTGGTGTTGGTAAAGGAACCTACCTTTGTAAGAGCTTTCCTATAATAATAGTTATCTAGGAACTATATATACGGAACCATAAAAGGCTCTTTATAGTAGGACATGTATATCACCTCTCTACAAGATGGTAGACAGTGTTTCAGAGTTGTTGGAACCGAGTCTCAATAAGGAGACATTAGAGAAGTTTTAGTTGACTTGGATGTGTATGGATATAGTTTAGATTAGAGAGGATTCATATGCGGATAAATGTTGATAACACCAAGATTTTACCGAGGGTGATCATGTTTTCCTTCGCGTGTCACATATATTGGGTCACCATGTGATGCAGAGACAAGGCAATTTGGCACCCAGGTTTGTTGGACCATTTGAGGATGTGGTGAGAATCAGGTCGTGTTGGGCGGAGAAAAAGGGAGTGATGGCAAGAGGGGGGGTGAATTGCCTTTAAAAAAAAATAATAAAAAAATTAAAATCAAAGTTGAAAGTGCAGCGGAAAATAAAAGAGGCAATCACACAAGAAATTGTTAACGGAGTTCGGCCAAAACCCGGCCTACGTCTCCGCTCCCAACTCAACCGTTGAGAGATTCTACCGCTTGCTTTTCAATGGTTTTAGCAAGAAACCCACTAGGCTTTGAGGTAGCACTAGGACCTATTACAGCTTGCTTTTGAATTGGTTTAGCAAGAACCCACTTGCTTTTAATGGTTTAGCAAGAACCCACTATCCTTCTTACAGGTGAAGGATAGCTCACCTATGTCTCAAGCTATTTAAAGGAAAGCTTGACAACCTTTTCACACCTTAATGGTGATGTGAAACCCAAAAGAAAGAGGGGATGAGAAATAGAGTGGTTTGTAGACACAAACCCAAATTAAGCTCAAAATAGATAAACAAGAAAAACCGTATTTGAGGAAGTCTTGGGCGCCTTTGATTGATTGGAGATGTTGAAGGCCGCTTCCAAGCTTCTTTGGTGGTGCTCTTGGATGTGGAATTGGATGGAGCACTTGGGGTTCCTTGAGGTGGCTCGCCGGAGGATGGCCAATTGATACAAAATATGTCCGTTGGCTTGGTATATGATCCGGTAAGTGTCCGGGGCTTCCTTGGCCTTTATTTATAGGCATGGAACCCATTGGGGGCCTTCGGAGCCGTTGGAGAGGTCTTCGGAGCCGTTGGAGGCCAAAAGAGGGTTGACTGGTCAAAGCCAACGGCTAGTTTGACTGGGCTACCGGCTGGCCGGTACAGCTCCACCGGATGGCCGGTGCCTTGGCAGAGGAGAAGAAATTTGGTCCAGGCTCCACCGGCTGACCGGTGGAGGAGCCACCGGCTGGCCGGTGGGGAGACAGTAGCTGGCCAATTGGTCTGGGTGCCACCGGCTGGCCGGTGATATCACACCGGTTGGCCGGTGGACTGTAATTCAGTCCACTTCTTGATTCTTTCTTGGGCCATTTTCTTGGCAACCTTGTGCCTATCATTCAAAAACACTTCAAACAATATTAGACAAATAATAAGGTGATTGTGATCATGAAAATAAAACAACGAGGGGAACGAGAGGTACAACAGGTCGGTGGCGTATTGATTGGCTCTTCCACAGAGGTAAAGTTCTACACATGATGATTATCATGTGTCACATCTTTGGTTTTATCACCCCAAACCTTCTCATGTGATCGATGTGGATGATGTTGGGCTTAAGACTGATGTGTCCTTTGAGTAACATCTGATATGTGTGTTGGATCACAGTGATAAAGTGTTTTTGGGGAAAGATTGTGTCATTAGTTCTTGTATTGTGGCAACATGGAAATGTATAGAAATAAAAATTGGAAAGAGAAGAAGATATGTGAGATATGTGGCCTGATATTTTTTCATTAGAATCTTAGAGATTCGTTGGATTACATCTCAAGGATTTGATATAACAAGGTGTGGATATTGTGAAAGCCTAACCATTTCTAGAGATGTATCAATCTTGTTTAAATGTACTTATTTTTCTTGTATTGAGTATATATATTTTGGGTATTAAAGTGACTGCATTTTGATGAATATTTTAATTTTTTCGAAGAAAACTGGGTAATTCACATATGTTGCACAGTTTTCCCAAACCATGCACCCTACCCCTAAAAACTATGAAAATCTAGATAGAGAAAGATTGTAAATATGGTACACAATTTTTCAATTTTTTTTACCCTCTTAGGATAAACTATTCATGCACTAGAAGTGGGGCCTGATTTATGTTTAAGGTTTGAAAAACCGTGTGCTCCTGCCTAAAAAACCATGGATGTGGTTTTATTTAATCTGAAAATTATATTTAAAATTTGTCAAACCCATATCTTATTTTTTATAACCCCCTAACTCAACCAAAATCTATTCACCTCATTTTTTTATGCTCCTAAAAGAATCCCTAGGGATATTGTTTTCTGTTCATGACGAATCGAAGGCTAGATTTTCATATATAAACCTCTCCGAGGAACTGTTTCCTTTTCTATTAGGTTTCTATTTCTCCCATATCCCTTCTCGTATGAAAAAGGGACTGTTTTCCACTGTTAGTGGTGTATTTAGATAATGGGTTTTCTAGGTCTTGATTCATTTGATCTTGGATCCATGTTTCAGATATAGATATCATTCTTTATCATGTTCTTCATTATTCTACTTCAATTGTGGAATTTCATTGGCGAGTGTCATCAAATATATCAATGTAGGTGGAATATTATTCAAATGTCAATGTCTTGATTTCAATTACATATTTGTAATTTTTTAATTTCTATTGAACTTTTTTAATTGATAATATTTAGTTTAATTGATTAATTGGATCAATTAATTAATTAAGGGATTGTGTAATTGATTGATTAACGGGGTTATAGAATTTTTCAATTAATGGATTTTGTGATTGGTCAATTAATATGCATTTATTAATTTGATAATTAATTAATGGGATATTAGAATTAGGGAATTGGATTAATTAATTGGATAATTAATTAATGGGATATTAGGATTATGGAATTGGATTAATTAATTAGTGAATTAATTGATGGGTTATATGGTTAAATGTGGACAAATTGATAATAGTGTTTTATCCATATTATTCCATGTGACTAAATTTAAGAACCATGTTATTTGTAATAATTGTAATGGTATTTCATGGCATGATTTTTTGATAAAAAGGGTTAAGGTTTATTAACCTTAAATGATGTGATATTCATGTTTGGGGTGTGGAATGATGCTCAAAATACCCATATGTGATAAATGAGGTGTGGGATAGGGACTAAATCTCCAAATACCCATATGATATGATGATTATGGGCTAGGGATCAAGGCTCAAAATACCCATGTGATTAATTAAGTGTGGGATAAGGGCTAAGGATCCAAATTACCACAGGGTGTTTGACACAATATTATATTACCATCAGTAGGTGTTGGACTATAGTTCCAATTAGATGTGATATGATTTGAAATGAAATGTTAAATGGTAACTATGGTATTATGATATGGTTCAGACTTTGAAACAGGATGAAGTAGGTATTGAGGGTTCAAGTTTCCTCAATAACCTAGAGGATTTTGTGATTGATTTAGGAATAACAAAATGTGATAAATTTTTACATTATGTATTGAAATTTATTATTTATACAATCATATACATTATTTTCACTGAATTTTGTTTTTTACTCCCTTAGTGGTGGCCTATAGAGTTATAATCACACCCTATTGGGGATGCCAGATCATTACTTAAATAGACTTCATGTTAGCATGACAAGATAAGGGAAAAGGACCTATGTTAGATTAATGAGTTGGGATGGAGTGTGGATGAGGGAACTGGATGTGATTCAGGATATATTTGGGATTTTTCATTGTACTTATTAATTTTGGTTTGTTTCATATTGAAACTCAATATGTATTTGAAATGACATATCTATATTTGAGTTTTTGATATTTTATTTTCTATTTTGGTCATCATGTGATACATGCGTTGTTCTGGTTTTCGTTATATCAATTTGTTATTATTTTTAATTTCCGATATGTTATTACTCTAATAATGAGAGCATAGTTTCCCCAAGATCAATATTAGACCCTTGTTTCTAGTCAAAATCCTCTGGTGTATCGGGAGGGGCACTTTAGTTCACGTGACCGATCATCTTGGGGCACTAGTTTGTGGAACCCATATCTGGATGTTACATGTAATAAATTCAAAAAAGTAATCTAGTAAAACAATTTTTTCCCTTTAAAATAGTATTTTTTATAAGTCATTTCACTAATTTTACAAACCTATAATGAATCCTCCAAAACTTATATTATATTTTAAGGTTTAAAAAAATTATTTATGAACATGAAAAACTTTGACACAATAAATGATACTATTTCAATGAGTCTAGTTATTAAACAAATAAAATATTTTAATACAATCCTCTTTGGTAGAATCTATGGGCATATAACATAAAATTGTTTGTGGTTTGGATTATTTAATGACATCGAGTCTAAAACCTATGTTCAGAAATAAATAAAAACAGTCCCCTCCCTTTTTCATATAAATACACCTAAAATATCAAATTCATCTTCACTAAAAACCATTTGATCATTAATTTTCTATCCTTATCACTCTAAAAATTCCTCACAATGTTTTCCCAAGCTCTTAATAATATCCTCATATGATTTTAGAATAACCTCTTTAAGGTAATTAATTATCTTCTTTTTCCTATTAATTCATTTACATTGTATATATTTTTCCTTTTGAATATAAATTTATAATTCCTTCATCAATTTATAAATTTCCCTTTAAAATCCAATATATATTTTAATAATGATATATTATTTATTTCCTCTCAATATAACCATTAACTAATAAATTTTTCTATTTGAGAAAGGGATTCTCTTCCTTTAACTCTTAATTAAAGTAATTCCTTTTTATTTATACTTTTTAATCTCAATTTATTATATTGTCATGTGTGTATAAATATAAATTTAATATCCAATTAATTTTCAAAAAATGATATACTATTTATCCTCTCTCATTATATCCTTTACCAAAGCCATTACTTTACTGATGTAAGGTATTTTCTTCTTCTCCCTCTATATTGAAGTAATTTATTTAGATAAAGAGTTTTTATTCTCTATTTATATTTTTGAAATATCTTTTTACACATTATGTTACCATCTTTATGATTCCCAAGTAATGGGATGAAATCATTCACTCTAATTAACCCCTTTAATGAACCTTTTTTTACAGCTATTATGCTGTTAAAATTATTCAATGATTTTTAATGCCATCCTTTTTTATTGTGAATACCCATAAAATTTCCACTGAAAGGTTTTCAATTAGTTATACCTATCCTTATTTTATTGGTTACTTCATTTTATACATTCCACACTCCTTAATCGGTGGATTACAAGTGGTAAAATATTTTCTTATATTGTATGATCTATGTGGCACACAAATGAATTCCCCTAATATGAACGCGAAAGGTGGGCCATAAATTATATATCCCTCTTATATATAGGATAATGTTTTTATCTCATGGGATACCTTTTATGGAGAATTAGTAGTTATCCTAATAAGACTATGTTATGATATCTCAATGTTTAGCCTTGACATATGATTATTATATATTGTGTTATGTTGTTTTCAAATTTCTGCATTTCCTTGTTGTTATGATCATATTCCATGCCCCAAAGTTCATGATTATTATTCTCACTTTTTTAATGTCATAATACTATTCCCTTAACTCACATATATTTATTTTATTCATTATATGCTCTGAATATTACTTTAATTTTATTTATAAAATACTTCTTTTTATGTACGTCCTCATATTATTCCATTCTATATTAGAAGATCAGATTAATTTGAGGGAATGTTATGGAGTTTTTTAATAATGTATTTTAACAATTTTTCATGTTATTTTGATATGTATTTAATTACCTAAATTAGTTAGGCCTCTTGGTCTTTTGGAATTTTGTAACATGTATCTCAATGTAATAGATCATGAAATAAAGTGTGTAAAATTTATTAGTTGTCATAGGTGGTATCAAAGAAGGTTCTAGATATTTTTTTTATTTAGAAAAGAGTATATTAGTAAAAACCCCAGGAAAGTGTCTATGTATAGGGAAATATCCTGAAATTTTGGAAAATTATAGAGTTAGTGGTTTTCAAGAAATAAAATCCATGTTTGGATACTGAAAGTGGATGTGGTACTGGTAATGATGTACCCCAGGTTAATAACACCAATAGTGCATGTAGGGTATTAACTCAACCATTATCTTATGCACAAGAAATCGGTATTGCTGAACACCCTATTTATAACTTTAGAGGGATAATCATTGGTAAATTCCCAAGTTCATTATGAACAATTATGAAGTAAAAAAAATATTATGAGATTTAATGTTATGAAATGATATGTGGATTACTTATAATTGAAACGTGGAGATTAATATGTAGAGTAATACATGTATTTTAAGGTTTATTGCTTGAATGTTCATATATTCCATTTTATATGTTTAATATTTTTAAAATTGACATTAGTATGTCTTTTTTGGATGATGTAAATTGTTATAATGAGAATAAAATAGTGATAGGAAGAATTATCATCCATTCATGAACTTCAAATTTCTTATGTGACTCTAGTTGTGCACATTCTTCCACATCATTAAGGTTTAGTAAAACTATTCAAACAACACCTCTTAACATATAAGTCTAATTATTGTTGAAAATGATAATTGAGGAAATTATTTAAATCTAAGAATATAACTCCTACCTTATCAATATTTTTTGGATGAACTTCCTAGTGGACCCTATGATACTTCTTTTTGTGGAATTAGATGTTATTTTGGGTATGTACTGGACTTATTTAAATAGTGATATCATAATATTTTAAGGTATGGAATACACCCACCACATTATGTGTATCCTGATTATTCTATATAAGGGTAATTAAGAGGATTGATCTCATTTGGATTTATAATCTCAAGAAAGGGCATTATTGTCTTATGAAACATTTTATTTAGATCAAATAATTTCGATTAAGGAAAAAATCAACCATGATTTAATTACTATTGAAAGAGATTATACAAATGTGTACCCTGAAAAATTTTGTAGTCCTTTTCCTAACCAAGAAGTGGAGTTCTCAATTGATATTATAACTAGATAATTTACAATATCTAGGAATTAATATGCAATGTAAACTGTTAAAATTGTAGATTTAAGGAAGTAACTACAAGATAATCTAGGTAAAGAGTTTATAATCCCAATTTCTTAACCATGGGGGTATGAAAGTCCATTTTGTTAAGCAGGAAAATGGGCCCATGAAAATATGCGTTGATTATAGTGATCTTAGAAAGAACACGATAAAGAACAAGTATCCACTACTATAGATTGACTAATAATTCGATCATCTACATAGATCCCAATACTTATCTAAGGTGGATGCTCCGTTAAGATATTGTTAAGTAAAATTAAATTAAGTGGATATCCCCAAGAATTATTTTTTACAATGTATAGGCAATGCGAGTTCATAGTTATTCCATCTGTACTCACTAATTAACAAACTATCATAATTGAAATAATGAATATAGTATATAGGGATTACATTTAATAATTTATAGTATTCTTTATAATTGATATTCTCATAAAATCCGAAATTAATGGGGAACATGAGGAGAATTTGAATGTTGTACTAAAGACCTTGAAAAAATACGTGTTATTTGTGAAGTAATCTAAATGCATTTTTTCGGATGGAGAAAGTAACATTCCTGAAGCATGTTATAACTAACAAGGGGATATCTATTGATACTTAAATCTAAAATGAAATTGACGTATAACTTAGAACAAAATCTATGATAGAGATCCACCTTTTCCTTAGATTATTTGGGTATTATCATCAAATGTTTAGAAACTTCTCATGATATTCAAACCCACTAAGCAAGATAACTCAGAACAAGTTGAAGCTTTTCTAGACTTTTCAGTGTGAGGAGATCTTTAATGATTTAATGAGAAGTCTATTCACTACACCTATTCTCACATTACCCATTAGTGTGGATGGGTTTTTTTCTATAAAATGATGCATCAAAAAAGGCTAGGGTTGTGTAAAAAATAAAAAGGGAAAAGTGACAGACTATTCCATTCACTAATTAAAAATCCAAAATTATAACTACCTGACACAAGATATAGAATTATCTATAGTGAGATTCAAATTATGGTTTTTTTGGAATTTTCTTAGGGGGTAGAAGTTTTAATGTTATATTTATCATAAAATAACCAATTGTATATTTACATAAAAGGATCTCAATATGATACAAAAAAGTTGGTTATAGATGATCAAGAATTATGACTGTTCAATTCATTACCATCTTAGGAAGGAAAATAAAGTAGTAATTTATTTGAGTAAAAAAGATCACAAAACCCTTTCCATTATCAGAATTGAAATGGAACAAATCTTATTTGACATGAAAAATATGGAAATGTGAATCAAAAAAGGAATTCCAACCTACCTTGAAATAATAACTTCTAAACCATCCATTCATGAGACGATCTAATAGGCCAAAAAATACAACAAGGAGCTATAGAGTAAGGTATATAATATGCTTCAGATTAAATTTTAGAAATATTGAGTTATAATGTTTGGAACCTAGTTATGAATACCATAAAAACTATTACTAAATATTGAAATTTTTGGAGGGTCAACATATCTCATTATTCTTTATTCATCAAGGAATCACTAATATGTATAGAAACCTAAAAAAGAAATTTTGGTGGAATAACACGGAGAATGAAATAATAGAATTTTTATTATGATTATTTGTATTCCAAATAGTTAAAGCTGAATAAATATTGTTTAAGGGTATGATGAAACCATTTCCCATACCAGTATGGAAATGTGAAAACATAACTACAGATTTCATTATAGGACTAAACATGCAAAATAAAGTCCATAACACTATTTGGGAGGTAGTCGATCACCATACAAATTGGGAACATTTTTTTATATTAGGTAAGATTTATTTTATGACCATAAAATTTTGATATACTTTAGAGAAGTGGTAAGGCATCATGTATTACCCCCTTCTATTTTATCTAATAGATATATGAGGTTTACCTTAAGTATCTAGAGAACCAATCAGAAATCGTTAGATACCAAGATAAGTCTCAACATTGTTTATCATCCTCAGATAGATTTTCAGTCTGAGATAAAAATAAAAACAATATAAGATATGATGATATCATTTTCAAAAGATTTAAAAGTATATTATGATTATCACCTTCCCAAGGTGGAGTTATCATACAAAATAGTTTCCATTATACCTGTCAAATGATAACTTATGATGCTCTTTATGGGAAGAAGTGTAGGACTACAACATGTTGGAATGAATTTTGAGATTTTAAGCTAATGGTACCTGATATTATCCCTAAAATTACGTAGAAACATCCAATAAATAAGCATCATTTTAATTTTCTACAAATCTAGAAGAAAACATCTGCACACAATCATCAATGATACATAGAGTTTGAGGTCCAAGATAATGTATTCCTTCATATATCACTGTGTAATAATGTAATGAGGTCTAGGAATAAAGGAATTATTTTCCCTAGATATATATTTCTTGTTGAGATCCTTAATCCCATCAGGGATATGAATTATTGGCCAGAACACCCACCTCATCTAACTCAAGTACTTGATGTCTTCCATGTATCTCTCATTTGAAACTATATAGAAGACAACTCAAATGTATTTAATCCATAGGTTGTACTTTCATATAATAATACTTCATAGGATAATAATATAGTGATGATATTATATCATATAAAAAAAGTTTCATGAAGCAAGATAACTATCCTTGTAAAATTACTATGGTGGAACCAAATGTTTGAGGAGGCATCATGGGAACTAAAACTTGTGATGAAGTAGAAGCACCCTCTTCTATTATAGGGAAAAAATGAAATTTCCTGGGTGAAATGTGTAATTGGGGGAAAATGTAAAGACCCAAAAATTTATTAAGGAAATTACATCATGAATGAAATAATTATACATTAATTAGTGTTGTAATTGAGAAATCATGCACTATATTGCATTTTTATTTTGGACTATTATAAAATATTTCCAAAATTTAATTATTATCTTTAAAAGTATATAAATTATGAAAACCATTCTCAATATATCCATAATATAGTGAATATTATTATTTCAATATATTAAGTCTTATGATAACGTGTAACTAAAATTGAAGGAAGAAGCAATGGCCTTGATAAGTTGGATCATAGAATATAAATCCCATTTATTGTATCTTTTGATGGAGATGACATTATTGGGATTTAACCTCGACTAGACCCAATTTGAGATTCGATAAATAAAACTCAAGTGAAATTATTCAAAGGATAATTTCATTTTTATAGAGATCAATACCAAAACCATGTTTTTAGAACCACCCCAAGAAATTACTACCATCACACACCATCACCATAGGACACATGTTTGAGTAACTAGGGGTTATGTATCCAGACCCCAGTAGTATGAGTTTATATATTTTCATTTAAAAAATTAATGATTATATTGATCCATTTTCACTAGTATCTTATTTATATATATGATTATATAATGAGTTTGATAAATTTTAGTTTTTGGTATAGATAAATCAAAATTTTATTTTTTGTTAATATATAATATCAACTAAAATACTCTTTTTGATAAATCTAATTTTATGAAATAAATTCATTTTCTAGAAATATTTTTATTAGATTTTACATGTTTAAATATAAATGTTTAATTTTTTTGGTTTCCCAAATAATTGAGTAGGTTGTGTTGGATTTTTTTATAATAAGGTTTGAAGTTTTATTTCAAAGAATGAGGTAGACCATGCCATAGAATAAGGAATGAAATGTTTAATATTTCACAACACAGGAAAGGCCACACCCTAGAGGTGGTTGTAGTGTAGATAGAGAATAATCTAGGATCAGGGCACACCCATAACACATGGCATGGTGGGAAGAAAATACATAAATTGAGAAACCTTGATAGGGGCCATATCATCGTGGTACCCATGATGCAATAGTGTGAATGCCACTATAGGAATAATAAAGGATGTGTTTTTATAGTTTTATTTCATTGATGAACTAATGCTTTTGGAGGATCAAAATATTATTGACCACATATTTTTTTCAGGACGTGGTTCTTGTAATGTATCCCTATAAGAAATGATGAATCCAAAAATGGGTATCGTTCCACATGATGAAAATGATGGAAAAATAATATCTCAACGAAGAACTTCAATTTAATGGAGGCTGACATGGGAAAGATTATTCCATAGAGGTTGGAAATGTGTTTTGAGAAGACCATAATGTAAGATGATAATTATCATATTTGTTGTGGTACTAAATGAATCCATGGACCATATAAATATTAAAATGAAAAAACTACCCTAAGAATGATACATGTTCATGGTGGTTAGCATGATGAGAGAAAAAAACTAAGGACTCTACCCCAGGATATAGTGAAAGGTGTGTTGGGCTATAACACATAAAAAAAGATAATTAATTGTGGATATGAATAAAAGGATCTAAAATGATTTTATAATATTTTTTTCAACTTTATTAAATTATTATAGAATAAATTAGAGGAGTATGCTACTTTAATTTTATAATATTAAACAGATATTTAATCTACACTACCCGAAGCAAGAGAATTCCCACACTGTAGTTATATTTTAGTATTTCTAGATTGAATCCTATTAATAAAATCATTATTATTTACGATTAGTTATGAGTGGTTTTTATATCCCTTTTTGGCAATGACAAGTGTCTAATTTTTGGCGTGAATGACCTCTCTATTTGAGGTAGTAGGATCCACACTGATAAATGATATAAGAGAATAGTTGATATATTTGAGAGAAACTATTTATTTATGAGAGATAAAGAACATTGTGAGAGAACCTAACATAACCTATATCAGGGAGGAAGGTGATGTGAGATAGTCAACAAGAATAATGTTTTCATATTTAATAAAAATGATCTTTTTCTAGGTGGAGAACACATGGAGAAGAGATCGTGATATAGAACATCTGTAATTATTCAAGAAGACCGTATCATATATATTTTGGTGAAAGTTTTAGGACAAACTCACTATGAATCTACATTAGATATTGAGATTATTGATTATAACTAAACAAATACGTATATTGATCCACCTATTCATGGAGGAGGAGAATCCATATTTGAAGTGATTCCCTTGATTTTTCTCTCCATTTTGGATCATATTTTGTGGAAAAAAAGTTTCTTTTAGTGGATTATAGAAGTTGTGAATCTACATTATATACTTGGCTTTGTAAATATTTTTCTGAAGTAGTGTATGGATCAATGTTTTTTTGGGTCACTATAAAACATGTTAATAAGTAGGCATGGGTGAATAACATTGTAAATATAATTTGTTGAGATTTAAATATATTTACTACATATAAATTATGGTAAAGATAGTCAAATGAGTAGATTAAAAAATTCACCAATTCAAGTAATTGGGTTCGAATGGGGGAAATTCATAAAAGAAAAAATAGGATCAATGATTCACCACCAACCCATCTTAGTGATCTAATCAAGTCAGATCCTAACAAGTGGTATGAAAGGGTTGTTTCATATAAATATCCAAGAATTTTAGAGAATCACAATTATATGAACTATTGTGGAGCACCAATTGTTAATGGATATAACTACTATAATTGGAGGAATTTTATGTTTATGTACCTCCTTTATCTTATTCTTAATGTGTGTGATGCTTTTAAAATTTGATTTCCTCCTATTAATATGACTAATTTTGATAAAATAAATATGGGGATGGATGGAATAAAAATGTTTTTATTTTTATGTCCTTATGAGAGATGGTCTAGACCAGGGTGGGGGTATTTAAACTATAAATGGTATTTGGGATAAATTTATGAGAACCTATGAGGGTAATGTGAAATTGAAGGATGCCAAGATAAAAATATATAGGAGAGGATTTTAGGATATTAAAATGTCTTAAGATAAAGATATTGATAACTAGTTCACTTAAGAAAGAGAAATAGTTATAAATATTCATTTATTTATTGAGAAACTTGAAGACTGTACTATTTTAGAGAATATTATATAGAACTTTTGTAATCATTTTGATCCCAAGGTATCAACTTTGGAAGATTCAGATGATTATTCGCCTAATTATCTATATAATAATACTATTATATATGAATTGAAGAAGAAAATATCTTTGAAGAAGAATGATATAGTAAACAAATTTCCTTAGAATATATAATAATTATAGGTGAAAATATGTTGAAGAAATCAATGATTTATAGGATGATGACGATTCAAATCAAATTTCATCTCTCCTTTCAATGAGAATTTTGAAGGAAAAATATAAGGGAAAATGTAACAAATTGTTTAGATGCTTTAATTTCATTGATATTGTTTATATTGGAAAGTATTTCCTAGTGAATAAATCACTAATTTTTATCATGTAGATAAAGGTTCAATTTTTTCAATAAGTAAATATGGTGGAGAAGAAAGAACATAACATTAGTGAGAACTTAAAGGAAAGTTAGAAATTTTTTTGAGTATATTTCAAAACCCATGAAATACTAGAAAAAGTAGGACAATGATAAAAATGAAATAGATTCCCAAATGAGTGAGTTGGTAAAAAGGGAAAATATATTTTTAATGAATAAAAAGAGTATAAAATGAAAATGGAGTCAACCAATGTTAATGAGATCAAGGAACACAAGCTAGAGAGGGATGGAAAAGAAAATAGGATATATGATCTTGAAGAGATATTGAATGATATGAAAAAAGATTTATTCATGAAATAATCTTTCTATTTTTCATATCAAAATAATTTTATTAAGTATAGAGAATATTTTAAGAAATATATTTATATTATAATAGAATATGCTCATTATATTAAATATAAAGGTTATAATTAAAAATGTAAGCCTATACTTATTCAGCATAAAGATAAAACATTCATTTGTAATGAAGTTGGTACCTAAAGTGAATGTTTGAATAATGATAGGAAAAACTCCAATAATTAGATAGAATTTAATGTGCCAAAAGATCATAACACCCAAAAATAATAATTCTCATTGAGGAAAACATCAAAAACATTTTAAACATATTTGGAATCAGTCAAGTAAATCTCCATTAAAAAGATATTTTTGGTGTTGTGGATGGTTAAAACATAAAGACTCCCCATTTTGGTTAAAAATGTATTTTCCAAGTAATATTTAAGAACAAAGGTGGTGTTTTGTTGGGAATATAAGGATGAAAATAAAATAATCAAAGTTGTGTTAAAATAATAAGTGATGTTTTTTGAGAAGACATCCACAATTAACAATTTTAAGGAGTGCAAAATATTTGAGAATATTGGACAGGTGTTAAAGACATATAAATTAAAATTAAATAAATATTTATAAATTCCCAAGGTAAATAAAATCACATCACAAAATAATTATATAGAGATTATAATGAAATAATGGCCTTTGTTTATAGTAATCTCTCAGTATAAGAGGATCTATGAGGAATAAAGAGATACCTCCTTATTCCTTTAATATTTTGTATATCTTATGCCAACATGTAAGTAATTCAATGATATTATTGAGGGTTTCACAATTGGATAACAAAAAGTTTATTTTTTCATGGATTACCTATCCATGATAAAGTGTATAATTGTCAATCTTTTGATGTAGAGCCCCATTGAGAAAAAAGATATCAATTAAGGGATTTCATGAAAACCTTGAGAAATATGAAATTTTTCTATACAAATCACACATTCACACAAATATTGTGAATATGTTCAAAAATTTTATTTAAGGGGATTTTTATTTAGTCAAATACAAGAAAAAATGGAGAGCTATATTACATGACAATGGACTATTTTTATGGTGTGTTAAAATGTATGTAGTATATTCAAGATAATCTTATATCGCCTTGTTGGAAAACAAGATTTTTTTCAGAGGTTGTTATGGAATGATGAGTTTTTATTGAGATCATAAAACACCTTGATTATAAATATCTTGTTTTCTATATTGGGTTAGTACCCATATATATAGAGTGTATTAATCAATGGATATTTTCAAAGAACCATGTGATATCACTTGTATACTTAAAATCCTGAAAAGGGGTGAGAATTATTTTGTGAGAAGAAAATATAAAGTTGACCCCATTCATTGACCTTTGAATTTAACTTTCAACAAGGGATAGAAGGAATCAAAGAATATTAAAATGATGAAGATGAATATTATCAATAAAATTGAAGGTTAACATTTTCAATTTTACCAATGAATTGTGTACGTTGAATTGGATTTGTTGTGAATAAGATTTGAAGTCATATTGGAAAGTATGAGGTGGAACATGTCATAATAAAAGGCATGATGTGTGAATTATTTTAAAAAAGAGTCAAGGACACTCTATATAGGTGGCTAAGGTGATGATGGATAATAATCTAAGAACCAGACACACCCATAGAACAAAGTGTGGTGAAAGAAAAAGATAACCAAAATAGGAAACCTGGATAGGGACCATATCATAGTGGTCTTTATGGTGAAACCTAACTAAGAACAATATGGGAACAATGGAGTCCATGGTCTTTGATTTTCACTGTATAGATGACATGGAGTTTTGAGAGGGTCAAAATTGGCATGACAAGGAATTTGGTTCTGGATGTGGAGATTGTGTAGTCACTCAATAAGAATTTGGGAAACCTCAAATTGGTATAGTGTCTTATGATGGATGCCATTGAAAACTAGGGCTTGTTATTGACATGAAGTTCAATGGAAGAATACACATGATGGACCACATTATTGATGTATGCATGGTGGGTTGAGAATATCCTTATATAAATAGGGTTTGTCCAAAATGGATGTTTTGGAACTAAAAAAATACATTGTTAAAAGGAAATTTTTCTTGAAAAAATAGAAAGAAGAAGGAGACCACAACCATGGTGGTGGTCTAGTTATGGAAAAATAACCATTGATTATACATAAGACTATGGTGTTGGGTGTGGCAGGTTTTGATGTGTGAAAATTAAGAGAATTAATAATAGAGATGCGTGAATGGATCTTCAATGCATCCAAATTCCACAAATTCAATTTTAGTCGACGATTCTGGCATTAATTTTTGTAGTTTGAAACTTTTATTTTAAGGGTTTAAATGATGAGATAATCCACAATTAAGGTAGAGAGAGAAGGGAAACATTATTTGTGCATTATAGTAGTTATGTATTTAATTCAATAAATAAAATAATATGAATTATCAAGGAGTTGTGGATTGTTTTTATAGTCTATTATTTTACTGTAAGACTTCTTTTTTGGGAACATGGCCTCTCTATTTGATGTAGGATGACTAAATCCTATAAATGATAGAAGCTAAGAGGAAAAAATATGTGAGAGGATCCATCAATTTGTGAGATACATATAACCTTGAGAGAAAACAAGATACACCATTTTTCTGGGAGAAAGGTTATGTGATAAATACTCCAAGAATATATTTTTCCTATTCATGAAGTAGATAAGTTTTTGAGGAGGAGAATGTATGAGGAAGAGATCTTGAGGCAGAACATATGAATGAATTGAGGAATACTATATCAAATATACTATTGTGGTTATTTCAAGACATGCCATCCAATCAATGATATTGAGTGTTGTTTTTCTTGAAAAATAAGTACACATACAGATCTATTGATCCATATGTTTATGGAGGAAGATAATCAAGAGGTGAAGTGATCACCAAGTTTTGTATATAATTTTTGTTGGAATTATTTCCCTAGAATCGACTTTTTTTAACTTATGATTACATGTATTCATAGTTTTGAATATTAATAGACACCTTATCATATCATTATTGTTCTTCTATATAACATTGCATGTGATAAAGTCCTAAGAGTAACAGGTGACTAAAAGTTCATTTAATTTTCCCACAGTAATGATAATCTAGAAGTGGCATGATAGTATTATTAAATATAAATACATATAATCTCTACATCCAAATGATTTTATTTGTGGGAAATAGATGATATCGGCTATTAGGGATGGATACTCATAGGAATTTGGGGAACCTTATCATAGTATAAGGCCTTGTTAATATCCAATGTAGGATTTTAAGAGAATGAGACCTACCAGTAGCAAATCCATATTTATAAGTGTCATTGGATGTTCTTATCTTTGGATGTGTGTATTGGTCCTTATAATTTAATAATATTATTAATGAGTATTATGAGTCACATACTTTTATGTATTGATGAAAACTGTGATGAAATTTGTTCACAGTGAGGTAGGATATATTGGGTTCTTCATGGGTAAAATTACATTAATGAGTAATGAAAGAAAGGATTTGTACCTTGTTTTCTTTAATAGAAGTTTTACATCATAAGACTTTAGATATAAATGATATAGGCTAAAAAATATATGGCCATAGTGTTTTATTGGATTTTTTTATTTCCCTAGAGAGATCGCTATCCAAAGGAGAGTGATCTTCTTCCACCTACCACTATCGAGTCTAGAGAGGTCAAGGATAATTATTTGGAAGAAATTCTCAAAGAGATCAAAAGAGAATAATGTCTACATTTAGATCATCTATGCTATCACCTGGAGATTCCAATGGAAATATTCAGTGATTTTTGGAACACATGTGGATCCCTACTACATGGAATCTCCTATTTATTAATACAACACAATAATGAGTCAATGTAGATCTGTTGTCAGATAAATCAATGAAGAAATAATTCTCACAAGTTAATTATTTAATGTATTAAATTAATTATAAACAATATGTGACCATCCAACTCTTTGTTTCCCCATTCTATCCCTTATCTTTTTCTTTGATTAAATTCTACTAATTATGAATTTCATTTCCATGTAAATCTCATATTGATCATCGATCAAAATGAAGAAAAGTTTGGCACAACCCATCAAACGATTCACTGTGCCCAAAATCATCAACTAGTATCTAAAGGATAAAATAGTTATTTATAATTATTTAAATATTTTTGATTTATTTACACATTAGTTTTTTAGTTTTCAAATCAATTTTAATCATTATTTAAATAAAAGCTTTTGATCTTCTTCATCCTCTTTCATTTCTCATAGATCTAATGAAATTGATTCATTTTATGAATGAAATATATTAGAATAAATCATCCATATGTGCCGATGATTTTTTTTGGATAAAACAAGAGTACGTTCCATGTACCCAGAGGTACACATCATGTACTAATTTTTAACACACTAAGAATTAATTTGGAATTAATTAAAACCACTTTCATTTAATACATGTGGTTCCTTAAATTATGTATCATGTGTTGACTGGGAAATCATGGCACACAGTTAGCCAGAGTACATGATGTGTATCCCACTAACATGACATGTATTCCTCAAGTCATAAAAAGTATGGGTATCTTCATACATGACCTACCTGACTGGGGACCATGTAACATGGAGACCAGACACAATGTAGCTGGATTTTATATCCCTTATACTTATACAGAATTATATAGAATTAAAATTAGTTTATTATACCATGTAAGAAATATTGACATGTGCTTTCTTGTGGTCATTAAGTTGATATGACATTACATGTGATGGGTTATAATATATATATATATATATATATATATAAAGGTTTAATTAATCTCTGCATATTTTTTATATCTTCCTATCATGTGTGAGTGTTTTTATATTTATTACTCTGAGTACATTTAAACATAACATGCGAGAGAAAAATCATGTAATTAGTATAATCATTAAGTAGATATTACACATCATTAAAGTACATGATAAGTCGTGTATACCATATGTTTCAAGAGTAAACAGTATAATAGTATAATACATGTTGGGTAGATTCGAATGGGTATTCACCGCACTACCACAAAGGTGAATTTTTGTACAAATTTAATTTTAAATAAATTTATTTAATTTGTTTAAAAATATTATGAATGATAATCTCAAGGAAATTTATATGACAATTAAGATAAAAGAGATGAATAATTAAGAAAGATAATTAATTGTTTATAGAGCGATTTATATTAAATAAGAATCATTAGAATTGAATTTTAATTTTGTTAAAATGTATAATTCATTGAATGCACGTGGATTATCACGATCAAAGACCAAAACATTGAATGTGACTGGTTTTATTTAATTTATTTGTAAATTAATTTTTTGTGCATGCATTCTGTCTCTCTTATTATTATGTAGGGGTATGCACACCCATGGTTTCTTTTATGTAAACCCCTTCCCCTCACCCAAGTGTGAGTAAAATCACAAGTAATGGATAAATATCCCAAGATAGTATAGGTGGTTTTGTTTGGAGTTGAGGTGAAACCAGTCTAAGTAGATACATAGGTGGACTGATGGGAAGCTATAACAAAAACCTAAAATGGTTCAAGATGTTTTTCCACTAGGATGAATGTTATTTTATCATCTATTAGATAAACTAATATTTAGTAAATATCATTGTTATACCACTTTATTATTTTAGTTTTGTAATTTTGTATGGTTATTTCAATATGGATGTTTTCATGATAACATGAATCAATGAATTAAAAAGAATGAAAGATAAAAATAAAATAAATTGGTTTATGCATAAATATTATTTAAGACATAATTAGTTACTTAAAAAAATCCACTTAATATTAAAAAAATTTAATAGAGATAAAATTTTTAAATTTACTCATAAAAGATAAAATTCCTCAATCCTATATATTAAGTTGTTATAGCATTCCCCTACTTCACTTAAAATCAAAACATAGTTCAATGTGCTTGACCAACCAAAGTTGGGGTGCATTCAGTTATTTGGGAATTCTAACTTGAATTTTTTGGTTGACTTAACATAGTTTACATTATGGGTTGACTACTAATGCCAGACTTGGTGTAACTGAGAGGAATGGGTATAGGAAATCCAATTTAAGGATTTTATGATTGGGAAGTCCACTAAATAGATCAAAGAATAGCGAGTTAATGAAATTAGAAATTGGAAGGCCTACCTATAACCATTTATGTTTCTTGGCCAACGAAAGTTGGGGTAATAAGAAGGGGAATATGGATCCTACCCAATATAATTTCCATGCAACTGAATATTTTGAATCCAATGGTGAGGGATCATTGGTTTTGATAAAGTATTTAGAGATTAATAATTATAATATTTATTTATTAGTATAAATTTTATTAGATAAAGTAAAAAACTTATGCTCATCTTATTTATAGAAACAACAATAAAATGACCTTACACATACCACTGCGATCCATAATTTAGAAGTTTAATCTTCTTAATGGCACAAATTTCAAATATTGAAAAAGGCTCTTACGTGTTACACTTCACTGAGAAAGGAAATTGTATGTGCTTGAATAAACTATTCCAAATGTGCCTATTAATTAGAAAATTGATGGATAGTTATCACTCTATGAGAAAAATCTGGATGTTGATAAATATTTTCAAAGTTTCATGATATCATCCATGAATTATGAGAAGGTGAGACAAGAGGAATATGAGATATAAAATCCTTTTTTACAACTATGACCGGATATTCTATGCCATCTATGAGTCGTGTAGTCAAGAATATTGGCTACGTTGAACTATTATCATCATAGAGATTAAATTCCAAGATTTGTTTTACATAGATCTCATAGTTTCATCAGTACCCTAGACCTTCTCTAGGTTTATTATTAATTAAAATATAAGAAATAATGAGAAGACTATTTCAGAAGTTACTAATTTGATTAACCATGTGGATAAGGACATGGGGAATGATAAACCCACAATGATTATAGTGAATAAGAAAAGGAAGAACAAGGTGATAGGTCCCTAGACACATAATAAGTATAAGGATCTTGAGCCACATCCTTTCATGAAGATAAAGATCAAGAGGTATGTCAAGGAAAAGGATACAATATCTTTTTCATGTAGTAAAAAGGTCCATTGAAATAATAATTGAAACCAAAATCAAGGGGAAGATGATGGTTTATTCATTATCAAGTTCTATCTTTCAATATCATCACACTGGTTATTAGATAAAGCTCTTGGTGCTCACAAATGAATCCAAATACATAAATTAGGTATATTTTGAATAATTACAAGAGGAGTGGTGGGTCTGCGAGCTACCAATGGTGTGAGGTTGGATGCTCTATCCATTGGTAACTACCACCTTTCATTTCTAATAAGAATGATTTCTCTTTTAAAATATTACTTTTACGTGCCAAAAGTTACAATGAACATTATTTATGTATCATGCCTAGATGAAGATGGGTTTATTTTCAAGTTTGGAGATTTTTTTTATTTTATAAATTCAATATAATTTATACTATGGTAAATTTTAATAATGGTCATTATGTATTAAATGATGAAAACCATGTAATAGAAATTGATAAAAAATCATGTTCACAAAACTCATAAAACACATAACTATAGAATAAATACCATGTTCAAGTAAATGAGAAGCATTTGACAAAGGTTTATCAATATGATAGTTTAGAATCTTCTGAGAAAAATCCACTTGAAATATGTCTTTCTTTTTTGAAGGGAAAAATGGCCAAACCACCATTCACGGGACAGAGGGAAAGGGCCCCACAACATGTAGCATTCATACACCCTAATGTGTGTAGTCTATTTCTAGTATAATCTATAGGTGGGTGTTCTTACTTCATTACTTTTACAAATTAATTGAGTAGATATGGTTATGGTTATGTCAACTTTTTTCAAGAGTTTGGGATTCTATCTCAACTCAATCCACCTTAAACACCATAGTAGAACAATGTTAGTGAAATGAGGAATTGTATCTTGATAAAAATGTGAAGGTTAATGATGATCCATATAGATCTTCTATTATCCTTATATGCTTCATGATTCTTTTAACCACAATACCATTGGTGAAAGATTTATACAACACATTGTATATCATATTAAATTTTAATTCAATTACTTATGTTTTCCTATATTTAATAAAACCAAAATGAAAAGCGTAAATGAAAAAATACAAGAATCATAGTGGTATATCAAATAATCATGAAATATTAGTCAACCGATTACAAAATCATGACACTTTATTTTCAATCTATTAGTCCATATGTTTAACCAAGGATTTCTATGGTCATTAAAAAATCTATTGTATTTTATCCTATACTTATACTTACGCTAAAAAGTTATTTATAAGTTTATTTTCCTTAATTTATGTTTTCATAAATCTAGTTCACATGGTTTCTACTAAACTTTCTCAAATACTAACTATAATGACCCTAACCCCTGTATCCTAGTGTTAGTTCCTTACTTTATTACATTGGCAAAAATTCAAGGAATCACATCCCAAAGGAACAGATAGTTTAGTAATATTGGTAAACTATATACATATTTGAAATTTAAATTACATTTTAAACATAAAATAAAAATGTATTTTATTTGAGAACACCATTATCCCCCTTTGTGTAACACTACATATCAATCATAATAAACTGCTTAGGAACTTGATGAAAATAAAACATTGGAATGTTGTGATATATAATGATAAATTATTGTTAAGTACAACCGAACAAATAATAAACCATTTATAACGATTATCATTTCAAGTTAAATAAATGAGAACACATTCTATTTAATCAATAAAATGAGAAATAAATGCATCCATGTATTTTTTTCATAGTGAAAATCTTCTAGATAATGATAATTGAAAAACTAAAAGAATGAAATGCTTAATAATTTGGATTCTATGATCCCAGGAATCATGGAACCTCTTCCATCATGACCTTACACAATATGGTTTAATTATTGTGGGTAAAAATCCTTTTAATTTTGCTAAAATTATTGTCTCATGAGACTATCAATGCATTGAGGGGCTATCTATAACTAGGACCCACACGTGCCTGCTTGTCCAAAGCTTTCATTATATATCGTAGAATCAATTTAAAAGGGAATTTTTTAATAAAAGTTCCCCATAACACATTGAAACATTTTAAGGCCGTGAATATAATGATATTCATGATATGATATATCAAAGGGGTGTATATACACGTCATACAAGATGGTGGGTGTATAAAATCAAAATATACCTCAGTGAAAGGAGATCTAGACGAAGTATGTAAAAATGAATAGATTATGTGTATTAACTATATATCCATATAAAAAAATGGAAAAAAAAGATAAAATAAATATTTATTTATGACATAAACTTATGGGGAAATAACTAATGAAATATAATTTTAAACCAAATAATTAAAATTGCGTTAAGAAATATCTTACCACTTGTAATCAGTTGAATCGTATGCCCCATAAAAGTAATAATTATCAAATAAAACTTTTAATAATATGAAGAAAATCACATTGATGATATTATATATAAAAATATTCTTAAATACCCCAAATATAAGGAATAAGTGGTTAATGAGGCATATATCTCAAAAAAATAAAAGTTAGACGACAAAATCCTTAACTCACACTTCCTTTTAGTGTGGCATTAATTAACCTAAAGTATAATGGTTTAAAAAATGTTATTAACTCATAAAAAATTATATTTTTAATTATAATACCTTATGTGATGATTTTATAACATCTTACAACCCATTTATTAATAATATATCATTATTTTCATGGTTTTGGGTGCATTTGTTACATTGGTTCCTAGTTTGTTCATTTATGTTAAATTATGAATGTTCTTGTAAAATAGAATTAAAACATCTAAAATGGAATGTAATAGTATTAATTAACTTCTAGAATCATTAATCTTCCCATATACCATTTTTATTTATCACATTTTGATGATTTATTATATAAAACATTTGTAATAAATGTTTAATTTATTTTGGCATTTTTTCTGAATGTCAAAAACTTGTTTTGTCTTAATTAATATCATGTGTGTATATTACATCCAAAACACTAAATATGATTTAATATATTTATTAAAATATTATTTTATCAAAATAATATATTCATTACCATCCATGAAGGTGGTAATGGAAAACGAACAAAAACATTATTCATGAAGGAGATTAACTGGAATAACTTGAATAGCAGTTTCATTTCATTGAATAAGAGGAGGTTATAAAAGGTATGGTTATATGATATTTAATTTGAAATATAAAATTACTGTATGTACATGATTATTATATTATTATTTCATGATTAATTAAGGATGTGAGAATAAATTAGAATAATAAAATAAATTAAGAGAGGTGTATTGAGAAAATTACCTCTTGAAAATCAGATACTCGAGAGACACTTGAGGACTTTAGATTTTGTATTTTGGTGGGAAAACCCACAGTTTAAATTTTATAGAGTGAGAATGATATATTTTTTTTAGATATTTGAGGATCTAAAAGTATTTTTATTCAAAATGGGGAGGTGATGGGTGGTATTTATACTTGAGGAGAGTTGGGTTTAAGTGATAAAATTATGAGTATTTTATAATTAAAGCCAACCAAATTGAGGTGGAATTAATTTCAAAATATTATATTGATAATTATTTTTTAGAGGTTGTTAAGGGATTACAATACCTCATCCACCCATTAAAATTGTATTTTTAGGTATTTTAGGATTTTACCTTTTAACATTAATCTTTTCCATTATTTTACCTACACTAAGTTAAATAATTTTTTTACCACGGTATTTTTTTTATAAAAATGTAAATGAACATAGAGAGTAATTGGGACCTTCTGATTCAAGATAATGAATCCATTTTATTAATAAAATAAAATAATTGGAAAAATTATATTTAACATTAATCCCACATGCACAATGAAAAAGTGGATTTCTAAAGTAAAAAAGTCAAAATGGTCGAAATGTTTACATATGCAATTTAATTAAGAAATTTATACCATTGAAATAAGTTATTTTTATTGATATATAATTTATCTTATTATACTTTAAAACCAATTTAAAATATAACCTGTCCTTTAAAATAAATTAGGTGAAAAATCATTTTTGAATTAAAATTAAATATTTTTCACTATTTATAAAAACATGTGTAGGGTCCTAAAAAATACGTTTAAGGGAAGGAAGATACTCCCTTAAATTCAGTGGAAGAATCTACCCAATATTCATTAATAATTTGGGAAATATATGAAAAATGGTCAGAAGAAATGGTAAAGGATTGAACCAGTCGATGTACCGGTTCATCATAAGGGTTACGCGACTGGTTCGGTGAACCGCGCCACCCATAGATGCTTTCGTTCACGAAATACAGGCAGAGATCCTATGCAGGCACGAAAAAAATGGAAGACAAAGTGAGGTCGGACCAGTCCGCAGTCGCGAACCGCGCCAACAGTAAACTAGGAGTACCCCCCGTCCCACACCGCGTCATTCATGAAATGGAGGAGGAACCCTGCGCCACCGCGAATCACCCCCATGACCAAGTTGGTTCACGGGTAAGGTGAATTCAATATACCCCATGAAATTCAGGTTGAAAAAGTCATACGTAGACCTGGTTTTCTATCAGGGGCCTCTGAAAAAGGTGTTTCATGACAATAGATACAACCCTTTCCCCCCACTTTAAAAAAACATCAAGGGGGAGAAGAAATGGATTAGTGTATTTAGGATTAGATTCTTTATGATTGGATCTTGGAAGGAATAGGATTTTGGGAGTTTTAGATTACATGGACCATGATGTTATGATTTGAACCAGGAATAGGTATAAACTAGGGAAAAATTGTTAAGAACTGAAGAACACATAAGTAAATTGATAAACCACAAACCAAAAATTGGTAAACTGCAAACCATGGACCCTACACAGATTCACTCCCTGCGAACCGGGGAGCCTATGCCCCTTATTCGATCTAGTACACCGCGTATCATCCTCCTGCGTGGGTGAAGCCCTAACCAACGTTGTCCCCAACCGCTGCCACTTCAGTGGACTCCGGTGTCGCGTAAAAATTCGGTATGTGGACCAAACCTGAAGCCACGTACCACTCTAGTATGCAAGATGCCCCTCAATCCACGTACCACACTGGTATGCGGATGACCTCTCCATCCACGTAGCACAGACCTACGCGAAGGGAGCCACTCCTCATATGGCCATGCGACCCACCAAGGACTTCGGTGTTTCCATCCCTCGAGTCATGTATGGCCCTTCCAATTCATCCCAATCCTCCAGAATCCCTTCAGTAGACTATCTATCGAAACCAAGCCAATGCCTCTCTCAAAGCCACCACACTGACATGCCAAAACCTTTGGATGCATTAGCGTGCCCTCCTGATTTCACATACCCACTTTAAGCGGAGACAAAGGGGTTACCCTATCCCTTGAACGAACATCTGGAGCATCCCTGGGTTCACATACCCATGGTAGTGCAGAGTCTGAGCCCGAGATCCCCTTTATGCCTCTTCAATCGTTGGGATTGAGGGATCCCACTTGCTTTTCCATTCAATGAGTGCCAGTGATGAGCACTTCTCCCCACCCCTGAAGAGAGAGACTGGGCATCCATCCTGGTGTAATCCCCTAACCTTCATCCCTTCCTCCTTTCATTGGACCCTCGCCCAATGGAAAGTTAATATAGGGAAGGCTTGTCGCCTCACCCTCTTCCACAGTCGACGCGCCCTCTCCCAATATCAGAGGTAGAAAAGTGGAAAAATTGCACAGCTTGCTGAATCTTTCACATTCTCTTGTTTCTCACAAAGAGAATGACCCATGTGGGTTTAGAGATTTGTGATGGTCACAACTTCCATACAATGGCGGCGATGGAACGAACTATGTGTGTTTTGATCCCTATCTCCTAAGCAAGGTACGTAGGACACCTCCCTGAGATTCAATCCCAACTCGGGCCTCCCACCACATGTAAGCCCTGACCATAACCCAATATGGGCTTCCAACCACACCCTCGATAGGAAACTATTACGTGTAAGCCCTGACTGTAACACCCCGAGATTTTATGAAAAAATATTCTTTTTAATTTCATTAATGTCTTGTGTTGTACGCAACACCAAAAGGAGCTTGCACAACACGCATCCTTGACTTTCCTTGCATTACACGCAATCGCGACCTTCCTCGATAGCGTGTGTAGTACGCAATACCGAGTTTCACTAAACAACGATATGCTATTAAAATATTATTAAAACTAGCCGTTATGAATAGTAATAACCAATTTTTGAAATTTTGTAAATTTTATTTTTCAAAATGGACTTCATTTTTGGATTCAGAATATTGAAATTAGCTTAGGGTGAAATTTTGGTACTTTTCGGATTACTTTCATTTTCTGATGAATAGTGAAAATTACAAAATTTTAATTAAAAACAACCTTTTAAATCGAAATAATTAATAGTGATAAATTATTAATTTGAGTGGTTTTAAAGTATATTTAGAATATATTTTTAAAATTTAATACAATGTTGGTCATTGGATGTAATTTCACATTTAAACCAGACATAAAAAAGTGTCAATCTTTTGGTAGTTATTATCTCTTAAAAACACGCTATTTGTTTTGACGACAGGAATTAATTTTTAAATTAATTAATGCAACTGATATGTTTTGAATTTGGTAAAATAGACATCATTTTTGAGTTCATAATATCAAATATATCTTAGGCTTAATTTTTGGTATTTTTCTGGAAACTTTCATTTTTTGATGAATAGTGAAACTACTAAGTGGTAGTTAAAAAAATGAATTTTTCATAAAATTAATTTTACCTCTTCTATGAGTGGAATTTCAAAAATCCAAGAGACATGGTTGATTTCAGTAAGTAAAATGTGGTTCAATGAGATGAAAATAATTTTTGGTGAATTGTAACTTTTTACTTTTTTTACCACGGTTAAAAGTAAATAGGGTAATTAAGGGTAAAAATGATATTATTATTACCCTAACACATGTCCTAATTCTATTGGATAAGTTTAATTCGACCAAAAACAACCTTAGGAATAAAAGATGACCATTTAGTCCCACTTGGATTAGATTAGGACATTTATTATTAATTTATTTAAAGAAGGGTTAAAATAGTTAAAATCAAAGTTTAATAAGTATATCATTTTTAATATAGGGTTATACATAAGATAAATTCGACTATAAATATTCATTAGAAAGATAGATATCTTTCCTACATAATGGTATTTTATTTGTAATTTTTAGACATTAAATAATTTAATTTATTTATGACACAAAGATGATGCAGTAATTATCTTATTAATGAAATATTGACGTAATTGATGTTATAAATACCAAAATAAATGTAATTTTTGACTTTTTATGAATTCCACTAATTTTATAGGTTAATATGACATGTTATTATTGATTTAATTAACTTTTTTCGAACTAATCATTCTGTTATGATTTTCAAAAAAATCAATTACTAAATAGTGTGAAAATTGACATAAAATATTTTTTAAAACAAATCTTATATTATTAATTGTTATTTTATTCCTAAAAATCTAATTATCGGCCAAATGACTTAGATAAAGTTATATATATTAATAATAAACAACTTGGGGTTCTTTTAGCTTCTTATAGTAAGTTTATTAACCTTATAGTGTAAGAACACAAAAAGACACGGTAAAAGTAAAATTATCTAACTTAAAGATAAAACTAAATGATAAGGTTAAAATAGTGAACTAAACAAGTCAAAATTCTATTGGATGAGAGTATTTCGAACCATCCACACCTTAACTTCGAAATAACTCAATTTTGAGCTATTTAAAACCGAATTTGGCTTTATAATAAAATAATAGTTTTAGTTATTCCAAAGGTGCCCATCTCCTCCCTTATAAAAGGGCACCTCCTCCCTCTCTTCCTCACACCACATTGAGCCTTAAATCTCGGCCAAACTCTACCAAATTCTCTTCTCCACTTACCTAGAAACATCCTATAGGTTCTGGTCTTCCCCAAAGACCAATTTTTGTGCCCTAAAAGGAGATCTCAAAGAGGCGCTTCAAAGAAGAGGTAATGTCCGTTACCGATTCTTTCAACTTTATTTCTTCTTCCACTTCTTCTTCTTTAGTTGTTTCATTGTGAAGTAATAACATCAGTATAGCTCATATATTTATATGTTATTATAAGTATGAAACAATCCTATTTCACCATCTATCCATCCTACGGAAAAAGAAATCACCGCGCGTGCGTACGTACGGAATACCGTCTCCACGCCGTGGTGTAATCTATTTTCCACCACCACCTTACTTGGATGGGTATAATGGTGTAAATAATGACTATATATGATTATTGTAAAGTTATATTGATTATTAAATAGTATATATATACTCCAATACAATTCCAAAATCATGGGAACGATATCATCACTCGTGCGTACGTACGGAATACTGTCTCCACGATGTGATGCGACTCATTCTACATGATCTTCATTGCATAATGATTATATAAATGAATTTAATGAGTTAATATGATATATATTACCCTAATAACATTCTGGAAATGAGTTATCTATAACCTAAAAAGAAAAATAAGAATTTATTCGACAAAACACGCATAAGAACAAAAAAGTAATAAACACCCGAATAACAAGTAATAATGAAATATTAACAATAAGAAGCTAAGAATATGACCATATATGATATCATAAAAATAATTATTATTCTGGAATAAGTCAATAACATTATTTAAATAATTATACAGGAGGTTTGGACACTTACGAAGCAAATCGGACCTAAGGTAAGGGAAATATCACAATCTCATTTTTATCCGAGATTGTTTGTACTTTGGTATTTACTGGGGTATATTTTATCATCCACATCCATGTTTCCTCAATATGTAATATTATTTCCATCCACCTACAATTGTTTAAAACCAATTTTACCGTTCTTTAAGTTTTTAGAAAAAGATATGAAAGGAATCTTTTGTCGTTTTTCGTACGAGGTACTTTTTGAATTTTCCGACAAAAGTACGAGAAGAATGTTTTTTTTGACTTATACGGCATGAATGGATTTTTAAAACATTATTTCAAAGAAGCCTCCTTTACAAGTTTTAAATTTTATTTTAAAATTGTATGACATGTTAAGAAAGGAAAAATGTTTTTTTGAAGAAGAAATGATATTTTCCTCAAGAATGAAGTTCAAGTGTTTTATCAAAATTATTTTCCATCTAAGACAATAAAGGGTTCTGTTTTTATCCCTATTATTACATTGATTTGAATATGTTGTGATGGAATTATTTTTATGAATTCCTTTATCTTATATGAATTGTTTTATGATGTCATGATGTTTAAGATTCCCATTTTTATTACATGGGTTATGCAATGATGTATGATTTATGATTTTGTGGCACACATAAGAATGGTATCATTATGAGATGGGTGGGACCTATATCTACCTCCAATTCATTGGGTAAAGATTTTATATCTAATGAGATAGACATGGCTAGAATGGTAGGTTATACCGATTCAGTGAAACAGGACTGAAATGAGGGTGACTCGGTTCAGAAATGGACTTTGTCCACTATGATAGTCTTGGCAATGAGTCTTGACTAATAAGATATGATTCTCTATGATTATGTATGTATGTCACAATGTTTCATGTTTTAAGTTATGATTATTGGGATTTCATTTCACTACTATGATTTATCCCATGTTATGAAATTATGCTCTCTTTTGCAGGTTAAGATTTCCAAAATGTTATGTTTTTATATGATGTGATTGATATTTCTTTTGTTTACCCTTACTGAGCATTTGATCTCACCCTTTTATGTTTTCTTTTCCCCAGGATATAAAGAAAGGTTTTAGGTATTAAAAAAAGGAAGATCTTTATGGGAGATGTTGAATATCTTTCACCACGATTAGAAGATTATATTCCGAGTTTCCAAAGACACTAAACTATTACGATCCTTGTGTGTGTGTTTTTATTATGTACTAATTATTCCGCAAAAGTAATGTAATGTCCATGTACATCAAGCTTTGGGTCTCTACAGTTGGTATCAGAGGGAGGTTTAGTCAACCTTTGGAAACTAGGATGCGAAAACGTTAGTAAGATCCCAAGAGATATTTCTAAGGTATGTCTAGGGATGTCCCTAAGGATAAGTATACGTATATGATATAGTCCTAGAACTATGGTAACGATATTAGATTAAACCAAAGATGTTAGATATTGAAGTTACTCCCCCTTTATTATGATTTTTTCCTCTCACACTATTCTTTTTGGGTTTTAGAAAATGGCTGGAAACAAGATGATTCACGATAATGGAGGATATGATGGACAATGGAATGATATTATTCATGAGCAACCCAATGAAATGGGATTTGGAAGTCCAAACATCATTATTATGTCGAATCAGAAATCTCATAATATGATCAATAAAGTAAAATTTGGTAAGTTTCCTGACTCGTCTAATAAGAGAAAGATGGAGTTTCATGATGATCATAGAGGAAAGAAAGTTCAATTTCCCTCATGTAAATCATGTGGGAAGAGGCATTAGGGAGATTGTTTCAAAGGAACTGGAAGATGCTTTGGGTGTGGAAAATAAGGACACAAAGCCAGTAAGTGCAAAGGAAAAGGTTCATTTAAGACCATGGACAAGGAAAATGGTATTGCTACGACATCAACAATGGTTAAATGTTTTAAATGTGGAATGTACGGGCATTATGCAAACCAATGCCCTAAGGGAAGGTATCATGAAGAGAATCAGTATGGTCATATGGGTAGTATTTATGTTGATGATGATGAAGAGACTACACATGATATGTGAGATGAAAGAATTGTTGAAGCTCAGTCAATGGTTTAAGAAGGTAGTGGAATGATTACATGTTTATCAAGTGTAATACTGTATAAGTAATCTCATGGTACTATGGAATAAAGAGGCATCTAAGGATTGTTACACTGTTGTCTTTCCTTATGTTTTGAAAGTGTATGATTAATGGTACCAATAACCATGAAAGGTTATTTAGATATTTTTATTTGGAAATAAAATGATATGAGAATAATGAAGGGATAAGAAGATAATGATATGTTTGATTTTATTCATGAGCTCATGACTGATATAAGGACTAAGTGATATTATGGTTTGAGTATATAGAATTTTGAGGATTTTGGTATGTGGAAAGTGTTAAATTTTAACTGCATTCATGTTTTCACTAATGTTCAATGGGTATTCATTTTTCAAGAGAATAAATGATTAAGGCCTTCGAATGTTTGGAATGTGACCAACAAGACATATCTTATGATATATGGGGATCAACAATGGTATTAAATCACTGGTAATAGTTTTCACTATATTATGGGAGTGGACTATAGTATTTTGGATAAGCCAAAATATTGGAATGGATTATGTTGGACATAAGTTAGTATTGTTTAAGGATAGAAGTTTTTTCGATATTATTGATGGGATGTTATAGTAATAAATTTTTAGAAAAAGGACAACCTGCAGGACGTGCGACATCTCATCGCGTCGGACAAGGTCGTAGGAATCGAACCCACAACCGAAGTGTGAATGGCCTTTATCGCCTACTACTGGCCTACAGGAATTCCCTGGTTAGTAGAAACTAGTTTTATTTTATTAAGCGGTATGATATATGATGTATAAGTTCATTTTGGGAACCATATTTGATTAATCTCACTATAGATGGACTTATGTACTTTTTGATAACATTTCTAACCTTTTGTTTGAGACAGATGGAATGACACATCATTCTATCACATGATCTGCAAACACATCATGAATGACAAATTCAACTTCATTTCTTTAAGAGATGAAGGGGAAATTGTCCAAAGAACGACAAACGGTGAGACTATACCAAAATCACGAAAGTATCTCTTCTAATTACAATTTCATCAACTTTAGGGAAATGATCAAGAAAACCAAAAATGTTGTCCTAGTGATCTTATATCTGATGAATCAGATGGAACCTTAGATCATCACAAATTTATGGCTTTGTGATTGCTGTATTTTCCATAGCCATGTTCTCTACCACTCTCCATCAGAACATGATGGTTAGATTTCTCTTCCATATCCATATTTTCACCTATGTGGAAACCCAGTGATTAGTTTATTTGGGTAACCGTTACGTTTCATACTTTTGTTTTTAAAGATTGGTTTTGGTATTCCTTTTTACGATGTGGGTTTCTATTAAAGAAACTTTTGAGTAGTAAACCATTTATAACCCCGACGAATTTCGAGGGCGAAATTCATTTTAAGGGGGGTAGAATGTAACACCTCGAGATTTTATGAAAAAATATTCTTTTTAATTTCATTAATGTCTTGTGTTGTAAGCTACACCAAAAGCAGCTTTCACAACACGCATCCTTGACTTGACTTTCATTACACGCAATCGCGACCTTCCTTGATAGCGTGTGTAGTACGCAATACCGAGTTTCACTAAACAACGATATGCTATTAAAATATTATTAAAACTAGGCATTATGAATAGTAATAACCAATTTTTAAAATTTTGTAAATTTTATTTTTCAAAATGGACTTCATTTTTGGATTCAGAATATCGAAATTAGCTTAGGGTGAAATTTTCGTACTTTTCGGATAACTTTCATTTTCTGATGAATAGTGAAAATTACTAAATTTTAATTAAAAACAACCTTTTTAATCGAAATAATTAATAGTGATAAATTATTAATTTGAGTGGTTTTAAAGTATATTTAGAATATATTTTTACAATTTAATACAATGTTGGTCATTGGATGTAATTTCACATTTAAACCAGACATAAACAAGTGTCAATCTTTTGGTAGTTATTATCTCTTAAAAACACGCTATTTGTTTTGACGACAGGAATTAATTTTTAAATTAATTAATGCAACTGATATGTTTTGAATTTGGTAAAATAGACATCATTTTTGAGTTCATAATATCAAATATATCTTAGGCCTAATTTTTGGTATTTTTCTGGAAACTTTCATTTTTTGATGAATAGTGAAACCACTAAGTGGTAGTTAAAAAAATGAATTTTTCATAAAATTAATTTTACCGCTTCTGTGAGTGGAATTTCAAAAATTTGAGAGACACGGTTGATGTCAGTAAGTAAAATGTGGTTCAATGAGTTGAAAATAATTTTTGGTGAATAGTACCTTTTTACTTTTTTTTACCACGGTTAAAAGTAAATAGGGTAATTAAGGGTAAAAATGATATTATTACTACCCTAACACATGTCCTAATTCTATTGGATAAGTGTAATTCGACCAAAAACAACCTTAGTAATAAAATATGACCATTTAGGCCCACTTTGATTAGATTAGGACATTTATTATTAATTTATTTAAAGAAGGGTTAAAATAGTTAAAATCAAAGTTTAATAAGTATATCATTTTTAATATAGGGTTATACATAAGATAAATTCGAATCTAAATATTCATTAGAAAGATAAAAATCTTTCCTACATAATGGTATTTTATTTGTAATTTTTAGACATTAAATAATTTAATTTATTTATGACACAATGATGATGTAGTAATTATCTTATTAATCAAATATTGACATAATTGATGTTATAAATACCAAACTAAATGTAATTTTTGAATTTTTATGAATTAAACTAATTTTATAGGTTAATATGACATGTTATTATTGATTTAATTAACTTTATTTGAACTAATAATTCTGTTATTATTTTCACAAAAATCAATTACTAAAGAGTGTCAAAATTGACATAAAATAGTTTTTAAAAAAAATATTATATTATTAATTTTTATTTTATTCCTAAAAATCTAAGGATCGGCCAAATGACTTATATAAAGTTATATATATTAATAATAAACAACTTGGGGTTCGTTTAGCTTCTTATAGTAAGTTTATTAACCTTATAGTGTAAGAACACAAAAAGACACGGTAAAAGTAAAATTATCTAACTTAAAGTTAAAACTAAATGATAAGGTTAAAATAGTGAACTAAACATGTCCAAATTCTATTGGATGAGAGGATTGCGACCCATCCCCACCTTAGCTTCGAAATAACTCAATTTTGAGCTATTTAAAACCGAATTTGGCTTTATAATAAAATAATATTTTTAGTTATTCCAAAGGTGCCCCTCTCCTCCCTTATAAAACGGCACCTCCTCCCTCTCTTCATCACACCACATTAAGCCTTCAAGCTAGGACAAACTCTACCAAATTATCTTCTCCACTTCCCTAGAAACATCCTAGAGGTTCTGGTCTTCCCCAAATACCAATTTTTATTCCCTAAAAGGAGATCTCAAAGAGGCGCTTCAAAGAAGAGGTAATGTCCGTTACCGATTCTTTCAACTTTATTTCTTCTTCCACTTATTCTTCTTTAGTTGTTTCATTGTGAAGTAATAACATTAGTATCACTCATATACTGATATGTTATTATAAGTATGAAACAACCCTATTTCACCATCTATCCATCCTACGGAAAAAGAAATCACCGCGCGTGCGTACGTGCGGAATACCGTCTTCATGCCGTGGTGTAATCTATTTTCCACCACCACCTTACTTGGATAGGTATAATGGTGTAAATATTTACTATATATGATTATTTTAAATTTATATTGATTCTGAAAAAGTATATATATATACTCCAATACAATTCCACAATCATGGGAATGATATCATCGCTCGTGCGTACGTACGGAATACTGTCTCCACGATGTGATGCGACTCATTCTACATGATCTTCATTGCATAATGATTATATAAATGAATTTAATGAGTTAATATGATATATATTACCCTAATACCATTCTGGAAATGAGTTATCTATAACCTAAAAAGAAAAATAAGAATTTATTCGACAAAACACGCATAAGAACAAAAAAGTAATAAACACCCGAATAACAAGTAATAATGAAATATTACAAATAAGAAGCTAAGAATATGACCATATATGATATCATAAAAATAATTATGATTCTTGAATAAGTCAATAACATTATTTAAATCATTATACAGGAGGTTTGGACACTTACGAAGCAAATTGGACCTAAGGTAAGGGAAATATCACAATCTCATTTTTATCCGAGATTGTTTATTCTTTGGTATTTACTGGGGTGTATTTTATCATCCACATCCATGTTTCCTCAATATTTAATATTATTTCCATCCACCTACAATTGTTTAAAACCAATTTTACCCTTCGGTAAGTTTTTAGTAAAAGATATGAAAGGAATCATTTGTCGTTTTTCGTACGAGGTACTTTTTGACTTTTTCGACAAAAGTACGAGAAGAATGTTTTTTTAACTTATACGGAATGAATGGATTTTTAAAACATTATTTCCAAGAAGCCTCCTTTACATGTTTTAAATTTTATTTTAAAATTGTATGACATGTTAAGAAAGGAAAAAAAAATTGAAGAAGAAAGGATATTTTCCTCAAGAATGGAGTTCAAGTGTTTTATCAAAATTATTTTCCATCTAAGACAATAAAGGGTTCTGTTTTTATCCCTATTATTACATTGATTTGATTATGTTGTGATGGAGTTATTTTTATTAATTCCTTTATCTTATATGAATTGTTTTATGATGTCATGATGTTTAAGATTCCCATTTTTATTACATGGGTTATGCAATGATGTATGATTTATGATTTTGTGGCACACATAAGAATGGCATCATTATGAGATGGGTGGGACCTATATCTCCCTCCAATGTATTGGGTAAAGATTTTATATCTCATGAGATAGACATGGCTGGAATGGTAGGTTATACCGGTTCAGTGAAACAGGACTGAAACGAGGGTGACTCGGTTCAGAAATGGACTTTGTCCACTAAGATAGTCTTGGCAATGAGTCTTGACTAATAAGATATGATTCTCTATGATTATGTATGTATTCCCCAATGTTTCATGTTTTAAGTTATGATTATTGGGATTTCATTGCACTACTATGATTTATCCCATGTTATGAAATTATGCTCTCTTTTGCAGGTTAAGATTTCCAAAATGTTATGTTCTTATATGATGTGATTGATATTTCTTTTGTTTACCCTTACTGAGCATTTGAGCTCACCCTTTTATGTTTTCTTTTCCCCAGGATATAAAGAAAGGTTTTAGGTATTAAAAAAAAGGAAGATCTTTATGGGAGATGTTGAAGATCTTTCACCACGATTAGAAGATTATATTCCAAGTTTTCAAATACACTAAACTATTACGATCCTTGTGTGTGTGTTTTTGTTATGTACTAATTATTCCGCAAAAGTAATGTAATGTCCATGTACATCAAGATTCGGGTCTCTACAGTTGGTATCAGAGGGTGGTTTAGTCAACCATTGGAAACTAGGATGCGAAAATTTTAGTAAGATCCCTAGAGATATTTCTAAGGTATGTCTAGGGATGTCCCTAAGGATAAGTATACGTATAGGATATAGTCCTAGAACTATGGTAACGATATTAGATTAAACCAAAGATGTTATATATTGAAGTTACTCCCCCTTTATTATGATTTTTTCCTCTCACACTATTCTTTTTGGGTTTTAGAAAATGGCTGGAAACAAGATGATTCGCGATAATGGAGGATATGATGGACAATGGAATGATATTATTCATGAGCAACCAAATGAAATGGTATTTGGAAGTCCAAACATCATTATTATGCTGAATCAGCAATCTCATAATATGATCAATAAAGTAAAATTTGGTAAGTTTCCTGACTCGGCTAATAAGAGAAAGATGTAGTTTCATGATGATCATAGAGGAAATAAAGTTCAGTTTCCCTCATGTAAATCATGTGGGAAGAGGCATCAGGGAGATTGTTTCAAAGGAACTGGAAGATGCTTTGGGTGTGGAAAAGAAGGACACAAATCCAGTAAGTGCAAAGGAAAAGGTTCATTTAAGACCATGGACAAGGATAATGGTATTTCTACGACATCAAAAATGGTTAAATGTTTTAAATGTGGAATGTACGGGCATTATGCAAACCAATGCCCTAAGGGAAGGTCTCATGAAGAGAATCAGTATGGTCATATGGGTAGTATTTATGTTGATGATGATGAAGAGACTACAAATGATATGTGAGATGAAAGAATTGTTGAAGCTCAGTCAATGGTTTAAGAAGGTATTGGAATGATTACATGTTTATCAAGTGTAATATTGTATAAGTAATCTCATGGTACTATGGAATAAAGAGACATATAAGGATTGTTACACTGTTGTCTTTCCTTATGTTTTGAAAGTGTATGATTAATGGTACCAGTAACCATGAAAGGTTATTTAGATATTTTTTTTGGAAAGCAAATGATATGAGCATAATGAAGGGATAAGAAGATAATGAGATGTTTGATTGTATTCATGAGCTCATGACTGATATAAGGACTAAGTGATATTATGGTTTGAGTATATAGAATTTTGAGGATTTTGGTATGTGGAAAGTGTTAACTTTTAACTGCATTCATGTTTTCACTAAGGTTCAATGGGTATTCATTTTTCAATAGAATACATGATTAAGGCCTTCAAATGTTTGGAATGTGACCAACAAGACATATCTTATGATATATGGGGATCAACGATGGTATTAAATCACTGGTAATCATTTTCACTATATTATGAGAGTGGACTGCAGTATTATGGATAAGCCAAAAGATTGGAATGGATTATGTTGGACATAAGTTAGTATTGTTTAAGGATAGAAGTTTTTTCAATATTATTGATGGGATGTTATAGTAATATAGTTTTAGAAAAAGGACAACCTGCAGGACGTGCGACATCCCATCGCGTCGGACAAGGTCATAGGAATCGAACCCACAACCGAAGTGTGACTAGCCTTTATCGCCTACCACTGGCCTACAGGAAGTCCCTGGTTAGTAGAAACTAGTTTTATTTTATTAAGCGGTATGATATATGAAGTATAAGTTCATTTTAGGAACCATATTTGATTAATCTCACAATAGATGGACTTATGTATTTTTTTGATAACATTTATAACCTTTTGTTTGAGACAGATGGAATGACCCATCATTCTATCACATGATCTGCTAACACATCATGAATGACAAATTCAACTTAATTTCTTTAAGAGATGAAGTGGAAATTGTCCAAATAACGACAAACGGTGAGACTATACCAAAATCACGATAGTATTTCTTCTAATTCCAATTTCATCAACTTTAGGGAAATGATCTTGAAAACCAAAAATGTTGTCCTAGTGCTCTTATATCTGATGAATCATATGGAGCCTTAGATCATCACAAATTTATGGCTTTGTGATTGCTGGATTTTCCATAGCCATGTTCTCTACCACTCTCCATCAGAACATGGTGGTTAGATTTCTCTTCCATATCCATATTTTCACCTATGTGGAAACCCAGTGATTAGTTTATTTGGGTAACCGTTAAGTTTCATACTTTTGTTTTTAAAGATTGGTTTTGGTATTCCTTTTTACGATGTGGGTTTCTATTAAAGAAACTTTCGAGTAGTAAACCATTTATAACCCCGACGAATTTCAAGGGCGAAATTCATTTTAAGGGGGGTAGAATGTAACACCCCGAGATTTTATGAAAAAATATTCTTTTTAATTTCATTAATGTCTTGTGTTGTACGCTACACCAAAAGGAGCTTGAACAACATGCATCCTTGACTTTCCTTGCATTACACGTAATCTCGACCTTCCTCGATAGCGTGTGTAGTACGCAATACCGAGTTTCACTAAACAACGATATGCTATTAAAATATTATTAAAACTAGCCGTTATGAATAGTAATAACCAATTTTTGAAATTTTGTAAATTTTATTTTTCAAAATGGACTTCATTTTTGGATTCAGAATATCGAAATTAGCTTAGGGTGAAATTTTGGTACTTTTCGGATAACTTTCATTTTCTGATGAATAGTGAAAATTACTAAATTTTAATTAAAAACAAACTTTTTAATCGAAATAATTAATAGTGATAAATTATTAATTTTAGTGGTTTTAAATTATATTTAGAATATATTTTTACAATTTAATACAATGTTGGTCATTGGATGTAATTTCACATTTAAACCAGACATAAACAAGTGTCAATCTTTTGGTAGTTATTATCTCTTAAAAACACGCTATTTGTTTTGACGACATGAATTAATTTTTAAATTAATTAATGCAACTGATATGTTTTGAATTTGGTAAAATATACATCATTTTTGAGTTCATAATATCAAATATAGCTTATGCCTAATTTTTGGTATTTTTCTGGGAACTTTCATTTTTTGATGAATAGAGAAACCACTAAGTGGTAGTTAAAAAAATGAATTTTTCATAAAATTAATTTTACCTCTTCTATGAGTGGAATTTAAAAAATCCGAGAGACACGGTTGATGTCAGTAAGTAAAATGTGGTTCAATGAGATGAAAATAAGTTTTGGTGAATAGTAACTTTTTACTTTTTTTTACCACGGTTAAAAGTAAATAGGGTAATTAAGGGGAAAAATGACATTATTATTACCCTAACACATGTCATAATTCTATTGGATAAGTTTAATTAGACCAAAAACAACCTTAGGAATAAAATATGACCATTTATGCCCACTTGGATTTGATTAGGACATTTATTATTAATTTATTTAAAGAAGGGTTAAAATAGTTAAAATCAAAGTTTAATAAGTATATCATTTTTAATATAGGGTTATACATAAGATAAATTCGACTATAAATATTCATTAGAAAGATAAAAAGCTTTCCTACATAATGGTATTTTATTTGTAATTTTTAGACATTAAACAATTTAATTTATTTATGACACAATGATGATGCAGTAATTATCTTATTAATGAAATATTGACATAATTGATGTTATAAATACCAAAATAAATGTAATTTGTGCCTTTTTATGAATTCCACTAATTTTATAGGTTAATATGACATGTTAATATTGATTTATTTAACTTTTTTTGAACTAATAATTCTGTTATGATTTTCACAAAAATCAATTACTAAATAGTGTCAAAATTGACAAAAAATAGTTTTTAAAACAAATATTATATTATTAATTGTTATTTTATTCCTAAAAATATAAGGATCGGACAAATGACTTATATAAAGTTATATATATTAATAATAAACAACGTGGGGTTCTTTTAGCTTCTTATAGTAAGTTTATTAACCTTATAGTGTAAGAACACAAAAAGACACGGTAAAAGTAAAATTATCTAACTTAAAGTTAAAACTAAATGATAAGGTTAAAATAGTGAACTAAACATGTACAAATTCTATTGGATGAGATTATTTCGAACCATCCCCACCTTAGCTTCGAAATAACTCAATTTGGAGATATTTAAAACCGAATTTGGCTTTATAATAAAATAATTTTTTTAGTTATTCCAAAGGTGCCCCTCTCCTCCCTTATAAAAGGGCACCTCCTCCCTCTCTTCCTCACACCACATTGAGCCTTCAAGCTCAGACAACCTCTACCAAATTCTCTTCTACACTTCCCTAGAAACATCCTAGAGGTTCTGGTCTTCCCCAAAGACCAATTTTTGTGCCCTAAAAGGAGATCTCAAAGAGGTGCTTCAAAGAAGAGGTAATGTCCGTTACCGATTATTTCAACTTTATTTCTTCTTCCACTTCTTCTTATTTAGTTGTTTCATTGTGAAGTAATAACATCAGTATCACTCATATACTGATATGTTATTATAAGTATGAAACAACCCTATTTCACCATCTATCCATCCTACGGAAAAAGAAATCACCGCGCGTGCATACGTACGGAATACCGTCCCCACGCCGTGGTGTAATCTATTTTCCACCACCACCTTACTAGGATGGTTATAATGGTGTAAATAATGACTATATATGATTATTGTAAAGTTATATTTATTCTTAAATAGTATATATATACTCCAATACAATTCCACAATCATGGGAACAATATCATCGCTCGTGCGTACGTACGGAATACCGTCTCCACGATGTGATGCGACTCGTTCTACATGATCTTCATTGCATAATGATTATATAAATGAATTTAATGAATTAATATGATATATATTACCCTAATACCATTCTGTAAATGAGGTATCTATAACATAAAAAGAAAAATAAGAATTTATTTGACAAAACACGCATAAGAACAAAAAAGTAATAAACACCCGAATAACAAGTAATAATGAAATATTACCAATAAGAAGCTAAGAATATGACCATATATGATATCATAAAAATAAGTATGATTCTGGAATAAGTCAATAACATTATTTAAATCATTATACAGGAGGTTTGGACACTTACGAAGCAAATCGGACCTAAGGTAAGGGAAATATCACAATCTCATTTTTATCCGAGATTGTTTATACTTTGGTATTTACTGGGGTGTATTTTATCATCCACATCCATGTTTCCTCAATATGTAATATTATTTCCATCCACCTACAATTGTTTAACACCAATTTTACCCTTCGGTAAGTTTTTAGTAAAAGATATGAAAGGAATCTTTTGTCGTTTTTCGTACGAGGTACTTTTTGACTTTTCCGACAAAAGTACGAGAAGAATGTTTTTTTAACTTATACGGAATGAATAGATTTTTAAAACATTATTTCCAAGAAGCCTCCTTTACAAGTTTTAAATTTTATTTTAAAATTGTATGACATGTTAAGAAAGGAAAAATGTTTTTTTGAAGAAGAAAGGATATTTTCCTCAAGAATAGAGTTCAAGTGTTTTATCAAAATTATTTTCCATCAAAGACAATAAAGGGTTCTATTTTTATCCCTATTATTACATTGATTTGATTATGTTGTGATGGAATTATTTTTATGAATTCCTTTATCTTGTATGAATTGTTTTATGATGTCATGAGGTTTAAGATTCCCATTTTTATTACATGGGTTATGCAATGATGTATGATTTATGATTTTGTGGCACACATAAGAATGGTATCATTATGAGATGGGTGGGACCTATATCTCCCTCCAATGCATTGGGTAATGATTTTATATCTCATGAGATAGACATGGGTGGAATGGTAGGTTATACCGGTTCAGTGAAAAAGGACTGAAATGAGGGTGACTCGGTTCAAAAATGGACTTTGTCCACTAAGATAGTCTTGGCAATGAGTCTTGACTAATAAGATATGATTCTCTTTGATTATGTATTTATGCCACAATGTTTCATGTTTTAAGTTATGATTATTGGGATTTCATTTCACTACTATGATTTATCCCATTTTATGAAATTATGCTCTCTTTTGTAGGTTAAGATTTCCAAAATGTTATGTTCTTATATGATGTGATTGATATTTCTTTTGTTTACCCTTACTGAGCATTTGAGCTCACCCTTTTATGTTTTCTTTTCCCCAGGATATAAAGAAAGGTTTTAGGTATTAAAAAAAGGAAGATCTTTATGGGAGATGTTGAAGATCTTTCACCACGATTAGAAGATTATATTCCGAGTTTCCAAAGACACTAAACTATTACGATACTTGTGTGTGTGTTTTTGTTATGTACTAATTATTCCGCAAAAGTAATGTAATGTCCATGTACATCAAGCTTCGGGTCTCTACACTGACCTTCCAAGAACTATGTACACTTTCATTCCCAACCAACTGGAATACGTAGGAAACCTCCTTGGGGGCCAACATCTAAGTCGGATACCCATCTATCCTTATCAGACAGTGTCCTCATGCCCCTAGAAGGACCATACCCAGGCCCAAGAAATCATTTCACATGGTTCCTCTGGGTCTCTTCAATATAATTACCGCACCAACCTTGACTTGGCAGCTATCTTCTAGACATCCTTGCCATATTATGTTAAACTGTACGGTTCGGTCCTTATCTCATGACATTAAAAGGTTATGTGTCATGTTAAGAGGCACCAAACTATGTGGATTCTGATTCCTCTCATGAGGATACATAGAAAGCCCATATTTTGGGTTCGATCCATATGCTCGAGTCACTCTATGTCCCCCCTGGATGATAATAAACTACAGAGAACCTAATTATAAGGCGTGAGAATAGTGTTGTCTGAAGAAACTCAAACTTCCCCAAAATATCCAATCTATTGAGGGATGTTAATCCTCAGATGTAGGCGGTTCTGGATCCCTGCATATAAATGTGACTTATATCCCATGGGTAATCCATGGATACTATGGTTGGGGATAAACCAAATATTTGCATACATATGAACAAGTCTTAAATCTATAAGAGAGTACCGAAATAGGGAATAATCCCCCCCAAGGGTGCGATGAGCCCGAATTCCCATCCTCTCGAACAATGTGAGTTCTTAAGTATCGTTGGCCATATCACCCATTGAGTGCCTGCCTTTGGAAATTAGGCCTATGGATCGTTGGATACAAGAACAATTGTGGGTTTCTAGCTCCGCGAATAAACCCGTTGGAGACCAGGGGAAGTCAGGAAGATGGGGAAACCGACAGAAATGATTAAATAACACTGAATCCCTTTAACTAGGAATGGGAACCAATCACGTCCCATTCATCATGAAACAAAAATGGTGAACCTGATGTGAATCTTCAACCAACATGATAGATTTACCTTAATCTGAAATTCTCCATAACAATAAATGTATGATTAATATATGATGGGCCATATTTTTTGTTCTCCTACCATAACAAAAATGGACCCGTTCATGAGCCTTCAACCAAGGATGTTAAATAATCCCACGTCACGCCCCCTTTCATGTTAAAAGGAGGGCCAAGTAAGGTCATTAATTATGCATGGGATTATGAGATGCTAAATTGCTGGGTTTTTCTGTTTGTACATTCAAAATGTTTTACAGGTACACAGCAGAGCTTCCTTCAATCCAATAGCATCTCAAAGGAATTCACAGACACACACGATGATCAACTTAAAGACTGAGCCTCTCAATCAGCCGAGGACCCCATCGCCCATATAGCATCTTCAATGCTGGGTCTCGGATGAACTGATCTGAGAGTACCACCTGAACGGTACTCTCTCTACTATGGAGGCAGCTATGTACACCCTCCTGTTAGCTAAGTCCCATTGGTCACTATCCTAGCAGCGACCAAGGGAGAAGATCCCAGAGGCCCCTATAGCCGTCTCAAATCATTTTTGGAGCCTATCCCCAGAATGATACAATGAATACCTCACTTATCTTAGGGAGGTGGATGAGGTCGATGCTGATTACTTCATCCCCACCGAAAAGAGGCTTCGCTCTAAGGCCCCCGCTGGAAGACATCGCCACAACTACACTGTGACCTCATATCCTCACCCTGAAGAGGAAGACACCCCACGGATCTACGCCCACGATCCCCGAGATCTGGCCCCTCAGACCGCCCACCTAGGGTGGTGTACATACAACTAGGAACATGTCATCACCCTACTTCCTATGGAAGAACTCCACTACTCAGACAAGGAGACATATCACAGGTAGGCCCATGCACCTGTCCGCTCTTCCAAAGCCCACCATCCTGACATTGAGGCAACCTACAAGTAGGAGTGCATCCCCACCAAGCCTCGTCTAGATCATCACCAATATAAGATAGAACCTACCAGTAGGCGCCTCTCCCTTCCTGGGATCATGAATCCCACCAACCAGACGTGTTGGCAATCCCGCGCCTATGGGACCAACAGCTTGCAAATACTCTGGATGCCCGTCATCCCAATATGGTGGTGATCAATAGGAATGCACATCTACCTACCAACAAAGACCACTAACTAAATATGGTGGGACACTAATATATGTAGGGCTAACTCCCTATAGATGCAAGTAAATTCCGTCATCCTGATGTGATAGCAAACAGAGAAGTAATCTGGCATATCCCTGCACAGGGGCAGACTCGTTCACCTTCACCAACATAGTAGAATCGTCAGAATCCACCGACCATTGGAGGAACAGAGTAGGACATTCCTACTATGATAGAAAAATGGTCTATCATACCCGTTACAGTCAAGGATGTCTCTCTACATATCCTGGAAATGATGGAGGATCAGGTACCGATCCCATATATAATATCTTTCAGACTTTCCAGAATGTAATTGCATTGGTGAAAAGAGAAAGGACTCAGGCCCGTGAGCCCATATCCCCAATTATGGTGACTCAACTAAGATAAAAGATAGCCACCTAAATGTTTATCTTCACCCCTTCTTCCACCCAAGAGGGTCGTCGGCTATATCCCACGATACAAGGGAAACCAGATCGAGCATACTCACTCGTTCCAACTAAGGGACACCCTTCCATCATGGTGGATACTTCAGAGTAGGCATATATCCTCGAAAAATATCAAGATGTTCGTCGGTGTATCTTGATAGCATCACATGACCCAATTAGAAATGGACCCAAGGGTGATGGCTGTTATCAATAGCAGACAGTCCTCAGTGCCAGAAAGATATCAACCCAAACACGCTGAAGGAAGTTAGAAAATAAATAGGGGGTTCATGACTCCTCTCTGCTGGAATCTAGGGTTCTGAATGCTGCCAAACATGTCTCAAATGTTTTGAAACCTGACAACACATTACCATACTATGGGAGTGGCAGTACTAGTTGCGAAGGTCCTCCCCACAATGTCGCTACCCATGGATCTGAAGTTCCTCCCCAAATCACCCCTAAGGGCCTCCATCATGGGCATATAACAATCAATCACAAGAGTTCCTCTTTTGATGTGAGTCATGGAAGCCCTCCGTGTGACCAAAAGATCAAGAAGCAAGAAGGTCCTAAACTTGTTGTGGTCTGCCCTGATTGTCCTCCCCATGGTATACGCTTCAAACACTCTCCATGTAGTGGGACCACAGATTATGATGGTAGTCCCTGCCATCATAGTCTCAACTGTGAAGTTCCTCCCTATAGTGACGTCTCATCATGACAATAAGGTCCTCCCCATGCTATGTCAAGCCCTGAAGGTCCTCCCCAGGGGTTACGATGAAACAATATTTCACACAGCCAGACATCAAATTATGGTGGTATTCCTCATTAATGTAATAGATGAGGTCATCCCTGTAGATACGTCAGGCAACAAGAAGGACTTTCCCTCATTGCGGTACATTCTGAAGGCCCTACCCTATGTGTGCCTCATAGATATTCTCCCTGCGACAGCTGTGATGGTATTCCTCGTCATCACGATAGCTATGATGGTAGTCCTCTCTATCATGGCTACCATTGCGAAGGTCCTACTTGTAATGCCCTTAAGAAACAAGAAGGTCGTCCCCTTGTAGCAGTGTGTCCTGAAGGCCCTCCCCAAGATGCACACCGAATGTCAAACCATGTTGGAAATCCTCACCACCATGGTATCCATTGTGAAGGCCCTCCCCACAACATCCTTGAACAGCACGAAGGTCCTCCCCTTACTATAGTCCACTCTGAAGGTCCTCCCCAGGGTATGCACTACATAATTATTTCTGGCAGTTGAACTTCAATCCACGATGGTATTCCTCACCACTGCAGTGCTAACTGCGAAGGTCCTCCCCGTGGTTACATATCATACTGACAGGAAGGTCCTCCCCCTGCCGAATCAAGTACATAAAATCCATCCTATGTTGAGGCACTAAGATGGAGGGAATCTAGCATGTTAGATTCCAAGTCAACTATCACGGACATCCTTCTTCAATCAGGAGATGGTCTAGGACCAATTTCACCCTCTAAGCCACCCTGGAGCTGTGCACATAACTTTTTTACCCCTACCAGCCCTAGTATCTCCGATCACACTCTCAATGAGTGTCTTAGCTGGGCTGAACAAGTAGAGGAATCACTGGCAGAGGCATGTGCTGATATATTGCACTTGAGGAAATGGTGGTCCAGGGATGATATACCAGTAATTTTTTGGCCCATGAACACCTCTCAGTTCGACATACCTGTAGAGTTATCGGAAGGGAGTATACATGACATCCGCTCAAATATTTGGAGAACCCTTCAACGGTTGAAATTAAACTTTCTACAATATAAAGGGTATATAGATCATGTCATGACAATAGGATAGATCCTATGTCACATTGAACTGGAATCCCTACCTTTAGTACGATGACCACGATCACCGAGGCGCTAAAGAGACCTTGAGAAAACCTGCCCCCGTGCACTAAAATAATTGTGTCACCTTATTGATAACGCTCCCACAGGAGTTCATATTCGTGGATGGGGAGAACATGGGGCTCTTCATTTCACTCCACTTCCCATCCAGAAAAACTTGTTCGGCGTAAGGCCTTGCAATTCCACCACGTCAAGACGGTAGACAAATCAAGTCCCTATTCAAGAGAGGCGACACATCCGATAAACACATGCCTCAAGTAAGTCTCAAAGGCCTCAGGCCCGATGAGAGCGAGCCACTCACGAGATCCAAAATTAGGCTACTAAAAAAATTCGTTAGGCTTCTCGCCCAAGCAAATCCAATAAGCGATCAGTGCCAACCTCCCTAGAGGGAATCAATTCATAGGTGATCTTGACACCAGGGTTGGATTACACTCGAATAAGAGCATGTGAGATCAGGAAAGAACTGATTGCAGCAAAAACTGCCACAATACGGTACCAACACTAGACTACAGGGCTTGGGGCATTTTTAACAACAAATTCCCCTCTAAGACCAACAAAAATGGGAAGAGGCGTAGCGTCCAAGGAATGGAGCCAACCCCATCCACCAACGTTGGGGGCATTTTTACCTTAACCACAACCTCCCCAATGAGAATTAGTATTCTCTCATTTGGGGAGGGTTTTTAGAAGAGGAGGTTCCTGTCCAATCTTTTCCTTTGAAACATCATCCCCTCCAAGGAGGCATTCAATATGGTCACACCAAGGATCCTTCCACGTCACCCTTTGTCAGGATCCTCAAAGACAGTCCTAGGAGAGAAGGGGGAAAACCAATGTGAGGTGGGGAAGGTCCTCTTCCTACTTGGAATATGACACCTCCTCCACCTCGTATTATGCACCTGTTAACATCATGGATGTTAAATCCATGGGCATCACCGAAGATGATACGAATACAGATGGATCGGGAGAACATGGTTCCATTCAGGATTTGATTCATAATGAGCCAGTAGGCATGCACATCCACATCCAGAGGGCTGACCTGAACCTGGATGCCCTAGAAAATCCCCCTCCACTTCCCCAATGAGTCACCAACAGAGAAAGGAAAAATGTACAAGTTGTCCTCAACCCATCTCCTTCTCTCAACACCAACGAGACTCTCACACTTGAAGAGAGGTATGATCAGCAGGGGGAGAAAATGATTGAATTAAGGAGGATTAATGCCGAGATACTCCATAGGAACTGTCCTATCAAACATGTTCCTCAATATGGGTCACAGTACGAACTTCCAGCAAGTGCGCCTCAATAAAAAGGGTTTGACCAGGTAAACGAAACAAAGTTTGGTCCCCCGCCCAACACGACACCTCTCCCATATAACTACCTGAACTTTGGTTTAGAAGCATACGAGGACTTCCATCCACTCAAGAAGCAACTGTAGTGAGGACATCTGAATCCTATGAAGCTACCACCTATGGCATATGTGCCTCAGGTACCAGCTAAGCAAATACCTGAAGTAGTACCCCAAGCTATAACTGTTCATGATTAGGCCCAATAGGATGTAAACCAGGGTCTCACCAACACCATAGAAGCACTAACAGTTCAATTAGAAGTAATGGAAGACAGGCACACTCTGATATAGCCAAGATCGAAAGCCTTACCCAGACTGGGCAAGCAACATGCCGCCCCCACTGAATTTTGGGAGCCCTATATTCCCTATATTCAGTGGATCAGGAGACCCAAAACAACATTTGATTCACTACATGTCTCATTGTAACCCTATGATGGGAACTCTGGAACAACAAGAAGTAGTGAAACTCAGATTCTTTGTGCGAACCTTACAAGGTTCGTCCTTCTTCTGGTATACAAGTTTTCTAGCTCAATCAATAAAAGGATTATAGGATCTTCGAGATAAATTCATGTTCTACTTCAGATCAACGTTACCCAAGACGATGGTCAACGAACTTATAAATTTCAAACATAGAGAGAATTAGAAGGTCTCAGACTTCATCTCTAGATGGAAGGGTTTGAGATACTCTATGAATAGGCTACTACCCTAGGATGAGATACTTTCTATATGCATAGAAAACCTCAAAGATGAGTTGTGAACTCTACTCATACCAGTGAAATGCCCCACCAGATTTCGATATTTCTCTATTATTGCCCAGAGGATCGAAGACTCCATGCAGCAGACTAACCAATAGTCCTGAATAGCCTCAATAACTCCAGAAAAATAGAGCAGGAAAAGATGAAGCATCCTCTATCACACTCAAAACATCCCCCTCATCTGCTCCACCACCTAGGCCTTCTCCAAATCCCCAATGGACTCCGGCATATCAACAGCCACCCCCGCCTTGGCGAGATGATCAAATAGGTCTTAGGCAAAACCAATTTGAGGAATGAAGAAATCATGTTTACTAGTTCTGATAGGACCAAGTCCGTGGCTATTTAATAGCTTCCATGAATTGTAACTTACTCCACATACTATAGCCATGAAATCCTGAAGAGGTTGGCCTTGACAACCGACTAGAATATTGTCCCTATGATCGGATGTTGGGACACAGTATCAAGGAATTCTTCATCTCTTAAGACCTCCTACAATGGATGGTGGACTCGAGGTAGGTCAAGCTAGGGCCTCCCCTGACATAGTTAGCATATGTTTTTTCCATTGAACCAGATGAGGGGGAGGAGTGGAAGAAATCCGTTAGAAAAAGGGAGTATAAATTTGATGGTAGGATGACTCGGAAGATGGTCAACTGAGCTCACAACATACTATGAGCTTAATTACAGCTATCATTTGTGCCACCAAAATCTCCTAATACAACCCAACCACTGTCCTTGGCCCCAAAAACCTCTACAAGCCTGTCATCCAGGCATAATTAGAGGGGGAATAAGAATTTACAAGAGGAGACGTTTTGATAGGGCCAAATCTTTCCTAGAAACTTTCAGATTTAATGCCCGTAGGCTTGACACAACGGGCACCAAACTGCCAAATGGCACCATCAGAGGCATCTAACCAGACTAATCTGTCATTGAATGATGAACTAATCTTCAGTTATGTCAATGCCATCCATTTAATGAAACCATTCTCTGAAGAAGAGTATGGTTATGAACCTGAGTTCAAGAAACCTAATCAGGGGACCGGTAGGAGGAATCACAGAAGTGGGGGATACCAAGGCAGACACAAACATGTCCACAACCAACCCTATGGTTATACCCAAGATCAAACCATCAATGTTGTGGAACATCATGGGAGAGTCCTTCAAAAAACCCAGTAAGATAAAGAATATTCCTCTAACCCCATGAGAAGAAACTCTGGCCCCATTATTCTATGGTACCCATCAGAGGATGAACAAGTGTCTACCCACCTAGGCTGCACAAGTAAACCAACCAGGTCAGGTCCCCAAAACCCAAGAGCACCAGCAACCTTATCCCCTACGACTGGTCCCTCCTCATCTCATGAAACAACCCCTAAAGTGCCCGTTAAAGAGATCCCACAAATGGAGAAGCGCTGACCTTTGGAGAAAAAGTATGATATCCTAAACTAGTTGGCTATAGTATCAGCCAAGCTATGAATCTTGGATGCCCTGAGTTTGTTAGTAGACCTCATGGATGCACTCATAAAAGCCCCACTCATCCCCTAGGAATTTCATGCTAAAGTTTCTACCACCGAGATATATCAAACAAAGACTATACCAGATGAATTTAATGTAGTTATATCCTTCACCGATCAGGATGAAGATGCCGCCATGCAAGGACACATCAAACCCCTTATTGTGTTCGGCATACTGACTTCCATTGAGGTCTGGAAAGTCTTCATCAACAATGGATCTAGAGTAAACCTTCTCCAACTATGAACACTTCGTCAGTTGGGCTACAATGAGGATTATTTAATACCCTTGGCCACATATCTTTTTGGTTATGAAAAGAGAAAATAGAATCTAGTGGGAAAAATAGAGCTCAGAACCTATTTTGGTGACCTTATGGCCCATTTAGAGTTCTTGGTGGTTCGAAAAAGCACGAAATTAAATTCCCTTTCAGGAAGGCCATGGATGCATCAACACATTTCCATTACTTCCTCCTACCACCAGTGTATCAAATATTGTGTCAATGGACAACGTGAGACATTTTTTGCTGATAAATCCCCTTTTGAGTTCTCCGAGTCACATTACATTGATGTTGGATTTTATGAGAAAAAGGAGAAGACATATACAATTGATGGTATTGATTGGGTCCCCACCCAAAACAGTATGGAAGTGGTTTCTGAAGGCCCCGTAAAGTAGCTTGATAAAGCGTAAGTACAGCCCATAAACTGTGTTAAGAGTAGTAATCTGAGTTCGGACATGTATTCAGAGGTTCTCATGATCTCAGTTGTGACAGTCGAGTCTGACAACGTAGAATCTCCTACTGACCCTCAGTCTGAGGAAGAATTCACGAGAAAGGGTGCCCATACCCCATCCTTGTAATATCAAGATATCTCTACTACAGTCTCTAAAGTGGCAGAAGGACAAGTCACTTGTCACCCCCATGCTTCTCCCTCTCCATTGGTTCCCTCACAACGAATTGAGTTACATGAAGTTGCTTCTACCACAGAGCGCCCATGCGACATCTTGCCTCTGAGCTTTGGAGATCCCACATCAAGTGATCTCTCCATATCAGAAGGAGAATAGAAGGAGGATTTGGGAGAAAAGATGAAGAGAACCTTAGAGATGCCCCTTCTTCATTTGAAGAGGGTATCTCTACCACTATCGACGAACTCATGGAAATAAACCTCTGTACCGAAGAAGACCCAAGACCCTCTCTCGTTGGTGTAACCATGTCTTCCAAGGAACAAGAGGTATATACATCCTTCTTAAGGCAACATCAAGATGTTTTTACATGGAATTACACAAAAATTCTAGGACTCGATCTAGAGGTGGCGACACACCACTTAGGCCTGCCAGAAGAGCACTGGGGCTATAAGTAAGCTACCAAGAGGACGCCCCACACACATGCGGCCAAGACAGAGGATGAAGTTGAAATTCTCATCAAAGTAGAGTTCATCTAGGAGGTCCAATATCCCATCTGGTTGGCCAGAATAGTCCGCACCATAAATAAGAATAGACATATCTACGTCTGTATTGATTTCAGAGATCTTAATCAACACTACCTGAAATAAGATTTCCCTATCCCGATCACCGAACTATTGATTATTGCGACAACTGGATATGCGGATCTCCCCTTCATGAATGGTTATTCTAGATATAATCAAATCATAATGGACTAGGAAGATGAATAAGACACTACCTTTTGGGCCCCCATGGAGTATTTTGCTACAAGTTCATGCCCTTTGGTCTAAAAAACGTTGGCGTCACATATCAACGTGCCATGCATCGCATTTTCAAACCATTCTTAGGGAAGTTCATCAAATGTTATGTTGATGAATTGGTGGTCAAATCATGAAATCACTCAAATTACCCTTCATACCTTGAAACTGTCTTTATTAAACTTCGTAAACACAACCTGAAGATAAACCCCTTGAAATGCACCTTTGGGGTTACCTCAGGAAAACTTCTCGGCTTCGTTGTACACTATCATGGAATCTAAATCGAACCTGAGAAAAAAAGTCTATCCTTGGTTTTCCAACTCACCGCAACCTCATTGAGCTGATAGGAATCCAAGTAAACATGACCTATATCAGGCATTTTGTAGCCAACCTCGCAGGAAAATGTATTCCCTTTATTAGGTTGATCAAGAAGAGAGTTACCTACCAATGGATAGATGATTTCCGAGAGGCTTTTGAAAAAATCATGCAGTACCTATTGATTCCACCAGTGCTCATGCTGTCGGTTGAAGGAAAGCCACTTATCCTATACATGACAGCCATAGAATAGTCATAAGGATCCTTCCTCTCACAAAAGAATGACGCGGGTAGTGAAAACAAACTTTATTATCTCAGTCGAACCGTGATCAATACTGAGACCCGGTATTTAAATACCGAGAAGAGATGTTTGTCTTTGGTCTTTGCGGTCTAGAAGTTGCGACATTATTTACAACATCATGGAGTCCATATGATCTGACTATGTTATCCGCTGAAGTACATACTCAACCACCCAACGATGACCGAATGAATATCCCAATGGGTAGTCATCCTGTAACAGTTTTACATCTAGTTTGTGCCTTAGAAAGCTATTAAGGGCCAAGCATTGGTAGATTTTCTGGTTGAGCATCTCTAGACAGAGACAGCCTCATCAAATGTAGAACTCCCAAATGAATATGTCTTCTCTGTGAAAAAGGATTCTTGAACGTTTGAAATTTACAGTGACGGTGCATCCAGAAGCCCGATAGGTAAAAGAATGGAAGACTCCATGTTTAACAATGTGGGGTTGGGAGTAATACTCATATACCCAGAGCATGTAGTTTTTCCATCTTTCTTCCTCTTGTCAAAATGATGCACAAACAATCAGGAAGAATACCAGGCCCTCATTATAGGTCTAGATATCGCACTCCAAGTGCAAGAGCAACACCTAAAGTTAAAAGGCGACTCAGAACTGGTCATCAGGCCAGTCAATGGTGACTATACTATTAGGAAGGGGGATCTTATCCCCTGTTAGACTACGTTCGAGGGTTAATGGTAGATTTCCCCAAAAAACTGACATTGACCTATGTTCCTCGGTATCAGAATGCCTAGGATGATGCATTAGCCAATGCAGCCACAACCATAGCTGACCCAGACTAGGATGAAACAGTTATAGAATTTCTCACCATCGAATGTTCTTTCTGTATGTTCAAACTAACATGAAAGAAATCGATGAAGTGTACCCTTTCCCAAAGCCATATGCTCCTACTACCGACTGGATGACCCCCATTACGAACTACATTAAAATGGTATAACTTCTATCAGGAAAGGCTGGAAGAGAGAAAATATGGATAAGGTCAGTCAATTTGTCATATATGGAAACATGAGCTAGTAGAAGTTCCTCTACAAGAGAGGCCTTTATAGAGTACTTCTTAGATGCATTGATGGAGAAGAAAATGATGCAATCATTAATGAAGTGCATTCCGGAGTATGTGGAGCACATCAATCAGGATCGAAGATATCTCATCAGATTCAAAGGATTGGATACTATTGGCCCACCCTATCACGAGATTGCTCGAACTTTACTGCGAAATTTCACTCCTTCCAACTTCATTAATCTTCCCTCGGAGCTACTTCATCAAGCTAAGTACTCCTAGCCATTAGCCATCTAGGGAATGGACATCATGGGACCATATCCTCCCTCTGTGATCAATCAATTCAAATATATTCTCAAAGTGACTGACTTCTTTTCCAAGTTGGTAGAAGCTACACCCCTTAAAGAAGTTGGGGTAAGAAGCATCATAAGCTTTGTGAAAGCCAGTATCATGAACAGATTTGGTGTCCCTCATACAATAATTATGGACAACGGCACAAACTTCTGCTCTGCCAAAATGGAGAAACTATACTAGGAATATGGTATCAAGACCAACCGTTCATCCCACTACCATGTAGTGGCCAACAGACTCATAGAGGCATTCAATAAGAACCCTATCTAATATACTTTATAAAATGGTGGACAAAGACCAGAAGTTATTGCCAGACAAACACTTCCATGCCTTGTGGGACTATCGAACCACAACTTGTACCGCTACCCAGGCTACTCTATAATCATTAGTATACAGAATGGAAGCAGTTCTTCGTATTTAACTCCAATTACCATCACTCCGCATTTCCATTTTTGATCAACAGTCCGAAGATGAGAAACCATAAAAGAGATATGATTAATTGGAGAGACTGGATGAGAAGTGGTTGCACACTTTGCACCACTTAGAAGTATATCAAAACCTAATTGCATGAGCCTTCAATAAAAAGGTTTGTCTTCAGACTTTCCTCAAAGGATAATTGGTATTGGTCATCTGGACCCTGATGATACCTAGAAAGAAGCCACTGAAGTTGGAGCCAAAGTGGTATGGATCATATATCATACACAAGGCCTACTCCAATGGAGAATATTCCCTGATCTCCATGGTTGGGAAGCTCACCACCACTCATACAAACATGAGATTTATGAATAAATATTTCATGTAACCATAAGATTAGTTTTCGTCCGAGCTGTTGGATGTTAAACTGCCAAACCCAGAAAGACCTTACTGAATGAAAATAATCTGCATAACAACATGTCCTTACTGAATGATGTTAAACTGCACGGTACTTCATCCCTGCAACATGACGATAAACTATGTCGTGTCAATCTAAACTCTATGACCCTAAACCAAGATCTAATAATCCGGGTACTGTGATCTCAAACAATCCAAGATTTCCCCCTCGAGAAGCGTGTCAGAGACTCCCAACCTCAGTTGCGTCTATTCTCCTATAAGATTATAGAATGCTCCTCTGTTTGGAAGTGATTACCGATGGTTTGAGCTCTATGACCCTCAAAATAATTGAAAGATGTCCTAGTTGCATGACTTTAAAATACATAATGAGACAATTTCTTCACCTAAGAAAACATTGATCTCCTGGCATTTTTCATCTATTATGCCATGTTCAAAGAACTACGTATGGCTTGATTCCTTCCCTTGTAAGATACGTAGTGACACTGGGATTTCTGTATCCAGGCCTAGCAACCTTTAAAATTTTCCCCCTCCTATGTATAAGTCAGATTTGTGTAGGAAGACCCTTTGAATTACAGAGGCTTTGAGAACTACGTATGTCTTGATTTCTACCTTCATCGGATATGTAGTGACACATGCATTTCTATATCTTGGCCAAACCACCCCTGAAACAATTTTTTACCCTCTTCCTTGTCGCATAATGCTAAACTGCATAGAGCTCATCCAAACTGCATGACGTTAAACTGCAAGGAATCCCTTTTCATGTTGGTTCGACATCGTCCTTACCAGACGACGTTAAACTGCACGGATTTTAAAATGCCTTTTATCCTTACCCCATCACAATAAACTGCATGACAATTTCCCTTACCGCACGACCATAAACTGCATGGTACAAGTCATAATCCACTCCAAATACATGGTAGACCGTGGATGGAATACTAGTTGCATATTTGGATGCATAATTTCTATGCATCATACTCCATGACCCGGAGGATTGATAATCTTCATAATCACCAATGGATATCGGAAGTGTAAGGTCATAGACCCACGTACACCTTTGTATGACTATACATACCATGCCCTCAACAGATCTTCATATTGATCGCCCCCAGCCCGTCGACCAAAGCCAAGTCTTCTGGAGGCGATGCTCTTCTTATCTTCATACGCTTACCGGCCCCAGAGCCCCCATATCACATTTACTGATCCATAAATTTCCGGATCAATGGTTTAAATTTTTTCCTCTTCACGTCCATACATTTCCAGGGTTCCCCTACATGGTTAGCTTGTGTATCCACCTGTGGTTCCTATGACAGTCTACATCTACGAAATAATTCCAGAGATGTGCTTCTTTAACCCAACAGACAATTGCAATATGGTTGTTTCTCGTATGCTCGGACACAACACTCCACATCTACTGTACTTCATGTCATGAGCGATCCTAGATCTTCATGATCATTCAAGGCTAGTGGAAGTAGAAGGCCATCGACCTGCAGACACCTTTTCATGACTTTTCATACCATGCCCTCAGCGGCTCTGCATATTGATCACCCTGAGCCCGTCTACCAAAGGCAAGTCTTTCTCAGGCGATGCTCCTCCTATCTTCATATGCTTACTGGCCTCAGAGCCCCCACAACACATTTTCTAATTCGAGAGACCCCAAAATTAAATTTTATAACTTCATCCCCCTTTCTGATCAGTGCTTTCCAGAGCAACCTAATTATATTATCCCACAAGTAACCGCAGCATCACCCAAAGCTGGTCTGAACTCTACGACTGTTAAACTAGGAGTAGATCATACATACCGCACTACGTTAAACTGCACAGAATAAATGTGTACCCCATGCACAAGGTAATTCAATGCAAGGAACCTCCTAATCTTCAAAGAAAACTATGGCCTAATATCTTCGACATGACCAGACATACCCTTTCCTTACCTCAGACTTTATAGCCCAAATAATCATGAATCTTCATAATCATTCAAGGCCATGATAAGTGGAAGGTCATCAACCTGCATACACCTTTGCATGAATATGCATACCATGCCCTCAGTGGCTTGACATATTGATCACCTCTAGCCTGTCTACCACAGTCAATTCGTCCTCAGGCGACACTCTTCATACACCCATACGTTCAACCGCCCAGAGCCCTCATATCATTTTTCGTGATCCAAGAAGACCTGGAATCACATTTTACACTATTTGTATCCTTCCCACATCTTGGACATATTAGGGTATTCAGAACCGGTTATATTCTAATCAAGAGTGACCTTTACAGCAACGTACTTACCTTATGACGATAAACTGCACAGTGCGCGTCCTTACCGCATGACGATAAACTGCACAGAGCGCGTCCTTACCACATGATGATAAAATTCACAAAGCGCGTACTTTCCGCAGGAAGATAAACTACACGAAGCGTGTCCTTGATGAATGATAATAAAATGAAAAGGCCAAGAACCTAGACATTTGAAAATGTCCCCAGTTAAAGCATTTATATAAAAAATTAAATGCCCCTCATCCTTACTGTATGACGTTAAACTGTACAGAGGCCATCCTTGTCGCATGATGTTAAAATGTACGGTCTTGAAAGGAATCTTCATAGGTTCAATCAGGAAAGGATTCCTCCCTCTCTTCCTCAGTGAAAACGTCAGACCTGCAAGGATTATCACCTCACACCTGTGTGAGAGGAATGACTTCACCCATTCCCAGGATATCTTAACCCAAAAGGATTTTCTTGTGTCTAGAAACCCCTCCTCATGAATCACTCTCTATAACCAGAAAGAACCAAACTCTCATAAACCACCCCTGGTGCTCTTGAATCCCAACTTCCCTAAAGTTTCCTGGCTATTGGGAGAATACAACCATTTAACTGACTGACTGAAAATTACTTTTTTATTAATATATGAGAAAGGGATAAGGAACCCCCCCAAAACAACAACCTCCAGGGTGGGTGGAAATAGTGAATCCCAAGAGAATAATTTTCCGCAAAAGTTTGGCATGCCCGCAGAAAGGGCCCTAAGCTGTCAAAAATGATAAGCCCCTCTCTTCACTGCACCATACTTGCAAGAGAATCAACAACAAAGTTAGTCTCTATCCAACTATGGGGAATGCTTGGACCCAAAGTGAATTCCATAACACACTTCCTAATAATGTAGGCCAGTTCCCAAGGGGTCTCATGCCTACCCTGGACCATCCTTACCAAAGACTCTGAATCGAATTCAACTTTAGCCGCCTGGAAGCCAAATTCCTGGCAGACTTGGAGCCTAAAAAGTAACACTCGTGCCTCCGCCCATAGAGAGCTACCTGGACCGTAGAAAGAGTTGAATGCCATCAGAACTAAATCACAAGAATCACGAAGAACTATGCCGCCTCTCATTAAACCATCTCTAAGAGAACCATCCACATTGAGTTTCAGCCCGCTGAGAGGGGGACTCCATCTGACCCACCTGCCCCCTGAACCACCAAGCGAAAAGGTCATGTGGACAAATTTGCACACAAGGGGTGATTGCTGGTACCCTTTGAGGAGATAGAGAATCTCATAGACTAAGGATTTATCCCTAAGTAGGAGAAGTGACGTAGTAGTCCGGGTACCCAACCTAAAACAGTTCCGCGCTTCCCAAATTATCCAGCAGATAGATGCAAGTATGATTTCTCGAACTCTACACTCCATGCTCTTGCTCTAGACATCCTGGAACCAAGAGGAAATGATGTCATTGAAGGAGGACTCATGAAGGATGACCCTTGGCTTTGGGGAGCATAGGGAACAAAGCTCAACTGCCCATTCACTTCGTGCAAACATATGATCAATAGATTCCCTCCTCGAGTTCAAGCAGTAGAAGTAGTGTGAGGCAAGAGAGATGCCCATCCCCAGGATACACTCATCTGTAGGCAAAGATTTGTTATTAATATGCCAAACCAAGAACACAATTTTGGTGGGGATATCTTTAAACCAGTACTTTACATCCCATTCATCCAATGTAGCCCCGCATGTCGGCTCCTCTTAAAATCCCGGACATTTAAGGAGCCCAGATTGGAACCCGTGAAACAAAATCGATCCTCCTTCTCAACCATGTAGATACTATCGAACACCGGCTTCTGATCCTCATTAAGGATCACCATAAGAAACTAGGGTTACCTGCTTGCTTCCTTGAAGGAAATATCAGGGGTAGGGCAGCCTGGGAAAAACAGCCTTTCACCAGCCCAATTGTCCTTCTAGAAGCTGATATCCCCATTCCCAATAATCCATCGAGTAGCATCGTCGAGCTCTTCAATATGGCCGAACATGCACTGGGCCTGCCTAGAATGGGTGAATATTCTTTCCTCTCCAGACCTCCATGGATCACCATATCTGGATTTGAAAAATGAAGCCCACAGCGATTTTCCGGAGATGATTTCCCATGCGAAACGCGCTTTCATGCCCTGCATGCTTTCCAAAATATCACACAACCCCATGCCACCTTCCTCCAAAGGCCTTTCCATATGCTCCTAGGATTCCCAATGGAAGCGGCCGAACTGGTTGGTGTCCCACAGGAAAGAGGTCAGAGCTCTCTCGATCCTTGTCATGGTCCCCTTCGGAGGTTGGACGATCGACAGAGCATGAAGAGGAATGGAGGTGATCATGCTGTTGATAAGCATGACCCATCCCCTGAAGGAAAGAAACCTGCTCTTCCAGTTAAGGATTCTTCCCAGGATGTGGTTTCGGATGTCTTCAAAGAACATATTCTTGACATGCCCTGGCGAGAGAGGGACGCCCAGATATAACATAGGAAGTTGCTTACGGTGGCAGCCCAGGATCTCATGGATAACCCTGCATCGCCTCCCTGGGCATCTGTTAGAGATGAAGATGTGGCTCTTCCCGGTATTGATGACCTTGCCACTCAAGGAGCCATACATCAGGAATACACCCATGTGGAAAGAGAGGGACATACGCCGGCTGTTAGTGAAGACCAGGATGTCGTCCGCACACATCAAGTGGGAAATGGTCTTCCTACCATTTTTTCCAACATATGGAACTATGTTCCCGCTTTCCATACACCTGTGAAGGTTACAATAAAGAGAGTCTTGAGCCAGGATGAAGAGGATAGGGGACAGGGGGTCACCTTGCCGGACACCCCTCACTGACTTAAAGAATCCAAAGTACTTCCCTTTCAAGGAGATCAATAGCCACTATGATGCATAACATCGGAAGCAAAGATCACACACCTTCTCCTGGAATCCAAACCTGCGCATCACCCAGATAATGAAGCTCGATTCCATCTTATCGTAATCTTTTTCCATGTCCACTTGGAGGATGACATCTGACCCAACCACCTTTCTATTGATGTCGTTAACGAGTTCACTTGAAATTCCTACCACCCCCTAAATGCTTCTCCCTTTGATAAAACCATGTTGTTCACCGAAGACTAACCTCATAATGATCCCACTTATTCGTCTAGCAATCAAACTTGCAAGGATTTTGTATGAAACGTTGAAAAGACTGATGGGTCGAAACTGTCCAATAGAAGAGGGTTACTTAACCTTCGAAATGAGAACTATCCTGGAAGCGCTCACCGACCGATTGAGCTCACCACCACGGAAAAGTCGATAATGGCTTCCACCACCTGTTTTCCCACCACATCCCAAGAATCCACATAAAACTCTCCAGGGAAACCATCAGGCCTAGGTGAACTAGCTTGGGGCATGGCAAGGACTGAGCCATTAATCTATGCCTCAGTAGGAATAGCTGACAAAACATTATTATCAGATGTGCTCACTGCATGTGGAATCACTTCCCAAAAAGCTGCTAATTCAGGTGAGGTTATATTACTCCCTTGATCTGGATTAGCCCCTACCATTAGTCTTTCAAAGTGATCCATAGTCAGGCGTCCAGCCGCCCCCACATCCGATGTATAGACCCCATTGCCCAGATGTAGGTTGAGTTTTGAATTGCTCCTTTCTTTCAGAAAAGCATGAAAATATGAATTGTTTCGGTCCCCCTCTTTAAGCCATTTGACACGAGATCGGTATTTGTAGTCATTTTCAATTTTAAGCAGTTTTTCCACCAGAAAAGTGCATTTATTTCATAGAAGGAGGAACTTTCCCTCATCCCAGTTTGTTTGGAGCTCTTCCTCAAGCCTCCCAATGTCCGCCTGGATGCTTTCCACTCCTGACCCTATAATGGGTTTATGAGAAATCCATTCCAGAAGATCCTTCCTAATCCGTTTGAGATGGTTAGCAAGACCCTGCCAGGCTTGTCCCCCCTCCTCGCCTTCCCATGAGTGTCTGACCATAAACATGAAGTCATCCTCCTGATTCCATTTTCTGGAGTAGTGGAGAGCCTTGCAATCAGACATATCCCTATGGAGCTCAAAAAGAAGCGGACATTGATTGAAAAGAACTCAGGGAAGATGGGTGACGGTCATCTGCCCATAGGAGTCAAGGCCCTGGAGATTCGTGAAGCATCTGTCAAGTCAGCACCATATACAGCTGGCTCCTCTACAATTGTTGCACCAGGTAAAATGATTACCTTTGAAGCCAAGGTCTAAGAGACCCACCGAAGAGATAAAATCACCAAAGTCTTACATGCCAATATTGAAGCCATAGGAACACCATTTTTCTCCGAAGGGTCGGTGATCGCATTGAATTCCCCTCCCACAACCATGTGAGGGAGTTCTGCTGGAAATGACCCAGAAAGAGCCACATTTACATCCTCTTAGAACTATCGTTGCTAGCGTAGATAAATGAGAAGAAAAGCTTGCCACCTGCAAAGGAAATTTTAGTATTGATACACTGATCCATGAAACTAAAAAGCTCCACCTTGATCAACTGTTTCTAGAAAATCCAGATAAAAGGATTCACGGGGGAACCATGCATGCCAGAGTAGAACCCCATCTTTCTTGCGACCTGAGGTAGTTTTGTTGCACCCTGCTTTTGCTCAAGAATAAAAACGACAGACACCTTAAACTTACAAGCTTCTGAAGCATGGATGTCGCTCTTTGCAGGAGCCCCCATCCCTCTCACATTCCATAGAATCAGCAACACCACCAGAACTTACCACTTATGGTTTTAAAAATAGCATCTTCAAAGGGGGAGAAAGAGAAAACCAGACCGGCCTCCTTCGATTTAGAGCATGAAACCGTACCAGGGATTCTCTCAACCATGGAGCCAAACTTAGGGGTGGGGAGTCTTTGTCTTGACCACTTCTGAGTAATCGAGGAGAGAAAGACGATCCGAAGAAGAGGGTGACGGGAAGAGACCATCAGACTTCCCATTAAAAAGAGAAATCAGAAGCATACACTGGGGTGACCCCTAAGAATCCTCCATCTTTTTCAAAACACCCGCTAGAAACGAATCCCTTTGAGTCGACCCCCAGGGAGGGGGGATCGATTTAGAAGCAAGGAGCACTGGATGAAATCTGGGGAGAGTTGTGGTGAGATACGAAATGGGGGTGGGGGTGATGTTGCCAAAAACTGTGGAGGGAGGTGGAGAGAAAAAAACCCAAGAATCGTAATCCCCATATTCACCAAAAGGAGCCAGAATCGGTTCAGCCGTATCAAGGTCCCTATCGGCCATAGGCGACAGTGAAATCAAGACTTTTGGTGGGGAACCGGGCCTGAAAGGTGCCGAGGGGGACATACTGGCCACCTCTAGGCCTGAAAAGAGGCAGTGGGGACCACCAAAAGAATTTGATATGGCCGCCTCAATGGTCGGGATCTCCGGAGGCGCTGGCGCCGGATCCGATGACCTCGAATCACCCAAACCACTACGCCGGGGCCCTGGCCGCCCCAAGATTGAAACCTCACCAGACCTCTGCTACCTACAGACCACCGCTGAGTGCCCTTGGAGACCGCAATCCAGGCATAACCTAGGCAGAGATTGAAACTGAATCCTTTGCCACCACTGGCGGCCATCACCAAACCTTAAAAGGAAATGCTCCGGAAGCTTCACTGGGAGATCCATCTCCACACAAACCCTCACGCACGCCATAGAACGGAAGAAAGCAGTGTCCTCATCAGTGTAAAGAAACAATCCTAAGGAGTCACCAATGGATTTCAAAATCGACGGGTTGAAAAAAGGGAGCGGGAGACTAGGCATGCAAACCCAGATGGCCTCCAAGGGAGTTTCTCAACCAAAATGGTGATCCTAGGACTAGCTGGAAAGAGAGAATCTCTACGAGCCACACCAACGATCCTCCCTGGCCCAAGCCAGTGCAAATTCGGAAAAAGAGGAGAAATGAATGATAAACTCAACCTTAGAGCTTTGCATATTGTTTCCCATGGTTAGAATTGAGCACTATGCATATCATTCCCCCTACAGCTTTGCATATTGTTTCCCATGTCCCGTCTACCAAAGGCATGTCTTCCTTAGGCAATGCTTCTTTCTGAACGCATCCTTGCCTCTGAGCCCTCATTTCCATCCCAGGATTCAGAGACTCTCTGAGATACAGTTTACAAACCTTTTCACAGTCATGTCTGAGTATGGTGTGATGTTTCCTGTTAAATTCCTAAGAACTAGGGAAAACTATTCAATTTTGAAAGAATGTCCCAAATGCATGACTTTAAACTATGTCAAGCACCAACCCTCATTCACGAAAACAAAGAGTGTGTAGGATTGGTCTCCTATCCATATCCATGATTGGTATGGTTGTTCCCAAACCCTTCAGAAAACATGTCCCTTTTGAGCCACCCCTGGTGGTCTTCATAACCCGAACTTCCATGAAGTTACCCAACTATCAGAAATAGACAGTCGTTGACTTAAGGAAAACTTTGTATGACTAAGTGTGCCATGACCTTAGTGGCTCTACATAATGATTCCCATGTCCCTTCTACGAAAGTCATGTCTTCCTTAGGTGATGCTTTTCCTACCTCAGTACGCCCATATGGCTCCTATTCCCTATGGCATGCCCTGCATGATGTTGAAACATGGATGAAAAATCACCCCATATACGTCTGAAAGGTTTTAAAGAATCCACAATCAGTAAAAACCTCATCAGATCCCTTTCCCCAAAAAATTTGGTCAAAGTTATTTGGCCTAATATATCTGTAATGATAGTCTTGTTTGCAGCACATTAAATAGTTCATAGAGACAGTTATGAAGTTCGCCAAGACAAAAACCTGCAAATGGCATCTCGAGAAAAAGCCGAGTATCAGCTCTCCATAACTACACCTTGTATGGCTTTATCAAAACCTTTATCAATAAAAACTAAAGATGCACAAATCCCATTAGTTCGAAAAAACGCAATGAGTGGCCTAAGAAAAATCCAAGTTATGACTGCTAAGCCCGTGTCAAGAAGGCTTAGGAAAAAATTAAGGTAATAATGAAAAAGTCACAAAAGTTCGTGAGGTGTTCTATTAAAACTCGGCAATTTTCAAACTATACTTGTTGAGACCCTTGGATGAAGAAAAAATTAGAGCTCGATTCAGGTATCTCAGCTTACTTATTTCAAGTCATGGTTCAAAATTAACATGTACCTAAAGTGATGCTAATAAGAAGACGTAGATAAGAGGTTCTTCAAATCCAATAAAAAATCCATTGAGTTCATCAAAAATAGAGGAACATCCCTAATTTGGAGTATCTCTAGAGTAAAAAGGGGAGTTGGGAGAGTACATTTTGTAATTAAGGACAAAGCTACAATAGGTCGTGGTTGGCCCTTTACATAAAAATGGCGATTGATTTCCACGGGCCATTGATTTTTTGTTACAAGGATGTTATCTCCTCCATTTTGGCTTTAGACATTGGACTCACCCACTCCAAGACATCTTTAAGTTCCCACCCTTTTTTTTTGAACAGCTTCATAAGTCACATGCGAGGAGGCTAGTTGTCCTGTTAACTTGGTTGTTTGGGATTCACACTCCCACAGCTCTTCCTCCTAAACCACCACCAAATAAGGGGCCTTAACTTCCTTTTCCATTATTTGATCAAGTGTTTCTGAAATATATTTTATATTTTCCACCTAGTAGTGGGACAAATTGAAACTGGTTAGCTTGTCCTCATAGGAGACGATGTCTCCTTGGGCAATGATGATTTGGTAAATAAGGGAGTGAAGGATCTGGTAATCAAAGTTTCCATAATCTAACTAAATAAATAATCACTGAAAAGTGTCACCCTCATCGACGAGATTTTACAGGGCTGTCTCTGCGACAAGAGAATGCAACTGGAGCCATACCTCTTTGCACACTGCCTGCTATCTTTCTATAACATCAACACCTTCATCCTCCCCTACTGCCACATATTTTTCAATAGGAAACGTAACCATAGTATTGGGGAGGGACCTAACGCTAGTCACCCAAAGTGGGAAACTCACTTTTATCTCAGATGGCCCAGCCAATAGAGCCAGAGTTGGAGGACTAGACACGGCCTCCAAGATGATCAGCGGTACATGGCAAGTACGAGTCCCATGAAGGTTTGGGGAAATATCCATAGGAGGGGAGCAGTCTGAATTGCTCTCCACCAAAATGGGTTACACTGATGAAATCCCTCCCAGACGCTTTTGACGATGGATCAGGAGCCTTCTTACAACGAGAGTGGGAGTAGTAGGTGTATCCATTTGGGTTGCTAAAGGAACAGAACCATAAGGTGTGGTTGTTGCACCTCTCTTGACAAAGGGAATGTGTGGTGTTTCTGTTAGGGCAGGAATGAGACAAGAAACAGTCAACGGTTTCTGTACCCACCGAATGGGTTCTCTCAGCATCCCCGTAGTGTAACAATTGACCTGTAGTTGGGCATAATCCAGTGATAGGAAGGTGGGACTTTTCATTTTAGGAATGATGATATCTTTAGGAGAACCCTTATGCATCAACATAAGACACAATTAACGGAGAACCATAGGATGAGACTATCCCCTTAGTTGAACAACCGAGTGAAACACAGTCTGTTGAAGGCATCCAAACTACCTGTAAAACCAAGAGGGGAGGTATGGTTTACAAATAAATACTCTGTCTACACCAGTGGTGAGCATCCCATCCCAAATATTTATGAGGTATGAACATTCCTCCAAAGAAACATCTATGTCTCCTCTCAAGGATCCATGAGGAGTAGGATGTGGTGCGAACGCGAAGTAAGAAGTTCCATTCAACAACCCGAACATGTCAGCAATAGTCAGAGTCTGGGGACGAATAGCAGAAATGTTGTGGAGAGATGGTTGAATGTCAGAATTGGGAGCCCGTGTGGCATGACAATACTCCTAACAGGGTAAGTGTTCCACCTTCCAACCATACAGGAATTGGAATGGTCTACTGAGATGGTGTGGAGACCTACATTCCTAAATCAGTTCTAATAATTCATAAAGTCGGGTGAGGGTAAGAAGTCCCAAATTAATAGGTCGACCCTCCACCAGCATGTCCATCATTATCAAAGTGCATGCCCGAACCCTATTGTATGTGTCATGGGATGGGAAGAGCCATCCAATTAAGAACATGGTGAAGAAACCTACTAGCCAAAGCTCAGGTGAAACGTCGGGCTGATGTTCATATCCCCATGAGGCATACTGCCCTACTTCAAGGGTAACATAGTATGACCCTGAAGTTTGGTGGGATTGACGGGTTGGGTGAGTTTGAATGCGGCTCGGCTTCAGCCTAAGCCCATTCAACTGTAATAATAACCTTATCCACACTTCGAACAAGATGAGAGAAGAATCCTTGAGAGGGATACCCAGTAATACCTCCTCCATAACTAGAAAACTTCTAGTCAGAGGAGACACGTGATTGGTATCATTCCACGTGGAAACTGCTGGGAGAAACTCGTCGTAAATCTCTTTGAGGATAGGAAGACCTCCAAGCTGGTAGATGTCCCCCAAATTGGTCCCCACTTCTCCATGCGGTAGATGAAAGGTGTTGGTGCTTGAACACTAGAAACTCAACAATTCTAGAAGGATTTCTCCAGGAGAGAATGTTGCAAACTGAGACACCCAGGCTGCCTGGTGCTTGCCCACTACCTCCAGCTAGTTAGGTCTCTTCAGACAGGTTTGATGCACTCCATCCACCGCTAGGATATTCTCAGGAGATGCTTATGATGGATGGGTATTCTCTGACATCTAGTCTCAAAACATCATCATGGAACTTTTGGTTTCCCAGAGTCCATGTTGAGCCTCGCGGTATGAAGATTTTATCCTCAATCGGAGTGGCGATGATTTCTTCTACTGGGGAAATGTTGGCACATTTATGTCCTTGAAGTGCCTCTAAATTGATGAGAGGGATGCCAGGGTCTAGAAGTGGAAGAGTTACGTCAGTGGGAAGACCAAAAATGAAAAGTGACAACTGTATAGATAATAGGTAAGCTAAGAGATCTGGTAGCAGGAAAACTGACAAAAAGATGTCACGGGGAATGACGTGAGTTTGAAGATTATCATAGCCATTACTTTCCATGGCGTCCATCTTCTTCATCAATCTAGCAGTAGCTCATTGAGGAACCATGTTTGATTCCAACATCAAGAACCATAAAAAGGTGTTTTTTAAAGGATAATATTTTGGCAAAGTTCAATTATTCGGAAAAGACTCACCCAAGAGAATGCATAGTACACCCCGCGTACCAACCCCAGAGTTGGTTCGTGATGCCCATATTCTGTGTACCAATTATACGTAGAAGAGGTCTGCAACATCCTAGCCTGTGGAGCAATGGCCAATAGAATATGTACCAAACCCCTATGTAGGTTCTCATAATTCGAGACTTAAATGAGATTCAAAATGAAAAATCTATAGTTTTAAGGATACTTCCAGTCCGTGAACTATTGAAATGCGTAGCATTTTCCATATGCGGCCCTCCGCGACTTACGTTTTAAAGTTGTTAGAGTTTTGTTTATGGTGGGGAAATTAGTTCTCAAATGGGGGCGAGTGTGGGTGAGGATCATTTCATGGAAGCTGAAGTTGGTTCGTGGATGAAGTAGTTTGCAAAGGAAACCATACGCGTAGGTGGTGAACGGAAGTAGGGAGCGAGAGAGATTTTCTCTAAAAAATATGGTAAAAGACAAGTTGCATGGACCCTTTTATATAGGCATGGTCCTCCATTGGGTCCATCTCTCTACCGAAAATTGCTCTAGTTTCAGGACCACTCCTCATCAGAATAGCCTCCTCTTCATTCCGATCAGACCCCATTCTGATGGGGGGCATTTGTAGGGTCCTGAAAAATCTGAATAAAGGAAAGAAGTTACTCCTTTAAAATCAGTGGAAGAATCTACACAATCTTCATCAATAATTTGGGAAAAATATGAATAATATTCAGAAGAAATGGTAAATGACTGAACCAATCCACATACTAGTTTATCATCAGGGGTACGCAGCCGGTTTGGTGACCCGCACCACCCGCAGACACTATCGTTCATGAAATGGAGGCAGAGTTCTTATACGGGCGCAAACCAAATGGTCGACAAAGTGAGGTCGGACAGGTCCGCAGTTTCGAACCATGCTAGCCATAAACTAGGCAAGCCCCCCCCCCCTGCGGTGCACCACATCATTCACGAAATGGAGGAAAAACCCTGCACAGACGTGAAGCTCCCCCATGACCAAGTTAGTTCGCAGGTGAGGTTCTTTCAACATACCTCACGAAACTTAGGATGACTAAGTCATCCATAGGATGGGTTTTCTATCATGGGACTCCGCAAAAGGTGCCGCATGGACATAGATACAACCCTTTCCCCCCTCTATAAAATGATGTCAAGGTGGAGAAGAAAGGGATATGTGGATTGAGTACCTAATTCTTGGTGATCGGCTCTTAGAAGGAAGAGGCTTTCAAGAGCATAAGATTTCACGGACTGTGAAGCTCCGACTTGAACCAACAACGTGTATAAAATGGGGACGAATTGTTATGAACTGAAGAACACATAAGTTAATTGATAAACCACGAAACTAAAATTTGTAAACTAAAAACCATGGACCCTACACAGATGCACTCCCCACGAACGAGGGAGTCTATGCCCCTTCTTCAATCCAACGCACCATGTAACACCCTCAGACGTTGGCGAAGCCCTAACCGGTGCTGACCCCAGCCGCCACTACTCAAGAGGACTCCAGTGCCACATTCCAATTTGGTACGTAGACCAATCCTGAAGTCGCAGACCACTCTGGTAGGCGGTATTCCCCTTAGTCTACGTACCACACTAGTACGCGGACGACCTCTCCATCTGCGTAGCACCTACCTACGTGAAGGGTTCTACTACTCGTATGGCCATGTGGCCTTCCAAGGACTTTGGTGTTTTTATCCCTTGATTCATATAAGTCCCTTCCAATTCAGTACAATCCTCCAAAATCCCCTCAGTAGCCTATCTATCATCACCAATCTGAGGCCTCTCCCAAAGCCACCAGACTAGCATGTTGAAACCTTCAATCGCATTAGCGTGCCCTCCTGAGTTCACATACCCATGGTAGGCGGAGACAAATGGGTTACCCCATCCCTTGAATGGACATCCGGAGCATCCCAGGGTTAACATACCTATGATAGAGTTGAGTCCGAGCCCGGGAGCCCCTTTCTGCCTCTCCATTGTTCAGGATTGAGTGATCTTGCGTGATTTTCCATTCAATGATCACTATATTTGAGCACTTCTCCCCTCACCGGAAGAGAGTGACTGGGAATACATCATGGTGTAAGCCCCTAACATTCATCCCTTCTTCATTTCATTGGACCCTCATCCAATGTAAATTCAATATAGGGAAGGCTCATCGCCTCAACCTCTTCCACGGTTGATGCGCCCTCTCCCTCTAGCGATGGAGGAAAAGTGGAAAACGTGTGTGGCTTGCCGAATCTTTCACATTCTCTTATTTCTCACACTAATCAAGACTCACATGGTCTTAGAGATTTGTGATGGTCACAATGTCCGTACAATGGATCTGATGGAACAAACTATGTGGGTTTTGATCCCTGTCTCCTAGGAAGGGTATGTAGGTCACCTCCCTGAGGTTCAATACCAAATCGGGCTGCCAACCACATGTAAACCCCAACCATTCCCCAACATGAGCTTCCAACCACACCTTTGATAGGAAACTATTACGTATAAGCCCTGACCATCCAAGAACTAAATACACATTTATTCCCTACCAACCAGGATATGTAGGAAACCTCCCTAGTGGCAGACATCTATGTCTGATACCCATCTATCCTTATCAGACAGTGTCCTCATGCCCCTAGAAGGACCATACCTGGGCCCATGAAATCATTTACCCTATGTCCTATGGGTCTCTTTAGAATTAGTCCCACACCTTCCTCGACTAGGCACATGTCGCCTAGGTGTCCTTTCCACATGACGTTAAACTGTATGGTTGGGTCCTTGTCACATGACCTTAAAAGGTGATGTGTCCAGTTAAGTGGCCCCTAACTACGTGGATTATGTTTCCTCTCCCAAGGATATGTAGGAAGCCCATATTTCGGGTTCGATCAAGATGATCAAGTCACTTGCATTCCCCTCAAGATGACAGTGAACTCTAGCGCGCCTAATTATAAGGCTTGAGCCTAGTGTTGTTTGAAAAAACTCAAAATTCCCCAGAATCCCCAATCCAATGAGGGATGGTAAACCTTGAATGTAGATGGTTTTGGATCCCTGCATATACCTGTGACTTGCAGCCCAGGGGTAATCCATGGATACTATGCTTGGGGACATACCAAAGATTTGTGTACATATGAACAAGTCTTAAATCTATAAGAGAGCCCTGGAATAGGCAATAATTCCCCCCTAAAAGGGTGCGATGTTCCTGAATTCCCATCCTCTATACCAATGTGAGTTCTTAAGTATCATTGGCCATATCACCTAACGAGAAACTACCTTTAGAAAGTGGGTCCATGGATCATTTGATACAAGAACTGTTGGGAATTTCTAGCTCCGTGAATAAACCTATTACACACTAGGTGAATTCATGTAGATGTGGAGCCTGATATAAATGATTAAACAACACCAACTCCCTTTAATCAGGCATGAGAACCAATCACATCCCATTCGTTGTGAAATAACATGAAACTACTCAAAAAATACCAAAAAACCACATTAAGATAATTTTTATATTTAAATTTTAAAAAATAACTTAATTTTCTAATATAAAACTTCTAAAAATGTAAAAATTTAGATTTTCGACATGTGATCCCTCAAAAGGAGGGAAAACTGCCTTTTAGAAAAATATGGTATTTTAATCATAAAATTTGATTTATTTTATATCCTAAACTTATCAAACATAATGGATTAATTAAAAAAATTATTGAATATATAAAACATAAATTAATTTATGATATTTCACTAATAGTTATTAATTCAATTTATTAAGATAAAATTTCATTATGTGCATAAAAATGGGTTTTTATAAAAGAACATCATTTATGTTCAATTAGTTTTCATTTATAATTAATTGGTAACCAATGACTTAATTTTTTAAACATGTGTAAACTAAATTTTTATAATTTATTTATTATCATTCATTCCCTCCACTCCAATGGCTATGTGATAAATATCACAGTTAAATAATAATATTTAATCATTTGTTTAAAAATGGTGTCCTCTGTGACCAATGCTATCAAAGAAATTAAATTTATTTAATAAAAGACATAACATAAAATCATAGGGTGTTACATGAGGAGTTAGTCATTAGAGGTAATACTAATGCTAGTTTTCAAACAAATCAGAATGATATAAATTCACAGTTAGTGTATGTATTCTATCTCCATGGAGGAGATGTGAGGTGGAAGTGTTCAAAGCAGCTAGTTTTCACTGATTCTACAGTGGAGTCCAGGTATATAGATTCTCATAATGCACCCAAGGAAACCGTTTTAATGTGGAAATTTTACAATAGCTTTGTTTGGTACCTAGTAGTAAATACCCTATCAAATTTTATTATGATAATACTGTAATTGTGGCTCTTACAAAATAGAAAAGGTCACACAAATAGACAAATCACATACTATGGATGTATCACCTATTGAGGTATTTTTATCATAGGGGTGAAGTTGAAGTATGTAGAGTTCCCATAGAAAAAACCATGACATACCCTTGACTAAAGGCCTATCTTTGTAGAATCATGAGTATCATGTGAGAGCTAGCTAACTAAACGTTGTTAGTAGTTGGTTTTAGTTTATGTGAGAGTATGTAAGAGTTGGTTCTCTAGAAAATAAATTCTATATACTTTTTCATTGCCTATATTCCTAGTTTTGAATAGTAATAAACACCTTATCACTTCATAATTGTTTTTCTATGTAACATAGTATGTGATAATGTCCTAAGAGTAGCCATCACACTAAAAGGTCATAGTCGTCCCCCCTATGATGAGAACCTAGAAGTTCCATGATAGTACTGTTAAATATATATATATATATATGTTTTATATCCATATGATATCATTTTAGGGACACAAATGATATAGACTATAATGGGTGGAGACTCATAGGACATCGATGAATCTTCTCATGGCGTACGCCCTTGGTACTATCCACTCTACTGTATAATGAGAATGAGACCCCTAGTAGTAAATACATGTTTATATGTGTCATTGGATGTTCCTATCCGCGGATGTGTGTATTGGTCCTTATAATTTATCATTATTATGATTCTTGCACTTTTACATAATGAAAACATCCATGAAAACATATTTTTGTGGCCAGGTAGGATACATAGGGTGCACCTTGAGTAATATTTCATTAATGAATAATGTGAGAATGGATTTCTCCCTTATGTTCTCTAATAGAAGATCATATCTTAGGACCTTTGATGAAAAGGATATATCCTAAATAAATCCATGGTCATGGGGTTCTTTAGGCAATTTTGATTTCTCAAAATCCAAACAAAGAGACATTGAGAACATATGTTGATGGCACCAGCATGAAAGCCACTTGATTACATATACAATGATAAATGGATTATATTATATTGTGAGTATCCATTTGAGGTATTATGTTATTGTGACATTAAATTATTTTTCTATGGGTGACTTGGAGTGTTTCTAGACACTAACCTTTGACTTTAGGCTACATTGCCTAATTTTATTAAGAAAGAGGCCAAGAGGCTCACAAACTATGTGTATCTAGAATCCCACTTAAATAATATATTTTTATTTATTAGATATCAAATTAAATAAATATTATTCATGTATGTGGTTTAATAATTATTCATGTTTTCTTAATTTTATATATTTAATTTCTAGTAATTTGAGAGATTAAAATGTGAGGGGAATATATAATAAATATTTATTTTTTGCTGTTGAACATAATATTTATTACAAATATTTTGTACGTGATCGATGGGTGTTGTCAGCTCATACTTTGGGTGTGTTGTGGTATCACCGGGTTGGCCGAACCGTCGGCCCCTACCCTCCCGGAGGGAGAGAATATAAATAATATCATCTCTCCCTCTATAACTTGTTATTACCTTCTATTTACTCTCTTCACCAACCTGGGATCACCCCTTTATTTCCCTGGAATTTCATTTTCCACAAAGGTTCCCAGATTTTTCTTTAGAGCCCCTAGAATTCTAATTTCCCTCATGGAATTCTCAGATGCTTCTTCCCTATACAACCTTATTTTAGTGGAATAATTTGGATAGAATAGGAATTTGGTGAATACCTCCAAACCAAAGGATCCTATAAATGAGAAGGATTTGACAATTCATGGGATAACCCTCTCTTTTTGGATGATTATCTTCCCAAACATGATATAAGGTGCAATGTATATGAGGCAGATCAATTCACCATAGGGTAGTTAAGTCATCCTACAACATCTCAAAAAGATCTGAGGCTTATGAATTCTAAACCATGATTTGAGGATGTTTTTTATCTCTTGATGCATGATTTCAGTATTAGAACATCATCAAGGAAGGTACAAGTAGGATTTAGAGAGGATGAGGGGAAGTGTGTAGTTCTGAGAAGCTGTTCAAGGAAGTATCCTTCTTTTGCAGATGTTGGGAGATCTACTGGTAATTCTATTCATGAGGATATGTTACTATAAAAGGCGAGGATGGTTCTTCTGATGCTAACAGTTAGGTACATTCAAGACAGGTGGATTTGAGGGAAATCCAAGCTATGGTTCTTGGTGAGGCCCAAAATCCTCCCTCTCGTGCTAGTTTTGGTAAAGTTAGAGTTTCTAGTAATGGTTATCAGAACTGCTTTGCGGTGGTTAGTGATGGTGAGGCACCCCCATTTGATGTAATGATTTCTATAGAGGAGGTATATATAGAATATCATCCCTTACACGGTATAATGGATCCAAAATGAGTGGATAATGATTTTTACTCAGAATCATTGTCCTCAGAGTCCAATTAAGTGGAAACCATGGAAGAGTGCCTTCGATACTCTTCAATAGAAGGAAAAAACACAATTATGGATTCTGATGGTTTTATTCCTTAAATATGAAAACCACATAGATGGAAGGACTAATCTAATTTTCCTAGTAATATTATTACAAGGTCCTTAAGAAGAGTTAAATACCCCGTGAAAGATCGAATGGTGTTGATAAAAACCTAATGAGTTAGTGAAAAGGTCATATTACACATGTGGATCCAGGAGCTGATGATGTGATTGATACAAAAGCAGAGTAACTAATTTCCTATAATCAAATGAATTTGGAAAAAGATTTTATTAATTCAGAATACACACATGATCTTCTTATTCACTCAAATAATTAAATGGTAGAGTATAATATGTTGATCAAGGTCTCAGAGGTGGAGGCTCAAATGTTTTTTGAAATATTGTTGAAAATTCATTTGAACAAAGAACAATACTCATGGTTTTATAAAAATAATAGGATCCAGATACGTGGATTCAATGAGAGGAAAATAATCCTAGAAGAGATTGTGTAGAGATTTTAACTTGAAGGATCTCATCGAGGAAAATCTAGAAAGAAAGGTTACCTTAAATAAATGGAGACTATTTAAGGTATTCAATTACAACTACATTAAATTTATTGGGAGTGGCTTGATAATTTCTTATGAGGTTTGAATTTATCTATATTCTGAACTATTCTAGTTTATCAATTTTTCAATAAAAGTGATTTTGAAATAAAATTATTCATTTGGAGGAGAATGTATTATTTATTTATTTATTGGAGAATAACATGATACTATTTATTTATCAAATAAATATTCATTATTCAAGGAATGATAAATATTGTGGAGGGTTGGAGGAACGATTTTTTATTTCTGGTGAGAAATAATAAATATTGAATATTATTTGATTAAATAATATTTAATTTAATTCAAAAGTTAAGATCATACCGAGAAAATAATATTATTATTATTATTTTAGACATGGGTCTCTGTAAGAGATTAAATAAATATTAAAGGAAACTTATTTATATATTTATTTTTAACCACTAGCAGTATTTAAACCCAATTATAATATTTTTATAAGAGATCCAGTAGATCTGTGTTGTGCACAATGATATATGTATAGAATCCTATAAAGTCTTAGAGATATCCCTATCCATGAATTCTCCCATGAATTGAGATTTATATTCCCCCACCTCATGTTTAGAGATATTAATGATAATTTATTGGAAGAAATTCTCAAAGAGATCAAAATTGAATGATGTAAGTGTTAGGATCCTCCACGATATCACATGGAGATTACTATAATGTCATTAAGAGATTTTTGGAACACATTTGGATCACTACTATAGGTAATTTTCTCTTAATTCATACAACCAAATGTTGGTACAACATATATCTATTTTTAGGTCCATCAACCAAGAAAAAATTTTCACTAGGCAATTCATCAATTGATTAAATTAGTTATAAATAATATGGCATACTCTTGCATTTGGTTCTAATGCTCTATCCCTTATCCATTTTCTTTGATTTAATTCCATTGTTTACGGAATTCATCATCATATAAATCTCCAATTGATCACCAATCATGACAAAAAGAAAAGTTAGACCAGACCCATTGCACACTTTTGTCACACAAAAATCCATCACTTTTTGGATTATATTTTTCCTACGAATTGTATATTTTATTAAATTTTAGAAATAGTTTGTAAAAAAATTAAAAAAAATTGCAAAGTAATTTTTTAAATAGTCAATGAATCCTTTTGCGGGATATAACTAGTATAGTAAGGAGTAGGTATGAGTGCCAAACCATGTAAATATTTTGTGTTGTAATTTTTCTTCTATTTCTACATGTGGAAAGGTAGAGAGATTTCATTGAGTAGATTGATAAAATTCACAAGTTTAAGAGATTTTGATCAGAAGGGATAAACTCATAAACAAAAAAGAATATCATTGATTCACTCTGTCCTCCTCTTAGTGATCGAATATTGTCAGATCATAACAAAGACAATTTTATTAAGTCTATAATAATTATTATAAGGTAAAAAAGTTGATTGTGTCATAAAAACCAATATGTTTAAATTATTAATTATTTTTATTTAAATGGATAAATTCTAATATTTATAAAATTATCATGGTAAAATAAATATTAATTTTTAAATCCATACTTTAAAATTAGTCAATGGGGAATTTATCATAATTTTATGAGACTGTTGAATTTTTTGATATAATTAAATATAGTATAAATATACAATATGAATTATGGAATCATAATAGAAAAACAGTGATGTCATAAATATTCTAAAAGGTATACATAGTCATACATTGGGTTTCCATTTAAAATAATATTTTTAAAGTAATTTGATTAATTTTTCAAACCTATTATTAATCCTCAACAACATATATTATATTTCAAGGTTTTAAATATAATTATTTATGAATATAAATCACTTCTATATCATGAATGGTATAATTCTACGGATTTAGGATCTTAAACTAATAAAATATTTTAAAAAAATTTGATTTGGAATTATCCATGGGAATAAACCATGAGATTATTTGTTCTTTTGACTATTTTATTACTTAGTGTACAAAATAAATATTTTGAAATAAATAATGAATTTACCTCTATTTATTTGTAAATACCCACCCAAAATCTCATTACCCTTTAATCAAAACCCATTTTATTGATTTTTTTCTCTTTTTCCATATTTAAACCCCTCCCAAGGTATTCGAGTGCTTTGAAGAATATCCTCTCTAGATTTTAGAAGCACTCTATCAAGGTAAGTGATTCTATTTTTTATTGTTCATTCAAATACCTCCATTATATTTATACTTTTAAATCTAAATTTATTATGTTTTAATGTATTTATAAATATCATTTTACTATCCAAATTATTTTATAATAATGAAATACTATTTATCCTCTCTAATTATGACTTTAACTAAGAAATTACTTTTCTTATGTACGAGATTCTCTTCCATGTCCTCTTCATTAAAATATTTCATTTGTATTTATACTTTTGAATATCAGTTTATTAAGATTCAATGTGTTTATAAATTTCTTTATACTTTATTATTGATTTCATAATAATTCTAAAATATTTCTTACCACTCATTATAGCCTTTATCGAAGTCATTATTATAACAATGTTCGGGATTCTATTCCTCTTCCCCTATATTGAATTAATTTATTTGTATTAAGCCTTTTTATTTCTAAATAATCATGTCAAAATATGTATTTACACTACCCTTTAATATCCATATTATTAAAAAGTAATAAGATACAACCACTCACTCTCATTACCCCCTACATGGAACTTTATGTACACTTATTATGCTACCAAAATTATTTAGCAATTTTTCATGTAAAACTTTTGAGATGTGAATACTGGTCCCCATTTCCACTCAATGGTATTCACCTAGATATACAAATACTTAATTTATTGGGGAATTAAATTTATTATAATAAAAAAAATTATCATGGGATTGAATTTGATTAAATATGTTCTCAAGTTGTATTATCTATGTGACATAAAAATTCATGTACATGATAGGAATGTGATGGGTGGTCCGGAAATTATATAGCCCTACAATGCAATGGGTAATATTTTTATCTCATGTGATACCATGTATAGTGCATGGTTGGATATCATAAGAACATTGTGTTATGTTGTATTATTGGTAATCCCCAACTTATTCCTATGATGTCATTATTTATGTTATTCACGCATTTCTTTTATGCCCTATTATTATCTTTTTTATGTCTTTATTCAATGTTCATGATTATGATTATCATTATTTTAGGTCACCATGTTATGACCTTAACTCACATTTATTTAATTTATTTTTGGTATGATTTAATTATTCCATTACCTTTCCTTAAATATCACCCCTTTCTAATTTATGTACTTAGTATATTCCATGATGTATTAGAAGATAAGTGGAATTTAAGGGCACACTACAGGAAAAATGTGTTATTGCGACGGGTCATTTGTGATGGGATATATTCCCATCGCAAATGGTCCGGCTGAAGACACATTTGCAACGGGAATGCATTCTCGTCACAAATTATTAGTTATTTGCGACGGTGAGAGATGCCCCGTCGCAATTGTATTGGCGCAGCTTTCACGCCAAAACACAGGAAGGATATTTGCGACGGGATGTATCCTCCCCATCGCGAATACCATGTGGCGGTAAATAATATTTGCGACGGGCTCGCTACCCATCGCAAAAAGTTCTGGCGGCAGGGGTATTTTACGATGGGGCCCGTCGCAAATAACCTTTTACAACGCGAGTATTTGCGACGGGTCCCGTCACTAATTCCCTTGTAACCGCAAGCTATAATTAATGCGGCGAAGGTATTTGTGACAGGTCCCGTCGCAAATACTTCTTAATTGCGACGGTACACCCATCGTAGATACTACCGTCGCAAATAATCTAACCTATATATACCCCCATCCGTTATTTTCCAGAATATCTAATTCTTCTCTATTTTCTCTCTACAATCTTCAGTTTTAATAGTTTTAAATTTTTTTCGAGTGGAATTCGAAGGCGTGAAAAAGTTCAGCATAAAATTTAAGGTATTTTTATTTTATTTATTTTTATATTAATTTCATTTTTTATATTAATTTTAAATTTTGTTATTTAGTTTTAATTTAGATAAATTTAATTTAATTTATTATTTATATTTAGATTTATTAATAAAATGATTTTGTTAGTAATAATTAGGCATATTTAGTAGATAAATAATATAATTTGGTATAATTAAATTCTTTATCAATCAAGTAATCATTTTCTGGATACGAACAAGTAGAGGCGGCTCTGACACAGATGTACCTAGGGGTGAAAGTCCCGACAAGGAATTTCGGGCCTGACCCGTGGTATCCTGGTACATGACAACAGGTCATGCTGCACTCTTGGTTCGACACTCCTGGATGATATTTGTTTGGTAATAATCTAATTTAATTAGAAATTACCTAATAATTAAAATAATTAATAAATAATTTAAATAATTAGCTATTAATTAGAATATTTACCAGATAATTAGAATAATTACCAGATAATTAGAATAATTACCAGATAATTAGAATAATTACCAGATAATTAGAATAATTACCAAATAATTAAAATAATTACCAGATAATTAGAATAATTACCAGATAATTAGAATAATTACCAAATAATTAGAATAATTACCAGTGGCTCTGGCATAGATGTACCTAGGGGTGAATGTCCCGACAAGGAATTCGGGGCCTGACCCGTGGTTTCCTGGTACACGACAATGGGTCTTGCTGCACTCTTGGTTTGACACTCCCGGATGATATTTGTTTGGTAATAATCTAATTTAATTAGAAATTAACTAATAATTAAAATAATTAATAAATAATTTAAATAATTATCTAATAATTAGCTAGTAATTAGAATAATTACCAGATAATTAGAATAATCACCAGATAATTAGAATAATTACCAGATAATTAGAATAATTACCAGATAATTAGAATAATTACCATATAATTAGAATAATTACCAGATAATTAGAATAATCACCAGATAATTAGAATAATTACAAGATAATTAGAATAATTACCAGATAATTAGAATAATTACCAGATAATTAGAATAATTACCAGATAATTAGAAATATTTTCACATTCTGTCTCCACATGTAATATTTGAATTAATTTTTAAAATTATCAACCACCTCACCAATAGAGAGGTGAAAGTGAATGTAAATATTACATGTGGAGACAGAATGCCAAGTTTCAACACTAAAAAGAGAATTGTAACATAATATAAAAAAATATATTATTTTAATATTAATAATAATAAAATACTAATAATATGATAGTTATCAAATAATTAAAACAATTAGAAAATAATTAAAACAATTAGCAAATAATCAGAACAATTAGTGAATAAACAGATCAATTAGTGAACAATTAGTGAATAAGCAGAACAATTAGCGAATAAACAGATCAATTAGTGAACAATTAGCAAATAAGTAGAACAATTATCGAACAATTAGCAAACAATTAGAATAATTAACAAAGGTGATAGATGAACACGTTTGTTTTGGTTAACCGGTCTCTATGAACATCTTCTCATTACTAATTAGTAACATAATTGATAATATAATTAGTAACGTAATATAATAATGTTATTAATTTTATGATTAATATTTAGGAAAAAATAATATTAATATTATTAAAATAATAAATAAATTATAAATTATTAAAATTATCAATATTCACTACAAGCTATTATTAACATGTTCAAATGTTAAATGATCATCAATTTTTAGGTCATGCTCAATAAGAAGTTTGCGTAAGTCACGTTCGATGTAAACACTATAATTGTCCTTACTTGGTTGACCACCTTGTAAGTATCATTCCAATGAGACGATCCAAGTCATGTCTTTCTCATCTATATGAATTATATCACATGACCCTTTACATAGGCCATTATTCCTTAAAATTTAAGGGATTAATTTTTTAAGGAAGAATGATCTATGTAAACGGTCATGTGAGATGATTCTTAGAGGTGGGAACGATATTATTTGGGTCGTCATATTGCAACACTACTTATGAGGTGATCAACCATGTAAGGTTAATTATAGAGTTTAAATGGGACAAGACTGACGTGAACTTTTTATTGGGAATGATTTAAAAATTAACGACCGTTTAAGATTTGAACATGTTAAGAATAGTCTGTTGCGAATACTGATAATTTTAATAATTTATAATTTTTTTTATTATTTTAATAATATTAATATTATTTTTTATAAATACTAATCATATAATTAATAACATTATTATATTACGTTACTAATTATATTATCAATTATGTTACTAATTAGTAATAATTTCATTGAAAATTGTGTCGCTCGTAAGTAGTGGTAATTATTATAGTTTTCTCTTTTAGGAAATGTTTTTCTTCTATCAAATTATTCAAAACCAGTAATGCTTTTATATTTTATAGAAAAATATGGCACAACGAAGTCGATAACAGTCATTATTAGATGACCGTGTATGGATAAATCAACGTAGAAATCCAAATGCTTCTGGTTTAAATCCAGTATATATTGAGGGTGTGGAGACTTTATTAGCATTTGTGGCATCAAATTAAGAAATTTTTTCAGAAGGAACAATAAAATGTCCTTGTAAAAAATGTGCACTGAGAACGTTTGACACGTTTGACAAAGTTGGGGGACATCTCTTGAGTTTTGGTTTTCAATCGGATTATGTTTTTTGGTATCAACACGGTGAACGCAGTTCTAGAGAAGGTGATACTAACTTGATCCCAGATCCATCTCAGTTTCAAAATTTAGTACATGATGTTATAGGTCCATCTATTCAACATATAGAAACTCAGGATGATATTGATTCAACTCCTGAGTTTGCACCGTCTGAATTTTATGATTTGTTGAGGTCTGCTGAGGATGCATTATATCCTAGTTGCAAGATAAGAAAATTGGAAGCAGTTGATAAATTTAGGGCTCTCAAATCAGATAATGTAATTTCAAACACTTGTTTTGATCAGATACTTACTTTGATTAAAACACTGTTACCTGAAGGAAATGTTTTGCCTGCAAATTACTATGAGAGTAAGATGCTGGTTTGGAATTTGGGACTTAGTTGTCAGAAGATTCATGCATGTTCAAATGATTGCATTTTATATTCTTGGGAAAATGATTCATTGGATAGTTTTCCCACATGTGGGAAACCGAGGTATAAAGAAGCACAACATGGGAAGTTTGGCTTGATTCCTATAAAACAGTTGAGATATTTTCCGCTTACATCCAGACTTCAGCGTTTATTCATGTCTAAGAATACATCAACAGTGATGTCGTGGCAAAAAACGAATATTTCAACTGATTAAAGCTTGAATCATCTAGCCAATGGTGATTCATGGAAACATTTTGATAGAGTACATCTGTCATTTTATTTAGAAGCCCGAAATGTGCAACTGGGTCTTTCCACTGATGGTTTTTGTCCGTTCGGATCTTATGGTAGTCAGTACTCATGTTGGCCTATTTTTTTAACTCCATACAATTTACCTCCATGGATGTTGATGAAAGAACCCTATATCTTTTTGACCTTACTAATCCCAGGACATCCGAAGAAGAATATTGATGTTTATTTGAAACCATTGATTGCTGAATTAAATTTATTGTGGAGTATCGGTGTCAGTACATATGATGTTGCTGTGAAACATAATTTCATACTAAGAGCATCATTGATGTGGAAAATTAGCGACTTCCTGGCTTATGGCATGTTATCTGGATAAAATACACATGTTCCGAAATCATTTCCGTGCTGTATGGTAGAGAAAAAAGCATTTATGCTCATCCATGGAAAAAAACCTTGCTATTTTGACTGTCATCACAGATTTCTTCCAGCTGGTCATCCTTTTTCACAGAAATAGATCTCATTTCAGAAAAGGAACAATTGAAAGGGATGGACCTCCAAAAATTCTATCAGGTACAGAGTTAAAATCTGTCGTATTTTCATTACCTCCCATTACATTTGGACCCACAATAAACCAACAGAAAATTTCTAGTTTTGGGAAAGAGCACAATTGGATAAAACATAGCATATTTTGGGATTTTCCATATTGGTCTGATTTGTTGGTCCGCCACATGTTGTATTTCATTCATATTGAGAAGAACTGTTTTGATAATTTGTTTCATATAGTTTTGGATACACCAGGAAAGAGCAAAGATAATGTAAATGCATAATTAGATCTTGCCCAAATTTGCAGGCATCCAGAACTTGAATTGTTTGAGAATGTTAGAATAGAAAGGTTAATGAAACCAAAAGCAGTTTATACACTGTACAAAGAAAGTTGCTTATTATTTTGTCAGTGGATTGCAGATTTGAGACTTCCAGATGGTTGTGCTTCCAATTTGGGTAGATGTGTAAAGAATGGTCATATTACCGGATTAAAAAGTCATTATTGTCATGTTTTAATGGAAAGAATTATTCCCATTGGATTAAGAGGCCTGTTGAATTCCGTGATTTGGGATTCCATAACAGACATATCATATTTTTTTTCGGTACATTTGTGCGGCGACAGTAGATTACGATGTTCTAAACAAACTTGAAGAAGTTGTTGTAATTATATGTAAACTGGAAAAAATATTTCCGCCATCTTTCTTTGACTCAATGGAACATTTGATATTACATTTTCCATATGAAGCAAAATGTGGAGGTCCAGTACAGTTTAGATGGATGTATCCATTCGAAAGATGCATGCAGAAATTGAAAAAGAAAGTACATAACAAAGCATCTGTTGAAGGATCTATTGTTGAAGCTTATTTGAAAGAAGAAATATCTTTTTTCTGCTCCCACTATTTTGAATCTGAGTATCCCTCAAAACACAACTGCATGGGACAGAACGAGAAGAATGTTGATGGAAGTGAAAATCAATTATCTATTATTAACCAGCCAGATCTTGGTTTTAGTGGAGTTCATGAATGATGGCTTTCGAATGATGAACATCATAGAGCTCATACATATGTTTTGCTCAACTATGAAGAGATGACATCATAGGTTATATGATAATTATATCAAGAAACAACTTCCACAAATTACATCAGCTGCTCTCGAAGAACGCCGATATAAAAAAAATTTCTCAGTGGTTTCAAAAACTGGTAACATAAATTCTTAATGTTTTAACATCTCATTCAATTTATGGTTTAGTATATTGATAATTATTTCAAAAAATTTTAGGTGTCTCAATATGCTGATAAATTGACAAACAGTTGTGTATATTGAGTAATCGACCATCCAAAATGGTTAAATCTTATAATGCAAATGTGGTGAATGGTTTTATATTTAATACACATGCATATGGGGAATCAAAAAAGACAATGAACAGTGGATTTTTCTTGAGAGGATCTCATCATAGAGAAAATGAAGTTGACTTTTATGGAATTCTTGATGAAATTATTGAACTCTTTTATCTAGGACAACATTACATAATGATGTTCAAATGTCGGTGGTTGGATACTGAGAGAGGCATGCATGTTCATCTGACTCATGGAATCATCGATATTAAATATAAAAGTGTTCTTGCAGTAAATGAACCATTCTTACTGGCTCAACAGGCACATCAAGTTTATTACACAAAGTATTGTGCTATGTTAAGAGACTTGACTGATTGGTGGAGCATAATAAAAATCAAAATTTGAGACAATCAATTTAGGCAGAGTGAATGTTCTATCACTAAAGTACAAGGAATTGAAGTTTTTCAAGAGAGTACTCAAAATAAATCTTTTTTATAAATAGACATGAGTATCGATGATGACACCCTACAATTAAGAGTCGGTGATGACGATGATGTTAATGATATCACAAATGAATGTGAAATGGTAAGAGATGAAGAAACTAGAAGTCAAATGGATATCAATGATATTGAGGAGGAATATGAAGATGACATCGTCAGATATGAAGATGATGATGAAGGTGAACATTGATACAATTCAATGATAGTTATATATAATCATAACTAATATATATGTATATATAATAATAATTTTCAATTATTTTCTAAAAATATTTATTTTCTATTTCAGATGGATTCAGGCATAATTCGTGAGTTGTTGTAGGATGATCTAGATTTCTATGAGGGCGATTTGGTGGCATCAAACCCTTAGCTTGTAGGCGCTTCAGGAGGTACATGGAGGGGGTGTGGTCTTGCCCGACTGATGATTCCTGACCCCATCCCCGAGCGACGTCAACGTATTGGGTTTGATGCATGCACACGGAGGTATGATAACCTATGCATTTTACTATGATTTCATTAATCTATTTACATAATAAATGTTTTATTGTTTTTACAATTTTATGCATATAACAGTCGGACAGGGCAATGCTATCTTGCGTAACTATTTTTTTCATCCATGGACCACATGGGAGCAGATTCCTGTTGATGTGCAGTAGGCCATGTTCGACCATTGGTTGGTATGTACGTAAATAAATAATTTTTATTTTGAAAGTTATTTCATTTATAACTTGATATTTTGAATTATTTGTAGGGTTTATGGTATCTGATCGAGGATACCATGTGTGACCCCATCCACGGGGCATGGAAGGTGGCCATGCGTGATCGCTTTCGTCAGTTTTTTCACAACTTAAGAAGGGCTACCATGAAGAAAGCAGGAGTGTCAGTGTTTGATGACTCCTGTAGAGTGCACCGACCAGAGTACATTTCATCCCACGTATGGGATGGATTATGTTCACATTGGTTGAGTGGTGGCTTTCAGAGGAGATCATCGATGGGGAGACAGAATCGAGGGAGACAGGAGGTGACTCATCGAGCTGGGAGTTGTACATTCAATACTCATAGACAACATCTGGTACGTACATTTTTTATAAATATTTTATATAACATTAAATATTAACAATTTATTTTATATTATTATAGGCTATCGAGAAGCCTGATATTACGGAGTACGACGTATATCAGAGGATGTATACTGATCCAGCTACTAGGGAGATTAGAGGTGATCGCCAGTGGAAAATTGTGGTCAGTATTATTTGTTTTTCAATTTGAAAATTAACTGCATATAATATATTCATAATTTTAATTTTAAATTGAAATTACAGGAGTCATATGAGGCCGCAACATCACAGACTCAGGTTGAGAGTCAGGACGAGACACCTGATCAGGACAGTGGCTATCAGTTTGATGAGGTGACCCAATATGGATTCAAGAAGGGCCGAGTAGTTGGTATCAGCAGTCGACTGACTCCCAGAGATTATTATGGCACTACTGCGATGTCGGCATCTAGCTTGAGAGGAGCTCGTGCATCATCTTCTTCTTCACAGTATGAGGATCAATTGCGATCTTAGACTGAGTTGATAGAGAGTCTCTATAAGGAGCAGGAGGAGATGAATCTGCAGCAGCAGTAGTATGAGGAGGAGCGTCGACGAGAGCAGTAGGTGTACGAGGAGCAGATGAGTTTGTGGCAGCAGCAGCAGCATGAGCAGATGGAGTACATGTGCAGACTTACTCGTGCATTAGGGATGGAGTTTCCTCCACCAGCTCCGGTAGATCCTCCCCCTCCCCCTCCCCCTCCTCCTTTAGATCAGTGATTTTTTTTATGTTATAAAGTTTGTGAATTCAAAATATATAATATTTTCTATTCAGTGTTTTTGTCTCTATTATATATTGCATTATTTAATTTCTATTTATTTTTAATAGTTTATTATTTATTTTATTAATAATAATATTGTACTTAGTATTTTAATTATTTGTTTATATTTTTTTGCAAATTTTTATAATTTTTAGATTTTTATTTTCTAATTATTTTAATAATATTATATTCAATATTTTTAATACATAAAAAGTTTCAAATATTTCAAGTTAAATTATAATTTTTTAATTATTTATAATTATATGAATTCTTTATATTATTATTATTATATAATATTATAATATTAATATGATTAATAATATTATTCATATTTTATAATAGTTAATATTTTTATATATATTAAAATTTTCAAATATTTTAATTCAATTATAATATTCTTAATATGAATTATAATAATATTATTATTGTATAATATTAATATTTTTTTATTTTTTATTATTTTTTAATTAATTATAATAATATGAATTCTTTATATTATTATTATTATTAGATAATATTATAATATTAATATGATTAATAATATTATTCATATTTTATAATAGTTATTATTTTTATATATATTAAAATTTTCAAATATTTTAATTTAATTATAATATTTTTTAATATAAATTATAATAATAATAATATTTTTTTATTTTATTTTTTATAATTATTTGCGACGGGCTGACGACCCCGTTGCAAATACCTTTTAATATATTTTTTGAATATTTTTTTATACTTATTTGCGACGGTATGAGTAACCCGACACAAATAACATTTGTGATGGTCCCTTCGCAAATGTTTATTTTTTGTACTTATTTGCGATGGGTTCCTCAACCCGTCGCAAATACCATTTGTGATGGTCCTGTCGCAAATGCTTATTTAAGTATTTTGTTAAATACATCGACTAGTATTAGTGACGGGAATTCTTCATGTCGCTAATAATATTTTTAGCGACGGTTCAGTCACAAATATATTTAGTTGCGACGGGATCCCATCGCAAATGACCCGTCGCAAATAAGCCTATTTCTAGTAGTGGCATGCTGTGGATTTTTTTAAATAATGTCTCTAAATGCCTGTTTCTTGTTGTTGTGATATGTATCTAATTTCCAAATGACATTAGTTCTATTAATCATTTGGGATTGTGATATTTGTATCTTAATGTAATAGATCATGTAATAAATTTTATAAAAGATATATATTTTCATACGGAATCAATGATTGGATCTTCTTATATAAGAAATTTGACTTCAACGAATGTATTAATCTAAAATGAAAAGTTTTCCTTCATCTCACTAATTAATAATGAAAAAATTATTAATGAGAGTAAACAAAAATGGGATGATATTATTCCTCCCCATTATGAAGCACATAAATATAATAGTATATATAAATATTAAAAAATCACAAAACCTAAAAACAACCATCTCATTTATTTTTAGCACCTTTATTTCTTCAGAATTTACAAAGGAATATTTCAAGAAATTACTATGAAATCTCTTTGTTGATCAGTCATATAAAATCTCACTAAAGTATAGTATTTTTGACTTTTAGTAGTGATTTCAAATATTTGACTTGAAAACCTCTCATAAAATCCCCTAGATCCTTCAATTCAAACTCATTAAAACTCCCATGAATCTCAATCTATAATTTTACAATAAATTTGAGAGAGGATTGGGATATTTTCCTTCTTAAAATATTTTATATAATCTATAGGACAATTAATTACATCCATGTTATTTTGTATATACATGGGTATTTGATATTGTGACATGGTTTTTTCTTTTCAAATGTTGATATTCTATTATTTTTCAGCTAGTATATTAATTATCAGAATAATTTTGATAATTATTTCCAATGATGAGTAGTGTAAAATCATCTAAAATAATACTATATCTCTTAGAATATATTATTTTATAAATCCTTATAATTTTCAATTTCTTGTAGGGCTTCACAAATCACATCAACTGAAAAAAATCATAAATGACTGTATTGAAATTCTGATAAATCCCAAAGTCACATACCTATAGAGAATGCAAATGTGGTATAAAAGTCATATAAGGTACATAATTCATATGTGATTCCATCCAAAAACATATTTCATAAATAATATATATTTGAAACTCTAAAATTTATACTCTTTTGTAACAAAGTCATATGTGGGCCATAAAAGTCATACATGGACACAAAATTTCGTTGACACATACTTTCAAGGTTGTAGTGTCAGAAAAAAGACAGACACGATGGTGTTAATTCTTACTTCAGAGTATAATATTTGAAAAAATTCATGAAAATCTAGATTGGACCATATTTAATATCACACAGAGCTCATAAAATTCAAAGGATACTCCACAAACAAGATTTATTTAATACCAATTAGCTCAAAAACACTTCAATGAAATTCTCAAGCTTCGAAACTCATAGTTGACATTAAAGAGAATATCTTCTAAAATTACATGGGTGATTCAACCCCCATTTATATTATTTCATCCCCATACAATTATTTTATAATTCATTCCATGAAACTCATCTTCACATTCAAGAGACACCAACTCATAGGGTTTTCAATGTGAAAAAAATCCTTGACCCCACACCACTATTCTTACTGGTGTTGTTAAGAGAAATTTGTATCTTAGTGATACATTTTTTTGGTGAAGTGATTAGAGGACCCCCCCCCCCCATCAATTAATACACTCGCCAATTTCGTTTTTCACCCCATTTTCACAATAAAATCAGATTCTTGATTTTTAATAGAAATAGAGAATATGGGTACTTCTTCTCATACTTGGTGGAATGTATTCACTACCTTTTTGTAATAAGTTGTTCACTTATTATCCCCCTTTGGTAACATAATATAAATTTATGTGGGTGACTTACAAAGGTCTATTAGGTTACATATCTTCCAGTTGGTTTTGGGTTAGAATAAATTCCATCTTTATTTATCTATTTTCTACATTCTACTTAATAAAATGATATTTGATATCAATTTACCTTTTCCTCCAATGGTACACTAAATTTCTAGAAATGTTAAAAGCGAAATTATTATGATAATGAATTCTGGTAGGCACTTCAACTGACACCCTTAAATTATCTAGCTACTCAATCAAGACCATCTAAGTGAAAAATATAGTAACTATATATCTGGAGTTCATAGTTATAAATATTGATTCATTTTGTTTCATTCAGTGAAAACTCACACAGCTAACTCCTAAGAATTAAATTCCACCATAAGTGGAGCTTTTATAATCACAATTACCTACACATTATGCATTTTGTAATGTAGAAAAATTAAATTTTGTTTCCTCTCATATTCAATAATATAAAACATTTTGTTCTTTTAACATATTTATGATTTTCTTTAATATCCCAAAAATGTGACTCCAATGTGTCACTTTGATATCTTTCACAGAGACTTACAAGATAGACAATAAATTCTCTAGAAGTAGTGAGATAGAGATAGATCCTAGTGAGTCATTTGAATTCTCTTTAAAAAATCATCTAACATTCAACATACTTGGATAATTTTTTACCTAATTGAATAGGAATTGACACTAGGTTGGTTCCCACTATCTTAATATTTTTTATAAATTCATTGGTGTATGCCTAATTGTTAAAAAAAATATCATTTTCTTTCTACATCACTCATATTCCAAATATGTATCTCATCTCTCTTGACATGTAAATCTAAAATTAGTTCATTATTGTTTATAAAATTCATTGAATGAACTGTCTTTATCTCTTATTCAATGATTTCATCAACATAGAAAATTAAAATGAGAGTACCTTCTTCTAACTTAATGATATACAAGTTGATATCCACATTGTATTTAGAGAATTTCATGTCTTCCAAATAATATTATAGATTAGAATAACATGTTTTGAAGTCATATTTCTAAATGTTCAAATACATCATCATTTTTCACACTTTTGAACCATAATTTTCAAACATAAAATCATTAGGATTCTCAATATGCACTTTTTCATCAATATCAGTATTTCAAAAGGTATATTTGATACCCATATGGTCAATTTTATAATTTTTATAAGCTTCCATAGATGTTAACATTCATATAAATTCAAAATAGGATACTAGTGTAAATATTTCTTCAAAATCCATAACCTCTACATGGTAATACCCATTACAAACAAGACTAGCCTTGTTGCACATAACTATTGCCCTGTCATTCAATTTATATTTTAACACCAACATGATCCTTATAACATTTTAAACATGTGGTATGGGAAAAAAATACTATGTGAATGTATAATATATTTAAGTCAGTTCCTCGATAATTAATTAAATCCATTCCTCGTGATTGATAACATCATACACAAAATATGGATTAATTTGAGAGATTGGAGCAATTATAATTTCACATATAAGGGTTCTAGTAGTTTGACCTGGGTCACCTAGATTATGAATGATATTTTCTACTTCCGTATAAATTTTCTACTTCTTATACAATTGTTTTTCAAATTTAGTTTCTCCCTAATCCTCAATAGTTTGATCAGTGTCAACATTTAAAACCCAAGGATCAATTTCAACATGTTCCTCTCTGTATTCCTTCATACTCTTCATATATTATCTAACAAATTCATCATAATATACTTTACTTGAACCGACATTTTTATATATATATTCAAATATTTTTACAAAATGATAGTACACCACATCATAAATCCTTTATTGCAGCACATGTTTCCCTTACCACTCCATAGGCATCACAAGAAGATAACCTCATCAGCCTTCCCATTAAACATATATATCTTTTCACTTTTGACATTCATAAGGCATGGAATATAGAATAACAAACACCCAGATGTATTTCACTAGGGTATTATTTTTATATGAAATCTCATAAAAGGGAATGTTTGAGTATGGTCTTAGTAGAAACATGTTTTTAATATTAAAAACTATAAAAATGGACTCCCTTAGTATAAATTTGAGAGGTTATTTTTAGACAACATAGTCTTCACAACTTATAATAAAATCATATTTTTTATCTCCACTATCCCACTTTGTAGGGATTCCTAAGCAGTGTTATATCAATGTTCTATAACTTTCTTTTCTTGGAAATACTCAAATGATCTTCCTATGAATTATTCACCATTTCTAGATATAATTTTCATTCTACACACCCACATATCTTTCAAGAATGTTCTTATAAATATGTTAAATATAATCCCTTTACACTACGACAAAATGCGTATTTAGCAGCGGTTTGTTTTTCTGTTTCGCGGCAGTTTAAACCGCCGCTAAATCGATTGGCGATAGTTTTGAAAAACCACAGCTAAATTGTGTGTCAGGAAACTATTTGCGGCGGTTATCAAAACCGTCATAGAACGTTTCACATCGGTTTTTTTAGCGGCAGTTTTTTGAATTTTTATTTTTTTATTTTTTTTAATTATTTATTTATTTATTTTTAACTTTTATTTATTTGTTTATTTCTTTATTTCTTTCTTTCTTTCTTTCTTTCTTTCTTTCTTTCTTTCTTTCTTTCTTTTATTTATTTATATTATTTTTTTTTTATTTCTTTTATTTCTTTTATTTCTTTTATTTCTTTTATTTATTTTATTTCTTTTATTTGTTTTATTAGTTTTTTTTTATTTTACTTGTTTTATTTATTCCATATTTATTTTATTTATTTCGAATTTATTATATTTATTTTATATTTATTTTATTTATTTTATTTATTTCGTATTTATTTTATTTATTTCGTATTTATTTATTTATTTATTTATTTAATATTACTTTATTTACTTTATCCATGCATGCACATGCCCATGCACATGCACATGCCCATGTAATATAAAGAAATACTACGTTTGGTGAGATTTCAACCCCTAACCTCTTGCATATTTTCGAAGACTTTACCACTCAAGCAAGCTCGTCATGTGATTAATAAATAGAATTTAATATACTTATATATACTAATTGAAAAAACAAATAATACAGAACTAATTGATATAAACTCCATAATAATTAAACAATAAGCAATAATCAATAATTAATAATCAATAATTAATAATCAATAATTAATAATCAATAATTAATAATCAATAATTAATAATTAATAATTATTGATTTATTAGTTATTTATTGAGTTATTTATTTATTTATTTATTATTTACTATTTATTATAATAAATAACAAATAAATTATAATAATATTTACATAAATTATTAAATTATGAAAATAAAGTAATAAATAATAAAATTACGAAATTAAAATAATAATATAACAAAATAATAATACAATAAATAATAACCAACAAATAGTAAACCATAAATAATAAATAATAAATAATAAATAATAAATAATAAATAAAAAACAATAAATAAAAAACAGTAAACAATAAACAATAAATGATAAATAATAATAAACAAATAAATATTTAATATTAAATAAAAAATAATAATAAATAAAAAATAATAATAAAAAATGAAAAATAATAAACAAAAAACAATAAATAATAAATAATAAATAATAAATAATAATAAACAAATAATAAATATTAAATAATAAATATTAAATAATAAATAATAAATAATAAATAATAAATAATAAATAATAAAAAAAATAAAAAATAAAAAATAAACTATAAATAATAAATAATAATAAATAATAATAATAAATAATAATAAACAAATATTAAAGAATAAAGAATAAAGAATAAATAATAAATAATAAATAATATATAATAAATAATAATTAAAAATTAATAATTAAAAATAATAAATAATATATAATATATAATAAAAAATAAAAAATAAATGATAAATGATAAACAATAAATAATAATAAATAACAAATAATAATAAATAATAAATAATAAATACTAAATAAAAAAATATTAAATAATAAATAATAAATAACACATAATAAATAAATATAAATAATAAATAATAAATAATAAATAATAAATAATAATAAATAAAAAGATAATTAATCATTATAAATAAATAAATAATAAATAATAAATAATAAACAACAATTAATAGTAGATAATAATAAATATATAAATAATAAAAAATAATAAAAAATAAAAATTAAAAAATAATAAATAAATAAATAAATAATAAACAATAAAAAATAAAAAATAAAAAATAATAATTAATATTTAATATTTAATATTTAATATTTAATAAATAATAAATAATTAACAATAAACAATAAACAAAAAATAATAAATAATAATAAATAATAATAAACAAATAATAAATAATAAATAATAATAAATAATAAATAATAAATAATAAATAATAAATAATAAATAATAAATAATAAATAATAAATAATAAACAATATACTATAAACTATAAACAATAAATAAATAATAATAATAAATAATAGTAAATAATAATAGAAAAATAATAAATAATAAATAATAAATAATAAATAATAAATAATAAATAATACATAGTAAATAATAATAAAAAATAAATAATAAATAATAAACAATAAATAATAATAGATAACAAATAAAAAATTACAATAAATAAATAATAAATAATAAATACTAAATAAAAAAATATTAAATAATCAATAATAAATAACACATAATAAATAAATATAAATAATAATTAATAAATAATAAATAATAATATTAATAATAAATAAAATATAATTAATAATTATAAATAAATAAATAATAAATAATAAATAATAATAAATAATAATAATAATAATTATAATAATAAATTATAAATAATAAATAAAAAATAAAAAATAAGAAATAAGAAATAATAAACAATAAATAATAATAAATAAATAATAATACATAATATATAATATATAATATATAATAAATAAAATATTATTATTATTATTAAATAATATATAATAAATAATAAATAAATATAAATATAAATAATAAATAATAAATAACCCGTAACAAATAATAGATAATAAATAAATTAAAGTATATTATAAAAAATAAATAATAAATAATAAAAAATAAATAATAAATGAAACACAAGAAAAAGTTTGAAAAGGCGTGATAAAGGATGAAAAATCATGAAAATGCATGAAAACAGATGGAGAAGCAAGAAGAAGGAAGCATTAGAAAGCATCAGAACGCATGGAAACTCATGACAACTCTGGAAAACCACTTAAGAATTCAACATAATCATCATAATAACTCACAAAAAACCATTGATAAGATAAAAGTCATGGAAACCCAAACAAACACTAAAAAATGGAGCAACCGTTAAAACCCGTCAAAATGGTCATAAAGTGACAAAAGCATTGGACTCACATTAACGGAGATAACTTATGATCTGAGAGTCCATTTCAGATCCTCATCCAGTCAAATCAAAGATCCTAAAATGATCTTTGACCTGATAGGTGAAAGTGACCGAATGGACTGGCGGATCGGAAGTTACGACCATTTAAGAAAAAGTTGACGGGGAACGGGTGCTAGAAACGAGGCATCGAAAAACATAACAAACTCGATACCTACTAAAAAGGCCATAACATATGATCCAAGAGTCCATGTGGGTGTCATGACCATTCAAACTGAAGCTCAAGGAACGAACTACGATCTGGCAGGAGGAGGAGTCCGAACTGATACACGGATCGAATGTTAGGTCTATTTGAAGACAAGTTCGACGGGACACCAGTGGAGGCCTTTAGAGGGGGTTTTGGAGCCAAAATACATGATAGAAGATTGCTTGCATTGAATCAGTGTGTAGGTCTCTTCGTTGACTTCAATTTGATATGTTGTAGAGCCCAAACGGACACCTGGAGCGAAAGTTATGTCTGTTTGAAGTTGGAGAACTTTTTTCAACTTTCTTATAACTCTAATATTTTCTGCACCATAGACTGTCTCACGGTTTTGATTATACGTGCCTCTAGATCTCTTCATGAGATTCGATTTGACTAGTCGTGGTGCTCCAATGGACACCCAGATCAAAAGTTATGGTCGTTTTAGTGATTTTCGTGGTTTCTCATGTTTTTTTATTTTTTTCTTTTCATTTCGCGGCGGTTTTACCGAAATCGCTGCTATTTCGCGGTGGTTTTTAAAAAAAACACCGCTAATACTTGAAATAATAATAAAAAATTTAACACATTTCGTGGCGGTTTAAAAACCACCGCGAAAAAACCACCGCGAAATGCTGGCCCAAAAACTATTTTGCGGCGGGTTTTAAAACCGCCAAGAAAAAAATACCGCGAAACACCCATTTTCCTTTGTTGTTAATAGAATTGTTTTATATAAACATCCCATTTGTAATTATTATTTAATAATTAGTAATGTTGATGAAATAATGATCACCATGTGTGGAATTGTTTCTCATGTGTCCTAAAAAAATATGAGTGTATCAATTCAAGGGATTGATTTTATGAATTTCAACTCATTTTTGTATGGCTTGATTGATTTAAGTTTTTTAAAATGTATCATATTTTTTTTCAATTTATCTTTTGAGATGTGGTAATTCCATCAAAAAATATCTTTTCAAATTATTTCTAAAACTTCTTTGTTAGATATGTCCCAAACTTGTATTTCGTAATTTATTAATATATTCTAAAAATATATTACATACATTTCTCAAATCTCGAATTTGGATGATATTTGTACTTTTCCTCTAACATATGGTAAAAAACAGTAAATATTTAATTCTCTTGATAAGGTAGGGTTTTATCATGAAATTTACATAATTATTTTTTCACATTACTAACTTACACTTAATAAATAATATTTGATAACATGAATAATCTTTTTTTGATTTCATCTTTTGGGCCTCAATTTTACCTATTGAAACTCCTTTAATATTTAAAGATATTTTTTCCAATTTTTAGTTCACCACCAACATGTTCTTCTATGTTTTTTAAAAAAAAATATATGGGAATGTGCAGTGATCATCCACTATCAAGGATTCATGGATTGATCTTATTATTTGCATTAAGATCCACCTTAACAATGGGTGATCTCTCAACCTCTATTTTTTCATTTGTTTCATTCTATGTCATATTGCTTCTAACAAAGAATTATGTTCATACAATTCTATATAGAGTGAAATATTTGGTCAAACCATCCACATATATCATTAAGACTATCAACCCTATTCGGATTTAGAACCATAAGGGGACTTTTATTTCTAATCTTTTTCCCTGTAATTATATTTCTTCCATTTTCAATGTATCTACCCATCAATTTGATCCTTATTTAAATCCATGGGAGATAAATATTATATGATAAAATGTATGCCTTGTTTATATAATCACCAAAAAACTATTATTTTCCCCTTAAACCGGTTCTTCTAAGAAGATATTGAGATGGTCATTGAAGATATATCTATTCCCATGGGGAAACACCAATATTTTTCTACATAGTTTTAGAAAATCCTTGATTATTTTTACCACTCTCATCTTCGACGATATATTAGTTACCTTTTGAGGGTTTCTATCAACTCTAATTTTAATATATCATCCTTTAAATCCTTCAGTTTTAGCTAAAATTTATTTATCATTTTTAGATAGAACAACAGAAAATTATACTTATGTTGATGCAAAAAGTGTACTATACCTGATAATGACCCATATTTCACATAAAATGCTCTATAAGATCCACTCTTCCCATTTAAAAGGGTATTCAAAAGCTTTAGACACCATAATTGTTCTTGGTTATGAATTTATTCTTTATTATTCATATTTTTCTTAAATTCAATTACAATTCTCTCATTCTTAATCAGTTTCTCGTTGAGAAGCTCGATTTCATCAATGATATTCTTCTCTAATATAAATCCCTTGTTTATCATTATTGATCCTTCTCACATATTTCATAATAGATATAAATTCTTGCCTTATTTGATTAATTTTTTCATTACATACTTCTGGTTCAGTTTCCAACACATCTAATATATAAATCTCATCAACTTCTTGTTCTTCTTAACTGCATGAGATTTCTGGTTTATTAAAACATGTTCAATGAAATTAAATACCTTATATAAAAATAAATTTTTAGTTCCTTTTTTGAGTAATAATATAATTCCTCATCTTTATATTATATAGTAGTTTTAAATTTAATTTGAACCATTCATTTATAATCACTATGATTCTAGTATTCTTTATCACTACTACCTTTTGACTTATTATACTAATTCTCTTCATCCTCCTTCTCATAACCCAAACTCCTCTTTTCCTAAGTAAAATCTATAATAATTTTCATAACACTTAAATATTTTATGAACTTGAGTGGATGTTTTCCATTTTATTTATGCTTTCCAATTTTAATATTTTTTGAGATAAAAGAAATAACCTTTTTTTGATTTTTATCACTTTCATCATATTATAATAATCCATTGGAGTATTGAAGTACTTCATCATTCTGGATCTTCTAGCAGTTTATGTCCTATAATTATATCTATTATTTTTCATTTTTTCATACGGATTAGTGCCTTTTCTCATTTAACTGTTTAAAAGAGTATTTTGTAGCTCATCAAGGTAAATGTTCTCCCCATCTTCAATAGCTAAAACATTTGAGTTGAATCACCTAAGAAAATTCCTCAATAATTTATTACCTATACTAGAAACTTCTATATTCTAACCAAATAATATAATAAGATTGTATATTTTTAATTACCCTGGTAAAATAGTCATTAATACATTATGCATCATCTATTCCATAAGTTTCAAATTTTGATCACCATATCTATAATTTGGCTTCATTGATCATAATTTTCCCATCATTGATTTTTTGATGTTTGAACAATATTAATTGATATTGTAAGTACCATTAATTTACTATAAAAATGTGTGATAGGGAATATAATATATCATTTATTACCTTACCATATTCTTCTATATTTCTCATGTAAGAAAAAAACATAGGTACATCTCAAGAAAAGCGTTGAAATCAAAATGTAACAAAATCAATAATCATAAAACCTTAAGTATGAAAATAAGGTAACATCTCATTCTATAAATCATTAATATTATTCCAATAAAAATGTTATTTTTTTGTTGTTAACCGAACTCATACCCTCTATAATTTATAAGGGAATTGTCTCAAAGTAAACCAAGTAATATTTTATATCACTGAATGTACATAGGTCAGTTGAAATAACAATGGGGTTGAATTAGGAGAATATGTTTTATAATTTATTTTATAATCAACCCACTATGATAGATTAATATTTAAATTAAAATATAATAAAACTCTCCCTCAACTTGAGTGTAGAAGAAATGTGAAAGAAAGAACATCACAGAAGGATTTACAAGTTTTGGTCTATTTTTTAGGGCATAATATTTTCGAGGTCTGGGTCAAGTTCTGAGACATGGATTATCACTAAAAAATAATTATAATATTGGGAATTTTAAATCACAAAATCATACTAGTGTAGTTTAGGATAATTCAATGTATGGTAAAAATACATCCATGAACATTAAAAATGTATGAAATAATGTTTCATTCTATTTATCATATTTCCATAAGCCTTCAGATAATTACATCACTCTTGGATCAATCAAACCCTCAAGAGGAATACAAATTTATTAGAAATAATAATATTATTTTTATTTGAAATAAATTTTATTGTGAGATATAAATTTATGAGTATAAAAAGGTCTATAGTGTGATCACATGTTTATAATGAAAAAAACATATATGATCCATTCATGCATGAGATAGAATTCATCCACCTCAGTGATAATAAAATTTATAAAAAATGTATATGGATCATCTATGTTCTAAAAATCTGAATATAATAATTTCTTCACCATCAAAATTTTATACATAATTAATATTTTTAAAATTATATTTCCAAAAATTATTACATAAATTACATGATGTTTGGTCATAAAATGTAATGCCCCAAAATTTCATAGTATGTTATCTCATTAAAGTAATTCAATAGCTTCCGCTACACACAACACCGAGTTTGAGCGCACCACAACATACAAAACTAGCAATTCAAAAAGTGTTTATGAATAGTATTAACTAAATTTTCAATATTATATACTCTATATAATTTTAAAACCCATATTATGTGTTTCTTAGACATAATATGAGAACAAATTTTTTTTTTTAGATAAAGGATGTATTTTTCAAAAATACAAATTTACCGCCTACTAATGGTGAACTCTTGTTTAAATGCCATATCTGACACTTTTATATTAAATTTGAAAAAATATAATTCTTATTTAGAAGAGGGACATAAAAATTTAGTTTGGATAAATTTTTAGTGTTTTTTATGATAATTTTCATATTTTGATGAATAGTGAAAGATGCAAATTTTTAATTGAAAAATAGTTTTTAATAAAAATAACTTATAGTGTTAAATTATAAATTTTAATGGTTTTGAAGTATAATTATATTATATTTATATAATTTAATACAATTTAGGTCATTATAAGTAATTTTACATATAAAGTTTACATAAACACATGTCAATCTTTTGATAGTTTATACTTTTTAAAAACCCGCTTTTTGGTTTTGACAATGGGAATTAATTTTAAATTAATAAATGAAACTTCTAAGTTTTGAATTTGTTAAAATTGAATTAATTTTTGAATTTTGAATATCAAAATTATCTTAGACTGATTTTTTGGAATTTTTCTGAAAACATTCAATATTTTGATGCATAGTGAAAAACACTACGTTTTTTGTTTAAAATCGACTTTCTATTTAAAAAATTATTTATTTTATTTAAATTTATTTAAAGTAAAATTAGATAAATAATACCCATATTAGTTAAATGTAATTAATTGGAGTCATTTTATAATAAAATTAGATGTATAAAATTTTATTTAATTTTTTAACGTCTTTTACCCACCTTCTAGGCACGTTAGTAAATTTTCATAAAACATAGTTTTACCTCTTTTGTGAGTTGAATTTTATAAATCATAGAGACACGGTTGATATCAGTAAGTAAAATGTGGTTCAATAAGATGAAAATAATTTTTGGTGAATAATACCTTTTGACTTTTATTTACCATGGTTAAAAGTAAATAGGGTAATTAAGGGTAAATATGATATTATAATTACCTAAAACATGTCCTATTTCTATTGGATAAGTGTAATTTGAACAAAAATAACGTTAGGAATAAAATATGATCCTCTTGAGTCCACTTGGATTAGATTAGGACATTTTTTATTATTTTATTTAAAGAAGAGTTAAAAATGTTAAATTCAAAGTTTAATAACTAAACCATTTTTAATGTAGGGTTAAACACAATATAGATTAGACTATAAATATTAATTCGAAAGATAAAAATATTTCCTATGTAATGGTATTTTATTTATAATTTTTAGATATTAAATAATTTTATTCATTTATGAAAAATTGATGATGTAGTAGTTACCTTATTAATATAATGTATATTATAAATATCCAAATAAATGTAAATTGTGACTTCTGATGAATTACACTAATTCTATTGGTTAATATTACTATTTAGGTTTGATTAGATAAATTTTTTCGAAGTGATAATGTTTCTTATGACTTTCAAAAAAAATACCAAATAGTGTCAAAATTGACATAAATTAAATTTTAAAACAAATACTATATTATTGGTTGATATAATTTTCCTAAAAATTGTAGGTTTGGAAAAAGGGCTTAAATAATATTATATATGTAATTAATGAACCACTATAGGTTCTCTTTGAAGTTTTGAGTATGTTTACTAACCATATAGTGTAAGAATACAAGAAGACACAGTAAAAGTTAAACTATTTAACTAAGAGTTAAATCTAAAAGATAAGGGTAAAATGGTAACCTAAACTTGTCTAAACCCTATTTTTTGAGATTATTTAGACCTATAACCACCTAAGGCTCGAAAAAAATTCATTTTGAGACATTATACACCTAATAGGATTGTATAATAAAATAATATTTTAATCTTTTCCTAAAGCGTTCCTCACCCCTCTAATAAAAGGGCACTTCCATTTCTCTCGAAATCACACCTCCAAATCCATTTGGCTCGGCCAAACCCTCCCCAAATATCCTCCCAACATCACTCAAATCATCCTAGAGTCCTTACTTGATTATAAATCCAACCTAAGGATCCCTTTTTATCAACTCAAATGGAAACTCCTGAAGAAGAGGTAATAATTTCACCACCATCTTTCAAGTTCTTTTCTTCTTCCACTTCCTCTTTTTTTTGTTTCCAAGAAAAATAATGAATCCAATTCCTCCTACAGAATGTTATTTTATTATAAATATGGTACAACCATATTCTTTATTCCATCCATCCTATAAATGACAAAGTCACCATATGTGCGTGCGTACGGCTTACCGTCTCCACGTCGTGGTGTAGTTTGTTATTCAAACACTTCATTATTTGGATGGGTATAATAATGAGTATAACTGATGTAAATAATAAATATAAAATTTTAATGATTATTTATATATGATATACCATCCAATTACAAACTATTTCACCATCAATATAATGATATTTTCGCTCGTGCGTACCTACGGATTATCGTATCCACAACGCAATGAGATTAATTTCCACATTCACCATTAAACAATGATTATAAAAATATATATTATTAATAAGTACGTGATATATGAAATAATAGTTATAATGAATATATATATATATATATGTTTGTGTGTGTATGTACTTACATATAACTTATTCACTTACTTCCATTCAATACGATATGAAAACAGAAACATTGTTTATGCGTACGTACGACCTACCGTCTCCATAAAAGGTGTTTTCCATTTCATATATCTATCTATTATACATATTTATATTCTAAATATATGTTATAAATCATGTGTTATATTCTGGAATCATGTATAACATAATCTAAATGATACGATCAAGAATAACAAGTTAAAACACGTATGATAAAGAAAGTGATTATTACCCGAAATGTTAATTTAACATGGAAATCATTATTAAATGGGTAGTATAATATCATAAATGAATAATGTATGATATAATAAATATGAATATGGTTCTGGTATAAGTTAATAACATACTATGGTCATTATACAAGAGCTTAAACATACCCTCGGTGAAAGGAAAGTGCTAGGTTAGGGTTATTTCTTCAATCTCATTATTATCTGAGATTGTTTATGTATAAGTATTTAGTGGGACATATTTATCATCGATACCCATATATCATAAAAAAAATTTCAAAAGGAATATTTTAAGGTTTTATGGGAGGGTCTATTTAACTAGATCATTGTTTTAAATGTTTTAAAGATTTATAATTCTAAATCCTTTTAATTAATGCCCATGTTTTTAAAATGATTTTAAGGATTTATTTATAAGGACCTGAATGTTTTGAAATGATAATTCTTTTCAAAATTTTCGAAGTGGTATGGGAAAATTTTATTCAAAAATCTTTTTTAAATTACTTTCTTTATAAATTTTTGACTTTTATATGATTTCACAAAAAGGGATATTTCTCTCAAAATGTTTTACTGATTATTTTCAACTATGTCAGCATCCTTTACTGTATATTATTCTTGATTGTGGTTGATTTATTATAATAAAATATTTCATATTGTATTGAATGAGTTATGATATATTTGAAAGTGAATGTTCTACTTTTATACCATTCATGGTTTATGGTTAATGTATTGACATTTCGTATGCTAGTTTTAATACGAATGTTTATGTTATGTTTCAACTGTTTCATATGAGTAATGTAGTGGACTTAGTAAGTGATGGGTGGAGCCCTCTATAGCTCCTCTATGCATCGGTATGTATCATGAGACAAACTAGGGTCTTGGCACAAGGCTTTAAAAAAAAATTTATTTGTAGTCTTGGCACAATGCCTTGACTATGTGGTAATGATGTCCGGTGTTAGGCATTCCCTCATTATGAAATTAGTTATTACATGTGATTATTCAACTAGTATAATATCCATGTGCATGTTTATATGGTGATGTTTGGTTTATTTTTTCCATATTATATTCCAGATTATGTTTAAAAAGGATGTTATTCTTATTGAACATCTTACCTTAAAAGTTTATAGCTTCCGCTAAATTTTTCACCCTTACTGAGCATCTGAGATCACACCCTTTCTTATGTTTTATTTTCTAAAGATTCCAAGAAGTGTATTATGATTGATATGCAAGGTTAAGATAAATATGATAATGGAATTATCAAATAACTATCTATGATTTATTTTTTGTTTGAAATTGTAATGTAATGTTCATGTATGTAATCTATTTTCCAAGAGTACTAAACTTATTGGTCCTTTGGGACATAATTCTTTGTAATCATGAAAATGTATTAAAATAATGCACCAGCTCTGAGATTTTGGGGTCAGGGCATTACAATTGGTATCAGAGTAAGTTTATTACAAACCATGAAAGCTAGATTTAGATAAAATCTGATTAGAGAACATTACCCTGAGATAGAATTTGAGGATTAGTATTGAATAACTTTATAAAATTTTGGTAATGTAGAGTTTTTTTTGTATTTTCAAAGAAATACATCCCTGTATGGATACAGGCAGGTAGGGCTAGCTCTGGAACAAATGTACCAAGGAGTGAAAACTCCGACAAGGAGTTTCGGGCTTGACCCGGGGTATCCGGATACACGACAATGGGCCTTACTGCACTCTTGGTTACAACACTTTTGGGGGATATTCTTAGGATAATTCACATTTTCATTACAAGACATTATGAAGGATTTAGGAGTAAATAATTCCTCATAGAAAACATTTTATGATTATAGATTATATGCATAATCTTTTCAATTTACGTTAGATATCTTTCAAGTCTAGAATTATGCATTGTGATTAATAAACTAACCTAGTGTATGCCATTATCTAGAAATAGTGACTAGTATAAGGAATGAGAATTCCATCAATAAGCATGATCGAAAGATTAATAATGATCATATATTTCATGGTATTAAGACAACATTTAAAAGGGAAATAGTCTCCCAAGTATTCTAATCATATGATGAAATAATATCATGTGTTAATAAGACATGTAATGAATTCTCTGACTCATATGGCTTTGAAGGGACGCAAGAGAAGAAAAGGATGGAAGAGAGAAAGATGGATAATGGGTAGATAGAAAAGAAGAATTTTTCCATATGTGATAACTGTGGAAAGAATCACCTTGGTAAATTCTTGAAGGGAATGAGAGTTTGTTATAAGTGTGGAGAAAAAGGACACCAACTACATGATTGCAAGGGTAATAAAATGGTTTCAAATATACAAAGCTTATTATACAAGGATTTGAAACACTACACTAATCAATGTCCAAATCATCAGTGTATAACCCAAATGCTGCTATTGGATAATAATCAAGTTATGATACTACCGAAGACGAAGAGGAATGATTAGAGTTATTATGTTGTAATTAAATTATTGTTTCATTTGAGTATTGTATTAATGAAGTAAATGTTATAAGAATTATAGAGTATATAAGGATTGTACTGCAGTACTACCTCATTAAGGACTTGAGATTGTGTGGAACCAAGAAAAGTGACTCAATAGTAGGTTAAATTTTTTTTAAAATTTATGGTTCAGAGAAAGATAAACAATAATATGGTTCTAATACTAAGTTTGTGATTTTGGAACAATATATGATTGATTTGGTTAAATTATATTGGATATTCTTGACTACCTTGAAACTGATTAATTATTTTTATATTCCATCATTGTTGGAGTTTACAACATTTTTTGATAGGAGTATATCTAGTATTCTATAAGAAATAAGGGAGTATGAATCTAATAAATAAGGTTTTATGGTAATTTAGAGTGTTACAACATTTTAAAAGAATACATATTCACATGTTATTATGTGGCAAAAAGGATCTTCATTGTGTTTACCTTATAAATTTTGGACTGTGAGTTTGGACAGAAGTAATTTGGATAAGTCTAAAGGTTGGAATCGATTAGGTTTGACATTGGATACTATTGTTAAGGTTAAGTAATTTCTTGAGATTATTTTGGGATTGTCATAAAAAGGACAACCCGGAGGTCATGCGATAACTAGTCGCGTCCGGCGAGGCCAGGAGACTTTAACCCGCAACCGAAGAGTGATAAGGGTGAATCACCTACCACTGGACTACATGATGCCCTGGTTTGTATAATGTAGTTTTTTTAAATGATAAAAAAATGAAATATAAATTCATTATTTTTGGAACCTTATACGATTATGATAAATAGAATATTTTTGAATTCTATTATCTTTTAAAGTGAAAGATGAGTTTGTTGTATGAATTATTTGAAGGATGAAACTCTTCTTGTCATGTATATTTTTTCTCTTATTCTATTAATAAATGAATTTCTAAACATTAAGGAAGGGATCTTAAAACCAAAATTGTGTTATCCTAACACCTTATGTTTTGTTGAACCGATGATATTTAAAATCATCATAGATTGATGGTGACTTTTTCATTTCTCTTTCACTCTTATTAAGACTAAATTTTATTAACCCAATTTCTAATGTGGGTTTTCCAAAAAGTGTTTTTTTCTTATTTTTAAACATTTATTTTCGAAGAAAAATTTCAAATGGAAAGGACGCAATTTATTGAAGGAGGGTATAATGTTACACCCCAATATTTCATAGTATGTTTTCTCATTGAAGTAATTCAATATCTTGCGTTACAAGCAACACCAAGTTTGAGCGCGCCACAACTTACCAAACTAGTCGTTCAAAAATCAGTTATGAATAGTATTAACTTAATTTTGATTCTTATATACTCTATATAATTTTAACACCCATATTATGTGTTTCTTAGACATAATATGAGAACAAATTCACTTTTTCATATAAAGGAAGTATTTTTCAAAAATGTAATTTTACCGCCTACTAATGGTGAACTTTTTTTAAATGAAATATCTAACACTTCTATATTAAATTAAAAAAAACAAACTTCTTAATTAGAAGTTGGACGTAAAAATTTAGTTTGGATAAATATTTAGTGTTTTTATGATAACATTCATATTTTGATGAATAGTGAATGATGCTAAATTTTAATTCAAAACAAATTTTTTCAATCAAAATAATTTATAGTGTTAAATTATACATTTGAAGGTAATTGAAGTATAATTAGATTATATTTTTATCATTTAATACTATGTAAGTAATTATAAGTAATTTTACAATTAAATTTTACATAAACACATGTCAATCTTTTGATAATTTTTACTTTTTAAAAACCTGCCTTTTGGTTTTGACAATAGGAATTAATTTTAAATTAATAAATGAAACTTATATATTTTTAATTTGGTAAAATAGACTTCATTTTTGAATTAAAAATATCAAAATTATCTTAGGATGAATTTTTGGTGTTTTTTGGAAAACTTTCAATTTTTTGATGAATAGTGAAAAACATTGTGTTTTTGTTTAAAATCGACTTTTTATTTATATAATTATTTATTTTATTTAAATTTAATTAAAGTAAAACTAGATAAAGAATAGGGTTAAACATAATATAAATTCCACTATAAATATTCATAATAAATTTAAAAATATTAACTAATTAATGGTATTTTATTTATAATTTTTAGATATTAAATAATTTAATTTTTTTATGACACAATGTTGATGCAGTAATTACTTTATTAATATAATTGATATTATAAATATCCAAATAAATGTAAATGGAGACTTCTGATAAATTCCACTAATTTTATAGGTTAATATGACATGTTAGGGTTGATTAGATAAATTTTTTTGGAAGTGATAAGGTTTTTATGACTCTCACAAAAACAAAATACTAAATAGTGTCAAAATTGACATAAAATAATTTTTAAAACAAATACTATGTTATTGGTTGATATAATATTTCTAAAGATATAATTTTCTTAAAAAGGGCATAAATAAAATTATATATTTCATTAATTAACTAATTGAGGTTCTCTTGGAAGTTTATAGTATGTTTATTAACCATATAGTGTAAGAATACAAGAAGACACGGTAAAAGTTAAACTATTTAACTAGGAGTTAAATCTAAAAGATAAAGTTAAAATGGTAACCTAAACTTGTCTAAAACCTATTTGTTTAGATTATTTAGGCCCAAAACCACATATGTCTCTAAATAAATTCATTTGGAGCCATTATAAACCGAATATGATTGTATAAAAAATTAATATTTTAATATTTTCCTAAAGTTTCCCTCACCCCTCTTATAAAAGGTCACTTCCCCTTCTCTCAAAATCACACCTCCAAAGCCATTTTTCATGGCCAAACCCTTCCCAAACATACTCCCAACATCCCTAAATTCATCTTATAGTCCTTACATTGATCAGAATTCCAATCTATGGATCCCTTTTGATCAACTCAAAAGGAAACACCTGAAGAATTGGTAATAATTTCACCACCTTCTTTCAAGTAATTTTCTTCTTCCACTTCCTCTTTATTTGTTGTTTCCATTACAAAATAATAACTCCAGTACCTCATACATAATTTGATGTTATTATAAATTTGGTACAACCATATTTGTTATTCTATCCATCCTATAAATGACAAAGTCACTATACGTGCGTACATACGACTTACTGTCTCCACATCACGGTGTAGTTTGTTATTGAAACACTTCATTATTTGGATGGAGTATAATAATGATTATAATCAATGTAAATAATAAAAATAACATGTAAATGATTCTATATATATGATATACCATCCAATAACATATGATTTCACCATGAATATAATGATATTGTCGCTCCTGCGTACGTAAGGATTACCGTCTCCACGACGCGATGAGATTCATTTCCACATTCACCATTCAACGATGATTATAAAAATATATATTATTAATAAGTATGTAATATATTACATAATAATTCTACTTAATATATATATATATATGTACTTACATATATCTTATTCATTTACTTCCATTCAATATGATATGAAAACAGAAACAACATTTATGCGTGCATACGGCCAACCATCCCCATAAATGGTGTTTTCCATATCATATATATATCTATTATACATATTTATATTCTAAATATATATGATAAATCATGTGTTATATTGTGTAAGTATGTAAATCATGATCTAAATTACACGATCAATAATAAAAATTTAAAACACGTACAATAAAGAAAGTGATTATTACCTGAAATGTTGATTTAAAATAAAATCATTATTAAATGGGTTGTATAAAGTCATAAATGAATCATGTATGATATAATAAATATGAATATGGTTATATTATAATTTAATAACATACTATGGTTGTTATATAAGAGGTTAAACGTACCCTCGACCAAAGAAAAGTGCAAGGTAAGGGTTATTTCCTCAATCTCACTATTATCCGAGATTGTTTATGTGCAAGTATTTATTGGGACATATTTATCATTGATACCCATATTTCATAAAAACTTTTCAAAAGGAATATTTTAAGGTTTCATTAGAGGGTCTATTTAACTATATCATCATTTAAAATGTTTTAATGATTTATCTTTCTAAATCTATTTAATTAATGTCCATGTTTTCAAAATCATTTTAAGGATTTATTTACATGGACATGAATGTTTTGAAATGAAAATTGTTTTCAAAACTTTCAAAGTGGTTTGGGAAATATATTTTAAATTACTTCCATTATAAATTTTTGACTTTAAAATGATTTCACAAAAGAGATATTTCTCTCAAAAATCTTTAATGATCATTTTCAACTTTGTCAGCATCCTTTACTGGATATTATTCTTGATGAAGGTTGATTTATCATAATAAAATCTTCCATATTGTATTGAATGATTTATGATATGTTTGACTGTGAATGTTCTATTTTTATACCATTCATGTTTTATGGTTAATGTTTTGACATTTTTTATGCTAGCTTTAATACGAATGTTTATGTTATGTTTCAACTTTTTCATATGAGGAATACAGAGGACTTAGTAAGTGACGGGTGGAGCCCGCTATAGCTCTTCGATGCATCAGTAGGTCTCATGAGAAAAACTTGTGTCTTATAACAAGTCCTTGAAAAAAAATTATTTGTAGTCTTGGAACAAGGCCTTGACTATGTGGTAATTATGTCCGGAATTCAGCATTCCCTCATTATGAAATTAGTTACTACATGTGATTATTCGACTAGTAGAATATCCTTGTGCATGTTTATATGGTGATTTTTTATTTATTTTTTCCATATTATGTTCAATATAATGTTTAAAAAGGATGTTATTTTTGTTACACATCTTTCCTTAAAAGTTTATAGCTTCTGCTAAATTATTTACCCTTACTGAGAATCTAATGCCCCCCCTTTCTTATGTTTTATTTTCCCTAGATTCCAAGAAGTGTATTATGATTGATAAGTAGGGTTAAGCTATAGAGAATGATGGAATTCTCAAATAACCATCTATGATGTATTTGATGTTTGAAATTGTAGTGTCATGTTCATATATGTAATCTATTTTCCAAGATTACTAAACTGATCGGTCCTTCGGGATTTGATGCTTTGTAATCATGTCAATGTATTAAAATAATGAACCGACTCCAGGCTTCTGGGGTTGGGGAGTTATATAAAATATCACATTTTTTCCACTAACCTGGGATAGTGATGTCACATATTCAACCTAAAAACCCTTCGTAAAAAAATATATGTTGATCCTCTCATTTAAAACACATTCAAGCTTTATTGAATATATGTCAAAAAATTTAATTAAAATTGCCAAGAGAATCATGATATATTTCTTCATAAAAAATTCCATTAAATTTGAATGACAATGAATTCCATACATGACAAATGTGGATTCACATGTATGAGACAAGGTGATTGTAACACCCCAAGATTTCATAGTACGTTATTTCTTCAAAGTAACTCAATAACTTACACTACACGCAATACCAAGTTCAAGCTCACCATGACTTACCAAACTAGCCGTTCAAAAGCGGTTATGAATAGTATTAATAAAATTTTGAACTTTATATAACCATTATAATTTTAGAATCCATATTATGAGTTTCTTAGACATAATTTAAGGACAAATTAATTTTTTTCATATAAAAGAAGTATTTTTCAAAAAATGAAATTTTACTGCCTTTTAATGGCGAAACCTTTTTAAATAAAATATTTGAAACTTTTATATATTAAATTTTACAAAATAAACTTCTTCTTGAGGATCAAGACATAATAATTTAGTCTCAAAAAATTTATGTTGGTTTTCTGATAACTTTCATATTTGGGCGAATAGTGAAAATACTATATTTTAACTGAAAATAACTTTTTTAATCAAAATAATTTATAGTGTTCAACTATAAATATGAATGTTTTGGATGTATAATTAGATTATATTTTTACCATTTAATCTAATGTTGGTCATTGTAAGTAATTTCACTTTGAAATTGTACATAAACAAGTGTCAATCTTTTGGTAGTTATTATTTCTTAAAAATACGCTTTTCTAGTTTTGACAACAGGAATTAATTTTAAATTAATAAATGAAATTTCTAAGTTTTTAATTTCATAAAATATACATAATTTTTGAATTAGGAATATCAAAATTATCTTAGGGTGAATTTTTTGTATGTTTATGAAAACATTCAATTATTGATGAATAGTGAAAAACATTGCGTTATTGGTTAAAACCGACTTTCCATTTAAATAATTATTTATTTTATTTAAATTTATTTTCAGTAAAAATAGATTAATAATACCTATATATGTTCAATTTAATTCATTAGAGTCATTTTTTAATAATATTTTATATATAAGACTTTATTGAACTTTTCACTGTCTTTTACCCACCTCTTAGGAGAATTTGAAAATTCCCATAAAATATAATTTTATCGCTTCTATGAGTGGAATTTAAAATATAAGAGATAAAAGGTTTATATCAATAAGAAAAATGTGGTTAAATAAGATGAAAATAATTTTTTCTGAATAATAACTTTTTACTTTTATTTACCATGGTTAAAAGTAAATAGTGTAATCAAGGGTAAAAATGATATTATTATTACCCTAACACCTATAATAATTCTATTGGATAAGTATAATTCGACCAAAAAAACCTTATGAATAAAATATAAACCTCTTTGGTCCACTTAGATTAGATTAGGACATTTATTATTATTTAATTCAATGAAGAGTTAAAAGTGTTAAATGCAAAGTTTAATAACTACACCATTTTTAATATAGGGTTACACATAAGATAAATTATACTATAAATATTAATTAGAAATATAAAATTATTTCCTATATAATGGTATTTTATTTATAATTTTTAGACCTTAAATAATTTAATTTATTTTTGAAACAATGATGATGCACTAATTACCTAATTAATGAAATATTAAAATAATATATATTATAAATATCCAAATAAATGTAATTTGAGACTTTTTATGAATTACACAAACTATATAGGTTAATATGACATATTAGGGTTGGTTAAATTATTTTTTTTTCTAAGTAATATTTCTGTTATGAATTTAGCAAAACAAAATACAAAATAGTGTCAAATTTGACATAAAAGAGTTTTTAAAACAAATATTATATTATTAATTTATATTCTATTCCTAGAAATCTACGGTTCAGCCAAAAGACTTATATAATGATAAGTGTATCATTAATGAACCACTTGGGGTTCTATGAAAATTATATAGTATGTTTATTAACCATATAATATAAAAATACAAAGAGACACGGTAAATGTCAAAATATTTAACTAAGAGTTAAATATAAAGGATAAGGTTAATATAGTAACCCAAACCTGTATAAAACATATTGGATGAGTGGTGTTTGACCCATAACCACCTTATTCTTTAAATAATCCATTTTTTAGCCATTATAAGCTGAAAATTATTTTATTATAAAATAATATTTCTAGCTTTTTCTAAGGTGCCCCTCACCCCTCTTATAAAAGGGCACTCCCCCTTCTCTCTAATTCACACCTTCAAAGATATTTTACTCGGCCAAAACCTGCCCAAATATCCTCCCAACTACCCTACCTTCATCATAGAGGCCTTACTTTAGTCATAAATTCAACCTAAGGAGCCATTTTGATCAAATCAAATGGAAGAACCCGAAAAAGAGGTAAATATTTCATCACCTCTTTCAAGTTCCTTTCTTCTTTCACTTCCTCTTTCTTTGTTGTTTCCATTATAAAATAATAAATCCAGTATCTTATATATAATTTGATTTTATTATAAATATGGTACAACCATATTCATTATTCTATCCACCCTTTGACTGACATGTCACCATACGTGTGTACGTACGGATTACCGTCTCCACGTCGTGGGGTAATTGTTATTCAACACATTATTATTTGGATGAGTATAATAATGATGTGTAATTGATTTAAATAATAAATATAACATGATAATGATTCTGTATATATGATATACCATCCAATTATATATTATTTTAATATCAAAATAATGATATTGTCGCTCATACGTACGTTCGGATTTCTGTCTCCACGAACCCGATGAGATTCATTCCCCATTGAATCCATTCAAGACTAATTTTCATTTGATGATTAAAAATAATGTTTAGAGACTTGATATAATTCAGGATATAAATAATATACATCCCATCCATAAAAAATATGACTCACATAATAAATAATATAAAGGAAAACGAATCGGTTAACACCCGAAATGACAATAATACTAAGATATTATTAACAAAGCAATGTTAAAAGATCATATATGATATCATATTAATGTATATTATTCTTGTATAATTTAATAACAATTATTTTACCATTATACATGATGTTAAACTACCCTCTACCAAGGAAAAGTACAAGGTAAGGGTTAATTTAACAATCTCTTCATTATCCGAGGTTATTTATACGTAATTATCTACTAGGATATATTTATCATCCACATCCATGTTTCATAAAATGTATTCCAAAACATTTTTACTATTTACTATATAATGGGTTAAAGTCATTTATACCCTTATTTTACCATATATATTTTTAAAGGAATCTTTCCGTCGTTTTCCAAACAAGGTACTTTATGACCTTTTCGACAAAATTAAGGTATGAATGTTTTTTTAACTTATATGGCGGGTGCGGCTATTTTCTGCCATTATAACATCGTTGAATCTTCCATTATAAGCTTATAATAATATTTTCAAAATAAAAGTTTTCTTTATAATTATGTTACTCTTAAATGATTTCAAAATAGAAAGATATATTTCTCTAAAAAAGGTTTGGATTTCATCTATGTCAACATCCTTTGATAGATTTTATTCTTATTTGAAGTTGATTTATTATGATACAAAACTTCCATATCGTATTAAAGGTTTTGTGATATGTTTGACTATGGATGTGTTATTTTTACACCATTCATGGTTTATGGATAATGTATTGACATTTTGTATGCTAGTTTTAATACGAATGTTTATGTTATGTTTAAACCTTTTCATATGAGGAAGGAATTAGACTTAATAAGTGATGGGTGGATCCCGCTATAGATCCTCGATGCATCGGTAGGTCTAATGAGACAAACTAGTGTCTTGGAACGAGGCATTGAAAAAATATTATTTGTAGTCTTGGCACAAGGCCTTGACTATGTAGTTATGAAAGTCTGGCATTATACATTCCATCATTATGAAAGTGGCTATTGATATTGCATGTGATTATTCGACTAGTATAATATCAATGTGAGTAAGTAAATGATATTTTTTTATTTATATTTTCCATATTAGGATGAATTTTATATTGAAAAGAGTTTTTTTTCAGTTTTATACATTGGCTTCAATGTTTACGCTTATTTAAGAAAGTTTCTGCTATATTATTATCCTTACTGAGCATCTGAGCTCACCCCTTTCTATGTTTTATTTTTTTCAGGATGCGAAGAAGTATATTATGAATGACTTGTAGGGATATTCTATAGGATCTTAGTGTTGTCTATGGAAACAATGTTGTTGCTGTTTTCCATTTATGATTTAATGTAAACCATATAAATGTATCTAGTATTTCCAAGGCTACTAAACTAATCGGTCTTTCGAGACTTGATCTATTATGATCATGCCAATGTTATGTAATAATGCACCGACTCTGGGAAATTGGGGTTAAGGCATTACAGTGATGTATAACTTTCCAATGAAATTGTGGTCTATTAATATTTATCATCTAAAATAATAAATTATCATAATAATTTTGATAATTATTTATAATGAATATCAGTGTAGCATCTCCTGAAATATTAATACACTTCCTTAGAATATTTTATTCTAGAAATACTATTAATTTTTTATTTCTTATTGTACTTAATATTTATTCCAAACAAAAAAAGTTGTACATTGATTTACTAATGCAGTTACACACTCTCAAAGTCACACACATGCAGCAGAGGTCATATGGAGTACATAAGTCATATGTGATTCCATCCAAAGTCAGACTCCGTAGAGATGTTATATGTGATAACTTCACATTCATACCCCTGCATATCAAAATATTATATAGCCCAATAAATTCATATGGATCCTCCAAATGTCATATATGTAGACACTAAATGTCTTAGAGATGTCACAAAGTCATAATCAGTGATGTAATGTATTATTCTTGAACTGAAATTAAAAAATAAACCTCAAAAAGTAATTGAGGGTAATTTTCAATTTCATTCATAGGTCACAACATTCTTTAATTATTTCAAAATGCAACAGTAGATCATTTTAGAGATTATGGAATTTCAATAGGCTCAAAAACCATTAACAAATATACTTAAGCTTCTGAATAGATGGATGAAAACAATGAAAACAACCTTATCGATTACAAGGAAGTTCATATTTCTTAAGCATATTAAAATAAATATGGATAATTTTTCATGTTTGGAGGTTGTATTTTAAATTTCAAATTTAAGACATGATTGATAGAAGAATTTTCATGCAGTTTTAGGTGGATAAATGGTGAGAAATTCATACCTAATGAAAAATAAAATATTATTAAATTCAATTAACCTAGTTTATATGGGTTTTTTGATCAAATAATGAATTTAAAAACACATAGTGAGATATATATAATCTAGTTTGTTTAAGACTATAGTAGACTAGGTTGTATGATGTCCATTCATTAAAAAATAGACATAGTTTATTATATTAAGTGGATTTAAAAGATAAATAAAAATGAAACATGAAGAATGATTAAAACAATTATGATCGAACAATGACATTGAGTACACCTCCATTTAGATTAATAATTACCTAGAAAGGCATTGAATTTTTAACAAATACTAACCAATTATAACTTCACAACCAAATGGTACTTTTGAAAGTGGTATATTGATGGGGAATAACATTGAGAAAACCATTCTCATTGAGAGTGAAACCTCTCAAAACTATTAGTTGGAAGAAGTATAAGTGGAAGAACAAAAAAATTGGTTTTAATGATCCCTATTAAGATGAATATGAAACATGACATGTACAAATGGGAGTAATCTTTTACTAAGAAACATTAACGTGATTGAGAATAAGTGATAAATCCAAAATAAATAAGGAAATGATGGAAAATAAATTGACGTAGTAGATGAATGTATATTTTTTGGATAAATATTTTAGAATAAAAAATACTAGTGATTTATAAATATATTTAATGAAATTATTGAAATAAATTCTATAAAAGTTTATAAAAACACTATAAATAAATATAGAATTATAAATTTGATTGAATATTTTGGGGAAGGAGATGTTATTGATAAAAATTTTAAAGGCTCATACTATTTGGTTCTTAAAGGGGATTCAATGGTTAAGTTAGTTGATGAAAAATGTACTAAATAAAACAAACTATCATCAAAATAGAGGAATAGGTAATCCATAGACACATGTATTTTCCTATCTTTGTAATTTGATAAGATATCCAAATTTTAGCTTTTGTGTGGTCATGAGGGGTAACATTGTCATTTTCCACTACATGATTATATCATATAATTTTTATTACCACTCTATTGGTCGTATAATATTTAATTTAACCAAATATATGAGTTTTGTGGAATTACAATCAGTTTGAGTTTTAGGATATTATTTAATATTTAATTGATTAATAATAAATTATTTTAATGAGTTCTGGTGGTGGTATCTTTTGAATGGAGTGTTGGATTTAGATTCAAACTTCACATTTGACACTAAAATGGTGTTTTCTCTTATGTGAGGTATCAAACGACTTCATGTTCTAGGAATCAACACGGTTGTTAAATGGGAATTTAATTAATTAATTATCCAACTAATTAGAATCAGTAAAAAAACTCCCCCCCCACAATTAAGGATTTCTAATCTTCAAACAAATATGGAGGGGATTATACCTCACATGGGATTTCTTGACCTAGGGAATAAGGGGGGATATGCTTCCAGACTTCACCCATCACGGTGGATGAGTCCAAAATGATGTCAATTGGCATACGAGAGTGGATTTGGACTCGATGATTAACTATTTACTCCATGAGGTAGGGAAGTATTTATTTTAAGGCCCCAATCCTCATAAATATGTTATTTTGATGATTTAAATCCCAATTATGACTTTTGAGTACCCTATTGGGATCTCTCTGTGGTTAATTGTGTGAAAAAGAGGGTTTTAGGAGGTCTAGAGTGGTTTTCGATTCAAAAACCCCAACTACATAGTTTGTGATTTTAATAAAATATTCCATGTGTTCTTTTTGTTTAGGTAAGATTGAATTTTTGGATTTACACACCTTGTACTTTATGTACATGATATGTAATGGTACTTTTTAATATTCTTGGCCATGTGGTAGGGTATATGTGAAGACAATGTTTTTTCTTAGCACGTACTGTGTACTCTATGTAAATTTCATGTAGTGATATATGTATTTGTGTTCATGTAATTTGGAGGACACACCATGTTTGGGGTCTATGGACATATAGTAGTTTATAATAAGACCCCATTTATTCCCTAGACATGCAGTTGTACATTGTATTACTCCATTTTGACTCTATCCATGTATAATTAGATAGAGAAATAATTATTTTAGAGTGCACGACATGTACTCAAAATTACATGTATTATACATAGAAGTACACGCCATGTAATTTTTCCAAGAAGTGGGGTTTTTTTGTTTTTTCCTCAAAGTAATAATTAGACTTATGAGCATTCCATTATAATTGTTCTTCTATGTAAATTGTTATGGTGTATCCTTTCATCATTTAAAGGTAATATGGATTTTTTTGGTTTATGATTATTCAGCGGGAGGATTTACTTGATGATTGAATTTAGAATCTTCCATTGGGTTGGTGGTGAGCTATAGTACCCAAGTGAGGGATGTGATCTTGGTCATTGGCCTATCCTCATCATTTGATAGAGTTATGTCTGAGTTTCCTTGGTTGAATCCTAGAAGGTGGGATCAAGTAGAATCTTTTAGGATATCAGGGGTTGTACCTTTGTTTCTAGAATGGTTTCTCAAGGTTTTTTCAATTAAGGGGTAGGTGATATGATTGAGGATTATAGTCGATAGATCCTTTGAGCAAGGATCACACCATAGGTTGGCTATTAGGATTGGGTTCTATTGTGGCATTTATTTATGTTTGTGGGAATCTTGAAGATACCCCTGATGGGTTGGTTTCTGATCAAGTGACCATTATATACTATTTATGGATGTTGAGAATTCCCGCATTCAATAATGCTGATTTTTATACCTTTATTAATGTATTTTTGATCAAGGACTGGTTAGAGGATATTGAGGGATGATTAAGGCAGATTGTTGTGTTGGGCATGGCTCGAGTCATGGGATGACATAAAGGAACCCCTCACAAAGTTTCCTTCTCTTTCTATATGATTTGGGATAGTTTATAATATTATGATAGAAATTGGTGTTTGACTAACCAATTATGTGTTCCTCTATTTTTCAAGGTTGATATTTGGTTTATTCCCTTGAGGATTTTGTGATCTGGTTGTACTGACACTTTTTATAGCATGGTTTAATGTTATGGGCAATCATCGCTGATATATCTGGGCATGATGTTACCCATCAAAGTTCTAGATGTTTGAGATGGATCTTCACATCCATGTTGGGGTAGGTTGGACATGACGATCCATACCTAGAAGATATGTTGGTGTATATGAAGTTCTATAGATATGGATGAGGTTGGTGGGAATAGAATTCCAAATAATTTTTTATGGTTTTGGTCTTTGAATTCCCCACAATGGTTGAGGGAGTTGGTCATGGTTGTCCATATTTGATGTTTTTGGTGTTGTTCATGAAGGTCCTCACCTATGGATTAGTGTGTTAGTAAAGGTTTTCCTCACTCGTTATATAATGTTTTGGTCATGGATGTCCTCACCTATGGTTTAGGGTGTTATTCATGGTGGTCCTCACCTACAATTAAGAAGATAGACATGAAACCTCATATCATTACTAATAATTTTTTTACAGTTTGAGTGTGAGACCGAGGTTTTGTGAACATTGAACAATATGGTTGAAAATAAAGGACTTGTATTTATACATATATGACTATCTTAGAGACTAATGCTTCAAGAACTATTGAATTTGATACTAGTTTTAGATTCTAAACTCATGTTCTAGGTATTGGGTGTTATTTATCATGGTATGTGTACCTGTTACTTTTGTTTCAAGGATCTATGTATGAGATAGCTTGTAAGGTCATGTGGATTGGTTAGGGATTCTATGGGTGTGGGTCCCACATTGTTAATTGGGATGAACAATTATCAAGTCATGATCAGTGAAATTCTAGTATCAGTTCAGGAAACTATGATCGAGGAGAGTCACAAGCCCAAGGATTGATGATAGATTTTTATCCTTATTTCATTTATGTTCGGAATAGGTTAATAATATTTCATGACTATACACTTATGGATGTAGGTAATAGGTTTACCATTGGGGGCCTATAGAGATTTATTTCTCCCCACTTTTACTTGTACCATGTTGAGTTTGAATCCCTTATGTATGAAATTCATGTTAATAAATGATACATTATGGATAGGGAGGAGGCCCAATAATACAAGATTGAGTGGGTTGTTCATGTGGATATGTTCAATTGGGAAGGTGTGGATTGACAATGTAATGGACACCAGGTATGTGTCATGGACCAGAGTTGGTATTAGATACCGATGTATTTATTTTTAGTTCTTAATTTTTTATATGTTATTAGATTAGTGGATGATCGATGTTATATATATTAAATGACTATTTGGTCCTTTACTATTTTTCATTTTATTAAAAAATGTTTCTATTCTAGTTTATTTATTCTTTATGCATACTCCGATGTGTATGATGATTGGTTATTTACTTCTAGTTGTAAAATATTATATGGGGGTATAATATCCTCACAGGTCAACCTTATTACTCCCATAATAGTTGTCTGCATTAGACGTACTATGATGTGTGCTTGATTTCCCTTGTAAAACTAGTTCCTGGAACTTGTTTAGTGGAATCAAGACAAGAAAGCTAGAAATTGGTATTAGAGCATTTTCTTTCCTATATTACTTTTTGGGATTTTATAGACATGATATATAGGAATGTGTCAGATCATGTGATGGATACTGGGAATGTGGGGCATGGAAACTTGTTAAAATAGGAAATCCAAGTTAATAGGGCATGGAATTGTGTTCTTGATTTTCAATTTTACTATTGTATATGATATTTTCTTCGGGCGACACCCATGCCTTTTAGATTTAATTGGTTATGATGGTTTTTTGGATCTCCAACCATTGGAAAGAGGATTGTGATTTATTTTTGAATCTTTTACTACAAGATCAAGATGCATCTCAAGAATTATGTTAGTATTATAGTATCAACATATTATAAGCCTACTAGTGTGTGATTTTTTGGATTTCTTTTTGATGGGAGGTTTATTAGATCTATGGTGTGATTCTCGATAATGAGTATGTTATTCCATCTTAATCCCAACCAAGTGATGTATCCCTATTGTGTTTGTATGATATGTGTATATGAACATTAGACCCTTTTGGATGGATATTATTAGAGGTTAGTTTTTCAGTTGGGTCCTCCAAGGACCAATATGATGTGCAGAAACTCGGAGAGGACATGTGCCCTAGTCATGGGTTGTTGGTTTGGAAAGCGACATTATTTATATGTTATAACCTATAGATTAGTGTTTTGACATGTTGATGTCATGTGAAATTGGTATGAGATATTTTTTTATGCTCTTGAATTGTACCCATCTATGAGTTAGTCTAGACCTTGGATGTTGACTTATTGGGATTATTTTCTAGTAGGGACAGGTAGCAGATCATTTTGACCTTCATTAACGTGACTCTTATTTTGGGATTTGGTGCCTTGTTTCTTTTTAGGGTGACCCGTGATAGGGTCCCGCTGAGATATATGTGCATTTGGGTTCTTGACGAATAGGTGTATGCTTTGGAATTTTGAAATTAGTTCATGAAGGGTGCTAATGGGTTTCATGTTTAGTCTTATTGGATGCCTTTTGTTTTCAGGTAGGCATACCTGTGTGCTAGTTCTTCATCGTTGTCATTGGTTTCATGTGGGGATGTTTTATTGGGAGCATACCCTAGGCATTGGTTGTGTTGGAGGGCTATACCAGATGGTTTTTGAGAAATATTAGAGGTACAAGAGGAGCTCAGGGATATGTTGTAAGGAACTTGAGTTGATTTTTTGGGAGATGTGACGCATGGTGTTTGAGGAGGTTTTTTGGTTGGGTTACGTAAGAGTATGTAATGGTTAAGAGTTAATAGGATAATGGATTCACTTTCACTATGACATTTGGATTTGGGATTGGGTTCTATAGAATCATGATTCTACGAGTCTAGAATTGAGTAGAGATCCATAAGTAGGTTGAAACTGATGTGAATGTTGTGAGAGGCATATGTGTATAGTGACCCAAGGCCTTTGGAGTATAAATGTGATGTTTCAGAAATGGAGAATTTATGGTGGTATTCACCAACAACATCTCTCATACTCTTATATTAGAGACGACCATGCCCAATATCTAGATAGAATCCTAAGTATTATAAGAGAGAATTAACTATATTCTAGTATATACAGATGTATCTTTGGTTTGATAGGGGAATACAAGGAGATTTTTTCCTGTGGTGTGGTGTATGTAAATATGCATGGTTAGTGTGCAACATAATCTCTATTTGAGTGAAAACCATATGATGGGATAGATGTTGGATAATACAACGGGTCCCATTCTTGAAACCCATGAACAAGAAATAGTTGATGTATCATTTTATAACTCTAGTTGGAGTGAGATAGCCATGTCTATTTATGTTTTTTGTGACTGGGGCTTGGTTTATGGATAAGGTGTTTGGTTCTAACATGATAATAAGGATAATCCTATGGTGGGGAGTACCAGATCAGTCATAGTGATGTAACCCTTATTCCTAGAGGGAAAAGGATGCATAAGGAATCACATCAATCTAGTTGGATGACTAATTGGAATTCACTTTGATAAGTATCCCCAATGGTGGGAAGTCCCATAGATCAAAATTGGTCATTGTAGTTTGAGTTATATGGAGGGGAGCACTCTGTGATTTATGATTATTTTTGGATTATTTCACGATGTCTCAAGATGATGGGTGAAATTAGGAATTGTTTTGATGACATTTTAATGAGAAAAAGTGGTGTTTTGGACTTTGATCATTAGGATGACTTGTCATTGGAGTTATAAGACGGAACTTGGTAGTTGTCTTGAGGTTTTACACAACAATTTGATCATGATTTAATGATTAAGGTGGGTTGATATGTGTGGTTTGAAGACCAATGAGGCTTCTCATGGGAAAGAAGATTTATTTTGGGAATATTTTAAATAACTGTATTTTCTAGGTATTGTAATTTGAGAAGGAATTTAAATTTTGTAATTTATATTGTGAATGTGGGGTAAAATGGGAATTTTAACCAAGAATATGAGCATGGATTTTTTTATGACCATTATGTGGGTCTTAGAATATAGAGTTTACTCTATAACAGGAGCTTGGTTGAATTCCAAGCCCTTTGAATTTTTTAAGTGTAGTTATTTTTTAATTGAATAATATTAAATTATTCTTGTGGGTTCACGTGGGGATATATTTTGAATGGATCATAAAATTTAGATTCCAACTCTATAGTTTAGTCCATAACATGGTTTTTTTCTTTCACAATGTCGAAACCAAATTTGAGTTTCAGTTCTTCAGACAGGTCTTAAATGTGTAATTAATTAATTAAAATAGGTACCCCCCCCAATTAGAGATTTATTTGCATTAAAGGAAGAGGGGGGGAGGTCTCCCCCCTTGGATGTGATGGTCAGACCTAGAGAATAATGGGGGAAGATGTATCCTGACTTAATTCATGGAAGTGGTTGAGATGAGATCAAGGTGCATCATCTTCTAAGAGTAGATTTAAACTTGTTGCGACTGCGTTTAAGTCATGAGGTAGGACAATTATTGAGTTTTTTCCACGATCCCCATTTATATGTTTTGTCAGGTTTTAGAGCCCTATTATGATTTATTAAGATCCCATGGGAGTCCAACTTTGCATAACCAGGTAAAAATGGGGGTTTTAAGAGGTTTATATAGGATTTTTGTTTGGAAACAATGACTAAACAATATTTGTTTTTAAGAACACACAATATGTTTTCTTCCTATTCGAGGAAGGTGGAATTTTCAAAATTATACACCATGTACTTTAAGAACAAACCATTTAGTGGTACTTTTCCATGTGGATAGCTATGAGGAAGAGTACATGGGAAGATAAACATTTGGGAAGCACAAGATAGGAACTCTGTATACACACCTTGTAGTGGGACATGGCCATGTTTCCATGTACATGGTAATACACCCTGTTTTTTTGGGTACATAGTTATGTAGTAGTATACAGTCAGACCCCATCTACACCCTAGCCATGTAATAGTATATGAGAAGCTCCCATGTATTCTCTCACCATATAAGTGTATGTTACCATGAAATTATTTGTGAGTGGCCACTGTATACTCAAAATTACATGTAATATACTTTTTATAGCAATGATTTTTGTGTGTTTTATAGTCATTTACATAATTGGAAATTCCCATTTAGAAAATATTTATTTTTAGATCATGATAGTGGTATCTGTTCTTCTTTTAGATTATATCTGAATGGTGTTTTGGACTATTATAGTCTAGCAGGGGGGTTTCATCTAGGTTTGGATTCAAAATTCAACAGAGGTTTGGGTGGTGAAATACAAGGTCCGGGTGATGGTTGTGAGGTTGATCATCATCCTGTACACAATGTCCCAAGGTGATCTATTTGAGGTTAATTGGATGGATCCTGGAAGGTGGTATTGAGTAGTATCTTTGAGGAGATTGTGGGTTATGCCTACGTATCAGGGGTAGTTTCTTGAGGTTATAATAGTTGAGGTTTAAGGGAGTATGTTCTAGGATTAGATTTGATGGGTCTTTTAGGATGGGTTGACATAGTAGGGTAGAAGTTACAACCTGGTTTAGTTGAGGAATTTATTTGAGTATGGGAGACTCTTGATTTTTCCCTTGGTGGATTGATTTGTGATCAAGTGATCATTGGATGTTGTAGTCAGTTGTTGAGAATTCACACATGCCAAAATGTTGATTTCTGATTCCCTTGCTAGAATTTTCTTTATCATAGATTATTTAGAGGTCATTGAGGGATATGTGGGGATATTTCATGTGTGAGACAAAGACCAAGACCTTGGATGACATAGAGAAACCCCTTACAGGGTATTTGAATCTTGTTGTGGCCTTTAGTTTGTTTGAGGATCTTTTGATGAGAATGGGTTCTCACCCAGACCATGTTAAATTCCTTTGTCTGGTGAGTTTTATATTAGGTATATTCCTATGAGGAAATTATTATTATTTTGGGCTACCAATTTTGGGATTATGGATAAATATTAAGGGATACCATCATTGAGAGTGTAGGACATGATGTTCCCCATGCACAGTTTCAGATATCTTACATGGTTCTAAAAATTAGAGGTTGAGTAGGTTGGAATCTATGCCCCATTACCATATGATATTTTGGTGGAAATTATGTTCCAAAAATATTTATTAGTTTGGTGTACATGGTGTTCCAAATATATGGTTTTGGTTTTGGTTCTTACGGTCCTCACCTATGATTGAGGGTGTTGATCATGGAGGTCCCCAACCATGGTTTAAGGTGTTGGTTATGGAGGCCATCACCTATAGTTTAAGTTGTTGGTCATGGAAGTCACCATCCAGGGTCTAAAGTGTATGACATGATGTTCCTCAACTATGGTTTAGGTTATTATTCATAGCAGTCCTCACACACAACTTAGGAAGTTGGAAATGGCACTATGTATCGATACAAATAGTTTGATTATGATTTGAGTTCTAGAATGTTGTTCCATGGACATTAATAGATATATTTGATATTAGAGTAAGCTGATTTAGTTATATATGGTCAGATTATAGATTTATGCTCCATGAACTATTAAAATTGATACTTGGGTTAGATTCTATGATGAAATTCTGGGTATTGGTTGTGCCTTTTCATGGTATGAGTACATACGACTAATACGTCTTGGTACCAGGTATGAGACAGAGATATTTGTCGTGTGGTTTGGTTCAGGAATATTTTGTTTTAGTTCTCACATTAATACTTGGGATGAATAGTCATTGAGTCATCCTTAGAGGTATTCTATCATTGGCCAAGGAAGGTATGTTCAGTTGGAGCTAATGACTGTTGAACCGATGATAGTTTAAATTTAACATTTAATTTCGGTTATTTTTTTACTAGGATGTGTATATTATATGAGAACACACTTATGGAAGCAGGTTATAGGTTCCCCACTGGTGTTATACTATTTATATTTATTCATCACCCCCTATACGTGAACCTCATTGTCTCTATAGCCCTTATGTATTCTTTTTTAGGTTGAGAAAAATTTATGATGGATAGGTTCGAGGCCCCAGATTGTATGACTAAGCGGGTTTCTCATGGGGAGTCATCTTATTGGTCTAGTACAGCTTAATAGGGAACTCTAGCTTGGTGATGTTTCATAGATCATAGTTGGTAATCAATAATGATGTATTTATTTTTAGTTTTTTATTTTGTATATGTATTCAGACAAGTGGTTGATCAATTTTATATGTAGATAATGGATTCTCATGATTTTATTGTACTTAATTTTGCTACAAAATTAAACTATTTATGTTTATTTATGCTTTCTAGATGATCTAATATGTATGATTTTTGGTTGTTTACTCTAAGTTATTCACTCTAATATAAAGAAATAGTCACCTCGTAGTTACACCTTAGACCCCTTCGGGTAGTCGATAGCCTTTGATATAATAGTAGGTGATCTTGAGGTCTTGTGGACAACCAGTTCAGGGTATCGGGTTAGTCGAATCTTGGCTGGGATGTTATATGATCTGGATATTTGGATAAAATATTATTAGTTGTAAATTTTACCATACACTCTATTTGAGGATAAGGAATATTGAAAATATTTCTCTATTATCTCTAGTGGATCCATCACCATTTGATGAATCCATAAAATATTATTCATGGATAAATTCTATAAATGGGGAGTTGAATTAAAAAGAGAAAAATAAAATAGGGGAGCTTGTGAGCATACATATGGATCAAACCATTATCATAATGGTGTGTGTATTTAAAAATAAATAAAATGCTCATATAGAGATGATTTGAAATAAATTATTGTTGGTGTTAATTGACTATGCACAAAACAAATTACTTATACTGTATAAAAATTTACACTAGTTCCAAGACATCTATTAATATTTTTTTATTACAATGGTAATTGAATGAAATTTTTGAATTTACCAAATGGATGCGGAGATAGAATTTCTAAATATATTTCTCAATAATGAAAGTATATATAACATAACTAGAGAGATTTATAATTAGAGAGGGAGTGTCAAAAGTATGTTGGATTTGAAAAGATTTTTTATAGTATAAAAAAACACCTTGGGCATGGTATGACTTTCTAGGCATGTTTGTAAGGTATCTAGTATTTAGAATAGGTGGGATGAAAGATGATCTTTATTGGAAATCAAACAAGGTAAATCATCTAATGGTTCTCATCTACATTTAGAACATCAAAATATAGTAGAATCATTGTTAAATCTATTTAATATTCTTCATGATTAATGAATAAGGGTTTAGATATATCCATGATCAGAGAGATTACATTTTAGGTTAAGTGGTACCCACCACAATACTCTATCCTAGTGACCAGGGATTGAATCATGGAAACACTTAGAGGGATTTATGAAGAAACCAATGATGTATATTTAATAATAGTAATATAGTGGTGTAGTTAGTGTAGCATGAAAGAAATGATTAAAGTAGTGATATTAATGCAGCATATGTACTTTGAGCTTGAAAAATGGTGTTCCGTCAAGTTATGTATTGGTCTTCCAAGCCAATGGGCCTTTGGATCATGTAATGGGTTCCCCCCACAACCAAATTTAAAAATGGATGTTTTATTTTTATATATATAAAAGGTTCTTATCCCTAGACCATTTTAAAAAATAGGGATACAATTTTGTTTCTAAAGATAAATTTTCAATGGAACACATAAATAAGTTAATAATCTTGTTTTAACACTATTTGTATTTGTAACCAAGTTTTCAAGGAAATAAGATAAAAAATGGTTTAATTAAACACTATATAAGAAGATGATTGGAAGTATATTGTATGTCACAGTGAAATGGTAAAATATAGAATTTGTTGCATGGCTAATTTCTCATTTTTAATGTTTTACTATGGAGGAAAATACATCAAACATGAAATCAATCCTAAGATAAATTAAATGATCACTGAAATATGGTTTTCCTTATAATTTAGGAAGTGATAAATTCTTGTATTCTTATTATAATTCATATTGGGATAAATATATTGATGCTAGAAAATCCATGAACAAATGATATTTGTTTTTTAGGATAATGTTAATTTGATGGTATATCCATAGGTTTGAAAGTACATCACTGATAATGGATGAAGTGGAGTATATTTCATCCATAATGTTGTTTTCACACATACTGTGCATGAAACCAAAAACTAAAAAATTTTAGGGAATAAGTGAAGTTACCCATAGTGTACTATTATAAAAAAAGAGTATAATTATTCTTATAAATAATCTAGTAGTACTTTCACATGAAAAACATATCGATATCTAGTAAAATTTAACTAAAGAGAATATAGAGAAAGGCACCATTAATATGTGTCATATCACTATGTATCAATAAGTGGAAATAATATTCACTAGACCAGTAGCCACACATAAATGTTAGAATCAATGGTTGAACGTATATGTTAAACCACCCCCCATATCTTGATTAGTTTTAGATTATATTGTATCCCTATTTGTATTCAATGTCTATCTTCGTTACTTTAATTTTAAAAGATATTTCCCATTTGAGTTATTTTTTTAGGGGATTGAATATTATAGTAATTAGGTTTCAATTTATTTTTTGAGTAATCAAATAAATAGGGATTCAACCATTGAAGAGGATTATTTAGTATAAAGATAGGGGAGCCACAATACCTTGGTATGAGAGACTAATGATATGGGGGCCTGATTGAAATTACTATGCCTATCAAGGATAATTATTTTATTATCAAAGAGTTTCTTGAGATTATGTTTAATAGTGAGAATAAAATTCGGTCTTAATATACATTTTCTAACATTGAGCGCACCACATGTTGACTTAGAGTGACGAATGGATTTTCATATTACTTTAATTTTATAGATAGAGTGTAATTTATTTTATAAAAATTTTTATTTCCAAAAACCCCAAATGGAGAGAATGGTTGAACCAAGGTAGTCACTGGTTATGTATTTTGGATAAATGGTAATGGTTTGGAATGAGGTTTTTTAGATTGGTGGAATTATTATGTATTATATTTTTTATAACCCAAGATTTCAAAATACTTTGAAAAGTTTGATGAACTTTGAGGAACGTGTAGAGTTTTTTAATAAATAAGTTCAATCATTTTTAAATAGTATTCCTCATGCCCTACTGTATTCTATGCATGACTAATTTAGCAGATGTGTTAGAATAAATTATAAATTCATGAGATTAACATTGGATTTCATAAGAATAATATGTATTTTATATGATTGGATGTTGAATGAAGTAAGTAACAACATCTCGATTTGTCTCATGTTGGAGTAAAATAAAGCTACATAAGACCAAATTCTTAAATATTACATTATAACTAATTTATAATGATAATATACAAAGATATTTATTCTGTGAATATTAAATATTTTTTTTATAATTATAGATATATTTTAGTGAAAAGAGGTATAGTCACAACATGATTATATAGATTTAATCTTAAATAGAGGGGTTATCCATAGTGAGGACCCCAAAAAAAAATTTATTATGTCTCGGAAATGTGAATGAATATTTTATAATTATATATTGTGAGCACAAACCCCAATAAATCTATTTTTGTAAAGAATTGATGAAATTATGTTTGGATATTCTTGCAAATTAAAAATGTGTTTCACCCAGATTTTTTGGATCTGACTGTTGATTAAAGATTATAGCATAGTAAAGGTAATCACTCAAAAAATTAGATATTTTTATGATTTCAATCTATAATAAAGTTATACAAATCATGAATAAGGTAAATCAATTATTTTTCATAAATTATAATTATTCCTATATTTTGAGGGAATATGTTTGAAATTTTAAAACCTTATCATAAATTCTTGGTAAATTGAGGGTATAATTAATGAGTGGCATGTTGAAAATTCCAAGAGAATATTTTTTATTTATGTTTTGTCCCTATTTACTATGGAGATAAATTTAGTGATAAAGGGTATTTTTGAAATATTCAATTGACTTATTTGGAAATTTGAGATATATTATACTCCTGTGGAATTGTTTTTGAAGATATGGAGTTGATAAGAAGAACATAAGTGAAGAAATAACAAACATGTGGGTTTGGTGTTCAATATTTCTAATTGATAATAATTTCTTAAAATATTTCTACAACAAATTTTATGTAATTAATATATAATTTTAATTACATAATAATATTTTGATCAATTGTTCATATTTTTTGAATATTTGTATCATCTGCATCGAGTAGGGATATCTCTTGATATATTGGCAAAACATTGATGTATCCTCCTTGGAGTACCCCATAGTGATAAACCAAGGAAAATATTTATATCATTGGATTTAGTTTCTATATATAGATACTATTTATGTATAATATTTATAGGTTTTAATAATAATTAAAAATGTTATGAATTATCCATTTGATGAAGAGAAACACTAAACACCCTAATTCGTCCATTATTAGGGTGTATTTAGGATATAGTTTCAATAGTTCTTTCTCACTTTAACTATCATCATCACATCATTACCATCATTATCCAATAACAATGATATTTTTTAGAAATGGTTTTTAGTCGTGGTTTTATATATTTTATGCTCAATTTGAAAATATTAGAGTTCGAGAAGGTGAATCAGTGGATGAATTCTTCATTTGATTAAACAATGTTTTATTTTTGATTCAAATATACAATGAATTTTTTAGGATTTTACTATTGTATGAAAATAATGAAAAAATAATGGGATTAAATATTCCATTTAATGGATCAAAAATGAAATAATATTTATAAAGGTATAGTGAACCAATATCAAACTATTTTTTATTCCTAATGACCAAGAGACTTTATTTGTTATCATAAAGGGGGTAAATTAGTTATATCATAGGATACTTAGACCGTTGGGACACAATAATATATCTAAGATTTTAAAATTAAAATATATTATAAATATAAAAATTATGAATCATGAATGGCTCAACACTTGGGATCTATTTAGAAATGGAATATAGTGAACAACAACCACACATTTGTGTAAATCAAGTTACAAAATCAACTTGAGTTGTTGTAGATAAATGTATGTGGTCTAATGAAATTTAATCCAACAAATGGATATAGACACTTCAATACTTCTAATGATGAACTCATATGAATTATGTATATTTTAGTTCAACTAAATCATAATACCTTTATAGATTCAAAATACTTTTGAAGGATTAAAGAGAACCAAATGGGATATTATATCAAAATATTTTGATCTGATAATGGATTTGAATATGGGAATGAAGGCATTTTAGATTATCTTTAGAATCATATAACAAGGTATAAATATAAAACACCACATTTTTTCATAAAAAAATTTAGTAAATAATTAGAGAAGAACCAAATCCTGGTGGACTTGTGACAATCCATGCTATCATAACATGTCACCATTATTTTTTAGACAATCCCCAAAAGTGGTTATCCCTATTCTCAATAAATGTTTACACCAACCATATTTTATAAACACACATCAGGATATATGGATTTGAAATAAGATAATCTTGAATATCTTTATGTAAATTAATTATTATTTTTATATCAAGATCAACAGAATTTGGTTATGTTACGTGAATCATATTGTTAAGAAATATATCTTTAAAATACACAAGGATGATTGAGTTTTCATTGTTGTTAAAATAATATCATAAATAATATTGATTTATTTGATTTATGTTTTTTTTTGGAATATAAAACTAAATTAAAAATATTTGTACATATTAAAAATGAAATTGAGGAACCACTTGGAGAATATATTGGAAAACATTGAAATATTATATATGAAAAAATCGATTTGGAAAATTTTCATGATTATTATGAAATATACAGTGATGAGGATACACATGTTTGAGTAGAGACTAATTTCTCAGCACTTATAAATTATGTGGATGATGAGAAAATTTTTTGAGATAGATACCAGGTTAAAAGTAGATGATTTTGAGAAAAACCAATCATACAAATATTCATTAGGATATAAAACAAAAAAGTATTGAAAAATATTTGAAACATGAGGATTGGATTATAGACATGGAATAAGGTATGAATAAAATTGATAATAATGACACATGGGAATTGGTTTCATTTCCTAAAAATTATATTTTGATTATAATGAAGTTATATTTTAAAAATATGCACAATAATAAAAGATTAGTATCATGTAAGAAGGGGAATCTTGTTTATAATGAATATTCTAAAATTGAGGGAATATATTGTGATGAGAAATTTTATCCATTCTTATGGATAGAATTGATAAGGATATTTATTTTATTTTTTTTACAAAAAAGTTACTATTTTTTCAAATTTGATGTTAATTCATTTTTCTTGAATGGTTAACTTGAGTAGGAGGTCAACATTAAACAATAATAAAGTATCTTCCTTGATGGGGATAGTTCATGTTTTTTTAAGTATAATACAGTTTCATATGAGATTAAAAAGAACCCTAATAATGATATTCAAATATATATTATATTATAAAGGGTTTAAATTTTAAAAATATAAAAGTTATTATAATATAATTTTCCATGTAGATGACTAAAAGTATCACATAGTGATTTTATATATTTATTATATAGTATTTTTAGGAAACATGGAGGAATATTGGGATGAATTTTCTACCCAAATAAGAAAAGTAGTTGAGATACCATTTTTTCATGATGAAATTTTACTTCATTTTAGAAGTAACAAATATTATAGGTTAGATCTTTCAATCATAAGAGATTTATACTCTAGATTTTTTGAAAGAAAAAAACATGGAGGAATTTAGAGTTATAAAATCCAATAAAACATAGGACTAACTAATATATTGATGAGGAAGTAAGAAGTTTGGAATATAAATAGTTCAATATTCTTATTAGAATCATACTATATTTGATTGATTCTACACCAGACATCATTTTTTCCATTACGTTATGTGTATGAATCTACAGAAATCATAATGAGTTTATTCTTGAAATGGTTAAACATATATTATGATACATCAAAATGAAATAGATTTTATTTTTATAAATGAAATGAAAAAAAATAATTTCATATTAATGACTCTTATGATATCGATTTATTGGGTGATATTGGTTATAAAAATTATATTCTAGTGGTTCTTATGTTAAAGAGGAAGGTAATTATATAAGCACTTCAGGAAGAAAAATGATTTCTCATTGAGAAAAATTGAATCTTAATATGTTGGTACATTTGAATCCCTAAAAAAATTACATGAATGACTCCACATACTAATGAAAATAAGGGTATGTATTTCATACCCATTGATGATTAGTTATGAAATCCAAAGTGAAATTATCTTTTTTCAACTAATCCAACAAAATATTCAAGGTTTAATAATATTTACAACAAGTTTTATTTCATCAAGGACAAGGTGTAATGTGATGAGATTTCATTATAGTATGTTTCAAAAAATAAAATATTTAGGGATATATTTTTAATACCATAACAATGGATGTATTGAAATAACATGATAGTTTTATGGATATATATTCTCCCCCAAAATCCCTATAAGTTTTTGTTTATTTTATCTCTTTATCTTCATTTTTATTTGAAAAAGGGGATAATATATAATAATCAATTCCTAAAAAGGGATAGAGACTTTAGATTATTTTTTACTTGATAGTGAGTTATGGATAAGAGAAATAATGGTTTCAATAAAATGGGAGATATGGGGAGTTTGTAGATGAAGATTATAATAGTTCCCATGTGTTTATTTTTATGTTTCCAACAAAAAATGACGAGGGGGTAGATCCCTTGATTAATGGTGTAACATCCAAAAAATTTTGAATATATTTTTTTCTCTAAATTAATAAAAATTTTGATAGCTTGTTCCACATGAAACACTAAACTAAAATGATATGTGATATATTAGATGAATACTTTTTATAAAATTTAAGAATAATAAAACCTCTAATAAATTAAAATAATTGAAATAAATTATAAACTAAATACAATATATGATTAAGAATAATTAATGTTTTTAAATGTAATTTTTAAGTAAAAGAAAAATTTATTTATAAATAAAAAAATCATTTAAAATTATAAATTTTATAATTTTAATTTTTCAAAATTAACTTCAATTTAGCATTACACATATCAAAAATAGTCGGTGGTAAATTTTTGAGTTCATTTCTAAAAAAAATTGATTTTTAGGTGAATTGAAAAAATATCAAATTGTCTAATATCATCACTTTTATTACATTATCACAATATAAAAATGAATTAAATGTTTTTGAAATATTTTCTATCTAAATATATATTTAAAAATTGAAAAATATCATTTGAAAATACTATTTGGAATTTATAAAACCTATGTTTAATGTTTTGGAATGTTAATTAACAGTTTACTGTGAAAATAGTTTTTATTCACTTATTTTAAAAATTGGCCTCCCACAAATTTATAGATAAATCCAAACAAAATTTATTTATTATTATTTTCAATATGTTCATAATATTTAATAATTTAAATTTCATTTTTATTCATAAAAGTATGATTTCTATTATTAAAGTTAATCACTATGATAATGGTAAAACTCTTATTTTCAAAGAGTTATTTTATTAGGATTGTGTATTTTTATATAATAAATTATATTAATCACTTGAGAAAAATGACATTAGTAATTTTTAAAAACCACTTTATATATATATTATCATCTATTCATTTAGTAATCAATACAAGAAAAATATTTTGAACACTAATTGTTGAAACAAATATTTTTTTTATAAAAATATATTTTTCTATATGTAAAATGTTTTAACTTAAAAGTAATTTTTATATTATTTAAAATAGTCATTAGACTATATAGATACCAAATTTAATTTTATAAAATCAGTAATTGGTTATAAGTGTTACCTTATATTTTAAATAAAATATATGTTACTTGGGAAAAATATAGTTAAAAAGTTAAAAACTAAAATAGTAAAATGTAAAAATCATGTAAAAAATATCATGAAACATGTCTAAAACAAATAAATAAAAGATAAAAATGTAAAAAATTATACATTAATATATATATTTAAATAGTATATTTTGAAAATATTCAAAACAACCAAGGACCTAATGGTTTAGTTTATTGGAGATTATCTACTTAAACATCTTAATCTACAATCATTTATCCATAATAAAACTTGTGTAGAATCCCATATATATATTAAAAGATATATAAATATCATAATTACATATGGAATAAAAAAGTATAAAGGGGTGAGATCAAATGATATGAAAAGGAAAACATATCAAAATGTAATCAATGCCTAGATCATAAACATATGAGAAAATATGGGAAGGATAAAATTTTATTTTTAAATATCACATTGAAAAATAATAGTAATTCACATGTTTGTAAATAAGGACATATAATCTCAAATGAACAAACATATACCATGGATAAAGTGTTCCATATAATGAGACATTAAATATGCGTCTAAGAGCATAATAACAGGAACAATATTATAATATAAAAGTGTGGTATAAACATAAGTAGAGAAAACATATATCATGGATACAGACAAATACATTCACCACATGGTAGGATTTGGATAACCACCCATGAACCTTCTTTTTCATGGGATATTCCTCACATGTACACTTGGGGATGGAAAAAAACCCTAATGTGAACCCCTTTGGATTATGATAAATCCTCTTGTGTACCCATTTTCTTGGGATATATAATCTTGGTAACCCATTGAGCTCATGATACATTAACATAATATAATTCAATATACTTTGATTTAATACCCCACACATCATCATACATACAAATTTATTTCACTTAAAATCAATTATAAACAAATCTTTTTTACCCCATGGAAGAAGAATGTGTTTCTTAAAAATTCTAAAGTAATAAGAGAAGAAAACATATAAAGGACACAGGATATCCAAAATCTAACTTTAAAAAATTAATCATAAAATAATATAACATCTAAGATGATAAAAACATTACTTCAATAGAGATAAACATTTGGGAAAATATATATGTGAAATTTCAAAAGTTCCACAAAAAGCCTTTTAGAAATTATTTTAAAAGGTTAACTAAAGATTGCATTAAAAAATTCAGAAGGGTAAGAGAAGGAATTAAAAAACATATTATAAATAATTCAAAATAAATTATTCTTGGAAATACATAAATTTAATCAAAAAAATGTGTTGTATTAGAAAAATCATTTGATTTTGATAGGATGGAAAATCCTTTTTAATTTTTTCTAAATAAATTTAATTGGAAACAAACAAAACATGAGCATTATTCAAAACAATGGTAAGTGGTAAAAGTGAATTATGATTCTTTTACAAAATAAGAAATATTATATTTCCAAAAAATAGGGGATAACATTAGTTGGAAGGAAAACATGGATATGAAAGAAATGATTCGTTGGAATGAATGAGAGTTATTCTTACAAATATTACAAAATTTTTTGGATAATTTTTTTAAAAAAAGTATTTATTTATGATGATAATAAATTTCCATTATAGAAATAGAACAAACCATATAAAATGGGGTAATAGTGGGTTCAAATAAAATTTGAAGATGTATAATCATGTATGAAAGACTTTGCCCCATGGAGCTAAAATTCATTTGATAAGACTCTTACAAAGTTGGCAATGAAATAATCAATGGAGATTGAATTAAGGAGATTAAATGGAATTTAAAATAGTATAAAATAGAATATATTTTAATTTTTAATGTAATTGGGCATTGAATACACCATAAGAAATAATTTATTGCATGTAATATAAAAAATGTCCCATTGAGTTGAAAGTGAGACAAAGAAACATTTACATTTACTCTTAATTTATATAGAAGTGATTTAAACTAAAATTTAATAGAAATTAATAACTTAAAAACTAATTTAATAACCATATTAATACCTAAAAATGTTCATAATTTTCATTTATAATCATTATCTATATTTATATTAGTTTTTTTTCACATATTTTCCCATATGAGGTCTTTACAGTTTTCAGAATTTGTACATATTTCTTACAAGTAGTGTTGATATTTTATATTATGAAAAATATCATCATTAAAAGTTACATAAAATTACTATAATTTATTATTAATTAGTATTTATTATGTTTCAATTTACCATGATTAGTGTTTCATTCTTTATCTTCAAAATGAAATCGACAATAAGAACACTTCGGTGATTTTCATAAACAATGAATGATGTTTTCTTAATTATTATGTTAAATATTAATATATCCCATATTTAAAAAATAATAATTAAAATATTTATATCATATTATAACATTAATTTGGTTTCCATATTCATCCTTGATTTAATTTTGTGTTGTTTTCAAATTATGTTGTCAAATTTACCAAAACAAGAACATACCATGATTAATGATTGATAATTACGTGATTTATTTTAAATATATTTATACCAAAAGAATAATGTTCATATTTCATGTATATAAGTTTGGTATATTATAATTTTAATAACCTATAATGGTAATTAATAAATATAGAAATATTACACAATATTAATAAATGGTATTTTTCTTTTTCACTTTCCTTATTTAAGAAGGTATATTTTAAAACAATTGTTTATCATTCATAACATTAAAAGGATATTCAATTTGTATTAAAAATATCTTATTCATACAATAAATATCCTTTTTATCTTTTAAAAAAATTCTCAATACCATCCATTAAGGAGGTTATAAAATGAAAAATGGAAATAGATCGTTGCAAAGGATATTCAATTTGTATTACAAAACAGGTCGGGTCCTGGTTGTGGTAGTTCGCTCAACACACGATTCACGTTTGTTTTCTTAATTAAAAAGTGTAGGGTGGTTAATGATTATAATTTAACTAAAATTACATACTAATATAATAAATATTATTTTTATATCATCGTAATATGCTGAAATTATGTTTTATGAATAATAAAATCACATAAAGGAAAAGGAAATAGTGAGGAGTGGTTATAAATCTTTACCTTACTACGTGGATTGTCTCATTTGTGAAGGGGATTAAGCCTTTGACATACGGTCTTTTGATAAAATGATAACCTCTTTAATGTGTAAAACAGTGTTAATGAAAGGGGTGGGTAGATTTGTTTTCTTAAATTAAGGGATTTTTGTGTGAGGTTAAATAAGGCTAGGAGTGAACCTTTTTAAAGTGAAAAGGGATTCCATTTTTGTAATACCCAAAAATATCCAATAATGGGAAGTCAATATTACTAAAATAGGATCCAAAATTGAGAAATGATAGATATAATAAGAGATAAGGTTGATCCAAACCTCATACAATCAATTAGAAACATTTTTTAACATTCATCAATTCCTTTACCCCTGGAATTATTGACTTTTCCATTTAATCGTTTACCATGATAACATTTTTTTAACTAAGGAAACATAATCATCATTCATAAAAATGAAGTTGTTTTTATAAGATAATTTTGGACCACTATTTAAAAATTTGAAATCGATTTCATTATATTTAATTTATAAAATTGATATAAATTAATTTTAAAATAGTTATGTATAATATATTAAAAACAATTTATGAGAAAATAAAAATGATGTTGTAAAATATAAAATAACAGTTTCTAATTAAAATATTATATTTTTAACAATATAATGTTTCTTATAAGAAATATATTTAATCAAGAAAATGGTTTCGTAAGTTTTATTTCATTATTATATTCATGTGATGTAATAAAATCCATAGTATTTTCAAAAACCATATTTTTCACATATCACATAAAGATAATTTATGTTAGAAAAAATCTGAAAAATTCATCTCAAATTATATTATTATTTTTACTTCATGAAAATATAATAATTTTTCAAAATTAAATTAATGTTATTTTTACATAAAATATTTAAAAAAATCAAAAAAATATAGTGGAAATCTCTTCATATTGGAAAATAGATTATTAAAATGTCAAAAATTCATTATTCTTATTTTTTATAGATTACTAATTAATTTATTCCTAATATATTATTCATATTATTAATATTTTGTTTATTATGTAATAATAATATAAATATTTTATTGAAATAAAACAACAAATATTTTAAAAAATATATTTTTAAGTATAGAATGAATATTTTAGTTTTTTTAGCTATAATAATTTAATTTTATTAGAATTAAAAGTATACTTTTTTTATACCACCATTTCATAATGTGGTAATTAATATTTAGACCCACTAATTCGATGGATGGGTTTAAATGTTTTCATTTGATACCTATATATTTCTAAAAATGTATCATAGTTTTCTTCTAAGTTCAAAATTTCATATGATGCAAGCTATTGAAAAAAGTATTTATTGAAAGAAATATATTAAAAAATTATATGGTGTCTCATTATCCCCTTACATAAATTATATCATCATTAATTTAATTATCCATTACTTTAGAAACTAATTGAGGGTGTCTAATAGATGGACTCAACTGACAATATAATTTCCTAAGATTTATCAACAAACCTATGAAATATATCATTTTACTCTAGAATAGGTCAATAAAAATATTTTTTTAATAAAATAATCTGAGTTAAACATCCCTCATTAATATATATCATAATTTGTATAAAAATGTTGTTTTTATGGGGATCTCATAGTTTTTTTCCACTAATATATGATCATATGTTGGTTTGACATATGGAATGTGATTCCCCTATTTTTGGGATTATTATGCGTTATAATTAGTTATAGTCAATATTTTTCAAATATCACATCAAATTAATATAAAAGAGTAATATTAAGGCTTTCTTGAAGCATATTCTATAAACCTCAATGTGGGATACAATAATAAGTGTATTTAATTTCTTGATATCATCAAATTATTAGTGTGTTGATTTAATTATTTTATAAAACTTCTCATTATACTATAGTTACTAGAATTATAATGAAACATGAAATCTTTTTACCTACATTTGAGGATAAGTATTCATTAATTATCATGATCCACTTGCTTGTCCTAATATTCATTAGTCACAGTGGTAAAATGATTTTTCTTTATTCTCTTAGTTTGGGTAGACATTGATGTTGATTATTTATATTAACCTTGGGTTCCAAATGCTTGTTAGAATAATGAATATAATTATTATAATTAAATAATTATACTACATTTTTTTAAAGTTGGTCACACCATCCATCCATTTAATTTTTTTCGCTTTATATATCATTATAATTCATGTGGTCGATAATATTCTCATCTAACATTCAAGAACTAATAAATTCGTTTGAGATAGTCAAACTTTTCATCTTAATTTTTTATTCCTATAAAATAATGAGTTTTATCTCCTCTGGTCTTTTTACCTCTTTAATTACCATAAAAATTCATATTTATATTCTTTTCCTTGAAAATAATAATAATGAGAGTATCTAACATTTTATTTTTAACTTAATCTTGTGTTGAACAATATATTCAACGCTTCAAATATCCCTTACATCTAATGATTTTTGGAGACATGGATTTAAACAAATAATTAAATTATAGACCTTACTTTCTTGGTAAATTATAAAAATTGAGTCATACATTACATGTCCTGTGTATCTTTTATATTTATTAATGTTTTTATTATCCTTTTTCTTCAACTTAAGAAAATCAATATCTATTTTTGTAGAAAGAGTTTTTGGAAAATATTTACTAAATAAAACATAAGTACACTATTCCTATATCTTGGATTTTATTTATTTCGTTTTAATTATGTTCATTATTATAGTCCACCAATTATAATTTCACATTCCAAATGATTTATGACTAAAAATACCTTTTCATGATCTGTGATCTGTAGAATATACAAAATATTTTCAATTATACTAATCAATTTCTCATCAAATAGGGGACTAGGATAACCGCTAAATATCGACGGATATTGACACACATAAAAATACTTAACAAGATACTTCTTACTTAGTCATTTTGGGCATCAACATAGTTTGAATTATTTTTTATAAATAGAAATTACATTATCATGAAGGTTTACATGCCATTTCCATCTGATTAGCTTTCTTGTTGGAAAAATATTTAAATGGTCCATTACAACCATTGTTGACTCGATTTATCTGGATTCCAACCATCACTATAAATAAAGGAAATTTGGAATTGAGAAATTATTAAATTCAAAGATTGAAACCCATGATCCTTGATAATATAAAAAATTAATGGAATGTATAAACAAACTTATGAATATCGTATTTTTAGTCTATGTTATCCATGATCATCATACTACCTATTTCTCTAACCAAACTAGTTAGTAAATTAAATCATTTTAAATGGTGTCGATTAACCAAATAATATCCTCTGGGAGTGTCAAAATAAGTGTTTATCTTGAACTATTTATCATGATGAAGGTGAATATTGAGTTAATACTTGACATGCCATTTTTCGGGATATTATCCCTTGGTATTCCTGTTCAGATTATGAATCCACTTACAGTATCTATACAAGGATATAATTTCTATGACAACACTTAATCACTATTTTTCAATAACATTAGGATTTTATCATATATGTAGAATTATACCTTAGATATATACCAATGGTTTTACTAATATTCTCTAAAAAATACCCAAAATTACTAAACCCCACGATTATACCAACTAATGTAACCTAATCTAAATATCACAGAAATAATACCCTAATGTCAATATTTAAATAATATATACCACAAATATTCACCCAACCAAAGGACATATATGTGTATTTTCTTGATGATTATCTATATAATAATTTTAATATACTATATTTTTTTCAAAATAAAACCCATGTAGACTCTCTTCTATACTATAAAAAAGTTATAATAATATTTATAACTTGGGAAAAGGAAAAAATAAGAAACAAGTGAGCTCAAATGCTTAGTAGTTGAAAACATATCAACATGCCATCAAGATTTAAATAATATGCTCATGGGAAATCATGTGTAAAGTGGATTATTCATATTAAAAAGAACATTTGACTATAATAGTTGCCTATAAATATTTATAGAAGGATAAGTGATCTCAAATGAACATATATATATTTTGAAATACTTTTTCATAATAATGAGACATTAAAGATAAGTAAAGCATCATAATTATAGGAACATGATTATGATAATAGTGTGGGAAAAATAGTTGCATATAAACCATATTTCAATACTACCCAACAATACATTCATCACATCATAGTCTAGGGTTGACCACTTATGTGAAATATTAGGATTGGGATAATACCCCCTTGTACCCTTAATATTGGGATAAAACCTCCCATTCCCCCCTTTTTCCTAGGATAAATCCTCCAATGTACCCTTTTGCTTAGGATAAATCCCTCATTTTACCCTTTGGATATCTTGATTTAAAAAATTAAAAAAAATACATTGAAATTGGATAGAGGACCCCTCCCATTACCTTCTATACATATTTAGGCTACATAAAATAAATCCTAAACATATCTAAATAAACAAATTAAAATTAAAGTGGTTTATTAAAATTTCAAATAAAATCACGAAATATAATCTTTAATGATCATAAGATATCAAAATTTTCATTTAAAAAATCATAATATAGTATAATATATTATATTATCAAAATATTACTTCATGATAAGTAAATAATAGAGGAAATATGAAAGTAAAAATACAATAGTTTTCATAAATTTTTTTATTGATTGTTATAAAATGTGAGGAGAAAATTAAATTCAAAATAATATTCAGAAGGGAATGATAATACTTTTGAAAAATAATTATAAAGAGTCTCAAATAAATGTTACATGAAAAGATATAAATGTTATCAAAGATATTTAGAATTAAATGTTGAAATAGTGGGTGCCATAGGCCCAACTATGCCGTAATTTTGATTACCATATCTTGTATACATTTAGTTATACATGATGTCATCTTACCATTATAGTGTGGAATTTTCTGAATCCACTATATAATGGTAATTCCCAACGATTAATTGTCATGTCAAGAAGTTATATTAGATCTCTGGCTATAATGAGAACCTTGAGATACTATAAAATTATTCTTAAATATATGATTTATGGTCTAGATACATCTAACTGTGTAAATGTCTGACTATCAGGTGATGGGGGATCATAAGCATTGAGACTTTTTCTCATGAAGTCTGCACTTGGTGATCTCTAGTAGTGAGATCATGAGGACATGCCTGCCAATAGGAACACCACATGTTATGGGTGTCATTTGTCATTCCTATCTATGGAAATGTGTATTGGTTTCCTAACATGAGACAATTAGCAATGTGTATCATTTGATTGCGTACTTTGATGCAAGTAAAAAACCAAGGTATTGAAATCCTGGTAGGGTAGCTTGTGTGGGGCGCGTCGTTGGTGGTAAGATATCGGTTGAATGGTCAAGAAAAGATTTGTAGCTTCCAAGTTTAGGAAGATATATATCTTAGGTCTGGTTGATCAGGATGGTGCTGCATTCATAAGTATTTGGCCAAAGCAGTACAAAGGTAAATCCATCCAAATTGATCATCAAATAATAAAGAATAAAAAGGGCGATGACACAAGTGTGTATCCTGCTTTATGAGATATTTAATGATAAATAGATTATAGTACATAGTCAGTGTTCGTAGGTTGGTTGTCATTGCTATGACAATCCTTATATCTTTAGGGGCCATGATGGGTCGCTAGACTTCGCTCATGGTATGTGGACTTTATTCACTACTATCGAGATAAGGGCCTAGAGGGTCACACACAATAGCGTTTTGAAGAGTCCGCCCTATTCATTCAAATAGGTATATGGACATAGTGGGCCCCACCTCAGGTTCTGAGTGTTGTCCAAGTTGTCGATCACCAAAAGAATTAAATAAATTCATTAATATTCAAGTTATGAATATTTGGAATTGAATTTATTTAGTGTATTTACAAGTTTAGTAAATACAAGAAAATATCAACCAAACAAATATTATTTTAATATTCAAGGTTCATTGAATATTAAGTGGGATAACGAGACGAGTTAAATGGCTCGGTTATTATCATGTAACATATATATATATATATATATATATATATATATATTAAAAGAATTTGATAAAAATAATGTATAATATTAACACATTATAGTTCATCAAAATTATTTATTTAGTGGAAGTTGAAATAAATGGGGGCTGGGGAACCCAACCGGGTACTTATCAACTCCACTATAAATAAAGGAGGGGGTTCTATCTCATATGTGGCCATTCACTATTCATTGATTTCATTGAATGAAAATTGAGAGCCTTTATCTCCTCCCACCTCCTAGAGATAGAAGCAGTTGACCCAAGAACTTAGATCAAGATCTTTCTCAATCATCGAAGGAATCTTGATGCGGTGATCGTTGGGACGTCTAAGACATCGTTGGATCACCGCAAAAGCTCCCAGATTTTGATGATCGACGTTACAAAGGATTTTAAAGTGCATGTGGTCAATCGAGAGGGATCCTGCTATGGATTTTTTAAGCAGCGATCGCAAGAGATGAGTAGCTATCAAGTGATCCTTTGGATCTAGAATGGTATGTTTTCAGTTTAATTTTTGTGCACTTTACAATTTACGTGAGATTCTTGGACATTACCAATGCTTGGATCGTCGACGTCGACAAGTACCGTCGATCCACTAATGAAAATTTTAAAATCCCTAACCCATTGGCTTCCACTATGGGCCCTGGAACTTTTCAGTGGTATTAGAGAGATCACGTAGATTTTTTAATCCTAGAAAATTAATTTTTCAATTCAATTAAGTAGAGGGTTCAAAAATGATCTGATTGGTTCAAACCGTGCGTCGATCCGATCTCGAACATCCATGTTATGAACATTTTTTTTGATTGGATCGAATTTGTGGTTTCATCGTGGGTATTAAATTTTATTCATTCTGAAGGACCGATCCAATCTAGATCATTCATCGGATATGATTAAAATAATATGAAAATTTATAAATTTTACAATTTAATAATTTGAATAATAATTTTATTATAATAATAATATTTATTTTATTATTCTGATAAAATAATAATAATAGATTATTGTTTTATTATAATAATTTTATTATTATTATATTTAAAGGCTATTTTTTAGTTATTAGAAAATTTTGGGGTGTGGAAAATATTATTTGGGAGACCAATACATCAAGGGAGGATTCAAAAATAATGGAGGTGACCTAATTTAAAAAAAGGGGAAAGAATTAAAAGTGGGGAATCTATTTTGTTAAAAAAAATTAATTGGGAAAGGGGGTCCTCATGGACCCCCGAGTGTCTTGCTCGAGATGCAGAAACAAGGCGCTGCTTGGTCCTGTTCCAAGTCACCGCCCACCTTGCTCGCTCCTCCTGCCCAGCGCCACCTGCCTACCTCGGCCGTCCCAGCACCTTCCCCGGCGGCATCCCACAGCAACTGTGCAGAACCCACCGTGCCCCTGTCCATAGATTCCTCCCTTCTGTAGAATGACACATCACCAGACTACTTGGCCCGCGCCATCTACTGCAGTAGCACCAAAAAGTCCGCATGACTTCCCTCCCAACATGTGTTGGCTTTCTCACACCGATGGTCAGCCTCACCCCTTCTTTCCACAGAAGACGGACGGATCTCCCCAAGCCACAGCTGTCGTGCTCCCATCCTGGTGCTGGAGGGCCCTTCCCGACCATCATCATTCTTCTCCCACACCTCGGCTGACTCCTCCTGGGCCACTACAGTGCCTCCTGGTGCCCGCCTCCCTGTCCTGGCCGTCGCGCGGCCTTGACGCCGCCGACTTCCCCTGCGGTCTCACTTACTCGAAGGTGCCACCCTATTCCCGAGTGTCGCACCATCTAGAATGTTGCACCAGCCTCGGACCTTCCCTGTTGGCTCATCTAAATGTCGCGCAGTGCCACAGACTATCCTCGAAGCATTCATCATTCAAGAACGGGTGTTTTGAGACACAATCTAAATTAAATTAAAATAATTAATTAATTTAATTACAGAATTAAATTAAATTAATTAATATATTAATTGTGGATGAAAAAATATAAATTTTAATACCCCGATGAAGATTAATTCAATTTGATTATGACATTTATTTAATTAAATTAATTTAATTTTGATATTAAATGTAAATTAATTATTGGACAGATGATTAATTAAATTATTTGAAATATTTAATTCATTTAATTTAATATATAACTCTCATACTTAATTAATGAAATTTAATTTTTATCGTGCTTTATTTTAGTCACCTACTTGCCATGAGCACCGACCCGTCTATGTTGATTTTATCTAATTAATTATTTTAACTGCATGTGATGATTGTAATTAATTAAATAGATGGTTTGTGCATCGTCTTTCTTTTCGGTTAAAATTTATAAGAGCTTACACGCCCAATTTTTACGATGTACATTTATCTCACTAGTCCATGGCAGTGCAAGATGACACGTGGATCCTGCCAAGATGAGGCGGTACTTCAAGACGTGACGTGGACCTTGCCAAGAAAAGGTTATGTTGTAGAAGAGACAAAAACATACAAAGCAAGGGTCAGTTGCATCAATAGTCGGGATTAGACTCAGGAATGATACACTTAGGTCGTTTAGATGCTCAAAACCAGTCGAGTACCAGTTAACCTTTATGCATTTAAAATAGTGGGAAAATATATAAAATAATAAATAATAAAATGCATAAAGAAGCGGCAAATGTTTTTCTATTAAAGTTCAGTTGTGAGAGCGAAAACCTAGATGATCAAATTTAATAGAAATGGATTACATTCATCGAAATTGAAAACAGATAAAACCCTCAAATAAATATTAAGTCATTACGGCCTTCCATCATTCAAGTTTGAACTAAACTGGTTGTTTGGGGTACCGGTCATGCCATAGTTGAGGGTACCTCTTACTATCAGGGGGTTTTATTAGGGTGGTGGGTTGAATTAACAAAAAAAATAGAAAAGAAATAGCCATAGCTAGTTTTTATAATTTTATAGACAAGCATTGAGTAAGTCAAGAAATGATTTTTGATGTTGGTACATCACTCAGCAAATCAAGGAATTGCGAGTTAATGTGGTTGGTCAACCAAAAGCCTACCTTAAGCCCTTCAAGTAGTTGTGTAGACATATCTTGTAGACTATGAGGGAGGTTTAGGGATCCTTTTCAATAGAATACTCAAATGATAGAGTATTCTGATTTTAGTATATAGGGTTCCTAGAATTTGAAAAATTAGTGGGAGACATCTACAGATTAAATTAATTAGTAATATCACATTCAGTAATCAACATAAAAGGTACTAATATGCTACAGTTTATTTGTAGAGAATGGCATGTAATACCACAATAAAAACTATGATAAATATTGGACAAAGATAATGTCCAAACTATCACAAATTTCAAATGTAGTGTAGGTGCTCGCGCACAATATTACTATAAGGGAAATTCAAGGTGCTCGGGTCGCAACCTGTAAAGCCACCTCCGGAATCAAGGGTGTAAATGCTTACAGAAGACTCATGAATCAAGCATATTATGGTTCTGTCATAATGCTATCATCCACATCTGATGTTTGTTGTGGTCACTGCATCATGACATGGATGATGTTACATGTAGTCTCACCTCCAATAAGTCTTCAAAAGAGAAAGCTAAGAAAGATTTGAATGCAATGATAACACCCGGTTTGTTTGAAGTGAAAGAAAGTTCATAATCTTTCATGTCATACCATTCTTATGCCTTTTACACCCAATTACCATAGATTTGTTTACAGATACAAACAAACTGTATAGAGTAAGCGCTTCCTTACCATTAATGCAACATTCTCCAATAAATAAGAATATTAATGAATGTACCATCTTTTGTTCTTATAGAGAATATATTCAATGAAAAGGCAAAAAGGCCTATGAAAAGTTACGACAAAGGAACCTTCTTCATTTCCTTTAAAGAAAAGTGGATAGTTATTTAATAGGAGGCGATTTCTATCAAATATAATGAAATAAATTTATAGATGTTTAAAAACGCAATGAATTAAAATACAAGAAGATAGTTACCACTTCTCATTTAGATATATTCCTCAATATAAATTACTATTTCTAACACACTTCATGGGTATTGAATAAAATATTACAATAACATATATGTATTTAAATATAGTATCCAAGTAAATATAGGAACTTTATAAGAAGTAATGTGACTTCTCCAAGTAGCTGAGAAAGGGTGATTCCTAAGTCAGCGGTGAGAAACACATAACTTCTAATTGTCATGTTATTGATTCAAGTTGAAGAAGTTGTTGAGTATAACCAAAACATTTATCTCATGTGACTATTTGGTCATAATGAGACATTATTCCATGTTTTTTGAATGAATTTCGTTTGTGGAAACATATTCAAAAAATAGTTCACTGGTACTTGAATCAAAGGCACTACACGATGAATATAAAATGTAAGACTTACCCAGTTGTGGAAATATAATTCTTTGTCATGTAAAACTAAAAGTGTATGTCAAGAATATAGACAGTATGGTATTTAGGCTCGACACAGATAAACACCTGTTGTATTACTGGTGTCTTTAGTTGAGATAAAGAAACCTTTATAAATAAAGGTATGCCACAGAAGCATTTTGGAATTAGATCAACAAGTGAGTGTGAACTATTCCAAAGAAAATGTGGAGGTAAAGATACTTCATAAGATTCCTTTAAGTTAATAAGGAATATAATAGTGAAGTATATGAATGGTTAGAAGATATTAGTTTCTTCATATCGACATGCCGAGGAATATATTGACCAAGAATTCATCGATCATGATAATGTAGCATGGAGTAATTCCTAAAAGCATGTTACCTTATCTACATCACAGACATGATGTTCCTAAGGAGGATCTCTAATAAATTCCTACAGGACATCATTGATTTAAAAAATTTTGCGTGGAGAAATTCCCAAATGCACATTTTATACATCAAAGTTATGATGTATGGAGTATCAATGTTGCAAGTTGCAGAAGCTTCCATTATATTTCATGACGTGCTTTGCAAATAACAGCATAAACCCATAATAGATATGCCAACTAAAATGATAAATGGCTATCAAACATTTCATAGTATTATTAAAATCAATTACGTCATAGGACATGTGTTAATAATTTAAAGTGTTTGTTAAGGAAAACCAAACAAACATTCATCAAGAAAAACACATGGTTCATCTAAGTAATTATCCTTAAAGTTTATTAAGATATTACGTAAATCCCATATTTAGAAAAATTGTAGTCAAGTGGTAGAATACATTTCTATATAAGGGCGAACATCTCTATCAAACATAGTAGGATCAAGATTGATGTGGGCTTAGTCAATGCTCGAGATGCACAAATGGTTGACATAGGAACAACTTTCACAAGTTCATGTAGAAGAGGCATGTTCTAGAAACACAAATTGCGTAGGAAGAATGTAACCATGGTGATGGTTTTATATTCCCCATGACTGGTGATAAATTATTCATTAAGAATAAAAAATCTTATAATTAAGAAGTATATGACTATTATCTAATATCGGAAAGATATATTAAAATTCAATAAGGGATTCCATGTATCAAATTGAAAAGGGCCTTATAAATTGAATACTACAGCAGACATTCAAATGAGATGATACATGGATGGTACTAGCCAGGTACTAATAATTCTAGATTGGTTATTCCAAGTCGGTATGCCCCAATCCCTTAGAATTTTACTTATCATAGCTAAACTTGTAAGATCATTATATTGGTCATTGAATGTCAAGATCATCTTTCTTGGTAGGTGTCTATATGACCCAACCAGAAAGGGATGGTGACATCATATGATTCCAATAAGGGTTGCAATTTACTAAAATCCAGTTCTAGATTAAATTAAGCAACAAGATATTATATAATTCTTTTCAAATGAATCTTTTCCTTGTGTCTACCAATGTTTAGTGGGAGCGGCAATGTTTTAGAAGAGAAATATTTTTAACATATGTAAAATAGATATTGGTCACATAGATAGATAAGACTAGATTAAAAGTAATTCTCCAGTATTTGACATAATGTAGCTGCCTAATATCTAGGTAATAGGATTTATTTAGGTAGATCCATAGGTTTCCTGGTCCTAGTCAATCGTACAAAAAGTGACATTGTATTGAAAAATACAAGTTGGAACAATTTATGTTCGGAATTTTTGCCAATGTCACATGGCTTAATCTCTCGAGGTTGACAAGTTCGTAACATGGGAAGAGATTAATGTTGTGAGTTGAGTTCTATATGCTTCAGAGATGGATCAATCACTTATGCCATAATATGTACAATAATTGATAATTCCAGAATATACTTTATAATAGGCAGATATCAATTATTTCGAGGAGCATTGCAAGTGATTCCGTAAGAACTATCATCTTGTACTTCGGTGAGTAAAAATGATATGTACCTGGTATATGGAGAAGAAGGTATTCTAGTTATCGAGGTGAAAAAACTAGTGATCCTTAGATTAATTTGATATAGTATCATAGTTAGGCTATAGAGATGAGAAATTCAAGATCATAAACTCCAGTGGTAGACATATCCACAAATACCGAGTACGTTGCAGCTTCTAAGGAAGCTAGGAAGCAGTTAACAATTGAAATGTTTTGCTCCAGTTCTTGGATTCGAACCTAGTGAGAAAAGTAATATCATAATGTAAAATATGATATTATTACTAGCCAAGTTGTGAAGTTATGAAAATGGAAAAAAGTTATATACTTGTGGATACCTTATCTTGAGACGTTTTACTGAAGGAGACGAGGTCGCTTATAGAAAATATGCCACATGGAGAAAATGTGGTAGGCCCAGCAGTTAAAGCCATTACTCAGCAGAATCATGATCTTTATCTTGTGAGTAACTAACATGTTTGGTTAGCAAGTTGGATCTACTGCAAGTGGGAGTGTTGAAATAGTTGTTGTCCTAGACCCAACTATGTAGTACTTTTGATTACCATATCATGTATAAAGTTAGTTATACATGATATCATATTACCATTATAGTGTAGGATTTTTTTCATCCAGTATATATTGGTAATGTACAAAGATAAATTGTCATGATCAGAGGTTATAGCAGATCCCAAGACATAATGAGAACCTCAAGATACTATGACATTAATCTTAAATATATTTTCTATGGTCTAGATACATCTTACTGACTGGACACAGTAGATGTTTAACTGTCAGGTGCTGGGGGATCATAAGCATTGAGACTTCTTGTAATGGCCCAGTCCATCCAATGATCATGATATTGTCCGCTTTGGGCCTAGCCCGCACGGTTTTGTTTTTCCCTGGGTTCTGGCCCTCTGGAAGCCCCCATGAAAAGGCCTCATGATGGGAGAGGTATCCACACCACCTTATAAATGGGTGCTTCATGCTCCTCCTCCTTAGACGTGGGATTTCCATAACCCACCCCCTAGAAGGTCTCAGTGTCCTCATTGGAACATCAAAATGGACACCAGATCTGATACCATTTATAACGGCCAAGTCCAGCCCATGATCATGATATTGTCTGCTTTGGGCCTAGCCCACACAATTTTGTTTTTCCCTGGGTTTTGTCCCTTAGGAACCCCCTAGGAAAATGCCTCATGATGGGAGAGGTATCAACACCACCTTATAAAGGGGTGATTCATTCTCCTCCTCTTTTAATTTAGGACTGCCATAACCTAACATCTTGGTTCCGAAAATCACCCAGAGGCACCCCGTACCCGGTTGGTCACACGACCTCAAGCGCATTTACCCAAATGCCAGAGGCTGCCGACTTGCAGCGAGGGATTTGGGTGTGATAGTGGGGAAATTATGACCTCATTTGTAGAGTAACACAATGGAAGGTAAACAAATACACAATAGCTGAAGTAGTAAATATACCAAAAACAGTAATAGCGGATGACTGAAATAAAAAACAATTGAAGCTCAAATTTAAATGATACATGGTACATGTGTTTAAGAAAGTAGCCAAAAAAATCACAATGCTGGAATAAAAACAATAATGAATGAAAGTATAAAAGAAACAAATAAATAGATCCTCAGCATTAGAAGCCTAAGATTTTCCCCAAGCTCTCCAGATCCACAGCAAGTCAAGTACCAGAAGTAGAAGGGCGCTTGACCTTGTCTATACTTGCAAAAATATAATCTGTTTGGGCCCAAAATCATGGCCCAAAAAGGGTGTGCAAATAAATCCAAGTAGGCAACCACCCAAAGATTTGTACCTAAGAGTTAGTGAATATATGACAGGTAAAAGTAGAGAAGCATTAAACAAGAAAGTACTCAGTAGAAAACAATTCCACATATCAAAAGATACTAATCAAGCACTGTAACCCTCTAGGAAGTACACACAGCCTATCCACTCTGGTTATGTTATATGAATATATAAAGACTCTCTAAGGAAGCACTCATAGTAAATTCCCCTTATAGTCAAAAGTGATTCAAGACTCTCTGAGAAAGCTCACATGGTCAATTCCCCTTATAGTCTATGGTGCGTTAAGGACTCTATGAGGATGCTCACATGGTCAATTCCCCATTTAACTCCAAGGTCAAGGACTCTCTGAGTAAGCTCACTCGGTCAATTTCCCTTATAGCACCAAGTGGTTCAAAGACTCTCTGAGGAATATCACTCTGTCAATTCCCCTTATAGTCTAAAGTGCTCAAAGACTCTCTAAGGAAGCTCACTCGGTCAATTTCGCTTATAGTCTACTACACCAGGTTCTCACGGCCCTGTGTAGGTCAATGAGCATAGGAAGGCAAAAATGGCCAAGGTATACCTAAAGATCTACTTGGATTATCAGTCTACAACATATCAAGTATGTCTGAATACAAACACTCCACCCTATAACACTCAGTATGGAAAACAGGAAAGGTATCCAAAGAAGCTATGCAGGCCAACAGTCATAAGCAAAACATGCATGGGAAACACATCCAAAGCATAACAATTAACCCTATTCATATCCAATTAACCTCTACACAAGCATACAAGCATGGAAGGAAATCAACAGGGTAAAACGGTAAACACGCAATACCCTGTTCAAGGGTATTGGTCAAAATTGCACATAATACTCAAAGACCTTCAACGGAAAGGCACAAAACACCTACCTCGGTGTTGGAAGATCGCTATATGTGAACCTCGAGGCTTGAATCACCTTGGAACACCGATGATATACAAAAATTTCTAAAACATTTAACCCATGATATCTCATGAGAGAGGAGAAATCAGAAGATGGGGCTCTAGGAGAAAAGAGAACTCACCGATGTGATTCCAACACAACTGACGATGTTCGATTTGGAGGACGAATGCTTTCTCGGGGGTTCGTCGAGGATCCATGGCCGTATGGAGCACTCGGTAAAACAAGACCTAAAAGGAGATTGATCTAGAGATTAGAAGTGACCCTGGTGGGTTTAATGAAAAAAAATAAAGTACACAGAGTTTACTTTTGAAGTACACGGCGTGTACTCAAAATTTCTGTACTCCACTTTAGGTGACCTCCAGGTCACCCCACATGGTCGTGTGCATGGCCGCTACACAACCAGCACCCGCTACATGCGGTAACTGGGTACACGACATGTACTCATAAATTAAATGGTGTGTACTTAGAAAATTTCCAGAGTTTCCTCTTTTTCTCAAAAATGACAAGATAAGGAAAAACATACTTGAATAGAAGGTTCGGGTTCTTACAAACTTCCCCCCTTAAAGAAATTCATCCTCGAATTTCCCTAGCACAACGTAGAAGAAGAAACCCCGAACAGCTCCAGCCATTGTGCTCGTACATCGGACTCCCTCTCCCAAGTCTCATCCTATACTCGCCCGTGCTGCCATAACACCCATCCAGAGGAACATACCATCCATAGAGAACCTTAGTACTGCGATCAACAATCAGGATAGGATACTCCTCGAATGAAGCATCCACTTCGAGCAAAACCTCCTTAGCTTGAAAGACATGAGAGGGGTCTGAAAAGTAACATCGGAGCTGAGAAATGTGAAAAATGTTGTGCATAGCCCGATACCTCTGAGGAAACTGAAACCAATAGTCAACTTGCCCAAGTCTCTCTAACACCTCAAACGACCCGACGTTTTTAGAAGAAAGTATACCATGTCCCCAAATTCCTATATGTCCCATCCTCAATGTGACATGCAGGAAAACCAGATCCCAGATCCCCGACCTCGAACTCTAGAGGTTGTCTCCACTGATCAGCATAAGACATCTATCGAGACTGTGCAGTAGCCATCCTCTTCCGAATCAACTCTATCTGCTCTGTGGTCTTCTGAACCAGATGAGGTCCAGCAAAGCTGCCTCTCCTACCTCCCGCCAACAAAAGGGTGATCGACATGGCCTACTATATAAAGCCTCATAAGGTGCCATATGAATAGTTCCTTGAAAACTATTATTATAGGAAAACTCCACAAGAGGTATATGATTATCCCAATAACCTCCAAAATCCAGAACGCATGCTGAAAGCATGTCCTCAAGCACATGAATCGTACGCTTGGACTGACCATCTGTGTGGGGATGGTAAGTTTTATTCAAAAGTACATGTATACCCAAAGCCTTATGAAGCCCCTGCAAGACCCGAGAAGTAAAACTGGCATCCCTGTCTGAAAGAGTGGAGTGTGTAACTCCATGCAGATGTACAATCTCATGGATGTACAACCATCTGAGCTCATTAAAACTGAAGGTCTCCTTGATCGTCAGGAAGTGGGAAACCTTCGTAAGCCTATCAATGACAACCCAAACTGCATCATTCCCTCAAGGTGACCTCGAAAACCCTATTATGAAATCCATCACGACGTCATTCCACTTCCAATCGTGAATGGGTAACTGCTGTAAAAGCCCTGTTGGTCACTGATGCTCCGCCTTCACCTGCTGACAAGTGGAACACCTCATGGAGAAACCAGAAACATCCCTCTTTATACCTGGGAACCAATACCAGTGGTGCAGATCACAATACATCTTGGTGACACTAGGATGAACTACCCAAATAGAGGAATGAGAATCCATCATCAAATCCTCACGTATATCAGCTGGCACTCATACACGCCCCTAGAAACACAAGATCTCATCCTCACCTACTATCCATCTAGGAATAGGGTCCTCTCCTAACACACTCTCCTATAGAACTAGGTCTTCTGAATCTGATAGCTGCCTCATTCTCACTTGATCAAGAAGAGTAGTGGTAACTGATACAGAAGAAAGAAACATCTGTCCCTAACTATTGTGAACCTCCAAATGCATCTTAGAGAACAGAGCCATAAGCTGCCACTCCCTGATGGCCTCCTGAACTGCCTGTATCTGAGTCCTCCTGCTCAATGCATCAGCCAGTGTGTTGCCTTTCCCAGGCATATAGGCAAGCTTAATGTCAAAGGATTGAAGGTACTCAACCCACCTTCACTGTCTCAAATTCAGATCACACTGAGTTAAGATGTACTTAAGACTTTTTTGGTTGGTGAAAACCAAAAAATGATATCCTAAAAGATAATATCTCCAATAACACAAGGAATGAAAAACAACTGCCAATCTAGATCGTGCATCGTGTAATTCCTCTTGTGTGGCCTCAACTACCGAGACCCGTACACAAAGACTCCATCTCCCTGCTTAAGCATAGTTCCCAGCCCGATAAATAATGCATCACAGTAAACACTATATCACTTTCCTAGCCCTTTCAAGACTAGTATTCGTGCTGAAGTCAACATCTCTTTCATCTCCTGAAATGCTGACTCCCAAGAATCGGTCCACCTGAACTTCACACCCTTCTTAGTCAGACCCATCAGTGGTGCTGCTAAGCATGAAAAATCCTCTATGAAATGTATGTAGTATCCAGCCATCCATAGAAAAATCTTCACCTCAAAGACGTTATTCAGATGCTCTAAGGAAACTACTGCTCTCACTTTCTCTAGGTCTACTGATAATCCTATCTCTGAGATAACATGACCCAAGAAGTGAATATGATCCATTAAAAGGTGTCATTTTGAGATCTTAGAATATAATAGATTCTCTCTCCATGTACTCCAAATGATCTCAAGATGGGTAGCATGGTCCTGCCAAGTGTGAGAGTACACCAAAATATCTTCCACGAAGACCACCATGAAGGAATACAAGTATGGATGTAACAATTGGTTCATCAGTTCCATAAAAACTATTAGTGCATTCATAAGACTGAACAACTTAACCATATACTCATATAGACTGTACCTACATCAGATGGCTGTGAGAGGTATATCAGATGGTCTAACGTGCAACTGATGATAACCGGACCTCAAGTCAATCTTTGAGAACACATGGGCTCCTCAAAGATGATCAAAGAGATCATCAATCCTAGGCAAGGGATATCGGTTCTTGACTGTCAAATAGATCAACTTCTGATAATCCACACAAAGCCTGAGGGTAACATCTGTATTCTTCACAAATAGGACAGGAAAACCCCAAGGAGAAGTACTGGGTTGGATGAAACCCTTTGACTACAACTCCTCTAACTGCTTTTTGAGCTCGTGAAACTCAGGTATAGCCATCCTATAAGGAGGAATGGACACCGATGCCACTCTTGGCACAAGCTCAATAGAAAAGTCTACCTCGTGCTCTAGAGGCAAACCAAAAAATTCCCCTGGAAAGACATCTCTAAAATGGTCCACCACTAGAGGAAATTCTAACTAGGAAGTCCCCTGGTCATCCAGATATAGACTATAAATATGGTCTATAACTCCTCCAAACCCATAATGCTCGGGTCCCGCTTTACTCTCATGGAATTCCCACTCGCCCCTATGAAGAAACGATCTACCCAATGGTGATGTGAAACTCACCCTACAACGATAAGAATCGACGAATGCCTGGAATGGAACTAACCAGCCCATCCCAAGAATGACATCATAGCATGTCATCTCTAGGAAATAGAGGTCCCATAAGAAGTGACACCCACCAACCTATAGAGGGAACCCCCTGCATTGATGTACACTAGCCATTCTAGTCCCCAACAGAGTGTCTAGAATCAAGATATTAGCAGAGGAAAATATGCATAGACCAAGGCTCTCCATAATCGCAATAGATATAAAGCTATGGGAAGCCCCTATATTGAAAAGATCAGAAGCTAAAACTGAGGCTACTAATATTTTACCTCGAACTATAGAGGGTCGGGGTTCATACTTCTGCTGGGTCTACTCCACTGAAAAAGTTTGACCTGTACCATGACCCTATGACCCTACCTGATGACTCTGAGCTGATCCACCCTAAGGTTGCTGAAATCTCGGTGACTGAACACCATGGCCATGACCTCCACCTCGGCCTGAACAGTCAGAAGAACTCCAGTTCCCTGACTGGTGAGAAACTGGTGGTGCTGCTTCTAAACGTGGAGTCATAGAAGAACCCCTATTACCAGCTGTTGGTGAGAAGATCTGATAGAATCACTGAAGGTGACCCATCTTTCCGCAAGATCATCCCTTCACTGGGTCTCTCGGGCAATGTGGCCTCGTATGGGCGCTCTTCCTACACTGGTAGCACACCACCTAAATACCAGAAGATGCATCCTGCCTACTCTAATCTCCTTGTGCAGTCTTTCGGCGACACTTATTTCTATCAGTAAGAGGAATACTAGCTATGGATGCCGAACCGCCCTAGATCACAGCTCCAGAATCCCTCAAGTTACACTATGTGATCAGTTCCTGGTTGACAATAGAGGATATCAAAGTCAACCTGAAGATGTTCACCTGATATCGGAAGTTGTGCCTCAGACCGTCCTCAAACATCCAAGTATGGAACAAGTCATCTTCCCCTATAAAGGGTGTAAAGTGTTGCAGCTCAGTAAAGTGAGAGGAATACACCATAACAGAAAGAGGACCCTCATCCAGACTCATGAAATCTTGGGCTCGATCAGCCCTCAAGGTATCCGAATAGAATTAATCATAGAAGATGTGATGAAACTCATCCCAAGCCATATTCTGCTATCACCCCGCCTGTGAGATCACATCCCACCACCTCTTGGTGGAGTCTTAAAGCATGTAGGTAGTGAGCTTCACCCTCTTCTCTAGAGGTATCCCCAAATGCTTGAAAATAATCAGCGTGGCTTCTAGCCATGACTCTACAGCCTGGGGTCCTCCATCCCCTCGGAAAGTGGGAGGATGCTGCTGCTAAAAGACCCATGTCAATTCTTCCATCGATGGGGCAGGTGGCGGTGCTCCCTGAAAGGTCTGTATCATCCTCATAAAACCCTATCTGATCTGTACATCAACACCTGTGTCAGGTAAAATGGCTAGTGCCAAGGCTGGTATGACAAGCTGATCTATAGGTAGTCCCTGAGCAACCATGTCCGGTGTCTGATCCCTTCCTTGCAACTGGTATATAACCAGGGGACGTCTCGGTGGCATGACTCTACAAGGTCAAGAACACACCATAAAACAAGATTTTCAAGGACTGAAAAATGGAGGTGTAAGAAGTGAACAAGAGAAATAAAGAACTCAAGTTTTACAAAACATGAAAACACGTCATGTAAAATACTACACGGTGTGTTCTCTTAAGTCATTTACATGGGCGTTTACTCCTGGCTAAACTAGTCGTGCAACAATGGAAACACACAGCGTGTTGTCCTAACACACAATGTGTACTTGAATCCTCTTTCCATGCTTGAGTCCTTCTACATGGTTAATCCACACAACTCTCCTAAGACAAGACTACACTGCGTGTTCAAAGTAGACATGATGTGCACTAGACGAGCTTCACCTGGTCCATGTTGTTAGTGACACGGCCGAGTACCTAGGTCAGACTACATGGCATGTTCAATCCTGACACTACATGTATAGCTTAAGGTTTATCCGTTTGTGTTGTTATTTACACGGGTATACACAAGGTCAACACTACACGGTGTGTTGAACTGGTACATGACGTGTTCCCACCAGACTTTCCCCATCTAGTGTCTCTTCCCACATGACCTATGACATAGTTATAGACAAAACAACATTTACATAAAGTACACAACGTGTACTTAAGAAAAATAGTTTCTTCCCAAACAGAAGAACACATGGCATGTACTTAACATTACACGATGTGTATTCTGGGTTTTTCCGGATAGTAAGCCTCAGAAACTATTCTGGAACCCAGAAAAACACTGAAACAAACATTGAAAGTTCCAAAATCCAATCTGTGAGGGCCCATAATCCCCAAGAATAAAAGTTTGACATCTTATACATGTTATAAAATGGAAAACAAGGTAATGATCCACCAAATTCCTGTCCATGAGGGCCCATAACACCTCAAGAACCAAAGTTTGGCATTCATTCAAAAAAACCTTACACAAACAATACCCTATCAAACATCAGGTATTTTTATCAAGGCATCTGTCACAATAGCATGCATATTCTACACCACATCTATCCCAAGAACATGAAATCACTAATGCATCCTAAATGGCATGGAAAGAATGCATGACATGTGATTTCTAGTAAGTGCCTATATGATGCATGAGATGGAATACCCTCATCTCATCATGTTGCGATAGAAATAGAACCTCAAAAACATCAATAGTAACAACACAAAACATGTGAATCACCCAATGGTGAAAATTAAATCAACCATAAAGTTACAAAACCAGAAAAATTACATTAAACGAGATAGATTGGATTTTCCCTATACATTGAGTTAGATATTCCCAGACACAGATTATTATCACGTACCTATTCCATCCTATCCCTGGATAAAGGTTCCAAAAAGTAAGTTAAGAGAAAATAATTCCTCTAATACCACTTTGTAACATCCCGATTCCGGAAGCCACCCAGAGGCGCCCTGTACCCGGTTTGTCACATGGCCTCAAGAACATTTACCCATACGCCAGAGGCTACCGACTAGAAGCGAGGGCATTGGTTGTGATATTGGGGAAACTATGCCCTCATTGGTAGAGTAACACAACGGAAGGGAAACAAATACACAATAGCAGAAGCAGTAAATATACCAACAACAGTAATAGTAGAAGACTGGAATAACAAACTAAAGCACATATATAAATGATGCATGGTACATGTGTTTAGGAAAGATGCCAAACAAATCACAAGACTGGAATACAAACAGTACTAAACAAAAGTACAAAAGAAACAAATAAACAGATCCTCAGCATCGCAAGCCTAAACTTGGTCCCATGCTCTCTAGCTCCACAAAAAGTCAAGTACCTAAAGTAAAAGGGTGCTTTCCCTTGTCTATATCTGCGTCAATATAATCTATTTGGTCCCAAAAGCATGGCCCAAATAGAGTGTGAGACTAAATACTAGTAGTCAACCACCCAAAGATCTGTGCCTAACAGTCAGTGAATATATGTCAGGTAAAAGTACAGAAACAGTAAACAAGAAAGTACTCAACAGACAACAATTTCACATATCAAAAGAAACTAATTAGGCATGGTAAACCTCTAGGAATTGCACATAGCCTATCCCCTCTGGTTTAGTTATAAGAATATATAAAGGCTCTCTGAGGAAGCACTCACAATCAATTCCCCTTATAGTCCAAAGTAATTCAATACTCTCTGAGGAAGCTCACACAGTCAATTCCCCGGATAGTCTAAGGTAAGCCAAGGAATCTATGAGGAAGCTCACACAGTCAATTCCCCTTATAGCCCCACAGTCATGGACTCTCTGAGGAAGATCACTTGAAAAATTACCCTTATACCCCCAAGTGGTTCAAAGACCCTCTAAGGAAGCTCACCCGGTCAATTCCCCTTATAGTCTAAAGTGCTCAAAGACTCTCTGAGTAAGCTCACTCGGTCAGTTCCCCTTATAGTCTACTACACTAGGTTCTCACGACCATGTGTAAGTTAATGAGCATAGAAAGGAAAAAATGTCCAAGTTAAACCTCAAGAACTACTTGGATAATCAGTCCACAACATATCAAGCATGTCAGAATACAAACACTCCACCCTACATCACTAGGCATGGAAAACAGGGAAGGCGACCAAACAAGCTAAGATGACCAATGGTCATAAGAAGAACATGCATGGGAAACACATCCAAGGCATAGAAATCAACCTTATTCATATCCAATTAACCTCTACACAATCATACAAGCATGACAGGTAATCAACAGGGTAAAATGGTAAACAAGAAATACCCTATTCAAGGGTATTGGTCAAAATTGCACATAATACTCAAAGACCTTCAACGGAAAGGCACAAACCAGCTACCTCGGCATTGGAATATTTCTATATGTGAACCTCAAGGCTTGAATCACCTTGGAATGCCTAAGATCTACAAAAAATGTCTAAAACATTCAACCCATGATATCTCATGAGAGAGGTGGAACCAGTAGATTGGGCTCTAGGAGAAAATAGAACTAACCAATGCGATTCCAACACAACAAACAGTGTTCGATTCAGAGGACAGATGCTTTATTGGGGGTTCGTCGAAGATCTGCGGTCGTACGGAGCTCTCAGTCGAACAAGACCTAGAAGGAGAGCATTCTGACGATTAGACGTGACCCTGATGTGTTTAATGAAAAAATGTACATAGCGTGTACTTTTAAAGTACACTTCATGTACTTTCCATTTCCACAATCTGATTTTGGAGGCCTCCAGGTCACCGCACACGGCCGTGTTTATGGCCGCTACATGGCTAGCACTAGGCTACCTGAGGTAACCGATTAGACGACATGTACTCTTAAAGTACACGTCATGTAGTTCGAAAATTTCCACAATTTACTATTTTTTCTCAAAAACAACCCAAAAAATAAAAAAATACTTGAAAAGAAAGACCGAGTTCTTACACTTCTTCTCATGAAGTTCACACTTAGTGATCTCTAGTAGTGCGATCGTGAGAAAAAACTCTCCAATAGGAACACCATAGGTTTTGAGTGTCATTTTTCATTCCTATCTACGAACACATGTATTAGTCTCCATACATGAGACCATTACCAATGTATAACATTTGATTGTGTACTTTGATTCTAAGAAAAATCCATGGTATTGAAATCGTGGTGAGGTAGCTTGTGTTGGGTGCATCGTAGGTTGTTTGAAATTCGTTGAATGGTTAAGAAAGGATTTGTCACTTCCAATTTTAGGAAGTTATATATCTTAGGCCTGGTTGATCAGGGTGGTGATGCCTTCATAAGTATTTGTCCAATGTAGTACAAAGGTAAATCCATCAAGATAGATCAACAAATAATAACACAAGAAAATGGCGGTGACACAAGTGTGCATCCTACTTTATGAGATATTTTACAACAAAGAGATTGTAGTACACAATCAGTGTTCGTAGGTTGGTTGTCATTTCTATGAAAATCCTTATCTCTTTAAGGGCCATGATGGGTTTCTAGACTCCACTTATAGTCTGGCTATTTTATTCACTTCTATCGAGATAAGGGCCTAGAGGGTCACACAGAATAGCATATTCAATAATCCTCCCTATTCAATCGAATAGGTATATGAACATAGTGGGACCCACCATGGGGTCCCAGTGTTGTCCAAGTTGTTGATCACCAAAATAATTAAATAAATTCATTAATATTAATGTTATTAATATTTGGGACTAAATTTATTTATTGTATTTACATGTTTAGTAAATATGAGAAAATATTAATCGAACGAATATTATTTTCATATTCAAGGTTCATTTAATATTAAGAGCGATAGAAAGTCAAGTTAAATGGCTCAGTTTTTATCACGTAATATATTTTATGTATATTATATGCATGTGATAAAAATAATAAATAAATTTGATACAGTATAGTTCGTCAAAATTATTTATTTAGTGGATGTTGAAATAAACGGGGTCCAGGGAACCCAACCGGGTATTTATCAACTTTACTATAAATAAAGGAGGAGGATCTCTATTATGTGTGCCCATTAACTATTCATTCACTTTCAAGGAATGAAAATTGAGGGCCTCACTCTCCTCCCACTTCATAGAGAGAGAAGCAGTTGATCCAAGAACTCAGTTCAAGATCATTCTAAAGCATTGTAAACATCACGATGCACAGATCATGGAGACATCGAAGGCATCATGGGGTCGCCGCGTTAGCACCCAAATTTCAATGATCGATGTTCCAACAAATTATTGAAGCACGTTTAGACAATCTAGAGGGATCCTGCTATATATTCTTCAAGTAGCGATCACCAGTGATGAGTTATAGTCGAGCGTGCCTTTAGATCTAGAACAATATGTTTTCAGTTTTTTTGTTCTCTTTACAATTTACGTTAGATACTTGGACCTTAATGGGGCTCAGATCATTGGTGCAGAAAATTACCGTTGATCCACCAATGAAAATTATTAAATCCCTGACCCCTTGGCTTCCATTGTGGGCCCCAAAACCTTTTATTAAATAAAACAAATTTTCTAATTAAATAATGGAAACCCATTTTATAATTTTTTTTAAAATAAATTTTTCGAAAGCCCACATCCTAAAAATTATTTCAAAAATTAAACTAAAAATGGTTAATGTAACACCCCAAGCTTCCACGGTACGCTTCTCTTTCAATAATGTAATAGCTTGCATTGTACGCAAGTTCGAGATTCTAACACACCGCGACCAATCAAAGTAGCCGTTATGAATAGTAATACCAAATTTTTGAGATTATATAAATTTTCTATTTAAAATGGAATTCATTTTTGGATTTGGAATATCGAAATTAGCCTATGTTGAATTTTTTTTATATTTTTGAGAACTTCCAATTTTCGATGAATAGTGAAAAATACTTAAAAACAACATTTTAATCAAAATAATTTATAGTGATAAATTATACTATTGAGTGGTTTTAAAGTATAATTATAATATAATTTTACCATTTTATCCAATGGTGGTCATTATAATTAATTTTACTTTGAAATTGGACATAAACAATTGTCAATCTTTTGATTGATATTGTTTCTTAAAAACACGCTATTTGTTTTGACAACGAGAATTAATTATAAAATTAATTAATGCAACTTAAATGTTTGGAATTTTGTAAAATAGACATCATTTTATAATTCGGAATATTAATTATAGCTTATGGTGAATTTTTGGTATTGTTCTGAAAAACTTCAATTTTTTATGAATAGTAAAACCACTAAGTGGTAGTTAAAAAACTGATTTTTTGTTTAAATGAAACTTTACCGCTTCTATGAATTGAATTTAAAAAATCCGACGTACATGGTTATAATTAGGAAGTAAAATGTGGTTCAATGGGATGAAAATAATTTTTGTGGATAATAACTTTTGAGTTTTATTATCCGCGATTAGAGGTAATTAGAGTAATTTAAGGTAAAAATAATGTTATAATAATATGAAATTACCTTGACACATGTCCTACTCTTATTGGATGACTCATGGCCGAGAAAGAAAATCCATGGTTCAATTTTTGGGACCCCATGGACTCACTTGGGTAAGATAATGACATTAATACCTTTTATTTAAAGTAAAAATAAAAATGTCACAAACATGTATTGTTTTACTAAAACAATTATTACATGGGGTTATACAAGTCATATTTTTGACTATAAATATTCATTATAAATATAAAAAGCTTTCCTACATCATGATAGTTTTTTTTATAATTTTTAGACATTAAATAAATTAAATTTATTATGACACCATGATGATACAGCGATTACCTCATTAATTAACGATTTAAATAAAATGAAAAGATAATGTAAAATCTAAGACGTAAACTTGTCAAAAACCTATTGGATGGGTATATTTAGAACCCTTATCACCTTATCCTAGAAATATATCATTGTGGGACCTTTAAAATCCGAAAATAACTTCATAATAATGTAACATTTCATGACATTCCAAGAGTGCCCCTCCTCTCCTCTTATAAAAGGCCCCCACCTCTACCACCTTATTCACACATTAAAAGCCATTTGGCTCGGACAAACTATTCCCAAATACTCTCTCAACTTACCTCTATTACTCCTAGAAGCCTCACTTTGGGCATAAGTCTTCCCAAGGAAGCCTTTGTCTCAAATCAAAAAGAGTTACCCGATTTAAAGGTAATGTCTTCTCTTATGTTCTTTTGTTTTATTTTTCTTCTCCAACCCCTTAAACACTTTTTATTCCTTTATTTTGTAACAAAAACAGTATATTAAATATCCTAGAATTTTGTTATGATAACTATTTGATTTACACTTACACACACCCTCGTCTAATTGTTAATGAACATACTGTTTCTGTGGGTGGTGAATTACTGCCTCACGAAATGATGATTGTTCAATCTTCTTTTAACACCTCTCATGGTGTCCATTAAGATGTCACTATATTTATATATTATATATATTATGTTTATGTTTTCTTTGTGCTTCTTTATTTTTCATTTATGGCATACCTTTATGATTTCCATTATGGGTAAACGCGATAATTTCATTTTAGGAAGTGCGGACTATCGCCCCCTCAAAGTGATTTGAATTGTTAATGCCATATATGGGACGTGTAAAGGATGAAGTAAATGATATTATATATGATATTATACTTGAATTATAATACACCTTTATATCATTATGATCTCATTCCATTAAATACGAAATAGAAATGAAAGTAGCGTTCAAGCGTACATACGGCTTACCGTCTCCATGAACGGTGCATTTCATTTCTTACCTCTAAATGTTATGTAATATTATAAATGCATATATATACTGGATATATATGATATATATGATATATACATCATGAATATAACTCTGGATAATAATGGATATTTTACCACCTGAACAACTTGTAATTATAAGAAGTTTATTTTTGACTCAAGTACCAAAGATCGACAAAACGACCGTTATTAACTTAAATAATTACATAATGTTCATAACATGGTAATAAGTGATATAAAAGGAATAATAAACTTGAAAAAGGTTCTTAAGAAATTAGAAATTAACTCTAGTTTATTATTCAGGAGGTTAAATAACAGTCGAGTCAAGTCAGACACGAGGTAAGGGACTTCGTCTCAATCTCCTTTCATTGAGGCATATTTTGTTTTATACACAACTTTATTTTATAAGATGTATAAACCCCTTTGACTTTTACGTTTATTCAAAAACAATCTTTTTATACAAAGAGTTTTTACTAGAAAACAAAAGGAATATTTTTTCTTACGTATGCGGCAACAACGACTTCTCCATCACCGTGACCATTATTTGAGTTTCGACTTCCTCTACAAGCCATAATTTTTTTTAAGTGAAAAATAAATACCATGTTTTACTTTTCTTTTATTTTGGTATTGAAAATGGTTTTGATAATGTTATTATTATATTAATGTGTTGTATTGATATCTTGTGATTGAAATGTGGAAATGTTATGTTTCCTTTATGGATGTTTTATGTGATACGATTATGTTATGGTTTATGACATGTTTAAACCTTTTCATATAAGGAATGCATTGGACTTAATAAGTGATGGGTAGAGCCCGATATAGCTCCTCGATGCATCAGTAGGTCTCATGAGACAAACAAGTGTCTTGGTACAAGGCCTTGACAAAATCTTATTTATAGTCTTGGCACGAGCCCTTGGCTACGTGGTTATGATAGTCTGGCATTATGCATTCCATCATTATGAAAGTGGTTATTGATATTGCATGTGATTATTCGACTAGTATAATATCCATGTGAATAAGTAAATGGAATTATTTCATTTTAATTTTTCCATATTATACTGAAGTTCAAGTTTAAAAGGCTTTTGTTTTAGTTATACATTGCCTAAAATGCTTATGTTTATTTATGGAAGTTTCCACTATATTATTGTCATTACAGAGCATCTGAGCTCACCCCTTTCTATGTTTTTTTTTCCCAGGATGTGAAGAAATATTTTATGACTGACCTGTAGGGATAGTATGAAAGGGATATGGGTGTGGACTATGGAGACTATGTTATTTTAGTTTTTCACTTTATGATGTAATGTAACATTTATGAACATATCTAGTGTTTCCAAGGCTACTAAACTAATCGGTCTTTAGAGACTTGATATTTTGTGATCATGACAATGTTACGTAATAACGCACCGACTCTGGGTAACTGGGGTCGGGGCATTACATTTGGTATCAGAGGTAGTTTAGTATTAACCTTGGAAGCTAGATTTAGATAAAATCTGATTAGAGCACATATCCCTAAGATAGACTTTGAGGATTAGTATAGAATAACTTCCTAGAATTTTGGTATTATAGAGATTTTGTGAGTTTTCCAAGAAATACATCCCTGTTTGGATACGAGAAGGTAGAGGTGGATCTGGAACAAATGTAACTAGGGGTAAAACCTGAAAACACCGCTTTGAGCTAGACTTGAACGGGAACTGGTGCACGACAACGGGCCTTGCTGCACTCTTGGTTACGACACTCCTGGGGGATATTCATAGGATAATTCTCATTTTCTTTACAAACCATTATGAAGGTTTTATGAGTATATACTTCCTCAAAGAAAACATTTTTATTATTATGGATTATATCCATAAATAGTTCAATTTATGTTATGTGTTTTGAAAGATTGTTATTATGTATTTCGATTCAAAAACTAATCTAGTTTTGGACATTGTTTAGAAATGGATCCTAGTGGAAGGAATGGAAACTGTATCAATACATGCACTCCATGTAGGGATTTCCCTCCTGCTCAAGATAATTATAATGGAGCTGGTGATACAACTGGTGCTGATCAACTTATCACCATACTGGGAAAACTCACTTTAGGTTATGAATAATAACCTTACTCATATGGAGCACCTTGATCCGCAACGTAGAGGATCAATGTTAGACCGCTTCATGAGGAAACAACCACCAACATTTAATGGGGGTACAAATCCATTAGTAGCTGATCAATGGATAAATTCCCTAGAGAATATATTTCAGGCTTTAGGGAGTAGTGAAAGGGAAAAATTTGTCATGGCAGTTTACCAGCTCACTAGAGATGCTGATCAATGGTGGTCATTGATGAAAAACACAAAGAAAGATGATAAAGTATCAAATATGGAATTGAGGGAGTTCAAAGAGATTTTCTTAGAAAAATACTTTCCTCGTGACCATCGAGCAGATATGGAAAGACAATTTCTGAGTATTAGACAAAAGGAGGACGAGAATGTCGCAAAGTATGAGGCTAAATTTACAAGGTTAGAGAGGTATGCTGCAGATTATATACGTAACCCAAGAAGTAAGATTGATCATTTCTTTGATGGGTTAAAACTGTTTCTCCGTCAAGCCTTAGTCTCACAATATTTCTCGTCATACGAAGATATTGTCTCATGTGCTATCAAGACAGAAAATGAATTCTCTAAATCTTATGACAATAAAGTAAAGCAAGAGAAGAAGAGAATGGTGGAACAAGAGACAGATAAAGGGAAAAGGGAAAGAGGTATTTTCCATTATGTGATAATTATGGGAAGAATCACCCTAGTACTTGCCTAAAAGGAATGAGAGTTTATTATAAATGTGGATAAAAAGGTCACCAAGCTCGTGATTGCAAGGGAAAGAAAGAGGATATCAATGTTGAATGCTACAATTTTAGGGAAATGGGGAATTATGCAAATGAATGTCCTAAGCATCAGGGAAACTTACTTCAGAAAAGGCCAAGGGATCAAGGCCAATCCTATGCTGTTACTACAGTTGAAGTGGAATAATTAATGTATTGGTGCTTTTGGACTCAAGGATTATATTATGGTTATAAGAATAATGTGATATATATATAAGGATTATACTATAGTACTTGTTGTTTTCATTAAGGTTTTAATATGATTAAGGTAATCATATTTTTAGTATATGACAATAGGAGAAACTTTACTTTGTTTGGGGAATATGATGAATTGATTTTGGAATTTAGAGACCATTTAGAGAAAGTCTGGATAGAGGTATTTTGGATAACTATAAAGGTTGGAATGGATTAAGTTGAATTTTGGATATTATTGTTTAAGGTTAAAACATTTCTGAAGATTATTTTTGGAATATTATAATACAATAGTTTTAGGAAAAGGACAACCTGTAGGTTGGGGGATAACCCATCACGTCGGACAAAGCTGTAGGAATCGAACCCACAACCATAGTGAGACATGCCTTTATTACCTACCACTAGCCTACAGGAAGTCCCTGGTTATTAAAAAATAGTTTTCCTAATCTAAATGGTATGTGTTAATATTTGGAACCTTGTACGATTAGGATAAATATAATATTTTTGAGTTCTATTACCTTTTGGAGTGAAAGATGGGTTTGTGGTAAAAATTTATTAAAGAATGAAAGTCTATATGGGATGTAAGTATATTTCCTTATGTTCTTAGTAAATCTCCTAAATAAATTCCTCAAATTTATGAAAGGTAACTTAAAAAAAAAATGTTTTCGGTTAACTTTTCCAATTGGGGAATCAATGACCGTTTAACCAATCATAGGTTTGTGATTTTCTTGTAGTTAACTTTCTCCTAATCCTGTTTTCTAAAACTCTCCATCATACCTTGATGGTTTGTTCCTCCTCTATATCCATGTTTTCATAGAATCATTGTATGGGCTATCTCAGGTGACCTTTGTACTTCTCTTTCTTTCTTTTAATGTTATATTTTTATTAACCCTATTTCTGATATGGGTTTTCCACAAAGGTATTTTCTATTTTCAACCTTTTATTTTCGAAAAACATTTTCAAATTGCGAGGATTCAATTTATTAAAGGAGGGGAGAATGTAACACCCCAAGCTTCCACGGTACGCTTCTCTTTCAATAATGCAATAGCTTGCATTGTACGCAAGTTCAAGATTCTAAAACACTGCGACCAATCAAAGTAGCCATTATGAATATTAATACCAAATTTTTGAAATTATATAAATTTTATATTTAAAATAGACTTAATTTTTGGATTTGGAATATCGAAATTATCCTCTGTTGAATTTTTGGTATTTTTCTGAGAACTTCCAATTTTTGATGAATAGTGAAAAATACTTAAAAACAACATTTTAATCAAAATAATTTATAGTGATAAATTATACTATTGAGTGGTTTTAAAGTATAATTAGAATATGATTTTACCATTTTATCCAATGGTGGTCATTAGAATTAATTTCACTTTGAAATTGGACACAAACAATTGTCAATCTTTTGATTGATATTGTTTCTTAAAAACACGCTATTTGTTTTGACAACGGGAATTAATTATAAAATTAATTAATGATACTTATATGTTTGGAATTTTCTAAAATAGTCATCATTTTTGAATTCAGAATATCAATTATATCTTAGGGTGAATTTTTGGTATTGTTCTGAAAAAATTCAATTTTTGATGAATAGTGAAACCACTAAGTGGTAGTTAAAAAACTGATTTTTCATTTAAATGAAACTTTACCGCTTCTATGAATTGAATTTCAAAAATCCAACGTACATGGTTATAATTAATAAGTAAAATTTGGTTCAATGGGATGAAAATAATTTTTGCTGAATAGTAACTTTTGAGTTTTATTAACCGCGACTAGAGGTAGTTAGAGTAATTTAAGGTAAAAATAATGTTATAATAATATGAAATTACCTTGACACATGTCTTACTCATATTTAATGACTCATGGCCGACCAAGACAATCCATGGGTCAATTTCTGGGACCCCATGGAGCCACTTGGGTAAGATAATGACATTAATACCTTTTATTTAAAGAAAAAATAAAAATGTCACAAACATGTATTGTTTTACTAAAACAATTATTACATGGGGTTATACAAGTCAAATTTTTGACTATAAATATTCATTATAAATATAAAAAGATTTCCTACATCATGGTATTTTTTTTATAAATTTTAGACATTAAATAAATTAATTTTTTTATGACACAGTGATGATGCAGCGATTACCTCATTAATTAACGATTTAAATAAAATGAAAAGATAATGTATATTATAAGACTTAAACTTGTCAAAAACCTATTGTATGGATAGATTTAGAACCCTTATCACCTTATCCTCAAAATATATCATTGTGGGACCTTTAAAATCTGAAAAGCATTTCATAATAATGTAACATTTCATGACTTTCCAAGAGTGCCCCTCCTCTCCTTTTATAAAAGGCCCCCACATCTACCACCTTATTCACACCTTCAAAGCCATTTGGCTCGGCCAACATCTGACCAAATACTCTCTCAAATTCCCTATGTTACTCCTAGAAGCCTCACTTTGGGCAGAAGTATTCCCAAGGAAGCCTTTGGCTCAAATCAAAAAGAGTTACCCGATTTTAAGGTAATGTCTTCTCTTATGTTCTTTTGTTTTATTTTGCTTCTCCAACCCCTTAAACTATTTTTATTCCTTTATTTTGTAACAACAACAGAATATTAAATATAATAGTATGTTTTTATGAGAAGGATTTGATTTACACTCACACACCTTCATCTAATGGTTAAAGAACATACTATTTCTGTGGGTGGCGAATTACTGCCTCACGAAACGATGATTGTTCAATCTTCTTTTAACACCTCTCATGGTGGCCATTAAGATGTCACTATATTTATATATGATATATATTATGTTTATGTTTTCCTTGTGCTTATTTAGTTTTCATTTATGGCATAACTTTATGATTTCCATTATGGGTAAACACGATAATTTCATTTTAGGAAGTGCGGACTACCGCCCCCTCAAAGTGATTTGAATAATTAATGTCATATGTGGGATGTGTAAAGGATGGAGTAAATGATATTATATATGACATTATACTGGAATTATAATACACTTTTATATCATTATTATCTCATTCCATTAAATACGAAATCGAAATGAAATTAGCGTTCATGCGTACGTACGGCTTACCGTCTCCATGAACGGTGCATTTCATTTCTTACCTCTAAATGTTATGTAATATTATAAATGCATATATATACTATATATATATATATGATATATATGATATGTACATCATGAATATAACTCTGGATAATAATGGATATTTTACCACATGAACAACTTGTAATTATAATAAGTTTATTTTTGACTCAAGTACCAACGATCGACAAAACAACCGTCATTAACTTAAATAATTAAATAATATTCACCACATGGTAATAAGTGATATAAAAGGAATAATGAACTTGAAAAAGGTTCTTAAGAAATTATAAATTAACTCTAGTTTATTATTCATGTGGTTAAATAATGGTCGAGTCAAGTCGGACATGAGGTAAGGGACTTCGTCTCAATCTCCTTTCATTGAGGCATATTTTGTTTTATACACAACATTCTTTTATACGATGTATAAACCCCTTTGACTTTTACATTTATTCAAAAGGAATATTTTTATATGAAGCATTTTTACTAAATGACAAAAGGAATATTTTTTCTTACGTATGCGGCGACAACGACTTCTCCGTCACCATGACCATTATTTGAGTTTAGGCTTCCTCTACAAGCCATAACTTTTTTTTAAGTGAAAAATTAATACCATGTTTTAGTTTTATTTTATTTTGGTATTGAAAATGGTTTTGATAATGTTTTTATTATATTAATGTGCTGTATTCATATCTTGTGATTGAAATGTGGAAATGTTATGTTTCCTTTATGCATGTTTTTATGTGATACGATTATGTTATGGTTTATGATATGTTTAAACCTTTTCATATAAGGAATGCATTGTACTTAATAAGTGATGGGTGGAGCCCACTATAGCTCCTCGATGCATCAGTAGGTCTCGTGAGACAAACTTGTGTCTCGACACGAGGCCTTGACAAAATTTATTTGTAGTCTTGGCACAAGGCCTTGGCTACGTGGTTATGATAGTCTGGCATTATGAATTCCATCATTATGAAAGTGGTTATTGATATTTCATGTGATTATTAGACTAGTAGAATATCCATGTGAATAAGTAAATGGAATTATTTCATTTTACTTTTGCCATATTATACTGAAGTTCAAGTTTAAAAGGCTTTTGTTTTAGTTATACATTGACTTAAATGCTTATATTTATTTATGAAAGTTTCCGCTATATTTTTGTCCTTACTGAGCATCTGAGCTCACCCCTTTCTATGTTTTATTTTTCCAGGATGTGAAGAAATATTTTATGAATGACCTTTAGGGATAGTCTGAAGGGGATATGGGTGTGGACTATGGAGACTATGTGATTTTAGTTTTTCACTTTATGATGTAATGTAAAATTTATGAATGTATCTAGTGTTTCCAAGGCTACTAAACTAATCGGTCTTTCGAGACTTGATATTTTATGATTATGCCAATGTTATGTAATAATGTACCAACTCTGGGTAACTGGGGTCGGGGCGTTAGAGTTAAATCAAATTATGACAATTATGAAAAATAATCCATATTATATTTACCAAAAAGTAAGGGGGAAAATGGTGTGAAGGAAAACATAGGCATGTGTCAAATGATTTGTTGGTAAGAATGATAATTATTCTTTACAATGATGAAATTTTAATTTTAATTTTTTATCATATAATTATATATTTATTTTGAGAAGTAACTTAATGAAAAAATAAAAGGGAACACCATAAAATTAAGAGAAGGGTAATATCGATTGTTGTTGACTAGTAAAGGGTGGGGGTGAAATGATCTTCTAATACATGTTTTTGTTAAAAACAATTTAATAAAAAATAATCTATCCTAGTTAATTAAATATATAGATATGTATAATTTTTTACTTTTGAAATGTTTCTCAAGGGGTTACTCACAACCCAATTAAACAATTTTAGAAAAATATTTTAAAATTTAAAACAAATATATTCACACCAAATATTGTGTATATATATATATATTAATTAAAAAATGGTAAATATTGATGAATTATTTTTGAAAATTATTTCTAAAAACAATAATTGTTTTTGAGAAATATAATTAATGATGTGACATATTTTAAAAAATTGTATGAAAAATTTAAATCAACATAAAGTAAAAATATAAAATAAGAGGTCCAATATCAATTCAATACATTTCCCTCAATTTATTAAAATAACCTAATATCAGGTTCATTTATTAATACTTAATAAACAAATCCACAACTATGATTGGGTATTAAGAAATATAGAATTGCATAAGAAATCCTAGACTTGACCAAATCTATTCTTCATTTATAAAACTGTTAGGAAGACTAAAAAAGAATTGTGAAGAGTTTTCTTAGTACTTATCATTATAATTCTAGAATTGATGACTAAATATAAAATAAATACAAGAAGAACTCAAAGAATGAGAAAAAGAGAGAGTGAAAATTGAAAGGGATAGTGCTTTTCTTCTATCTCAGTCTCAGATTCGATTTGGTAGGTTGATTTTCATTAAATATTTCCTCAATAGAAATTTGAAACGATCCTTTATATGATTCTATTTTAGATGTATATGTAAATCACAAAAAATAGAGTATTGACAATTATAATATAAACATTGTTTATTTTTCTCCATTTCACATGTCTTGTATATGTGAGAATCTTGTAAAATTATAAGGTAGTTTCTTCTAAGATAACGATGTAAGAATAATGATTCTTTAATCCTAATTCCTAGAAACTAAGTCTTAATGGAATAAATGCATTAACTTGAATTTAATTCCTAAAATTATTACCTTTTGAATAAAATTATATTATATTATATGATAGAAAAAGATCTAGAGGATTTTTCAAGAAAGAAGAAAATTCATAGAATCAAACTTAGGGAATATTTTTTTAGTTCAATCCATGGTTTTATGAAGATAAATTTTTATTGTTACATAGATCTTGTTGTGGTAACATGTTTATTATTATGGATGCATAAGTCTTCATATTGTCAATCTTGCTTCTTGTGCTCAAATAATCTTTTGTATAGTTGAAAATTTTTGTTGATGTCAGTCTTCCTTTTTGATATTTTAGATTTAACTAAATGACAACACATGCCATCTTACTGTCAAATGAATCCACTTAAAATCAAAGGACAAAATTAACAAAATTTCAGAAAACATGTAATAAGCATAGGTTTATATGATACATCCCATAAACCTTTAGTAATAAAATAATCATGACATTGGATCATGAGAATAAAAAATTAATGTAATAATAAAAAAATCTCACCCTTTTTTATTAACAAAAAATATTGGTTAAATAAAAATATCACAATGCATAATTTGTATAAGAATAAGACCACTTATAATCCAATAATCTTGAATATTTTCCAGTCATGGTCAATATTCCACTTTTCTTAAAATATAGATAATGTAATACTAACTACTAATTCTCCCCCTTATGTGATTATCAAAAATAGAAATAGAAAAGAAAAATAAATGAAAAGGGGTGGAATAGAAGAGAATAAAAAAAGTATTCTAGGATAATAATGAAAATATAGTATATATAGTTATAGAATGAAAAAAATACCATTTTCATGTTATTAATATGAATCAAGATTAGGTTCATACTGGTCAATAGACACATTTTCCATAGAGTTTAATCATTAAAGAGTAGGGATAGGTTTGTGTAAAGGTGTAGAAGGCTATAAAACAATGTTAGTAGCCAATTTCGTAAGGTGTATCCAAGCATGAATATGATTACGATCATAAAGAATTAATATAATAGAAGTTTTGGAATCTAGAAATAGATGAATATTGGAGTATGTTTTTGGAGGAATATTTTCTCTCTCAATTTTATAGATATATGTCTTAATCATCTCAATAGGATGACTAGTGACTTTGCTGCTATATTCCATCACCTGAAATAACTGCCTCTTCTATTCAAAAAACAATTTTAAATGAGGTTCCACAACATTCATCCGATCACGTATTTTTTTTAAATGTTGACTCACATGAGATAACTTGTGATTAATATCCAAGTATTTGATGTATGATGAGAGATCATATTTGGTTAAGATTCTTGAATTATAAGACCAAATATCCTAGGAAATCACTTCCCTATTTGTATGACTTCTGGAAAGCATTCTCTAATAAGAATTTATATACGACCTTCATTAGAATTTATCTTATTTTAATCTTCCACATGTTAATCTGAAGACATTCCATTTATATTTCTTAATTCCTCTCTAACTATTATTCTTAACTAATCAACATCAATAGAGACAAGAGGAAAAGTAGTAGGAGAAACATAGACTAGAGTATGAGGATCATGGGAAGATGAGTAAATGACTCTAGATATGAAAACTAATGATGGTAAGAAACCCTTAAGTCAAAACCATTATCATTTCCTCCAAGAATGTGTAAATAGCCCTATTATATTCAACATTCAACTAATTTACTTCCAAATTTCAACTCCTAAAAAAATCTAGGCTTCAGGTATAATACAAGTAGAGACACATTTAATGATTTTTATTCTTATTTTTTAATATTATCTTGTAAAGTATATCTACGAGTTATATAAATTATTATAATTAAGAAATATCAATTGAATGTATCCAAGTCACCTCAAGTCATATAGGTATATTAAAGAGTAGTAGAAGGAGATGTAGATTATTTATTTCTATGTGGAGATGCTACCAAAATGTAGAGATGATCTCATTTCAGAATCCATACACTCATTCTCATCTTATACTAGGTTATACATTTTTTTTAAATATCAAATAAATATATTTTAATGTACTAAAAAATATTTCAAACTATCTAATTTTTAATGTTTAAAACCTGAAGAACATTTTAAGCTGCCCCAAATCATGGTAAAAAACAATAAAATTGATTCAATTCATCATTATAAATAAATTATTGAAAAAATACATACTCCCATAACAAACAGAACCTAAAAAAATTGGTAATGTAATGTTCACAATTTTTATATAGAATTCCCCCATTCAAATCACCACCAGACACTAAATCTATTTAATTTATTCAATGTAGAGAATATCCTAGGGTCCCCCCCATAAAGATGTGGCTTCCTCAATTTCTTAAAGTCCAAAGACTAAGTGGAATCAATTTTGATCCACATGGATCATAAGAACTGGTAGATTCAAATTATTTTAAATCTTCTTTAACCAGATAAAAAAATTATCCCAAAAAAGATCATCATTGTAAGATTATGAATATTATTTGTCATGGGGAATGTTGTAAAGATATATATAATAAAATTCATTATCACCTAATACTATTTCATGGGAAGGTATGGAAAATTCATATTTTTTATATCCATAAGAAAAATTATAACCTCCAACTAGTTTGAATGCTGGAATCTCTTTTATTCCATATCATAGGTATCTTTATCCTCTTCAATAAGTTAAACAATCTTTTTGACCTTCACATTAATTCTAGAATCTAATTCATCCTTATAATAATTTATAGGGACCTCCTCAGGTTCAAAAAATGGATCAACATTATCAAATGACTAATAGGGAATCGTAATATGGATAAATCCCTCATAAACCATTTCATATGCTATAACCCATAACTATATCCAAGGGTTCCATTTTTTCCTCTACCATCATGCAATAATTTTATCTCAAGAATAAACTACCAAAAATGATAAACATCTCCTCTCCTTTAATAATTGTATTATTATGTTCTAAAATAAATGAAATAAGATTCCAATAATATATAGAACAAAATCTACAAGAATGTTTTGAAAACCATTGTATATTACTCACAACATATCTTCTCAAAATCACCATAACTCCAATCATTAAAAGATGTAAAAAATGTATCCTAATTCATTAAAACATTGAAATCCCATTTTCTTGGGAACATTAAAAAATATGACACTCACTATTAAACTCTATAGATTTTGGTGTCCAAAGACTAATTTCTTTAATATGCTCCAAAGGTAGTCTTTTATTTAAATACTTGAATGAACAATTGTGTACTATCTATAGAAATCATAAAACACACATTAATGGGGTACCTTTGGGTGTTTTCCACTCTACAATGATGAAAAAACATATTCTTACCCATTCATGAGTTTCCTTGTAAAATATTTAGTATCAAAAAACTCATTTTCAACATATAGATATAAATATCTAAATAACCTAGGGTAGGATGGCCATTTATTTTTTCTAAACCATTCAGAGAATACTTGATCATCAACAACATTCTAACCCAATAATATAATATTCATTAATAAATAAATGTCCATTTTTTTAGGGATAAATCCATGAGTTGATAGAAATGGATTTCAACTCTTAGCTATAGTACTTGGCCCAACATTCACTTTCTTGTAGGGACGTGACTCATCAGGGGAAAGATATTTGCATCATTGTTCTAGAATTTGTGACGGTGACTCAAAATGGTTTGAGATATAGGTTTGGATAAAGGGGAAATAAAGGAAAATGTTTTTAATAATAGGTGTGACGATTTAGCGCTTGGAAGGGTGGAATTTGAATATATACTTGGGGTTTAACAATTTTTATGCGTAAAATAAATATCAAGAGTTTATTAATTAAATTTTTTAAAATTATTGATATAAAATGACAAAAATAAAATAAAAATATTCATGGAAGCATGAATACTGAGGGTGCCATTTTCATAGTTACACACACATGATAATATGCTCAAAGTAAAACACTCACGATAACACACTCTCAGTAGCATACTTATGGTAGCATGTGAATTTTAACATAACATTAACTGATTTAACCATATATTAAAAATAATTGAAATAAAAAATGTGATAAACTTTAAATATTTAAATTTCTAATAAATTACTCAAAAATTATAGAAAAATATAACAATTAATATGTTGAAATTCTAAAATATCTACGACAATTAATCTTACCATGTTTAAGTACGACATAGTTAAATTTCTCAAAGTTCAATGTGTTTATAAAGATATCAGCAAATTTTTGCAGGGCCTATGAACTCAACAGCGCTATCAACCTTTTGAAAAAGAACTATCCAAAAATGATGTCCCATATCAATATTCTTCATCCTGGGATGAGAAACCAGATTATTTAAAATATTTATACCCTTATGTTATCAATTTTTTTAGGGATAGGTCATCATTAATATTCATAGTCTATAAATGGGTGTTTTATCCACCAATCTATTGCACAGAAAATATAAAAATCTATGTAATTAGATTCTACAATTGATAAAGAAAAAATTATTCTTTTTTACTATAACTAGATACTAGTGACCTTATAAAAATTTGACATCTTCTAGAAGATATTTTCTATATAACTTATATCCCACAAAATTTCTATCAAAAAACTAATTTAATACAGATCATATACTTTACAGTATAACAATTCTAATTTGGTTGTATTTTTGAAGAATTTGAATACTATTTTAACAAAATTAAAATTATATTCCCCAATATTTGATTGGTTACATGAACACACACACACACACACTAAACATTATGTCAAGCCTACTAGAAATTGAGTAAACTCTTGATCATACCATTGTATCTAGTTTAGCGAACTAGTGTCTGGTTTCTTCTAAATCAATTATATTGATGGTGGTCATTTTAGTTTCAAATATTGTAGTATTAAATATTCCAAATCATTTTAAAATATCATTAGATTGAATAAATTTATTCCAAAAATTTCGATCTTTATTTTGAAAGATTTGAATTCCAAGAAATAATTTTAGTTTGTACTTAAAAATAATTTCAAATTCATTTTTAATTAGAATTAAAAATTAAATACAGAAAAAATAGTTGAAGAACAAAAAATAATTTCATCATAATATATTTGTTATAAAAATAAATATTTCGATGTATTTTTTGATAAATAATGTATAATAAACATAGTTTTAAGATTTATTTTACATTTTAAATGTGATGAGAATGTCATAGAAATATCTCTGTGATTTTTTAATATATAAACTTTTTTTGTTAATTTAAAACATGATTTGGAAAAAAAGGATTGAAAATACCTAGGATTGTTCAAAAAATACATCCTAAAAATATAACCATTTTGGAATGCACGATTAACCACATATTGAAATATTTTTTAATGTATATCCATTTTATAATATAACAATATTATGATAGCTTCATGTTTAGAAATTGGTGTGAAGGTATCCTCATATTTAATTCCTTCCTTTTGACTAAACCCATTTCATAACCAATCTATAATTCATTCAAATTATATTTCCATATTCATCAACATTGTATATGTATTCCCATTTAGCGCCAATATTCAAGTAATCTTTGGGTCTCTCAACTACTTCCAATACTATATTAATTTTAAATTGATTTAGTTATTCTTTTATATCCATCAACAATGTTCATCATTGATTACCTCATTAATTAATTTTAGTTCTAACTATGAAAATAATGATTTAGATTCAACATGTATTCTATGTAATGGCTAGGATTAATTTTCTTTCTCCACATCTCCTATAATATAATATAAAATATGGTATCTAGGGGGGATAATAATTCTATGAAGATAGGAAATTTTTTCATCAAAGTCTTAACCATAGTTGGACTAGTCTCTAGGGATTGTGTTGAGAGATATTTCAGGTAAAATAATATCATTATCAATGTTTTTGGTGAAATTATTTATATTCAATGTTAACATATCATCCTCCAAGATTCTTAAATAATTTTAGGCTCATGTGGATATATATAATTAAATGTTACATGTATTGATTCTTCCACCACATTTTCTCTTTTATTCAAGACTCTATAGACATTAATAGATGTAGAATAACAAATAAAAATCCACTCATAGCTCTTATATGAAAAATATATAGATTATCCCATGTATCAAGAGTGTATACATTGAAACCAAAATCATTGAATTAAATTAAATTATTTTTTATAACATTCCATAATTAATATGAAGTATTCTATAAAAGAGGTATAATTAAGAAAATGTTAATTACATAGTATGATGTATTCACATATTCACCCCAAAAGTAGATAAGTAAGCTGTATTCATTGAGCATGGTCTAGGTTTTTTTACATGGTTAAATTTATTATTTCATCCATTGGACATTATTGTGATGTTTGAGGATAAAATAATTTATGATTATATACATTTTGTGATTATAAGGATTAAATATATTGATTTTTCAGCTCATGGAAAGGATCAATTCTCCCACACTTAATGGTTTATACTCGACATTCTCAACAATTTTAAAATACATAAAAACCCATCTACAATATCAAATTTTTTGATCTTGGAAATATTTCTCGTTAAATATTAAATAATCATCCACAATTTTTTTAGCATAAAATTTTTCATCGAAACATCAATGGCTGGATAGTTTAAACAACTTTATGTAAAACTGATTTAGTGGTAGAGAGTTAGGAACCTCTTTATTTGAAATAAAAGAAATAATTTTTTCCCAGTTTGATAGGGGTTTCGCTCTTTAGCTATTGGGAAATATAGATTGGTTAGATACTTAATTAATCATTTTTTTCTATATTTCTTAGTATTTATATATTATAGTGGAGTAATCATATATGAAAAACAAAATATTCATGATAAAAAAAATTTTAACATGAAAATGTTTTAGAAAATAAATATTTTAAACCAATTACATACAAATTATCACAACAAAAATTAGAAAAAACTAAATTAAAAATATATTAATAAATATCACATGAATTATTGTAACATTTTTCATTAAATCAATCATCAAAGAACTGATATTTAATCTATATAATATATTTTATGTGACCAATTTATTACTAATTAAATATTAGATTTTTATTATAATTTTTGACGTGACCGAGGGTGATAATTTTTTATTTACTAATGTCACCAAAGGGGACATGACCACCATATAATTTAATAAAAATTTAGAAGCTTGATAATCCTCCCAGTCATATGTATGGAACACCCAATGTTTATAAATAATAATTAATTATGAAAATGTTTCTTGAATATTTTCAAAAATTAATTAAATAAACACTGATTTTTTTACCGAAATCTATTTGGGTTTGGAAAATTTTATAAAACAATATTTCAGGATACACAAATTTTGAAAGATTTATTAATTTATATATGAATTAATTTAATAGAATTAGATAAATGAACTCTTTTTGGTTCAAATTCGGTTTCTCTAAACCTAGATTTTCTAATTTTATTTTTTCTTATTTATTAATAATATTTGAACTATAAATAAAATAGTTTTTATATATTTTTCTATTCTACCTAGGATGATAATGGTTTAGGAAAAACATGATTTCATATAATTTTATTGAGAGTTTAAATTATAATTGGGAAAAAATATTTATACATATTTAGTTTCTCTTTTGAAAACATTATATTATTACTAGTATTTCCCCTATATAATTACACATAATTTGGTGAGTATTTTTACTTATAAAAGTAATTTGTTGGTTATAAATTATAAAAATAATAAAATTAATAGTAAACATAGAATGATATCATGATATATTGTTTGACCACCAATAAAACACTTGAAAAGAGTTATAAAAAATGAAATACATATCTAAATTAAAAAAAAACTTAATATGAAAAAATGTTTGTAAATGATATAAACAAATTATGTTTAAAGGAATTAATAAATCACAATAATTCAATGTCAATTAAGAAAAAAATAATTATAAGATTCATCATAATTGTGAAATTCACAAAAAAGATTAAATACATAAAAAAAATTAAAAACATAATTAGTTGTAATATAATATATACTTTTTATATTTATGAATTTTTAAATGGGTTTGTATTGTGGGTTTTTTGTATTAAAGTAATCAACTTATTTTTAAGTATTTATATCTAACTAATGTGTAACTTATGGTTATAATTTTTTTTCTTAATTCATGATTGAAGGTTGAAAAAATTTATATTCATGTATATAGACGTAGAAGAAACTACATGGAAAAGAATAAAAATATTATAAAATGAATATACTTTTTATTGATGGAGCTATACAGTAGAGGTAATATTATTGAAAAATTCCTTGCATATAATGATGTAAACATGTTATGAAAAAATTGAGAATTAAATGAATGAACTAAAATACTAGGTTCATACCATAGGAGTTCCAATCAAGAAAAATGAACACATTTATTATACAACTCCACTATTTTTACATGATATTCCAATATCAACATACACATGATAATAATTATAAGGCACCATAAAACTAATTTGTGTGGTTAAATCCATGAAACAAATATAAGAAAATATTATTATAAATAAAAATACTACCTTTATATAGTCAAAATAATTATATAAGTCCTTGATATTCCCTTGAATTTTAGTAATGAACCAAATTCAATGTCTTCATATCAATGGTTCAGCAGTGATTTAATACGTTGTAATAAAAAAATCATATAAATATTAGAATTTTTTCCCTAAAAAATATACATCTCATGAGGGAAAATTTATATTAAAGTATTTGTATATTATAATATTATAGTATTTAGAAATGTGAAAATGTATATTATAGTAAATGAAAATGTATATTACACCATATGAAAATGTATTATAGTACTATTGTATTACAATATTTGACTATTTTTCTATTTATTTATCACAATATATGAAAATATTCAGTATTATAGTATTATATCATTATAGTATTTGTATTATATTGTTTTTTTAATATAGTATTTTAATTTTTGAAAATGTGTTTATATATTAATAATCTTATTACGGTATTTATATATTTCAATATATGAATTTATTTATGTAATATAGTATTTTTAAAATCATAATCATGAGAAGAAGCCTATGAAAAAGAACTTTAAATTATAGACTATTTGTGTATTAAAGTATATCTTTAATAATAGGAATTATATGTAGTGATAGATTGTAAATTTTCTATTTATTTAAGTATCTATATAAGCATTAGAATAACATTAACCATAATCAAATGATTTTGTACCTAAGTAACTCAGTTTGTATAAGCATAAGTTAAAACTAATTTATTTTTTCGTATATATATATACTATTAAATGGTAACAAATGTTATTATGTAACATAATTTTTATAAAAGAATAACATAAGGATAATGTATTTGTTAGGTTGTTCATATTACAATATTTGAAATTGTTTGTGTATTTTAGTAGTTGTATAATTCAAACTATAGTAATAAACATTGAAAAAGGAATTTTCAAATTTATAATGTGAATGTATTGAAGTATATGTTTATGTATGAATATTCACTATTCAAATTCACATATGCCCTATCAAATTAAAATATTGAACAAATTTGATTTCATTAATTGTGTAAGGAATATTATGATATGAAAAATTTAATTCACATACACACTATCAAATTTAGAATGTGTTGGTGTTAGATTTCAAAAATTGTTTAAGTTATAATATGTGGAAAAACATTATCATTTGAAGTGAAATGAGAGAAGCATAAGAAAATTCATATGAAAGAAAATTCTTTAACAAAAAGTAGTTCAAAAGGGTTTCTTAAAAAATTATAAACCACAAATAATTGAAACCTAATAATTCATGTGAATATTTTATAAATTTAAATGAAAAATAACTACAATATAATAATGGAATATTTTTTTTGAAATCAAGTGACTTACTATAATAGTTTGAGTGAAACTGAGAATGAGAAATTACACCATGGTTTCCTACCCACATTCATGGCATCCGGTGATGTAAAATATGCAGATGGGAATTCTTGAAAGCTTCTTCAGCCTCCCAGGCCCACACATGGAATCATGAAAGACCTTTAACAATGTATTAATCATTATAATTCTTATTTTAAGACAAAAAAATAATAATTAATGAGATACCAAAATCATAAACCTCTCATTTTGATACAAACATGATCAATAATTTTAACCAATCCAAACATACCATGCATAATTTTTGGGATCTGAAATGTAGAGAGAAAATAAAATATCAAAACTTATTTCAAAAAATAATTTAGATAACTTTCAAATTACACAGTTAGTTTTTAATTTGACTTAGGGTCCCCTAAAATTACTTGAATTCCCAATTCATGTCATGAAGTGGTTTAATAAGTGGATTTCCATCCAAATTTTAGAAAAATCATGGTCCTCATGTGTAATTTCATAAGAACATGGTCTCTAAGATGACTTACCATAATAAAGTTGTCATGTAATCATACTTAAAATTTTAGACAATGAAATTCACATAAGTTGAAAGAAAATTAAAGAAAAACTATTGAATAAATTCATAAAAAAATATAACTTAATAGGGTAGCTTTACCAAAGTTTTCCTGTATGAATACATTGATTCAATTTGTGGTCATGTCTCTACATTGACAAAAATATAACCATATAAGAAATTTTTTATTCCTTTCTAACAACACTTAGAGATCAACTAAATAATTAAATGAGACAAATATATCAAATTTTCTTATTTAATGAACTCATAAATTAGGAACAGTTACACAACTTATAGATTACTAAGACCACCGAACTCAGCAAGAATAACTCTATTTAGATCAATATGATTCATCCCAATATATTATATTCAATGCAATAAAAAATAAATAAATAGTTTTGGAAAATACCAAATAAGATATATTTGGTTTAGTTTCAATGATGTTTCAACACTATATGAAAGGCCCAAACATAAAAGCCCACTGATTGTAATTTCAAAAAAATATAATTAAATTAATTATATATGCTATTATAACTATGATGAAATATAATTTTAAACAATTAATGAATATGGAGATGATGAAAATTGAGTTCTGTAATAAAATCTAAAATAATTTTTAAAACTTATTAACCCTAATGTGACTTAAAAATTAAGATATAGACATCTGGTTTAAAGGATTCATGAAGGAATGGTTGTTTAAATATGGATAATATGTTATTATTATCATTTATTCCCAAATATAAATTATATTTAAACAATTATAATCCACTTCTCTATTCAATAATGATTATTTAATATACTAACTATGACTACAATTTCCAGTTGTAACTATAATAAGAATTTAATACAACAATATATACTCATCCATCAATGTGTGGAAAATGATCATATTTATAATGGAAAAAATAACTTCAAGTCATGAACATGATCAAAAATTAATAATTTATATAAAATAATTTATTTAATAATTACATTTACATTTACATAATTAAATGTACTTCACAATTAACCATGGTTTTAGGGAATGATAATTGGTATTTGGAAAAATGATAATGTCCTTAATTTGAAAATATATTTCAAATTAATACAAAATATTAAATGCTAAAAAACTCATTACATTGGTTTTAAGTTATTGTATTTGGAATATGGTTTTCAAATTACCATCTATATCTTGAATAAATTGATACATATAATAAAATTGACCAATATTTAAAATATTAATGAAATGTTTGAAAGTAAAATTATTTACCATTGTAGATTATATATTAAGGGAATGTATACCACAACTATATGGTATTTGAATATTTAAACTTGATGTAGCACCATATTGAGATGCCAGAAATCATTTAAAAATGTAAAGTAAAAATTATGTTATATATGTTAAAAATTATATAATTTGGTAATGTTTAAATGATGTGATATGTGGTAAAAATAAAAGACTTTGGGAATGTTATGTTGACCATAAAGATAAATAGAACATGAAGGTTTTACAGTCTACTTGAATTATATAATTTAGTATTCATTTTGAGAAATGATTTGAACCTTTTTTTCTTTTTAAAATAAAATTTTTTTAAATGAAAATTAGTTCAAAATATTATGTTGAACATGAAAATTTTGAAATTGAATGTAAAATTTAAATTAAAAAAACAATATTGAAATATTGAAATAATAATTTTCTCAAAATTGATATATAGTTTATTCAATGCATTTAATCATCCAATGTATTAAGTCATTCCAGGAAGTGAATACATATCAAATAAGTATCTTTTGAAATAATTTCATACCTAAAATAGAAAATATGGTGGAACTTTTAAAAACATTAGAATAATAAATTGCTATATTTCACCAAATAATGTTGTAATTTCAGAGAACATTGGACAAACAATTGCACATCACATACTATTGAAATAGAAAAAAATTAAATATAACTGATATGAGTGACAAAAATAAAGATAAAATAAGAATTATTTCTTAGATTTTAATCATATTAAATAATAATTCTAAATTGAAATTAAAAAATATATTACCTTTAGAAAATAACATAGTTCATATATAGAAAAATAATACAAAGAACAATGTTTAAAAAAAGTACAAGACCTATGGTATGAAAAAATAGTAAAAAAGAGTTTATTTTAGTTTTTCAAATATATGTGATATAATAATTTTTATGAATAAGTTATTTACTTAAATAAAAACTATGGAGAAAATTTCAAAAAATATTACATTTAAGGAAGTGGGTTTGGTTTTCTCTAAATAACATTGAGACCGCTGAAGAAAATTTGATATCAATTTTTTTGATTGCCACTATAATATATATAATTTATTCCCAATTTTTTTTTAATTGGTGGTAGTTTAAGATAATTAAAATATAACAAAAATTAATATTTCATACCAATATTTAAAGGTGAATATATGTAAGTGATGCCGATATAGTTTTCAAAGACTAAAATGTATTAAATGGAATGGATGAAATGGTTTAGAAGTAGAACCATATTGGATCATATGTTGATGGATTCTACCTGATTTTGCTACTATGTATTGGAGAAAATCATACTTAATGGAAACCCTAAGAGAATAAATTGAATGGATATTTGATTAAATAGAACAATCATTCTTTAAAGAAACCCTACTACATATCAATTAGAAGATTTGAGTCATGAAGCGTCGACTATAGATATATTATTTAGTGCCTATAAATTGGGAATACTATAAAGAGATCATATAGTGAATCTATAAAGTGGGTATCATGAAGGTGGAGTCATATAAGAAGGCTAAGGTTGAGAAGGGTAGCCAAAATATAGAGGTAAAGGCTATGGTAGAGGTGGAGGTTTGTAATATAGATCTGTGAGGGATACCGATATACAAAGTTGTGGAAAGGAAGGGAAAATGGAGTGGGTGAGAGGGGAATATGGAATGGGGTGGACTCCAAAGAAAATATGTGATGTGGTGCAGCAGAAAAGAATATAAGTAGGGGAGAAGAGTGGATTTGCGGGGGTGGGGAGAAAGGGTATGCAAATATATGGAGAGGGAGACACATGGAATGTGAACCACACATTTTAGAAAGAATAATATATTTTAATAATTAATTTTATGTAAATAAGTCCAATAATTAATCTTTAAATAAGTTTTTTACCTAAAGAAAACAATCTCTCTATTCGAAGATAAATTTTTATTCAAACATCATTAACTATTTGTCAAAAAATAACTGATATTCATCCACTATTGCCTATTACTATTAAATTCACTTGAAATATAGATTGAAAAATAAAATTAGTAATAAGTCAAAAAAATTATAGGAAAACAATTATTTTAAGTGTGATGGACTGGTATAACATCAATTAGTTTGAAATAGTGGATAATAACCTTTAAATTGTGCATGGATCCACATTTGAAATTTTATTTTAAATATTACCATCTTGATTTTATAGTATTTTTTGTAAATTTATAATGATAGTACAATATACTATGGTGTATGTAAATTGTGGATGAAAATGGAAGTGATAATAAAATGTGCATTTTTTTGAACCTCTAAAAATATTTGTATGAAAAATGGGTAGGATGATTCTTAATTATGTGTGTTCCTATAAAAAAATATGATGATTGTTAAAAATTAAGCTTGTGTAAAAATATATGAACCTACAAAAAATATGTAATAATTTAAATAAGAACCCTGGTAAAATACATAAAACTATAATGATATATATACTTGTATGAAATAAAATATGAACTTCTAATAAATTTTAGGAAATATTTATTTTTAAAAATATAAACCATAGTAAGAAATATAAACCTCTAAAAAGGAATTGTTTTAAAATATATTAACCTATAATAAATGTGTTTTTAAAAAAAATTGATGGGCTCATGTTAAACAACATGTGTGCTAGAAAAAAAATATTGTCCATTAAAAATATCAACTAAGGTAAAAAATAGGATCCTTGGTAAAATACATCAACAAATAAAAAATATATGTACTAGAAAAAAATATGACCCCTATTAAAATACATGAAACTATAATTAAATATGTACATGATTGGAAATAAAATATGAACCTGAAAAAACTAGGAACGAATTTGGATATATAAAAAAATTAACTAGTCAAATTATATGATCTAATATGATAAACATAACAATTTCCTAAGTATAAACCTATATATTGAAGTGGAATTTATTATAAAAAACATAAACAACTCTGCTAAACATAAAAAATAAATTCTTATATAATCAAAAAAATGTAAACGTAAAAACATTTACTCTAGTAAAATACTAGAAATTGTAAAGAAATATATACATATTTGAAAAAAAAAATTGAACTTGTAAAGTATATGAAGAAATATTGAAATGAAAAATATATGAAATTGAAGTAATATGAGATACTCCACTAAACAAACCAAATCTACATTTAATAAATATTATCCTATAAAAACTATGAACCTTCATACTCAAGTGGAATCCTTATAAAAAAATTATGAACTAATATTCTAAAGAGAAAAAATAGACACCTACATGAAAATAAAAATATATATTTTACTATAAGAATTAAAAATATGAAGCAGTATAAAAAACGTTCACCTGTATGAAAACATTATTAACAAATAAAACAAAAATATGAACGTGTAAAAAATATTAACCAAAAAAATATGAAATTTGGAAATATAAATGTTCCTAAAAAACCTAACAATAAAGCAAGAAGATATGCTAATATTGAACTATCCGTGTTCCTATAAAAAAATTGAATGTGTAAAAATATGAAATCAGGTAAAAAATTTGATCCTATGAAAATATATGAACTTTTAAATATATGAAACTAAAAAAATTTGAAATAAGGTAAAAAAATATGAACCTGTAAACAAATATGAATTGAAATAAATATGATCCATGGAAAAATTAATCATTTGTTTGAAGAAGAGAATGTCAGAAATCATAGTAATATCAGTAGAACTAAATCAATTTCATGGATGGATATTTATAAGAGGAGATATAAAATAAATACCCTAGACATATCAAAGAACTTGGGGGTCTTCATGTATTAACACCTACCTCAACGAATGCTATCATCAATATATGGACATCTCTCTCGACGGTTGAGGATCAATTGAAATAAAAATGAACACCTAGATAAATAACAATGAATTATATATGATAGGTGAGAAGGTTGTGCATATCAGGAGGAAATAGTGAGGAATGAAGAAAAAACCAAAATACCTGTTATTTAGGGTTTTTTAGTGAATAGTGGAAGACAACTGTAAAATAGGGAGAATGAGGTAAATGGGATGGGGAGAAAGATGTGGGGGAATGTATAGTGAGAGACATAAAGGTATAAAGGATTTGAGTGATAGAAATCAAAATTTAGGGTTTTGTTATAGGGAGAGTGGGAGAGAGTGATGAGATTTTGGGTAGAATAGTGAAGGTAGGGATATGAAACAATAGTGGGGTAGCTTGGAGAGAGACACATTGATAGGGATCCATGCTCCTTAGTATGAGTAATATTAATTTCCCTGATAAGTATTTTATGGTTTTCCTTTTCTATAACAAATTCATATTTAATAATTATATGTAAAGAATTATGTTTCTTTAACTAATTTTATTTATCTTTTAGTTCACTAAAGGTGTCTTCTTCCATATTTCAGTATTAGATTAAATCCTCACTAGACATATTATAGTTAACATGATTTTCATTTTTAGAATAAACATATCTAACATTTGATACACCATGTGTAATTTATATAAGGAAAATATTTCCCTTATCATAAGAATCATACCTAGATGCGACTTAGTCACACGAACTATCCTCTAACATTATCTGTGTTTCTTTCATGTATATATTGTGCTTCCTTACATGATATTCTTATTTCTTTTTATACTTCAATTTTAGACAATCAATATTTATGTGTCCTTTTATTTTTCATTATTAACATGTAACTTTAGGGAGGTTATCATCCATCTACCTGTTTGATTTATTATCATGTTTACCTATGAAATTTTATTTCATGAACAATTTCTTATTTCTATAAAATTCCTTGAATATTATTACCATGTGATCCATATGATGAGAAAAATAATTCACCATTACTTCTATTGGTTCTCTATTATTTGATTACCACTTTATCTGTTTACTGATATGCATTGAATGATTTTTATTTTTTTCTATTTAAAAATGTTTTTCATTAAATTTAATATCTTCTACGCACATCATTAGAATCAAAATAATCTTCTTTATCGAAATATTTCTCACATCACATGATCCATAAATAGATACAAAAGTGACCCTCTATATTTCATGTAAGAATCTTAAAATCCCTAGTTATTTGTATTTTTCTTGAATGGTATTTCAGAGTGCATATATCATGATTTAGATATCATTAAACATGAGATAAATATTTGAAATATATTTTTTAGGATTCATATTAAACATATAATAGTAAATGTTAAGGTATTTAACCTCATTTATTTAACATTTTAGGTTCCATTATGAGATACAAGTATGGTATCCCAAATATCATAGGATGTAGTACATGAAGATACCGTGTTAAATTAATATTCACATATTTCAAAATTTAATGTATTCATTTCAATAAAATTATAGTCATAATAATACTTAGTGGAATCATTTCAATCTATACAAGGATATTTGTTTTTTACCCTTCTCTTCAATGGTAGTCCATATATTGAATTCCACACACTCTGTATGTATATTCATTTAAATTTTCCACTGAGCAAAATGTTTTCCTTTAAAATATATAGGTCTATTTTTTATAGTTCTCTCAAGTCTTGTGTTAGGATTATTGATATAAATATAGAAATAAAATAAGTTTCTCTCTTTTTTCTAGACATGATTAGTGAAAAATCTAGGTAAGAAAAAACAAATAAAAGTAGAGTAGTTCTGTCACCAAATCTTGGTCCTAGTCGACAACTAAAGAGGGGATGAATTGAGCTTACAATATAAATTTTGGTTAAAAAACTTTTAAATCAAAATCCCCTTATTTGAAAAGTTCCCAATTTAATAAATTAGTAAGTATATATAATTTTGTACATTTGAAAATTCTATTAAGTGCTTGATCAAAACATAGTAAAATAATTTGAAACCAATACTTTAAATTTTGAACCAAACATAATGTCACCCAAAATTATATATATATATATATTTATTTATTTAAAGATAGATATCAAAATATCATTTTTCTCAAATACTTTATAAAACCAATAAAAAAATTATTGAGAAATACAACTAATAATCTAACAGATATATAAATGATAGTAATGAAAACAAAACTAAAAACATAGTGCTAATAAAAAATGGTTCTTCAATATCCAGAAAATAATTATTCCTCTCCACTCTAAAATAAGACTATGTCAACCACATTTATTAAAACTTAATAATTTGGTTCACAAAAAATATTAGGTTTTTCAAGATACAAAAACATGCATGGCCATCTGAACATAACTAGGTCTCTTCAATAGTTATATGTGGGTTAATAAGAGTAAAAAGTTAATTGGAGAATTAAATGAGTGATTCTCATTAATATAATATATAATTTATGACAAAATATACAATAAATACATGAAAAACTCAAAAATTGAGAAAAAATAGATAAAAGATAAACATCTCAATCTTTAATCACCTATTGTTAAGTAATGACTTTAAACTTTTCATTAAAATAAATATTAAATGATATGTGGAAAATTATTATTTATAAGAGGTAGTGGAGAACATAAAATAGAGTATCACATATTTTAATAGAAACACCATATCTTGTTTTCCATTTCATATTTCTTGCATGTGTGGGGATCCTCTAAATTTATAGTACATTTCTCTTAAAGATTACTATTTAAAAATAACAATTCCCAAATCACTGTAATAAGCAACATGATGTCAAAAAATTAAATGATTTTAAGTTAATTTAGTTATTAAAATAATAACATCATTAACATATTACTATTAAATTCTAATACATAAATTGTATTATAGGTCTTAGGCCCAATAAAAGAAAATCCATAGGACAATACTTAGTACACAGTCATATAATCCTCTAGATGTTTATAGAAAAATCCCCATTTAAAGTTTTTGAAATATTCATTCATTTATAATGTTTTTTAATTATAATAAATAATATCTTATTATAGATAGAATTAATTATTGTGGTCATTTTTTATAGATAAACATGTCTTCATTCGATCATAGTAGTCTTTTTATGGTTTCATACCGTACTTAACTGAATTTCACAAAAATTCGAGAAACATTTATATCCATAATACTTCATATAATCAATTAATAATAAAAAATAATGATTTTGGGTTATTAAAAAAAGGAATATCTCAACTAATCCAATAAGTAATATTAAATAAAATAGGAAAATGTGTATTCTTATAAGATAGACAATGATCCAATGAACCCTAAATTAAGTAAATGATACTATAACAGAATTAGTGATGAAAAAAACAAAGTATATTGAGAGGAATATTATGAAATGGAAATTAAAATCCCATATAATATAATATATTTTTATATTTTAATGAAATTTTGTAGTGAATACACCATATGAAATAAATTATGGTTCACAATATCAAACATGTCGTATAGTGAAAAAAATATTACCAGGAAACCCTTATCTTAACTCTTTGTTTTGCATAGAAGTTCTTAAACTTACTATATAAAAAACATAAATATCATAATAACTAATTTAAAAACCATTTTCATTCCTAAAACTATTTATTATTCTCAATTATAATCATTATCTATATGTATATTAGTTTGTTTTTAACTATTTTCCATATTGTGTGTTTCTTGTTTCGATCATTTGTACTAAATTTATAGGAGCAATGTCGATAATAATTTTTATCCAAAATATCATCATTAAAAGTTCATTAATGTTTCTAAAATATATTAATTAGAATTATTTATAATTTTTTATTTTTTTTATGATGAGTGTTTTATTCTTTATCATTGAAAATGAAATAAACAATAATCACACTTAAGTGATTTTCCTAACCAATGAGATGTATTTTCATAATTATTAATTGAAATATTTATGTATCCATTCTGAAATAAATAAATAATAATTTAATTATTCATATAATATTCTACCATTAATTGTGTTTTCATAGTCATACATGATATAATTTTATGGAATTGTTCATGTAGGTGGTCAAATGGACCCAGAAATGAACATATCATGATTAATGGATGGTTATGTAGTGAATTTATTGAAATATTAGTATATTATATGTATAATTATATTATTTAGTTTTTTTTGATTAAAAACAGAATTCATTAATGACGAGTATCAGCAGAAGTACAAGTGCAAAGCCATGAAGGGAAATTGTCCAACCAGAGCTGGTTGGAGTCGAATGGGCCTGAGGCCACGAGCTGATGTGCCGCATAGTTTCATTCCATTTTGGTAAAGGAGAAGGTGCATAGATAGAAGCATTGACAAAGTGAGAGAATTCTCCTGATGATGCTGTCAGAGGACTGGAGCCCACCATTGTTGTGGATAATAGCATCGATTACGATAAGGCATTCAGACTCAATAATGATATCACTCCATCCACATTCCAACGCAAGCAACATACCCGCAAGGATGGCCATGGCCTCAGCAATTTCCGGTTCCCAGAAAGCTTGATATGGTTTATATTTTGCAGCAAAGATTTGTCCCAGATGATTTCGGGCCAGGAGGCCAAGTGCAATAAGCCTACCCTTTGGAAGAGATGCATCTATGTTAATCTTGAGAATCCCTTCCATTGGGGGATTCCAATGAGAGGGTAAGGAGAGGGTGACACCTGGCATAAAATGTCCATTGTGGTCTTTCCAGCCCTCAATCAAAGAAGTGGCAAGTTCAGGCCAGAAATTGAGGGGTTTGTGAGCTTGATGAAAAACAGCATCGTTACGCCAGACCCAAATAATCCAGGGAAAAGTGAAAAGGGAACCTGAAAGAGCTGAGGAGAGAGAGGAGAACCAACGATTCATAAGATCAGGAAGGTCAGAGGCCAATGCCAGTGAAGCGGCAGAAGCCAAGCCCCATTTATTTCAAATTTTCTTAGCTCCCGGGAAATGAATGATGGCATGCAGAAGAGTTTCTGTAATGTTTGGGCAGAAAGGGAAAGAGGAAGAACTGGCCATATGATAGTAAGCGAGAAGGCTCATGGTTGGGAGAGTACCCATGATAACCTGCCTCCAAAATTGGCGTATTTTAGGGGACACATTGAGCGTCCAAATCTATTACCATGGTCCCTCATCCCGGCCGACTGAATGGTTTCCAAGAGCCAGTCTGTAGCCGGATCTCACCGTGTAATCGCTCGAGACATCATTGATCCAGAAAATGTGGTAGGGGCCTACGTCAGGGACCCATAGAATGCTTAGGATAATTCTTTGGTCCACTTCATTAAAACAATCAAGGATCTTATCCAAACACCACCCCTGTCCCTGGTCGGAAAGAAAGCAGCTGACAGTGGTGTCTTCAAGACCTAGTTGGATGGGAGATGTAGCCCTCATACCATCCTTATCGATAAGCCATGTACCAGTCCAGATATTGACCGATGAGCAAATCACAATCCTCCAACCCAATCCTTTTTTAAGAGCTTTTTATCCCCCAAAATTCTTCTCCAGAGGAAGCTGGGATGGGGACCAAGAGAGGATGCATGGAGGTCCGTGTGGGGAAAGTACTTAGCTCGGAGAACCCATTCACATAGAGATGATGGATGGTTAACAAGGTGCCATCCTTGCTTGGACAACATTGCATAATTGAAGAGAAGAATATTCTAGAATCCCATACCTCCCTCGGATTTTGATTTATAGAGTTTCTCCCAGGCCATCCAGTGGGGTTGATTCCTTCCATCATTCTTCCCCCCTAAGAAATTGGCATTGCGTGTGTATATCTGGTCGATGATGATTTCCGGAACAAAGACATAAAGTAACTGGGGATGGAATGGATGAAATCTTTGATGAGGGTCTCTTTTCCAGCATTAGAAATTCCTTTAGGGGACTAGCCAATAATTTTTTTCTCGATTCTGTCCATAAGAGATGCAAAGATTTCTTTTTTGGATCGGCCAATTACTGTGGTCAGCCCAAGATACTTCTGATGTTTCACAAGCATATGGATACCAGCTAATGCGCTTAGCTCATCCCTCTTAGAAAGAGGCACCCCTGCACTAAATGAAATTTCATATTTTCCATTATTGATTGACTGGCTAGACACCCTCTCATATTGATGGATCGCTTGGCTGATCACCTGACAATCATTAATTGTTTCTCTGGAAAAAAAGGAGGCAGTCGTCAGCGAACAAAAGATGCGACACTGGTGGGCTAACACAGAATAACTTTTCTAGATGAATAGAATTAGAGGATGCATCCCTAGAGATAAGATTAGAGAACACATCAGCCACCAGTATGAAGAGAAAAGGGGAGAGGGGATCTCCCTGGCTAAGGCCTCAAGATGGGGTGAATCCTCTGGCGAGCTCCCCATTGACCGTGATTTTGTAGGAGACAGTCGAGATGCAATCCATGACCATATATGTCCATTTAGCACAAAAGACCATTTTCTGCATAATGACATGAAGGAAGTTCCATTCCACTCTATAGTAGGCCTTGGTCATACCCAATTTCCATGCCATGGTTCCTCTTTTCACAGTGGAGCGTGATTTCATAGAATGGAACACTACATGGGCCACAATCATCTTATCAGTGATCAGTCTCTTGGCCACGAAAGCAATCTGATTTTCAGAGATGATATCAAGTATCCAAGGTTGCAACCGATTGACAAGGATCTTTGAGAAGATATTGTAAGAGATATTGAAAAGGCTAATAGGTCTAAAATCAGGGATCACAAGAGGTTTCTTAATTTTAGGGATGAGGACGAGGATAGTTTCATTGTTAGCAGCAATGCTATCATTCCCAGCCCAGATATTTTTTATCATATTGCAGATTTCAGGACCGATTATGTGCTAGTATTATTTAAAAAATATGGTGTGGAACCCATCCGGTCCCAGGGCCTTAGTGGGATGAAGATGTTTCAGAGCCAGGCGTATCTCATCATCTGTCACATCTTTGGTGAGCTGCCTATTGATCTCATCTGTGATCACAGGTCTGATACAATATTCCACCTCGGTGGACATGAAAGGGGTTCCAGCAGTGAAGATGTTCTGGAAATAGTATTTCACGGCATTGTTGATACAATTGGTGTCAAAAACTTTGCTTCCATCGGTTTGTAAGATGTAATTAATAGAGTTTTTCCGATGCCTGGCTGATGCTTTCTAGTGAAAAAACTGGGTATTAGAATCCCCCTATTTAATGTGGCTATCCCGCACCTACATAGCCCAAAAACTTTCATTGAATCGCAGGGTCATGTCCAACTCTCTTTTTGAGGATCCAATCTTAGATAGAATACAATTGGATGTGGGTTGATTGAGGAGGTTTTTCAGTCTCTTTTCGAGGACACCACAGTGCCAGTCGGGGTGGTGGAATTTCTTATTGCTCTAAGACCTCAGATCAGATGAGACCTATTAGAGATTGAGGAAAACATCCATGTGAGTTATTTTCCATCTTGACCGGATCACCTCTTCGCATTCCTGGTCTTTTGACCAGAATCTCTCGAATCTGAAGGGTCTACTACGTTGTCTATTTCGTTCACTTTGCGAACAATAAATGAGAATTAGATAGTGGTCTGAATAGTTAAGGGAAATGTGGATAATATGAAACATGATGAATAGATTATTCCAGTCAGTAGAACCCAGAAATCTCTCAAGACACTCACCGATGCGGGTGACTTCAGTGTTGCCGCGGAACCAAGTAAAAGGGTTACCTGTGTACCTTAGATCGACCGGGTCTGCCCTAGAGACCACGTCCTTGATGTTTGACATCGAATCTGAGGGTCAGATGATTATGACCATCCTTTCTTTATGGGAAATAATCTCATTGAAATATCCTCCAAAGAGGATAGGGCTCAGTAAGTCATTTCACAACATGAAAAGAATATCCCATGACTTCGCCTTATCATTATGGGATGGCCAGCCATAGAATCCCACAAAATTCTAGGGTGGGTGAAAGTCTATTTGAATAGTCACTGCCACATGGTGCTAGGACAAGGAAAAAATTTTTACATCGATTTTTTCCTTCCAAAGGAGATAGAGGCCCCCATAATGGCCCGGTCTGGACACTAGAAAGCAGCCTTAGAAGCCGCACTTCAGAGCAATACCATTGGTGTCCTTGTTCCAGTATGGTTTCAAACAGGAAAACCATATCGGGGAAACTATGAGTGCAATTGTGCTGAATCATGTGAACCATTCGTGGGTTTCCAAGCCCACGACGGTTCCAGCATAAAGCAATCATTTCTCTATGTGGGGATGGGTCTCGCCCGCTGCCGCCTTTGGTTCCTTCGTTCTTGTTTCTCCACCTTTTGTTTTCCATATTTTGGTGGGATTCCTCCCTGATTGGACTATTTCATTTTGTCTTTTCTTGACCTCGAGTTTAGGGTCTTCCGTGTGACCATCACTCTTTCCTCGTTTCAACCTTTTCCATTTTCGACCGGTACATGGCCCCATTATTGGGGTTCGAATCATTCCATGGGCCTCTATTGATAGAATACCTGCTACGGTCGATTGTGTGTCTGGGTCTGGGTCTAGTGGTTCGATGTGAATCAGCATTGGCTTTGAGCCATGTGTTGGTGGTTCTCTTTGCTTCATCGCCAACTTTGTAGATGTTTGATTATGGTTCTTTAGGGGGTGAGGATGACCTCCAACTTCTCTCTAAGTGGGAGGGCCAGCATCAGGGAAAACCAATGGTCCTAGCGTTAGCGTTTTTTCAGGTATGGGATCCGCCTGACTGGAATGTGCAAACATGAGACGGTCACGGTCCTTTGGTTTTTCCATCTCAGGGATGAAATAATTTTTATTCGTTTTGGCATGGTGCCAAGTTCCATATTAGAGGATAATGTTTCCTGATCCACTCTTATGTTTTGTGGTGCACGTTCTTTCCAGATGGCCAAAGAGACCATAGAAGAAGCAAAATATTGGGAGTTTCTCAAACTCGAATGATATCCAAGTGTTGGTGTCTTCGATTTTCAGGAACATTCGCCTCATCAGTGGCTCTGACACTTCAATTTCTTCCTTGATCCAAACCTCGGGGACCCATTTTATTGGGTCTGAGATATCCCATTCAATAAAGTGACCTAAACTGTCCCCAATTTCTCTCATGATTTGTTCCATTCTTTCATGGAAGAGGATTCCTTTAATTCGTATCCAGAAGGGGGAGTGGGCTAAATTCATTCATCGGATATCTCCCCCCCCCCTTTGTATTCTTCCATGAGGAGGAGTTTATTATCAAAGGACCACAGTCAACCACACAAGCTTTTGTCTCTATCCCTCTTGTTAAAGAACCCAAAGATGAATCGATTGATCCCTGATTCCTGAATATCCACTCCTACATCAAGTTTCCAGATGTTCTATAGAGTGTTTTTGAGAGCCCCCTGATCAACTGATATGTTATCCACGAAATTTCCCATCACGAGCAGAGACATGCGCTTTTCCAAGAGTGCGTCTTCGTTTCTCTATGCCTCAATCGTCGCCTTTTCTTTGTCCTTCAGAGAAAAACTCTTCTATTTATTAACCAATTCCACATCCATAGAGAAAAACCTAACAGTTTATTTCACAATCCTCCTTAGATACCAGCGCCTCTACAGTACCCATGACCCTGGAACACCTAACTTAGGAGCTGGGTAAACTGGGTAAAACTCCTGAAACTCCCAGTGTGCAAGGCCGACCCATTCCAACCTCACTTGGTTCAAAGCCCGGTCCAAAGGAAGTCCATGGAGCGGAAACCCCTTTGTGGTCGACGACCGCATCATGATCACTCAACGCGTTAAACCTTCGTGGAAGGTGATGCGCAAAACAAACCACTATGCTGTAGAGTTTCTCCAAATAGTGGTTACGGATTACCACCCACAGGTCATCTCCGTCTTCACAGTGCCCACCAATTCTTCACAGAACAACACCATATGGCATGAACTTCGTGGCGTCCACTTCGTGATCACTCAATGCAGTGAATCTTCGTGGAAGTTGCTTCGCAACTCAGACCACTTCGCAGCGAAACTTTGCAGCAATATGGGAGTGGCATACTACCCACAGATGAACGCCATCTTCACAACACACCACTTTTTCGCGGATCAACACCCCATGGTTGGAACTTCATGGAAGACACTACACGGTCTCACAACACGGTGACCCAACGCGGAAGGTGCTTTGCGAAATCGACCAATTCGCGGTGGAAGCTTCGCAAAATGTGGAAACGAATTACCTCCTACAGTTCCCTGCCTTTCTTCACAGAAGCAGGTAAGAATGTGAAAAAGGGTAAAGAATTCCTCGAACTCTAGTTTTTGACTCAAGATTCTGTGCGCTTGGATCTAAATGCTGAAAGGGGATTTGCAATTAGGGTTATGTTTTCCTCAAAATCTAGAATTTGTCTCGATGCAAGATTTCTCGGATCTATATTACAGATAGAGTTAGAGGTTTTGAGATCTGGAATCACATTCCCTCTCCTATATCTGACACTGACGAGGGATAATAGTGATAGAAAGAGCTTCAAGTCCCCAAGGGAGGCTAGAACTACACCTGAAGGTGATTCGAGTAGAAGAAGATGATGCCCGACTCCCTGCGAAACACAAAAATTGTGGTCCAGGAACAGGAGGATAAGAATAAGAGGAAACTGGAACAAAGTTCCTCCCCATAGAGGAGTCGGGGGGTGGCGCATAATGGAAGAAATGAACCACTGGCATCGAAATTGAATAAATATTCGTGAACCACAGAGCTGAAGAGGGGTGCACGGAGGGAGACACAGCCGCCGTAACCCGGACGGACAAGGAAACTCAAAACCTAGGAAGCCCTAGGAGAGAGCGCTCTCAAGCTGGAGAGACTCATATCCACAGATTAAATCCATATATTATTTAGTTTTTATTAGTGTGATATATCAATTTTTTTAATTTGGTAGAATATTTACTAGATATGAAAATATTACTTAATATGAATACAATGTTTTCTTCTTATTAGTTTTCTTATTTAAGTCAATAAATTTTATAATAGTCATTTTTCATTCATATCATTATTTGTGTGATTTTAAATTTAAGCATTTAAAATATTTATTAAATATTTTAATTATATATTAAATTCCTTATTAGGACCATCCATGTAGTGTGGTGATGTAAAATGAAACATGTTGCATAATGGAGAAAGTAGTCATCAAGACACACGATTTACGTTTTCATTATTCCTTATGGAAAAGGGGTGGGTGGTTATTTATTTTAAAATAATTATAAGAAAATAATAGTGTAATAATTCTATATATGTTTTCATTATAGTATGGATAAAATAAATTTTAGGAATAAGAAAAACACATATTGAAATAGGAATGAGGGAGGAGCGATTAGAAATCCACACCTCACTACTTTGATTATCTCCTTTGTGAAGGGGATTAATATTTTTAGGGATGGTATTTTGATAATTCCAATAGGTTATTAAGGTGTATATAAGTTTTTAAGAGAGGATTGGGTAGTGTTTTGGCTCAACATAAGGGTTAATGGTGATAAGTAAAATTATAAGTGGAGCTACCCTTTATAAGTGAAAGGGAATGAAATTTGTTTAAATACCCAAAACATTCAACAATGGGAAGATAATATCGAGGAATGTGGCTTATAAATTGGTAAATTATTGAAATTTGGAGAAATATGATAGAGAAAAACTTCAATCCGTCAATTATAAATATTTTTTATCATGTTTCTATCCATTTACCTATTGAGTTATTACTTATTCCCATTTAGGCTTTTACCACAATAACTTGTTTATACAAAATCTAATTTAGTATTTATGCCTACAAATAATGTTATTATTATTATATTATTTATTCCTACATATTTAAAATTTTAAATCCATTTCATTGGATTTAATTTATAAAAGTGATAATTTTTTTTAAAAAAATACTAATGTATAATGTAATGAAAACCATTTTTGATAAAATATTAATTATTTTATAAAATATTAAAAATATGTGTTTGTAATTGAAACTTATTATTTGGTCACAAGCATGGTGTCTCTAAAAATGATCCACAAGAAAGTTTTCAAGTTGGCCTCAAGCAAACCTCCAAATATGTTGGAGGCTACCGACTAGCAGCGAGGCTCTAAGGGTAGTGCAGTGGGAGAGACTATACCCTATCGATCTGTAATAAATACTAGAGAAGAAATAACAAATAAAGGAAAAATAATATAAGAACAATAGATAATTAATAAAAAATTAATGAATAACAGTGACTGAACATGCTAAAATGTTTAAGTTATAGACATAAAATATGTATAACAATATACATGAATATATTGACAAAATAATAAATAAACAAATAATCAAAATCTTTAATTCAACACAAGTACATGAACAATTGATAATTCTAATCTTCTATGTCCATAAGTAAATAAACATAGATCTCGAACCATGATCCAAAACTTTCAACCTTGGGGTCTGTTCAGGTACCAAAGGGCAACCTGAGAAGGGTGTGAGTTTTTATATGTAAAACACCCCAATGGTGTCTAATGAAACATATCCTGTGAATTTCTATTTATGAAATGTGAATATATATAAAATTTAATATATCAATGTAAATGTAAGTATAACGAATTCAGCCTTTTGTTCTGCAAGGTTATCTTGAAAACCATACCATCTTTGTGTGAAGATGGAATGTTTATGAACATGTATATATATTAATGAATGTAAAAAGGTATATATTCATAGATATACATGAAATGGTGAGGACCCATAGATTAGTGCACAAGTGTCCACATATGGATTTCCTAAAATACTTACAGTATAAATATGGTTCAACATGTCCAAATATATAAATAAGTGATAAGGGACATCAATCCTAGTAGTTCTAGTTGAATTAAAATAGATCTAGGGTATAATATTTTAATAAGGGTCTCAAGACCAAGAATTTGAAGATGGGATATGAAACTTCATGTCTGACATCCTGAACAAGGGTCATGGAATTTCATGTCTATCAACCTGAATTGATGTGGAATTTCATGTCTAAATTCAAAATTGATGGGGAATAGAGGGTCATGTATAATAACCTAGGTGAATTTTCTTTCCATTTTTAACATCCTCAACCAAGGGGGTGTGAAGTGACATGTCCAACAACCCTAACCAAGGTCCATTTGTAACAAACTAATGTAAGTTAACCCACTTTCTCTATGATCCCTTAACCTAGGTGTTCCATAAAGTGGAACCCAACATTGCTTAAGGTGAAGTAGACCTTGAATTATAAGTTTTATTTAACATGTATATAAGGAAATGAGTATATCCATTCCATAATATAGGCCAATTCCATGGAAGAAAATTAGTTTTTTTTATCAACACAAACATTACATTTAGATTATTTTATTTATAACAAGAAATAAGTCCATAAGGAAATTACCATACCATAAAAACATTCATCACAAAATTTAAATATTTAAAATATATACTCCTGAGATTTTTATTTATTATAAATAAAAAAAACATAGTAGGGTGTTTGGTTATTTATGTAATGCCTTAAAATAACATGTGGGTTATATGAAACTCACAATTAAATCAAGACCCTTTCTAAATAGAGAATTATATATAACATAATGTGTACTCGGAATACATGACCTATTACAATTAAACTAATTCAATTATAAACATTCAACCAATTTTTGACATGGGAAAGTAATGGATTCACCCAAAGTGGTGGCCCCAAATGAGGTCACATCCTTTTAACCAAGTTTAGTGGTCAAAAGAACACCATGGGTATGTCCTAGGAATTTAATTTTGGGAATTTTGTAATTTAGGATAAATGAACAAGATGCATTATATGAAACATAATGGAAATATGATATAAATGATGAATCTTAAAGGGAAAAAATATTTAACACCTACCTCATGCATATGACAGTCGAATAATCCAATATTAGGCTTTGATTAAATCTAGAATGATAGAAGTTGGTTGAATAAAAAAATGACTTGAAAATAGGGTGAATTATATAAAACCAATATAGTACCAACTATGGCTAGATAAATTGAGAAAATAATTAACATGGCTTATATTCTTACTAATATGCTTCCAACGCACCCAAAAAAATTCTATTTAAACAAATAATAAGGGAGATACGACTTTGGAAGAGGGTGGAAGGAGGGAGAATACATAGAGGGATATTGGGTGAAATGAAAGTGGACATGGGGTAAAAACCCATTTAGGGTATTAGGAAAAAATGATCATTTTTTCACTTTTAATGAGCTACATGGTTTGGCCCCGTTGTTTGTATAACCACGTGCCAAACCTATAGTGCTACTATCCAAAGTGGCACCCACCTAGCATGGCTATCATACTATTTTATGAACTATAACCGGCCCATCCCGTTCACCTCTACAACATTTTATAAATCATTTTCATGGTCCTGCAGCATAAGGAACATGGTTAAACAAACCATGTGATACCCTCTTCATTATTACACCATGATTCTTAGTTTCCCTTAGAGGACTTTATGGTTCATTCAAACTGTGTCCCTATAGGAAAAGGAAAAATTGTTTGGTTCACATGGTTAGTGTTGATCGTGTGCTAACCATGCTCCTCTTTATATTTATCAAAAAATTGGTTTTTTATCTTGATGTTATTGATACACTTATGAACACCTGATCACCACTCATGACATAAAATCCATTTAAAAAGTACACATTTATGTGTTTTAACTCTTAGAATTACATTTAAAAGCTCAATTTAGGATTTTTCCCATCCATTGAATAAAAGTTCAATTCTCATGGACTTTTCAACCTAGTCCAAATCACAAGATATGAAAAAACACGAACCTTATAAACCCTTATCCATGATTATAATTGGGGAAAAACATCACCTGACCTACTTGGGTTATGTATTTTCACTGAGATGGCCATGTTGTGTTTCTAAACACCCCACACACCTTCCAGATTCATTTCAATCATACAACACATAGAAATACAATACCTAAGGAAACGTTCATAACTTCAATTGAATAATAAATATGGTTTTTACATTTACAAGTCTAAATCTAGGAATGATCTAATCAATGTCTATTTAATCATCCATCTGATTATAATCTCCACCACAGGGCCTAGTTTTCCAAAGGAAAATTCTAAGTCATGGTGCTTCCAATATCATATGTTCTTATTTTAGTATGCTTGTATTATACTGGAGACACCACTATAAAATTTATTAAATTATACATGATGAAAATAACCATAGTCCCCAATTTAATCAAAACAGTAGAACTCCAATCAACCATGCTCAAACTAGTCAAGTTGGGTTTTCCTTGATAAGTCATGACTAATCATTAAACTGCACATATCTCAACCCGACCACATATTTGATATTGTTCCTAATCATTCCACATTCTATGAAATAAAATAATGTAATTTTTACTAATTTCATTGAACTATTTTAAAAAATGACTATCCTTTAAAGTTGACGTGTCTAAATCTAGATTTTGAAAAATTATTCCAAGGCATACCAATATTTTTTCAATCATGCTCACTAAATTTTGTGCCAACATTTGGAGACATATCATGTTCGAACCATTTCACATATACAATCAGTATTGTTCTAGAGAATAAACACAGGTTCTATCCAGATCCAGTATCATGGGTCTTCATAAGGAACCCAGGACATAATGTCCCCTTCTAAATTTCACCCAAATACTTTATCGAATCCATAAATAGAGTTTATTGGGGATTTTATCAATATAATGTTTCATAAATTAAATGGAATATGAGATCCAATATAACCATCCAATGAATACTCTCAAAATTCCATAGCCCTTATCACATTATTGTCATCCATTAGAGAATGAAACCCCACTCCACACCTAAGGAGCATGCTTGAAATAATTTAAATGAAAAAATAGAAATGTTATCCCATGAACAAAAATTTTATGGAAAAAAAGATGATATGGATAAAAAATGCTCATCATTATGTTCTAAAGTAACATAAACACTTACCCTTTCCCCTTATCATAGAATAATAAGTAGTGCATTTGTTGATAATAAAAAAATTATTGAGGGACACCACCCTAAAACATCCATTGGCATACCAAGCCCCAAGTGACATTTCTATAAACCACTCCTTGAGTGTTTCTCCCAAAGATTCATTTAAAAATACAAAGGAATGTCATCAATTATCTTAGTTCATGGATGGTTCTCTCACATTATACCAAGAAATATTTCAATATGGGTGACATTATCTCCTCTAAGTGTACCCTGAGTTTTTATCATTAGGCATGTATAGCTCCCTCTAAGCCACAATCACATCAAACAAGGCTATATATTCCTTTACCAACACCAAATCCATGTTTCCAAATGATTTGTGTCATGGTTAAAACACAGGTTAACCATCTTATATCTCCCAAGGATTCTTCAAAGTATTATTGATATAGTTTTCCCAAAGGATTTGGGTCATCATGGCTACAAGGGTCACTCATTGAAACTATCGATATTTGGATCGCACATGACTATTAACTAATGATCAATATCTAACAGTAATAACAAATAAACAACATGAATTAAATTACCATTCATAATACGTGTGTTATCTTGTACTAATTGTTTTGTGAACAAACTCATGCTATAAAGGCTCTTCTGTTAACATGATTAAGATTCTCTTTCTATATGGAATATCATTTTCTACACAGTAGGATATCTCTTAGAAATCCACTTCAAAATTGGGAACCAACCTTCCATGGTTTTTCAAATAAACCTCCCTCCTCAAGGATTATTTTTTTTTAAAACAATATGCTTTTAGAGTGGAAAAAATTTCCCAACTACACCAAGCATCCATATGGTCCCACCCATTGAAGTCAGTTTTGATAAAAATACTCAGGGTGCTATTTGAAAATAAAAGTGATCTCCAAGAATGAATTTGAAGACTCGACCACCTACCACGAATCGGTCCAGAATCAATCATAAAATCAATCTCATCAATTAATGGTTGATCATAAACTCTAGGACAATAACTCTCTTAGGTTTACTTAGAGAAAAGTAAATGATGAGTTAGTGTTGAAGGTGAGTTCATTCAGGTTCTTCCAAATTTCCATAATGTATCTATCATGAAAACCATATCCACTTAAGGCTTTTTATCAGATAACATCTAATGAACCAATAAATATGTTTTAAAGAGGTAAAAATAAAGATAAATAAAAAGTATGTTGACTTATGTGTTTCAAAACCGGTTAAAATTTGTTTAACGACATCACTACCAAGAATGAGGCTATCAAGACCTAATAATCAATGAGAATTTTAATTGGGGACTTCTTCACAGAGGGTTATAATGAAAAAATAATGAAAAACCACTAACACTCCCTGAGAATCTACATATAGTAATACAACTTTATGGTTCCATATACCAAAAAACCACTTTACTACACAAGGGTTTCATTTCATTGTCTATTAGTCATACCTGACTCAAACAAATAAGGAACAACACTTATCATGCATAATTATCATCTTTAATGTCTACCTATTTCAAATTCTAAATGGTTCTTCCTCAAAATACTTCTCTTAATTTTTAATTCAATTCATCAAACCTAGAAACTAGAGTCATTCCCAATGCCACTAGGCTCTACAACCCATAAATTAAGTCAACTAAATAAAATAAAATAAACCTACGAAGATTAAAGGGAAAAATAATGTTCCCATTTCATGCCACGTTCAAGGTAAAACTAATGCTAAAATTTACAGGAGAGTTTAAGATAAAAAAACCTCTAAAAGGTTTAATTTGAAGTCATTTTAAATGATTCTCATTCATTTCATCATTTTAAGAAATTTATATAAAATTGGTACTAAGTACCATTTGTTAATGAAAACTATACTAAACACTATATTTTTGTTTTTACCACGAAATATTAGTAAAAAAATATTATAATTTCCTTTTTATACATTAATTTATACATGAATTTATGAAAACTCTAGCTGATTAAAAAAAAGTCAATTTTAAGCTATATTGGAAATCACTCTTTAGGTTGTAATTGGAATTTTAATTAATCACTACCTCATAATAATAATACAAAAATGCAGATAAAATGTATCTTATCCCATAAATGAGATGGTTTAATAAGATTACATCATAAATTTATATTTAACCCCATATAAGCGGTTGAAATCACCTTAATAACCAGCCTATAAGAATAAAAATCCCCCTTAAGTTAATAACTAAATCATATAAGATAAAGGTCATCTTCCTACGAGGGTCTTTCTATTTCATTCAAGATATTAATACATTATTAATGGGTTTATATCATAAGAAAAATTCCCTATAAGACATATATTGGTCCATTTTGGAATTTAGGGATTTATATTATTAGAAACTGTAAAGACCCGGAAATTTCACAGAATTTTTTTTCTTAATTTTTTTTTGGAATTTTACGATTACACAGTTCCTGACAGAACCTAATTCCAAGGCCCGGTGTGCCCAGAATCAATTTCTGAAGTTTAGCTCAGGTACATTAAGTGAACGAACGAGCAGGTTTTCCTAACTTTTGAACTGGTACCCGAAATCGAAATCTGAGGGCACCGATGAAACCGAAGCGCCGATAATTGCTTAGGAACACCTATTTAGAAGGTGTGTTTTCTCGGGAGGAGTTGCTAAAAATGTGAAGAATAAAAATATAGCTGTTTTACAATTATATTTTTATTACACCACTGATGGTTTAAGTGTTATGGGAAAGGAAGTTGTGAGGAAGTTGGAGTGGGGCCCACACGAGCCCCCACCTCCTTCAATTTCCCTAACACCCCATTAAACCCCCCTCTAGCAATTAATTTTGTAACTCATCCACTCTCCCTCTTAAATTGAAAGTCAACTCTCAAATTAAATGGATTGTTTTAATGCTATTCAATTTATTTAATTTTTGAGTTTGAGTTTTTGAATTCTTAAAATTGTTGACATATGTGAATAAAATAAGACAAACTCTTATTTTATTTTTGGTTGGTTTTTGTTGTGTGGAGTCTGGGGTGAGAATTCACAAAGCCTTGAAGATCTTCATCTTATACATTGAAGATTGCAAAGAACACCAGTTCCTACCACGACTCTCTTCTTCTCAATGCTTGACAAAGCGACGTCTTCATCCCGCGGCAACGACTACAGAACAACAAGACTTTCCTCTTCATCATCAAGCGATCGATCTTCGTGAATCGAGGTAGGGGTTTTTCATCGTCCAAGAATTATCAACTGACGCTATTCCTTATTTTTTGGATGCATGTTATCGAATTAACGGGAGGGGGCTGGACCTCACAAACACGGCCGAACCTCCTCCCCTTTGTTGTTGTGTCTTGTTGTGGATTGGAACGGAGGCAACGCGGTGCTTTCGCACCACGCGGGAACGAGGGAACCGCGGCCTGAGCGGGCCGCGGAGAAGAAGCGTGGTGCCGTCACACCGCGCCGAAGCCAACGAACCCGTAGCCAAGGTCGGGCCGCGGTGGAGGGGCTCGGCGCCGTCTCACCGTGCTGGATGGACAAGGGCCACGACCTAAGCCACGGCTGTGCAGGGGAGGGTGGCCGGAATCGCCGGCCACCGACGCTTCGGAAGTGCGGGACCGCGGGGTCCCGCAACGGCGGCAAGGGCCGACCAACCGGGCCGGCCGTTTAGAGGAGGCTGGGGGTCATAACCCCCAGCGGCAGATAGGTGGGCTCCCTCTACATGGGGGGCTACCTTTTTTACACAAGGGGGGCAGTGCCCCCCATTTTCTACTCGTCTGAAATGGCCGAGCCGCTGGCCACGCGGGCCGCACCCGTGCCAGGCCAACCGGTCGCGCTGGGCCGGGCTTCCCGCGCTGGGCCAGACCCCCGAACTGGGCCGGGCCAAACCGGCAAGTCCAGGCTGCGCCCTAGTGGGCCAGACCCAGACCCGGGTTGGGTCGACCCGGTTCGGGCCATCCCTGTCTTGGGCCGGGTCGGTCCGGGCCCAAAACAACCTAAAATCAGACAGCTTCGTTCAAAGGCCCATAACTTGGGATAGGGACCTCTGACTGGCGCACCTTCAGTTGCGATACGATCCTTGGATCGAGTCGGTCGTTTTGGTATATTACACTCAAGGTTTCAGAGAACATTGGGTATGGCCGGTTTTGTTCGAACACAAAACCAAACGGGCCCTCGGAGTGGAAACGCTTATAACTTGAGCTCCGGACGTCCGATCGATGTGACGTCAACTTTCTTGGTTTCCTCTTAGAGAGACAGACCTTTTGGCTTACAACACTAGAGGTTTGGATGCAGTTGGATTACAGTCTGGTTGGTTTTGACTTAAAAACCAACTGAGTCCTTGGGATGAAAAAGCCAATAACTCTCAGACCGGGCATCCGATTGACGCGCCGTTTGTCGCATTGAGTTCCTATTAGTGAGACAGAACATTGGGATACATAAAACCCAGACTTCGTGTCATTTTATGTATCGATCCCCTTGTCTCGTGGATCGGACCCTCCCAGAATCGAGTATGCTGTGTGCGGGGACCCTAGAGCTGGCTGCAACTTCGACGAGGATGACTACCATACTGGGATCCTCCGTGGGTTCGACGAGGAAGACTACCATACTCGGATCCTCCGTGGGTTCGAAGAGGAGGACTACCATATTGGGATCCTCCGTGGGTTCGATGAGGACGACTACCGTACTGAGATCCTCTGTGGGTTCGATGAGGACGACCACCATACTGGGATCCTCCGTGGGTTCGACGAGGACGACTACCGTACTGGGATCCTCCGTGGGTTCGACGAGGACGACTATTGTACTGGGATCCTCCGTGGGTTCAACTACCGTGCTGGGATCCTCTGTGGGTTCAAAAATGATGACTACTATACTTGGATCCTCCATGGGTTCGACAGCGACGACTACTAATCTTGGATCCTACATGGGTTCGGCAGAGGAGATGATTCCGAGGCTACATCTAATCATATCCACCCCTCTTAGTGAGTAGTATACCTATGTGAGCTGAGTCTTGAATCTCAATCAATAACTTTGATGTGATTGACTTGATATCCTGTGTGGATTGGATTATGCTTTCCTGTGTGGAATGATTCATACTTTCCTGTGTGGATTAAGTTTTACTTTCCAAAGTGGACTGGATTTTACTTGAGCTCGTGAGTTGGATATGAACTGGATTTGAGGACTTAGGTATATATATGGGCATATACCTATGTAGTGTTGGATGATACTTCGTGATTGTATCTTTTCTTTTTGGTTTATCCTTTTTGGATTCAGGGAGACCTTCGGGGGTCTCGGGGTCCCTACTGAGTATCGTATACTCACCCCTGCACGGGCTTCGCCCGCACTACATTGTGTTGGTTGCAGAAAATGGACATCACTTATCGTGGTTAAGGCTTGTAGAGATGGATGGTATCCGGAGGAGGATCTCACGATGAGTCGGTGCCGGAGGTGGATATCATGTCGAGTCGGTGCCCAAAGGTGGATTTCACGACGAGTCGGTACCCAGAGGAGACGGACGGACATGGAGTGCTGAGGAGGAGATATGTACCTACCCTTCAGGTAGAAAGCCGGAGGACGATCCAGGAGTGTCTTGTCACCTTCAGCTGTTGTCCTTGAGTTGTACTTTACTTTTATTTGTAGCTATACCTTTCTTTTGGGCTTGTATTTCTGGCCCCTTGTACTTTCATCACGTTTGTTTTAGAGTTTACTTAGTGTTCACTTCAGTTTGCGTACTCTATGGGGTTTCTTTCTTTTATAAAGGCAATGCATTCCCTTTTTATCGGGATTTATGCCTTTGGTGCTAGTCACCAGCCCCTGGCTTATGGAAGGCGGGCTTGGGGTAGTCACGGCACGGGCCCCGAGGATGGGTCGTGACAATTTGGTATCAAAGGAGTTCAGTTCTACCACAGAAATCATGAATTTGATCTTTATCTATGTGAAGAAATACTGTTAAGGGTATTTGAGTGTGGTTATCAGTCCAGGGAGTCCAATTTTGGTGCGGCGACCGACGTATCCATAAACCAGGACCCTGACTTCTGATTTCCAACTCAGTGCATGAAAAGAGTAATTGCATGTGTGTTTCAAAAGTTTTCTTTGTGATTACTTTGTGTCAGCTCACCAGGTATACTGTTTTGACCGTGGCTCACCTTTATCTTTTCAGGATGGCCCCACGACAGCAGCCAGCTAGGGTTCCGAGCTTTGTGCGAGATGACATCCCACTGAGCGATGAGGCCTTGGTGCATGGCCCTTTTACAACAGAGGCACCGGTGGTACCTCTACTCGCCGAGCCACTGATTCCACCAGCCCCATCCGCTGAGAGTGCACGTCACCTTAGTGCAATGCATGAGTTTCAACGTTAGATACCACCCAGGTGCCGCGGGGAGACGGACCCTCAAGCAGCTGAGGATTGGATGGAGGCTGTTGTACGAGTTTTCAGGTTAGTGGGGACACCAGCTGAGCTCATGGTGATCCTTGCAGCGAGTCTCCTACACACGGAAATAGGTAGATGGTGGAGCCTGATGCTCCAGGTGCACGACGAGGCATCTATCATTTGGTCGGTCTTCGAGAGCCTCTTCGTCTTGGATTTAATTACAACCACCCTCCATGCAGTGCACATTCAGGAGTTACTACAACTACGGCAGGGAATCATGACTATGGGCCACTACTCGGTGAGGTTTAATGATCTCTCACGCTACTCCACATATATGGTACGGGGACCATTCTTCAGGGCACGGACCTTCGAGCAGGGACTAAGGCATGATATCAGGGCTTCGATGATCTCCCTCAACATCCCGACGCAGGCGGGGGTGTTGGAGATAGCCCTTCTAGTGGAGAGTTTTCTCGCCGATCAGTCACCAGTGGCGGGACCCTCCGTAGGACGACCCGTAGCGGAGTCTTCTATAGCTAGCAGTAGATAGATGACACATAGGTCCAAGTGGGCCAGACCATCAGACGAGCAATCTCAGGAAACAGGTTCGATTATGCGGGGCACACGAAGGAGAGCCAAGCATACGAGGAGCAGGCAGTGCTATGCATGCGGCGGGTAGGATCACATGGCTCGAGACTGTCCGACCCATCCTAAAGATGAGCAGTAGGCGGTAGAAGGACCTCCCATGCAGAGGTTCAACCATGGTGGTCCGTAGGGAGCAGGCGGACGAGGCAGAGGAGTTGGACGAGCATCAGAAGGTGGGTGACGCTTTGAGGCCCTACCACCACCACCACCACCACCACCACCAGGAAGACAACCCCAATCGCAGGGAACAGGTGGACAGGGGAGAGCTCAACTTCAATAAGCTGAGGCTTATGACCATGGAGCTCTGGGAGTAGATGGATAGGAGTGGGACTAGCTCCAGACATGGGGACTTTTGTTCATGATGCTTCTAGCCTTGTTGATGTTTTGTGTCTTTGTACCTTGAGTTACAGTAATAAAAGACTCTTGTCCTTGTGACGTTTTGTTACCAGTCCTTTTTATGTAGTTGATACTAAGAGGTTCCGATTTAAAACTATTGACTTGACCCTCAATTTTTAGGTACCTACTGGAGGAGACCCAGTGACCACACACTGATGCCGACAATGTGACTCAACCCTTGGAGGTGAGAGTAACGGTTGGATCTCTTGGTAGTAGTGTCGAGGACTTATGACATCATCCTTGGTATGGATTAGTATCATCCATGTCAGGATTGACTATATTAGGAAAAGAACGTGGTTCATACAGGGGATGAGACTGGATTTCTCTTATCAGAAAAGAAGAAATCTTAGCAGCTTTTGTAGAACCAAAGAAGGTTCAGGTCATTCAGGAGCAGATGAGTACAGCTCAGAGCCGACAGAAGTCTTATGCTGATAGGGGGCGGAGACCACAAGTGTTCAAGGATGGTGACCACGTTTTCTTACGGTTCTCAGCTCGACGTGGTTTACGGAGATTTGGCCGGGGCAACAAGTTATCTCCGCGCTTCATCGGACCATTCTAGGTTCTCAACAGGATAGGCGAGGTGGCTTATCACCTGGCACTACCACCTCAGTTGCACTGAGTGCACGGCGTCTTCCACGTATCTCAGTTGAGGAGATACGTGCACGACCTGAAGCATATCATCTACCATGGGGAGCTGGACATCGATGACGGGATGACTTTTGCGGAGGTTCTAGTGGAGATCGAGGATCGACAGGAGTGGGTCCTATGTGGATAGTCGATTCCTCAGGTGTGCTTTCACTGGTAGCTCAAAAACCTCTGGGAGAGCACATGGGAGTGGAAGGCTCAGATGCATGCTCAGTACCACTTTGTTTTCCTTAGTGTGTGTTGAAGCACTACGGGGACGTAAAGACCTGAGGTGGGAGTAATGTAAAGACCCATAAATTTCAAGGAATTTTTTTCTTAATTTCTTTGGATTTTACGATTCCATAGTTCCTGACGACACCTGATTCCGTGGCCCGGTGTGACCAGAATCAATTTTTGAAGTTTAGCTCGGGTACTTTCAGTGAACGAATGAGCGGGTTTTCCTAACTTTTGAACCAGAACTCGGAATCGAACTCCAAGGGCACCGATGAAACCGCAACGCCGATAATTTCTTAAGAACTCCTATTCCGAAGGTGTGTTTGCTCGGGAGGAGTTGTTAAAAATGTGAAGAATAAAAATATAGTTGTTTTACAATTTTTTTATTACACCACTAATGGTTTAAGTGTTATGGGAAAAGAAGTTGTGAGGAAGTTGGGGTGGGGCCCACACGAGCCCCCACCTCCTTCAATTTCCCTAACACCCCATTAAACCCCCTCTAGAAATTAATTTTGTAACTCATCCACTCTCCCTCTTAAATTGCAAGTCAACTCTTAAATTAAATGGATTTTTTTAATGCTATTCAATTAATTTAATTTTTTAGTTTGAGTTTTTGAATTCTTAAAATTGTTGACATATGTGAATAAAATAAAACAAACTCTTATTTTATTTTTGGTTGGTTTTAGTTGTGTGGAGTCTGGGGTGAGAATTCACAAAGCCTTGAAGATCTTCATCTTCTACGTTGAAGATCGCAAAGAACATCAGTGCCTACCTCGACTCTCTTCTTCTCGACGCTTGACGAAGTGACGTCGTCACCCCACGGTAATGACTACGGAATAATGGAACTTTCCCCTTCATCGTCAACCGATTAATCTCTGTGAATCGAGGTAGGGATTTTTCATCGTTCAAGAATTATCAATTGAAGCTCTTCCTTATTTCTTGGATGCATGTTATCGGATTAACGGGAGGGGGTCGGATCGCACAAACACGACCGATCCTCCTCCCCTTTGTTGTTGTGTCTTGTTGCGGATTGGAACGGAGGCAACATGGTGCCGTCGCACCGTGCGGGAATGAGGGAACCACAACCAGAGTGGGCCGCGGTGAAGAAGAGTGGTGCCATTACGCCGCGACGAAGCCGAAGAACCCACGACCAAGGTCGGGCCGCGACAAAGGGGCCCGACGCCATCGCGCCGCACTGGAGCTTCAAGAAGGTCCGCGGCCGGGGCGGGCCGCAGCGGAGTGGCGCGGCGCCATCACGCGGCGCCGGATGGGCAAGGGCCACTGCCTAAGACGCGGTTGTGCAGGGGAGGGCGGACGGAATCGCCAGCCTCCGACGCTTTGGAAGGGCGGGACCACGGGGTCCCGAGGCGGCGGCACCGACCGGCCAACCGGGCCGGCTGTTCGGAGGAGGCCGGGGGTCGTAACCCCTGACGGCAGACAGGCGGGCCCCCTCCACGTGGGGGGCCGCCGTTTCAAGACAAGGGGGGCAACGCCCCCCATTTTTCGCTCGTCTGAAACGGCCGAGCCGCTGGCCACGCAGGCCGCGCCCGCGCCGGGCCGGACCCTTACACCGGGCCGGGCCACGCTGTTTGGGCCGGGCCACGCCGGCCAGGCAGGGCCGCACTCTAGTGGGTCGGACTCGGACCCGGGTCGGGTCGACCGGGTTCGGGCTGACCCATGGGGTCTTGGGCCAGGTCGGTCCGGGCCCAAAACCCCCTAAAATCGGACAACTTCGTTCAAAGGCCCATAACTTGGGCTACGGACCTCCGACAGGTGCACCGTCAGTTGAGATGCGGTCCTTGGATCGAGATGGTCATTTCAATATATTACTCTCAATGTTTAAGAGAACTTTGGGTATGGATGGGTTGGTTCGAACACGAAACCAACCGGGCCATCAGAGCGGAAACGCTTATAACTTAAGCTCCGGACGTCCGATCGACGTGCCGTCAACTTTGTTGGTTTCATATTAGTGAGACAGACCTTTTGGCTTACACCGCTCAAGGTTTGGATAGAGTTGGACTATGGTCGGGTTGGTTTTGACTTAAAAACCAACAGGGCCCCTGGGACGAAAAAGCCAATAACTCTCAGACCGGGCGTTTGATTGACGCGTCGTCTGTCGCGTTGAGTTCTTATTGGTGAGACAGAACTTTGGGATACATCAACTCCGAACTTAGTGTCAGTTGATGTATCAATCACCTTGGTTCGTGGAGCGGACCCTCCCATAATTGAGCATGCTGTGTACGGGGACCCTAGAGCTGGCTGCGACTTCGACGAGGACGACTACCATACGGGGATCCTCCGTGGGTTCTGAAGAGGAAGAATACCATACTGGGATCCTCCATGGGTTCGACAAGGAAGACTACTGTACTGGGATCCTCCGTGGGTTCGACGAGGATTACTACCGTACTGGGATCCTCTGTGGGTTCGACGAGGACAACTATTGTACTGGGATCCTCCGTGGGTTCGACTACCGTGCTGGGATCCTCCGTGGGTTCGACGACGATGACTATTATACTTGGATCCTTCGTGGGTTCGGCAGCGACGACTAATAAACTTGGATCCTACGTGGGTTCGGTAGAGGAGATGATTCATAGGCTACATCTAATCATCTCCACCCCTCTTCGTGAGTAGTATACCTGTGTGTTATGAGTCTTGACTCTCAATCATTAACTTCGATGTGATTGACTTGATATCCTGTGTGGATTGGATTATGCTTTCCAGTGTGGAAGGATTCGTACTTTCCTGTGTGGATTAAGTTTTACTTTCCTGAGTGGACTGGATTGTACCTGAGCTCGTGAGTTGGAGATGAACTGGATTTAATGACTTAGGTATATGTATGAGCATATACCTATGTAGTGTTGGATGATACTTCGTGATTGTATCTTTTCTTTGTGGTTAATCCTTTGTGGATTCAGGGAGACCTTCGGGGGTCTCAGGGTCCCTACTGAGTATCGTATACTCACCCCTGCATGGGCTTCGCCCGCACTACATTGTGTTGGTTGCGGACAATGGACATCACTGATCATGGTTGAGGCTTGTAGATCTGGACGGTACCCGGAGGAGGATCTCACGACGAGTCAGTGCTGGAGGTGAATATCATGTCGAGTTTGTGCCCGGAGGTGGATTTAACGACGAGTCGGTACCTGGAGGAGACCGAAGGACATGGAGTGTTGAGGAGAAGATCTGTACCTACCCTTCAGGTAGGAAGCCAGAGGAAGATTCAGGAGTGGCTTTTCACCTTCATCTGTTGTCCTTGAGTTGTACTTTACTTTCAGTTGTAGCTATACCTTTCTTTTGGGCTTGTATTTCTGGCCCCTTGTACTTTCAGCACATTTGTTTTATAGTTTACTTAGTGTTCACTTTAGTTTGCGTACTCTGTGGTGTTTGTTTCTTTTATAAAGTCAATTTCTTCCTTTCTTATTGGGATTTACACCTTTGGTGCTTGTCGCCAACCCCTATCCTATGGAAGGCGGGCTTGGGGTAGTCACAGCATGGGCTCCGAGGACGGGTCGTGACAGAAACATTCCCCAACTGAACTACTTGGATCTAGTTGTGTATTTAGGGATTTATTCATATGGTTCATCATGCCAAAATTTTATAGGTAATATCCTTCATAAAGGAAATAATTTTTAATAATAATTTAATTTATCTTAAATAATTGTTCAGTTAGATGACTCACCATTCCAAAATTATAATTTTAATTGCCTTTATATGTTACAATTGGAATTTAGGTAATAATTACTTGGTATTCACCTTTGTTTTCAGAATATATCAAGTATATATATGATGGTTCAATTATATGGTTCAACATTCTCCAATTTTTAAAGGCTAATACAATTTAAAAATCCAACAATTGAATCCCATTTTATTGAAACAATTAATGTTTCTACCCAGGAAACCAATGGTTCATCGATCAAAATGTTCATTATTGTTATTTAAGGTTCCTCTATCAATATATATAAGAAACCCCATTTAGGTTGATGTAGTCACTTTAACAACCAATAATTTAGCATAATAATAGATAGGAGTTATGTCATTTATGCAATGAATATAAAAAACATGGAAATTTCTATCTTTGAAGATTGAATAGATAAGAATGAAAAAAATCATCAAAGCATGTTATATGGGAAAGCATGATACAAAATCACTTAAAAAGGTATATGATCAAGAATGTGGAATAATCGTGTAAGGAACATCCATCAAATAGAAAGTAGTCAATAAATTCAGTCAACATGGAATGGAAAATACATGGAATGTGAATCACTATGTTCCAAAAATGATGCATGTAATGATATAACCTTTCCATACAAGTCTATAGTTATAAATGAATAACATTATTAAGCAGTGGAAATACACCAATCACTTGAATTGAAATATCAGTCTACAATAATAAAGATCAGTATCAACATCAACACCATTGATAGAAACCTGATCTTTCACCCATGTATGAATTTTATGGACCCTAATAAGTGGTATTTACCCATTTATGACACATTTAAAGTCAAATGACTATGAACACAAACTATAAGTCAAAAGGAAAAGGGACTTTGATATCACTAGTAGTGTACTGACCAAGGTACCACTAAATTGGTTCCTCAAGATCGTTTGAAATGTGGGCTTAAGTAGGCCTCCCTATATTCTAGATATTTTCGACTAGCATTAGGGGTCTAAAGGTAGTGTAGTGGGGATACTATACCATCAGGATTAGTAACAAATATAGCATAACCATCAATAAATAAAGGTATTGGAATATAATAATTGATAATCAATAATAAATGAAAACATAACCATGAATAAAGATGCTAAAATGTACAAGTAACATGAATACATCATGCATAACAATATACATGGCTAGAATAAAAAAATAATAAATAAATAAAGTCTCCAAATATAGAAGTTAGCTTGATTACATGTCCAACCACTACTTTGAATATCCCATGTCTATAAGGAAAACAACACTGAGTGAAACCCATGATCCTGAAACTGAAACCTTGATATGTGTTTGGGTAACAAATAGCTGTCTAAGAAGGGTGTCAGATATAATTAGCCGAACTGCACTTATGCTATCATATGAAATCTGGTCTGTGAATAGAAAATATAGTAGTGTGTAGATATATCTATAGTAAGGAAGTAAGGTAAACCAATTCAGGCTCAGGTTCTTCAAGGATATCCATCCAATCATACCTTCTTCATCCTAATCCATATTGTCTATAAAGATGCACCCTCATGTATATATTTACACACATATATATATATATATATTCACATATATATACCTGAATTGGTGAGGACCCATGTCTTAGTGCACAAGTGTCCACATATGGATGTTATACAAGTCACATAATATATATAAGGGACATCTTTACCAAATATCATGATAATGGATAAGGTACACCATGCCAAGTAGTTTAAATTTACTATAAATATAACTAGGGTCTCATATTTTAATATGGGGCTCATTACCAAAAATCGAAACAAGGGATATGGAACTCCATGTCTGAAATCCTAAACAAGGGGATGTAGAGAATCATGTCCATTGACTTATTTTTTTCTCAACATCATTTCTAACATCTTAATTGATGGGTTATATATTATTAGGTTCAACAATCTTAGTGAAGTATATTTACATGCCCAAAATCCTCAACCAATGGGGTGTGAAGTTCCATGTTCAACAACCATAGCCAAGTCCATTTTGTGACAAACCAAAGTAAGGTAACTGAATTCCCTAATGATCTCATGGCCTAGGTGTTTTTTAACAAGGAGCCTATCAACCCTCATGCTGCAGTTGGCCATTATTTATAACTATCATTTAAAATATAAAATAGGCCACGAGGATATCCATTCCATAATATTGGGAAATGAAAAGGAATAAATACATAACATTATCAATTCAAACATTTCATTTAGATTATATTATTTGTAAAAAGAAATAACACAATGGTGAAGCACTCCTTACACTACATAACTCATCACACACTTTAAATCATTACCTTATATGTTTCCAAGGAATTCATTAATTAGTTATATTACAATGCATATTACGAGGGTGTTCAGTTACATAGGTAAATCCTAATCATAGAAAGTAGGTTATATGAAACTCACAATTAATTTGAACCCCATTCTAACCATGTAATTATTCATATCTTAATTTAGACTAGTCATGAATTCCCAATTATAATAAATTTGCATTCAAATATCAACATTAAGCCAATTTACAACATGGTAAATTAATGGATGGACACAAAGGGGAGTTCCGAATTGAAACCACATCCATTAAACAGAGTTGATTTGTATAAATAATTTCTAGGATATGGACTAGTAATTTAATTTGGGAAATTTATTATTTAGGATAAACATGCAAGATATTTGGAATGTATCATAATGTAAATATGATATAAATGATTCATTTTAATAGTAATGGAATATAGAACACCAACCATATTCCTTAGAATATCCAATCATCCAATATAGGTCTTCAGTTTGATCTAGAATAAGAGAAATTGGATGAATAAGCAAACACCATAAAAATATGGAAAATTACCTCACACAGATATAGTGATGAAGATGGTGAGATAAAAAATTAAATAATTGAGAAGAATCTTAAAATTAAAATTACACCCATAATTCACCCAACAACATATAATACATAAAAATAATATGGTAGATCCACCATTGGAATAGGGATGAAGTTGTAATGGAGGGTTGTTGGGAGAAATAAAGGTTGAAATAGTGTAAAATCACATTTAAGGGCGTTGGGAGATGATATTCATTTTCTTCTTTTCATGATCCAAATAGTTTCACCTCTTTATTTGGTTAAATTTTTGCCGAACATGCAATGATACTATCAAAAGTGGCATCAACCTCACATTACTAGAACATGATTTGAAAAGCCATACACAACCCTTGTGGTAAACATTTACAACTTTACATAGAACATTTGAATAGACATCTAGCCTAATGTGTATAGATAAATAATAGTTTGAAACCCTCTACACCCCTACACCAGGTCATACTACTTCCCCTATAGGGTCATATGGTTTCTTTATTCATTGTATTTATAGATAAAGGCCACATGGTTTGGGATGCACAAATAGTTCTAACCATGCGCCAACCATACACCTCTTCCCATTTCTCAAAAAAAAAGAGTTTTTATAATCTAATTCTCCTAAGACTCCTCATAACACCCCAATACTTAAACCCAATCAATAAATGACACATTTATGTGTTGAAACTCTAATAAATATATTCAGATTCATAATTTTCGATTTGGCATGTCCCCCAATCAAAATTGTAATCCTCATAGAATTTTACACATAGTCTAAAACACATGATGTTAGACCAATAATATTTTAAAATATTTATTTTTACTTATAATATATACATTTGGTGAATAAAAAGGTTTCATATATTTTAATTTATGCTTAAATCCAAGGTATTTCCTAAAATCCAAAATATTACAAAAAATGGTATATTGCGCTATTCACCTAAAAATCAATTACATAAGAAAAAATGCCAAATATTCATATTAGTATTTTAAAATTATTCATAATAAAAAAAATATTTTACATATTTTCAAAATAATTTTCTAAAATTTTATACTTAATATTTAAATAAAATCCCAAAATATAGCTGAAAACTATTCGTATTGAAAATAGATTTTTAAATGTTAAATATTATTTATTATTATTTAAATAAAAATAAAAATAATTTATTATTATATTATTATTCAAATTAAAAATATATTTTATTATTATTTAATCTTTTTATATATAGTTTCCGGAAATAAAACACCAATTTGAGAAAAATGTACATTTTCAGCATAAAATTCTTTTCTTTATTGTTTTAACTATACTAATTGAATTTCATTATTATTAGAGTCTGAATATATTTTCATAATAACAATATTTCATAATTTATTTATTCATATTATTACCAGAATTTTTAATATTTGGGTTTTAACGATTACGTTTACTCTTTCAATGAAGCGTATCTCTATTTTTGTTTATGTTCAGCATTTCAAGTGGTGCAATCTATAAAAAAATTATTTATTCAGAGAAATATATTACAAAATTTAGTGTTTTTATATAAAAAATTGGGAAATAGGATTTGTGGAGGATTTATCATCCTTATCTTATATGAAACTCCATTACTGAATGATTTTCAAGCCATTGACCCTTTAATAGTGTCATGCCAACATTGAAAAATAATAGGTATTCATAAAAATTTGTTTTCTCCACTTAAAAAGGGGGAAAATTCCAACAATTTATTATAACCTTATTCATTTGAATTTAATTCTAAAAGTCTAAAAGTTTTATACTCCTATCATAAACTACCATTTTTATAAGCCTGTGGTTTAAATTGTTTTACTGAATCCCTTTATTTCCAAAAATATATTCAAGAAAATGTTTCAGGTACCAACATGAGTAGTGCATAATTATTAAAATTTCTTAAACATTTTTAACTTCGAAATATATCCTAATAATATACATATATTGTCTTAGGTATTATTAGTAAACTTAAATGATGTAAATTATTTGGGTAAACTCTTATATATTCCTTCAAATCCACTTAGAAAAGAAAATTGATAATTATCATGAATTAGTGCGGACAACTGCCTCCTCCATATAACATCTTGAATATTTATAATTATTTTATTGAAGAATAAATAAGGCATATATTATATAATTATAAATATTTATTGAAAAATTCAAATCCACCTTTTTTCCCTCTCATTTGGTTGGTAATGGAAACATTAACTTTGTGTTGTGAGGAATACCACCTCAAAGGAGTAACGTATCCCATATATTCATATATATTTATTATTAGTTATTATAATGTCCAAAACTTATATTTATAACCTTAAAAATATCTGAATAATATCATTACTCTCCAATATTAATGTTATAATTCAATAATAATCCACTTTCATAACCATACTTATCAATTAGTTATTGTATGTTCATGTTTGGGAATATCTTCCCACCTACATGAAAAATGATAATAAATTATATCATGGATAGATATGAGAAATTAATTATGAATGATATATGACCTAAATAAGTAAATAGGGACCTAATTTAGGTTGTTTAATTGTAACATTATTACTAAACTCATTAATAAATACACAACTATTTGTTCATTAGAAACCATTAAACCATGATAATCATATATTTTATTTTATGAATCATAACGAAAACAACCATAGAATTAAATTATATAATTAAAAATTATTATATGTAATCAATTATAGTTCCTTTTATTATCTGATATATATTAAATTTTGTAGACAAATGAATAGAAACATATTTATTATGAAACATGATAAAATGGATCAATATTACTCATACATGATATCATAAATAGATAATAATTAACTAATGAACATATAGGGACTAATAATAACTGAAATTTATAAAAGTTTATATATATTAATAAGGTTACTAAGTATTTTACTAAGCTAGTAATTTTTATTATACATGATATTCATGGACCTTAATGGAAGTCAAGAATTAAGGTAAGGGTCTATTTGTCTCATTTTTAAATCCATGATATGTTTTCGATATTCCATATCATCATTTATTTTATAAGGTCCATCTAATACCATCTTTCCTTAAATTATAGTTAATATAGTTCACTTAATGATTATTTATTTCCATTTAGTAGAAACCCTCTTATTCTTTTAATACCATTACCATAAGTGTTTTTAGAAACTCAATTATCATTTAGTATGTCAGGATAGTTATTCTTGATCTTATTCCATATAATTTGGGCACACTATTCAATTGGATTTTATCATATGGAATTGTTTTGGGGATATTAATTTCTACCAAATAAAATACTTTATAAATATCTATTTCTTCACAAATTATTATAACTTTAAGGGATTTGGTTTACTAAAATTTAATCTCTTGAGTTAAAATTTGATACCTTTAAAATAATTCTCTAAGGTTTTACTATTTCTTATATTTCCAATTTTATAAGATACTTACTACTTTAATTCATGTTGAAATGAATTTTAAAACTAAAATAATCTTTCTCTTTGAACTTATTCCTTATAAAATAGTAATCTATTTAATAAATACAACATTATCCCCTTTTAAGAGTGTATTTTCTCAATTTATAGGGTCTTTATTCAAAAAAAAAAACTAGTTCTTCTTTTGAAATCGAATACATTTCACCCATTTAACCATCTAATTTTACAATACCATTTAAAAAAATGGAGTTTTACAACATATTTTTACATAGTGGATTTTCAACAAATGTATTCAAAAATATTAAAAAGGCTTCCATCCTTTCGAAATAGAATGTTCTATTTTCCACTCTCCATTTGTTTTTGATAAACATTATGTCATTTCTAGAAACTAGTATTAACATTTCTCTTTCAAATGTAAATGTTTTCAAGAAAAATTACATTAATTATTTGAAAGCATTATGTCATTTTCAAGGGTAATTTTATACTATTATATTTATAATGTAAATGTTTTCAAAAAAATCACATCACCTTTCTAAAATTTTTATGTAGTTTTGAAAGTTCTACTATAAAATATTCCTTATAAAAGTAATGGGTTTTCATTTATTTTTACTTCACATTTTCAAAAATGACTTGGAATAGGATCCATAACATCATTATTTATGATAATGGTACACGTTTTTTATGAAAAATCATTAATATAAACACTTACATTTTTATATTTATCATTAATGGACATATTTGGATAGAAGTTATTTTTCTTGAACTACAAAATAAATGTTCTTATTAAATACTATTTTTGGGCTATTGAATATTGGCTATCAACCATTTGTGGTATTAAGATCATTTTTTATTAAATATTGAAATATTGTGACATTCATTTTAATTTTCATTGGTTATTTTTGATGTTATGAATGATAATATCTATTTGGAAATCATATATATAGAAGATTAAAAGTTGTGGTTCTATAATAACATATATTTTATTTATTATGATTTTATGTCATATGAGATGGTGAAATTCTGTTTGAATATAATGCCTCTATATTTTTTCACAAGTTCTTTTTGAACAAGATATTGGTAGTTTTATTCATAAGTTTGTTCTGAACATGATACATTAAGCATTCTTCAAAAGCTTATTTTATGAACAAGATTATGATATCATTTAAAATTTTTGTTTTCATTTGAACCAAATAATGGAAGATTGTCTCGCAAGGTTTTTTCATGAATAGGGTTTAGGAATATTTTTTCATACTTTTTTATGTGAATGTTATTTGAAATATTTCTTCAATAGATTTTTTGAGTGAATGTGATACGAGATGTTTTTCTTCACAAATTTAATGTGTGAATGATATTAAAGAATCAATTTTCCCACGATTTTATAACCATAATTTTTTACAAAGTTCATCATTATGATTATCTACTTCTATTTTTCATATACCAAAAATTATTACCCATGGATCTTGTCTATTATCCCCTATTTCCACATAATTATTCCAGGGAATATGTATTCAACTTTGATATTAAATTTTTTAATATCATGGATTATATATAATTATTATTTCTCCTAATGTTTTTATTAATATATTTATCCCCTAGTCATATGTTTTTCATATTTTTATGATATAACCTAAGATGGAATAATTCTAAATTTTCCATTACCGAGAATTTGGTCTCACCCCTTTCTTACATTTCCCTTACCTAAGTAATAAATATTAGTTCAATTTATGAGAAATAAAGAAGGGAGTATAGTGTTGTTTGGTTATGTAGAGTAATTTGGAATTATTGTATAATGATTTCTTATAAAGCTAAAACTCATTAACACTAACTAATATATTTTTGTGATTGTGATATTTTTATAACGTGTAAGGATTATGTCATTAAAATAATGTAATATAAAGATATGTTTAGCTTGGGTCTCTATAATTAGAAAAGTTGGTCATTTTTGAATATTGATGAAGTCCCCCATAAAGTTAATTAATAAATAGGGACATGAGAGTTGATTTCAATGACTACATTGTCAATTTAGAAATGTCCTTTACACCAAGAGGTCATAGAACTATCAAAGCACCATTTTATCCAACGGTGTGGTGTCTAGATGACCTATAAATTGGTGTCATGCTATGATTTAATTTTTAAGTAAATTCATTATTGAATTATTAATAGGTTTTTAATGTTTTAATTTTTAAAATAGTTTCACTGAAGAGTTATAGGCCAATTAGAAATGAGTGAAGAAGCAATGGAATATAGATCACTTGAGGAAGGTCAAATTATAAGGTGAATGATTCTTTCTAGGGAATAATAGGGTGATGTATAATAATAATTATTACTCTCATAATGACACCACACACTATAGTACAATGTGTTTCACCATGATCTATTAAATGCAATGGAGAAGTTTTCTACTTCCTAGAAAATCATTTTGAAATAAAATGAATCATTATTCCCTATAGATATCCCAAAGATATTTTTGGGAACTAATTGTGTTATGGAATGAAGCCCAAAAAAAACTTATCGAGTACTGATCTGTAGTATAATAAAGTCGTACAATGAATTTAGGTCTCATGATGTAATTATATATCCTGTATGAACTAAATTTCATGTTTCATTGGGATTGTTAGAGTCATCATTCCATAATATGGTAAATCAGACCATAAATAAGAGGCGTCATATATTTTAGATATTCCATGAAAATCATGTTCTCTAATAGATCTAAGTAAAAAAATTGTCCACATTGCAATAAATGTGATCACACCTCAATGGTGGCTAAAATTATATAATATTTTTTTGTATAATTTTAGAGATTTTAGCCAGGTACTGTTGAAGTAAATATTATACCACTAGAAATGGGGCCAGGCTACAATGTTTATAAATTCTTTAAATAAGAAAAATATCTCCCAAATTTTTTTTGATAAAAAGGATATGAATAATTGAGTTATTAAACAACCCATTGTAAGAATATTTTATCTAGAAATGATAAAAAGATCATGAGTGTAAAAATTATCCAAATTTTAAAGGCACTTCATGTGATGGGAAGTGAAGATCGATCAACTTGTTTACCCTAATTTCCTAGTCTAGTACTTGGATTATAGATCCATACCCATGGTTATTTCATTATTTATATTTATAATAAAATAGAAAATTTCATAGTGTGATTCCAATAATTGTTCACCCGAGATTACCCCATTGGAAAATGTGTTTGTGGTCCTCATTTTCTCCCTTAGGTCTTGTGTTTTATATATATCTATATCTCTGATTATCACATCATCCCCATCATGATTCAATTACATTAATTGGATATGAAAAAAATATTTATTGAGAGATAGTGTTTTGGAAACCATTGATTTAACCTCAGACCTCTCAGTGGTGGTATACTCTCTCATAAGCCAATCAATCTCCAAGAAATAGGATTGGGAAAAATATTTCTTTTATAGTTAACTGATGGAAGTAATACATATATTAAAGTTTCATATTACATGATGAATAAAATTGTAAATATTTTTTTAATACATATTTAACATACTAAAATTTCATGATGGTGATGATTTAAAATTTTCCAAGAATTTGAATAGGGAAAGAAGAACATTGTTGGGTTGAAAAGTCATTACAATCATATTATAATAAAAAAGATAATTATAATTTCAATTCATAATTGTTTCCTACTGGTGTTTTTTATTAAATATTCATATATATTTTTTCCAAATTTCACAACTCAATAAACCATAACATTAGTGATTTTAAAAAAATTCATGATAATATTATACTTAAACTGTATCATATGGAGAAACCAAAGCCTTTTATTATATCATGGTCTACAATAATATACATTTGACTGGTGTAGTCATTACTGGTGGTACAAAATAATTTATTTGGATGTATCAAATAAATCAACTCTTGAATTCATTTAAATGGTATGTGTGTAATATGTCACGACCCGTCCCCCGGGGCCTATGCCGTTAATACCCAACGCCCGCCTTTAATAGGCCAGGGGTTGGTGACTAGCACTGGAAAGACATATCCCTAAAACAGAAAGGTGTTTCTTTTAAACCTATACAAACACACATTCCATGAACACAACAATATTCTACAACAAAGAAAACTAAAGTAGTAAATGTGTGCACTAAAAGTATAGGGGGCGAAATTCAATCCCAACAGAAAAGATAAAACAACAATAGAAAACAGAAAATAGATATTGAGATCATCTACTAAGGATCATACTTGATGGGCAGGTACATATCATCTCCATAACTTTCCACGTCAACCAGTCACCTCCATGTACCACCTATTCCTGGATCCTAAAGTCTCAACCAAGCTACTCGTCATCTTCACATGACACAACAAGGTACTGGCGAAGCCCAAGTAGGGGTGAGTATAAAAATACCTAGTAGGGATCTTGAGACCCTTGAAGGTCTCTCACAATTTCACAAAGAAAAACCCCTAAAAATGATCTCAATCACAAAGTACAGAGAAAAAGGCTCATCTCAAACCAGGTATACAACTCAGATATCATGAATAAAGATGATTAGATTTAAGCTATATCGTTTTATTCCATTAAAATGTTCCATTAATGAACCATGAAGAAGTTGTTCCATTGTCGATCCACACAAGGTCGCATGTCTCTAATCCATGATAGGCCACTCTAAGGCTAGTCCTCATCGGGTTGCGCACTGCTGATCCACATAGGGTTGCTAGAATGCTGATCCACATAGAGTCTCTATAATTTGGATCCACACAGGTTTGCTATAATGTTGATCCACACAGGATTCAGATGATGCTGATATACACAAGGTCGCTAGAATGATGATCCACACAGGGTATCTAGAATTCTGATCGACATAGGGTCGCTATGATGCTGATCTACATAGGGTCACTATTCAATTGATAGCTAGCCACATAATTTCCCGCAACTGGTGTGCTAGAGTTCTTTAATATCTGCACCTCAAGATATCGGTCTTACCTCAACTACCATGACATTCCACAATTTAGTAACCCAAAGGATTTCCATGTCGTAAGGGTCCCAACATGAAGGACGGAATGTCAATTGGATGCCCGATCTATGAGTTGTAAGCATTTTAATGCCGAGGGCCCCGTTGGATTCGAGTTTGATCTAACCCGGATGTAATTTAACCTTCTTCAGAACATAGATGAAGTATATCCAAAGGACTGTCTCATTCCAAGTATTCCCCGCCAAAGACGGTTCGTCAAACAGATGTGTGGTTTGTGAGATACAGCCTTTTAAGCATATTTGGGCCTAAAAGGGTCTAGGTTCGGGTCAAACAAGTCAGGCCGAACCGACCCAGCCCAGCCCAAACCAGCTGAGCCAGCATTAGGGATCTGGGATACGGGATCGGCACACTGGGTCATGGACCGGCTTGGCCTTCCTTGGCTGGGCACGACACCCAGTTGGGTGGCCCGCGCGGGGGAGGCCACTTCCCCTTCTCAAACGGCTGAAAGCAATTTGACTTCACAATGATGGTGCCTCGTGGCGCTGCCTCCCTATCAGCGGGACCCATGGGACATGGATCCCCTTCGCCATGGCTTCGTAATCACGGAACCCTTCTCCATGGAGTGAAATGGCACACCACCTTTTTCCAACAAGGTTGGTCGAGATTCGGCAGCCCCTACAGCCATGACTCGATGTCGTGGCTCCACTCCATGGTGCACGACGGTGCACCACCTTCTGCCCCCATGGATGGCCTATGTCGGTTGCCGCCATCGCGCACCAGGACCTTCGTTCCGGTGGAACGTTTTTGGTCCATTGTGTGAGCTCCGGTGGTCTGTTTTCTCTTCCAAACACACCTACAGGCCTCCCAGGATGATTTTTTCACTGTGTGGATTCCGGTTACAAGTTGACGTCGAGCTCAAACTTCTCCCAAGAAGAACACGACAAGAATGAAGTAGAAGAGGGTATGAGCCTTGTTCATTTGTCCAGTGCCTTCTGCGTTAGCATCATATCAAACATGAGTAAAATAATACAATTCATCACAAAGTTAAACATAAACATAAGCAACCCTACCTCACAATTGGTGAAGACGTCACAACTTACAGAAGAAGAATTCAAATTTGATGTAGCCACCAACGTTCTTCGATTCCAAATTGATTCCTCCAATGATTTTTTGAGCCTTCGTTCTTTATTGGTGGAAGATGCTGCATTACTTCACTAGGGGTTCCTCACTGTCGTGTCAAAAACCCAAACCCGAGTCTCTTTTATATAGAGGTGGAATGGTGATTAACGTAATGAGATATTAATGATATTAATTAATAAATAAACCTCTGAATCACTCAATTAAGTAAATACAAAAACATAGAGTCAATCCATTAAATGGCTTGACAACTCAGCGGTCCGGCCACCACCGCTCAACGGTTGGTAGAATAATAAAATACCATTTTTTTTTCATTTTATTATTCTTTAAAAAATGTCTGAAAACTATCATTTTCTCCCGACCTACTATGTTCGAAGTTATGTATCCCTTAATAGAATCTTGGAACTATGGATTCAAAAGTTCCCTCATATCTTTTATCCGAGCACTTGTTAAAAAGATATAAATTACCACCCGCATGTTTACTGAACGTACCTTAAAAATGGTCAAAATTCAATTCTAGGCACACTGAGCATCGGAATTAAGCGCCGTTAATTTTTACTGATTCGTAATAAAGCCAAATAATTTTAAAAAAATTATATGGAATTTCCAGGTCTTTATATTCTCCCCACCTTAGGGATTTTCATCCCTAAAAGTGACAACAAATTTAAGGGTACACATGGGGGTACTGAGAATTTATCTTAGCCTCCAGCTCCTAGGTTATCTCCGAGAGGTTCCTGTGCTTCCAATGGACTCCCACCAGAGGAATAAATTTCCCATGAAGTACCCACTCTTGTCAATCCTATATCTCAATCTGGAACTTTGAAAACGTTGCCCCATTGTTGATATCCAGCTCTCCCCAGTCGATAACGTGCGATGGATCATGAACATACTTCCTCAGCTGTGACACATGGAAACCATTATGCACCCGAGGCATTTATGGGGGATGTGGTAGAGGGTATTCTAGGTCTCCTACTCTGTTATGGAATTGGAAAGGTCTGATGAACCTTGGAGACAACCTGCTGCCCCAACCAAACCTCCATAATCCGCATCGGGGTGAGACCCATAGGAAGACGTGGTCGCCCTCCTCAAACTACAATGGTCTCTATCTCCTATCGGCATAATACCTTTTCCAGCTCTGTGTAGTTTTGATCCTCTCCTGGATGATCTGCAACTTCTCCGTGGTAGCCTTTACCAACTCTGGACCCATCAATACTGACTCCCCTGGGTCTGTCCAGCATACGGGTGACCTGTAAGGTCGCCCGTATAGGGCCAAAAACAGTGTCATGATGATGGTGGAGTGATAGCTTTTGTTGTATGAAAACTCCACCATAGAAGGTTGTCCTCCCAACTACATCCAAAATCAAGGACACAAGCACGAAGCATGTCCTCGAGTGATTGTATGGTCTTCTCCTTTTGACCATATGTTTGAGGATGGAAGGTGGTGATCAAACGTAGTTGAATCCCAAACACCTCCTCTAATCCCTTCCACATGCAAGGTGTAAAACCAGCGTCTTGATTTGAGATGATCGTCGTTATCACCCTGTGAAGTCGCAAAATCTCCAATACATAAAGACTCCCCAAGCTCTCTACTGATCCCTGGTCTCGGATGAGTAAGAAGTGAGCCGACTTGGTGAGTTGGTCAATGATCACCCAGATGTAATTATGGAACCTAGATGTACATGGTAGCCTCATCACAAAGTCCATGGATTTACCATCACACTTCCACTCTGGTACCTCAAGTGGATGAGCTAAGCCTGCAGATAACTGATGCTTGGCCTTCACTTTCTAACAAGTGAAGAATTGTGAGATGAACTCCACCACTTCTTTTTTCATCCCTAGCCACCAGTAATGATATCGGAGGTCCTATTACATCTTCTCCACTCCAAGATGTACATTCTAAAGGGATGTACAGAACTACCTCAAAACCTCCTCCTGTAGCATCATTGGTACCATAGTGCACCGTCTGAAGAGGATGACGTGCTCCCTACCTTTAGAAAATCCATCAAGCGCCTATCCTGAGGATATCTGAGCACATCAAGCCTCAAATTAATAGTCTTTTAGGAACTGTAGCCATCATCATTGTCTCAGGTTTAGGTCCTTCTATGGAAGATATACTTGAGACTCTTTTGATCAGAGTAAACTGCAAAACATTTTCCCATCAAGCTGTGTCTCCACATCTTCAGTGAAAAGACCACTACTGCTAACTCCAGGTCATGTGTAGAATATTTATGCTCATGCTGTCTTAAATTCTGTGAGATGTTGGCAAACAATGCTCGCTCCGGCATCATGAAACAACCTAGACTAGTCCATAATGTGTCGTAGTAGACTACATACCCAATTCCCTCTTCTAGCAGCCTCAAGATGGGGCACTCTTCAGTCTCTACATCAGCTCCTAAAAACTCTGCTGGCATCTCTCCATACACTCAAAGGACTATCCCTTCTCTGTGAAAACTGAAAAGGGTGTCAAAACTCTAGAAAAGTCGGGTAAAAATTTCTGATAGTATGAAGCCAATCCTAGGAAAATCCACACCTCTTTCACAATCCTAGGTGGCTCCAAAGCAAGCACTACCTTTATCTTTGCTGGATCCACTAAAACTTTATCCTCCAAGATAATGTGCCCCTAGAAGTGGACTTCTCAAATCCTGAAGTCAAACTTCGAGAGCTTTCCATAAAGATAGTTCTCTCGAAGTGTATGCAGAACTATCTGTAGGTGCATAGTGTGCTCTTTCTCTGATGCCGAGTATATTAAGATGTCTTCAATAAAGAATACCATGAAGAGGTTGAGGTAAGGATGGAAGACCTATTCATGAGCCCCATAAACACTACCAGAGCATTGGTTACTCTAATGGTAATCACTATGAACTCATAATGATCATACCGAAATCTAAAGGCTATCTTTAGTATGTCCTCATCACATACCCTGAGTTGATGATAGCTTGATATGTGGTCTATCATTGAAAACTATTGAGCTCCCTTTAGCCAGTCAAATAGATCATCAATCCTCAGGAGTGGGTACTTGTTCTTAAAGGTCACATGTTCAGGCACTGATAGTCCACATGATGCCTTAGAATCTCATCGACCTTCTTGGAAAACAAAATCAAGGATACCCATAGAGAAACAATGGGCCTTATGAACCGCTTCCTCTACAAGTCCTCCAATTGTACCCACAACTCATGAATCTATGCGGGAGCCATCCATTTTATGGAGTAAATATAGGTGTCATCATGGGGTACAAGTCAATGTAGAAGTATACCTATTGGCAAGGAGGTAGTCCCAAAACATCATTAGGAAAGACATCAGCATACTGGTCCACCACTTCAGGATAACTCGGATTCCCCACATCAACTGCTTCGAGGGTAAGGATAGAAAACTGATGTGTGATTAGCTGCACCAAACTCTAGGAAAGTCCATCCTGAGCTGCAAAGGTTCCCTTCTCACTGGTGAAAGAAAACCTAGTCCCATCCTTGAGAACACACCACACTTTGCTCCTAAAATAGTCAATATGAGCATGGAATATGGATAACCAGTCCATACCCTAGATGACATCTTAAGGCCTTGATGATTCTACTACAAGATCCCAATTATAGATCTCACCTCTTAGAGTAAGCTCACACTACTGACAATAGTGTATAATCATCTAATCCTATCCGGTAGGAGTCTCTAATCGTAAGGATCGAGCCAATGGCTCTATCAGAATCTCCAAACTCCGAACAAGAGTTGTGGAAATGAACGAGTTACTGGAACATATGTCCATAAGTACTTCATCTAGTGTTGAATAGACACAGATCATACCTTGAATCATCTTTTGAGCACTGTGATCATAGGACTCAGCTTCCTGATGCTGTGCTCATCGTTGCCCTCCTACTCCCAGAGTTCGGGGTGGACTGACTGGAGGTGGTGGCGGTAGAACATCAAATCGTTTCCCATCACCTAATACATGGCCTATACCCCTACCACATCCACCACCCCTCATACCACCTCACTCAAATCTACTCCCTTGTCTTGACAGTACTCCAACCATCTGCTGATCATCGATATGGTGGGTTGGGCAATCACGAGCCATGTGGCCCTGCCTGGTGCACGTGAAGCACAGTCTGCTCCTTTGTTGGCCTACTCTACCTCATGAGATCTGCACCTATGAACCTACATCCTAGGGTCATCCTTCAGAAGGTCAGGACTTCTTGGACCTCTATGTCATCTACCTACTACCTGCTGTAGATGACTCAACTACCTATCTTTCGGTGGTGGCTCTCACAGTCGGTGTCTACTTAGCTAAGAAGCTCTCCACCAATAATGGTCTCTCAAGCACTCCAGCCAGCGTCAGAATATTGATCAATATTATCGACGCTCTGATCTCCCACTAGATACCCTTCTCAAAGGTCCGGGCCCTAAAGAAAGGGTCTCGTACCATATCGGCGGAGTAGTGCGAGAGGTTAGTGAATCTCGCCGAGTACTGGGCTACAGTCAGGCTACCATGCTGTAAGTGTAGGAGCTCTTGAATATTCATAGAGCATAGTGTCACTGGAACTAACTCTACCTGGAAGAGGCTCTCAGAGTCTGTACAGGTGAGAGTCTACTCATCATGCAACTAGAGCGCTAGGCTCCACCATCTCCATGTTGTGCCTTGGAAGAGCTTAGCAGCTAGAATCACCTTCTTCTCTGCTGGTGTCTCAACCAGGAAAAAAACTCATGCTACAGCCGCCAGCTAGTACTTAGCTAGCGGGGGATCTGTCTCGCCTCAAAACCTCGAAGGTCTCTACCGTTGTAACTCATGCAACATGCTCAGTTGGCGTGCACCATCCTCTAGTTGGGCTAGTGGAAACTGCTTCCCAATGGGTGGTGGTGCTACTGGTTCCCCACAAGAAGGTGCTATCACTATAAGAGGGACCTACACTGGAGCCTCATCGCTCGGTGGTTTGTCATCATGAACTCTCCCTGGGTTCCTAGCTGGTTGTCTACGTGGATGCATCCTAAAAATAAACTAGTGCATCATGTTCAATAAGTTATACCTTGTGAGATGACTCAAAATAGATCAAAAGTAAAACATTTCCAAAACACACACAATTAGTGTTTTCGTTCATCGAGTTAGAAATAAAAATTTAGGGTCCTGATATATGGAACCATTGGCCACCACACCAACACTAGACTCCTTGAACTGAAAACCACACTTAAAAAACATAACACTATTATTCCATTTGAATGATCATAGTCCTAGTTCTTCAGTAGAACCGACTCCTCTAATACCACTTTGTCACAACCCGCCCCCTGGGGCACATTCTGTGACTACCCCAAGCCCACCTTTCATAGACCAGGGGTTGGTGACAACCATCGGAAAGGTGTATCCCTAAAATGGGAAGGTTTTGCCTTTAAACCTATACAAACACATAGTCCAAGAACAAAACAAGATGAAACTACGAAGAAAAATTGAAGTAGTAAAAGTGTGTACTGAAAGTGTTTTCTCCGGAATAAAAGCCTAGCTAAAAAGATACAACTATAACAGAAAATAGAAAATAGCTCTTAATATCATCCAACAATGATCATACCTAAAGGGTAGAGACAGATCGTCTCCATAACTCCTCACGCCAACCAGTCACCTCTGTGTACCGCCTGGTCCTGGCTCCTAAAGTCTCAGCCAAGCTGCTCGTTGTCTGCATAAGAAACAATAAGGTTCTGGTGAAGCCCGTGTAGGGGTGATTATAACAATACCCAGTAGGATCCCCAAGTCCCCCAAAGGTCTCTCAAAATTCCACAAAGGAAAACCCCAAAGAATGATCTCAATCACCAAGCACAAAGAAAAGGACTCATCTCAAACCATGTATACAACTCAGATATCAGAAATAAATATTATTATCTTTAAACGATATCATTTTATTCTATTAATAAGTTCCACAACTAAACCACAAATAATTTGTTCCATTTTTGATCCACATAGGGTCCTATGTCACTAGTCTATGACGGGCCACTCTAAGGATGGTCCTTGTTGGGTCGCGCACTGCTGATCCACACTGGGTCACTTGAATGCTTATCCACAGAGGGTGGCTATGTTGCTGATCCACATAGGGCCTCTAGAATACTGATCCACATAGGGTCGCTATGAGGTTGTTCCACATATGGCTGCTATAATGCTAATCCACACAGGTTCACTAGAATGCTGATCTACCCTGGGTTGCTATGATTCTAATCCATGCATTGTCACTCCTCAATTGATAGACGACCACATAATTCCCTGAACCCAGTGCGTTGGAGTATCATAATGTCTACTCCTTAAGATATCATTCATACCTCAACTACCATGATGTTGCATTATGGAGTAACCCAAAGGACCACCATGTCGTAAGGGAACTAAGGAGACAGACGATGGGTTAATCGGACACCTGGTCTGTGAGTTAAAGGCATTTTAGTGCCGAGTTGCCAGTTGGATTTAGGTTTGATCCAACTCGGTTTTACTCCAACTATCTACAAAAAATTAGGTGGAGTATCTCAAAAGGGTTTTCTTGTTCCAGGGATTCCAATGTCGTAGATGATTCATCAAACATATGCTAGGTTTGTGAGTTATGACCTTTTAAATGTATATGAGCCAAAAAGTCTTCGGGTCTGACCTGACCCGGCCTGAACCGGATGGGCCAGCATAACTAAGCTGGGCCGCAGGCTCAGCCTGCTAGGCTGCAGACTGGCCCATCCTACCTTGGTTGGGTGCGGCCCACTGGGTGGCCCGACTCGCTAGCTGTCGCGGCCCCCAAATTGGTGGCCCACGTGGGGGAGGCTGCTCCCCTTTCCCAAATGGCTGAAAGTCGTTCGACATCACAATGGAGGTGCCACGTAGGGAAGCCTCCCTATCAGTGGGACTTGTGGTTCGCAGGTCCCCTTCGCTATTGCTTCGAAGCAGCGAATCCCTTCTCTGCGGTGCGATATGGAGTCCTGCTTTCCACCAACGTGGTTGGCTGAGAGCCGACTGCCCTTGCCCATGTCTCGATGCTATGCCTCCCCTCCATAGAGCGCAATGACATTCCTCCTGTTGCCACCATGGCCAGCTGATGTCGGCCACCGCCATCACTCACCAGTGCTGGTCTCCAGTGCCGGCTGAAATTTCATGGGCCACTGGGTGAGATTTGGTGGTCTGTTTCCCCTTCTGAACGTTCCTATGGGCCTCCCGGGATGATTTCGTTACTACATGGTTTCTAGATTCAAGTTTTCGTTGAGTTCAATCTTCACCCCTGAAAAATGCGACAAAAACGAAGCTACGGAGGGTCTGATATTTGTTTTTTTGGCCCGCGCTCTCCACGTTAGCATCATATCAATTGGGATTAAAATAATACAATTTATCACAAATGATAAATTTTAACATAAGAAACCCCTCCCTCTGAATTGGTGAAGATGTGGCAGATTGTGAAAGAAGAATTCATGTATGATGAAGCAACCAACGTTCATCGATTCTGGATAGATTCCTCCAACGACATCGTTTAAGCCTCTGTTCTTCATTTGTGAAAGATTTCATGGTACTTCGCTAGATGTTCCTCACTGCTTTGTCAAAAACCCAAGAACGAGGCTCATTTAAATAGAAGTGGAAATATCATTAAGGCAACGAGAGATTAATGAGGTCCATTAATGAATGAAACTCTTATTCTTTTAACGGTGTGGTTACAAAAAAAAGAGTCAATCCACTAAATATCTTAAAAACTCAACGGTCCCGCCACTGCTACTCAATTGTTGGTAGAATAACAAAATAAAAATTTTATGTCATTTTATTATTCTTTAAAAAATGTCTGAAAACTAATTTTTTCCCCAGACCTACTGTGGTTGATGTTAAGTCTCCCTTAAGAGAATCCCAACACTATGGATTCAAAGGTGCCCCTAGACTATTAATATGAGCTCTGGTTCAAAATATAGAAAATTCAGCCCACACGTTTACTTAACATACCTTAAAAAAGTTCAATATTCCATTTTGGGAACACCACACCTCGGAATCAAGCACCCTAAATTTTCATAGACTCATAATAATCACAAATAATATAAAAAAATTATATGGAATTTCCAGATCTTTACATAATATATATTTCTATAAAGCATCGATATCTATGCATAATTTTATAGATGAATCCACAAAAATATCTATAACATACATTAATGATGTTAAAAAGAGAATAGATAAACCCTTATGGATTAACGAATGTAGAATTTTTCATGGAAAAATGTTTAATATGGAAAACAATTTTAGGGTTCAATATCCAAGATACCACTAGTTCAAAAACCATCAGTTATTCCATTAATACAGTAAGTCATATTGTTAAACTATTATGTTTTTCATTTTTATACTTATTTTTTATTTATCTCTTATTTATCTCTATTTTATGACCCTTATAACTATGTTAAAATGGTAAATGCATCATGCTACCGAGAAACATATCCCTTAATTTGGTCTTAAATAATTTCCTAAGTGGTAAAAGATTAATATATGTATATAAATTGAATCAGTTTTTATTATAATATATCAAAGGTTAATTTTCACACCCCTTATTTCATTGAAATATATTTAAATTGAAGGATCAAAAATTACATACATAAAGTACTCGTATAATGACTACCCAGTTCAATCAACTAAATGATAATCCATTTATTAAGGCACATTGTTAAATGAATTTAAATGAAAATATATTTCAATTCCTCATAAGTGATATTTAAGGTATTTAATGTCTTAGATTTCCTGAATATTATCTTTGGATACAATATTGACTAATTTTGAGACGAGTTTCTAAAATAGTGAACAATTTCGAGGCCCTGGGCTCTCGGAATAAATGTTGGAAATATATTAAATATCACACATGCACAATTTTTGTGAAAAAGTGTAAAAATTTTAAATCGGTGCCAAGATCAGAAATTTGAGGGCACCATTGAGTTCAGAATGGTGCTTATACCTTAGGCATGACTTAACAATAGTCAGTGCGGGATGTTTGTGGAAAATTCATCACAGACATAGAAATGAATAAACTAAATATGTAAAATTATTTTATCTCAAATCATTGTCACAGTGAAGGATGGATCTTTAAATAGATCTTTTTCTTAGAAACCCATGGTTGGTTTCATAACCCTAGAATCCCTAGAGGACCGTTGGAGTGATCACCAGAGAATCCTCTGAGGTAAATGATGAAAAATTTTGGATCAACGATCAATGCACAACCAATTTGATGGATCTTTCTAACTATGATAACGAAAATCATTCTTCATTAGTGATCAAACTGAATCGAGGTAACGTGAGTGTTTGATTTGGATTTCCTCCCCATTATTTATTTCTATAAAGAATGTGAATCAATCGATGAACGAATTGATACATGGATCATGAGTATTGTGGGATGGGATTTTATTTTTTGGGTTTTGATGGGAGATTAATCTTCATGATGATTGTTTATTTTATTTTCATTCAAATGACACATATCAAAATAAGCATAGACAATGATTGAGGTTCGTCCCTCCAAATCAGTTCTTGTTGTTTTCTCCCCCATTCATCATTCATCCCAGGCATTCTTCATGTGTCCTGTGACTCGACAAATATTGATCAATCGATCATTGCGCACCTGATTCTAGACACAATGGTATGATATCATATATTTGGGATTGACATGACACGATAGAGGTGTGACTATGGAGATGGAGTGAATCAGATGACGAATGATACCTAATTTTTCGTTCATCAGCATTCTTCATCATGCAATGAAGAATGAAAATTTAATCAATATTGTGAGTAGACCATAAGATGAAATTTATTGATTTGCGGATTTCATGACATAATGATCTTTGATATTCAGTTTCACATCAATAAAAATACTTGATAGAAGCCCAAAGCATTGTCTAAGATGTGTGGAGGAAGAACAATATTTCTTGAAATTCATGCATAAAATGGGGTGTAATCTGGGATTACACGACATGTCAGTCCCCCTTGGTGGTGGATAAGGGTTTTAGATAAGAAGAAGGTATCAAATGATATGTAACGCCCCGACCCTCGTTACCCAGAGTCGGTGCATTATTACATAACATTGGCATGATCACAAGAAAGATCAAATATCGAAAGACCGATTGGTTTAGTAGCCTTGGAAACACTAGATATATTCATAAGTTTTACATTACATCATAAAATGAAAAACTAATACAACAACATAATGTTTCCACAATCCACACTAATAACCCCTCATAAAATCCCTGCAGGTCATTCATAACTTACTTCTTCACATCCTGGGAAAAATAAAACATAGAAAAGGGGTGAGCTCAAATGCCGAGTAAGGATAACAATATAGCGGAAACTTTCATAAATAAGAATAAACATTTAAGGCAATGCATTACTAAAACAAAAGCCTTTTAAACTTGAACTTCAACATAATATGGCAAAAGTAAAATGAAATAATGCCATTTACTTATTCACATGGATATTCTACTAATCGAATAATCACATGCAAAAATCAATAACCACTTTCATAATGTTGGAATGCATAATGCCAAACTATCATAACCACATAGTCAAGGCCTCGTGCCAAGACTACAAATAATATTTTGTCAAGGCCTTGTGCCAAGACACTAGTTTGTTTCATGAGACCTATCGATGCATCGAGGAGCTATAGCGGGCTCCACCCGTCACATATTAAGTCCAATGCATTCCCATATGAAAAGGTTTAAACATAACATAAACATTCATATTAAAACTAGCATATGAAATGTCAATACTTTCACCATAAACTATGAATGGTATAAAAATAGAACATCCACAGTCAAACATATCAAAAAACCTTCAATACAATATAGAAGTTTTGTATCATAATAAATCAACTTTAAATAATCTTAAAATCCATCAAAGGATGTTGACATAGATGAAATCAAAATTCTTTTTAAAGAAATATCTCCTTTTATTTTGAAATAATTTAAGATCCATATAAAATAAAACATTTTCTTTGAAAATATTCTTATAAGCTTGTAAGGGAAGCTTTGAAGATTTTATAACGGCGGAAAATAGCCGCACCCGCCGTATAAGTTAAAAAAAACATTCTTACCTTAATTCTGTCGAAAAGGTTAAAAAGGACCTTGTTTTGAAAACGACCGAAATATTCCTTTATAAACCACTTATAAAAGTCAAAAAGGGTATAAATGACTTTAACTCATATTCTAGTAAATAGTAAAAATGTTTTGAAATGCATTTTTAAGAAACATGGATGTGGATGATAAAGAGATCCCAGTAGATTATTACGTATAAACAACCTTGGATAATGAAGAGGTTGTAAAGTAAACCCTTACCTTGTACTTTTACTTGGTTGGGGTAGGTTAACCTCCTGTATAATGGTGAAATAGTTGTTATTAAATTATACAAGAATCATATATAATAATATGATATCATATATGATCTTTTAACATTGATTTGTTAATAATATCTTAGAATTATCGTCGTTTCGGGAGTTAACTTATTCATTTTCTTTTATATGTTTTGTTACATAAGCCATGGTTGTTTTATCTTATTCATATCCAGAATGATATCTAGTCCTTAAACATCATTTTTAAATCATCAAATGATAATTATACTTGAATGGATACGATGGAGAATGAATCTCATCGCGTTCGTGGAGACGGTAGTCCGTACGTACGCACGAGCGACAATATCATTCTTTTGATATTAAAATAATATATAAATGGATGGTATATCATATATAAAGAATCATTAACATGTTATATTTATTATTTACATGAGTTACACATCATTATTATACCCATCCAAATAATATTATATTGAATAACAATTACACCACGACGTGGAGACGGTAAGCCGTACGTACGCACGTATGGTGACATGTTATTCAAAGGGTGGATAGAATACTGAATATGGTTGTACCATATTTATAATAACATCACATTATATGTGAGATACTGGAGTTATTATTTTAGAATGGTAAGAACAAAGGAAGAAGAAGTGGGAGAAGAAATGAACTTGGAGAAGGGTGGTGAAATCATTACCTCTTCTTCGGGTTCTTCCTTTTGATTTGATCAAAAGGTATCCTTAGGTTGGCTTTCTGATCAAACTAAGGCCTCTAGGTTGTAGTGAGGGATGTTAGGAGAGTATTTGGGCAGATTTTGGCCGAACCAAAAGGCTTTGAAGGTGTGAAGAAATGAGAAGGAGGAGTGCCCTTTTATAAGAGGGGTGAGGGGAACCTTTGGAAAAGCTAGAAATATTAATTTATAATAAATTCATATTCGGTTTCTAATGGCTCAAAAGTTTATTATTCAAAGGTTAAGGTGGGGATGGGTCGAAAAAAACTCAACCAATAGAATTTAGACAGGTTTGGGTACTTATATTAACCTTATCTTTAAGTATTAACTCTAAGTTAATTAGTTTCACTTTTACAATGTCTCTTTGTATTTTTATATAATATGGTTAATAAACTTACTATATACATCCAAGAGACCCCCAAGTGGTCCATTAATGATGAAAATATCATGATATAAGTCTCTTGGCAGAACCTTAGATTTTTAGGAATTTAATATCAATTAATAATATAATATTTGTTTTAAGAACTCTTTTATGTCAATTTTGACACTATTCAATAGTTGATTTTTGTGAAACTCATAACAGATTGATTACTTCTAACAAAGTCAATTAAATAAATCCTAATATATCATATTATCCTATAAAATTAGTTTAATTCATTAAAAGTTTCATATTATATTTATTTGGGGATTTATAATATCAATTATTTTAATTTTGCACTATTATAGTAATTACTACATCATCATTGTGTCATAAATGAAATAGATTATTTAATGTCTAAAAATTATAAATAAAATATCATTATGTAGGAAATCTTTTTATATTTCTGATGAATATTTATAATCTCAAATCCAACATATATAACCTTATGTAACAATTGTTTTGCTAAAAGATATATGCTTGTGTCATTTTTGTATTCATTTTAACTTAATTAAAATAAAGTGTCATTATCACTTACAAGTGGATCCATGGGGTCCCAAAATAGACCCAAAGATTCCCATGGTCGACCATGTATCAACCAATAGGGTTAAGACACGTTTTAGGGTAATTTAGTATTATTATAATATTATTTTTTAACCCTTATTTACCGGATTTACCCTTAACCATGGTAAATAAAATATTTACCGCAGTAATTATTCAAAATGTCTAAAAATAAAAGTTACCTATTTACACAATTTGAACATCCTGATTCCAAATATGGAATCCATTTTTCTAAATTCAAAACACAGAAGTGGCAGAAATTAATTTAAAATTAATTCCCGCTGTCAAAACAAAAAGCGTGTTTTTAAGAGATAATAACTATCAAAAGATTGACACTTGTTTATGTTCGGTTTAATTGTAAAATTATGTCTAATGACCAACATTATATTAAATTGTAAAAATATATTCTAAATATACTTTAAAACCACTCAAATTCATAATTTATCACTATTAATTATTTTGATTAAAAAAGTTGTTTTTAATTAAAATTTAGTAATTTTCACTATTCATCAAAATATGAAAGTTATCCGAAAAGTACCAAAATTTCACCTTAGGCTAAATTCGATATTCCGAATCCAAAAATTAATTCCATTTCAAAATATAAAATATATATAATTTCAAAATTTAGGTATTACTATTCATAACGGCTAGTTTGATCGGTTGTGGTGTGTGTTAAAACTCGACGTTGCGTACAACACACGCTACTGTTTTATTCAAAGGAAAGCGTACCGTGGAAGCTTGGGATGTTTCATTCTAAATTTTTTGATGTCTCCATTTAGTCAAAAAGCTTAAAATATTGTATTTAAAAAGGTTTCACTATCAAAAGTTGATAAAAGTGCAATACTGAAAATGAATCTGTTCTTGCATTATGACTAAGAAATTCATAATATGGATTCTAAAATTATAAGGATTATATAAAGTTAAAAATGTAGTTAATTCTATTCATGACCTCTTTTAATGGATTTTTTTTTGGTAAGTCATGGTGCAATTGAACTCGGTGTTGCGTGTAGTGCAAGTTATTGAATTATTTTGAAGAAATAACACACTATGAAATCTTGGGGTGTTACATGATATGTGTCTAGGAATACATAGTGTGTGGTCCCACTCATGTAATGTTGGTGTGTATTTGAGAAGTACATAGACATGGGGTGGACTACACAACATGTACTCCCCCACACAGGCATAACCGGGATTAGGTACACATGCTAAGTCATGTATTAGTACACAAGTAGATATACATGAGTGTAATCCTTGTACTGACACACAGTTTAAGTACATCGGAATGACCCTGGATATAGGGACATGGGGTGTAACCCCTCTACACGTTGTGTACCATTCCTTTACATGGGCATGGTTTGAATGAAACGGGCCATTTGGATTGGCAGAACCTGGGGTCAAGGGAGATGTTGTGTAACCCCTATACATGTCATGTACTCTTTATTACAGGTTTTGAATCTCTTATATTTTGTATCTAGGAAAAGTTTTTTAGGGGTTTTCCTCTTATACATTTACCAAAGGTAAGTATAGTATCGTTTCCTACTCTTAGGAATACAATCTCTTCAACATGAATTCCTATATAGATTTGTTGGAATCCCCATAGAGGCTCGGAGTGGGATCCTCAATTAATCTTCAAGCCCTAGGTAGAGTTCTTGGTATCAATGTTACCAATAATAACATGAATTGATCCTCTACTTGGTTGGTTAATCCATGTGGAGTTGATGGTATCACCCCATGGACCTGGTTGTAATCATAATTTGTTGTATCATATTCTCTTCACACTCCCAACATATCTTTCTCATTATGGGACTCGACAAGTAGTACTTCTTCGATAGACATCATCAGTGCTACTAGACTTAGTAGTGTGTTCTCCTAGATGAGTGGTTCATGGAGTCTTTTAACTGGACTCCTCGGTTGAGATACTATTGTTGTGGTTGAAACTTAGACTGTGTGTATTTGTTGAGGGTATCAGGATATTATCATTATATGTGTTGTAGACATATACCTATGTAGATATGATTGTATCCTTTGTTGTTGTTGCTTTGTTTTCATGGATTCATACTGAGTATTGTTATACTCACACCCACACCCTCTTTTCCCAAATATGTTGTGCCTTGTGTAGATGATCAAACTATTTATAGATTCATAGGAAGACTTGGACTAGACAGTGCTTAGTGATACTATACAAACCAATGTTTGTTCCTAAAACTTTCATACATCAATCCCTTTACTTTAAAGTTGTACTTTTGTTATAGACTCTTACGGTGGGCTTGTATTTGGACCTGGTTACTTTATTTACTTCTTATCATACTCTGGTTGTGAGTTATATATGTATGCATGAATAGGTTGTTCATTTGTTTTTACATTTCCTCATTTTGTGGTCTTGGATTTATGTGTGTGTACAAGTACATAGGAAATTCATCCCATGATAGTGAAATTCCTACTCAGTTATAGTCACCTACCCCTAAACTATTGGAGGCAATCTTGGGGAGTCATGGCACATGAACCACTAGGACAGGTCATGATAGAGTGGTATCAGAGGGGTCAATTCTATTTTAGGATAAGGAGACTATGAGATTGGTTTGGGGAAACAATTTTTTTTGTGTTTGTATTTCAAGATAGGGACTCAATTGTTGGTAAAACAGATGATATATCCATAAACTGAGACACTAATCAACTAATTTTCAACACGGTACATAAGGACATAAGTTGCAGGGAAAATAATGGTACACGAATCATATAAGAATGTGTTTTTCTTCTGTGTCCTTTTTGATCCATCTCTACATTTATGATCGTTGGCCATAGTACATATTGTTTGTTTCAGGATACCCTTGCGATGTATACCAGTTAGGATTCAACATGATGATCATGAGGATTATCCACTTAGTGATGAGTTGTTGATAAAGGGTCTAGTTCCTGAGATGTTACCTCCAAGTAGTGCACCAACCATACCACCACATGTAGAGAGACACATGGTACTCAAAGTACCTGTATATGAGGTGCACAAGTGGAGTTCTCATTACGAGTTTTAGATAAAGATAACCCTCAGGTTATGAGGTGAACCTGACCCACAAGTGGCTAATGACTGTCTTGTGGTGTTGACCCGAGTTTTTCATCTAGTCAGGACACCAACAGATCATATGGTCTTTCTAGCAGTGAGAATTCTCTATGGATCAGTAGGGTGATGGTTGGGTTTTGTTACCTAGTCTTATGATAGGGAGACTCTTTTAGGGATAGAGACTACTCACCTTTTCATATAGTAATTATCACCTTATATTCTTAGGGCTATGTGTATCCAGGAGCTTCTACTGCTCCTACAGGGCAGAAAAATAGTGTATGAGTATTCATTAAGGTTTACCAACCTTTATAGGGAATTGATGGATATGGTTATATATAATTTCTTTAGGTCATAGATCTGTGAGCAAGGTTTGTGTAGAGACATCTGAGCTACTGTTATCCCTATATACATTCCTACCTATGATGGGGTGATAGAGTGCTCTTTGGTGGTTAAAAGTTTCCTGGCTAGGTAGATATAACTAGTGGTTATCAGTAATGGGAAAGAAGAAGAAGAGACTTAAGTAGTATAAGACAACATCAGTCATGGATTCCTAGAAACATGAGACATTACAATAAAAGGTCCCATGATAGATGATTTTCTATTCAGCGCTTATAGGCTGGGTCCAGTCATCCCAGAGAGAGGCGGTGTTACTCATGGGAAGACAAGGGTAATCTAACATGAGATTGTCTAACCTGATGTATAGATAAAAGATAAATTGTATATGTGATTACAAGGAAGAGGAATCAATATAAATAGGTAGGTCCATAGGGCAGTAGATGTGGAAAATGAGACGGGAGAGTAGTTGGAGGTGTTTTATGTATCGACATGTTACAACCATCACCCCCATGTGGCCCATGCTAGGATAAGGGAGTTAATGGATAGGGGTGGGGATAGCTACATGTGGTTGAATATTAAGACCTTGAGGCTCTTAGAGTGATTCAAGGTACTATATGTGTATTTTCTACCTTAGATTTAGTGTTTATAGACATAGGTTATACTCATTACTTTCTTTCCACATGTCTTGTTCAAGACTTAGAGATTTTAGTGGAGCCATCAGCTTGACCCGTCCACTTGGTGACTCCAACTAGAGATGATTCAGAGATCGAACACTTGTACTAATATTGTGAATTGAATCTTAGAAGAAAGATTTTCTGTTGGGATCTCTTGGTAGAAGCGTCAAGGCCTTATGATGTCATTCTTGGTATGTATTTGTTATATGTAGTTCATGCCCAGATTGGATGTTTTAGGAGAAGGGTATGGTGTGACCATAATGACCAAACCAGGTTCTCCTTTTTTGGTGAAAAAGAAAACCCATGAAGCGTATGATATACTCGTGTATAAGAGGGTGTATCCATTCACTTATTAGTTGGATAGCTTGAACCATGATGTAGTGGATGTTATGAGTTACTAATTTCCTACACTAGTAATGGAGTATGAGGAGGTAATTTCTAAAGATGTTCCTGGTTAACCTCCCTACTAAGAGATAGACTTATGAATTTATTTACACCCTAGGAAGACACTGATATCTATGCTAGCATATCAGATGGCTCCCATAGAAACTCTTGAGATGAGGGTGATGTTATGGGACATATAGAGGAATGGATTTTTGAGACTCAGTGTTTCACCCTGGTTAACCCTAGTTTTGTTCGCAAAGAAGGTGGGGGGGGGGGGAACTTGAGGTTTTGTTTGTACTAATGGTGCTTGAATTAGGTAACCTTGAAGAGAAAGAATCCACTAATTAGGATGCATGACCTATTTGATTAGTAAAGAGGGGTGTGATGTTTCTTGAAGGATGAGCTCAGGTTAGGATATAATCAATTGTGATTATGGAATGAGAATATATTGAAGATGACATTCTATTGTTACTATTATCACTATCTAAACATGGTGATTCCCTTTTGCGTGATGAATTCCCCATCAGTGTTCATGTTTCTAATTTACTAGAACTTTCAGTTCTTCTTATATTAGTTTGTGTCAGTCTTCATCAACTATATCATTTTTTACACGACATCAAAGGAGGATCCCACGATAGACTTAAGGATATTTTAGGTAATACTTAGAAAGAAACAGTTTTATAGAAATCTTTTGAAGTTCAACTTCGATATTTAGGAGGACCAATTTCTAGGACATGTTATCTCATTAGATGGAGTGGAAGTGGACATGGCCATGGTCTAGGTAGTGTCATCTTGGGATCTACCTAAAAGAATGACAAAGGTGTGGTGCTTCCCAATTTTGGAATGCTATTACCAAAGATCCATGCATGATTTCTCCAAGATATCAACACCCATGATATCTATGAATAGATAGTAGAAACCTTTCATGTGGATAAATAAGTTCCAGAATGATTTTTGGAAATTGAGGTATAGTTTGACGAGTCCTCCAATCATGAGATTTCTAGAGGAGGTTATTAAGAACGTCGTGTTCTATGATGCATTAAGAACTAATCTTGGTTTTGTCATGATGCAAAGGAAATAAGCGATTGCCAATATTTTGTACCAGTTGAGACCACATGAGTAGAACTACGCAACCCACAATCTAATGTTATTAGTAGTATTCCTCGCCTGGAAGATGTGGTGACACTACATGATGGGAGAGCAGTTTATCATATACTCTGATCCTAAGAGTCTCAAGTATATCTTCTCTCTAAAGGATCTCAATGTCAAAAAGATGAAATGGATAGATTTCTTCTAGGATTATGACTTTGAAGTTTTCTATACTAAAGGTAAGGGGAACGTGGTAGAAGATGCTCTCAGCTTGGAATATTCTACACAATTGTTTAATGAGGCATCAGAGCTATTGGCCTCATTTTAGTTATTCGTTGTGGATAGATATAGAGAGGGTTATCTCAAATTGATTGTTTTCACCACTAAACCCATAGAGTGAGTCAAGGATCAACTACTTTAGGATGCTTACTATGAAGCCCTATAAGATCATATGTTTATAGGGAATTCTCCTATCAATTTTCCTAAAGCTGGGGTGCACGTTGTTCTTTTTAGGGAATGCATGATGGTAACAGTGAAGTTGTAGGTGGAGGGTTTGAGAAAGTTTCATACATATTATTTAGCATTACATCCTATTGTGGAAAATATGTACCAGAACCTCCTATGTCAATTTTGGTGGCCATGGATAAAGAAATTAGTTGGAGAGTTCATCTCTTGACGCCTTACTTGTCAACAATTGAAGGTTGAGAACCGAGTTCCATCAGATTTAGCTCATCCCCTTGAGGTTCTAGAATGGAAGTTGTATGAGATATATATGGAATTAATGAAAGTTTTACCACATATTTCTAGGGGACATGATTCCATCTAGGTGATCACATACCGACTCTCCAAGTTGACCAAATTCCTAGATATATAGGAGAAGAGTTCAATAGAGTGCTCGGGAAGCATCTACATGTAGGATATAGCCCGACTACATGGAGTTCCATCGATGATAATTTCATAATATGATGTTTACTTCACATCTTAGTTGTATAAGGGATTACAGGATGCATTGGGAACCCAATTATACTTGAGCACAGATTTTAACCCCCAAACTGATGGCCAGATGGAGAAGACCATTTAGGTTCTGGGGGACATGCTGCGAGATTTCATGTCAGACCTTGGCTATAGTTGGGAGGATCCTTTGTGGTTAATCTATTCCTTTAGTGAGTTTCTGTTGTTTGCATAGGAATATTTAGGAGAGCACATGGGAGCAAGAGGCTCAGATTGGTGTTTAATAACCATGTCTTTTTTACAATCCCTTATTTTGGATTTTATGGGTCGTAAAGCCACAAGGTGGGGAGAATGTAGCATCTTGTATTTTCTATATATTATTTTTGGATATTATATTGATTAATTTCAAGACTGTGCACTGAAATGGTCTCCAATTCCAAGGCCTTTTGTGCCTAGAATCAGTGTTTTAAGTATATTAAATATATTAAATAGCACGCAAATGCGGTTTTCCTGAAAAAGTGTAATAAATTCTAAATGGGTGCCCAAAACCTAAATATGAGGCAACCATTGAGTTTATAATGGAGGTTATAACTTAGGTGTGACTTAACATTAGTCGACATGGGTATTTTGTGGAAAAGTAACTGTGGACACAGAAAGGAATAAAATAATTAATTAAAATTATTTTATTTCAAATTTTTCTTGTAGTGATGGGTGAATATTTAAATAGATACGTCTTTTTCTGAAATCTAGTTTTAGCTGCATAAACCTAGAAATGTTGGAGGGATATTGTAGATTTCTCTAGAGAATCCTCTTAGGAAAATAGAGATGGATCGTTGATCGACGATTGACGCACAACCGATTTGACGGATCATTCTAATAATGAAGACGAAAATGGTTCTTCATTAGTGATCAAACCGAATCAAGGTAGGGAATGTGTTTTATTTGGATTTATTCTCCATTTTTATTTTTAATATGAATGTGATGGATTGATTCTTGTATCATGCATATTGTGGGATGGGATTATATTTTTGGGGTTTTGATAGGAGATTAATCTTTGTAATAATTGCTTATTTTATTTTCATTATAATGGTGATAGAACAAAATCAACAAAAACATAGATGAAGGTTCATCACTCCAAATGTGTTCTTGCCCTTTTCGCCCCCAGTTCATTATTCGTCACGGGCGTTATTCTCTTTTCCTATGACTCAACACATCCTGATCAATCGACCATTGCACACCAGATTCTTTGTTCAATGATCCAATATTTTATATATGGGATCCACATGTAACAACAGGGGTGCGGTGATGGAGATGGAGTGAATCCGAAGAAAGATGATACCTGATTTTTCAATTCTTAGTTTCCTTTAGAGTGTAATGATGAACAAATATTTATTCAATTTTATGAGTAGATAAGAATAAAAAACATGTTTATTTGGTGATTTAATGACTCAATGAGCTTGGATCTTCAGGTTCATGAAAACATGTCCACTAGATCGAAGGTTGGTGCATCTGACGAGACATGTGGGGGAAGAACTGTATTTCTACAAATTATCCCAGAACACGATATGTAATCCAGGATTACACGGTGTGTGGGTCCCCCTTAGTGGTGACTAATGGTATTGGGTAAGAAGAAGTTATCACCTGACATGTGGCTAGTCCTACATAGAGTGTGGTCCCACCCAGGTGACTTCAGCCAATACTTGAGAAGTACATGGACATGCAGTGGACTGCATGTCCAGCCTACATGGTGTGTACTCCCCCACATGAGCATGACTAGGACAAGGTACACGGGCTAAGTCGTGTACTAGTACATGAGAATATGTACATGGTTGTAATCCATCTATTGAAAGACATATAAAATACATGGGAAGGACCCCGGATAAAGGGAAATAACATGTAACCCCTCTACAAAAAATGTACCATTTTTTACATGGACAAAGTTTGAATGACACGGTCCATTTACAAAGGTAGAACTCAAGGTCATGGGACATAGTGTGTAACCCCTATACAGATCATGTACTATTTATTACATGGATTTAATCTTTTTCAATTTTTATATTGGATAATTATTTTAGGATTTGTTCCCCTTATCTATTCCCTAAAGCTATATATAGTATTGTTTCCTACTCCTAAGACTACAATCCCATCAGGATGACTTCCTGGATTGAGTTGTTGGAATCCTTTGAGAGGCCTGGAGTGGGATCCTCTATTCATATTCATTCCCTAGATGGAGTTATTTTTATTGATGTGACCAAACCTATCAGGTGATGATCCTATATATTGCAGTTTAATCAATATTGAGTTGTTGCTATCAACCCATGGCCCTATCTATGATCTTCATCTATTGTATATTATTCTCTTCATACTATAAATATATCTTTCTTGTGATAAGACCTGATGAGAAGTACCTCTCATATAGACTTCATCAGTACTATCTGACTCAAGATTGTGTTATCTTAGATGAGTGATTCATGGAATCTTTGAGCTGGAATCTTAGGTAAATATACTATGGTTGTGGATTGCTCCAAGAATATGTGTATTTGTTGAGTGTATCTGAATATTATTGTTATATGTGATCTAGAAATATACCTGTGTAGGGATGACTATATTTTTTATTTGGTATAAGCTTTGTGGTTGTGGGGTCTCCAACTAAGTACTGTTATACTCAACCCAACATGGTATTTTCCCCACACTTTTCATGTCTTGTTTTGATGATCAAACTTTTTATATATTCCTAGGTTAACCATGACGAAACTATTCTTATAGATATTGGATAGACTGAGGTGTGTTCCAATGGATCTCTAACCATATTACCTTTACATTTATGTTGGAATTGTGTTGCATACTCTTATGGTGGTCTTGAATTTGGGTCTGTTTACTTTATTTACTTCATAACGTACTCTAGTTGTGGGATATAGATGAATGCATGAATTGGTTGTTCAGTTGTTTTTACATTTTATCATTTTTGGTCTTGGAGATGTGTGTGCGTAAAGGTATTTAGGAAATTCCTTCCATGTTAGTGATATTTCTACTCGGTGATAGTTTCCAACACATGGCCTATTAGAGGATAGCTTTTGGAGTCACAACACAGGACCTACTGGGATGGGTCGTGACATGTGAATTGACAAATGTGATCTATTAAGGTAGGTAGGGATGTAATTGATTCTATCTTTGGTCTTAGAGAAAAACTTATGTTTTTGAAGTGACATTAGGTTGATCTGATCCATGAATGAAATATTAGAAATTTCAATTTTATATTGGCAAATTTTATGAATTTGTCATTTGAGGATGCCTGAGTAAAAAATAAGACCATCATATTATCATTGGAAGTAGAACAACATTACTTTTTTAAGACTAATCCAATATATAATTTTATAGAAAAAATGTATGGAAGGGTGTTTTTTTATAATTAAATGAGAGAATTGTGATGTTACTAATTTTATTGAAAAAAATCTTGACTATACCACATTATTTATAGGATAAAAATACATTCAATGGGTTTGGGAGACCACTAAAGGAGATATAGTCAATTTACTTGATTAGGGAAAGTTTCTCGATATATATTTTTTCATTTTTTCTAAAATTTTATACTTTTTGGAGAAATGTTTCGAAAATATACATGATTTGAAATTAGTTTACATTTATAAAAATAGATATGTCATTGGGAGAATGTGGTTACTTATTCTTGTCAAGGTTGTATGTATGGATTTAATTTCATGTTAATTTTAATTATATTTTTTATATTAGTATTATCCTATAAATTTCAATTTTCTATATTTTTTATATTTTTTTTCCATATTTTAAATTTTTTTAACTGTATTTTTTGCATCCTCTATCAGACATGGTGGCCCTAGTATAGGGGTTTGTTCCCAGAACTCATACACCTAAATAGATTCCTTATTTGTTAAAATATTTCATCCAGTTTTAGTGGGGGTGAGTATATTAATTCATCAGATAGTGCATATGATAAAACAACAAAACATTCCCCATAATTACTCATGAGTGGACATCACTCTCTCATGATTAAATAGACATGGTATAGATGGATATTTATTTAATAAAAAATTATTTTTTTTGGATATTTTATCTATAATTAATGTGACAAATGATATTTTTCTTTTCCCGTAATTTTATATCATGTTTAGAGGAATTTTTATCTATTTGTATCATGAAATAATGGGTATTATATAAATATTAGAATTTAAGGCTAAAAGTATATCATTGAAAACAACTTACAGATATTCTAGGTATCTTACTATGACCCCTATTAGGTGTTCTTCACACCTAGTGGCATGATTTAGTTTTATACTAGTCAATTGAGGAATAAATGGTAAGGTTTATTTTAATATATAAATGAGATTAATATTTCATATTATAATAAATGAATAAATTAAATTTTTACTATGTCTAGTCATCATTCATGGATTTGTTAAGTATAAGGGATTAATTCGAAACATGGAACATGGAAAGTGTCACAACGTATAAATGATTTATATTTATTAGAATGGTATGAACCTTCCCATACAATCTCTTGGTGAGGATGGGGAGTTATAGTTTCCCTAAGTGTTTTGGAGGAAGAAAAGTGTTATTGGGGGTGAAATTTTAGTAGGAAGGGATAGGTCATGATATGGCCATAGGTTTCTCGGTGCGAGGGATCTGTATTAGTAAAGGTATTATTATATAGTTCTTGGTCTTGGATTATAGGTTAAATTGAACACATGAGGTGTTTTGGGTTATTTTTGAGGTTTTTTTTGTGTATGTATCCCATGGTTCTTTCATCATATCAAGAAAAAAATGTTCAGGGAATAATATTTGTAGTGTTGTGGTTGTGTGATTCATGTAGTGAAATTTACTATCATAGAGAAAATATTTTAGGGTTTATTCTTGGTTCTTTTGTTTCTTGTTATTTTGAATTATGGTTGTATTTGTTACAATGTGATATTTCTCCAATTTTTAAATCAAATGAACTGACTGGTATTTGAATGTTTGAGATTTAGTGAATTAATAACATCAATTTTGGATCTTCGATGAAAATTTACCAATCAAAGTGAAACCATGATTCATCAACCTGTTATCCAATGTTTTATAAAATGAGCATGGAATGGTGATGGTATGCCCCAAAATGGACATGTGTTTCTCCTATTAGGTGTAAATTTGCAATCCCCCAATTTGAAAGATTTTGATACATGGATAATGAGATAATGAATCAATCTAACTATTATGAGTCCTTTGCCTTTTATTCATGTTTTTTATTTATTTCAACCTTGAGAAGGCTATGATTATGATATTAATTCATTTTTTGGATGATTAGATGATGGTTATGGCTATATTTAAGATTATCAAGGCCCCTTTTGTGTGATTCAAGACTAAAGATCATATATTCATCACAATTTTCATGTGCAGTAATGATTGTATCTTATTGTAGAGAATGGAGATCCATAAACTAAGATTATTTTTTAAAATGTTTGAATTAACATGGTCATGGTTTTTTAGGTGATGAGTATGGATTGAACAAATAAATATAATGAATTAGTAATAGTGAAATTGATGTGATTTGAATAATTATAATATATATTCTTTCATTTTGGATATTTCCCATAAGATTCTATTTGATTTCTTATGTTTCTAGAAATAATTATTTTAGTTGAGCATTATGTGTTGATGCTATGATTTTTCTAAGGAAATAAAATATATAAAAGGATAATAATGTGTAGATGGAAATGAACATGTTTGTTGGAAAAAGGGAATTGTTATGAAATCATGTTTTATATACTATAGAAGAGATTTTTTGGGATGTTGAAATTTGTGGATAGTTAATGTTAGACGTATTAGGTGGTGGGGCTATTATTGGTTCAAGTGGGATTTCATGGTTTGTGGGGAAATGGTTGTTTAGTTTAGTTTTTGTTAAGGAAATTATTGGACGACATTGTGATAGATATGGTAGTTATTGGTTGTGGTGTCTGTGAGGATATATTTTTTATTTTTTGATAGAAAAAAATGAAATGTTTTTAATGAAATAGTATATAATCATAGGATAAAATTGACTAATTATGTGGCTGAGAATGAGATAATGATACATGAATAAATTTTTGAATTGGCTAGAGAATGGTTTATCATTAAATATAAAATTAACTTTCTTAATAAACATAATTGGTTGGTAAAAATTAATTCTAGAATTTTTTTAATTGAATGTTCAATTGGGTTATTGTAATGCATGTAGTTACTATTTGGTTTTGGAACATAGTCCATTTTGTGGAATTATATTTGGTAGTTGTGGATGTATATGTAGATGGATTTGTATTTATATTTATAGGTTGTTATAAGGTCATATTTGTTTGAATCATATATGTTAATATTATGAGTGATATATATATATATATATATATATGACTTTTGTTTTATTATTTTTTAGGAACCCCAACATTATCATATATCCTTTATGATACCCATGTTTTTTGGGTTCTCTATTATTTCCACAACAACCAGGTCAGTTAGTGTAGAATAGTTGTATATATAGGAGTTGGTTCACTAGAACAAACTTATGTGTACTTTATAATAACCTATATTCATAGTTTTGAATATTAATAAACTTCTTATCACATCATGATATTTATTCTCTATAACATAGTATGTGATAATTTCCCAGGAGTATTTTTCAGACTAAAAGGTCATAGGATTTCCCCACTATGATGAAAAATTAGAAGTTCTACAACACTATTCTTGAATATATGTTATATAACCCGATGATATAATTTTAGGGAAACATTTTATATAGGCTTCTAGGGTGGAGAATTATATGACATTGAGGTACCTACTCACGGTGTATGCCCTTGGTAATATCAAGTAGTTTATTAATCGAACGATACCCACAAGTAGGAAATCCACATTTATATGTGTCATTGGATGTTCGTATATGAAGATGTTTTTATTTTTCCGTATACATTATTATCATTTTTAATAAGTATTATGAGTCATCTAAATTGATGTATTGATGAAAAATGTGATGACATAAGTTCGTGGAGAAGTAGGATACATTGGGTGTGTCATGAGTAATATTGCATTAATATATAGCGTGAGAAAGAATTTCTCCATTAAGTTATTTAACAAAATTTTATATCTGAGGACCTTTATAGAAATGATATTGACTTAATAAATCTTTGGGAATGGTGTTCTATAGGTATGTTTTATTTCTAAAATGTAAAATAAATATACATCGAGCACATCAGTTTATGGCACCAGCTTAAAACTAGCTCGATTTGAGATATCATGATAAAGAGATTATGCCACACAGTAAGCATTTATATGAGGTATTATATCAATGTGGAATTAATTTCTTTTCCTATGGAATCCTAGGTGTGTTTCTAGACACTAACCTAAAAATTTAGGCTCCCTCACACAATTACACTGAGAAAGAGGCCTTGAGGCTCACACACACAGTGTATCACAATTCTCAATAAAATAATAATATTATTTCTCATTATTTAAAAATTTGATTAAATATTATTCCCACATGTGTTTGAAAAATTATTCATGTTTTCTTGGTCGTATTTATTCTGTCACTAATTATTCGAGAGAATATAATGTGAGTAGAATATTTAATAAATATTTATTTTCTATTTAGTGAATAAAATATTTATATATTTATTAGAGAATAATAAAGAGATATTTATTTAATAAATAAGTAGATATTATTCATGGTATAAAAAATATTATGTAGGAATGACGGATTTTAATTTTAGGTCCCATGATAAAATAATAAATATTGAATATTATTCGTAAGTCAAGAACAGTTCAAAAAATATTGTTATTATTATTATTATTTTACATGGGGTTTTCACTATGATTAAATAAATAATTAATCAAGCTAGTGTAAATATTTTATTTCAACCATAATGATATATAAACCCAATTATTTTATCTTATCATTATAAAAATTCATTTTTTTGGGTTGTTCACATCAAAATTGAAGAATTTTCTCAAGACCTTGGGATCTCTCTTCTCCCTGATTGCTCCTATGAACGAAGACCAATATTGATCTACTACATAAAGGAGAATTCTTTGGAAGAAATTCTCATAGATATCAAAGTAAGATTATGTAATTATAGGGATCCTTCATGCAAGAACCTAGATATTCCTTTAGTGATGTCTGGAGATTCATGGAACACATGTGGATCACCATTAGAAAGAATCTGCGCTTGATTCCTAAAATGCAACGACATTGAATTTTAGATCTGTTTCTAGATCTATCAATGATTAAATAATTCCATCGAGGTAATTATTATTTTTTAATGATGATTAATTGGTCCAAATACTAGAGCACTAAAAATATATAAAGAAAAAGAAAACAAAATTGCAGAAGTATAAAAGAGGGAAATTTATTACAATATTTTTCATTTAATGGTATGGGATATACTGGTAGGTCATCCATACAAATAATTTCGCAACTAAATCCTTTATTATCAAAACCATGTTCCATATTTTTTGCCTCCCAGTAATCCTAAGTGATTATATGATTGTGCTCAACTAGATTTTAGAGGAAAATCATCTACATCGTTGTGAGGGACCATGTGATGTTATTAATTTATTAATTACATTTTACTAACTCCCTTTACTGATTTTATATGAAAAGTGCATAATTTGTGTGTAATATTTATATTTTATTATTAAATATAATTTTGAGCACTATTTGAATAAATCCAGATTTGAGTCAGTTTAATGTATTATCTATAACTATTACTATACTGATCTAAATTTCATGGTTTTTGTTTTGTAAGATTACTATTTAAATTTATAAAATTTCATTATGAGGGATCATGTACCAATTCGGCCATTTGAAGGTTCATATGTACCACACAATAAGGCCCAACGAATCTGTGAACAAACCAGACCAGCCTTGAAGATTGATTTACTGGGCTCAATACAGAAGTCCAAAATGGTTGATTCTCCACCATAATTAGGGGGACAATATGTTTCATCTTGTATAAAAATTTCAAGTCCCAAAGTCTTCAACAATTGGCCCAAATGATTCTATAAAGTCCAGACCACCATTCTGGCCGGGAATTAAAACCAGGACACAAATGTGGACTTTTCACCTTATCTAGAAATACATTTGAGCTGAGAATTTGCAGTGTAAAAGAGGAGACATAGGCGGAAAACTTTGTTGAATAAACTATCCGGATTTTATGGCATCTTACTATTCAAAAATCCATTAACATTTCATCCATTGAAAATTCATGGTTAGAAATGGACAGTTTATATTTGTTTAATGAAATAGCCATAACTTTGGATAAAAAAGTCCAATGACTGCAAGGTTTTGAGGGTATACAGAAGACATCCATATATACATTTATGAAGAAGACACTAGCTCGTGATTCAGCTGTCTAGATTGGTAAATATGTGGATCAATTGGGGGGACATATTTGGAATGCAAACAGTCCACTCCTTGGGCTATATATACATCCCTCTCCTCTCCTTCCAAGAGGTTGGCACTTCAGCACTTAAGGAGGAGGTTTGGAATTACTAGATCCTTGAAAAGGTTCTAGGAGGATATGATTTGATCTTTTTTCAACAAGAGAGACCTCTCCTCCACTTCTCTTTCATGTTTGTTTATGTTTTCTTTCCATTGTAATTGTGTAACTTTGTTTTCATTTCAATCAAATTTTAGTGATTGTTTATTCTTCAATACCTCCTATTCTTCTCCACCTTCTATAGTATAATATCAATGGTCTTAAAATATTTTAAATTAAGTTAAATCTCCTTCCCTTATTTTGCTTCCTCATTCAATCAAAAATCTGTTTTTAATTATCATCATTGTTCGTGTGTGTGTTCGACGTACCACTCTTTTCTAATCCATTTCTTTTTCTTCTATTCTTAATTTATCATCATAATTATTATAACCAGAATATTAAACACCAAAATGGCTGAGTAAATATTTCATTGGGGTGAGTCAAAATTTAGGGATGTTAAGTGATTGAGAGTATTTGCTCGATGAGTATTCATTAATTTAACATTGTGTATGTTGGACTTAATATGTCATGGATTAATGACATATTTTGTTTAGCATGCGGTTTACATGGATTATTGGAACCATAAATACACTACCATAAACAAGTACTGATTTATTTTAGAATCCTAGTTAAGTTAAGGCTTGGATTAAAGCTTTAACACTTAGGAATTCTAATCGACGTCAACTTGTGAAGTGAGTGTTAATTTAAATGCAATATAAAGCAAAGCTCAAGGATTTCACAAGCTTAACTCCCTAATAATGAACTCACCCCAATCATTATAAATTTATTAAATCAATCATAATAAATTATTCATTTCAATTTAGCTCTGAAATCAAAACCCCCCAATCAGAATACAATCAACTAAAAACAAACAACTATTTCAAAGTATCATCACCGAGGATTAGACCCGAGTACTGCTATCCACATTAGCAGAGCACCGGAACTTTGGCCGGTCGATAGGAGACAATCAGCCATGCGTTTCAAATGGCGCCGTTTCTGGGGATGGTGCTTTAAGTAGTCGGTAGTTTTTAGTTTTTGTAAAAAAATAAACAACAAAAAAAATCAAAATTTAAAAAAAATCTGAAAAAAACACCGAGAAAAACTCGCCTTCCTCATCCTTTCTAAATCTCTCTGAATGACCCGTAGCCTCCCAAACAATCCCTCATATTTGTTTGACCCTGAAATTTATAGAACTCTTCATCGACTTAGGAGGACCATTAGGGATAACCAAATCACCCAAGAACCAATCATTTCCCTACCAATTGAATTCGATATGACCAATCCTAGGGAACAAACATTGAAAGAGATTGCTGCCCTTGATATGAATTACCAACCCCTTGGTATTCAATATCCAAACATAGAGGCTGGCTTTGAACTCAAATCGGGTTTGATTCATCTTCTACCTCATTTCCATGGGCTAGCCAATGAGGATCCGCATCTACATCTCAAAGAGTTCCAGGTGGTGTGCTCTACCATGAAGCCTCAAGGGGTTTTTGAAGAACAAATCAAACTCCGAGCATTCCCTTTCTCCCTAGCTGACTCTCCCAAGTAATGTCTCTACTACCTCCCTCCTGGTTCCATAACTACATGGAATGACATGAAGCGTCTCTTTCTAGAAAAATTCTTTCCTGCTTCTCGTACCGCTTCCATCCGAAAGAAAATAAGTGGTATCCGTCAATTCCCAAATGAATCACTACATGAATACTGGGAGAGGTTCAAAAATCTTGTGGCAACCTTCCCACACCACCAAATCCCTGACCAACTTTTGATCCAATACTTATATGAGGGGTTATTGGCTATGGAGCGAACCCTCATTGATGCCGCAAGTGGCGGTGCTCTTGTTGACAAAACTCTAGCAGCTGTAAGAGATCACATAAGTAACATGGATGAAAACACACAACAATTCCATACTTGAGCCCACGATCAAGTCAAACAAGACCAAGATAATCAATCCATAGAGCCTAACAAGATGACTGAGTGGATGAGTGAACTTATAGGTCTTGTGCGTCAACTAGCGGTGGCTACCAAAGCCCCAACCTCATCTTCTCCACAGTCAAAATTCCCTGGACCTATCAAGAATTGTGGAATCTGTAGCTCCCCAGCTCATCCAATAGACACATGTCCACAACTTCAAGAGGATCAATCCGATTCATTAGGACCAATGGAGCTCAATGCAGCATATGCCCAGCGGAACCCCAACCCTCAACAATCAGGTTAGTTTGTTAGAAACTTCAACCAACCTCACTCTGAGCCTTTCTCTTCTACCTTTAACCCAGGCTTGAGGTATGGTAATACCATCTCTCATCCCCCTCAATTCCCTCCTCAAAACCCAAACCAGTTCCAATATGGTCAAGGTGTTGGTAACTTCCAACAACCTTATCCTTTTCTTCCTCAACCTCAAAGGAACAATCCTCCTCCTGGATTCCATTATCCCAGTGAGCCTTCCCAATTCCAAAACCAATAAAATCTCTTTCCCAGGAACCAAACTCAAGGTAATCCCAATTCAGGACAAGCCTCTTCTTCTAATAAACCATGGGAAAGTGCAGTGGAAGATCTTGCCTCCTTTACCCATTCTAGTCTTAAGAACATTGAAACCCAAATCGGTCAACTTGCATCCCACCTTAGTCAGCAGCAACCATCCAATTCTTCCCAACTCCCATCTCAACCATTACCCAACCCCAAGGGTAATGTAAGTGCAATTACAATTAGATCAGGAAAGCAACTTGATATGCCTCAAGATAAGTCCTCTTTCCCTCCTTTGAATGTTGACCTAGAAAATGAAAAGAAAAAGAAACTTGAAAAGGAACCTGAAACCATTCCCTCACCTCCTTCCATTCCACTTAGGAATCCAATTCCTTTTCCTCAAGCTGTTTCTAAAATAAGGAAGTCCTTTGAACCTGATCCTCAAATGCTTAACATGTTTAGACATGTTGAAGTCAACATTTCCCTCTTAGATGCCATAAAACAAATACCTAAGTATGCCATGTTTCTTAAGGAATTTTGCAGCCACAAGAGGCAACTTAGGAACTTTGAAAATGTTTCCACCTAGCAGTCTATACCCATTAAGTGCAAAGATCTAGGTACCTTTACAGTCCCATGCCAAATTGGAAGTTCCAACTTTGATGATGCACTCATTGACCTAGGAGCCTCAATTAATGTCATGCCCAAATCCATCTTCTCTAACCTTGGTCTAGGTCCCTTACATCCAATGAGTGTTTTCATTCAATTATCCAATCAAAGCACAACCAGTCCTCAAGGAATAATTGAGGATGTCCTTGTCTGAGTCAATGATCTTATCTTCCCTGCTGATTTCTATGTCCTTGATATAGAAGGTGCGACGAACTCTTCTCGATCTCCCATAATTCTAGGAAGACCATTCCTCATGACTACGAGAACCAAGATTGATGTCCATTCAGGAATCCTATCCATGGAATTCGGTGACCAACTGGTCAAGTTCAACATTTTCCAAGACATGCGATACCCATCTGAGGATCACTCTGCATTCTAAATCCATGCTTATGAGGAAACTTCTAAGAGTCAATTGAACCCCATTGCATCATGTTCATCCTGTTCTGAAGAGATAGGATGTTGTGAAATATGCACTAGGATTAACCAAGTCATAAATGGTGAAGTTGATGTGGACCTTTCATTCATAGACTCCATCAATCTAGAGGAACTTGAAAACTCTCTTGAATTCCAAATCAATTCTAATATCTACTGATCCACCTTGGATAGTATTAAGGAAAATGAACCTGAAGCAACTGAAGTCCCTTCTTCCATTCTTGAGTTGTCGAGCAGAAAAGTGAAAGATGAGACTGATCTGAAACCTCTTCCTGCACACATGAAATATGCATTCCTATTCCATGATCACTCATATTCTGTCATTATCTCTGCCACACTTACTGAAACCGAGGAGTCCAAACTTGTTCAAGTGTTAGAGGAAAACAAAAAGGCCTTAGTTTGGACCCTAGATGACATACCAGGAATCAACCCTACCCTTTGAATGCATCACATACATCTTAAGGAGTCATCCAAACCAATTAGACAACCACAAAGAAGACTCAATCCACTCATCCTTGAGGTAGTTAGGGAAGAGATCACCAAGCTTCTTCAAGATGGTATTATCTACCCAATTTCTGATAGTTAATGGGTTAGTCCAATTCAAGTTGTACCTAAGAAGGGTGGGATAACTATTGTCACAAATGAATATGGGGAGGTAGTCAAAACTCGAGTGAAGAACAAATGGCATGTATGCATCAATTATCGAAAATTGAATGCCAGAACACGAAAAGATCACTACCCTCTTCCATTCCATGATCAAATGCTAGAAAAATTGGCCGGAAAGTCACACTATTGCTTTCTTGATGGATACACCGGTTATTTTCAAATCCCAATCTCACCTCAGGACCAAGAAAAGACTACTTTCACATGCCCCTTTGGAATATATGCATATAGAAGAATGCCTTTTGGACTTTGCAATGATCCTGCAACATTCTAGAGGTGTATGATGAGTATCTTTTCAGAATTCATTGAACACTGTATGGAATTATTCATGGATGACTTCACCATTTATGGTGAGTCATTTGAATCTTGTTTGAATTCACTCTCTCTAGTCCTTCAAAAGTGTGTCAAGTGTAACCTTGTCTTAAATTTTGAAAAATGTAACTTCATGGTTGCAAATGGGATTGTTCTAGGGCACATAGTTTCAAAAGATGGTATTGAAGTCGATCCTGCCAAAATTGAAGTGATCCAATCACTTCCTAAACCCAACTCTGTTCGAGACATCCATTCATTTCTCGGTCATGCTGGTTTCTATCTGCGATTCATCCATAACATTAGTAAAATTTCTCTCCCACTCACTCGTTTGCTCCAAAATGACGTCTCTTTCCATTTTTATGAGGTTTGCAAGAGAGCATTCATTGAACTCAAAAATGATCTTACATCTACCCCGATAATCCAACCTCCAGATTGGTCCTTACCTTTTCAATTGATGTGTGATGCTTCTGATAGAGCTGTTGGGGATGTTCTTGGTCAAATAAGAGAAAGAATTCCTCATGTCATATATTATGCCTCAAAAACATTGGATGAAACTCAATCTCACTACACTGTGACTGAAAAGGAACTTTTAGCTGTGGTTTATGCCTTAGATAAATTTCGGCCCTATCTCTTAGGTGCCAAAATCATCATCTTCACAGACCATTATGCAATTAATTTCTTACTCAAGAAAAGTGATTCCAAAACAAGGCTAATAAGATGGATTCTAATGCTCCAAGAGTTTGACCTTGAAATCAAAGATAGACCTGGAAAAGAAAACCCTGTGGCTGATCACTTGAGTAGAATTCCTAATTCTCCTCATTCTGAAATAATTGATCCTAAATTTCCAATTGAGAACCTTTCATCTCTCACTCCAAAACTACCATGGTATTCCCCAATTGTAAATTACTTGGTTTCTGGTGGTTTTCCTGAAATTTTTTCAAAAGAAAAAAAATGAAGTTGAAAAGTGATTCAAAATACTATTTTTGGGAAGAAAATAAACTTTGGAAAACTGGGGAAGAAATGGTAATTAGGAGATGTGTTGATGAAGATGAATATTCTTCCATCTTAGACTTCTGTCACTCAATACCTGGTGGTGGCCACTTTGGACCACAAAGGACCTCCCGAAAGGTCCTAGACTCTGGATTCTTCTAGCCTTACCTTTTCAAGGACTCACATGAGTTCTATCAATCATGTCCCACATGCCAAAAGTTTGGCATAATCTCCAAAAGAAATGAAATGCCTCAAAATCCCTTAATATTTTGTGAAATCTTCGATGTTTGGGGTATTGATTTCATGGGACCATTTCCCCCTTCCAATGGATTCTCAGACATTATTCTTGTGGTCGATTATGTTTCAAGGTGGGTTTAGGCCAAACCCACTAGGAAGGATGATGCTCATACTGTTAGTGAGTTCCTAAAGACCCACATCTTCCAAAGATTTGGCACACCATGTGCCTTGATCAGTGACTTAGGAACCCATTTTTGTAATAGAACCATGGAATCTCTTCTGAAAAAGAATGGGGTTGTATATAAAACTTCAACTGCATATCACCCCCAAACAAATGGAATGGCTGAACTTTCTAATAGAGAAGTGAAAAGAGTGCTTGAGAGAATTGTAAAACCCACCAGAAAAGACTGCCCTGAAAGACTTGGTGAAGCACTTTGGGCTTATCGAACTGCCTATAAAACACCCATTGGGATGTCTCCTTTTAGGCTAGTTTTTGGTAAATCATGTCACTTACCAGTTGAAATCCAATATAAGTCTTTTTGGGCTGTGAAAACCTGTAATTTTGATTTTGAAAAATCTGGTGAAGAAATATTGTTGCAATTGGCTGAACTAGAGGAGCTTCAACTTGAATCCTATGAGAATTCCAATCTGTACAAAGAGAATGCTAAGGTACTCCATGATAGACACATCCTGATAAAGGTATTTAATGAAGGTGAAAAGGTAATGATCTTCAATTCTCAATTTCGACTTCACCCAGGTAAGCTTAATTCTCGTTGGGAAGGTCCTTTTGTTATTACTAGTGTTTACCCATTTGGTGCAGTGCAAGTCCAAGACCCCTCTTCCAAAAGGACATTCATGGTTAACGGACATCGGTTAAAGCATCACCATGAGAGGTCTCACAATCTGGGAACCACGTCGATTTCCATAGAATCCCCATCCACTTCAATAGAACCACCACTTGATGGAGTCCCGTCAAATCCAAACCAGGGGGCACCTCTTTCCCTTTAACTCTCTCTCTATCTTCCTCTCTCTCTATTTCTTCTTCTTCCTCTCTCTTTCATTTTTTTACCACTTTCTTCATCAAACCCTTTTTTTTATCGTTCTATTTTGTGTGACTATGTATTTAAAAGAAGCACTAAAAAATAGTAAAATAAAAAAGGTAAAAAACGAGAGTCATAATTACTCACCATTAAATTTTCAAATTTTGTCGAACCTTTTTGGGGAATCAAAATACATGTTTTCATCTAATTTTTTTTTTCATTTTCATCATGAATTTGGATAAAGAATTTTGTTTCAATAACAATAAATGTTGAATTCCCAATTTTTGATTTGGAAAATGATTTACCCCTACCGCGAGGAAAATCATTAGCTTTCATGCCAAGGTCACCTATGACCATCTTTTCAAAATGTGTGTTTTTCACCCCCATTTGTGAGTCTTGAGTTTGTGGACCTTCAAGCTGAATTTCCTACTTTGGTGTGCATTAATATGATAGAGGAATTTTTTTATCTTCATGAGAATCACAATGGCCAAATAGCCTCCCATTACCCTACATTAATCCTCTTTTTGAAAGCCCCTTCAAGCCTATGTAAGCCTTTTCCTAGAAATCCACATTATAAACCCAATACCTTGTCCCACCCAACATCTTCATGGATTTACATTGCATAATTTCTTGAAATTTAAGTGTGGGGAGGATGGATTTCATTTTGGGTATCATTTTCTTGATTTTGAACATGTTGTCATATGCTTGAGGGAAAGAATCCATTTTAGTGTGGGAGAGAGGTCATAATTTAGTGAGTTTTGTTGTAATGGACTCATCTTGACGTCCTTTTCTACAAATATTATTGAAAAGTGTTCAAAAAACAATTCAAAAAAAAAATCAAAAACAAAAAAATGCAAATAATGGGTTGTGTCATGGTTAGGTAAAAAATCACTCTTACTCAACCTTTGATCTTGTTATAACTATTACAATTAGTGTCGTGAGGAGATCAAACATGGGTTGGGTGATTAGTGTGAGATCTATTTCAAGTTCAACTTTCGAAAAAATACAAAAAAAAATGAAAAGAAAAAGGAACACTTATGTTATTGGGAGAAGCTTTGTGTTTTGTAAATATTCGATCTTCTCATCCCCTTCAAATTTTCTTCCACTTTTGTGTCATGCTTCATTTTTCCCTTTGTAAAAATGTGTTTCCATTTTCTTCCATGTTTCAGTTTCAAAAAAATTGTTCATTGTTTTATCCATGTTAGTGTTTTAGCCCCTCTTTCCACCGTTTTAGACATTATAATCCTACCATCCCATAGCCACAGAAAACCCCCTAAAAAGTCCTCTTGATTCTTGTGCACTTTATAATGGAGAATGGAAGCTGAGAGATCTTTCAAACTCTAAGATGTTCACTTTTGGTTGGTGAATGAGTGAAGCTCCATAAATTAATTTTATCATCTTGAGTGGAGTAAGTTTTGAGTGCCCACATTTTCTATTTATAATTTTGAGCATGAAAAATGAATTGTTTTTGGAACATTATTTCTATAACAATTTGTGGTGGAATTCAATATGGATGAGTGGAATGGTCTGAACCTCCCCTAATTGGTAAAAAAATAAAATTTTAATATTTTTTGGTGAGTGAAAATGATTTTGTCATGTTTTTTATATTTGTTGTACATGAGGACATGCACAATCTTAAGTGTGGGGGAGTTTATGTTATTCATTTATTAATTACATTTTACTAACTCCCTTTACTAATTTTATATGAAAAGTGCATAATTTGTGTGTAATATTCATATTTTAATATTAAATATAATTTTGAGCACTATTTGAATAAATCCAGATTTGATTCAGTTTAATGTATTATCTATAACTATTACTATACTGATACAAATTTTATGGTTTTTGTTTTTTAGGATTCCTATTTCAATTTAGAACATTTAATTAGAAGGGATCATGTGCCAATTCGGCCATTTGAAGGTTCATATGTACCACACAATAAGGACCAACGAATCTGTGAACAAACTGGACCAGCCTTGAAGATTGATTAAATGGGATCAATCAAGAAGTCAAAAACGGTTGATTCTCCACCATAATTTTGGGAACAATATGTTTCATCTTGGATAAAAATTTCAAGGCCCAACGTCTTCAACAATTGGCCCAAATGATTCTATGAAGTCTAGCCCACCATTCTGGATGGGAATTAAAATCAGCACACAAATGAGGACTTTTCTCCTTATCTATAAATCCATTTGATCTGAGAATTTTCAGTTTGAAAGAGGAGATATAGGCTGAAAACTTTGTTGAATAAACTATCCGGATTTGATGGAATCTTACTATTCAAAAATCCATTCACATTTCATCCATTGAAAAGTCATGGATAGAAATGGACAGTTTATCTTTGTTTAATGAAATATCCACAAATTTGGATAAAAAAGTCCAATGACCGCAACATTTTGAGGGTAGAAAGAAGACATCAATATCTACATTTATTAAGAAGACACCAGCTCGTGATTCAGCTGTATAGATTGGTAAATATGTGGTTCAAATGGAGGGAAAGATTTAGAATGCAAACAGTCCACTCCTTGGGCTATAAATACATCCCTCTCCTCTCCTTCCAGGAGGTTGGAACTTCAGCACTTAAGGAGGAGGTTTGGCATTACTAGATCCTTGATAAGGTTCTGGGTGGATATTCTTTGATCTTGTTTCAATAAGAGAAACCTCTCCTCCACTTCACTTTCATGTTTGTTTATGTTTGCTTTCCATTGTAATTGTGTAACTTTGTTTTCATTTCAATCAAATTTTAGTGCTTGTTTCTTCTTCAATATCTCTTATTCTTCTCCACCTTCTATAGTATAATATTAATGTTCTTAAAATATTTTAAATTAAGTTAAATATCCTTCTCTTATTTTTCTTCCTCATTCAATCAAAAATCTGTTTTTAATTATCATCATTGTTCGTGTGTGTGTTCGACGTACCACTCTTCTCTAATCCCTTTCTTTTTCTTCTATTCTTAATTTATCATCATAATTATTATAACCATAATATTAAACACCCAAATGGATGAGTAAATATATCATTGGGATGAGTCAAAATTTAGGGATGTTAAGTGATTGAGAGTATTTTCTCGATGAGTATTCATTAATTTAACATTGTGTATATTGGACTTAATATGTCATGGATTAATGACATCTTTTGTTTAGCATGCGGTTTACATGGATTATTGGAACCATAAATACACTACCATAAACAATTACTAATTGATTTTAGAATCCTATTTAAGTTAAGGCTTGGATTAAAGCTTTAACACTTAAGAATTCTAATCGACGTCAACTTGTGAAGTGGGTGTTAATTTAAATGCAATATAAAGCAAAGCTCAAGGTTTTCACAAGCTTAACTCCCTAATAATGAACTCACCCCAATAATTATAAATTTATTAAATCAATCAAAATCAATTAGTCATTTCAATTAAGCTATGCAATCAAAACCCCCCAATCAGAATACAATCAACTAAAAACAAACGACTATTTGAAAGTATCATCGCCGAGGATTCGACCCAAGTCCTGCTATACACATTAGCAGAGCACTGGAACTTTGACCGGTCGATTGGCGACAATCGGCCGTGTGTTTCACCATGCCAGGTGAACCACCACATCTCAAAGAGATTTAATGATGGTAGTGGAGTTTCTTTCAGTCCATATGTTATTCCATTATATTTTCCTGATTTGATCTTTGAAAATAATAATTCTATTCATATGTGCTTATAAGGTGGAGGCAAAAACACATGTACCATAGTAGTATCCCAGAATATGCCCCTTGTGATTTTTCACACTATTCCATTAACCATAGGGCGTGGGTTTCCTTTTTAGGCACCATCCACATTTATTTTGATCCATCCATGGAGAGGGGAATTTCAAAAGAATTCCAACATTCCATTTGGGTGGCTGAAATTTATTTTTATTATAATCTGATGAAGAATTACAAGATCCTTGACGGAGTTGTGATAGGTACCTGTTTGCAAAATTCTAGCTTCCTTGATAGCGATGAATATACTCACCTAAGATTCATGAAATTTGAAAGTATTATTGTTATTCATGATAAAATTTCTTTCATATCAGTTGAAGTGAATCAGATTGACAACAACATCAATGAATACCATATCTATTTGAGGAGAGGCATCCATAGTATTATATCTTTGAAGATGATGGCAAATGGAGTACAAACCTATCCATTTGAGATAAAAAAATGTCAAATACATATTTCTGTAACACAGAGGAAGTAGCATGAGTAACGAGTAGGTGGTCAACATCCTCTCTTTGTTGTTTACACATAAAACATTTAAAACAAGTTAAATACCAAATAATTGAAGATGTCAATATATGGGAACTCAATTGTGGGATATTCTCCATACCTATGTGAGTCTGGAGGGTCTAACCAAATTCTTGTTAAAGTTCATAATCTAGGAAAATTCATGAATTTTATTGCTGAAATTTTTATTATAGCAGAGTTTAGAGTTTAAAACACAATTATCCCTGGGTTCCCAAAACATAAAATCATCAGTGTTGATAAAACTGTAGTTGGAAATAATAATATTTATCTCATTAGGTAAGTCCATTTCCACATATTTCATGAAGTAATTAATGGATATATTAATATCCATAGATAAATTCATAGAATCATTCATAGATATAAGTGGGTAACCGTTCTAGTTATCCAACCAAAATTTCAAATAATATTCTTTATTAACAATCCATTTATAGTGAGACATAATTTTAGAAAACGATTGTTTAATGGAAGTACATATGGATGAGTCCATGTTAGAAAACATAACTTTTCTAAGATTTCTATTAAATTTTCTTCTCTAGAAGTACAAGGATGGGGAATTATTTTTTATAATGTCCCAAGGGAGTTCATCTTAATGATCATTATTAAATAGGCTGAGGTTCTTAATACTGAGGCCATATGTGTCAATGGATTTGAAATAATTATTCTATGGAATTATGACAAGTTTATTTTTAAGGGTTATTCCACTCAAGAAAAAGATTTTTATTTTACTCTTTTGTTTTTAAATTAAATCCCAAGGCCATTTATAAACCATCGTGAAATATACTATTTTAGAGATTATTGTGTGTTTGAAAAGATAAATCTGTCATTTCATCGATAAGGATTTTTCGTTCCAAGCAGAGAGTTTATTATTAATCTACTCAACAATATTGGAGAAGTAAGTGTTTTTAGGTTTTCTATATAAGATAAAATCTCCAAGGTATATTAAGATGAGGGATCCATCTTTTATACTAACATCATTTATAATACTATATTTTCTCTTTATATAAAATCATTTTCCACAGAAAATGGATGATTTGTTCATGTTTATGGATTTCCAAGGCACATATTCATAGTGAGAGTGAAAATTTTGATATTTTGAATGTTTCTTTAGGCCTCTTAGAGGAATACAATAATATCATACCCATATAAATGATGAGGGGGAACCTACAGTTTTCAAGAGGCATTGATGGGATAAATTTAACCTTGATTAACCATGTTGGTGGTAATTCTACTAAGGTAGTCCTTAGTAATGAAAAATATGACTACAGAGAGGGGGTCGCCCTATCTAACAACAATGGTGAAATTGAAATATCCTTTTAGAGTACCATTAATCAAAACTAAAATGAGGGCATATCCAAAAGGATTTTTAATTTTGTTAACAAAGATATTACTAAATCCAATTTTTTTGGGGAATTCAAAAATAAAGATCCATCCAATTTTGTCAAATCACTTTCTAATATACTACTTAATGGTAATGCTTCCTACCATATTTTTCTTTTTTATCAAGTTTGTATTTTTAGAGGTAAGGAAGATAAAGTCTCAGATGTTTCTTCTTTTTAAGAATCCAAATTTTCTCCAAGAGGCAAATTTTCCAGAAATAGAAGAAAGCCTTTTAACTAAAAGTTTAGATATGATTTTATAATTAGTTTTTAATGAGGGAAATGGGTCAAGAGAGTTTAATTTCCAAATAATTCTCCACTTTTGGAATAAGGGAAAGGAATTGAGCATTTTTTTCCATACGAGAGGTATCCTTTAGAAAATAGGCCTTAAATATCTTACAAACATCATGTTGGATAATGTCCCAATAGTGCTTGAAAAAGTAATCGGTAAAACCATCAGGGCCATGGGAACTATCATTTTTAAGCTAAACCCACAATTTTTAATATCATGCTCTATAGGAACACTAGTTAGGAGAGCGTTATCACTGTGACCCACTAATTAGTGAATTACATCTCACTTTAAGTCCTTATTATGATCAGGACCATTAAAGCTATTGTTAATGTATGAGACAACATGATTGAAAAAATCTTCTTCATTATATGTGATACTATCCCCATATTTAATGGAGGTAAGGGTCCTAAAACTTTTCGTAAATCTTTGTAGAGCACTGTAGAATTTATAGTTTCAGTCACTATCCTTAATCCAGAAAATTTTGAAGGTATATTTTCTTAGATAATCTTTCAAGGTGAGAAAAGAGTTCAATTTAGTGCAAAGATCAATTTCATGTTTAGGATAATTATAAAATCCATTGTTCGTAGTGTCAACCTAAATTTAATTAAGGGTTTTTTCTAGGGAATAAATTTCATTGTCAATTTTATCAAATATTTCTTTTCATGAGGACTTTATCTTTTGTTTGAGAATACTTAATTTCATAAAACTGAAAAAAGAAGTGTTGTTTATGTTTATATAATTTTAGGTATCCTTATAAATATTTTGAAAATCATTAACATAGGTATAATCATTATTATGTATAAAATGAAGCATAGGCTAGGAAACTCTAGTGTTGAGACTGACTAAAATAGGGTGTTGATATGAGTAAAGTCTAGGTATGCTGATGCTGTAAATAGTATCCCAATTATCAAGGGTTTGATTTTTTTTAATGGCCTATCAATTTTACTATCCCTACCCATGTTATATTGTCTTCTATAAAAATTATATTTGGATCCAACTAGGTTTATCTCAATGATAGTTTTATCATTGATACAGTATTTAAATTCTTTTGATGAAACATTAGAGTCAGAAGGACCTATTTATTCACTAGGCCGAAGAATTACATTAACATATTCAATTATGATCCAAGGGGATTGAATAGTGATATTCAAGAAAGATATTTTTTTATAGATATATCATATCTTGGTACCTTTTATTAGCATAAATAAAAGTACATAAGAAGTGTGAGTTTACAAAGTTATATCACATGTGATATCCTGATTTCCAATATTAAAAATCAAGACATTTCATAGTGAAGAGTGTGAATAGATTCAAAGAGAATCCACAAAACTATTATTATAAGTACCACCATTAAAATTTTAACCAAATTTATTTATTCCAGAAAAACTAGAAGCCAAGTTAATTTTAGGATCAGAGATAGAAACATTTTGTGGTTTATGCTTAAATAAAAATCATTTGAATGTTGTGATTGTGTTAGAGTTAGAAATACCCTAAAAATTACAATAGAGGATATTCATTTTGACCTATGTTTGGGGTTGGGCCCCCTTTATTTTTACCTCCAAGGTTCATGTTCCTTGTGGATTCTTGTGGGGTTTGACAAAGGTCTCCTTGATCTCTGGTGAGTCCCTTTCTTTCTTGATCAAGGAAATATTATGAGAAATAATATTTTTATGATTACATTTCTTATCTTCATTACTACTTTTTTTCGTGGGACCATCTTTGAGTATTTTTCCTTAACCCAATTCCTGTTTAGAATTGAAATCCTAAGGATTCCCCTCCATAGGTAGCGAGGCCATAAGGATTTTGTCCCTATCATGAGATGGAGTCTGCAAATTTTCTTGCATGTTTTTAAGTTCGTTTCCTTATCATATTTTCCATATGAGGCATCAATGTGGTGGTCTACATGTTCATAAGGATATATAAAAAATTTCATCACAATCTGGGGATTGAAGTTCTATTCCAGTTGAGCAGTAACAACATCTTTAGGAGGAAATAATACCCCAACTGTAATATAGATGTCTCTAGTTGTCTGTTTGGTTGTTCGAGCTTCAGATCATCCATAATTGTTGTGTTTGTTATCTCTATATTCATGCATCTAGACCCTATTCTCAGGTAAATTAACTTTAGTGGTTTGAAAAGGTTTTCCAATCATCATGCATTTATCATCATTCTTTTCATATTTATTCACCTCGTTGTGGGGTTTGGAGTTTTGAATTTCAATTTCCTATTGAGGTTTTCTAAAAATATCTAGGATAATAGTATAAATTTCATCAGCAGACAATCAGTAATCAGTTTTTACATGTTTCATGTTGTCTACCTTCTTTTATTCAATTAATTTTTACATGAATTTTATCATTGTGTATATCTTGGATTGATCATTGAACAAGGAAAAAGAAAAGCTGGGCACCGCCCATCATATGCTTCCACTGCACCTTGAACCTAAAAGTGGGATTAGAGTGTTTAGATAAGTATTTGTAATTATTTAAAGATTATTGGTTATTTATACATTTAAATTTAATTTTTTCAATTCGTGTATAATTTTTATTTTAATCCAAATCGTGAGATCTTCTTTTTCCTCTTTCATTTATCATAGATTTAATCATTATTATTAATTATATGAATAAAATAAAATAAAATATTTCATATGGAGGTACCAAGGACTCTGGTAGGATAACACAGGAGTACACTCCATGTAATCAGAATTATATGCCATGTCCTGGTGGTATATGCATCTAGAATTAATTCCTAAATTAATTCAAATTGTGTTCATTGATTACAGGTGCTGCATTAAATACATTACACAACATATTGACCAAGAAAGGGTGGAACATGATCAACTGGAGTAAATTCCATGTACCCCCACATACATGGCATGTATTCCCTTTGATTCACATATAGGCCATGTATTACCATACACAACCTACCTAATTGGTGACTGTGTAATTCAAAGATGACAAAGCATATATCCCATTAGACATTCCATGTATTCCATTTTTTCAAGGTATGATTTACAAACCTAGTCCCTAGGCATGTACCTTGGATAGACTATGATAGATGTACACGCTGTGTATCTATCTTGTAGATGCCACATACTTTTACCAATTTATGAAAATTTATAATTTATTTATTATATTTTGTAATCCATGAGACATGTTCTTGCACGTGGTTATTTAGTTGATAGGATACACCATGTGATGGGTGTTAATATTTATATATATTCAAATGTTATATTAACATATCTAAAATTATTAGATCTTAATATCATATATGAGTCTTTTTATAGTTTTTACCCTATGTGCATTAAAGTTAGAAACATTACAGAAAAATCATAAAATTTGTGTGATCATTATGTTGATAACACACATCATGAATGTAGGTGATATGTCATTTATGTTATATTTCACAAATAATAGACAAGTATACAAGTATAATACATTTTGGTAAGATTCATACAGGTCTTCACCATATTGCCTCCATGATACATTTGTGTGTAATGTTAATTTTAAATAAATTTATTTAATTTGTTTATAATTATAATGGATGAGAATCTCATAGAAATTCATATGACAATTAAAATAAAGAATTTATTAATTAAAGATGATAATTAATTGAATCAAATGCCATTTATCTTAAATAATAATTATTAATAATTAATTTCTAGTTTTATTAAATGTGTAATTATTTACATTCATTTGAATGATCATCATAATAGACATGAGTTTTGTATATGATTGGTTTCATTTAATTTATTATTAAATAAAATTATTGGTATGCAATCCTTCTCCCCTATTATTATGTAGGGAATGTGTTCCCATGGATTATTTTATGTAAACCATTTCCCCCTCACTATCTTGGGAGTAAACCCATTTGTAATGGATGGAGCCCCCATTCTAGTGTAGGAAGTTCAAGTTTGGAGATAAGGTATAACCAATCCAAGAGAGATACATTGGTGGACTGGTGGGAAGCTGTTACATAAACCTGAAAATTTTCAAGTTTTTTCCCCTTGGTCAACATTTAGTTTATAAACCGCTAGATAAACTGACCATTAGAAAAATATTATGATCCAATAACATTATTATTATTTTTTGTCAATTGCATGGTTATTTCACTTGGGTTGTTTTTTAATTATCAAATAAATTAATGAAATTAACAAATATGCAAGAGAGATCTGAAATAAATTGAGTTATATGTAAATATTATCTAAGACATGGTTAATCACTTAAGTAGATCCACTTAATATTAATGAGAATTTAATTATTATAATAATTTTAATTTTATGCATAAAGTATAAAATACATGAATTATATCTTAAGTTGGTATATAATTTCACTACTTCAGTAAAAATCAAACCATAGTTCAAACTGACTAACTAGCCAAAGAAGGGGAACCTTAAATTATAAGGTAATTCCAACTTGAAGTTTTGGGTTGACTTAAGTTAGTTCACATCAGGGGTTGAATTCCAATGTAGTACTTGGTGTAAATAAGAGGCAATGGTTAAGGAAATCCAATTTAACATTTTCAGGATTGGGGAGTGCACTTAGTGGGTCAAGGAACTATTAGTTAATGTAGTTGGAATTTTGATTTCCTATATAAAGCATTCAAGTTTGTTGACCAACAAAATTTGGTGTAATGATTTGGAGAATATGGATCCTTTACACTATAATTTCCAAGAAACGTGATATTATGAAGCCAATGGGGAGGGCTATTGTGTTTTGATAAAATAGTGGGATACTATTAAATTTAATATTTATTTACTTTTCTAAATCTTACTAGATAAATTACTAAAATTATGATCATGTTATTTGTATAAAAACATTAAAATGGCTTCAAAAATATCATTATGATCCATACTTGATAAAGATAACCTTCTCACCAAAACAAATTTACAAGAGTGTAAAAGGTGATTACTCGTTATACTTCTATATAAAAAGAAATTGTGTGTAATGGAAGAACCTTTTTTAGTTTCACCTTGAAATTTTGTTAGTGTTGAAGAGTTACCTCTCTGTGAGAAACATCTAAATGATGCTACATATTTTCAATGTTTCATGCCATCGTCCACATATGTTGATATTTCTATGAAAAATAAGGACATGGATGCATATATAATGATGACTCACCTTTGGGATTGTTATCAATAGAAGGTCAGACAAGAGAGCTATGATATCTCCACTGAATTGTTTAAAACTTATCTTGGAGAGCCCACGCCATCTGGGAATCAGGTATTGAAGCTCATTGGTCACAATGAACTCATATATATATTTGGTATTAAATTACCAGATGAGTTGTGTATATATATGAATCTTTAATCACCTACCAAGACCCTCTCTAATTTTATTTTCAAATAAAATATAAGAAATAATGAGAAAAGTCTTTTAGATCTTGTTAATTTCATTTGTCAAGTGGATAAGGACATGGGGTGTGATAAACTCATGGTCCTTTTGGTGAATAAGAAAAATAAGAATAAGTAAAAGTTTCCCAAGGCCTATAAACTATCTAAATATCCTAACCATCATCCTTCCATGAATTGGGCGATCCAGAGGAAGGTCATGTAAAAGGAGGTAGTATGTTTTTCTTATAAAAATCCAGGCCAATATAAGAGGAACTACACCCATAAGCAAGGGGATGCTTAAGGTTATTTGGTTATTGAGTTCAATCTTTCCATTTCTAAAAATTGGGTATAATATATACCTTATTTGTGCTCACATATGTATCCAAATGTAGGAATAAAGTATATCTTGAAAGATTTACAGAGGAGACATGGATTTGAGAGAAGATAATGGAGCAAGGTAGGACCCTATAGACTTTGGTGACTCCCATCTTTCATTTCCAACTGGAATGATTTTGGTTTTAAAATATTTATATTATGTACCTCGGGATAAAAAGAAAATAATTTCTATATCATGACTATATATTAATGATTTTATTTTCAATTTAGGAAATAAAAGTTGTTTCTTCTATAAGGACATCATATGTTATGTTATGGAACATTTAAATAAAAATATATAAGTATTAAATTACAAAAACCAATTGTTAGAAATTGCTAAGGAATCAGGTTCACACAAATCATATAACACCCAACATTGGCATCATCGTCTTGGTCTTGTAACTAAGAAGCATTTAACAAAGATCTATCAAGATGTTTTTCTGAATTGTCTGAAATAAAACCACATGAATGATTTCATTCTTGGTTATAAGGAAAAATGGCCAAACCATTATTTGTCAGATAGGGTGACAGGGCCCAAAAGCTTCTGGGATTGGTACACACTAATGTGTTTAGACCATTTCCAGTACAAGTTAGAGATGGATATTCTTACTTCATAACTTCTATTGATGACCTGAGTAGATATGTTATATCTACTTGATGAGGTATAAATATGATTAATTTGATAAATTAAATGAATTCAAGAATGAATTAGAGAATCAAATTGGGAAGATGAAAAAGAATATTCGATTTGATCGAGGTATGAATATCTTAACCAAGAGATCATATACATTTTTCGAGAGTTTGTGATTCTATCTCAACTCAGTCCACCGTACACACCATAGTGGAATGGCATTAGTGAAAATATTAATTTTACTTTATTACACATGGTAAGATCGATGACAAGACACAGAGATATTCCAAAATCCTTTTGAAGATATGCATTAAAAACCGCGGAATGTACATTAAACCGAGTACAAAATACATTGGAAAACATAATTATCTTCAATTTATTTAGTGTAAATAAATCAATTTTTCTGCATAAATATTTTTGGGTTGTGGGGAAGTTTTTAAGGAGTTATTTGAAAAAAACTAGCACCATTGGTAACAATGTGTATTTTTATATGGTATCCCATGGAAATAAATAGATACTACTTATAAAACCCCCAATAGAAGAAATTTATTGTTGTAATACAATATTTAAATCTTGAGAGGGATTAAATCCTAAAAGGTCTAGTTGGATCTAGATTGATTTCGATGATGTTAATGCTCAAGATACACTAGATGTGGAACATGAATATATTCCACAGGTCCCTATTGAAGATGTAGTTCCATAAAAACGTATTACGTAGAAGCATAATAGAGGCAATAAAACTAGAGGGACATGTTCTTCTTTTCACCAAAGATAGTGACACGTTATTAGATGATAATGATGAAGCACTCTCTTACAAGGAGGTAGTAGAAATATCAGAAGATGTAAGATGATAAGATGGCATGAATTATGAAGTAGATTCCCTATATCAAAACCATGTTTAGGTTCTGGTCGTTGCAACAATTAATGTAAATCCTATTAGATATAGATGGGTATTAAAGAGAGAACTGTACACAGATGTTAAATTAAATACTTATAAATCAAGGATAGAGGATAATAGGTTTAAATAGTGTACTTGAATTGACTATGATGAATCATTTTCAGTAGTTTCCATGTTTAAATCCATTAGAATTCTACTTTCTATAGTAGATTACCATGACTATGAGATTGTGAAGATGAATGTGAAAACAAAAATCCTTAATAGGAACTTTCATGAAGATATTTATAAGGAACAAACCAATGTTTTTACGACTCCAGGTGATGAAAAAAGGATTTTAAAGTTGAAAAGATCCATTTATGGATTGAAGTAAGAAAATAGTTTGTGGAACATTCAATTAGATGAATCCATAAAAGAATTTAGGTGCATTAACAAAAAAAAAATGTATTTACAAGTGGTTTATTCATAACATGGTCATTTTCATAGTATTATACTTTGATGACATATTACTCATTGAAAACAACATAATAGTCTTAAAATCTATTAAGGTCTGGTTAAAAAAGTGTTTCTCCTTGAAGAACATAGGTGAAGTTGTATATATTCTAGGGATCAAAATCTAATGTGATAGATCCAAGATGATTCTTAGACTATGTCAATGTAAATATATTGAAAATATACTAAAGAGATTTAGTATGGAATAATCCATGAGGGGATTGTTTCTATTTTCACGTGGTTTAAATCTTTCTAATAAAATGTTTCCTCATACAAAAAATGAGAATGAGAGAATGAGTAAGATCTAAAAAGCTTTAGAGATAAGATCAATCATGTATATCATGATATGTAATAAATATTATGTTTCCTATGCATTGATCATGGTGGAAAAGATACCAAGAAGATCAAGGAGAAAAACATTGAACTACTATTAACGATAACCTTAAGTGTCTAAGAATAAATAAGGATATGTTCCCGGTGTATGGAGGAGATGAGGAACTAGTCATTAGGGTTTATATTGATGCTAGTTTTTAGAAATATTAAAATTATGTGAATTTGATGTTATGATATGTTTTTTATCCCAATGAAGGAGATGTGAGATTGAAGAGTTCAAAGCATCCAATTTTATCTGATTCTAAAGTGGAGTCTGAGTATATAGGGGTATTTAATGTAGACAAAAAATCCATTTGGATTCAGAAAAATTTCTAGTATCTTGACTTGGTACCCAGTAATAAAGACACTATCACATTAACATTGTAGTAGTGAAACTTTATAAAGAGCCATGGTTAGGCTAAAAGACAAAGCACATACTCTGGAAGTATCACCTCTTGAGAGATTTTAATCAAAGAAGTGATGTTTTGGTGAGAAGTGTAGCCATGGAAAAGAAATTGGTGGACCATTTGACTAAAGGCCTATCTCATCTGAATCATGAGTATCATGTGAGAGCTAGTAGACTGAAGGTTGTTAGTAATTGGATCTAGTGTAAGGGATATTTTGTTAGATTTGGGGCCCTGGAACCTACTTTTATGAAATTTATGATAAAATTTATTAATATTTTTGAATATTAATAAACTTATTATCCCATCATAATTATTATTCTACATGACATAGTATTTGGTAATGTCCAAAGAGTATCTTCCACACTAAAAGGTCATAGCAATTCCCCAATATGATGAGAACCCAAAAGTGATATGAACCTATTCTTCGATTTATGTTCTATAACTAGATGATATAATTTTAGTGACACAAATTTTATAGTTTATCAGGGGAGGATACTCATAGGACTTTGAGGTACCTTCTCATGGTGTATGCCCTTGGAAATATCTAGTAGGATATTATGAGAATGAGACCCACCAGTCGGAAAACCTCATTTATATTTGTCATTGGTTGTTCCTATCTGTGCACATGTTTATTGGTCCATAGAATTTAAAATTATTATTAATGAGTATTATGAGTTGTATAATTTTATTTATTTATGAAAACTGTGAAAATAAATGTTTACAGCGATGTGGGATATATTGGGTTCATCATGAGTAATAGTGAAATAATGAATAATGTGAGAAATGATTTATCCCATATATTCTTTAATGGATTTTTACATCTCAGGGGCATTGATGGAAATTATATATCCTAAATAAATCAATATCCATGGAACTCTATTGGCATGTTTTCTTTTAAAAATTTCACAGAAAGAGTCATCAAGCACATTTGTTGATGGCACTGGCATGCGACCTGCTTGATTTGAGATATCATGATAAAGAGATTATGTTACTTAACAAACATTCGTACGAGGTATTACGTTTTTTTGAATTAACTTCTTTCACGATGGGATCCTTGGCATGTTCCTAACACTAACCTTGGACCTTATTCAGTTTCACCTAATGCCACTAGGAAAGTGGCTTAGAGGGATACACACTAAATTTATAAAGATTCTCAGTGAAATAAAAATAATATTATTCATTATTTAATAAGTTGAATAAATATTATTCCTTCATATGGTTTAATAATTATTCATTTTTTATTGGTCACATTTATTTCGTGACAACTTTTTTGAGAGAATATAATGGGAGTGTAATATTTAATAAATATTTATTTTCAATTTAGTGAATATAATATTTATTTAATTATTTTCAAATAATGAAGTGGTATTTATTTAATAAATAAATATAAATTATTCAAGGTTTGATAAATATTATGAGGGAATGAAATAATGGGATTTTAGATCTAGTGATAAAATAACAAATATTGAATATTATTTGATTTAATAATAATTAATAATAATTCAAAAATTAAGCACATGTCAAGAAATAATGTTATTATTATTATTTGACATGGGGTTTTATCTTGGATTAAATAAATAATTAAGGAAATTTTATTGAATGTTTTATTTTAACCATAGTGATATATAAACCTAATTATTTAATTTTCTCCGTAGAATAATTCATTTGTTTGGGTTGTAAATAAATAAATTGATTAATTCTCTTAATCCCGTAGAACTCTATTCTCTAAGATCAATCTAAAGAACTAAGAGAAATCATCATCCACATGATAATGGAAAATGATTTAGAAGAAATTCTCATAGTGATAAAAGGAAGATGATGAAAGCAAATGGATTTTTCATGTTAGCACCCAAGGATTCCTTAATTGATGTTTGTAGATTCATGGAATACATTTGGATCACCAAAGAGTTGGGTATCCAACAACCATGGATAAAGGTCCATTGATTTATTCTTTCAAGAAAGTATATCTTACCTAGAACAGGGTAATCCCTCGATAGGAATATCAGAATCTGTCTTGCTATCCCCGCAAGCCCTCGATCATTAAGGTAGTTGACACCTCTATCTTCCTATCTCCAAAAGTCCTAGAACTTTAAGGTAGTCAGCACCTCCATCATCCTATCCCTAGAGGCCCTCGATTGTCCTCAGCAAAAATCAGAGTCGCATGAAGCAAGATGAACAAGATGTTCAGAAATTCACAAAGAATGAGAGTCTCTCTCTATAGAAATAAATTCAGAGCATGTAATCTCTTGATTGATGGAACTATTTTCAGCTCATTAAAATGATATCCTATTTATAGGCACAACTCCATTGGTCAACTCCCTCCTCCAATATTTGTATTTTTCCTTGAATCTCGGAGGGACCTGTACATGTGTCACTCAACCAACGGTTAGATAGAAACAGATTGAGCGATATTGTTTCATAATAATAACATGTGTAAGAAAAAAACTTAACTAAATCTGATAATAAGAAGTCTAATAGAATTCAGAGTCTAATGAAAAATAGAAATAGAAATCTAATCATTTAAACAAACTAATATTATAGATCATGGATATTAGGATTTAGTTTTAAAAAGAATTCATAATCTTAATTCTATAGATTATAGAGTCAGAATTCTAAGGAATTCAGAGTCCGAATTCTACAGAATTCAGAGTCACAATTCTGAGGAATTTTGAGTTTGAATTTCAGAGAACTCAGAACCAGAATTTCAGAGAATACAGAGTCTAAATTTCAGGGAATTAGGAATCTGAATTTCAAAGAATTCAGAATCTAAATTTTACAGGATTTGGAATCTCAATTTTAGTGAATTCAGAATCTGAATTTCATAGAATTCGATGTCTAAATTTCGGACAATTTGGAATCTAAATTTCAGAGAATTCAGAGTCTGAATTTCAGATAATTCCTAGTCTAAAAACAGAACACTCTATACCAAGGAAACTATCGGTTTCTGAGGGGTTAGATATGAATCTTAATTTATACTTAGTAATAAAATGATTTTTATTATGATAAATTATGAAATGAGGTAATGAAAAAAAAGGTAAGGATGAATTTTTTTTAGATAAGGGAAATTTTCCTTAAGAAAATAATACATAAGCAAAGATAAATTTCCCTAAGATAAAGTGTTTGTGATTTTAATAAACATAGAAGATTGAAAAATTCATATGAATACCTTATTTTCTTAACAATCTCCCCATTTTTGGAAATCACAAACAATATTTCGAAAAAGAATATAAGGACTTATAATTTTCTTTATGAAATTTAAAAGAAAAACTTATCTCCCTTTACTTATAAATCATGATGAATATGACTAACTCCCCCTTAGGTTTTAAAATCCATAAGGATCAGATTCTTGACTTCCTTAGAAGTATTTTACTTTTTCTTTCATATGAAATTCCTCTTTAAGTAATATCCCCCTTACCTAAATTCCCCCTTACTTAGGGAATTCTATTCATTACATTGTATTCTTTTTATCATTCTTTTACCCCCCTTTGTGATTTTCAAAAATGAATAGAGATAATGGAAAAAATATGATACTTGAAAGATTATAACTATAGAACCAAACAAATAAAGAACAATAAAATTTTAATTAAGATTGTAAAAATTGGTATAGGAAAAAAATACAAAAAAAGATTAGAATTGATAGGAAAAAATTTTCAACCTTCCTTTTTTCCTTCGACATGATCTTCTTCATGATAGTCTTCAGCTTCTAATGATTCTTATGATCTTCTTAAAAATTATTGAGCAATAGTTCCTAATCTTGATTATTCTTTTCTAGAACCTTGATCTTTTCATCCAGCAACTTAAGGATTTCTACCTAAGACTTACAAAGCTCTTCTTGTTGACTAAACTTTTCCTGAAACTCTATTCTGATATCCCTTTACCTCTTTAAATTTTGAGCAACTGAATTCAGTTTCCCAATCATATCTCTTTCATCCTACTTACGGGCTAATTGTTCAAGGTTCCTCTTCTCAATAAAACATTTTGTTAGATATTTCATCCTATCATCTGCTCTACCAAAATAATCCTTTACCTAATCCTAAAAGTCATCAAGAATTCTCATATCATCAATCATTTCTTGGAACACTTTGTAATCTCCTTAAAAGACCTTATGTGTGCATCATACCCGATATATAATGATTTGAAATAATCCTCAATCTTGATGAATTTTTCCATTATCATGTTTATAGATTATGTATTCCTATTAAAGGAGTGTTGAAGTAGCTGACACCTTAAGTAAATACTCAGAAACAATGGATTAATATCAACTAATTTCATCATAGACTACACAACAAAATCCTAACCCAAGGAAGATGATTCCAAATCTGATTCCCTTGTAGGTGAGGATTCTCTTTCTATCTTAGCAGCCTTACTCTTGTATGATCCACCAATATCCTTCTTGACCACAATTGTTTTACCAGGTGTATAAACTATCACCTGTTTTCTGTTGAAACTTTGAAAATGTTCTTTGTAGCCTTTGGAGATACATGTTCACTATTTGAGACTTGAACGATTTTATTAGGTCTATAAACCTTTTCCTTCTCAGGATATGTCTTAAGATCACTGGGTTGAATGAAGTCGTGATTGTATCTTTGATTATCAAAAGGCTTATTAACCTCTTCTGGACGCTCATTCTATTTTCATTGTGAATAAATTTTTTCTATTCATCTTGAGAAGTCTGGATCGAAATATTTTAAGAAGGGATTTCTTTCTCCTGATATTATTTGACTTTCCTTATCACATCATCACTCTCATATCCTTATTCCTCCTCTTCTTCTTCTACATGCTCTTCCTGAACTATTTATTCATCCACTTCAGGTTTCATAATTATTACTTTCTTTCCTAGAGTCTGTACTAGTACTGGTTATTTGAGAAATGATTTTGATACCTGAATCTGTTCAGATTCTTTCTTAGTAGCCTTGGGAAGAGCTTGACTAATCTCTGCTTTAGAAATTTTCTTCTTTTTCTTCTTCCCTTTTTTATGCTTCTCTAGCCTTTAGATGTTTTAATCATCAGATCATTTTCCTCAGAAAGATGAAGGACAAATCTAGGATCTCTTTCCTTTTTATTATTCTTCTCTTCCCTCCACTTCACAACAACTTCATCAGGGTAGTATTTTTTCTTCTTTTACTTTTGGGGTGTTGACTAGGATTCATAAACTGTAGGTCTTTCTATGACTTTTGGTGCCTTATTATTTCTCTCCTTTAGTGATTTCTGGGAATTCTCTACAACATATGCTTTCTTATCTAAATCTTCAATCTCACTTTCTGATAAGTCATAAAATTTTATGGATTTACTATTGAAACCAACTTTCATCCTTCTCAAATTATCATCACTCAGTAGCAAAATCTTGAATGTTCTTGGCTTAGAAATGAAAGGGATTTTGAATGAAGCTAAGAATAGGACTATGATATAAGAAATAATTGTTGTATATGTGATGATTTTCGATTTGAGGGTCCCATTATTGATATTATCAATAGACAGAAGGATATACTTCGCCAGGTTTATCTTTCTCAAGTTTACCAGAAAATCTAGAATATAGATGTCACTCTTCTTCAATGAGTCCTTATCAACTTTTCTTTGAATTATAAAACCTTGAACCCATAATTATTGAATCCTATAATGTGTTGAGAGATGATTGATCTTTAGTGTTTTCACTCTTTTGAGTCCAAGTTACGCAATAGATTTCTCCTTCTCAAAACATCCCGATGCATCTGGTAGCTTGTTGGTGTAGAAAATGGATTCCCCTTCATAAAGAACTCTAATGATACTTACTTCCTTATTGAAGGAAAGGGATTATGTTTTCCCATAAATCTTGAATGAAAACATATCTCTTCCACCTTCATTAAACAATCTTACTATCTCATAGAACTCAAAAAGTAACTAAAGATAAACTGGATCCTGAGTTTTCAATTTGGCTACACAAAGATTCTACCATTCATTGGGCTTGATATTTTACATAATAAGGGAATTATACTTATTGAAAAATCTCAGATCAAATAAATATTCTCTGTATATTTTCCACTCTGTGATTTCTATGGGTGAATACATTTTTTTAAGAGAAGCTTCCAAAAACATTCATAGTTTGGGAAAACTCTAAAATGTGTAATGGAACTTTTGAAGAGAGTCAAAGCTTCAGGGCTGAAAAACTTGAAAACCGATGTTGGATGAGAAATATGGGGACTTTATATAGGCTTTGAAGTGATAGATTATATTCTTGAATTGATCCAATGGTTGAAACAATCACGATATGATATGATGGTTGAGATGAAAGTCAATGAAGGATTTGGTAGGTTATGATCTTTTTAGTTCTTTAAGTTTAAATTTTGGATTTAAGAAAAGTGAATCTGAAAAATTTTCATAAAAAAAGATAAAAACACCAACAAGTAAAAAAATTCAATTAAGAAAACCTAAGTAAGGAAACATAGCTACCAGATTTCTAGGAAACTGTGAGTAATGAAGAACATTATTCTTGAAGAATGTTAGATTTCGAAAAATTTTCTTAAGGAAAATTTTTGGATTCCAGAATTTTGTTAAAGAAATGAAATTTTTTAAACTAGAAAAAAATTAATTAAAGGAAAAAATTTGACTATCATAATTTGAGTTCTAAAAAATTTTGATTTCAAAAAAAATTGATTAAAAATAATTTTTGGTTACAAGAAAATGTACCCCCCTATGAAAAGGAGTTTTTTATTGTAAGGAGATAGGTTTCAATCAAAAGTTAATATGGAAGATTACCTTGTAGTTATTATTCCTAACTTTTGATTAATGTATTCAAATATATTGGAGTGTAAAGATTTTATAAAAATATCAGAAAGTTGGTCTTACGTTCAGACAAATTGAATAATGATTTCTCCTTTTAGTGTGAGATCCTTAAGAATGTGATGCCTAATATCTATGCATTTTTCATGGGAGTGATCTGCAAGGTTTTTTCTTATGGAAATGGTACTAGTGTTATCACACAATATCTATGTTTTGGTAAAAATCATTCCATAGTCTATGAGTGTGTGTTTTATCCACAACACTTGAGCACAAAAACTTCCAACTCCTATATATTTATCATAAGTAGTGGAATGTGCTTCTGAGTGTTGCTTCTCACATGACCATGAAACCAATGAATCTCCAAGGAAATGAAAAGTTCTAGTTGTACTTTTTCTATCCATTATTCATCCACCAAATCATCATCATAAAATCTTTTTAAAATAAAATCATTTCCAGAATTATAGAAAAGTATGAAATCCATTGTTCCCTTTAAATAGTAAAAAATTCGTTTCACTCCTTTTAAATGAGATTCCTTTATATTAGATTGATATATTGAACATAAGCATACTGAAAAACTTAAGTCTGTATGAGTAGCTGTCAAGTACAATAATCTTCCTATCATACCTCTAAATGATGTTTGATCTTTTGGTTTCACAGTTTTATCAGGATATAGATAATTTTAGGTACTAATTAGTGTAGTTATACTTTTAGTTTTTTCATACCCATACTTTTTATGAATATATTCAATATACTTATTTTGTGATATATAAGTTCCTTCTTGTTTTTGAGAAATTTAAAAACCTATGAAAATGTTAACTCACCCATCATACTCATTTTGAACTAAAATTTCATTAGATTTTAAAATGAATGAGTTAAATGTTGGTGAGTTGAACCAAATATAATGTCATCAACATAAATTTGAACAATCAAAACATTTTTCTTATCCTTCTTTATAAAAAGAGTTGGATCAGCAATTACCTTAACATAACTTTTTTGTAACAAATCCCTATAAGTCTATCATACTAGGCTCTAAGGGCTTGTTTAAGTACTTATAAAGATTTGGTAAGTTTGAAAACATGTTTAGGATGATTTGTGTCTTAAAAACTAGGAGTTTGTTCAACATAAACATCCTCTTGAATATGTCTGTTAAGGAAAGCACACTTTACAACCATTTGAAAAAGTTTGAAATTAAAGAATACTGCAAAGGCAAGTAAAATGAGAATGGATTCAAGTATAGCTACAGGAGGTTATGTTTTTTCATATTCTATTCTTTCTTATTGATTATATCCTTTAGAAATTAATCTATCTTTATTTATTATTATTATTCCATTTTCATCACAATTATTTATGAAGACCCATTTTACTCCAATTACAGAGGTTTCCTTAGGTCTTTCAACTAGGGTCTAGACTTGGTTTCTTTTGAATTCATTTAGCTCATATTGCATGGATTTAATCTAATCATCATTACCTAAAGAATCAACAGTGTTTTTTGGTTCTAATTGGGAAATGAATTCTAGATGTTCTACTGCATTCCGTAAGGAACCTCAAGTCCTGACAAGTTAATTTACATCACCAATGATACTATAACTAGGATTATTTTTATAAATCAACTAATTTGGGTTTTTTAAAACTTTTTCATCAACATATTGTTGGAAATTTTCTACGGTAGACTATTTTGAAATATTTTATTGAGAATTTTCCTAATTAGAAGGATCTTCTATCATTGTTTGATAATATATTTTTGAAAACACATCCAAGGATATAGATTGGGGTTGTCTAAAATCAAATGGATTCATTTCATCTAATTAAACATGCACTGTTTCTTCAACATTATAATTATTTTTATTAAAAGACCTATAATCCTTATAGGTAGTGGAGTAGCCTAGGAAAATTACTTCATCATATTTGGGTGAATATTTATGTAAGTTATCTTTAGAATTCAGGATGAATACTTGACAACCAAATACATTGAAGTAAGAGAGTCTAGGTTTTCTATCGGTCCAGAATTCATAAGGTGTTTTGTTAAGAAATGGTCTGATTAAAACTCAATTTATATTATATCAAGAAATACTAACAACTTCATCCCTAAAGTGTTTATCTATACAACATTAACTTTACATGGTTCAAGTTACCTCTTGAAGAATTCAATTTCTTATTTCTACAAAAAAAAATTGTTGAGGAGTTCTTGGAGTTGAGAAGTTATGAGTAATGCATTTCCTAATACAAAAATTATCAAAATATGAATTTTTAAATTCTCCTCCATGATCACTATGAATATTTATCAAACTAATTTTTAACATGGGCTCTAAAAGTTTTTAAATAATAAAAAGTTTCAGATTTATTTTCTAGAAAATAGACCCATGTAAATCTATTGTAACCATCAACTAAGACAAATAGATAATTTTTTCCTCCAATATTTCTAGTTTTATGTTGGAACAAAAAGATCCATATGCACTAACTTTAATTCATCAGAATTTGAGACTTCACTAATTGATTTAAAACTTGATTTTTGTTTCTTTCCATATTAATAAGGATCTAAAACTTTTGAAGAATCAAATATAAGCTCCGATAGATCCTTAATAATTCTTTTCATTGAGAGTTTTCATAGGTTCATAAGGTTATAGTGTTCTAACCTTCTATACCATAACTAAGATTGATCTTACATTGTACTAAGGCAAGGTAGATCTTGGCTCCTAAGATGTTTTATGTTTAGGGTGTATACATTCTCTTTCCTATTGGTAGAAATAATAAACTCTTCCTTGGAATTGTGTACTGAACATTTATCATTCATAAAATTTATAAGGTAACCTTCATCACTTAACTAACTTATACTTATCAAGTTGTGCTTAAGACCTTTAACAAATAAAACATTTTAAATCAAAGTTTTTCCAAGAAGAACAACGTTACATATACCAACAATTTCTCCCAGAGCATTATCTTCGAAAGTTACTTTTCCTCCTTTCATCTTGATAGTCTTCACAAAGAATATTTTGTTACCAGAAATATGCTAGGAACATCCACTATCTATGTACCCTATATTGTTGTTGGTACTATCTTAATTTTGATGAAAATAAAAGTGTTAAACTTCTAGAATCTAAACTTTCTTGGATCCCGAAATTTTAGAAAGTAAAATTTTAGGAACCCATATTTTATTAGAAAAAAAACTCTATGAAATCCTAAAGATTTAGTTTCGTTTAAAGAACATTTTTTCTCCAAATGTCCACTACACTGACATTTAGTACAAAATGGAGAACTTTGGGGAAAAACAATTATTACTAAAAATGGTTTAGAATGATTATAACCAAATCCAAAATGATTCCTTAAAGGACTAATTTGGGAATACATCTTGTTAAAGTTTTCATTACTAGATGTAATTTTTTACAAGAATTACATTAAGGAAACGTTTCTGACTTTAGTATAATAACTAGGTTCTAATCCTCCATGTCATTGGTTTTAGAACTAGATTTAGGCATTAAAATATTTTTCTTAGAAATTACATCTTCAAAATCCTTATAAAGTATATCCTTCTCAGAATTAATATCCTTTGGTTCATAGAAACACTTTCAAATCAAAAGATTTCTGGTCAGGATCTTTAAAAATACCTGATACTTATTTATTTAAAATAGAAATTCTAGAATTTTCTTTCTCAAACATCTTATTTACCTTTCAATTTTCATTTTCAATAAGTTCGGAAAACCAAGACACTTATTAATAAGAAGATAAATAGTTATCTTCATTAGAATAATATTCATCATCTAAAGACTTATAATATTTATCATCATTATAATTTTCATTCAAGGATACATTGGTAATAGATTTATCATTATGTACCTTGGCCATTAGACAATGATTCTCAATGGGTAGTTTGGAAAGTAGTCCAATATTATTCAGGCTATAGGTTTCATACTTTTATGATTCATCTAAAGAGTCACCACCACTTGCACTCCTGGTATCATTAGCTTTCAAATATTTCTTAGCCTTAGTAATTTAATAATTCTTTCTATTTTTTTCAGAATGTTTTTCCTTTCTATCTTTTTTCTTTATCAGTGGACAATCTTGCCTCATGTGTCTGGCTCTTTTAAATTCATAACAAGTGACTTCCAAACCGTTCTTTTCCTTTCATTATTTCTTCATATATCTAAATTGAATATATTTCCTCCCCACTATTTTTTCATCCTTTGAGCAATATTAGGTAATTAATTCTCAAAATGTTCACTTTCACTTGAATCAGGTAGAGAGCAGTGACTTTCTTGGACTTAGATCTTGTAACCCTTTCTGGAGTATTTTATTTTGTAGTAGTAAAGGCTACACTTCCATTTCCATTCTTCTTCTTATTCATATCAACATCTATTTTCATTCACATCTCATGTTGAAGAAGATTTCCAAAAAGATCATAGAGATTAATATTGGAAACATTCTTGTTCTCATCAATAGATATCTTTTCTGATTCTCACTCATTTGGAATAATATCAATTATCTTTTCCACAAGAGCTTCTTTATAAAGAACTTTCTCTCCCATAGATTGAATATTTTTGACGATAGTCATAAATATTTGTTCTACTTTGAAAATAGTTTATCTCTAATGAAATAGAAATCCATGATATTATGCTCTCAACATTGCTCTTCTAGTCTCTATCACCTTTGAAGTCCCAAAATTAGTAACCTCAAGTTTCTTCTAGATTCAGTTGGAAGCTTCACATGAAGAAATTGGACAGTATATATTTCCGGTCATGGAACACAACAAAGTATTGTATACCTTTTAATTTAGTGGATATTCTTATTTTTCATGATTAGTGAAGGTTTTGACTTCCTTGTCAGTAATTTCGTAATCTCTTGTAAGAATTAAAAAATTGTATACTCTAGTGTTAATAACAGTTATCTTTATTCTATCTCTCTAATAATCATAATCAGTACCACAAAAAATAGGTGGTCTGATAGGATTTAGATTATAAATGGAACCAACATTTATTCTTGTCATTCTATAAGAAAATACTTTTCTAGAAAACATTTTATTTATAAAAGTTAATAAACAAGGATAAAAACCCTTATGAAAAATTTAAATAAGAAAAGTTAATCAAGAAAATTTAGAACAAGAAAAATCCGAGAAAGAAAACTTATATGTATGTATTGGTATTTCAAGGGCCTCCTATAATACCAATTGTTAGATCAAAATAGTATATTTAGATACTAAACTACAAGAGGGGGTGAATAGTATGTTTAAAAACAGTCATTTTTATCCTTAAGTAAAACTATTTAAACAAATTTAAACAAGGTAAATTCACAAACACTAAAATAGTTCTATGAGAAAAGCTTTCTTAGGTTTTGAAAATATGGTTCCAAAAATGAAACATAAGAAAAGTTCACTTAGGAAAATATTCTACTTTAAAGTATATAGAATCTTACTTATCAGAGTATATAAAAGTATTCTAATGAATAATAAAGTTATAATTTCATTCTTTATCAAAATACGTAAGAAAAAAAATTGAAAAAAAAGTAACAAGTAGAAAATCTTTAAAACCAAAAAGTAGGGTATCCAACAACCTTGGATATAGGGCCTTAGATTTATACTCAATAGGTATATCAGAACTGGTCATACTATCCCCAAAATCCATCGACCTTTAAGTTAGTAGACACCTTTTTCTTCCTATCCCCAGAAGTCCTCAAACATTAAGGTAGTCGGCACCTCTTTCTTTCAGTTCATGGAAGCCCTCGATTGTACTCAGAAACAATCAGAGTCCCACAAATCAAGCTGAACAAGATGTTTATTAACACAAAAAGCATGATAGTCTCTCTCTAGGAATCACTTCACATCACATAATCTCAAGATTGATGGATCTTTTTTTGAGCTCGTTCAAATGAGATCCTCCTTTTAGGAACAACTCCAATGGTCGACTCCTCCAACAATCATATTTTTTCTTGAATCTCAGAGGGACCTGTACAAGTGTCACGCAACCAATGGTTAATTAAAAAATTACAAGACATAGTTTCACAATAATAAAATGTGTAGAAAAAATCATAACTAAATACGATAATATAGATTCTAATAAAATTGGTAGTCTAATGAAAAATAGAAATAGAAATATAATCAGATAAAAATATAGATTCTATAGAACATGGATATTTGGATTCTGTTTTACAAATAATTAGGAATATAAATTCTCTATATTCTAGAATCTGAATTCTAAGAAATCCAAATTTTGAATTTTGAGTAATTCAGAGTTTGAATTACGAGGAATTCATGAATTCTAAGGAATTCATACTCTGAATTCTGAGGAATTCTGAGTTTTAATTTTAGAGAATTTGGAGTCTGAATTTTAGAGAATTTGAAGTCCGAATTACAGAGAATTCAGAATCAGAATTTTAGAAAATTCGGAGTCTGAATTTCATGTAACTCAGAATCTGAATTTTAGAGAATTCGGAGTCTGAATTTCAGAGAATTCGGAGTCTGAATTTTATAGATTTCAGACTCTAAATTTCAGTGAATTTTGAGTCTGAATTTCATAGAATTTGGAGTTTGAAAACAGAACAATCTATACCTAGGAAACTATAGGTTTCAAAGGTTTTAGATATGAATCTGAATTTTGAATTATCAATAAAATGAGTTTGATTAACAAAAATTATTTAATGGGACAATGAAAACAAATGTAAGGATAAAAGTTTCCTTAGAGAAGGGAAATTTTCCTTAAGAAAATAATCCTAACGGAAAGATAAATTTCCTTATGATAAAGTGTTTGTGATTTTAAAAACAGAAAATAATGGAAAATCCATATGGAAACCATGTTGACTTAACAATAAGTACAATTTCATTTTCAATCATAAATGAAGAATAAATTTCATAAAAACTAGTTACATTGATAAAAATAAAAATACGTAAAGGGTTTTAACCAAGAGGGAAAGATAAATAACATGTTTAAAAAATTTGTAGAATGGGTGGTTGAGGAATTTTTAGAACATATCCCTTTCCCACATCCATTATTTTCAAATATTTGAGGCAATTGCTTTTATAGTTACATCCCATTAATAAAATATTTCAGGTATTAAGAAAAATTTCATCCATTTTTCATTTATAAATGGGGAACTCTTATACATACTTTAACTCACACAAAATATTACATATTTTGGCAAATAATATAACAAAAAATCATCAAAAAAATTTTATACACCATTAACAGTTTTTTTATATTCTAAAAACATCACCCCTCAGCGGTTTAACCTCCTTCACAAAGAAGACAATCCAAGTAGTGTTGTATAAATGTCTAACATCTCCTTTCTCATTTCTATTTTTTATTATCTCTTACTCTTACTAAAATTTCATTAAATAATCATAAAATGATAAAACAAATACAAAAAATATAATTTTAAGTAATTATAATTAAGGTACAAACATTAAACATATAACGACCTCATCTTAACATATAGGGATGTTACATATTATATATGAATGTTCAGTACATTACAAAAATACATACCCAAGGACCGTAATAATTTAGTGTCTTTGGAAACATGGGAACCAAATAATCAATCCTGGGAGAAGACCTTTAGCATATCCCATAAAGATCTCCACCTTTAACACTTCTACCTAAGACCACTATTCATAACCTAGGGAATGAAAAAAAATAAACAGGTGAGCTCAGATTCTCAGTAAGGGTAAATAAAGGAAATGTGTAAGCATAACATGAAAAAAAGGTAATGAGACATAGAATTTATGGCATGCAAATTTTTTTATAATGTTATGTACATATATAGGTAGAAAAAAGTTTACCCATTAAGTTAAGGACAAGAAATCATTCCCCCACATCCACTTATGGATATGAAAACTGGCCCATGTATAACATTGTGAACATGTAATCAGGTTAATGTATAACATTATGGACATGAGACCGGGTCCATGCATAACATTGAGAACATGTAATAATGTTCATGCATAACATTTTGAACATGTAATCAGGATCACAAACAAACTTATGAACATGATACCAGGTCCATGCCTAACATTGTAGACATGTAATCAAGTTCACTCATAACATTATGAACAAATAATAAGGTTTACTCATAACATTGTGAACATGTAATCATGTTCATGCATAAACTTATGGACAAGCAACAAGGTATATTCATAACATTTTGAATATGAAATCATGTTTATCCATAACATTTATACTCAAGATTCATCAATCTTTACCCTAGTAATTGGAGGGAGATATAGGTCACACCCATCTTATAATAAGATCGTCCATACATGTGAAACAAGATAAAACATTCACCATACCATGACCCATAAAAATAGTTAGGTTTTATAAACATTAAATCAAAACCCATGAAATGAAAGGGGTATCATTAACATTTCACCACATCATAAACTATGAAAATATATAGGTTTCCTAATACATTCATGAAATCATAACCCATGAAAAGATCAATGATTCAAAACCATATAACTCATGGAAGAGAAACAAGTTTCATAAAAATTATAACATTAAAACATAATTCATTCACATAAAGAATATGAATGGAACCTTTTGATCATTTACTTCAAAATCATCAGTAACTTCAACTGATTTCATCTTAGAGGGAAAATTATTTTGAAATATCCTTTGAAAACATTTCTTGAGGAAAATATCATCTCTTCTCTGAAAAAGATTTTTAAAACATCAAAACCTTTTTAAACCCATTTTCCTGAAAATAAACATGAAAGATAATAAATAAATCATTGAAAACATTTTAGAAACATTTTTCATTGAAAACATATAAGGAGAGCTTAAAAATATTTCGAAAACCATTTTCTAGAAAACATATATAAGGATCTTGAAAACATTTTGAAAACCATTTCATTGAAAATTGTTTTCAAACTTATAAATATGGCTGGAAAATCATTTGAAAACCATTTTTCTTGAAAACATATAAAAGGATCTTGTAAACATTTGGAAAACCATTCCATTGAAAATACATTGAAATCATATAAATAAGTCTTTGAAATATTTTGAAAACCATTTTCCTTGAAAACATATAAAATAATCATGAAAAACATTTGAAAACCTTTTTCATTGAAATTATTTTTGAAAAAATATAAGGGAAGATTTAAAAAACATAAGAAGAGTTAAAATCCTTTTCCCTTGTAAACATTCTTGAAAACATTTTTTTGTAATAAAATAGATTCCTAACAGAAGTGAGAGATAGAGTCATATTTTACATAAAAACTATTTCTTAATCACCTTATGTAAAAAAGAGTGCATGATATAAATTTTACATGGATATATATTTAGTAAAAAAGGATAATAAAAATCATCAGGGTTATTAATAAGTGGATCATAATTTTTTCAGTAAAGGAATCATAATCATTTAAAATCTCCAAAAGCAACGAGATTTTTTCAATAAACTCATACCATTTGGTTACGTGGAATCATAATATCCATGTAAGAAAATGGAATTACATGAATCTTAAAAACATAATAAAAATATTGGTATTCATGATATAACATGTCAAATTTAAGTATATAAACATAAAAAAATAGAGGTTCATAAACCAAACATGTGTCTTAAAGAAGGCAATTTGAAACAAAACCTTCTTACCAAATTGGTAACTCTTAAAAAATAAACCCCATGAAAGAAATATCATAGAATATATTTTTAAATAATGTAAAATTTAAAAAACCAGTCATAAAATACATCCAGGTGTAGTATACAAACCATAAAAAATAATTTATGGTGAATAAAGTAGGTATCTCACTAAAATAGAAATTGAGATGAAATTCACTATCATTGTGTTTTGACTCTAATCATACTCATTAAAAAGTATTGTATAACAAATATAAATTTATTTTAAATATTTTGAAGAACCATATTATTATATATAATACCATATATGAATATATTCTGACTTCATATTACCCTCTTGTTAGAAATTTTTATGATATGGTTATACATTAGGTAATATTCACTTTGTTTTTTTCATGTGTCTTAATTTGTTATATCATTGGTCTTTATAATTATATAATGAATTAAAAAATGTAAACCATGATATAAATATTATATATATTCAGAATATTTTTATTATAATAATCTATATCATATTGAATTATGTAATCGAATACACTGTTCATGGAGTTTGTAAGTCGTACGTATGCATGAACAATGTTTCCATTTTCTATTGTCGTATTGAATAAAACTAATTAAATGACAAATATGTATATATATCATTATTAATGTATCATTATTATATCATATATATCAAATAAGTTCACTAAACCCATTCTTAATATATTCCATGTAGTGTGTGAATGAATCACATCCTTTTGAGGGGAGGTAATCCACACTTCCACAAACAAAATTATCATATTTACACCAAATTGAATGTAAAAAAGATATGTGTTATAAAAGGAATAAAGATTATTAAAGAAACAATAAATATAATATATTGAATATATAAACATATTTTCCATCATAATTTTCACCATTATAGTTACTAAAATAAAAACGAACAATCATTGTTTATTGAGATAGTGGTTGACATTACACACAAACAACATGTTCGTTACCCATTAGATGGATTTCTATATAAGTGTAGGTTAAGAACATAGCATGAAAACATCTTAGTATTTTTAAGACAACTTTTTTTTATAAAATCATGTAATAAAAAAGATTAATAGGGTAGAGAATGATAATAAAAGAAAAGATCTTGAAAGAATATGTTACCTATTAATCGGGTAACTCCTTTTGGTTTGTTCCAATAGGCTTCATTGGATTTATTTTTTTCCAAATTATAGGTTTATAGGAGCAAGGGATGGATTCTTATAAGTGTATTAGGTATATATTTTCCAAGATAAATAGGTTTGAGAGGTTTGAGTAAGAGGGATAGGTGGTGGCCTTTTATAGGGAAGGAAAAGGACTCATTTGGAATTTTTGAAAACAAGTTATATGTGCACATGTTATTACCTAACAAAAGTCATACCAAACTAAAAAAAATCAATAATGGAAGGTTTATGGTCAAAATAGTTAAATAAAATTAGTTTATGACAATTTTCATGGTTATTTGGTCCCCTAATATTAATGTTTATGTCAATTTTTCAAAATTCAATTCATTGAAGTAGGAAAATTAGGATTGATTCTAATTTCATAGATGAGACAAATTAATGGGTTTTTAATGTAGAAAAATGTTCAATATATTTTTAAGTTTTTATATTCATTTTCAATGTGGAATATATTATAATGATCTAAATTGTATTATAGATGTATAATTGATATAATGTGACCTTAACACAAATTTAATTTATAATTTGACGTTTATAATTATTTAAAAAATGGTATTATTAACTAAAATTCAGTATTTTTCACAATTTATCAAAAATTAAGTTTCTCAAAAAAATCCCAAAAAGTCACAATAAGATATTTTTGGAATTATAATTTCAAAATCAATTTTTTGTATCAAATTATATTACTAGATGTGTCTAAAATTAATTATTTTTTTCTTTATAGAATGATATGAAAAACAGTTCATTTTAGAAAATAGTACTTCAAAACATTTAAATACTTTTCAAAAAATTATATTTTTCATTATCAGTATGTTTTATTTATATAAAACCATTATAGAAATGTTTGAAAATTATTCATTAATATTCATATTACTAAGTTATAATGTATTTTTTATAAATAAATCATTTAAATAATTATAATAATAAAATTGTGTTTCCTAGAATCTTGTTATTTCATGTAATATACGCCAAGTCAGTGTTTCATGTAGCGCATGCCAATTTAGTGTTGTGTGTAGAATACACCAAGTCAGTGTTGCGTGTAGTGGAATCCATGTTTTTTCTGGGTGAAAGGAATTTTTGACTTAGTGTTTTAAAATATAAATATATATATATATATATATATAACTATTTCAAGATTCACATGAAATTAAATATATAAATTAATTCAAAAAAAATATTTCAAAAAATCCCGAGGTGTTACATTCTACCCCCTTAAAATGAATTTTACCCTCAAAATTTGTCTAGGTTATCAAAGGTTTAATACTTAAATGTTTTATTAATAAAATCTCGCATCATAATAAATGAATAATAAAACTTACCTTGAAAAGGGAATGATTGAAACATAAAATTTACACAAAGTAACTATAACTAGATTTCTTCATAGGAGAACACATGTTGGGAGTGAATATTGGATATGGGGAGAAAGCATATATATTTATAGGGAGTTATTGAAGTCATCAATCATAAACAAGTTAATGATCAAATATAAATATATGACCTGGAATTCATAAATCTCTGATGATTTAAAAGGAAATCAGTTCAACAAAATTAAGGTATTCACCAAAAAAATCTCATTATCAAATCATTTAGTAATTATTTTAATTGACCAAGAATATAAATAAATATACTTCTTGATGTTATTCCCTTTGTTATGCACAATCATAACCTTTGGTTATTCTTTGATATATTCCCACTTCATCGCTTACCCTTAGAAATTAATGAGAATTATTTTTTTTATTACTAAAGTACTAAAAAATCATGATATCCATGATAAGTCAACCCATCTTTCTTCATTTACCATAAACACAAATATGTTATCTAATATACATAATTCATAATTTTATGAGATAATGCATTAATCTCAAAATAATAATTTTATGATTGGCTTAAACCTTCCATAAATAGTTAACCTTATAAACCATCCAAAATATAATTATCTCTTTTATCTTTAAATATTTTCTTATCATATAACAAAACAATTATGGGATACTAGGGTTCAACCTTGCTCCCGTGTAACTTTATTTTACAAACATCCATGTAAATGGATATAATCACATGAAACTTCACTTAATAATGAACCAAATGATTATCATAGGTATTATTCACACATAATAAAACAGGAACCTCCCAACTTGGGGTGGATATGTTTTTCCAAAATTTTCATTATTCCCTTCATCCCATGTGATTACATAATAATTCTCACTGTCCTTTTTCAGTAGAGGTTGTTGTGTCTTATAATACATATTCTCACTTGTATTGGGGCATTGTTTCACTAAATGTTCAATGTACATAAACTTGAATAACTAATGTCTGGGTGGATCATTTTGTTGACATTCCTCTCCACTCATTTCATTAGATTTTATCTTCTCATCACTAATACATTCTTCCACTTAGTCACTAGGATTCCTAACCATGAAACACCTTTTTTTTCCTTTAAATAACTCTCATATTTTCTCTTTTACACAATTTTGGAAAGTGTGAGTTTGAAACTTTTTCTTCTCTCCATGGTTTTTAGATTCCCCTTTGAACTCCATCTTTCACTTCTTACTAAAATCATGATATTGATATATAACTCCAACCTCTATTTCAACTTTAATTTCACAATGTACAATCACTTCATAGATACAAAACTCTCTTTTGTCCAACTCCCATATGAGAATTATCTCTAAGACATTGATGAACCTATAAACATTAAATTTGGGTTAAATGATAATACCAGAAGCATACCTCTCACATCTTGTAAAATTAGCCTCATTGGTACTGACATATTCATAATCCTTTTTCTTCAACTCAAGGTACTCAACTTTTGATATTTTTATGAAGAACACAAGGAAATTAATTATGGAAGAATAATTTTTGGAAATCATCCAAATACATGGATTCAATTTCATATTTCTTCCTCATATAATTGTTTAGAGTCCACCACTAGTCTGCTTCACCATCTAACTGATAAACATAAAAAATTACTTCCTCATGATCTGAACACTTTATAAGAGTGAATATATTTTCAATGGTACAAATCTAATGTTCAGTAACAGTTGAATTAGATGAACCATTGAAAGAAGGTGGGATGCCTCATGAAGGACTCAATAGAATGTTGTTCCCTCCATTTGTAATTTGGAAACTCAACATGATTCATAGGTTGAGAAAGCTGTGAGAGTATATCAATGAGGTTTGGTATTCCAACCCCCATAAAATTTGTATCCTCACGAGGACATTCATTTCATTTTCCTTCGCAATCACCATTAACATGGTTCCTTCAAGTTTCATCGATTGACTAAAACCAAAATCATAGTGTAAGAAATTTTTTTCATAATAAAGAACCACATAATCATGAAAATTAACATATAGGATGTTTAATGTATTAATACTTATTTATTATAAGGAACCATAGGTTTAAACTAGGTTATTCATACTCATCTTGTACATAAATCTTGGATGATGGTTAGCGAAGAGTTTGTGAATTCCCATAGCATATCCCCTAAGAGTGTCAAATTAGGTGTGCAGTAAGGTCCATTGTCGTGCACCGGATTACCCCAAGTTAGGCACCGAACAAATTGTTGGATTTGTGACACCTAGGTATATCTATTATGGTGCCACATACACTTTTACTATCTAGACAAGGATTTATTTCCATAAAACCACTTACTCAATCCTTTACCAAAATTCTAGGACATCTCCCTAAATGTTAAGTCATCCTTATACTTATTGTTAGAGACATCCCTTGACATATCCTTAGAAATACAACTAGGGATCTCACCAAATTTTTAACATCCTAGTTTTCAAATGTTTACTAAACATTTCCTATGATACCAACTATAGATACGCAGTCTTAACATACATGGATATTATATCATTTTAGATGAATTTTCAATATATTACAAAGAATACATACTCGAGGACTATAAAAGATTAGTGTATTTGGAAACATAGAAACAAAATCATCAGTACTGGTGAAATATCTTCAACATATCTGATAAAGATATTCACCTTTAGTACTTATACCTACGACATTTCTTCATAACACGAGGAGAGAAAACTTAAGAAATGTGTGAGCATAGATGCTCAGTAATGGTAAATAGTGGAAATGCGTAAGAATAACATGATTAAAAGGGTATGGAACTTGAGTATAACATTTGAAGATATTACCCTGCATATTAAATATCATAATAAATATTGGAAATTCATAAGAAATGGGATATAAGATAATTAATAGCATAATACATGAAAGCATAACATAGGAATAATGCATGGAATTTGTGGCATGCATATTTTTTTATAACGTCGTGGGCATGTATAAGTTGAAAAAAGTTCACTCATTAAGTTAAATACATGAAATCATGCTGCCATATAAACTTTTGAACATGTAAATAAGTCCTAGAATAACATTGTAAATGGGTAATGGGTTTCATGCATCACCTTATGGATATGAGACTAGGTCAATGGAAAAAGATTTAAACTTGTAATCAGGTTCACACATAAACTTATGGACAAAAATTAGGTCCACTCATAACACTCTGAACATATAGTTAGGATCATGCATAACATTATGCAGGAATAATAAGGTTCACTCATAACATTTTGAACATGTAATCAGGTTCATTCATAAACTTATGGACCTACAACTAGGTCCATGTATAACATTTTGAACATGTAAGTTCCCAAATAACATTTATACTCATGAGTCATCTATATTTTCCTAATTCATTTGAGAGAGATATAGGTCCCACCCATCTCATAATGACATCATTAATATATGAGCCAAAAAATAATACTATCATTATACCATGAACCATAAAAAGGTATAAGTTTTATAAGAATCAAATAAGATCCCATGAAATGAAATGGGTATCGTTAAAATTTCATCACATGATAAATTATGAAAAATATAGGTTTGATAATCACTTCATGAAAGCATAACACATGAAAGAAAGTATGTTTCCAAAGCATATAACTCATAAAAGATAAACGGGTTTCATAAAAATCATGAAATCAAGGAATAAACCATTCATAAAATGAATATTAATGGAAAATTTATATCATTTTCATTAAATTAATGAGTAACATCATCAAATGTCCTCATAGATGGAAAATAATTTTGAAATATCTTTTGAAAAAAATATATATAGGAAAATGTCATTTCTTCTCTGAAAAGGATATTTTAAACATAAAAACCTTTTGAAACACATTTTCATGAAAATAAACTTAAAGGATTATAAATAAATATTTAAAAACTTTTTGGAATCCTTTTTCTTTTAAAACATAAAAAGAGTGATTGAAAACATTTTGAAAACTATTTTCCTAGAAAACTTATAAATAAAGCATTAAATTTTTTTGAAACCCATTTATCTTAAAATTCTCTACAAACTTATAAATATGTATTTAAAATAATTTAAAAACCATTTTCTTGAAAACTTATAAAAGGATCTTGATTTTTTTGACAAACATTTCTTTTTAAATACATTGGAAATATATAAATAAGTATTGAAAGTAATTTGAAAACCATTTTCATAGAAAAAATATAAAATAATCGTGAAATGATTTTGAAAACATATAAAGGAATATTTGAAAACCATAAAAATTTTGAAAATCCTTTTTCCTTGAAAAACATTTTTGAAAAAACATTTTTGAAAAAAATAGATTTCTGATTGAAGAGAGAGATACGGTCAGATTTTTCAAAAAAACTTCTTAATAATATTAAGTGCCAAAGAGTATAAAATGGTACTAACATAATGGATTATATTTAATAAATATATTATATGAAAACTCATGATATTTATTAGGTCATGGATCATAATATTTCAGTAAAGGAAGCTTAATTATTAATAATAAAAAAGGAAATGAAATTGTTTCAATAAACTCTTACCACATGGTTACATGAGATCATAATATCCATGTAAGAAAATTAAATAAATAAAGCCTAAAAATATCACAAAAATAAGGATATTCATAATATAACATGTCAAATATAATTATATATACCTCAAAAAATAATGGAGCTGCATAAGAAAACATGTGTCTCAAAGAGGGAAATTTGATACAAAACCATCTTAATGATTAGATACCACTTAAAACATAAACCCCATGAAAGGAAGATAATATAATTTAGATGTAAATACCTATGAATTTAATAATAATAATCATATAATAAATCCATGGTAAGTATAAACAACTCACGAAATGAATGGGTTGTGAATAAATCATATATCTCATAGAAATAAAAAATGAGAAGAAATTAACATACATTGTGTCTTGACTCTCATCGTACTCAATCAAAACTCTAGTATAAAAAATATAATTTTATTATAAATCTTTAAAAGAACCATATTACTATATATAATACAATATATGGATTTATTATGACTTTATATTACCCTCTTGTTAGAAATTTTCATGTTAAGGTTAAACTTCAGGTAATATTCGCTTTGTTTTTCGCTTGTGTCTTGAATTTTTATATCATTGGACCTTATACATATATAATGATTTATAGAATGAAAAAAATTATATAAATATCATTTATATTTTTTATATTTTTTTTATTATAATCTATATCACATAGAAGTATTAAATGGAATACACTATTCCTAGAGACGGTAAGCTGTACATATGCATCAACGTTGTTTATGTTTTAATTTTCATATTAAAAGAAAACAATTACATGAAATATATGTATATATATGTATATATATAATTATTATAGTATAATTATTATGTCATTTAAATCATATACGTTTACTAAACCCATCTTTAATGCATTCCATGTAGTGTGTGAATGGATCACATTACTCTGTGGATGTGGTAGTCCACACTTCCTAAAAAGAAATTATCATATTTACACCAAATGGAAAGTAAAAATGATATGAATTTTAAAATTAATTCATAATAATAAATACATTATAAATATAATATATGAAATATATAAAAATATTTTCCATTGTAATGTCTTCCATAAGAGGTAGTAAAGGAAAAATGAACAATCATTATTCAATGACGTGTTAGTTATTCATAAACCTAAACTATTTTTTCACTACACTTTAGATGGATGTGTGTGTAAGTTTAGGTTGGACCATTAGCATAAAAAAATCCTATTAAATTGAATATAAGTTTTTTATACATGCATGGAATAAATATAGTTTAGGGGTGGAGATGAAAAAAAAATGAAAGGAGTTTCTGAGAAGTAGTGACCTCTTAATCGGGTAACTCCTTTTGGTTTATTCCAAAATGCTTCTATGGATTTATTTATTCCCATGTATAGGATTATGGGAGAAATATGGGATGTTGAGGAGTGCATTGGGAATATCTTGTTTTTGGATTTGGTGTCCTAGAACCAACTACATTGTACTTTATTCATTATCATATACCTTATCACATCTTGATTGTTATTCTGTGTGACAATGCATGTGATAATACCTTAAAGATAGCTATTTAATTTAAGGGTTATAGCAGATACCTGCTACGATGAGAGCTCAGAAGTGCCAAAACACTATTCTTGAATATATTTTCTATGTCCAGATGATGTTATTTTAGGGACATAATTAATATTGGCCATTAGTGGTGAGGACTCATAAAACATTGAGGCACCTTCTCATAGTATTCTCCCTTGGTAATATCTAGGAGGATATTATGAGAACGAGACCCTCCAGTAGGAAATCCTCATTTCATAGTGCCATTGGATGTTCCTATCTGCAGATGTGTGTATTGGTACTTATACTTTAAGATTGTTATTAATGGGTATTACAACTCATGTAATTAGATGTATTGACAAAAAATCTGATGACACACTATTCGTAGCGAGGTAGGATATGTTGGGTGCATCACGAGAAATACAGCACTAATAGATAATGCGAGAAAGGATTTTTCCCTTCTGTTCCATAATGGATATAGATATCTTAGGCCCTTTGATGGAATTGATATAACATAAATAAATCCATGTCCATGGTAAGAAATGGGTAGGTTCAAATCCAAAAATTCAAATAATGATTGATTTGAGTGCATGGGTTAATAGAACTAGCATGCTACCTGCTTGATTCGAGATATTGAGACAAAGGGATTACATTACATGGTAATCATTCGTAGGAGGTGACATGTAATTGTGGTGTTATCTTCTTTCTCTATGGGTTCCTTGGCATGTTTCTAGACGCTAACCTCAGACTTTAGGCAGGGTCCACCTAATTCCACTAAGAAAGAGGCCTAGAGGATCACACAATAAGTGTTTCCAGGTATCTCATTTAAATATTAATTTAACAAATTGAATAAAGATTATTCCTGATCATGGTTTAATAATTATTCAAGGATGCATGATAGAATTTATTTCGACACTAGTTATTCGAGAGAATATATTATGGGAAAAATAATATATTTATTAGTGATTAATGTAGTGATATTTATTTGAGAAATAAATAGTCATTATTCAAGGTCTAATAAAATTTTGTGGAGAAAATAAAGAGAATGGAAAAACAAAAGTACATACTGTGTATTTTATCTAGGAATTTATGAGAAATAATATTATTTATTTAATTTAATAATATTATGTGTAATTCACTGGGCCCATGTCAAGTAATAATAATTTTCAACTATTTTTATTATACATGGGGTCTTACTAAGAATTAAATGAAATAAATAAATTATTTTGGGTAATTAATTCATTTTATTATTCTATGTAATGAAAATCCCAATATATAATTATCATTAGCCTAGCCATTTTGTGTGTTTGTGAACAATGGATCAATAGAAAGATCTCAAGCCTAGAGATAATTATTTTCTTCCAAGAACACTATCAAGTTATGAGAGAGATCATCCTCTAATGGATCATGGAGAGTGCTTTGCAAGCATCTCTCAAGGCGATCAAAGGAGGACATCTCAAGTGAAGTATTTTCTGTGATATCACCCATATATCCCTTCGGCAACATCTATATATATGTGGAGCACATGTGGATCACTATTAGAGGAATCTTACACTTGGATTCTATTACGCAATGATGAATTACATCAGATCCTAACTAGAAACATCAACAGAGAGAGAATTCCATCAAGGTAATTCTTGTATTTTAATTAAATTAATTATAACCATCATATGATGATACTCTATATGGTTATTAGGCTCCCCTATTTTCTTTCATTATTCATTCTAATCCGAAGATCTGGTGTTTTATTATCATGACAGATCTTGGATAAAATGTCCTTAACGGAAAAAAATAAAGTTGGGTACACCAACCAATGTGATTCCGTTGCGCCCATAACCTACAAGTGGTATCATAGGGGTCATATCATTGATTATAATTATTTATTTTTTCTTTGATGATTTACGCATTTAATAATTTAGTTGTTTCAATTCATGTTAATCATTCTGCAAATCTGAATCTCGAGATCTGTTTCTCCGATCTCGTTTCTTGTTCACCTTACAAAAACAATTTTATCTTTTAGTTTTGATTAAAATAAATAATAGGATCTCATCCTGAGGTTCCAAACGTTCTTGGTCGTACAACACCATAACACATGGAATGTATTCAGCAGTACACACCATGTAGTATAGGTTCCATGCACTGGGACGGTCTGCTGAACCAGGCCAGGCCATTGGATCTTATCTAAGTCTTTAAGACTCCGTGTGTTGACCAAGAACAGGTACCACATGATTTTTGGACTACACACCGTGTAGCCCACTGAACATGGCATGTAGTCACTTCAGGTTAGTGTTGGAATGTGTACCCTACACATGGCTCTCCTGGATGGAAACCCTATAATACAAGAACTACACGGCGTGTGTCCCACTGAACATGCCATGTACTTCAAAGATTTATGAAGCACATCTACATGCCATGTTCCCTGGTGTGTAATTCATATGGACAACGAATAAAATTACACACCATATAGTCAGAACTACACACCATGTACTCATCCAAATTATGAAGATTTATTAAAATTTATCATTATATTGTACAAACCCTTGAGACGTGTACCATAGTGTGGGTTTAAAGCTGAGGCACAACACGTGATAGGTGTTTTATATATATGTGTTTAATTTAACATTTGTGTAATGTTAATTTCTACTTGTTGGGTAGTTATTAATGGGAATTCACTAGTTTCCCACCTAGGTTCAAGTTACATACAAAGATAATTTTAAATAAATTTATTTGTTTAAAATTATGATGGATGAGAATCTGAAGGAAATTAAGAAAAGGGTTTAATATAAAAGGATTGATTAATTAAATTTAATTAATTGATTCGAGTGTGATTTATCTTAAAAATAACGATTAAATAATTAAATGCTAGTTTTATTTATGTGAAAATATCATTGCAAGTATGCATGATCATGAGATAGACCAAGAATTTTGTATGTGAATGGTTTCTTTTAATTTATTTATTTAAATTAAATTTTTTTGGCCATGAGCCTTCTCCTCATTAATATGTTGGGTCTGCATGCCCAAGGTTTATTTTATATAAAACCCTATTTTAAACCTCACTAGTGAGTGAGATAAAAGCATATGTAATGGATGGATCTCCCAAACTAGTGGTGGCAGCTCAAGTTAGGAGCCAAGGTGAAACCAGCCTAAGGAAATACAAAAGTGAATAAGTGGAAATCTGTAAACACGAACCCAAAAGGTTCAAGTTATTTCACCCCTAGGTCTTGGGTTAGTTTATGAACCACTACATAAATTAACCAATATACAAGATCATGATCATACCATTTATTTTATTTCTTTCAGTTTCTTGGTTTATTTATTGTGTGTGCGTTGTCACAATCACAAAATTATTGAATTAAACAAGAATGCAAGATGAAACTAAAATAAGACCGGCTTATGCGTAAAAATTATCTTAGAGATGGTTAATCACATAAGTATATCCCACTTAATTTTAATAGGCATGTAATCAAAGATAATAAAATGGAAATTTACGTATAAGGATAAAATCCCTCAAAGAAATATTAAGTCGGTATAGCCTTCCATAATCTTGGTTAGAATCGAACCATAGTTCAAAGTGCCTGACCAGCCCTAGTTCTGGTGATTTCAATTATCATTTAATTATAATCATGGTTTTGGGTTGACTTGACTTGGTTCACATCAAGGGTTTACTACCATAGCAGAACTTGGTGTGACCAAGAGGCAAAGGTTGAGGAAATCCAAAATAAAAGGATTTCATGATTGGGGAGTCCACTCAATGGATGAAGGAGATGCGAGTTAATGGAGTTGGCCTTTGGAATTCCTACCTAAAAAATTTCAAGTTTCCTGACCTACCATAGTTGGGGTAATGCGAAAGGAAATATGGATCCTTTCCACTAGAATATTCAGGCAATAAGATATTCCAAATTCAATGATGAGGGCTATTGAATTTTGATAAAATAGTGGGAGACTAATATGTATTAATTTATTTATTTGTCTCAGTTTTATCCTAATAGAGTACTAAAACTTTTCTCATCTTATTTTTTAGAAATGGAAATAAAAATGACTTCAAACATATCATTTTGAACCATACTCGAGAAGGAAAACCTTTTCACCAGAACCAATTTCTAGGAATGGTAGAGGCCTTTACGCGTCATCCTTCACCACAAGAGGTTATTGTATTTGATAGAAGATCGTATTCCAATTGAACTTGGAAAAGTGGCTAGTGAGGAAGAACTATCTCTCTATATGAAACATGTGGATTATTCAATAAATGTCCAATTTTTTATGCTATCTTCCATTTATAACGATCTCTTGAAGCAACCTGAAAACATGGACGCATATAGCATGATGTCTCACATTAAGGATCTCTACCAAGAGAAGGTGAGACCGAAAAGATATGACATCCTCATTGATTTTTTTACAACTAATCTTGGATAATCTATGCCAGTTGGACCTCATGTAGTCATGATTTTTGGCTACATTGAATGTCTGAACATCATAGGGATTAACTTCCTGGATGAGTTGTGTACAGATCTCATCCTATCATCACTGCCCAATACCTTCTCTAGCTTTGTTGTCAATTATAACATGAGAAACAATGAGAAGATTCTATCTGAACTTCTAACCTCAATTTTCTAGGTAGATGAGTACATGGGGCGTGACAAACCCATAGTCCTTATGACGAATAAAAATGGAAGGACAAGGAAAAGGGGCCAAGGACTTATAAACGGTGTAAAGCCCCTGAGCACAGTCCCTCCAAGAAGGGGAAGATATAGAGGTAGGGAAAGGAACAGGAGGCCGTATGTTTTTAATGTGGCATGTAAGGCCATTGGAAGAGGAATTTCACCCAAAAGTGTTGGGACACTAAAGGTGTGTTCGTTATCAAGTGTAATATTTCCATTTCTATGCATCGGGTATTAGATACATCTTGTGGGGCTCACATATGTATTTAAATGAAAGAACCATGTATATTTAGAAATATTTCCAAAGGAGAGGTGTATCTTTGAGTTGTCAATGGCACGAGGATGGCTGCATTTTCCATTGTCGATTACCACCTATCATTTCCAATTGTGATGATTTTTGTTTTACATAACTGTTATTATGTACCAAGTGTTACCAAAAACATAATTTCTATATCCTATTTGGATATGGATGGATTTATTTTCATGTTTATAAATAAGGATTTATTATTTTATAAGAATAATGTATTTTATTGTATGGTGAATTTAAATACTGGTTTGGATGAATTAAATTAAGAAAACCAAGTGCTGTAAATCGATAACAAAACAAATTCATGTAACTCATATAACACCCAGTTGTGGCATCATCGTCTAGGTCATGTAAAGGAGAAGCATTTGACAAAGCTCTGCCAGGATGGTTATTTAGACACTAATAATCTAAAACAACTTGATAGATATCATGATTTTTCAAAAGGTAAAATGGTCAAGATGCCATTCGGTGTATAGGGTGACAGGGCCATAGAGCTTCTAGGATTGGTGCACATGGATGTGTGTAGACCATTTCTAGTAGAATCTAGATGTGGATATTCTTACTTCATTACTTTTACTAATGATTCGAGTACATATGGATATATCAAATTAATGAGGTATAAGTCAGAATACTTAGATAATTTTAAGGAATTCAAGAATAAAGTAGAGAATTAGCTTGGTAAGAATATGTAGAAGCTTCTATCAGATCGAGGTGGAGAATATCTTAACTAAGAGTTCATCGATATTCTATGGGAGTCTGAGATTCTATCTCATCTCACCTCTCCTTATACACCATAGTGGAATGGTGTTAGTAAAATAAGGGACCACACCTTGTTGGACATGGTGAGGTCGATGATGAGTCATGCAGATCTTCCATTATCCTTTTGGGGATATGCATTACAAACTGCATCATACACATTAAATCGAGTACCAACTATGGTGGAAAATGGAATTCCCTTCAAGTTATGGAATGGAAAGAAAACCATTTTGTCGCACACACTTTTATGGGGATGAAAGGCATCTGTTAAGGACTTCTCAGGCAACAAACTTGCACCCCAGGGCATGAGGTTTATCTTTATAGGATATGATAAGGAAAAAAAAGGATATTACCTTTATAACCCTTCATACAAGAAAATGAATTTCTCTAGACAAGCCATATTTATTGAGAGGGGGCACATCCTCAAAAGGATAGTGTAAGCATGATTGACTTCGAAGAAGTTGATTCTCAAGATACACAAGAGTTGGTATAGGAATAAGTTCCACAGGTCCTCATGGAAGTGGTTCTAGAAACTCAAGTACTGCGTAGGAGCTCAAGATAGGTAAGGGAACCATAGAGATTTGGTTTCCTAGTCACTGACGATGGTGAGTACATATTGTTGGAAAATGATGAACCTCTATCTAACAAGGAAGTTGTATAAATCACATAACCTTCAGATGGATAGAAGCTATGAATTTTGAGATGGATTCTATGTATCAGAACCAAGTATGGGTTCTGGTCGATGATCCAGTTCATGTAAAGACTGTTGAATGAAAATGGGTATTCAAGAGAAATCTGGACATGGAAGGTCAAGTTAGCACCTATAAACCAAGGCTAGTGGATAAAGGATTCATACAACATCAAAGAAAGCATCCAGGTCATGGAAAATTCGATTTGATGAATCCATAAAGGAATTTTGTTTCATTAAGAGCAAATGTGAGTTGTGTGTTTATAAATGGTTTAATGGAAATGCGGTCATTATCCTAGTAGTATATGTTGATGACATATTACTTATTGGAAATGATGTACCAATCTTACCATCAGTTAAGGACTGGTTGAACAAGTGTTTCTCCATAAAGGACATTGGTGAACAACCTATATTCTAGGGATAAAGATCATTTGTGGTAGATCCAAGAGGCTGATTGGACTAATTCCGGGTACATACATTGAATAGATACTAAAGAGATGTTGTATGGAACAATCCAAGAGGGTATTGGTTCTAGTGTCACATGGACTACATATTTCAAAGAAAATGTGTCCTTAGACACAATAGGAGAAAGATAGAATGAATAAGATCTCATAAGCTTTGTCTATAGGATCCATCATGTACACCATGTTATATACCAGGAATGATTTTGCCTACACACTAAGCAAAGTAATTAGATATCAAGCAGATCCAGGAGAACAACATTGGACTGTTGTTAGGATTATCCTTAAGTATCTGAGAAAAACAAAGGATATGTTCCCGGTGTATGGAGGAGAGGAGGATCATGTCATCATAGGGTATGTTGGTGCTAGTTTTTAGATAGATCAGAACAATCTGAAGTCGAAATATGGATATTTTTTCTACCTCAATGGAGGAGTTTTGAGTTGGAAGAGTTCAAAGAAACCAGTTTTCATTGATTCTATAATGATATCTGAATATATATCGGCTTCTGATGTATCCAAGGAGGCCGTCTAGATTCAGAACTTTGTTTAGTAGCATGATGTGGTTCCTAGCAGCAAAGATCCTATCACATTGTAATGTGATAACACTACAACAATGGCTATTGCAAAAAATAACCAAGGTCACATCAATAGGAAAAGAACATACTCTGAAAGTATCACCTATTGAGGTATTTCTATCAAAGGGGTGAAGTTACAGTGAGAAGAGTGTCCACAAAAGAGAACGTGACAGACCCCATGACTAAAGTCCCATCTCAGTAGAAGCATGGATATCATGTGACAGCTTGTAGGATATAGGTTGTTAGCAGTAGGCGCTAGTCCAAGTGGGAGTCTGTTGGATTTGGTGGCCTAGAACCAAGTACTTTGTACTTTATTCATTAATAAATACCATATCACATCTTGATTGATCTTCTGTGTGACAATTCATGTGATAATTTCCTAAGGATAGCAGTTGCATTAAAGGGTCATAGAAGATCCCTACTATGATGAGAACCCAAAAGTTCCATAACATTTTTCTTCAATATATGTTCTATAACCAGATAATGTTATTTGAGGGACACAAATAATACAAGCCATTAGCGGTGAGGACTCATAAAACTTTGAGTAATCTTCTCCTAGTGTGTTCCCTTTGTAATATCTAAGAGGATATTATGAGAACGACACTGGCCAGTAGGAACACCACATTTTATAGTGTCATTGGATGTTCCTATTTGCATATGTGTGTATTGGTCCTTACACAATAAGATTATTATTAATGGGTATCACAACTCGCACACTTGGATGTATTGATGAAAAAATTGATGACACACTGTTCCTAGCAAGGTAGGATTTGTTTGGTGCGTCACGAGTAATAAAAAATTAATAGATAATGTGAGAAAGCATTTTTCCCTTCTGTTCCCCAATGGATGTAGATATCTCAGGCCTTTTGATTGAATTAATATAGTCTAAATAAATCCATGACCATTGTAAGGAATGGGAAAGTTTAATTATGGAAATTCAAGAATAAATCAAGCATATGGGTTGATGACACTAGCATGCAACCCACGTGATTTGAGATATCAAGACAAAGGGATTACATTACATGGTAATCATTCGTAGGAGGTGACACATCATTGCAGTGTTAACTTATTTCTCTATGGGTGCCTTGGGGGGTTGCTAGATGCTAACCTTGGACTTCAGGCAGGCTCCGCCTAATGACACTGAGAAAGAGTCTTAGAGGGTCACACACTAAGTATGCCCAAGTATCTAATTTATATATATTAATTTAACAAGTTAAATAAAGATTATTCCTGATTTTGGTTTAATAATTATTCACGGATGCGTGATCTCATTTATTTCGACACTAGTTATTCGAGAGAATATATTGTGGGAGAAATAATATATTTATTAGAAAGTAATGCAATGATATTTATTTGAGAAATAAATAGTCATTATTCAAGGTCTAATAAATATGGTGGAGGAAATAAAGAGAATGTGAAAACAAAAGTACTTACCGTGTATATTAATATACACACAGTGAATATTAATACACATGTCGTGTATTTTTTCTTGGAATTTATGGTAAATAATATTATTTATTTAATTAAGTAATATTAGGTGTAATTCGCTGCGCGTATTTCAAGTAATAATAATAGTCAATTGTTATTATTAGACATGCAATATTATAAAGAATAAAATGAAATGAATAAACAAATTCGGGTATTTAATTCATTTTATTATTCTATGTAATTAAAATCTCAATTATATAATTCTAAATAGCCTATCCATTTTTGTGTGGTTGTGCACAATGGATCTAGACAAAGCTCTCAAGCCAAGAGATAATTTGTTTCTTCCTATAACACTCTCTATTTACGAGAGAGGTCCTCCTCCACCAGATCAAAGAGAGCGCTTTGAAAGTGGCTCTCAAGGTGATCGAAGGCCGATATCGCAAGCGAAAGCTCTTCTGCGCTCGGATGTAATTCTCTCTCGCTGCGCTCAGAACCTACACTTTTCAGAAACTATGAGGTTTTAGAGGTGTGAATATTTCTATTGGTTAATTGGTCCCCTAAGATTAGGGTTTAGTCCCCAATTAATCCTAATTTGACCGTAATGTTTGTGATTAATTTTAATCACTTTTACTAATCATTTTGGTCAAAAGTTAACAAGAATTAATTAGACTATAAATATTATACTTATTAAAATGGTTTATGTCCATTTTTAAATTCAATTTTATAATTGGGGATATTAAGATTAATTCCAATCCTATAGACAGGATGAAATAACAGGTTTTTATAGTAAAAAATGTTCAAAAGACTATTATGTTTTTATATTCAATTTCTAATAGAAATAGATTATAATTACCAAAATTGTATTAATATATCTATAATTGATATAATGCAACCTTAAAAAAATTTATGGTATAATTTATCATAAATAATTATTTAAATGAAAAGGCTGTTACAAAATAAAATGTAGTATATGTCACTATTCATAAAAAATAAAGTTTCTTAGAAAAATCCCAATAATTCACCCTAAACTAATTTCAGAATTCTAAATTAAAAAATTATCTTTATTTTATCAAATTAAATTTCTATAATTGTCCAAATTTAATTTATTTTTCACTTCACATAAGGAAATGAAAATAAGTTCATTCAAGAAAATAATATTACTAAATGTCTAAATGCTTTACAAAAAAAATATTTTTCATTATTAATATGTTTTTAATATAAAACCATTATAAAAATATTTTAAAAGTTGTTATTACTATTAATATTACTATGTTTTAATGTCTCACTCATAAATAACTCATTTAAATAATTATGACAATAAAATGATGTTTGATAGAAAATTTGTATTCTATTTAATGTACGCCACATTGGTGATGTGTATAGAGCATACAAACTATTTGTTGTGTGTAGCACAAGCCAATTAAATGTTGCATGTAGCATAATCCATGTTAATGTTGGGTGAAGGAAACATTTTAATTACTGTTTTAACATATATATATATATATATATATATATATATATATATATATATAACCCTTACCAGTGTCATGTGAAATGAAAAATATTAAAAAGATAAATTCATTCAAAAAATATATTTCACAAAATATTGGGATGTTATAAAAAACCCTCCATATTTTCAATTAATGAAAAAAAACTGAATCATGCATGTGTGCGAACTACAGCCTCTATGAATTAACATGTGTGTTTATCTTAACCACACAACATCGAAAGTTAAAAAAGGAATTAAATATATATTTAAGATATTTACTAATTATTTAATATTAATAAATGATATACCAAATTACTCCACTATCCTATTCTATTAAAATGAAATCATCATCCATGTATACGTGTAGACTAATGACACCATGGAATGATACATTCTATTTCATAGTACCACCTTTCATGCATGGTTCAAACAATTTATAAAAAAGTTAAATATCTATTTATGATATAAATAATATTTAGGTGAAAAAATTATTATACTATTAAAGATATTAATGGTAAAAATCATTATAAAATTCGCAAACTTAAACAATAAAACTAAAAAAGGGAAAAACAATTTACACATACAAAGTAATTGTTTTACATTAGTAAATTATTCTCATATTTCATTATAATTTTATATATAACACTAATTGAGACAAAATGATATCTTTATGATACTCATATAATGATACTGTATCTAAGTCTACACATAATCATCCACTATTGAAGGTATCTTCATGTTTTGGTCGGTTTGACCACAAAATTCAACAATGATATGGAATAATAATGTTGTTTGATAAAAAACCTAATTAATGATATAGTATGATATAAATATTTTAAATAATTATTGGGTTTTTTTGGAAAGTAATATTTGACTCAACAATTAAAAAAACACCTTTATTTGTTTAAAAAATCAACAAAATGTGCTTATTTTAAATTAAATTTTTACATATGAAGAGTAAAACAATCATCAATGAGAATTAAAAAAACATAAATAATTATAATGATGGAATTATATTATATTTAATGGTTTCTGAATTTATGAACGTTGGAAGAATAAATAATTCAAACACTCCTACTATGAAACTAGTTGAAATATTCCAAATTATAAACTCTCAATGATAGAAAATAGGTGAAGATAATATATTTAACATCCTAAATCAGGAGACACTAAATAGTTCCCTAAGATGGTGGGTCACATGGACTCAAGGATGCCTCTCTATATATTAAAGGCTAATAACTAGCAGTGATGGTTTGAGGTGGTAGAGTGGGGAGACTATACCCTCGTGATCAGAGTGTAACACAATTGTATAATAACAATAATCAATATATGAATATGTTTAATAACTAATATAATAAAAATATCTAGAAGAATATAGTAAAAAATTACCACAAGAGACCATTTGCAATATGATGATCATTTCACTTCTTTAATAATCAAGAAAATAGGTATAAATTAATCCATTTTAACACATGTATCAAAATAAGAAAAGGACAAAAAGGAACTATCCTAGTTAGCATTAGGAGCATAGCTAGTTCATGTACTCCCCTTATCCTATTCACATCTAATAAATCATCATACTGTAGTTGATTTCCCCAAAACCAACCTAAATCTATGAAGTATATATGGGTACCCCAATGATGGACCGAATAAGATGTGAGATAACACTCAATAGGCCACCACCAATGGTTTCAATGACATAGTCATTCTATGAAATATAAATAGATGTAGTGTGAAATATATCATAAGTATAATGTGATAAATGTTAAGGAAAAATGAAAATTTTATCCAAACATGGCTCCTTGTGAATAATAGTGAAGATTCCATAAAAAAGAATTTATATAATGCATAAATAAACAAATGATCTATCTAGTCCTACAATTGAAATCAGATATCCATACCAGGGCTATTTTTAATAATTGAAAAATGTCCACAATGGCCACACCATGTAATCAAAATTTTAACATCCACAATGGACACACTGTGAAAAATTGTGTATAGCATCCCCAATGGCCATGCCATGTAATCTAGTGTATAACATCCAAAATGGACAGGCCATGTAATAAAGTGTATGCAATCCACAACGACTATGATGTTTAATTCAGTTTCATACCATGAAGGGATAGTATCAAGGTATATAATACCAAGGAATACTCATTGATTTCTATGAGCATATCTACAGAAATTGTTTAGTGACTTGGGTGGAGCCCAATGACCATGTCAACAGATCATGTCCAATATGAGTCCAAATAATTTGGATACAGGGGGTAGAAATTCCCATGGTATCCTACTGAATCATGATCCAAAGTATAAAAGACCATGCTATCCACTACTATAATCAATATGGGTTAATGTAGTATAAATTTCCATGGAATCCTATAGAATCATGATCTAAGGAGCTTATCCAAGGCATCCACTACAATAATAATCATCCATAGAGAAGAAATGTCCACACCATCTAATGTAATTAGGACATAACAAGCACTTATAAGGAATAAAATATGATTATTAATCCATAACCTCAAAGCATTATCATTTCAGAATCATTCACATTCCATGATTTCATCAAAATAATTTCCACAATTACATTTAAATAATTAAATCGATTGACATCATGTAATCATATGTAAAGGAGGAATAACCTTCTCCAAATAATTCAATCAAATTCAATTCAATTTAGTAAGGCTTCCAAAAAATTGGCGAGCTCACCCTCACCTAGTGGGGTGGTATAAATAGGAAAGATACAAATACACTCCTTAAGGGTGGACCACATTAGGGATGATAACCACTAACAATCACAATGTTTTAATGGGAAACCTAACTAGGTTTTAAAAATTTAAATCAAGGCTTCCAATTAAGTTCAAGGGAAACGTCAAAAATTTTGGCATGCGACACAATGAAAAAAATATATATAAAACACCAAAACATGGGATAAATTTATATAAAACTTACTTTATACATGTGGTATAACACTCATCTACTATATACCACTGATTTGGTCCATGTGAGATGAAAAAGAAAGAATAATTGAATTCCCAAAAGGATTAGTATAAGATCCTATATTAAAATAACATCTTCAAGGAGAATAGATATGGAGAAAGATGAAATTGGAATAGATATCATACTGAATGGATCCAATGAGACTAATTATGGATAAAATAGAGTTTAGATGGTGAAATGGCACCAAATCTGAGCTCTTATCTTGAGAGGGCTTCATGGTGGATCTCAGGTCTCAGAGAAGTGAGAGATTGGGTCAAAATGAGACCTTGTATATTATTTTTAAAACTATCCTCAATCATTTAAATTATATGTGAATGGTTTACACATTTTTTAAATATTGTCCCACGACATCGAGTCCCCACACTACAAATGACCAAGAGTACTTGGTGGAGTGGAGAGGTTCTGGCGGTCGATGCATTAAGTTAGCATAAATTTAGCAGGTGTGACATCTCTTGGAGAACACGATACAATTAGGGATCATGGAGGGCCAGAAGTACCCCATTCACCGGATCTGATGGGATATCTTTGGCCCAGCCTGTTGAGCCCCACAGGAACCAGTGTGAACCTCTTTCATGACCTGAGAAACCTCGACTCCTTGGATGCAACAGAGGAGAACACCATCAAACCCGTTCTTGTAGAGGATCTACTCAAGACCAGGACCACTCGGGAGGGTAAACTATAGCGCGCAACATCTGATTCACTCACGCTCGGCCTGATCAGTAGGGAGGAAAACATTTTGGAGATACTCGAAAAAAGGGGCTCTCCAGTCGGGAGTCTCTTCAACAACTGCATCTGAAAAACCTAGGGGTCCTGACGTGGAGGATTTGGCAGTAAGATGGCTTACTCGTAGGCCGTCATCATCATATGGGGTGACGGGGGAAATGAATCTCTGGTGTTCCATGTGTATAATCAGATCATCCTATACGGGTTTTGCCAGTGATGCAGTCAGGCCATCCAGGGCATCGACTCGACCGTTCTGCGATCGAGGGACATGAGTAACCTCCAGTCGAGATGGAAGTTAGGCCATGAGATGGAGGGTGCGCTCTAACAATGGTATGAGCTCTGGCTTTCTAATGACATAGCCACCATTGACTTTCTTGATGACTAGTTTGGAATCCCCTTTCACATGTAGATAGGGAATATCGATCTCGAGGGCTAGCTCAAGGCTAGTGATAAGAGCGTGATATTCTACCTCGTTGTTGGTGCAGCCTTCTGACAACAATAATGAATATGGAAGAATGGATTGCAACAAGGTGATAATGAAAATAACTAGGTCTACTTTGTTGAGTCTGGGAACATTGAGTTTCTTGCCGGTGGGGCTCCAGGAGGCACAATCAATGTGCATCTGCCAACATGGGATGGAAGGAGTTACCAAGAGGATTTCCCTGTCAGGAAAATCTAGGTCCAGGGACTTGTCCGCAGGGGTTGGATGGGTAGCAAGAAAATCTGCCAATGCTTGTCCCTTGATTTCTTTCTGAGCCAAGAAACTGATTTCAAACTACTGGAGGATTACCACCCACCGGGCTAGATGGCCGGTTAACATGGGGTGGTTCAGAATGTACTTCAGCAGGTCTTCCTGAGACACCAGCTGTACCTCGTGGTGCTATAGGTAGTGTTGCAATTTCTGTATAGTGAATACCAGCACAAGGAAGCACTTCTTGATGGGGGAGTCTCTGGTGTCTGTATCGAGGAGCATGTGGATGAGGTAGTAGAGGTTGTTTTCCATACCCTCATTGTTCTTCTAGGAGAGAAGGGTGCCTAGAGATCATTCTAGGGCAATAACATAAAGGATTAGTGGTTTTCCAGAGATGGGTGGTATCCAGACCAGAGGATGGATCTGATACAGCTTGATTCCCTCGAACATGGTCTGGCACTCTTCGCCCCATTCATAGACAGAGCCTTTATTCATGAGCTGGGAAAAAGGATTACACTTGCCGACCAGATTCATAATGAATCGGTGTATGTAGGCTAAGTGGCCCTGGAAACCTCGAAGCTCTCGAATATTGCTCGAAGGAGGCATCTAACTGATGGCCTTGATCTTCTCTGGGTCGATCTCGATGCCGCAATACCTGAAAACAAAGCCAAGAAACTTCTCTGAGGTAACCTCGAAGGCACATTTCAGCAGGTTCATCTTCAGGTGGTGGGAATGGAGGAAGCCAAACACTTTCTCAAGGTCTTAGAGATGGTCCTAGCACTGGTGGTATTTGACCACCAGATCGTCCACATAGCATTCCACAAATGTCCTAAGGATTCGCTTGAATATGTGAAGCATGGCTCGCTGATAGGTGGAACCTGAATTCTTCATGCTGAAGGGAATAACCTCGTAACAGAAAGTACCTTAGGGAACCCTGAAAGTGGTGGACTCTTCATCCTCTGGGGCCATCCAGATCTGATTATATCCAGAGTAACCATCCATGAAGAAGAGGTCTTGGAACCCATCCGTAGTGTTGATCAACAATTCTATCACTGGAAGGGGAAAATCATCCTTCGGACAGTGACAATTGAGATCTCAGAAGTCGATGAAAACTTTGATCTATCTATTCTTCTTCCTGATTGCAACAATGTTGGCTAGCCACTTGGGGTACTGGACCTCCTTGATGAAGTTGTCTTTGATGAGCTTGTCAACCTTGTCCTCGACCATGGCACCGTGAGAAGGGTGCATCATTCTGGTAGGCTGCTTGAACCCGCGATGATTTGCAGGGAGACTAAGGTGGTGGACGGCTACATGAGGATCCAGTACTGGAATTTAGTCATAGCTCGAGGTGAATACATCATGATGCTACTTTAGGAAATCTATGTACTGATGCTGCTCCTCGAGAGACATGGCGGCACTGATCAATGTGGGTCTCAGATCTGCCTTGCTACCAAGTTTCACTTGTACCAGTTCATTGACCGTGGTAGAGATGACTTCTTCAAAGGTGGGGGAAGAGTCCTCCAAATCTTCTTCTTCACTTTCAAAGGAAGGATTTCTAGCGGGAGAAGCTTCCTCTGGGGAGGCAGGTCCTGATAGAATGATGGTACCAAACTGTGCAACAGTGGACATCATATCATGAGATTCGTGCGCCGCTGAGACCATAGCGATGTAGGTATTTGATCTGATTCTATCTGGTCATCAGCCTAAGGGTCCATGCTTGATGATATCAGAGCAATAGTGGCATGTCTACTTGATCCGGTTAATCCCAGCCTGGCGAAACAGACACGTACGATGTACTGTCATTGCCATGGGGCAGACATCCAAATATTGTACGGGGGTAGGAGGCTCCGGGATCACCTGGTCCTGGTTTGCGTAGGATTACGAGGTGATTTTCCATCATCACATGGACATGAGAATATTCTTTCCTCTTGTACTAGAGACAAAATAACATTACCCCATGTCAGAGGTCATGGCCTCCAATCGATGGATCAGGAAGACGCAGGCTTCATCCAGACCTTCCAATGAGTCATTTGTGACCGTGACGGGATTAACCTCACTTACCCGAATCTGTTTATCCTTGTTCGTGTAATAGTCAATGTCCAGATAGCGGGATTCACAAGAGAAGAATGTAGATGCATCACCTTGGTGTATACCTACTCGACCATTTAGGGAGTACTTGAGGAACTGGTGATATGACGAGGGGACCACCGCATGCAGGTGGAGCCACAGTCTGCCCATCAATGCATTGTACGTGGTGTCTTTAGAGACCACCATAAAATCAGTACTGGTAACTAGGCAACTGAACTGGGTCTTTAAATGGACCTTGACAACTGGGGTCCGCTTATTCCTATCATATCACTTGATCCTTAAATCAGAGAGAGTCAGGTCATCTTCGAATAACCCTATCTTCTGCAGCATCCGCGTCGGGATAAGGCTAATCCCAGTGATGGTGTCAATGAGACAACGACAAACCTCCATGTCGTTAAATTGGTCAGCGACGTAAAGTAGGTAGATCTACCCCTACATGGGGGAGCCTTCATCCTCTCCATAGAATGAAATGATGGCATGTCATTCAGCATTCTCGACCGCTTCAACATGAAAGGTTTATGCAGCTGCTACCTCCATCCCAAACTGTAGGGGGCTTCTTAAAGCCTCAGCAAGGTCCTAGTGCATATCTGACGGCAATCGAAGAGATTCAAGGATGGAAAGCCTCACTGGGATGCTGGAAAGGTGTTTGGGGACATCATAATTTTGCGCCAGGTGCGAACTTCTACTTACAGGAGGCCTCTCTATGACTAGAGGCAAAGAGAGCCCTGTTGGCTGGACCGACAGCTTACTGGTGTTGGGCATGTCCCGCTGTTCACTAGTCAAAGCCCAGAGAGTAGCCACCAGATGACTTAGATCGGCCTATAGTAGGGAGAGACTGGTTGCGACATGGTTGAGGTAGCTCTGCCTGATCCAGTAGCACAAACGGTGGTGGAGGTGGGAGTGTCGACACCAGATGAAGAGGTTGTGCATTTTAAGTTCTACGTTGGGCCTACTGTCTGGTCTTAGTGGAATTCCCGACCTGGATGGAGGTTCCAACTGACATGCCCTGATAACCCATATGGTTGTGGCTTCGTCGATGTTGGCGTCAGATGGGGATGTTGGGGGGGGGGGTCGTTAGGCTCTCCCTGTCGTCGGGAGTCATATAGGGGTTTACCAACTCCACGGTATTAACCGAAGCATACCCTTGAATGTCACCTTAAGGGTCATCCATCACTGGGTGGATTCTGGGAGGGATCCCCATATTCGGGGGTATAAAGTCTCTAAGATTGCGGGGCGACGATGGCATTGTCTGGGCGAATTGTTTTTTCTTGCACAATCGAGGCTTGCTCCCCTGGGAAGAGGTCGGTTGAGATGATGATGCAGAAGTGGTGGTTGTAACTTCTGAAGGTTCTGGTTGATTTAGGCATTCCTGAATGATTCCATGGGAATGAGTAACCATTTTTCAAGACATCCAGTCATCATACTTCTAGGACCTGCGGTTAGAAACCTATTTCTACTCGCCTTCACTGTCGCTACTGTTGTCTGGCCTTACAAAGACACCTGCCACTTATGTCGGGGCCAGGCCCAGCCTAACTATGTTGTTATCTACCTGGTATTAGAGCCATTATTTAAAAACATAGCACTACTTGAGAGTGTTCCCCAGAATCTGATGATAGGGGAAGTAGTTTGGGCGATCAATGAGATTCGCTTCTTCTGGCCTTTTACACTCAGGAAATCATACAATCCTATGCTCTAAGGCACTTCTGAAATTGTCGGGGACATGATTCTCATTGAATGAGTAGGTCTGGTTTCTTCTGTCCAGAAAGGGGGGCCTCGGAGCCTGACCTTGATGAGGAGCTGGAGGGTCCTCTCGAGGAGGCGGACACTGATTTTCCCGCCTGGGCGGTGGCAGCACATTCTGCAGAGGCGCTTTCCGGTTTTGAGGCAGACACTACTGAGCCGAAGGCTACGCTTGAGGTGGAGGGCCTATGCGAGGCAGTGGTGATGGTGCCACTGTTAGCAATTCTAGTTGCCGAGGGGCTTCTATTTGGGTCACCGCAGTGGGCTCAGCTCTGGCATCCCTCCTCACTGGGATTACAGGGGTCAACGAACATGCCTGGCTGGCCTATTGCAGGGCTTCCTCTAGGCACTGGGCCTTATCGAGGAAGTCTCGGAATCCTCCAGGGTAGTTCTAGGTGATTAAGGAGGGAACCAGTTCCTTCTTGACGTTCCCTATGCACATCGTCAGTAATTTCTCTTGAGTCGGTGGCATGTCAAGGGAGTATGTGAGCCCCTTCCACTGGGCGATAAAGTCCGTGACTTTCTCATCAGGATTTTTTTCACTTGAAGAGGTTTGCGATGCTCATTTTTCTGGGGCGGTGGAACTGAACTAGTAGAGGAATTTCCTGCGAAGGTCCTCCCAGCTGGTTACGGATCCGACGGGGAGCTGGTTGTACTAGACGAATGTCAATCTCTACAATGTCTGAACAAAATTGTAGAGCTTGGCAGCCTCCTTCTGCACTGGAGTCCCTAAAATGGACCCACACCTTGAGTTGAAGTGGGCCAGGTGTTGCGGCGGGTCCCCCATCCCGATAAAGGGGGAGAAGGTGGGATTCTCAAAACCTGGAGGCGCTGACACATTATCCACCCATGCCAGGTTTGACTTACCATCTGGTGGTATTGCCACCTATCGCATTTCCAATGCCTCAAGGTGGGCTATTAGTACCTCCATAGTATCATCTGGGAAGGGGTCCCAGTCTTGGTGGGGATCTCTAACCATGAGTTCATTTTTGGGTTCCTCAATGTGGTAGACAGTCTTAGAGGCTCGTGGAGCGGCTGGTGGAGCGACCCTTGGGGCGACCGATGGAACCCGAGCGAGATTCCATGGATTGTCGCACCATTCAAGAGGGTTTGGGAAGACTTATCATGGCCTCCTTCCATGATATTTGACTTCATCCCTATCCACAAGAGTGTCATGATCAGGGTTGCCTGGGGTCAGCTCACCGAGGGGATGTTGTTCCGGCCCCTACTGCCCAGGCCTAAGATCATCGTAGTCGGGTCATTTCTCTGTAGTGCATTTAGCCAAGATTTCGTCGACCAACTTATCTTGGTCATCATGTTTCTGGAACAATGTGGACGTCTTGGAGTCCTCCTACATCTTCTACACTGAAGTAGACCAGTCAGAGTGCTTGACAGCTCAGACGTGCTCTTTTCCCTTACCAGAATTCCTGTCGAGTTCCAGCACCTCAGTGGGCGCAAGGAGACCTATGAGGTTCCTCCACTAACGAGTAATTCTCTATGATGCATGAAATAGTTGTGGCACACACTCAGGGGGAAATTATCCATCAAGAAGCTCCATCTAATCCTCCTCGTCCACTATATCGACCGTGATGACTGTGACCCTTCATGGGGGCATGTCCTCAATATCGCATAGCGAGTCGGGCTGCCGCCGAATATGACTGAAGAGGATGGTAGCATACTCTCCCCATCCATGGATATTAATGTGGGAGGTAGCCTCCCTGATAATTTTGTGGAGTACCTTGATACTCTTAACGCATTACTAATGGAGAGCCTCACGACGACCTGGTGATTCAGGGCGCCGGGCCACAGGGAGTGCGGCCAGATCGACTAGACGACACTACTCGCTGATATATTTGAAATGTGCTTGTCTCTTGGGGTAAACCACATGATGATGAATAAGAATGAAATGTATTACCCAGAGGGTGCAGCATAAACACTCAACCTATTCCGGAGTGAGGGATTTCAGTATGCAGAAATTCTGCGTTACCACGGGCCCGAACGTCTCGGGGAAGTGGTCCACTATGAGGGTGTTATAGAATCTCCTCGGCTCAGATTCAGGGTCTAGACCTTGATTGAAATACTCTTCAACTGAGGGTAGCTAAGGAACCGACAGCGGTACTGAGGCAAACTGCTGGGATGGCAGGCTGGCCGGTGGAGAGTACGGCGAGCGGGCTGACTGACCGCCAATTCTTGGGCTGTCCTCTCAAGAGTGTGAAAACCTGGATAATATGTTGTGATAAGAAGAGCTGACGGCCGCTATTCCCAACTCAAGGTCTAGGGCTACTGGTGATAGGTCGTGATGCTACTTGCCTGCCATTGGTACCCAGAATAGTTCTCTGTGATCTCTTGTGGAGGTAGAGAGCACTTCCAGTGATGATGGTGGTGATTTAATGAATGAAGCATGTAGGGTAACCAGATCTTCATACTTTTGGATATACCTGTGGAGGGAGGCAGGAATCATATGAACCTTGCATTTTGGGAGCACCAGGCTGATGCGCCTCGTCCCTGCCCCGACTGTTGACTTGGATGAGCGAGAGAAGGGTTACCATGCAGATTCATACTCTGATTCAGAGTCGGGGAAGAAGACTGGTTTGATCCCCATATGGACCTTCCTAGGATTCTTCTTATGGTGGTGACGACCTGCCTTCTTTCCCCTGGGTGGCTCCTTGGGACAGGTCAGATTTCTGCCATGGGTTCCTTCAGCCGCACTAGTGTTGGGGCGGAGAGGGATTCCATCCTAGAAGCCAGGGTGCGAGGAGCATCTGGAAAAATGTCGAAGGGTAGATTGGTAGGACCTTCTTGGATAGCACTGGAGTGGGAAAAACCTCCAATAGGACCAGCAAGATCATGGGGAGGACATCCATGCTTGGTGCGGGTGGAGTGAGGCTGGCCTTCACCCCTCTGGTTGTTGGGGCGAGGAAGACCTTCACTGCCTATTGAGAGGATGCGGGGTGGATCCCCACATTGGAGAGAGGTTGTATGGGAAATGTCCCTACACCGGTCGTCGAGGGCATAAGGAATGACTCCATATCTAGTGTAATGGATGTGGGAGAGGGTTTTATGCTGAGCATCACTACCGCGGGGACGAACTTCATTCGGATTGGGGGTGGCACAGGGTGGACCTCCATGTTGAGCCCCAAAGCGGGGAAGGCCCATGCTCTATGTTGTAGTTGTACGGGGAGGACCTCCATACAGGATGACATCAGTGTGGGTTGGTTCGCGGCGACCACTGCTCGTGCCTGCGACTAGGAGAGTCGACCCAACCTACCTATGGGGCGGTTGGGGCCTCGATCCTGGTTGGGAATATAAGTTCCCCTACTTAGTGTATGTATGGAACTAATGATATTCATCGGCGGTGGATTGGGCCATAGTAGCCATCAACTTTGACACCCCTTAGCGGGCGTCCTCCTCAGCTTGCGCCCAATGCTGGCGTCGGGTCTGACGAACCGGGGCCACTGGTGCAGGTACGTAGCTTACCTTCTCTTATTCCGGCAAGACCGGGTAGTTGTGATGACGCGGCTGGGTGGGAGCCTTCACTATGAGCCCCTGGGATGGGACTCTGTCCGTGCTAGGCTGGACATCACCTACCTCATAAGCATAAGGCTGGGAGTCATCAAAGCACTTTGGGGATAGGCTCCCGAAGCAGTTGTAAATCGGGGTGGGGAATAATGTCTCCCTGTGCAGCCCTCATGGGTGGCGTTGGAAATGAGGATTAGACTTCTCCAAGTCTATGTGGGCCATATCCCATGTAGGGACGATTCCATCCTCTTCATAACAACACACGAGGTCATTAATTACCCTTCGTTGGATAACTTATGTTGGGGAGATGGGGCGTGGGCACCCCACGGTCACTGATGTAGGGGCCATTCCTGGAAGAGGTGAAGCCACGTAGAGAGGTTGTGATGGCACTTCCCCTGCCCTTGCATAGACGGGTAGGCGGTGATCACGTCCCTGAGGCAGTAACATGATTCATGAAAATCAGGGAGATGAACTCATCAGTGATAAAATAAAAAAGGAATCGATGACCAATGCCCTAGCACCATCCCATCTTCCGTGATTGGTAGGAGGAATCCATGCTGACAACGTCATAGAACGAGATATCCAACATTATACTACCCCAACTTTTGGTGAGTTTCATTCCAGACCCGCTATTTTCTTGGCGGGACCTGGCACAGGATAACTAGATCTAACGACGGGTCAATCCATTGATGCCCCGAGCGCTACTAATCTCTATATTGAGGAGAAGATATTCAATTTGGGTTCACCATTTCTGTTTCTGATGCTTTCATCGGGGCAAGAATGTCTGTCTCGCATGGGGATGAGGGGCACAATTTTTGTTTCCCCTCATTTCTGCTTTCCAAAGGCGGGTGACATCCACTCCTTATTTAGGGATGTCTGCTCCTTGATCAAAACGGGATGATGGGATGTCAGTTCTTTCTTCTGTGGATTCCTCCTCGGAACTCATCACCTAGGCTGGGTCTCCATCATAGACTTAAGATGTTGTTCATGAAACTCTTCTTGGAACCATATCATCATGGACACCAGTTAATTACACTACTTCTTTCAGGATATTCCAAGGGGTCTAGTTTGGGCAGCAATCTTTGGTTAGGATAGTAGTCACATTTGGTATCACTAGCGTGTCTGTCTTATGTCCCTTATTTTAGGTCTTCTCCTGGGTGCGGAAGCCCGAGGAATCCCACATCGAACACGGGGAACCATATTCCATGAGCATGTATCTTAGGTTTTCCTTAGCTTCCCATGTTTAACACAAGGTATGCCGCATGTTTAATTTCTAGCAGAGATGGATCTGGCTGATCAGAACACTGACTAAAGTGGATCAGATGGACGAACCCCCAAGAGGGAACACCGATATTGGGGCCAACTTTTGGGTGGTTTCCCAAATATTGTTAAATAGAACGGGAAATGGGGTGGCATGATCCCACTGGGATGTGGCGCCCTGGGTAAGGGTTAAGATGGATGATGGAAGGTTCTGTGAAGGGGATGGTAAATGGGATGGAACCATCATGAGGATGACGATGGTTTTGGGCTTGAGCCTCGAAGAGGCTTCATACGTATCCCTGTGGTAGGGAATGAAAGTCCACGTAGTTCATATGAATATGGATTACCGCTGATTGGGGTTCAACGACTTACCGGTAGATGGGGTTGCAATGGCTTACTGCTGGATAAGGTCACAACGGCTTACCGTTGGATGAGGTCGCAATGGCTTACCGCTGGATGGGGTCGCAACGACTTACTGTTGGATGGGGTCCCAACGGCTTACCACTAGATGGGGTCACAATGGAATTCCGCTGACTGAGGCCCATAGTCTAACATCTTGCAGGACGGGGGTGGACCAAAGTGAAGCGGGTCAGAACTAATGGGAGTAGGGATTGAACCTCAGGGAGGCTTCCTATGTACCATTCCTTGGAAAGGATCAGAGACCTCGTAGTTCAGGTGGTGGAATTTGGGGATTACGCTCTGAGTCGACCCATGGGGTCGGTGAACCGACGTGAACAAGAACCTGGGGTCTAGGTGGATAGTGGTCTTGAACCTCAGGGAGGCTTCCTATGTACCTTTCCTAGGCAAAGATCAAAGACCACGTAGTTCAGGTGGGTGGGAACCGACATGAAGGTGGACCTGGGGTCCAATGGTTGTTGGGCTTGAACCTCATGGAGGATTCCTATATACCCTACCTGGGCAAGGATCAAAGACCTCGTAGTTTTGGGTTTTGGTGAACCGACGTGAATGGGGTCAGAATGACCGGGTGTTGGTGGGCTTGAACCTCATGGAGGCTTCCTACGTAACCTGTCTTGTCAAGGATCAAAGTCCACGTAGTTCAGGGGGTGTCATGGGGCCTACACTCTAGGCTACCCAGGGTGTTGGTGAACCTACGTGAAGATGGTCGGAACGATCGGGTGTTGGGATTTAACCTCAGGGAGGCTTCTTTCGTACCTTGCCTTAGCGAGGATCAAATACCACGTAGTTCATGTATGGGGCATGGGGCTTACACCCAAGGCTGCCCAAGGTGGATTTCATGGTTAGTTATTTCTCTAAGCCCACGTGAGTCATGCTCAGTGTGAGAAACAAGAGAGAATAGAGACTTGATGATCACGTCGTGAAAGGTGCGTCAGTGGGAAGTGGAGTGGGGCTTACACGTTATTGCATCCCAAAGAGGAAATGGGGGCTTATACGTGGTAAGTATCCCGAAGAGGTTGGAACTTACTCTAGGAGGGATAACATATGAAAACAAAGTGCAATGAGAGAGGGATTTGGGACTAAAGAAAGGAGAATCACCATTCCCCATCATGCCCTTTGTTGGCCCTGGGGACTGAAGAAGAAAGGAGGAGCAGGGATGCTGCCTCATACAAGAAAGCTAGGGGATTACACCGAGATGGTTTCCCTTTATCCATGGAAAAAATCCACTCCCATAAAGAGAATATCATCCCCTGTGGAGACCAGTTGGCGTGGATAATGTCCAAGGTGGGGGTACACCACGTGCGAGGCACAGGGAGAGGTCACAGTTTAACGTCATGTGCTGAGGACAAAGGTGCTTGGCAGTTTAACATACTGCATCCTAGATGAGGTGGGTTTGCTCTACACCCCTAGGACTTACATAACCAGTACCCTCTGCTCCTTGGTGCATATAGGGGACATGCAAAGCCATGGAAAGGGGGTGTCATAGAGAGAACCATCAGGGGGTCCATGTTAGCGTGGCTATGCGAAGAAGAAATAGCCATTAGCGTGCCTATGAGAAGAAGAATGAGTCAAAGCAACACAACAGGTGTTATCATCCAGGGGACTTTGAAGTCAAATCGTGCAAACCTGGAGGGATTCACGGGAAAATGAATCGCAAAGGATAGGGTTTCATAGGCAAGGGCCTTGTGAAGCTCTACTACTTCGCGTGGCAGAGGGTACTTGCAAAGGGGTGTGCTTCGCGAAGTGGGGCGCCTAAACCTAAGCATAGGGAAAAGGTTCATATGGGGGTGCTTCGCAAAGTGGAAAAGGATTTTCAGAGCACTGCCTTATATATAAAAGGTGCCTCACAAAGTAGGGCATTGTGATGCAATGTGCTTCGCGAAGTATAGTGACCCTGCTTTGGCATGTGGATCATGTGTACACAAATGGTGTTTCGCTGAACATAAACACTCTGCGATGACCCGATCACCTTAGGGATCCCCTTCCTTCATGGAGGCCATTAAGATCCTCAAAAGGCATCCCTCTCGGAAGAGGGGATCAAAATGAGAAAAAAGGGATGCACTTTGCAGAGCATAAGTACCTCACACAGCTCATGGTTCGTAGAGTAGAAGGGTGGTTTGTGATTTTGGAGCTAGGAGGTCGAAAGATTGGATTGTACATCCCAAGACTCGGGGAGGCTAGTATTTATAGGGGAGAGGCACCGCAAAGTAGTGCTCGCTCGGTGCAAAGAGTAATACATTCGCTCCACGGCGCGTCGCGAACATCAAATGCATTCGCGGAGCATTACCGCCTCCTTGCTTCGCGGCTGGTCGCAAATGTCAAATGCATTCGCAGAGTGTTACCACCTCCTTTATTTGTGGTGGGTCATGAACTTCAAATGAGTTCATGGAGCATTACCGACTCCTTGCTTCAAGGAGGCGTGGTGCGGCCGGTTCTCTACGAATGGGCTTCGTGAGGCAGCCATTAGTTCGATGACTTCTTCTCCTCCCCAAATTTTGGCGTCAACATGTAAGAATTTATTTATTATGTTGGAAATAGCAAGAATATAAAAGGTTCTATTGTGAAATGATACTTGTGTCAAGAAAATATGGACTTCTATTTTTAGTATTTTTTGGATGTGAAAATGAGATATAATGTATCAACCCAAGCTTGAGGTACATGGATATTACATTTATCTTGCATAATACATAATACATGAAACATATAGACACCCAAATATTGTATTACTTTAGTGTCTTTGGAAATTTGGAACATAATCTTCTAACTTGGTGAAATATCTTCAATATCTCCCATAACACTTAAAAACATACAACATTTAACATATACCAAACTCTTGAGTAATGAAGTAAATATTGGTAGTTCATAGGGAATAAATCATAAAAAATCATGAACCATGAAAAAATAGAATTGGCATAAATGATGGAATTGTTGAAAAAAAATAATCACATAATATTATTTTCATAGTATCCAAGGTATTGCTTCCAAGTCCATCATAGTGGACAAAGTCCATTACTAAACCAGGTTTACTTGTCGTTCCAGCAATGTACTATAGAATTCGATTTGATTTCCATTTCAATCATGTATATCTCATGAGATATAAATCTTTACCCAATGCATAAGGGGGATATATAGGTCCCACCCATCTCATAATGAAATCATTCTTACACATGATACAAAAACATAAATAATTTATCATAGAATATCTCATAGAATAAAATGGGTTTCTTAAATATCAATTCATTATAAAACAAATGGTCCTCAAAAATACTATTCCATCATAATCACAACTTAAATCATAGTTATAAAAATGATATAAACATAAACCTATGTCATCTTACATGGAAAGTAATTTTGATAAAACACAAGATCATAATTCCTGATGAAAATATCCTTTCTTTTTCACAAATGATTTATTTTCTCAAAATTCCTTGAAATTGTAAAAGAAAATAATTTATTTAAAAATAATATTTAAACCGTGTAGAGAAATATTCATGGAAATAATGTGTAATGAAACTGTAGAAATCTACTTTTTTCATATAAGTTAAAAAAACATTCATGTCGTACTTTTTTTGGAAAAGTCAAAAGTACCTCATATAGTAAACCAAAGAAATATCCCTTCCATGCCATTTAGTAAAATTAAAAAATGGGTAAAAATGACTTTAACAATACATATAATAATATTAACCATTTTTTGATATCATTTTTGGAAAACATGGACTTGGATGATAAATATACCCCTAGTAAATACTTAAGTACAAACAATCTTGGATAAAAATGAGATTGAAAAATTATCCCTTGCCTTGTACTTTTCATTAGTTGAGGGTGTGGTCACATTATGTATAATGGTTAAATTGTGTTATTAAATTATACTTAGACTATATCCATATTTATGGTATCATATATGATCGTATTATATCATTTTGTTAATAATATTTCAATATTACCATTATTTTGGGTGTTAACAACTTCATTTTCCCATTCCTGGTCAGCCATGTAAGTCATGATTGTTATGAATAACATGTATTATATTAATGAAATTATGTTCATAATTATTACTTTATCTCATCATAAATTTTTTATAATAATTATTTAATTGTCAATGTGGAGAACGAATCTCACCACGTCGTGGAGGCAGTAGGCCATACGTACGCACGAGCGACATATCATTCTCTTAATGGTTAAATGGTATATAAATGGATGGTATATTATTTATAAATAATCATTATATTGTTATATTAATTAATTAAATCAATTATAATCATTATTATCCCCATCCTAAAAAAGAATTTTTGAATAACAAATTACACCAGGGTGTGGAGATGGTAAGTCGTACATACGCATGCATGGTGATATTGTTATTCATAGGATAGATAAAAGGAGGTATAAGGTTTCCCAAAGTTATAATAATATATTCGGATGTATAATATGATGTATTTATTACTTTATTATGGAATCAACATAGAAATAGGGAGTAGAAGAAGGAAAGAAATTGAATTGAATTGGTAAAGCAATTACCTCTTCTTCGTTGGACATCCTTTGGATCTCTTTGTATGTACACTAGGGGGACTTTTTGAAAAAACAAGACCTATAAAAGTTAAATAAGAATGTTTACAGGATAATTGGGTATGGTTTTGGATATCTAGAAGGCTCAAGGATGTGTGAGGAAATGTGGGAGGATATGCCTTTTTTATAACAGAGGAGAGGGGCACTTTAGGAAACTCAAAAAATATTAATATATAAAAAGACTATTCGAAATCTAAATAACTAAAAAATGACCCATAATTGAAATTTAAAATACATGTTTCACCATATCTTATCTCCTTGTTATTATTTAACATTTTTGTGATTTTTAAATAATTTAATAATAAATTAATTCAATAAGATATTATTATTTCTCAATTTAATTCTATTCATTTAATTTGACTTAAAATACAATAAGACAAATTTGTAGTTAGAATATAATTATTCCACAAATATATAATATATATTATAGACATTTAAAATTCGTTAAGAACATTAACTAATCCAAAATATAACAAAATTATTATTATTAAAATCATTTATTCATTTTTTTATGTTAATTGAATAAATATTGTTTTAGAATTGAAGAAGCTTTTGAGGTAATTATATAACTTTTAAAAATTAAAAATAAATTTATATAATGAAAATGTGTTGATTTATATCAAAATATACATTTATATTAATTTATATCTTGATTTTATCCATATGTTGACACATAAAAGATATTAAAATACAAGATAAAGATATTTTGTAACTATATTTGATTTAAAAAATATATAATTTATTTTCATATAAAAGTTTCCATTAAACAAATAATAATTGTTCAAATTGTGATAAGTATTTAATATTATTTTTCCAATAATTTTTTGGACATTTTTTGTTTTTATTTTAAACCTTATAATTTTGATTTACCCTTAATTAATTCCTTTATTATTTTTGAGAGAAGACAAATATCATTAATGACGAAGATCATTAGACGTACATAAGGAAAGCCACGGAGGGAAATTATCCAGCCAGAGCTAGTTGGCATCAAAGGGGCCTGATGCCTCCAACTGATGGGCCGCATTGTTTCTTTCTCTTTTGGTAAAGGAGAAGGTGCAGAATAAAAAGCATTGGCGGAGCGAGAAAATTATCCTGACGATGAGGCCAAAAGACTGGAGTCTGCCATCGTTGTGGTTAATGTCATCGATCACGGTGAGGCAGTCAGACTCAATGTTGATATCAATCCATTCCTGATCCCTAGCTAGTATCATACCTGATATGATAGCATAATCCTCAACCACGGTAGGTTACCAAAAGACATGATGTGATTCAAATATTGCACCAATGATTTTCCCCAGATGATTTTGGGCCAGGAGACTGAGGGAGACATGTCCATCCTTGGGGAGAGACGCATCCACGTTGATCTTAAGAGTTCCTGCCATTGGGGGGTTCCACCAAGGAGGACATGAGGGAGGAATGTCTGGCCTGTGATGTCTGTTATGGTGGTTCCAGCCCTCAATCCTTGACGTGGCCCGTTCAATCCAGAATTCAGGAGGTTTATGAACGTGGTGGAAAACAACATCGTTACGTTGGACCCAGATGATCCAGGCCAGGGTTCAGAGTGAGGATACATTATCCAAAGAGAGGGAGGAGCACCGACACAACAGGAGAGTGGGGAGGTTAGAAACCAAGGCCAGAGATGCATCTGGAGTCGGGCCCCATTTGTTCCAAATTTCCTTAGCTCCAGGGCATTGAATGATAGCATGCAAAGGAATCTCAGGGATATTCGGGCCGAAAGGGCATGCAACGGCACTGGACATATGTTCGTAGACGAGAAGGCTCATGGTAGGGAGGGTTTCCATGCACACCTGCCACCAGAAGTGGCGATTTTTCGGAGGGACGTTGAGCTTCCAGAGTGATTTCCATGGACACTCATTCCGGTCGACTGGGTGGTTTCCAAGAGCAAGTCTGTATCCAGATTTCACCATGTACTCACCCAATAATTCATTGCTCCAGAAGAGATGGTCGGGTCCTGCATTTGGGATCTAGGGGATGCTTAGGATAAGTCTTTGGTCTCTTTCATTAAACCATTCATGAATCTTATCCAAACACCACCCCGTCCCATCGTCAGAAAGGAGGCACCTGACAGCGGCATTTTCAAAGCCTGGTTGTGCATGGGAAGTAGCTCGTAAACCTTACGAATCGATCAACTAGGGATCGGTCCAGATATTGACAGATGTGCCATCCCCAATCCTCCATCCCATCCCTTTTTTCAGGAGCTTGCGGGCCCCCCAAATGCTTCTCCAAAGGAAGCTAGGACGAGGGCCAAGAGAGGAAACATGGAAGTCCGTGTGGGGAAAGTACTTAGCTCGTAGAACCCGCACACAGAGAGATGATGGACGGTTAATAAGGTTCCATCCTTGCTTGGCCAGCAGTGTTTCATTGAAGAGAATAAGATTTCGGAATCTCATCCCTCCCTCCGACTTGGGTATGCAGAGTTTCTCCCAGGCCATCCAGTGGGGTCTATTCCTTCCATCATTTTCCCCCACCAGAAGTTGGCCGTACGTGTGTGGATCTGGTTGACAATGGTCACCGGGAGCTTGAACATGGACATAAAATATCTAGGGATAGACTGGATGATAGCTTTAATGAGGGTCTCTTTGCTTGCATTTTGAAATGTGTTTTGGGGTCCAGCCTTGAATTTTCTTCTCAATCCTGTCCACCAGAGATGCAAATATTTCTTTTTTGGACCTGCCTATCTCTGTGGGTAGCTCGAGATACTTTTGGTGTTTTTCAACCATATGAATGCCAACTGCTGCGCAGATTTCATCTCTCTTGGAACAGGGTACCCCTTTTCTGAAAGAGATTTCTGATTTCCCATGATTGATTGAATGACCAGAAGCCCTCTCGTATCGGTGGATTTCTTGTTTTATCACCTGTAATTAATTAATAGTTTCTCTGGAGAAGAGGAGGCAGTCATCGGCGAAAAAGAGATGTGACACTAGTGGACTTACACGACAGACCTTTTCCCTATGAATAGATTTAGCAGATGCAGCCCTGGAAATAAGGTTAGAAAAAACATCAGCCACCAAGATGAAGAGAAAAGGGGATAGAGTATCTCCTTGATGAAGGAATCGGGATGGAATGAATCTACTAGTGAGCTCCCCATTGACCCGGATTCTGAAGGAGATGGTCGAGATGCATTGAATGACCATATCTGCCCACTTAGTGCAGAAGACCATTTTCAACATCATGACTTTGAGAAAGTGCCATTCCACCTTATCATAGGACTTGGACATATCCAGTTTCGAAGCCATGGTTCCTCTTATTGCGGTGGAGCGTGTTTTCATATAGTGGAACACTTCATGGGCCATAATTGAATTATCAGTGATTAGCCTCTTGGCCATGAAGGTGCTCTAGTTCTCTGAGATAATGTCAAATAACCTCGGTCACAGCCAGTTAACAAGGATCTTTGAGAATATATTGTATGAGACAATGCATAGGCTGATAGGCCTGAAGTTAGGGACTGCCATGGGTTTCGTGATTTTTGGAATGAGGACGAGTACAGTTTCATTGATGGTTGAAATGCTTGTTCTCCCAGCCCAAATATTCCTTATCATTTTTCATATGTCGGGGCCGATTATGTTCCAATATTGTTTAAAAAATAGGGCATGGAACCCGTCTGGTCCCGGAGCTTTAGTGGGGTGAATCTGTTTCAGAGCCATGTGAATCTCTTCATCTGTCACATCTTTGGTGAGATGCCGATTTATCTCATCGGTGATCACTGGTCGGATACATTCTTCCACTTCAGAAGAAATGATAGGGGTTCCTGTATTGAAGAGGTTCTGGAAGTAGCATGTCAAAGTTTCGTGAATTCCACAAGTGTTAGAGACTATGCTCCCATATAGTTGTGTGATGCAATTGATTGAATTCTTTCGGCGCCTCGCAGAAGATTTCTGGTGAAAGTACCGGGTATTGGCGTCCCCTTCTGAAATGTGGGTATCCCGCACCCATATAGCCCAGAAGCATTCCTTAACACACAGGGCCGCATCTAGCTCTCTTTGTGTGGCATCGATCAAGGCAATATTGCAAATTGATGGGGGTTTCTTGAGTTGGTTGTGAAGTTTCTTTTCATGGAAATCACAGTGCCTCTCTGGATGAAGAAATTTCTTGTTTCTCCAAGACCTCGGGTCGGAGGCGACCTGTTGGAGATTAAGGCCAACATCTTAATGACTACTGTTCCATCTTGATCAGACAACCTCTTCGCATTCCTGGTCCTTTGACCAGAAGAATTCAAATCTGAAGGTTCTAAATATGAAGATAATGGTCCTAGTAATTCATCCATAGAATTTTTACAGGTGTTATGGTAATTTTATAATATTTTTTACCTTTAATTACCTGATATACCATTATCCATAGTAATAAAAAAACTACTGAAGTTACTAATCATAATAGAAAAAAATAAAAGTAACCTATAAACATAATTCAGAACCACTGATTCTAAATATGGAATCCATTTTTCATAATTCAAAACACATAATTTTCATAAATGAATTTAAAATTAATTCTCATTTTTAAAACCAAAAATAGGGTTTTTAAGAAGTAAAAAACTTATCAAAAGATTATCATGTGTTTATGTCCAATTTAAATGTAAAATTATTTCCAATGAATTTTTTTGGATAAATGATAAAAATAATAATACAATTACACTTTAAACCCAATTAAAAAGATAATCTATCTATATAAATAAATTTTAGGAAAAGATAGTTTTGAATTAAAATGCAGTATTTTTCACTATTTATTAAAATATGAATTTTATCATAAATATACCAAAAATTCAACAAAAGTAAATTTTTAGGTTACACTTTCAAATAATAAGTTTATTTTGTCAAATATAATATATAAAAGTGTTAAAAAATAAATTCAAAATTGGTGCACCATCAAAAGGTGGGAAAACTTCATTTTTTAAAAAATAATTATTTTATTAGAAAAATTGAATTTTTTATTACATCATGTCTAAAAAATAAATAAGATGAATGTTAATGTTATATATAATTCAAAATATGGTTAATACTATTAATTATTTCTATTTTATATCCCATTAAATAATAATATTTTAATAATAAATTATTTTTTAGTGAATCTCAGTATTACGTTCAATACAGGCTATTAAGGATGGTCGTTGTTGCATGTAATGCAAGACAAGATTTTTTTGTGTATACATCAAGATAATATGGTGTTTCATATATAGAACTCTAATATTGGTGTAATTTACAACACAATACATCGAATAAATTAAAAATAATCTCTCATAAAATCTAGGGGTGTCACATTCTACCCCCCTTAAAATGAATTTCACCATCGAAATTCATTAGGGTTATAAATGGTTTACTAATTTAAAGTTTATTTCATAGAAATAAATATCTTAAAAATAAATACTAAAACATAATTTTAAAAAGTAAAGTTAGAAATATAACGGTTACCCAAATTAACTCATCAATGGGTTTCCACATAGGAGAACATAGGTGAGAAGTGAAAACATGGATATGGAAGAGAAATCTTATAATCAGGTTGTGATGGACAGTGATAGAGAATAAAGTTTTGAGAAATTTAACAACCAAAAATCCATAAATATTTGATGATCTAAGGGACCATCTAATTAATCGGATAAGAAGTTACTATGATGGCATTTTTGATTTCAAGATCTTTCTCCTAATGTTGATAAATTTTTGTCTGAGAAGAAATACTTACATGATTTTAGTTAAATATCACCATTGATCATTCCATAAACAACTCCCACTTTATCTCTTATTTAATGTAATGAAGTTGTATATTTCATTCTTGATGTGGTAGCAGATCATGTGATAGAATGATAGGTCATTCCATATGTCTAAAAAAGGTTAGAACATGTTATACAATATCCATAAGTCCACCTATAGTGAGCTAATACATTAATCTAACAAACATCAACCATAATATAACTTATACTATCCATTAATGGATAACATTACAATCCATCCAAAAACTGAAAATATAAAACTTTAGAAAGAGGTTTACAATATCGACTTAACATTTTTCTCCCAAATCACATTTGGGAGTTCTTGGTTGTCACATTCCAAACATGTGAACACTTTATTAATGTATTCTCTTGAAATATGGTAATGACATGAATTAACATATAACCTTAGTAAAAACATGTATTCTTTCAAAATTAACTCTTTCCTCATACCAAAAATACAAAAAATTATATATACGTAATCCATGATATCACTATCAAACATCACACTATCTCTTTATCCCTTCATTATGCGCATATCATGTGGTTTTCAAAAATATTTCAATCACTTTTCATGGTTACTAGTACCATATAATTATGGAAAACTACAATTTACCAATACATAGAAATTCCAATATTCTATAATACTATAAAAGAGATCCTACAACACTATTTCGAAATCCCATTACATTAACACATAATCCTTCTACCACATCGTTGTCATACTCAACATCACCAATAGTTGTCTCATGTGATTTGCCTTTGTATTTGGCCTTAAGAAGTTATTGATGTCTATCATCATCATTATCCTCTGGATTTGGTCATTGGTTAGCATAATTCCCCACTTCCTTTCACCTGTAGCATTGAAGTGTGGGTGGGGCATTATATGTAGTCTTTTCTCTATTCACATCATTAGTGTCCTTTTTTCCATTACTTCGGCACTCAACTGCTCAATTTCCTTCTTTTCTACACTTAAAACATTTTATAATCGTTGTAAATCAATATCCACCATTTATTTTTCACATATTTGAGCATAAGAAAACATCCATCTTATTTTCACCATTTTTTTCAAATTTTCCTTTGAACTCCATCTTTCGTTTCTTGCCAAAACCACTAGATTGATTTGTAACACCAAATTTCATTGTACATTGATTTCAAAAAACAAAATATCTTCATAGCTAATGAAGTATCTTCTAGCTAACTACCTTTTAAGACTTGGTTTTAATCCACTAAAGAATCGATCAAATTTACTTTTAGGTAGGATGAGAAATCGAGAAGCACACAATGAAAATCTTCCAAAATTTTCCTCATATAAACCACCAGATTCATCATCATTTTTCTTATGATTACGGTAATCCTTTTCCATATTTTTTCAAAGAATACAAGGGAATTTCTTGTTGATGAAAAACTCTTGAACTCATCACGTTCCATGGATTCAATTTCATCTTACCACCTTGTATTCTTAATTGGAGTCCACCACTGGTCTGCTTCACCTACTAAATTATAATCAACCCAAATCACTTTTCATGTTCCAAATAGCAAAGGATAGAAAATATCTATTCAATGGTACTGATCCATTTTTCAGCAACATGTAGATCAGAAGAGCCACTAAAAGAAGGTGGATGTTTCCTCATACAGGACTCAATAGAATGTTTTTCCCTTCTCTACTCATTTGGAAGTCCAGAATGATTCATAGCTTGTGTAAGTATAGTAATAATATTTTGCATTCCATCTTCCATGAATTTGGTTTTTTCGGAGGAAAATCATTACACTGCCTAATTCATTGATCATTAACATGGTTCTTTCAGGTTCCATCCATTATCAAAAACCCAAAAAGAATTTTGTGAGAGGCAAAAAACATACTAGGAAAACAACATAATCAAGGGGTATTACATTCAATCTCTAACATATTAGGTTTAATCCTAGGTTATTCCTGATCATTACCATAATTTTAGGACTCTAACATATAGTAAGACTTAACATTTGGGAAATACCAAGACATAACATAGAAATATCTCTAGGGATCTCACTAATGTTTTCACATCTTAGTGTCCAAACGATAACTAAACCTTCGTTTTTTATCAAATGTAGCAACCCAAGCATGACGTATATGGATATTACATTTATTTTGTATAATAATTAATACATGACACATACAGATTCCTAGTGACCATCTTAGTTTAGTATCGTTGGAAACTTTGAATATATTATTCTATCACAATGAAAGATCTTTAAAATCTCCCATAAAGATATTCACATTTTGTTTTCCTACCTAAAACATCTATTTATATCCAAGGGAAAAGAAAACATAAAAAAGGGTGAGCTCAAATGCTCAGCAAGGGTAATCATGGAAACAATCTTACAAAACATAAACATAATAATGTAAAAACATAAACATAACACCTAAAAACATACCACATTTAATACATACCAAACTCTTGAGTCATTAAGTAAATATTGGTAGTTCATAAGGAATAAATCATAATGGAATCATGAACCATGAGAGAATATAATTGGAATAAAACATGTAAATGTGGAAAAATAATAATAACATAATATGATTTCTATAGTAGTTTAGGCATTGGAGTGAAGACCATCATAATGGACAAAGTCCATTACTAAACTGGGTTTACTTGTCGTTCTAGCAATGTATTACTAAACCATATTTACTTTCCATTAAATTAATGTCTATATAATGAGATATAAATCTTTCCCCAATGCATTGGATGGAGATATAGGTCCCACCCATCTCATAATGAAATCATTTTTACATGTTCCACAAAAATATACATCATTTATCATAGCATAAAAGACAGAATAAAATGGGTTCTTAAATATCAATTCATCATAATCCATATAAATGAAATGGATTTTATAAATAACATTCCATCATAAACACAAATCAAATCATTGTTATAATAGGGATAGAAACAAAACCCTTTTTCCTCTTAGATGGAAAATAATTTTGATAAAACACTTGAACTTAATTCCAAAAGAAAGTATCCTTTCTCTTTCAAAAACATTTTATTTTCTCAAAATGCCACAAAATTGTAAAAGAAAATTATTAAGTTGAAAATAATCTTGAAATATTGTATAGGAATCTCCATTTAAAAAAGGATTCATGAAACTGTAAAAATCCATTCATGCCATATAAGCTAAAAAAACAATCTCCTTGTACTTTTTCTAGAAAAGTAAAAAATAACCTCGTATGGTAAACAAAAGAAAAATTACTTCCATATCAAGTAGTAAAATCCAAAAATGGGTAAAAACAGCCTTAAACATACATAGAATAATAGTGAACATTTTTTATAAGATTATTTTAAATCTAAGATATGGATGACAAATATATCCTCAATAAATAATAACTTATAAACAACATCGGATAAAAATGAGATTGCAAAATTATCCCTTACCTTGTACTTTTCATTAGTTGAGGTTGTGGTCACTTCCAATATAAGGTTAAAATCATGTTATTAAATTATACCAAGACCATATCCATATTTATGATATCATATATGATCCTATTATATAAATTTTTGATAGTATTTCAATAGTACCATTATTTTAGGTGTTAATTGCTTAGTTTTCCCATTCCTGTTTTGTTGTGTAAATATTGATTTTTATACATAGGATTTTTTTTTCATGAAATTATGTTCATAATTATTATTTTCACTAACCAAATAAATCTTTATAATCATTATTTATTTTTAACGTCGAGAATGAATCTCACCGCGTTGGGGAGACTATTGGTTGTATGTACGGATAAGTGATTGTATCATTCTCTTGATGGTTAAACGGTATCTATTTGGATGATATATTAATTATAAAGAATCATTATTATGTTATATTAATTATTTAAATCCATTATACTCATCATTATACACATCCTAATAAAATATTTTTTAATAACAAATTACACCACAGCGTGCAGACCGTAAGCTGTATGTACGCATGCATCGTGATATTGATGTTTTTAGGATGGATAAAAAGGGGTATAAGGTTGTCCCATAATTATAATAACATAAAATGATTTATAATATACTGGAGTTATTACTTTATTATGGAAATACATATAAATAGGGAATTTAAGAAGGAAATAAATTGAATTGAATTGGTAAAGCAATTACCTCTTCTTCATTGGACTTCCTTTAGATCTCTTCTTAGGGACTAGGGGTGGAATTTTTGAAAAACCAGGACCTCTAAAAGTTAACTAAGAATGTTGATAGGGGAATTGTTCAAGGTTTTTGAGAGCTATAAGGCTCAAGGAGTGTTCAGGAACTCTGGGAGGAGATGCCTTTTTATAACAGAGGAAAGGGGAACTTTAGGAAACTCACAAAATATTAAAATAAAAAAACCTATTCTAGATCAAAATAATTAAAAATGGACCATAAATGAAATTTATAATAAATTTTCACCCATATCTTATCCCCTTTTGTTATTTAGCAATTCTGTGATTTTTAAATAATTTATTATTAAATTAATTCAATAAGATTTATTTATTGCCAAATTTAATATTTTTCATTTAATTTCACTTAAAATACAATAAGACAAAGTGGGAATTCGAGTATAATAATTTAAAACAAATATAATATATCTAATAGATCTTTAAAATTTGTTATACACATTGAATAATCCAAAATATAAAAAAATTAATATAATTAAAAATATTTATTTGATATTTATGTTAATTGAATAAATATTGTTTTAAAATTGAAGATAATTTAAAGGTAATTATATAACTTCTAAAAATTAAACATAAATTTATATAATGAAAATGGTTTCATTTATATAAAAATATATATTTAGATTAATTCATATCTTGATTTTGGCCCTATGTGGACACATAAAAGATATTAAAATACAAGATAATGATATTTTATAACTATATTTGATATAAATAATATATAAATTATTTTAAAGTACACGTGTCCATAAAAGAACAAAAAATAGATCATATTGTGACAATTATTTAATTTCATTCATACAATAGTTTTTTTGACATGTTTTGTTATTATTTTAAATCATATAATTTTGATTTACCCTTAATTAATTCCTTTAAATCTTACCATGACTACATGAATTTTTATTTACTAAGGGTTAATATAGTCACTCTAAAATTCCAAAGGTGACATAAATGGAAAATTGGTGGAATATTTAATGTACATACCCAAGACCATCATAGTGGACAAATTCCCTTACTGATTCGAGTTCACTCCCCGTTCCAATCTTATATCCCTGAACCGGATTAACTTGTCATTCCATCCATGTCTATCTCATGAGATATAAATATTTACCCAATGCATTGGAGGGAGAAATAGGTCCCACCCATCTCATAATTAAATCACTATTATGTGGGCCACAAAATCATAAATCATACATCATAGAATAACCCATGTAATAAAAATGGGATTCTTAAACATCATGCCATCATAACATAATCCATATACGATAAAGGACTTCATAAAAAAATAATTCCATCATAAAATAATCAAATCAATGTAATAATAGGGATAGAAACAGAACCCTATATTATCTTAGATGGAAAATAATTTTGATAAAACTCTTGGACTTCCATTCTTGAGGAAAATATCCTTTTTACATTAAAAATATTTTTCCTTTCTCAACATGTCATACAATTTTAAACTAAAAGAAGTTTATTAAAAATAAACTTGAAAATTTGTAAAGGAAGCTTCTTGGAAATAATGATCTATGAAATCATAACCAATCCATTCATGATGTATAATTTAAAAAAACATTCTTCTCGTACTTTTTTCATAAAGTCAAAAAGTACCACGTGTGGTAAACAAAAGAAAGATTCCTTCCATACTACGTAGTAAAAGTCAAAAATAGGTTAAAAGGAAATTAAACATATATGAATACATTTTTAGAAAAGATGCACATGGATGATAACAATAACCCCAGAAAATACTTATGAATAAATAATCTCAGATAAGAACGAGAATGGAATAGTTATCCCTAACCTTATATCCAATTTCTTCTGTATGTGTCCGTGACTCCTCTTCTTCGACGTGCCTCTTTTAGACTTCCTCTTAGGGAAGTAGAGTTAGTCTTTTGAGAAGACCAGAACCTCTATGATATAACTACAGATGTTGAGAAGAGAAATTGGCAGGGTTTGGAGGAGCTTGAAGGCTCAAAATTGTGTAAAGAGGAGAGGGAGGAGGTGCCCTTTTATAAGAGGGGTAAAGGGCACCTTAGAAAAAACTTAAAATATTATTTTATAATAAATTCATATTCAGTTTATAATGGCTCCAAAGTGACTTATTTCAAGGATAGGGTGGGGATGTGTTGGAATCCTCTCAACCAATATTTTTTAGAGAAGTTTACGTTACCATTTTAACCTTATTATTTAGATTTAACTCTAAGTTAAATAATTTAACTTTTACCGTGTCTTCTTGTATTCTTACACTATATGGTTAATGAACTTACTATAAACTGAAAAAAACCCTATTGGTAACTTAATGTCATATATATTATTATATAAGTTTTTTGGCCTAACCTTAGATTTTTAGGACAATTATATCAAGTAATAATATAATATTTTCATTAAAAACTCTATTATGTCAATTTTGACACTATTTGGTATTTTGTTTTCTCTAAATTCTTAAAAGCATTATTACTTAGAAACAAATTCATATAACCAACCCTAATATGTTATATTAACCTATAAAATTAGTTTAACTCATAAAAAGTCTCAAATTACATTTATTTGGGTATTTATAATTTCAATTATGTTAATATTTCATTAATAAGGTAATTACTGCATCATCATTGTGTCATAAATAAATTAATTTATTTAATGTGAAAAAATATAAATAAAATACCATTATGAAGGAAATCGTTTTAGCTTTCTAATTAATATTTATAGTCGAATTTATCTTATGTATAAACTTATATTAAAAATGTTTTAGTTATTAATCTTTGATTTTAACTCTTTTAACTCTTCTTTAAATAAAATAATAATAAGTGTCCTAATCTAATCCAAGTGGACCTAAAGGGTAATATTTTATTCCTAAGGTTGTTTTTGGTCAAATTACACGTATCCAATACAATTAGGACATGTGTTAGGATAATAAAAATATCATTTTTACCCTTAATTACCCTATTTACTTTTAACCATGGTAAATAAAAGTAAAAAGTTACTATTCACCAAAAAAAATTATCTTATTGAACCACATTTTACTCCTTGATATTAACCGTGTGTCTCAGATTTTCAAAATTCAACTCACAGAAGCGGTAAAATTAAGTTTTATGTACAATTTCAAGTGCTCCTAGGAGGTGGGTAAAATACGGTAAAAAGTTCAATTTTTTATATATATCTATATTATTATAAAATGACTCCAATGAAATAAATTGAACTTATATACATATTATGTATCTATTTTTGTAACACCCCAATCTTCTACGGTACACTTCTCTTTGAATAATACAATAGCGTGTGTTGTACGCAACACTGAGTTCAAGTACACCACGACTTACCAAACTAGCCGTTCAAAAGAGGTTATGAATAGTATTAACTAAATTTTAAATATTATATTATCCTTATAATTTTAATCCATATTATGAGTTTCTAAGACATGATTTATGAATAAATTCATTTTTTCAAATAAAAGAAGTATTTTTCAAAAAATGAAATTTTACCGCCTTTTAATGGAAAAGCCTTTTTTAAAACTAATATTTGAAACTTTTATATATTCAATTTGACAAAACGAAATTCTTTCTTAGAATTGGTACATAAGAATTTAGTATCAATAATGTTTTGGTGTCTTTCTGATAACTTTCATATTTGGGTGAATAGTGAAAAACACTATATTTTAACTGAAAACAACTTTTTTAATCAAAATAATTCATATTGTTAAATTATACATTTTAATGGTTTGGAAGTATAAATAGATTATAATTTTACTATTTAATCCAATTATGTTCATTTTAAGTAATTTCACCTTGAAATTGGACATAAAAAAGTGTCAAACTTTTGATAGTTATTATTTCTTAAAAATACGCCTTTTGGTTTCGAAAGCGGGAATCAATTTTAAATTAATAAATGAAACTTTAATGTTTTGAATTTGGTAAAATAGACTTAATTTTTGGATTCGGAATAACGAAATCAGCCTAGGGTGAAATTTTGGTACTTTTCGGATAACTTTTATATTTTGATGAATAGTAAAAATTACTAAATTTTAATTAAAAACAACTTTTTTAATCAAAAATAATTAATAGTGATAATTTGTTAATTTGAGTGGTTTTAAATTATATTTAAAATATATTTTTACCATGTAATAAAATTTGGGTCATTGAACATAATTTCACATTTCAACCGAACATAAACAACTGTCAATCTTTTGATAGTTATTATTTCTTAAAAACACGCTTTTTGTTTTAACAACGAGAATTAATTTTAAATTAATTTCTACCACTTCTGTGTTTTGAATTTGGAAAAATGGATTCCATATTTGGAATCAGGATGTCCAAATTGTGTAAATAGGTAACTTTTATTTTTAGACATTTTGAATAATTACTTCGGTAAATATTTTATTTAGCATGGTTAAATGGTAAATCCGGTAAATAAGGGTAAATAAATAATATTATAATAATATTAAATTACCCTAAAACGTGTATTAAACCTATTGGTTGATACATGGCCGACCATGGGCATCTTTGGGTCGATTTTGGGACCCCATGGATCCACTTGTAAGTGATAATGACACTTTATATTAATTAAGTTAAAGTAATTACAAAAATGACATAAGCATATATCTTTTAGAAAACAAAATTTTACATAGGGTTATATATGTTGGATATTAGACTATAAATATTCATTAGAAATAAAAAAAATATTTCTTACATAATGATATTTTATTTATAATTTTTAGACATTAAATAATTTAGTTTATTTATGACACAATGATGATGTAGTAATTACCATAATAGTGAAACATTAAGATAATTGATATTATAAATACCCAAATAAATATAATTTGAGACTTTTATGAATTACACTAATTTTATAGGATAATATGACATATTATGATTGATGTAATTAACTTTTTTAGAAGTAATCATTCTATTATTATTTTTAAAAAAATCTATTTTTGAATAGTGTCAAAATTGACATAAAAGAGTTTTTAAAACAAATATTATATTATTAATTGATATTAAATTCCTAAAAATATAAGGTTCGGCCAAGATACTTATATCATGATAGTTTTATCATTAATGGACCACTTGGGGGGTCGCTTGGATGTATATAGTAAGTTTATTAACTATATAATATAAAATTACAAAGTGACATGGTAAATGTCAAACTAATTAACTAAGAGTTAAAACTAAAAGATAAGGTTAATATAATGACCCAAACCTGTCTAAATTCTATTGGTTGATTGGTTTTAGACCTATAACCACCTTAAACTTTGAATAATCAAATTTGGAGCCATTATAAACCGAATATGAATTTATTATAAATTAATATTTTCAGCTTTTCCAAAGGTGCCCCTCACCCCTTTTATAAAAGGGCACTCCTCCTTCTCATTTATTCACACCTTCAAAGCCTTTTGGTTCGGCCAAACCCTGCCCAAATACTCTCTCAACTTCCCTCACTAAAACCTAGAGGCCTTAGTTTGATCCAAAAGCCAACCTAAGGAGCCCTTTTGATCAAATCAAAAGGAAGAACCCAAAGAAGAGGTAATGTTTTCACCACCCCTTTTCAAGTTGCTTTCTTCTTCCACTTATTCTTTATTTGTTATTACCATTATAAAATAATAACTCCAGTATCTTATATATACTGTGATGTTATTATAAATATGGTACAAACATATTCATTATTCTATCCACCCTTTGAATAAAATGTCACCATACGTGCGTACGTACGGCTTACCGTCTCCACGTCGTGGTGTAATTGTTATTCAATATATAATTATTTGGGTGGGTATAATAATTATGTGTAACTCATGAAAATAATAAATATAACATGATAATTATTCTTTATATATGATATACCATCCAATTATATATTATTTTAATATCAAAAGAATGATATTGTCGCTCGTGCGTACGTACAGAGTACCGTCTCCACGAACGCGATAAGATTCATTCTCCATCATATCCATTCAAGTATAATTCTCATTTGATGATTAAAAATAATGTTTAAGGAATTGATATCATTCTGGATATGAATAATATCCATCCCATTAATAACAAATATGGCTCACATAACAAAGAATATAAAGTAAAATAAACCCGTTAACACCCAAAATGACGATAATTCTAAGATAGTATTAACAAATCAATGTTAAAAGATCATATATAATATCATATTAATGTAAATGATTCTTGTATAATTCAATAAAAATTATTTCACCATTTTACAGGAGGTTAACCTATCATCTACCAAGGAAAAAGTACAATGTAAGGGGTTTCTTATCTCACTCTTAATTTCGTGAGAATTCCATTGTTCACCACTTATTTACTACATGTGGTGTATGTGTACTACCCATAATTGTATTCATTGTGTATTATAATTTAATTTATGGGTATTTACATCATCATTGTATGATCCTTCTTTCATGGGTTTATGTTTCATAAGTTACCTAATTGATAAGGGAATTTGAAATTTCAATTTCCATTTATTCGGCTTTACGCAAACTTCATTGATTATTTTACTCCAAGATTATGTGTGGAATAACTATTCATTTTCTCATGTCATAATTTCCACTACCCTTTTTTTGGATATAATTTTGATACACATAATCACTCCATTGATAATTTCTCAAGTCATCGATATAAATTTGATAAGAGTAATTTTAACTCATTCTCCATTTGTTGAGTTAAACATTCAATTCATTGGTGTTGTTTTTACAAGATTATGTGTGAATATCCTTTATTGTTTTACACTGAATATCCAATCATATTTAGTGTATTTATATATGTCACACATAACTATGTCATTGATTTATCCTTAACCTAAGGATACAACCTTTATGAGAGATTTCATCTCAATTTAAATTCCATTGAGACTTCTTCATTGTTATACACCAAATCACTTTTATGTGGTGTATATAATGTACTTTGACATAGTATATCATGAATCCCTTTATTCTCATGATATTAAAATGTTTTGATTACCTCAATTTTTTTTATTCAAGTGTCTCTCTTTTGGTTAGAATCTCTAACTAAAATAATTTTTTTAAATGTTTTAAAGACTTATTCATCTAAATCTTGCTCATTAATGTCCATGTTTTAAAAATGTTTTAAGGCTTTATTTATATGGACATTAATGATTTCAAATCAAAATTACTTTTAAAAGTTTCAAAGTGGTATGGGACACTTTGATTCAAAAATCTATTTTTAAATGGCTTCTTGACAAATAGTGTGACTTTTAAATGATTTCAAGAAAAAGGGGGATATTTATCTCAAATAGTTTTGATATTATTTTCATCTATGTCAACATCCTTCAATATTCTTGATTGAGGTTAATGTGATAGAATAAAATCTTCCATATTGTATCGAATGAGTTATGTTTGACTGTGGATGTGCTATTTTTATGTCATTCATGGTTTGTGGTTAAAGTATTGACATTTCGTATGCTAGTTTTAATACGAATGTTTATGTTATGTTTAAACCTGTTCATATGAGGAATGAATTGGACTTAATATGTGATGGGTGGAGCCCGCTATAGCAACTCGATGCATCGGTAGGTCTCATGAGACAAACTAGTGTCTTGGCACAAGGCCTTGGCAAAATCTTATTTGTAGTCTTGGCACGAGGCCTTGGCTATGTGGTTATGATAGTCTGGAATTATGCATTCCATCATTATGAAAGTGGTTATTGATATTGCATGTGATCATTCGACTAGTAGAATATCCATGTGAAAAAGTAAATGGCATTATTTCATTTTATCTTTGCCACTTTATGCTGATGTTCAAGTTTAAAAGGCTTTTGTTTTAGTTATAAATTGCCTTAAGTGTTTATGATTATCTATGAAATCTTCTGCTATAATGTTATCCTTTCTGAGCATCTGAGATCACCCCTTTTAGTGTTTTATTTTTCCCAGGATGAGAAGAAGTAATTTATGAATGACCTGCAAGGATAGTATGAGGGGATATGAAGACAAGATGTTGTTTTAGTTTTTTTACCTTATGATGCAATGTAAGACTTATGAATATATCTAGTGTTTCCAAGACTACTAAACTAATCGGTCTTTCAAGACTTGATCCTTTGAGATCATGCCAATGTTATGTAATAATGCACCGACTCTGGGTACCTAGGGTCGGGGCGTTACAGTTGGTATCAGATGAAGTTTAGTACAAACCTTGGAAGCTAGATTTAGATAAACTCTGATTAGAGCACGTAGACCTAAGATTAAATTTGAGGATTAGTATAGAAGAACTTCCTAGAATTTTGGTATTGTAGAGATTTTGAGTTTTCCGAGCAATACATCTCTGTGTGGATACGAGCTGGTAGAGGCGGCTCTGGCACTGATGTACCTAGGGGTAAAACCCGAAAACACCTCTTTGAGCTAGACTCAAACGGGAACTGGTGCATGACAACAGGCCCTACTGCACTCTTGGTGTCACGACCCGTCCTCGGGGCCCGTGCCGTGACTACCCCAAGCCCGCCTTCCATAGGCCAGGGGCTGGCGACTAGCACCAAGGCGTAAATCCCTGAAAAAGGGAAGGCATTGCCTTTGTAAAGTAAACAAGCACCACAGAGTAAGCAAGCGGAAAAGTAAACACTATGTAAAAACTGTAACAAGCTGTGCTGAAAGTGAAAGGGGCCGGAAATACAAGCCCAACTGTAATGTACAACTGAAAGGGAAAAACAGCAACTGAAAAGAAAAGCCACAGCATCGAGCCGTCCTCTGGAAATCCAACCTGAAGGGTGGGTACAGATAGCTCCCCTGCTCCTCGGGTCCCGCCGTCCGCTCCGAGTACGTCCCGCACAGTGGTCCACCTCCAGGTACCGTCCTGCTCTGCAAGCCTCAACCACGATCAACGTTGTCCGTCGTCTGCAACCAACACAACGTAGTGCGGGTATAGCCCATGCGGGGGTGAGTATAAACTACTCAGTAGGGACCCCGAGACCCTTGAAGGTCTCCCAAAATCTACAAAGGATAAACCACAAAGGAAAGATACAATCACGAAGTGACAACCGACACTGCTTAGGTATATGCCCATACATATACCTAAGTCATCAATTCCCGTTCGGCTCCAACATCCGAGCCCAAGCACAACCCAGTCCACACAGGAAAGAAAAATGTAAATCCACACAGGATAGCACAACACAATCCACAGAGGAGAGAAAAACGTAAATCCACACAGGATAGCACAACACAATCCTCAAAGGAGAGAAAAACGTAATCCACACAGGATAGCACGACACAATCCACAAAGGAGAGAAAAACGTAATCCACACAGGATAGCACGACACAATCCACAAAGGAGAGAAAAACGTAATCCATACAGGATAGCACGACACAATCCACAAAGGAGAGTAAACAGGATTTCAGCTCACACAGGTATACATCGTCGAAAAGGTGAAAGGGATGATCAGATATAGATACTGAATCATCTAAGCTGGGACCCACATAGGATACAAGACCAGCTGTCTTCATTGATTCATCTATGCTGGGACCCACATAGGATACAAGACCAACACTGAATCATCAAAGCTGGGACCCACATAGGATACAAGACCAGCACAGCTAGGACCCACATAAGATACAAGACCAGCTGTCTTCATTGATTCATCTATACTGGGACCCACATAGGATACAAGACCAGCACAACTAGGACCCACATAGGATACAAGACCAGCTGTCTTCATTGATTCATCTATACTGGGACCCACATAGGATACAAGACCAGTATTGAATCATCTAAGCTAGGACCCACATAGGATACAAGACCAACACGACTGGGACCCACATAGGATACAAGACCAGCACAGCTAGGACCCACATAAGATACAAGACTAGCTGTCTTCATTGATTCATCTATACTGGGACCCACATAGGATACAAGACCAGTATTGAATCATCTAAGATGGGACCCACATAGGATACAAGACCAGCACGGCTGGGACCCACATAGGATACAAGACCAGCTGTCTTCATTGATTCATCTATACTGGGACCCACATATGATACAAGACCAGTATTGAATCATCTAAGCTGGGACCCACATAGGATACAAGACCAGCACGGCTGGGACCCACATAGGATACAAGACCAGCTGTCTTCATTGATTCATCTATACTGGGACCCACATAGGATACAAGACCAGTATTGAATCATCTAAGCTGGGACCCACATATGATACAAGACCAGCACGGCTGGGACCCACATAGGATACAAGACCAGCACTCTTCATCGTCGCAGTACACTGAGGATCTCTGCACAGTCGTCGTCGTCGAAGTCGCAGCCAGCACTAGGGTTCCCGCACACAACAAGCTCGTTCGGGAGGGTCCGCTCCACGAGCCGAGAGGCTGATACATCAATTGTCACATAGTCCGAAGTTGATGTATCCAAAAGTTCCGTATCGTCAATAGGAACTCAACGCAACAGACGGCGCGTTAATCGGACGCCCGGTCTGAGAGATATTGGCTTTTTCGTCCCAGGGGCCCGGTTGGTTTTTAAGGCAAAACCATCCCGACCATACTCCACATGCATCCAAACCTCGGGCGGAGTATGCCAAAATATCTGTCTCACTTAGAGGAATTCAAAAAAGTCGACGGCATGTCAATCGGACGTCCGGAGCTCAAGATATAAGCGTTTCCGCTCCGAGGGCCCGGTTGGTTTCGTGTACGAACCAACTCGGCCGAACCAAAAGTATTCCGAAACCTTGAGTGCGATATACCGAAACGACTGTCTTGATCCAAGGATCATGTTGCCGCTGACAGCGCGTCGTTCAGAGGCCTGTAGCTCAAGTTACGGGCAAAAGACCAAAAACTGTCCGAAGACAGGGGGGTTTGGGCCCAGACCGACCCGGCCTGACCCCCCTGGGTCGGCCCAAAACGGGTCGACCCGACCCGGGTCCGGGTCAGACCTAGTTCGGCGTGGCCCGGTCCGGCTAGGGCGCGACCCGGCCGGTCGGACCGGCCTGGCTCGGCTCGGACGAGCGGCCGACCGAGGGAGCCACGGGGCGCCGCCCCCGCGGGATGAAGAAGCCGCGACCCTCAAGGGGCCGCGCTGGAGTCAACGGATGCGGCAAAGGCTGCGTCCCGTGCGTGTGAGCTGGACCCGCGCGGCCGCGGGTCCGCTGGCTGCCGCCGCCGCGCCGACGCCCCGCGCCGTCGGAGGCTTCCGCGGGCCACCGGAGTTGATCTGGTGTTCCGTTTTCCTTCCCATCTGTGCCGCTGCTCCTCCCGGGTCCCGTTCTTCACTGTGGAAACATCAAATCGCCCTTGTGTCACGTTTTATCGTCGCCCTCCAAATCCACACAATAACGAAGAACTGCGGAGGGTTGTCGTGCCGTGTTCGTTTGGCCCGCACCCTCCGCGTTAAGCGGTATCAATCGGGAGGATTAATCAACAAATAGAAAACGTAACCAAAAACAATTTTAATAATTTAAAATTGCACTTGATCCAGGTTCTTGTTTTAAAAGAAACAATCACGGGGATATAAATTATTTCACAAAAACCCCTATCTTGGTCAAGTCGTCGCACGCGCGTTCTTCGCGGAATTTGATCGTCGCGGAAGGAGGGGACCATCGCGTCATCGCGGTATCCGGCATTGCGTCGACGAACTCTGAGGACCAAGAAACAACAGATTCAATTTTAATAATTAAATCCATATTGAGTTATAATCTACAAAGGAATTTAAAGAACCGCAATCTCTCACCTCAACGGATGATCGAAGGTTTTGTTGCGGAGGAAGGAACGTCGCAGAAGAATGTCGCGGGAGAGGAAACGTCGGCGTCGTGGTACACGGCGTCGCGTCGTCGATTTCCTAGGGTTCAGCGTTCTTCGTTGAAGGCCAGCGTTCTTCGCGTTCTTCGTGAAGAAGGAGGAAGATCCTTAGAGATTATTCAAAGGTTTAAAACAACATTTCAAAAGGAGGGTGTGTTGGCCTTATTTTATTAACATGCCAACAAAACGAAAACGTGTCAAGAAACGAATGAAATTAATTCATAGAATTAATTTCAACGAATAAACCACCCATTTAATTCAATGAATAAAACCGCCCAATTAAATGGGTGCGTTAAGAAAATAAGAAAACGCGTCAGTTGACTTTCATAATGACGGGTTTTCACGGGTGTGTTACTTAGCGGAAAAGAAACGGTGGGTCTTGTGTGGGCCCCACCTCACAAATATCCTACCAAGAGGGTAGGATATTTTTGGATAGCACCCTATCCGCATCAACTCAGATTAAGCAGCTTTAAGTAGCTTCAAGTGTCTTCCAAGTGGCTTAAGTGAAGTAAAATAAAGTTTGTCGTACAATTATTTTATTTCTTAACATTAAGCCCGAAAATTAAAAACCACACCCGAGTAAACGCAACTCCGGAAGAGGCGTTTCTAAGCATGTACCGGCGCTGCGATTCCATCGGTGCCCTCGGAATTCGATTCCGATCACCGGTTCAAAAGTTAGAAAAACCCGCTCGTCCGTTCACTGAACGTACCAGAGCCAAACTTCGGAAAATGATTCTGGGAACACTGGGCCTCGGAATCAGGTGCCGTCATAAACTGCGCTCTTGTAAAAATCCAAAGAAAATTAAAAAAAAAATTTCCTTGAATTTCTCGGGTCTTTACATCACTCCCACCTCAGGGCTTTACGTCCCCATAAAGCTTCACCACAAACATAAGGATACAGAGGCGGTACCGAGCACGCATCTGAGACTCCCGCTCCCAAGTGCTCTCCTGGAGGTTCCCGAGCTGCCATCTGAAGTGCACTAGAGGAATTCGATCGTCCACGTAGGACCCGCTCCTATCGATCCTCGATCTCCACTGGGACCTCCGCAAAAGGTCTCCCCATCATCAACATCCAGCTCCCCATGGTCAATGATGTGTGTTGGTCATGCACGTATCGCCTCAGCTGGGATATGTGGAAGACGTCTGCACCCGGTGCTACTGAGGTGGTAGAGCCAGACGATAATCCACCTCGCCAATCCTACTGAGGACCTGGAATGGTTCGATGAAGTGCCGAGATAACTTGCCGCCTCAGCCAAATCTCTGTAATCCTCATCGAGGTGAGTCACGCAAGAAGACGTGGTCGCCATCCTCGAACTCTAGTGGCCTCCGCCTCCTGTCAGCTTAAGACTTCTGCCGGCTCTGAGCTGTCCTCATCCACTCCTGGATGACCTGGACCTTCTCTGTCGTGGCCTGGACAATCTCCAGGCCCACAAGTGCTGCTAAGATTTCTTCTTTGCCGATAAGAGAAATCTGGTCTCATCCCATGGATGAACCACTTCCTTTGCATAATACAGTCAATCCCGACATGGATGTTACTAATCCATACCAAGGATGACGTCGTAAGGCCTCGACGCTACTACCAAGAGATCCAACCGTTACTCTCGCCTCTAAGGGTTGAGTCACACTATCGGCGTCAGTGTGTGGTAACTGGGTCTCCTCCAGTAGATGTCTCACAAGTGAGGTTGAAGTCAACAGTATAAACTGGAACCTCTTAGTAACAATACAAAAGAGGACAGAAATGAAAACATCACAAAGGTAAGCGTATTTTACTATTGCAGCTCATAATACAAAGACACTACACAACAACAACAAGGAACTAGAAGTACAAAGGACGTATCCAATAGTTCCGCTCCTGTCCATCTGCTCCCAGAGCTCCATGATCGAGGACCTCAGCTGCCTGAAGCTGAGCTCTCGCATGTCCACCAACTCCTTGCAGTCGGGGTGGACCTCCTGGTGGTGGTGGTGGCAACACCTTGAAGTATCGCCCACCATCTGCTACTCGCCCATCTCCTCTGCCTCGTCCGCATGCACCCTGTGGACCACCGTGGCCGAACCTCTGTCTGGGAGGTCCGTCTACCACCTGCTGCTCATCTGTAAGACAAGTCGGGCAGTCTCGAGCCATGTGACCTTGCCCGCCGCATGCGTAGAAATGCTTGCCCCTCGTGTAGCTGGCTCTCCTTCGGGTGCCCCGCACAACCGTATCTTCATCCTGAGACTGCCCATCTGATGGTTTGGCCCGTTTGGACCTCTGCGTCACCTGTCTACTGCCAGCTGTAGAAGACCCTACTACGGGTCATCCCGCGGAGGGCCCTGTCACTAGAGCCTTCTCGGCGAGAAAACTCTCCACTAGAAGGGCTCTCTCCAACACCTCTGCCTGTGTCAGAATGTTGAGGGAGATCATCGAAGCCCTGATCTCGTGCCTCAGTCCCTGCTCGAAGGTCCGGGCCCGGAAGAATGGGTCCCATACCATATCTGTGGAGTAGCGTGAGAGATCAGTAAACCTCGCCGAGTACTGGGCCACTGTCACACTGCCCTGCCATAGCTGTAGCAGCTCTTGGATGCACACCGCACGGAGGGTGGCTGGGACGAACTCGGAGCGGAAGATGCTCTCACAGTCTGTCCAGAGGAGAGATGTCTCGTCATGCACCTGGAGCATAAAGCTCCACCATCTTCCTGCTGCCGCGTGCAGGAGGCTCGCTGCGAGGATCACCATGAGGTCTGCTGGTGTCCTCACTAGCCTGAAAACTCGTACGACCGCCTCCAGCCAGTCCTCGGCAGCCTGGGGGTCCGTCTCCCCACGAAACCTGGGTGGTCGCTGGCGCTGGAACTCATGCAGAGCTCCAAGGCGACGTGCATCGTCAGCGGTCGTGGCGGGAAGCATCGGTGGCTCGACGGGTAAAGGTACCACCGGTGCCTCTGCTGACAAGGAGCCCTGCACCGAGGCCTCGTCGCTCGGTGGGCTGTCATCATGCTCCACTCTCAGAACCCTAGCTGGCTGCTGTCATGGGGCCATCCTAAAAAGAAACAGGTGCACCACGGTCAGAACAGTATACCTGGTGAGCTGACACAAGTAATCACAAAGAAAACTTGAACACACATGCAATCAATGTTTTCGTGCATTAAGTCGGAAATCAGAAGTCAGGGTCCTGGTGTACGGATACGTCGGCCGCCGCACCAACACTGGACTCCCTTGACTGATAACCACACCCAATACTCTAAACACTATTTCTTCACATAGAAGAAAGATCAGAGTCTCCGGTAGAACCAACCACCTCTGATACCAATTTGTCACGACCCGTCCTCGGGGCCCGTGCCGTGACTACCCCAAGCCCGCCTTCCATAGGCCAGGGGCTGGTGACTAGCACCAAGGAGTAAATCCCAGAAAAAGGGAAGGCATTGCCTTTGTAATGTAAACAAGAACCACAGAGTAAGCAAGAGGAAAAGTAAACACTAAGTAAAAACTGTAACAAACTGTGCTGAAAGTGAAAGGGGCCAGAAATACAAGCCCAACTGTAAAGTACAACTGAAAGGGAAAAACAGAAACTGAAAATAAAAGCCACAGCGTTGAGCCGTCCTCTGGAAATCCCACCTGAAGGGTGGGTACAGATAGCTCCACTGCTCCTCGGGTCCCGCCGTCCGCTTCGAGTACATCCCGCACAGTGGTCCACCTCCAGGTACCGTCCTGCTCTACAAGCCTCAACCACGATCAACGTTGTCCGTCGTCTGCAACCAACACAACGTAGTGCGGGCATAACACATGCAGGGGTGAGTATAAACTACTCAGTAGGGACCCCGAGACCCCGAAGGTCTCCCAAAATCCACAAAGGATAAACCACAAAGGAAAGATACAATCACAAAGTAACAACCGACACTGCTTAGGTATATGCCCATACATATACCTAAGTCATCAATTCCCGTTCGGCTCCAACATTTGAGCTCAAGCACAACCCATTCCACACAGGAAAGCAAAACGTAAATCCACACAAGATAACACAATACAATCCACAAAGGAGAGAAAAACGTAAATCCACACATGATAGCACAACACAATCCTCAAAGGAGAGAAAAATGTAATCCCCACAGGATAGCACGACACAATCAGTTTTCCAAAAATATGATCAACAACATTTATATTAACCAACTCCCGGACTCAATAAGGAAGAGAATGGTGATGAATGATAAGAGCTCCAACAATGGAGACCATGGAGAAAAGAACCCTCAATTTCCATCATGCAAGAAATGTGGTAGGAGACACCCAGGAAAGTGTCTCAATCGGACTAAGAAATTATTTATGTGTGGGAAGGAAGGACATAAAATGAAGAATTGCCGAAGAAAAATGAAGAGTACTATGGAAGAAGATAAAAAAGGTCCCAAGAATCCATTTACAGTCATTTGCCGTAAATGTAGGGGACCTGGCCATTACCCAATTGAATGCCTTATTTTATAGGATATTTTCTTGGTCAAAGAAGAAGCTATGTGGAAATAAATGGTTAGAGAAATATTTAAAAAGTTTTAGTGCTCCTTGTTGATGGGTTTACTTTGGAATAATTTTCTCTTGTATTTGTAACCCTGAAGTTTTCCATGTGAGAATGATATTTAAGGAAGAATTATCTCTTCTCTTGTGGATATAGTTATAAATAAACATTTGGTTTTATATGATCATTGGGTTTGAGACAATTATAAGTTATTATAATTTGGGATGAAAATGCAAGGTATGAGATAAGATTTGTTGTTAAATTATGTTATGGTTGTTTTGAGGAATTTATCTCATTTTGGTAATGTTATAAAACATAGTTTTTGAAAAGGACAACACGCAGACCGTGTGACAACCCGTCGCGTCGAACAAAGCTGTGGGAATCAAACCCACAACCAAAGTGAGATGGGGATTCATCGCCTACCACTGGACTACGTGATGTCCCTGGATAGTGTGACTAATTATTTTTAGTTAAATGATTTTATTGATCAATAATAAGTAGATTTGGGTTCTTATGTCTTATCAAATGAATACCCTTGGTATAGGAAAATAATTTGGTGATTAAGTGATAAATGTAATTTTGGAGGATGTTCACTTTGTTGGGAACAATATATGCCCAAGGAAAATAGAATACTATGGGGTTTCATTTGTGGAGTAATGGTGGATTTTTATCAACGTTTTTATTGTGGATTTATAGTGATTTGGGTTATTTATGGAAATGATTAACCTATAATAGAGAATATGTGATGAGGTTAATTACTTTTAAGTATGCGACTTTAAGAGTATTTGATGTCATTTGAGGATACAATTTAACATGGGAGACTACATAATCAAATTCTTCTATGTTTTGGGTTTCAATATTAGTTTGGATTGTATTGAAGGATTTTAAAGACAATTGATTATTGAATGGTATTTATTTGACTTTGGGGTATTATTGGTTTAATTTTAGAAATTAAAATTAGTGTTTATTTCTCTCAAGGAATATCTTTTTTGGGTATCATTAGATCTTGTACTAACCATTTTGGTTTTGATTAATCTCTAAAGACAATGTAAATATATAGTTTATCTTGCATGGATCATGTGATTCTATAGAAGTTTATTCTAGCTCTTCCAGTGTGACCAAGTCTTCTTGAATACTCATCATTTAAAAAAATGAGTTAGTGGTAGAAATTTATTAAAGAATGAAACACTACTTAAAAAGTAAGTATATATCTTTATATTCCTAGTCAATATCATAAATGAATTCCTCATACTTATGTAATGTAACTTAAAACAAAAAATATTGTCCGTTTACTTTTCCTACTAGGAGACTAATGATCGTTTGTCCCAACACAAGTTTGTGGTTTTCTTATTGTTAACTTTCTCCGGATCATGATTTCTATCCCTCTCCAACAGAACTTGAAACTTAGTTTATCATCCATATCCATGTTTTCCTACCTGGAATCCTAGTATGTGTTATCTTGGGTGACCTTTATACCTCTCTTTCTTTCTTCTAAAGTGATAGTTTTATTGACTCTTTTTCCGATGTGGGACTTTCCATTCTCAGGTGCAATTTTTAAAATTGCGAGGACGCAATTTATTGAAGGAGGGGTGAATGTAACACCCCAATCTTCCACAGTACACTTCTCTTTGAATAATACAATAGCGTGTGTTTTACGCAACACTGAGTTCAAGTACACCACGACTTACCAAACTAGCCATTCAAAAAAGGTTATGAATAGTATTAACTAAATTTTAAATATTATATTATCCTTATAATTTTAATACTTATTATGAGTTTCTAGAAATTATTTAGGAACAAATTCATTTTTTCAGATAAAAGAAGTATTTTTCAAAAAATGAAATTTTACCGCCTTTTAATGGCGAAGCCTTTTTTAAAACTTATATTTGAAACTTTTATATATATTAAATTTGAAAAAATTAAATTATTCTTTAGAATCGGGACATAATAATTTAGTATCAATAATGTTTTGGTGTCTTTCTGATAACATTCATATTTGGGTGAATAGTGAAAAACACTATATTTTAACTGAAAACAACTTTTTTAATCAAAATAATTTATATTATTAAATTATACATTTTAATGGTTTGGAAGTATAAATAGATTATACTTTTACTATTTAATCCAATGATGGTCATTTTAAGTAATTTCACCTTGAAATTGGACATAAACAAGTGTCAAACCTTTCATAGTTATTATTTCTTAAAAATACGCTTTTTGGTTTCGAAAGCGGGAATCAATTTTAAATTAATAAATGAAACTTTTATGTTTTGAATTTGGTAAAATATACTTCATTTTTGGATTCGGAATAACGAAATTATCCTAGGGTGAAATTTTGTACTTTTCGGATAACTTTTATATTTTGATGAATAGTAAAAATTACTAAATTTTAATTAAAAACAACTTTTTTAATCGAAATAATTAATAGTGATAATTTGTGAATTTGAGTGGTTTTAAATTATATTTAAAATATTTTTTTAAGATTTAATACAATGTGGGTCACTGAACATAATTTCACATTTAAACCGAACATAAACAACTGTCAATCTTTTGATAGTTATTATTTCTTAAAAACACGCTTTTTATTTTAACAACGGGAATTAATTTTAAATTAATTTATGCCACTTCTGTGTTTTGAATTTGGAAAAATGGATTCCATATTTGGAATCAGGATTTCCAAATTGTGTAAATAGGTAACTTTTATTTTTAGGCATTTTGAATAATTACTTCGGTAAATATTTTATTTACCATGGTTAAAGGGTAAATCCGGTAAATAAGGGTAAATAAATAATATTATAATAATATTAAATTACCCTAAAATGGGTATTAACCCTATTGGTTGATACATGGCCGACCATGGGCATCTTTGGATCGATTTTGGGACCCCATGGATCCACTTGTAAGTGATAATGACACTTTATATTAATTAAGTTAAAGTAATTACAAAAATGACATAAGCATATATCCTTTAGAAAAACAATTTTTAAATAGGGTTATATATGTTGGATATTAGACTATAAATATTTATTATAAAGCTAAAAAGATTTACTACATAATGATATTTTATTTATAATTTTTAGACATTAAATAATTTAGTTTATTTATGACACAATGATGATGCAGTAATTACCATAATAGTGAAAAATTAAGATAATTGATATTATAAATACCCAAATAAATATAATTTGAGACTTTTTATGAATTAAACTAATTTTATAGGATAATATGGCATATTAGGATTTATTTAATTAACTTTTTTCGAAGTAATCATTCTATTATGATTTTTACAAAAATCAATTTTTGAATAGTGTCAAAATTGACATAAAAGAGTTTTTAAAAAAAATATTATATTATTAATTGATATTAAATTCCTAAAAATCTAAGGTTCGGTAAAGAGAATTATATCATGATAGGTGTATCATTAATGGACCACTTGGGGGTCTCTTGGTTTTATATAGTATGTTTATTAACTATATAATATAAAATTACAAAGTGACATGGTAAATGTCAAACTAATTAACTAAGAGTTAAAACTAAAAGATAAGGTTAATATAATGACCCAAACCTATCTAAATTATATTGGTTTAATGGTTTTAGACCTATCCCCACCTTAAACTTTGAATAATAAACTTTGGAGCCATTATAAAGCGAATATGAATTTATTATAAATTAATATTTTCAGCTTTCCCAAAGGTGCCCCTCACCCCTCTTATAAAAGGGCACTTCTCCTTCTCATTTGTTCACACCTTCAAAGCCTTTTGGTTCGGCCAACCCCTGACCAAATACTCTCTCAACTTCCCTCAATAAAACCTAGAGGCCTTATTTTGATCCGAAAGCCAACCTAAGGATCCCTTTTGATCAAATCAAAAGGAAGAACCCAAAGAAGAGGTAATGTTTTCACCACCCCTTTTCAAGTTCCTTTCTTCTTCCACTTTTTCTTTCTTTATTATTACCATTATAAAATAATAACTCCAGTATCTTATATATAATGTGATGTTATTATAAATATGGTACAAAAATATTCAGTATTCTATTCACCCTTTGAATAACATGTCACCATACGTGCGTACGTACGGCTTACCGTCTCCACGTCGTGGTGTAATTGTTATTCAATATATTATTATTTGGGTGGGTATAATAATAATGTGTAACTCATGAAAATAATAAATATAACATGATAATGATTCTGTATATATGATATACCATCAAATTATATATTATTTTAATATCAAAAGAATGATATTGTCGCTCGTGCGTACGTACGGAGTACCGTCTCCACGAACGCGATGAGATTCATTCTCCATCATATACATTCATGTATAATTCTCATTTTATGATTAAAAATAATTTTTATGGACTTTATATAATTCTGTATAGGAATAATATACATCCCATTAATAACAAATATGGCTCACATAACAAGGAATATAAAGTAAAATAAACCCGTTAACACCCGAAATGACGATAATTCTAAGATATTATTAACAAATAAATGTTAAAAGATCATATATGATATCATATTAAAGTAAATTATTCTTGTATAATTAAATAACAATTATTTAACCATTATACAGGAGGTTAACCTACCATCTACCAAGGAAAAATTACAAAGTAAGGGGTTTCTTATCTCACTCTTAATTTCCTGAGAATTCCATTGTTCACCACTTATTTATTTCATGTGGTGTATGTGTACTAACCATAATTGTATTCATTGTGTATTATAATTTAATTTATTGGTATTTACATCATCATTGTATGATCCTTATTTCATGGGTGTATGTTTCATAAGTTACCTAATCGATAAGGGAATTTGAAATTTCAATTTCCATTTATTCGGCATTACGCAAACTTCATTGATTATTTTACTCCGAGATTATGTGTGGAATAACTATTCATTTTATTACGTCATAATTTCCACTACCCATTTTTGTGGATATACTTTTGATACACATAATCACTCCATTGATAATTTCTCAAGTCATCGATATGAATTTGATAAGAGTAATTTTAACTGATTCTCCATTTATTGAGTTAAACATTCAATTCATTGGTGTTGTTTTTACAAGATTATGTGTGAATATACTTTGATTGTTTTACACTGAATATCCAATCATATTTAGTGTATTTATATTTTTCACACATAACTATGTCGTTGATTTATCCTTAACCTAAGGATACGACCTTTATGAGAGATTTCATCTCAATTTAAATTCCATTGAGACTTCTTCGTTGTTATACACCAAATCACTTTTATGTGGTGTATATAATGTACTTTGACATAGTATATCATGAATCCATTTATTCTCATGATATTACAATGTTTTGATTACCTCAATTTTTTGTATTCAAGTTTCTCTCTTTTGGTTAGAATCTCTAACTAAAATACTTTTTTTAAATGTTTTAAAGACTTATTCATCTAAATCTTGCTCATTAATGTCCATGTTTTAAAAATGTTTTTAAGGATTTATTTATATGGACATTAAAGTTTTCCAATCCAAATTCCTTTTAAAAGTTTCAAAGTGGTATGGGACACTTTGATTCAAAAATCTATTTTTAAATGGCTTCTTGACAAATAGTGTGACTTTTAAATGATTTAAAGAAAAGGGGGGATATTTCTCTCAAATAGGTTTGATGATTATTTTCATCTATGTCAACATCCTTCATTATTATTGATTGAGGTTAATGTGATACAATAAAATCTTCCATATTGTATCGAATGAGTTATGTTTGACTGTGGATGTGCTATTTTTATGTCATTCATGGTTTGTGGTTAAAGTATTGACATTTTTTATGCTAGTTTTAATAGGAATGTTTATGTTATGTTTAAACCTGTTCATACGAGGAATTCGTTGGACTTAATAAGTGACGGGTGGAGCCCGCTATAGCTACTCGATGCATCGGTAGGTCTCATGAGACAAACTAGTGTCTTGACACAAGGCCTTGGCAAAATCTTATTTGTAGTCATGGCACGAGGCCTTGGCTATGTGGTTATGATAGTCTGGCATTATGCATTCCATCATTAAGAAAGTGGTTATTGATATTGCATGTGATCATTCGACTAGTAGAATATCCATGTGAACAAGTAAATGGAATTATTTCATTTTATCTTTGACATTTTATGCTAAAGTTCAAGTTTAAAAGGCTTTTGTTTTGGTTATAAATTACCTTAAGTGTTTATTCTTATCTATGAAAGCTTCTGCTATAATTTTATCCTTACTGAGCATCTGAGCTCACCCCTTTCAGTGTTTTATTTTTCCCAGGATGAGAAGAAGTAATTTATGAATGACCTGCAAGGATAGTATGAGGGGATATGAAGACAAGATGTTGTTTTAGTTTTTTTACCTTATGATGTAATGTAAGACTTATGAATATATCTAGTGTTTCCAAGACTACTAAACTAATCGGTCTTTCGAGACTTGATCCTTTGAGATCATGTCAATGTTATGTAATAATGCACCGACTCTGGGTACCTAGGGTCGGGTCATTACAGTTGTCATCATAGGAAGTTTAGCACAAACCTTGGAAGCTAGATTTAGATAAACTCTGATTAGAGCACGTAGACCTAAGATGGACTTTGAGGATTAGTATAGAAGAACTTTCTAGAATTTTGGTATTGTAGAGATTTTGATTTTTCCAAGCAATACATCCCTGTCTGGATATGAGAAGGTAGAGGCGGCTCTGGCACCGATGTACCTTGGGGTAAAACCCGAAAACACCGTTTTGAGCTAGACTCGAACGAGAACTGGTGCATGACAACAGGCCCTGCTGCACTCTTGGTTACGAAACTCATGGGAAATATGCTTAGGATAATTTACATTTTCTTTACAAACCGATTTAAAGTATTATATATATATAAGATGAGATTAAATGACCTTGGTTAATCCTAATGTGTTTCAAATTGAGAATATGGTGACATGTTAATCTCTAAATGATTTTATGACTACTGTTACTCACACAATGATTTCTAGTTTTAGTCAATGGCTGGATTCCAAGGAAGTCATAGTGACTTTGAGAATGATGTACAAGGTGGGAAAGATGGTGGCAATGAGTAAAAAAATGGAATGTTGATAGGCGTAAAAGATATCATCTTTATGCCAAATCAGTTTTCCAAAAATATGATCAACAACATATATATTAACCAACTCCCGGACTCAACAAGGAAGAGAAAGGTGATGAATGATAAGAGCTCCAGCAATGGAGACCATGGAGAAAAGAACCCTCAATTTCCATCATGCAAGAAATGTGGTAGGAGACACCTGGGAAAGTTTCTCAATGAGACCAAGAAATGCTTTACGTGTGGGAAGGAAGGACATAAAATGAAGAATTGCCAAAGAAAAATGAAGAGTACTATGGAAGAAGATAAAAATGGTCCAATGAATCCATTTATAGTCATTTGCCATAAATGTAGGGGACCTGGCCATTACCCAAGTGAATGCCCTATTCTATAGGATATTTTCTTGGTCAAAGAAGAAGCTATGTGGAAATAAATGGTTGGAGAAATGTTTAAAAAGTTTTAGTGCTCCTTGTTGATGGGTTTTCTTTGGAATAATTTTCTCTTGTATTTGTAACCCTGAAGTTTGCCATGTGAGAATGATATTTGAGGAAGAATTATCTCTTCTCTTGTAGATATAGTTATAAATAACCATTTTCTTTTATATGATCATTGGGTTTGAGACAATTATAAGTTATTATAATTTGGGATGAAAATGAAAGGTATGAGATAAGATTTGTGGTTAAATTATGTTATGGTTATTTTGAGGAATTTATATCATTTTGGTAATGTTATAAAACATAGTTTTTGAAAAGGACAACACGCAGACCGTGTGACAACCCGTCGCGTCGGACAAAGCTGTGGGAATCGAACCCACAACCAAAGTGCGATTGGGATTTATCGCCTACCACTAGACTACGTGAAGTCCCTGGATAGTGTGACTAATTATTTTTAGTTAAATGATTTTATTGATCAATAATAAGTTGATTTGGGTTATTATTTCCTATCAAATGAATACCCTTGGTATTGGAAAATGATTTGGTGATTAAGTGATAAATGTTATTTTGGAAGATGTTCACTTTGTTGGAAACACTATATGCCCAAGGAAAATAGAAAACTATGGGGTTTCATTTGTGGAGTAATGGTGGATTTTTATCTACGTTTTTATTGTGGATTTATAGTGATTTGGGTTATTTATGGAAATTATTAACCTATAATAGAGAATATGTGATGAGGTTAATTACTTTTAAGTATGTGACTTTAAGAGTATTTGATGTCATTTGGGGATACAATTTAAATTGGGAGACTACATAATCAAATTCTTCTATGTTTTGGGTTTCAATATTAGTTTGGATTATATTGAAGGATTTTAAGGACAATTGATTATTGAATGGTATTTATTTAACTTTGGGGTATTATTGGTTTAATTTTAGAAATTAATATTAGTGTTTATTTCTCTCAAGGAATATCCTTTTGGGGGATCATTAGATCTTGTACTAACCATTTTGGTTTTGATTAATCTCTAAATACAATGTAAATATATATTTTATCCTCCATGGATCATGTGATTCTATAGAAGTTTATTCTATCTCTTCCAGTGTGACCAAGTCTTCTTGAATACTCATCGTTTAAAAAAATGAGTTAGTGGTGGAAATTTATTAAAGAATGAAACACTACTTAAAAAGTAAGTATATATCTTTATATTCTTAGTCAATATCATAAATTAATTCCTCATCCTTATGTAATGTAACTTAAAACAAAAAATGTTGTCTGTTTACTTTTCCTACTAGAAGACTAATGATCGTTTGTCGCAACACAAGTTTGTGGTTTTCTTATTGTTAAATTTCTCCTTATCATGATTTCTATCCCTCTCCATCAGAACTTGACACTTAGTTTATCATCCATGTCCATGTTTTCCTACCTGGAATCCAAGTATGGGTTATCTTGGGTGACCTTTATACCTCTCTTTCTTTCTTCTAAAGTGATAGTTTTATTGACTCTTTTTCCAATGTGAGACTTTCCATTCTCAGGAACAATTTTTAAAATTGTGAGGACACAATTTATTTAATGAGGGGTGAATGTAACACCCCAATCTTCCACGGTACACTTCTCTTTGAATAATACAATAGCGTGTGTTGTACGCAACACTGAGTTCAAGTACACCACGACTTACCAAACTAGCCGTTCAAAAGAAGTTATGAATAGTATTAACTAAATTTTAAATATTATATCATCCTTATAATTTTAATCCATATTATGAGTTTCTAAGACATGATTTATGAACAAATTCATTGTTTTAGATAAAAGAAGTATTTTTCAAAAAATGAAATTTTACCGCCTTTTAATGGCGAAGCCTTTTTTAAAACTAATATTTGAAACTTTTATATATTCAATTTGACAAAATGAAATTCTTATTTAGAATCGGGACATAAGAATTCACTATCAATAATGTTTTGGTGTCTTTCTGATAACTTTCATATTTGGGTGAATAGTGAAAAACACTATATTTTAACTGAAAACAACTTTTTTAATCAAAATAATTTATATTATTAAATTATAAATTTTAATGATTTGGAAGTATAAATAGATTATACTTTTACTATTTAATCCAATGATGGTCATTTTAAGTAATTTCACCTTGAAATTGGACATAAACAAGTGTCAAACTTTTGATAGTTATTATTTCTTAAAAATACGTCTTTTGGTTTTGAAAGAGGGAATCAATTTTAAATTAATAAATGCAACTTTTATGTTTTGAATTTGGTAAAATATACTTCATTTTTGGATTTGAAATAACTAAATTATCCTAGGTTGAAAGTTTGGTACTTTTCGGACAACTTTTATATTTTGATGAATAGTAAAAATTACTAAATTTTAATTAAAAACAACTTTTTTAATCGAAATAATTAATAGTGATAATTTGTGAATTTGAGTGGTTTTAAATTACATTTAAAATATATTTTTACCATGTAATACAATGTGGGTCACTGAACATAATTTCACATTTAAACCGAACATAAACAACTGTCAATCTTTTGATAATTATTATTTCTTAAAAACACACTTTTGGTTTTAAAAACAAGAATTAATTTTAAATTAATTTCTGCCACTTCTGTGTTTTGAATTTGGAAAAATGGATTCCATATTTTGAATCAGGAAGTCCAAATTTTGTAAATAGGTAACTTTTATTTTTATACATTTTGAATAATTACTTCGGTAAATATTTTATTTACCATGGTAAAAGGGTAAATCTGGTAAATAAGGGTAAATAAATAATATTATAATAATATTAAATTACCCTAAAACGTGTATTAACCCTATTGATTGATACATGTCCGACCATGGTCATCTTTGGGTCGATTTTGGGACCCCATGGATCCACTTGTAAGTGATAATGACACACTATATTAATTAAGTTAAAGTAATTACAAAAAAGACATAAGCTTATATCTTTTAGAAAAACAATTTTTACATAGGGTTATATATGTTGGATATTAGACTATAAATAATCATTATAAAGATAAAAATATTTCATACATAATGATATTTTATTTATAATTTTTAGACATTAAATAATTTCGTTTATTTATGACAAAATGATGATGTAGTAATTACCATAATAGTGAAAAATTAAGATAATTGATATTATAAATACCCAAATAAATATAATTTGAGACTTTTTATGAATTAAAATAATTTTCTAGGATAATATGACATATTAGAATTGATGTAATTAACTTTTTTCTAAGTAATCATTCTATTATGATTTTTACAAAAATCAATTTTTGAATAGTGTCAAAATTGACATAAAAGAGTTTTTAAAACAAATATTATATTATTAATTGATATTAAATTCCTAAAAATCTACGGTTCGGCCAAAAGACTTATATCATGATAGGTGTATCATTAATGGACCACTTGGGGGTCTCTTGGATATATATAGTATGTTTATTAACTATATAATATAAAATTACAAAGTGACATGGTAAATGTCAAACTAATTAACTAAGAGTTAAAACTAAAATATAATGTTAATATAATGACCCAAACCTGTCTAAATTCTATTGGTTGAATGGTTATCGACCTATCCCCACCTTAACCTTTTAATAATCAAATTTTAAGCCATTATAAACCGAATATGAATTTATTATAAATTAATATTTTCAGATTTTCCAAAGGTGCCCCTCACCCCTCTTATAAAAGGGCACTCCTACTTCTCATTTCTTCACACCTTCAAAGCCTTTTGGTTCGGCCAACCCATGCCCAAATACTCTATCAACTTCCCTCACTACAAAACAATATGAAAATTTTTATCCAAATACACATGGAAATTCTATTCATAAGATCCATAAATATAGCAAGTTAGGCCTTAGTTTGATCATAAAGCCAACTTAAGGAGTCCTTTTGATCAAATCAAACGGAAGAACACAAAGAAGAGGTAATGTTTTCACCACCCCTTTTCAAGTTGCTTTCTTCTTCCACTTATTCTTTCTTTGTTATTACCATTCTAAAATAATAACTCTAGTATCTTATATATACTGTGATTTTATTATAAATATGGTACAAACATATTCAGTATTCTATCCACCCTTTGAATAACATGTCACCATACGTGCGTATGTACGACTTACCGTCTCCACGTCGTGGTGTAATTGTTATTCAATATATAATTATTTGGGTGGGTATAATATTGATGTGTAACTCATGAAAATAATAAATATAACATGATAATTATTCTGTATATATGATATACCGTCCAATTATATATTATTTTAATATCAAAATAATGATATTGTCGCTCGTGCGTACGTACGGAGTACCGTCTCCACGAACGCGATGAGATTCATTCTCTATCATATCCATTCAAGTATAATTCTAATTTGATGATTAAAAATAATGTTTAAGGACTTGATATCATTCTGGATATTAATAATATACATCCCATTAATAACAAATATGCCTCACATAACAAAGAATATAATGTAAAATAAACCCGTTAACACCCGAAATGACGATAATTCTAATATATTATTAACAAATCAATGTTAAAAGATCATATATGATATCATATTAATGTAAATGATTCTTGTATAATTCAATAAAAATTATTTCACCATTATACAGGAGGTTAACCTACCATCTACCAAGGAAAAAGTACAAAGTAAGGGGTTTCTTATCTCACTCTTAATTTCGTGAGAATTCTATTGTTCACCACTTATTTATTGCATGTGGTGTATGTGTACTACCCCGAATTGTATTCATTGTGTATTATAATTTAATTTATGGGTATTTACATCATCATTTTATGATCCTTCTTTCATGGGTTTATGTTTCATAAGTTACCTAATCGATAAGGGAATTTGAAATTTCCATTTATTCAGCTTTACGCAAACTTCATTGATTATTTTACTCCAAGATTATGTGTGGAATAACTATTCATTTTTTTATGTCATAATTTCCACTACCCTTTTTTGTGTATATACTTTTGATACACATAATCACTCCATTGATAATTTCTCAAGTCATCGATATGAATTTGATAAGAGTAATTTTAACTCATTCTCCAATTGTAGAGTTAAACATTCAATTCATTGGTGTTGTTTTTACAAGATTATGTGTGAATATCCTTTGATTGTTTTACACTGAATATCCAATCATATTTAGTGTATTTATATTTGTCACACATAACTATGTCGTTGATTTATCCTTAACCTAAGTATACGACCTTTATGAGAGATTTCATCTCAATTTAAATTCCATTGAGAATTCTTTGTTGTTATACACCAAATCACTTTTATGTGGTTTATATAATGTACTTTGACATAGTATATCATTAATACCTTTATTCTCATGATATTACAATGTTTTATTACCTCAATTATTTGTATTCAAGTGTCTCTCTTTTGGTTAGAATCTCTAACTAAAATACTTTTTTTAAATGTTTTAAAGACTTATTCATCTAAATCTTGCTCATTAATGTCCATGTTTTAAAAATGTTTTAAGGATTTATTTAAATGGACATTAAAGTTTTCAAATCAAAATTCCTTTTAAAAGATTCAAATTGGTATGGGACACTTTGATTAAAAAATCTATTTTTAAATGTCTTCTTGACAAAGAGTGTGACTTTTAAATGATTTCAAGAAAAAGGGGGATATTTCTCTCAAATAGTTTTGATGATTATTTTCATCTATGTCAACATCCTTCATTATTCTTGATTGAGGTTAATGTGATACAATACAATATTCCATATTGTATCGAATGAGTTATGTTTGACTGTGTATGTGCTATTTTTATGTCATTCATGGTTTGTGGTTAAAGTATTGACATTTCGTATGCTAGTTTTAATACGAATGTTTATGTTATGTTTAAACCTATTCATATGAGGAATGCATTGGACTTAATAAGTGATGGGTTGAGCCCGCTATAGCTCCTCGATGCATCGGTAGGTCTCATGAGACAAACTAGTGTCTTGGCATAAGGCCTTGACAAAATCTTATTTGTAGTCTTGGCACGAGGACTTGGCTATGTGGTTATGATTGTCTGGCATTATGCATTCCATCATTATGAAAGTATTTATTGATATTTCATGTGATCATTAGACTAGTAGAATATCCATGTGAATAAGTAAATGACATTGTTTCATTTTATCTTTTCCATTTTATGTTGAAGTTCAAGTTTAAAAGGATTTTGTCTTGGTTATAAATTTCCTTAAGTGTTTATGCTTATCTTTGAAAGCTTCTGCTATAATGTTATCCTTACTAAGCATCTGAGCTCACCCCTTTCAGTGTTTTATTTTTCCCAGGATGAGAAGAAGTAATTTATGAATGACCTGCAAGGATAGTATGAGGGTATATGAAGACAAGATGTTGTTTTAGTTTTTTTTACCTTATGATGTAATGTACGACTTATGAATATATCTAGTGTTTCCAAGACTACTAAACTAATCGGTCTTTCGAGACTTGATCCTTTGAGATCATGCCAATGTTATGTAATAATGCACAGACTCTGGGTACCTAGGGTTGGGGCGTTACAAGTTTGACCTAAAATAAATTTAAATAAAATAAATAATTATTTAAATAAAAAGTCAGTTTTAACCAATAACTTAGTGTTTTCACTATTCATTAAAAATTGAATGTTTTTAGAAAAATACCAAAAATTTACCCTGGGATAATTTCGATATTCCGAATCCAAAAATGAATTCCATTTTGAAAGCTAAAATTTATAAAATTTCAAAAATTGTGTATTACTATTCATAATGGCTAGTTTATATAATATTTTAACAACATATTGTTGTTTAGTGAAACTCGGTATTGCATACAACACACGCTATCATGGAAGGTCATGATTGCATGTAATGAAATCCAAGTCAGGGTTGCGTGTAGTGAAAGATTCCTTTTTTGTTGCATATAATAGAATCAAACCGTATTTCATTTATAAATTGAATATATATATAAATACACTCAATGTTGCATAGAATAACTTTAATAAAAAAATTGAAATTGTGTGTAACAGGATCCAAGAAGTGTGTTGCGTATACTGCGAGCTAATATGGTGTTGCGTATAGCACAAGATAATCTTGGTGTAGCATACAACACAAGACATAAAATAAATTAAAAATAATACTTCTCATAAAATCTCGGGGTGTTACATTCTACCCCCCTTAAAATGAATTTCGCCCTAGAAAATCATCGGGGTTATAAATCGTTTACTACTTGAAAGTTTCTGACATAGAAACCCACATCCTTAAAAAGAATACTAAATCATCATTTTAAAAATGAACATTAGAAACATAATGAATACCCAAAGTAACTCATCACTGGGTTTCCTCATTCGAGAATATAGGTGAAAATATGGATATGGAAGAGAAATCTAACAATCAAGTTCTGATAGAGTGTGGTAGAGAACATGGCTATGAAAAATCCAACAATCACAAAGCCATAAATTTTTTATGATCTAAGGTACCATCTGATTCATCATATATGAGGGTACTAGGACAACATTTTTGGTTTTCAATATCGTTTCCCTATAGTTGAAAATTTTGAATTAGAAGAAATACTTACTTGATTTTGGTACAATCTCGCTGTTGGTCGTCCCATGACCAATTTCCACTTCATATATTAAAGAAAGGAAGTTGAATGTGTCATTCATGAAGTGTTAGAAGATCATGTGATAGAATGATGGGTCATTCCATCTGTCTCAAACAAAAGGTTAGAAAAAGTTATCAAATATACGTAAGTCCATCTATGGTGAGGTTAATCGTAAATGATTCTAAAATAGACTTATACTTCATCTATCATACTGCTTAATAAAATAAAACTAGTTTCTACTAACAGGGACTTCTTGTAGGACAGAGGTAGGCGATAAAGGCCTCTCTCACTTCGGTTGTGGGTTCGATTCCCATAACCTTGTCCGACGCGATGGGTTGTCGCTCGTCCTGCAGGTTGTCCCTTTTTCTAAAACTAAACTATTATAACATTCCGGAAATAATATGGAAAAAAATTTATATCCTTAAACAATACTATCTGATGTCCAACATAATCCATTCCAATCTTTAGGCTTATCCAAAGCACATATGTATAATCTCATAGTATAAAGAAAACAATTACTTGAAAGGTCACATAATAAGCATGTGAATACCAAAATTTATCCCCCATATATCATAAGATATATCTTTCTGGTCACATTACAAACATGTGAATACCATAATCATGTATTCTTTTGAAACATGAATTACCATATATCCTTAGTGAAAACATGAATTCTATTAAAAGTTAACTCTTTCCACATACCGAAGTCCCAAAATTTCTATATACTCAAACCATGATATCACTTTGTCCTTATATCAGTCATGATCTCATGAATACTATCAAACATTTAATTTTCTCCTTATCCCTTCAATATGCGCATATCATCTGCTTTCCAAAATATTTCAATCACTTTTCATGGTTACCGGTACCATATAATTATTGAAAACCACCATAAACTAATACATAGATATTCCAATATTCCACAATACTATAAATGAGATTCCACAACATTATTTTGGAATCCCATTACATAAACACATAATAATTCCACTCAATCATTGTCATACTCAACATCACCAATAGTGATCGCATGTGACTTCCCTTTATACTTTTCCTTAAGATGTCGTTGAGGTCGATCATCATTAAACCTTGGATTAGGGCATTGGTTAGCATAATTCCCCATTTCCTTGCACTTGAAGCATTGAAGTGTTGGTGGAACATTCTATGTAGTCTTTTTTCTATTCTCATCATTTGCTACCTTTTTCCCATTACTTCGACACTCAGCTGCTCGATGACCTTATTTTCCACAATTGAAACATTTTCTAGTACCTTTTATAAAATCTCCACCATGCTTCTTTCCACACTTTGATAATAAATAAACATTCACCTTCTTTTCACCATTGTTCTGAGGTTTTTCATTGAACTCCATCTTCCGTTTCTTGTCAAAACCATGAGATGGATATGTTACACAAACTTACAGTTCTACCTTGATATCACAACACACAATTTCTTCATAGCTACTGGAATCTCTTATCGTTAATGCCCTTAGAAGACTTGGTTTTAATCCACTGAAGAATCGATCAATTTTACTTTCAGGTTGGATGATAAATCCATATGCATGCATTACAAGACTTGTAAAATTCTCCTTGTATATACCAAAAGATTACTCATCAATTTTCTTAAGCTCAAGGACCTCCTTTTACATCATTTTTTGATGAATACGAGGGAATTACTTATTGGAAAACAAGTTCTTGAACTCATCCCATTCCATGTATTCAATTTCATCTTGGGGCCTTGTATTCTTAATTAGAGTCCACCACTGGTCTGCTTTACCTTCTAAACAGTAAATATCTAAAATGAATTTTTTATGTTCTGAATAGAGAAGTATCAAAAATATCTTTTCAATGGTACTAATCCATTGTTCAGCAACAAGTGGATCATAAGACCCACTAAAGGAAGGTGGGCGTTTCCTCATGAAGGACTCAATATAATATTCTTCCTTTATCTGTTAATTTGGAGGTCCAGAATGATTCATAGCTTGTGTAAGTATAGAAATAATATTTTTCACTCCATCTCCCATAACATTGGTTTGTTCAAGAGGACAATCATGGCATTGTCCATTACATTGATCAACATGGTCCCTTCGGGTTCCACCCATCATCTAAAACCCAAAAAGAATTGTGTGAGGGGCAAAAATCATGCTAGGAAAACAACATAACAAAGGGGAGTACTTTCAATCTCTAACATCTTAGGTTTAATTATATGATCATTACCATAATTCTAGGTATATAACATATACTTATACTTAACCTTAGGGACATCCCTAGACATACCTTAGAAATATCTCTAGGGATCTCACTAATGTTTTTTCATCCTATTTTCCAAAGGATAAATAAACCTTTACTGTGATACCAAATATAGAGAACCAATCTTGAAGTACATGGAAATTACATTACATTTGCAGAATACATAATGTATAACAAAAAATGACACCTAAGGACCATAATAGTTTAGTGTCTTTGGAAACTCGGAACATAATCTTCTAATCATGGTGAAGGATTTTCAACATCTCCCATAAAGATATTTCACTTTTGTTTTCTAACCTAAAACCTTTCTTTATATAATGGGGAAAAGAAAACATATAAAGGGTGAGCTCAAATGTTAATTGAGGGTAAGAATAGAGAAAATAAAACAAACCATATACATTTGAACATAAAAACATGAACATAAAGTTTAAACCTCAAGATCTTGATTTGTGAAATAAATCATGGAGTACATAAGTCATAGATCATAAAAGAACATTAATCATGATAGAATAGCATGGGAATAAAACATGTAATCATGGCATCCATTAATCACATGATATGATTTCCATAGTATCCTAGGAATTGCTACCAAGACCATCATAGTGGACAAAGTCCCTTACTGAATCGATTTCACACCTCGTTCCAGTATTGTATCACCGAACCAGATTAACTTGATGTTTCATCCATGTCTATATCATGAGATATAAATCATTACCCAATGCATTGGAGGGAGATATAGTTCCCACCCATCTCATAATGAAATAATTCTTATGTGTTCCACAAAATCATAAATCATACATCATAGCATAACCCATATAATAAAAATGGGATTCTTAAACATCATGCCATCATAACATAATCTATATACAATAAAGGACTTCATAAAAACATAATTCCATCATAACATAATCAAATCAATGTAATAATAGGTATAGAAACAGAACCCTATATTATCTTAGATGGAAAATAATTTTGATAAAACACTTGGACTTTCATTCTTGAGGAAAATATCCTTTTTACTTCAAAAACATTTTCCTTTCTCAACATGTCATACAATTTTAAACTAAAAGAAATTAATTAAAAATAAACTTGAAAACATGTAAAGGAAGATTCTTGGAAATAATGTTATATGAAATCATAAAAAATCCATTCATTCTGTATAAGTTAAAAAAAACATTTTTCTCGTACTTTTGTCAGAAAGTCAAAAAGTACCTCTTATGGTAAACCAAAGAAAGATTCCTTCCATACTGCGTAGTAAAAGTCAAAAATGGGTAAAATGGTATTTAAACATATATGAAAAATTTTTTAGAAAACAAGGACATGGATGATAACAATAACCCTAGTAAATACTTATGAATAAATAATCTCAGATAAGAACGAGATTGGAATAGTTATCCCTTACCTTATGTCTAATTTCTTCTGTATGTGTCCGAGACTCTTCTTCTTCGACGTGCCTCTTTTAAACTTCCTCTTAGGGAATGAGAGTTGGTCTTTTGAGAAGACCAAAACCTCTATGATATAACTAGAGAGGTTGAGAAGAGAAACTGGCAGGGTTTGGCCAATCTTGACGACTCAAAATTGTGTAAAGAGGAGAGGGAGGATGTTCCCTTTTATAAGAGGGGTGAGGGGCACCTTAGAAAAAACGTAAAATATTACTTTATAATAAATTCATATTCGGTTTATAATGGTTCCAAGGTGAATTATTTCGAGGCTAGGGTGGGGATGGGTTGAAATCATCTCAACTAATAGGATTTAGACAAGTTTACATTGCCATTTTAACCTTATTATTTATATTTAACTCTAAGTTAAATAATTTAACTTTTACCGTGTCTTCTTGTATTCCTACACTATATTGTTAATAAACATATTATAAACTACCAATAGTACCCTAATAGGTTAATTAATTTCATATATATTATTATATAACTCTTTTGGCCGAACCTTAGATTTTTAGGACCATTATATAAATTAATAATATAATATTTGTTTAAAAAACTCTTTTATGTCAATTTTGACACTATTTGGTATTATGTTTTCTCTAAATTCATAACAACATTATTACTTCGAAAAAATTCATCTAACCAACCATAATATGTTATATTAACCTAGAAAATTAATTTAATTCATAAAAAGTCTCAAATTACATTTCTTTGGGTATTTATAATTTCAATTATATTAATATTTCATTAATAAGGTAATTACTGCATAATAATTGTGTCATAAATAAATTAAATTATTTAATGTCTAAAAAATATAAATAAAATACTATTATGTAAGAAATATTTTTATCTTTCTAATTAATATTTATAGTCTAATTTATATTATATATAACCCTATATTAAAAATGTTTTAGTTATTAAACTTTGATTTTAACTCTTTTAACTCTTCTTTAAATAAAATAATAATAAGTGTCCTAATGTAATACAAGTGGACCTAAAGGGTAATATTTTATTGGTAAGGTTTTTTTGGGAAAATTAAACTTATCCAATAGAATTAGGACATGTGTTAGGGTAATAATAATATCATTTTTACCCTTAATTACCCTGTTTACTTTTAACTATGTTAAATAAAAGTAAAAAGTTATTATTCACCAAAAATTATTTGTATCTTATTGAACTGCATTTTACTTCTTGATATTAACTGTGTCTCTCGGAGTTTCTAAATTCAACTCACAGAAGTGGTAAAATTACATTTTCTATACAATTGCTAATGCTCTTAGGAGGTGGGTAAAATACGGTAAAAAGTTCAATAAATTTTTTATATATCTATATTGTTATAAAATGACTCCAATGAATTACATTGAACTTATATAGGTATTATGTATCTATTTTGACCTAAAATAAATTTAAATAAAATAAATTATTATTTAAATAAAAATTCTATTTTAACCAATAACTTAGTGTTTTCACTATTCATCAAAAAATGAAAGTTTTCAGAAAAATAAAAAAAATTCACCCTATGCTAATTTCGATATTCCGAATCCAAAAATGAAGTCCATTTTGAATGTTAAAATTTATAAAATTTCAAAAAGTGGGTATTAATATTCATAATGGCTAGTTTATATAATATTTTAATAATATATCGTTGTTTAGTGAAACTTATTATTGCGTACAACACATGCTATCGTTGAAGGTCGCGATTATGTGTAATGAAAGCCAAGTCAGGGTTGTGTGTAGTGCAATATTCCTTTGTTGTTTTGTATAATAGAATCTAACCATATTTCATTTATACATTAACTATATATATATATATATATATATATATGTATATATATATTTACACTCAATGTTGTGTAGAATAACTTCTATCAAACGAACTTGAAATTGTGTGTAACACGATCCAAGAATAGTGTTGCATTTATGACAAGCTAATAGGGTGTTGCGTATAGCGCAATATAATCTTGGTGTAGCATACAACACAAGACATAAAATAAATTAAAAAGAATATTTCTCATAAAATCTCGGGGTGTTACATTCTACCCCCCTTAAAATGAATTTCGCCCTCGAAATTCGTCGGGGTTATAAATTGTTTACTACTTGAAAGTTTCTTTCAGAGAAACCCACATCGTAAAAAGGAATACTAAATCATCATTTTAAAAAGGAACATTAGTAACATAACGAATACCCAAAGTAACTCATCACTGGGTTTCCTCATAGGATAATATAGGTGAAAATATAGATATGGAGGAGAAATCTAACCATCAAGTTATGATAGATAGTGGTAGAGAACATGGCTATGAAAAATCCAACAACCACAAAGCCATAAATTTTTGTTGATCTAAGGTACCATCTGATTCATTGGATATGAGGGTACTAGGCAACATTTTAAGTTTTCTATATCATTTCTCTAAAGTTGAAAATTTTGAATTAGAAGAAATACTTACTTGATTTTGGTACAATATCACCGTTGGTCATCCGATGAACAATTTAAACTTCATATCTTAAAGAAATAAAGTTGAATTTTTCATTCATGAAGTGTTAGTAGATCATGTGATAGAATAATGGGTCAAACCATCTGCCTCAAAAAATGGTTAGCAAAAGTTATCAAATATACAATAGTCCATCTATGGTGAGGTTAATCATATATGATTCCAAAAATGGGCTTATACTTAATATATCATACTGTTTAATAAAATAAAACTAGTTTCTTCTAACCAGGGACTTCTTGTAGTCCAGATGTAGGTGATAAAGGCCTGTCGCACTTCGGTTGTGGGTTCGATTCCTGCAACCTTGTCCGACACGACGGGTTGTCGCCCGTCCTGCAGGTTATGACTTTTTCTAAAACTACACTATTATAACATTCCTGAAATAATATCGAAAAAAATTTCTATCCTTAAACAATTATATCTAATGTCCAACTTAATCCATTCCAATATTTAGGCTTATCCAAAATACATCTGTCCAATCACATAGTATAAAGAAAATGATTACTTGAAAGGTCACAAAACAAGAACATGAATACCATCATTTATCCCCCATATATCCTAAGATATATATTGTTGGTCACATTCCAAACATTTGAATAATTTAATCATGTATTCTTTTGAAACATGAATTACCATATAACCAAAGTGAAAACATGAATTCTGTCAGAAGTTAACTCTTTCCACATACCAAAATCCCAAAATTTCTATATACTCAAACTATGATACCACTTTCTCTTTATATCAGTCATGAGCTCATCAATACTATCAAACATTTCATTTTATCTTTATCCCTTCATTATGCGCATATCATCTTCTTTTTAAAATATTCCAATCACTTTTCATGGTTACCGGTACTATATAATTATTGAAAACCACAATAAACCAGTACATAGATATTCCAATATTCCACAATACTATAAATGAAATTCCACAACATTATTTCGGAATCCCGTTAAATAAACACATAATCATTCCACAACATCTTTGTCATACTCAACATCGCCAATAGTGATCGTATGTGACTTCCCTTTGTCCTTTGCATTAAGATGGTGTTGAGGTCGATAATCATTAAACCTTGGATTAGGGCATTGGTTAGCATAATTCCCCATTTCCTTGCACATGAAGCATTGAAGTGTTGGTGGTGAATTCTCTGTAGTCTTCTCTCTATTCTCATCATTAGCTACCTTTTTCCAATTACATCAACAATCAGCTGCTCGATGACCTTATTTTCCACAATTGAATAATTTTCCAGTACCTTTTAGACAATCTCCACCATGCTTATTTCCACACTTTGAGAATAAAGAAACATTCACCTTCTTTTCACCATTGTTATGAGGTTTTTCCTTGAACTCCATCTTTATTTTCTTGTTAAAACCATGAGATGGATATGTTACACCAACTTCCAGTTCTACCTTGATTGCACAACGCACAATTTCTTCATAGCTACTGAAGTCTCTTATTGCTAATGCCCTTAAAAGACTTGGTTTTAAGCCACTGAAGAATCAATCAATTTTACTTTCAGGTTGGATGATAAAGCCAGTGTATACCTTGCAATCCTTGTAAAATTCTCCTCTTATATACCGACAAATTAATTATCTTTTTGCTTAAACTCAAGGAACACCTTTTCCATCTTTTTTCGAAGAATACGAGGGAAGTACATATTAAAAAAAAAAGTTCTTGAACTCATCCCATTCCATGTATTCAATTTCATCTTGGGGCCTTGTATTCTTAATTAGAGTCCACCAATGTTCTACTTCACCTTCTAAATGGTAAACAATTAAAATGACATTTTCATGTTCTGAACAGTGAAGTATCAAAAATATCTTTTCAATGGTACAAATCCATTATTCAGCAACAAGTGTATAAGAAGACCCATTGAAAGAAGTTGGACGTTGCCTCATGAAGGACTCAATAGAATATTGTTCCTTTCTCTACTCATTTGGAAGTCCAGAATGATTCATAGCTTGTGTAAGTATAGCAATAAGATTTTTCACTCCATCTCCCATAACATTGGTTTGTTCAGGAGGAAAATCATTGAATTTTCCATTACATTGATCAACACGGTTCCTTTGGGTTCCGTATATAGTCTAAAACCCAAAAAGAATAGTGCGAGAGGAAAAAATCATGCTAGGAAAACAACATAATAAAGGTGAGTACTTTTAATCTCAAACATCATAGGTTTAATTCTATGATCATTACCATAATTCTAGGTATAAAACCTATAATTATACTTAACCCTAGGGACATCCCTAGAAATACCTTAGAAATATCTCTAGGGATCTCACTAATGTTTTCACATCCTAGTTTCCAAAGGTTAACCAAACCTTTGCTCGGATACCAACTGTGGAGACCCAAGCTTGACGTATATGGACAATAAATTAATTTTTTGGAATACTTAATACATAAAAAATGGCACCCAAGGACCTTAATAGTTTAGTGTCTTTGGAAACTCGGAATATAATCTTCTAACCATGGTGAAAGATTTTCAACATCTCCTGTAAATATCTTCCACTTTTGTTTTCTTACCTAAAACCTTTCTTTATATCCTGGGGAAAAGAAAAATTATATAGGGTGAGATCAAATGCTCATTAAGGGTAATCATGGAGAAAATAAAACAAACCATATAAATTTGAACATAAAAACATGAACATAAAGTTTAAACATCAAGATCTTGAGTTGTGAAATAAATCTTGGAGTACATAAGGCATAGATCACAAAGGAACATTAATCATGATAGAATAGCATGGGAATAAAACATGTAATTGTGGAATCCATTAAGCACATGATATGATTTCCATAGTATCCTAGTCAATGCTTCCAAGACCATCATAGTGGACAAAGTCCCTTACTTAATCGAGTTCACTCCTCATTCCAGTCCTGTATCACTGAACCAGATTAACTTGTCATTATAGCCATGTCTATCTCATGAGATATAAATCTATAACCAATGAATTGGAGGGAGATATAGGTCCCAACCATCTCATAATGAAATCATTATTATGTGTGACACAAAATTATAAATCATACATCATAGCATATCCCATGTAATAAAAATTAGATTCTTAAACATCATGCCATCATAACATATTCCATATTCAATAAAGGACTTCATAAAAAAATAATTCCATCATAACATAATCAAATAAATTTAATAATAGGGATATAAACAAAACCCTATATTATCTTAGATGGAAAATAATTTTGATAAAACACGTGGACTTCCATTCTTGAGGAAAATATCCTTTTTTACTTCAAAAACATTTTCCTTTCTCAGCATGTCATGCAATTTTAAACTAAAAGAAGTTAATTAAAAATAAACTTGAAAAATTGTAATAGAAGATTCTTGGAAATAATGTTCTATGAAATCATAAACAATTCATTCATGACATATAAGTTAAAAAACATTCTTCTCGTACTTTTGTCGGAAATCCAAAAAGTACCTCGTATGGTAAACAAAAAAAGATTCCTTCCATACTACGTAGTAAAAGTCAAAATGGGTAAAAAGGACTTTAAAAATATTTGAATACATTTTTAGAAAACTTGGACATGGATGATAACAATAACCCAAGTAAATACTTATGAATGAAGAATCTCAGATAAGAACGAGATTGGAATAGTCATCTCTTACCTTATGTCCAATTTGTTCCGTATGTGTCAGAGACTTCTCTTCTTCAACGTGCCTCTTTTAAAATTCCTCTTAGGGAAGTAGAGTTGGTCTTTTGAGAAGACCAGAACCTATATGATATAACTAGAGAGGTTGAGAAGATAAATTGGTAGGGGTTGGAAGATCATGAAGGCTCAAATTTGTGTAAATAGGAGAGGGAGGGGGTGCCCTTTTATAAGAGGGGTGAGGGGCACCTTTGAAAAAACATAAAATATTATTTTATAATAAATTCATATTCAGTTTATAATGGATCCAAAGTGACTTATTTCGAGGATAGGGTGGGGATGGGTTGAAATCCTATCAACCAATAGGTTTTATACAAGTTTACGTTACCATTTTAACCTTATCATTTAGATTTAACTCTAAGTTAAATAATTTATCTTTTACTGTGTCTTCTTGTATTCTTACACTATATGGTTAATGAACTTACTATAAACTATCAATAAAACCCAAATAGGTTCATTAATGTCATATATATTATTATATAAGTCTTTTGGCCAAACCTCAGATTTTTAGGACCATTATATTAATTAATAATATAATATTTGTTTTAAAAACCTTTTTATGTCAATTTTGACACTATTTGGTATTATGTTTTCTCTAAATTCATAACAGCATTATTACCTAGAATAAAATTCATCTAACCAACCCTAATATGTTATATTAAGCTATAAAATTAGTTTAATTCCTAAAAAGTCTCAAATTACATTTATTTAGGTTTTTATAATATCAATTATGTTAATATTTCATTAATAAGGTAATTACTGCATCATCATTATATCATAATTAAATTAATTTATTTAATGTCTAATATATATATATATATATATAATACCATTATAAAGGAAATCGTTTTATCTTTCTGATGAATATTTATAGTCAAATGTATCGTATGTATAACACTATATTAAAAATGTTTTAGTTATTAAACTATGATTTTAATTCTTTTAACTCTTCTTTAAATAAAATAATAATAACTGTCCTAATATAATCCATGTAGACATAAAGGGTAATATTTTATTCCTAAGGTTGTTTTTGGTCGAATAAAACTTATCCAATAGAATTAGGACATGTGTTAGGGTAATAATAATCTCTTTTTTACCCTTAATTACCCCATTTACCTTTACCGTGGTAAATAAAAGTAAAAAGTTACTATTCACCAAAAAAATATTTTTGTCTTATCGAACCAAATTTTACTTCTTGATATTAACTGTGTCTGTCTAATTTTCAAAATTCAACTAATAGAAGTGGTAAAATTTAGTTTTATGTACAATTGAAAATGCTCCTAGGAGGTGGCTAAAAGACGGTAAAAAGTTCAATAGAATTTTCATATATCTATATTATTATAAAATGACTCCAATTAATTACATTGAACTTATATAGGTATTATGTATCTATTTTGACCTAAAATAAATTTAAATAAAATAAATGATTATTTAAATAAAAATTCAGTTTTAACCAATAACTCAGTGTTTTCACTATTTATCAAAAATTGAAAGTTTTCAGAAAAATTCCAAAAATTCACCCTATGATAATTTTGATATTTCGAATCCAAAAAAGAAGTCCGTTTTGAAAGATAAAATTTCAAAAATTGGGTATTAATATTTATAATGGCTAGTTTATATAATATTTTAACAACATATCGTTGATTAGTGAAACTCGGTATTGCGTACAACACACACTATCGTGAAAGGTCGTGATTGCGTGTAATGCAAGTCAGGTCAGGGTTGCGTGTAGTGCAAGATTACTTTGTTGTTCCGTATAATAGAATCCAACTATATTTCATTTATACATTGAATATATATATATATATACACTCAAAGTTGCGTAGAATAACATCTATCAAACGAACTTGAAATTGTGTATAACACGATCCAAGAATAGTGTTGCATATACTGCAAGCTAATACGGGGTTTCTTATAGCGCATGATAATCTTGGTGTAGCATACAACACAAGACATCAAATAAATTAAAAAGAATATTTATCATAAAATCTCGTGGTGTTTAATTTAAATTCAACCCAATTAGTTGGAAAATGTTTATATTTTTATGAATTCTATATAATTTAATAAAATATTATTCATTTAAAATATCAATAGTATCAATTTTGACACTATTCATTAGTTGACTTTTTAGAAATATCATAACATATAGATATGTTCGAACAAACTCCTTTAAACCATAAATAACATGTCAAAGTGATCCATAAACTTACTGGATGACATTAATTCACTCAAATTATATTTATTTCACTATTTTTATTATGATTTCTTTGGTATTTCTATTAATAAAATAAGTTTTATATCAGTATTGAGTCTTCATTAATGATAATTATTTAATCTCTAAAAATTATAAATAAATATATATGATGTAGTAAATTATATTATATTTTCAAATGCTACCTGTAATTTATTTTATTCTCTTTGAATCCCTAAATTAAAATTAATATACTTATATAAAATGAGAGTGTTACATATAGTCACATTCATTAATGTTTTTTATATTAATTTCATATTCCTGGGAAAGTGGCCATTAAGTCATTATATTTAGAAACACAGATGATAAGGATCTAATTTATTCATCCAATTGGATTTCTAATGTTGATATGGTAATTTTATAATATTATTTTTACCTTAAATTATTCAATTTACTTTTAATAATTGTAATAGAAATAATTACTAAAGTTACTATTCATAATGCCCAAAAATAAAAGTAACCTATTAACATAATTTAGACCCACTGATTCAGAATATGGAATTCATATTTTATAATTTAAAAATTCATAATTTTATGAAATTAATTTATAATTAATTCTCGTTGTTAAAACCAAAAAATGGGTTTTTAAGAAGTAAAAACTTATCAAAAGATTGTTATGTGTTTATGTACAATTTAAATTTAAAATTACTTAAAATGACCAAAATTAAATTAAATGATAAAATAAATAATCAAATTACACTTTAAACACAATTAATAAGACTATCTACCAATATAAATATATTATATGAAAAGAATGTTTTGAATTAAAATGCAGTAACTTTCATTATTTATTAAAATATGAATTTTATCAGAAAAATACATAAAATTCCAAAAAAATAAATTTTTGTGTTCCAATTTGAAATAATAAGTTTATTTTGTCAAATAGAATATATAAAATTGTTAAAAAAACAAAATTTAAAATAGGTGCACTATCAAAAGGCAGCAAAACTGCATTTTTTTGAAAAATAATTCTTTTATCAGAAAAATTGATTTTTCTTATATCATGTCCAGAAAATACATAAGTTGAATTTTAATATAATATAAAATTATAAATATGGATAATACTATTCATAACATCTATTTTATATCTTATCAAATAATAATTTTTTAATAGTATATCATTTTTTAGTGGAAGTTGGAATTGCGTACAACGCAAGCTATCGAGGAAGGTCGCTCTTGCATGAAACACAAGACAAAAATATGGTTGCTTATAATTCAAGCTACCATGGTGTTTCATATAGTACAATATAAAATTGATGTAGAATATAACACATTACATCAGAGAAATTAAAAATAAACTATCTTATAAAATATCAATGTGTCACATTCTACTCCCCTTAAAATGTATTTCCCCCTCGAAATTAATCTGGGTTATAAATGGATTACTAATTTAATGTTTCTTTCATGGAAACAAACATTGTAAAAATAAATACTAAAACTTAATTTTAAAAAATAAAGTTACAAACATAATTGTTTCCAAAATTAACTCATCAATAAGTTTCCACATAAGAGAACATAGGTGATAAGTAGAAACATGGATATAGAAGAGAAATATAACCATCAAGTTATAACGGATAATGATAAAGAATAAGTTTTGGAGAAAGTTAAATTCCAGAAATCCATAAATCTGTGATGATTTAAGGGACAATTTGATTCATCGGATAAGAAGGTACAAGGATAAAATTCTGGATTTAAAGATCCTTTTCCTAAATTTGATGAATTTTTGTTTGAGAAGAAATACTTACATGATCTCAGTTCAATCTCAGTATTGATCATTCTATGGAAAATTTTCACTTCATCTATTATTTAAATAAATGAAGTTGAATTTTTCATTCTTGAAGTGTTATCAGATCATGTGATAGAATTATATGTCATTCCATATGTCTCAACAAAAAGGTTAGAACCGGTTATCAAATATGCATAAATCCACCTATAGTGAGGTAATACATTAATATAACAAACTTCAACCATAATATAACTTATACTATCCATCAATGGATAACATTACAATCCTTCCAAACACTAAAAATATAAAACTTTAGAAAGAGGTTAACTAAATCGACTTAACATTTGTATGACAACCCTGCTTTTTATTACAAATTAAGCATGCTTTATTACATAAAACGTCACTTGATACAACAAAGAAGATCGAGAGGTTTAGTGTCTTTGGGGCTTAGGATCATTACATAAAAACATTAAACTTGAATTACAACATCTTTATTGAAAACTTTCTTTACATGACCACATACATTCCTTCGTACGTAGCATTGCATGGGATAACCTGAGGACATGCATAAGAAAAGGGTGAGCTATAAAGCCCAGTAAGGGAGTACACAATGAATAACATGAGGAGTACAATACATGTTAGAAAATAGGCATATCAATAGAGCATAAGAAAAACATGAACATAAAGGCATGATAATCATAACATGGAAATGTGGCAACAACACTTAACATTGAATTAGCATGAGCCAAGGCTCATTGCACATGGAGCCTGAGTAAACCCTCATTGCACTTGAAGCACGAGTAAACCCTCGTTTCACTTGAATTAGCATGAGTCAACACTCATTGCACATGACGTATCATGATACTATACTTTACCCAATGCATTGGAGCGCTATAAAGGGGGCACCCTTCTTAAACATTTCATTTCATGCATAAGTGTGCCACATGGATCATAAAACATGGATTCATAAAACATAATCATTTATTCCATGATAAAGGAATGTGGAATTAATACATGAAACTTTACAATCAATAGGTAAATGTGCGTAAAGGTGAATACCCTTGATGGATAAATGGGCATGGTATTCACTACACAATGACATTGGCTTAGAAAATCGGGGCGATTTCGGCAGCGTAACGGCGTGACATAAGAATTCATAAAAAGGGTTGATGAGAGATAAAGGGGTTCCTCATCATATTTAAATGTAATGGAAAGTAAGGAGGTCATATATATACATGTCCCAACAATAGAAATGGAATTTAGATTCATGATACAAAAGTATTTCTTGAATGTAAAAGAAGAGAGAGAAGTTCCTTTCGGAATTTCGGCATAGTAACGGGCATTCATGGGAGGCATTTAATGAGAGAGAAAGGGTTATACCATCATTCAAACAATAATAGGAAAGTATGGGGGAGGTTAGAAACCATACCCCAACATTAATAATTTAAATTAAAAGGGCAATACAACTTAAAGAAAATTGACAAATATGAGAAAGGAATAAAAAAACCCTTACTTGGAAGTGTGCTTCCAAAGGCTAGAGAGAGGCTTGTGAGAGGCTTCTTGGGAGCTTGGGTCTCCTTGGGAGGTTTCTAGAGAGAGTAGGGTAGAGGTTGGACAAACTCCAAGGGATTTTAGTGAGGAGGAAGTGGGAGCTTGGGTGGGTTTATATAAGAAAGGTGAGAGAATTCTTTATTATTTAGGTTTGGGACCCCTTATATTAAAATAATCCAAACCACAAACCATCCCATGGTATTTGCCCATGGTTTCTGGAAAAGGAAAGAGGAAAAAAATATTTTACAAGGCCAAGGTCCGAACTTATTAAAAAATTAGGGTTGCTTATGTGGAGGTGAGTCACACTCCCATGGAAATTAATTTAAAAAGGCAAAGTGTTGAATAAGTCTTGAGGGCTCCATTAATGCTTTGAAAAGTAAGTCAAACAAACCCAAAACCTCATTATTTTAATGATAAAACACATATTGGCCGAACATAAGGATTATGGTATTTTATTACATCACCATTGGGTCATTATGATGTCATAAAACACATTATATATTTAAATGGTATTTAATTTTTACCCAAAAATTTGACTGTCTCAGAAAATTATGACAAATTCACCGTTGGATAATTTCGACGTCCTGATTCCAAAAATAATATTTATTTTATCTAAATAATTTTCTAAATATGTGAATTTTCACTTTTAAAATAAAAACTGACATTTATAAAAAAATTCACGGGTTTTGACAGAAATGGCTTTCAAACCTTAATAAAAATTTTAATTGCATTCACAAAATTATAAGATCATTTATACTTAATAAAAAAAATTAATTTAATATTAATAATAATATTTTATTAAAATATTATTTAATTCAAAAATCCTTTAATTTAATAAAATATAACTCTTAATTAAATAATAACTAAAAACACCATTTGTACTTTAAAAACTAATTACAATGTATCAAAAATGACTAGAAATTATATTCATTATAAAAAATAATAATGTACATGAACATGGTGCTACTTATTTGTTACATAACCCCTTAAAATAGCCGCATAAGACCTAAGGGTAAGGTGTGCGATGGTGAAAGACTCTTGGGGTTGCTCGGATAACATCGCTCGAGTTGTAATTTCAATCAACTTCCATTTTTCCCGTAGATGATCACGTTTGAGCTTGACTTGATGAAGCTCAGCTTGGGCTTGGTCAAGGGCAAAGCCCAAAGATGCCACCTATTTTCTGAGCTCCGACAAATGGGCTTCGTAAAGGGCAATTCTACTAGATGAGGCCATCGCTTCCTTTGTCTGAGTAGAAATGGGTTCGTTAAATCCTTATATTTATACTACTCAGATGATCACTGTTCAACGACTATAAAAGTAACGGTCACAAATCTTAACGTAAAACTAAAGAAGTTGACATCTTATAAAAAACATTTTTCATAAAGAAACATTTAACCGAATCAAGAGGGATTTTCCATTAATGAAACTTTGGGTCGTTACAACATTCCCCCCTTAAGAAATTTCGCCCTCAAAATTTTCCTTTTCCCACACTAAACCAAATCTGGGTAAATTAGCTTCATCATATCCTCTGACTCCCAAGTTTCTTCTTCAAACTTGTGGTTTCTCCACAACACCTTGACGAGGGGCATTGTCTTATTTCGTAGAACTTTTTCTCTACGATCTAAGATCTTCACTGGTTGCTCCTCATAAGAAAGATCGTCTTCTAATTGTACCACCTCGGAAGAGAGTACATGTGAAGGGTCTGGTATGTACTTCCTTAAGAGGGATACATGGAAGACATCATGCACCTTGTCCATAGTAGGTGGAAGTTCTAGTCGATAGGCCACAGCCCCAACACGATCAAGAATCTCGAAGGGGCCGATGTACCTTGGACTTAACTTCCCTTTCTTTCCAAACCTCATGACCTTCTTCCACGGAGATATGCGTAAAAACACCATGTCTCCAACTTTAAACTCAAGGTCTCATCGACGATTATCTGCATAACTCTTTTGTCGACTTTGGGCTGCCTTGATATGCTGCTGAATGGTTTTCACCTTCTCCACCATTTCTTCGACCATTTCTGGTCCAAGCAGCTTACGTTCACCGACCTCATCCCAACATGCTGGTGTTCTACACCTTTTCCCATACAGGGCTTCATATGGTGCCATTTGGATGCTCGAGTGGAAACTATTATTATAAGAGAACTCAACTAGAGGAAGATGTTGATCCCATCCTCCTTTAAAGTCCATTGAGAATGCTCTCAACATATCCTCAAGTGTTTGGATAGTCCGCTCGGATTGGCCATCAGATTGAGGATGATAGGCCGTACTGAAGTTCAGTTCAGTATTCAGAGCATGTTGAAGACTCTTCCAAAACTTAGAGGTAAATCTTGGATCTCGGTCAGACACAATAGATAGTGGTACTCCATGCAACCGTACCACTTCCCTGATATACATCCGTTCCAGTTGATCCAAAGAGAAATCCTCTCGAATAGCAATGAAGTGTGCAGTCTTTGTAAGATGATCCACAACAACCCAGATTGCATTGTTGCCTTTGGATGTCCTTGGAAGTCCAGTGACGAAGTCCATGGTGATGTTCTCCCATTTCCAATCTGGTATGGGCAATGGTTGCATCATCCCCTTAGAATTCTTCTTCTCTGCCTTCACTTGCTGACACACCAGGCACTTTGATGTATATTCAGCGATCTCCATCTTCATATTATCCCACCAAAAGTTTTCTCGGAGATCTCGATACATCTTTGTGCTCCCTGGGTGAATAGAGAAATTTGAACTATGTGCATCATCCAAAAGTTCCTTCTTCAGCTCCGAACTTGATGGAACACATAGTCTTTTCCCAAACCGCACAATTCCTTCTTCATTAACATTAAACTCTGAGGATTTTCCCTTTTTGGTAGCTTCCACTTTTTCTTGGATTCCTGCCTCATCCTTTTGAGCATCCTTTATCCTTTCCAAAAGAGATGGTTGAGCAATCATTTGTGAAAGGATTGATGATGTTCCCTTTTTTATGATTCCCACATCCATCTTCATCAAGTCTAAGAAGATTGGATCCTTCTCAATTCTCATCATTGATAGAATAGCTGGATCCTTTCTACTTAGGGCATCCTCCACCTTGTTCGCTTTCCCAGGGTGGTAATGTATTGAACAGTCATAATCCTTGATGAGCTCTATCCATCTTCTCTGGCACATATTAAGCTCTTTCTGTGTGAATATATATTTAAGACTCTTGTGGTCAGTATATATCTCACATTTCTCTCCATAGATATAATGCCGCCAGATTTTCAAGGCAAAGATCACCGCCGCCAACTCCAGATCATGCGTTGGATAGTTTCGCTCATGGATTTTCAACTGTCTTGAGGCATAGGATATCACTTTATCATTCTTCATCAGCACACATCCTAATTCTTTCTTCGAAGCATCACTGAATACCACAAAAAGCTCCCCACTTGTGGGTAAAGTGAGCACGGGTGCAGTGATAAGCCTCCTTTTCAACTACTTGAAGCTTTCTTCACATTCATCACTCCAAGCAAACTTTACTCCCTTTCGAGTTAGCTTGGTAAGAGGGTTGGACAATCGTGAGAAATTTCTCACAAATCGTCGATAATATCCAGCTAATCCCAATAAGCTACAGATATCAATTACCGATGTTGGCCTCAGCCATCCCTCAATTGCATCTGTTTTGGAGGGGTCCACAGATATCCCATTGCTTGTGATGATATGGCCCAAGAATGAGACCTCCTTCAACCAGAACTCACACTTGCTGTACTTGGCATAGAGCTTCTCCTTGCGCAAAGTCTCCAGTACAGTTCTTAAATGATCCTCATGGTCCTCCTTGGTTTTGGAGTATATTAGAATATCATCTATAAAGACTACCACAAATTTGTCTAGGTAATCTCTAAAGAATCTATTCATCAAGTCCATGAATATTTCTGGAGCATTGGTGAGTCCGAAAGGCATTACAATGAATTCATAGTGCCCGTACCTTGTACGAAAAGCAGTCTTGGGGATATCTTCCTTCTTCACCCTTACTTGATAATTTCCCGACCACAAGTCCACCTTGGAAAAGTATTGTGCTCCACGCAGCTAATCAAACAAGTCATCGATTCTTGGGAGAGGATACTTGTTCTTTATCGTGATTTTGTTAAGTTCACGATAATCGATGCAAAGCCGCATTGACCCATCCTTCTTCTTGACGAAGAGGACTGGTGCACCCCATGGTGATGCACTTTTGCGTATAAACCCTTTATCTAGATTCTCATGTAGTTATTTCTTCAGCTCTTAAAGCTCAACAACATCCATTCTATATGGAGTCTTGGATATTGGTAGCGCCCCAGGTATAAGTTCAATTGAGAACTCAACATCTCTTCTTGGAGGAAGACCAGGAAGTTCCTCGGGAAATACTTCAGCGAATTCCCTCACAATAGGCATTTCTTCAAGGGTGGTTTCTTCCTTGGACTCAATCATCTAAGCCAGATATGCATGCTCATAAGGCAGTAATATCCATGCTTGAGATGATGGAGCTAAAGGAGATTCATCTTCCTCCTGACACTTGTAAAGAATCGGGGGTCGATTCTCCATATAGAGTGTGATTTCCCTCTCCCGACAATTTATGTTGGCTCTATATAAGGAAAGCCAATCCATGCCAAGAATTGCATCAAATTCCACCAAAGGGAGTATGACGAGGTTCGCCAGGAAATTCAATCCACAGATTATAACAGGGGAGGACTTATACTCATGGGATGCAATGATTTCCCCATTTGCTGTACTCACCGACATCTTTACTTCCATGTTTTGCGGTGGTGCAGGGATTGTTCTACTAAACTTTTGAGATATAAAAGAATGCGTAGAACCTGAATCAAAAAGTACGTTAGCTATTCTTGAATGAATAACTAGCGTACGTGTCACCACTTCGTTGTCGGGGTTCACTTCGGCAGAAGTGATGGAAAAAGTTCTTCCTTGTTGTCTTGGAGGTTGCTGGTTGCCTCCGATAACCCTTGGATTAGGGCACTGATTTGCAAAATGACCCGGTTCTTTGCATTTGTAGCATTGAACAACGCGTTGAGGTTCGAACGGAGCATTCCTCTCCTCTGTCGTAGTCGCGGGTCCTTCTTGCTGACAGTTAACATCTAGGTGCCCTTCTCTTCCACACTTGAAGCATTTTCTTGTCCCCCTAAGGCAATTTCCAGGGTGCTTCTTTCCACACTTTTGGAAAGTGGGGTGCTGGAATTTCTTAGCGCTGTTGGATTTATCCATCGGACCACCAGCATTGAAGTCCACCTTACACTTCTTGTCCCCATGATACCCCTGTGATTCTCCGATCTCCATTTCAACCTTGAGGGCACATCGGACAATTTCCTCATAGCTGTCGAAGTCCCGGATCACTAATGATTTCCGCAAGCTAGGCTTCATCCCACCAAAGAAGCGGTAAACCTTTCATTCGGGGGTAACGACAAAGCCGGAAGCGTATCGTGCAAGCCTTGTGAAGTTTTCCTCGTACGCTCCCACAAATTATTCATCTTTCTGTTTGAGGGAAAGGAAGTCCCTTTCCATCTTAAGACGGAGGGTGCGTGGAAAATATTTATCGAAAAACATCTTCCGGAATTCCTTCCATTCCAAAGCCTCGATCTCCTCCTCAGGCTTCGTATTTTTGATCAACGTCCACCATTGATCAGCTTCACCCTCCATACGATAAGCCGCCAGGAGAACCTTCTCTTTTTCAGAGCATTGGAGGATGGAGAATATCTTCTCAATGGAGTTGATCCATTGTTCAGCGATCGTGGGATCAGATGATCCACTAAAAGTAGGAGGCCTTTGTCTCATGAATATTTCAATAGAGACTTGTTCTTTCTTAGGGGGGGTTGAACGTTCCTCTTGACCAGTGTTTCTATTCAAAACTTGAGTTATCTGAGAGAGAAGCGTGACAAAGTTCGCGATTCCTGCTCCCATTGGATTGGGCATCTCATAAGTACAATCATCACACTGATATTTACAACGGTTGTTAGCCCGAGTTCTCCTATTACCGACCATTGGCTGGAATAAAAGGAAAGTTAGGGGTAACACATAAAGGGTAATCCAAAGACAAAAGTTTGATGAATTATAAATAAACTTTAATCTCTTTAACTCATGAGTCTATAGGATTCAATCCAGGCTTTTCATGATATTCCTTCTAACATATATTCTTAGGGGAATTTTTTTCCCTTAATAAGGGTTCATACTAAGATTGTGAATTTATCAAAACATATCCCCCGGGAGTGTCGTAACCAAGAGTGCAGCAAGGCCCGTTGTCGTGCACCAGTTCCCGTTCGAGTCTAGCTCAAAGCGGTGTTTTCAGGTTTTACCCCTAGGATACATCTGTGCCAGAGCCGCCTCTACCTGCTCGTATCCAGACAAGGATGTATTTGTTTGATAAACCACTTACTTAGTATTTACCAAAACTTAGGGATGTTTTTATTATGCTTAGTCTTGTATCTAAGGCTTTACTAGGGTTTCCTAATCCCAAAAATAACTAAACCTATCCTTTGATACCAACTATGACAACCCTGCTTTTTATTACAACTTAAGCATGCTTTATTACATAAAACTTCACTTGATACAACAAAGAAGATCGAGAGGTTTAGTGTCTTTCGGGCTTAGGATCATTACATAAAAACATTAAACTTGAATTACAACATCTTTATTGAAAACTTCCTTTACATGACCACTACATTCCTTCGTACTTAGCATTGCATGGGATAACCTGAGGACATGCATAAGAAAAGGGTGAGCTATAAATCCCAGTAAGGGAGTACACAATGAATAACATGAGGAGTACAATACATGTTAGGCAATAGGCATATCAATAGAGCATAAGAAAAACATGAACATAAAGGCATGATAAATAATGATAATCATAACATGGAAATGTGTCAACAACACTTAACATTGAATTAGCATGAGCCAAGGCTCATTGCACATGGAGCATGAGTAAACCCTCATTGCACTTGAAGCATGAGTAAACCCTCGTTGCACTTGAATTAGCATGAGTCAACACTCATTGCACATGACGTATCATGATACTATACTTTACCCAATGCATTGGAGCTCTATAAAGGGCGCTCCCTTCTTAAACATTTCATTTCATGCATAAGTGTGCCACATGGATCATAAAACATGGATTCATAAAACATGATCATTTATTCCACGATAAAGGAATTTGGAATTAATACATGAAACTTTACAATCAATAAGTAAATGTGCGTAAAGTTGAATACCCTTGATGGAGAAATGGGCATGGTATTCACTACACAATGACATTGGCTTAGAAAATCGGGGCGATTTCGGCAGCGTAACGGCGTGACATGAGAATTCATAAAAAAGGTTGATGAGAGAGAAAGGGTTTCCTCATCATATTTACATGTAATGGACAGTAAGGAGGTTATATATATACATGTACCAACAATAGAAATGGAATTTAGATTCATGATACAAAATTATTGCTTGAATGTAAAAGAAGAGAGAGAAGTTCCTTTCGGAATTTCGGCATTGTAACGGGTGTTCATGGGAGGCATTTAATGAGAGAGAAATGGTTCTCCCATCATTCAAACAATAACAGGGAAGTATGGGGGAGGTGCAAAACCATACCCCAACATTCATAATTGAAATTAAAAGGGAAATACAACTTAAAGAAAATTGACAAAAATGAGAAAGGAAGAAAAAAACCCTTACTTGGAAGTGTGCTTCCAAAGGCTAGAGAGAGGATTGTGAGAGGCTTCTTGGGAGCTTGGGGAACCTTGGGAGGTTTCTAGAGAGAGTAGGGCAGAGGTTGGACGAACTCCAAGGGATTTTAGTGAGGAGGAAGTGGGAGCTTGGGTGGGTTTATATAGGAAAGGTGAGATAATTCTTTATTATTTAGGTTTGGGACCCCTTATATTAAAATAATCCAAACCACAAACCATCCCATGGTATTTTCCCATGTTTTCTGGAAAAGGAAATATGAAAACAATATTTTACAAGGCCAAGGTCCTAACTTATTAAAAAATTAGGGTTGCTTATGTGGAGGTGAGTCACACTCCCATGGAAATTAATTTAAAAAGGAAAAGTGTTGAATAAGTCTTGAGGGCTCCATTAATGCTTTGAAAGTAAGTCAAAAAAACCCAAAACCTCATTATTTTAATTATAAAACACATATTGTCCGAACATAAGGATTATGGTATTTTATTACATCACCATTGGGTCATTATGATGTCATAAAACACATTATATATTTAAATGGTATTTAATTTTTACCCAAAAATTTGACTGTCTCAGAAAATTATGAAAAATTCACCGTTGGATAATTTCGATGTCCTGATTCCAAAAATAATATTTATTTTATCTAAATAATTTTCTAAATATGTGAATTTTCACTTTTAAAATAAAAACCGACATTTATAAAAAAAATTCACGGGTTTTGACAGAAATGGCTTTCAAACCTTAATAAAAATTTTAATTGCATTCATAAAATTATAAGATCATTTATACTTAATAAAAAAAATTAATTTAATATTAATAATAATATTTTATTAAAATATTATTAAATTCAAAAATCCTTTAATTTAATAAAATATAATTCTTAATTAAATAATAACTAAAAACACCATTTGTACTTTAAAAACTAATTACAATGTATCAAAAATGAATAGAAATTATATTCATTATTAAAAAAATAATGTACATGAACATGGTGCTACTTATTTGTTACATAACCCCTTAAAATAGCTGCATAAGACCTAAGGGTAAGGTGTGCGATGGTGACAGACTCTTGGGGTTGCTCGGATAACATCGCTCGAGTTGTAATTTCAATCAACTTCCATTTTTCCCGTAGATGATCACGTTCGAGCTTGACTTGATGAAGCTCACCTTGGGCTTGGTCAAGGGAAAATCCCAACGACGCCACCTCTTTTCCGAGCTCCGACAAATGAGCTTCGTAAGGGGCAATTCTACTGGATGAGGCCATCGCTTCCTTTTTCTGAGTAGAAATGGGTTTGTTAAAGCCTTATATTTATACTACTCAGATGATCACTGTTCAATGACTATAGAAGTAACGGTCACAAATCTTAACATAAAACTACAGAAGTTGACATCTTATAAAAAACATTTTTCATAAAGAAACATTTAACAGGATCAAGAGGGATTTTCCATTAAGGAAACTTTGGGTCGTTACAATTTGTCTCCCATATCATATTTGGGAGTTCTTGGTTGTCACATTCCAAACTTGTGAATACATTATTAATGTATTATCTTGAAATATGGTAATTACATGAATTACCATATAACCTTAGAGAAAACATGCATTCTATCAAAAATAACTCTTTCCACATAACAAAAATACCAAAAATTCTTTATACTCAATCCATGATATTACTATCAAACCTCACACTATATCTTTATCCCTTCATTATGCGCTTATCCTGAGGTTTCCAAAAATATTTCAATCACTTTTCAAGGTTATCAGTACTATATAATTATGGAAAACCACAATGGACCAATACATATATATTTCAATATTCTATAATACTATACAAGATATCCTGCTACACTATTTTGGAATCCCATTACGTAAACACATAATCATTCTACCACTTTGTTTTCATACTCAACATCACCAATAGTTATCACATGTGATTTTCCTTTTTATTTAACCTTAAGAGGTTTCTAAAATATATCATCATCATTATCCCTTTGATTTGGGCATTGTTTATCATAATTCCCCATTTCCTTTCACTTTTAGAATTGAAGTGTGGGTGGTGCATTCTCTGTAGTATTTTCTCTATTCACATAATTAGCATCCCTTTTCCCATTACTTCATCACTCAACTTCTCGATGACCTTATTTTACACAATTAAAAAATTTTCTAGTCCCTTAAAATCAATATCCACCATTCTTTTTCCCCAATTTGGGCATAAGGAAACATTCATCTTCTTTTAACCTTAGTTTTGAGATTTTACTTTTAACTCCATCTTTCATTTAATGCCAAAACCAGTATATTGATATGTTAGACCAACTTATATTTCTACATTGATAGCAAAAAAGCACAATCTCTTAATACCTACTAAAGATTCTTATATCTAATTCCCTTCTAAGACTTGGTTTTAATCCATTGAAGAATCGATCAACCTTACTTTTAGGTTGGATGAGAAATCTAGAAGCATACCTTTCAAATCTTGTAAAATTTGCCTCATATGTATGAACAGATTCATCTCCCATTTTCTTCATTTACATAAATCCTTTTCCATCTCTGTTCAAAGAATACAAGGGATGTACTTATTGAAAATTAATGTTCTTGAACTTGTCCCATTCCATGGATTAAATTTTATCTTACTGCGTTGTATTCTTAATTAGAGTCCACCATTGGTCTTATTCACCTTCTAAATGATAAATAGCCAAAATCACGTTTCATGTTCATAATAGAAATGGATAGAAAATATAATTTCAATGGTACTGATTCATTGTTCAGCAACAAGGGGATAAGAATATCCACTAAAAGAAGGTGGATGTTGGCTCGTGATGGACTCAACAGATTGTTGTTCCCTTCTCTACTCATATGGAAGTCTAGAATGATTCATAGCTTGTGTAAGTATATTAATAAGATTTTTTATTCCATCTACCATGCGTTTGGTTGTTGAGGAGGAAAATAATTTCATTCCCCAGTGCATTGATTATTAACATAGTTCCTTCGGGTTCCAACCATTGTCTAAAACCCAATAAGAATAGTGTGAGAGGAAAAAACCATACTAGGAAAACTATTATATCAAGGTGGGTTACTTTTAATATCTGACATCTTAGGTTTAATACTATGTTATTCATGATCATTACCAAAATTATAGGACTATAACATATAGTTAGACCTACCCTTAGGGAAATACCTATACATACCTTAGAAATATCTCTAGGGATCTCACTAAAGTTTTCACATCATAGTTTTCAGAGGTAAACTAAACATTCGCTCTGATACCAACTGTTGATACCCAAGCATGATGTAGATATATATTACATTTATTTTATGGAATAATGAATACATGACACATAAATATTCCCAAATATCATATTAGTTTAGTGTCTTTGGAAACATGTAACATTGTCTTCTAACAAGGTGAATGATCTTCAACATCTCCCATAAAGATCTTCCCCTTTGGTTCTCCTACCATAACCTATATTTATATAATAGGGAAGAGAAAACATAAGAAAAACGGTGAGATCAAATGCTCGGTAAGGGAAATCATGGAAACTATCTTACAAAACATAAACAGAATACTGTAAAAACATGAACAAAAGACTTAAAAAAACATACCACATTTAACATATACCAAACTCTTGAGTAATGATGTAAATCTTGGAAGTTCATAAGGAATAAATCATAATGGAATCCTAAACCATGAGAAAATAGGATTGGAATAAATCATGGAATTATGGAAAACAAATAAGAACATAATATGATTTCTATTGTAGTTAAGGCATTGCTGCCGGGACCATAATAGTGGACAAAGTCCATTACTGAATCAGGTTTACTTGTCATTTCAGCCATGTATTACTAAACTATATTTACATTCCATTCCAATCAGGTCTATCTCATTAGATATAAATCTTTACCCAATGAATTGGAGGGATATAGAGATCCCACCCATCTCATAATGAAATCATTCTTTTATGTGCCACAAAAACATAAACCATTTATTATAGCATAACCCAAAGAATAAAATGGGATTCTTAAACTTCAGTTCATCATAATCCATATAAAAAAATGGAGTTCATAAATAACAATACATCATAAAAACAACTCAAATTATATATATAATATGCCTAGAAATATAACCCTATGTCATCTTAGATGTAAAATAATTTTCATAAAACACTTGAACTTAATTCCTGAGGAAAATATCCTTTCTATTTCAGAAACATTTCCTTTTCTCAAAATGATATGTAATTGTAAAAGAAATGAATTTAGTAAAAGCTAATCTTGAGATTGTGTAGAGTAAGCTACATTAAAATAATATTTCATGAATCCACAAAAATCCATTCATGTCTTATATGTTAAAAAACATTATCCACGTACTTTCTCCGGAAAAGTCAAAAATTACCTCATATGGTAAAAAAAGAAATATTCCTTCCATATCATGCAGTAAAAGTAAAAAATGGGTAAACATAAACATATATAGAATAATATTAAAATAATTAATAACATTTTTTTAAATCATGGACATGAATGATTAATATATCCCCCGTAAATACTTATGTATAAATAATCTCAGATATTATTGAGATTGAAACACTATCCCTTCCCTTGGACTTTTCATTAGTCGAGGGTGTGTTAACCTCCTGTATAATGGTTAAATAATGTTATTAAATTATACCAGGACTACATCCATATTTATGATATCATATATGATCCTATTATATCATTTTGTTAATAGTATTTCAATATTTCCATTATTTTGTTTGTTAACTACTTCATTTTCCCATTTCTATTTATTCATGTAAGTCTGGAATGTTAGGAATATGATTTATTTTATTCATAAAATTATGTTTATAATTATTATTTTCACTCATCGTATAAATTTTTATAATCATTCTTGAATTTTTAACGTGTAGAATGAATTTCACCACGTCATGGAGACTGTAGGTCGTACGTACACATAAGAGACTGTATCATTCTCTTGATGGTTAAATTGTATGTAATTGGATGATATATTAATTATAAATAATAATTATAATGTGATATTAATTATTTAAATCCATTATACTCATCATTATACCCATCCTAATAAAATTTTGTTGAATAACAAATCACACCCTGGTGTGGAGACGGTAAGTCGTACATATGCACGCATGGTGATATTGTTGTTTGTAGGATGAGTAAAAGAAGGTATAAGGTTGTAACATAATTTTAATAACATATAAGGATTTATAATATAATTTATTTATTACTTTATTGTGGATTCCACATAGAAATATGGAGTAGAAGAAAGAAAGAAATTGAATTTAGTTGGTAAAGCAATTACGTCTTCTTCGTTGGGTGTACTTTGGATCTCTTCTAAGGGACACTAGGGGTTGACTTTTTGGAAAACTTGGACCTACAAAAGTTAACTATGAATTTTTATAGGATAATTTTGTTGGGTTTGGGCGAGCTATACTGCTCAAGGAGGTGTTAGGAACTGTGGGTGGAGATGCCATTTATAAGAGAGGAGAGGGGCACTTTAGAAAACTCTCAAAATATTATAATATAAAAAGTCTTTTCTAGATCACAATAGTTAAAAATAGCCAATAAATGAAATTTATTATATATTTTAGACCATATCTTTTTCCCTTCTGATTATAGAACATTTTTATGATTTTTAAATTATTTAATAATAAATTTATTCAATAAGATATTATTATTGCAAAATTTAATTCTATTCATTTAATTTTACATAAAATACAATAAGACAAAGTGGGAATTATAATATAATACATTCAAACATCTATAATATATTTTATAGATCTTGAAAATTTTTTACACACATTAACTAATCCAAAATATAACAAAATTAAAATTATTAAAAACATTTATTCGATTTTTAATTTAATTGAATATATATTGTTTTAGAATTAAAGATACTTTTAAGGTATTTATATAACTTTTAAAAATTAGAAATAAATTTATATAATGAAAATGATTTCATTTATATCAAAATATACATTTATATTCAATCATAGCTAGATTTTGGCCCTATGTGGACACATAAAAGATATTAAAATACAAGATAATGATATTTTGTAATGATCATTGATTTAAATAATATATAATTTATTTTCAAGTACATGTTTCCATTAAACATATCCAAATATATTATATTGTGATAATTATTTAATGTTATTCATCCAAAAAAATTTTGGATATGTTTTGGTTTTATTTTAAATCTTATAATTTTGATTTACCCTTAATTAATTCCTTTAACTCTTACCATGAGAACATGTCTTTCTGTTTACTAAGGGTTAATATAGTCACTATAAATGCCAAAGGAGCCATAAATGGACCATTTGTGTCCTGTTTAACTTCACCCCAATTATTTTTCCAATGTCTATGTATTTTTATGAATGTTATATAATTTAATAAAATATTATTTATTTAATATATCAATAGTGTCCATTTTGAAAATATTCATTAGTTGAGATTTTATAAATATCATAACATAGTGATATGTTTGAAAACCTCCTTTAGAACATAAATAATATGTCAAGTTAATCCTTAAAATTATTGGATTACATTCATTCACTCATATTAAATTTATTTTAATATTTTTATTATCATTTATTTGATATTTCTATTAATAAAATAAGTTCTACGTCACTATTGAGTCATAATTAATGATAATTATTTAATATCTAAAAGTTATAAATAAATTTATATGATGTATGTAATTATATTATATTTACAGATACTACCTATAGTTTATTTTATTCTTTTTTAATCCCTAAATTAAAATTAATATACTTATATAAAATTAGAGTGTGACATATTGTCACATTCATTAATTTTTTTATATTCATGTAATATTATTGGGAAATTATCCATTAAGTGATTTTATTTCAAAAATAAATATGTTAAAGGTTGAATTAATTCATCCAATGGGATTTTAAAAGTATTAAGTCAATTTTATAATATTATTTTTACCTTTAATTACCTAATTTACCTTTAACCATGGTAATAAAACTAATTACTAAAGTTACTATTCATAATGCCCAAAAATAAACATAAGCTATAAATATAATTTGAACACAATAATTACAAGTATGGAATCCATTTTTCATAATTCAAAACACATAATTTATATAAATTAATTTAAAATTAATTCTTGGTGTTAAAACCAAAAAGCAGATTTTAAAGAAGTAAAAACTTATCCAAAGATTATCGTGTGTTTATATCCAATTCAAATGTAAAATTACTTCCAAAAACAAAAATTGGATTAAATGATAAAAACATAATTCAATTTCAATTTGTAACCAATTATAAATATAATATATCTCTATAAATAAATTAGATGAAAAGGCAGTTTTGAATTAAAATGTAGTATTTTTCACTTTTCATTAAATTATGAATTTTATAAAAAAAATACCAAAAATTCAACAAAAGTATATTTGTATATTCTTCTTCCAAAGAAGAAGTTTATTTAGTCAAATAGAATATATAAAAGAGTTAAAAAATAAATTTAAATTTAGTATTCCATCAAAAGGTGGTCAAACTACATTTTTTGAAAAATACTTCTTTTTTCGGAAAATTTGAATTTGTTCTTTTATCATGTATTTAAAATACATAAGATGAATGATAATGTCATATTAAATTAAAAAAAATTTAATACTACTAATAATGGCTAGATTATATTCCATTAAATAATAATATTCTAATAGTATGTCGTTGTTTAGTGAAACTCGGTATAGCGTACAATGCATGCTATCAAAGAAGGCCACTCTTGTTTGTAATCCTAGAGAAGAATTTAGCTGAGTATAATTAAAGATAATAGAGAGTTCTATATATCGCACGCTAATATTGGTGAAGTGTACAACACAATACATAGAATAAATTAAAAATATTCTATCTCATAAAATCTTTTGGTGTCATAGATAACTAAGCAGTGATAAATGAAGAAGATAAGTATGTGGAAATTGAACCCGATTTTCCATCACATCACCAAAAAAGGATAATTACAAGATTAAATAAATTGACAGCATTAATCCTTGAAGATATGGATATGGAACATAATTAAATCTTGTTTAACTATGATTTGTTCAAATATTATATCAAGAAAATTGAACATGTAAATGTTATATCATCCCACGTAATTATACAATTCCATTAAAGTGTTTCAATAATTTTATAAATAAAAATCTAAAAAATTATAATTATAAATCATAATTCATTACCATTTAGAAGGAAAGATATTTTTCATATCCAATCGTTTCTACTTTGTTGAAGTTCATGATAGAATTAGTACTGCAATAAATAAAAATATATTGTTAATTTTAATATTATTTTTAATTTTATGTATTTAATTTACCTACTGACTCTATATTTGAAGAAATAATATAATTATCTTCTAGACCTAATTTTTTGGTTCATGAATTAAAATAAATTATTATCAGTGGGTAAAAATTTGTTATCACTAAATGAGTAATATACATGAGATAATAAAATTATATTAGTATGGTTACTACCACAATAGACTACTATTCTGGTGTAAATGGTAGTATTCCTCAATGAGGAAATGTATATTAGTGTGGAGATTTCCAAGAAATAGTAATATTGGATTAATAATCTCATGGTTTAGTCTCTATGATTAAATGCAAGTGCTTGGATGAGATGATGAGCCATGGAACATTTTTTAATGACTATGTATTTGGAGTTATTTATATGACTTTCATTCATCATACCAACGAGTCGTATATATTAGTAGGATTGGTGAAATAAGTTATATATCTAAATGATCATATAATATATTTAATTTGGAGTAATTATTAATGTAATCCCAATAAATATTTTTGATAATGGTTGGAATAAAAGTTAAACTATCACTACCCTCATTGTACTTGATCAATTTATTACTTATAGGGGATTAAATTATCTAATTTTCAGAGTTTATTATGAACTTGATGTTCTATTGGGTAATATTTGAATCATTCATACTTGTTCTTGATTATTTTTGTATATCTCAAATTATTTTGTTTAGGTTTATACTTTTCGGATTTCTTTAATATTGGTTGAAAATATTTTGTATCGAACTAGACCTTCATATGCATATTCAATATAAAAAGGTTATATTTTTTCCTTTAGATACAATTTTTAATATTTAATTAAAATTTATTATACCAAAAAATAAATAAAATAAAACAATCCAATTAGAAGAAAAAAATATTGATAGAAATAAAACATATTAAAATAATTAGATTGAAAAATAAAATAATAAAATGAATGACCTTACCAAAAATATTCCAAATTTTCTTAATCCCAAATATGAACCAAAAAACTTACCCTAAAGAATTGAAAAATGAACAAATCAGTTGAACAAAATTAACTAAATGACCTAGCTAGAATATAATTGGATTGAATTAAAAATATTAGAAGGAAAGTATATCATACATATGATAAACATGCTAATTATAATGTTTTGATTTTTCTATGACATGAACTTTGTGTTTTGATATTCATTCCACTAATTATAATATGATTATGTTATATCAGTATGTATCCTTTATTTGACATGAAAATTGGTATCCCTTACTTAAGTTACATTACCTATTATTTCTTTTTTTTCTTATACATGAGTTATGAATTTATAATTAAATGAAAATTTCATTCCAATGGAAATAAATGAAAAACATTTAATTGGTATGAAGTATGAGGTTGTCGGATAATAATCTCCACATGAGAGAGTTTTTAATTACTCCACTAGTGTTTATTTTGAGTATTTTATTTCAAATATATATATATATATATATATATATATCAATAACATATAATGTCATTTCATTAATAATTTTTAAAATTTTATTTTGGAACCAACACCTAGGAGACAATTATTCTCTGAATAACCAAGTATAAGTAATGCTCATCCTAACCAATCCAATAGTGGAACTACATCTAATCACACCACTCATTATACCAGATGATACCCATTCCCTTGATCATATATACAATGTAGCACACTTTTTATCTCATTGTTCTGAAAGAGACACCCAAGATATTTTGGCCACCATTATTATCATCGCATTTTACATTTGATCCACATTGAATTTAATTTCCTTATGTAATAGTGGATCAAACTCTCCATCTATATTATCCTTTTTAAATTGAAATATATTCTATGTTCTTTTCATAATACTTCATTTTCTCCTAGATTTTATTTTTTTGTTCATTCTTATTTTACTACGACATATTGTAAACCTCATGATCAAACATTATACCCCACTGGCACTACATAGGTCAATGATCCATCATACCCTGGGGATACAATAGTACCCCTAATCATCCTCACTCAGGTATATGTATATAACCCTATTAAATTTTTTACCATAATTTATTTTTATTATAATATATATTGGTATAATATTTATGTTTTATTATTTTGTAGTTATATATACCACTATATGGTGGCATGGGCACACAATAATCTAAGAAAAGTTGACCCTCCAAATATTACTAATGGTTTTTTATAATGAGTAAGAGCAATATTTGTAAAAAAAGTTATAGTGTTAGAGTTTTAGTTCGATTCTTACCAAATACTCTAACATCATTTCCATCAAGCCACTCTCTTATAGGTTCCTCGAAAATTAAGTAAAGGATAATTCTTGTGAACAAATATGGGTAAAAAATTAATTATATTTAATGTTATATTATTGTTTAATTTATATGACTTAAATTTTTTGATAGCACCTATGTTATGATTTTCCTGATGGTGAGAATGTAAGGAACTCATTAGTAATGTAATTAGGTAAGTGATTGAGAAAATATAAGCATGAGTAGTATAATATTTTGGGTTTATAGATATATAATGGATTTATATCCTATAACAATCATGAAAAAGTGTCCAAATACACACTATCATTATATTACTGATAATTGGATGAGTAAAGAGTTTAAATTGTTAATTAAATTCGAGGTCTTTGATGGAAAATTATAATGATTTTCATTAACAGTCAATTTTTTATTATTGAATATTCATTTTTTTCCTGAAATACTAGAATGAAATATAAAAACTAGGATACTATGAAGTATCAATACACTACGGGGTAGACGATGATTCTATAACATGAGAGGAAGAAATTATTTTTCTTCAAAACTTTTATTTAATTAGGTAAAAATTATGAAAACCCTTATTTCTTTTCATCTTTTGTTTTAGTTAATTTTTAGACCCACTAGTAATCTTATTCAACTTCTGGACTCATTTAATTATCTTTAGTCAATTTTATTAAAATATAAATATATTAAGAAACATTTTAGTACAAATTATGTAACTCATGATATCACTAAATAGTAGAAGAACAAATAATCTAGGAAGTTATTGTAGGAATAAAAGAAATCTGAACATAATTCAATTTTCATAGTTCTGGAAAATCCTATTTAGACATCACCATATATTAATGAAATATAGATAAACTTATAGGACTTCTAAATAAACAAGAGGCATTCAATTCCAATATTTATATCTCGATTTATCATTGAAAGTATTAAGAACATATATTTTAGAAATTTTATAAGCTATTGAAAAATTATAGAACTTTAACGAAATTTAATTTTTTTATTAACGTTTTGTTGATGATAGTTTTTCATAGATGGGGATAATAAATTTCATTTCTGTGGAATTTAATTTAGTGGGTTTTGGTTATTCTCAATTAAATATATGTTAAAATGAGTTAATTTTGACTGAAAATATGTTATTATTGAATAATGGTTTTCTAAATTCAATGTAATTATATATATAATTATTGAGCATTAAAAGATGTGTTCCTTGAGAATTTTTTTTTCAAGAAGACATGGGAAGGTTTTAATTGAAGTTAATGAACAAACTCAAAAAAATATTATATTTTCAAATTTTTTGATTTCAAAATTTTATGTCTATTTTTTTACTAAATAGTTCATTTATATTTGAAATAGTGTTATTTGGAGGATATTGAGGAGTAAGAATCTAACTACTTTGGACCAAATGATCATTTTCACTAGGTACTCGGATATGAGAACCATCATAGGGTATCTTGATGACTAAGGACGAGTATTTTCAACACTAGATATTAAGAAATTATATGTTATAGTTATAGTAGCATCGAGCTGGAAATAGATCTTATATTAGTAGTACGTACTCATACCAATACAAGGGATCCACAAACATATCCATGCATGAGCGTGAAGGAATATGGAAGGCTAAAAATAAATTTATGAAATTTATAGAAGATTTATTTCCATTACTTCCACAAGAAAAATTAATTTTTTAGGAAACATTCATGTTGATGATGTGATAATTATATGTTTCACCAGGTAATAGTGATTGTGGTTCTAGTGGTTTTTATGACAAAGACCTTTCTGAATATGGTGTTGTAAATTGAGATGGTTATGGATATTATGATGGTGATGGGGAGGATGATGGCGTTGATGATGATGATGATGATGATGATGATGATGATGATATTGATGGTGAGAATATTAGTTGTGATTAGAGAGAGATTAATCTTGTATATTTTTAACTAAAATTTATTTCACATGATGTGTGATGATTAAATGTGAATTTATATATATGTTGTTTTGAATGAGTATAGTAACTGGTTGAATGAATAAATTTGTCTCTTAATTTTTCAATTTTGGATCGATGTTGTTTTGGTGGGTACGTGCAGGTGTTTGGGGTGTGCATTGGTTCTCGGTCTGGATGGGAGGTGTTTCTGGCGGCATTGGTAAAGGAATGATAGACCTATGGTATGATGAATGTTTCATTATATGGTGCATCTGGGTCACCTATGCCAAAATTTGAGAGTAATCCATTATATAGTTAAATATGAACATCTATATTTCCAAATATATGGATAAAAACTATTATCAAATATACTAATAGTTATCTATACTATAAAAATGGTATACAATGATTGAATAGGGATCATTTCTTGTAGTTTGTCTATTATTGATTTTTTTGTGTTTATTTGGTTAATGCACAGTGTTGAGCAGGATTGGTGGTGACTGGATGGTTTTTGAAATGAGGGAGGAGATGATGAAGTGGTTATGTGGAATATGATTTGATGTGAGATGTAGTGTGATGGTTTTGGTTTTATGGTAGATAATATGGGTAGTTGTGCAATGGTTTTTTTTTCTAGTGGTTGTGGTGTAGCAGTTCTGACATTTAATTCTTGTGGTGAGAGGATTGTCTAATGTGTTGTGGTTTCAATGGTTCATGTCTAATGGGTAAGCCATTTTGCAGTGTTTTTATGTTATTTTCCCTGTTAGCAATGTAATATACATGAAATTATAAAATGAACTGTCATGTATTGTAAAATGAATATGTTGGGAAGGTTTTCTGGTCTCGTAAAGGAAAAATTATTTGACTGGAAAATGAATTCGTTTTTTGTAAGTGTGAATGAAATGTTTTTTAAATTTGATTTAATGAAAAATAGATAAATCTTGTAATCTGCAAAATTGTTAATTGACAATGGGATCATTTGTCTTTTTTTTGTTTTTTATGATATGTTTCATTATAGTGGTGGTAGTGGTTGTGATGGATTTCATTTGGGTTAGTGGTGGCGAGTTGGTGTGCGGAAGTATAGTTGTTGTATACCCATAGGATTGTTATTGTGTTTAATCTATATATATCATATTTTTATGTTATTCTATAGGCACCCCACCTAGGTTATATAACCTTACCAATGCCCAAAGTTTTTAGGTGTCGTGTGTTTTCCCCAACATCCAGGATAGTGGTGATATGGAAGGTTAGCTATATCATATGCTCCTATATTCTTTCATCAATGATGATATGGGACTGTGTTAGAGTTTACCTATTTGTTTTTTCCATAGTTTCTTCATGGAATATGTTATTTGATCAGGTTTGGATGCAATTTTAAATGTGGTGGGGGGTCTTGTCATGCATGATAAGGGAACACTTTTTATGTCCTTCATGTTAACAATACCCAACTACAGTGGTTATGATATGAGATGAGATGTTATTGACTATGAGACTTTAGTGGGATTCAATGTGATGATTCCTAATGCTAGAACCAGATTATATACCATTATATGTTTGGATAGGTTGGGATGCATCCCAACCCATGTTAGAGATATCCTTGGTGTTTTTGGGAGAGATGTGTTGTGATGTGATATATATGGAAGGGATGGAAGAACAGGATGTTCAACATTGGGGATCAAGAGTGTAAACCTTGTGGGGAAGTGGTTGTGGGTTGAAATTGTTATATTTGTGATACTATTTTATTTTATTGGATTCATGATTTGGTGAGTTTTCCATGGTCAGACTGGGATTAATTTGTTGACATGTTTAGGTGTTTATTGGTTCTACTATTTATGCACTAGTGCATTAATATTATTATTTTTACATGTGCACTTTAGACATTGGGAATGATCTTATGGAGTATACTTGTATGCTTATAGTACATATGTTAACTTCTTTTGAAGTTTATAGGATGTAATTTTGTATGGAATTGGACATTTTTAGCCCGGTTTTTAGAGCTACTGTTGGTTCACTACTGTTGGACTTATCTTTATGTACATTAATTTCGGTACATTCATTTGTATATATTGACATTATTTTATTATTGTGGGATAGATTTGGATATATTTTTATAGTATATTCAAAAATTTCTTGGTGAGTTTGTATCATATCCTTTAATCATATATTATTAGATGATAATGCCTTCCATTTGTGAGATTTTTATACCCTCAATTCTTATCAACAACTCGGGTCCTACTGGAGGCATGAATCTAGGGCCATTATCTCTTTTCCTTAATCATTATCCCTATAAGGGTACTCATAGAGGTAGGGGTCGTTAAATTGATGATAAGATTCATGATTTATTGGCATGAGGCCTTAAATGTGAGATCATGAATGTCATTCATTATTCATTTCGTTCATTAAGAATTCAGAAATTATTATCCGTGTGATTTCATTGTTTATATTATTCATTTTTTTATTTTGATCTAAAGTTGTAAATAAAGAGGAATTATTTTTATTTTTTACTGGATCATAATTATTAAGACTTATTTATTTATGATAGTTTCCATTGTATGGTACCATTATTGAGCAACGTATCTCACCCCTTAATTTTTTTTAATTTCCCCATGATATAAATAAAAAATATTTGATTAATTTATAAGGGTAAAATTATTTTTTTAATGATATATTTACAATTTTTAGTGTAATATATAATTCATATATGAATCTAGATTTTCAATACATCTAAACAGACCAGTACATGGTGATGAGACCCCATTTATCTTATACAAATGTTAAAAAAGTAAACACTGCCACCTGGTTACTGGGGTTGTGATTATTATAGTTAGTATCAAATAATGTTTAATAGAATCCTTGGGAACTAGATTTTTGAATAAAATAACAAGTATGAGCATTATGATAAATTCAATAGGAAATTTGATAAATTTTACTGTTATAAGAATTTTTCATCCCTATATTAATATTCATGATGATTATTAGAAAACTATTTGTGTGAAATTGTTTATAGATGGCTCCTAGAAAAACTAAATGAAATCATGTCAATGGTCATGATAAATGTAGAGATTTACTACAAGAGTATCAAAATTTATTTTTTTGTAGCTAAATTATGATTTTATTAAGGAAACTATATCATCTTATAACTAATAACCATTCTCATATGGATCATCTAGTTTTTTCTCATCATATTTAAATTATGTTATACTCCTTCATGGTTTAGAGTCCTCAATCCCTTAATGTAACTAAAAATCTATCATATTCTTGGAAATATATCATGTCCCTTGAGATGATATTTATGGATTTGGGATGTCATTAATTTGAAATTGTTTTTTTCATTATATTATTTAAAAGGATATACCGATCAATGGTGGTAATTGGTTCCTAATACTAAAGAGGAAGATGAGATAAGTAGTATGGAGTAGACACCATTTTATGTGATATTTTTTGATAAATATTTTCCTCAATAACTATAATCTAATATGGAAAGTAAATTTTTAAATTTAAAGTAGAATCAATTGGATATTTTTTTTTGAGTATGAGAAAAACATTGTGATATTCTCAAAGAATACTATGGACTACTGGTGCAATTTGAAAAGTATGATTGATCATTTCTTTGATGGACTTAAGGAAAACCTTGTAAGCGTAATAGTATCTCAATAAATTCCATTATATGATGTTTTTTTATGATGTTACATTAAAAAACCAATTCACTAGGTGTTATATTTTATAAGGAATTTTATAGAAGAAGGGGATGAAAGAGAACTATGAAAGAAGAAATGTAATGAAAAAGAAGAAGTAAAGAGTTTAACATACAATATGAGATAATTTCTGCAAGAAACATATCAATATATATTTAATAAGAGTGTGAATTTTTTATGACTGTTCTGGTAAAGTATATCAATCTCATGAAAGTTTTGGAAATAAACAATCCCCCGATATCCAGTTCTTCAACTATAAGGATATGGGATACTATTGTATTCAACTCACTGAGAATCGAGGAATACATTGATAATTTCATTATGGTATTATTTATGATATCATAATATAAAATAAATAGCTAATAAGAGTATTAGAAGCACTCATGACTCATTCCTGAGACTCTTAAAGTATTAGTGTTATTTGGTAAATTTAGAATATGTGGATTTTGGTTTCAAAATATTTATTTTCTTGGAAATATTTTCATTAATTATGTACTACTTTTTTCGAGGACAAGGAAGACCCTCACCTACATATATAATTGTTAGGGTTAGTATGTGTTTTCAAGTAACGATAATTATAATAATATTTAGTGAATATATGAATATAATATTTTTTTAATTTTTTCTAGTATATTATGAATATATTTTGGATTCAATGGAATGATTATTGTTGAAACATTAGTGTTATTTTTTATGTTTTTGAGATTAAAATATTATTCATTCATTTGATGGTTTAATTTATTGAGTATTATTTTTTTACTTATGAAAACCATTTTTTGTCATATTAAATAGATAGTAATGGGAGGGATCAATGGTCATATAAATTTTCCTGGAATGAAGAACACTATCCATTAATATATATCATGATATCTTATGAGTTTACATTAGTTCTTTAGGAATGAAAATTTCATCTTGTTCACAAGTGGAAGTCTTATAAAGGTACACATATTCTTTAAAAAATATTTTATATAAAGGAAAAAGTTCTGTATTATTAACCTATAAATTTAAATTCATGATAAAATATATAACTATGTCATGATATTTTCATTTTTCTATAAAAGAATTAAAATTATGATGATGAAAATTCTATATGTAGGGGAGAATGTAATACCCTAAAATTTAATTTTATCAATAATATGTATGAGATATTGAGAAACACATAACACCAAACCATTAAGTAAATTAATTTTTTAATGTTTTACATCCATTTTCCTCTATAATTGTCAATATAATTTCCTTTACCTAAAAAACATCATTTTTCCGGAATTAATTATCTTTTCTCATACATGACTTATTTTTTTACACATCATATTATTCATAAAGAATAATCCTAGTTCCATGAATTTAAATTATGTATCATTTAACATTTTTATTTCTATATTATAGCAATATTATTTTGTATCATGGATATATTTATCATTTTATAATTTTCATAACCATATACCATTTCTATAGATGTTGTTAGTTGAATGATGATTTTTTAGAAAGTTGTTTCATTTACTAGGGGAATTATAGTGCTCTATATTCTTTGCTCGATATGGATATTTATTAAATGATAAGGAATACTGATTTTCATTATATTATTGATCTAATATTTGATGAATTAATTGGATTTAATTAAGTGATGGTTGGGCTGAGTTGTAGAAATTGTAATAACCATAAATTTTATAGATTGGATTCCCTTTTTGAATGAGTAAATGACTTATTTTGTAATTTAGTTAAGAAAAAAAAAGTGTACTAACTTATGTTATTTTGTACCATTATAATATATATCATGTGGATTTAAAAGTTTTTTATGATTCATAACCATTGATAATATAGTTCTCAAATAGTGAAGATTAAGATTAGAATATATTAAGGCTAATGATAACATTTAATTGACACATAGCGAAGAAGTGATGACCTTGACTAGTATGATCATTTCGTTTGAATCGCTTTTATTAGAGCTTTTGATAAAGATGGAATCATTGGGATTTAACCAATTATAAGACCAAGCCTAGATTCAACAACTAAAATATGATAGAACCCATTCATGTTAAAAGTTTAATATATTAAAAATCATAACCCAAAATATGATTGAGGAACCACCCCAATAAAGCACCCACATTTCACACCTTACCCTTAGGGTGTATGCTATTGTAACAAGGGGTTATGTATCTAGAAACTAGTAAAGCGAATACATATATTTTTTATTTAATAACATAATTAATTTAGTTATTCATCATTATTATTAATTTATAAATTATTATCTAATTATTTTAATAAGAAATATATTTTTATATAATAAAATCAAAATTATATTTTAGTGAAATAAGCAGTTTCAATTAAAACACTCTTTATGATAAATTTACTAATTTTTTAAATAAATTTTATTTCTAAAAAATATTATTATTAAATAATTTTTATTTATATATAAATGATAAAATAATTTAACAGAGTTTAAATTTTATTTTTATAAGGGTTGGAAAGTTTTTCATATTTTAAAAACAAGTATTTACTGTAAATACAGATATTTTAAAGGTGTAAATCCCCATATTTGGAGAATTGTTTTGACAGTATAAATATTATTTTTTAAATAATCAATTAAAAATTAGTCAATAGTTAATATCTGATAATTTCTTTGAGAATATCAAATATTTGGGAAAAGAATTAAATTCAGTCGAAATATATAGTATGTATTATGAAATCATCATATTCAAAAAATTGATATAATAAATTCTATAAAAGGAATCCATGACCAAATATAGATTTCCCCTATAATTGTTTTTATTATTTTAAATCCTTTAATGAATCCACCAACCCTATATTATTTTTTTTTAAAACAAATTCTTTATGAGAATGACTCACTTCCATATCACCAATGGTATTATTTTAAAATATTAGATTCCTATATATATAAAATATTTATATCCAATTATAATTGGTAGAAACCATGGGTAAAAAATATGAGAATATTTTTGGTTTCGATTATTTTAATATATAGGGTCTAAAACATATGTTTATAAATTGATAAATAATCCCCCCCACTTTTACTATAAATAGCCACCTAGCCTTCCACATCTCTTAAATCCGATCTCATTTAGCACAAATTTACTCAATCTCTCTATCTCTCTTCCTCTCCAATTATCTCCCATATTGTTCCAAATCTCAAAAAAATATCTTCTCGTGATTTTAGAAGAACCCTCTCAGGGTAAGTGATTCTCTCCTCTATTTTCAAACTCTTTCTTTGTATTATTCCATATGATTTCCAATTTCTCTTGTTGAAATTTATTTTTTAGAAACCCTTATATTATAAGTATTATTTAAATACAGTGAGAGGCCACCTTTCACTCTAATTGATCCATTCCATGAATTTTTATATACATCCATGATAATAAAACATTTTCATGGGATTTACCCTTCTAAATTTTTATATAGTAAATACCAGTCCCCATTTCTTATCAAGGGTATACATATAGATCTATCAATACTTTATTGATTGTGTACTTACATTTATATAAACCACTCTTTAATCATGAGATTAAATGTGATGAAAGGCAATATTATATTGTATGATCTATGTGACACAATAATTCTCATACATCATATATATGTGATGTATGAGCTTAGAGCTATATTTCATATAATGTGTTGACTAATGTTTTTATCACATGAGATACATTGTATGGTGTAACAGATTTCATCCTAACCACACAATATTATGATTTCTCAAAATTAATCATTGACTTATGATTATGATTTTATGTTTTATGTTGTTGACACAATCCTATGTTCCCTTGATGTTACCACCTTATATATGCATTGATATTCATGTTTATATTTATCACTGCTTTTATGCCACTCTGATATGCTTCATGAATATCATTAATTAACTTAATCATGTTATATATTCATTACTCTACTACTTGGATTTAAATATTATCCCATTCTTATGTATTCACCCACTTATCCCATATAGTATTAGAGGATCAAGGGAACTTGAGGACATTTAATAGTGTTTTTAAATAATTTAAATCAATGTTTTCTTTGATTTATTTTTTATTTATGTAATTAATAAAATACACTAGGACTTTTGATCTTTTGGGATTGTATTATGTGTGAATTTATGTTGTAAATTGCGTATTAAGGTTAATAAAATATTTGGGCTATCATAGATGGTATCAGAGATAAGTTTATTAAATTTTTGGGATTAGGATTAGAGAACCATAGTGAATGACTTAGGGATAATACTAAACAAACTAAAACATACCTAAATTTTGTTAAGGTATTTAGTAAGTGGTTTCTAGGAAATTAAATCCATTTTTTGATACTATAAGTTGATTTTTTATGGTCATAGTTGCACCTAGGGGTGATAACCCTGAAAAGGGAACATCAGTATTAACATGATCATCACATAGTTCATGATAAAATACATTTATACACACATATTTTGACACTCACTAGAGATATTATTTGGTAAATTCAAAGTCACAAGTGCACCATAATGTGCGGGAAAATTCCCATAATATATTATGTTGATGAATAAACCATCGATAACAAATATTGAAACCCATAAATTCATGGCTTAAAGAATATATGTTATTTTTGAGTTATTAATTAAATGTTCACATTTTCCATTTTATATGATATATATTTTTAAAATTACCATCCATAATGTTCTATTTATTTTATTCAATGGTTGGAAAGATGAGGAACTGAGTTATTAACTAATGTGATGGGAAGCATAATGATTTCCCATATGAGATGCTCTAGCTGATGGGATCAAGATTCAGAAACTACTTGATAATACTTTCTCAATTAACTATTATTTTCAATAGAAACATCAATGAGTTGGAAAATACATACACTCTATGAATGATAATGTTTCAATTGATACCTTTATATGATAAAGGTATCTGACATTTAGTTTATCTTAAAATCTATTAATGGAATAAAATTGTACCAATTTCATTGAGAATATATTTTTGTCCTTCAATTCTCCTAATAAGAGATGTTTGAGATAGATGTATATCTTATGGTGGGATAATCATATCAATGGATTGAGTTCATCAAAATTATGAATCTTGTGTAGTATATCATAGAGATAGAGTGGAAAAAATATACAAAAATATTTTTTTCTAAATATTTTCCTTACATGTGAATTACATTTGAGAAGGATATTCATTCCTTTAAGAATTTTTTTTAATCCACATGAAAATATGAATTGAAATACATAATACTTGTATGATACACCACAAGAATTTTTATTTACACAATAATTAAAATTAAATGATTTATTGGTGGGATAAATATGATTCTACAAAGATCATTGGAGATTTAAGACTTTGAGAACTATGAGGAAATTTTTTGATGTCCCCTCAAATTTTTAATAGAGGATAGTGAATATAAAGGGACATGATATAGGATGTGAATAATGGATTAAATTTCTGGTGAAGTTATGGAGAAATAGTTTTTTTTAAATAACATCTAACATCCCACTTGTCAAATTTGAAGGATGAATCATTTCATTAATTTTTGGAATTAGAATAAGAAATGCATAATGTATCAGAACGAAGTGAAACTAAGTAGTGAATAGAAATGTGATAGAAGAAAATAATTATCCAGTAAACCCTCAGCCTACTGTATAATATTTCCACTATATGGAACAAATAGTATATAAAAACCAATGTACAAATCTCAGGGTTATAGATAATGACTCATGATATCAAAATCCATGACCTAGAGAGAAAGGGTGAGATTATTCCACCACATTTTTCAGAGGTGGATCCAAAAAAGGGTGTTGCGGTAGATTAATTAGTTAATCCTTTATGGATAGTGAATTTATTATTTCATTATGTCTCTATATATTATTTAATATCACTCAATTTTAGTAGAACTATTCAAACACCACCTCAAAACATGGAAGTTTAGCTATTTTTGAAAATTTAAAATTGTTAAATTATTTCATCCCATGTATAGAACTACACCCCTATAAAATATTTATACACATAAGTTAGAAATGAACATTGTGATACTCCCTTTATATAAATTCAATTACATTCAAGATATGGGTTGAATTTACTTGTTTGGAGAAACCATAAATTTCTAGGAGAATTAAATAAACCTTCATTTAATGAATCTCCATCTGATTCTATACAAGTTAATATAGAAGGATGAATCTAATTTTGAATCAACATCTCAAGAATAGAAATTATAACCTCATCAAAAATAATATATTTCTCAAATGATTATGACTATGTGAAATATCATACATTATGACGTGACCATTATAAGAGAATATGTTGATGTGTTTCTAGAATAATTTCATCATCTACCTCAAATATATGAGGATGGGTTCTCAATTGATCATATACCCAAAACTATTCCTACAACCAGAAATCCATATAGAATGGTCACGATTGAACTTGAATTGTGAATAAAGAAAGAACACCTTAATCTAGACAGATTTTTTTAACCCAAGTGCTTCCCCAAGGAGTGTGTTGGTCATCTTCTTCATAAAGAAGCATGGGTCAATTCAATAATGCATTGATTAATGTGGTATGAACAATATCATTAAAAATAAATACTATCCTCTCTTGGGTATTAATGACTTGTTTGAGTTGCTACATGTATCTTATTAATTCTAAAAGGATGATCTAATATTCCAATATTATCAATTATATGTGAATAAAGAGGTTAAAACAAAGAATTCATTTCTTTTAGAGTACGATAAATATGAGTTATTATTGAATCCATTTGGAGTCACTAATACTCCAGATAGCTTCATGGTCTTAATAAATATATTCTTTAGGTATTACTTACTCAAATATGTGGTAGACAATATATATGAAATTATTATATACTCTAAAAGTACGGAGGAATATGAGGAGAATTTTAGTTCTTTAATAAAGGCCTTTTTAAATGAAAAATTATATTTGATGTATAGTAAATAGAAGATTTGGATGGAGAAATAATGTAAGGACCCAACCATATACATTACATATTCTAGTGAAATATTACTTGAATTAACTTTATTTTCCCAAATATATTTAATGTTTCGAATATTAGATAATTATTTGATAACTTATACATAACAAACCCATACATTATAAATGGACCCTTCCACTCAACATCCATTTACTCACAATATAAAGATAAAACTTGAATTATTTTCTAGGAAAGTCTTCATTAATTTTTACTTGAACTCCTCTTTGTTCTTAAACATCCTTATAACTCAAGGAAAACATTTTAAAAACATGGTATGATCATAAAAAGATCTATAGGGGGCATAAAAAGAAGAAATATTTTAGTATAGTGAAAAATATGAAAACACATTAAATGATTACCTTTTCCTTAACAATCTTTGATAACATTAGATAAAACATTTTTACCTAAAAAATACATATATTTTCTAATAAAAAACCATTAAAACTAATATAAATAAAATAAAAACACTTTCTTAGAACATAGATCATCACATTCAAAACCCATTCTAAAACAATTTTTGAAATAACTTGAGCTTAGATAAATCCGTAGGGCAAACCCTTTGGTAGTCCATCATTATTACTTAAAAAGATAATGTATATTACCCAATTAATTGGAGGGATATCTGGGTGCACCCATCATATAATCTATAATGGGCTCACCTGAATCCAGTTGGGCACATCCAATGTATAATCAATTTTTGGATCCCTCTTAAGCTATAATGGGGCTCAACCCATCAAATAATTTGTATAATGCTGACCCATTTCACATATAATATTCAATTACCACATAAAACATTTTACTCCTTCACCTTTTCATTTTAAAATAATTAATATAAAGAAATATGAAATTAAAATGGGAGTTTTTTTCAATGAAAATGTCATTATAAAATTGTAAAGGAATCATTGGAGGAATGATTAGTCATGATGGTTGGAAAAACTTTTCATGTTGTATAAGTTAAACAAATTACTTCAATAATTGTTTTCAAAAATGTCATAATTTACCTCATTTGGAAAATGGAAAGAATATTTATTTCAAACTATTTTATAATATATAAAACATATGTAAAAGGACATTAAACAAACATAGTACAATAGTAAAAACAATCTTTAAAATATTTTTCTAAAATATAGATTTTGAATAAAAATAATGTTTTAAGGTAAGTATTAAAATACAATTTTTCAAAGAAAGGATCTTACCTTGAGTCAGAATCATAACATATATTCTATATATTCATAAATATTAAATTTAAGTTAATTTTTTACTTTATATATAACTATTTAAGATTTTATAATTACTTAATTATTTATTTTTATGTATGATGTTTTGATGATCTTTGGTTCATAAATCCAAAATACCTTTGTTAAGTGTATTATGTTTAATGTGTTTGTTATTACATCATCTCCATAATAATAAACATGAAATAATTAGTTTTTTATAGATGAATTATATTTTTAAAACCATTTATAAAATTAGTCCATGAAAATTGAATGATGTGACATTCATGGAGAGGGAAGGACGTATGTACGCCTGGGTAACGCTTCAATTTTTCAACGATCATTACAGAAAGTAGGTAAGTATTATTTTATAAATACATAATTATAATAATATCATAAATATTATATAAATTATTTATATATATTTATATATATTATCAATGTGATGTGGTGATGAAAAATTAATGACATCGCTTCATGGAGGGAGTAGTCTACACATACACCCGAACAACATTATCATTTTTTACAGAATAGAATGGTAAAAAAGTAAATAATATATTAACTTTTAGGAATGGAAAATATGTATTCAATATCTTTTATAAACAGTAATTCTTTCATTATAATACATCCATCGTATATGGTGATGGAAAATGAAGCATCATTTCATGAGGCGGTATTCCTCTGCATACAAAAACGATGGTTTTGGTTCCTATTTTATGGAAGAGGACATGGATATAGGTTGTTAAATTCCCAAAACATAACCTAAATATATGTAATAAATTGGTGTAATTATATTAAATTTTTTAAGGAATATTGGAATGATGTTGATGAATAAATAAAACTAAAACATATGGTTAAAAATTATACCTCTTCTTCATAAAGTCTCCATTGATTAATGCCTTAATCTCTCAAAGCATGGTATTATGCATAAAAAAGACTTATATATTGAGTTTAGGGTTGATAGGAAAGTATTTTTGTAGTTATTGGATAAACAAAATTATTTTTGAAATGTGATGGAATGTGAAGAACATGTTCACTTTTATAAGTGAGGGGATGGACACTCTTGGAATTCCAAATAATATAAAATTAATATATTTAGTTTTTCAATTCCAAATAGAACAAAACTTATTAATTTTATGTATAGGATGATTATGGGTCTAAATAATTTCATAAAATAAAAATTAAACATGTTTTTAATATTTTTTAACCCATATCATATTGTTTTAACCCCTCGTTAACTCATGTCACATTTACCGTGACAACAAATATTTTTACTACTTGAGGGTCAACATAATTTCTATAAATTGAAAAATGGTCCACAAATGGATTGTGGTTGATATTATAAAAAATTTCATAATCACTTATAAAAATGTAATATTTTGAGAATTTTATATCATTTAATAAAATATTATTTATTACAATATATCATTAATGTCAATTTTTTGAAACATTCATTACATTGATTTTAAAATCATCACGGAAAAAATTAAAATAAAAACAAAATATTTGACTATATACAAAAAATTTCATATTTATCTATATATTTTTATATCACATTAATTATATCAAATTATATTTCTTTTAATATTTTTCATATCATTTATTTTATTTTTTTACTAATTCAACAGTCACTGCATCAACATTGTGTAAATAGTTAAGGTTATTATTTATTCACAAAAAATTACCCTGATTATGATATATCAATTTTCATTAAAATTATTTTTTTATAACTGAAAATATCATCTAGTTATCCCCACATAAAAAATATTATATTTATCAAAAAAAAAACAATGTTATATTATTAACTTTCATTAAATAAAATATTATAATTGTTATAATCACTACCAAAATTAATCAAAATCCATATAAACAAATCATGGAATAATATATAAAAAAATTACTAATAAAATAAAACATTTGAATACTTTATGGTCATTATCAATTCTATAAAAAAATTAACCTAAATTAATTAATTTACCCATTTATCATGGTTACAACAATTACTAGTGTTACAATTCTTATTGACCAAACATAAAAGAATCATATTTAATAAATTTGTACTTACAAATTCACAATTTTGAATCCATGTTTCACTATTGAATTCACTAAAATATTATAATTTATTTTCAAATTAAACAGGAAAAAGACAATAAAAAGGAGCATTTTAGAAGGATTACCTTTTCTAGTAAAAATGTTTTCATAGTTAATTCAAGTATAAAATTCATTTAAATAAACCCAAATTGGATATTTTTAAATAAAAATAATACATTAAACTTTAATATTAATCAAAAAAATAATTTTACTTTATAAAAACATTACAAAATATACAGAATTCAATTAAAAATGAGCATTTTCACTATTAATTAGAGAATCAATCTTTTCTTAAAATTATAAAATCCTCATACTAAGATAATTTTACAAAAAATAATTAAAAAATTTAAAAAATTTTGACAAATAAATTATATAAAATTTTCAAAAATTAATTTAAATATTCACTCATAAAAATAAATAATACCAATTTTTAATGATAATATATTTTTGAAGAATAAAATTACTTTACCAAAAACACAAGTGATAATGGAAAAAAAAATTAACACATACACATGAAATTAGAAGAAACGTTATATATTTCCTAATTCAATTAATACTATTCATTCCATCCAATTTTATGGTTATTTTACAATGGTTGCATTTAAATAATACTAATTCATTTTTATTTTTAAGCTCAATGTTGTTTATTTTTTATACTATTGAACATAGTATTTATTTTTAAAATATCAAAATATTAAATACCCCCACGACCATAAAAAATTCCATCATTTTAATTTCAAATCTATATTAAAAACTAGGGTTTTTACTTTTCAAAATACCATTTTTGAAATCCGACATTGGAAATAGGGTTAATAAAACATCCTCTTTGAAAGAGATAAAAGGGAAGTACAAAGATCATCTAGAATAACACATAAATAGGATTCTACGTAAGAAAAAATTGGTGGGAAGTGAAAACATGGATATGGAAGAAAAAATAGCATCTAAGGACTGGAAGAGAGAGATAGAGAATATGGTCATGAGAATGTTAACCATCAAAAAACTGAAAATAAATGGGTTAAAAGGCCATTAATTTATCTATGAAAAAATTAAATGAATAAAATTTTTATTTCAAGATCTATTTTGAGTTTAGTAAATTACTTTTTATACGTACTAAAAGCATAAGGAAATAAAATTACTTTCTCAGAACTATTTCATCCTTTGATAAGTTTCCAACACAAAATCATTATTTTTATCCAAACGATGAGTATTCAATATGATTTTCCCCCTAAAGTACTGCAATAAATCTATAACGGTGAAAATTATTCCATAAAATGATAATAAGTAATTATCCATTTTTTTTACATTTTCTTGGAACAAAAGGTTTTTTGAAAATATAAAATTATTCTAAAAATGAATAAACATTCATATATAGAAAAACTACTTTTCTTTCCAAAATTCAATAGTAATACTGAAAGATCAAATTAGATCATTAAATAAATAATTATCCATAAAATTACTCAGAATATTCTATGATGTGTTTGAAAACCACAAATCATCAGTATTTTAATATATAGTTATCTAAGAAAAATTAGTATTTACCTCCAAATAATGTCAATCACTCTTAATGACTCACTCCAAAAAGTGTAACGACCCAATGTTTCATTAATGGAAATCCCTCTGGATCTAATTAAATGTCTCCTTATGTAAAATGTTTATAGAAAATGTCAACTTCTTTGGTTTTATGTTAAGAATTATGATCGTTGCTTTTATAGCCATTGAACAATGATCACATGATTAGTATAAATATAGGGCTTTAACAAACCCAATTTACTAAGACAAAGGAAGTGATGGGCTCATCTAGTATAATTTCCCCATACAAAGCCCATTTGTCGGAGCTTGGAAAAGAGGTGGCATCTTTGGGCTTCTCTCTTGACCAAGCCCAAGCTGAGCTTCATCATGTCAACCTCGAACGTGACTGTCTATGAGAGAAGTGGAAGTTGATAGAAATTAGCACTCGAGAGATGTTATCCGAGCCACCCCAAGAGTCTGTCACCATCGCACACCTTAACCTTAGGTCTTATACGGCTGTTTTAAGGGGTTATGTAACAAATCGTTGGTACTATTTTCATGTATATTATTTTGTGTATATAATAATGAATATACTTTCTTGTCATTATTGATATACTGTAAATAGTTTTTAAAGTGCAAATAGTGTTTTTAGTTATTATTTAATTAAGAATTAAATTTTATTAAATTAAGGGATTTTTGAATTAAATAATATTTTAATAAAATATTATTATTATTATTAACGTAATTTTATTATATATAAATGATCATATAATTTTATGAATGCAATTGTAATTTTTATTACGGTTTGAAAGCCATTTTTTTCAAAACCTGTGAATCTTCGATAAATGTCAGTTTTTATTTTAAAAGTGAAAATTAAAATATTAAAAAAATTATTTAGATAAAATAAATGTTATTTCTGGAATCAGGACATCGAAATTATCAAACGTTGAATTTTTCATAATTTTCTGAGACAGTCAATTTTTTGGGTAAAAATTAAATAATTTTTAAATATATAATGTGTTTTATGACATCATAATGGAAGAATAGTGATGTAATAAAATACTATCAGCTTTATTTTCGGCCAATATATGTTTTAACATTAAAATAATGTGATTTGGGTTTTTTTGACTTACGTTTCAAAGCATTAATGGAACCTTCAAGACTTATTAAACACCTTGTCTTTTTAAATTGTTTTCCATGGGAGTGTGACTCACCTCCACATAAAAAACCCTATTATTTTAAGAATTTTGGTCTTTGTACTTATAAAATGTTGTTTTCCTCTTCCCTTTTCCAAAAACCATGGGCAAAAACCATGGGATGGTTTGTGGTTTGGAAAAATTTAATATAAGGGTTCCCAAACATAAATAATAAAGAATTCCCTCACCTATCCTATATAAACCCACCCAAGCTCCCACTTCCTCCTCACTGAAAGCCTTTGGAGTTCGTCCAACCGCTAACCTACTCTCTCTAGAATCCTCCCAAGGTTCCCCAAGCTCCCAAGAATCCTCTCTCAAGCCTCTCTCAAGCATTTAGAAGCACACTTCCATGTAAGGGTTTTTTCTTCCTTTCTCATTTTTTCCAAATTTTCTTTAAGTTGTTTTCCCTTTTAATTTCAATTATGAATGTTGGGGTATGGTTTCACACCTACCTCATACTTCTCTCTTTATGTTTTAATGATGGTATACCCCTTTCTCTCTCATTAAATGCCTCCCTTGTACACCCGTTACTATGCCAAAATTCCGAAAGGAACTTCTCCCACCTCATTTAAATTCAAGCAATACTTTTGTATCATGAACCTAAATTACATTAAAATTGTTGGGAAATGTATCTATATGACCTCCTTACTGTCTATTACTTGTAAATATTATGAGGAACCCCTTTCTCTCTAATCAACCTTTTTTATGAATTCTTATGTCATGCTGTTACGCTGCCGAAATCGCACCGATTTTCTAAACCAATGCCATTGTGTAGTGAATACCATGCCCATTTCTCCATCTAGGGTATTCACCTTTATGAACATTTACTTATTGATTATAAAGTTTCATTTATGAATTCCACATTCCTTTATCGTGGAATAAATTATTATGTTTTATGAATCCATGTTTTATGATCCATGTGGCACACTTATGCATGAAATGAAATGTTTAAGAAGGGTGTGCCCTTATAGCGCTCCAATGCATTGGGTAAAGTATAGTATCATGATACGTCAAGTGCAATGAGTGTTGAATCATGATAATTAAAGTGCAATGAGGGTTTATTCATGCTTCATGTGAAATTAGGATTTACTCATGCTCTATGTGCAATGAGCCTTGGCTCATGCTAATTCCATGTTAAGTGTTGTTTCCACATTTCCATGTTATGATTATCATTCTTTATCATGACTTTATGTTAATGTTTCTCTTCTGCTCTATTTATATGCCTCTTTTCTAACATGTATTGTACTCATCATGTATTCTAAGTTTATTCCCTTACTGGGCTTTATAGCTCAGCCATTTTCTTATGCATGTCCTCAGGTTATCCCATGCAATGCGAAGTACGAGGGAATGTAGTGGCCATTTAAAGGAAGTTTTCAATAAAGATGGTGTACTTCATGTTTTAAGTTGTTATGTAATGATCCTAATCCCCATATACACTAGTCCTCTCGATCATCCATGTTGTATCAAGTGAATGGTTTATGTAAGAAATCATGTTTATGTTTGTAATAAAAGCAGGGTTGTCATAGTTGGTATCATAGGATAGGTTTAATTATTTTTGGGATTAGGATTAGAAAACCCTATTAAAGCCTTAGAGACAAGACTAAGTTTAATAAAAACATCTCTATGTTTTGGTAGGTACTGAGTAGTTGGTTTATCAAACAAATACATCCTTTTCTGGATACGAGCAGGTAGAGGTGGCTCTGGCACAAATGTATCCTTGGGGTAAAACCCGAAAACACATCTTTGAGCTAGACTTGAACGTGAACTGGTGCATGACAATGGGTCTTGCAGCACTCTTGGTTACGACACTCCTGGGGGATATGTTTTGATAAATTCACAAGCTTAGTATGAACCCTTATTAAGGGAATTAAAAAAATCCCCTAAGAATATATGTTAGAAAGTAGATCATGAAAAGCCTAGGTTGAAGCCTATAGACTCACGAGTTAGTGAAATAATAGTTTATTTTTTAATTCATCAACTTTTGTCTTTGGATTACCCTTTATGTGTTACCCCATAACTTTCCTTTTATTCCAGCCAATGGCCCGTAATAGGAGGACTCGGGCTAACAACCGGTGTGAAGATCACTGTGATGACTGTACTAATGAGATGCCCAATCCAATGGGAGCGGGAATCATGAACTTTGTCATGCTTGTCTCTTAGCTAACTCAAGCTTTGAATAGAAACACGGGTCAAGAGGAACGTCCAAACCCCCCGAAGAAGGAACAAGTTTCTATCGAGAGCTTCATGAGACAAAGGCCTCCAAATTTTAGTGGATCATCTGATCCCACAATCATTGAAAAATGGATCAAATTCATTGAAAAGATCTTCTCTATCCTTCAATGTTCAGAACAAGAGAAGGTTCTCCTGGCAGCTTATTGTATGGAGGGTGAAACTGATCAATGGTGGATGTTGATCAAAAATACGAAGCCTGAGGAGGAGATCGAGGAATTGGAATGGAAGGATTTTCGGAATATGTTTTTTGATAAATATTTTCCACACACCCTCCGAATTAAGATGGAAAGGGACTTCCTTTCCCTCAATCAAAAAGAAGAAGAATCTGTTGGAGCGTACTAGGAAAACATCACAAGGCTTGCATGATACGCTTCTAGCTTTGTCGTTACCCTCGAATGCAAGGTTTACCGCTTCTTTGGTGGTCTGAAGCCTAGCCTACGGAAAGCATTAGCGATCCATGACTTCGACAGCTATGATGAAATTGTCTAATGTTCCCTTAAGGTCAAAATGGAGATCAGGGAATCATAGGGGTATCATGGGGACGAGAAGCGTAAGGTAGACTTTAATGTTGGCGGTCCGATGGATAAATCCAATGGTGCTAAGATGATCCAGCACCCACTTTCCAAAAGTGTGGAAAGAAGTACCCTAGAAATTGCCTCAATAGGACAAGGAAATGCTTTAGGTTTGGAAGAGAAGGGCACCTAGCTGTTAACTGTCAGCAAGAAAGACCCGCAATTGTGACAGAGGAGAAGAACACTCCGTTTGAACCTCAATGCGTTGTTCATTGCTACAAATGAAAAGAACTGGGGAATATTTCAAATTAGTGCCCTAATCCAATGGTTTTCGGAGGCAACCAACAACCTCCAAGGCAGCAAGGAAGCACTTTTTCCATCACTTCTGCTCAAGTTAACCCTGACAACAAAGTGGTGACAAGTACACTAGTTATTTATTCAAGAATAGTGAAAGTACTTTTTGATTTAGGTTCTATGCATTCTTTTATATCTCAAATGTTTAGTAGAACAATCCCAGCACCACCACAAACCATGGAAGTGAAGATGTCGGTGAGTACGGAAAATGGGGCAATCATTGCATCGCATGAATATAATTCCTCCCCTGTTATAATCTGTGGATTGAATTTCCCAAAAAACCTTGTCATACTCCCTATGGTGGAATTTGATGCAATTCATGGCATGGATTGGATTTCCTTATATAGAGCCAACATAAATTGTCGAGAGAGGGAAATCACACTCCATATAGAGAATCGAAACTCGATTCTTTACAAGTGTAAGGAGGAAGATGAATCTCCTTTAGATTCATCATCTCAAGCATGGATATTACTACCCTATGAGCATGCATATCTAGCTCAGATGATGGAGTCCATGGAATAAACCATCCTTGAAGAAATTCCTATTGTGAGGAAATTCTCTGAAGTGTTTCCCGAGGAACTGTCTGGTCTTCCTCCTAGAAGAGATGTTGAATTCTCAATTGAACTTATACCAGGGGAGCTACCAATATCAAAGACTCCATATAGAATAGTTTTCATGGAACTTGAAGAGGTGAAGAAACAACTATAGGAGAATCTGGATAAAGGGATTATACACCCAGGTGCTTCACCATGGGGTGCACCAGTCCTCTTCGTCAAGAAGAAGGATGGGTTAATGCGCCTTTGCATTGATTATCGTGAGCTTAACAAAATCAAGATAATGAACAAGTATCCTCTGCCACATAACGATGACTTGTTCGATCAGCTATGTGGAGCACAATACTTATCCAATGTATATTTACGTTCAGGATATTATCAAGTAAGGGTGAAGAAGGAAGATGTCCCCAACACGGCTTTTCGTACAAGATACGAGCACTATGAATTCATAGTAATTCCTTTTGGACTCACCAATGCTCCAGAAATCTTCATGGAATTGATTAATAGAGTATTTAGATATTACTTAGACAAATTTGTGGTAGTCTTTATAGATGATATTCTAATATACTCCAAAACCAAGGAGGATCATGAGGAATATTTAAGAACTGTACTGGAGACTTTGCGCAAGGAGAAGATCTATAAAAAGTTTATCAAGTGTGAGTTCTGGTTGAAGGAAGTCTCATTCTTGGGCCATATCATCACAAGAAATGGGATATCGGTGGATTCCTTCAGAACAGACACAATTGAGGGATGGGCGAGGCCAACATTGGTAACAGATATCCATAGTTTCTTGGGGTTAGCTGGATATTATCGACGATTTGTGATAAATTTCTCACAATTGTCCAATCCTATTACCAAACTAACTCGAAAGGGAGTAAAGTTTTCTTTGAGTGATGAATGCGAAGAAAGCTTCAAGGAGTTGAAAAGGAGGCTTATCACTGTGCTCATGCTCACTTTACCCACAAGTGGGGAAATGTTTGGGGTATTCAGTGATTCTTTGAAGAAGGTAATAGGATGTGTGCTAATGTAGAATTATAAAGTGATATCCTATGAATCAAGGCCGTTGAAAATCCATGAGCTAAACTATCCAACACATGATCTGGAGTTGGAGGCGGTGATCTTTTCCTTGAAAATATAACGACATTATCTCTATGGGGAGAAATGTGAGATATATACTGACCACAAGAGTCTTAAATATATATTCACACAGAAAGAGCTTAATATGCGCTAGAGAAGATGGATAGATCTCATCAAGGATTATGACTGTTCAATACATTACCACCCTGGGAAAGCAAACAAGGTGGCGGATTCCCTAAGTAGAAAGGACCTAGCGATTCTATCAATGATGAGAATTGAGAAGGATCCAATCTTCTTAGAATTGATGAAGATGGACATGGGAATCATAAAGAAGGGAACATCATCAATACTTTCACAAATTATTGCTCAACCGTCTCTTTTTAAAATGTTAAAGGATGCTCAAAAGGATTATGTGGGAATTCAAGAAAAAGTGGAAGCTATCAAAAAAGGGAAATCCTTGGAGTTTAATGTTAATGAAGAAGGAATTGTGCGATTTGGGAAAAGAGTATGTGTTGCTTCAAGTCCAGAGTTGAAGAAATAACTTTTGGATGATGCACATAGTTAAAATTTCTATATTCACCCAGGGAGCACAAAGATGTATCGAGATCTCTGAGAAAACTTTTGGTGGGATAATATGAAAAAGGAGATCGCTGAATATACATCAAAGTTCTTGGTGTGCTAGCAAGTGAAGGCAGAGAGGCAGAAGTCTAAGGGGATGATGCAACCATTTCCCATAACAGAATGGAAATGGTATAACATCACCATGTACTTTGTCACCGGACTTACAAGGTCATCCAAAGGCTACAATTCAATCTGGGTTACTGTGGATCGTCTTACAAAGACTTCACACTTCATTTTTATTTGGGAGGATTTCTCATTGGATCAACTGGCACAGATATATATCAGGGAAGTGGTAAGGCTACTTGGAGTGCCATTATCTATTGTGTCTGACCGAGATCCAAGATTCACCTCTATGTTTTGGAAGAGTCTTCAAAAATCTCTAAATACCGAACTGAACTTCAGTACGACCTATCTTACTCAAAATGATGGCCAATCCGAGCAGACTATCCAAACACCTGAGGACATGTTCAGAGCGTGCTCAATAAACTTTAAAGGAGGATGAGATCAACATCTTTCTCTGGTTGAGTTCTCTTATAATAATAGTTTCCACTCAAGCATCCAAATGGCACTATATGAAGCCCTTTATGGGTAAAGGTGCAGAAGACCAGCGTGTTGGGATGAGTTTGCTGAACATAAGCTGCTTGGACAGGAAATGGTCAAGGAAGTGGTGGAGAAGGTGAAAACCATTCAGCAGCATATCAAGGCAGCCCAGAGTCGACAGAAGAGTTATGTAGATAATCATCAATGAGACCTTGAGTTTAAAGTTGGATACATGTTTTTTCTATGGATATCTCCATGGAATAAGGTCATGAGGTTTGGAAAGAAAGGTAAGTTAAGTCCAATGTACATCAGCCCCTTCGAGATTCTTGATCATGTCGGGGCTGTGGCCTATCTACTAGCACTTCCACCTACCATGGCCAAAATACATGATTTCTTTCATGTATCCCTCTTAAGGAAGTACATACCGGACCCTTCAAATGTTCTCTCTTCTGAGGTGGTATAGTTGGAGGATGATCTTTCTTATGGGGAGCAACTAGTGAAGATCGTAGATCATGAAGAAAAAGTTCTACTAAATAAGACCATGCCCCTCGTCAAGTTGTTGTGGCTAAACCACAAGTTTGAAGAAGTGACTTGGGAATCAGAGGAAATGATGAAGCTGAGTTACCCACATCTGTTTTAGTGTGGGAAAAGGAAATTTCGAGGGTGAAATTTCTTAAGGTGGGAATATTGTAATGACCCAAATTTTCATTAATGGAAATCCATCTTGATATAATTAAATGTCTCTTTATGTAAAATGTTTATCTAAAATGTCAACTTCTTTAGTTTTATGTTAAGAATTGTGACCATTGATTTTATATCCATTGAACAGTGATCACATGATTAGTATAAATATATGGCTTTAACAAACCTAATTTACTCAGAAAAAGGAAGCGATGGCCTCATCTTGTAGAATTGCTCCATACGAAGCCCATTTGTTAGAGATCAGAAAAGGGGTGGTGTCTTTGGGCTTCGATCTTGACCAAGCCAAAGCTGAGGTTCATCATTTCAAGCTCGAATGTGACCGTCTATGGGAAAAGTATAAGTTGATAGAAATTACCACTCGAGCGATGTTATCTGAGCCACCCCAAGAGTCTGTCACCATCGCACTCCTTACCCATAGGTCTTATGCGTCTATTTTAAGGGGTTATGTAAAAAATCGTTAGTACTATGTTCATGTACATTATTTTTGTATATAATAATGAATATACTTTCTTGTCATTATTGATACATTGTAAATAGTTGTTAAAGTGAAAATAGTGTTTTTAGTTATTATTTAATTAAGAATTATATTTTATTAAATTAAGGGATTTTTGAATTAAATAATATTTTAATAAATTATTATTATTATTATTATTAAATTAATTTTATTATATATAAATTATCATATAATTTTATGAATGAAATTTCAATTTTTATTAAGGTTTGAAAGCCATTTTTGTCAAAACCCGTGAATTTTCGATAAATGTCGGTTTTTATTTTAAAAGTGAAAATTAACATATTTAGAAAATTATTTAGATAAATTAAATGTTATTTCTGGAATCAGGATGTCGAAATTATCCAACGGTGAATTTTTCATAATTTTCTGTGACAGTCAAATTTTTGGGTAAAAATTAAATACTGTTTAAATATATAATGTGTTTTATGACATAATAATGTCCCAATAGTGATGTAATAAAATACTATAAGCTTTATTTTCAGCCAATATATGTTTTAAAATTAAAATAATGTGATTTTGGGTTTGTTTTACTTACTTTTCAAAGCATTAATGGGCCCTTCAAGACTTATTAAACACCTTGTCTTTTTAAATTGTTTTCCATGGGAGTGTGACTCACTTCCACATAAGCAACCCTATTATTTTAAGAAGTTCGGCCTTTGGCCTTATAAAATATTTTTTTCCTCTTCCCTTTTCCAAAAACCATGATCCAAAACCATGGTATGGTTTGTGGTTTGGATTAATTTAAAATAAGGGGTCCCAAACCTAAATAATAAAGAATTCCCTCACCTTTCATATATAAACCCACCCAAGATCCCACTTCCTCCTCACTCAAAGCCTTTGTAGTTCGTCCAACCTCTTCCGTAATCTCTCTAGAATCCTCCCAAGGTTCCCCAAGCTCCCAAGAAGCCTCTCTCAGGCCACTCTCAAGCCTTTGGAAGCACACTTCCATGTAAGGGTTTTTTCTTTCTTTCTCATTTTTGTCCAATTTTCTTTAAGTTGTTTTTCCATTTTAATTTCAATTATTAATATTGGGGTACCATTTCACACATCTCTCATACCGCCCTATTTATGTTTTAATGATGGTAGACCCCTTCCTCTTTCATTAAATTCCTCCCATGTACACCCGTTACTATGCCGAAATTCCGTAAGGAACTTCTCCCTCCTCATTTACATTGAAGCAATACTTTTGTATCATGAACCTAAATTTCATTACAATTGTTGGGAAATGTATCTATATGACCTCCTTACTTTACATTACATGTAAATATGATTAGGAACCCCTTTCTCTCTCATCAACCTTTTTTATGAATTCTTATGTCATGCCGTTACGCTACCGAAATCACACCGATTTTCTAAACCAATGCCATTGTGTAGTGAATACCATGCCCATTTCTCCATCAAGGGTATTCACCTTTATACACATTTAATTATTGATTATAAAGTTTCATGTATGAATTCCACATTCCTTTATCATGGAATAAATGTTTATGTTTTATGAATCCATGTTTTATGATCCATGTGGCACACTTATGCATGAAATGAAATGTTTAAGAAGGGTGTGCCCTTATAGCGCTCCAATGCATTGGGTAAAGTATAGTATCATGATACGTAATGTGCAATGAGTGTTGACTCATGATAATTCAAGTGAAACAAGGGTTTACTTGTGATTCATGTGCAATAAGGATTTACTCATGCTCTATGTGCAATGAGCCTTGGCTCATGCTAATTCCATGTTAAGGGTTGTTGCCACATTTCCATGTTATGATTATCATGATTTATCAGGCCTTTTTGTTCATGTTTATATTGTGCTCTATTTATATGCCTATTTTCTAACATGTATTGTACTCCTCATGTATTCCATGTTTATTCCCTTACTGGGATTTATAGCTCACCCCTTTTCTTATGCATGTCCTCAGGCTGTCCCATGCAATGCTAAGTATGAGGGAATGTAGTGGTCATGTAAATGAAGTTTTCAATAATGATATTATACTTAATGTTTTAAGTTGTTATGTAATGATACTAAGACCCAAATACACTAGACCTATTGATAATACCTATTGTATCAAGTGAATGGTTTATGTAATAAATCATGTTTAAGTTTGTAATAAAAGCATGGTTGTCACAAAAATTACATTCCCTAATCATATAAATTCCATGATATGCTAATAATTTCAACAAATAACTTGAAATATCATAAATAAACATTAAAATAATATATACTTCCAATATATAATTAATCCATTATTCATCAAATACAATCCTATTCTATTTTGTTTAACTTAATAATATAACATTCCCGAAATAGTGAACATTTTTCAAAAATCACATAATCCGAAATCACTTACAATATCAAGGTTATCTATATAATAACAAAATATTTTCTCAAAATAAAGTTATTTTTAATCTGTAAAACCAATAAAATAACTAAATAATGTTATACTAAACAATACATCACATAGTCCAATGATAGGGAATGGAACCTTGCCACCCATCAGTTTTGGGTTAAAGCTTCACGACCTTACAGGATGTGATAGCTTTTCAACTAGATTGTGGGATTTTATTTTTCTAATACTATATATAATCCTTATAAATTTAAAAATTTTGATATAAATCCTCAAAAATAATATTGATATGTTCAACATTAAAAAAAATAACCTCCAATTTTTTCTCATATTTGTGTTCTTCAATAAAAAATAATTACCCCAAAATCAAAAATCAAATAAACCCTAAAGGTTATTCATACCTTTAGTCTTATGTAAAAAAAATAAATAGGACATTATTCCTTATGTAAATTTTGGATATGATAAACATAAGGGTTAGATATACCTCAAATATCTTTTAAAACTCAATAAAAGTCTCCCAAATTACTCCCATCATCAAAAGAGTATTAATTATTTTAAACGTATGATCATCCTTAAATATTTAATAACTCTAGAATACCTTATACATTGACATATTAATCATTCAATTTTATTAGTAATCCATTAAATATTATTTTCAATATTTTTTACATAGTACTTTTTACCTATAAAAAAGAATAAAAATAATTTCCTAAGATTCAACAATTTCAAAACATATGCTGTGAAATAACCCATACCTATCATATGTCATTTTCAATTACTTTACTGATCATATATAATTGGATTATTTATTTATAAACTGATATATTTACTCTCTTTCATCTCTCATTCTTGATCCTTCCCCATATGATATCAATTTTTTTAATGAATATTATTCCCTTATTTAAAATATTCATTTGATACTTTAGGAAGAACTTATTTCCCCTTCATGTAGTAAACACAATGATTTCTTTTTTCCTTAGAATGTTATTACTTTATCCCAAATTTACTACATTTAAAAAATCTTCCCATTCTTTTAATAAAAATTTATTGCTTCTTATTTTACTTTATTGACCCATATGTCGTTGAATATATTTACCTCTATGATCATTAACACATAAGATTACACATTATTCACACCTCTCTAATTTAATGAGTTGGGAAGCATAACTAGGTTCTTTTTTGTTAATAAAAACTCCTAATACATAGTTAAGAATAACCACGAGAGTTCTCACTATATATCCCATTATATTTGGTTTCTCATCTGGATAACCACCACATTTTCCTTCACATCCATTTTTACTTTGGAGCCAACTGGATCCATCTATTTAATAACCAAAATATATAGTGTGAGAATATCGATAATATAAAATTAAACCATCCTTTAATGATGATGAAAAATACTGTATCCATATTCTAATATTATCAAACTCTTTAAATTTATCCAAAATAATAATGATTCCCCCTAACATAGTAACAATTATTTTCATAGAGGACTATTATAATTTTGACCAATAACATCATATCATCTAATGTTATCTAAACTCTTTTCTGATAAAAATTATAAGGTCCCAACAAGATATAAAAAATATTATTTTGAATTTGTACTAGAATTCACTTTCGTTTCATGAATATATATTAATTTTACAGTTTGCGAGTGTTATTTCATAACTCATACATAACCAACTCATACATTACAAGGGGACACATCTATTCAGTATCCATTTTTTTGAAAAATATAATTTTTTTGAAATATAACATGAATTATTTTCATGAGAAATTTTCATGACTTTCAACTTGATCTCATATTTTTCATTACCCGTCCTAAAAACATATAAAAATTATTTAAAAACATAGGATGATCACAAAAACACCTGTAAGTTAAATAAAAATTGTAAATTCTTTAGTCCAGTGAAGAAAATAAAAACTCATGAAATATTTACAGTTATCTCAATGATCTTTGAGAAAATGAAATAAATATTTTTTCACATGGAAAAAATATACATTTTTTTTGCTCAATGAAAAATATTAAAACCCATGGAAAGAAAATAAAAACCATTTTTGGAAACTTATATAATCATATTGATAACTCATCTAAAATCCATGTCATAAATAATTAGATCCCATTTAAATCTAAAGGAGAAACCCTTTAGTAACACCATTTTATTACCTCAAAATACTGAAAACTTTACCCAATTCATTGGAGGGCTATATGAGTTCACCTATTGTATAAGCTATAACGACCTCACCCAGGGATATCTGGGTGGACCTAATATATATTCAATATTGGACCCAATAATGATATATAATGGGGATCAACCATTCATATAAACTATATAAACCTTATATGTTTCATTCATAATGATCACATTCTATATAAAACATCTTATTCTTCCAACATTAAATTTTGAAATAACTTATTTAAAAAGAATTACAATTAAAAAGGAAAATAATTTATTGAAATGAACTTTGTAACATTTTAATGGAAGTTTAAGATTAAATATGAGTCATGAAGATGGAAAAATATTTCATTTTTATATATTTTAAAACACACTCCTTCCATACTTTTTTATGAAAAGGCATATAGTACCTTGTTTAGAAAATGACAAAATGATTCTTTTCAAAATATGGCATGAAAATTTCTACCGGGGTAAAAAATAATCTAAAAAACCATATTAGAATAGATAATATTTTATTTAAAATATTTTTAGAAAATATGGATTTGGATGAAAAATAATGTTTTATGGAAACCTTTGATATATAATTTTTAAAATAATGTTCCTTGACCCAATTCTAATTCAACACTAACATGATTTGTAATAATTAAAAATAAAATTATGTTTGTTATTTAAATTATTGAGAACTTTTTCAAGTTTATTATTCCTTTTATTTTAATTATGATAATTTTATATATAATTTCCTAAGTATTTATGTTTATGTTATATGTTTTGGTGGTATTAGGTTAAAAAGTCCAAAATGACTTTGGTAGTTTGATTATGATCAAAGTGGTTATTATTCCATCATATCCAGATAAATAATCATGAAATAATTATACTTTTATACATAAATTAAAATTTTAAAATCAACCATAAATTTTTTCTATAAAAAATTAACTACATTACCTTCATGGAGATGGTAGGTCCTACATATGAATGGGTAACGCTTCCATTTTTTAACAATAATTATAGAAAGATGGTAAGTATTAGGTTATCTTTACAGAATGATAATAATATGAAAAATATATTATTACATATTTAAATATATTTATAAATATCATCCTTGTGATGTGGTGAAAAATAAACATCACTTCGTGGAGGTGGTAGTCGACACATATGGACGAACGACGTTATCATTTTTAATTGAATGGAATAGTAGTAAATTAAAATATATATTATATTTTAAGTGTAATAAATGTTTTATTAATATATATATATATATATATTATTTACATCATTATAATCCATCTATGAGAGATGGTGACGGAAAAAGAATTACACCAGTTCATGTGGCATTAGTATTTCATACACATAAACAATGGATTTATTTCCCATTTGATGGAAGAGGAGATAGATATAGGTTGGGAAATTAATATTATACTACATAATTATGTTTTAGATACAATTTTTATTATATAATTATAGATATTTTATATTTTAATGAGGTCAATGAAGAAATAAATCTAAAATATGTGGTTAAAATCTGTACCTCTTCTTTCGAAATTCTCTTTTGATTAACACCTTAAGCACTATATGGTTGGTATTATACCTAAAAACGACCTCTAAAATGAGGTTTGTGATTCTAGGAATGGATTTGGTCTGTTATTTAATGAAAAAAACATTTTTATGGGTAAAATATTGTGAATAAGATGTTCCCTTTTATAAGAGAGTGGAGGAGTACTCTCTGAATTCCTCCAAATGTAAAATTAATAAAAATAATTTTCATTTATAAATTTCTAATAATAATTTATTTAAAATATATGATTAGTATGGGTAGAAAAAATTCTAAAAAATTAAAATCATATAATATTCATATGTGTTTTTGCTGTTATCTTTATTTAACCCCATATTAACCCCTTCCACACTTATAGTGACAACAAATATTTTTACTATTTGAGGGTAAAGATAATTACAATAAATGGAAAAAAGACCCATAAATGAACCATGGTTGAAATTATCAACCATCTCATAATAATATTTATGAATCTGATATTTTTAGTAATTTTATTGAATTTATTAAAATATTGTTTATTGTAATATATCATTAATGTCATTTTTAGAACAATTCATTAACTGTATTTTAATAAGATCATGGAAGAAAGTAAAATTATAAAAAAAATATTTAATTATATCAATAACATTTACTGTTAATATATGAAAATATTTAATCATAATAATTATCCAAAATTATACTTCTTTTAATATTTTTGGAAGCAATTATTTTATTTTTTTCATTAATTGAATAATTACTACAACAACATTGTGTGAATATTTAAGGTAAATGTTTCATCACTAAAATTTAAAAAAAATAGTATCATTAATAGAAATATATTAGAGTTTAAAATAATATTTATAATAAAATATATCCTCTATTTATCCCCATGTTAAAAATATCATTGTTATTTGAAACAAGACTATAAAGTTTAATAATTTTCTTAAGATAAAATATTATAAAGGTTATAATCACATATTAATTTAAAAAAGACTATATAACAGAATCATGGATGTGTATGGATGATCATAACTCAATTTAAAAAAATTCAAGTTTTTTTCTCATTTTTGAGTGCATATTATTTTACTTTTAACCATAATTAACCAATTTACCCTTTTTTGTGGTATCAAAAATTACCAGGGTGACTATTCATGTAGATCAAAAATAAAAGGGATGTATTTACTATATATGGATTAAGTGATTAAAAATATGGAATCCATTTTTTTTAAATTCAATTCATTGATGTGGCTGAATTTCTGGTGAAATAAAATTGAAAAAACACAATGAAAAGTGGTATTTAAGAAAAATGACCTATAAATATAATAATATTTATATACAAAATTCATGTATACATTTAATTTAAAAAATAATTTTATCATTCTAAATAAAAATAGAAAAATTAAATTTTAAAACTAATCTGTAATTAAATTTGACTTTGTAAATAGCTTAAAAGAAAATACATAATTTAATTAAAAAATTAAATTTTTAAATATTTATGAAATAAAATATATTTTTGGAAGAATAAACTGAATTTACTAACAAATAAATATTTTTGAAAAATAATTAATTTATAAATTAAAAATGAGTAGAAACATTTTATATTTTATAATGGGGTCTATAATATTCATTCCTCTCCATTTAATGGATTAGGTTATAACTATCACAATTAAATAATAATAATTCATTATTCATTGAAGCTCGATGTTATGTATCATTCATGATATTAAACGTATTATTTATTTAAAAAATATAGGGATATTATAAAGTAATAATCCTTGGGCATGTTATCTCCGGTGAAGTGATATCTATGGATCCTTTAAAAATAGAGGTAATTGAAGGATGTTCCAAACTAATAATTGTTATAGATATATATAGTTTATTTGGATTATCATGATACCATAGTCAATTTGTGATAAACTTATCATATTTTCAAGACAAATAATGAATCTATCATAGAAGTGAGTTATATTTTTTCTAGACTGATGAATTCTAGAAATAATTAAATGGTTAAATATGTGGATACTTACTACACATGTGCTAACTTTACCCTCATGGGGAGAGGATTTGTGATCTATAATGAAATTTCCATAAAAGGATTGGGTTGTGAACTCATTCAAGATAAAAAATTTACATTTTATTCCTCTCACAAATTAAAAATCAAAGAGAATAACTTCCTAGCACGTTATCTATAATTGGCTATAGTGATCTTTATATTAGGTATTTGGAGTCATTGTTGCTATTGAGAGAAGTGTTAAATATATACATATCATAAAATATTCAAGTTTATGTTCATACAAAATGAGATAAATATTCAACAATTATGGTGGTTAGATAATTTCTAGGATTATTATAATTCAATGGATTATCCTATTGGTAAGGTGAAAATTGTTTTAGTTGGATTGAGTAGAAAGGATCTCAAAACCCTATTCATGATGAGGATTGAAAGGGGTCTAATCTTATTGGAAATTCAATGGATAGACATGTATATAATAAAATGATCTTAATCCTACATTTCAAAAATAATTTCTCAATCATCTAATCCTTTAATGATCAAGGTGGCCTAAAAATTCAAAGAGGACCTACAAGGAACACAAGAGAATATTTCGGAGTAAAAATTTACTAATTATGGTGTAATAAATTTTGAAACCTGAATATGTGTCCCATTGAAACCATGATTTAGAAAGAAACTACTAGGTCATTTGAATAACTCATACTTCTCTATTCATCCTAGAAGTACATTCTATGTGATTAATTTTATTTAAGGATAAATGTTATATTGGTCATGGGAAAATATGAGATCATATATTTCAGGTTTTGGGTTTCAATTTTAGTCACACTTAGTTTTGAATATTTTTAAGGATAATTATTTATAAAATTACATAAGTAGGACTTTTGGTTTTACTGTTGAGGTTTTGTTGATTGATGTATAAATTTTAATTCATATTGTATATGATTTTAACATGTGATAGATATTTTGATTTTGGTTAATTGGTAGAAATATGATGAATAAATTTTAATCTATTTGTAGATATTTTGATTTGTTAAAATATGATTTTAGTTCTTCAATAATGAAAAATTAATCTTCATTATTTATCTTAGGACATGAATAAAAGGTACAAAACTGATTGAAAAAAACAACACGATGAATAATTTTGATGAAATATTGTTTTTAAATTCAATAACACTATCTCTCCCTATAATAAATACATTCTTGAAACTCAATCAAGATTTAGATAAATTTATTATGTCCAATGTGGGAAATATTACACATCAATAAAGGAACACATTACTAAACTCATTTACATGTACTAGTCTCACAATGGTGAATTCATGGATTAAGAAATATTTAGTAAATGAAAATTTTCCTAGTAATAAATTAAATATCAAAGTATTTTTCAAAATGATATTTAATAATTTTGTATTAAATGGTATTTTTTCTAATTTATATTTATCTTAAACTCACTATAGTTTCTTCTATGAATGCATTGAACCTTTTTTATCAAACACATGAAAAAATTTTATAGGAACATAATTTCATTAATGGGTTATAATGTAACACCTCAATATTTAATATTTTATTTTATTTATAAATTAATTATATATTCAATAGCATGCACCACAAGTAACACTTATTTGAAATGAACAGAGATATAATATGGTATTATTATTATTAAAATATGAATGTTATAACCTAGTTGTTGGCATGCTGGGTCTAAATATTTGTAATTGAATTATAAAATGTACCTTAAAAATTTTTAATTATTAAAATTTATTAATTAGTTACTTTTAAATATGTACTCAATTATGAATGATATGAATTTAATCACAAAATGTTAAGAATTTCAAATATTTAAAAGGTTACTTTTTCTATAAAATTCGGTTTTATTAATATATTTTATTTTTCATTTGAAATGAAATTTTATGAATAATATAATATTAATTTTTAAAAAATTATATATATTAATTATTAATCATATCAAAATTATCTTAGTTATAATATTTTAGATTTTTCAAGAATATTTGATTTTTTGTTAAATTGTAAAAATTGCCATTTTTTCCATTAATGTTAATTTACGACAGTATGATGATATAAGAATGAATTAAAAGATGGTTAAACCATTTTATAAAACAAATTTATATTTATTAAGTAATATAATTTATTTAAAAGTAATATTTTTTACTTGGAAGTTATGTTTTACCTTTTTTAAATTTAAGCGGTGTTTTTATTCAAATAAAATCTATTTTTCACACTTATTTTTAAATAGTGTTTTCATAATTATCAATTTGGATTTTTTTAATTTAAATAAGACTCTGTTTATTTAATAAAATATAATTAATTCAATTTTATTCAACATTTAAAATGATTCTAGTATTAAATCATTTCTTATGCTTAAAAATGTATTTTTCTAAAAAATATTTTTCATTTTTTTTGATAAATTATATTAAAATATATTTTTACTAATTTTTTGAATTAAATAATTAAAAATCACTATATATTTTTCATTATAATATAATAATTTTTTAATGTGGTCTATTTCATTTTTATTCTCAATTAATAGTAACCATAGTAAATGTTTATCAACTATATAATGGGTAAAATGGGTCAATCAAGGTTAAAACTATTGGATAAGAACTCAAAATATCTCATAAAACTAAAAATTAATTAATTTTATGAATAAATTTTGAACAAGATACTTTTATAATTTAATATGCGAAAATTGGGTTCTATTTTACTATAATTATTACATTTATATTATTTTAATTAATGAATAAGTGCACAATGTCACTCAATTTTAATACCTCCAATATGATTTTATAAGAATAAAAAAATGTTATGAATGGTTATAATTGATTATATGGAATAAAAAAAGAATTTTATTATAGTAATTTAGTAAAAAAAATTGATGTTTTATAATTTCCTAAAACACTTACATTTTGCTAATGCAACACCAGTGTAAATGGGTGAAAAATCTACGCAAATAGATATAAAATAGAAAAAGTGACATGTTTTAGTTAGGGAATATTCATTAATGATTTTTTAGGTCAAAATGGAATGTCAGTAATGTTTTAAATATTCAATTTTCAACTCTTTAGTAATATTGATATTGTTAAAATCAAATTATGTAAATTGTTCTGGAAATGACATTAATGATATATTAGTTTTAAGAATATTTAATTAATTGTTTAAAATTCAATAAAAATATTATGATTTCTCAAATTAGTATGAAATTATCAAAAATATCAACCATTTACACTTAATATCCTCTTTTTCTTATAGATTTACATTATTGAATCCAAAAGGCTAAGTGTGTTTTTATTAGGGTAAGGGTTAAAAGGATTAACAAGTGGTTAAACTAAATATATATGGTTTAAAATAACTTAAAACATATTTAAAACCTATAATTTTAATTTATTTTAACTTCATATCATCCCACCTTATATATTGATCTAATTTTGAATTAATTCTCTTTTAATGTGACCCTATATTACTTTAATGTGTTGAAAAATTAAAATTTTGACACTCCCCTCACCATTAAATGGGATCATACTCTCTTATAGTTTTCATATCTTCTAGATCCTCTAGGATTAATAAAACCATTAAAATATATCTTATCCACTTTCCTTGTCTTTATTTATAGTTGCTGGTGTTATTAAAAACACCAACCTAATGGTCCTTAAGAATATAACCCAAGGATGTTTTTCTAAAAATACGTAATCATCTTCCTTTTAAGTTTATATCTTCTTTTAATTCCTGTAAATATTATTTATCCATATTAACAAGGTCACAACAGTAAAATTTTGTTATTTAAATTTTATTCTTTTAATATAATAACTGTTTTCTATTTTTTAATCCATCCTAATGGAAAATGAAAATATTGTCTTGCTTACATACGAACTACAATGTCCATATGAGATTAATTCTATTTTTCATCAATCCCCCCATGTATAGTTGTATAGATGTTTTTAATTGTTATTCATGATTTTATTTTATCTTTATTCTTTACAAAGATATTTTATTATCTTCCTTCCGACACTTCCATCTATTTGAAGATGATAACATCACTATTATATAAGTGTGTATTACCACCTCCACGAAGTTATGTGATTAATTTTTAATTTATTTATTTCAAATAAGGTTAGAAGGATATAATTAATTTATATATTATATATATTATATAATAAAGATTCTAAAAATATTCTTTATTTTTTATCTCTATTCTGTTTCATCTAAAGAAAAGTTAAAAAAATCACTACTTCAACCGTGTAGATTAAAACCTCTATAAAATGATGTAATTAATTTTTCAACACTACCATACATGAAATGAAGTAAAATTATATATTGTTAATAAATATTATACATATTAAAATGTTATGAATATATAGATTTTGAAACTATGGCTGAAGTGCACTGATTTGAACCAAAAAACCAGAAGTTTTTTGAAAAAGAATAATAAACACTGAAAATGATAATTTTAATGAGGAATTATTAATAAAGGAGTGATTGGAAATTATAAGTGAATAATATCAAGTAAGATTATTATAAATATTTAATTTTTTTAAATGTTTAAAAAACTATATTTATAATGAATGATGTTAAGAAAATGTATGAAAAATGTCAAGGGGGTTTGTCATCTCACTATTATTTAAATGAGACATATATAATATTCACCAATTAATTCTTTAGTGTGGTGTAAAAAATTCCTCTGAATTTGTATTATGATTATTTTAATTAAATTTATTGAGATTTAAAAATTATTCTGAGGTTCTCTATTTTATTATGTTTTGATTCATATATTACCAATCCTGTAAAGGTTATTAATATCAATGTTGTTTCATTGATAAATGTTTAATATTGTGAACCTATTTGTATTTATATGTTGTATATACTACCCATTTGATATATTATATCATGAATCTATTCATATAGATTCCATTTAATATTCTATTTGATGTTATTTCTTTTGAGTGGTTTGCGATTCAAAATTTTCCATTACAGTAAGGGTTTATATTACAATCATTTTTCATTTCAAGATTTTCAATGTTAAGTTTCCATTATAGGAAAATATAATATTATTAAATTATAAAACCTATGAATCTTTTTCCACTCATTTTATTATATATATTTTCATGTTTTAATACCATTTTCCTCTCTATTTTACTCGAAATTATTTGGAAAGTATTTTTAACAAAATCAGATGATAATACTTTTATGGGCCAGGAATCATTTTCATCCATGTCTATGTTCTTAAAAATAATTGATAGAAGTTTTCACTTGAAACTAAACATTATAAAAAATTTATCTACAAAACCTTTTACAATAGTAAAAAATGATTAAAAATTGTTCTAACAAATGTTTACAGTATTTATCACTTTTGAATCTTTATAAACATGTGTAATAAATGTTATTTTTTAACATATATTACATGAACTTGTTTCCCACCATCATGTCCTTCCTTTATCGCAAAATGTCCTATATAATGTTCAATGGTTTTAAAGAGATAATACTATTTTCATTTATCAATTAATTCAAAATTTAAATTATTCCAAATGGAAATTAATTTTTTTCTTATTTCTTTTAAAAGAGTATTTTTAATGACTTTATAAAATATAATTTTCTTTTATGTCAAAATATTCAAAAAAAAATTATGCTTCCCTTGTAATGAAAAAAACGTTCATTAATTTAAATTTATCTTGGTCTAATTAAATGTCTTATTTTGGCTATATAAAATGTAAACTTAATTGGTTTTATGTTTCTGGATTTTAAAATACCATTATGAATTGTGACCATTGCTAATATAGTTGTTGAATAGTGATCACATGATTAGTATAAATATAGGGCTTTAACAAATCCAATTTAGGTAGACAAAGGAAGTGATGGCCTTATCTAGTAGACTTTCCCCATACAGAGCCCATTTTTTGGAGCTTGAAAAGGAGGTTGGGTCATTGGGATTCACTCTTGACCAACCCAAAATGTGCTTGAACACGTTAAGCCTGAGCGGAACTGACTACGGGAGAAGTGGAAGTAAATAGAGATTACCACCCAAGCGATATTATCTGAGCCCCCCCAAGAGTATGTCACCATCGCGCGCCATACCCTAAGGTCCTATTCACATGTTTTGAGGGTTTATATAACTAGAACCTACTACTACGATTATGTATAATATTCTTTTATAGGTAATACACATTATTTTTATTATTGTTACTTTGTAAATAGTTTTTTAAATAAAAAATAGTATTTTTAGTTAATATTCATCTAAAAAATATATTACGGTTAATTAATGGATTTTTTAATTAAATAATATTTTAATAAAATATTATTATTAATATTAAATTAGTTTTTTTAAATATAAATGATCATACTATTTTATGAGTGCGATTGTAATTTTTATTATGGTTTGAAAGCTGTTTTGCCAAAACCCATGAATTTTTGGTAAATGTCAGTTTTTAATTTACAAGTAAAAAAATTCACATATTTATAAATTTATTTAGATAAAATGAATATTAATTTTGGAATCGAGATTTTGAAATTATCCAAGGGTTACTTTTTTATAATTTTCTGAGATAATCGAATTATTTGGTAAAAATGAAATACCGTTTAAATATATAATGTGTTTTATGACATAATAATTACCCAATAGTGATGTAATAAAATAATATAAGCATTATTATTTGGAAAATATATGTTTTATCATTAAAATAATGTGATTTCATATTTTTTTATTTATTTTACAATGCTTTAGTGGACCCTCCAAGACTTATAATACATTTTATCTTTTAAAATTGTTTTCCTTGAGAGTGTGACCAACCTTCACATAAGAAACCCTATTATTTTACATTTTTAGGCCATTGTCCTTATAAAATATTCATTTTCAGTCCCCTTTGGAGAAACCCATGGGCAAAAACCATGGGTTGTTTTGTTGTATTGATTAATTTAATGTGTGGTGACCCAAACCTAAATAATAAATAATTCCATCTCCTTTCCTATATAAACCCACCCAATCTCCCACTTACTCTCCCCCAAAATCGTTTGGAGTTCGTCCAACCTCTGAAATCCTATCTCTAGAATCCTCCCATGGTTCCCCAAGCTCCCAAGAAGCCTCTCTCATGCCTCTCCCAACTTTTGGGAACACACTTCCAAGTAGGGATTTCTTCCTTTCTCATTTTTGTCCAATTTTCATTATGTTATTATGCCCTTTTTTTCAATTAAAAATGTTGGGGTATGATTTCACACCTACCCCATACTGACCTCTTTATGTTTGGATGATGGGATACCCCTTACTCTCTCATTAATTCCTCCCATGTACACTCGTTACTATGCCGAAATTCTGTGAGGGATTTCTCTCTCCTCATTTACATCCAAGTAATTCTTTTGTATTATGTGTCTAAATTCCATTATGTTTGTTGGAAAATGTATCTATATGACCCATTACTATCCATTTAATTTAAATATTATGAGACACCCCTTTCTCTCTCATCAACTATTTTTTATGAGTTCTTATTTCACGGCGTTATGAAGCCGAAATTGCATTGCATTTTTTCAAGCCAAGATCATTGTGTATTGAATACCGTACCCATGTCTCAATCAAGGGTATTCACCTTGATGCACATATACATATTTAATGGTAATTTCAGGTGTTTATTCCACATTCCTTAATCATGGAATAACTTATTATGTTGATTGATTCAATGTTATATGATCCATGTGGCACACTTATGCATGAAATGAAATGTTTAAGAAGGGTGCCCCCAAATAGCGCTCTAATGCATTGGCTAAAGTATAGTATCATGATACATCTTGTACAATGAGTGTTGACTCATGATTATTCAAGTGAAATGAGGGTTTACTTGGTCTTCATGTTAAATGAGGGTTTACTCATGCTCCATGTGAAATGAGCCTTGGCTCATGCTAAATTCCATGTTAAGTGTTGTTTCCACATTCCATGTTATGAGTATCAGGCTTTATCATGCCTTTATGTTCATGATTCTCTTATGATCCATTGATATTCCTATTATCAAACATTTATTGTATTTATCATTTTATTCCATGTTTATTCTCTTACTGTGCTTTATAGCTCACCCCTTTTTTATGCATGTCCTCGGGTTATCCCATGCAATGCTAAGTACAATGGATTGTAGTGGTCCTGTAAATGAAGTTTTCAATAAAGATGTTCACTACTGGAAATTGGATCTTTCCCAACACTTATATACACCCTTTCCCAACGGTTCTCCCAACCGTTGGGAAAGGGGGGGTCTTTCCCAACGGTTTGGGAGAACCGTTGGGAAAGGGGCCTCAAAACACCCCTTTCCCAACGGTTCTCCCTAACCGTTGGGAAAGGGGGGGTCTTTCCCAACGGTTTGGGAGAACCGTTGGGAAAGGGGTGTTTTGAGGCCCCTTTCCCAACGGTTCTACCAAACCGTTGGGAAAGACCCCCCCCCCCTTTTCCAACAGTTTGGGAGAACCGTTGGGAAAGGGGGGTTTTGAGGCCCCTTTCCCAACGGTTCTCCCAAACCGTTGGGAAAGACCCCCCCTTTCCCAACGGTTTGAGAGAACCGTTGGGAAAACTCAGCCCCAAATCCAACATTCACCCCCTGGAAATTTCACCTATCCCAACAGTTTTGAGAACCGTTGGGATAGGTCTATCCCAACGGTTTTGAGAACCGTTGGGATAGATTCTTTCATTTCTTCCAGGTCTACTACCCGAGAACATTATATAAATCTAAATTTTAAATAATTATGATAATACATATATATATTTATGAAATTATGTTTACAAAAGTGATGTTAGCTTAGTGGTTAAGTCGTTCGATTATAAACAAGGGGTCGTGGGATCAAATCCCATCACATGTTTTTTTTTTGAAATACATTTACCAACGGTTTTATATCCGTTGGAATAGATTTTCATATTACTTATACCAACGGTTTTGTAAACCGTTGGGATAGGTCTATACCAACGGTTTTGGGAAAACCGTTGGTATAGACCTATCCCAACAGCTTACTTCGCAACGGTTCTCCAAACAGTTGGTATAGGCTATACTAACGGTTTGGAGGCCTATACCAACGGTTCCAAACCGTTGGTATAGGTTAGTATTCTACTAGTGGTTGTATTTCATTTTTTATGTTGTTATTTAATGATCCTAATCCCCAAATACACTAGATATCTTGATCTTCTATATTTTATCAAGTCATTTTTATGTAATTAATCATTTATAAGTTTGTAATAAAAGCATGGTTGTTATAGTTGGTATCATAGGATATGTTTAGTTGTTTTTGGGATTAGGATGAGAAAACCCTAGAGAAAAATTAGAGATAATAATAAGTATAATAAAAAAATTCGTAAGTATTGGTTATTATTTAGTAAGTGATTTATCAAGAAAATACATCCCTGTCTGGATACGAGCAGGTAAAGGTGGATCTGGAAGAAATGTATCCTAGGGGTAAAACCCGAAAACACCGATTCGAGCTAGATTCGAATGGGAACTATGGAACAAAAAAGGTCCTTAATTCACTCTTGGTTATGAAATTCTTGGGAGATATGCATTGGTAAATTCACAAGCATAGTATGAACCCTTATTGAGGGAATTAAAAAAAATTCCCCTAACAATATATGTAAGAAAGTAGATCATTAATAGCAAAGATTAAAACCTATGGATTCATAAGTTAAGGAAATAAAAGTTATTTATAACTCATCATTTTTTTATTGGATTACACTTTATGTGTTACCCCTAATTTTCCTTTTATTCATGCTAATGGATGGTAATAGGAGGACTCGGGCTAACAACTGATGTGAAGATCAATGTGATGACTGTGCTAATGAGATACCCAATCCGATGGGAGTGGGAATCGTGATCCTTGTCACCCTTCTATCTCAGTTAACTCAATATTTGAATAGAAACATGGGTCAATAGGAATGTTCACCCCCCATGAAAGAACAAGTCACTATCAAGAGCTTCATGAGAGAAAGGCCTCCCACTTTTAATAGATCATTCGATCCCTCAATCGCCGAACTATGGATCAACTCCATTGAAAAGATCTTATCCATCCTTCAATGTTACAAACAATAGAAGGTTCTCCTAGTTTCTTATCATATAGAGGGTGAAGCTAATAAATGGTGGACATTGATAAAAAATACGAAGCCTGAGGAGGAGATTGAGGCGTTGGAATTGAAGGATTTCCAAAAGATTTTTTTTGATAAATATTTTCCGAGCACCCTCCAACTTAAGATATAAAGGGACTTCCTTGACCTCAAGAAAAAAGCCGACAAATCTGTCAAAGCATACAAGGAAAACACCACAAGGCTTGCATGATATGCATCCGGCTTTGTCGTTACCCCCAAATGCAAGGATGGCTGCTTCTTTGGTGGGCTGAATCCTAGCCTACAAAAAGAACTGTAATCCGTGACTTTGACAGATCTGAAGAAATTGTCCGATGTTCCCTCAAGGTTGAAATGGAGATTAGAGAATCTCATGGTTATCATGGGGATAAGAAGTGTAATATGGAATTCAATTTTGGTGGTCCGATGGATAAATCCAATGGTGCTAAGAAGATCTATCACCCCACTTTCCAAAGGTGCGGAAAAAAAGCACCCTAGATATTGCCTGTAGGGGGACGAGGAAATGCTTTAGGTGTGAAAGAGAAGGTCCCCAAGCTATTAACTACCGACAAGAAAAACTTGTGGTTGCAATAGAGGAGGGGAATGCTACATTAGAACCTCAAAATGTTGTTTATTGATACAACTGCAAAAAACTAGGTCATCTTGCAAATCAGTTCCATAAGCCAAGGGTGTTCGGAGGCAACCAACAACCTACATGGAAGCAAGGGAGAGCTTTTTCCATCACTACTGCTAAAGTGAACCTCGAAAATGAAGTGGTCATAGGTACGCTAGTCATTCATTAAATAATAGTGAACATACTTTTTGATTCAAGTTCTAAACATTCTTTTATATCCCAAAAGTTTAGTAGAACAATCCTAGAACAACCACAAATCAAGGAAGTAAAGATGTCAGTGAGTACGGAAAATGAGGTAATCATTTCATCCAAGGAATATAACTCCTCCCATGTCAAAATCAGTGGAATGAATTTCCTAGAGAACCTCGTAATACTCCCTCTGGTGGAATTTGATGCAATTCTTGGAATGGATTGGCTTTCTTAATATAAATCCAACATAAATTGCTGTGAGAGGGAAATCACTCTCTATGTGGAGAATCAACCTCTGATTCTATACAAGTGCAAAGAGAAAGATGAATCTTGTTTAGCTCCATTATCTCAAGCATGGATATTACTGCCCAATGAGCATGCATATCTGGCTCAGATTATTGAGTCTAAGGTGAAACAATCCTTGAAGACATGCCTATTGTGAGAGAATTCACTGAAGTATTTCCTGAGTAATTGCCTAGGATTCCTCCTAGAAGAGGTGTTGAATCATTAATTGATCTTATACCTAGATAATTCCCAATATCTAAGACTTCTTATAGAATGGAAGTTGGGGAGCATAAATATATGAACAAACAACTACAATAGAATCTGGATAAGAGGTATATACGCCCAAGTGCTTCACCTTGGGTCAGTACTCTTCATCAAGATGAAAGATGGGTCAATGACCCTTTGCATCGGTTATCGTGAGCTTAACAAAATCATGATAAAGAACAAGTATCCTCTCCCACGAATTGATGACTTGTTAGATGAGTTGCATGGAGAACAATACTTCTCTATGGTGGATTTCGGTCTGGATATTATCAAGTAAGGGAGAAGAAGGAAGATATCCCCAAGACTACTTTTCGTACAAGATACGGGAACTATGAATTCATAGTAATGCCTTTAGAACTCACTAATGCTCTAGAAATATTCCTGCACTTTATTAATGGAGCCATTAGATTTTACCTCAAAAAATTTGTGGTAGTCTTTATAGATGTTATTCTAATATACTCCAAAACCAAGGAGGATCATGAGGAGCATCTAATAACTATACTAGAGCCCTTACTAAAGGAGAATCTCTGTGAAAATTACAACAAGTGTGAGTTCTGGTTGAAGGAGGTCTCATTATTAGGACAAATCATCACAAGAAATGGGATATTTGTGGATCCCTCCAAGATAGCTGGAAAAGAGGGATGGTCGAGGCCAACATCGGTAATGGATATCCGTAGCTTCTTGGGGTTATCTGGATATTGTCGACGATTTGTGAGAAATTTATCACGACTGTCCAACCCTCTTACCAAGATTACTCAGAATAGAGTAATGTTTTCATGGAGTGATGAATGTGAAGAAATCTTCAAGGAGTTTGAAAGGAGGTTTTTCACTGCACTCATGATCACTTTACCCACGAGTGGAAAAACTTTTGTGGTATTTATGGATTTTTCAAAGAAGGGCATGGGCTAGGTGTTGATGAAAAATGACAAAGTCATTGCATATGGACTAATGAAATTGAAAGTTCATGATTAGAATTATACAACACATGATTTGGAGTTGGCTTTGCTGATATTCTATTTAAAAATTTGGTGGCATTATCTCTTTGGGGTGAAGTGTGAAATATATACAGACCACAAAAGCCTGAATTATATATTCACAAAGAAAGAGTTGAACATGCGCCAACGAAGATGGTTAGATCTGATCAAAGACTATGACTGCTCAATCTATTACCACCCTGGGAAAGCAAACAAGGTGTCAGATTCTCTAAGTATAAAGGACCCTGCGATTTTATCATTGAATAGAATTGATAAGGATCCAATATTCTTAGACTTGATGAATATGGACATGAAAATCTTATAGAATGGAACATCATCAATCCTTTTACAAATGATTGCTCGACCATCTCTTTTATAAAGGGTAAAGGATTCTCAAAAGGATGATGTGGGAATTTAGAGGAAAGTGGAAGATATCATAAAAGGTAAATACTCCGAGTTCAATGTTAATGAAGAAGGAATTGTGAGATTTTGGAAAAGACTATGTATTCCATCAAGTCTAGAGCTGAAGAAGAAACATTTGGATGATGCACATAGTTCAAATTTCTCTATTAAACTAGGAAACACAATGTTGTATCAAGATCTCTGAGAGCATTATTGGTTTGATAATATGAATAAGGAGATCATAGAATATACATCAAAGTACCTCGTGTGTCAGCAAGTTAAGGAAGAGAGGCAGAAGTCTAAAGGGATTATGCAACCATTGACCATACCATCATGGAAATGGGAGAACATCACCATGGACTTTGTAACCAGACTTCCAAAGAAATCCAAAGTCAATAATTCAATTTGGGTTGTTGTGGATCGTCTTACAAAGTCTGCACACATCATTACAATTCGGAAGGGTTTCTCATTGGATCAACTGGAATGAATATACATCAGGGTAGTGGTAAGGCTGCATAGAGTACCACTATCTATTGTATCCAATTGAGATCCAAGATTCACCTATATGTTTTGGAAGGGTCTATAACATGCTATATATACTGAAATAAACTTTAGTATGACCTAACATCCTCAAACTGATGGCCAATTTGAGTGAAATATTCATACAATGGAAGATATGTTAAGATCATGTTCAATGGAATTTTAAGTAGGTTGGGATCAAAATATTCCAATGGTTGGATTATTATATAATAACAATTTCCACTTGAGAATTATAATAGAACCTTATGAAGTTATGTATGGGAAGAGGTGTAGAACACCAGCATGTTGGGATGATGTCAGTGAGCGTAAGCTGATAGGACCAGAAATAGTTGAAGAAATAGTGGAGAAGGTGAAAACCATTCAGCAGCATATCAAGGCATCCCATATTCGACAAAAGTGTTAGGAAGATAATTGTCGATGATACATTGCGTTTAAAGTTGGAGACATGGTATTTCTACACATATCTCCATGGAAGAAGGTCATAAGGTTTGGAAAGAAAGGGAAATTAAGTCCTAGGTACATTGGCCCCTTTGAGATTCTTGATTGTGTTGGGGTTGTGGCCTATCGGCTATCACTACAACCAACCATGGACAAAGTACATGATGTCTTTAATGTATCCCTCTTAAGGAATTACATACTAGACCCTTCACATGTACTCTCTTCAGAGGTAGTACAACTACAGGATGATCTTTCGTACGAAGAGCAACCAGTGAAGATCTTAGATCATAGAGATAAAGTTCAATGAAATTAGAAAATTCCCCTCATCAAGGTGTTATGGAGAAACCACAAGTTTGAAGAAGTGACGTGGGAATCAGAGGAAATGATTAAGTAGAGTAACCCACATATGTTTTAATGTGCGAAAAGAAAATTTCAAGGGTGAAATTTCTTAAGGGGGGAAGATTGTAACGACCCAAACTTTCATTAATGGAAATTCCTCTTGATCTAATTAAATGTCTTATTATGGTTAAATAAAATGTAAAAATAATTGGTTTTATATTTTTGGATTTTAAAATACCATTTTGAATATTCACTATTTATAATATATCCATTGAACAGTGATCACATGATTAGTATAAATATAGGGCTTTAACAAATCCAATTTACTCAGAAAAAGGATGTGATGGCCTCATCCAGTAAAATTTCCCCTGTACGAAGACCATTTGTCAGAGCTCAGAAAAAGTGATTCCATCATTGGGATTTTATCTTGACCAAGACCAAGCCGATCTTGAACATGTTAAGATTGAGCGGAACAGACTACGGGAGAAGTGGAAGTTAATAGAGATTACCACCTGATCGATGTTATCCGAGCCACCTGAAGAGTCTGTCACCATCGCGTACCTTACCCTAAGATCCTATGTGTGTGTTTTGAGGGATTATGTAACAAATCCCTACTACTAATATTATGTACATTATTCTTGTGTAGATAATATACATTCTTTTTATTATTGTTACTGTGTAAATAGATTTTTAAAGCAAAAAATAATATTTTTAGTTAATATTAAACTAAGAAATCTATTTTTATAAATTAATAGATTTTTTAATTAAATGATATTTTAATAAAGTATTATTATTATTATTATTAAATTAATTTTTAATAAATTTAAATGATCATATAATTTTATGAGTGCAATTGTAAATTTTATTAAAGTTTGAATGTTATTTTTCTCAAAACCCGTGAATTTTGGGCAAATGTCGGTTTTTATTTTAATAGTGAAAATTAAAATATTTATTAAATTATTTAAATAAAATGAATATTATTTTAGGAATCAGGATGTTGAAATTATCCAATGGTGAATTTTTCATAATTTTTTGAGAGAGTCAAATTTTTGGGTAAAAAATAAATACTGTTTAAATATATAATGTGTTTTATGACATCATAATGACCCAATAGGGATGTAATAAAATACCATAAACATTATGTTTAAACAATATATGTTTTATCATTAAAATTATGTGATTTTATATTTTTTTTGATTTATTTTAAAAAGCTTTAGTGGACCCTCAAAGACTTATAAAACATTTTGTCTTTTTAAATTGTTTTCCTTGAGAGTGTGACTCACCTCCACATAAGCAACCCTAATAATTTAAAAAGTTCGGCGATCTGCCTTATAAAATATTGTTTTTCACTCACCTTTTGAAAAAACAATGGAAAAAACCATGGGATTTTTTACGGTATTGATTAATTAAATGTGTGGTGACCCAGACCTAAATAATAAATAATTCCCTCTCCTTTCCTATATAAACCCACCCAATATCACACTTCCTCTTCACTAAAAGCATTTTGAGTTCATCCAACCTCTTACCTCCTCCCTCTAGAAACCTCTAAATTCACCCCTAGCTCCCAGGAAGCCTCTATGAAGCCTCTCCCAATCTTTTGGGATCTCACTTCCAAGTAAGGTATTTCTTCCTTTCTCATTTTTGTCCAATTTTTATTAAGTTATTATGCCATTTTTTTTCAATTAAAAATGTTGGGGTATGATTTAGCAGCTACCCCATACTGAACTATTTATTTTTTTATGATGGGAGACCCGTTACTCTCTCATTAATTCCTCCCATGTACACTCGTTACCATGCCGAAATTCTGTGAGGGATTTCTCTCTCCTCACTTACATCCATGTAATTATTTTGTATTATGCATCTAAATTCCATTAATTTTTTTGGTACATGTACCTATAAGACCCCTTTCTATCTATTTTATGTAAATATGATGAGACACCCCTTTCTATATCATCAAACATTTTTATGAGTTCTTATTTCACTATGTTAGGCTGCAGAAATTGCACTGTGTTTTTCCAAGCCAATATCATCGTGTAGTGAATACCATACCCATGTCTCAATCAAGGGTATTCACCTTTATTCACACATACATATTGAATTGTACATTCATGTATTTATTACACATTCATTAATCATGTAATAACTTATTATGTTGATTGATTCAATGTTATATGATCCATGTGGCACACTTATGCCTGAAATGAAATGTACAAGAAGGGTGCACCCTAATAGCTCCAATGCAAAGGTTAAAGTATAATATCTCAATACGTCATGTGCACATAGTTTTGACTCATTCTAATTCAAGTGAAATGAGGGTTTACTTGTGCTTCATGTCCAATGAGGGTTTACTCTTGCTCCATGTGTAATGAGCCTTGGCTCATGCTAAATTCTATGTTAAGTGTTGTTGCCACATTCCATGTTATGATTATGATGCTTTATCACGCCTTTATGTTCATGTTTCACTTATAATCCATTGATATTCCTATTGTCTAACAAGTATTGTATTCCTCATGTTTTTTTATGTTCATTCCCTTACTGGGCTTTATAGCTCACCCTTTTCTTATGCATGTCCTCAGGTTATCCCCTACAATGCTAAGTATGAGGGAATATAGTGATCATGTAAAAGAATTTTTCAATATATATGTTGTATTTCATGTTTTAAGTTTTTATGTAATGATCTTAAGCCCCAAAGACACTATACCTCTTGATATTCTATGTTGTATTAGGTGAAGTTTATGTAATATATCTTTTTTAGGTTTGTAATAAAAGTAGGTTTGTTATATCCTTGGGGTATGATTGTGTGATACCATCAACTTCCTTTCTATAGATGGATAATGAAGATTATTTTTTAGGTAATTCAACAAAACTCGTTTTTACATTGATTTATTATGCTATTATTATATATTTAGAAATCCAGTTTCATTCCATAAGTTATGTTATGATGAATTTTTCTATGATATAATGGAACACTTATGTATGGTTTTGGGAAAAGAATAATAACTCATTAGATAACATGAACTGGAATAGGGACCGAACCTTACTCAGTATGGGACTTTTTCCATTATAACGATCTACTAAGTGGGCCCTAGCATAGGGAATGATAGGAATGAGGAGTAATCATAATCTACAATGGGACTCAGTCCACTATGATAGTATGGGTAGTGGTCCTTGACTAAATAAATTATTTTCTATGATTTTTGTGATTGTCAAAAACATATCTATTACTCTTATGATATGTTCTCATGGATCAATCTTTATTTTTGATGAATCCACAGACTTATGAATTATATCATTTTTATTAAAAACCTTATTCCATGAATCTAAATGAATGATCGTTAACTAGTTTGTTATGAAATTTAAATGTTATTATAATTTTCTCATACATAAATTATTATCTAATGATTAAATATGATCATTTTTTTATATCTTCTATGTTAACCCTTACTAAGAATTTTATCTCACCCGTTATTATGTTTCCATTTCCCAATCTTATTAAGAATATTATTTTATAATATATCACTAGAATCATACCATGGGTGTATAATTTTATGGGAGATGTTTAATTCTTATCATAGAATTACACAATCTATGTATAAATTAAAAAACTAAACATATAGTGAGAAAGACATGAGTTTTGTTACACAAAGGGTTTTCTATGAACCTATAAAACTCTAAATATAAATGGTCTTGGTTATGTAAGTAACTCAATGTGGCTCTTTATGTTTTAATTATGGATGATTAAACTTATTTCTCTTCTCTTAGTATTGAATCTCAAATGTATGGAATATGTTTTAAGAATGAGATCTAAGAATTTGAGTCTCAGGTTGTCTTAGTTATCATCATAGAGTTTGTTGGGTTATGATGATATGTTAAATATGTGTTAGTTAAAACTTTAATTGATTTATAGATTTATGTCATGGGATTTTTGTTGGACTAGTTGTATGAATTTATTCACTTTGAGTAGACCATAGAGATTTAATGCATATTTTTGTTAGGGTGGTTGCGTTTTATAATATATGGTTTTTTCAAGATATTATGTTAACATTTCTCCATACATATAACCCTCAGACCATGATTCTCATATTCTATTAGTCATGTGAATAGTCCAAATAGAAATTGGTCAAATATGTTCTTGATCATATGTATTTATTTTCTTACATGATTATGTATTTTCCATATTTTTGATGTGTTTCACTTATAGGATCTCAATTGTGTAGGCTTTGGTAAGTGATATGTGTTTTTTATCATCAATATAAATGAATTAATTATGTTTTTTTTTCATATTTTCTTATTCTATATACATGAATAATGGGAATAATATGAGTTATTAAATAATATATTAACAAGTTCCATGTCTCTCGTCTATACACACTGATGAAAAATGAATATCAATAGATACATGTGGTTGATAGAGACTATGATAGAACCCATTTTAGCTTTAGTATCAAAGCCATGTTGTTATAAACCACTCTTTATTTATAATTATTAATTATTAATTTACGATCATTATTAATCTTACAATGTATTATTGGGTCTTGAATAATTATCTATGAATATGCCTTAATTTTTACACCTTTTTTATACACAAATTAATATAGAATACATAAAAGTCATTTATCCAAATGGGTTTGGATATTATTTTTACATTTTATTGTAATATGGGACCCCATAGATATAATAAGATTATATTTTTGATGTATGTTCATGTGATACTTCCTTAACTATTTTAATCATCAAGTGAATTACCATAAATTGATGTATACTTTACCAATGATGTGTATAAGGGATTTTCAAGATTTCTTATTTTAAATGTTTTATGTTTTAACATTTTAGTGTCTTGAGGGATGGTGAAAATTTATAACATAATGGCATAAGATTTGGCTTACTTCAAAAAGTTATCTGGTCTAGTTATATCATTATGAGCGGGAAGGCTGAATATGTTCTCCTCTTTTTATGCTCTCGTTATTTTAAAATAATCCCATATATTTGGTAATAGTCTGATCCTCTATTATTTTGTATCTTGACATTACTTGAATATTAGAAGAAATAAAATCACCATGACATAGTGAATTTTCACAAGGTTTAACCAATTTATAGAGACCCTACTCTATGATATCAATGGTTTTTTTCACCAAAATTCAAGTTCATTCCACTATAAATCAAAATTCATACAATAATAATCCTCATTGTCCCTTCATACATCCTGAATTTGCAAAGATTTACATATTTCTCCCTAAAATACAAATAGAAATTCCACTTCTCAATGTCAGTACAACATGTTCAGAACTAACTAAAAAAACACTTTGGGGTCATAGTTTTTTCAGAAATAGTTTCGGACTATCTTCCTCATTGATCCTTCCAGATCACTATAAATTCTTATTCTCAATTCATCAAAAATATATTTGAATGACAATCATACTAACAACACTTGGAATTTATCACTTCCTCTTGGTATTCAATAAATGTTTTCCATTAAAATCATTGAATTATCAGTATCTAAATCTTATCTCCTTTAATCCAAAAACTCTCTCAGGTCGTGTATCTCTTCTTATATATTTGATTCCTAAAAATTTTAATTTAGCACGGTGTCAAATTCACAAAGCTATTTACTATTCTGTATTCATTTTTACCATGTATTCATATAAAATATCAGGAATATTAGCACAATAATATATACAATATCTCATTTATCTTCATCTTTCCCATAATCTCATTCAAATGTGGTCAATAAAATTTTATATTTTTTCTAGATTAACCTCAATTTAATCTCATAAAAACCCTAGTATTTATCTTCAATGAAATATATATATGAGACTCTAGATATTCTTAATATGATATTTGATTTATCATTAATTCTTTTTCTCCAAAAAATCATAAAATGATATTCTTTTAATTCCTCTATGTGTTCATGGAAGCATGAATAATTGCATGGTTAATCATCTATTTATGATGTGTAACTCTAAAACATTATCTTTATTCTCAAATATTCATATTACCATTGATGTTTGAATTAAGGAGGTGAATCCTTAGAGTATTGTATATTTTTATTTCTTTAGAATACTTATTTTTGGAATTTCTCAATAAATCTTTAACATGATTAACTTTATGAGGTTCCTATGTACCTTTCAATCTATAGTTTATATTATTATATTTTCCATAATTTAACCTTAAAAACCTGAATTTTTATAATAGAATGAACATTATGAACCTTTATTACCTTAAAAAGTTTTAACATATACCTTATTTTGTATAACCAAAAACCATATAAATTTTTACAATGAACCTTATAGAGTTCTTTAATGAACCACCGGAATTTAAATTTTTGGAAAGGTATGAACCTTATGAATTTACAAAAAAACAATACAATTAATATACATTAAGATGTTTATAGGAGCTTAAATAGTTTTTCCATTTTCATATTTCATTTTCATGAATATTTTTTGGCCCTAAAATATATCATATGAATTTTATTACTGTCACCTTTTATAGACTCCTAATCACAAAATTAAAAGAAAGCTTTATCAAATTCTACACAACCTAAAGGGAAGAATTAATCAAATTCTCTGTAAAAAAATATTTTTCTAGCTCACTAATAAAGAAGTGAAATATGAAATCCAATATATACATTTAATATTACCTATGATCTAGAAATACTACCTAACTTCCAATGACTTAAAATCATTTAACTAATACAAATTCCAATTCAAAATACACCCCTTAAACCTATGAGTAACCCTTGAAAATATGTGTATCATTTTCCATTACAACTGAACCATTATCATTTAATTAGATCATAAACATAATCTTGGTAAAAATTAAATTTTCATCTCTTTTTCTAGGAACAAGATATCAAGTGGTATTATTTTATATATAATCCAGCTTTGTATCCATGGATCTAACCCACTATTTATTCATTAACACTTCATCCATTTATTGAGTCTAAATTTGTGAAATAATCACTATTTTTTCTATAAAACTCAACATTTTTAAAATTTTTATTGGATCCTCATGTTTTCTACTTACATTTTAAATTTGATCATGTCCACTAGATTTTTTTTAATTTTGATCTCTCGTTTTAATAATTATTTTATTACTCGTTATTTTAATGATAATAAATATCAATTATGATTGTATCTTTATCAACATCTTGTTCATTTATTTTTTCTAAAATTTTTATGCTTCCTAGTCAAAAAATGCCTACATATTCTTCAATTATCTTATTTATTTTACCCTTGTTCAAAATATTTTTCACATAAAAATATTCTACTTGCTTATGCAACATTTTTTTCTTTAATCTGTAGACAATTCTATTTTATATGTGTTTGATGAAGATCCCTATATCTTTTTTCACTTAAATTTTGTAATATTTTTGTCTTTTATCATCATAAACAGGGACTTACAAATAGTTTAATGTAAATAAAATCCATATTTTACTCATACCACATCTCATGTTATGTCATATGTGTCTCATGCCTCAAAAGATACCTATTTTTTATGTGTAAAATTTTATAAACATCCTATCTCCAAAAATAAATTAAAATCATGTGTTTATCTAACTTGGTTATTCATATTTCTACTATTATTTTTTCTTCAACTCTACTACACTATTTTACTTTGGAGTGTATGGTCTAGAATACTCATTTTTAATTAGAGATTTAGAAATATAGATTAAAAACACACCACATGGATAATCCCTAATATTATATGGGATCATTTTTTGATGAAAAGTCATATCTCTTTCCCAACATGTCTTATAATGATTTTAAAAATATTAATAGATTCATTATTATTTGTGATAAACATTAAATTATTCAGGTAGTTTTAGTCACCAGTGAAATTATATTATTATAAGTCACACATGGTTTAATTTTTTCTCATCAGAACATATATTTTAGTGTGGATATTCTCAAATAAGTTCAATAGACATAATTTTAACTCTATTATGAGAACCTTTAGTTAATTTACATTCTTAAAAATATTTGTAAATAGAATATCTTTCTATCTTAAACTAGTATATATATTTCATAATAACAAAATTCAAAATTTTACTCTACCATCCTTAGAAATAATGTACAACCCTTCTATATCATGGAAAATTTCATCTTTGGTACTCAAATAAGAAAAGTTTGCATATTGACTTATTTCAAAAAGATTCCCATATTCTCTTTCTACCTTAGGTGATTATATTTAATTATAATTTTCTCTTGATGATACATGATTTTTAGTGGAAGATGATCTCATATAAAATATCACAAAGTTGACTTAAACTCATAATATTGTATTTTTTCCCTATTATAAGAAATACATAATTTAACTTTAGGCATTGTGATGAAATTTTAAATGATATTTCTATTATGATTTTTATATAATAGTTCTATACAAAAGTTACTTCTCCACTTTCATGTTTTTCAATTTTATTTAGATTTTTTATGTCACAATCCATATGTAAGGTACAACTACTATCAAGAATCAATGACTTGGTTCTCTTAAACCATTCAATAAACCTCATAAAACCATGACTTTTCATACTTAACTTTTTGAATTCCATTTCCTTAATAAAAATATTAAATGTTTTTGGGGAGGCTATTCATATACTCCCTAACACAATAAATTTTCAAATCACATCTTGCACAGTTATTTTCTATGAAATCATGACCATTTTATGTTGGTATAAGAGATGAATTCCATGTCTTAAATTTCATCCTTTCAGAGAATATTTTTATATTCTTACAATAACTCCCCCTAGATGCATCTATTTTTTCATAATAGTGACCTATTGAAAAATTATTATATATATTTGTGTGTAAACACTTCACATCACCATTAGTGGCCACAAATGCTTGATTTTTCATAATAATAAAAAATCTATCCTGAATATTGTTGTTATTTTATTTAGATAAAATTTTTATATCTTTTTATATTGGGAATTGGAATTCCTGAGATACCTTTTTCATATTTTATTGCCAAATCAATTTTATCATTGGTATTATTAGTCCAAAATGGTCCTGATTTGGTTTTAGAACATATACTATTAGAAGAAAAGATCATGTTTTTAGTTTTATTAAGATAAGAATTAACCTGGATCGTTGAAATATTTTTTTCACCAAATTTAGATTATTCACCATTAAAGTAAACATCATTTTTAAAGAAATCGCTTATCTTATTCAAATCATTATCAGCATCATGATACTATGATTATGTTTACTTAGTTCTTCTTCTCTCAGATAAAGGTTCTCCTCTATAAATTTCTATATATTATGTTTCCTAAACACATGCAATTTGATTTTTTTATTTCATAAATATATGTATACTACATCTTGATATAATCTTTCTTTGATTCATTCATGTTTTATTTTTCTTTTACTAATAGTTACTTCCACTTTATGACTTTTATGTTTTTCTAAAGACCTATGTCTAATTCTTGGTTAAAAATTTATTCAATCTCTATTGGTTCACATTTGACTTCTTCAATACATTAGGTTTCAACAACTCTTACAAAATTACTAATAAAATTGGAGACAATTTTAATTGATCATACACATGATTTTCTACATAACGGAGATCCAAATTAATCTTATTTTCTCATGAAATATATTATTTTTCCTCTGAAAAAATTCTTATTCCTTCAATCATATTTGGAAACTAATTCTCATATTTTACTCAATTTTCTATTATCATGTTCATCTAATTAAAACGTAGAAGAATTTATAATCTATATAATTTTTTGCAATGTGTCAAACCCCATTATAATTATAAAACCATGGTGAGAGTTTTCCTTAAATATTTCTCTTTAACTTCTCAAATTTAGAAAATATAAGATTAATAATTATCTTATAACTTCATTTTTATACATCATCATCATATTCATTTGAATTTTTGTCTTTATATTCTCCAATTTTGAGTTTTCTAATGTATAAAAAATCCATTTCATCTTTTATATTATTTCAAAAGAATAAATTTTCACATCTCAAAATCAATGATAATTTTATATAATTAATCATAGTTATGGTCTTCTCTTTATTTTAAATATTAATTCAAAGGATAAAAGTTATTTTTGAAAATTATCATCCACTTTTTGAAAATTTTTGAATCATCGATATTTTATCCATACCCTTGAATATTTCCCACAATTTCAATCACACTTAGAAAATATCCATCACTATTTTCTTCATTAGACATCTTTATATCTTCAAATATTATTTAATAAATTTATAATTTGGCCTCCTTGATATTCAAATTTCGATTATAACAATACTAAATCCTATCCCATATTTCTTTAGTATTTTAAAGGCCCGAGGATTTTATTTAAATAATTTCTATTGAGGCATAAGAATTGAATTTTGAGCATTTCAATAAACTTTTATATTTTTCTTCTCAAGAAAATTCATAAGAGAATCCTTATATATGGATTGAAATTGCACTATTGTGGCATATCTGACTTTTATACCATGTGATAATATAGTGAAGCCTCTTATTCTCTTTGTTGTGATAGTTATTTCTGCAAAATTTAGGGATACCTCTAATTTTCACTAAATTAAAGATTTCTGTCATAATATTCTGTCATGGTTTGATATTTGAGAGGACTAATATGTGTATGTGATAAAAAATAAAGTGACTAGGTCTTGTTATATCACTAAGAGTGGAAGAGAGGGAATAAATGAAATGATTTTTATTAGTTATTTATTTTTAAATTAACCCATGTGATGGGTTAAAGATGGATCCTTACATCTTATTTCTCTCACCCTTACATAAATATTGGGGAAAATAAAATAAATAAGACACATGTGATTTTTACATGTTAGAGGCCCTTTGTGTAAATCCCACTCATTTTTATACTATTTAATTACCCAAATAATTTATTTTTTTACAATAAATTCACATTTATATAATAGAAATATTCATGATTCCTTCATAAATCCTATAACTGCATATATTTTATAAAATGTACTCTAGAATAATATTGGAAAGACATTATAACATATTATGTATAATATTTTCCAAACTAAATGTGAAAGATCACTTAATTATCCATGTTGGTTGGTGGTGTCATTCTAGCCGAAGTATTACTTTTGACAGCCCAAATTCAATAAACCACCCTTACAACTAGAATAATGTAAGTATGGGTTTGATGCACAAGGAGGTTTAAAATGTTATATAACTTGATTCGAGATTAATTAGCGAAATTTTTACTAAATTTAGTTTCTATAATTGAGTATTATGAAAGTTAATTCAGATTTTTTAGTGATTCACTTTCTAAATTCATTAAGGTTAACTAAAAATAGTAAAATGTTAAAACAATTTTAAACAATCAATAGAAGAAATGTGTTTGGGATATGGATGGTTATGATGATTGTTGATAATATATTAGCTAATTGTGTTTTTTTCATAATAATTCACATCTTTGGGTTTCAAATGTAATGTAACTCCCTTCATCTATTGAGTTTGAATTAAGTTTATAGAAATCAACTTCTTGGTCCAAAAATTGGGTTTTAAGAACATTATGAAAAAAAACAAATCAATACGATGAGTGAAAACAATAATTATAGGACTAATCATCATAACTCCCCTAGATACACCTAGTAAATATATTCTTGATCAGATATGAATTTTATTAAAAGATAAAGAAACAAATCATAAGAGAATTATGAGAAATAAAATGTACTAACACAAACACAATAAGTGAATTCAATTGTCAATGAATATTCATTACCCACAGCCCAAAAACATAATATGAATTATAAAATAATTGAATAAATAAAAAAATGATCTCTTAATACATTTGTGGTTCATTACAGTTGAGAAGAAACAAAAAACACAAAGCAACCACAAAATAGAAATCTCCCAAAATGCATGGAATTATTTTCAAGTTCATCCTACACAAATATAGATCCTATTATAATGATGGTCCCCCTAAAAGTAGTCTATGAATCATTAATTATCCATCCCCATGTTTAAAAGGGTATATAGGAGTCCAAATAATAGGTCAAATTGTTGTTATAAGGGGTAGATGAGAAGTGGGTGGCAGCCTTTTGACTGTCGCACAGTTAAGGTGCACAGTTAGTTTAGAAGTGTTTCAGCTATGTTTATGGTTTAGTCTCAAAGGTTTTTGGTTCATGGTTTCCTATTCTGGTTTGCATGGATCGGAAAATCATGTGGAGAATCTATGATTAACCACTGAATCCTTACCATTACACCTCCTATGGTTTCCTAGATTTTCCACATAATTTGGAAAACCATATGGATGGTTATGTCTCAGTGCCCCTTTATATACATGGTTATCAGGGTTGGGGTTAATGGTTTGGAAGACTATGTAGTAACAATTCACCTGGTAAAAAGGGTCCCAAAGACTCTGATTTCCATCCATGCAGCCATGGTTATGCCTACTCTCATTGTCCATTCCTTTGATGACTAAATCCCACCTATCAAGACATGTTTAGGTTGTAAAAACATGATAATTTATTCAAAAAAACATTTTTTATATGCTTTAAATAATGTAAATGAAGAATTAAAATAAGTTCATCAAACTCCCCCACACATGATTAGTTGTTTTTCCTCAAACAAAATCCTTTTCAATCATCTCAAAGTGTTCTGCAAAAAAAGTAGAAATGTCACATACTATACCAACTAAATTAAAGATAACTTTAGATGAAAATTTATTGAAATTACTATATTAATTCCTCAAGACAAACCAATATTTTTAGTTATCTAACAATGTAAACCCAATTCAAAAAAAATCAAATATTGATGTTTAACTCATTTTTATTTAAAATTGAAATTTTTCTTCTTCATTAAAAAAAAGTTACATCCTCTCTTTCCATCTCAACATACACTTAGGTAGGTTAAGAAAAGATTTAGTAAAAACCAAATGGTGGGTTATCACTTTAATAGGTCACACAAACTCATTGACTTTCAACTTAGTACAATGATGAAAAGTCATCAATATGTTATGGCATGCTTTTTCATTTTTCAAATTTTTTCATTGTGGGTGAGTTACTAGAACTGAAATTAAGGGCCCAATTTTACAATGTTTTATCATGATAAATTAAGTGAGAAATTTAAGGTGTAATGAAATTAATGCCTAGTAATTACCACTAGTGAAGCATCAAAATTTTCAATAATTCACTTCCCTTAATGCATAAGATGATATACATTTTAATGGTTTAATTAATTTAAATTTCTCCATCATAATGTTCATTTTAAAAAAATTATGAAATAATATCTAAAGGTTACTCTTCGAGTGTTACAATTCTTATTCACATAAAAAATAATTCAATCAATATGAACATATGATTTATTTCAAATATAAGCATCCAAAAATCATTTTTACCTAGTTGATATAAATGTGTGACATCAATAACAACACTTTAAAAATATCCTAAGAAAAACATGTCATCTATGGTAATTTTAAGAAAATTAGAAAATGGGGTTTAAAAAATATGTACCTTCCCCCACACTTAAAACCAAGCATGGTCTCCCGTGAAGTGAGTAAGGTGGATAAGGGTGGGAAAATAAATTCATGCAAGTGGAGGGAGAAACTATGGAAGGAGTGAAATGTGAATCATAATAGATAAACTATCCTTTATAGATGTTAAATAATGCTTCATAGATTGTGTGTGAGAGTCAACCAAGTAGAAAAGTGTCCTTATTCCAATAATAGTAATCCACCATCTCAATTGATAATGAAACCAGAAAAGGTGAATTAAATAAAAGTATAATGGTATCGAGTGGAATAAAAAAGAATCACACAATCACATCATAGAAAGAAAACATACACGAGAGAAGAAAAGTTTAAAATAGTCACAAATAATATATTGGTAAAATAGTGGAAAATCAAAGAGAATTAGTAGCATACCATAGAGTGATCAACACTAAATAGATATTGTAACTGAGTACGGGATGCCTTGGCTCAAGAAGGATATAATGGGGCTAAATCAGTGTTTATTCCTTCTGTATGATATACTTCTAGTGGATTTATTTGACCCAGGTGAGAGAATGAATCCCCTTGAATATAGTAGGAAAGGGGATGGCTATGTACTAGATGGTAAAGATTGGGAGAATATAAATATTTCTTAGTGAAGCCCTCTTATTGTGGTGAGTTATCTCAACCTCCTAGTAAAACATGGAATAAACATCTTGTTCCCTCTTCCATTATAGATTTGGGTCACCGTATGGCATACCCTCAAGGTTTCGGTTCATGGAATAGGATGAGTTGTGTGGAAGATGGATAGAGGTTGTTGGAGGTGGGTTGATAGTCCTCATCATGGGGGGAAGAGTGGTAGGAGGTAGTAAGTGGGCTGGTGGTGGTAAGGGCCTCATCCTAGGATTACTCATGTTGACCATGAACATGATAACTATTTTCATCATATTCCATCATGTGCATTTGGCATACCATAGTGAGATCAAATGGGCGGGTCAGGGGTAGCTTAATAAAGGAAGAAACATCATATTCAATCTCAAGTTGCTCAGTAAGGAGAGTAGTATAGTAACCTCCAAAAATATCCCCATTTTATTTTTTGTACACATATTAGAGGTATTGGTTGAAGATGAAGGCAATATTAATCTGTTCTCTGATAATCATAGATCAAAAAATGGATATGTCCAGTAAACTGACATTACCCTTACTATTTGACCGAGTAGTGATACAGGTGGTGATAATTTGGTGACGAATAATATGGGTGGTGTTTAGGAGTCAGGAGTCTATATTATTTTGGGGGACATAGGGTGGGTTTGGTTGGGAAATGGTGGCCCAAAATTCCCTAGGGATGATGGGGTCCTAATCCCAAGATGCCTCTGAAAACTCTAAACTCTGATCATAATCATGATCATAAATTCTAGAAAATGATTAAAATTATCCCATTTGAAAATTATAGAAATGTTTAATAAGAAATAATTTAATTCACATATATCCTCGACCAATTCTCCCTTCTCGTCAACTTTATATCATTTGAGGCACCAAAAGGTGATAGGAAACTCTATAATGAGTTCTTTATGAGTGGGTTGGTGAACAACAAGTTCCTCAGTAAGGTGACCCTAAGTAATAAACCTCTATAGTTTATCATAAATTCCTAAGGAATCAAGATGTTGTGGTTGAAATCAGTGGTGAGTGTGGACCTCCTGAGTGACTAGCAATCAGTAACGCTTAAGCTCATCTTTCTTGCTAAATTTAATGTGGGGTCCAAGGTGATTAGTGGATTTGGAAGCATGAGAACACTTTTAAGAGGCTATAGATATTGGATTGGTTTTCCTACAAGAAGTGGAATACAACATATAGAAATTGAAAATTTGAAAAAAAATGATAGACATAAAATTGAATTTCCACTATGAAATGCCTAAAAACCTATGGAAACTGACAAATTGGAGCCAATAAATGATAAAATTGGGGGTTGTTGGAAATATTTGTGTGTGAAAGCGTGTGTTGTGATGTTTTGGAAATATGGGTTATCAAGAAGGTGAAGAAAAACCAAGATTTAAAAGAAACAAAATTGAAAATTGGGTAGAGGAAAATGTTTTTCTACCTTACCCTAGGGAAACAATAGAAGGGAAGGAGAAAGAAAAAAAGGAGAAGAGGGAGAAGATGGAGGAGGGAAAGAGAAAGAAGTGGAAGGAGAAGAATCTTACCTTGGAGTTAGATCATGTGGAATAGAAGGAGCTTGGTCTTGGAGATTGAAGGAAAGGGAGAGAAGGAGGTGGCACATGGCTGTGAGTGGGGGAGAAGCAAGATTTTAGGTGTTAAAATTGGGGTAATGATTTTTATGTACTTAAATTTTGGGCATTTTAAAATGATATATATTTTATCACATATTTTAAGAAACTATGCAGCAAACAAGTGGTAATCTATTGGAATTTGTTGAATGGTCTACACAGTTTAAGCACATGGGTTACTTAACCACGTGTATTCCTCTTTGATTGTTTTTTAATTTTTCTCCCATTTGAGTGAATTGAAACCCATTTAAACTAAAATACTTTTCCCCAATTATTTCATAAGATGATTTCAGATTTCTATAGGATTTTCTATTTAAGAATAATAAATATTTAATAATATATCTATCACTTTTCATTATTCCTATAACTAAAACATACAAAATCAAAAAATACACTTACATGATCACCTAAGAACACACAAATAAACAATTATTTTGATAATTTATTTGCAATGTTGGGTAACATCCCAGTAAGTGATACATTTATTATCTCGAGCTCGGTATATCTAAGCCTCTTGATTACCCAAATTGCATTGTGAAAATCATTTTCACAATGTCCTCTATTTGAAAGTATGTTTTACGATGTTGTTCATTCACCTTGACTGATTGTCTATCTTCAACAACAACTTCCACTACACCATGGTGCAAAACATTGATTAATTTGAAATTTCCCAACCATTGGGACTTAAAATTACCTAGGAACAACCTCAAATGGGAGTCAAATAATAATAATTGATCACCGAGATGGAAGGATTTTCAAGATTTCATGTGATCATGTACCGCCTTTGTCTTATTCTTTTAAAGAGGGGAATTTTTTTATACTTCTATCCAAATCTCATCAATCTTGGACAATTGGTATTATTTTTCTCTTCATTCACCTTCAAATCAATGTTCAAGATTTTGAAACTTAGTATGCCTTATGCTCAATATCTACAAGGAAGTGATAGGGATTCCCATAGGATAACTAGAATTGAGACATTCCCAATGGTGTTTTGAAAGTGGTCTAGTAAGCCCAAAGAGCATCATATATCTTTTTAGACCAATCATTTCTCAATGCACCCACTATGTTTTATAATATTTTTTCAAACTCATGGTTGGAAACTTGCACGTTTCTACAATATGGGGTATGGTATGGTGTCCCAAAGTTGTAATACACCCCAAATTTTTTGAGGACTTTCCACATCATGGAATTATCAAAAAATTTCCAAATTGTCATTGATTAGGACCTGAGGAACCCTGAATATACTAGATATATGCTTCTTAAAAAACGTGATGATGTAATTTTCTATGTTATGGGGTGTGGAATTGGTTTCCTCCCATTTAGAAACATAATCCCCATATAAAATGGTGTATTTTTTTCATGTGATGGTGGAAATTACCCCATGAAGTAAATTCCCCACACATCAAAAAAATTCACTTGAAGGATGGGGTGTTGAGGAATCTAAAATATGTACTTAATAGTACCTTTTTTGGAACTTATTAGACTGTTCCATAAAATTTCAATCATACTTATGCATTTTTAGACATAAAAATCCATATCGAAAATTTTTAGCAATTATGTGGTCTTTCCCATAATGCCCTCCAGTAGAAGATGAGTGAAAAAACTCCAGAACTCCATTGATTTCTACTTTGGGAACACAATGAAGAAATATTTCATCTTCACATGACTAGAATAGAATTGGATCTTCCCAAATTACTAATTTACCTATATTTGAAAATGATTATTCTTCTGGTAACACAAACTTGGACGGAGCACTCCCATGGCCAGATAATTTGTGATATCAACGATCCACAGATGAGGAGAAAGAGAAACTAAAAATATATTCTCAACATGAAAGTATTATTGTGTTTCCTTGTATTCTAAATTCTCCAAGTGGACCAACACGAAGTGGAAGAGTTGATAATAAACCAAATTTTCAGATCCATTTTTATCACGAATCCTCATATCAAAATCTTGGAGTTGAATCACCCAATTAATAAACTATGGATTTTCTTATTTCTTATTTAACATGTATTTGGATGTTGTATGATCGGTATGCAGAATGGGTTTTGACACCACAAAACATTATTGAAATATGTCATATGAAAAAACCACCACCTATCTTTCTTTTTCTATGGTGGTGTAATTAACTTGAGCTTCTTTCAAGGTATGGGTGGAATAGTATATAGGCTGGAAGATTGGATCAAGCCTCTTCACAATAACTAACCCCACAACATATTTCTCAGCATCACACATGATCTCAAACTACTCATTCTAGTTTGAAGTAATCATTATAAAATATTACACCAACCACTATTTTAAAAGATGAAAATCCCCAACACAACATTCATTAAACTCAAAGATAGCAATCTTATAAGGAATATTATTTAATGGTTGATCTATCATAGAAAATTAACGTACAAAAAATTAATAAAATCATGAATACCTAATAAATATTTGTATTACACAGACATAAGTGTGAATGGAAAGATTTTATACCACATTTATCTTTTTGGGAACCACAAAAATCCCTTTCTTGGAGATTCGGTAGCCCAAGGCAATACCGTTTTTCAGAATAAAATGTCATTTTTTGAAATTTAAAACTATATTTGTCGACCCATACAATTAAAATACCATTTCCAAGTGTTTCAATCAAGTATAAAATAAATTCCCCTAGATAGAGAATTCATCCATGAAAACATCCATATTTTTCATCACTATGTCATGGAAGATTGCAAAAAAACTCCGCTGGAAGGTGGTTGAAGCATTACACTTACCAAATGGCATATGATGGTTAGAATATATTTTTTATAAGAATTTTATTGTTCCCTTTTCTTGGTCTTCAATGTAAATTAATATTTAGTTATATCAATAATAACCATATAAGAATCTGTAAATTTTGTGCCCTACTAAATGCTCTAACATTTGATCTATGAAACGGAGTGGGAAGTGCTCCTTCCTTATGGAATCATAGATATTTCTATAATCAAAGCATACCCTTTATCCTATAACAGTCAGAGTCCTAATCATCTCATTATTTTTGTTTGAAATCATAGTTATTTCCCATTTTGGGTACTAGTTGCAAGGGGATGAACCACAGACTCGGAAATTGGGTATTTAATTATGGTATCTAACAATTTGATCACTTCACTTTTTACAACATCCTTAATTGGAGGATTTAACCATAAATGTAGTAATCAAGGTGGTTTATATCCCTATTCTAGAAGTACCTTGTGGGTACAAATGGTTGGAATAATTCCATTAAGTTAAGACACTATATAACCACTTGATTTTTATTTTTCTTCTTATAAACTACAAAATTGCATCTTCTTTCTCTTATGTGAGGGAGACATTGAGAATTATAAGCACTGTGTACTTGTCAACCAAATAACCATACTTTATAGATGATTAAAGATGATTAATTTCTAGTTGTGGAACATTAAGGACTAAAGGAATAGTGGGTTCAACTTCTTCTCCTTCTCAACTGTCAAGGATTACTATTTGCTATTAATAATGACCACACCAGCCCGAAATATACTACATATTTACATGTTCCTATTTGGGCTATATTTACACTAAATCAAACTCATATATAAATGAAAAATTTCTTATATCAATTATTATGAAGTAAATATGATCTTCAACTATGGTTAAGGAACAATAGTCCTCACTTTTAAAAAATGAGGCATGTTTGATAGCCTTTAGAGAAATGGTACCCAAATCTTTAATTTTTATTTTTTGTAAAGGATATCTTTCATGAACTTTTTTTATGCGGTAATTTGACTCAATTCCTCAATAAATGGTACATTTATGTTTATTTTCCTGAAAGAATCCATGAATATTCGGAAATTCTATTCCAATTTCCACTCCTTCATATGTTTCGGAAAGGGAATGGTGGGTTCATAAGGCTCGACCACCACCTTTTCTGTATCATACAATGACCCCTTAACTTTTAATGTCTATTTTAGGGTAATATCATTTACATTAGATTATTTATCTAGATATTTTGTGGGTTTACATTTATTTTCAACATCAAACCCTCCTTGCTTTGTGGCCACTTAATAATGTATCTCCTTCCCACTCTTTTAGGTTATTGCATTATCTTCATCTTGTGAGTTTTTTTGGTGTTTCCTTGTTGTGTACCATGTTTTCATATTGAAAATTGATTGGATAAATATCCAATTTGGTTCTTAAGGCTTAAAATATATGTTTTTTTTATTTTGGAATATAGTTTCAGCAGTGGTGAAGAATTTGGAAATCATCTCTTATAACACTGATGAACGTTCCTACTAAGGTTGTTACTAAACAACTTGATGTTGTTGTGGTTGTGGAGGAGGTTATTCTGGATGATTCTTTTGATACCCTTTCTACTGAAATGATCCCTATGGATATTTATTTCCCTATTGTTATGTCAGATATGGATTTTGATATTTTGTTTTCAAAAATCAGGTGGCTTCTGGGGTCGTGGCTGAGAAATTTTACGTTTTTCCCCAACCCATATTTTCATTATATTTCCATACAGTGTTCTGATATTTAGTTAACATATTGGGCCCTTGGTTCAGATAAACATAACTTACTTCACTTTTTTACATTTCAACAGTTAATCCCGTACATTCACTATAGGTGTGTTCTTCACCACATTCACTACTAGATGGATGTTTTACTACTTGAACATATAAAGATGTTTTCAAAGTCAAAGAATCAATCTTCATTGAAATAACATCAAGTTGGGTAGTCAATAGCATAGTGGTCTCAACATTTTACATAACTATCTTATGAGTTCCCCTCTCAAAATGACATTGGAAACTATTTCGAACATATCTACCAAAAGTTCAAAGAGTTCATCAGGATATTTTCTCATTACCATTCCTCCAGCTGCTACATCCACCACAAATTTAGTGTTTCTTTAGACCACCATAGAAGGTTTGAACTTCAATCCATAGTAGGAGTCCATGATGAGGACATTTCCTTATAATATCTTTAAAATGGTCCCCTGATTCAGAAAAATATTCTCACTCGTACTATTGGAAGTTATAAAATTCAATCAGCAATGTCACTATTTTAGAGGTAAAAAAGTATTTTAACAACAATGACTGGACCAAATCCTACTATTAAAGGATGTAATATTGGGGTAGTCCTTCTATCCAATTATTTTATTTATACCTTAATGATAAGGGAAATAAATATATTCGAATAGAATCTTCATACACTCTGTGGTAATAAAATGTGTCATAAATCTCTTCTAAATTTTAGATATGGGCATTGGGGTCCCCACTTGGAAAACCTCCAAACCAAACTGTATTCTGGATATGTTTCATAATGGCCAGTTTAATCTTGAAGTGTTGGGCTTGCATCGGTGGCCTAACAATTCCCATATCTGCCCCATGAATTGAAAGTAGACTACACTCTATAAGGGTACTGTATGGAGCCAACTATTCTTCATAAGGTTGTGGCATGCATTTATAATCCTATGAGAAGTGCGGATGTTGATTTAGAAGCATATTCAGTAACTACTCCAGTGGAAGATACTAATTTGGTTGTTGTTTTCCATACCCCAACATAAATTGAGTCGGTGGTCTTTGATGGTTTCGTGACATGAACTCTATAATGCTGGTTAGTGGATGATGGTTTGGTTCATCATTAGTAGTGAGATATTGGTTTAGATTTCCATCAAGTGAAAACTTATTTCCAATTCCATATAAAGTGTCTGGGTATTTGTCTTATATGTTTACCATGGTGGGATTTTGGTTGTGTACTTCTATTAAGGTCTTGACGTCACTTTGATAACATTTGCTCTATTTCTGGTTCAAAAGAGAGTGAATCTAATGACTTTGAGCTCATGGAATAAGTAATCTGGTGGCTCATATACCTACATTCTTGTTTAACACTAAATAACACACCAAGAATAAAGGGGAAAAAAATAACTAAAAATAGATATGGGTTTAAGACTAAAAATTTTCAAAATTTATAATTTCTTTTCACTTCATTAATACAAACTCAAATTAAAAAAACACATTTTAATATCTCCGTAGATATAGTTCCCTAACATGGTGTCATTTGAGATGAACTATTACTTTAGGAATCCCAAATTCAATCACCCACCCTCAAAACTATTATTTTGTATATAGACCCTAGCCTTTTTCACATGACATTGCATGATTTTAAGCATAATTTCACTTCATGTTACAAGACATGGATCAGAATGTCTAGTGTCATGGAAGACAAGGTACAAAAATATGAAAGCATGAGACTAAATGAAACATTTCTTTATTTTATCTTCATAAAAATATCCTAACTTCCATTTTTATCATATTTCATCATAGGATAACTTGGGGATAACATGAACAAAGGGATGAGCTAAAAAGCTCACCAAGGGAATAAACATAAGAATAAATCCTTAACACATGGGTTAGAAGGCATGAAATAATGATATGAAAAGGCATAGAAAAAAATGAAATCATAACATATAAGAAAGGGATAATATAAAAATGGAGTCATATTAATGTGGAAGAAACCTAAAACATGACCTATTCAGGATTCAAGGGTCATTGCTCTTGGAGGATCACAAGTCAAGGATAACCACCATGACTGTTGCACATGGTAGCACGAGTCAAAGCTAACTGCCAAGACCATTTCACATAACATCTCATGAGACTCAACTTTACCCAATGCATTGGTGTTCTACTTGGGTGCACCCATATTAACATTTTCATGAATATTCTTTCAATATAAATAATTATACATAAATATAAGGGTACCCATGAAATAAATGGGTATCATAGTCATGCCATAAAGCATAATTAATGGGTGTATCATACTAGTGATCGTGAAAGAGAATAATTAAAACATAAATGGACATTAATAAGGTAAAATAATCACATATCATGGTAAGTGATTTAAAAAATATGTGACCACATGTAAGAAGGGTATTTAAGAAATTTTAGAATTAAAATATTTTAACATGGTTTTAAGGAAAATATTAAATATCATTTAAAATAGAAAAGAGAATACTTTTTTTTATAAAAATAGAACTGAACCAAAAATTCATTCATAAAAAATTGTGGTTTTATAAAAAAATATGGTGTCTTAAAAATATATTATAGACTTCTCTTGAAATTGAGTAAGAATTTGAGAAGTTCCCTTAAAACAGATCTGCTTTTCGGGATGTATTAGGGAGGGAACCATTTAAAAATATGTATATCCCCCAAAGAGAAAGATGAATGGAACTTGGTACAAGTGTTTGGAGAATTTAAATATCATTTAAATATTTACATTAAAATAACAGATAACATCATTTAGGTAAAATGAAATATAGTGCAACCCGAAGGAATATTGGATGTTCGGGTAGAATCCTTTACCTTAAATCTGACAGTGTCCTTATCTGGAACTTAATGTCCAATATAACCAAATTACATTAATTAATAATTATTTATAGAACCTTTTATTAAATTAATTTATTTATTATAACCTTATTAATTTCATTCATGTTCACTTTAATGTGTTAAGAGGTTCAATTTCATTGTCTGGGATGGTTTGTTTCCTTCGTTTTCATAGTTGGTTTACTTATATACATGTAAGGATAAACATGTATGATGAGAATGGATGTAAAGAATTGAGGTTTTATTTTATTAGTGAACATCCGTAATATTAAATCATTATAAAATTTATTTGGTTAATTGGAGTGAAGAAGAATCATTATATAAAACATTAATTATAACAGTTTTGGTTAATTGGCGGTTTTTTATCACAACCACTTCATTTTGGTTAATAAATTTATATCTTGTGTAAAAACTATTTTTTATCCTTATATTTGACATAATACATAAATTATAGTCTGGTTTCACCATCAAAATGGTTTCCTGACCATAATTAAATATGGTAATAGAAATTGACAACCCATATTCCTTAAATGTGATAAATTAAAACACCTCAGATGGTGTTTTCATTTCTTGTTTAAAAAGAAGGGAAAGAATAAATGATGATGAATTATTCAATTATCATAACAAAAGTTTATTACATGTAAGGTACTATAGTTATCAAAACAATTAGATTAAATTAGGTGAGGAAAGAAAAATAAAATAATGGAACTTGGAAGAAAATAAGATAAATTAAGAGAGGAATTTTCCACTTGAATATATCTTCCTTGAAAACCACTTTAAGGGGGAGGATTTGGTATTTTGAACTGAACAAAGGCTTTTGAATGTGGGATATGAGCTTGGGGGGGGGGGGGTTATCAGAATTTAGAGTAGCCACAAGGCATGAGAGGAGTGAAGTGAAAAGGGGGTGAGGCTAGTTTTTATAGGGGGGAGAAGAGGGGTTTCCTATTATTTAAATCATAAGTTTAATACTTCTCTAAAGACTGCGAATAGTATTGCTTCTTGTGACCAAAAATAAAAATTGGTGTGTGTGATTTCGAACCAATATCCAATTAAATCATCCACGACTCAAGTATGATGTAGAAATACATTTATGTAGCATTTTTTGTAAATTATTGACTTTCACTATTCACAAAAATTTAAGTATTTTAAAAAAATCCAATAAATCACCCAAACCATTTTTCAAAACTTACAATTAAAAAATGAACTCCATTTTAAAAATATAATTTTTTAAATATGCGAAATTTAATTTTTAATTAAAATCACAATTTACTTGATAAACACAAATTTTAAAATTAAAATTACTTTTCTAACACTTTGAAAAATTAATTAAGGTCACATAAAATTATATCATAACCATATGACAATAATAATTTATTATTTTTCTTAAAAATAGATTTTCATTAAAATTATTTAATTATTTAAAAAAAATTAATTAAATATATATGACTTAAAAACCATACTTATACTATGATCATATTATCACTTATAAAATGCATAAATTTTATTTATACATTCATGGGTGAGATTAATATTTATTGGGATGATTTACTATTCATAAGTTTACATTAATATTCATAAGGGTAAGTTACTATTCACCAAAAATTTAGTTGATCTTATCAGACTCCAAATTACTTATTAATCACAATTGTGTATGTTAGATTTGAGAAATTCAAATCACATAAGTGAAAATATTATGTGTAAAGGTCACATAGTATTTAGTAGTTCATTGTGTTGTGATTTCATGAAATAATTAGAAGAAGGTAATCTCCATTTATTAGGCTTTGGGTCGTTACATTCTCCCCCCTAAAATTCTTGCCTTGAAATTTTCTTTTACATTCTAAGCTGAAAACATGTGTGGGTGCTTTTCCTTCATTACCTCCTCCAATTCTCATGTTTCCTCTTTGTACTTAGGGTTCTACCATATTACTTTGACCAGGTGAGTAGTCTTGTTGTGTAGATTTTTATCTATACGGTCCAAGATCTTCAATGTATTCTCCTTATAAGAATGATCATTCTCGAGCTGTTAACCCTATTCAGAGAGTACTTGTGAAGGATCTATTATGCACTAACTTAAGAGGGATATGTGGAAGATATCATGTACTATAGACATGGCAGGTGGAAGCTCTATTCAATTGGTCACATATCCAACATGATCAATGATCTAGAAGGGGTCAATGTACCTAGGACATATATTTCCTTTATTCCCAAAATGAATGACCTTCTTCCATGGAGATACGTGGAGGAATACCATGTCTCTAATATTAATCTCACGATCCCATTTACAATTGTATGCATAATTCTTTTATCGTCTTTGGGATGCCTTGATTTGCTAGTTAATGGTTTTCACCTTTTCTACTATTTTATCAACCATTTTAGGTCCTAGAAGCTTATGCTCACCGACTTCATCACTAAATTCTAAAATTCTTCACTTTTTCCCATAAAGTGCTTCATATGGATCCATTCAGAAGATGGATCGGAAATTTTTGTTGTAGGAGAATTGAATTAGTGGAATATGTTGGTCCCATCCTCCATTGAATTCTATAGGACACGCTCTCAACATGTCTTATAGTGATATCCCATTCCCAATAGTTAATGTCAGATTTTTATAAAGATATCCAATCCATTATCAAAATAACATTAAACTCCACCATAGTATGTATGAAAAGATTTTCTTGGAGGTTCAGTCCAAAAAAAATTACTAGGGAGGATTTATAAACCATGGATGCAATAATTTTCCCATGCTTTCTTCTCGGAGATAACTTAACCTCCAAATTTTGAGGTGGTGTATGAATAGTTATACTAAACCGGAAAGATATGAGAGAATACATAGAACTAGAATCAAATAGTACAATCACTATTCGTGAATGAATAAAGAGCATACTTTTCACCACATCGTTGTCCGGATCCATCTCAACAGTAGTGATAGAATAACCCCTTCCTTGTTTCCTTGGAGGTTATTATAGATTTCTTATGAAAACCCTTTCCTTAGGGTAATTGTTTGCATAATACCCATGTTCCTTGAAATTGTAACACTAGAATATAGACTGAGTGTTGATGTGAACCTTCCTTTCCTCTTCTCTGTTAATGGGATAATTCATATCCCTTTGGTAGTTCTTATCCATATGTCCCATACTTCCACATTCGAAGTAATTGTTGGTTCCCTTTATAAAGTTCCTAGGATGATTCTTGCCACAATTTTGACACGTGGTATTTTCAATATTCTTTCCATCATAGGATTTATTTACCAAACCACCCATATTAGAAACCATTTTCTACTTTTTTTCATTAGGGCCACAAGACCATTGATATTCTTTGATCTCCATTTCAAACTTGATAGAACAATGGACAATCTCCTCATAACTTCTGAAGTCATGAATCATTAACATTTTTTATAAACTTGGATTTAGTCTTCTAAATAAGCTATCCAACTTTCTTTCAGTGTTCTAGAAAAGGTTATAGGTGTATCTTGAAATCCTTGTGATGTTTGCTTCATACAACCCGATGGACTCATGTTCCTCCTACTTAAGATTGAGGAACTCTCTTTCCATCTTGAGAAGGAGGGTTTGGGGAAAATATTTATTGAAAAATATTTTCTTGAATTCCACCCAATACATGGAATCAATTTTATCCTGGGACTTTTTATTCTTGATCAATGCACACCACATATTAGCTTCCCTATAAAAACATTAGAACTCCAGCATGACATTCTCTTCTTCTAATCACTAGAAAACAGAGAATAGCTTTTAAATGGAGTCAATCCACTTTTCCATGATGATAGGATCAGAAGATTCACTAAACAAGGGAGGAATCTTACACATGAATTATTCAATGTAAAAAATAACTTTACTTCTAGGAGGAGGGTGTTTCACATGATTCAAGTTATTATTCCTAACTTGAGCTAGATAATCAAGTACTTTCATGATGTTTTGAGAACTTTTTCTAATAATATTTTTCATATCCTTAAGGAAATATTCACATTCACTATCACATTAATTATTGTCACATGTTCTTATATTTCTTACCATTACCTAAGAAAAATAATGTACAATTAGGTGGCTTGAATACTTAGTTAATAATCAAAAAATAAAACTTTGAGCATAAAAGGATAAACTTTTAAAGGAGGATTATATCCTAACTTGTCACTCCTGAGGTTTAAATCTAGGTTATTTTTTTCTATTTATTAACTTATATTCTTATGGGATCTTTATTTAATCCCTTAAAAATGGTTTGTACTATGCTTTTGAATTTACCAAAGCATATTCCCCTGGAGTGTAAAACTAGAAGCGTAGCGAGGCCGGTGTTTGTGCACCAGTTCTTATTTGAGTCTAACTCAATGCAGTGTTTTGGGATTTTACCCCTAGATACATCTGTGACAGAGCCACATCAACTTGTTTGTATCCAGATAGGGATTTATTTTCTTGATAAACCACTTACTCTATATTTACCAAAATTTTGTGATGTTTTCTTATACTAAGTCTCATCTCTAATGTTCTTACTAAAGTGATCTATTCCTATTCTCCAAAAATAACTAGGCTAGCCTATGATACCAACTATAGAGACCCTATCCTTTTAAACATAACATTAAATGATTTTAATCATAATTAAACATCATATTACAAGGGAAGGATTATAAAGTCTAGTGTCTTGGAATATTAGGTACATAAAACAGAAATCATGAAACTAAATGAAACATTTCTTTATTTAATATTAAAATTATCATATATTCTATTATGCTCAAATATCTACTCAAGATAAATTGGGGATAACATTAATAGAGGGATGAGCTAAAATTTCTAGTAAGGGAATAAACATAATAATAAATCTTTAGCACATGGTTTATAAGGGATGACATAATGATATAAAAAGGCATGGAACATATGGAATCATACAATATAAAAATGGGATCATATAAAAATGGATTCATAGTAATGTGGAAGAAACATAAAACTTGAAATTAGTATGAGTCAAGTCTTTTTTCACATAGAGGATTCCAAGTTAAAGTTATCCCCCAAGACTGTTGCACATTATAGAATGAGTCAAATCAAACCACCAAGGCCGTTGAACATAACATCTCACAAGACTCAAATTTTCCCAATGCATTGGAGCGCTATCTGGGTTCACCCATATTAACATGATCATGAATATTCTTTCCACATAAATAATCATACATAATCAATCATACATAAACATATGATTTCCCATAAAAGAAATGGATATCATAATCATGTCATAAAACATAATGAATGGTAATATCATACAAGTGTACCTGAAAAAAGGGAATTAAAAAATAAATGGACATTCATAAGGTAAAATAAACACATATCATGGTAAGGTATTTTAAAAAAAACTGAAACATGTAAGAAGAGTATTTAAGAAATCTTATCATTAAAATATTTTAGCAAGATTTTAAGGAAAATACTAAAGAGAATTTAAAATAGAAAAGGGAATAATCTTTTATATAAAACCATAAGTGAAACAATAAGTTTTTCATAAAAAATAGTGGTTTTATAAAAAATATATAGGATTAAAAATTGATTATATAGTGCTATTGAGATTGAGTAAGAATTTAGGAAGTTCCCTTAAAACGAGTTTTCTTTTCAAGAAGTATTGTGGAGGGAACCATTAAAAACATGTATATCCAAGAAAGAGAATGATGAATGGACCAAGTTAGATGATTTAGGATAATTTAAATATAATTCATTATATGTACATGACAATAACAGATAACTTCATTCGGGTAAAAATAAATATAGGGAAACCCAAAGGAATAATGGAGCTTCTGGTAGAATCCCTTACCTTAAATCGGACAATGTCCTTCTATTGATCTTAATGTCCTGGATAACCAAACAATGTTTTTTAATTAGTATTAAAAGAACCTATTATTTATTTAGTTTATTTATTATAACCATATTAAGTTCATTCATGACCTTTTTTATGGGATAAGAGGTTCAATTTCATTGTTTGAGAGCGTTGGTTTCCTTGGTTTTCAGGATTGGTTTACTTATATACATATAAGGATAACCATGTAAGAAAATAATTGTATTAAATAATTTAAGTTGTATTTTATTTTTTTAACATACATAAGATTACATGGTTATAAATTTTTTTTGGTTAATTGGAGTGAAGATGAATCATTATATAAAACATTAATGATAATCGTTTTGGTTAATTCGCAGTATTTTATCACAAAAAACTCATTTTGATTTATAAATTAATATCATGTGTAAAAAAGATTACATAACCTTACATTATAAATTATACATAAATTATATTCTAGTTCCACCAAAAAAATTGTTTCATGACCAAAATTGAAGATGGTAATAGAAATTGAAAACTAGTCGTCCTTGAATGTGATAAATTAAGACATCTCGGATGGTGTTTTCATTTCCAGTATAAAAGAAGAGAAAAGGATAAATGATTTTGAATTATTCCATTATCATAACAAAATTCCAATACATTTAAGGGACTGGAGTTATCATAAAAATTGGATGGAAGGAGGTGAGGAAAGAAAAATATAATAATGGGACTGGAAAGAAAATAAAAGAAATGAAATGAGAAATTTACCTCTTGAATATAACATTTTGAGAACCTCTTTAAGGGAGATTATTTGGTCTTTGGAAGAGGAAAAGATATTATTTACATGTGATAGGGGATTAAGGATTGATTTGAGCAGAAGTTGGACTAGGAACATGGCTTGAGAAGACTGAAGAGAAGAGGGGCATGAGGGTGGTTTTTATAGTGGAGGAGAGGAGGGGTTCCCTATTATTTTAATATTTAGTTTAATATTTTTTCTCAAAATTATAAATAGTCTTGATTATTGTGAAAAAATAGTAATAAGTGCATGTGAGTTTGAACCAATGTCCATTTACATCATCCATGACTAAATAACGATGTAGATATTCATTTATTTACCATTTTTTAGAAATTATTGAATTTCACTATTCACCAAAAAATAAAGTATTTTAGAAAAGTCCTAATATTTAACACTAACCATTTTTTAATTTTTATAATAAAAAAATAAACTCCATTTTTCAAAAGTAATTATCTAAATATGATAAATTTAATTTTTAATTAAAATCCTAATTTACATGAAAAATACTGATATTAAAATTAAAACTACTTTTATAACACTTTGAAATATTAATTACGGTCACATAGAATTTTATTATAAACATAATAAAATAATAATTTATTGTTATATATTAAAAATATATATTTTCATTTAAATTATTTAATTAATCATTAAATTGTAATTAAATATTTACGACTCAAAAAACCAACACATATACTTTGATCATATTGTCACTTATAAAATGCCTAAATTTTATTTATACATTCATGGGTGAGGTTAATATTCATTAGGATGATTTAATATTCATAATGGAACATTGCTATTCATAAGGGTAAGTTACTATTCACCAAAAATTATGTTGATCCTATTAGACTCCAAATAACATAATGATCACAGCCGTGTATGTCATATTTTTGAAATTCAATTCCCAAAAGTGAAAATATTATGTTTTAAGGTCACATAGTACTTAGTATTTCATTATTTTGTGATTTCATGAAATAATAATAATAAGGGAATTTGCATTGATTAAACTTTGGAGTAGTTACATAGGGTATGTATGGGGTCAATCCACAAGGTGGTTTAACATGTTCTATAACTTTTTTATTGTTAATTAACTAAATGTTCATTGAATTCATATTACATAATAGGGGTTTATTAATGCTAATCCAGATGGTTGAGTGATTCACTTTATAAATAATTTAAGTTTAACTAGAAATAAGAAAACATTTAAATAGATTTAAACAATCAATAAAAGAAATGTGTCATTGGTGCGGATGGTTATGAAGATCATCAAAAATAAATTATCTTATCATGTTGTTTTGTTTATAATAACTCACATATTTGAGTTTCAAATGTAACAGAACTCCCTTGTGTTGGGAATGTATTGTATCAACAATACACTATAAATATTAATGATTTTGATGCTCACAAATACCCTTTTTTGTTTTACTAATAATTTTATTTTAATTGTATTTCAGAAAATTTATATTCTTTATAATTCTAATCTTGAAATAATATTCAACTATTTATTTGCAAGAAATATTATTTAATGTGTTCAGATTGCCCATAAGTGTATTCTGGAAACACTGTTCATTATTTTTCATTTAGTAGAATTACTATTTATTCAATCCGTTGAAGAAAGTAAGGTATGGAACATACCTTACGTTTATGTTAAAGGATCAACACATATGGTTAATCAACCTTACATTTGAAGAAACATATGGTTAAAGAACATTATGTTTAGATGATAACCTTATGTTTTTTAGAAAGAAAATGTACGGTTAAAGAACCCTACGTAAGTATAGAACTTTACAAACATATGGATCATTAACATTACTTTTTCAATCAACCTTATGTTTTCAACCTTACTTTTGGGAAAAGTGAATGAATGAATAATAAATTTTATGTTCAGTGATCTATGCTGACGTGGATAAATGTATGGATCATCAACTATATGTTATGAAGTTGAACCCTATGTTATGAAGTTGAACCCTACGTTTGTTATTTTTTCATTTTGCGAAGGAACCTTATGTTTGGCTTTTCAACATCGGAAATATGAAGTCACTTATTTATCATAAAGTTTTGCAGCAGTCTTTACAGAATGTTAGGTCTATTTAAATCTTGATTTCAAGTGATTAAAATCTCGTTTTAAATGATTTAAAGAGTAGTTTATGGGAGAGATTTTCTTTTCTATTCTTAAGGGAAGTTATGACTACTCTAAGTTTTATTCTTTAAATTTGAATTCACTCAATTTTTTAGGCATCGTTTTTAGATATGAAGTATTAATACGATATATTTTTATATATATATATATATATATATCTTTCTACGTTTGATATTTATATACATGATGATCTATATATTTATTTGTTGTATTAATAATTCTTATTCTTCAAGATTTCTTGTGAAAATTATTTTACAGTCCTATAATGACTAATATTATTAGAAATGAGGACTATGTTTTGGAGATACACATGCTCTAATGTGGAAACACGATGCTTTGTTTTTGTTGATCAAACATCTCTTGTGAAACCTGATATATTCAGATATATTTCAAGTTTATTATTCTTTTGAATACAAGATCCATCATTTATCATTTTTGTTTTGCTGCAAGTGTGGGATACATATGTTTCTGATCAAACTACATCTTATATATTTTGATTCTCGACTGCTCGTATTCAGTTTCGGTGGAGTGTTCGCTTATCTCACTAAGTTGTGGTTTTATCAGTTCCATGTAAAAAACAATAAGGATCTCTTTGTAAGCCTTTATTTGTAAGTGTGACCAGTTCCTGCACTCAGTTGTGGATTGGTCTTATGATACAAGGACCTTACTAGTGAAATTCACCAACCTCATAGTGAGAGTGATTGGTGAAGTGGACTAGGGAATCATTGTGCCCCGAACAACTATAAAATGTTGTTCTTTGTTCTCTGTTCATATCCATTGCATATATATTCTCAAATAAAAACGTCTCCAACTCTATTTACAATTTATTTGAATTGACAGAATAGTGAAATTTGTAAAATAACACAATTCACTCCCTCTTGTGTTATCTCTATATCCATTCCTACCTAACATTTGGTATCAGATGTTGAGATTTTCAACATAGTTATAATAAGATAAAGGCTGAAGATCTATATTAGTGATGGAAATGGGGAATTTCAAGGAAGTAATTTCAATGGTTTGTGCTATATATTTCAATAGTGAGAGTTATGGATGCTGGAATTCACGAATTATAACTTACTTACAAAATAATGGATTTAGAGTATACTCAAATATTATTACTCCTTAAAAAATTCCTAGTAAACCTAAAACTTGGTCTACTACTACAGAGGCTGAGTATGATACGAATTTGAAAGTAACGAATGCCATTATTTGTGGTCTTAGACCAGATGAATTCAACCATGTATCGCAATGCCCAAAAGCCTTTGAAATGTGGAAGATAATTGCAGTAGCCTATGAAGGTACTGAAAATGTTAGATAAATGATATATGATACATCGAAATTAAAGATTGATACTTTTAGAATGTTTTATGTAGAGAGAATCACACAGATTAACATATGGATAACAGAAATTGTTAATAATATAACATCTTTAGGTGAGCTAATCAGCCAACCATATCAAGCCATAGAATATCTAAGAGTTCTACCTCAAAATTGGAATGGAATTTCTGTTGTAATCTGCCAATCAATACCTATCAAGAATCTGATAATGAGATAATTTATTAGAACTTTAATAATGTATGATGATGAAATTAAAGATAAATTTGAAGATCATAAAGTCTTAAAAAGGATAACACTGCATTAAAATTTGTATCCAAAAAGGATAACAGAAAAAAGAAACAAGAAGAAATAATATCAGACTCATCTGACATAGAAACTGAGCTGGCTTAATTAGCTATAAAATTCATCAAATTTTATAGGAAGTAGAAAGGATTCTGAAGAACATTCAAAAAGGATGATAATGAATTAAGGGAATTAAGATTTTATGAATGCAAAAATGTGGGTCATATATGACCTGATTTTCCTCAACTAAATGAAGAGAAGAGAAAGACAGAAAAGAAATATCTGAAGAATGTTGATTATGAGAAAAAGGAAAAAATATCTATCAAGGATACTTGGAGTTTTTTAAGACTCTAGAAGCTCATCAATCTCGGATTCAGAGAAGGAATAATTGAATATGAAACCAAATATGTGCATTATAGATGAATAAAAGAAGGTACATCCCTAATATTCATATGATTCTGATTCTAGTTACTTAAATGATAAAATGATTCCCTACTGTACTAAGCTATAAGAAAGATATGACTCTCTATTAAAGAAACACAAATATTTAAAAAAATCATAATGATATTTTAGGAGAAAAGGATACTTTACTTAAATAGAATCCAGAGTTAATTGATAAATTTAGTTCATTTACTACAAACTGTACTAACCATGAAAATAACACTAAAAAACTACAGGATGAAGTAGAAACTTATAAAAATACTAATCTTATATTTACAATAGGAGAAAATGTACTAAATAAAATATGGGTAAAAATGTAATTAAAAAGTAAAGAATTGGTATATGTAGTAACGGTGAAAAACACCAACTGTACAAAAACTATTTTATTCCCGGTTCTAACAGCAAAATAATGTGAACTGTTAAATGTTTTTATTATGGTATTAATGGAAATTATTCTAATTACTTCTATTTAAGAAAAAATCAATTATGTGGTATCAAGAATTTTCATTATTCAAAATCTTTATCTAGTTTTAATTATAATAATATTGATCAAAATAAATCTATTTGGTTTTTTAAGTCTTTGATAGGTAACACTGCTAGACCCAAAAAGATATGGGTATAAAATCTTTTTTGTTTAATTTGACCTTGTAGGTAATAGCCCACATAAGAGGAAAATATATATGGTATATGGATAATGACTGTTCAATAAATATGAGTGTGATTTCATCAAATTTTTGTAGTCTGACAAAAATTCATAGAGGCCTAGTCACCTTTGGTGACACTGACAAAGGAAAAATAATTGGACTTGGAATTGTTGGAGATCCAGATACTATCTGTAACGACCCGACCCCAGTTACCCAGAGTCGGTGCATTATTACATAACATTGGCATGATCACAAGAAAGATCAAATCTCGAAAGACCGATTGGTTTAGTAGCCTTGGAAACACTAGATATATTCATAAGTTTTACATTACATCATAAAATGAAAAACTACTACAACAACATAATGTTTCCACAATCCACACTATTAACCCCTTATAAAATCCCTGCAGGTCATTCATAACTTACTTCTTCACATCCTGGGAAAAATAAAACATAGAAAAGGGGTGAGCTCAAATGCCCAGTAAGGATAACAATATAGAGGAAACTTTCATAAATAAGAATAAACATTTAAGGCAATGTATAACTAAAAAAAAAGCCTTTTAAATATGAACATTCAACATGGTATGGCATAAATAAAATGAAATAATGCCATTTACTTATTCACATGGATATTCTACTAATCGAATAATCACATGCAAAAATCAATAACCACTTTCATAATGTTGGAATGCATAATGCCAGACTATCATAACCACATAGCCAAGGCCTCGTGCCAAGACTACAAATAAGATTTTGTGAAGGCCTTGTGCCAAGACACTAGTTTGTCTCATGAGACCTACCGATGCATCGAGGAGCTATAGCGGGCTCCACCCGTCACATATTAAGTCCAATGCATTCCCATATGAAAAGGTTTAAACATAACATAAACATTCATATTAAAACTAGCATATGAAATGTCAATACTTTCACCATAAACTATGAATGGTATAAAAATAGCACATCCACAGTCAAACATATCACAAAATCTTCAATACAATATAGAAGTTTTGTATCATAATAAATCAACTTCAAATAATCTTAAAATCCATCAAAGGATGTTGACATAGATGAAATCAAAATTCTTTTTAAAGAAATATCTAATTTTATTTTGAAATAATTTAAGATCCATATAAAATAAAACATTTTCTTTGAAAATATTCTTATAAGCTTGTAAGGGAATCTTTGAAGATTTTATAACGGCGGAAAATAGCCGCACCCGCCGTATAAGTTAAAAAAACATTATTACCTTAATTCAGTCGAAAAGGTTAAAAAGGACCTTGTTTTGAAAACGACGGAAAGATTCCTTTATAAACCTCTTATAAAAAGTCAAACAAGGGTATAAATGACTTTAACCCATATTCTTGTAAATAGTAAAAAAAATTTGAAATACATTTTTAAGAAACATGGATGTGGATGATAAAGATATCCCAGTAGATTATTACGTATAAACAACCTCAGATAATGAAGAGATGTGAAATAAACCCTTACCTTGTACTTTTCCTTGGTTGGGGTAGGTTAACCTCCTGTATAATGGTGAAATAGTTGTTATTAAATTATACAAGAATCATATATAATAATATGATATCATATATGATCTTTTAACAATGATTTGTTAATAATATCTTAGAATTATCGTCGTTTCGGGAGTTAACTTACTCATTTTCTTTTATATGTTTTGTTACATAATCCATGGTTGTTGTATCTTATTCATATCCAGAATGATATCTAGTCCTTAAACATCATTTTTAAATCATCAAATGATAATTATACTTGAATGGATACGATGGAGAATGAATCTCATCGCGTTCGTGGAGACGGTAGTCCGTACGTACGCACGAGCGACAATATCATTCTTTTGATATTAAAATAATATATAAATGGATGTTATATCATATATAAAGAATCATTAACATGTTATATTTATTATTTACATGAGTTACACATCATTATTATACCCATCCAAATAATATTATATTGAATAGCAATTACACCACGACGTGGAGACGGTAAGCCGTACGTACGCACGTATGGTGACATGTTATTCAAAGGGTGGATAGAATACTGAATATGGGTGTACCATATTTATAATAACATCACAGTATATGTGAGATAATGGAGTTATTATTTTAGAATGGTAAGAACAAAGGAAGAAGAAGTGGAAGAAGAAATGAACTTGGAGAAGGGTGGTGAAATCATTACCTCTTCTTCGGGTTTTCCTTTTGATTTGATCAAAAGGGCTCATTAGGTTGGCTTTCTGATCACACTAATGCCTCTAGGTTGTAGTGAGGGATGTTGGGAGAGTATTGGGGCAGAGTTTGGCCGAACCAAAAGGCTTTGAAGGTGTGAAGAAATGAGAAGGAGGAGTGCCCTTTTATAAGAGGGGTGAGGGGCACCTTTGGAAAAGCTAGAAATATTAATTTATAATAAATTCATATTCGGTTTCTAATGGCTCCAAAGCATATTATTCAAAGGATAAGGTGGGGATAGGTCGAAAACCACTCAACCAATAGAATTTAGACAGGTTTGGGTACTTATATTAACCTTATCTTTAAGTATTAACTCTAAGTTAATTAGTTTCACTTTTACAATGTCTCTTTGTATTTTTATATAATATGGTTAATAAACTTACTATATACATCCAAGAGACCCCCAAGTGGTACATTAATGATGAACCTATCATGATATAAGTCTCTTGGCCGAACATTAGATTTTTAGGAATTTAATATCAATTAATAATATAATATTTGTTTTAAGAACTCTTTTATGTCAATTTTGACACTATTCAATAGTTGATTTTTGTGAAACTCATAACAGATTGATTACATATAACAAAGTCAATTAAATCAATTCTAATATATCATATTATCCTATAAAATTAGTTTAATTCATTAAAAGTTTCATATTATATTTATTTGGGTATTTATAATATCAATTATTTTAATTTTTCACTATTATAGTAATTACTGCATCATCATTGTGTCATAAATAAAATATATTATTTAATGTCTAAAAATTATAAATAAAATATCATTATGTAGGAAATCTTTTTTTCTTTCTAATGAATATTTATAATCTAAAATCCAACATATATAACCCTATGTAACAATTCTTGTTCTAAAAGATATATGCTTGTGTCATTTTTGTATTCATTTTAACTAAATTAAAATAAAGTGTCATTATCACTTACAAGTGGATCCATGGGGTCCCAAAATAGACCCAAAGATGCTCATGGTCGACCATGTATCAACCAATAGGTTTAAGACACGTTTTAGGGTAATTTAGTATTATTATAATATTATTTTTTTAACCCTTATTTACCGGATTTACCCTTAACCATGGTAAATAAAATATTTACCGCATTAATTATTCAAAATGTCTAAAAATAAAAGTTACCTATTTACAAAATTTGAACATCCTGATTCCAAATATGGAATCCATTTTCCTAAATTCAAAACACAGAAGTGGCAGAAATTAATTTAAAATTAATTCCCGCTGTCAAAACAAAAAGCATGTTTTTAAGAGATAATAACTATCAAAAGATTGACACTTGTTTATGTTCGGTTTAATTGTAAAATTATGTCCAATGACCAAAATTATATTAAATGGTAAAAATATATTCTAAATATACTTTAAAACTACTAAAATTCATAATTTATCACTATTAATTATTCTGATTAAAAAAGTTGTTTTTAATTAAAATTTAGTAATTTTCACTATTCATCAAAATATGAAAGTTATCCGAAAAGTACCAAAATTTCACCTTAGGCTAAATTAGATATTCCGAATCCAAAAATGAAGTCTATTTTGAAATATAAAATATATATAATTTAAAAATTAGGTATTACTATTCACAACGGCTAGTTTAATTAGTTGTGGTGTGTGTTAGAACTCGAGGTTGCGTACAACACACGCTATCGCATTAGTCGAAGAAAGTGTACCGTGGAAGCTTGGGATGTTTCATTTTAAAATTTTGATGTCCCCATTTAGTCAGAAAGTTTAAAATATTGTATTTAAAAAGGGTTCACTATTAAAAGTTGATAAAAGTGCAATACTGAAAATGAATTTGTTCTTGCATTATATCTAAGAAACTCATAATATGGATTCTAAAATAATAAGGATTATATAAAGTTCAAAATGTAGTTAATACTATTCATGACCTCTTTTAATGGCTTTTTTTTTGGTAAGTCATGGTGCAATTGAACTCGGTGTTGCGTGTAGTGCAAGTTATTGAATTATTTTGAAGAAATAACACACTATGAAATCTTGGGGTGTTACATTCTCCCCTCCTTCAATATATTGCGTCCTCGCAATTTGAAATTTTTCTTCGAAAATAAAAGGTTGAAAGTAGAAAATATATTTGTGGGAAAAACCACATCGGAAATTGGGTTACTAAAATTTAGTCTTAATATGAGGAAAAGAGAAATCAAAGGGTCACCACCAAATTATGATCTCAATTAGGAGAACATTGGTGGAAATTGGAGACATATAATCGGAGGAAAAACGTAAATATTTATAGGTAGTGATTGAGGTCATCAATCACAAACAAGTATAAAATTGAGTTCCTTAAATTCATCAATCTATGATGAATTGAAATACCATCGGTTCAACAAAACATAGGGTATTAGGATAACAAATTTTTGACGTTTCAAAATATCCTAGTTGAAATCCCACATCGAAAAATGAATTAATGAGGCCTCTATTTAAAATAAAGAGTCGAAAGTATGAAGATTACCGAAAATAACACATACTAGGGTTCCGTGTAGGAAAATATGGATATGGAAGAAAAATCTAACCATCAATTATCTGATGGAGAGTGGTAGAGAACATGGCTATAAAAAGGCCAACAATCCCAAAGCCATAAATTAGTGATGATTTAATGTACCATCTAGGAAAACATTTTTGTTCAAAGTTGCTTTTCTTAATATTGAGGAATTTATTTATGATATTGGCTAAGATCATAAGGAGATATACTTACTTTATAATTAGAGTTTTATCCATTAATAAATTTCTACCACAAACTCATCTTTCACTCTAAAAGATAATAGAATGTAAAAAAAAATTCTATTTACACTATTCGTATAGGGTTCCAAAATAAACGAATTTATAATTCATCTACATGATCTTTTAATAAAAACTACATTATTTAATCCAGGACATCTCATGGTCCAGTGGTAGGTGATACACCCTTGTCGCCCTTCGGTTGCGGGTTCAAGTCTCGCAGCCTTGCCGGACGCGACGGGTTGCCGCCCGACCTCCGGGTTGTCCTTTTATGGCAATCCAAAATAATCCAAACTAGAACTATCCAAAATACTTCTGTCCAAACTCACAGTCTAACATTTATAAGGAATGTAAACATAATATAGATCCTTTTTACCCCGTAATAGCATATGAATACCTTCATCATGTATTACCATATTCCTTATTGATTACATTCATGCTCCCTTATTCCATATAGAATGCTGGATATACTTCATCAATCCAAAAATGTTTTAAACCCCAACAATGATGGAATATACAAATCATTAATCAGTTCCAAGGTAGTCAAGAATATCCAATATATTTTTTCCAAAATAATCATGTATTATTCGAAAATCACTACCTCGGTATCAGAACTATATTATGGTTTATCATTCTCTCAACCATATATTTTCCAAAAATTTATCCTGCTATTGAGTCACTTTTCTTTGTTCCACACAATCTCAAGTCCTTAATGAAATAGTACTGCAGTACAATCCTTATATACTCCATAATTATTATAACAAGTACATTGTTGATACAACACTCAATTGACATAATCAACATAAGAACTCTAATAATTCCTCTTCATCTGTGGTAGTATCATAACTTGATTATTATCCAATAGCATCATTTGCGTCATAGTCTGATGACTGGGACATAGGTTCGCGTAGTGTCCAAACTCCTTGCAAATGAAGCATTGTACATTTGAAACCATTTTCTTACCCTTGCAGTCACGTACTTTGTGCCCTTTTCCTCCACACTTATAACAAACTCCCATTCCTTTCAGGCAAGTTCCAGGGTGTTTCTTTCCACAGTTACCACATATGGGAAAATTCTTCTTTTCCCTCTTCCCTTTATCCATCTTTCTCTCTTCTATCCTTTTCTTCTCTTGCTTCCCTTCAAAGCCATAGGACTCAGTAATCTCTTTACTTATCTTATCAATACATGATATTATTTCTTCATATGATGATAATACATGGGAGACTATTTCTCTTATAAATTATACCTTAAGACCATGAAAGATATGATCCTTCCTTCTCTTTGGATCATGTGCATTTCCGGAGTTCTCATTCCTTCTACTGGGCGCCATTTCTAAACAATGGAATAAACTAGATCAGTTTATGAATCAAAATACATAATCCCATACTTATAAAACACTTAACATAAATTGAACTATTTATGGATATAATCCATAATCATAAGAATGTTTTCTTTAAGGAAGTATATACTCATAAACCCTTCAAAATGATTTGTAAATAAAATGAGAGTTATCCTAAGCATATCCCCCGGGAGTGTCGTAACCAAGAGTGCAGCAAGGCCCGTTGTCGTGCACCAGTTCCCGTTCGAGTCTAGCTCAAAGCGGTGTTTTCGGGTTTTACCCCTAGGTACATCTGTGCCAGAGCCGCCTCTACCTGATCGTATCCAGACAGGGATGTATTGCTCGGAAAACTCACAAAATCTCTACAATACTAAAATTCTAGGAAGTTCTTCTATACTAATCCTCAAAGTTCATCTTAGGTCTACGTGCTCTAATCAGATTTTATCTAAATCTAGCTTCCAAGGTTTGTACTAAACTTCCTCTGATACCAACTGTAACGCCCCGACCCCAGTTACCCAGAGTCGGTGCATTATTACATAACATTGGCATGATCACAAGAAAGATCAAATCTCGAAAGACCGATTGGTTTAGTAGCCTTGGAAACACTAGATATATTCATAAGTTTTACATTACATCATAAAATGAAAAACTACTACAACACCATAATGTTGCCACAATCCACACTATTAACCCCTCATAAAATCCCTGCAGGTCATTCATAACTTACTTCTTCACATCCTGGGAAAAATAAAACATAGAAAAGGGGTGAGCTCAAATGCCCAGTAAGGATAACAATATAGCGGAAACTTTCATAAATAAGAATAAACATTTAAGGCAATGTATAACTAAAACAAAAGCCTTTTAAATATGAACATTCAACATGGTATGGCATAAATAAAATGAAATAATGCCATTTACTTATTCACATGGATATTCTACTAATCGAATAATCACATGCAAAAATCAATAACCACTTTCATAATGTTGGAATGCATAATGCCAGACTATCATAACCACATAGCCAAGGCCTCGTGCCAAGACTACAAATAAGATTTTGTGAAGGCCTTGTGCCAAGACACTAGTTTGTCTCATGAGACCTACCGATGCATCGAGGAGCTATAGCGGGCTCCACCCGTCACATATTAAGTCCAATGCATTCCCATATGAAAAGGTTTAAACATAACATAAACATTCATATTAAAACTAGCATATGAAATGTAAATACTTTCACCATAAACTATGAATGGTATAAAAATATCACATCCACAGTCAAACATATCACAAAATCTTCAATACAATATAGAAGTTTTGTATCATAATAAATCAACTTCAAATAATCTTAAAATCCATCAAAAGATGTTGACATAGATGAAATCAAAATTCTTTTTAAAGAAATATCTCCTTTTATTTTGAAATAATTTAAGATCCATATAAAATAAAACATTTTCTTTGAAAATATTCTTATAAGCTTGTAAGGGAAGCTTTGAAGATTTTATAACGGCGGAAAATAGCCGCACCCGCCGTATAAGTTAAAAAAACATTATTACCTTAATTCAGTCGAAAAGGTTAAAAAGGACCTTGTTTTGAAAACGACGGAAAGATTCCTTTATAAACCTCTTATAAAAAGTCAAACAAGGGTATAAATGACTTTAACCCATATTCTTGTAAATAGTAAAAATGTTTTGAAATACATTTTTAAGAAACATGGATGTGGATGATAAAGATATCCCAGTAGATTATTACGTATAAACAACCTCAGATAATAAAGAGATTGTGAAATAAACCCTTACCTTGTACTTTTCCTTGGTTGGGGTAGGTTAACCTCCTGTATAATGGTGAAATAGTTGTTATTAAATTATACAAGAATCATATATAATAATATGATATCATATATGATCTTTTAACAATGATTTGTTAATAATATCTTAGAATTATCGTCGTTTCGGGAGTTAACTTACTCATTTTCTTTTATATGTTTTGTTATATAAGCCATGGTTGTTGTATCTTATTCATATCCATAATGATATCTAGTCCTTAAACATCATTTTTAAATCATCAAATGATAATTATACTTGAATGGATACGATGGAGAATGAATCTCATCGCGTTCGTGGAGACGGTAGTCCGTACGTACGCACGAGCGACAATATCATTCTTTTGATATTAAAATAATATATATGTGGATGATATATCATATATACAGAATCATTAACATGTTATATTTATTATTTACATGAGTTACACATCATTATTATACCCATCCAAATAATATTATATTGAATAACAATTACACCACGACGTGGAGACGGTAAGCCGTACGTACGCACGTATGGTGACATGTTATTCAAAGGGTGGATAGAATACTGAATATGGTTGTACAATATTTATAATAACATCACAGTATATGTGAGATACTGGAGTTATTATTTTCGAATGGTAAGAACAAAGGAAGAAGAAGTGGAAGAAGAAATGAACTTGGAGAAGGGTGGTGAAATCATTACCTCTTCTTCGGGTTCTTCCTTTTGATTTGATCAAAAGGGCTCCTTAGGTTGGCTTTCTGATCAAACTAAGGCTTCTAGGTTGTAGTTAGGGATGTCGGGAGAGTATTTGGGTAGAGTTTGGCCGAACCAAAAGGCTTTGAAGGTGTGAAGAAATGAGAAGGAGGAGTGCCCTTTTATAAGAGGGGTGAGGGGCACCTTTGGAAAAGCTAGAAATATTAATTTATAATAAATTCATATTCGGTTTCTAATGGCTCCAAAGCATATTATTCAAAGGTTAAGGTGGAGATAGGTCGAAAACCACTCAACAAATAGAATTTAGACAGGTTTGGGTACTTATATTAACCTTATCTTTAAGTATTAACTCTAAGTTAATTAGTTTCACTTTTACAATGTCTCTTTGTATTTTTATATAATATGGTTAATAAACTTACTATATACATCCAAGAGACCCCCAAGTGGTACATTAATGATGAACCTATCATGATATAAGTCTCTTGGCCGAACCTTAGATTTTTAGGAATTTAATATCAATTAATAATATAATATTTGTTTTAAGAACTCTTTTATGTCAATTTTGACACTATTCAATAGTTGATTTTTGTGAAACTCATAACAGATTGATTACTTCGAAAAAAGTCAATTAAATCAATCCTCATATATCATATTATCCGAGAAAATTAGTTTAATTCATTAAAAGTTTCATATTATATTTATTTGGGTATTTATAATATCAATTATGTTAATTTTTCACTATTATAGTAATTACTGCATCATCATTGTGTCATAAATAAAATAAATTATTTAATGTCTAAAAATTATAAATAAAATATAATTATGTAGGAAATCTTTTTATCTTTCTAATTAATATTTATAATCTAAAATCCAACATATATAACCCTATGTAACAATTGTTGTTCTAAAAGATATATGCTTGTGTCATTTTTGTATTCATTTTAACTAAATTAAAATAAAGTGTCATTATCACTTACAAGTGGATCCATGGGGTCCCAAAATAGACCCAAAGATGATCATGGTCGACCATGTATCAACCAATAGGTTTAAGACACATTTTAGGGTAATTTAGTATTATTATAATATTATTTTTTTAACCCTTATTTACCGGATTTACCCTTAACCATGGTAAATAAAATATTTACCGCAGTAATTATTCAAAATGTCTAAAAATAAAAGTTACCAATTTACAAAATTTGAACATCCTGATTCCAAATATGGAATCCATTTTCCTAAATTCAAAACACAGAAGTGGCAGAAATTAATTTAAAATTAATTCCCGCTGTCAAAACAAAAAGCGTGTTTTTAAGAGATAATAACTATCAAAAGATTGACACTTGTTTATGTTCGGTTTAATTGTAAAATTATGTCCAATGACCAAAATTATATTAAATGGTAAAAATATATTCTAAATATACTTTAAAACTACTAAAATTCATAATTTATCACTATTAATTATTCAGATTAAAAAAGTTGTTTTTAATTAAAATTTAGTAATTTTCACTATTCATCAAAATATGAAAGTTATCTGAAAAGTACCAAAATTTCACCTTAGGCTAAATTAGATATTCCGAATCCAAAAATGAAGTCCATTTTGAAATATAAAATATATATAATTTAAAAAGTAGGTATTACTATTCACAACGGCTAGTTTAATTAGTTGTGGTGTGTGTTAGAACTCGAGGTTGCGTACAACACACGCTATCGCATTATTCGAAGAAAGTGTACCGTGGAAGCTTGGGATGTTTCATTTTAAATTTTTGATGTCCCCATTTGGTCAAAAAGTTTAAAATATTGTATTTAAAAAGGGTTCACTATTAAAATTTGATAAAAGTGCAATACTGAAAATGAATTTGTTCTTGCATTATATCTAAGAAACTCATAATATGGATTCTAAAATTATAAGGATTATATAAAGTTCAAAATGTAGTTAATACTATTCATGACCTCTTTTAATGGCTTTTTTTGGTAAGTCATGGTGCAATTGAACTCGGTGTTGCGTGTAGTGCAAGTTATTGAATTATTTTGAAGAAATAACACACTATGAAATCTTGGGGTGTTACACTATCTCAATTAATAAAGTACTCTATGTACAATGATTGAAGAAATAATTGATAAGAATATCTAAACTCTTTGATAATGGATACTATGTTTATTTTTCTAAAAATTTCTATTTTTTTAAAGATAATTTTCTTAAATTTAGAGCACCCATAACAGAAAATGTCTACACTTTGGATTAACATTTTTTATGTAAACAGAAAGTGAACTATTTAACTACTAATGAAAATGAGTCATGGATTTGGAATAGAATACTTGGTCATTTTAATATTTTTTATTTACATAATTTATCTAAGAAACAATTACTTTCAGAATTACCTAGTCTCAAATTTGATAGTGATTGATTCTGTGATGCATGTTAGATAAGAAAGTGACAAAAATATTCCTTTAAATCTGTTAACAAAATTTCTACTTCAAATCCTGTAGAACTTATTCATATGGATTAGTTTTGACAATCTATAATAGAATTTTTTGATGGTAAATTATATATTTATGTCTTAGTTTATGATTATTTTATATTTACTTAGAAATATTTTCTAAAACTCAAAAATGTAGATTTTGCTATTTTTGAAAGTTGTTATAAAATTTTTGAAAATGAAAAAGGTTTTAGGATAATTTCATTAAGATGTGATCATGCTAGTGAGTTTTAGAATCAAGAATTTAATTTTTTTCCTCAAATATGGGTATTAAACACTCCTTCACTACACTAAGAACCCCTCAAAAATGGATTTGTTGAAAGAAGAAATACAACTATTCAAGAAATGCCTAGAACAATGCTAAATGAATATTGTCTTCTAACCTACTTTTTCATAGAAGTTGTTAGAACAACATAATATATTATAAATAGAGTTATAATTCGACCTATTTTCAAAAATAATCTTTATGAACTTTGGAATAATAGAAAGCCTAAAGAAAAGTACATTAAGGTTTTTTTATGCAAGGTATATATCTTGAACACTAAATATAATCTTAGAAAGTTCGATCCAAAATCTGATGAATGAATATTCTTAGGATATTATGAATCTTCTAAAGCTTATAAAATATATAATAAAAAGTCATGGATTATTGAATAATCAGCCCATGTGAAATTTAATGAAACTGACCCTTTTAAAAAAGAGAATGATCAAATATATGAAGCTGATGATTCTTCTAACAACATGGAACTTGATAAATTAAAAAATGATTTTGAAAATATTAGTAAAATTCAATTCAGTTCAGAAGAACATGACACTGATGTACCAAAAAGGGCTCTTCCTTGACAGTCTATAATCCAAAATAATCACCCTTTAAAGACTGTTATATGATATATTGAAACAGGGAAGAAACTAGAAGAAGTGTAGGAAACCTATTGGAATTTTCTTCTTTTCTATCTCAACTAGAGCCTAAGTCATTTGAAGAAGCCTTTGAAGATGAAATATGGAAGTTAGCAATGCAAGAAAAGAAAAATTGGTTTAAGAGAAAAAAAGTATGGAAATTAGGGGAAATACCATCGAATTATCCAGTTATATTAACTAAATGGGTTTTTACAAATAAATAAGTTGGTCAAGGTATCGCAACTAAAAACAAAGATGGACTATAAGAAAAAAGGTATAATCTAGAAGAAGGTATAGATTATGATGAAACCATTTATCCTATTGCTAGACTAGAATCAATTAGAATTCTTTTGGCCTATGCATCTCAAATAGATTTTAAATTATATTAGATGGATGTAAAATCTTTCTTCTTAAATGGATATTTAATGGAGTAAATTTATGTTGATAAACCTCTTGGTTTTGAAAATTCTCAAATACAAGATTTTGTTTTTAAACATATTAAAGCTCTATATAGTCTTAAACATGCACCTAGAGCGTGGAATGAAATATAATGTTCATTTCTTTTGAAATATGGTTTTACTGTTGTTTTGGAAGTCCCATCCCTATTTAAGAAAATATTTTGATATAATTTATTATTAGTTCAAATCTATGTTGATGATTTTGTTTTTGGATCAACAAATAAGAGACTTTGCAATGATTTTTCAGAACTTATAAAAAAATAACTTGAAATGATCATGATGGGAGAATTAATTTTTTTTAGGACAAAAAAATTATAAAGCAGATTTTGTAAATGTATTCAATCAAAGTAAATACATTACTGATTTATTAAAAAAGTTTTGTCTTGAGAACAACAAGACATATTCAACTCCCATTTGTACTAATATTAAACTTAACTTGGATGAAGCTGGAAAACCAGTGGAAAAAAATTATATAGAGGTATGATTGGATGTTTACTATATCTCACTTCTACCATACCTAACATTATGCTTTCAGAATATCTTTGTGGTATATTTTAATCAAATCCAAGAGAATCCTATCTTGTTTCTATAAAAAGGTTTTTTAGATATTTTAAAGAAACAATTTTTTAATCTCTTCTTTATCCAAAAACTTCTGATTTTAATTTATTATCGTATTCATATTCATATTTTGGAGGTTGTAGATTAGATTGAAAAATTACTTTAGGAATGTTTTACTTTTTAGAAAAATCGTTAGTGTCGTGGTCAAGTAAGAAGCGACACTCATTTACACTATCAACAACCAAAGAAGAGTATGTATCTGCAGGCAGTTGTTGTGCAGAAGTGTTGTGGATGAAAAACACTCTAATGGAATTCGGACTTAATTTTAATAATACACCTATTTTATGTGATAATATAAGTGCTATAAACATTTCAAAAAAAATCCACTAAGTCATTCTTGAACTAAACATATTAATATTAGGCATAATTTTCTAAGAGATCATTTTCTCAAAAAGGCTATATCATAAGAATTTGTAAACACTAAAAATAAATGTGCTAAATTTTTTACTAAACCACTTCCCACCACTTGAATTGATTTTATTAAGGGGGAGTTAGGTTTATTTAATTTTAAATTAAATATATTTTTATTATTTTATTTATTTATATTTTATTTTAATTATTTTTTGCCTAATTTATTTCTATAAAGCTAATTTACTTTTATTATTTTTATCTTACGGTGTTTCAGATAATATATGTTATTTTAAATGAATTTAAACCACGTAATTATTAAATTTTTTCATAATAACTCTGCGACATGAGAAATGAGGACTTGTGTCATCTGTTAGAAATTGTTTGTATTCCGAACCCCTCATCTTTCAAACCTTTTGTTTACCTGAAACAAAAAAAACTATTTCCCCTAACCCTCAATATTTTTCCTTCCAAACATAAGAAGCTAAAAACCTCATATTCCCAGATCTTCAAAAATGATGAAAACCAAAAGAATCAAAGAAAGAGAATCGAGAGAATAAAAATTACAAAGAGTTTCAAGAAGAAAAATTCTTCAGGGAAAGATGATTTATCATGAATGGTTATACCAGAAAAACATAGTCCTCAAATAAGCGCAATCTTTTCATGGACTAGAGACACCTTTCAATGACATAAACTCAAAATTTCTATATGAGGTAGAACTGAACTATTTTTATAAGAGTGTGTAGTTTATTTTTATAGATTCAAAGGATATGATTTTTTCTAGTATTGAAGATAGGAATTTATCTATTTCTTCTACTGATGTTAATTTTTTTTGAACTACCCACACAAAATAGTTTTCCATTTCATTATTAAATAGATTGGTAAAAAAGAACATTATTCTAAAGATATCAGGTCCTTTCTATTCAATTTGATGCAGAAAAAATGATATTTTTTAAGGATTTAGAACCTAATCATAGGATTTTGGTGAATTTTATTCAGACAATAACTGTGCCATGGATGGTTGAAATGGAGAAAATTCTTTATCTAGACATTTATATAATGTTTCTTTTTCTAGATGATATTAAATTGAATTTTCTACGATATTTATTTAGGTATCTTCATTTATATTGTTCAGCAGATGCAAGAATGAATTTATATCCATATATATGGATAATTTGAAGGATTTTATTTAAGAAGGACAAGATTAGACTGGTCGAGGCAAGAGTCAAATGTCATCATAGTAATTTTTTTAATGATAGAACGTTAATAAAACATCGATTTTTCTGGAGAAATGTAAAAGGAAAAAAATTTCCTGTTAGAGCTACTGAAAAACAGAGCTCATGAGATTTTTCTTAGGGGGGGAAAGTAGGTTTTTGAGAGGAGGGTGTCGCTGAATCTTGAATAGATTCAGTTTCACAACCATCTAAGAGAACACTTAGATTTAACACTGAAGTTAAAGAAGAAGAGGAAGAAAAATGTCAAGAGGGAGTTGTTATGAAACCTATAAATAAAGATGTTCCTCAAGTTGAAGAATAGATTTTGGATTTTGGAGAAGCAACACGCTCAGTTCATTTAGAAGAAATTTTTATTAAAGAGTAAATTCAAGTGGAGAATCAAGCTAGAGAGCTTGCTATTGTACCTATGGTAAGTGAACAAATAAAAGATAGAATTACGGTAGAAATAGTTTAGGAACAAAATGATCCATCTGAAAATTTTCAATCAAAAATTGTAAAAGAAGAAGTTATTGAAAAAGGATATGTTTAAGAAGGATATATTTTACAGGAATCAGTGACAAAAATTCAACCCTTAATTGTAGATCAGTTTATGGGATAGTCAGCTCATATTTCTGGTGATTAGAATGAAGTTCTTTATAATTAATCATTTTATTATGAAGAATCGTTAATGAAAATAGTGGTAGATACTTTTAATTATGATGATGTAAATTAGGATATGAATGTAGATGAGGGAACATCTAATTCATTATCTCATCATGTTGAAGAAATTGTAATTAAATTCAAAAAGTCTGAAGAGGAGAATGTCACTATGCAGTAGAAACTTGAAATTGTAAAGAAAAAGACTCAGGATCTTAATGAGAACTCTGTTTTTAGAAGATATTTTGATGCCTTAAATTAGGACATGTTAAATGAGATTGGGAAGATCTGATGTAAATCTATTTTGAAGATAGATTTTTTAGATTTAAATTGGTATCAGGGCAGTCATTTTGAATCAGTAAAAGGTTTAGTGAATCATGCCAGTACATCTAATCCAACATCTTCTACAAGTCTAGATTTGATTAGAAGATTTCAGTCTATTACATTTTTTATGTAATATATGAATGATCACCTTTAGGATATTTAATTCAACAATGCTACTTTTTTAGTTTTATTGGACAATCAAAAATTGCTTGTCGATCAGCTAACTCAAGGGGATCCTAGCATTTTATTGTCATTGAATCAGTTTTTAGAGAAGTTGGAGCTGTTCATGAAACTAGAATTAATTCGTTACGAGTTTATAAAGGTCAACATAGTGGAGAATATACATGTTAGTAATGATTCCAGGATGTTGATAATTCATCTAGGAGACAGTTTAATGAAGAAACTAATATTGCAAATGGCTGAGCTAAGGGGCTTGTTTGAAGACATTCAAAATTCTAACCTAGCCAATCCTTATTCTTTTTCCTACCTTGAACTAGGACAATGAAAATTTTTGTTTCTTAGTCAAAAAATTTATTGTATTAATGTCTTTATTGATTAATGAATTTCTCTTATGTCTATATATTATATTTTATTATTTTCTTTTCTTTTATATTTTTGTCTGTTACCAAAAATAGAATTCTCTTTATTCATTACAGTTACTTATAACAATCACATAACATTCTATTTCATATTTAATTTTTTAATCTATTTCAATAATTTTTTTTGATATCAAGAAAAAGGGGGGAAATTTAGATAAACATAACATTTATTTTATTTGAGATATTTAGTTAAACATATATTTATTCTTTATCCAGATGATTCGGTCAAATCAAAATTATTTTATTTTTATGCTTAAAAAATTTTAACTTATATTTCAAATAGTATAGTTTTAATTTATGGGTTTTTTGATCATAAAAAGGGGGATATTTTTGGGCATGTATTGTCTCAACAATACTCGATAAATAATATTGACTTTGATGCTCACAAATACACTTGTTTGTTTTACTAATAATTTTTTTTTGAGTGTATTTCAAGAAATTTATATTCTTTATAATTCATATCTTGAAATAATATTCAAATATTTATTGATGATAAATATTTATTAAAGTGTTTTAAAACACTCTTAAGCATATTATGGAAACACTGTTTATCATCTGTAATTTATGGGAATTACTCATTATTCATTTCGTAGAAGAAAGTAACGTATGGATAATACCTTAAGTTTATGTTAAAGGATCAAAGTGTATGGTTAATCAACCTTATCTCTGAAAAAACATCTGGGTATGTAACATTATGTTTGGATACAAACCTTAAATTTCTCATAAATAAAATTTATGGTTAAAGAACGCTACATAAGTATGGAACTTTACAAATGTATGGATCATCAACCTTAATTTTTTAACCTACATTATGTTCTCATCCTTACATTTGGGAAAAGTAAATGAATAGATAATCAATGTTAAGTTTAGTGATCTATGCTAACATGGATAAACACATGGATCGCCAATCCTAGGTTATGAATTTTAACACTACGTTATGAAGTTGAACCCTACATTTGTTATTTTTTCATTTTGTGAAGGAACCTTATGTTTGACTTTTCAACATCAGAAATTTGAATTTACTTCTTTATCAAAATGTTTTGCAACATTATTTGCAGAATGTTTGGGTGATTTAAAGCTCGATTTCGACTGATTCAAATCTCATTTTAAATTATTTAAAGAACCATTTCTGATGGAGATTTTCTCTCTTATTCGTAAGGGATGTTACGACTACTCTGAGCTATATTCTTTGAATTTGAATTCACTTGATTTATAAGGTGTCTTTTGTGGATTTTAAATCTTGTTGAGAGATATATTGTTATATATATATATATACACATCAGATATTTATATACATGATGATCTAGGGATTTATTTACTGTATTAATAATTCTTATTCTTCAAGATTTTTTATGAAAATTATTTTACAGTGTTATAATGATCAAGCATCTTAGAAATGAGGACTATATTTTAGATATACAAATTATAAAATCTAGAAACATGATGCTCTATTTTTATTTTTGTTCTCAAGATAGAATATCTCTTGTGTAACCTGATCTATTCAGATATATTTCATGTTTATTATTCTCCTGAAGACAATGTACATCTTTTATCAGTTTTGTTCTCCTGTAACTATTAGCTACATCTATTTCTCATTAAATTAAATCTTATCTATTTTGAGTTTTTATTGATCGTATTTAGTCGTAGTGGAGTGTCAACTTCTCGTACTAAGTTGTGGTTTTATCGATTCCCTGTAAAAGAACCAAAAGGGTCTATTTTGTATTCCTTTGTTTGTAAGGGTGAAAACTTCCTTCATTCAATTGTGGATTGGTCTTATGATACATGGACCTTACTAGTGAAATTCAACAAGCCCATAGAGTGGGTGATTTGTGGAGTGGACTAGGGGATCTTTTTGCCCTGAACAACAATAAATTGATGTCCTTTGTTCTCTGTTCATATCTGCTACATATATATTCTCAGATAGAAACATTTCTAGCTCTATCTACAGTTGATGTGAATCGATAGAATTGTGAACTTTTTAAAAGAACACAATTCACCTCCCCCCTCTTGTGTAATCACTATAGCCATTCCGACTTAACAACTTGGTCTAGTGAGTTCCGATTAAGTTAATAGTAATCAATGTCTTGGTCTAAAAATTGTTCATTACATTTTTTTGGAAAATAAACCCCTTTTGAGACTACAAGTGCATCCAACGATCATGGTATTACATTTGTAATTCCCCTATAGATCACTTGGAATCTTCATTCTTCATATGATATGAACCATCCAAAAATATAAAGAAAACAATCACAGGAGAATTGTGAGAAGTAAAATGAACAAACATAAACACAATAAGTTGATTAAATTATCAATGAATCTTCATTACTCAATACCCCAACACATAGAAAGAATTATCTAATCATTCAATAAATAATAGAAAACAATCTCTTAACAAATATGAGATTCATTAAAGTTTAAAATAAATAAAAAATGCCAAGAAACCATAGAAGAAAAATATAAAAATGAATAAAATGAGTTTCAATACCATCCTATGCCATGATGGATCCCCCCGGATGATGATCCCCCTCCAAAATATTATATTGATCTTTAATCAGGCATCCCCAAGTGTTAAAGGGTTGTTAGGGGTCCAAATCCTAGGTCAAATGGTGGTTAGGATGGGTATGTGAGAAGTGGGTGGCATCTTTCTGACATTCGCATGGTTAAGGTCCATTGTTTGTGTAACCATTCACTAACTGTTCTTAAGGTTTTTTCTCAATGGTTTTAGATGCACTATTAATTGGGTTGGTCCACACAGTTTGGGAAACCATGCGTAGACCGTGTGATTTTCCACTTCCTTCTTTACCAGAAAACCCCATAGGGTTTCTAGGAAGATCTGAAAAGTTTGGAAAACCAAGTGGTGATAGTGAAACTATTTTTTCTCTATTCTCTAGGATACGTATGGTTATCCAGGTTTTGGTGCATAGTTTGGATGACTTGGTAGTAAATGTGCACCATGGAAAAAAGGATCCAAAAGCCTCTGATTTCCATCTGTATATCCCAATTCATTCCCACTATCCTTGGACCTTCCTTTGATGACTAAATCCCACATATCAAGACATTTTTAGGTTGTGAAAACATTATAATTTATCAAAATATCAATTTTCAATATGCATAAAATAATGTAAATTCCCTATGCACATAAGTGCATCAGTAAGAAAATATTGGATGGTGATCTACCTCATCGAACATTCAAGATACCCATAACATAGTGTGTATAATTATTCATAAACTTCAATGTATAATAATCATAATCATATTAGTTACTCTTTCATACTTTCATAAAATCTTTACTAATCTAGTTCTTATTCTAAAATTTTAAAATGAACAGGCTTCATATTCTCTCATTTCATCAGAAAACATGCATGCCTTCAGTCTCTCTACTTCTCTCCTTGATAAAATAGTTCTTCAATCCCACAAGGTATCAGATTCATAATTATTCTTAATACTCTATATTTATTCACTACGGCAAAATCACGATTTAGCGGCGATTTTTTTCGTTTCGCAGCGGTTTAAACCGCCGCTAAATAGATTGGCGGCGGTTTTGAAAAACCGCCCCGAAATCGTGCGTCGGGAAACTATTCACGGCCGTTTTTAAAACCGTCGCAGAACGTTTCGCGACGGTTTTTTAGCGGTGGTTTAAACTGCCTCTAAATGATTTAGCGGCAGTTTTTTAATTTTTTTTCATTTTTTTAATTTTTTTTAATTTTTTTAATTTTTTTAATTTTTTTTAATTTTTTTAATTAATTAATTAATTAATTTATTTATTTATTTTATTTATTTCATATTTATTTTATTTATTTCGTATTACTTTATTTACTTTATTTGTCCACGCATGCACATCCCATGCACATGCCCATGCACATACCCATGCAATATAAAGAAATACTGCGTTTGGTGAGATTTGAACCCCTAACCTCTTTCATATTTTCCAAAGACTTTACCACTCCATCAAGCTCGTCATGTGGTTAATTAACAGAATTTAATATTCTTATATATATTAATTCAAAAAATATATAATACATAAATAATAGATATAAACTCAATAATAATAAATAATAAATAATAAATAATAAATAATGAATAAAAAATAAAAAATAAAAAATAAAAAATAATAAGTAAATATAAATAATAAATAATAAATAAATATAAATAAAAAATAATAAATATATATAAACAATTAATAATAAATAATAAATAAATAATTAATAAATATAATTAGTCAATAATAAATAATAAATAATAAATAATAAATAATAAATAATAAATAATAAATAATAAATAATAAATAATAAATAATAAATGATAAATAATAAATAAATATAAATATAAATAATAATAAATAAAAAATAATAAATAATAAATAATAAAAAATAAATAATAAATAAATAAATAATAAATAAATATAAATAAATAATAATAAATAATAAATAATAAATAATAAATAATAAATAATAAATAAATATAAATATAAATAATAAATAATAAATAATAAATATAAATAAATAATAAATAATAAATAATAAATAATAAATAATAAATAATAAATAAATATAAATAATAAATAATAAATAATAAATAATAAATAATAAATAATAAATAATAAATAATAAATAATAAATAATAAATAACAAATAATAAATAACAAATAATAAATAATAAATAATAAATAAATAAAAGATATAAATAATACATATTAAATAATAAATAATAAATTATAAATAATAATTAATAAATAATAAATAATAAATAATAAATAATAAATAATAAATAATAAATAATAAATAATAAATAATAAATAATAAATAATAAATCAATATAAATAATAAATAATAAATAAATATAAATAATAAATAAATATAATTAATAAATAATAAATAAATATAAATAATAAATAATAAATAATAAATAATAAATAATAAATAATAAATCGATATAAATAATAAATAATAAATAAATATAAATAATAAATAAATATAAATAATAAATAATAAATAATAAATAATAAATAATAAATAATAAATAATAAATAAATATAAATAATAAATAAATATAAATAATAAATAAATATAAATAATAAATAGTAAATAATAAATAATAAATATAAATAATAAATAATAAATAAATTTAAATAATAAATAATAAATAAATATAAATAATAAATAATAAATAAATATAAATATAAATATAAATAATAAATAATAAATAATAAATAATAAATATAAATAATAAATATAAATAATAAATATAAATAATAAATAATAAATAAATATAAAAAATAAAAAATAAATAAAAATAAATATTAAATATTAAATATAAATAATAAATATAAATAATAAATAATAAATAACCAGTTACAAATAATAGATAATAAATAAATTAAAGTATATTATATAATAATAAATAATAAATAATAAATAATAAAGGAAACACATGAAAAAGTATGAAAAGACGTGATAAGGGATGAAAAATCATAAAAACGCATGAAAACGGATGGAGAGGCATATGAAAAATGAGGCATTAGAAAGAATGAGAGCGCCTGAAAACTCATGACAACTCTGGAAAACCCCTTAATAATTCAACATAATAATCATAATAACCCACAAAAAACTCATTGATAAAGATAACAAGTCATGGAAACCCAAATAAATAGTAATAAATGGAGCAACCGTTAAAACCCGTCAAAACGGTCATAAAGAGACAAAAACATTGGACTCACATTAACGGAGATAACTTATGATCCGAGAGTCCATTTTAGATCCGCAACCTGTCAAATCAAAGATCCTGAAACGATCTTCGACCTGAAAGGTGAAAGAGTCCGAATGGACAGGCATATCGGAAGTTACGACCATTTAAAAAACAAGCTGACGGGGGAACGGGTGTTAGAAACGAGGCATCAAAAAACATAACAGACCTAATACCAACTAAAAAGGCTATAAAATATGATCCAGGAGGGCATGTGGGCACTGCGACAAGTCAAACTGAATCTCATAGAACGAGCTTTGATCTGGCAGGTGGAGGAGTCCGAACTGACATGCGGATCGAAAGTTATGTCCAATTGAAGAAAAGTTCGACGGGACACCAGTGACGAAAACGAGGTTTCGGAGGCCTTTGGAGGCATGGTTAGAAGGATTGAAAATACCGAAGGAATGATCAGTGTAGTAATCTTGAAGAAACTAGATACATATATATAACTCAAATTATATTGGAAAAGGTTACAAAATACAATACATAACAAAAAACTCAAAACTGCATCCACAGGAACTCAAAAGAAGAGCTTATCTTCATCACCTATCGAAGGTAGACATTGAAAGGGGTAAGATCAAATACTCAGTAGGGGTTACAAAATGTTGAAGCCTGAGTACAATAATAACTGAATCACAATCGATATGACATAATCAATATGGCATATTGAATAAATGAATAACTAATGCCAATAATAAGCTGAGAATGAAACTGCATCCAAAGATTTTTTCATAGTGAAAACATCATGGATAATAATAATAACTGATAATGAATAAAGAGATTGATTATTAATTGGACATCGTGTATCTGGCACATGAAACCATAATACCATAAAAACAGTTTACTACTGTGGGTAAAAACCCATTTGATTTTTTGGAAACAAACTCGAAGTGTCTGTCGCCAAACTGTTTTGTCTCATGAGACCTACCGATGCATCGAGGGGCTGTAGTGGGCCCCACCCACATCTACATCCAAAGAATTCTTTATAAAATGATTCAATACAAGAGAAATATTCCTTTTCAGTATTCATATTGAGTATAGAATATGGATTCATCAATAACATCCCAAATATACACCGTATGTGAAATGGTATACTGTTTAGACAATAAACATATCCTGACATGAGATTATGGATATTTAATAGAAATATAATTTCAAATGTAATGTGATCTCAAATGGGCATTATGTACTCCACATATGGATTATTAGGTGCACAATACAATGTTAGTCACAACAAAGGGGATATTCTTAAACAAAAGTGAGACAGAGGATCCCTTACCTTATGCTTGGAGGTGTTCTTGTCTTGTTTTTAAAGACCCGAAAAAACAAATTAAGATTATTAATTCATAAGTACAGAACCTATTTTATATTTAATTAATATGGTATAACCTTATTTAGTTCATTAATGGCCTTCTTTATGGATTTAAGATATTCAATTTTATTGTTTTCGAAGCATTTTCTTACTTGGTTTCATGCTTTGTTTACTTGTATTCATGAATGGAAGTTGGTTTGAAATATGGTTACACATCCAGAATTGTTAATATAAATCATTAGTGAAATTAAATAGACATAAATTATCTTATAATGATTCTTCTTATATACCATGATGATGACTCATTCGATGAGTTAAAGATAAACGCTTGAACTTGGCTTGGCAGTTTTGTGCTAAATAAACTTGGTTTGTATTTTTATTCCATATTATGAATGTTTAAAGATTCCAGAACATTAATAAAGATAAAATACATATATTATGACCTGTTTAAACCATATATTTGGTTTCATGACCAGACTTGAATGAATTAATGGAAATTGAAATTACATCGTCCACGATGTCGGTGATTCGACACGTCACGGACAATGTTTTTATTCCTTAAATAAGTGGGAGAGGAGAAGAATAATGATGGATAATTTTCCATAAACATTAGAACATCTAGAAAATACAAGATTCTATAGCATACATGCCTCTTGGTTAAGATTAGGTGAGGAAAGAAGAAGAAAAGAAATGAATATTAAAACGAACGAAAACTTGATAAATTTCTCACGAAAATTGGGCAGCCTAACGACGTCCCTTATCATAAAAATAGTTTGATGAGAGGAATGGAATATATCATCATTCATACATAATATGTAAATTATGGGGGAATATTTAATGAAATATCCCAACACAATCCAAAGGGAAAGGAATAGAATAACATAAAATGAAAGAAAAAATGAAAAAAAGAGGTTGTTTACCTCTTGATCTCTTCTCTTTGAGATCCTTCTTAAGGGAATTGGTTTTAGTCTTTTTGTGGGACCAGTAGCTCTAGGAAATGGGGAAGAGACTTGGGAGGATTATTGGGAATAAATTTGAGGAGATTCAAGGTTTAGAGGAGTGAAGAGAAGAGGTAAGAGGGGGGGGGTTATAGTGAAGGAGAGGGTTAAATTTTGAATATTTAATTTCATTATTTTATTATTTCCATCAAGACAACCAATAGTATTGCTTCATGTGACCCCTAATAGTAATAATGGCATGTGAGTTCGAACAAATTGGCCTTGAATCACTTATGATGTCATAAATAGTGTATTTTACTAATAAATTGAATATATGGTATTTTACTGTATTTCACTATTCATCAAAAATTCAAGAATTTCATAAAAATCCCAAAAATTCACCCCTACCATTTTTAGATGTGTAGAATTCAAAAGTGAAATCCATTTTTCAAAAATAATTTTCTAAATATTATTAATTTAATTTTTAAATAAGGTCATAGTTAATTCGAAAAATAACAATTTTGAAGTGTAGTTAGTTTTATGTGACATTGAAAAATTAATTAAGACCCCATTATCATATTTCCTTAAGAAAATAAAATAATAATATTATTTACTATTCATAAGGATCATATTACTATTCATATTACTATTCATAAGGGTTTGTTTACTATTCACCAAAAATCAAGTTTGTTCTTTCAGACTCCAAATGACTTACTGGTCACAACTCTAGATGACCATTTCTTGAAATTCAAAACATAGAAGTGGAAAATTTATATCTAATGTCTAGGTTTGGACTATCTTCTAAATAACCTAGTGTTGTTTCAAAGGAACGTAGTGATGAATAGAATGTATTTAAGAGAAAAATACCATAAAATGTTTGGGGTGCTATGTTATTCCCTCCTTCGGAAATTTCGTCCTCAAAATTTTATGAATAAAGCCCACTAAAAATATGTGGGTGGTTCTTCTTCATGAAATCCTCTGGTTCCCATGTTGCTTCCTCCATATTCTAATTTCTCCAAAGAACCTTTACTTGATGAGTTGTTCGATTTCTAAATACCTACTCCCTTGTGTCAAGAATCCTAATAGGCTTTTCAAAGTATGATAAATCAGGTTCCAGTTCCATTTCATCATATGTGAGTACATGCGTTGGGTCTAGCATGTACTTCTTTAACAACGATACATGGAACAAATCATGAACTCTGGAGAGATTTGGTGGCATCGCTAAACGGTAAGCTATAGCTCCAATTCTTCCAAAAATTTCAAATTTTCCTATGTACCTGGGGTTCAGTTTCCCTTTCTTACTGAACCTTAAGACGCCCTTCAATAGAGATACTTTCAGAAATACATTATCTTCCACTTGAAATTCCATTTCCTATCTCCAGTTGTCAGCATAACTCTTCTGCCTACTTTGAGATGATTTAATATGGGCTTGTATTTTATTCACCTTTGTCGTGGTCTCTTCAATAAGTTCTGTGCCTATATGTTTCCTCTCACAAACGTCTTCCCAACAAGTTTGTGTTCGACATCTCTTTCCATATAATGCTTTATATAGAGACATTTGAATACTAGAATGGAAACTATTGTTGTATGAAAATTCCACCAAAGGAAAGTATTGATCCCACATACCTTGGAAGTTAAGAGAACATGACCTCAGCATATCTTCTAGAGTTTGAATAGTCCTTTCAGATTGTCCGTCGGTTTGGGGGTGATATGCGGTACTCATATGAAGCTCAGTATTCAAAGCTTTCAGGAGACTTTTCCAGAATTTTGACATAAATCGGGGATCTTGATCAGATACAATTGATGGAGGTTCACCATGAAGTCTCACAACTTCATTAATATAAAGTCATTCCAAGTGCTCAAGTGGTAAATCCTCTCTTATTGGAAAGAAATGTGTAGTTTTAGTGAGATGATCAACAATTACCCATATTGCATCATTCCTTCTAGGTGTCCTCGGTAGTCTGGTGACAAAATCCATCGTAATGTTATGCCACTTCCACATAGGAATAGGTAGAGGTTGCAGCACTCCTTTGGGATGTTGTCTCTCTACCTTCACTTGTTGACAAACTAGACACCTTGACACATATTCATCAATTTCTCGCTTCATATTTTCCCATCATAAATATTCCTTCAGATCTCTATACATCTTTGTGCTACCCGGGTGTATAGAGAAATTTGAGCTATGAGCATCATCTAATAGTTCCCTTTTTAGCTCAGGTACTGATGGAACACATAACCTCTTCCCAAACATCATAAATCCTTCTTCATACACGAAGTCATCTAGTCTTCCATCCTTAACTACATTAATTTTCTTTTGCAGATTATCATCATCAGATTGAGAAGTTTTTATATTTTCTAGTAAATATGGTTTAGAAATCATTTGATAGAGGAGTGATGTTTCCCCTTCCTTAATAATTCCCATATCCATCTTCAGTAGATCCATGAATATAAGATCTCTTTCAATCCTCATTTGAGTCAAAAGGCCATGATCTTTCCTGCTTAATGCATCTACCACCTTATTCGCCTTTCCAGGGTGGTAGTGTATTGAAAAATCGTAATCTTTGAGTAACTAGAGCCATCTTATTTTCCTCATGTTGAGTTCTTTTTTTTGTGAAAATTTATTTCAAACTCTTGTGTTCCATATAGATCTCACATATCTCTCCGTGGAGATAATGCCTCCATATTTTCAGAGAAAAGATTACAGCTGCTAACTCAATATCATGAGTTGGATAATTTTTCTCATGATTATTCAACTTTATTGATGCATAAGCATTAACTTTATCATTTTTCATAAGGACGTAACCCAGCCCATTCTTTGATGCATCGCTGTATATCACAAATCCATCACTTCTAGATGCAAGAGTCAAAATTGGATCGTTGACCAATCTTCTTTTAAATTCTTCGAATCATTATTTACACTCTATTGTCAACAAAAACTTAACTCCTTTACATGTGAGCTTGGTTAGCGGGTTAGCCAATTGGGAAAAATTCTGAATGAAACGTCGATAATAACCTGCTAAGAAAATAAAACTATGTACCTCAGTTATGTTTGTTGGAATGGGCCATTCTTGGATTGCCTTTGTCTTTGCAGGATCAACTGGGATTCCATCATTAGAGACAATATGGACTAGAAAAGAAACTGACTGAATCCAGAATTCGCACTTGCTAAACTTCCCATATAATTTATTTCTTCAAAGAGTTTCCAGAATAATCCGCAAGTGATTCTCATGGTCTTCATAGCTTTTTGAGTATTCCAGGATATCATTAATGAAGTCCACAACAAGATTATCAAGATATTCCTTGAAAAAACTATTCATTAAATCCATGAAAACATAGGGTGAATTAGTCAGTCCAAATGGAATCACCATAAAATCATAATGCCCATACCTGGTTCGAAATTTTGTCTTAGGAATATCTTCCTTCCTCACACGCTGCTGATGATATCCAGACCGAAGTTCAATCTTCGAAAAGTATTGGGCTCCATGGAGTTGATCAAATAAATCATTAATATGAGGAAGAGGATACTTATTCTTTATTGCAATAGCATTGATTTCCATATAATCATTGCATAGCCTCATGGATCCATCTTTCTTCCTGACAAACAAGATTGGGGCTCCCCATGGAGAAACACTAGGTAGAATAAATCATTTTTCACTCAAATCCTCTAGTTGTTTCTTTATCTCTACCAATTCTAAAGTGTCCATTCTATAGGGAGTCTTTGATATAGGTCTTGCATCAGGAGTTTAATCAATAGAGAACTCAACTTCCCGCTCTGGAGGATGTAGATGTAACTCCTCTGGAAATACATCAATGTACTCTTTCACTATTTGCACATATTTAATTTAAATATTTCATTCCTCTCCCATAGATATTGGTTTATCTTCCTCACCAAGTATTATATTTAGTAGAGCTACTAGGGGTGGTTCTAGATGAGAATCTGGTGGCAAAGTTTCTTCCCTAAATACAAGGGATTCTACACCATTTCCAAAAATTTCAACTTCCTTTTTCTTGCAATAAATCCTCGCATCATAATTTGATAGACAATACAAACCGAGAATTATATCAAATTCAGTCATGGGTATGATGATAAGGCTAGCAACTAAAGCACGTTTTGGTGTTTGGAGGGAGACTAGTCAACATGCCTTTGTGGCAATGATACATCCCATGGGAAGTTTTACTGACAACTCCTTTCTTAAATCAAATTGGACACATCAAATTTTTTGAAAAAACTAAGATGATATAAATGAATGCGATGATCCTGAATCAAATAATGTGTTGGCTAAGTTTGATGAAACAATTAAATTACATGCCACTACGTCACTAGGAACTTCATCCTCTGTGGTTGTAATCGCATAGGCTCTCCCTTGATCTCTTGGATTTTTCTGAGGCATGTTTCCTTGGTGCTCAGGACACTCATTTTCATAGTGTCCCATCTCTCTGAGATTGTATCATTGAACATTATTGAATTTCTTCTTCCCCTTGCATTCATCAGATTAATGACCTTTTTCTCCGTAGTTATAGCAGACTCCCACGCCTTTCAAGCATTTCCTGAGATGATTCTTTCCACAGTTCTCATATAATGGGAAACTATTAATTCCTTTGATCTTCTTTGGTGCCTCTCATTTTCCTTTGTTACCAGAATACCGCTTCTTATCCTGATTTCCTTTGAAAAAATTTGATCTAGCAAATTCCTTCACTGTTTTGATAGCACTTGATACAATTCCATCATATGATGAAAATGTTTGAGAAGACAGTGCCCTCCAAAGACTTGGCTTATGACCTTAAAATAAATGATCAATCTTGTCCTCTGAGTCATGTATGTAATCCACAGCATACCTGGCTAGCCTTGTGAAGGTAGCCTCATACTCTGCAACACTTTCTTCTTCCCTTTGTTTCTAGCCAAGTAATTTCCTCTTCATTTCAGTTCATTGCTCATGAGGGAAATATTTTTCGAAGAATATTTCCTTAAAATTCCTCCATTCCATATCCTTTATCTCTTCTTCCTCCATGGTATTTTAAATCAAGGACCACCATTGATCAGCGTCGCCCTTGAGACAATACACTTTAAGTACTACCTTTTCATTTTCATTGCATCTTAACGCCATGAATATCTTTTCAAGAGACTTGATCCATTGCTCAGCAACCACTGGATTAGTAGTCCCGCTGAAAGATGGGGGCTTCTGCCACATGAAACGATCCAACACAGGTGTTGAATGGTTATTTGTTACAACTTGAGTAAGTTTTCCCAATATGGTTAGGATCTGATCTGCTCCAATGTTGATTGTGTTGACATGCTCAGTAGGGAGTTCCATACCTTTCCCACGAGTACTGATTCCTCTTCTTCCATTAGATTCCATTTCTAAATAATGGGATACAATAGATTAGTTTTTGAATCTCAAATAGAAAATCACTCAACATAGATTGAAATTCTATGCATAGGTAATCTTAAAAATCTCAAATAGAAATGCACTCAACATAGATTGAAATTCTATGCATAGCTAATCTTATAAACAAGGTTCCTCTGAGGAAAAATTTACATTAATTCCTTCATAATGGATTGTAAAGAAAATATGAATTATCCTAATCATATCCCCCAGGAGTGTCGTAACCAAGAGTGTAGCAAGGCCCATTGTCGTGTACCATTTCCCTTTCGAGTATAGCTCAAAGCGGTGTTTTAGGGTTTTACCCTGAGATACATCTGTGCCATAGCCACCTCTACCTGCTCATATCCAGACAGGGGTTTATTGCTAGAAATATCCACAAAATCTATTCGTTACCAAAATAACAGGATATTCTTTTAATTTTATCCTCAAATACTACCTTAGGGCTTTGTTCCCTACTAAAAATTTCATAATCTATTTTCCAAGTTTCCTACTAAACTTCCTCTGATACCAAATGTAACACCCCGACCCCTCTAGGATGGAGCCGTTACATTACTTGTGATATTTGAATGGTTAGAAGGAATGAAAATCCCAAAGGAACGATCAGTTTAGTAGTCTTTAAGAAAATAGATACATATATGTAACTCAAATTACACTGGAAAAGGTTACAAAATACAATACATAAAAAAACTCAAAATTGTATCCACAGGAACTCAAAAGAAGAGCTTCTCTTCATCACCTATCAAAGGTAGACAATGAAAGGGGTGAGATCAAATGCTCAGTAAGGGTTAAAAATAGTGGAATCCTGAGTAAAATAATAACTGAATCACAATAGATCTGATATAATCAATATGGCATATTGAATAAATGATAAACTAATGCCAATAATAAGCTGAGAATGAAACTGAATCCATAGATTTTGTCATAGTGAAAACCTCAAGGATAATAATAATAACTTATAATGAAAAAAATAGAATTCTTATTAATTTGAAGTCATGTATCTGGAACATGAAACCATAATACCATAAAAATGGTTTACTGTTGTGGGTAGCAACCCGTCTGATTCTTTGGAAACAAACTCGAAGGGTCTGTCGCCAAACTGTTTTGTCTCATGAGACCTACCGATTCATAGAGGGAATGTAGTGGGCCCCACTAACCTCTAAATCCAATGAATTATTTATAAAATGAGTCAATACAAGATCAACATGAATTTTCAATATCCGTATAGAGTATAAAATATGAATTCATCAATAACATCCCAAATATACACCGTATGTGGAATGGTACACGGTTTAGACAATAAAAATATCAATGACATGAGATTATGGATATTTACTAGAAATATAATTTCAAATGTAAATTTTTATCAAATGAGAAGTAGGTACACCTCCTAAGGATTATTAGGTGCATGATACAAAGTTAGTCACAACAAAGGGGATATTCTTGAACAAAAGTGAGATAGAGGATCCATTACCTTATGCTTGAAGGTGTTCTTGTATTGTTTTTAAAGACCCTAATAAACAAATTAGGATTATTAATTCATAATTACCGAACCTATTTTATATTTAATTAATATGTTATAACCTTATTTAGTTCATTAATGGCCTTTTTGACGGATTTAAGAGATCTAATTTTATTGTTTTAGAAGTATTTTCTTACTTGGTTTCATGCTTTGTTTACTTGTATTCATGAATGGAAGTTGGTTAGAAATATGGTTAAACATAAAAAATTGTCAATATAAATTATTAGTGAAATTAAAGAGATATAAATTATCTTATAATGATTCTGGTTATATACCATGATGATGAATCATTCAATGAGTTAAAGATAAACGCTTGAACTTAGCTTGGCAGTTTTGTGCTAAATAAACTTGTTTTGTATTTTTATTCCATATTATGAACGTTTAAAGATTCCAGAACATTATTAAAGATAAAATAAATATATTATGACCTAGTTCAACGATATATTTGGTTTCATGACCAGACTTGAAATAATTAATGGAAATTGAAATTACATCGTCCACGATCCGACACATCATGAACCACGTTTTTATTATTTAAATAAGTGGGAGAGGAGAAGAATAATGATGAATAATTTTCCATAAACATTAGAAAATCCATAAAATACAATATTATTTAGCATAAATGCCTCTTGTTTAAGATTAGGTGAGGAAAGAAGAAGAAAAGAAATGAATCTTAAAATGAATGAAAACTTGATAAATTTCTCAAGAAAATTTCGCAGCCTAATGACGTCCCTTAAAATTTCATAAAAATAGTTTGAATAGAGGAGTGGAATATCTCATCATTAATAAATGATATGGACAGTAATTGGTAATATTTAATGAAATATCCTAACACACGACAAAGGTAAAGGAAGAGAATAACATAAAATGAAAGAAAAAATGAAAATAAAAGAGGTTGTTTACCTCTAGATCTCTTCTCCTTGAGATCCTTCTTAAGGGCTTTGGTTTTGGTATTTTGTTGAGACCAGTATATCTAGGACGTGGGGAAGATACTTGGGAGGATTATTGGGCAGAACTTTGAGGAGCTTCAAGGCTTAGAGGAGTGAAGAGAAGAGGCGGTGGTGGGGGTTTTTATAGTGGAGGAGAGGGGTAAATTTGAATACTTAATTTCATTATTTTATTATTTCCATCAAGACAACCAATAGTATTGTTTTATGTGACCCATAATAGTAATAATGGCATTTGAGTTCGAACCAAGTGGCCTTTCATCACTTCTGATGTCATAAATAGTGTATTTTACTTATAAATTGAATATACGATATTTTACCGTATTTCACTATTTATAAAAAATTCAAGCATTTCAGAAAAATACCAAAAATTCACCCCTTCCATTTTTTCGAAGTTTAGAAATGAAAAGTGAAATCCATTTTTCAAAAATAATTTTCTAAATATTATTAATTTAATTTTTAAATAAGGTCATAGTTAATTCGAAAAATAACAATTTTGAAGTGCAGTTAGTTTTATGTGACATTGAAAAATTAATTAAGATCCCATTATCATATTTCCTTAAAAATATAATAATAATAATATTTACTATTCATAAGGTTAATATTACTATTCATATTACTATTAATAAGGGGATTTTACTATTCACCAAAAAATCAAGTTTGTTCTATCAGACTCCAAATGACTTACTGATCACAACTCTAGATGACCATTTCTCGAAATTCAAAACTTAGAAGTGGAAAATTTATATCTAATAGCTTGGTTTGGGCTATCTTCTAAATAACCTAATGTTGTTTCAAAGGAACATAGGAATGAATATAATATATTTAAGAGAAAAATACCATAAAATTTTTGGGGTGCTACACCCATAATAGAATATAAAAAATTACATTGATTTTTGGCTTCTCAATCTTCTTATTTAATTCAAGTCAATAGATTCCAAAATTTTCTCCAATTTAACAACATTCAAATCTCATTAAAATATAGTTCACGAATAAATTTCATATATCAAATCCTCTTGAGATATTATTCATGTAATACATTAATTATCACTACTTATATTTTTCTTTAAGTAAAATAATTTTTAATTATTCCACATTTTCATGTAAGTAAGAATCATTGCAACATGTAACTTCTATTTTTTACATTGAACTCTTTAACATAAGTATGAATCATGTCACTTAATATTTTATGAGATTATTGAATAAATAATTAACTAAACTGAAAAAAAAATTATTTTATTTCATCAGAATACTTATCCTATAATTTCACATAAAATTGATGATGTAATGAACTATGTGATATTTCTATATACCTTGTGAAGTATGATAGAAAACTATACAAATTCATAAATTAAAACATAAAAAGTTAAATTTTTTAAAAGGTAGGTACCGTACAAACTTCAGGAACCTTTTGAAGTCTCAATGTGTACGTTATAAAGTATAGTAGAGAACATTAAAATGTCTTACAAATAATCTTAATAAGTCTCAACATGTAACATAATAGGTATAGTGTACAACATTATGAAATCCTATAATAAACCTTATATAGTTGGATTTTCAAAACAAATGAATCTTATGATGTTTTAGAACAACCTTATAATGCACATCTATCAACCTTTTAATGTCTATGGGGTCCTTATGATATTTTTCATCTTTATTTTCATCTTTATTTTGAACCATATAGTGTATTGAAAATTTCCTTTTGGATTACATGACTACTAATTTTCTAGACTAATCTTAACCGACCTTATGAGAAAAATATTTTCAAATACCCCATAACCTAAATATATTAGAATCAACTCAAACATTCATGGAACCTTATTCAATATTGAATATATCTTTAATTCCATCTTAAATTATCTTTAAACACTTATTCCATATAGTTGGAATCAAATACAACCTTCTTCAGTAATTCTAATAGAAACTTTACCACTTATTATGGTAAAGAATCATTAAAAACTTGGTGAATCTCTTATGAAATGACTTATGTAAATATAAATAGATAAATAATCACAACCTAATATATTGAATAAATAATTCTAAATATTTTCCCATAGCTTATCTTTTTTCCTATAGAGGATCAAGAATATAGTTATTTTATATATATTATAGATTTATTCTAATGTTCATTATTTTATGGATTACATTATGAAGAATGAATCGATGTTTTGGGTATATATTTCACCAAACTTGTTGAAGATTAATATTCAAAAATTATTCTAATTGTTATTAATTTAATTCATATAAAATATATGGTTTCTCTCATGGTTGGTGATGGGTTGGTTCATTCTACTTAATTCTAAAACATTTGAATTATAAATTATAAGAATAATCCTACACCCCAACACTTGATTTGGTTTTTTATATTGATGTTGACCTTATACAAAGGTCTTAGATGATATGCATCCCCTATAAGTGTATGGTAAACCCTTAGATCTTGGATAATCTCTATAAAAAAAGTAAAAATATGGTTTGCTACACTTTACAAATATTCTTTATTTTATATTCGATTTTTTATTAGGTAAAGTTAATCGATTTATTTCCATTAACCAAAAATAATGGTTTAATGACCAAAGTGGGTACATGTTTGTAAAAACATTCTGAGTTTTTTTTTTAAATTGGAACACTTGAGTAACCCCCTCTTCCTAGATGTCATCATAGATCCTAGGGGTATATCAATTGTTATTTAATATTGGGGTCACCTCTAATTAGATCTAAATTTTTTATTTAAAATATAAATGAAGTTTAAATTTCATGATTTTATAGAATATAATCAGAAGTAAAACAAGGATTCAATTCCAGTTAAAACTGGTATGTATTTTTTAGCCATGAATCTAAAAAAATGAAAAGTATATGGGCTCGGAATTTGATAAAAAAAATTTAAAGAGAAAACACCAATAGAGTAATATTATTAGAATGTATGTGCTTTGTTAAGGAAATAAAAGTTTTTCCTTAGATTAACCTCATTTTTATTGTGACAATATTATGCTTAGTGAAAGGAAAATCACCCAAATTTGTATTTAATGAAAATATAACTAACCATTATTTTTGAAGAATCAGATTCACTATGCTTGAAAAGGCCCATCATATTTATGATAAGCTGGCTGGAAGAAAAGTCTCATCGAATTCACAATGAATATGAAATGAATGTATTTATTGCAATGGGGATAAATTGGAGTCTTTATGGCTATGATAAAATAAATGTGGAAATTATTTTCTAATATTGTAGTTCTCATATATCACAAGTATTTGGTAAACACGTGATGCAAGATTAATGAAAGAAAGGGGGATAGAAAAAGATGCTTCCAATCATATTCATATTGATTATGTCTAGATGGAAAGAGGAAAAAATATACTAAATATCATATTCATTCTATTTTTATTCATTTCAATCATATCTAGGTTGTGAAGGAAATGAATTAATTGATTGGGAAGTTACAATACTTTCCATTGAAAGAATTATTATGCTAAATCTATTATCAAATGTATTCAAGGTCATGGAGGAGGTCATGATACAAGCATAAGTTTAGAATTGGTGGAAGTTGTAGAAGTTATGGTTTCTGACATTGGTAAAATGTATTCGGCATATCATTATATTCATCAATGGCAATATAGTTTTCAATAAGATTAATGGTAAAGGAATATATTTTAAGTTGATTTAAAATGTAATGATAAAGACTTATCAACAATTTAGTCAACCATTTAATATGTTTGAATGTGTTTTCAAAGGAAGAGCTTGAATCTTAAAGGATTGGATGATTTTTGAAAAATTTTAAAAACTGAAGGTACTAATATTCATTCAGAAAAAAATCCAAACTATATAAATCCAAGGATAATAAATATTATGAGTATTGTATTCAGAAGATAAAATGAAGAACTCTTATTTCTTTTGTAATGGATTTATCAATTGGGTCAAAGAATATCGTATTATAGTTGATAATGATTCATCCTAATGATTATAATTACAAAATTGGAGTGGTGGAATAGTATTGGGTTGGGGTATGTAAAGAAGAAAAATGAGTTCTATTTATTGATATATATTACCAAGTATAGAGAATTTTAATGATGAAATCAGAGTGAGAAAATTGGTATGGGAATTGGAATCATATTTTCCTTTTTAAATAAATTTATAGGAGGGGTGAGGTGTTTAGAATACTTGAGAAGAATTGATAATAATTGAGAAGAAGTGAAAAAGTCATAAATACACATTAAAATCAAGGATAGAATAAAATTTGGGTAACTTGGTTGAGATGGAAAGATTTTTATATTCCCACCCAAACCACATTGGTGGAGAGTATAAAAGGGGTTAAGTACATAATACATCACTGAAAATGAGAGTATTATTCATGAGAAGATAGAGAATCATTTAATTTCTTGGGAGATAAGAATATTTTTTTGGTATTGTGTATTTCTTGAAGAAGTGTTATCGGATTGAAGTATAAGGAGAAGAGAAAATATAGAAATGTATTCAGTTGATCATCATATTCTAGTGATTATTGTATTCTTCTTGTCATCATATTTGATTGATCATCGTATCAAGCTAGATAATCAGACCATGAGTATCATATTGGCTAGAATTTTTTAATTGGGATTTCTGAACTAATAACAAAGATGTTCAAAATTGTCTAAATCGTATTCTACTGAGATATATTTCCATATTGGGAAAAAAACTAGGAGAATTAGGCTTGTAAAATCATACAAGAAATTGGATTGAGTTATATATCAAAAGTCCTTAAAGTTGTTACCAGATTCTAAGTTATAAAGTTAATAATTTTTTTCAAAAGAATACATTTTTTGAACTTGAAAAATAATCATAGGTAACAAGTGTTGTTACACATAATTTTTATGACATCATTTGTGATATTTGGATCACATGCACAATTATATTGTCTTCCAAGTGCTACATGAGTGAATAGTAAAATCCTACTCATTTTATTCCTCACAAAAGGATGTTTTTTCTAATGGATTGTATGGTATTGGATTATTTCTAAACCGTACCAAGGACATAGATATTTTTATTGAATATTAAAGCTTATACAATCTTGTGTTCCTATTAATGTGTGTTTGATTTGTTTTCAATAAGAAATGAAATATTTATCAGGAGGAAAAGGTTGTTTAATTTAAAAGGAAACCAAAAAAAAGTATCACTGATTCACCCCCACCCCTCTCAGTGATACAATTATCCTAATTAACCACTTTCAATTAGTATCAGATCCAGGTTCCCTTATCCTATTCTTTTTTAGTGGATAATTTCAATTGTGTGAACAGTAATGTTATTCTAGTTTTCAATGGAATAAATTATCATAGTTGGAAATATAGAATGTTTCCTTATATTATGTCTATTGAATATGATGTTCTTGAAGAAACAATAGAGGGGTTTCCAACTATTGATGATAAATTCCCTCTTACATCTATTGATAAGAAGAATCATTAGAATAATGGAAGGTCCAAGAATACTTTACTATCATGACATTCTAAAGGTGAATTCATAAGGCTGAAAGGTGTTTCCATAGCCAAGTGTATATGGGATAAAGTGAAAAACATATTTTATGGCAATAAAAATTGAATAAGGAAAAATTATGGATCTAGAAAATGAAGAATATATATTTTAATATAGGTGAATACGAATCGGTTGGAGTCTTCTTTACCATGGTGAATGAAATTTTTAGTACTATTATTTGTCTTGTTGAAAAGCTATAAGATTCTAAAGTTTTTAAAAATATTTTTAGAATAATTCCTGACAAGTTTGATACAAAATTTTCTTTATTAGAAGACATATATCATAAAACATTATCTCAAGATTATTTACATAGCACTCTCATCACTTATGAAATGATAAAGGAGAAATCTATGAAAAGAAAAAAAAATTGATTGAGAAATGACTTTCAAGGTTGTAATGTAGGAAAATTCAAAGAATTATCTTATTAAAGATGAAGCTGGTGAATCTGATTTTGAAAAGGAGATATATAGAAAAATTGATGAAATTTTATCATTGTTTTCTAAAAATGTGAAAAGAGGTACATGGAAATACAAAGGGAAACTTCCCTTGAATTTTTTTTGAATGTGGATCCATTTGGAACTTTTTTTATAATTGAACTCAAATAAAAAAATAAGATGATATCTATTAAGAGAAAATAAGGCCAAGAAGATCATGAAATAAATAGGGAGAAAAAGGAAAATTTCCTTCCACATGGAAGATATAAAATTCTTCAAATCCAAAAGAAGAATTTTGTTATCTAAAAATGAAAAAGAAGAAGGTAGTGACACTAAATCCATAAAATTTTTGGTGTATGGTTTTTAGAATAGTTTCATTGAAACATTGAATGATCAATAATTTGGAAGTATATGTTCTGAAGAAGAAAAACTCAACATGGATTTCATTTGAAAAAAGAGTTGAATGAATCTTTGAGAAAGATTAGAAGGCTTGAAAAGAAAAACAAAAAGTTGGATTATGAATCTTCCTCGAAAAAAAGTCAATAATTTTTTTCAAATAAAAAGAAAAATATGTTTGTGGAGAATGGATAATTGTAAAAATATCTTGAGGAAGAAAATAATTGTTATGAATAGGTGGATGTAAAGGAGAAGAAAAAAAAGAAGAGTTGGATCTTTTCCAACAAAAAAATCTAAAGCTAAACACAAAGGTACATGTTTCAAAAGATATATCTCTGATATTGTTGAAAGTTCTTGAATGGAGAAACATGGGAAGGATCAACAAAAATTACCTTCAAAGGTTAGACAAAGTTTGGATTTTTTTTTTGAAAAGAAGAAAGCAAGAAAGGTTATGAATATGGACAAGAGTAACAGAGAAGATAATTTAGATGATTCTAAACACCCCATGTTCGAAAAATATGAATATTGAAATTTTTTAATACTTATTATTCCAACAAGTCAATAAATAAATGGAATATTCCAATTGATAACAAAAAGTTGGAGGGTTCAGATAATAAATACAAGTAGGTTTCTGAGAAACATGTTTACAACTCCAGTTACTATGGAAGTATCATTGGAAAATTCCCTTTCTATGGATACTGTTGGTATTTTGGTGGATATGGATATAAAGTAAATATTTATTGGTTCGACCAACAATATTACTATTATTCGATAGGTTAGGAAAGGAAAATTTTGAGGGAAATTCAATTCTATCAAAATAAGAGGTCTGAAAATGATGTTCGAAATAAACAAGATAAAGTTAGTGTGAAATTTGAAAATAGATTTCAAAATTTAGAAACTATTAGTGAAAGATGTGAGAAACCATGGAATTTTATTAAGGGCTTTAATTTTTTGTTACTGGCACAATAAAAGTTTTTTAAAAATTATTAGAAGCCGAAAGTGAAGAAATAAAAGGAATAAAAAAAGCTTTTGATGTAAAAACCACTTTGAAAACTACAAAATGAGAAATACCATGAATTACTAATAGCGGGTGTTCTTATCATATGATATGAGATATTTAATTTTTTAAGAATATAAAATATTTCAAAGAATGAACTATGAAATTCGACAATGATGAATCACTAAGAATCAAAGGTGTTGGATCAACTATATTTGCGAATGTAAAATTGGAATATAAGAAAGAATTATATATTAAAAGGATGAAACATAACTTATTGAGTGTTTCATAATTTTTTGATGAAGTTAAATAATTTACCTTTAGGAAAGAAGTTTTTTTTTGTGAAAAGTGAGAAAAATGGTGTGATAGTTACAAGAGGCCAACATACAATGGGAAACCTTTTTCAAGTTAGTGAAATACAAAACTCTTATTACTTATGTATCGTGGAAGAGAATAAATTATATCCTAAAAGGATGGGAACATGCGTCAAATAAACATGAAAAAATTATCTAAAATAATAATTTTCTGATATATTCATGATTTTCCATGAATAATAGATTTTTGTTGCACAATTTTTCAGAAAGTAAAGATTAAAAATGGTGTGCACGAGAAAGTTGATATTTTTTCAAAAGGACCCATGGAGATTATTCATTCTGATATCTATGGGCCAATGAGAATCCAATAAAAAAATATATATATGAATTTCATTAACTTCATTGATGATTTTACTCACATTACTTTTTTATGTATATGAAACATAAGTCAGATGCTATGAAAATGTTTAAATATTTTCAAAGGAATCCTGGGAAGGAAAGTGGGTATTTGGTACAGAAGTTGAGAACTGAAATTGGTGGTGAATATAGAATTTAAGAATTTAAATATTATCTTGAGAATCATGGAATTCATAATGAGTATAGTTCTCCATATACTTCCAAAAAAATGGGATCTTATAAAGAAAGAATAGAATTTTGGTGGATATGGTAAGATCTATGTGCCCTAAACATGGCCTTTCTCATTACTGATGGAGGAAATCAATGAGTACATTTGTTTATATTTATAATCAATATTTCTATATTTCTAGTTCAGATATAAATCCATATGATTTTTTATGGAAAAATTCATGTTTAAAACACTTAATAGTTTTCAGGAGTCCGTGTATTATAAATAAGAAAGGTGTAAACTATAGAAATTTTGAGAAGAAAGGTTAAGATATAATATCTGTTAGATATTTTCTAGAAGGAAAACGATATTTATGTGTCAAAAAATCTGGAATAACTTTTAATTCAATTGATTTGAAATTCATTTAAGGATCTTAGGAGGACAAACACATTCTGGCCGAAAATCATGTTGAGAATGATCATGAAAATTTTGATAACAATTATGATAATAATATAAATAATTGTAATTAAGAAGATTCGGACTCATCAATTTCTAGTGACGAGGAAGATACTTGAAAATACCATCTTATATGGAGGAAGAAGGTGGAATCTTATAATATTATTGGTGATCAACATCAAAAGGTTAAAATAATAATGACAAAAAATATGTTATTACAAATAATTATATGTATTCAAAAGTCGAACCGAATGATGTAAAAGAAGATTTTGAGTATCTGGAATGGGTTTAATCCATTAATGAAATGATATATCAGATTGAAAATAATGATACATGGGAACTCATATCCAATCCATATTAAAAAAAATTGGCATAAAGGGGGTATTCCAAAATAAAATGAATGAAGAAGGTGAAGTGACAAGAAACAACAAAAGACTTGTTTAAAAAGGGTATTCAATAATTGATGGTATTGATTTTGATGAAACTTTTTATCCAGTGGAAAGATTAATAACTATCAAAATCATTCTTTCTATTTTTTCTCAAAGTGGTTACAATATATTTAAAATGGATTTTAAATCATAATTATTGAATGGTGATCTTGATAAGGAAGTTTACATTGAAAAACCTTGTGGCTTTGTTATTGGGAAAGATGAAAGTTATGTTTGCATATTGAAGAAAGCCTTGTATGGGATAAAACAAGCTATGAGGGAATGGTATTCCAAATTTTATAGTTTATTATGGAATATGAGTTTCAAGAAATGATGAGCTGATAGAATTTTTTAAATCAAATAAATTCAAGATTTCACTCATTGTAATTTTTTATATTGATGATATTATCTTTTCCTCGAATAAAGAAACAAGAAGTGGGATATTTTCTATGGAAATGAAAAAGTTGTTCGAAATGTCCATGATAGGTGAAATGTAATAATTTTTTAGGTTACAAATTTTACAAGAGAAGAAACATATCATTATTTCTCAAGAAAAGTATGCTAGGGAAATTATGAATAAGTTTGGTGTGGGAAACTTAAAGACATTTTCCACACCAATTTAGTGGGAACTAAATTGTCAAAATATGTAGAAGGAAAAAAGTTTATTTGAATGAATTTCAAAAAATTATTGGAAGTTTGTTTTATTTCATAGCCTAAAGACTCGAAATTTTTTAGGTTTTCACCTTATGTGCATGATTATAGAGTGATCCTAATGAATTACATTTACATTCTAGAAAAATAATTCTCATATACATCAAAGTTATAAAAAATTTCAGAATCAGGTATGACAGCTCAGAGATTACTGATTTTTTTGGGTATTCAGATACTGATTGAGAAGGAAATGTTGAAAATAGAAGAACCAAATCTGGTGGATAATTCTTTAGAGGAAAGTGTTTTATTATTTTAAATTAAATGAAATAGAATTCAATATCTCTCAATATGTATAAATCTGAGTATGTTGCTTCTACTCAAGCTACTACTCGACTTATGTTGAATAAAACTTAACTAGAATACTAAATTTTTGAAGTGAATTTACCCCTACTCTTGGGTTCTGATGATCAAAGTACAATCAATATCACCTGGAATCTGGTTCAACATTATCATTCAAAACATATTGACATCAAATATAATTTCATCAAAGAGAATGTGGATATGAATGAAATGAACCTAGAATATCTTCCAACATTAGAAAAATTTTCTAATATTTTAAAAAACCATTAATAAAGGTAAATTTTTCTAAATTGAGTCTTAACATGGGTATATAACCTATATATCTATAAGGTGTATATTTTTTTTATTATCTCATCTTACTTTCACATAGTGTTTTCTTGGGGGAGAATTTTTTTTAAACATCAATCATCAAGGAAACATGTAAAAATAAGGAGTTGTGTGTATATTGTGAGTTCAGTATTATAAGTGTGTGAACTATTCAAATAGTTTGTTGAAGTGGATATAAAATATATTTTTTCTGTATTACAGGAAAGGTGGTAATTTTAAGAATAAATACTAAAGTAAATAAAAGATGAGGAATTTTTCAAAATCACTTCTTTTTTGACATATTGGTTTTTCTGTTAATAATTCTTGTTTCTACAGTGAGTTAGCTCAAATAGTCTTATTATTATTGATAAGTAATCCATTTCATGAGGATACAACTTTTAGTGATTTATGAAACTTGTTTGAAAAAAAATTATAGGGGGGAGATTTTTAGGAACAAGTTGATAAGGAAGATTATTGTATTTTGGTATTGTCTTTTGATGTCCAGGAAGTTTAAAAAGAGAGTAAGCTTGAGAAGGAAGTAAAATCATCCCATTTTTTATTTGATGAAAATCAGACTGTCTATCGTATTTGTGGAATCAGATTCACTATTCTTGAAAAGTTCCATCGCATTCAAGAGAACATGGCTGGAAGAAAAATCTCATCGGAGTCACACTAAATATTAAATGAGAGGATTGATCATAATAAGGATAAATTAAAGTCTCTATGGCTATAATAAAATTAATGTGATGTTTCTTCTCTGATATTGGAGTTCTCATAAATCATAATTATTTGTATACATGTGATGAAAAAATTATGTAAGAAAGGGGGAGTGAAAAAGATAATTAAAATCATATTCATATTGATCATATTTGGATGGAAAGAGAGAAAAAGATATTGGAGATCATATTCAGTCTAATCATATTCATGGTAATTGTATGCTTGTCAATTGTATTCAGTCTAAGAGAGAAATAAACGAATTGATTGAAAATTAAAAATTCTTTTCATTGAAAGACTAATGATGTTGAAGATATTCTCAAATGTATTCAGAGACATGAAAGAAGTCATAATATAAGAAAGATTTTTTAATTGAAGGAGTTTTCTGAAGTTTAAGCTATTGACACAGGTCCATCATATTCAATGTATCATTGTATTCATCAAAGGAAGAATTGATTTAAACAAGAATGATGGTAAATGATTTTAGTTTAATACAATTCAAAATGTAATGATGTAGATTAATAAAAAAAAGTATTCAACCATTTAATATAGTCGAATGTGTTGTGAATGGTATAGATTTATTCTTGAAGGCTTGGAATATTTGTGAAAAATGTGAGAAAATGAAGGTACATTTTTTCAGTCAAACCAAAATCCAAATGATATAAATCTTCAAAGAATGAAGCTCATGGTTATTGTATTCAAATGATAAAATAATAACTCTAATGTGATTTGAAATTATTTTATCAATTTGGTCAAAGACCATCATATTGGAGTTTATACTGATTTATCTTGATGATCATAATGACACAATCAGAGTGGGGTAATAGAATTAGATTTTGGGATTCAAAGAACATGAAAGAGGTATATTTTTTCATATATTTTAACTAGTATGGAGCATTGTAATGAAGAAATAATACAGATAAAATCAGTATGGAAATTGGAATTACATTTTCATTTGTGAAGAAATTCAGAAGAGAGATGATGTGTTTAGAAGATTCAAGAAGTATCGAGAAGAATATAAGAGCGTTAATGAAGTCATAAATGCTCCTAAAATTCAAGGATGCATGGAAATTTGAGTAATTTTGTTATGTGGAAATGCTTTTATGATTCCCACACAGACCACATTTGGTACAAGCATAAAAGGGGATAAGTATATTGTAAATCACTGTTGACAACAGTACTATTCGTGAGAAGAGAGAGAAGTTATGAATTTCTATGGAGACAAGAATAGGTTTCCAGATTGAGTATTTATTGAAGAAGTGTTTTTAGACAAAAATAAAAGGATAATAAACAAGATTTCAGTGTGTTCATCTGATCATCATGTTTATCTTATTACCTTGTTCCTGTTGTTATCGTATTCAGCTAATCATTGTATCGGGCTGGATAATCAGACCAGGATTATTGTATTGATCAGAATTTTCATATTGTGGTTTTAGAACTGAGAAATGTGGTGTTCAGAATATTCTCAATAGTATTATGCAGAGATATGTTTATATATTGAGAAATCAGACTGAGAAATTCATATTGGGAGAGTCAAACTGTTAATCAGACTGAGTTGTATATCAAAAGTCTTTGGAGTTCTTTTCAGCTTATGGGTAAGGAAGTATGAATTTTTTTCAAAGGAATACATTCTTATAAGATGAAAAATAAGCACAGGTAACATGTGTTGATACACAAACTTTTTATTACATCATTTGTGCTTGTTACAGCACACGCACAGTTGGATTGTTTTCAAAGTGCTATATAAGTGAAAGGGTATATACTACTACATGTATTCCACAAAAAAGGATTGTTTTCAATTGTATTGTATGGTATTGGATTATTTTTAAACCATAACAAAGACATATCTATTATTGTTGAATATTAAACCTTGTAAATTATTGTGTTCTAGTGTATGTATGTTTGATTTTCTTTGGAAGGGAATGATATCATTAATAGGGGTTAAGGTTGTTTCATTTTCAAGGAAACATAAATTAATAATGTATCACTAATTCAACCCTACCGCTAAAAATGATACAATTTTCATAATTGGGAACTTTTAGAAAACACTAAGAGATGAATGTTTTTAGAATATATGTCTTTTTTAAAAAAAATTGAAATTGGTTGATTATATTGACCATGTTATTGTTGTGACTATATTGTTCTTAGTTAATTGCGTAGTGATTTTTATTCTATGAATGAGGATTATTTGAATGTTCAACCTTTTTAGATTTTCTCATATATATTAGATTTTATTAAGGGATTGTAGGATGAGAAATCACAATTTGAATTTCAAAGTAACGTTTTGCATATGGAAATTATTCAAAATACACAAGAGTGAAAAAAATATCATAAAAAACAGAATCCAGGGAATATATCATTATATTTTACAAATTAAATTGAACAGTATTTGAATATTTCTTTTAAAAAGTAAATATATGAGAATACTAAACATGGAAAAATAATAGAGGAAAGGATATGTGTTTTATAAGATAATAATTAAGCTACTTTTTATGTCATGGAAGCATAGTTGGAAGCTAAATATAGAATAATCAAGGATCTTAATAATTTCTTGACTAAAAGTATACAGTTTCATGAAGAAAAAATTAAAAATTTGATAAGATAATTTAAAGATACGGTTAAAGAACTTGAAGACTAAAAATAAATTATTATTTTTATTTTTTGTTCGATATGAAGGTAAAAAAATATATAAATCACCCAAATATAATATTCATAATCTTTAAAGACTATAAGTGTTTCCAAAATTTTTTATAAAAATATTAATTTTTATCAAAATGTAAATATTGTTGTAAATATTTTCCTTAAATCATATCATGACCAACCCACTATGAAAAAGGTGACCCATGCTCCAATAAAATTGGTTTTCACAGATTCTAGTTTGATGTATAGTGAATAAGTAAAGTTTAAATCTATAAAAATTATTTGAACAAATTGTTCAGAGTCCCAGAGGAACATCAAGGGTGAAAGTAATAATATCATAGATGAACTGATCCCCAAACAAATATCAAAGGAGAGAATTTTTTTCCAAAAATAAAAAGGATTTAAATTAGGTCAGTATGAATCTATATAAAAAGGGTGGGTATTTTTTTCCATGATTTGGGTTATTGGAGGTTCAGTAACAATAAAATTGACTATTGGCACAATATGTCAATACATATTAATTATAGGAGGAACAATTCATGGGATGTATCATTGAAATTGAAATAATATCCTCTATAAAAAATAAGGATTCATAAAAAGGTAGAATTATGTAAAATATAAATCAATTATAAATCATGTATAAATTCTATGAGAAATGAAATATATGTATTCATAATTCTAAAGAGTGATAATATAAACAATCTATACAAAACTCACATTCATTTGGGAATAAGAAAAAAATAGAAGACAAGCCTTTCTTAGGAAATCAACAAGATAAGAATGGTGATAAATATAGGATGCATTATAACCAAAGTACACTAAATAATAATATTAAAAAAAATGTTAAACCAGATAATAGATTAAAAAATTTGGATAAAAGATTCCACAACATGATCAATTATAAATAGACCTCAGAAATTTTTTTTAGGAAATAAATCTAAGAAAAAGGTAATAATTAATCAAATAGTGGAATAATATGATTGGTTTAATGGTATACATTCCTAGTAAAGAATTTGAGATATTCCTAAAATGGATAATAAAAATATACATAAGATTTTTGGATACCAAAACTATCAATACATATATATATATATATATATTAAATTTTTGACTGTATTACAATAAAAAGGGATTAATTAAGAAATAAGAGGGAAAGTACCAAAGACATCAAGTACAAATAATGATCCTATATTGATAAATTCTTCACACAGAAAAATATGAGGATTTTCCTAATGATTTTTGAAGTATTTTTCTAGATCAGTTGGAAATGGATAGTAATATGGAGACAGATGAGAAGAATGAAAATGTCTTGTTGGCTAAAGTAAGAAGTACTAATTCAAAAATGGTAAATTTTAAAGATGAAAATTAATAAATACATCACAATAAAGTCTAAAAATTGAATGTTAAGGGTAAATCATCTGTGCAGAGATCTATAAATTTTAGAGATAAAAATTGAGGAGCTTCTAGGTTAAGATCCAATACTCAACCGGGTTTCTCTAATAAAGAAATATATGGATTATATCCTTATTTCCATCTCCACTATCTTTTTATCTAAGTATTTTTAATTAAGGGTGATATAAAAAATATAGAACTTAATTTTTTTTATTATTATATATAATAAATAAAATCAATTACAATGATTTTAAATTTCTTATTTCATGAAAAAATTATCCTTGAAAATGTTTATTTAAGGAAATCCCTTGAGGTGGATCTTGGACAAGAAAATTGGAAAAAATTTATTATTTCTTATCACATATATAATAATGAATATACTAATAAAAAAATAATGGATGAGTTATGATAACAACTTTTCGCACTAGGTTTTAGATTTTGTTAATTTTGTATATCAAGTGATGTTGACTATTAAGAAAATAGAGAAGAAAAATCAACTTACACTTGAATTTTTTTTATGTTTTTATTGAAGTTTATTTCATGGTGTGTAAATTTTTAAAATATAATTGAATAAAACCAAATAATATGAAGATATAGTTGGTATAATATTATTAACATGTTATAGATATCTTCATATTCAATATTAGTCACTCTTGTTTTCTACACTAGATTTTCCAATATAGGAATAGAGTTGATTAGTTCAAGTCATATTACTATGTAATGTGTGGTTACATTATTCATTTATATAAAATTTACTAATACTCAAATAGTGGGAGAGAGAAAAAAATAAATGTAGTACAATGAGAAAAAATGGTAACTATTGTAGTTATGAAAATCTGTAAGACCTTCCCTTATATCTACCATTGTATTTATTTCCAATAATGGGGATAATAATTAGAGAGATTATATTGGAATAATTTCATTTATTTTATAGGAAATAATTCAACAGTATTTATAAGAAAAAGGTGGTGATTAAAGTTCCTAAATGATTTTGTTAGTTTTATTTACTGTCAATAATTATTTTAATAAGTATATCTTGGTATCTTAGGTGATGGTGGTAGTTTTAACCTAATAAAGAATATAAATACCCATTAAATATGTCTTTGAGAAAAGGATATTAAGGATACTATATTTGAATATCTAGTTTTAATGATTCTAAATAGTAGTTAGGATTATAAAATTAGTGGTGAGAAGATCTAACTATGAATGAAAAGTGCTGAAATTAGTGAAGAATTGGAGATAATAGTTGATAATGGAGGTCAAGGATCTTGTTGCTGAATTTTTGGTTGGGAAGATTGAAAATATAGGGGTAGATAAGAGATCAAAGATGGATAAAATTTATTATAATAGATGGGTGAAGTTGTAAAAAAATATTTTTATATGATTTAAAATGAAATTTATTGTAATAAATGAATAGGAATACTTAAATAAAGGCTAGAGGTAATTCAATTTGACGATTTAATATTGTGTTGTTGGTAATATATTTAAATACTCATAATTGAGTATTTAAATGAATATATGTACCTTCTATATAAGGGGATAAGGTTTTGGATTAGTTTCATAATATCTTAAATAATTTGAAGATGTTATGATGTGATTAGGAATGATTGAGAAGGACATGAGTATATTTGAAGTGGTTCTGATTTGAAAATGATAGTTATTGAAATATAATATTATATAAATACAATATTGTTTAGAGAAATTATAATATTTCAAAAATTCTATTCATATGTATGAAAATCACCTGATACATGATATTTTTGACTACTTCATAACTGAAAAATTGAAATAGAAATTGAATTTTCTTTGGACATTATAGTTTATTAAAAATAATATTTGGAAAGAGGAATTGAAATGAAGAAAATATAATCATTTAGTATGGAAAATTATATGACTGATACTCTCCCTTTTAACACTCGCACAATATTTTTTCTTATATAAAATTAAAAATTTATAAATTATCTTAAGAAATTGATATAGAATTTCATTTTACGATACATAAGAATATTTACCATATATAAGAAATTTTTCCATGAGAGGGGTGAATATGCAATCCACTTCGAAGAGGCGAAGTGAAAATTAGGAATCATCTATCAACTTATCTATGACTATTATGTGTACTTTGTAATTGATACATAACAATTTTTAGAAATATGAATTGAAATAATAAAAAGATAATAATTTAATATAGAAAATAAGATGATTGTTGCTCACACTACTGATTCACAGATAATTTTTTCCGATATTTAATTAATGACTCATAAATATAAATTAACATACACGGTTGATACAGAAGATGATTTTATAGATACATAAGAATATTTTTCATACAGAAGATGTTTGACTATATAGGGAGTGAATATATAAGATGATTTCAATATTTGATAATGAAAATTTGAAATAGTATAGCATCCTATGTATCAATGTTAAATGGACTATTTTTTAGATACATGAGAAGTTTTGGAAAGAAAAAGTGAAATAAGGAAAATATAATCATTTAATATATAATATAAGAAGACTGATGCTAACACTTATGATGCTTACATAATATTTTTTTCTATATCAAATTAAAAAAATAGGAATATAAAATATTATACACAATTGATACATAAGAATTTTTTTGATACATAAGAATATTTAGTACATAAAAGATACTCGACCATGCGAGGAGTGAATACGTAAGACACTCCTAAGAGTCGAACCAGAAAATCTAAAATCATCTGCCAATTTTGTAATATTTTTTATGGACTATTCTACTGATACAGAAGGTGTCTGTTAAAGAATAATTGAAATGTGTAAAATATAATCATTTAATACAGAACAAAAATGTATAATTTTAACACCATGGAAACTCAACTAATATGTTTTCTTACATCTAATTAAAAAAACTAGAAATATAAGATATCATACAAAGTTTATAAAATAGATTGTTTTCAAATTAATAACAATATTTAGAATATAGAATATGTTTTACTATGAGGAGTGAATATGAAATATGTTTCTATGAGTCAAAGATAAAAACTAAAATCAAATATTTTAGAGACCCGAAGCTAGACGTACATGTACATTACATTACTTTTGCGGAATACTTAGTACATAACAAAAACACACACACAAGGATCGTAATAGTTTAGTGTCTTTGGAAACTTGGAATATAATCTTCTAATCGTGGTGAAAGATCTTCAACATATCCCATAAAGATCTTCCTTTTTTTACCTAAAACCTTTCTTTATATCTTGAGGAAAAGAAAACATAAAAGGGTGATCTCAAATGCTCAGTAAGGGTAAACAAAAGAAATATCAATCACATCATATTTATAAGAACATAACATTTTTGAAATCTTAACCTGTAAAAGAGAGCATAATTTCATAACATGGGATAAATCATAGTAGGGAAATGAAATCCCAATAATCATAACTTAAAACATGAAACTTTGTGGCATACACACATAATCATAGAGAATCATATCTTATTAGTCAAGACTCATTGCCAAGACTATCTTAGTGGACAAAGTCCCTTTCTGAACCTAGTCACCCTCGTTTCAGTCCTGTTTCACTGAACCGGTATAACTTACCATTCCAGCCATGTCTATCTCATGAGATATAAAATATTTACCCAATGAATTGGAGGGAGATATAGGTCCCACCCATCTCATAATGATACCATTCTTATGTGTGCCACAAAATCATAAACCATACATCATAGCATAACCCATGAAATAAAAATGGGAATCTTAAACATCGTGATATCATAAAACAATTAATATAAGATAAAGTAATTCATAAAAATAATTCCATCACAACATAATCAAATCAATGTAATAATAGGGATAGAAACAGAACCCTTTATTATGTTAGATGGAAAATAATTTTGATAAAACACTTGAACTCAATTCTTGAGGAAAATATCCTTTCTACTTCAAAAACACTTTTTCTTTCTTAACATGTCAATAAATTATAAACTAAAAGAAGTTGATTAAAAATAAACTTGAAAACTTTTAAAGGAAGCTTCTTGGAAATAAAGTTTTAAAAATCCATTCATGCCATATAGGTTAAAAAAACATTCTTCTTGTACTTTTGTCGGAAAAGTAAAAAAGTACCTCGTACGAAAAACGACAAAAGATTCCTTTCACATCTTTTACAAAAACTCACCGAAGGGTAAAATTTGATATAAAATATTGTAGAAGGATATAAATATTACATATTTAGGAAACATGGATGTGGATGATAAAATACACCCCAGTAAATTTCAAAGTATAAGCAATCTCGGATAAAAATGAGATTGTGATATTTTCCCTTACCTTAGGTCCGATTTGCTTCGTAAGTGTCCGAACCTCCTGTATAATGATTTAAATAATGTCATTGACTTATTAAATAATCATATTCATTGTTATTATATCATATATGGTTCACTTATGACTTTATATTACCCGTTCTTTTGTAAATTCCATGTTAAAGAGCGTTTTGGGTAAAATTGTTTCATTTGTTGTTCATGTTTTGACTTGTAATTATTCATATGATTACTTAGATCATTATTACTTAATTCCAGAATATAAAACATGATTTATATATATATATATTCATAATATACATATATATAATAAATCAGTAAATGGAAAGAAATACACCGTTCATGGAGACGGTCGGCCGTACGTACGCATGAACGCTGTTTTCGTTTCCTTATTGAGTTGAACGGAATTAAGTAGATGACATACATATATATACAGATAAATCCAGTATCATTATTTTGTCATATATTTCATGATTACTTATTATATATACTTTATAATCATTCATGAATGGTTAAAGTGGAGAATGAATCTCATCGCGTCGTGGAGACGGTAGTCCGTACGTACGCACGAGCGATGATATCGTTCTCATGATCGTGGGACTGTATTGGAGTGTATGTATACTATTTAATAATCAATATCACTTTAAAATAATAATATATAGTTATTATTTACACCATTATACCCATCCAAGTAAGGCGGTGGTGGAAAATAGATTTCACCACGCCGTGGAGACGGTATTCCGTACGTACGCACGCGCGGTGATTTCGTTTTCCGTAGGATGGATAGATGGTGAAATAGGGTTGTTTCATACTTATAATAACATATCAGTATATTAGTGATACTTATGTTATTACTTCATAATGAAACAACCTAAGAAGAAGAAGTGGAAGAAGAAATAAAGGTGAAAGAATCGGTAACGCAAATTACCTCTTCTTTGAGACGCCTCTTTGAGACCTCCTCTTAGGGCACTAAAATTGGTCTTTGAGGAAGAACAGAACCTCTAGGATGTTTCTAGGGAAGTCTAGAAGCGAATTTGGCAGGTTTTGGCCGATCTTGAAGGCTCAAAGTTGTGTGAGGAAGAGAGGGAGGAGGTTCCCTTTTATAAGGGAGGAGAGGGGCACCTTTGGAATAACTAAAAATATTATTTTATTGTAAAGTCATGTTCGGTTTTAAATAGCTCCAAATTGATTTATTTCAAGGATAAGGTGGGTATGGGTCTAAATCCTCTCATACAATAGAATTTAGACAAGTTTAGGTTCCTATTTTAACCTTATCATTTAGATTTAACATTATGTTAAATAATTTTACTTTTACCGTGTCTTCTTGTGTTCTTATACTATAAGGTTAATAAACATACTATATCAAGCCAAAAGAACCCCAAGTTGTTTATTATTAATATATATAACCTTATCTAAGTCATTTGACCGAGCCTTAGATTTTTATGAATAAAATAACAATTATTAATATAATATTTGTTTTAAAAACTCTTTTATGTCAATTTTGACACTATTTAGTAATTGATTTTTGTGAAAATCATAACAGAATGATGAGTTCAAAAAAGTTAGTTAAATCAATACTAACATGTCATATTAACCTATAAAATTAGTGGAATGAATAAAAAGTCTCAAATTACATTTATTTTGGTATTTATAACATCAATTATGTCAATATTTCATTAATAAGATAATTACTGCATCATCGTTGTGTCCTAAATAAATTAAATTATTTAATGTCTAAAAATTACAAATAAAATACCATTATGTAGGAAATTCTTTTATCTTTCTAATGAATATTTATAGTCGAATTTATCTTATGTAAAACCACATATTAAAAATTATCTACTTATTAAACTTTGATTTTAACTATTTTAACCCTTCTTTAAATAAATTAATAATAAATGTCCTAATCTAATCCAAGTGGGCCTAAATGGTCATATTTTATTCCTAAGGTTGGTTTTGGTCAAATTACACTTGTCCAATAGAATTAGGACATGTGTTAGGGTAATAATAATATCATTTTTACCCTTAATTACCCTATTTACTTTTAACCGTGCTAAAAAAAGTAAAAAGTTACTATTCACCAAAAAATTATTTTCATCTCATTGAACCACATTTTACTTACTGACATCAACCGTGTCTCTTGGATTTTCGAAATTCCACTCACAGAAGCGGTAAAATTAAGTTTTCTGAAAAATTCAGTTTTTTAACTACCACTTAGTGGTTTCACTATTCATCAAAAAATGAATGTTTCCAGAAAAATACCAAAAATTAGATCTAAGCTATATTTGATATTATGAACTCAAAAATGATGTCTATTTTAACAAAATTCAAAACATATCAGTTTCATTAATTAATTTAAAAATTAATTCCCGTCGTCAAAACAACTAGCGTGTTCTTAAGAGATAATAACTATCAAAAGATTGACACTTGTTTATGACTGGTTTAAATGTGAAATTACATCCAATGACCAACATTGTATTAAATTGTAAAAATATATTCTAAATATACTTTAAAACCACTGAAATTAATAATTTATCACTATTAATTATTTCGATTAAAAAAGTTGTTTTTAATTATAATTTAGTAATTTTCACTATTCATCGGAATATGAAAGTTATCCGAAAAGTACCAAAATTTCACCTTAGGCTAAATTCGATACTCCGAATCCAAAAATGAAGTCCATTTTGAAAGATAAAATTTCTCAAATTTTAAAAGGTGGTTATTACTATTCATAACGGCTAGTTTTAATAATATTTTAATACCATATCGTTGTTTAATGAAACTCGGTATTACGTACTACACACGCTATCGAGGAAGGTCGCGATTGCATGTAATGAAAGGAAAGTCAATGATGCGTGTTGTGCAAGCTCCTTTTGGTGTAGCGCACAACACAAGACATTAATGAAAAGAATATTTTTCATAAAATCTCGGGGTATTACATTCTACCCCCCTTAAAATGAATTTCGCCCTCGAAATTCGTCGGGGTTATAAATGGTTTACTACTTGAAAGTTTCTTTAATAGAAACCCACATCGTAAAAAGGAATACCAAAACCAATCTTTAAAAACAAAAGTATGAAACGTAACGGTTACCCAAATAAACTAATCACTGGGTTTCCACATAGGTGAAAATATAGATATTGAAGAGAAATCTAACCATCATGTTCTGGTGGAGAGTGGTAGAGAACATGGCTATGGAAAAGCCAGAAATCACAAAGACAAAAATTTGTGATGATCTAAGGTACCATATGAATCATCAGATATAAGAGCACTAGGACAACATTTTTGGTTTTCAAGATCATTTCCCTAAAGTTGATGAAATTGGAATCAGAAGAAATTCTTTTGTGATTTTGGTATAGTCTCACCGTTTGTCGTTCTTTGGACAATTTCCACTTCATATCTTAAAGAAATGAAGTTGAATTTTTCATTCTTGATGTGTTAGAAGATCATGTGATAGAATGATGGGTCATTCCATCTATCTCAAACAAAAGGTTTGAAAATTTATTAAAAAATACATAAGTCCATCTATAGTGAGATTAATCATATATAGTTCCTAAAATGGACTTATACTTCATATATCATACTGATTAATATAATAAAACTAGTTTCTACTAAACAGTGACTTCCTGTAGGCCAGTAGTAGTCGATAAAGTCCAGTCGCACTTCAGTTGTGGGTTCGATTCCCACAGCCTTGTCTGACGCGATGGGATGTCGCCCTTCCTGAAGGTTGTCGTTTTTCTAAAACTACATTACTATAACATCACATAAATAATATCAAAAAAAAATCTATCCTTAAACAATACTAACTTATGGTTAACATAATCCATTCCAATCTTTAGGCTTATCTAAAATACTTCGGTCCAAGCTCATAGTATAAAGAAAATGATAACTTGAAATGTCGTCAACCAAGCATATGAATACCATCATTTATCCCCCATATATCTTGTTGGTCACATTCCAATCATGTGAATACCTTAATGATGTATTCTCTTGAAAAATGAATACCCATTAAACCTTAGTGAAAACATGAATGCTGTCAAAAGTTAACTCTTTCCACATACCAAAATCCAAAAAATCTATATACTCAAACCATGATATAACCTTCTCCTTATATCAGTCATGAGCTCATGAATACTATCAAACATTTAATTTTCTCCTTATCCCTTCATTATGCGCATATCATCTACATTCCAAAAATATCTGAATAACCTTTCATGGATACTGGTAACATTAATCATACACTTTCAAAACTCAAGGAAAGGCAACAGTGTAACAATCCTTAGATGTCTCTTTATTCCATAGTACCATGAGATTACTTATACAACATTACACATGATAAAAATGTAATCATTCCACTACATTCTTAAACCATTGACCAAGCTTCAACAATTCTTTCATCTCACATATCATTTGTAGTCTCTTCATCATCATCCACATAAATACTACCCATATGACAATACTGATTCTCTTCATGAGACTTTCCCTTAGGGCATTGGTTTGCATAATGCCCGTATATTCCACATTTAAAACATTTAACCATTGTTGATGTCGTAGCAATACCATTATCCTTATCCCTGGTGTTAACTGAACCTTTTCCTTTGCACTTACTGGCTTTGTGTCCTTCTTTTCCACACCCAAAGCATCTTCCAGTTCCTTTGAAACATTCTCCTTGATGCCTCTTCCCACATGATTTACATAGGGGAAATTGAACTTTCTTTCCTCTATGATCATCATGAAACTCTATCTTTCTCTTATTAGCCGAGTCAGAAAACTTACCAACTTTTACTTTATTGATCATATTATGAGATTGCTGATTCGGCATAATAATGATGTTTGGACTTCCAAATCCCATTTCATTTGATTGCTCATGAAGAATATCATTCCATTTTCCATCATATCCTCCATTATCATGAATCATCTTGTTTCCAGCCATTTTCTAAAACCCAAAAAGAATAGTGTGAGATGCAAAAATCATAATAAAGGGGGAGTAACTTCAATATCTAACATCTTAGGTTAAATTCTAAGATATTTACCATAGTTCTAGGACTATATCCTATACGTATACTTATCCTTAGGGGCATCCCTAGACATACCTTAGAAATATCTCTAGGGATCTCACTAATGTTTTCGCATCCTAGTTTACAAAGGTTGACTAAACTTTTCCTATGATACCAACTGTAGAGACCCGAATCTAGACGTACATGGAAATTACATTACTTTTGCGGAATACTTAATACATAACAAAAACACACACACAAGGATCGTAATAGTTTAGTGTCTTTGGAAACTCGGAATATAATCTTCTAATCATGGTGAAAGATCTTCAACATCTCCCATAAAGATCTTCCTTTTTTAGCTAAAACCTTTCTTTATATCCCGAGGAAAAGAAAACATAAAAGGGTGATCTCAAATGCTTAGTAAGGGTAAACAAAAGAAATATCAATCACATCATATTCATAAGAACATAACATTTTGGAAATCTTAACCTGCAAAAAGAGAGCATAATTTCATAACATGGGATAAATCATAGTAGTGAAATGAAATCCCAATAATCATAACTTAAAACATGAAACTTTTTGGCATACACACATAATCATAGAGAATCATATCTTATTAGTCAAGACTCATTTCCATGACTATCTTAGTGGACAAAGTCCCTTTCTGAACCGAGTCACCCTCGTTTCAGTCCTGTTTCACTGAACCGGTATAACCTACCATTCTAGCCATGTCTATCTCATGAGTTATAAAATAATTACCCAATGCATTGGTGGGAGATATAGGTCCCACCCATCTCATAATGATACCATTCTTATGTGTGCCACAAAATCATAAACCATACATCATAGCATAACCCATGAAATAAAAATGAGAATCTTAAACATCGTGACATCATAGAACAATTCATATAAAATAAAGGAATTCATAAAAATAATTCCATCACAACATAATCAAATTAATTTAATAGTAGGGATAGAAACAGAACCCTTTATTATCTTAGATGGAAAATAATTTTGATAAAACACTTGAACTCAATTCTTGAGGAAAATATCCTTTCTACTTCAAAAACAATTTTTCTTTCTTAACATGTCAATAAATTCTAAACTAAAAGAAGTTGATTAAAAATAAACTTGAAAACTTTTAAAGGAAGCTTCTTGGAAATAATGTTTTAAAAATCCATTCATGCCATATAAGTTAAAAAAACATTTTCTCGTACTTTTGTCGGAAAAGTCAAAAAGTACCTCGTACGAAAAACGACAAAAGATTCCTTTGATATCTTTTACAAAAACTCACCGAAGGGTAAAATTTGATATAAACTATTTTAGAAGGATATAAATATTACATATTTAGGAAACATGGATGTGGATGATAAAATACACCCCAGTAAATTTCAAAGTATAAACAATCTCGGATAAAAATGCGATTGTGATATTTTCCCTTACCTTAGTTCCGATTTGCTTCGTAAGTGTCCAAACCTCCTGTATAATGATTTAAATAATGTCATTGACTTATTACAGAATCATATTCATTGTTATGATATCATATATGGTTCACTTATTACTTTATATTACCCGTTCTTTTGTAAATTCCATGTTAAAGAGTGTTTTGGGTCAAATTGTTTCATTTGTCGTCCGTGTTTTGACTTGTAATTATTCATATGATTACTTAGATCATGATTAATTAATTCCATAATATAAAGCATGATTTATATATATATATTCAGAATATACATATATATAATAAATCAGTAAATGGAAAGAAATACACCGTTCATGGAGACGGTAGGCCGTACGTACGCATGAACGCTGTTTTCGTTTCCTTATTGAGTTGAACAGAATTAAGTAGATGACATACATATATATACACATAAATCCAGTATCATTATTATGTCATATATTTCATGATTACTTATTATATATACTTTATAATCATTCATGAATGGTTAAAGTAGAGAATGAATATCATCGCGTCGTGGAGACGGTAGTCCGTACGTACGCACGTGCGATGATATCGTTCTCATGATCGTGGGAATGTATTGGAGTGTATGTATACTATTTCATAATCAATATCAATTTAAAATAATAATATATAGTTATTATTTACACCATTATACCCATCCAAGTAAGGTGGTAGTGGAAAATAGATTTCACCACGGCGTGGAGACGGTATTCCGTACGTACGCACGCGCGGTGATTTCGTTTTCCGTAGGATGGATAGATGGTGAAATAGGGTTTTTTCATACTTATAATAACATATCAGTATATGAGTGATACTGATGTTATTAATTCATAATGAAACAACCTAAGAAGAAGAAGTGGAAGAAGAAATAAAGGTGAAAGAATCGGTAACCGAAATTACCTCTTCTTTGAGACGCCTCTTTGAGACCTCCTCGTAGGGCACTAAAATTGGTCTTTGAGGAAGACCAGAACCTCTAGAATGTTTCTAGGGAAGTGGATAAGAGAATTTTTCAGGGTTTTGCCGAGCTTGAAGGCTCAAAGTTGTGTGAGGAAGAGAGGGAGGAGGTGCCCTTTTATAAGGGAGGGAGGGGCACCTTTGGAATAACTAAAAATATTATATTATTATAAAGTCAAGTTCGGTTTTAAATAGCTCCTAATTGATTTATTTCGAGGCTAAGGTGGGTATGGGTCGAAATCCTCTCATCCAATAGAATTTAGACAAGTTTAGGTTCCTATTGTAACCTTATCATTTAGATTTAACATTAAGTTAAATAATTTTACTTTTACCGTGTCTTCTTGTGTTCTTATACTATAAGGTTAATAAACTTACTATATCAAGCCAAACGAAACCCAAGTTGTTTATTATTAATATATATAACCTTATCTAAGTCATTTGGCCGAACCTTATATTTTTAGGAATAAAATAACAATTATTAATATAATATTTGTTTACAAACTATTTTATGTCAATTTTGACACTATTTTGTAATTGATTTTTGTGAAACTCATAACAGAATCATAAGTTCTAAAAAAGTTAATTAAATCAATACTAACATGTAAAATTAACCTATAAAATTAGTGTAATTCATAAAAAGTCTCAAATTACATTTATTTTGGTATTTATAACATCAATTATGTCAATATTTCATTAATAAGATAATTACTGCATCATCATTGTGTCCTAAATAAATTAAATTATTTAATGTCTAAAAATTACAAATAAAATACCATTATGTAGGAAATGTTTTTATCTTTCTAATGAATATTTATAGTCAAATTTATCTTATGTAAAACCCCATATTAAAAATTATTTACTTATTAAACCTTGATTTTAACTATTTTAACCCTTCTTTAAATAAATTAATAATAAATGTCCTAATCTAATCCAAGTGGGCCTAAATGGTCATATTTTATTCCTAATGTTGTTTTTGGTCGAATTACACTTGTCCAATAGAATTAGGACATGTGTTAGGGTAATAATAATATCATTTTTACCCTTAATTGCCCTATTTACTTCTAACCGTGCTAAAAAAAGTAAAAAGTTACTATTCACCAAAAAATTATTTTCATCTCATTGAACCACATTTTACTTACTGATATCTACTGTGTCTCTCGGATTTTCGAAATTCCACTCACAGAAGTCGTAAAATTAAGTTTTCTGAAAAATTCAGTTTTTTAACAACCACTTAGTGGTTTCACTATTCATCAAAAAATGAATGTTTCCAGAAAAATACCAAAAATTAGATCTAAGCTATATTTGATATTATGAACTCAAAAATGATGTCTATTTTATCAAATTCAAAACATATCAGTTGCATTAATTAATTTAAAAATTAATTCCCGTCGTCAAAACAAATAGCGTGTTCTTAAGAGATAATAACTATCAAAAGATTGACACTTGTTTATAACTGGTTTAAATGTGAAATTACATCCAACGACCAACATTGTATTAAATTGTAAAAATATATTCTAAATATACTTTAAAACCACAGAAATTAATAATTTATCACTATTAATTATTTCGATTAAAAAAGTTGTTTTTAATTATAATTTAGTAATTTTCACTATTCATCAGAATATGCAAGTTATCCGAAAAGTACCAAAACTTCAACTTGGGCTAAATTCGATACTCCGAATCCAAAAATGAAGTCCATTTTTAGAGATGAAATTTATAAAATTTTAAAAGGTGGTTATTACTATTCATAATGGCTAGTTTTATTAATATTTTAATAGCATATCGTTGTTTAATGAAACTCGGTATTGTGTACTACACACGCTATCGAGGAAGGTCGTGATTGCATGTAATGCAAGGCAAGTCAATGATGCGTGTTGTGCAAGCTCCTTTTGGTGTAGCGTACAACAAAAGACATTAATGAAAAGAATATTTTTCATAAAATCTCGGGGTGTTACAACTATCATCGTATGTATGATTTTTCTATAGATTTTATTGTTTATATACAAGATATTTTGGGAAGAAAAGTTGAAATATGGAAATCCCAATAATTTTGTATAGAACATAAGATGGATGATGCTCACATTTCTAATTTGTAATATGTTGTGCATCTTATGTGAGATTTTTTTCCTAAAAAATTGATATTTATGAAGCATAAAAAACTAATATTCTAGAATTTAAATTATAAAGATTGAGATCGTATAATTTTATACTGATACTATCATTTGAAAATTAAAATATCGTAATTATTTCTAAATCTAAGATTCAATATTTTATTTCATAAATATTAATTTAATATATATGATTTGATTCCTATTTTATTATTCCAATATTTTTAAAAATGGAAATTTTAAATTCAATATTAGTGATGAAAGCTAATGAAATAAATCTAATGTTTCCTCTTCTGAAGTTCATGAGTTAAAACATCACAAAATAAAATTTTATTCAATATAATAATGAGAAGATAATTATGAGATACATTCTATATATTATATATTCAAGATGAAGTCTATAATAGTATCTTATAAGCACATGTTTCATGATGTTCTGAACCAGACGACAAAAATTTATATTGTATGTTTTTCATACAAAAAAGAAGAAATTATTATTTCTGGATATTATTGATGTAGCACCCCAAACATTTTATGGTATGTTTCTGTTAAATAAATTCTATTCATCACTGTGTTCCTTGGAAACAACACTAGTTTATTTAGGATATAGTCAAAACCTAGCCATTAAATATAAATTTTCCACTTCTATGTTTTTGAATTTCAAAATATGGTCATCTAGAGTTGTCATCGGTAAGTCATTTGGAGTCTGATAAAACAAACTTAATTTCTGGTGAATAGTAACATACCCTTATGAATAGTAAAATGAATAGTAATATGACCCTTATGAATAGTAAATAAAAATATTATTTCATTTTATCAAGGGAACAAGATAATGAGATCTTAATTAGTTTTTCAATGAGAAATAAAACCAATTGCACTTTAAGATTGTTATTTTTTGAATTAACTATGAATTTATTTAAATATTAAATTAATAATATTTATAAACTTATTTTAGAAAAAATTTATTTCACTTTTTAATTCTACACGTCAAAAAATGGTTAGGTTGATTTTTGGGAATTTTTCTAAAACAGCTGATTTTTCAGTGAATAGTAAAAAACAGAGTTTTTAGTGTCGGTGTGTTTATTACATCATTACTGATGAAATAATGATGAAATAAATCTGGTAGACTTGTGTATAGTTAAATAATATGTGAGGTGTCCTGAGTGTCTTATACCATGGGAAAATACCATGGGCAAGCCCATGGTTTTGCAAAAACCACTCATGAGGTGTCTCTTGAAAATTATTAATATAATCCCTCACTTTTCCAATAAATACCAACTCTTCCCTTAATTTAATTCATTACCAATTCTCTCTCAACGAATTTCTAGCCTCATTACCTTAAAATTAGTCCTCCAAAAGTTTCCTCAAGCCCCCAAGGTCCCAACCTTCATGTTCTAAGGGTTACTCTACAAGGTAAGAAAATTCTCATTTTCTTTCTTTTTCCTTTCAAGTTCTCTTTTATGTGGTATATCTTAAAAGTTTCCATACCATGTTCTTATTTTTCTTCTTATTCTTGATCTACTATATATTATTTTTCATTTCTGGATATGTGACCATTTTCCCATATCTTTTTAATATTTTTTAAAACCATTTTGCGTAGCCGTCGGGCTGCTGAATTTTTGTAAGCGATTTCAAAATTATTCTTTTATTTTGAGTTCTTTATTTATTTTTTCTTCATATATTATTACCCAAGAGGAATGAAATCTCCAGAATCTTTTATATTCTGGATGTTCTAATGTTTATGAGAAATTCATCATCAATCTTCTTCTTTCCCCCACTTGTTCAAGGAATTAAAAACATTGAATGTGATGTGTCGAATTACCGACTTCGTGGACGATGTGATTTCAATTTTAAATAATTCTTTCAAGTCTTTTCATGAAACCATTTATATGGTTGAACCAGGTTATAATATATATGTTTTAACTCACCCATGGTTCTGTAATTCTTTGGTACTCATGGTTCTAATATATAAAACAAAATGAGGTTGTTATTATCAAAGAACCACTAAAACTATTTAAACGAACATCATTAATGTTTCAACTAATGAATCATCATCACGGTATATAACCCAAAATCATTATAAGATCATTTATATCTCCGTAATTTAGTTAATAATATGTATTATCAATTCTGGATGTTTAACCATGTTTCAAATGAACTTCCACTCATGGAAACAAGTAATAAACCATGAAAATCAAGGGAGAAAATTCTTCCAAAACATGAAAATTGAACCAATTGAACCCATAGAAAGGGACATGAAGAACCTAATAAGGTTATACTAAATCAGTTACATGTATAGGAGGTCTTGTACATATTAATTCAGCTAAATTTTATTATTCGGGTTATTAAAACAAATGAAGAACACACTCGACCATAAGGTAAGGGGTTTCTCATCTCACTTTCATTTCTGTGAGATTTTCAATGTTCGCCACTTATTTCTTTTATGTGGTATATGTGTACAGAAATTTGATATATAATAAAATTATTCTCTTTATATTCAGTTTATTCAATGATTCATTTGATGCTCATTAAGTTTTGGTCATATGATTCGACCGATTACATTGTGGTAAGGGACATTGTCTCAACTACCTTTTCGTTGTGACTAACTTTATATTGTGCACCTAATAATCCTTATGTGGTGTACCTACTGCCCATTTCAGATCAATTTTCATTTGAAATTAGGTTTATATTAAATATACATAATCTCAAAACATGGATATGTTTATTGTCTAAACCGTATACCATTTTACACACAGTGTTTATTTGGAATGTTATTTTAATTACGGAAGTATTGATAAATCTGTATACTCTACTCTATACAGATATTGATAAGTCATATGGATCTTTTATTGAATCAATTTATAAAGAATTATTTTGACATTTAGTGGAGGGTGGGGTCCTCTATATCCCCTTGATGCATTGGTAGGTCTCATGAGACAAAACAGTTTGGCGACAAACCCTTCGAGTTTGATTCCAAAAATCAGATGGGTTTCTACCCATAGAACTAAACCATTTTTTCAATATTATGGTTTCATGTGCCAAATACATGACATAAAATTAATAATAATTCTCTTTATTTATTATCAGTTATTATTAATGTCTATAAGGTTTTAAATATTACAAAATCTATGGATGCAGTTTCATTTTTAGTTTATTAATGGCATTAGTTGTTCATTTATTCGCTATGCCATATTGATTATGTCAGATAGATTGTGACTCACTTATTATTGTACTCATTCTTCTACTATTTGTAACCCTTACTGAGCATTTGATCTCACCCCTTTCATTGTACACCTTCGACAGGTGATGAAGAGAAGGTCTTCTTTTGAGTTCATGAGTATGTAGTTTTGAGTTTTTTGTTATGTATTGTATTTTGTAACATTGTCCTATATAATTTGAGATACATCTATGTATCTAGTTTCTTCAAGACTACTATTCTGATCACTCCTTCAGGATTTTCATTCCTTCTAACCATGCCAATATCACAAGTAGTGCACCGGCTCCAACCTAGAGGGGTTGGGGTGTTACAGTTGGTATCAGAGGAAGTTTATAAGAACACTTGGAAATTAGACTTGGAAATTTATAGTAGGGAAAAAGTCCCTAAGGTAGTATTTGAGGATAAACATACAAGAACATCCAGGTATTTTGGTAAGGAATAGATTATGTGGATTTTTCAAGCAATACATCCATGTCTGGGTACGAGCAGGTAGAGGCGGCTTTGGCACAGATGTATCTAGGGGTAAAACACAAAAACACTGCCTTGATCTAGACTCGAATGGGAACTGATGCACGACAATGGGCCTTGCTGCACTCTTGGTTACGACGCTCCCGGCTGATATGCTTAGGATAATTCATGTTTTCTTTACAAGCCATTATGAAGGAGTTAATGTAAATTTTTCCTTAGAGGAACCATGTTTTTAAGATTAGCTATGCATAGAATTTCTATCTATGTTGAGTGCTTTTCAATTTGAGATTCATAAACTAATCTAGTGTATCCCATTATTTAGAAATGTCGTCTAATGGAATAAGGGGAATTAATACTCGTGGGAAAGGTTGGTATATCCCTACTGAGAAAGTCAACACAATTAATGTTGGAGCAAATCATATTGTGACCATATTGGGACAACTTACTCAAGTTGTAACAAATAACCATTCCACACCTGTGTTTGATCATTTCATGTGGCAGAAGCCCCCATATTTAAGTGGGACTACTAATCCAGTGGTTTCTGAGCAATGGATCAAGTCCCTTGAAAATATTTTCATAGCGTTAAGATGCAATGAAAATGAAAAGGTAGTACTGGCAGTGTAGTGACCCAAAGCCTGACGTACAGGGATATTACATTACTTTTGCGTAATACTTAATGCATAACAAAAACAGACACAAAAGGATCGTAATAGTTTAGTTTCCTTGGAAACTTGAAAAAATAATCTTCAAATCATGGTGAAAGATCTTCAACATCTCCCATAAATATTTTCCCCTTTTGTTTTCTTACCTAAGACCATTCTTTATATGCTGGGGAAAAGGAAATATAAAAAGGGTGAGCTGAAACGCTCAGTAATGGTAAACATAGAGAATATAAAACAATCCATAACATTTGAATGCAAAAACTTGAACATAAAATCTAAACATCAAAATCTTGAGTAAATACATAAATCTTGGAAGTATGTAAGTCATATATCATAATGGAACATTAATCCTAATAAAATAGCCTGAGAAGAAAACTTGTAAATATGGAAAACCATTAAGCACATGTTATGATTTCCATAGTAGACAAGGCATTCCTGCCAAGACCATCTTAGTGGATAAAGTCCCTTTCTGAATTGAGTTCACTCCTCGTTTCAGTCCTGTATCACTGAACCGGTTTAACCTGTCATTCCATCAATGTCTATCTCATGAGATATAAATCTTTACCCAATGCATTGCAGGGAGATATAGGTCTCACCCAACTCATAATTAAATCATTCTTACTTGTGCCACAACATAAAAATAAATCATTCATCATAACCCAAAGAATAAAATGGGTTTCATAAACATCATTCCATTATAAAATAATCCATATAAAACAAATGGATGTCATTTCATCATAAGAAAAGTGAAACCATGTAAATAATAGAGGCATTATACTTGAAACATACACATATGAAATGATGTCATCTTAGATGGAAAATGGTTTTGATAAAACACTTGAAATGAATTCTTGAGGAAAATATCCTTTCTTCTTAAAAATCATTTTCTTTTCACAAAATGTCATGCAATTTTAAAAGAAAAGGATTTTGTTGAAAATAGTCATGAAATCTTTTGGAGGAAGCTTCATGAAAATAAGGCTTTATAAAATCGTAAAAATCCATTCACGCCGTATAAGTTAAAAATAACAATCTCCTCGTACTTTTGTAGGAAAAGTAAAAAAGTACCTCGTATGGTAAAAAAAGATTCCTTACATACCATGTAGTAAAAGTAAAAAATGAGTAAAAAGGACTTTAAACATACATTAAAACATTTTTATAAAACTTGGACATGGATGATAAAAATAACCCCAATAAATACTTACGTATAAGCAATCTCAGATAGAAAACAATTGAGATTTCAACATTATCCCTTACCTTAGGTCTGATATGATTTGTACGTATCTGAACCTCTTGTATAATGATTTAAATAATGTCATTGAATTATTAAAGAATCATATTCATTGTTATGATATCATATATGGTTCGCTTATGACTTTATATTTCTCGTTCTTTTGTAAATCCATGTTAAAGCAGCGTTTTGGGTAAAATCGTTTCATTTATCGTACGTGTTTCGACTTGTTGTTCTTGATATTATTACTTATATCCTGATTTTCATAATTTACGAATGTAAAACATGATTTATATATAATAAATATTCATCATATACATATATATGATAGATTGATAAATGGAATGAAACACACCGTTCATGGAGACGGTAGGCCGTATGTACACATTAATGTTGTTTTCGTTTCCTTATTGAATTGAATGGAATTAAGTAGATGACATACATATATATATATATATACATAAATCCAGTATCATTATTATGTCATATATCTCATTATTATTCATTATATATACTTTATAATCATTCATTAATGGTTAACATGGAGAATGAATCTCATCGAGTAGTGGAGACGGTAGTCCGTACGTACGCACAAACGATGATATCATTCCCATGATCATGGAATTGTATTGAAGAGTATGTATAATATTTAAAAATAAAAATCACTTTACAGTAATCATATATAGTTATTTATGTACACCATTATACCCATCCATGTAAGGTGGTGGTCGAAAACCGATTACACCACGGCGTGGAGACGGTATTCCGTACGTACGCACGCGCGATGATTTTGTTTTCCGTAGGATGGATAGAAGGTGAAATAGGGTTGTTTCATATTTATAATAAAATATCAGTATATAATTAATATTGATGTTATTACTTTATAATGAGACAACTAAATAAGAAGAAGTAGAAGAAGAAAGAAACTTGAGAGAATCGAAAGAAGAGATTACCTCTTCTTCGACGCGCCTCATTTAATCCTTATCTTAAGGAAGTAGAGTTGCTCTTTTGAGAAGACCATAACCTCCAGAATGTTTCTAGGGAAGTGTAGAAGAGAAATGGTCAGGTTTTGTCCGAGAATAAAGGCTCAAAAGGGTGTGAATGGAAGTGGGAAGGGGTTCCCTTTTTATAAGGGAGGAGAGGGGCCCCTTTGGAAATTTTAAAAATATTAATTTATAATAAATCTAACCCGACTTAAAAACCACAAAAAATTACTAATATTAAAATATTAGATTATATAGGGTTGTAATCTCATAAACCAACAAAATTTAGACATGTAGGGAATTTATTTTAAACATTATCAACTTGATTAATCCTTATTTAATCTATTATATTTTATTTGTGGTAATAAGATTCTAAATTTCAAATTGTTTTAAATAATTACATATGTGCTGTGAATTATCCATAATTAGATACTTTAAAAAATTTTAGACTATATAAATTTGAATTTAAAATTTTTAAATATTTTAGTGATTTTTAAACAATTTAATAATATGTTATTTTTATAAAAAAACAATATTGTCAATTTTAACACTATTCATTTATTTGAATTTAAATAAAATACACACAGAGGATATATTCAAAATAAAATATTTAATAGGTTTCTAACATATCATAGTAATCTATAAAATTAGTGTAGAACATTAAATAGTTCATATAATATTTATTTTACAATTTGTAAAACCATTTATTTTTAATTTCTCTTAATAAAATAATTACTACAACATTTTTTTATAATTATTAAATATACTTATATGTTGCATAAAAATTATAAATAAAATACTAGGATGAAGATAAATCTTATATATTTCATAAGAATACATTTAGTCAGACTTATCTTCTAAAACACCAAACTTTTAAAATGTTATATTTATTATATTATGAAGGTGACAACTTTGACATTATTAAAATAAAATAATAAAAGTGTCATAATCACTTTTATAAGAATCCAAACGGTTATATATTAGGTCATTGAATTATTATGGTGTATATATACACTAAAAAAAGTTTTGGTCAGGTTTGTGGGCCTTTTAATGGGTATTATTATTTCAATAAAAACTCTATTACTGATTTTTCACTTAATAAATAATTTCTGCATCATTAATGTATCACCATTAATGACAATTATTTAATCCCTAAATATTATAAATAAATTTTCATGATGTAGATAATTTTATTAGATTTCTGGAGACTATTCATGTTCGAAGTTTTATGAATTTTATCACTATATTAAAATTATTATATATATAAGATTTATGAGAGTGACATGTTGTCACTTTCTTTGGTTTTAATAGTAATTAAATTATTTTCATGGTCAAAAGTCCATTAAATGAATCTAATCCGACCCTTAGGTGATATGAGTCGACTTTTAGCCATACAATAGAATTTTGGCATGTGTTAGGGTAATTTTATAATATTATATTTACCCTTAATTACCCGATTTACCTTTAACTATGCTAAATAAAATTTACCATAGTTACTATTCATAATTCCCAAAAAATAAAAAGTATCCTATTAACATTATTTGGACCCACTGATTCGAAATATGGAATCAATTTTTTCAAATTCAATAAACAGAAGTTACAGAAATTATATTAAAATTAATTCCGTTATCGAATGAAAATAGGTTTTTGTTTAAAACATTGCAAAAGATTGAATTGATTTAACCTACGAATTCAATGTAAAATCAATGATAATGACATAAATTCTATTAAATGGTATAAATATATTCTATTTATACTTTAAAACCATTAAATATTATAATTTAACCATATAAATTATTACGATGAAAAAAAGTTGTTTTTAATTAAAATATAGCGTGTTTTTACCATTCATTAAAATTTTAAAGTTATCATAAAAATATAAAAACTTTATCCAATGTAAATTTTTATATCCTGATTCAAAAGAAGAAGTTTATTTTGTAAAATATAACTTATAAACTTTTCAAAAATTAAATTTAAAATGGGTGCTCCATCAAAAGGAGGCAAAACTGCATTTTTTGAAAAATACTTATTTTACCCGAAAACATTTATTTTGTTCTCATACCATGTTCTAAAAAATGTGTAAGATGAATAAAAATGTTATAAAATTCAAGATTTAGTTAATACTATTCATAATGGTTATTTTATAATAATATTATAACCATATATTGTTGTTTAGTGAAACCTGATATTGCGTACAACACATGCTATCGAAGAAGGTCGCAATTGCGTTTAATGAAAGCCAAGTCAGAGTTGCATGTAGTGTAAAACTCTTTTGTTGTCTCGTATAACAGAATCCAACCATATTTCATTTATACATTGAATATATATATATATATATACACTCAATGTTGCGTAGAATAACTACTATCAAACGAACTTGAAATTGTGTGTAACACGATCCAAAAATAGTATTGTGTATACTGCAAGCTAATACGATGTTGCGTATAGCGCAAGATAATCTTTGTGTAGCATACAACAAAAGATATGAAATAAATTAAAAAGAATATATCTTATAAAATCTTAGGGTGTTACATTTTACCCCCCTTAAAATGAATTTCATCCTCGAAATTCGTCAGGGTTATAAATTGTTTAATATTCATAGAAACCCATATCATAAAAAGGAATACAAAAACTGAACTTTAAAAACTAAATTATTAAATGTAACGGTTACCCAAATTAACTAATCACTGGGTTTCCACATAGGATAACATAGGTGAAAATATGGATATGAAAGATAAATCTAACCATCAAGTTCTGATGGACAGTGGTAGAGGACATGGCTATGATAAAGCCAACAGTCACAAAGCCATAAATTTTTGATGATCTAAGGTACCATCTAATTAATCAGGTATAAGGGCACTAGCACAACATTTTTGGTTTTCAATATGATTTTTCTAAAGTTGAAATTTTTTAATTAAAATAAATACTTACTTTATTTCGGCACAATCTCACAGTTTTTTTATGCCTTGAACAATTTCAACTTCATCTTTTAAAGAAATGAAGTTGAATTTGTCATTTGTGAAGTGTTAGCAGATCATGTGATAGAATGATGAGTCACTCCATCTGTTTCAAACAAAAGGTTAGAAAAATTTATCAAATAAACATAAGTATTTCTATGGTGAGGTTAATCGTATACGATTTCAAAAATGAACTTATACTTCATCTATCATACCGCGTAATAAAATAAAACTAGTTTCTACTAACCAGGGACTTCCTGTAGGCCAGTGGTAGGTGATAAAAGCCTGTCGCACTTCAGTTGTGGGTTCAATTCCCACATCTTTTCCCAACGCGACGGGTTGTCGCCCGTCCTGCAGGTTGTCCTTTTTCTAAAATTACATCATTATGACATTCCATCAATAATATCGAAAAAAGTTCTAGCCTTAAACAATACTAACTTGTGTCCAACATAATCCATTCCAATCTTTAGGCTTATCCAAAATACATATGTCCAATCTCATAGTATAAAGAAAACATTTACTAGAAATGTCATCTACCGAGCATGTGAATACCATCATTTACCCCCCATATATCATACGATATATTTTTTTGGTCACATTCCAAACATGTGAATTCCTTAATAAGGTATTCTCTTGAACCATAGTGAAAACATTAATGATTTCACAAGGTAACTCTTTCCACATACAAAAATCCCAAAAATTCTATATACTCAAACCATGATATCACTTAGTCCTTATATCAATCATGAGCTCATTTCATTTTTTTCATTATTCATTCATTATGCGCATATCATCTTCTTTCCAAAAATATATGAATTAACCTTTCAGGGTTACAGGTACCATTCAACATATAATTTCAAATACTTAAGGAAAAACAATAGTGTAACAATCCTTAGATGTCTCTTTATTCCATAGTACAATGGGATTACTTATACAACATTACTCTTGATAAACATGTAATCATTCCACTACCTTCTTAAACCATTGACCGAGATTCAAAAATTCATTCATCTCACATATAATTTGTATTCTCTTCATCATCAACAACATAAATACTACCCATAATACCATGCTAATTCTCTTCATGAGACTTTCCCTTAGGTTATTGGTTTGCATAATTCCTGTACATTCCACATTTAAAACATTTAACCATTGTTGATGTCTTAGAAATACAATTATCCTTATCCATGGTGTTAACTTAACCTTTTCCTTTACAATTACTGGCTTTGTGTACTTCTTTTCCACACCCAAAGCATCTTTCGGTTCTTTTGAAACATTCTCCCTGATACCTCTTCCCACATGATTTACATGAGGGGAATTGGACTTTCTTTCTTCTATGATCATCATAAAACTCCATCTTTCTCTTATTAGTTGAGTCGGGATACTTACCAAAGTTGAGATTATTAATCCTATTATGAGATTTCTGATTAGGCATAATAACGATGTTTGGACTTCCAGATCCATTTTCATTTGGTTTCTCATGAAGAATATCAGTCCATTGTCCATCATATCCTCCATTATTATGAATCTTCCTGTTTCCAGCCATTTTCTAAAAACCCAAAAAGAATAGTGTGAGTGGAAAAAATCATGCTAGGAATACAACATAATAAAGGGGTAGTACCTTCGATATCTAATATCTTAGGTTTAATTATAATATCATTTCTGTAATTCTAGGACTATAACCTATACGTACACTTAACCTTAGGGATATCCCTAGACATACCTTAGAAATATTTCTAGGAATCTCACTAAAGTTTTCACATCCTAGTTTCCAAATTTTAACTAATCCTTTCCTCTAATACCAACTGTAGAGAACCAAATCTTGACGTACATGGATATTACATTACTTTTTCGGAATACATAATACATAACAAAATAATACACAAAAGGACCGTAATAGTTTAGTGTATTTGGAAACTCAGAAAAATAATCTTCTAATCATGGTGAAAGATCTTCAACATCTCCCATAAAGATCTTCCCCTATTGTTTTCTAACCTAAGACCATTATTTATATCCTGGGGAAAAGAAAACATAAAAAGGGTGATCTCAAATGCTCAGTAAGGGTAATCATAGAGACCATAAAACAATCCATAACATTTGAATGCAAAAACTTGAACATAAAATCTAAACATCAAAATCTTGAGCAAAGACATAAATCTTGGAAGTACGTAAGGCATATAACATAATGGAACATCAATCCTAATAAAATATCCTGGGAAGAAAAAATGTTATTTTGGAAAACCATTAAGCACATCTTATGATTTCTATAGTAGCCAAAGCATTCCTGCCAAGACCATCTTAGTGGACAAAGTCCCTTTCTGAATCGAGTTCACTCCTCATTTCAGTCTTGTATCACTTAACCGGTTTAACCTACCATTCCATCCATGTCTATCTCATGAGATATAAATCTTTACCCAATGCATTAGAGGGAGATATAGGTCCCACCCATCTCATAATGAAATCATTCTTACTTGTGCCACAACATAAACATAAATCATTCATCATAACCCAGGGAATAAAATGGGTTTCATAAACATCATTCCATTATAACATAATCCATATAAAACAAATGGATATCATTTCATCATAAGAAAATTGATACCATGTAAATAATAGAGACATTGTACTTGAAACATACATATATGAAATAATGTCATCTTAGATGGAAAATGGTTTTGATAAAACACTTGAAATGAATTCTTGAGGAAAATATCCTTTCTTCTTCAAAATCATTTTCTTTTCACAAAATGTCATGATATTTTAAAAGAAAAGGATTTTATTGAAAATAGTCATGAAATATTTTGGAGGAAGCTTCATGAAAATAAGGCTTAATAAAACCGTAAAAATCTATTCGTGTCGTATAAGTTAAAAATAACAATCTCCTCGTACTTTTGTCAGAAAAGTCAAAAAGTACCTCGTATGGTAAAAAAAGATTCCTTACATACCATGTAGTAAAATTCAAAAATGGATAAAAAGGACTTTAAAAATACATGAAAACATTTTTATAAAACTTGGACATGGATGATAAATATAACCCCAATAAATACTTACGTATAAGCAATCTCGGATAGAAAACAATTGAGATTGCAACATTATCCCTTACCTTAGGTCTGATATGCTTTGTACGTATCCGAACCTCCTATATAATGATTTAAATAATGTCATTGTATTCATTGTTATGATATCATATATGGTTCACTTATTACTTTATATTACCTGTTTTTTTGTAAATCCATGGTAAAACAGCGTTTTGGGTAAAATCGTTTCATTTATCGTACGTGTTTCGACTTGTTGTTCTTGATATTATTACTTATATCCTGATTTCCATAATTTCAGAATGTAAAAAATTATTTATATTTAATAAATATTAAGCATATAAATATATATGATTGATTGATAAATGGAATGAAATACACCATTCATGGAGACGGTAGGTCGTACGTACGCATGAACGCTGTTTTCGTTTCCTTATTGAATTGAATGGAATTAAGTAGATGACATACATATATATATACATAAATAAAGTATCATTATTATGTCATATATCTCATTATTATTAATTATATATACTTTATTATCATTCATGAATGGTTAACATGGAGAATGAATCTCATCACGTCGTGGAGAGGGTAGTCCGTACGTACGCACGAGTGATTATATCATTCCCATGATCATGGAATTGTATTGAAGCATATGTATAATATTTAAAAATAAATATCAATTTACAATAATCATATATAGTTATTTATTTACACCATTATACCCATCCAAGTAAGGTTGTGGTCGAAAACAGATTACACCACGACGTGGAGACGGTATTCCGTACGTACGCATACACGATGATTTCGTTTTCCATAGGATGGATAGAAAGTGAAATAGGGTTGTTTCATATTTATAATAACATATTAGTATATAATTAATACTGATGTTATTAATTTATGATGAGACAACTAAAGAAGAAGAAGTAGAAGAAGAAAGAAACTTGAGAGAATCGGAAGAAGAGATTACCTCTTCTTCGACACACCTCCTTTAAGACTTCTCTTAAGGAAGTAGAGTTTGTCTTTTGAGAAGAAAAAAACCTCCATAATGTTTCTAGGGAAGTGGAGAAGAGAAATGGTCAGGGGTTGGTCGTGCATCAAGGCTCAAAAGGGTGGTAAGAGAAGTAGGAAGGGGTTCCCTTTTTATAAGGGAGGAGAGGGGAACCTTTGGAAATATTAAAAATATTAATTTATAATAAATATAACCCCACTTAAAAACTACCAAAAATGACTCATATTCTAATATTAGATTATATGGGGTTGTAATCTCATCAACCAATAAAATTTAGACATGTAGGGAATTTATTTAAGACATTATCAACTTGATTTCTCTTTATTTAATCTATTAAATTTTATTTGTGGTAATACGATTCAAAATTTTAAATTATTATAAATAATTACTTATGTGCTATGAATTATCCATAATTAGATACTTTATGAAATTTTAGACTATATAAATTTCAATTTATAATATTTTAATATTTTTTTGATTTTTAAACAATTTAATAATATGTTATTTTTATAAAATAACAATAGTGTCAATTTTGACACTATTCATGTATTTGAATTTAAATAAAATCCACACAGAAGATATATTCAAAATAATATATTTAATAGGTTCCTTGCACGTCATAGTAATCTAGAAAATTAGTGGAGCACATTAAATAGTTCATATAATATTTATTTTACTATTGTAAAACCATTTATTTGATATTTCTCTTAATAAAATATTTACTAAAACATTTTTTTATAATTATTAAATATACTTAATTGTTTCTTAAAAATTAAAAATAAAATACTTGGATCACAATAAATCTTATATATTTCATAATAATACATTTAGTCAGATTTATCTTCTAAAACAACAAACTTTTAAAGTGTTATATTTATTAAATTATGAAGGTGACAACTTATACATTATTTAAAATAAAATAATATAAGTGTCATAATCACTTTTATAAGACTCCAAACGGTTATCTATTCGGTCATTGGATGATGATGGTGTAGATATACACTACCAATAAGTTTTGGTCAGGTTTGTGGGCCTTTTAATGGGTATTATTATTTCAATAAAAACTATATTACTGATTTTTCACTTAATAAATAATTTTTTCATCATTAATGTATCAACATTAATGACAATTATTTTATCCCTAAAAATTCTAAATAAATTCTCATGATGTAGATAATTTTATTATCATTCTGTAGACTATTCATGTTTGATTATTTATGAAGTTTATCACTAAATTAAAATTATTATACTTATAATATTTATGAGAGTGACATGTTGTCACTTTCTTTGGTTTTAATAATAATGAAATTATTTTCATGGTCAAAAGTCCATAAAATGTATCTAATCTAACCCTTAGGTGATATGTGTCGACTTTTAGCCATCCAATAGAATTTTGGCATGTGTTAAGGTAATTGTATAATATTATATTTACGCTTAATTACCTGATTTACCTTTAACTACGGTAAATAAAATTTACCGAAGTTACTATTCATAATTCTCAAAAATAAAAAGTAGTCTATTAACATAATTTGGACCCTCTGATTCCAAATATAAAATCCATTTTTTCAAATTTAATACACAGAAGTTGCAGAAATTAAATTAAAATTAATCCCGTTGTCGAATGAAAACGGGTTTTTGTTTAAAACATTGCAAAATATTGAATTGATTTAACCTACGAATACAATGTAAAATTAATTATAATGACATAAATTATATTAAAGGGTAAAAATATATTCTATTTATACTTTATAACCATTAAATATTATAATTTAACCATATAAATTATTACGATGAAAAAAGTTGTTTTTAATTAAAATATAGCGTGTTTTTACTATTCATTAAAATATGAAAGTTATCAGAAAAATATGAAAACTTTATCCAATGTAAATTTTTATATCCTGATCAAAAAGAAGAAGTTTATTTTGTAAAATTTAAATTATAAACTTTTCAAAAATTATATTTAAAATGGGTGCTCCATCAAAAGGTGGCAAAACTGCATTTTTTGAAAAATACTTATTTTACCAGAAAAAATTTATTATGTTCTCATACCATATTCTAGAAAATGTGTACGATGAATAATAATGTCATACAATTCATAATGTAGTTAATACTTTTCATAATAGCTATTTTATAATAATATTATAACCAAATATCATTGTTTAGTGAAACCCAGTATTGCGTACAAAACACGCTATCGAAGAAGGTCACGATTGCGTGTAATGCAAGCCAAGTCAAGGATGCATGTAGTGAAAAACTTTTTTGTTGTCTCGTATAATAGAATCCAACCATATTTCATTTATACATTGAATATATATATACACTCAATGTTGCGTAGAATAACTACTATCAAACGAACTTGAAATTGTGTGTAACACGATCCACAAATAGTATTGTGTATACTGCAAGCTAATACGGTGTTGCATATAGCGCAAGATAATCTTGGTGTAGCGTACAACAGAATATATGAATGAAATTAAAAAGAATATATCTTATAAAATCTCGGGGTGTTACAGGCAGTATATTGTCCAAAGGGCGACGCTAATCAATGGTGGTCCTTGATTCAGAATACCACGGAGGAAGAAGAGATAGAGGATATGGAATGGAGTAATTTTAAGGAAATATTCTTCGAAAAATATTTCCCTCATGAGCAATGAACTGAAATGAAGAGGAAATTCCTTGGCTTGAAACAAAGGGAAGAAGATAGTCTTGCGAAGTATGAGGCTACCTTCACAAGGTTAGCCAAGTATGTTATGGATTACTTACATGACTCGGCGGAAAAGATTGATCATTTATTTGAAGGACTTAAGCCATATCTTCTAAAGGAACTGGCTTCTCAATCATTTTCATCATATGATGAAATTGTATCAAGTGCCATTAAAATAGAGAAGGAATTTTCTAGATCAAAATTTTTCAAAGGAAACCAAGATAAGAAGCGACATTCTGATAATAAAGGAAAAGGAGAAGCACCAATGAAGAGAAAGGGAACGAATAGTTTCCCATTATGCGAGAACTGTGGAAATAATCGTCCAGGGTAATGCTTGAAAGGCAAGGGAGTCTACTATAACTGCGGAGAAAAGGGTCATCGATATGATGAATTCAAGGGGAAGAAACAATTGAATTATGTTCAATTCTACAACTACAGAGAGATGTGACACTATGAAAATGAGTTTCCTAAGCACCAAGGAAACATGCCTCAGAAAAAGCCAAGAGAGAAAGGGAGAGCCTATACGATTACAACCACGAAGGTTGATGTTCCTAGTGAAGTGGTGGAAAGTACTTTAATTGTTTCCTCAAACTTAGCTAACACTTTTTTTGATTCGGGATTATCGCATTCATTTATATCCTCTCAGTTTTATAAGAAAATTAGATATTTCTATTTTGATTTAAGAAAGGAGTTGTCAGTCAAAACTCCCATGGGATGTATCATTGCAACAAAGGCATGTCGACTAATCCCCCTCAAAACACCAAAACGTGCTTTAGTTGCTAGACTTATCATCATACCCATGACTGAATTCGATATAATTCTCAGTATGTATTGGCTATCAAATTATGATGTGAGGATTTATTGCAAGAAAAAGGAAGTTACAATTTTTGGAAATGGCGTAGAATCCCTTGTCTTTAGGGAAGAAACATCGCCATCTGATTCTTATCTAGAATCACCCCCAGTAGCTCTATTGAATGCAATAATTAGAGAGGAAGATAAAACAATATCTACGGGAGAGGAAATAAATCTTCAAATTAAAGATGTTCACATAGTGAAAGAGTACATTGATGTACTTCCAGAGGATTTACCTGGACATCCTCTAGAGAGGGAAATTGAGTTTTCCATTAACTTAATTCCAGGTGCATGACCTATATCAATGACCCCATATAGAATGGCCACTGTGGAGCTAGAGGAGCTGAAGAAACAACTAGAATAGTTGAGTGACAAAGGATTTATTCGACATAGTGTTTCTCTCTGGGGAGCCCCGGTCTTTTTTGTAAAGAATAAAGATGGATCCATGAGGATATGCTTTGATTACAAAGAAATCAATGCTATTACAAAAAATAATAAGTATCATCTACCCCAGATTGATGATTTATATGAAAAACTTCATGGAAGCAATACTTTTCAAAGATTTACCTTTGATCCGGATATCATCAACTGAGTTTGAGGAAGGAAGATATTCCAAAGAAAGCATTTCAAGCCTGGTATGGGCATTACAAGTTTACAGTGATGCCTTTTGGACTGACGAATGCACCATATATTTTCATGGATTTAATGAATATAGTTTTCAGGGAATATCTTGACAAATTTGTTGTGATATTCATCGATGATATCCTCATATACTCAAAAGGCTATAAAGACCATAAGAGTCACTTGTGAGTTATTCTGGGAACTCTTAGAAGAAATCAGTTATATGAGAAGTTTAACATGTGTGAATTATGGCTTCATTCAGTTTCTTTTCTTGGCCATATTGTCTTGAAGGATGGAATTCTAGTTGATCCTACGGAGACAAAGGCAATCCCCGATGGGCCCACGCCAACAAACATAACTGACATATAAAGTTTTATTGGCTTAGTAGGTTATTATCAGCGTTTCATGTAGAATTTTTTCCGACTGGATAACCCGCTAATGAAGCTCACATGAAAAGGGGTTAAATTTTTTTGTACAAAAGATTGTGAATATTTTTTAGAATAAATGAAAAGAAGATTAGTCAATGCTCTTATATTGACTCTACCATCGGGGAATGACGAGTTTTTTATTTATAGTGATGGTTCAAATAAAGGACTTGGTTGTGTCCTAATGCAAAATGATAGGGTTATTTCTTATGCATCACGATAACTAAAAATTCATGAGAAAAAATATCCTACTCATGATCTTGAGTTAGCCACTGTAATCTTTGCTTTGAAGATATGGAGACATTATCACTATGGTGAAAATGTGAGATTTATACTGATCCAAAGAGTTTGAAGTATATTTTCTCACAGAAAGAACTCAACATGAGGTAAAGGATATGGCTTGAACTACTAAATGATTATGATTGCACGATACACTACAACCCGGGGAAGGAAAATAAGGTGGAAGATGCTTTGAGCAGAAAGGATCATGGAGTTTTGAACCAGATGAGAGTTGAAAGGGATCCTATTTTCATAGATCTAGTAAAGATGGTTATGAGAATTAAAATAGAAGGTGAAACGTCAATGTTTTTCAAATGGTTTCCAAGCCATCTCCACTAGAAAGGATAAAAATTTCTCATGCTGATGATGAGGAGTTTCAAAAGAATATTAAAGCTGTGAATGATGGGAGATTGAGTGACTTCATATATGAAGATGGAATTTTGAAATTTGGGACCTGACTTTATGTTCCCGATATTCGTGATCTAAAAAGGGAATTGTTGGATGATGCTCATAGTTCCAATTTCTCTATACACCCTGGTAGCACTAAGATGTATAGAGATTTGAAGGAACATTTATTGTGGGACAACATGAAGAGGGAGATTGCTGATTTTGTGTCAAGATGTATGGTTTGTCAACAAGTGAAAGATGGAAGGCAACGACCTGGAGGATTATTACAACCTCTTCCCATACCTGAGTTGAAATGGGATAATATCACGATGGAATTTTTCATGGGACTACCAAAGACTCCTAGAAGAAACGATGCAATATGGGTCATTATTGATCTTCTTACCAAGTCAGCACATTTTCTTTCTATAAAAGAAGATCTACCACTTGAACGTCTAGAAATACTATATATTAATGAAGTTGTGAGACTTCATGGAGTTCCCCTATCGATTGTTTCTGATCGTGATCCACATTTTACATAAAGGTTCTGGAAAAGTCTCCGGAAGGATTTGAATACTGAGCTTCATATGAGTACTGTATATCACCCTGAAAATGAAAGACAGTCTTAAAGGACTATTCAAACTCTGGAATACATGCTGAGATCATTCTCTCTTAACATCCAATGTATGTGGGATCAATACATGCCTTTGGTGGAATTTTCCTAAAACAATAGTTTCCATTCTAGTATTCAAATGGCTCTATATGAATCATTATATGGAAAGAGATGTTGAACTCCAACTTGTTTGGATGAAGTTAGTGAAAGGAAACTTATAGGCCCAGAACTTATTGAAGAGCCCACGACAAAGTTGAAGACAAAACAAGCCCATATTAAAGCATCCCAAAGTAGATAGAAGAGTTATGATGACAACCAGATAAAGGAATTGGAATTTCAAGTGGGAGATCATGTATTTCTGAAAGTATCTCCGTTGAAGGGAGTCTTAAGGTTCGGTAAGAAAGGGAAACTGAGCCCCAGGTACACTAGACCATTTGAAATCTTGGGAAGAATCAGAGTTGTAGATTACCATTTTGCGATGCCGCCAAATATCTCTAGAGTTCATGATGTGTTTCATGTATCATTGTTAAAGAAATACATACCAGACCCAACGCATGTACTCACATATGAAGGAATAGAACTGGAACCGGATTTTTCATACTGTGAAAAGCCCATCAAGATTCTTGACACAAGGGAGCAGGTATTGAGAAATCAAACAACTCATGTAGTAAAGGTTATTTGGAGAAACCAGAATATGGAGGTAGCAACATGGGAACCAGAGGATTTCATGAAGAAGAACCACCAATATCTTTTTTGTGGGCAATGTACATAAAATTTCAAGGATGAAATTTTTGAAGGAGAAAATAATGTAGCACCCCAAACATTTTATGGTATGTTTCTGTTAAATACATTCTATTCATCACTGTGTTCCTTCTAAACAACACTAGGTTATTTAGGATATGGTCAAAACCTATCCATTAAATATAAATTTTCCACTTCTATGTTTTGAATTTCAAAAATTGGTCATCTAGAGTTATGATCAGTAAGTCATTTGGAGTCTAATAGAACAAACATAATTTTTTTTTGAATAGTAACATACCCATATGAATAGTAATATGAATAGTAATATGACCCTTATGAATAGTAAATAATAATATTATTTCATTTTCTTAAGGAAACAAGATAATGATATCTTTATTGGTTTTTCAATGAGACATAAAACCAATTGCACTTTAAGATTGTTATTTTTCAAATTAACTATGACTTTACTTAAAAATTAAATTAATAATATTTAGAAAATTATTTTTGAAAAATTTATTTCACTTTTGAATTCTATACGTCGAAAAATGTTTAGGGTGAATTTTGGGAATTTTTCTGAAACAATTTATTTTTCAGTGAATAGTAAAAAACACAGTTTTTAGTTTCGATGTGTTTATGACATCATTAATGATGAAAAAATGATGTCATAAATCTGTAAGACTTTTTTATAGTTAAATAATATGTGAGGTGTCCCAATTGTCTTATACCATGGGAAAATACCATGGGCAAGCCCATGTTTTTGCAAAAACCACTCATGAGGTGTCCCTTGAAAATTATTAAAATAATCCCTCACTTTTTCTATAAATGCCAACTTTACCTTTATTTAATTCATTCCCAATTCTCCCTCAGTTATGTTCTAGCCTCCTTACCTTCATATTAGTCCTCCAAAGGTTTCCTCAAGCCCCCAAGGTCCCAACCTTCAAGTTCTAAGGGTTACTCTACAAGGTAAGAAAATTCTCAATTTCATTATTTTTCCTTTCAAGTTCTCTTTTATGTGGTATATCTTTCATGTTTCCATACCATATTATTATTTTTATTATTATTCATGATCTAATCTATATTATTATTTATTTATGGATCGTTGACCCTTGTCCCCTCTCTTTTTAATATTTTCTAAAACCATGTTGCATAGCCGTTAGGCTGTCAAATTTTTGTAAGCGATTCAAAATTATTCTTTTATTTTGATTTCTTTATTTCTTATTTCTTTATCTCTTATTACCCAATCGGAATGAAATCTACAGAATATTTTATATTCTGGATGTTATAATGTTCATGAGAAATTCATCATCAATCTTCTTCTTTCCCCCACTTGTTCAAGGAATTAAAAACATTGTCTGTGATGTGTCGAATTACCGACATCGTGGTCGATGTGATTTCAATTTTCAATAAATATTTCAAGTATGGTCATGAAACCATTTATGTGGTTGAACCAGGTTATAATATATTTGTTATGACTCACCCATGGTTCTATAATTATTTGGTACTCATGGTTCTAATTTATAAAACAAAATGAGGTTGTTACTATCAAAGAACCACTAAAACGATTTAAACAAACATCATTAATGTTTCAACTAATGAATCATCATCATGGTATATAACCCAAAATCATTATAAGATCATTTATTTCTGCATAATTTATTTAATAATATGTATTAACAATTATATATGTTTAACCATGTTTCAAATGAACTTCCATTCATGGAAACAATTAACGAAGCAAGAAAATCAAGGGAGAAAATGCTTCCAAAACATGAAAATTGAACCAATTGAACCCATAGAAAGGGCCATGAATGAAACTAGTAAGATTATCATAAATATATTACATGTATATGAGGTTCTGTACATAATAATGAAGCTAAATTTGACTATATAGGTCATTAAGACAAACGAATAACACACTCGAGCATAAGGTAAGGGGTTTCTCATCTCACTTTCATTTCTGTGAGATTTTCAACGTTCACCACTTATTTCTTGTACATGGTATATGTGTACTGAAATTTGATATATAATAACATGATTATCTTTATATTCATGTTATTAAATAATTCATTTTATGCTCATTATGTTCTGCTCATATGATTCGACTGATTACATTGTGGTAAGGGACTTTGTCTCAACTACCTTTTCGTTGTGACTAACTTTGTATTGTGCACCTAATAATCCTTATGTGGTGTACCTAATTCCCATTTGAGATAAATTTTCATTTTAAATTATGTTTATATTAAATATCCATAATATCATAACATGGATATGTTTATTATCTAAAATGTATATCATTTTACATACAATGTTTATTTGGAAAGTTATTTTAATTATGGAAGTATTGATAAATATGTATACTCTACTCTATATGGATATTGATAAGACATATTGATATTGTATTGAATAAATGCATAAATAACTCTTTGGACATTCTGTGAAGGGTGTGTCCCTTTATAGCCCCTCGATGCATCGGTAGGTCTCATGAGACAAAACAGTTTGGCGACAAACCCTTTGAGTTTGTTTCCAAAAATTAGACGGGTTTCTACCCACAGAACTAAACCGTTTTTTCAGAATTATGGTTTCATGTTCCAGATACATGACTTCGATTTAATAATAATTCTATTTATTCATTATCAGTTATTATTATTTTCCATGAGGTTTTCACTATGACAAAATCTATGGATGTAGTTTCATTTTCAGTTTATTAATGACATTAGTTGTTCATTTATTCACTATGACATATTGATTATGTTATATAGATTGTGATTAACTAATTATTGTACTCATGATTCTTCTATTTTTAACCCTTACTAAGCTTTTGATCTCACCTCTTTCATTTTATACCTTCAACAGGTGATGAAGATAAGGTCTTCTTTTGAGTTCCTGTGGATGTAGTTTGGAGTTTTTTGTTATGTATTATATTTTGTAACATTTTCGAATGTAATTTGAGTTACATATATGTATATAGTTTCTTCAAGACTACTAAATTGATCACTCCTTTGGTATTTTCATTCATTCTAACCATGCCAATATCACAAGTAATGCACTGGTCCAACCTAGAGGGTTCGGGGTGTTACGATGGAAATGTTTTTAAAAAAATCATCTCAGGACTTCTTTTATAATACAATTAATATTTGTTAAAAACATATAAAAATTACGAAAATTAATGAAGGAAGATCCTATAAATACACAAGATATAAGTCGCTGAGGTGTATAGGATATTTTTGATCATGGGGACGAACCTTCATCTTGTCCTTAATAAAAAGTAAAGATATAGTTGTGTAAACCCTATGTGGTTAAATTTAGGAGAAAAATAATGAGCATCTTTGAACAAATATTGTATGATATTTTTTATACTAGATGAATTGAAAATATATTAATGTGTCCTACTTATAAAATTTTAATATAGGGAGAAATATAGTGTGTGTGTGTGTGTTAGTGAAGATATAAATGGTACTTCTTGAGAAAACCAATAAAGTTCTTAGAGAGAAGATGATGAGATTATAAGATAATATTTTAGAATAACATATTATATTGGTATCCAATAATAGTAAGATTATGACATGAATATATTGATCAGATCCACTGTGTTGAAGAAAGTGGATGAAAAGTGGAATACCATTGTTACTCTATATTATAGAATTTTTATAAATAAAGAAGAAGTATAGGTTTGAGAGACATACTAAAACTACTTATGTTATTTCTTATCTAGGGGTTGATCCTTTTAGTTTTAAGAGATAATATTTTACTAAAATCAATGGAGCTTACGTTAAGAGAATCCAATGATAAAATATTAAATTTTATCTAAGAACTATCTATCCATGTAGATAATAAATTTTATATTTATATTATTGAAGATTAAAACTAAATCCATGGCTCTGTATAGGGATATATATTAAACAATGTTGATTTAGTGACATTCTATGATAGGTGATGATCATCTCTAAAAAGTTTCAAAAGGATTACTAAAGAATAATTGTGTTTTTAGTAAAAACAACTTCATCATTCATGTTAAGAATATAGATACACCAATGTAATATATTGGTTTAGAATGTGGGATTAAATCCTTAATAAGGGTATTGGATGATATCAGACCCCCTAAAACATGTAAGTTTAACACATGGGCATTGAATAATACCTTCCCAAACAACCTGTAATATATTATATGATTATTTTTATATAATCCATGACTTGAACACCCCAAAAACAATATGTATTTGATTTCCTACATTAGGGTCAAACATTGTAAAAACATCATGTGTTTCTCTTTACTAATATTCAATATTTTATATATGTATATATTAACGGTTAATGTAAATTGAACAATTTTTCTTAACTAAAAATACAGTTTCAAAATCAAAGGTGGTAAAAAAAATTCTGGGTATATTTAAATTGGTAAAAAATATTAAGCACATATGATTCACCCCCTTAGGTGTTAGAATTGATACAATATTCATATCAAAGATTAATTCAATAATAAATAAATACATAATTTAAGAAATTACTATGAATGGTAACTTATGAATAGTTATTAATGAGAAATTTTATGTGTTAGAGAAACCCCATCCTTAGTAAAATAATGTTGATGTTGTTTAAAATATGTATATATATGTTTTTGAGAAGTAAAATAATTATTCACTTAAGGATTAAAATGATTCAGATACTATATTAATTGATTAATTTTACTCTCCTCATATATACATAATATTATTGTGTACTATAATGACTTGGTGATATTGAAGGTTTCTTGAAGTCTTATTCTTGTTAATGGAATTATTTTTTTTCATATATGGAAATGTTCAGATAATATGATTTTATAAAAAAAATACATTATTAGATATTCTCTATGTGTTGATTATAGATTAACTGAGAATGTGATGTCCAATGTATGATGCTATATTTATAGTATAATTGGGTAAAATTTAGAAAAAATGGAAGAAAATTTATGTTGAGAGTCCAAAAATATTTCTTCAAGTAGCATGCCAAGGTCATTGAAACCTGGAGATGTTATTTGGAAGGAAGGGGTAATGATTATATAAGACGTATTTTTTATGATACCAAAATGGGTTCTGGAAACATTAATTATTTTCCAATCCATGTATCCATGTTATAGAAATTAAATCTATGGTCTTTAAGGGTATATGATTGATAGTTCGTACTTTACAAATTTTGTAAGAATACATGTGTTCAGAATGTTGGGAATTGTTGTTTATGCATGTATTTTTTTAATAAAGTGAAAAGGAAAATATTTTCTACATAAATAATTCAAATTAAAAGGAATATTTCATCCCCAAATGGATCATTGTAGTGGTTTTGTATAGTAATATGATTTCTCTTACATGATTTGAGATGTTTTTATTAATAAAGAGTTGTTAGGAGAAAAATAAGGTAATGAATTTATTACAAATGATATATGATTCATCATAATGCGTGGAATTTTTTGAGAAAAATACATGAATAAAATAATGGTCAATTCCCCTGAATATCCTATATAATTTATCATATGTAATTATTAAAGAAAATTAATATTTACATTTAGTTACCCAAATAAAGTGTATACCATAATTTCCAAATTTACAATATGAGATGTAAAAGATAATATCACTTAATATCCTAAAAGTTTTTTTGTATTCTAGTGAAGTGAAATATAAAGAGTTTCATTTTATTATTATAAGTTAGGGATTTTCACTTTATCCTAAAAGAGTTTACTATGGGCTAGTAAGTAATATAGTGAATAGTTATATTAATCTCATTGGGAAATATTATTGGAAAGGGTTCTAAGGATGATGATTTTGTACTTAGAAATGTTCTATATAGAAAACATAAGTTATTAATATCATAATATATGATTTTATGGATTTTATAAGTTAATATATATACAAGGAGTTGAACATTAGGAATATGTTTCCAAAATATCATTATTATTAAAAATTTATTTCTTTATAGTATTAATAAAAAAGTGTTTTGTGGGAGGGTATTATCTTATATTCAAATAGTTATGTGTTAGTAATTATATATGGATATAATAAGTTTAAAAACCCTATAAAGTGTGGTAAACATAAGGCTAATATAGAGTCTATCATATGTGATATGTCAGACCAGTTTCTATTTATTTTTTTGTTTAGTATTCTTATAAGTGTTTTCTAAATATAAAATATATCATTAAAAAATTGAAATCTCTACTTAATCATTCCTTCATATAGGATGAATATATGTATATATAGATATATAATTTGTGAAATTTAACGAAAGTTTTCCTCTCAACGAATAACTTTTAGATATCCCAAACTAATGTTCGTCATAGAGTATTATAGGTTATAATATAATTTTGTAGTTAGCCTTGGCAAGACTCTTATATCGAGATATCGAATATGCTCAAAAGGAAAAAAATTCCTGATGATCCACTAAGTATACAATATGGAATTTCATACACTATTCCATTCATATAGTTGGGTATCAAGGATCATATGTATAACCTACAGTAACCATGGTCATTGAGATAAATATTATAGGAACCTTCTAAATTTTATACACTTATTACACAAGACTTGAGGATTATTTAATGAAGGGTGGTTGGTTAATTTGTTGATCATGACATCAGTTGGCTCTCAATGAAGATGGAATTTTTTTCTATCAGATTGAAATTATGACACATTGGGCCTTAATTGAGATAGACTAGGGATTTTGAGGCCACACTTAAATAGTATATGTTATTTTATTGTCTATTGGGATGAGGATAATTTGACATTCTCGTCCATAATGGTGAATTAAATGTGAGGTATTTATCTACTATGTAAGTATATACTCAAAGAGTTGAGAAAAAATAAGTAGGATATATGGGGTTGGCATACTCTTTATAACATGGTATCTCAATGTGCTAGGTAAGTCAACAAATAAGAATACAAGCTAGCATGTGATGTGGATGGTGGAAGATATAATAACATGGTTGGATGGATAATACCTATTGTATGACTTCTATTTTTTTGGGAATATTCCATGAAACTAGCTTCGATTGTTAGTTTGGATGAATGAAAAACATTAACAGAAGAGTGAGTCTTCCATGATCAACAGTCTTTAAATAGTTGTGGAATGAGGTGATTTGAATGGGAGTACATTATTCAGGCAATACTTTTATGAGTTGGTTGTTTCATTTACTCAACTACTATAACTCATGAGTAAATTAGTGAGAAAATAAGTAGTATCCATAAGGGATCTGTATAAAAGAGGAACCTTTTATTCAATTATTTTTTTTGATATCATGAAATATTTCCAAGCACTCAGCTGAAACATTCGTATTCCCAATGCTCTATTCTCCTTTCCTTTATAAATAGTGAGGAATTGGAATGTTGTGGTGATAAGGATAATCCCAATTTTATGATGAATTTTTAATCCTCTAACACCCCAAGCTTCCACAGTACGCTTCTCTTCGAATGATATAGTTGTGTGTGTTGTACGCAACTTCGAGTTCTAACACACCATAACCAATCAAACTAGACGTTATTAATAGTAATACCTACTTTTTGTAATTTTATAAATTTTATCCTTCAAAATGGACTTCATTTTTGGATTAGAAATATTGAAATTAGATTACGTTGAATTTTTGGTATTTTTCTGAAAACTTTCTATTTTTGATGAATAGTGAAAACACTGAGTTATAGTTTAAAACCGAATTTTTATTTAAATAAATATTTTTTTATTTAAATTTATTTTAGGTAAAATTATATTCATAATACCTATATAAGTTCAATGTAATTCATTGGAGTCAGTTTATAATAATTTTAGATATATAAAAGTTTTATTGAACTTTTCACCATCTTTTACCCACCTCCTAGGAGCATTTGCAAATTTACAGAAAACTTAATTTTACCACTTCTGTGAGTTGAATTTCAAAAATCCAAGAAACATGGTTGATATCAGTAAGAAAAATTTGGTTCAATAAGATGAAAATAATTTTTGGTGAATAGTAACTTTTTACTTTCATTCACCACGGTTAAAAGTAAATAGGGTATTTAAGGGTAAAAATTATATTATTATTACCCTAACACATATCCTAATTATATTTTATTAGTATAATTCGACCAAAAACAACTTTAGGAATAAAATATTAACCTCTTTGGTCCACTTGGATTAGATTAGGACACTTATTATTATTTTATTTAAAGAAGAGTTAAAAGAGTTAAAATCAAACATTAATAAATAAAATATTTTTAATATAGGGTTATACATAAGATAAATTAGACTATAAATAATCATTATAAAGATAAAAAGATTTCCTAAATAATGGTATTTTATTTATATTTTTTATACATAGAATAATTTATTTTATGTTTGACACAATGATGATAAAGTAATTACCTAATTAATGAAATATTAAAATAATTGATATTATAAATATCAACGTAAATGTAATTTGAGACTTTTTTTATTCAAATAATTTTATAGGTTAATATTACATATTAGTGTTGGTTAGATTATTTTTTTGATGTAATAATGATGTTATGAATTTTGAAAAAACATAGTACCAAATAGTGTCAAAATTGACATAAAAGTGTTTTTAAAAAAAATATTATATTATTAATATTCTATTTCTAAAAATCTATGGTTCGGCCCAAATACTTATATATTGATAGGTGTATCATTATTGAACCACTTTGGGTTCTCGTGGAAGTATATAGTAATTTTATTAACCATATAATATAAAATTACAAAGAGACATGGTAAATGTCCAACTATTTAACTAAGAGTTAAATCTAAAGGATAAAGTTAATATAGTGACCCAAAGCTATCTTAAACCTATTGGTTGAGTGTTTTTAGACCCATCCCCACCTTATTCTTTAAATAATCCATTTTTTATCCACAATAAACTGAAAATGAATTTATTATAAAATAATATTTCTAGCTTTTCTAAAGGTTCCCCTCACCCCTATTATAAAAGGGCACTCCATTTATCGCTAATTCACACCTTCAAAGACATTTGGATTGGAAATACCCTGACAAAATACCCTCCCAAATGTCCTACATTCTTCCTATAGGTCTTCATTTTGTCATAAATCCAATCTAAGGATCCATTTTGATCAGATCAAAAGGAAGAACCCGAAGAATAGGAAAAATATTTCATCACCTCTTTCAAGTTCCTTTCTTCTTCCACTTCCTTTTTATTTGTTGTTTCCATTCTAAAATAATAAATACATTATATTCTATATACTATGATGTTATTATAAATATTTTACAACCAAATTCATTATTCTATCCATCCTTTGAATGACATGTCACCATACGTACGTACGTACGGCTTACCGTCTCCACGTCGTGGTGTAATTGTTATTCAATACATTATTATTTGGATGGGTATAATAATGATGTGTAATTGATGTAAATAATAAATATAACATGATAATTATTCTGTATATATGATATACCATCCAATTAAATATTATTTTAATATCAAAAGAATGATATTGTCGCTGGTGCGTACGTACGGATTACCGTCTCCATGAACGCGATGAGATTCATTCCCCATCGTATCCATTCAAGACAAATTTTCATTTTATGATTAACAATAATGTTTAAATACATGATATCATTCTGTATATTAATAAGATACATCCCATACATAATAAATATGACCCACATAATGAATAATATTAAGTAAAACGAATCCGTTAACACCCAAAACGATGATAATACTAAGATATTATTAACAGAGAAATGTTAAAAGATCATATTTGATATAATATTAATGTATATGATTCTTTTATAATTTAATAACAATTATTTCACCATTATACAGGAGGTTAACCTACCATCAACCATGTAAAATTACAAGGTAAGGGTTAATTCTACAATCTCTTCATTATCTGAGGTTGTTTATATGTAATTATCTACTGTGACCTCTTTATCATCATGTTTCTTAAAAATGTATTTCAAAACATCCTTCCTATTTTATAGATTATGGTTTAAAGTAATTTATACCCTTGTTTGACTTTTATAATATGTTTATAAAGGAATATTTCTGTCGTTTTCCAAACAAGGTCCTTTATAACCTTTTCGACAAAATTTAGGTAAGAATGTTTTTTAACTTATATGGCGGGTGCGGCTATTTTCTGCCGTTATAACATCATTATAGCTTCCCTTACAATCTAATAAGAATATTTTCAAATATGAATGTTTTCTTTTATAATTACATGACTTTTAAATGATTTTATAATAGAAAGAGATATATCTCTAAAAAGTTTTTGATTTCATCTATGTCAACATCCTTTTATGAATTTTAATCTTATTTGAAGTTGATTTATTATGATTAAAAACTTCAATATTGTATTGAAGGATTTGTGATATGATTCAATATGGATGTTTTATTTCATACCATTCATGGTTTATGGATAAAGTATTGACATTTCGTATGCCAGTTTTAATATGAATGATTATGTTATGTTCAAACCTTTTCATATGAGGAATTCATTGGACTTAGTAAGTGATGGGTGGAGCCCGCTATAGCTCCTCAATGCATCAGTAGGTCTCATGAGAAAAAATAGTGTCTCCACACAAGGCCTTGAAAAAATCATAGTTTTAGTCTTGGCACAAGGCCTTGACTATGTGGTTATGAAGTTTGGCATTATGCATTCCATCTTTATGAAAGTGGCTATTGATATTGCATGTGATTATTCGACTAGTAGAATATCCATGTGGATAAGTAAATGGAATTGTTTGATTTTATATTTTCGATATTATACTGAAGTTCAAGTTTAAAAGGCTTTTGTTTTAGTCTTATACATTGACTTAAATGTTTATGCTTATTTATGAATGTTTCCGCTATATTGTTATCCTTAATGAGAATCTGAGCTCACCCCTTTCTATGTTTTATTTTTTCCAGGATGGGAAGAAGTATTTTTTGACTGACCGGTAGGGATAGTCTGAGGGGATATGTCTGTGGTCTATGGAAACAATGTTGTTGTAGTTTTTTATTTTATGATGTAATGAAAACCTTATGAATGTATCTAGTACTTCCAAGGCTAATAAACTAATCGGTATTTCAAAACATGATCTTTTGTGATCATGCCAATGTAAAGTAATAATGCAATGACTCAGGGTAATTGGGGTCGGGTCATAATAGTTGGTATCAAAGGAAGTTTAGTACAATCCTTGTAATCTAGATTTAGATAAACTCGAATTAGAGCACATTACCCTAAGATAGACTTTGAGGATTAGTATAGAAGAATTTCTTAGAATTTTAATATTATGGAGATTTTGTGAGTTTTGCAAGAAATACATCCCTATATAGATACAAGAAGGTAGAGGCGGCTCTGGCACAAATGTACCTAGGGGAAAAACCCAAAAACACCGTTTTGAGCTAGACTTGAACGGGAACTGGTGCATGATAATGAGCCTTCCTGCACTCTTGGTTACGACACTCCCGGGGGATATGCTAAGGATAATTCTCATTTTATTTACAAACCATTATGAAGGGTTTATGAGTTTATACTTCCTTAAAGAAAACATATTTATGATTTTGGATTATATCCATAAACTGTTCAATTTATATTAAGTGTTTTAGAAGTTTGGATTTATGAATTTTGATTCATAAACTATTATAGCTGATGCCATTGTTTTGAAATGGCTCCTAGTGGAAGGAATGGAAACCATATCAATGAATTCACTACATATAGGGATTTCCCTCCTACTCAAGATAATTATAGTGGAGTTGGTAATTAAACTGGTGCTAATCCGCTTATCACTATACTGAGACAACTCACTCAGGTTATGAATAATATCCATACCCGTATAGAGAACCCTGATATGCAGTGTAGAGGATCAATGTTAGATCGCTTCATGAGGCAAAAACATCCAACATTAAATGGGGGTACAAATACATAGTAGCCGAGCAGTGGATAAATTCCTTAGAAAAAATATTCCACACCTTGGGGAGTAGAAAAAGGGGAAAAGTTATAATGGCGGTTTAACGCCACACTGGAGATGTTGATCAATGGTGGTCATTGATTCAAAACATAAGGGACGATGATGAAGTATCAAATATGGAATGGAGGGAGTTTAAAGAACTTTTCTTAGAAAAATACTTTCCTCATGACCATCGAGAATATATGGAAAGGAAATTTCTGAGTCTGATCCAAAAGAAGGATGATAATGTCACAAAGTATGAAGCAAACTTTACAAGTTTAGCGAGGCATGCTGCAGATTATATACGTAACCCAAGAAGTAATATTGACCGTTTCTTTGATGGGTTAAAACCATTTCTCCATCGATAATTAGTATCAAAATCCTTCTCATCATACGAAGATATTGTCTCATGTGCTATCAAGTTAGAAAAATAATTCTCTAAGTCTTACGACATTAAAGAAAATCAATAGAAGAATATATATGTTGAACACTCTAGAAATGTAAATAAAGGGAAGAAGAGAAAAGTTGAATATCCATCCTACAGTAAATGTGGGAAGAAACACCCTGGTACTTGTCTGAAGGGAATGAGAGTATTGCAAGTTTGGTGAAAAAGGCCACCAAGATCGTGATTGCAAGAAGAAGAAAGTGGTTTTCTATGTTGAATGATGTAATTTTAGAGAAAGGGGACATTATGTGAATGAATTTTCTAAGAGTTAGGGGAACGTACCGTAGAAAAGGCCAAGGGATCAAGGCCAAGATTATTCTTTCACTAATGCTGAGGTTGAAGCTCTGAAAGACGTAGCGGTAGGTAATTTAATGGTTTCCTCAAGTTTAGAAAATTCTTTATTTGATTCTGGATCATCGCATTGTTTCATATCTTTCTAGTTTTCTAATGAAATTAGATATTTCCAATTTGATTTACCAAGGGAGTTTTCATTCAAAACTCTTAAGGGAAGTATCATCGCAACAAAGTTTTGTGAATCATTTTCCATTAGAGCATATAAATTTTCTTTATCTGCTAATCTCATCATCATACCCATGATAAAATTTTATATAATCTTCATTATGGATTGGGTTTCGGACCATGATGCTAAGATTTATTGTAAGAATAAGGTGGTTAAATTTTTTGATGATGATGATAAAGAACACCTTATCTTTAGGGAAGAATCGTCACCACCTAATTCTTATCAAGATCCACCCCCAGTAGCTCAACTAAATTCAATTATTGGGGAGGAAGAGAATGAAACAACTGTTGTTGAAGAAAATAATGTTCAATTATAGGTTGTACCTATTGTGAAAGAATATGTTGATGTGTTTCCAGAAGATTTACCTCGACATCCTCTAGAATGACAAATTGAGTTTTACATTGATTTAATTCCTGGATCAAGGCCCATATCGAAGACCCCTTAGAGAATGCCCATTGTGGAATTAGTGGAACCAAAGAAAAAACTAGAGGAATTGAGTAACAAGGGTTTTATTCTCCCTAGTGTTTCTCTATGGGGAGCCCCTATCCTTTTTGTTAAGAAGAAAGATGGATCTATGAGGTTCTACATTGATTACATGAAGATTAATGCTATAACAATAAAGAACAATTATCCCCTACCTCGCATTAATGATTTATTTGACCAAATTCATAGAACTCAATATTTTTCAAAGATTGACCTTTGATCTAGATACCATCAGTTGTGCGTGAAAAAGGAAGACATTCCGAAGGCAGTATTTTGAACTAGGTAGAGGCATTACGAGTTTACAGTAATGCCTTTTGGATTAACTAATTCACCCTATGTCTTCATTGATTTAATGAATAGGGTTTTCAAGGAATATATTTATGACATCGTAGTGGTATTTATTGATGATATATTGGTATAATCCAAAAGCTACGAAGATCATGAAAATAACTTTCGCATTATTCTAAAGACTCTTAGAAGACATGAATTATATGGGAAGTTTAGAAAGTGTAAATTTTGGCATCAAGAGATTTCTTTTCTTATCCATATTATCACTAAGGATGGAATATCTGTTGACCCTTCAAAGACTAAGGCAATCTAATAATGGATAGCACTAACGAGTATAACTCAGGTACGCTGTTTTATTGGATTAACAAGTTATTATTGATGTTTCGTCCAGAATTTTGCCCAGTTGGCTAACCCATTAACAAATCTCACATGAAAAGGGGTTAAATTTGTTTGGAAAAAAGAGTGTGAAGAATGTTTTGAAGAACTAAAGTGAATATTAGTCAATTATCTTATATTGACTCTACCATCAGGGAATGATGGGTTTGTTATTTATAGTGATGCTTCAAATAAAGGATTTGGTTCTGTCCTTATGCAGAATGACAGGGTTATTGCCTATGCATCACGATAGCTAAAAATTCATGAGAAGAACTATCCTACTCATGATCTTGAGTTAGCAGCTATAATAGTTGCATTGAAGATTTTGAGACACTATCTCTATCGTGAAAAATGTGAGATATATACCGATCACAAGTGTTTGAAGTATATTTTCTCAAAAAAATAACTCAACATGAGGCAAAAGAATTGATTGAACTACTCAATGATACTCTACCACCCAAGGAAGGCAAATAAGGTGGCAGATGCTTTGAGAAAAAAGGATCACGGAGTTTTGGACAAGATGAGAGTTGAATAGGATCCTATATACATGGATCTAGTAAAGATGGATATAGGAATCACCATGGAAGGTGAAACATCAATACTTTTTCAAATGGTTTCCAACCCATCTTTTCTAGAAAGGATAAAGGGTTCTCAGACCAGTGATTCATATTTTCAAAAGAAGATTAAAGAAATGAATGATGGGAGATTAAGTGAATTTGTGTATGAAGATGGAATTTTGAAATTTGGGAAGAGACTTTGTGTTCCCAATATACCTGATCTAATAAGGGAATTGTTGGATGATGCTCAAATCTCCAATTTCTCTATACACCCTGGGAGCACCAAAATGTATAGATATTTGAAGGAACATTTTTTGTGGGACAACATGAAGAGGGAGATTGCTGATTTTGTGTCAAGATGTATGGTTTGTCAACAAGTGAAAGCTGCAAGGCAACAGACTGGAGGAGTCATGCAACCACTTCCCATACCTGAGTGGAAATGGGATAATATTACGATGAACTTTGTCATGGGACCACCAAAGACTCCTAGATAGAATGTTGAAATATGGGTCATTGTTGATCATCTTACCAAGTCAGCACATTTTCTTGCTATAAGAGAAGATTTACCACTTGAACTTATAGCAATACTATATATTAATAATGTTTTGATACTTCCTAGACTACAACTATCGATTTTTTCTAATCGTGATCCCCATTTTAAATCAAGATTATGGAAAAGTATTCAGAAATCCCTTGATACTAAACTTTGTTTGAGAATTTCCTACCACCCCCAAACTGATGGACAATCAGAACAGACTATTTAAACCTTAGAAGACATTTTGAGATCACGCTCACTTGACTTTCAAGGTATGTGGGATGAATATTTACCTCAGGTAGAATTTTCTTATAACAATAGCTACCATTCAAGTATTTAGATGGAACCATATGAAGTGTTATATAGAAAGAGATGTCTCACACCAACCTGTTGGGATGATGTTAGTGAAATAAAACTCATAGGCCCAGAACTGGTGGAGGAAACAATGGAAAAGGTAAAGGTAATCCAAAACCACATCAAAGCAGCTCAAAGTAGGCAGAAGAGCTATACTGATAATAGAAGGAAGGATTTTGAATTTCAGTAGGAGATCATGTTTTCTTGAAGGTATCTCGATGGAAGGGTGTTATATGTTTCGGTAAGAAGGGAAAATTGAGTCCCAGGTACATCGGACCTTTTGAAATTCTAGAACTAATTGGGGCTGTAGCTTACCATTTGGCAATGCTGCCAAGTCTCTCAAAAGTTCACGATGTATTCCACATATCACTATTGAGAAAATACATGCCTGACCCAATGCATATACTCAGCTATGAGAAATTAGAACTGGAACTCGATCTGTCTTATTGTGAATAGCCTATCAAGGTTCTTGATACAAGAGAACAAGTGTTGAGAAACTAGACGACTCTTCTGGTGAAAGTTCTATGGAGAAACCATAAGATGGAAGAGGCAACGTAGGAACCTGAGGAACTTATGATCAAGAAAAACCTGAGTCTTTTTACACAGTAATACTCTAGAAATTTCTAGGATGAAATTATTTGAAGGAGGGGAGAATGTAACACCCCAAGCTTTCATGGTATGCATCTCTTTGAATAATACAGTAGCGTGTGTTGTACGCAACATCGAGTTCTAACACACCACAACCAATCAAACTAGCCGTTATGAATAGTAATACACACTTTTTGAAATTTTATAAATTTTATGTTTCAAAATGGACTTCATTTTTGGATTTGGAATATTGAAATTAGCTTAGGGTGAATTTTTGGTGTTTTTCTTAAAACATTCAATTTTTGATGAATAGTGAAAAACAATGAGTTATAGTTTAAAATAGAATTTATATTTAAATAATTATTTATTTTATTTATATTTATTTTAGGTCAAAATAGATACATAATACCTATATAATTTCAATGTAATTCATTGGAGTCAGTTTATAATAATTTTACATATATAAAACTTTTATTGAACTTTTCACCATCTTTTACCCACCTCCTAGGAGCGTTTGCAAATTTACATAAAATATAATTTTACTACTTCTGTGAGTTGAATTTCAAATATCCTAGAGAAATGGTTGATATCATTAAGAAAAATGTGGTTCAATAAGATGAAAATATTTTTTGGTGAATAGTAACTCTTTTACTTTTATTTACCACGTTTAAAAGTAAATAGGGTATTTAAGAGTAAAAATGATATTATTATTATGCTAAAACATGTCCTAATTCTATTGGATAAGTATAATTCGACCAAAAACAACCTTAGTAATAAAATATGAACCTATTTGGTCCACTTGGATTATATTAGGACACTTATTATTATTTTATTTAAAGAAGAGTTCAAAGAGTTAAAATCAAAGATTAATAACTAAAACATTTTTAATATAGGGTTCATTTAAAATATAAATTAGATTATAAATATTCATTATAAAGATAAAAAAATTTCCTATATAATGGTATTTAATTTTTATTTATTATACATTAAATAATTTAATTTATTTATGACATAATGAGGATGCAGTAATTACCTAATTAATGTAATATTAAAATCATTGATATTATAAATATCCAAATAAATGTAATTTGGTACTTTTTATGAATTAAACTAATTTTATTGTTAATATTACATATTATGGTTAGTTATATAAATTTTATTGAAGTAATAATGCTGTTATGAATTTAGCAAAAACAAAATACCAAATAGTGTCAAAATTGACGTAAAAGAGTTTTTAAAACAATATTATATTATTAATTGATATTGTATTCCTAAAAATCTATGGTTTGGCCAAAAGACTTATATAATGGTAGGTGTATCATTATTTAACCACTTTGGGTTATCTTGGAAGTATATATTATGTTTATTAACCACATAATATAAAAATACAAAGAGACATGGTAAATGTCAAACTATTTAACTAGGAGTTAAATAAATAAGATAAAGTTAATATAGTGACCCAAACCTGTATAAAACCTATTGGTTGAGTGTATTTCACCCATCCCCACCTTATCCTTTAAATAATATATTTTTGAGCCATTATAAAACGAAAATGATTTTATTATAAAATAATATTTCTAGCTTTTCCTAAGGTGCCCCTCACCCCTTTTATAAAAGGGCACTCCCCCTTCTCTCTAATTCACACCTTAAAAATCCCTTTTGATCGCCCAACACCTTCCCAAATACCCTCTCAACTGTCCTAACGTAATCCTAGAGGTCTTACTTTAGTCAGAAAGCCAACCTAAGGAGTCCTTTTGATCAAATCAAAATGAAGAACACGAAGAAGAGGTAAATATTTCACCACCTCTTTCAAGTTTTTTTCTTCTTCCACTTACTTTTTCTTTATTTATTCCATTATAAAATAATAACTCTAGTATCTTCTATATAATTTGATGTTATTATAAATATGGTACAACCAAATTCATTATTATATCCATCCTTTGAATGACATGTCACCATACGTGCTTACGTACGGCTTACCGTCTCCACGCCGTGGTGTAATTGTTATTCAATACATTATTATTTGGATGAGTATAATAATGATGTTTAATTGATGTAAATAATAAATATAAAATGATAATGATTATTTATATATTATATAACATCCAATTATATATTATTTTAACATCAAAAGAATGATATTGTCGCCCATGCGTACGTACGTATAGATTACCGTCTCCACGAACGCGATGAGATTAATTCCCCATCGTATCCATTCAAGAATAATTTTCATTTTATGATCAAAAATAATTTATAAAGACTTGATATCATTCGGGATATGAATAAGGTACATCCCATCCATAACATATATGACTCAAATAATGAATAATATAAAGGAAAATGAATCCATTAACACCCAAAACGATAATAATACTATGATATTATTAACAAAGAAATCTTAAAAGATCATATATGATATCATTTAATTTATATGATTATTGTATAATTTAATAACAATTATTTCATCATTATACAAGAGTTTAACCTACCCTCTACCAAGTAAAAGTACAAGGTAAGGGTTAATTATACCATCTCTTCATTATCATAGGTTGTTTACATGTAATTATCTATTAGGGACTCTTTATCATCCACATACATGTTTCTTAAAAATGTATTTAAAAAAATCCTTCCTATTTTATAGATTATGGGTTAAATTCATTTACAGCCTTGTTTGAATTTTATAAAATATTTATAAAGAAATATTTCAATCATTTTCCAAACAAGGTCCTTTATAACCTTTTCGAAAACAAATTAGGTAAGAATTGTTTTTAACATATATAGCGAGTGCAGCTATTTTCCACCATTATAACATCATCGATGCTTCCCTTACAATATTATAAGAATATTTTCAAATATAAATGTTTTCTCTTATAATTAAATTAATTTTTAATGATTCAAAAATAGAAATAGATATTTCTCTAAAAGGGTTTCGATTTCATCTATGTCAACATCCTTTGATGGATTTTATGCTTATTTGAAGTTGATTTATTATGATACAAAACTTCCATATTGTATTGAATGTTTTGTGATATGTTTGAATATGGATTTTTATTTCATTCCATTCATGTTTTATGGATAATTTATTGACATTTCATATGCCAGTTTTAATAAGAATGTTTTTGTTATGTTTAAACCTTTTCATATGAGGAATGCATTGGACTTAGTATGTGACGGGTGGATCCCTCTATAGCTCCTTGATGCATAAGTAGGTCTCACGAGACAAACTAGTTTCTTGGCACAAGGACTTGACAAAATCTAATTTTTAGTCTTGAAACAAGGCCATGACTGTGTGGTTATGAAGTATGGAATTATGAATTCCATCATTATGAAAGTGGATATTGATATTGCATGTGATTATTCGACTAGTAGAATATCCATGTGAGTAAGTAAATGACCTTATTTGATATTATATTTTCCATATTATGCTGAAGTTAAATTTTAAAAGGCTTTTGTTTTAGTCTTACACATTGTCGTAAATGTTTGTGCTTATTTATGAAAGTTTTAGCTATATTGTTATCCTTACTGAGCATCTGAGCTCACCCCTCTCTATGTTTTAATTTTCCCAGGATGTGAAGAAGTATTTTATGACTGACCTATAAGGATATTCTGATGGGATATGAGTGTGTTCTATGGAAAAAATGTTGTTGTATTTTTTCACTTTATTATGTAATGTAAACCTTATTAATGTATCTAGTACTTCCAAGGATACTAAACTAATCGGTCTTTAGATACTTGAACTTTTGTGATCATGGCAATGTTATGTAATAATGCACCAAATCTAGTTAACTAGGGTCGGAGAGTTACACATCCTATCTCATCGATAAACAACATATTTAAGAATATTTAGATAATTCTTCAATGATCAGCATCTTGAACAAAATAATATGAAGCAGTGGTTATAATGGTTAAAAGTACACTAGTTCTATCGTTATTCATTCCTAATTATTGTGTGTTTTAATTTTTCTTCAATGGATTTCTTAGATTTGGTTTCCCAATCACTTAAATTTAAAACTATTATGTGTTATTATATCCCTATAAGACTCATTAAATGTTAGGAAAACACTTTTTATAAAAACATAGATTTTAACTTCCTGATAATAGTTAACTGATGATTAAATATTTATCTTTGTATCTATAATGGATGATTCAAGGGAAGGTATGTCTATTTTCATAGCACCTTACATAAATGTAAACAAGTAAGGAATTTGGAAGGAAAAATTATAACCTATTTAAATAATCACTACATGAGAAAACAAATTTATCTATAGGTGAAAACTTTATTCATGGGCCCAAGGACCATTGGTATATCATATGTTCATGATCATTACTAACGTGATGGATATTATCATGAAATTATTACCAAAACCTCAGTTCATTAGAATATACAAGGAAAATAGGTCTGGTGAAGTTTGTGTGGCAGTGGCCTACCTATCACCACTAAAAGTACCCATGGTGATAAATATAGTAAAAAAATAATCTTTCACCAATATGTTTTGTTCTTGAGACCACATAGTTATCTTTACAATACATTTACTAATTCACATCATAACAATATATATATATATATATCAATATATATTAATTTTGATATATTTATTATAAAATTTATCAGATATTTAAAAGATTATAAAATATTTAATATTATGAAACCTATGAGAGTCCTTTTTCCATGTTTTGGATTAACCATAGGGGTAATAAGTATTGAATGACCTTATAAACATAAGAAAAATTTCCCATGAAATTATTCCTATGGTTAATGGCCCTATACCCACTAGACATATAGATCATGGTGGTATTTAATTTTATGTGTTCCTACAGCCATGGTCTATGTGACCTATGTTGATAGGCCCCACCCATATGGGATTACATATTGGGCCATTATTCCCATGGATATAAGAACATGTGATAAGGTCTTATCATCATGGTACACATAGACCATGGTTATAATACCCTTCCAGTGTCGATAAGTCTATAACCAGATTAACATATAGCCATGATCCCATTTTCCCATGGATATAGTCCTTTCGAGCATGGACCTCTTGCTTTGGGTGATATTGCCCATGGACCTAGGTGCTTAAAATTGGACTTAACAATATAGAATGTTCATATATATGGATATATTCCAACATATATCCACATTTATACTGACCGTGGTTAAAGACCAAATTTCATAGGGAGGTTTTCAAGTTTAAAACTTGTGTCCGAGAGGTTATATGAATGTATTAAGACCATAAAAGGTACCTAAAGGTGAATTAGAACATTGGAGTGTTAAATAATAGGATAAACATGGAATTAATTTACATGATAAAAAATTTATTAATATAAATTAAGAAAAATATTAATTTAATATTATTTCCTAATTTTCTACCATTTATGATATGTGGTAAAAAAATTATTTCTTATGAAGGTACAAATAGTGTGAAACAACTGAGATTTAAAATGATTATTGATAATCTTAGTACATTTGACCAAGGAAGAATCACTTTATTTTAATGGTCTAATTACTAATCTTCTACATAATCTTTCTACATTAAGTGAAACTATATTAAAATCTGGTCAAGTTTTAAATATTTTTAGATTTACACCTACTAGATAGAGTGAAAATTCTTATTATATCAGGAATTCCACACTTATTAAATATTTAAAAATAAAAATTTTGATTAATACATTCATGATTTGTGATGATAAAATATATAAATATGTTGATGATAATAAATTCTTAATAAATGATAGTTCTTTTCCTTAATTTAATTCATCATTGTGTGAGAGAAATTAAAAATAATTGTTAACAAATTCATCTGATGAAAGTGATTTTATTAGTTTCAATTCTATAAAAACATTTCCTCAAAATTATAAAAGATTTGATTTGTTGTATAAGATTATAAAGGGCATCATATTATCCTTTAACAAATTCAATAAAGATGATGAAAAATCAAAATAAGAAAGAATATTTGAATGTAAAAATCACAGATATATCAATCTTGATTTCCCTAAACATTAAGCGGAGATTAAAATTGTAATTTTTTAAGAAAATAATTTTCTGAAAATAATGTACAAGAATCTTGGAAAGATACTTAGTGTGATTAAAATAAATCTATTAATGAATCTAATTTTGAGACTATAGATTATATATCAAATAAATTAGATAATAGGTATTTTATTTCTCAGATTGAAGAGGTATATTCATTTCTATCACATGTACAAGAATATGATGACTATTGTCTTGATAATATTAATGAGTATTGCTTAATCCTTGAACATAAATATGATTGAGTAATGAAATATCATAACTCTTAAAAAATATTATGATTATATTATTTAGAAAATTAATTTTTTCTCTAACTAGTTTTTAGAGTTCATAACTATATTTGATAAAGTTAAATCCTTTTATATTATGAATTAAAGTGAAATTAATGATTCTTTATGTAATGTTATTACATTAAATTTGAATAATATAAGTTTTACTCAGGGGGATCAGTGCCTCAATTATATCATTGGTTTTCGGAATATATGTTAAATCTAAATATGGAATTGGAATAAATGTCTCAAAGAAAAAATTTATTGAAATTATTTTGTTTCAGATTCCAATAACAAATGACATTACCTGACTCAATGATGCCACACCTAAGGTAACAATAAGCTAGGCATGCCAGCTATAGCCAACCAATAATTATCCAAGGGATTTTGACTCGCACTGAGTCATCATATCATAAAATATGACACGAATTATTATACATCGACCAAAAATAGAAGTATATCTCTAATATAAAAAAAAGGAAAATCAGAACCAAATATATATATATATAAACTTTATATAGAAAATCCATGAGAAAAAAATAAAATAACACCTTAATATAGGAAAATATTGAAAGAAATTTACATTCTAAGAGCCTAAAAATATGAAAGGCACAATAATATATAAATATCTTCCTTTTTATGGGTACTCTTGGATAGACCTCTAACTGCAATAGTGAACACCACAATCATGAACCACTATACCCCACTATGTGATTAAAAGTATCACAACACATCAGATCTAAGTAGGAGACACGATCCTTATATACACCACGAAAATATATAATCCCTACATCAAATACACATATACAACATAAATGGGAATAAACTCTATGAAGGGGTTAATATAAAAAAAACATAGTATGGAACCCCAAAAACACAATGGTAATACAAGAAAAAAGTCAAATTGAACATCAGTAAAAGAACATAGTCTAAAGTATGCCAAGGAATGATCCAGATATGATCATCCACTAGAAGCCACTAGGATGAAATGAATTTACAATCATCTAAACTCCAATCCTTGAAGGTCGTATCTCATGAGAAATTGGGATTCTCAGATAATTAAACTACGACAATGTTTGAAGCTGATAGCTAATTCATATATTGTGTCTCTAAGGAAACTCGGGGTGATTTACAATCACCAGTATTGAATAATCTAATATTCTCAACCTGTCTAACATACTCATCACAATTGTAATCCATAAAGTATAAATCCCTACTTTATAATGAATTTTGGGAAGTTGAGGTAGTTCCACACATTACTCTCATATATTATCAAGTCACCATTATAGAAACCGATAGGGTCATCCACACCATCATGATGGATAGAAATTGACTAAGGGTGTAATAAAATCTATTATCATAACTACCCATCTATAAAGAATAACATGTTAGTTCATTGAAAATTTAGTGGGGGACCCACACCTTTCCAGGGAAAAGCATCCATCAAGGTAGTATCAAACCTAATAGATGACCCAAAAACTACTTGAGCTCATATATACAGGATTACTAACTCATAGATAAGGAACCCATAAAAAATCTATATGATGAAGTACCAAACCCGATCTAAGATATGGGGTACCCATACCCTGACATAAAAAGTTCACCAAGGGTGTACCTATGTTTTTTTTCTCATAGAATGAGTGGGGTCATAGGTTTATGAGACACGATGTTTGATGCCTATAAAAATTCATTTATTTTTTTCATTACATTACTTAACACTAGGTCTTCCATTTTCATTTTATTTTGATGGTTGATTATGGGGGGTCCATGTATTTTTACAATAAATTACTCCTACTTCCCCATGTTAATTTATTAGAAACATCCAACTACTCCCCTATCAATGATAAGGTACATACCTTTTTCCCAATGGAGGGCTTTCAATTAGTTATTTAGACAAAACGGTGTATATGAAATAACATTAGTCAAGAGGATGGGAGGTCGGGCACATCACACCCTTTTAGGTGGGGTTATTACCTACTCCAAGAATATATTATATGTTTAGGAAATGTTCAAAAATATATTCAAAATCCAAATACATGACTAACTAACCTAACAAAATGATCAAGTGTTGAATCCATCCATGTGTAAACGGAGGATCTACTAATGATCCCATCTTTATGTGTCTGAGGTTCTTCATATATTTCCCATTATTTTTTAGAAATTCGTAGATGTTTATATCTTTAAGACATATAACTAGGCACTCTATATTTTACTTCCATCCTAGAAGATGATTTATATTTCCAGAATGGCATTAGACCTTATTGAGGAATCCTACATATACTATTTATAAGAAGTATAAAAACCACATAGTTTGTTTAAATATTGTTTTTTAACATCATGTAGGAAGGAAATATATATGGGAACATAGGCATTGGGTATAAATATTAGGACTTAGTAAGGGATCCAATGTATCCTAACTATGATTGGAATTAGAGTTGTCATAGTTTGACGTGCTTTAGAGAAATTATGTGAGTTGGATTCCCCTGTATTGGGGCAGTCATATCATGCTGCTGGATAAGTATTACACACAAAGTATTCCCTATATGGTTGATAATTCATGATGGTAATGATATAATTTTATGAAATACCTAAGCCCACGTGAGCCATGCTTGGTGTGGGAAATGAGGTATAGAATCTAATCCATCTCATAGCCTATTGATGTAGGACTTATGAACCGGGTAGGCCCTTATGGGGTCTTTGATATAGTGATTAGGACTCAAGAAGGTGTCTTGTGTATCTTGTTTGTAGTAGGAATCAGATCCCTTGTAGTTCAGTTATCTTCTCAATCTATTGACGGATGAGAAAGAAATATGAACCCGTATGAGAGTTTAGGTCCCATAGGTTAGAGAGTTTAAGACATGGAGGGACTTACAATTAGTTGTTTTCCCATTGAAGCTTGAGCCTTAAGGAGGAATCCTATATATCCTATTTGGGAATGAATAAATGTTGTAACAGTTAATATATATTCCCAATCTGTTGATGGATGAGGAAGAAAGACTAACATGTATGAGATTTTGGGTCCCATGGGTTACAGAATATGAGATATAGACTAACTTAAACTGAGGTGGATTCCCATTAGAGATGAAACATTAAGAAGGTTTTCATAATATACTCTTTGGAATCGAATCATAGTTATCATATTTCAATTGGGGGTATTTCTAAATATATCTATTGTTTAGGGTTTTCATACCCTGGAGATTCTTCCTAACATTTCATGATTTTCTACTAGACATGTATGGTTTTTCTATCTAAAATATCTGAGAATTTCTTCATGACATTTCTAGGGTGTTTGTTTGGCATGCATGTGGATGTATTATCATGTCTGGGTATTTTAATGGTCATTTCTAAATACAATCTCATAATCCATTTGACTTTTCGTGAGGACACTGCATGACTTCTTTGACACGTCTGGAGGGAATCACAAGACTTTATTGACATGTTTGGAGGGTTCTACAAGAATTACTTGATATGTTTGGAGGGAACCACATTATTTTTCTAATATATCTAGATACCACCACATGATTGTTATAACATTCATGTTCACCATCTCATGAGTTGGCCAACATATTAGGAGGGACTCTCAAGACTTAGGTGACATGTCCAGAGGACTTCACAAAATGTGAGTGGCATGTACGAAGGATGTTGTGAGACTTAGGAGATATGTCCTAAGAGCTTTGAAACAATTGATTCACCTTAACTAAGAGATTTTTAAGACTTGGTTGACATGTCATATGAATGCTGAAAGACATGGTTGACATGTTTGCGGTATGTCACAACACCTTCTTTACATGTCTGGAGGGCTTCGTGAGACCTAGGTGACATTTCTCGATGCTTCCACATAATCTGGGTAGGACATGTGAAGCACATGAAGATTATCATAACCATCTTCACATAATTATTTAGTAATTTTATATATTTTTTAACCTTTATTTCATATGTTCTATCTGTTTTGTCAAGAATTAGATTATTTAAGTATTTCATAACCCAATAAACTTGAAAAAAATATTATTTTCATGATATGGATTGCTCATTGAAAATCCATTGTGTGATCTATAGGGAGATTATGTGAAGAACATATTCATGTCACATGATACATTAGGTCATTCCCCATATTTTACTTGGTGGAAGACCCTTGTGATCACATGGCATTCCACTCTAAGAAGTCTTCTCTTATGCTCCCGTGTAGTAGTTTCAATTATCTTTGTGTGCCCTATTTTTCTTTTTTGGGGTGAATTTATATGACTCTACACCAATTTTATATGAAACCCTATGTGGAACATATATCATAGATATAAGTTGTAGTTGGTGGAGTTATTTTTTTATATTGTTCTTCACATGATATTTTTGTGTGTCATCCATGGTGTCATAGGATAACTATGATCACAAGTACATTTTTCCATTAGCATATTTATTGGTCCCCATCCGATCAAATAAATTTTTTATAACCATGTTGACATGTCAAATGGTATTTTCACTCTTAAGATAATATTTCTGATACCCTTCATGATATCTAGATTCCCATAGAAAGTATCTCACATGATCGAATAATACATGTCTTGGGTCCTTAAGAGACCAAGATGGCCTTTCATAGGCTATTCGTGAGATCACATTGGCTTGTTGAGGGGTCTTCAAGAGACTGATTAGGATTTTCAAAGGCCTTCACATGATCATTTCTGATCACTCAGGGTGTATAACCCCTTTAATATGAATATAAAAATGTATTCCCTTTTTCAAAACCTTCATCATTTTCCTATTTTATTTCCTTACTTATTTTACAAGGATAGGGGATCTCACAGCTTTATTCAAGACTTTTCATGGAAAATCACTCTATAAGACTATGATGCATCATGTGATCAATGATGGATCTCATGATGATGAGTGATAATATCCATGTACAGTCCCTCCTCTTGTCTGTAGAGATGCAAGGGGTATCACATGTTTTAATAGATGTGTCAGGCATCCTTCAAATGATGAAGGTGACATGAAAACGTGATCTTGAGCAACAAGGTGAACATGCCCTTTAGTGATCTTTTGAGTAGTACAAATCTAATTCGCATGTCTCGTGAAGATAAACATAGATCTGATTTACATTAGGCTTTCTCATTTATCCTCTATTATTTTTTAAGTGGTTTTGGATGATTTTCGATAATTTGTTAATTTAAAAGTCTCATGATCATATAAAATCTTCTGACAACCTCCATTTGATTGTCAGTATTTTTCAGGATGTTGTTTCAAGAAGTTGAGTGTCTATCAAAGGTTATTTTCATAAATATAAGCATATCATTGGTAGTGCATGATCTATTTTCATAAATTCTAAATGTCGTGTGATTTCATGTACTTCTGAAAGTCATGCAATTTGTGTGATTCATCCACCTTCCCTTCATTTTTTTAAAGAAAATAACACACCTTCTTTAGGTATTTATTTAGTTCAATAATTTTTTATTCTCATTTGGCGAGTTTCTAAAAAATTTCCCACCTTAGGAGGGATCTCCAAAGGGACATTAACACAATTTTTAGGAAAGTGACTATCCACCTGAGTCTTGGGGCTATCTCTAATTGGTGTCTTGGGAGTGTTTTGATCTTTTGGGTGAATTTGGTATTCTGTGGAGAACTCTATTAATTGTGAGGCTAGAAGGGGATCATTTCACTACTAACCTAGAATCTCCATATATATCATTATTAATTTTATCATTTTATTTCTTCATAATATCTCATCACAAGATCCCTCTCTCAAGACCCCTCTACAAGAACCATTTATAAATATCTCCTCATGAAACATGGTCATGTGTTTTAGATGTGTGAATTTATTATCTCGATACTTATTCAAATTAATCACAAATAAATTATTTATAATTTCAAGAACCTTGACCTAGGTCCTTTGCTGCATGGATTTATTTCTGGCTCAGTAAGGTTTTAAGCTCAGTTTCATGACCAATCGATCATTACGCAGTTTCCATGACCATATAAGGGTTATGCAATCACAAGTGTTATGAGGGATCCCATGGTCGTGATATGCTTCATGATTTATGTGACTCATGAGGTAATTTATGGGTCATACAATTCGCGAGGTTCTCCATGGGTTAGAAAATTCTCAAGGCCCATATAAGGTCCTCAGATTGAAAATTCTTTCATGGTTCATATGATTTTCATAATTTTATTACAGTCATGCCCTCTTTGAAAATATTTTTTCCTAATATGATATATACTTCTTGAATTGTCCATATGGATTCCTGTTCCAATACATATTCCACCATGCCTAGTTAGAGTGATATTATTTATGGGACTTTAAATTTTTCCCATTAGTATTATGGGTACTCTGAAAATGCTGTTCTGAAGAGGCTTCTCACTTTGGAACTTCAGTGTTATCCCTTAATACACTAGAATTATTTTTATGGATTTGTTCTACTGGATGATGCCTTAATTCCCCCTCTTGATTATAATATTCCATCTAATTATATATCTTCTTATCTTGACCATTTTCAAATGATGATATCTAAGGGGAGTAAATTTGTCCGGGTATAGTCCTAGGGGTTTTTCTATATGTTTTCAAACTCACCTTGAGGTCCATATGTTTGAGATTTCACCAACTATCCAATTTATTAATGTTATTCAATCATACTCGTATCCTGCATTTATAATCCAAGAATCTTCTAGATCTCCAAGTGGAACTTATAACCTGGTTTTTATTTTAATGATGAATAGAAATATTTTTTCTAGGTTAGATTGAGCTGCTCATAATTTTCTAACCAACGACATTATATTCAAATTTACAAGGTAGAATGGATTTCCCAGTTCATCATCTATCATTAGTTTTAACTTCTTAAATAATTTATTAGCCATTGGTTCTTGGGAACTAAATAATTTCATGATCCCCATTGGGGTGTAGGGATTATCATAAGGGACATTTACCAGTTATGAGGGATATTTCCAATTTTGAAGATTTATGATGATCTTTTCCCTCCACGGAAATATGGTATGGCCCAGCAGAAACTCTAATAATGGAAAAAGACGTGATTAACATTATGAAGAAGAAGTTAAGGAAGGAGTTGAATCTATTATCTCTTGTTTTCTTTAAGTATTGGATCAACATATATTTATACCATAGAGGGAATCATCAAACCGTTATACTCCCTCATAAACGACATTATTGGAAGGTTCGGGATAGTGTGGGCTCTTGTTGATCAATCATTGAGGATGTAGGGTATGCCACATGTGGTTACTGGGTGAGACTAAGGATATCCCGGAGCCTTAGGCTCGTTAGTTTCTTATGCATGTTTTTGAACTGATGTATTTTCAGGGTTGGAGATGTATGGATGGGAGTTTGAGGGAGCGCATGAGTGATGGAAGATCGATTAACAGAGAGGCGGCCACTTAATCTAGCTACACTGACTCTTACTTGCCTCTATTAGCTCCTGGGATATATCCAAAAATAAAACGGAACTTACAAGATTGGTGGGCCTTTCTAGTTATTTTATTACAAGATGTGGGAGAATTTACACTATTAAAAATATCAAGACACTACCAGGATCCCTGATTCCACTTTCTATACCTGGATGCTAAATATTTTTTGGGTTGAGGAAATACATCATGGCTCTAATGAGGTCATTTACTAGCTAAGTGGGCCCAATTGTTTCAACTTCATGCCCTACCCAGCATAGGCTGGACTAATTTTTGATAGCGATAATGGCTCTCTTTAAGAGATTTGATATAAAATAGGTCTTTGGTATGAGGTTTATATGGCCCATGTATACAGGATGATTATTTGCAATCCATATACCTCTTATCAGTTTGTTCACGAATTTGGCTCTACTCAACAATTTTATCCTCATCATTTAACTACAGTGTGGGGACAACAACATCATGTGCTTGTCCTCTAATATTTTCTCTTTTTAGCATGGGAATACATAATTGTTGAGTTTTTTCCACCTATTGGATCTTCTATCTTCATATCTTATGAAAAATCCCACACATGGGTGGAATCCTATCCTGGAAGCCTAAATAATAGATTGATCAATCTGGGGGGAACTGTTTGCCTCACTGAACCACCTATCTATAGTAGCACAAGAGTTACTTCATGAATTTCCTAATCCTCAAAAGAAGTGTTATATTAATGGAGATGAACATTCCATTAGAGGGTAAGAATTTTTTGAGGAATTTAATCCATAAATATCAAGTACGGATAATTCCTCACTCGAGAGAAGAGCACATGAAACTTCTTATCATTCATCATTCTCAACTCATTTGATCCTTCTTCTTTCTAATATACCTACCATAATAGTTGCATAAGACCAACCACAATATGGTTTTTTCATGTATTAGATTCATACCTTGATCACTGAAACCTATTTGGATACATTTCATTACCAAAAGTAATTCCTTCATAATCTTTTTCCTGATTTTAGGGTAGACGGCTTTAACCATCATCCGTTGTATGATATCATAAAATAAATCACCCTAAAATGGAAGCAACTACATAATAGTGAGAAGTTATTACATAGTTCTTCTTATGAAGTTTCTTTCTCCCATTCAATAAGGTAAGTTTCGTAGGTGATTGAGTAGATACACCACATCACCTATTAACTATGTGATCATATAGACCTCTTGATTTAAAAAATTGAAGAATATCAAGCATGTGCAGCTATATCCAAATTCCATATTCTAATCTAGTCATATTTATTAGAGACTATTCAGAAAGGATCTAAATATTTATCTTTCTTCATCGAGACTCTTCATTTATTGTGTACATAACATTTCATTGATCTAATGTCTCATCGATCCTAAAAGATACCCATCATTTTTGTAATATTAAGTAAATATAAACTCCCCAATTTTAATTCTTAAATCGCAATATATTTTACATAAAAATTTCTCATAAATTCCCACTGACATGAAATTCATTATTGATATACCTCTAGTTTCCTTGAGATTAGCTAATTCAAAAAATAACAATTTTGGTAAAATATATGTTTTGTAGTGATAATGCTTAATTTTTTTACTAAATTCAGAGGATATAGAAATAATAGCTTGATATTTGAAAGGGAAAATAATTATGCCTATAAGGTTTATATATCTATCTTTATATATCCAAAATTATTTCCAAAGATTCATATTATGGAAGGTTTAGCTGGTGAAGACTCAGCTTTTACTCATGTTTCCATCTTACAGGTTTCTAGGACAAAATTTTTTATACCTTTTTCATTTATCGGTGCTCAATATTTCCATGAACCCAAAATGTGCATTTAAAATGAGTATAGACACAACTATTTACAAGGATTCTCTTTTTGGGTTCTCAACCTACTGAGAATTATGTCTATTTTAGTTGGTTGTTTGAAGGTATTTAAAACTTAACCATTAATTTTTGTAGTTTAGGTTCCTCCATCTCGGACCATCTTCTACTTGTAAGATACCATTCATGAAAAACATTTATACATGAAGTTCAATTCCATCCATTAAGAGAATCTACCACAAAGTTTAATGTCATGTGGTAAGTATGTCTTTTGTGCATTTTAACATAATGTGGTACCGATTTAATACATGCAATTTAACATCATGTAGTAAGGAAAAAAATCAATACATTTTAATGTATTAATTTTAGGAAATTATGGTTGAATATGGAATGTGAAAGAAATTTTTGGAATGGAAAAAAAACACATAAAGGTGTTGAGTTCTTCTATAGTGTTTTTATGGCTCATGAATATTAGAGTTCCTTTCCTACGATGAGAAGATTCATCTAGTTTCTAGGTCAAACCCCTTATGTATCACTAGAATAGTCAAAAATATATGTACTCACTCCTTTTACCATGTCATGAATAATTTTATTAATGGTATTGGTAGTTGGTAAAAATATTAGGGAATTGGAATTTACAAGGATATTAATAATATGGTTTGTGTAAATAATATTTCCAAGAACATACATCGATGGATATGTAATGGGGAATTCATACTGGGGTTGGCCCCAAAATAACCTAAGGTGTTGAGTTTTTCCTTGGTGTTATCGGGGATCAAAAGTAATAGAGTTTCTTAAATCCTCGGAGGATATTTCTCAAGTTGGTAAGTCAGAATACCTTATGCATAATTCCATATGGGTTAAATTCATGGTCAAGTGAATGCCCCCCAACTCCTTTCTAAGGACCATTTGATATTTTGTAAGACTCAAACATCTTGAATGTGAAGTGGGAAGTGGAACAAAATCTATCCAATTAAGGTTTATAGAACCCTATGGGTGTTTATCTTTCAATTTTTAAGATTATGCCCTACAACAAATGGTTTTTAGTCACAAGTTATAGGCCATCAAAAGGATTATAAATGGAGTTTCACATTCCTACTTTTAAAAAGGGTAATCTACACGGAGAATTAACATCAAGGATTATGAATCCTCAAAATATTCTGCTTATGGGGATTGTAAATCATGGTTTGAGGTTCCTATGTCATGAGGATGATATGGGACAATCATTTCACAGATGACAAATAATAACCTAAGGTTTTCTGTTCCACTATGATGACATCAAGGATCACAAGGATCGAAAATCCTTTTTTTCAACTTAATGAAACATTTGGTATATAGAATGTAGTTCATATGTAGGAACTAGGATAAGACATGCATATTCAAACAAGGGGTCCCTCAAATATGGGTTTCCTTTTCCAAGGGCTATGGTAAGTTTATGGAAACCCAAGGTTCTCAAGACATGAAGGGTTATTTAGGTAAAATATAATACTCAAGAAGCATTTGAGAAACATAAAAGTTGTGTTTCTACCTAGTGAACACGTTATTGTGGTGAGGAGATGTGATAAATCATTAATCTAAATTTTTCTTGGACCATGGGGTCCTGCAATCATGAATCATCTTTTACTAAGGCCCAAAATAGTCCCTATGAGCTTTATACCTTACACATTTGTGCTCTAAATGTTTCTTAAACTCTGGAGATAATGCTTTTAGAAAGTGTATAATGGAATTTTCCTCATGCCTCCCTTTGTTGGTTTTCATCCAAATAAGTTTTATGTCACATTTACAAGAAGTTTTATGGGATTTACATTTGGACCATCAAAGGATAATCGTTATGGTTGTACAGCTTTGACCAGAGTGCATGTAACTTAAGGTCAAGACCCACATGGACCCTGTATGTAGAGAATGTCCCAAAAAATACTAATTAGTATATAGGGTTAAGATTACTCCAAGATAATTTTTGATAGGGAGGTGAATTTTTTTTAAATTATGGATCAAGGTTCTTAGGTTCTAAATAATTATATGAGATAGTCATGCCAAGGATGACCCAAAATACCCTAAGGTTTTGAGTTCTTCCATGGTGACATCGGGCTCCCAAGGATCATAAATCCCATATTGTAGCGATATTATGCCTCTATTTTGAAGGTAAAATACCTTATGCATCTCAAGCGTGGTAAAAGAGAGAGACTTGTTTTTGTTTCCAGGGTCCATGAAAGGTTTAAGGCGACCTGAGGTGCTCAAGACATGAAGTTTGATTTATGGGTTGTGGGGATAAAAAGTTGAAAAAATCACACTATAATTTGTTTAATTGGGGTTTGGTTCCTATGGTACATTGATAAGTAATTTTTTCTAATTCATTATCCAAGGCACACCACCACCTCATATTTAATGTTTGTTGGCTTGGCAATTGTTTCCCTCCATTCACCCTTTCCAAAGGCGGGTGACATTCACCACTTTCAATGGTGTTTTCTACTCTTACATCAATTTTTGATGATGGTATTTTGGTTTATGCTTCCACATATTCCTCCTTGTAACTCATCACCTAGTGTAGGTATCACTCATAGAGTTAATTAATGTTCATGGAAGTCATTCCTAATAATATCACTTCTTAGACATCGGTTAATTACACGGCTTATGTATGTACATTCCAGTGGGTCTTGAGAGGGCTGAAACATTTGATTAGGAAAGTAGTCACATTGATCCTAACTATCATGTTTAGAAATTATAAAAATTGGTCACCTATATTATTCCTCATATGAGGCCATCTCATGGAGACATCTTTAGTCTAAGAACCCAAGGAATCTCATGTAGATCATGAGGTATATAATGTTGAAGGCCTATATCTTCCAAATATTTTACCTCATCCATCCCATGGTTAACATCAGTTAGATGATGTCATAGTCACATATCATCCAAGTATTTCACCTTAAGCTTTCCATGTATAGCTTGAGGTATCTATTCGGGATCACAAGTGTAATGCCTTGTGGAGAAGCATTAGAATGAAGGTTTAGGAGGGTCAATAAATGAGATTAACACCTAGTGGAGATAGAATGAGATAGATTATAATTCCTTGCTAAGGTAGATCGAGTAGGTGAATCCCTAGAAGGGACCACCTATGTTGAGGATAAAATACTATTTGAGAAGGATCTAGTGTTTAATGTCATATAGGGGTGCGTGATTGGAATGCCCCATAGAAGAGGATAAGGGAGTTATATCCCTAGGATGGATCACCTAAAATTTTTACTAATGGATGGATCAAGATGCATGTTGTAGAATTCCTAAGAGATGTGTCCCATAAAGGGAATATTTGATGCCATGAATGTTGATCTGGACAACCCAGGGAGGTGGCTCAGGGAGGATGACCCCTAGGGAGGGGGCATCAAGGATTACCATTGGTTGGGGTTGAAAATCAAAGAATTGTCCTATATACCCTATCTAGAAGGCAGGGATCAAACTCGTGTAGTTTAATTCCATATTTTAAGATCGTATGATAGGACCAGCCCATGCACTTTAACATCCAGTAATAAGGATACATGAATCACTAAAGGAGCATCAAAGAGGAATGGTGCGTGGATTATGCATGGAAGCTTCCATTTATAATGGAATTTATATTGGTTTGATAGTTTGGGGATAATTCATTGAATCTATCCAAGGGACCTAGAGGATATGTGGATTCCCATGTGAGTGGAATGATCTTACCAGGGATGTGGTTCGGAGAACACTGCTATGGATACAGATGTTGGTTTTAGACCTCCGAGAGGCTTCCTACATATCTCAGATGACTCGGAATAAAATCTCATATAGTTTATAAAGGTCAATTGGGGATTAAACCCGAGAAGTAGGGCCATATCAGTTGATCATATTTTTAGGTCTTATTAATGTGAGTGGACTGTAGGGTGAGTACGGTTATCGGAGCTTACACTTATGAGGATTCCCATAGATGTGGAGGTTGGTGGTCATAGTCACTAATAATCTCTAATCCCATGTGATTCATGATAAGTTTTAGAAACAAGAAGAAAAAGTATACTGTACTCTCATGTTGTAAATTATGTATCAAGGATATAGGTTGTGGGGAATATACATGGAAGCTTCTCGAGGAGGATGACATTCCATATGAGGAAGATATAATTCAATTTGAGGGGGATCTCATTACCTATGATTCATACATGGAGAACCCAATTCTTATGTCACATGGTAAGTGGGTCTTAGGCATGGAAGCTACCTAGTATGAGAGAATAATCCCATGGTAGGGGAGAAAGTGGAATCCCGTGATGATCCTATATAGGGAATCTGACGTTTATCACACAGGGAAATACTGTAGTTTTACATCATGTGTTGAGGATGTCGATGATTGTAAATTTGTCATCATGCATTACTAAAATGGGGGGATTACTCCATACCCCTTGTTCTTACATAACCATATGTCATACACCCTTGGTTAAGGCTTGGATTTAGTAATGCTTGGTTTTAATGGTGTGGATAAGTGGTTAATCATGAGGACAAGGTTAGCGTGCCTATGCTGAGAATAAAAAGGAATTATCATGCATAATATGATAATATAATCATAAGTGGGAGTCTTGGTCCACACATGAAGTATAGTGGGACATAGGATTGGGTGGTATAAGTAACATTGGGATTGAGGGTGCATCTAGACTAATCTCATATGGATGTGGATTCTTTGGGAACTTAACCTTCGTAAAGAGGTATCATCAGAAGGAAGGATTCATGGAGAGGAATAGGAGATGGGATCCATGAAGTAAATGGCCTCATAGAGGGATTATTCACATAGGTTATGAGGTTTCAAAGTGATTTTCCTTCATGAAACAGGGTGACTATACATTGGGATGATTTCTTAGTTTAGGAAAGAAGTGCTACATGAAGGCTTAATGATTCGTGAAGCCTCAAGTACCCCATTAGGCATTATTCCTTCATGAGTGGTGTAGTCCTTCATTAAAGTTATCCCCACCATGGGTGGAGGATTTCAAGAACACATAAGAGGGTGTTTCACAAATCCCAAGTTCCTTGGATCATCCATTTTTTTCTGGTTCACGATGCTTTGGTGCTTCATGAATTGGGAGAAATTAGGAAGTTGAAAGGTCAGTGTAAATGACCTAAAAGGTTGGAATGAAGTGGGTATTTGTTGGAAATGGGGTTTTCGAGAAGTTGGAAAGTGGTTATTTGAGCATTTATGGGCTCCATAAATGGGTGTGGCCCCGTCAGACTTAGGAAGGGACTTCGTTTGTCCTCTTACGGTAACAAATCGCAGTCATACTCATGGAGGGACTCCGTACTACTTCACGTATTCATGAATTTTATTTCTTGGTAGGGAGAACTATGAGATATAACCATTTTCTAAGAATAATGGATTCGAAAATCAGGACCTTTAGGTTTTTTGGGCCATTTTGGCTTTTTATTTTCTCTAGAATGGTTTTGTATTCCTTGGATATCCCTATGATATATATTTCGGTGACATAAAATCCCCCCTATCAAAAGGAGATATATCAAGGAATGGAGGATGGTCATATTCTGATGGAGAACCAATGAATATTGAAAATATCTCCCCTTTAATGATGATCATTCACAGTACTCACTCGAGATGGTTGTTCACTATAATCATGGGTGTGAAGGCCCCTGCAAAACCTATGTGGGCCACTCACCTATAAATACTGAAAGATGTCCCTCTAAAAGAACTAAAACTTAATGAAAGAGAATCTATTTCTCCCTTTTAATGAAGATATATATCTCTCTAAACACACTCTGTTAATGCTTTTTAGCAAACTAGATGATTGGATTTTCTCTACAGACACTACTTAGCGATTAGACACCATGAACTTCATATTTTCAAAGTGAGTAGTATGACCCAGATCTCTTTGAATCGGATCCATGAATGAGCTTTGTGAATAAAAATAAGAAATACAAAGTCTTAAATTCAATGGACACCCAAAAATTATCTTAATGAGTTATAGTAGATTCTACTCTGATGGAAGATAGGGAAGAAAAAATTATGATTGAGGAATGTGTCTGAAGCACCTTAAAAAATTATCCATTGCTAGAATTTATCTAAGAGGTTGAAAGGGATTATCCTTTGTGAAATAGGATACAACTCTATGGATTTTTACTAAGAGAATATCCCTTCATTATAGTGGTAAGTAGGGATAGGATAGTTTACAGGTTAATGGTCATGTTAGAGAAGTACCAGTGGTACAGTGTTGCCACAATTCACATCTGGAAGGATCATACACCCATCACAGCAGACCTCCTTTATAACCACATCAAAAACATTTAATGGGGATAAGCTGGAGGAAAAGGAATCCCCACTGTAGTATTTATAATTCTCATGTTAGGCTTGGGGGATCCGAATAAAGGATGGAATGATGGATGGGAACTTCACCAGGATAATAACTTCACATATGAGTAGTCCTAGGCCTAATGAGTGTACACATCATTCCATGAATTCAAGGAAGAGATAATGTGGGTAGGACTCTATGAAGAGGGATGCAACTTGTATTATCATGTTTATTTTCCACATGATATTATTCATGAACTACTAATAAAATGGTCACTAGAGACCAATATATTCCATGTTCATCATGGGAAGGTCTATGTCAGCCTCTTTTACCTTCACCAAATCTCTGGGATCCAAATCCTAGGGGAAATGTATGATGAAATTCTTCCCATATAAAAAGTGTGGGGAGACCAGGAGTAGTTTTTGGATCTTGATATGGCACTAATAGATCTACAGTAGGTCACCAGTGAATATAAATCAGGAATAAGATATTTTACCATCAAGATGTGGTTTAGATGTTTCTTAAATTATTCAGTGATAAAACTGTGTGAAGGAGAGGATCCAGTGGATCAATTTCTGGTTAGGCCTCGGACATGACCCATGGGATACCAATAGGTAAAGGAGGGATCCTACTAGTGAATACTAGAAGTGATTCAATGGTTTCATTGGGGATACATCATTGATATGGAGTCTAGACCCATATTCAAGCTGGCAAGATACACCAAAACACTCATATGTGGTTGGATTCTCCTTATGAGGGACTCCAATGTGGGGGTGTGGCCAAGAACTGTTATAGTGGAGTAAATGATAGATATGGGTTAGTGTGTCAACCTCAGTATCCTAGTGTTGGTGAAGATATAAGATGTAATTTGTTACAAAAAACAAATAGAACAATATGTTGTGTGTGAGGGATATTCCACATACTGTATAGTTGGGTGGTTGCACATTTGGGGTGTTATAAATACCCAAACCCCATTTTCCCTCCCATGATAAATTTTCTTCTCGTGATTATGAATATTATGGGAAGTCTCCCATTCATGTTAGGTTTGGTGGAATTGATGGATAAATTCTGGTTTTTGGATCACTTCGAATTACATAATTTTTCATGCTGAAGGGGGTGGTGGAAGATCACAACATAGGGGTATATGAATAGAGATTATACCTCCTGGAATTTTGAGGTGGTTTCCTCGAACCAAGGGGAGATCGTGAGATAGTTTGTGAGTAATTCAATCAACACTGGTTTTCATGGAAATTCAGGTACATGCAGATATTTACACTGAATATGTATTCAGAGGTGCGTCTTGAGTCCCATCCTTCAGTGATGAGGCAGATTCGGCTCATGTTCACACGTGAAGACACAAAAATGAGGAACAAGTTTATTCCATCCCCTACTGTGTATGAGTATACCATTATTATGCACAGAGCTAGGAGAATGCATACCCCAATAGTATGCTGAGATAACATGCCATCTGAGCCAATGAAGGGGAGATAACCCCAACGCATGGGCTAGGGTCATGTGGTTCATGGTGGGCACCATTGTGGTAGATCCAGTCCTGTGGGTAGGAAAAAATTAGTGAGTCTAGTAGTTCAAGGGCCTGAACAGGTAGCAGATGTAGGGTAAGGAGTGGTGTTAGGCCCAAGGATCCTAGAAATGTTTTAGTATGAGGTAGGTGGGTCTTCTAAGAAAACCTTAGGTGTGAAATTTTATGGCCCAGTGAAATGGTTGCATCACCCAAACATTCCTAGTGACAATATGTGTCCTAATGCCTTGGAGGCCTGTGGAATGCACAATAAGATCACCACTACTCATGGGGTGTGGTAGTATCTCATTATGTATAGTATATTCCTCGCCGAGTTATTCCATGAAAAGACAGGTTTTCATACTCCTCACATCAAAGAAATGTGGTACATGGAAGAGCTAGAAGATGTAGTATACTTCTAAAGTACCATGTGTCCTTTGACCAATCTGGTGAGGATGATGTTGTTCATGTCTCCCGCCCCAACATTTAGAGTTATACGGAAGTGGTCAAAGGTGAAGAATCAGTAGACTTTTAGGATTTTTACAATTATTGGATCTCAAACATGGACTAGAATCTTTCATATAACTAAGTAAACTCACTGATATTTTCATGTTTTGAACATTGCTCAATATTCAAGATCATTTTTTGATCCCACCTTTACTTATATAGGAATCGATAACTTCTAAAGATGGGAAAGTCTTGGAAATACACTAAACAGAAGGTGAGGTGAACTCAACCCAAGAAGGGGCATGTATGGGGACCCTTACAAATGTTGTGTTTATGGGTGATCAACCCTTAGTGCCTACTACTAAGGCAGTAGAAGCATCAGATGAGGTGAAGATGGTGGAGGTTAACATCTTGGAAGAGATAGTCAGGGAGGCTATGGAGTTTGGAATAGCTAAAGAGGCACCTATGTAGGAAATTGTTGAGACCACACCCTCTATGGAATGGGTTGAGGCCAGGCCTGCTATAAGAATTGTTGAATAATTCGTGGTGGTTAAACCAAGTAATGAGGTGCCACCAAAGGCAACAAATGGACATGAAGTTGTTGCAGAAGGTGTTGGAATGGGGCCCAATACTATAAAGGGGTTCATCTTCAAATTCTTATAGTGGAGGAATCCAAACACATTCTCAAGATCTCTGATATGAGCCTGATGCTTGAGGGTTTTGACCACCAAATTGTATTATAATCATTCCACTAACATCTTGAGGATCAGATGGAATATGTATTGAATGGATCACTTATATGTGTCTCCTGTATTCTTCAGATCGAATCTAATTACTTGATATAAGAGGGTCCCTTGAGAAACTCTAAAGGTGGTAGACTCCCCATATTTTGGGTCCATATTGATTTAGTTATATCCATAATATCCATCTTGAAATATTTGAGTCTGGAACCTAGAGGTGGCATCGATCAATGGCTTTGTCATGGGAAGGGGAAATCATCCTTCAGACAGTGGCGGTTGAGATCCTAGTAGGCAATACCAAATTTAATCTACCTATTCTTATTCCTAGTATAAATGATGTTGGCTTTCCACTTTGGATACCAAACCGACATGAATAATTTTTCTTTCATAATCCTATCAACATTGGACTCAATCATGGAACTATGAGAGGGATGCATTTTCTTGGGAGTCTACTTGATCCTGTAATGACCCACCTGGAGATCAAGGAAATGGATAGAAAAATGAGTTTCTAGTCCTGGAATCTCATCATAACTCCATGATAAAACATCATTATCTTACATAAATAAATCCATGTACTACTGATGTTACTCTTGAGTTGTGGCTTCACTGATTAGAGTTGGCCTCATATCTTCTCGGTACTAAGGTTCACATGAACTAACTCATCAAGGATGGTGGAGAATACCTCTTAAAATGAAGGAGGGGAATCTTACAAGTCATCTTCATCATCTAAGGTAGGAGAATTAGTGTTAATAGATGGATCATTCAGGCTGACTAATTCGGGGGGAGCATTGGTATCCAATAGGTGGGATACAGAATCCTCAATAGTGGACTCCTTCTCTGTTGAAATCATGTATATTTTGGAACCAATTATGTCCTTTTCTAAAAAAGGGACATGGTTTTTGTTTGTTTTTAATCCTCTCATATATGACAAGGGAAAGTGCGAGGAAATGGATCATACACCTCAAGTTGTATGAAGTTTTGAAAATATGGAAAATGCATGAGTTTTGTAAATATGGGCTTCATGAAGTGTTTTTTGGGAAGACATGAAGATTGTGATGGTGTGATCTACAAATACGATACTTTCTTTGTGATTGGTGCATTATGGGGGTGCTTTACAACGGTCTGAAGGGGTTTTTGCAAAGTGATCTCCGATTAGGATGAGCATTGCGAATAGAGAGATGTGTCATGAAGAAGTTTTTGGCTGATCCATATTTCCCGCTTGAAGAAACAGAGCTCCGTGTTCGACTATGCCTATAAATAACAGGCCACCCCTCTTCATTTTCGACGACTTTTAGAGAGAAAATCTAGGATTTCTTTGACTTTGAAAAGCAAGGGGTGCTCTATGAAACTTGTTGTTCTATGTGATCTTGAGCTTCACGAAGGGACTTTTAAAGTACTGAATGATACTAATGCTTCTATGTCTTATGAGATTCACGAATATATGGTGTTCCCCATTGCCTCGGTGAAAATCATGAAGTAGGTTCCTCTACGAGGGAGTGAGCTCCACGAAGGGTTGTGCTCTACAAAGGCAGTGAGCACTGAAAAGGGTTGTGCTCTGTGAGGCAGAGATCTTTGATAAGGGTTAAGCATTGTGAAGGGGCTTTGCAAAGGGATGTTTTGAGTATCAGTGTTGAGTGGTTAGGGATTGCAATGAACATATTATCTGGTCTTTCATGCAAGAAGTGTCTCATGCTAGAGAGAGACGAAGACTTCAATGCTAATATCGTTAAGTGACCTTCAAATAAATAAACTGAGTTAGACTTCTCTCATAGCAGTGATCTAGGGGATTCAAAGGGAGTGACCTGAGGAAAGCAGTGAGACATCCCTAAAATTTTGTAAGGGATGTGTGTCTAGCACTGAGTGACTATGAACAAACTCTTGTAATCCACAACTAGTGAATATTAGTGTATTTAGGTACCACTGAAACACTTCCATCATATTCTCCTTGGATGTATCCCTTTGCGATGAACCAAGTAAAACTTTTGTGTCATCTCCTTGGTTTCATTTGACTAATAGATTTAACATGTTCCTACCAACGTGGAAATAAGATCCACAACTTTAAAAAGAAAACGATGATACCCTAATTCACCCCTCCCATATTATGGTGTTTCAGGGTCCTTCAAGTGGTATCAGAGTTAGGTTACTATTTTTTGATCTGTCTTATACCATCATGAAGAATTTATCCAATATCAGTGGAGCCCCCCTCTTCAATGGAAGTAATTTTCAGATTTGGAAGAATACAATGAGATCTCATCTAAGATCTCATAAAATAGAAGTACAATTTTTTATTGTGCAAGTAATACAAGTTATTGATCCAATAGGGATGGCTATGACTAATGTAGAGAGGAAAATTATTGATGAAAATGCTAAAGTGAAGAATCCACTCACCGCAGCCCTTTATGATTAGATCTATCTAAAGTTTTTGAGTTTCTCCTCAAAAAAGTCTATGTAGGATAAAATTGAAAATATTTATGAAGGATATAGAAAATTTAATGAGGTGAAACTACAAGTCCTTCAAAATAGTTTTAATGATATAAAGATGAATCCTGATGAGAATGCAGACTCCTTCTTTAATTGAATTACTGAAGTGGTGGGATCTATTTGAGGTCTAGGCGATGAAACCAAACACATTTATACTGTAAAGAAAATATTGAGAAGACTTCCACACTTGTACAATGAAAAGGTTTCATCCCTTGAGGAATGAGATCTTTTCAAACTCTCTTTGGATGATCTGTTGGGAAGCCTGGTGGCATATGGAATGAGAGTCAATCTAGATGATTCTATGACTTAGGTGAGAAATGAAATGGTTTTCAAAGCCATGAAAAAACTTAAAATATCAAAATATAGAATTGGTGAAGACGATGAGGAAAATTAATTCTTTCTCTCATTTTCGAGAAGTTCCAGAAGGTAAAAGGGAAATTTAAAGGGCAGTTACCTCTGGCTTTCTTTCATTGTGGTAAAGTTGGGCACATTTCCTCTCAATGATCAAGAAATTTTGAAGATGAATAAAGTGAATATGAACAGATTGAGAAGCCTCAAAAAAGTTTTTTCAAAAAAAGATACTTCAAATTTAGAAAGAATGTACAGAATAAGAGTTTGTTATAGAAAGAGGATAATGGTGGTAATAAATTATGTGAAGAAGAAGAATATTAATTTTAAACCAAAACCCATGCTTCCATAATGGATACCATTAAAAATATATAATCATCAACATATAATGATAGAGATAACCAATTGACAAGTAATAAAGATCCCAAGTTGCAACTTAAGTATTATTTTGGTAAATTTGAGAATAAGTGCAAGATATGGAATAAGTGGAAATAAATGTTGGAAGAATCATCAAAATATATTGATCATCTTGATGTTGAAATTTAATGATTGGAAGAAATGGTGAAAGTATAGTCATGAATCCTTAAAAGGGCTAATGATGTATTGGAACTAAATCTCAGAATCGAATAATAGGAAACCTTCATCAATGACCGTACCTTGAGACTAGAAGAGAAGTCCAAAATTGTTGATGGACTCAAAGAAGAAGTAATTACTCTTTAGAGTGGGATCAAAGGTGAATCATGTTAAAAAAAAGTAAAGAAGAAAATAAAATTTTCTAGGTTCTCAGATGCTGAGCTATTGGAGAGAGAAAAATGAGGGTTTGATAGAGTTGAGAAGATTTTGAGTGATCAAAGACCCACACGCATGGGAAATAGTGTAATCAGTTGTGATTCTGAAACATCATATGTCGCAAATATAGTTGGCCAGAATAAAGGAAAGATGAAAGTTAATCATCTATAAAAATCACCAAAAGTGCTAAAACATATATAGTCATAAATCAAACTAAAATGAGAATAGAAGACTATCCTCGATCATCCAGCAATGGCAGGCAGCCAATCATTTTTTCCAAGGAAGAAGGCATGAAGACCAATATAAGTGAGAAGACATTTCCGCTCATGAAGTGTCGGTTCTATGGATATCTTGGTCATACTATGTCATAATGATAATAGGCAACGAGCTATCTGGATGGGGGAGAACTAGGAGTTCAATAGAGGAGAACAAACTCTTATCCTACCACTTATAAAAGAAACAATTTCTATGGACATTTTTTTCTTTGTTCTAACTTTGGCCATAAAGCAATTTATTTCAAGAAGAATAGTGATATGGACACCTCATACCAAAGTCGGAGACAAGTCAAAGATCATAAACAATATAGTGTTTCTCTTTCAAATAGGTTTACTCCTCTGGAAGAAGATTTTTTACTTTGAAGAACCCATGTACACAAAAGATAGAATTGAAAAACCATCAGTGTCATACACTCAATCCAATGACTCATGGAATGAAAAGGAGAAAATTCTGTAATCCAACCTTGCTGAGGTAGCCCTCAAATATATAAAAATCAATAACGCCTGGATTTTGGATAGCGGTTTTTCATCTCATTTGACAGGTAATGGATACTTACTAACAAATTTCAGGAGGAGGGTTTATGGAATAGTACAATTTGGTAATGAAAGAGCTCCGAAAATCAAAGGCAGTGGAAGTACTGAAGTATCTAATGGATATCTAAATAAAACTGAAGTCGTTTATGTGGATGGACTACATCATAATATCCTCAGTGTGAGTCAACACTGTGACTCAGGACTTATAATTACTTTTAATCAAAAAGGATGCAATATCAAGGGAATGATAAGAAATTCACTTATGAAATGATTGAGAACAGAAGGAAACCTATATCTGGTTGATATTGAAGAAAACATTTGATACATGACTATTGAAAAATAAAATAACATGTGGAATCGGATATTGGGGAACATAAATCAACAAGACAAGGAGAAGATATCAAAACTAAAGATTGTCATAGATATTCCCAAACTGAATCATGAACGTGAAATGTCTTGTGAAAATTTTATTCAGAGGAAGCTGGGGTGTAGTTCATATCTTCTAAAGAAGAAAATGGAATCTCATCCTCTTGATCTCATTCATACATAACTATGTGGAAGGATAGATCTTATTGGATTCCATGGAGATAGGTAATTCGTCCTTTTCAGAAATGACTATAGTATAATCAAATGTGTAATGGTTAAACATAGGAAATGACAAGTGTTTGACTGCATCAAAACATATCATTAGACTGTTGAGAATGATACTATACGAACAATCAAAGTGTTTTGATTTTACAATCGAGGGTAATATATGTCTAACGAATTTTAAAATCACCTAGAGAATCATGGGATAGAACATGAGGTAGCTTCTATGAGAACTCCACAACAAAATGGAGTTATTAAGTGTAAGAATCGATAGGTGAACAACATGAAAAGTACTATGATGATTGAGAGTCATATACCTTGACATTACTAGAAAGAGTCCATTCAATTTGTAGTGTATATTCAAAATCCAACATGGCTTTATATGGGGGATAAGAAGACACCATATGAATTGTTTCATGGATGGATGCTCTCTTTGAAATAATTTCATGTTTTTTGAAGTAAATGTTTCATTATAAACAAAGAAGTAAATCAAGTTAAGTGTGGTGAAAATACAGAAGAAGAAATTTTCCTTGGATACTAAATAAATAGAAAATCTGATAAGGGTTTCAACAATCACTTGGGAAGGATTGTGGAAAGAAGCGATGTTAAGACCATTGAAGAGAAACCCGCAAACGATTTGAGGAATTCATATGTTTATGTGATATAATATGAAGATTAAAGTGAACATAGAGAAAATGAAAATATAGAAAGAGAGGAAGGTGTACAAAATTATCAAGAGTCGCATGATGATGTTGACTTAGTAGAAAAATCTAAAGAGAAAACCACGGTTGGAGAGAATTCGGTTGAATCTCAAAGGAGGAATTAAAGAGAAGAAATTGATCAATCCAATATTATTGGATATTTAACTACACCTACACAAATGAAGATAATGTGGAATAATAAACAATCTCTAATTCTATCAATTATGTTACCATCCTCATTTGAATATGCTTCAAAGGATGAATGTAATAACCTTTCTCTTTATTACACACTTAAACATGATTTATTACATAAAAACCATCACTTGATACAACATAGAAGATCTAGAGGTCTAGTTTATTTGGGGATTAGGAACATTATAAAAAACATAGAATATAGAACACAACATATTTATTGAAAACATCCTTTACAAGACAACTACATTCCCTTGTACTTAGCATTGCATGGGATAAAGTAAGCACATGTATAAGAAAAGGGTGAGCTATAATGCCCAGTAAGAGAGTAAACAAGGATTAACATAAATAATACAATACATGTTAGCTAATCGGCATAATAATGGAGCATAAGAGAAAAATTAACATAAATAGATGATATAGCATGATTATCATAACATGGAAATGTGGAAACAACATTTAACATGATATTAGCATGAGTTGGGGACCATTGCACATGGAGAAAGAGTAAAACCTCACTGTACTTGAATTATCATGAGTAAACCCTAATTGCACTTGATGTATCATGATACTAAACTTTACCCAATGCATTGGAGCGCTATCAGGGTGCACCTTCTTAATCATTTCTTTTCATGCATAAGTGTACAACATGGATCATATAACATGGATTCATTAAACATCATCATTTATTCCAGGATAATGGAATGTGGAATTCATAAATGAATCTCTATAATCAATAAGTAAATGTTAATAAAGGTGAATACCATTGATATAAATATGGGAATAGTATTCACTACACAATGACATTGTCTTGGAAGATCATGGTGCAATTTCAGCAGCATAACGACGTGACATAAGAATTCATAAAAATGGTTGATGAGATAGAAAGGGGTGTCTCATCATATGTATATGAAATGGAAAGTAATGGGGTCATATAGATACATGTCACAATATATTTAATGGAATTTGGATTCATAATACAAAATAATTGCTTGAATGAAAATGATGAGAGAGAAATACCTTACGGAATTTTGGCATGGCAATGGGTGTAAATGGGAGGAATTAATGAAATAGAAAGTGGTATCTCATCATTAAAATATATAGAGGGTAGTGTGGTTGTAGTGAGAAATCATACCCCAACATTTTTAATTTAAAATAAAAGGTCATAACAACATAATGAAATTTTCAAAAAAGAATTAGAAAGGAAGAAATCCCTTACATAATTTCATCATGGTAAGAGGAGTACATGGGAGGTATTATTGAATGAGAAAGGGGACTATCATCATTAAAAAATAAGGAGTAAAGTATATGGGAGGTTCTAAATCATACCCCAAAATTTGTGATTTGAAATAAAAGGGAACAACAATATAAGGAAACTTGGACATAAATAAGGAAAGTGAGAATACCTTACTTGGAAGTGTTATCCCAACAGCTTGGGAGAGGCTTGAGAGAGGCTTATTAGGAGCTTAGGGCACCTTGGGAGGATTATAGAGTGATTAAGGAAGGGTTTGGTTGAGCTGAAAAGTCTTTTAGTGAGGATAAAGTGGGATATTGCGTGGGTTTATATAGGAAGAGGGAGAGAATTCTTTATTATTTAGGTTTTGGACCCAACACATTAAAATAATCAAAACCACAAATCATCACATGGTTTTTGCCCAAGGTTTTTGCTAGAGGGAAGTGGAAAACATTATTTTATAAGGGAAATGGCCGAAAATTCTAAAATATTTGGCTTTCTTATGTGGATGTGAGTCACACTTTCTAGGAAGTCAATTTAAAAAGCTAAAATGTTTTATAAGTCTTGGAGGGTCCACTAAGGCTTTCTAAAATAAATAAAATAAACCTAAGATCATATTATTTTAATGGAAAAATGTATATTGGCCGAACACCTCATTTATATTATTTTATTACATCACTATTGGGTCATTATGATGTCATAAAACACATTATATAATTAAATGGTATTTAATTTTTACCCAAAAATTCAACTGTCTCAGAAAATTATGAAAAAAACACCATTTGATAATTTCAAAATTCAGATTCCAAAAATAATATTCATTTTATCTAAAAAAATTTCTATATATGTGATTTTTTACTTTTAAAATAAAACCCTTCATTTGTCCAAAATTCATGGGTTTTGACAAAAAACAGCTTTCAAACCTTAATAAAAATTATACTATCATTTATATTTAATAAAAATTAATTTAATAATAATAGTTTATTAAAATATTATTTTATTCAAAAAATCCATTAATTAATCAAAATAGATTTCTTAATTGAATATTAAATAAAAATACTACTTGTGCTTTAAAAACTATTTACAAATTAACAATGATAAAATGAATGTATATTACCTATAAAAAATAATGTACATAATAATAGTGTTAGGGTATTGTTACATAACCCCTTAAAACTCACAAATAATACCTAAGGGTAAGGTGCATGATGGTGACATGCTCTTGGGGTGGCTCAGATAACATTGCCCAAGTGGTAATCTCTTTTAACTTCAACTTCTCTCGTAGGCGGTTCCGCTCAAGATTAACGAGTTCAAGCTCGGCATGGGCTTTGTCAAAAGTGAATCCCAATGATGCAACCTCCTTTCCAAGCTCTGAGAAATGGCCTTCGTATAGAGCAATTCTACTGGATGAGTCCATCGCTTTCATTTTCTGAGTAAATTAGGTTTGTTAAAGCCCTATATTTATACTAATCATGTGATCACTATTCAACGGCTATATTAGCAATGATAACAATTCTTGATGGTATTTTGAAATCCAAAATTTCATAACCAAAGAAGTTCATATTTTATATAACCATTTTACATAAAAATACATTTAATTAGATAAATAGGAATTTTCATTAATAAAATTTTGGGTCATTACAATCTTCTCCCGTTAAGAAATTTTACGCTCGAAATTTCTTTTTCCCCACACTAAAATAGATGCATGTATCTCAGATTCATTACTTCCTCCAATTCTCACATTTCTTCTTCAAACTTTTGGTTTCTCCATAACACCTTGACGAGGGACATTGTCTTAATTTGTATAAATTTTTCCCTATGGTGTAAGATCTTCACCGACATCTCTTCATAAGAGAGGTCATTCTCCAATGGTACCACCTCTGGATTGATTACATGCGATGGGGCAGGTATGTACTTCTTCAAGAGTGATATGTGGAATACATCATGTACTTGAGACAAGTTTGGTGGTAGTTCTATTCGATAGGCCACTGCTCCAATGCGATCAAGGATCTCAAAAGGGCCGATGTACCTTGGAAAATGCTTTCCCTTCTTTCCCAATCTCATAAAACTCTTCCACAGTGATATGTGGAGGAATACAATGTATCCAACATCAAATTATAGGTATCATCGACCATTATCAACATAGCTCTTTTGTCAACTCTGAGTAACTTTAATGTGCTACTAGATGGTCATAACCTTCTCCACCATTTCTTCGTCCATTTATGGACCTAGGAGTTTTCGCCACCCAATTTCATCCAAACATTCCAGTGTTATACACCTCTTCCCATAAAGGGCTTCATAAGGAGACATTTGGATTCTTGAGTGGAAACTATTATTGTAAGAGAAATAAAATAGAGGAATATTTTGATCCCATTCTGCTTTCAAGTCCATTGAGAATTCCCTCAACATGTCCTCAAGTGTTTGGATAGTCAGCTCAATTTGGCCATCAGTTTGAGGATGATAAGTCATACTAAAGTTTAGATCACTATTCAGAGCATGTTTAAGACACTTCCAAAACATAGAGGTGAATCTGAAATCTCGATCGGATACAATAGATAGTGGTACTCCATGCAGCCTTACGACTTCTCTGATATATATTTGTACCAGTTGATCCAATGAGAAATCATCTCGAATTGTAATGAAGTGTGCAGTCATTGTAATATGATCCACAAAAACCCAGATATCATTTTTTTCTTTGGATGTCTTCAGAAGTCTAGTGACAATGTCCATGGTGATTTTCTCCCATTTCCATGCTGGTATGGTAATTGTTTCATTATACCCTTATACTTCTGCCTCTTAGACTTCACATGCTGACATACCAGGCACTTTGATGTATACTCAATGATATCAATATTCATGTTATCCCACCAATAATTCTCTCATAGATCCCGATACATCATTGTGTTTCTTGGGTGAATGGAGAAATTCGAACTATGTGCATCTTCGAAAAGTTCTTTATTAAACTCTAGATTTGATGTAACATATAGTCTTGACCAAAATCGCATAATTACTTTTTAATTGACATTGAACTCTGAGGATTTCCCTTTTCTGATTATTTCCACCTTCTTCTGAATTCGCACATCATTCTTTTGAGCATCCTTTAACCTTTCCAATATAGACATTTGATCAATAATTTTTGAAAGGATCGATGATGTTCCCTTTTTTATGATTCCCATGTCTATCTTAATCAAATATAATAATATTGTATCCTTTTCAATTCTAATCGATGACAGAATTTTTGGGTCCTTTCTACTTAGAAAATTTGCCACCTTGTTCTCTTTCCTTGGGTGGTAATGGATTGATCAGTTATAGTCTTCAACCATCTCTAACCATTTTCGTTGGTGCATATTCAACTCCTTCAATATAAATATATACTTGAGGCTTTTCTAATCCATGTATATTACACAATTCTCCCCAAAGAGATAATGTTACCAAATTTTCAAAGAAAATATCACTATAGCCAACTACATATCATGTGTTGGATAGTTTTTCTCAGGAAATTTTAATTTCCTTTAAGCATAGGCAATGACTTTGTCATTTTTCATCTACACACAGAACATGCACTTCTTTGAAGCATCACTAAATACCACAAAAGTTATCCACTTTTGGGTAATGTGAGCATGGGCATAGTGATACACCTCCTTTTCACCTCCTTAAATCTCTCATCACATTCATCACTCCAAGCAAACTTGACTCCCTTTTGAGTTAGCTTGGTAATAGGTTTTAACAATCGTGATAAATTTCTCACAAATTGGTGATAATATCTAGTTAACCCCAGGAATATACATTACCGATGTTGGCCTTGGTAATCCATATATTGTAGCTATCATGGAGGGATACATAGATATCACATTACTTGTGATGATATGACCCAATAATGAGACCTCCTTCAACTATAACTCACACTTGTTGTACATTTCATAGAGCTTCTCCTTTCACAAGGTCTCTAGTACAGTGCTTAGATGTTCCCCATGATCCTCATTTCTTTTGAAGTATATTATAATATCATCTATAAATACTACCAAAAATTTATCGAGGTAATCTCTAAGAACTCTATTCATCAAGTCCATGAAGATGTCTGGAGCATTAGAGATTCCAAAAGGAATTACTATGAATTCATAGTGCTCGTATCTTGTAAGAAAATAAGTCTTGGGGATATCCTCCTTCTTTAACATTGCTTGGTAATATATTGACCGCAAATCCACCTTGGAGTATTATTGTTCTCTATGTTGCTAATATAACAAGTCATCAAATCAAATAAGAGGATACTTTTTCTTTATCGTGATTTTTTTGAGCTCATGATAATCAATGAAATGGTGCACTAACCCATCCTTCTTTCTTGACGAAGAGGACTAGAGCACCCCATGGTGAAGCACTTTGGCATATAAACCATTTATTCAGATTCTTCGGTATTTGTTTCTTCAGATACTCGAGCTCAACAACATCCATTATATACGGTGTCTTAGATATTGGAAATTCTCTAGGCATATGATCAAGTGAGAATTCAACATCTCTTCTAGGAGGAAGGCCAGGGAATTCCTTGGGAAACACTTTAGTGAATTCCCTCACAATAGGCATGTATTCAAGGATGGTTTCTTAGTTAAACTCAATAATCCAGATATGCGTGTCCATAAGGTAGTAATATCCATGATTGAGTTAATGTTTCTAAAGAATATTCATCCTCCTCCTTGAACTTGTATATAATCGGGTGTTGATTCGTCATATAGAGAGTGTTCACGAAAATTTATGTTGTCTCTATATAATGAAAGTCATTCCATGCCAATAATTGCATCAAATTAAAGTAGAGGGAGTATGAAAAGGTTTTCCAAGAAGCTCAATCCACAAATTATGACAGCGGAGGAGTTATATTCATGGGATGCAATAATTTCCCCATTTTTCATACTCACTGAAATATTTACTTCCATGATTTGTGGTGGTGTTGGTATTGTTCTACTAAACTTTTGAGATATAAAATAATATGTAGAACCAGAATCAAAAAGTATGGTCTATATTCTTGAATGAAAAACTAGCATAACTTTCATCACTTTGTTCTTGGGGTTCACTTTATAGGTAGTGATGGAAAAATATCTCCCGTACTGCCTTGGAGGTTGTTGGTTGCCTCCAAAAACCCTAGGCTTAGTGAACTGATTTGAAAATTTCCCCAGAAATCTATAGATGAAGAAATTAACAATGCATTGAGGGTTGAATGAAGTGTTCCTCTCCTCTATCACAGCTGCAGGTATCTCTCATTGGTAGTTAATAGCCTGGTGCCCTTCTCTTCCACACCTAAACCATTTCCTCATCCCTTTTACGTAATTTCTAGGGTGTTTCTTTCCGTTCCTTTGGAATGTGGGGTAATGGATTGTCATAGCACCATTGGATTTATCCATCGGACCACCAGAATTAAATTTCACCTTATTCTTCTTATCCTCATGATACCCCTATGATTCATTGATCTCTATTCTGACTTTGAGGGCACAACAAACAATTTCCTCATTGCTCTTGAAGCCACAGATCTTTAGGGATTCCCGTAGGCTTGGATTTATCCCACCAAAGAAGTGGCCAACCATGCATTCATGGATAATGACAAAGACATAGGCATATCGTGCAAGACTTGTGATGTTTTCCTTGTACGTTGTAACAGATTCTTTGTTTTTTTCTTGAGGTCAAGGAAGTCCCTTTCCATCTTATGTGAGAGCGTAAGAAGAAACTATTTATCAAAAAACATATTTTGGAAATACTTCCATTCCAATGCCTCGATCTCTTCCTCAAACTTTTTATTTTTGATCAATGTCCACCAATTATCAGCTTCACCCTATATACAATAAGCATCTAGAAAAACCTTCTCTTGTTCAGAACATTGAATGATGGAGAAGATCTTTTCAATGGAGTTGATCATTTTTTCAGCAATTGAGGGATCAGATAATCCTTTAAAAGTAAGAGGCATTTGTATCATGAAGATCCCAATTGAAAATTTTTCTTTCTTTGGGGGGGGGGGGGTTGAACATTCTTCTTGACCCATGCTTCTATTCAAAACTTGAGTTATGTGAGAGAGTATTGTGACTAATTCTGCGATTCCCACTCCCATCAGATTGGGTATCTCATTGGAACAGTCGTCACATTAATCTTTGCATTGGTTGTTAGCCTAAGACCTCCTATTACCAGACATTGGCTGGAATAAAAGTAAATTTAGGGATAACACATAAAGGGTAATCAAAAGACAAAAACAGATGACTTATAAATTAATTTTATTTCCTTAACTTATTAATTTATAGGCTTCAATCTATCTTATCCATGATCTACTTCCCAACATATATTCTAAGGGGAATTTTTTTAGTTCCATTAATAATGGCTCATACTAAGCTTGTGATTTTACCAAATAATATCCCCCAAGATTGTTTTAACAAATAGTGCATCAAGGACCATTGTTGTATACCAGGATACCCAGGTCAAGCCCAAAACTCTGTCGGTTTTTTCACTCCTAGGTACATCTGTGCCAAAGCCGCCTCAACCTACTCGTATCCAGACAGGGATGTATTTACCTGATAAGACACTTACTCAATACTCACCAAAATTTGGGGATGTTTTAATTATACTTATTTTTATCTATAAGTCTTCACTAGGGTTTATAATCCTAATCCCAAAAATAACTAAACCTATCCTCTGATACCAACTATAACAACCCTGCTCTTTATTACACACATAAACATGATTTATTACATAAAAACCATCACTTGATACAACATCGAAGATTGAGTGGTCTAGTTTCTTTGGGGATTAGGAACATTACATAGAAACTAAGAACATAAAACACAACAAATTTATTGAAAACTTCCTTTACATGACCACTACATTCCCTCGTACTTAGCACTGCATGGGATAGCCTGAGGACATGCATAAGAAAAGGGTGATCTATAAAGCCCAGTAAGGGAGTAAACAAGGTATAACATGAAGAATAAAATAAATGTTATTCAATAGGCATATCAATGGAGCATAAGATAAACATGAAAATAAAGGCATGACATAGTATGATTATTCTAAAATGGAAATGTGGCAACAACATTTAACATGATATTAGCATGATTTCGGGCCCATTGCACATAGAGCATGAGTAAACCCTCATTGAGATTGAATTAGTATGAGTAAACCCTCATTTCACTTGACATATAATGATACTAAACTTTACCCAATTCATTGGAGAACTATCAGGGTGAACCTTTCTTAATCATTTCATTACATGCATAAGTGTGCCACATGGATCATATAACATGGATTCATTAAAATAATAATTTATTCCATGAAAAAGAAATATGTAATTCAAACATCAAACTCTATAATAAATATGTAAATTTTCATAAAGCTGAATACCCTTGATAGAGAAATTCCCACGGTATTCACTACACAATGACTTTGGCATAGAAGATCACGGTGCAATTTCGGCAGCATAATGGCGTGACATAAGAATTCATAAAAATGATTGATGAGAGAGAAATGGGTGATCCATCATATTTACATGAAATGGAAAGTAATTGGAGTCATATAGATACACATCCCAACATATGTAATGGAATTTTTATTCATAATACAAAATAATTTCATGAATACAAATGAGGAAAGAAAAATCTCATACGGAATTTCGGCATGGTAATGGGTGTACATGGGAGAAATTAATGAGAGAGAAAGGTGTCTCTAATCAGTAAAAAATAAATAGGTAAGTATGGGGTAGGTTAGAAATCATACCCCAACATTTTAAATTGAAAATAAAATGGTATAACAATATAATGAAATTTGGACAAAAATGAGAAAGGAAGAAATCCCTTACGTAATTTCGGCATGGTAACAGGTGTACATGGGAGGAATTAATGAGAGAGAAATGGGTCTACCATCATTAAAAAATAATTAGGTAAGTATAGGGTAGGTGATAAATCATACCCCAAACATTTTTAATTTGAAATAAATGGGTATAAAAATATAAGTAACCTTGGACATAAATAAGAAAAGTGAGAATCCCTTACTTGGAAGTGTGATCCCAAAGCCATGGGAGAGGCTTGAGAGAGGCTTCTTGGGAGCTTGGGTCACCTTGGTGGGATTATATAGAGAGGATTTCAGATGTTTCAAGTGATATAAAGGCTTTTAGTGAAGAGGAAGTGGGAGCTTGGGTGGGGTTATATAAGGTAAGGGAGTGAATTCTTTATTATTTAGTTTTTGGGCCCTACACGTTAAACTAATCAAATCCATAAACCTTCCCATGGTTTTTGCCCATGTTTTTTTCCAACGGGAGTGGAGAACATTATTTTATAATTACAATTGTCATATGTATTAAAATATTAGGCTTGATTGAGTTTAGGTGAGTCACACTTTCAAGGAAATCTATTTAAAAAGGTAAAATGTTTTATAAGTCTTCGAGTGACCACTAAGGCATTGTGAAATAAATAAAATAAACCTAAAATTACATTATTTTAATTTAAAAACATATATTTTCCAAAAAAAGAATTTATATTTTTTTATTACATCACTATTGGGTCATTATGATGACATAAAACACATTATATAATTAAACGGTATTTAATTTTTACCCAAAAATTCAAGTGTCTCAGAAAATTATGAAAAATTCAACGTTGGATAATTTCAACATCCTGATTCCAAAAATAATATTTATTTTATCTAAATAATTTTCTAAATATGCGAATTTTGAATTTTAAAATAATAACATACATTTATGGAAAATTCATGGGTTTTTACAAAAATAGCTTTCAAACCTTTATAAAAATTACAATTGTATTCATAAAAATTATAAAATCATTTATATTTAATAAAAAATAATTTAATAATAATATTTTATTAAAATATTATTTTTTATAAAATCTATTAATTCATCAAAATAGATTTCTTAATTGAATATTAACTAAAAATACTATTTGTGATTTAAAAACTATTTACAATGTAACAATGATAAAATTAATGTAGATACATTATAAAAAATAATGTAAATAAGCATAGTGATAGGTTCTTGTTACATAACCCCTTAAAACACTTTCATAAGACCTAATGGTAAGGTGTGTGGTGGTGACAGGCTCTTGGGGTGGCTAAAATAACATTTCTTTGGTGGTAATCTATATAAACTTCCACTTCTCCTGTAGGTGGTTCCTCTCAAGATTAACGTGTTCAAGCTCTGCTTGGGCTTGGTCAATAGCAAATACCTATGACATAACATCCTTTCCGATCTCTGAAAAAGGTCTTTGTATGGATAAATTCTAATGGATGAGGCTATCTCTTCCATTGTCTGAGTAAATTGGATTTTTTTTAAAGCCATATATTTATATTAATCATGTGATCACTGTTCAATGGCTATATTAGAAACGATAAAAATTCTTAATGGTATTTTGAAATAAAAAATATTAAAACCAAAGAAGTTCATATTTTATAAAAACATTTTAATAATAAGACATTTAATTAGATCAAGAAAAGTTTTGATTAAAAAAAAGTTTGGTTCGTTACAATGAATCATAGGTGAAATCCATGAATGAAGAGTTAGATCATGTTGACAAGAATAAAATATGGGACATAGTCAAGAGAACAGAAGGTCACAATGTGGTTGGAATGAAGTGGATCGTCAAGAAAAAGTTTGAAAATCATGGAAATGTGGTTAGAAATAAGGCATTATTGGTTTTTAAAGGATACACACAAATTGAAGGCGTTGATGTTGAAGAGGCATTTTCTCCAGTAGCAAGACTAAAGTCAATCTGTTCATTTATTGACATAGAAATCCAAAGTGGTTATAAATTTTATCAAATAAACAACAAGATTGCATTCTTAAATGGAGTTTTGGAAGAATAATTCTACATGGAACAACCCATGGGGTTCTTTCTTGGAAATGATGAGTTGAAAGTTTTAAAATTATACAATGCTCTCTATGGAATGAAATAGGAAACACGGGTGTGGTACTCTCAGTTGGACTCTTATCTGAGAAAGATTGAGTTTAAAAGAGGAGGATCGGATCACAATCTCTACATGAAGAATTATCAAAAGGATCAGTTCATGGTATTGGTATACATGGGTGATATTATTTTCGGTGGAATAAGGAAAGGACGAGTGGAATAATTTTCCAATAACATGAAATCAGAATTTGAAATGTCCATGATTGGTGAACTCACATACTTTTAAGGGTTGTAGGTGATTTAGAAAAACAAGTACACATTTATTTCTCAAGAAAAGTTTTCAATATAGCTGTTGAATAAATTCAATGTGAATGATTACAAACAAATGGTGACTCCAATTACGGTTGGAACAAAACTCAGAAAGCATGAGTATGGGACATCTGTGGATCCCACAATGTATAAGAGAATCATAGGAAGCCTACTGTACCTATCAATGACATGGCCATATATTGTCTTTGCAAAATGTTTAGCGGCTATATTTTAGAGCAATGTAAATGAGGTGATTATAGAGGTAGTGAAAAGAATCATGAGGTATGTTCAAGGTACTCATAGTTATGGGTTACACTTTGCTACATGAAGATAAAGTGAACTGTCAGCATTTTATGATGCTGACTGTGCTGGAGATATAGTGTATAGAAATTCCACTAGTGGTGGAGCATTCTATATTGGGAAGGAATGTGTGGGTATGTTAAGAAAGAAACATGAAACTACTTCTCTTAGTACCGCTAAAGATGAATATATATTTTCTACCAAGGCATGCACTCAGTTACTTTGTATAAAGCAGCAACTGACTGACATAGGTGATGAGGTGAAACAACCAATAGTGATTTACTATGATAATAAGTGCCCAATTGATCTTATGAAAAATCCTTTTTATCATTCTCATACGAAACATATTGAGATCATATATCACTTCATCGAGGAAAAATTTAAACATGTGTGATCAAAATGGACCATGTGGGAACTAATGAGAAAGTGGATGACATTATGACTAAGCCAGTACTAGCAGCTATGTTTGAGAAACATCCATTGAACCTCGGTGTTCAGCCACAACCTAGTGCATAAGGAGGTTACAAAATTCCCCTCCCACCAGTTTTTTTAACTGGATTTAATCTTTTTGTGGAAATGATGCAGGTTTATGGGGGAGATACGATTTACGGTGAGTATATTTTTTACTCTACAACTCAATATTCAGTACATTAGGTTTATTTTCAATGGGAGAGAATGGATAAATTCAATGGTGAGGGTTTTTCTTTTTCTGATATATGAAATATGGAGAATAAAAAAACCAAAAAATGAAACTATATGGGAGAAAAGAAAATAATGAGAACTTAATTCATGCCATAAATCTTGTTTTCTACACTGAAAATTGCTCACATAGACATAGAGTGATGGCTAAGTTGTTTCTTAAAGGTTCATGTTTTGATTAACTAGCCCATTAGTGAATTTATCTGAAGATTGCAAACAAACCCAAAGGGGGTATTTTTAGAACCAAGGATGTTCTTTGCTGAAAAAGGAGCCTGGTTTTTGTTTGTTGTCTATCTTCTCATGGATGATAATGAATATTTCAACGAAAGTGATCATATAGCTCAACCCATAAGCAGTTTTTAAGGTGATGTTGTTTCCCAGTGTTTTCCATGTTTTGGGGCTCCAAATTTTTCGTAATGGCAAGAATTATGAAAAGTGATTTTTCTTGAAGTTCTTATGAAAATATGAAAAATGCATGAGTTTAGAAGAGATGTGACTCATGAATTGTGTTTCCCAATGACATTTGGATTGTGAAGATGTGCTTAGGGATTATGATACTTTCTTTGTGAGTGGTTCTTTGCGATGGTGCTTTGCGGAGGTGTGAAGGGTTTTTATGGAGAGCTCTCTGGTTACAACAAGCATTGCGAAGAGAGAGACGATCTATAGAGACAGTTTTTTCCAATCTGGATTTCACGCTAGAAGAAGCAGATCTCTATGTTCAACCGTGCCTATAAATAAGATGCCACCCCACTTCATTTCCTAGGACTTTGAGCGAGAAAATCTGGGATCTCTTAAACATCGTGAAGAAAGGTGTGATTCGTGAAGTAGGTTGTTCTATGTGATATTGAGCTTTACAGAAGGAATTTTAAATTCTTGAATGATGCTAGTGCTTCTAATTCTTATGTGATTCCAAAAGATATCATGTTCCACATTGGCTCATTGAACTTTGTAATGTAGGTTGCTCTATGAGGCAGTGAGCTCTTCGAAGGGTTGTGCTCTACGAAGGTAGTGAGCTCTGAGAAGTGTTGTTCTCTGCGAGGAAGAGATCTCTGCAAAGGGTTGAGATTTGTGAAGGGGATTTGCAATGGGATTTTTTGAGTATTAGTGTTGAGTGGTCAGGGATTTCAGTGAGAAACTTCTCAGGTCTCTAATGCAAGTAGTTTCTCATGCTAGACAAAGTCAATGACTTTAATTCCAATCTATTGATGTGACATTTAAGTCGATAAACTGAGTTAGAATTCTCTCATAGCAGTGAGCTAAGGGGAGTCAACAGTAGTGACCTGAGGGAAGCGGTGAGCCATCCCAGAACTTTTTCAAGGGTAGTGTGTCTGGCACAGAGTGACTATGACCATACTCTTGTACTCCAAAACTAGTGATGATTAGTGAATTTAGGTACGACTAACACACTATCGGTATATTTTCCTTAGACGTATCCCTTTCTGGTGAACCAAGTAAAAGTGATGTGTCATCTCCTTACTTTCATATGACTGAAATATTTTACATGTTCTTACCAACATGGGAACAAGATCCACAACTTTAAAAATATAAAGATGACACCCTGATTTACCTCTCCCCTCTCAGGGTGTTCTGAGTTCCTTCAGTAAATAGAGTTTATCACTCCAATTACATCAGGACTTCAACCGTGAGATCCATACTTGATATCAATGAAATGGCGGTGGTTTCTATTTTTTATGTTTAACTTCATTTGAAAAAACAAGGGAGTATAACATACAATTGTATCCATTGAGTGTACATCTCGGTACCTCATAGGGGTAGGGGAATTGGGTATCACCCAGTCCTTGCCTATGTAGGAGTAAAAGGTAACATTATTATGCTTCTTGTAATTAGGTATGCGACACCCTTTCCCCATTGAAATGATACAGTAATTCCCAATTATGGTTTCATAACCTATATCTAATTAATCAATATGAATAAGGCATCATCCAGTTCTATCCATGGGTTGTCAACAATGGTGTTCTGCTCAACCTTGTTGGTATGAACCTACTTTATCATGTAACAAAGACCATCAAGATATCGGGCTTTACAGGAGTCGAAGGGAGAGGTATCGCCAAGAAGCATTCCTACTCAACCATTGAGGGAGTACTTGAGGCATTCGTGATATGAGGAGGGGATTGTTGCATGAAAATGAATCCAGGCACTCCCTATCAGGGACTTGTAGGTGGTATTATACAAGACAACCATGAATACAATTTTTTCTATCAAGCTATTGAATTTGGTCTATAACTGGATTCTTCCATATGGTCTCTGCTCAGTCCTATCAAAACCTTGTATCTTTATGTCAAAGGGACTCAAGACTATTGAAGTAATCCCTAGCCAGAGGATCATCTAGGTCAGTATGAGACTGACCATAGAACCTATTTTGACCGTAATATGATTGATCTTCATACTATTGAGCTAGACTCTGATGTAAAGTGGGAAGATCTACCCCTGTATGAGGGAGACCTCGTCTTATTTGGAGAAAGAAATGATGTATTGGGAATATAATTTTTTGAATTACCCATAATTGAAGGAATCTTTAGCCAATACCTCTATGTAGAACTTGAGGAAATTTTTCAAGGGCTATGTGAGGGCCTCACACATATCTTCTAATATGTGGAGGTTGTTGGGGATCGAGAGACATGCAGGTATGAAGGAAAATTTCTTCATCACAACATAATATCATTCCAAATACATGTTTCTTCCCACATTGGGATTATATTTAGATGAAGGTGTGAAATAAACTACTAACTGAACCATTGTATTTGTTCTGGTGCTCATTATGTCCTACTACCCATCAAATAACTCTCCTAGAACCACTACTGCCTGACTATTAGTAGGCTGAGGCCCGAAATTAGCTGGAATTGGCTGACTAAGATGTGCTTGTGACTATTCTACCTAGTCAATTAGCATGATCAGATGTTGTATCGTATCTAATGAGGCAGGATGGGAGGGATATTCCCATTGATCTCTACACAGAATGTTCTTCCTAGTTTTAGTAGTAAGAACAACTTGGCTTGAAACACTGTTCTGACTATTATGTCCGTTTTCATTCCTTTGATCACAACTTTGATGGAATTGGCTAGAGGCACTAGGGGGTTCTATATATTCCTCATCATTGGGGACCATGGAGGGATGTAAAAACCTGAAAATATTCAAGTATCCATTATAAAAATCCAGTATTAACGTATATAAACATTACATAAATTTTGTGGAATATATAAAACAAAACAAAAAACAGATTTCCAAGGACCATATTAGTCTAGTGTCATTGGAAACATGGAAACATGATCACTGGTACATAAGTGTGCTACATTATCCCCAACTATGTTCTTCTTGACTAGAACCCTTTTTTGAAATTTCATACTTAATACATGTCTTCATAACCTGGGCAAGGAAACAAAAAATGGGGTGATCTCAAATGCTTAGAAAGGGTAAAAAAGTGAGACATGTAAGCATAAACATGAGCCTAATGGTATGAGAACATTATCATGTAAATAAAAGATCATACCATGCATATCAAAGATCATAAACATGAATCATGACATAAATATTAGCATCTCATAAGACATGAATCATAAAGAAATTAAAAGAATAACCCATTAAAACAAAATGTAGGAATAAGACATGGAATTATGGAAAGAACATAATCATATAATATGATTTCCATAAAATATAAGGCATTGATTCCAAGACCATATTAGTGGTATGGGTTAACTCCGCATTCCATTTTGGTAATCATGGTTTACTCCCTTGGCCTTCTTAGTTGCACGAGTTCACTCCTCATACCATCGTGGTAGTCATGATTCAAACCCATAGACATCTTAGTATTAAAGGTTCACCCCCAAGACCATCTTATTCTACCTCATGATATATAAATCTTCACCCAATGCAATGGAAGAAGATATAAGTCCCACCTATCTAAAAATGGAATTACACATACATGTTACACAAAATCATAAAAAACCATATCACAACCATGAAATTAAATGGGTATCCTAAACATGAAATCATATCATAACCTATGGAAAATATATAGGTTTCATAATCATTTCATTCAAACCATAACTCATGAAAGAAGTGGGTTTTAAAATCATATTACTCTTGAAAGAAAAATGGATTTCTTAAACATCATGACATCGAAATAAAAATATTTTAGAGAAATAGTATTAATGGAAACATTGAATCATTTCCCCATAAAGTCATCAGTAAAACCAAGGGATATTTTCCTATATGGGAAATAATTTTGAAAGATATTTTAAAAACATTTATTTCAGAAAATATACTTCTTATTTGAAAATTATTTTTAAAACATAAAAACTTTTGAAAACAATTTTCTTTGAAAATTAACATGAAAACTTATAACAAAAGATTGAAAACATATTGAAAGCCTATCTCCTTTGAAAACATGTATAGGATCTTGAAAACCTTTTTAAACCCATTTTTCCTTGAAAAATTATAAATGAATAATTAAAACCTTTTGAAAACCTCTTTCCCTGAATAATACATTGAAAAATTATAAAAAAACTTGAAAATGATTGTAAAAACATTTCATTGAAAATTTATTCCAAAAAAAAATTCTTTAAAATTAACCCTTTAAACATGCAATGTATGCTTCAAAGAAATGATGGTGGATAAATTTGTACATGTTGAACATTCTCTTTTCACTGTAAAAAGTTTAGAAAATTTCCTCGATCGAAAAATGACAAGAAGATTTGTTTTTTAAAAAATATTTTTGTTTAAAAGGTAAAATAATGGTAAAAATTAATTTTACAGATAGTATGAGAATTGTATAATACTCATGGGAACAATTTTATAAAATATAGTTTTAAAGGAACACATATTTCTAACTAAAGAGAGAGGTAAAGTAATATTTTCTTAAAAACATTTTCATAATTACCTTAAGTACCAAAGAGGGGAAAATGGTATTAATACATGAATAAATCAATGCTCACTATTATATAAAAAAAATTTGTGAGTGTTCTTAAAATATGGATCACAATATCTTATTAATGAAAATGTGATCATAAACAATCTTGATAAATGGTGATATTGTTTCAATAAACTCTTGCCACATGGTAACATTGAATAATATTCCCCATGTAAGAAAAAAAATTAAATAGTGGTTTAAAATATCATGAAAATAAGTAAATTCATGTTATAATATTTTCAATCCATTTTATACAACTCAAATAAAAATATTGGGTTATAACATGTCATGTGTCTCAATAAAAGATAATTGAGAAAAAATTACTTTACCAATTTCATAACATTTGAAACATAAACACCATAACCGAAAGATCATAAAATGGTTATATAAATACCCATATCATTAATTGTAATATGACTATAATACATTTATAGGAATCATATAAACCACACAGATGAAAAGAGTGGTGAACATGGTATGTATCTCACGGATATAAAAAGTGGGATGGAATTCCATTACATTGTGTGTTGACTATCTTCATACTCATACAATATTCATGTATAATAAATGTAAATTTATTATAAATCTTTTAAAGATTAATATTATTATAGATAATACCATATATCATTTGATTATGATCTTATGTTGCCCTATTTTTAACAATTCTATGTTATGGCTTTACTTCAGGTAATATCTATTATATTCTTCACTTGTGTCTTAATTTGTTATATATTTGGTCCTTATAATTATATCATGAATTCCAAAACAAAAAAAAATGATATAAATATCATTTATATTTAGTATATTTTTATTATTATAATCTATTGGATATAGAAGTATGAAATAGAATACACCATTCATGGAGACGATAGGTCGTATGTACACATTAATATTGTTTTCATTTTATTGTTGTATTGGAATAAAGTTAGTAAATGAAAAATATGTTTATATATCATTATTCCAGTAGAATTATTTTATCATATATATGATATAATTTCACTAAACACGTCCTTAATACATTCCATGTAGTGTGTGAACAAATCACATCGCTTTGAGGTGTGGTTGTCCACACTTCCTCAAATGAAATTATCTTATTTACACAAGATGGAAAGTATAAAACAATAAATTTTAAAATGATTAAATAAGATTAAATATGTTATAAATATAATAAATATTATATGAAAATATATTTTTCAATATAATTTCAAATATTAAAGGAGATGATGGTATAATGAACAATTATTGTTTTGTGAGGCGGTAGTTCACCATACATATAAACAGTACGTTCATTACCCATTAGATCGATGTTTTCATATATTTAGTTAAAACTCTTTAAATAAAAACATATATGAATATTTTGGATAATGTTTTTATTTTAAATGAATTGAATATGGATAGTGGAGGGTATGGAGAATAAAAATAAGTTAAAGGAGCTTGAGGAAGCATGTAACCTCTTCTTTGGGTAACTAATTTTGGTATTCACCAAAGGAATTATTTGGATTGTTTTTTTCCCAAATGGAGGCTTAAAGGTGGAATTTAATGATGTTTGGGAGATATTTGGGTAGATATTGGTCGAACTTAAGTGTCTAGAGAGGTGTGTGGAAGTGGGAGGAGAAGAGGCCTTTTATAGTGGAGTAGGAGTGGCACTCTTGTAATAATTTTGAAACAGTAAAACCTAGTCTATATTTTTTATTTAAAGTGGATCCAATAATGGTAAAATGTATATACAAGGTAATATAGGGTCTAAATAAGGACATAAAAGGGATTTTGAACATGTGTATAAGTCATATTAGGCCTTAAAATTATTGGTAAAAAACTAAGTTGATATTATTATATAATAAAAATTATTCAGATTAAAATTATGGAATTCATTTTTCCAAATTCCTATCACAGAAATGGTAAAAATTAATTTAAATTTAATCTTGTGGATGGGATGACAAAGTGGGTATTTAACATAAAAATGTTCAAAAGTTTTCTAGGATTTATAACCAATTTCAATGAGAAATTGATTACACTGACCTAAATTAAGTAAATTTATAAAAAAAATATCTAATTAAACATTAAATTAAATTAAATATATAATTTATCATTATAAATAAATTATATGAAAAAATGTTTTGAGTTAAATTTCAGTGTTTTCACTTTTCAATAACAAATGAAACTTCATACAAAAATACCAAAAAAATCAACCTAAACTAATTTTTATGTTTTTATTTCAAAAATGAAGTTTATTTTGACATAAAAAATTCATGATGTTCCAAAATTTAGATTTAAAGTAGGTTCGCCATTAAAAGGCTATAAAAGCGCCTTAATAAAAATATAGGTTTTTATGTGTAAAATTGGGTTTGTTCTGATCTTATGCCTCTTGAATATATTAGATGAATATAAAAATTATTTTATTGAATATATATATATATATATATCACATTAATATCATTGAATAATTATAATTAATATAATTTATTAGGATAAAACTACTTTGTGAGCATAAAAAATAGTTTTCTATAAAAATACTCCCTTTATTTTCAATTGGTTCTTATATTCATTTATAAATAATTTTAACTAATTAATTCATTTAATATTTTCTTAAACACATATTTTCATAATTTAGTTAATAATATTCATAAAAAATAATTTAATGGGTCGGTTATATATTATTATATTAAATAATAATTCTTTTAATAATATATTATTGCTTGGTAACACTCTATCTTGCGTGTTACACAAGATGTAACACACCCAAAGTCTATAGTATGAATATTTTATTATATATCATGTATTACATGAAATACCAATTGCTTAAGGTAATATAATACCCTAATACTTTAAAATGTATTTTCTATTTAAAATAGATTTGATATATTCTATCTTTGTTTATGACACACAGCACTAAGTGTAAAAAGAGAATATATTAACCTAATATATTAAAATATTAAATAAATATGATATATTATATAGATTTTAATGCACTCAACACTATGTTATATTGTAGCACACACAAGAGCAATCTTCCTCGACAGTTTGCGTTACCCGCAAGACTGAGTTTCACCAAATAACAGTGAATTATTGAAATATTGTCATTTAATATAATAAATATAAACTATACATTAAATTGGTAGTTATGAATATTAATATCTAACTTATAAAAATTAATCTTTATACAAACATAAAATAAATCCTTTATTTACCAATTAATATGAAATGAAAATAAGGACCAATTAGATATAAAAAAGTAATATTTTTATTTTTATGCATCCAAAAGAGTTTTATCTTAATAAACATAATTAATAACAATTACTTAGTGATTTAAATGAAATATTAATTATACATTCAATCTAATATTTTTTATATTCATCCCTTGGGTTTGATATAAAAAAGATAAAAAAACTCTGTTTTACACATAAAAACCAATATTATTACTTCTACCGCCTTTTAACGAAGAACCAATTTTAAATAAAAATATCACCTTTATAATTTTAATTTTTCAAAATAAACTTAATATTTTGAATCAAATCATAAAAAAATATCTTAGGGTGAATTTCATGTATTTTTCTGTGAAGATTCATTTTTTAAGGAATAGTGAAAAATACAAAATGTTAGTTCAAAATTATTTTTTCATCTAATTTATTTATAAGGAAAAATTATGTTTTATATTTATTTTAAATACTAATTAGATAATAATTTCTTTTTTATACTATTTAGGTTATTTTAATCAATTTTATTTTGAAATTGATTATAAAAACATAGAAATCTTTCGGACAATTTCACTTTAAAAACCTGCATTGTTGTCCTGCCTAGGGGATTAATTTAAATTAACGTCTACCACTTTTTTTATTTGAAATTGGAAAAATGGATTATATATTTATAATTATCATAATTTAAAATTTATTATAATAACAACTTTGTTTTTTACCAAAACTTTTAGTGAATGTGATTAAAATTAGTTACAATTATTAAGGAAAAAATAAGCTTAATAAAGGAAAAAACCATTAACTTAGGGGCCCAAATGACCTAGAAACTTTCACAACACCCATTTTATAGACATAATGCTTCCATGAACCGTAAATTATTTATTTTTTTGTTTTTTAATACTTTTGTTAAGTAAAAATGTGGATACACCTAACTTCTTTTCAATAATACCAAGTCATTTTCCTCTTTTATAAAAGGCCATCACTTCTCCCCATTCCTCACACCTCTAAACCCATATAGTTTCAGCCAAGATATACCCATATAGCTTCCCAAAATACCTCCACTCAACTTTGAATCCTTAGTTTGGGATGAAATTCTTCCAAAGAAGCCTTTTGGTACAAACCAAAAGAAGTTACCCGATTAAGAGGTAATGTCTTCTCTCAAGGTCTCTAGTTTATTTTCTATTATATACCCCCTAAAATATCATTATTCCTTGATTATATGTTAAACAATTATCCTAAATATACTGTTATTTTTTAAGGTTTTGATCTAAACTTACACACATCTCCATCTAATGGGTAACGAACATACTGTTTCTTTGTACGGTAAAATACTGCCTCACGAAGCAATGGTTGTTCATTTTTCCTTTACCACCTATCAATGTGGCCATTATGATGAACACTATGTTTATATATGATATACATTATTTTTATAATTTATTTATGATTCTATAATTTTTAATTAGAATATAACTTTAGGATTTCAATCTATCTTAATACAGTAATTTCATTTGTGGAAGTGTGGACTACCACCCCCTCGAAGCGATATGACTCATTCATTCCATGGATGGAACAAAAAAAGGATTATTTTAATAAAACTATATAACATATATAACATATATGTGTGATAATGTAATTGTAATATATAGATATATATCATTTATTTTTGATTATTTTAATACAACAAAGAAATGAAAGTAGTGTTAATGCGTATGTACAACCTACAGTCTCCAAGAACAGTGCACGTTATTTCTAATATCCAAATATAATTGAATACTATAAATACATATATACTGAATATATATGATAATTAAGTCGTGTTTTACATTATTTGTATGATTAAATAATGATCTAATAAAAAGGAACAACAAATCACATGTCAATACATACTTAAGAAAAGTAGGAAATTAACACTTGAAATGGTTAAAATAATAAGATTGTTAAAAAATAAGTAATAAATATTGTAATAAGTTAATATATGATATTATTAATATTTTAGTAGTTCTGGTATAAGTTTGTAACATATTTTAAACCATTATACAAGATTATAAATACCACACAACAAGAGGATGGTTAAGGTAAGGGATTTTTGTTTCAATTTACATTCCATTGAGACTTAATTGTTATTATCCACCCAGTTTTTTTTATATGGTGTATATATTGTCATTGAAATATTATATAATGAATAAATTTATTATTGTTATATTATATGTTTTGTTTAAAATAATCCCTTCCTGAGGATTATAATTTAAAATGTTTCAAAGTTGTATGGGACACTTTGGAATGTTTAAAGATTATTTTCCCCAATAATAACTTTAATAATTTTTAAATGGTTTTTTATTAAGGGGAATTATAAAAAAATTGTTCAATAAAACCATTATTTTCTAAATTATGGTTATTAATTACCATTTTCAAGTATTAGTGCTATTTTTTCACTCTTTGGTACACAAAATATTTTATAAAATATTTTTCAAAAAATTAGACTATATTCTCTCTTTAGTTGAAGAACATGTTTTCTTCTAAAAACCATGTTTTATTAAAATGTTTTCAAAAATTATTTGGTAAATACATATTTACCATTTTTTTCTTTTACCAATTATTTTCAAAGGAATATTTTTATTGTTTTATGAACATATCATTTTTCTAACCATTAATCGTGAAAAGGAATGTTATTTTTACCTCATATAGCTTGTAAGGATTTACCCGTCATCATTTTTATGAATCTTAAATTGAATATTTAAAAGGTTTCTATTAAAAAAATTGTTTTAAAAATCTATTTTCAAAGAAAATGTTTTTCAAAAATATTAAGAAAATGATATTTTCCTCAATAATGTTTTTAGAATATCTTTCTATAATGGGTCCATTCATCAACAACAATAACCATTTATTTTTCTCCACTACTGTTATTTTGTATCTATACCATCCTTAATATTCATACGTATGGATTATGATTGATTTTTCAAAGTATATTATTCAAATTCACTTTGTTGATTCCTTTTATTACCATTGAAATATTAAATTTCATACGATCATTTGACATTGAATTTCCTTTAACGATCCATATCATTTTTTATGGATCTGATTATTTCCTAAACCATATACCATTTTTCATATGGTGTTTACTTGTAGATTTATTTGATTGTTTTGGAAAATATTGATAGATACATATACTTTGTTCAATACAAATATTTGATAAGGCATGTTGCTAATTTGATATAAGGAATTTTTTTTCACATGTAATACATGGGTTGTTACTATTTTAGGAAAGACCTATGGGTTGGGGACCAGTTAATGAATTCCCCTTGATGCATCAGTAGTCTCATGAGGTGAATTAGTTGGACAAATGGTTTAAACTATCTATTATTGGTAGTGTTATCATGTTCCTGGGAGACATGGAATCTAATAATTAAGCATTGACATTACTACTAATTCAATAATTATTAATCCATGAGATTTTGCGTCAACATATCTTTGGATTAATTTCATTTTCAGTTCATTGACTTAATGGAATGTGTTTTTAGATTCTTACCTTTCCATATTGATATTACCTTGTCTAGTTATTTTAATGGTATGTGTTATCAGTTATTTTCCTTTACATGTTAATTTATTCTTATTTATTCATTATTGCTTCATCTTTACATTTCCTTACTGATTATTTGAGCTCACCCTTATTATGGTACATTTCCCAAGGTTGTGAAGAAGAAATATTTGAATAAGAATTCAAAAACACAGTTTATTTTATTTGTATGTATCATTTTTTATTTCTTATTTCCCAATGTATTATGGGTATCAAGTATGTAATCTGGCTTTCCAAGACTGCTAAAGTGATCTGTCTGTCGATATTTGTTTCCTTGTAAACATGCCAATGTAATAAAATAATACGCCGACTTTGTTCTTATGGGGTTTTGGTGTTATGTTGGTATCTGAAAGAGCGCTGTCGTGGGCGCCCTCAAATGATTAGTGTAATTTGGGGTACTTAGGTGCAGCAGAGTGGCTGACCAAGGTCGTCTCTCAAAGGAGGAAGTGAATTTAACAACTTATTAGAGGTATTCTAAAAAATAAAATAAAATAGAATAGAATAAAAACACTACTTTAAAGGATTGGGGTTTGTTGTAGTTTATGAATCTAGAAGAAGTTTGCTGGAAGAAGATTGTATAATTTTTTTTATTTTTAGTTTTGAAATGAATTTCAATTTAAATGACACAACAAGAAGATGTTTTTTTTAGAAATCTATTTAAAAAGTGTAATCGATCTAACTCTACCTCTTCACTTTATTATTAATCATTATCATTTAAATTAACATTCACTTAATTATGATCCCTTAATTTGTTAAATCCCGAACCCTACGAGAATTAACTTTACCACAAAGATGATATGAATTTAAACCTAGGCTAACTTTGGAACGTGAAATCGCAGCACCCTGCTTTGATTGATGTTCTAAGATTAGCTTATGATCAGTGGTAAATTAAGGCACATATCCATTCTGGAAATGACGATGAATTGTGTTTAGGGATTATATTTGAACTCTATAAATTTATCCTGTGTGGTCTTGTATTACCGATTAAGATCGCGCTCTCACAATTTACACAAAATCCCGACCTCGCGTGTTTTTGTGTTAATTGTTCAATTGCTTGCTTAGTTTCTTACAATTTAAAAACACAATTCATGGATCATATTAAGTGAATTACAGTAGCTCATTGATTCAAAATAATTAAATGAATAGGGTAGAATATAGATCGATTACTAAAAGACTACTCTTCCATGGGTGGCGTAATCATCGTAGAAGCGTTTTGCATGTGCAAAGGTTTAAAATGGGTATAACCCAATAACGCTTCTACTCAAGAATTCCAGCCCAATTAGGAAGATTAAGAGAAGAAGAAATTTAAACAAAACAGAAGAAAAGAGAAGAAATATAAGAAGAGCAATGAAGTTTATTACACAAATGAAAACATTACAAAATGAAGAAGAGAAGGAGGCTTCGATGAGGGGATCCTTGCTTCAAGAGCTACCCCTCTTACAATGGTTGGAGAATTTGGGTGAAACAAATTCTCCTCTGCCTCCAATCTCCCAATGCACGTCCCAACCCCTCCAAATGATAAAAACTCCAATTTATAGAGGGGAGGGGAGGAGAGGTTACAAGTGGTTTCAAGTGTGAATGTGGAAATTCGGCCAAATATTTTATGCCAACTTTCACCGCCCATTTTACCACCAAAAAGCGTGAATTGGCCAGCCTTCCAGAAGGATTATTTGTGCCACATCATGTCCTAGATCTTGCATCAAAATTTGGGCTCAATCCAAGCCCGTATGTAGAATATATGGCCCAAATACAGAACCTTCTCAATTCTGGCGAGCCCATCCCAACTTTGACTTCATGGCCAAATTTCAACAACAAAATGAACTCTTTAGCTTTAGTGTCCTGAATAAAAGTTGTAGATAATTAAGTTAGAAACACTGTTACAAAATTTAAAATCCAAATAATAAATATAAAAATATTTATCTTTGAAATACTACAGTGCACTATTAAAGGTAAAACTGGAATTTTCACCAAATTTTCTAATGAATGATCAAATCCCAAATATTTTATAAATAAACATATTTAACACAATGTGAGGAAATTATTTCATTTATTATCAATAAAATATTCAATAAAATAGTGTTTTATCAACTCCCCCACACTTACCCTTTTGCACACCTGGGCAAAACCTCATATCAAGTAAACATCAATATCAAATCAAAACCAATTTTAAAACACATATCCTTAAGATCAATAAATTTCACACCAAGAATAAAAAGATATCATGCCTCATAAAAAACCTTATTTCAAGTTCTCTATTTATATCATTAAATATATTTCCACTTCATTTATCCACCCATGCACAAAACACTTACCTCGCTTGAATTTTCTCTCATCACTCAAATATCTATTTTTTTTTGCAATGTCTTTATCATCCAAACTCATACAAGGGTCACCATAGGCTTGATAGATTCCTACATCGCTACCCGATGTGAGTCAAGGACATATTTTTATCATGAGGACTTTTCAGGGTTGTTCTGTGGCTTTCGGTTGGTAGGATTAAGATGTGAAAAACTCTGAGGCTGAATGAGGAGGGCTTGACTCTTTTGAAGCAAAATTGCATTAATCTAATTTTCACTTAAATATGGTCTTCTCTTCAATCCCCATAGTATCAATTCAGCTCCATCATCATGAAAAGTCATGAAAGGTTTACACCATTCATCATTTCAGCATAAAAAATGTCAATCTTCTCAAACATGATTTTCTTGAAAGCTCCAGATGGGCACAGCTTTCCACCTCAATTAGAAGCTCCAGAAAAGGCACAGCTTCACTTGTCATGAAAGCTCCAGAAAAGGCACAGCTTTCAATATAATGAATTTATTTAGCATCAAAAACATCTCTTCATAATTTAATTTTCCACCCAAAGTATCACATAATGTGGTGGCACAATACAAGACAACTTCCCCCACACTTAAGCTCAACTAGATTATGAAATTTCACTTCAAGAGTTGGTTGGATAGGGAAAATTGGCTTGTAATGTGGCTTAACCTAACAGGCTGTGCATGGATTCTAAGGGATACAAGGATTAAATATTCAAGTTAGGCCATTATAAAAAAGGATTCTTTGAAATAGGGGCTTTAATACCAAACAAATGCCTCAATCATTTAAACATATGTACCTCAAACCCTCAAGTTTTGATAGGAATAGATCAAATTCTGGTTAAATCAAGCATGGTTTGGTTCTCTCAAGAAGTGAGTTGAATGTAAAGAATATGAAAATAATGGTTTAGAAGACTCACAGGAAAGTGATTTCAAATATAAAGACAGTGAGATGTGTCATGGGATTCAAAATTCAGCGTACTTTTCATGAAATTACTAAATATTTGAACTTGAAACAAAGTCATTTCAGCATTCATTTAAGCTTAGTTTCAAGGGGTAAATTTTTTCACTTATTGATATGGATTTAAAAATGGTGATGAGAATCATTTCAGCTCAAAAGTTTCAAAAACACACAGAAAATTGTAAAATAAACACACAAAATTTGAAAAACACACAATTTTTTTTTGGTTTTTTAAACAGGAAAACAATTGAAATTACTAAACTAAAAGGTTCCCTCCCCCACACTTAAAATATCGCATTGTACTCAATGTGAACCTATGAGATGATATATTCACATGAAATGCAGAATTTTTAAATAGGACAAATAATATAAAAGTGAAAGGGTTAGGAACAGCCTGATGTGATCAAGTGATGATGGGGTCTTGCAGTGTGATAAAATCCACTGCATCAGTAGGATGTCCCTTAATGTATCTCTTAAAACGTTGCCCTTTGACTGTAAAGCTCCTTCCAGTGTCCTCTTGTGTGATCTCCACTGCACCATAAGGAAAAACATTAGACACAATATAAGGACCTAACCATCTGGAACGCAACTTACCAGGCATCAACTTCAGTCGTGAACTATAGAGAAGGACTTTCTCTCCAACATGAAACTCCCTTTGTTGGATCATTTTGTCATGATCTGCTTTTGATCTTTCCTTGTAGAGCCTTGAGTTCTCATATGATGATAGTCGAATCTCCTCAAGCTCTTGAATTTGCAACTTCCTTTGAATTCCATCTTGGGCCAAATCCATGTTACATTTCTTTATAGCCCAATATTCCCGATGCTCGACTTCCACGGGGAGATGACACGCTTTCCCAAAAATAATCCGAAATGGGGACATACCAATGGGGGTCTTGTATGCTGTCCTATAATCCCACAATGCATCATCCAAGCACTTGCTCCAATCCTTCCTATTTGGCTGCACGGTTTTCTCCAAGATTTGTTTCAACTCACGATTTGAAACCTCAGCCTGGCCATTTGTTTGGGGGTGGTATGGTGTTGATGTTTTGTGTGTCACCCCATACTTTCGAAGGAGGGAAGCAAAATTCCTATTGCAAAAGTGTGTCCCTTGGTCACTTATGATGGCCTTTGGTACTCCAAACCTACAAAAAATTTGTGCTTTGACAAAGTCCACAACAACATGAGAACAGTCAGTCCTGGTGGCCTTGGCCTCCACCCATTTACTCACATAATCAACAGCAACCAAAATTTACAAAAATCCAAATGAACTAGGAAAAGGACCCATAAAGTCGATGCCCCATACATCAAAAATCTCACAAAATAGTATGGGTTGTTGGGGAATCTCATGTCTCCTAGAAATGTTCCCAGTGTGTTGGCAACGAGAGCATGACTTACAAAACACATGGGCATCATGGAATAATCTAGGCCAATATAATCCAGAGTCCAAAACTTTCCTAGCTGTCCGTTGGGGTCCAAAGTGTCCACCACATGCAAGTGTACGACAGAAATGCAAAACAGACTCAAACTCATGATCGGGAACACACCTCCTAATGACTTGGTCACTACACATGCGCCAGAGGTAAGGATCATCCCACACATAAAACCTGGACTCACTTTTTAATTTTTGGACTTGATGTTTCTTTAAATTTGCAGGGATTTCAGAAGCAGCAAGGTAGTTAACTAAATCAGCATACCAAGGATGCGTACCTGAGATGGTATAGAGATGCTCATCAGGGAAAGTGTCCCGAAGTGGTACATGATCCAAGGTGTCATCCTCTAGTGTGTGAGTAAGCCTACTCATGTGGTCTGCCACCAAATTCTCTGACCCCTTCTTTTCCTTTATCTCAAGGTCAAACTCTTGAAGAAGGATCATCCAACGGATAAGTCGTGGCTTTGCATCTGGCTTCTTTAGGAGGTACCTCAAAGCTGCATGGTCAGAAAAAACAACTACTTTAGAGCCCAATAAATATGAACGGAATTTATCTAAAGCAAATATTACAGCAAGAAACTCCTTTTCTGTGGTAGTGTAGTTTGATTGGGTTGAATCTAGTGTCCTCGATGCATAGGCAATCACATGTGAACGCCCCTCCACCCTCTGAGATAAGACAGCTCCAACCGCGAAGTTGGAGGCGTCACACATAAGCTCAAATGGAAGGTCCCACCGTGGGGGCTGTATGATAGGTGGAGTGGTCAGACACTTATTTAGCTCATCAAAGGAAGTCCTACAAGAATCATCAAACACAAATTCAGAATCTTTTTGAAGTAATCGTGACATAGGAAGAGCGATCTTACTAAAATATTTGATGAAGCGCCGATAAAATCCTACATGCCCTAGGAAAGATCTAACATCACGCACACATGAAGGATAGGGTAAGGATGAAATAATTTCTACTTTAGATCTATCAACCTCTATCCCATGTTTTGACACCACATGCCCTAAGACAATGCCATGCTCTACCATAAAACGAAACTTTTCAAAGTTCAGGACCAGATTCTTCTCAATACAACGATTCAACACATTTCCCAAACTACTTAGACATTCATCAAATGAAGACCCATACACTGTAAAATCATCCATAAATACCTCCATGCAGGTCTCAATAAAATCATAAAAAATACTCACCATACATCTCTGGAAGGTACCTAGGGCGTTGCAAAGTCCAAATGGCATCCTCCGGTAGGCAAATGTGCCAAAGGGACAGGTGAATGTAGTCTTCTCCTGATCCTCTGGAGCTATAGGAACCTGAAAATATCCAGAAAATCCATCCAAGAAGCAATAGTGTGTTTTCCCAGCTAGTCTCTCGAGCATTTGATCAATAAATGGAAGTGGGAAATGGTCCTTACGAGTGGATTGATTTAGTTTCCTATAATCGATACACACTCACCAACTGTTTTGTACTCTCATTGGAACTAAATCATCTTTCTCATTTTTAACAACAGTAAAACCAGTTTTCTTAGGCACAACCTGAATTGGACTTACCCATTGTGAGTCAGAAATAGGGTAAATGATACCCGCCTCAAGTAATTTTTCAACTTCTTTCTTAACAACTTCTAGGAGGGTGGGATTAAGTCTCCTTTGTGGCTGTCTCACCGGTTTAGCCCCATCCTCCAAGAGAATCCTATGCTTGCAAATGGAGGGGCTAATACCTGATATGTCTGCCAATGTCCAACCAATTGCCCTAATGTTATCTCTCAAAAGATTCAAAAGTTTTTCTTCATGTTCAAAAGAGAGATTGTTAGCAATTATGACAGGTAATCTATCACCACTGAGCAAGTATGCATATTTGAGATTTGGGGGCAATGGTTTGAGTTCCAATGTAGGTGGGTGATGTATGGATGGAGAAATTGATGCAACAGACATATCTGCACAATGAACATCAGTATCAGAATAAAAATCATCACAATCAGAGAATAAAGCACCAAATCCATCAGCATACTCAATAGCCATGTCATAATCAGAGTTCACATGATCAAAATTAGAATATGATTCCATTTCAAAATTAAATCTTAGAGAGTCTTGTTCCTTAAAAATGGGTGTAGAAGTATTCTTAGACATCAAACTAGAACCAATACTCATAATCTCCCTAAGCATAGGACAATCCAATTTCATGATGTTTTTACTTGGTGGTTCAAAATGGGAGATAACAAAAGAAGAATGGTCCTCTGAGGGGTACTTCATGGAATCCATAACATTAAATATCACAACGTCATCTCCAAACTCCATGGAAAGTGTACCCTCATTGACATTTATGATAGTTTTTGCAGTTTTGAGGAAGGGTCTACCTAAGATAATGGGGGCATGAGAACTTACCTGATCATCCTCCATGTTAAGCACATAGAAGTCTGCTGGAAAGATCATGTCTCTTACCCAAACAAGTACATCCTCAAGAACTCCCGCTGGATATGTCGTAGCTCTATTCGCCAATTGCACCACTACTCTTGTTGGCTTCAACTCACCAACCTGTAAGGAAGAGAATACAGAGTGAGGCATCACATTTATTGAAGCTCCTAAATCACAAAGAGCATCAGAGAAGTGAAACTCCCCTATGGTACATGGGATGGTGAATGTCCCAGGATCCTTGCACTTTGTTGGCATTTCTATAGTTGGTGTAATGAGTGCCGAGACATTCCTTCCAAGGTTGATCCTCTCATTCCCCTTGAGCCCTCTTCGATTGGTGCAGAGTTCTTTTAAGAATTTGGCATACCTTGGGATTTGCTTAATGGCTTCAAGTAGAGGAATGTTGATCTCCACGCGCTTGAATGTGTCCAAAACCTCCTTTTGCATTGCTTCTTCAGCCATATTCTTGGTTTGAACAACCCTATTTGGAAAAGGAAGAGGTTTAGAAGGAACATCATTAATATTTTTCATACCTTTATCTTTCTCCTTGGATTTCTCATCAGTTGGTATGGAATGCGGCTTCTCTGAAGTTGAGGTGAATCCCGGTGGAATGGTAGGTGCAGATGTATCGTTCATTTGCTTCCCACTTCTCAATGTGATGGCACTAACATTCCCCTTTGGATTTGGAGTGGGTTGGGAAGGTAGATTTCCAGAATTCTTACTCACAAGTTCATGGAGGGCGGTGGCAATCTGGCTCATTTGAGTCTTTAACTCCCTCAGCTCTGAACTTTGACTCTTCAGCTCATTCTGTTGATTAAGAACAATTTGCTTCAAAAGATCATCAGTATTAGAATCTACCATTGGTGGGGGATTCCCTTGTTGTTGGCTTGTTAATGCTTGGGCTTCAAATCTCCTTTGGGGTTGTTGGAAACCCTGCTGGTAAGGCGGAGGCTGCTGGAAGTTTGGTTGAAAAGGGGGCCTTTGTTGTTGTCAAGAGCCATACCTCATGTCCGGTTGATCTTTCCACCCTTGGTTGTATGTTGGAGCAAATGAATCAAACTTCTTTTGGGGATATGGTTGTTGTTGTTGCAGCTGAAATGGTCTCCCAGGGAACACTGCTGCACAATCTTCTGTCTCTTGGAGTTGTGGGCAACAGTCAGTTGGGTGGCTTGTCTCAGTGCAAATACCACAAGCCCTTGAAGGAGGGGGTAGAGATGTCTTTTGTGCCAATGCAATTTGCCTCACCATAGTTGTCAATTCTTCCAACTTAGTATCAATCAAATGACTTTCAAGAGAAGAAGTACTTACCTGATGTACTCCCCTGACATGTGGTGTACCTCTATCACCAAACTGTTGGGAGTTTTGGGCCATCTTGTCGATCAACGCTCGTGCAGCTACTGGTGTCTTGTCCACCAATGCTCCTCCAGCTGCAGCATCCACCATGCTCCTCTCCATGGGTGTGAGTCCTTCGTAGAAGTATTGGATGAGGAGTTGCTCACTGATTTGGTGATGTGGGCAGCTTGCACACAACTTCTTGAATCGCTCCCAGTACTCATACATTGACTCCCCTTGTGCTTGCTTGATCCCTGATATCTCATTTCGAATGGATGTTTTCCTTGATGCTGGAAAAAATCTTTGCAAGAAAAGACGTTTCAAATCGTTCCAACAAGTTACATTTTCGGGTTGTAAATAATACATCCAATCTTTCGCAGCTCCATCAAGTGAGAATGGGAATGCTCTTAGTTTGATTTGATCTTCAGAGACATTTCTAGGTTTTAGGGTTGAGAAAACCACATTAAATTATTTCAAATGTTTATTGGGATCCTCACCAGAGAGGCCATGAAACTTTGGATGTAAGTGAATTAACCCAGATTTCAGTTCGAAGTCCGATTCGAGATTTGGGTATGCAATAAAATTTGGTTGATAGTTAATATCAGGTGAAGCCAATTCTCGAATGGTTCTATTAAGTTCATTTCCATTGTTTCCAGCCATTGGTTCTTGTTTTATGGTTGAATTTGAATTGCTTCCAATTTCAATGTTCTGCTATTGGAGTAATTCTCCAACTGGTTGAATGTTGAAACTTCCCGTAGATTGAGAATGTATGATTCGTTCCCTAAGGCTACGTTCAATATCAGGGTCAAGATCTAAGAGATCTTCGGGATTAGTTCGAGTAATAGATCAAATAAAAATGAAAAGAAAGAAGGTGGACCATAGTAAAATAAAAATGAGAAGTTTGAGTTGATGGTCCAAAGAGAAGTAGAAGAAATTAAAAGAAGAAGAAGAAAAATCAGATTGGGTAAAGAAGGAAGAAAGAATAGAGGAAGAGAATAAAATGTAAGATAAAATAAATACCTCTAATTGGTTGAAATAATTACTTGCCTCCCCGGTAACGGCGCCAATTTGAAAGAGCGCTGTCGTGGGCGCCCTCAAATGATTAGTGTAATTTGGGGTACTTAGGTGCAGCAGAGTGGCTGACCAAGGTCGTCTCTCAAAGGAGGAAGTGAATTCAACAACTTATTAGAGGTATTCTAAAAAATAAAATAAAATAGAATAGAATAAAAACACTACTTTAAAGGATTGGGGTTTGTTTTAGTTTATGAATCTAGAAGAAGTTTGCTGGAAGAAGATTGTATAATTTTTTTTGTTTTTAGTTTTGAAATGAATTTCAATTTAAATGAAACAACAACAAGATGTTTTTTTAGAAATATATTTAAAAAGCGTAATCGATCTAACTCTACATATTCACTTTATTATTAATCATTATCATTTAAATTAACATTCACTTAATTATGATCCCTTAATTTGTTAAATCCCGAACCCTACGAGAATTAACTTTACCACAAAGATGATGTGAATTTAAACCTAGGCTAACTTTGGAACGTGCAATCGCAGCACCCTGCTTTGATTGATGTTCTAAGATTAGCTTATGATCAGTGGTAAATTAAGGCACATATCCATTCTGGAAATGAGGATGAATTGTGTTTAGGTATTATATTTTAACTCTACAAATTTATCCCGTGTGGTCTTGTATTACCGATTAAGATCGCGCTCTCACAATTTACACAAAATCCCGACCTCGCGTGTTTTTGTGTTAATTGTTCAATTGCTTGCTTAGTTTCTTACAATTTAAAAACACAATTCATGGATCATATTAAGTGAATTACAGTAGATCATTGATTAAAAATAATTAAATGAAGAGGGTATAAGATAGATCGATTACTAAAAGACTACTCTTCCATGGGTGGCGTAATCATCGTAGAAGCGTTTTGCATGTGCAAAGGTTTAAAATGGGTATAACCCAATAACGCTTCTACTCAAGAATTCCAGCCCAATTAGGAAGATTAAGAGAAGAATAAATTTAAACAAAACATAAGAAAAGAGAAGAAATATAAGAAGAGAAATGAAGTTTATTACACCAATGAAAACATTAGAAAATGAAGAAGAGAAGGAGGCTTCGATGAGGGGATCCTTGCTTCAAGAGCTACCCCTCTTACAATGGTTGGAGAATTTGGGTGAAACAAATTCTCCTCTGCCTACAATCTCCCAATGCACGTCCCAACCCCTCAAAATGAGAAAAACTCCAATTTATAGAGGGGAGGGGAGGAGAGGTTACAAGTGGTTTCAATTGTGAATGTGGAAATTCGGCCAAATATTTTATGCCAACTTTCACCGCCCATTTGACCACCAAAACGCGTGAATTGGCCGGCCTTCCAGAAGGATGGTTTGTGCCAAATCATGTCCCCGAGCTTGCATCAAAATTTGGGCTCCATCCAAGCCCGTATGTAGAATATATGGCCCAAATACAGGACCTTTTCCATTCTGGAGAGCCCAGCCCAACTTTGACTTCATGGCCCAATTTCAACAACCAAATGAACTATTTAGCTTTAGAGTCCTGAATAAAAGTTGTAGATAATTAAGTTAGTAACACTTTTACAAAATTTAAAATTCAAATAATAAATATAAAAATATTTATCTTCGAAATACTACAGTGCACTATTAAGGGTAAAACTGGAATTTTCACCAAATTTTCTAATGAATGATCAAATCCCAAATATTTTATAAATAAACATATTTAACACAATGTGAGGAAATTATTTCATTTATTATCAATAAAATATTCAATAAAATAGTGTTTTATCAGTATCATAGGGAGGTTTAATAGAATCCTTGAAAACTAGATTTAGAAAATGTATATTTGGGAGAATAACCCTAAGTTAGACATTGAGGATAAGTATATAATAAAAACATATAATTTTTGTAAGTTTTTGATTATTTGGGTATTCGTATCCATAAATCCATGCCTTGATACTACAAGTGTATGTGGTTGTGGCACAAATGTACCTAGGTTTAACAACTTCGACAAGGTGTTATGGGTCTAACCCGGGGTAACATGATACATGAAAACGTGCCTTACTGTGCACCTGGTTTAACACTCCCAAGGGATACACTTAGTATAGTTCACATTTTATTTACCTACCATTATTATGGATTCAAAAGTCAATATTTCCCCAAAGTAACCAATTTTTAGGATTCAAGGATTAACAATTCATAAATTAAGCTATGTGCAATAATATATTTAGAGTTATATAAAGTTCATAAACTTATAGGTTAATCCATTATATGTCATTTTTTAGAAATTGATCATGGAAGGAAGAATGTTATCATAAATCATGGAAAATGTATAGATTTACCTACTGAGAAAACAAATATAGTTTGTATTTTAACTAATAAATATATATATATATTAGGGAAACTTGGTCAGGTTATGAAAAATAAATTTCCATGAATGAAGAAACACATTTCATGAAGAGAATATATTATGTTGGATCACTTTATGTGGGAGAATCCCTTATAGTTTAGTGGAATTACTAATCCAATTGTATCTGTGAAATGTATTAAGTCTCTGAAGAAGATATTTACTACCTTTCAATGTAGCTAAAAGAAAAAGGATACACTTGTGGTATATTTTCACCAAGGTGATGATGACCAGTGGTGGTCTCTGATCTATAATACAAGGGAGGAAGAAGAAATTGAACTTGTATAATGGAGAACTTTTAAGGAGACCTTATTTGAAAAATAATTTCTTTATAATCAAAAATTGATATGAATAGGAAGTTCCTTAGTTCAAATAAAAAGGATGAAGAAAGTGTTGTGGAGTATGAAGAAATCTTTACCTGGTTATAAAGGTATGGTATAAAGTTCATATGTAACACAGAATGTAATATTTATAATTTCTCTGAAATACGTAAGACAAGCCTCTGAAGGGAACTGGTTTCTTATAAATTTTTTTCATACAATGAAATACTTTTTTTTCTATCAAGATAGAGAAATAATTCTCGATGTCTGATGGTTTCAATGGAAAACAAGAGAAGAATTGGACTTCTGAGCACCATGAAAAGTGAATGACTCCAATATGATTAAGAGAATGAAGGATTTTTCAACATCTGATAAATTTGGAAGGAATCACACTAGTAAATGATTGAAAGTATTGGTATTTTGTGATAAGTATAGAAAAAAGTATAACTAGGAAGAAGAATAAAAAGTTAAGAAGGTAAACTCTACTATTCATTGTTAAAACTACAAGGAGATAGGGAACTGCAAAAACAAATGCCATAAAAATCAAGGTAATGTACCTCCAAAGAATATAAGTTATCAAGGTCAATCATATGGTATTGACAAAACTGAAGTGGAATGATTAATTTACTTCTATATTTGGATCTAATAAATATGTTGTAAATTTATTTTGTTTATGATTTTCTCATCAAATGACTTATAAAATATATAATTATAGTATTTTAGTACCTTTTCGTTTAGTATTTGAGATTATGTGATGAATGGTACCAGATAATTTATTCAGTACATAGTTAAACTTTTCATAAAACACCTGATTGAGTAAAATAAAACCCTTAATATGTTCCTAATGTTGAAATAATGATGAAGAAATGGTGGATTTGGACAACTGTTTACTACCTTGGAATTGATTAATGACTTGTCGACAAGTGGTCAATTTAGTCAATGATGGAGTTTACAACACATTTGGATTTTAGTACTATATCTAATAACATGTGTCTTACTTGAAGATTAAGGAAGAATTAATGTTTCCAATAAAATTTTATGGTCACTTGAGTTATTACAATATTTCAAGAGGATACATGATGATTTTATTCACATGATTGGAATGTGAAAATTTATAATTGCAACATGTTTATTAAAGGATAATGATAAGTTCATTTTTGTAAATTCAATGACCATATTTATAAATTGTTGGATCATAATCTTTTGGAAAATATAACCATTTATGAAATGTTTTAAGTTTAACAATTGATGTGGTTTTAGAGATATATATATTACATCTCTATATGATGAATTTTTTTATGTGAGATGAAGTATAAATGGTATAAGGTAAATGATAAGATTGTGCTTATAGAATCATACTATATATATTTACTTACATTCTTAGAGAGAGAAAGAATTAAACAGCTACTTAAAAATTGATCCTGAAACCAATAGTTTTTTCCTAGTTTCATCATTTTTTGGTGAATCAAATGGCCCTTAGATCATCACAGATTTATGGATTTCTGATTGCTAACTTTCTCATGGACATGTTCATTAGTAGTCTCCATTAGAACCTGATTGTTATATATTTCTTATGTATCCATGTTTCCATTTTCATCTATTTTCTCTTACTATCAAACTTAGTTACATAACCATTGTACATTACTTTCTCTGTTATTAATAATATGCGATATTAACCCATTTTATGTTGTGGAACTTTCAACCATTGTTTATTTTCAATCCATAGGTTACTGAGATCATGTTTAAATTGTGACGATGAAATTTAATTAAGGTTGAGAGAATTTAACACCAAAAAATTATAGAGTATGAATATTATATTCTATAACATGTATGACATGTGACATCAAGTTCATAAGGGGATATAATACCCTGATACTTTAAAATATATAAACTATTTTAAATAGATTATATATATTATATATATTTTTGTGACATGCAACACCAACTATAAAAATGAAATATATTAACTTTATACACCACATTCATAAATAAATATGATATATTTTATGTGTTTTAATCCAAGCGACACTATGTTAACTTGCATCGCATGAAATAGTGACCTTCCACGATATTGTGTGTTACACGCAAGATCGAGTTTCACCCAATAATAATGTATTATTGAAATATTATTATTTAATATAATATTATATAAACTAGCCATTAAATAAGTAATTATGAATAGTAATATCTAGCTTATAAAAATTATGCTTTACACCAATATGAAATGAATTTACTAGTTACCAATTGATGAGAAAAGAAAATAAGAACAAATTGGATATATAAAGAAATATTTTTATTTTTATACTTCCAAAGGAGTTTTATCTTAATAAAAATAATTAATTAATATTATTTAATTATTTTAATTAACTATATACTTTATATATTAAATAAAATATTTTTTACATTCATCTATTCTTTTTGATATGCAAAAGATAAGAACAAACTATATTTTACACATAAAAATCTTCATTTTTATTTCTACATCCTTTTAATGGAGAACCAATTTAAAATACAATTTTTGAATCTTTTATAAATATAATATGTTAAAATAAACATCCTATTTTACATATAAACATAAAAATTATCTGATGGTGAATTGTTTCTATTGTTCTAGAGTGAGTCTTTTTTCAATGAATAGTGAAGAATCCTGAATTTTAGTTCCAAACTTATTTTTCATATGAATTATTTATACGGTTAAATTATGTTTTATAGTATTTTAAAAGTTTAATTATGTAATTTTTTATCTATTAATCCAATTTATGTTATTTTGATTAATTTCACTTTGAAATTGATTATAAAAACATAGCAAACTTTCAGACGTTTTTACTTAAAAAACCTACATTTTCGTCATGCCAATGAGATTAAATTTAAATCAACATCTACCACTTGTTTGGTTTGTAATTAGAAATTTGGATTCAATATTTTGAATCATAATAATTTATAATTTATAATAAGATAAAATTTGTTTTTAACTAAACATATTAGTGAATTTGAATAAAATTATTGACAATTATTAAGGAAAAATTAATCCTAACAAAGGAATAAACCTTTAACATAGGGGCCAAATGACCTCTCCACTTTCCAAAACCCATTGGTTTTCCATATTTCAAACATGAACATTACATTATTTAGTTTGGTTATTTTTCTAGGACTTTGTTTAGTTAAAAATGTAGGTACATCTTATTTCCTTTCAAAAATACCAAGTGAGTCATGTTCCTCCCTTATAAAAGGCCACCACCTCTTCCCATTCCTCAAACCTCTCAAACCACATAGGTTCATCCAATTTCTTACCATATATCTTCCCGATATCAATAAACTATACATTTAATCCTCCCTTTAGTCATAAATCCTTCCAAGGAATCCTTTTGGTACAAACCAAAAGAAGTTAACTGATTAAGAGGTAACATCTTCTCTCAAGATCTCAAGATTCATTTCCATTCTCCACCCCATCAAATATATTTATTCCATTATTATATAACAAAACCAATATCCTAAATATACTAGTATTATTTAATTAAAAGGTATTTACCTACACTTACACACATATCCATCTATTGGGTAATGAACATATTGTTTCTATGTACAATAATCTATTGCCTCAAGAAAAAATGATTATTCATCTTTCCTTTACCACCTATAATGGTGGTCATTATGATGGAAACTATGTTTATATATGATAGATGTGATTTTTATAATGTCTTTATGCTTATGTAATTTTTATTTAAAATATACCTTTATGATTTCCATCTTGTGTAAATACGATAATTTCATTTGAGGAAGTGTGGACTACCACCCCCTCAAAGTGATATGACTCATTCATGCCATGAATGGAATTTATAAAGGATTATCCTAATAAACATATGTAACATATATAATATAGATATAATACTGGAATTATAATATACATCTGTATCATTTATTTTTAATTATTTTAATACAATAAAGAAATAAAAATAGCATTCATGCGTACGTACGACCGACCATCTCCATGAATGATGCACTTAATTTCTAATTAACATGAACAACAAATCACAAGTCAAAAAAAACTTAAGAAGAGTAAGAAATTAACACCATAAATAGTTAAAATAATAAAATTGTATTACAAAATGGGTAATAAAATATTATAAGAAGATAATATATGATATTTTTAACATAGCTATGGTTTGGGTATAACTTAGTATCATATTTTAAACCACTATACAGGAGGATAAAGACCACACAACAAAATTATGGTTATGGTTAGGGATTTTTGTCTCAATTTACATTCTATTGAGACTTAATTTTTATTATACACCTAGTTTATTTTATATGGTTTATATATTAACATTGAAATGTTTTATCATGACTCCCTTTATTATCATTATATTATAAGTTTCTTTTAATATTAAACCTTCTTGAGGCTTATAATTTAAAATGTTTCAAAGTGGTATGGGACACATTGGAATGTTTAAAGATTATTTTCCTCAATAATAAATTCAATGATATTTCAATTGTATTTCCATTAGATTATATTATATGAAAATTGATCAATAAAACATTTAATTCTCTCTCCTCTGTTTATTCATAACAATTTTCAATAATAAGTACCATTTTTCACTCTTCGGTGCTCAAAATGTTCTAGAAAATGTTTTTCAGAAAACTAGAGTTTGTTTCTATCTTTAGTCAAAGAACCTATTTTATTTTAAAAAAATATCATGTATTATTAAAAAAAATTCAAAAATAAACTATTAAATAAATTTTTAACCTTTTTTTATTTTACCAATTTTTTTTAAAGGAATCTTTTTTTTCACTTTCCAAATAAGGCATTTTTCTAACCCTTGATCGTGCAAAAGGAATACTCTTTTTACCTTGTTCGGTTTGTAGGGATTTACCTACAATAATTTTTTTAAATATTCATTTGCATGTTTAAAAGGTTACATTTTAAAAGAAAATGTTTTTAAAAATGAATTTCAAATAAAAGGTTTTTCAAAAGGTTTTTCAAAACAAAGGGATATTTTCCTCAAGAATGTTTTTGATTGATCTTTTTATAATGTTTTCTTTCATCAATGAAAACAAACCTTTATTTTATTCAAATTCAGTTATTCTGTATTGATTATATCCTTAATATTCATATCAATGTGTTATGATTGATTTTTCCAAGTATAGTATACATATTCACTTCCTTATTTCAGTTTAGTCACCTTGAAATTTTCAATTTCCTATGATCATTTGACATTGAATTTCACATCAATATCCATATCATTTTTCGTGGATATAATTATTTAAACCATATACCATTTTCCATATGGTGTTTACTTTGAAAGTTATTTGATTATTCAAGGAAATATTGGTAAATCCATATACTTTATCTAGATGAATATTTGATAAGGCATATTTCTTATTCGATAAGAGGAATGTTTTGTACATGAAAGGCATAAATTGAGGACTGTTTAAAAAAATCCCTATGCATTGGTGACTAGTTACTCAAATAACCTTGATGCATCAGTAGTTTCATGAGGTAAATTAGATATAAATATAGTTTAAACTCTCTCTTGACGGTAAAGGTATCTTGTGCCTGGGAAACATGACATCTAATAATTAATAATTACCTTTATTGACAATTTAGTTATTATTTAACCATGATATTTTATGTGGACATATATATAGATGCATTTCACTTTTAGTTAATTGATTTAATGGCATATGTTTTTAATTTCTTACCTTTCCATATTAGAATTTCCTTATTTAGTTATTTGAATGTCATGTGTTATGAGTTATTTATCTTGACATATTAATTTATTCCTACTGAATCATGATTGATTTTAGTTTACTTACACTTACTGAGTATTTTATATCACAATTATTATGTTTCTTTTCCACAGGTTATGAAGAATAAATATTTGAATATTCTTTCAAGGATGCAGTTTATTTTCTATTTATGTATCATTTTTTCATGTCTTATTTCCCATTGTATTATGGGTATCATGTATGTAATATGGCTTCCCAAGACTTCTAAACTGATCATTACTTCAGTATTTTTTCCTTGTACACATGTCAATGTGATAACATAATGGACTATCTCTTGGATTCTGGGGTTAGGTCATAATACAAGCCATTGAGGAAGTTCATTCTTTCATGAATCGTACACTAAACTTTGTGTTCCCTGTAGATAAAGATAAAATTAATGTTACGTGTAGTTCATAATTAACATGGTGTTGGATATAAAAAAATACAAACATAATTCTTAAAAAAAACTATTTTTAGTGTTGTGTTAAATGAAAAATATAAAAAAATTAAAATTAATTTGAAAAATAAATTTCATAAAATCTCATGGTGTTACATTCTACCCCCTTAAAATGAATTTCTCCCTTGAAATTCATCCATGTTATAAATTGTTTAATACTTTAATGTCACTAGGATAGTAACCCATATCATAAAAATGAATATTTAATCATCCTATAAAAAAGAAATTTTGACCCATAACGGTTACACAAAATAACTGCTAACAAGGTTACCACATAGGAGAACATTGGTTGAAAGTGAAAACATGGACTTGGAGGGAAGGTTTACATATTAAGGAGTGATTGATGTCATTAATCACAAATATGATAATTATTCATCATATTTTAAGGAAAAATATTCACATAAACCAAGAAATCGTGTAGGCTAGTGGTAGGCGTGAAACTCTAATCAGGATTTGGTCTTGGGTTCAAGACCTAAGGCCTTTCTAGACTTTATTAATTGTCACCCGACATACAGGATGTACTTATATAAAACCACAATAATATAATATCTAAAATAAATTTTATTCTTGAAATACTGTTAGTAACTAAATATCCTTTTAACTAAGGCTTTCAATACAACCTCAATACATAAATAATTCATCGGATGTTTAACTAAAACTTTCCATAACTTGTTTACCTTAAAAACCTTCAAAAATTTGAAATTCCAAAATAATAAAACTAAAGTCACAAAATTAGCTTAACATTGAACCCCATATATAATAAAGTATCTCCTGGTTGTCACATTCCAAACATGCGAATAACCTCATCATATATTCTCTTAAAACGTGGTAATAACCTGAATTACCAAAATACATTTGGAAAGCATGTAGGCATCCTTATCCCAAAGGTTACTGGATATAATTATTAAATCTAGGATGTTTTAAACTTCACACATGATGACATAGAATAATTTTTCAACTAATAAATAATCAGATCATGGGTAATTAGTGTTATCCAATTTATTTTATTCAAATCAATCATGTCTTTATCCAAGCAAAACACAATTTTCTCAACATCTTGGTGACATTAAGGGTTAACTTCACATAATAAAAATATCACTTTTCTAACCCATAATTACCATTAAAAATATTCTTTTAAATATATAATGAAAAAATATACTAAAAATACATATATATTTCAATATTCATATAACACAATCCTTGAATTAAAAAACATAAGGACTTAATTCATCCAAATTTATTCTTAAAACATTACTATGGATTCTTCATATTCATCCTTAATACCTCATTCCTATAATATGAAATATTTATCATGTATTAAGGTTCCTCAATATAAATATAATAATTATTCTTATTCTTAATGTAAACAATATTGGAAGAACATCACATACATTTCACATGTTGTTTGCAGACTCTATGTTCAAAAGTACAAACAATATTTATACCACCTTCCTAATTTTATTTATGAGATTTCCACTTGGGAAATAAAATTTTATAAATCCCATAAATTCCATATATGAAACATTAAATGTTAACCTTGTTTCTTCTAGTTCTCTCCATTGACTAAAACAAGATATCACGAGGTGATAATCACATATCATTGAATAAAAAGACATAATCATGAAAAATTACTTATAGGATGTCTAAATCATGACACCTACAATCAAATTCATGAAACCATTGGTTTATCTTGGGTTATTCATAGTCATATTCTATTCAAATAATTTATAATGGTTCATAAAGTCTTTGTTAATTTCCATAAAATATCCCATGGGAGTGTTAAACCAAGTGTGCAATAAGGCTTGTTGTCATGTATCAGATTACCCTGATTTAGTCCCGAGACATTTTTTCAAAGTTATTAAACCTAAGTAAATTTTTGATATATCCATATCCACTTTTTTTATCTATAAATGGATGTATTTCTATGAAACCACTCATGTAATCCTTTAACAAAATTCCAAGACATTTTGTAATACTTTTCTTTATCATTATACTTATCCTTAGTTCATAGAGTTATCACTAAGGTTTTATTGTCCTAGTTTCCAAAGGATAAACAAATCATAATTGTGATAAAAAATATAATGACACATTATTATCTTACATATAAATTATTTCACTTTTTAGGAATACTTAAAAACTAAGAAAAATAGATTCCCAAATACCATATTAGTTTAGTGCCTTTGGAAATATGGAAACATGAACACTAGTACATAAGTGATCTAAATTATCACCCACTAGGTTCTTGATGACTAGAACCCTTTCTAGAAACATCATAGAAAACACATATATTCATAGCCTAGGGAAGTAATCACTAAAATAGGTGATCTAAGATGCCCAGGAAGGGTAAAAAAATGGAGACATGTAATCATAAATATAATAATAAGGGTATGAGAACAAGATCATATAAATATAAGTTCATACCATTCATATATAAGATCAAAAATAGTAATCATAACATAAATATTGGAAGTTAATAAGACATGAATAATAAGTAAATGAATATAATAAGACATGAAATCATAACATAGGAATAAGACAGGGAATTGTGCTAAACCTATAAACATATAATATGATTTCCATGGTATCTAAATAATAACTCCCAAGACCATATTAGTGGTATGGGTTCACTCCCCATTACATATTGGTAGTCTTGGTTTACTTACATGGACTTCTTTTTAGCTTTAGTTAACTCCCCTTTCCATCTTAGTAGTTATGGCTCACTTGCATGTCCATCTTAGTAGTCAACGTTCACTCCCAAGACCATATTAGTTTATGTCGTAAGATATAAATCTTTACCCAAATCTTTTGATGGAGATATAGGTCCTACCCATCTCAAAATAAAATCCAAAATATATGTTATAAAAAATAATAATCAATCATATCCTAACCCATGAAATGAAATGGCTATCATAAACATGAAATAATATCATATCCTATGAAATAATATATAGGTTTCATAATCATTTCATCAAAATCAAAACCCATGAAAGAGGCGGGTTTTAAAATAATATAACCCATAGAAGGTATAAAACTTCAATAAACATAATTCCATCAAAACATAAACAATTAATAGAAATAATATTAATGGGAAAAATGAATCATTTCACTATAAATGTTTGAGTAAAACCAACAAATTTTATCTTATATGAGAAATAATTTTGAAAGATCTTTTAAAAACATTTTTTATGGAAAATATCCTTTTTCTTTGAAAATTAATTTTTAAAACATAAATCCTTTTGAAAACTATTTTCTTTGAAAATTAAATTGGAAACTTATAATAGAATATTAAAAAGAATTAAATCCGTTTCCTTTAAAAACAAGTAGAGTGTCTTGAAAACCTTTTGGAAACCATTTTTCCTTGAAAACATATTATTGAATCATGAAAACATTTTGAAAAAAAATTTCCATGAATAATACTCTGAAAATATATAAAGAGATATCGAAAATGATTTGAAAACCATTTCTTTGGAAATAACTTTTAAAAAACATTTTCTTAAACATTGACCTTTTAAACATGCAAAGTAAACTTCAAAGAAATAATGACAGGTAAATCCATATATGTCGAACATTCCTTCTGTACCCTAAAAAATTTAGAAAAGTGCCTTAATAGAAAATGAATAGAAAATTCCTTTTTGAAAAAACCACTTTTAAAAATTTTAAAATAAGGGGAAAATGTCTTTTAAAGATGGTAGGATAATAGTGTAATATTCTTGGAAAACTTTTTAGAAAACATGGTATTTATGGAACGTTGATTTCCGATAGAAGAGATAGGTAAGGTCTTATTTTAATAAAATTAATTTATTAATTATATTAGGTACCTAAGAGTGGAAAAATAGTACAAATATATTAATACATAAAGAGTAAACATAGGAGAAGAATATTCATGAGTTTTCTTGAAACATTTATCATTATATTTCATTAATGAAAACATTATCATAAACAATCTTGATAAACGATGATATTATTTCAATAAACTCTTACCACATGGTAAAATTGATTCATACACTCCTTATAGTAAAATGATATTAATATTAGATTTAAAATATAATTAAAATAATTATATTCATGTTATAAAATTTCAAATTAATTTTATTCACCTCATATAAAAATATAGGTACCTAACATGGAATGTGTCTCAAAGAAGAAAAAATCAGACAAAATTACTTTACCGATTTCATAACTTTTGAATCTTAAACCCCATGAAATAAATATCATATAATGGTTATGTAAATACCCATATATTTAATTATAATATTAATACAATGTATTAATCTTCATTATATACACTACGCAAAAGAAAAGAGTAGTAAACATGGCATGTATCTCACATATATAAAAAGTGTGATGAAATTACCTTACCTTGTGTCTTGCCTTTCTTTGTAATCTTAAAGGCTTATGGTATAATAAATTTAAGTTTAATATAAAAATTTAAATAATAATATTATTATATTTAATATCATATATGGTTTTATCATGACATTATAATAACTTATTGTTAATAATTTGATGTTAATGTTTCACTTCGGGTAATATCTTCTTTCTTCATTACAAGTGTCTTAATCTGTTATATCTTTGGTCCTTATACCTATATCATCATTTCTAGAAAGTAAAAAATGAATATAATATAATTTATATTCGTTATATTATTATTATGATAATCTATAGGATATATATGTACCAAATGGAATACACTATCCATAGATACGATATGTTATACGTACGCATGAACGTTATTTTAATTTTATTTTCGTATTAGAAAAAGGTGAGTAAATGAAATATAAGTATATCTGTGTTAATATATATAATTATTCCATCATCATTATTATATCATATATATCATATAATTTCACTAAACACATCCTTAATACATTCCATGCAGTTTGTGAATGGATCACAACGCTTTGAGGGGGTGGTAGTCCACACTTCCTCAATCGAAATTATCATATTTACACAAGATCAAAAGTAGAAAAATTTGTTTTGTAAAATAATTAAATAATCTTAAATAAATTATAAATATCATATATATTATATAAAAACAGAGATTACATAAAAAATTTACAATATGATAGGTGGTAAAGGAAGAATGAACAATCATCATTTTGTGAGGCGGTAGTTCGTCGTACACATAAACAGTAAGTTCACTACCCATTAGATGGATGTGTGTGTACTTTTAGGTCTAAATATTTTCATAAAAATTCTCAATATATTGATGAAAATTGTTTTTTTATAATAATATAATAATTAGCTTGTAGGAGATGGAGAATGAAAATAAGTTAAAGGATCTCGAGGGAGGATGTTACCTCTTCTTCGGGTAACTCCTTTTTGTTTTAACCAAATGAATTATTTGGATTAATTTATTCCCAAAGGGAGGAATCCATGGTTAAGGGATAGAATTTGGGGATCTATTTGGGTAGATATTGTCCAAATATATGTGACTTGAGCGGTGTGTGTAAGTGGGAGGAGAGGAGGCCATTTATAGTGGATGAGTGTCGTACTTTTAATATTTTGGATAAAGTGAAACCCCACCAACGTTTTTTAATGAAAGTGGATCCAATAATATTAAAAATTAGAGAAAAGGGATTATTGTGTCTAAATAATTCTAGAAAAAAAATTTGACAAGTTTCTAGGAAATATTGGGCATTAATTTTACAGTTTAGTCGCTTGTTAAGCTTAATTTTATCTTAATAGACGCAATTAATTTTAATTACTTTCATCAATATTTTTGGCCAAAAAATAATTTGATATTATTATACATTATAAATTATGATGATTCAAAATATTTAATCCAATTTTTCAAATTTCAATCTCAAAAGTCTTAGAAATTAATTTAAATTTTATATCACAGATAGGATGACAAAGTAGGTTTTTAAGTAAAAAAGATTAAACATTTATAGGTTTTTATAACCAATTTAAATGTAAATATTGATTAAAATGGCCTAAATTGGATAAATTTATAAAAAAAATTACCTAATTAAACTTTAAAATCAATTAAAAATATAACTTAACATTATAAATAATTTAGATGAATAATCATTTTTGAGAAAAATTTATGTATTTTTCATTGTTATTTAACAAAAGATATTTCATATAAAAATTAAAAAAAATCACCCAAACCTAATTGTGATATTTTGATAAGGAAAATGATGTTTATATTGATGTATAAAATTAAGAAAATTTCCAGAATTTATAATTAAAGTAGGTTCTCCATCAAAATATGGTAAAAGTACATCAATAAAAATAAAGAATTTTATGTGTAAAATTGAGTTTGTTCATATCTTATACATTTCTAATATTTCAGATTAATATAAAAAATAATTAATTGAATATAATATACATATATGTATTTATTATATTAATATCACTCAATAATTGTAATTAATTTAATTTATTAGGATAAAACAACTTTATGAACATAAAAATAGTTTTGTATAAAAATACTCCCTTTATATTCAATTGGATATTATATTCCTTTTTAAATAATTTATAAAAAAATTAATTCATTTTATATTTTATGAAAACCACATATTTTCATAATTTAGTTAAAAATATTCATAAAATCTAATTGAGCATCTAGGTTATTTATTATTATAGTAAATAGTAATATTTTTAGTAATATATTATTTTTTAGAAAAACTCGGTCTTTTGTGTTATGAAAACAATCGAGAAAAGTTAGTCTTGCGTGAAACATACACTAACCTCGGTGTTCCATGTAGATACAACTAAAATTTATCTTGTGTTTAGTGAAAAATTAACTTGTTTTTGTGTATATGTAACACCCCGACCCGAGTTACCCAGGTTCAGTGCATTATTATATAACATTGGCATGATACCAGAAATCATGTCTCAAAAGACTGATCAGTTTAGTATCCTTGTAAGTATTAGATACATACATAAGTTTTACATTACATCATGAAATAAAAAAAAGCAGTGTGTCCCCTTTGAACACTCTTATATCCCTTAGCATATTTCTGCAGGTTAATCAGAATATATTTCTTTGCATCCGGGTAAAAATAAAATATAAGAAAGTGGTGAATCAAATTCTCAGTAAGGATAACAATAAAGTGAAAACAGTCATAAATAAGAATAAAAATTTAAGGCAATGTATAAGACTAGAACACAAGACTTTTAAAATTAAACTTCATTATTATGTGGAAAAGATAAATCAAATAATGTCATTTACTTATAAACATGGATATTCTACTTGTCTAATAATCACATGTAATATCAATTTCCAATTTCATAATGATGGTATGCATAATGCCAGACTTAATAACCACATAGTCAAGGCCTTGTTCCAGGACTAAAAATAAGATTTTTCAAGGCCTTATGCCAAGACACTAGTTTTTCTCATGAGACCTACCGATGCATCGAGGAGCTATAGTGGGCTACAATCGTCACTTGTTATTTCCAATTCATTGCTCAAATGAAAAGGTTGAAACAAAATCTAAACATTCGTATAAAAACTAGCATACGAAATGTCAATATTTTAACCACAACCCATGAATGGTATAAAAATAGAATATCCATATTAAAACATTATTAATTCAATACAATATGGAATATTGTATTATAATAAATTAACCTCAATTAAGAATAATGAATTATGTTGACATAGATCAAAATAATCATCAAAACTATTTGAGATAAATATCCTCCTTTTTCTTGAAAAAGTTTCACAATTTATCAAGAAGGAGTTTAAAATGGATTTTTTGAATCAAAGTGTCCCATACCACTTTGAAACTTTTAAAAGGAATTTAAATTTTAAAACATTAATGTCCATATAAATAAATCCTTAAAACAAGTTTTAAAACATGGACATTAATGATAAATATTTAGAAAATTAAAATTTTAAAACATTTAAAAAGATATTTTAGTTAGAGTTACTAAAAAAATGAGAGATGCTTGAATAAAAATAATTGAGGTAACAAAATCATTATAATATCATTATAATAAACTAATTCATGATATACTATGTCAAAGTATAGTATATACACAAAATATAAGTGAATTGGTTCATAACAACAACAACGTCTCAATGGAATGTAAGTTGTGATGAATTCCTTTATAAAGACCGTATCCTTAGGTTAAGGATAAATAAATGACATATTTATGTGTGAAAAATATAAATACACTCAATATGATTGGATATTCAGTTTAAATCAATCAGAGGTCATTCACACACATTCTTGTAAAAACAACACCAATGACTTGGAAGTTTAACTCAATGAATTGAAATTGAGTTAAAATTACTCTTATCAAATTCATATCAATGACTTGAGAATTTATCAATGGATTTATTATGTGTATCAAAATTATATCCAAACAAATGGGATTGTAAATTACTACATAAGTAAACAAATATTGATTTTACACATAATCTTTGAGTAAAGAAATCAAAGAAGTTTGCGTGAAACCGAATGAGTGGAAATTGAAATCTGAAATTCCCTTATCGATTTGGTAAATTATGAAACATACACCCCATGAAATAAGGATCATCCAATGATGATGTAAATACCCATAAATTAAATTATATTATGCTAAAAATAAAATCATAGGCAGTACATACACCACACAAAAGGTAATAGTGGAAAATATAGCATGAACCTCCCAGGAATAAAAGCTAGATGAAAACCCCTTACCATGTATTTTTCCTTAGTTGATGGTATGTTAACCTCCTGTATAGTAGTTAAAATATTTTTATTTAATTATACAAGAACTATATACATAAATATTATATCATATATGATCCTCTAATATTGCTTTGTTAATAATATTTCAGTAGTATCATCATTTCGGGTGTTAACTGATTCCTTTTCCTTTATATGCTTAGTTACGTAAGCCATGTTTGTTATGGATAGTATATATTTGACTCATATTCATAATGATATTAAGTTATTAAAAATTATTTTTAATCATAAAATGAAAATTATTCTTGAATGATTATGATGGGGAATGAATCACATCGCGTTCGTGGATACGGTAATCTGTACGTATGCACGAGCGACAATATCATTATATCGATGATGAGATCGTATGTAATTGGAGGGTATATCATATATACAGAATCATTAAAATTTCATATTTATTATTTACATCAATTATAGTCATTATTATATCCATCCAAATAATGAAGTGTCTGAATAACAAACTTCACCATGACGTGGAGATGGTAAGTCGTATGTACGCACGTATGGTGACAATGTCATTATAGGATGGATAGAATAAAGAATATGGTTCTACCATATTTATAAAAAATCATAGTATGTAGGAGGTAATAGAGTTATAATTTTGGTATGTAAACAAAAAATAGATAGGAAGTGGAAGAAGAAAAGATCTTGAAAGAGAGTGGTGAAATTATTATCTCTTCTTCGGGTGCATCCTTTTGATTTGATCAAAAGGGATCCTTAGGTGGGATTTTTGGTCAAATGAAGGGCTATAGGATGTAGTGACAATGGTTAGTAGGATATTTGGGCAGGTTTTGGCCGATCCAAATGGCTTTGGAAGTGTGAAATGAAGAGAATGGTTGTAACAGCCCAAGCTTCCACAGTACGCTTCTCTTTGAATAATACAGAAGCGTGTGTTATACGCAACTTCGAGTTCTAACACACACCACAACCAATCAAACTAGCCGTTATGAATAGTAATACCTACTTTTTGAAATTTTATAAATTTTATCTCTCACAATGGACTTAATTTTTGGATTCTGAATATCAAATTTATCCTAGGGTAAAATTTTGGAACTTTTCAGATAACTTTTATATTTTGATGAATAGTTAAAATTACTAAATTTTAATTAAAAACAACTTTTTTAATCCAAATAATTAATAGTAATAAATTATGAATTTGAGTGGTTTTAAATTATATTTTGAATATAATTTTACCATTTAATACAATGATGTTCATTGGACATAATTTCACAATTAAACCAAAAATAAACAAGTATCAATATTTTGATAATTATTATATCTTAAAAACACGCATTTTGTTTTGACAACGGGAATTAATTTTAAATTAATTTCTGCCACTTCTGTGTTTTGAATTTGAAAAAATGGATTCTGTATTTGGAATCTGTATGTCCAAATTGTGTAAATATGTTAATTTTATTTTTAGACATTTTGTATAATTACTTCGGTAAATATTTTACTTACCATGGTTAATGGGTAAATCCGGTAAATAAGGGTTAAAAAATAATATTATAATAATAAAAAATTACCCTAAAACGTGTCCTAACCTTATTGGTTGATACATGTCTGACCATGGGCATCTTTGGGTCGACTTTGGGACCCCATGGAGCCACTTGTAGGTCATATGGACACTTTATAATTATTAAGTTAAAATAAATACAAAACTGACATAAGCATGTATCTTTTAGAAAAAAAAATTACATATGGATATATATGTTTTATTTTAGACTATGAATATTAATTATAAATCTAAAAAGATTTCCTACATAGTGGTATTTTTTTATAATTTTTAGACATTTAAAAAGTAAAAATATATATGACACAATAATGATGCAGTATTTTCTTTATTAATGAAAGAATCAAATAATTTGTATTATAAATGTTAAAATAAATATAATTTGAAAGTTTCGATGACATAAAAGAATTTAATAGGATAATATGACATGTTATAATTTATTAAATGAATTAGGTTCAAAGTAATAATGTTGTTAAGACTTTATCAAAAATCAATTGTTAAATATTGTCAAAATTGACATAAAAGAGTTTTTAAAACAAATATTATATTATTAATTGATATTCAATTCCTAAAAACCTAAGTTTCAACCAAGATACTTATATCATGATAGGTGTATCATTAATGGACCACTTCGGGGTCGCTTGGAGGTATATAGTATGTTTATTAACTATATAATATAAAAATACAAAGTGACCTGGTAAGTGTCAAACTAATTAACTAAGAGTCAAAACTAAAAGATAAGGTTAATATAATGACCAAAACCTATCTAACTTATATTGGTAGAGTGGTTTTCGACCCATACCCACCTTAACCTTTAAATAATCCACTTTGGATCCATTAGAAAACGAATATGAATTTATTATAAAATAAAATTTCTAGATTTTCCTAAGGTGCCCCCCCCCTTATAAAAGGACACCACTTCTAACCAATTCTCAACACCTTCAAAGCCTTTTGGTTTGGCCAAACCCTGCCCAAATACTCTCTTAACTTCCCTAACTTCAACATAGAGTCCATATTTTGATCATAAATCCAACCTAAGGATCCCTTTTGATCAAATCAAAATGAAGAACCCGGAGAAGAGGTAACGTCTTCACCACCCTCTTTAAAGTTCCTTTATTCTTCAACTTCTTCTTTCCTTGTTATTTCCATTATAAAATAATAAATCTGGTACCTTATATATACTGTGATGTTATTATAATTTTGGAACAAAGAAATTCATTATTCTATCCATCCCTTGAATGACATGTCACCATACGTGCGTACGTACGGCCTACCGTCTCCACGTTGTGGTGTAATTGTTATTCAATATACTATTATTTAGATGGGTATAATAATGATGTATAATTCATCTAAATAATAAACATAACATGATAATGATTCTGTCTATATGATATACCATCCAATTATATGTAATTTTAATATGAAAAAAATGATATTGTCGCTCGTACGTACGTACGGATTACCGTCTCCACAAACGCGATGAGATTCATTCCCCATCGTATCAATTCAAGACTAAATTTTATTGGATGATTAAAAATAATATTTAAGGACTTAATATCATTCTGGATATGAATATGATACAACCTATTCATAAAAAACATGGCTTATATAAAAGAAAACGAGTAAGTTAACACCCAAAATGACGATAATACTACTATTTTATTAACAAAGTGATGTTAAAAGATGATATATGATATCATATTAATATATATGATTATTTTATAATTCAATAACAATTATTTCACCATTATACAGGAGTTTAACCTACCATCAACCAAGGAAAAGTACAAGGTAAGGGTTTATTTCACAATCTCTTCATTATATGAGGTTGTTTATACGTAATTATCTACTGGGACCTCTTTATCATCCACATCCATGTTTCTTAAAAATGTATTTCAAAACATTCCTACTATTTTACAGAATATGGGTTAAAGTCATTTATACCCTTGTTTGATTTTTTGTAAGAAGTTTATAAGGAATCTTTTCATCTTTTTCCAAATTAGGTCATTTTTAACCTTTTCGACAAAATTAAGGTAAGAATGTCTTTTTTTAACTAATATGGCGGGTGCGGCTATTTTCCGTCGTTATAACATCGTCGAAGCTTCCCTTACAAGCTTATAAGAATATTTTCAAAATAAATGTTTTCTTTATTTGACTCTTAAGTGATTTCAAAATATAAAGAGATATGTCTCTCTAAAAAAGGTTTTGATTTCATCTATGTCAACATCATTTGATGGATTTTAAGTTTATTTGAAGTTGATTTATTATGATACAAAATTTCCATATTTAATTGAAGTTTTTGTGATATGTTTGACTGTGGATGTGATATTTTTATACCATTCATTTATTATGGTTAAATTATTGACATTTCTTATGCTAGTTTTAATATGAATGTTTATGATATGTTTAAACCTTTTCATATGAGGAATGTATTGGACTTAGTAAGTGACTGGTGGAGCCCGGTATGGCTCCTCGATGCATCGGTAGGTCTCATGAGACAACTAGACGTGGAATTTTCTGAGGCCCTTTCCTAATTTGATTTATGGTTTTGGCTGAGGCCTTAATCATTTTAGACGTCTTGGCCGAGGCCTTGACAAAAATTTTTAGAATGTCCGGCATTATACATTCCCTCATTATAGAAATAATATTGATGGTTCATGTGGTCATTCTACTAGTATAATACCCATGATTATGTTTTATTATGGAATTATTTACTCATCTCATGTTCTTTACATAAAAGTATTCATGTATATTATTGGTAAGGGCATGTGGTTTTAATTATTTACCATGCTTAATATCTATGTCATTTTCTGCTGTATTACTTACCCTTTCTGAGCGTTTGAGCTCACCCCTTTCAATGTTTTTTCCCATGATATGAAGAAGTTAGTTATGAGTGACCTGCAGGCATAATATAGGATGCTTGGATGTTCCTAATGAAATATATTTTGGTTTTATTTCTCTTCAAGATGTAAAGTTGAACATATGTATGAATCTTGTTTCCAATAATACTAAACTGATCGGTCTTTCGAGACATGAATTCCTTGTGATCATGCCAATGTTATGTAATAATGCACCGACTCTGGGTAACTAGGGTCGAGGCGTTATAGTTGGTATCAGAGGAAGTTTAGTACAAACCTTGTAAACTAGATTTAGATAAACTCTGATTAGAGAACATATCCCTAAGAAAGACATTGAGGATTAGTATAGAAGAACTTCCTAGAATTTGGGTATTGTAGAGATTTTGTGAGTTTTCTGAGCAATACATCCCTGTCTAGATACGAGCAGGTAGAGGTGGCTCTGGAACTGATGTACCTAGGGGTAAAACCCGAAAACACCGCTTTGAGCTAGACTCAAACGGGAACTAGTGCACGACAATGGGCCTTGCTGCACTCTTGATTACGACACTCACGGGGGATATGCTTAAGATAATTCTCATTTTCTTTACAAACCATTATGAAGGGTTATGAGTATATAATTCCTCAAAGAAATTTTTTTTTATGATTATGGATTATATCCATAAACTGTTGAATTTATGTTAAGTGTTTAACAAGTATGGAATTATGTATTTTTATTCATAAACTAATCTAGTTTATGCCATTGTTTAGAAATGGAGCCTAGTGGAAGGAATGGAAACTGTATCAATGCACGCACTGCATGTAGGGATTACCCTCCTGCTCAAGATAGTTATAGTGGAGCTAGTGATGCAACTGGTGCTGAACAGCTAATCACCATACTGGGACAACTCACTCAGGTTATGAATAATAACCTTACCCGTATGGATCACCTAGATCCATAGCGTGGAGGATCAATGTTAGGTAGCTTAATGAGGCAACAACCACCGAAATTCAATGGGAGTACAAATCCCATAGTATCTGAGCAATGGATGAATTACTTAGAGAAAATATTCAATGCCTTGGGGAGTAGTGAAAGGGAAAAAGTTGTCATGGCAGGTTATCACCTCACTGGAGATGCTGATCAATGGTGGTCATTGATACAAAACACAAAGGAAGATGATGAAGTATCGGATATGAAATGGAGGGAGTTCAAAGAGTTGTTCTTCGAAAAATACTTTCCTCGAGACCATCGAGCAGATATGGAAAGGCAATTTCTGAGTCTGAGGCAGAAAGAGGATGAGAATGTCACAAAGAATGAGGCTAACTTTACAAGGTTAGTGAGGCCTGCGGTTGATTATATACGTAACCCAAGGAGTAATATTGAACATTTCTTTGATGGGTTAAAACCATTTATCCATCGAGAATTAGTCTCGCAAACCTTCTCATCATATGAAGATATTGTCTCGTGTGCTATCAAGATAGAAGAGGAATTCTCTAAGTATTATGAATTTAAATCAAAGCAAGAGAATAAGAGACATGCTGAACACTCTGGGAGAGGAAATAAGAAAACAAGGAAGAAGGGTAGAATTGAATTTCCAACCTATGATAATTGTGGAAGGAAGCACCTTGGTGCCTGTCTAAAAGGAAAAGGAGTATGCTACAAATGTGGACAGAAAGGCCATCTGGCTGGTGATTGTAAAGGAAAGAAAGACACTACCGATGTTCAATGCTACAATTGCAGGGAGATGGGACATTATTCAAATGAATTTCCTAAGCGTCGAGGAAACTTACCTCAGAAAAGGCCAAGGGATCAAGGCCAAGCTTATGAAATCACTACTGCTGAGGTTGAAGCCCCAAAAGACGTGGTGGCAGGTAATTTAATGGTTTCCTCAAGTTTAGAAAATGAATTATTTGATTTTGGATCATCACATTGTTTCATATCTTCCTAGTTTGCTAATAAAATTAGATATTTCCAATTTGATTTAACAAGGGAGTTTTCAGTTAAAACACCTAAGGGAAGTATCATTTCATCGATGTTTTGTGAATCAGTCCCCATTAGAGAACATAAATGTTCTTTATCCGCTAATCTCATCATCATACCTATGATTGAATTTGATATAATCCTCGGTATGGATTGGCTTTCAGACCACGATGCGAAGATTTCTTGTAAGAAAAAGGAGGTTACGATTCTAGATGATGATGACAAGGAACACCTTATCTTTAGAGTAGAATCGTCACCACCTAATTCTTATCTAGATCCACCCCCAATAGCTCAACTAAATTCAATTATTGGGGAGGAAGGGAATGAAATGACTATGGGAGAGGAAAGGAGTGTTCAAATAGAGGATATACCTATTGTGAAAGAATATGTGGATGTGGTTTCGGAAGATTTACCTGGACATCCTCCAGAAACATAAGTTGAGTTTTCCATTGATTTAATTCCTGGATCAAGGCCTATATCAAAGACCCCTTATAGAATAGCCACTATGGAATTAGTTGAACTAAAGAAACAACTATAGGAATTGAGTAATAAGGTATTTATTATCCCTAGTGTTTCTCCATGGGGAGCCCATGTCCTTTTTGTTAAGAAGAAAGATGGATCTATGAGGTTTTGCATTGACTACAGGGAGATCAATGCTATAACAATAAAGAAAAAGTATCCCCTACCTTGCATTGATGATTTATTTGACCAAAAACATGGAGATCAATACTTTTCAAAGATTGACCTTCAATCTGGATACCATCAGTTTTGTGTGAAGAAGGAAGACATTCCGAAGATAGCATTTCGAACTAAGTACGAGCATTACGAGTTTGCAGTAATGCCTTTTGAATTGACTAATGCACCCTCTGTATTCATGGATCTAATGAATAGATTTTTCAAGGAATATCTCGAATATTTTGTAATGGTATTTATTAATGATATATTGGTATACTCCAAAAGCTACGAAGATCATGAAAATCACTTGTGCATTATCTTGAAGACTCTTAGAAGACATGAATTATATGGGAAGATTAGATAGTGTGAATTCTGGCTTCAGGAGATTTCTTTTCTTGGCCATATTGTCTCTAAGGATGGAATCTCTGTTGATCCTTCTAAGACTAAGGCAATCCAAGAATGGATAGCACCGACGAGTATAACTAAGGTACACAGTTGTATTGGTTTGGAAGTTTATTATCGACGTTTCATCCAGAATTTTTCCAGATTAGCTAACCCATTAACGAAGCTCATGCATAAAGGGGTTAAATTTGTCTAGAAAAAAGAGTGTGAAGAATGTTTTGAATAACTGAAGAGAAGATTAGTCAATGCTCCTATATTTAATCTACCATCAGGGAATGATGGGTTTGTTATTTATAGTGATGCATCGAAGAAAGGACTTGGTTGTGTCCTTATGCAGAATGATAAGGTTATTGCATATACATCAAGATAGCTAAAAATTCATGATAAAAACTATCCTAATCATGATCTTGAGTTATCCACTATAATATTTGCTCTGAAGATTTGGAGACACTATCTCTACGGTGAAAATGTGATATTTATACTGATCACAAGAGTTTGAAGTATATTTTCTCACAGAAATAACTCAACATGAGGTAAAGGAGATGGCTTGAACTACTCAAGGATTATGATTGTACGATACACTACCACCTGGGGAAGGCAAATAAGGTGGCAGATTCTTTGATCAGAAAGGATCGTGGAGTTTTGAACAAGATGAGAGTTGAAAAGGATCCTATATACATGGATCTAGTAAAGATGGATATGGAAATAACCATGGAAGGTGAAACATCGACACTTTTTCAAATGGTTTCCAAACAATATTTACTAGAAAGGATAAAGAGTTCTCAAGCCGATGATGAAGCATTTAAAAAGAAGATTAAAGCTGTGAATGATGGGAGATTGAGTGACTTTGTGTATGAAGATGGAATTTTGAAATTTGGGATGAGACTTTGTGTTCCCGATATACCTGATTTAAAAAGGGAATTGTTGGAAGATGCTCATAGTTCCAATTTATCTATACACCCTGGGAGCACCAAAATGTATAGAGAGTTAAAGGAACATTTTTTTCACGACCTGACCTGTAACGACGATCGAGCCGCAACTACCCCAAGCCCGCCTCCATAGGCCAGGGGCTGGTGACTAGCGTCGAAGGAAAAATAAACTAGGGGAGGCCTTTGCCTAAGAAACTGTATACACGCACACACGCAGTCAACTTAAGCAACAATGAAGAGAAAAGAAAGAAAGATACAACACTGCTACAAAAAGGGGAACCAACATACATGCATCGACCTCTAACTAGTTCAAGAAATGTTCTGAAAAGTAAACTGAATAGTAAAAAGGGAAAAACACGTGCCCATCCAGAAAGGTGCCACAACCCGGAAACAGGTAAAACAAAGTTAAACCGCTAGTGAGTCTCACACCTAGGAAGTCCTGTTATGACCACCGAATGCATCCCAAGCTCTTGTGTCCTCTACGCACCTTCGTAGTCTCGACCGACCTGTCTATCGTCTGCAAGGGCACACCAAGTGCGGGCAAAGCCCAAGCAGGGGTGAGTATAAGAATACTCAGTAGGATGCCCTGAAAGCTCGAGGGATCAATAAGGGAAGTACTAAAATGGGGAGCAGTAGACAGAGCAGAGAACAGTGTAAGAGTGCAAAAGAGAGAAAGATAGTGCAAAAGAGGGAAACAAAGTGCAGCTTAACCCAACAAAAGAAAAGAAGCAGACTCATCCAGATGCAAGGATCTAGAGATGGTGAGAAGATGAACTTCTCATCGAGTAATCACTGCCTATAGCAGGAGAGTAGTCTCGTCCAACCAAGAGGAGCTAGACACGGAAAGCATATGGCATACCCCACGCGTTTTCGCCCCTCCTTGAAGGTGAGTAACCAAACCCAAGGAGTGGAAACAACAATAGGATGTATATATATGCTCAACGAGAAACCCGAATGAGTGGGTAAGGGGATCTCTATCTCCCAGCTCAGCCCAAGAAGAGTCACCAACAGTTAAAAGGATATCCAACACTGTAGCCAAGCGTCCTGCACGTCAACCTTGGAGGTACAAGTCAAAGGGGCTCAATCGTCACACCTCGATACTATCCGCTTTGGGCGGCACTGTCTCGCCCGCACGACTTTTAGGTCACGTCGCAAGAACGTGTCTTAGTGGGAAAAGCACCCCTCATTCTCGTATGTCCAAGGTCACGTCAAAGCTGCCACATCACCGATCCGCACACCAAAGATCCTTCTCCGATAGTCATGGAGAAAAAGTCACTGGCCAGCCTCATAAGAAGGCTTGAGTCTGAAATGCCAACAGGTGACCCACTGCCCAGCCTTGCTGGAGGGTAAAGCCTAATACATTAGTAGACGACCCACTGCCCAGCCCTGCTGGAGGGTAGACCCGGAACATGTCTACAGGTGACCCACTGCTCAGCCCTGCTGGAGGGTAGACCCGGAACATGTCGACAGGTGACCCACTACCCAGTCTCTACTGAAGGGTAGACCTGAAAGTAGTCGACAAGAAACCCACTGCCCAACCCTACTGGCGGGTAGACCTGAAAGTAGTCGACATGCGACCCACTGCACAACCTTGTCGGAGGGTAGACCCAGAACACATCAACAGGTGACCCACTGCCCAGTCTCTGCTAGAGCGTAGACCCGAAAGTAGTTGGCAGGTGACCCACTGCCTGGCCCAATTGGAGGGTAGACCTGAAAGTAGTCGACAGGCGACCCACTGCCTAGCCCTGCTGGAGGGTAGACCTGGTATCGGGTATGATAACTCAACACTGCAACCAACATCACCGGGTGTTACCAACATCGCTATCGTGCGTTGGTTCAGAGAGCGTCAAAGGGACCTCCATCCAACACCATTCCATGTTTCCACATTTAATGATATCTCAAATGAGGCTCCACATGCCCGAACGGATCATGTCGTTGCAAACCTCGCGGAAAAACATGCGAGATAGACAATTTATTCGCCCGAAACGGTCAACCAGTGAATATAACACTATTCACCATAGCCATCCCATGTGGGGCCCACACCAAGATCCCAAAACCGAACAAACAGATCACATCACTGTGATCCCCTCATAAATACACACGGGATTAACTACTCAATCGCCCAAAACGGATACCCGGTGAAAAGGGTACTATTCACCTTAGCCAGCCCGGGTGGCACCCACACCACAATCCCGAAAAAGGTCGAGCAATCTGTGCCATCGCGAAGCTCTCGGAAAAACGCATCAAAATGACTATTCATTTTCCCCAAATGAACCTTTGATGAAAAAGCCACAATACGCAACACAACTCAAAAGACGGCCAGTGGGGCCCACGCCTCAACCCCGACATCATCGCCTAAAACCACCCTAGTCAACCTCGTCTTGATGCCAGAGTCACAACGCCACTGACGACGCCTAAAACGGACTCCGGATGCAAAAGTCGCAACTCCACGTGTTATACGCAAATGGGACTCCATGGGGCCCACACCTCGGCCCGAATTTAGGCGGTCGTATTGCGTCGTTGCAATCCCCTCAGAAAAACACTCATAAATGAGTGCTCATTCACCCCAAACGGATGTCGGGTGAAAAAGTGATGTTCCACCGTAAAACGTGTGAACTAGGCCATGTGGGGCCCGCAACTTTTCTCCAACCTGAACGCTTCGTAAAGAATCTCAAAAATTCTGCACGAGGACTGGAAACATGCTGCCGCTGACGGCGCGTCAATCGGACATCCCAAACAGGAGTTAGGTCCAACGCAACAATTAATTAATTAATTAATTTCTCACATTTGGTGTTTCATGCCACCGAGCAATGAAACCAACCTGCAGAGGCTCTAAACCAATTTTGGAAGGACCGTCTCAGCTTCGGGGCGACTGTCCCACTAACGGCACGTCAAACGGACATCCAGCTCACGAGCCACGTCTGTCGCAACCTAAATAATAATTTATTATTATTAATTTAAAGCTCCTCGAGTATCCTGTCTTCGCGCACAGAATCCAAAAATCTCGAAACTCACCTTAAAGAGAGCGGCTCGTTGATACGAACTCATCGCCGCAGACGGCGCGTCAAACGGACGTGCCATTTGAAAGATATCCCCCCCCCCCCCCGAATGCAAGGGGGGGCCTAACCGGGCCGGTTCACCCGGCCGGCCCGGTCTGAGACGCCAGCCCGCGGCCCAGTCGCGGGTCCGGCCTGAACCTCTGCGGCCCGCCCCTCAGCACCGGACCCGAGCAGGTCCGGCGTTTCTCCACACGGACCGGCTATCTGGCCGGTGTACCTCGTCGCGCAGAAGGACCCACATCCGGCGGGTCCTTTCTCCCTCCGCGCTCCCGAGGCGCTGACCGCCTCGGGACTCCGCCTGCCGACCGCGACAGGCCGCGGTTGGCCGCCTCCTCAGTGAAGCCCTCGTCGTCTCTTTCCACAACGGCCGGAGCCGGTGCCTCCGCTCGACCACGCCCCGGCGTCTCCGCCTGGTTCCGCCAAAGCCGCCTCCGGCTACCTCCGCCCTGCCGACGCCCGCTGCACCGCGCCGACACCGCCACTCACCTCAGACCCCCGTCGGCCGTCGCACCCCCGAACCACTGACCCTGCTTGCTCGACCACACTACGGCCACCCGCTCGCCGCTCTGCCAGCCGAGCACACCACCCGAGCTAGTCCCCTGCTCCGCCGAAGCTGCCCCAGTCGGAAACCACCACGCACAGGCCGCAAGCCTCCTCTCTACCCGACCTCTGACCACCGCCCTTGCCGGATTCGGGACATCCGATGATGGCCGCCACCGATCCGGTGGCCCGATTTCAGAACCGAATGCAGGTTTGGGATCCTCGGGACCAGGACTTCGCAACGCCTGCCCCTGATCGTTGATCTGTTGAGAATTGATGCGTCTGAAAATTGGGACGAAGAACGCCCAAGAATGATAAGTCGAACGGAGCTCGGACGATGACCATGTTCGTTCGGCCATCATCCCGATTTCAAAATTTAGAAATTAAATGACAAAATTTACAAAGGTGCGGAAATTTAATCAAGAATCCTACCTCGATCCGGCCGTTCAATGTTATCGACGCACCCGCTCGGTCCTACTTCGATCTGCCGGAGTCCTCTCCTCAATCCGGCAAAGAACAGCGAAGAACACTTGAGAGAGAGAGAGAGAGAGAGAATGAAATGGGTTCTCCCACTTAGTGAATTTATAAATATTCACTAAAACTCTCCCAACGGGCGCGGATTCTGAAACCCTCGCGCCCGCCTATTTTATCACACGCCTAGGCAAAACACCCCACTCCGAACTCAACGGAAGTCTCAGATTTTGATTCCGAGACTTCATTCAAAAGTTATTCATAAAGAAGGCCAGTGATAAAAATCACTAAGTGGACTTTTCGAAAAGACGATTTTTCCCCTAGGTGACATCTCTCACAGTAGGCCCGCGCCCACAACTTTTACAACCCGCCTAGGGTAAACAGTATGCTCCGGACTCAACGGTGCCGTCGGTTTTCCCATCTGAGCAACTGTTTAGGAGTTACTTGGGTTTGAGATATTAAACGAACAATTTAATTCAATTTATCCATTTAACACTCTTCTAATGAGAGAGGGGTCCGAACATCCCACGCCGACTCATTTTATGTCGCTCCTAGGGTAAAAATCCCATTTCGGACCCATCCGTACACTCGGATTTCTGATCTGGATCTCTATTTATGAGTTATCCCATGTATTTGGCATTTCCAGTGTGAACACACTAAAAATTTAATTCTGGTCACACCAGGGCTCAGAATCGCACGCCGTCTGAGGGCGCTACACTGGAATAATATCAAGAATATTCCAAAGTCTTTTGCAGCAAAAACTAGGTTCTTACATAATTCCCTTATTCAAGATTTTCTTCCCTAAAAAAAAAACTAGGGGACCAACTCAGGGTACCAAGCCCACACCTGGATCTTCCGTACCCAGAAGAACTGTTGCACGGTCTAGCGTCACGGCACACAGACCAAATGATTTGATTTGTTCATGAGAGGTCTTCCCTTGTCGATGACGCGCACAAGAGCACACACACATCTCCTCAGGTAAGCCTTGTGGGAGAGGTCGTGTACCCACTCCCGACTTTGGGTGTCAGGGCAAGGTGGTAGATAACCTCGCCATACCTTCGCACGGTCTCAAACGACCCGAAAGCCCTCTGTGGTAGCTCACCTCCATGGATGAACCCCTACGTCACATTCCGCAACTGGAATCACCACCCACACCTGGAACAAGGCCCGGGGATTCCCCCTTTCAGAATACCCATCTGGTAAAATACCCAAGGATATCCGGTCACACAAGTTTTCACAGTCGGTGCATCACGACCAATACTCTCTTATATGCACAACCAGTGAAGGGGTCGGCTTCATCAACTATAGATGAGCTATACCCTACTACAGAAACTCTAGACAGCACTGTCATCTCCGGTTCATGTCTCTCTGTGTGGGGACGCACCTGAGAAACTGGTGGTTTGATCAAACCACAACGTGCTCTCCCTGAAGAGTGTCTCCACATTCTTAGGGAGAAACTATCACCACCAACACCAACACAGGGTTACACCGACACCTCGTGTCACCCTCAGTAACCCCTCGAGCAAGGATTTAGAGGAAAGAGTACCTCGCATAGTGTCTAACAAGTTCTATTGAGAAAAGTAGAAAAAAGTCCCAGAGCGCACTTCTTATCATCTCTTACGTTGCAGGATTGTAAACAACCACAACACACAGCCGCCCGTGGCCCATCCGTTAGCTCCCTGAGCCTGACATGGGATGCCTAGTGGTGGTGTAAGGACCTCGAAACGTCGTCCTCCAACCACAGTTCCTCCTTCTTTCTGCCAACACTGCCTTCCTGGGGACCACCCTGTCCTCACCTGGGAGTTTTCTTATCACGACACTGCCTCTGTCGTGGTTTTGCATCTACCAACCATCTGGAAGACTCAGCACATTTGGTCGAGTAATCTGATGCCACGTGATCTCGCAAATCACAAATATAGCACTAGTATTCCCTGGGCTATCTCTGTGCTCTACGTTGTCCCTGACCATGTGTCTGAGTCTCATCAAGGGGAAACCTCCAGCTTCGAGGCCCCGCCAATCGACATCCCTCTACCAGAAATTTCTCTGACACTAGTGCCTAATACAGTACCCTGAGATGGGTGAGGATGCACAAGGGCACTACACTGGCATGAATCTCCTCTATAGAGATCTCATTCAAACTTCTGTGCTCGGAAGTTTCCATCACGGACCACGTCCGGATAAAAACGTGCACGGTCTGAAAAACTAGTTGCATACACAGGCTCTGTCATCCCTCCATGATGAAACTGCAGGAGCTCCTGGATATAAACGGAGCATAAGTAGTAGGGGTAAAACTTCTCATGAAACCGCAGATGAAAGTAACCTCACAAAAGTGACGACTCATCGAGTATCCAGGTAACCGTGGCTCTACTATGCCAAACTGTGGGGTGGAAAAAGACTGGTTGTCAAAGCCATCATCTAACCTGTCAGTGTCTGAACAAGCCTGAAGAGGCGGACCACCGACTCTATCCAACCCTTCACTGCCTGAGGGTATGGGTTACCGTGGAACCTTAGTGGTCTCTGACGCTAGAACTCGAGTAGCGCGTCCACCCTGCGCTCGTCATCGACCCTCGTTGCCGGTACTAACCGCTACTCCACAGGTGGAGGTGATACTGCCTGTCCTCCTGGAGAAAGGGTAATCGTATGATGGATCTTGAACTGAGGTTTCTTCACTCACATAATCGTCGTCCCGAACCGGAGCTAGTATCTAGGCTTCCTATCATCGCGAAGGCATCCTGAACCCGATCAAGGAGAACTACGGTAAAATGAGCATATATATATCAACAACAATGGGGAGCTGACTCAAGAAGGACAGTCAAGGACTCAATTCTATACGATCCATGATTCTAATTCCCCACAACAAGTGTCTCAACGTGCCGAGTCGACAAGCGGGTTATTAGGGTCCTCGTGAATGGATACGTCGGCCGCCACACCATCACTGGACTCCATGGCCTGAGAGCCGCCCTCGAGACACGTTGACACTATTGCCCCAAAACTCAACCAATTCCTTTTTAGGGACGTCCGAACATCTCTACAAGGAATGAACCCCCCTCTGATACCACTTTGTCACGACCCAACCTGTAACGAGGCTCGAGACGCAACTACCCCAAGCCCGCCTCCATAGGCCAGGGGCTGATGACTAGCGCCGAAGGCACAATAAACTGGGGGAGGCCTTTGCCTAAGAAACTGTACACATGCACACACGCAGCCAACTCAAGTAACAGTGTAGGGAAAAGAAATAAAGATACAAAACTACTACAAAAAGTGGAACCAACATACATGCATCGAACTCTAACAAGTACAAGCAAAGTGATAAATAGTAAACTGAATTGTAAAAAAGGGCAAAACATGCGCCCATCCAGAAAGGTGCCACAACCAAGCAACAGGTAAAACAAAGGTAAACCGCTAGTGAGTCTCACACCCAAGAAGTCCTGTTACGACCACTAAACACAACCCAAGCTCTTGTGTCCTCTACGCTCCTCCGTAGTCTCGACCGACCTGTCCGTCGTCTGCACGGGCACACCAAGTGTGGGAAAATCCGAAGCAGGGGTGAGTATAAGAATACTCAGTAGGATGCCCCGAAAGCTCGAGGGAGAAATAAGGGAAGTAATAAAATGGGGAGTAGTAGACAGAGCAGAGAACGGTGTAAGGGTGAAAAAGAGAGAAATAGAGAGAAAAAGAGAGAAAGAGAGTGCAGCTCAACCCAACAAAAGAAAAGAAGAAGACTCATCTAGACGCAAGGAGCTAGAGATGGTGAGAATATGAACTTCTCATCGAGTCTTCGCTGCCTATAGTAGGGGAGTAAACTCATCCAACCAAGAGGAACTAGACACGAAAATCACATGGAATACCTCGCGCGTCTTCGCCCCTACTAGAAGGTGAGTAACCAAACCCATGGAGTGGAAAAAACAATAGGATGTACATATATGCTCAACAAGAAACCCGAATGAGTGGGTAAGGGGATCTCTATCTCCCATCTCACCCCAAGAAGAGTCACCAACAGTTCAAAGGATATCCAACACCGAACCCAAGTGTCATGCACATCAACCTAGGAGGTACAAGTCAAAGGGGATCAATAGCCACACCTCGATACTATCTGCTTTGGGCGGCACTGTCTCGATCGCACAACTTTTAGGTCACGTTGCAAGAACGCGTCTCGGTGGGAAAAGCGCCCCTCGTTCTTATATGTCCTAGGTCACGTCAAAGCTTCCACATCACCAATCCGCACACCAAAGATCTTGCTCTGATAGTCATGGAGAAAATGTCACTAACCAGCCTCATAAGAAGGCCTGAGTTTGAAATGCCAACAGGTGACCCACTACCCATCCTTGCTGGAGCGTAAAGCCTAATACATCAGCAGGAGACCCAATGCCCAACCCTGCTGGAGGGTAGACCCAGAACACGTCGACAGGTGACCCACTGCTCAGCCCTACTGGAGGGTAGACCCAGAACACATCGACAGGTGACCCACTGCCTAGACTCTGCTGGAGGGTAGACCCAAAAGTAGTCGACATGCGACCCACTTCCCAGCCCTACTGGAGGGTAGTTCTGAAAGTAGTTGACAGGCGACCCACTACCCAGCCCTGCTGGAGGGTAGACCTGAAAGTAGTCGACAGGAGACCCAATGCCCAGCCCTGCTGGAGGGTAGACCCAGAACATGTCTACAGGTGACCCACTGCCCAGTCTCTGCTGGAGGGTAGACCCGAAAGTAGTCGACAGGGACCCAATTCCCAGCCTTGCTGGAGGCTAGACCTGAAAGTAGTCGACAGGAGACCCACTGCCCAGACCTACGGGAGAGTAGACCTGGTAACGGGTCTGATAACTCAGCACTGCAACCAATATCACCAGGTGTTACCAACACCGCTACCGTGCGTTGGTTTAGAGAGCGTCAAAGGGACCTCCATCCAACACCATCCCATGTTTCGACATTTAATGAGATATCAAACGAGGCCCCACATGCCCGAACTAATCATGTCGTTGCAAACCTCATGGAAAAACACTCTAGATAGAACATTTATTCGCCCGAAACGATCAACCAGTGAATATAACACTATTCACCGTAGCCAGCCCATGTGGGGCCCACACCAAGATCCCAAAACCGAACAAACGGATCACACCACTATGATCCCCTCGGAAATACACACTGGATTGACTACTCAATCACCCAAAACGGACACCCGATGAAAAGGGTACTATTCACCATAGCCAGCCCGGGTGGCACCCACACCACGATCCTGAAAAAGGTCGGGCGATCTGTGCCATCACGAATCTCTCGGAAAAATGCATCAAAATGACTATTCATTTTCCCCGAATGAACTTCTAATGAAAAATATGCAATATGTTGCACAGCTCAAAAGACAGCCCGTGGGGCCCACGCCTCAACCCCAGCATCATCGCCTGAAACCACCCTGGTCAACCTCGTCTCGATGCCAGAGTCACAACGCCACTAACGACACCTAAAATAGACTCTGGATTCAAAAGCCGAAACTCCCCACGTTATACGCAAACGGGATTCCGTGGGGACCACACCTCGGCTCGAATTTCGGTGGGCGGATTGCGCCATTGCAATCCCCTCGGAAAAACACTCAGAAATGAGTGCTCATTCACCTCAAACGGATGTCGGGTGAAAAAGTGATGTTCCAACGTAAAACGTACGAACTAGGATCTGTGGGGCCCACACCTTGTCTCCAACCCGAACACTTCGCAAAGCATCTCAAAAAGTCCGCACGAGGACTGGAAACATGCTGCCACTAACGGCGCGTCAATCGGACATCCCAAACAGGAGTTAGGTCCGACGTAACAATTAATTAATTAATTAATTTATTACTCACATTTGGTGTTTCGTTCCATCGAGTAATGAAACAAACCTGCAGAGGCTCCGAACCAATTTTGGATGGACCTTCTCAGCTCCGGGGCCACTGTGCATCTGACGGCACGTCAAACGGACGTCCGGCTCACGAGCCACGTCTATCGCAACCTAAATAATAATTTATTATTATTAATTTAAAGCTCCTAGGGTCGCCCGTCTTCGGGCATAGAATCCAAAAATCCCGAAACTCACCTTAAAGAGATCGCCTCGTCGATACGAACTCATCGTCGTAGACGGAGCGTCAAACGGACGCGCCGTTTGAAAGATATGGCCCCCTGAATGCAAGGGGGGCCTAACCGGGCCGGTTCACCCAGCCGCCCTAGTCTGAGCCGCCGGCCCGCGGCCCAGCCGCGTGTCCGGCCCGAACAGCTGCGGCCCTCCCCTCATCACTGGACCTGAGCGGGTCCGGTTTTTAACCACGTGGACCGGACATCTAGCCGGTCTACCGTATCGCGCAGCAGGACCCGCATCCGGCGGGTCCTTGCTCCCTCCGCGCTCTCGAGGCACTGACCGCCTTGGGACTCTGCCTGCCGACCGTGACAGGTCGCGGTCCGCCGCCTCCTCAGTGAATCCCTCTCCATCACTCGCCGCACCGGAAAGAGCCGGTGCCTCCACTCGACCACGCCCCGACGTCTCCGCCTGGTTCCGCCAAAGCCGCCTCCGGCTACCTCCTCCCTACCAACCCCAGCTGCACCGCGCCGACACCGCCACTCACCTAGGACCCCCATCAGCCGTCGCACCCCTGAACCCTAGTCCCTGCCTGCTCGATCACACCGCGGTCTCCCGCTCGTCACTCTGCCAGCTGAGCACACCACCCGAGCTAGTCCCATGCTCCGTCGAAGCTGCCCCGGTCGGAAACCACCACGCACAGGCCGCAAGCCTCCTCTCTGCCCGACCTCCGGCCACCGCATTTGCCAGATTCGGGACTTCCGACGATGGCCGCCACTGATCCGGTGGCCTGATTTCAGAACCGAACGCAGGTTCGGGATCCTCGAGAAGAGGACTTCGCAATGCCTTCCCCCAATCGTTGATCCATTGAGAATTGACGCGTCCGAAAATTGGGACGAAGAACGCCCAAGAATGATAAATCAAACGGAGCTCAGACGATGACTGATTAGTCACTAAAAGTGGCTAATATTCATTATTAAGATCTTAATATTAATGTGTTTAAAAGTTCATAAACATCAATTTTAGTCCAATTCATAAATTGAACTTCATTTCCCATCATTGTGCAATTCATGCTTAAAGTGTCAATTTTGTCCCACTCAATAATTTGCTTGTGGAAATTACAATATTCATCATTTTAATTTTATATTTTGGTATATGATTAATCCCTTTATTTGGAACATTTTTTCTTTTAGGTCTTATGGATGAATCACAAGTGAAGAGAAAGATTTTGGCACCTGAAGACAGAAACTTGCAGGAAAAAGCATAATGGGCCTAAGGCCCATCAAACAATTGTGGGGCCCACCAACCAAGCCCAGTGAAGCTCACATTTATACAGTAGAAAGATAAAAATATGAGTATCATTTTATTCAACTATGTCCAGATCTAATTCTAATGTTTTCATGATGATAAAGGGATCTGAAGTTGAGATTTAAATGGTGGACCCGACATTAATGCACAGAAATCCGTCCCACGATTTCAACCATAACTTCCAAACGGCTGAGCCAATTTCCTGAAATGTTTACAGCTCATAGAGAATAGATGGATGAAGATATTTTTCTTCTACAACCCCTCTAGATTCTGCCTTCATCAATTACAAATTTACAAGTCAATATGGTGGACGAATCTGGACAATTTTCCGGGTCTACTTCGAAACATCAATTTCCTTTTGATTATTCACCCTCCTTTTGACACTATTAATTGTTTGGGGGTGAATTGATTGTGGGGGTGGATCTAAGGCTCTTAATATTCCTATATAAGGATCTAGTGGTGAAGGGAATAGAGTGGATATTTTTATTATCATCTTTTGTTGATTGTTTCATTGTAAGGTTATGCTTCCAAATTTCCTTTGTAATGTTTTCCATTTCCATGTAAGTTTCTTTTTAGTATCTTTAAGTTCTTAATCAACTTCTTTCTCTTATATATTTTCCATTTCATTTTTTAAAACTTTATTATCACAAAGCACAGTGATATCTCTATGTTGTTGTGAATTAGTTCACACATAGGTGTGAATTTCATTCACACACACGGAGGAGTGCTCGTTATTTCCGCGGTTTTAATTTTTTTCAATCCAATTCTTGTTAGTCATCTCTCACCCACCATTGAGAGTATAACATAAATAGAGGGATAACCCTTTAATGGGTTGATCATAGGAGGATGCAATGTTTGGAATGAATGTTATTTTATGAACAAATTGTTGTTAATTGGATAATTAATTTAAGACATCCATTCTTCAGTAATTTCTACTCTTCATCTTTACTGTGTTTGATCAAACTAAATTCAATTAATAAATGACCATATACCTCAGAGAGATCATGAATTTGGTTCTCTAAGTGTATAGGGGATTATTAATTGTGTTTAGTAAGCACCAAACTAGAAAATGATGAAGGTAGTGTTATTTTTGAAGAATGGGTTCATCAAGAATTAATAAAACCAAAATTGTCTAAAGAAGTAAAATTCATTCAATCCACCCCGAGCATAATCCTAAGATCAACCCATTTTCTTGGAATTGGATTCACTTAGGTTTTTTAGTGTTCTTTAAACCATCCAAAATCAAACCCAAAGTTGGCTACTTCATAGCCCATCCTTCACCAAATCATAGCGTCTCAAGGTTACTTCTTCGGCCCCTGTGGATTTGACCCCTACATGTACTACATCGACCGCTTTTACCAGTAAGTTAAATTTGGGCGTAAAATTTTTTTGCACCGTTTCCGGGGACCAAGTAAGTTCCTTACACCAAAAACCTTCTTTTCTTACCCCCATTCTTCTATTCTCATCCCAATTATCTTATCTTTTCCCTTTCTCGCTTTTTTTTCTTTTGGCGCATGTCTGCCTACACCCGCGATAACTCAAACAGATTAGTTAGGGTGGATACTCCTAGGGCTGGGGATCCAAGCACTAAAAGGGGTCTATTTCCTTTAGATCCAAATCTTCCAAATACTACAAATTCATACGTTGAGTTCAATACAATGGAGAATCTTCCAAAAAACCAAATCATAAACCGGGGAGGGAACCAAAATAACGGGAAAGACCCTAACTTGGGAATTGTTGCAGACCCGACCATGAATGAATACCTCACACCAACCTGGACCAATGCACCCTCATGCATTAGGCATGATAACATAATATATTCCCAATATGTTTTCAAACCCCATGTCCTGAACCACCTTCCATCCTTTCATGGGATGGAGTTTGAGATGCCTCAACTTCATGTTAAAGAATTTAATGACATTATCGAAACCATGTGCCCACCAAATAAAATTGAATCTGCTAAAATGATACTTCTTCCTTTTTCTCTTAAGGACCAAGCAAAGAATTGGTTAAACAATTTGAGACCAGAATCCATTCACTCTTGGGACCAAATTCAACGAGAATTTTATAAAAAAATAATTCCCCCATCACAAAACAATTTCACTTAAAAAGAGCATACAAAACTTTTTTGAAAGAGAGGGAGAAACATTCTATGAAACATGGGAAATGTTCAAGGGCACATTAAACATGGTACCGTACCATGGTTTCTTAATCCCAGAACAAGTGAGAATTTTCTATGAAGGGTTGGGTCCCGGAAACAAACAATTCATTGATATGATGTGTAATGGAACCTTCAAAAACAAAGCCCCAAATGATGCTTATGAGTATCTAGAAAATCTTGCTGAACAAAACCAAACATGGGGAACATCATCATACTATGAGAATCCACCCAAATCTGGTGGAATGTACAATCTTGGAGAAGAAGAAAACCTTAGAGCAAAACTTGCTACAATCACGAGGAAAGTTGAAGAGATTGATCTTAGGAAGGTCCACAAAACCCAAAACTGTTGAGCTTGTTTGTACAATTTGTGACAAGAATGACCACAATACTGATAATTTCCCAACCATTCCTTCCATCAAGGATGTTCTTTTAGGAGGACCACCAGAAGAAGTTAATGCAATGAACTTTCAAAAGCCACAATTCACGAACACCTTCAATCCAAGGTATAATGACCATCCAAGCTTTCTTTGGAAGGAAAATCAACAACCAACACAACAACAATGTATCAACCCATACCCTCAACAAAACTTTCAACCTCATAATCAGTTCCAACCACAACCGGTCCAATTCCAACATCCTCATGTCCAATATCAACAACCTATCCAACAACCCATTCAACAACCTATCCAACAACCAAAGTATCCTCCTGGGATAAACCCACAAGCTCAAGAACCAACCCAAAATGTTCCACAAAGCCTACTAGAACAACTATGAAAACAAATGGAAAAAATGAACCCATAATTCTCGTCCATTAAAGAATAACTTCAAACCATAAAAACTGGAAAGACACCCATACCCACACAGGCCATTCCACAACAAACATCAAGGGGAGAGACAAGTTTCACCCAAACAACTCACAAATAACTAAAGGCTGTGACAGTTTTAAGAAGTGGGAAATCAATTGAAAAACCTGAAAAAATAAGTCAGAAACCATGTGAAGCTTCAAACTCTAATAAAAATTCAAATGAACCAAAAACTCAAACTGAATAAACTGATAACAATGTTAAAGAAACAACACTTCAACAAACAACTCAACAACCTGCGCCATTTCCTCAACGCATGAGGGGGAAAACAAGCCTTAATTGAGTGACACATTGAGGGAAATCTTCTCACAATTCAAGTTGAGCATTCCCCTTCTTGATGCCATCCAATCCATACCTTCCAACTCAAAGTACCTTAAAGACTTGTGCACTTTTAAAAGAAAATTTTCACATAAAAAACAAGTCATTATGGCTGCTAATGCGAGTACCACCATTCAAGAGACCATTCCTCCTAAGTTGAAAGACCCAGGATGCCCTTACATAAATGTTGAACTAGGAGAGAACAAGGTTGGCAAAGCCTTGTGTGATCTAGGTGCCTGCGTGAACCTCATTCCTTATGCCATGTATTGTCAGTTAGGGCTCGAAGAACTCCAACCCACATCTATCAGTCTTCAACTTGCTGATCGTAGTGTTTGAGTTCCAAATGGAATCTTAAAAGATGTTTTGGTGAAAGTTGAAAATTTCATTTACCCAGCTGACTTCATTGTTCTAGACAATCACCTAAGCGTAGGTCCTAGGGAGAAAACCCCAATCATCCTTGGTCGTCCCTTCCTTGTAACAATCAACTCTATTATCCGAGTCCGAAATGGGAACATGACCATCACCTTTGGAAACATGAGTCTAGACTTGAACATCTACAATGCAAACTCTCAAATTGGGGATGATGAAGAGATCCATGAAGTTAATTGGATTGGTAGTGTTGATAATGAACTCAATGAACATCAAGGAATTACCGAAGGATGGTTAATTCAAGAAGAGATTGATTTTCTTTATTCACATGAGGGAAATTTGTCTCCTTGGATTGAATATCTTTCAGATAGCTCTATTGATGAATTTCTAGAATCACCAATCAATGATACCATGGTTGAAATTAATAACATTGAGTCCATAGCCATTCATGACACTACTCTGGAAAATTTAGTGGATGAAAATTCTGTTCAAAAGGAACCAATTTTTTCAAGAAATCTAAACAAAGAAACTAAGTTCAATACAAAGTCTCATCCTTTCTTGGAAAGTCATGAAAAATCTGATCTTGAATTTAAAGTCTTACCTTCATCACTAAAGTATGTGTTCTTAGGGGACAATCAATCATTTCATGTTGTCATTTCTTCCTCTCTTGCAGCCGATCATGAGAGGATGCTTCTAGATGTCCTTAGGAGACTAAAGAAATCCATTGGTTGGACCCCATATGATTTTCCTGGGATTAGCCCACTTATCGGGACTCATAGAATTATTCTTGAATCCGAGTCAAATCTGTGTCGTCAACCTCAGAGGTGACTCAATCCTAATCTCATGGAAGTAGTGAGAAAAGAACTTTTGAAATTTTTAAAAGCTGGTATCATCTATTCTATAGATGAGAGTGAGTGGGTTAGCCCAATCCATGTGGTTCCAAAGAAGGCTGGAATCACAGTAATAACCAACAAGGATGGAGAGATGCTTCCAACAAGGGTCAATAGTGGATGGAGAGATTTTATTGACTATAGGAAGCTCAACTCTTGTACCAAGAAAGACCATTTCCCCTTACCCTTTATTGATCATGTCCTCGAGCGAGTGGCGGGTCATCAATTCTATTGCTTCCTAGATTGATTCTCAGGGTATAATCAAATCGAAGTCTCCTTAAAGGATCAAGGAAAAACAACCTTCACTTGTCCATTCAGCACTTTTTCCTTCAAGTGCATGCCCTTTGGGTTATGTAATTCCCCTGGTACCTTCTAGCGGTGCAGGATGAGAATATTCTTGGATATGGTGGGTGATTTTTTAGAGCTCTTCATGGATGACTTCTCCATATTTGGGGATACTTTTGAGGGATGACTTATAAATGTTGAAAAGGTTTTGTCAAGGTGCGAGGATAAGAATCTCATACTGAATTGGGAAAAATGCCATTTCATGGTAAGGGAAGGACTTATTCCAGGTCATCTGGTATCTGGTAGAGGGATTGAAGTTGATAAAGCTAAGGTTGAAATCATTTTTCACCTTCCCTCTCCTAAAACTGTTAAGGAAGTGAGGTCCTTCTTAGGACATGCTGGTTATTATAGAAGGTTCATTAGGAATTTCAGCTCTATTTCTTGACCACTTTGTGCTCTATTGGTAAAAGATTATCCATTTTTATGGACAGAAAGCTGTGAGGAATCATTCTCTACACTCAAGTCAACTCTTATATCTCCACCTATCATGCAATCTCCAAATTTATAACATCCTTTCGAGCTCATGTGTGATGCAAGTGACTTCTCTATAAGAGCAGTCTTAGGACAATGGTGTGAGAAAACTCCATGTGTCATTTCTTATGCAAGAAAATCTTTAAATGATGCACAATTAAACTACACCACAAATGAGAAAGAGTTTCTTGATGTTGTCTTTGCCTTAGAGAAATTCAGGTCTTATCTCTTAAGATCACCCATCATTGTCTTCATTGACCATTCAGCCCTAAAATACCTTTTCCAAAAACAAGATGCCAAGGTTAGATTGATTAGGTGGGTCCTTCTTCTTCAAGAGTTCGATTTAACCATTAAGGATAAAAAGGGTGTTGAAAATATTGTAACTGATCACCTCTCTAGGATGGAATTCAAAGACAACTCACACCACCTCTCTGTGTATGATTCATTTCCTGATGAGCACCTCTATTCAGTGAATGATTGCCCTTGGTATGCTGACATAGCAAACCAGTTGGTGACGGGTGACATTCCAAAATTCCTGGGGACCCAAGCTAAGAGTAAATTCCTTTCTGATGTCAAACATTATGTGTTTGATGATCCTTACCTCTTCAAGTTCTGTCCTGATAAAATCATCAGGAGATGTATTCCCGAGTCTGAGCAAGAGTCCATTCTAAAATTTTGTCATGGAGAGGCATGTGGAGGCCACTTTTCTACAAAGAAAACCACTGAAAAGGTCCTCCAAAGTGGTTTCTACTGGCCAAACCTCACTAAGGATTCCTTCCAATTCTGCAAAAGTTGTCCTCAGTGTCAGCAATTAGGATCCATTACCAAAAGGAATCAAATGACCCTCACTCCCATTCTGGTTGTTGAAATCTTTAATTTTTGGGGAATTGATTTCATGGGACCCTTTCCAAAATCTAAGCGATACCTCTACATCCTCTTAGCTATTGATTATGTCTCAAAATGGGTTGAAGCCATTCCCACCAAGTCCAATGACCACCATGTTGTGATTCGATTTCTGAAAGAGCATATATTTTCTTGATTTGAAATTCCTAGGGCTATAATCAGTGATCATGGAACCCATTTTTGAAACCGACCATTTTATTCACTCATGTCTAAGTATGGTATTACTCATAAAGCTTCCACTACATACCATCCTCAAACCAACGGTCAAGATGAGTTGGAAAATAGAGAAATTAAGCAAATTCTTGAAAAAACTGTCAATCCCTCTAGGAAATATTAGTCCGAGAAACTCTTAGATTCCCTTTGGGCATATCGAACTTCTTTCAAAACTATCCTAGGAATGTCACCATATAGATTGGTTTATGGAAAATCATGTCATTTACCTGTTGAAATTGAGCATAAGGCCTTTTGGGCAATAAAAAATGATCTTTGACATTTCTTTGGCTGAAACAAAAAAGGAAATTAGATCTTAATGAACTCGAGGAACTTAGGATGGAGGCTTATAAAAATTCAAGGGCTAATAAATCTAAAGTTCAAGCCTACCAATATAGGAATTTCAAAGTAAAACACTTTGAACTGGGAAAATTTGTGCTCTTGTCTAGTTCAAAACTTCATCTACACTCAGGAAATATAAGGTCCAGATGGTCTGGTCCATACCTAGTGCATCATGTGTACCCTCATGGGGCAATAGAGATTCAGGATCCCACAAGTGGTCATGTCTTCAAAGTCAATGGTCATAGGTTAAAACCATTCATTGAATCATTCAATAAACAAGAAACCAAGGAGGAGTTAACTGATCCAACATATGAACCAAAGAAAAATGGATAGATTTAGGGTACAAGTCGGGCTAACGACGTTAAACAAAAGCATTTCACGGGAGGCAACCCGTGGTTTTCATGTTTTCAATCACTGTGAATCATCTTTTGTTTCCTTCTGCTTTATTTTGTCATTTTTTATTATATAGACTATTGACCTGTTCTTCTTTTATGAGTATGGATGGGTATGAAATGGGAGCACCGTATTCATCTGTGTCACGCGGTGTGATCCCTGAGTAATACCTTACCCAGAAAATATAAAGAAGACAATATATCATCAGTTTATTTTATTTTATTTATGTTTTTTAGGTTAAAAAAATTAGACTCTTGACATGTTCTTCTTTTATGAGTATGGATGGGTATGAAAGGGGAGCAGCATATTCATCCGTGTCACGCGGTGTGATCCCTGAGTAACACCTTACCCAGAAAATATAAAGAAGACAATGTATCATTAGTTTAATTTAAAAAAACATGGAAAAACATAAAAATGATGGTACTTGGAATTAAATAAATCATTGTGTTGTCTGTTTTGTCTCCTTTGTCCTTATTTTTATGGTTTAGGAACTATTTTGGGTGATACATGATCAATCAAGGAGGTTCCTACATCCCCCAAGAGATAAAAGGAGTAATCTGGAGCATCATGAACTTCAACTTCAAAAACCAGGTGAATTTGTTCCATGTTTATCATTCTCAATTTCATCTTTTAACTCCTATCCTACGCCCTTCTAACTATTCTTTTCTTTAAACACTGGAGATAGTTTTATTCTAAGTTGGGGGGAGATAAAAAATTGTTTTTTTTGTGAATAAAAACATGCATGAAAATAAAAATTCCATTAACCATAAACATGATAACACGCATTGCAAACTCTAAAATTGGATATCAAATAAATTTTTCATTCCTTGATTCTAATTTTAATGCAAGTTTAAGTTCATGAGAATAGTTTTTGGAAAGTGCGGTTGTCTGATGTTATTTTTCAATTTTTACATTTTCATCCTCTTAATAAAAATGCCACAATGCACGTCTTCAAGATTGTGGGTGTAAATTTGAGTTCTTGGGTCCCTTTAATTATATCATAGGGTTATGGGGTCACTTTTAGTTTAATTTGAGTATCCAAAAAAAATTGACCACATAGAGCAATGTTTTTTCCAAATGTGTGGCATCCGACACTTGGGGATCGTGACTACATAGTTGTCTTGCCTAGTGTTAGGCTTTATATCTCTATTGTAGAGAATGAAATTGACAATATGTGTGGCGTCCGACACTTGGGGATCGTGACTCCATAGTTTTATTTCCCAGAGTTAGTCTTTTCATATCTATTGTGGATAAAAAAATCATCAAAAAATCAAAAAAAAATGGATACTCATACTAAGGATTAATGTGATTCCCACCCAGCACTTCCATTTTTCCCCTTGAACAATAAAATGGGCCCCATATCTTTTTTGATGCACAACACATTATCATGCCTAATTGAAATTGGATGAAATGTGGCGATGAATTTGAACAAAGGAATGGTCTTGGGCTTGGGATATTCTTATGGACCTAGCTTGTTTTAAATGATTTTGATGGGTTCCATAATTGTTTTGGTATGAGGTCTTTGGGTGAGCAATGTGTATTTAAATGTTTTTGGAAAAGGGGATTTGAATTTCATATTTGTAATATATTTTGCTCGGGACTAGAAAAACTCAAGTTGGGGGGTGTGATTAGTCACTGAAAGTGGCTAATATTAATTGTTAAGATCTTAATATTAATGTTTTTAAAAGTTCATAAACATCAATTTTAGTCCAATTCAGAAATTGAACTTCATTTCCCATCATTGTGCAATTCATGCTTAAAGTGTCAATTTGGTCCCACTCAATAATTTGCTTATGGAAATTACAATATTCATCATTTTAATTTTATATTAGGGTATATTATTCATCATTTTATTTGGAAAATTTTTTCTTTTAGGTCTTATGGATGAATCACAAGTGAAGATTGAGATTTTTTCACCTGAAGGCAGAAACTTGCTGAAAAAAGTATAATGGGCCTAAGGCCCATCAAACAAATGTGGGGACCATAAACCAAGCCCAATAAAGGTCAAATTTATACAGTATAAAGCTAAAAATATGAGTATCATTTTATTCAACTGTGTCCAGAGCTAATTATAATGTTTTCTTGATGATAAAGGGATCTGAAATTGAGATTTAAATGGTGGACCCGACATTAATGCACAGAAATCTATCCCACGATTTCAACCATAACTTACAAACGGCTGAGCCAATTTCCTGAAATTTTTACAGCTCATAGAGAACAGATGGACAAAGATATTTTTCTTCTACAACCCCTCCAGATTCGGCCTTCTTCAATTACAAATTTACATGTCAATATGGTGGACGAATCTGGACAGTTTTCCGGGTCAACTTCGAAACATCAATTTCCTTTTGATTATTCACCCTCCTTTTGACACTATTAATTGTTGGGGTGTGAATTGATTGTGGGGGTGGATCTAAGGCTCTTAATATGCCTATATAAGGAGCTATTGGTGAAGGGAATATAGTGGATATTTTTATTATCATCTTTTGTTGTTTGTTTCATTGTATGGTTATGCTTCCAAATTTCCTTTGTAATGTTTTCCATTTCCATGTAAGTTTATTTTTGGTATCTTTAAGTTCTTAATCAACTTATTTCTCTTATATATTTTCCATTTCATTTTTTAAAACTTTATTATCACAAAGCACAGTGATATCTCTGTGTTGTTGTGAATTAGTTCACACGTAGGTGTGAATTTCATTCACACACACGGAGGAGTGCTCGTTATTTCCGCGGTTTTAATTTCTTCAATCCAATTCTTGTTAGTCATGTTCCACCCACCATTGAGAGTATACCATAAATGGAGGGCTAACCCTTTAATGGGTTGATCCTAGGAGGATGCAAAGGCTGGATTAAATGTTATTTTATGAACGAATTGTTATTAATTGGATAATTAATTTAAGACATCCATTCTTCAGTAATTTCTACTCTTCATCTTTACTGTGTTTGAGCAAACTAAATTCAATTACTAAATGACCACATACCTCGGAGAGATTATGAATTTGGTTCTATAAGTTTATAGGGGATTATTAATTGTGTTTAGTAAGCACCAAACCAGAAAATGGTGAAGGTAGTGTTATTTTTGAAGAATGGATTCATCAAGAATTAATAAAACCAAAATTGTCTAAAGAAGTAAAATTCATTCAATCCACCCCAAGACTAATACTAAGATCAACCCATTTTCTTGGAATTGAATTCACTTAGGTTTCTTAGTATTCTTTAAACCATCCAAAATCAAACCCAAAGTTGGCTACTTCATAGCCCATCCTTCACCAAATCATAGCGTCTCAAGGTTACTTCTTTGATCCCTGTGGATTCGACACCTACATGTACAACATCGACCTCTTTTACCAGTAGGGTATATTTGGGCGCAACCAATGACCGTGTTCGTTCGTCCATCGTCCCAATTTCAAAATTTAGAAATTAAATGAAAAAATTTACAAAGGTTTGTAAATTTAATCAAGAATCCTACCTTGATCCGGTCGTTTGACATTGTCGACGCACCCGCTCGATCCTGCTTTGATCTATCGAAGTCCTCTACTCAATCTGGTGAAGAACAGCGAAGAACACTTGATAGAGAGAGATATATATAGAGAGAGAGAATGAAATTTGTTCTCCCACTTAGTTAATTTATAAATATTCACTAAAACTCTCCCAACGGGCGCAGATTCCGAAAGCCTCGCGCCCGCCGATTCTATCACACGCCTAGACAAAAAACCCCACTCCGAACTCAACGGAATTCTTGGATTTCGATTCTGAGACTTCGTTCGAAAGTTATTCAAAAAGAAGTCCAATGATAAAATTCACTAAGTGGACATTTCGAAAAGAAGGTTTTTCCCCTGGGTGACATCTCTCACTGTAGGCCCACGCCCGCAACTTTTACACCCCACCTAGGGTAAACGGTATACTCTGGACTCAACGGTGCCCTCTGTTTTCCCATATGAGCAACCGTTTAGGAGTTACTTGGTTTTGAGATATTAAAAGAATAATTTAATTCAATTTATCCATTTAACACTCCGCTAATTAGCGAGGGGTCTGAATGTCCCGCGACGACTCATTTTATGTCGCTCCTAGGGTAAACACCCCATTTAGAACCCATCCACACACTCTTATTTCTGATCCGGATCTCTATTTAAGAGTTATCCCATTTATTTGGCATTCACAGTGTGAACGCACTGAAAATTTAATTCCGACCACACCGGGGCTCGGAATCGCACGCCGTCTGAGGGCGCTGCTCTGGAATAACATCAAGAATATTCCAAAGTCTTTTGCAGTAAAAACAGGGTTCTTACAATTTTTGGTGGGACAACATGAAGAGGGAGATTGCTGATTTTTTGTCAAGATGTATAGTTTGTCAACAAGTGAAATTTGGGAGGCAATAGCCTGGATGAGTCATGCAACCTCTTCCCATACCTGAGTGGAAGTGGGATAATATCACGATGGACTTTTTCATGGGACTGCCAAAGACTCCTAGAAGGAAGGACACAATATGGGTCATTGTTGATCGTCTTACCAAGTTAGCACATTTTCTTGCTATAAGGGAGGATTTACCACTTAAACGTCTAGTGAAAATATATTAATGAAGTTGTGAGACTTCATGGAGTACCCCTATCGATTCTCTTGGATCGTGATCCTTGTTTTACATCAAGATTATGGAAAAGTCTTCAGAAGGCCTTGGATACTGAACTTCTTTTGAGCACTGCTTACCAACCTCAAACAGATGAACAATCAGAACAGACTATTCAAACCTTATAAGACATGTTTAGATCATGCTCACTTGACTTTCAGGGTATGTGGGATCAATATTTACCTCTGGTGGAATTTTCCTATAACAATAGCTTCCATTCAAGTATTCGGATGGCACCATATGAAGCGTTGTACGGAAAGAGATGTCGCACACCAACCTGTTGGGATGATGTTGGTGAAAGAAAACTTGTTGGCCCGAAACTAGTGGAGGAAATGATGGAAAAGGTAAAGGTAATCCAAAACCATATCTAATCAGCTCAAAGTAGGCAGAAGATCTATGCTGATAATCGAGGGAAAGATTTGGAATTTCATGTAGGAGATCATGTTTTCTTGAAGGTATCTACATGGAAGGGAGTCATACGTTTCGGTAAGAAAGGTAAATTGACTCCCAGGTACATCAGACCTTTCGAAATTCTAGAACGAATTGGGGATGTAGCTTACCATTTGGCAATGCTGCCAAATCTCTCCAAAGTTCACGATCTGTTCCACGTATCACTGTTGAGAAAATCCATGCCTGACCCAACGCTTTTACTCACCTATGAGGAATTATAACTGGAACCCAATCTCTCTTATTGAAAATATCCTATCAGTATTCTTGATATGAGAGAACAAGTGCTCAGAAACCGGATGACTTGTCTGGTAAAAGTTCTATGGAGAAACCATAAAATGGAAGAGGCAACGTGGGAACCCGAGGAACTTATGAAGAAGAACCACCTGAGTATTTTTATGCAGTAATATTCTAGAAATTTTGAGGACAAAATTATTTGAAGGAGGAGAGAATGTAACACCCCAAGATTCCACGGTACGCTTCTCTTTGAATAATACAGTAGCGTGTGTTATACGCAACTTCGAGTTCTAACACACACCACAACCAATCAAACTTGCTGTTATGAATAGTAATACCTACTTTTTGACATTTTATAAATTTTATCTCTCAAAATGGAATTAATTTTTCGATTCATAATATCGAATTTAGCCTAGGGTTAAATTTTGGTACTTTTCAGATAACTTTTATATTTTGATGAATAGTGAAAATTACTAAATTTCAATTAAAAACAAGTTTTTTAATCAAAATAATTAATAGTGATAAATTATGAATTTGAGTGGTTTAATGTATATTTAGAATATATTGTTACCATTTAATATAATTGTGGTAATTTTACATAATTTCACAATTAAACCAGAAATAAACAATTATCAATCTATTAATAATTATTATATCTTAAAAACATGCTTTTTGTTTTGACAGCGGGAATTAATTTTAAATTAATTTCTGCCACTTCTGTGTTTTGAATTTGGAAAAATGGATTCCATATTTGGAATAGTATGTCCAAATTGTGTAAATTGGTAAATTTTATTTTTAGACATTTTGAATAATTACTTCGGTAAATATTTTATTTACCATGGTTAAAGGGTAAATCTGGTAAATAAGGGTTAAAAAATAATATTATAATAATAAAAAATTACCCTAAAATGTGTCATAACCTTATTGGTGGATAAATGTCCGACCATGAGCATCTTTGGGTCGATTTTGGGACCCCATGGAGCCACTTGTAGATGATAGGGACACTTTATATTAATTAAGTTAAAATAAATACAAAAATGACATAAGCATATATCATTTAGCAAAAAAAAAATTAAATAGGGTTATATATGTTGTATTTTAGACTATGAATATTAATTATAAATCTAAAAATATTTCCTACATAATCGTATTTTGTTTATAATTTTTATACATTTAAAAAGTAAATATATATATGACACAGTAATGATGCAGTATTTTCCTTATTAATGAAAGAATCAAATAATTCGTATTATAAATGTTAAAATAAATATAATTTAAAAGTTTTGATAACATAAATTAATTTCATAGGATAATATGACATGTTATAATTGATTAAAGTAATTAGGTTCGAAGTAATAATGTTGTTAAGACTATATCAAAAATCAATTATTAAATATTGTCAAAATTGACATAAAAGAGTTTTTAAAACAAATATTATATTATTAATTGATATTCAATTCCTAAAAATATAATGTTCGGAAAAGAGACTTATATCATGATAGGTGTATCATTAATGGACCACTTGGGGGTCGGTTGGAGGAATATAGTTTGTTTATTAACTATATAATATAAAAATACAAAGTGACATGGTAAGTGTCAAACTAATTAACTAAGAGTCAAAACTAAAAGATAAGGTTAATATAATGACCCAAACCTATCTAAATTCTATTGGTTGAGTGTTTTTCGACCCATAACCACCTTAACCATTAAATAATACAATTTTGAGCTATTAGAAACCTAATATTAATTTATTATAAAATAATATTTCTGGATTTTCCTAAGGTGCCCCTCCTCCCCTTTATAAAAGAACACCACTTCTAACCAATTATACACACCTTCAAAGCCTTTTTGTTCGTCCAAACCCTGACCAAATACTCTCTCAACTTCCCTCAATTCAACATAGAGGCCATAGTTTGATCATAAATCCAACCTAAGGAGCCCTTTTGATCAGATCAAAAGGAAGAACCTGAAGAAGAGGTAACGTCTTCACCACCCTTTTTAAAGTTTCTTTCTTCTTCAACATCTCGTTTCCTTGTTATTTCCATTATAAAATAATAAATCCAGTAACTTTTATATAATGTGATGTTATTATAATTGTGGAACAAACAAATTCATTATTTTATCCACCCCTTGAATGACATGTCACCATACGTGCGTACGTACGGCCTACCGTCTCCACGTTGTGGTGTAATTTTTATTCAATATAATATTATTTAGATGGGTATAATAATGATGTATAATTCATATAAATAATAAATATAACATGATAATGATTCTTTCTACATGATATACCATCCAATTATATGTTATGTTAATATTAAAAGAAAGATATTATCACTCGTGCGTACGTACGGATTACCGTCTCCACGAACGGGATGAGATTCATTCCCCATCGTATCCATTCAAGACTAAATTTTATTGGATGATTAAAAATAATATTTAAGGACTTAATATGATTCTGGATATGATTATGATACAACCTATTCATAACAAAAACGACTTATATAAAAGAAAATGAGTAAGTTAACACCCAAGACGACGATAATCCTAAGATTTTATTAACAAAGCGATGTTAAAAGATCATATATGATATCATATTAATATATATGATTATTGTATTATTCAATAACAATTATTTAACCATTATACAGGAGGTTGACCAACCATCAACCAAGGAAAAGTACAAGGTAAGGGTTTATTTCACAATCTCTTCATTATCCTAGGTTGTTTATACGTAATTATCTACTAGGACCTCTTTATCATCCACATCCATGTTTCTTAAAAATGTGTTTCAAAACATTCTTACTATTTTACAGAATATGGGTTAAAGTATTTTATACCCTTGTTTGACTTTTTATAAGAAGTTTATAAAGGAATCTTTCCGTCGTTTTCCAAATTAGGTCCTTTTTAACCTTTTTGACAAAATTAAGGTAAGAATGTCTTTTTTTAACTTATACGGCGAGTGCAGCTATTTTACGTCATTATAACATCGTCGAAGCTTCCCTTACAATATTATAAGAATATTTTCAAAATAAATGTTTTCTTTATTTGACTCTTAAATGATTTCAAAATATAAAGAGATATATCTCTCTAAAAAATGGTTTTGATTTCATCTATGTCAACATCCTTTGATGGATTTTAAGTTTATTTGAATTTCATTTATTATGTTACAAAAGTTCCATATTGTATTGAAGTTTTTGTGATTTGTTTAACTGTGGATGTTCTATTTTTATACCATTCATTTCTTATGGTTAAAGTAATGACATTTTGTATGCTAGTTTTAATACGAATGTTTATGATATGTTTAAACCTTTTCATATGATGGATGTATTGAATTTAGTAAGTGATGAGTGGAGCCCTCTATAGCTCCCTGATGCATCGGTAGGTCTCATGAGACAACTAGATGTGGAATTGGATGAGGCCCTTTTCCAATTTGATTTATGGTTTTGGCCGGGACTTTAATCATTTTAGACGTCTTGGCCAAGGCCTTGAAAAAATGTTTCAGAATGTCCAGCATTTTACATTCCCTCATTATGGATATAATATTGATGGTTCATGTGGTCATTAGACTAGTAGAATACCCATGATTATGTTTTATTATGGAATTATTTACTCATCTAATGTTCTTTCCATAAAAGTATTCATGTATATTATTGGTAATGACATGTGGTTTCAATTATTTACCATGCTTAATATTTATGTCATTTTCCACTGTATTACTTACCCTTTCTGAGAGTTTGAGCTCACCCCTTTCAATGTTTTATTTTTTTCCTAGGATATTAAGAAGTTATTTATGAGTGACCTGCAGGCATAATCTAGGAGACTTGGATGTTCCTAATGAAATATATTTGTGTTGTAGTTCTCTTCAAGATGTAAAGTTGAACATATGTATGAATCTTGTTTCTAATAATACTAAACAGATCGGTCTTTCAAGACATGATTTCCTTGTGATCATGCCAATGTTATGTAATAATGCACCGACTCTGGGTAACTAGGGTCGGGGCGTTACAATGGGAAGTACCATTTTATAAGAGAGGTGAGGGTCATTTTAGGAAAAGATAGAAATAGTATTTTATAATAAAATCATTTTCAGTTTTTAATGGCTCCAAAAGGATTTATCTCGAGGATAAGGTGGGTATGGGTCTATATACTCTCAACCAATAGGTTTTATACAAGTTTAGGTCACCATATTAACCCTATAATTTATATTTAACTCTAAGTTAAAATGTTTAACTTTAACAATGTCCTCTTGTATTACTATAATAAATGGTTAATAAACTTACTATAAAATTCCAAGAGAAACCCAAGTGGTTAATTAATGACATATATATTATTATATAAGTCCTTTGGATGAATATTTGTTTTTTAAGAATATTATATCAATTAATAATATAGTATTAGTTCTAAAAACTAATTTATATCAGTTTTGACAAAATTTGGTAATTTGTTTTTGTTAAGGTCATAAAAGCATGATTACTTTGAGAAAAATTCATTGAATCAACCCTAAAATGTCATATTAACATATAAAATTAGTGGAATTCATCAAAAGTCTCAAATTACATTTATTTTGATATTTATAATATCAATTATTTTAATATTTCATTAATAAGGTAATTACTGCATCATCAGGGTGTCATAAATAAATTAAATTATTTAATGTGTAAAAATTATAAATAAAATATTATTATGTATAAAATCTTCTTATCTTTATAATTAATACTTATAGTCAAAATGATAACTTATATAACACCATGTAAATATAATTTTACTAAATGATATATGTTTATGTCATTTTGGTCTTTACTTTAAATTAATTAATATAAAGTGTCATTATCACTCTCAAGTGGCTCCTAGGGTCCTAAAATCGACCCAAAGATTCCCATGGTCAGACCTGTATCAGTAAATAGGGTTAGGAAACATGTTAGGATAATTTAATATTATTATAATATTATTTTTTATCCTTATTTACCAGATTTACCCTTTAACCACGGTAAATAAAATATTTACTGAAGTAATTATTCATAATGTATAAAAATAAAAGTTACCTATTTACAAAATTTTGACCTCCTGATTCCAAATATTGAATCCATGTTTTCTAATTTCAAAACACAGAAGTGGCAGAAATTAATTTAAAATTAATTCTCGTTGTCAAAATAAAAAAGCGTGTTTTTAAGAAACAATAACTATCAAAAGATTGACACTTGTTTATATACAGTTTAAATGTGAAAATACATCCAATGAACTAAATTATAATAAATGATAAAAAAAATAATCTAATGATACTTAAAAACCATTCAAATTTATAATTTAACACTATAAATTATTTCAATTAAAAAAGTTGTTTTTAATTAAAATTTAGTGTTTTTTCAGTATTCATCAATATATGAAAGTTATCAGAAAAGTTAAAAAAAATTATCCAAAATAAATTTTTATGTCCCGATTCTAAAGAAAAATTTAATTTCATTAAATTGAATATATAAAAGTTTTAAATATTGGTTTTAAAAAGCGTTTTCCGTTAAATGGTGGTAAAATAGCATTTTTTTTAAAATACTTCATTAATCTAAAAAAAATGAATTTGTTATTATATTATGTCTAAGAAACATATAATATGGATTCTAAAATTATATGGAGCATTTAAAATTTAAAATTCAGTTAATACTATTCATAACTGTTTTTTGAGTGGCTAGTTTGGTAAGTCATGGTGTGCTAAAACTTAGTGTTGCGTGTAGCACAAGACATTGAATTAATTTAATGAAAATAACTTACTATAAAATATTTTCATGTTACATTCTTCCCCCTTTTGGAAATTTAATCATTTTAATTTAAAAATTGGGCTTGGGAACTTCATTGAAAGTCCCACATTGGAAAAAGAGTCAACAAAACTATCACTTTAAAATAAATAAAGAGAAGTACAAAGGTCACCTGAGATAACACATACTAGGATTCCATATAAGAAAACATGGATATGTAAAATAAACTAAGTGTCAAGTTCTGATGGAGAGTGATAGAAAACATGATTAGGAGAAATTAAAAAACAAGAAAACCACAAACTTGTGATTGTATAAATGGTCATTAGTTTCCCAGTAGGAAAAGTAAATGGACAACATTTTTTTGTTTTAAGTTCTATTTTCATAAAGTTGAGGAATTTATTTATGATATTTACTAAGAACATAAAGAGATATACTTAGTTTTTAAATAGAGTTTCATCCTTTAATAAATTTCTACCACTAACTCATATTTATTTCCAAATGATGAGTATTCAATATGAATTCTTCACACCTGAAGCGCTAGAATCAACTTCTAGAGAATTACATGATCCACAAAGGATAATCTTTATATTTTCCTTTTATTTAGAGATTGACCAAAACCAAAATGGTTAGTATGAATCAAATGATCCCCAAAAAGGATAATCCTTTAGAGAAAGAAATATTAATCTTAATTTCTAAAAATAAACCTATAAAACCCAATGTTCAATAAATACCATTCAATAAATAATTGTCATTAAAATCCTTCAATATAATCCAAACTAATATTGAAACCCACAACTTAGAAGAATTTGATTACATAGTGTTCCACGTTAAATTGTATCTCCAAATAACATTGACTACTCTTAAAGTCGCATACTTAAAATTAATTAACCTAATCACAAATTGTCTATGATAGGTTAACCATTTCCATAAATAACTCAAATCACTATAATTCCAAAATAAAAAATAGATAAAAATCCACCATTACTCCTCAAATGAAATCCCATAGTATTCTATTTTCCTTAGGCATATAGTGTTCCCAACAGAGCGAACGCCTACAAAAATCACATTTATCACTTAATCACCAAATCATTTTCCTATACTGAGGATATACATTTGATAAGACATAAGATCCCAAATAAACTTATTATTGATCAATAAAATCTTTTAACTAAAAATAATTAGTCACACTAACCTGGGATTTCACAAAGTCCAGTGGTAGGCAATAAATGGAAATCACACTCTGGTCGTGGGTTAAATTCTCACAGCTTTGTCTGATGTGACAGGTTGTCACACGGTCTACGTGTTGTCATTTTTCAAAAAAATTATTTTATAACATTTCCAAAATGAGATAAATTCTTCAAAATAACCATAATATAATTTAACCACAAATGTTACCACATACCTCACATTTTCATCCCAAAAATTAATATCCTGTAATTGCCTAAAATTCAAGGATCATATAAACCCAAATGGTTCTTTATAACTATATCCACAAAAGAAAAGACAATTCTTCCTCAAATAGAATTTTCACATAACAAACTGCAGGGTTACACATACAAGAGAAAATTCTTCCAAAGTAATCCCATCAACAAAGAGCACTAATACTTTTAAACATTTCGTCATCGATTTATTTCCACATAGGTTATTCCTTGACCTAGAGATTATCCTATAGAATAGGTCATTCACTCAGGTAATTCCCAAGTCCCCAACATTTACGGAAAATGACTGTAAATGGATTCTTGGGATAATTTTTATTTTCATCCATAGTACTCTTCATTTTCTCTCGGAAATGTTTTACTTTATGTCCTTATTTCCCACACATAAAGCATTTATTTGTTCCATTGAGACACTTTCCTTGGTGTCTCATTCCACATTTCCTACATGATAGAAATTGGTATTTCTTTTCTCCATGGTCTCCACTATTGTAGCTCTTATCATTAACCGCCTTTCTCTTCTTTTTAGAGTTCGGGAGTTGCTTAATATATATATTATTGATCATATTTTTGGAAATGTGATTTTCCATGAACATGATATCTTTTACTCCTATTAACATTCCATTTTGTTGCTCATTTCCACCACAGTTCCCACCTTGTACATCATGTTCAATGTTACTATGACTTCCTTGGAATCCAGCCCTTGACTAACAAAAGAAAGCATAGTGTGAGTCATAAAATAATTTATAGAATATCATAACACCTTATTTTCAATCTAAAACACCTTATGATTAACCAAGGTTATTTATTTTCATCTTATATTAAAATCCTTCAAAACGGTTTGTAAATAAAATGTGAATTATCCCAAGAAAATCCTCCAGGAGTGTCTTAATCAAGAGTGCAGAAAGGCTCATTGTCGTGTACCAGGATACCCCAGGTCATGCCTGAAACTCCTTGTTAGAGTTTTCACTCCTAGGTACATCTGTGCCAGAGATGTCTCTACATGCTCGTATCTAGGCAGGGATGTATTTCTTAGAAAACCTGCATAATATATACATTACCAAATTTTTGGATTTTCTTATATACAAATCCTCAATGTCTATCTTAATCCAGTGTTTTCTAATCAGAGTTTTTATAAATATAGTTTCCAAGGTTTTTACTAAACTTCCTCTGATACCGACTGTAACACCCTGGCCCCAGTTACCCAGAGTCGGTGCATTATTAAATAACATTGGCATGATACTAGGAATCATATCCCGATAGACTGATCAGTTTAGTAGCCTTGGAAGTACTAGATACATACATAAGTTTTACATTATATCATGAAATAAAAAAACAACATTGTGTCCCATTTGAACACTATTATATCCCTTATCATATTTCTACAGGTTAATCGTAATATACTTATTTTCATCCTGGGACAAATAAAACATACGAAAGGGGTGAGCTCAGATGCTCAGTAAGGATAACAATGAAGCGGAAACTGTCATAAATAAGAATAAATATTTAAGGAAATGTATTAGACTAGAACACAAGACTTTTAAACTTTATCCTCATCATAATATGGAAAAAATAAATCAAATAATTCTATTTACTTATTCACATGGATATTCTACTAGTAAAATAATCCCATATAATATCAATAGCCAATTTTATAATGATGTAATGCATAATTCGAGACTTCATAACCACATAGTCAAGGCCTTGTGCTAAAACTACAAAAAATATTTTATCAAGACCTTATGCCAAGACACTAGTTTGTCCCATTATACCTACCGATGCATTGAGGAGCTATAGTAGGCTCCACCCATCACTTATTAAGTCTAATGAATTCCTAATATGAAAAGGTTGAAACACAATCTAGACATTCGTATTAAAACCAGTATAAGAAATTTCAATATTTTAACCACAAACCATAAATGGTATAAAAATTGCACATCCATAGTCAAACATAACTCATTAAATACAATATATAATATTTTATTATAATAAATTAACCTAAATCTATAATAATGAAGGATATTGATATAGATGAAAATAATCACAAAACTATTTGAGAGAAATATCACCCTTCTTCTTGAAAATGTCTCACTATTTATCAAGAAGCTGTTTAAAATAGATTTTTTTGAATAAAAGTGTCCCATACCACTTTAAAAAATTTAAAGGAAATTTCAATTTTAAAACATTAATGTCCATATAAATAACTCCTAAAAACTATTTTTAAAACATGTACATTAATGAGAAAGATTTTGAAAAATTTGTTTTTAAAACATTTAAAATGATTTTTTAGTTGGAGTTCCTAACCCAATAAGAGATTATTGAATACAAATAATTGAGGTAATAAAAAGTTTATAATAACTTGATAATTAATTGATTCATGATATACTTTGTCAAAGTACATTATATAAACAAAATAAAAGTGAATTGGCACATAACAAAAAAAGAAGTCTCAATGGAATGTAAGTTGAGATGAATTCCTTTATAAAGACCGTATCCTTAGGTTAAGGATAAATCAATGACATATTTATGTGTAAAAAATATAAATACACTAAATATGATTTTGTATTATATGTAAATCAATTAGAGGACATTCACATATATTCTAGAAAAAACAACACCAATGACTTGGATGTTTAACTCAATGAAAAGAAATTCAGTTAAAATTACTCTTATCAAGTTCATATTGATGACTTGAGAATTTTTAAATGGAGTTATTATGTGTATAAGATGTATATACACACAAAGGAAGGTTGAGATTACAACATAAGTAAATTGATAGTGATTTTACACATAATCTTGGAGTAAATTAATCAATGAAGTTTTCGTAAAACCACATGAGTGGAAGTTGAAATTTGAAATTCCCTTACCGATTTGGTAACATACGAAACATAAACCCCATGGATCATTCAATGATTATTTAAATACCCATAAATTTAATTATATTATTCAACCAAAACAAATATGGGCATTACATACACCACACAAAAGGTACTAGTGGAAAATATAGCATGAATTTCACGGCAATAAAAGTGAGATGAAAACCACATACGTTGTACTTTTCCTTAGTTGATGGTATGTTAACGTCATTTATAATAGATAAAAAATTGATATTAAATTATAAAATAACTATATACATAAATATGATATCATATATGATCCTCTAATATTGCTTTGTTAATAATATTTCATTAGTATCATCGTTTTGGGTGTTAAATTATTTCTTTTCTTTTATATGCTTAGCTAGGTAAGGCATGTTTGTTATGGATAGGATTTATTTGATTCATATCCATAATTATATTAATTTATTAAAAATTATTTTTAATCATAAAATGAAAATTATTTTTGAATGATTATGATGGGTGATGAATCTCAACGCATTCGTGGAGATGATAACCTATATGTACACACGAGCGACAATATCATTATATCAATGGTGAGATCATATGTAATTGAATGTTATATCATATATAAACAATAATTAACAAGTCATATTTATTATTTACATCAATTATACTCATTATTATACTCATCCAAATAATTAAGTGTTTGAATAACAAACTACACCACGATGTGGAGAAGGTAAGCCTTACGTATGCACATATGGTGAATTTTTCATTTAAGGATGTATAGAATAATTAATATGGTCGTAAAATATTCATAATAACATCATATTATTTATCAGGTACTGGATTTATTATTTTGGTATGGAAAAACAAATAAAAAGGAAGTGGAAGAAGAAAAGAACTTGAAAGAGTGTGGTGAAATTATTACCTCTTCTTTAGGTTCTTCTTATTGATTTGATCAAAAGGGCTCCATAGGTTGGCTCTCTGATCAAATCAAGGACTCTAGGATGTAGTGACAGTAGTTGGGAGAGTATTAGGGTAGGATTTGGCCGAGCTAAATGGCTTTGGAGGTGTGAAATTAAGAGAAGCATAAGTACCCTTTTATAATAGATGTGAGGGTTACTTTAGGAAAACATTGAAATAGTATTTTATAATAAAATAATTATCAGTTTTTAATGGCTCCAAAAGGATTTATTTAAACTATAAGGTAGGTATGGGTCTAAATACTCTCAACAAATAGGTTTTATAAAAGTTTATGTTACCTTCTTAACCATATCTCTAATATTTAACTCTAAGTTAAAATGTTTAACTTTTACAACATCCTCTTATATTACCATAATAAATGGTTAATAAACTTACTATAAAATATCAAGAGAACCCCAAGTAGTTCATTAATGACATATATATTATTATATATGTCCTTTAGCAGAACCTTATATTTTTAGTAATATTATATCAATTAATAATATAGTATTAGTTTTAAAAACTAATTTATGTCAATTTTGACACTATTTGTTATCTTGTTTCTGTTAAAGTCATAACATTATGATTACTTATAACAAAAATCATTGAATCAACACTGAGTTGTCATATTAACATATAAAATTAGTGTAATTTATCAAAAGTCTCAAATTACATTTATTTGGATATTTATAATATCAATTATTGTTATCTTTCATTAATAAGGTAATTATTGTATCGTCATTCTGTCATAAATAAATTAAATTATTTAATGTCTAAAAATTATAAAAAAAACCATTATGTAGGAAATTTTTTTATTATTCTAATTAATATTTATAGTCTAGGAGATAACTTATATAACCCCATGTAAAAATTATTTTACTAAAAGATATATGTTTATGTCAATTTTGTCTATACTTTAAATTCATTAATATAAAGTGTCCCTATCACTCTCGAGTGGCTCCATGGGGTCCCAAAATCGACACAAGGATGCCCATGGTCGGACATGTATCAGTAAATAGGGTTATGACCGGTGTTAGGGTAATTTAATATTATTATAATATTATTTTTTACCCTTATTTACCATATTTACCCTTTAACCGGGGTAAATAAAATATTTACCCTAGTAATTATTCATAATGTATAAAAATAAAATTTACCTATTTATACAATTTAGACCTCCTGATTCCAAATATTGAATCAATTTTCCCAATTTCAAAACACCGAAGTGATAGAAATTAATTTAAAATTAATTCCTGTTGTCAAAAGAAAAAGCGTGTTTTTAAGAAATAATAACTATCAAAATATTGACACTTGTTTATATCCAATTTAAATGTGAAATTACATCCAATGACCTAAATTATATTAAATGATAAAAATATAATCTAAGTATACTTAAAAACCATTAAAATTTATAAATTAACACTATTAATTATTTTCATTAAAAAAATTTGTTTTTAATAAAAATTTAGTGTTTTCACTATTCCTAAAAATATGAAAGTTATCAAAAAAGTACTAAAAATTTATCCAAAATAAATTTTTATGCCCCCATACTAAATAAGAATTTAATTTCATTAAATTGAATATATAAAAGTGGAAAATATTAGTTTTAAAAAGGGTTCTCCATTAAAAGGTGGTAAAATTACATTTTTTTAAAATACTTCTTTTAACTGAAAAAATGAATTTGTTCTTATATTATGTCTAAGAAACACATAATATGAATTATAAAATTATATGGAGTATATAAAATTCAAAATTTAGATAAAAATTTTTAAAATCGCTTTTTGAACGGTTGGTTTGGTAAGTCATGGTGCGTTCAAACTCAGGGTTTCGTGTAGCGAAACCCATTGAATTAATTTGAAGAAAATAACGTACTATGAAATCATGGGGTGTTACAGTATAATAAAATATAAACGTAATGCTTAAAAACTATTTTTAGTGTTGCATTAAATTAAAAAGATTAAAAAGATTAAATTAATTCGACAAAAATATTCCACAAAATCACGTGGTGTAACAGTAATACTCCATGTCATCATAGGAGGAGTATTCCTATGTTTGATGGACTATGTGCGTGATTACCATATCTAGAGGCATGAAATAACAGTTTATAGGATAAATTTGGAACAAGTTCGAGAGATTTCTTTCCCTTTCACCATCGAAACCTACTATTCTGTGATAGATAAGGCTACAAAGTGGATTTTGAACAACTTCATGGGGAGGAATAGTGGCTTTTTGATATTCAGACCGGCCTAGGAGGGTTTGGATAACACCCTGGGAACGAGTGATGGTTCTACAAGATAGCCAATCATCATACTTTTGAGCCTCGTGGTTGGAAACCTACTTCCATTCTCCTGAACCCTCATGTTATCTAGCTCAGTAGTGAAGTGTGCCACCTATACTAGGACATTTCCCTACTTGAACAAACTATTTATCATTGGGATCTAAATCTAATCCTTGAACACATAAAATTTTTTGATGGTATGTTCAGAAATATTGTGGTAATGTAAATGGTCTAGGCGATCTGTCCACTCAACTTCGGGTGGCTTCTTTCACTCTAGTTGCTTCAGAATCCTCTATTCCAAGTCACTAAATAAATAAATAGGAACCTATGTGTCATTGAAGGAGTAGGTCTAGTTTCTCTTATCGAGGTAGGTAACTTTGGGAGCTTGGCCTAGACAAGCGTCCAGAGCCTGATGATGGGTTGGTGCCACATTCTCTCGTCTGGGAAGCTATTACTGGTGAGGCGGTTCCAGCTGATTTTTCACTAGGTGAGGTTGAGATTTCTGAGGCTTTTTCATTTAGTGAGTCTCTACTAGGAGATGAGTAAATAACTTGAATTGATCTAGGGAATCTACCTATACTGTGGCGGCAGTCCCTACCTTGGTGGTTCTTCATGCAGGATCTAGGATAGGCAATGGAAATTCATGTTTGGCCTCCAGTGAGGATTCTTCCAAGCATAGGGCCCTATCATAAAAAACCTTGAATCCACCTAGAAAGTTCATAGTAATGAGGGTAAGAACCTGATTAGTCTTGAAATTTCCCATTTACATTATTGTAATTTATTCTTGGGTTAGTGTCATATCGATTGAATATGTGAGGACTTTCTATCAGGCGATGAATTCTGTGACACGTTCTTTATGAATTTTTTTGCACTTGATGAGGTTTTTGATGCTTGTATTATATGTAGAAGAGTTAAACTATTTGAAGAGATGGTTTTGAATATCATCATAACCAGCGATGGACCAAATGGGTAACTGGATGCACTAGATGAACGTAGACCCTTTCAATGTCTATATGAAACATCAGAGCTTGGTGGCCTCCTATTGCTATGGGGTTCCCAATGTGGGATCACACCTCAAGATTAAGTGGTCCAAATGATGTAGTGGGTCACCCATCCCATTGAAATGGGAGATGGTTGGATTCAAAAAATTTGTGGGTGATCGAATGATGTCTACCCATGCCAGATATGGATTTCGTTCAGGTGGGATTACCACATATTGTGTCTACAAGGCTTAAAGGTGAGTAGTGAGAAAGGGTATCTTATTGGATTGATAGAGTTCCAATCTTGATGAGAATTCCTTACCACTAATGTGTTGATTGGCTCATAAACCTGGTAAGGAGGGTCATATTCTCATGGAGGATAATGGTCTGGGTCCTGATAAATATTAACATGCTAATTGGGAAGATTTAGGGACTCAAATTATTGTCTCTTTCCATAAACTCTAGCCTATTACTTGTCCAGATGTGTGGCTTTTCTGATCTTTGTTGGGAGAAACTAGTCTTAAAGGACATGTGGATTCCCCTACTACCCCATTGGAATAATAACATCTTATTAAGGTGCATCCTAATCCAATAATGATTAAATAAAGATCTCATCGATGATCATCTTCTGATATGTGACCTTCTAAGGTAAAACTGTTAAACCCATGTTGATGTTTCAACTAGTAGTTAATGATGAGGGGGGATCCCCAATGCTAAATAACTACCTTTGGAGGTGTGTAAGACCATATGTATGAGGGTCTCTTTCATACTACACTACCAATGGGGGCGGGTTTTCTCTCTTGGATCCTGTGTTGGGACCCCCATCCTTGGAAATTTTAAGGATAGCCATATTCACCATAATAATACATGGAGTTATATCCTCATTATCAATTGGTAAGCTATGATACTACAAGATATGGTTGAAATGGAGAGTATTTTACTATCCCCATCCCCGAATCTCAATGTGGAAGAATTCCCCTTCTATGATTCTGAGGAGAACTGTGAAGCTCCTGTCATTTTTCTATTGGAGGGTCCAATGTTATTCGGGAAATTCAGGGTGCTAAGATACTGAGAACGCAACCAAATCAACTGTGTTGCACTGCTAATCTATGTCATATTAGTGTTATTGACTACCTGGCTATACCAACTGACAGTCAAGGTGGAAAAAACATTTCATACAGTTAGTCTGGAGGAAGCACGCAACCTAATCCCTAGTGAGGGATTCCAGGATATCAAAGTCAGAAGTCTCATTCTGCCAGAATACCACTGGCAAATGATCAGAAGCTAGAGTGTCCCAAAAGGTTTATTATTTATATGTGGCTCCCTACTATTGGTTTGACTAATCATCAATTAGTTCTTAATGGGGGATTGGTTATGGAACTGATATAGATTGGTGCAGTGATGGACTTTCCAATGGAGGATCCGCTGCACGAGTTGAATGTTTGTTGTGTGTTGGGTCATATCTTGAGGGAGGTAATAACTATATAATTACATCCTTATAAGGTTGGGTGTCTACCACTGCCTCATGTGTGATAGAAGTGGCACTCATTATCAAGTCAGCTAGATTCCATTCATCTATCTTGCTTCATAATAGTTCTCTATGATATCGAGTAGAGTTATAGAATGAAACTAGTGATGATAGAGATAACTACACTATGAGACCCTAGAAGGGAGAAAAATATTCCTCCACCTACATATAATTGTGGAGTAATTTGATAATTCCATGAATCTCACCTTCAAATATAATAAATTTCAAATTCCAAGATCCTCCCCCAAAATTTGATGCTAATGAATGGGGTGAAGGTTCCATAATAAAATCACATTTTGCCTCATAATTTGAGAAGAAAATAGGATTGGAAATGACTTGGAACTTCCCATAATTTTTCCTTTGGTGGCGGTGGTTCACCCTTCTTCCCTATAATGGTTCTTTAGGGAAGGAAAGTTATTTGGAATGGTGAATACCTACATTTTTTGGGTAATGATATGGGAAGGACCTATTATTTGATTAGTTGGGATATGGGGAGGTCCTCCATATCAGTTTTTTATAGTGGGTAGGGCAACCTATTTGATTATTGTAGGAGTGGGGAGGACCTCCACACTCACTATTAACATAGTATGGAGGGCATATAATTTGTTTGGAGGGTATATGGGGAGGACCTATATGTTGATTTTAAGAGAGGGGAGGACCTCTTATTTGGTGGGTTGGAGTTCAAGGAATGCCTTCACATTAATCAAAATAGACCTGGGGAAGACCTCTATGTAGAGAACCATAAGTATGGGGAGGGTCTTCGTACTAGTTTCTAGATGCATGAGTTGGAACTCTATTTTAGTGGGTTCTCGAGTGGGGAGAATCTATTATAAAGATATTAGAAACATGGATTGAGCCTCAATGTTGACTGTTGAAGGAGTGGGTAGGAAATTCAATTTCATTGGGTATGAAAGGGGGAGGAACTCCATATTGGCCAATGAAGATGACATGAAGAGGAAAACTATATTGATTATCAATGTAGTAGGGAGGAACTCTACTTTTATTAATGTTATAGAGGGGAGGACCTCCACTTGAGCTAGGAATGGGGAGAGGAGGACCTTAATGATGATTGGTTATACATAGGGATCACCTCCATGTTGGATAGTGATAACATCATGGGGAGTAACTATGTACTGGTTTTTGAAGCAAGGAGGACTTCCTCTTGGGTTTTTGATGGTGTAGGGATGACCACATAACTGAAACTCATCATCATAGGTTGACCTATAATGGGTTTTGGTGGTACCAGAAATTGATAGAGTCGACCCAACCTGCTGAGAGGGAGGCTGGGGTGTTAATCCCAATCCCGAAATGATGGATCCTCAATCATTGGTTATAGGGATCCGGACTAATTTTTTAGTCATGTCAAGGGTCACTAGAACTATGTAATATTATTCCCATTTTTAGGAATTCTCTTGAGATTGCGGCTGACATTGGCATTGGGTGGTCTACACCGGGGTCAAAGGACCAAGTGTATAGTCCACCTATTCTGTGGCTGGAAGGATCCATCATTTTTTGGTGTTGTTGAGGCTTGGTGGGTGATTTCATGGAAGGTACTATATGATAGTCAAAATCATGGGGATGTAGGCTTCCCCCTCCTACTCGACATAGGGGACTGAGTCATAAGATTACTCCTTGGAGAGACTCCAAAAGTAGTTCACTATTGGCGTGGGGAGTAATGGCTCCCTACACGACGCTTGGATCTGACAATGTTAGTGAGGCGTCGAATCCTCTAGGTCTTAGTGGGACATATCCCTTGTGGGAATGAACCCCTCCTTCTTATACTGATGTATGAGTGTGTTCATCACCCTCTTATAGATAATTTATAATTTTGATCCAAGGAATGGGTGCCCAGTAGTGTATGTTGTTGTAGAGTTAGATTCATATAGGATTGTCACATTAATATTCCTCATGCACCTACATCTGTATGAGTTGGGTATATGGTTTCCTATAGCTTGGGTCTTATAAATCAAGAGGATTCATCTATCCATACGTATAAAAGAAAAAAATTTATCAATTCCCAATTATTTTCCAATCTTCTATTGATAGAGAGATAGATACACACTGATGATGTTTTAGACTAGAAATATCAATGTTTAACAGCCCTAATTTTTGGTAAGTTCCATGTCGAGCTCATTGTTTTCCTAGTGGGTCCTTGCACTGAATAGAAAGATCATGTGACCTAGTAATCTATTTATGTATCTAACTCTACTAATCCCCTTGTTGTGTAAAAAAGTTTCACATTGGGTTCACCATTTCTATTTCTGACTCTTTCTTTAGGTCGCACTACCACTGTGTATTTAACCTGTGTTGGCATCGCAACTTTTTCATCGCATTACTTCTTTCCGAAGGTAGGAAAAAATCGCCACTTTCATTGGTGATGTCTTCCCCTTGATCGAAATGGGATGATGGGATGTCGATTTATCCTTCCATGAATTCCTCTATATAACTCATCACCAAGTCTAAGTCTCTCTCATATAGTTAATTCAAATTTGTGGAACTCATTCCTAATGCCATCTCTTTTTTGGACACCAGTTAATTACACTTCCTCTTTCTGTACAATCCATTGTGTCTTGATAGAGAAGCAACCTTCGGTCAGGAGAGCATTCAATTTGGGCATCACTGGTTTTTCTGGATTCTAGGAACATTAGTCACTTGTATTCTTTCTCATAGTAGTGTATCTTATGGAGGCATATTTAGGCACATGACCCAAGGAATTCTATGTTTATCATTAGGTATCTAAAACCAAAGGCCCATATCTTCCAAGGATTTTAGATCAGGAATCCCATGTTTAACATGAGGTATCTAACTCCATAGGTTCATATCCTCATAGTATTTCACCTTTTTCATCACATTTATATCATGATTTAGTAGTTTGGATCACAATAGTAACATCTTGTGGAGACGAATCCTAATGTCGGGTTAAGGTAGATTAGGACATGAGTTAACATCTTTGTGGAGATGGAAGTGGACTAATTAGAATTCCCATCTAAGGAAGATCAAGGAGGTGTGTCCCTTAGAGGGACCAACTAAGTTTTTCCCATAACACCATTTGATATGGATCTGGGGTTTAATGTCCAATAGGGATGGGTGAACATAATGACCCATGGAGGTGGATTAGGAAGGTGTATCCCCCAGATGGAGCACCTAAATTGTATACTGATGGATGGATTAAGATACCAATGGAGGTGAACCCATGTGGTGTGTCCCATAAAGAAAAGTTTTCACGTCAGGAAGGTTTATCTTGACACCCTGGTAGATGACCCCCTAGGTATGGGGAATCAATTTTTACCATCATTTTGGATTGAACATCAAAGAGGTGTCCTACATACCCTATCTAGAAGGCATAGATCAAAACCCATGTTGTCCAATGATTCATTTTAAGGTTGTATGGCAGGATCGGTCCATGTAGTTTAACATCATGAAGTAGGGATTCCCACGCCACAAAAGGAGCATAGGTGAGGGATGGTGTGGGGATTATGCATGGAATCTTCCCTATGTAATAGGATTTCTCTTGGTTGGATGGGGTGGGGATTATGCATTTATGTTTCCTGAGGGACTTAGAGTAGATGTCGATTCCCATTTGAGTGGCATGGTCTAATGGGGGTGTGTTCTAGAGAGTATTTAGATGGATGTAGAGGTTCGGTTTGGACCATTGGGAGGCTTCATTATTATTCCACTTAACTGGGAACCAAATCCCACATAGTTTGGAAATGGTAATTAGGGATTACACCTGATAATAAGGCCCATATAAGTGAAGCATGCGTTTAGTAATTACACATGTGAATGGTCCATAGGGTGATTAGGGTTGTCAGGGATTACACTCAAGAGGATTCCCATAGAAGTGTAGGTTGAAGGTCATGGTCACTACTATCATCTAATTCCATGTGATTTATTCTTAGTGTGAGAAACAAGAGGAAGAAGTAGACCTAACACTCAAGTTTCAAAATATGTGAAAACAAGAGATGATGTCGGGATTTGGCATGAAATATACATATGGAGGATTTCATTCCATGTGAGGTGGATCTCATTCCATGATAGAAGGATCTCATTTACTATGAGTCATACATGAAGAATCGTGTCTTTTTTCAATAGAGTAAGTGAGGATTACTCATGGAAGCTTCCTCGTATGTGAGAATCATCCATGGTGGGAAAGAAGGTGGAATCCCATGATGATCCTACATAGGGAATCCAATGATTATCACGTAGGGTAAGACTAAAGTTTTACATCATGTACTGAGGAAGTCGGTTCTAGGTAGTTTTATTCCATGTAGAATGGATATGGGGGACTAAATCCTTACCCCCTAGGCTTAGATAATCATAGCTCATGCACCCTTGGGTTGGGAATGACTTTATAAGTTCTATATTTCTGCGGTATTGAAGAGTGGTTGGTCACAAGGTCCATGTAGGTGTACCTATTCTAAGAATAAAAGGTCGTTAGCGTGCCTATACTGAGATGAAAAATATAAGTTGGAGTCTCGGGCCACACTTGAAGTAGAGTAGGCCACATGAATTGGTGGCACAGGTCACATAGATATGGGAGGTATAGGTGGACCTATCCTTGATGGATGTGGAGGCTTTGGGAACTAAACCTTCATAAAGTGTTGTTAGAAGAAGGGAGGAAGTGTGGAGAGGCCCAACAGAGGTCCTTCATAAAGAATAGGGCCTCATAGAGGGGTTATTCATGAAGCTCAAGTGCTTCACGGATGTCATGGGGTTCACAAGGGAGTAGTATTTCTGAAACAGGGGGACCCTTCCTCGAGATGTGGTCCTAGTTCATAAAAGAATCACTTCGTGAAGGCTTAGTTCCTTGAGGCCTCAAGTACCCTTGAGGGACTTCATCCTTTTTGAAGGGAATATACCTTCATTAAAGGCACCCCCAATATTGGTTGAGTCTTTAAAGAACACAAAATTGGGGGTTTTATGAAGCCCATATACCTTGGATGATCCATTTTTGGAATTTTTTATGATAATCAGGTGCTTCATGAATTGATAGTAATTTAGAATCCGAATGGTTTGGGTAATATTCCTCAAAAGTTAGAATGAGGTGGGTATTTATAGAAAAATTGGTTTCTAAAATATGGTAATTTGTTCATGAATAATTTATGGGCTCTGTGAAAGGGCTTGACCTTGTCAAAATCTCGATGGGACTCTATCCGACCTCACACAGTCTTGAGGTACTATCGGACCCGCATAGGATCTCTATCCAGCATCGCGTGTTCAAAAAAATGATTACATGGAAGGACGGTTTGTATTTTCTATCCATTCATGAATAATAATGGCCTCAAAAAGTAGGACCTTTAGGTTTTGGGGCTATTTTAGCTTCATATTTCCTCTAGACCGACCATGTCTTCCTCAACTATGCCCATGTCATGTATTTTGGAACTGACAGGAATGATAATATGTGATGGAATGCACATTTTAATATCATGTAGTGGGTATGTACCTTTCTTTTAATTTATCATCATGGGACCAAGGATATTTTCCTTGCAGTTTCACATCATACAGTTAGGATGTCTTAATTTCATTGTATTTTAACATCATGCGGTAAGGATGTTTTTCTGAAAGTTCAGTGTCATGAGGTGAGGAAATTTTCCTTTCCTTAAAATTTAACATCATATGATATGTACATGGTTCTTGGTTTGGGATGCATCATGGGAATGTCATCCAAAGAACTTTTCCAGGTTCCCTAACCTCACATGATCCATTCTCAACTTGAGAAATAATAGACTACTAGGAAGTCAATTAATCTATTAGATAAGGAGTATTATATGGTTTTCTATGTAGGGCTATCCCATATGCGGTTACAGGTGCATTTTAATCCTTAAATATGTTTTGGTTGAACCCAATACTGGAGATGTGGGTGTCACTATGTATTCTATGATGACCAAAACCATTCCATAAATATTTCATTAATGGGAAACCCTCCATGTAGGTCTAACCCAAATGAAGAGGGTGGGTGGGGGGGAATTGTTCCCACTGACTAATGTAGATGGTCCCATTATTAGGGATCTGGGCATCACTACGTATCATTTGATGATAGGAATCAAACAAAATGAAGATATTTAAAAAAGGATCCATTTTCAGTTCTATCCCATACATGGGGGGTATTTTATGTCACAATTGGACCGAGTATTGAAGATCATGGCATCACTATATATCCTACAATAATAAGAATCAATCCACATGTAGTTATTAAATGGGAAACTATCCATAAAGGTCTGACATGAATTCATAGGGGGTAATTTTTCCAGTTAATTGTTGAGGTTAGACTAGGGACTATAGATCTGGGTGTCACTATGTGTCTTATAGTGATAGGAATTAATAAATACAAATTTCTTGAACGAGAAACTCTCCATACAGGTATGACCCATACATAGATGGAAAATTTCCCCAAATAATTATTGCATATATACCTATAATCAGATATCAAGACAGAACTATGTACCTTTTAATGATAGGAATCAATCCACACCAAATTATTGGAAGGTAAAATCTCCATGTTGTTCTGAACCATACACAGAGGGGGCATTATTCCTGTTAATTTTTTGTAGTTGGACCGAATATTAGAGATCTAGGTTTCACTATGAATCCTATGATGACAGTAATGAATCCATATGTTGTTCTTGAATATGAATCTCCACACCGGTCTGACCTATATGTAAAGGGGGGGAATTATCCCTATTAATTCTAATGTATGTACTCAGGATTGTAGATCTGGGTGTCATTATGTATCTTCTTAAGAAAATAATCAATCAACATGTATTTCTTTAATGGGAAACTCTCCCTGCAGATCTTACCCATATGTATAGGGGGGAATTTTTCCTTAATTATTGTACTTGAACCCAGGAAAGGAGATCTTGGTTTATCTACATATCATGTTATGCATGGAATCAAGCCACATGTAGTTCTTGAATGGGATATCTATACACAGGTCTGGCCCATATGTTGAGGGGAAATTTTTTCCCAATAATTATTGTGGATGTTACTACATTGAAGTTTCAGGTGTCACTTCATATCTTGTTATGATAGGAATAAATCCATATCTAAAGATGACATGAATCAACCGATGAATATTTATTCAATGGGGAACACTCCATATAGTTTTGACACATACGCCGAGTGGGGCATTTTCCCTATTGATTAATTCAGATGGACCCAAGATTGGAGATCCATGTGTCACTTTGTATACTGTTATGACATGAATCTTGCCTCAAAAAGTTCATGAATGGTGGTGTGTTGGGAGGAAAACAATCAAGGATAGTGGTCCTCTATGGTGAGGCCCATAGTAATGCATGTTATTATGTCCTGAAAGAGACGTCAACCATGTATTTTGACATAATTTGGTAGGGAATCATGGTGTGACTTTTAAGGTCATGCTTACAGGACCATTCTATCCATTTTGTGAACTAATGTGTATCAATCATATAGAGAATATTTTACTATAGTTCCTAATCACATGTGATCTTTTCTTAGTGTGAGAAACAAAGAATGGAAAAGGTTTATTTCACAACAAAGAATAGATTAAAGGAACAGATAGGTGTATTTAGTATCATGTGGTGGCTGGGTTGAGATATAGGATCTAGGAATCCCTATGTATCACACTGGAATGAGACTCAAGACATACATAGTTATTGAAAGCCATAAAGTCTAACATCATATGGCAAGAATGTTATCCAAGTATTTTAATGTCATGTAGTAAGTATGAAAACCATGAAGTTTAAAGTCATGTGGTTAGGACATCAGCCATGTAGTTTTACATAATTCTATAAATATGAAGGTGACTCAACATAAAAAATAAATATTGTACTTGGACCTAATACTAGAGATCTGGGTGTGACTACGTATCCTATAATTGAAGGAATCAAGACACATGCAGTTATTCAAAACCCAAGTAGTTTAACATCATGTTGTATGGATTTAATTCATGCATTTTAATTTCATATGGTAAGGATGAAGGTTACCAAATGTAAAAAAATGCTTAAATCCTTATAAACACTACCTAGGTTTTTCAAAAATAATCTCATGATAAGAATCCCATGTTTCTAATATGAGTCTTCTTGTGCTAGTTTCTAGAGGAATCCATTCTTGGTACACAAGGTAAAACTAAATTTTAACTACAAGTGTTCAAGATGTGGTCGCATAGTTTGATATCTTTCAAAAAAGACTGGCATGTTGTTGTTGGAACTAATATTGGAGATCTAGACATCAATAAAAATCCAGTGATGATTGGAATAAAGTGAAAATTAATTTTTAAATAGAGAAATTCTCTTTTTGGATCCAACTCACACACAATGATGGGGCACTTTTTTCCCGTCCACATGGATATAGCTCATGTGTGGTGAATATTTGGTGAGATAATTATTCTCATGCAGTTTAATTTCAAATGGTGAGGGCATATTCCATGTAGTCTAATGTCCTATAATAATGACATATCGCGTAGATTAACTTCATTCAACTATGACAAAAGGAATTTTTCAGTTCAATGACTTGGTGACAAGAATTTTTATATACAGTTTATCATCATGTTGTTAGGAATAGGGTGGCTTTGACAGTGTCTATGAAATTTTTTTCACAAGATACCTCGCATTAGTGGGGGTGTGACACGTTCCCCATCTATTATAGAGAGTGAGTAATATCTATTTTGGTAGAACATAAATATGATATAAGTATCTACCCATTCTAATTCCATCTTTATAGGTTTCTTTACTGGTATCATTTGGGTTCTAAGGAAAATAAAATTTCTCCTTGAATAAAAAAATAGAGGCAAAACTTTCTATTAGAGGCTCATGCAATTTGATTCTAATGGACATTAAGATTTTGCAGTGTATGAAACCTTTTCTCATCTATTCATTCCAACTCGTGAAATTAATTTTTTAATTGTTCATCATAAAAGATTTCCCCATAGATAGATATTCAATACGAGGGAAATTGTAATTCTATGGTAAAAATTTCATTGTTTATGTTCACTAATAAATACAGGTTTTCTTTTATAGTAGTGTCTGTGGTAGTATTGTGTGCCCATAAATCTTGAAGGATCTTATTCGGCCAAGGATTATTATTCTTATCCACTATATTATAGATTATATTTTATAGAGTCTTACTAAAGGCCTATATATGTCCATTATCTACTACATAATAGTGGGATGAATGGATGGACTCAATATTATACCTCTAGTACAATTTCATCTACTTGATAGAATATAAGTTGGTTTCATTTTCCATCAATATTGTATGACTCTGAGTTTAGTGGTTATATTGGGCTTTAAAAAGTTAAAAATATTCTTCAACCTAACTTCCTTGAGGGGTATTACCTCGGACTATTTAGAAAATAAGTCAGTAAGGATACACTTAGATAGCTTGGTTTTAGATGGGGGATATATCCCCACAACATCCATTCACCATATATAAAATAGCTAGGAATATTTAGCAATATATAGAAATTTCAGGGATTTGTGGATGAAGTTTTATTGAATCTTGCATGTGTGAAATTTATGGGTGAATTCCAAAAAATCATGTATCATTGTTTTATTGTTGTAACAATCCTCATTATTTTATAGGAGATTCTAGTCCCATAATAATGTGCACTAAAATATACTTCATGTACATCTTCTATGATAGCATGAATCTCTATATCTCTCTATTATACATCTGAGGATGATTTTATCAAATCCTCTCTTGAAGAGGGAATTTTTCTCATTTGGGCCATCCTATAGGGTAAAGTTCATAGCTCAACTCCTACTTTGTACCCCTTTAGCTAGATCCATCAATAGAGTTCCATTTTAGAGATAATGAATTAATCCATTCTATGGTGGATATAATTTCATCACACTCTAGGGGGTGTTGATCTGATTGATACTTCCAAGTCACATATAATGATAGATAAGACCTTACTTATATGTGGGATGTAGATGATAAATTCATCCTGGTTGGGTTCGATAAAATTTTATCTATATTATCCAGTGTGTTGGCATGATAATTTTTTCATTGAGGTACAAGTTTAAATGTTGGTTTAAAATGAAGGTCAACCATCTTCCCCTTCTGTAGTTGGTGAGAGGGTCCAATTCTTACTTTTTTATGACATATTATCTATTGATATATTTTATCACTAGCTATGAATCAACTTTGATGTACAAGTAGGATATTTTTACCTATAGGTCTAGTTCCAATCCATTAATGAGTGCATATTATTCAGCCAAATTATTTTTTCATCCTTCCGGTAGTGAGATTATCTAGGGAAATATGGCTCTATCTGGAGAAACAAATACAATTCATATACCAGCTCGATTGAGATTTAGGTTTTGAAATATATTACCAATAGGACTTTCATAGGAACCATCAAAATACATATACAATGATTTTGGAGAATTATAGAAATTGAAAACAACTTCTTTAGAATTTTGGTGTCTGTTGGTGTGCTTTTCATAGCAGGATGTGCTGTAAGGAAACCATCATAGGCCTTTACTATCACTAACTTTTATGACATGAAATAAATTTCATATTATTAAAAAATTTCCTCCAATCATGAAAATATATATTTCAGTATATAACTTAGAATGATTCACTTTATAGGATCAATATGGATACCAAATGGGCTTCCTGGTGCTTCAAGTAATTCCTCAAATTTTTCACTACAAAGATGAGGGAAAGGAAGTTTTTCTCAACATCAGAATACTTATTTCTAGTGCATAGAATCATTTTTCTAAGGTATTTGATACTTTTGTTTTTCCCTAAATCATTTTTCTATGTGATGATAATTCCAAAAGTCTATTCTATAGTTGAAACATATAAAATGAGTGGTTTTACTTGCACTGACAGAATCAAGACTAGTGGGTGTCATAAGTATTTCTTGACACTCTCAAAAAATTCTGGAATTCATCATCCCATTTGTAGGTGACACCCTTATTAAATAACAATGTGAAGGTGATATATTTTATGAACCATGATAGCTATGAAACACCGAATGTATGTAAGGTTTCCTTGGATCCCCCTCAGTTCATTGAGATTCTGAAGGGTTTTCATTTCTAGGATTTGACTAGGCTTTTCTGGGTCATCCTCCATGCCATAATGGAGTACCACAAAGCCAAGAAATTTCCCTGATGTTACACTAAAATCACACTTCAGTGAGTTCATCATCAAAATCTATTGCTAAAACATTTTGAAGATTGTTTGAAGGTCAGTTTTGTGATCACATAACTCTCATGATTTTACCACCATGTCATCGACATAACATTTTGTTATTCATTCCAAAAAGGGATTAGATATATGACGCTTGGAGAATTAGTAAGTGTATTCTGCATTCTTTAATCCAAAGTGCATGCCCTGATAGAAAAAGAATTCCTTATGCAATTTGAAGGTGGTGGATTCTTCAAATTTAGGGTCCATCTATATTGGATTATACCCTTAATACCCATCAATTAAGCGATATGCTTAAAATATAGCAGTTTTTTTGATCATGAGTTTTGTGATTATAAATTGAAAATCATACTTTGGGAAATATCAATTAAGGACTCTAAAAGAGATACAGACCCTAAACTTCCTGTTCTTTTTATTTCAAGGGATAGTGTTGGCGAGCCATATTGGGTATTTCACTTCCCATAAAAAAATTATTTCATCAGTTTTTCAACTTATAACTCTATATTAGTAGCGTGAGAAGGTTTCATCATCCTATCCATCTACATGAAACCTTAATGGTCATTGGGTAAGCCTAAGTGGTGTGTAGCCACATTAGGGTTCATCCTGGGAATTTTTGAATAATTCCAAGTGAACATGTTTCTATGCTTCTTTAGAAATGTAATATACATATCTTTCTCTTCAATACGCATGGAAGTACTAATCATCACAGGTTGTAGGTATTATACTATTCTCATAGTTACCTACCTAAGCACAGAATTTGTGGGGGAGATGAAATTCCAAAATACGGGAGGGTAATTCCTAAGTTCATCCTCTAATTCTTCCAGATCTAACTACGTTGAGTCATTTTCAGATAGGATGGGTAATATGATGTGATCTCTTTCATTATCAGGGCGATAGAGGCCATTGGAAGAATCATTGTCACCCTGAACTACCAAAGCTGTTCTAGTGATATTCAGAATCAAATTGTTCCATTTTATAGTATCATTAAGTATAGGAGGTTATTGGATATATTTTACTAAATCAACTACATCAATTTTATAAGTAGCGCATAATATCCATCGAGAATATTTGAGGTGTTCACAGTGTCATCCCTGAAGCCATTAGGGGATGAAACATATATATTGACATCCACAATTGGTTTTTTGACTCTCTTTTATAGAAACCTACCTTAGTATATACAAATTCAAAATACTTTATGGGAGCGATGTCAACATGTAGTATACGGACATTCCCATCGATGGGGTATTTCAATCACAGATGAAATGTTAAAGGTATCTCTATGTGGCTGTGAAGATAAGGTCTTCTAAGAATGACATTATATTCCACATCTTGTTGGATAACCATTAAAGGGAATTTATATGTGAGATCCTTGAATTGATCCTTGAGTTTGGTCATCTCAAGATGCCTTTTTCCGATCTTATCAAACCCTTTAATGGTTAGCTTTGTAGGAGAAAAATACCCCTTGAAATATTATAAATGTTGAAGGGATTGAATCAGGATGAGGTTGACCCAGGAACCATTGTCAATCATTGTCATTTATATGTAGACATTATTGAGATTTACCAAAATATATATGTTTTTAATATGTCCTTGTATGACCTCCTCTTAATCTATCTCTATGAAATATACAGCGTTATAGAATTCGAATTGCATAGTTTCAACTAAAAACACCTTAGACATAGAGACTTCTATATTGAACATTTTTGGACCCTATAGGTCCTTGACAGGTTCCTCTCTATGTTCTTTTGAAATATAGAGAGAATTTAGGATTGGTATTTTGGATGGAATGATTTCCAACTATTTTAAAATTTCTTACTTTTGTGCCAAAAGTCTGTGCTTCCAAAGATGGGGTTTCACTTTATTTTTTTAAATTAGAATGTAAGGTATTCGAAGAGGATGGGTTTGTTTCTTGAGAAGATGTTGACATAGCATCTTCTAGCAGTGGTGTAGGTTATGTTGGCTTTCCCCTTTGTCTAGGCTGATTTGACAATAGCACCCCTTCAAAGAGGTCATGTAAGATGAATGGGTATGGATGACCACTAGAGGGGTCTGAGGCACCATCATGTTCTTTTTTGTCTCATTAGAGTGCTTTCCCAAGGGTATCAGTTTCATGTATGTTTTATTCAAGGATTTGACTAGAATATTATGTTTTCCCACACCCACAATGTACCATGTATCCTCATCTCTTGTGACTTTGGCCTCTAGATCCCTAACCAGTTATGGAGAACTCATTCTCTGAGGAATATTCTTCATTGGAGATGAAGTATTACAACTGTATTATGTTAATATAACCAAATATAATATATTCAACCAATGAGGTTATCATTTTTGGGGTGATCCTCATGCTTTGAACATTTCATTAAAAAAATCTTAGAGAGACATATCTTGCATCGGAGCTGAATATGATTGTTCCTCTTCTATATCATTATATGTTTGATGATTATTTCCTCCTCTAGAAGGAATATTTTATGTCACCTCCTTAGGTGATAGAACCATTATGGGATTGTGAATATTTTCCCATAGGGAGTAATTGGCTCGGTTTACTTTCTTCCAAATCATCGAGTTATCAAACTTTTACCTATTCTTAATTGGAACTCCATGTTAATCAGCATATTCTTTTGGTTTCATAATGACTACACAAGTTTCCTATACCAAATAACATTCCAACATCACCTATCTAGAATCAATATTTCCTTAGAGTATGCATTTAAATATGAATCATCCCTAGATGGTGGAACCTAGTGTAACACCCCCAATATTTCGTGAATTTTTGTTCAAATTAATTTAATCTTTTTGGTATTTTTTATTTCACGTAACACTAAAAAAATTATTTATGAATTAGGTTTGGAATGTGTTATATGAAACACAATGTTAATTTTTCACTAAACACAACATAAATGTTATCTTTCTCTACACGGAACATCGAGGTTAAAGTATGTTTCACACAAGACTGACTTTCCTCGATAGATTGTGTAACACGTAAGATCGAGTGTTACCAAACAGTAATATATTTTAAAAAAAATTATTTAATGCTATAATATATAAAGTAGATATTAAATTATATTTTATGAATATTATTAACTAACTTATGAAAATGTGTGGTTTTCAAAAAATTTAAAATTAGTTAATTAGTTGAAAATTATTTATTAATGAATATAAGAACCAATTGAATATAAAGGGAGTATTTTTATGGGAAACTATTTTTATGCTCAAAATGATCTTTTATCCTAATAAATTAAATTAAATACAATTTTGAGTTATATTAATTAAATATATATAATATATATTCAATAAATTTTTTTTATATTCATCTAATATATTTTATAGTCAAAAGATAAAAACAAACCCAATTTTACACTTAAACCCCTATATTTTTAGTAAGGCACTTTTACCACCTTTTGATGGAGAACCTACATTAAATCGAAATTGTTGAACTTTTATAAACTTTATATGTCAAAATAAACTTTATTTTTTAAATAAAAATATAAAAATTAGGTTATGGTGAATTGTTCATATTTTTCTATGATGTTTCATTTGTTAATGAATAGGGAAAAATACTGAAATTTAACTCAAAACTGCTTTTTCATATAATTTATTTATAAGGTTAAATTATATTTTTAATTTATTTTAAAGATAAATTAGATAACCAAATTATCAATTTATCCAATTTAGGTCATTGGAATCAAGTTCACATTGAAAATGGTTATAAAAACCTAGCAAGCTTTCGAACATTTTTACTTTAAAAACCCGCATTGTTGTCTTGTCTGTAGGATTAAATTTAAATTAATTTCTTCCACTTCTAATATTGGAATTTGGATAAATGGATTAAGTATTTGGAATCAACCTAATTTATAATTTCTAATATTTTCAAATTATTTTTTGACCAAAAATATTTGTGAAGGTAATTAAAATTAATTACAGTGATTATGATTAAATTAAGTATAATAAGGGACTAAACCCTAAACATAAGGCCTAATATGACATAGACACTTGTGGAAAATCCATTTTCTGAAAATATTTCGACCCTATACTCCCTTGGATATAAAGTTGACAATTATTGGACCCATTTTCAATAAAAAAAAATATGGGGGTGGTTTCACTCTTTCCAAAATATTACAAGAGTTCCACTCCTCCACTATAAAACGCCTCCACTCCCACTTCCACAAACCACTCAAGAAACTTATGTTCGGACAAGATATACTCAAATATCTCTCCAACATCCCGCCCTTCATCCATTAATCCTCCCTGTGGGTTGAAATCAATCCAAATAAGTCCTTTTGTGAAAACCAAAAGGAGCTACTCGGAGAAGAGGTAGCATCCTCCCTCAAGCTCCTTTAACATATATTCATTTGTCATCCACTCCACTGTCCTTATTAAATTATTATAAAATAAAACTAGTATAATATATACACTGATATGTTTTTATTCAAATATTTCTACCAACACATACACACAGTTCCATTTAAGGTGTAATGAACATATTTTTTATGTGTATGGCGAACTACTGCCTCACAAAACAATGATTGTTCATTCTTCTTTTTCTGCCTCTCACGGTAGACATTATGATGTAAACTATGTTTTTATATAATATTTATGATATTTATAATTTATTTAAACTTATATAGTTATTTTAAAATGCATATCTTTATACTTTCAATCTTTTTTAAATACGCTAATTTTGTTTGAGAAAGTGTGGACTACCTCCCCCTCAAAGAAAAGTTATTCATTCACACACTACATGGAATATATTAATGATGTGTTTAGTGAAATTATATGATATATATTATATAATAATTCTAATATAATTATATATATATACTTATATATAATTATATTTCATTTACTCTCTCTCTTTCAATATGACAATAAAATGGAAAAATCATTCATGCGTACGTACAACCTGTTATCTCTATTAACGATGTATTTCATTTCATACTTATATATCCTATAGATTATTATAATATAAATATAATTAATATTAATGAATTTAATATCATTTTTTTAGTATTTAAATTATTATATAAGTATAATGATCAAATATATAAAACATTAAGACATGTGCGAATAAAAAAAACATATATTACTTGAAGTTAAACTTTAACACATAATTTAAAATAAGAAGGAAATGTAATGTCATAATCAAACCATATATGGTATTATATATAAGAATATTATTCTATAAAATATGTTTAGTAATCTTACATTTATTATAAAAGAATATTTTATGAATACGAAGAGACTCAAGACACAAGGTATGGGAATTTAATCTCACTTTTTATATTTGTGAGATACATGACATGTTCGCCACTCTTTTCTTTTTTGTGGTGTATATACTTTCCATGAATTTATTATATTCCCATTATACATAAATCAATGGGTATTTACATAACCATTTTATGATATTTCTATCATGGAGTTTTAGTTTCAAAAGTTATGAAATTGGTAAAGTAATTTTGTCTTATTTTTTCTTCATTGAGATACATGCCATGTTATACACTTATATTTTTATATGAGGTGTATAAACTAACTTTTATATTTTATAATATGAATAAACAAAATTTCATGATATTTTAATGATCCATGTAATTTTATTTTCCAACATGGGCAGTATGATTCAAAGTTACCCTGTGGTAAGTGTTTATTAAAACTATCTCACCATTCACTACTATAAATATGGATTTTATCACCACTAGAAAAAGGAATTAATAGTGCTAGAAAATAACTATTAATCAAGGTGAAGATAAAGGGGGTCCCCTATAAGAGTGCTAAAAAAAGAACCGATAAAGACCCATTTTATCAACGCTAAAAGAAGCTCTGATAAAATGAGTCTTTTATCAGTGCTAAATAAAAGCACTGATAAATGGGTCTTTTATCAGTTATTTTTTAGCGCTGATAAAAGACCTATTTTATCACATCTTTTAAAAACACTGATAAATGTTAAAAAAACATAAGTCAAATAAAAAACCCACAATTTGGGTAGGGGCTTCAACAACGCTTGTAGCACCCTTTAATAGCCCCCCCCCACCCCAGCCCGTACACCCCAACGACCCACAAAGCCTTTAACAGTTCCCCACCCCCTTTAATAGTGCTATCCATAATCCACCAGCTGCACGCACAACCTGCCTCTCCCTAGATTCGAACACAAGACCTGTTGCATGCGCACCTAAGCCTTTACCACTCCACCATATCACTTTGATCTTCATTTATTAATATATCTCTTTCTACATATGTTTAGAATATATAGATAATATATATCAGTTTTTCAATATAGCCACACACAAATACACACAAAAACACATCATATAAGTATATAAATATAAATATTTTTTATTTTAAATAAAATGGATATTAGTTTTTTATTTACAAAAGCCTTATATATTGATAAATTTAATTTATATGTAAATATGATTAATTATATATTTATAAAATTAAAATTTTATGGGTGAATATATAAAAAACATGTATATATTGTTATATAATTGATTATTAGTAACATTACATTGTGAAAAATGATAAAATTTCAAAGAGATTTTATCAATATAAATGTAACCCCTTGGAATAAATTTAGTCACATTGAAAAAACTCAAAAAGATCCCCTGAAATGAGGCAAAAATTCGATCAAATGTTAAAACATTTGTGGTATCCGAACAAAAAACTACGTTTTGGAGGCCTTATGGGCCTTTTTTGACCTCCAAAAATGTGACAGAAGGTTCCATTGGGTCTACGCACATAGAGCTCGTCACAGACTTTGATTTGATGTGTTGTAGATCTCATATGGACACATGGATCAAAAGTTATGGTCATTTGAAGTTTGAGTTAGGTTTTCAACTTATTTTAGATTTTTATTTTATTTTTTTTGTTTTGAAATTGTTATTAATTGATTATTAGTTGATGATAATAAGAAAAATTTTATTTAAATTTTTCTAAGATATTTTATAAGCCATTTTCACTACATATCTTATATATTAAGTTAAATTGGTTATTTATACTTATCTAAAACATATTTAAAAAATATATATTATATTCATATCAATATAAATATACTTATATATAAATATATTATTATTTATTAAAAATATTTTTAAGAAAATATACACTTATCAGCACTAGGTAAAAGCGTTGATAAAGGGGGGCCCTCTAAGAGTGCTTTTTTATAGAGCTGTTAAAGGGTGGCGCTGGGGAAACCCATTTTGTGGTAGTGGTTTATCGATATTGTTTATGATCATGTTTTCATTAATGAAATATTACGATCCATAATTCAAGAATAATCCTGAATTATATTCTCCTCTGGTTAGTCTTTATATATTCATGTATTAATACAATTTTTTCGACTCTTTCATACTCAATATAATTAAGAAAATGTTTTTAAGAAAACATGACCTTACCACTCTCTTCGATCTAAAATTAGCGTTCCTTCGAAAACAAGTTTTATAAAAAGGTTTCCAATAATATTATACTGTTATTATATGATATTTAAAACACGTTTTTACCCTTTTTTACCTTTTCCACACAAAATGTTTTTAAAAAATGAAACTTCTTGTCATTTTTTGATTGATCCACTTTTCTATACTTTTTACTATGTAAAAGGATTGTTGGACATGAAAATATTTACCCTCTATCATTTCATTGAAGCTTACTTTTCATGTTTGAAAGGTTAATTTTAAAGAAAATGTTTTTTTAATTTATTTTTCTAGGAATGGTCTTAAAACAATTTTAAATATTTCTATATTTTTTCAACATATTTTTCAAAGAAAGTGGGTTTCAAAAGGTTTTAATGCTAAATTTATAAGTTTTCAATGGAAAAAATTCAAAAGGTTTTCAAGCTCCTCTATGTGTTTTCAAATAAAAAAGTATTTCAAAATGTTTTCAATATTCGGTTATAATTTTTCATGTTTATTTTCAAATAAAATAGTTTTAAAAAGGTTTTATGTTTTAAAAATTATTTTTAATAAAATAAGGATATTTTCCTCGATAAATATTTTTGAAATATCTTTAAAAATAATTTCCCATATAAGATAACATCTATTGGTGTTACAAATTATTTTATGTGAAAATGATTCCATATTTCCATTAATATTCTTATTTTGAATGGTTTATGTTTTTATGGCATGTGTTTTATGAAATTATTTTCTCTTTCATGGGTTATATTATTTTAAAACTTATTTCTTTCTTCGGATATGATTTTGATGAAATTATTATAAAACCTGTATCATTTTACAAAGGTTATGATATGATTTCATGTTTATGATACCAATTTCATTTCTTTGGTTATGATATGATTGTTTATGATTTTGTGGAACATGTATGTATGATTTCATTTTGATATAGGTGGGACCTATGTCCCCCTCCAAATCATTGGGTAAATATTTATATCTCCTAAGGTAGACTAACATGATATTAGGAGTGAACCATGACTGCTAAGATGTCAATGGGAGTGAATCATGATTACCAAGATGGTGTGATGAGTAAACTCATGCTGAAAAGAAGGATATGGGAGTGAACCATGAATACTAATATGGAATAGGGAGTGATCCGATTTTACTAAGATAGTATTGGTAGTGAGGCCATGGCTACTATAAAAATCATTTTGTATGCGGACGTGTTTTCCACAATTCCATGTCTTATTCATATGTTATGATTTCATGGATTATTCTCTTAATTTCTTTATGATTAATGTCCTATGAATTGACAATATTTATATCATGATTCTTGTTTATGATCTTTGATAAAAAGGGTATGAAATTTCATTCAAATGGTTGTGATCTCATACCTTTATGCTCATGTTTATGCTTATATGTCTCCCTTATTTACCCTTACTGCGCATCTGAGCTCACCCCTTTTTATGTTTCCTTCCCCGTTTTATGAGGATATGAATTAAATATGATGTATATAAGAAGCGTACTAGTGGAGAAGAACCTACTGGGAAATAATGTGGCTCACTTATGTACTAGTTTTCAAGTTTTTATTTTTTAAAAGGTACTAGACTAATATTATCTTTGTGAATATGTATTTTTTATGTTTTAATAATTCCAAAAAAGTGATGGGATGTAAATGTAAATTATGACTAGGTCGTTATTGTTGGTATCAGAGTGAAGGTTTAGTTTAACTTTTAAAACTAGGATAATAAATCCTTAGTGAGACCTCTATAGACTAAGGATAAGTCTAGTGATAAGGAGAAGTATAGGAAAATGTCCTGGAATTTGGGTAAAGAAAAGAGTGGACGGTTTCATAACAATACATTCCTTTTTGGATACTACAAGTGAATATGGATCTAGAATAGATGTACCTAGAGGTAAAACCTCCAAAAAGATGTCTTGGGCCAGACTCAGGGTAATCTGGTAGCTAATAACGGGTCTTACCGCACTCCTAGTTTGACACTCCTATGGGGCTATGCTTTATAAATTCACAAACACTTCATGAACCATTATGAAGGATTTTAATAGAATATGACTATGAATAAACAAGGATAAATTGAATGTGTCTTTGATTAAAAGGTAGGTGTCATGATTTAGACCTCCTATAATTAATTTTTCAAGATTATATTAGTTTTTTCTATGATATGTGTTTCTCACCTCGTGCTTTCTAGTTTTAGATAATGGAGATAACTAGAAGGAGTATTGTTAACATTGAATTTTTCAAATGTAAAATGTATGGAATTATGAAAATGGATTCTCTAAGTGGAATTCTCATAAATATAATAAGGAAGGTGGCATGATTATTGGTTATACTTTTGAACATAAAGAGACTACAAACATATTGTTAATGTTATGTGATGTTATTCTAGTATTATTTGAATTAATCATTAGAAGCACGATTTGATTGAGGTTGTGGAACCATAATACATGATTCATATTTCATAATCTTGGAAATAGGTATTATGGAATACATTGATGAATCCTGAATAATGGTTTAAGAATAAAGTTGGAAGAATGGAGTACTTATGCTTTGGAATTCCATGATTACGTTATATGAATCATCAAATATATAATTATTTTCAGTATAGGCATTCATTACTTATTTAAAATGATATGAATAATGGTAATGAAGAATTTAAAAACTGATATTTTGATTCAGTTAAGGAAAGGTTACTCATAATGTGATCAAGGTGTTAATAAAATTTTGTTTCTCTTCGAAAAATAGACAATTGATTTGTATAAAGTAAATTGGATAGCACTGATTACCCTATATTTGATTTTTTATTGGCTGAAAATGTTGTTTATGTAATCATGAATGATGTTTAAAACATCTTGGATTTATGGAATATATCATGTGACCTTTGGAATAAAGAAGTGTGAATGTTTTCCAAAATTATTTATGGTAATTCGGGATATTACAATGTTTTAAGAGAATATATGATGTGGGTATTTACATGTTTGGAATTTGACAACCAAGAGAAAAGTTTTGATATATGGGGGATCAATGTTAATCTTATTTTGTTACTTTATTTATAAAGTTTTGGATTTTCATATTTTGGAAGGGTTGTAAGGTAAACTAGTTATTGAAAGTTTAAATTAAACTTTGGATGAATTATTTATATACTTAGGATGTATTTAAAACCTTAGTTAAAATAGTATTATATAATTGACCTTATTTCAATAATATCCATAATATTATTTTATGAATTATATTTTTTGTTTTTTAGAAAAGGAAATAATGTATATAGGGTGAAAACTAATAATTTATGGAAAGGCCTCAGGTCTTGCTCCCATGGAAAAAGGACGATAAGGGTTCCATGACTAACACTAGCCTATTTGATGTCCTAGTTAAGGTGAAAACAAAATTTAGTTAAAAATTTGATGAATAAATATATTTTTTGTGATTGATGAACTTAACCACTCCATAATATTTATGATTTTCCTCCAAGTTCATGTTTTCACTTACCACCAATGTTTTCCTATGTGGTAACCTAACTAGGAGTTACTTTTTCTAACCATTATGATTCCAAAATTCTTTTTTAAATGATGTTTTAGTATTCATTATTAAAATTGAGTTACTATGAAAGTAACATTCAACTATTAAACCTCTCATAACCTAGATAAATTTGGAAATTGAAATCCATTTTAAGGGGTAGAATGTAACACTTCGAGATTTTTTGAAATTTTTTTCTTAAATTAATTTAATCTTTTATATACTTTACATTTCACACAACAATGAAAATGGTTTTATAAGAAATATGTTGGGATTTAATTATATGAAACACCAAGTTAATTATTCACTACACATAATAAAAATTTTAGATTTATCTGCACATAAAACCGAGGTTAGCTTACATTTCACCCAAGATGGACTTTCCTCGATAGCTTGCATAACATGCAAGACGGAGTGTTACTGAACAATAATATATTATTAAAAATATTATAATTTAATATAATAATATATAACCTTAAGTTTAAAGTATATTTTATGAATATTAATAAATAAATTATGAAAATATGCGGTTTTAACCAATATAAAATGAATTAATTAGTAAAAAATTATTTGAAATGAATATAAGAACCAATTGAATATAATGGGAGTATTTTTATAGAAAACTATTTTTTATGCTCACAAAGATATTTTAACCTAATAAATTAAATTAATTAAAATTAATTGGTGATATTAATTTAATATATATATTTTGTATTCAATCAAATATTTTTTATATTCATCCAATATATTCAATAGGCATAAGATAATAATAAACCCAATTTTACCCATAAAAATCTATATTTATATTAAGGTACTTTTACCACCCATTGATGGAAAAACTACATTAAATATAAATTTGGTCACTTTTATAAATTTTATATTTCAAAATAAACTTCATTTTTATAGAGAAACAAAAAATTTAGGTTGGGTTGAATTTTTTTTTCTCAGAAGTTTCATTTGTTAATGAATGGTGAAAAATATTAAAATTTAACTCAAAACTGATTCTAAATCTAATTTTTTATAAGGTAAAATTATATTTTAGTTTATTTTAAAGTTTAACTAGATACAATTTTTATAAATTTATCCAAATTAGGTAATTTTATTTAGGTTCACATTAAAATTGGTTATTAAAACCTAGCAATGTTTTGAACGTTTTTACTTTAGAAACCTTCTTTGTCGTCTCATCTGCAGGATTTCATATAAATATATTTCTACTGAATCTTTGATTGAAATTTTTAAAAATGTATTAAATATTTTTAATCAACATAATTTATAATTTATAATAATACCGACTTAGTTTTTTACCAAAAATAGTAGTCAAGTTGATTAAAATTAATTACAATGATTTAGATTAAATTTAACTTAACATGGGACTAAAACTTATACATAAGGCCTAATATTAATTATAAACATTCCAGAAATCAATTTTCAAGAAATATTTCTACAATATAATCCCTTGTATCAACTTTTTACTATTATTGGATCCAATTTAAATAAAAAACGTGGGTGGGGTTTCACTTTTCCAAAAAAAATTAAGAGTTTCACTCCTCTTCTACTATAAAAGGCTTCCTCTCCTCCCACTTACACACACTCTAAAGACATTTAATTTTGGTAAATATATACCCAAATATATCCTAAACATCTCTATATTCTTCCTTAAAGCCTAACTTTGTTAATATATCATTCCAAGGATTCCCTTTGGTGAAAAGAAAAAGGTGATTCGCAAAGATGAGTTAACATCCTCCCTCAAACTCCTTTTTCTTATTTTCATTCTCCATCCCATCCCCTATAATTATTCCATTCATATATAAAAACATCATTATATTCAATATACTAAGATTTTTTTATTAAAATGTTTCAGCCTACACATATATGCACTTCCATTAAATGGGTAACGAACATACTGTTTATGTGTATGACAAACTACTACCTCACAAAATGATGATTGTTCATTCATCCTTTACTTCCTATAATGGTGGAAATTATGATGGAAAATCAATTTTTATATAATATTAAATATATTAATAATTAAATTAATCTTATTTAACTATTTTAAAACATTTATATTTATATTTTACATATTTTTTAAATATGATAATTTTGTTTGAGGAAGTGTGGAATACCACCCCCTCAAAGCGATGTGATTCATCCAGACACTACATGGAATGTATTAAGGATGTATTTAGTGAAATTATATGATATATAGGATATAATAATTCTAATATAAAAATTATATACATACATATATATACATATATTTCATTTACTCTCTTTCTTGCATTATGACAATAAAATGGAAAAAATGTTCATGCAAACGTACGACCTACCATCTTCATAAACTGTGTATTCCATTTTGTAATTGTATATAATATATACTATCATAATAGAAATATACTAAATATAAATGATATTTATATCATTTTCTATATTCTTGAAATCATGATATAATTTTAAGGACCGTTGATATAAAAAATTAAGACACATGCAAAGAACAAAGTGGATATTAGCCGAAGTGAAACCTTAACATAGAATTGTTAACAAGTGGGAGAATATAAGGTCAAAATAAAGAAATATATAGTATTATATATAATAATATTCTTTTTTAAATTAAGTATAATAAACTTACATTTATTATACAAGAAGCTTGTACGGGTATGAATAATGTCAAGACACAAGGTAAGGGAATTTCATCTCACTTTTTATATCCATGAGATATATGACATGTTCAACAATAGTTTCTTGTTTGTGGTGTATATACTATAAAAGAATATATTCTATTCCTATTATAATTAAATATATTGGTATTTATATATAAAAAATTATTATCTTTCTATCATGGGGTTTATGTTTCAAAAGTTAAGAAATCAATAAAGTAATTTTGTCTCATTTTTCCTTCTTTGAGACAGATGCCATATTATACACATATATACAGGTTTATAAACTACCTTTGAAATGTTATAACATAAATATCCTTATTATAATGATATTTTAGATCTTCATTTAATTTTATTTTCCTACATGGGGAGTATGATACAATGTTACCATGTGTTAAGAGTTTATTGAAATAATCTCACCTTTTATCGAGATTATTTATGATCATGTTATCATTAATTAAATATTGTTATACATATTTCATGAACACTCGTGAATTTTTTATCCTCTAGTTAGTGTTAATTTATTCATGTATTAGTACCATTTTTTCCACTCTTTGGTACTTAATATATTTAAGAAAATGTTCTTAAGAAAATATGACCTCACCTCTTTCTTCGGTCATAAATATATGTTCCTTGAAAACCATGTTTTCTAAAAAGGCTTCCAATAATATTATATTATTATCATTAGATCATTAAGATACATTTTTATCCATGTTTTACATTAGAAAACAGTTTTTAAAAAAGGAATCTTCATGTCATTTTCTAATCGAGACACTTTTCTAAACTTTTTTTGGTGAAAAAGAAATTATTTATTCCAAAAGGGGCATAGATAACCTAAGAGGGGGGGGGGGAATCAGGGTATGGATATTCTTTACAAACTTATTCTTTCCCTATTGTATCTTTACCTATTTATTATAACTGTGACTTTGTTTTCACTTATATGTTAATACTGCTGTTATTATTTTCTTCTATTCCCAGGCTCACTACCTTTACAAGGTATATGGTCTCCTCACTACATTCCCAAGGGTCACTCCCTATGTATCTTTCTCTATCTCACCTCTAGTGGAAAGGATCACCGCCTTACTCTTCCTTTTCTCACTACACTTGAAAGGGATTCAAACAGAGTTTACATACTTGTATGTCCTTTTATTATCTTGATTTAATACATAATAAATTTTAAATGGATTCTTTATTGAAGTTCTACTTTCTTCCAATAGATGAATACCACTTTACCACAGTTTACTGGGTAATACATTTTAAAACCCTTTTTCAATACACACTACCTTTACAAATCTCCCTCTTTCACAAATCTCAAACTTCTTTCACGAAGTTCCTACCTTTTGCGAAGCTCACACAGCCTTTGCAAAGCACACCGCTTTCATGAAGCTCAACTAGCCTTCACAAATATCCTTCCTTTCATAAAGCTTACTTAACCTTTTTGAATTTTTTTACTTTCATGATGCTCAGAATATTTGGTTGGATTTTACAGGCTTCTCAAACTTCATTGTATATCACCTTCACGAACCACCCTTCGTAAACCACACATCGTGAACCACCTTCATGATTTTGGATCCTTAAGATTTTCATTAAGTATCACTACTTTTATAAAGGGTTAGAGTCCAATTTATAGGTTTTTCCATTTATTTCAAAACCTTCTGGTCCATATCATCACTATTTCATGGAGCTCCCATATAATGACCAAAAATTTTATCAATGAAATTCCCTTCTTATAATTATTCCAAATAGTATAAGAACATTAGGAACCACAATGACATATAATGATACTAAATATTATGTGACCATTAAACATAATTTTTCCACTTCTATGTTTTGAATTTCAAAAATCTGACATACATAGTTGTGTTCAAGATGATTTTTTGAGTCTAATAGAACAAAAATAATTTTTGGTGAACAATAACATACCCTTATGAATAGTAATATACCCTTATGAATATTAATATGACCCTTATGAATAGTAAATCATCAAAAATAAAAGTAACCTTACCCATGAATGATTGAAGAAAATTTAAGCATCCTAAAAGTGAAAATTTGACCATATTAAAAGTATTGGTATTTTTGTAAGTCATAAATAAATAATTATAATTAATTAATTAATTTAAAATAAAATTTAGTTTCTTAAAATTTGTTAATAAATAAAAAATTATATGCCTTTTAGTTTTAGGATAATTTTATATGAACTTAGGTAATTTTTTAAAGCATTCTAAAATCGGTTTTAATTTTAAAAACGGTATTTTTCATGTAAATTATGATTTTCATTTAAAATTAAATTAATAATATTTAGAATTTTTTTTTTGAGAAATGCACATAATTTTTGGATTCAACATGTCGAAAAATGGTTAGTGTGAGGTTGTGGGATTTTTCAGAAATACTTGAATTTTTTATGAATAGTGAAATACCATAATTTACAAAATAAGCTAAATACCCAAATTATCGAGTCATTTATGATTTTCTAATGATGTAAGACCAATTGGTTTGGAGTAACATGATAAAATTAAAATAATTAGTCATGTAATACTCACTATTACTTTTCTTGTGGATAAATAATAAATTAATGAATATTATATTGAGAAAATCCCTCTCTTGTCCACTATAAATACCACCCTTCACACCCACATTTCCCCACACCTCTCAAGCTTCAATAATTGGATAAAATCTATCCAAAAATCTTCCCTAGACCCTCCCCCACGTACATGAGCTTTTGGTCTCATTATAATACCAAGCCTATCTTCCTTAAGGAGGATCTCAAGAGAAGGATTCAAGAGGTAATTCCTCTCTCTCTCTCTTTCCTTTAAATTCCTTTCAATTTCAAGTTTATTTCTTAATATATCACCACCTATACTCATCCACATGGTATGTTTACTCCATTATCTCAAATATAATGTAAGTTTATGATACTAATGAGAAAATATATCATCCAAACCCCTTATCCTCTTTTTTTATTTTATAAAAGAAAACATTGTTCGTGAGGTGTTAATTTATCATCTTCAAGAAAGACTTGTTTTAATTTTTCCATTTCTACCTTTATATATTGTCATGAAACCATTTTTATGGTTGAACCAGAATATTTTATTTGTATTATAATCTATTTAATGTTATGTCTCTAACTTATGTACATATTACTAAATTATTAAACAAAACAAGTTCGTTGTGGTCAAAAAAATGCCCAAATTAACCCAAACAATCATCATTTAATTCTTATCTAATGATTCATCCACATGGTATATAATTTAATTCATTATAATATCATTTAAACTCATTTAATTTCATTAATAATATGGAAGATAATTTCTGGATGATTATCCACGTTCTACATGAACATACATTCATAAATACAAGTGAACCGTTCAAGAAAACCTTAAAAGCAAACATTCCCAAATAATGAATTTAAGGATTATAATTCATCCAAAGGCCCATAAAATAACTTAATGACAACATAATAAACCTTATTTATGTAAAAACGGTTATGTAACTATTAATTAATAAATCTAATGTGGTTATACATGACATTAAAGTGAAGAAAGCATTCAGAAACAAGGTAAAGGGAAATTCTCGAACCCAATATTTATTTTTCAGGTTCTCCCTCTTTCAATCAATGTTTGGTATGGGTACTCCATAAAAATTGTTTATTCATTAATATCTTAACCTTTTATAGGATATAAATTCTCTCTAATTGATTTTATGAAAAATCCAATGTTTTCCAAAAGAACTCTTCCTTCAAATAAACACACCCTTTTTACTTCTTGAATATTGTTTCACTCTTCACTAATGGATAATGGTTCTATGTCCAGAATTATATCCCATATTTTTTTTTGGGACCAAATATTTATGAATGTATGATTTTTTATGTGCAACCCATTTCTTTCCATGGGTAATTTTAAGTTCAGGTTTGACATATTTTCAATGTGGCATGGATGATAATGTAAATATTATCATTTGACAGGTGTGCCTAGAATTATTCAGCGCTCCAATGCATTGGGTAAAGTAATGAATCTCGTGATTAAAAGATAAATTATGCATGAAAATTATGATATCATTGTTCACAACTATGTTTGGTAGTTAACCATTAAGACATGATGTTGCATTTTTATGCATTTCCACATTTCAGTCATTTTAATAATGCTTCCTCTTAAGTTCATGATCCCTTACCAATGTTATTTTTATGATAACCCCTTGATATATTGTTCTTATATATTATATTAATGGGATTTTAGCTCACCCATTTTTATGAATATTCTCCAGTGATTATGTGTACTAAGGAGTGTTTAGGGGACAATAATAAGTTTGAGAATATTGAATTAAATAAATGATTATGTTTGATGTTGTAAATTTTATGTTTGGTCCTAGATTTCCAAACTAACTAAACCTCTAGATCCTCATTGTATAATACTATTATGTTTTTTATCTTTATAATGATGTAATATTAATGAAATAAAATGAAGGGTCTCTATAGTTGGTATTATATAAAAGGGTTAGTTAATTTGGGAATTATGATTATTGAATCATATAAAAAAACCTCTAACAAGAGACTAAGTACAAATATGAACACAATAATATATAGATATGGATCCCGTAATTTAATCTTTTAGTATAAATTATATGAAGGAATAAGTTATTTATTCATGACTTGTTGACTTATGTTTTGTTCTAAAATTTTATAAATGGTGGGAACCAGAAGAAACCTGGCCAACAACTCATGCGAGGTCCAATGAAATGATTTCCCAAATGACATCCCCAATTTTTTGGGAGGTTGAGTTTATAACTTCATAGTAATTCTTACCCAACCATCTCATGTTACAATGAATAACCAGAATAATGGGTAATGTCCTCCTTCACCAAAGAGGGAGCATCTGGATATCGAATATTTTTTTGCAACAACAACCTCTGACGTTTAGTGGATATTCTAATCCAGTAGTTATGGAACAATGGGTCAACTCCATAGAGAAGATCTTTTTTGTGCTTCACAGTTCTGAGATGGGGAATATGACACTAGCCATTTATCGTCTAGATGGAGAGGCCAATCAATGGTGGGATTTGATTAAGAACACCGAGACAATAGATGAAATTGAATATATGGAATGGGAGGACTTTAAGATTATGTTTATTAACAAATATTTCCCATGAACTCTTCATACAAATGGGGAGAGAGAATTTAAAGAGATCAAGAAAAAGGAAGAAGAATATGTCACGACCTAAAAATAAAATTTCACAAGGCTTGCTAGGTACGCTTTGGGTTTTTTTATCAACAATGATAGAAAAATTGATAGATTCATTAGTGGACTAAAATAACACCTTATAAAGGATAGTGAAATTTGAGACTTTGAGAGTTATGCAGAAGTTATTCGATGTGCTCTCAAAGTGGAGATGAAGTTTGGAGAATGGTCCCATGGATACGGTGATAAGAAAAAAAAAGATGGATTTTCAAGCTAGAGGATATAATGATAAAGGTGGGAAGAAACCTCAATGACCCACATCCAAAAATTGTGGGAATTTTCATCATAGGAACTGCCTCAAAGGGACGGGTAAATGCTTCAAGTGTGGGAAAGAAGGAAACCAAGATAAAGAGTGTCGAAAATACATGAGAAGGAAGGATAATGTAGCAGAATAAATGAGGGAACCACCCATGGTTCAATGCTACAATTGTAGGTAGTAAGGGAACTATGGAAGTCAGTGCACTAAACCTTGAGTCCTTGAGGGTAATCAGTGTCATCATCCACCAAAGACAAAGGGACAAGGGAAGGATTATGACATCACTACTACAGAAGTGGAGAAAAATAATGATGTCATAAAAGGTACACTTCCTATTCACTCAATAATGGAAAACGTCTTATTTGATTTTGATTCAATGCATTCCTTTATATCTTTCAAGTTTTCTAGAAATATAGAATCGAAGCCCCAAAACCTTAAAGAGGAGATATCTGTAAAAACACCAAGTGGTGAAATCATTTCAACCCAAGTGTTTGAATCTTCTCATATTGGTGTATGTGGGAATATTCTTCCAAATAATCTCGTAATACTTCCCTTGGTGGAATTAGATGCTATAATGGGAATGGATTTGCTCTCATTGTATAGAGCACATATCATCTTTTGAGAAAAGGAAATATATTTTCATATTCCAAACCATCCTATACTCCTCTAAAAATAAAAGTAAGATCATGAATCCTCTTTGAAAATTCCTTCAATGGTGTGGGTGTTGATACCCTATGAGGAATCATACATCGCCCAAATGGTTGAGTCAAAGGATAGTTCCAACAGAAATGCCCATCGTGTGGTAATATAGTGACATATTTCTTTAAGAGTTACCCGAACTTCCCCCAGATTGTTAGGTAGAGTTCTCCTTAGAACTCATACCCAGATCCACTCTTATCTCAATGTGTCCCTATAGAATGGCTATTATTGAACTGTAGGAGTTAAATAAGCATCTACAATATTATTTGAACAAAGGTTTTATACACCATATTGCATCACCTTGAGGTGCACCAGTGATCTTTTTGAAGAAGAAGGATGTAAAAATGCGGTTTTGTATCGATTATTGAGAACTAAACAAAATCACTATAAAGTACAAGTATCATATTCCTAGGATTAACGACTTGTTCAATCAGTTAAGAGGAGCTCAATACTTCTCAAAGGTGGATCTTTGTTCTGGATATCATCATTTAAAGGTGAAGAAGGAAGATATTCAGAAGACTTCCTTCTGTACAAGGTATGGGCACTGTGAGTTTCTAGTGATGCTATTTGGACTTACTAATTCCCCTTAAATATTCATGTATTTGATTAATAGAGTATTTATACATTACCTCAACAAAACTTTTGAAGTGTTTTTCAATGACATTATCATCTACTCCAAGAGAAAAGAGGGATATGAAGAACATCTAAGACTTGTGTAGGCAATATTGAGAAAGGAACAGTTGTACACCAAGTTTAGAAAGTGTGAATTTTGGATGAAGAAATTAAAATTCATGGGACATGTGATCAAAAGTGAGGGAATTTATATGGACCCTTATAAAACAAAGGCGATTGGGGAATGGCCCAGGTCCTCTAGGGTCACAGAAATCCGTAGTTTTCTTGAATTATTTGGGTACTACTAACATTTTGTGAGAAATTTCTCATGATTGTCCAGACCTCTAACTAAGTTAACAAGGAAAGGGGAAAAGTATGTATAGACGGAAAAATATGAGCGAATATTCAATGATCTAATGAGAAGGCTAATCATTTTACATTTACTCACGCTATTTAAAAGTGAAGAATGATTTGTGATATATAGTGATTCTTCAAAGAAATGATTGGGTTGTGTACCCATGAAAAATGATAATGTGATAGCCTACGCCTCACAGCAGTTGAAGATCCATGAGAAAAACTACCCGATACATGACCTAGAGTAGAGAACAGTGATTTTTTTCTAAAAATTTAGCAGCACTACCTTTATAGTCAGATGTGTGACATATACACCAACCACAAGAGCTTAAAGTATATATTCACACAAAAGGAGCTCAACATACATCAAAGGAGATGGTTGGAGCTAATCAGGGATTATGATTTATCTATTCACTATCATCAAGGAAAGGAAAACAATGTAGATGATGATCTAAGTAGAAAATAACCTGCTACTCTATCCATTTTACGGATTGAGAAAGACCATATCTTCTTTGATATGAAGTGGATGGATTTGTAAATCAAAGGGGCAAGGATTAAATCCTTCCGTTCCCAAACGATTTCACAACCATCAATCTTAGAGAAGATTAAAGAGACACAAAAGGATGATATAGAGTTACAAAAGTAGGTGAATACAGTAAAGGAAGGGAAGCTGCAAAAGTTTCATATCAATGATGATGATGTGATTAGGTTTGGAACACAACTTTTTGTGCCTTCATCACCCGAGATAAAGATGGAGAAATTGGACAATTCACATAGCTCAACATTCTCTATCTATATTGGTAGGACCAAGATGTACCGAGATCTTCAAGAACACTTCTGGTGGGATAACATGAAAAATGAGATTGCAGAATATATATCAAGGTGCTTGGTATGTCAGCAAGTTAAAGCAGAGAAAAAAATTCCAAAGGCTTGATGAATACATTGCCTATAACCATGTGGAAATGGGAGAATTTTACTATGTTTTATGTCATGGGTCTCCCGAAGATGTTGAAGGGAAATCACGTGATATTGGTTGTAGTTGACCGAATCACCAAGATTTCCCATTTTATCGCTATTAGGAAATATATATCACTTGAACAACTTGAAAATATATGTGTGAAGGAAGTGGTGAGACTAAATTGTGTTCCACTCTCGATTGTCTCTGATCGTGATCCAAGGTTTAGATCTAAATTATGGTGAAGTCTTCAACATGATTTGAGTACTGAATTAAATTTCATCATGGCCTATCACCCCCAAACCGATGGCCAATCTAAAAGGACTATTCAGATTCAAGAAGATATTATAAGAGACTAGTCTCTAGAATTCATAGATGGATGAGATCAGCATCTCCCATTGGTTGAGTTCTCATACAACAATAGCTTCTACTCGAGTATTCAGATGGCTCCTTATGAAATTTTGTATGGAGAGCAATGTAAAACTCTAACCTGTTGGGATGAAGTTGGAGAAAGAAAGCTACTCGGAACTTATCTTATGCATGAGATGACAGAGAAGGTTCAAGTCATCCAGAAACACATCAATGTTTCTTAGAGTTGGCAAAAGAGTTATGTTGACAACCATTGAAGGGACTTAGAGTTCGACGTTGGAGATAAAGTCTTCCTTCGAATATCACTAGGGAAGAGATTCATGTCGTTTAGAAAGAAAGGAAATATAAGTCCAAGGTACATTGGCCCCTTTTAGATCCTTGACAGCATAAGAGACATGGCCTATAGACATGAACTTACACCGAATATGGATCATGTTCATGATTTGTTTCATGCATCACTCTTTAGTAAGTACATACCAAATCTCCCACATGTACTGAACATAGAGGTGGTACAACTGGATGATGATATCTCCTATAAGGACCAGCCAGTAAAGATTCTCGATGGAAGAGATAAGGTTCTATGCAACCAGACAACCCACCTTGCCAAAATTTTTGGAGGAACCATAAGTTTGAGGAAGAAACTTGTGAACCAGAAGAGGTGATAATGGAGAAGTACCCTCACCTATTTAAGTACAATGAAATTTCACTTGACAAATTTCATAAGGGGGAAATAATGTAATGACCCAATGTTTTATCAATGAAATTACCTTCTTATAATTATTCCTTATAGTATAAACCCATTAGGAAGCACAATGACATATAATGATACTAAATATTATATGACAATTAAACATAATTTTCCCACTTCTATGTTTTGATTTTTGAAAATCTGACATACACGGTTGTGGGCAAAATGATTTTTGGAGTCTAATAGAACAAACATAATTTTTGGTGAATACTAACATACCCTTATGAATAGTAACCTACCTTTATGAATAGTAATATAAACTTTATGAATAGTAACTCATCCAAAATAATAGTAACCTTACCCATGAATTATTAGATAAAATTTAGGCATCTTATAAGTGACAATTTGACCATAGTAAAAGTATTGGTATTTTGTAAGTCATAAATAATTAATAATAATTAATTAATTAATTTAAAAGAAAATTTGTCTTATTAAAATGCGTTCATCAATTAACAATTCATTATATTATATTTTTAAGATAATTGTATAAGACCTTATGTAATTCTTTAAAGCATTATAAAATCAGTTTTAATTTAAAAACTGTATTTTTCAATAAATTTTGATTTTAATTAAAAATTAAATTAATCATCTTTATAAAATTATTTTTGAAAAATTGAATTCATTTTTTTATTTTACATGTTGAATAATGGTTAGTGTGATGTTTTGGTATTTTTTTGAAATACTTGAATTTTTTATGAATAGTGAAATACCATGATTTAAAAAATAAGCTAAATACACTAATTATATAGTCATGTATGATGTTCTATGAATGTAAGACTGATTGGTTAAAATTCACATGATAAAATTACCTTAAGTTTTCATGGAAGAATCTCTATTACTTTTCTTGTGGATAAATAATAAATTAATGAATATTATATTGAGAAAACCCCTCTCCCCTCCACTATAAATACCACCATTCACAGCATCATTTCCTCACACATATCAAGCCTAAAGACTTGTATACACTCTACCCAAACATTATACCTATACCCTAACCCAAGTACAAGAGATTATGGTCTTTTCAAAAGACCAATCCTATCTTCCTTTAGGAGGATCTCAAGAGGAGGATTCATGAGGTAATTCCTCTCTCTCTCTCTCCTTTTCCTTTAAATTCCTTTCAATTTCAAGTTCAATTCTTAATATCTACCCACCAATCCTCATCCATAAGGTATGGTAACTCTATTTTCTCACATATAATGGAATGTTATGATAATAATGGGATAATATATCATCCAAACCACTTCTACTCTTCTTTTTATTTTAAAAAATAAAATGTTGTTCATGAGGTATTAATTTATCACCTTAAAAATGACATGTTTTCTTTTTTCCATTTCTACCTTATGATCGGGTCATGAAACCATTTTAATGGTTGAAACATAATATTTTATATGTATTATATCTTATTTAATGTTCTGGATCTAACTTATGTACATATTACTAAATGATTAAACAAAACAAATTTCTTATGGTCGAAAAACTACCCAAATTAACCCAAACAATCATCATTTAATTATTATCTAATGATTTATCCATATATTATATAATTTAATTAATTATAAGATAATTTAAACTTCCATAATGAAATTAATAATATGAAATATCAGTTTTGGATTATTATCCACGTTCTACATGAACATCCATTCATAAATACAATGGAACCGTTCAAGAAAACCATAAAAGCGAACATTCCCAAACAATGAATTTGAGGTTTATAACTCATCCAAAGGCCCCTATAATTACTTAATGAAACCCTAATAAATAACATTCATTTAAAAAAAATTCTTTAATTGTTAATTAATGAATCAGATTTGGTTATAAAGGACATTAAAGTGAAGAAAAAGCATCTGGAAACAAGGTAAGGGGAAATTCTCAAACCCAACTTTATTTCTTCAGGTTCTCCCTTTTTCAATCCATTTTCGATATGGGTACTCCATAAAAAAATTTATTCATCATTATATTACCCTTTTTTGGGATATACATTTTTTCTAATTTATTTTATGAAAAAACCCAATGTTTTCCAAAAGAACTCTTCCTTCAAATAAACACACCCTTTTTACTTCTTGAATATTTTTTCACTCTTCACTCGTAGATAATGGTTCTATGTAAAAAAGGATATTCCATATTTATTTTGGGGACATAATGTTTATGAATGTATGATTTATTATGTGAAACAAATTTCTTTACATGGTTCATTTTAAGTTCAAGTTTTAAATATTTTCAATGTGGCATGCATGATAATCTAAATATTATGATGTGACGGGTGAGCCCGAAATTATACAGTGCTCCAATGCATTGGGTAAAAAGATGAATCTCATGAGTAAAAGGGAAATGATGCATGAACATGATGGTATAATTGTTCACAACTCTGTGTGGTACTTAACCACTAATACATGATGTTTCATTTTTATGCATTTCCACATTTCATGTCTTTTATTAATGCTTCCTTTTATGTTCATGATCCCTGACTTAGTTTATGTTTATGCTCACCCATGCTATATTATTCTTATATATCCTCTTACCGGGCTTTTATCTCACCCATTTTAATGTATATCCTCATGTGAATATGTGTACTAAGGATATTTCAAGGGAAAATAATAAGCTGAAGAAGATTGAATTAAATTAATGTTTTTGTTTGATGTTGTAAATGTTAGGTTTGGTCCTAGTTTACCCAAGACACTAAACCTCTAGATCCTTATGGTGTAATACTATTTTTTTATCTTTATAATGATGTTATAGTAATGTTAGAAAATTAAGGGCCGCTATATCCCACATTTTCTCCATGATTCTCCCTTTTTTGCAAAGCTCTATAGATATTTCCCATTCATAATACTTATCGTAATCGTGGAGCCTTCAATCAAAAATTCACAACACCGAAATTATCCACTCATGATGTTCCTCACCTTCTTTGTTTGTAGTTCTCATCTTAGTCATAGAGATCACTATTTTAATTATTTCATCCTTTGTGAAAACTCTTAATGAAGATCCTCTTCACAAAATTCATTCCTTTACCATATTTTTGAATATCCTTCAAGAAAACCCAATTTTCATGATGCAAGAAAAACTCCAAATTTTAAACCCCAAAAATTTGGAAAACACTAGGAAACGTTGTCACCCTGTGTACAGTATTTTCTATACCTCTTCCAAGGCATCCATTCCTTCATATTGGATCTTTGTCAACATACCATGTCAAAAATTTTAAAAGGACTCCACAACTTACCATGGAAACCTGATTGTCAAAAAACACAATCAACCCAATAATAATACAATGTTACCTTGAGGGATTTTTTCTTGATAAAAATGTTTAGCACATACGAATTTACCCACTTTCATTTTGTTAAAGCATACTTTTCATGTTTAAAAGGTTAATTTTTCATAAATTATTTTTCTATTTTATTTTCAAATAAATGGTTTTCAAATCATTTTCAAGATTCCTTTATATATTTTCAAAGTATTTTTCAAGGAAACTAGTTTTCAAAAGGTTTTCATGCTTTTTTGATAAGTTTTCAAGGAAAGACAGTTTTCAAAAGGTTTTTAATATCCACTACTATTTTTCAATGAAAAAAGGCATTCAAATGTTTTAAATATTCCATTATAATTTTTCAAGTTTATTATCAAAGAAAATTGTTTTCAAAAAGATTTGTGTTTAAAAAAATCAAAGAAGAAAGATATTTTCATCAAGAAATGTTTTTAAAAGATCATAAAAAATTCTTTCCCACATAAGATAACTTCTTTTAGTGTTAATCATGACTTTATAGGGAAATGAATTAATGTTTCCATTAATATTATTTCTATGAATGTTTCATGTTTTGATAGAAGGATGTTTATCAAATCTGTTTTCCTTTCAAAGGTTATATGATTTTAAAACCCGCTTCTTTAATAGATTATTATATTGATGAAATGATTATGAAATCTATTTATTTTTCAAAATGTTATGATATAATTTTATGTTTATGATACCCATTTAGTTTCATGGGTTATGATATGATTTTTATGATTTTTTGGCACATATATATATATGATTTCATTTTGAGATGGGTGGAATTAATATCCCCCTCCAATGCAATGGGTAAAGATTCATATCTCATGGGATAAACTAAGATGGTCTAGTAAGTGAACCTTGATTACTAAGGTTGACATGGGAGTGAACCATGACTAACAAGATGGTATGAGGAGGAAAATCATGCTATTAAGAAAGACATGGGGGTGAAACATGACTACCAATATGGGATGGGGAGTGAAATCATACAATTAAGATGATCTTGGTAGTGATGCCTTTGATACTAAGGAAATCATATTATATGCTTATGTGTTTACCACAATTCCATGTCTTGTTACTATGTTATGATTTCATGTATTATGATCTCCAATTCCTTATCATTCAGGTCTTATTAACTGCTAATATTTACGTCATGTTTCTTTCTTATGATCTTTGATATGCAGGGTATGATTCTATATTTACATAATCATGTTCTGATACCCTTATGCTCTTGTTTATACTAACATGTCTCCCTTTTTAACTTTCCTAAGCATATGAGCTGACATCTTTTACATTTCCTTCCCCAGTTTGTGAAGATATGTCATAAGTATGATGTGTCTAAGAAGTGTGGTAGAAATGAAGAACCAAGTGGGAGATAATGTAGCTCACTCATGTACCAGTGTTCATGTTTCCATGTTTCCAAAGTTACTAGACTATTATGATCTTTGGGAATACCTTTTTTTTTATTTTCTAATATTCTGAAAAAATGATTTAATGTATATGTATGTGAAGAGTGGTTTATTATACCCAGACTCTTATGGAAAGGGCAGTAGTTTGGATGATCAGTGAGGTTGACCTCACTGGGTTTCTCAGGCTGTGGCAGCTTGAGTAGGTTTTTTTCATGGCTATCAAGAAATAAATGGGGACCTACTCATTTCATAATGAGTAAGATTTTTCTCTTTTCCTAAAATACCATTTGACCCTAATCACTTTTTTATTTTTGTGAAGGTATATTTATTTATTTTACCGCTTGATGGGAGGCTTTGGTAAATTCAAGACCTGCCTAGGTTCTTTAATGGTCACTATTACTAGTTTGGGGATAAAAGTGGTATTTTATACCTTAATAATATTTTCCCCTTTTTGAGGGAATGATTTGAGACTTAGCTTGGGTCCACTAAAAGACATATTGAAGGTGTCTTTCCATTTATTAAAATTCAAAAAATACACCTTGAAATTTCATCGGGGTTAATGGTGTCGGTAGCTCATCTCAATAATTTACAGTAAAAAGTTCCAACAATTGATCTTACGATAGAGGGATACAGAGTGAATAGGTTAGACCCTTCCTTCTTGTGATGAATTCATAAACCCTCTCATTTTTGTATATATTTTAGTTCATAAGGTTGATGATTTTTTTCCTTAGTGTCGATCTAAAATGTAAAAGTAATTAATGAATGAGTTCTACAATTATAGAAATGGATCTTTCTTGAAGGTTGTTGTACCAAACGAATTCTGGACCAATAAGATTCTATAAAAAATACCACCTCTTGGCCACCTTCTAATAATCTTGAGGGCCCATAAATGGACTACATCAGGACATGAAGGGTGTGATATGTTTTTTTTGATCTTCCACACCGTCATAGATTGAGATGGTAAGATTAGTGAATTTAGTTAGGGGAAAAGTGTCATCCACCCATTCACGATATGAATTAATCTTCTTGGGCTAAAAAACTTGGTATATCCCTTCCATGTAATCCATTTAAGTAGTCATGGATTCATTGGAATTGAGAAGTTTCAGAGTTAATACTATCTAGGACACCTCTTTTCTATAGGGAGTGGGAAAGGCTTGATGATTTGTACCTATTTTTATCTCCCAGTGATTCTAGATCCATGATAAGACTAAATGATATCCCTAGTGAGAGAGTGGATATCACCATAATGGATGAAAGTGTTGATCATATTAAAATTCCTCAATTATGTAGATCAGCTACCTATATCTATTGTTGGCATGATACTCTTATTCATCTCCTTCATGAGGATTTTATTTTTCCTGATGTGGTGGAGGAAGGATATTCTTCTCTCTTTGTAGTTGATACCTATTCAGAATTTTTCCACTGAGTATCTCCTCATTGAGTTATTTGAGATTTTTAATATTGATTTCATACTATCCCAACCATTCCTCCATGGAATTAATTTCGTCTCCTCTGGGTGGTGAGGTTAATATAAATACACCTTTCCCTTTATCCAAGTTTTTTCTACTATAGAGGTGGAAAATAATTATCTTGAGGTGTCAGGTTTTAGATTATCCCCTGGTTCATGTCCATGTAGCCTCAGTTGGTGCATCCAGATCACCCTTATCTCAATATATGTTTTGTATATCACATCCCTCAACATTTTTTTCTTGATCCACATTATATGTTGTGTTGCTAGTTATTAGGTCTAATAGGTCGAATACCTTGAGAGGGGGGTGAATCAGGGTATGATAGATTAAAACTTTATCTCATTCAGATCTTGTTTCATTGTTCGACAAAAATCAATTCTCTCTTCCTCCCATAGCAATATATGAATAGATATGAAGTCATGCATTGGACACAACAATTTTTACTTGGTTCACCCTAACCGGGCTAGGTCCGAGGAGCATACAATAATAATGTGTCGATGTACCAAATTCACTAAGGCTCAATGCCAATAATGAGTATAATGTCTGGGATAGATCTTCTATGCCAAGGTTTGCTACCATTACAAGGTTTAGGGTCTTCTCACTGCATTCCCAAGGGTCACTCCCTATACCTCTTTCTCTGACTCATTGCTGGTAGAATGGGTCACATTCTTCCACTTCCTTTTCTCGCTACTCTTGGAAAAGAATCCACTCATTTTTTAAGGACATGAATGTCAAACATAGTTTATAGACATGTAGGTCCCTTCATTTTCAAGAATTCAGCCATCCTAAACTATAGGTAGATGCTCTGTTGAAGTTCCTTTCTCACCCACAGATTAAGTCCACCTTCCCGGGTACTGTTAGTTAATGGAAAATACTTTCAAAAACTGAATTGAATCCTTTTCAAGATTCCTTGAGAAAACTGAGAACCACCTCCTTCTCCCGTATACTGAGTACCAGGTTTGGTGTGTGGATCACCTCCTCCGCATACTATTGTCGTTACTGCAAACTATCGTTCATCTACTGACTGCCTCCACCTTCGCTATCGTGTACTGCCACTGTGTACCAATCCCACAAACCTCCGTTATGAATCACCCTCTATCTGTGAACTGTTCTCTATTCACGGACTTCCTTCGCGTCCATGTACCGGAGATCCCACTCCACATACTGCTTGTGGAATTATCCCTCTCACATGCCGGAGATTCCTCCTCTGCATACTAAGTCAACTCCTTCTGCATACCGGACTTCCCTCTCCGCATACCTGACTTCCTTTGCGGGTTAAGAATCCCCACAAACACCTTCAGTGCAGACCAATTTAGACATTTCCGAATTCCCAAAGAAAAATATGTTATCTGATGATGTTAAATCACCACAGTAATTGGTGGGATTAGAAATTCTTATATATGAAATGATATCTGCAAAATCTGTTAATCCTAGATTTATCAAATCTTCAATTCAACCTTCACCACTTAAAGATCCTTCCACCTCCATAAACTGCAAGCAACCCAAGAACCATTTTTCCATATTGTCCATGAGCTTTCTTTGCTCTTACATGGTCTATTTCCTCTGCCGGCATCATGCCATCTACGTACCGCAGTGCCACTTAGTTTTGAACCATTTGTGGTTTCACGAACCGCTCGGCGTATCGATCCGGCCACTCCGCATACAGTTCCAGAAACATGGTACATGGCCCATGAATAATGGTACGTGGTTCTCATCCTTTATTAATTTTCTTCAATGTTCCTCATACAGTTTATCCCTATGAATAAATCCTTCCTTTTCCAACATCAAATTCCTGATTTTAAGGCCCAAGAATTTGGAAAACACTGGGAAACAATGCCACCTTAAAAACTTGTCTTTGGAAAACACCATCCATGCTCATTTGTGGTCATCTAGCTTTATGAACAAACGCAACCACACCCAAAACATACCAAGAGAAAAAACTTGAGGGATTTTTTCCCAACAATATCCCCCTTTGGGTTTGTTGAAAACTCTTATGAAAACAATTATTTTCATTTTGATATCTCGTTAAATCTCCTTCAATATTCAACCATTATTCACTCAATGCGATTATGATAGTGATCAAGGATTTACTCAACACATACTCTAAGACCACATGAGCCATTCTCAGAGTTATAAACAAGATTATAATGAAAAGCTCATCAATGAACCACTTCATTGCTATTCACCAGTAGTTGATACCAAACTGATACCAATTTTGGATCTCTGGAAACCTTCTAACACCATTCCAATGCCACTATTATACTTTTATCATGATCCTTTGCTGTTGTGATATCTATTTTTTGATTGATCACTTCTAGTATCATCATATTTAATACTCCCCCTATGTTATAGCTCCACTAACCAGCTTTATATCAGCTTAAACTCGCCCTATCTCGCTGCTCTACTTAGCAGCTTCTCCCCATGTCTTGTCTTCCCCCTAAAATAGTCACACTTTCTCCCCATTTTTCAACAAACCCGAAAGCACTTCAAGGTTTTATGAAACATGGTAAAGAACACATGTCATCATATTATGGAAATACACATCATACCTTGGAGAGAGGGGGTCCCACATCCACACTTTTTCAAGTGCAGGAAGCCGACTGAACTCTCTGGGCCAGTTGATGCCTTTCAAACACTTCTTTAGGCAAGTCTTGTGTAAGAATATCTGAAAAATTTTGTTCTGTAGGCACATATTCCAACTTCACAAGACCTTGCTTCACTTTCTCCTTGATAAAATGATATTTGATTTCAATGTACTTTTTCATTGAGTGATGGACTGGATTTTTTCTCAGATTTATAGCACTTGAATTATCATAATAGATTCTGATCGGATATTTCACATTAATTCCCATATCTTCAAGTTGTTGATACATCCACAACAGTTGTGTGCAATATTGAGTAGTCACAATGTATTTGACTTCTACGGTGCTGAAAAATATGCAATATTGTTTCTTTCTTAACCAAGAAATACACAACATTACAAGATAAAAGGAACCTCCTGATGTTGATTTTCTATCATCTATTGAACCCGACCAATCCACATATGAATATCCCAATAAGTCTAGCTAAGATTTTTCCTTAGTATTCCTTTGATACCTCACTTCTTAGAATATAAAAAATAAAATATCAAGCCTTGTCACTGTCAGTTACAATAAACTTCCAGTGATTTGCCTATATTCTTTGATATTAACTACCTTTCCTTCATCATCCCTTGACAGTTTCATCTGGGTAGAAACTAGAGTCATAATTTCATTAAAATTATCCATTCCAATCCTTCTGAAAACTACCCTGTCATATTTATATTGAGAAATAAATGTGTCATCTCTTCCTTGCGTCACATGTAAGCCAAAGAAAAATTCCAGCTCACCAATCATCGGCATTTCAAGCTTGCTTTTCCTGAATTCAATAAACTGTATGCATTGTGCATCATCTGATCCACTAAATATTATATCATCAATATAAACTAGCACCATCATCCTTTTACTTTTTCCACTGTTTAAATACAAATTGTAATCAACTCCACCACGTTGAAAATTGGGATTCATTAGAAATTGATCAAGACTTGAATAACATGCTCTTGGTGATTTCTTCAAGACATATAATACCTTCTCCAGCTGAAAAACTGTGTTCCTATCATCAGGGATGAGAAAACCATCTGGTTTCTCAATGTAAACTTCTTCTTCTAGAACTCCATTCAGAAATGATGACTTGACATCCATCTGAAAAACCTTAACCATTCTTAGCACTGTTATATCCAAAAATAATCTAATTGTATCCAACATTGGAACAAGTGAAAATTTCTAATCAAAATCAATACCCTATAATTGGGGGTACCCTTTTCACACAAGGCGTTATTTGTTTCGAATCATAGCACCATATTCATTCTTTTTTTTGCGAAAGACCCATTTTGTTCCTATGAAATTCTTGTCTTCTAGTCTCGAAACAATTTCCCACATTTGATTCTTTTCAATTTGGTCAAGCTCTTCATTCATTGTGTGAAACCAATTATCATCTCCAGCTACTTCATCAAATCATTTAGGCTCCACTTGTGATAAGTATAATGCTTTTTGTAGATAATTCATCCTTCTTGTTTGAACTGGTGCTATCTAATCACCAATTATGTTCTAACTATCAATTTCAGCTCTTCTTTCTGGACTCTAAGAAGACACTGATTTTTTCTCATCATTTGAGTCTTCTTCTGAATCAACCTATGGAGCTGGAGCGTCTCCTAGTCTGCTCATCTCTTCATAACTATCCTCCTAAGTTTGATCATGTATTTTCTGAATATTCTATTCATTTTATACTATATTCACATCATGACTTTCAACTATCTATCCAAGCCTCTTATTGAATCATTTATACATTTGGTTTTTTTGACTAGCCAAGAAATATCCCTTAATCCCCACAGGATTCAAATTTCCTATGTTTATCCTTATTGATAATGAAATATTTACTTTAGAATATTCTAAAGTACTTCAATGATGGCTTATTTTCATACCATAACTCATATGGAGTCTTCTCCTATTTTGGACAAAGTAAATATCTGTTCGAAGTGGATATTGTTGTCATTGCTACTTCTTTCCAAAATTTCTCTGGAAGGCCTTTTTCAATTAGCATTTTTATAGCCATGTTGTTCAAAATTCAATTTCTTCCCTCAACTATTCCATTATACTATAAAGTTCTTACTACTGAAACTTGATACATTATCCCATGTTTCTCAATATAATCTTGCACTTAGCTATTTGTGAATTCTATTCCATTATCTGTTCGAATCGTTTTAATTTTCTAACCAAGAATATTTTTACATTCCCTTTAATATCTTGTAATACAACTGAGAACTTCATACTTGTGGGTGATAACTGATTCCCATGCCATTATACTATAGTCATCAATTAAGAGAACATAATATATCCTCCCATAAATAGCCCTTGGAAAACTTGGCCCACACACATCAATATGCACCAACTCAAGTAATCTTGTTGACTTTTTCACCTTTTTATTATATGTATTTTGAATAATCTTACTCTGTTGGTAGGAACCAAATGTATGAGTACGATCACGTGATATTCTAGGTAGATTTGGAGTTTCATCATATTCTACTAGATCTTCCAAGGAACCTTGGATTATGTGCCAATGACGCTTATACCATAACTTGTTTTCTTTATCCTTGGACATAAAGCACATATCTTCTTCTTCACTCACAAGGTAGAGATTCCCTTTCGTATGAATTCCTTGTGATACAACACCCCCATCCTTTTCTTTAATGAAACATAATTTCTTAGAGAAACTTATGGCATGCCATGAGTCACACAATTGACTAACACTAAGCAAGTTGTGACTAATCCCCTCAACAAACAAGACATCTAATCATATCATGTACATTCCTTCAAACCTGGATTTTATTGAACCAAAAATTTTCAATCCCTCGTCATTACTGAATCTTATAATACCTTCTTTATTGTACCGAATTATGGTCAATATATCCTTATTTCTCATCATGTGGGATCTACTTCCACTGTCAATGATCCATATCCCAGTGTGATCTCATGCCTTGAATGCAATTTCTGCAACCACAGCTTTCTCAGACCTTTTCTTTTTTACCTGAGTCTTTGACTTCATATACATCATGGAATTATCATCTTGATATTCCTCAACATATGATGTACTAGCTTCATCCTGCAGAGATGAAAATCGATTTTGAATTTTAAACTCTCTTGTAGATACATTTTCCTGCTTCTTATGAACAAATTCAGTCTGCCTCAATGAATTCCTCTGCATTGCTGATGTGCAATATCTTGAAATATTATCGAGTACTTTACATAAGAAACAATGACAATCACATAACGACCTAGAATTTTGAGCTCTGTGCGGCCACCTTTGTTGGTCTTGTTTCCTTTGGTACCTCTTAACTATGGTACATAAATTTTAAGAGTGTCCTATCTTACCACAACAATAGCATCTTATGTGAGGTACATTATTATGTCAAAATTATTCACCACTAGTGGTACCTTGGGTCTTCTAAATATTATGATTTTTCTTCATACACAAATCAATCTTTAATCTTGGATTGGGTTCTTGTGGCATGAATTGATCCATAACAACTTTTTTTTTAAGATCAAGCCTCATACTAGCCTTATTATTCAAAATTGATTGTTTCTTCTATTTTGATGGACCACTATTTTCAAATCTCATCTTATCTATTTCCTGTATGATCTTCTTTCTTGATGTCGAACCGAGAGTTAGTAGTTTCTACTGATTTTCAATTGTTCATTGCAAATTGATGACTTCCTCTCCTAGTGGTTCGATATGTTTGATTTGATCTTTTCCAGTTTCTGTCAAACTATCAATTTATATTTTATGATCTTCAATTTTTAGTTTCTACTCAACCACATTTTCTGAGCATTCTGGCATTGAAGAACTCAGATGTTCAATTCTTGCATTCAGATCAGAAGTATCTTCTACCTGCTGTTTCATAAAGAGGTTGTCATCACAAAAAACATTGTTAGCTTTCTTTTTTTTGGTTCTCATAATATATACCTCTTAAAGGTAAGCTTATAATTTATCCTGAAGATCAACTATTTATTCAATTTCTCCTTCTTCAATGTCACTTTCCTCTCTTGTTAATGAATTTCCAAAAAATGCCACCAAAGAATCAATTTTATGATCCTTGCAATTCTCTAGCTCTTCTACCTCTGATTCTTCTGAACATTCATCCTCTTTTTAAATATGATTCTTATTTTTGAAGAAATTTCTCCTGGCACTTCTTCTCCCTTTATCATTTTATGAATACTTCTTTTGAGTAATTTTGTCCCTTTCTTCATTTTAATCATCAAACCTCTTAGGACACTTTTCTACAAAATTCTCTATCTTTTCGCATCAGAAGCATGAAAATGGATGTTTAACTTTGAACTTCCCTTTTCCCCTTTTCATATTGGAGGATTGAAATGACATGACATCATCCATATTATCCTCTTCATGACTATCATCAATAGAGATATTCTTCCTCACCTTGTATGCCACCTCATTAGACTTCCTATTTTCCAATACATCATTATCATTGTTTCTCATTTCATATGCTACAAAGGTATTGTGTAGGTTATCTAGTGTCATCTCTTTCAGGTCTTTTTCTTCTAACAAAAAAACTTTCGGATTGAAGCACGGTGGAAGTTTCCCCAAAATATGTTTTAAAATCTATATATCTTTAATGACTTGTCCAAGACACTGCATTTCTTACACAATAATATTTATCTTGTTGAAGAATACATCAACAGTCTCATTTGGATTCATTCTGAAATACTCATACATGTTCCATATAACCTGAAGCTTTGTTTCTATGGCTTTGGTGTCGCCCACATAGATGTTAAATAAAATTTTCCACATTACATGCAATGTTTTATAGGACATCACCTTTTTATAAATTTCATTTGATAGGGATCCCCCTAAAGCATTGATCTTTTTAGCATCAGCATCCAATTATCATCTTTCAACTTCTGATAAAGCACCACTATTAATATCAACTAATATTCCACGCATAGCTATTGTGAAGATATCCATAACTATAGATTATAAGTAGTGCGGTATTCAATTCTTCCATAGTTGAAAATTATTTCCATTAAAGATTGGAATTCCTTTATGATTGACTACCTCGATTTCTCATTCTTGATTGAAAACCACTGAATTTCAACCTTTCTCTCTTATAAAAATTGTTTGGTCCACTAGGTCGAATACCCTGAGAGGGGGGATGAATCAAGCTATGATAGATTAAAACATTCTCACATTCTGACCCTATTTTATTGTTATAAAAACCCATTTTTCTCTTCATCCTGTAGAAATATATGAACAGATATGAAATCATGCAAAAGAAACTAAAATTTTTTCTTGGTTCACTCTCACAAGGCTATATCCAAGGAGAATACAACAGCAATGTGCCGATGTACCAAATTCACTAAGGCACAATGATAATAATGAGAACAATGTATGGGCTAGATCTTCTATGCCTCAGATCACTATCGTTATAAAGTTTAGGATCTACTCACTACATTCCCAAGGGTCACTCCCTATACCTCTTTCTCTAGATCACTGCCAGTGGAAAGGGTCAACGTCTTCCTCTTCCTTTTCTCAATGCTCTAGAAAATGAATCCACTCACAGTTTATAGACATATAGGTCAAGCATAGTCTATGGACATGTAGTGTCCTTCACTTGCATAAATTTTTATATCCTCAACTATAGGAAGATGCTCTGTTGAAGTTCATTTTTTCACCCACAGATGAAGTCCAACTTCCTAGATACTCTTAGGTACCAGAAAATACTTTCGCAAACTGAATTGAAGCTTTTTCAAGATTCCTTGGGCAAACCGCGAACCACCTCCTTATCCCGCGTACTGAGTACCACCTTTGGTACGCGAACCACTTCCTCTACATACTGTTGCCACTACTGTGAACTGCCATTCATCCATGGACTGCCTCTGCCTTCGCTATCGCGTACCACCACCCCATAATGATCCTACAAACCTTTGATGTGAATCACTCTCTATCCGCTAACTATTATCTATTCAAGGACGGCCTTTTCTTCCGCGTACCAAAGCTCCCCCTCAGTGCACCACTTGTGGAATTATCCCTCTCACATATTGGATATTCTTCTTCTGCATATGAAAACAACTCCTTCTGCATACTATACTTCCCTCTCCATGTACCAGACTTCCTTTGTGGGTTTAGAATCCTTGAAAACACCTTCAGTGCAGACCATTTTCGGGCTTTTCCAAATTCTTAGAACAAAATATGTTCTCTAAAGATGTTCAATATCCACCATAATCATTGGAATTAGTGATTCTTATATAGGGAAAGATATCTTGAAAATCAAAAAATCTGAGATTTATCAAATCTTTGATTAAACCTTGACCACTTACTGATCCTTCAACCGCTGTAAACCACAAGCCACCCGCGAACCATTTTTTCATGATGTCTGCATACTACATTTGATCCTATGTGGTTGATTTACTTGGTCTACATCAAGCCATACACATACCACATCCCTACTCAGTCGTGAACCATTTTTAGTTTTGTGAATCGCTTGGTGTACCGCTCCTGTAGCTCCGCGTACCGTTCCTACCGCTCCACGTACCGTTCCTTCCGCTCCGTGTACCATTATCGAAACATGGTATGCGGGCCATGAATAATGGTATGTGGTTCTCATCCTTTGATGATTTTCTTCAACGTTCTTCATACACTTCACCCCTATGAAGAAATTCTTCCTTTTCCAACATCAAATTCCCTGTTTTGAGGCCCAAAAATTTGGCAAACACTGGGAAACTATGCCACCTTAAAAACATGTCTTCAGAAAATAGCAGCCTTGATCATTTGCAGTCATCTAGATTTTTCATCAAACACAACCACACCCAAAACATACAGAGAACACCTTAATGGATTTGTTCCCAACAATAGTGATGCAATTCACTAAGGTGTATTAGGAAATGGTAGTTATCCTATTACTCTTAATATAATAGTGTGATTCTATACCGCTTTTATCAAGGTCATTTTTTCAACCCTTTTCTATATAAGATAGTTTTTAATTACGCACCCTACAAGGCTTTATTTCCTTTTTCATATGCTCCTCTCATATCAGTGTGTGAAGAGTGGCCTTGAGGTAGTTTTCCTATTATTCTTACCAAATGGTCACTGAATATAAAATTTTCGTATTACGGTGAGAGGAATGTATGGGATGCTAAACATTGATATTTACCTCACAATAGGGATATGATTTATTACCGCCATAGTGATGATGATGATGATGATGATGAAAATCACCCCATCCCTGTTGGTTGGGAACTATTTAGAACCACCATCGGCAATTATAGATCCTGTAGTTGATGATTTTATGATTCTGGTCAAGGATTCAATGAATCCCTGTATGGGAATTGAGATATAAATGTCCACATTCCTATGGTATGGGTTTGATTTAGAACTATGGTTGGTTTATTTAAGAACCTATATCAGTGTGATGAGCATGATGATGGGTATTCAAATGAAATTTCCCCAAACCTAGTGGGATGTGGTTGGATTACAACTAGTAATTATATATCCTAAATCATCTTAATGATTTATGATCTAAGGGATGGATCTAGTGGTTTATATTCCCCCATCCTGGTGGTATGGGTTCTCTCCTAGATGGCTGCTATGGAAGAAGCTATTTTGACACATTTGATTTGGTGTAATTGTGCCTGTGTATGCACTGGGTGTATTGGAATCCCATTATGTGAGTCATTGTCTATGGTAAATTTTTAGGTTGGATGTAACTTTGGCTTTCTTATTTGAAATGAATCCCCATTGCATCAATGGGTCTACTTAGAAGGTCTGTTGGTATCCCTCTCCCTCTGATTTTGAGGTATTTTTATCTTTAAAGTGGGGGAATTCCATTGTAGTGACCTATTGGCTCACACATTACCTATTCCCCTGATCTGTCTATAGGATATGACATTATAGGATGAAATATCTGGGGGACTATACTATTTTAGAGACATATTGAAGTGCAATGCTCCATATTTCACCCATCCTTATACATGTACTTCTATCGAGGCTCTAGAAATCATTCGATAGAGAGTTTTCATGATACATATAAGAACAAAACATTGGTTTTTGTAATGATCTTATACTCAATATTTATGGTCTATGGAAAATTAAGCCATATACATCAAAAAATGAAGTTTATTTCTTAAATTAATGTGACCATCATATTCGGTATATGGGAGGTGTATAGCCTTTAACCACTGATAATTTTCCCATATATTTTGTCATGTGTAAGTCATGAACTCCTTCCCTAGATCATCTAGGATTTAATAGTCAGAATTGGGGAGGTTATAGAATATTTTTGGGAGTTTTTTTCCAAATAACCCTCTCCATATGTCCATTTTGTCCTCCTCTTCATCAAAATTACAAGCCACCACCTAGTCAGACCATAGAGGTTGATTCTCAGGGCTTCCTACAGACCATGGTTAAGTGTTGCTAGTATTTAATGGGGGAACTATATATAGTTGTCCAAGGTGTATTAAGAACCTCTCTATATGATTTTTTTAGTTTTGAGTGACTCTCTATAAAATGGATTTTGGGAAAGGGGATGACTTCCTAGTCTAAGGGAGATATCACTGTTGGGAGGATATCCACAGTGGATGTCAGGAGTAAATTTCTTATGATCTATATCCACACTATCATGATTATGAATATAGATGTAATTATCACCTTCTTATTTGGTTGAATAGTGTATGGGACCTTGAGGTGTTTTGGATATGTGTCGAACATACTTAAGGAAATTGTCATTGATAAGGTTGGGGATATAAACCTCATTCTATTTCATAGAAAAAATAGGGTGACCTATCTTTTGGGGTTATATAGGGGTATGAGAATACTATATGAAAACTACCAAATGTGTGAATAATTATATGGTGCTTCAATAGTATGATCCCATTATTAAGAATCTACTGAAGTGTTCTAGTTATCTTCTGTATTATCAGCAAGAATATGAGGATTCCTATGGGTGGTTTCTAGAATATGCCAGTTAACCCTAGATGAATCAAGGATATGAGCCTAGTTAAAATATGAATTCCCTGTTATAATATTTTAACATCTCTCGAAAATGGAATAAGGGATATGGGCCTCTTTCTATGTAGCCTCTACAAGATTCTAGGGAAATAGTTCATTATCAGAAGTAGGGATATGTGCCTAACTTATGTGAGTTTCTAGAATATTCCAAGTACTCTCACTGATAGAAATATGATATTGTCCTAATCCATGTGTTACTCGACCTGGTAAGCCCTGGATGGAATAGGAATATGATTTTTATCTGGTTTTTTTGGATTATTTTGTCAATCTATTTCGATAGGGATATGATTATGTACTAAGGAATGTGTCACTATCACTTAGTGAGCCCCAATTGGAACAAGGATATGAGCTTGTTCAGGTTCCTTCATAGAATTCCATCAGTATTTTTTTATTGGAATGGGATCATGTCTAGAGGAATGTTCCACTCTCACTTGGTGCGCCCTAGTTTGAACTGGAATATGATCCTGATTCGATGCCTATTCCTTTACCAGAATAGGTCGATAATCCTCTTGGATATGAGTAACAATATATTCTATATCCATAGTATCCACTTGTTCATACTAATCAAAGTGTTTTTCTTCTCTATCTTTCAGGATAAGATTATGTTCTTTTACCTGTATCTATACTGGTTCCAGAAGATGTTTCTAGAGTTCTTCATCAGTTTCTATAATGTAGTGACACTTTAGAAAAGTGTTCATATAAATGTAGGCCTACACATTTTGTGTCTCAATTTTATACTAGAATATATCTTTTATTCAAGAAAGGATATAATCCCACTCATGTCCTCCTTATGTCATCAGAATTTTGTTGATAGTATTCATGCATGGGGGGAGGAATTTTTGCCTCCCCCTTTCTTACTATTGGAATATGTTAGTAGAATCTCTCCAAATGAGAAGTGATTTGAGATGTCTTGTTGGATACCCCTGAATATGCTGACAGGATTCATCAGGGGGTATGGGGATATTATAACAAAACCATTTATCCATATATTTTTGTTCCCTATGTGACTTATTTAGTACCCATGCATGAGAATCTGTGGTGGAAATGTGTCTGGTGGTACCCTTGGAGGGTGACTAAAGGGTGCCAGTAGGATGATGCTGGAGGAAGTGGTTAATGGGATCCCACCTTAGTGTCTATTAAATTTGAATGAATCCATTGTTGAATCCATGATCCACCTTACTTAGATATGGAAGTTTCTTATTTTCATACTATAGGGATAAGATTTTGAAGCAATTGGAGGGGCAACAAGCACCACTGGTTTCACTACAACTTTTGTTTCAAGATGAAAAATCAACAGTTTTAGTTTATGGAGGCCCTTATGTACATCCTCAAGGGTTTGGATCATACCATATCAATGATATTATTGAACTATTTTGTTTTCCTCCGGAATCTGAAAGTGTTGGGTGGGTGAGGTCATTCTGCAACCCACAGGGATTGCAGCCATAACTGATATTTTTGAACAATCACTAGTTAAGGACATGATCTCAGGTCAAGGTGTTGTTTTTGAGAGTGGTATGTACAGTCACAAGAAAAAAATGAACAAGGTAACTGATCGGTGACTCATCACAGGCAAGATACATTATCAATCAGATATTCATAGATAACACAATTGTCTTTTTTTATTCCCAATTTGGCCATTTTCCTCAAACTGACTTATCACAGTAACAATGGACTTATCTCAATGGAACCCTAATTACATTAGAATTTACATTCAATGTACCATTTTAATTTGTGAAAGATTCGTAAAAAGAAATGGTTTGATGCATATTCAACTGATCGTTTTTATTATTTGAGAGATTAACACAGGGTTCACCATTTGTTCTCTTAGATAATTCCCAGTGTCCTGGTTTTAGGAGGCAAGTTACCTGATGCCTATAATGATTTGGTCATTCTATCATTACATTACTTCACACTAGGTATACCAGTTTTTCTTATAAAGGGATGATTGTTGGGGGTTCTGGGCTTTTTTAACAATCAACTTATTTAAGTTCACCATGATCATTTCATAGAAGCTTCCAATGACTCCCACATCCATAACATGGTACAGAAATACTTTCCAAAATTAGGTGGGGAATTTTAGTTTCAAAACCATTGGTTCTTAGGAATGCACATTAATCAAGAGGATGGTAGGTCAGTCTAATTAACCCCTTTTCAATGGAATTATTTCTTACTCTATAACTCTCTTATATATTTATGATATGTTCAAGAATCTATTCATAATTTCGACACAGTCTTGGTTACCCTAAAAATTGATCAATTTTTGAATCCATTCATATTTAAATGGGGGTTCTACTAATGTGGCCATCTATATACATTGAGGTTCTTCATCTATTTCCCATTAGTTCATATAAATAGTTAGTTGCTTGTATTTTGAATACATATAACAAGTAAATCTGGAGTTTTTAGGAATCCAATGATGTGATTGATATTTTGAGGATAGTATTGAACATTTATGAGGATTCCTATATTTACTATTTATAACATGAATCAAAGCCCATGTATTTTGATGAAACCATGCAGTTTAACATCATATGGGAAGGAAATATATGAGGGAACATAGGCATTGGGTATCAAGATCGATCCCTAGGAAGGAAGAATATGTATCATTCTTATAAAATGATTCAGATTCATCATAGTTATATGTGACTTTGGGTATTACCCTGGGGTGGATTTCCTTGTATGGGACAATTATATCTTGCTTCCAAATGGGTCTTACACACTATTTTTTCTCTGGATGGGGGAGAATTCGTGATGAAAATGATATTATTGTTGAAAATACCTAAGAACACATGAGCCATGATCTGCGTGGAAAATAAAGGATATGAGGTAATTAGTCTCACTGCATATGGATTCAATACATATGTGTTGGGTGGACCTTATGGGGTGTTTTATATGGATCTATATCCTCAAAAAGGCATATTACGTATCCTGTTTATAACCATAATAATATTTTTAAAAGTTTAATTATCTTCTCAACCCAGTGATGGATGAGGAAGAAAGATGAACTCATAGGAGAGTTCAAGTCCAAAGAGTTTGAGTGTCTAAAAAAGAGAGGGGCATATCCCAAGGTGGATGAACAATGTAGCTCGGGCCTTAGGAAGGCATCCTAAATATCCTATTTGTACAAGAATCAATGTTCTTGTAGTTCAGTTAGCTTCTCAATATTATAATTGATGATGAAGTAATATGAACCCCTTAAAGACTTTCTTTCCCATAGGTTATATCTTCTGATACATGTAGAGAATTACACCATGGTGGATTCCCATTGGAGCTCTAGCATTAAGAATTTATCCTACATATCCTGTTTGGATTGGAATTGGAGTTCATATAATTCATTTTTTGGAATGCTTGAATATTTCTATCGGATAAGGTTATCATTCCTTGAGGTTTCTACCTAACATTTCTTGATTATTTTATGAAATTTAATGGTTGTCTATCTGACATGTCTGGGGATGTCTTCTTGATATGCCCAAGGTGTCTGTATGACATGATCAAGGATATCTGGCCATGTCATGGTTTCCAAATGGTCTTGTCCAAATAATATATCATGATCTATTTGACTTTTCTAGAGTATGTCACATGACTTTATTGACATTTCTAGAGGGTATCTCATCACTTTCTTGACATTTCTATAGGGTTCCACATTATTTTATCGATTGGTTTAGGGGTGTTGAATGATTTAGATAATATGTCTATAGGGTTATGTGTTATTTGGATAATATTCCTTGTAGTCGTAATCTAAATTGGTTGATATGTCTAGAGGGACTTTCAAGACATGGGTGATATGTTAATAGGACTTTTCAAGGCATAAGTGACCTATCCAAAGGATGTTGCAAGACTTGGGAAACTTTTCCTAAGAGCTTCGTAATACTTTGGAAAATTTTCCTTAGGGATTCTCAAGACTTGTTTTACATGTGTGAGGAACATCGCGGGAATTTGTTGAAATTTTTACGGGATATATCAAGATATGTTAGGAATATTTGGAGGACTTCATGAAACTTGGGGGACAAGTCCTAGTGCTTATTTATTATATGGGTAGGTCATGAAAAATGAATGAAGGCTAGAATATCCATCTTCACGTAAGTCTTATTTATTTTTTAGTCTTTTTAGTATTTATTGCATATGTGCCATAATTATTTTCATTCATTTCCTTATTTAGGTTTTTTGTGACCCATTCGATATGTGAAAACATCATCACATGATCTACTTGTCTCATCAAAAATCTTTTAAGTGATCTATATAGAGATCAAAAGAATCGTATATTTTTTTTGTTTGATTATTTAGGTCATTCCCCATATTTTACCAGGTAAAAGACCCTTCCGATCACATGAATTTTTTCCCTAAGAAGTTGACTCGTACACTCTCATGTAGCAGTTACCATCCACTATGTGTGTCATATTTTTCTTGTAGTGGGGGGAATTTATAGGCCTCACGTTTCTAGTTATATGTCATCTTTCATGGTTTGTATCTTGTATATATGAGATTGATTTTTTTGGAGGTAATATTTCATCATGTTCATCACATAATCATTTCATTATTAATCCATAGAATTGTATGATAATATTGATCATAAGATTCTGCCATCTCCATGTTTATTTGGACCTGACTAATAAAAGGTATTTCACAAACCCATTTTAACATGTCAAATGGTCTTTGAAACATTCAGTTTACATGTCTGATAGCCTTCATGAGATCATGATTCCCATGAAAAGTCTCCCGAGTAATTGAAGAATATTTTTCTAGGTCCTTCATGAGACTAAGATAGCCTTTCAATTTCCATTCATGGGATAATTATAGCTTGTTAAAGGGTCTTTGTGAGACTGATATGGATTTTCAAATGGACTTATCAAGATTAATGGTGATCACCTGAGGCACATAACCAATTTAACATGAAGTTCAATGTATCTTCCCTTCATGATTATCTTTTTCCTTTACCAATTTTATTTCCATCCTTATTTTACAATGACAAGGTATCTTGTATCATCATGTTAGTGTTGTCATGTACAATCACTCTACTTCTCTATGATGCATTGCGAGGTCAATGATGGATCTCACGATGATGTGTGACCATTACCATGGACAACTTTGGTACTTGTATATAGAGGTTCATGTGAATTATATTTTCCAATTGACATGTTACAGGTCTATCACATGATGAAGGTTCCATGACAACATGGTCTTGCCCGACAGAGTGGGAATGCCTCCAAGGGGTCATTATGTTCTTGCGCATTGCATAAGCATGTCACATGAAGATCAAAATTACTCTCCCTTTCACGATTCCTTTTCATTTTTCGGGATTTATTTCATAAGGGTTTTGGATGATTTGTAGGTATCTGTCAGTTTACAAGTCGAATGATCAAAGGAACTCATCTTACAACCTCCAAGTGATCATCAACGCTTGTAAGGATGCCTTTGGAAGAACACATGTGACTTTCAAATGGGATTCACATGATAATATGTAGATCAAGTTAAGTGCATGATCCATTATCATGACCTTATGAAGGTCACTCGATCATTTTTTCTTATGAAGGTCATAAGATCCACATGATTCTTCATCCTTCCCTTCCTTTTTTCATACCAAATAATACCCATGATTTGGGTATTTCTTTAGTTCTATAATTTCCAGTTCTTATTTAGTGGATGTTAATAGCATCAAAAAATATGGTCACCATGCATGATCCTCAACATTAGACATATTGAGATATGTCCATGAATAAAATATATCACCTCATAAATATTTTTGTATGGCCCACTGTATACCACCATCTTGGTTTATTTAAAAAAACTCATGATATGTAATTTATTCACTCGAAATAGAAATACATATAATTTTTCTTAAAAAACACCCCACGAAAGTGGTGAAAGGTACATGTAATCTCCTAAGTGAAACACACAACACATTGTGTAAGGAGAGGGTGAAACATTTCAAGAATATCTTGATCTGCCCATGTGGAAGTTTGAAATGGATTAAGAGGCTAGGAGTGGAACCCTACACCGAAAACATGTCATATATCACCATCGCAACCCAAGAGGCCTCAAAACTCTACTATGGTTGGCGCCTACCATGTTTTAGTTACTTTAAGCTGATGTTGCATCTGCAACACCACTACCACCACTAAAAATCCAAATCCATGTCGATGTCCCCATTATTCATGTTGATTTCCTTCCACTTTTTTGGTTGCACCACCTTCAATCTAATGTCATAAAACACATTTGTGGTCGACCCTACTACATCCCTACAACATTATCCAAACTGTAGGTTTACTTCTCTATCGATGTCTTGAACACTAATTATTACTATGAAGCCTATATCAACTTTGTAATCACCCAACAAAGACCTCTACACTCCTATGATCACCCAAGGATGAACCATCATAGAGTAAAATTTCCGGTGATGATCATCCACTACACATGATTGGAAGAAGGTTATAGGATGGTGATTAGTCAAAATACTGACCACAAAAATGTCTATATGAAACATGCACTCTATGTAATATGGGGAAATGTAAAAATCAGATTATGAATAGTGACATAATAATCAAAGGATGGAAACACAGGAAATCATTATTCCAAAGAGATTCTTGATTTAGGTGATGATATTCTGAAAAATGATCACAATGAAATCATATAGCTGGGAATATATAAAAATTTAACGTTAATAATAAATAATAATAATAAGGAATTTAAATGAATATATTTTCATGTTTAATGTGGAATGAATCCATAAGAATAAGTCTTTACTCTTTTCATAATCATCATATCTTTAATCAATAGGTGTCCTTGTGGGCTAATTCATCCTCATCAAATGATCTGATTGTAAATTTCATCATGGAACTAGTCTCACTCGTCAGATCTAACATTGGTTCCATCAAAATTCAACCCATATGACTCTCTATCCACATAAGGTTTCCATTGATCACAACAGTGGATAACCCTAGATTATAATCATAATAAGAGATTTATGGTGAAAATAAAGGGCTTTACTATAAATAAAATAATTCATTAAGTACATTAATTGATGCACCCATAATGGGTTATCCCTTGGATCCAAGGTGATATTGAATGTAACTAAACCCCTAGGGTAATACCCAAATTATAGACAAAACTATAGCATTTTTATTCCCATTTGAAGATTTGTTTAGTAGGAAACTATAATAATTCACTAACACAGGCATGTAGACTAAAAAATATATTATTTTAAATATATTATTATCAAGTCTCTTTGATGATTGAAATATCACACCATCTAAATGACCCATCTCAAACATACTATTTAAAAAATTCTAAATGTTCCAAACATAAAAATATAGTTATGTATATTGTGAGCACCATTAAACCATTTCTTGCTAGAAAATAAAACAACTAGGGATCCACATTATTGATTATAATAAAAGAACCTCATACAGAAAACAACCAACTACCACATAGCTCTTTTTCTTCTGAGGTCTAAACTGTAAAACAACATGTTCCACAACTACTAACAAGGGAACATCATTTCTCATAAAAAATGTTTCTAATACAAATCATCACTTAGAATGACTATAGGGGGGAATGGTTTATTCTCATTTGAGCCTTTTAAATCCTTCATAGTAAAAAATTTTCCTGCTACATGGGATGAAATAAAAGAAAAAAATCATGTACATCCACCACAAAATAGATTATTTCCAATTCCACCTCAGAGAGGAGTCCATCCCTCCCCTCCTTATGTGATGGTTATAGTATAAAGAAATCTCATCCACTACACACTCCACCATAGATAACTTCATAAATATTTAACACTAACATTATAAGGGTTTTAAGAAATCACGGTCTTCCACAATCTGAAGTGGATGATATTAATAATTTAGATGAACAATATCTATTAACTCCATAACCCAGGATATCACCCACTAGACTAGATCAATAAAAAACCATAACCTAATGAGAAAACATCCTCCTCCTTTATATATAATGAGTTTACATGTAATGAGAACAACCACAAATATCCTTTATGAGAATAATATAAAAGAACACACTCCAAAATAGTAGTCTCTACTAAGGATATAAATTCTCATATTTATTAAAAAGCCTAAGATAAAACCACCATTTACCCAAGAAAGTGGTGGATTCATTCTCCACCTTCTGGAAATTCCTCTAGGTCATTAACATAAGAAGGTCTAGTCACAGAGGACCACTATGTAAAAATCACCATTGTAGGCCTCATTAAAACAATGTAAGAGTGTCATAACACAACCATTAGTCAAAAGTAATAAATTTATACCTCTCCAAGGAATATTCAACTACACTATAACTATTTTCTCATGAAACTCCTCTATAATTAAGATTCTGAGTACACTACAAGAATATTTAACCAAAATTATACTAATGTGCCACTAAGATCTCATAATCCATAAAATATTAAAAACACAAATACCAATAATAATACATGAATATTAAACATATACTATGATATTTTACCCAATATTATGAAATCTCATGGAAATACTAGGTAAATTCGATGAACAGATATCAGGATCTTCCATAAACTGATAAAAGGAAAGATGTTCTAAATTGTTTTACTCAATAACATTTGAATGTCATCTCTAAAATAAAATATAATACATAAATTGGTATCTTATTAAGATACCACCATTGATCATCCCTAAAAATCATTCATACATTAATCCATATCTATAGGTGTTGAATTCCAATATATTCACTTAGCACATAATTCAATGATAATAACTTGATTGGTTGCTAGTTACAACTCATTGAGTGTGGGATCCACTCTCCAAACCTAAAGGGATAACACAAATTAAAAGGGGTGGATGTTTCCTCCCTTACTCAACTTATTATCACTATATTTTAACAATATTGATAAATAATCTATATCATTGTAGGTACCACAATATAACCTCTTTTCTATGAAGAAATACCATGAGAAACTTTTTTACACTAAGGGTAAACTCACTTTTCCAAAAGTGGTAAGTGAAAGGAATATCCTATTAGTGGGGACTCAATTGATGACAAAGGTATAGGAAGGAATTACATCAGAATATACAACTCCTAAACATACCATGCAGAATGAATAACTCATTCATTTACTATCCATTGTGAGGGTTTGTAAATAAAGCACATGAATCAAACTCTGAACACTATTTTTTGATTTATAACCATAGCCTCACATAAGATGAATCTTCCCATATCCCTAACTATTATCACCCTATTCCTAACATGAACTAATAAAAGTATGTTATTGTGTGAGTGGAATGATACATCATCCATATTTGACTACTATAACACCACTGGTTCTTGCACTGAACAAATTATTTCTTGGAAATAAGGCATACAACATATATTTCTATGATCTCAATGATATCATCGATTTTGGGGTCCATCCTTGGAACTTATAATTCACACTTTAGGTAAAATTAAATCCTTATCCCACATATTGGGTTTCTTTAAAATATTTAGGTTTTTATGAAATCACAATTGTGTCTCAAAATATCTTCCCATTGACTCACCACCTAAACCACTAAGTATGAATTTTTTTTCATCACAAAAATATGTCAAAGGAACACTATATGAGTTATGTGGGTCTCTGATAATAATTTAACATATCCTTTCTTTTTTAAATATAGCCTAAAATACTTAGATAAAACTTCATCCTAAACAATGTCTCAAACTCTAACCATAGTATTGTAGTCCCATAAAGAGTTTGAGAAAAATACCATCCACTAACAAATCACTGTGTCATGTAGGGATATTAATGTTAGAATTTTGTTCGAGTATGTGAGAATTCATACAACATGGAAACATAGGTCTAAGAAACTATACTAACCTATATCACCTAAGGATCACAGTCTCTCCACAAACATGTGAGGCTTATTTCATTAAAGTGCCTGAAATATATTAATCCTATAGGTTTTCTGATCCAATATAGTAACAACTACAATCCACTATAAAAACTGTTTGAATTAATAAGAAAAGGGAGAGAAACTAACTCAGATCATGGAGAAATTATATCTTTGAACTTAATCTCATAAAAATTATTTATCTCTCACATATCAATGGTGAGAGGTCAAACTCCATTAATGAGACATTCCAAGCCCTTCCTCTATGCATATATAGTATATTATAGGGTAAAACCATTCTTTTGATTGGATTAAACCACATATATAAGATAATATCTAGATGCTTTGACATGGTAAGTATATTAAATATCTAAATAATAATTTTGTGAACCCACACTCTTGGGTATGATAATATAAACACATACATTACATACATGATTTGACTGACAGACAAGAAATTATATTTCTTTTTTATAATTTCTTTTATTGAAAAAATTTAAACCACTCATGTTCAAACAAGAAAAACATTAGATTGGAGATGAAAAATTATTGAAAGAAAACTTCAACCTATTAGAAGAAACCTCCCTATATAATTTACATAAAATATCAATTACTTATTATCCAGTTCATCTTTTATATTGTATTCAAAGTGATAAGCCATATTTCCCCAAGTATAAAATCCTAGATATAACCATCTCAATGTATATAATCATTATCATTTATTGAATCTCTTACATACGAGGGATAGTTTCATGATTTGAGCTTTAAATAATTTGCACACATCGTAAATTAATAAAATGACTTTCTCACCTAATGGATTTTTTTCCAATATATATAATAAACTACATGATTCATGATAAGTCTTCAACATATTCGATTAATTATTCCACATGTTCTATCCTTATAAAAATTTCATGTGTAATGATTTTCTTCATAACTTGGGGAATGGAAAAATCAAAAATATCTGATCTGAAACACTTAGTAAGGGAAACTTATAACTAAAGAAATCATATAATAAACAAGGAAAAAGTATTATAAGAAGAACATGTAAACAACATGAATTTATAATAAATAGGAAACTAGGATCATTATATATCAATTACAATAAATGTAAACAAGGATATAAATAATACTAACCTCATACTAATTTAATTAATAATGATAGGTATCAAAAATATTTTATTAATTCCTTATGCCAAGACAATTTACTTTTCATCGAGACTGTAGTCAAGACAACTTGCTGAATTCTTTAGGAATACAACAAATACCTAAACATGTTTTGTCTCATGGGACCTATCTAAAGATAAATGTTCTATATAATTTTAGGACCCAACCAACTATTTATTAAATCTAATTAATTCATCATAAGGTTCGAAAAAACTTTTTATACCATTCCCTTAGGAACCTCTTATTGAATAAATCATTTCTATATTTATAATTAAGGATAAAAAATATTAATATATTTTCAAAATGTGTTAGTAGTCAATAGTCATAAAGAATGTCGATAATTTTCAACATGTAAATAAAATGGATAACATGATCCTAAACAATTTAGAGAAATAATTTGGATATAAACAATACATAGTCCACTTGCTAATAATCAACTATATTGGAATAAAAAAATTCAAAATTCCAATGAATTTCCCCATATCAATAGAATAAAAATAATTCATGAAGAATTTAATTATATATGAATTACATGAAAATTTTACTCACAAACCATTGATAAATGGTTATATTACAAATTGTATATTGGAATAACGTGATCATAATCCATCTAGAAAAAGAAGGTGGATAAATGTTAAAGGACACAACCTAAGAAGTGAGGAATATTTATCAAAGTGTTTATATGGTTGTGATGAATATCCAAAAAAATTATGATATAATAAAAAATTATTAAATTATAGGGTATAATTTACACAACATATATGAAATAAGTTCAATTAATGGTTATAACTCAATTAAAGAAAATCAACAGTCCAAAAATCCATACTACTGGGGAAAAAACTTAATCAATAGCCACATGAATAAGGGAACATGATTGGGATTAAAAATAAAAAAATATATAATGGTTATGATAAAAATATACCCATGGGAATTTATAATACCATTCAAATAAAACATAGTTCAATTAATGTATTATGTCTAAAATAATTAGAATAAAGGCCAAAAAAACTTATGGATTTGGAAACTTTGGAATCAAAATCACTTTAAATAAAGGGCTTTAAAATGAACATAAAATAATATTTTTAATATAAATTTCATGATATGATATCTCAAATAGGTATTATATATACCAAATTAATGAAATTAGTTTCATAATACAAAAGATGACCCAAAGAGAGGAATTTGAGACGAAAACCCTACATTGTCTAGATCCATTCTACACTTGTATCAAATGTCCCTAATAATTATGTTATGTACATTAAATATATAAAAAATAAATTTATTCATAAATATAACAATTTATACTCCTCATTTATTATCCCCTTGTATATTACTATATATTATCTAGTTTTTACCTATTTTTAACACAGGGTGTAAGTAATCTTTTGTCACTAGAAACTAGTTTCAGAAAAGTATTATTAGTATCTATTTCCTTTCTAAATGTAATAAATATTATATCATCTAAGTTATTATAAAATATGTTACATGATATTTTATAAATATATAATTTCATTTCATTGCACGTTTTTTGTCAACTTTGTATATGAAATAGACGATGATCATATTTCATCATTTCTTAACGAATGAAAGGTGTTTTATTAATTAATGTGTTAAATATTGATACAATCTAAATAGAATAGAGAAAAAATTATTTAAATATTTATTTAACATTATAATAGTGAATATTGTTTCATATCCAATCATGAAATAAATGTATTTTATCATTCAAGTTGTTGGTAAAACTAACCAAAACATGAACCTACCATTAATAATGGAAGATTGTAGGATGGCTTTCTTATAATGTAATTGTAATAGATGTATGATGATCATATTTAGTGATTATTAGTGTCATGTATCATAATTATAATGAATTATAATAATAATTCAATGAGATTAAAATATTACACAATTTGAATAAATAGTTATCCTCTTAGTACACTTATTATAAATGATAAAATTAATGGTGATCAATAATTAATCAAATATTTAATAGGTTCTATAATTTTTTATAATAGAATCATAACTATGTAAAAAATAATAATTTTTAACCTTTAATACCACCCTTATATCGATCCTTTTAAGGTTCCTATGGAAAATGAAACATGTTACATCACAGTGGAAGTATTTTGATTAATGAACAAAAAACTATTTTTTTTCTCTTCATGGATAGGGTATATGTATAAAAAATGATAACATAATTAATATAATAACAATAGTAAATATAATATATATTATTATAATTATATTATTATGGTTATAATAAATTTAAAGGAATAGAACTAAGAATAAAAAATAATTAATTGATAATACTCTCATCAGTGATGTGAATTTTTTGGGGAACTCACGTCGGGAATGGAGACCTTATGGTAAACAATGGTGACTATAAGATTTAGAAATTGATAGGAGGTTATAGTTACATAAAAAAATTTATGTTTCAAAGAATAATTTGGATGATATGTGTATCATGAAGTGTTATTTATGTTATTCTTTTATAAGTGAATGAAAGGTTTTTTAAGAGTAACCATTAAATTTGAAATAATGTAATGTTATTATTCAATTGTAACAGGCCATAAAATTTAAAGAGGATAGGAAAATTTTTAGGGTTCTAAACTCACCTCAAAAACTACCTTTTGATGAAATAATGAGTGTTTTATGGTATTTTGTTTTAAATTTTATACTTTTAACCAAACTTACTTTTACCTTGGTAATTAATTTATAACCCCAGTAATCCATTTTAAGGAATAAATTTAAGATTTAAACTTTTACATTATTTGATACTAATAATTAAAAATTTGAAAATAATTTTATCAAATAATTTTTCTAATGTTTTTAAAAGTAAATTTTAATGTAAATACATTTCATATAAAAACAATTTTTAGAGAAATAACATTTTTTGGATTTAAAGTTATATATAAGATGAAATTATTTTGGATACTAATTTTAATGACAAAAATTGATTCATAATAAAAAATAAAGGGCATGAGGATTTTCAGACTAGCCAAAATAGAATATCCCATAAAAATAATTTTTTCATAGGAAAGACATGAAACAATTTTTTATATTAATGTGAAAATTTAATTAGTTAATAAAATTTTTTCCATGGGTTATCCATGTTAAATTTTGTTTTAAAATGAATAATTTAATTACTAATATTCATATTTTATTACTCATATTATTTTTCAAATTTATATGTCATTATTATGTAACGATGATTTTATCAAAATGACAAGTTTCATTAAAAATGTATTTTTTTTAAAAAATTTACCATTTCAAAAAAGATTAAAAAATTATACTAAGTTAGTTTTCAATTGAGAAATTCAAAAATTATGTACATTTTTATAAATTTAAAATTATGACATTTAAAAATTATCCTTTTTAATAAAATTACAAAATATAATTTAAAAACATTTTAAATCGGAAAATGACATTATCAAATTATAACTAGTATTATTCTTATTTCTTATAATTTTTCAACTAAATTGGAATTAACCAATTATTAATATATAAAAAATATTTTTTCATTAATCACGTGCTTCTTGAAATAGAAATGTGTATTGCATAAAATATAATGTTTTCAGAAATATAATTTTATAAAGAATAAGTATTCTTATTTGTTAATTTAGGTAAACTAATGAAATTTCATTCATATTAAAAGTTTCCCATTTTTTCTAAATAAAAATAAATCATAAAGTGGTTTCTCCTATTAATTATCTCTAATTCAATGAGCATGTTTTAATATTTATACTTAAACATTTATATGTTATCAAAATATATTATAGTTTCCATTTATGTTCAGGTTTGTGGGAGAAGTAAGATATTGAACAAATTGACTTATATAATGGTAAACATATATTATAATTTTTGGGTGTTACATTCTCCCCACTTTTATAAATTGTGTCCTTGAAATTTGAATCATATTTTTTGAGTAATTTCTATGGGGAACTTATAATCAACCATACAGCTCTAGATAATCATGGGTTTATTTAGGATGTGGAATGAGATTTATCTATATGAAAATTTATTATAACTGTATTATAAAGAGATATTTCACGTTACTAATATCACATAGAAATATACTATGGGATGTTGATTTAGATCAAAATGGAATTACATCCCATAAACAATGAAAATTATTTATAGGATAATAATTCCACAATGGGTTTTTATTTTTAACTCAATGTCCAATAGTCAGTGAAAACTCATATGACATAGGAAACCAAAAAATATTCAGTGAAAAATCCATATTTTTTTAATTAGAAGTATTTTTATAAAATTTTCCTTATTTACATGGTTTTTTGTGACTATCTCTCTCATTGGTCTTGGGATTGGGACATTAAGTCAAATATTATTCAACTCTCTTTCAAATTAAGAAATTTTTTTATCTTATCTCTTTCCCTTACACATGTGAGTTTAATGACCTTCATCACTTTATCTTTCATGAAAATCCATATTTATCTTACATGTTTTCTTTGGTACATCAAATATGTTCACATGATTAATTTTATTTTTTGATATATGGTTTTTTATAATCACATGGTTTTCCACTCTATCTCTCATTTTGATGGGTTGTTCATTGAGGTAATCTCCACATATTCCCCCCACACACATGGTTACTTTTAGTTATATTCATTTATAATATAAAAGGATTTCCCATGAGTTATGTTTATTAAAATTGAATTAGTATAAGTAACCATTGGCTAATTTCACGGCATGATGTATCACTTTATAAAACTATCATATTAGCCTACCGTTTTTACAACTCAACATGTATCTGACTCAGTTAAACCTATATCACTATAATTTTAGTATATATCATTCTTGTTTAAACCTAAATTACATTTATTATGGTTCTATAATATATATTAACATATCCACCAAATATATATTCCAAGTTACCATGAACATTATTAAAATCTTCATAACCCAATATTCATTGAAATCTATGTTTCTAGAATATGACATCACCATCCTCAAACAGCATTATCCATTCCTACAACCATATTCCCAATTTTTTATATATCCTAATAATATACTCTCAATCACATACCCTTACATAACCCATTTTAATCTCTATGACATTAAACCATAATGAGATTATATATTCCTCAAAAAATGAACTCCATATTTAACCATCAAATGGTATTAACCACTAGATCATAAGGCCACAACCCTATAACTATATATCATTATCCCAAAAATTAGATAAACATTACCTATGAATTATCATCAATACCCAAGGATATATACACTATATAAAAACATTTTAAAAATTACTTAATCTTTTATTTTCTTGGCATAAAACATATACAAAACCAAAAACATATCCATCCCTCAAACATGTTTTCATCAATGGTTATTTAAAAAAATACAATATTTTCATAAAACATTTTATCAATGTTATTGATACCAAATAATATATTTTGTGAAACCTTTATAATATAACTACAAATGAATAATACTTATATGTTTCATATAATACTTAATAACATTTATAATACACCAAAATTTCATCGATAAATATCACTTCACAAATTAAAATATCTAAAATAATGAATAATTGATTTATGTTATGATATCAACCTCAATACCACATGTAATTCAATGAAACTCACACATTATATCATAATAATAATAAACTAAAATTCTTAACCTTTTACATATTCTCCCTTATTTAGTTATAAGAGATATAGGTTTATAGATATATACCTTTCATAGTTTCATATTCATGATCCTATTTCAACCAAATACTCAAACCAAAATAGTTGTGATGATATTAAAAATATTAATATGAAAATATCATTCAGAATATTTCTTCTCTTATAAAACCTTTTTTAATGTATGATACTTTTTGAACAACCTATGACTCCCTTGTTTAATCCTTAGTTATCTGTGGTAATTTTCTATTAGGTTTTCTCTCCCAATTAGTTAACATAATTATTAAATCCTTTATAATGGTTTATAATGAAAATGTGAGTACTAAAGAATATCCCCTGAGAGCGTCTCACTAGGTATTTTGTCTTAGTCCCACTCATTATGCATTAGAGTGACGATAAATTAATTGATAAACCAACCAATTTTAAAGTGATTACCCCTAGGTATATTAGATAAGTGTATTCCATGAATGTATTTATGGTTTTTCAATATATTTATTTCTATATTTAATTTATTTTCCTTTCCAATTTTTAGATTGTTAAAAAAATTTATGTTTTATGGTATTATAAAAAAGATATTTGAAAAACAAACGAAAAGTGGTGAATATAATAACTTAAGTGTAAGAACTCTGACATTTTTTCCAAGTATGTCTTCCTGTTCTGGTCATTTTTGGGAAAAAGAGGAGAATCAAGAAATTTTCCAAGTACACGCCGTGTACTTTCTAGGTACATGTCGTGTACTTTGTTTCCGCGCAAGTCCCTCGCTGCTAGTCGGAAGCCTCTGATGTTTGGGGAAATGCCCTTGAGGTCATGTGGTGAACCGGGTATGGGGCACTAGTTGAGTGGCTCTGGATTCGGGTCGTTACAAAGTGGTATCAAAGGGAGGTTCTTTTCTTTTATTTCTATTGACTTACTATTTAGTGACAATAGAAAGGGATAGGATGGAATAGGTAAATGGTAAATAGTTGTGCCCGGGAGTTCTAGACCCCATGTACAGGGAAAAATCCAGGTTACCTTGAATATTGCAATTTTCAAGTTTTGAAAATTTTAATGTTTACATGATTTCACCGTTGGGTGGTGCACTTGTTTGGTGTTGTTACTATTTATATGATTGTGGTTCTATTTTGTTGCAACCCGATGAGATGAGGGTATTCCATCTCATGCGCCATATAGGCACTTGTTAGGAGATCACATGTCCTACATTTTGTCATGCCATATAGATTGCATTAGAAATTGCATGCTGTTGTGATAGACATTGTGAAAGAAAATGCATGCTGTTGGGATAGCTTCTTTGATAGAATACCTCCTATGTTGATAGGGTATCGTTGTTTTGAGGTTCTTTATCATGGATGCCAAACTTTGGTCTTAGAGGTGTTATGGTCCCTTGAGGATTGGAATTGTGTGGATCGTGAGTTGTTATACTGTTTACTTATTATACGCATGGTTATGATGCCAAGCTTTGATTTGCGGGGAGTATGGGCCCCGACTGATTGAAATTTGACACCTTAACGCTTGTTTCTCTGTGTTTTCTAGGCTCCGGTGCAGATCTGGGGATACTGTTCAGAAAAACCTAGATTACACGGCATGTACTTCATGAATACACGCCTTATAGTTTTTAGTTGTGCCACTGACTGTGTGGGCAGGGACATGGGGTTGTGAAAGTTTTTATAGGAACACACCGTGAACTAGTTTACACGCTGTGTAGTATAACTTGGGTATCTGACCAAGTCACGAATAACACGGGTCGGGGGTTTCCTTCAAGTACACGTCGTGTCTGTCTGGAACATGCCATATAGGGTCAGTTGTGTGTCAGGCCGTGTCGCTAACAACACGGGCCAGGTAGGGCATGTCTAGTAGACGCCCTGTCATCCTTGAACACGCCATGTAGTTTTGTCTTAGAGGAGCCGTGTGACCTAGCCGTGTAGCTGAATACATGGGTTGGGAAATCCACAAGGAAACATGCCATGTACCAAGTTGACACGCCATGTAGTATTACTCTGTGTACCAGTCTGTGTGGCTAATGACGCGGACAGGGGGAAATCTTAAGGACATGCCATGTAAGTGGAAAAACATGACGTGTAGTTTCCCACTAGGACAGTCTGTGTTCCTTTCCATGTGGGAGTAATCGGGCAAGAAGAAAAAGGAGTTAGTACACGCCATGTATTTTGAGAACACGTCGTGTAGACGGGTGGTTTACACAGCCATGTATGTCCAAGGTACACACCCAGGGTAAAATTTCAGGAAACATGCCGTATAGTGGTACTACACACTGTATAGTCGTGTTTTTCCCAAATTTAAGAGATTTTCTCACCTATTCTATTTTACTCTCTTAAGTTGAAACTGTGTTCATTTTTAATAAATGTGTTCTTGTGATCTTGCAGACTCATGGCACTAAAACGTCCTCCTGTTGCACATCAGGAACCATGCAGTGACCGTAAGCCTGATATGGCAGATTAGGGAATACCAGTAGTTCCGCCTATCATTCCAGATATGGCACCTGCAGTGATTCCAGACACTAGTGTTTACACTCAGTTGAGAGAGGGTTTCATTAGGTTCAACAGAACTTCTGGGGAGCTCAGCATCCTGCCCCGTCTATGGCAGAGCTGACGAAGGTTTTTCAGCAGCACCATCCTCCCACGTTCACAGGATGGAGGACCGCAGACTGCAGAGTCATGGCTAGAAGCTATGCTATCCATATTTGAGCACCTAGAGATGCCTCTAGAGAGGAGAGTAAATATGGAAACTTATATGCTGTGAGATTCCACCAAGAGATGGTGGGATGTGGTTTTACAGGCAGGTCACCAACAGGCTATGTCTTGGGAGGAGTTTTAGCGTACGTTCTACAACTACGTCTACTCGGCGATGCTGAGGGCTGACAAAGCCAGAGAGTTCATGAACCTGCAGTAGGTTACTCTCAATGTTATGGAGTATTCCTCTCGCTTCACAGAGTTACGGTGTTTCACTCCCGTTCTGGGAAATGACGAGATGTTTTTAGTCAGGAAGTTTGAGGAGGGCCTCAGGCCGGACATCAGGTCAGAGGTGAACGTCTTTCAGTTGACTTCTATTACTCTTATCATCAACTAGGTGCTTATCAAGGAGAGAAACATGAGGGAGACTGGAGCTGTGGACCAGGGTGGTTCAGCTTCTAGGGCAGATTCTTTTTAGGTAGACAGCAGGAAGCGCCACCGAGAGTCTACACGAGGTGACTCTAGGAAGCGAGGTATTCCTTCCGGTAGATGATATCGTCCTTCTGGAAACCAGGTGGCATGGTGTCTGTGTGGGAAAAATGGGAATAATAAGCCTCAGTGCCCAAGAGACCCAGTGGAGTGCTGATCTTGTGGCAAGATGGGTCATCTGCAGCGTTTTTCCAAGGTTCTTCTTCCAATGGCTAGTGAAGGAGGTTCATTTTCGTCTCCGCGTACAAGAGAAGGATTACCAGTTCTGCAGCAGACCAGGGGCTGAAGTTCTTCAGGTCGTTTAGGCTAGGGTAGAGGCCATGGATATAGTGTTCAGGCTTAGGGATGGTTAGCTCAGGGATCTGAGGTTGATACACAGGGCCGCGGTGCAGGACAGACGTTTGTGGTAGAGAAAATTCATCAGGACCAGGATCCTGGACCTTCTATAGTTCGAGGTATGATTTTAGTAACCTCAGTTTTATCCTCTGTGCTTTTCGATATATGAGCTTCTCATAGATTTATTTCTTTGCATACCGTGGAAATCCTTATACTCACTATTTATACTTATGAGGATATGATGAAGCTAGACACTCCTTTGGGAATTAGAACTGCTAGCATGCGTCAGTACTTAGACTGCCCCCTTGAGGTTGGTAGGTGTATTTTTTCATGGAGTATCTATGTTTTGGAGATTACAGGCTATGATTTCATTCTCATGATGGACTGGTTAGTTCCCTTCCAGGCCTTTGTCGATTTCTATTGCTGTAGGGTGAGTTTCACAGCACCAGAGGGGAGATCTTTTCTTCAAAAGGGAGAATGGGATGTCCAGGCGAGCAGAGATGGACCAGAGCATCATGGGTTGGGCGATGTTACAGCTCAGATTACTAGATTATATCTATATGACCAGGGTACTTCTCAGATAGATTTTCCTCCAGTGGTTAGTCGCTTTCCATATGTCTTTAGAAAATACTTTTCAGGTTCGCCTCCGAAGCATGAGGTGGAATTTTCTATTGAGCTTGTGCCAGGAGCGGCACTGGTGTCCATTCCTCCTTATAGGAGGGCTACACTTGAGTTGCAGGAGCTCAAGAAGTAGTTGGAGGAGATGAAAACAAAGGGATTTATCTGACCCAGTACTTCTCCTTGGGGTTCGCCCGTTCTATTTGCAAATAAAGAGGATGGTACTTTACGGATTTGTGTGGACTATCAAAAGATAAACTAGTTGATGGTCAAGAACCGATATCCATTACCGTGGATAGATGATCTATTTGATTAGCTTCGATGATCCAGAGTCTTCTTGAAGATCGACTAGAGATACGGCTACCACTAGTTGCGTGTCAGACCATCTGATATGCCTCTTACATTCTTCCGGATCAGTTATGATCTGTATGAGTATTTTCTTATGCAGTTCGGTCTCATGAACGTTCCAGGAGTTTTCATGGTGCTGATGAACATAGTTTTCCATCCTTACTTGGATTCATTCATGGTGGTTTTCGTGGATGATATCTTGGTGTACTCTCACACTCGACAAGACCATGCTACCCATCTTGAGATCATTCTGAGTATATAGAGGGAGCATCGGTTATATGTTAAGCTCTCAAAGTGCCACTTTTTGATGGAGGAGATTCACTTCCTGGGTCATGTCATCTCAAAGATAGGAGTATCAGTAGACCTAGAGAATGTGAGAGTAGTAGTTACCTGGGAGCAGCCGAAGAATGTCTTCGAGGTATGAAGTTTCTTAGGGATTACTGGTTACTACAGACGGTTTATACAAGACTTATAATGATTAGAAGCACCATCGAAGGTCTTTACTTAGAATGGGGTGAGGTATGTTTGGTCAAAAGCATGCGATTCAGCCTTTCAAGAGCTGAAGGGGAGATTGACTTTAGCACCGATTCTAGTTTTTTCGGAGCCGGGCAGGAGTTATACAGTTTTCTGTGATGCATCTGGAATTAGGCACGGGGAATTTCTTTCGTAGGAGGATCATGTTATTACGTACGAATCTCATCAATTGAGGCCACATGATAGGAACGGTCCTACGCACAACCTAAAGTTGGCTGCAGTCATTCATGCCTTGAATTATTGGAGACATTATCTTCTGGGAGATCATTTGTTTTGTATATACTGACCAAAAGAGCCTCAAGTATATCTTCACGCAGTGTGACTTGAATCTAATACAGTGGAAGAGGGTTGAGTACCTACAGTCTTTCGATTTTGAGCTTTCTTGTATGCTTGGGAAAGGTAACGCTGTAGAAGACACACTGAGCAGGAGGACATATATACAGGTAGTACAGGAGGCCAACAAGAAGTGTCATCTTATGGATCTATTTTCTAAAATGCATTTGGTGGTGCACAACAGACAGGGTCAGTCCTTTCTTTCATATGTAAATGTTACCTCAACCCTTCTTGATCGAGTTCGAATGAGGCAGCTATCAGATTCTGAAGGCTTAGTCTTACAGGAAAGCATGTCAGAAGAGGACCCTCTTCCCGGATGGATCGTAGGAGAGGATGAGATCTTGCATTTATAGGGACGCATATGGGTGCCAGCAGATATATGCGAGGAGCTGATGCGAGACTTTCATTCCTCAGTTTGGGCAGTTCATCCTGGCATCACCAAGATGTATCGTGATCTACACCGCTAGTAATGGCGGTCGGGTATGAAGAGAGATGTTGCTAGTTTTGTCATGAGATGTTCCACCTGTCAGCAGGTGAAGGTGGAGCACCAGCGACCAGCATGGCTTTTACAGCAGCTACCCATTCCCAAGTGGAAGTATAATGATATCGTGATGGACTTCGTGATAGGGTTACCGAGATCGCCTCGAGGGAATGACGCGGTAATGGTTGTCATTGACAGACTCATGAAGGTTTCTCACTTCTTTCCATTTAAGGAGACCTTCGGTGTTGATGAGCTTGGATGATTGTACATCCGTGATATTGTACACTTTGATTGGCTTCCGAGTACTATCATTTCAGATAGGGACTCTCGCTTTACGTCGCATTTCTGGCAAGGGCTATAGAGGGGTTTGGGTACACAGGTACTTCTAAGTACATCTTACCATCCCCAGAGAGATGGCCAATCAAAGCACATGATTCAGGAGCTAGAGGACATTCTATGAGCCTGCGTCCATGATTTTGGAGGTTCTTGGGAGAGAGATTTACCTCTGGTGGAGTTTTCCTACAATAATAGTTTTCAAGCAACTATTTAGATGGCACCTTACGAGAGTTTGTACGGTAGGCCGTTCCGATCACCCTTGTGTTGGATGGAGGCTGGAGAGGTAGCTATGATGGGACCTCGTCTTGTTCAAGAGACCACAAAACAGGTGGAGTTGATTCGACAGAGGATGGATACTGCACAGTCTCGGCAGAAATCTTATGCGGATCAGCAGAGATGACCATTGGAGTTCAAGGTCAGAGATCAGGTTTTCCTATGTGTTACTTGAGGTTGGGACACGAGAGGATCAGGAGACAAGGTAAGCTTTCACTGAGGTACGTCGGGCCGTTTGAGGTCCTGGAGAGAGTCAGGATGGTTGCTTATGGGTTGCAGTTACCTCATAGGTATCAGTCTATGCATGACGTCTTCCATGTTTCTCAGCTTCGACACTATTTCTCAGACCTGTCTCATGTTTTTCAACTCGAGGAGGTTGATCTAGAGCAGGATGCATCATTTGAGGAGAATCCTATCAGGATTGTTGATTCTAGTGCAAAGGTACTTCATGGCCAATCTGTTCCTCTGGTACGGGTGCTATGGCAGTACGGCCGTGTACAGGAGGAGACTTGGGAGAGGGAGGCCTATATGTGATCACAGTGGCCAGAGTTGTTCGAGGTTTCTTCATCGCCACCCTGTTAGGGAAATTTGGGGACAAATTTCTTTGAGGGTGGAATTTTTTAAGAACCCAGACCTTCTTTTCAGGTATGTTTTCCTTTTCTGGACATTTTTGGGAAAAAGAGGAGAATCTGGAAATTTTCCAAGTACAAGCTGTGTACTTTCTAAGTACACACTGTGTACTTTGTTGTTGTGTAAGGACATGTTCTAGCCATCTCCAGGCCATACACATGATGTTTATGGGTGATGTGGAGGGCACTTAATAAGATGTACAGAAAATACTAGTACAAGCCCTGTACTCTAAAAGTACACGTCGCGTACTTTCATTTTTTTTCATTAAATGGATCGGGGTCACGACTTAACCCCGAATACGTCTTCTTCTCCAGCTTCTTTGACTGAGAGCGAGGGTATGGCCGCAGATCTTCTCTATGCCACCAATCTGTCACCTACTGTCCGAATCGAACACCTTCGGTTGCTATAGAATCGCAGTGGTGAGTTATTGGTTCCTCTTTATCCACGTTTCCTGATTCTTTCTCTTTTGAGAGTTATCTGAGGATGAATGTTTTAGACGTTTTTGCAAATCTACTCTGTTCTAGGCTGATTCATGGTCTGAGGTTCAAGTACATCGATCTCCTAGGATCTAGGTAGGTGGTTTGTTTCCTTACGATGAATTTCTTTGGTTTTTTGTGAAAAATTATCGGATTCCCATGTATCGGGTATCTCAGGTAAGGGTTTTGATCATGAATTATTATCTGCCTTAAATTTCGTATATTCTTGAGGTTATTATATGAATATTATAGTCTTGTTGCACGTTTTAGGATCACCCCATGGGTGTTATCCTTGTTTGGCAATTTATCGCCATTTGGCACAGTTGCCTAAAAGGCAAACCCAATTGCAATTGCTAGTTTGCTTGTTATAACTGATTGCATGTTTTTTCTACTGTTTACATGATTTTGATTCATTGTAGCTATTATCCAAGTAGTTTTTGAACATTCTTAGGGCTAATAACAGTCGCTTACGCACGACTAGACTGCTCAGGGCTGTGTGAACGTGGTGCGGTAGACTAAAGAGGGGATTGACGTTTCAGGGCTTCCCTAGAGAGTCTGTTATAAATTAGTAACGTTTTCATACCTATGGGAATTAGAATTTGTGCTTCCTTAGAGTTTCCTTAGTTATGTATCGAGACTATAGGGGGAATTAGATGTAAGTGCTTCCTTAGAGAGTCTATAGCTTTCGTTGCAAGACCAAAGAGGAATTGATGGTGAGTGCTTCCCAGAGTGTATGTGCCTTGTATGATTACTTGACTATAGGGGTTTTCCAGTATGAGACACCCAAAGATTCAGTGTGAATATTGTTTGGTTGGTTGTGATGATCCCACCAAGACAAAGAACAAGCTTGAATTTTGTACTGCTTATAGTTTAGGTAGTCTGCTGAGATACTAGTTGTGTTACTTGCTATGCTTTGGGAATATAGAGATGTTGCTAGATTCCTTGGGTGATAATTAAATGACTGAATTAAATTACTAAATAAATGTGAATGGAGGTTCATAGGATTGTTTACTTTAGTGTAATCCTATTTCTCGACTGCATTTATTTCATTTACTTTTGCTATATTTCTCACTAGTATTAGGGTACAGATCTTGTGGTGGTTACCTACTTGGATTAGTCTCACACCCTGTTTGGGTCTTGCTTTTCAGCCCAATAGGTTATATGGTTGCAGGTGTGGATAAGGATTGTGGCTTTTCTACTTCAGGTACATGATTGCTGGTTGGAGCTGGAGAGAATAGGACCGAGCCTAGGCTTGCGATGCTGCAGGAATTGTTGTTTACTTTTAGTACTTGGTTCTGAGTTGTATTTCAACACATTGTTATGTTTGCTACCTTCCTTAGATACTTGTACCTACTACATCATTTTTATCATTATTATATTATATATTGCTTCCGCTATTTGGTTTCAGTCATTGTATGATGTTTATTGCTTCCGCTATTGACTATTAATTCTTTTTCTTTGTATACCTTACCAAATGAGAGCATAGTTTCCCCAATGACTCACCAAGGCCCTCGTTTCTAGTCGGCAGCCTCTGGCGTTTGGGGAAACGTTCTTAAGGTCATGTGCCAAATAGGGTACGGGGCACCATTTTAGTGGCTCTAGATTTGGATCGTTACATTAAGGACACTTATTTACATGTCATGAATCAGAGCGGTATGACACTAGAATATTAAAGATGTAGGACAACATCATAGGAAGGACAATTTAGAGAATAAATATAGTGACATTTTTATTTCATTTAAGAAATACATTATGTGAGTTTTTTTGGTGAAGTTATTTTTTAAAATATACACTGAAGTTTGTGGCGCCTTCACATGTAATGAAAATTTGAATAGTACACATCGTGTAAAAGACACATGATATGAGAGTATCGAGATACTTATTTAGAGATGTTGATACCATACATTACATGATGTTTCAACTTTCCACTTCCTGAACCCATTATATGAATGATAATTTAATGCATTGGTACTGATGGTTGGATGTGAAACCCTATTTATTCACACCATAGGCCACAATTTTCGGGCGATCAGATGTTGGGGGAAAGAAAACATCCACATAAAAACCCTACTATTGCTACTACCCTATAGGTTTTGTTCACTCTTTTCTCTCACCCTCTCATGGCTACCTTGATGAGGTGATTTCTTTGTGTCGGGGCATGCGCGATAAACAAGGATTGATCATATAAGTTATTTTATTTTTTATTTCAATTCATTTCAGGTTTTTATATGTTTTCTTTGTTAATTTCTCTTCCCATGTTCTTTTTTCGTGACTATTACAAGTTGGTTTAAGATGTAAATTTAATTTATTTCTTTATTTGAGAATGGCAATTGTCAGAGTTGATTTAATTCCATTATTTAAATGTTAGATCAAGGGCTTAGACTTCCGTAATAACCATTGGACTAGTCATTACCCTATGATTAAATATTTTTTATGGATACACATTCTTTTCAATCTGAATTACCAGGCCCTGAGAAAGGGAGAGTTTAGGATGGTGATCATTTACCATGACTATTAGACTCACTAGGACCTTGTTCAGATGAATGCAAGATTATTAAATAATTATCTCATAACATATTATCCCATTAACCTTGATTCATTTCTACTTTGAACCCACTTTGTATTTTTTCTCCCATGTTATTTACTATTCACTTACTCGGTAGATTAGATTCAATTTCTGTAAATCATAATCATTTTAAGTCTTTTTTATAGAATTAATATTTCTTCTAACTATTTCCTTGTGGGTTTAACCTAAGACATTCACATCCTATACAACCCTATAGATTATTTGTTTTTTTATTAATATTTTATATTTCTAAATTTGGTGACCCCATGGGAATTAATGACACCCCCCGAACTAACAAAATTTTGTCATTGTTTCTGGGGATAAAAGTATAGAATTTATTTGTTTAGTAATTTAGGCAAAATATTTCCTCGTATTTTTTGTTTCTTGATTTTAGCATTGGGTTTATTTATTTATTTTTAATTAATTTTTACCACATTAGGTATTTTTATTATAATGGTAAGTCTACAAGGAATGATGAATACCAAAAATATGTTCACCTTCCTGCTATAATATATGGCGCAACAACTTAATGAAATGAGAATTCTGAAAAATAAATTCAAATAGTACCCTCAACAACACCCACGATTTGAATGCACAACAGTCCATATCCTAGAGCCAAAAATTCTACGAGAAAATTCACGATCAAATAATAATGGATAATGAAGTAGAGGTAAGTGAAACTTTTGATGCTGATATATATTTTAACCATGATGCCCTCAACTTTTTAGGTTTATTGGATAAATGAGAACTTATTGTAGAAATTGAGTGGTCAAAATCACAATTAAGAAAAATTAAAGTAGAATAAAGTAAAAAAGAATAATAAATAGAAGAAAAAGTAACCTCAAATGTTAAGATGCTACAATGATTCCACAAAAAACTAAGACGGTAGCTGAAGGATGAAGAAGTGGAACCATCTTTACCTTACACTGATTTTACAGAATAAGAAAAACAACAGGATAAGTTGAGTAGTCAGAGGCTGAACATGAAGAAATCATTTATGAAATTCAATACAAACAAAAAAAAATTGGGAAGGAAGATTATTACCTAGTCTATATCGATGTTGAGAACTAGTTTGTTATACTCAAACTATCCAGACTCTAGTTAGGACCTTAGAATACCATGTTAATTCATTGATGATAACTACAGCTGATTAGGGTCAATTTAAAATTCAAGATTGGGTGAACATAATACAATTAGCTCTATAATAAACTCAAATTATCTAACCCTTTTATGGTCGAGCTAAATGACCATTAAAAAAGAAACTTCCTATAGGTAACCCAATTTTTTAAATTTATTTCTAGGAATTTAGATTTACTGATTTATTAGGATTTAATTTCAATTACCCATTTATAGTTGAGTATTATTGGATGGCCTTGAAATTTCACTTCATTTTTATTTTTTAGGTTCAAGAGAGAGTTATATGTAGAAAGCAATATGAGGTATGAAGGAAAGCAGTAGGGCCATTACATGTTGTGATTCCCATTCAGATCATAAATTAAACAGGATACAGGTTTTGAATTTCATACAAATAGTGAATATATAATATTAAGAGAAGATTTATATCACTTTAAAACATCATACAAAAGGGGAGTAATCATTTCCATTCTAAATTTTTCAACTGTATTACCAACATTTTTTATTTAAATATTTAACTATTAATTGCATCCCTATATCTGATTCTAACATTAATAAGCTGAAATATGAGACATAAAATTCATAGGATAATTTTCATTCCATTATTTTAAATTTCTTTGTCAGTAAGTGTGAATGAGAAAATATGGAAAAGAATCAGTATAGATAAGAATGTGGTTTTGGATTAAATAAATCATTATTTACGGGACCATGTTGATTTCGGTAAAAGATTTTTTTTGATATTTGACCAAGATTTGAATTTATGATGTTTTAATTAATTTATTTTATCATTGGTATGAACTTACATGAGTATTTATCGGATCCATTCATCTCACCAATGCTACATTCTATTAGACTAGTAATTTTCATTCTTTCTATAGTATATTTCTTTTAAAACTCAGGCATGTTCCCTTATATAAATTTCTTCACATCTTATCATAGTTGTGACTACATAGAATCTATTTTAAAATGAGTGAGACATATTTTTTATCCCTTTATCTATATAACCACCATGAATTAATCCTTTTTATTCCCATAGAATAAATGAGCAACCTTATTAGGAAAAGATCTATGTTATTTTCTTATCTTATCCATTCCTCTCATCCTCTAAATGTTTTCAATAATATTTAAAAGAGTATGTGTGGGGTGTTATTTTACAACATATAACAAGATATAATTAATTGAGGATATTCTATTTAATTTTCATTATGATGTTAGGAGAGTCCATGTATTTTTTATTCTATCTTATTATTCACCTATCTATCCAAAAAAACACCAAAAAATAAAAGAAAAAAGAAAAATGAAAAAAAATGAGTTGTGTCTTGGGAGGATCAAAAATCACCTCTACCAAACCAATTATGTATTTATATATGGTGGTTAGATATTGGATGTGATATTTCTCATAAGAATATATTTTGAAAGGGAAAAAAATAAAAAAGAAAAAAAAAGAAAAAAGGAAAGGAGAAAGAGAGGTTGATTCATTCATTGTTCTTAAAAGTATCATGATCCCACTTTTAGATTTGGGGGGGATAGATAAATAAAATATATAAAGGGAGATTTTATGTAAATCTTATCTTTTAATATAATTAATTATGTTTTAGATTAAAACCTTCTTTTTAAGATTTAATTTTTAAATCATTTACCCACATTCCATAGAGCCTGAGGGTCATTTTATCCTAAATGATAAATCCCTCATGATTAATTGTGATTTATGACTTTATGTGTATTGATATGTTAGATGTATTGAAAGCCTATGGTAAGTAACATTTTCTTAAGGTATGTTCTGAATTCGATTTACAATTTCACCATGGTGATGAGTGCAAAAATTCATGTAAGATAAATTTCCAATGGCATGCATGTTAATAATGAATTGAAAAATAAAAATGGATGAATAAAAATTAATGGTTGTCTCAAAGAAGTTAAATTCTTGGTTGATTAGTTTTTATTTAAAAGTTAGGAATTGATGAATTGTATTATTTCATGCTTGAATATTTAATTTCACATTTGATCAATGGTTTTTATTCATATAGGATTTAAAGCTCGGTAAGGTGAGAATCCTTTCTAGTAATTTAAGATTTCATCCTTGAGTAAAAGTCCGAATTCAACTGTGGGGGTATTTAATAATTCTATTCCATGCATGTATTTTTTGTGTTTTAATATATAGATTCCTGTGGGAATAGAAAATTTATAAATTTAAAACACGAATAAAAAATCATTAAACTATAGGTTTGTATAGGATATGCAAGTCCAAGGTCAAACCCATAGAGATAGGGTTGTAGAAAATATTAATTCAATAAGAAAGACCAAAAATAACTGTGATTTTAATTAATCATATCTAATCAACTGAGAATGTGACTGGTGAATAACATGGGAGACTAGAATATAAATATGGTGTTGGGAAGAAATATATCGAGGCTCATGGGATAACAAGCTATGAGATAATTAATTAAAAATTATGCATTCATCATAATTAGGTCCTAGAAAGTCTAATGGACATGGTAAGCACTCTCTATCCTAAAATCTCCTCTTCTTGTGGTCTAGTACATTATATTGTGAAGAATGGGTAACCAAAATCCATATTTAACACATGGTAAGAACTATCCCAATGATCATGGTGGAAGTATAAAACCTAGACCTCAAAATTAAACAAATACATTCAATAAACTCATGAAATTATCATGATCAAAGAAAGAAATAAATCAAATCCACTTCCTAACCTTACTTACAATGGTCAAAAAAATAAACTCGAAATAGAAATAAATAAAGAAAAAATATAAAATGCCAACATGAATTGTAATAAAAAATAAAAAACCTTATGAAATTAATCCCCATTCACCATGCATGTCATGGCATAGAGAAATTTTCCCCCATGATATCCATTAAGGGTGAGAGAAAAGAATTTATAAAACTTATAGAGTTCCAGCAGCAGCTTGGTTCCTGAGCAAATGTCATTGTGACCCCTCCCTCTAATCCCCCCAAAGTGGTGGACAAAGGTGTGACTAAATGGTTTTTAATTTCAAAATCTCAGTGAAAACACATTAAACTATCATTATTTCGACAGGTTCATGATGTGTAAATATTACACTTCATGAAATGTATAGTAGAGGCTTCTCCATATACTATCATGTTACTCTCATATCATGTGGCGTTTACACAATATGTAATGCTCTAATTTTCACTGCATGAGAAGGTGTTGTGAACTTCAGTTTATATCTTCCTGTATAATATATCCCAATGAAATAACATCATGTACTAATTTCATGATGTGAAAATTTCCCCTTCCAGATTCTCTAACTCCGACTTCATATAATATTGGCATCTAGCTTTAATATTCCGATATCGCACCATGCCACACCAATATTCAACTCTTTTTTTCCTCTTAAAAATATTTATTTAATCCCATCATAAAACATAAAGCAAGACAAAATGTCTAAAAGTTAGAAAAAATAATTGATTAAATAAAAAATATATATTAAAACACCATAAAATACATGTATGAAATACAATTATCAATGATCTATCCATAAATAATTATTGATGGACCTATAATCTGAACTAAAAAAACATATACCATCAAAAATCATGTGGAATAATGATACATTAAATATTATTCAAGGATCATAATCATAAGAATTTATAAATATAGCATATCATTTAATCGAAGTATATAAAATAATTATAGAATAATCATTAGAATAGAAAATAATTTTGAATATATCTTCAGGCATTATGTTCATACATCGACCTATGAATAATGATTTCTTAATATCAACCACACACAAAAATTATCATAAACACCCTTGTATGTCAATCACATAAAAACAAGTGAAAAAATCTTCTAGCATCTCAATAACATAACAAAAATTTATAAAAATCTTCCAATATCTCAATCATGCAATCAACTTGTGAACAATTATACTCATATCTCATCCACAAAATTAACTTGTTCATATATCTTTTCACATCATATTAAGATACAATTTCATTATATCAAGTGACATGAAACCTCAAAAAATGAATTGGAGGAAAATACAGGACATCATCTATCAAACAACCATACATATGTGTTCTATTACAAAAAATAACATTCTATATATCGTAAACAGCACATTGAAAATGAATTAGTTTCATAAACCTTTCAAAAACACCATATAACATGGACATAATGAATAATAGGATATAAAAAAAATAAGGTTTCCCAAAATTAATCAAATCATAGTAAAAATGGTGCATGATAAAAATGTCACATCATGAAATAAAAAACATTAAGAGAAAATAGAAGTGAAAATAAAAATGTTTTCAAAAATCCTTCTAAAACATTGAAGTATAAATTACTTTCAAAAAAATTGAATTTAAACTGATCAATTTTAAATATATTATTCTAAACAGTTCCCAAAAACTATCCTTTAAAACATATAATGGTTATCAAAAAAAATATAGCGTTGAAGATAAAACAATTGATTTATGATGAATGAAAAAAAATTTAAATTTCTTTTATTGAAAAACAACATCTTAAAATTGGTAATAATAATATTCCATTTTAAAATAAAATAGAAATATTGAGGTAACATGAGCTAAAACATATTTGGGTTTCAAAATAATAATAGATAAAAAATTTGGGAATAATGAACATGTTGATGGATTAAAATCCATCTTTAAAGGATATGATATTTTTTATTAAATAAATCATGTTTTCATGAGAATGAAATTCATCGATATATAATATATGAGTTAGAAACATAATTTTCCCTAGAGGTAAAAGAGTAAATGTTTTATAGAATAATAAGTAAAATGATTTATCAAACATAGAAAAATTAAACTCAAGGATTAAAATTTTAATTTAAAGAATGAAATTTTTTGTAAACTAATTCCCTTACTAAGGTCATAATTCTTGAAAAAAGGGACATTTAAGAAGGGGTTATATAGTAAAAATTTAAATACCTTCAAAGAAAAAAAATCTCCACATAATAAAATAAAAGTGATGAATGTGCTTAATTTATATTAAATATGTTCATTATTAATAATCACAACTTACTGAATAATAATTTTGTTTCCAAAAAACACTTATGATAATGGAAATTTAAGAATAAGAGGGTTGTAATGAAATTTAAATTCAAGTATCTTTAAATGAGTGATATAAATTATATATGAGTGAAATATGAAGTTAACACTCCATATAAATTAATTTTTTTTCACAATATTAGACAGTTGTAATGGATTTCAAAATGACTAAAGGAAACCCTTACCTTGTTTTCAATCATACTCGATTGTTCTCTAACAACATTGGAAGATTGACTTTTCCATTCAAAAACCTTCAAAATGAATTCCATAAGAGAAATAAACTTAACCATAATCTTATTTAAATGGGAGAGTTTTCTATGAGAAGAAAATTTGAAGATATTCTTGGATAAATTCATAGGATAATTGAATCTTGAGGTGGTGGCGGTGTTAGCTTTTTATAAGTGAATTTAGGGGTAGTTTTGGAAGTAAAAAAGAAATTTTTTAATAATGTAAAGTAACTATTCTATGTTTAATAGCTTCAAAATGTTAAAATGTATTAGGAAGTGTGTGTGGTTCAATATTTTAATCATAAATTCATTTTGGATACAGCCTATAGTATTTTATGCTATTTCATTTAACTTTTTCACAAATTTACTTTCACAATGGTATTTAGAATTTAACCATATTAATTAATATTAATAAAAATAATTAATTTTATTCCTTTACCATAATTCAATATTCTTATTTAAATATTTTATAATTTTAAAATATAAAATTTTTAATGGATTGAAATATTAATTTTAAAATAAATGTAGATAACATGTAAGACATATTTTTTAGGAAAAGTTTGGTATTATGATTAAACAATTATATACATGATAATATTCCCATATACTAATTTTGTGAAATAAATTTTTTTATTACAAAAAAAATGGTTTATGGATTTCAATTCAATTTAAAACTCAATTTCATCATCAAAACATTTAAAAATGAAAAATAATACTTAAAATACTTATTTTGATAAATTAAGATTTTAAATTAATTCTAAAAAATTTGTACATGGGATTTGTAAATTCTAAAAAAATTAAAATTCATAATTTAATTCCTTAAATATATATTTTATTACATAAATTTATTTTTATTCATCTAGGACATGATATTATAATGATATATTGATAAAAAAATATAATGTTCGAAAAAAATGTACTTTTCTACTACAAATAAATCTTTTTGGAAGAAACCTGAATAAAAAATTAAGTGAATTTTGATGTGTGAAATTCAAAAATTAATTTTATTTAATAAAATTTATATTATTAAAATTTTATTTTTATTTTTAAAAAAGAAAAATATATATAAATAATATCACTTTTATTGAAAATAACCCTTTTCAATATTACTTAATATTAATTATTTGTCATATAATGGTAATATAGTTTAATGGTTTACCATATTAGTGTATGATATATCATTTTTAAAAAATTTATAAAAATATATTTTGGTTGTATTATATTTAGTGTAGCGCGTAATGAAATTTATCGAATATAAAATTAGTTTTACATGGTCTTGAATATCATGTCATTACATTATACCACCTTAAATAAATTTTTACATACCAATTTTAATTATTAATCATTTAAAAAAATAGGTAAGGGTATTCTTACCATATTCATCATTTGGGGTATAACCTCTAACATGAAATCTACCTCACTCCTTTTGGACATATCTACTTACCAATTATTCTTCAAAAAACAATATCTATTCATACAATCTTATACCCAATTATGTATATACCCTAGTCTTATATTCTCAATAAAATACTTTTCACATAACCATTTTAATCTCCAAGAAATTAAACCACAATGAAACCATATATCCTTCAGGAAAATAACACTATTCTTAACCCCTAAATTTTATAAAATCATACTCTAGTTATTATATACCACAATCCAAAAAAGTGATTAACTTTAAACAATCACAAATAAATTATCAATAAAAAGGTTACCAATAATCTCAAATATAATTTGTTAAAAATAAATATTTCAATCCTTTGTTATATTAATATCTAGAATATATTAAACTAAATTTTTATCAATACCTCAATCATGTGTTCTTCAATTGTTATCCCTAAAAATGAAACCATGTGAAAAGTTAACATATCATTGTTATTGATACCATATAATATATGTTTCCAAACCATTAAAGTAAAAATAATAAATAACAATCCATATATTTTTCATATAATCTTCATAAATTTTATAATATACCATAATATCGTCAAAAAATATGACTAACAAATTAACATATATAAAATTATCAAGAATTAATTTCTATTAAAATAACAACCTCTCATCATGGGGTAATACTAGGAAACTCACCTTTTCCCATCATAATAGGCATATAAAAGGATTATCAACCATTTATGTATGACCCCTTATTCAGTTATAGTACATAGTGGTTTTCTTATAGGGGAATCTATCCTTTTATCCCTTCCCTTTGCTTGTTTCTAAATCCTTTGGCACTTAGAGGTGTCCTAGAGCAGGTTTGATGGAGTTTTGGGGTTGAAATGTGGTTTTGGGTGAATTTAACTACATGAAGTGTAGTTCATAATTTCAGAGATAAGTTCACATCCAGAATAAGAAATTTATAGCTTGATAATGGTGGATTGTAGGGTTTGATTCTATATGTGAATCATGGGTTCATGATGTGAAGTGGTGGAGGGTTAGATTTGATAAATCTATCCACAAAAAATAATAATTTGAATTGATCTGGGTTTATTGGATTTAGATGAAATGTTTTTTGGTGACTCTTAAAACCTAAAACATTCATGAATTGAAATACACATTCATATTGTGAATCCATTTCTAAAATTCTATATATAAATATTATTTCACCATTGATTGTTATGAATGCCCACTGAATTTTCATGAAATCTAGCCCATAAAAGTATCTCTCACAAGGGTTCTGAATACCTTTTGGTAGGGATTTATACCTCACTTCCCATGTTCGATCTATGGTGATTCAAGTTGAGTTTTACCCTCTTTATCATGTCATTCTTCTCCATTTAGATTTTTTTCTCGCATGTAATTTTTCTATTTTAGGGTGGTTGATATAATTTGTTATTATAGAGTTCATTTAATGTTTATTGGTTTGATTTTGTCATGAAATTATTGGAGGGATGTAGATTCCCATTAATAGTGGTAATCAATGATCCATGTTATTGTTCTATTCTCATTTAAGGACTTTTGAAATCATTTAGGCAGTAGGTTCATTACTTAACCTATTATTTTATTTCGAACAGTAAATTTATCATGATTAATAACTTTGGGTGATAGTGGAATTAACCATAATAAATATTAAACATGATAATGTAATGAAATTGTTTTTTAGTTGTCATGATTGCATCTTATTACATTATGATAATGGTTTTCCTCTTGATTTTCATGATACTGTGATAACTATGTTTTTGAATTTTTTATCTTACTATTATAATGAAAATGGATAGAGAATGTAAAGAAGGTTTTTTTATAAGGAATTTGTGAGGCATGTTAGAATGGAATAATTCTTATTAAAATTTATTGAAAATAAAATTATTATTGCGTCATGTTTAATTAAAAAATTTATTTATTATGTCAATGTAATAATTTGAAGAATGTGAAGCTATTATTCTTATTTATGAAATAATGAAGAGGAATTTTTTAATTTAATTTTATTAATTATCATTTGATGAAACTAGATGTTATTCTTGGAAGTGTGTTGAAATAATTTATAGCTTTTAATTGATGATCCCTTAGGTTACCTACGGTCGTAACTTGTGATAAATAAATTTGTTAATCCAAGACAGTAAGGAACTAGTTTTTTTATAAACAAAAATGATTTTCTCCAAGTGAGATTGTTTTCTTATAAAGGTTGGTTTCCTTGTCTTTAGGTCTTATAGGCCATATTGACTTTTGTTTTTTGATTACTACCTTGTGTTTTTTCTCTATATATGATCCTTTCCCTACAAAATGATATGATACCAGGATGCATGATCATTGAAGAGACATGGGAAGGGAGTCCCTGGTTTGTGGATTTAGATGATACATGAGATGGTGGGATACATAGTAATATGGTTAGTCATGTGTATAGTAGTTTCAAGGATGGAATCATAACTTATGGAATGGGTTAAAAAGGGATTTATCTTTTTTTTGTGCTAAAATATAGACTGATTATTTGATGATGTTATTCCTTAAAGTTCGGATGGCTAAGTTTCTTATTAACCTACAATTCATTCCCAATTATTTAATTCAATTTTTTATGATTGGTTTTTCATCTTTTCTATTGTATCTTAGGAAGAGTCATATAGTACCTGGAATTATGAAATGTTTTATAAAAAATAATTATTTTAACCCATGGGGTTGGTGCTTGAAGGATTGATGTAAATGATGATAATCTTGAGAAACCATGGGATTGGTTTTTCTATGCCTTCTGGTCATGTAAATTAGTTATTTATGTTGTTAAAGTAATGATTAAGAAATTTTAGTGATTAATTCAAATAATAAACCTAATGAAAAACATTTAATGTAAATAAATTATTGAATTAATCTTAAATTTTTGTACACTTATAGGATATCTAATCCTTATTAGTGGTAGGAATGTCTTAGAGTGACCATATCTTCATTTTATCATAATACTAGGTTTATAATTATAGTGTGGTTGTGAGATAAATAATATTTTCTATTTTTTTCTATACACTTCCCTACACAAGTCGGTTGGGATACTGACACCCAGTGTACCCTATGATGGTGTTTTCCCTAACATCTATGTCGGTGAGGAATTGATAGCTGATTACCCCCTATTTTCATGCTCTTTTCCCCTAGTAGTATTATTTGATAACATATATGGTGGTTACCATTTCTATATATGAGTACAGAGGGTTGAAATGGAATGTTGTTATTTCATAGACATGTATATGTTGATATAGCATCGTATGTATTATTATATGTATGTCATGTATGGGATGTGAGTTCTTGAGGTATAATACTTGACATATGCATTGTGGTGGATCTAGAAAATAGCTCAATTAATAATTTTATATGTGGTATAGGGTGATAAGATAATGTGATGCAGAGGGTGTATGATACATGATGATATTTTGGGATTTAAGGTATGCATGAGTTATTACTTTAGCCTGGTGTCTTTAGGTTGGAATAAAATGGAGAGAGATGGAATAAGACATGTGACATTGTGGTGGAGTATAAAACTAGTGAAAAAGTTGTAATGGGGTTCCTTATTTCAATATTATATTATATTATCTCTTATATGTGATACTTTTTGATAGAAACCCATGGAAAGGTTGGGAATATTGTATACCTACTTAGGTTATGAGTTAGTTTCACTTGTTTTTCACTAGGATTTAGTATGATTTCCTTATATTTTGGATGATTGGATTCTTGGAGAATCCTAATGAGTATACATGTTAATCTTACCCTACATATTTATAAAAAAAAATCAGATCCATTAGAGCTTTTTGGTGATTGGCTGGACATTAATAGATCCTGGGGCTCATTTTGGAGATGTTGTGGATTCATGGTCATTCACAATGATATATTTTTAGAACTTTAAGTTTTTTTACATTTTTTAAAGTGTATTAAATTACATTCATATACTTGGTATATTTTTAATTTTATATTGAGAAATAAATTTTTAGTTTTTTTCACTTATCTCTCATTTCTCTAATCATAAAGGGTAATTACTGTCATATATATGTATGGAATACCCTCAATTCATATCACCAAATAATGACCTATTGGAGGTGGTATTTAGGAGTTATAGTCTATATTCTCTCATTACTGTCCCAAGAGGGGTACCTTTAGGTTTAATGGGTCATGATAGAGTGGTATTAAAGGATTAGCTTAAGAGATTGGATGGAGTTTTAGTGTAGGCATTGAGGAGGACTTTGCGATTTGGTAGGGAAACAGTGGTAGATGAGTATATTATGTGATGTGGATAAGGGATAACAACTTGGTTATGTGTATTTAGGGCCCCCAATGATTAATTATATATACCTTTAAGTTCTCTAATCCCAATAATTGAAGTGATATAGGTTGTGAGGTATAGACCTAAGAAAGGATCATGAGTCATTTGTCTTAGTGTTTCTGCTTGAAATGGGTAGACTTTGGATTTGGTTGAACTTTAAACAATTAATTAATAAATAAATATTAAATATTATATGTCCCAGTATTAGGATTCCCTATAATATTTTTCTTTTGTTGGTGTGCCTTAAGGTGGAATTCCCCATCAAAATCACGTTGAGGATGTTTAGTATGATGTTTATGTAGATAATCACAGAGTTGAGCTAATTGATGATGAAAATAGGGGAGGACACTCCATGAAATTTAGTTCCAAAGTTGGAATAATTATGAGTTCTCCATTTTGAACTCAGTGATAAAGGACTGGTTATAATATTTAAGGATATCATTCAGTTCGATATGTGGTCAAAAGAAGCACTAGGTTTCATTAGAGGTGAAAATTCTGCATTGAGAAATGAGGAAGTAGTGGTTATTTGTCCTTAGGGAATTTGAGGGTTCATCAATCTCACGGGAGAATTTTTTAGACCAATTTATAGAAGAGTTCCTTTCTTTGATCGTGAATGTTTCCACTCTCCAATATTTCTTTACCCTTTAATAGGGTAGCTCTAGCATGAAAATTTTTAGGATATGTTTTAGGACCCCTATCCAATATGTTTTAGGCCTGTTGGAAGATTTGGAGGCCAAGGAGTGGAATTTCAAGGAGGATTTTCATCCAGTGATCTAGTACCATGTCACCCAGTCTATACTGTCGACATATCTCGAGGTGCTAGTAAGAGTAGAGGTCACTGATAAGATGTTGGATAGGACCAGATCTCCATGATTGGCGATTAATCATAATTATTAGTGTAGAATATATGTTGTCCATAGTTCTCAATTTCATGGAGAGAATGGATTTAAGAATATCGAAGGTACGTCCTAACCCCCATCATCTCATTTATCTAATGGTGGTGGATCTTAGGCCCCTAACAAGTGATCAGATGCATGTTCTTTCAATAGAGTCTAAGGTAAGTAGTGGCAAGAGTGCCCCGAATTTTTTATCATTAAGTGTGAAGTCGGTGATTCACTTTAAGTTACTTTTTTAAATCAGTTTCAACTAAGGTAGCAGTATAAAGGTTCTCCATATTTTTACTAGTACATAGGTGATGAGGTAGGATTAAGATAGCCTTATTTTTATCCTCGTACTCATAGAGTATAACGTGGTCATGTTGGTGGCCACCATCAAGGATATTGGGGCATGGATTATGTCATGGTCAGATAAATGATTTAGAATTTCTAGTCTTAGGAGAGATATATGTCATTTTACAAACCCTTTTATTTTTTTTCTATTTTGGTTTATAATTTCATTCATTTAGAGTACACCACTCCTTCATATAACCTTCCCAAGTCGATGATTTAGGAATTTAGGTGAAGAGGCTTCCAATTCCCTTGTAATTGACTACACTAGTTGGAGGTCTAGCTGATATGTATGTATTTTTTAGAGATTGTGTGCTAGTTTTTGGGAATCACTACTCTTGGGGATACTTTCAAAATTTATAGATATATCCATATGACATCATCCACAACATGGACTGGTTGTATTCAATATAATTAATTGTGGAATGTCTTAGGAGATATATTATGTTCTATGACGATGTTTGAGATTATTTTATGTTAATCGGAAATTAATAACTTCGAATCGGTTAGAGATGTGTTCCATCATTGTCTTCCTTGATGAAAGATATAATTTTGAGTTCATCGAATGTTCAGCTAACGGTTTTTACCAGGGTTGTGGAAGAGTACACTAATGTATTTCTTGATAAGTATTTGACACTAACCTCTTAATGCCGGTTCCATTTTGGGATAGATCTATATCCATATGATACTTTGATCTCGATGTTTCTATATAGAATGTCACTTTCAAATTGGGATAGATCTATATCCATATGATTCTTTGATCTCGATGTCTCTATATAGAATGTCACATTCTGAGTTTCGGGATATATGAGTATAGATCGATGATATTTTTTAATGAGGTCTTGTTCATCCAAGTGTCTCACCTTGGGGTCCACCAATTTTGTTGGTAAAGATGGCCAATAGTACTCTACAACTCTGAATTGGTTAACATTAATAGAATTAGTTGAAAAATGAATAAAAATTTAACCTCTTCCATGTATTGATGATTTATTATATCATATGAAAGGGTATAATTGGTTCTCAGATATTGATTTATGGTTAAAATATCATTAGATGCAGGTGAAGGTTAAAGATAAATCTAAGAACACTTTATGATGTCGTTACAAGAATTATAAGTTCATTATGATTCAAATTGGTGTGAAGAATTCTCTACCAAGGATTATAGGTTTGATAAACATATTTTTTAGAGAGTTCCTTAATTAGTTCATGGTGGATTTTATTAATGAAATCCTTTCCTATTCACATCTTAGGAAGAGAGTGCAGAACATCAATGGGAATTTTTGGGAGTTTTTCATTTTCAGTACCTAATTTGGAAGCTTTCAAAGTGTGGATTTTGGGATCATAAATTTTTTTCATGGGTCTTATTTTGTCTTAGTAAAGAGTAGTCATGGATCCTTCAAAGGTTTAGGGATTCCTTTCTTGTGTGTCCCCAAATACTATTTCATAGGCAAAATGTTTCATTGAACTTCCAAGATATTATATGAGGTTTATACCAGGATTCTCTTAGACTATGAATTTTATGAAATTCTTAACTATAAATGATCAGGTGTTCCTTTGGACTGTCTTGTGTAAAGTAGCTTTCAAGTATTTAAAAGATAATCTAGTGAGAAATCATTTTCTTCTTTTAATAGAATAGAGAGTTCAGTAGTAGGTTTTCTATGATGCTTCACATATTCACTTGGTTTGTTTCTTAATACAACATATGTCAGTTTTTTCTTATGGGCCATGATTGTTACATAGCTAAGAGTGTAACTATACAACCAGTGATTTCATGTAAGAATTGGTTGTGTTTTATATGAATTTTTTGAAAAAGTTAACTCATCGTTGATTGTTTTATGGTTTTCACTGATCATAATATCATTTGTTATGTCATATCCTTGTGTGACTTAAACTGGTGACAGTGATGGTGGATGGAATTATTCCTAGATAGTGACATTGATATTTCATACACGGTGGGTAGCTATATTTTTTTAGATTATGCATTGAGTAGGAATATGGGAAGTGATGTCCTATATGATTCCATATATTCATAGAGAGTGATATAAGAACTCTTAGGGATGAATCTTGTTATAGGAGTGTTTGGTGGGAGAGTATATATTTTCCATACGATGGTGAAGACATTTTTGGTGTAGTAGGTGGTGGATTCACAACAATAGGACTCCAAGGTGGAGTTCAAGAGAGAAAGAGTTTTGTGGATTTAGCTAATTGTTAGACTAAGGATGAATAGTTATATGTTTTTTTATAATAGAGTCTTTTCATTCATTCGGTAATGCATGAGGTTTTTCTCCATGAGTACCACATATAACCCTTATCAGTACATCCTAGTGTGATAAAGTTGTACCATGATCTCATATGTCAGTTTTGATCACCTGGATTGAAGTTTTAGTATTTGGGTTTGTGTCCGGATGTTTAGTATGTTATAAGGTAAAGGATTAACACTTTGTTCCTAGTGGTTTACATAATCATTTAGATGTCCCACAAGGGAAGTGGGAGTACATTTAAATGGAAATATTTACTAGTTTACCTTGAGATTAGTGAGACCATGATGTTATACAAGTGATAGTAGTAAAGTGTTTGAAAAGGTCATATATTTTATTCGAGATCAAATAATTAATCCTAGTAGAGGATTAATTGAGTAAGTATCAAGAGGTAGTGGTGAGGATATATAGAGTCCCAGAGATAATTTTCCCTAGTTTTGATCCTCATTTTAACTCTAGGGTGTGAAGAGGTATTCATCATGGTTTTGGAAATAATTTATTACTTAGAACTAATTTTAATTCATAGAAGGATGGTTAGACAGGTCAGACCATCCAAAATTTTGAAAACATATTATGGTCTTGTGTGTTATATTTTGGAGGCCTGTAGATGGGGAACCTTCCATTGGTTTAGTTTTCTTACAATAATAATTATCACTCCAACATTGGTAGGGAACCATTTTAATATTTTTATGATAGATCTAACATATCTTATATTGTTTGGAGTAGAGTTCTCAAGAGGGGGTGAATTGAATATCTATAAAACATTCTATTTGAAAAGTATTCCTAAAAGGTACTCCAATAAAAATAAATACATCCTAGTTAATCAATGTAATATGGATATGAAAGTTTTACTGTTTAAATAACTTATCAAAAGATTGATTAATTTTCATTAATCTTAATATCAGTTATTTATATTACTTTTAAAGATATTCTAATAAGTCAAAACAATTATAAAGTCTTTCCAAGATTAACTGTCAAAGTAAATTTAGTGATTTATTGAATTATACACTAAAACAGATAAAACTAAATTAAAAAACACAATGGATATAAAAAAAGTGGTTCAGTCTCAAGCTAAGACCAAATCCAGTCCACTTGGTGATCACTCACCACCAATCATTTTATATTAATAAACTCGATCCACACCCTGTAGCGGGGTAAACAATAGTACACAGGACTGTCTAGGTCACCTGACCTCTTCCACAATTTTTTATGGGTATAGACTAACATGCCACATAGGGACCTCTTACACACTTATCTATGGGAGTAAACAAGTGTAAAAATATGCGAGAGGAAAAATATCTTGTATTATATAGTTTTGATGAACGAAATATACTGTTTTTGTTTATACAGACACACACACAGTTCATTAAAGTTAAAAACAATAAAATGATGGGATAAAGTTAGAAGTTCTTTAAGTGTTATTCTATATAGATCTAGACTTATAGGATGAAGCAGATATCAGAATCGAGTCCTCTTGTGAGAAACAGAGTATCAAAAGTCTGGTGCTCTGGTTTCCAGTTAGATCTGGCTCTTGTTCTTCATAGAGTTGGTATTAAAAAGATGTTCTTGACTCTGATCTATGGTGTCTTGGATTTTTGGATTTGTGAATTCTTCGTTTATTTTTCAGATGAATTGAGATGCATGTGTCAGTTCATTTCTAAATAATTCTCATGCTTCTTCGTTATCGTGCTCGCCACTTGTTTCTAGGCCCCACTTATCCTTTTATTATTGGATTGAATGTTTTGGAGCCGACATGATGCATGTATTATGCACCTCATACCTCGTACTGTTAGGTGACATGTATATAAAGAAATATTAATTATCTCAATGCATTTAAAAGAATCAAATATGACCATTAGAAATTAAATTTAAAAAAGATAAAACAGATTAAAGAATAGTGTCACATTCTGTCTGGAAATGGTGTCACTTGGAAATGGTACCTCCATGAAATGGTGTCTTCTTCTTTTCCTTTGAGCGGTGAGATAGTTATGATGGCATTGTTGTATAGAGATCCGGAACTGGTAGCACATATGCGGTGTTAGGAACACGGTATCTAGTCACGGTGTCTGGGTCACGGTGTCTGGTCACAGTGTCTGGGTCTTGGTGTCTAGTCATAGTGTGTGGTTCACGGTGTTTGGTCATGGTGTCTGGGTCATTTTCTAGAAAAACATAACTGGTGGGAGACTCACAGTTTCTCATATTTATCCAAATATCTGTATACATAATTAAACTGTGATATTCATAGAATGGATTAGAATTAATCAATTATCAAGGAAATCCACTATAACACTAATTAAAAATACTTTACAATAATTATTTAAAGCATGAAGAAATCAACCATCTGTTCACATGATTTGAGATAGATTAAACAAGATTTGCAAGCTTTAAAGAATGTATAAGATTTGTGATCATTAAACCATGATTAACACATGAGGAGTCCAATAATCTCCCCATTTTTAATGATCACAAATCTTGTGAGTGAGATATCTATTCTTAGTGAATGTGTCACTCCCTTAGTGTGCAGTTAGAGTGAATATCTCTTCCCTTTTGGGATTATAAAAAAAGTACAAAATTAAATAAGAGAGGATGAAATAAAAGTTCACAGTGCATTAGATGGATAAAAAAGTGTCATTACAAACATTAATAAAAAAAATATCCATATAAAAAGAGTGTTCACTATTCTTCATCACCAGTTTTTTTCTCTTTTCCCTTGGTAGCTGCATCACTAGGAGCCACATGAGTAGATGTAGATGTGGAAGAAGGAAGTGAACCAAATGAATGAGAAAGTAAATGGAGTCCTTCAAAAATAGAGGGGTTCAAGGTAGGTGTAGTGGAAGACCGAGGCAGTTGTTGGTTAAGGATAAAAGGTCTCATATGACTCATATCCTAAGAGACAGACCTAGAAGTTGAGGCAATGGTAGAGAATGAGAAGGTAGGAAACCAGGTCTCAAGGGTGCAGTTGTGGGAGTCATAATAGCAGTGCTCTACACATAAAGATATATCCTCAAAAACTTGATGAAGTCAGCAATAATCTCAACACCATACTACATGGATTTCTTAAAGTTATCCTAGTTCTCCATGAACTTTTCCATCGAGGGAGTTAAATCCTTCATCTTTTGAACATGAGTTTTGAAAGCTTGAGTGACATGAGGGATTTTTAAATTCTCTACAAGGTACTTGAAATGGTTTTTCATATAATTCGTAGAGAAGATCCTATTGAAGTATAAATCCACCTTCTTAGTAATTTCTTCTTGATAATCATTTGAAATATTGGAATGAATTCTTACCAAATCAAGAACTATGTCGCTATTCTTGACAACCAAAGATAAAGACTATTTTCCCAAACCACTCAACACAAAATGAAGTTATTCTTTAACAATTGTTCTAAGAAAATCACTATTTAAGGAAGGTTGAGATGACTGTTCCGAGGTATTAGATTTTTTAACAGCTAAAGTAAGGGAAATCAATTGATTTAGAACTTTCTGGAGATATCCCTTATACTCATCAGTAAACTTGTTAAGACCAATAACAAGCTCACTAATCTCCTGAACTATTTTCTTGTTTCTTTCAGCCACCTTGTTAGCTAAGGAAGTGAGGATAGGTTGAATCAGGGTGGATAATTTTTGTGGAATATAACCACTAACATCCTCAACAATATTAGTAAAAGTTTGTGGTCTTGATTTCAGCACTCTCATCCTATATTCAACCATACCTCTGAGAGACTTCACTTCATCACTAAGTTGTTTATTCTCAACCATAACTTCTTGAATTTCATGAAGCATTTTTGGATGAATCTTCCATATAATCTTCTATAACAACATTTATATAACCCCCCTACCCCATTTACCTAGAGTTGGTTCATTATAACATAACATTGGCATAATATAAGGAATCATGTCTCGAAAGACTAGTTAGTTTAGTATGCTTGGAATTACTAGATACATTCACAAGTTTTACAATACATCATGAAATAAAAATATCAAAAACATTTTGTCCCCTTTTGAACACACTTATATCCTTAGCCTATCCATGTAGGTCAACCATAAAATACATCTTCAAATCCTGGGAAAAACAAAACATAGAATGAGGTGAGCTCAGATGCTTAGTAAGGATAATGATATTGCGGAAACTTCATAAATAAGCATAAACATTTAAGGCACTGTAATAGACTAAAACAAAATCCTTTTAAAATTAAACTTAAGAATAATATGGAAAAGATAAAATCCAATAATTTCATTTACTTATTCTCATTGATATTCTAGTAGTCAAATAATCACATACAATATCAATAGCCACTTTCATAATGATGGAATGCATAATGCCAGACTTCATAACCACATAGTCAAGGCCTTGTCCCAAGAATACAAATAAGATTTTTTCAGGTCCTTGTGCTAAGACACTAGTTTGTCACATGAGAACTACCGATGCATCGAGTAGCTATAGCGGTCTCCACCCATCACTTACTAATTCCAATGCATTCATCATATGAAAAGGTTTAAACATAACATAAACATTCGTATTAAAACTAGCATAAGAAATGTCAATACTTTATCCATAAACCATGAATGGTATAAAAATAATACATCCACAGTCAAACATATCACGAAACCTTCAATGCAATATAGAAGATTTGAATCATAATAAATCAACATCAAACTAGCTTAAAATCCACCAAAAGGATGTTGACATATATGAAATCAAAAAAAATATAGAAATATATCTTTCTATTTAGAAATAATTTAAAAGTCATATAATTATAAAAGGAAGCGTTTATTTTGAAAATATTCTTATAAGATAGTAATGGAAGCTTTGATTATGTTATAAAGGCAGAAAATAGCATCACCCACCGGATAAGTTAAAAAAATACATTCTTAACTTAATTTTTTCGAAAAGGTCATAAAGTACCTTATTTGGAAAACGACAAATAGATTACTTTCAAAACATATATGGTCAAGTAAGGGTATAAATGAATTTAACCCATTTCCTAGTAAATAGTAAAAAAATTTGAAATATATTTTTAGGAAAACACAAATGTGGATGATAAAGATGTCCTAGTAGAAACTTACGTGAAAACAACCTCGGATAATAAAGAAATTGTGAAATTAACTCTTACCTTGTACTTTTTATTAGTTGATTGTATGTTAACCACCTGCATAATAGTTAAAACATTATTATTAAATTATAAAATAACTATATACATAAATATGATATCGTATATGATCATATAATACTACTTTGTTAATAATATTTTAGTAGTATTATCGTTTCAGGTGTTAACTGATTCGTTTTCCATAATATGCTTGGTTACGTAAGCCATGTTTGTTACAGATAGGATGTATTTGATTAATATACAGAATTATCTTATGTTCATAAACATTATTTTTAATCATAAAATGAAAATTATTCTTGAATGATTATGATGGGTAATGAATCTCATCACATTCGTGGAGATGGTAATCCGTACGTACGCACGAGCGAAAATATCATTATATTGATGGAGAAATAGTATTTAATTGGATGGTATATCATATAAAAAAAATCAATAACATGTTATATTTATTATTTACATCAATTATACTCATTATTATACCCATACAAATAATTAAGTGTTTGAATAACAAACTACACCACGACGTGGAGACGGTAATTCGTACGTACGCACGTATGATGACTTTGTCATTTATAGGATGGATATAATAATGAATATGGTTGTAACAATTTTATATTAACATCACAGTATATAGAAGATACTGAATTTATTATTTTATAATGGAAACAACAAAGAAATAGTAATTGGAAGAAGAAAATAACTTTAAAGAGGTGATGAAAACTTTACCTCTTCTTTGGGTTCTTCCTTTTGACTTGATCAAAAGGGATCCTTAGGTTGTCTTTATGACCAAAATAAGGACTATAGGATGAAGGGAGGAAATTAGGGGGATATTTGGGTAGGGTTTGGCTGAGCCAAAAGGCTATGGATGTGTGATATTAAGATAATGGGAAGTTCCCTTTTATCATAGAGGTGACGGTCACTTTAGGAAAAGCTTGAAATGTTATTTTATAATAAAATCATTTTCGATTTCTAATGGCTCTAAAATGAATTATTTAAATTATAAGGTGTGTATGGGTCTAAAACCTCTGAAAAAATATGTTTTAAAGAGTTATAGGTCATTATATTAACCTTATCTTTTAGATTTAACTCTTAGTTAAATAGTTTGGAATTTACCAGGTCTCTTTGTATTTTTAGATTATATGGTTAATAAACTTACTATAACAAGCCAAGAGAACCCCATGTGGTTAATTATTAATATATATATACTTATCTAATCATTTTGGAATAACCTAATATTTTTATGAATATTATATCAATTAATAATAAAATATTTGTTTTAAAAACTCAATTATGTCAATTTTGACACTATTTAGTATTTGATTTTTTTGGAAGCAATAAAAACATTATCACTTAGAATAAATTTATTTAACCAACCTTAAAATTTCATATTAACCTATAAAATTAGTTTAATTCATTATAAGTCTCAATTTACATTTATTTGGATATTTATAATATCAATTATTTCAATATTTCATTAATAAGGTAATTACTACATCATCATTGTGTCATAAATAAATTAAATTATATAATGTCTAAAAATTATAAATAAAATACAATTATATAGGAAATATTTTTATCTTACTAATGAATATTTATAGTCGAATTTATATTATGTGTAACCCTATATTAAAAAAATTAGTTATTAAACTTTGAATTTAACTCTTTTAACTCTTCTTTAAATAAAATAATGATAAATGTCCTAATATAATACAAGTGGACCAAAGTGGATCATAGTTTATTCCTAAGGTTGTTTTTGGTCGAATTATACTTATACAATAAAATTATGACATGTGTTGGGGTAATTATGATATCATTTTTACCCTTAATTACCCAATTTACTTTTAACCGTGGTAAATAAAACTCAAAATTTATTATAAAACAAAAATTATTATCAGCTTATTGAACAATATTTTACTTAATGATATTAACTGTGTATCTTGGAGTTTTGAAATTTGACTCACAGAAGCGGTAAAATTAAGTTTTATACAAATTTGCAAATTCTCCTAGGAGGTGGGTAAAAGACTGTAAAAAATTCGATAAAATTTTATATATCTAAATATATTATAAAATGAATCCAATGAATTACGTTGAACATATATAGGTATTATGTATCTATTTTAAACTAAAATAAATTAAAATAAAATAACTAATTATTTAAATAAAAAGTCGGTTTAAACCAATAACGCAGTGTTTTGTCACTATTCATTAAAAATTGGAAGTTTTCAGAAAAACACAAAAAATTCATCCTAAGAAAATTTTGATATGCCAAATCCAAAAATGAAATATATTTTGAAAGAAAAAATTTATAAAATTTCAAAAAGTTGGTATTACTATTCATAACGTCTAGTTTGATTGGTCGTAGTGTGTTAGAATCTCGAAGTTGTGTACAATGCAAGCTATTGCATTATTCAAAGGGAAACTTACCGTGGAAGCTTGGGGTGTTACATTCTTCCCTCCTTCAAATAATTTAGTCCTAAAAATTTCTATAATAATACCTCACAAAAGGATTCTGGTGGTTCTTCTTCATAAGTTCCTATAGTTCCCATGTTGCCTCTTTCATCTTATGGTTTCCCCATATTACTTTTACCAGACGAGTCACCTGGTTTCACAGCACTTGTTCTCTTGAATCGAGAATTTTCGCCGGCTCTTCACAATAAGACAGATCAGGTTCCAATTCAATTTCATCAAATGTGAGTATATGCATTAGGTCAGGCATGTTTTTTCTCAACAGTGATACCTGGAACACATCATGAACTTTGGAGAGACTTGGAGGCATTTTCAAACGATAAGCTACAACTCCAATTTGTTCTAGAATTTTGAAAGGTCCGATGTACCTGGGACTCAATTTAACCTTCTTATCGAAATTTATAACACCTTTCCATGGAGATACCTTCATGAAAACATGATATCCTACCTGAAATTCCAAATCCTTCCTTCGATTATTGACATAGCGCTTTCACTAACTTTGAGCTTCTTTGATGTGGGTTTGTATAACATTAACCTTTCCCATTGTTTCCTCAACAAGTTCTAGGCTTATGAGTTTTCTTTCACCAACATCATCCCAACAAGTTGGTGTGCGACATCTCTTTTCATATAACGCTTCATATGGTGCCATATGAATACTTGAATGGAAGCTATTATTATAGGAAAATTCTACCAAAGGTAAATATTGATCCCACATAACTTGAAAGTCAGTTGAGAAATATCTCAACATGTCTTCTAAGGTTTGAATAGTTCGTTCTGATTGTCCATCAGTCAGAGGGTGGTAGGGAGTGCTCAAATGAAGTTTAGTATCTAGGGCCTTCTGAATACTTTTCCAGAATATTGATATAAAATGGGGATCACGGTCAGAAATAATCGATAGGGGTACTCCATTAAGTCTTACAACTTCATTAATATATAGTCTTGCCATACGTTCAAGTGGTAAATCTTCTCTTATAGAAAGAAAATGTGATGACTTGGTAAGACGATCAACAATGACCCATATTGCATCATTCCTTCTAGGAGTCTTTGGTGTCCCCATAACAAAGTTCGTCGTAATATTATCCCATTTCTACTCAGGTATGGGAAGAGGTTGCATGAATCCTCCGGGTTGTTGCATTCCAACTTCAACTTATTGAAAAACCATACATCTCGACACAAAATTAGCAATCTCTCTCTTCATGTTGTCCCACCAAAAATGTTCTTTAAAATCTATATACAACTTAGTGCTACCATGGTGTATAGAGAAATTTGAACTATGAGCATCATCCAACAATTCCCTTTTTAGATAAAGTATATTGGGAACACAAAGTCTCTTCCCAAATTTCAAAATTCTATCTTTATATATGTAGTCGATCATTGTCCCATCATTCACAGCTTTAATTTTCTTTTGAAATTACTCATCATCAGTCTAGGAACTTTTTATCCTTTCTAGTAAATATGGTTTGGCAACCATTTGAAAAAGAATTGATGTTTCACCTTCAATGGTTTTTCCCATATCCATCTTTACAAGATCCCTGAAAATAGGATCCTTTTCAAATCTAATCTTGTTCAAAACTCCATGGTCCTTTCTGGTCAAATCATATGACACCTTATTTTCCTTCCTCGGGTGGTAGTGTATAGTGAAATAATAATCCTTGAGTAGTTCAATCCATCTCCTTTTCCTCATGTTGAGTTCATTTTGTGAAAAAATATACTTCAAACTCTTGTGATCAGTATAAATCTCACATTTTCACCATAGAGATAGAGTCTCCATATCTTCAAATAAAAGATTACAGCTGCTAACTCAAGATCATGAGTGGGATAGTTTTTCTCATGAATTTTTAGCTATCGTGATGCATAGGCAATAACTCTATCATTCTTTATAAGGAAACAACCAAGTCCTTTCTTTGAAGCATTACTATAAACATCAAACCCATCATTCCTCGATGGTAGAGTCAAGATAGAAGCATTAATTAATCTTCTCTTCAGTTATTCAAAACATTATTCACACTATTTTTTCCAAACAAATTTAACCCATTTACGTGTGAGCTTGGTTAATGGGTTAGCCAATCAAGAAAAATTCTGGACAAAACGATGATAATAACCTCCTGAACCAATAAAACTGTATACCTCATTTATACTCATGGATTCTAGACATTCTTGAATTTCCTTTGTCTTTGAAGGATCAACATAGATTCCACCTTTAGAGAAAATATGTCCAAGAAAATAAATCTCATGAATCCATAATTGACAATTGATAAACATCCCATATAATTCATTTCTTCAAAGAGTCTTTAGGATAATGCTTAAGTTATTTTTGTGATCTTTGTAGCTTTTTGAGTATACCAAGATATCATCAATAAATACCACTACAAAGTCCTCAAGATATTCCTTGAAAACTCTATTCATTAGATCCATGAAAACATAGGGTGCATTCCTTAGCCCAAAAGGCATTACTGTAAACTCGTAATGTCTATACCTGGTTAGAAATGTTGTTTTCGTAATTTCTTCCTTCTTCACACACAACTGATGATATCCATATCGAAGGTCAATCTTTGAAAAATATTGAGCTCCGTGAAGTTGGTTGAATAAATCATCAATGTGAGGTAGGGGATACTTGTTCTTTATTGTTATATCATTGATCTCCCTATAGTCAATGTACAACCTCATTGATCTATCTTTCTTCTTAACAAAAAGGACTGGGGAACCCATGGAGAAACACAAGGGTGAATAAATCCCTTATTACTCAATTCCTCTAGTTTTTTCTTTAGTTTCACAAATTCCACAGTGGCCATTCTATAAGGGGTCTTCGATATGGGCCTTGAACCAGGAATTAAATCAATGGAAAACTCAATTTCTCATTCTAGAGGATTTCTAGGTAAATCATATGGAAACACATAAACACATTCTTTCACAATAGGGACATCCTATATTCTAACATTATTTTCCTCCCCCGTAATTATTTCATTCTCACCCTCCCTAATTATTGAATTTAGTAGAGCTATTGGGGGTGGATCTCGATAAAAATCAGGTGGTGAAGTTTCTGCTCTAAAGATAAGGTACTCCTTATCATCATCAAAAATTGTAACCTCCTTCTACTTACAATAAATTTGGGCATCAAGGTACAAAATCCAATACATTCAGAGGATTATATCAAATTCAATCATGGGTATGATGATGAGACCAGTAGATAAAGAACATGTATATGCCCTAATGGGAACTGATTCACAAAACATTGTTGCGATGATACTTCCCTTGGGTGTTTTGACTAATAACTCCCTTATTAAGTCAAATTAAAAATATCCAATTTTCATAGGAAATTGGGAAGATATGAAACAATGTGATGATCCAGAGTCAAATAAATCATTGGCTAAACTTGAGGAAACCATTAAATTACATTCCACCACGTCTTTCAGAGCTTCAACCTCAACAGTAGTGATCGCATAAGCTTGGCCTTGCAACCTTGTCCTTTTTTGGGGTAAGTTACCTTGGATATTAGGACATTCATTTGAATAATGCCCCTTTTCTCTATAATTTTAGCATTCAACATCCTCTTTCTTCCCCTTACAATCATGAGTTTGGTGCCATTTTTCACCACACTTGTAACAGACTCCCAATCCCTTTAGGCAAGTAACAGGGTGTTTCTTCCCACATTTACCATAGGATGGATATCCAACTTTTCCCTTCTTCTCCTTATTTCCATTTCTAGAGTGTTCAGTAGATCTCTTCTTCTCCAACATTTCTTTAAACTCATAAGACTTAGAGAATTATTTTCCTATCTTAATAGCACATAAGACAATATCTTCATATGATAAGAAGGATTGTTAGACTAATGCTCGCTAGAGAAATGGTTTTAACCCATAAAATAATCGATCAATATTACTCCTTTGGTTATGTATATAATCTACAGCATGCCTTTACAACCTTGTAAAGTTACCCTCATATTTTGCGACATTCTCAACCTCTTTTTGCCTCAAACTCAGAAATTGTCTTTCCATATCCTCTTGATGGTCATAAGGAAAGTATTTTTCTAATAAAAGCTCCTTAAACTCCCTCTATTAAATATTTTATACTTCATCATCTTTCTTTTTGTTTTGAATTAATGACCACCATTGATCTGCATTCCTCATGAGGTGATAAACTGCCATGAAAAGTTTTTCCCTCTCGCTACTCCTCAAAGCGTGCAATATTTTCTCTAAGGAATTTATCCACTGCTCAGATACTAGTGGATTTGAACTCCCATTGAATGTTGGTGGTTTTTGCCTCAGGAAGCAAACTAACATTGATCCTCCACATTGTGGATCATAGTGTTCCATACGGGTACGGTTATTATTCATAACCTGAGTGAATTTTCCCAGTATAGTGATAAGCTGATCAGCACCAGTTTCATCACCAACTCCTCTATAATTATCTTGAGTAAGAGGGAAATACCAACATGGATTATGTGCATTGATATGGTTTTCATTCCTTCCCCTAGGCTCCATTTCTAAACAATGGCATACACTAGATTAGTTTATGAATCGCAATACATAATTCCAAACTTATAAAACACTTAAAATAAATTGAATAGTTTATGGATATAATCCATAATCCTAAAAATGTTTTCTTTCAGGAATTATATACTCATAAACCCTTCATAATGGTTTTTAAAGAAAATGATAATTATCCTAAGTATATCCCCCAGGAGTGTCCAAACCAAGAGTGTGGTAAGGCCTGTTGTCGTGCACCAGTTCCTGTTTGAGTCTAGCTCAAAGCAGTGTTTTCGAGTTTTAACCCTACATACATCTGTCCCAGACCTACCTCTACCTTATGATATTCAGACAAGGATGTATTTCTTAAAAAACTCACAAAATCTCTACAGTACCAAAATTTTAGGAAGTTCTTCTATACTAATCCTCAAAGTCTATCTTAGGATAGTGTTCTCTAATCAGAGTTTTTCTAAATCTAGTTTCCAAGGTGTGTACTAAACTTCCTCTGATACCAACTGTAATCCTTGACCCTAGTTACCCAGATTCGGTGCATTATTACATAACATTGGCATGATATAAGGAATCATGTCCCGAAATACCGATCAGTTTAGTATCCATGTAAGTACTAGATACATTCCTAAGTTTTACATTACATCATGAAATAAAAAAAATCAATAACATTTTGTTCCCTTTTTAATACACTTATATCCTTAACCTTTCCCTGTCGGTCAACCATAAAATACTTCTTCACATCCTGTAAAAAATAAAACATAGTAATGGGTGAGCTCAGATGCTTAGTAAGGATAACAATATAGCGGAAACATTCATAAATAATAATAAACATTTAAGGAAATGTATTAGAATAAAACAAAAACCTTTTGAACATAAAATTCAGCATAATATGGAAAAGATAAAATCAAATAATGTCATTTACTTATTCGCAAAAATATTCTACTAGTCGAATAATCACATGAAATATCAATAGCCAATTTCATAATGATGGAAAGCATAATGCTAGACCTCATAACCACATAGTCAAGGCCTTATGCCAAGACTACAGATAAGATTTTGTCAAAGCCTTGTTCCAAGACACTAGTTTATCTCATGAGACCTATCGATGCATCGAGAATCTATAGTGGGCTCCACACGTCACATACTAAGTCCAATAAATTCCTCATATGAAAAGGTTAAAATATAACATAAACATTCATATTAAAACTAGCATACAAAATATAAATACTTTAACCATAAACCATGAATGGTATAAAAATAATACATCCGTAGTCAAACATATCACAAAACCTTAAAAAAATATGGAAGATTTTTATCATAATAAAACAACATCAAACAAGTTTAAAATCCATCAAAAGATGTTGACATAGATGAAATGAAAACTATTTGAAAGAAATACCTCTTTCTATTTTGAAACCATTTAAAAGTCACATAATTATAAAATAAAACATTTATTTTGAAAACATTATTATAAGCTTGTAAGGGAATCTCTTACGATGTTATAACGGAAAAAAATAGTTACACCCGCCGTATAAGTTAAAAAAATACATTCTTACCTTAATTTTGTCAAAAAGGTCATAAAGTACCTTGTTTGGAAAACGACAGAAAGATTCATTTCAATAAATATATGGTCAAATAAGGGTATAAATGAATTTAACTTATTTCCTAGTAAATAGTAAAAAAATTGAAATACATTTCTAAGAAAATACAGATGTAGACGATAAATAGGTCCCAGTAAAAACTTACGTAAAAATAACATTGGATAATAAAGAGATTGTGAAATTAACCCTTAACTTCTACTTTTACTTAGTCGATGGTATGTTAAACACCTGTATAATAGTTAAAAATTGTTATTAAATTATAAAAGAACTATATACATAAATATTATATCATATATGATCTTACAATATTGCTTTGTTAATAATATTTTAGTAGTATCATCATTTCGGGTGTTAACTGATTCGTTTTCCTTTATATGTTTGGTTATGTAAGCCATGTTTTTTATAGATAGGATGTATTTGATTCATATATAGAATTATATTGTTTTCATAAACATTATTTTTAATCATAATGTGAAAATTATTCTTGAATGATTATGATGGGGAATGAATCTCATCACGTTCGTGGAGACGGTAATCCGTACGTACGCACGAGCGACAATATCATTCTATTGATGGTGAAATAAAATTTATTTGGTTGTTATATCATATATAAAGAATCATTAACATATTATATTTATTATTTACATCAGTTATACTCATTATTATACCCATCCAAATAATGATGTGTTTGAATAACAAACTACACCACGACGTGGAGATGGTAATCTGTACATACACACGTATGGTGACTTTGTCATTTATAGGATGGATAGAATAATATATATGGTTGTACCATTTTTACAATAAAATCACAGTATATAGAATATACTGGAGTTATTATTTTATAATGGAAACAACAAATAAAGAGGAAGTGAAGAATAAAAGAACTTGAAAGATGTGATGAAATATTTACATCTTTTCGAGTTCTTCCGTTTGATTTGATCAAAAGGGCTCCTTAGGTTGGCTTTCTGACCAAATTAAGGCCTCTAGGATTGAGGGAGGAAAGTTGGGAGGATATTTTGGTAGGGTTTGGCCTAGCCAAAAGTCTTTGGATTTGTGAAATTAAGAAAAGGGGAAGTGCCCTTTTATAAGAGAGGTGAGGGTCACTTTAGGAAATGCTTGAAATTTTATTTTATAATAAAATAATTTTCGGTTTATAATGGCTCCAAAATTATATATTTAAAGGATACGGTAGTGTTGGGTCGAAAAACTCTCAAACAATAGGTTTTAGATAGATTTATGTCATCATATTAACCTTATCTTTTAGATTTAACTCTTAGTTAAATATTTTGGCATTTACCATGTCTCTTTGTATTTTTATATTATATGGTTAATAAATATAATATAACAAGACAAGAGAATCCCATGTGGTTTATTATTAATATATATAACCTTATATAATTCCTTTTTCCAAACATTATATTTTTATGAATATTATATCAGTTAATAATATAATATTTGTTTTAAAAACACAATTATGTCAATTTTGACACTATTTAGTATTTGATTTTTTTGAAAGCCATAAAAAAATTATCACTTAGAATAAAATTTATTTAACCAACCCTAACATTTAATATTAACATAAAAAATTAGTGGAATTCATCATAAGTCTCAATTTATATTTATTTTGATATTGATAGTATCAATTATTTTAATATTTCTTTAATAATGTAATCACTGCTTCATCATTTTTGCATAAATAAATTAAATTATATAATGTATAAAAATTATAAATAAAATAAAATTATGTATGAAATTTTCTTAGCTTCCAAATTAATATTTATAGTTGTACTTATATTGGGTTTAACCCTATATTAAAAATGGTTTATTTATTAAACTTTGAATGTAACTCTTTTAACTCTTATTTAAATTAAATAACAATAAATGTCCTAATCGAAGCGGTAAAATAAAGTTTTATACAAATTTGAAAATGCTCCTAAGAGGTGGGTAAAAGACGGTAAAAAGTTTGATAAAATTTTATAAATCTAAAATTATTATAAAATGACTCCAATGAATTACATTGAAGATATATAGGTATTATGTATCTATTTTGATGTAAAGTAAAATAAAATAAAATAACTTATTATTTAAATAAAAAGTCGGTTTTAACCAATAACGCAGTGTTTTTTCACTATTCATCAAAAAATGAAAGTTTTCAAAAAAACACCAAAAATTCACCCTAAGATAATTTTGATATTTTGAATCCAAAAATGAAGTCTATTTTGAAAGATAAAATTTATAAAATTTCAAAAAAGTGGGTATTAATATTCATAACGTCTAGTTTGATTGGTCGTGGTGTGTTAGAATCTTGAAGTTGCGTACAATGAAAGCTATTGCATTATTCAAAGATAAATGTATCATGGAAGCTTGGGGTGTTACAAGGTCAGCATCTCTTTTACTCAAGTTTATCACAGGAGTGGGTTTAGTATTCATGTGCTTTTCAACCCCAACCAATAGGGTAGCTCAAATGCTTTCAAATCATCCTTACTCACCAAGGTGGAAGGTTATTGTGATGGTTTGGGAATAGGAGCTAAGACATGCTTAGGTTACTTTGCAGTTATAACATCAAGAGGAGATACTGGTTTCAATTGAAATACAGAAGAGAGGTCTATACCTTTAACTGAGGCTTCATGGGAATCATTCACACAAAAATAGCTAGAAAATTTATACCATGTATCCACAGGGTTTGGATCAACCAGATTAGGAATATCAACAGTTTACAGATTTGAGTTCTACTCCCCCTCAACATGTGTATCTTTTTAGGACTAATAGATTTAGATCCTTGATCTATTTCCAAGATTTCATCCCCAATAGCCTCACTCATTTATTTTTCATCTAACTGAAAGGCTTACACCATTCTCTCTTTGGAATATGGGATAAACTCAGGAACAACTTGTTCCTCTATGTATTCTTCAAGAGAAGATTCTTTCTCAAGAGAAAGATCTTCTTTTAAATGTTCTTCCATAACATCCTTTTAACTTTCAACAACAACAAATTCTTCTTTGGATCATTTTGTTCTTCTATATCAACAATCTCTTTAGGTATAGGTACTTCCTTCTCAATTAATACTTGAGGAGCAGGTTCACTATCTTCCTCATACAGGACCATTTTTCTTGTAGGTGAAACAACCTCTTATTCTTTATTCCTCAACAAAATAATCAACGATTTCATTTGGTTCCAAAATAGGATAATAAATTTCCTTAGGTCTTGGATAATGCTCTACCGGGTTTATCTTTTCATAGACCCTCTCATTATCTTCCACCCATGTTTTTCTCCATGGATTCCAACTAATTTTCATTCTCTTGACAATAACTTTTGAAATACAAAATTCATATTCCTTAATTACTTACTCATCTGGTCCAACCAACCCTTTTACATGAAGCATAGCTTAGATTAATCTTGTTCAGAAAAGGGAGGTTGACTTGGAGGTTGTATTTATCAACTCACACAACTGGAGTATAACATACTTACATAGGTTGATATTCTGTTCATTCATCATATGATGTATCAAAAATACATCCTGATACTTGAGTGTATCAAAATCACCTTTTCTGGGGCTAATTATATTCTGAACAAATTTAATCAAAATTCTAGTTTTCCCATCTATCTCAGCAGCTATAGATCTTCTCTTTGTTTCATTCCAAGTTAAGCTTCCCAAGGATTATTCCAAAACAAAGATATCTCTTGGAGGTGGAAGACCTCTCTGGTAGTACTCAAAAATACCCTCACGAGGTATCCTAAGGCAAGCTGCCCATAAACTCAAAGAACATGTACATATTTGGCCATTGATCCAGCTTCTCAAAACAAAACCATCTTCTGTATCAAAAGATAATTGAACGAACTGATAAAACTGTGCAAGTAGCTTTGGTTAAATCATCCTATCCTTATTTGGGAACCAATCCTTCCATCCTTTCTCTCTTAGTACTTTCAATACTAAAGAATTACTTGATAGTGGCCACTGGGGGAAAATTTTCTTTTCGAGTACCACTATTCTGTTCACGAGGTTTAGATTCAACAGACCTTCAAGCACTATCTTCGGTGCTATTTCCATCTTCTTTCTTGATCTTCAGTTCTCAGGAGTTTATGACGATGGGAATTTCATTCTATGTATTCAATGAAGGTTTGAGAGAGAGAGAGAGAAACGTTGAAAACGGGGTTACGATTTGATAGAAGAGAGATTAGGTGTAGAAAGGAGTGAAACTTCTTTCGTTTTAATCATTTAGAGATATCAAGCATCACAAAATCAAAAGCAAGGTAAAGTAAAGGAATAAAATAATTAATTACTGCAATACAGGTTATAATATATAAATAAAATGATAAAGTGTATTTACAGTGAGACCGTAACAGAATTTTACAGTGCGACCGGAACTGGATTTCATAGTGAGACCAGAACAGGTTTTCATGTTGAGACAGTAACTATGTGACTTCAAAACGGTGCGACCATATTGTTTGAGATAATAACTGGGAGATAGTAACTGTGAAACCATAAACATGAGACAACAACTTATAAGACGGTAAAACTATATAACTGTTAGAGTTAGACAGTAGTCTTACGATAGTGACTTTCAAAACCGTAATCTATGAAACAGTAAGCTATGAAACAGCATACTTACTACATAAGATTTATCATTCAAAACTCATGTATGACCAAAAAAGCCAGGATCAGGTGTAAGCCAGTCCTAATAAAATTAAGTAAAGAAAGAGAGTGAAAAGAGTCAAGCATAAAGGGGAATATTACAAAAGCGAGTGTGCACCACCCCACACCTATCTGCCTCCACCAGTGGGGCGCAATAGTCTGGGGTCGTAAAAGACCACATCTCTCCTGAATCAGTGAGAGCCTGCTTTTTCAGTGCATCCGCCACCTGATTCACCTCTCGGTAGACATGTGAGACCTCCATCCGCATTCGTGCGATATCATTAAGATAGCCCACCCATTGCGGCAGTACACGCCAAGGAACCTGGCGCGTCTTGGTGCTCAAGGCGTGGACCGCAACCTGAGAGTCAGACTCAATACATATTTGTTCCCAGTTAAAGCGGATAGCATACCTGATGGCATAAACCATGGACCAAAGTTCCGCTTCAAACACGGTACTAATTCCAATGGCGTGGTGATAACATCCTTTCACGAACCCACGGTAGGTGCGAAACACGCCTCCGCAACCCGATGTGCCAGGAGTACCCAATGCAGCCCCATCAACATTAACCTTTAAGCAGGGTCCGATGGGTGGGATCCATCGAATATATTTCAGCATCCGAGGCAAGCGAGGCCGCCCCGAGACACCAAGAGTACGAAGAATTTGCAGATCTGCAACTGTGTTAGACATTGTCCCATTCTGCACACAAGATGCTACATATACATCCCTATGTATCGCCCTCACACCTTGCTGAACAGTGGGGGGAAAATCAGTGAAGGTGGCAGCATTACGAGCTTCCCAAATGACAGCAACAGCCGCCGCAATTGCAGTCAAAACAGATTAAAAATCTGTTCGCTGAACCTTCCATGAAAAACAGCAGACAGCAGTTGACAAACCGTCTTGCAGGTGTCAATAGTCACCCCAAACAAAAACCCGATGTAATCCCACAGTTTCTTTGCATGATAGCAGCCCACCACAACATGCTGGACTGTTTCCTCATCAACTTTACACATGGAACATATGGAGGCCATGTGGAGCCCAGCCTTCTTGAGAGCATCCGATGTAGGTAGACGATTTTTCCAGATTCTCCATATTAGAAGAAACCGAGCAGGTTTGATGAAGCGTGCTCGGTAATTCAGCAGCCATGAAGGTGCAGGGGAATGATCCCCACATGTGGTCCTGTAAAATTCTCTACTATTGAATTTCCCTGTTCTGCTATCATCCAGATCAGAGTATCCTGCTCCATGAAGACGTAACTAGATACTTCATGCTCCACCTGCACAGGAGCACTAATAGAAGCCGATTGTAGCTGTGAGAGAAAACTGGAAATTGTCAAATTGGCTGCCTCAGGTGGCACATTAGAGTCACAAAGAGGCTGTGTGATCCACCTTGTGCTCCAACAGTTAAGTGTGGAATCCCTGCAAACCAACCAGTGGGTGTCGTGCATGATTCTGACATAAGCCTGCCTGATAGAAGTCCAAACTGACGAGGCAAGGTGCCATTTGTGTCCATTTAAGAGCCTCCTTTCAAAACTCATGTATGATGTAATCTATTCTTTTATAATTTAATGGTTTGGTGAATATATCAGTGATCTGATATTCATTTCCAATGAATTAAAAAGTGATATCACCTTTTTGATAATGATCTCTCAAAAAGTGATGTTTTATATCAATATGTTTTTCCTATAGTGTGAAACATGATTTTTTGAGATGTTAATATCACTTGTATTCTCATAATTTATAGGTACATTCCTGAATCCATATCCATAATCTAGTAATGTATTTTTCATCCACAAAATTTGTGCACAACAACTACCAGCAGCTATATACTCAGCTTAGGTAGTAGATAATGCAACAATGTTTTGTTTCTTACTACACCATGATACTAGTGACTTGCCTAAAAAGTGACATGTTTCAGAGGTTCTTTTTCTATCTAACTTACAACAACATAATTTAGAATCATAATAACTAACTAAGTCAAATGATTTTCCTCTAGGATAGAACAGTCCTAGATTGGGTATATGCTTAAGGTATTTGAAAAATCTCTTAACGACATTTAAATGAGATTCCTTAGGGTTTTCTTGAAAACGAGCACACATATATACACAAAACATAATGTGAGGTCGGCTAGCAGTTAGGTAGAGTAAGCCTCCAACCATTCCTCTATAAGTGGTTTGATCAATAGATTTTCCATCTTCAACAAGATCCAACTTACAAGTAGTACTCATTGGAGTGTCACTAATTTTAGTGTCATCCAATCCAAAATGTTTTAGATGATATCTAGTATATTTTATTTGATTTAAAATAATACCATCATTATTTTTGAAATATTTTAAATACAAGAAAGATTTTTAGTTCTCCATTGATCTCATTTAAAATTCATTTTGCATCATTTTAAAAAAATTTATACATAATATATTTCTTGAAGATCTAAAGATAATGTTATCTATAAAAATTTGAACTACTAAAACATCATTGTAAATTCATTTTATAAAAATGTTAGGATCAACTATTCCTTTTTTAAAAACTTTGGAAATAAGAAAAGTACTTAATATATCATACCAAGCTCTTGGATATTGTTTTAAACCGTATAAAGCTTTTGATAATTTAAAAACATAGTTTGGAAAATGAGGATTTGTAAAACCAGGGGGTTGATCAACAAATACATCCTCGGTTATATACCCATTTAGGAATGAACTCTTAACATCCATTAGATATAGTTTGAAATTTAGATGTGCAATATAATCAAGAATAATTCTAATGGCTTCATGTCTACCTACCGGTGTAAATGTTTCTTTATAGTAAATTCCTTCTTCTTGATTATATCCTTGTGCAACCAATCTACCCTTGTTTTTTATTATGTTACCAGCTTCATATACTTTATTTCTAAACACCCCCTTACTGCCTATATGGAATGTTTCTTTGGGTCTATCAACAAGTTTCCAAACTTTATTCCTTTCAAACTGATTAAGTTCTTCTTTCATAGCCATCACCCAAAATTCATCATTGATAGCATCATTAATGTTTTTATGTTCAAGTTGTGGAAATAATACTTCATGTTAAACATAATTTATAATAGAGGCTCTAGTTTTATTTCCTTTATATAAGTATCCTTCAACATCATCTAAAGGATGGTTCTTAAGAGTTCAAACAGCTCCAGAAAAAGAATGACTAGTGATTTCAGGTTCTTCAACAGGTTTGGGTTCATTATAGACAAAATCTGAAGAATTTACCAAACTTGAAGTTTTCACAGATTTCATTACAGGATTGTTAAGAGATGTTTTATTGATGTCCAGGTTTGACACATTACCCTCCAGGTTCTTTAGAGTGGTCTTAGGCTCATGTGGATCTGTTTTATTAAATTTGGCATAGACAGATTCTTACACACATTTATAGCTCTTTTGTTAAACACTCTATAGGCTTTACTAGTGATTTAATGTCCAAGAAAAATTCCTTAATAACTCTTGGATACAAATTTTTCAAGATTATCCTAACTATTATGGATATAGACTTTGTAACAAAAAAACTTTGAAGAAGTTAACTTTGGGTTTTCGGTTGTTCCATAACTCATATGGATTTCTATTAAGAATGGGTCTAATCAACACTATATTAATAATATAGCATGTTGTATTTACAACTTTAGTCCAAAAACAAATAGGTAAGTCATATTCACTAAGCATGGTTCTAGAAATCTCTTTAAAGGTTCTATTTCTTCTTTCTACAACTCCATTTTGTTGAGGATTTATGGGGGAAATGAAATTATGACTATATCCATTTTGAGAAAAGAAAGATTCAAACTCTTTATTTTCAAACTAACGACCATGATCACTTCTTAAGGATTTAATTTTAGGTCCACTAAGATTATCTACAATTTTTGAATATTTGGTCAAATGAGAGAAGGATTCACTTTTGTGAGCCAAAAAAAAGGCCAAGTATATCTAGAAAATTTATCTATAAGAACATAAACATAGTGTTCCCCATTTAAACTAGAAACTATAGAATGTCCAAACAAATCCATGTAAACCAAATTTAGAGGTTGAGAAGTTGACACTTCTTTCTTTGGAATGAAGCAAATTTTGTGTTGTTTTCCCTTTTGAAAATGATTACAAACTTTATCATTTGCGAAGACAAGTTTGGGTAGGTCTTTGACTAATATTTTTCTAGTTAGCTTTCTAAGGGAGTGAATATTACAGTGTCCTAGTCTCCAATGACAAATCCAAGACTCCTTGTGAAATACAATTAAACATGAAGTATTTTGAGAGACTAAAGAATCTAATTTAACAAAGTATACATTTTCATTTATTAATGAAGAAAATAAAAATTCAATTAAAAATTAAAACCATTGCAGTCATAATTTTAAAATTTAACATGAAATCTATCATCACACAGTTGTGAAATACTAGCAGATTATATTTCAATCCATCAACAAAAATTACTTTGGAAATTAAAACTGAGTTAGAGTTACCGATTTGGCCAAGGCCAATTATTTTTCTTTTGGCATTGTCACCAATGGTGACATGTCCGCCATTAATTTTTATAAGTTCTTGAAGCATGAATAGTCCCTTTTCATGTGTCTTGAACACCCACTTTCCAAGTACCATAAGATTTTACAGGAGCTCTTTATGCATCATTCCTACAAAATAGTCAAATAAAAATAGACTTCAGTACCCATATTTGTTTCGGTCTAGTAATATTAGTGAATAGTTATTTAGGAACCCATATTTTCCTCATAGGTTTCCTATAAGAATTATGTAAAGTGATGGAAAAATAAACTCTATTCGGCCTAGAAAATCATTAAACAGTAGAGAGTGTATCATAACCTGAACTGGCTGAATGTTTTCTAGGACAAGGAGTAAAGTTGTATGTCCTAAACTTAGAAACAAAATTAATTCTTCCAAAATTTCTTTTACCAGGTTGTTTTCCAATACCAGTAGTATTTTTAAGATAAATCTATTTACCTAGAATTTTTACCAAAGTATCTTCACCTTTAGTAAACCTTTCAAGATCCTTTTTCAATTTTTCATTAGATAGCATTAGTGCACTGATTTATTTAGTAATTAATAAATTTTATCCCTTTCTATATTAAGTTCAAATTTAATAGTTGAGGAAAGATCATTCTATTTCTTTAAATATTTGTATTTATCTTTTAGTTCATTACATGTCTCTTTGAGCATATTACAGTACTCAAATATTTCTTTATTAGACATATTTTCAGAGTCACTCTCATCTCCAGAATAATAGGAATTGTGTAAAATAGATTATAGTGTTACCTCATATGTGTTTGTCATAAAACACATATTAGCTTTGTTATCATGTTCATCATGTGAAGATTCTGAGTCACTTGAACTGTCCCCAGAAGCATACCATGTTGCTTTCATTGGCTTTTTATACTTTCTATATTTTTCCTCATATTTTCTTTTGTACTTGATCTTGGGAAAATTAGCCTTTACATGTTTGTTTCCTTTACATTCATAGCATACTATCTCATCAAACTTGTCACTTCGTTTACAATCTTTTTTCTAGCTTCCTTTTTAATCATATATTCCCTTAATGTAAGGCTTTCTGAAAAATTTCTTCTTCTTGTAAAATATCTTAAACCTTCTGGCTAATTGAACCATATCCTCATCATTGTCATGTGATTATTTTTTACTGCTAGATCTTTCTACAGAGGCTTCCAATTTCCATTTCTCTTTGTAATTAGAGGTGGTGGTCTTAAATGCAACAGATTTTCTTTCTGGTCCATCATCCTATTCCTTGTTGAATTTCAGATCATCTTCATACATAATTAGTTTATCAGTGAGTTATTTTACAGGTAACATATTGATGTCACATGATTATCTAATATAGATAGAGGTTCATATCCATCTATCAGGTAGGCATTTGAGAATCCTCAAAAAAAATTCTTTGCCAGTAACTTTTCTTCCAAGTGAAATCATTATGTTAAAATTTTCATTGAACCTGAGATACATGTCAGAAATAGGCTCATTAGGTTTCATTTTAATTTTATCATATTTAATAGTATAAGTATCAAGTCTCATTTCTTTCACACAAGATGTTCCTTCATGTGAAACAGAAAAAGTATCTCAAATTTCATGGGAAATTTTATATGCATAAATTCTGATAAATTCCTCATTTCCTAGAGAGAAATATAAAGCATTCATGGCATTGCAATTGTTATTATAGGCAGTCTTGGTTGGTTCATCCCAAGTTATTCTATCAGAATCAAGAATCTTATAATCATCTATATCTAAAGACCAAATTTCAAAACTCATACATTCTAATTTCATTTTCATTTTGATTTTCTATTTGGAATAATTGGTTCCATTAATGAATGGTGGTCTGTTTGTTACAACACTTTCTAGTCTATTATCCATAATAAAGAAATACTTTGAAAGATCTAGAAATTTAGAATTAATTAAAATTTATAGATATTTAAAGTACAACTAAATTCATAGTTGAATAGGGTCAAAAACAGAGTCTTGATAGGAATAATAAACTCATCTGATACCAAATGTTGGTCGGCATACAGTACTCAAGAGGGGGGTAAATTGAGTATCTATAAAAATTTCTATTGGAAAAAGTATTCTTAAAAGGTTCCCCAATAAAAATAAATACATCCTAGTTAATCAAATTAATACGGATATAAAGGTTTGACTGTTTAAATAACATCTCATAAGATTGATTAATTCTCAGTAATCTTAATATGAGTTATAAATATTACTTTTAAAGCTATTCTAATAAGGCAAAACAATTATAACTTCTTTCCAAGATTAACTATCAATGTAAATTTAGTGATTTCTAAATTATATAGTAAAACAGAGAAAACTAAATTAAACAGCACAGTGGATATAAAAAAAGTCATTTAGTCTCATGCCAAGACCTAATCCATTCCACTTGGTGATCACCTGCCCCTAAGTAGTTTATATTAATAAAATTGATCCACACCCTTGATCAGGGTAAACAAAAATACACCAGAATATCTAGGTCACACGAACTCTTCAACAGTTCTTTGTGGGTATAAACTAACAAGTCACACCGGGACCTCTTCCACACTTATCTGTGGGAGTAAACAAGTGTAAAAATATGTGAGAGGAAGGATATCTTGTATCCTCCGGTTTTAATATAGTAGATTGTGTGTGTTTTTATACAGAAACACACACACTTATCAAAATCTAAAAACAATAAAATGATGAGATAAGGTTAGAAGTGATTTGATTGTTATTCTATGTAGCTTTTGACTTCTTGGATTAAGAAGATGTCAGAATCGAGTCCTCTTGTTAGAAATAGAGTATCGCAATTCCGGTGCTCTGGTTTCCAGTTAGATCGAGCTCGTGTTCTTCTTGGATTTGGAATTGAAAATATTTTCTTGACTAAGATCTATAGTATCCCAACTTTTTGGATTCGATAATTCTACCCGTGTTCTTCAGATGTATTGATTTTCATGTTTCGGTTCTTTTCTCAACAAAAGTTTGTGCTTCTTCGTTATCACACTCACCACTTGTTTCTGGGCCACACTTCTCTTTTTTTCTTAGAGTTCATGTGTTGGAGATGACAGGATGCATGTATTCTGCAACTTGTACCTCATACTCTTAGGTGACATGTCTACAAATAAATATTAATTATGTCAATGCTATTAAAAGACTCAAATATGACCATTATAAATTAAATTGAAAAATGACAAAACAGATTGAAGGATGGTGTCATAGTCTGTCTGGAAATGGTATCACTTGGAAACAGTGGCTCCATGAAACGGTTTCTTCTTCTTTTCCTTTGAGCGGTGAGACAGTTATGATGACATAGTTGTATAGAGATCAGGAACTGGTAGCACAAATGCAGTGTTAAGATCACAGTGTCTTGGTCACGGTGTCTAGGTCACGGTGTCTAGTCACAGTTTCTGGGTCACGGTGTCTGGTCACGGTGTCTGGTCACCATGTCTGGGTCATGGTGATTGGTCATGGTGTCTGGGTCATAGTGTCTGGGTCCTATTCTAGAAAACAAATCAGTGGCAGACTCACAGTTTCTCAAACTTATACAAATATTTGTATATAGAATTAAATAGTGATATTCATAGAATGGGTTAGACTTAATCATTTATCAATTAAATCCAATATAACACTAATTAAAAATAGTTTACAAAAATTATTAAAAGCATGAAGAAATAAACAATTTATACACATGATTTTGGATAGATTAAATAGGATTAAAAATATTTACAAAATTTATAGGATTTGTGATCATTAAAACATGATTAACACATGAAGAGTCCAACATTTTCATTTTTTTGAACTAGGGCTAGATAATCTATAATTCATATAATGAATCAAGTAAATAGGACGACAGAGATAGTTCAGGTGATTCATGAAAGGAATAAGGAAGTGAAAGATTTTTGAAGTCTTATGTGGATCATAAGATAATACCTCTAGAGTTTAATTTGGAAATCATGTGTTTTAAAAGGTGACTTCACATCTTGGGTAGTGAAGGTTTGGTGGTCAGATTAAGATTTATCCTCAGTCTTTTTGGACTTTTTTGGTGTTGTCTTGTGTCAGATCTATGGAATATCTAATAAAACATCACCCATAGATGAGCTACATACATGATGTATTCCACATTTAATAGAATCATTACAATATTAATGAAATCTATCACATCATAGATTGATACAATATTGATGTTGGTGATGATAATTTCATCATGGATCAGAATTTAGAGATCTAGGACCACATGTGTAGAGACCCAAGCTTGACGTACATTGACATTACATTACTTTTGCAAAATACTTAATACATAACAAAAAATGACACCCAAGGACCGTAATAGTTTAGTGTCTTTGAAAACTTGGAACATAATCTTCTAATCATGGTGAAAGATTTTCAACATCTCCCATAAAGATCTTCCACTTTTGTTTTCTTACCTAAAACCTTTCTTTATATCCTGGGGAAAATGAAACATATAAAGGGTGAGATCAAATTCTCAGTAAGGGTAAGAATGGAGAAAATAAAACAAACCATATATATTTGAACATAAAAACATGAACATAAAGTTTAATCATCAAGATCTTGAGTTGTGAAATAAATCTTGGAGTACGTAAGGCATATATCATAAAGGAACATTAATCATGATAGAATGGTGTGGGAATAAAACATGTAATTGTGGAATCCTTTAATCGCATGATATGATTTCCATAGTAGCTTAGGTATTGCTTCCATGACCATCATAGTGGACAAAGTCCCTTACTGAATCGAGTTCACTCCTTGTTCCAATCCTGTATCACTGAACCGGATTAAATTGTCGTTATAGCCATGTCTATATCATTAGATATAAATCATTACCCAATGCATTGTAGGGAGATATAGGTCTCACCCATCTCATAATGAAATCATTCTTATGTGTGCCACAAAATCATAAATCTTTCATCATAGCATAACCCATGTAATAAAAATGGGATTCTTAAACATCATGTCATCATAACATAATCCATATAAAATAAAGGACTTCATAAAAAAATAATTCCATCATAACATAATCAAATCAATTTAATAATAGGGATATAAACAAAACCCTATATTATCTTAGATGGAAAATAATTTTGATATAACAATTGGACTTCCATTCTTGAGGAAAATATCCTTTTTAATTCAAAAACATTTTTCCTTTCTCAACATGTCATAACATTTTAAACAAAAAGAATTTAATGAAAAATAAACTTGAAAACTTGAAAAGGAAGATTCTATTAAATAATGTTCTATGAAATCATAAACAATCCATTCATGTCGTATAAGTTAAAAAAACATTATTCTTGTACTTTTGTCAGAAAGTCAAAAAATACCTCATATGGTAAACAAAAGAAAGATTCTTTCCATACTATGTAGTAAAAGTAAAAAATGGGTAAAAAGGACTTTAAACATATATGAAAAAAAATTAGAAAACATGGACATGGATGATAAGAATAACCCTAGTAAATACTTATGAATAAATAATCTTGGATAAGAACGAGATTGGAATACTTATCCCATACCTTATGTCCAATTTCTTCCGTATGTGTATGAGACTCCTGTATAGTGGGTTTAAACATATTATTATCTTGTAAAAAATTATAATAATATTTATTATATCATATATGATTCACTTATGACTTTATATTAACCGTTCATTTGTCAATTCCATGTTAAAGCAGTGTTTTGGGTAAAATCGTTTCATTTATCGCACGTGTTTGGACTTGTTGTTATTGATATTAATATTACTTATATCATTATTTAATTACTTCTAGAATTTAAATCTTGATTTATATATCATATATATTCATTATATATATATAATAGATAGATAAATGAAATGAAATACACTGTTCATCGAGATAGTAGGTCGTACGTATGCATGAACGATGTTTTCCTTTCCTTATTGACTTGAATGGAAGTAAGTAGATGACATATATATATACATAAATCCAGTAGATTTATTATGTAATATATTTCATTATTATTCATTATATATACTTTATAATCGTTCTATAATGGTTAACATGGAGAATGAATCTCATCGCGTCGTGGAGACGGTAATCTATGTGTACGCATGAGCGATGATATTGTTCCCATAATTATTGAATGGAATTGGAGTGGATGATATAATATCTGAGAACATGTATCATGTTATAATAATCATATATAGTTATTCTTTACACCATTATACCCATCAAAGTAATTTGGTGGTAGAAAAACAGAACACCACGGTGTGGAGACGGTATTCCGTACATACGCACACGCGGTGATTTTGTTTTTCGTAGATTGGATAGAAGGAGAAATAGGGTTGTTTAATATTTATAATAACATATAAGTATATAATTAATACTTAATTAATTACTTTATAATTAAAAAACTAATTAATAGGAATTAGAAGAAGAAAGAAACTTTAAAGAATCGGTAGAAGAGATTACCTCTTCTTCGACGTGCCTCTTTTAAACTTCCTCTTAGGGAACTACTGTTGGTCTTCTTAGAAGACCAGAACCTCTATGATATAACTATAGAGGTTGATAAGATAAATTGGTAGGGGTTTTTGGAGCACGAAGGATCAAAATTGTGTAAAGAGGAGAGGGAGAAGGTGCCCTTTTATAAGAGGGGTGAGGGGCACCTTAGGAAAAACATAAAATATTATTTTATAATAAATTCATATTCAGTTTATAATGGCTCCAAAGTGACTTATTTCGAGTCTAGGGTGGGTATGGGTCGAAATTATCTCAAAAAATAGGTTTTAGAAAATTTTAAGTTACCATTTTAACCTTATCATTTAGATTTAACTCTAAGTAAAATAAGTTAACTTTTATTGTGTCTTCTTATATTCTTACACTATATGGTTAATAAACATACTATAAACTACCAATCGAACCCCAATTGGTTCATTAATGTCATATATATTATTATATAAGTCTTTTGGCTGAAAATTATATTTTTAGGACCATTATATCAATTAATAATATAATATTTGTTTTTAAAAACCCTTTTATGTCAATTTTGACACTATTTGGTATTTTGTTTTCTCTAAATTCATAACAGCATTATTACTTCAAAAAAAATTCATATAACCAACCCTAATATGTTATATTAACCTATAAAATCATTTTAATTCCTAAAAAGTCTCATATTACATTTATTTTGGTTTTTATAATATCAATTATGTTAATATTTCTTAATAAGGTAATTACTGCATCATCATTGTGTCATAAATAAATTAAATTATTTAATGTCTAAAAATATAAATAAAATACCCTTATTTAGGAAATTTATTTATATTTCTAATGAATATTAATAGTCGAATTTAACTTATGTATAACCCTATATTAAAAAAATAGTTATTAAACTTTGATTTTAACTCTTTTAACTCTTCTTTAAATAAAATAATTATAAGTGACCTAATATAATACAAGTTGACCTAAAGGGTAATATTTTATTCCTAAGGTTATTTTTGGTTTAATTACACTTATCCAATAGAATTAGGACATGTGTTAGGGTAATAATAATATCATTTTTACCCTTAATTACCCTATTTACTTTTAACTGTGGTAAATAAAAGTAAAAAGTTACTATTCGCCAAAAATTATTTTTATCTTATTGAACCACATTTTACTCCTAGATATTAACCGTGTCTCTCGGATTTTCAAAATTCAACTCAGAGAAGTGGTAAAATTAAGTTTTATGTACAATTGCAAATGCTCCTAGGAGGTGGTAAAAGACGGTAAAAAGTTCAATAAATTTTTTATATATCTATATTATTATAAAATGACTCCAATGAATTATATTGAACTTATATAGGTATTATGTATCAATTTTAACCTAAAATAAATTTAAATAAAATAAATTATTAATTAAATAAAAAGTCGGTTTTAACCAATAACTCAGTGTTTTCACTATTCATCAAAAATTGAAAGTTTTCAGAAAAATACCAAAAATTCACCCTAGGCTAATTTTGATATTCTAAATCCAAAAATGAAGTCCATTTGGAAAGATAGAATTTATAAAATTTCAAAAATTGGGTATTACTTTTCATAATGGCTCTTTTATATAATATTTTAATAACATATCGTTGTTTAGTGAAACTCGGTATTTCGTACAACTCACGCTATAATGGAACATCGCGATTGCGTGTAATGCAAGCCAAGTCAGGGTTGTGTGTAATGAAATATTCCTTTCTTGCTGCTTATAATAGAATCCAACCATATTTTAGTTATACGTTTAATATATATATATATACTCAATTTTTCGTAGAATAACTTCTATCAAATGAACTTGAAATTGTGTGTAACACAATCCAAGAAAAGTGTTGCGTATACTACAAGCTAATATGCTATTGCGTATAGCGCAAGATAATCTTGGTGTAGCATAAAACATAAGACATCAAATAAAGTAAAAGGAATACTTCTCATAAAATCTCAGGGTGTTACATTCTACCCCCCTTAAAATGAATTTCGGCCTCGAAATTTGTTGGGGTTATAAATCGTTTACTACTTGAAAGTTTCTTTAATAGAAACCCACATCGTAAAAAGGAATAATAAATCATTATTTTAAAATGGAACGTTAGAAACATAACAAATACCCAAAGTAATTCATCACTGGGTTTCCTCATAAGAGAATATTGGTGAAAATATGGATATGGAAGAGAAATCTAACCATCAAGTTCTGATAGAGAGTGGTAGAGAACATGGCTATGAAAAATCCAACAATCAAAAAGCCATAAATTTGTGATGACCTATGGTACCATATGATTCATCAGATATGAGGGTACTAGAACAATATTTTTGGTTTTCAATATCATTTCCCTAAAGTCAAAAATTTTGAATTAGAAGAAATAATTACTTGATTTTGGTACAATCTTTCCATTGGTCATCCCATGAACAATTTACACTTCATATCTTAAAGAAATGAAGTTGAATTTTTCATACGTGAAGTGTTAGCAGATCATGTGATAGAATGATGGGTTATTCCATCTGTCTCAAACAAAAGGATAGCAAAAGTTATCAAATATACATAAGTCCATCTATGGTGTGGTTAATCGTATATGATTCCAAAAATGGACTTATACTTCATCTATCATACCGCTTAATAAAATAAAACAAGTTTCTACTAACCAGGGACTTCCTGTAGGCCAGAGGTAGGTGATAAAGGCCTGTCGCACTTCAGTTGTGGGTTCGATTCCCGCAACCTTGTCTGATGCGACGGGTTGTCTCACGTATTGCAGGTTGTCCCTTTTTATAAAACTACACTATTATAACATTCCAGAAATAATATCGAAAAAAAGTTCTATCATTAAACAATACTATCTGATTTCCAACATAATCCATTCCAATATTTAGGCTTATCCAAAATACATATGTCCAATCTCATAGTATAAAGAAAATGATTACTTAAAAGGTCACATAACAAGCACATGAATACCATCATTTATCCCCCATATATCATAAGATATATCTTGTTGGTCACATTCCAAACATGTGAATACCATAATCTGATATTCTTTTGAAACATGAATTACTATATAACCTTAGTGAAAAAATGAATGTTGTCAAAAGTTAACTCTTTCCACATACCAAAATCCCCAAATTTCTATATACTCAAACCATGATATCACTTTGTCCTTATATCAGTCATGAGCTCATGAATACTATCAAACATTTCATTTTCTCCTTATCCCTTCATTATGCGCATATCATATGATTTCCAAAATATTTTAATCACTTTTCATGGTTACCAGTACTATATAATTATTTAACACCACAATAAACCAATACATAGATATTCCAATATTCCACAATACTATAAATGAGATTCCACAACATTATTTCAGAATCCCGTTACATAAACAAATAATCATTCCACTACATCGTTTTCATACTCAACATCGCCAATGATGATCGCATGGGACTTCCCTTTGTCCTTTTCCTGAATATGTTGTTGAGGTTGATCATCATTAAACCTTGGATTAGGGAATTGGTTAGAATAATGCCCAATTTCCTTGCACTTGAAGCATTGAAGTGTTGGTGGTGAATTCTCTGTAGTCTTTTCTCTATTCTCATCATTAGCTACCTTTTTTCCATTACTTCGACACTCAGCTACTTGATGGCCTATGTTTCCACACTTGAAACATTTTCTATTACCTTTTATACAATCTCCACCATGCTTCTTTCCACACTTTGAGAATAAAGAAACATTCACCTTCTTTTCACCATTGTTCTGAGGTTTTTCCATGAACTCCATCTTTCATTTCTTGTCAAAACCATGAGATGGATATGTTACACCAACTTCCAGTTCTAACTTGAGAGCACAACACACAATTTCTTCATAGATACTAAAGTATCTTATCATTAATGCCCTTCAAAGACTTGGTTTTATGCCAATGAAGAATCGATCAATTTAACTTTCAGGTTGGATGATAAAGCCAGATGCATACCTTACAAGCCTTGAAAAATTCACCTCGTATATACCAACAGATTCATCATCCTTTTGCTTAAGCTCAAGGAAATCCTTTTCCATCTTTGTTTGAAGAATACGAGTGAAGTACTTATTGAAAAACAAGTTCTTGAACTCATCCCATTCCATGTATTCAATTTCATCTTGGGGCATTATATTCTTAATTAGAGTCCACCACTGGTCTGCTTCACCTTTTAAACGGTAAACAATTAAAAAGACTTTTTCATGTTCTAAATAGAAAAGTAGCGAAAATATCTTTTCAATGGTAATAATACATTGTTCATCAACAGGTATATTAGAAGACCCACTGAAAGAAGGTGGACGTTGCCTCATGAAGGACTTAATAGAATATTGTTCCTTTCTCTGCTCATTTAGTAGTCCAGAATGATTCATAGCTTGTTTAAGTATAGCAATAAGATTTTTCACTCCATCTCCCATAACATTGGTTTGTTCAGGAGACAATCATTGAAAGGTCAATTACATTGATCAATATAGTTCCTTTGGGTTCCATCCATCATCTAAAACCCAAAAATAATAGTGTGAGAGGAAAAAATCATGCTAGGAAAACAATATAATAAAGGGGAGTACTTTCAATATCTAACATCTCTGGTTTAATTCTATGATCATTACCAAAATTCTAGGTATATAACCTATACTTATACTTAACATTAGGGACATCCATAGACATACCTTAGAAATACCTCTAGGTATCTCACTAATGTTTTCGAATCCTAGTTTCCAAAGGTTAACTAAACCTTTGCTCTGATACCAACCGTAGAGACCCAAGCTTGACATACATGGACATTACATTACTTTTTTGGAATACTTAAAACATAACAAAAAAATGACACCCAAGGACTGTAATTTTTTAGTGTCTTTGGAAACTCGGAACATAATCTTCTAATCATGGTGAAATATTTTCAACATCTCCCACAGAGATCTTCCACTTTTGTTTTCATACCTAAAACCTTTCTTTATATCCTGAGGAAAAGAAAACATATAAAGGGTGAGATCAAATGCTCAGTAAGGGTAATCATGGAGAAAATAAAACAAACCATATACATTTGAACATAAAAACATGAACATAAAGTTTAAACATCAAGATCTTCAGTTTGAAATAAATCTTGGAGTACGTAAGGAATAGATCATAAAGGAACATTAATCATGATATAATAGCATGGGAATAAAACATGTAATTTTGGAATCCATTAATCACATGATATGATTTCCATAGTAGCCTAGTAATTTCTTCCAAGACCATCATGGTGGACAAAGTCCCTTACTGAATCGAGTTCACTCCTCGTTCTAGTCTTGTATCACTGAACCAGATTAACTTGTCGTTCCAACCATGTCTATCTCATGAGATATAAATCTTTACCCAATTAATTATATGGAGATATAGGTCTCACCCATCTCATAATGAAATCATTCTTATGTCTGCCACAAAATCATAAATCATACATCATAGCATAACCCATGTAAAAAAATGGGATTCTTAAACATCATGCCATCATAACATAATCCATATATGATAAAGGACTTCACAAAAAAATATAATTCCATCATAACATAATCAAATCAATGTAACAATAGGGATAGAAACAGAACCCTATATTATCTTAGATGGAAAATAATTTTGATAAAACACTTGGACTTCCTTTCTTGAGGAAAATATCCTTTTTACTTCAAAAACATTTTTCCTTTCTCAACATGTCATATAATTTTAAACTAAAACAAGTTAATTAAAAATAAACTTGAAAAATTGTAAAGGAAGCTTCTTGGAATTAACGTTCTATGAAATCATAAACAATCCATTCATGTCGTATAAGTTAAAAAACATTCTTCTTGTACTTTTGTCAGCAAGTCAAAAAGTACCTCGTATGGTAAACAAAAGAAAGATTCTTTTCATAATATGTAGTAAAAGTAAAAAATGGGTAAAATGACTTTAAACTTATATGAAAATTTTTTTAGAAAAAATGGACACGGATGATAATAATAACCCCAGTAAATACTTACAAATAAATAATCTCGGATAAGAACGAGATTGGAATAGTTATCCCTTACCTTATGTCCAATTTCTTCTATATGTATCTGAGACTCCTATATAAGGGGTTTAAACATATTATTATCTTGTAACAGAATCATAATAATATTTATGATATCATATATGATTCACTTATGACTTTATATTAGCTGTTCATTTGTCAATTCCATGTTAAAGCAGTGTTTTGGGTAAAATCGTTTCATTTACTGTACTTGTTTGGACTTGTTGTTATTGATATTATTATTACTTATATCATGATTTACTTACTTCCATAATTTATATCATGATTTATATATCATATATATTCAGTATATATATATATATATATAATAGATATATAAATGAAATTAAATACACCGTTCATGGAGACGGTAGGTCGTACGTACGCATGAACGATGTTTTCCTTTCCTTATTGACATAAATGGAAGTAAGTAGATAACATATATATATAAATAAATCCTGTAGATTTATTATGTCATATATTTAATTATTATTCATTATATATACTTTATAATCATTCTTGAATGGTTAACATGGAGAATAAATCTCATCGTGTCGTGGAGACGGTAATCCGTGCGTACGCACGAGCGATGATATCGTTCCCATAATTATTAAATGGAATTGGAGTGGATAATATAATATCTCAGAACTTGTATCATGTTATAATAATCATATATATTTATTCTTTATACCATTATACCCATCCAAGTAAGGTGGTGGTAGAAAAACAGATTACACCACGACGTGGAGACGGTATTCCGTACGTACGCACGCACGGTGATTTTGTTTTTTTAGGATGGATAGAAGGTGAAATAGGGTTGTTTAATATTTATAATAACATATAAATATATAAGTAATACTTATTTTATTACTTTATAATGAAACAACTAAATAAGATGAAGTATAAGAAGAAAGAATCTTGAAAGAATCGGTAGAAGAGATTACCTCTTCTTCGACGTGCCTCTTTTAAACTTCCTCTTATGGAACTATATTTGGTCATCTTAGAATACCATAAACTCTATGTTATAACTATAGAGTTTTAGAAGACAAATTTTAAGGGGTTGGCCGAGCTTGAAGGATCAAAATTGTGTAAAAAGGAGTGGGAAGAGGTGCCCATTTATAAGAGGGGTGAGGGGCACCTTAGGAAAAACATAGAATATTATTTTATAATAAATTTATATTCGGTTTATAATGGCTCCAAAGTGAATTATTTAGAGGATAGGGTGGGGAGGGGTCGAAATCCTCTCAACCAATAGGTTTTAGACAAGTTTAAGTTACCATTTTAACCTTATCATTTAGATTTAACTCTAAGTTAAATAATTTAACTTTTACCATGTCTTCTTGTATTCTTACACTATATAGTTAATAAACTTACTATAAACTTCCAATTGAACCCTAATTGGTTCATTAATGTCCTATATAATATTATATAAGTCTTTTGGAAAATCCTTATATTTTTAGTACCATTATATAAATTAATAATATAATATTTGTTTTAAAAACTCTTTTATGTCAATTTTGACACTATTTGGTATTTTGTTTTCTCTAAATTCATAATAGCAGTATTACTTCGAAAAAAATTCATCTAACCAACCCTAATATGTTATATTATCCTAGAAAATTATTTTAATTCATAAAAAGTCTCAAATTACATTTATTTGGGTATTTATAATATCAATTATGTTAATATTTAATTAATAAGGTAATTACTGCATCATCATTGTGTCATAAATAAATTAAATTATTTAATGTATAAAAAATATAAATAAAATAAAATTATGTAGGAAATATTTTTATATTTATAATTAATATTTATAGTCGAATTTATCTTATGTATAACCCTATATTAAAAATGTTTTAGTTATTAAACTTTGATTTTAACACTTTTAAATCTTCTTTAAATAAAATAATAATAAGTGTCCTAATCTAATCCAAGTGGACCTAAATGGTAATATTTTATTAATAAGTTTGTTTTTGGTCTAATTACTCTTATCCAATAGAATTAGGACATGTTTTAGGGTAATAATAATATCTTTTTTACTCTTAATTACCCTATTTACTTTTAACCGTGGTAAACAAAAGTAAAAAGTTATTATTCACCAAAAATTATTTTTATCTTATTGAACCACATTTTACTCCATGATATTAACCATGTCTCTCTAATTTCTGAAATTAAACTCACAAAAGCAGTAAAATTTAGTTGTATGTACAATTGGAAATGCTCCTAGGAGGTGGGTAAAAGACGGTAAAAGGTTCAATAAAATTTTTATATATCTATATTATTATAAAATGATCCAAATGAATTACATTGAACATATATAGGTATTATGTATCTATTTAGACCTAAAATAAATTTAAATAATAGAAATTATTATTTAAATAAAAAGTCAGTTTGAACCAATAACTTAGTGTTTTCACTATTCATCAAAAATTAAAAGTTTTCAGAAAAATACAAAAAATTTATCCTAGACTGATTTCGATATTCCGAATCCAAAAATGAAGGCCATTTTGGAAGATAAAATTTATAAAATTTCAAAAATTGGGTATTACGATTCATAATGGCTAGCTTATATAATATTTTCATAACATATCATTGTTTAGTGAAACTCTGTATTGTGTACAACACACGCTATCGTAGAAGGTCGTGATTGCGTGTAATGCAAGCCAAGTCAGGGTTGCGTGTATTGAAAGATTAATTTGTTGTTTCATATAATAGAATCTAACCATATTTCATTTATACATTTAATATATATATCTATATATATACACTCAATGTTGCGTAGAATAACTTCTATCAAACGAACTTGAAATTGTGTGTTACACGATCCAAGAATAGTGTTGTGTATACTACAAGCTAATACGGTGTTTCATATAGTGCAAGATAATATTGGTGTAGCATACAAAACAAGAAATCAAATAAATTAAAAAGAATACTTCTCATAAAATCTTGGGGTGTTACAACAAGAAGAAGGTTTTGTGTGTTAATGTTATCCCTTTGTTTCATGAATTGTGAAAACATTGTGGCATGGAGGATAGTACCTGGGAACATGATTCAAAGATATGTGCTCAGTATCCCAATATGTTTGATGTTTGCCTATTTTTTTATTAATGTTATTTATTTTTTGACATTTATCTGGTTTCATGATGGTTTTCCATTCTTCGAGTCCTTGTTTGTGGCTTCATCTTATTTGAGAGGTTTCTCCCTTGGGATTGTTTTTCATACCTTGTTTTTGGTGTTTTTTATTTTTTCACCTTGTCCTTATGAGTGAGGTTGTTGTGCTCCAATGATGGAGAGGTTCTTGATAGGGATCTAACAGGTTGGTTGTTTAAATGACCAATTTTTATTTCCCTCAATTAGGGTTTGGTTTTAAATTCATTATGGAGAGAATTGTTTAAGAGGTAAAACATGTAAGGGAATGGATCCTTATATCCCTTACCATTGTGTATTTATTATTTCTATATATATTAGAGGTAAACTAGAGCATGTTCAATGTATTTTTTGGAGATTAAATCTAGTTTCATGAGAATTTAATGATGTAAACTATAGTTCATGATGTTAGAGGGTAGTTCATGGGATAAATAAGAAATTCACCTTTTGAGAAGGGTGGTTTGAAGGGTGTGGTTCAGGATGTGAATCATGATTTCACAATATGAAATTCTGGTGGATTGGATTTGATAAATTTTCTCACAATAAGTAATAATGTGAGTGTAATGTTCCTGATGTGAACTAATGTAGGTTTATTGGATTGAGTTGATAAATATTTTGGAGATTCTTAAAACTCAACCATTCATGAAATGAATTACACATTCATTCTATTAATTTGTGTCATTTAATGCTCCTAAAAATCTAATCAAACCATAATTTTCCTAAAATACCACCATATTCTCTCAAAACCTTAGAGACCAAAGGATGTCTCTCGAGGTGTGTCTAAGCCCTTTAGAAATGGATTGATACCCAACATATAATGTTCGATTTATGGTGATGTAAGGTAAATGTTTACCACTTTATATTATGTTTCTTCACCATTTGTATTTTTTACTCATATATTATATCTCTATATTATAAAACATTATCTTCTTCATTATTATTGATATATTTTGATGTTTATTATTCTAGTTGTGGTGCAGCATCCCTGGAGGGATATAGATTCTTTACAGGAGAGGAGATCAGATATCTGTGTTATTATTTCATTATAATTTGAGAAAATTTTAAATCCTTGAGATAGGGTATTCATTTATTATCCTATTATTTTATTTTAAATCATAATCTATCATGCCTTAAAATTTTGGGTGATGGTGGGATTAACCATAATAATTATTAAATCAAATTGAAGAATGTACTTTTCTTAGTATTGTAACAATCAAATGTTATTACACTATGATAATGGTTTACCTATTAAAATAAAATGATACATGAGTCATGTTTAATTAAAAAAATTCATTATTATTTTGATGGAGTTAGATAAAGAATGTGAATATGGTATTCTTGTTTATGAAGTACTAAAGGTTCATGTTTTAATTGAAATTTCTTCCAAAAAAGTGTGATGAAACAAGATTTTATGCGTGAAAGCGTGTTTAAATAATATATAGATTTTAATAGATAATGCCTTAGTTTACTTGTGATTATAACATATGAAAAAGTTATTTGTTAATACTAAGTTATAAATAAAAATATATTTGATAAAAATAAATGATTTTGCCTGAGTGAGCCCATTTTATTGTAAAGGATAGTTGCCTTGTTTTTAGGGATTAGATTCCCTACTGACTTTAATTTTTTTCATTCTTCCTTGTGTGTTTTAATTTGATGTGTGAAGTTATATGAGAACTAATGTGATACCGGTGTGGCTAATGGATGATGAGTCATGGTCATGAAATCTTGGGTTTGTGGAAATAGTTCATGCCTGAGATGGCAATATACGCAATGATCTACTTGGTGATTTTCATGCTGGTGTTAGGGATGGTACTGGTACTAATGGAATGAGTAAGATTTGGGATTTCTTGTTGTTTTTATAGATTCTAGGATACTTTATTGATAATGTCTTTCTTTAAAGGTTGGATGGATAAGTTTCTTGTTTACTTTTATTCCTTTCCCAACTACTTGAGGTATCTAGTTATGCATGATTATATATATTGTTTTATGGTTGCTTAGGATTATTCCTAGAGTTCCTATAACTATTTAATGTTCATGAGAAATAAATCTTTGAACTCATGGGGTTGGTTCTTGATGATATTTTATAAATTTGGATAATATTAAGAAACCATGGGATATGTTTTTTAACGTCAGTAGGTCATGGAAATTATTTGGTAATGGTGTTAATGTAATGAAAAAGCATTGTAAATGATTTATTGAAAGAATAAAAAATAATTTAGAATGATTAATTGAATGAAATAAATGAATAATTATTGTATTCATGTATACTAATAGGATATCTAGTCCCTAGTAGTTGCATCCATGTGTTGTAGTGATTATAGAGGCAGTTAACCCTAATATTATGTTTATCCCCATAGTGTAGTTGTGAGTAATATTATACCTTGTATTTTAGTGCTTTCATATTCTTCTCTACCCCTATCGATAGGGATACTCACACGCATTTGACATTAATATATTTTTTCACCAACATCCTAGTTGGAATGGAATGGATAGCTAACTACCCCCTCTTTTCCTACTCTCTTCTCCTTGTATAATTATGTGTTGCTATGCATGGTAGGAATCTTTCCCATATATGTGTGTAGTGGGATGTATTGTCATTTGGTTATTTTATGGATTGAGGTATAATAATTGAAATATGAGATATGGTGGATCGTATAAAATACTCAGTAACTATTTGAATATGTGTCTTGGGATGATGAGATGATGTGATGCATGTGGTTCATGGTAGGTTATGAGATGATCTGATGTATGGGACACATGAGGTTCTCCTTTAGCCTAAGTTTCTTTGGGATGGCTTACTTTAGAGATAAATGGCTCTGGATGTGTGGCATTGGGGAAGAGAATAAAACTAGAGGGGAAGTTGTAGTGTGGTACCCTTATGTGATATAATATTATATAATATCTTGTATGTGATGATTTTTTAGAGATAACCATGGTGAGGCTGGGAATATGGTATACCTACATAGGTAGTGAGTTAGTTTCACTTTTTGTTCACTAATATTTAGTTTTCTTTCCTTATCTTTTGAATGAAATGATTTAGTGTGGATCCTACTAAGTATACATATTATGATCACTCTTTATTTTTATAAACTGTTTTTTAGGTCCACATCAGTTTTTTGGTGATTGAAATGGATATTATTAGATCATGGGGGTTTTTTATTAGTAGTTTTGTCTTTTTGGTCACTAATGATGATATATTTTGGTAATTTCTAGTGTCTTACAATTGTTCAAATATATGACATTACAGGCATGTACCTTGGATTTTTTTTTCCCCATGTGAATTATTTTTGGGTGTTTCTATCTAATATCATATTTCTCATATCTTAAAGGGTAACTCCTTCCATCTATGTGTTTGATATACCCTTAGTGTTTATCGCCAACCCATGGCATATTGGAGGAGATATTTGGGAATCATTATCTATATTCTATCATTTTAGGACTAGGAGAGAAACCATTAGAGGGAGGAGGTTGTGACATTTCTAAATACATACCTTTCTCATATTTGTTTCCTTGAGCCTATTTCAACAAAATTCTAAAACCAAAAATGAGGGTAATATCCAAACTATGAATATGAAAATATAAATCTAAGGATTTATTCCCCCATTAAAAGTTAATTTTTAACATTTGATACTTTAGGTTCATCCCATGACTCTCTTTGTTCAATACGTGTTTATTCATGGTCACTTTCTATAAGTTAATATAACCTAATTTGGTAGCATGATAATAAAATATTTCATAATGGTTTCTTAAATATAATGTGATTGACTGAAGAATAACCTCTGGGTATTTCAAAAAAGATGTGTGTGGTGATTGAGTTGACACCCAACACACTCTTTTATGGATATTACCCCTTGGTACAACATTTATAGAATCGTCATCCACTTTTAGTATCAAAATTATGATTCAATTTCTACAGAAACCACACAATCTCAACTTTACCAATATTTTAGGACATCATCTTGTACTTTGACTCATCAATAGGGTATTCACTATGGTTTTATTACCCTAATACCAAAGGTAACTAAATTAATCTCTGAAAATAACTAAACAAATCATCAAAAAAATTGACCCTTCTCTTATACCAATTGAGGGGCCCCAAAACTGCACTCCAAGATCGGGTGTTAAAAACACTTTATATAAACACTAGATTGGATACAAAATGAGATGAACCAATCTTTATTTTATAATATTTCCATAGTATAAGAATTAAAACTCATAAAAAATCTCACAATCCTAGGAAATGAATGTTTATTTCCTTTAAGGATCACCTATATGATCAACTGAGGTTGTACTACTTGTGTAAATTTCTCCACTTTAAAACTATACTAGGTTAACATCTAGTCATATCCTAGGTTATACTCATATTTACATTCTGGGGAAAGAAAATATAAGAAATTGGTGACCTCAAATGCTTGGTAATAGAAAATTAATCAACACCTCTACAAGGGTATGATCTTAAGAATATGAGAACACATGAGTAGGGGAGAAATATAATACTGAATTATCATGGAGAAATAATATTTCTCCATAAGTCATTATCGTAAAATATTTAATTTTAATTCAACATACATATACCATAGAAAATATGTGTGGAATCATGAGACAATAAACATAAGTCATGGAGAATAGTAATAGAAAATATAAATATTAAGTGTCCTTGGATTGAATTATAATAAATAATTATGGAATAAACATAAGAATATAACATATTTTGAACATATTTTACTATATCACATTCACATAACAACATGTGATAAAATATTTATGCCTCACATTCACTCAAAAAAACAATAAACAAGGCTTCTTGTATCTCATTCACATAACAAAATTCTAAAAACAATCACGTATCTCATTCACACAATAAACTTTTGAATAATTCTTCTAATGTATCATCCACACACAAAACATGTGAACAAAGATTCATAGATCTCATTAATAAATAATAATTATGAACAATGCTTCCCTAACATCATTTACACAATATTTAATCATCTCGTATTATATAAAACCTTAACCAAAGAATTTTAGGTCTATATAATACCCCACCAATCAAAAATATTTATATTATTTCCACATGAAAACATACATTCATCGTATCTTAAACAACCCATCAAAAAATAGATTAGTTTTCCTAATCCTTTAAAAAAATAACATAACATGTATTTAAGAAATCATAATATAACAAATATATCATTTTATAATATGAAGCATATTGTAATGAAAAATAAATAGTGATCAAATCATCACTTCGTAGAAAAAATCTAAGATAGAAAATAGAATTGAAAATACAAAAGTTTTTACAAAACCTTTTAAAACATTAATGTAAAAATTTCAAAAAAAATTTAAAATAGAAATATAATACTTTTAAAGACCTTATTATAAATTTTTTAAAAAATATATTTTTTAAAAAAAATATAATGGTTATAAAAAGATGGAGTGGAAGCGAAAAAAAATTATTTTAAAAGGATGGAATACCTTTCAAATATCAAGAAATTCCCTTGTTGAAAACCCACACCTTAAAAGAGGTAATAAAATTCTAATTATAAATTAAAAGGGAAATATGGCGGTCACACAAGTAAACCCATATTTGGTTTTCCATATTATAATGGAAAAAATATTCTTGGTAACAATAAACATAGAAATAAGGTGAAAACCATATATAAAGGATATTATATTATTTTCCTAAAACAATCAAAATTTTATGAGAATGAAATTAATTGATATAGAATATTTTAGTTAGTAATCTCAATTTCCCCATTTAAAAGAGGGGAAATATTTTATGAAATTGGAAATATAGTTATTTTTAAAAACATATAACAATAACACTAAGGCAAAAAAATTAATTCATTGAAAGGAAATTTTAGTTTAACGAATCCCCTAAGGATGTCATAATTTCTGAATAAGTGACATTTGGAAAGGTTTTATATTGTAGAAATATAAATCCCAATAAGACAAAGATAAATTACCATATATTTAATTCAAATTAAATAATTTTCCAACTTTTAAAAAATCTTTTCAAGAAGAGAAATCATAATATAATTAATGAAAAATTAATTTTTCCAGAAAACAGTTACAATAATAGTAATGTATAAACAAGAGTGTTACCATGAAATTTAAAATTCAGGTATCACAAAATGAGAGATATGAATTATAATTGAAGAAAATATTTTATTTAATAAAACATATAAGATAAATTAAGGTGCTCAATATCAAACATATATCATGGATTTATAAATTATACAAAGAAACCCTAACCTTGTATTCATTCTTACTCAATAGTTCTCTAACCTTGTTAGAATCTTGAGTTTTCTCTTGGAAAATCCATTAAAATTAATTCATTTATAAAACTAAATTTTAAAAGAAGAATATAAAAACTGGAGATGATTTTATGAGAAGAAAAATGATAGATTTTCAAGTATAAATTCCAAGGAGAGGTGAGTCTTGAAGTGGTGGAAGTGTTACCTTTCTTATAAGTGAAGTGAATGGCAGTTTTGGATGTTTCCATTACATTTTATATAATTTTATGTTGTAATAAAAATTTAAAAGGATCCAAAATGGAAAACCTGAAGGAGATTCATGTGGGGGTAAAGCATCTCCTCATACACTCATTTTCTCGATAACCTAGTCTGTTTTTAGATTTTTTATTTTGACTTTTTAAATTTTAAAAAAATTTAATTTTACCTAGGGAATTAATTTTTAAACTTTAATTTAATATTTATTACAAAAATTAATAGTGTACCTTTTAACTATTTTTAATATTTTGATTTCAAATATTTAAATCGTTTTACAAAATAAAATTTTAATTAGTTTGAAATATTAATTTTTAATGTAAGTGTACATAACGTTTTAAAACATTTTCTTAGGAAAAGTGTGTTATTGTGTTTAAAAAATTATATATATATATATATATATTAATATTGACATAAATACTAATTTTTATGACATAAATTGGTTTATAATAAAAAAATAAAAATTTATGTGGATTTCAAATCAATCCAAAACAAAATTTCACCATAAAAACACTTTATTATAAAAAAAATTAGAAAGATAATAAGATTATTTTTAAAGGAACTTTTATACCCATTTTAAGGGTGAAAATTAAGTTTTTAAGAAAAAAATTTCATGATTACCCATGTATTATAAGAAAGCCTCATGATTATGATTTTTCTATTTATATTTCTTATGATATTTTTTATGAAAATCCTTGGTCAATAAAGCTTATTTTCTGAGTAAGAAAACAAATATATAAGATCAATATTTATTATGGAAAAGGGGAAATTTTCTTATGGGATTTAGTGAATTCAAAATAGACTAATGGGTTTCATAAATTTTATTGTCCTTACATAGATTTTTTTCTAACACAATGTTTTCAAAGGGATTAAGGAGGAGTAGTATTTATAGCAAGTTCTAACTTTCCCTATGGGAATTCATATTTAAATAAGTGAATTTTTTTTTTGAATAAAATGAGAGATTAAATATAAGAATAATTTTTTTGAGGAAAATGTTTTTATTGGGTGGAATTGTCCACTTTTAATTGTAAGGGTTTAATTTGTAATATTTATTCCTAATTCTCTCAAACTCTAAATTGAAATGATCCTCAAAATACAGTAAAGTGAGAACATTATTATAAAACATGTAATTATGGATTGTGTAAGTTATGAGGAATTATTTATTTATCAAAGTAAATGTTTATATAATTTTTGAGGCTAGGATGTTAATAAGAAAAAACATTTATGGGATATTAATCAGAGGATTATATTATCATGATATAAATTTATGGGTTTCCTTGTTTCTTCATCTAATATGTGTCATTTTTTAAATGGTTTTCCAGAAAGTAAATAATGTGAATTATGTGGAAAGGAATCAAAAGGATAGTGTACTTATTAATCAGCAACATGGATTTCATGAAATTGGAACAAAATAGTTTTTTATATTATAACTCAGTAGATGTTGGCTATTATCGTTAGAGTTAATACCCTAGAACCAACTACTTTATACTTAGATTACATGAATATTCAAAGTAGTGAATATTATTATAAATATAAAATAATATATTTATTTCTCCTCTTCCTAACATTGATGTGATGATATCATAGAGTATTTTTTCATTAATAATATCATATTAGTTCCTCTCTATGATAAGAACCTTGAAATTTCATGATGGTATTATTAAAAATTGTTACATGGTCAGATAATGTACTATGATTGGGAACACAGTATATAGACTTTTAGGTGAAAGTACTCGTAATATGTTGAGGTATCTTCTAATGAAGTTATCACTTGGTAATCTCCATCTCTGGAGATTAAGAGAAAATAGACACCTATAGGAATTCCACATGTTTTGGTTTCATTAGATATTTATATCTATGAGTGTGTATAATGGTCATACGACTTTAAGATTATTATTAATTCAAGTTATGACTCATGAAATTAGATGTATTATATAACCCATGATGATAATAGTTCATGAAAATTTGGGATCTGTTAGTTACATCAAGAATGACATGTTGTTAATTAATAATTTTATGAATGACTTCCCCCATCTTTAAGGAAGTTGATATCTCTTTCATTCGATTGAAATATTACAATTGCATTACATTCCATGGACATGGTGTAATGAAGATTATTTCCGATAATCAAATAAATACGTACCAAGCATATAGGTTGATAACACATATGTGAAATTTGGTTTACATATTCAAAAAAAAGGTTTATATTACAAAGTGAGTGTTCATATGTGGTTATTATCATTGTGACATTAAGTTCTTTATCTTAGGCTTCTTGACCCATTACTAGACTATAATATTAGACTTTAGGTGATCCTATTTAATTCCAATAAGAAATAATCCTATAGGGTCATACACTAAGTGTTTCCATTGATCGTAATTAAATTCTATTTTAGTTTAATTAATAGATATTATTTAAGGGTCTACATACAATTAAATAATATTTTAACCAAAACCCTGGCTCTATAAATATATTTTTATGATTATTGTGTAAGGTTGGTTGAGAATTGAGAATAGAGAATCATTGCACACAATGGACTTCTTTCCCCCCCTCTCTCAAACTTCTCCTCTCTACATCTCTATAATGATAAGAACACCTTCAATCCTGAAGGATCTTGGAGCGATCTTTAAAAACAATGCAAGATGATTGATTCATAGTTCTAGAAAACATAAATTAATTGGTGTTTCTCATAAATCAAATGAGTATGTGTGGATCATTACTAGAGGGATTATACACTTGGATCCTTAATGTGTAATGAAGGTAATCCAAAAAAACATTTCAAAAGATCAAAAAAATCAATTAAGAAAGGATCCTAATATGGGGTAATCATTTCTTCCAATCATAAATAAATTAATTATAAATTCAATTTTCAAGATCCTCTATTAGGGTTTCGGGAAACACTAAATTTAAATAAATATTAATTTAATGCCCACTAAGGCACTTTTTCTATTCCAAGAACCATCAAGTGGTATCTGAGTGGTAACATTTTAAATTTATAATTATTTATTTGATTGTTGATCAGAATGCATAATGGTGGTTTCATTTTTAATTTCATATTATTAATTATTTAATCCAATTTGAATTAACATATTTTCTACATTTTCATTTCTCCGTTCAAGATTTAAAAATTATCAAGTTTAGTAATAGATAAATAATCATCAGAGATTCCATCGAGAAGTATCTAGGAATATCAATAGACAGCATGGGATTATACAACATATAGCCAGATCACACAACATGTACCCAAATGAACTGCACCTTGTTGTGTCATGGGATACATGATTCACTAACAAGTAATTACAAAAGATTAATTTATTGCACACCATGTAAATATTGGTCCAACCTGGAACATGGAATTTTAAATTATACAATGTATTGTTAGTGTATACACAATGTAGTGTACATAGGTTAGCATCGAAATTCACATAATCTGTGTGGTAATTATACATGATCAAACCACTTGATACTTACTTCATAGGGAATTGATGATATACACAACCATTATGTGATGTACATATCATGTAGTTCATCATTCCCCACATTCAAAATACATGTTAATCCATTTGGTAAGTTATACGGACACACGACATGTAGTTGGTTTATAGAAGTCGTTTAGTCATGACCAACGAACATGCTGACTTTTTCGGTGGGTTGTACGAACACATGATAAGAGTAATATATGGAATGTACCTCTCTTTTATAAATAGTGTAGTCTATTTTAGGTACATGAACAAATCCTTAGGTGTGTATACTAGGTACACGGTAACTAATGTACATAGCATGTAGAGAAACTACACATCATGTAGTCTCCCAATTAATGTAAGAATTAAATTTCATTAAATTAAAAATTACAACATTCAAACATTTTTTTATTGATTGGATCCTATTGTGTTTGATAATTTAATAACTATTTTAAATAATTTTAAATGTTCGATTAATTTATTCTAAATTTTTTTTGATTATTGGTTTTGTTGTTAATTGGACACAAATTCCATTAATAGTGGATATCTTTAAATGAATTCAAGCATTCATTAAGATGAAAGTGAATTAATTAACTGATTAATTAATTAATTATTTCCATCATGTTTATCTTAATAATAATTAACACCTAGGAAATGACTGATAACCATTTTTACTTTTTTGTATTTATTACATGTGTATGATCATTCATAATTATGACCAAAACCCATGTATGTGTGGGTATTATTTAATTTAATTTATTTCATGGGTTTGAAATTATTTAATATTAAATTTATATTTATATCATCTGTTTCATCCCTCCCTCCATTGTTTTGTAGGACCTACATGTCTATGGAAATTTATGTAATATGCATTAACCAATCCGTTGATTCCTCCCACTTGCGTGTGTGTTATAAATACTTGAAATTAATGGAGTATCCCAAGGAATGTATAGGACATTTATAAATTCACCATAATGATTCAAAATTAGGAGACACAAAGGCGTAGAAGTGGAATGTGTTAACCCATGCCAAGACCAACATAAAGAATTTTCGCATAGGTCAAAAGTTGATTTTTTGTCTGATCAATAAATAAACCATAGATAAGCTTAGGATCAGGTCATTAGTTATTTATTTATTTATATATTGTGTGTTTTTATTTTAAGGAACCAAGATTGATATCACATAAATGAATTAATAAATATGAAAGGATGAAATTTAAATAATTGTATTATGAGAAAATGTTTTATCCAATATTTTTAATTAATTAAGTAAAACCCACTTGATATGAAATGGTTTTTAAAGAATAAAACAAGATAAAAAATTATTCATAATAAAGAAAAATCCCTCAATTTATGTTTATTTCATTAATCCTCTCATCATCTTAATTGAGATGAACCCATAGTTTAAGTGTTGGTTTGACCTTCATCAAGGGAACATTTAATTCTCAAGAAGTCTTAACTAAGATAGTGGTTCAACTTAATCAAATATTTATTGGGTTTAATGGCCTCTATCTCACCAATAAATATTTAGAGGTAAGTGTTGAGAAAATTTGAGTCTGGTTTTCTAGATTATAGTGTTCACTAAACGGATCATGGTGTTGAAAACCCACAATTGGAAAGACCTCTAACCTAAATACTTTCTAGTAATTTTAGTGGTATCTATATTGATTCTAATAATAGAAATATTTATCCTTTCCACTATAATTTTAGAGAAACTAGATATTACAAGTTCAATATTGATGTATTTTGTGACTTGATAAAATAATCAAAGAATTAATAAAATTAATTAATATTATTTCTCATGTAATTCTTAATCATGTAAAGTATTAATTATCTGTTCTAATTATCATATAAAATGGAAAGAAACCTAGTGAAAATAGTGCAATCATTCCTTAAATTAGGGTATATCTTTACAAATACAAATTTCCAAATATGGTACAACAATTAATGTGATAAATTATTATCATAATTTTTGTATTATGAGTTAGAATCCCCTATTCCTATTCTTCCACCCTAGTAGCTGATAAAATATGGAAAGGATTCCTACCAGAGATATGTTTAGGATTATTCATATGCCTATTTTATTATATTATCAACTATTTTTGGAGAGATTATGACAAAACATAAATAAAAGGATCCATACACTATAATATCACATCTCTATTATCTTGAGGAATATAAGGAAAGGCTCTAAATAAATAATATTGTCAAGGCATTGTTTCAATGTAAACTAGAAGATGGAAATATAGTTTTAGATTATGCTTCCAAAATACTAAGGTATATTGATCAATTATAAAAATTAGTCTTTCACATGGATTATAAATTATTCATTGATCTTATCTTATTATCCTTACCATAAAGGTTATCCTTACTTGTCCAAGTGTGGATAAAAGAAATGGATAAATCACTCACGAAACATTTTTCAATACTACACCATGAGAATAAGGATTGGTTGAATACAATTTATACACCGCTTGTAGTTAAAATTTTAATAGAAAAGGATGAATACCCCATGGATAATCTATATCCAAAATTTCCCTTAAAGTGTTCAACAAAGATACAAAAGATTCAAAGGTACAAGAGTGAACTGGAGGCTCTTTGCTTCTTATATTGAAATAATAGGCACTGGAAAATAAATTCTAATAAATTGAAGAAGTAAATAATTTCATCTACATCAGGTATATTAATCATGTTTATATTATCAAAAATTTTCTTAAATAAAATATGATTATAATATACATGTATTAAAATACAAGAAATGAACAAGAATAGAAAGAATATAGAGTGAACTCAAAAGGGTGTGGTAAATGGTCAATCCTATGTTAGCCAAGGGGGTCACTATTTCTTATTTCTATATTAGAATGATTAAATTTTTTAATAATTATAATCAAAACATTTATCTCAATGTCTATCTTGAAACAAAGTGACATTATTTCATTTTCAGAATAAATTTTGTTATGGTACTTAAATACTAAACAAACGGATTAGTAACTCTTGAATCATAAAAATCCATAACAATGAATAATGAATATAGAAATATAATACTCTTAATTAATTGTGTAAAGATAATTTTTTTTCAAGTGAAATTCAAATTAGTTGATCTTTTTATTTCTATAAAAGTTTTTTAGTCTTAATTAAGTTAATATATATGATATAAAAACAAAATAATTATCATGTTTTAGGTAAAGAGACCATTATAAATAAATGTGTGTCAAAAAAAAATTAGATTAAGTTAAAATATACATTTTAACTATTATTAAGCTAAATGTAACTTCATATACACCATGATATTTCTTTTTGAAATTTTAGAAACACTAAGGGAAGTGAATGAGTGAACTTGGTAAAATTGGGGAATCTCCAAGATATATTATCAGAAAACATCTTATCCAAGTAATAATTGATTATACATGTACGGTTAAGGTTATCCCTAACTCACATTTTCTTATATACATCAATTTCAAGATGGTATTACATGGAATATAATGTATGATTCTTACGCACAAGGTGATTCAAATCCATTTTCCTAGTTAGGGAATGTGTGGCGTGTTATGGGCCGAGTGGGGCCACCCATTGGGAGGAAAATACTACCCTATCACATGTTTTTCTCTTTTTCTAGTTGAGGGATTACCTAAGTGGAAAAGAATCCCTATAATCCTATATTATAATCATGTTCAATTCTGGGTGGGAGTGAATTTACAAAGATATGTGGTGACACAGGTATGATGAATGATGCAGGTAGTATGATGAAGGCATGATGCTACATTGTGCCTTAGAGCTAGTTTGTGGGACTTTGGGATATGTAACAGGATTCAATCTTATAGTACTTTAGTCCATGTACTGAATAAATAAGGCTTTACGGGTGGGTTATCCCTTGGGGGGCTAGGGCCTTCATTTTTAGGATGTGTTTTTGGTATGTGTTTTTAATGTAATTTTTCCCCAAGAACCTAATATATATATATATATATATATATCAAATCTTACATCATTCCTTCCAAGTCAAGTTTTTCAAATATAATTTAAAAAACTAACCATTTTCCAACCATATTGTCTAATAGATATCATATCAACTATGACATCATAATATTCTATTAGAACAATACCATTTTTTTATAATTATATGTTAAAAGTTGTCTTTAGCTACAAAAAAACATTAAAACACTAAGGTGAATCTGAGTTAATTATCTTATAGTCAAAAAGTATATTTACCTTTAGTTAATATTTACTACATTTCCTTGAAGGAATCTTATATTTTTTAAGATACTGGGAGAAGACTTAACTTCAATGGGTTAAGGATCTGGATGCATATGGGTTAACAAAGTAAAACTGGACTCCCCTATTCTCATTGGGAGGAGTAGTTCCAAAGAAATATAATTCATAGGAATGTAAATATATATATATATATATATATATCCAATTAGGTGGTTTATTTTCACTGTGGTTGGTGATACTTTTTTTATTATTTGGGAATAATGATTTCTACAATGCAGTAGTAAATAGTAATATGCTATGTTTGACATGTATGTATATAATCAAGTAATGGAATATATTTATCCAGATTCAAGGACTCAATATTTTGAATGTTTTTAAGAATTAATATTATTGGTGAATATTCAAGTGAAACTAGATATGGATGGTACAAGACTATACTAATATAGAAAGATTGATTTTTGATAGGTATACTCATTAAAAAAACCTATACTCCAATAATCATGACTAAAATCGATTTGAATTTTACTTTATCAAATCATATTTTTATGATCATAATATTGGGATATTGATTTTTAAGGGCATCACATTTAGGGTAATCGTCATGGTAGATTTCTATATGAAATGACCAAAGTCGACCCTATGGTATACAAATACAAGGAATAACTAAAAGGGTCGGTGACATCAATATATTCCAATAAGATATTCAAACTATAAAAATTAATTTATGAAAAAATAATTCATTGTGATCATATAATAATCATTTGGAAATGAATAAGTGAAATGTGTCTCTAATTGGTTAGAGAGAGTGATATAAGTTTTCAATGTAAATATGTTGATAAAATATGAATGAAATTTTTGTGTCTTTCCAGTTAGTTAAGACTAAGGAATGAAATTTATCCAATTATAACTTAAAGAAGTATCCATGTTCTTGGGAACAAGATCTAAAAGATAGATCCACATGTTTTTCAATTTAATCATGTAATCATTCCATTATACTATACATGGGAAAAGGGAGAGATTATAGAGATTAAAATAACTTCACAAGCTTAAGTTCTAGGAATTATTCTCATGTGTCATGATATGTACTAACGTTTGATATTATTGATGCATAAAGCATAATATGTGAATATAAAATATATCTAACATAATTTCATATAATTTAAGTAATAACTATACAAAAGTACTTGGAAAAGTAAAACTGGAAGAGTTTTTGGTGTCTGGATATGTGATAACACTAGTAATTAAGGTAAATGGATACTTTTATACACTTGTTTTAAATTTAACTAGTATCACAGAAAAGGATAATGTAATATGAAGGAAAAAATTATTACAGCCAGTGGTTGCCATATCTACAATATCTAAGTACATTATGGGTTCAGATGTAGCTTAATAAGTAGTTTTAGCAACATCACATTCTAATATTAGGTTATAAGAAAAGAAAAATAATAAAAATTTTATGATAATATTTGACTATATATTTCGTTAGGATGTCAAGATTCTAAAATGGGAATAAGAGTTGGATACTTGGTCATATCACTACGTGAGGAAATTTCTCAAGTTAATAATGTTTCAGTAAATGGATTCACCGCACTGACATGTGACTTTACTGTCCCAATCCTTGGAAATATGGTAGGCCTAGTATACGTAGCCTTACTCAATTGAAGCAAGTTTTTCATGTGAGGACTGGCTAGTCATTAGTAGTTGTATCCAATTCAATAAGCAGTTTTTTGGAGTTTGTTCCCTAGAACCAACAACTTTTTAATTTATATCACATTAATATTAAAAGGAGTGAATATTAATATAAAAATAATATCACATATTGATTTTTCGTTATCATAATATTGATTTGATAATTCCCAATAGTAGTTAATTCATTGATAAGGTCATAGAAATTCCCAACTATAATGAGAAAATTGAAATTTCATGATGATATTCTTAAATATAGTTCTATGATCGGATAACATACTATGATAAAGAACATAGTATGTAGATAATTTTGTGTGAGAACTCATAATAGAATGAGTATTTTTCTCATAAAGTTCACACTTCATAATTTCTAAGAAGATAGATTATGAGAACAGACCGGCCAATATGAATTATGTATGTTTTTGTGTCATTAGATATTCTTATCAACGAGTATGTGTAACGGTACTTATACTTTAATATTATTATTAACGAATGTTATGACTCATTCACTTATATGTATTTTATAAACCATGAGGATAACAGTTCGGGGATAATTTTTATATGTTGGGTGTGTCATAAATTAAATGTTTTAAATTAAAAAGTTGATAAAGGATTTTTCCAATCCATATTTATGGAATATGATATCTTGAAACTTTTATAAAAATATAATTTTCTCATTAAATTCCATACACATGGTATAACAATGCTTATTTTAGATATTCAAAGAAAGATGTATCAAGTATATAGGTTTATGAAACAGATTTTCATCATGCTTGATGAGTGATTGAGACAAAGGGATTATATTACACAATGATTGTTTATATTTGGTTTTCATTATTATGACATTAATTTATTTCTCTTGCGTGTCTTGAAATATTTCTAGATAGTAATATTGAACATTAGGCGATCCCACCTGGAGCTAATGAGAAATAATCTTGGTGGTTAACAAACTAAGTATTTCTATTGTTCTTGATTAAATTATATTTAAATTTTATAAATTGAATAAATATTAATCTCAAGACTGAAAAATAATTTTATTCAATTTTTATTGATTTTATAAAATAAATATATATTCATTTACTGGATTTTGAATAAAATTGATTTATTTATTTTCATTATTATTTAATAAATATTTTATTTCTTGTTTATGGATAACATATTTATTTATAAATAAATTTTTTATTATTTTACTCAATAAATGTTAAGGAGTTTTAATGGATGAAGACCTCGTCCAGATAAATATTAATAATTTAAAAACCATTTAAATAAAAAAAATTATTCTACAAGTTAGTGTGTTTTCCATAAAATGATAATGTTATTATTACTATTTCAACATGGGGTTGAATAAAGATTGTAATATTATTTAAGGGTCGAAATGAAATTAAATAAAATTTTAACCTAAACCCTAACTTTATAAATATGTGGTTATATATATTTTGTAAGGTTGGTCGAAAATTAACAATAGAGAATCATTATGAAAAAAATACTTCTTTCTCTCTCAAACTTCTCCTATCTTCCTCTCAATAATGAAAAGAACTCCTTCAAACTCGAAAGATCATGGAGCGACCAAGACAAATGATGAAAGATGACTAATTCTCCACACTAGCACCTGGAAATAAATTTCCATTACTTGGAGACCAAAGGAACATGTGTGGATCACCATTAGATGGATTATACCCTTGTATCCTTAAAACACAATGAAGGCAATCTAAAATTGTTTTTGGAAGATAGAAAACATCATCGAAGAAAGGATTATAAGAAAAGGTAATCATTTCTTCCAATAATAAATATATTAATTATAAATTTAACACGAAATATATTTTTTCTAGTTTCAAGAAAATCTTAATTAAAATACAATTTAATTTAACACCCACTAAGTTACATCTTATATTTTTGGAATAATCAATTATGGAGGTACACAAACTAGAGAGATACTTAACCATCCATCGAGGGACATGTAAATAGTAGATCATTTCATTAAACATAAACCACCTATATTTAGTATAAAAATAGATCTAATAGTAATTGAAGGATGGATCAATTCTCAATAATAGATATTTTTGGATTTGTGTTTTTCTAAACATTGGATTTAAATTATTTATATTTAACGTTTTCAACTTGAAGTTAATCAGTAGTGATCTTTAATTAAGAATGATAATGAAAAAAGATGAGATTGATGCCAGGGAGTGTAATGTATTTAAATATCCATTAAATGGGAATTAATTTACTATGATTTTTTTAAATATGATAGAAATGAAGTTCTTGGAATTGATGAAAAAAGAGGAGGGATCTGTTTCATCGTATGAACCTAGTTTTACCTAATTGACCATCTATTCATCAAATTTCATTCTGAAAAATGGTAATAAAATTTATAGGTTTTCATCAATATTGAAATAATTTTTGTGAAGAGTTATAGACTATTGTGAATTTAAAAACTATGATAAAGTTTTATGGAGTGATTAGAAGGTTGATATGGAGTTGGTTGACTATTTCACAACAATGATAATAATTAGTCCATGTGTAAAGGAATGGTAATGTATCCATCAAGTAAATATGAAGGTAAGAGGTCTAAATTTTCCTATTGTGATATGTGTGGTTAGAAGAATCCTTATAAGTATATTATGAAATATGTAAAGTGTTATTGATTGGTTATATTGGGACATTGGGGTTATGATTTTAATTAAAATAATCATTTTAATGGTTGGACAAAATATGATAATTTGGAAGTGAGATGTTTTAAATCCAATGGATTCTCTATTATGGTTATCTGTGTTCAATCAAAAGAATTAATAGTTGTAATAATCTAGATTTTAATTATAATGGTGGGGAAAAGTCATTCATAACTACCTCAAAAAATGTGGAACTATAAAATAATTTAGTTATAAGTACATTATTTGTATACTCAAATTATGAAAATTTATTTTTCTATTCAGGGTTAACATATTTTTTTATTTTTATGGATTTTATGGTTAAAATGAAAATATTAACTCAAGAAATTTGAAAATAAATTTTAGTAAAAAATAGTTGAATAATTAAGGAAATAATGATTTATTGGAATCATTTTATTATTATCTATGAAATGAATTTTCCAACAAATCTTGATGTCTTCCCTATAATTAAGTTTCATGTTATTCTTAGTATGGATTGGATTTAATTTTATAATTCTATGATAGATTATAGAGATAAGGTTTTTATATTAAATTTTCAATGTGAGTTTGAATTTCTATATAAGAATGAGTTCATAGCTCTGATAATATATGAAGAAGCTGGGACACTAATTAAAGATTTCAAATAATGTTATTTTCTCAATGTTTTAAAAAGTTGGAAGTTGTTAAGATTAGTTATTATCTAGTATTAAATAAATATATGGATGTATTTTCTTATTATTTTCCAAGTTTCATTACTAATTGGGAGGTTGAATTTACTGTTGACTTAATGCATAATGTTAAGAAAAATTCAAAACCCACTTATTGAATAGATCCATTAGAGTAATTGGAATTGAAAATGTAGTTAAAATAGTTACTATAAAAGGGTTTTATTTTTACTATAACTTCACTTTAGGGTTATTCTATTTTTTTAGTTAAAATGAAGGATGGTTCAATAAGGATTTCCATTGATTATAGAGCACTCAATAAGAACACGTATCTATTAGATTATATAGATGAATTATTTTATCAGCTTTAGGGAGGGTAGTATTTTTTTAATGATTTATCATAGTCCTAGATATAATTAGATTAATGTTGAGCATGATGAAATTTTAAAAATGGAAATTACATACTTGGTGTAGCCATTACAATTTTTTGGTTATTTATTTTAGGTTGACTAATCCATTAGTTATATTAATAGAAATAATTAATAGAGTTTTCTATGAGGATTTGGATAAAATTTTAATGTATTTGGGATTGTGTATTATTTTAAAAGTTATGAGGAACATGAAGGAAATATAAGGATTTTTCTATAGACATTCAAATAAAATAAATTATTTTAAAAATTTATCCAATGTGAATTTAGTTTACAACATATTTCTTTACATAGAAATATTGTTTCTAAAGATAGAATAACTGATTATTTAGTTAAAAATAATGTTTTAGAAGAGTGTTCAAGATATTATAATGTCACTGATATTCAAAGTATTCTTGGATTATCAGTTTCCTATATATAGATTTTTTAAAACATTTCTTGGTTATGTATCCCGCTATCAAAGTTAACTCAAAAAGTAGATAAATTCATCTGGTAAAAAGAATATAATGAATTTTTTCAATAATTGAAAATAAGATTGGTTAATGATTCAGTAAAATAAATTAAGATAAGAAATGTTGAGTTTTATATCTATTTAGATGCTTCTTTTAAGGTATGTGGTTTTTTTTCTCCATGATTCTTGATAAATTGAATGTTCATCATACCAATTTAAAATCCATGAACTAAATTACCCTATGAATGTTCCTGAAGTTACTATAGTGAATTTTTATTAAATAAATAGTGATATATTTTATATCATTTAAAATTTTAATTATATGTTGACCATTAATATTTCAAGTATATATTCACTCAACAAGATATGAACAGGTGGTAGGGTTTATGGTTGGTGCTAATAAAGATTTGTGATTACAAAATTCACTATTATCTATGCATAGAAAATAATTTAGATGATGCCTTTAGCCAAAAATATAATGCATCATTATGTATACTAAATTTAGAATATGATCATTTGTTTAATGATTAAATAAATATTGGCTTATAAATTATGCATGTAGGGACTTTTGCTATTTTGGTTCAGGTATAACTATAGTCATCCTTCTTAGATGGAATTATTCATGAGTTGAAGGAGGGTCATGGTTTACAAGTAAAATTATATATGGTTAAAAAGTGTAAGTTTCTAAAATTTAAAATTGAAAAAGAAGGTGACATGTGTTTTAGAAAGAGGTTGTGTGTTCTAAGTGATCCCCTATTGAAGAATGAATTGTTGAGTGAAGCACACAACTCTCTATATTTTATTCATACTTGAATCACTAAAATGTATAGAGGCCTTCATGAATATTACTGGTGGGAAGGAACGAATGAGGATATTTCTTATTTTATCATGAAATGTTTCACTTTTCAATAGATTAAAGCTGAGTGAAAATAGATGAAGGGGATTCTTCAATTTTAACCAATTTCTAAATTGAAATAGGTGAATATATCCTTGGATTTCAGAGGATTATTTCCAAATAATTGTTGTGGTAACAATGAGATTTTGGTGATTGTATATCATCTGACTAAATCTACACATTTTATACCTACTCAAGATACTATATATTTGGATCGACTATGGCTAAAATATTATAATGGGTTAGTTAGATTACATTGAGTCCCTCAATATATTTTATCTAACAATGATCTTAAATTTACATCATATTTCTACAAGTAAATTCATAAGTTGATGGGTACTGAGTTATGTTTCAATAGATATTTTCATCCATAATCTGAGAAATAGTTTAGGTCAACAATTAAAACTTTAGAATATAAATTATTTTGAATTACTCACTAGATTACCAAAAAATATTTGGATAATTTTATTTATTGAATGTAATATTCTTATAAAAACATTTTTTATTTTAGTATATAGTTGGAACCTTTTGAGGCATTATATAATTTTTTTTAGACTCTATTATTGTATGATGAAGTTAGTGAATGAATGTTTTTGGGACCAAAACGAGTGGAGGAAATGTCTTGGAAGGTAAAGATGATTCAATATCATATTGTGGAATATCATATAACGAAAAGGAGTTGTAAATATAATAGTAGGAATGACCTTTAAATTCAAGTATTCTATCATGCCTTTTATAAAATATATCCTTGGATAACTGTTATTTTTTTAAAGGAATGTTCTTCCCTTGGTTTATTGGTCTGTAAAAAATCCAAAAAATGTAGTATTAGTATATTATTGAGTATCTTTGCCTCTATGTTTATCTTAGGTACATGATTTGTTTCATGTTTCATTGTTAAAGAAATATGTACCTGATAAATCATATATTGATCACTGAGGTAATATAGTTGGAAGAGAATATTTCTTATAAGGAAAACATATTTTAGATTTTATAATGTAGAGGGAAGGTGTTAAAAAATATGGTAACTAAACTAGTTAATGTTTTTTTAATGACATGATTGAAGAATCAATATAGAAACCTGAGAAAGATTTGTGTTACACATATCCCTGCATATTTAAATAATGAATAAAACTATGGGGACACATTTTCATTAATATGGTAATAATGTGACAACCAAGGTAATGTTAAAAATAATTTAATTTCATATCTTAGTTATATTCATTATTAGTTCTTATGGAGTCATTTTAACTATGATAATTTTAAGAATTTTTTCAGTCAAAAAACTAATATTTTATTTTTAACTAAAGTGTGTTCCATGTATTATATGTTTTAATTTAAAAGATATATTTTAACATTTTAAAAATAAAATTATATAAACTGTAATTCATTTTTCTATGTAATCTATAAAATATATATTTGGGTGAATTTTTTTATTTTTCTACAAATATTTAATTATTAGGTGAATAGTTCAAATACTTATTTTTATAAAAAAAACTATCATATATTTCCAAGTTTTTAAAAAGACTCCTTATATTTTGTATCAGGGTAAAGGTAAAATTAGTCCCCTTTTATTCAAAATAATATAATTAATGACATAAGAATCAACATGGTGCGTTGTTTTGGTATGAATTCACTTTTAGGATTAATAACCCATTTTTCAAAGAGAAAAAACTATTTTTCATTTCATTTATGTGTTTATTTTAAATTTTCATTTCTACCAATTGAAAAAATTGATTATTGAAAAATATATTTCACTTCTTGAATTATGTGGTCCAAATTTAGTAATGTGTTAAATTTCATTTTTTTCATAATAAATATTAACCATGAGAAAACGTTATCATGGGATTAAATTGTAAAATGGGTTAATGAATGTTAAAAATAAGTGATAAAGATATATATTCTGATTTTAAATCTTATTTTATGAGATTATTTATTCCATTATTGTCTTATATTATAAATAGGTTATTTTTTGGAAGAGTTTCTAATTAATAATAGTTTTTATTATTTTGAAAATTTATAAAATTATAAGTGTCAATCCCCTAACTTATAAAATAAAACCCACTATCCCATATTATTAAAATAAATTGAGCCATTTAAATCAAAAAATACCTATGAAAATACCCTTCCAACATCCCTATTCATGTTTTATTGGTCTTTTTTCTATGAAAGACTATCCAATGAAGTATTATAGTGTACGCCATGGGAGGCCTTCAAATGAATAGGTTTAGTTATTTATCAAGTGTTCCTTGTTTATTTTTTATTCTAAAACCATCAAATTATATTAAAACCTACTTAAATAAAATAATAAGTATATTTGATATACATAAATGTTTTATTATTATGTTATAACCCATTTTAATCTCCTTTTCTGTCCTCTAGGAAATGAAAAAATTGCTTGTGTGTATGCTTGGACTACAACCTCCACGAAGCTATGTGTTTTGTTTTTCAACAACAGCACATAAGTATTGTTAGTATGATGGATATTATGAATATATATGATATTAATTAAATATTAAATAATTTTAAAAGTTATGACATTACTTACCTTATAACCAATCCTTTGATTGGAAAATGATAATGTTGTGCATGCGTATATGATGACCACCACCCCCATGAAGTGATGATATTCAATTTTTATTCATTACATTCATATTTGGTTATAAAATTTTATTTAATGTATAAAAATTATAATTATTTCTTCATAAATATTCTGTAAATGATTTGGTAATAACCCATTTGACCATGTACAACCTAATGATGTCATTCTAGGATTATGAATCGAACATCCCCAAAATTTCTGACATGAACTTAACTTATTTAATAACAATAAATAAATTTTAATAAATGAAATAATAAGTAAAATAATAAGGAAATAACCTAAAATTTTTCCTAAAAAGTATAAAATTGATATATGTATATTACACATGAGTAAAGGTATATTCATGGAAATTGAAACTTAGGGAATGTAGTTTTTCATAAAAGCCTTATTTTAAATGTTTTAAAGTTTTTGTTCTCTTTTTTATTTATATCCATGTTCATTAAAATTATTCTTGTAATTATCTAACCTGAACCATTTGTTTTGATATAAATTTCCACATAACCTCATGCATATCTCCCCATATTCAAGAGGTTGTTGACTACCAATGGGGGTCTGAATTCCAGCTGTTGAGATATTATACCCTCTTTAGAAAATAAATGTACCAATAATATAATAAAAATAAAATAATAAACAGAGTATCATGGAAAAACTAAATAATCATATTTTATGGTGGAACACATATCATATAATAGATAAACAAGCTCCCAATGTGGAAATCCAAACCAAAGTAAAAGTGAAAGTACGTAAATAAATAAATAAAACTACATTACCATCCAGATTTCATCTCTGTTCTTCCATATGCTCCAAGATCCACGGATTAACATTCTCCCATGGGCCCTTTTCACTTTATTATATCACTATGCATGAATTCTTGACATGAACTGAGATTTCTATATAGGTTTTTAGTAATAAAACACAATAGGACACCACTGATGCATCCTTGAAAAACATTTTGATGTATAACAAGCATATTCCATAATAATAATCAATTATAAAGAAGGTATAACAAACACACAATCACATAACGAGTGTTTATGTACTAACAAATCCACCGTAAACTCCTAGTCATTATTGCTTTGGCCCTATGTTGAAAGAATAAACTGGGAGATATCAGAAGTAACCAAAGCTAGAAATAGGGATAGTGAACCAATCACTCAACATACTTATGGCATCATATTTACATGCTATTCAACATTCTCTATCACTGATGAATGTTATCGTACTCATCGTCAACTAGGAATCAAGTGATCATGCTACTCAATATTACCTAGTCATTGAGAATCGTGTTAATTGGCATCCTATTGGTATTCAGTGAATCATGTTACATATTATACATGGAATCATTTTACTTGTAACCTATTCTCAGGTCCATCAATATCATCATCATAAATAGTTAACACTCCCCCTCTATGGGAAATTATGTCATTATGGTCAACTTTTCCTTAGCATAAAGAACAGTACCTCCATTCACAATAACATACATAATATGGTAGATCATACATGGTAATAACATAAAATAATCCTAAGATTAAATTAGATACATATAATATATATGATTAAAATTGAACATGGTCAAGAAAAATATAATCCCAGATTATTCAATCAAGCATCGTAAATGAGACTCACGGACCACACACACAGCCACATGAAATCATAATCTATCATGGTCTTCAAGGCACACCAGAAAATGAATTATTCCATTTAAAATAGTGTATATTAGTTCCCCAAATGGTAAGTAACTTCCCATATCAAGGATTTTGATAAAAAAAACATCAATGCTTATCGAGGATCGATAACCGAACCACATATTACACCCACCTAGAATAATATCACATATTAATGAGACCTAAATCATGATTGGATTATCAATAAATAGGTCTAGAATGATACCTCAAAAAAATTAAATGTCATGAAGGTGAATATATAATCACATGCTCTACAGTGTCTATCAAAAAATCCAATTCCAAGATATTTTGAATAAAGGGACACCAATTCAACATACTTATTTTCAATTAATGAAGATATTTTTAATTCATCATCAATTATGTAATAGGAATTAGGATCTAGCAAATGATCATTGATACATCAACAATATATCATCTTTTTATATATTCAAAATGAGAATCAGTAAGAGGTGGATTTTAAGATGATTTGGCTAAGGAACTTACCTAGAATATTAAATCATTCTTCATTGTTTAAATCTATTCAATATGGTTATTCATTAATGTTTTTATTTCACCACAAATATACCACGATAACATAAATATACAAATTTTTTATCATCAATCTTCCAACAATATTAGGTCTAGAAATTTTATTCAATAACACTTAAACATTGAGCACTCATTTTCAATAGTGGATCTTGGTTTGATTAAGAAACTACTTCAACTTACTAGATCTTCCGCCAATAAATAACAAAATTATGAATTTATCATTGGATCATCAATGAAAAAAATCCAACATAGATCTATGCATATATCATAAAGAGGAAGAGGAAATTGGAATATATCTATGAAAAAAATACTTGTCAAATTCTATTAGATTTTTAAGATGTTGTTATATCAAGTAGAGATGGTGGGGGAATCATTAGAGACCAAGGGGAAGCACTCCAATTATAAATAAACTTAAGGGAGTTTTATTTTTCTATTAAAAAATTTATAAAAAGGTGTAAAATTAAAATTGTCAGAGTGTATTTAATGCACACCTAGACTGGCACATAGGCTAGCTGATGGGTGTCATCAGTGGTCTAGTGGCAGTACATGCTCATCAGTGGGGTCATCTATAACTGAAATACTAATTATACCCCCCCCCCAACTAGCTTGTGGATTCCACTATCTAGCTGGTAGATTTTTTCTAAGAACCCCAAGGTTTACCCCTTCCTCAAGTCTCCAACTTTCAAAAAATGTACCCTTACCCACTTAAAACTAACCTATGAAAATCCGATATTAGAGACAAAAAAAAGATAAAGGATAATTAATAAACATAAAAAATTCAACATATAATATTAAAATGTGGGTGTTAAAATTCTCCACCTATAACAACTTATCACACTTGATAAGTACCTTATAATATTGTACTCAAACAACTTGGTTCATTAAGCCCAAAAATCTCCCTCTCAATCCCGAGCATCCTTCTAGATCCATCCATTATGTCGAAGAACATAAACTAGTGGTATTATCTTCCCTTGAAGTACTTTATTTCTTTGGTATACAATCTACATCAAACATTCCTCATATGATGTGTTAGAATCCAACTCATCTTCCTTATAATAAATTACATTCATAGTATCAGGTAGGTTTCTCTAGATCTATGATAGTTGGAATCCATCATTCATGCCTCAATAGTAATAGGTAAGATCCAGATGGTAATCCACTATCCTAAACCACTCAGTGATCTCGAAGGGGCACATATATCCTGGAACTATCATCCATTTCTTCCACAAATTTCAGGTACCTAATTTAGGAGTCACTCCCAAGAAAACTTAGTTTACAATAAAAAAAACTTCATAGGTGTCCTCTGGCGGTCAGTATAAGATATCATCCTTCTCTAAGCTATAATAAAACTCTTTTGAATTGGATACACTCTCTCATAGGTCTCCAAAACCATACTGGCCACCACAACTTCTACCTCACCAGTCTCATGCCAATATAGTGTTGAATGGCATAGCCTCCCATAAGACCCTTATATGGTTCCATATGAATTGAAGTATGGAAACTATTGTTATATGATAACTCAATCATGTGTAGATGATAATCCCATTCTCCCTAGAATTATTGGGTGCATGATCAAATTATATCCTCCAGTATGTGAATATTCCTCTCTGTATGTCCATATTTCTGGGGGTAAAATCTCATAAGATTCTATAGGGACTTACAATCCATTGTAGAACCATGAAGTAAAACTTGAATCTCTTTTAGATAATATTCTCAAAGGAACTCCGTGTAAGAATATGATCTCATATATAAAATTATTTCTTAGCCCATCAACTGAGTGAGTCTCATGGATCAATAAAAAATGTGAAATTGTTATCAACAAATAGACAATCACCCATAGAGAATCATTGATCATTAGGTTCCTCGTTATCCCCCTGAAAAATTCCACTATGATATCCTACAACTACCAAATGGTCATAAGAATTGTTCAAAGTAAACTACCAAGACGTGAGTGCTCAGCCTTTATCCTACGGTTGGTGAGGAATAAGGATTCAAACCCAGCAATGACCATATTCATCCATGGACACAAGATCTACCATATGATGTTGTGGTATATATTTTTAACTCTAGGATGTACTACCTACCAAGAGTTATAAAAGTCTCTCATAATCTATTCCCTCATGAAAGCTGGGTCTATAAATCTCTCATGTAAAAGGATCACATCATCATTATCCAATACCGACCTATGTATCAGGTCACCACATACTAGTTGTTACCACATCACATCACAGTATGATATGGTCTCATGTCCATAATTTACTATGTATATTAAAGAATATGTGACCACTAATGGAGCACGTCATTAATCCCTAATCATCATAATTAACAATCCTCTAATTGGAAAAAAAATCTCATCAAGCATAATTTCTTCTATAAAGGTCATTAAACAAGATCTTGAGCTACCAAATCCTTATAGCTAATATCATCAATAATGATGAAACCATTACCATGTGAATAGTCCATCTAAAATTTGAATATCTATAGATACTCTACCCATTTCCTTTCACTTATATTTAGGTACCTCTATGTGAATATATAGTTGAGAATCTTGTGGTTGGTGTAAAAAAAACTATAACCAAAGAGATAATTTCATAAACACTTCAAATTTTGGACCATAGATGTTAGATCCAAGTCATGTGAAGGATAGTTTCACGAAAGGGGTCATAAAAAACATGACCCATAAGCTACTTCTCACTCCCTATACTTCAATATTACTTCAAAACAAATTCATGAGGCATTATAGTAAATAGTATAGTCATTCCATGGATTGGGTAGTATCAACACTGGAGCTATAATCAACCTCCTCCTCAACTCATGAAAATATTATTCACATTTTTCCGACAACTGTAACATCAAACCCTTATTCATCAATTCAATCATGGATATTGATAAATAGGATGAGTCCTGGATAAAACACCGGTAGTATATTCCTAAACCAAGAAAGATCATGATATCGAACACATTATGAGGATGTTTTTGTGACATCACTATCTAAATATTCTCAAGCAACGTGAATATACTTATCTTAGACACCACCTTCCCAAATAATTTCACCTCCTACATCAGAAAGTTACATTTCAACATCTTGGTATAAAGATAAAGTTCTAAATGCATACTTGGGAATATCTTAAGCTATATATCATGATTCTCTCATATCAAGGAGTAGATAATGATTTAATCAATGAACACAAGGATGAATGAGTCAAGTTATGGATGGAAAAACTTTTACATTAGATCTATGAGAACTTTTGGTGCATTCGTTACTCAAAATGGCATCACCAAGTACTTTTACAACGCATACCTTATCCAAATCTATATATTCAGGATTTCCTATTCTCTAACCTACATCTGGTGATATCTTGATTGAATATCAATCTTGGAGATCCACTAGGATCCCTGTAACTGGTTGAAGAGATCATTGATCTTTGGTGGAGGATATTGGTTCTTCACCATTACCTATTTCAGCTTTTGATTATCTAGGAAGATTCTAATACTACCATATTCCTTCTTGGTGAACAAGATAGATTCACCCCTTGGTGAAATACTCGGCTTGATAGAGCTCTTTTATTCCATGTAATCAAGATTCACCTTGATATTTTTCAACACTTCTAGTATTATATGATAAGGGAGTATCAAGATGAGTTATGAAAATGGAATGAGCTATATTATAAATCCAACTCCTCTATGAGGGGAAGTCCTATGAGGTCATCTTAAAAGACATCATAATATAGATCCATGACTAGAGGAAAATATTAGCGTGAAGCCATGCATCCTTAAAAAAGATTCAGGACCAGAATCTATTTCAGGATCATCTCGATCTGGCTCAAATCTACACTAACTATTCCCGGTCCAAGTTCCCATTCCCCATACATGGAATACTTCTTGCCCTTTGTAAGAGTAAACAATACCCGTATCTGATAGAAATTAATATGATCTCAAAAACTGGTCATCCAACCCATGTTTAGAATCACATCAAAGCTCATCATCTCCATGATCATAAATCCCCACATATTTCAATATCTATAAATAACTATAGAAAACATTGTGCATCACTAAAGATGGTCCACATTCACGCCCAACTGTGTATCATGGGAAAGTAACTCAAAAGGAAACTTGACTGATAAGTCAAGTATGGAAACAACTTGTGAAGATATAATGGAATAGAAGCACCAGTATCAAACAAGGTTGTATCTAATGTATACATGGTCAATACCATAAATAGAATCCCCAAAAATCCATCACTGTTATCTTCTAGTGTCTAATCCACTACAAAAACATATCCTACCTCAAATCTATGACCATATTCCTAAGATGTGTGACTCACCTGAGTCCTCATCATCTAGGCCTACTATTAAGGACCCCATAAAGATCTCTAATTCCCAGACTGCATATACCTTGATTCCCAAATAAACCCTATACTCATATATCTAGAGTTCAATTTCTAGATATTATCCATATTTCCAAATTGATGACTCAGGCTATATTTTGATGTGTAAACCTTATGGTAGTGTATGATCCTCTTATAGTTGAAGCGACGTGGATCTTCTAATGAGGGCTAAAGAATCCATATTATTTTCAACATGTATAACACTACTCTAATGTTTTTATATGGCCTACCAATTCTGACTATTAGTAGATGTTATCATCACCATGGTAATAGGTCCTCCCACAAAAGAACTAGAGTGTAGAAGATGACCAACTTATCAATCCTTCTCTATGAACTTCTTGATAGTGAGGGCCTTAACTAAAACCATTGGGTATGAAGAGAGGTCAATATGTTGGAACCACTATCTGATGTGGGGGAAAATTTGATCTTGAATTTCCTAGCCTTATGAGCATAATTTCAGGCTAGGATAGAATAAAAATAAAAAGTCTCTAGTGGAGTGTATAGAAACCATCATGGACCCCTGTTGTAGATTCATTAACTCCTACCCTCAGTCATGATTCATGGTGTCGAATAAAAAATTCCTTAAGAAATTTTACTTAAAAGCCTCACAGGTGAGACCCTCACACTATCCAACTAGTCCATTCATGCCACGCTACCTTTTGGAGGGTCCATACTATTTTAGTTGGTGTCCTATGACTAACTTTTGGTACCTTTATTACATGTATATTCGATGTATTGAATATTAATAAAACATATTATTATACATTTTCCATTGTTCTACAAGACTCTGATAAAATAATTTTCTGGAGTATACATATCATTGATAAGAACATAATAGTTCTCTCCTTTGATGAGAACCTTGAAGTGATATAAGTATATTCCTAAATAATGTTTTGCAGATGGATAATGTACTATAATGGAAAAAATAATACATAGACTATCAGGTGTGAGTACTTGTAGGAATATGAGGCTTCATCTCATGAAATTTTCTCTTAGTATTGTCCAAGATGGAAGATTATGAGAATCAACTAGCCAATAGTAATTCTAAATGTTTTAGTGTCATTAGATATTCATATCTTCAAGCATGTGTAATGGTCCTTATATTATAACATCCTTATTAATTCATGTTATGAATTGTGTAATTAGATGTATTTTGTAAAATATGATGATAACAATTCATGGTGAAGTTGGATACATTGGGTGCCCTATGAGTGACATGTTATTAATGGATACATCGAGTAAGGATTTTTCCCTTCCATCTTTATGGAAGTTAGTATCTTATCCCTTTGATTGGAATAGAACTATCACCCAAAATTCCATGTCCAAGGTGTAATGACATGTTTATTACAGATATTCAAAGAAAGATGTATTGAGGATATAGGTTGGTGAAATGGATGTGAAACCTTCTTGATGAGATATTGTGATAAAGGGATTATATTGTATAATGAGAGTTCATGTGTGGTTTTCATCATTATAGCATTAGTTTATTCTTCTTGTGTGCCTCGACCCATTTCTAGATAGAAATCTTAGACTTTAGGGAAACCAACATAATGCCAATAATAAAAAATCCAAGAGGTTCACATACAAAGCATAATTGATTATCTTGATTAAATTCTAAGTGAATTTAATTAATAGAATAAATATTATTCTCAATACTGATGAATAATTTTATTCATGTTTTATTGATTATAAACAATTATTAGTAAATAAAATATGTATTTATGAATAAAATATTTATTCCAGTATTCAATAAATCTCAAAAATTTTAAGTAGACCAAGAACGTGTTTGGTGATGTATATTTATTTACAAGCAGTTAAATAATATTTATCATATGCACATGTTCGTTCACACACAAAATAAAAATAATATTGTTAGTATTTTGTGGAATCAGGTTTATTAAGAATATTATATTATTTTAAGGGCCACTATGGAATTAAAACATTTCTTAACATAAAATATAGCTCTATAAATAGTCCATTATGGATATTGTGTAGTGAAATTGAAAATAGAGAATTGTTGTGTATAATGAATTCTCTCTCGACTACTTCTCTCTCCCTCTCAAAAACTAGAAATGTAAGAGATATTCCTTCATGAGAAAAGGATGAGTGATCAACACAAAAAGGAAAGATAGTTGATTCACCAAACAAGAACCCAGAGATCGATTGTTGTTTCTTGAAGATCCAAGGTGAACATGTGGATCACCACTATAGGGATTTTATCCTGAGATCCTCACTATGTAAAAAAGGATCCTCTATTAGGGTTTTAATCCAATTTATTTGATCCAAGTTATTTGATTTCGTCCAATCTAAATAAATTTATTATAAATTTAACATGAAAGATTCCCTGTTGGGGTTTTGGTAATTGAAATATTAAAATAAATTTTTAATATATCCCCCACAACTCCATGATTCCATTATTCCCATAACCCTTAAGTGGTATTAGAGCGGTTGTGTTTTAAATTTATAATTATTTATTTGATTATTGACCTATAAATAATTATCTTTAAAATTTTTCAATTTATATTATTTTTTATTTAATGGGATTTAGTTAACCTATTGTTGGAATATTAAAAAAAATTCATTGTGTCATTTTCTTAAAGGTCTAAGAAAAAATAAAGAATGATTGGATATAAAATCGGGGAGATCCAAAAGTTTTTTCAATAAAACTAGATTACACAGTGTGTAGCCTAAGTACATGTCATGTGGCCATGTGCACTGCACTTGTATGTGTTGAGGGATGCATGAAACACTTATTAATTAATTACACACATTGCATTTATTTCACAATAAGGGTAGACCGAGACAACATGGAACACAGGATATCAGATTACATAGCATGTAGCTGACATACATGTTGTGTACTCTACATGGGTTAGTGGCATAAATCTCCCAACCTGTGTGGTCATAATACATGGTCAAACTATATGAGACTAAATTCTTGTAGAATTTAAGATATACATGGTGTGTATTTGGTGTACATGATGTGTAGTTTGAAATTTCCCACATATAAAATACACACTGTTCCATTTCATTAGAACATTGGACACGCATCATAAGGGATACATGGAATGTATATGGATTATACACATCATGTGATCCTATCTAGATACACATGAAATTACTAGGAAAGTATCTCGGGCACACCAAAACCAGATACACAGCAAGTAGCTAGCATGTATAAACATTGTAGTTCGGCTTAGTCAACACACCAAATCCCCAAGCATGTAACCCAAATACACAGCCACTAAGGTACATGGTGTGTAGATTAATAGCAAACACTGTGCAGTATCTCAATTACTAGAAATATTAAATTACATTGAATTGAAAATTACATCATTAAAATATTATTGTTATTATTAGAACTTTAAGTGTTTGAAAATTTAATAGGGGTTTTAGATAATTTTAAATTATAAATTAATTTATTGTAATAAATCTACAAATATTGTTTCTACTATTTATTTTTCATTAATTACTTTATGATATTTATCTCCAAGAGTATTCATTTGGTCATTAAGATGAAAGTGAATTAATTAAAATATTTATTTATTTAATTCATGAAATTTTATATTAGTAATAAAAAAAGAATAATAAATGATTGATTAACCATTTACATTTTTGTATACATTGAATTTAAAACCAACATGATCTTGACCAAGACCTTTTATGTGGTGGATGTTTTAATTTAATTTATTACATAGGATTTAAATAATTTATTACTAAATTAAATATAAAGTCATGTCAGTCATCCTTCTTTCCATTATTATGTAGTACCTGTTAGAAACAATGATTTTCATTACTAGAAATAGGTTCTAGTTTGTGTTGGTTTCTAATCCACATGGGTTGATCAAGGTGTTCGAAAGGTAAGTAATCTTATAGTAAAAGTGTACTACAATGTTGGATATAGAATCATTTCATAGTGTTTGCCAATTTTTTGGGCTCAAAATTAGGAAGATAGAGAAAGCTTCATGAAAGGTAGTTTTATGGGATTGAATGATCACATATATGGTAATTTCAGAAGTTTTGGATAATTGGGTTTTGAAGAAATTTGATCTATAATAAGATACGGAGCATCGCAAATGAGCTTCATGAATGCGTGATGGAAATATGGTGATTCTTAATGACAACAAAAAATCATTGCGACTGCATGATGAGTTGATGGTTATTCTTCGTGGCTGCATTATTATTTTTGAATGGGTCAAATTTTACTAGAGCTTCATGAATGAAGGATCTTTGATAAAGTAAATTTGGAGGTTCAAGAAGAATCTACTGAAGGCGTGGTATTTTCGTGAAAGGATGAGTTGATAAATAGAAGGCTACGCCCACATTATTTCAAATGAAAATAATTGGAGAAAATGATGAATCATTATGAATTGATGAAGGATAAGAGATTAATAAATAATGTATTCATTGTGGTCCTAAGAATTTTGAAAAACTGTATTAGTCTTGACCAATTCTAGGTATCTCAGAAAAGGAATTTTGGTTTATAAAGGTTGTTATCCTCATGAAGGATCTTTACAAAGGAGATTTGTGAATATCAGTTTTGAACATCTAGTTTAAGTGAACAGTTCATTCAAGTGAATCAACTCAGGACTACAGTGCAATCATAGTCACATACTAGTAAGGGTCAAATACTTAAATAAAAATCTACTAAATTGAACTTCATGTCGTGAAACTGAGTATGACTTCACCCAAAGAAGTGATCTAGGGGGAGTTGACAAAAGTTTTCTGAAGGATTCTGTATGTTATCACTAAAATATTGTAAAGTAAGAGTTATTAGCACAAAGCGACTATTTCTAAACTTCTATATTCTACAAATAGTGAATATTAGTGGATTTTTGGTATGACCGACACACTTTTCGTGTATGATAATTGGACTAGACCTTAATGGCGAACAAAGTAAAAATGTTGTGTTATCACTCTGCATGTGAATGTTTAATTATTTCATTATTCCATTAGACTGTTTTAACAAGTTCATACCAACATGGGAACAAGATCCATCACTTTAAAAGAAAATTGTGACACCCTAACTCACACCTCCCCTCTCAAGGTGTTCTGGGATCCTAGAAGTAGTATCAGAGTGTAAAGGTTGTTGGAGTTAAATCTATCTATTTTTTTCATGGATAATTTGGTGAATTTCATGGGAGTCTACCTATTTTAAGGAAACAACTTCTAGATTAGGAATAACATGATAATATCTCATCTAAGATCCCTTGGTATGGAACTTCCTTTTCCCACTACTCAGGTTATTTAAGTCACTGATGAAACGGGACTATATATGACTGAAAAAGATAGGAAAATGTTGGATATAGATTCTAAAGCACAAAAATTCCCTTACTACAGCTCTATCTAATCAAATTTATTTGAAGTTTATGAGTATCACATCATCCAAGTCTATGTGGAAAAAAGTAGAAATTATATACGAAGGCGATAATAAAGGGAAGGAGGCCAAACTCCATGTTTTGCCACAATAGGTTCGATGATGTGAAAATGAATCTTGATGAAAATATAGATACTTTTTTATTCAAATTACTGATTTTTTTCAAGAAATTCAATGGATTGGTGAATAAATTAAAGATATTTACATTGGGAATAAAATCATAAGAAGGATCCCACCTCTATACAATCCAAAAGTGTCAACCCTTGAGAAAAGGGATCTATCTACACTTTCTATTGATGATCTTCTAAAAATTCATGTGGATTATGAAAAAAGAGTGGGAGAATGAATTTTTGGATTCTAGAGTCCTCACCCCCATGAAATTTCAATAGAAACCCCAACACTGATGCTTGATCCTTCACAGATGTGGTTATCAGAAAATTATTTATATTATTTAGGGTGGGTGATGTTATGTATGATGAGTTTTAGGTAGATCTGAATATATTTTGTCATAGAGGACAATTAGAGATTTCCCTCTTAGAAAAATTGGTAAATCATCTCTCTTTAGACTTGTACTTTGTTCTTTTTGGAAAATTTACCAAGAGTGGAATATCTCTGACCATTTTAAGGAAAACACATGAAGATATTCGGTTTTTTGGATTTCATATAATATTGATTAATTCTTCAAATGCATTTTTTCGATTTTTATATGAAAATGAATATTATAGACTATGGGTGAGAAGATCATGGGTTTTTTGTTGTAGTACAATGAAGGTCCTAAAATGGACCCCTAATTTTGATCCTCACACTAAATCTCCCATAATCCCAATTTGGTTTGGCTTCCTGAGTTTACTAGTGAACTAATTTAAGAAAATATCCTTGTTTCCAATTACCAGTCATATTGAATATCTATTGAAATTGGATTTTACAATGTTAAAACTATATAGACCCTCAGTCTCTAGGGTCTAAACAGAGATCAATGTCTCCAAACCACTTTTATCTCAAATTTGGATTCAAAATGGAAATTATTGTAAGGAACAGACCCCAGTTTCCCAGAGCTGGTGCCTTATTTGATTACATTGGCATATAAACAAGAAATATGAATCCTGAAGGACCGAGTAGTTTAGTATTATTGGAAACAAGATACATACATAAGTTCAACATTACAACTAGAAAAAAAACAACATAAAAGTTTTATTGAGAACATCCAAAACACTATGTTTATCCCTGCAGGCCATTCATAATAAACTTCTTCATGTCCTGAGAAAATGAAACATATGAAAGGGGTGATCTCAAATGATCAGTGAGGGTAACAAATACAATAAAAGATATCATAACATAAACATTAGGCATGTTGAATAACTAAAAACATATTCCTTTTACAAAAACAAGAACACATTATGGATTGAATAAGAGATGAATAAATAATGTCATAATCATGGGTATTACACTAGTCGAATAACCACATGAACCATCAAGACAATTTTAATAATAAGGGAATTCATAATGCGGGACAACATAAACATACCATCAAGGCCTCCTACCAAGACCATAAATAATTATTTCATCAAGGCCTTATTCCAAGGCAGTAGTTTGTCTTATGAGACCTACCGATATCACCTAGGGGCTATAGCGGGGCCCACCAGAAACTCATTAAGTCCAATGCATTACTCATATTAATTGGTTGAACATAAAAAACATACACATTCATATTGAAAATAACAAATGAAATGTAAATAACTTTCCCTGATCATTAATCATAAACACAACTATTCAGAGCAATATGGTGAACGGTTTCAAGATAGCACATCCACAATCTAGGTAATAATAAACCATTAAATAAAACTTGGTGGATGATATCATAGGATACAAACCTCAATGAAGAACAAGATTTAACAAAGTATATTGACATAGATTAAGATAATTTTAAATGATACCGTTGAAAAATCTGTGAGGATGTAATCCTTAAACATTCCAAAGTGTCCCATACCACCTTGAAACATTCAAATAATAATCCCATAGAATATCATGAGAATAAAGATACTATTTATATTATATACCAAAGGGAATTACATACAACATAAGTAAGAAGTAAGTGGTGAACAAGGAATATATCTAATAAAAGATAAAGTGGGATGAGAAAAATCATCTTTACTTTGGAAAGAAGAGTTATTTTGGAAAATCCTTTTTATTTTCCATGAAATCGGTTTTGAAAAAAGAATACCCCAGAAAATAAAATACTAGGACATTGAAATTATATTTTAGGCATAAATTATGTCCCACTGAACTGAAATCATGTAAAAAGGTTCTTAATATTCTTTAGAACTAAATCATTTTAGACTATTTTAAGGAAAGTATTAAAGAGAATTTTAAAGTGGAAAGACATGTTTGTTATATTAAATCCAGAAATGATCCAAGATAATTTTTCATGATAAAATTATTGTTTTTATAAAAATAATGGTGGCTTAAAATAGATTCTGGTGTACACTTGAAAATGGGAAACAATTTGAAATGATCCCTTGAATCGGGTTTGTATTTCAGAAATAATTTTGAAAGTTCCTTTAAAAATGTGTAACTCCCCATAAAATAACTAATTATTCTGGTTGGTAAACATATATAAAAAACTCACACAGCATTTATGATTAGTACATAATAATATATAAAATTTTTATAGAGTTAATTAGACAATGAATGTTACCAGAATAAAAAATTTAAGTTCGGGTGGAAAACCCTTACAACTTTGTAATCAAACGATTCCTATGCCCCAAAATTAATAATATTAAAATGATATATTGAATAGCATGAAAATAAATATATTATTTATTTTTTACATCAATGGGATGTATACATACACCGTACACAATTATTGGTAGTGAATATGGAAAATCTCACAAAAATGGAAGTGAGATGAAGAAACCCATACCTTAAGTCTGAATATGTTCCGCTCTTGAACATAAGATCCTCGAATATGGAATTATAATTATTAATAAATTAATTTATAACTTATTATGAATTTATTTATTTAATCATAATTTTTTTAGTTAATTTATTTCTTTTTTGATAAGTTATAATATCGAATTATGTCGTTCTGGAGTGTTCATTTTCTTGATTTTTATAATTAGTTCACTTGTTTTTAAGTAATGGAGTTCATGTGGAAAGGTTTTGAATATCAAGAATTAAAATTACATATTATTTATGAAGATACATAATTTTTAATGGTCATTTATATCATTTTTTTACATGTAATGAGGATGAATCAATAGATGACAGTCACTTCAATTATTTGGAGGTATTTGGATTATTATGTACTAGTTTTATCCTATAAATTAAAAATATGTACATATACAGGTTCCGAAATATTAATTTGGTTATAATAATTATATTATAGTCTGTTTCCACCATAAAAATGGTTTCATGACTAGTAATGAAGGAGAAATTGTAGAACAAAACTTTGTCGTCCATGAAGGTTGTAAATTGGAACCACATAGACGATGATTTATTTTATAAAATAAAAGAGAGAGATTAAAAATATTGATTATTGTTATACCATTAACATGATATAAATATAGTATATATTTCATAGTGGATAAATCATGGTCATTTGGAAATTTTAGGTTAGGAGATAATAAGAAGAGAAGATAAATTGAAATAAAACTAAATGAAAAAGAAAGATAATTTACTTTTTGTAAAAACCTCCTTGAGTACCTTCTTAAGGGGAGGGGTTTTGGACTTTATGAAAGACCAAGAGCTTCTTGGAAGTGGGTAGTTACTATATAAGGCTAATTGGGAAGAACTATGAGGATATTGAAGGCTTATAGGAGTTAATAGAAGAGGGGGTGAGGGGGGGTTATAGTGGAGGAGAGGATTAAATTGTGAATATTTTATTCATTATTTTATTATTTCTCTCAAGAAACCGAATATTGTTGTTTCATGTGACCCCTAATAGTAATAGGTTCATGTGAGTTTGAACCAAGTGGAATTACATCACTTATGATGGTATAAATATTGTATTTAACTGATAATTTGTATGTACGGTATTTTACCGTATTTCACTATTCATAAAAAATTTAAGTATTTCAAAAAAATACCAAAAATTTATCCTTACCATTATTCAATATGTAGAATTCAAAAATGAACTCCATTAGTTGAATATAATTTTCAAAATATTTTTACTTTAATTTTTAAATAAAATTACAATTTTTTCCAAAAAAACAACATTAAAACTACAACTCATTTTATAACACCTTGAAAAATTAATCAAGGTCCCATAAAATTGTATTATAACCATAATAAAATACAATAACAATTTATGATTACATTTTATTAAAATAATTTTAAATTTTAAATTATTAAATTAATCATAAAATTGTAATTAAAAAATTTATGACATTCAAAAATACCAATACTAATACTATGACCATTTTTTCACATTTAAGACGTATAAATTGTATTTATAAATTAATGGGGGAAGTTTCTATTTTTTGGCCAATTAACTATTTATTAATGTTCATTAATATTTATAATGGTGTGTTACTATTCATAAGGGTATGTTACTATTCCTTTAAAATTACATTTTTCTTATCAGACTCTAAATATATTACTGAACACAACCGTGAATGTCAGTTTTTCAAAATTCAAATCACAGAGGTAGAAAAATTATTTTTACTTAACTAGGTTGAAACAAAGTGGTGTTTTTTAGAGACTCAATGTTTCATTCATTATATAATAAATATATTTTTAAATTCTTAGGGTGTTACATTATTCCCCCATTACAAAAATTTCATCCTTGAAATTTAAAATTGAACTTCGAAAGTTAGTGGTTGATATTTTAAAATTCCATTGTGGGAAAGACACACCAAGAATATAGTTAAAATATTAAATTAATAAGATAAAATGGAAAAGCATCGGTTACTATGAAACAACGCATTCTAATTGGAAAACATGGTCATGGAAGAATAACTAAACCATCATGTAGAAACATTAAACTTTAAAAACCATACAATGATCAACTTAAACCATTTCGTAAATGGTTAAAAATTCCAAATTATTCAACACATTATAATTAAGGCCTATAAAATTCCAAGATGAACTTATCATTAACCATTAATCAACAATAGTCATCTATAAAATTCACATTCCAATCATGTGAATAACATAATCCTGTATCCTGTTAAAATATTGTAATTTCTTGGATTACCATAAAAACCATATTGGAAACATGCTTTCCTCTTTATTCCTTAAGTAAGATACATGTTATTGTATATATTACTAAAATTAAAAAGTGATGTAAACTCCGTCGATGTTAGCATAGACCACTTCTCGACAAGTCAAAAATTAGTACCAAGGTAGTCAGTACTTATCTGAATCAATCATTTATTCATCATTATCTCAATAGGAGATATATATATTAAGGGTGGTCTTTACCTCAATCATGTGTTTTTAAAAAGTTTAACTTTCTAATGAATATATTTTCTTGGTACCATTCAAATTATGGTTTCAAATCCTTAATGAAAAAGTATTGTAGTACAATCCTCATATGTTTCATAATTCTTATAATTGGTACATTACTGACAAAATATTCAAATGACATGATTCTTTACTAGGCATATTAATATTTCTACTTCATATGTTATAACATCATAACTTGATCATTATGAAAAATCATCATTTGGGGTATATTCCTTTGATACTTGGGACTTTGATTCACATAGTGCATCATCTCCTTGCAGTTGAAGCATTGAATATAGGAAAATTCTTTCCTTGTCTTTCAATTATGAGTGTGGTGGCCTTTTTCTCCACACTTGAAGAAAACTCATTTTCCTCTCAAGCATATACCAATGTGTTTCCTTCCACAATTATCACATGTGGGAAAATACATCTTTCTCTTCTTCCCTTTATCCATGTTTTTTCCTGTAATCCTCTTCTTCTTTTACTTCCCTTAAAATTCATATGACATAGAGAAGTCTTTAAATACCTTTTCAACACATGATTTTATTTCCTCAAATGATGAGGATACTCGGGAGACAATATTCCTTTGAAATGATGGATTGAGACCATTAGAGATATGATCCTTCTTACTCATCACATCTCATGCATTCATGAAGTTCGCATTCCTTCTGCTAAGTGCCATTTCTAATCAATTACATATTATATATTAGCTCATAAAATTATGAACTCTCTATATATCTAAACATGGTATGACACATAACATAAATTTATGAATCATGAATCCTAGAACCATATATTTTGGTTACTTAGGGGGCATAAATCCTTCACAATTGTGTGTAAATAAAATGTGAAGTATCCTAAGAATATCCCTTTGCAGTGTCAATACCAAGAGTGCAGCATGGCACATTGTCATGTACCAGGATACCCCAGGTCAAGCCCAAAACTCCTTGTCGGAGCTTTCACTCCTAGGTACATCTGTGCTAGAGCCATCTCTACCTATTTGTATCCAAACTGTGATGTATTTTATATAAATATCCACATAATCTATTCCTTACCAAAATACCAGGATGTTCTTGTATTCTAATCCCAAAATATTATCTTATTGATTTGTTCCTTAATTAATGTTTTCTAAATCTAGTTTCCAAGTTTTCTACTAAACTTATTTTGACACCAACTGTAAGGACCCGACCCCAGATGTTCAGATCTGATGACTTATTTGATTAAATTGGAATCTAAACAAGGAATATCCATCCTGAAGGACTGAATAGTTTAGTATTATTGTAAATAGGATACATATATAAGTTCAACATTAGAACTTGAAAGGGAAAAAATAACATAAAATCTATTTTGAGATCATCCACAACTCTATGTTTATCCCTATAGGTCATTCATAATAAACTTCTTCATGTCCTGAGAAAATGAAACATAATAAAGGGGTGAGCTCAAATGCACAGTAAGGGTAAGCAATACAGCGAAAGATATCATCATAGAAACAAGAGGCATATTGAATAACTAAAAACACATGCCTTTAAAAAAATATGAACACATTATGGCTGGAATAAGAGATGAATAAATAATGCCATAATCATGGGTATTCTACTAGTCTAATAACCACATGAACCATCAAGACTATTTTCATAATTGGGGAATGCATAATCTGGGACAACATAAATATATTGTCAAGGCCTCGTGCCAAGACCATAAATAATCATTTTTTCAAAGCCTTGTGCCAAGACCATATTTTGTCTCATGAGACCTAACGATGCACCGAGGGATTATAGCGGGCCCCACCCGACTCTTACTAATTTCAATGTGTTCCTCATATGAATTGGGTGAACATAAACAACATACACATTTATATTGAAACTAACATATGAAATGTAAATAACTTTCCTAAATCATTAATCATAAACACAACCATTCAGAGTAATATGGTGAATGGTTTAAAGATATCTCATACATAATCAAAGTAATAATAAACCATTCAATAAAACATGGTGGCTGATAACATAGTATATAAACCTCAATAAAGGACATTGACATAGATTAATATACTTCTAAATGATACAATTGAAAAATACTTGGGGAAAAATCCTTGAACATTCCAAAGTGTTCCATACCACCTTGAAACATTAAAATTCATAATCCCTTAGAATATTATCAAAATAAAAAGACTCTTTATATGATATACCAAAGGTAAATACATACACCACAAGTAAGAAGTAAGTGGTGAACAAGGAATATATCTCATAAAAGAAAAATTGAGGAGAGAAAAATCCTTTTTTCTTTGGAAAGAAGAGTTCTTTTGGAAAATCCTTTGTATTTTCCATGAAATCAGTTTGTTAAAATGAATATCCTAGAAAATAAAATAATATTACAGTGAAATTATATTTTAGTCATAAATGATGTCCCGCTGAAGTGAAATCTAGTAAAAAGCTTCTTAAGATTCTTTAGAGCTAAATCATTTTAGAGCATGTTTAGGAAAGTTTTAAAGTGAATTTTAAAGTGGAAAGACACGTTTGTTATGTTAAATCAAGAAATGATACAAGACAATTTTTCATGATAAAATAAGTGTTTTTATAAATAAATGGTGTCTTAAAATAGATTCTGGTGTACACTTGAAAATGGGTTACAATTTGAAAAATTCCTTGAATCGGGTTTGTATTTTAGAAATAATTTTGAAAGTTCCTTTTAAAACGTCTAACTACCCATAAAATAAGGAAGTATTCTGGTTGGTAAAAATATATAAAACACTAAAACATAATTTATGAGGATTAGATAATAATACATAGGAATTTCATAGAGGTAATTAGACAATGAAAGTAACCCAAATGAAAATGAATGTTCGGGTGGAAAACCCTTACAACTTTGTAATCAAACGATTCGTATGCCCCAAAATTAAAAATATTAAAATGATAAATTTAATACCATTAAAATAAATATATTAATGATATGTTACATCAATGGTCAGTATACATACACCATACACAATTATTAGTAGGGAATATGGAAAATCTCACAAAAATGGAAGTGAGATGAAGAAACCCTTTCCTTAAGTCTGAATGGGTTTCGCTCTTGAACTTAAGATCATGGAATATTGAATTAGACTTATTAATAACATAATTAGGAACCTATTATACATGTATTTAGTTTATCATAATTATGTTCAGTTCATTTATGTCCTTATTGATAAGTTATAATATCGAATTCTGTCGTTCTGGAGTGTTCATTTTCTTGATTTTCATAATCGGTTCACTTATTTTTAAGTAATGGAGTTCATTTGGAATGGTTGTAAATATCTATAATTGAAATTAAATATTATTTATTAACATCCAGAATTTTTAATTTTCATTTCTATCATTTGGTTACAAGGAATGAGGATGAATCATTAGATGACAACCACTTCGATTATTTGGCGGTATTTGGATTATTATGAACTAGTTTTGTCATATAAATTAATAATATGTACATATACTCATTAATGAATGTTAATTAGGTTATAATAAATATATTATTGTCTGTTTCCACTATAAAAATTGTTTCATGACCAGTAATGAAGGATAAATTAAAGAACGAAACTTCATCGTCCATAAAGGTTGAAAATTGGAACCTCACGAACGATGATTTCATTTATAAAATTAAAGAGAGAGATTAAGAATATTGGTGAAGGTTCTTCCATTCACATGATATAATTCCAGTATATATATCATACTAGAGTAATCATGGTCATTTTTAAATTTTAATCTAGGATATAATAAGAAGAGAAGATAAATTTAAATGAAACTTAATTAAAAAGAAAGATGATTTACCTTTTGTAATAACCTCCTTGAGAACCTCCTTACGGGAAGGAATTTTTGTCTTTTGGAAAGACCAAGATCTTCTTGGGAGTGGGGATTGACTATGGAAGTTTAATTGGGAAGAACTTGGAGGAGATTAAAGGCTTAGAGAATTGAATTGAAGAGGGAGTGAGGGGGGTTATAGTGGAGGAGAGGAGTAAATTTTGAATATTTTATTCATTATTTTATTATTTCCCTCAAGAAAACCAACAGTGTTGTTTCATGTGGCCCATAATAGTAATAAGTGCATGAGAGTTCTAACCAAGTGTCCTTACATCACTTATGATGTTATAAATAGTGTATTTAACTGATAATTTTTTTATAGGGTATTTTACTATATTTCACTATTCATCAAAAAAATCAAGTATTTCAAAAAAAATACCAAAAATTCACCCTAACAATTATTAAATGTGTAGAATTAAAAAATGAACTCCATTTTTTGAAAATAATTTTCTAAATATTTTTAATTTAATTTTTAAATAAAATTATAATTTAATCGAAAAAAACAACATTAAAACTATAACTCATTTTATAACACCTTGATAAATTAATAAAGGTCCCATAAAATTATATTATAACCATAAGAAAATAAAATAATGATTTATGATTACTTTTTATGAAAATAAATTTCCATTTTAAATTATTAAATTAATCATAAATCAGTAATTAAAATATTTATGACTTTCAAAAATACCAATGCTTATACTATGACTGTTTTTTCACTTTTAAGATGTGTAAATTGTATTTATAAATTCATGGGTGAAGATTTTATTTTTTGGACAATTTACTATTCATTACTCTTCCTTACTATTTATAAGGTTATGTTACTATTCATAAGGGTATGTTACTATTCACCAAAAATTAAGTTTATTTTATGAGACTCTAAATATCATACTGAACACAACCATGTAAGTCAGTTTTTTGAAATTTAAATCACTGGGGTTGAAAAATTATGTTTACTTGACTAGGTTATAACAAAGTGGAGTTTTGTTGAGACTCAATGTTTCATGCAATCTATAATAAATCTATTTTTAAATTCTTGGGGTGTTACAACTTTGGATTCTTTAAAGAGGTGATATATGAAAACTTTCCTACTAATTCTAGTGATTTTATTAAACTTGGGATCACAAACATTGTCTAGGGTAGAATAGTTCACCTTCCTTCATTTAAACTGGCATGGATTAAGATTGGAAAGTAGAATATCATCCCTTAAGAATACAACAAAGATTCATTAAAACCATGATTTCCTACTCGCCCTTCTCAAACTATGTGTTTTGATGGATTGATAGACATGTTTGTTATGCCTATGGAATATCTAAATGGGTTCTTTGTGACTAAAGAAAGTGTTTATTTGTCTATGATCCACAAAGTATCATCGAGATTTTTTGATTCTACTCAAAATGTTCATAATTCCCCCATTATTTCTTCCCTATCTCTAGAAAACAAGTTCTCACACCCTGATTGTTATGAATCGCTACAAGACATTCGGGAGAATTCTTTTTATATTGGGGATTCTTATTTAATGTTGATCTCTAGGAAAGGTAAAAAAACCTTTAATTAAATAGGATAGATACATAACTCCAAACCCTAAGAAGACCTAGGAGCATAGGGATTATTATAATATTGAAATAATAATCATCACTAGATCCTTAAAGATCTATAGGACATAAAAAGAATATATTCCTCCATAGTAGGTTGCTATTAAGCTTCCTAGTTCATCCCTTGTTAATGATGCTCCAATTTGCAACACTCTTGATGATGACCCTACTTTGAGGGATGCATAAAGAATTGAGAAAGGAATGAATGATTATTTGGTAACATGGATGGAGGAGCGGGATGAAATTGTTCGAAAAAAACAAAAAAACAAATTGTGAGATTATTGTGGTTACCTTTCTCCAAATTAAAAATATAATGCTTATAAAAATGGTGAATTAATTCAATCAAAACACATACATTAACTTTAAGAAGATATCATGGTAATGAATCATTTGTTTGATTATTTTTTTGATGTTCTAAGAAAGTTTTTTTCTCTAGATATTTGGAATAATTCATTCACATAATTGTTTTTCAATGGATATTCTAAGGAATTTGTATGGTTATCTAAGTTAAATGGAGACTTAAGAATCTGGTGAAACACCTCTTCCATATTTATAATGATGCACATAAGTGTTATTTTTATTTTCTGATAAGATGCCTATTTGTATCGATGACTCATCCATGAAGTCTCACATGATTTTGTTACTAAATATCACAATATGGATCTCAATTTTTCAGACGGTTTTGTGATATTGGGGGAATTTTGTGTCACCATATGAATATATAAGATTTTTATGATCTTTCAGACACTAATTTTAATTAGTATTTTGAATTAAAACACAATAGTTGAAATTGTTGTCAATTATTTTAACAAGGAATAAGAAACTATTTCAAAAAAAATTGTAATAGTTTCATGAATGATGAATTAGAAATTATGGACAAAATTTCATTGCTTCCATGGTTTTCCAATGAGTAAAAGCAATTTGGTTGTAAATTTGGATTCTCAGTTCATATATTTTTGTTCTTTAGAGAAAGAAAAAAACCCTTTATGGATACTACATTTATATATATTGATGAATCTCCTCTCTATTGATGACTTGTGCTTTAGAATTCATGGACTATTGTCAATTCCTAGGCTGACATGATGTATTCATCCAGGCTTGAGGATGTATGTGCAGACATGTATGTTTCTATGCCATTTTAAAATTTTTCTCCATCATTTCCCTAATGTAGTAAGATGATTACACATCATGTATGTATGGTAACTGGTTTATTATTTTAATAAATTTTTATGGGTCCTGAATTGTGTGACTAATTCATGGGTAGATTTTCTTAAAAATGAGATTCAAACCAAAGAATCCATCAACTCGAGTAATAAAGGATATGGCATTCGATTCGATGGAAAAACATGAGGTTTCTAGATATAGTGTACATGAATATAATTAGAAATATGAACTTATTTCTCTTTTTTCCTAGAAATTCAAGATAAAAAATATATATTTGAAGTAAATCTTCCTCTTTCCAATTTTTGATGTGATAGAGTTGGGTACATTGCCTCTCAATTCTCAAGGAAGTTTGATGATGAAGAAAGTGAGGCAAGAATCATGAAGAAGCCTTATAAAAGGTTTCCCTAAAAGGGAGACTTCAAATAAGTAATAAAATTGTAGTTAAATAATTTCATCTATAAATAAGAACAAGATTATAATGAATTTTTTGAGGAGGAAGAACCAGAGTTTAAATATGAAACCCTTTCATCCATGATGTCTAGAGTTGAAAATGTAGAACCTTTAAAAGATAAAGATAATCAGTTTATTGGTGTTATTGATCTCAATATGGAACTTGAGGGTGTTATTGATGATATTTAAATTCAAAGAAAAAGAAAAAAAAATATGGGAGCTATTTTAGAGGATTCATCAGAGTATGTTGATCAGCTTTAAGAAAAAACGGATCGACTGGAAGCAATGGTATAAGAATAGTTAACAATTCTCGAAAAACCGGAAGAAGTCTTTGGAATTTAAGATTGAGATTAAAGAATATGAAAATGTCATCAATGATCATACATCCATACTAGAGGAGAATTATAACACAATTGAGGGACTTGAATAAGAAGTTGTTACTCTAATGAGTAAACTAGAAATTAAATCTAAATCAACGGAAATAAAGAATAAATTACATTTTTTAAGATTCTAAGATTTATAGCTTTTGTAAAGAGATAAATGTGGTTCTAAATAAGGATAAAATTAATTGAATGATCATAGATCCACATGTATGGAATAAAGTTTAATTGTTTGTGATGCTGAAACAATAATGGTTTGAAATGAGATGAGTCAAAATAAAAGGTAGCGTAAAGTCAGATATATCATAAAGGAACCTGATGTCCAAACATTCAAGGCTTAAAATCAAATAAAAATAGAGAATAAAATTATACTCAAGTGTCTAGAGATAATCTCTAGAAAAAACTTTTACAAAATAAGGGGACATTAGGAGTAATAGAAGGGAGAATACATTTCCTCTTATGAAATTTCAATTCTATGGCTTTATGGTCCATACCATGCCGTATTCTGAAGAGTCAAGGATCTATATAAATGGGGAACCACGTGGATGTAAACAAAGGATAATGAAATTATACCTTCATCATGTCAAATAAATATTTTTATGGAAATTTTTTCACTATTCTAACTATGTCTGAATCTATTCATTATAGGAAGAGAAATGAAAGGAACATTACTTACTGAACTTAGAGAAAATTCATTGCATGTTAACCAGGATGAGTTTATATTACAAATATGTATTCGCATCTAGAAGTAAAATATGCGTATTATAAACCCATAAATATGGAAAAGTAATTTTAAAGGTCATACTTATCTTCTACTCAATCAAATATCTGATGGAAAGAAAAGAATAAAATCAATAAATCCATCCTTTTAGAAATAGATCTCAATCCCAAAAAGAATAGTAACACATGGATTCTTGAGAGTGGATGCTAATCCCATATGATATAAAATTCATATTTATATAATAATGTTAACAAATGGTTTATGGAATAATTTAGTTCGGAAAAAAAGGTGATTTAAAGATTAAAGTTAGTGAAAGTATAGAGCCGGAAAATAACAAGCTTAGGGAAAATGAAGCTCTCTACATGCATGGTTTGTGTCATAATGTCTTGAGTGTGATTAAACTCTATGAATTAAGAATGATAGTGACATTTAATCAAAATTGGTGCACTATCAAAGGAAATAACAATAATTATCCCATGAAACGATACATAACAGATTGAATTTTATACCAGTATAAGAGTACATAGAACATTTGTTAACTAATAGTTGAAGAAGAAAACAACTTTTAGCATTAGTGGTTAGATCACATTAATAAATAGATCATGGAAAAGATATCTAAGATGAATATATTCATTGATATTTCCAATATGAAGTGTGAACAAGAAAACATATGTGATTCTTTCATGCAAGGATAGATGATGAGGAGTTTTTATATGCCAAAGAACAAAAGCTAATCATATCTACTTGATCTCATCCACATAGACATATGTGGTCCAATAAATATGGCTAGTACATATGGATATAAGTTCTGAATTCCTTTTATTTGTGATAATCGTATAATTGCATGTGTAATTATTATCTAGAGGAAACAACCAGTGATTGATTTCATAGAGAGTTATTGTTGAATTGCAGAGAATCAAACTAGACTCACAATCAAGATTCTATGGTCTGGCAATGGAGAAGAATACATATCCATTGAATTTAAAAATTATTAGGAAAACATGGAATAAATCATGAGGTGGAATCAGTGATAATCCCAAAGAAAAAAGGATTTTTGAATGCATAAATCAATAGGTGAACAATATGGCAATAACTATATTGATTGAGATTCATATTTTTCATCATTACTGGAAAGTGGTTTTTCAAGTAGCAGTGTACACTCAAAATTGAACAGGCCTTTTTACTGGTGAAACTAAGATACCATGTGAATTGAGGTATGAAATGATTCCCTCCATGAAGTATTTTTGTATCTTTAGAAGTAAATATTTTATCCAAAACAAAAAATGAAATCAAAGAAAGTGTGGTGATGTTTCATGTGAGGGAATATTCTAGGGATATTAAATGAATTGTAAAGCGTAAAAATGTTGTAAAAAACATCTTGTAATAATTATTGAAAGAAGTGGCATCAAGATCATTGAAGATAAAACTGTAACTACCTTGAGGATATCATATGATGATATGATAAAAGATGAAAAAGAAATTGAAAAAGAGATAGATTCAAATGCAGAAGTGGAAGAACACTTGCAAAATTTCTAGGGCTTAAAAAATTATGATGATTCAGAATAAGAATCAAAAAAGGAACCCATGGATGAAGAAACATCATCAAACCCTCATAAGAGAAATGGAAGAGAATAAATTGGTCAATCCAACATCATTGGGGATTGGACTACACCCACATAGACAAGGACAATTAATAATAAATAACAATATTCCTTCCTATCAATTATGGAACCAAACTCATTTGAGAAGCAGTGAAGGAAAAATCATGGGTCAATGCCATGAATGAAGAATTAGACTAGATTGGAAATAACTTTACATGGGATCTTGTTAAGATACCAAAAAAAGAAAATGTAATTGTAACGAAGTGGAAATTCAAAAAAATGATGAGAATGGAAATGTGAACAAAAATAAGGTGTGCTTAGTGTATAAAGGTTATGCATATATTTAAGGCATTGATGTTGAAGAAGCATTTTCTTTGGTGGATAGACTATATTCAATCAGGATCTTTCTTTACATGGAGATTCAAATAGGGTACAAAGGTTATCATATGGATGTGAAAACAAAATTCTTAAATGGTGTTCTTAAATAAGAACTATACATTAAACAACCAATGGGTTTTTAGATTATTAATGATGAAATGAATGTTTGTAGATTGAGGAAGGCACTATATGTTCTGAAGCAAGAACCATGAACATGGTCTTCTCTAATGGATTCTTATATTGATAAGCTCAAATTTAAAATAGGTGGTATCAAACATAATCTCTACGTGAATAATTCTAAAAAAGGCCAATTTATTTTTCTTGTGTATGTGAATGATATTATTTTTTGTGGAAGTAGGTAGGGATCATAAGAAGAAATTTCTAATCACATAAAATCATAATTTTAAATGACTATGATTTGTGAACACACATACTACTTGGAGATACGGGTGATTCAGAATTATATTACACCTGAATTTACCAGATAGAATATGCAAGAGATCTTTTAAAGAAATTCAACATACACAACTCCAAACCAATGTCAACTCCAATTTCTATTGGGACAAATCATAGAAAGCATGAGGATGGGACTTTTGTGGATCCCAACTTATACAAAATAATCATTGTATGATTATTATATTTGACTATAAAAATTCCATATGTCATCTTTGTGACATGTTTAGTATCCCTCTTTCAAACTAATCTAAAAGAATATAATTTGGAAGTAGTTAAAATAATCATGATATATATTAAACGAAATCTCAATTTTTACTTACACATTTCTCTATGAAGGGATAATGAAAAATATGTGTATTTTCTAATATTGAATGGGAAAGAGATGTGGTGGATATAAATTCAAAAATTGGTGGAACATTCTGCATTGGTAATAAATTTGTGGGATGTTTGAGTAAGAAAAAAAGAAAGAAATTATATTAGTATAGTTGAAGCATAGTATATATCTATTACAAAGGCTTTCACTCTGATATTTTGGATGAAGAAATAACTGACTGATATTGGTGGTGAGGTGAAATAGCTAATGGTGATTAACTATGACAACAAGAGTGTGATAGATCTTATGAATAATCTGGTTTAGCTCTCTCATACAAAACATATTGAGATCAAATATCACTTCATAAAAAAAATTGAACAAGATGTGACTAAAATGGAGAATTTTTTAAAATAATGACCAAGTTTCTAAGCTTATAACTAATTCATTGGTAGCACAAGTATCCAAGAAACACCAGTTGAACATCGTTGTTCAGCCACCTTCCATTTCATGAGGAGGTTATAGTTGGTCCCATATCTTATTTTTTGTTTACTATTTTTTATATATTTATATAATTGATGAAAGTTTATAGGGGAGATAAGATCTAGTGGAAATATCTTTCAAGATGGAAAAGTACAAATACAGGTTTTATGGGTTCATTTCCAAAGGGGTAGGATGGAATAATTCAACATTATAAAGGTTTTTTGGCTGTGGGATTTTGAAAAAATGTGCAATTATTCTCTGACATTATAAGAATTATGTGTTTTGAGGAAACAATTTATGTTTCTTAGAACTAATCTTAGACATATTTAATCATTACAATCATAAGATCCCAATTAATTATTCCCATAATTTTTTCTACACTGAGAATTTCTCACATAGTCTTAGAGATTTGGATGTGTTGTTTCTCTCCTTTAAGGTTTTGATAGAGGATGGAGCTTTATTCAATTTATCTATATATTGAAAACAAAAATAAAGTGCTAATTTTTGGAACCAAGGGTTTTTATTATTAGAAATGGAGTCTAATTTGGGTTTATTTTAAATCCACACTAGTTTGATCATGTGTTTTTCAATGGAAGTGATATTATAATAAAATATTACTACAGTGTTGAAGGTGGAGTCATTTCTCAGATTTTGAAAAAACTTTGGGATCAAAGTTAGGAGGATATAGAAAGCTACATAAGAGGTAGTTTTCTAGGATTGGCTCATAAAAAATATGGTAAGGGAAAAAAATTTTGATGACTGGGTTTCTCAAAAGGTTGATCTTTATAAAGATATGGATCATCACAAATGAGATTTGTGAATTCATGATGGAAAAATGTTGATTCATCACAACTATGAAAAAGAATCTTGAGTGTGTAATGAGTTAATAGTGATACTTTACGACAATGAGAATTTTTTCGAATGGGTGAAAATTCCCTGGAGCATCAGGAATGAAGGTGCTTCATGAATGTGAATTTGGTGGTTCAGGAAAAATCCTCTAGAGTCATGCGATCTTTGTGAAATACTGAGCTAATAAATTGGCCGCTACCCCCACTTCATTTAGCATAAAAATAATTAGATAAAAGCTTTAATTGTTTTGAATTTTTTAAGGATGATATATTCTCAAATCATGCATTCATTATGATCATGAGCATCATGAAAAGACTATATTATTCTTGACCAATACTTAAGTATCTTAGAAAAAAGAGTTTTGAGGTAATTGGTTATTTCATGATGACTTAGTGTTCTATGAAGGCAGTTTTCTTCATGAAAGTTGTCAGCTTCAAAAAAGAGCTTTATGAAGAGTATTTTTTAACATTGGGTTTAACTGAACAATTATTTAAATTACATCAACTTAGGACTATTGTTTAATAAGAGTCTTGTTCTAGTCATGTAAAAATATGTAAATGAAAATCTACTAAAGTAATCTTCAAATTGTTAAACTGAGTAAGACTTCACCCAAAGAAGTGAGATAGGGGGAGTCAGAAGAATTGTTCCAATGAAGGTGGTATGTTATCCATAAAATATTGTAAAGGTAGTGTGCATGGAAAAAAGTGACTACGTATAATCTTCTATATTCCATAGCTAGTGAATATTGGGGTATTTTGGTATAACTTACACATTGTCGACATATGCTCCTCAAACTAGCTCTCAGTGGCGAACCAAGTAAAACTAATGTGTTTTATCTCTACATATGAATTTTTAATTATTTCATGATTCCCTAAGATTGGTTTAATAATTTCCTACCAATGTGGGAACAAAATCTGTAAATTTAAAAGAAAAATGTGACACCCTAATTTACCCCTCTTCTCTTAAGGTGTTTAGGGGTCCTATTAGTCCTATGTTTCCATGGTTATTTATGTAATTCCCCTTAACCAATTATTTAGTTACCCTCATATTTATTTGAGATATAAATACATATAATTAATGGACTATTTTAAGGAATGTGTATGTGGTTCAATAAGGAACCAAAATGTTTCCAACCTAGGAGATATATGGGTGGAATTCTATACATCATGTCAAGACCATAAATATGAGTTATTTACGATAGATCAAAGGTTGATTTAATGTCTTCTAATTAAATCAATGGTTAGATACAATCATGATCATGTCATTTATTAATTTATTTTTGTCTATGTATTATTTATTTTTATGGATCTCGGACTGTGATCACATAAATATATCAATTAACGTGTAAATATATAATTTAAATAAATGGTTTATGAATAAATGGTTTTTCTAGCATGGTTAACTAATTTAGTAACATCCATTTAATATTTAAAAGTCATTTAAAGGATAAAACAAGATGAATGTTATGCATAATTAATTAAAATATTTCACCTAATATTAATTTAGACAAAGACTTCTATTACTTAATTGGGAATGAAGGCATAAAATTAAGTGTAGAACATGCCAAAATCTATACACTTACGTTTATCATGGATTTCTTGTGATTGTTTTGGGTTGACATAACTGAACTGGTATTGAGTTTAATATCCAAAGTATGTTCAAATAAAATTTGGCGAAAAGTGTTGAGGAAATCCAAGTCATGATTTTAGAATAGGGGAATCCACTAAAGATATTAATGATCTGCAAGACTGTAGTTGGCAATAACACCTACTTAATTACATTCTTATTTTCTTCATGGAAAAAGTTCGAATCATTAAAAAATTAATGGGGGTACTTTCCACAATAATTTCAAAGAAACTATAAATTATATGTTCAATGGTGAGGGATATTTTTACTGATAAAATAGTAGGATATATAATAAAAAAATTAATTTATTATTTTTTACAAAATATGTAATCAAGAAAAGTACTAATAATATGAACATTTAATTTTAGAATGAAATGTACAGTTCATATACCATATTATCGCTTCGATCTATATTTAATAAAGATAATATCCTCAATAGAAGTAACTTCCAATAATGGTTCAAATGCCTTCAGGTTGTGTTGTTCCATGAACAGAAATATTACGTGCTAGAATATAAAATGCATGATCCACCTACCTATGAGTTTAGTGATGAAGAGTTACTTGTCTAAAAAAATTATATAGTAAATTTTCAATGTTTTATGCTTTCATCTATGTCTAGTGAATTCATGAGGTCTCACAAAAACATGGATGTGTATAGCATGATTTATCACCTATGAGGTTTCTACCAAGAGAATGAAAGAAAGAAATGGTTTGAAATATCCAAGGATGTTTTTAGAAAAATCATGGAGTGTGTTCCCCAGCTAGGACTCATGTGGTCACGATTATTAGCTACATTGAGTTCCTTGAAGTTATAAGGTTTAAAATCCCTAAAGAACTGGTTTAGGATCTCATTCTTTCATCACCCCCTTAGAGACTATCTATATTTTTTGTATGTTTTAATATGAACAACATTGAGAAGTATCTCCCAAATTTTCTTACTATCCTTCACCAAGTTGATAAATATATGAATAATGAAAAGGCTTTCTTACTTATGGTGAATATTAGGAAAATTTAAGAGAAAATACCTAACACCAAGTCTTCTTCGCAACACCTTTACAAAAATAATAACATAAGGGTAAATTTATGGTATAGGATGTTGTCTACTTCACATGTGGAAATAAGGGATGCCGGATGAAAAATTGCACCCAGTCAAATAATCATGGGGTATCTACATGTTAGTTTTTTATTGAGTAAAATTTATTTATTTTCGAAAATTAGGTTTTATATATAGCTTTTGGTCTCACATATGTATTCAAATAAAGGAACCAAGTAGATTTAGTAAAAATAACTGATGGGTGGTCGATCTACAAGTAGCCAACAAAGCTAAAACTTCTATTGAAACTATTGGCTACTACAACGTCACATTTCCAACTAGGACTATCATGGTTTTGAAAAAAAAATATTTGGTACCTTTAATTACCAAAAAAAATTATATCAGTTTCCAGACTAGATACAGATGGTTTTATGTTCAATTTTTTAAATAAAAATTTCTTCTTTTATAAAGATATAATTTGTTTTGGTAAGACACATTTAAATAATGGTATTTAAGTGTTGGATTACATGAACCAAGTAATGGAAATAGATAATGAAGTTACTTCACATGACTCATACCACACCCAACTTTGGAATCACTGACTAGGTCATGTAAATGAATAACACTTGACTAAATTACATCAATATGGATATTTAGATTCTTTTAAACTAAAACTAGTTAGTTTTTATATTTCATTTTTATAGGAAAGATGACCAAAGCCCCATTGTTTGGGAAATATGATAGGTATAATGTTATTTTTTTTAATTAGTTCATACTGATCTGTGTTAACCATTTCATATTGATGTAAGGGTTGGGTACTCATACTTCACAACTTTTACTATTGATTTTAGTAGATATGTATATGTCTACTTAATAAGGTATAATTCAGATTCTATTAATGAATTAATGTAATACAAGAGTAATATTTAGAACGACTGTGATAATAAGATTAAGAATCACTGCTCAGAATGTGGTGGAGAATATCTTAATCAAGACTTCATTGATTACTTATGGGAGTTCAAGATCCTATTCAAACTCACTCCTCTTTATACGTATCAGTGGAATGATGGAATCAAAATGAGTAACCACACAGTCATGTGAGTATTCTATTATCCTCTTGGGGATATAAATTACAAACAATAGTATGTGTACTAAACTAAGTTCCAACAAAAGTGATAAAAAGTATATTATACCAATTATGGAATGGAAATAAACATGTGTTTTATTACCTACATGTGTGGGGATGAGAAGAGTTTTTTAAGGCCTCTTTAGGTAAAAATCTTTCTCCCTAAGGCATAATGTGCATCATTATAGGATATCCTAAAGAAAAAAAGTGATACTGCCTATACAATCCTTCAGACAAAAATATTGTGGTAAATATATGTACCATATTTCTTGATAATTATTTTATCATTAAAAGAGATGGTGGGGTGAAGATATAATTCATTTAAGTCCAAGATCAATATACACAAGAGTTGGCATAGGGAAAAAATTCTATATAGCCCCATGGAAGATAAGTTTTTCAGAGACACAAGTATTGTGTAGGGATACTAGAGAGGTTAAAGAACTAGAAATGTATGGTTTTATAGTCACCTCTTATGGTGAAACATTATTAGTTGATAATAATGATATTATAACCTATAAGGAAATAGTAAGTAACACATATACTTCCAAGTGACAAGAATCCATGAATTCTGAAATCGATTCGATGTACCAAAACCAAGTGTAGATTTTGGTAGATCCTATAGTAAATGTAAATATTGTTTCCCAAAAATTGTTAATAAAGATGAAACTAGACATGGGATGAAAATTAAGTATATATATGGTGCAATTAGTTACAAAAGGGTTTAAACAACATCAATTCATTGACTACAATGAACAATTTTTACCAATTGTAATGTTGAAATCCATGAAAATTATAATTTCCATTATGTATTAACTTGAATATGAGATTTATAAAATGGATTTTAAAATATAATTCCTTAATAGAAAACTTCAAGAATATTGTTGTATGAAAAATATTGAAGGGTGTTTTACTCCAAATGATGCTAACATTGTATGAAAATTTCAAAATTATTTTCATGGATTAAACAAAACATCTTGGTCATGTAAAAATAGTTTTAATGAATCCATTACGTGATTTTGTTACATAAAGAGTTTTTGTGACCCTTGTGTATACAATTAGTTTAATGGGAGTGCATTCATTTTCTTAATATTATATTTTTATGACATATTACTAATTTTTAACAAAATACAATACTTATATTATGTTAAGGAATGGTTTAATAAATTCTTATCTAGGAAGTACTTTGGGGGCGAAGAATATATTCTTGGGATCAAGATCTATCATGAAAGATCCAAGTGGATGCCCTCCCAAATTCAAAGTTCATACATTGACAAGATACTAAACATATTTAGTATAGAACAATCCAAGAGGGGATTGTTTCCAGCATCACATGGCATTCATTTTTCTATGAAAATGGTTCATTCGATGCATTGGAAAATAAATATAATGGAAAGGATTACATATGCATTAGTGATTGGTTCAGTCATCTATAATATTCTATGTAATAGTCTAGATGTCACCTATGCATTAAGTGTGGTTGGAAGATATCAAGACGGCTTGGGTTACCGCTATTGGATGGTAGTCAAAACTATCCTAAAGTATCTAAGTTGTAAAAAGTTTAAATTCCTAGTTTATAGAGGAGACGAGGAACTAGTCATTAGAGGATATGTATATTCTATAATCCAAACTTATTAAGATAAACTGAATTCACAAATGGGATGCATCATCACTTTTAATGAAGGTGTTATGAGATGGAAGAGCTCAATGAAGGTTGTGGTTGTAGATTATGTAGCAGAGTTTGAATATATTTTGGATTCTAATATAGCTAATGAAGTAGTATGGATATGAAAATTTGTCCATGATCTTGACGTGGTAACTAGAAATTAATATCCTACTGCACTCTACCATGATAATACTGTATCAGTGGCTCTCACAAAAGATCCAAGGTCACATCAAGAACCAAAGAACATACATAAGAATTATAAGCTCTTGAGGAATTTTTCTTAAAGAGGTGATATCGCAGTGAGAAGTATCTATAATAAAACATGGTGGACACCTTGACTAAAGACTTGAATCATTATAATCATGAATGTCATGTGATTTCTAGTGGATTGAAATTCATAAGAAGATTCCTCTAGTACCAGTAGGGTTTTTTAGAGTTGATGTCCTAGGGAAAACTATTTATACATTTATTAAATGTATATTATATGTATTTAATATTGAAAAAACATATTATTATATATTTTTCATCTTTCTACATTAATATAATATAATAATGTCCAAGAGTATATGTCTCATTGATAAGGTCATAGAAGTTCCCCTCTATGATGAGAACCTTGAAGTGCTATGATGATATTGTCAAATAATGTTCTATTGTTGGATAACATACTATGATGGTATGCATAGTATATAGAATTTAAGGTTTGATTAATCATGTAATTCCATAACCACAGTTACCCAGAGCTGGTGCATTATTTTAATGCATTGGCACGATTACATGGAATCAAGTCACAAAGGACCAATCAGTTTAGCAGTCTTGGAAAATAGATTACATACATTAACTTTACATTACAATTTGAAACATAAAACAAAGAATAGATAGTTTTTTTTAGAATTCCATTTTCCCCTATAGCTTAACCCTGCATATCAATCATAATACACTTCTTGGAATCCTGGGAAAATAAAACATAAGAAATGGGTGAGCTCAGATGCTCAGTAAGGGTAAATAATTTAGCAAAAGTTATAAAATTTTAAGGCAAGATGTATAATAAAAAGACCTTTTAAACATAAAATTGAACATAATATGGTAAAAATAAATGAAAAATTACCATATAAACATGCACATGGATATTCTACTAGTCGAATAATCACATGTAATAACTAATTTCACAATGAGGGAATGCCTAATATTGGACAGCATTACCACATAGTCAAGGCCTTGTGCCAAGACTACAAATAAAATTTTTGTCAAGTCCTTGTGCCAAGACCCTAGTTTGTCTCATGACACCAACCGATGCATCAAGGAGCTATACCGGGCTCCACCCGTCACTTACTAAGTCCACTGCATTCCTTATATAAATAGTTGAAATATAACATAAACATTCGTATTAAAACTAGCATATGAAATGTCTATACATTAACCATAAACCATGAATGGTATAAAAATAGAACATCCACATTCAAACATATCATAACTCATTAAATACAATATGGAATATTGTATTATAATAAATCAACCTCAATCAAAAATAATATCCAGTAAAGGATACTGACATAGTTGAAAATGATGACTAAAACTTTTTGAGAGAAATATCCATTTTTGTAAAATCATTTAAAAGTCGCACATTTATAATGGAAGTAATTTAAAAGATATTTTTGAATTAAAGTTTACCATACCACTTTGAATCTTTTGAAAAGAATTATCATTTCAAAACATTCATGTCTATATAAATAAATCCTTAAAATCATTTTGAAAACATGGACATTAATTAAAAAGATAAAGAAATATAAATCTTTAGAACATTTAAAATTCTGATCTTGATAAAGATCACCTTTCAAAAATCCTTAAAATATTCATTTTGAAATCATTTTTATGAAAAATGGACATGGATGATAAAAATGTCCCAGTAAATACTTACACATAAACAATCTCGGATAATAATGAGATTGAAGAATTAACCCTTACCTTGCAATTTCCTTTAGTCGAGGGTACATTTAACCTCCTATAAGAAGATCATAGAATGTTATTAATTTATACCAGAACCATATTAATATTTATGATATCATACATGATTCATTTATGACTTTATACTACCCATTTAATAATAATTTCCATGTTAAATTAACATTTCGGATGATAATCGCTTTCTTTATCGTACATGTTTTAACTTGTTACTCTTGATTGCATCACTTAGACCAAGATTTAAATACTTCCTGAATATAAACCATGATTTATATATCATATATATTTATAATATAAATATGTATAATAGACATATATATGAAATAAAAAACACCGTTTATGGAGACAGTAATCCGTACGTATGCATAAATGCTGTTTCAATTTTCATATCGTGTTGAACAGAACGTAAGTGAATAAGATATATGTAAGTACATATATATATATAATAGAATTATAATGTCATATATTACATACTTATTAGTAATATATATATTTTTATAATTTTCGGTGATCGGTGAACGTGGAAATAAATCTCATCACGTCGTGGAGACGGTAATCCGTGCGTACGCACGAACGACAATATCATTTACTTAAAGGTGTGGAATTGGATGGTATATTAATTTTACAGAGAAATTGTCATGTTATTTTCATCATTTATATACATATTAATCATCATTATATCCATCCAAAAAACATAGTGTTGAATAAAAAATTACACCACGGCGTGGAGACGGTAAGCCGTACGTACACACGCATGGTGACATTATCATTCATAAAATGGATAGAATAATTAATAAAGTTGTGAAAAATTTATAATAACATCACAGTATATAGAAGATACTGGATTAATTATTTTATAATGGAAATAAAAAAGAAATAAGAAGTGGAAGAAGAAAAGAACTTTAAAGAGGGTGGTGAAATTATTACCTCTTCTTCGGGTTCTTCCTTTTGATTTGATCATAAGGGCTCCTTAAGATGGATTTCTGACGAAAGGAGGGACTCTAGAATGAATTTAGGATAGTTTAGAGAGTATTTGGGTAGATTTTGGATGATCCAAATGGCTTCTGAGGTGTGAATTTGAGAGAAGGGGAAGTTCCCTTTTTATAAGAGGGGTGAGGGGCACCTTTGGAAAAACATAAAATATTATTTTATAATAAATTCATATTCGGTTTATAATGGCTCCAAAATCTATTATTTAAAGTCTAAGGTGGGTATGGGTCTAAAACCACTCAAAAAATAGGTTTTAGACATGTTTAGGTTACCATTTTAACCTTATCATTTAGATTCAACTCTAAGTTAAATAATTTAACTTTTACCGTGTATTCTTGTATTCTTACACTATATGGTTAATAAACTTACTATATACTACCAATAAAATCACAATTGGTTAATTAATGTCATATATATTATTATATAAGTCTTTTGGCCAAACATTAGATTTTTAGGACCATTATATAAATTAATAATATAAAATTTGTTTTAAAAACTATTTTATGTCAATTTTGACACTATTTGGGATTTATTATTTGTTAAAATAATAACAGCATGATTACTTCAAAAAAATTCATTGAATCAATACTAACATGTCATATTCACCTATAAAATTCATGAATTTCATAAAAACGTTGAAATTATATTTATTTTAATATTTATAATACCATTTATTTGATTCTTTCATTAATAATGTAATTACTGCATCATCATTGTGTAATTAATAATTTAATTATTTAATCTATAAAAATTATAAATAAAATACCATTATGTATTAAATATTTTTATATTTCTAATTTATATTTATAGTCGAATTTATCTTATGTATAACCCTATATTAAAAATGTTTTTGTCATTAAACTTTGATTTTAAATCTTTTAACTCTTCTTTAAACAAAATAATAATAAATGTCTTAATCTAATCCAAGTGGACCTAAAGGGTCATATTTTTTTTCTAAGGTTGTTTTTGGTCGAATTACACTTATCCAATAGAATTAGGAAATGTGTTAGGGAAATAATAATATCATTTTTACCCTAAATTACCCTATTTACTTTTAACATTGGTAAATAAAAGTAAAAAAGTTACTATTCACCAAAAATTGTTTTTATATTATTTAACCACATTTTACTCCTTGATATTAACCGTGTCTCCGGGATTTTTGAAATTCAACTCACAGAAGTGGTAAAATTAAGTTTTATGTAAATTTGCAAATTCTCCTAGGAGGTGGGTTAAAGACGGTAAAAGTTCGATAAAATTTTTATATATCTAAAATTATTATAAATTGACTCCAATGAATTACAATGAACTTATATAGGTATTATGTATCTATTTTGACCTAAAATAAACGTAAATAAAATAAATAATTATTTAAATAAAAATTCTGTTTTAAACGATAACTCAGTGTTTTTTCACTATTCATCAAAAATTGAACGTTTTCAGAAAAATACCAAAACTTAAACCTAGGATAATTTAGTTATTCCAAATCAAAAAAAGAAGTCTATTTTACTAAATTCAAAACATAGAAGTTTCATTTATTAATTTAAAATTAATTCTCGTTGTCAAAACAAATAGCGTGTTTTTAAGAAACAGTAACTATCAAAAGATTGACACTTGTTTATGTATAATTTCAAAGTGAAATTAATTCCAATGACCTACATTGGATTAAAGGGTAAAAATATAATATAATTATACTTCCAAAACATTAATATGTATAATTCAACACTATAAATTATTTTGATTAAAAAAGTTGTTTTCAGTTAAAATATAGTATTTTTCATTATTCACCCAAATATGAAAGTTATCAGAAAAACACCAAAACTTTATTGAAACTAAATTCTTATGTTCCGATTATAAAGAAGAAGATTATTTTGTCAAATTTAATATACATATAAGTTTCAAATATTGGATTTAAACAGGGTTCGCCATTAAAAGGAGGTAAAATTGCATTTTTTGAAAAATAATTCTTTTATCTGAAAAAAATGTATTTGTTCTTATATTATATCTAAGAAACTCATAATATGGATTATAAAATTATAATAATTATATAATTTTCAAAATTCAGTTAATACTATTCATAACTTCTTTTTAACAGCTAGTTTGGTAAGTTGTGGTGCGCTTGAAATCGGTGTTGTGTGTAGTGCAAGTTATTGAATTACTTTGAATAAATAACATACTTTGAAATCTTGGGGTGTTGCATTCTTCCCACTTTCAATAAATTGCGTCCTCACAATTTGAAATTATTCTTTGAAAATAAAAGGTTCAAAATAGAAAATACAATTGTGGGAAAACCAACATAGGAAATCGGGTTAATAAAAATTAGTCTTAATAAGAGGAAAAGGGGAATGAAAAATTCACCACCAAATTATGATTTCGATTAGGAGAACATTGGTAGAAATTAGAGACAGATAATTGGAGGAAAAATGTAAATATTTATAGAGAGCGATTGAGATTATCAATCACAAATAATTGTAGAATTGTGGGTCTCAAAGCCACCAATCTATGATGATTTAAAATACCATCAGTTCAAAAAAACATAAGGTATTAGGATAACACATTTTTGGTTTTAAGATCTCTTCCCTAAAGTTTAATACTTAATTTATCCATAAAATAAGAGATAATATATATATATATATATACACTTGACAAGTAGAGTTTCTTCCTTCAACTAATTCCAACCACAAACTCATCTTTCACTCTAAAATATTTCAAAAAATAAGATATATATTCTATTTATCCTAATCTTATAGGGTCCCAAAAATAATGAATTTATAATTCACATATCACACCCTTTAAAAAACTATATTATTCAATCTAGGACATCATGTGGGTCAGTGATAGGTGATACACCCTTGCCTTCCTTCGGTTGTGGGTTCAAGTCTCACGGCCTTGCCAGACGTGACGGGTTGCCACCCGACCTCCAGGTTGTCCTTTTTATGGCAATCCAAAAATAAACTTAACAATAGTATACAATTTCGACCATAATCCATTCCAAACTTTAGAATTATCCAAAATACTTATATCCAAACTCTCAGTCCAAAGTTTATAAGGATGTTAAACATAATGAGAATCCTTCTTTCCAGGTAATAACATATGAATGCTTTCATCGTGTATCCTTTTACAACACTACAACATCGTGAATTACCAAAATCAACCATCTCTTATTCCAAAATTACTACCATAGTATCAGAACCATATAATCTCAAATTCCCAATGAAATAGTACTGCAGTACATTCCTTATTTATCTCCATAATTCATGTAACCAGTATATTGTTGATACAACACTCAAATGAAATAATTCTATAATAACAACATAAGAACACTAGTCATTATTCTTCATCTGAGGTAGTATCATAACATGATTATTATCCAATAACATCATTTGTAGTATACTCTTATGAATGGGACATTGATTCATGTAGTGTCTCAATGCCTTGCAGATGAAGCATTTTACATTTGAAAACTTTTTATTACCCTTACAATCACGAACTTGGTGTCCTTTTTCTCCACACTTATAACAAACTCTCATTCCCTTCAAGCATTTACCGAGGTGATTCATTCCACATTTATCACATATTAGAAAATCCTTCTTTCCCTTTATCCATCTTTCCTTCTACCATCCTTTTCTTCTCTGGATTCCCTTCAAATCCATAGGATTCAAAGAATTATTTACCTATCTTATTATCACAAGATATAATTTCTTCATATGTTGAGAAAACATGGGAGACTATTTCCCTTCTAAATATTGGCTTATTATCGTGAAAGATATGATCCTTCTTACTCTTTAGATCATATGTATTGTTGGAGTTCTCATTCCTTCTACTGGGAGCCATTTCTAAATAATGGCATACACTAGGTCAGTTTATGAATCGCAATTCATAATTCCAAACATGTAAAATACCTAATGTAAATTGAACAGTTTAGGGATATAATCCATAATCATAAAATTGTTTTATTTAAGGAGGTATATACTCATAAACCCTTCATAGTGGTTTGTAAAGAAAATGAGAATTATCCTAAGAAAATCCCCCAGGGGTGTCGTAACCAAGAGTGCAGCAAGGCCCATTGTCGTTCACCAGTTCCCATTCGAGTCTCGCTCAAAGCAATGTTTTCAGGTTTTACCCCTAGGTAGATCTGTTCCAAAGCCACCTCTACCTACTCGAATCCCAACAGGGATGTATTTTCTTGGAAAACTCACAAAATCTATACATTACCAAAATTCTAGGAATTCCTTCTATACTAATCCTCAAAGTCTATCTTAGGTCTATGTGCTCTAATCAGAGTTTATCTAAATCTAGATTCCAAAGTTATTGCTAAACTTTCTCTGATACCAACTGTAACACCCCGACCCTAGTTACCCAGAGCCGGTGCATTATTTTAATACATTGGCACGATTACATGGAATCAAGTCCCAAAGGACAGATCAGTTTAGCAGTCTTGGAAAATAGTTTATATACATTAACTTTACATTACATTTTGAAACATAAAACACAGCATAGATAGATCTTTGATAATTCCATTTTTCCCAGTAGCTTAACCCTACATATCAATCATAATACACTTCTTGGAATCCTGGGAAAATAAAACATAAGAAAGGGGTGAGCTCAGATGCTCAGTAAGGGTAAATAATTTAGCGGAAGTTATAAAATTTTAAGGCAAGATGTGTAATAAAAAAATACCTTTTAAACATAAACTTGAACATAATATGGTAAAAATAAATGAAACATTACCATATAAACATTCATATGGATATTATACTAGTCGAATAATCACATGTAATAACTAATTTCACAATGAGGGAATGCCTAATGCCGGACATCATTACCATATAGTTAAGGCCTTGCGCCAAGACTAAAAATAATTTTTTTTCAAGGCCTTGTGCCAAGACACTAGTTTGTCTCATGATACCAACTGATGTATCGAGGAGCTATAGTGGGCTCCACCCATCACTTACTAAGTCCACTTCATTCCTCATATGAATAGTTGAAACATAACATAAACATTCGTATTAAAACTAGCATATGAAATGTCAATACATTAACCATAAACCATGAATGCTATAAAAATAGAACATCCACAGTCAAACATATCATAACTCATTCAATACAATATGAAATATTGTATTATAATAAATCAACCTCAATCAAAAATAATATCTAGTAAAGGATGCTCACAAAGTTGAAAATAATGAGTAAAACTTTTTGAGAGAAATATCCTTTTTTGTAAAATCATTTAAAATTCACCCATTTATAATGGAAGTAATTTAAAGGAGATTTTTTAATCAAAGTGTCCCATACCACTTTGAAGCTTTTGAAAAGAATTATCATTTCAAAAACATTCATGTCCATAAAAATAAATCCTTAAAATTATTTTGAAAACATGGACATTAATTAAAAAGATTTAGAAAAATAAATCATTAAAATATTTAAAATTATGATCATGATAAAGAGAACCTTTCAGAAATCCTTAAAATATTCATTTTGAAATCATTTTGATGAAAAATGGACATGGATGATAAAAATGTCCCAGTAAATACATACACATAAACAATCTCGGATGATAATGAGATTGAGGAATTAGCTCTTACCTTGCACTTTCCTTTAGTCAAGGGTACGTTTAACCTTCTGTAGGAAGATCATAGTATGTTATTAAATTATACCAGAACCATATTAATATTTATGATATCATACATGATTCCTTTATGAATTTATACTACCCATTTAATAATAATTTCCATGTTAAATTAACATTTCGAGTAATAATCACTTTCTTTATCATACGCGTTTTAACTTGTTACTCTTGATTGTATCACTTAGATGAAGATTTAAATACTTCCATAATATAAAACATGATTTATATATCATATATATTTAGAATATAAATATGTATAATAGACATATATATGAAAATAAAAACACCGTTTATGTAGACGGTAGTTCATACGTACGCATAAATGCTCTTTCCATTTTCATATCGTGTTGAACGAAACTAAGTGAATAATATATATGTAAGTACATATATATATATATATATAGTAGAATTATTATGTCATATATTACATAATTATTAGTAATATATATATTTTTATAATTTTCGATGAACGGTGAACGTGGAAATGATTCTCATCGCGTCGTGGAGACGGTATTCCATACGTACGCACGAGTGACAATATAATTTCCTTAAAGGTGTGGAATTGGATGGTATATTAATTTTATAGAGACATTATCATGTTATTCTCATAATTTATATACATATTACTCATCATTATATATATCCAAATAACATAGTGTTGAATAACAAATTACACCACGGGGTGGAGACGGTAAGTCGTACGTACGCACACATGGTGACATTATCATTCATAAGATGGATATAATAATGAATAAAGTTGTTCCGTATTTATAATAACATCATAGTTTATATAATATACTATATTTATTATTATATAATGTAAATAACAATGAAAGAAGAAGTGGAAGAAGAAAAGAACTTGAAAGAGGGTGGTGAAATTATCACCTCTTCTTCGGGTTCTTCCTTTTGATTTGATCAAAAGGGATAATTAAGATGGATTTATGACTAAAGGAGGGCCTCTAGGATGAAGGTAGGATGGTTTAGAGAGTATTTGGGTAGATTTTGGCAGAGCCAAATGGCTTTGGATGTGTGAATTTGAGATAATGGAAAGTGCCCTTTTATAAGAGGGGTGAAGGGCACCTTTGGAAAAACATAAAATATTATTTTATAATAAATTCATATTTGGTTTATAATGGCTCAAAAATGTATTATTTAAATTATAATGTGGTTATGGGTCGAAAAACACTCATCCAATAGGTTTTAGACAAGTTTAGGTTACCATTTTAACCTTCTCATTTAGATTTAACTCTATGTTAAATAATTAAACTTTTACTATGTCTTCTTGTATTCTTACACTATATGGTTAATAAACATACTATATACTACCAATAGAATCCCAATTGGTTCATTGATGTCATATATATTATTATATAAGTATTTTAGACAATCCTTAGATTTTTAAGACCATTCTATCAATTAATAATATAATATTTATTTTAAAAACTATTTTATTTCAATTTTGACACTATTTGGTATTTGTCTTTTGTTAAAATAATAACATCTTGATTTCTTAAAAAAATACATTTAATCAATAATAACATGTCATATTAACCTATAAAATTCGTGTATGTCATAAAAACTTTGAAATTATTTTTATTTTAATATTTATAATACCATTTATTTGATTCTTTCATTAATAAGGTAATTACTGCATAATCATTGTGTCATTAATAAATTTAATTAATAAATCTCTAAAAATTATAAATAAAATACCATTATGTAGGAAGTATTTTTATCTTTATAATGAATATTTATAGTCGAATTTATCTTATGTATAACCCTATATTAAAAATGTTTTAGTCATTAAACTTTGATTTTAACTCTTTTAACTCTTATTTAAACAAAATAATAATAAATGTCTTAATCTAATACAAGTGGACCTAATGGGTCATATTTTATTTCTAAGGTTGTTTTTGGTCGAATTAAACTTATCCAATATAATTAGGACATGTGTTAGGGTAATAATAATATCATTTTTACCCTTAATTGCCCTATTTACTTTTAACTGTGGTAAATAAAAGTAAAAAGTTACTATTCACCAAAAATTATTTTTATCTTATTGAACCACATTTTACTCCTTGATATTAATCGTGTCTCTCAGATTTTCAAAATTCAACTCACAGAAGCGGTAAAATTAAGTTTTATGTAAATTTGCAAATTCTCCTAGGAGGTGGGTAAAAGACGGTAAAAGTTCGATAAAATTTTTATATATCTAAATTTATTATAAATTGACTCTAATGAATTGCAGTGAACTTATATAGGTATTATGTATAAATTTTGACCTAAAATAAATTTAAATAAAATAAATAATTATTTAAATAAAAATTCGGTTTTAAACGATAACTCAGTGTTTTTTCACTATTCATAAAAAATTGAACGTTTTCAGAAAAATACCAAAACTTCACCCTAGGCTAATTTCGATATTCCAAATCCAAAAATGAAGTCTATTTTACCAAATTCAAAACATATAAGTTGATTTTATTAATTTAAAATTATTTCTCGTTGTTGAAACAAATAGTGTGTTTTTAAGAAATAGTAACTATCAAAAGATTGACACTTGTTTATGTATAATTTCAAATTGAAATTAAATCTAATGGCTAACATTGGATTAAAGGTTAAAAATATAATCTAATTATACTTCCAAATCATTAAAATGTATAATTCAACACTATAAATTTTTTTGATTAAAAAAGTTTTTTTCAGTTAAAATATATTATTTTTCACTATTCACCCAAATATGAAAGTTATCAGAAAAACACCAAACATTTATTGAAACTAAATTATTATGTCCCGATTCTAAAGAAGAATTTTATTTTGTCAAATTGAATATATATATAAAAGTTTCAAATATTTGATTTAAAAAGGGTTCGCCATTAAAAGGCGGTAAAATTGCATTTTTTTGAAAAATAATTCTTTTATCTGAAAAAAAATGTATTTGTTCTTAAATTATGTCTAAAAAACTCATAATATGGATTCTAAAATTATAAGGATTATATAATGTTTAAAATTTAGTTAATACTATTCATAACTGCTTTTTAACGGCTAGTTTGGTAAGTTGTGGTGCGCTTGAACTCGGTGTTGCGTGTAGTGAAAGTTATTGAATTATTTTGAAGAAATAACATACTTTGAAATCTTGGGGTGATACAAATCATAATAAGATAATGATTTTTCTCATGAATTTTTTACTTAGTATTCTCCAAGATGTGAGATTATGAGAACAAACCCGCTAGGAGGAATTCTGTATATTTTATTGTCATTGGATATTTCAATCTACGAGCATGTTTAATGGGACTTAAACTTTAGTATTATTATTAATTCCAATTATGACTCACGTACATATATTTATTTAATAAACCATGGAAATATAATCTCATGGAGATTTTGGATATTTTCGGTGAGTCATGAGTGACATCTCATTAATGGATATGTTAAGGAAGGATTTTCCCCTTCCATATTTATGTGAGCTGATATCTTGGTTGGTTGCATAGATGTGAAAGCTTCTTGATAAGATACTATAATAAAGGGATTGTGTTACATAGTTAATATTCATATGTGGTCATCATTGTTGTTGCATTAAGTTCTTTTTCATCAGTTTCATAACCTATTACTAGACAATAATCTTGGATTTTAAGCAAACCCACATAATTCCAACAATAAAGAATCAAAGAGGGTAAGACACTAAGTATTACTGATGGTCTAAATTAAATTCCAAGTGAATTTAATTAATATAATAAATAATAAAATCAACATTAAGGAAGGATTTTATTCATATTTTATCTATCAAAAATATTTATTAGTGAATAAAATATTTATTTATAAATAAAATATTTATTCAGGTATTCAATAAATGTCGAGGAGTTTGAGAAGACCAAGAATGTGCTTAGTGATGAATATTTATTTACACAACTAAAGTTTTATGTATTTTTGATGTGCCATAAGTGATGGAATTCCATCACAAAAATACATTTGTGATTGGAGTCCATCTCTAATGGGACACTATAGAAAATGACATCGAAATTATTTTTTTTATGATGGCCAATCATAAATATTGAGTATTTTCAATGGTGAGTTCATCTATCATAAAAAATACCTACAAGTTTGATAAAAAATCAATTGTGATGGTTCCATCACCAGTAACCTATGTTTAGGGATATATAAATATATCACAATTACTAATATTTTCAAAAAATTAAAATACAACATAAAAATAATTAAAAAAACATACATACATAATTTTTGTACATGATTTCAATCATAATATGTTTATAACCCAAAATTATAAAACATTCATAAAAAATCACATATCATCAAATTGGTATCACATGGAGGAGGATCACCTGAAGGATTAGGGGTAGTAAACTCTAAACCAAATCCAGCTCCAAGCCATCGCATATACTCCAACATATTCTCATCTCTTTGATGTTGTTATTCACAATCCTCCTCCCCTATCTCCACGTATATTATATCATCTCATACTAAGCTCTCAACCGCACCACATATTGTGCAGAGGATGGTAATGATGACTCCCTGTGATTTCCCTTCAAGCTGAATAATGACATCAGAGAAGTATCATAATAACTCGTAGGTGTAACTCATGAGAAAATAACTATCACCTGACCATTCTCAACACCATGAAAAGTATCTTGTATCTATGACCCTTCATCGAAACCTGACTCACAAGTGGAATCTTCTTCACTCTCAGCTTTAATCTCTTGTGAATGAGAAGTTAACACCTCCTTCATTTCTTTAAAATATAATTAGAAATTAGAATAACAATAAAATTCATATTAGTAAAAAAATTAAAGAAAATATATTAACCACAATATGGTGATCTCAATCTCCTAAAAGTTTTCTTGTTTAGAGATCAGTGTACATCTCCTTTGAAACATAAAACTCCATAATATAGGTTTCAATATTGGCCTATATAATATTGTAAAAAAATACAATAAAAAATTATATACATTAGTAAATAATACTACTTATCATATGTATTTACTTTACACTAAATGTATGACTTTTGACCCTATGTGTGACTTCCTTCCTCCCCCAGATCTGACATCCAGATGATGAAATCCTATTAAAATTATCTCATGTCTAGTAGAAGCATAATCTATCTCATAACTTAGCTGATATATAGTCAGGTCAATCAGAGACACAATGATGATCAAGAATAGTAGTAGAAGCTCTATCCATAGCTTGCTCTCTGAGGTTGTGTAAAACCTGATAAAATCATTCACATATACAAATCTTTTATGCCTCTCGAATAGGATATCTCAGGATATTAGTAATTAGAGACCATTAATTCTATAAGAAAATTAAAAATAATAGGTTAGTAACTAAATAGATTTAAAAAAATATATATTATTTAATAGCGTACAATCTAGTGGATGAACATATACTCATGAATGGTAATGAGAACCTGATCCCATGAAACCTATGGCTTATGAAAAATAATTTCTTTGAATCACAGTAGCCTTCCCAACATCTAAATTCAAAAACTATGAAAATAAAAACAAATAATAAGAATATCTTTATCAAAAAAATTACAAAAACTTAATATAAAATAAATATATTAAATACTTGAACATACCTCCACTAATGAGGATAAAATAAAGTGATGTGAATATCTCTAGAATGGGTTCAGAAGTCATCAATTGAGAAACATTTCACCCTATCCTAATAGGCTTATCACCCTACAGATCAGATGAATAAGGCTCATTAGCCTGAAGTTGATCATTAATTATAGAAATAAATAGATCATAGGGAGCATCCCTAACCATCTGAAAAAAAAAATCTTACATGTAAGAAATTTTTAATATGGATATAAAATATAAAAAACTCAGAAATACTAAAATATGTTAGTTTTACATAAAAATAATTGTTAATACATATACCAAATATAAAAAACTAATAAATTCATGAATATAATAGTTACCTATAAAAAAATACCAGAACATAATAATATAACTTATAAATATTTTTTTAATATAGATATTAAATATAAAAAAATACCCTTCAGAATATGATAATCTTACCGGTCAATAATTGTTAAAATGGATATAAAACATAAAAAACTAATAATTAAGATCATTGGTGAAGGAAAAGAATAGATCATTAGGTCCAACCATATGAAATGAATAATATTACTAGTAAATAATTTCCAATACAAATATAAAATATTAAAAACTAATAAATACCTGAATATAATACATCAATCATTAACTTATTCTCCATATTCCTACAGGGAAATTTCTTCATCCTCATCTTCAGCATCATCAACTTCCATTCAACTTTCAATTTCATCTTCCATTATTACAATATCAAAATTATCAATATCATTGTCCCTTAACTTGGGGGTTTCATCATCGATATTTATATTTCAACAAGATATATATTTTAGAATGTTTCTTGAAATATTTTAATATTTTTTACTTCCAAAGAACCATTTTAATTTTCAATAAATTGATTTTCATGAGATTTTATTATTATTACACCCCTCTAATCATTAAAATATCTCATAACATCATAATAATTTGAAAAATAAACTTGATTTTCTTGATATTCCAACATAAAATGTTTCATTTGATTCAAGAATACTTTTATATTTAATTTCAATTACTCCTTGTCATGGATGAACTCAAAACCCTCGATCAGTATCAAACCTATGGAATTTAAACAATGTTAAATAATTTGGTCCCAAATAACATAAATCAATTATTTCATCCATCATACCATAAAAGTAAAATTTACATTATTTATGATGATATCCTTCAAAAAACCATTATTTATTGATTTATTTGATTCACCATATATTTGTGAATATAATTGAAATCCATTAACTATATACCCATAATAATATTTTGTCAATTTTAATGGAGAGTTTTTTAACACACATAATTGAATATCTATCTTATTTTCATGTTTTGTTCCCTAAAAACAATAAAATTTATTAATAATAGATATAACTATAAAATTAATTTAATGTTCCATCATTAGCAACTTAACTTACTAGTATTTAAAACTAATATAAAAAATCAATTGATGAAATTTTTCAAGAGCAGCTAATGTAATTTATATAAATTATTTTTTGACATGTTCATCATATAGACTACAAAAATATAATGTAAATAAAGGTATCTATTATAAAAATTTAAAAAAATAATAAAAGATAGTTATTACTCAACAAGTCATCTCATTTATTCACAATTCATCATAACATATGTATGAGCTCTCTTTTGTTCATCATCTAAAATCCATTGTTCACTATAACCACCAAAACCATGCTCGATTTGATTAAAAACAAACAACTAATGGTCAGTGACATCATCAACATCTATTTCATTTCAACCCATCTAATTATGTTTTGAAGAATATTCTAATTAAAAATAATAAGATCATAAATTTGAAATTTCCTCTTTCAAGTATTCTAATATAATTGACCCTTAAAATAATTCTTTGCTACATAAATTATTTGTTAATTTTTTCCTTAAATCTCTCAATTGGGTATATTCATTAGATGTTTACTAGCATCCACATATAGCTTCATATACAAAATGAAATATTAAATGTTCCATTGTTTCAAAGAACCCTAGAGGTAATATTTTCTAAAAAATTAAATAAAATTAAAACAATATCATTTTGTATTATACTCAATGCATCATGATCCAATTTTTCCACACAAATATCTTGGAAGAAATTTAATATTTTGGAAAACATGCCCGAGATTGAATAATTTAGAAACCCTATAAGACCAATAGGTGGTTATATTTTAATTATGTCATGGTAGTCATGACTTTTTAACCCATTATTATTCTCATTTCTCATGAAATGAGAAAAATTAGAATAATATCCATCTGGAATACTTAAATCTCAAATCCATTGATAGAAAAATAAATGAATTTCTTTACAAAATATATAAGTTCTTTTTAATTCATTAAATTGTGTGATATTTCATCTTCAAATAATCAAATTTTAGGGCATATAAAAATTTCTACATGATCTAATCATTCTTTTACAATATCTTTGGTATTACTAAGTGTGAAAAATATGGTATAAAATTTTTTATCAATAAAATTATTCTCAATATGCATTATGTCTAACATGTAAAAAACCAAAAAATCAAACCAATATAGAAGGTCCGAAAAAATAAACTTCTTTATCCAATTATGATCACTCCCAAAACCATTGATCTTTTTCATTTATGGTTGGTCCAAAAGTAATAGTATGTAATGCATGGATGATATATTTTTCCAAAAAACCAGAGAGTGTAAAACCTTGAGTTTTTTGGAACCTTTTTTCGAAAAAATTAATTTTATATAATGTCTTATGTTTCATGCTACACTAATTTAAACTTTAATTATATGCTACACCATGATAAAATTTTGTTATACACAGCACTAACTTGGATTGTGTTACACACAACACTGAGTTTCTGCAAAACATCACTTAATTATTATAATTATTTAAATGAGGTACTTATAACACAACTATTAAACATAGTAATATGAGTAATAATAACTAATTTGAAAGTTTTATTTATAATTTTTTCATATAAATAAAACATATTGATAATGAGATAATAATATTTAGTAAAGACTCTACATGTTCAAAAATGAAATTTTCTTAAAGGAAATTATTTTTATATCCTTATGTGAACAATAATAAAATTATTTTTAGACACTATTATAAATTTAATTTGATAATATAAAATTAATTTTTTAATTCATAATTTTAAAATTATCTTAGGGTGAATTTTTGGGATTTTTCTGAGAATTAATTTTTTTGGATGAATAGTGAAAAATACCGAATTTTAATTCAAAACTGCTTTTTCATATAATTTATTTATATAGTTAAATTATATTTTAAGTTGGTTTAAAAGTAAAAAATATATCAATTAAACATATATTAATCCAATTTATGTCATTTTAATCATATTTATATTGAATTTAAAAATAAAATCCTAATAAACTTCTGAACATTCTCACTTTAAAACCCCACCTTCTCGCCACGTCTGTGGGATTAGCATTAAACTTATTTTTTTAGATTATATAAATTAAATTTAGAAAAAATAAAATGCATGGTTTTAATTAGTACAATATTTATATTCTAATAATATTAACTTAATTTTTTCCAAAAAAAATATTAGTGAAAGTGATTGAAATTAATTACAGCGATTAAGGTAAAATTAAGCTTAATAAGGGACCAAACCTTAATATTAAGGGCCAAACTGAACTAGAAACTTGTTAAAAACAACTTCTATGCCCATATTTATGAAAAAAACTTATATTAGTGATTATGATTTTTTTTATGACTTTTTTAGGTAAAAATGTGGGTACACCTAACTTACTTTCAAAAATGTCCAGTGTGTCCCCTCCCTCTCTTATAAAAGGCCACCACCTCTCCCCCTTCTTTACACATCTGAAACCACATAGTTTCTGATAAAATCTACCCAATTAACTTCCCTACATCCCTCCCTTCCTCAGTTAGTCCTTCCTTTGGGAATAAATCCAACCAAGGAATCCCTTTGGTTCAAACTAAAAGGAGTTACCCAAAGAAAAGGTAACATCATTCCTCAAGATCATTTCCAATATTTTCTTTCTCCACTACATCAATTCTTATTATTATATGAATAAATTATATCCTTGTTATCATAAATATACTTATATGTTATTATGATAATTTTTATACCTACACTTACAAATAATTCCATCTAATGGGTAACAAACTTACCATTCCTATGTACAGTAAACTCCCTCCTCATGAAATGATATTGTTCATTTTTCATTTACCACCTCTCATGGTAGGGAATTATGATATAAACTCTATTTTATATTATATATATGATATATATGATGTAATTATGCTTATTTAATTATTATATGACACGTACCTTCTTGGTTTCCATTTTGTGTAAATACAATAATTTTGTCTGGGAAGTGTGGACTACTACCGCCTCAAAGCGATGTGATTGTTCACACATGGAATGTATTAAGGATGGGTTTTGTAAATTTATATGATAAATGTGACATAATAATTCTACTAGAATTATTATATAAACATATATACATATATTTCATTTACTTTCTTTCTTTCAATATGATAATTAAACGGAAACATCGTTCATGCGTACAAAAGACCTACAATCTCCATTAACAATGTAATCCATTTCATAATTAGATATTTCATGGAATATTATAAATACATATATACTGAATATAAAATTTATTTATATCATTTTTTACATTCTGTAAATCATGATATAAGTATGAAGACCAAAAATATAACAAATTAAGACACATGTGAAAAACAAATAAGACATTACCTGAAACATAACCATAAAAAGGAATAGTTAATAAGAGGGTAATATAAAGACATATATGGTATTAGATATAATTATATGGTTACTTGGTATATTTATAATGAGAATAAATTTATTATACATTTTTTTTAATGATTACAACAAGATTCAATACATAAGGTTAGGGGATTTTTAATCTCACTTTTATTTCTGTGAGATTTATGCCTTATTCACCACTCATTTATTTTGTGTGGTGTATATACTTCCCATGAATATATTCTATGAATATTATCCTTAAATTTATGGGTAATTACACATCCATTTTATGAACTCTCTTTCGTGGTTTTTACATTTCAAGAGTTACCAAATCGGTAAATTAGTTTTGTCTTAATTTTCCTTCTCTGAGACACATGCCCTGAAATTAAAAAACCATGTTTTAAAACAAGTTTTAAAAATGATATTTTAATATAATTTTCAAGGAAAAAGTATTTTAAAAATTTATTATTGTTTTCAAGATTTATTTTCAATTAAATGGTTTTCAAAACATTTTCAATCTTTCTTTATAATTTTTCAATTTGTTTTTAATGAAACGGGTTTCCAAACATTTTCAAAAAAAATTATAAGTTTTAAAAGTTTTTTCAAAGAAATTGTTTTCAAAAAAATTTCAATATTTATTTATAAGTGTTAAAGTTTATTTTTAAAGAAAATGGTTTTCAAAAGGTTTTATTTTTTACAAATTATTTTACAAAAAAACAAATGATATTTTACTCAAATATGTTATTAAAAGATATTTCAAAATTATTTTCCATCTAAGAAGGAATACATTGGTGTTACTTATGAATTTATGGGGAAATTATCCAAAGGTTATATTCATATTCATTTTATTAATGGTTTATGTTTGGATGGAATGATGGTTATGAAACCCATTTATCTTTCACGGGTTACATGTTTATGAACCCTGTTTCTTCTTCACATGTTATATGTTTATAAAACCTGATTCTTTTAACGAGTTATACTTTTGAAGAAATGATTATTAAACCTATCTATATTTCCATAGTTTAATATATGATTACATTTTTATGATACCCATTTCATTTCATGGGTTATTAAAAGACTATTTGCATTCTTTTGGAACATGTATGTATGATTTCATTATGATATGGGTGGGACATATATCTCCCTCCAATGCGTTGGGAAAATATTTATATATCATGTGATAATGATGGGAATAAAGTAGATGGGCTTGATCCACTATAGAAATATGGGGAAACCTATTCCCTTACAAGGAAAGGACTATGTTTGGGGATGGTAGCGTGTCCCTCCCTATAGGTGTAGTCCCCATGAAGATGGGAAGATGGGGAAACCCAATCCAATATGGGAAGATAGGGAAACCAGATCCCTTACAAGGAAATAATTACGACTGGGGATAGTGGTGTATCTTACCTACTAGGTGTAGTACCCATGAAGTGCCCTGTTAATCTTGGGATATACTCTTTGACTTATACGGAATGATATTGCATTTTATGTGTCTTCCACAACTCAATGTATTGTTCCTATGTTATTATTTCATGGATTATGCTCTTAATTCCTATAGGATTCATATCTTATGAACTACCAATATTTATTCCATGATTCTTGTTTATGATCTTTTATATTCTAGGTGTGATCCTTTAATGTCATGATCATGTTTTCATGCCCTTATAATCATGTTTATGATTACATATCTCCCTTTTTACCATTACTGATCACATGAGTTTACCCCTTGTTATGTTTCCATTCCCCAAGTTATGAAGATATGCATTATGTTTGATGTGTCTAAGAAGGTTGGTAATCATGAAGAACCTGGTGGGAGATAATTTAGCTCACTTATGTTTTCTTTTTTATGTTTTGATGTTTCAAAACTCACTAGACTAATACGGTGTTTGGGCATCCATTTGTGTAATGTTTTAAATATTACACAAAAATGATGTAATGTTAATGTATGAAAAGTGAGGGTCACTATAGTTTCTATCAGAGCAAAATTTTAGTTAACATTTGGAAATTAGGATGAGAAAAAATTAGTGGGATCTCTAAGGAAATTTCTAAGTACAAGTGTAAGGATAAGGAAAATTATTTTAAAATGTCCTATACTTTTGGTAAAGGATAGAGCAAGTGGTTTACTAGAAATACATCCCTATATGGATACTACAATTTGATGTGGTTTGGGAACAAATTTACCTAAGAGTAACAAATCTAAAAAGGTGTGTTGGGCTTGAATCATGTGTAACCTTGTACAAGACAATAGGCCTTACTACACACCTAGTTTTACACTCCTGGGGGATACACTTTTGGAATTAAAAAACTCTTCATGAATCATCATGAAGGATTTAAAAATATTTTGGATATGAATAACATAGTATAAACCTAGAGTGTCATATATTTAGGAAGGTTTCATAATTTAGACATCAAGTAACTGGTTTTTCATGATTATATGGTTCCTCACTATGAAAATTTTATCTTACTCTCCGCTTTTTTGTTTTAGTCATTAGCTGGAACTTGAAGGAACCACATTAATGGGGACTCTGATAGACAACACAATGATTGTTCTCCTAATAAGATGAATTCTATGGGATATGGAAGGAAAAACCTCATTGTTATGCTCATGAATATTTCCAAATCTATGAATCATACTGCGCGTCCAAATGAAAAAATAAAGGAATAACATTCTATTGAGTCCATCATGAAGCAACGTCCACCTTATTTTAGAGAGTCTTTTGATCCATTTTTTTATGAACACTGGGTCAATCTTCTGAAAAGATATTCACCATTATCTAGTGTTCGAATCTTGAGAAAGTTGTTCTGGCTATTTATCAGTTAGAAGGTGAAGAAGAACAGTGGTGGACACTAATCAAGAATACAAGGAAGCGATATGAAATGGATTCCAAAGATTGGGATGAGTTCAAGAAATTATTATTAAATAAGTACATTCCTCATGTTCTTAATATGAATATGGAAAATGATATCTTTAAGTTGAAGAAAAAGTATGATTAATTGGGTAGTACCTACAAGAATAATTTTACAAGACTCATGAGGTATGCTTCATGAATAATGATACAACATAAAATTAAATTTGATAGGTATTTTAGTTTATTAAATCCATGTATTATAATGGAATTTTCTATAAGATAATTTAGTAGCTACAAAGATATTGTGCATTTTGAAATTAAATTTTAAATGGAAGTTGCAGTTATGTATCAATATCGTGGTTTTAAAAAGAAAAGGAAGGTGGAGTTCAAAGGAAAATATAAAAACCATAAAGAGAAGAAGATGAGATTTATTTTATGATATAAGTTTAGAAAGAAGCATGGGGGAATTGTATTATGGGGTATAATAAGTTTTTATGGGGTATAATAAGTTTTTTAAGTTTGGAAGGAAAATAAGTTGAGAAATTTACTACCGAACTAATGGGAATAAGTTGTCTAATGACGCAAATAGAGGAAATTATACACAAAATGAACCTACCACACTTCAGTGATTCAAGTGTAAGGAGGATGGAAATTATGATAACTAGTGACCAATCCCAAGGATTTGTAATTATAATTGTAATCAACAACCTTTTAATCTATGTTAAAAGAATATGTATCATGTGATAAATTTTTCGAATGAGGGGTGGGATAATGATGTGGTGAAAGGTACACTTACCATTCACTCTAGAATTATTAATGTCTTATTTGATTTTAGATCTACCCACTCTTTAATATCTAAATAATTTTATAAGGGTATTAAGATGAAACCAAAATGATTTGACGTGGAATTATCTATGAAATCTCTAATGGTATGATGATTTAATATCAAGTATATAATTCCAATCCAATTTACATTTGTGGGAATGTAATTCTTGTAAATATTTTCATTATTCCCCTAATTGAATTTGATGTCATTATAGTCATGGATTGGATTTCTCTACATAAATTCCAAATCAATTGTTGAGTAAATGAAGTGAAATTTGATATTTCAAACCGACCTATGATTGTCTATCAATGTGATGATAAGAATGAATTTCCTATGGAGATTACATCCATTGTATGGGTATTAATTCCCATTCAGAATGCGTGTTTTACACAAATGGTTGGGGAGAAACTCGGCATCGATGATGTTTCTATTATTCAATAATTTTGGGATGTGTTCCTAAAAGAGTTTCCAAGTATTCCACTAAAATATGGATTCTATTTCTCTATAGAACTCATACCACATTCCACACCAATTTCAAAGACTCCCTATAGAATGACCCAATTGAGTTACAGGAATTGAAGAATAAACTTGAAGAAAACCATGATAAATGATTCTTTCAGCCAAGTGTGTCACCTATGGGTGTACCTATTCTCTTTATGAAAAATAATATTGATCAATATGACTCTGCATTGATTAAAGGGAGTTGAACAAGATCACGATTAAGAAAAATTATCATCTTCCCCGCATTGATGAATTTTTTGATCAACTTTGCAGAGATCAATACTTTTTCAAGATTGATCTTCATTATGGATATCATCAATTGAAGTTCAATAAATAGGATATACTCAAGACAAAATTCGGTAAAATTTATGGCCACTATGACTATGTAGTGATGCCTTTTTTTCTTACTAATTACTCTACTATATTCATGGATTTTATTTATAGAGTCATTAGAGATTACCACGATCAATTTGTGTTAGTTTTTATAGTTGATATTCTTATCTATTCAAAGAGAAAGGAAGAGCATGAAGACCACTTTAGAATTGTAATAAATACAATTAATAAGGAGAAATTGTATAAAAAATTACAAAGTGTGGATTTTGGCTGCAGAAGGTTTCATTTTTGAGTCACATAATATCAATAGATGGTATAGAAGTAGATCCATCAATGGTAGAGGCTATTGAATATTGGCATAAACCAACCATGGTGACTCAGATCCATGGTTATCTTGTATTAGCTAGATATTATCAATGGTTTGAGGAGAATCTCTCACGACTATCGAATACTCTGACCAACTTAACTCATAAGGGTGAAAAGTTCCTCTAGATAGATGAATGTGATTAAAATTTCAAGGAACTAAGGAGAAGGTTGGTCAGTGTACCGGTGCTTGTATTACCCTTTAGTGTATAAGGGTTTTTAAACAATAGTGACGCATCCCAGAAGGGACTATAATGTTTTATTATCTAGAATAATAGATTTATCACTTATTCATCATGAAATTTGAAGATCCATGAGAAAACTTACCCAACTCGTGATTTGGAGTTAGCAGTGGTAATTTTTTCATTAAATATATGTAGGAATTATCTTTATAGGAAAAAGTTTGATATATATAATAATCATAAAAGTCTGAAATGTATATATATTCATATAAAAGGAGTTGAATATGTACAATAGGAGATGGTTTGATATGATAAAGTATTATGACTGGTCAATAGATTACCACTCTGGGAAAGTAAAAAAAGGTGGCCAATACTTTGATTCTAAAGGATTATACTAGGTTTTCCAGGATAAGGATTAAAAAAGATCCAAAATTTTTATATTTTAAAAGGATGGATCTAGAAATCCTGAATAAAGTAAATAAATATTATCTTTCTCAATTGAATTTTCAAACCTCTATCCAAGTAAAGATTAAAGAGGCGTGAAAGGAGTTTGTAGAGATACAAAATAAGGTTAGAAATGTTTCTAAGTTTAAACTTGATCATGATGAAATGATAGTACAGTGTATGAATTTCATACCGGATTTGAAGAAGGATATGTTAGAGGAAGACCATAGTTCTTAATTCTCTATTCATCCTACAAGTACAGATATGTATTGAGATTTGAAGGAATACTTCTAGTTGAATGGAATGAAGATGGGCATTGTAGATTTTGTATCTCGGTGCTTGGTATTCCAGTAAGTTAAAGAAGAAAGAAAAAAAGTATAAGGGGATGTTGCATCCATTACCCATACCAAAATGGAAATAGGATAGCGTCTCTATGGATTTTGTCACTAGACTCCCCAAAACCTCTAAAGGTTTTAATTATATATAGCTGGTAGTTAATCGCCTTACTAATTTAGCAAGATTCATTTTTATTAGATAATACTTATCTCTGGATAAACTTTCAAGTATATACATTAATAAAGTGGTAAGGTTTCATGGAGTATCATATTCCATTGTATCTGATCAGGATTTGATGTTTACATCAATGTTTTGGAAAAGTATTTAGCATGCATTTAATGAATAATTGAGTTTCATCACTGCTTATCATCCTCGGATGGATGGTCAGTCTGAAAGAACAATTCAAACCCTAGAGGATATGTTGATATTTTTTTCATTGGATTTAAAAGGTGGATGGGATCAACACCTTACTCTAGTTGAGTTTTCCAACAAAAATATCTTTTAAACAAGAATTAAAATTTCTCATTTTGAATCCCTTTATGGGAATAAATGTATAGCTCCAACATTCTAGGATGAAGTTGGAGAAATAAATCTATTGAGACCTGAGATAACTGAAGAAATGGAAGAGATGGTTAGAACAATTCAATAGCATATCAAGGTATTTCAAAGTTAGAATAAACGTTATTCTGATAAGCATTTGATGAACTGGAATTTGAAGTTGGTGAAAAGATGTTTCTATGATTTTCTCTATGAAATAAGGTTATGAGGTTCAGAAAGAAAGGAAAACTAATCCCAAGGTATATCGGTCCCTTTGAGAATCTTGATCACATCGGAATAGAAGTCTGTCTCTTGGAAATTATTCCAAATATCTCTCAATTACATATTGTGTTCCATTTATCCCTCCTAACAATGTAAATACCTAACCCTTCACAAGTACTTAAATTAGAATTCATACACAAGATCACGATATTTATTATAAGGAACAACCAGTTGGAATTATGGATCATATAGAGAAAGTTTTAAAAAACAAAACCACAAACCTGGTTATGTTTTTTGTGGGGAAATCAAAAATTAAAGAAAGATATGTCGGAACATGGGTATATGATGAGGTATAAATATCCTCATTTATTTTTATCATAATGATGAATTTTGCGGAAGAATTTCCCTTTAAGGGGGGTAGAATGTAACACCCTGAGTTATTACGAACTTTTTTCTGAATAAATTAATTTTCATTGATGGCATACATTGAACTCTACACTAATTCAAACTTTAATAATACACTTCACCAAGATAATTTTGTTCTATATGCAACATCGACTTGTATTTTGTTACACGTAACACTGATTTAGGCCAAACAACACTTTATTATTATAGTTATTTTAAAAAGATATTTATAACCTAGCAATTAGACTTATTAATATGAATATTAATAACTAATTTTCAAATGTTATTTATATTGGTCTTATATAAACAAAAATTATTGGTAATGAGATAATAATTTTTGTAAAAGTCTTAATATGTTTCAAAATATTATTTTTTTAAAGGAATAGTTTATTTTATCCTTTTTGAATAATAATAAAATTAATATTAGACTATAATAGAAAATTAATTGTTAAAATAAACTTAATTATTTAATTCTTAATGTAAAAATTATCTTAGGGTTAATTTTTTGTATTTTTTTGAAAAACATAATTTTTTGATGAATAGTGAAAATACGGAATTTTAATTCAAAACTTCTTTTTTGTATAATTTATTTATATATTTAAATTATATTTTAAGTTGGTTTTAAGGTCATAATAGTTCAATTGCACATATATTAATCTAATTTAGTTAATTGGATTCATTTTTATGTTGAATATATATATATAATCTTAATGAAATTTTGAACATTATCACCTTAAACCCTCGCTTTCTCACCACATTTTCTGGATTATCATTAAACTTAATTTTGCCGCTTATGTGAATTTAATTTCAAAAATTGGAAATACATGGTTGTAAAAATTATATTATTAATTTTATAATAATATCAACTTAATTTTTGGCCAAAATTTTTAGTGAATGTGATTAAAATTAATTATACTAATTAAGGTAAAATAAATCATAACAAGGGACTAAACCATAAACATAAGGGTCAAAGTGACCTCAAAAATTCTAAAAATCTCATCGGATGTCCATAGTTTGGAAATAAAACATATATTATATATATTTTTTGTTTTTTATAACTTTTTTTAGGTAAAAATGTGGTTACATCTAACTTATTTTCAAAAAATCCAAGGGTGTCCCCTCCATCCCTTATAAATGGTCACCACCTCTCCCCCAACTTCACACCTCTCAAAACACTTTGGTTTATCAAATATATTCCCAATTAACTACCCAAAATCCCTAACTTCCTCCTTGAATCCTCCCTTTGGGTAGAAATCCAACCAATGAATCTATTTGGTGAAAACCAAAAGGAGTTACCCAAAAAAGAGGTCGCATCCTTCTTCGAGCTCCTTTCCTTTACTTTATTTATCCCCTACCTCAATTATAATTATTACATGCATACATAATAGTCTCATTGTCATCAATATATGGATATGTTTTTATGAAAATGGTTCGACCTTCACTTACACATGCTTCCATCTAATGGGTAATGAACTTTCTATTCTTGTGTATGGTGAACTACATCCATATGAAACGATGTTGTTCATTTTTCTGTTACCACCACTCATTGTTGATAATTATTATGGAAAATATATTTTTATATTATATATATGATATATGTATATATATTATTTATTTATTCTTATGTAATTATTATATAACACATACCTTCATGATATTAATTTTTTGTAAATACAATAATTTTTTTTGGGGAAGTGTGGATTATCACCTCTTCCAAGAGATGTGATTATTTCACACTCTACATGGAATGTATTAAGGATAGATTCAGTAATCATATATTATATATAAGACATAATAATTTTACTATAATTAGTATATATAAAAATATATCATTTACTTTCTTTCTTTCAATATGATAATTAAATAGAAAAAACGTTCATGCGTACGTATGACCTACCATCTCCATGAATGTTGCATTCCATTTCATATTTTGATATTTCTTAGATTATTATAAATAAATATATACTAAATATAAATTATATTTATATTTTTTTTAGATTATTAAAATAATTATATATATATATGAAGACCAAAAATATAAAAAATTAATACACATATGAAAAACAAAGCGGATATTACCTGAAATGTAAACTTAACATGAAAATGTTAATAAGTGGGTAATATAAAAAAATATATGGTATTTTATTTAATAATATGATTATTTGGTAGATTTTTAATTAAAATATAATTATTATATATCATTTTTTAATGATTAAAATTAAATTCAAGATATAAATAATGGTGATTTCTAATATCGCTTTTATTTTTATGTGATTTACACCTTATTCACCACTAATTTATTTTGTGTGGTGTATATACTACCCATGAATATATTATATTATTTTTATACCTAAATTTATGGGAAATTACATATCCATTTTTTGAACTATCTTTCATGGGGTTTATGTTTCAAGAGTTACTAAATCGGTAAAGTATTTTTGTCTTAATTTTCCTTCTTTTGAGACACGTGCCATGAACTTCAAAAACCATGTTTAAAAAAATAATATTTTAAGCGCATTTTAAAAGAAAAGGGAATTTAAATTTTTTTATGGTTTTAATGATTCTTTTATATATTTTAAAATTATTTTTAAATAAATATTTTTCAAAAAAAATCAATATTCCTTTTCAAAGATATGGTTTTCAAAACATTTTTAAGTTATCTTTATAAGTTTTTAAGGTGTTTTCAAGGAAATGGTTTTCAAAATGTTTTCAAGTTTTCTTTATAAGTTTTAAAATTATTTTCAATTACATGGTTTTCAAAAAAAATTCAAGAATTATTTATAAGTTTTCAATTTTTTTCAAATAAAAGCGTTTTTAAAAGGTTTTATGTTTCAAAAATAATTTTTCAAAAAGAAAAGGATATTTTCCTCAAAAAATGTTTTTAAAAGATATTTCAAAATTATTTTCCATATAAGATCACATCCATTGGTGTTACTCATGCATTTGTGTATAAATTATCCAAAGGATACATTCATATTCATTCTTTGAATGGTTTATGTTTTAATAGGATGATGTTTATAAAACTCATTTCACTTTAACGAGTTACATGTTTATGAAACCCATTTCTTCTCCACAGGTTATAATGTTATAAAACCTGATTATTTTCATGGGTTATTATTTTGATGAAATGATTATGAAACCTATAACTTTTTACATAGGTTAATATATTATTGCATTTTTATGGAACCCGTTTCATTTCATGGGTTATTACATGACTATTTATGATCATGTGTAACATGTATGTATGATTTCATTATAAGATGGGTGGGACCTATATCTCCCACAAATGCATTGGGTAAATATTTATATCCAATGAGATAATGATGGGAATCAATTTGATGGGATGGATACAATATGGAAATATGGTGAAACTTGATCCCTTATAAGGAAAGGATTGTGACTGGGGATGGTGGTGTGTCTCGCCCAGTAGGTGTAGTCCCTATACAGATGGGAAGATGTGGAAACTAGATCCACTATAAGAAGATGGGTAAACCTAATAATTTACCATGAAAGGATTGTGATTGGGGATGGTGGTGATTCCCACCCAGTAGGTGTAGTCACTATGATGTCCCCTATAAAAATTTGGCTATATGCCTTGAATTATACAGAATGATATTACTTGTTTATGTGTTAGCCACAATTAAATGTCTTATTCCTATGTTATGATGTCATGGATTATGATATTAATTCCCTTATGAGTATTTTATTAGGAACTTTTAATATTAATTCCATGATTCATGTTTATGATATTTATTTCTCATGTAATGATCTTTTAATGTCATGATCACATTCTCATGCCCTTATGCTCATGTTTATGGTCACATATCACCCTTATTTACCCTTACTGGGCATTTGAGCTCACCCCGTTTTATGTTTCCATTCCCCAGGTTATGAAGGTATGTATTATGTAAGATTCGTTTAAGAAGGGTTCTAGTCATGAGTAACCTAGTGGGAGATAATGTAGCTCAATTATGTACCAGTATATATGTTTCCATGTTTTCAAAGGCACTATACTAATATCATCTTTGGGCTCCCATTAGTGTAATGTTTTAAATATTCCCCAAAAATTATGTAATATTAATGTATGAAAAGGGATAGTCTCTATAGAGAGATCTTCTGGAGGATTTTCTCTTTGAATTCTACCTTTTGTAAAATTATTTTAGTTCCTTCGAAAAGTGTGATCTATATGAAGAAATTTCCAATAATAGAAAAAATAACTAGTCTTCCTCATATTAACAAGAATAAATTATTTTTTCTCATTCATAAGGTATGAACATGATTTTAGACTATGTGTACTCCATACAGATAAAATACTATATTCTGCAAATTCACTAATCATCCACATTAATGCAACCTATGGTTTAAAATTTTGATCTGAAATTATATCAAAAATTAGTTACACCATAGTTTTCTAATGAAATTAACTCATCAATTATAGGTAATGAATTTCCTTCAAGAATAAATGATTTAACAAAAGATAATATTTTATTAAAGGAACTATTTGACATTACAAAATTTGATTTAATGGCCATAAATTTCCTAACAGATTCATGTTTTATTATTTGTCACCCCTTATATAAGAGCTCCTCAGCAGGTTTCATGAAATTATAAAATTGAGAAGGTTATAATTCAGGATTTATAATATTATTCGGAGTTTTTGTTTCTTTAATAGATGGTTCAGTAAAATAGATTATTAAATTCAAAAATGATTAATCTAGAACAAGAAAATTTTATTTTCTACTGAAATTTTTTCACCATGTTGATATAAAAATATATAATCATTTCAAAGACCAAAATATAGTATATGATTTCCAACATTATCAAATGTTTTGAATCTCATAAGATCACATTTCTTACAAGGAAGTTTAATTATTCCTTTAGAAACAAACTATGAATTTGATGATGAAAATGATAGAAATTTTTCAACACCCCCAATATAGAAAGGATTTATTCCATATCCATTGTTATTTTCAAGATGATTTATCCATTCATGACCATGTAACAGAAACTGATCTCAACTTCTTGAGTTAGCACAATATTTTGGGGCATGTAGTGGCCCAACACAGATGGAATAAAAATAATAAATATATTATATCACACGCATGATATTTTCCCAAAAAATGGAATATCTCACAAATGATTTTTCATATGAGAAATATGATACCACTATTAGATTTGGGATGAAGGGTTTATCCTAGGTGTCATAAAACAGTTATGTGTGTTGGGTGTTTTATAACATCGAATGCGAGGGTAATTCATTTAGTATTTTAATTATTTTTTTTACAAATAAAAAATAAAGTATCTCCGAAATATTATATCATAAGAGAATTAGTATACCACTATTTTCTCTAAAATATGGGGTTTACCCTAGGTGAGGCATAACAGTTTTTGTGTCGGGTGTTCAGAAACACTTCATGTGGTGGTACCCATTTTAATAATTTTCTAATATTGCATATATATATATTTATAAAAAATTATCATAATTTGTTAATATTTACTAATAATTATTAATATTGAATATTTATTTATTAGTTTTTAAAAATAATTTAGTAATTAATACTATTTCTTTAATTATTACTACCTTTTTACTAATTATTTTGTATTTTCAAAAAAATGGATATTTTTTATATTTTATTTCAAGTAATTAAAAAAAATTAATCATTACTATATATATTTATTATCTAATTCTAATTATTTATCAATTATAAATAGTATTTATCAAAATATATATATTATTAATATTAATTTTTTTTCATTTAATAAAGTCCAACAAACACAATACATTAACAAAAAAATGTTAAAAATATTTATAGAACTCCATATACTATGTGCACTCCATACAGATAAAATACTATATTCTGCAAATTCACTAATCATCCACATTAATGCAACCTATGGTTTAAAATTTTGATCTGCAATTATATCAAAAATTAGTTACACCATAGTTTTCTAATAAAATTAACTCATCAATTATAGGTAATGAATTTCTTTCAAGAATCAATGATTTAACAAAAGATAATATTTTATTAAAGGAACTATTTGACATTACAAAATTTGATTTAATGGCCATAAATTTCCTAACAGATTCATGTTTTATTATCTGTCACCCCTTATATAAAGGCTCCTCAGCAGGTTTCAAGAAATTATAAAATTGAGAAGGTTATAATTCAGGATTTAGAATATTATTCAGAGTTTTTGTTTCTTTAATAGATGGTTCAGTAACCTAGATTATTAAATTCAAAAATGATTGATCTAGAACAAGAAAATTTTATTTTCTACTGAAATTTTTTCACCATGTTGATATAAAAATATATAATCATTTCAAAAACCAAAATATAGTATATTATTTCCAACATTATGAAACGTTTTGAATCTCATAAGATCACATTTATTACAAGGAAATTTAATTATTCCTTTAGAAACAAACTATGAATTTGATGATGAAAATGATATAAATTTTTCAACACCCTCAATATAGAAAGGATTTATTCCATATCCATTGGTATTTTTCAAGATTATTTATCACTAAATTTTTTTATTATATTTTTTTCATTAAATAAATTTTTATAAAAAAATTTATAAAAAAAATAAAATTAAATGTTGTGTTCAAACATTTTCTTTAAATTGATTTTATCATCATTTAAATAAAGCACTCAGTTTCTATTTATTTCATATGCTAAATATGTGTGTGTGTGTGTGTGTGTTACATGATTTCTTAATCACATATATATACACATAAAAAAAATTATACATTTTATTAACAAATATGTATATCAAATCTATAAACAAAAACATATATATATATATATATATTTTCATATATATATATATATATAAACTTACATGTATTTTAAATGTTAATATATATATATATATATATATCCAAATGTTTAAAAAACTATGTTCACAAGTTTTAAATAAATTAAAATCTATCATAATATAAAAATAAAACATGGTTTTATATCACAGCCACAATCTAAGCATTATTATAATTAATAAAAAATTATATCATCACAAGGATGCTTTCAAAATAATCATAATATGGCATAACATTCAATAATTAATTTAAAAAAATCAACAACATTCTCATTTGACATAATTATATATATATATATAGACACACACATTACACATAATTATATATATATTATATAAGTCTAAAAATGATTTCAATATTTATCTATATATATGTTTAAATGGTTGTCGTGTGTATATATATATACACATATATAACTTGAAGTTTTTTCAATCTTATATATATCAAATATATGTGTGTGTGTGTGTGTCTGTGTGTGTGTGTGTGAATTTATATATATATATATATGTAGTGTTTGAGATATTAGTATGTGCAGACAAGCACTAGCATTTACAGTCAGTAGGGTGGCCAGATATCAAAAAATAAACAAAGATGAGCATTTATATAAAAAAATATTTTTAATATAAGGGTCAAGTATTATAAAAAATACCTCTAATAAATTACAATTATCTTTTGTCGATCTGAAACATGTTGTATTAGATAGTGGACACCCAAATAGAGAAAAATAAATTGTCACTTACCCTAAATGATAAATAAACCATAAAATTTAGGTAAATTTATTGACCTAGTTTTTCAGAAATCTAAATTCTATAGGATTCAAAGGAAATCCCACAAAGAATGATTGAGTAGATAAGAGGAGTGCATACCTTGGAGATTCATTCCAAAATATGCATGTTAATGGTTTTGATGGGTGATTTTGGCTTCGGTTCATCTAACGGTTCATCAGTTATCCAGGGTTTTATGGTGGATAGGAAATTTGGGGGGGGGGAGGAGAATATCACGTGGATATATTTTAATATATTTTGAGATGGGTTAATCACAATGTAATTCTACTCGTCACAAAAAAAATCATAAAGGAGAATTAGAAACGGATAACAAAATCCATGATTAATAAACCTTCATGAAGACTAGTAGTGATAGATAAGATATTCTATCACTAATATCCATCACTAATAATATTTCCAAAATATAGAGCATAAGAGAACCCAAATTATTTTTTAATTAAAACATTTTCCATCACAAATAATGATAAAAAACACTTATTTTTTAAATAAAGGTCTTTCTGTCGCAAATAAGTCTTTCAATAAGACTATTTCTGATAGAACTCTTTTCCATTGAGAATTTACTATCATAAATAACCATTTTTCTAGTAGTGTTAAAAGTTATTAAATAATATGTATCATATGTATGTGTTAGCGCATGCCACAAAATAATAATATTATTTTTATTATTATTATTTTGTAATATGGGGTTTATTAAGATCTCACATTATTTCAAAGTTCGACATGAAATTATAATATATGTCAAACTAAACCCTAACTCTATAAATAGGTATTTATTGATATTTTGAAGTGAAACCAATAATTGAGAATCATTATGCACAATGAATTCTCACTTGACTCCACCTTCTCTCTCCCTCTCAAGAATGATAAAATAGGATAGATTCCTTCAAGATAGAATGATGTTAAATCAACACAACCACTAAAAGACAGTCTATTTTCTTTTATAGAACCTAAAGATCGATACTAATTTCATAAATAAATAAGGAGCACATGTGGATCACCATTAGAGGGATTTTACCATTGGATGATCATAGCGCAATGAAAGAAATATGAAAGGGACTTTTTAGATGATCAACATCCACACAAAATAAAGATCCTAAGACAACTTATTTTCTTTCTTTGTATCTAATTAAATAAATTTTATATTTAATTTTAAAGATCCACTATTTAAGTTTCAGGAATTGGAATATTAAAATAAATTTTAATATATCACCGACCACTATACACTTCCTCTATGTCTGAAACTTTCACCTACGGCATGAACGCTTCCAGCTTCATCTTTCTGTATATCAGTGTCTCAATTAGGTCAAAGATACCTTTTATGTTATCTACCTAGATATCAGTATGATGCAATTCTCTAGTTCCTTGAAAATATGGAGGATTTTGAAGCTTGAAGTCACTAGAATATTCAACAATGGACCTCGACACCCCTCTTCCCTAAGCAGGGTCAAAGTGAAGGGATCCTGGTTGAGGTGGGCCTAATTTATATACCTCTAGGAAAGGTGTGAGTACATGATTTATTTCACCCTCATACAAATTAGGTGGTGGAATAAGGGATTCTTCCCAAGTGTGAACACCCCATCCCACGTCTGTTGGTTGTAGCACTAGCCATTTACGATATGTCATCTTTTATAACATGAAGGAATCATTATAACATTTACGAGATATCCTAAATAATCTTTGGGATCACATGAGTTTCTCCTAGGATTATACACATAAACCTAGGTATATATATCCTAGAACTAAACAAGTTCTTTATCCCAGTATGTTAGTCATAGTAAGATATATTTATAAACATAACATCATGCTTTGGTTATAATAACTAATTACATCACTGATATATCAAAATTCAAGTAAAATCAGATGTCTTTCATAATTAAATAATACACGTCTATCTCGAACAAATATCATGATTCAAGGCATTAAATTAAATAACTAGTATGAAATACAAAAATAGGTATATATATATGGAATATAATCCTATGATCCTATTCATGATGCAATAACACACCCTAAATCCCATAAAACTATAATAGATATCCTGAAAATGGTATCTTTGAGGACCATTTCACTTATTATAGTTAGGAACATATAAACTACCCTACCCAAGTCCAATAGATCATATCACCTTTCTAACATGTCCCATGTTAGTCAAAAACAAAAGAAGATTACATTGCTCTAATACCATTTTTGGGCCCCGGCTCAAATCTTCAGGTCTTAACTGGAGTGCCACACTACCTCATGGATGCCTCCCCATATTTAAGAAGCTTCCCACTAGCTATGAGGGTATGAAAACCTCTCCTATAGAGTTTCATTTGGAAACTACGTAATCATAATTCTAGGTGGCACTCGTGTCATACAATAAATATGTGGTCGATGAGTATAGCAAGAAAAAACGAAAGTAAAAGTTCAAGAAGGTAAATAAATTAATAAAATTTTGATGTCCTTGGAAGTTTATCATAGTTCTACCTATACCTCTATACTCCACAGATCAACCATATTCCATGGTCCCCTTTCCCTTACTTGATTCCCTATACATGAGTTCCACATGTTCTCCAAGATTCAATACGATTTGTGAGTAATAAAACCAAAAAGGACACCAAAAAATTGTCCTTAACAAATGTTCTCATATATAACATTTGCATTCTATGATAACAATAAATGTGAAAGAAATCATAAAAAAATGCTATCATATATTGAGCAGTTGTGTGATAATAAATCCACCAAAAACCACCATCCATATCTAATTTATCCCAATGCTGAAAGGTTAGTCAAAGAGATGTCATAAGTAACCAAATCTCACTAGAGGGAAACTGAACCAGTCGCTTATCATCCTCATTAAAATATTCATACAAGTTACTAGGAATCACCTAGGAACATAGTATATCATGTTACTCGGCATCAACTAGGAATTTAGTGAATCACATTACTCATCATCCATTAGGCTTTGTGTATCATATTAATTGGAATCCTCTAGGAATTGAGTGTATCCTACTACATTGCATCCATATCATCATTGTACCACAACCCTATGCTCATTTTCATCATCTCCATTATCATAAATCATGCACACCCCCCCCCCCTCTTAGGACAATCATGTCACAATGGTCTAACTATACCAAACACCATGTACAATACTTCCAAGGAATAGTAACATAGATAACTGGGTAAATCATATAAGGAAAGAATAAAACATCATCCTCAAAATAAAGTAGGAACCTATGATATATGTAAAAAAAATAAAATATGTTCAAATAAGATAAAAGTATTGCTCATTGAATTAAGAATTGTAAATAGTTCTCACAGTCTATAAACACAATCACATGTGATCCTAATCTAGATTAGTCATCAAGGTATACTAGAAAAAAGAATTATAATAAAGAAGAAAGTGTATATGAGAACACAAAATGGTAAGGAACTTGTTACCATAATTTTTTTGATGAATAACTCCAATTCTCATCAAGTATCAAAGATTGAAGTATGTCACACATCTATGTAGAACAATCTCATACATAAAGGATGGCTAACTTAGGTTATTCTTATCAATAAAGAGGTTTAAATCAATACCTCAAGATAATTCCATTTTAAGAAGGTGGTTCTAGAATAACACATCTTATATTGGCTATCAATAGAGAAAATTAAGAGATATGTCAAGGGGATACTAATTCACCATATCAGTTCTCTATTAAAGAATAGATCATGAATTCATCATTGATTCTAGAAAATGGAATTAGGTTTACCCATCGATCATCGATTCATCATCAATATTTTATCATAAATCTAATTCAATATGTGAATCAAGATGAAGCAGATTTCAAGATGATCAATTTAAGAAACTTACCCAAAATCATCCACCATTATTGAGACTTTATCTCCTTTCAAGAGGGGACATCAATGGTGGGTTTATATCACCACCAATCTTCTATAAAAATTTCAATAAATTAAGTTATTATCATCAATAAACCATCGAGAAGAGGTCTATTAAGATTATTTAATAACACTTTCCAATTTAATACGTTTTTTCAACGTTATATCTTTGTTTTATTAAGAAACATCTTCAATATTCTAGATCTTCCACAAATCATTGAATAAAGGATGAATTCATCCTCGTATAATCAAGGAAAACCCAAATACAATATATATGTTTGCCTATCACACAAATAGAATGAGGAAATTATCTTAGATTAAAGAAAAATTTATCAATCAAATTACACTAGATTGTTCAATGTTTTCTGGATTAAGGGGAGACATATGAGAGAAAATTAGAAACCAAGAGGAATCTCTCTAATTCAAAATAAGCTCAAAGGGGTTGGATTTTGATATTAAACATGGTGGAAAAAACATATACAACTAAAATCAATGGGGTTCATTTAATACACCACTGGACTGGGTATATCGGTGAGCTGGTGGCACCGCCGATGGGCCAATGACTAGCCATCGATGGGTTGGTGTGCATTCCAAAATTTTAGGCATTCTTCCTCAGCCACTGATGGGCCAGTGGAACCACACTGGTTAGTTATTAGAATCCACTGGCTAGTCGGTCATTTTTTTTCTAGCCTCCCTATAGTCAATCCCTTCCAAATGGATTCCACTTAAAAAACATAGACCCTTATCCACATTAAACTTACCTATAACACTCCCATATCATAGAAAAAATAAAATTTAAAGGATATTCTGTAATCTTAAAAATTATGATATATAAAATTAAAACATGTGTGTTACAAACTTTATTACTTCAAGAAAAAAACATGGATTTTAATTTTTACTTATCGAGATGAACAGAGAAGAACTGAAGGTATGTTAATCCAATCATTATAATAGGATATGTCAAAGAGATAAGTTTAATTATAAAATTAAATAATATAAGAGGAAAGGAGTGGGGGGGAGAGAGAGAGAGATAAATAGAGGTATATAGGTGTGAGGGGTAGTAATTCCTCATATAATGCTCCCTTACGAACATCCCCATTTTCCCCCTTTAATGTTTTTTTCAATTCTACTAGATTTATGATGTATATTAGATCCTATTATTTTTTTGGATTATATATCAGGCATGCCATATTTATACTATATAGGCTAGTTTTATTGTATATTCTAATACTCCGATGGTTATCAATTTATTCTTTATTATTGATTATTTTTGTCACCAATTTTATTATACTCTAATGTTTAATTGGTATTGAGGTTATATTCCCCTCAAGATTCTCTGTAGGACCTCACTGATAGTCAGTAAACTCTTCCATATGGAGAGGTGTGCACGTGGTCATTTGGAACTCTGGCTCAGGCATGATGGTTTGGGTTGGGGTGTTATATTTTAGGTATGTTATTAATATATTGAAACATGTGTTCAATTTAATTTAATACATGATTTACATTCTTTAAAAGGGTTTTAAAATTTATTTTTTAATCTTTTTGAAATGGGTAATTTTTTACATTTTTAGAAAAGTGTCAATGGAATATTTTGTATAACGTATATGTAATGAGTATCATTTCCCATTATTACGACTATTATTCTTTAAGAATATTCCTATATAAGATTTTAGGATTTTTAAAAATAATATCCCACTTCCCATTCGTTATGGAATTTATATTAATATATATTTAAAAATAAATAGGATTTTTTCCTTTAATTTACATGAATCCAAAAAGTTCTTGTCCATATGTGTTAAATGATATAATTTATGATATTTTATGATGGAAATGAAATAATTTTTGTGTTTTTTATGTTATGGTCCTTATAAATTTTTCATTATGATAGGCTTTCCCAATATATCTATCTAATGAATTTCATAATGATTTTTTCATGGAATATTTATCAGAATTAATGGAGTAGGTTATTCCAGTTTTAAGAGTTAATGTTAGAATTATTGTAAGAGTGATATGAATATGATGTATCAGGGTTCCTATATGACTATTCAATGATTAGAAGTAATTTTTTATGGAATTATTTTGATCTCATAAGGTAAATTAATTATCTTATGTTTAAAGGTATGTTTAAGCACCTTTAGGGGTAAATAATATGGTTTTATATAAAATGTTTTCATGAGTACCCATGTTTTATAAGAAACCATTAGAATTGTGACTTTTCCTATAAGATTTATTACGATTTTTTTATGAAAATCTTTGGGAAGTGATAATTGTTTCATGAGAATGAAATAAAATATATTTTCATAGAATTTACTTTGCTAAACAATAAAATATTTTATGGTGTTTCATGATTTTAAAAATAGATTAATGGTTTTCATTCTTTTTGTATATTATAATAATATTTTAGTGTTAAACCTAAGTTTTAAAATGTTTTTTCATAGGGAATATGGATGAGTAGGAACTATATCAAGGTCTAAAATTATGCTGTAGGGATTCATCATTAAATAAGTGAACATGTTTTGAATGAAATGGTAGTTTAAATTTCAAAATCCTATTTTTTGGAAAAAATGGTTATTCAGATGAGGTTTCCAATATGGATTATAGGGGTTTTATATGTAAACTTTTTTCTTAATTCTCTAAAAAAAACAATACAAAAAATATTTGAGATATATTAAAGTGTGAAGCTTGTGATAAATGATGTGATTATGGGTTGTTTATGTTATAGGGGTCTATATACACCATTAAGCTTTCATTTCCATCTGTGGGACTTTTTCTACAAACTACTAATCCCAACACCCAAGATAAGTTATACGGGATCACCAATATCAATCCTTGGTGAAATATTATTTACACCCTTCCTTTGAAAAAATCTATAATGTACTATACCGATATATATCGGATCAAATATAATCCACAATCAAATTCTCCATATCAAACCTCCCATTCTCATAGAGATGTGAGGGGAATAAATTTTTTTGAAATTATACAAAATATCCTAATTATATAAATACTAAATAAATCAAATCCAAATACTCAAATTTATTCTCTACCTGCTAGACACAGAATTATTTATAGGGGTATCAGATATTAGACCCTAATAATTAAATTCTGATCATACAAGACATAAAAGAATCAACATTCACATAAGTCAAAACTACCCCACCAACATAGTATCATATATAAAAAGGATGGATCCCTAAAATATATAACTCATTATTTTGATGTTTTCAACACTTCTTATGCTATTGATAAAGTTCAGAAATATCCATTAAATCTATGAGACAAGAACCCTATATTTTGGGTCAAAATAGGGTGACACCAAAGAAGACTTCTATAAATTATCCACAGGTCACATAATGACTACAAGTGAATTCCATAAACCTAATTATATCCTTAGGATTTCAAGATTAATATAATGATAAAAAATGTTTCTCAAGAAATTATATTCCCAAAAAACCTAAGTTGTTTCGAACTTGACCTGTTCATAACCTCCAAGAACCATTTGTTGAAGAAATCACACTAAATAGTATGGAAATTTGTCTTCAATAGGGATACCAACCACATAGAGAGATCCCAAATATTTTTACAAGATATAAAATAAACTATAGAGGATATTTCTAGGACAACTCAATTAAGCCAATATAAAATATGATCACTCAATAAGTGAAACCCTAAGATATCCACAAGGAAAAAATTTATGTGTTCATTAACAGCTATGGGTAACTACTCCACTGATGTATTCATTACAATTCATGGTGATAATTACAACTATTTGGTTATTAATTACAATCCTTATATGTTCATCCATAATCTCTAGTGCATATAATTAAAATATCACAAATCGTATAAGTTAAAGACAATTGTTGATAAAAGGATTCACCCCATCATGATAAAATACTGAAAAATTTCATCCTCATGTGAGGTAAAACTAATGCATTAAACAACTATGATCAAAATGTGATGATCATCAATAGGATTCACCAACCATAATTATTTTTAATGGAGATCCACTAGAATCAGCAACTATCGAGTAACAACACAGGAAGGAAGAAAATAATTATGTGATAATAAATCAGTGTGAGTTCATGTAATGTGGATACAAATAGTACCTCAAAAAATTTTGGGTACTACATGATCAAAGCTATGAATTGTTCACAATGATCTACAGCTCCTTTGCACTATGGTTCAAATAAGGATAGATAAATGGTGGATATGAAGGTGGTATAAAGTATTATCCATATCTACCTCCCACCACACCACTAATACTTATTCCATCACTATATATTCAAATTTTATAGTCCTTTATATATATAAATCATCTGATACAAAATCAGTCTAATGTGGAGATACAACCATAAAAGATCTAGGGATTTCTATATTGTAGAGTTATCCTATTAAAAAAATAAGGGTACATTACAAACTAAAAAATTAAAACTTACAAAACTTTCTCTAGGTCACTAACATATGTGGGTAATGAAAAAAGGCATAACCCAAATCTCAAAATTCACACCATAACCTCAACATGAACTCCCATGAACTAAAGAATCTATTCAGAATTGGTTCTATGGATTACCCTATCGGAAAACACCATCACAAACATGGACATGGTAATGTTACCCCTATATATATCTAGAATATTTTAAACTCATTCCATCCTCCACATTTATAAATAAAAAATTGTGTGAAAAAGGTTGAACACAAACCTTGGTAGGGTAGCATAATCACATGTTTAGATTTATGTCAACCAATGATTCACTACACAATAAATGTAAATCCAATGTAATAATCACTATATATTTTATAAATTATCAAACCAGAAAATAAATGTGAGTCCTAGACTCCAACCATTCCTCTACCATGAAAGGATCAAACTCTCATAAAAAATTAATAAGGAGTTTTTCATTGGGATAGGCATTGTGTATTCAAAGTATAAGTCATACTATTTTAACTCATGTATAACTACCATTTTCTTCATAAGGAACTCTTCACTAAGAATAAATGGGGGATGATCTACCCACTTTACATATAGAAAAATATATATCTCAATTAGTGTAAAAATCAATTCATTGTATCTCAAATGATTAACTATGAGAGGATTATCCACTAGAATGGGAACATTATGGCCCTACCTCTAAAAATGACATAGATATCTGGGGGTAGCATTACCTATTAATCGAGATGAACCTAAGGTTAATAGAGAATATATGGGTGATATGACACAATATAGACATGGAAAATATTATAATTGGACAATTTTTAATGCATGTACCAACTTACATGTGCCCCACAAATGATGAATTGTAATTCTTGGTTGACTAATAGGTTATCAGAGTCTTTTAAAAAGGTTAAATATTTTGTTTCACCAACGACGATCTCTATGGTCTAATAACTAAAATTAATACCCCCATATAAACTCTCCCCCGATTCCAAAACCAATCCTTACAAGAGAATTAACTCCCATGACTCCTATGTACTCAAACATCTTAGATTCCATTCTAATACAACCTGAAAGAATATAACCTCAACTAAGATAGTATTAAACCATTTGTGTCATCCTTAGACCAACTCTAATAGGCCAGGGATAGGAGACTATCACCAATAAGTCATAAACCTATATGGGGGGCCTTATCCGATAAAAATTATAAGATATATATTCATCTATAATACACAACGGTTTCTAAAGATGCAAGTAAGATATATACAAAATCAAATGAATTTTATACGAATAAATTCATAGAGAAACAACTATACAAAAGAATTCAAAAAAGAAAAAACCTAAAAATTGAAATAAAAATGTTGTGATAAAAAAACAAGGTGTAACTAGCTCCCAAAATCAAAAGATACCTCTTTACAAAATGGGATTTTGAGATGAACTCTTCCAGAAACCATCTCCCATCATGATCTACTATCAGCTACTATTAAATACATCTTACAACTCCAATAACTCTATATCTTCCATGGAAATCTCTAAACTATGAAGAATATGCACAAACATGACACATTTAGGCTCAAAGACCATGCAAATATTAGTATAAACATTCCAAGTAGGATTCCATAAAAAAAGATAAAATGACATATCAGCTGAAAATCCCAAAATATGATTGGAACAATGATGGAGGATCCCAAAGAAAACTATATATTCTCAATTTTAAAGATATACATGTAAAAAATTCAGTCATAATATTTACAACACAAATTTATAAAGGATTGTCTCTCACAAGTATATTGATATTTCCAATATACCAAATTCCTTTAAAGATTTAATTCATAATACATTATCTAAGTTATGATAAAAATCCCATAATATTCATAATATATGTTATCCTCAAAACCTAAACCTCAAAACTCTCAAACAACCTCTCTATGATGGAAGTGGGGGCCCATTCCTCATTAAGACGTCCAAGTAAGATAGGGGAGTACCAACCCATTTCCAAAGAGGAACCCATAAACTATCACTTGAGAAAGACATCGAAATCTATAAGAGGAGGGCCCACACTATATCACAGGGGGGAGTACCAAGTATTTTTCTAGTTTAGGGGAACCATTCTATGTCGGGATCAAGGTTTTTTGAACCCCATGCCCAAATGGATGCCAAGATCCTCATCCTCTGGTGTATGCATCAAATAAGTGGTTTAAATATTGAATATGTAGATGGCCCATTTGCTGTTGCGCAGGGGTTACCTACTCTAATTTTATGGAGGACCCACACTCTAGATCTGTAAATTTGTTAGGGTGGGGTTATCAACCTTGTTTCTACTCAAACTATGTCACCATCACTCTATCTATAACTCTATGAAGCTGAGGAAGATGAAATACATTAAATGGATTATATAAAATCATGGATTTCTAATAGGATCATATTATCATGCTTGATGTAGAAAAACAATCATAATGGACTACTCGTGTGTCTGATTTTAACACTCATGTGAATAGTTATGAAAAATCACTTCAAGGTGAATTATACATGTTCATGGTATGCTTCTCTTTAAATAATTCAATACCTTTTTTTGCACGCAATACTGAGTTCGAGCGCACTATGACCTATTAAACTAGCTGTTTAAAAAGCGGTTATGAATAAAATTAACCAGATTATGAATTTAATGAATTTTATTTTTCAAAATATAATTATTTTTTGAATTCAGAACATCAAAATTAGTTTAGAGTTAAATTTTTTTTTTTTTTTAAATTTTTAATTTTTGATGAATAGTGAAAAATGCAGCATTGTTGCTAAAAACTGACTTTTTCATTTAAATAAATATTTTAATATTAATTGATTTTAAAGAAACAATAGATAAATAATACATATATCAATACAATATAGTTCATTGGAAACATTTTTTAACATAATTAGATATAAAATTTTATTGAACTTTTGAACATCACTTTTACCCGCCTTCTAGCCACATCTACGGGATTTGCATTAAACATAATTTTACAACTTCTATGAATTGAATTTTGAAAAATGGACATAAATGGTTATAATTAGTATTAAAAAAATTTCTAATATGATCAAAATAATTATTATTGAATAGTATTTTTTGGATTTTATTTACTATAGTTAAAGATAAATAGGGTAATTAAAGGTAAAGATAATACTATAATGATATAATATTATGATAACACTTGTCCTAGTTTAATTGGATAAGTTTTCTTCAACCAAAATAAACCTTAAGTCAAAAATATGATTCTTTTTAAGCCACTTTTATTATATTAGAAGATTTATTATATTTTATTTAAAGAAGGTTTAAAAATGTCATATTTAAATATTAATAACTATATTATTTTTAATATGAGGTTATATAAGTGATATGGTAAACTAAAAATAGTATTTAGAAATATAAAATTCTTATATACGTAATTTTAATTCATTTATAATTTTAGGAAATAAATAATTAAATTAAATGGTGACACAATAATGATGCAGTAATTCAATTATTAAAGGAAAAATCAATTAAATGATATTAAAAATATTAAAATAAAAATAATTTGACTTAATTAATGAAATAAATAAATAAAAAATAGATAAAATATGATTTTTTTTACATAATTAAGTATTATTTTAAATTTATCATGTTGGTTTGATATTTTTAAAAATTGAAATATTGAATAGTATCAAAATTGACATAAATGATACTTTAAAATAAAAAATATCATAGTAAATGTTATAAAATTTATAAAAATATTAGGTTCATCCAAATAACTATTATAGTGTTAAATATTTCATAAATTAACCAATTTGGTTTCTTTTTTAAATTTATAGTAACTATATTAACCCTCTATTATTAAAAGACAAGTAAACACGGTAAGAGTTAAACTGTTTAACTAAGGGATAAATCCAAAGGATAAGGTTAATTTTGTGACCCAAACTTATCTAAAAATTATTGGTTGAGATAATTTCTACCCATACTCATATTATACTCAAAATAACTCACTTTGGATTTGTTTGAAATTCAAGATCAATTTATAATAATTTAATAGTTTTGGAGTTTCCAAAAGTGTCACTCCCCTCTCTTATAAAAGAGCACATCTCTTTATCTTTAATTCACACCTCTAAATCCATTTGGAATAGAAAAAACCTACCCAATTATCCTTAAATATTCCCTAAATTTATCCTAGAGGCCATACTTTGGTCATAAATTCATCCTAAGGATTCCTTTTTTTTGCAAATCAAAAGGAGATGCTCAAAGAAGAGGTAGTTGTTTTATCACTTCCATTAAATTTATTTTATTATTATAATTTATCCTTATATTTTGTTTCCATAATAAAGTAATAAATTATAATATATATAATAATATTTTATTATAATTATTGTACAACCATATTCCTCCTTTTATCCATCCTTTGAATAACAATGTCACAATGTGTGCATACGTGTGACTTACTGTCTACACACCAGGGTATAATTTTTTATTCAAAATTTTATTATTTGGATGGGTATAATGATGATTATAATAAATATAAATAATTAATATAACATGATAATTATTCTTTATAATTAATATACCATTCAATTATATACTATTTAACCATCCATGGAATGATACATTCGCTTGAATGTATGTACGACCTACCATCTCCACGATGCGGTGAGATTCATTCTCCATGTTAACCATTAAAGAATGATTATAAATTTCATAATATGTGTAAAAATAATTATTATGAACTTTATATAATTTTGGATATGAATAAAATGCATCTTATTCATAACAAACAAGACTTACAGAACAAAACATGCATAGGAAAATGAAGTAGTTAACACCCGAAACAATGGTAATATTGAAATAATATTAAAAAATAATATAATAGGATGATATATTACATCATAAATATGGATATGGTTCTGGTGTAATTTAAAAACATACTTTAACCATTATAAAAGATTTTGACTCACCCTCTACTAAAATAAAGTACAAGATAGGCATTAATTTCACAATCTCATTATTATCTGAGGTTGTTTATAAATAAGTTTCTATTGGGACATATTTGTCATCCATGTCCATGTTTATTAAATTATATTAAAAAATATTATCTAAAATTATTTAAAGTCATTTTACCCATGTTTTACTTTTTATAAAACATTTTTAAAGGAATCTTTCTGTCATTTTTCAAATGAGGTACTTTATGACCCTTTTCGACAAATTAAGGAAAGAATATTTTTTAACCTATACGGAACAAGTGGATATTTTCTTCCACTATGATGCCTTTCCATTTTGAATCTTACCTTAAAATGTTACAAGTTTATTTTTATATGATTTTTTTTTATAATTATGTGTACTTTAAATAATTTCATAATAAAAAATGGATATTTCTCTCAAAGAGTTTTAATAAATTTATTATATTATATTCATCTATGTCAACATCCTTTGTTGGATTTTTTGCTTGATTGAGGTCGATTTACTATGATTCAATATTCCATATTTTATTGAAGTTGTTATGATATATTTCATTATGGATGTTCTATTTTTATACCATTCATGGTTTATGATTATATTATTACATTTTGTATGCCAGTTTTAATATGAATGTTTGTGTTATGTTTCACCTTTTTCATATGAGGAATGAATTTGACATAGTAAAGTTAAGTGTGGGGCCTACTATATCCCCTCAATGCATAGATATATATCATGAGATAAACTTGTTTGGGTTTTTACTCATTTATGTATGGTATTGGTATGAGGCCTTGATGTTGTGGTTATGATGTTCGACATTATGTTTTCCCTCATTATGAGTTTAGTTATTGATATCGCATGTGATTATTAAACTATTAAAATATCCATGTGAATGTTTAAATGTAATTATTTGATTTATTAATTCCATATTATGATGAATATTATGTTTAAAAGTCTTGTGTTTAAATTTTATACCTTTCATTAAAAGTTTGTACTTATTTATGATAGCTTCTGCTATATAATTTATCCTTAATATGAAACTGAGATCACCCCTTTCTCATGTTTCATTTTTTCCCAGGATGTGAAGAATTATATTATGACTTAGCTTTAGGGATAATCTAAGGGATATGGGTATTTTCAAAGAAGACTCTATATTGTTTTTCATTCCAATATTTAATATAAATTTTATTTTTGTATCTTGTTTTTTCAAGCCTACTAAATTGACTGGTCCTACAGGATTTTATTTCTTATGATCATGCCAATGTAATAAAATAATGTATCAACTTTGGGAAACTGGGTTTGGAGCATTACATTTGGTATTATAGGAAGTTTAGTAAAAACATTATAAACTAAATTTATAAAAGACTTTAATTATGGTACACTACTCTAAGATAGACTTTAATGATAGGTATATAATAACATCATAACATTTTGGTAATGTAGAGATTATGTGGGTGTTCCTAGAAAATAAATTCATGTATGGATACTAAAAGTGGATGTGGTTCTATCACAGATGTACCTATGAGTAATAACCCTGACAAGGTGTTCTGGTCTTGACTCAGGGTAACCCGGAACATGACAATGGGCCTTATTGCACACCTGGTTTGACACTCCTAGGCGATATGCTTAGGATAATCCACATTTTCTTTACAAACCATTATGAATTATTTACAAGTAAATATGTCCCCAAAGAAACTATTTTTTTATTATGGGTTAGATATGCATAAATTTTTCAATTTATGTTAAGTATTTTTCTAGTTTAGAATTATACATTATGATTCATAACCTAATCTATTGTATGCCATTATTTAGAAATACCACTAGTGGAACGAATGGAAACCATATCAACACACATAATCCATGTTGGGAATTCCCTCCTATGAAATATAATGATAGTGGAGCTTGTGATACAACTAGTGTTGAATAGCTTATGACCATACTAGGACAACTAACTCAGGATATGAATAATTACCTTACCTGCATAGCACAGCCTGATCCACAATATAGAGGATCATTGTTATACTGATTCATGTGAAAACAGTCTCCAACATTCAATGGGGAAATTAATCCATTTTTAGCTGAGAAATGGATAAGTTCTATAGAGAAAATATTTCTTGATTTTGGGAGTAAAAAAGGGAAAAATTTGTTATGGCAGTCTATCTTCTATCAAGAGATTCATATTAATGGTGGTCATTAATTCAAAACATGAAGGAGGATAAATAGGTATAAAATATGTAATGGAGGAAATTTAAATAACTCTTCTTAAGAAAACACTTTCCTCTTGATCTATGAGCAGATATGGAGAGGCAATTTCTGAGTCTGAGGCAGAAGGAGGATGAGAATGTTTCAAAGTATGAGGCTAACTTCACAATGTTATAAAGGCATGTTACAGACTACATAAATAACCCAAGAAGTAATATTGATCGATTATTTGATGGGTTAAAACCATTCCTCCGATGGGAACTAGTCTCACAATCTTTCTCATCGTAAAAAGATATAGTCTAATGTGATATCATGATAGAAAATGAATTTTCTAAGTCTTGTGACTTTAAATTAAAGAAATAGAAGAATATGAATGTTGAACAATCTGAAAAATAAAATAAGGGGAAGAAGGGAAAAGTTTACTTTTCACCCTGCAGTAATTGTGGGAAGAAACACCCCTACACTTGCCTAAAGGTGATGGGAGTTTGTTAAGTGTGTGGAGAAAAATGCCAATAAGATCACTATTTTAAGGTAAATAAAGAAGCTACCAATGTTAAATGCTATAATTGTAATGATTTGGGACATTATGTAAATTATTTTCCTAAGCATCAAGGAAACTTTCCCCAAAAAAGGCCAGGGGAGAAAGGATAAGCTTTTGTGATCACAACTATTGAGGTTGAAGTTCCTAATGATTTGGTGGTAGATATTTTAATTGTATCCTCAAATTTTTCCAAATATTTTTTTTATTTTGGATCCTAAAATTTCTTTATATCTTCCCAGTTTTCTTTAGAAATTATATATTTCTAGTTCACATTAAAAAGGGAGTTTTCAATAAAAACCCCTAAGGGAAGTCTCATTATAATAAATATGTGTTAGGCAGTTCCCATTATGGCATATAAACGTTCTTTATCTGCTGAATTTATCATCATACATATGGTTGACTTTGATATAATCATCTTTATGGAATAGCTATAAAAATATGATCTGAAAATTTATTGAAAGAAGATGGAAGTTTTGATTTGTATTAAAAATTTATAATCCATTATCTTTAGAGTAGAAACTTCATCATCTAGTTCTTATCCAGAGCCACCTATTGTAACTCTTCTAAATAAGATTCTTGGGAAAGAAGAGAAGATAAAAATTAAAAATATTAAAATTGAGTATTTACCTATTCTAATAGAATACATTGATGTATTTATTGAGGATTTACCTGTACATCCTCCAGAGTGGGAGGTTGAGTTTTCTATTGATTTAATACCTAATGCAAGGACAATATCAAAAACTCTCTATAGAATGGAAACTGTGAAATTAGTGGAGCTGAAGAAACAAATAGATTAGTTGATTAATAATGGATTTACTCTCCCTAGGGTTTCTCAATTGGGATCCCCGGTTATTTTTATTAATAAGAAAGATGGATCAATTATACTATGCATTGACTATAGAGAAATCAATGGTATTACAATAAAGAACGTGTATCTTCTTCCTAACATTGATTATTTTTTTGATCAAATACATAGAGATCAATATTTTTTCAAGATTTACCAATGTTATGGATATCATCAATTATTTGTAAATAAGGAATAAATTTCGAAGATAGCATTCTGAACTAGGTATGGGGATTATGAGTTTACAGTGATTCTATTTGTACTGACTAATGCACCCTTTATTTTCATAGATCTAATGAACAGAGTATTCAATAAATATCTTGATGATTTTCTTATAGTATTTATTGATTCTATCTTGGTATACTCAAAAAGCTACAAAACCCATGAGAACTACTTGCAGATTTTTTTGAAGACTCTTATAAGAAATGAACTATATGGGTTCCACTTTGGTGGAGGCATGATGGTGAAGGTGAGTGGTATAAAAATGACATTATTTGGGAGGTTTGGGGTTCTAATTCTAGGAGTCCACTTTCAGGAAGAACCTATCCCCCGGGATCCATTCGTCTTGTTGGGTCACCTGGTTTTGACTGGGCAGGTAGAATGAGGCACAGCCCACTATGTTGATGGATTGTTTTGACAAACCATCACCGATTGGGTCGTTACTATACCAGACGCTCTACCATCTCGGCTGGCAAAAACACCTTCCCTGATTGGGTCTTTACCTCCGAGAAGTGAACTATTTTTGGGGGAGGGGGTTTCTATGTGTGGAGGGATCGAAAAGGAAACCCATGGGAATTCTCTTTTGAAGAAGTTAAATGAACTATATGGGGAATTTATAAAGTGTAAATTCTAGATTAAGAAAATTTCTTTTCTTGGACATATTGTCTCCAAGGATGGAATTTCTATTGATCCTGTAAAGAAAAAGTAAATCCAAGAATTTTCATCACTGACTAGTATAATCGAGGTATGATGTTTTATTAGTTTAGCAGGTTACTATCATCATTTCATCCAGAATTTTGCCAGATTGAAAAACCCATTAACCAAGCTCACACATAAAGGGGTTAATTTCATTTGGAAAAAAGAGTGTGAAGAATATTTTGAAGAATTGAAGATAAGATTATTCAATGATTCTATCTTTACTTTACCATTTGGGAATGATGGGGTTGTGATTTATAGTGATGCATCAAGAAAAATACTTGGTTGTGTTATTATGGAAAATGATAGGGTTATTGAATATGCATCAAGGTGGCTAAAAATTCATGAACAAAACTACCCAACTAATGATCTAGAGTTATCATTAGTAATTTTTTCTCTGAATATATAGATACACAATCTTTATTCTAAAATATTTGAGATATATACTCATCATAAGAGTTTGAAATATATTTTATCACAGAAATAACTCATCATGAGACAAAGTTGATGGATTGAGCTACTCAAGGATTATTATTGCATAATAAACTACCACCAAGGGAAGGAAAATAAGGTGGAGGATGATTTAAGTAGGAAGGACCATGAATTTATGAATATAGTGAGAGTTAAAAAGGATCCAATTTTCATTGATCTAGTAAAGATGGATATGGGAATTATCATGGGAGTTGAAATATCACAACTTTTTCAAATGGTTTCTAAACCATCTTTATTAGAAAGGATAAAAATTTATCAGTCTGGTCATGAGGAGTTTGAAAACAAAAGTAAGCTATGAATTATGAGAGACTGATTAAATTCATATTTGAATATGGTATTTTGAAATCTAGGAAGAGGATTTAGGTTCCCAATATACCTAAACTAAAAAAGGAATTATTGGATGATGATCACACCTCCAATTTCTCTATACACACTGGTAGCACTAATATGTATATATATCTGAAAGAAAATTTTTGGTGGGACAACATGAAGAGTGAGATTGTTGATTATGCATCAAGATGTTTGGTTTGTCAACAAGTGAAGGCTGGAAGACAATATCCTAGAGGATTCATGAAACCTCTACCTATACCTATGTGGAAATGGGATGATATTATGATGGGCTTTTTCATGGGGCTACCAAAGACTCCCGGAAGAATTAAAGCGGTGTGGGTTATTGTTCATCATCTTACAAAATCATCACATTTTCTATCTATAAGATAAGATTTACTACTTGAACATTTAGAGAGACTTTACATTAATGAAGTTGTAAGACTTAATGGTGTATCCATATCCATTTTTTCTGACTATGATCCTCATTTTACATCAATATTCTAGAAAATTATTCAGAAGGACCAAGATACTGAGCTTCGTTGGAGCACTGCCTACCACCCTCAAACTGATGGAAAATCAGAACAGGCTATTAAAACTATATAAGAAATGTTTATCTCTTTCTCACTTGACTTTCAAGGTATTTGGGATCGATATTTATCTCTAGTAGAATTTTCCTATAATAATAGCTTCCATTAAAGTATTTATATGGCACCATATGAAGCATTATATGGAAAATAGATTTTGTACACCAACTTGTTGAGATGATGTTGGTGAAAGAAAACTCATAGGTAGAAAACTTGTTGAGGAAACAATGGAAAAGGTCAATATTATTCAAACTCATATCAAAATAGATCAAAGTAAGAAAGAGATATATGTCGATAACCGAAGTAAGTATTTGGGATTTCAAGTAGGAGATCACATTTTTTTGAAGGTATATACATGAATGGGTTTTATAAGATTTTGTAAGAAGTGTAAATTAAATCCCAGGTACATTGTAACTTTCAAATTTCTATAATGAATTGGATTCGTAGGTTACCATTTGGAAATGTCTCCAAGTCTCTCCAAAGTTCAATATGTGTTCCATGTGTCATTATTAAAGAAATACATGCCAGAACCAATTCATGTACTTGCCTTTGAAGAAATAGAATTGTAACTTGGTCTATCTTATTGTGTAGATTGTATCTAGATTCTTGATACTATAGAACAAGTGTTTAGAAATCATACTACTCATCTGGTAAAAGTCCTTTAGAGAAAGCATAAAATGGAAAAGGCGATGTGGGAAAATAGAGAACTTATAAGGAAGAACCACCCAAATATTTTTATGAAGTGATATTATAGAAATTTAGAGGACAAAATTATTTGAAGGATAGAAGAATGTGACACCCAAATATTTAACAATATGCTTCTTTTTAAATAATTCAACAGCTTGCGTTGCACGCAACACCGAGTTTGAGCGTAGCATGACCTATCAAAATAGATATTTAAAAAGTAGTTAGGAATAGTATTAACCAAATTATGAAAATTATAAATTTTATTTTTCAAAATATACTTCATTTTTGAATTCGTAGCATTGAAATTTTCTTAAGGTGAATTTTTTATATTTTTCTAAAAAGTTTAGATTTTTGATGACTAGTGAAAAATAATGCATTATTGTTAAAAATAAAATTTTTTATTTAAATAATTATTTTAATGTAAATTTATTTTAAGGTTAAAATTGATAAATAATAAATATATTAATCCAATATAGTTCATTGGAATCATTTTATAATATAATTAGATATAAAAATATATTGAACTTTGGAATGTCTCTTTTTCCCGCCTTCTAGCCACATCTATGGGGTTTTCATTAAAAGTAATTATACCTCTTCTACGAATAGAATTTAGAAAAATGGACACACATGGTTGTAATAAGTCTAAAAATTTTGGTCTAATGGGATGAAAATAATTTTTTCAATAGTAACTTTTGGATTTTATTTACCATGGTTAAAGGTAAATAGGGTAATTAAAGGTAAAATTAATATTATAATAATATAATATTACCCTAACAACTGTCCTAATTTCATTGGATATTTTTATTCAACCAAAATCAATCTTAGGTAGAAAATATTATCCTTTTTAAGCCACTTGTCTTAGATTACGACATTTATTATATTTTATTTAAAGAAGAGTTAAAATGTCATATTCAAATTTTAATAACTATATCATTTATAATATGAGCTTATATAAGTGATATGGTAAATTATAAATAGTTTTTAGAAATATAAAATTTTTATCTAAATAATGGTAATTTATTTATAATTTATGAAATAAATTATTAAATTAAATGGTAGCATAATAATGATGCAATAATTGAATTATTAAAGGAAGAATCAATTTAATGATATTTAAAATATTAAAATATATATAATTTACTTAATTAGTGAAATAAATGAATTTTATATATAACATAGACGTGTTAGAGAAATATTTTAAGTATTTTTTCAAAGGTATCATATTGGTTTTATATTTTTAAAAATGAAAATATTGAATAGTATCAAAATTGAGATAAATAATACTTTAAAATAAATAAAAATATTATAAAATTCGAAAAAAAATTCAAAAAAATTCATGTTAATCCAAATAACTAATATATGTTAAAATTTTATAAATTATCCAATTGGTGTTCTTTTAGAATTTTATAGTAACTATATTAACCCTATATTATAAAAACATAAGTAAACATAATAAGAGTTAAACTATTTAACTGGGGGTTAAATCCAAAAGATAAGGTTAATTTTGTGACCTAAACTTGTCTAAAAATAATTTTTTGAGAGGATTTATACCCATCCTCATCTTATCCTAGAAATACGTCATTTTTTATCTATTTTAAACAGAAAATAAATTTATAACAATTTAATAGTTTTGCAGTTTCCAAAAGTGCTCGTCCCCTCTCTTATAAAAGAGCACATCTTCTTTTCTTTTATTCACACCTATGAATCCCTTTTACTCAGACAAAACCTACCCAAATCTCCTCAAAACTTCTCTCAAATCATCCTAGATTCCATACGTTTTATAGAAATCCATTCTAAGGATCCCTTTTGTGAAAATTAGAAGAAGAATCTCAAAGAAGAGGTAATTATTTTACCGATTCCATTCAATTTCATTTCTTCTTCTACTTCATCATCCTATATTGTTTCCATAATATAGAAATAACTAAAATACAATATATATGATGAGATATTATTATGATTATGGTACAATTACATTCCCCATTTTATACATCCTACGAATAATAATATCATCGTGCGTGCGAACGTACAACTTACCGTCTCCACACCACGATGTAATTTGTTATTCAACACTACTTTATTAATATGGGTATAATGATAAGTATAATGTATAAACATAATGAATATAAATTATAATTATTCTTTATAATTAATATACCATCCAATTCCATACCATTTAACCATCAAGTGAATGATATAGTTGCTCGTGCAAACGTACAGTCTATCATCTCCATGATGTAGTGAGATTCATTCTCCAAGTTAACTATTCAAGAATGATTATAAAATTTATATTATGAGTAAAAATAATTATTATGAACTTTATATCATTATTTATATGAATAAAATACATCCTATTTATAACAAAAATTACTTATAGAACAAAATATTCATAGGAAAACAAAGAAGTTAACGCCCGAAACAATGGTAATAATAAAATATTATTAACAAAATGATATAAGAGGATTATATATGATATAATAAATATGTATATGGTTAAGATCTAATTTAATAACATAAATTAATGGATATATAGTAGGTTAATGCACCATTAACTAAAGGAAAGTACAAAGTAAGGGTTAATTTCATAATCTCATTATTATCTGAGGTTGTTTATATGTAAGTATCTACAGGGACATCTTTATCATCCATTTCCATGTTTATTAAAATGTATTTCAAAATATTATATACAATTTTTCATAGTCTTTTGACCCATGTTTTACTTTTTATAAAACTTTTTGAAAGGAATATTTTTCTCATCTTCTAAATGAGGTACCTTATGACCTTTTTCGAAAAATGAAGGAAATAATGTTTTTTAAATTATATGGCGTGAGTGGATATTTTCTACCGTTATGATGCCTTACAATTTTAAAGCTTCCCTTAAAATCTTACTAGGTTGTTTTCATAATTAATGTTTTCTTCTATAATTTTTCGGCTTTTAAATAATTTCAAAGTAAAAAAGGGATAATTCTCTCAAAGATTTTTAATGAATTTATTAGATTATTTTCATCTATGTCAACATACTTTGTTGGATTTTATGCTTCATTGTGGTTGATTTATTATGATAAAATATTCCATATTGTATTGAAGATTTTATGATATGTTTGACTATGGATGTGTTATTTTAATACCATTTATGGTTTATGGTTAAAGTATTAACAATTCTTGTGCTAGTTTTAATATGAATATTTATGTTATGTTTCACCCTTTTCATATGAGGAATAAATTGGACTTAGTAAGTGGAGGTAGAGTCCCATTATATTCCCTCAATTCATTGGTAGGTCTCATGAGACAAACTAGTTTGGGTTTTTACCTGTTTATGTATGAACCTCACACAAGGCATTGAGGGTGTGGTTATGATGTTCAGAATTACACATTCCCTCATTATGAGATTAGTTATTGACGTTACATGTGATTATTTGACTAGTAGAATATCCGTGTGACTATTTAAATGAAATTATTTGATTTATTTTTACCATATTATATTGAATATTATGTTTAAAAGGATTGTGTTTCATTTTTATACCTTTTCTTAAAAGTTTATGCTTATTTAAGATAGCTTTCTCTATATTATTTATCCTTACTAAGCATTAGAGATCACCCCTTTCCTATGTTTCATTTTTTCCTAGGATGCAAAGACGTATATTATGACTGACCTGAAATAATAATCTAAGGCATATGAGTGTTTCCAAAGGAGACACTATGTTTTTTTTCCAAGATTTAATGTAAAACTTATGTTTGTATCTAATTTTTTCAAGGCTATTAAAATGATCAGTCCTTTGGTATTTGATTTCTTGTGATCATGTCAATGTAATAAAATAATGCACTGACTCTAGGCAATTGAGGTTGAGGAATTAAAATAGTACATAGCATATTATCCTCAAAAATAGATGGGAACATTAAAATTCATGTACAATACCTGTAAATTATACCTATATAGCATGACCAAATAGAGAACATAACATGTGGTACCTTCTTCCTATTCAATAATGTGTCCCTAGAATATGAAATCATGTTTCTTTTCATACACATCATGTGAATATTTGGGGGTCAACAAGTGTGTATCATAAGGAATCGAGTGGTGTCCCTAAATCATACATGGTATATACTTCAGAATACATGGTGTGTGACATCAAGCACTAAAAATTCAAGAACAATGTGGTATCATGTACATTTGGGATGGAATATTTATTCCATCACCATCTTTGTTTCTCGACACTATAGAACTATATTAATCCAACACGGCACCTATTTTAATAAAAAAATTCCTTGGCCTTCTCTAACCATAAACTACTGTAATAGAGGTTGGGAAACTTAAAATTAGGATTCTTAAACATTTTTGGCACTTGAGACTTATATAGAAACTACTGCACCCAACTATGGATTTTTTGTGTGTTAGGTTTTCATCATTTGTTTTAGAATATTTTTTTATAAAAATAAATAAGTTATTATGTGTGCATTTTATTTTTCATTCCAAGTTGATGAAATAACATCCAGTTTGTTTTTATTTCAATTGTTGTTCCTTAAATCACCTCTAATGACTTTCATATCTTCTTATATATATGTTTTTGTTGCTGTAAAAATCCACCTTCAATGGTATCAAAATTTGAAGTTTATTTTTCTGTGCGATCTAGGGAAATAGTGAACACAGATCAATTTTTATAAGTTGGAATGATAAAGATGATGAATAGTTAGTTTCATTTTTCCTTTGGTTTTTTTCTTTCATCAACTCTTTTTTAGATTTTCAAAAAAAAATATAAAATGTGTTGTTTTATTTCCCAGGTCTTTTTCCTCCCCTATATCCAATATTTAGAGTGTAATATCCTTTTCCCTCTCCTTAGGTGGTGTGGAAATCAAACTTTTACCCTTCCCTACACCTCCTCAATTCAATATTGTCATTAAAAAACTACTTTCTCTTTTATCCTCCATGAATAACTCTCATTTTTGTTCCCTAATCCACTATTTTTTTCACCAATTTCTCATGCCTCATTCCATTTTTATAAAAAAAATACACCCTTTTTCATACTCCCATAACCATCTGAAAAATGCATCAGAATTCTATTGTGGCATTCCTCGTTTGGATCTGATCATCATCCATACATCTTATTCCATTATTTCTTCATAAATGGATTTCCTCGAGACCAAATTCTATTTAATTTATGATCTCATAGACTCCTCTCTGGATTTCTATGATGAAAATGGATGTAGAAATTGGTGGCCCCCACATTATTCTTCATCCCTTGTGTCTCTTCTCTCAAAAATTAATTAATCACCTATACCTGAATGCACTGAATAACTTGAGTGTTTATCAAACATAGAATCCTTCTTGAAATCAAAAACATTCATCAAAATTCTATTAAGAATATTATCCATCATTTTCGGATTCTCAAAGCATTGTAACCCTATGAAAGTTCTTTTGGAGAAGAATAGTGGTTCCTACTTCCAATATGCTAGCATATGAGTCTTGATGAAGTCCATGAACAATGTGGGAAATTTTTTGGAGGTTGTGGAAGACTATTCTATGGAAAAGAATCTGATCCAATAAGATATTGATGATGTGGATAAATCCCAAATCATGGAGGCCATGGATATAAATATTATACTCCATGAGAACTAGAAAAGGAAGGTATTAACTATAGTGAGGTCATTTCATAAGTTGATCAGCCACCTAGATATGATTCATATTCATGGGTCATGAGAAAAAAAGTGTATGGGGGGATATTAGAAAATAAACATGTTTTTCATGTTCAGCACAATCTACTGTTTCAATGGAGGTTGGTAAACTTCAAAGAAGGCTACTTCAACATGTTTGGAACTAAAGACTTTAGCAAAAACAACTACACCAAACTCTAGACTCTTATTTTTGTTTGGTTTTCATCATTTGTTTTGGCATATGATTTCATCATGTGTTGTGTGCATTGTCTTTTTCATTCCAAGTTGAAGTAATAATATCTAGTTTTTTCTTGTGAAATTTGTGTTCCTATGATCACCTCAAGTTATTTTCATATATTATTTTGTGTGTTCATTTGTTGCTGAAAAAATACACCTTCATCTATATTACTATATCACAACCCAAAAGTGTCAAATAGACTGATGAATATCGTTTCCATCATTGAAGAAAACATTACAATGAGGGAAAATCATATCCACTCGCTATTAATGATCAAAAATAGAAAAAATGACCACTAATCGTAGAGTCACATGAGGATGTGATGATCAAAACAATCTAAATTTTTTAAAGGTGTCTCAAAATATGTTTTTGGGATAGGGTTTTATGTATTTAAAAAAGGGTTTGGGGAAGTGGTATTGGGGCTTATGCTTCTCTCTCTACCACCAAGGAAGCGTGAACCTCATTCACATTTTTTGACATAGTGGAGGAAGTGTGAACCTCGTTCACCCTTCTGTGGAAATTTTTACAAATGAGGTTTGAATGGGGTTCATGCTTTTAGTCGAGAAAAAAATATATATATAGTGCCCCCCCCCCCCCCCCCGCCAATCCATTTTCAAATGTTCTGATCTGTCTTTTTCTATGAATCCCTACTATATTTCTCTCTCAATATATATTTCCAACTTGTAAGTTGGTAAAATTTCTATTAAAAATTTTAATTATCTAATTGTTTTCATTTATTTTGTTTGTATGGTTTATTTATTTAATATGTGTGGATTTTTGAATTTATAAAATATTTCCTTTTGTATAATTTAATTTTGAAGCTATTGTTTTTTTTATGATTTAATTTAAATTGAAATAATTAGAAAATTATAATATGGTGTTTATATAATATAAATTTTATGTATGAAATATAATTTATATTTAGGGAAATATTATTGTTTTAAAAAATGTATATATTTTTAATTTAAATGGTGAGCAATTAGATTTGAATTGATTTATATGTATACAATATACATTATATTTAAAGTATGATAAATTTAAATTATAATATTCCATCCACATAGGTAATTATCTATATATTTTATAAAAAATGTATTATTAAAAAAATACTAGTTATATTGAGTATCATATTTAAATTTATTTAAATATATATGTAATATTATTTTTTTAAAGGTACAAATTAATTTACTATAAAAATAATTTCAAATTATATCAGGTATAAATAATTATTATCACAAGTAATAAGGTATAAAATATAATTACTTCAATTTCTCAAAGTAAAAATATGAAAAAAAATTATATATACATATGTAATTTTATTAAATTGAAAATAACATAAGTTTACAGTTTTTTAATGATCATTATGTAATTGTAAACTATATTTATTTTATTAATTAAATTTAATTAAATCTATTCTATAAAATATTTTTAGTATTTATGTATAAATTAATAATAATTAAATTTAGAGAACTATAATTTCTAAATTTACATGTAATTATATTTTAAAATATTAATAAATAAAGTTGAATAAATTTAAATTTTTATATATATTTGATATATTATTTAAATATATTTATATGTATATATTATTTTATATTATATCTAAAGTGAAATAAATTTAAATTATAATATTTATTACATATGGGTAAATAAAGTGAATCTACCAAAATATATATACATATAAACATTGAAAAGTTTAAATTTTTGAAAGAAGGTGTAGATATTTAATATATATTAGATATATTATAGGTAATGTTATATAATATTTAGAACATAATAAGTATCCCAAAAAACATGTTAAGATTATTGAGTGATGATTGATCTTGAGATGACTGACCAATGAAAAATTAAAATTGCATGTCTTTTTTGTGTATGTGGTTATATAATTTGTAATGATTTCATTTTATTTTCCAAATTGATGACCTACGAGTCATCCCTCTCTCTAAGTATGTAAGGACATGCATGTATGATTAAAAACTATTGTTTATTTCAGACCCATATCCCCCCTCACTTTCATGTGAGTAACTATGTAATAAAAAGGCGTTCAACAAGAGGCATTCGACAAGAGGTGTTCTAAACAAGGCATTGTTTTTTAATATGAGACTGATGCTTATTTAAATATGGGATAATATAAACTCCATCAGTTTACCCCTATGTTTTGGTGGGTTTATCAAATAATGATAAACTAATCCACAGAAAAAAGTCTCAAGATCAAGTGACTATTTTTTATTCATAAGAAATTAAAATAGGTTAAACATTTGATGATGTGGTATAAATATATAACTTTTTATTAAATTTTATTTGGTAATAATATCACCATAAATATAATTCAATAATGATTTTATTTATATCGATCAAGGTTTTAGTTATATTTTTTCACCTATAACAATGACAAATCTTCATGAAAGTCTAGATATAAATAGATGTATATATATATATATATTATTAAATATTTTTATAAGTAAACTTACAAGATATATAACATAATAAATATATCAAAAAAACATGTTCTAAATCTAGTATATTAAATGATCTTGATATTACCATCTAATGTATGATTAAAATTGCATGTGGTATTTTTTTATCCAGTTATTTAATTTGTAATAATTGATTGATCTGAAGATGACCAACCAATGTATGATTGAAATTGCATGTCATTTTTTTGTTATACTAGAAAATCGTATCCAAAGGAAAAACCTCTGACCATTTATTAATAAAGGAAAAATTCAGAAAACAAGAACCACAGACCAAACACAACAACTACAACACATCAAAACGAAACCCATCACCATATCCATGATAAATAGCTTCATCTGCAGTCGCTGACTCCCACTCTGATCTTTCATAGTGCCTCGGGACTTTGGAATACTTCCTTATAAGGTTAAACCGCTCCAAATAAAGAAATTCATTATAAATTTTCCCAGAGACTACTTCACCTTCTTTACAGATAGAGGATCTAGTGGACATTGGCTTCAGCAGATAGGAATAATCTTTCGTCGATTGTATTTGTGGCGAGACAATTATATCCACTGGATTTCCAGACATAGCTTCTTCCCCCCTGAACAATGTCACTATATGAGGGTCTGTACCCACCATCATTTTTCTTATCACTATCAGAAACATCCACCCATTTACCAAGGACTTGTATCTACTTATATTTCATCATCTGATTTTGCTAAAGTTGGATGCTTGTGTCAATCATTGCAAGACAATGCGACTGGTCCATCGCCTTCTGACCTGCACGTAACCCATTTCCCACTTCTTCATTAATTGTATCCTCATTTTGATTTTTACATAACCCATTTCCCACTTCCTCATTCACTACATCCTCATTCTGAGTCTGTATGCTGGCCTCCACACTTTCATTCTCCAGACCATGAAAGCAGTTCCTCATGGACACCATGAACATCACACCACCATCCTCAACAGCCTGTCCACCCTCTAGCTCCCCCACAGGTAGACTAACACCATAGTCTACGACTGCAATAGATAGTCTGCCAACCTTGGCCTCCATCAAAGACCCCTACCTCCCTTCGCTCACCTAGCCACTGCTACACTTTTTTTCCACATCAGCACCTCCCTCAAGCGAGCCACCATCCTCCCAGATGATATCAAGAAAATCTAGGCCATCTTAGTGACCACTAGATCCTACTGTCTATCCCCTGCAGCTATAGGTATGCTTGATTCCATTCCAGCATCACTTCTGTTAGTAGCTCCCTTGACATCAGTCCCCCGGTTTAGGTCATGTTTTAGTCTATTTAACACTAAAGACACCAAAGGATTTGTGGGAACCACAACTAGCCTTTCTAGAATAGATGAAACCTGGGGACCAAGTCCAATTGAATTACCTACCCGAGTATCCACAACAGAAATCTTCCTCCTATCAACGGGTTTTCTTAGCCACTTCTCTCGACCTGGGGACCTCCTGATAGAAACTCCACCATGGAACTTGACATATAAGTTCCCCAATCTATTGCAGGTTGTGAAGTAGTAAATCCATGATTCATAAACCAATGCCTAATTCCATCTGAAATCCTGACCCACTGAAATCCAGACCCATTCCACCGGAGGTCTCGATATATCCACCTTAACACAGAGCCGAGGATTGATCAAGTGACTCACCATGGCTGTTCGAACATCAGAACACAAGAATCGACCTACCAGGTTCCCAAGAATATGTATAATCACTGGGTTTTGGAAAGGTAAAGGTAAATGAGGAAAACTTAACCAAATCGGGATAGAGTTTGGGCCGTAATTCATACGAAGATCAAAATTCCACCAGAGTAGAAGAAACTTACAACCGTTGCATCGCTTGGGTGCATTGGACCACAAACATATCAGGTCTTCCTCTGAGGTGAAATGGATCATCAAATGTCAACTATCCATAAGGCCAATGACCGCGTGATCCTATAGATCCCATTTTCCAAAAACAAACTGATCGAAATCATCAACTGACGGTCTATGAAAATTGAATCTAGCCACCAGAGACAGGTCTAGATAACTCATCGCTTCAGAGAACTCCGACACCGAAATTAAGAGTTGAGGATTACCAAGATGAAGATCTAAAACCTTCAATCTTACCACTATCATTGGGAACTCCATGAGATACTAAGATTTGGAGAAAGGTACGAAGGGGTTTCGTGACCTCAGAGGTGGCATCATTCTATCACCGGGAAATCTGAATGATATTGTGCTTCATACCTCTCTCTAATTATATAAGGTCCTATGTGTCTACATAAAATATGTTATGTATCTCAAACCCCTAGACCCCCTTACTTCCTTATGAGTAAAATTGTAATAAAAGGGTGTTTGATAAGAAGGGTTTTTTTTTAAGTATGATTTTTACACCATTCTTGAGAGGAGATTGATGGTTTCTAAAATCCAAGATAATAGAGGTTCTATTAGTCCCCCCTTGGTTTTGGTTAGTTTTAAAATAATGATAAATCTTTCTATAGAAAAACTCTCAAGATCAAGTAAATTATTTAATCATAACCAATTGAAAAATTTAAAAATAATCATGATGTAGTATATAATATTTTATTAATTATTTTATTTAGGTAATTGTGTCTGTGCAAATATATTTCAACGGTGAGGTAATTTATACCAAGAAGGGTTTCAGCTATCTTTTTTCGCCTCCAAGAGTGTAAAATAATTACAATTGTATGAAATTGCATGAAGTTCACAATAAGATTCATAGTCGATTAAAACTAAAGGTTGGTCCATAAATTACTTCAATTACATATCGACATCTTCAATAACCTGAATGTTTATGGCACACTAAGTATCCTCTGGTTAATGATGAGTATTTGAGCGATTCATCATTGTTGTTTTTGAAATAGTGCAGTAATGGTCCAATGGAATTATATTTGTTGATTTTTGATATTGCAGTGGTGAAACCTACTACTAAAAACCCATGTTATGTGATCTCTATAGAATTTTTTCCTTCATAACACTCCCACTAATTTCCTACACATACGAATCCTTTAATATAAACAAATTATGAAGAAGATGATCAGAATTTGGAAGTAAATGTAGTGGTCATCACCGTGTGTACTCTTAAATTACTAAATGATATTTTATATAATGAGGAAGTATTTGGTAAGGCATTAAGAGATGATGTGGGTGAGGTTAATGTGGGGAATGAACCTTATGAGGTTCTTTTGATATATAGGCATCCACCAGTTAGTGGTAATCATCTTATACTATTGACTTACTTAGTTGAAGTAATGTTGAATGCACAACATTTGGATTGGGATTTCTTTACACCTAATACTGAATTCTTTATAATTAAAAGGAAAAGATCTGTAACCAATGAAAATACCATCCATATTGGGTAAGAGTTTGAAAGTAAAGTTTCCTTGAAAATTGTGATAAAACAATACCACATAGAGAGACATGTTTCATTTTTGTCTTATGAGTCAGTATGAAAAATATCTCATTCAATATGACAAATACGGGCCAAAATGTAAATTATGAATGATGGAAATATATGATAAATTTTTTTCATGTTAGAAGATAACCAAATTAGAATACCCACACACTTGTGTACATCCAATCTTGTTGCAGGATCACACTTCACTTGATGTAGAGTTTATATCAAATGTTATTGTATAAATGATACAAATGTGTTAGGATGTTTCTATATCCCTTGTTCAAGAATGAATACAACATTTTTTAAAAAATAATATATCCTACAGAAAATATTATAATGAAAAACAAAAGGAAATTTTGAAATTTCATGGTGATTGGGATGAATCATATGTAATATATCCACATCTTATGGGATTTTTGTCACTCAACAGTCAGATTATTTATCATTTGGAAACTATTCAGTATTTCTCCCTAGATCATAGAGTTGATCAATCAAAGGTAAAGTTCCATAGTCTATTTTAGGAATTCAATCCATGTATTAATACTTTCTCATATTGTAAATAATTCATTCAATTCAATGGAACTTTTCTTTAAGTAAATTGTACATGTGTTCAACATATTATTTCCTCATAGTTTGGTAATAATTATCCTCTACCAATTGCATTTTCTATTGTTGAGAAGAATAATTTTTAATCCTATAATTGGTTTTTGGCATGTATACACATTCATTTCACACAAAACTAGGGAGTGTGTTTGATATCTAATCGTCATTGAGGAATTATAGAGTTTATTAATAGTGATGGGGTTTCAGGAAGAGAATTGAATTCTTATCATTGATATTTAATTAGAAATATTTCTAGTAATATGCTTAAGAATTTTAGAGATAAGGAAATAAAGAAGGTGATCATCAAGTTGGGTATGTTTTCTGAACTTATTTTTTTGGAAAAAAAATAATATAATTTTAAATACATTATTCTCATATGGTTTTAGTGTACTATCCCTAACATGAAATTATTGATTAACTTATTAAATAAATTTTTAGGGATAATCAAGATATGTATTATTATATGATGCGAATTTCAAGGGATAGATATTCATTAGAAAATGATGGTGTAAATATATATGACCATATGACCATTAATATAGTGGAGTGCATAAATGGGGTCTTAAAGAGTGTTTGAAAACTACTTATCATAGGGTTAGTATAGGATACATTTTATAGATGTGTGAAGTAATTTTTTGAATAGTCCCAATGGGTCAGAGGATGAAAAATGGAAAGTGTTTTGGTCAATATTTCCAAAGTGCCATTGATCAGAGACCACATGACATGTCATTATTGCATGTTCTAACATTTGACTAGGTACAGAGTCACTTTTAGGTAAGAGAGTTCCATTACTTTATCAAGGGAAACAATGGTTGAGTGCTTGTGATCATATTGGAAAACAAGTACGGTGATTGCAGTAACAATCATGAATTGAGATATCCCTATGCACATGTTGTTAAAGCTTGTTCATCGGTGAACATGTCATGGGATACCTATGTTGACTTGGTGTATCACATGATCACTCTGGTAAACTATTATAATGAACCTTATACACCTTTTTGTGACTTCCATTCTATTACCTTTCTTTATATCAAACAACTGTTATCCATGATATTTCCTAGTTTCATATTATAGATTGTTTTTATGAATATTTTTCATTTATTGATTATTTTCATTAATGGAGTGTCATATTTTTTTATGATATTACCATTTTTCTCTCAGGGACGACCAAAGTCTACTCATATCAGAAATGATATGGACTAGCCTTGACAATGGGGAGAGGGACTATGATACATCATTTTTCATGAAAAAGGGAATACTCGTAAGAGATTTCCCCAAGTGGTAGGACAAATATCCAATTCCCATCATCCTTGATCGATTATATGTATTTTATCATGAATGTGTACATACTTTGTACTTAGAATTTTCATTAATGGATCCTTTTTATTTTTGACTTGCTTCATTTCAAGCATATTTCATATCTTGTTTGTTTCATTTATGGATTTAATCAAAATGAACTTTTTGATACTTGAACTATTAAAAAAATAAATACACAATAGAAATGAATAAAAATAGGTTCATCCACTAAATGAATTTTCTTCAAAATTTTCCTTCAAATCACACAGTTGATTGAATATATCATGCAGTGACATGTTCTATGCGGTATTTTCATCATGGACGATATACGTGGAAATATTTAAAAATAAATTAAATAGGATTGAAAATAATTAAAATAATAAATTGATATAATAGGAAAAAAACATTAGTCACATCTATTTTTTTACCTTGATTTTCATCATAATGCTTAATTATGAAAGTTAATTCTCTACTTTATATTGCTTCGTTTAGTTTTTTTAATAAATAGTTTACAAATTTTATTGAATTAACTATAAAAAAGTAATGATGATATCAACAATAGAGATAGAGGGTAATTCATTTCTCACATTCCAGGATAGGCATGTTTCATGGATGGTTTTAGAGGAATTTCCAGGGACCAGTTTGATTATACAGAGATCTCATCATTTACATCATGTTGTACTACCGCCCACTATTGTCCCTCATCTTCTTCGTGCTGGGTTCTATGGAGTAGTGATGTGTGACTTCACATTTTTCAATCATAATCTCATTGTTGTGCTTATAGATATACAGAGTCCTAATAAACATAAATTCCATTTTACCTAGGATGTGATTATCATTACACTAAAGAATGTGTCTATTATGTCAGCCCTCCCCATTGATGGTGTAGTTGTGATAGGCCATGTGGGTGAAGATTTTTTTGATATATTTCAAAGTTAACTAGGAATTAAGATCCATTATGATGTAAGATCTATCATTGGTATTTTATTATGCATTACATGAATAGACAAGCACTTCCCTCATCTAGATGATGATGCTGACGAGATCATTGTGCTGTAATTTTTATGTGTATATATTTTGAGGCTTATCGGTACCATGATATATGTTGATCATTATGTTGGTTTCAGGAATAATGTAATTGTGTGGTGTTGGGAGACATATTAAAATTTCATTTAATAATCCTTGCCCAAAACCTTGGGTGAGGATATTTCATGTCAGATTTATAATTAATTAATTTATTATTTGAAGAAGTAAATACCTGGGCTTACGAAATTTCTTCATTGATGAATGTTGACCATCTAAAATGATCCATTCATATTTCCTTCATTGTGCTATGAGTATCCAAGGATATAATCCCTCTAATGATGATCCAAAAATGATCCAATAATATCTAAGAAACACCACTCGATCTTTGGGTTCCAGTGTGGTGAATCAAATGTCTTGTATTTTTCATTCTTGATTGCTCATTATTTGTTCTTGAAGAAATATGTCTTGTGTTTCTCATTCATGAGAGGGAGGGAGAAGGGGGAGTTGAGAGATAATTCATTGTTTGTAACAATTATCTATTCTCAATTTTGTATGATATACACAATAGACATAACTGACTATTTATAGAGTAAGGGTTCGGGTTAAAATATTATTTAATTTCATGAAAACCATTAAATAACATTTAAACCCTTTAATAAACCACATTCCACATAATAATATTATTATTATTTTGTGGTGTTACTACTTGCGCAAATTGATAAATAATATTTACCAGCTAAAAAATAATTATTTTATCACAATACGTGGCCTTGGTCTATTCAAATTCCTCAATATTTATTGAATAACCTAATAAATATTTTATTCATAAATAAATATTTCATTTCCATAATAGAAAATAAATATTTATCAAATATACAATAAAATAAAAATATATATATTTTTATTAAAATGCTAATGAATAATTATTTACTTAATTTATGTAATCAATATATCTTGAATAAAATTATTCCTTGGTCTTGATATTATTATTTATTTCACTAATTAAATTCAAATATAATATTATCAAGATTAATAGAAACATGTAGTGTGTAACCATCTAGGATTCGTTCTCATTGGTATTAGGTGGTCTTTCCTAAAGTCCAAGATTTTTTCTAGTAATGGTTCAAGGAATCCAAGATAAAGAACTTAATTTCACAATGATAAAAACCATATATGAATGATCATTATGTAATATAGTCACTTTATCACAATATCTCATCAAGAATGTCTCACAATGGTGTTGTCATCATATATTCTTGATACGTATTTCCTTGACAATCTAAAATAAATACATCATTACCAAATGTCCATGGAATTTAGGGGATGGTTATATTCTAATAAAATAGATTAGATATAAACTCCCATAAATTTAGAAGGGACAAATCATTCCTTGACTTATCAATTAATTACATGTCAATCATGACGCACTATTGATGCTCCTTTTCATTACATTGTCTAAAAGAATGGAAAGGGAAATACCTTAAGTCCAAATTGATTCAGCCTTTGAAGAAAACATCAAAAATCGACCAAGGCATGAACAAGGCTTCAAATGCACAAGGGTCACACAAGTTACCTCACTGTCATGCAAGTATACTTGTGCACCGCCTAATGGTCACACAAGTGACTTGTGCGCCCTAAGTGATAACCATTCGGGGTCTTCTCCAGCCTATAAATAGACCCTGTGGGCCACCCATTTCGGGGAGGAATTTTTCCAGAATTCACATACAGAGCTCTGAACGCCCAAGTCTCTTCTTCAGGTCTTCCGAACACTTCTAAGATAATTCTTTACCTAGAATGGAATGTCTAAACAAGAGGAGTAAGGTCTAAGTGTTAGAATTCACTAACACTTGCGCGCCTAAGTGTTTTACCCTTAATGGAAATGGACACACTTACGTGTCAGCCTACTTCTTCACCAGAACTTGCATGACCTCTTCTGGAAAGCCTCTAGGGACAATACCAAGGGTTTGAGCCAAGTCTCGCCCAAGTATTACCCTAAGTACTGACAACCGTGCAAGTACCCATGTGCCGCGTAGGTATACTTGCGCACCCACGCAGTACCTGCGCGCCTGCAAGGACTTGCACGCCCCTTCCTTTTTGGGTTCACTTCTTGCCCATTTAACCCCTCTTATACCATTCCACCTCTCCTATTCAAGATTCAGTCTTCAAGACATCCTTCAAATCCATTTATGGCATGTTTTCTTGATTAACTTCCTTATCTGAAAAGAATTCTGTGGACTATCTCTCAAAACCTTGTGATTCACACATCTTTATGTCACTAAAAATTGAGATTTCATTTATTCAACCTCATCCTTTAAGATGAGAGAACCCCTTAACCTGGGAATCCTCTTTAGGAGTAATCCCCAGTCATAATTCTCAAATATGGGCATCCTCCTTAGGAGTAATCCCCAGTCATAATTCTCAAGAATGGGTATCCTCCTTAGGAGTAAGCCCCGGTCATAATTCTCAAGAATGGGCATCCTTATTAGGAGTAAGCCCCAACCATAATTCTCTTAACCTAGGACTCCTTTTCAGGAGTAAGCCCCAATCTCAAATATGAGCATCCTCTTCAGGAGTAAGCCCCAAGTCCCTTAATTTTTTAAGTCCCTTAAACTGGGACTCCTTTTTAGGAATAATCCCAAGTCTTAATTCTCAATTCTGGGCATCCTCCTTAGGAGTAAGCCCCAAGTCCCCTAATTTGGGCATCCTTTTCAGGAGTAAGCCCCAATCTTAAAATTCCTAAATCTGGGCATCCTCCTTAGGAGTAAGCCCCAAGTCCTAATTAACCTAGGCCTCATTTTCAAGAGTAAGCCCCAGTATCAAATATGGGCATCCTCCTTAGGAGTAAGCCCCAAGTCCCTTAATTTTCTCTTAACCAGTCCTAATTTACTTTTGATCTATATCTCCTTCTCAAGAGTAAAACCCAATCATAAGTCCCCTCCTAATTTGGGCCTCATTTTCAGGAGTAAGCCCCAAATTATAGTATCCAAATCTCCATAAAGTACATATACCTTTATGGACCATGTTCCTGGATTTCTTCCCTGAAGTAAATCCTAATATTCATCTATTTGGGTAGTCATACATAAATAATCCCCACATCATTTCTTATGATTGAATCTTTCCTGGAACAACTATCTGGTATTACCAATACCTCTTGTTTCTCACACCGAGCATGACTCATGTGAGATTAGAGTGTAAAAGTAATTATGACATCTTTCTTTGAGCAATCAATCATAAACATCTTATTCCCTTACTCGAACTGCGTGGGTTCTGATTCCTTTTCCAAAACAAAGGATATGTAGGTAGCCCATCTGCAGGTACGATCCGAACTCTGAAATAATCAATGTCCTTCTGAATGACAATAAACTTCAAGTGCCCCACTGAGTGGCTTTAAAACCAGTATGGTCATCATAATGACCAAGATACTTTTATGTATCAAAGGATACCATTGACTAAGAATCTCTAACAAATACAGATGATTCTCTATCGATGAAGAACCTCGAATACATATAAAAGATTCTCTAAATTTCCTACATATCAATCGTTGATTTTCAGATCTAAAGGAAAGCTCATTTTATAATTGGTAATGTAATAAGGATTCACAAACATAACTTAAATCTATAAAGAGAGTCCCGGAGTAGACAATAATTCCCCTCAAAAAGGTGTGATGAGTCCGACCTCCCATCCTCTCGACCAATGCAAATTCCTAAGCCTCATCAGTCCACAAATAATGAGTGCCTACCTTTGGAAAGTAGGTTCAAATGGATATGGAATCATTGTATGTTTCTGGTTCTATGAACAAACCCGTTAGAAACTGATTGAAATGTTTGAACACACTTCAGTGGAAGACACATCTTCAGATATTGAGATCACTAATGAGGAATTCTTATCTATTCAAGAAAGTCCTTAGGCATGGGAAATGTATTTTGATGGTGCTTCTAGAAGTCCAACAGGGAGAAAAATGGAAAATCCTAAATTCAACAAAGTTGGCTTCGGAATTGTGCTCATTTCTCCAGAAAAGGTAGTGTTACCTTATTCCTTATTATTGTGGGAAGGTGGTACCAATAATGAAGCAGAATACTAATCTCTCATTGCAGTCTTGGAATTGGCGCTTCAAGCGCAAGTGAATCACTTAAAGGTGAAAGGTGATTCAGACCTTGTAATCAAACAAGTCAATGGGGATTATGCCATCAGAAAAGAAGAACTAATACCTTTGTATGATTACATCATAGAGTTAATGGAAGAATTCTCTTTGGAACCGACATTTTCTTATGTCCCAAGATCACAAAATTCTCAAACTGATACACTGGATAATATATCCACAGCTCTGGCAGATCCAAATCGGGATGAGACAACCATCAGTATTGCCCACCGTCGTGTAATTTCACCTTATGTTCGAATCAGAACAGAGGAAATTAATGAAATTAGTCCCATTCCTGAACCGTATGGTCATACTATAGGATGGATGTCACCTATCAGGGAATACCTTCAAAATGGAACACTTCCACCTGATAGAGCCGAGAAAGAACAAATTCGGCGACATGTGGTCAATTTTACTCTTTATGATAGCCCAGATCACCTAAAGAAAATTCTCTACAAACGTGTTTTTGATGGAGTTCTCTTAAGATGAATTGATGGTGAAGAGACAATGGTTGTCATGAAAGAAGTGCATGCAGGAGTCTGTGGTGCCCACCAGTCTGGACATAGACTGTCTGATCAGATTCGAAGGCTTGGATACTTTTCTTCTTCAATGATATAAGATTGTATTGATTTTACAAAGAAGTGTCATTTGTGCCAAGTACATTCCAACTTCATTCATCAACCTCTAGAGTTGCTTCATACAGCTAAATACTCATGGCCATTTGCCACATGGGGAATGGATGTGGTGGGACCTTACCCTTCAGCTAAGACCAACCAGTTTAAGTATATTCTTACTACTACTGATTTCTTTTCCAAATGGGCAGAGGCAATACCTCTCAAGGAAGTCAGTTCTCAATGCATTGTTAGCTTCATCAAGTCTAACATCATTACCAGATTTGGTGTCCCTCATACCATATTGATGGACAATGGCACCAACTTCTGTTCATCTGAGGTGAAGAAGTTGTATCAAGAATACAACATCAAATCCAATCATTCATCTCGGTATCTTGCAGCGGCCAATGGCCATATAGAAGCCTTCAATAAGACTCTGTCAAATATACTGCAAAAGATGGTGGATAAAGATAAGAAGTCATGGCCTGATAAACTCTTTCATGCTTTATGGGCTTATCGAACTACCACCCACACTACAATGCGGTCAACTCCATATTCATTGGTATATGGAACGGAAGCAGTCTTGCCAATTGAAGTTCAACTACCCTCACTCAGAGTTTCCATTTGTGATCATTCATCTACATATGAACAATCTCAAAAGAGATTGAATGAATTGGAATGGTTAGATGAGAAAATATTGTGCACACTGCACCACTTGGAAGTTTATCAAAATCGAATAGCACGAGCTTTCAACAAAAAAGTTCATCTTCGTTCATTCACTCAGGGAGAATTGGTATTAGTTCTCAGAACTCCAATGATACCAGGGAAGAAACCACCCAAGCTTCAGCCCAAATGGGAAGGACCTTACTCAATACATAGGGTCTAATCCAATGGAGCTTATTCATTAATCTCGATGGATGGAGAACTCATCACTACTCCAACCAATGCCAGATTTTTGAAGAAGTATTTTGTATAAACACAAAATATATCATCACTGGTCCGGTATGACCTTAAACTGCACCACTATCCAGTAAGAAGTTAAACCGCATCATCAACGGTCCATGCATATAACCCTAAACTATTTGCAAGTCTCTTACGTCCAGCAAGACGTTAAACTGCATCATCCATGGTCCATACATATGACCTTAAACTATTTGTACTTTCGTCTAACATGATGCTAAACTGTATCGTCCCTTTTTGAAAAAGTCCATAATATGTCCAAGATGACGTTAAATGGTGTACTCTTTTGTCCTCACTACATGACATTAAACTGCACAGTCCCCCTTTCATCCAACATGACATTAAACTGTATTTTTCCTATCGTCCTAATTACATGATGCTAAACTGTATAGAAAGTCCTTAATACGTCCTACATGACATTAAACTGTACTTTGTCCCTGCTACATGACACTAAACTATGCAGCACTTATAGTCCTAACTGCAAGACTTTAAACTGCATAGTCCCTTCATATGTCCTATATGATATTAAATTGTGCATCGTTAAGGTTGTTGTTACCTCTTGTTTCTCACACCGAGTATGACTCACATGAGCTTAGAGAAAACTTCAACCATAACACTCTCTCTGGGATGCTAACCACGTGTAAGTCTCAACACCATTTTTTAGGTCGTTGTCCCCAAGAACAACTTGATCATTAATTCATTCTTTAAATTGAACTACGCAGACTTTGATCCTTGCCTTCTAGGATGGGTTCGTAGGAAACCTCCCAAGGTTCAAGCCCAAAACCAATCTCTTCACATCGGTTCACCTCCATCTCATACGATGTTGATTCGTGAAACCGCCTCTAGAATCAATATCTTTACATTGGTTCACTTTCTTCCTTTCTATACGACGTTAAACTATACAACACTTTTGTCCAGTATGACAATAAACTACAATATGCTTTGATACTCTCACTTGAGAGGGAATCATTATTTACATTGATTTTCAATCATGTTTTATTCCAAAGAATACGTTCATACATGGAAATGCCCAAACCTTTTATCTTGGGTTAAACTATCATTGCACTAAAGTCCCCTTTCACCCTTCACATGTACGAACCAAATCTGTACAGAGGGTATTTCTAGAACTACATGGGCTTGATTCCCATCCTTATGGGATACGTAGGAACATTCGAGTGTCCCTCAAATCCATCCTCAAATCTTTGGGCCTAACCCCAAATTCCACTTTCAGTCCCTTGGCTGAAAAGTCCCCATGAAAACACACACTGTGTATTTCTTATAATGGTCCAAGCTCTATGACCCTAAACTAAGATCTCTAATCATTTTGTCTCACACGACGTTAAACTATAGTTCAATAACTATGTATGGCTTGATTCCCATCCTTATGGGATACGTAGTGAAGCCCAACTCAGGACCCAGCCACAACATGATTATGGTTAGCATTGATCTATGTATCTTTGCATACATTGGACAAAACCCATATTTATGTGTTATAATCCTAACCTTAAATATTTTAAGATCTTCATAACCCTTTTCTTGACTTCTAGTCACAAAAAATTTCAAACTTCTGAGATTTCTTTTTCCTGACCATGCAGCACGTACCCTTAGGTGGCCTTGTATAAACAGTCTACATAACGGACCTGTCAGCCAAAAGATACTATTATTTGACTATGAATTCAATGCCCTTAGGTGTACCTACATAATTCAACCCCCTAACGGGTTTGTTAAATAGTGGTAACTTCATTCATGGGAGGAAATCCTCTTTTGTCCTTATTTGTCTTAATGGTAATATGTAGGGATTCGCAAAAAATAGCCATCCTTAACATACTTGTCCCATATCCTTTTTCATGATCTGAAAGTATTCAAGTATATGGTTTATTTTCTCCTTCCCTACGTTTGGGTAAGACCTTTGTAGGAGTGATATCCATCCAGTTCTTCGATAATCTTTTTTGGAAATATCTTCTCCATATTCAAGTACCTCTTTCCATACAGAAAACTCTATACTTTAGAAAATATGAATCTCCATAAACTTTCACTGGCTTTTAGCACTAGGAAAGTAAATTTATGAGAGTTCTTTTGCCTGACTATACAGCACGTGCCCTTAGGCGGCCTTGCATAAGTATTCTACATAACAAACCTATCATCCAAAAGATCATATTTATTTGACTATGCAGCAAATGCCCTTAGGTGGCCCTGCATAATTCAACCCCCTAACGGGTTTGTTAAATAATGGTAACTTCATTCTTGGGAACTACTTCTTCTAATGCCTTTTATCACTTTTTCATATCATTACTCATATTCAAATATTCGTAATTCATAGTTTACATATTTTCCCTTATACTTGAGTATGGTAATATGTTTTCAGTTAAATTTTCAAAGAATTGAGTCAATTCTAATTCATTCGGTCAAAGCTACTTCGACCTTAAACATTAGCCTCTTTATGTCTGATGTGCATAATATTAAACTGCCCACAAAATACAAAGGAACTCTAAATAAAAGTCAATTTCCATCTCACTAAACATACATTTTGTATGATTTAGGTAATATTGAGCAATTAAAAGATTCAAAGTTTGTAGGGTTATTTACACTAATCCTAGTAAAAATAAAACTATGCTTACTAGGCCCATTGGCTTAGGTAAAATTTAAAACAGGTAGCAGGAAAATACATGAACAAGTGATTGAAGATGAAAGCATTCTTTCCATTTGATGCACAAGAATTAGAAGGACATCCACAGATTGGAGTCTCCTCTCTTTTCCAAGAAATTACAAAAGACTGTCAACATAAGTCTTCAATTGATGAACTGCATCTCAAGCTTCATCAGCATCTACTTGAAGCTCATGTACTCGACCAACTTCACTCTTTTCTGCCTGATGGAGTGATTTCTTGGCATCTGCAATGGTCTTTATACCATTCGTTTGAACTCCCACTAGTGAATTATTAAGTTGGTCAAGTTCCCCAGCAACAGCATCTAACTGTTGCTGAAGGTACATCTTCTGGATGACTTTTTCTTTGATCTTATGCTTCAGCTCCTTCATCTTGGTAGCATAGTCAGCCTCAACTCGAGATACCACAGCCTCAAATTCACCGATGCTGACTTACAGTTTCACCCTGGTCAGATCTTCGCGACACTTTTGCTCCTTCTCTCTCCTGAAGATAACTTGTTTCACCGTGGTATGGATCTCTTGGTATCCAAAACTTCCAAGTCCTAGCATGATGAATTGGGACGAAAATCAAGGTATATTCGATGATATCTCTTCTAAAGGAACCTCAGATATGATTTTCCATATATTGTTCCATGCCTTATGTCGTGAAAAGTTGAGCACCTTAAGCACCACTGGGTCTGATTCAATGTCATCATCACAGGGGGGCATGTAATCTGGGATTAATGCACATAAGGAAGTGCCATGTTCTGCTTCTTCCCCCCTGACCCTGGTTGCTTCACCTTCTACTGTTGTTTGGGTGGAAGTTGAGACCTTACCTCTAGTTCTAACCATTAAATTTGATAGATCTGTTTGATCAATTAAAAGTATGGTTAGTTTCATAGAACAATGGAAGTCGGTTGTCTATCTTGAAAACTCAGTCCAATCATTACCTAACAGTAGATCAGCATCTTGAGTAGACTCCTCCCCATATTTCCCAGTTTCAATAGGATCTTCAAGATGGGTCTTAGGAGAGTTTATTGGATTTAGCTCCACTTGAGCTAATGTTTCTGCAATTCTGGGGTTGACATCAATGTCCACACCCTCTTTAGGCATTCGCAATTCAGCAACTTCTATGGATGGAACTGCATATTATTTTCTGTCATGATTAGAAGTGTAAATTATAAGAAAATTTACTGGGAGAAGTATAACACTAATGCCCAAGGTCTTCTAAATCACATGATAACTTATCATGATCATAAAATTCTTCAAAAGAAATTCCACGATCCATAATTTCATCCAATGATATTTCAGAATCCTTGTTAGTCTCACCAGTGGGAGCATTTGATGTATCCCCTTGGTAACCCTCATTCTGCAGCCCTTGACCCTGGACATCTTCTTCAGGAAGGATGGCAGATTTAGTTGCTATGGCCGCCAATGATTCTGGTGCAGGTTCTCCTCTACTTATAGTAACAGTAGGAGCAGTACTGGGAATAGATGTTGGCTCTTTTTCAAAAGCAGCCAAGTCAGCTTTAATTTGCATTTATTCCATATCACCCTTTGTGGTACTCAAATGAGGATCAGTCCTTTCCTTCATAGGGTAAATTGAATAATACCATGAAATCCCAAGGAAAATGAGCAATATTTTCATGGTTTAAGACTCATGATTACCCGAAGGATTTACTACTACTAATGAAGCATTTAGATGTGGAATTCCTCCTTTGTTGCCTTTGATTCTTTGGTTTTCTGGGAGTATCGGCAGTCTCCATTATTGACACCTCGATTGGATAATGAAAATTCGTTGCTAGATCCTCATTCATGGCCTGCTGGCCTAGAGATATCTCGCCTGGTTCATGAGGAGATTCTGCAGCAACCCCAATGGAAGTACCACCAGGGCTATACTGTGGCGAAGGAACCTCAGTTCCTTTCTTTTCAAGCTGGAAGATAAAGAAAATAACTTCCTTAAGTAAAACATCTTCGACTGGAATCAAGTTTCAAAGCAAATAAGGAAAGAAAAATTACATCTTCAGGAGCCACGTAATCATGCCACTCCCCATCAGTCCCCTCAGCGGCGCCACGATCAATCATTTCCTTCACCCGCTTGGTGACAGGAATGGACTCATCAGTGGAATATATGATCATTTACAGCTCTCTAATGTAAGACCTCACTTCATTGGGGTTATCCTCGTATTGTATATTTTTAGAAGCCAGAAGATTCCCTATTCCAGGAAGGTGTAGGCCCTCTCGTAAATCCATCCAGGCGGTCCCAGTACCACAGTATAAAACCTGCTATAACTAGACATCCTCTGGTCTTAGATATGAAGGTTGCGAGGAAGGTCCTACAATCTTTGACTTCAATTTCTTCCCAGCTCCTGCAACTGCAGATAGAGAATAATAAAATAAGACTTATTGCTTTATAAAGTAGCAGTGATTAAGTTACCACAATGAAGTAACTCACTAGGAGTTGATGGAGTAGGTCTCTTGATTCTAACCGAAGGATTATATCGGGCATAAGGCCGCTTTTCCACTTGTTGTGCCTCATCATCCCCATCATGGGAATCCGGTGAATTAGTCCTAGAGGATGAGTCTTATGAATTAGCTTTGGGTGGGGAAGCATCACCTTCATGAGGGAGGGTTTCTTTCTCTACATTCCTCTTCCTTTTCCCCACCTGATAAACTGGGTAATTCAGTACCCCTTTTGGGTATGATACTATCTATTGCTTGGCATAATATGTAGTCAAGTTATGTGCCGCTTTTTCAACTGGTAGATCAAATACCGCCCCAGTATTCTCCCTTGACGTCAGCAGCCACAGTTGCCAAGAAACCATTGGATGTTTCTCTAACCTAACATGTACTGGGGGAGATACAAAAATCTATTGCAGAAACTTAAATTGACGTGAAAATATATATGGAACATAGGCCTCGCATATAATTTCTCCGTCAATCCTGGAAACTAGCACACCATCTCTGCAAGCTAGAATGTATGCCCTCAAATCCAAATGGGTTGTTCCATCATCAAAAAACCACCCGGTTGGTGGATTTTCATAAGGAAAGAAGTTGAATTACTTAAACATTCTCAACCTCACTTTCATGTCATAGGCATTAACATCTAATGGAGCAACTCCAGAGAATGCTTGCACTGACGGCTTGAAAGAACTTCCAGGAATTTGTAATCCATTCTGTACATTGTAAGTCCTGAAGTGAGTGGCAATCCATCCCCATAAAACTTGGAATGGTCCCACTATTCATAAAGGAGATTTACCCATGAAGACATGAAGTAAACTCCTGTGAATCTTTGCTAAAATGTGGGTAGCCAACCCAACAATTTTTCCCTCTGCCAAATTTTCCGCAATGATGAAGGTCCCTGGCCTGATGCCTCCCTTCGAATCCTTGACTGGCAAGAGATAAATGCTGAGCCACATAGCCAAGAATCCCACCAGACCAGTCTTCTTTGGGATCCTTTGGTTCACCTCATATCCCCACTTCTCGAACTCTCCTGCTTCTAGAGTTGGCCAGAATGTACCAGGAGCACCCCTCTTCTCAAGTTTTGGGCAGGTGGTAGGATGTCTGGGCCTCTTATCCTTGGATTTATTTTTCTTGGATCCTTTCTCCTTCGGCTCCTTCTCCTTTGGTTCCTTCTCTTTCTTCTCAATAAGAAATATATTCATCCACTCCTCCAGATGAATATCCTTTCTAGAATGAGTTAACGAGGTCTCTGAACTCTTGAGCCTGTGGAAGATCTTAAATAATTCCCGAGCTAAATTAAGAGTCTTCTCTGAATCATTCCAAGTCACCTTAGGGGGAATGAATTCATCATACATGTCTCCCAAAATTAGAGCCCCTGACATTTTGTGGACATCCCATAGACTGATTCCTACTTCTCCATGATTCAGATGGAAAGAATTAGTTTCTAGGCTCCAGTGGCTGAGTATCTATGGCATGAAGTTATCATGTCTGTAAACATATGTTTTCCCAACCCAAATAGCTTCGTATATCACCACTCCTTTCAGATCCTCAACAAACTCTGCATAGGTTTGTTGCACCCAGTATGCCCACATCCAAGTTGGCTTCACACCTCCCCCAGGACGGAAGTCCCAACTTTTCTTCCAGCCTTTGGATTGATCCATCTGAGCATTTAGAAAGATTTAAGGATGACAATGTGGTTGCAGCTCAGGTGTATAAGGTTTCAGATCTGGCATACAAGGGCTATGATGAATCGTGTGGGCCTTCTCCACTGTTCCAGCACTTAGAAATACTCCTCCATCTGAGATATTTGCTGAAGCAAAGTTGGTATAATTCTGAAACCATGAAAATGGGAGATAGTTCTTTGCTTCTGGAATAGTAACTTCTCGCAGATGACCATAGCCGTACAAAGGCAAATAAATGCTTTGGGGGAAGTCGCGATGATATTTCTTCAGATACTTAGCCAAATCTGGAAGAGTGCTACTTTTGATGGTATAATAATCGTGGACAATGATGTTCATCATATCATCAATCTTCTTGCTAGCCAGTTCATCAACTATTCTGGTTCTAAGAGCCATTTATTCTACACAAAATTTGAATAAATTAACTTTTAAGTAAGTTGATTTTTCCTAAAATTTGTGAAGGAATTTCAGAAAAATGGAAAAGGCATTAAGGCGTGTAAGTCTAAACTTGGTGCGCAAGTATGGATGTGTCGTGCAAGTGTTAATGTACCGCGCAAGTTTTTGGCACGCAAGTATCACCGTGCAAGTCATATTACCTTGACAGCAGCGCAACAGCAAAGAAACAACGGAAAATGAATAACTTGCGCAGCGAAGGTGATCTGCGCGGCGAGAGCTCAAGAATCCGGAAATTAGATGCTATGCACGGAAAATGACCGCATATTTATAGGTCAGGCCGCACCCTTGCGCACCGATGCCTACGCGCTCCACCCAGTGCGCTCTAGCCCTGTACGACGCGCACCTAAGCGATGAAAGCTACGCGACTCGCACCTGCGCGCCTCTTTCCCTTTGGTTTTCTTCTTTTCCTCAGAGTCACATCCTTATTCTTCTGGATCCAACTCTGAGGGGGGACTTTTGTTGACACTCCTTTTCATCACATTGTCTAAAAGAATGGAAAGGGAAATACCTTAAGTCCAAATTGATTCAGCCTTTGAAGAAAACATCAAAAATCGACAAAGGCATGAACAAGACTACAAATGCAAAAGGGTCGCGCAAGTTACCTCACTGTCGCATAGGTATACTTGCGCGCCACCTAATGGTCGCGCAAGTGACTTGTGCGCCCTAAGTGATAACCTCCTGGGGTCTTCTCTAGCCTATAAATAGACCCTATGGGGCCCCCATTTTGGGGAGGAATTTTTTAAGAATTCACATACAGAGCTCTGAACGCCCAAGTCTCTTCTTCAGGTCTTCCGAACACTTCTAAGGTAATTATTTACCTAGAATGGAAATTCTAAACAAGAAGAGTAAGGTCTAAGTGTTAGAATTCACTAAAACTTTCACACCTAAGTGTTTTGCCCTTAAGGGAAATGGACACACTTGTGCGTCGCCCTACTTCTTCACCAGAACTTGCGTGCCCTCTTCTGGAAAGCCTCTAGGGATAATACCAAGGGTTTGAGCCAAGTCTCACCCAAGTATTACCCTAAGGACTGACAACCGCACAAGTACCCATGTGTCGGGCAGGTATACCTGCGCGACCAGGACTTGCGCACCCACACAATACCTGCGCGCCTACAAGGAATTGCACGCCCCTACCTTTTTGGGTTCCCTTCTTACCCATTTAACCCCTCTTCTACCATTCCACCTCTCATATTCAAGATTCAGTCTTCAATACATCCTTCAAAGCCATTTATGGAATGTTTTCTTGATTAACTTCCATATCTTAAAGGAATTATATGGAATATCTCTCAAAACCTAGTGATCCACACATATTTTTGTCACTAAAGATTAAGATTTCATTTATTCAACCTCATCCTTTAAGATGAGAGAACCCCTTAACCTGGGCATCCTCCTTAGGAGTGAGCCCCAGTCATAATTCTCAAATATGGGCATCCTCCTTAGGAGTAAGCCTCAGTCATAATTCTCAAGAATGGGAATCCTTCTTAGGAGTAATCCCTAGTCATAATTCTCAAGAATGGGCATCCTCCTTAGGAGTAAGACCCAACCATAATTCGCTTAACCTGGGCCTCCTTTTAAGGAGTAAGCCCCAGTCTCAAATATGGGCATCCTCTTCAGGAGTAATCCCCAAGTCCCTTAATTTTTCAAGTCCCTTAACCTGGGCCTCATTTTGAGGAATAATCCTCAGTCTTAATTCTCAATTCTGGGAATCCTCCTTAGGAGTAATCCCCAAGTCCCCTAATCTGGGCATCCTTTTCAGGAGTAAGCCCCAATCTTAAAATTCCCAAATCTGGGCACCCTCCTTAGGAGTAAGCCCCAAGTCCTCATTAACCTGGGCCTCCTTTTCTGGAGTAAGCCCCAGTCACAAATATGGGAATCCTCCTTAGGAGTAAGCCCCAAGTCCCTTAATTTTCTCTTAACCAGACCTAATTTACTTTTGATCTGGATCTCCTTCTCAGGAGTAAAACCCAATCATAAGTCCCCTCCAAATTTGGGCCTCCTTTTCAGGAGTAAGCCCCAAATTAGAGTATCCAAATCTCCATAAAGTACATATACCTTTATGGACCCTATTCCTGGATTTCTTCCCTGAAGTAAATCCTAATCTTCATCTATTTGGGCAGTCATACATACATAAGCCCCACATCATTTCTTATGATTGCATCTTTCATGGCACAATTGTCTGGTTTTACCAATACCTCTTGTTTCTCACACCGATCATGACTCACGTGAGCTTAGAGTGTAAATGTAATTATGACATCTTTCTTTGAGCCATCAATAATAAACATCATATTCCCTTACTCGAACTACGTGGGTTCTGATTCCTTTTCCAAAACAAAGGATACGTAGGTAGCCCATCTGCGGGTATGATCCCAACTCTGAAATAATCAATGTCCTTCTGAATGAAAATAAACTTCAAGTGCCCCACTGAGTGGCTTTAAAACCAGTATGGTCATCATAATGACCAAGAGACTTTTATGTATCAAAGGATACCATTGACTAAGTATCTCTAACAAATACAGATGATTCTCTATCGATGAAGAACCTCGAATACATATAAAAGATTCTTTAAATTTCCTACATATCAATCATTGATTGTCAGATCTAAAGGGAAGCTCATTTTATACTTGGTAATGTAATAAGGATTCACGAACATAACTTAAATATATAAAGAGAGTCCCAGAGTAGACAATAATTCTCCTCAAAAAGGTGTGATGAGTCCAACCTCCCATCCTCTCGACCAATGAAAATTCTTAAGTCTCATCAGTCCACAACTAATGAGAACCTACCTTTTGAAAGTAGGTTCAAATGGATATGGAATCATTGGATGTTTCCGGTTCTATGAACAAACCCATTAGAAACCTCTTGGAATGTTTGAATCTTAAATCAATGAGATCATTCCCAATTCGAGGGGGGAACACACACCCAATGTACCCTACTTCCTATAAATATATGACGTGGTGGTTTTTTTAGTAAATCTAAGTGTGTGAGTCATGAAATGTATTAATGATAATATTAAAGTATAAGGACTATTACACACACTCATAGATATGAATATTTTATGACAATAAAACACACAAAATTCCAATTGGAGGGTATGTTCTCATAATCTCCCATCTTGGAGATTACCAAGTGTGAACTTCATGAGAAGAATCTTAATCTACTTACAAGTACTCACACCAGATGGTATAAATACTATGTATCCCATTATAGTTTGGTAACCAAACATGTAACTATATTAATAATATCTTCATAAAACTTCAAGGTTCTCATCATATCATGGAATTTTAGTGACCTTATCAATGAGGAAAATACTCTAGGAAAAATTACATTAAATCCATGTAGAATAATTAACAATATATAATAAGATGTTTAATTAATATTCAATACATAAAATATAGATTTAATCAAAGTAAAATCATTTGGTCCTAGGACACAAACTCTAACAAAATCCCACTTAAACTAGAGTCAACTGCCTATGAATTTTAGTCTTCTAGTCCTCACATGATAATCATGTTTTTCATGAGTCAAGTATTTAGTCAAGGGGTCTTCTATGTTTTATTATATAGAAATAATTCTCACTAAAACATCACCTCTATGATAAAAATATTTCAAGAGATGATAATTTCAAATTATGTGCTTCTTCTACTTATGTGAGCTCGACTCTTTTTTCGTGAGACACCACTATAGTATTATCATAATAGAGTGTGATAGGATCTTTAATTCTACTTACCATGTCAAGATTTTGGATGATTTTCCACATCAATACTTCTTCATTATCATCCTTATAAGCATAATATACATGAACTCTTATATATAATTTACAACCATATTCTTCTTTAAGCTCTTCTATCTAACAACATCTCCATTCAGAATAAAATGTATCCTCTTTGTGACTTCATGTATTCTTGATCAGTTTGGAAACTATCATCTACATATCATCTAATGACTAGTTCCTTATCTCCCCATATGTTAGGAACATATACTTAGTATGCCTCAAATACTTAAGGATATTCTTGAATGACATCCAATGGAATTCACCTAAATCAGCTTGATATCTTCCTACCTCACTCAATATATAGGCAAAAAATGTCCTAGTAAGTATCATAGAATAAATGAATGACCCAGTCATTCATTCATGTATAATCCTTTACATTCTATTTCTTTCCTCATATTCCTGAGGACACATTTTCCTAGAAATATGAATGTCATATGATGCTGTAAACATTACCTTATTGTATTATTCCATACTAAATCTCTTAAATATCATGTCAATGTATGTACTTTGACTTAGGTTGAGCAACCTCTTGGATTAATCATATGGATCTTGATCCCAAGAATATATATTGACTCACTCAATTCCTTTATAGAGAAACATTTATTCAACCACACCTTAATAGACTGTAAGACTAGTATTTCATTTCTAATTAGTAATATTTCAACGACATATACTATAAATAAAATTACTGCACTCCCACTATACTTTTTATAGACACAAAGCTCACATTCGTTATTTATAAAATCAAATTTCATTATGGCCTCATTAAAATTAAGGTTCCATGATTTTTATTCTTTATTAAATCCATAAATTCATATTTACAACTTGTATACCTTGTTGGAATCCTTTGGAGTCACAACCCTTTTTGGTTGTGTCGTATAAATATCTTCCTAAAGGTATCCATTAAGGAAATCTAATTTGACATCCATTTTCCAAAACTCATAATTAGGGAATATTGAAATGAAAAGTATATTTTTTATGGATTTTATATTTGAAACTAGTGAAAAGGTTTCACCATAGTCAATGCCTTGATGTTGTTTAAAACATTTTGTAACCAGTTGTGCCTTATAACTATGGAATTTTCCTTCCATGTCCAGCTTCATTCGGAATACCCATTTAAAACCAATGGGATTTTCATTTATTTGAAGGTATAAAAAAAATCTATACTTGGTTTTGGTAAATGGAATTCATTTTATAATTCCTGTTTTTTTCTACTTGGAAACATTTGTGCCACTTACTTCTTTCTTATTGGTTAGAGAATCATCATTATTAACTAATAATGGGTCACCATCCTCAATGACTATAAAATCATAAGGTTTTCATTCTCTAACCTATCTTGTAATACTATATATTACATGTGTATTTGTATAGTTTCTTCTTCTATGGGGCTGTGTGGGATATATTCTTGTACCAACTCTTGTGTACCTTGAGACTCACATTCATTGAAGTCAATCTCTCTCCCACTATATATTTTAGAGATATGATCCATCTAAAATAATATGTAATTTCTTTCAATTATAACTTTTTTTAATAGTTAGTATAGGTAATATCCCCTCGGTTCCTTAGGGTGTCCTATAAAGGTACACTTTGTGCCTTAGGTTTAAAGTTTGTTACCTAATGATTCCTTAAAAAATGCTTCTCTTCCCCACACTTTTATATTTGATAACATGGTTTTCTTTCCACTCCAAAATTCATATGGAATACTATTTATCAATTTAGTTGGTACTTTTTTTAGTATATATTATTTTATTAATTCGTATCCTCAAAAGGATAATGGGAGACTCATATGAATTACCATTCATCAAACCATGTTCAACAAGTTGTGTTTTCTCCTATCACTTACACCATTCCACTAAGGTATCTAAGGAGAAGTGAGTTGGTATAGGGTCCAAAACATCAATAAGTAATCAATAACATTTTGATTAAGAAATAATCCACCATGGTCTGAGTATATTTTCTTAATCTTCTTACCAAGATGGTTCTCAACTTCATTCTTTTATTTCTTATAAATATCAAAAGAATGTAACTAATACATCATTAAGAACACATATCCATATCTAATAAAGTAATTAGTAGAAGTTATTAAGTATTATTACCCTCCCCTTGATTCCACAAAAAATGTTCTACACACATTGGTGTAAACTAATTCAATAATATCTTTATCCATTTTACCTTTCCCACTAAATGAGGCTTTGGTCATTATCGATTTCCATTGCTTGGTTCATGTAATCCAACACATAAATATCATTATTTAAATTTTAATTACCATATAAAATTATATATTTATAATTTATTCCCAAATATGAAAATAAAACAATCAGTATCAGGTCTAAACATTGAAATAATGTTTTTCGTAACAGATGTCACATGATAACAGCCTTTAAAAACCAAATCATTTTAGTTGGAAACATGAGGTTGTATTTCTTATGTAACGGCCCCAACCCTGGTAACCTAGAGCCGATGCCTTACTTTATTATATTGGAATAGATACAAGTCTTGAATCCCAAAGGACTGATCAATTTAGCAGTCTTGGAAAATATATTACATACATGAACCTTGCATTACAATTCAAAACATAAAATACAACATAGATAATCCTTTGAGAACACCATTATTCTCCTAGCTTAACCATGTATATCAGTCATAATACACATCTTAGCATCTTATTAAAATAAAACATAAGAAAGGGGTGAGATCAGATACTCAGTAAGGGTAAGTATAAGGAAAAATCTATCATAAATAAACATAAATAATAAGGCAAGGTGAATAACTAAAAACACATTCCATTAAAACTTAATCATGAGAATAATATGGAAGGGATATAAGTTGATCAAATAATTATATATAAATAGACACATAATAAATAGACATTACTATGGATATTCTACTAGTCTAATAATCCTATGGAATATAAATAACTAATCACATAATGAGGGAATGCATAATGTCAGACATCATAAACATATCATCAAGGCTCAGACTAAGAAACCATACACAAATGGGTAAGATGTTATCCAATACCCAAACTAGTTGGTCTCTTGAGTCCTATAAATGCATCGAGGGGCTATAGTAGGCCCCGCCCATGACTTACTATTTCTAATTAATTCATCATATGAAAAGTTTGAAACATAACCAATATAAAAATTTGAATTAAAAATAGTATATGAAATGTTAATACAATAACCATAAACCATGAATGGTATTAAAATAGCATATATATATTCAAACATATCATAAAACATTTCAATAAAATATGGTAGATGGTATCCTAACATAACAGACTCAATTAAGTATAAAATCCAACAAAGGATGTTGACATAGATGAAAGTAGTCTAATGAAATCATTAAAAAATTCTTTAGAGAAATACCCATTTTTTATATTGAAATTATTTTAAAATGGGTGATAAATATTTAAAGAAAAAAATAGTGAAAATAATATTACAATATTGTAATTTAAGATTTTTTCATTCCGTATAAGTTAAAAAAATAATACTCCTTCTCTATTTTGTTGAAAAGGTCATAAAGTACCTCATTTGGAAAATGACAAAGCGATTCATTTAAAAACATTTTATAAGAACTAAAACATGGGAAAAATTACTTGAAACAATTGTAGAATAATAGTAAGAATATTTTGAAATATATTTATAAGAAACATTTACATGGATGATAAATATGTCCCAGTAAATACAAATAAACAATCCCAGATAATAATGAGATTGTGAAATTAACCCTTACCGTGTACTTTCCCTTAGTTGAGGGTACGTTAACCTCCTGTATAATGGTTAAAAATATTATTAAATTATAATTAAAATGTATATATATATATTTATGATATCATATATAATCCTCTGATATCTTTTTGTTATTTTTTTCAAATTTTATATTTTATGAATTTTATATCATTTAATAAAATATTATTTATATAAAGTATCATTTATGTCAATTTTGAGTCTATTAATTATTTTTATTTTTAAAAATATCATTAAAGCAAGATAGCATTGAACCAACACTTATAATATATCATTAACATGTATAATTTATCTATAAAATCATTTCATTAATTATGTAAAATTATATTTATTTTAATATTTTTAATATCATTTATTTGATATTTACATTGATTAAACAATTACTGCATCATTATTATGAAAGCCTTAAATTAAATTATTTGTTATAAAAAATTAAAAATAAATTATCATGAAGAATATAAATTTATTATATTTAAAATTAATATTTGTAGCCTAATTTACCTTTTGTATACCCATGTTTTAAAAATGAAACACTTAGTAAAAAACATGAGTATGCCATTTTTAACTTATCTTTAAATAAAATATTATAAATGTCATATTATTACCAAAGTCACTTAAAAAGATTATAATTTCGAACTAAGGTTGATTTTTGTTGAAACCCACTTATCCAATTAAAATGGGACAATTTTTAGGGTATTTTTATAATATTTATAATATAATTTTTACCTTTAGTTACCAGATTTACCCTTAACTGTGATAATAAAATAATATTCATAAATTACTATTCATAATCCCAAAATAAAAGAAAAATATTTATATAATTTGGAACCAATTATTCCAGATATGGAATCCATTTTTTAAAATTTAAAAAGCAAAATTTTTAATAATTAATTTAAAATTGATCGCATTGAAGGGGTGAGAAAATGGGTTATTAATGTAACGCTCCGACCTCAGTTACCCAGAGTAGGTGCATTATTACATAAAATCGGCATGATATAAGGAATCATGTCCTGAAAGAACGGTCAATTTAGTAACCTTGGAAGTACTAGATACATTCATAAGTTCTACATTACATCATGAAATAAAAACATCAACAATATTTTTTCCCTTTTGAACACACTTATATCCTTAGCCTATCCCTGTAGGTCAACCATATAATACTTATTCACATTCTGGGAAAAATAAAACAAATAAAGGTGTGAGCTCAGTTGCTCAGTAAGGATAACAATATAGCAGAAACTTTCATAAATAACCATAAACATTTAAGGAAATGTATTAGACTAAAACAAAAGCCTTTTAAACTTAAACTTCAGCATAATATGGAAAATATAAAATCAAAAAATTCTATTTACCTATTCACATGGATATTCTACTAGTCGAATAATCACATGCAATGTCAACAGCCACTTTCATAATGATGGAATGCATAATTCCAGACTTCATAACCACATAGTCAAGGCCTTATACCAAGACTACAAATAAGATTTTTCCAAGGCCTTGTACCAAGACACTAGTTTTTCTCATGAGACCTACCAATTCATAGAGGATCTATAGCGGGCTCCACCCATCACTTACTAAGTCCAATTCATTTCTTATGTGAAAAGGTTTAAACATAACATAAACATTCATATTAAAACTAGCATATGAAATGTAAGTACTTTATCCATAAACCATGAATGGTATAAAAATAACACATCCACAGTCAAACATATCATAAAACCTTCAATAAAATATGGAATATTTGTATCATAATAAATAAACTTCAAACAAGCTTAAAATTCATCAAAAGGATGTTGACATAGATGAAATCAAAACTTTTTTTAGAGAAATATCTCTTTCTATTTTGAAATAATTTAAAATTCATATAATTATAAATGGAAACATTTATTTTGAAAATATTCTTATAATCTTGTAAGGGAAGCTTCGACGATGTTATAACGGTGGAAAATAGCCGCACCCACCATATAAGTTAAAAAAAGACATTCTTACCATAATTTTGTTGAAAATGTCAAAAAGTAACTTGTTTGGAAAATGATGGAAAGATTATTTTCAAAACATATATGGTCAAATAGGGGTATAAATTACTTCAACCCATTATCTAGTAAATAGTAAAAATGTTTTGAAATAAATTTTTAAGAAAACACGGATGTGGACGATAAAGATTTCCTAGTAGAAACTTACGTAAAAACAACCTTGGATAATAAAGATATTGTGAAATTAACCCTTAACTTAGAGAATTGATCTCCCTGTAGTCAATGCACAACCTCATAGATTTGTCTTTCTTCTAAACAAAAAAAAAGACAGGGGCTCCCCTTGGAGAAACACTAGGGAGAATAAATCCCTTATTACTCTATTCTTCTAGTTGTTTCTTTAGTTTCACTAATTCCACAGTGGACATTCTATAAGGGGTCTTCGATATGGGCCTTTAACCAAGAATTAAATCAATGTAAAACTCAATTTCTCATTCTGTAGGATGTCCAGGTAAATTCTCTAGAAACACATCAACATATTCTTTCACAATAGGTACATACTCTATTTGAATATTCTTTTCATCGCCCATAATTATTTTATTTTCATCCTCCCTAATGATTAAATTTTGTAGTGAAACTGGGGGTGGATCTAGATAATAACCAGGTGGTGACATTTCTTCTCTAATGATAAGGTACTCTTTATCATCATCGAAAATTGTAACCTCCTTATTTTATAATAAATTTTCACATCATGGTCTGAAATCCAATCCACTACGAGGATTATATCAAATTTAATCATGGGTATGACGATGAGATCATCATATAAAGAACATTTATATGCCCTAATGGGAACTGATTCACAAAACATTGTTGCAATGATACTTCCCTTAGGTGTTTTGACTGAAAACTCCCTTGTTAAGTCAAATTGAAAATATTTAATTTTATTAACAAACTAGGAATATATGAAACAATGTGATGATCCAGAGTCAAATAAAGCATTGGATAAACTTGAGGAACCATTAAATTGCTTATCACCACATCTTTCAGAGATTCAACCTCATCATTAGTGATCGCATAAGCTTGGCCTTTCTCCCTTGTCCTTTTCTTAGGTAAGTTACCTTAGCGCTTAGGACATTCATTTGTATAATGCCCCTTTTATCTACAATTTACCATTCAATAGCCTCTTTCTTCCCCTTGAAATCATAGGCTTGGTGGCCTTTTCACCACACTTTTAACAGACTCACATTCACTTAAGGAAAGTGCCTGGGTTTTCTTCCCACATTTACCACAGGATGGATATTAAAATTTTCCCTTCTTCCCCTTATTTCCATTTCCATAGTGTTCAGAAGATCTCTTCTTCTCCTACTTTGCTTTAAAGTCATAAGACCTAGAGAAATATTTTTCTGTCTTGATATCACAAGAGACAATATCTTCATATGATAAGAAGGATTATGAGACTAATTATCACTAGAGAAATGGTTTTAACCCATCAAATAATCGATCAATAACACTCCTTGGGTTACGTATATAATTTGTAGCATGCCTTGCTAACCTTGTAAAGTTAGACTCATATTTTGCGACATTCTCATCCTCTTTTTGCCTCAGACTCAGAAATTTCCTTTCCATATCTGCTCGATGGTCATGAGGAAAGTATTTTTCTAAGAAATTCTCTTTAAACTCCCTCAATTCCATATTTTATACTTCATTATCTTCTTTTGTGTTTTGAATCAATGACCACCATTGATCTGCATCCCCCGTGAGGTGATAAACTGTCATGAAAACTTTTTCCCTTTTGATACTCCCCAAAGCGTGAAATATTTTCTCTAAGGAATTTATCCATTGCTTAGCTACTAATGTATTTTCACTCCAATTGAATGTTGGTGGTTTTTTCCTCATTAAGATTTCTAACATTGATCCTCCGTATTGTGGATCAGGGTGCTCTATACAGTTAAGGTTATTATTCATAACCTGAGTGAGTTGTCCTATTATGGTGATAAGTTGATCAGCACCAGTTGCATCACTTGCACCACTATAATTATCTTTATTAGGATTTAAATCCCTACATGGATTACATACATTGATACGGTTTCCATTCCTTCTACTAGGCACCATTTCTAAAAAATAACATACACTAGATTAGTTTATGAATCGCAATATATAATTGCAAACTTATAAAACATTTAAAATAAATTGAACAGTTTATGGATATAATCCATAATAATAAAAATGTTTTATTTGAGGAAGTATATACTCATAAACCCTTCATAATTTTTTGTAAAGAAAATGATAATTTTCTTAATCATGTCCCCCGGGAGTGTCATAACCAAGAGTCCAGCAAGGCCCGTTGTCATGCACCAGTTCTTATTCGAGTCTAGCTCAAAGCAGTGTTTTCGGGTTTTACCCCTAGGTACATTTGTGCCAGAGCCGCCTCTACCTTCTCATATCTAGACAGAGATGTATTTCTAGGAAAACTCACAAAATATCTATAGTACCAAAATTCTATGAAGTTCTTCTATACTAATCCTCAAAGTCTATCTTAGGGTAGTGTTCTCTAATTAGAGTTTTTCTAAATCTAGTTTCCAAGGTTTGTACTATACTTTCTCAGATACCAATTTTAATTCCCTGACCTCAATTACCTAGATTTGGTGCATTATTACATAAGATTAGCATGATATAAGGAATCATGTCCTGAAAGACCGATCAGTTTAGTAGCCTTGGAAGTACTAGATACATTCATAAGTTTTACATTACATCATGAAATAAAAACATAAACAAAATTTTATCCCCTTTTGAACACACTTATATCCTTAGCCTATCCCTGTATTTCAACCATAAAATACTTCTTCACATCCTTGAAAAAATAAAATATAGAAAGGGGTGAGATCAGATGCTCAGTAAGGATAACAATATAGCAGAAACTTTCATAAATAAGTACAAACATTTAAGGCAATGTATTATACTAAAACAAAAGCCTTTTAAAATTAAACATCAGAATAATATGGAAAAGATAAAATCAAATAATTTCATTTACTTATTCTCATGGATATTCTACTAGTCAAATAATCACATGCAATATCAATAACCACTTTCATAATGATGGAGTGCATAATGCCAGACTTCATAACCACATAGTCAAGGCCTTGTGCCAAGACTAAAAATAATATTTTGTCAAGACCTTGTTCCAAGACATGAGTTTGTCTCATGAGACCTATTGATGAATCTAGGAGCTATATTGGGCTTCATCTTTCACTTACTAAGTCTATTGAATTCCTCATATAGAAAGGTTAAAACATAACATAAATATTCATATTAAAACTAGCATATGAAATTTCAAAACTTTATCCATAAACCATTAATGGTATAAAAATAGAACATCTATATTAAAACATATCACAAAACATTAAATACAATATGGAAGATTTGTATCATAATAAATCACTTCAAACAAGCTTAAAATCCATCAAAGGGATGTTGACATAGATGAAATCAAAACTTTTTTTAGAGAAATATCTCTTTCTATTTTGAAATCATTTAAAAGTAAAATAATTATAAAAGGAAACATTTATTTTGAAAATATTCTTATAATATTTTAAGGGAATATTCGATGATGTTATAATCGCGGAAAATAGCCACACCTGCCATATAAGTTAAAAAAAATACATTCTTGCCTTAATTTTGTCGAAAAGGTCATAAAGTACCTTGTTTGGAAAACGACAGAAAGATTCCTTCCAAAACATATATGGTCAAATAATGGTATAAATAACTTTAACCCATTTTCTATTAAATAGTAAAAATGTTTTGAAATTCATTTTTAAGAAAACACGGATGTGGACCATAAAGAGGTCCCAGTAGAAACTTACGTAAAAACAACCTCAGATAATAAAGAGATTGTGAAATTAACCCTTACCTTGTAATTTTCCTTATTCAGTGGTATTTTAACCTCTTATATAATAGATAAAACATTTTTATTAAATTATACAAGAACTATATACATAAATATTATATCATATATGATCTTATAATATTTCTTTGTGAATAATATTTTAGTAGTATCATCGTTTCGGGTGTTAACTGATTTCTTTTTCTTTATATGCTTGGTTACGTAAGCCTTGTTTGTTTTGGATAGGATGTATTTTATTCATATACATAATGATATTATGTTCATAAACATTATTTTTAATCATAAAAAGAAAATTATTCTGTAATGATTACGATGGGGAATGAATCTCATCGCGTTCGTGGAGACGGTAATCTGTATGTACGCATGAGTGACGATATCATTATATTGATGGAGAAATAATATGTAATTGGATGATATATCATATATACAGAATAATTAACATGTTATATTTATTATTTACATCAGTTATACTCATTATTATACCCATCCAAATAATAAAGTTTTTGAATAACAAACTACACCACGACATGGAAATGGTAATCCGTGTGTACAAACGTATGGTGACTTTGTCATTTATAGGGTGGATTGAATAATGAATATGGTTGTAACATTTTTATAATAACATCACAATGTATGGAAGATTTTGGAGTTATTATTTTATAATGGAAACAAAAAATAAATAGGAAGTGGAAGAAGAAAAGAACTTGAAAGAGGTGATGAAATATTTACCTCTTCTCCGGGTTCTTCCTTTTGATTTGATCAAAATGGATCCTTAGGTTGACTTTCTGACCAAAGGAAGGCCTCTAGGATTAAGGGAGGAAAGTTGGGAGGATATTTGGGCAAGGTTTGGCCGAGACAAAAGGCTTTGGAAGTGTGAAATTAAGTGAAGGGGAAGATCCCTTTTATAAGAGAGGTGAAGGTCACTTTAGGAAAAGCTTGAAATATTATTTTATAATAAAATCATTTCTAGTTTATAATGGATCCAAAACGAATTATTTAAAGGATAATGTGGTTATGGGTCTAAAATCTCTCAAACAATAGGGTTTATACAGGTTTAGGTCATCATATTGACCTTATCTTTTATATTTAACTCTTAGTTAAATAGTTTGACATTTACCATGTCTATTTGTATTTTTATATTTTATGGTTAATAAACTTACTATAACAAGCCAATAAAACCCCATTTGGTTCATTATTAATATATATAACCTTATCTAATTCATTTTTCCAAACCTTATATTATTATGAATATTATATCAATTAATAATATAATATTTGTTTTAAAAACTCAATTATGTCAATTTTGACACTATTTAGTATTTGATTTTTTTAACACATAAAAACTTTATCACTTAAAATAAAATTTATTTAACCAAACCTAAAATGTCATATTAACCTATAAAATTATTCTAATTCATCATAAGTCTCAATTTACATTTATTTGGATATTTATAATATCAAATATTTTAATATTTCATTAATAAGGTAATTACTGCATCGTCATTGTTTCATAAATAAATTAAATAATATAATGTCTAAAAATTATAAATAAAATACCATTATGTATAAAATATTTTTATCTTTATAATTAATATTTATAGTCTAATTTATATTATTTTTAACCCTATATTAAAAATGGTTTAGTTATTAAACATTGAATTTAACTATTTTAACTCTTCTTTAAATAAAATAATAATAAATGTCCTAATCTAATCCAAGTGAACCAAAGAGGGTCATATTTTATTCCTAATGTTGTTTTTGGTCTAATTATACATTTCCAATAAAATTATGACTTGTGTTAGGGTAATTATGATATCATTTTTACCCTTATTTACCCTATTTACTTTTAACCGTGGTAAATAAAAGTCAAGAGTTACTATTCACCAAAAAATTATTTTCATCTTATTGAAACAAATTTTACTTACTGATATTAATTGTGTCTCTCATATTTTTTAAATTCAAGTCATAGAAGCAGTAAAATTATGTTTTATAGAAATTTTCAAACACTCCTAGGAGGTGGGTAAAAGACGGTAAAAAGTTTGATAAAATTTTATATATCTAAACTTATTATAAAATGACTCCAATGAATTATGTTGAATATAAATAGGTATTATGTATCTATTTTACCTAAAATAAATTAATATAATATAACTAATTATTTAAATAAAAAAGACGGTTTCAACCAATAATGCAGTGCTTTTTTCACTGTTCATCAAAAATTGAAAGTTTTCAGAAAAACACCAAAAATTCACCCTAATCTAATTTCGATATTCCAAATCCAAAAATGAAGTCCATTTTGAAAGATAAAATTTATAAAATTTCAAAAATAGGGTATTACTAATCATAACGGCTAGTTTTATTGGTCACGGTGTGTTAGAATCTCGAAGATGCGTACAATGCAAGCTATTGCATTATTCAAAGAGAAACGTACCGTGTAAGCTTGGGGTGTTACAATTAAAATTTAAACATGAAAATGATTGAAAATTTTTATATCTAGATTCAATGTAAAATTGATTACAATGACCTGAATTGTATTAAATTATAATAAAAATAATATTTTCATACTTTAAGACAAAACAAAAATATAATTTAACACTATAAATTATTTCAATGAAAAAAGTTGTTTTCAATTAAAAACTAGAATTTATAACTATTCATAAAAACATGAAACTTATCAGAAAAATACCAAAAATTCAACCAAGTAAATTTTAATATTCCAATTTAATAGAAAAAGTTTATTATATCAAATAAAATATATAAAAGTGTCAACATTTCGATTTCAAATAGGTTATCCATTAAAAGGTAGTAAAATTGTCTTTATAAAAATATAGCCCTTTAATGCATAAAATTGAATTAATTCTTATATTATTCCTATAAAATCATTTTCATGAATGTAAAAACATTTTATTAAATATATAATATAAAAATTTCATAATTTTTTAATACTATTCATTCCCCCTAATGTAACAGCTAAGTTATAATGGTCATGTTAAAATAATGATATTTAATTATATATCATTGTTCATTTAAACTGGGTGTTGTGTGCAATGTAAGATATAGAAGATATTATATTTAAGATACATGCCATAAAATAGTCGGGTGTTACATTCTCCAATCCTTAAATAAATTATGTCCTCACAATTTAAACTCTGGATCAAAAAAATTAGGGTTTGACTTTTCTAAATATCTTTGATGAAATCACACATCGAAAAATTATTAATGAGACCTCCACTTTAAAATAAAGAAATGTGAGTATGAAGGTCACCATATATAACACATAATAAGGTTCTAAGTAGTAAAACATGGACATGGAAGATAAATATAACCATCATGTTTTCATGGAAAGTGATAGATAACATGGTCTTAATAAAGTTAATAATCACAAAGCTATAAATCTATGATTATCTAAGGGGCCATTTGATTCATCGAAAAACAAGGTAATCAGATAAAACTTTTCTATCAAAATAACTTTTTTTAGTAGAGTAATTATTTCACTATATAATAATATAAGTTAAAAATATGTTTCTATAAACACAATCATATCCTTTGGTTGTGCCATGAACTATTTCTACTTATTTTCTTAGCATAGTTTTTATCAAACTGTTAAGTAATACAACAATTTATAAAAAAAATTACAAATATCATCTTAATCCATTTCATAAATGGTTAATTTTTTAAAATATTATGATCCAATAATTTATAAGGAAGGTCACTAAATTTCCAAAATCAAAATATCATCATATTTTCCTCAAACAACATAATGCAGATCTTTTGTCACATAATAAACATATGAATAACTTAATCACCTTAAAACTTTAATGAAAACAAGAATGATTACAAATATGTAAATAATAATTACTACATTACAATCCTTATATATCACATGAATCTTATAACCATAATACAATAACATTATTCTTGAATCCAAAAACACATGTACATTAATTATTCCACTTAGATTGTAGTAACAACATAATATTGACCTTGATCCCTTTGCTTTTTATGAGCTATATTTCCTTGACATTTGGGAAATTAATTTGTATAGTGACCCATATCCTTATGGTTGAAACATTGCACATTGAAATCTTCTTTCTTTTCCTTATAATTAAGAGCACGGTGACCTTTCTCTCCACACTTGTAAAAAACTCACATTCCCTTCAGGAAAGTGTTAGGATGTTTCTTCCCATAATTATCACAAGTGGGGAAATCCTTACTTAAATTTTTTCCTTTATCTGTCTCTTAATCTGTCATTCTCTTCTTCTCTTGCTTTTCCTTAAAGTCATAAGATTTAGAGAATTATTTCTCAATCTTGATAGAACATGAGGCTATATTTTTGTATGATGAGAAATCTTGGATGATGAATGTATTTCATAGGAATGTCTTTAATCAATCAAATAAATGATAAATCTTACTCCTTAGGTTGCATATATTGTTTATTGAATGTCTTTCTAATGTTGTAAAGTTGTCTTCATATTTAGTAACATTATCATATTCCTTTTTTCTCAAACTCAGAAATTTCCCCTCTATATATGCTCATTGTTCATGAGGAAAATAATTTTCTAAGAAAAGTTGTTTAAATTACCTACATTCCATGTTTTATATTTCTCAATCCTCATTTATGTTTTGAATCAATGACCACTCTTGATCTGCATCTCCTGAGAGATGATAATTTATCATAAAATCATTCTCTCTTTTGTTACTTCCCAAAGCAATAAATATCTTCTCTAAGTAACTTATCCATTTCTTAGTTACAAATGTATTTTTAAACCCATTTAATAATGGGGGTTGTTTTCTCATTAAGCGGACTAACATTTTTCCTCTATGTTTTGGATCAAAGTTCTCTATACGGGTAAGGTTGTTGTTAAAAACCTAATTTATTTATCTTAGTATAGTTATAAGTTGTTCAGCACCAGTTGTAGCTCTAGCTCCAACATCATTATCTTGCATAGGAGGGAAGTACTTACATGTATTACATGCATTGATATGGTTTCCATTACTTCAACTAGGAACCATTTCTAAAAAATATAATACACTAGATTAGGTTATGAATCACAATTCATAATTTTAAACTGGTAAAACACTTAACATAAATTGAAAATGTATGCTTTGATAATCTCATAATCATAAAAATGATTTCTTTTTTGACATGTTTACTTTCAAATCCTTCATAGTGGTTTTTAAAGAAAATATGAAATATCCTAATCATATGACTCCAGAGTTTCAAACCAGGTGCATAATACAGCTCTTTGTTTTGTACTAGGTTACACCGAGTTATGCCTGATGCACCTTATCATAGTTATTACTCCTAGGTACATCTATTTCAGAATCATGTCCACTTGTAGTATCTAGATAGAGATTTATTTCTAGAAATACCCACATAATATCTACTTTCCAAAATTTTAGGATGTTCTTCTATACTTATCTAAAAATTATATCTTAGTGTTATGTTCCCTAACCTTTGTTTTATAAATCTAGTTTCCATGTTTTCTACTAAACTTCCTCTGGTACCAACTACAATGACCCTAACTCCAATAGTCTAAAGTCGGTGACTTACTTTATTACATTTCCATATATATACATGTTGAATACCGAATGAAAAATTAGTTTAGTAGTCTTAGAAAATAGATTACATACATGAACCTTACATTACAATTAAAAACATAAAATATAACATAGATAATCATTTGAGAACTCATTTATTCTCCTAGATTAACCCATCATATCATTCATAATACACATCTTGAAATCTTGGGAAAATAAAACATAATAAATGGGTGATCTCAGATACTCATTAAGGGTAAGTTAACATTAAAAGCTATCATAAATAAACATAAAAAATAAGGCAAGGTGAATAACAAAACACACATTCCATCAAAACATAATCTTGAGCATCATATGGAAGGTATATAAGCTGATAAAATAATTCCATATAAATAGCCACATGAGAAATATACATAACCATCGATATTATACTAGTCGAGTAATCACATGGAATATCAATTGCTGATCTCATAATGAAAGAATTCATAATATCAGACATCATAAACATACCTTCAAGGCTTCGACCAAGACACCATACATAAATCGGTAAGACATTAGCCAATACCAAAACTAGTTTGTCTCATGAGACATGCTGATACATCGAGGGGCTATAGAGGTCCCCACCTATCACTTACTAAGTCCTATTCATTCCTCATATGAAAAGGGTGAAAGATAACCAACATAAACATTCATATAAAAACTTTAATTAAAAATGTTAATACATTAACCATAATACATGAATGGTATCAAAATAGAACATTCATAATAAAACATATCATAAACTCTTTTAATAAAATATAGTAGATGGTATCTTAAGATACCAACCTCAAATAAGCATAAAATCCAACAAAGGATGTTTACATAGATGAAAGTAGTCTAACAAAATCATTAATAAATTCTTGAGATAAATACCTATTTTATGTTGAAATTATTTTAAAAGGGGGGTAAAATTTTAAAAGAAATAGTTTTTATTGAAATAATCTTGTAATCTTGTAAAGGAATCTTTTCACATGTTTTATAAGTTAAAAAATAACATTAATTTTATATTTTTTCAAAATGTTCATAAAGTACCTCATTTGGGAAATAATAAAAATATTTCTTTCAAAAAATTTTATAAAAAGTAAAAAATTGGTAAAAATTACTTTAAACAATTGTATAATAATAATAATAATATTTTGAAATAAATTTTTAAGAAACATGGACATGGATGATAAATATTTCCTAGTAAATACTTACATATAAACAATCCCATATAATAATAAGATTGCAAAATTAACCCTTACCTTGTACTTTGATTTAGTTTAGGGTGTGGTAACCTATTGTATAATGGTTAAATTATTTTATTAAATTATAATTTAACTATATCCATATTTATGATATCATATATGATCCTCTTGTATCATTTTGTTAATAACATTTCATTATTACCATTGTTTAAGGTGTTCATGGCTTCATTTTCTAATGTTTTTTTTCATGTAAGTTTTGTTTCTTATGAATAGGATATATTTTATTAATATCAAAAAATATATTAAGTTCATAAATATTATATTCACTCATACTATACATTTTTATATTAATTATTGAAAGGTTAATGTGGATAATGAATCTCATCGCATCCTGGAGATGGTAGGTTGTACGTACGCACAAGCAGTAGTATCATTCCCTTAATGGTAGAGTGGTAAGGAATGGGATGATATATTAATTATACGTAATCAATATCATGTCATATTTAATATTTATATCCATTATATTCATCATTATATCCATCCAAATAAAGTGGTGATGAAAAAAAATTACACCACTGCGTAGAGGCGGTAAGTCGTACGTACACATTCATGGTGATATTGTTTTTTATATAATGGATAAAATGAGTAATATAGTTCTACCATAATCATAATAAAATCATATAATATATATGATACTATATTTATTATTTCAGAATGGAAAATATAACAGTTTGTGCCTTCATGGTCCGTTGCTTTGCTGGTTTTGGATGTTGGAGGTGTTTAGAGGAGCCTCAGAGGATGTTTGGAGAAGTTCGGTTTCTAAAAGTTGGAAGCATAGAGATTTCATAGAGTTTTATCATTTTTCATGATGTGAAATAGGGTTTCAAAATTTCTAATATATCAGGGTTTAAAAATTAATAATAAAATTAATAATTGATGTGTTTTTTCAGCAAAATTGAACCCCATGGATTACACATTGTGTAAACCCCTAATCCATTATAGATTTAAAATTTCTTTCTGGGTGAATTTTTATTTATTTGTACAGATATTCCGTTTCCTCTCATTTTGGATGAACCCTAATCACCCCAATATGTTCTCCAAGCCCTTTTACTCTCACTTTTATCTATTGATCCTGGTGATTGTTTGTTGGCAATCTTTGGACAATTTTTGGTGAGTTCTCTTCTCATTATCATCCTTTTACTTCTGTTCTTCTTTGTAGTTCCACTATGGTGGTGTTTCTTGGGTTTGGGGTGCATTTGGGTTGTATATTTGGCCACCCTTTGGTATGGTAGAGGTTGATACACAAGTTTATTGTGCAACAGTGGTTTTCGGGTAGTTTCTTCTTCACCCTATGACATGTGGTAAGTTATAAAGTTTTCTTAAGATAGGGATTCACTCATTTCTCTTTTTTTTTGTATCATGTGGGAGGGGTTTACTTTTTTTGTCTATGTATTGTGGTTTTTCCAGCTTAATTAAAGATAAATAATTGTTTAAATTAAAATTAAGGGGGAAAGGGGGTTTATTCACAAGATTTTACAGCTTTGATACTATTCATGATATTGTTATTGTTCGAGCTTGATGCCCTACTGAAAATTGTGGTCATTGGTGGTTTTGTTTGCATTTTTTACATAAGTTGTGGAACCCTTGTTTGTTTTTCTTATTGTGATATCACCCTAAATAGAAATTGGTTAATTACTTATACTTGTCTTAAGAAATGGTTTCCCCATGATTTTGGTTTGTGTGATAACATCAATAAAGTAAATTTTAATATGATAAAATACCTTTCTTAATTTGTAAATGTTTCTTGATGTGTTGTGACATGTGGTCATTCTTGTGGGAGTGTTGTGACATGTGGTCATGCTTTTGGGATAGTGATGTGTGGTTGAGACTTGTGAGGTGATATTTGGTTTGTGTGGTCATGCTTTTGGTATGGTGAGTAGGTGGTTTGTTTGGCCGTGCTTTTGGGGTGGTGAGGTGATGGTATGTTAATCTGTTTATGGAATGTGGTTTCCTTATGCTATATGACTAAGTAGTGATGGAATAAATACATTTTTAATAATGCCAAAAATGGAATGTGTCGGTTTGGTTAATGTGATGGAAATTTTTTAATAGAAATTTGATTGAAGGGTTGTGTGATTAAATGTGGTTGATGCTAAATAATGAAATGAATGGGGTGATTAAATGAAATTGGTCGGAAATGTTAAATGGGGTTTTTGGAATGTTGTGGTATGTTATGCATTAAGGGGTGGCAGCAAAGGTGACGGTGTTGTGAGTTGGTTGTTTATTTGAGAACCCATAGGTTAGGCTTGAGTGTTTGATATTATATAAATATATATATATACTTGTATATTCCTTGTGATTTCTATACACACTCCACCCATGTTGATAAATATGTGTCGAACACCCACATAGTCACGCGGGGGGTGTCTTTCCCAACATCCTGGTGGGAGCATAGATGAATGGCCACCCGCTCTTCCCTACTCCCTATTCCAGGCGATGACGGACAAAGATTCATCGGTTAGGATGTGATGAGATGTGGTATCTCAGGTATATTCAGGATGAGTTGTGATACGGTGTCCTAGGTGTCTTTGGAATTGGTTGTGATGTGTTATCCTAGGTGTCTTTGGAATGAGATGTGATGTGTTGTGAGGCCCAAGTGTGTATGGGAAGGATGTGTTGTGAGGCCCAGGTGTGTGTTGGTGGGATGTGTTGTCTGGACCAGGTGTGTGTGTGTGTGTCTGTACAGGATTTGATTAGGTATACTCGGAAGAGTTGGGATCACCATGATGTGTTTTTTTTGGGTGTGAGAGCCGCTAATCAATGGGAAAGTGGTGTGGGGTAACCTATCATCGATGTGTTTTACCTTATATTATATTACATGGATTGCATTATTTAGTGAGTGTACCTTGGTGAGATTGGTATGGTTAGTATTCATGTTTAATTACTATTTGGATCTTCTATTTTCTCACAAGTGAATTAGTATGCTTCTTTCACATATTCAAAAGAGACTTTACTTTTTCTACTGAGTATACTTGTATGCTCACCCTACGTATATAAAATTGTTTTCATGATTCCAGGAGGATTATGTGGACCATACTAAACATTACTAGTTCGTACCCTTGATAGTTTTTCTGTCACTACCATAGATTTACTTTTGGGTATTTAATTTGGAGAATTTTTTTTATTAGTTATATTTATACATTCATGTGGGATGGTTTTGGTTTCTCTTTTATATTATGTCTTGGATTTATTTGTGGATGATTCATTCTATCTTCCATTTTTTCTTATAAAGGGTAATGCCTCCCATAATATGAGATTTTAACACCCTTGGTGCTAGTCACCAACCTGGGGCCTACTCAAGGCGGGACCCAGGGGTCATTATATCCCTTTCATCATTTCCATCCCAGGAGGGGTATCTTTGGAGGGGGTCATGACAGAGTGATATTAGAGGTGATGGTTGAGATATTGGATGGAGTTTGGAGTTATTCATAGTGAGTATTTTATGGGGTGGTATGGAAATTGTTCTAGTTGACCTTTTTTCATGACATAGGCCAGGGATATTGTCTAGGACATAGGATTTTAGGGCCCTTCTTGATCCAGTGCATGAACTATGAGGTTATTGAATAGACAAGTGAGATGGACCTACTTGTAGAATAGAGTCCTAGTAAAGTTACATGCATCATAATGATTGGTATTATTATTTTAATTGGGTTTTTTGCGAAAGTTGAAGTGGATAAAAAAATATATTAAATACATTAAAATGAATATTAAGTGAAATTCCATACTACTCAGGATTAGGGAATCCTTGTTTCCCTTTCATTTATGGATCCTATTCATCGTCTGTGTGTGGATCAAATAGTTAGGGTTCAATAGGCTAATCCAGTTGATCATCGTAGGGTTGATCTAGTTGAGGAGTATGATCAGTGGTAGAGGAAATTATTTTCTTTCAAGAGGCAGAATTTGGGAAAGTTCAAGGGGAGTGTTTTATATTTGGAAACATAGAGATGGATGGAGGAGCTTGAGATTTCTTTTAGTTTAATCTGGGCCATAATGGAGCACTAGTTCCCTTTACCAGTCAGTCAGATGTGGGGATTTGTGCATTAGTGATGGACTTTGTATCTAGGAGAGTGAAAGGAGGTAGATGTTTTTTGGATCAACTTCCATAAGGAGTTCCCGGCAGAGTTCCTTTCATCAACCATGAATGTAGTAAAGAGGCAGGAGCTTCTTTCTCTTCAGAAAGGGAGCATGTTAGTATGGGATCTAATAATCAAGTTCCGGGACATTTTTTTCTTTTTCCTAGATATTTTTCAAATTAGGAGTCTCATGTGAGGTGTCTTGAGGAGGAACTATATCCTTTGATTCAGTATTCAATTACACCATTTAAATTTCCAAAGTATCTGTAGGTTATGAAGATAGAAGATGTGATCACATGAATGCACTCATGAGGGGGGTTTTGTGAGAGGATAACCAGTAGGGTTCCTCTAGGATTAGGGTTTTTATAGGTAGGTATTATGTTTCATCACTCTTGATGTTTCGACCAACAGGGAGTCGACCTCAACATATTCCTTTCTAGTCTTCTAGGGCCAGTGGTTTCTATTCTTTTCCTAATATTTTTTTGCCAATGTGTTTTGGTTTTGGGGTTTGTGGTCATCACTAGAATTAGTTCCCAGTGGTTCCCCAAGCTCAGTTTGGTGGAGTTGGACAGTTTTAGTGCTAGGTTCATCAGCAATTTCTGGTGAGGCCATTTCAGCCTCAGGGGAAGTTAAATTATTATCCACCGAGGGGAGATAGTGCAAGTAGAGGCTGAACTCAGGATGTTCCTCAGGTTCAGGGGATGAGGCCAGAGCATATCCATGAAAGTGTTATTTAGTAGAGAGGTAGAGGAGTTGGGCATGGTCATTTTCATGTCATGGAGGAAGTAGTTATAGAGGGACCAAAGATTGTTAGAGGTGTGATCAGTTTTTTTCGTACCCTTTTTTTCCTTGTTTAATTCAGGAGATTTTCACTCCTTTATTGTACCCTCTCTATCTCTTTCTTTGAGAATATATGTAGAGAGGATTCTCATACCCATGGTTTTGTTTATGCCAGTTAGAGGCCAGACCAACTTGAATGATGTGTTATGGGGTGTATAATGATGATGGGATTGCATCCGTCCTATAGAGAAATTTTCTTACTGTATATGTAGTCATACGATGTCATCCTTGGAATTTACTAGTTGTATTCCATACATGATATTATTGATTATATTTTAGGATAGTTGTGTTTTCATATGTGGATGGTCAGCATGTGGTTTTCATTGGCAAGTGGGGTTTTCAGGTGGGCAGTTGGCATGTGGATCCCCCTATTTCCTTGTTGGCTGAGTTGTCAATGCAATTAGTGGATTCTGAGATGGTAGAGGTTCCCAGGGTTTTTGGGGAGTTCCTAAATGTTTTCCAATACTAATTTTTAATGCTACCTTCTCAATGTGATGTTGATTTTGGGATAGACTTTCATCCTAGTGCTTCTCCAATTTTGATTTTTCCTTCTCCGATAGAAAATTCTGAGTTGCTATATTTGAGGGTTCATATAGAAGATATGTTGTAGAAAGGTTGTATCTAACCTAGTGTGTTTCTATGTGGTTCTCCAGTGTTTTTCTCAAAGAAGGTGGATGGTAGTCTAAGAATTTTCATAGACTAACAGATGTTCAATCAGGTGATGGTCAAAAATTGTTACCATCTACTAAGGATAGGTGATCTTTTCAACCAGTATAGAGGGTAGAGTTGGTTTTCTAAGATCGATATATGGTCTGGACATCACCAGTTGAGTGTGAAGGAGGGAGATATCCCGAATACTGCCTTTAGATACATGTATGGGCACTTTTAGATTGTAGTCATGCCATTCGGTGTTATGAAAGAACCAACCATGTTCATGGGGCTTATGAACTCCATGTTCCAAGATTTCCTAGATCATTTATTCATCATATTCATCAATGATATCTTAATCTACTTGAAATTAGAGGAGGATCATTTTGAGCCTCTCAGAACTCTCTTGCATGTTCTTCGATTCCACCAACTCTATGTAATGTTTTCCAAGTGTAAGTTTTTGACATGAGAGGTAAATTTCCTCAAGCATGTGGTGTATCAAAAGGGTTTGGCAGTATACCCGTTGAAGTTTCAAGTTGTTGTCTCTTGGGACTCACCTAATATCATGGAATAGGTTTGCAGTTTCCTTGGTCTCGTAGGCTACTATCGTAGTTATTTATCTTATTTCTCTCAAGTTTTATCCTCATTGACATCTTTTACTAGAAAATTCCAGGCTTTTATGTGGAGTGATAAGTGTTGGGTAGCATTTACTTACCTAAAAGAGAAGTTGGTTAGTTCTCTAGTGCTCCGGTTTCCTGATGAAGGGGTGATGTTTGAGGTATTTTGTGATGCTTCTTGTCTAGGATTAGGGTATTTCTTGATGTATTAGAGGTCATTGATCTCTTAAGTGTCTAGGAAGTTATGTCCCCATGAGTGTAATTATGCCACCCATGATCTGGAGGTATCAGATGTTCTTTTTGTGCTGAAGTTGTGGCAGCATTACCCCATTGGGGAGCACTTTTTGGCCTTAACAGGTCATATTATTTTGATGTATATCTTTTCTCTACATGATTTTAACTTGTGGAAGAGGAGGTGGATGTAGTTTCTTTAGTACTATGATTTTGAGATCTCTAACACCTTAGGAAAGGTAAATTTTGTTACCGATTCTTTGAACTGGAAGTTGTGGAAGGGTTTTGTTCGGTAGTCCATGGATTCTTGGAGAGCGATGGAGGGGTTGGCATCCTTTCACTTAAATGAATGTTTGGATAGTGGTAGAATATTTTTTTCAGATGATAGTGAAGTATTCTCTGATGTATCAAGTGGAGGAGTCTTAGTGGGGAGACACAGAGGCATAGGTGTTGCGCGATAATGTTGTCTATGGTGATGCTCTAGGGGGATGGTGGGAGTATAGTCAGAACTAGATGTTGTTTCAAGAAAGGTTGTCTGTTTTAGTTGAAATGTACAAGTTATTTATTCATGATTTCTATATCTTACATTTGGTGGTAGATCCGAGAATTTTTAATATTTACTATGGATTGAGGATGTGGTTTTGGTGGCCTAGAATGAAAGGGGAAGAGGCAAATTTTTTGGAAAAGTGCTTGGTTTTCAAGAAAGTAAAGACTGTGAATCATGTTCCTAGTGGTTTGTTGCAGCCCTTGGATGTTCCCGAGTGGAAATGGGATGAAATATCAATGGATTTCATCACATGTTTTCCCAAAACATAGGGAGTTTGTGATGTTATCTACTTGTTCATGGATTAGTTGATGAAAATCATCCCACTTCTTAGTGATCAAGGATCCAGTCGTAGCAGATGCCTTGGTTAAGAGGTATGTGGATGAGGTGGTGTGGTTTCATGGATTTTTGAGGTCCATTGTCTCAAATCGAGATGCACTATTTACCTTATGAGTATGGGAGGGTATTTCAGCATGATTTTGGCCCTTAGTTACACCTCATCACTACTTTCCACCCTCATACAGATTGGAAGACAGAATATATTATCCAGAAACTAGAGGATATGTTTCGGTCATGAATCTTACACTTTTTTGGATCTTGGGTACAACACCCACCATTGGTGGATTTTTCTTATAATAATATCTATAACTCTCCCATTATCATGGTCCTATTTGAGGGTTTGTATAGAAGATAGTGTTGTTCTCTGTTTTTTTAACATAGTTTGGGGAGATATCCATTCTTGTTCCTGATGTGATACAAAGCATGAAAGAAAAAGTTTAGCTCATTTTTTAGAGGATGAAAGCATCACCGGACCAGAATAAGTCTTATGGTGGTCATAGGAGGAGGACCTTGGAGTTTGAGTTTTGGAACCATGTTTTCTTGAAGTTTTCCCCTCAACATGGATAGTGTTGGTTTGGCAGAGGGAGTAAGCAATCTTCCCAGTTTATTGGGCCCTTTGAGGTGTTGGGGCGAGTTGGAAAGATGGTGTACTAGTTATAATTTCCACTATGGTTGGAGAGGATCTAGGACATCTTTTTCATCTCTTGTATTCATTGGTATCTTCATGATGACTCTTATTTCATTGATTGGTGATAGTTGTATATTGAGGATGATGTGATGTTTTTGGAGCATCCAGTAGATATCTAGGATCATTAGGAGAAGGAGCTTCATGTATGAACCATTTCTTTGGTTTGTGTGTTTTGGAGTCATGGTGTCTTAGAGGAGAGTACTTTGGATATAGATACATAGATGATTTCCGAGAAACCAAAGTTGTTTTGATTTTTTATTTGCTCTGCTTTTCTTTGTGATGTGAAGTTTGAATCCTTTTTGTTTTATGAGATGAACTATTTTCCTTGGTTTGTGATGTGTGGTGCAATGTGAGATAAGTTCCTTCCATATGAAAAGGTTAGGACCTAACTCCAATTCAAGACACATTAACTATGATTCAATTAAACTTATGAAGGTGATTCGGTGCCACCCAATACATATAGTATCTTTACATGGAGAATAGAATTTATTAATTCATGTGTTTAGGATGGTATAGTTTTTTATTTGCAGAGTGGTTGTGTGGAAGTATTATTGTGTGAGAGTAGATGGTTTAAAGTTTTTTTTTGTGGTGATGAGGTTGTGTGTAATGTTTATGGACATTTGGTTTGGCGTGCTAGGTTGGTGGTAGCGTTTGAGGTATGACGAGATCTTTGAGAGGTATCTTGCAGTCTGGTTGTTCATGCACCTTTTTCTTCTGGGTTTTGTTTTTGATTCTCAAGGGAGAGAATCATTTAAGATGTATCTGATGTAATGGTTCATGCCTTCCTAGTCCATTACTTTTCTGGTTTTGGTTTTTGGAGGTGTTCGGAGGAGGCTTGGAGGAAGTCTGGAGAAGTTTGTTTGCTAAAAGTTAAAGTAGGGAGATTTCACGATGTGTAAACATTTTACATGACATGAAAGAGGGTTTCATGATGTGTAAACATTTTACATGCTGTGAAATAGGTTTTCACAAAATTTAATATATTGGGGTTTAAAACTAAATAATAAAATGAAGAGGCAGCCCATTTTTTGGTGAAACTGAACCCCGGGGATTACACGACATGAAAGGATATTACACGTTGTGTAAACTACCAATTCAGTGTAGTTATAAAATTATTTTCTAGTAAATTTTTTAATCATTTAGCTGTGGATTACTTTTCATCTTGTTTTGGGAAAACCCTAAGAGTCCCAAGGTGTTCTTCAATCCCTTTTCCTCCCTATTTTATTTGTTGATCCTGATGGTTTTTCATTGGCGATCAGTTGTCGATCTGGTGTGATTTATCTTCTCATTCTTATCCTTTTCTTTATATTCTTCTTCAAAGTTATTTTGTGGTGGTGTTTCTTTGGTTTGGGGTGTTTTGGGATGTGTTTTTGACCACCCTTTAGTGCGGTATAGGTTTATCTGCATGTTTCTAGTGCAACAGTGGTTTCTAGGTAGTTTCCTCTTCACCCAATTGTGTACAGCAAGTTAGAAATATTCTTTGATATAGGGATTCTCTCATTAATCTTTATTTTTGTGTCATTTGGGAGGGGTTAAATTTTTTTATTAATGGATTATGGTTTTTATGGATTAATTAAAGAAAAATAATTGGCTAAATTGAAATTTAGGGTCAAAAGGGGTTTGTTCGCATTCTTTTATAGCTTTGATACTATTTGTGATATTTTCATTGTTCAATATTAATTCCCTACCAAAAATTATGGCCATTGGTGGTTTTGTTTGTACTGTTTGACATAAGTTTTTGAACCCTTGTTTGTTTTGTTTGTTAAGAAATCATCCAAAAATGGAAATTGGTTAATTACTTATACTTTTCTTATGAAATGGTTGCCTCAGGAATTTAGTTTGTGTGATAACACTATTAAAGTAAAGTGGAATGTGATAAAAGAAATTTTTAAATCTATAAATATCTTTTGATGTGTTGTGATGTGTGGTCGTGGTTTTGGGATGGTGATGTGGGGTTTTGGTATGTGGGGCGAAATGTGGTTTGTGTTGTTGTGATTTTAGGGCGGTGAGGAGGTGGTTTGTTTGGATATGCTTTTGGGGTGGTGAGTTGATGGTATGTTGAGATATTTATGTAATTTCATTTCCTTGTGCTAGATTCCTATGTTATGATGGAATAAATAAATGTTTAATAATGTTTGAAATGGCATGGGTTGTTTTGGAAAATGGGATGGAAATTTTTTAATGTAAAATTAAATGATGGGTTGTGTTATTAAATGTGGTTGATGATAAATAATTAAATGAATGGGTTGATTAAATGAAATTGGTTGGAAATGTAAAATGGGGTTTTCTGCTTATTGTGGGATGTTATGCATTTAGAGGTGGTAGAAAAAGTGACAGTGTTGTGAGTTGGTTGTTTGTTTGAGAACCCATATGTTCGGCTTGAGTGTTTGATATTATATATATATATATATATATATATATATACTTGTATCTTCCTTGTGATTTCTATATGCACCCCACTCATGTTGTGAACTATGTTTCGAACACCTGCATAATCACGCAGGTGTGTCTTTCCTAACATCTCAATGGGAGGATGGATGGATGGCCACCCGCTCTTCCCTACTCCCTCTTCAAGGAGATGATGGCCTAAGCCTCTTCGGGTAGGATGTGATGAGACATGGTATCCCATGTGTCTTCGGGATGATTTGTGATGTGGTGCCCCAAGTGTCTTCAGGATGAGTTGTGATGTTCTTTCCTAGGTGTCATTGGGATGAGATGTGATGTTTTGTGAGGCCCATGTGTGTACAGGTGGGATGTGATGTGAGGCCCAGGTGTTTATAGTCCAGATGTGTTTTGAGGCCCAGGTGTGTGCGGGCGAGATGTGTTGTGAGGCCCAGGTCTGTTCGGGCAGAATGTGATGTTGTATTTTGGAAGTGGTGGGAGTGCCATGATGTTTTATGTTGGGGTGTGAGAAAAGTTAATTAGTGGGAAAGTGGTGTGGTGTACCCTATCAACAATGTGCTTTACCTTATATTATATTACATGGATTGAGTTATTTCATGATCATTCCTTGGTGAGATTTGGATGCTTAGTATGCATGTTTAGGTGTTTTTTGGATCTACTGTCTTCTCATAGGTGCATTAGTTTTCTTCTTTCACATGTGCATGACAGACTTTAGTTTTCCAACTGATTATACTTGTATGCTCACCCTAGGTATATAAAATTTATTTTAGGTTTCTAGGAGGATTTTGTAGACCATTCTGGACATTACTAGTTCAGTCCCTTGATAGTTGTTGTATCACTGATTTAGCTTTACTTTTGGGTATTTAATTTGGAGAATTTAATTTGTATCAATTTAATTTATACATGTGTGTGGGATGGTTTGTATTTATATTTTATATTATTTCTTGGAGTTTTTTTGGTTGATTCACTCTATCTCCCGATCTTGTTTTCTTATAAAGGGTAATGCCTCTCATATTGTGAGATTTGTACACCCTTAGTGCAATTTTCCACCCTTAGGCCTACTAGAGGCAGGAATTAGAGGTCATTATCTCCCTTTCTTCATTTATATCCCAAGATGGATAGTTTTTTAAGGATAAGGTCATGAAATAAACAACTTGTGAAGATTAAGTAAAATAATAAATAATTTTGAAGGAGTCAGTAAATATGATTACCTCTTCTTTAGGGAACCTCCTTTGGATCTCCTCTTAGGGACACTAGGGTTGGTTTTTTGAGAATACCATCACCTCTAGGGTGTGGATAAGAAATTTGATAAGGGAAATGGGTAGGGTTTGGTAAAGAATGAAGGCTCAAAGTGGTTTGAGTAAGTGAGGGAGGAGGTGCCTTTTTATTAGAAAGGCTAGGGGCACTCTTGGAATCCTTTAAAATATTAAATTGATATAAACTGAATTTAGATTTAAAATAGCCCCCAAAGTGATTTATTTTAAAAATAAGATGTTTATAGACCTAAATAATCTCAAAAAATGATTTTTAGACATTTTTAGGTCATAATATTAACCTTATATTTTTACTTTAACCCTTAGTTAAACCCTTTAACTCTTACCATGTCAACTTGGATTTTTTACTCTTTATGATTAATATAGTTACTATAAAATTCCAAAAGAACCCCAAATGGATCATTAATTAAATATTTAACATTATAATAATCATTTTAAAAAAAATAGTTTTTTATAAATTTTATATCATTTAATAAAATATTATTTATTTTAAAGAATCATTTATGTCAATTTTGATAATATTCGTTATTTGTCTTTTTAAAAATATCATAACAACATGATAACTTAAAAAAACTTCTAATATATCACTAACATGTATAAGTTATCTATAAAAAATTTATGTCATTAATTATGTCAAATTATATTTATTTTAATTTTTTTTTAAAACATTTATTTGATATTTCTATTGATTAAACAATTACTGAATCATTATTATGAAAGTCATTAATTAAATTATTTATTCTCTAAAAATTAAAAAAAATAGCATGATGAATATAAATTTATTATATTTAAAATGAATATTTATAGTTTAATTTTTCTTTTGTATAATGATGTATTAAAAATTTAAAACTTATTAAAAAACATGAGTATGACATTTCTAACTTATCCTTAATTAAAATATTATAAATGTCATATTCATACCCAATTGGATTAAAAAGATAATAATTTTGGCCTATGGTTGATTTTTTTTTTAAACTTATCCAATGAAATTTGGAGAAGTTTTAGGGTAATTTTATAATATTTAAAATGAAATTTTTACCCTTAATTTCCCGATTTACCCTTAACTATGGTAATAAAAAATAAACCTAAAGTTACTATTCATATGCCAAATTAAAAGAAACTCTTTTACATAATTCGGACACACTGGTTCCAAATATGGAATCCATTTTTCAAAATTCAAAACACATAAGTTTCAGTAATTAATTTAAAATTAATCCTATTGATAGGGTAAAAAATCTATTATTAAAGTTTAAACATGAAAAATATTGAAAAGTTTTTATATCTAAATTCAATGTAAAATTGATTCCAATGACCTACATTGAATTAAATTATGAAAAAACAATCTATTTATACTTCAAAACCAATTAAATATATAATTTAACACTATAAATTATTTTGATGAAAAAGTTGTTTTTAATTAAAAATTAGTATTTTTAACTATTCATCAAAACAAGAAACTTATCATAAAAATACCAAAAATTCAACCAAATTAAATTTTTATATTCATCTTTAAAATAAGAAGTTTATATTTTCAAATAAAATATATACAATTTTCAAAAATAGGATTTAAAATAGGTTCGTCATTAAAAGGTGGTAAAACTATCTTTATAAAATAGTCTTTTAATAAATAAAATTGATTAATTATTATATTATGCCTATAAAATCATTCTGATGAATTTAGAAAAATTATTAAATATATAATATATAAATTTCATAATTTGGTTAATATTATTCATTCCCACCGATGTAACGACTAGTTTATAATGGTCGTTTTAAAATAATAATATTTAATTATATATCATTATTCGTTTAAAATTGGTCTTTTGTACAAAATAAGATGTAAAAGAGATTAAATTTAAAAGATATATACCATAAAATATTTGGTAGTTACACCCTGATAGCTATAGCAGCAAGTTTATCTTTTTTTCCGGCTTGTAGATCTACCTCCTCTCGGTCAATCTTTCTAAATCTATTTGGTTCATGTATTTCATTTCATATATGAGAACCAAAAGCCATATCTAATACCCAATTAGTAGAAACATATAAATTTCACTCAATAAAGACACACCTAAGTCTTCCCCTTGCTTCTTTGGATGGGTTCATTTTTTCTTCCTTTGGCTCTTCTTGCCACATGCGAAATAGAAAGCATCATGTTCCTTTGAGTTTTCCTTTATCTTAATTTTTTTGAAGGGAATAGAGAAGCCTTGGTATTAAATCTATTATATTTACCTTTCTATTTTTTCACCATAATGATATAATTTTCTCATGATTTATTTCCTTATTTACTTGGAGAAGAAGAGTAAGAAGATCAGGCATAGACTTCTCAATGTTATTCATATTAAAATTAATAAAAAATATGGAAAAGATTTGAGTAAGTAATGCCAAAATGAGATTAGTGTGTAGTTATTTGGGGAGTTTAAAACATTTAACCTCTAAGCACTCAATGAATCCAATTATCTTTACTATGTGAGTCCCAGCTGGGGAACCCTCTCTAGGATTTTTTTGAAAGAATACCTTGTAAATCTCAAATCATTACTATCTAGCCCTCACCTCATGAAGACCATGGAGGATCTCAAGAATGCTATACACATCCATTTTTTCATAAGACTTCCTGAGTTTACTGAACATAGATGAAAGAATCAATTATTTAATGTCGAACAAGTCATTTATATGTTTCTCATAGACTAGGAACTCTTCATCACTCACCTCCTTAATAGAAAGATCAGGAAATGTGGATTCTAGCACATAAGATTCCTATTCATGGTATAGCACAACCTGAAGGAATTTCTACAATTCCAATAAGTTACTTTAAGCTAGGAGGTTTTATTTATCCAATATTTATCAAAGGGATAATGTGGATTAATAACAATCCATTTTATTCTACAATAAAAAAAGAGAATATTGTGAGTACTTTTCTTGATTACAAATTGGGTGGGATAAAATAAATTAATTGGTTTTATTAAATCTCTCACTATTTTATCAAGTTCTAACATCCCTAAAAACTTTACTTAGAATGTCTAGTTTCTATGACATTCTAGTGTTAAGGATCCATATTACCCTTTCCAAAACCCCAAAAAGGGTTGGTTAAGCTACTCGAAGGTATTTAAGTGGACGAGTCTTTTCCAACTCTGGACTTGAAACTCCTTGATCCATTGAGTAGAATACCAGATCCTAAAATCATGACTTGTATTTACTCAACACTTGCCTCCAAATTACAAAAAAAAATGCTATAAAGGGATCTTCCTCTTGATATAAAAGGGTTAAGTCAACCCAAAACCTTCATAAAAACTCCCCTTATAAAAGTAAGTGTTCCAATAAGGTTTGTTTAGTCACTTAGTTTTGTTGAGTTTAATTATTAATCAAGTAATGGAAGTCTAAGTATGACTTAATATTTAATTGAAGGATTTTTAATTTATTATGCATAAATTTGGTCTTTTTTATCATTTAATTGTCTTGTTAATATAAATTGGATGTTACTTAATTAATTAACCATGTTTAATAATGCATTATTGAATAATTAATTTATTTAATTATTGTATTTACACATTAATTCATTTATTTATATGACCATGACCTTGAATCCCAAAAATAAATAATTTCTTGGATGGAAATAAATAAATAATAAAATGAACCTTTCATGAGCTTTATCTAATGATAGATTTAATGAGCAGAAATTAAATCAACCTTTGACCTAGGGGAAATAACTCCTATTTTCAATCTTAGCATGAGTTATATTATTCCATCTATCAATATTTGTATCACCGAAGTTGGTATCATAATGGTACTGCCTTGAACTGACTCTATGCGCCTAGGGACACTCCATTAATTACAAGTATTTATGACTCGCACATAGGTGAGGGGAACCAAAGGATTGGTTAAAATAAATATCCTTGGACATGCAATTCCAACATAATAATGGAGGGATGGATAACTCATAGGCCATAATTTAATTTAATATTAAATAATTGAAACCCATTAAAAAATTAAATTAAAACATGGAACACATACATAGGTCTTGGTCAAGATTATGAACATTCATACATGAAACGAATATGAAAAAAGTAACTTGGTGGTATTCATGTCTTTATTAATTATTTATTATTAAGATGAATGCACTTGGATTATTGAATTAATTAATTAATTAATTCCATTTCATCCTAATTATTATCCAAACATAATTGGAGATGCCCATAATTTATGGAATTCAAGGTAAATAAATGGCAGAACCAATAATGACATATATATTACAATAAATTAATTGATCAGTTAAAAATATTTAAAACCATTATTAAATTTTAAAACACAAAATGGTGTGAAAATAAATAAAATAAGGTTCTAATGCTAAAATTTTCCAACTAAATTTAATTTTTAATTCTGACCATTAATGGGAGAATAAACGATGTGTACATCCAACTACACATCATGTATCTCAATTTTTGTGTATCTAGGGTACCCACCTGGGTCTTCTACATGTACCTTGACCAGACTACACGATGTGTATAGACTAGCTACATGTCATGTGTTTCACTTCCCATGTGTTTGAGATGCATGTCTAGGTCTTCGTCATGTGTCTCAGTATACTATATGATGTGTATAGGTCAGCTACACACTATGTATCTCTTTGAATCATGTGTTCATTATCTTGCTGAGTCACTCAGCGTGTTATTAGAACGTGGGAATTGATGAACTGCATGTTACTTGTCATTTATATCATAAATGCTTCATATTTTCATTATCATGAAGTTTTAACTATGTATAATGACCTCATAGATTGTGTGATTTACATTTTTAACCTGTGTAGACTACACAACATGCATACAGATACATGCCATCTAATCTAACAATTATGTACCAAGTTATCTGGTCAACACATGGGTTACACCGTGTTTAATTACTACATGTCACTCCATCTATCACTCGGTGCATCCAGATGCAACACACTTGGGTACACAGTGTGTACTTCTGAGTATACACTATGTAACCATGTCTTACGGGCCATAAATTGGAAGTTTCCCTGCTGGAATCTCCAATTATTCATATGATCTTAAAATTTTAAGAAAATAAAAACACTTGAAAAATATGATTAGTATTTTGAATCATGTTAATTATAATATAATTAATGAATGAAGAATATGAAATGAAATTCTAACCAAAATTTCACCTAAATAAACAATTAAATAAATAATTATAAATTTAAATGTGATTGATCAGATACCACTTATTGGTTTTGGGAATAGTAGAAACATACGGTGGTGAGTGATATATTAAAATTTATTTTAATAATCATTTCCCTAAACCTTGAGAAATGATTTTTCACATCAAATTTATAATTTATTTATTTAATGTCTCGAGTAATAAATACCTAGGATTAGGAAATTTATTCATTGATGAATGTTAATCATCCAAGAAGACCCTTTCGGATTTTTTTCATTTCATTGTGAAGATCCAATGATAGAATCTCACTAGTGGTGAAACACACATGCTTCAATGATCTATAAGAAACACAACTCGATCTCTGGGTGCTGGCATGGGGAATCGATTTTCTTGTGTTGTTCATTATCAACATCTCCTTCTTAGGTCTTCAATAAATCTCTCTTACATTTATCATTCTTGAGAGGGAAAGATAAGGGGTAGTCGAGACAGAATTCATTGTGTGAAAAAATTCTATATTCTCATTTTTTGATTATATACACAATAGACATAAACATCTATTTATAGAGTTGGTGTTAAGGTTAAAATATTATTTAATTGCATGGTGGCCAATAAATAACATTTAAAACCATTAATAAACCCCATTCCACATAATAATATTAATATTATTTTGTGGTGTTATAACTTTTGAAAATTGATAAATAATATTTAATGACTTGTAAATAATTATTTTATCACCAGAAGCAAGCATGGTCTGTTCAAACTCCTCGATATTTATTTAATACCTGAATAAATATTTTATTCATAAATAAATATTTCATTCACATACCAAAAAATAAAAACTTATTAAATAATAAATAAAATAAATAAATCTATTTTTATTCACATGTCAGTGAATAAATATTTATTTAATTTTTGCGATAAAAATAACTTTAATAAAATTATTCCTTGCATTTGAGGATAATATTTATACCATTAGTTAAATTAAAATAGAACTAAATCAATATTAATAGAAACACTTAGTGTGTGAACCTCTAGTATTCTTTCTCATTGTCATTAGGCGGGCTTGCCTAAAGTCCAAAATTACTATCTAGAAATGGGTCAATGAACCCAAGATAAAGAACTTAATGTCTCACCACTTACAACCACATAAGAATGATCACTGTGTGATATAATCCTTTTGACATAATATATCATCAAGAAGGTTTCATGATGGTTTCATCAACCTATATATTTGATACATATTTCATTGACTATATTAAATAAACACGTCACTACCCCATGTTCATGGAATTTAGTTGATGGTTAAATTCAAATCAAAGTTTTGAGATATCAACTACCATAAAGATGGAAGGTACAAATACTTCCCTAACATATCCATTACTGACATGTTTATCATGGTACACCCAACATACCCTACTTCCCACCAAAATATGGAAAGACGATATTTGTTAGTAAATCAAATTGTGTGAGTCATGACATGTATTAATGATAATATTAAAGTCTAAGAACCATTAGATATACTCATGGATAGGAATTTTTGATGACACCAAAACATGAAAAAATCCTACTGGTGGGTAAGTTCTCAGAATCTCATATCTTGGAGATTACTAATATGTGAACTTCATGAGAATAAGCCTCATCCACTTACAAGTACTTTCACCTGACGGTCTAAATACTATGTGTCCCATTATAGTACATTATCTAACCATAGAACTATATTAAGAATATTGTTATAGAACTTCAAGGTTCTCATCATAGAGGGGAACATCTACGGCCTTATCAATGCGACAAATAATCTCGGACAATATTACATTAAATCCATGTAGAACAATGAACAATATATAATAATATGTATAATTAATATTCATTACATCGAATATACATTTAATCAAAGTGAAATCATTTGGTCCTAGAAAACCAACTCTAACACATTCGACTACATTTGTGCATTTGATGTATTTACCATTATTGGAGGAATTCAACCAAACATGGTTGTATAACAAGGGCTCTGCCTATCTTGAATATACATTTCGGGTGTCATTCAGTTCCTACCTCATCAATAAGATTCATATCATGGGATGTGTTATTATGATACAAATGTGAACATGGGAGGACATCCCTCACTTAGCTCAAAATTCATGTACACTATTGCCTATCAATATTCAAGTAGAGTCTCCATGTGGATGATGTTATATTATTCCTTCTAATTCCAAAATCAAATGTATAACTTTCTATTTTGGCATATAATATAAAAATTTATCTACATGTGGAGTCAGGAACATTGATATTTAGATATAACCAGACCTGATGTTCATGCTTAAAGAATTTTGTTGGAAAGTCTTCGACTGAACGACGTACATACTTATTAATTATATTAAAATTATTATTTTTTAAAATACATGTCTTTATTTGTTAATTTATTATTGATTTTATTTTTATTTTTTAGATTCATGGATTCCATGTACTAAGGCTACCATCCAGATTATATCACTAAATAGTATTGTGATGCTTGATTCTAGCTCAAACAACATTACTATGATTCATTTTCATATTGTTGAGTGGAATCACACTGATAGAGTTATTAGTTAGTTTAGCTTCTATTTGACCATTAATACACATCCTAGTCAGTTACCTTCACTTCATTTTCTGAAGATGTTAGGGAATCGAGACTTTAAATAGAGGAGATATCATGTATGATATATTGACTTATGGGATAGATGACATGAGTCCTGATTACAAGGGGCTAGAATAGTATGTATGCATTTATCATATTAGCTAGATTATATGCCCCAATACCACATGTCCTGAGTGAGATTTATTATGCGACACGGATAGGGCTATCATTACTTGGTAATAATTATTCCTTTCATTTTTGAGCGGTTTTTATTAACATTAATTAACTTCATAATTTGTTTTTATAGGATGCGTGTATCAATTATCACCTTAACATCTCAGATCCGGTAAAGGTTGGCACATTTGACCAGACTTATTTTCAAAGTAATGTGAAAAAGATACTTTCTCCTATGTATAATATTTATCATAGGATTTTATTTGATATTACAGGCGATGTTGAGGGTGCATAGCCTGATATAGATGTGTCGGGGGAGATGACCCTATTATAGATGAAGATGTGGAATAAGATAAGGGTGTTCATCATGATCAGTCAGATGCTCCTCCGGATCCTATTTCATATGATCCATAGCTACAGTAAGAGGCACAATCACAGACATAGTCTGTAAGCATGTCATATTTTTTTGAAGAGATAGACGTTGACTGGTATGTACTACATTTTTTATTAGCCTCTGATCCTTATATATCTACAGCATTGCAACCATATTCTTTATATATAAGGGAGAGTTTCATCCAACAAACAATATCCTTGGAGGTAGGATAGGGTACATGTGGTGAGACTATAGATTCACTACATGTCACACAAGAAGATGTGGTTTTAGGTGTCAATGATGATAAATAGGAGTTGTGTATGCCAAACATTAGACATAGACAAACACGGCGTTGACACATTATATATACACTTAGCTATGGAATAGAGGAGCATCCAGGACACCGATGTAGAGTAGACTAATACATATTATATGTTTTTAAAATCATTACTTATATCTTATTTTAAAAAATTATAATATATTATATTTTTTGCATAAATCTCTAAATTGATATGATTAGAAATTCAGAAAAAACATAGAACAATTAAGAAAGAATAAATTAAAAACAACATTTGTAATAATAATAATTACTATTTGTTATTTATATTAATATTTAGCATTATTATCGATATTATGTATAATAAATGGTCATATTAAATTAATTATTAAATATTATTATTATTATTATCAAATATATTAATATTATTAATATTAATAACAAATATTATCTTATTTCTTGTATAAGTAAATAATTAATAATATAACATAATATAATAAGAATAATAAAATTATTAACTAATATATATTATTCTAAACACAAATTATTTTATGTGCATTATAGTAAAATAAATATTACCTATAATTTTATTAATTATATTAATTAACATATTAATATATTATTAATTAATAATAAATAATACCATTGATAACTAATCAGAGTTTTATGTATTAAAAATTACAAATAATTATATCAACAAAAAATTTAGGAAAGATTTCTAATTAAAAACTTATAATAATAATAATAATATAATTATTAACTATTAAATATTTTTCAAAATACAAATTGTTTTATTTAATTTATTATATAATAAGTATTATCTAAAATTCTATTAATTAAATTAATAACATAATAAAATATTATTAGTTAATAATAATTAAAAAATATTTTACCTATTAATATATTACTAATAATTATATCAACAAAAAAATTAACAAATATTTATAATTAAAAACTTATAAATATTAGTTTTTTACACTATTAATTATTTAATAACATAATAAGATAATATTAATTAATAATAAAAAATACAATTAATTATTTATAAATATATTACTTATTAATAAATTGGTACTATTTTATCTCAACAAAAAAATAAAAAATATTTATAAACAATATTCATACAAATTAATATTAATAATAAATGATATAGTATTAATTACATAAATAAACTATTAATAATACATATATATATAGGCATGAATGGGGTTCACATCTCTTTGGTCACAGTTGGGAAGCGTGAACCTCGTTCATGCTTCTTTGGAAAATGGAGAAGCATGAATGGGGTTCACACCTCCCCATACTGAGTTTTAAAAATAAATCAAACCATATCCTTTTTTTGAATTTTTAAAATCATAAATACCACTTAAAAAAACTCAAACAATCCGCATTGTCCACACTGAACACTGTTGTCGCTACTGTCATACATCATCATCAAAACTATTATCCCAAAAAATACTAGGAAACTTTTTTCCAAGACCAAAACACCATCATTAAACCACCATAGAGGGTTCATTTATCACCAACACCATGCTGACCTTCAACACCCACACTGGACCATTCCTTGGTCATGCCACCTTCTATTCCCCATGGTTGCTCCATGTAATGATGAATGAACCCTATCATAGTGAATGTTAATGTATAATCTAAGAACTATGATTGGTTGTAAGTCCCACTACCAAAAATTTAGTTCACATTCATCTTTGTTGAGGAATGCGGGATGTTGAAATTCAATGAATTGTCTTACGATTAACTATTTCACCATTTTATTCTCTATCATTCTTCATCACATGATAATAAATTTTCTAAATAGATATTATTATTAATATTTAACTTCATTTTCAATGTTTGAGAAGCATAAACAAATAACTCATTTATCCAAATATAAATATAGTTTATCATGAGTAATCAAGATAATTTGAACATTTTTTTAAAATAATCCTCTATTAAAAGATAATACATAAATTTATTTATTATTTCATATATGTTATCCACGTTTATAATCATATAATATTTCCACAAAATATTTGATTTAAATATATTCCAATATGATTTATTATAATTCTCCATTAAAAGAGTTAAATCATAGGGAATGAATAAAATTATATAAAGAGTAAGGCTTAAACCAACCATAAATCCCTATCTAGTTAGTGATTAAGCTGATGATTAAAAATTAAATTTGTGTCGGCTTGGGTATCCACAACCATTCCTTTATTTTGATGTTGACACAACAAATAATTTTCTCCCTCTTATCCATTTAGTCACTTGCATGGATTGCACTATAGTCAACACTTAACTTTATCAACACCAGACAAAAAGAACTGATAAGTGGGGAACTTTTATCAGTGATCCCAAAAATGGATGATAAAGTTAACTTTTATCAGCACTAATATAAAGTTACCCTTTATCACCACTATTTTCTAGATCTAATAAAATTATACCCTTTGTCAACATTTTTTTAATGCTAATAAACATGTAATCTTTATCTGCACTTTTATTTGCACTGATAAAAACACTACTGTAGATTCATCCTTTATCAACAATAGTCTTTATCAGCACTAGCTAAAATCACTGATAAAGGCCCCCTTTATTAGCACTAGCAATAGCGTTAATAAAGGGGGCCTTTATCATCATGGATAAAGAGGTTCTTTATCAGTTCTAAAAAACACTGATAAAGGGAGACCATTATCAGTGCTAATAAAAAATCATTGATAAAGAGATTCCCTTTATTAGTGATAATAAAAAATGACTGATAAAGGGGGCATTATTAGTGCTAGAAAAAACTAACTGATAATAGGGGGGCTTTATCAGTGCTAAAAAAGTATTGATAAATGGGATTTTTTCTCAGCACTTTTTTACTAGGTCTTATAAAGGCCCTACTTTATCAGTGCTTTTTTCTAGAACTGATAAAGGGTATATTTCATAAAAAATATTTAATTAAAAAATTATATTTATATATAATTATATTTATATTAATATAAATATAATATATTTTTTAAATATGATTTTGATAAATCTAAATACGCATTTACACTTAATATATAATATATTTAGTGAAAATGGATTATAAAATAATTAAAAAATAATTATTATTATTAATTTGATAATTATTATCGAGTAATAGTTATTTAATAAAAAAATTAATGACATAAAAATTAAATTAACTAATGAATGGTCTAAGATAAGTTAAAAATGTGGCTTTAACTTCAAATGATCGTAACTTTTTATCCAGGTGTCTGTTTGGGCTCTACCACATATAATATTGAATCATGTGAAGAGATCTACACCTTTTTTACCTGGGTAACCCTGGTCACTATATTTTCAATGTTAAAAAGGCCTCAGAAGGCCTCTAAAACTGATGTCTTTTGTTGGGATACCCTATTTTTATATTTGATAGTATTTCAACTTCGTTTAAGATATTATTTTCACTTTTTTCAATGGTGATTGAGTTTATTCTCATTGATTACATTTATATAGGTGTTATAGTTTTGAAATTTTATTATTTTTTATAGTGTAGTTTTATTTATAATTAAATATATGCATATTTTTTATATTTACTTATAATAAATCAATTCAATAAATAAATATTTAAAAACATTTAAATAAAAATTTATTTTAAAACATATAAATAAAATGTAAATAATTATTTATTATTCATTTTATTTTAAGTTAAAGATTATTAATTGTATCTATCTTATGAAAATAAATTAATATGTAGATATATACCATTATAAGTAATGTTTATATATAAACATGTGTGTGTCAACAAACACATATATATTTATATGAATTCTCTAATATATTTAAATAAATACATATATATATAAATATTTATATTTGTATGTGAGAAATAGAAGTGTGTGTGTGTGTGTGTAAACATGTGTGAGTGTGTGAACGTATCAATACTCTGTATATGCATCATATATAAAAAAAATTTATAGATATATCATTATAATTAAATATAGTATATAAATTTATTTATAGTAAATATTTATAAATACATTATAAAAAATTTATATCTAAATACACAGTTACATGTAAATATGTATAAATATATAGGTAAATATATAGACATATGAGTAAACATTTCATGTATAAAATTTATATCTCAATATATAGACATATTTAAAAAATTAATTTAAAGATAATCATATAAGTCATAAGAATTTAATTATTATCCATTTTATTTAAAATAATATCTAACTATTTTTATACATTATAAGAATATATGAATAAATATATATACTTATATAAATGTATATATTGTAACACCCTAATATTTTTATGAAATAGATTTCTAAATAATTGGATTTCTTTTATGCCTTTCATTTCAAGTTATACCAAGTTAATATTTTTCTATACGCAACATCGGCTTATCTTACGTTACATGTAACACAGAGTTTCTATGAAATAACATTTTGTTATTATAATTATTTAGAAAATAAAATTATAACCTAGCCATTAGAATGGTGCGTATGAATAGGATTAACTAAATTAAGAAAATATGGCTTAAACATGTATATATAATCAATTCATTGGTGACTAATTAATTATAAATGAAAATAAAACCCTTTGGAAAATAAAAGGAAATGGATTTCTGGAAAACTATTTAAATGCACACAAGTGTGTTTTATAAAAATAAAATAAACCAATCACTATTTTTTTATTATATTAATTTATATATAATATATTCAATCTAATAATTACCATTCATACTATGTGTAGATATGATATAAAAATAAATCTAGTTTTATGCATAAAAATAGTTTTTTCTTCTAAAAAGTTGTTTTATCTTCATTTAATGGTTATTGTAAAACTAAATTTTGACACTTTTATAAATTTTATTTTACTAAATAAACTTCATTTTTTAAATTGGGATATCAAAATTTATTTTGGTTGAATTTTTGGCATTTTTCTGATAAGTTTCATTTTTTGATGAATAGTGAAAAATATTGCATTTTAATTGAAAAATGACTTTTCATATAAATAATTTATATTTGTAAATTATATTTTAAATTATTATTAAAGTAAAATTAGATAAAATATAGATTTATCAATCCATTTCAGGTCATTATAATCTTTTTCATATTAAACTTGGATATAGAAATATTTAAAACTTTTGAACATTTTCACTTAAGAACCATCATTCTCACCCCATCTACGGGATTAATTTTAAATTAATTTTATCCAATTTAGTGTTTTTAATTATGAAAAATGGATTACATATTTGTAATAATATGTTCAAAATTTATTAAATAGGTCCCTTTTATTTTTGTACAATATAACAGTAAACTTAGTAATTTTACTTCCATTATTAAGGGTAAATCAGTTAATTTAGGGTGAAATAATATTATAAATATTAGAAACTTATCCAAAATCTAGTCCTAATTTTATTTTAGGAGTTATTTTCAACCAAAATCATCCATTTTTTAAATTTATGAACTCTTGCAGCCACTTGGATGACTCTAAGACCCTTATAGTATTTTATTTTAAGAAAATTCAAACTTATCACACTAATGTTTTTAATAACTATAACATTTTTAATATATGGTAATACCGACGATATCTTTGACCGTAAATATTATTTGGAAGCATAAAATATTTATATTAATCATGGTAATTTATTTTTTATTTTTAGTGAATAAATAATTACCTTAAATAATTACATAATGATGATGCAGTAATTATTCAATTAATGAAACAATAAAATAAATGATATTAAAAATATTAAATGAAATATAATATGAATTAATTAAGGTTCTAAAAGAGTTTTATAGATTATTATGACATATTAGGGGTTTATTTAAATATTTCTTTCTACTATATCTTGTTTTCTTAATTTTCTTAAAGTCAAAGTAATGAATAGTATCAAAAATTACACTAATGATATTTTATGAAAATAATATTTTATTAAATTATTTAGAAATCATAAAAATAATAAATAAGTAAAAGGGTATGATTAATTGTCTAAAATATCATAAATTGTCTATTTATGGTCCAATTTACACTTTATAAGTAAAAATTACATCCTATTAACATTGAAAATTGTTGTTTTAGTTAAAATTAAAATAAGTTAACTAAGGGTTAATCAAACTGATAAGGTTTAAAATAGGTCCAAAATTTGTATAAAATCTATTATTTTATGAAATTAAAACCTTATATTATCTTATCTTCTAATCCATGGAATTTTTTTGGTATTTTTATTGAGATTTAATTTACTATAAATTAATATTTTAAAAATTTTGAAAAGTTCCCCTCACCTCAATTATAAAAGGGAGCCTCTTATTCTATTTTATTCACATATAAAAACCTAATAGGTTTAGAAAAAACCCTTTAAAAAAAACCTCCAAAATTCACTCCCTTATTCCTATAATCCTTTGTGAGACAATCCATCCAAGGAAGTCCTTTAGTGCAAACCAAAAGGAGATACCTGAATAAAAGTTAACGTTCATCAATGAACATTTTTGTTTTATTTCTTATTTAAACCAATTAAATTATTTTTATATAATGTTTTTATAATAATATAAGTATCTTAAATATACTTATATTTGTTCATGTTAAGTTTATTACCTAAAAATCATGCACTTCAATCAAATGGGATATGCAATCATCGTTCGTGTGTACGGCGGACTACTACCTCGCAAACCAATGTCATTTTTTCTTCTATTATAACATTTAAAGGTTGGGAATAATGATGGATTTATATTTTATATATGATATAAAAATTATTATTATTATATTATTATTACTATTCTATAATTTTCATATCACACATACCTTCCTACTTTCCATTTTGTAAGAATATGATAATGTCATTCGTGTGTATGATGGACTACCGCCTCACAAAGCGATCTGATTCATTCAAACTTTACATGAAATTTATTAAGGATGGTTTTCATAAAAGTATTTCATAAAAATTAAATTAAAATGATTCTATAATCATAATATATCATATACTTTTCTTTATTTTAATTCGAAAAGAAAATAAAAACAACACTCATGTGTACGTACAGCCTACCGTCTCCATGAATGGTGTGTTTTATTTTCTACCACATATATACTGAATATATATGATATTTATATCATGTTTTTAATTATGGATATTATTAAATCATGATATATGTAATAATACTGAGAATATATAGTCAAAACATGTACAAAGAACAATGCAATTATTACCCGAAACATAAATTTCACATGGAATTATTAATAAATGAGTAATATAAAGTCATAAGTAAATAATATATGGTATGATATATATAAATATGGTTCTATTTTAAATTTATTTCAAACTTATATTTATTATATTTGAGGTTTGAACGTGTATGAATGAATTCAAGACTTAAGGTAAGGGATTTTTGTCTCACTTTTTACTTTGTGAGACACATGCTATATTCACCACCTCTTTATTCCATGTGGTGTATATGATTAAAATTAATTTAATTTATGATTATTATATTTAAAATTATTGGTATTGATATATCCATTTGAGTATCTCTGTTTCATGGGATTACAGTTTCAAATTTACCAAAGAGTTAAAGGATTTTTATGTCAATTTTATTTCTGTGGGACACATGCCTTATACACTACTTGTTTATTCTATGTAGTGTATATACTACCCATGAATATAGTTTTATGAGTATAATCCTGAATAATATGGTATTTACATATCTATATTATTTTATTTATTTAATGGGGAATACGATTTGACTGATTACAATGTGGTAAGGGTTTATTTCATAATCTAATTATTATTCAAGATTGTTTATGTTTAAATATATTCTAGGTAATATTCATTTTCCATGTCCATGTTTTATAAAAAAAATTCAAAATTTTTTTTACTATTATAAAATGAATTTTTAATTTCATTTCTAACTCATGTGTGACTTTTTAAAAAATGGTTTTAAAATAATATTTTTTTCGTTTTCTAAACAAGGATCATTGTGAATTTTTCGACAAAAATATAAAGATAGAATGTTATTTTACTAATACAGCATGAACGAATTTTCATGATTTAATGACACTTTAATGTATAATGGAGTAATTTACAATTTTACAAGATTATTTTCAAAGAAAATGTTCTCCTTTTTAATATTGTGACTTTTAAAATAAATAATGATTTCAAAAATAGAAAGGATATTTTACTCAAAAATTATTTCAAGTGATATCTAAAAACTATTTTCTATATATGATAAAATTATTTGATGTTGCTTATGATTTAATAGGGTTATGATTCAAGGATACTATCCTTATTATTTCTATGGTTGTTTTATGTTTATGATAGAATGATGTTTAGAATCCTGTTACTTTTCAATGTGATATGCTATGATGAAATGTTTGTAGAAACCATTTCTTTTCATGATTTATGATGTGTTGAATGATTTATGTTCTTGTGGATCACTTATGTATTATTTTATTTAGGTGATGGTTAGTACCTATATCTCACCCTAATTTATTAAGAAAACATGTATAACCTGTGAGGTAAATATGTTATGTGGAACCTAAATTCATATTCACAATTATATGCATGGACCTAGTTTTAATGTCCATATGTTTATGCATGGACATGTATTTCATGTCCATAATTTTATTCTTGGACTTGGTTTCATGCCCATAAGTTTATTCAAGGGCCTGATTTCATGTCGTTAACTTAACGAGTGAACCTGTTTCTATTTATACATGTTCACAAAGTTATAAGTTTATGTATTAGACACAATTCTAATTTTATGCCAATGTCATTTTCTCATGGATCATGTTTCCTTATTATTCATGTATTATGAACTACCAATATTTATGTCATGATTCATGTATATAATCTTTTACATGCAGAGTGTTATCTTCAAATGTTATGGTTATGTTCTCATACCCTTATGTTTGTGTTATAATTACTTAGCTCACTTGTTTACCCTTACTAATCATCTGAGATCACTCTTTTCTTATTTTTCTTTTTCCTGGGTTAAGTAGAAAGGTTTTAAGTAGGTGTAATAAATGGGAATATATTTTTGGGAATCATTGAATGTCCTTCACTAAACTAAAATTTTTTGTTCTAAGTTTCCAAAGGAACTAAACTATTACGGTCCTCGGTCATGGGTTTGTGTAATGAAATTTATAGTCATATAAAATGATGTAACATCCATGTATAAAAAATTAGGTTCTATTATTGGTATCAGAGGAAAGCTCTATTCAACCTTTGGAATATAGAATAAGAAAACATTAGTGATATCCCTATATATATTTATAAGGAAATGTATTGGGATGTCTTTAAGGATAAGTCTAAGGATGAGTTAAATTATGAATGACCTAGGATAAACTTAATGTATCATAGACTAAGAACTATAAAAATACCAGTGCTTACTCAACATACCAGTGCTTACTCACAACCTCCCCTAGTCAAAGTAGGTAACCACTTTAGTGGTGATTACAAATAACCATTTTTAGTGTTTTGGGAGGTTATAACCCCTTCTAAATGAAAAAACAACATCTATAATCACCCTATGTTTTTATAGTTCTTAGTCTATGATACATTAGGTTTATCCTAGGTCATTCACAATTATCTTCTATTTAAATCCTTCATTATGGTTTATAAAGAGTTTATGTATTTCCAAATAATATCCTCCTCAAGAGTGTTAAATTTAAATGAAACTGATGGATTAAGGGAGGTTAACTTCCCCTAATTGGATTTCAAACCCACTTTTAGGGGAATCTATCCCTTAACGACCCCAAAATAGTCTTCCCTTTTATTTTTTCTGACCATGGACACTGTGACACCCACGACACCCACCCAATGACCCCAAGACACACACCCTGACAACTTGACACCACCCTTGAGACATCCACACCATGACACCTGACACCCTAAGACACACACACCAGACACCCACAACCCCCACCATAATAACCTAGGACACACACCATGACATCCCTTCGCATCTACGGGACCTGATACCCCCACGGGGACACCCTAACACCCCGAGAGACGCAACCCAGACACCCCTCGACACCCACAGAGACACCATGACACCCCCTTTGTGTTTGTAGTCCCTGACACCCACCTCATGTGTGGATGAAACATGCCTATTCACCACACCCACGCTCTGATGGTAAAATTTGAGGTGGGATTTAAAACTGAGAGCGACACAAAACCAGCGACCACCTTTACCTCTCTACCTCCTAAAGTTTCATTTATGATATACAATAATTTATATTTATTTAGTTATAGAAGTATTAGATATTATATATATCTGTGTGTGTGTGTGTGTGTGTCTAGAAATATATATAATATAATATATTTTTGTATAATATATGATATATTTCTATATAATATTTTTGTAATATATAATACATATTTTTTATATAATATATATATATATATATATTAGATATAGAAATAATAGATGATATATACTCTATTTGTGTATAATATATATATAATATATATATTTATTTATATTTATACATATATTCATAAATACATTTATATTTGCATGTCTATGTATATATTTATGTATTTATATAATGTTTATAGATATAATATAATTATAATATATATTTTTATATAATTATTTTTATATACTTATGTGTATGTGTGTGCATAACAATAATATTATTAATTATTTTTATCATACCTATTTCTTAAACTGTAAAAATTATATGTTGGTTTTATAAATATTATACATTTATATATTTTATAATTTATATTATACATATATTATATTAAATACATTTATATTATATATTTATGTATGTAATTATATATGTTTATATTATATCATGTATACATAGATATATATATACATGGAAAATAAAATAGATTCATATAATTAGAAATATACAATATAATTAAATGGTATAAATATATATAATAAATTAATTTATAATTAATCCGATATACTATAAAATATGTAAAATAATTATATAATATATATAAATTTACATATAATAAAATATTTATAATATAATATAATATATATATAATATAATTATATAATATATTTTTATATTTATATTTTGTCTATATTATATATATTTGTATACATAATATAATATAAATGTATTTATACATAGATATACAATACAAACATAGTTCATATAATATATGTATAGTATAAATCAAAATATAAAGGTATAGTTTTTATAAAAAAATATATTTTTTATATATATTTGAATAAATATATTTATAGTTACATTTATATAATGTATACCAATATTTATATAAGTGTAAACTTTTGTTTATATGTATAAGTAGTTTTTAAAGTATATATACAATATATTGATATATGTATATTTATAATGTATTTTAATACATTAATATTATTTGTTTATGTAATATATATATATACACATGAATGCACATGCACATATATAATATAAAATTTGAATTTATATGACATTTATTTTAAAAAAAATAGAGGGGGTTCAAAACCCCCTCTAATTAAAGGGATTAGTGGTTGTTCATGAATTCCCTATAATTTACTGAAATAGAGGGTGTTGATAACCCCACTAATCTCATAAATTATAGGGGGTTCAAAACCCCCACTATTTATTTTAAAAAAACAAATTCCATTATATATATAGCCTCTAAAATCCAAAAAAAAGTGATATATATAGCCTCTACAATCCAAATGAATATTATATATATATATATAGTGCCTCTAAAATCCAATTGAATATATAGAGCCACTAATTATTAAATTAGCGGTGGTTTTGACATAATCGCCTCTAAAATCCTTCCAAATATTAAAAAAATGCTAAAAACTTATAGGGTTCGTAAACCCCCTCTAAATTTTATGATTAGCATGGGTTGTGCATAACCCCCTTTAATTTATATAGAAAATGAATTTATAGGGGGTTGTGCATAACCCCCTCTTATCACTCGGTTTTTTATACTGAAATAAGGTGTCATGATATAAACATCCTATAGGTGGTTTTTCATTATTATGTGGTTTTCCGCTATGATAAGTGTTGTTCACACTATACTTTTTATTTTGGTCAATTTTTGGAACCCAAAGGAACCACTTTAGTACTAAATGTGATGGGAAATGCAACGATTTTCCTCCTAAGCAACTGAATTCTATAGGAGCTGAAATACAAAATATTTTTGTTATGATCACACAACTTTATCATTCTATGAATCATGCTCAGCTTCTAAATGAGAAGAAGAGAGAACAATATTCTGTTGATTCCTTCATGAGGCTGCGTCTAACTTTTTTTAGTGGGCCTTCTAATCCACTATTTATTGATCAATGGATCGGTACCACTGGAAGGATATTTTTTATCCTCTAGTGTTCGAAACATAAAAATTTCATTTTGGTTGTCTATCATTTTGAAGGTGAAGCAGATCAATGGTGTAATATTATCAATAATACCATGTAATGGAAAGAAATTGACTCCATGTAATGTGATATTTTTAATAAATCTTTTTCAATAAGTACTTTCCTTGTATTCTTTGTATAAAAATAGATAAGGAATTCCTTGAGTTAAATCAAAATTATGTTTAATATATTGGAACCTATGAAGAAAATTTTAAAAGACTTTCAAGGTATTATTTTGGCATTATCATCCAACCTAAAATTAAGGTTGATCAATTCTTTGGTGGCTTTAAACTAAGTTTCTAGAGGTAGTTAGCCATAAGGGAATTCAAAAACTATGAAGAAGTTATCTGATGATCCATGAGGGTGGAAATGGAGGTAGGAGTTACGTATCATTCTCATGGTTTTGAAAATAAATGGAAGATAGAGTTTAAAGGAAAATATAAAAACCATGGAGAAAAGAAGATTAGATTTCCTATATGATGAAAGTGTGGAAAGAAACATTGAGGAAATTGTTTTAAGGGGACTAGTAAAGTTTTTAAGTGTGGGAAAGAAGTTAATTGAGCAATTAACTACTGAATTGATGGGAAAATTTTATCTAATAATGAAAATATAAAAAAGGATGCATTGAATGAACCCCCGAACTTCAATTCCTCAAGTGTAATGAAAATGGGCATTATGCTAATCAGTGACCAAATACAAGGGTTAACAATGATGAAACTATAGGTTGCTTACCATGAACATTTTACAATTCACAATTGAATGGTTTTCTAGTTGTACAATGTTCATGGTAAGCAAGCTATAGTTTCAGATACTGTAATTTATACTGCTTCAAATAATACTGATGGAATTGATCCATCCAATCCACCTCTAAGCAGTAGCATTGTTGGTCTGGCTGTTTCACGTGCTCTATAGTCTTTTTTTCTTTCTAAGGGTGGACAACATAAGGATGTAACTTCCCTAACCCCTTCTCTATGTATATAAAGGTATGGGAATGTTACATATTTACCTTACAAGAAATCTTCAAGTGACATTGCTCCTCACAGTGATAGTCAATGGGTTTCAACTATTGAGACTCCCATGAAAAATAAGGCAATGAGCACGTCGGGCCTAGACCTGGATCAACGTATTAAGGGGAAACCAAACATAAAGGTTAGTACTCATAAATCCTTTGAATTATTGGCATTAGGAAGCAATGATGAGGATGGACAAACAAACAATCAGGTTTCAGAAGCTGAAGAAACAATGAATCTTGTTGATGTTGCATTTCTAGATGATAGATATGGGCCATGGGTGCAGGTCAAAACTTGGAGGTGGGGTGAAATATACGAGGTTTAGGTGGGAGTTTTTACACCATATAATTTTTACTCATTCGTGAGTTTTTTTATTTCATTTATTTGTGATGTTTTATGTTTGTTACTTTGTACTCTTCTTTTCTCATTTTAATAAAAGGGGCTTCTTTGCCTCACCCTTACAAAAAAATGAACTTTTTCAAACCTATTTGGGCTATGGTATTGTGTTCATTAACCTTATCTTGACCAGTTTCTCTATCTCTCTCTACTAGTTTTTGGGGATTTGTTTTCACTTCCAAATACAACTTTTAATTTTCCACCAATGTTTTCCCTATGTGAAAACCTAGTTATGAGTTACTTAAAATAATGGGGTAGAATGTAACACCATGAGATTTTCATAAAATATATTTTTAAATAATTTTATTTATTTTATGTTTTTTATTGCACACAAAAGTAATTTAATCTTTTACTACATGCAACATTATCTTATCTTGTGTTACACGCAACACTAAGTTTACACAAACCATCATTTTATTATTATAATTATTTAAAAAAGACAATTATAACCTAGCCATTACAATGGTGGGTATGAAAAATATTAAATTAATTATAAAAATATGGTTTACACATGTATATATAATTAATTATTTGGTGACCAATTAGTTATAAATGATAATAAAAACCTTTTGAAAATAAAAGGAAATCTTTTTCTGAAAAAATATTTAAATGCGCTAAAGTGTGTTTTATACCAATAAAAGAATAACACTTTTTGAATTATATTAATATATATATAATATATTGAATATAATTTTTAATAGTCATCCTATGTTTTTTTAAGACATGATATAAAAATAAATCCATTTTTATGCTTTAAAACTATTTTTTTCTAAAAAATAGTTTTATCACCTTTTAATGGAGCACTTGTTTTAAAAATATATTTTGACACTTTTATAAATTTTATTTGAAAACATAGACTAAATTTTTAGATAGAAATATAAAAATTTATTTTGGTTGAATTTTTTTTATTTTCATGATAAGTTCCATTTTTTGATGAATAGTGAAAAATAATGCATTTTAATTGAAAAATGAATTTTCATCTAAATAATTTATAATGTTAAATTATATTTAAAATTGATTTTAAAGTGAAATTAGATCAAATATACATCAATTAATTCATTTTACTTCATAGGAATATTTTTTATATTAAATTTGGATAGAGAAACATTTCAAACTTTTGAACATTTTCACTTTAAAACCCCACTTTCTCTTCCCGTCTATGGGATTAATTCTAAATAAATTTTACCCACTTATGGGTTTCTAATTTTGAAAAATTAATTAAACATTTTTAAAAATTATTTATAAATTTTTTAAATAGATCTATTTTATTTTTGGACAATATGAATAGTAAATTTAGTGATTTTATTACCACAATTAAGGGTAAACTATGTAATTAAGGGTAAAAATAATATTATAAATATTATAAAATTACCATAAAAATTATCCTAATTTTATATTATGAGTTCTTTTAGACCAAAATAATCCTTCGGCATAATTTATGACCTCTTAGAGCCACTTGTATGACTTTAATATCCTAATAGTATTTTATTTTAAGAAAAGTAAAACTGTTCACACTAATGTTTTTAATAAGTATAAATTTTCTAATATTTGGTAATCCAGAAGATATCTTTGATCGTAAATATTATTTGGAAATATAAAAAATATATATTAATCAAATTAGTTTATTTTTAATTTTTAGTGAATAAATAAGTACCTTATATAATTACACAATGATGATGTAATAACTATTCAATTAATGAAACTTTCAAATAAATGATATTAAAAATATTAAATAAAATATAATTTGAATTAATTGAGTTTATACATGAATTTTATAGATACGTATGACATACTAGGGGTTTATTTAAATTTATATATATATATATATATATATTATTGATTTTCTTAAAGTCAATGTAATAAACTGTGTCAAAATTAAAACTAATGATATTTTATAAAAATAATATTTTATTAAATTATTTAAAAACCATAAAAATATTCATTAATAACAATGGTGTGAGATATAATCTAAAATTTCATTAATGTTCCATTTTTCCAATTACACTTTATAATTAAATATTACACCCTTTTAATATTAAAACAATTGTTCCTATAGTTAAAATTAGAATAGGTTAACTAAGGGTTAATAAAAATGATAAGGTTTAAAATAACATAAAAAGTTGTTAAAATTTTCTTTCTTTATGATATTACAACCGTATATTATCTTATATTTGAATATATATCCTTTTGGAGGTATTCATATTGAAATTGAATTTAATATAAATAAATATTTTGAGAAATTCCAAAAGTTCCCCTCACCTCAATTATAAAAGGGAACATCTGCTTATATTTTCCTAAAATATAAAAACATATTTGGTTCAGAAAAAACCTATAAAAATATCCTTCAAACTTCCCTCCCTTCTTCCTCTAATTCTTCCTTTGGGAAGAAATAAAACCAAGGAAGTTCTTTGATGAAATCCAAAAAAAGATACCCAAAGAAGAGGTAACGTTCATCAGCGAACATTTTTTTATTTATTCCTTAAAACTATTCAATTTTTTTATATAATTTTTATATAATACTCTCAATATATTAAATATATATAGTTTTTTTATGTTATGGTCATTACCTAAAAATTTTCTCTCTTCCATCAAATGGGATACGCAATCATTGTTTGTGTGTATGGCGGGTTACAGCCTCGCAAACCGATGTCGTCCGTTGTGATATATATATATATATATATATATATATATATATATATATATATATATACATATATTATTTTATTATGATTCTATAATTTTTATATCACACATACCTTCATGCTTTCCAATTTGTGGGAATACGAAAACATCATTAGTGTGTACGGCGGACTACCGCCTCACGATGTAATGTGGTTCATTCACACTTTACATGAAATGTATCAAGGATGGTTTTAATAAAAATATGTGATATATATGACATAAAAATAATCCTGTAATTATAATATCTCATATAATTTTCTTTCTTTTAATCCAATATGAAAATGAAAACAGTGTTCATGCGTATGTGCAGCCTACCATCTCCAAGATAGTGTATTTTATTTTCTACCTTTAAATTTTATGAATCACCATAAATACATATATACTAAATATATATGATATTTATATAATAGTTATCATTATTAATATGATGAAATCATTATCTATGTAATAGTACCAAGAATAAAAAGTTAAAACATGTACGAAAAACAAAGTAGTTCATACATAAAACATAACTTTAACATGGAATTGTTAATAAATGGGTAATATAAAGTCATAAGTAAATAATATATGGTATGATATATATAAATATTGTTCTTTGGTAAATTTATGATAAAGTTATATTTATTATACTATATTTTTTAACATGTATGAAGGAATTCAAGACTTAAGGTAATGGATTTTCGTCGCACTTTTTACTTTCTGAGACACATGCTATATTCACCACCACTTTTTTTCATGTGGTTTATATAATACACATGAATTTAATTTATGATTATTAAATTTAAAATTTTTTGTATTCATATATCCATTTTAGGATCTCTCTTTAATGGGATTACGATTTCATAGTTACTAAAGCGGTAAGGTATTTTTTTTCTCACTTTTATTTATGTGGGACACATTCCTTATACACAACTTGTTTCATTTGTGTGGTGTATATACTAAAAATGAATTTATTTTATGAGTATTATACTAAATATTATGGTATTTTAATATTCATATGATTTTATTTCTTTCATGGGTCATACGATTCGACTGATTACAAGGTGGTAAGGGTTTATTTCACAATCTCATTATTATTCAAAAAGTGTTTATGTTTAAATATACACTCAAGAATATTTATTTTCCATGTATGAGTATCCTAAAAATTTTATCAAAACTTTTTTTAATATTAAACTATGAATATTTAAAGTAATTTTTTACTCATGTTTTAGTTTTTAAAATATTGTTTTAAAATAATATTATTTTCATTTTCTAAACAAGGCTCTTTGTGACTTTTCTGAAAAAAATATACATAAGGAATTTTTTTTACTTATACAACATGAGAGGATTTTCCCACTTTCATGATACCTTAATTTATAGAGTAATACTTTACATGTTTTTCAAGATTATTTTTAGAGAAATTTTTTTCCTTTATAATTGTGCTTCTTTTTAAAATAAATAATTATTTCAAAAATGGAAATGATATTTTCCTCAAGAATTATTTCTTGTGATCTTTCAAAATCATTTTCCATATAAGATAAGATTATTTGTATTACTTATTATTTATTGGGGTTATGATTCAAGGATATTATCATTATTATTTATATGGTTGGTCTATGTTTATGATGGAATGATGATTATGAATCCAATTACCTTTCAATGAGATATGTTTTGATGAAATGTATATAGAAACCATTTTCTTTCATGATTCATGATGTGATGAATGATTTATGTTCTTGTGGAATATGTATGTATAATTTTCTTTATGTGATGGGTGAGACTGATATCTCCCTCTAATTATTTGGGTAAATATGGATAACTTATGAGGTAAATATGTTATGCATGAACCTAAATTCATGTTCACAATTCTATGTGTGGACCTGGTTTTCATGTCCATAAGTTTATTCGTAGACTTGGATTTCATGTTAATAATATTATGCATAGACCTGGTTTAATGTACATAAGTTTATAAAATGGCCTAATTTCATGTCCTTAACTTAATGAGTGAACTACTTTCCATTTACACATCTTCACAAAGTTATAAGTTTTTGTATTTTACACAATTCCATGTTTTATGACAATTTTATTTTCTCATGGTTCATGTTCCCTTATGATTCATGTCTTATGAACTTATAATATTTATGTCATGATTTATTTATATTATCTTTAACATAAACTTTATGATCTTAAAATGTTATTCTTATGTTATCATACCCTTATGATTATGTTATTCTTATGTGTCTCTCATGTTTACTCATATTGAGCATTTGAGCTCACCCTTTTCTTATGTTTCTTTTCCCCAGGTTATGAAGAAATGTTTTAAGTATCGGTACCAAATGGGAATATCTTTGAGGGAAATATTGAAGATCCTTCACGATAATAGAATATTATGTTTTAAGTTTCCTAAGGAACAAAACTATTATGGCCCTCGAACATGGGTTTGTGTAATGTAATGAATATTCATGTAAAATGATGAAATATTCATGTATGAAAAGATAGGGTATCTATATAAATAATGTTTATATATACATATGTATGTGTATTAATAAACATATATATATATTTATTTATTTATATTTATATTCTAATATATATAAATGAATATGAATATATCTAATATATTAAAATAAAAATAAGTGTGTATATATATATCACACAGTTCTAAATATATATGAATAAAGAGAAATATTTTAAAATATATAACAAAACATGATTGGTAGAGTGGTAAAGGGAATTGAAATGCATAACAGAGGTCATAGGATCAATTCCTAGCACAAGAGGGTATTTAGAGGAGCCATTATAGCATTAAGGAAGGGTGGTTGGGTGTTCGCGGCCACTGATAATTGGTTACGGGTGCGTGAGTGATGGTTAAGGAGTGTAAAGCGCTAATAAATGGGGTCACAATAGCTGAGAAAGAGGGGTGTTGTGGTGCATGTAAAAAATATTTTTTTTCAAATTTTTTATCAGCGCTAAAAAAATATTGTTAAAGGGTTTCTTTATCATAATTTTTTTAGTGTTGTTAAAATGAATCCTTTATCTATGCTATAAAATCATTGATAAAGGAACCCTTTATCAACACTAAAATAAAGAAATAAAATAGGGGACATTTATCACCGGTTTTTTTGGTTCTATTAAAGGGTCCATTTATGAGTGATTTTTTCTACCGATGATAAAGGTTAGACCTTTGCTTCACTATGGTAGTCAATGCTTTATTAATACTGATATGGCCTATTTTTAGCATTGTTAAAGTCCTAATTTGTAGTAGTGAAACTTTTAATAAGAAAATATTATTAAAATATAAAAAATTATAATATTTATATTCAAAAATTAATTTTTATTTATATACATTAATTACAAAATGAATGTATGTATTAATATCAATGTGATATATCGATATATATATATATATATATATTAATAATTCTAAAAATTATGTAAATGAATATAATGTGTTGTTAGTATGTGATATTTAAATTTATATATTTCTATCAATGTATATGTGCATATATGTGTATGCATTATGTTGTGCATGTGTGTTCTGTGTATATGTGTATATATAGATGCTGTACATGTACAAATTAATGTATGTGTACATGTGTATGTATGGAATGTACTTATTTAACATTTGATGAATATTTTTTCATTTTTGATATAATATTTTTTGAATTTATTCATTTTTTATGCATATTTATATTTTACTAAGAATTATTTTTATTATATTTTTAATTTATATGATTAATATTTATTCAATTTTATTTATTAGGTTGCAATATTTTAAAAATGTATGAAATTTATATAATTAAGTTATTTAAATGCTTTTATTAATATTTCATTCATTTTTGTACGTGTTTACAATTCATGTAGTTTTTCATATATGAATTCATTTTTTAAAATAGTTTTTCAATTAATTCATTTTTAATATTTCTTTCATTTAATATTATTTATTCATTTTTAATATTTATTTTTTTATAACTTTTGGAATTTAATCATTTTGTAATATTTATTTATGCATATATTTATTTATTATATAAGTAAAATTTTTAATAAGTTTGTAATTTATATGAACAATATTTATTCTCTTTTATTTGTTAAGTTTTAACATTTAAAAAAAATTGAAATTTACATAATTACTCTATTTAAATGAATTTTTAATTAATTTTTTAATTTAAATAGTTAATTATAAAATTATAAATATATATAATTTTTTTAAAAAAAAAATTGTAAAATTATAAATTAATATATATATATATAATTATAAAATTATAATAAATATATTTAAATAATAAATATATTTATAATATTTATAATTGTATATATTAATATATTAATAAATATATATAATTATATAAATATATCTACATTTATAATTATATACACATATTTATAAATATACGTATTTATAACTATAATTATTAATATATATTTATATTTATATAAATATAAAATCATAATAAATATTTTTAAATAGTAAATATATATAATTAATAAATATATCTATAATTGTATACAACTATTTTTAAATATATTTATTTATAAATAAATATTTATATATGTTTATATTTATTAATAATTATATTTATAAATACATATATATCATTTTTTAAATATATTTACAATTATATAAATATTTATTTATAATTATAAACATTTTAATTTATTTATAATTATATACATTTATTTTATATATATATATTATTAATATTATTAATATTAAGTCTTTATCTGCACTTTATTAGTGCTGATAAAGAGTTATCTTTATCGGTTCTAAAAAACGATGATAAAATGTATCTTTATCAGCGCTAAAAAATAATTGATAAAGATCGATTTTATCAACGCTTATTATTTTAGTGATGATAAAACCACTATTTATCAGTTCTTATAAAAAAGAATCGATAAAACCATTCTCAATATTTTAAATAGATCCCTAATAGGTTTCTCCTCGCTCCTACCATTCAAGCTCTCATGGAACCAAATCATTGTCCTTACTCTTCTTCGGTCTTCTCAATCGAATTGATCCTCTCAAAAGCTGAGCTATGTGATTATTTCTACTTCTTTTTAATTGCGATCCTTGTACTTTCCCTCACCGATTTATTTTATTAGTTCCTGAGGATCCACTGCTCATTGCATGCCACTTCCCTACTCCCATCGTACCATCAAACCCAGTCGAGGTCCTCCCTAACAAGAGAATATAGAACATGTTCTACCACCAGTACAGTGAGCCTCAAACACTGTCATCCTCAGTGTCTCACTCTCATGTCTGCACTACAACAAACCAACCATTTATGAGTGGTTTCAGTTGACTACCATTATTGATAATACACAAATAAGAGTTTTCTTGGGGTTTGTCTATTTTTTAATTTATGGTTCATGTCAAGATTATGATAAGTAGTCATTTGGGTGAATAAAATGAATTAGTGGCATTTTTTCATGGAAATTTTGATTTTTTCCATATTTTTTAGGTGTTCATGCATGTCGAAAACAAGTGTAGTGGTTCTAATTAGCATCACGGTGATCGATGGGGTGATTCATCTAATTTGGTGACCATTGGTGTAATTTATAAATAATTTTAATTATATGTATGTAAATAATTTGTGCATAAATATTTTAAAATTTTTATGTGAATAATTTTAATAATTTTTTAAATTTAAAGTTTTAAAAAATAATTTATACTAATGGTTATGTATTAATTCATGCAATATATTTTAAAATAAATAAATTTACAGAATATATAAATGATTTTAATGAATATGTGAAATCAAATTTGTTTGAAAAAAAATTAACTTTTAAATTTGTATTAATATATTTGTCGTAGTTTAATGTTTATCAAATTTTTTTGTCTTGAAATTATACTGATATATTAAAATCAAGTTATGTGATCACTTGTGATCCATTGATCCCACTCGAACAACATTTTTTGTTTTTAATTTACCCAAATGGGTTAAACACCATGCACACAAAAGATCTTATTTGTCCTCGATCTAACTCACTAATTCTCCACCCAATCTCCCTGCCTTGATCCACTATCGGTTCACCCTCTCCCATTACATCATGTTCATTTCACTCATTCATCATAATTTTTCACTTTCATTGCATGTAGATTCTAGCTATGCACTGCAAAAACTCTATCCACTTATCATGTAAGGTGGTGACTAAAAATGATTAGTAGGAAGAGTTTTTGTAGTGCATAGATGGTAATCGGCTCAAAATTCCAAATATCGATCATACTCCCATTGATTAAAATCAAAAAATTATTCCCATTTGATTCCAATTATCCCTCTTACTCCCATGGTTTAAAACCACAAAGTATTTTTAAAATATTTCATTACCTTGTGTATTTTATTTTTAGCAGCCATTATAGTATCATCTTTCATTATTTCTTTCTTTTCAGGAAACCAAAATATAAAGAAATATGGTTTCAACATGGAATCAATTTCATTTTGATATTGGTGTAAATTTTATTTCGAGATTCATTAATAAAGGGGGTTTTCTTATTTATTTTTTATTTATTTTATTTATTTTTTTATTTCATTAACAATATTCTATGAATTAATTTTTTATTAATATGTTATGGATTATTATGTTTTGTGGAGTTATAGTTTTTTGAATCCAGGTTCCTTTAAAGTTAACTGAAATAGAATATTCATGTGTTGTATATTAAATATAATTATTTTTAACATAGAAAACATGTTCAAGGTTTAGTTTTGTATTAATTATTGATTATTTATATGTCAATTAATTATTATATTCTATCATACTAAATCAGAACATATTTTGTATGAGTCAAGAAATATATTTTATGGTAAATTTATTTTATAAAGGAAGTGTATTAGGAAAATGTTTTATGATTTAATAAGTTATAAAAATTTTTCTTTACATGTGTTTTGTATTAAATTTATAATATATTTTATTATATTTATAAAATATATTTATTAATAGTTTGTTTTTTTGATACAGATCATGATTTTTGGGAGATAGTGTATGGAATTCACTTTTTATAAATATTTGAAGAAAATCACACCCCCACCCTCAAAGGGGGTGAAAGTGATGAAGACAAAGGGTTTTATACCTAACAATGAGTTTATAATCATCTAGAAAGGACCTGGGTTAATGAATAGTTTTTTAAATTATAGCAAATCTTTGTGCTCTATATTCTGACATAATATTTTCTCAATATACAATTATTTATTCTATAGATTTTGTTTTGTATCTTAAAAATTATATTTTTATATATTAATAAATTTACATATTTTATATATTAGGTTTATTTTTTTTGAGTTATGTAACCTTTATTTTTAATTAAAATTTTAAAAAATTTATATATGGAAAAAATCTTTTGAGAAAAAATTAAACTCTCATGCTTTAAAATTTTATTTTTTATAGTCATTAATTGTTAGAGTATTGAATTTGAATGATACGAGTTATTTTTTATTCTCATTGGTATATTAACTTTTATTTTAGTCACTTACCTGTGAGAATTAATCATGCATTCCTTAAATAGTATCATTTAAACAAAAGTGAATTGTGAGTGAATTTTCTACATTTTGGTGTTTTTTATCAAAGACAATTTTAGAATATTTATTGATATTACAAAATATTATTTATATTAAATAATAGATGCCCTATTTTGGGACTCACTTTTTTATTATTCTGATTGAATAATACCTTTGACTGATATTAGTATCACTTTTTATCCCCCATGTGCTATCAAAATCACTTTTTAGTTGATTAAATACATCATTTATCCAAAATTTAAAATCCATCCATATACTAAATTATTTCTATTTAATCATAAATTGATGATTAAGGATGTATCTTCTTCTTTTTATCTCCACTTTATTAAGGGAAAGAAAGTCTTAAGTATAGGGTAGTGGGTTAGTTGTAGCGAGGTGAGACATTTTTCATCATTTTATTTTTTTTCTTATCTCATTTGATTATTAATTTATCAATTTATTAAGTCTCAATGTCATGGACGATTGGAAACAAGATTCAAGAGTCACTGTTTATTTCATTATTGACTCGATATGAGTTATTATGGGGTTAGGTCTTGCAAATTTTCATGTTTAGGTTAAATACATAGTTATTTGAGTATATTTTTTTGTTCTTAGAAAAGAGTGAGAGTCTTTAAATTCTATAAATTCACATTTTTAGGAAGACCCATCATCATGAATAAAAAAAATAAAATTAATGTATATGTAAGGACACTATGAATTGATATTGGTGATAAAATTATTAGATTTAATATTATCTAAAGTTCAATAGTCTCTTTCTGAGGAAAAGATATTTATCAAACTAATTCATTATATGGAAATTATAATATGCCAAATGTTGAGAGAGAAAATTTCAAATCTGGATGATTAAAATTTTTTGTATAAAAATAGCTATCAACCATTGATATAGATAGCTAGTTTTGAAGTTATGTATTAAATTCCATATGATGATCACCTCTACGTTGGGTTTTGATGTGGGAGAGGTCTCTCTTGGGACTTGAGTTAGTGAAAGAGATGGTATATTAGGTTTATATAATATAGAAATTATTATTTATAAACCATATTTTTAAAATCTTAACCAATAATAAATGAATTTATATCTTTAAAATCATAGCCATTAATAATACTTCCTTACACTAATATTTTAATCATAAGATGAACTCTTTCTATGAAATGGTTTTTATAATTTCCTTATTTTTTTTAAATATTAATATGACCAAATCAAATAGGATGGATATGAATCAAAAATGCATGGATGAAAATCATATGAAAAAAGAGTATGAGGATGGGGTGAAAGAGTTCATCAAGTTTGAAAAAGATCTGGTATATGACCCCTCTCAAATTCTTTTTCTATGTTTACATTGTTGTTTTTCAAGACTAATTAGTTGAGGTGGGTAGGAAGATTATAAGATCTATCATGGAATATATCAAAGTTATAAATTTAGGACTAAAACCGATGAAAAACTAAATAAATCAAGTGAATAGAATAATATTTCTTTTTATGAATCATTTGATATGATTATAGGTGTGGACAATGATAAAGACTATATCAAGGATATGATTACAAGTGTGACCGATGCTGAAGATCATATTGAGGAAATGAAAATGAAAGTTGAATTTGGACTTTAGGATTTTCTAAAATTGTTTTAAAATGTAAAGAGTTTTGAAAAGATGTTATTGTGTGCTAGTTGTGATAAATATATAGCATTTTCATCCATACTAAAACTATATAATTTAAAAGCTAGAAATGGATAGAGTGATGCCGGTTTTATTGAACTGCTTTTTCTGTTGAATGATATGCTCCTAGAAGGTAATGAGCTTCATTTCCGAACATATGAATCTAAATGAATCCTACATTCAATGGTTATGATATCTAAAAGAATATATTCCTATCTAAATAATTGTATACTATTTCACAAGGACTAAAATCACTTTAAAAAGAATAGTGTAGTACCTCTCAATATAATAAAGATGAATCAGCTCCTACTAAAGTAGTATGGTACATTCCAACCATTCTAAGGTTTAGGTGCCTATATGGAAGTGAGGAGACTACAAGAAAATTGACATTGAATTCAGATACAAGAAATAAATATGGCAAAATTCATCACCCGAAAGACTCTCCTCAGTGAAAGAGAATTGATCAAAAGTATCCTGAATTTGGAAATGAGCTTAGAAACCTTCGCCTTTCACTATCTGTAAATTGAAGTGAATCCTTTCAGTTTTCATGGAAGAAATCACAATACAAGGCCAGTTATGTTGGTAAATTATAACTTTCCACAATGGTAATGAATGAAATGAAAATATATAATGTTATCTCTACATATATCAGGGAAAAAACAACTGGGTAATGATATTGATATTTATTTGGATCTATTGATTGAATATTTGAAACTGTTATGGGATTTAGGAGTTATGTTGTATGATACTTATATAAATGAATATTTCACATTGATATCCATGTTGTATGGGATGATAAATGACTTTCTCAATTATGGAAAATTTTCATGATATAAAATTTAAGAAACTCAAGGGTTTCCCTTTTTTGAACAAGGTACACATTAAATTAGGTTGAAATATTCATCAAAGAATGTATTTATAGGAAATCACATATTTATACCCTGAAAACATATGTGCTGGTATTGGATGACATCATTTAATGTTAGTTTAGAATAAAATACAACAGCATATCCACTAATAGGTGATAAGATATTTGAGAAAGTAAAAGATATGGATAGTAATTTTTTAAACCTTTTTCAAAAAAACATACAATAACTGGTTGGAAAATGAGATCATTTTTTTATAAAAATATCATATTAAAATTGTTTGTATGTGAGGAATTCTCTTGATGTTTTGAATATTGAAAAAAAAACTGTATGTGATAGTGTAATTATAAATTTACTAAATATACATAGAAAAAAAGGGTTGAATTAAGGCTAGTTTTGACATGATTGACATGGGAATACAAGAAGATTTAGTGCCATTGAAGAGTGAGAAATTGACTTTTCTTCCTCCATCTACTTACAATCATTCCAGTGAAGAGAGATATCAGTTTTTCACCTTATTGAATTATTTAAAAGTTCTATAGGGGTATTCATAAAATATCAAGAATATCATGTCAATGAGTGATTTAACGTTAAAGGGTTTGAAATCACATGAATTTCATTTTTTGATGAAAGATAAAATTCTTGTGGATTTATGTTGCATTTTTTCCAAGAATTCCCATCATACATTATCCAATATCTATTTATTTTTCAAATATATTTGTAAAAAAGTTACAGACCTTGATAAATTACCAATAATGGAAAAGTAAATTACTGTCATATTTTTTGAATTGGAGATGTTCTTCCCACTGGTATTATTTGATATGGTGGTTCACTTGATGGTTCACATTGTCAGAGATTTGACTATGTGATCATATACATTGTAGATGGATATACAAAATTTAATAGTATATAAATTTTTTGAAAGGTTGTTTTAATAATTGAAGTCATCTAAAAGATTGTATTATGGGGTGATATGTTGTTGAGGAAGCCATTGGATTCTGTACTAACTAATTTTATGATATATAAAGTATTGGTCTACCAAAATCTCATTATGTTGAAAATCTTGTGGGTGAAGTAATTTTTGGAATATAAGTTTTCAAAATTACAATTACAGATTGGGAGTAGGCCCACCTTTATGTTTTATATAATCTTTTAGATGATTACCCATATGTTGAAACACACAAAGTAATTCTTAAGAATTTGAATCCATGAAGGGATGAAATCTAGATATTAAGTACACATAATCAATAGTTTATAGGATGTTTTTGGGACCATATTATTGATACAAATAAAAATCAAAATTAAATTTCATAACAACTTCGATGACTAACCAGATGATGAAGTGTGCATGTATGTGATGTCCCAGACCCGAATGTCACTCAATGGGTGCCCTGAGCATGGTGGGGTACATGGCCTAAAGCACATCTCCACAAACACCAGAGGCTGCTGACTAGAAATGAGGGCCTAGGGTGTGTTCATGGGGAGACTATGCCCTCATTACAAAAGTGTAGCATAGTGGATAAATGTAAACATGGGTAAATAGTGGAAGCAATATAAGTAAACATTGGAAGTAGACAAAAAGTAAAAAATGAATAGGGATAACAATAACTGGAAAAATACAAGGCCATACAACAAGTGATGATGATATATATTTTCACTAGAAAACTATAAAACATGGATGCAAGACAGCATGAATAACATGTTCCACAAAAGTATAAAGGAAATCAAAAGACTATCACAGCATACCGAGATCCAACTCGGTCATCTGCTATCAAGATCCAACCTAAAAAGTAAGAAATCAAGTGTTTGAAGCTATGTGCTTCCCTTTATCAACACCTACAATCATTTAATCTACTCTGGGTACCAAATGGCATCTGAAGAGGGTGTGAGATAAATCTCAGTGGGCCACCACCAATGGTTTCTATAACATCTGGCTTGTGTAATGGAATATAACTATGTGAAATCATGCATATATAAAGTAAATCAATACAATGTAACTAAATACCCAAGTACCTGCTTTATCCCTCAGTTTGTGTCTGAACATGTAACCAATTCATCATTTTATTGTTACCAATTTATAATATGTCACATGTTAATAGTAGTAAAGGTTCTAATATGTAACAAGGAAACTTGTAATGATATTTAATAATGAAGTATCAAGGTAATAACCAAGGTGATGTAGACATCAAGGGTCACCAACTTAGTAATAAATATATCCTAGCATGGGGTAAGAGTGTAATACAAGGAGCATAGTTCAATGAATTTTACAATGTGAAGCCTACCGAGTCCAAGGAGCTCATCCCAGGTAAAATGGGGCTAAGTAGACACTGGTCCCAATGGGCTTTAACCATGGCACCTACTTTTCAATGATGGATCCAAGGAGTGTATCCAAGGCATCTTGTAGTACTAAATTAAGTATCATATGGTGTCATACCGGTCATCCAAATATTAGACAAGGATCAGGTTCTAGGTGGGTCTCAACCTAAGCAATCTGTGTCCTTGAATCGGAATGGGGTTCCCCAGTGCTCATGGTATTCTCCGATCAGAATCCAAGGAAAGATCGAGTCAGGCCATTCCTATTTGATAGTGAAGTCATATAATAATTCAATTGGTTCAATCCTTACCTTCCATTAATGTGAATAGTCCAAGTATCATGAAACCATTTAATCCATTTAAGGCATACACCATATTCAAGGTTCATTCTACTACCTTCCATTAATGTGGTAAGGGGTGTTATGGATATGAAACAAATTAATCATTCACATTTATTTATCAACTTGAAGCACTTTCCTTAGGCGGTTCAAGTGATGATAACTCATGGTACTTTCTATTATTCTTTTCTCATTACAAACAAGCCATTTAATATAGAAACATTTACCCATATCAAGGTCAATCCAAGGAACACCCGAACGGTGGCTCAAATGTGTCAAAACACTAAAATGAAAATTATGGCATAAAAATTGCATGGAATGAATGGAATTGTGGACATAAACGCAAACCATTAATCACACATTCGGGAAGAGGTTAACCATATAGTTATAACGAGTATAATCATGGCATATAAATTCAATAAACAACACCCAATGAAATCGGTGGGCTCCACACAGCAATTCCAAAATCAGAAAACTTTAGGGATGAGTTATATACCACCCACCATATGGTTTTATGATCCTCATACTTCAATATTTTCCCTTGATTTGATTCATATTGGATTAGATATAAGAAAATGAGAAAAATGTTCATACCACGATAACTTAGTCAAGAGAAAAATATAGGGAGAACGGTTCAAGAGGACTTGAGTACTTACCGTTTTACATCCAACATAATGAATGGAAGCTCGAACGGATCCCAGATGAAGGATTTATTTTAATCCCTAACTTGAATCTTAAAAAAGGCCTAAAATTATAGAGAAATTGGTTAATCCCACTAAAATACTAATTAAAGAATAAGTAGGTGAGTTAATAGATTATTAAGAGAATGTTTTTCAATTTACCTAGAAAAATGGCCTATGCATGGTTTGTCTGTACGATTTGACAAACCGGGCACAAACCATGAAAGTGTTTCTAGGTATAATGGGCACATTTCATGGTTAGTCTTCATGACCATATGAAAACCGTGAGAAGTAGTTCTGTCCAGAAATTTCAATCTGCATGGTTAGCCAAATTTGCAATAACCGTGCAACCTTTCCAATATTCCAAAAAAGATGGGTTCTAGGGTTTGAACATACCTTGGACACCCCTGAGACCTTTACAAAATCAAAATGTATCCATATTAGGTTCAAAGTAAAGATTTATATTGAAATTTGAAGGATCCATACCTAAGTGAAAAAATCAGATTCTTACAATGTATTACCTTTTCATGGTTATGTAATTAATAATTATTATTTCTATACAAATAAACATGATGAATGAAATACCGTGAAAAATATTGGAGTTACACTTGTGGATAAAAAGATGCATGTATTTGGTACCAAGGACAGAAATCCAATTTATGTGAATATTTCATACTTTGGAATCATTAAAAAATATGGGAGTTGGATTATACAACATTCCAAGTGATGGTTTCTCAATGAAAGTGGATTGATGATAGGACTGGTGTTAAAATAGATTAATTTGGATTCATTAAAGTGTATTTCAGTAAGCGTACAAAAACAAACCATTTATAACAACTTCATAGGTAGTACGGGTATTTTATGTTCCAAATCCCACAAACCAAAAGTGGTCAACTATTCTATTATCGACCAAAACTACTGAAGGTTCGGATATCAATTAAAATAAGTTTGAATATTTAATTGGGAATTAGCAATCATTTCACAGTATTCCCAATGTAGATGGGGTTATTCATGTCATAGGATCCTATAATGAAGGGATTTTGATACTCGATAGAGGGGTCGTGTCCCTTAAACATTTAAAAAATAGATTTCAATAATAAGATTATGTTTTTTGTAATATACATTGGTTTACCTCATATTATTATTTGTTCATTGTTGGATTTACACAATATAAATTAAATGTTCATCCATTTTTGCAGATAATGAATTCTGCACATGTTGATTCTCTTGGTCATAAGGAACAAATGGTTTCTCAATATACCAATTCTCTTAATATAGAGTAACAACAGCCTCCTTCACATTCCAATGTTACCAATCTAGAGGAACAGCATATTGATGATTTTGAAGCTATGGAAATAGTAGATTTTGAACAACATATGTCCTATAAAAAAAATATCATCATAGCATGGAAGTGTTAGAAAAAATTATTAATCCAATAAACAAAGGCATCAAATTCAAGGTTTGAAGGAATGTATGCGGCCAGCCTATTAACCCAAACCTGCTCATTTCCAGTAGTTACATTAGGTTCACCACTCCCATGCACTTACTGATTGATGTTGATTCATGGAATAATATTGTGTATATTATTAAGATGCTAATTTGAGAAGATAATAGAGTAACATTATGATATAATTTATTTATTTTAATAAACAAATAATGAAACGTTGACATACTCTACACTATCCCTTATAGAGTGAATTTATATTAGATAACTTCTAAATAAAATTTATATTAATATTCATTGGAAGGGATCATGGAGGATTTTGAACAATTCTTACAAAGTATAATATCAAAGTTGTTTTAGGGAAAATAAACCCACACCTACCAAAAATGTATTCACACTAGATAATCTAACAAGTGTGGGATGTGTTTATTGGTCATCATGAGGAGACATCTTTTCAAGTACATAGAGACTAGTAATAAATTGCTTCAAAATACATACATTAATCACTTTGATTAATAATTGTTAATTTATGAAATATATATTGAGTGCTAAAAATAAGCAATGAGAATCAAAACCAATGTACCCTTACTATAAAGCAAGGATGGGGTATGATTCACTTTTAAAAAATAGATCTTATTTTTAATATTACATAATAATTTTATGTAAAAAGAAACAAAAACATAATTATGTTCCTCTATTTATATACAGATTTATGAATCAAAATATAACTTCACTTTCATCTTATGGAATGTTTTATAGAAGGAGGTACTTGTAAATAAATACTAGATACTAATAGATGAAAACACACAAAAAGTGTGAGAATCATGTGTAAGTATGACATAATAAAAAAAATCTTTAAATTGGTCCTTCATAATAATGATTACTTATTTTACTATTTTTTTATCTAACTTAGACACAATAATCATAATCTTCTGTACCTAATGAACAACTACTATCAATGGCCTTGAATCAGCCAAAACAGTATTTTCACGTCAGAGGTATGAGTTTTGGAGGGCCACCCTAAACATATTTTGATAAAAATAATTAATAGGGGGATAAAGATAAGAAAATGGAAGAGTTTTAGGAATGATTAGCTTCTCTAGAATAAAAATTTAATTGGTATTCATAATTGTTAGAAAACATTATGGGAAGGAATCAAAGAGAAGAAACAGCACAAGAAGAACCATTGTGTGAATATCCCCCATCCCCCACCAATTTTGAGGTAAGCCATTCCCCTAAAAGAGATGTCAAAAAAGAGGTCATCAATATTGTCATAACTATTTCTATGAAACTTGACTAAGTCATACACTAATATCTTTCTTTTACTGATATACTACAGGTTGAAAATGATTATGATTTATATCTATCAACACCCACTTACAACCTTGTTGTGATGGGTACAATGTATAATATCCATGGAGATATTCTACTCAATAAACAACTGAAAATAGGTCATTTTAGAGTAGTTATTCACTTACTCGGTTCCAAAGAGTATTTCTAATATCTAATTATAATTTAGAAATTATATATATCATTAATAGTGATAGAGTTTCATGGTAAAAACCAAATTATTATCATCGATATTGCATCATACATATTTCCATTAATGTGCATAATAATTTCATATATGAGGTAATAAATAAGGTGATCATCAAGTTATGTATGTTTTCGTAAACTTATATTTTTTGTAAAAAAGTTAATATCATTTTAAATACATTGGTGAATTCAAGTTTCAACATATGATCCCCAATAAAGAAACTTAGATCATCGACTTAAAGAAATTTGGAAGGTAATCAATATTTATATGATTTTATGGTGATAATTTCAAACTAGATATGTTTATTAGAATGTGATGGTGGTAGGAGATATTTACATATGACCACTAATATTATATAGTTCATAAATGGGGTATTCAAGTGTTTTTGTAAACTACCAGCCCCAAGGTAGGTATAAGAGACATTTTATAGATGTGTGAAGTAATTTGTTAAACATCCCTAGAAATCCTATTAGAGGAAGAAGAATGGAATGAGTTTTGGTTAGAATTTATAAATATTCATTGATAAGATACTGCAAGACACATCATATTTTTGTTTTTTGAACCTTTGACTGGATAGGGAGACACTTTGAGGTAATATAGTTCCACAACCGACTCATAGGAAGCAATGGTCAAGTTCTACTACTCTTACTAAAAAGTATTTACCATGATTGTGGTTTTCCATGAATTGATATATCCCTATAAAAACTTCATTGTATCTTTTTCATCGGTGAACTTATCATGGGAACCCTATGTTGACCTGTTATATTTCATAAGCACTCCAGTTGACTGTTATAGTGCACTTTGGATGTTTGTTGGTGATTTTCATACTTTTATCTTGCTTGCTGATCATCAAAGTGTTGTCCCTGATATTACCAAGTTTGGTATTTAGGACTTTTCATATATGGATTATTTCATTTCTAGATTTTATTAATTTCAAAATTGTTTCATTTTTTGGATTGTTTTATTTTTTGTTTAAATTGGGAAGAATATTGTGATATTTCATACTTGTAACTTTCCATATCATTAGCTAAATGTGGTGCCTAATATTACTAGTTCTAAATATCTAGGATAACCAAAGTCTAATAATATCATAAATGAAATTGACTAGCCTCAATAATGGATAGTGGCACTATGATTCAGAATTTTTCACACATAATGGAATACTCATAAAAAATTCCCACAAAGTGGCAAAAAGTGACTCCACTTCATAGAATCATTGATCAATTTTATATATTTCATCATTATTTTTTAAATTGTTTTCATATTAAAGATTTTTCATTTATGGATTCTTTCATTTTTGTCTTGTTTCATTTATATCTTGTTTCATTTATGGCTTGTTTTATTTCTATATTATTTCAATTGTGGTTTGAATAAAAAATAATTTTTTCATATTTCAACTATTAAGAAATTAAAAAAACATAAATGAATAACAAGTGGTTTATCCTAAAAAACTTAAAATATATCCATAAAATCACATGAAGTGTCCTCATGAATCTTTTCTAGAAGGTTGTGATTTCTATAAGAAAACAGGGTATCATTGATTCTTCGAAACAATGTTTTAGCACTAAGAATATCTGCTTACTATTGGAGTTGGTTACCTAGAACCAAATTATGTGCACATTATTATTTCCTATATTAATAGTTCTAAATATTTATAAATTACTTATTACATAATGTTTGTTATTCTGCATGAAATAGTATATGATAATGTCCTAAGCGGGACTACCATACTGAAAGTTCATGGAAGTTCTCCGTTATGATGAAAACTCAGATTCAATACTATGGTATTCGTAAATATATGCTCTATAACAAGATGAAATAATTTGAGGGACACAAATGATATACGCTACCATGGGTGATACTCATAGGACTTTGGAGCACCTTCTCATGATTAATTCCCTTGGAAATTTCTCGTGTATGATATTTTGAGAATGAGTTCTTCTAGTAGAAAATCCACATTTATATGTATCATTGGATGTTTCTATTTGTGGATATGTGTATTTATCATTATAATTTAATATTATTATTAATGTATATTATGATCTATGTACTTTAATGAATTGATGAAATCCATGATGACATAAGTTAATAGAAAAGTAGGATACGTTGGGTGCATCATGAGTAATATTTCATTAATGAATAATGAGAGAAAGGATTTTTCCCTTATATTGTTTAATATAAGTAGATATATCATTCCCTTTTATGTAAGTGATACAACCTAAATAAATCAATGTACATGATGTTTTATAGGCAAGTTCAATTTCCAAAAATTCAAATAATGATACATTGATCACATAGGTTGATGTCATTGATACACAATCGGATTGATTAGAGAAATAATGATAAAAGGATTATGTTATGTATTAAGAATCTATATGTAGTTTTATGTCATTGTGAAATTAACTTCTTTCTCTATGAGTGAATTTTCATGTTGTTATATGCTAACCTTGGTCTTTGGGCTGCTTCACCTAATGCCACTAAGAAAGTGGCCAAGACTATCACACACTAAGTGTATCCAATAACTCAGTTAAATAATATTATTATTTATTATTTAAAATGTTTAATAAATATTATTATGGCACTTGGTTTAATAATTATTCATATTTTTTTGGCCATATATATTTTATCACTAGTTATTTGAGGGAATATTTCATGATAAAAATGTTTAAAAAATATTCATTTATTATTTAATTAAAATAATATTTATTTTTTATTGGGTTATAATGCGATGATATTAATTTATTAAATAAATAGTCATTATTCAATGTCCGATAAATATTGTGGAGGGAGGACCTACCTAAATATCCCGAAGGACTTCAATTTTTATTTATTTTTGATAATCCCCCTTTTAAGGGTTGAAGGGGAACCCTTATATGGCCCGTAGGATTTGAGACATTACAGGACCTGAAGGTCTTAGAGGAATTCATACAAACAATGAATGTTTAAAACTACCCCTCTCCAATTACTATATCATGATCACCTCTCCTCCTTCGCATGATTTTTCAACTAGATATCATGTGTAAAGATGCATAGACATGGTACCGATGGAAATTTCAATACCATCACATTCTTCCAAATCTGATGGCTCTTCTTTGGTTAATGCACCTGATCTAAATCCTCTTATAGAACTTGTTCCTTATAGAATCTTTTTGTGTTGTGTCTGCACATCATGTGGCCTGAAGATCATGAGGTGGACCGAAGGCCTTGTGGTGCCCCGAAGGACTTAAGGTGGCCCAAAAGCCTTGCCTACTTAAAGTCCTTGGTGGCCTAAAGGATTCGATGACTCCAGGACCAAACCGGTGGCCCAAAAGTAAATAGTTTTAGGTGCTACAAAATCAAACAGTACCTTCTACAGTTCCTGTTATAGTACCTTCTACAGTACTGCTATAGTAACCCAGAAATATGCCTCCGCCTAGATTTTATCTTGGGTCTCGTGGATGAAATTAAAGAGTCCTCACCAACCAGGATGAGGCTCATGTGCAATGGTGGACCTAGTTTAATGGTTTAATGAGAAATAATATGTATATATATATGTGTGTATATATATTGTATATTATTTGAATAAATAATATTTAATTAATTAACAATTTTTTCACATGTCAATAAATAATAAAAATATTATTATTATTATTATTATTATTATTATTATATACATGGGGTTCTGCAAGGATTAAGAAAATAATGAGGTTGAATATATAATTATTATTTTTTAACACTAGTATATAAACCCCATTATATTATTTTTATTGTGAGCTTTTCATTTGTTTTAGTTGTGTACAACAACATTCATAAAATTCTCTCAAGGCCTAAGATAACTCCCTTCTCCTATAATGCTCTCAAGAATGGTGATTAATCCTCCTCCTCCACCACCCTTGATTCTAGAGTGATCAAGGAGAATATTTCTTGAATCGATTCTCAAGGTGATTAAAGGTGAATGATGCAAGCATTAGGATCTACCAGGCTAGCACCCATAGATTCATACGGTGACATTAAGACGTTTGTGAAGAACATGTGGATCTCCATTGGTGGGAGTTTTCACTTTTTTTTATAATGAAATAATGATATGATGTATAGATTTCTTTTAGATTCACCAATGAAGAAAGAATTCATCATATGGTAATTATTTAATTCTTTAAATTAATTATAAATAATATGAGATGATCATGAATTTTGGTTTTGGAATTATTACTTCAATTAATATTTGATTCAATTCCATTGGTCATGACATTTATCATCGATGTACATCTTAGATTAATCATTGATTAAGAAAAAAATTGAGTTTTGAATACCCCATCTGACACATCTATTGTTCCTAGAACCTACAAGTGGTATCATAGGGATCAAATAATTATTTAAAATTATTTAAATATCATTAATTGATTTACACATTTATCATTAGTTTTAAATTTCAGTTTAATTGTTATTTAATATGAATCATGAGTTATTCTTTTCTTCCTCTTTGTTCTTACAAATATAATAAAAATAGATTAATATTATAAACAAAAAATATTTAAAGAACTCCTTTGGAGGTATCAAGGATTTTTTATGAGTAACACATGAGTGCAAACTATGTAGACCATTTGTACATTCCATATACCAATGTTTAATGAACCATGAATTAATTCATAATTAATTCCAGTTGTGGGAATTTATTACACAAGGTGTGTCTTTAAATACACCATGTGTTGACTAGGTTGGGATAGCACATAGTCATCCAGACTACAGTCCAAATGGCCAGAAGGCCTTTATTTTTATTGATTTTTGATAACCCCACTTTCAAGGGAAGAGGGGGAACCCTTACAAGGCATGTAGGCTTAGTGATTACATGGCCCATAGGCTTAAGAGACATTACATGACCCAAAGATCTTAGGGAATTCAACCAGACTATAACTATATGAAAATCCCCCTCCCAACCTTCGGCATTGTGATGGTAGCTCTCCTCCTTCGCATGGTCGCTCAGCATAACCTCTCATGAAAGCATAGGCTAGTCCCGATGGCATAGTCATACCCTATCATTCTTCTAAATCTATTGGTTCTGCTTTGGGGAGTGTGCCTGCTCTGAATCCTCCTCTGGGGATGCTTTTTTTTTATAGATTCTATCTGGGGAAACTACATGTGGTCTGAAGGCCTTAAAGGTGGCCCGAAATCCCTACTAACCTAAGTCATGGGTGGCTCGAAGGCCTTAAGGACTCCAAGCCCAAACCAGTGGCCCAAGTTTAATAGTTTTGGCTGCTACAGTGATGAATAGTAACTGCTACAGCAATTATTGGGGTACCTACTACAGTACCGGCACAGTGTATAATACTGCTAAAGTAACCTGGAAATATACCTCCACCTGGTTTTGAACCTGGTTCTCATGGATGCACTTAAGGATAAAATTCATATACAACATGTAGTCCTTTAGTCAAAGATGGTCCATGTTTTTTCTTACGTGAACTACATAATTAGTGACCATGTAACTCAAATACCACCCACCGTATAGGACATGTATACATTATTTACTCTATTATTTTTTCTGTAATGATTACACACTGAGTCCCAAGTCTTATTCCATGGATATATGGTGATAAATATACTTATCATGTAGTCGAATAATACAGGTCATGTAAATTACCAAATTACATTAAATTAAAAAATTATTTATTATAATTATTAAACCTTATCCACATGTGTTCCATGTGTCATTTATTTGACTATGTACACACCATGTGATGGGTTATATATATATATATATATATTAAGTTTCTAATTAATTTCTTCATAATGTTTAGAATTTCATATTATGTATAGGTCATAATATGATCATTACTCTATGTGCATTAAAAAATAACATGCTACGTAAATAAAATGTGTTCTTTTATTTATTTGACTCTTTACATTCCACTAAATTATGTGATAATTCATTTATTCCACTTACCTTATGAGTAAATAGTATATGAATATAATAAATGTTGGGTAGTTTGGATGGGTACTCACCATGTTACCTCCAAGGTACATATATTATAGATAGTTAATTTTAAATTAATTTATTTAATTTGTTTAAAATTATGATGGATGAGAATATAAATAAAGCTCAGATGAGAATTAAGATAAAACAATTGATTAATTAATGAAGATAATAAATTTATTTGAGCATCATTTTTCTTAAATAATAGTGATTATAATTGAATGATAATTTTATTAAATATGTAAATCATTCCTTGTATGTGGATGATCATGAGAATATGCCATACCTTTCAATGTGATTGTTTTATTTGAATTTATTAAATAAAATTAAATTTATGATATGTGAGTTATCTCACCTCTAATAATGTAAGGGAATATGTGCCCATGGATTCTTTTATGTATATATCTTAACCAATCCTTTGGTTCCTCTCACATGTGTGTGAGTAAGATATTATGTAATGGAAAGATCTCCAAACTAAATAGAGGTGTTTTAAGTTTGGGCATGAGATGAAACCAATCCAAGAGGTACAAAGGTGGACAATTGGAAAGTTTCAACATGAACCATTTCATGGTTCAGAGTGTTTTTCCCTAGGTAGAAGGTTAGTTTATCATTTTCTAGATAAAATAGCCATTAATAAAAGATAATGATCATACAAATTTATTATTTTATTTCTATCAAGATTCATAGTAAATTTCATTATAGATTTTTTTTCATGACTACGTGAATTAATGAATTAATGTGAAACTAATATGGAACTAAAATAAATTGGATTATGTGTAAACTTTATATAAGAAATGGTTAATCACTTAAGTAAATAAAATTTATATTAAAAATAATTTAATTAAGATAGAATGGTAAATTTATTCATAAAGATAAAAATATCCCTCAATTATATATATTAAGTTGGTATATTCTTCCATTACTTACGTTAAAATCAAACCATAGTTAAAATTGTTTGATCGAATAATGTTGGGGTGCTTTTAATTATCGGGTTATTCTAACTTGAAGTTTTAGGTTGAATTAACTTAGTTCACATCAATGGTTGAATACCAATAAGAACTTGGTGTAAGAGTAAAAGGTTGATTAAATCCATTTTAAGGATATCAGGATTGGGGAGTCCACTCAACGAATCAACTAACTGTGAGTTAATCAAGTTGGAAATTTTATGCCTACCTAAAACCCCTAAAATAAATTGTCAAACCCAATTCTAGGATATGATAATGGGAATATGTTTCATTTACACTAAAATTTATAAGAAATAGGATATTCTAAATCCAATGGTGAGGTATATTGGGTTTGATAAAATGGAGGGTGATTAATAAATATAATATAATATTTAATATCTACTTTTATTAGATAAAGTACCAAAATTATAATCTTCTTATCTGTAGAAACAATAATAAATATGAATTCAAAAATATCACTATCATCCATACATGATTAGGATAAATTTCTCAATGACACTAAATTTTAAAAATGGAAAAGGTGCTTACACATTATCCTACAGCATAAAAGGAAATTATATGTGTTGTAAGGACCTATTCCTAAAGCACCTAGAAAAATGGTCAATGAGGAAGAGTTGTCTTTATATGATAAACATTTGAACGATTCAATAGATGATCAATGTTTCATGATATCATCCATGAATAATGATATTCTAAAGCAACATGAGGTCATGTATGAGTATATAATGATATATCACCTTTAGGATCTCTATCTTGAGAATGAAAGACAAGAGATATACAAGATCACCAGTGCTTTGTTTACATGCAAGCTTGTAGATTCGGTGCCAGCTGGGGCTCATGTTGTTAAGCTTATTGGAAACATTGAACACTTTTATATCTTGGGGATTAAATTTCCATATGAGTTTCATGTAGATTTCATACTTTCTTCACTACCCATTTCATTTTATAGTTTTATTGTTAATTATAACATGATAAATAACAAGGGTCTTTCATAACTTCTTACTCTGATTCATCAAGTGGAAAAGGACATGGGGTGTGAAAAAAATCATGGTACTTATGGTGAATAAGAAATGTAAAAACAAGGAAAATGGGCCCAAGAAACATAAAAATTCAAAAGATCCTAAGTACTATCCTTCTAGAAATAGGAATATCCAAAGGCAGGGAAAGGAAAAGTAAGCGGTATGTTTTTAATGTGGTAAGAAAGCCCACTAGAAGAGTAACTGTACCCAAATGAAAGGGGAATCTAAAGGTGTGTTCATTATCAAGTGTAATCTTTCAATATCTATACATTGGGTTGTAGATATAACTTTTAGTGATTTTAAATTTATTCAAATACAATAACAAAGTATATTTAGAAAGATTTCTATCAGAGAGGTGGATTTATGGGTTGTTAATGGTGCGAGGTTGGCTTCTCTAGAAACTATATACTACCTACTTTTGTTTCCAATAGGAATTATATTACTTTTAATAGATTATAATTATGTACTAAATGTTAATAATAAAATAATTTATGTATCCTTCCTAGATACATATGGTTTTATTTTCAATTTTGGAATTAAAATGTCTCTTTAATTAAGAAAACATACGTTATGGTATGAAACATTTTGATAATGTCCATTATGTATTAAATTAGAAAAACAAAGTATTTCTAATTTATAGTGAATCATATTCGTATTAATCACATAACACCTATATATTGTATCATTGTCTTGGTCATGTAAATGAAAACTGTTTGAAAAAGATCATTAAATATGGTTATCTAGACTCTTTTGAGATAAAACCAATTGAAAGATGTCATGTTTTTTTTTCAAGGAAAAATGGAAAAACCACCATTCATTGGATAGGGTGAAAGGTCCACATAGCTTTTAGTATTAGTGCACACTGATGTGTGTGGTCCATTTCCAGCAGAATTAAGAGCTAGGTATACTTACTTCGTAACTTAAATTCATGTTTTGAGTAGATATGGCTATGTTTTATTAATGAGTTATAAGTCCAAGTCATTTGATAACTTCATAGAATTTAAGAATTAAGTATATAATCAACTTGGAATTAAGATAAAGAAGGTTTTATCTGATTGAGGTGGTGAATATATTAACCTATATTTTATCGAATTTTTATGGGATTTTGGGATTATTTCTCAACTCACTCCACCTTATACACCATAGTGGAATGGTGTTTGTTAAAGAAGAAACCATACCTCTCTAGAAATCATAAGGTTGATGATTATTTATACAGATATTCCATTATAATTTTGTGGTTATGCAGTACAAATTATTTTATACACATTAAATCGAGTACCAACTAAACTAAAAAAATAAAATTCACTTCAAGTTATGAAGTGGACATAAACTCATTTGGTCACATACACATTTATGGGGTTGTGATGCTTTTTTAAGGTCATATCAAGAAACAAAATAGCACCCTAAGGCACAAAGTATATCTTTATAGGTTGTCCTAAGGAATCAAGGAGATACTACCTATAAAACCTCTCAGATAAGAAGGTTATTATCACTGGACAAGACGTCTTTATTGAGAAGTATCACATCTTCAAGAAGGGTAGTGGGAGAAATATTGACTTTGATGAAATTTATTCTCAAGAGACACAATATTTCACACAGGAATATATTCCATAGGTCCCCATGGATGAAGTAGTTCCTAAAACACAATTATTTCAAAGGAGAACCATATATATAAGAAAACTAGAGATATATGGTTTTCTAGACATCAAATACGATGACACGTTATTTTTTGATAATAATGAACATATATCTTACAAAGATGCATTGAAGAGATCATAAGCTGCAAGATAAAAAGAAGTCATGAATTCTAAAATGGATTTCATGTATTAGAACCAATTTTGGATTCCGGTCGATCTTCCAATTGATGTATAGCTTGTTGGGTGAAAATGGGTATTCGATGGAAAAATAGACGTAGAATGTAAAGTAAGCACCTATAAAGAAAGAATAGTGGATAAAGGGTTTAAAAAATCAAGGTATTGACTATCATAAAACCTTTCTGTCTAGTTTCCATGTTTAATTCCAAAAAATATATACTTGGTATAGCATCTTACCATGACTATGAAATTTGGAAGATGTATATCAAAACAACTTTCCTTAATGGTGACCTTAAGAAATATATCTATATGTCATTCCCACAAGGGTTTGTGACTCTAGATGATTCTAAAAAGTTATGCAAGTTACAAAGATCTATTTATGGATTAAAGAAAGCATCTAGGTAATGGAACATTTGGTTAGATGAAGCTATAAAATAATTTGGTTAAATTGTGAATGAATGTGAACTATGTGTTAACAATAATTTTAGTGGGAATGCGATCATTATACTTGTAGTATATTTTAATGAAATATTACTTATTGGAAACAATATACCAGTCTTATAGTTTTTTAACTCTAATTAAGTAAATGCTTCTCTATGAAGGACTTAGATGAACTATCCAACATTCTATGGATCAATATCATTCATGATAGATCCAAGACGTTGATTAGAATAAGTTAAGGTACATACATTGACTAGATAGATTTAGTATGGAATAATCTAAGAGGTGATTGGTTCCAGTCTCACATGGTATACATCTTTCTAAGAAAATGTGTCCTTAGAGACAATATTAAAAAGAGATAACGAGTAAGATACCATATGCATCGGTGATAGGATTAAACGTGTATTATATGTTGTATACTAGACTTGATGTTGTCTATACACTGAGCATGGTAGGTAGATATCATGAAGATATAGGTGAACAACATTAGTCTACTATTACGGTTATCTCTAAGTATTTGAAAATAAGTAGGGATATTTTTGTAGTGTATGGAGGAGATGAGAATCTAGTAATCAGGGTTTATACTAATGTTAGTTTTCAAATAGATCATAATGATCTAAATTCATATTCAGGATATGTTTTGAATCTCAATATATGCACTGTGAGCTAGAAGAGTTCAATAAACCCAATTGTCGTCGATTATACAGTAGAGTCTAAGTATATAGTGGCTTCTGATGTATCAAATGAAGAGGTTTTGATATGAAAATTTTTCCAAAATATTGATTTGGTACCAAGTAGTAATGTTCCTATCACATTATATTATGATAATAATATAGTGGTGTCTCTTCCAAAAGAACCATGGTCACAACAAAAGAAAAAGAACATAATTTGAAAGTATCACCTATTGAGGAATTTTTCTCATAGGGTGAAGTTTTAGTAAGAAAAGTTTCTAAAAATAAAAATTTGGTGGACCCCTTGACTAAAGCATTATCTTAGTAGAAGTATGAGTATCATGTGAGAGCTAGTGGACTGAAAGTTTTTGGCAGTTGAATATAGTGCAAGTGGGAGTCTGTTGGAGTTGGTGCCCTAGAACCAACTTCTTGGTACTTTATGATTACCTATATTCATAATTTTTAATATTTATAAACTTCTTATCATATTATGATTATTATTCTATGTGACATAGTGTCTGATAGTGTCCAAATAGTAACTGTCACACTGAAAGTTCATAGAAGTTCCCCACTGTGATGAGAACAAAAAAGTGCCATGATAGTATTCTTAAATATATGTTATCTAACTGGATCTAATCTTTAGAGGGATATAAATGATATCAGATATCATGGGTGGAGACTCATGGGACTTTGAGGCACCTTATCATGGTTTGTTCCCTTGATAATTTCCAGTATATGATATTATAAGAATGAGAATCTCTAGTAGGAAATATATATTTATATGTGTATTTGGATTCACCTATCTACAGATGTGTGTATTGATCCTTACACTTTAAGATTATTATTAATGTATGTTATGAGTTTTTTACTTTGATGTATTGATGAAAACCATATTTTCATGGTGAAGTAGGATAAGTTTGGTGCATCAGGGGTAATATTTAATTAATGAATAATAAAAGAAAGGATTTTTCCTTGAATTATTTAATAGAAGTTGATATCTCAGGCTTATTTATATAAATGATAAAACATAAATAAATCCATAGTTACGGTGTTCTATAGGCAAATTCAATTTCTGAGAAGTCAAAGAAAGAGACATTGATCACATAGACTAATGGCACTAGTATGAAACCTTCTTGATTTGAGATATCACAATAAAGGAATTATATTACATAGTAATTATCCATAGGAGGTTTAATATTATTGTGACATTAAATTCTTTCTCTATGGATGGCATGGTTCATTGCTTGACACCAACCTTGGACTTCGGGATGCTTCACCTAATGCCACTAAGAAAGATACCTAAAGGGTTACACGCTGATTGTATCCAAAACCATAGTTATAAAAAATCATTATTTATTATTTAACATGTTGAATAAATATTATTCCTACACATGGTTACCAATTATTCATCTTTTATTTATCACATATATTCCTTCACTAGTTATTTGAGATGATATTTTTTAGCAGAATATTTAATAAATATTTATTTAAAATTTAATGAATATAATATTTATTTATTTATTAGAGAATAATATAATGATATTTATTTATTAAATAAATAGTCATTATTCAAGTTCTAATAAATATTGTGGAGGAATGGTGGACAAAGTTTAATGTTAAGGTAGAGAATAATATATATATATATTGAATATTATTTGAATAACTAATATTTAATTAATTTGTGAGTTTTGTAAATGTGAAGAAATAATATTATTATTAATAATATTATAGAAATGGTGTTCTAATGGGATTAAATAAATAATAAGGGAACATATACAATAATTATTTTCCAACCCTATCAATATATAAACCCAATTATATTATTTTCATTGTGTGGTTTCCATTTCTTTTGGTTGTGTATAATGAAATTTAGAGAATTATCTCATAGATCTAGAGAGATCCCTTATCCTCGAATGATCTTAATAATAGAGAGAAATACTCCTACACCACCACTTTCAATTCTAGAGAGATCAAGGAAAATCCTTCTTGAAGTGCTTCTTGAGGTGATCAAAGATGAAAAAATTAAGTGTTGGGATCTATCGTGCTAGCACTAGGAGATTCGTACGACAATATTTAGTGATTCATATAGCACAAGTGGATCACTATTAGAGAAAATATTCACTGGATTCCTATAAAACAATGATAGTATTATGTAGATACGTTTTCAGATTCATCAACAAAGAACTAATTCATTATATGGTAATTCTTTAATTGTTTAAATTAATTATAAATAATATGTGATGATCATGCATTCTAGTTCTGGTGTTATCATGTAAATTAATCTTTGATTAAATTCTGATGGTCATGGAATTTATCATCAATTTACATCTCTAATTAATCATTGATTATGACAAAAAAACATAGTTGGGCGTGCCCCATCTAGAAGTTCAACTGTGCATGGAACCTACACTTCCCTTCTAACACGATCAGTTGAATATATCAAGCATTTGCTTGTACTCTATGGGATTTTTTATAAGGCCCCAACCTTAAACATTACATAATATTGGGTTAAGACAATAATTAATATTTATTATATTTTTAGGTTTATATATTTGGAGAATTATGTCATAAATTATATATAACAACTTGAATATTACATGTAGACACTTCTACTCAGTATCCATTTTTTCATAAAATAGAAACTCTTAAAAGAAAACAAGAATTATTTTCTTGATATAAATCTTATTGAATTATTTATTTATCTTACCATTCCTTATACCCTATTAAAAACATTTCAAAAACTTGGGATGATCATAAAAATCTCAATAAGGGTTATAAAATATGGAAAGTAAACATTAGCCCAACAATACATACAAATCAATGAGATCATAATTTTCAATCATAAATCATATGATATTTAACATACCTCATGAAATAATAAGATTTATTAATAACACATAGAAATCATAAATCATAATGGTAACTTGTGGCATCCATAACATACTTACATTGTAGCTTTCACAACTATGTAGGGAGTTACGTTTAGAATTCCCATCACAATATAATCCTTAAATCTCTTAGGAGAAACATTAATGTTTACCTCCTTCACATTACCCAATGCATTGGAGAGCTATATTAGGCTCACCCGACCTAGGTTTATCACAAATCCACCCATATATTTAAACCATTCACAAGAACCATAACATATTCATAACATATAACACAATCATAAAGGAAAGATAACATTTCCACATAGCAATCACAAGATATCAGTTCAAGATATTGACATAATCAATCCATTATCAAAACCATTTTAAATACTAAAATATGTAAAAAGGGTATGTGGTGTTTAATTTTCCTTTTAAAAACACTATAGCTTGTAGAGGAAGTAAAATATCAAATAATACTCATAGCGGCGAAAAAGTTGTCATCACCGCGTATGTTAAAAAGAAACATTACTTTTTTCATTTAGTAAAATGCTATGTAGAAAAAATATTCCATTTTAATGAAATTATAATTAAAATTGGTTTATACATCGTATAAAATAAAGTTGTGTATAAATCAAAATATTCCTCATTGAAAGGAGATTGAGACAAAGTCCCTTACCTTGAGTCTGACTTGTCACGTAAGTTCCTTGTTCTTCCTGAATAATAAACTTAGGTTAATTTATACTTGATTCAAAACATTTTTTATGTTTATTATTAATTTTATATCACTTATTACCAAATTATAAACTTTACATGATTATTTTAGTTAATATTGGTTGTTTTGTCGATATTTGGAACTTGAGTCAAAAATGAACTTGTTCTAATTACAAATTGGCCATGGGGTTAAAATTCCATTATCTCCATAATGATATTCATGATTATATATATATATATATATATATATATATCATATATATCTATTATATATGTGTGTATTTATAATATTACATAACATTTGGAGATAATAAATGAAATGTACCGTTCATAGAGATGGTAAGTCATACGTATGAATGAACGCTACTTTCATTTATTTTTCATATTTAAAAGAATGAAAACTAAATGATACATAGGTATATTATAATTCTAATATAATATCTATGTTATATATGTTACATAAGTTCATTAATTCCATCCTTTATACGTTCCATGAATAACATGAACGATTCATATCACTTTGAGGGGCTGGTAGTCCGCACTTCCTCAAATGAAATTATCATATTTACGCATTATGAAAAACATAAAGGTATGTTGTAAATGAAAAATAAATAATAATAAAGGAAAAATAAATATAATATACACTATATATAAATATATTTCCATCATAATTTCTACCATGAGAGGTGGTAGGGAAAATCGAACAATCGTCGTTTTGTGAGGCAGTAGTTCGCTGTAAACAGAAACAGTATGTTTGTATCCATTAGATAAAGGTGTGTGTAAGTGTAGTTTTAATCCTTATCATAAAAAAAATCCTAGTATGTTTAGGATAATATTGTTTTTATGTAATAAAATAATAATAATATAATAGGGAGTGGATAAGGAAAATAAAAGAAAATAACTTGAGAGAAGACGTTACCTCTAAATCGGGTAACTCCCTTTGATTTGACCCAAAAGGCTTTATTGAATTTCCTTATTCCAAAGTTAAGGCTTATAAGGAGGAATAAAGGGATATTTGGAGCTTATTTGGGTAGAGTGTGTACGATACAATGGGTCTTGAGAGGTGTGGCCAAGGATTATAGGTGGTGGCCTTTTATAAGAGGGAGGAGGGGCACTGAAGGAATATCTTGAACTATTATTATAAATTATATTTCCATTATAAATGAGTCAAAATTTAGTTAATTATAAGATAATATTAAAATAAGTCTAAATAAAATCATCCAATAATAATTAGACTGGTTTTTGATATTTTTGAATCTTTATCTTTTTTATTTAACCCTTTTTTACTCTTACCGTTTTATTAAGAATTTAACACTTTGAGAATCAAAATAGTTACCAAAACATGAAAAATATCCAATTAAAGAGTCAATAATAAAATTTTAGACTTATGATAACTATTTGGATAAATATTATATTTTTTTGAATTTTAAAATATTTAATAAAATGTTTTATATTTTAAAATATGAATTATGTCAACTTTTGACACTATTCATATGTTGAATTTTTTAAAAATCCGTAAAAACTTTATTGATTCGAAAAAACTTAATTAATACAAATATAACATGAAATTATCATCTATAAAATTCTTGGATGACATCAAAATAACCAAACTAAATTTATTTTAACATTTATAATATCATTTTTTTAATCCTTTATTAATGAATCAATCATTGTATCATCATTGTGTCATAATTAAATTTATTTATTTAATGTCTAAAAAATATAAATAAAATATAATGATGTATAAAATATTTTTATATTTATAATTACTATTTATATTCAAATTTATCACTTGTATAACCTTGTATACAAATTGTTTTAGTAAAAGATATGTGTTTATGTTATATTTTCCTTAATTTTAAATTAAAAGTAATTAAATTTATTTTTCACACACAAGTGGCTCCATGGGGTCCTAAAATCGACCCATGTATTACCATGGTCGTACATATCTCATAAAATATGGTTAGGACAAGTTTTAGGGTATTTTAATATTATTATAATATTATTTTTTACCCTTATTTGCCGGATTTACCCTTTTACCATGGTAAATATAATTATTTACAGAAGTTACTATTCTTAATGTCTAAAAAAAAGTACCTATTTATACAATTTGGACCTCATAATTACAAATATGGAATCCATTTTTCCAAATTCAAAACATATTATTGGCAGAAATTAATTTAAAATTAATTCTCATTGTCAAAACCAAAAAATGGGTTTTTAAGAAGTAATAACTACCAAAAGATTGACATGCGTTTATGTCTAATTTTAATGTAAAATTACTTCCAATGACCAAAATTGGATTAAATTATAAAATAATAATCTAATTACACTTTAAAACCAATTAAAAGGACAATATAACTATATAAATAAATTAGATGAAAAGGCGGATTTGAATTTAAATGCAGTATTTTTCACTATTCATTAAAAAAACTAAAATTTCTCAGAAAAATACCAAAAATTTACCCTAAGTAAATTTTGATGTCCTAATTATAAAGAAGATGTTTATTTTTTCCAATGGAATATTTAAAAGTGACAAAAACTAGATTTAAAAAGGGTTCGCCATCAAAAGGCAGTAAACCGGCCTTTTAAAATTGTTAGAGTATTTAATACTTAAAATTGGATTCATTCCCATTTTAAGAATATAAAATTTATTGGATAAATGTAAATACATTTAAAAGACATGTATAATCATATTATAGTTAGTTCAGTTCATTCCTTCCAAAACAATGGCTATGCATTAACTACCATTTAAAATAATATTATTATTATATTATTTGTTGGCATAACTCAAAGTTGTGTGCAACGTAAGATTTCGGAGAAATCCTTTGTTTCATGTTGAGTAAGCTAAAAAAAATAGAATCCCATTTAAAGTAAAATTAATATTTAATTCACAAATATTAATAAATATGAAAATTTCATATTCTTTATTTACCTGGGATGTTACATTCTTCCCCCTTTTGGGAATTGCGTCCCTGCAATTCTATTCACTTATAAAATAAGTAGGGGTATTTATCCCTCATAGCATTCTCAGATTCTCATATTTCCTCTTCAACCATATGGTTTTTCCACAAAACCTTTACCTAATGGATTACCTTATTCCATAAAACTTTCTCTTTGTGGTCAAGAATTTGGACTGGTTGTTCCTTATAAGAAATATTCTCTTCCAACTGAACTACCTCTGGACTCAAAACATGAGATGGATCTGGCATATACTTTCTCAACATTGAAACATGAAAAAAATTGTGTGCCTAGGATAAACTTAGAGTTAAATCTACTCTTTAAGAAACTAATTCAACTTTATCCAAAATTTCATAAGGTCTAATGAACCTCAGACTCAACTTTCCCTTTTTACCAAAATGCATCACACTTTTCTATAGAGAAACTTTTAAAAAGACATGATCACCTACCTCGAAAGAAAGATCCTTCCTCTGGTTATCCGCATAACTTTTCTTCCTTGTCAGAGTTGTTCTCATGTGCTTTTGAATCAACTGAACTTTTTCTGCTATCTCTTTTACCAATTTCAGTCCCATCAATTTCCTTTCACCTACTTCATCCCAAAAATTTGGATTTCGATGTCGCTTCCCATATAATGCTTCAAATGGTTCCATCTATATACTCAAATGAAAACTGTTATTATAAGAAAATTCAACCAAAGAAAAATGTTGGTACTAACGTCCCTGGTAATCCATTGAACAAGCACATGGCATATCTTCCAAGGTCTGAATTGTTCATTCCGGCTGCTCTTCTGATTACGGATGAAAAGAGATAATGAAATTTAATTCAGTACCCAATGACTTCTAAAGGCCCTTCCAGGAGTTATAAGTGAACCTGGGATCACGATCAGATACAATGGATAGGGGAACTCCATGTAACCAGACTAGCCTTTTAATATACAATCGAGAAAGTTGATCTAGAGATAGAGTATCTTGAATATGAATAACATGAGAAGATTTAGTCAATCGATCAACAATAACCCAAATTGCAATGTTACCAAGAGATGTATTTAGTAATTCCACAACAAAATCCATGCACACATTTTCTCATTTCCACTCTAGAATTGGAAAAGGTTAAAGAATCCCTTTTGGTAACTGTCGCTCTGCTTTAACCTGTTGATAAGTTAAACACTTCACAGTAAAGTCATCAATATCTCATTTCATTCCATCCCACCAGTAATACTCTCAAATATCTTGGTAAAATTTAGTACTGCCATGATAAACTAAAAATGGAGAACTATGAGATTCACATAACAACTTTTTCTTCAATTGTGAATCACACAGAACACATAACCTCTTTTAAAACCTCAAAAAAATCTTTATCAATGTTAAATTCAAGTAACTTACCCTTCTAAACCAATTATACCTTTTTTTGCAACTCATTGTCTTCTTTATATGCTTGCTTAATTTTGTATGATAGAGATGATTTCACTGACACCTGAAAAAAATAGAGGAATTCCCTGCATCAATAACTTCTAATCCAAAATTCATCAAATCAAAAACCAAAGGACCTCATTCCAAATGTAGCATAGTTAATGTAGCTTTACTCTTTCAACTCAAAGCATCAGCCACTTTATTTGCCTTTCCTAAATGTTAATGGATCATGAAATCATAATCTATGATTAATTATAGCCATCTCTTATGTCTCATGTTTAATTCATTCTGAGTGAATATATACTTCTGAATTTTGTGGTTAGTATATATTTCACATTTTACTCCATACAGATGATGCCTTCAAATTTTTAAAGAAAAATAAACTGCAGCTAATTCCAAATCATGTGTAGGGTAATTTAACTCATGAGGTTTCAACTGACGTAAAGCATAAGCAATTACCTAATCATTCTGCATTAGGACACAACCAAGTCCTTTCAATAAATAATCACTGTAGATAACAAATTCACCATATCTGGAAGGTAATTCTAAAACTGTAGCTTTTACCAATATTCTTTTAAATTCTTGAAAACAATCATCACATTATTTTGTCCAGATGAACTTAATACCTTTTCAAGTTAACTTAGTTAGTGGTCCAGATAACTACGCAAAATTTTCAACAAACCTTCGATAATAGTCTACCAAACCTAGAAAACTATGGATCTCAGTTATATTTATGGGTCTTGGACATTCTTCAACAACTTTTTTTTAGCAGTATCAACAATTATACTATCTTTAGAAATAATTTGACCAAGTAATGAATTCATTATAACCAAACTCACACTTTCTTAATTTCCCATATAGTTTATTTTCTTTTAAGTTTTGAAAGACAACCCTTAAATGACGGTCATGTTCCTCTTTAATTTTGGAATATACCAACATGTCATCAATAAACACAACCACAAACTTATCCAAGAACTCACGGAAAATTATATTCATAAGATCCATGAATATCATAGGTGCATTGGTAAACCCAAAAGGAAAAACTAAAAATTCATAATGTCTATATCTAATATGAAACATGGTATTCAGAATGTCTACTTCCTTTACTTTCAACTGATGGTACCCCAACATCAAGTCAATCTTTGAAAAATACTAAGGTCCCTGGAGATGATCAAACAAATCATCAATATGAGTTAAAGGATACTTTTTCTTTATAGTTATGTTATTCAAGGCTCTATAATCAATTCATAATGTCATTGAACCATCTTTCTTTTTAAAAAACAAGACAGAATCACCCCAAGGTGATGTGCTATATCAAATGAAACCTTTATCTAATAACTCCTCTAATTGATTCATTAACTCTAAAAGTTCAATTTGATCCATTTGATAAGGGGGTTTTGAAATTGTCTTAGCATCAGGAACTAAGTCAATAGTAAATTCCACTTCCGGATCAGGTATTATAATAGGAAACTCATCAGGAAAAACATCGAGATTCTCATTTACCATTGGCACATCATTAATATAAACAGTTACTTTGTTTTCAACAATATGTTCAAGGTAACATTCATTTCCATATTTTAATAATTTCTCATCTTCCTCATATGTTATGAAAAGTAAGGGTTCATTCTTGTACACAAACTGAAATTATTTTTGAAAAGAAACCTCTTTATCTCTGCAGTCAATCTTAGCATAATAAACGAAAAGCCAACCCATACCCAAAATAACATCATACTCTACTAGAGGCAATAAGGTTTTTAGGTAGATTATTTCCACACACAAGGACAGAAAGGTTCTTATAATTTCTTTTTGTCTCAAAATTTCATCCCCATATTTTTACCATAAGTTTAGGATTCATATCTTGAGATGGAATTCCCAATTTACTAGAAAAATTCTCAAAAATGAAAGAATGTGTTGACCCTAAATGAAACAATGCATTAGCATAATCTAAATAAACAAACAATTTACCTGATACTAATTCATTTGATGTCTCTATATCTTCTGAAGTAATTGTAAAGTATTTTACCACCCCTTTCTACTTGTAGTCTGGCTGCTTTCCATCATTTGAGTTCTTCTATGGACACTCATTTGCATAATAACCCATTTCATTGCACATAAAACATTTTACTAATTGTAAATCATATTTTGTATTACCATTACCCTAATATTTTTCAGTGCAATTATGAGCCTTATGTCCCATTTTTTCAAATTGGTAGCACTTACCAGAATTCAAAAGGCATTCCCTAGTGTGCTTTTTACCACAATTTTTACAAACTGTAAACTTAAGTTTCTTACCATCAGACTTTTTTGAAGAGTTCTTCCCTTTTTTCTGCCACCTAAACCTCTTATTCTGTTGTTTTTTAAAGAACACCTAATCATCAGAAAACTCCACTTCCACCTTCTCTACACATCAAACAAGTTTTTCATAACTTTTAAACTCACGAGAAGATAAATCCCTTCGATACTTTCACAACTGGAAAAGAACATTTTCCCAACGGTTCTGAACCATTGGGAAATCCTGGAGAACCGTTGGTATATCTTATACCAACAGTTCTACAAACCATTGGTAAGTAAGCCGTTGGGAAATCTTTTCCCAATGGTTTACACAGAACCGTTGGGATAGGTTAGAAAAACGGACCTATACCAACGGTTTGGCACAACCGTTGGGATAGTTTTTCCCAATGGTTTGGCTTGAACCATTGGGAAAACAAACATATGACTTATTTCCCAATGTTTTAGAAACCGTTGGGAATGGTTTTTTACCAATGGTTCATAGAGAACCATTGGTAAAAAAATTCTGGGAATCTTATGCCAACGGTTTGAAACCGTTGGCATAGCCTATGCTGTGCAAATTGAACAGCAGCCTACAATTTGCACAGCAGGCACAGAGTAGGGTGTCCATTCCCTCTCCTTTCCCATTCCCTCTCATTTCCAATTATTTTACCTACAATAAGCAACTAACACATACATATACAATTATTGTACCTGCAATAACCAACTAACACATACATATACAGAACAAATTCATACACATTTAACATATAATGCATCCTGGAACTATACACATCCAGAATTAAATCAGAATTCATATCATAATTATAAACATACATAATTCATTTAGAATTAAATTTAAAATTTAGATGAAAATTATATGTGGAATCCATAATTCAATTCATAATTTGATCGGTTTTTCGTATACCAGATGTTTTTACTAGAAATGATGTCCATTTTAAACAAAATACATACACCTAGAGTGACCCCAGCCACACCGTTCCTCGGATTGAGGTGAGGTTTACTCGTACACATCACAAATGACCCATGGATCGTTGTACTAAGTATCAACATATTTTGAAAGCATTTGGTTGGTTTTTCATATGTCAGTTGTTGTTTTCACTTAAAATGAATTTCTTTTTAAATAAAAGAGAGACACTTTGAGTGGTTCCAGCCACACCATGCCTCAGATTGAGGCGAGGTTGACTTGTACATGTCACAAATGACCCATGGATCATTGTACTAAAGTATCAACACAATCAGAATCTGTTTGGTCAGTTTTCTGTATGTACTTAAAATGTTGTCCATTTTAAACATAAGAGAGACACTTTGGGTGGCTCCGGCCACACTGTGACTCAGATTGAGGCACAGTTGACTTTTACACGTCACATATGACCCATGGATTGTTTTCCTAAAGTTTAAATAGATTCTGAATGTGTTTGGTTGGTTTTTTGTATGCCAGTTGTTCTTTTCACTTATAATCCTGTCCATTTTAAACAAAAGAGACACAGTTAGAGTGGTACCGGCCACACTATGCCTCGTATTTAGACAGGATTGACTCTCACACATATCAAATGACCCATGTATCATTTTCCTAAAGTATCAACACAATCCAAATGCGTTTCGTCAGTTTTCCGTATGCCAGTTGATGTTTTCACTTAAAATGAGGTCCTTTTGAAACAAAAGAGAGACACTTTGAGTGGTTCCGACCACACTGTGCCTCAGATTGAGGCGGAGTTAATTCGTACACGTCACATGTGACCCATGGATCATTGTGATAAATTATCAACACAATCAGAATCCATTTGGTTAGTTTTTCATATGTACTTAAAATGTTGTCCATTTTAAACAAAAGAGTGACACTTAGAGTGATCCCGACCACACTGTGCCTCAGATTGAGACGGAGTTGACTCTTACACATCACATATGAGCCATGGATCTTTTTCCTAAAGTATCAACACATTCAGAATGTGTTTGGTCAGTTTTTCATATGTCAGTTGTTGTTTTCACTTAAAATTATGTCTATTTTAAACAAAAGAGAGACACTATGAATGGTTTCGGCCACACCATGCCTCAGATTAAGGTGGGGTAGACTCATAAACATCACATATGTCCCATGGATCATTGTTCTAAAGTATCAACACAATCAGAATCTGTTTGATCAGTTTTCCGTATGTTAGTTGTTGTTTTCACTTAAAATGAAGTCCATTTTAAACAAAAGAGAGACACTTTGAGTGGTGTCGGTGACACCATGCCTCGGATTGAGGTGAGTTTGACTTGTACACGTCACATATGAACCATGGATCTTTCTCCTAAAGTTTCAACAGAAACCGAATTCATTTGGTCAGTTTTACGTATGTACTTAAAATGTTGTCCATTTTAAACAAAAGAGAGACACTTTGGGTGGTGTCGGCCACACCGTGACTCGGATTGAGGCGTGGTTGACTCATAAACGTCACATATGACCTATGAATCATTGTCCTAAATTTTCAATAGATTTTGAATGCATTTTGTTGGTTTTTCATATGCCAGTTGTTCTTTTTACTTATAATCCTGTCCATTTTAAACAAAAGAGACACAGTTAGAGTGGTACCGGCCACACCACACCTCATATTTAGAAGGGGTTGACTTGTACACGTCTCAAATGACCCATGAATCATTTTCCTAAAGTATCAACACAATACAAATGTGTTTGGTCGGTTTTCCGTATGCCAGTTGATGTTTTCACTTAAAATTATGTCCTTTTGAAACAAAATAGAGACACTTTGAGTGGTTCCAGCCACACTATAGCTCAGATTGATGCGGGGTTGATTCGTACACGTCACATATGATCCATGTATCATTGAGCTAAAGTATCAACACAATCAGAATCTGTTTGGTCAGTTTTCCGTATGTACTTAAAATGTTGTCCATTTTAAACAAAAGAGAGACACTTAGAGTGATCCCGGTCACACCGTGCCTCTGATTGAGGCGAAGTTGACTCTTACATGTCACATATGACCCATGGATCGTTTTCCTAAAGTATCAACATATTCTGAATGCATTTGGTCAGTTTTTCGTATGTCATTTGTTGTTTTCACTTAAAATGATGTCCATTTTAAACAAAAGAGAGACACTATGAATGGTGCCGGCCACACTGTGCCCTGAATTGAGGAGGGGTTGACTTTTACATGTCACGTATGACCCATGGATCATTTTGATAAAGTATCAACACAATCAGAATCCGTTTGGTCAGTTTTCTGTATGCTAGTTGTTGTTTTCACTTAAAATGAAGTCCATTTTAAACAAAAGAGAGACACTTTGAGTGGTGTTGGTCACACCACACCTCGGATTGAGGTGAGGTTTACTCGTACACGTCACATGTGACCCATGTATCGTTCCCCTAAAGTTTCAACGGAAACTGAATGTGTTTGGTTGGTTTTCCATATGTACTTAAAATATTGTCCATTTTAAACAAAAGAGAGACACTTTGGGTGGTGTCGACCACACTGTGACTCGGATTGAGGTTCGGTTGACTCGCACACGTCAAATATGACCCATGGATCGTTTTCCTAAAGTTTCAACAGATTATGAATGTGTTTGGTCAGTTTTTCGAATGTCAGTTGTTCTTTTCACTTATAATCCTGTCCATTTTAAACAAAAGAGACACAGTTAGAGTGGTACCGGCCACACTGCACCTCGTATTTAGACGGGGTTGACTCGTACACATCTCAAATGACCCATAGATCATTTTCCTAAAGTATCAACACAATCCGAATGCATTTGGTTGGTTTTCTGTATGCCAGTTGATGTTTTCACTTAAAATGATGTCCTTTTGAAACAAAAGAGAGACACTTTGAGTGGTGTCGGTCGCACTGTGCCTCAGATTGAGGTGGGATTGATTTTTACACATCAAATATGACCCATGGATCGTTTTTCTAAAGTATTAACACAATTAGAATCTATTTGGTCAGTTTTCCATATGTACTTAAAATGTTGTCCATTTTAAACAAAAGAGAGACACTTAGAGTGATCCTGGCCACACCGTGCCTCGGATTAAAGTAGGTATGACTCTTACACGTCACATATGACCCATGGATCGTTTTCATAAATCATCAACACATTCTTAATGCGTTTGGTCAGCTTTTCGTATGTTCGTTGTTGTTTTTACTTAATATGATGTCCATTTTAAACAAAAGAGAGACACTATGAATGGTGTCGGCCACACCACACCTTGGATTGAGATGAGGTTGAATCATACACGTCACATATGACCCATGGATCGTTTTTCTAAAGTATTAACACAATAAGAATCCGTTTGGTCGGTTTTCCGTATGCTAGTTGTTGTTTTCACTTAAAATGAAGTCCATTTTAAATAAAAGAGATACACTTTGAGTGATGTCGGTCACACCACACCTAGGATTGAGGCAAGGTTGACTCGTACACATCACATATGACCCATGGATCGTTCTCCTAAATTTTAAATGTAAACTGAACGCGTTTGGTCAGTTTTCTGTATGTACTTAAAATGTTGTCCATTTAAAACAAAAGAGAGACACTTTGGGTGGTGTCGGCCACACCGCGACTCGGATTGAGGCATGGTTGACTCGTATATGTAACATATGACCCATGGATCATTGTCCTAAATTTTCAACAGATTATGAATGCATTTGATTGGTTTTTCATATGCCAGTTGTTCTTTTCACTTATAATCCTATCCATTTTAAATAGAAGAGACACATTTAGAGTGGTACCAGCCACACCGCACCTCGGATTTAGACAGTTTTGACTCGTACACATCTCAAATGACCCATGGATCATTTTCCTAAAGTATCAACACAATCCAAATGCGTTTAGTTAGTTTTCTGTATTCCATTTGATGTTTTCACTTAAAATGATGTCCTTTTGAAACAAAAGAGAGACACTTTGAGTGGTGTCAGCCACACCGCAGCTCGGATTGAAGCAGAGTTTATTCTTACACGTCACATATGACCCATGGATCGTTGAGCTAAAGTATCAACACAATCAGAATCCGTTTGGTCATTTTTCCGTATGTACTTAAAATATTGTCCATTTTAAACAAAAGAGAGACACTTAGAGTGATCCCAGCCACACCGTGCTTCGGATTGAGGCGGGGTTGACTCGTACATGTCACATATGACACATGGATCATTTTCCTAAAGTATAAACATATTCTGAATGCATTTGGTCAGTTTTTCATATGTCAATTGTTGTTTTCACTTAAAATGATGTCCATTTTAAACAAAAGAGAGACACTATGAATGGTTCTGGCCACACCGCGGCACGGATTGAGGCAGGGTTGACTCGTACACATCACATATGATCCATGGATCGTTGTGCTAAAGTATCAACATATTCTGAAATCATTTGGTCAGTTTTCTGTACGTTATTTGTTTTTTCCCTTAAAATGAATTGCTTTTTAAATAAAAGAGAGACACTTTGAGTAGTGTCGGCCACACCGTGCCTCAGATTGAGGCACGGTTGACTCTTACACATCACAAATGACCCGTGGATCATTGTGAAAAAGTATAAACACAATCAGAATCCGTTTAGTCAGTTTTCTGTATGTACTTAAAATGTTGTCCATTTTAAACATAAGAGAGACACTTTGGGTGGTGCAACCCACACTGAGACTCGGATTGCGGTGCGGTTGACTCTTACATGTCACATATGACCCATGGATCGTTTTCTTAAAGTTCCAACAGATTCTGAATGCATTTGGTCGGCTTTTCGTATGCCAATTGTTCTTTTCACTTATAATACTGTCCATTTTTAACAAAAGAGACACAGTTAGAGTGGTACCGGCCACACCGTGCCGCGGATTTAGACGGGGTTGACTCGTACACATCTCAAATGACCCATGGATCATTTTCCTAAAGTATCAGCACAATCTGAATGTGTTTGGTCGGTTTTCTGTATGTACTTAAAATGCTATCCATTTGAAACAAAAAGAGAGACACTTAGAGTGATCTTAGCCACACCGTGCCTCGGATTGAGGCGGGGTTGACTCTTACATGTCACATATGACCCATGGATCGTTGTTCAAAAGCATCAACACATTCCGAATGCGTTTGGTCAGTTTTTCGTATGTCAGTTGTTGTTTTCACTTAAAATCCTGGCCACACCGCGCCTCGGATTTAGACAGGGTTGACTCGTACACGTCACTTTGAGTGGTGTCGGCCACACCATGCCTCAGATTTAGGATGCCTTTCTTTCCAAGTATCTCACATAGGGTACTGGGTATCACCTAAGTCATGGTATTACCATCTTGCATAATAGACATTTCCTCGATTTATCTTCAAGGAACCAATATCACTCATGAGTAATAGAAACCATCCTGGTAGCCCTCACCTAGAAACCAAAGCATTCATCCTAGAATTTCAAGTCTAAATTCCCTGAGCATGATGAGTTCTTCCATGAGTCCTTAACATGTAACCCATGTATTATCCTGAAAATTGACAAGTAAACCAAATCAAACAAGGCATAATTCACATAACATGGAGAATGTACAACAAGGCTTTGTATTCAATTTAAAGCATATCATCACATGAATTTGATGAGCATGAGATAATAAGATTACCAAGACATTCATATAATTCAAAACATACAAAAATGGAATAATCTTAAATAACATTGCATGATCATAGAAATAAAAAAAGTCATGTGAAATCAAGGAGGAGGGTGGGGGCTGTCTGGGGGTCCAGGGAGGAGGGGGGTTGTCCGGGGTCTAGGGAGGAGGGTGGGGGGCTGTCCGGGGGGCTGTTCGAGGGGGCTGTCTGGGGGGTGTCTAGGGGGCTGTCTGGGATCCAAGTAGGAGGGTGGGGGGCTGTTCGGGGGGCTGTCCAGGGGGTGTCCAGGGGGCTGTCCAGGGGGCTGTCTAGGGGGTTGTCCGAGGGCTGTCCAGGGAGTTCCCAAACACACAAAACTCTAAAAACATGCTCAATATACACCGCAACCACTAAAATACATCAACATCCATGAAAACGGACAATATATAAAAATAACTCAACTCCAATATTATACTATGGGTCTAGATAAAACCAACAACTAGAATAGATTAAACATCAAATCTCAGTAATATTAGTCAAAAAATGTAACGGATCAATTTGTCCCACATCACCAGCACTATCATCACCATCATCATCACCCTCATCCTCATGGTCATCATTGTCCTCATCATTTTCCCCGCCCTCCTCAACGCCCTCCTCCTCTCCCTCACCCTCCGCCTCGCCCTCCTCCTCCGCCTCGCCCTCCTCCTCTCCCTCCTCCTCTCCCTCCTCTTCCGTATCAAACTCCTCGCCATCGTCATCGTCCGGCTAGACATCGCCTTGACCACCACTAGAACTTCCACCTGGTGAACCATATATATAACTTATTGAAGACATATATTCATCAAAAGCTGGGCTGGCCTCTGGTGGAAGTTTTGGACGTAGAACTTCAATAAATTTCATAAATGCATTGTTTGCACTAGCATACTGATCTGTCATCTCTATGGACCTTTTGTTAGCCTATTCTGCCTGTGACCTAACTTTTTGTATCTCGGTGGCACTACAACTTGTACCCGAGGAGGGAAAATACTTATTCGGGGCTATCCCAGGTCGGAAACGTACTCTGCCAGAATGCTCCTCTCCCAACACCTTATGTAAGTGATCAGTTGGCCCAAAAATGTCTAGTTCTTGGGCATCGAGGGCCTCTAAAGCATCCTGTTACAAATATAAAAATATTATTAAGTTACAAAATAGATATTAAAATATAAAATCAACAGATTAAAACTTACAATCTTCTTCTGATTCGGTTCTTTGACGGCACTTCTATCCTTTTTCCGTCTACTCGAGCAAAACAGTTTTGCTCGAGGCACACGTCCTTCAATATTCACATTTTCCCTCTACAATGACATTGAAAACTAAAGTTATATGAAAACTTTATCAAACGATTAAATAATTTAGGAAACAAAAGAAACTGTAAGTCGTAAAGAAAACTTATAAACAATTGTCATACCAGCTTCCTCTCATGATCTCGCATCGTAGTACGACCCAGTGTGTGGAGGTATTTTTTTACATCAATGTTTTTTTTATTTTTTCCAGATGATTCCTAAATAAAATTCAATAATGAAAAGGATAATATTAATGAAAAACATGAAAGTTATTATTTAAATACCTTAAATGTAATTAATACCTTAAATTGAGTAGTCGTCCAATGAGTAATCATCTGTTGATACTACTCTATAGGACAATCATCCATGATTGGTACCGCCTCTAACTCAGTTCCAACTCTAGCACGCCATAAAATATACAACTCATGCTTGTAGGCTCTCCAAAGCTCACCTAAATCCTTTAGACGTGTCGGTCATGCACCCTCACCATCGGGAAAATTAAATCGAAGCTGACACCAAAATATTAATTCATATAAATTCAAAAATAATTCATGGCATTAAATACAACAAATTTTTTTACCCATATCTCTTCCCAAGCTCTATCCTTGACCTCATGTGGCAACTTTCTCCAAGATAGCGTGCTGACGGGAATGATGTCGGAGTATTTGGAAAGCATCGCCAAAAAACTCCGACATTGCTGCCCTGTTTTCTCAACCATTTGGTTGTCTTCATTGTAATCCATCATTACCTGTGTGTAGAAGTTCCACACCGCACTCATGCGTGTACGCCCCCACCCCCGCCTCCTGTTAGTATATGTATCTTTCATGAAAGGAAAACAAATATTTTATCAAAACATGTTATAATGAAAATAAATATTGGTATAAAAATTTGTTAGGGTTCTATAAATATACTTGTGTCAGTCTGATCACTGAGCACCGCTGGATCCACAGAAACTGATGGAACACCCTGTGGTGGAATAGGAGTCGAAGAAGATGGAACATAGAAACTCAGAGAGACTGAAGTAGAAGGAAAAGAAGATGGGATAGTTGTATGACCAGAGGCAGAAGATGCAAAAGGTGGAGAAAACATGGGAGGCCTAAATATCTCGTGTGTCCCTAACGACACACCAGGATCAAATGTGGGAAGTATGACATTTCAGTGGGAGGGGCAGGTTCTAGTCGGGTATGCGGAGCTGCTCCTCTACCTCTGGTACGAACCCCCCTCGTACCACCAACCTGAGTACTAGGACCAGTCTAGGATCCTCGTCAAATAACTGTCGACGTATAGGTGGATCCTACAAAAATGTTTACAAAAAAATTAATCACATAACATTATATATTCTTTAAATATATATATTTGAAATAAAGTACTCACTACAGGCACTAATGGTGGAATGCCCATCTCTGCCATTCGACGATTGTTCGCCATCATTTTTTTCCTTCGTCTCTCTTCAATTGGTTGCATTTCCTGCTTTTGAAAACAAATATGTAATTAATTTGAAAAAGGAAACTAATGTGTAGCCCAAAAAACTAAACGATAAAGGAAGAAGTTTCTAGTCGATGTAGTGAACTATTAAAACAATGTAAAGAACAAGTACTCAAAAATTAAATTAAAATTTATTTATATTCATTTTAATTAGGTCTATAAGAGGCACATGCCTTAGGTCCCATTATGTGTTATAGGCATCCCAAATCATTCACTCATGTTCAATAACACATTATTGTCACCTCTATGGCCATACCTTTCATTACCCAATTACTTCCCCAAGTCAAGCGCATCCCATGGGTGAATAAATTTTAGGCTTATACACTAATAGGTTGTTCATGGCTTGTAAAAAGATTTAATTTCATAAAGTATAGACGAAAACATTTATTTTTAAATTTGAGATTAATAATAAAGTATGTCAATGATAACAACATTACTGAATTAAACTTGTGACTTATCTAACATTTTTATGGATGTCTACACATGCCGGCATGGCTAGTGAAAAGCACCACACCCTCATAAAAGTGAGTATTGGACAAGAAGGACACCTAATATACAACATACAATGAGAACCATATTTAATTGACCCTAAATTTATATTAGTAGAGTCATCTTGGCGGAAATGGAATATATGATCCTGGTTAACTGATGAATTCAAAAGCTCGCATTCCATATGTTGGACACTATCTAAGGTAATAAATCATGTGAGGATGGGTATACATCATTCAATTACTTACATGCTAGTGAGAATGAAGGCTTGAATTAATGACTTTAGTTCACTGATTAAATGAGGGTAGAGGTTTCATAGGCTGTGTAAATAGAATGATTAAATAAGGGTAGAGGTTTCATACACTATGCATGGTGGGGGATTCTCAGCCGATTTAGAAACTAAAATAAATTCCCATTATAGGTATCAACAAGAAACATCAGCATCAAAAGAAAGTCCAAATAAAAAATGACTAAAAACATCAAACATTTCAAGAATTTAATAAAATGCATGGTTTATCCACATGTTTAGCAGTAATTATATGTCTTAATCATGAACCACCTCTATAGCTCCCAGTTTTCACCAATAAACATAAGGTAAATAGCTCAAAATATCTTTAAAACAACTCATTAATAGGCTCAAAATGTAAATATAATCTTGAACCAACCATGGAATCTCTTTCACAACACATTCTCACACACCAGTTATATCATGTGTTACTAAATATCAAACATAGTCACATAACAAGTGTACTATAACAAATTACATTACACAAAGCTTATTAAAAAAATTCTCATTTTAATAAAACACTTTCCTCAAGATTAAAACATTTCTGAAATATCTTTCAAAATCCATTTTAAATAATAAAATCCCTTTGATCATTTTTAAAAAATATTTGGAGTATTCTCAAGGCACCCCCATTTGGAAAAGTCACATCAAATGCCCAATTTCTACGCCAAACTATTGAAAACAACTAACATGGGACAATCATCAACCACAAATAACTCAACTGAAAATTAAAAAAACATAAACCAAATTTGATATAGAATTTAATGTTAAGTCAGGGAAAATGAGATTAAATAGAAACAACAACAACATAAATGGTTCCAACATCATAAATTTTGATTAAAACCACCCATAATAGGAAGGGGAATGCCTCATACACCAAATCCCTAATAAAACAAACCAAATCCCCAATTAAAAATGATAAGTTTTTTACACCAAATTTTGGGTTTTAACCTTTATAAATGGAGAAATATGCAAGATAAGTGGAAAATGAGCAAGAATACATGAAGATTTGGACTTCTAACCTAGTTGGGGAGTAGCTGATTTGATGGAGTAGGGCGCGCGCGAGGCTTCTGCAAATTGGGGGAGAGAGAATTCTAAAATCGGGGAGAACTGCCGAATGTTGGCAGTACTACCCGATTTGGTCTAAATCTGGGTACCTTTTCCCAACGGTTTTTAAAAATCGTTGGTAAAATATTAGCTTTACCAACAGTTTGTCTAGACCGTTGGTAAAGGAAAACATTTCCCAACCTTTACCAACAGTTTGTGTAAAACCATTGGTAAATGGAATTATTTCCCAACAGTTTTCATAAAACTATTGGGAAATCAACACCTTGTCTGCCTTTACAAACAGTTTTATGAAACCGTTGGTAAAGTACTCCTATACCAACGGTTTGATGAACCATTGGTATAGGAGTGTTGGGAAAACCCAAGTTTCCAGTAGTGTTTGGATTTAATCCTGAGTAAAAATAGTTGATTTTACTATCAAGATATCATATGAAATTTAGAGCATACCTTTCCAGTCGAGTGAATTTTGATTCATAAGAATCCACTAAGTCATCCTCCTACATCAATTCCAAGAATTTTTTTTCCATCCTAAGTCTAACCACCTTAGGGAAGTATTTCTCAAGAAAAATACCTTTGAATTCTTTCCAATCAATAGCATCAATCTCCTCACTACCCCTGGTATTTTTAACCATCGACCACCACTGATCAGCTACACCTTCAAAACGATAAATAGAAGGACTAACATTTTGATGTTCTAAACATTCTATGACATCGAAAATATTTTCTAGTGATTTAATCCACCCTTCATATAGAACAGGGTAAGATGATCCTCTGAATGATGGGGGATTTTACCTAATGAAATGCTTCAATGCTGACATATTCCTCTGTGGTTGATCTGGAAGATCTCGTGCATGGATACCACCGCCATTTAAATCCTGAGTCAACTATTCCATCACTGTAATAAACTGTTCAGTTCCGATTCTGACTATCTCAGGTTGCTGATTTGGAAGGTTGTTTTCCTCTTGATGTTGTCCCATCATATCTGCCTTGTTTCCTCTGTGTAAAACCATTCTTAATATATAAATATCCTAGACGAAGCAACATGGTAATCTTCAAATGCTATATCATTTCAATCTTACCATAAAGTAAAAATAATTTATGGATATTAATTTAACAATATCCTAACTTCTAAAGCTGTCTAAACCAACCTTTGATACCAACTATAAGGCCCCAACCTTAAACATTACATAATATTTAGTTAAGACAAGAATTCACATTGAGGATATTTTCAGGTTTATATCTTTATAGAATTAGGTCATAACTTATACATAACAAAGAATTCACATTGAAGATATTGATTTAAGACAATAATTAACATTTAATATATTTTCACATCTTCCTGAATTATTTCTTTATCTTACCCTTCCTTATACCCTGTGAAAAAACATTTCAAAAACTTAGGATGAGCAAAAAAGTCTCAGTAAGGGTTATAAAATAAAGAAAGTAAACATTATCCCATCAATTAATACAAATCAATGAGATCGTAATTTTTAATCATAAATCATATGCTCTTTAGCATACCTCATGAAATAATAAGATTTATGAATAACACATAGAAATCATAAATCATAATGGTAACTTGTAGTATCTATAACATACTTACATTATAGCTTTCACAGCTACGTAGGGAGTTATGTTTGGAATTCTCATCAAAGTATATTCCCTAAATCTCTTAGGAAGACATTAAAATTTAACTCTTTCATATTAACCAATGCATTAGAGAGATACATTGGGCTCACCTACCCTAGTTTTATCATGAAACTACCCATATACATAAACCATGCCCAAGAACCATAACATATTCATAACACATAACACAAGCATAAAGGAAAGATAACATTTCCACATTTCAATCAAAAGATATCAGTTCAAGATATTGACATAATTAATCCATTATCAAAACCATTTTCAATACCAAAATATGTAAAAAATGGTATATGGTGTTTAATTTTTCTTTTAAAAACACTACGACTTATAGAGGAATCCAAATATCAAATAATACTCGCGACGGTTGAAAAGTTATCGTCGTCGCATACGTTAAAAAGAAACATTCCTTTTGTAGTTTAGTAAAAATATTTGTAGAAAAAAGATTCCATTTGAATGAAATGAAAATTCAAAGGGTTTTATACACCATATAAAATAAAGTCATGTATAAATCAAAATATGCATCAATGAAAGGATATTGAGACGAAGTCCCTTACCTTGAGTCTGACTTGTCATGTAAGTTCCTTGTTCTTCCTGAATAATAAACTTAAGTTAATTTCTAATTGATTAAGAACGTTTTTAAAGTTTATTATTACTTTTATATCACTTATTACCATGTTATAATCATTACATAATTATTTAAGTTAATATTGGTCGTTTTGTTGATATTTGGAACTTGAGTCAAAAATAAACTTGTTCTAATTACAAATTTTTCATGGGGTCAAAAGTCCATTATCTCTAGAATGATATTCTTGATTTAGATATATATATTTCATATATATCCATTATATATATATATTAATATATAATAGTACATAAAATATTTAGATAAGAAATGAAATGTACCGTTCATGGAGACGGTAAGTCGTACGTACACATGAACGCTACTTTAATTTATTTTTCATATTTAAAGGAATGAAAACTAAATGATAAATAGATATATTATAATTACAGTATAATATCTATGTTATATATGTTACATAATTTCATTAATTCCATCCTTTATATATTCCATGCATAGCATGAACGAGTCATGTCACTTTGAGGGGGCGGTAGACCGCACTTCCTCAAATGAAATTATCATATTTATGCATTATGGAAAGAATGAAGGTATATTGTAAATGAAAAATACATAAGAATAAAGACAAACTAAATATAATATACAACATATATAAATATATTTCCATCATAATGGCCACCATGAGATGTGGTAGGGAAAAATATAACAATCATTGTTTCGTGAGGCGGTAGTTCGCCGTACACAGAAACAGTATGTTCGTATCCATTAGATGGAGATGTGTGTAAGTGTAGTTCGAATAATTATAATAAAAACATAATAGTATATTTAGGATAAAATTTTTGTTATGTAATCAAAGAATAAGAATATAATAAAGAGTAGAGAATCAAAATAAAAGAAAATAACTTGAGATAAGACGTTACCTCTAAATCGGGTAAATCGCTTTGATTTGATCCAAAAGGCTTTATTGAATTGCCTTATTCACAAGGTAAGGCTTATAGGAGGAATATAGGGATGTTAAGAGCTTATTTGGGCAGAGTTTTAATGATACAAGGGGTCTTGAGAGGTGTGAGTAATGATTATAGGTGGTGGCCTTTTATTAGAGGGAGGAGGGGAACTTAAGAAATATCTTGAATTATTATTTTATTATAAATTAGAGTTCGATTATAAATGAGTAAAAATTATGTTAATTATAATATAATATTAATATAAGTCTAAATATAATCTTCCAATAATTATTAGAAAGGTTTTGGATATTTTTTAATCTTTATCTCTTTTATTTAACTCTTTTTTACTCTTACCGTTTTATCAAGAATTTAACACTTTGAGAATCAAAATAGTTACCAAAAAATGAAAAATATCCATTTAAAGAGTCAATAATAAAATTGAATAATTGTGATAACTATTTGGATGTATATTAGATTTTTTTTAATTTTATAATATTTAATAAAATGTATTTTATCTTAAAACATGAATTATGTTAATTTTGACACTATTCATATTATGAATTTTTTAAAAATCCATAACAACTTTATTGATTCTAAAAAAACTTCATTAATACAAATATAACATGTAATTATCGTCCATAAAATTCTTGTATGACATAAAAATAACCGAACTTCATTTATTTTAACATTTATAATATTATTTATTTGAATCCTTTATTAATAAAGCAATCATTGCGTCATCATTGTGTCATAATTAAATTTATTTATTTAATGTCTAAAAAATATAAATAAAATATCATTATGTATAAATATTTTTATATTTCTAATGACTATTTATAGTCTAATAGATCACTTATATAACCCCGTATACAAATTGTTTTAGTAAAAGATATATGTTTATTTTATATTTTCCTTAACTTTAAATTAAAAGTAATTAAATGTCATTTTTACACACAAGTGGCTCCATGGGGTACTCAAATCGATCCAAGGATACCCATGGTCAGATATATCTCATCCAATATGGTTAGGACAAGTGTTAGAGTAGTTTAATATTATTATAATATTATTTTTTACCCTTGTTTACCAGATTTACCCTTTTACTATGGTAAATAAAATTATTTACTGAAGTTACTATTCATAATGTCTAAAAAAGTAACTATTTACACAATTTGGACCTCCTAATTCCAAATATGGAATCCATTTCTCCAAATTAAAAACACATAATTGTTATAAATTAATTTAAAATTAATTTCCATTGTCAAAACCAAAAAACATGTTTTTAAGAAGTAATAACTACCAGAAGATTAACATGTGTTTATGTCCAATTTAAAAATAAAATTACTTCCAATGGCCAAAATTAGATTAAATGATAAAACCATAATCTAATTACACTTTAAAACCAATTAAAAGGATAATCTAACTATATAAATAAATTAGATGAAAAGGCATATTTGAATTAAAATATAGTATTTTTCACTATTCATTAAAAAATGAACTTTATCAAAAAAATACCAAAAAATTTCCCAAAGTAAATTTTTATGTCCTACTTCTAAAGAATAAGTTTATTTTTTTCCAATGGAACATTTAAAAGTGACAAAACTAGATTTTAAAAGGGTTTGCCATCAAAAGGCGGTAAACCGACCTTTTAAAATTCTCAGAGTATTTCACGCTTTAAATTTGATTCATTCTCATTTTAAGCCTATAAAATTTATTGGATAAATTTAAATACATTTAACAAACATTTATAATCATATTATAGTTATTTCACCTCATTCCTTCCAATACAATGACTATGCGTTAACTACCATTTAAAATAATATTATTATTATATTATTTTTCGGCATAACTCAAAGTTGTGTACAACATAAGATTTTGGAGAAATCTGTTGTTGTGTGTTGAGTACGCTATCAAAAATAGAATCCCCTTTAAAGTAAAATTAATATTTAATTCACAAATATTAATAAATATGAAAATTTTATATTCTTTATTTACCTGGGATGTTACATCCTTCCCCCTTTTTGGAATTGTGTCCCCGCAATTCTATTTACTTATCAAATAAGTGGAGGTATTTATCCCTAATAGAATTTTAATATTCTCATGTTGCCTCTTCAACCATATGGTTTTTCCAAAAAAACCTTTACCAGAAGAATTACCTTATTTTGTAACACCTTCTCTCTATGGTCAAGAATCTAGACTGGTTGTTCCTCATAAGAAAGATTCTCTTCCAACTGAACTACCTCTGGACTTAAAACATGAGATGGATCCGGTATATAATTTCTCAACATTGAAACATGAAAAACATTATGTGCATGGGATAAAATTGGAGGTAAATCTACTTTGTAAGAAATCGATCCATCTTTCTTCAGAATTTTATAACGTCGAATAAACATCAGACTCAGATTTCCCTTTTTACCAAAATGCATCACACTTTTCTATGGAGAAACTTTGAGAAAGACATTATTGACTACCTCGAAATAAAAACCCTTCCTATGGTTATTCGCATAACTTTTCTGCCTAATCTAAGCTATTCTCATGTGCTTCTGAATCAACTAGACTTTTTCTGTCATCTCTTCTACCAATTTGGGTCCCATAAATTTTCTTTCACCTACTTCATCCCAAAAAGCTAGAGTTCAACAACTCTTCCCATATAATGCTTCAAATGGTGTCATCTGTATATTGGAATGAAAATTGTTATTATAATAAAATTCAACCAAAGAAATATGTTAGTCCCAAATTCCCTAGTAATCCATTGAACAAGCACATAGCATATCTTCCAGGGTCTAAATTGTTCATTCTGAATGCTCATCTAATTACGGATGAAAAAATGTACTGAAATTTAATTCAGTACCCAACGAATTTTGAAGGCCCTTCTAAAAATTAGAAGTGAACCTGAGATCATGATCAGATACAATGGAGAGGGTAACTCCATGTAACCTGACTATCTTTTTAATATACAATTGATAAAGTTGATCTAGAGACAGAGTATCTCTAATAAGAAGAAAATGAGTAAATTTATTTAATCGATCAACAATAACCCAAATTGCAATGTTACCTCAAGAAGTCTTTAGTAATCCCACAACAAAATCCATGGACACATTTTCCAATTTCCACTCTTGCATTGGAAAAGGTTGAATCAACCCTTTTGGTAACTCTCGCTCTGATTTAACATGTTTATAAGTTAAACACTTCACAATAAAGTTAGCAATATCTCTTTCATTCTATCCCACCAGTAATAATCTCAAAGATCTTTGTACATTTTAATACTGCCAGGATTAACTGAAAATGGTGAACTATGAGCTTCACATAACAACTCTTTCTTCAATTTTAAATCACACAGAACACATAACCTCTTTCCAAACCTAAAAACACAATCTTTATCAATATTAAATTCAGGTAACTTACCCTTCTAAACCAATTCTACCTTTTTCTACAACTCACTGTCTTCTTTCTATGCTTACTTAATTCTGTCTGATAGAGATGATTTCACTGACACCTGAAACAAAACAGAGGAATTCTCTGCACCAATAACTTCCAATCCAAAATTCATCAAATCAAAAACCAAAGGATCTCGTTCCAAACGTAGCATGGTTAATGTAGCATTACTCTTTTGACTCAAATCGTCATCCACTTTATTTTTCTTTCCCAGATAGTAATTTATCATGCAGTCATAATCCATGATTAATTATATCCATCTCATATGTTTCATTTTTAATTATTTCCGAGTGAATATATACTTATAAATTTTGTGATCAGTATATATTTTACATTTTACTCCATACAGATAATTCCTCCAAATTTTTAAATAAAAACAAACTACAGCTAATTCCAAATCATGTGTAGGGTAATTTATCTCATGAGGTTTCAACTGATGTGAAGCATAAGCAATTACCTAGTCATTCTACATTAGGACACAACCAATTCCTTTCAACAAAGCATCATTATAGATAACAAATTCACCATATTTTGAAGGTAATTCCAAAACAAGATCTTTCCCCAATATTCTTTTCAATTCCAAAAAACAATCATCAAATTATTTTATCCATATGAACTTAACACCTTTTTGAGTTAACTTAGTTAGTGGGATAGGAAACCCTGCAAAATTTTCAACAAACCTTCAGTAATAGCCTGTCAAACCAAGAAAACTGTGGATCTTGGTTATATTTGTTGGTCTTGGCTATTCTTAAACAACTTTTGTTTTAGAAGGATCAACAGTTATACTGTCTTTATAAACAACGTGACCAAGGAATGAAATTTGTTGTAACCAAACTCACACTTGCTGAATTTCTCATACAGTTTTTTTTCTTTTAAGGTTTTCAAGACAACCCTTAAATGACTTTCATGTTTCTCTTTACTTTTGGAATATACCAAAATGTCATCAATAAACACAACCATAAACTTATCCAAGAACTCATGGAAAATTATATTCATAAGATCCATGAATACATTAGGTGCATTGGTTAACCCAAAAGGCATAACTAAAAATTCATAATTTCCCTGTCTAGTATGAAATTTGGTATTCGGAATTTCTGTTTCCTTTACTTTCAACCAATGGTACCCCGATATCAATTCAATCTTCGAAAAATACTGAACTCCCTAGAGCTGATCAAAAAAAATCATTGATATGTGGTAAAGGATACTTGTTCTTAATAGTTATGTTATTCAAGGCTCTATAATCAATGCATAATCTCATTGAACCATCTTTCTTTTTAACAAACAAGACCGAAGCACCCCATGGTGATGTGCTAGTTCAAATGAAACCTTTATCTAATAACTCCTCTAATTGCTTCATTGACTCTAAAAGTTCAATTTGAGCTATTCAATAAGGGGGTTTTGAAATTGGATTAGCATTAGGAACTAAGTCAATAGTAAATTCAACATCCAGATCAAGTATTATACTAGGAAACTCATCAGGAAAAACATCAAGATACTCATTTACCACTGGTACGTCATTAATCTGATTAGTTCCTTTGTTGTAAAAATTATGTGTAAGGTAACATTCATTTCCATATTTTACTAGTTTCTCAGCTTCCTGATATGTTATCTAAAGTAAGGGTTCATTCTTGTACACAAACTGAAATTCCTTCTGAAAAGAAACCTCTTTAGCTCTACAGTCAATCATTGATAAACGAAAATCTAATCCATACCAAAATAACATCATACTCTTATAGAGGAAAAATAATAATGTTTGCAGGTGGATTCTTTCCGTACACAAGCACAGGAAGGTTCTTCTAATTTATTTTTGTCTCAACATTTCTTCCCAATGTTTTTACCATAAGTTCAAGATTCATATCTTGAGATGGAATTATCAATTTACTAGAAAATTTCTCAAAATGAAATAATGTGGAAACCCTGAATGAAACAACAGATTGGAATAATCTGAATAAACAAATAGTGTACCTGATACTACTTCATTTGATGGCCCAAAATCTTCTAAAGTAGTTGCAAAGAATTTCACCACCCCTTTATGTTTGTAGTCTGGTTTCTTTCCATCATTTTTGTTCTTTTATGGACACTCATTTGCATAATGACCCATTTCATTGCACTTAAAACATTTTACTAACAGTAAATCAGATTTTGTCTTACCATTACCCTGATTTTTTTCAGTGCAATTAAAAGCCTTATGTCCCATTTTACCACATTGGTAGCACTTACCAGGATTCAAAAAAATTCCCCAGTGTGATTTTTGCTACAATTTTCACAAACTGTAAACTTAAGTTTCTTACCATGAGACTTTTTTGAAGAGTTTTTCCCTTTTGTCTGCCACCTCAACCTCTTATTCTGTTGTTTTTTAAAGAACACCTGATCATCAGCAAACTCCATTTCCACCTTCTTCGTACATCAAACAAGTTTTTCATAACTTTTAAACTCACAAGAATTTAAAGCCCTTAGATACTTTGGATTTAATCCTGAGTAAAAACGATTAATTTTAAAATCAATATCTCATATAAAATTTGGAGCATACCTTGCTAGTCGAGTGAATTTTTCTTCATAAGCAACCAATAAGACATCCTCCTGCCTCAATTCCTAGAATTTTTTTTACATCCTAAGTCTAACCACCTTAGGAAAATATTTCTCAAGAAACATACCTTTGAATTATTTCTAATCAAGAGCATCAATCTCCTCACTACCCCTTATATTTTTAACCATCGACCACCACTAATCGGTATCACCTTTAAAATGATAAATAGGAAGACTAACCTTTTGATGTTCTGAACACCCCATGACATCAAAAAAAATTCAGTTCTTTAATCCACCCTTCATCTATCACAGGGTTAGATGATCCTCTAAATTATGGGGGATGTTTCCTCATGAAATGATCAACTACTAATATTTTCCCCTATGGTTGATCTGGATGATCTTGTGCATGGATACCACCACCATTTATAGCTTAAGTCAACTGTGTCATCACTGCAACAAACTGTTCAGTTCTGATTCTGACCATCTTAGGTTTCTGATTTTGAATGTTTTTTTCCTCTTGATGTTGTCCCATCATAGCTATCTTGTTTCCTCTATGGAAACCATTATGAACATAGAAATATCTTAGGTGAAGTAACATGCTAATCTTTAAATGATATATCATTTCCATCTTACCATAAAGTAAAAATAATTTATGGATGTTAATTTAAAAATATCCTAACTTCTAAATTTTTTTAAACCAACATTTCATACCAACTATAAGGCCCTAACCTTAAACATTACATAATCTTGATTTAAGAAAAAAATTCACATTTGGGATATTTTTAGTTTTAAATATTTAGATAATTAGTTCATAACTTATACATAACAAAGAATTCACATTGAAGATCTTGAGTTGAGACAAAAATTCACATTGAATATCTTTTCACATCTTCTTTAATTCTTCTGTTCTCTTACCCTTCCTTATACCCTGTGAAAAACATTTCGAAAACTTGGTATGAGAATAGAAAGCTCAGTAAGGGTTATAAAATAAGGAAAGTAAACATTATCCCATCAATACATACAAATAAATGAGATCATAATTATAAATCATAAATAAAATTATTTTTAACATACCTCATGAAATCATAAGATTTATGAATAACACATAGATATCATAAATCATAATGGTAACTTGTAGCATCCATAACATACTTACATTGTAGCTTTCATAGCTATGTAGGGAGTTACGTTAGGAATGCCCATCGCAGTATCTTCCCTAAATCTCTTAGGAGAAACATTAGCATTTACCTATGTCATGTTACCCAATGCATTGGAGAGCTATCTCAGGCTCTCCCGCCCTAGGTTTATCACATAACCACCCATATACGTAAACAATTCCCAAGAACCATAACATAATCAAAACATGTAACACAAGCATAAAGTAAATATAAAATTTCCACATTGTAATCACAAGATATCAGTTCAAGATATTGACATAATAAATCCATTATCAAAACCATTTTCAATACCAAAATATGTCAAAAAGTGTATATAGTATTTATTTTTCTTTTTAAAACCACTATGTCTTGTAGAGGAATCAAAATATCAAATAATACTCGCGGCGGCGGAAAAGTCATTGTCACCGTGTATGTTAAAAAGAAACATTACTTTTTTCATTTAGTGAAACACTTCGTAGAAAAAATATTCCCTTTGAATGAAATGAAAATTAAAATGGGTTTATACACCGTATAAAAGAAAGTTGTGTATAAATAAAAATATGCCCCAATGAAAGGAGATTGAGACGAAGTCCCTTACCTTGAGTCTGACTTTTCATGTAAGTTCCTTGATCTTCCAGAATAATAAACTTAAGTTAATTTATACTTTATTAATAACCTTTTTAAATTTTATTATTCCTTTTTTATCACTTATTACCACGTTATAAACATTACATAATTATGTAAGTTAATATTGGTCCTTTTATCGATATTTGGTACTTAAGTCAAAAATGAACTTGTTCTAATTACAAATTGTCCATGGGGTAAAAAGTACATTATCTATAGAATGATATTCATGATTTAGATATATATATAATATATATCTCGTATATATATGTATTTATAATAGTATATAACATTTGTAAATAATAAGTGAAATGTACCGTTTATGGAGATGGTAAGTCGTACGTACGCATGAACGCTAATTTCATTTCTTTTTCATATTTAAAGGAATTAAAACTAAATGATACAGAGGTATATTATAATTAAATAATAATATCTATGTTATATATGTTACATAAGTTCATTAATTCCATCCTTTATACGTTCCATGAATAACATGAACGATTCATATCACTTTGAGGGGTGGTAGTCCGCACTTCCTCAAATGAAATTATCATATTTACACATTATGGAAAGCATAAAGGTATGATGTAAATGAAAAATACATAAGAATAGAGAAATAATAAATATAATATTTAACATATATAATTATATTTCCATCATAATGGCCACTATGGGAGGTGGTAGGGAAAAATCGAACAATCATCATTTCGTGTGGCAGTAGTTCCCTGCACACGGAAACAATATGTTTGTATCCATTAGATAGAGGTGTGTGTAAGTTTAGTTCAAATAATTCTCATAAAAACATCCTAGTATATTTAGGATAATTGTTTTGTTAAGTAATCAAAGAATAATAATATAATAGGGAGTGGAGAAGGAAAATAACAGAAAAGAACTTGAGAGAAGACGTTACCTCTAAATCGGGTAACTCCCTTTGATTTGAGCCAAAAGGATTTATTGAATTATCTTCTACCCAAGGTAAGGCTTCTAGGAGGAATTTATGTGTGTTTTGAGATTATATGGGAAAATTTTGGACGAGCCAAGAGGGCTTGATAGGTGTGAGTAAGGGTTATAGGTGGTGTCCTTTTATAAGAGGGAGGAGGGGCACTTAGGGAATATCTTGAATTTTTATTTTATGATAAATTCCATTTTGATTATAAATGAGTCCAAATTTAGTTAGTTAGAATATAAGATGAATATAATTAGAAATAAAATCATCCAATAATAATTAGATAGGTTTTGGATATTTTTTAGTCCTTATCTTTTTTATTTAACCCTTGTTTACTCTTACTGTTTTATCAAGCATTTAACACTTTGAGAATCAAAATAGTTACCAAAACATGAAAAATAACCAATTAAAGAGTAAATAATAAAATTTTAGACTTTTGATAACTATTTTGCTGAATTTTATATTTTTTTAAATTTTATAATATTTAATAAAATATTTTATATTTTAAAATATGAATTATGTCAATTTTGACACTATTCATATTATGACTTTTTTAAAAATCCATATAAACATGATTGATTCTAAAAAACTTAATTAATACAAATATAAACTGTAATTATCATCCATAAAATTCGTTGATGACATAAAAATAAGAAAATTACATTTATTTTAACATTTATAATATCATTTATTTGAATCCTTTATTAATGAAACAATCACTATACCATAATTGTGTCATAACTAAATTTATTTATTTAAGGTATAAAAAATAAAAATAAAATATCATGATGTAGAAAATATTTTTAGATTTATAATGACTATTTATAGTCAAAGTGATAACTTATATAATCCCATATAAAAATTGTTTTAGTAAAATATATATGTTCATGTTATATTTTTTTTACTTTAAATTAAAAATAATTAAATGTAATTTTCACACAAAAGTGGCTTTATGGGGTCCTAAAATAGACCCAAGGATGTCCATGGTCATAAATATCTCATCCAATAGGGTTGGGACAAGTTTTATGGTAGTTTAATATTACTATAATATTATTTTTTACCCTGATTTACTGAATTTACCCTTTTACCATGGTAAATAAAATTATTTACTGAAGTTGCTATTCATAATGTCTAAAAATTAAAGGTACCAATTTACACAATTTTGACATCCTGATTCCAAATATGGAATCCATTTCTCAAAATTCAAAACAAAGAATTGGCAGAAATTAATTTAAAATTAATTCTCGTTGTCAAAACCAAAAAACGGGTTTTTAAGAAGTAATAACTACCAAAAGATTGACATGCGTTTATGTTCAATTTCAAAGTAAAATTACTTGAAATGAACAAAATTGGATTAAATTATAAAATAATAATATTATTACACTTTAAAAAAATTAAAAGTACAATCTAACTATATAAATAAATTAGATGAATAGGCAGTTTTGAATTAAAATGCAATATTTTTCACTATTCATTAAAAAATGAACTTTATCAGAAAAATACCAAAAAATTACCCAAAGTAAATTTTGATGTCCCAATTATAAATAAAAAGTTTATTTTGTCCAATGGAACATATAAAATTGAAAAAAACTAGATTTAAAAAGGGTTCTCCGTCAAAGGCGGTAAACCGACCTTTTAAAATTGTTAGAGTATTTCATGCTTAAAATTAGATTCATTTTCATTTTAAGCCTATAAAATTTATTGGATAAATGTAAAGAAATTTAAGAAACATGTATAACTATATTGTAGTTAGTTCATTTCATTCCCACCAATACAACGACTATGGGTTAACTACCATTTAAAATAATTTTATTATTATATTATTTTTCGGCATAACTCAAAGTTGTGTGCAATGTAAGATTTCAGAGAAATCCTTTGTTGTGTGTTGAGTGTGATATCAGACATAAAATCCCCTTTAAATTAAAATTAATATTTAATTCATGAATATTAATAAATATAAAAATTTCATATTATTTATTTACATGGGATGTTACATTTTTATCATGGTCGATATACATTAAATTATTTATAAATAAATTAAAGATGGTTTAGATCATTAAAAATGAAATTTATGTACTAATCCAACAACATCAGTCACATCTATTATTTTACCTCATTTTTTATCATAATACTTAATTATGAATACTAATTTTCTACCTCATTTTTATTCTTGTATTTTTTTAAAATATTTTATGAATTGTATTAAATTAACTCTAAAAAGTAATGATGATATAAAAGGTAGAGATGGTGGGCCTTTAATTTCTTACATTATATGATAGAACTATTTCTCTTCTAGTCATAAAGGGGTGTGAGGTTCTTTTTCTAAGGTTATGAAGGTCTCTTAATTTTCATAATGTTGAACCACCTCCTGCCATCAACTCTAATATTCATCATAATAGGTTCTATGGTGTAGTGATTTTTGACTCCTACTTCATTTATCATCATCTCATTGCTTCCCTAGTATAGAGATGGAGTCCAGAGACACACAAATTTTATTTTCAAGAGGGATACATGACTATTAATCTTGATGATGTTCCTATTATATTGGGCCTCCCCATCGAGGGTGTGGTCATGATGGGATGAGTTGGGGTGGATTGGTTTGATTTAGTTCACAAACTACTAGGAATTGAGGTCTAGGAGGATGGAATGTCCATCATTGGGAGTCGATTATGCATGCCATGGATATATGAGAACTTCACCCATCTAGCCAATGATACAAACAAGATCACTATGTTGATATTTTCATGTGCACACATTCTTAGACTTATTGGTGGTATGATCTTCATAGATCATTCCACTATGTTTTTACACTTCATGTATTTATAGTTAGTTAAGGACTTGGTCTAGATAGGGTGGTATAGCTAAGGGCATGCATGTCTTGCTTATACTTACAGAGTACTATGCAGTGCATGTCACATCGATAAGATTCAAATTACATGATGTGTTATTATTATCCAAATATAAATATGGGAGTTCATATCATGTTTAGCTCCACATTCCCACATTCCATTTTCTATTGATATTTTATGGGAGTCCCCATGTGTACGATGATATTTTTTTACTTCATATGTGAAAATATAATGTAACAATTTCTATTATGAAATTTAAAAGTATAAAAATGTTATTTACAAGTGGAGTTAGACCCATAGAAATTTAGATACCACCAAAAATAATTTCCATGATTATATAATTATGATGGACAATCTTATATCAGATGACATGTGTGATTATTAATTATATAGTTAAATTATTATTGTGTATTGTACCTAACTTCATTTATTAATTTCTTATTCCTTATTTTTCATATTTTAGGTTTCATTGATGTCATATATTGAGCCTATAATCCAGAGTCTCTCAAAATAATGTACGGTGATTATTTCATCCAAATTATGCATCATACCTATTATTATCTTTCATATTGTTGTGTGACATCATGTTGATAAAGGTATGAGGTAGTTTTGATTTTAACAACTTATTCCTGAACCACCCAGTCACTTGCCTTCACATCATTCCTTGAAGATTTCTAAGAAGTGAGAATCCAATTAGAGGTGATATCATGAAAACTATATTAATATGTGAGATAGATTTCATGAGTCTCGATTATAAGGGGAATACATAGTATGCATTCATCTATTATATTAGTTGGTTTATGGGCCCTCATACTGCATTTCTACATTGATATATCTTACGTAATATGGATGAGGCTATCTTTAGTTGGTAATAATTCTTCCTTCAACTTTTGAATGGTATTTTTATTAACTTTAGTTAAATGAATAAATTGTTTTTATAGGTTTCTCATATCTTACACCTCATTCACATCTCTAATCCTGCAGATGGATGCACATTTAACCATTCTTATTTTCACATAGCAGCGACAACACCGCTTCTTCACATGAATTAAATTTATCATGGGATTTTATTTTATATAAAAATCGATTCTAATAGAGATGATCCTGATATAAATGTTCTATAGGATGAAAACCATTTTATGGATACAGTACATGATGATGTGGAATATGAGGAGGAAGTTCATCATGATTAGCAAGATTCCCCTCTTCCTGTTGCATACAATCCCCAGCCATATCCATAGGTAGAGGCACAAACATAAGCATAAATACATCCATATCCAAATATTATTCATTCAGGGGGGCCTAAAACATTTGATATTAATTCTTTTACACATTCTGTTAGTGTTTCATATTTTTCTACAATGATAGAGGCTAACTGTTCTGTGTTGTAGTCTTTATTTTCCTATGATATGTAGATATCCACTACAAAACAGTTATCTTCTTCACATATTGGAAAGTTTTCTAGTTAAAATTCACCTTACTTGTAGCTAGGATAGGGTATGGGCAAGGATATTGTAGATCCACTACTTATCACACATGATGATGTTAATGTTGGTACCATAGATTCTATATACACTACAAAAAATGGAGGTATTAGTGGATATTCTATTTCCATTAGAAGTGGTTTAAACCATTGCTAAAATATTTAGATATAGTTACAAAAAACCACCACATATTTCATAGTTGGTAATCATTTGGTGGTGGTTATTATTTTGTAGTTTTGGTTTTTGTATATGTAATTTTTAGAGCATTTAGCGATGCTTTCGATTTTATTTAGAGATGGTTTTTAAAAATAAAATTGAAAATAAAATTGATAAAATGAACTTAAGCACTGCAAAATATATTATCATAAGTTATGTTTAGTGGTGGTGAATATTTACCACCATGAAATAAAATTTATAAGAAATCTATTTAGATGTGATTATTATAAATCGTCACTAAATATATTTCTTAAAATTGAATTTTTGTTAAAATATTTAATAAAAAATATAAATATAATAACTCTGACCTATAATAAAATAAAACATAAATGTTTAACAAACTCATCATACATCCACCTTCATATATACATAAAACCTCAGTCACCATAACCTCAATCGACTCAAAACCTCAGTCAAATCATAACCTAATCATCAATATATACATATATAATATGTCCAACAACCTCAAAACCTAGCTAATATACATCCATCCCATGACCTCCACTACATCAAATTGTATCCACATCATATCATCAACTATAACAAACCACATAATCTAATAAAATATAACAAAAAAGAAGACATAAATTAAAATTGAACAAAATAAATCATAATAACAATAAAATCATTGAAAAAATCTAAACACACCATAGAAACTAAAAACCATCATGAATACCTTCTAAAGAATGTCATGGATCATAACAGTCAACCTTATACCTACTTTCAGAACTTATCACTTAGAATAAAAACTAGAACAATTAATAAAATAAATGCGAAAGAGAAAAGACAGAGAATATATTCAGAATGTTGCACATAAAATTTGTTATTTTATTAATAAAAAAGAATAAATTTTAACATAAAACAAATAATATATAATGAAAAACACTTTGAAAAAATAAACTTACCTATCTAAGATATGATTCAACACTTGAAACAGAAAAGGGATAAGGATATAAAAATTTAATTAATTTTTAAATTGATATGCGGTGTGCTTGAAATTTACTTAATAAAAAAAATTTAAAGAATCTGATATGGTAGCATGTCCTAAATTTCAGAATTAATTCAATGGTGTTTTTTCCCATGATTTCAACTCAATCTAAGGTATTTTTTCTAGGGTTTTGACTCTTACATGCACGTTTTAGTGTTTTAAAACACTAAAAACCTATTTATGGATATCTCAAGAAAATCATAACTTTTAATTATGTGATTTAAGTTCCAAAATTTAAAAAATCAATATATGTTCATTTTCCTTATATTTAATGTAAATCCAATTTAATTTTCCTAGTTTTGACCCCCCCCCCCCCCATATACACATTTTTAAAGGATTTAGTACATTTAAAAAAATGTAGAGTTATTCTAACCACACCACATGTTATATTGATATGTTGTGTGTATATACCATGAAAAATAAGAAAATTGTGGTTTTTCCCTAATTTCATCTCAATATGATGTCTTTTTCTATGTTTTTACTGTTATAATTATGTTTTAGTGTTTTAAAACACTAAAAATGCATTTACAAGCATCTAGGGAAAATTATTACTTGGAATGAAATTTCTTTAGTTCCTAAATTTTAAAAAATAAATCTACAGTCATTTTCCTCGATTTCATGGTAATATGAAATTTTTTTTCCCAGTTTTGACCCCCCCCCCCAATACATATTTTGAAAGTCTTTAGTATATTTAAAAACTGTTTACCCGAGTCATTCTAACCACACTATGCATCATATTGAAATTTTGTGTATGCATACATGTTAAAAATAAGATAATGGTGCTTTTAACATGATTTCACGTCAATATGAGGTTGTTTTCTATGGTTTTAAACATTACATGCATGTTTTCGTGTTTTAAAATACTAAAAAAGTGTTTTTAGGAATCTTGGGATAATTGTAACTCAGAATGATGTGTTGTTTATTCCTACATTTAAAAATTAATCTATGATTAATTTACTCTAATTTCATGACCATATGATGTTGTTTTCCTAGTCTTGACCCCCCGACACATGTTTCTCAAATCTTTGGTACCATTAAAAACTTTTTATTGAGTCATTCTGAGGAGACCGCACATCGAATTGATGTGTTGTCTACGCGTACATATTTAAAATAACTCAATAGTTGTTTAATCATGATTTCAAGTCAATATAATGTTGTTGTATTTTGTTTTTACCATTACATGCATGTTTTAGTGTTTTAAAACACTAAAAACATGTTTACGGGCATCCCGGTCATACCGTAACATGGAATGAAATGTCGTTAGTTTCCACATTTTACAAATAAATATATGGTTTTTTTCCTCTAATTACATTAAAATCCAATGTCTTTTTCCAATTTTTGACCCCCCGACACATGTTTTTAATGGTTTTGGTACCTTTACATACTGTTTAACAATTCATTTCAACCACACCGCATGTCAGATTGACATTTTTTCTATGCATACACACTAAACATTACTCAACATTGGTTTTCTCATGATTTCATGTCAATATTAGGTCCTTTTCTCTTGTTTTGACCATTACACAGACGTTTTAGTGTTTTAAAACACTAAAAACACATTTACAGACATCCTAGGAAAACTGTAACTTGGAATGATATGTCGTCATTTCCTAAATTTCAAAAATAAATCTATGATCATTTTACTCTAATTTTATATCCATATGATGTAGTTTTCTTAGTTTTGACCCTCTAATGCATGTTTCTAAAGGCTTGAGTGCCTTTAAAAACTGTTTACCGATTTATTTTAACCACACTACAAGTAATATTGATGTTGTTTCTATGTTTACACATAAAAAATAAATAAAAGGTGGTTTTACCATGATTTAACTTAAATATAAGTTCATTTTCTATGGTTTGTATCATTACATACATGTTTTAGTGTTTTAAAACACTACAAACACATTTATGGGCATCTCGGGAAAACAATAACTTGGAATGATGTACTATCACTTCCTTCATTTCAAAAATAAATATATGGTTGATTTACTTTGATTTCATGGATATATAACATCTTTTTATTAGTTTTTACACCTTGAAACATGTTTTTAAAGGCATCGATACCTTTACAAACTATTTATAGTGTCATTTTGACAATAGCACACATAAAATTGACATTTTGTTTATGCGTACATGTCACGAATAACTTAATGATATTTTTCTCAATATTTCACATAAATTTGAGGATTTTTTATATGATTTTGACCATTAAACATACATTTTAGTTTCTTAAAACACTAAAAAAATATTTATAGGAATCTTGTGAAAACATAACTCAGAATGAAATACTTTTACTTCCTACATTTCAAAAATCAATATACAACCATTGTACTCTAATTTCATGGATAGATGGAATAATTTTTTTGGTTTTGACCACTGAAACAAATTTTTGAAGGCTTTGGTACCTTTAAAAACTTTTTACTGATTCATTCTGACCATACCACACGTCAGATTGATGTGTTATCTTCGTGTACACAAAAAAAATAACTCAACGGTGGTTTTCTAATGATTTCACATGTGATAACCCTAACCCCAGTTTCATAGAGTCGGTGTTTATTTTATTATAATGAAATAGATATGAGATATCACATCACTAAGGATTGATCAGTTTAGTAGTCTTTTAGAACTAGATATATACATGGTTCCTTTATTACATTCATAATTAAACATTGAACATAAAAAAGGAAAATAAAATACTTCATTGACACTTATTCAAATATTTCATCTTCATAACTTTGGGATGGAAAAAAATAAAATGGTAAGAAAAAATTATCAATAAGGGTTACATACAGTATAAACATGAATCAATAATAAGTTAAGAAAAATAAAAAAGTCGTAATCAAAATGTCAAGGTAAATAATTGAAAAACACATGTCATTTAATCAATAAATTGAGAATGAAAATGCATCCATATAGTGAAAATCTCATGGATAGTAATGAATGAAATATTAAAGAAGGAAATGCTTAATTATTTGACATCACGTATTTGGCACATGAACCACTACCATCAAGACCTTTCACATGACAGTTTAGGTCTGTGTGTAGAAAATTTTTTATTATTCTTGGAAACAAATGTGAAGGGTTTGTCAGCAATTGTTTTTTCTAATGAGACCTGTTGAGGAATTAAGGGGATGTATAATGTTAGGAAACACCTGTCACTACAAGTAAAAATCATTATTCGTATATATATTTAATTCATGAACAATATTCCTTATCAATATATTCATATTTATTAGAGGATGCAGGTTTAACAATATTTCCCCCATTAAAACAACATTCAAAGTAAACACCAAATGTAAAACTAGTATACATATTAGATAATAATCATATACATGATACAAGAAATGTGGATATTTAAGATAAATTTAATTTAAATTGAAAAACTGTCTCAAATGGGTATTAGATACATCACATAAAAATTATTAGGTAAATAATATCATGTAAGTCTCAATGAAATGGAAATTGAGACAAAGTGTATTACCTTATGTATGAAAGAATTATGGACCTATGATTAATGTCTTGGATAATTAAATTAGATTCTTTGATTAATAAATAAATAACCTATTAAACATGTATTTTATTTATTATAATTTTATTAACTTCATTTATGGTCATTTGATGAGTTATAATATTTAATTTTGTTGTTCTGGGAGCGTTCGTTTCAAAGTTTTATGGTTAGTTCCCTTGTGTATAATTATGGGAGTTCTTGTCAAATAGAAGAAAAACTACAGAAGTAGAATGGGATGATTTTAATATAAATCTTGGATTTTAAATGGTCCTAATATATTATTTATTTATATTATATGAGGATTATTCATTAAATAAAACATATATGAAAAATGATTAGTTTATTTTAGCAGTCTTTACAACTATCATGAATTAGTATCATTTATATAATATTATATTTATATATTGGTTACATAACATTAAATAAGTTATAATAAAAATATTATAATCTTTTTTAACCATAAAAATGGTTTTATGACCAATCTTGAAGGTGGTAAAGAAAAAAAAACTCATCGTCCACAAAGGCGGTGAATCAACACCTCACATACGATGTTTTCATTTTTGGAATAAAAGGAGAAGAGAAGAGACTTGATAATGGATATTCAATTAACATAATAAAATTTAAGTATATATATCATATTGTAGTAACCATGACACTTTGGATAGAGAGGTGAGGAGATTGTAATAAAATAAAAGAAATAAAAAGAGAAAGAAGGGTGATTGTACCTCTCGAATATCATCTCCATGGAAACCTCCTTAAGACACTTGGATTTGGTCTTTTGGTAAGACCAGTAGGTATTAGACATTGGAAAGAGTCTTGGTAAGGGTGTTTTCATAATTTAGACAATATTAAATGCTTATAATGTGTGATGATAATGGGTTATATTTATAGTGGGAGGAGAGGGTTGTTTTTTATTATTTTATTCATTTTTTTATTATTTTGGATTAAGACTATCAATAGTGTTGATTATTGTAAATGAGTATATTAAATAGTGCATTTTAGTTATAAATAATTTTTTCTTACATCATCCATGACTCAAAAATTCATTTATTTGGTTTAAAATGTTAAATACTATAAATTACAGTATTTTACTATTCACTAAAAATTCAACTATTTCAGAAAAATCCCAAAGAAATCACCCTAACCATTTTTCAATATATTGATTTTAAAAAATGAACTCTATTTTATGAAAATAATTTTCTGAATATAAGAAATTTATTTTCTAATTAGAATCATCATTTATTCTAAAAATATAGATTTTAATATTATAACTGATATTACAACACTTTGAAAAATTAATTATAGTCCCATAAAATTATTTTACAATTATAATACAACAAAATATTAATTTATGAATCTATTTTATGAAAATAAATTTTATTTTAAATCATTTTATTAATTATAAAATTTTAAATAAACATTTACGTTTCACAAACATACCTATACTTAATTTATCATTTTTAAAACATTTATTTATTTATTCCATGATATAAATATATAATATTTTCATTTATAAGATACCTACATTTTATTTATACTTTCATAGGTGAGTTTATTATTTTAATGTCCGCATTACTATTCCTAATGGTCTCATTACTATTCCAATGGCCATGTTAATATTTAATGGTATATCACGATTCATTTAAGCTCAGTGTTGTGTGAAATGTAAGATATAGAATAAATTTAATTTATTAAGAAGATTCATACCTTAAAATCTTTGGGTGTTATATTCTTCCCTCCTTAAAAAATTTCACCCTCCAAATTTTTCATCAATATTTCCTTTTAAACGGATAAGGGTAGTTCTTCTTCATAACATCCTAAAGTTCCCACTTTGCTTCTCCCATTTTATGGTTTCTCCAAATAAATTTTACCATTATAGCCCTATGATTTCTTAATACTTTCTCTCTAGTGTCAATAATATTGATAGGCTCTTTGCAGTAATACAAATCAGGTTCCATTTATATTTTTTCATAGGTGATTACATGTGTTGGGTGTGGAATTTACTACTTTAACAATGATATGTGGAACACATCATGAACTTTGGAGATACTTGGTTTCATTTCTAATTGATAATATATAGATCTAATTCTTTCTAGAAATTTAAATGGTCCTATGTACCTAGGGCTCAGTTTCCCTTTCTTGATGAACCTTATGACACCCTTCCATGAAGATACTTTCATAAATTCGTGATATCCCACTTGAAATTATAAATCCATTCTCCAATTGTCAGTATAACTCTTTTTCCTATTTTGAGATACTTTAATATGAGAATGAATAGTCTTTACCTTTTTCATTGTTTCTTCAATATGTTTTAGGACTATAATTTTCCTTTCACCAACTTCATCCTAACAAGTTGTTTTATGAAATCTCTTTCTATATAATACTTCATATAGCTCATTTGAATACTTGAATGGATACTATTATTGTATTAAAACTCTACTAAAGGTAAATAATGATCCCACATACCTTGAAATTAAAGTGAGCATGATTTAAAAATATATTCCAATGTTTGAATAGTCCTTTTATAATGTCCTTCGGTTTGAGGATGGTAGATAGTTCTCAAATAAAGCTCTGTATCTAAAGACTTCTGAAGACTCTTCCAACAATTTGATGTAAATCGGGGATCTCGATGAGACACAATCGATATAAATGCACCATGAAGTCTTAAAACTTCATTAATATAGATTCTTTCTGGGTGCTCAAGAGTTTAATCATATCTTATAGTAAGAAAATGTGTCGATTTACTGAGAATATAAAAAATAACCCATATCGAATAATTCTTTATAGGTTTCCTTGGTTGTTCTATGTCAAAATTCATCGTAATTTCATCCCTCTTCCACATAGTAATAGGTATAGGTTGGATAAATCCCCTATTATGTCATCTCTCAGCCATCACTTTTTGAAAAACTATATATATTGACCCATTTTTATCAATTTCCCACTTCATATTATCCCACAAAAAATATTCCTTCAAATATCTATACATATTGATACTACCAAAGTGTATAGAGTAATTTGAGCTATGATCATCATATAAAAGTTTCCTTTTTAGATGATGTATTGATGGAACACATAACCTCTTTTCAAATTTTAGAATTCTATCCTCATACACAAAGTCATCCAATTTTCGATCCTTAATAGCTTTAATTTTATTTTAAAAATTCTCATCATCAAATTGAGAACTTTTTAGCTCCTACAGTAAATATGGTTTAGCAATCATTTGAAAAAGGAGTGTTGTTTCACCTTCCTTAAAAATTCCCATATCCATATTTACTAAATCCATGAACATTATATATCTATCTATCCTAATTAGGTTTATAATCCCATGATCATTCCCACTTAATGAATTTGATACCTTATTTTATTTTTCTAAGTGGTAGTGTATTGAGAAATCATAATATTTTGGTAACCTGGGTCATCATCTTTGCCTCATATTGAGTTATTTCTATATAAATATGTATTTAAAAATCTTTTGATGTGTATATATCTCATATATTTCACTATATAGATAGTATCTTTATATCTTTAGATTAAAAATTTCAGATAATAACTCATGATCATGAGTTGGAAAAAAATTATGAATCTTTAACTACCTTGATTCATATGCAATTACTTTATCATTTTTCATAAGGAGACAACCCAGTCCTTTCTTCAATGGATCACTATATATCACAAACCCATAACTTTTTGATGGTAGATTCAACATCAGAGCATTGAGTAATCTTCTCTTCAATTATTCAAAACATTCTACACATTATTTTTTTATAAAAACTTAACCCCTTTACATGTGAGCTTGGTTAATGGGTTATCCAATTAGGAAAAATTATGAACGAAGAACTGATAGTAAACTTCTAAACCAGTAAAACTGCATACCTCAATTTTGTTCGTTGGTGTAGGCCTTTCTTGGGATACCTTTATCTTTATAGGATCAACTGATATTTCATACTTTGAGACAATATGGCCAAGAAAATAAATTTATTGAATCCATAATTCACACTTTCTAAATTTACGGTATAACTCTTTCCTTCTGAGAGTATCAAGAATGATCCACAAGTTATTATCGTGATCTTCATAGGTTTTGTAATATAACATAATATCATCAATTAATACCACAAAAAAATTGTCAATAAATTCCTTGAATATTATGTTTATCATATCCATAAAAAATGAGGGTGAATTAGTAAATCCAAATAGAATTACTATAAAATCATAATATACATACCTCATCTGAAAATCTATCTTTGGAATGTATTCATTCTTTACTTATAATTAATGATATCCAGAACAAAGTTCAATATTCAAAAAATATTAAGATTCATGAATTTAATCAAATAAATCATCGATGTGAGGTAGTGGATACATGTTCTTTATTGTAATAATATTTATTTCTCTATATCCAATGCACAGCCACCATATTTCTTATTAACAAATAGAATAGGGTCTCCCCATGGAGAAATAGTTGGGAGAATAAATGCATTACTCTATTCCTCTAGTTTTTTCTTCACCTCCACTAATTCTGCATTGGCCATTCTATATAGAGAATTTGATATTTGTTTTTCATTAGGTATTAAATCAATGGTAAAATTAACCTCACACTCTGGGGGTGTCTAGGTAATTTCTCAGAAAATACATCAATGTATTCTTATATAATGGGTACATACTCAATTTTAATATTACCTTATTCATCCCTAGATGAATTTTTCTCTTCCTTTCCAACAATTTTATTCATAATAGCTACTGGTGGTGGATCTAGATAAGAGTTAGATGATGAAGTTTCTACTCTAAAGATAAGGAATTCTATATCTTCCTCAAAAATTGTAATTTCCTTTTTCTTGCAATTAATTTTCACATCATATTTTGAAATCTAGTCCATGCCAAGGATTATATCAAAGTAACCCATGTATATAATGATAATTTCATCAAATAAATAATGTTTATATGCCAGAATGGGTACTTCCCAACACATTTTTTTTCAATGATAATTCCCTTAAAAGTTTTTATTGAAAACTTCCTTATTAAAACAAAAGGAAAATATCTAATTTTCATGGAAAATTTGGTAGATATAAAATAGTGAAATGATCCAGAATAAAATAAATCATTGGATAAATTTGAAGATATGATTAATTTACTTGCTACCACATCATTGGTAATTTTTAACTTAGTTTTAATGATCACATAATCTTATCCATCTCCTCTTGTCCTCTTTTGTGGTATATTCCACTGATGATTGTGAAATTTATTTCCATAATGCCTGATTTCTTTACTGTTGAATAATTGAACATCATTGGTTTATGTCTTACCCTTTCATTAATTATCTTGATGACCCTTTTCTATGCGCTTATAACAAACTCTCATGCATTTTAATAATTTACCAAGATGATTCTTTCCAATATTTTCGCATAATATGAATTTCTTTTCTCCCCTATTCTTATTTAATTATTTAACTTTTTCATGGTTATTATAAGACCTATTCTTCTCTTAATTTACCTTAAACATATAGGATTTATAAAATTCCTTCTTTATTTTTATGGAACATAATACTATTTCATCATATGATTGTTTCATAGTTCCTTGGAACATGTGTTATAGTTTAAGAATAACTGCTCCCAGGTAGTTTCCATTGCATTTATTCATGGAACTGGAAAAATCCAATAGTTCTTTATCCAAAAGGGATCTGCCTTCCAAAGGCAGGCATTCGTTAATTTTTAACTTACGATACTTAAGAACATTCATTGGTCGATAGTATGGGAGGTTGGACTCATCACACCCTTTTGGGGGGGAATTATTGTCTAATCTAGGACTCTCTTTATATATTTGTGATATTTTCATGAATCCTTATTTATTAACCAAAGTATAACATAGGTTTCCCATGAAATTTTCAACCAATTATTGACATGTGTGAAATTTAGAATCATCTGTATGTATTTGAGGTTCTTAATTAGTTAATATATATTTATGTATTGGAGGTTCTCCATCAATGGTATCCTCTCATATACAATTTAGAGATTATTTTAATCATCATTATGATGATACTAGTTTTTAATCTACTCAATGGGGCACTCTGGAATTTATTTTCGTCTAGGGAGATGAATTTTTGTTTTGATATTGGGATCGTACCCATAAAATGGGCTACCTATATATCCTTGTAAAATGAATTAGAACCCTCGTAGTTCATTGCTACTTAATGGGACACATCATACCTTTTAAGGTCATGTGATGAGGACCTCTAAGAAAATTTTTCTTAGTTAAGGTTTGGTGTGGTACTTATGCCTAAGCATCCCAAGGAACTTAGAAATAATATGGGTCTCCAAGTAAGGTTAGACCCTGTTGGGAATATGGCCCAAGGAGAATAGGGTTTATTTGAAGTGTTGGGTTTGAACCTCAAAGAGGCTTCCTACATATCCCATTTGGATTAGAATCAAATCCCACATAGTTCAATGAGTCTCGTAAGATATTATAGTCCTTTGAGAGAAATTAGTTTGGGCTTAATTTCTGAAAAGGATGCCTTGATGATTTGGGGGTTTAATTTGAGGCTTATTCCTAAGGAGGATGCCCAGATTAAGCGAATTAGGGTTGGATTCCTGAAGAGGATATTCAATGATCTCAGGCCCTATGAAGGATTCCTACGTATCCAAATTATGATGGGAATTAGAGTTCTCATAGTTTATTCACCATGTTGGGGCTTATGTATGAGAGCTACCCATTTGAGGGGACATGATTGGGTGAACCCTTTTGGAAGGGAACCCTTTTGAGCTTAGGCCTTCAAGAAAGAATCTTATGTATCCTGGTATAAATGGGAATTATAGTTCTCATAGTTCAAGTAGTCTTGTGCAAATGTTGTGATCATGAAAAATCTCTAAGACCCCATGAGTCATGCTCAGTTTGAGATACAAGAAGATGTCAAAAATTCAACAAAGGCACCCACACTTTTCCTCCTCCACTGGTGGAAGAGGGCGCGCCTATGGCGGTGCCAATGGAAGAGGGAAAGGTGACCAGGGAAGAGGGAGAGGTGACAAGCCTTCCCCACATTCACTTTACATTGGACAAGGGTCCAATGTAAGGAAGGAGTGAAGGTGAAGGAAGTATAGAGGAGAAAGACTGCAACCTCCTACTTGAAAGCTTAGGGGCTTACACTAGGATGGATACCCTAATGGATCTTGGTATGGGAGGGAGACATATTCTTTGCTTGCATGGAAAATAAAGCATGAACCGTACCTTCCCTACCAGAGATTTGAGATTCCGGGTTTTAGAGATGAGAAGGGGAGGTCAGAACCCAAACCCTAATTCTCCAAACCGGGAAATTCCCAATATTGTTCCTGAGAGAAAGGTCCATGTGACTATGAATATACAAACCCAAATACACTCCATGAATCCCAACCCCATTGTGAAACAAATGTGGGAAACCTCTGACTGAAGATATACAAACCCAAATAGGAGACATGCTGATGTACCTTTCCCAAAGGTTTGATAAGTTATGAGGTTTTGGTGGAAGTCTCAATAGAATCAATTTTAGACAAGGGATCCAATAAAGAATAATTCTTTCTATAAATGTATTTTAAGAGGGATTAATGGCTTGTAGACTGAAGAGAGTGGGTGAATCAAATAAGGGATCCCAAGTAGGTATTGGTGCGAAAGTATGGGTGTGTAAGTAGGATTGGGCGACCTGATGTTCACTTGAGTGATGAACAACCTAGATGTTAATACTTGGGCTAGACTGGACTCAATCCTTCAAGAGTATTCACAAGTATTTCCAGAAGTGGGGTGCTCAAGTTCTTGTGAGAGGAATAGGTGGCGTGCAAGTTTTTCTCATTCAGGGAGGTTGGGAGACTTAGGTGCACAAGTGTTATAAATTTAAAACACTAAAAGGACATAATTCCAATGATCCTCCTTCAAATCCTCCGCTCTCGGTGTTAAAGAACTACCTTAAAAGTTTCAGAAGACTTGGGAGAAGCACTAGGGTGACCAGAGTATCAATTTAGACTTCAGGGAAATTCATATGTACAAATGAAAACCCCAAGGGTCTATTTATAGGAAAAAATAGGATCCTATGTGAAAGGAGATTGGGAACACAAGTGGCTAGCACGCCATAATTACGGTGCGCAAGTACCTTGTGCGTGCGACGGTGTTTTGGCTAGATTGGGGCACCAATTTGAGGACTTAGCCAAAATTATTACATCATTAAACTCCATAATGGTGGTGTTCAGGTATTTTTATGTTGGTACCTTGGGCACTACACTGATCCCCATGAAAAATGAAGAGTCTCACGACGATCTTATTGATCCCGGTTGAGGACATTTTGCAGAAAAGTTCATAAAACACATTTCATGGTGTCTACAATGATGAAAATGTTTGATAATCCATTGACCTTAAGATACTTGGCTTATGACCTTCAAATAAAAGATTAATATTTTTTTTAAATCATTTATGTAATATGTATCATACTTGTATAGTTTTTTGAAGGTAGCCTCATAATATTCTATAATATCTTCTTCCTTTTTCTTTAAGTAAATAATTTTCTCTTCATTTTAGTTTTTTTCTCACAAGGGAAATATTTGTTGAAGAGTATTTCATTAAAATCATTCTATTCCATGTATTATATTTCATCTACATCCTTATTATTCTAGATCAACAACCACTATTGATCAGCATCACCCTTGAGGTAATATACTGATAACACTACCTTTTCCCTTTCATTGCATCCCAATTCTAAAAACATATTTTCAAGGAACTTTATCCATTGCTCATATACCACTGGATTAGCATTCCCACTAAAATATAGGGGGCTTATTAAGTATGAAACAATCCAACATAATTATAGTATGGTTATTCATCATAACCTAAGTAAGATTTCCTAATATGGTCATGATCTTCTCAACTCCAACACTAACCATATTGACTTTCTTATTTGGGAAATCCCTACATTTTCCAAGGGTATTAATCCCCTTTCTTACATTAGGTGTCATCACTAAATAATGGAACACACTAGGTTAGCTGATAATTATCATGATTATTAAGCCAAAAATTCACTATAAGAAATTATTACAATTCTAATTTTTATTTAACATCTAATTCCCAAGGCTTCTAGTAAACCTACTTTGATACCAACTATGAAAAGCCCAGCCCCAATAGACTAAATTTGGTGGTTATTTTACTACAATGGTATAGATATAAGAGATCATGTCACCATGGTTCGATTAGTTTAGTATTATTGAAAACAAGATACACACAGGGTTCCCTTATTATATTGATAATTAAACATAGAACGTATCAAATTAAAATAAACTACTTCCTTGAAACTTATTCAGAGGTTTCATCTTCATAGCCTGGGGAAGGAAAAAAATAAAAGGGTGAGTTCAAATGCTCAGTAAGGGTTGCATATAGTATAAAAAGGAATCAATAATAATTGAATCATAATCAATAAGAAATAATCAAAATGGAAATATAAATAATAGAAAAACACATGTCATTTAATCAATAAACTTAGAATGAAAATTCATCCATAGATTTTGTCATGGTGAAAATATCATTGATAGTAATGACTAAAATATTAATTGATGAAATGATTAATTATTGTATGTCATGCATCTAGCATATGAACCACTATCAACAAGACCTTTCACAAGATGGTTTAAGTTTTTTGGTAGAAACCCGTCTGATTCTAGTTAGAAGAAAATGTGAAGGGTTTGTCACTGATTATTTTATCACATGAGACCTGTAGATGCGTCGAGGGGCTATATAATTTCAGGACCCACCCATCACTAAAATTACAAAGAATTATTCATACCTAGATTTAATTCATGGACAATATTCCTTATCAAAATATCTGTATTGAGTTGAGGATATGGATTTATCAATATTTTCCCAGTTAAAACGACATTCAAAGTAAACACCATATGTAAAAATGGTATACGGATTAGACAATAAGAATATTCATGATACAAGAAATATGTATATTTAATAAAAATATACTGTTAAATAAAAAAATTATCTCAAATGGGTAGTAGATATGCGACATAAAAATGATTAGGTTCACAATACCAAGTAAGTCTTAATGAAATGGAAATTGAGACGAAGTCCCTTACCTTATGTCTGAAAGAATTATGCACTTGTACATAATGTCATAGATAATCAAATTGGATTCATTAATTACTTAATAAAAAACCTATTCAACATATATTTTATTTATTTTAATTTTATTAAGTTCATTTATGTCCATTATTTTGACTTATATTGTTTAATTTTATTATTTTGGGAGCGTTTGTTTCATGGTTTTATGGTCGGTTCCCTTGTGTATACTTATTGAAGTTCTTGTCAAATGGACGAAAAAATATTGAAGTGGAATGTAATAATATTAATATATATCATGAATGTTAAATGGTCCCCATATATCATTTGGTTATATGGTACGAGGATGATTCATTAGATAAAACATTAATGAAAAATGATAAGTTTATTTGGGTTGTTTTTACAACCATCATGAACTAGTATCGTTTTATTTAATATTATGTTTATATACTGGTTATAGAAAATTAAAAAAGTTGTAATAAACATATTATAATCTGGTTTAACTATAAAAATTATTATATTTCCACCCTTGAAGGTGGTAATAAAAAAGGAAAACTCATCGTCCACGAAGGTGGTGAATCGACACCTCACAGGTGATATTTTCATTTTTAGAATAAAAGGAGAAGAGAAGAGACTTGATGTTGGATATTATATTAACATAATAAAATTATAGTATATATATCATAATATATTTACTATTCCACTTTCGATAGGTGAGGTTAGGAGAGGATAAGAAAATAAAATAAATTAAAAGAGAAAGAATGAGGATTTTATCTCTCGAATATCGTATCATTTGGAACCTCATTAAGACACGTGGATTTGGTCTTTTAGTAAGACCAGAAGGTCTTAGATGTATGGAAGAGGATTGGAAAGGTATTTGGGTATAATTTATACAATATTCAAGGCTTATAAGTGTGAGTAGAAGGAGTGGCGTGGGGTGGTATTTATAGTTAGAGGGTATGGGTGTTTTTTTATTATTTTATTCATTTGTTTATAATTTTGGTTCAAGACTACCAATTATATTGATTCTTGTGACTAATTATAGTAAATAGTGTATGTGAGTTAAAACTAATGGTTTAATACATCATCCATGACTGAAAAATTTATGTATTTGGATTAAAATAATAAATACCGTAAATTACCGTATTTCACTATTCACCAAAAAAATTTAACTATTTCATAAAAATCCAAAAAAATCACCCTAACCATTTTTAAATGTTTTTATTTTAAAAATTAACACCGTTTTATGAAAATAATTTTCAAAATATGAGACATTTAATTTCTAATTAAAATCATCATTTATTTGAAAAATACTGATTTTAATATTATAATCGATTTTATGACACTTTGAAAAATTATTTATGGTATCATAAAATTATCTTATAATTAGAATAAAACAAAATATTAATTTATGAATCTATTTTATGAAAAAAAAAATATTTTAAATCATATTTTCATTTATTAGATACCTAAATTTTATTTATACTTTTATAGGTGAGATTATTACTCTAATGGCTACATTACTAATCACTCGTGCGGCTAAGAGTTTTCTTCTAGGGTTTCCTAGGTTCCATATCAACCTAGGATCTTCCTTAGTGTGGTGGTATTATAGTGTCATAGCATCTCCTGTGCAATTGTTTCCTTTACGGTGTGGTGGTGTTGTGATCTCCGGCATCTCATTTCTGGTCGCGATCTGACGAGATTACTCTACCATCCTGGTTGTGGTCTGACGAGTTTGAGTAATAGATCTCTAGATTCTCTTTCTATTTGTGGTATAACTTTTTGAAGATCTCTGGATTCTTTTTCTTTCCTATGGGTGTCGATTTCAACCCTCCCAACTCGTGCCGAGCTCGGTTTCAATGGCAGGTCGTTGTGTTGGTTGGATCTTTGCTTTGACTTCTCTTCTGTCCATATCTATAGTTCCCTGCTAGTGGTTCGTGAAAGGTATTATGGGTTTGCGAAGGGTTGGCTCATGAGCGGGTGTTACTGTCTATAAAGGGACAGTTTTTGAAGGCTCTCTATTTTCGGTTTCTCTATTTTCATATATGTGTTTCCCTGCTGGTGTTTCGTGAAATGGCATGTGTTTGAGAGGGTGAGGTTCATGAAAGGTTGTGTTAACTGGTGAACGGGTGGTTTGTGATGTGTCTTGGCTGATCGCTTAGGGGGGCCTTTGTTTGTGAATGGGGGGTTTGCAAAAGGTTTTGGTCACTGACTAAGGGGCAATACGTGAAGGGGCTTGGTTGACCACGAAGAGGTGGTTCACGAAGGGGGTTGTGTGTGTATGGAGTGTAGGAGAAGGTGTGAACATGGTGGGGGTTCCCAAAGGCTCGGGTGGTGGAGTAGGGAGTGCCCATGAAGGTTTGGGTGTTTGCATGGGGAGGGTGCGTGAAGGCTTGGGCGCAGAGTTTGCGAGTAGGGAGTGGTCATGAAGGGGGAGGGACCGCGAAGGGAGAGAAAGGGTTTGTCTGTGGGGTTTTTGATCATAAAGTATTCTTATTGTAGAGGTTTTACACCGAAAACTATGCACATAGTGGCCAAAAAAGGTTTTCCTATAGGTAATATGATCACGGAGTTTCCTACTTTCAGAGGTTTTCCATCAGAAGCTATGTCCACATTGGTTCTTCTTGCTCTTAGGGTGGATCTTATGGAACCATAGTTGGTGAATTGTTACCGAATCTTTCATTGACATACAAATAAAAATTCATGATTTCCATACAGGGAAATGAAGACATGTTTCTTGCGCATCGCATGTCTCTTCTGGTTGTTGGGAATTTTTTGGAAAAAAGGTCTTTCAATCTGGGAGCTCTCAAAAACACTCTGCAAAACATCTAGATATTAGAAGAAGGAGTGGCCATTAGAGAAGTGGGAAATGGATTCCTTATATTTGAATTTTTCAATTAAAGGGATAAAGAAAAGTTCCTTAAAGGTAGACCATAGTCCTTTGATAATAATATCATCCTCATGGAGGATTTGAAAGGAGGGGAATATTTTCAGAAACTTAATTTGTCCAGCTCTCCCATTTGGATATGAATCAATGGAGTCTCTTTTCATGGTCGAACTGAATGAGTCATGTGGGAAATTGGATAATGTATTGGTAATTTCCTAGAATGGGATCGGTCTAACCCAATCCACTGGGGACACGTGGTTTGGATCAGATCTTTGGTGGATATTGTGCAACCACTTATGAGGGGAATCTTCTTATCAAAAGAAGATTATAACGTCTAGATATCTATTGAGTTTAGAAAGATTCCAATTTTCTACTTCTTTTTTTGGTGTCTCGGACATTTGGAGAAGGATTGTAGTTTGAAAAAGGAGGATGAACAAGGAAATGTTATTATGCAATACGGCCCCTATCTTTGTGCAAAAACTACTAGATAAGCATTTATCTCTGAGGTTGAAAAACAAAAGGATCGTGACAAACTTTTGAAGGATTTCATCAAGCAGGATGAACCAAAACAAAATAATATCATCATGTTTGGGCCACCAAATTTTTATGAGGGAAATAAAGTTGATCAGCAGGAAGAAGAAGGTCCTTTGTGTAGTGTAGTGGTCATGATCAAAATAGGGGAAAATCCTGTGAATCACAGTCTGGAACAAGTTTTCATCTCAGGGTGGGTTTCTGGTTCTATGAAAGATAGTGACTTACCACAATTTGGACCAATTTTAAAATGTAAAGAACCATTAAACCCATTTTCTAGGCCAATGCAACTTTGTGGCGAACCACCAAATCCTGCTCCTAGTCCAGATTTTGTTGCTCCAGATTTCACCTCCCAGGATAAAACTGATATGATTGGGATAACTTCATCAGGTGCTTTAAAACATCGGACATGGAAAAGGATGTTCTACGAGGATAGGGGTGGCAATTCTATCAATTCAAAGCTCGAGGAGTAGGAATGGCACTTGGAGGCTTGTTAGTTGATTGAGAGCCTTCCAAAAAGGTGCAAATTGGTGGGTGATGGACAGTTATTTGAAGTTTCAGAGGCGGAGGCGGTTATGTCCCAGCCCTGCCTAGAGAAATGAAAATCCTTTTTTGGAACTATCTGGGGATTTTCAATCCCTGAACGGTTCGCTTTCTCTGTCAATGGAGTTCAAATACTTCCCTGACATAGTTTTTGTATCTAAAACTATGTTGGAGTACAAGGATGTTGGATTTGTGGGTGAGAAGAATGGTTTCAAGAACATCCTTCCCATTGGAAGAAATGGATATGTTGATGGTCTATGCCTCTTATGGAAGGAGGAACTTGGTGTTTAGATTACTAACTTTTCAAGTAACCACATCGCGGTGATAGTTTCTTCCCCTAGATATCTAACTTGGTCTTTTGTTAGCTTCTATGGGTGGTTGGGTGGTCAAGATAAACACAAATATTAGATATTATTGAATCAACTATATAAATCTCTCCATGGACCTCTTCTAATTGGGGGAGATTTCAATGAGGTTCTTCATCATCATGAAAAAAATAAGGGGGCGATTGAGGCATGGGGCTGCTATAGAGGACTTTAGAAATTCCCTTGTGGTGAACTCTCTTTATTATCTCAGGTTTTCTGGGTCTCCATTCACATGTCACAGGGGTATATCAAGGGAGAATCGTATGGCTAAAAGGTTGGATCAATTTTTTAGCACTGATGAGTGGAAATTGTTTTTTCAAGCCTTCTCTGTTTTTCACCTGCCTCTGGTCTCTTCAGACCACTGCTCGATCATTCTGTAGACGATCTCTCAAGGGAAAATGAGGAGGATTGTGTGGGCATTTTGGTTTGAAATTATGTGTCTTCAAGATTGTAACTATGAAAAGGTGGTTCAATCGTCTTGGGAGGGACTGAATCGGTGCATTATAACCAATATCCACAATATGGAATCTTGTTTACAAAAGTGGATTTCATCTAGGTTTGGGGATTTTTACAAACACATTAATAATACCTAAAATCAATTAAAGAGGCTTCACTCTATCCCTTGTTGTGACTCTATTCTTAGGGATATATCTAATGCAAAAAAAATTAATGCAGCATTGAGGGAGAAGGAGAGTTGTTGGTTTATTTGAGCAAGAGAGTCCCACATTAGAGATAGTGATCAAAATACCAATTTTTCACTAAATAGATTCTGCAAGGAAGATGAAAAATCATATTTCTCAACTTGGGGATCATATGGGGAGAGTGGTTCACAACATCATTGATATTCAATCCATTATTATGAATTCTTTTAGAAACCTCTACAAAGCGGAAAGTATCAAAACTCATACATGTCAGACTAGTTGCATCACACAATTGGTCACGGAAGATATGAATCGCAAGTTGGAAAGAGATGTCTTTGATGATGAAGTGCTTGGGGCTCTAAATCTTATTCATGCTACTAAGGCCCTCGGTCCTTATGGGTTTCATGCTCTATTATTTAAATGTTATCGGCATATTTTTAGGCCTGATGTGGTGGCCCTGATGAAGGAGGTGTGGGTAGGAAGATCCCCTCTCAATTCCCTGAATGAAACCCTCATTAATTTTATCACAAAAACTCATGGCCCTTAGAAAATCATAGAGTTTCGACCAATTAGTTTGTGAAATGTGATTTACAAAATCTTCTCAAAAATATTGGTGGCCAGGCTTAGGGATTGTATCCCACTACTTGTTATAGATAACCAAATTTCTTTTGTTCAAGATAGATCTATTACTGATAATGAGGCCATTGCTTTTGGATTATTCCACTCTATGAAAACTTGTTCCTCATCCAAAAGAGGAGTTATGGGAATTAAATTGGATATGATGAAATCTTATGATAGATTCAAATGGCCTTGTATTGAAATTTTTCTCTCCAGGATGAGATTTGGGATGAAATGGATATTCAATATCATGAACTGTGTTATGTATATCTTCTACAAAATTAATATTAATGGGTACCCTTCGGAAAGATTTAAACCTTACAAAGGTTTGAGACAAGTGGATCCTCTTTTTCCTTATCTCTTCATTCTGGTGGTGGATGTCTTTTATCATCTCCTTTTGAATGCAGTGGATCAAGGATTTATTCATGGTTCTAAGGTTTATAGAAATGGCCCCCCTATCTCTCATATTTTCTTTGCAGATGATAGTCTCCTGTTTTAACATGCTACTTCTCAAGAATTCATTTTAGTGTTGAATATCATCAATCTCTATGAAAGGGATTCTAGGCAACATCTTAATCCCTCAAAATTATAGTTATCTTTTAGTAAAGGTGTATTATAATAAAAGAGGGAGGATTTGCGGTGAATGTGTTATTTTCTACTGGTTGATAAGCATCCAAAGTACCTTGGCTTACCAACCCTTGTCGGTAGGTCAAAGAAACAAGTGTTCACTTCGATTATGGATAGGGTGGATAAGTTGAATTGTCTTTTATCTAGTAGGAAGATTTACAAGGTAAGAAAGAAAGTTCTTGTTAAGTAAGTGGCCCAAGAAATCCCATCTTATGCAATTTCATTATTTAAATTCCCAGAAACTCTTGTGGACCAAATCCATTCCCTGTTGGCCAATTTTTTGTGGGGCTCTCATGTGGGTAAACATCACTCCCACTAGATGTCTTGGGAAAAAACTCTATGTTTTAAAATTCAGTGGGGGTCTCAAATTTAGGAATCTCAAATGGTTTAATGAGGATATTTTGGCGAAGCAAGGATGGAACCTCCTCTCACATCCAAATGCCCTATTATCAAAAGTTATGTGAGTAAAATATTTTAATCATTCTGAATTTGTGCATGCCCAACTAGGGCCATGACTGAGTTTTATATGGAGGAGAATTTAGGGTGAAAAATATCTTCTTGGAATTGGCATCATTTGGAGAATTGCTGATGGGAATGATGTTTATGTTTGGACTGATTTGTAGTTAGAAAATAGATTTAACCATAAGGTTTCTTGGGTTCCTATTCTGGAGTTCAAAAATGCACGAGTGCGTGATCTGAACAAAGACTTGCTTAAGGACTGGGATCAGGAGAATATTTTCAACTGGTTTAATGAGGTTGATCATCACCTCATTCTGATTATCCCTCTCACACCAAGAATGGGTAAGGACCAGATTTTCTGGACTGGGGAATATCATGGGAGGTATTCTGTTTATTCGGGGTACAAAATGTGGGTTCATGGTTTGGCCTAGGTCTATCCCAATGATTACTGGAAGAATATATGGTCGCTCACTGCTCCACCCAAGGTTAATTTTTTTGGGTGGCAGGTCTGCTCTAGTGTTCTTCCAACCTGTGACTTTTTTGTGAGATGTCATCTTGTGGGGGACGACAGCTTCCCTTTGTTCCTCCAAGAGGTGGAATCTTCTTTTCATGAAATTCTTTTCTATCGTGTGGTGGAAGGGGTGTGAAAGGAATGGAAGCCAGATTTTGGTAAGTTTTTTGTCTTTTCTGTTGGGTTGGTCCAAAACCTATAAAAATGGGTGTCTTTATTGGAATCGAGAGTGGTGGGGCTAATTTTTACAATTGATTGGTTGGTTTGGACTAGAATAAATGAATGAATTTATCAAATTAAGGTGACCCAAGATCATATTTGGGTCTAGTGGTCCTTAGAATGGATGAATTGTTAGAAATCATGTGATCCAGCACTGGTGTTGGGTCGCATGCAGCAGGAATCTTCCTGTTGGTCCCCCCCCCCTCTAGAGGGATTTTTCAAAATTAACACTAATTCTATTTTTTATACAACATCTAGGGTTAGTATTGGACTTATTTCTCATAACAGTTCTGAACAGATCATGGAATCTCATTTTAGGGTTGTTCAAAGCGCCTAGAGTCTTGTGGTGGTGGAGGCATCTACCATTATCCATGGGATCCTCCTTGTTGGTTCAAATTGTCGGCTCAATATTTTGTTGTAATATGATTTCCTTAAGGTGTTTACTAACTTATTAAAGGAGGAGGAGTACTCTCGTCCTTTTGGCCTTATATTGATGAATATTTGGTCCTTGAAAGAAAGATTTGTGGAATGCAGATTCTCTTTTATCAAGCGAGGTGGTAATTAGGAGTCTCATCGTTTGGCTTGTTTTGGGAAATCCTAGGTTAATCATTATTGGGTGGAATCTTTCCTAGAGTGGATTTTTAGGTCTTTTTTGACTAATTAGTAATATTTGTTCCCTTTTCTCAAAAAAATAATGGCTACGTTACTATTTCTAATGGTCTCATTAATATTCCAACGACCATGTTAATTTTTAATGGTCTATCACAGTTCATTTAAGCTCGATGTTGCATGCAAAATAAGTCATCGAATAAATTGAATTTATTTAAGAATATATATATCTTAAAATCTTGGGGTGTTATATCATGTTAATAAGAGATCTTTTTCAACAATTTTGACAATTACAAGCGCGTTTTTGTTTTTTAAAACACTAAAAATGAGTTTACAGACATCCTAGGAAAACTGTATCTTCGAATGACATTTCATTGGTTACTACATTTCATAAATCAATCTATGGTCATTTTCTTATGATTTCATGGAAATATGACATTTTTTTCCTAGTTTTTACCCCCAACACATGTTTTTAAAGGCATTGGTACCTTTAAAAATTGTCTATTTAGTCAAAAATGTTCAAGCAGGATCAGGTTGTTTTAAAACATTAGGATAACGATCCATAATTCATTTTTTATGGGTAGTAATCACTATACATCAATCCATAATATGATGTGGTTGCTATGAATCGAATTGTATGTTTTCAATATAAAAGTGCAATTTTAGTTTTATTTATGGAAGTTGTATGTGTTCTTTGAAAATATGTGAATGATCTATGGAATTTAGAAATTACCTTGAAAGGATGAGCTATAAGGCTATAAATTTCATTGAGTATCGTTCCAGTCAATAGATGAAATATGGAAACTAAATCATTTTCCAATTTCAACCACCACTAATCCTATGTTTTCCTATAAGATTCTTATTCTTGCACTTTTTTTTCAACCTTACAATTTCTATTTGTGATTCTTGATAAACAGAACTACCTGAACCCACACTGGGTGTAGTAGTAACTGGTGATGATGCACTACCATAGACAACTGATGGAGTAGGCCGAAAACTCATCCCTCATACATTTCTATAATTCTCCTTCCCTAAAACGATTTTAACTTCATCATTATTGGAAATTAATGATGATTTTAAAGGGTTTACATCCAAGACTTCTTAAATTTTAACCTATTAATAAAAAAATATTAACAATGATTTTTAAAATTATCTGAACTTCATAATATTATATAATTAATAAATTTTTCATTACTATTTATTGTTATTACATTACTATAAAAATATAAAAAATAAAAATGAATTATGATAACAAACAAGTCTTAAACCTAATTAATTTGGGTCGGCTGGATGGATGAAATAATGAAAAATTGGGATCATTTGATCGATGTAGTAGACCCCATTTAATTAGGTTTAAGGATTATTTGTTTTTATAATATATTTTTCATTATTATATTGTTATCGTGAAATAACATTAAATAGTAATAAAAAATACTTACTCTAATGTCTTTGGAAGGGTTATTTAGAAAACTACCATTGGGTTTCCTATGAACTTTAAACCATATCCTTGTTTTTCCAATATAGTGGCCTAATTCATTATACTTTATTAAAAAATATAAACAAGTTATAAAAAAACTTGACTTATAATAAAATTATATACATAATAATGGATAAAATAAGAACAAAAAATTTTCTTTTTCTTGAAAAACTATGACACCCAGCAATATGAGGAATGACTCGTTTCTCATGATTCGCAGTATATTTTTAGATAATAACAACAAAAAATAGAAATATTAATAAAAAAATTAATTTTATTGTGTTTATGTTATTAAATACTATAAAATATGCAATTACCTCATGAGATGTATCTCTACTAATATTTTCAAACAACTTCCATTGCTCACGATAAATGTCTTTATACAATTTATCAAGCATCTGTCATGAGATCATAGTAGTGTCATTAAACTCATGTCATAATCTCCATTTAAAATCTCTCTATTTATTTCCAAAATTTATTAGAGTCCATGGGCGTGAAACGGAGTCGGGTACATCAAAATGAAAAAAAACATCTAGAAATAAAAAATATAACAATTTATAAGTATACTAAAAAAATTTACTCATGTGTTTTAAATTAGTTATCAATGAATATTAAGTTAATATTAAATTTACTTGATTATCAAAGACCTCATTTTTCCTAGTTATGGGAATATGCCTCCAATATTTATAATTTATGGGAAATATCACTATCTCACAAGAAATATTCCCAAGAATTTGTCCATATATTTTGGAAGTATCACTAGTAGTTACCCTAAACTCATCAAATGGAATGATAATCTTTAAGTCCTTCATATCACATATAACTTCAATTTTCATATATACATCCATTCTATTGTTATATTTATTTTTTTGAAAACTTCATTAAACAATTAATAAAATATATAGTTTTTTCATAATGAAATACATACTAGTAATGGTAACTCACCAATATCCCCTAGATGGAGTGGTGAAAACTAGTCCATCATTGAATTTTATTTAGATAGTGGGATAATAACAACATTTGGGGAAATGGATGGCTCACTAGAAGTCTTGGGTACAGCGGAATCACTTGGATCCACTAAATATGATGGTAGTATTAGTGTGCTCTGAGATTCTAATCAGGTAGGATCTTGAAATTTTTTTTTCTCATCATTCTTATAATTCAAATGGTTCAAATATATTAAATATATAAAAAATTAAAAACTAAAAAAAATTAAAAAAAATAAAAAATAGAATAATGTGTATATGTATGAAACACTTATAAATGAGAAATTGTAATATAGTTTGATTACCAATTTATACATTCTATTCTATTTATCTTTATTGTCTTCATTGTTATCAACATCTATTGCGATGAGTTATTTATTTTCTCCCTCTCTTAAAAGTTCTTTTGTTTCAATATTTTCAATAAAAAACTATTCGATGTTTTTTGGTTGATTTTGTTCACTATCACAAACTACCAATTGGTCTTATTAACCCATTTCATATAAGCCTCTCTAATTTAAGTGTAGAACAACACTCCAAACTTTATGTATTTCATCATCCGCATAATAAACCATCTTATCTTGTGAATCCAAGATAAATGGATCATTTTTTTCATGCTCACTATTATAGATCAAGAGAGAGAATTTTACATAAATAAAATGTAACAAATCTTTCATTGTACCCCTATCAATATTGAACAACTTGCATTTGAATAAGACAACTAAAAATTGACCATGATAGTTTAATAATTATATCAATTCTATAGTATCCCACCTATGTACATGTAAATACACCACTATTTTTAGTTTTCAGGTCTTCTTCATGAAAAATTGAATGAAACCTGAATCCATGAATATTTTATTCATCAAATATATTAGCCTTCCTTAGAGGACCTCAATCCAAAAACATAAAATAATTTGAAATTTCAGATTGATTCTCAACATTCATAATCTATAAAATAATATGTAATTTGTTAATTTTAACATTGAAAAAATAATTACACGTTAATAATATTAATATGAGTATATACTTACATGACATGAGAACCATTCAAAAATCTCCTTATCAACATCTTTGGTAAATTCCATCTCATTTTGAGCTCAAACCCTTAGTCACCTATTTTTCTGCAATTATGATTCCTTAATAAATATATGTAAAATAAAACTATTTAGTAGCACATAACTATATGCTTGTAGCAACTCCAATTCAGTCAGTGTAAAATGTGACTCTTTTCCAATTGGACGTCCAATAGTTGGAAATATTGATGACTAGTTTTCAAAATGATAATTAGTGGAGATATCATCAGCACATCCAACATGATTAAATCTGGTCTAAATCCCATTCAAATTCCTAGAATATATGATCATTCACTCTTTGGCTATGTAACCTTCAGTAATAAATCCTTCTAGTTGAGTTTTATTCCTCATATATGATTCCAAATGACCTAAGTACCTGATGAAAAAAGAAAACATATTAACAAAATTTATGCAATAATTTGATAAAATTGAATTCACCAATGAGAAAAATATCTTCTTACCTCTTAATTAGATACATCCATAAATAGTGTACTGGTCCACCAATTTTATCTTCTCCATACAAATGAACACTAAAATGATTCATGACTGTGAAGATTAATGGTGGAAGTAACACCTCTAAATGAAAAAGTATCAAAAAATATATTTCTTTAAGTTTATAAATCTCATTTGGATTTAGAGATTTTCCAAAAACACTCTCTAAAAAGGCATAAAATTCAACTATAATCGCAGTTAATTTTTTAGGTAAAATATTATGAAATTTAAATAGAAAAAAATTCTTCATCAAAATAAGTGAGTAATGACATTTTAATCCATGTAACTTTTACTTTTTTAAGATAACGCACCTCAAAATGTTACTTGAATATCCATATAGATCTTTTACATTATTTAATGTTTAAAGGAATATATATTTATCTTTATTTTTCATTTTAAAAATAGTTGAAGGATACTTACCATTCTCATTTTTTCACAAATAATTTTTTATATTCATTGATTCCAAATGCTTGTGAGCAATAAGGTAATCCTTTGATTTACTTAGCTCATTAAGAAAAGTAAAAATTACTTTATCACAGAAGTTCTTCTCAATATGCATTATGTAAATATTATGACATATAAAATTAAACTACCAATAAAGAAGTTTGAAAATTATACTCATTTTATTCAACTATCGTGTTCCAGCTACTTCAGATATTGTACATCATACCCTCTTCCCCCTTTCTTTAAAAAAATTACATTTCCAAATTCTATAGTGACATTCAATAATTTTCCCAAGATTTTTAAACCAAATTACACATTTGGTGGATTTCTCAGTTTAATATGTATATTGAATTGTGTCCTGTTAAATTAGAATTTATGAGAAGAATCAAAAAATTGATGATGGCACATAAAACACCATTTTCTAATATGATTTAATCATTGAGGTTTAAAATAAAAATTAAAAAATGGACAAGGCAAACTAGAATGAGTGTCACAACTAGATTTTTTTCCTACTCTAGGAAAGTCAATAATTTTCCACGTTAAAGTAGTATGAACTTTTAATAGTATTTTCATTGAAGCATCGTATGTTTCCATTCCATCATCTCATAATTATCCCAATTATTTTATTAGAGGTTGAAGGTGTACATCAATGTCATTTATTGGAATTTTATTTCCATGAATAATAATCAAAATAATTAAAGAATTCTTCTTCATAAAAATCCATAGAGATAGATTATAGGGGATAAAAACAACTAGAAAATGATATAATTAGTATGTAAAGTACCAAAAGGATTATAACCATCAGAATCCAATCCCAAACATAAATTCTAAGGATCTGAAGAAAAATATGGATATAATGAATAAAAAACCTTCCATGATTTTGAATATTTTGAATGTATCGTCAATCCATTATTGTTACAATCATGAGAATGCTACTTCATGTCATATACAGTCTTAAATGACATGAAAAATCTTTGAAAGTGTGGTTTCATAGGAAAGTAATGCAATACCTTTTCCAAATTTTTTCTTTTCTATTTATTCCTAGGTTTTCATTGATTTATAATCTCATGTATTTTCATTTAATTTCATATTATTCTATAACATATTATGTATTATTCTTTATCAAAATATTCTCCCTAGTAAAGTATGCAATCATTAGTGAATGCATATATCTTTGTATAATCAAGTCCAAGTTTTCTTGATGATTTTTTTCATCTCATAAAATGATGAAGGGGTCTTAGATTCACTAAATGAATCATGAAGAAACTACTAAATCTTAGAAATTACATATTCATTAATTCCATAAAGTTGATTGATATGAACAACTTAAGTAGAAAATAAAACTTTGAATACTTGGAACACCCTTTATACTGTTCTTATTTTTTGTCTTCAACTAATTCATAAAACTCATTTTTTCTCATTGAAGTTATGAGAGTAAGATTAACCTGCTCAGGATCAACTGAATGTTATATTGATCTATTAAAATATTGTATATTATATCCTAAAAATACAAATGCTTTATTTATCAAATTTTGAATTTAATTCTCCTCTATTGGGTAACTTTGTGTTTCATTGACAATATTTTTGTTGTTTTTACTTTCCATAACATTCGATTCACCATGCCAAATCCAACATATATATCAACCAAGAAACTATTTCAATATCAAATTCTTATATACTTTGTTTATATTAAACCATCGCTTGAATTTTCAATTAGGAAAAAAACATTTTATTCTATAATCCACTAATTAGTTTTCAATTTCTTAATCTAAAAATTTTTCTAGACCCTTGGCATACCGAGGTGTGTTTGAGGTAAATTAATCAAAATTTTATCTATAGGTATTTTATTTTCACTCTTCTACCTATACATTCAAATTTAAAAATATAAATGTTTAACCAAAAAAGTATAATCAAAATTAAACATCACCCAACTTCTTCATTGACTAGGGTAGGGTCTTGATTTGAAATAACACTAATTCCATATAAAAATGATTCAATCTAACATTAAAAAATAAACAACATAAATGAATAAATATTACCCCTCGCAATAATATGGTCGGATGTTGTGGAATAAGTTCACTAAGCTAAGAAGAGAGGTTATTATGATGTTGAGTGTACTATTATTAGTCTAGAATAATACATGAACATAATTCTTCAATTAAAATATATATAACTTTTATTCTTTTCATATATTATCAGTTTTTATTTTATATTGCAGAGACATGATTGCCTCTATAGCTAGCTCTTGTATTGATAATTATGCAAATAAAGATTTTTTGTATCTCACAACAAGAATTTTTCACTACGAAATATAGTGAATTTGTTTCCATATGATTCATAGCATTGCATGAAATTATGGTTTTACAACATTTTTCAGAATTGATTTGAAAAACAATACTGAACTTGAAGATAGTAGCACATATAGAAAGCTTCATGTAATCTGAATCTACATAGATTTTAGTAATAATTGTGAATTTTTTCTCATGATTAAGATTATTTTTTATTTAATATATTGATGTCATGATAGTATTTAAAAAAATAAAAGAGAATTAAATTACATGTGGCTTGTGTTCTTAAGACACAGGCTAAATGATCAGGTTTTTTGAACGAAACCCCCTCTACAAAACATATATAACCACTATGCTCCCCAAGATAACCCATAATATACCTTAAGGTGGACCTAAATAGTCAAATTATAATTTTAAAAAAATAAAATAATTATTAAATGTGGAATCAACACCAAACCTAGAGATAGACTTACCTCTTGATGAAAATGTAAAAGATTCAAGTCTTACACCATGCACCGACAACACCCTGGGAACCTGTATCATGCCACATGAAATAAATGATTCATTATAACAATTTATAAATAATTATTCAAAATTAATAGAATAGGAATTTTCACTTAAAAGAACATTGAGGATCACAAGGGTTGTTTTGGGATCATCGTCAGGAGTAGGGGGTCATGGTAATGGGGATCAAAGCTGAGGGAAGGGAAAGGGGTGGTCGTTGTTGAGGTGAAGGGGGGTTGGGGATGATGGGTGGTTTCCATATGGGAGAGGTAGGATTGGGGATAAGAGTAATTTTTTATTGAGGGTTGGGGGTTAGGGAGAGGGAGGATCAGGGCCGATAGGGGTGGTTGCCATCGGGGGTGAGGGTGAGGGGGGATTGGGTCTGAGGGGTGGTTGTCATCAGGGGTCAAGGAGGGGGGTTAAGAGGTGGAATTAGGGTCAAGAGGGGTGGTCACCATTGGGGGTCAAGGAGAGGGAGGATTGAGTCCAAGAGGGGCAGTCTCCATTGAGAGGTTAGGGAGAGGGGTCGAGAGGTGTCAGTCACCATCAAGGGGTCGAGGAGAGGGGGATCAGGGTCGAGAGGGCCGGTCACCGTCAAGAGTTAATGAGAGGGGGGGATCGGGGTGGGGGAGTGAGTGGATCATGTGGGGGAGAGATATCATATATAATTTAAAGATTTAGGGCTGATTTAAACAAAACCATATCTAAATTTTAAAAAACAAATATAATAGTGGTTATACTAAACCTCCACTATATTATAAATTATATTTATTATGGTTTGTTTAGAGGAAGTTCTACTAACCACTGCTAATTAACCACCATTAAAACTTCTTTTTTTTAGTGATAGGAGGTGTGTATGCAAGAGCATAGACATCGACAGACGCGACATCAACACATTATATATACACCTAGTTGTGGCATAGAGGAGCACCTGAGACAGCAATGCAGATCAAACTAATAGATGTTATATGTTTTTTAAATCATTAGTTGTACATTATTTAAAAACCAAATAATATATTATATCCTATTAAAAAAACAAAGAAATTTATATAATTAGAAATAAATACAAATTTTTTTTAAAAACCAAATAATATATTATATCATGTTGTATAAGCGGTTGTTATTGCTCAACAAAAATAAAGGCATTAGAAACTGCCTATGGTGATCTCTAACATGAAAAAAAAATTAAAAAAAATATTACAGTTACAAAGTCTCTAAAAAACCAAAACAAAAAACTAATAGCAGAGAAGAAAAACAAAAAATAAAACACATGCATCCAAAACAAACTAATAATCCAAAAAACTATAGATCCTTTTAATCTTTTGTCTCAATCAACCTACTGATATGACATAAAAACAATTAAAAAGAAAATTAAAATTAAAATATTTAACACTAATAAAATTTATTTAGTTAATATATATATAATAATCAAAACATTTTATATAGTATTATGTACAGATATCATATTAAATTATTAAATGATGCAAAGATAATATGAAATTTCTATTTTCAGTATTTCTTAATTGAGCAATGACTATTAAAAGTTGAAAACCAAGTTTACCATATACTGATCAATCTGGATATCAGATTAATGGGCAGTTGATTATAATATGTCACATATGATTTCAGTAATTTTCTCCTAACTTTTCATGTCAATTAGAATTCATTTAATCATTTTTGACCCCCTAATGGTAGATATTTCATTTTAATAACTCTAGACAACGTTACCCATTGTTTTCCATCATACCGGGAAACACGAGTATCTGATGGATGTGGGGTTGATTCCTATAGATCAAAAATGGCTCATTGATTATTCTCAAATGATTTCAAGGCAATCCAAATGTGTTTTCTTAATATTCACCCCTTTTTTCATTTTTCACTTAACTCCAAATTTGATGGATAAACACCAATTTCAATCAGACTAAACAGTTCGGGTATTTGATCCATGCATAAATGCTTCCTAGAGATTTTAAATGACTTAAATATCAATTTCTTAAGATTTCATGACAAGAAGATCTTGTTTGATCAATTTTGACCGCTAAACACATGATTTTCCCCTTATTACAAAAATGATAATAAAGGTTAAAATGAACTTTTAATTGTACTAACCAATCTAGGCATCAAAGTTTTGTGTGGTTGATTCCAATATATCATATATGATTCGAGGAATGTTCTCATAGATTTTTATTTCAATCAGAAGTCTTTTTTTCTCATTTTTAACCCTCCTAATAAGAGATGTGTCATTTTAATAACACTAGACAGTGTTGCATGTCATTTTCTATCATATCAGGCGACACGAGCATCTGATGGATACAGTGTTGATTCCTACAGATCAAAAATTGATCGATAATTATTCAACCTGATTTTATGTAAATCCAAGTGTGTTGGCATGGTATTTCCCCCTTTCACATGATTTTTCATTTAAATCCAAATCTAATGGATAGACACCACTTTTGATCATAACAAGAAATTCAGGTATTTGATTCACAAACTGATTATTACTACAGATTTTAAATGACTTAAATATTTTTTTCCTAATATTTCATTTCAATCATAGCTTGTTTGGTTATTTTTGACACCTGCACACATGATTTTCCAATTATTACAAAAATGATAATAAATATGAAAATGAACTTTTAATTATACTAACCAATATAAGCATCGTATTGACACACTGTTGATTCCAATATATCACATATGATTTTAGTAATTCTCTCAAATATTTTAACATCAATAAGAATTCATTTTCTCATTTTTGACCTCTTGATGGGAGATATATCATTTTAATAACACAAGGAAATGTTTTCCATTATTTTCAATAATACCATGTGACACAAGAATTATATGGATACGTCATTGATACCTAAAAATAAAAAACATCTCAGTCATTTTCACCCATGATTTCATTCTAATCCAAGTGTGTTTTCTTGGTATTTTCCCCTTTTTATTGATTTTCACTTAACTCTAAATCTGAGGGACAAACTCTGCCTTCAATCATATTGATCAATTCAAGTATCTAATCCATGGATCGATGCTTCCTATAGATTTTAAGTGAAATAAATATAATTTTCCTAAGATTTCATGACAATCAAATATTCTTTGGTTAGTTTTGAAACGTACAAACATGATTTGCTCATTTTTATAAAAATGATAATAAATATGAAAATGAACTTTTAATTGTACTAACTAATCTAGGAATCAGATTGATATGCATTTGATTCCTATAGATTACATGTGATTTTATGAATGTTATTCTAATTTTGAATGTCGATCAGAAGTCATTTTCTCATTTTTTAAGCTCTGATGGAAGATATGTCATTTTAATAACTATAGACAATATTCCCCATCTTTTTCCATTATACCAAGAGACAGGAGCATTCGATGGATGCGACGTTGATTCCTAAAAATCAAAAAAACCTCAGTGATCATTCTCTCATGATTTTATGTCAATATAAGTTAATTTTCTTTGCATCAAACCCTTTTATATGATTTGTATCTTCACTCCAAATCCAAAGGAAAAATTCTTTTTTTGATCATACTGAACAATTTAGGTATCTAATCCACAAAATGATGATTCCTACATCTTTTAAATGACTTAAATATCATTTTCCAAATATTTAATTTCAATTGGATCTCATTTGGTTGGTTTTGACCCCAATACACGTGATTTTACCATTATTACAAAAATGATAATAAATGTTAAAATGAACTTTAAATTTTACTGACCAATCCAGGAATTGAATTGATGTGCATATAATCCTAATAGATCATATACGATTCAAGTAATGTTATCTAATATTTTCACATCAATCAGAATTAATTTTCTTATTTTTTAACACCCTATTGGTAGATATGTTATTTTAATAACACAAGACAATTTTACCCATCGTTTTCCATTATATCTAGTGACAAGAGCATCCAATGGATGTGGTGTTGATTCCTACAGATCAAAAATAGCTCAGTGATTGTTATCCCATGATTTTATTTCAATCCAAGTGTGTATTCTTTGTATATTGACCCATTTATATAAATTTAGAAAACAAAAACCCTTGTTCTAAGTTTTAACCTACCATAATAAACACTCAATCTAACAAATTACTAAATCTTACACCTATTTAATAGTCAACATTATTTTAGAAAACATAATAAACCTAAAACCTATGGAATATACATTAAAAATATTGTGTGAACCCACATGCTTTCCATCATCATGGGAAGAATCCCGTTTCAAAATATTTAAGTCTATTCCCAACCCCAACACACCAGACTTCCAATGACCATGGAAACATCAAGATTTCAATGAAGCAAGCCTGCATAGCTACATGCACCCCTAGAATATACTCAAGGAGACTTGAAAAAGTGCAGCCACATGTAGCACATATTAGATGCACTAAAACAAAATTCTATTAATACTTAAAAAGTTAAAAATAAAATATATTAGTCAACAATCAAAAAAATTTCATCCTAAAATTAGTAGTGACACCAATTTACTAATATCTAAACTAGGATGAATCCCATTATAATGGTGTACCACCAAAAGGTGTGGGTTAAAATTCTTTGTTTAAATTGGGTGTTATGACATCCCAAAATTATGTTCGATATTACTTCTTCCATTGGAATTCTGATTAAAATGGATTATGTTGCTAAAACTTCCAGTTATGGTTATTATTCTAGTGTGTTGATTGAGGTTTATCATAATTCCAAATTGATTGATATATTTGTTTTATCAAATTGATGAATTAAATCTGAATATTAAATTTGAAAAGGTTCCTCCCTTTTTCCTTTTTGTGGTATAATTAGACATTTAAAGTCTAATTTTAAAAGGTATGTTTTTTTTCACTATGTTATTTAAGGGTTTGTGATTTTTAAAATTATAAAAGGAGTAAATATAACTCTAAAAAAGATAAAGTAAATGCTCAGATGAATTATTCCAATGATGTTGTAGTAGCATAGACTTAATAAAATAGAGGACTAAATACAAGAAGGTACAATAATGTGGCTAGCCTTAAAAGTTGATCGGCATTAGCTAAACTAGCTGAAAAGAATATTGAAAATCACTCTTTAAAAAATGGTACATAGACTAAAAATGAACTAGAAGAGTCTAGGATGGATCAAGAGTAGGGTGATGAATATAAAGGGCTTGAGGAGGATTAGGTCCAAAGATAATCTTGACCTATTCAAGTTCATATTGAACATGATCCAATCATGGGGGGTCTACAAGATGTTCATCAGCAAGTGGTCCTAGATTCTAGTCATATTGGATCCTCTCTAGTGTTGGATGGTCTATATCAGTTTTTTTAAGGGGGTATCCACTTTGGGTACTCCTTGTAATGTAGGGAATGTTAGTGTTTAAAACTGATGAATATTGGTTTGGTTATGCCCAGTATCTCAGATATTCTAGGGGTATTCATGGAAAGGAACTTTATTTTTATGTCTATTTTAGAAAAGGGAAAGAAAATCATAGTAGATTAAAAGGTATTTCAAAAGGTTTTACATAGAAAATTTATTACACTAAGGATTATTGAGGTGACTCTTCTGAATAATTCCAATATCTTTTATCCATAAAAAATTCTTCACATGTTTCCATGTTTGGTCAGGTGGCATCTATCAAAGGTAGGACCAATGTATTTAAACTAGTGGTGCTAAAAAATCCAAGCCTCATAGGATAGGGGAAATTGTAATGGAACATGTTGATTTCTCTACAGCTCGACCTATTGGGTTGGATTTTTGTGATGCCACTAAATGGGGCATGTCTTCTCTTTATAAAACTTATATAGAAGAAGTTAAACAAAACACTGTTGTAGGAATATTCTCTTGATTGCGAATCAGATTTTACTATGTAATGGAAGTTCTCTAACTTCTAGATTTTCATATGCTCCACATGTTATGTGTGGTTGAAATTTAAATATAAAAAATCACTTAGTGATTATTTTACTAAGTTTTCTTATCAGTATAAATGTATTTGGTTGGTTTTGAATCCCTACTTGGTCAAATTTTATTTTAATGAAAAAGTAAATGTGATTTTTTATTTTACTAAAAATACACAAAAAAAAATGAGACAGTCAATTTGAACGAGAAACCATAAAGATAAAAAAACACACATCCTAAATATAATATTTCACGCGGGACCATTGATGTTAACTACATCCAGTAAAGAAGGGACCTACAAAAAATAAAAATTATAAAGATAATCATAGCCTGAGAATGTGAAACTATGGAATTAGGAATCCATGTTCCATATGTCAAGTTTTCACTGGTCCTCTTGAAGCTTTACTAAATCAACCTCAAATTGAGCCTGTGTGTGTGTGTGTGTGTGTGTGTGTGTGTGTGTGTGTGTGTATGTATGTATGTATGTATGTATGTATGTATGTCTGTATGTATGTATGTATGTATGTATGTATGTATGTATGTATGTATGTATGTATGTATGTATGTATGTATGTATGTATGTCTGTATGTATGTCTGTATGTATGTATGTATGTATGTATGTATGTATGTATGTATGTATGTATGTATGTCTGTATGTATGTCTGTATGTATGTATGTATGTATGTATGTATGTATGTATGTATGTATGTATGTATGTATGTATGTATGTATGTATGTATGTATGTATGTATGTATGTATGTATGTATGTATGTATGTATGTATGTATGTATGTATGTATGTATGTATGTATGTATGTATGTATGTATGTATGTATGTATGTATGTATGTATGTATGTATGTATGTATGTATGTATGTATGTATGTATGTATGTATGTATGTATGTATGTATGTATGTATGTATGTATGTATGTATGTATGTATGTATGTATGTATGTATGTATGTATGTATGTATGTATGTATGTATGTATGTATGTATGTATGTATGTATGTATGTATGTATGTATGTATGTATGTATGTATGTATGTATGTATGTATGTATGTATGTATGTATGTATGTATGTATGTATGTATGTATGTATGTATGTATGTATGTATGTATGTATGTATGTATGTATGTATGTATGTATGTATGTATGTATGTATGTATGTATGTATGTATGTATGTATGTATGTATGTATGTATGTATGTATGTATGTATGTATGTATGTATGTATGTATGTATGTATGTATGTATGTATGTATGTATGTATGTATGTATGTATGTATGTATGTATGTATGTATGTATGTATGTATGTATGTATGTATGTATGTATGTATGTATGTATGTATGTATGTATGTATGTATGTATGTATGTATGTATGTATGTATGTATGTATGTATGTATGTATGTATGTATGTATGTATGTATGTATGTATGTATGTATGTATGTATGTATGTATGTATGTATGTATGTATGTATGTATGTATGTATGTATGTATGTATGTATGTATGTATGTATGTATGTATGTATGTATGTATGTATGTATGTATGTATGTATGTATGTATGTATGTATGTATGTATGTATGTATGTATGTATGTATGTATGTATGTATGTATGTATGTATGTATGTATGTACGTATGTATGTACGTAGGTACGTAGGTATGTACGTAGGTACGTAGGTACGTAGGTATGTACGTAGGTATGTACGTAGGTACGTAGGTACGTAGGTATGTATGTATGTATGTATGTATGTATGTATGTATGTATGTATGTATGTATGTATGTATGTATGTATGTATGTATGTATGTATGTATGTATGTATGTATGTATGTATGTATGTATGTATGTGAGTATTGATAATTATTACAAGAACTTACTATAAGAGCTACAACCTCTGGATCATTTCGATCCTGAGTCATCATCCACACTGATATTTTATCAGTCGGTGCACCATGCTCCTATAACTGTATACCAATAAGATATAAATATAGAACACAAAAAAAAATTAAATAATAAATTTAAAAATTAAATAATAAATACACCATGTCGAATCTGGGACATGTGATGAATCCCAAGCCTAGGAGGTGGTCCCTACAATTCATGATTCTTGGAATGACGTTCTATCACATCCAACATTTGATTAATTGAAATTTCAAACATATAAAATGTTGAAAATTCATCAAAATATATAAACCAAAATAAATAAACTCACATTTTTATCCTTAGTTGACCAATATGAAACTAATGCATGCTTCTAATATAGGATAACACATCTTAAGACTCTATCCAGAATGTATGGGGTGTCCACATTTAATACCCAGTGCTCCCTCTTGACTCTCCCTTTATGATCTTTCCACATTTTATGAAATTTTTCAATACATACTAGATTTAAATCATTGGGGTATACTCTAAAATTATTCTATTTAAGAAAAAAATCACAAATGTAAGTATTTTAAAACATAGAAAAGAAACTAAAATGATCCTCTTACTCGAACCTCCCTCTATAGTTGATCTAATGTATCCTAGGGGAATGAAGCTCAGTTATGTGTATTAAATGAAAATCTATGTGGGTTGCATAGGATATGACCCAACTTGTGGATAAATATAGGGTCACCCACTCCCATAGGATGGTATGTCTCATCAAATGATATGCCAAGGGTCATATTAGAATTCCATGATGAAATACCATGACCAAGACCTCTCCTATGAGAGGAAGAAGCGGTTGAGTCTGATCTTATTGAAAACAATTTAATACATAATTAGATAGATGTGTTTATATGTGTGTGTGTGTGTGTGTGTTTAACACTTAATTAAGAAAATAAAAACGCATTTACATTTATACATACCTCAACCCGTTGATGCAGATGACTCTGCAAAATGATGTGGATCTGGTTCCTCTTCCCCTGACAATTCTACATTCATATAAAGAATTAGTAAGGAAAGGTTTAATTGTCTATTATTATTCCATGCATTGTGAACTATAAAGTAATCATGAACTTTTTATTTATTTCACATATATTTTTTCAAATATAAAGGATTGTATGGATCAAAACACATGTCTAGGAAAATCTATTCCATTTCATTGTTTTATAACCTTTAAATCTCATAGAAAGGCTAAATATCTAATGCCCATTCATTTGATTCATCAATAATGATAAATTCATAAATAATGAGCTTATAAACCCTAGAAAATAAAAGGTGTTGAATATTTCATTCCACTACCAATAATTAAATATCATCACTATTATATACTAGATAAGAGGCATCTACATGCATGAAAATAAAAAATTATTTCATATATCATAAAGAGAGGCATAAAACTTCTATAGAACTATTCAATCTTAGTTTTCATTCATTGTACATAAGTAAATAAATGATCTAATCAATATCCTATTCTTGTAGATATGTCCTGGTCCTTACCAGTTATTGTTATACCAATACTGTATACACTTGTAGGAGTTGTGTAGTTTACAATTACATAAATACATCAAGAAAAAATTATCACTATATACAAGGATGGGAGGGGATAAAAATAGTTACAAAGCAAGATTTTAATGAAACAGGGGAATAAAGAGTGGTGTTGATACTATAGTATATTTGGTCATAGTTTAAATAATTATATAATCCTTAAGATTCTAGAATCACCTTTATATTATTAAGTAAAATAGAAGAAATGAATCAGGAGTTATGAGAAACATCCTAAGAGAATTTATCCATTCCTTAGTGTACATAATTTTGTTTAGATGGATCATCATGAATCATCTTGGAGATAGTAAGGATACTTCAATCAAGATACAATTTTTGGATTTTAAGGGAAATGCTAACAATGATATCAAACTGTATTATAAAATGGTATTACTATGCAGAAAACATCCATCCACCTTATAGAAGAAAATGATTGTAATGATTTTGGATCATTTTTTATAAAATTCGATCTAAATTATCATATAATAAAGAAAGAATATAAGACTTCATTCAAATAAATAAAACCAACATCAAATGTACTCAAAGGAAACTTTCTTTAATAGATAAATGGATTAGCTAATTTTATCAAAATACCCATCCATGTACCCTAGACTTTGAAATCCAAGTAGAGAATATGACTAGATAAAATAATGTGAGGGATAAAGGAATAATGATAATTAATTATAAATGTAATCCAATTTAGTGTGTTATAGAAATTTTTATGTGTAATATTAGTGATATGGAGGAATAAGGTCTAAAAAATTTAAACAATGATATAATGAATGATAAATAAGATATATTTAAATTTAAGAAAAGAAACAAACTTCTATGGGAAGAGAAGTTAAAGAAGAGAACTATTTATGAAGTAAAGAAAAAAAGAGGAATGAATTTGGAAAAAATTATTGATGATGGGATAGAAAAATATGGACATTCAATACCATTAAAAAAGGGATAAATGAAAATAAACTAATTATAGAACATCATTCATATAGGAAAAGCTCTATTTCATATTTGAAATTGGAAATTTAAATTTCAAATAGGAGAATATAGAAAGAAAACATAGAAGAAAGAAACACATTGCATGGAAATACCACAAAGGAATTGGTGTATTCTACCCAACCATTATATGTCACCTTTTTAATAAATTTATTCATTTTAAAATAACTCAATACATCACACATGTAGTTCTCACAAGAAGTGGAACTTTTAAGAACTTCATAAGAAATTTAATTGTGTGACTCTGATATGTTACACTACTTTTCCTTGACCTCTATTTATAATAAAACTATTTAATGGGTAATATATTCAATTGAATTTCCATAATATTCTCATCATGTTGGGGTTTCCAAATTTCTCACTATATCCTATAATAGTTTGTTATAATATACAAATGTGGAAATATTATTGTTTTCTTTATGTTAAGTTATGTGTGTATTCAAAAATTAATTCTAAAATTATTCATGAATAAAATAATTTGAAACCACTTCACATATAATTATTATACATAAAATTTAATTATAAAATAGATTATGCAATTAAAATGAACTAGTTTTAATTATAATAAAATAAAATATGAATAATATGAGAAAATAATGAATCGTAACAAAATAGAGCTTCATAAAACATTGTGGGATCCTCTATGATGTACTGAAAATTTTATCACCAATTTTCACTATCCATGAACTGTACATAAATTCCAAAAATAAAATATGGTACTTCTTGAGTTCTACCACAATATTAGAAAAAACTCATATACTATATCATGCATCTTACAAATTGCACACGCAATGATCATATTATTCATTGAAAAAACAACATGTGATAAACTACAAGGTTTTCATATTATATGTATCATAATCCTTAACCTATAATATTCATTCATAATACTTAATAATAAAATTTCATTATGAGACCATGTAAAAATTACACAATATTCATACTTCAGATGAAAATGATTTATAACACTGATCATGGAAATCGGTGACCTAATACTAGTTTATCATGTCATTCCAATAAGACCCCTTTTGTTTAATGGGTCATGGTCTCTCTAAGACTATTTATCCTCTAATAAAAACAATATTATAAGGAATGAATTCCTATTTAGGGAATAATTAATATGATGAATATAAAGTAAATTAATGAGAAAAATATGTAAATGGTAAATCATGATGAAAGTGTTTTGAGATATAAAACATCCTCAGGATATAAAATTGAATAAATTATCACTAAAATAATATATTGTGAAGATAAAAATATATTTTTTATTCAAATAAAGAAACATGCTTTATTTACCATGATTAAACTAAAGGGATGTTTTTTGTTTAGAATGGTTTAGTTCTAGATTTTAATATTCTCATTACATGAATAATTTTTATGCATAATAAATGGATTAATAAAAATAAATATATACACGTTGAAACTGTTTATTAATATTAAAGGATATGTTAAGTATAGGGAATACTAAACTTAGATGTCTAAAATAAAAATTAATTTATCTTATTTGTAATGTCCCCCAATCTGGAACTCTCTCGTGTAGAAAAAATGGTTGGTTATAAGACCTCAAGAACACCTCCCCATATGCTAGAGGCTACCAACTGGCATTGGGGGTGTGAAATGTATAGTGGTAAGACAATAACCCCTGGTATGAAGTATCATGGTAGTAGAAATAATCCATATAAATTAAATCAATCAGAGTATAGACATAACTGAAACCAAAAATAAAATCCAACTGAACAATCCAATAAATAATAAAGGAATAATGTAATGACATGATGGAATGTAAAGAAATGTCATTCTTTAAGTAAAACAACAAAAAGACTAGAATAATCAATTGAGACTCAATATCCCCCGTTCCTGATCTCTATGGTGGTCCCACCTCCATACTTTTTCCCATCCAACAAGAAAACAATCAACAACAAGGTCCTTTTCTCTTGTCCAAACCTTCATCCATGTAATCTTATCAGGTACCAAATATAGGCTCGAATAGGGTATGAGTATAACTTAGTATGTCGACACTGCATTATTTATGAAAACTAGTCTGATAAGAAGTGTATGAAATAAATTGATAAATAGGTGTATTAACTAATTCAATAATTAATAAAATACAAAAACAACCTGCTTCAGCTCCATGGTGGGATATCGCTAAGCGTGTCTCACAACCATGCCAACCACAACCATATAACCATGGTAAAATAACCTGCTTCGGTGTCATGTCAGAATGTCTCAGACCATGTCTCACAACCATGCCAACCATAACCATAAATATGGAATAATCAAAAAAAATCTGGGTCAAATCCTTATAATAATTATATCATCCTAGTTAAAGCCCTATAAGCATGACATTATGGGACAAGGGTAAGCCTACTCAATATAAACATTACAGCATGGAACAGGGATAAGCCCACTCAATATAATTATTATACCATGGGACTGGGCTGAGCCCGCTCAATATCAGCATTATAGAATATAAGTGTGCATGTTCTATGGTCATGCCTGATATATAAGCATTTCATAAAGGAACACAAGATATGACCTAATAGCATGGATATCACAATATCACGTCATAAACCTCAATGGTTAATTATGTGAATTACTATTTGTATTTCAATTACCATTTCATTTATATCATAATTTATCAAAAGTCAAACCAATAATCAGTAATCCATAACTTAGGGATTCTATATCAATAAATCACATAAGGTCTCATGTCATACTAAACACACTTTAAGCCATTTTCCAATTCAATTATATTCAAGGTTCACTCACCTAATGGTAGCCATAACCCAGGTCAAAACCAAATTGAAACCAATGGGTTCTAAAGAGTAATCTCATTCATTATTTAATTAATTTAGGCACACATTATATTGGCACAATCACAATATTTCATATAGTTAGAAATTATCAAACCATAAGGTTAAGATTTAGACCCCCAACCTTAATCAGTGAAGAACGCATTTCTTTCAATAGAAAATTCTCACAAGGAAGAAGGTGTGGATGATAGAAAAGAGGTTCTTATATCAAAACTAACCAATACCAAAACCAAGAAAGAACACGGTCAAGATATTACACTGCAACATTTGTAAAAACAAGGGAGATAAGGAAAAACATATCTAAAACCACTTACCATGGATTGAATGTGTTATTAGGATGTCCATAAGGGAGGTTGTCACTCCAAAGTTTCTTATAAGGTGCCATGGGGTCAAGAGGAGAAGGCTTTAGTGAGTTATAATAAAAAATCAACCACGCAACTTACTTTAAAATAGTAGGTTAGGGAATTACACGGTGTGTAATGTAGTTACAAATCATGTAATGCTTTTTAATGGGATACACTGAAAAACTTATTTCCTTGGTTGAATATTAAAAACACTCAAACATTACATGATGTGTAATCTAGTTTCATGGTATGTAAATGTTTTGGAGAAGGTTTTTCAGCCCATTTTCCATATAAACAACCCGAATCCCCTTTAAAGATTCTCAAGTTACCAAGAACCTATGATAAAACTTGACCCATTCACACCCAGACTCCATTAATTCAAATAAACATATATCCCTGAACTTTAAGTCATTTTCCCCAATAAAGGATATCCATGTTGTTCCTCTCCATTTTTCTCAAGTTTCTTCAAAACCTAAGACCATTTATATTCAAACAAAATGTATTCATGATGAAACACAACCAACAAGGTTTAAAGACGAGGTAAAACTTACCCAAAATAAAAATTAACAAAAAAATCAGAGAATGATGTACTTGGAAAAATACGGGATCTTTCAACCACCCCATTATATAATAGCTCATCCTTAAGCTTCTCCAAGAATCACTATGGGTTCTCAGTGAACAACTCTGAACATTGTGCTCACACATCAGACTCCCTATTCAATGTATCCTCCTAAAATCATCTATTCCGCCACTACACTTAAACCAATGGTATAGTCCTTCCCCAAAGATGTTTCTCACTAAGATCCATATCCTATATCAAATGGTCCTCAAATGACGTATCATCACAAAGCTTGATGTCTATTACATCTATAAAATGGTAAGGGTATTGATGATATCTCCAAATATATGAAATATGAAAAATTTCATGCATGGAATATAGCATTATGTAAGGGATAAATATTACACCATGGGACCGACTCTTTCCACTATCTCAAACAGACCAACAAACCTAGGTGCTATATTTCCCTCCTTCTTGATTTGGCATTTCCCCAATATTGGAGATAAATGAAGGAAAACATGATGACCAACCTCAAATTCTAGATGTCTTCTCTGATGGTCAAAATATGATTTTTTCCTACTCTGCACGGTCACCAAATGTTGTCTGATCAACTAAACCTACTCAGATGTCTCATGCACAAGACTAGACCCAACATGTGTTGACTCACCTACCTCCATCCAACAGAGCATAAGAGCACAAAATACAATAAAAATCCTCAAATTGGATCGATTCTTGGAATCTATTATTATATGAAAACTCCATGAATGTCATATTTTAGTCCCATAAACCAACAAAATCCAAAACATAGGCTTGAAACATATCCTCCAGAATCTGAATAGTCTATTCAAATTGACTATAAGTATGAATATGATAATATGTTCTAAAAGGAACCTATGATCCCAGAGCCTTCTAAAGACCCTTCAAGAAACAAAATGTGAAATGAGGATCTCTTTATAAAATGATACTCCTTAGAACACCATGAAACCGAACCACCACGTGCATGTAAAGACTGCCCAGATCATCAACTGTGAATGTCTCCCTAATAAGAAAGAAGTGGGTTACCTTCCTCAATTTATCCACAATAACCCATACATCATCATTCTTATGGGTTTTTCTAGGTAATCCTATTGCAAAATCCATAGTGACATCATCCCATTTACACTCAGGAATGGTAAAAGTCAACAAAATCCCACCTAGCCTCTAATTCTTGTCTTTCACCTGCTGAAAAGTGAAGCATCTAGCCATGAATCCTAACACCTCCTTATTCATTCATGGCCACCAGTATTTTCTATGGAGATCATGATACATCTTTATCAAACTAGTTTTCACCTCCCATCTAGAAGCATGAAACTTCCTTATCATCTCCTCATGTGATTCCTTAGAAACACATACCTAGATAAGGAAAAAAAGAGAATAACCACTTACAAGAGACTACCCTGATGTTGTCTCCCACTATATAATTTGTCTCTTAGAACTAAGGCCTCCAAATTAGACAACTACTTGTTCTTGATTGGATCCAATAGAATGGGTATAATATATCTCAATGTTAGAGATTACTCAACCCAGATATTCTTGAACATCCAGATGCATGTCTGCAAAGAGGTACATTTTCCACCACTCATCGCAAGAATCCCACACTGCCTTTGTCTGTGTATTTTATTTTAATGTATTGATAATGAAGTTTCCATTTTCTAATGTATAATACAACTTTAATTTGAAATACTTCATATACTCGACCCAACTCCTATATCGAAGGTTTAGGTTTTGCTGAGAAAATATGTACCTAAGGATCTTATGGTCTGTGTAAACCACAAACCTCTCACCCATGAGATAGTGTATCTAAAATATCAAGTAATGTAGCACTAATACTAACTCTAGATCATGATTAGGTTAATTCCTCTCATGTGGTCTCAGGTGCCTAGATCCATAAGCAACCACTCGATCCTATTACATAAGAACTACTCTAAGTCCAACTCTGGATGTGCCATAGTACATGGTATATTCTTTACCTGGAATAGGTAAAGTGGTGATAGGTGTTGTGGTTAGCCTTATTTTCATCTCCTAAAAATCTCTCTTACAAGAATCAGACCAAACAAACTTCACCACTTTCTTAGTCAGCCTGGAAATTGGTGCTGCCAAACAGGAGAAATCTTGGATAAAGCACTGATAATAACATGCTAAACCTAGAAAGGTTCGAATATCGAATACATTATTGGGTTGTTCCCAGGATACCATAGCTAAAAATTTATCTAGGTCCACTAACACTCCTTCCTCTGAGATGACATGGCCCAAGAAGTGAACTTTATTAATCTAGAAACAAAATTTGGTTAGTTTGGAATAAAGACAATTCTCTGTCAATGTACTTAGGATGGTTTCAAAGTGTTGAGAATGATCATCTACTAATTGGGAGTAAACTAATATATTTTTGAAAAAACCACCACAAAACAATACAAAAAATTTTGAATGATCTTATTCATCAAGGTTATGAATACCGCTAGTGCATTAGTTAATCCAAATGGTATCCCTACAAAATCATACAATCCATACCTACTTATTAAAGAAGTATAAGGTATGTCTATTAGTCTCACCCTTAACTGGTGGTAACCTGGTCCCAAATATATCTTGGAGAATATTTTATCACCTCTAAACTAATTGAAAATATTATCAATGCATGGAAGAGGATATTGGTTCTTGACCATCATTCGATTCAACCTTTGATAATCCAGACATAAGCACAAAGACCCATCATCCTTCTTAGTGAAGAGAACTAAAGAACCCCAAGGATAATTACTAGGCCATATGAATCCTTTAGATTCTATATCTTCCGAATGAACTTTAAACTCTCAAAGATTTTATAGTGTCATTCTGTAAGGTAGGATATAAATTGGCTCTTCTCCCGGCACCAATTTGATCCTGAACTCGATCCTTGGATCGGGTGGTAATTCATAGAACTCATTAGGAAAAACATCCTAAAAATAGTATACCATTGGAGGAAAATAATCTTGATACATTCCACCATAATCTAGAGAAATACCGACTATATAATCCATGAGACAATCCAGTATTCACTAAATTGGTCATGCATGACTATCCTAAGGATACCACTCACCATGGGGAGAATAACTTCCCCCATATTGAGATAAAAAAGGAAACTCACCTCCGATGATAGTCGATATGAGCATGGTATAGAACTAACCAATACATACCAAGAATCAAGTCAAAGCCTATCATTTCCAACACAAACGGTTCCCAAAATAAACAGTAACCACCAATCTCTAGAGAACGCATCTTGTAATGTTTGATATTCTATAATTGTACTCCTAATGGTGTGTCAATGGTCAAAGAACCATTAAATATTTCCATAACCAATACCAAACCATTTTCAAAAATAGTAGATATAAAATAATGTGATGCTCCTATATCAAACAAAACACAAGATATGGAAGATGATACATGAATCATACCTATGATGGTTGATAGTACTACATCCATGATAGTCATAGGAGTCTATATAATGTGCAGGTGACTTTTCTGTCTTCCCTAGGATCCATTATGAATACCCTAATATATTTACCTTTCTTGGTACTATTTCTTGTGTAATAGGGTACAACATCCCCTACCTCATCCTAAACATCCAGTGGAACTCCAGCTACCAGCCTACTGAGGGTTAGCTAAGACCCTTCCCAACATAGGTGTATATCCTAATCCCTTGCCACTGGTCTATTGTGGAAGGTTTTCATAGAAACTCTGAAGATGACCCAGTCTTCCACAGATACGACACTCAAATGCGGGGCAAGGACACTTTGAGCACTTGTGGCGAAACTTTCCGCACTAATAGTACTATAACGGAACACGGTCCTAAGATGGTTGTCCAATTCCCTGACTTATCTTCCCATTACTACCTTGGTGGAAACATTCCTAGTAGTTCTTCTTGATACATGAATAAGAGCTCCCAGTTTTCCCTACTGAAATATCCTGGTTATTGCTTGGGGCCTCTCTCAGATTACCATCTGTGATGAGTGTCTGGTTCATCACAACCTAAAAACTTCTCAAACAAAAAAAAACATTCACCTAAAACCTAATCTCATAGTTAATACCACTCTAAAAAGTCTCTCCCTAGAGATCTCATCAACTTACAAAGAGAGAATAAATCACTGTAGGTCGGTGAAACATCTGGCATAGTCAAGCACTGACATGTCCTCCTATGTAAGATCCTTGAACTCTCAAGATTTTTAATCCCTCAACATCTCTAGGTAGAAATGGCTCAGTAACTTCATCTTGAAGTCCTTCCAAGATATCTCATCCTATTTCCCATCATCCTCCATAATACCCCCATCAATGCTTGGTAGGTCCATGAATCATTTATGCGGAAAGCTTCACCCTCCTATCTATGAGTGTCTCAAGATTATTGAAGATTGTTTAGACTAAATTGATCCAAAACTCAGCTACCTAGGGGACTCCCCCCTAATGAACATAGGAGGATGTTGTAGCTGAAAATTTCTTGTTATTTCATACATCAAATACACGATATAAATAGTCTACCTTTCCATGGATCACATGACTATCATGAATCTATCGTGAAGCTGAATCCATATGATCCTCAAGAACTACAAGAAACTTTGATTCAGTCGCATTAGGATCATACTAATTTCCACTCTCCTGATTCTTAAGTCGAAGACAATAAGGAGGTATCTTCTCTACAATACAAATGCACATCTTAGAACACTGGATAACAACAAGGTTAACCTCAACAGGTGACTAAAATATAGAACCACTGACTCGTGATCTCTCTAAACATGGCTCACAAGTTTTTTATCATTACATATTGATTCATTTCATTTATCAAGTAAAATAGATATCTCATATCATATTCTACACAGGAAATTATATGTCACATGAGAATAAATATATCCCTATCATGAAAAATGCATGTCAATATTTCCCTATGTGCCTATTATGATTCATACATACATATATCACACCATACCAGTCCAAGAGTACAAATATTAAGAAACAATATCATAAATAAATAACCTCGCACAACATGTGAATCACCCAAGGTGAAATAACATCCAACCGTAATAAGCAAACATCATGAATAATAATCCCATCCCTGGGCACTCATATTTTCTCCCATACATGGGTTAGCTACTCCCATGAACAACCTCTTTTCCAAGTCCTAACACATACTTCTCTCCTTTCTACCTTTCCCAAATATTCAAGAAAAAGAAAAAAACATCCTCTTCTGATACCACTTTGTAACGTCCTCTGACCTAGCACTCTATCATGTCTCTAAAAAGGGTTAGTTATGAGACCTCAAGCATGCCTCCCCATATGATAGAGGATTATAACTAGTATTTGGGGTGTTAAATGTATAGTGGTGAGACTATATCCTCTGGTATGAAGTTTCAAAGCATTATAAATAGACCATACAAATGAAAGAAATTAGAGTATAGACACAGTAGAAACCAACAATAAAATCCAATTGAAAAATCCAATAAATAATAAAGGAATGATGAAATGATGTGTTTTAATGTAACTAAATGTAATTTTAGAAGTAAAATAAGAAAAATAATAGTAGACTCAAATAATTAACAACATCCCCCAGTCTTGATCCCCATGTTGGTCCCGCCTCCAAACTTCAGCTCATCCAACAAGCAGAAAATCAACAGCAAGGTCCATTGCCCTTGACCAAACCTACATCCATGTAATCTACTCTGGTACCAAATAGAAACCTGAATAGTTTGTGAGTATAGATCCTTATTTTGACACCACTGTGTATAAACAAACTAGTTTTATAATAATTGTATAAAATAAAGAGATAAATAGGTGTATTAATTAATTCAATAGTTAATAAAATACAATAATAACCTACTTTTGGCTTTGGGATGGAATATCTTTGATCATGTCTCACAACCATGGCAACCACAATCATGTAACCATGGTAAAATAACCTTCTTCGGTTTCATGTCAGAATGTATCTGAGCATGTCGCATAACCATGCCAACCATAACCTTAAACATGGAATAGTCACAACAATCCGGGTCAAATCCCTATAATCATTACAGTATCTTGGTCAAAGCCCTATAAGAATTAAAATATCTAGGTCAAATCCCTATAAGAATTAAAACATAGGACTGGGTCGAGCCTATTCAATATAAGAATTACAGTATGTGACTGGGCCGATCCCACTCAATATAAGCATTAAAGCATAGTACTAGGCTGATCCTGCTCAATATCAGCATTACAACATATATGTTTTCATGTTCTATGGTCATGCCTGATATATAATCATTTTAGAAAGGAACAAAAGATATGTACTAATAGCATGGATATCACAATATCACATCATAATCCTCAATGGTTAATTATAAGAATTGTCATTTTTCTTTCAATTTCCATTTCACTTATATCACAATTAATCAATAGTAAAACCAATAAGCAGCAAACCATAACTTATGGATTCTATATCAAGTAATCACTTAAGGTCTAATGTCAGAATAAACACACATTAAGTCATTTTTCAATTCAACTGTATTCAAGGTTCACTCACCAAATGATATTCATAAGCTAGGTCAAAGCCAAATTGAAACCAACAATCTCTAAGGAATAATCCCATCCATTATTTAATTAATTCAGGTGCGCATTATGTTGGTTCAATCACAATATTGCATATGATTAGAAATTATCAAACCATAGGGTTAAGATTTAGACCCCCTACCTTATTTATTGAATAAATCAACACTTCTAATGGAAAATGATCATGGGGAAGAAGGTTCATATGATCACAAATAGGTTCATAGATCAAAACTGACCATGATCAAAACCAAAAAAGAACAATGTTTAGATATTACACCACAACTTATAGAGAAAAAGGGAGAGAAGGGAAAATAGGACCAAAACCACTTAATAGGGATTGAATTCATTATCAGGATGTCTGGAATGGATTTTGGCACTCCAAAGTCTCTTAGAAGGTTCCCTAGGGTCGAGAGGATAAGTCTGTGGTGATTTCAAATAAAAAATCAACCACATGGCATACTTTAAAAAAGAAGGTCAGGGAATTACATGGTGTGTAATGTAGTTACACATTGTGTAATTCATTTTAATCAAATTTGATGAAAACCCAATCACCTTGGATGAATATTAAAAAACCCAAACATTACATGACTTTTAACCCAGTTACACAGTGTTTAAATGTTCTACATATGGTTTTTCAGCCCATTTTCCTTATAAACAACCTGAACCCACTTTAAATATTATCAACATACCAAGAACCTATGATAACACTTGAACCATTCACACTCAGACTCCATTAATTCAAACAAACATATATCCCTAAACTTTAAGTCATTTCCCCAAAAAAAGGCTCTCCATGTAGATCCTATCTAGTTTTCTCAAGTTTCCTCACAACCTAAGACTGTGTTTATTTAAAAAAAGGTTATTCATGATGAAACATGACCAATAAGGTTTAAAACTGTGGCAAAACTCGCCCGAAATAAAAATTAACAAAAAACTCGGAGAGAGACATGCCTAGAAAAATGATGAGATCTTATAGATTAGTTGTGTAGTGATGAATCATTGATTGGGGAAAATTAGGTGGTAGGGTGAGAATATTGAATGAGAAAAAATTGAAAATGAATTATTATATTAACATTAGGATTCAAAAATTATTTTTAATTAAAATTTGATGAACCAAGCCTCCTAAATTTTATGAAATGAAAGCTTAGTGAAACTTTTCATTGCAAGAAATTACTTGAAGTAGAGTAGTCTCTCAGTTCTTGGGGGATGCGGTTAACATATTTTTGTTATTATTTTATTAACATATTTTAAATATATTTTATGGTTTTCTATGTTTTATTATATAAATATTATAGGTGTAACTCCCTGACCCCAGAAGCCCATATTCGATGCATTATTACGTATCATTGGCATGATCATAAAAGATCAAGTCTTGAAAGACCAATTAGTTTAGTAGCCTTTGAAGTACTAGATACATTCATAAGGTTTACATTACATCATAAAATGGAAAACTACAACAACATTGTTTCCATAGACAACATTGTGATCCCATAGACTATCCCTAAAGATCAGTCATAATATACTTCTTTTCATCTTGGGAAAAATAAAACATAGAAAGGGATGAGCTCATATGCTCAGTAAGGATAATAATATAGTGGAAACTTTCTTAAATAAGCATAAACATTTAAGGCAATGTATAACTAAATCAAAATACTTGTAAACTTGAACTTCAGCATAATATGGAAAAAATAAAATGAAATAATGTCATTTACTTATTCACATGGATATTCTACTAGTAAAATAATCACATGAAATATCAGTAACCACTTTCATAATGATGGAATGCATAATGTCAGACTATCATAACCACATAGTCAAGGCCTTATGCCAAGACTACAAATAAGATTTTTTCAAGGCCTTGTGCCAAGACACTATTTTGTCTCATAAGACCTACCGATGCATCAAGGAGCTATAGCGGGCTCCACCCATCACTTACTAAGTCCAATTCATTCCTCATATGAACAGGTTTAAACATAACATAAATATTCATATTAAAACTAGCATATGAAATGTCAATACTTTATACATAAACCATGAATGGTATAAAAATAGCACATCCACGGTCAAACATAACTCATTCAATACAATATGGAAGATTTTATTGTAACAGATTAACCTTTATAGATAATAATTAAGGATATTAACATAGATGAAAATAATCATCAAAACTATTTGAGAGAAATATCCCCATTTTTCTTGAAAACATTTAAAAGTCACACTATTTGTCAAGAAGCCATTTAAAATAGATTTTTGAATCAAAGTGTCCCATACCACTTTGAAAATTTTAAAAAGAATTTTAATTTTAAAACTTTAATGTCCATATAAATAAAACCTTAAAACCATTTTAAAAACATGGACATTAATGAGAAATATTTTGAATAACAAATCTTTAAAACGTTTAAAATGATATTTTAGTTAGAGTTCCTAACCAAAAGAGATACACTTGAATAAAAATAATTTAGATAATAAAAACTTTATAATATCATGAGGATAAAGGGATTCATGATATACTATGTCAAAGTACATTATATACACCATATAAAAGAGAATTGGTGTATGACAACAATGAAGTCTCAATAGAATGTAAATTGAGATGAAATCTCTTATAAAGACCATATCCTTAGGTTAAGGATAAACCAATGACATAATTATGTGTGAAAAATATAAATACACTCAATATAATTGGATATTAAGTGTAAATAAATCAGAGTATATTCACACATATTCTTGTAAAAACAACACCAATGAATTGAATATTTAACTCAATAAATGGATATTGAGTTAAAATTACTCTTATCAAGTTCATATCGATGACTTGAGAATTTATCAATGGTATGATTATGTGTATCAAAAGTATATCCACAGAAAGGGGAGCGTAAATTATGACATAAGAAAATTAATAGTGATTTCACGCATAATCTTGAAGTAAAATAATCAATAAAGTATGCGTAAAGCAGAATGAGTGGAAATTGAAATTTCAAATTCTCTTATCAATTTGGTAACTTACGAAACATACACCCATGAAAGAAGGATAATACAATGATGATATAAATATCCATAAATTAAAGTATATTACACAATGAATACAATCATGGGCAGTACACATACCACATGCAATAAATAAGTGGTGAACAATGGAAATCTCGCAATATTAAAAGTGAGATAAAAAAACCCTTACTTTGTAATTTTTCCTTGATCGAGGGTAGGTTAACCTACTGTATAATGGTGAAATAATTGTTATTAAATTATAAAATAATCATATACATTAATATGATATCATATATGATCTTTTAACATTTCTCTGTTAATAATATCTTAGTATTATCATCATTTTGGGTTTTAACGGATTCATTTTCCTTTATATTCTGTGTTATGTAAGTCATATTTGTTATGGATGGGATGTATATTATTCATATACAGAATGATACCATGTTTCTAAACATTATTTTTAATCATCAAATGAAATTTAGTCTTGAATGGATACGATGGGAATGGATCTCATCGCGTTCGTGGAGACGGTAATCCGTACGTATGCACGAGCGACAATATCATTATTTTGATATTAAAATAATATATAATTGGATGTTATATCATATATTCATAATTATTATAATGTTATATTTATTATTTACATCAATTACACATCATTATTATACCCAACCAAATAATAATGTATTGAATAACAATTACACCATGACGTGGAGACGGTAAGTCGTACGTACGCACGTATGGTGACATGTCATTCAAAGGATGGATAGAATAATGAATATGGTTGTACCATATTCATAATAATATCACAGTATATATAATATACTGGATTTATTATTTTATAATGGAAACAACAAAGAAATAGGAAGTGGAAGAAGAAAAGAACTGGAAAGAGGTGATGAAATATTTACCTCTTCTTCGGGTCCTTCCTTTTGATTTGATCAAAAGGGCTCCTTAGGTTGGCTTTCTAAAAGATGGAGGGCATCTAGGATGAATGTGGGATAGTTGATATGTTATTTGGGTAGAGTTTGGCTGAGCAAAAAGGCTTTGAATGTGTGAATTAGAGAGAAGGGGGAGTGCCCTTTTATAAGAGGGGTGAGGGGCACCTTAGGAAAAGCTAGAAATATTATTTTATAATAAATTAATTTTCGGTTCCTAATGGATAAAAAATGGATTATTTAAAGGCTAAGGTGGGGATGGGTCGAAAACCACACAACAAATAGGTTTTAGACAGGTTTGGGTTACTATATTAACTTTATCTTTTAGATTTAACTCTTAATTAAATAGTTTGACATTTACCATGTCTCCTTGTATTTTTATATTATATGGTTAATAAAATTACTATATACTTCCAAAAGAACCCCAAGTGGTTCATTAATGATACCCCTATCATTATATAAGTCTTTTGAATGAACCTTATATTTTTAGGAATAGAATATCAATTAATAATATAATATTTGTTTTAAAAACTCTTTTACGTCAATTTTGACACTATTTGGTATTTTGTTTTTTCTAAATTCATAACAGCATTATTACTTCAAATAAAATTCATCTAACCAACCCTAATATGTCATATTAACCTATAAAATTATTGGAATTCATAAAAAGTCTCAAATTAAATTTATTTGGATATTTATAGTATCAATTAGTTTAATATTTCATTAATTACGTAATTACTGCATCATCATTGTGTCATTAAAAAATTAAATTATTTTATGTCTAAAAAATATAAATAAACTACCATTATGTATTAAATATTTTTATCTTTATAATTAATATTTATGGTTGAATTTATATTATGTTTATCCCTATATTAAAAATGTTTTAGTTATTAAACTTTGATTTTAACTCTTTTAACTCTTCTTTAAATAAAATAATAATAAATGTCCTAATCTAATCCAAGTGGACCAAAGAGGTTCATATTTTATTCCTAAGGTTGTTTTTGGTCGAATTATACTTATCCAATAGAATTAGGACATGTGTTAGGGTAATAATAATATCATTTTTACCCTTAATTACCCTATTTACTTTTAACTGTGGTAATAAAAGTAAAAAGTTACTATTCACCAAAAATTATTTTTATCTTATTGAACCACATTTTACTCCTTGATATTAACCGTGTTTCTCGTATTTTTGAAATTCAACTCCCACAAGTGGTAAAATTAAGTTTTATGTGAATTTGCAAATTCTCCTAGGGTGTGGATAAAAGACGGTGAAAAGTTCAATAAAATTTTTATATATCTAAAATTATTATAAACTGACTCCAATGAATTACATTGAACTTATATAGGTATTATGTATCTATTTTGACCTAAAATAAATTTAAATAAAATAAATAATTATTTAAATAAAAATTCGGTTTTTAAACTATAACTCGGTGTTTTTCACTATTCATCAAAAATTAAATGTTTTCAGAAACATACCAAAAATTCAACCTAAGCTAATTTTGATATTCTGAATTAAAAAAAGAAGTCTGTTTTACCAAATTCAAAACATAGAAATTTCATTTATTAGTTTAAAATTAATTCCCGTTGTCAAAACCAAAAAGCGTATTTTTATGAAATAATAACTACCAAAAGAGTGACATTTGTTTATGTCCAATTTCAAATTGAAATTACTTCCAATGACCAACATTGGATTAAATGGTAAAAATATAATCTAATTATTCATCCAAACCATTCATATTTATAGTTGAACACTATAAATTATTTTGATTAAAAAAAGTTGTTTTCAGTTAAAATATATTATTTTTCACTATTCACCCAAATATGAAAGTTATCAGAAAAACACCAAAAATTTATTGAAACTAAATTCTTATGTCCCTATCCCAAAGAAGAAGTTTATTTTTTCAAATTAAATATATAAAAGTTTCAAATATTGGATTTAAAAAAGGGTTCTCCATTAAAAGGTGGTAAAATTGCATTTTTTGAAAAATACTTCTTTTATCTGAAAAAAATGAATTTTTCCTTACATTATGTTAAGAAACTCATAATATGGATTCTAAAATTATAAGGGTTATATAAAGTTCAAAAAAAATTTAATACTATTTATAACTTCTTTTGAACGGCTGGTTTGGTAAGTCGTGGTGCACTTGAACACGATGTTGCGTGTAGTGTAAGTTATTGAATTACTTTAAAGAACTAACGTACTATGAAATCTTGGGGTGTTACATTCTTCCCTCCTTCAATAAATTGTGTACTCTCAATTTTTATAATTGGTATTGGGAATATAATGGAAATTCCCACATCGGAAAAAGAGTCAATAAAACTATCACTTTAAAAGAAAGAAAGAGAAGTACAAAGGTCACCCAAGATAACTCATACCAGGATTCCATATAGGAAAACATGGATATGGAAGATAAACTAAGTGTCAAGTTATGATGGAGAGGGATAGAAAACATGATCAGGAGAAAGTTAACAACAAGAAAACCACAAACTTGTAATAGGAAAAATGGTTATTAGTTTCCCAGTAGGAGAAGTAAAAAAACAACATTTTTTTGTTTTAAGTTTCATTTCATAAAGATGTGGAATTTATTTATGAGATTGGCTAATAACATAAAGAGATATATTTAATTTTTAAGTAGAGTTTCATTCTTTAATAAATTTCTACCACTAACTCATTTTTTTTAAACGATGAGTATTCAAGAAGACTTGGTCACACCGGAAGAGCTATAATAAACTTCTAGAGAATCACATGATCCAAAAAGGATAAACTATATATTTACCTTATCTTTAGAGATTAATGAAAACTAAAACGGTTAGTACAAGATCTGATGATCCCCCGAAAGGATATTCCTTTAGATAAAGAAACACTAATATTAATTTTTAAAATTAAACCAACAATACCCCAAAGTTAAATAAATACCATTCAATAAAAAATTGTCCTTAAAATCCTTCAATATAATCCCAACTAATATTGAAACCCAAAACTTAGAAGAATTTGGTTATGTAGTCTTCCACGTTAAATTGTATCTCCAAATGTCATCAACTACTCTTAATGTCACATACTTAAAAGTAATTAACCTAATCACATGTTCTCTATTATAGGTTAATCATTTCCATAAAGAACCCAAATCACTATAAATCCATAATAAAAACATAGATAAAAATCCACCATTACTCCTCAAATTAAATCCCATAGTATTTTATTTTCCTTGGGCATATAGTGTTCCCAAAAAAGCGAATGTCTTCCAAAATAACATTTATCACTTAATCACCAAATCATTTTCCTATACTAAGGGTATTCATTTGATAAGACATAAGATCCCAAATCAACTTATTATTGATCAATACAATCATTTAACTAAAAATAATTAGTCACACTAACCAAGGACTTCACGTAGTCCAGTGGTAGGTGAAAAATATCAATCGCACTCTGGTTGTGGGTTCGATTCCCATAGCTTTGTCTGACGCAACGGGTTGTCACACGGTCTGCGTGTTGTCATTTTTCAAAAACTATATTCTATAACTTTACCAAAATGAGATAAATTCTTCAAAATAACTATAACATAATTTAACCACAAAAGTTATCTCATACCTTTCATTTTCATCCCAAAATATAATAACTTGTAATTGCATCAAACCCAATGATCATATAAAACCAAATGGTTATTTATAACTATATCCACAAGAGAAAAGATAAGTCTTCCTCAAATATCATTTTCACATGACAAACTACAGGGTTACAAATACAAGAGAAAATTATTCCAAAGTAATCCCATCAACAAGAAGCACTAATAATTTTAAAAATTTCTCCAACCATTTATTTCCTCATAGCTTCTTCTTTGACCAAGAAAATATCCTATAGAATAGGGCATTCACTCGGGTAATGGCCAGGCCCCTACATTTACAGAAAATGACTGTAAATGGATTCTTGGGACCATTTTTATTTTCTTCCATAGTACTCTTCATTTTTTCTCGGCAATTATTCACTTTATGTCCTTCTTTCCCACACATAAAGCATTTATTTTTTCCATTGAGACACTTTCCTGGGTGTCTCCTTCCACATTTCCTACATAATGGAAATTGAGGATTCTTTTCTCCATGGTCTCCACTGCTGGAGATCTTATCATTCATCACCTTTCTCTTATTTGTTGAGTCCGGGATTTGGTTAATATATATGTTTTTTATCATATTTTTGGAAAAATGATTTGGCATGAACACAATATCTTTTACGCCTATCAACATTCCATTTTGTTTCTCATTTTCACCACTATTACCACCTTGTACATCATTCTCAAAGTTATTATGACTTCCTTGTAATCCATCCATTGACTAAAACCAGAAAGAATTGTGTGAGTAACAGTAGTCATAAAATCATTTAGAGAATATCATGGAACCATATTTTTAATTTGAAACGCCTTAGGATTAACCAAGGTCATTTATTCTCATATTATATTAAAATACTTCAAATTGGTTGGTAAAGAAAGCGTAAATTATCCTAAGCATATCCCCCGGGAGTGTCGTAACCAAGAGTGCAGTAAGGCCCGTTGTCGTGCACCAGTTTTCGTTCGAGTCTAGCTCAAAGCAGTGTTTTCGGATTTTACCCCTAGGTATATCTATGCCAGATCCGCCTCTACCTGCTCGTATCCAAAGAGGTATGTATTTCTTAGAAAAATCACAAAATCTCTACAATACCAAAATTCTAGGAGGTTCTTCTCTACTAATCCTCAAAGTCCATCTTAGGTCTATGTGCTCTAATCAGATTTTATCTAATTCTAGTTTCCAAGGTTTGTACTAAACTTTCTCTGATACCAACTGTAACGCCCCAACCCCAGAAGCCCAAAGTCGGTACATTATTATGTATCATCGGCATGATCATAAAAGATCAAGTCTCGAAAGACCAGTTAGTTTAGTATCCTTGGAAGTACTAGATGCATTCATAAGGTTTACATTACATCATAAAATGAAAAACTACAACAACATTGTTTCCATAGACAACACTGCGATCCCATAGACTATCCCTAGAGGTCAGTCATAATATACTTCTTTGCAACCTGGGAAAAATAAAACATAGAAAGGGATGAGCTCAGATGCTCAGTAAGGATAAAAATATAGCGGAAACTTTCATAAATAAGCATAAACATTTAAAGAAATGTATAAATAAATCAAAAGCCTTTTAAACTTGAACTTCAGCATAATATGGAAAAAATAAAATGAAATAATTCCATTTACTTATTCAAATGGATATTCTACTAGTCGAACAATCACATGAAATATTAGTAACCACTTTCATAATGATGGAATGCATAATGTCAGACTATCATAACCACATAGTCAAGGCATTGTGTCAAGACTACAAATAAGATTTTATCAAGGACTTATGCCAAGACACTAGTTTGTCTCATGAGACCAACCGATGCATCAAGGTGCTATAGAGGGCTCCACCCGTCACTTACTAAGTCCAATTCATTCCTCGTATGAACAGGTTTAAACATAACTTAAACATTCGTATTAAAACTAGCATATTAAATGTCAATACTCTATCCATAAACCATGAATGGTATAAAAATAGCAAATCCACAGTCAAACATAACTCATTCAATACAATATGGAAGATTGTATTGTAACAGATTAACCTCAATCGAGAATAATTAAGGATATTGACATAGATGAAAATAATCATCAAAACTATTTGAGAGAAATATCCCCCTTTTTCATGAAAATATTTAAAAGACACACTATTTGTAAAGAAGCCGTTTAAAATAGATTTTTGAATCAAAGTGTCTCATACCACTTTGAAACTTTTAAAAGGAATTTTAATTTTAAAACTTTAATGTCCATATAAATAAAACCTTAAAACCATTTTTAAAACATGAACATTAATGAAAAATATTTTGAATAACAAATCTTTAAAACATTTAAAATGATATTTTAGTTAGAGTTACTAACCAAAAGAGAGAAACTTGAATACAAATAATTTAGATAATCAAAACTTTATAATATCATGAGGGTAAAGGGATTCATGATATACTATGTCAAATTACATTATATACACCATATAAAAGAGAATTGGTGTATGGCAACAATGAAGTCTCAATGGAATGTAAATTGAGATGAAATCTCTAATAAAGACCGTATCCTTAGGTTAAGGATAAACCAACGACATAATTATGTGTGAAAAATATAAATACACTCAATATGATTGGATATTCAGTGTAAATCAATCAGAGGACATTCACACATATTCTTGTAAAAACAACACCAATGAATTGGATGTTTAACTCAATAAATGGAGATTGAGTTAAAATTAATCTTTTCAAGTTCATATCAATGAATTGAGAATTTATCAATGGAGTGATTATGTGTATCAAAAGTATATCCGTAGAAAGGGGAGTGTAAATTATGACATAAGAAAATGAATAGTGATTCCACACATAATCTTGAAGTAAAATAATCAATGAAGTATGCGTAAAGCAGAATGAGTGGAAATTGAAATTTCAAATTCTCTTATCGATTTGGTAACTTACGAAACATACACCCATGAAAGAAGGATCATACAATGATGATGTAAATATCCATAAATTAAATTATATTACACAATGAATACAGGAATGGGTAGTACACACACCACATGCAATAAATAAGTGGTGAACAATAGAAATCTCACGGAATTAAAAGTGAGATAAGAAACCCCTTACTTTGTACTTTTTCCTTGGTCGGGGGTAGGTTAACCTCCTTTATAATGGTGAAATAATTGTTATTAAATTATACAAGAATCATATACATAAATATTATATCATATGTGATCTTTTAACATTTCTTTGTTAATAATATCTTAGTATTATCGTCATTTTGGGTGTTAACGGATTCGTTTTCCTTTATATTATTTGTTATGTGAGTCATATTTGTTATGGATGGGATGCATATTATTCATATCCAGAATTATATCATGTCTCTAAACATTATTTTTAATCATCAAATGAAATTTAGTCTTGAATGGATACGATGAAGAATGAATCTCATCGCGTTCGTGGAGACGGTAATCCGTACGTACGCACGAGTGACAATATCATTCTTTTGATATTAAAATAATATATAATTGGATGGTATATCATATATGAATAATAATTATCATTTTATATTTATTATTTACATAAATTACACATCATTATTATATCCATCCAAATAATAATGTATTGAATAACAATTACACCACGACGTGGAGACGGTAAGTTGTACGTACGCACGTATGGTGACATGTCATTCAAAGGATGGATAGAATAATGAATATGGTTGTACCATATTCATAATAACATCACAATATATATATATATATTATACTGTAGTTATTATTTTATAATGGAAACATCAAAGAAAGAGGAAGTGTAAGAAGAATGGAACTTGAAAGAGGTGATGAAATATTTATCTCTTCTTCGGGTCCTTACTTTTGATTTGATCAAAAGGGATCCTTAGGTTATCTTTATGACTAAAGGAGTGCCTCTAGGATTAAGGGAGGATATTTTAGAGGGTATTTGGTCATATTTTGTCCGAGCCAAAAGGCTTTAAATGTGTGAATTAGAGAGAAGGGGGAGTTCCCTTTTATAAGAGGGGTGAGGGGCACCTTAGGAAAAGCTAGAAATATTATTTTATAATAAATTCATTTTCGGTTTCTAGTGGATCAAAAATGGATTATTTAAATGATAAGGTGGGGATGGGTCGAAAACCACTCAACCAATAGGTTTTATATAGGTTTGGGTCACTATATTAACTTTATCTTTTAGATTTAACTCTTAGTTAAATAGTTTGACATTTACCATGTCTCTTTGTATTTTTACATTATATGGTTAATAAACTTACTATATACATCCAAGAGAACCCCAAGTGGTTCATTAATGATACACATATCATTATATAAGTCTTTTGTCTGAACCTTATATTTTTAGGAATATAATATCAATTAATAATATAATATTTGTTTTAAAAACTCTTTTATGTCAATTTTGACACTGTTTGGTATTTTATTTTTGCTACATTCATAACAGCATTATTACTTCGAAAACAATTCATCTAACCAACCCTAATATGTCATATTAACCTATAAAATTAGTGGAATTCATAAAAAGTCTCAGATTACATTTATTTGGATATTTATAGTATCAATTAGTTTAATATTTCATTAATTATGTAATTATTGCATCACCATTGTGTCACTAAAAAATTAAATTATTTATTGTATAAAAACTATAAATAAAATAAAATTATGTAGGAAATCTTTTTATCTTTCTAATGAATATTTATATTCAAATTTATCTTATTTTTATCCCTATATTAAAAATGTTTTAGTTATTAAACTTTGATTTTAACTCTTTTAACTCTTCTTTAAATAAAATAATAATAAATGTCTTAATCTAATCCAAGTGGACCAAATAGGTTCATATTTTATTCCTAAGGTTGTTTTTGGTCGAATTATACTTATCCAATAGAATTAGGACATGTGTTAGGGTAATAATAATATCATTTTTACCCTTAATTACCCTATTTACTTTTAACCGTGGTAAATAAAAGTAAAAAGTTACGATTCACCAAAAATTATTTTTATCTTATTGAACCTCATTTTACTTCTTGATATTAACCGTGTCTCTCGTATTTTTGAAGTTCAACTCACAGAAGCGGTAAAAATAATTTTTATGTGAATTTGCAAATTCTCCTAGGAGGTGGGTAAAAGACGGTGAAAAGTTCAATAAAATTTTTATATATCTAAAATTATTATAAACTGACTCTAATGAATTACATTGAACTTATATAGGTATTATTTATCTATTTTTACCTAAAATAAATTTAAATAAAATAAATAATTATTTAAATAAAAATTTGGTTTTTAAACTATAACTTAGTGTTTTTCACTATTCATCAAAAATTAAATGTTTTCATAAACATACCAAAAATTCACCCTATTATAATTTTGATATTATGAATTCAAAAATGAAGTCTATTTTACCAAATTCAAAACATAGAAATTGTATTTATTAGTTTAAAATTAATTCCTGTTGTCAAAACCAAAAAACATATTTTTACGAAATAATAACTACCAAAAGATTGGCCTTTTTATGTCCAATTTCAAATTGAAATTACTTCCAATGACCAACATTGGATTAAATGGTAAAAATATAATCCAATTATACATCAAAACCATTCATATGTATAGTTGAACACTATAAATTATTTTGATTAAAAAAATTTGTTTTCAGTTAAAATATATTTTTTTCACTATTCACCCAAATATGAAAGTTATCAGAAAAAAACCAAAAATTTATTGAAACTAAATTCTTATGACCTGATACAAAATAAGAGGTTTATTTTTTCAAATTGAATATATAAAAGTTTCAAATATTTGATTTAAAAAGGGTTCTCCATTAAAAGGCGGTAAAACTACATTTTTTGAAAAAAATACTTCTTTTATCTAAAAAAATGAATTTGTCCTTACATTATGTCTAAGAAACTCATAATATGGATTCTAAAATTATAAGGGTTATATAAAGTTCAAAATTATGTTAATACTATTCATAACCGCTTTTGAACGGCTATTTTGGTAAGTCATGGTGCGCTTGAACACAATGTTGCCTGTAGTGTAAGTTATTGAATTACTTTAAAGAACTAACGTACTATGAAATCTTGGGGTGTTACAATAGGAATTTTTGTTTTTATATTTTTCTAAAAAGTAATTCCTTTAATTATTTTTACTCTATTTCATTTCATTTTTCATACATCTTTATATCAATGATAGAGACAATAAACACATACAAAAAAATAGTTAAACAGTTCATAAAAAGTTATATGGTTAAAAATGTTTTAAAATGAAGAGTAGGAAAATAATCATAACTTTCATTAAACATGAAAATCAACCATTTCCCGTTCAACAATATCTCTAACCAAAGGAATATCTTCTTCACATTGAACTACGATGTGTTGATCAAGCTATTGCGCAATAAAGTCAACAGTCTAGGGTTTATCTCATTCAATTAAAAACACTCCTCATCTTGAAATTTTCAAAAAAAAACTTTACAATTAGGATTAGATGGAAATGTAATGAAGAAAACTTGTTTAGGTTTTGTTGTCAAAATGAAAGGTTTGTTACTAACTCATTTATCTTAACATATTTTTATTGTTAACCAATGTAAAATGATATTGATTGACTTTACATCCACAAAGTAGATCAAAGCAATTACACTTTAACAATATGCATTTTAACTTGTGTGTATATACAAATTCAATGATGTCTTTTAATTGAACATATTAATAACCAGAATTGACAGATGGACAACCAATTGCACTTTTTTGTGTTTCTCATTTTTCATTGACATATTTAATGTGAAACCAAAATCCATTAGCATCAAAAGATTTGTAATGATGAGCCATTTTAGATGGACCCTCATCTAAATTCATCTGTTAGTGTAGGGTCACCTAACTCCCGATGGTTATAGACCTATATATTTCATAGAATTCAATAAAAATTTATGCAAAAATAAATTATTAATATACTTACATCATAATGAAAATCAATTTATACGTACAAAATCCTTGAACCAATCATGAATTTATAAATAATGGGTCTGTTTAATTTGATAATCACTCATACGATACCTCTCTTGTTTTATCTCATTAATGTATTTCCTATAAATGATAACACCGTTTTTAAATGATCAACTTTATACATGAAAATTAAACATATAAAAGTTAAACAATAAAAGTGATAACATACTTACTGAATAATTGGTGTGACTAATGGAGTATTTAACAAGATATATCGATGAGCTTGTACCCACTCGATGTTGTCTATATCCAATATAGTTCCTTCTCTAATGAACCATCATGAATCCAAGAGGGATTATATAAATTTGTTTCAACAACTATAAGATATTCTGCACAAAAATTGGTACATTCATCCCTTAAATAACCATTGGCTATTGATGCCTTCAGATGAGCTCTGTTACATAAAAATTGTTTCAATGTATTCAGATACTGCTCAATAGGATTCATCAACCTTAATTACACTAGACTAGTAGTCATTGCTTCATCGGTTATTTTCGTTGTCAAGTGAACCATAACATCAAGAAATGAGGGTGGAAACAGTTTCTCCAAGTGATAAGGCGTAAGAAAAAATGTGTCCTAAAAAATTTTTAAATCACTCATTTGTTGATTTCTTAAACAAAGCTATCTAAAAAATTACTCATCTCAATCAACGATTAAACCACATTATGAAATAAACAATCATGAATTATAATTAGAATCAACTACTGAAGTGGTATGTGCTTTTTAAGAATTTTCAACCCTTGTAATGTCATTCTCAACACATTCAAACACTTTTGAATGTTATAAGAGTAACCATCAGTCACCTTGAGCATCATAAAAATGGAAATAAATGTATCTTTATTTTTTTTTACTTATCATATAAGGTGAAGTAGGAATGCTTTCCCTGTTTCCCTCATCTAATTGTAAATGCAATTGTTTTATTAAACCCATTTCTTCTAAATCACATTTTTCATTGACATGGTCCTTTAATTTTCCATTAACACATAAAATGTTCCACAATATATTATCACAAACATTTTTTCAGTGTATATTTCATACAAATTATTTATTAGCATGTTAGTTTTCCAGTAAGGGAGATTAAAAACATACTTTTCTTTTTTCAATTGTGACTGTATTGTCTACCCACACAATGAATATTAGGTAATGTATGATCCACCAAATCCTGAAATTCATATACTATGTGGTTGTTTTCTTCCTAGATATACAATAATATTTCTACTCTTGTCATTATCTTTAGTGTTGGGTTTAATTCTCTAGAATCATCAAATTTCACTCTGTTCTTTCTGAACCTATGTTGAGGGGGAAGAAAATGTTTCTTATCCATGTATGCCCATTTTTTATAACGTTTAATACATTTAAAATTTTTAATTTTATTTAAGAAAAGGAAATAAAATTCCTATTTTGTACTCCAACTTGATAAATTTTCATAAGTTGAGAAGTCATTAATTGTCCATAATAAAGAAGCCTACAATTTGAACATTTCATTCGTTTCATAGTCATAATTCATCACACCGTCACCCCAAAATTTATTCAACACATAAATCAATGGTCGAAGGTAAACATAAATCTTATCCCCTATAATTCTAGGTCCATCATTAAGAGTAAAAATTAATAAAAATTATTATTTCATACAAATCTATGGAGGGAGATTATATAGAACCAACTCCATGGGCTATGTGCTATGAGTTACACCAACCATAGACCTAAATGGATTTAAACCATATACTACCAAACCAAACTGGACATTGCAATTGTCTTTATAAAAGTCAGGGTGTCTCTAATTGAAATCCTTCCATGTAAGAGAGTCATCTTGGTGGGTTAGCATATCAATTTCCTTATTTTTTTCCCACAATCCATCTCATTAATTTAGAAACTTTAGATGACATAAATAATATTTTCAACCTCATCTTCAATATAAAGTAATGCATTTGATTTACATTAATAATTTTCCTCTATTTTGTAGTCTGAATTTGATTAGTATAATTTCCCCCTATTATATTTCCACCTGGAAGAGTCACAAACCATAAAATTATCCAAATAGTTAGTTTTCTTTCTAAAAAATGTACAATAGTTTTCACATGAATCTATGGTCTTATATGTGAAACCCAATTTCTATGTCAATTTACTTGCATACGACTCAAGAATCTTAGTGTCAGTAAGAAGTAATTTCTTAAATAACACCAACAACATTTCGAAAGATGTTTCTGACCACTAATTCAAAGTCTTCAAGTGAAAAAACTGCATGATAAATGTAACTTTGTTATAAGTAGTACACCTAAAATATAATTCAGTTTATACATCATCAAGTATTTCATAAAACTTCTAAAAATCATGATTTGTACTAGATCATGGATTGATTTCGCCAGTCTCAACATTTCGAAAGTTAATGCCTTTAGGAGCCAACCCATGTACCATTTCAGTAATAATTTCATGAATCGGATCAGTCATCCCAGCATAAACATCCATATGAACTGTTTCTATATGATGAAAATGAATATATTCTTCCCCATGATGAGTCCAAATCATATAATTTTTCATAAAACCATTCAATAATAGGTGATACCTCACAATATCTCATGTAAATTAATATCTGTTTTCATATTTTCTACATGAATAACTAATATTTCCACTTTGAAATCCTTTAGTGAAATCAATAAACTTAATAATTTCCTCCAAATATTCTCTAGAGGTTCTATTTGGAAAGTCAATCCAACTCTTATCCATATTCGTATCTATACAACAAGAAGTAACATTTATAGAAGACTTCATATTGCATGAATTTTTAAAATTTTAGATCATAAAATATATTTAAAATAAAGACTAACCAATTTCATGTGGACTTCAATTCATACTCATCCCAAATAATAAAACAATTCGTAAATGATACGATCATAAAATTTTAAGTTATATTAAATAATTTCTAACTTTTTTTTGAGTATTATTTTGTACATGACTAAATATTTTGTAGAGAGTCACTTATAAAGAAATAGATGACAATAAAATTTAAAATGATAGAAAAACAATCTGAAATATATATTAATGTATGACCAATGGTTATTTTATACATTTAGTTATCAAAACACTATACTATATAAAATCATGTTATTTGAATATCATTGATTTGTTAGTGTCAAAGTCCAACAAATTCATGCTCGTAAATTCCCCACCATCCATTGTTGTTTTCTTACCCATATTTTCTCTATCCCTAGTGTGTGTGGATGGGTAATTTAAGTAGAGAGGTGTTTTAAATATCATACATTTAAGGGTAATTTATATAGATTAGGGTCCACTTGAGGTTCTTTTTTGAATTTTTATTGCATTTCAGTGCCCTTTATTTCCCAGTACCAATGTGTGAAAGGTTATTCTTTTACTCAAAATTTCAAAGAATAATTTATCATAGAAAACATAAAATTGGAGCTAGAAACAAAAAAAAACTCAATGATTACACACTTTCTTTTAACTCCATATTTATATAGTAACTCGATATTCTATTTCTATTTTAGTGGGGGAATAACATCAAAACATGAAAAATGTTCTAATGGAATTATAAACATATCAACAAAAATAAAATCAATTTTCATTCATTGTAATAAATTTATTATGTTTATCCCGCCATTTTAATTTTATAGTGTAATTGTTACTGAAATTTTGTAATGGTTTTATATTTAAATTATATTATACCCATTATTTACTAGAAACATTTTTATCCCCTTTCTAACAAAACCCAACCCTAAATTTATTTAGGGATAGTTAATATCAACATTTTTTTAATTAGTATTCTGCATGTATAGTCACATGATATAATATTTTTATATTGATATTATATTAATATGTTGAAAAAAATTTGAATTATGAACCATGATTTTATGGGGCATGTCTTGATAATCTAGGTACTTCCAATTTTGGATCCATATATATACGAGTTCAATTCATTTATCAACACCTTTCTCCTGTATGATTTTTTTGTATAATCTATCAACATGGGTGAAGATTCTATACATGTGTGGTTGTGTTTCAAGATATATATTACACTATTATTGGAATAGGAGGGGATATATACCCATTTTTTTATTTTATATGGATTTTAAAGTATCCATATGATTTAGAGATTGGTTCACTTCCTCGGGATCCTAATCTTTTCCACTCCATTGATTGGGGTGATTTAGGTAGTGTTATAAGGTGATGGTGTTGGAATCCTTGTGGCCATTTTCCCTCTATATAAATTGTGGATACTTGGGGTGTTGTTGATATCATCCCATTCTTCATCATCTTTGTAATAAATTTTTTCTTCCCCATCACCATGTACCATCATTTTTAATTGTCACATTGTGAATGGTGATTTACTGTGATTTTCATACACAATCATCATTAGCTCTCTAATATGTAAGTGAACCTATATTGGGTTATTTTTAATGTTTATTTTAGTTATAGATTTAAAATTTTCAATTAAAATACATCAGAAAACATATAGGGAATCTCCTATGTCTCTTCAGACCAACACTGCTTTCTAACTATTATAAAAGCACCAACCTTTATAAAATTTAATGTTTGGAGGTAACTTTGGATATTATACTTATCTAGGATCACCAACTATTTGGGTGGATGAGGTTCAGTGGGAAACAATACACACCCAATGGAAACAAATCTAGGATCATATTTACTGATTATATTTAGGAAATAAGAGGAAAACAAACACAGATTCAACACAATAGAAACTGATACAAGAAAAAAAAACTATTAAGAATTATAATAAAATTGAAATTTAACATTTTTTGAACCACCTTTGTACTAATATATTATAATAAACCCAACCCACAACCATTTATTAGGAAAAGAACAAATGGAATAAAACTATAGAAAAATTAGAAATAAAATGATATAAAAAAAAGACAACACTAAATAAGCTAACCAGGGAGAGGATAAGAAGGGAATATGGGCGGCATAGGCATCCATCAAGGGGTGCGGTGAGGGTTAATGGAGTGTGGGAAGTGATGGAGGATGGACGGCACCGGCAACTCTAGTTTGGGAGGGGGATAGGTTTGCATGTGAGAGGGAGGGATGCGATTGAGGGGGTGGAGGGAGGATAGGTGGTGGTGGTTATATGTGAGGTAGTGGTGGTGAGGGAGAGGGTTTGCGTGAGGCAGTATGGTCGTGAGGGGGAGGGGTGTGCATGAGGGGGGAGCGGGCACAATTGACCATTTTTCTTGTAGTGATTACATCAACAAAAATTCATAAAAATTTCTAAATATTAGTTATTATACCATTAATTATATTAATAACATAATAATATATTATTAATTAATAAAATATAAATTTATAATTAATAAACATATTTTCTATTAATAAAACTTTATTTATTATAAAATTAAAATTTATCTAGTTTGTTTTTATGACCATCGAATAATTATAAATAAATTTATAATTGTCTCTCACATAAATGAATGCACAATAATTGTTTTTATTTTTTTAAGTAGAATAAAATAAATAGTGGGATCAATTTAGAGATAATAAGCAATCTCCTACTCCTGATGATGAATAGAAGTACCAGTGCCTGGTGATGTAGTTTACTGATCGTTGGTGGAAATGACTATGGTCATGGACCATAGCTTCTTCATATTAATGGTTGACTGCCCAAGGAAGAATTTGTGTAAATAAGAGGCAAAGGTTGAGGAAATCCATTTTAAGGATATTAATATTGGGAAGTCAACTCAATAGATCAATAGATTATGAATTAATGCAATTGGTAATTTTATGCCTACCTAAAACTCTTAAAATAACTTTTTAGGCCCAAGTCTGGGTTATGAGAATGGGAATATGTGTCATTACCACTAAAATTTCCAAGGAACAAGATATGATGAAGCCAATGGTGAGGGATATTGGGTTTTGATAAAATAGAGGGAGATTAATATATATAATATAATATTTATTTTCTACTTTTAACAGATAAAGTACTAAAATTACACTCTTCTTATTTGTATAAATGACAATAAATATGACTTCAAACCTATCACTATGATCCATACTTCAGAAGTATAGCCTTCTCACCAGCACTAACTTCTAAAAATAGAAAATGATGTTATGTTTTATCATACACCATGAAAGGAAATTATATGTGCTAGAATAACCTATTCCTAAAGTTTATGGACAAACGGTCAGTGGGGAAGAGTTGTCTCTCTATGAGAAACATTTGAACGATTCCATAGATGTTCAATGTTTCATGATATCATCCATGACCAATGAGCTTCTAATTAAACATGAGTACATGGATGTGTATAGCATGATGTCTCACCTTCGGGATCTCTATCAATATAAGGAGATATAAGATAGATACGAGAACTCTAATGCTTTGTTTACAAGAAATCTTAGAGAGTCGGTGCTGGTTAGGTCTCATATTGTTAAGATTATTGGCTACATTGAATCCTTAGACATATTGGGGATTAAATTCCCAGATGATTTGTGCATTTATATCATACATTCTTCACTACCCAATTCCTTCTCTAGTTTTATTGTTAATTATAACATGATAAATAACGATAAAATTATTTTAGAACTTCTTACTATGATTTTCCAAGTGTACAAGGACATGGGGTGTGAGAAACTTGTGGTCCTTATAGTGAATAAGAAAAGGAAAAACAAGATAAAATGGTTCAAGACTCATAAAAAGTATAAATCTCTTGAGAACTATCCTTCCAAGAATAGGAAGATCCATAGTTAGGGAAAGGAAAAGGAAGCAGTATGTTTTTCATATGGAAAGCAAGGCCACTAGAAGAGGAACTGCACCCAAAAGAAAGGGGAAGCTAAAGGTGTGTTCATTATCAAGTGTAATCTTTCAATATATATACATTGGGTATTAGATACTACTTTTGGTGGTAAAATATGTATCCAAATGCAAGAACAAAGTAGATTTTGAAATATTGATGGTGGAGAGGTGGATTTTTAGGCTTCCAATGGTGTGAGGGTAGTTGCTCTAGCCATTAGATACTACTACCTTTAATTTCCAACATGTTAGTTTTAAGAGATTTTTATTATGTATTGTCTATTACCAAAAACATAATTTATGTATCCTACCTAGATACATATGGTTTTTTTTTCAAGTTTGGAAATAAAATATGTCACTTTTATAAATGAAACATATGTCTTGGTATGACAGATTTAGATAACAATCTTTATGTATTAAATTACAAAAACCAATTATAGGAAATTGATATTGAAGCATGTTTTTAAGACTCATATAGCACCCATCTATGACATCACTATATTTTTCACTTAAACAAGAATCAGTTAAAAATTCTCATTCAATATGGTTATTTAGACTCTTTTAAGATAAAAACACTTGAAATATGTCATATGAATTTACAAGGAAAAAATACCAAACCACCATTCAATGGATCGAGTGAAAGGGCCATAGAGCTTATAGGCTTAGTGCACACTGATGTGTGTGGACCATTTCTAGTAAAAGCAAGAGGTGGGTATTCTTACTTCATAACTTAAACTGATGACTTGAGTAGATATGGATATGTAAACTTGATGAGGTATAAGTCTAAGTTATTTTATAAATTAAAATAATTCAAAAATGAATTATATAATCAACTTTGAAATAAGATAAAGAATCTTTGATCTGATCGAGGGGTGAATATATTAACATGGAGTTTATCGACTTTTTATGGGAGTTTGGGTTTCTTTATCAACTCACTCCACCGTAAAAACCACAATGGAATGGTGTTAGTGAAAGGAGGAACCATAAATCACTAGAAATTATAAGGTAAATGATGATTCATGTATATCTTCTATTATCCTTTTGGAGATATGCATTACAAATTTTTATATACACATTAAACTGAGTATAAAATAAAGCGAGAAATGAAATTCCCTTCAAGTTGTGGAGTGTAAATAAACCCATTTTTTTACATACACGTGCATGGGATTGTGATGTATTTTTTAAGGTCGTCTCAGGAAAGAAAACTATAACCTCGAGGCACAATGTGTATCTTTATAGGGTGTCCTAAGGAAGTGATGAGATATTACCTATAAAACCCCTCAGAAAAGAAAGTGAATATCACCAGACAAGCCGTATTTCTTTAGAGGGATCACATATTCAAGAAGGATAGTTTGAAAAAGATTGAATCCGGTGAATTTGATGCTCAAGTTACACAAGAGTTGGTACATGAATAGATTCCATAGGTCTCTATGGAATAAGTAGTTCCTGAAACACAAGTATTGTATGGGAGCACCATAGAGGTAAGAGAATTAGAGAGATGTGGTTTTCTATTCATCAAAGATGGTGAATCGTTATTGGTTGAAAATAAAGAGGTGGTAGAGATCTCAGAAGCTATAATATGGAAAGAATCCAGGAATTCTGAAATGGATTCCATGTATCATAACTAAGTTTGGGTTCTGGTCGGTCTTCCAGTTGATGTAAATTCTATTGTGTGAAAATGGTTATTCAATAGAAAAATGGAAATGGAAGGTAAAGTAAGCACCTATAAAGAAATTATAGTGACTAAAGGGTTTAAATAGCAACAAGGTATTGACTACCAAAAAACCTTTTCTTTGATTTCCATGTTTAATTCCATTATAATTTTACTTTCTATAGTAGCTTACCATGACTATGAAACTTAGAATATGGATGTCAAAACAGCTTTCCTTAATGGGAACCTTCAGGAACATGTCTATATGTCACAAACACAAGGGTCTGTAACTCTAAGTGATTCCAAAAAGTTAAGAAAGTTATGTAGATCAATTTATGGATTGGAGAAAAAAATATAGGGCATGGAAAATTTGGTTCGATAAATCTATAAAATAATTTGGTTTAATTAATAATGAATGTGAGATATGTGTTTACAAAAAAAATAGTGAGATATTGTTCATTATCCTATTATTATACATTGATGAAATTTTACTTATTGTAAATGACATACCAATCATACATACTATAAAGGACTAGTTAAACAATGCTTCTCCATGAAGAACTTAGGTGAAGCAGCCAACATTCTAGGGATCAAGATCATTCGTGATATATCTAATAGGATAATTGGAATAAGTCAAGGTACGTACATTGACCGGATATATTTAGTATGGAATAATATAAGAGTGGATTTGTTCAAGTGTCATGTGGTATACATCTTTCTAATAAAATGTGTCCTCAGAGACAACAAAAGAAAGATAGAATGAGTAAGATCTCATAGGCTTTGGTGATGAGATCAATCATGTATGTCTTGTTATGTAGTAGAATTTATTTTTTCAATGATTTGAGCATGGTAGGTAGATATCATACTGATCTAGATGAATAACATTGATCTATTTTTATGATTATCCTTTAGTATTTGAGAAGAACTAAGGATATGTTTCTAGTGTATGGAGGAGATGAGGATCTAGTCATCAGGGGTTACACTAATGCTAGTTTTCAAATAGATCAGAATGATCTGAATTCACAACCATGATATATTTTCAATCTCAATGGATGAGTTGTGAGCTGGAAGATTTCAAAGTATCATGTTATCACCGAGTATACAGTGGATTCTGAGTATATAGTGGCTTATGATGTAGCTAGTGAAGCTTTTTAGATATGAATATGTGTCTAGGAGCTTTATGTGGTACCGAACAGTAATAACCCTATCACATTATATTGTGATAATACTAAAGAAGTGGCTCTTCAAAAAGAACCAAGGTTTCATCAATAGAAAACGCACATACTTTGGAAGCATCACCTCTTGAGGGATTTTTCTCAGAGAGGTGAAGTTACAGTAAGTATAGTATCTGCTGAAGAAAACATGGTATACACCTTTAATAAAAAATTATCTTAGCATAAGCATGAGTATCATGTGAGAGCTAGCAGACTAGAGGTTGTTAGTAATTTAATCAAGTGAAAGTGGGTGTATGTTAGAGTAGGTGCCCTAGATTCAACTTATGTGCACTTTATGATTAAATGTATTCATAGTTTTGAATATTTATAAACTATTTATCACATCTTGATTGTTCTTATACATGGTATAGTATATGATAATGTCCTGAGAGTAATTGTCGTAATGAAAGGTCATAGAAATTTCCCGCTATAATATTCTTAAATATATGTTAAATAAGTGGGAGAAATAATTGGAGGGACACAAATGATAGAATATATCATGGGTGGAGATATATAGGACTTTAGGCACATTCTCATGGTTTATGCCCTTGGTAATTTCCAGTGTATGAGATTATGAGAATAAGACTCGCTAGTAGAAAATCCACAGTTATATGTGTCTTTTGATGCTCTTAATCTATCACATATTTGTATTAATCCTTAGACTTTAAGATTATTATTAATGGATATTATGAGTAGTGTACTTTGATGTATTGATGAAAATCATATGTTTGTAGTGAACTAAGATACGTTGGGTGTATCATGAGTAATATTTCATTATGAATAATGTGAGAAAGGATTTGTACCTTCTATTATTTAATGGAAGTTGATATCTCAGGCCCTTTTATATAAATGATATAGCCTAAATAAATCCATAGTCATGGTGTTCTGTAGGCAAGTTCGATTTTTGAAAAGTCAAAGAAAGAGACATCGATCACATAGGTTGATGGCACCAGAATGCAACCTACTTGATTAGATATATCACGATAAAGGGATTGTATTACACAGTAAGCATCTATATGATGTTTTTTATCATTGAGACATTAAATTCTTTCTTTGTGGGTGTCTTGGCGTGTTTTTAGATGCAAACCTTGAAATTTGGGATGCTTCTCCTAATGCCACTGAGAAAGAGGCCAAAAGGGTCACACACTAAGTGTTTCCAAAACCTCAATTAAATAATAATATTATTTATTATTTAACATGTTGGATAAATGTTATTCTTGCATATGGTTTAATAATTATTCATGTTTGTTTGATCACATATATTCTGTCACTAGTTATTCGAGAGAATATTGTTTGAGAATAATATTAAATAAATATTTTTTTAATATTTATTGAATATAATATTTATTTATTTATTGGTTAATAATACAATGATATTTATTTATTAAATAAATTATCACTATTCAAGGTAAAATAAATATTGTGGAAGAATGGTTGACATAGTTTAATGGTCTGGTGAGAAATAATATTTATATTGAATATTATTTGAATAAATAATATTTAATTAATTCATGAGTTTTGTGCGTATCAAAAAATAATAATATTATTATTAATATTATAGATACGAGGTTTTTTAGGGATTAAGTAAATAATAAGGGCACATATGAAATTATTATTTTCAAACTCTAGCAGTATATAAACTAAATTATATTATTTTCATTATGTGATTGTCATTTGTTTTGATTGTATACAACAACATTCAGAGAATTTTCTCATACCCCTAGAGATCTTCCTTCTCCTGGAATGCTCTTAGGAATGGTGAGAAATCATCCTACACCACCACACTCAATTCTAGAAAGATCAAGGAGAATCCTTCTTGAAGTGCTTCTTGAGGTGATCAAAGACAAATGACGTAAATGTTAAGATCTATTGTGCTAGCACCCAGAGATTCCTATGAAGACATTCAGAGATTCGTATAGCATGTGTAGATCACTGTTGGAGAGAATATGTAATTGATTCCTGTAACGCAATGACATTATGACATAGATACATTGTTAGATTCATCGATGAAGAAAGAATTCATTGCATGGTGATTTGTTAATTTTTTAAATTAATTATAAAGAATATGTGATGATCATGTGTTCGGGTTCTGAAATTCTCACATCAATTAATCAATGATTTTATTTTTTTGGTCATGGAATTTATTGGTGATGTATATCATGGATTAATCATCGATTATGGGGAAAAATTGAGTTGGGAATGCCCCATATGGTGCTTATGCTACACCCAGAACCTACACTTCCCTTCTAACATGGTCGATTGAATATATCATGTTGTTGCTTGCACTGTGTGGGGTTTTATCATGGTCTATATACATCAATCATTTTAGAAATAAATTAAACATGATTCGAGATCATTAAAATAAGAAATCACTGGACTAAGCCAACAACATCAGTCACATCCATTTGTTTGCCTTATTTTTCATCATAATGCTTAATTATGATTATTGATTGTCTACATCATTTTTATTCTTGTAGTTTTTTTAAAATATTTTACAAATTGTATTAAATTAACTATAAAAAGTAATTATGATATAAAATGTAGATATGGAGGGCCTTTCATTGATCATAATCTAGGAAAAACATGTTTCACATCTAGTCATAGAGGGAAGTAAGGTTCCTTCTCTGTTGGTGCGAAGGTCTCATCATTTCCATCATGTTGCACCACCTCCTACCATCATTCATAATCTTCATCGTTCTAGGATCTATGGTGTAGCGATGTGTGACTCCAACTTCCTCGATCATCGGCTCACTGCTGCCCTAGTAGAGAGATGAAGGCTAGAGACACATATATTTCATTTTCTAGAGAGAGAGATAATTATTACTCTTGAGAATGTGTCCATTATGTTGGGTCTCCCCATCGAGGGTGTGGTTGTGACGGGCCGAGTTGGTGCGGATTGGTTTGATTTAGTTCACAGACTACTGGGCATTGAGATCTGGGATGATGGTATGTCCATCATCGAGATTCGATTACGCATGTCATGGATGTATGAGTACTTCACCCATCTAGCTGACGATGATGATGAGAACACTATGTTGAGAATTTTACGTGTGTACATTCTAAGACTTATTGGCGGCATGATCTCCATCAATCCTTCCACTACATTTCTCCACTTGCTGTATTTACCTTTACTTAAGGACTTGAACCATACATGATGGTATATCTGGGGGAATGCATGTCTTGCTTATACATACAGAGCGCTATGTAGCACATGTCGCATCGATAAGATGTTGATTACATGATTTTTTATTTTTATCCAAATGTGAATATGGGAGCACATCCCTTGTTTAGCTCCACATACCTATGTGTCATTGTCTGCCAATATTTTACGAGAGTCCTCATGTGGATGATGATATGTTTTTTCTTTTTATGTGAAAATAAAATGTATACATTTCAGATGCCACTAGACATGATGTATACTCTTACAGACTTATGTCGAACAATCTTCGATCAGATGATGTATGTGATTATTAATTATATAGTCAAATTATTATTGTGTATTGTACCTGACTTCGTTTATTAACTGCTTATTCATTATTTTTGATATTTTAGGTTTCATGTATGTCATATATTGAGCCTATAATCCAGAGTCTCTCACCTTACTATACGAAGATACTTGTTGTCAGCTTATGCATCGTACCTATGATTCATTTTCATATTGTTGAGTGACATCTTGTTGATAGAGGTATGAGGTAGTTTGGCTTATGTCAGCTCATTCCTGCACCGCTCAGTCAGTTGTCTTCACTTCATTCTTTGGAGATGTCAGGGAAGCGATACTTTGACTGGAGGTGATATCATGAGCACTATATTAAGATGCGGGACAAAATTCCCGCGTCCCAATTACAAGGGGCAGACATTGTACGCATGCATTTTCAGATTAGTTGGATTATGGGCCCTCGTACTGCATGTTCCCATTGATATAACTTACGTTATATACACGAGGTTGTCATTATTTGGTAATAATTCTTCGTTCAACTTTTGAACGGTATTTTTATTAACATTAGTTAACTTCATAATTTGTTTTTGCAGGTTTCTCATATCGCACACCTCATTCACACCTCTGATCCCGCAAAGGGATGCACATTTAACCAGGCTTATTTTTACATAGCCGAGATAGAGTCACTTCTTCGAATGAATGAGATTTATCATCCGGTTTTCTTTAATGTGACAGTCAATGCTAATGTCGATGATCTTGATATAGATGTGTCATAGGGTGATGAGTCTTTTATGGATACAACACATGATGATGTGACACAAGAGGAGGACCTTTTTCATGATCACCCAGATGCTCTTCCACTTCATATTCCATATGAGCCACACCCACAGCTAGAGGCATGGGTAAAGACACAGACATAGCCACACCTACACCCACAGGTTATTCGTTCAGAGGACCCCGACACATTTGCTACTGATTTTGTTGCACGATATATTTGTGTGTCAGATTTTATTGCAATGATAGAGGTTGACTGGTCTGTGTTGTAGTCTTTATTTTCCTCTGATTCGCAGATATCCACTACACAACATTCAATCTTTTTGACATGTTGGAAAGAGTTCTAGTCAATATTCAATTTCCTTACAGTTAGGACAGGATACAGGTGGGGAGACTGTAGTTCCATAGCTTTCCACACATGATGATGTGAAGGTAGGTACTAGAGATGTTGTATAGGAGGTGTGTATGCAAAAGAAAAGATATTGACAAACATGGCATGGAAATATTATATATACATTTGACTATGGGACAGAGGAGCACTCGAGATAGTGACGCAGATCAGATTGATGCATGCTATATGTTTTTTAAATCATTAGTTGTACATTATTTAAAAACCTTCTAATATATTATATTTTGTTACATAAAACAAAGGAATTTATATAATTAGAAATTAATACAAAATGTTTATGAACGATCAACATTAATATCAATAACAACATTGGTAATAATAATAATTACTGTTTGTTAATTATGTCAACACTTATTATTATTATTATCCATGTTATGTATAATAAATAATCATAGTAATTTTATTATTAAATAGTTATAATATTATTAATTATGAATTCTATAATTATTATTAATATTAGTAATTAATATTATATTATTATTATTTTGCGTAATTAATTAATAATACATACCATAATATATTATAATAATATAATTATTAACTAGTAAATATATTGTTCAACGGAAATTTTTTTATTTATTTTATTTAACAATAAATATTAGTTATTATACTATTAATTACATTAATAACGTAATAATATACTATTAATAAATAGTTCAATTGATAATTGATAAATATATTACGTATTAATTAATTAGTAATAATTATATCAACAAAAATTTCACAAAAAAATTATAAATATTAGTTATTATATATTAATTATATTAATAACATAATAATATATTACTAATTAATAATAAATAATACAATTGATAGTAAATAATTATATTACCTAACAATAAATTACTAATAATTATATCAACAAAGATTTCACAAAATTTTATGAATATTAGTTATTATACTATTAATTTTAATAATTACATAATAATATATTATTAATTAATAATAAATTATACAATTGATAATTTTTAAATATTTGCTCTATTAATAAATTACTAATAATTACATCAACAAAATTTTTATAAAAACTTCTAACTATTAATTATATTGGTAACATAATAATATATTAGTAATTAATAAAAAAATATAATTGACACTCAGTAAACATATTTCTTATTAATAAAACATTCTTTTCTAGTTTGTTTATAGGACCATCCAATAATTACAAATAAATTTATAATCGTCTCCCACACAAACCAATGCACAATACCTATTTTTATATTTTTTTCACTAAAAGCAAATATAAAGTGGCGTCCATTTAGAGACGAGAGGGGATCATCTGCTCGGGATGGTGAATAGAATCGCCGGTGCCGGGGGATGCAGTTGACTGACCGCCGGCGGCAATGACTGCGGCCATGGACCGCAGCTGGAACTTCTGAACCTTGCCGGTCGAGTTCTTGGGCAGCTCTTTCACAAACACCACCTTTTTCGGGACCATGAACCCTGCCAGATTCCTCCTGCAATGACACAGGATGTCCTCCGCCTCTTCCGGCCCGCCGTCCCCGGCGGTGCTGACGAAGGCGCAGGGGCTCTCCCCCCACCGCGGATGCGGCATCGCCACCACCGCGGCCTCCCTCACCCTCGGGTGCGCGTACAGCACCGCCTCCACCTCCACGCTACTGATGTTTTCTCCGCCCGATATTATCACGTCCTTCGACCGGTCCTTAATCTCGATGTAACCGTCCCCATGTACGACGGCGACGTCTCCGGTGAGGAACCAGTCTCCGCCGCCACCCGCCCCTTCTTCTCTCCTGAACGCCTTGGAGTTGGCCTCCTCGTCCTTGAGGTACCCCTTCATCACGCCGCTCCCCCGGATCGCGATTTCTCCGATGGTCCGGCCGTCGCGGGGCACGCTCCTCATCGTCGCTGAATCCTTCACGTCCACGTCGGAGAGCGACAGGACGCTCACCCCCTGCCGCGCCTTCAGCCGCGCCCTCTCACCCCGCGGCCGCCTGTCCCACTCCGCCTGCCACTCGCACACCAGCGCCGGCCCCGTCGCTTCCGTCATCCCGTACGCGTGCGTCACCCGGAACCCCAGCGATTCGATCTTCTCCAGCAGCGCCGGCGGCGGGGGCGCCCCCCCGGTGAGAACGCTCACCCGCTCGGCGCCGCCACCGGGCATCCCGAGGATGTTGGTGCGGCGGTGGGTGCGGGAGTGTGGATCGTCGGCGCCGTCTATGAGGGTGTGGAACACCACGGGGGCGCAGCACATGTGGGTGACCCCGTGCAGAGCGATGCTCCGGTAGATGTCGGCGGATGTGGGGCGGCGGATGCAGACGTTGGTGCCGCCGCGGGCGGCGACGCCCCAGGTGAACGTCCAGCCGTTGCAGTGGAACATGGGGAGCGTCCACAGGTATACCGGGGCGCGCCCCATCTCCCACCCCACCACCATGCCCAGCGTGCTCAAGTACGCTCCCCGGTGGCTGTACACCACCCCCTTGGGCGCCGACGTCGTGCCGGAAGTGTAATTCAGGGCGATCGGGTCCCACTCGTCGTCCACTTCAGCTGCCGCCGGGACGGGTCCCTCGACGTCGCCTCCCGCCACGAGCTGCTCGTATTCCAGCTCCCCAAAGCGGGCGCCGGTGGGTGAGTCGATGTCGTCGATGAGGCAGAGGAGAGGGACGGGGGAGGCGGGATGGAGGTGTCGCAGGGTGCGGAGGGCTTCGCGGGCGAGGGAGAGGCATTCGCAGTCGACGAAGAAGGCCTTGGCCTGGGAGTGGTGGAGGATGGCGGCGATGGTTCTGGCGTCGAGGCGGGTGTTGATGGCGTTGAGGACGGCGCCGGCCATGGGCACGGAGAAATGCATCTCGTAGAGGGCGGGGACGTTGGGCGCCAACACGGAAACGACGTCATTCTTGGCGATGGAGAGGCGGAAGCGGAGGGCGGCGGCGAGGCGGAGGCAGCGGCGGTGGGTCTGGGACCAGGTGAAGCGGGTTCCGCCGTAGATGATGGAGGTGCGGCGGGCGTAGACGGCGGCGGCCCTGGCGAGGAATGTGAGAGGAGTGAGGGGTGCATGGTTGGCCCCGCGTTTGGGTAGCATCTCCATCTCTCACTGTCTTTCAGAGTCAACGTGGGTGGGAAGAGGAAGAGTTTGGGAAGAAAGGGCAATGGCGTAGGTCTTTATACTGCGAAAGGTGGAGAGAAGGTGCCGGGAATTTCGTCCGAGGTGGATAATTGAGTCTTTTATTGCATAATTTATGGAAGACTTACTTTACTTCACATTAATATGGCAGTGCGATTGGTAGGAAGGTGCCTCGAATTTCATCGATCCCTTCCCACTCGCTATGACCCTTGACTCCCTTCCCTCTAAGTGCGACCCCCGCTTGCCGACGTGGCTCCTTCTCGAGGAGCTGATTGGAATATTTTTCAAGTAATTCAACTTGTAGACATAAAATTCTCTTCCCACTCCTCTCGTTAACACATTTCTTTGTTTTATGAAGGTTTGGGGATTTTGGATTGCTGTATCTTCAAAAAGTTGCACATCTTCAACTTTTGGTTTAAGTTGTATATTTCATATTGTCAAAAAAAGTTATTGTTTTTTCCTACATAATTAGATATTTATTTGTAATATAGATGTGTGTTAATCATTCCTCCCTGTTGAACTTTAACTAATATTAGTCACATAATAAATACTTTAGGTAAATTCTGCTTCTTAAATGTATCATAAATTAACTACAATTATACTGCATGTGTTTACTTTTAAAATTGGGAAATAATTAGCCTTGAATTTGATCCATGTTGTACTTATTATGATTTGTGTAGATCATTTTATGATTGAGTATAACCTAGTGTGCGAGTGAGACCCAAATTAGGTAACTGGTTTTGAAGAATCAGGGGAGAAATATTTTTCCCTTTGAGTAATTATATTCCAAGATTTTTTGAGAAAATTGAACATATTTTTTTCATTCATCAATATTTTTTATGCTTTTCACGAAAAATTGATGTCATATATTTGGTATCATATGATTATGGTTTGGGTTCATTTTCTCTTTGTTAAACTAGAAAAATAACTACAGTATAATTTATTTCATGATAATAATAAGTGGATGGTTTTTATGAAAAATGAAATAAATTAGTATATGTTGTTATGATTTTTATTTTGTTAATCGCTATTTTTTCTTATACATATTGTTTATATTTTGTAAGTATTATCATCTATACTAATATTTGGTTGGTTTGTTTGACTGAACTCACAATTTAATAAGCACTATTCCTATATGCAAATTATTTATCATACTAAAAATATAGATATGGATACGATCTGAATTGATCTGTCGAATAAATTTTCTGCAAATTATTTTGAGGGGATCAAGCAATTTATTAATTCCACCAATGGATTTCAAAGAAGTTTTTTAGTTGTCCATGCATAAAATATGCAAATAGGTATCTTTTCAAGATATATCGTGAGCAAACATTTATTTATTAATGATTTAAAAAAAACTATAAGAATTGGGCATGTCACGGGGAAACGTATGTCTCCTATCACTAATCATAGTGTTCAGATTAACATTGATCTAATAAGATTTGACCCGATGAACGTAATGCTCGATGAAATAATGCATCAGTTTCCTCTGGAAGAGCATAACATTACGAACGATGATCTTGGTTGGTGTAATCATCATCCTACTGCAAATAGAGAATCATTGAAGTTCTTTTATATTTCTGACAATGCTTATATTGAATTATATATTGGACGCACTGAATTCAATATGTTGCCTTTTATCATGGGGGTGTTACACTTGAAGACCCTATATAAGGATTCAGCCTTAAACAATATATAATCTTGAGTTTTAGTCAAAATTTACTTTCATTCACTCTAAGGATTTTTTCAGGTTTAAAGTTTTAGAGAATTAGGTCATAACTCATGCATTACAAAACCATGTAATAAAAAGTGGACACTTTCGATTAGTATCCATTTTTCTCATAATATAAAACTTTTAAAATAAAGCATGATTTCTTTTTATGGAAATATTTTCACAAATTTCGACTTACTTCTCCCTTTCCCTTACTCATCCTTAAATTATGTGAAAAACATTTTAAAAAACGTATGATGAGCACAAAAAACTCAATAAGGGATATAAAAAGAAAGAAAACTGTTGGTGCAATGAAAACATGAAAACTCGTATAACTTTACCTTTATCGTCAATGTTCTCAAAGTGTATGAAATAAAACATTTTTACATGAAAAACACACACAATTTTTTCTCAAAGGAAGCCTTAAAAAACCATCACAAGCAATTAAAAACCCTTTTCGGTAACTTAAAGCATCACATTCATAACTTGTTTTAAACCCATGTCAAAAGTTATTGGTGTCTAGTTAAATCCATAGGTGAAACCCTTTGGCAACTCCATCTTTCTTGACTGTTAAGATAAAGAATATTACCCAATGCATTGAAGTGTCATCTGGGCACACCCATCATTTAAGCTATAACGTACTCACCCGACACTATCTAGGCGTACTCATCGTATAAGTTGTAAGGAGCTCACCCCACACTATTTGGGTACACCCATTTCTCTTGTATAATGTTCAAGTATCATATCATGAATAAAACATTTTTATACTTGCATATTTTCATTATAAAACACTTGAAAAACTTTTTTAAAATCACAACCAAATCACTTTTGGATATCAAAATACCTTTTTTACCAAATCACTTTTGGATATCAAAATACATTTTTTAAAAACCCATTTTCAATATGAAAATACACTTTTCTTTTGAAAAAAAAATTTGGATGCCAAAATACCCAAAAAAATGTAAGAGTTTTTTTTTCTTTCTATAAAACTTGAAAGCTTGCAAAGGAAGATAGAAAACAAATAACGGTCATGGTGGCAGAAAATTTGATGTCGCCATATAGACCATTCCTTTTTTCATTTGTCAAAACGGTCCGTATAAAACACGTAAAAAGATTCTTTTTGAAAAACTTTCAAAATAAAGTAAAAAAGAGACATAAAATGTACTTAATAAATCTTTTATGTCCATATAAAAACATTCATAAAATCATTTAAAAAAATAGACATGGAAAAGGAAGAGTCGGAAGAAAAACATTAAAAATGGATTTTTTAAAAGAAAAGTTTCTTATTACCTTGGAAATATTTGAATCATAAGCCCATATGAAAGGATAACATCAAACAAAACATTAAATACCATGAGAATAGAGAAATTCATGATACAACATGTCAAAGGGGATGTATATACACATCGTAAAATAATATATGCATAACATCAAAATATGCCTCAATGGAAGGAAATTGAGACGAAGTTCCATACCTTGAGTCCGACTTGTCACGTCATAACTAGAAATTTGACTTTTTGTGTCGGGGCTATTAGCGACCGCCAAAAGCGATAGCTAAAGAGAGTATTAGCGACCACTAATACTAAAATAAATCCAACGGGATTTTTCCCATCTCTAGTAATCTTCTCAGTGTTTCCCATTGCAACACGCCGTCGCAACACACGTCCACTCCGTCCCCGCCCTCTTCGCCCCCGGTGACTCCCAACAAGTGTCGACCACCCTCGGTCTGCCCTCAAACATTCGGGTGGCTCTCCGATTGCATCCCAACATCCACCCACCATGCCTCAAGTGTCGCCGACGTACCCCGCCTCCCTTCGGCCACCGTGCATCTACCATGGTCGGCGAATGAATCTCCCAACATCCTACAACGTCTACTACTGCATCCCCACTTGTTATCATCGGTCTCTTAGTGGCCACTAAAGGACTTAATTCTAGTAGTGTGTTTGTTTTTATCTTCTTGAATAATAAACTTATGTTAATTATTTACTTGATTGAGAACCTTTTTAATTTTATCATTACTTTTGTTTCACTTATTACCAAATATACAATTACTTAATCAATTAAGTTTACATCAGATGTTTTGACCATATTCGACTTATATGTTAAAAATGACTTTGGTAGGTTGATTATGGTCAAAGACATCATTATTTAAATATCCACAAAATAATAATCGTGAAATAATTATCATATTTATATATAAATTATACTTTTAAGACCAAACATACAAGTTGGTTATGAGAAATGAAGTACGTTATGATCATGGAGACGGTAGGCCGTATGTACACATAAGTAACGTTTCCATTTCTCAAAAATCATTATGGAAAGGAGGAAAATAATATTTTATCTTTCCAGATTGATCATAATATCATATATACCATAATAGTTCCTTAAATATACTTATATATATATGATCATAATATCACACTCTTCATGTAACTGCTAAAACTGATCATCTGTATTGTGCTGCATACCTTGCATGGCAGCATCTATCTCAGTCTGTGTGTGCATCCCTACATCTCTGCATACACCCATCGCCTCTTCTCTAACAAATTCACACCATGGAACATCAATGCCATAAGTCAAATAATAACCATGATTGTCACACCCCACGACATGCTAAAATATCTCATCTCTGTGCAACTCAGTGTCAAACTGATCTTGCAGCATATACATAATGAATTAATAAACAAATATGAATAATTTCTAGGAAATAAAATTATATGTGTTACTAAATAATTTGCTTACTATAACACCGACAACATCGGGATCACCTGCCCAACGAGACCTCACTCATATCGACATACGGTCGGTCAACTCACCTCACTGGTGTAACTATAATAAAGGTTTCCACTAAATATATATTTATATTCATGTATTATTACAATATGTTTAATATATGAATGAATAGTGAATTCTAGACTTACATCATGTCTGAGTTGTGACATGTGTCGAGTACCAAGTCTGGAAGGTGTTCCTTATATTGCCCGATTATGTGAATGACGAGCAGACTCATTATACATTCAATGAATTGAGTTAATATGCACATGAAAAATTAGACTTATTTATAGATTAAAAGTAATAAATTTTACCATCGTTACCCTACTCGATCAAAACGCAACCAAATCTCACCACTACACAGGAAGAACGCTTGGAGGGACTCACTGTAGAATGTCTGACACGCCCGCAAATGGTATCCAGTGATCTATCTTCAACTTTCCCTTGTAATCCTTCCATAAGTTTTGGAATTTGGTGATACATAATGTCCGAAACTCATCTGGATAGGATGTTAAATTATCCTATTAAAAAAATAGTCAATAGTTGCAATAATAATTAAAATAATGTCATGAGAAATTAAACATTGAATTTACCTAAACCTCCCTCCATAATATTTCAATAATATACCGAGGGAATGAAGTCAAATCATGAGTTGTCAGAGGGAATCTATGTGGGTCTCGTATCATATGCCCCAATTGATGAATCAATACACTCGCACCTTCTCCAACTGGATGAAAGGTGTAACGACCCAGGTATTTATAAAACAATACTTTTTCATATCTATTAATATTTATGAATAAGATATTAATTTTATGTTAAATAGAACACTTTGTTCGATAGCATAATCAACATGCAACAACGAGTTTCTTTGAAATCTTATATTGCATACAACTTTGAGTTATACCGAAAAATAATATGATGATATTATTATTTTAAATGGTAGTTAACGCATAGTTGTTGTATTTCTGAGAATGAACATAACTAACTACACTATGATTACACATGTTTTTTGTAAATGTATTTACATTTATTCAATAAATTATAGAGGCATAAAATAATAATGAATCTGATTTTAAGCATGAAATACTCTAATATTCTTTAAAAGGCCGATTTACCACCTTTTGATGGCGAACCCTTTTTAAATCTAGTTTTTTTTTCACTTTTATATGTTCCATTTGATAAAATAAACTACTTCTTTAGAATAGGGACATCAAAATTTACTTTGGGTAAAATTTATGTATTTTTCTTATAAAATTCATTTTTTGATGAATAGTGAAAAATACTGCATTTTAATTCAAAATTTACTTTTAATCCAATGTACATATATAACTAGACTGCCCTTTTAATTTGTTTTAAAGTTTAATTAGATTATATTTTTATCATTTAATCCAATGTTGGTCACTGAAAGTAATTTTACTTTGAAATTAGACATAAACACATATCAATATTTTGGTAGTATTTATTTCTTAAAAACATGCTTTTTGATTTTGACAACGAGAATTAATTTTAAATTAATTTATGAAAATTTTGTTTTTTGAATTTAGAAAAATAGATTACATATTTGGAATCATGATCTCTAAATTGTGTAAATAGGTAACTTTTATTTCTAGACATTATGAATAGTAACTTTAGTAAATATTTTATTTACCATGGTTAAAGGGTAAATCTGGTAAATTAGGGTAAAAATAATATTATAATAATATTAAATTTCCCTAACACATTTTATAACCCTATTTACTGATAGATTTCTGACCATGGGCATCCTTGGGTCGATTTTGGGACCCTATGGATCCACTTGTAAGTGAAAATGACATTTTATAAAAATTAATTTGAAGTTAAGAAAATTATAACATAAACATATATCTTTTAGTAAAACAATTTTTATTTGGGGTTATTTAAGTTATCTCTTAGACTATAAAGAGTCATTATAAATCTAAAAAGATTTTATACATCATGATATTCTATTTATAGTTTTTAGACATCAAATAAATAAATTTATTTATGACACAATGATGATGTAGTGATTACCTTATTAATGAATGATTTAAATAAATGAGATTATAAGTATTAAAATAAATTTATTTTGAAACTTTTTATGCCATCCACAAATTTTAGAGATTATTTTGACTTTTTATATTTGAATTAATTAAAGTTTTTCAAAAGAATAAATTTGGTTCGGATTTTTTAAAAAGTCATGATATGAATAGTGTCAAAATTGACATAATTCATATTTTAAAATATAAAATATTTTATTAAATATTATAAAATTCCACAAAAAATATAATATTTGTCCAAGTATTTATCATAAGTCTAAAATTTTATTACTAACTCTTTAATTGGATATTTGTCATGTTTTGGTAACTATTTTGATCCTCAAAGTGTTAAATTCTTGATAAAATTGTAAGAGTAAAAAAGGGCTAAATAAAAAAGATAAGGATTAAAAAATATCCAAAACCTATCCAATTCTTATTGGATGATTTTATTTAGACTTATATTCATCTTATATTTGAATTTAATGAGTTTTGGATCTTTTTAAACTGAAAACCATTTTATAATAAAATAATACTTTCAAACTTTCCTAAAGAGCCCCTCCTCCCCCATATAAAAGGCCATCACCTCTAACCCATTACTCACAACTCTCAAGCCTCTTGGATCATCGAACCTATACTCCAATAAGCTCTAAACATCCCTCTCTTCCTACTCAAAGCCTTACCCTAGGAAGAAAGCAGTGCAAGAAATCTTTTTGGTTCAAACCAAAGGGAGTTACATGATTTAAAGGTAACGTCTTCTCTCAAGTTATTTTCTTTTATTTTCCTTCTCCACTCTCTATGATCTTATTATTATTTGTTTACATAAAAACACCAGTATCATAAATATACTAGGTTGTTTTTATGAGAATAATTCAAAATACACTTTCACACACCTCCATCTAATGGGTATAGAACATACTATTTCTATGGATGACAAACTACTGCCACACGAAACGATGATTGTTCAATCTTCTCATACCATATCTCATGGTGGATATTATGAAGAAACTATAATTATATATGATATATTTGATATTTATTTTATCTCTATTCTTCTTTAATTATCATTTATAATATACCTTTAATCTTTTCATGTTGTATAAATATGATAATTTAATTTGAGGAAGTGCGGACTACCGCCCCTCAAAGTGATATGACTCATTCATGCCATACATGGAACATATAAAGAATGGTGTTAATGAAATTATGTAACACATATAAAATATGATATTATACTGGAATTATAACATACATATGTATCATTTGGTTTTAATTCCTTTAAAAAACAAAAAAAGAAGAAATGAAAGTAGTGTTCATGCGTACATACGGTTTATCGTCTCCATGAACGGTGCATTTAATTTTCATATATCCAAATGATAAGGACTATTATAAATATATATATAATGGATATATACTGATATATATGAAATCTAAATCATGAATATCATTCTGGAGATAATGTATTTTTGACCACATGGACAATTTGTAATTATAACAAGTTCACTTTTGACTCAAGTACCAAATATCAGCAAAATGACCGATATTAACTTAAATAATTATGTAATATTTATAGAAATTTAATAAGTTATATAAAAAGAATAATAATCTTGAAAAATGTTTTGAATCAAGTAGAAATTAACTTAATTTTATTTTTCTAGAATAACAGGGAACATACGTGACGATTCTGACTCAAGGTAAGGGAACCTTTCACCCTTATCTTTTATTCAAAGAATCCCTTTATGTTATGTATTTTAATTTAGATTTTATTATGTTGGGATACGTTCTTCTATATCCTTATTTTTTTACATTTTATTTCCAAGTGATGAGAGACCCTTTTCGCTCTCATCAACTCATTTTCTGAATTTTTATGTGACGCCGTGATGCTGCTGAATTTTCATAAGGGAACTTCTTAACCCAATTTCCATTCTTTGGGTTAATATTCTACCTTTTGATTATGTCATGCTATGATTATGTGGGAAATTACTTTTGATATCTTATCTTGTATTTATACATGCCTTATGTGTACTTATAGTGAATATATGTAATCGATCAATTTTATTTACAAAATGATCTTTGTAAGGGACTTCATATCAATATCCTTTCATCAAGGTATATCTTGATGTTATGTGCCTTTATTATCCTATATGGTGCATAAAAATTCATTTTTTACATGTTATATCATGAATTAGTATATTCTCATGATATTTAAAGTTTTTTTTAATGTTATTCCTTAATTAATTTTATTCGAGTGTTTATCAAGTGGTAAGAGACTCTTTAACTAAAACAACATTTTAAATGTTTTAAAGATTTATTCTTCTAAAACCTTATATTTCATGTACATGTATTCAAAATGAGTTTTTAAGGATTTATTTATATGGACATGAGTGTTTTAAAGTGTAAATTCCTTTCAAAAGTTTCAGAGTGGTATGGGACACTTTGATTCAAAACTATTCTTTTTGAATGTTTTAAATGAATTGATTATGTCAATATCTTGAACTGATATCTTGTGAATGTAATATGGAAATGTTATCTTTCCATTATGTTTGTTTTAGGTGTTCTGAATATGTTATGGTTCTTGGTCATTGTTTACGTATACGGGTGGTTCCATGATAAACCTAGGGCGGGTGAGCCCGAGATAGCTCTCCAATGCATTGGGTAACGTGACGGAGGTAAAAGCTAATGTTTCACCTAAGAGATTTAGGGAATATACTGTGATGGGTATTCCAAACATAACTCCCTATATAGTTGTGAAAGCTACAATATAAGTATGATATGGATGCCATAAGCTACCATTATGATTTATGATTTCTATGTATTATTCAAAAATCTTATGATTTTGTGAGGTATGTTAAAGAGATTATGTTTTATGATTGAAAAGTATGATTTCATTGACTTGTATGTATTGATGGGCTAATGTATTCTTTGCTTGTTTTATAACCATTATTGAGATTTTTATGCTCATCCCAAGTTTTTGAAATGTTTTTCACAGGGTATAAGGAAGGTTAAGGGATTATAAGAATTCAAGATGATTTATAACAAGAAAAGGATTATTGTTTTATTTAAGGATTTTTATTTTTGTGAAAAAATTGGATAGAGTAGAAGTGTCTACTTTGTAATTTTTGAGGTGTAATGTAATAGTTACGACCTAATTCTCTAAAACTCTAAACATGAAAATATCCTCAATGTGAATTTTTGACTTAAATCAAGATTATGTAATGTTTAAGGTTGGGGCCTTATAGTTGGTATTAGATGTCGGTTTAGATAACATTAGAGGTTAGGGTGTTATTTAAACATAAGTGACATAACCATAATGGTTAGTATATTTGAAAGAGTCATAGTTATTTTAGATAAATTGAATGAGTTTAAGATAACATGAATAAGTATATATTAGTGTTTAACCTTTTCATAAGATTGTATATGATTATTTTACTGATATACTCACACTAACCTTTTTTATTTTAATTAATGGATGGATATAGAAGACACCAATGTAACAATGGATGTGAAGAAAACTATGATGGTTTTCAGAATAAGAAACTGAATGAAATGGGAGCTGCAATGAAAACTCTTGTAGTTATTCTCAACCAACTATATAGAGTCATGATTGACCACCTAAACCTTGGTGATTTTTATAAGGCATCGTATATATGAGAAACAAATCCCTACATAAGTTCAGGTAATAATCACAAATGTAAGTATATTCAAAAACCTATGTGTCAAGGATGTGGAAATAAACACTTAGTAAAATGCTTCAAAGGGATGGGAATATGTTATAGATGTGGTAATGAAGGTCATAAAGCAATAACCTGTCATGGGAAAAGGAAGTGTTTTTTGACTCCAGGAAAGGGAAAGAAGTTATTTTTGAGGGATCAATTGAATGTTTTAAATGTGGTGTGCATGATCATTATACAAATATATGTCCTATGAAGAAGGTTCGGGAGTGGGATCACTAGGACCATACAAATATGTCACGAACCAGGCCAGGTCGCCATCCGACCTGACGGCTGACCCGGTCCGTGACAAAACTCGAGGGGCGTTCCCGATCCCCACGGGCTGGCACAAGTGCCTGGGTATCAAAAACAACACATGAGAACGATTTACCCAAAATAATAAACACAAACCACCAACGATATAAATAAACTCAAACTGAAAACAAACAACTAAACATGCCCTTAAACTATAAACAGATTTAAAGTCTAGAACTCAGCCAAAAATTCCAAAGGGAACTACATCAAAAACAGAAATCTAAAACACCAATACCAACCTCTAAGCAACATGAGGTGCAACATCCTCAACTACCAACACCATCCAGCATGAGGAGACTATCAACAACCCGAACCACCATCGCTAAGCATGATGCCTCAACCTAGGATACATAAGGAACATGGTCTGCATACACCCAAAGGTGTATGTAGGTTGTGAGCTATGATCCCAACAAGGTACCACCCAATAAAAATGTTCCATGCATAATTATTAAATGACAAATACATTTTAAATTTTAATTAAAGCAAAGAAGTAAATGCTTGAACAATTTTAAAGAAAACAGGATTAAAGGAAATAGTTTCAAATGGAATAACTAAAATTAAAACACACACACTTAAAATAACCAAAGTGGCACACCAATGAGCGTAAAGTAACCAATGAACACTAATATGGGAGAGGCCTCGTGGGTGTTAGCTAGCTTGGGTCCCTAGATCTTCATGTCTCGGCGAAGCGTGGCTTAGAAACCACGACCCTTAGAAAATGTGGCTTAGAAACCACGACCCTAAGAAAATGTGGCTTAGAAATCACGACCCTCAGTCATTTATATGTTTATTTAGTGTTTCAATCGTCAAACCTGTTAGGTGAAACAGGGCCAAAGCCACCCCCATATCACTATCCCACTAGTCTAGTCCACCCTCATAGCTACTCGAGCTTCCCTCTTTGTGCTCAAACAAGTTTCAAGTTCATGTCACACATCACACTTATGCATAAAAGGAAAACAAGGTACTTACACACACAAAATCACCATTTTCATGCTCAAAATCTCTTTTAAAATCATACACACACCAAGAATCTTTTCAATCTTAATCTGCATAGGTTACGTACTCAATTAAACCATCTGAAAAATTTAAAAAAAAATACACTTATCATTAAACAAACCACCACTTGCACACATAAAAACTATTTTGAAATAATACCCACACTAAAACATTTTTCAAACTCATTTCACGCCATTTTCATAATTTAATAAACAATTAAAAAAATTATAAAACAATATTAAAAGAGTGTCACATGGATTTACACACACTAAAGTAACCATTTATAAATTCAAACACATTCCAACATCACACACACTCAAATAAAATTTTAAAGTGTGACATGCACCACACAAATAATTTGATGGAAAAACCTTACACCATATGTAAAACATGTTTTCATAAACCACATAATTTAATAAGCCAAAAATAAAATATTATGAAACACTTTAAAAGAAATCACTTGGCGTTACCCACTAAACCCACACAAAACCTTCTTTTACGACCAAACGCACACGATGTCATGGTAAAAATATAATTTTCACCACTTGCACAAATTATTAAATTAACTGCATAATTTAAAAATCACTAAAAACTAACTAGATATAAGTTCTCAACAGAAAACACACACGTAATATAAACAAGTTACTAAACAATTTCAATACAAATCAAACTTCAATGAAAACCAACTTCGCACTACACAAATTAATTAAATAATATGCTAAACAAATTAAGCTTGAAAATTAATTCATCAAATAATAATTAGACATGGAAACACCTACTGGTGTGTAGCGACTTCGTGAAACAATCCGCAGACTTCCACCGCACACCACACGCACCGCGAGCAAAAGGAATTGGACCTTAAAATAATAATTTGAACAAAAAAAAAATAGATTAAAAAATGACCCCTAAATAAGACTTATACCTTCTGGAAGGAACAAGACTCAAAGTAAGAATAAAGAGGAACTTAACCAGATGGGGGGTGTCATGGGAGATGCGTCGTGCCGGAAATCCAACTAGAAAAGAGGGTCGATGCAAGTTCGGGTGAGGCAGCGGGTGGCATGGTTCGGGGAGAGGCAGCGGGACAACCCACAAGTGTTGTGAGTGAGGTGGGGTGGCGTGAGGGTGGTTTTCCGAAGCTGTTCATAGGGAGGAGGAAAAGCCAAAGGTGTGGGAGGGCGCCAGTCCGGACTTTCCGGAAGAGGAGGAGGCCAATGATACTACGGGAGCTCGGCTGGGGAGGGTAAGGCGGGGTGACGGTTGTTGGATGGAGCAAGAGGGCAGTGGGGTGGCAATTTTTGGATGGAGCAGGAGGGCAATGGGGTGACACTGGGCATGACAACAGGTGTCCGGGGGAGAGGTCGGATAGCGGATCCAGAGGGGAGCAGGGCGTCGGTCAGAGGCCGCTGTGTAAGGGAGGCACGCGAGCGAGTTGGTGGGGGAGTAGGGTGTGGCGGATCAGGGTGGTTCCAGGGCAACAATAAAATGGGGAAAGAAGGGCGGCAGTGTGATGGGATAGGGGGAAGGAGGTGCTATGCAACCTAAGGCCAGGGAGGGGTGCACAGGTGGGAGCACCGACCAAGAGTCTCAGCACGTGGGGGCTTTGTGGGAGATGGGAGAGAGATTGAGAAAGGGTAAAGGAAACCTTAGAAATAAAAGAAAATAAATAAATAAATAAAATTAAAAATAAAAATAAAAATAAAACTAACACAAAACAATAATAATATTAATACTCAATAATAATAATAATATCCTCAAATATTAAAACAATTCATTAAATTAAATTTCATTTTTATAATTTTATTTTACCACTCTTTAAATCTTATTTCTTTATTAATTCATTTTATTTAATTAATTGAATATCGAGCAGGTCACATGACATCCTAGGCAAAGCTACACGGTAAATCAAGCTTCGCCCGTGCACTGTACGCTTTCAAGCCCCGAGAACTCATTTATTGACAAAAACTCAAAATTCATCCGGGACTCATCCCACACCTCGACTGAATATTTCGAAGCCAAATAAAATAATAAAAAATAGTAACTTGATATAATGTTACTAATAATATTAATTATTATTTTATTAACTTAATAAAATTGATATTATTAACACTATAGATAATAATAATAATAATAATAATAATAATAATAATAATCTCAAACAATATTATTATCATTATCATTAAAATAGTCCTTTTAATTTTATCACACATCTTATTTTTATTGTATTCTCATTTTATTATTCATCACATTATATTCATCTGCCTTGAACATCAGGCAGGCAGTGCGGTGAACCAGGCAAGGTTGTGCGGTTCAACTGCGGTGCGTCGAATGCTGTCAGGGCCAAAAAATGTGTTTTTAAATAAGAACTCAAAAAATTTTAAGACGAGCTTCAACCTGGACTACCTAATTCCCAAAAAATTAATAAAATAAATGATTTAAAAATGGCAGGTGTGAAAAAATATATGTTTACCAATACCTAATTCCATTCCAATTGAGGATAAGGAAACTAACAATAACCAATGAAAGGTATGGATTATTTCTTAGCTGATGATTTGACATTATTGAATCATAGGATATGATTCATGATTTTGTTTGTAGGAAGAAATTATAAAAGAATAAGATATAAAAGCATAGATAAATTATCATGAATAATGTTCAATGATTAAGATGTCTACATTTTATAAATTTGAGAGTTATGTTAGATATCTGGGTGATGAAATGTTTAAAAGTATTAATGCTCTTTTGTTGATGGGATTAATTTGGAAGACTTTTCTCTTGTATGTGTAACCCTGAATTTTTTTATGTGAAAATGCTATTTGATGAAAAATTATCTTTTCTTTTGTGGATATAGTTATAAAGAACTGTTTGGGTTTATATGATCCTTGAATTTGAGGCAATTACAGGTTATTACTTTTTAGGATGCAAATACGAGGTATGAGATAACATTTGAGGTTAAAATATGTTATGGTTATTTTTGAGGAATTTATTTCATTTTTGGTAATGTTATAAAATTATATAGTTGTTGAAAAAGGATAACATGCAGACCATGTGACAACCCGTCGCGTACGACAAGGCCATGAGAATCGAACCCACAACCGAAGGGTGGTAAGGACGCATCACCTACCACTGAACTACGTGAAGTACCTGGTTAGTATGACTTATTATTTTTTAGTTAAATGATTTTATTAATCAAGAATAAGTTGATTTGGTATCTTATGTTTTATCAAATGTATATCCTTATTATAAGAAAATGATTTGGTGATTGAGTGATAAAGGTTATTTTGGAAGATGTTCTCTCTTTTTAGAACACTATATGCCTAAGGAAAATAGAATACTTTGGGAATTCAATTGAGGAGTAATGGTGTAATTTTATTTTGGAAGAATCTATGTTTTTATTGTGGAATTATAGTGATTTAGGTTATTTATGGAAATGATTAACCCATCATAGAGAATATGTTATTGGGTTAATTACTTTTAAGTATGTGACTTTAAGAGTAGTTGATGTTATTTGGAGATAAATGTTAAGATTTATCATGGAAGACTATGTGATCAAATCATTATAAATTTTGGGTTTCAGACTTAGTTTGGATTATTTTGAATAATTTTAAGGATATTTGTGTATTGAATGGTCTGTGTTGAGCTTTGGGTATTTTTTATTCAATTTTGGAGATTAAGAGTAGTATTTATTTTTTATAAAAGATTATCCTTTTTGGGGATTATCTGATCTTGTACTAACCTTTTTGGTTTTGGTTAATGTCTAAAGATAGGGGAAATATATGGTTCATCTTTTGTGGATCATGTTATTCTATAGAAGTTGATTCTAGCACTTAAGGTGTGACCAAGTCATCTTGAATACTCATCGTTTAGAGAAAAGATGAGTTTTTGGTAGAAACTTATTAAAGGATGAAACTCTACTTTAAAAGTAAGTATATTTCCTTATGTTCTTAGTAAATCTCATAAATAAATTCTATAACTTTATGAAAGGGAACTAAAAACAAAAAAACTTTGTCTGTTTAATTTTTCTACTAGGGAATTAAAGACTGTTTAACCTATCACAAGTATGTGGTTTTCTGGTGGTTAACTTTCTCTTGATCATATTTTCTATCACTTTCTATCAGAACTTGACACTTAGTTTATCCTCCATATCCATGTTTTAATGGAATCCTAGTATGTGTTATCTCGGGTGACCTTTTTTACTTCTCTTTATTTCTTTTAAAGTGATAGTTTCATTGACTCTTTTTTCAATTTGGGACTTTTAATGAAGTTTCCAAGCCCAATTTTAAAATTTCAAGGACACAATTTCCAAAAAGGGGGGAGGATGTAACGACCCAGGTATTTATAGAATAATACCTTTTCATATCTATTAATATTTATGAATAAGATATTAATATTATTTTAAAGAGGAAACTTTGTTCGATAGCGTACTTAACACGCAACAACGAGTTTCTTTGAAATATTATGTTGCTGTCACGACCCGTCCTCGGGGCCCGTGCCGTGACTACCCCAAGCCCGCCTTCCATAGGCCAGGGGCTGGCGACTAGCACCAAGGCGTAAAATCCCAGTAAACAGGGAAGGCATTGCCTTTATAAGTAACAACCACACAGAGTCAGCAAGCGGAAAGTAAAGTGCAGAAAGGTAAAGGGGCCGGAAATACAAGCCCAACTGTAAAGTACAACTGAAAAGTAAAGTACAGCAACTGAAGAAAAGACGGCGGCCTCGTGTCGTCCACTGGCAATCCCACCTGAAGGGTGGGTACAGATAGCCTCCAAGCTCCTCGGGCCCCACGTCCGCTCTGAGCACGTCCCGTCCAGTGGTCCACCTCCAGGTACCGTCCTGCTCCACGCCCCAACCGCGATCAGCGCTGTCCGTCGTCTGCAACCAACACCACGAAGTGCGGGCATAGCCCGTGCAGGGGTGAGTACAACTACTCAGTAAGGACCCCGAGACCCCCGAAGGTCTCCCGAAATCCACAAAGGATATAGCACAAAAGAAAGATGCAATCACGAAGTAACATCTGACTCGACTTAGGTATATGCCCATACATATACCTAAGTCCCCAATTCTAGCTCTGCTCACGAGCTCAAGAACAACTCAATCCACAAAGGAAAGCAAGACTCAAATCCACAAGGAGAGTAAACAGTAAATCCACAAAGGATAGTTCAACACAATCCACAAAGGAGAGTAACATAAGATTCAGCTCAACCAGGTATACTTTTTCAGATGACGTCAAAGACGATCACTGATCCGTCTAAGTCGTCGGACCCACGAAGGATCGATAGGTACTAACCCCCGCAGAAGACCCACACAGGATCGGGCTCACACAGAACCTGTAGGCAGTGGCTCACACAGAACCAGTAGGCAGTGGCTCACACAGAACCGGTAGTAGGACCCACATAGGATCGGGCACTGATCCGCGTAGGATCGCTGAGTGCAGTAGTCGACGCAGTCCACTGAGGTCCCTGCACAGTCGTCGCTGCAGTCCACGAAGGATCTCTGCTCTGCCGTCGTCGCAGTCTACTGAGGATCTCTGCTCTGCCGTCGTCGCAGTCCACGGAGGATCTCTGCTCTGCCGTCGTCGCAGTCCACGGAGGATCTCTGCTCTGCCGTCGTCGCAGTCCACGGAGGATCTCTGCTCTGCCGTCGTCGCAGTCCACGGAGGATCTCTGCTCTGCCGTCGTCGCAGTCCACGGAGGATCTCTGCTCTGCCGTCGTCGCAGTCCACGGAGGATCTCTGCTCTGCCGTCGTCGCAGTCCACGGAGGATCTCTGCTCTGTCGTCGAGGTCACAGCCAGCGCTAGGGTTCCCGCACGTAGCGAGCTCGTTCAGGAGGGTCCGCTCCACGAGCCGAGGGGCTGATACATCAACTGACACGTAGTCCGAAGTTGATGTATCCAAAAGTTCCGTATCGACAACAGGATCTCAACGCGACAGACGGCGCGTCAATCGGACGCCCGGTCTGAGAGTTATTGGCATTTTCGTCCCAGGGGCCCGGTTGGTTTTTAGGGCAAAACCAACCCGACCGTACTCCGCCTGTATCCGATCCTCGGGCGGAGTATGCCAAAAGTTCCGTCTCACTTAGAGGAAACTACCACAGCTGACGGTACGTCGTTCGGACGTCCGTAGCTCAAGTTATGAGCGTTTCCGCTCCGAGGGCCCGGTTGGCTTCGTGTACGAACCAACCCGGCCGAACCCAAAGTCTTCCGAAACCTTGAGTATAATATACCGAAACGACCGTCTCGATCCAAGGATCGCGTAGCCGCTGACGGTTCGTCAATCGGAGGTCCCAGGCCCAAGTTATGGGCGAAAGACCGAAGAGGGCCCGAAACGGGGGTACTGGGCCCGGGGCGACCCGGCCCGAACCCCCCCCCTGGGGTCGGCCGAACCGGGTCGGCCCGAACCGGGTCGGCCCGACCCGGCCCGAACCGGCTCGGCCGGGTCCGGTCCGGCCTGGGCGCGGCCCGGCCGACCGGACCGGCTCGGCTTCGGCCGAGCGGCCGAAGCGCTGCCGCCGCGGGTCAAACCCGCGGCTTTGGAGAAAACGCGGCCCGCGCGGGCCGCGTGCTGGAAGGCCGGACCGCGGACGCGGTCCGGCGGCTCGCCGCCGCCGCGGCTCGGCCGCGGCGGACTCCTCCGGCGGCGCGCCGGGCGCCGCCGCCCCCGGTCGCCGGCGCCGCCGCGCCGGCGACCCGCGCCGCCGCCTCCTTCCGCGGGCCGCCGGAGATGTTCCGGTGGCCCGATTTGCCTCCCGTCTGCGCCGTTGTTCCTCCCGGGATGCGTCCTCCACTGCGGAATCAACATATGGCCCTTGCGTCGCGCTTTTGCCGTCGCTCGCCAGATCCGCACACAAAGGAAGATCGACGGAGGGTTGCCGGGTCTTGTTCGTTAGACCCGCACCCTCCGCGTTAGTCATAATCAACGGGAGAAACAGGAAAGAAACCAATCAACAATTTTAAATAAATTAAAATTGTTTCGTGATCGGGTTCTATATTTCAAAAGAAAAAACACGGGATTTTAAAAAGAATTCCAACATCCCTTACCTTGTCGTTGCCGAACGGGGGATCGTCGCGGGATTTGCTCGTCGCGGAAGATGGAGATCGCCGCGTCGTCGCGGAATCGCTCGTCGCGTCGCCAATCTCCGGATCAAGATCAACGGATTTAATTAGTTTAAATCCGTTGATATTGAAATTAAAAAGGGAGAAGAAAAGATCCGATTCTCACCTTTGTTGCCGAACGAGGATCGGCCGCGGAAGAAAGACGTCGCCGAAGAACGTCGCGGGTAGATCTCGTCGACGTCGCAGATCTTGGTGTGCGTCGTCGAATTCCGTTCGCCGGAGTTCTTCGCGTTCTTCGCGTTCTTCGCGTTCTTCGCGTTCTTCGCGTTCTTCGCGTTCTTCGCGGAGAGGGTGGAGGAACGAAGATTCTTTCAAATCCTTTCCAAGGATTTTTGGGTTGGTCTTATTTTATAAACATGCCAACACGAAACCGGTTAAGAAACGATCCATCAATTCGTTGAATTAATTCAACGAAAGAAACGACCCATTTAATTCACGAAGAAACAGTCCATTTAATTCACGAAATAAACCGCCCAATTAAATGGTCTGTTAAGAATTAAAGAAAACGCGTCGGTTGACTTTTCAGTTACTTTGACGGGTTTTCGCGGGTGCGTTACTTAGCGAAAGAAACGGCGGGGCTCGTGCGGGTCCCACCGCACAAATATCCTACCAAGGGGTAGGATATTTCTGGATAGCATCCTATCCAGTTCAACTCAGTTCAAGCCGTCATTAAGTGACTTCAAGTGGCTTCCAAGCAGCTTAAGTGAAATAAAATAAAGTTGTCGCACAAACTTTATTTTATTTCTGACTTAAAGCCGTAAAATTTAAAAACCACGTCTGAGCAAACGCAACTCCGGAAGAGGCGTTTCTAAGCAAAAACCGGCGCTGCGATTTCATCGGTGCCCTCAGAATTCGATTCCGGGCACCGGTTCAAAAGATAGAAAACCCCGCTCGTCCGTTCACTGAACGTACCCGAGCCAAACTTCGGAAATTGATTCCGGGCACACCGGGCCTCGGAATCAGGTGCCGTCTGAAGCTGCGTTCTTGTAAAATTCCAAAGAAAATTAAGAAAAAAAAATTTCCTTGAAATTTGCGGGTCTTTACATTACTCCCACCTCAGGGCTTTACGTCCCCGTAAAGATACATCAAAAACTAGGGGAACAAATGGGGGTACTGAGCACGCATCTGAGCCTCCCGCTCCCAAGTGCTCTCCTGGAGGTTCCCGTGCTGCCATCTGACGCGCACAAGAGGAATCGACCGCCCACGTAGGACCCGCTCCTGTCGATCCTCGATCTCCACTGGAACCTCCGCAAAAGTCGCCCCATCGTCCACGTCCAGCTCCCCAAAGTCGATGATGTGCGTCGGGTCGTGCACGTATCTCCTCAGCTGAGACACGTGGAAGACGTCGTGCACCCGGTGCAACTGAGGTGGTAGAGCCAGGCGATAAGCCACCTCTCCTATCCTGCTGAGGACCTGGAAAGGCCCGATGAAGCGGGGAGACAGCTTGCCGCCTCGGCCAAATCTCCGTAAACCACGTCGAGGTGAGACACGCAAAAAGACGTGGTCGCCATCCTCGAACTCTAGTGGCCTCCGCCTCCTGTCAGCATATGACTTCTGCCGGCTCTGAGCTGTCCTCATCCTCTCCTGGATGATTTGGACCTTCTCTGTCGTGGCTCGGACCATCTCTGGTCCCACGAGTGCTGACTCCCCAGGGTCTGTCCAGCACAACGGTGATCTGCAGGGTCTGCCGTACAACGCCTCGTATGGTGCCATCCCGATGGTGGAGTGGTAGCTGTTGTTGTACGCGAACTCCACCAAGGGTAGGTGGTCCTCCCAGCTGCGACCAAAGTCGAGAACACATGCACGGAGCATGTCCTCGAGTGTCTGTATGGTCCTCTCCGTCTGACCATCCGTCTGAGGGTGGAAGGCTGTGCTCAGATGGAGCCGCGTCCCGAACGCCTCCTGCAACCCCTTCCAAAGCCTGGAAGTGAAACGAGCATCTCGATCGGAGACGATAGACGATGGCACACCGTGAAGCCGTACGATCTCCTGGACGTAAAGACGTCCCAAGCTCTCTACTGAGCCCTGCTCTCTGATGGGTAAGAAGTGTGCCGACTTGGTAAGTCGGTCGACAATCACCCAAATGGAGTCGTGACCTCTGGAAGTACGTGGAAGTCCAGTCACGAAGTCCATAGATATGCCGTCCCACTTCCACTCCGGGACCTCCAAGGGCTGTACCAAGCCTGCTGGTACCTGATGCTCTGCCTTCACCTGCTGGCAGGTGAGGCATCGAGAAACGAACTCTGCCACAACTTTCTTCATGCCCGGCCACCAGTGCTGTCGTCTGAGATCCTGGTACATCTTTGCCACTCCGGGATGTACCGCCAAGGGAGAAGTGTGAAACTCTCTCAGCACCTCCTCTCGTAGAGCGACTGGCACGAAGGTACGTCCTCTGAAAAGGATGTCGTGCTCTGCTCCAAGGGAGAAACCATCAGGCGCCTGACCTGAGGATATCAGTGCACGCCGGGTCTCACAGTCAGCGTCCCCACGCTGAGCCTCTCTGACCCGCTGTAGAAGTGGAGGAGAGACTGTGAGAGACTGAAGAAAGGCTGCTCCGTCTCTATCCACGAAGGATATCTGCAAGGAGGCTAGCTGCTCCGTCGCCTCCTCAAGTAGCTGAATGCCCGTCCTCCTGCTGAGGGCATCGGCTACCACGTTTCCCTTCCCAGGAGTATAGACTATCTCAAAGTCATAGTCCTGGAGGAACTCAAGCCATCTCCGCTGTCTCAGGTTCAGGTCCTTCTGAGAGAAGATATACCTGAGACTCTGGTGGTCAGAAAAGACTGTGAAGCGCTCGCCCATCAGATAGTGCCGCCAAGTCTTCAGAGCGAAGACCACTGCTGCTAACTCCAGGTCATGAGTGGCGTAGTTCTGCTCATGCGGCCTCAACTGACGTGATCCGTAGGCGATCACGGCCCGCTCCTGCATCAGGACGCACCCGAGTCCAGTCCCTGATGCATCGCAGTAAACTACGTACCCAACTCCCTCCTCAGGCAACCTCAAGATAGGTGCGCTGGTCAATCTCTGTCTCAGCTCCTGGAAGCTCTGCTGACATCTGTCTGACCACACGAAGGGTTTCCCCTTCTTCGTTAAGGCTGAGAGTGGTGCCGCAACTCTGGAGAAGTTCGGCACAAATCTCCGATAGTATCCCGCTAGGCCCAAGAAGCTCCGCACCTCTGTCACGCTCTTGGGTGGCTCCCAAGCTAGCACTGCCTCGATCTTCGCGGGATCCACTGCAACTCCCGCCTCAGAGATGACGTGTCCCAAGAAATGGACCTCACGTAACCAGAACTGGCATTTTGAGAGCTTGCCATAAAGCTGGTGCTCTCGGAGTGTGTCTAGCACAACTCGCAGGTGGTAGGCATGCTCCTCCTCAGTCGTCGAGTATACCAAAATGTCGTCAATGAAGACAACGACAAATCGGTCGAGGTATGGCTGGAAGATCCTGTTCATGAGGCTCATGAACACCGCTGGAGCATTGGTTACGCCGAACGGCATAACCAAGAACTCATAATGGCCATACCGACACCTGAAGGCCGTCTTCTGTACGTCCTCGTCTCGAACTCTGAGCTGATGATAGCCTGACCGGAGGTCTATCTTCGAGAACCACCGCGCTCCCTTGAGCTGATCGAAGAGGTCATCAATCCGTGGCAGCGGATACTTGTTCCTCACTGTCACCTGGTTCAGGCGACGATAGTCGACACATAGTCGTAAGCTCCCGTCCGCCTTCTTGGCGAACAAAATCGGGGAAGCCCAGGGTGAAACACTGGGTCGGATAAACCCCTTGCTCTGCAAGTCCTCTAACTGTACCCGCAGCTCTCGAAGCTCGGCGGGGGCCATCCGATATGCTGGAGTAGATATCGGGGCTGTCCCGGGGTACAAGTCGATGTAAAAGTCTACCTCTCTACGAGGAGGTAGCCCTGGAACGTCGTCGGGAAAGACGTCCACGTACTGGTCCACCACTGCAGGAAAAGCCGGACTCCGCACGTCCACTGCTCCTAGGATGAGGCTAGCCAACTGATGTGAGATGGGCTGCACTCTCCTCCGCGGAAGTCCATCCTGTGCTGCAAAGGTTCCCTTCTCGCCGGTGAAGGTAAACCTGCTCCCGTCGGTACGAACACATCGCACCTTGCGCCTAAAACAGTCGATCTGGGCATGAACCGTGGATAGCCAATCCATGCCCAAGATGACGTCGTAAGGCCTCGACGCCGCTACAAGGAGATCCCAGCCGAAGCTCTCGCCTCCTAGAGTAAGCTCACACTGCCGGCACCAGTGCGTAATCGTCGAGTCTGCTCCCGTAGGAGTCTCTAGCCGTAAGGATCGAGCCAACGGCTCAGTCGGAATCTCCGAGCTCCGAACAAGGGCAGAGGCTATGAAAGAGTGACTCGCTCCTGTGTCTATAAGTACTGCAGCAAGGGTGGAATAGACACAGATCGTACCTCGAATCATCTCTGGCAAGTCGGGGTCGTAGGCCTCCACTGCCTGGAGCTGGGCCTGTCCCTGCCCGCCAGCTCCCTGTGGTCGAGGTGGCCCTCCTGGTGGTGGTGGGGGTAGAGCCTGGAAGCGTCGCCCACCACCCGCTGCTCGGCCAGCTCCTCTGCCTCGTCCGCCTCCTCCCTGCGGACCGCCACGATCGACCCTCTGCCTCTGCCTGGGTGGCCCCTCCACCGTCTGCTGCTCCTCTGGTCGGCGAGTCGGGCAGTCACGAGCCATGTGACCCTGCCCGCCGCAAGAGTAGCACAGCCTGCCTCTCGAAAGGCTGGCACTCCGCTGTGTGCCTCGTACTGCTGAGCCGGTGTCCTGAGGCCGTCTGCGTGGGGGTCTGGTCTGCCTGGACCCGTGAGTCATCCGTCGGCTACCTGCTGCCGAAGACTCAGCTACCTGCCGCCCTGCGCTAGGTCTCGCCGCTGAAGAAGGCTCTGCCAGGAAGCTCTCGATCAGGAGGGCTCGCTCCAGCACTCCTGCCTGGGTCGGAATGCTGAGGGAGATCAGCGACGCCCGAATCTCCTGTCGCAAGCCCTGCTCGAAGGTCCGGGCCCGGAAGAAGGGGTCCCGTACCATGTCGGTCGAGTAGCGAGATAGGTCCGTGAACCTCGCCGCGTACTGAGCGACCGTCATGCTGCCCTGGCGCAGCTGGAGAAGCTCCTGGATGCGCACCGCTCGGAGGGTGGCCGGGACGAACTCAGAGCGGAAGAGGCTCTCGAAGTCCGTCCAGAGCAGGGATGCCTCATCGTGAACCTGGAGCATCAGGCTCCACCATCGTCCTGCCGCCGCCTGCAGGAGGCTCGCTGCGAGGATCACCATGAGATCCGCTGGTGTCCTCACTAGCCTGAAGATCCGTACCACCGCCTCTAGCCAGTCCTCGGCGGCCTGGGGGTCCGCCTCACCGCGAAACCTGGGCGGTCGCTGGCTCTGAAACTCATGCAGTGCCCCGAGGCGACGTGCATCGTCAGCGTCTGGTACTGGTAGCATCGGTGGCTCGGCGGGTAAGGCTACCGCCGGTGCCACTGCTGGCAAAGGGCCCTGCACCGAGGCCTCGTCGCTCGGTGGGCTGCCATCGCGCCCAACACTCGGAACCCTAGCTGGCAGTCGTCGCGGGGCCATCCTGAAAAGGAGAACAAGAGCACCACAGTCAGAACAGTATACCTGGCGAGCTGGCACAAGTAATCACAAGGAAAACTTGAGACTTTCATAAAGCAGATCAGTATACCCGGTGAGCTGACATAAGTAATCACAAAGAAAACTTGAAACACACACGCAATCAATGTTTTCATGCATTAAGTCGGAAATCAGGAGTCAGGGTCCTGGTGTACGGATACGTCGGCCGCCGCACCAACACTGGGCTCCCTGAACTGATAACCACACTCAATACACTAAACACTATTGCTTCACATAGAAAGAAAGGACGATCAGAGTCTGCGGTAGAACCGACCACCTCTGATACCAATTTGTCACGACCCGTCCTCGGGGCCCGTGCCGTGACTACCCCAAGCCCGCCTTCCATAGGCCAGGGGCTGGCGACTAGCACCAAGGCGTAAAATCCCAGTAAACAGGGAAGGCATTGCCTTTATAAGTAACAACCACACAGAGTCAGCAAGCGGAAAGTAAAGTGCAGAAAGGTAAAGGGGCCGGAAATACAAGCCCAACTGTAAAGTACAACTGAAAAGTAAAGTACAGCAACTGAAGAAAAGACGGCGGCCTCGTGTCGTCCACTGGCAATCCCACCTGAAGGGTGGGTACAGATAGCCTCCAAGCTCCTCGGGCCCCACGTCCGCTCTGAGCACGTCCCGTCCAGTGGTCCACCTCCAGGTACCGTCCTGCTCCACGCCCCAACCGCGATCAGCGCTGTCCGTCGTCTGCAACCAACACCACGAAGTGCGGGCATAGCCCGTGCAGGGGTGAGTACAACTACTCAGTAAGGACCCCGAGACCCCCGAAGGTCTCCCGAAATCCACAAAGGATATAGCACAAAAGAAAGATGCAATCACGAAGTAACATCTGACTCGACTTAGGTATATGCCCATACATATACCTAAGTCCCCAATTCTAGCTCTGCTCACGAGCTCAAGAACAACTCAATCCACAAAGGAAAGCAAGACTCAAATCCACAAGGAGAGTAAACAGTAAATCCACAAAGGATAGTTCAACACAATCCACAAAGGAGAGTAACATAAGATTCAGCTCAACCAGGTATACTTTTTCAGATGACGTCAAAGACGATCACTGATCCGTCTAAGTCGTCGGACCCACGAAGGATCGATAGGTACTAACCCCCGCAGAAGACCCACACAGGATCGGGCTCACACAGAACCTGTAGGCAGTGGCTCACACAGAACCAGTAGGCAGTGGCTCACACAGAACCGGTAGTAGGACCCACATAGGATCGGGCACTGATCCGCGTAGGATCGCTGAGTGCAGTAGTCGACGCAGTCCACTGAGGTCCCTGCACAGTCGTCGCTGCAGTCCACGAAGGATCTCTGCTCTGCCGTCGTCGCAGTCTACTGAGGATCTCTGCTCTGCCGTCGTCGCAGTCCACGGAGGATCTCTGCTCTGCCGTCGTCGCAGTCCACGGAGGATCTCTGCTCTGCCGTCGTCGCAGTCCACGGAGGATCTCTGCTCTGCCGTCGTCGCAGTCCACGGAGGATCTCTGCTCTGCCGTCGTCGCAGTCCACGGAGGATCTCTGCTCTGCCGTCGTCGCAGTCCACGGAGGATCTCTGCTCTGCCGTCGTCGCAGTCCACGGAGGATCTCTGCTCTGTCGTCGAGGTCACAGCCAGCGCTAGGGTTCCCGCACGTAGCGAGCTCGTTCAGGAGGGTCCGCTCCACGAGCCGAGGGGCTGATACATCAACTGACACGTAGTCCGAAGTTGATGTATCCAAAAGTTCCGTATCGACAACAGGATCTCAACGCGACAGACGGCGCGTCAATCGGACGCCCGGTCTGAGAGTTATTGGCATTTTCGTCCCAGGGGCCCGGTTGGTTTTTAGGGCAAAACCAACCCGACCGTACTCCGCCTGTATCCGATCCTCGGGCGGAGTATGCCAAAAGTTCCGTCTCACTTAGAGGAAACTACCACAGCTGACGGTACGTCGTTCGGACGTCCGTAGCTCAAGTTATGAGCGTTTCCGCTCCGAGGGCCCGGTTGGCTTCGTGTACGAACCAACCCGGCCGAACCCAAAGTCTTCCGAAACCTTGAGTATAATATACCGAAACGACCGTCTCGATCCAAGGATCGCGTAGCCGCTGACGGTTCGTCAATCGGAGGTCCCAGGCCCAAGTTATGGGCGAAAGACCGAAGAGGGCCCGAAACGGGGGTACTGGGCCCGGGGCGACCCGGCCCGAACCCCCCCCCTGGGGTCGGCCGAACCGGGTCGGCCCGAACCGGGTCGGCCCGACCCGGCCCGAACCGGCTCGGCCGGGTCCGGTCCGGCCTGGGCGCGGCCCGGCCGACCGGACCGGCTCGGCTTCGGCCGAGCGGCCGAAGCGCTGCCGCCGCGGGTCAAACCCGCGGCTTTGGAGAAAACGCGGCCCGCGCGGGCCGCGTGCTGGAAGGCCGGACCGCGGACGCGGTCCGGCGGCTCGCCGCCGCCGCGGCTCGGCCGCGGCGGACTCCTCCGGCGGCGCGCCGGGCGCCGCCGCCCCCGGTCGCCGGCGCCGCCGCGCCGGCGACCCGCGCCGCCGCCTCCTTCCGCGGGCCGCCGGAGATGTTCCGGTGGCCCGATTTGCCTCCCGTCTGCGCCGTTGTTCCTCCCGGGATGCGTCCTCCACTGCGGAATCAACATATGGCCCTTGCGTCGCGCTTTTGCCGTCGCTCGCCAGATCCGCACACAAAGGAAGATCGACGGAGGGTTGCCGGGTCTTGTTCGTTAGACCCGCACCCTCCGCGTTAGTCATAATCAACGGGAGAAACAGGAAAGAAACCAATCAACAATTTTAAATAAATTAAAATTGTTTCGTGATCGGGTTCTATATTTCAAAAGAAAAAACACGGGATTTTAAAAAGAATTCCAACATCCCTTACCTTGTCGTTGCCGAACGGGGGATCGTCGCGGGATTTGCTCGTCGCGGAAGATGGAGATCGCCGCGTCGTCGCGGAATCGCTCGTCGCGTCGCCAATCTCCGGATCAAGATCAACGGATTTAATTAGTTTAAATCCGTTGATATTGAAATTAAAAAGGGAGAAGAAAAGATCCGATTCTCACCTTTGTTGCCGAACGAGGATCGGCCGCGGAAGAAAGACGTCGCCGAAGAACGTCGCGGGTAGATCTCGTCGACGTCGCAGATCTTGGTGTGCGTCGTCGAATTCCGTTCGCCGGAGTTCTTCGCGTTCTTCGCGTTCTTCGCGTTCTTCGCGTTCTTCGCGTTCTTCGCGGAGAGGGTGGAGGAACGAAGATTCTTTCAAATCCTTTCCAAGGATTTTTGGGTTGGTCTTATTTTATAAACATGCCAACACGAAACCGGTTAAGAAACGATCCATCAATTCGTTGAATTAATTCAACGAAAGAAACGACCCATTTAATTCACGAAGAAACAGTCCATTTAATTCACGAAATAAACCGCCCAATTAAATGGTCTGTTAAGAATTAAAGAAAACGCGTCGGTTGACTTTTCAGTTACTTTGACGGGTTTTCGCGGGTGCGTTACTTAGCGAAAGAAACGGCGGGGCTCGTGCGGGTCCCACCGCACAAATATCCTACCAAGGGGTAGGATATTTCTGGATAGCATCCTATCCAGTTCAACTCAGTTCAAGCCGTCATTAAGTGACTTCAAGTGGCTTCCAAGCAGCTTAAGTGAAATAAAATAAAGTTGTCGCACAAACTTTATTTTATTTCTGACTTAAAGCCGTAAAATTTAAAAACCACGTCTGAGCAAACGCAACTCCGGAAGAGGCGTTTCTAAGCAAAAACCGGCGCTGCGATTTCATCGGTGCCCTCAGAATTCGATTCCGGGCACCGGTTCAAAAGATAGAAAACCCCGCTCGTCCGTTCACTGAACGTACCCGAGCCAAACTTCGGAAATTGATTCCGGGCACACCGGGCCTCGGAATCAGGTGCCGTCTGAAGCTGCGTTCTTGTAAAATTCCAAAGAAAATTAAGAAAAAAAAATTTCCTTGAAATTTGCGGGTCTTTACAGTTGCACACAACTTTGAATTATACTGAAAAGTAATATAATAATAATATTATTTTAAATAGTGGTTAACGCATAGCCATTGTATTGCTGAGAATGAAATTAACTAACTAAATTATGATTACATATGTTTTGGTAAATGTCTTTACATTTATCCAATAAATTTTAGAGGCCTAAAATAAGAATGAATTTGATTTTAAGCATGAAATACTCTAATATTTTTTAAAAGGTCAATTTACCGCCTTTTGATGGAGAACCTTGTTTAAATATAGTTTTTTTTTACTTTTATATATTCCATTTGAAAAAAATAAAAATTTTATTTTGAATCGGTACATCAAAATTTACTTTGGGTAATATTTAGGTATTTTTCTAATAAAGTTCATTTTTTGATGAATAGTGAAAAATACTGCATTTTAATTCAAAACTGTCTTTTAATCTAATTTATTTATATGATTATAATGTCCTTTTAATTTTTTTAAAGTTTAATTAGATTATATTTTTATCATTTAATCAAATTTTGGTCATTGAAATTAATTTCACTTTGAAATTGGACATAAACACATGTCAATCTTTTGGTAGTATTTACTTCTTAAAAACTCGCTTTTTGATTTTGACAATGGAAATTAATTTTAAATTTATTTCTGAAACTTCTATGTTTTAAATTTGGAAAAATGGATTGCATATTTGGAATCAGGATATCCAAATTGTGTAAATAGGTAACTTTTATTTTTAGACACTATAAATAGTAACTTCAGAAAATATTTTATTTACCATTGTTAAAGGGTAAATCTGGTAAATAAGGGTAAAAATAATAATATTATAATAATATTAAATTACCCTAACACGTGTCCTAACCCTATTGGATGATACATGTCCGACCATGGGCATCCTTGGGTCGATTTTGGGACCCCATGGAGCCACTTGTAAGTGAAATGACATTTTATAAAAATTAATTTAAAGTTAAGGATAATGTAACATAAACATATATATTTTAGTAAAAAAAATTTTATATGGGGTTATTTAAGTTATATTTTAGACTAAAAATAATCATTAGAAATATAAAAATATTTTCTACATCATGATATTTTATTTATAATTTTTAGACATCAAATAAATAAATTTATTTATGACACAATGATGATGTAGTGATTACCTTATTAATGAATGATTTAAATAAATGATATTATACATATTAAAATAAATTTATTTTGAAACTTTTTATTCCATAAACGAGTTTTAAAGATTAGGATGACTTTTTATATTTTAATTGATGATGGTTTTTTGAAAGAATCAATTTGGTTTGTATTTTTTAAAAAGTCATGATATGAATAGTGTCAAAATTGACATAATTCATATTTTAAAATATAAAATATTTTATTAAATATTATAAAATTAAAAAAAATATAATATTATTATAAATAGTTATCATAAGTCTATAATTTTATTATTGACTCTTTAGTTGGATATTTGTCATGTTTGGTAAATATTTTGATTCTCAAAGTGTTAAATTCTTGATAAAATGGTAAGAGTAAAAAAGGGTTAAATAAAAAATATAAGGATTAAAAAATATCCAAAACCTATACAATTATTATTGGATGATTTTATTTCGACTTATATTCATCTTATATTCTAATTTAATGAGTTTTGGACCTTTTGAAACCAAAATCCATTTTATAATAAAATAATACTTTCAAACTTTCCTAAAGAGCCCCTCCCCCCCCCCCTTATAAAAGTCCATCACCTCTAAACAATTACTCACAACTCTAAAACATGTTGGATCATCCAAAATTTGATCCAATAAGCTCTAAACATCCTTATTTTCCTCCTATAATCCTTTCTTTAGGCATAAGGCAATTTAAGAAAGCCTTTTAGTTCAAACCAAAGGGAGTTAACCGATTTAAAGGTAACATCTTCTCTCAAGTTCTTTTCTTTTATTTTCCTTCTCCACTCCCTATTATCTTCTTATTATTTGTTTAAATAACAAAATCAGTATCCTTAATATAATAGGTTATTGTTTTGAATATAATTCAAGCTACACTTCCATATACCTCCATCTAATGGGTATAGATCATATTGTTTCTATGGACGGCGAACTACTGCCTCACGAAATGATGATTGTTCAATCTTCTCATACCACCTCTAATGGTGGCCATTATGATGGAATTTTAATTATATATGATATATATGATATTTATTTTATCTCTATTCTTCTTTAATTCTCATTTATAATATACCTTTATTCTTTTCATGTTGTATAAATACAGTAATTTCATTTGAGGAAATGCGGACTACCGCCCCCTCAAAGTGATATGACTCATTCATGCCATAAATGGAACATATAAAGTATGGTGTTAATTAACTTATGTAAAATATATAAAATATGATATTATACTGGAATTATAATATACTTATGTATAATTTTAATTTAATTCCTTTAAAAATGAAAAAAAAGAAATGATAGTAGCGTTCATGCGTACGTACGACTTACCATCTCCATGAACGGTGCATTTCATTTTCATATATCCAAATGATATAAACTATTATAAATAAATATATACTGAATATATAATTATATATATGATATATAAATCATGAATATCATTCTGGAGATAGACTTTTGACCACATGGACAATTTGTAATTATAACAAGTTCATTTTTGACTCAAGTACCAAATATCGGTAAAACAACCAATATTAACTTAAATAATTATGTAATATTTATAGCAAGATAATAAGTGATATAAAAGGAATAATAATCTTGAAAAATGTTCTGAATCAAGTAATAATTAACTTAATTTTATTATTCAGGAATAACAAGGAACATACATGACAATTTCGACTCAAGGTAGGGGAACCTTTCACCCTCCTCTTTTATTCAAAGACTTTCTTCATGTTATGTATTTTAATTTAAATTTTCTTATGTTGGGATATGTTATTATATATAATTATTACTGTACATTTTATTTCCAAGTGATGAGAGACCCTTTTCTCTCTCATCAACTCATTTTCTGAATTTTTAAGTGACGCCGTTATGCTGCCAAATTTTTGTAAGGGAACTTCTTAACCCAATTTCCATTATTTTGGTTAATCTTCTACTTTTTGATTATGTCACGCTATTATTATGTGAGAAATAAATTTTGATATCCTATATTTTATTTATACATTCCTTATGTGTACTTATAGTGAATACACATAATTGATCTATTTTATTTACAAAATGATCTTTGTAAGGGACTTCGTCTCAATCTCCTTTAATTGAGGCATATCTTGATGTTATGCACCTTTATTATCCTATATGGTGTATATAAAACCCTTTTGACATGTTATATCATGAATTATTATAATCTAATGATATTTAAAGTTTTTTTTTAATGTTATTCCTTAATTACTTTTATTCGAATGTTTCTCAAGTGGCAAGAGACTCTTTAACTAAAACATTGTTTTAAATGTTTTAAAGATTTATTCTTCTAAAAAATTCTATTTCATGTCCATGTATTTAAAAATGGTTTTTACGGATTTATTTATATGGATATTAGTGATTTAAAGTGAAAATTACTTTCAAAAGTTTCATAGTGGTATGGGACACTTTGATTCAAAACTCTTCTTTTTGAATGTTTTAAATGAATTGATTATGTCAACATATTGAACTGATATCTTGTGAATGAAATGTGTAAATTTTATCTTTAATCTATACTTGTTTTATGTATTATGAATATGTTATGGTTCTTGGTAATTTTTTACGTTTACTAGTGGTTTTGTGATAAACCTAGGGGGTGAGCCCGAGATAGCTCTCCAATGCATTGGGTAACGTGACAGAGGTAAATGTTAATGTTTATCTTAAGAGATTTAGGGAATATATTGTGATGGGTATTCCAAACATAACTCCCTATGTATATATGAAATCTATAATGTAAGTATGATATGGATGACACAAGTTACCTTTATGATTTATGATTTCTATGTGTTATTCGTAAATCTTATGATTTTGTGAGGTTTTTTAAGGAGCTTATGTTTTATGATTGAAAAGTATGATTTCATTGATTTGTATGTATTGATGGGATAATGTTTTCTTTCCTTGTTTTATAACCCTTGCTATGTTTTTTATGCTCATCCCAAGTTTTTTAATTTTTTTACAGGGTATAAGGAAGGTTAAGGGAATGGAAGAATTCAAGAAGATTTATATCAAGAAAAGGATTCTTGTTTTATTAAAGGAGTTTTATTTTTGTGAAAAAATGTTGGATAGAGTAGAAGTGTCTACTTTGTAATTTTTGATATGTAATGTAATAGTTACGACCTAATTCTATAAAAATCTAAACCTGAAAATATACTCAATGTGAATTCTTGACTTAACTCAAGATTATGAAATGTTTAAGGTTTGGGACTTATAGTTGGTATCAGAGGTCAGTTTAGATAACTTTAGCGGTTATGGTGTTATTTAAGCATAAGTGACATAACCATAATGGTTAGCATATTTGAAAGAGTCATAGTTATTTTAGATAAATTGAATGAGTTTAAGATAACATGAATAAGTATATATTATTATTTACCCTCCTCATAAGATTGTATATGATGATTTTACTAATATACTCACATTAACCTTTTTTTAGTAAATGGATAGATCTAGCAGGCACTAAAGTAACAATGGATGTGAAGAAAACTGTGACAGTTTTCAAAATAAGAAACTGAATGAAATGGGAGTTACAATGAGAAATATTACGGTTATTATAAACCAACTATCTAGAGTCATGATTGACCACCTGAACCTTGATGATTTTTATAAGGTATCATATATGTGAGAAACAAATCCCTACGGAAGTTTAGGTAATAATCATAAAGGCAAGTATATTCAAAATTCTATGTGTCAAGGATGTGGAAAGAAAAACCTAGGAAAATGCTTAAAAGGGATGGGGGTATGTTATAGATGTGGTAATGAAGGTCATAAAGCAATAACCTGTCATGGAAAAAGGAAGCATTTAGTTGACTCTAGGAAAGAGAAAGAAGTTATTTTTGAGGGATCAATTGAATGTTTTAAATGTGGCGTGCATGGTCATTATACAAATATATGTCCTACGAAGAAGGTTCGGGAGTGGGATCAGAAGAACCATACAAATATATATTTATCGATGCCTAATTCCATTCCAATTGAGGATGAGGAAACTGAAAATGACTAATGAAAGGTATGGATTATTTCTTAGTTGATGTTTTGATATTATTGAATCATAGGATATGATACATGATTTTGTTTATAGGAAGGAATTATAAAAGAATAAGATGAAAAACATGGATAAAGGATCATGAAGAAAGTTAGATGATTAAGATGTTTACATTTTAGAAATTTGAGTGTTATGTTAGATATCTGTGTGAAGAAATGTTTAAAAGTATTAATGTTCTTTTGTTGATGGGATTTGATGAGCGTTGTCGCACACGCTCTCAAAAATATTTTTTTGTGATTAACTAAGTGCAGCACAGTGGCTGACCAAGGTCATTCTCTCAATGAGGAAGTGAATTAAACAACCCTTAATAGGCTTGAAGAAAACAAAAAAAGGAAATAAGTGAAGACAAATTAAACACAATATTGGGGGGGGGGGGTTGTGACTTTTGGACAAAACACTAAACAGGCGAATGAGATGGACCAATAAAAGACACAATTTCTTTAAAAATACTTATATGAGAAGAAGTATTCGATCTAATATTCCCCCTAAATCATTAATTTATCCTTATCCCATATGATTATAATTAATTCAATTGAAATCCCCTAAACTTGTCAACCCCCAAACCCTACAGAAATTAACACGACCAAAAATATTGAAAAAATGAGCCTTTGGTCAACTTTGGAACTTCCAATCATAGCACCCTTCCTTGATTGTGATCCAAAATCCAAATTATGGTCAATGGTAAATTAGGATAGTATATAATCCCTGTATTTAAGAATTAATTGATTTGGGTATGTTTCAAGACCCGCCTTCACCAAAAGGAGGGAAGGGCCAGCAGATTTCCAGGCCCTTCCTTCTTTAAGTTGAAGAAGAGATAATGACCCCCGAAACCTGCCTTCAATAGGTCCCGGAGTGGCGACTAGCACCAAGGGTATATAATCACACACTAAATGGAAGGCATTACCCTTTTTCTTTTAATAGGATCGGGAGATAAGATAGTGAATCCCACAACAACACCAAAACTGAAAGAAAAGTAAATCCAAAAGTAAACCATTCCCACATGCATGTTCAAAAGTAAATGAAACATGTTACAAGAATTCCAAAGACAAAGTACCAAAAGAGAGAAAAACCAAAACAACAACTACCCAAAGTCCCGCGCTAGTATGGTCCCGCACGATCCCCGAAGTCCTCCTGGAAACCTGAAAGTAGTTTTATATACGTAGGGTGAGAAAACAAGTATACTTAGTAGGGAAAAACCAAAGACTCTCGTGCACAAGTGGGGGAACATACTAAAGTCCCATGAGAAAAAGAGAAAACCAAACACCTAACAAGGTAAACTATCCACCCAAGCCTCACCAAGGCACACTCACCAAATAACGCAAGTCAAGTAATGTATAGAAATAGCACATCGATGTTTGGGTACCCCGCGCCACTTTCCCACTAGTTATTGAAGACATTCTATGCATCGAACCAATCCCGCCATTCTCACCGCAGTCCCACTGCCACACCCCGCCCGCACACACTTGGTCCATAACTACACGCAGTCCCACTGCCGAATCCCACCCGCACACACCTGGGCCACATCTGTCACACGTAACCACGCCTGAAAACACCTAGGCCAAAACAACCACCACCACGCCCGAAGAAACCTGGGCTAGAAGATCCACTACGACACCTGTAGACACCTGGGCCTCATCCTGAAGATACTTGGGAAACTACCTGCCCGCACACACCTAGGCCATAACCACCACACTACCCCGCCTGAAGATTCTTGGGCTAATAATGGACCTCAGGCCATCACAACTTGCCCAAAGATACTTGGGCTATCTGGGAAAGGGAGCAGAAAAAGAGCTAATAACCAGCCACTAATACTAGTGTTGGGAAAAACACCCTCCCCCATGAATTGGGGGTGTTCGGCACTAAGTTATCAACTTGGGTGGGGTGCAAATAAGAAACACAAAACTACAATTATATGTATAGGTAATGAGAACTCACCCAAGTTTAGGTTTTTCTTCAGCCAGCTTAAAGAACACAAACAGTACCCCTATCCACGTCACAACTCACACCAAAGAAAACCCATTTGTCCGATACTTGTTTTCATGTTCAGTAATGATGTTTAAATAAGTTTCTGCACCTACTTGGGCAACTATCAAGCATAAGCACAAGCCAAGGAAAGAGTACAATCAACATCAACTTAAACATCCACACCCGGTTCTCTCGTAAAGTCACAACCACAAAAAGGAACCAAGGAAAACCCCAAGATATAGCCCCATGTTCAATATCCAGGAGCCAAAAGGTTTCTCAACAATAGAGGATCCCACCCCAGTTCGTGATATAACAAGGTAACCACATGATCTTAAGATTCACAACCACTGAAAGCATAACACAGGGGATTCCATCCCCAATTTGACAACCACTGAGAGTATAAAAACAGGGGATCCCATCCCCTCTCACATATCCCAACAACCAGACCATGTAAGAAGAACAATCAAACCACCACCACCAAGCAAAGCAGGCCCATGCTGGTATTTTCAGATTTATAAGATTTAACACACTCCATGATTTCAATTTTCGTGCCTTAACCGGGGTTATCATAGAAGGGATTGATCCTCATTCTTTCAATTTATTTAGCCGGATATACGTGATTAATCAAAATTCATTTACACAGTAAGGGTTATCCCCCACAAACACGATCCATTTAAACATCACCAGAGGTAAGGTTTCATTAGTGAATAGAGATAAGACCACTAACGACCATGATTTTCAGTAGGCATAAGCCCGCACAATTCAGAAAAGAATATCATAAAACATGGCAGCATCATCAAACACAGCCCCCCCCGTTCCTTGAGTCCGTTCATTATCTTCATTAAGGTTTGGGTTCATCCAATTATATAGAATCAAAAGAATTCCCACCCCGCATGATACACAAAAGTGAGAGACATAGGAGAAATTCCTTACTTGTTGATCAACGATCGACGCTGAGCCTGGCCGCGGAACTTCACGGATATCGATGCGGCTCGCCTGAATGAAAATCTGTTCGTCTGAACAAAGGGTACTACTAGCAGAGGGTGATCAATAAAAGAAGAAACCACGACTAACCCTTAGTTTATAAGGGCTGGGGACGGTTGAGATAAGAACGTGAAGCGTGTAAGGAGCGGGGTTCGTGGGTTGACCACGCGGCCCCACATGTTATTAAAGGGGTCTAAACCGACGTACACACCAGGTTAATTCATTAAATATTTAATTAAAACATTTATGGGCATTACTGGGATTTAAAATAAGCTTAACAGGGTCAAAATAGGGTTTAAAACCCAATTCGTGAAAAAAGGAGCGCTACTGGAAAAACCCCGTGGGGGTAGGCGAGAGCCACCGGTAGACCGAGCTACTGGTAAGCTCCAGCTACTGGTAGACCGAGCTACTGGTAGACAGATCTACCAGTAGACTGAGCTACCAGTAGACAGGGATACCGGTAGGCTGCGACTACTGGTAGACCGAGCTACCAGTTGTCCTGCTATCGGTAGGCTAAGGCTACCGGTAGGCCTACCGTTAGGCCAAACTTCACCGAGATTCTCAGACCAGAAAACCCAACATGAGATTTTCACAAAGTAATGGACCCCCAAAACTCGGGCCATTACAGGATGAGACTTGAACCCTAAAATTCTATCCCAAGTTGATTAGATTTTGCGATTGAGGTTTCACTCACACGGTTTACACAAGCCCGCCCACGCAGTCAAGTGCAAGTCGATCGAGTAACTTAAAAATTAGAACATAATTAATTTATCACAATTAATGAATTACAGTATGTTTATGGATTCAAAATAAATAAATGAATGGATTTGGGATTAGATCAACTACAAAATAAATCACACTTCCATGGGCAGTGTTGTCAGCATGGAGACGTTTTGCATAAGAAATGGGTTGATTGAGGAACACCCAATATCATCTCCACTCTTAGATTCCAGCCCAAGAAGAAAATCAAGAAGATGAAAAGAGAAGAACAGAGAAGATTTATTAAAGAAAATTCATGTTACAAGCATAAAAACAAAGAAAAACAAAGTGGATGTGGGAGATGAAAGCCTTTTGGAAGAGATGTTTACACAAGGAATTACTTCTTTCAAGAGTTTTGAGGGGTTCCCAAGAGCCACCCTTTCGGAAAAACCTTTAAAAATACTCTACCATCCCTTAAAAAGAGTGAAAAAATCCTTTAAATAGAGTTGGGGAGGGATAGGGTTACAAAACTTTATTAAATGTGAAAGGGAAATTCGGCCAAATTTTATAATCCCACTTTAACCGCATATTTTTACTCATAAAAACAAGAATTTTCTGGCCTTCTATAAGGATTATTTTTTCCTAGTCATGTCCCCGAGCTTTCCTCCAAATTTGAGTCCAATCCTAGTTCGGATGAAGAAGATACAACTCAAATGGTGAAGTGATGTCTAATATGGATAGTTCAGTCCAACTTTGTCTTAATGGCCCATTTACTCCACTCAAATGCACGATTTATCTCCCATGTCCTAAATAAAATTTGTATATAATTAATTCAGTAAAACATTTACAAAAGTTTAAGTCAAATTAATTTACATAAAAATATTTATGCTCAAAATAATACAGTGAATTTTAAAAGGGTAAAACTGGAATTTACATCAAATTTTCAAATGAATGATCTAATCCCAAATTTTCTATAAACTAACATATTTAGCACAATGTGAGGAAATTATTTCAGTTATTATCATTAAAATATTCAATAAAATTGTGTTTTATCAACTCCCCCACACTTACCCCTTTGCACTCTTGGGAAAAACCTCATATCATGTATTCCAAACAATGTTTTTTTGATAAGATATGCATGTTCATATTCCACAATCCATAGTAGAAAAATAGGCAAAGTAGAATAAAATAAAGAGTCAATATCAATAAATTTTAAAGTCATTGTATCATAGGTTGTGTTAAAACAAAATCGAGTGAGATTAATAACACTAATCAGAGAAAAAATAATTCATGGGTCTACCATGCCACTAATTCCCCACATGTGTGTGTGCCAATCATTTCAAGCTTGTCTCTCCACCCTTTATCCAGTATATTTAGTTCTATAAAAACTTGTCTTCTTACCTAATTCTATTCCACTGAACCTGTTCAACATCCTTTGCAATCAAATTCCAAAACCTACTCATTTAAACATTCCCAGAAGTCAAACCATGAGCTCCCGACCTAAATACCCCCACATGTTGTACATTTCTTCACTCCGTTATTTATTGATTTTTTTTTAATTTTTTTATATATACGTTTTTTTGTTTTTTTAGGGCATACAATAGTTAGATATTAGGTTCATATGCATAGGTCAATCTGGTATAGTAATGAAAATTATCAGAAGAGAAACAAACGTATGGAAAGACAATGTTATAAGCTAAAAAAATTAATTACCCTAAAAACACATTCAATTGGGTAATAGAAACTCACAAGTCATGATTGTGTGAAAAATGTGTAGAGAAATTAATGACATAATTTACCATGAATAAAAATCACAATGAATGGTGTAAAAATCTAAAAGATTTTATTATGACATAACCAATCATATCATCGACGAATTCCATTTTTATAAAAATCAACCCTTGATGATGAAATATTACTCATGCTTATAATTCTACCAATGAATTTTGAAAACATTCATTTTCTATATGTTCTAAATGTTAATGTTACATGATATATATTTTTTATATTTTTGTTTTTTTGTTTTTTTTTGGGTTTATTATTATTATTATTTTTGAAAATTTTAAACAAAAACTTAATAGAAAATACACACAAAATACATAAAAAAAACATAAATGAAAATCCTAAATATCTACCCCAAAATGTTTTCCCCTCCCCCACACTTAAAATATTACATTTTCCTCAACGTGAACCTATGAGATGATGGATGCACATGAAATGTATAATTTTAAATAGGACAAAGAATATAAAAGTGAAAGGATTAGGAACAGCCTGGTATGCTCAAGTGATGATGGGGTCATGCAGTGTGATGAAATCCACAACATCAGTAGGAAGTCCCTCAATGTATTTCTTCAAACATTGCCCATTGACTGTAAAGCTCATTCTAGTGTCCTCTTGTGTGATCTCCACTACACAATAAGGAAAAACATTAGATACAATATAAGGACCTAACCATCTGAAACACAACTTACCAGGCATCATCTTTAGTTGTGAACTGTAGAGAAGAACTTTCCCTCCAACATGAAACTCCCTTTATTGGATCATTCTGTCATGATCTGCCTTTGATCTTTATTTATAGAGCCTTGAGTTCTCATATGAGGATAATCGAATCTCCTCAAACTCTTGAATTTGTAGCTTCCTTTGAATTCCGGTTTGGGCCAAATACATGTTGCATTTATTTATAGCCCAATAAGCCCGATGCTCGACTTCCACGGGGAGATGACAGGCCTTCCCAAAGACAATCTGAAATGGGGACATACCAATGGGAGTCTTTTATAATATCTTATAAGCCCACATTTCATCATCCAAGCACTTTCTCCAATCCTTCCTATTCGGCTGCACGATTTTCTCCAATTTTTTTTTCAATTCATGATTTAAAACCTCAGCCTAACCATTTGTTTGGGGGTGGTATGGTGTTGATGTTTTGTGTGTCACCCCATACTTTCGAATGAGGGAAGCCAAATTATGATTACAGAAGTGAGTCCCCTAGTCACTGATGATAACCTTTGATTCTCCAAACCTACAAAAAATTTGTGTCTTGACAAAGTCCACTACAACATGATAATCATCAGTCCTAGTTGTATTGGCCTCCACCCATTTACTCACATAATCAAAAGAAACCAAAATATAAAAAAACAAATTAACTAGGAAAAGGGCCCATAAAATCGATGCCCCATGCATCAAATATCTCACAGAATAGTATGGGTTGTTGGGGCATCTTGTGTCTCCTAGAAATGTTCCCAGTATGTTAGTAACATGATCTCGACTTATAATACACATGAGAATCATGGAATAATCTAGACCAATATAATCTAGATTCTAAAACTTTCCTAGCTGTCCATTGGGGTCCAAAGTGTCCACTCCAAGAAAGTGTATGACATAATTGCAGAATAGACTCAAACTCATGATCAGGAACACACATCCTAATAACTTGATCACTAAACATGCGCCAGAGGTATGGATCATCCCAAACATAATATTGAGAATCTCTTTTTAATTTTTGGACTTGATGTTTCTTTAAAATTGTAGGGATTTCAGATGCAACAAGGTAGTTCACTAAATCAGTATACCAAGGATGCATACTTGATATGGAATAAAGATTCTCATCAGGGAAAGTGTCTTGAAGTGGTACCTGGGCCAAGGTTTCAGCATCTAGTATGTGAGTAATCCTACTCATGTGGTCTGCCACCAGGTTTTCAGACCCTTTCTTGTCCTTTATTTCAATATTAAATTCTTAAAGAAGGATCATCCATCAGATAAGTCTTGGCTTTATGTTTGGCTACTTCAAAAGGTACCTCAGAGCTGGATGGTCAGAAAAAAACTATTTTAGAGCCCAATAAATATGAATGGAATTTATCTAAAGCAAATATGATGGTAAGAAACTATTTTTCCATGGTTGTGTAGTTTGATTGGGCTTAATCCAATGTACTTGAAGCATAGTCAATCACATGTGAACGTCCATCCACCCTCTGTGATAAGATAGCTCCAACTTCAAAGTTGGATGCATTACACATAAGCTCAAAAGTAATGTACCATTGTGAAGGATATATGATCGGTGGAGTGGTCAAACACTTCTTCAGCTCATCAAATGCTACCCTGCATGAAACATCAAACACAAAATCAGAATCCTTTTGAAGTAATCATGACATAAGAAGAGAAATCTTACTAAAATATTTGATGAAGTGCCGATGAAATCCTACATTCCCTAGGAAAGATCTAAAATCACACACACATGAAGGATAGGGTAAGGATGAAATGATATCTACCTTAGATCTATCAACCACTATCTCATTTTTTGACACTACATGCCCTAAGACAATGCCATGATCTACCATGAAATGATACTTTTCAAAGTTCAAGACTATATTCTTCTTAATAAAACGATTCAAAACCTTTCCCAAACTACTTAGAAATTCATCAAATGAGGATACATACACTGTAAAATCATCCATAAATACCTCAATGAAGTTCTAAAGAAAATAAAAAAAAACTCACCATGCATCTCTGGAAGGTACCTGGGGCATTGTAAAGTCCAAATGGCATCCTCTGGTAGGAAAATGTGTCAAAGGGACAGGTTAATGTAGTCTTCTCCTAATCCTCTAGAGCTATAAGAACCTAAAAATATCCATAAAATCCATCCAAGAAACAATAATGTGTCTTCCCAACTATTCTCTCGAGCATTTGATCAATAAATGGGAGGGGGAATGGTCTTTATGAGTGGATCGATTTAGTTTCATATAATCAATACACACACGCCAACTGTTTTGTACCCTCACTGGAACTAACTCATATTTCTCATTTTTAACAATTGTAACACCACTTTTCTTAGGCACAAATTGAATAGGACTTACCCATTGAGAATCTAAAATGGGATATATTATACCTTCCTTGAGCAATTTCTCATCTTCTTTTTTAACAACTTCCAGAAGGGTTGGATTGAGTCTCCTTTGTGGCTACCTCACTAGTTAATCCCTATCCTCCAAAAGAATTTTGTGCATGAAAATGGAGGGGATAATACCTGATATGTCACCCAAGGTCCACCCAATTTCCCTGATGTACTCCCTCAAAATATTCAAATGTTTTTCTTCATGTTTAAAAGAGAGGTTTTTAGCAATGATAAAAGGTAATATTTTACCACTCAACAAGTATGAGTATTTGAGATTAGGTGGAAATGGCTTGAGTTCCAATATAGGGGGTGATTTATAGATGGGAATAGTTAAGGAACTGAAATATGTGCTCAAAGATAATCAGTATCAGAATAGACATCATCAAAATTAGAAAATAGTTCATCAAATACATTAGTATACTCAAAATCCATGTCATAATCAGAGTTCACGTGATCAAAATCAGAATATGAATTCATTTCAAAATCAAATCTAAGAGAGTCTTGTTCATTATAAATGGGTGTGGAAGTGCTCTTAGACATCAAACTAGAACTAATGCTCATAATCTCCCTAAGCATATGAAAATCAATTTCCATGGGGTTTTTACTTGGTGGTTCAAAATGGGAGATAACAAAAGCAGAATGGTCCTCTAAGGGGTACTTAATGGAGTCCATAACATTAAATATCACAACTTTATCTCCAAACTCCACGGAAAGTGTACCCTCATGTACATTTATGATAGTTTTTGCAGTTTTGAGGAAGGGAATACCTTAGATAATTAGATCATAATAACTTACTTGATCATCCTCCATGTTAAGAATGTAGAAGTATGCTGGAAAGATCATGTATCTTACCCTAAAAAGTATATCCTCAAGGACTACCACTAGATATGTTGTAGCTCTATTCTACAAATGCACCACTACTCTTGTCAGATTCAAATCACCAACCTGTAAATAAGAGAATATAGAGTGAGGAATCACATTTATATAAGATCCTAAATCACATAAAGCATCAGAAAAGTGTAACTCCCCTATGGTGCATGGTATGATGTATGTATCAGGATCCTTGCACTTTTTTTTGTATCGCTAGAGTTGGTGTAATGAGTTCTAACACATTCCTTCCAAGATTTATCCTCTCATTCCTCTTGAGTCCTCTTCGATTGGTACAAAGTTCCTTTAAGAATTTCGCACACCTTGGGATTTTCTTAATGGCCTCAATAAGGGGGATGTTTATCTCCACATGCTTGAATGTGTCCAAAACCTCCTTTTTCATTTCCTCTTCAGCCATATTCTTGGTTTGAAAAACCCTGTTTGGAAAAGGAAGGGGTTTAGAAGGAACATCGTTAATCTTTTTCTTACCTTTATCATTCTCTTTGGGTTTCTCATCAGTTGGTTTTGAATGGGGCTTCTCCATAGTTGAGGTGAATCCCGGTGGAATGGTAGGTATAGATGTATCATTAATTTTCTTCCCACTTCTCAATGTTATGTCACTAAAATTCCCTTTGGGATTTAGAGTAGGTTGGGATGGAATATTTCAAGAGTTCTTACTTACCAATTCATGGAGGGCAGTGGCAATCTGGCTCATTTGTGTCTTCAACTTCCTTAGCTCTGAACCTTGACTCTTCAGGACATTATATCAATTAAGAACAATTTGATTCCAAAGGTCATCAGTATTATAATCTACCTTGGGTGGGGTATTCCCTTGTTTTTGGCTTGTTGATGCTTGGGCTTCAAATCTCCTTTGGGGTTGTTAGAAACCCTGCTAGTAAGGCGGAGGCTGCTGGAAGTTTTGTTGAAAGGGGGGCCTTTGTTGTTGTCCATAGACATACCTCATTCATGATTGATCCTTCCACCCTTGGAAAATAGGATAAGAAAACTTTAGTGAGATCCATAGGGATATTTCTAAGTATATGTCTAGGGGTGTCTCTAAGGATAATTATAAGGATAATTTAATGTTTGGGAAAATGTTCTGTAATTTTGGTAAAGGATAGGGTGAGTGTTTTCCTAGATTTACATCCCTATCTGGATAATACAAGTGGATGTGTCTCTAACACAGATGAACCTAGGGGTACCAACTCTGATAAGGTGCGTTGGGCCTAACTTGAGCGCAACCTAGTACATGAAAATGGACCTTACTGCACACCTAGTTTGACACTCCAAGGGGATATGATTTAGAAATTCACAAACTATTTACAAAACATCATGAAGGATTTTAATAGAATATGACTATTAATAACCTAGGATAAACCTAAGGTGTCATTGATTAAAAATTAGGTGTCATGATTTAGACATCCTATAAGTAATTTTTCATGATTATGTGGTTTTATTCTGTGATATGTGTCTCTCGCCTTGTGATTTATAGTTCTATTCAATGCAAAGAACTAAAAGGAACATGGTTAACATTGAGTTTTTTAAATATGGAAAGTATGGGCATTATGAAAAATCTATTTACCAGTGGAAATCTCATAAATAGAATCAGGAAGGTGGTACAAGTATTGGTTGTACTTATAAACATAAAGAGACCACAAACAACATGTGAAGGGTATGTGATGTTCTTCCATTATTATTTAAATTAAAACATAAGAATCATGATTACTTTGAGTTTAAGGAACCTTAATACCTAATTCATATTTCATATAAGAAATAGGTATAAGGAATAAGATGATGAAGCCTGAGTAATGGTTTATGAATAAAGTTGGATGAATGAAGCATTTATGTTTTGGAATTCAAATATTATGTTATATGAATCATGAAATATATATGTATTTTCAGTATAAGTTTTCATTAAGGATTGAAAAGGAAATTTTTAATGGTGATGAAGATGTAGAAAAGTGATTTAATGGAAAGTTGATATTTTTATTAAGGGAAGGTAACCCTTAATGTTTTCAAGATATAGATAAAATTTTGTTTAGCTTGGATAAAGAGATTATTGTTTTGGATAAAGTAAATTGGATAGTATCAATGACCTTGGAACCAATTAAGGATTTTTTGAAAATGTATTCTATGTCATCATGGATAAGGATTACAACTTCTTGGATTTATGGAATATATACAATAATATTTTTAATAAAGAAGCATGTATGTATTCCAAAAGGATTTATGGTAATGTAGGTTATTACCATGTTTCAAGAGAATATACAGTGAGGGTATTCACATGTTTGGAATGTGACAACCAAAAAAAAATCTGTGATATATGGGAGATCAGTGTTAAGATGATTTCATGACATTCTTTCTAAAGTGTTGTATTTTAATATTTCAGAAGGGTTATAAGGTTAACCATTTATGGAAATATTATGTTACACTTCAGATGAAGTTTGTGAGATTAAAGTATTATCTCACCACATGAGGATTGATGCATATTAGATAACCTGTTCTAACAACTTTGTGTTGATGATAATGGATGATAGATGGGATAGAATATCATGGATATCATGATCTGTTAGTGCTTTAGGAATGAAAAATTCACCTTCCTTTTTGGAGAAATATGTGAATTGGATTAAGGAACAATAAAGGTTGAGGTCTTCCTAAAATCATGCAAGTATATATTTTCATGAAAATTCTTCAACTTTAGGAAAATGATCTAGAAAGAATTTTTTTTCCAAATATTGTAATTTTTGTTAAACCAATGGCCTTTTAAATAATCATAGATTTATGAATTTTTGCCCATAAAATTTCCATTGATCATTCACTTGTTTGTGATTGATTACCTCAATCGCTCCCCATAAATATTTACACTTTTCTTCCATGTCCAATCTTTACTCCCAACCTACGTTCTCATACGTGGAAACCTAGTTGTGAGTTACTTTGGGTAACCATTATGTTTCCAAATTTCCTTTTTTAAAGGAAGTTTTAGTATTAATTTTTAGGATGTAGATTTCTATGAAAGGAGATTTCAGGTATAAAACCTTTGATACCTAGATTAATTTTGAGAGTGAAATTCATTTTAAGGGGATATAATGTAACTTTCTGAAATTTTTTGAAATATTTTTTCAAATCAATTTAATCATTTTGATATTTTTCGTTTCACACAACATAAAATATAGTTTTTATATATTAAATCTCTATTTTTTGTTTGAGTACACTACATGAACGGCTTATATTATCTTGTGCTACATGCAACACCAACTTGGATTGTGTTACACACAACACTGAGTTTCTACAAAACATCATTTTATTGTTATAATTATTTAAATGATATAGTTATAAACTAGCCATTAAACTTAGTAATATTAATATAAATAACTTATTTTTAAATATTATTTATAATGGTTTTATATAAACAAAACATATTGATAATAAAACATGTAATATTGGTAAAGCCTTTATATATTTGAAAATATTAATTTCTCAAATAAACTTCTTTTTATATCCTTGTATGAACGATAATAAAAATAATTTCAGACAATATTTGAGATTTAATTTGATAAAATAAACATAATTTTTGAATTCATAATTTCCAAATTATATTAGGGTGAATTATTGGGATTTTTCTAAGAAAATTCATTTTTGGATGAATAGTGAAAAATACTGAATTTTAATTCAAAACTATTTTTTCGTTTAATTTATTTATATAACTAAATTATATTTCAAATTGGTTTTAAAGTCAAAATAGATCAATTATAAATATATTAATCCAATATAGTTCATTTGAATCATTTTTATATTGAATTTATATATAAAATCTTAATGAACTTTTGAACATTCTCACTTTAAAAACCCACTTTCTCGCCATGACTATGAGATTAGCATTAAACTTAATTTTTATGCTTCTATGAATTGAATTTTGAAAAATGTAAACAAAAGGTTTTAATCAGTATAATATTTATAGTCTAATAAGGTCATATTAATTTTTGACCAAAAATATTAGTGAAAATGATTGAAATTAATTATAGTGATTAAGGTAAAATTAAGTTTAATAAGGGACTAATCCTCAAAATTAAGGGCCCAAATTACCTAGAAACTTGTCAAAAAATCATTGAATTTCCATATTTCAGCAATAAAACTTTCATTATTGAGTTATTTTTGGATTTTTATGAATTTTATTTAGGTAAAAACATGGGTACACTTAACTTGTTTTCAAAAATGCCAAGTGTGTCCCCTCATTCCACTATAAAAAGGCACTCACCCCTCCCACTTAATCACACCTCTCAATACACTTTGGTTCAAATAATATCTACCCAAATAGTTCCTAAAAATGCCTTCCCTCAACATAGAATCCTCAACTTGGGCATAAAGTCATCCAGGGAATCCCTTTGGTGCAAACTAAAAGGATTTACCCAAAGAAGTGGTAACATCCTTCCTCAAGCTTCTTTCCTTTATTTTATTTCTCCACAAACTCAATTATTATTATTCCATGATCTTATAATAACACTAGTATACTAAATATACTGAGATTTTTTTATTATAAGGTTTTAACCTACACTTGCACACACTTCTATTTGATGGGTAACAAACTTGTCGTTAATGTACGACAAACTACCGCCTCGCGAAACAACGATTGTTCGTTTTTCCTTTACCACATTTAATGTTTGGGAATTATGATGGAAAAAAAATTTATATATGATATACGTGATATTTATATTTTCTTTATGTTTCTATAATTTTTATATAGAACATACCTTCAAGCTTTCCATTTTGTGTAGCTATGATAACTTCATTTGTGGAAGTGTGGACTACCGCCTCCTCAAAGCGATGTGATTCGATCACACTTTACATAGAATGTATTAAGGATGTGTTTAGTAAACTTATATAATATATATTAAATAATAATGATACTATAATGATATTATATATATATACATATATTTCATTTATTTTTTTCTTTCAATACGATAATAAAACTGAAGCAATGTTCATGCGTACGTACGGTCTACCATCTCCATGAATGGTGTATTTTGTTTAATATTCATAATTTATATATATTGATATAAATATTTATATAATGAATATATATGATATATAAATCATGTTTTAAATTTTTTAAATAAGTAAATCATGATCTATGTAAGAATATTAAGAATAATAAGTCAAAACATGTACGATAAACAAATCAGTTATTACCCAAAACATTACTTTAACATGGAATTGTTAATAAACGGGCAGTATAAAGTCATAAGTGAATATTATATGGTATTAGATATAATAATATGGTTATATATTATATTTATAATAAACTTATATTTATTATATAGGTTTATTTAATGTGTAAAAAGAAATTCAAGACTTAAGGTAAAGGGATTTTATCTCACTTTTTATTTCCATGAGATACATGCCATATTCACCACTTGATTATTTTGTACGGTTTATATAATTCCATAGGAAAGTTTATATCATTAATTTAATTTATTTAATTATATTTAAATATTTAAATCATGTTACTGTCTCATGGGGATCATGATTATAAGGTTACTCAAGTAGTAAGGATTTTCTCATCCCACTTTTATTTTTCATGAGACATAAGCTAAGTTCAACACCTATTTCTTATGTGGTGTGTATACTGACCATGGATGTATTATATGATTATTATATTTATATTTATGGGTATTCACATATTCATTTTATAATATTTCTTTCATGAGGTTTATGTTTCAAAAGATACAAAATTGGCAAAGTAATTTTTCCATAATTTGCCTTCTTTGAGACACATGCCATGTTATGCACCTATATTTTTCTATGAGGTGTATATAATGCCTTTGAAATGATTATATAATTAATATAATTATTCACATTATATTACAAGATTTATGTAATTTTATTATTTCCATTTTATTATGATTTAAAGTTACCATAATTGTAATGGTTTATAACTTCAATCTCATTGTTTATCGAGACTATTTATAATTATGCTTCTATTGATGAAATATTATGATCCATATCTCAAAAAATCTAATGGATTTTCTTAACCACTGTATATGAATGTTATATCCAAGTAATGGTACCATTTTTTCACTCTTTTTTACTTAAGTTAATTAAGAAAATGATTTTATGAAAATATGACTTTATTTTTCCTTTTGGTCAGAAATATGTGTTCGTTCAAAACCATGTTTTCTAAAAAAAATTCAAAAAAGTTTTACTATTATCCTATAACATTTAATGGACTTTTTTACCCATGTATTAACTTTTTATAAGGTATATTCTTGTCATTTTCTACTCAAGGCACATTTCTGGACTTTTATGGTGCAAAAGGAATATTCGGCATGTACATACCTACCTGCCATCATGACCGTTATTTACTTGATGCTTCCTTAATAAGTTTATAAGATTATTTTTTTAAAGAAAATATTTTCCTAATATTTAGGAATTTTTTTGATTTTAATAATATTTTCAAAGAAAAAGGATTTTCAAAAATTATTTTATATTAAAAAATGTTTTAAATGGTTTTCAAAGATTCCTTTATATGTTCTCAAAAGGTTGTTTTCAAAGAAAATGATTTTTATTATCTCAAATATCCTTTTATATGTTTTCAAATTATTTTCAAGAAAAATAGTTTTCAAAATGATTTAAATCCTTCTTTCTAAGTTTTCAGATTATTTTCAAATAAAATGGTTTTCCAGAGGTTTTATGTTTTAAAAAATCATTTTTCAAAGAAGAAATGATATTTTCTACAAGAAATGTTTTTAAAATATATTTAAAAATTATTTTCCATCTAAGATGACATCTTTTGATGTTACTCTTTCCCTTTTTGGAAATGATCCAAAGGTTACATTTATAATATTTCATGAATGGTTTATGTTTTGAGGGTATTATGAATATGACACCCATTTCTATACCACATGTTAAATGCTTTTGAAACTTGCTTCTTTTCATGGGTTATGATTTGATGAAATGATTATGAGACATATCTCTTTTCCATAGTTAATGATATGATTAAATGTTTATGATACCCATTTCATTTCATGGGTTATGATATGATGAGTGTTTATAATATGTTTCCACATGTATTATGTAATGGGTGGGACCTATATATCCCTCCAATGCATTTGGTAATGATAAATGTTTTGTAAGATCAAGAGGGTACAGAAAAGGGAATACCAATACCGAAACAAAGAGGTCATTTCAAGCTCGAAATAAGAGGGTTCATGGTAGGGAAACCCAAGCCATAAAAAAGAGGGCATTTAAATCCCAAAACAATAGGGTACACAGGAGGGAATCCTGATCATGAAACAAGAGAGCATTTCATGCCTGAAACAAGAGAGTACACTGGAGGGCATCCTAAGCATGAAACAAGTGGGAATTTCAAGCCTGAAATAAGAGGGTACACATGAGGGAATCCCAAGCCTATAACAAGAAGTCATTTCAAGCCTGAAATAAGAGGGTACATGTGAGGGAATACCAACCCTAAAACAAGATGGAATTTCAATCCCAAAATAAGAGGGTGCATGGGAGGTCATCCCAAGACTGAAACAAGAGGTCATTTCAAGCCTGAAATAAGAGGGTGCATGGGATGTCATCCCAAGACTGAAACAAGAGGTCATTTCAAGCCCAAAACAAGAGGGTGCATGGGAGGGAATCCCAAGACTAAAACAAGAGGGAATTTTAAGCTTGAAAAAAGGTAGTGTGTAGGAGGGAATCCCAATATCAAAATAAGAGGGTACACAGGAGGGCATCCTAATCCCAAAAAAAGAGGGTAAGTGGGAGGGAATCCTAAACCCGAAGTACGTACATAGGTTATTATCCTAAGCCTAACATGTTATTAAGGTATTAGTAGGTATCCTTGACATTGGATTTTATATGTTTTTGTGTATGCTACAAGTTCCATATCTTATCCCTATGTTATGCTTTCATGGAATATGCTCTTGATTCTCTTATGATTCATGTCTTATGAACTTACAATATTTATTCTATGTCTCATTATTATGATATTTGATATGTAGGTTATGACATTCAAATGATATTATCATGTTCTTATAATCTTATATTCATGTTATACTTATGTGCTTCCTTTATTTACCCTTACTCAGCATTCGACCTCACCCCTTTCTTATGTTTCCTTTCCTCGGGTTATGAAGAAAGGTTTTGAGTAAAAGTGCTAAAGGGTAGTATCTTAATAGGAAACATTGAAGATATTTCACCAAATTAGAATATTTTATTCCAAGTTTCCAAAGACACTAAACTACAATCCTCAGACATGTAATTTGGTCATATACTGAATATTCATCTAAATTGATGTTATGTTCATGTATGTTATGCCTAGGTCATTATATTAAGCATATCAATAAAAGTAAATATGAGTATGTTTTATTTTATTTTTTAACCATGCCACCACTTATATACCATCAACATGACATTTCATCGCCACTTAATCAATATGTGTTGGCATCCATGATAATCTCTCCACATACTTTGTACGTAACTGCTGAAACTGCTCATCTGTATTGCGCTGCATAGCCTGTATGGAAACATCTATCTCAATCTCTGTGTGCATCCCTACATATCTATATAAAAACATCACCTCTACTCTAATAATTTCATTTTAGGGGAAACCAGTGCCATAATTCAAATAATAGCCATGCCTTTTACACCCCAAGACACACTGAAATATCTCATCTCTGCGCATAGTACTACGATGTTGATCTTTTGACAGATCTGCTAACTCAGTGTCAAACTGAGACTGTAACATATACATAATTAATTAATGATAAAATATGAATAATTTATATGAAATAAAAATACATTTGTTACTAAATAATTTTCTTACTATAACACTGGCAACATCGAGATCACCCGCCCGATGTGTCCTCACCCATATCGACATACAATCAGTCGAATCACCTCACCGGTGTAACTATAATAAATGTTTCCAAAAAAATACATATTTATATTAATGTTATACTATAATATTTTTAATATATGAATGAATAGTGAATTCTAAACTTGCATCATGTCTGAGTTGTGACACGTGTCGAGTACAAAGTCTCGAAGCCATGCCCCGCATCGCCCAATTATGTGAATGAAGAGCTGTAAAGACCCGTAAAATTCAAGGGAAATTTTTTCTTAATTTTCTTTGGAATTTTACAAGAGCGCGGTTTCATACGGCACCTGATTACGAGGCCCGGAGTGCCCAGAATCAATTTCCGAAGTTTGGCTCGGGTACGTTCAGTGAACGAACGAGCGGGAATTTCTAACTTTTGATCCGGTGCTCGGAATTGAAATCTGAGGGCACCGATGAACTCGCAGCGCCGATATTCGCTTAAAGAGACCTTTTCGGGAGTTGCGTTTGTTTCGGGTTGAGAGTTAGTTTTTGGGAGATTAGAATAAGTTAAATAAAAATATGTAAACACAATTTTTATTTAAACTTAATAGTTAACTTCACTCAAAGGAAGTTAGGTGTGGGACCCACACCCACTTAACCTCCCTTGAGAGGATTAAGTGTGGTGGGGCCCACACGAAACCTAACTTTTCATCTTCCCTCAAACTCCCTTAACCCCTCTTTAATTAACATGACAATTTGTTAATTAATGTGGAGTTATCTCTTCTTTGAATTTCAAACTTTTGAAATTCTAGTGTGTTGTTGTGTTAATAAAATAAGATAGAGTCTTATTTTATTTTGGGTTTAGTTTTGTCTCCTTGAGAGAGTTGGGAAGGTTCTTCTTGTTTCTTCATCTTCTTCAACCTCGATGAAGAACACGAAGAACGCCGTTCTTCAACGAAGAACTTCTTCGCCGAAGAACACGGTTTTTCCGCGACGCCATATCCGCGACGGGACGTTCTTCTTCCGCATCATCTCTTCCGCGACGGTTTTCCGCGACGAACGCCATCGACAAAGACTCTTCCTCCGACGTCAAACAACGTGCGTCTATCGAGGTAGGGGTTCTTGAGTTCGTTGTTTTCTTTTTATTTGACTTTCCTCAAGACTTGACGAAGAACGCTCAAGTTCCGACGAAGAACGCCGCTCCGCTCTTCTTCGTCTTCCGTATCAACGAGAGAGAACACCGCTTCTTCCTCGGACAACCTTCGTCGGCGTACAAGGTTTCGCCAACGACGTGCCTCTTCGGACGCACCTCTTCGTCATCGAATTTGACGAACGACGACCGCGACGCCCGACCTCCACGACGTCGTCTTCCGCGGAACGTAGACAAATCTTCGAACCTTATACCAATGTAGGGGTTGTTGATTATTGTTAATTTATTTTATTCTTGATCGTGGATCTCGCATGTCTAACGTGAGGCTCTTTAATATTTAAAGTTGTGTTTTTGTTTAACGTGAGGGGGCCGGACCGCATGAACACGGCCGAACCCCTCCATCGTTCTTGTTGAAATGCCTCGCGGGTGGAAACAAGGTGGCGTGGTGTCGTCGCACCACGCGGTTAATCGTGCGTTTATTTTACGCAACGCCGTCGCGCGCGCACCATGGAAGAAACATCTTGAACGCGACACCGTCGCGCCGCGTTGAAAGAAATCAAGGCACGACAGAGGGGCGCGGTGCCGTCGCACCGCGCCGGACGACGAACACCGCGGCCGGTTCCGGGCCGCGGCAGAAGAGAAGACCGGCGGCCGGGCCGCCGGCGTCGGAAGCCGAAGAGGGGACCGGATTTTCCGGTCCCGTTGGAGAAAACCGGCCGGCCAGCTGGCCGGCCGGATGGCATTAAACCGGGGGAATTAATCCCCCGGACAGCAATCAAAACCCCCCTCTTAATGAGGGGGGCGGTTTCCTTGAGGGGGGGCAGAAGGCCCCCCGTTTCCTACCAATCAAGCCCCCCACGTGGGGGGGGGGGGGTGGTTTTGCAAAAAGGGGCGCGACATATAGCCGCGCTGTCATCCCAATCAGCGGGGGCTTTGCCCCCCGCGTGCAGCCACCGTGCGGCGCCAGGCCGCCGCGGCCCCCGCGCCGCCGCGCCGCCGGCCGACCGGGCCGGGTCGGACCCGGTTCGGGTCGACCCGGTTCGGGCCGACCCAAGAGGGGGGGGGGGGGGGGGTCGGGCCGGGTCGGCCCGGACCCGGACCCCCCCGTTTCGGATCAGATTCGGTCTTTTGGCCATAACTTGAGCCACAGACCTCCGATCGACGAACCGTCTGCAGAAACGCGATCCTTGGATCGAGACGGTCGTTTCGGTATATCGCACTCAAGGTTTCGGATTACTTTGAGTTCGGCCGGGTCGGTTCGTTCACGAAACCAACCGGGCCTTCGGAGCGGAAACGCTCATATCTTGAGCTACGGACGTCCGATTGACGTTCCGTCAGCTTTGTTGTGTTCCTCTTAGTGAGACGGATCTTTTGGCATACTCCGCCCGAGGTTTGGACGCAGGTGGAGTACGGTCGGGTTGGTTTTGCCTTAAAAACCAACCGGGCCCCGGGGACGAAAATGCCAATAACTCTCAGACCGGGCGTCCGATCGACGCGCCGTCTGTTGCGTTGAGTTCCTATTGTCGATACGGAACTTTTGGATACATCAACTCTGGACTTTGTGACAGTTGATGTATCAGCCTCTCGGCTCGTGGAGCGGATCCTCCGAACGAGCTTGCTGTGTGCGGGAACCCTAGTGCTGGCTGCGACTGCTACTACTGCTACTACTGCTACTGTGACTGCGACGACGACAGTACATAGATCCTGTGTGGATTCGACGACGACGACTTCAGCACTCAGCGATCATACGTGGATCAGTGCTACAGGTCCTGTGTGGGCCCGATCCTGTGTGGGTCCGATCCTGTGTGGGTCCGCGCTCAGCGGTTCTGTGTGAGCCAGCGCCTACAGGTCCTGTGTGGGCCCGATCCTGTGTGGGTCTTTGCGGGGGTTAGTTACCTATCGATCCTTCGTGGGTCTGACGACTTAGATGGATCAGAGATCATCTTTATCGTGCTTTGGTTTGTTACCTATCGATCCTTCGTGGGTCCGACGACTTAGATGGATCAGAGATCATCTTTATCGTCCTTTGAAGAAGTATTCCTGTGTGAGCTGAATCCTGTTGCTTTCCTGTGTGGATTGTGTTGTGCAATCCTGTGTGGATTACGTTTTGCTTTCCTGTGTGGAATACGTTTACTTTCCTGTGTGGACTGAGTTGTACTTGGGCTCGGAGGTTGGAGCGTATTTGAAATTGATGACTTAGGTATATGTATGGGCATATACCTAAGCAGTGTCGGTTTTTACTTCGTGATTGTTCCTTTCTTCGTGGTTTATCCTTTGTGGATTTGAGAGACCTTAAGGGGTCTCGGGGTCCCTACTGAGTAGCTTATACTCACCCCTGCACGGGCTTTGCCCGCACTATGTTGTGTTGGTTGCAGACGTCGGACAACGTTGACCTTAGCTGAGGCTTGCAGAGCAGGACGGTACCCGGAGGTGGACCACTGGGCGGAACGTGCTCGGAGCGGACGGCGGGACCCGTGGAGCAGAGGAGCTATCTGTACCCACCCTTCAGGTGGGATTTCCAGTGGACAGCTCGGTGTAGCGGCTTTTACCTTTCAGTTGATGTTTTCCCTTTCGAGTTGTACTTTACTTTCAGTTTGGGTTTGTATACTGGCCCATTTACTTTTCCGCACTTCCAGTTGTACTCTACTTTTTCTTAGTATTTACTTTCCGCTTGCTTTCTCTATGGTGTTTGTTTACTTTACAAAGGAAATGCCTTCCCTTTTTACCAGGATTTACGCCTTGGTGCTAGTCGCCAGCCCCTGGCCTATGGAAGGCGGGCTTGGGGTAGTCACGGCACGGACCCCGAGGGCGGGTCGTGACAAATTGGTATCAGAGGGGTTCGGTTCTACCGTGAACTCTGATCTTTTCTATGTGAAGCAATAATGTTTAGCGTATTGAGTGTGGTTATCAGTCCAGGGAGTCCAGTGTTGGTGCGGCGGCCGACGTATCCGTACACCAGGACCCTGACTTCTGATTTCCGACTTAATGCACGAAAACATTGATTGTGTGTGTGTTTCAAAGTTTTCTTTGTGATTTCTTTGTGTCAGCTCACCAGGTATACTGTTTGACTGTGGCGCACCTGTTTCCTTTCAGGATGGCCCCACGACGGCAGCCAGCTAGGGTTCCGAGAGTTGAGCGTGACGACAGCCCACCGAGCGACGAGGCCTCGGTGCAGGGCCCTTTGTCAGCAGTGGCACCGGCGGTAGCACTACCCGCCGAGCCCCCGATACTTCCAGCACCAGCCGCTGACGATGCACGTCGCCTCAGCGCACTACATGAGTTTCAGCGCCAGCGACCGCCCAGGTTTCGCGGGGAGACGGATCCCCAGGCAGCAGAGGACTGGCTGGAGGCAGTGGTACGAGTGTTTAGGCTAGTGAGGACACCAGCAGACCTCATGGTGATCCTCGCTGCGAGCCTTCTACACGCAGCAGCAGGACGATGGTGGAGCTTGATTCTCCAGGTGCACGAGGAGGCATCTCTTCTTTGGACGGACTTTGAGAGACTCTTCTGCTCGGAGTTCGTCCCAGCCACCCTTCGTGCGGTGCGTATCCAGGAGCTTCTACAGCTGCGGCAGGGCAGCATGACGGTCGCTCAGTACTCGGCGAGATTTACCGATCTCTCGCGCTACTCGACCGACATGGTACGGGACCCATTCTTCCGGGCCCGGACCTTCGAGCAGGGTTTGAGACACGAAATCAGGGCATCGCTGATCTCCCTCAGCATACCGACTTAGACAGGAGTACTGGAGCGGGCCCTTCTGATCGAGAGCTTCCTTGCTGAGTCTACACCAGCACAGAGACCCACCGTAGGGCGGCACGTAGCGGAGTCTTCGGTAGCAGGTAGCCGACAGATGACTCAGGGGTCCAGACAGACCAGACCTTCAGGCAGACGACCTCAGGTCACTGGCTCAGCAGTGCAGGGCACACAGCCCGGAGCCAGTCTTTTGAGTGGAAGACAGTGCTTTGCATGCGGCGGGCAAGGCCACATGGCTCGTGACTGCCCGACCCGCCATGCGGAGGAGCAGCAGACGGTTGAGGAACCACCTAGGCAGAGGCAGAGGTTCGACCGTGGCGGTTTGCAGGGAGGAGGCGGACGAGGCAGAGGAGCTGGCCGAGCAGCAGGTGGTGGACGACGCTTTGAGGCTCTACCACCACCACCACCAGGAGGTCCACCCCGACCGCAGGGGAGAGATCAGCTTCAGGCAGCCGAGGCCTTTGATCATGGAGCTCTGGGAGCCGATGGACAGGAGCAGAACTAGTGGATACATCCTTTGTACTTCTGGTTCCTTGTTTCTTTTGTGTAGCGTCTTGTATTATGAGCTGCAATAATAAAAGACGCATACCTTTGTGATATTTTCGTTCCTGTCCTCTTTCATGATGTTACTAGGAGGTTCCAATTTTGGCTGTTGACTTGACCCTCACTTGTGAGACATCTACTGGAGGAGACCCAGTTACCACACACTGATGCCGACAGTGTGACTCAACCCTTGGAGGCGAGAGTAACGGTTGAATCTCTTAGTAGTAGCGTCGAGGCCTTACGACGTCATCCTTGGTATGGATTAGTATCATCCATGTTAGGATTGACTGTTTTAGGCAAAGAATGTGGTTCATCCAGGGGATGAGACCAGATTTCTCTTTTCGGCAAAGAAGAAATCTTGCAGCTCTTGTGGGACCTGTGATGGTCCAGGCCACGACAAAGAAGGTCCAGGTCATCCAGAAGCGGATGAGTACAGCTCAGAGCCGGCAGAAGTCATACGCTGACAGGAGGCGGAGGCCACTGGAGTTCGAGGATGGCGACCACGTCTTCTTGCGAGTCTCACCTCGACGTGGTATTTGGAGATTTGGCTGAGGCGGCAAGTTATCTCCGCGCTTCATCGGACCCTTCCAGATTCTCAGTAGGATTGGTGAGGTGGCTTATCGCCTGGCTCTACCACCTCAGTTGCACCGGGTGCACGACGTCTTCCACGTGTCTCAGCTGAGGAGATACGTGCACGACCCGACGCACATCATTGACCATGGGGAGCTTGACGTTGACGATGGGGCGACTTTTACGGAGGTCCCGGTGGAGATAGAGGATCGTCAGGAGCGGGTACTGCGTGGGCGATCGATTCATCTTGTGCGCATCAGATGGCAGCACGGGAATCTCCAGGAGAGCACATGGGAGCGGGAGGCTCAGATGCGTGCTCAGTACCCTCATTTGTTTCCCTAGTTTTGATGTATCTTTACGGGGACGTAAAGCCCTGAGGTGGGAGTAATGTAAAGACCCGTAAAATTCAAGGGAAATTGTTTCTTAATTTTCTTTGGAATTTTACAAGAGCGCGGTTTCAGACGACACCTGATTCCGAGGCCCGGAGTGCCCGGAATCAATTTCCGAATTTTGGCTCGGGTACGTTCAGTGAACGAACGAGCGGGAATTTCTAACTTTTGATCCGGTGCTCGGAATTGAAATCCGAGGGCACCGATGAACTCGCAGCGCCGATATTCGCTTAAAGAGACCTTTTCGGGAGTTGCGTTTGTTTCGGAATGAGAGTTAGTTTTTGGGAGATTAGAATAAGTTAAATAAAAATATGTAAACACAATTTTTATTTAAACTTAATAGTTAAATTCACTCAAAGGAAGTTAGGTGTGGGACCCACACCCACTTAACCTCCCTTGAGAGGATTAAGTGTGGTGGGGCCCACACGAAACCTAACTTTTCATCTTCCCTCAAACTCCCTTAACCCCTCTTTAATTAACATGACAATTTGTTAATTAATGTGGAGTTATCTCTTCTTTGAATTTCAAACTTTTGAAATTCTAGTGTGTTGTTGTGTTAATAAAATAAGATAGAGTCTTATTTTATTTTGGGTTTAGTTTTGTCTCCTTGAGAGAGTTGGGAAGGTTCTTCTTGTTTCTTCATCTTCTTCAACCTCGACGAAGAACACGAAGAACGTCGTTCTTCAACGAAGAAATTCTTCGCCGAAGAACACGGTTTTTCCGCGACACCATATCCGCGACGTGACGTTCTTCTTCCGCATCATCTCTTCCGCGACGGTTTTCCGCGACGAACGCCATCGACAACGACTCTTCCTCCGACGTCAAACAACGTGCGTCTATCGAGGTAGGGGTTCTTCAGTTAGTTGTTTTCTTTTTATTTGACTTTCCTCAATACTTGACGAAGAACGCTCAAGTTCCGACGAAGAACGCCGCTCCGCTCTTCTTCGTCTTCCGTATCAATGAGAGAGAACACCGCTTCTTCCTCGGACAACCTTCGTCGGCGTACAAGGTTTCTCCAACAACGTGCCTCTTCGGACGCACCTCTTCGTCATCGAATTTGACGAACGACGACCGCGACGCCCGACCTCCGTGACGTCGTCTTCCGCGGAACGTAGACAAATCTTCGAACCTTATACCAATGTAGGGGTTGTTGATTATTGTTAATTTATTTTATTCTTGATCGTGGATCTCGCATGTCTAACGTGAGACTCTTTAATATTTAAAGTTGTGTTTTTGTTTAACGTGAGGGGGCCGGACCGCATGAACACGGCCGAACCCCTCCATCGTTCTTGTTGAAATGCCTTGCGGGTGGAAACAAGGTGGCGTGGTGCCGTCGCACCACGCGGTTAATCGTGCGTTTATTTTACGCAACGCCGTCGCGCGCGCACCATGGAAGAAACATCTTGAACGCGACGCCGTCGCGCCGCGTTGAAAGAAATCAAGGCACGGCAGAGGGGCGCGGTGCCGTCGCACCGCGCCGGACGACGAACACCGCGGCCGGTTCCGGGCCGCGGCGGAAGAGAAGACCGGCGGCCGGGCCGCCGGCGTCGGAAGCCGAAGAGGGGACCGAAATTTCCGGTCCCGTTGGAGAAAACCGGCCGGCCAGCTGGCCGGCCGGATGGCATTAAACCGGGGGAATTAATCCCCCGGCCAGCAATCAAAACCCCCCCTCTTAATGAGGGGGGCGGTTTCCTTGAGGGGGGGCAGGAGGCCCCCCGTTTCCTACCAATCAAGCCCCCCACGTGGGGGGGGGGGGGGGGGGGTTTGCAAAAAGGGGCGCGACATATAGCCGCGCCGTCATCCGAATCAGCGGGGGCTTTGCCCCCCGCGTGCAGCCACCGTGCGGCGCCAGGCCGCCGCGGCCCCCGCGCCGCCGCGCCGGCCGGGCCGGGTCGGACCCGGGTCGGGTCAAACCGGTTCGGGTCGACCCGGTTCGGGCCGACCCAAGGGGGGGGGGGGGGGGTCGGGCCGGGTCGGCCCGGACCCGGACCCCCCCCGTTTCGGATCAGATTCGGTATTTTGGCCATAACTTGAGCCACGGACCTCCGATCGACGAACCGTCTGCGGAAACGTGATCCTTGGATCGAGACGGTCGTTTCGGTATATCACACTCAAGGTTTCAGATTACTTTGAGTTCGGCCGGGTCGGTTCGTTCACGAAAGCAACCGGGCCTTCGGAGCGGAAACACTCATATCTTGAGCTACGGACGTCCGATTGACGTGCCGTCAGCTTTGTTGTGTTCCTCTTAGTGAGACGGATCTTTTGGCATACTCCGCCCGAGGTTTGGACGCAGGTGGAGTACGGTCGGGTTGGTTTTGCCTTAAAAACCAACCGGGCCCCGGGGACGAAAATGCCAATAACTCTCAGACCGGGCGTCCGATCGACGCGCCGTCTGTTGCGTTGAGTTCCTATTGTCGATACGGAACTTTTGGATACATCAACTCTGGACTTTGTGACAGTTGATGTATCAGCCTCTCGGCTCGTGGAGCGGATCCTCCGAACGAGCTTGCTGTGTGCGGGAACCCTAGTGCTGGCTGCGACTGCTACTACTGCTACTACTGCTACTGTGACTGCGACGACGACAGTACAGAGATCCTGTGTGGATTCGACGACGACGACTTCAGCACTCAGCGATCCTACGTGGATCAGTGCTACAGGTCCTGTGTGGGCCCGATCCTGTGTGGGTCCGATCCTGTGTGGGTCCGCGCTCAGCGGTTCTGTGTGAGCCAGCGCCTACAGGTCCTGTGTGGGCCCGATCCTGTGTGGGTCTTTGCGGGGGTTAGTTACCTATCAATCCTTCGTGGGTCCGACGACTTAGATGGATCAGAGATCATCTTTATCGTCCTTTGGTTAGTTACCTATCGATCCTTCGTGGGTCCGACGACTTAGATGGATCAGAGATCATTTTTATCGTCCTTTGAAGAAGTATTCCTGTGTGAGCTGAATCCTGTTGCTTTCCTGTGTGGATTGTGTTATACAATCCTGTGTGGATTACGTTTTGCTTTCCTGTGTGGAATACGTTTACTTTCCTGTGTGGACTGAGTTGTACTTGGGCTCGGAGGTTGGAGCGTATTTGAAATTGATGACTTAGGTATATGTATGGGCATATACCTAAGCAGTGTCGGTTTTTTACTTCGTGATTGTTCCTTTCTTCGTGGTTTATCCTTTGTGGATTTGAGAGACCTTCAGGGGTCTCGGGGTCCCTACTGAGTAGCTTATACTCACCCCTGCACGGGCTTTTCCCGCACTACGTTGTGTTGGTTGCAGACGTCGGACAGCGTTGACCTTAGCTGAGGCTTGCAGAGCAGGACGGTACCTGGAGGTGGACCACTGGGCGGAACGTGCTCGGAGCGGACGGCGGGACCCGTGGAGCAGAGGAGCTATCTGTACCCACCCTTCAGGTGGGATTTCCAGTGGACAGCTCGGTGTAGCGGCTTTTACCTTTCAGTTGCTGTTTTCCCTTTCGAGTTGTACTTTAATTTCAGTTTGGGTTTGTATACTGGCCCATTTACTTTTCCGCACTTCCAGTTGTACTCTACTTTTTCTTAGTGTTTACTTTCCGCTTGCTTTCTCTGTGGTGTTTGTTTACTTTACAAAGGCAATGCCTTCCCTTTTTACCGGGATTTACGCCTTGGTGCTAGTCGCCAGCCCCTGGCCTATGGAAGGCGGGCTTGGGGTAGTCACGGCACGGACCCCGAGGGCGGGTCGTGACAAGAGCGGACTCGGTCTACATTCAATGTATTTAGTTAATATACATATGAAAAATTAGAGTCATTTATATATTAAAAGCAATAAATTTTACCATTGTCAGCTCACTCGACCAAAACGCAACCAAATCCTATCACTGCATGGGAAGAACACTTAGAGGGACTACCTGTAGAATGTTTGACACACCCACAAATTGTATCCAGTGATCTCTCTTCTCCCTTTCCTAGTAATCCTTCCATATTTTTTGGAATTTGGAGATACATACTACTCAAAAACTTATATGGACAGGATATGAAATTATCCTATTAAAAAAATAGTCAGTAGTTGAGCTAATAATTAAAACAATGTCATGAAAAAATTAAACATTGAACTTAGTTGAACCTCCTCTGTAATCTATCAATCGTATCCTGGGGGAATAAAGTCAAATCATGAGTCATTAGAGGTAATCTGTGTGGGTATCATATCATATGCCTCAACTAACAAATCAATACACTCACACCTTCTCTAACTGGATGAAAGGTGTCATCAAATAACACATCTAATCAGGCTCTAGAGTTCCTGGATCGAACCCCTCTACTAGGATCCCCGTGTCTTTTGGAAGATGTGCTAGATCCTGATAAACATAAATTCATAATGCAATTACCAATAACTTAATTTTTAATTAAAAATTATAAATAGTTAGAAAAATATACTTACATAAAATTATAATAAATTAATTTAAAAAATGAAAAATGCATACCAACAACATCAAGTGAACCACTCTGAACACCCTATAACATACCTACATTAATAAAAAAATACAGTAAAATCAAGAAATTTTTATACATATAATTCATAAATATTTTTACAAATATTAACTAGGTTAAAAATTACAATCATTCATTGATCATGAAATTCTATTATATATCCTTCAATTGTCTCTCTAGACCATTATATATCTTCTTCTCATACAGCTATAGTTTTTTAGTCAAGTGGTTGATCAGGAAAGGCTGCAACATCTAGTTCCTCTCAGTCAATCATAGAAACCCCTCTTCTAAACACTTTCACCATAACTTTCCAATTAGAATCAATACCGACAAAGTAAACTTGTTCTGCTAGTGATGTCAGTATAAATGGATCATTGCTTACTTGATCATATTTAAATATCATATTGTTAAAGTTTATTGACATAAATTAGAATTGATCAACTTTCATTCCATGAACCTTATTGACCCAATCACAACTTAACAATATGTGCTTTAAGTTGCGACCATAAATAACCTAAATAATATCCCTTAGAAATCCATAATAATAACCTACATCAATAGATGAACAAACAAAACCACTAATCTATGTATTTCATTTCACGTTAACATCGCTAATACAGAATTGGAATCTGTTAGCATCCAAAGACTTGTAGCGACAAGCTGTAATAAATGGGTCATCAACAAGATGGTCGAGTTTTTCACTCACAGTATGAGTAATTAAATCATACATATTGTGAATCTGTAAATTTGAAATAATTCAATGGATAAAAGATTATAAAAATACAACTTTTTTCACTATAAAAATATTAAATCAATTATTTATATGTGTGTGAGTCTTGAACCACTCATGAAATGTTTTGAAATAATGTTTTTGGATTTTATGGTCAATTGAAAGGGGCCTTTCATGTTTCAACTCAATGATATGCATCCTAAATCAAAACACAATAAAAGGTAAGTAATAAAATAAATATAGAAACATAAGTCATAATAGATCAACTATGAAACTTACTGTATCAATGGTATAACTGATGGAGTGTTGAACAACACATATTGATGAGCTTAAACCCACTCATCGTTGTGCATATCAAAAATTATCCCTTCTCTAATTAGACCCATGTCATTTCGAGAGGATTTTTCTAACATTGTTTCAACCTTATCAATATATGAAGCACAAAAATTAGTGAACTCATCCATCAAATATCCCTTATAAATTGAAGCTTCCAGACAAGCTTTTTTTTCACACATATCGTTCCAATGTATTTAAGCATCTCTCTATTAAATACATCCACCTAAATTGCATGAGACTGCCAACAATTACTTCACCAGTTAAATGCATAGTCAAGTGGACCATAACATCAAAAAAGATGGTGGAAATAGTTTCTCTAGGTGACATAGTGAAAGCATAATTGTATCATGCTGCTTTTTTCAAATCATTCATGCGATGATTCCTTGAACAGAGATATCTGAAAAATTAGAAACTTTAATCAATAGGTCAATAACCTAGGTAGGTAAGCAATCACGAATTACAATTAGGATTAACTATTGAGGCATAATATTATTATCGTGACTTTTTAACCCATGGAATTTCGTGCTCATCATATTGACACACTTGGAAAATATTAGATCAATAACCATCAGGCACCTTGACGGTCTTCAAAATTGATAGAAATGTTTGTTTCTCTTTTTTACTCATTGTGTACTATGTAGCAGGCATGTATGCATGATTACCATCACCCAACTGTAAATGTAAAGGTTTTATCAATCATATTTCTTGAAAATCACATCAAGAATTAGAATTGTCCTTTGATTTCCCCTTGATGCCTAAAATGGTTCATAGTATATTATCACATACATTTTCTTCAATGTGAATCACATCCAAATTATGTCTTAAAATATTATCTTTCCAATAAGTAAATTCAAAAAAAATAATACTCCGCTTGTTCCAATTATGACTGCAATGTCCATTTTCAGAAAGAATTAAAGAAAATATAGGATCCAATAAATCCTGAAAATATTACTTTTCATGGATGGTTTCTTGATTAAGTTGTGCATGAATTTTGAACCCTAAACATTATTTGTGGTGATGGGTCATGCTCTCTATTCCCATAAAACGACATGCTGCTTTTTCTTAACCTATGCAATGGAGGAAGAAAGTGTTTGTGACCAAGATATTCCCACTTTCTACAGTGATTAATCCATATAGATTTCTTACTTTTATTACAACAACAGCAAGAGAATTCTTCTTTTGTACTCCAAACTGATATGTTGGCATAAGGTGGGAAATCATTAATTGTCCATAACATAGAGGATCAGAGTCTAAACATTTCATTTTCTGCCAATTCAAGAGTCATTACACCATCTTCCAAAAATTCATGTTGCTCATCAATCCAAGGTTTCATATAAACATCAATTTTATCGTCAGGTACTCTCGGTCCATCAATTAGAGTCAAAAGTAACAAAAATTGTTACTTCATACATACCCATGGGAGAAGTTTGTATGGAACCAACACCACTAGCCACTTATTATGTATCACACCAACCATGGATCTAAATGGGTTAAAACCATATGCTGCCAAACCCAGATGAACATTACGATCTTCCCAGTAAAAGTTTTGGTGTCTTTGATCAAACTCTTTACATAGCCATGAATCTTTTGGGTGAGTTAATTTATCAACCTATTTGTTTCTCTCTAAATTACAAGTCATAAATTTAGCAATTTTATCTGACATGAAGAATCTCTTTAGTATCTGTTTCAGTGGGAAGTAACACATCTTCTTAGCGGTAACTTGTTTCCCTTTATTCAAGACCTTTCTAGGAAGAATATGACTACCTTGATTAATCTCATTGGCCTTCCACCTAGATTAATAGAAAATAGTACAAGTATTGAATTGTGAATTCTCTTTTCTGAACAATATACAGTTATTTTGGCACACATCAATGGTCTCATATGTAAAACTAAGGTAATCAGTCAACTTGTGAGCTTGATAGAATGAATCTGGAATCTTCACTCCAATAGAGAGTACCCTCTTCAATAATACCAATAACATGTCGAATGAGGTGTTTTTACACTAATTCAAGGCCTTTATGTGTAACAATTCAACAATGAATGAAATTTTACTAAATTTAGTGCATCCAATATATAATTTAGTATGCACATTGTCAATAATTTCAAATAATTTCAATGCTTCTCCATCTGTAGAAGAATGGGGATTACTCCCTCCAACGTCATCATTTATGACATTACTGTCTTTGGGTTAAAACTGACTCATCATATCATTGAGAATTATGTTTATCAGATCAACTGTTCTCTAATCAACATCCATATCAATACTTTCCAATCGGTGACATGAAACAGACTCTTCTCCATGATGTGTCCATATCTTATAGTTTTTCAAAAACTCATTTAGAAACAAATGTTCTCTAACACTATCTTGTTTGAAGAGATATTTTTTTGCACATTTTATTCATTGAAAACTAATCAAATAGCTTTGAAATCCACCATTGAAATCCATAAACCGCTTAATCCCCTCATAATATTTAGTAGAAAACCTATATAGCATATTAATCCACCTTTTATATATATCTGTATTTAATAAAAAGAAAATAATTGAAATATCTTATTTCAATTATAAAAAACTCATATCATTAAAACTTACGAGCTAATAAAGCCACAATTGGAGGAAAATTTTGAAGGAGATGAAAAAAATAATCAGTGATTCCAAACTAGTTGGGGAAGTTATCAAATATGACAAAATAATATATGAAAACACAATTAAGAACAATAATGAACATTTGATTCAACACTGTGAGGATCTCTTTGAAAATTTTTCATGGTTCTTCGCGATTTTGAGAGAATTTTGGTGGGAACTTAGGAGATTCACGGTTTGAGATGACATGGCTTCGACTTCACGTGGAAGGTTCGAGGGTTGGTGGAATCACCTATAAATAGACCTCGACCCCCTCGGGAGAAGTAGAGAGTTTTCGAAGAAAATATTTTGATCGCAGCTTGCGAAGGTGGTTCGCGAAGACAGTGTGCTTCATAAAAGAAGGGCTTCACGGCGGATAATTTTTCTCCGCAAAAGTTGCGAGCTCTGCGTTGTCTTAGTGAGCTTCGTGAGGGAATTCGCTCAGCGACAACTTGAGCTTCCCGATAGTGCTTTGCGAAAAGGTAGGAGCTTCGCAAAGGCTTGTTTGAGCTTTGTGAAATTGGGAGTCTCGCGAAGTAGGGTGCTTTGTGAAGGTGTTTCCAAAGTGAGTTGTCCGGTGTTCAGGGGAAAAGGGGTATTCATCAGTGGATGAAATCGGGACTTCAATAGAGCATCTACATATAGTGGAGGATGCATTCATTAGTGGTAATGAAGAGACCTACAAGTCTATAAACTGTGAGTGGATCTTCTGAAGAAGTAGTGAGATCACTTCAGTTGAGAGAGCAGTGAGTTCTCAAATTGTGAGTAGTTGTAAACTAGGAGGGACAGTGAGTCTGCTTCGAACTTATAAACAGCAGTGCGCTAATAGTGGAATTGGTACATTGGAACACTTCCGGTGTATGCTCCTTGGACGTAGCCCAGTGAGGGTGAATCAAGTAAAAATCTATGTGTCTTGTGCATGCTTTAAGGTTTATTCATACTTTGCATCAAGAAGGAGAGAGAAGAGGGTTTTGTCTAACAACAAAACAAGATAAAAAAAGGGGCAGTTTTTTTAATATGTCATACCCTGATTCACCCCCCCTCTCAGGGTATCTAGCCTAGTGCCACTAACAATTGGTATTATAGGGAAATGCTAATATCTGTAATTCTCTCTCAAATGGAGGTTACCAATCATAAAGGGATTCCGATCTTCGACGAGAACAATTTTTAGCTATGGAAGAATCGGATGCAACACTACTTCCGATATTTGGGTATGGATGTGTTTACAGCAGCAATGAATGGTATAACAGCCGATATTAATAGTGGTGCATTATCAGAAGCTGAGTGAAGAGAATTGGATGCTGACACCAAGGGAATCAATGCTTTAGGAGGATCCCTATCCAATCCTATCTATACAAAGGTGATGTCATGAAAAACATCACATGTTATGTGGGAAAAGCTGTTAAATATATATGAAGGAGATACAAAGGTCAGAGAAGCAAAGCTGCAAGTATTGTGGAACAAGTATGAAGATCTGAGAATGAACCCGAATGAGTCTATTGATAGGTTCTTTGATAGGGTAAATGTTGTAGTGGAAGACATGCGAGGTCTTGGATAAGTTATTGAAGACATAAATATTGTGAAGCGCATCTTGAGGAAACTTCCACCTCGGTTCAATTCGAAATTTTCGGTTTTGGAAGATAAAGACCCGAAAGAGTTGACATTGGATAACCTACACAGTACCCTTGTTGCATATGAAATGAGAAATGATGATAATGATACTGTGGAAAAGGGAAAATCTAAAGAGGTGGCATTCAAGGCCATGAAGAAGCTCACCATTGAAGACTCCCAGGAAGAAGAAGAGACAGATGAGGTGATTTCATTCCTCTCCTCAAACCTTCAAAGAGGAAAAGGAAAGTTTAAAGGGAATCTTCCACTTTCTTGTTTTTGATGTGGAAAGGTTGGACATCTTGTGGAAAGGTGACCCAAAAAGTTCCAAGAGGATTATGATGTCGATGAAATCGAAATTACCAAGAAGAAGTATCCAGCCTATGGAAAAGGCAAGAAACAGTTCAAGAGATATTTCTTTAAGAATAAGAACCTTCTTTCAAAAGAATATGACAGTTCAGACAAATCTGAGGTTAAGGAGGTTGAAGAGATAGAGAACTGCAGAGATCGTGGAGAAAATGCTATGGTGGCGGTTTTCGGTAGTTCTCAGAATAAGAATGAAATCAAAGATGATGAAGAAGAAGAAGAAGTTGAGGGAAGAGTTGATATGAAAGCTGAGTTAGAGGCTGCTATTGAGGAGATAGATGTTTGGAGAGTCAAAACAAAGAAAGACAACAAAGTTGTTCGTGACGCCAAACTCTATATGCAGCAGCAGGAAGAAGAGAAGTCTGAGTTGATGGAAGAAATTGAGAAACTCAATTCATCAACCCCATAGGAATCAGAATCAGTTAATGAGTATAAAATAAAAATTGAAGAACAGAAAAGGGATATCGATAGCTTGAATAACACAAGGAAAGATCAAATCAAGTGTATTGAATAACTTGAAGGAGAATTTGTCGGTTTTCGGAAAAAGGTTAAAGATCAAGAAAAACTCTTGACTCCTACTGGGTCATCAGGAAAGCATATCACTCAGAAAACCGAGAAGCTGAAAGTGGAGAATAGTGGTTCAGCAGAAAAGAAGCATCAACTATGTTTAGATACTAAGACCGATGGGGGGCTTGACTGAAAACAAAAAGCTATGAAAATTGAGGTCAGACTGCAAGCACCCACTCCGAGATTGAAGGTTGATTTGGGAACAAGGCAGAATTAGAATATTCAGAGATTCCAAGGGGAAACTCGTAGGGAAGAAGTCACATAAAGGAATGCACCTCATATTAGGTGTTATTGTTGTGGAAATATGGGACATTCACAATATGTGTGTTCCATAGCCAAGAGATATCAAAGGGCGCAAGAACAAAGGTGTTATCCAAACAGAGAATGGTTCTCCAGAACATATTTCTAAGGATACTGTTTTTGGTGCGGAGGATTTAGGCACATGGCTAGGTATTGTACTTTGACCATAAAGAGGAATGTGCCAAAGGATAATCAAAATGTTCGCAAGTAGTAGATCAATGAACCAACAGGTGATTTGAAAATGAAAAATATATTTGCAGCTTTGTAAGATGAAGTTGATCCATCATACTCTGAGAAAGATCAGAAGTATCAATCCATGTCAAATATGAAGGCAAAAATAAAGACCAAGAATAAAAAGGATGAGAAGGCAGTGGTGGCAGAAATTGCCCTTAAAGCATCAGATCGCTATGGTGTTTGGATCCTTGACAGCGGTTGCACATCTCACATGACTGGTAATAAATATCTTGTTACAGGAATAAAATATGACAAAGAAGGAGTTTCCAAGTTTGGAAATGATGAAGGCCTAAAGATAATTGGCTTAGGAAAGGCCAAGTTTGGGGGGAAAGAGATGATACATGCTGAAGTCTTAGTAGTAGAAGGCCTCAGTCATAATTTGCTCAGCGTCAGTCAACTATGTGACTCAGGACATTCTATAAGGTTTACTAAGAAGGTGTGTATCATCAAAGGAAGAGACGGGGAAATAATTCTACAGGGAAAAAGGACAAAGGGAAATATCTACCTGGTAAGTGGAGAAGAAGATATGTGCTTTTTATCCAGAGAGGAAGAAAACACGTTGTGCCATAAATGACTTGGTCATCTATGCCAACCATCCCGGGAAGATATGGTAAAGTGTGATGCAGAAAGAGACCTCCCTAAACTATCACGTGATCGTACTCACATGTGCAATGCATTCTAATAAGGGAATCTCATCATAAAGACATATAAAGAAAAGGAAAAGAAGTCAACAAGAGTGATCGAATTGGTGCATGTTGATGTATGTGGGCCTGTCACACCAAGAGAAATTGATGGAAAGAGTACCAGAGGGAGAGAAAAAGGATGCTTGGAAAAAAAATTCTGAAATTTTGTACTGATAATGGTACGGAATTCACAAATAGTCGGGTGAAAGACTATATCGAGAAACACGGGATAAGACATAAAGTTTCCTCAGTGAGAAATCCACAAAAGAATGGAGTGTTTGAAAGGAGAAATCGGATCATCAACAGCATGGCCAGAACGATGCTCATAGAAAAAGACCTCCCTGAGAAAATTTGGAAGGAAGCAGTTTTGACATCGGTCTACATTTCTAACAGGGATTTGTTGTGTCCGAAGGAAGGAAAGACTCCGTATGAGATGTGGTATGGAAAGAATACAACAGTGAAATACTTTTGAATATTTGGAAGTAAGTGCTTCATCCTCAACAAGGAGAAACATAGAAAACTTGAGTCATGTGGAGATGAGGGGATATTCCTTGGCTATTCAGGAAAAATCAAAGCATACAAATGCTTTAACAAAAGGCTGGGAAAAGTAGTTGAGAGAAATGATGTCACTGTTGCAGAGAATGAAGAGAGTATTCAACAACACAGTGAAAAATTTTCAGATGAAAGTGATGAGGAGGAAAGTAATGTAGGAGGAGCATAAGTGGTTGATGTTGATTCAGAAGAAGATACTAATGATGATCATGAAGAAGAAAAATCTGTATCTGCACAGAAGGCAAGGAGTCGAGCTGAAATTGACAGGAAAAATATCATTGGAAATCAATCAGCTCCGGTTTAGACAACAAGAATGAAGTCACTACAGCAGATATCTTTCTTATCTTAGGTAGAGCCTAAATGCTTTGCTGGTGTAGTTTAAGATGAAAACTAGGTTCAGGCCATGAATGAAGAGATAGATCAGATTGAGAAGAATCAGACGTGGGAGATTGTTTGGAGGCCTACAGATAAGAATGTCATTGGGACTAAATGGGTCTATCGCAACAAGATGAATGAATATGGCATAGTGATTCAGAACAAAGCACAATTGGTGTGAAAATGATACTCCTAGATAGAGGGAATAGATGTTGATGAGACATTTTCACCAGTTTCGAGACTAGAGACAATAAGATTATTTTTAGCCATTGCAGTGCAATGGAAGTTCAAAGTTTTTCAGATGGACGTCAAATCTGCATTTTTGAATGGGGTTCTAGAGGAAGAGGTGTATATTGAGCAGCCAAATGGTTTTCTCATTCATGAGGATAAGAACAAGGTTTTCAGACTGAAGAAGGCATTGTATGGGCTAAAATAAGCACCAAGAGCATGGTACTCAGGGCTTGATCAGTACTTGAAGAAGCTTTGTTTCTAGCGTGGGGGAGTTGATTAAAATATCTATTTCAACAACAATAGTAATCAAAGGATGATGGTCTTGGTTTATGTCGACGACATAATATTTGGCGGATAAGATGAAGCTCAGTGAAGATAGTTTTCTAAATTCATGAAAAGTGAGTTCGAAATGTCAATGATTGGAGAGCTAACATTTTTCCTTGGTCTTCAGGTGACACAAGGAAGGAATGAAACATTCATTTCTCAATCCAAATATGCCAAGGAGGTTTTGAAAAGATTTGGAATGGAAAATTCCAAGGAGATGAAGACTCTGGTTGCTACCCGAATGAAACTGTCCAAAGATGAGGATGGCAAGGCAGTTAATATCACAGAATATAGGCAAATCATTGGAAGTTTGCTATACTTGACTGCAACAAGGCCTGGCATTGTATTCGCAACACGCCAAGCAACGAGATATCAGAATAATCCCAAGGAAAGCCACATGGTTGGAGTGAAAATAATACTTTGGTATATCAAGGGAACAGTGGATTTAGGATTGATATATAGTGATAAATCTCAGTCAGAGTTATTGGGATATACAGATGCAGATTGGGACGGTTCAACGGATGACAGGAAATCAATGTCAGGAGGTGCATTCTATCTTGGTGGATTGTGTGTTTCTTGGCTAAGCAAGAAGCAAGATTTCATTTCATTGAGCACCGCAGAAGCTGAGTATATTGCCGCCACTCACACATGCACACAGTTATTGTGGATGAAACAACAACTTGATGATATGGGTGTTGAAGTGATGTCTCCGATTGGAATCCAGTGTGATAACTCAAGTGTTATAAATCTCAGCAAAAATCATGTTCATCACTCAAGGACAAAGAACATTGATATAAAGTATCATTTTATCAAGGAGAAGGTTGAGCAGGGAATTGTGAAGTTGGAGTATGTGCCTACAGAACTACAGGTTATAGACATTCTGAAAAAGGACTTACCCAAGGAAGTGTTTGAAAGGCATCGACTGGCTCTGGGAGTTCAGTCGACTCCCCGTACTTGAAAGGATGTGGATGTGGGACACCCTCTCCTCGAGGTATTGCATGTTTTTCTCTAATGCGCTAATCTGTGTTCTTTCCAATGTTGCAGACCACAAAGGGGTGTCCTTTGGGTTCGTTGACAAAGGAGGAGAAATAGTGACTCCTCAAGGGGGAGAAACTGTGGCTAATGAAGGGGGAAATGTCTTAGTCGAAGACACGGGGAGAAGGTGACAGGTGGAGCAGCGAGATAGGGGGAGAGAAATGAGACAAGCGAGATAGGGGAGAGCAATGAGACAGGGGGAGAGTATTAAATCTGATGATGCTAGAAGTGATCGATCAAAGAGTAGATATCACGACAACTGAGGATCGTGATAAAAGCAGAACAGTGATGTTGGAAAGGTGTGAGAAGGTTTCCAGCAATCACCAATTGGTATCAGTGTGGTATCAACAATTGGAATCAGTTTGGAAATTGGTATCATTTGGGTGTCAAAAGTGGGTGGAAGAAATGAAGTGATTCATTGATGAAATTTTCATTTACTCTTGTTTCTCACGATGAGCATTGCTCATGTGGGCTTAGAGTATGTGGTGAGTGAATCTTTGGTCGCTATCTGAATCGCAAGAGGTGAATGATGGTAGATGATGGAAGGAGACTCAATGAGGTATCAAAGTGCAGAAAATCATTCCGAGAAGAGTTGTCAACAAACCCAAAGTGGGAGATTGTTGGAAAAAAATCCATCAAGGTAACATTGCATCATTTTTGGGTTGATTGTGTTTGTTGACAAAGCAGGTTTCCATGGTGAATTGTCAAGTTCCAGAGATGTTGTTGACAATCCATGTTGATAAAGAACCATGACAAAGGAATGGACGATCTGGAGGCATTATAAAAGAACAGATACAAGGTGACGCCATTTTCCAGTGTTTGCCAAATTTTTGGGGTCCAAAATTTGGAGTTTGGTGAGCATCGCGAAAATAGTGTTTCCTAGAAGATCTAATTTAAATATGGAAAAGGCATGAGTTTCGCAAAGATAGGCTTCATAGATTGGATTCCGCGAAGACCAGAAGAATGTTGACGGTGATGCCTCACGATTATGACAATCTTCGCGAATGGCAGAGGTTGAATCACATCGCGGTGGTGAAGGGCTTTGTGAGGGAGCTTCACGGTGAAGGTTTGAAGGAAACGATGGAACGCTCCGCGATTACGACGAGCTCCGCGATCGGAAATTTTTTGTGGTGCTTCGCGATTTTGAGAGAATTTTGGCGGGAACTTCGGAGCTTCGCGATTTGAGATGACTTGGCGTTGACTTCGCGTGGAAGGTTCGAGGGTCGGTGGAATCGCCTATAAATAGACCTCGAACCCCTCGAGAGAAGTAGAGAGTTTTCAAAGAAAATATTTTTCTCTCGGATCGCGAAGGTGGTTCGCGAAGACAGTGTGCTTCGCGAAAGAAGGGCTTCGCGGTGGCTAATTTCGCTCTGCGAAAGTTGCGAGCTTCACGTTGGCTCAGTGAGCTTCGGGAGGGAAATCGCTTAGCAACGACTTAAGATTCGTGAGAGTGCTTCGCAAAAAGGCAGGAGTTTTATGAAAGCTTGTTTGACCTTCGCGAAATTGGGAGCCTCGCAAAGTAGGGTGCTTTGCGAATGTGTTTCCAAAGTGAGTTGTCCGGTGTTTAGGTGCAAAGGGGTATTCATTAGTGGATGAAATCTGGACTTCAATAGATCATCTACATACAGTGGAGGATGCATTCATTAGTGGTAATGAAGAGACCTACAGGTCTATAAACTGTGAGTGGATCTTCTGAAGAAGTAGTGAGATCACTTCAGTTGAGAGAGCAGTGAGTTCTCAAATTGTGAGTAGTTGTAAACTAGGAGGGACAGTGAGTCTGCTTCGAACTTATAAACAGCAGTGCGCTTATAGTGGAATTGGTACATCGGCACACTTCCGGTGTATGCTCCTTGGACGTAGCCCAGTGAGGGTGAACCAAGTAAAAATCTTTGTGTCATGTGCATGATTTAAGGTTTATTCATACTCTGCATCAGGAAGGAGAGAGAAGAGAGTTTTGTCTAACATCAAAACAAGATAAAAAATGGGAGGTTGTTTTAATCTGTCATACCCTGATTCACCCCCTCCCTCTCAGGGTATCTAGCCTAGTGGTACTCACAAAGTCAACGTTCCATGAGTCATTTGTGATGTGTATGAATCACCAACACCTCAATTTGGCACACGGTGTGACTGATATGACTCAAAGTACCTGTTATTGGTTTAAAATTGACATTTTAGTTTAAAACGCATGTCACTCATGGAAAATCAAGAAAATGTGTTCTGATTGTCTTAATAATTTAGAGCATCAATTCATAATTCATTTGTGACATGTAAGAAGCAGTATTATGTCAAACTGACACACGATGTGACCCGTATGTCTCAAAGTGTGTGTTTCCAGTTTGAAATGATATTTTAGTCGAAAACACAATTGACACACTGAAATCTAAGCAAATGCATTCATGTTGTTTTTTATTCTTTCAGACAATGATCCTTAAGTAATTTGTGACGTATAGGAATCAGCCGCACCTCAATCCCACACACGGTGTGACCGATATAACTCCAAATGTGTCTTTATTTAAAATTGACATTAATATCATTAAATATAACAAGTGGCATACTCAAAACTGAGCAAACACATTCAAAATATTTTTGATGCTTTAGGACAATGATATATATCTCATTTGGAAGTCGAAGTAGACAATCCTTTGGAATGTTTTAGTGGTGTTTGATAACTTACTAAATAGACACAAACTCTGTGGTTCAATTTCATAGTTGATGCTAATTCTAGGCGGTAGTTTAATTACTCTTGCACGTATTCAAATGATCTCTTAGGGTTTTCATCTTCATATCTTAAAAATATCAAATTCTTTATTAGATACAATTTATTATTATATATTTTTAAATCATAAAACAATTAGATCATAAGTCAAAGTCTTCACACATGTCTATATGTGGATGTGGTTCAAAACATTATCATATGCTCACTTTCTAATTTACTCTCTGGCCTTTTGATATTGTAGAGTTCATTAATTGTCTTATTTAACTATTGGTTTATTTGTAAAAAATGTTGTCCTGTGACACAACTTCGTTAAAGTAGATCTTTAATTTTTATTCCATTTCCATGTATAGTATAACCATTATAATCAAATTAACTTTCATTGTATTCCATTTAGTATAATAATTATAATCAAATGTACTTTCATTATTCCAACAAAACTTTTGCAAGCTTTCAAATCATCAGTTGACCATGGAATAATTACAAATAAATCAACCTTTATTATAAAATAATAATTTAACTACACTTTTTTATATGACCATTGAATATTACAAATAAATTTATAATTTCCTCCCCATTAGGAATGCCCAACAAATATTTTTATATTTTTTTCACCAGAATGAAACAAACAGTGGCATCTCAAATTAGAGACGAGAGGCGATCATCTGCTCCAGATGATGAATAGAAACGCTGGTGCATGGGGATGCAGTTTACTGATCGCCGCCCGCAATGACCGCCGCCATGGACCACAGTTGGAACTTCTGAACCTTTCCTGTGGAGTTCTTGGGCAACTCCTTCACAAACACCACCTTTTTGGGGACCATGAACCCTGCCAAATTTCTCTGACAATGACGCAGGATTTCCTCCGCCTCTTCCGGCCCGCCGTTCCCGGCGGTGCTGATGAAAGAGCAGGGGCTCTCCCCCCACCGCGGATGCGGAATCGCCACCACCGCGGCCTCCCTCACCCTCGGGTGCACGCACAGCTCCGCCTCCACCTCCACGTTGCTGATGTTTTCTCTGCCCGATATTATGATTCTCAAATTTTAACCATATATTCATGTAAAATATATTTTTAAACATATAAATCATATGAAAATAATTATTATATATGTTTTTTTAAAATAAAAATTTATGAATATGTATATACCTATAAAAATGTATATATAATGTTTACATATAAACATATATCTATGTTCGTTTGTATTAACAAACACGTATATATTTATGTTTGTATTCTAATAATATGTAATTAAATATTAATATATAAAATATGTAAATATATATAAATATATATTTATATATAGACACACCAATAGGCACAAAAAAATCTATTTTATAAATTTATTTAAAAATAACTATATAAATATATATATAAGTATATCCCCTGCGTGGGTGATCCAGTGGTTAAGTCGTTCACTTGGATCCTCAGAGTCGGGGGTTCGATTCCCGCTGGTTGTGTTTCAGCATCGTAATTTCACGACCATTTATTTAATCCCCTCTTCATGTTATCTTCTGTTTGATTAAATATGTTTAAATATTTGGAGACTGTTTGTGCATTTTCATGTTTTATTTAGTTTGATTACATGTGATTTTACATTTGTGTTTTAACCCTTTATGATTTTGTTTGATTACATGTAATTTTCTTTTAAAAGCCTTTATGTATTTTGATGATATCTTAAACTAAAGTGTTTATATTTGTGTGATTATTATCATGTTGGAAAGGTAATAGATCGATATATATTTCATTAGTTTATGAGGAAGTCTCAAAATTATTTTCTTTTACTATAAAAATTCAATGAAGTTACTACTGCAGTTTTAGAAACTTTACACCCTGTAGTTTTAAAATATTTATGTATTTATTTTATTGAAACTTCTAAAGTTATCATGTGTGCATGAAACTTGATTTTATGGAAATCCAACATGTTTATATTTATTTAATTGGTTTACATCAAAGTTTAAAAATGTTGTTTGGATGGTCTATAAATTGTATGAACTTCTGCTTTGATTTTTCAGAATTACAGTTTTTCCAGAATGATGTTGCTTCTGTTTTTTTATGATATTTGGAGCATTAGATGTTGGATTTATTTTATTCTTGATTAATTGTAAATATAATAAGTTATTATACAAATAAGTATTTTTTAATGAAGTCTGAATATACTGTCTAAAGTCCTTAAAAATTCTTTGAAGTTTTTTAAAGTATGCTGCCCAGTTTTTCACAAAGTATGGGCAACCCTACGTTACTGTTCATTTCACAAAGTATGGTTTATCAACTATACTTTAATGTTCAAACTATACATTAATTTACTTTATTGTTCATAACCTATGTTACTTTACTATTCATTCCATATGTTACTTTACAGTTCATTCCCTATGCTACCTCACTGTTCATACCCTATATCATGTAACTGTTCATTTATGAAAAGTATGGTTCAAAAACCCTATGTTACTCTTCATTCCCTATGCTACGTTATTTTTCATTCTCTATGTCACTTTACTGTTCATACCCTACATTATTGTTTATTCCGTGAATTTTTACTAAAAATTGATTTCCTGCATATATATGGATTATTTTCAACGGTTTTTCTGCTGGATAAATTCACACTAAATCTAAGTATTATGATCAAAGAGTTTTTAATATTTTGGTGGAATATTTAAAGAGAAAAATTAATGAATTATTTCAACATCTATTTCCAATAAAGCTGGTGGTTTCAAGTTTATTTAAATTCAAATACTTGAATTTACTTCTGATTTTTACTACTAGTTTTTAGGAACTATTTTGACTAAATTTAAAGAGCTTTGAATGGATTTAAATGGGTGTTTTAAATCATTGAACGCTGCTATTATTTTGAATATTTTATTGGAAGACTTATTCAAATTATTTTGAATTCTTTTATTAGATAATTATTCTATCAGAATATAGAGAAAACGATGCTGTGATTTTTATGGAGATATTTATGATAGCTCTTGACTCAATTTATTTTGAATATCCAAAGGAAGTAGAGCTGCTAAAACTGCTAAATATTTATTCTCTCTATCTCTCTCTATATTATTCTCTCTTGCAGGTGATACACATGATAGTAATACAAAAATTACACAGGCTAACATATTTGATACTCTATTTTTTCAAAGGGAAAGTGCTATGAACTTTGAACCTGCTGTGCAATTTGCAACATCCTATGACACTCTGTTTCATCTCCTACATGATCTCTCAAGGGCCGAATTACTTCTGCTTTGACTACAATTTCCTTGATGAGACGAGACGATCTCATACTCAACAACTAGTACCTGTGATTTAATATTTTATCTTCTCATTCATCTGGTTGTGAGTCTGTGACACTATTTCTCATCTCTCACACACACTTTATTTTTCTATTTATGCTCTTACACACAAAAGTATTATTTGTTATTCTTTTCTTCAGCTTGTGACTCCTATATTCTAAAGTCAGGATCTAAGGGTTGTGACTCCATGTATCTAAAGTTAGGATTTTTCAGGCCGTGACTCTCTTTATCTAAAGTCAGGTTGTAAGGGTTATGACTCCCCATACAAAAGTTAGTGTCATGGTTATCCCTCCACTAGAAAAGGATTTTGTAGTTGGGTTATGATTTCTCCTTAAAATTCATTTTTAGTACACACGTATCTGCCGCTGAGTAGAGAGGTATAAGGACCAAACTACTATAAAAAACATCCTTGTGTTTCCTTAATTTTTCTGCTGATAATTAACCTTAATTATTAAATTTTATAATTAATTTAATTAATCAATTTATTCGTTTAATTTTTTTAATATGGTCTATTCACCCCCCTCTAGACCATTTGTCATTACCCGTTCAGAACTAACAATTGGTATCAAAGGGAAATCCTTTTTAGAATTTATTAGATCTGTTATTCTCTTTCTGATACTTTTCAATCTGTATCAAAAGATTGTTCCTTTTGAAACTATCAAATATCACTCTAGAGTTTGCTTTGATTTTATTTGTGCTAACATTTTCCTAGACCTCAATATCTAAGGACAAGATCTTATAATATGGTAGGATTGAACTTAAATGATGCTTGGATTCCTCAAAATCCACCACACTTCGATGGTAATGAGTATGTCTACTGGAGATCCCGAATGGAGGCTTACCTCAAATAGTTAAGCATTGAGCACTGGTCTACCATGTCAAAATAGTACACACTACCTAAAGCTGACCCAGATACTCTTACCAGAATTGATTTTACTAAACATGTTTTAAATTACAAAGTAGTTTATATTTTATATTGTGCTATTAATTGAAGCATTTTTAGTCATGTGTCTGCTTGTAAGAAAACTCATGAAATATGAAAGATTCTACAAGTTACTCACCTTGTCTCTGAAAAACTAATCCATACCAAACTTGGAATGCTTTGTGCTGAGTACCAAGAGTTCAAGATGGGTGAAGATGAAATAGTAAACCAAATATTCCACAGATTCAAAAACATTGTGAATGAAATGAATTCACTTAGAGAAGATCTGGAAAATCCAATACCTGTTGAAAGAGTCCCACGATCATTACCAAATAAATGGAATGCCAAGAAGGTTTCCATTGATGAAAGAATGAATTTCAAAGAGTAAAAATTTGATGAATTGATTGGATCACTACTCCAATATGAACTCAAACTGAAAAACATAGATAATGGGTAGACAATAAAGAGAAAAGGTGTAGATTTTAAATCTGCGAATGTTGTTTCTACTGACTCTTTTGATTCTGATCTACAGGATTGTGAAAAATAAGATATGGCTCAGGTTGTGACTGGAGTTTACAAAAGAATGAAAAAGAAAGTATTAAATAATTTATTTAGAATAAACCCTCACAAAAAATATAAGGGAGATAAGAAAGGTGATATAAATTATAATTCTTTGGATGTAACCTATTATGAGTGTAGGAATAAAGGGCATATCAAACCAGATTTTCCTAAACTAAAGAATAAACATAAATACAAAAATTAAGGGAAAAAAGGTGTTGCTACCTGGAGTTGTACAGAAGAATCTAATTCTAGAGAACAATCTAGAAATAAAAAAGAATCAGCTAACTTATGCTTCATGGAATCACTCGACAAGGTTAATAATTCTTATTTTTATTCCGAATATTCTAATTTTGAATGTGATTCTAAAAACCCCAATGTTTTTGAATTAAATAAATAAATTTAAATATTAAGAAAATATATTTTCAAAGATACTGATTTATATAATATGATCAAAGAAAATAATGAGAAACTTATTTTTGAAAATAAAATACTTTTATAAGAAAATGAAAAATTAAGAAACATTGATTCTACTTATCATTCAACAGTTTATGAAAACTTGAAATCTGTTCAAGATTTGAATAAAAATTTAAAAAAGGAGGTTTAATATCTTAAACAAAGTTTATATTCTTTTATTCAAGGTCGTAAAAAATATCATAAGATGATGTCTTCGACTAAAACTAATAAAAATAAAGATGGGGTTGGTTATGATAGAAGATGACTTCAAATGTTTAAAACTCATTTTATTAAAAGTAAAAATAGTTGTAATTCAACTATTACTTGTTTTAAATGTGGCATGAAAGGTCATTATCCAAATGACTATTCTCTTAGATTCAAACAATCCTTGGGATTTACAAAAAATAATATTTATAAATCTTTATTATCTAGAGTACCTTATAATACATGTTTAAATTCTGTTTGGGTACTTAAATAATTCATTAATAATCCTATTGGACCCAAAGTAGCTTGGGTACCAAAATTGTCAAGTAATTTATTTTTTGTAGGAAATATTCCTTGGATGTCTCAAGAACAAAATATGGTACATGTACAATGGATGCTCTAGGAATTTGACTAGAGAACTATCAATGTTTACCACTTACAACTCATGTAATGGAGACACTGTTATTTTTTTAGATAATTCCAAAGGTAAAGTAAAAGGTTTTGGTAAAGTTGGTATTTCAAATTCCACTTTTATTTCTAAATTTTTATATATTGAAGGTTTAAAACATGATTTAATCAGTATATCATAATTATGTTATGATGGAGTGGCAGTTAAATTTCAAAATTATAAATGTTAAGTTTTTAAAGATGAGTCTTTATTATTTTATATTAATCAAAAAGATAATATTTATACTATAGACTTTTCTGAACTAGCTGTTCAACATGTAAAGTGTTTGAATTCTATACAGAATGAAACATCCCTTGGAATCGATGGTTAGGTCATGTTTATTTCACAATGTTTCATAATATCTCAAAACATGATAATGTGTCACAACTACCTTCCTTGAAGAAAGAACAACTTCATGTCTGTGACACTTGCATGAAAGGGAAGCAACACAAAATATTTTAGACCTATCAATCAAATAAGTACTAATAGACCTTTATAGTTAGTACATCTTGATTTATTTGGTCCCACTCAAATTTCCAGCCTTGGTGGAAAGAAATATACTTTAGTTATTGTTGATGATTATAGTATATTTACTTAGGTATATTTTCTTACTCATAAAAATGATACTTTGCCTAGATTTATTGGTTTTTGTAAATTAGTTCAAAATGAAAAAGGTTGTATGATTAGTTCTATTTGTAGTGATAAAGGAGGTGAATTTCATAATTTAGATTTTGAAATTTTTTGTAAAAAGAATGGCTATTCTCATAATTTTTCTTCTCCTAGAACACCACAGAAAAATGGTGTTGTAGAATGGAAAAATAGAACTCTTATTGAAATGAATCGAACTATGTTAAGTGAATATAATTTTCCTAGATAATTTTGGGTTTAGGCCATTTTGCTGCATGTTATATTTCAAATAGAATTCTTATTAGGCCTTTGTTAAAGAAAACTCCTTATGAATTATTTAAAAATAAAAATCATAAAGTTGTTTACTTTAGAGTTTTTGGTTGTAAAGTTTTTATTTTAAACTCAAAGGATAATTTAGATAAATTTAATGCTAAGAGTGATGAAGGTATTTTTCTTGGTTATTCTAATAGTAGTAAAGCATATAGAGTTTATAATAAAAAAACTATGGTTATTGACGAATCTGTCTATGTTATGTTTGATGAAAATAATGTTAAATTAAAGTATGATTTTAATGTTATTGATGATGAGTTTAGAGATTTTAATTTTAGTAAAGAAATACCTCAAGATAATAATGAATCAATTGAGGGGGATCATTCTCCTTCTCAAACTCATCTAAAATCATAGAAGATTCAAAAATATCATCCTATCGAAAATGTAATTGGCAATGTTGATTCTGGTGTGAAAAATAGAAATTCTATTTTAAATTATTGTTCCAATTCTGATTTTATTTCTATTTTTGTTCCTTTTAATGTTGATGATGTTTTGAAAGATACAAACTAGATTGTTTTTGGGCATGATGAATTAAATCACTTTGTTAGAAATAATGTTTGGACTTTAGTATAATTTCCTAAGGATAAGAAGGTAATTGGAACTAAGTGGATATTTAGAAACAAGCTAGATGAATCTGGGAAGATTTTAAAAAACAAATCCAAACTTGTTTCTCAAAGATACTCTCAAGAAGATGGTATAGAATTTTAAGATCATTTTGTACCTATTACTAGAATTGACTGAAAAATAATATCAGGTATGTGTCATTTTCTGGGAAAAGGTTTATTTTTCTAGTCATTTAAGAAGCAATTATCTATTGATTTATCTACTGTAGAAGCTGAGTATATCTCTTCTACTAGTAGTTGTGATCAAAGTTTATGGATTAAGAAAACCTTTTGTGATTTTGGTGTTTATCTTGATAAATTGCCTATTTATTTTGATAATACTTCTGCAATTTATATTTCTAAAAACCCTTTAAAAAATTCTCGAAAAAATCATATTGATCTTAGATTTTATTTTATTAGAGATCATGTGAACAAGGGTGATATTGTTTTAAAATTTATACCTTCTGAAAATGAGCTAGAAAATATTTTTATAAAGACTTTATAATCTTCTCAGTTTGAAAAAATTAAATTTGATCTTGATATGTTGGAATTTCAACTTTTTATTAATGCATATGTTTAGGGGGAGTGTGTTTTCACTTTTTGTTTATTTAAAAAAATGGGGACAAATAATTTGGGTTTAATTGTAATAAAACATTGGTTTTTGTGAGAAATAAATTTGGTTTTAAATGTTTTTAAAATTGGTTTTAAAAGCTTTTAAAATTGATGGTTCGAATGTTTTGGTTTTGTAATAAAAAAGGGGGATATTGTTTGTGCATGTGCATGTTATATTTTTTTTATTACATATGTTTAAATATGGTGATACTATTTGTGTATGTTCATGTTTTATTTAGTTTTATTACATATGATTTTATATTTTTTTTAACCCTTTATGATTTTGTTTGATTACTTGTAATTTTATTTTAAAAACCTCTATGTATTTTGATGATATATTATACTATAGTGTTTTTATTTATATGATTTTTATCAAATTGGAAAGGTAAGAGATTTATCTATATTTAATTAGTTTATTAGGAAGTCTATAAATTCTTTTATTGTACTATAAAAATTAAATGAATTTTCTTTTTCAGTTTTAGAAACATTACAGCCTGTAGTTTTAAAATATTTCTGTATTTATTTTACTGAAACTTATAAAGTTATCATTTTCACATGAAACTTTATTTTATGGAAATAAAACATGTTTATATTGATTTAATTATTTTACATCAAAGTTTATAAATTTATTTTGGATGGTCTATAAATTGTATGAATTTCTGCTTTGATTTTTCCAAACTACAATTTTTTCAGAATGATGTTGCTTCTATTTTTGATGATATTTAGAGCATTAGATGTCAGATTTATTTGAATATTGATTCTCTGAAAAGATAATAAGCTTTCTACAAATAATTATTTTTGACCAAAGTATGAATCTTCTATTTAGAGCCATTAAATATTTGTTGAAGTTTGTTAAAGTATGCTATCCATTTTTTCACAAAGTATGGACAACCCTATGTTACTGTTCATTCTGAAAAGTATAGTTCATCAACCATACTTTATTGTTCATACCCTATGTTAATTTAATTTACTATTCACAACCTATATTACATTACTTTACTATTCATCCCCTATGTTAATTTACTGTTCATTCCCTACATTACTTCACTAGTCATCCCATACTTTACTTTACTGTTCATTCCCTACGCTACTTTACTATTCATTTTTGAAAGGTATGGTTCAAAAACCCTACATTACAGTTCATTCCCTATACTATGTTATTGTTCATTCCCTACGTTACTTTCCTTATCATACCCTACATTACTGTTCATTCTGTGTGTTTTTACTGAAAATTGATTTTCTGCATATATATGGATTGTTTTCAACGTTTTTTCTACCGGATAAATTCACCCTAAATTTAAAGATTATGATCAAAGAGTTTTTAATATTTTTAGTGGAATATTTAAAGAGAAAAATTATTAAATTATTTCAACATCTCTTTCCAATAAAGATGGTGTTTTCAAGTTTATTTAAATTAAAATATTTGAATTTACTTTTGATTTTTTCTGCTTGTTTTTGGATATTATTTTGACTAGATTTAAAGAGGTTTGAATGGATTTAAATGGGTGTTTTAAATCATTGAACGCTGATATTATTCTAGATATTTTATTGGAAGAATTATTAAAATTATTTTTAATAATTTTATTAGATATTTATTCTACCAGAATAAAGAGGCAACGATGTTGCGATTTTTATGGAGATATTTATTATAGCACTTGACTCAATTTATTTTGAATATCTAAAGGAAGTAGAGTTACTACAATTGATGAATATTTATTCTCACTATATATATCATTCTCTCTTATAGGTGATAAACACAATAACAATACAAAAAAGACATGGGATAACATATTTGATACTCTTATTTTTTTAAAGAGAAAGTGTTGTGAACTTTGAACCTGCTGTGTAATTTGCAATGACCTACGACACTCCGTTTCATCTCCTACATGATCTTTCAAGGGACGAATTACTTATTCTTAAACTATAATTTCCTTGATGAGATGAGATGATCCAATCCTCAATAACTAGTACATGTGATTTAATATTTTATCTTCCCATTCGTCTGGTTAGGAGTTTGTAACACTATTTCTCATATCTCACACACACTTTATTTTTCTGTTTATGCTTTTACACACAAAATAATTATTTTTTATTCTTTTTCTTCGGGTTGTGACTCCCATATTCTAAAGTTAGGATCTAAGGGTTGTGACTCCCTGTATCTAAATTCAAGATTGTTTGTGACTCCCTTTATCTAAAGTCAATTTATAAGGGTTGTGAATCCCCATACAAAAGTCAGTGTCATGGTTATCCCTCTACTAGAAAAGGATTTTGTAATTGGGTTATAATTTCCCCTTAAAAATAATTTTTAGTGCATAAGTATCTCTCACCGAGTAGAGAGGTATAAGAGTATAATCAGTCCTACTTTGGACTGAAATACTATAAAAACATCCTTATGTTGTTTACTTTTTCTACAATTAATAACCTTAATAATTAACTTTGGTATTTAATTTAATTATTTGATTTGTTTGTTTAATTTTTTAATCTGGTCTATTCACCCCCTTCTAGACCATCTGTTATTACTCGTTCTGACCTAAAAAAATATTGATAAAGGGTTACCCTTTATCAATACATTTTTTAGCATTGATAAAGGTCATATTTATTAGTTCTTTTAGTTAGTGCTGACAAAAGGATCCCCTTTATCATCATTTTTGTGAACTGGTAAAGAGAAGCACTGAATAAAGTAGAATCTATAGCAGTGTTGATGGATACATATAGTGGGCTATCCTATTAAGAAGAACCTTGAAAATCTATTGAAAGGGGTCAAACTAGAAGTAATTTAAAAATAAAAATGAGAAAGGCTAGATAGAAAGGCACTTAGATTGATTCATTTTTCCTTAGTGTTAAATGTTGCCTATAATATCTTGGAAGTGAAAAACATAGTAGATCTGATGAAGGATCTGAAAGACATGTATGAGAATCCAATAACAATCATCAATGTGTTTATAATGTAATGGTTATTCAGTATGAGGATTCTAGAAGTACGACCAATGAATGATCATGTGAATGAATTTACACTACTACAAATTGGCCCTTTATCAGCGCTAAAAACCGACATTAACAGTGCTAGAAAAGCACTGTAAATGCCGACAAAGATAGGGGGTCCCCTTTATCAGTGCTCTGAAAATTGCTAATAAAGGGGACCCCCCATCATCTTCACTGGAATTTACAACGGTTTTCTAGCGCTGATAAAGGTTTCCTTTATCAGGGCTCAATATAGCGCTGATAAAGGCTCCTTCAGCTGCACCTGCAGAACCAGTACCTGCACAAACCAGCAACTGCACCTGTACAAAACAACACCAGCACACCTGTAAAAAACAGCACCCGCACACAATATTTTGACAAACAATCCTATATACATTCACTTAACATCATGAATACAAAAAAACACACCGCTATATACATTTCAAACAATGTTTTACATGGTTACAATTACAATTATCCAACAACAGTTATATACATTAATGTTCCATCCTTTGATATCTGTGATCCTCTTTCAAAAATTGTCATCCACGGTATTTGTTGCCGAACAAAGCATCCGAACTCAAGGAAAAAAATTCATCTATATAAGAAAACAAATATTATGTTAGTAATACAATAATTAAATAAATTAAAACATTAATATGAAAGAATAAATTAATATGGAAATGTGAAACTAAAATATGGAAATGATAAACTCAAATGTTTTCATTCTGATAACAATGAAAGGGAATAATGTAAAATCAATATGTTTTTGGATGATTTATCTCATTTAATAAATACTGATTCTTTATCTAATGAAAAGATTTACCGATCACACCGTGCGTCAGATTCAAGTGTGGTCAATTCGTACACCTCACAAATGAATCATGGATCGTTGTCCTAAAGTATCAAAACAATCCGAATGCGTTTTCTCGGTATTCCGTATGTCAGTAGTGATGTTTTCTAAAGTTAATGTCAATTTGAAATTGGTATCAGACACTTTTAGCCATACCGGTCACACCGTGCATCGGATTGAGGTGCGGTCAGTTTGTACACCTCAAAAATGACTCATGGACAATTTTACTAAATTATCAAAATAATCCGAACACGTTTTCTCAGTATTCCGTATGTCAGTAGTGTTGTTTTCTAAAGTTAATGTCAATTTCAAATTGATATCAGACACTTTTAGCCATACAGATCACACCGTGCGTCGGATTCAGGTGCAGTCGATTTTTACACCTCACAAATGACTCATGGATCATTGTACTAAAGTATCAAAACAATATGAATGCTTTTTCTCGGTATTCCATATGTCATTAGTGTTGTTTTCTAAAGTTAATGTCAATTTGAAACTGGTATCAGACACTTTTAGCCATACCGGTCACACCGTGCGTCAGATTGAAGTGCAGTCGATTCGTACACCTCAAAAATGATTCATGGAACATTTTACTAAAGTATCAAAACAATCCGAACACATTTTCTCAGTATTCCGTATGTCAATAGTGCTGTTTTCTAAAGTTAATGTCAATTTCAAACTGATATCAGACACTTTTAGCCATACCGATCACACCGTGTGTCATATTGATATGTGATCGATTCTTACACATCAAAAATGACTCATGGATCATTTTCCTAAAGTATCAAAACAATCCGAACACGTTTTCTCGGTATTCCATATGTCAGTAGTGTTGTTTTTTAAAGTTAATGTCAATTTCAAACTGATATCAGACAATATTAGCCATACTGATCACACCATGCGTTGGATTAAGGTTCGGTTGATTCTTACACCTCATAAACAACTCATGGATCTTTTTACTAAAGTATCAGAACAATCCGAACGCGTTTTCTTGGTATTCCGTATGTCAGTAGTGTTGTTTTCTAAAGTTAATGTCAATTTCAAACTGATATCAGATACTTTTAGCCATATCGATCACACCATGCATCAGATTGAGGTGCGTTCGATTCTTACATGTCACAAATGACTCATGGATCTTTTTCCTAAAGTATCAAAACAATTCGAACGTGTTTTCTCGGTATTCCGTATGTCAGTAGTGTTGTTTTCTAAAGTTAATGTCGATTTCAAACTGGTATCAGAAAATTTTAGCCATACTGATCACACCGTGCATCGGATTGAGGTGTGGTCAATTTTTACACCTAAAAAATGACTCATGGATCATTGTACTAAAGTATCAAAACAATATGAATGCGTTTTCTCAGTATTCTTAATGTCTATAGTGTTGTTTTCTAAAGTTAATGTCAATTTCAAACTGGTATCAGACAATTTTAGCCATACCGATCACACCGTACGTCGAATTAAGGTGCGGTCGATTTGTACACCTCAAAAATAACTCATGGATCGCTGTCCTAAAGTATCAAAACAATCCTAATGCGTTTTATCAGTATTATATATGTCATTTGTGTTGTTTTCTAAAGTTAATGTCAATTTGAAACTGTTATCAGACACTTTTATCCATACCGGTCACACCGTGCATCAGATTGAGGTGCGGTCAATTCGTACACCTCAAAAATGACTCATGGATCGTTTTACTAAAGTATCAAAACAATCCAAATGCATTTTATTGGTATTTCATATGTCATTTTTTCTGTTTTCTAAAGTTAATGTCAATTTGAAACAGTTATCAGACACTTTTAGCCATACTGCTCACACCGTGCGTCGGATTGAGGTACGGTCGATTCTTACACCTCAAAAATGACTCATGGATCATTTTCATAAAGTATAAAAACAATCCAAACCTATTTTCTTGGTATTCCGTATGTCACTTGTGTTGTTTTCTAAAGTTAATGTCAATTTGAAACTGTTATCAGACACTTTTAGCCATACCGGTCACACCGTGCGTCGGATTCAGGTGCGGTCAATTCTTACACCTCACAAATGACTCATGGATCGTTTTCATAAAGTATCAAAACAATCTGAATGCGTTTTCTTGGTATTCTGTATGTCAGTAGTGCTATTTTCTAAAGTTAATGTCAATTTGAAACTGGTATCAGACACTTTTAGCCATACCGGTCACACCGTGCATCAAATTGAGGTAAGGTCAATTCATACACCTCAAAAATGACTCATGGATCATTTTCCTAAAGTATCAAAACAATCCGAATGCTTTTGCTCAGTATTCCGTATGTCAGTAGTGCTATTTTCTAAAGTTAATGTCAATTTCAAACTGATATCAGACACTTTTAGCCATACCGATCACACCGTGCGTCGAATTCATGTGAGGTTGATTCATACACGTAAAAAATGACTCATGGATCATTTTCATAAAGTATCAAAACAATCCAAATGAATTTTATTAGTATTTCGTATGTCAGTAGTGTGGTTTTCTAAAGTTAATGTCAATTTCAAACTGGTATCAGAAAATTTTAGCCATACCGGTCACACCATGCGTCGGATTGAGGTTCGGTCGATTCGTACACCTCAAAAATGACTCATGGATCGTTTTCCTAAAATATCAAAACAATATGAATGCATTTTCTTGGTATTCCATATGTCAGTAATGTTTTTTCCTAAAGTTAATGTCAATTTCAAACTGATATCAGACACTTTTAGCCTTACCAATCACACCGTGCGTTGGATTGAGATGCGATCAATTCATACATGTCAAAAATGACTCATGGATCATTGTAATAAAGTATCAAAACAATCCAAATGCGTTTGATCAGTATTCCGTATGTCAGTAGTGTTGTTTTCTAAAGTTAATGTCAATTTCAAACTGATATCAAACACTTTTAGCCATACCGATCACACCGTGCGTCGGATTGAGGTGCGGTCGATTCATACACCTCAAAAATGACTCATGTATCATTGTAATAAAGTATCAAAATAATCCGAATGTGTTTGATCAGTATTACATATGTAATTAGTGTTGTTTTCTAAAGTTAATGACAATTTCAAACTGATATCAGACACTTTTAGCCATACCGATCACACCGTGCATCAGATTGAGATACGGTCAATTCTTACACGTCACAAATGACTCATGGATCATTTTCCTAAAGTATCAAAACAATCCGAATGCGTTTTCTTGGTATTACGTATGTCAGTATTGTTGTTTTCTAAAGTTAATGTCAATTTCAAACTGATATTAGACAATTTTAGCCATACCGATCACACCGTGCGTCGGATTGAGGTACGGTTGATTCGTACACCTCAAAAATGACTCATGGATCGATGTACTAAAGTATCAAAACAATCCGAACTCTTTTTATTGGTATTCAGTATGTCACTTGTGTTGTTTTCTAAATTTAATGTCAATTTGAAACTGTTATCAGACACTTTTAGTCATACCGGTCACACCGTGCGTCAGATTGAGGTGCGGTCGATTCGTACACCTCACATATGGACACCCCATCCCTCTTGGACACACCCACTCCTGGACACCCTCCCCCACTCCTGGACACCCCTCCCTCCCGGACACCCCCACCCACATATAAGGGAAACTAAAATTAGAAAATTGAAAATCCAAGATATTGGTTCCCATCAAGATTTTAAGATGCTCCTGAGTGGACTGAATGACTATGCATCGGTCGACTTCCACACTATCGACCAGTGTAGTCCAATGATTTATGCTTTACTAGAAAGACAAATCATATCTAAACCATTTTTCATAACCTAAGGATATAAAACATAATAAAGGGTGATCATATATGCTCAGTAAGTGTAAACAAGGGAGATATCAATGATCATATATGGATAACATTAGTAGTAATTCACCTTCATCCTATTTGTGTACAATCTTCCATTAGGTATGTTGCCCATTCGTTTCTAAACACATCTATATCATCTTCTGAATATGAGTTTTTGTGATAGTCATGGTAGTACTGAAAAAATATAAATACACAAAGGATTAATAGATATTTTAAATGAACTCATAATTATTTTCTAAAATACCTCGTCAGGGATGATAGTTTGTTGATGAAATACGATCTCTTTCATAAATTTACAAACATAATAACCACAGTCCTTTCTATTTGTTTGTTTTGGACACTACAGAAACATTGAAAACAATAAGTAAATTGTTTTGATATTTGTTTGGATAGTGCAATGTTATTATATATACCCAGATAATTTTCCAGTTGTAGATCTTGTAGGCTTGCTCATCCTTATTCCTTGGATTCATTCCATGCATTAGACGATATTTATGCACCACCCTATCATAACAAAATCCTCATTAAAAGATAACATAAATTATATAACTAGATTTTTAGTTTTAAAATGTTGGATCTAGTGTATTACAAATTAATAAATTCCATCATGCGTGGTCGGTTTGTTGGATATCCATGCATTGAATCCAGAAAATAAATCTTTGGAGTATCCAAATTGACCGCAATCAGCATCCAATGCTCCCTAAAAATACAAAACGGAATAAGTAAATAAATAAATGAAAATATAGTTGATATTATTAAATTGTAGAGTTTTACCCCTGCATCGTTGGTATTAAAAAGAGTCTATCATCCGTAATTTTGTTTTCAAACGATTTGAGCAGGGATGATATTATTGCAGCCACTTTATCAGAATCTATTTCTTCTTTTGAAGAGGTGGTGTGAGGAATAATGAGTCCAAATTTTTGTTCATGGGGAAATCCCTTCAATTGTTTTTCATATATACGCCTGCGAAAAATATAAAATGTATTTAGTCATTATTATCAGAGTATATCAGCTTTTGTAAAATCAAATCATGAAAACATACCTCATGTATACATTTACAACTGAGGCACCTAGCCATTCATACTTGAGGATTTCATTTACATTTTCATCACTAATGAAATCTGATGTTTCCTCTCCGTAGATTTTTTTTTCAAAAACAATTTTGTGAGAATTTCTGTCTGTCAACTTTGTATCCACATGAGCCTGCAATGATATTAACTGTGGATATAGAATGGACGGGGTGAAGGTGCTCTCAGTAGACCGTTTCAATCGGTTGGTTGATCCTTGAGATAGTTTTGAGATGATATTTCATTTCACCCCCTTATCTTTTTCATTTTGTAATAACATTCATCGGTTCAGACCTTTTTTCATTAAATGTTAAAGGTCCAGTTTGAAAAATAACTTGAAAATGGATACCTCCTTGTCGACATGTTTTTTTACAAGAACTGACGGCCATATGATGAATATTCCAACAACTTGTTCAACCGTATGAATGTAGTCATCTTTATTTGGAACAGGTAGCTCAGCACTCGGCTCATTAGCTACGTTAATTGACACACTGAAATGATCTATTGGAAGCTGTCTGTTGTGTAGCATTTCATTCTGCGTATTGAACACCGTAGCCCTCACTACAAGGCGATAGGTGGGAGTTGCTAGATATAAATCACAGTCATTTTCACCATGTAGAATATTAGTATAGAAAAGTTATCAGTGTCTATGTGAATCACATTTCACAGAAACAATTATTAAAACATTGATTACCTCAGCTAAGTCAGGTTTTTTAGGGGAATGACTTGCCTCAAAGATGGTGGGGGGTGGGGCGGAATCGTCATGCACAGGTTTTTGTTGAGTTGTTTCTTCTCTTTTACTCTCCCCCCATCAATGTTGCTATCATCTCTCTTTGGTATTGTAATTATTCTTGAAAAATAGCTAATTTTTCTTGAAGCTTTTCAATTTTTTCATTTTCATCATCCGCTTGTTTTTGTTTTTGAAAATATGTTCGGGGTGTCACCCCAAAACCCGCACCTCTGACGCGGCCATACTTTTCTGGCCGCTTCAAGACTGCTGAAAGTATGTCTGCATCTAGTGCGGCTGTTGTTGATTCCCTTGACTATGTCAGATAGAAAATATAGAAAAATTAGTAGTCATTGGAATGTAATAGCGATTTAAAACAATTCAAATTTATATTATGTCATACTTACACATGTTTCCCACACTTTTTTGTGTGTTTTCATCTATCAATATCCCCTCTTTATTTACACGAGCCTCCTTCTATAGCACATGGTTTGGGATGGATTTGGATTTTGATTTCAATTCATCAATCTATGTATAAACAAAGAAACATGGTTATGGTGTTGTTTTATGTGACATATAAGTAGTACGGTAGATTTAAAAGACATACCAATTTTTGCTCAAGTGAAGCGTACCCCAACCTTGCTTTACGGTAAGGGTATGCTGGTTCTACTGCACATTTTTTATTTTCAGCACTCAGTTGCTGTTTCATAAATAAAAAACTGTCAATTAAAGTGATGAATACAAGAAACGTCAAACAACGTATTACCCCACACAATGTACCTGAAAATTCTGCTCCCCACGATGGTTGATAAACACGTCCCACGCTCCTTGGGATATCAAGTGTGCATAAAGAGGAGGTGGGTGTGGCTTGATTTTCCCTTCAACATCTTTAAGATGATATTTCGTTAAAATTGTGCGGAAACCTCTATGAATCCTTCCTGCAACTCTTAATACATATTCCTTGTGCGATGCATCTACTATAAATGCACTCTAAAATGGATGATGAAGAGTAATTCAATGTTTTGGTATTTTATTTCAATAAATTAAAAAATGATATCATAATTTTACCATAATCTCTTCCCACATTAGTGTCTTAAGATCAGTGACAACATGGTGTCACGACTGTACATCAATCAGCACGCGTTGCCGAGTGAAGATTCCAATGTAGCTACTAAAGATGGCTTTGTTGGGGTTAACATGTTGGCCTCGCTTATTCCATCCCACCTCAAATTTGATGCCTTTTTCTTTTTCCTTAAGGATTTTGGATAACATTGTCAAACTATGGCGCTCTTGTTTTTTTTGTGCTTTCAGGGTTTCATTTCCTACCATTTCCTTAGAAGTATCATCAATATCTTTCTCCGGAGCACTAGCGTCAGCACTGGGACCAACAACAACAGGTTGAGAAACTTTTTGTTGCTCTACACTGGGACCAGCAACAACAGGTTGAGAAACGTGTTGTTGCTCTGCACTGGGACCACCCGCGGCTGGTTGAGAAACCTGTTGTTGCTCTGCACTGGGACCACCAGCAGGTGGTTGAGAGACCTTTTGTGCCTCAGGATTGGGCGCATCAGCAGGTGAAAAAGTCATTATCTGCAGAAGTGGTTTAACATTTAATTTAGATTACATAAAAGCAGCATCAGACAGATAATAACATAACGTAACACAATGTATATTACAATAAACAAATAAACTGATTATTGTACTCTCTTTTTTTCTTTAAAGGCAAAAGATATTTGAATCTTCTATCGACTATGTAAATCCCTTCATTTTGGTCTCCTATGACATAAAAAACGCCGTCTACATTGGGACCACTACGAAATGATTGTGAATTCCTTATAAAAGGGTCATCCTCTATTGAACTTTCATCTGACCCTTCAGTTGTTTTGGTCGATAACAGAACAATTGGCCAATTTCGGTTTGCGGGGTCTGGAACATAAAATAATTATACTGCCTGTGATGCCATTATAAATGGTTCGTCCTTCTCCCCTTCCTTACTGAAATCAACTTTCACGAATCCTAATTCATCTATTTTAACAGCACTCCTGTTATCAACCCACTATCATTGAAAAATCGGTACTTTTTCGTATAATCTAACTCCCATATTCGTTTGATGATGCCAAAGTATGACATATTCATATAAATTGGATTTTTGTCCTTAGCACCGGAAACATGCATTGCCTCAGCCAAAAGTGTAACCCCACTATTCTGCATGGTACTGTCTTCATCATGTTCATTAGTATAGAATGTATAACCATTAACTACATAATCATTTTAAGATAATACATACACACTTGCTCCTTCGGCTAGCCATCGAAGTCGTTCTGAAATTGAGTTTGGATTTTCATCTAACTGCTTCAAAATATGATCCTGAAACCATCATATAAACTGTCGATTATGTGTATCTAATATCCATTTTTCAGCCCTAGATGGATTCAAACGCCTAAGAATTTCTTTGTGGGTTTGAACATATGGGTCAACGTCAAAACTATTATGCAAAACGTAAAGGTGAGCCTGCTCCCGATCTGTAATATTGATTGTGACAACCTCTCTTCCAGAAATTCCTTCACCCTCAATTAACTCAGTGTGACGAGATTTCGGTAGGCCAACGTTTTCCACACCAGAAAGGTATTCAGTAAAAAATTCAATGGCTTCCTCAACAATATATTGCTCCGCAATACAACCCTCTGTCTGACTTCGATTTTTGATATACCCTTTCAAAATCTTCATATACCATTCAATGGGGTACATCCATCTATAATGTACAGAACCACACAGTCGAATCTCTCTCACCAAATGAACCATCAAATGAACCATCATATCAAAAAATGTCGGCAGGAAGAACATTTCCAATTCACATAATATGAAGACAATTTATCTTTCCATAGTTGGCAATTTCGCCGGGTCTATAACTTTGCTGCATATAGATTTGAAGAAGAAACATAGCTTTGTTAATGTATGGTGGTCATTCTTGGGAAAAATGCAACGTAAAGCTATAGGAATTAGATCTTTCATCAAAACAGGGCAGTCATGTGATTTCAGACCCTTTAATTTTAAATCGTTCATTGACACGATGTTCTTGATATTTGATGAATACCCCTCTGGAACCTTTACGTCATTCAAGAAGTTGAAAAACTGATATCTCTCCTGCCTGGAAATAGTGTAATCAGTAGGAAGAATAAATGTTCATTTTTCACCCTTCACTGGTGCCAACTCTTCTTGTATTCCCATCTCAACCATGTCCAATCTAGCCTTAATTATATCCTTCATTTTTCCAGGTGCATTTAGCAATGTGTCGATGACACTATCACATACATTTTTCTCAATATGCATAACATCAAGAAAATGTGTGACATACAGACAATTCGAGTATGGTAATTAAAAAAAACTGGTCTCTTTTTCCAACAAGTTTTCGTAAGGTTTTTCAAAAACGGTTTACCAAAAGTAGCGTTCAAATATTTTACCTTCTCAAACAATTGATCACCTGTTAGTGGAGATGTTGTTGTACATTCTTCTGAACTTCCGTCAAATGATGTCGTCCAAGATCGGTACTTATGTTGTCGGGGTAGAAATCTGTGATGTCCTAAAAACACGGATTTCAATGAATGTTTCAACCTAATTGACTATGTACCTTGTTCACAAACAGGACACCCTTGATTTATTTTAATGCTATATCCTGAAAAATTTCCATAAGCAGGAAAGTCATTTATCATCCCGTACAACATGGATTTCAAAGTGAAATCTTCTTTTTTGTAAGCATCATACAACGTAACACCTGAATCCCACAATATTTTCAAATCTTTGATCAATGGAGCCAAATAAACATCAATATCATTACCCAGTTGTTTTGGTCCTGATATAAGCATAGATAACATGATGTATTTTCGTTTCATGCATAACCAAGGTGGTAAGTTATAATTTACCAACATAACCGGCCATGTACTGTGACTGCTGCTTTGAAAACCAAAAGGATTCACCCCATCTATAGATAACGCTAGACGAAGGTTTCTCAGCTCGTTTTTGAATTTAGGATACTCGTGATCAATTATCTTCCACTGAGGAGAGTCTGCCGGGTGACGTAGTTTCCCATCTTTAATTCTTGTATCTACATGCCATGTCAATTGTCCTACAGTCTCCTCACCTCCATATAGGCACCTAAACCTTGGAATGATTGGAAAGTACCATACAACTTTTGTAGGACTAGAATCATCTTTCTTGTATCGAGAAGCACCACACTTTGGGCATTCTTTAAGTGATTTGTGGTCCTTGCGAAACAATATACAGTCATTCGAGCAGGCGTGTATTCTTTCAGATATCATACCCATCGACCGTATCATTCGTTTTGCATCGTATGTTTGGCTTGGGAGTTCATTATCTTCTGGAAGCATGTCATTCAGGAGAGCAAGTAGTTCCGTAAAACTGGCATCACTCCACCCGTTTCCTGATTTCAAATTATACAGCTTCAGTACAGCTGACAATGCTGTATATTTAGTGAAACCATCATACAATGGCATTTTTTCACAACTCTTTAACTTCTCAAAAAATTTTGGGCAATCACGAAGTTCATCTTCAACTGTTCTTGTCATTTCCTCAATAAGATATTCATCATCATTCACATCTGTAATCACACCCTCCATACGATCGTCTTCACTGTTCACGCTTTTAATCATATCGGATCTTCCATAAAATGTCGTGTTATCCGAGCCACTACCTAAATTTGTTTTTTCCCCATGTTTATTCCAACATGTATAACTTCAATCTATTCCGTGACAAATCAGGTGTTCTTCTAACTCCTCTGGACTAATTTTTCTTGAATAAAAACAACGTAAACATAGACAGAGGATTTGAGAAGGGTCACATGCATGATCTCCTGCAAACTTGATAAACTCTTTCATGCCATCTTCATACTATTTTGTCAACCGATTGGCATTCATCCATTCTTTATTCATATTCATCGTCTTTGTGGGTTTGATCTTGAACTTTCCTAATATTATGTTTTAATTAATCAAGTAGCATTTTTTGGGTTTTATAAAAACAAATCATGGTAAAAATGCCTCTACAATGAAATAGAGGAACCTAACCCAAAACATGTGAAAGTACATGAACTCTATCTATATACGGGGGACTGTGCCCTGTCTTTTGTATACACAATGTGTAGGGTTCTCAGTCAAGGTTAGTTATATACTACCATTTCTAAACTCATGTGAAATCCATATACATGGTGTGTCCAGTAGGGTGAACATCATATATGGATAATATACCTGATATAATATGACATATATCAAATTAATTCCAAGTTAGTCTTAAAAATACTGCATGATTCCTTTGAAAATACATGACATATAGACACTGATAGTGAATTCCAAGCATTTGGAGCCTGGATGATAAGGTTGTTGCCAATTATATCCCTAAAGTCATGATGTAACTGATAAGGGGTACCCTAGATTTGGATCCTCTTTGATATAAGGGGTACCCACCTTAGACCCCTACTACAAGTCATTAGCCTATTTCATATGGGGAGGCATGCCTAAGGTCATTTGGAGAATTGTTCTGGATAATATTCATAGAGTGAGTTGGGGAGGGATGTTACAAAGTGGTATCATAGATTATTCTATTTTATGGTTTGGTAATATGGTATATAGGAGGTCTATGGATGTGTCGAAGGTTGTAATGGATACCGGATTGGTGAATCAAGAACACTTATTTTGGTAGGAATTCTAGGTTACTAAGGCATGGGATTACTATTCTTAGTTTTTAGTGTTAGGATTTTATGATTTTTCCTTGGGTGACACATATGGGTTTTGAGGTTTATGGTTTATTGTGGGTTTATCTCTTGTAATAATGGAAAGATTTTATGTTCATGAATCATTATAGGCATGTAGAATTCAGATGACATACATGTTATTTCCTATAGTCATTTACTGATGAGAGTTTTGAGTTATTTAAAGTGTCAAAAAAATTATTTGGTGTTTTCCTGTATAAATTCTTTGTGGAATTCTACTCATCTAGATAGCGATGTATTTTCTTTGATGGCAGGTCATTTGGATCTTATAGAGGTAGGTTTTTCAGTAGTGGAAATGTAGTCCCTTAGACAATGGATACCTGGAGACCAACTATAGGTTAGTTTGAGTGTTAGATGCCCAGTGATGGCTCAATGATGGAAGATATTCTTGAGAGGTTGTTTGAGGATGGACATGAGTTACCCTAAGGTTTTGGAACACTAGTGGGTTATGGAAAGGCATGTGGCATGCATTACAGTATCAAAGGATTGTTTTAGAGGGTAGGACTGGTTGGGTGCCTAGCCTGGTGGTTTTGAATGCACTTTTGGCTGCTGTGGTGGGATCACAACTAGATGCACATGGTTATTAAGGTGAAGCCTATGTGGTGGGTGGTTGTGTGGTTAGCCTTGGCATAGAAGATACCTTGAGATTTTGGTTGAGACTGAAATGCATGTGAGGCATGGTAAGTGGGTTAAGAATATGAGACTTGGTTAGAAAGGAAACGACTCATGTGATATTGGGTTGGGTTGCATGATTGGGTTGAATTAGAGTGCACAACTATTGGGTTTGGATGAGGTTTTATTAGAGAGTGGGAAATAACCTATGAGAGTATTCTCGATGGTTCACTCTGCCTTTTAGGAGGAGAGTGTTGTTGGTGAGGCCTTTTAGGAAAGGTCTTGTTGTGTGAGGGTAGGCACGTGCGATTGAAGCACAGTGCTAATTGGTTCATGGATCAGTAAAATGCGTCATGTGTAGGTCTATTGAGAATGTTTTGGGTTTTGTACATGCCCGAGTGTTGTGATAGTGGTGGTGTTATGGTGGTTTTTGGTTTAGTGTCACACTCAATGTGAGGTGACTAGTGCATTCAAAGAGAAACGTGTGAGAATGGTGACCCAGGGCCTTTGGAGAAAAATTAGAGACGTTCCATAGAATTGAAAGTTGATGTGGTGATGGACATATGTATTGTGGTATAGTCAATTTGAGCTTGGTCCTTGAAAAGAGTTGTCATCGATGAAAGAGTGTGGCTCAGGATTAGTGTCACGCGTGTGGGTTGGAACCCAGATGGGGATAACACTCATGGAGTAGTATAAGGGTAACCATATGGTGGGAAGTTCACAAATGACCAGTTAGAGAGTTTGACCCTCATTTTAGATGATTTTTTGACCACTATTAAAAATCACATTCCGGTACATCAGGAATGGGCATCAGTTAATGTTGTTTCTGGGAACTCGGGAACAAGTGGGTTTCCAGCATATAGCCATTGTGTGTGGTTATGGATATAGTGTGGGATATAGAGTTTGGGTGGTCGGTTTATAAGACTATAATAATAATACTCACATGGTGGGGATATTCATACCAGTCATGGTTTCATGAACCATGTGTCTAAAGGGTGTTGGGGGAGATACCGATTTTACATGGTTAAGGTGACATAAAAATTTTGATGTGTGGGATAACTTGAGTAAGAATGGTTCTTCAGTAAATACATTCTACTCAATGGGTAGCATATGGATTGGAAAACCACCCAGAGGTACCACCTCAAGACCAATTCCCTACACCAAATCCTCATCCCTAAGAGGTTCATTATCAAAATCCAACTATAGAAAACAATCTAATGTTTGTAATAGTATAATCCTAAAATTGAATAAATATTATCTATAGTTAATGATTATATATATTCCTAAGATTGAACAGTGGCGGTGGAGGCGGGCGGCAGTGGAGGGAGCGACGACGGAGGGAGCGGCGGTGGAAACAGTAGCGGTCGCGACGGTGGAGACAGTGGCGGTCACGACAGAGGAGAAAAACCAACGGCGCAGAGGCAATGGCGGAGGAGAAAAACCCAATAGAGGTGGAGTCAGAGGAGGAGGAAGAGGAGGAGTAGGTTGAGGAGGATGAGTAGGATGAGGACGAGGCATAGACAAGGAGGAGAAGTCGCGGTGGAAGCGGGTCCTGGTTCAACTTCCGCGAAAGCTTTACCGCGTGCGAGAGAGGAGGGCCTGTTAGGGTTATTAAATAGAAACCACTGGAACCTTTATCAGCAGTCGTTAAAAGCGCTGATAAAGGTATGTTTTATCAGCGCTAAAATAAAAGTGCTGATAAATATTATAATTTTATATAAATTAAGATATCAGTGCTAAAATAATCGCTGATAAATGTGCCCTTTTATCAGCGCTAAAAAAAGTGCTTATAAAGGGTATACCTTTATCAATGCTTATTTTAGCGCTGATAAAGGTTATATTTATCAGCGCTTTTAACTAGCGCTGATAAAGGCATACCCCTATATCAGCGCTTTTTCGTTAACGCTGATAAAGGTTGGCACCGGGAATGCCCAGTTTTGTGGTGGTGTTAATATGATTCAGAGTCAAGCCGGGCCAGTTAAAGTATAAATCACAAAATCTGTGTGGGATAAATTATTTCTTTCATTTCTACCATTATAATGGGTTATGATGGTAACTTCCATAATTAATTCTTACCGAAAGATTAATCTTATGTTTGAGGATGTGTGATATCTCATTATGAATAAATATTAAATGGATATAAGTACAAACACCTATCATAATGACAATAAATGAAGAAGGTAGAAGAAATTTAGTTCAGTTGAGAAGTTTAAGGATTTTGGAAGATAAATCATGGGAAAGAGGTCAAGATAGATTGATTGGGATTGAACCCATATGTTATAATTTTAATAAGAAGGGGTACCTAAATGTATATTATAGAGATTTTAGGGTGAATTATACAAGCGGTTCTTCCGAATGATCAAGTTATGCCAACATATCTGATGGCGATAACAATGTATTTCTAAGTGTGAATATTCTGTTGGAATCATGAATAACTGATTCCAGGTAATTGTTTCATTCTATAGACGAGTTAGTATACATATAAAATTAAGTATATAGAAGGTTATAAAAGGTTCATCTAGCTGATGATGAAGCTATCTAGATTATGGGGAAGTGATATGATAATGTTCAAATGTCAGACAAAAGCTTCTTGGGGTTATAAGGAGTTTTAAACATACCATGTTTATAGAAGAACTTAAAAACTATTGATTCAATTGATGAAGATAGATTTAGAATGATCTTTGTAAATAGAGTTTGGAAGATCACATAGGGTTTCACAATTGTGGCTATATATATAAAATATTTGAGTTTGTTTTTGATAGGAAGATCATATGACCAATAATTACCATAATAAAAACTTATTAAAGTTTGGAATTGTGGAATATTTTACCTAGGGGAACTTATTTATGAGAACATTAAAGCTTTATAAGTTAAGGTAATATACTAAAACCAAACCACATGGATTTTAGAAGTTGCGAGAGTAGTGTAATTAGAAAGAAAAGAAAAGTTTCACTTAACCTAAATGAAAGGAAAACTATGTTTCAAGAGTTAAATATCATGATCATGGATGTATGAGGGACTGAACTAGTCTATTCTAATGATGGGTCAATTCAATTTGTTAAATTCATTGATGATTCAATAATGAAATTATAAGTTTAATTCCTTAAGAAAAAATCTGATGTGTTCAGAGTGTTTTTTATGGAGGAATATGATGTAAAAAGAGACTAAAAATAATCTAAAATGATTAAGGTATGATAATGGTGAAGAATACGATGAGAGAGAGTTATAAATTTTTTGCTAGAGAAAAGGAATCAGGTTTTAAAATATTGTAGCTGGAATATCCAAGTAGAATGGTGTATCGGAGTAGATGAATCAGATGCTAATTGAAAAGGCTTAGAGTATGAGACAATATTCTAGAATATTAGAGGATATTTTGGAGAAAGAATTCAATTATGCAGTGTATCTTGTTACAAGATTCCATCCACACTAATGGGGCATGATATTTTGTAATAGTTGTGGTCAATAAAACTAGGAGAAGTTACTAAACTCATGGTTTTTGGAAGTTGATCCTATGTCCATATTGATGATAAGGAACAAAAAAACTTTAGGAAAAGTCCCATGTATGTTTCTTTATGGTATATGGTGATAAAAAATTTGATTTTTTGTTTTTGGGATGATGATAATCAAAAAATTATTAGAATAAAAAATGTTTTCTTCAATGATAAGGACATGTAGAAAGGCATGAACTTTGTGGGAGATAGAGTTGGGAATAAAGAATCAATTGATTAGATCCAAGTTGATCTTAGTGTAAGTTTTAGAAGGATAGAATCTCTGAAAATTTAAGGGGCATGGAAATTATGGTGGAATCAATTAGGCTAGAGGAATATGTACTAGATAGCTTACTAACTCTACAATATTGGGTTTAAAGATTTGAAAGGTGAAGTTATAGAAATAATAGGATCATAGGTTGAGTTATGAAGATCTAAAAAAATAAAATGACCAATTAATAGGTTCAAAATTGAATTGAATTACTTTCTTCTTACAGATAGAGGATATCCAGAGAGCCTAGGAGAAACAATTCATCTAAAAAATTTCAAAAATTGGGAGTTAGCTATGAAAGATGATATGGATTTATTGGATGCATATAAAACTAGGGAGCTAATAGAATTACCACAAGAGAGGAAATAATTATAGAAAAAATGGATCTTCTAATTGAAGGAAGAAGCTAATGGTAGTAAGAGGTACAAGTCTAGGATGATTGTGAAAGTGTTTTAGTATAAATATAGAGTGGACTTCTCTTAAATTTTATCAATTTTGGTTAAATATATAACCATTTAGATGATGTTGAGTCTGGTTTCTTCTGAAATATATCACATAGAAAAAATGGATATAAAGAAAACATTCCTTTATGGTGATTTTGAGGAGGAAATATACATAAATCCACCAGATGGTTTCATAGAAAAACTGAATGGGGACTTAGTGTGTAATCTAAAAATAAGTCTTTATGGCTTGAAATAAGAATCAAGGTAATGAAACTGAAAGTTCTATGTATTTATGGATGAGAAAAGGTTTGAATAGAGAAATTTGGATCACTGTTTCTAATAGAAGGTATTCAACATTGGGATCTTTATTATACTTATACCTTATATTGATGATATGATCCTAGTGGGTTTATATGTTATACAGATTCAAGAGGCGATGATTTATTTTTCTAGAATGTTTGAATTGAATGATCTTGAAGAATCCAAGAAAATTTTAGGGATACAGATTGAGGGAGAAAAGAAGAATGATATTTTACTATTTTCTCAAAAGGACTACATATGGAAGGTCATCAAGAGATTCAAAAAAATTGAATGAAAACTAGTGTCAACCCCATTGGTTAGACACTTCAAATTATCCATAGAAAAATTACAAAAAATGAAAGATTATGCTAAGTACATGGTGAATTTTTTGTTTACATAAGCACTATGAATTTTTATTTATGCTATGGTATGTACAAGGATGAAAATTTCATTTGTAGTGGGAGTTGTTAGTCAATTTATAGAGAATCTAAGAAAGGAACACTGGGAATCCGTTAAATGGATTATCTAATATATCAATGTTTTCTAAGATATAAATTTATGTTTTAGAATGAATGATCTATTATAAGGTTATGTGGATTTATAATTTGGAGGAGATAAAAATACATGGAAGAGTTCCACATATTTTTTGTTTACCCTCATAGGGACACCTATAAGTTGGATGTTTAGGTTTGAACTAGTTATAGGACTACCCACAATGGATGCTAAATATGTGGTAGTCATATAAGCAAGGAAATAAATGATATGGGTGAAGTTTTTTTGGAGGATCTTAGAAGAAGTCATAAATATAGATTTCTATTATGTGGTAGTCATATTGAAATTCATTTAGCTAAGAATTCAGTTTTTTACTCACAGAAAATGCATATTGACTTGAAATACCATTTCATCTGGATGATAGTGGAGGAATGTGTGCTATATTTTTAAAAGATGAGAAAAATTCAAAATCTATCCAACACATTTACCAATGTTTTAGTTTAGTAAATCTTGAGGAAAAATCATGCCTTAGTGGGACTAAGGTGACTGAAAGGTGGAATGAATTTTCTTTTAATTATTGTAAAAGTTAGAATGATTGGATTTTATTAAGTGTTGGGGGTTGTCGTATTTCCTTACAAGCAATCATCAAGTGGGAGATTGTTAATAAATTTGAAGACTCTTTTAAGTTTCTTGTTCTTTATGTTTGAAAGAAATAACTTTGAAACATGAGTTATAAACATGATGATGGTCTATGATAGTGGAAGTCCAACAGAGGAAATGGTATAGAAGTTGATGTTTTAGAATCAGGGTATAGGTGGTCATGACTAGATAATAGCATAAAGAAGTTATAGTATATGTAATGTTTTTACTGTTAATGTCATGTATAGTTTTTTATGTAAGTTCTATAGAAAAGGGGTTATTTAATGTTTTTCATCAAGATGAAACATAATATAATCTTTCAAATTCATTGGAAATTGATGGTCAAGGTAGAGGCACCTATGGATAATTGGAGGTGGCCAAGGAAAATAATAGACCCCCCACTAATGTCATAATGTGATGGAATTTGTCGATTTCATAGACCCCCTAACTTTTATTGGGAAGGAACACATGTAAATGTGTTGATTTATTAGGGATCCACTTATTTGTTTTTTAAAATGTGATTTTAATCTTGTATCTTCCATTGAATTAAAGGAAGAATCAATGTTCTCCTATGTATGCATGACTAACGTCTAAACCAAATTACTATTTATTTAATTTCTTATTTTCTTTGTTTTTATTGAATGTTTGTTTCCATGAGATATGATTTCTTGGGTGTCTATATGGAATGACTTGGTGTGTGTTTTGGGTGTATCTTGACTTCTATGATATGGTACATTAGTATCACATGGTCTTCAAGTTAAGAAAGTTCTGAAGATTTGTTCCAGACCTGAATATTCTAGAGGTTTTTCATCTTATTATAGGTGGTTCTAAACCCCAAAAGAAGTCCATATATACCACACCAATGGAAACATGATCATATTAACTAATCACCACATAAGTATTATCCTTTAACACATCAACTGACGGGGTACACTAAAGATGAAAAACATGGACACTAGGATAGTCGAAACCTAACTTGACTTCCTTGGTCTGCTATATCTAAAATTCAAGGAAATTAAATTATTGTTGAAACCAAACTTCATCCTAAAGTGCACGATGATTAAAAATAAACTCATTACATCACATCCAAATTCACTATATATGCTAAGGAACAAGCCTCCATAACCACAACCAGTTCTAAATTTGACACCCACAATAGTTGAATCTTGGTCATCACACTTAGAAAATATGAGGAAACCTCTAGGATTTTACCCCATTAATCCAAAATAGATCACATAGTACCACAAATCAAGATCTAATTCTTTTCAGTTTCAGTCTCCACCCGACAAAAAGGACAAGAAATATCAGAAATCACATACCGATAAACCCATGAAGCAATTCATCAAAAGCACACCAATACATATTTTCTACCAGAAATGTGCAACATTTAGAGGGAGATTCAAATTCCATTTAGTTTATAGAAATCATCATTATCAAACTCCAATATATACATATCCAACAAATAACCAGCTCACACCATATATGAGTTGTTATTTGACTAAAACCAGAACATTTGATCACCACTTAGTTGATACATAATATATATAATGAGAATAATATTTATCTATTGAATTGTTGAACTTATCAAACTTCCGAAGATCCCATAAAGAAAGACAATACCATAAAATATATTTAACTATTAAATTCTAAAACTAACATGACCTTCTTACCTATAAGGGTCCCACTTAGACCAGTGTAAGCCAAACATGCCACCTCAATCTTACCTCCAATGAGATAGGGGTCAATGACTAGCACTGATTTGACATAACACATACATGGAAGGCCTTAGATTATCATAACATACAACATATACATATATCCAATGAAATAAATTCCATAACTATTAGCTGGATATATATATAAAATATCAAATTAACTAAATGAAACATATTCATGAGAAATTTACTCCATCCAAAAAATAACCAGTGTGAACATAAAATGTTAAAAGGTAAAAATACACACCCAATAACTAGAAAGAAAAATTGATGACTAGCTAAGTTGAAGATGGACTCATGAAAATTTAACTCCAAACATGAATAACTTCTTCTACCATAATCTCATAGTACCATCCACACCAATATATCAATTCATCCCCCAATGTCTCCTAGAATCAACTATAAACAAGCTACATCAAACCCCACTCTCACAAACCATGTCCTACCCATACAATATCTGCATCGACCCAACAAATGTGGGAATAAGACCCATGTATGGGTGAGTATAAACATACTTAATAGTATGAACTGAATCCATAAAGAGATCATGGAGAAATAAATTCGATAACTATCCAAAACATCATGTTTCAAAGGAAACACCATGATTCTAAGGAGTCAAAAGTCTCATAGAGGTTAGCACCAAACAAGATTATAATGTGCATGCTACTTCCAGAATATAAGAATGGGGAGTCCAATCAACCCTAAATCTCACTCACCCATTGAGGTGGAACATGTTACCTGAGGGTAAATATAAACCCAAGTAGGCTAAAAATGACACCCAAGTACCATAATAAAACATTAAGAAACCTATCAGTTCATTCCATTAGATGATGCCATAGGATTCCTACCACATGAATTTGGTGAAATAATGACTCTAATAGAGGATCCATGTCCCATATGAGTTCTATAGACTGGCTAAATACCAACTCCACATATAGAGGATCCCCACCCCATAATACGAATGAAATACTAACTATATTTAATCTTATAGGTGTAGGATTCCAACCCCATACTCTTATAAGTAAAATACCACTCCCTATGAGGATTCGAGTCCCACTGGGTGAAATTGCAACTCCACCTAGGGATAATGAGTGATAAACCCATTTCTAACCATATAATTCTAGGATAAGGTAAACTACACAATGGTATTATGGGTACACAACATATCATCCAAAGTTGTCCATCTAGTTGTGTTTTATCATTCAACATGTCATGTCTCATTCCAATTACATAACATATAGAAAGGGTCACATTGTGTGCCATGTCTACGGAGGTACTTGAAATGCTCCCTATCTACCCAAGACATATACCTATGAGGTTATAAGGGGTGTTTCCTAGAACATATAGTGGGTGGGGATACACAGGTCCCTGGGCATGTACTCCCTATACACATTGAGCTGGCTGACTAGGGGTCACACAATGTATGGCTATGTCACACAATGGTGTGATATTTAAATCCAACTTGAAACCCTAGCACCACATCAAGAAAGTAACACGGTGTGTGTTCTTCTGAACTATATACTGTGTAGTCAGGAAAACTTCAAAAAGTAAATTGCTTCAATGCATATCTGATCTTCACACCTCAAACACTGATTCCACCACACGATCTGCCCAAAAATGAGTTTGACTGAGCTCATAACATCACCCTAAACTAGATTCCATCTACCCTTTGATGGGAAATCATATTTACATCTCCACCCCATGTTCATCATGCATCCCTGATCAGAAAGTATAAATTTATATTGTTCAATGAATTTCTATAATTGTCAACAAACCATCACCAATAAATCATCAATGAATCCACTATCACTAAAAAATGAGTCCTAACCACCGATTTCTAGAATCAGAATCCCCTATCAAAGACTAATATTTTTTCATGAATCTGTAATCATATGAACATCTCACCGCACAATTTTTTTTTCACTACCCATACCCATGACATCGTTTTCATATCTGATACTAGCTCGTGCCTCAACCATCGAACTCTCATTAACATTAATGAATCATAAAAAAACATTTCACACAATGTTAATCGGTAAGTAGGGAAGGTGAAACAACCAGACAATTGATTACCGGTGATGAACACATGTAGAAGGGTGGGAGAGAACATTGAAAACATAAATATGGGTCATAATGATGATCATAAATGATTGAAAATTGTCTATTCTTATGGAAGTAAAATAACCAAGGATTATATGTAGGTTATTGATTTTAATGGATTATGCATGGATTTTTAATAATTTTATAAATTTAGTTTTAATTATTTTTTCTATCCGCTTTTAGCATTTTAGGTTATTTTTTGTATTTTTTTAGTATTTTAGATATTTTGATAATTTTTAATAAATTTTTATAATAATATTATCAAGTTAGTATTTTTATAAGTTTATATTATTTTTATATATTATTTTTAACATTATATTATTATTATTAGTTATAATGTTCCAACCCAGATTCCACTAAATTAGTGTTTTGAGCCGGTTTATTATGAGGCCTCAAAGATGACTCCCCATACACCAGAGGACACCTACTAGTAGCGAGGTCCTAGGGTGTGATAATGTGGAGACTATTCCCTCATATCAAAGTGATAAAACAACGGAAATAACTAAGTATAATACATAGCAGTAAATAAATAGAGTGTGGAATCAGTAAATAAACTAAAATAGAATGTGATGTAATAATAAATAAAAATTCTATAAAATCACAAATAGATTTTTCATACATACAAAACTGGTCACCCACTGGGTCGACCATGCAGATACGGGAGTACAAAAGAAACTAAAATAAAAGTACAGGGCTGTACTACTAATTCTAAGCCAGACCACATACCTGGTCTCTAGACACTATCAAAATATACCATCTCAATCAGAAGAACTCACACGAGTAGCTCTACTTGATCAAGAAACTCAAGGACTTATCCCTACCCACCATGAAATAGTGATCAACCTGAAAAGAAGATATAAGGTCCATACACACACTGAGGTTCATGTGCAGGGGTGAGAAATAATCTTAGTAGATCACCATAATGATGGAAATATATAATACACTAATATAAGTGAATGAAAAATCAATATGCTCAGCCTAGCCCAGACACAACTAAAATGATAAGTAAAGCCATAAATGTGAGGCCACAATCAACCCTCGAGTTTGTAATCTCGATCAATTGGGAAAAGTTCCATCATGGATGTCCATACTTATATGTGTATACATGTATAGTCCCATACCTATACATATGTACATAAATATGAATATTCATGAATAGGGTGAAAGAAACAACATATAAATCAATCAAAAATCCATCCTTGGGTCCGTAATCTCGATTGCCTGGACATCCTATGAAAAGGGAATTGAGATAGACATTGTTACACTCAATAAATGTATCATTAAGTCGACCTGTAGGTTTGTAATCCCAATTTAAATATACCTGCTTTGGCTAGAACCATAAAATGTCTCTAATCAAGCTATGTCACCATAGGGGGATACTCATCCTACTCTTGGGTTCACTCGTACTCGCCTCCAATTAGTGTAATGAAGTATTCTAGGGAAGTACATCTGGATATACTATAAATGGTCACTGAGATAGATTTCAAGTTTCTCATGCCATGTAAATCCATTCCAATGTCTGAGACCTTGGTCTCTGTCCATAGGTGGTCATTACATTTGGAACACAGATAATCCCTAAGGGTCTGACCCTTAGGTGATCTATAAGAAGAAATCACTGGTGAGACACCATGCCCACCCCTGGAGTCTATAATAAGGGATAACATAATCATACCTATCATTCATAAAATCTTAATCATTCTTCATATCCAATGATGTGAAATGACATGTCCAACACCATGGTTAAGTAACTAATCAGGGAGAGCCTAGTCATCTCTATCACTCGGGAGAGTGTAATCATCCACAAGTATAATCAGATCAAGGAGAGTGTAATCATCCTCATCACATATCAAATAGAGGAGAGTGGAATCATCCTCATCACTCAGGAGAGCAGAATCATCTATGAGTATCATTACTAGAGATGAAATGCCCATATATCATAATCTGAGGCTTAATAGTAGGATACCAGGAAACACCTCTAAACATCCTAAAAATATAATAATCAAAATATACAGGCTCAACAGATAGATCCCAGGTAGTCCCTATGGGTATAAAAGTAATCATAAGAAATAACATGAATCAGAATCCAGATCCCAAGAAATAATTTCTACGCATCCCAAAGGAAAATAAAGATGCCTCGCATTAGGATCATCATCCACCAACCAGGAATCACCCCTATCTAACATTGCTACATAAAAAATAGGCAACTTAAGTATAAAAAAAAGATCGAGGGTAGCTAAATTCCTTAACCCAACACTACTTCCACAACCCCATGGTATTACACGTTCGACATAGGTTCTAAGGTGACACCCACTACAATCACTAACCAATCCCGATGTACTAGCTTACGGTTGGTCCAACATTGGGGAACCCATTAGGTTCCTCAAGTTAAAAATTGAGAGGAATCTTAATTAGGATCTTTATTAGAAATGGTAAAGAAGGAATCCTACATGGGATCCTCAGGGTCCACACAAGCGAAGGCATCTTACTCAAGATCCTTAGCTGAAATTTAAAAGGAGGAATCCTATAAGGGATCTTCAAATTTTAAGAAAATAGAGGAATCCTATAAGGGATCCTTAGTATAGTATATATGAAAAGGCATCCTAAAGGGGACCCTTGACAACCAAGTTCAAAACAAGAGGCATCCTATAAGGGATGATCTGAGTGATATATAGGTAAAGGGATTGTAAAAGGGATTACCTAGGTCAACATGTAAGTAAAGTAATACCATAGGGGATCCTTAGTATTAGAATAAGATTTAGGAATCCTACATAGTATCCTCTAGGTCAAAAGGTAGGAAGAGGAATCCTTTGGGGATCCTCCAAAATAATAAAACTCACAGCCTCTTAGGCCAGAATGACACATCTCATAAGGGATAAGTTCTCAAGGGAAAAGCTAAAAAGGCATCGGTCATGAGAGAGTAACCAAGCCTAAGAAGTGGGAACTAGAACAAGGTATATAAATATTCATATGCTCAATCAAGAATCCTGAACAATATCGTAAGGGGATATCCATCCCGTAGCTCAGCCCAATAAAGTGAGTAGCCAACAGTCCTAGAAGTAAACACCATTGATGCCCATCATCCCGCACGTCTGCCCTGAACTGCAAGTCAAGGGGCTCAAATCACCGCACCTTGACACTATCCGCTTTGGGTGGCACTCACTCACCCGCACAGTTTTAGGTCACGTCTCAAGGATGCGTCTCAGTGGGGAAAGCACCCCTCGTACTTGAGAGTTTTGGGGAACGTAAAACCACACCTTGTCACTGCCCCGTAGTCAAGAGGTTTCCTCAAAATCGACAGGTGACCCCCTGCCCAGCCCCACTGGAGGGTAATCCCTGAAAGTCGATGGGTTCCCACTAGAGGGAGACCCAGAAAAAGTCGACGGGTGCCACACTGCCCAGTCCTGTAAAAGGGTAATCCACTGGAGGGAGACTCAGCTAAAGTCATCGATGAGTCCCAATGCCCAGTCCCATAAAGGGTAATCCACTGGAGGAAGGCTCGGAACCAACACCGGGGACCACTTCCCAGCCCTTCTGGAGGTAAACCCGGCATCAGGGACCACTTCCCAGCCCAGCTAGAGGTAGACCCTGCATCGGGGACTACTTCCCAGCCTTGCTATAGGTAAACCCGGAACCGCTCTGGCCATCCCTGCTGAATGGTACTGCTCGATGAACACCGTTGTACTGGCCATCACTGCTAGATGGTAACCCACTAACCATCCTTGCTGGATGGTAACCCACTGGCCATCCCTGCTGGATGGTACCGCTCCGGCCATCCCTGCTGGAAACAACCTCATGGCCAGCCCTGCTGGAAACAACCTCCTGGACAGCCCTGCTGGAAACAACATCCTGGGTAGAGGATCGGTGCTCGCGTAATGTGTTGGTCACACCGAATCCACAAGAACTCTACCAGGGAACACGAAGCAACTCTGCCGGCCAAACCGTCGAGAACAGATCCAGGGGAAAACCACTCAACCCTGCTGGTCGAAACCATTGTGAACAGGACTAGGGGGGGAAACTCAACCCTGCTGGTCAAACAAACGAGAACAGAACTAGGGGAAACTCAACCCTACTGGTCAAACAAACGAGAACAGAGGGACCCTCTATGTCGTGAGAGGTCAAAAGTACGCAAAGCAGAACACGAAATGCACATGGGGCCCACATGACGTGTGTCCCCAAGTCAACTCCTACAAAGCGCACAAACGTTATCAGGAACAAACAACCACATGTACCTCCAAGCGTTCCCGTATACTCCCAGAGTATACCACGTTTCTAGCCCAAATGCTATTATGCACATGGTACCCAACGTCAACGCCAAGGGCACAAATGTAACAAATCCAACTTGTCATCTCATCGGCCTTGGAACGACCAACTACATCTCTTTACACATTTACTTCACTCACACGGGAGTGCACGCGATCGCACGCCAAGGGTTCTCTTCTGAACACAACAAGAAGAACCGCCACCGAAGCACCCTTCATATTTCCACATTTAATAAGATCACATAAGAGGCTCTGCTCACTTGAAAAGATTGCACCGTTGTAATCCACGCGAAAAAACACGCGAGATATACTACTTACTTGCCTCAAACGGATATCCGACGTAAAAGTCACCAACACCGCTTTACGCCCGAACGACGTCCTGTGATCCCGAGCCTCGGTCCCAAAAACAGTCAGGTGCATCACACCATTGTGATCCCCTCGAGAAAACACGTCAAAAGGACTGCTCACTTGAGTGGAACGGATATCTGAAGAAAAAGATGCATTTCGTCAAACCGCACACGAGCAGTTCTACATGGGACCCACACCCCGGTCCCAAAGCACAACAAATGGATCGCACCATTGCGATCCTCTCGAAAAAGTACACAAGATGTACTAACCACTTGTCCAAAACGGGCACTCGGTGATAAAGCTGGAAATCACCGCCAACTTCCAAAATGGCCCCCGTGGGGCCCGCAACATGGTGCGGAACTAAAGCGGGTGGATTGCGCCATTGCAATGCCCTCAGAAAAACACCCAGAATCGACTACTCGCACGGCCCGAACGAACGTCCGATAAAAAAGTTACAAAAAGCTGCGTGTAGCTCGAAAGAAAGGTCATGGGGCCCATGCCTCAACTCTGGCTTCAATGCTCGAAACTACACTGGAAAACTCCGGCTCAACGCCAGGGTCTCAACGCCACTGACGGTGCTCAAAACGGACGTCAGATGCGTCTGCGCCGTCCAAAACAAGATCCCCCGGAAAAACGTCAATCCGTATAAAGGCGTGTCATGCCACCGAGGCCCTCGTCTCGAGAACTAAAAATTCCCAAGACCATCTCAAAAAGTCTGCCTCGATCCAAGGATCGCGTCGCCGCATACGTCACGCGAATCCGACACCCGGATTAGGAGTTATTCCAGCTTAAGAGTCATCAGACGCAAGTGGTGGTGGACTGGACCGGTCTAGCCGGTCCACACCCCCTGGACCGGCCCAAGTCGGTCGGCCCGTGGCTCAGCCAGCCGATCCACTGCGGCCCGCGGTTCACCCGCGCGGACCGCAGTCCTCCAAACCGACCGGCCACGAGGCCAGTAATTGTTCCACACGGAGACCCGCGTTCGGCGGGTCTCTGTCTCTAGAGCGGGGTCGCGTGCCGCGACCTCGACCTCCGCGTCAACCGGCCGACACAGCCGGCCGACCCTTTTGCTCCGCGCCCCCCCAGCTCACCCGGAGGAGCCCCCCTACCGCCTGCCTGGAGCACCACCGAAGGCCGCCGAAGCCGGACCGCCACACGCCGCCACCTGCCTAGAGCCCGGAGCGTCGCCGCCTACCGCTCACCGGACCGCCGCCGGAACCCCTAAATCCGGCCGGAAAACTCCAAACTTCCAAAAAAACACCAAAAACCCGCTGACCTTCGGTCGAAAACCGAGAACTCCTTGGGACACAGATTTACAAACCGAAACAGGCGATGGGAGGCTCGGAAAAAGTACTACACAACCATGGAATTTTCTCGGAAATTAAACAACAATTCGACGCTATAATTCAACTTGAAAGAAGAGTTCAGAAATGAAAACGCAAAACCGAAAACTCCTACCTGCAGGGGCATAGCCCGACGCTTCGTGACGATCCACCGGACTGTCGCGCCTCACCTGAGAGGTGGAGGAGAGGATGGAGTTCCCCCTTCGTTGGGAGCTCCTTGCGCCAAGGAAGAACAACAAGGGGGAGAGGTTGAGGGGGGTTAAGTGTTTAAATAGAAAACACGCTTAACCACCCTCCCGTCGGCCCGAACCCGAACTTTCGGCGGGGTCGAGATTAAGCCTCCCCTAGGGAAAACACCACCTCCCGAGCACAACGGCGGTCTAAAAATTTTATTATGAGACCCCATTCAAAAGTAATTAAACTCAACGCCTGAGGCCGCCAAATTACGAAAATTCCTATGGCGGCATTTTTCACTGAAGGCCCGCGCCCGTAAAAGTTACACCCCTTATAGGGTAAACGACATGTTCTGGACTCAACGGTGCCCCCAGTTTTCCTATCTGAGCCACCATTTAAGATATACTTGAGTTTAACCATTAAATGAATAAATTAATTATTTTAATTATCCGTTTAACGTTCCGTTAACGGGCGAGGGGTCCCAACGTCCCACAACGACATGTTTTATGTCATTCCTAGGGTAAACACTCCATTTCGGACCCATCCGTACTATCAGATTTAGGATCTGAAACACCCTTTAGGAGTTATCCCATTTATTTGGCGTGCCCAGTGTGAACGCACTGAAAACTTAATTCCAGCCACACCGGGGCTCGGAATCACACGCTGTCTGAAGGTGTTTCTCTAGAATAACATCAAGAATATTCCGAAGTCTTTTATAGAAAAAACTGGGTTCTTACAATAGTAGGGGCTCATCTCCATTACACCTTACAATACATGGGTTGTGAAATAAAGAAGTGGTGTCGTTTCTTCATGGAGTCATCTAAGTGTTACCACTGCACTTGTTGAAAGAGACTTATCCATACAGAAATACATTTCAGTGAGGAGTTCTCATTATTCTATAAAGTTAAATTGGTTGAGTGATTAAATACATTGCTCACTCAAATGAATGTGTATGCTAGAGAGTGATATTCAAGAATAAGAACAATGATAAACATATTTTTAGCGAATTTCCCTTGGGCTAGTTTGTTCTAACTAACTTACATTTCATTAAATTTATTCCCTCATATTATGAATTTATCTTTATTTATTTGATCATCATTAAACCTTTATTTTTCATTACTTTCAAAGCACTTATAAATTTAGAAAAAAAAATAAGATTAATAGTGTGATGATATAACACCACCTCCTTGTGAGAAAAATCCCTACATCCAATCAATGTTCTACATTCTTACATATTTGTAAAATTTATTGTTATGTTACCCCTTGATAAGTCTCTTTCACACTACTATTAGATTCTTATAAATTCTATTCATTTCAATTTATAACCATTCATAGTGAAATTATACTACTTATATTTATATCACCCCAATATGAAACCAAAAGGATATATATATTAGTGATAGTAAATGGACTACTCTAATGAGAATGGAATTTTCCTCAACATAACTTAAGTCTTGAAGTAAAAAATGAAACTTTCTCTACAACATTAAACATCTTCTATAAAATTTACCAATAATGAAAAACATTGGTCTTTTCTTTATAGAATCAAATAATCTAATATTCTTTCCTCTTTATATATCCATGTTTCGGAAAATTAATCTTTCTTTATACCTTATATCAAAAAATGATAATGAGATAATTAAAACTCAATAAGCACCATACTAGATTTTGACTAGAAAATGGTGGGATTTTAGATATATATGACCAGAAGGTGACATTCCTATAGTTATATTAAATATTATTTTGTAGAACCTTAAAGAAACATCTAATTTCAAATGTCAATCAATTCTACTTGGTCGAACCACCTTTTCCGAATCTTTCTTAATCTCCCTGTTAGAAACTTTAACTTAACCATTAGTTTGTAGATGGTATAAAATAAAAACCTTATACATGAATATATATTTCCTAAACATACCCATGGAATGGTGAATTAAAACCATAATCCCTATCTCATATATAAAGTACAATACATGAAAAAATTAGCATTGCATGGAACCAGGAAAGATGGATGAAAGGAAACAACACTTGTTTTTTGAGGATTTAAAATAAAATGCTTAATTATATGAAAGAAAGGCCAAATCACATTATAATCATAATCTATAAGATTAATAAATTTGCACAGATGACTGAAATACCCTAGTAAACATTACTAGTATATGGGCATAGGCATTGCCTATGGCATAATGCGGTGTACCATAATGCCATTATGTGACTAACTAAATATCATAGAGAATTTAAAAAAATTAAAAAAACAATATTGCAGTGCTTTATGATTTGAACCAAGTTTCATATAACTATAGTACATAAATAAAAACAAGGTGTTCATTTCAAAGTAATGAAAATAGATTACTCATAAAATCTAACAATTCGGTAACATTAAGTAAACAAAAAATGAACCTGAAAATATTACAAAATTAGAATCATAATGAAAATTTAGGAAGGCAATATAAAAAAATAGAATTAAAAAATTGAGGATATGATTAATTTTATAACATAGTGAAATAAAGCCATGGGAAAACAATTCAAATAAATGCCTCATTCATTTTGATTCTTGGGAAAAAATGAATAACATCTAAACATGTTGATCCAATGAACAATGATAGAAAAATAAAATCAGATAGTCTCATTCAATCTATCACGGGAAAAATTATAGCTACACTACAACAAAAAAATTTCTTCGAAATCAAATTATTTTTTGTTATTAATGATATTATGATAAAGGGATCAAAAGAGGTGTAAAATCAAACATAAAAAACCCAATTAATTGCTCCTATCTGTACAAAATTAAACAGTGAATACAAACTAAATCCCAATTCAAACTCCTTCCACAAACATCAAATGTTATAATGGTAGTAAAAAAAAAGGAAGAGATTGGATGATTATTAGAGTATAGGTAGCTAATGGATTTATGGAAAGATGAAGTATCCATTTAATAATCACCTAATGTTTAAATTTGATACATAATATTAAACTGGAATTCGAACAACTCACTAGGATGGGACTCAACCGCCGGTAAAGGGGGGTGAGGGGGCTTGACGATGGGGGGATCGACGAGGGGCTTGATGGGGGCGGGAGGCCTTGACGGCGGGGCTCGATGACGGGGGCTTGATGGGGGGGGGGCTCGATGGAGGCGGGAGGGTTCGACAGCGGGGCATGACGGGGTCAGGACGGTTCGATGGCACTATGTGGAGGTGGGGGTGGGGGTCATGGGCTCACGGGGTTGTGGGAGGGTGAACGAGAGAGTATGAGAGGAAAATTTAGTACATGGAAATAAAAAGTACAACAAGCGCCGTGAAATGAAACAAACAGTGGCATCTCAAATTAGAGACAAGAGACATTCATTTGTTCTGAATGATGAATAGAAACGTCAATGCCTGGGGATGCGGTTGACTGATCGCCGCCCACAATGACTGCAGGTAAAGTCAATATTTTGTCATCCATTTCCATGTATAGTATAACCATTATAATCAAATTAACTTTCATTGTATCCCATTTACATGTATAGTATAACCATTGTAATTAAATTAACTTTCATTATTCCCACAAACCTTAAGCAAGATTTCAAATCATTCGTTGATTTTTGAAAAGGTAACAATATAATAATTTAAATACACTTTTTTATATGACCAAGGAATAATTACAAATAAATTTATAATTTCCTCCCCCAACTACTAACGACCAACAAATATTTTTATATTTTTTTCACTAGAATGAAACAAACAGTGACATCTCAAATTAGAGATGAGAGGTGATCATCTGCTCCAAATGATGAATTGAAATGCCGGTGCCCGGGGATGCAGTTGACTGATGGCGGTGATGGTTCTGGCATCGAGGCGGGTGTTGATGGCATTGAGGACGGATCTGGCCATGGGCACGATGAAATGCATCTTGTAGAGGGTGGGGACATTGGGCGCCAACACGGAAACGACGTCATTCTTGGCGATGGAGAGGCGGAAGCGGAGGGCAGCAGTGAGGCGAAGGCAGCGGCGGTGGGTCTGGGACCAGGTGAAGTGTGTTCCGCTGTAGACGATGGAAGTGCGGCGGGTGTAGACGGTGGCGAACCTCGCGAGGAAGGTGAGAGGAGTGAGTGGTGCATGGTTGGCCCTGCGTTTGGGTAGCTTCTCCATCTCTGACAGTCCTTCCATCGTCAATGTGGGTGAGAAGTGTGGGGACCACTCCCATTTTGGGAGTCATCTTTGTCGGCAGCAGCTTCTTCCTTGGTTGGCAGCCAACCCAGCAGGTACTGCAGGTCTTCTTTGGTGGGCGTCAAGGTGGACATCAGGCTGCAGGAGGAAGTTCCATGGGTAGATGAGCTACCCCCACCAACCGGGAGAAACCCTCTGTTTTCCTTCTCTATTTAAACGGGATGAAAATCCCATTGTTTGTAAGGGAAGAGATTGTGTGATGTATATTTGTAATCCTCCGTCGAGAACCGGAGAGACGTGAATAGAGAAGATCCCATTCTCCCGTGGATGTAGGTCATACGACCGAACCACGTTAAAAATCTGGTGTTGCTCTGTTTGCTTCCGGATTTGTGTGTTTGAGGTACCACGCACCTCCGCTGCGCCCCAACAAGTGGTATCAAAGGCGAGGCGGAGCGAACGGAGGTGAACCGGCGAGGCGACATCCAATTTTCCGGTGACTGGAAAATTGAAAGTGGTCGGAATATTTTTCTGAGGCCAGATCCAAGAAGAGGGCGGCGAGACGAATCCAACGGCGCAAGCGGCGAAGAAAACGGAGTTGAAACGAAGGAGATATGGCCGCTCAAAGTTCGGTCAAACCCGCGAGTGAACAGTAACCCCGTGCTGGAGAAGACGGTACTGTTCACACCGCCGGCTACAATTCCGGCGAGATTCCGGCAAGTGCTCCGGCGTGCCACGTCAGCGGGTGATCTGGACCGTTGAACGTGTTTTGACCATATCTCGGTCAATTGGTGTCCGATTTCGGCGATCCAGGAGTCGATTCCGACTATTTCGACCGTTACGGACACATCCGTATGGTTAGTTTTGGAAAATTAGAATTATATTAGGTGGTGATTAAAGGGTGTGACATCGACGGTGGTGATCGCGTTTTGCGACAACGACGATGATGGGTGGCAGAGCACTACCAAAATTTGACATCGAGGAGTTCGATGGTCGAAACAATTTCGGTTTGTGGCAAAGCACGGTGAAGGATCTTTTGGTGCAGCAGGGCCTGATCAGACCGTTGATCGGAGAAAAGTCCGAGACAACCAGTGCCGATGATTGGGAAGAACTCGAGATGCGGGTCGTCAGCACAATTCGTCTATGTCTGGCGAATGAGGTAAAGTATTCGGTGTTGGATGAGACATCACCGAAGGAGATCTGGAAAAAGTTGGAGCAGCGATATATGGCGAAGTCGCTGACCAACAAGTTGTTCTTAAAGAAGAATCTGTACCAGTTGCGCATGGATGAGGGAGCGAATTTGTTGGATCATACCAATGAATTCAATAAGATCCTGACACAGTTATTGGGGCTCGATGTGAAGGTTGGAGAGGAAGATAAAGCTCTTTTGCTTTTATCATCCCTACCAAGCTCATTTGATGGGCTTGTGACTACATTGCTCGTGGGGAAGGAGACATTGAAGCTGGATGATGTGATGGCGTCGCTTCAAGATTCGGAAGCATTTCGAAGACCCACGACGCATTCAGGTGATCAAATCATGGCGATGCGAGATGATCACCGTGGGAGGAGCCGACATCGACAGTTAGGAGGTAAAGAATGGCGGCCAAAATCCAGGGGACGTGATCCGAGCGAAATCACGTGTTTCTGGTGCGAGAAGAAGGGTCACTATAAAAGTGATTGTGGAGAGCGCAAACGGTACGTTGCTGGGAAGAAGAAAGTTAAAGAGGAGGATGTGAACATCACGGGATTATCCACAGATGATGAAATCTGCGTGACAACGGGAAGCGTGCACTCAGATGAGCGAGTTGAATGGGAAGAAGTGCAGTGTCATTACTACAAAAGATACGGGCACATGAAGCGAGAATGCCGATTTCTTAAGAGGAAGAACGAGCGGGATCAAAATCCAAAAGAAGACGGATGGGTTCTGGATTCGGGGAGCTCGACACACATATGTACGACGAGAGGTACATTTGATACTTTTCAGCAGGTGCGAGACTCGGTGCGACTTGGTGATGGGTCAACATGCGAGGTTCGAGGAGTCGGGACAGTGAAATTGAAGACACCCGATGGAGGAGTTCGTAAATTGGGTGATGTGAAATTCGTTCCGAGGATGAGACGGAACTTGATATCATTGAGTAGGCTCGATGCGAGAGGGTTCAAGATTTCCATATCAGGTGGAGTATTAGAAGTCTCACGTGGGGATGCAGCGATATTTACTGGGAAGGAGTCTCAAGGGTTGTATCATTTGATGGAGACCACAGTCAGCCCAAGATTGACTGAAGACGATGGAAGTGCCACGTCATCTGGCGTGAAGAAGCGTGTTCGATTTGCTGATGAAGTTTTCGAAACCTGCAAGGAGACTGCAGGTCATGCTTCTACCCCAAATTGGTCGTGAGGGGGAGATTTGTGGGGACCACTCCCATTTTGGGAGTCATCTTTGTCGGCAGCAGCTTCTTCCTTGGTTGGCAGCCAACCCAGCAGTTACTGCAGGTCTTCTTTGGTGGGCGTCAAGGTGGACAGCAGGCTGCAGGAGGAAGTTCCATGGGTAGATGAGCTACCCCCACCAACCGAGAGAAACCCTCTGTTTTCCTTCTCTATTTAAACGGGATGAAAATACCATTGTTTGTAAGGGAAGAGAGTGTGTGATGTATATTTGTAATCCTCCGTCGAGAACCAGAGAGACGTGAATAGAGAAGATCCCATTCTCCCGTGGATGTAGGTCATACGACCGAACCACGTTAAAAATCTGGTGTTGCTCTGTTTGCTTCCGGATTTGTGTGTTTGAGGTACCACGCACCTCCGCTGCGCCCCAACAAGAATTTAGGGATGTAGATTTTGGGGGGAATATGGCGATGGCAGTGGTCGTTTTATCTAGCCGTGTGGAGCATGATTTTTTTGACCAAAAAATGTCCCCACGATGCAGACTAATTTTTTAATGCATTAAAAACGGGGAGCATGTTTTGTATCAAATAAGAGCATGTTTTTTTCGCGTACAGACCATTAATCTTGTGAATTAGTGGAGACGGGTGTGATTGTTGGGTTATGCATATAAACCGACCATTACTGATCGGACAATTGAAGCAGTTAAGTTACAAACTCAATTGTTTTTCAATTCACACACACAAAAATATATATAATCAAAATCGGTTTAACAGGTATAATTAGTGAATCATTATTTTTTTGAAACAACCAGATATATTAAAAACAATTATCTTTCGGCATAAGAGGGTAAACTTAAAAAGGAACACACCAAACATGCTTATCAATCGAGACCTCAAACTTCAACAACAAAATCAAGCTCACACCAATAAAAAAAGCATAAAATCTCAAATATACTCAAGTGGAACACTATTATATAATCACATGTATTCAATGTTATATTTTATAAGCACTAGAAAAAAGTGGTGCTAAACACAGGGTTTTTACGGCGTTAGCACACTGAAAAAAGTTGATAAAAGATATCTTCATAAGCATTTTCTTTAGAGGTGATGTATGTCACCTTTATCTGTGATTTTCTTAAATCCAATAGAAGTTGACATTCATGAAAGAAATTATATATTATTAAAAATTATATATTGTTATAAAAATATATTTTTATTGATATATATATATATATATAATATTTGATTAAATATGATTTATATAATACTAAATCTGTATTTAAAATTAATATATAATATATTTTGTGAAAAATTGTTTATAAAATAATTAAAAAATTATATTAACCTATGTGTGTGTGTCACTACTACAAAACCCACAATAAATTTCAGTAAGTTTTATCATCGATAGATAGAAGTTATAATAAAACACTACAAAAAATAGGTCTTTGCGGCAATTTATTAGCAGTGGTTTTAATAACCACTACTAAATAAATTGCATTTTGTTGTGAAATTGATCAAATGCCAATTGAAACCGCGAAGCATTTCGAAACCGGAAATGTAAGATCGATCATAGGCGAAGCACATCATTGAGAAAGAGGACGTCGTATTTGCGTATGAAAATGATAATAACAAATAGAAATACAAAAACAAAAGAATACAAGAAGTATGGAACACAATTTAGAGCCAAAATTCCATCTCATTTCATTAACATATCACCATATTTATAGAGTACATGAGATCTGATCCAACAGTGAGAATATGAAAGGTTGTCCATTAAGAGGGGAATTAATTGGGAATTCATGAGTCATCATAATTGTCATAATTATGAAATCCATTAATAATATTTCATAACACTCTCCCTTGGATGTCATAATTTCATGGAAACTTATTTAATATTCACTTAAAAAAACCCTGTGGGAAAAATAAGTGAAGCCAAAATAAAAGAATTTCATGTCATGCTGCCTCATTAAAAACCTTATCAGGAAAACCCAGTGGGAAAAAACCTGATGAAGGGAAAAAGAGTGTAGTGTTCCCAACTCCCCCTGATTATATCATTTAGATGTGTCTTCAGGACATCAATTAATTTTATTATTTAATTATGTCTTTGAGACATGGGAGGAAGACCAAAGGTAATAATGAATGGTCTCATTGAAAATTATGACTCATAGGGAAGACCAAAAATTGCCATTAATTATAGATATCCATAATAATTTATAACACTCCATTGGATATCTGTTATGATGTATTATTGCCTCATTAAAAACCTCATCAAGGAAAAACCCTTCAGGGGAAAACACTTGATTAGGGAAAAAGAGTACAATAACAACAATTCCCCAGAGTGTTGTCTCATTAAAAAACTTATCGTGAAAACCCAGTGGGAAAAACTTGTCTAAGGTGAAAAGAGTAAAATAGTTACATCTCCTGTTCATAGTGATCATCACTACATTTAACTCATAGAATGTACATGATCAATTCATAACCAAAACATTCAGTTTTGAATTTTGGAATAATAATAAATTATACCCTTTAGATTTCAATGAATGGGGAAGAAAATTACCTTGCATCATAATTATATTTATTGTTATTTGAAAGGTATATATGTACATGTACATGTATATCCTTCAGGGATAAATAAAATGTGCATTTATATTTAATCCTTATGGGATAAGTATGTTCTTCATCAACCCCTTATGTATGAAATCTATCACTCTTGGAAGCAAGATATTTAATCATTCATTAAGGGTAAAACCATTCCAAAATTTAATATTTCATCTTCAAGATGATTAATTCAAAATACAAGGACATTCCATGTAATTTCATGATCAAATAATTCATTGATTTTAGAACTCTTCAAGAGTTTAGATGTTTTTCAAAACACCTTAATAATATGATGAATACAATGATTAATACAAACCATGGGATGATAAATTCAATTTATATTCTTCCTTAACTTAATATGGATAAATATTATTCATTTCACCGCATAATTTATCAGATTGGGTGAAACTTCCATAATTTTGAATATGCTTTAGGCATTTCGAACCCTTCTGGGATTCATATAAATATCTAAATATACAAGGAAGAACATTTCTTATAATAAGATCATTGATATTCAATAGTCTTTATAGTTTGGATAATCAATCCAAGACTTTATATGTTGAATATTTCGTAAGTTCCTTTAATAATTTTGGCCAATTATTATGATGTTAACATCTGTCAAAATCCATTGTCATTAATGAGTTTTAAAAGAATTCATAGAAAATATATCATCAACAACATTTGATTGAGATATCATAATTTTTATGGTACCAGTGTCACTTCAGGGACAATATCTAAAAAGATATAATGTTGTCGATATATTCATTTTCCTCTTCAAGGGAAAATATATTTATTGCTTTATACTCATGATGAACAATAATTTTATATAATCAGTTCAACCACACTCCAGACGTGTGTAATTAGACTATTTATTTTCAACACTTTACATTCATGTATGTGTTGGGAGCATCATGTCAATGGTTCTGCAGGACCATATAATATATGATACTCAGTATTTCATTTAATCAACATTCATAGCATGCAATGTATACTCACCAGCAGCAAATAACACATGCGATCATTTAGTGGATGCATCTTTCATATAAATGGATCACATGGTGGGCACGCCCCATATATACTTCTTCATAAGTATATGAGAAATTTATTTCCATAATAACTGCTAATGATATAAATAATTTACCTCAAAAATGGGTACCTCAGGGTAAATTATTATATAGTGGGAATTCATAATGACTTAATGATAATAAATTCATTGATAATTTTGCAGACATGCATCCATTAAATAAATTCATCATTCCCCCCTGATGGATGTATACTATGTTATCAATAAATTGATGCTCGTGTACACATGAATCAATATATTTCATTATAATTGATCCTGGATGACCTAAATGATCATGTCATATATTTGAAGTGACATGATCAGTAAACTTCTGGTTTACCATTATTGATTCGATTGTACATAACAAATTCTTTATAATCAATTTTATGAATGCTTATTACATATCGAGGTACCTCTTTTTTCTCTATATGATATTCATTTTCAAGAATACCATTCATATATCTCATTGAGACTTTAGATATAACAAAGCATTAAGAATTTGTACTACCAGGTAGGAATATATTTGTTCTTCTGGAGTCATTTATTAATTTTCACTACTAGTAAATGTAATTATATGAGCATATACCAACGCATATATGAGTTCTTTTGAAGCATTTAATCAAAATAATATCTGTAAATATTTTGCTACAAGATCGACACATATAAGATCTTTAGGATCTTTCATTGTGAAAACTCATATTTGTCGTTATAATTTCCACTTATGGTGGTTGATGAATTCATAATATAATCATAATGGGTTAGGACCATCGCCAAGTGGATTATTGCATAATTTAGAACTTCTGGCCAAAATATTTTGGAACTTTAGGTCCAAATATTATTTTACAATACATCTACTTGGGATGGGATCCCCCACGTCTTTTAAAGCTGGTGAATTTGGTAGCGAGAATCAATGTGGAAGAATCTTCTAGATTCACAACACACACCTCATCACCATCCAAAACTATAAATCATTGAACAACATTCACTTTACCAAATGAAGGATTAATCATTTGATCAAACCTCATCAACTCTCAAATATTCATGATATCATAAATCATATCAAAAAAATCATGAATAATTTCATTCGCTTCAAGGAATGAGATATGTTAATTAATATTATATTCACATTGGGAATTCATTCATTCATTAGATTTCATGATCGATAAATGATAATTTATTATTTATCAATAATGACCATCCTGCATAAAATATAAATTTTATGGATTATGATAATCATTACTTTCACCACTTAATGTGGTAAAATAATTTTCATAATATATATCAGATTATCAAAACTATGTAATTAAATAATTTCATTTATGAATTATATGAACAACAACATCCACTTCAGGGGATAGATGAATTACATGAGATGATATTGATAATCCATAAGAATATGATAAATAATAATGTTTCCCTTGATATTGTTGCTGTGGGAACAATAAATGATAAATGAAGACATTCCTCAATATAATGTCAAAGGACATTATTTTCATATCATCCTTTGGGGATGAAATATTTTATAAATATCAATAAAATTCATTGTGCTCTGTAAATATTTACTATCATCAAACCACTGTTGGTGGTTATACTTTTATTATTTGTTATAAACAAATACAACATAATGATCATTCTCAAAACATCATATTCACCTCGAACTTGATTTATAATAAAATAAGATATATTTGCATTCACTTCAGGGAATGAAATAAATAATTTTCAATAAATATTCTCATTCACTCTAGGGAATAGAATAAAATTATTTGTTCAAGTTTCATAGTGTCTTTAAGACAATTGCATGAATATTCAATTCAGCAATTTCATCAATTTCATCCACTTCGGGGGATTAATATCTATAAAATATATTTACGCTTGTTCATCAAGAACATTTAATTTCTCTAAAACATTTTATAATAAATAAAATAAATAGAAAATAAATAAAACAAATATCTAAAAATATTTAAAGTAAACATCATCTCCATCATGAACCTTTATATAGCATAATCAAACTTGACACCTTCAGGGTGAACAAGAAATAAGAGGTATGAAATTTCATGGTTCATGGAATGATTAGAAAACTTCGGATCAACGTACAATAGGTACGCGATGTTCATCATTCAACGAACGAACATACAACAGGTATGCAATGTTCATCATTCAACAGATTGACGTACGATGGGTACACGATGTTCATCATTAAACAGATCGACATACGATGGGTACACGATGTTCATCATTCAACTGCTCGACGTATGACAGGTACACGATTTTCATCATTCAACATCTGGACGTATGACGAGTACGCAATGTTCATCATTCAACCCCTCGATGTACGACGGGTACGTGATGTTCATCATTCAATGGCTCGACGTATGATGGGTACATGATGTTCATCATTCAACCACTTCTGGTGGTGTAATTTTTTATTCATTTGATGAATGATGTTTGTCTTGACATTTACTACATCGGTTATTAATCAAATGCACTCTCTCCAAGGAATGAAGTTAAATTTGTCAACCATGAGTCATGACAGCTCTTCAAAAGATCATTATTTTTCCCGTAGAAAAAGATTAAGAAAATCATATATTATTTTCATATTTATCAAGAGGGAAAAAATAAATGTAACAATATCTTAAATATAAAATAAGGATCACCTTTTGACGTAGCTCCTCGAATGAGTGGATTCGATGCGCATATGAAAGAGTATGTCAAAAATAAATTTTTTATAAAAACATGTGACATACCTTTTTCTTCTATGAGATTTTTCTTATGCCGATGATGGGGATGAAGACAGTGACATCACGATGCGCAATGCGGAGAAGACGATCGTGCTGATAATTTGTTGTGAAATTGATCGAATGCCGATTGAAACCACGAAGCATTTCGAAATTGGAAATGTAAGATCGATCATAGGTGAAGCACATCATTGAGAAAGCGGATGTCATATTTGTGTATGATGATGATAATAACAAATGGAAATACAAAAAAAAAGAATAAAAGAAGTATGGAACACAATGTAGAGACAAAAGTCCATCTCATTTAATTAACATATCACAATATTTATAAAGTACATGAGATCTGATCCAATGGTGAGAATATGAAAGGTTGGCCATTAAGAGGGGAATTAATTGGGAATTCATGAGTCATCATAATTGTCATAGTTATGACATCCATTAATAATATTTCATAACACATTTTAAAAAATATATAATATAGCGGCAGTTTCATGCAACTGCCACTATATATTTTTTTATTTTAACATTTAGTGTCGGTTTTATTTAAGCCGACACTAAATGTTTAAAAAAAAACCTTATTTCGACCCTCTCTCCCTTCTCCCTGGGCCCCCTCTCCCTGAGCCCATGTTGTGGGCCGCTCGTCTCCCCCGAGCCCTCATCGCTCACCACCCCCAACCCGCCCACCACCTGCCACTCCCCCTTTCCCCTCCCCGCCACGCCCCTTACCCCCTCGCTGCTTCTCCCTTTTCCCATGTAGTAGCTACCAACCAAGCCCTAACAACTGCTACCTGAGAATTTACTCAAGACAATCTGAATGCAGTTGCTCTATTTTCAGTATGTCATTTGTATTTTTTACTTGAATTAATGTCAATTTTAAATAACAAGACACATTTGGAGTCATACCAATGACATCATGCGTCGTATTGAGGTGTGGTTGATTCCTACATGTCACAAATGACTAATAGATTGTTGTAATAAAGTATCAAATCAATCAGAATGCATTTCCTCGGTTTTTAGTATGTCAGTTGTGTTTTTTTACTAAAATGTCATTTCAAACCTAAAACATGAAATTTGAGTCATACCAGTCGCATCGTGCGTCAGTTTGATGTGAGACTACTTGATAAACATCACAAAGGACTTAAGAATCGTTTTACTTAATTTGGAAGACAATCATAGTGCGTTTGCTTTGTTTTCAGTGAGTGACACGTTTTGAAATAAAATGTCAATTTTAAACTTGTAACATACACTTTTAGTCATACTGATGAAACATTGTGTTAGATTGAGGTGGATTTCATTCCTATACATCACAACTGACTCATAAATCATTTCCCTAAAGGTATCAAAACAATCCGAATGCATTTGATCAGTTTTCAGTATGTCAGTTGTGTTTTTTTACTTGAATTAATGTCAATTTTCAATAACAAGACACATTTGGAGTCATACCGATGACACCGTGAGTCGTATTGAGGTGAGGTTGATTCCTACACGTCAGAAAATGTTTTATAGATCATTGTACTAATGTATAAAAACAATTGGAATGAATTTTCTCATTTTTCAGTATGGCAGTTGTGTTTTTTTACTAAAATGTCATTTCAAACAAAAAACATGCAATTTGAGTTATACCAGTCGCATCGTGCGTATTTTTGATGTGAGTCTACTTGATACATGTCACAAAGGTCTTACGAATCAATGTCCATAATTTGGAAGATAATCAAAGCGTGTTTGCTTTGTTTTCAGTGAGTGACATGTTTTGAAATAAAATTTCAATTTTAAACTCATAACAGAAACTTTTAGTCATACTGATCACACGGTGCATCGGATTGAGGTGGGGTTGATTTATACACTTCACAAGTAACTCATGTTTTTTTACTAAAGTATCAAAACAATCCGAATGCGTTTTCTCGGTATTCAATATGTCACCTATGTTTTTTTACTTGAATTAATGCCAATTTTAAATAATAAGACACATTTGGAGTCATACTAGTGACACCGTGTGTCGTATTGAGATGAAATTGATTCCTACACGTCACAACTGATTAATAGATAATTTTTATAATGCATCAAAACAATATAAATGAATTTCTTTGGTTTTCAGTATGTCAGTTGTGTTTTTTTACTAAAATGTCATTTCAAATAAAAAACATGCAATTTGAGTCATACCGGTCATATCGTATGTTAGTTTGACATGATACTGCTTGATAAACGTCAAAAAGGACTTACAAATCGATTTCCTTAATTTGGAAGACAATCGGAGTGCGTTTTCTTTTGTTTTCAGTGGGTGACACCTTTTGAACTAAAATGTCAATTTTAAACTTGTAACGGAAACTTTTAGTCATACCGGTCACACTGTTCATCGGATTGAGGTGGGGTTGATTCCTACACATCACAACTAAATCATGGATCGTTTTCCTAATGTATCAAAATAATCTGAATGCGTTTTCTCAGTTTTCAGTATGTCAGTTGTGTTTTTTTACTTGAATTAATGTCAATTTTAATTAACAAGACACATTTGGAGTCATACCGGTGACACCGTGCATTGTATTAAGATGTGGTTGATTAATACACATCATAAATGACTAATAGATCATTTTCCTAAAGTATCAAAACAATCATAATGTATTTCCTCAGTTTTCAGTATGTCACTTGTGTTTTTTTACTAAAATGTCATTTCAAACTGAAAACATGCAATTTGAGTCATACCGGTCGCATCATGCATCGGTTTGATGTGAGACTACTTGATACACATAAAAAAGGAATTACGAATCATTGTCCTTAATTTGGAATACAATCAGAGTGAGTTTTATTTATTTTTAGTGAGTGGCACTTTTTGAACTAAAATGTCAATTTTAAACTCGTAACAGACACTTTTAGTCATACTAGTCACACTATTCATCAGATTGAGGTGGGGTTGATTCCTATATGTCACAATGACTCATAGATTTTTTTACTAATGTATCAAAACAATCTGAATGTGTTTGATCATTTTTTAGTATGCAAGTTGTGTTTTTTTACTTGAATTAATGTCAATTTTAAATAATAAGACACATTTGGAGTCATATCGATGACACTGTGCATTGGATTGAGGTGTGGTTGATTCCTACACATAAAAAATGAATGATAGGTCATTTTACTAAAGTATCAAAACAATATGAATGCATTTCCTTGGTTTTCAGTATGTTAGTTGTGTTTTTTTACTTGAATTAATGTCAATTTTAAATAAACACACATTTGGAGTCATACTGATGACATTGTGCATCAGACTGAGGTGCGGTTGATTCCTATATGTCATAAATGACTCATGGATTGTTGTCCTAAAGTATTATAACAAAATTTAAGTACATTTTTCTGCCTGAAAAACAATGCACCCTTGCATCTAAAACCTAAAAAAGAGACCTGACCTTCTCAATATGCTCAATCTACCCAATTTGGAAGGATTATGGAAAACCCTTTGATCCTTGTACAATTAACACAAAATAACATCATCCTTTTGCAGAAAAACTTTAGTCAGCTCAGTGAAGAACCAACTATCATATATTTAGGACCTCTGAATGAATATATGACACTTGGTTCTTCACTGGGTTGACTAAAGAGGGGAACTTACAATGTTGCAGATTGAATCAATGTTTTTGGAGAAAAACTCTTCTCGTTGTTGAAAACAAGAAGAGTGGAGTAAGATTCTATTCCCGTTATGTCTCAAGATGTCACAAAAAACTCAAGGGATAGGGAAACCTCTTCTGGATACTCGTTATCTTTTGTGGTTTACCAATAACATACATACCCTATAAATGAGGACCACCAATTTCTTTTAAAAAACCAATCAACATGCAATTCATTTAGTGTGCAAACAAGGACCACTAATGATGATGATTTTTAGTGGGGTGTTTAGCCCGTGCAAATCACAACATTACTATCAAACAAAGAGAAAGATAAGGTAGAAAAGATTATTAAAGTCTAAATTATTTGAGAAGTTTACAATATTCATTCTATATTTGTACATTCTTCCATCAGGTATGCTGCCCATTCATTTCTAACCATATCTATATCATCTTGTGAATATGAATTTTTTTGGCAGTCATGGTAGTATGAAAAAAATATAAATACACAAATTATTAATAAGTATTTTAAATGAAATAGAAATTATCTTTGAAAATACCTCTTTAGGGATGCTTATTTGTTCATGGAATATGATCTCTTTCATAAATTTACAAACATAATAACCACTGTCTTTATCGTTTGTTTGTTTCGGGCACTGCAGAAACATTAAAAAAAATAAGTAATTTTTTTATTTGTGTTTGGATAGTGAAATATTATTATATATACCCTGATTTGTATCCAGTCATAGTACTTGTTAGGTTTCTTGTCCTTTTCCCCTGTCCTCATTCTATGATGTAGATGATATTCACGCACCACCCTATCATAATAGAATCCTCATTAAAAGATAATATAAATTATATAACTGGATGTTTAGTTCAAAAATGTTGGATGTAGTGTATTGAAAATTGAAAAACTCCTTCACTTGTGGTTAGTTTTTTGGATATCAATGCATTGAATCCAGAAAATAAATATTTGGACTATCCAAATTGACCACAATGAGCATCCAATGCTGCCTAAGAACAAAAAAAAGAATAATTAATGAAAGAAATTAAAATATATTTGATATGATTAAATTTTAAAATTTTACCCTGGATCGTTTGTATTAAGAAGAGTCTGTCATCTATAATTTTTATGTTAAACAATTTGAGCAGTCCTGCCACTATTTCACCATGTTTCTTAGAAGTTATGTCTTCTTATTTTGTAGAGGTGATATAAGGACTAACGAGTCCACATTTTGTTCATGGGGAAATCCCTTCAATTGTTTTTCATATATACGTCTACAAAAAATATGAAATGTATTTAGTTATAATTATCATAGTATATCATCTTTTCGAAAATAAAATTACGAAAACATACCTCATGTAAACATTTACAACTAAGCCACCTAATCAATAATAGTCGAAGATTTCAGTTACACTCTCAACACCAATGAAGTCTGGATCTTCCCCTCCATACATATTTTCTTCAAAATCAATTATGTGATTACCTCCATCTTTCAACTTTATATCCACATGAGCCATCAATGATAATAAATGTGGATATAGAATGTGGGGGGGGTTAAGGTGATTTGGGTAGACCGTTTTGATAAGTTGGTTGATCCTTGAGATGGTTTTGAACCGGTCTTTCATTTCACGCCTTCCCTTTGTCCATCTATAATAACATGCATCAGTTAAGACCTTTTTTCATTAAATGTTTAAGGTTTAGATTGAAAATTAAATTGGAAATGAATACCTCATTGTCGACATGTTTTTTTACAAGATGTGACGACCATGTGTTGAATGTTCCTATATCTTGTTCGATCGTATGAATATCTTCATCATCAATTGGAACATGTAGCTTGATTCTCAGCTCTTCAGGCTATAGTAATTAACACTCTAACATGATCTGTCAGAATTGGTTTGTTGTGTAGCATGTCATTCTGGATATTGAACATTGTAGCCCTCACTATATGGTGACAGGTGGGTGTTGATAGATATAAATCACATTCATTTTCACTATGTAGAATATCAATATAGGAAATATATCAGTGTCTAGTTTTTATTTGATTCACATTTCACAGAAACTATTATTATAAAATTGACTACCTCAATTAAGAATTATTTTTTAGGGGAATGGCACGCCTCAAAACTGGTGGGGGTAGGGTGGGACTTCACGCATGGGTTGTTCTTGAGTTGTTTCTTATATTTACCCCCCATAAAACTTGCTATCAACTCTCTCTAGTATTGTAATTCTTATTGAAACATAGATAATGTTTCTCTCATCTTTTTTATTTCCTTAGTTTGATCCTCTATTGGTTTTTTTCTCAAAATATGTTTGGGGTGTCACCCCAAAACCCGCACCTCTGATGCGACCATACTTTTCTGGATTCTTCAAGGCCACTAAATGTATATCTGCATCCGATGTGGGTGTTGTTGATTCTTATGAATATGTTAGATAGAAAATACAGGAAAATAAGTAATCATTGTTATGTAATAGCGATTTAAAGGAATTTTTTTTTATTATGTCATACTTACATGTGTTTCCCACACTTTTTGTGTGTTTTCATCTATTAGTTTTCCATCCTTAGTTACACGTGCCTCCTTCCATAACACATGGTGTGGGATGGAAGTGAATATGGATTTGGAATCTTCAAGCTGCATATAAACAAAATAACATAGTTATTGTGTTGTTTTTTATCACATAAAAGTATTATGGTAGATTTAAAATAAATACCATTTTTTCAAGTGATGCATACCCCATCCTTGCTTTATGGTAGGGGTATGCTGGTTTTGATGTCCATTGTTTATTTTCAGAACTTAGTTGCTGTTTCATAAATAAAACATTATCAATCAAGGTGATGAATACATGTACCATCAAAAAATGTATTACCAAACACAATCTACCTAAAAATACTGCTTCGCACGATGGCCAGTAAACACATCCCACAATTCTTGGGTTATTAGGTGTGCATAAATAAGAGGTGGGTGCGGTTTTATTTTCCCTTAAGCATTTTTAAGATGATATTTCATTAAAAGCATGCGAGAAACCATGTGAATCCTAAAAATAACCCTTAAAACATAGTCTTTGTGTGATTCATCTACTATAAATTCACTCTGTAAGAGATGATGAAGTGTAAGTCAATGTTTCATTATTTAATTATTAGTAAATTAAAAAAATGATATCATAATGTTACCGTAATATCTCCCCACATCAGTGTCTTAATCTCATCCACAACATGGTTCCATGAAGTTAAATCAATCGCCACACATTTCCGAGTGAAAATTCTAATATAACTACTGAACATGGTTGTGTTGGGGTTAACATATTGGCCCCACTTATTCCATCCAATCATGTATTTGATGCCTTTCTCTTTAGCCTTAATGATTTTTTCTAATACCGTCAAACTACGGTGCTTCTATTTTTTTCTGCATCACTGATGTTTTGTCACCTTTCATTTCCTCAGCTCCACCATCATCAATATGTTCCTCCAGCTCTGGAGGGCTAGCATCAACATGTGCAGATGGTGGTTGTACCTCTGCACTGGGAGTAATAATAGGTTGAGAAACCTATTGTTCGTCTACACTGCGAGCATCAGTAGGTTGAGAAACCTATTGTTCTTGGGGATTGGGAGCATCATCACGTGTAGAAGTCATTATCTGCAAAAGTGGTTTAACGTTTAATTTAGATAACATGAAATTAGAAACAGACAGATATTAACATAAGGCAACAGGTTGAGAAACCTGTTGTTCGTCTACACTCAGATCAGCAGCTGGTTGAGAAACCTATTGTGCCTAGGGATTGGGAGTATCATTGCATACAGAAGTCATCATCTGAAAAAGTGGTTTAATATTTAATTTATATAACATAAAAGCAGCAACAAACATATATTAACATAAGGCAAGAGGTTGAGAAACTTGTTGTTCGTCTGCACTGCTAGAAGTAGCAGTTTGAGAAACCTGTTGTGCATGGAGATTAAGAGAATCATCACGTGTAGAAGCCATTATCCGGAAAAGTGGTTTAACATTTAATTTATATAATATAAAAGTAGTAGTGAATAGATATTAACATAAATTAACATGATTTATAATAAAAAGTATATATTACTTGATTATTGAACTCTCTGTTTTTAAAGGTTGAAGGGATTTGACCCCTCTATCCACTATCGAATCCCTTCATTGTGGTCTCATCTGACATAAAAAATGTCATCTACACTGGGAAAACTATGAAATGTTTGCAACGTCCCGATTAAAGGTTCGTCCTCCGTTGAATTTTCATCTGACTCTTCAATGGTTTTGGTCGATAACAGAACAATTGACCAGATTTAGTTTGCAGGATCTGGAACATAAAATACTTGTACTTCCTGTGATACCATTATAAACAATTCATCTTTGTACCATTACTTACTAAAATAAACTTTCACAAATCCAAAACCATCTATTTTAATATCACTTCTATTATCAACCCACTTTCATTGAAAAACCGGCACTCAGAATGTCATATAATCCAACTCCCATATTTTTTTGATGATGCCAAAATATGACATATTCGCGTAAATTGGATTTCTATCCTTAGCACCAGAAATATACATCGCTTCATCCACAAGTGTAACTCCACTATTTTGTCTAGTACTATCTTTATCATGTTCATTAGTATATAATTTATAGCCATTAATTACATAATTATTATAAGACAATACGTACACACTTGGTCCTCTGGCTAGCCATCGAAGTCATTATGAAATTGTGTATGGATTTTTATTTGACTCCTTAAAAATATGGTCCTAAAACTACTATATAAACTATTTATTATCTTTATTTGATATACATTTTCAACCCTTGATGGATTTGAATGCCTAATAATTTTTTTATGGGTTTCAACATATGGGTCAACGTCCAAACTGTTATGAAAAACGTAAAGGTGGGACTGCTCCTGATCTGTAATATTGATTGTGAAGACCTCCTTTCCATAAATTCTGTCACGAACCGGATCTGGTCGCCATCAAAACGGTACCAAACCCAGATCATGCCAAGGCCTGAATGGCGTTACTGATCCCCACGGGCTGGCACAAGTGCCCAGGTATCATATAATGATAATTGGGAATGATTTACCTGATTTTATAAACACTAAACAACAAACAAACTCAATAAAAAAAATCTGGATTTTTCAACTAAAACCGTCTTTTACAAAATTTCAGAACTGAATTACATAAGTTAAAATTATGTTTAAATACCATTACAATGGTACAACACAAAATAAGGACATCCCATGATGTAAAGACCCGTAAATTTGAAGGAATTTTTTTTTCTTAAATTCTTTGGGATTTTACCAGTACGCAGTTTCTGACGGCACCTGATTCCGAGTCCCAGTGTGCCCGGAATCAATTTCTGAATTTTATCTCGGGTACGTTTAGTGAATGAATGAGCGGGTTGTTCTATATTTTGAACTGGTGCTCGGAATTGAAATCCGAGGGCATCGATGAACTCGCAGCGCCAGTATTTTCTTAAGATGACTTTTACCATTGATGCGTTTGCTCGGGAGAAGAAGTTAAATTTTGGGGTTTAAGTGAGAAGTAAATAAAATTGTGTACAATTTTATTTTGTTATCCTTGGAAGTTAAACTCTCTCATGAGAAGTTGTTTGTGGGGACCACTACCACCCAACTTCCCATGTGTGGTTATGAGGGATGTGGGGCCCACACGAGACCCCATCTTTTCACATTCCATAACCCTTAACCCCTTTGAAATCCCATGATAAATACATGGAAAATTCAAATTAAATTGTTATCCTTTAATTGTGTAACTCTCCCCTCTCTCCTCTTTAATCTTGCCAACACACCTCTTCAATTAATTGATCTAGTGTTTTGAAATTTTAAGTTTTGAAATGATTGGAAAAGTAAAGTAAAATAAGGAGAACCTTATTTTATTTTGGTTAGCTTGTTGTGATGAGGATTGGAGGAGAGAGAGCTCTAGTTTTTTAAGAACTTCATCTTCACGCGAAGAACGTCTCCACTTCAACGAAGAACACTAATTCTCCGACGAAGAACATCGACTCAGCGGTTCCGATTTTCTCCATCATCTTCTTCCTTCATGAAAAGGGATGAGACACCGATGACGACGTAAACGACGCCAATTTCCATGGTGCTTGATAACCGCAAACTTCCTTTGAGGTAGGGGTTACCTTCGATCAAGTTTTATTCATCAATCATCGTGGATTTAAATATGACTGCTTGTTATCGTCATAACGAGAGGAGATCGGACCGCACAAACACGGCCGATCCTCCTCCCCTTTTTATTGTTGATCTTTGTTGATGACTTTGGAGAAGGCAGCGCGGTGCCGTTGCACCGCGCGGGAACGAAAAGAACCGCGACCGAAGCGGGCCGCGGCGATGTTGCGCGGCGCCGTCGCGCCGCGCCGATGAAGCAGAAGGAGGCCGCGGCCAGGAGCGGGCCGCGACGGAGGGGCGCGGTGCCGGTCGGACAGAAGCCGCGACCTAAGGCCGCGGAAATTTTTCAAAGGGGTGGCCGGTTGAGCCGGTCGCCAGTGCCACCTGGAGGCGGGACCCCCTCGGGTCCTGCGGTTGCACAAGGCCGACCATTAAGGCCGGCCGTTTCTGAAACAGGGGGGCGACACCCCCCCTTTGCACCCCGCTCGGCCGAAAGCCGAGGCGCGGTCGGCTTCCGAGCCGGCCTGCAGGCCGCACCCAGCCGCGGGCCGGGCCTCGCCTAAATGGACCGGACCTGGACCCAGGTTGGGTCGACCCGGTTCGGGCCGACCCAGGGGGTATTGGCCCGGGCCCAAACCCCCTATTTTCGGACCACATTCGTTCAAACACCCATATCTTGGGCTACAGACCTTCGATCGATGCACCGTTAGTTGCATTGGGATATTTGGATCGAGACGGTCGTTTCAGTATATTAAACTCGAGATTTAGGAGAAGTTTGGGTACGTACGGGTTGGTTCGAACCCGAAACCAACCGGGCCCTTGGAGCGGAAACACCCATAACTTAACGACCATACATTCAAATGACGTTCCATCAATTACGTTGAATTCCTCTTAGTGAGACAATTGTTTTGGATTAATCCACTTGAGGTTTGGACGTAGATAGAGTACGGTTGGGTTGGTTTTAGTTTAAAAACCAACCGGACCCCTGGGATGGTAAAACCAATATCTCTCAGACTGGGCGTCCGATTGACACGCCGTCTGTCGCGTTGAGTTCCTATTGACGAGACAAAACTTTGTGATACATCAAATCTGGACTTCATGAAAGTTGATGTATCAAACCCCTTGGCTCGTGGAGAAGACCCTCCCAGAATCGAGCGTGCTGTGTGCGGGAACCCTAGAGTTGGCTGCGACTACGACGACGATGACGACTGTACTTGGATCCTATGTGGGTTCGGAAACAAGGATGACTGTACTTGGATCCTCCATGGGTTCGGTAGCGATGACGACTGTACTTGGATCCTACGTGGGTTCGACAACGATGGTTACTGTACTAGGATCCTACGTGGGTTCGGCAGTGATGACTTCTGTACTTGGATCCTACGTGGGTTCGGCAGGGGAGATGATTTAGAGGCTACATCTATCATCTCCACCCATCTTCGTGAGTAGTATACCTGTGTGAGCTGAGTCTTGACTTTCAATCATTATTATTGATATGATTGACTTTCTTTCCTGTGTGGATTGGGTTGTGTTTTCCTGTGTGGACTAGGTTGTACTTGGGCTCGTGAGTTGGAGCAGAACTGGAATTGATGACCTAGGTATATGTATGGGCATATACCTAAGTAGAGTTGGTTGATACTTTGTGTTTGTATCCTTCCTTGTGGTTTATCCTTTGTGGATTCTGGGATACCTTCGGGGGTCTCGGGGTCCCTACTGAGTATCATATACTCACCCCTGCACGGGCTATGCCCGCACTACATTGTGTTGGTTGCAGACGACGGACAGCGCTGATCGTGGTTGAGGCTTGTGGAGCAGGATGGTACCTGGAGGTGGACTAACTGGCGGGACGTACACGGAGCGGACGACCGGACCCGAGGAGCTGAGGAGATCATCTGTACCAACCCTTAAGGTGGGATAACTAGAGGAAGACTCAGTGGTTGCTGATTTACTTTACTACTGTTGTACTTTCTTTCCAGTTGTACTGTACTTTTCAGTTGGGTTTGTATTCTAGCCCATTTACTTTTCAGCACTTACTTTTGTACTCAGTTTACTTAGTTCTTACTTCAGCTTGCGTACTTTGTGGTGTTTATTTTCTTATATAAAGGCAATGCCTTCCCTTTTATCGGGATTTACGCCTTTGGTGCTAGTCGCCAGCCCCTGGCCTATGGAAGGCGAGCTTGGGGTAGTCATGGAACGGGCCCCGAGGACGGGTCGTGACAAATTGGTATCATAAGAGTCAGTTCTACCGCAGAACTCAGGTCTCTGATAATTTCTTATGTGTGAAGCAATAGTGTTTAGGGTATTTAGTGTGGTTATCTATCCAGGGAGTCCAGTGCTGGTGCGGCGGCTGATGTATCCATACACCAGGACCCTGACTTCTGATTTCCGACTCAATGCACGAAAACATTGATTGCATGTGTGTTTCAAAAGTTTTCTTTGTGATTAATTTGTGTCAGCTCACCAGGTATACTATATTAACCGTGGCACACCTATTTCTTTTCAGGATGGCCCCATGATGACATCCAACTAGGGTTCTGAGCTTTGTGTGAGACGACAACCCACCGAGTGACGAGGCATCAGTACAAGGCCCCATTACAGCGAAGGCACCGGCAATACCTCTACCCGCCAAGCCACCGATGCCACCAACCCCAGAAGCTAAGAGTGCACGTCGCCTGAGTGCACTGCACGAGTTTCAGTGTCAGAGACCACCCAGGTTCTTCTGGGAGATGTACCCTCAGGTAGACGAGGATTGGATGGAGGCTGTTGTTCGAGTCTTCAAATTAGCAGGGACACCAGCTGACCTCATGGTGATCCTTGTGGCGAGTCTTCTGCACGTAGCAGCAGGTAGATGGTGTATCCTGATGCTCTAGGTGCACAATGAGGCATCATTACTTTGGTCGGACTTCGAGAGTCTCTTCCGCTCAGAGTTCATTCCAGCCACCCTTCGTGTGGTGCGCATTTAGGAGCTACTACAGCTGCGGCAGGGCATCATGACAGTAGCCCAGTACTCGGCGAGATTTACTGATCTCTCGCGCTACTCCATGAACATGGTAAGAGACCCATTCTTCCGGGCCTGGACCTTCGAGCAGGGATTGAGGCATGAGATCAAGGCATTAATGATCTCCCTCAGTATTCCGACGCAGGGAGGAGTACTAGAGCGAGCCCTTCTTGTGGAGAGCTTTCTTGTCGAGCCTACACCAGCAGCGAGTCCTACCACAGGGTGACACGTAGCGGAGTCTTCTATATCCGGCAGTAGAGAGACATCACAGAGGTCCAAACAGACCAGACCATCAGGTGGACGACCTCAGGATACTAGTTTGGAGGTGCGGGGCACACGCAGTAGAGCCAATCATACGAGAGGCAGATAATGCTATGCATGCGGCTGGCAGGGCCACATGGCTCGTGACTGCCCAACCCACCATGTAGAGGAGTAGCAGACGGTTGAGGGACCACCCAGGCAGAGGCAGAGGTTCGACCATGGCGACCGCAGGGAGCTGGTGGGCAGAGGTAGGCTCAGCTTCAGGCAGTGGAGGCCTATGACCATGGCGCACCTGAGATGATTCGAGGTACTATCCATGTCTACTCCACCCTTGCTGCAGTTCTTATAGACACAAGAGTGAGTTATTCTTTCATTGCTGCTGCCCTTTTTTGGAGCTCAGAGATTCTGACAGAGCTGTTGGCTCGATCCTTACGGCTAGAGACTCCTACGGGAGAATACTCGATGATTACGCACTGGTGCCGACAGTGTGAGCTGACTCTAGGAGGAGAGATCTTCATCTAGGATCTTCTTGTAGTGGCGTCGAGGCCTTACGACGTCATCTTGGGCATGGATTGGTTATCTATGGTCCATGCTTAGATCGACTTTATTAGGTGCAAGGTGCGGTGTGTCCGCACCAATGGGAGCAGGTTCACCTTCACCGGTGAGAAGAGAGCCTTTGCAGCGTAGGATGGACTCACATAGAGGAGAGGACATCCGATCACTCATCAATTGGCTAGTCTTATCCTGGGAGAAGTTGATGTGAGGAGTCTGAGTTTTCCTGTTGTGGTGGATCAGTATGCAGATGTTTTTCCTGATGAAGTTCCAGGACTACCTCCTCACAGAGAGGTATACTTCTATATTGACCTGTACCCGGGACAACCCCAATATCTACTCCAGCATATCGGATGGCTCCCGCTAAGCTTCTAGAGCTACGGGTACACCTGGAGGACTTGCAGGTCAAGGGATTCATTCGACCCAGTGTTTCACCCTGGGCTTCCCCGATTTTGTTCGCCAAGAAGGCGGATGGGAGCTTGTGACTGTGTGTAGACTACCGTCACCCGAATCAGGTGACTGTGAAAAACAAGTTTCCACTTCCGAGGATTTATGACCTCTTATATCAGCTCAAGGGAGTACGTTGGTTCTCGAAGATAGACCTCAGGTCGGGCTATCATTAGCTCAGAGTTCGAGATGAGGATGTGCAGAAGATGGCCTTTAGGTGCCTGTATGGCCACTATGAGTTCTTGGTTATGCCTTTCGGCATAACCAACGCTCCAGCAGTGTTCATGAGTCTCATGAATAGGATCTTCCAGCCTTAACTCGATCGATTTGTCGTAGTCTTCATCGACGAAATATTGATTTACTCGACTACTGAGGAGGAGCACGCCTACCACTTACGGGTTGTACTAGACTCACTCTGAGAGCACCAGATTTATGGTAAGCTCTCAAAGTTTCATTTCTAGATTCTAGAGGTCCACTTCTTGGGGCACGTCATCTCAGAGGTGGGAGTTGTGGTGGATCCTGCGAAGATCGAGGCAGTGCTAGCTTGGGAGCCACCCAGGAGCGTGATGGAGGTGCAGAGTTTCCTAGGTCTGGCTGGGTACTATCAAAGATTTGTGCCAAACTTCTCCAGAGTTGCAACACCACTTTCAGCTTTGATAAAGAAGGGGAAACCCTTCGTGTGGTCAGATAGATGTTAGCAAAGCTTCCAGGAGCTGAGATAGAGATTGACCAGTGCACCCATCTTGAGGCTACCAGAGGAGGGTGTAGGGTATGTAGTTTACTGCGATGCATCAGGGACCGGACTCAGGTGTGTCCTGATGCAGGAGTGGGTAGTGATCGCTTACAGTTCATGAAATTTGAGGCAGTATGAGCAGAACTACGCTACCCAGGACCTAGAGTTAGCAGCAATGGTCTTCGCCTTGAAGATGTGGTGACACTATCTAATGGGTGAGCGCTTTACAGTCTACTCTGACCACCAGAGTCTCAGGTACATCTTCTTGTAGAAGGACCTGAACCTGAGATAGCGTCGATGGCTCGAGTTCCTCCAGGACTATGACTTTGAGATAGTCTATACTCCTAGGAAGGGGAACGTTGTAGCTGATGCTCTCAGCAGTAGGTCAGGCATCCAGCTACTTGGAGAGGCGACGAAGCAGCTAGCTGCGTTGTAGATATCCTTCATGGATAGAGATGGGGCATCCTTTCTACAGTCACTCACATTCACTCCTCCACTACTTCTGCAGGTCAGAGAGCCACAGCGTGGGGACGTTGACTGTGAGGCGTGACGTGCACAGATATCCTCAGGACATGCACCTGATGGATTCTCTATAGGAGGAGAGCAAGTCGTCCTTTTCAGAGGACGTACCATGGTACCCGTTGCATTACAGGAGGAGGTGATGAGAGAGTTTCACACTTCCCCATTGGCGGTACATCCAGGGGTAGCGAAGATGTACCAGGATCTTATACAACAACACTGGTGGCCGGGTATGAAGAAGGTTATGGCAGAGTTCATTTCACGATGCCTCACCTGCCAGCAGGTGAAGGCGGAGCATCAGGTACTAGCAGGCTTGGTACAACCCTTAGAGGTCCCGGAGTGGAAGTGGGACGGGATATCTATGGATTTTGTGACAGGGATTCCACGTACTTCCAGAGGACACGACTCCATTTGGGTGATCGTAGACCAACTCACCAAGTCCATGTACTTCCAGAGGACACGACTCCATCTGGGTGATCGTAGACTGACTCACCAAGTCAGACCACTTCTTACCCATCAGAGAGTAGGCGTCAGTGGAGAGCTTGAGACGCCTCTACATTCAGGATATCGTACGGCTTAATGGTGTTCCATCATCTATCTTCTCTGATCGTGAATCTCTATTTACTTCCCAGCTTTGGAAGGGGTTGCAGGAGGCATTTGGGACACAGCTACGCCTGAGCACCGCCTTTCATCCTCAGAAGGATGGCCAGACAGAGAGGACTATTCATAATCTCGAGGACATGCTTCATGCATGTGTCCTCGACTTTGGTCATAGCTGGGAGGATCACCTACCTTTGGTGGAGTTCGCATACAACAACAGCTACCACTCCACCATCGGGATGGCACCATACGAGGCATTGTACGACCGACCTTGCAGATCACCTCTATGTTGGACAGACCCTGGGGAGTCAGCACTCGTTGGACCAGAGATGGTCCAGGCTACGACAAAGAAGGTGCAGATCATCCAGGAGAGGATGAGGACTGCACAGAGTCGACAGAAGTCCTATGCTGATAGAAGGTGGAGACCACTGGAGTTTGAGTATGATGACCACGTTTTCTTATGGGTCACACCTTGACGTGGATTACATAGATTTGGATGGGGCGACAATTTATCTCCACGCTTCATCAGACCATTCCAGGTTCTCAACAGGATAGGCGAGGTGACTTATCGCCTGACTCTTCCACCTCAGTTGCATCGGGTGCACGACATCTTCCACGTATCTCAACTGATGAAATACATGCACGACCCGGCGCATATTATTGATCACAGGGAGCTAGACATCGATGACGGGGTGACATTTTCAGAGGTCCCAGAGGAGATCAAGGATCGACAGGAGTGGGTCCTATGTGGATGGTCGATTCCTCTAGTGCGAATCAGGTGGCAGCATGGGAACCTCCAGGAGAGAACTTGGGAGCAGGAGGCTCAGATGCATGCACAGTACCCCCATTTGTTCCCCTAGTTTATGATGTAGCTTTATGGGAATGTAAATCCCTGAGGTGGGAGTAATGTAAAGACCCATAAATTTCAAGGATTTTTTTTCTTATATTCTTTGGGATTTCATGAGTATGCAGTTTCTGACGTCACCTGATTCTGAGGCCCGGTGTGCCTGGAATCAATTTCTGAAGTTTAGCTCGGGTACGTTCAGTGAACGAACGAGCGGGTTTTTCTATCTTTTGAATCGGTGCTCGAAATTGAAATCCGAGGGCACCGATGAACTCGAAGCGCCGATATTTGCTTAAGATGACTTTTACCGTTGATGTGTTTGCTCGGGAGAAGAAGTTAAATTTTGGGGTTTAAGTGAGAAGTAAATAAAATTGTGTACAATTTTATTTTATTATCCTTGGAAGTTAAACTCTCTCATGGGAAGTTGTTGGTGGGGCCCACTACCACCCAACTTCCCGTGTGTGGTTATGAGGAAGGTGGGGCCCACAAGAGCCCCCATCTTTTCACATTCCATAACCCTTAACCCCTTTGAACTCCCATGATAAATACATGGCAACTTCCCATTAAATTGGTATCCTTTAATTATGTAACTCTCCCCTCTCTCCTCTTTAATCTTGCCAACACACCTCTTCAATTAATTGATCTAGTGTTTTGAAATTTTAAATTTTGAAATGCTTGGAAAAGTAAAATAAAATAAGGAGAACCTTATTTTATTTTGGTTATCTTGTTGTGTTGGGGATTGGAGGAGAGAGAGCTCTAGTTTTTGAAGAACTTCATCTTCCTGCGAAGAATATCTCCCCTTCAATGAAGAATGCTAATTCTTCGACGAAGAACGTCGACTCGGCGGTTCTGGTTTTCTCCATCCTCTTCTTCCTTCGCGACAAGGGAGGAGACGCCGACGACGACGGAAATGACGCCAACGTCCGCGGTGCTTGATAACCGCAAACTTCCTTCAAGGTAGGGGTTACCTTAGATCAAGTTTTATTTATCAATCATCATGGATTTAAATATGACCGCTTGTTATCATCATAACGGGAGGAGATCAGACCACACAAACACGACCGATCCTCCTCCCCTTTTTATTGTTGATCTTCGTTGATGACTTTGGTGAAGGCGGCGCGGTGCCGTTGCACCGCGCGGGAACGAAAAGGACCGTGGCCGAAGTAGGCCGCGGCGATGTTGCGCGACGCCGTCGCTCCGTTCTGGTGAGGCCGAAGGAGGCTGCAGCCCGGAGCGGGCCACGACGTAGGGGCGCAGCGCCGTCGCGCCGTGCCGGAGACTCAAGGGGCCGCGATGGAGGGGCACGACGCCATCGCGCCACACCGGTCGGACAGAAGCCGCGGCGGTTTTTCAAAGGGGGGGCTGGATGAGCCGGCTGCCGGCGCCACATGGAGCTAGGACCCCCTCGGGTCCTGTGGTTGCACAAGGCCGACCATTAAGGCTGGCCGTTTCGGAAACAGGGGGGCGACACCCCCCCTTCACACCCCGCTCGGCCGAATGCCGAGCCGCGGCCGGATTCTGAGCCGAGATGGGCCGCACCCAAATGGGCCAGACCCGGACTTGGGTGGGGTTGACCCAGTTTGGGCCGACCAGGGGGTATTGGGCCGGGTCGGACCGGGCCCAAACCCCCTATTTTCAGACCATGTTCGTTAAAACGCCCATATCTTGGGCTACAGACCTCCGATCGACGCACCGTTAGTTGCGTTGGGATCCTTGGATCGAGACGGTAGTTTCGGTATATTACACTCGAGCTTTAGGTAAAGTTTGGGTATGGTCGGGTTGGTTCGAACCCAAAACCAACCGGGCCCTTGGAGCAGAAACGCCTATAACTTAACGACCGGACGTCCGAATGACGTGCCGTCAGTTACGTTGAATTTCTATTAGTGAGACGGTTTTTTTTGATTACTCCAATTGAGGTTTGGACATAGCTGGAGTACATTCAGGTTGGTTTTAGATTAAAAACCAACCGGGCCCCTCGGATGGAAAAACCAATATCTCTCAGACCGGGCGTCTGATTGACGCGCCGTCTGTCACGTTGAGTTCCTATTGACGAGACTGAAATTTGTGATACATAAAATCTGGACTTCGTGATAGTTGAAGTATCAATCCCCTTGGATCGTGGATTGGACCCTCCTGGAATCGAGCGTGCTGTGTGCGGGAACCCTAGAGCTGGCTGCGACTGTGACGACGATGACGACTATACTTGGATCCTATGTGGGTTCGGCAGCGAGGACGACTGTACTTGGATCCTCCGTGGGTTCAACAGTGATGACGACTGTAGTTGGATCCTCCGTGGGTTCGGCAGCGATGGTTATTGTACTAGGATCCTACGTGGGTTCGGCTGTGATGAATTCTGTACTTGGATCCTATGTGGGTTCGGCAGGGGAGATGATTCAGAGGCTACATCTATCATCTCCACCCCTCTTCGTGAGTAGTATACCTGTGTGAGCTGAGTCTTGACTTTCAATCATTATCATTGATATGATTGACTTGATTTCTTGTGTGGATTGGGTTGTGTTTTCCTGTGTGGACTGGGTTGTACTTGGCTCGTGAGTTGGAGTAGAACTGGAATTGATGACTTAGGTATATGTATGGGAATATACCTAAGTAGAGTTGGTTGATACTTCGTGTTTGTATCCTTCCTTGTGGTTTATCCTTTGTGGATTCTGGGAGACCTTCAGGGGTCTCAGGGTCCCTACTGAGTATCGTATACTCACCCCTGCACGGGCTATGCCCGCACTACGTTGTGTTGGTTGCAGACGACGGACAACACTGATCGTGGTTGAGGCTTGTGGAGCGGGATGGTACCCGGAGGTGGACTAACAGGCAGGATGTACACGGAGCGGACAGTCAGACCCGAGGAGCTAAGGAGATCATATGTACCCACCCTTCAGGTGGGATAGCCGGAGGACGACTCAGTGGTTTCTGATTTAATTTACTGCTACTGTACTTTGTTTCTAGCTATACTATACTTTTCAGTTGGTTTTGTATTCTGGCCCATTTAATTTTCATCACTTACTTTTGTACTCAGTTTACTTAGTGTTTACTTCAGCTTGCGTACTCTGTGATGTTTGTTTTCTTATATAAAGGCAATGCCTTCCCTTTTATCAAGATTTATGCCTTTGGTGCTAGTCGACAGCCCCTGGCCTATGGAAGGCGGGCTTGGGGTAGTCACGGCACAGGCCCCGGGTACGGGTCATGACACATGAACCCTCATGGAAAGGGGAACCGCCCTCAAGCCATCTCCACAAGACTTCACCACCAAGGACCTTCCAGAAACCCGAACCACTGGAACTAAAAACTGTACCCAACCTACGACAATTAAAATAACCAAGTCTACTTACACGCAAGGGTGTATGTAGAGTGTGAGCCAAATCCCAATAGGATACCACCACTAATAGATTCCATGTGATAAACATTTAATGATGAAAATCTTGCAAGTTTTCAAAAACATGAGATGCTAATTAAAATTTCTAAAAGATGCAACATTAAATAAAAACAGTTTTCAGGTGGGATAATTTAAAGAATAAATACTTTTAAAATAAATACCATAACTACTGAATTTTCTAGCCTCTCATACCATATGCCAACGGTATGCAAAAAATATCCAGTGAGCACAAGAAATGGGAAATAACCCCTAGGCACTAGCTAGTTGTGGGTACCAAGTACCTCATATCTCGGTGAGAGTAACCATCACAAATATCCATTATCATGAATGAGCCACTAATAGGGAATATACCCATAACCTATTGGTCCCCAATCATCATCATCGTAGTTTAGTTAGATTTGTAAGCGTCAATCTTTCTAAGTGAAATTGAGGCCAAACCCCACGGATTCATTAGCATACTAGTACACGTCCACCCACCTAGATACCTGGGTTTTCCCTTTGTGCTCAAAAAAGTTCAACAAGTCAATGAATATAATTTTCACATGAAAATATCATTTCCATATCATAAATTCACCAAACATCCCACATGTATACAACACAAGTAACAAAAGTCCACTTTTCATTCAGATTGATTTTGAAATCCGTCTCACACCAAAATAGCCCACAACACTTTTCACATTTTTTTAACACTTCCACAAATCCATTAAACAATTTTATAAAACCATTAAAATATATTAAAACTCTCATAACATCCCACTCACTTGTTACATAATACCCTTTTTACCTTCAAAATCATTTTATCATGAAACTTACACGAAACAGCCCACAAACAAAGCATAAATAGCAATTAAATTAAATTTAACATTAAAATAAGTCATGTATGTGACAAATTCCTTCACCCACAAGTTGCCCAGTGTGACGAGATATTATTAAACTAATCCTTTTCACACCAGACTGGTATTCGGTACAGAATTCAATGGCTTCCTCAACAATATATCATTCTTCAATACAACCCTATGTCTGACTTCAATTTTTGACATACCATTTAAAAATCTTCATATATCATTCAATGGGGTACATCCATATATACTACATAGGACCACATAGTCGAATCTCTCTCACCAAGTGAAACATCAATCTAACCATCATATCAAAGAATATCGGTGGTAAAAACATTTCCAATTCACATAATATGATGATAATTTATCTTTCCATAGTTGGTAATTTTACTGGGTTTATAACTTTTCTACATATATATTTGAATAATAAATAGAGATTCATTAATGTATGATGGAAATTCTTGGAAAAAATGCAACATAAAGTTATAGGAATTAGATCTTACATCAAAACATGGAATTCATGTGATTTCAAACCTTTTAACTATAAATCATGCACTGACACTGTGTTCTTGATATTTGATGAATACCCCTCTGAAACCTTTACGTCACTCAAGAAGTTGCAAAACTAATATCTCTCCTATCTGGAAAGAGTGTAAGTAGTAGGAGGAAAAAATGTTCATTTTCACCCTTCACTAGTGTCAACTCTTCTTGTATTCCCATGTCAGCCATGTCCAACCCAGCCTTAATTCCATCCTTTGTTTTTCCATGTGCATTTAGCAACGTGCCGATGACACTATCACATATATTTTTTTCAACATGAATAACATCAAGAAAATGTCTGACATATAGAAAATTCCATTATGGTAATTCAAAAAAACTGATTTCTTTTTCCAGCTGGTTTTTGTAAGGTTTTTCGAAAATGGGTAACCAAAAGCAGTGTCCACATCTTTAATTTTCTCAAAATGTTGATAACCTGTTAGTGGAAATAGTGGTGTACATTATTTTGAACTTCCATCAAATGATGTCATCAAAGATCGATACTTATGTCGGTAGGGAAGAAATCTATTATGTCCTAGAAACACATTTTTTGATGAATGTTTCAAACTAATTGATTGTTTACCTTGTTTTCATATGGTACACCCAAGAGTTCCTTTAATGATATATCCTGAAAAATTTCCATAATCAGGAAAGTCATTTGTCATCCCATAAAACATGACTCTCAATGTGAAATATTCATTTCTGTAAGCATCATACATTGTAATACTTGAATCCCACAATAATTTAAAATCCTAGATCAATGGAGGAAAATAAACATTAATATCATTACCCGATTGTTTTGGTCCTGATATAAGCATAGATAACATGATGTGTTTTTATTTAATGTATAACCACAATGTCAAGTTATAATTTACCAACATAATCAATCATGTACTATGAGTGCTGCTTTGAAAACCAAAAGGATTCACTCCATCTTTAGATAATACAAGATGAAGGTTTCTCAGCTCGTTTCCAAAGTCAGGATACTCATGATCAATTTTCTTCCACTTAGGAGAGTCTATCAGATGTTGTAGTTTTCCATATCTATTTCTTATGTATACATGCCGCGTCAATTTCCCTGTATTCTCCTCACTTCCATATAGGTACCTAAACCTTGGAATGATTGGAAAGTACCATGCAACTTTCATAGGGCCGGATTCATTTTTCTTGTATCGATAAGCACCAAAATTTGGGAATTATCTAAGTGATTTTTGGTCCTTACAAAACATTATACAATCATTTGGGCAGGTGTGTATTCTTTCAGAGATCATAACCATTGAGAATAACATTCATTTGGCGTCGTATGTTCAGCTCAGGAGCTCATTATCTTTTGGAAGCATGTCATTCAAGAGTGAAAGTAATTATGTAAAATTGGTGTCACTCTATCTGTTGTCTGCTTTCAAATTATAAAACTTTAGTACAACCGAAAATGCTGTATATTTAGTGCAACCATCATACGATGGAATCTTTTCACAACTCTTTAACTGCTCAAACAATTTTGGTAAATCACAAAGTTCATCTTCAACTATCCTTGTCATTTCCTTAATATGATATTCATCATCATTCACATCTGTAATCACGTCCTCAATATGGTATTCTTCATTTTCTACACTTTTAATCATATCAAATGATCCATAAAATGCAGTGTTATCCCAATCACTAGCTACATTCACGTTTTCCCTATATTTATTCCAACATTTATAACTCTGATCTATTCTGTGACAGATCAAGTGTTCTTCCAACTCCTCTGGACTAACTTATCTTTAATAATAACAACGTAAACATGGAAAAAGTATTTTATAAGGATCATTTGCATGATCTTTTGAAAACTTGATGAACTCTTTCACTCCATATTCATACACTTTTATCAGATGATTGGAATCCATCCATTCTTTATTCATATCCATCCTATTTGATTTGGTGATATTAATATTTTAAAAAAAATACACAAAATGTTGATATAAAAACTAACCAAGGATAAAAAAGTTATAGACTTTAAATCTCCTTTGAAAACTATATATAAAATCATAGTTGAAATCCCATTAAAAAACCAACCATTTACACAAATTCCTCATTAAAATAACAAAACATTTTTAAAATAAACCAATTAGTTCCAAACATCCTTTCTCAAAAACCCAATTCCTTTTTATACCATTTTAAAGAAATTTAAAAACAAAAAAGGGTATGTTGAACACATATAATTTTTTAAGAAACATTTCAAAACACTTGAATCATTTTAAAAGTGAACCCCTAAAAAATCACTAGATAACATTATCACTTCCCTCTGTCTATACAATGAAAATAATTGATGGATTCATGCCTTATATGTCTCATGAAACCCCCTATCCATCTCTGATCACTAGTTTTCAGTGTTCCTACCATCAACATTATGGACTGACCAACCACCGATCAAGCATAAGGGGGATTTAATTAATATAATAATTTAATCCTCTATATAGAACCACCGATCAAGGAACAAAATTTCATAGTATATACCCTAGGTACTAGTGTGTGATGATCCAAAACGACACTATAACTACATGGACCAACATATGATATATGTTTCATCCAAAAATAACATGATCCACTCAATTAAACCATACTTAACTCATCATAATGTAACCTTCCCACTAGACTTGTATTAAACAGAACTAGGGGGAACATATAAGTGTATGTACCAACTAGGGTAGCATGAATCAAGACCTAACACCTATACACCCAAGTTACCATAAAAAAACAACCATGGAGGTGAGAAATAAATCAAGATAATTACCAAAAAAATGTCTCACACCTCACCTCCAACTCCATCACATATAACATCCCCTTTTCAAATCATACATCCATCATATAAATAATCAATAACCCATAACCGGTGAAACAAGTATAGGGGAAATCATTGAGGGTCACATGAGAAATAAAACATTTACTTTTTAAAGTGAAAAACGAGTCTTCACATTAAAACCAACTTAGTATGTAGAGTCTCACTCCCCTTCTTTAAAGTATCATCATTTCAATGATTTTATAATCACTTGAAAAAAATCCCTTTTTCTTTACAAAACATTCTCCAAGCACATGGAAAATTACTTTGAAAAACCAAAAAATTTATAAGACCTAAATTTACTATAAAAAACACTTAAATGACCCTATTAACATTTTCAAATATTCTTTTCATGAGAATTAATCTAATTTAAAAATAGTGCATGAAATTTTTATGAAAAACCCCTTATGCAAAGCCTAGAATTTAAGAAAAAATTTTATAATTTCACCCAATAACCCATATATTACTATAATTTAATTGAAAATAAATTTATAAAGTATACACATTCCATGAATTATAAAATAAAGGAAGAGAAAAGAAACACCTACTTTAAATTGAATGGTAACCAATACACAACATGTCGGCTTCCATGGAAAACACTCAAAAAACCTAAATCCCTAAATCCTCATGAAAAATGAATTTTAGTTACTGGGAGAAGGAGAAACCTATGGGAAATAGATAAGAGAAGAGGGATGTGGGAGATAAAGGAGAAAGAGTGGGAAGAATTCTTGAAATGGAAAAATAATTTTTTTAAAATTAAAAAAAACACATAACATGAACTTAAGAAATCATAAAATATTATAATTCTCATTTTCCAAAATAAGTCATATCATAATAACATATAAATTTTGACTAAAATATCACTACATGGAAAACAATCCTAAGAGGATAAATATAATTGAAAATACAAACCTTTTCACAACAATTTTTTGAAACATTGAAGTGAAATTTATATTTGATTTTTTTGAAGGGAAATAGATTACCATTGAAAACATTATTATAAATAGTTCCCAATAAAAAGTTATTAAATAGACACAAAGGTTTTAAAAATGAGAAGTAAATTTTTTTTAAAAATGTTTACTTTTAATAGAATCCTTAATAATTAAAACTTGAAAAAGACATAATGTATTCATGGGGAAAGGCCTTTGTAATGTGGTAAATAAGAGACCCCTAAGTCATGGTGTTGTAGGTGTGTGATACAATCAGTTTGTTTGGGGAACGATCTATGACCTATCAAGGGATGAGTAGTGTGGTGATGAAATACAAGTATTGAAATTCATTGTGGGTGTTAACTCATCATGATAGTTTGTAATTTGAGTAATGCTTAGTTTTGGTTCATGAAAATCCTATAATTTTTTTGGTCATTAACAAGACCGTGTAAGGATTTGGAGAGTCAAAGTTTAAGAGTCATTTATAGGTAAGTGGATGGGTCCTTGAGTTATTCCATTGGGTTTAGTCATGTAAGCATGTATGGGAGTTTTTGGAAATGATTGTGAGTGTCAATATTCAGATAACAATGAGATATGTTCATGATTATGTTTTGGTAGTGATGGAATTTCTTATTTCACATTGGGAGTGGTGTATAGGTGAACCTAACCTGTCGGTAGAGGTGGTTGGTTTTGTGTGTGTGCATAACTGGATGAGTTGCATTGGTATATGATAGATACTCATGTAAGGGTATCACTTAAAGGAGATCAAGAATGAATCAATGATGTCAACCTATAGAGTGGAGGTTGGGTTGTTAGGGGAACTTAGTGATGGGAGATAGTATGGTTTGTCACTCAGTTCATGGGTTGAATCATGTGACAAATAATAATGAAGTTTTATTTAGACATCTACACTTAGGAAAGTAAGAAAACATAGTATTATTTAGACATCGTTTGAGACACATACACTATGAATTTTTGATTGGATTGAAAAGGTATTGAGAAGGAAGACAGTGCCTAATATTTGAGTTTTTTAAATCATGGGAATATTTAAGAAGAATATTGGAATAGGGAGTTTGATGCATAGGCTCAATGGCACAAGATGGTTGATCAAGACCTTTAGAGACACTTATCAGGGATGATAATTCTTTATAAGGGGATATTATAATGGAATCAGACTTTCTAGGTGTGTTATGCCTTATTTTGAGCCTTTATTTTAAGTGATTTTAGTTATCATCTTCCAGGGTGAAATCATTCCCGTAGTTATGTATGTTGATACCCATTTGGTTATTGCCAACCCATGGTGATCTGGAATGGGCTTCAGGCCTTATACCAAGCCATCTTGGGTGACATGTCATGTCGAACTTTGTTAGGTTGTTACAATATTCATTTGAATACTTCTGGGAATGAAAATTTTCATCACCATCTGAATCTCATTATCTTTTGAAACCAGAGGCTCAAGCTTAATCTATTATATGGTGTGATACTCTTTATTAAATAGTTTAATTGTTAACCTCAAAATTTCATAGCTCACATAGAAAAAACATGTTATGTAGAATATCTCATAATTATCCTTTTACTAGAACATGACAGTGTGAATTTCTCTATCATAGTGTGTTCACATGGACTCCAAGTATTCTTAATCATTCATACTGAGATGTCCTATATGGCATGGGAATAACAAAGTAGGTAGAACCACCAAGGTCTTCCTAAGACACTTCACAAAATGTATAAACTCCCCATGACATGAATAACTCTTACACATTCCCCTCATTGTGTGGCCATTATTACCATTACATGAAAAAATCTTATATATAAATGGAAATATCTATATTCCTATTAAAAAGTTCATGAATATTGATATTCCATCTCCCATAGTGTGATCAACTAGTCACCTTCAAAACATATTGGATCTTAATTCTCATGGGTACCTCTACATGGTGTGAATTATTCCCCATGAAACCAACCATAGAATGATGTATATTTATCAGAGTGAATTAGGGTGTTAGGATGTTACTAATATCCTATATATATAATTTCTATAATTTCTTCCCAAAACCATCCAAAACTCCATCTGCCTTCTCTATAACATCATATTCTCTTTTGGAAGTACCTTACACATTGGTACTTGTGACCTTCATGTATCACTATAAGGTTATCCATACTTTTCCATTTCATTTAAAATGTAGCCTGTATAATTTTATATATACAGGGATTATTATTCATTTGTCATTTTTTTAGGAACTCTACTCATGGTGTAACACTTATATTTATTCCATGGTATTTTCTGCAACTTCTAAAATTTATCAAATTAACTCCATCCAACTCAACTGCATTATCAAAATTCCAGAATTATTCTTTTGAACATATTCATCCCCTCTTATATAATAACTTAAAAAATATCAAATAATTATTTTAGAATAACTTTCATAACAATCATATATCATTACAGACATCTAATTCCAAAACAACATCCAATAACCAATCGCGTGTTGATAATAAATCCAACACCAATAATCAACATATATTGAAAACAAATTTATCACTTTCCATGATTATAAAACACAGTTTTATTAATTTTTTTCAAATAAATATATCACCAACATGTTACTAATAAATCCAATACTAACCTATATTAAATAAATCTAATACCAACACATTTCCAATAAATTCAATACCAACACCAATTCTCAATTAAATCCTAAAAATATCCACTATTAATTATTTGGAACCACTATCATAAATCCAAAACATCATAACATCATGATTCCTACTCCACATTTAAGGGAACAATAGATTCATGGATTCATCATGATTCATACTACCCATTTCACAAAAAATCCCAAAAAACAACACTCATCATCAAGGAAAAATTTAGTCTTTGATAAATCCTATACCTTATGAAATAAGGGTGTCACTTTCCAGTACATTATCACTCTCCCAAAATTTTATTTATGTAAAAAAATATAAACTTCACTTCCTTTGAAACCTCTTGTAATAGTATTTGTTGAAATGATGACACTTACTATATTAATTTCTCTATTCAATTATTCCGAGAGTGGCCAAAAAGGTTTAGTACTACTGTTTTCATGGAAATATTCTCTACTAAATTTTATAAGAATAGGGAATCATAAATAAATCTCCTCTTCAATTATTGGAATATTTCTTTCATCACATTTATAATGGATAGGATCCCACTTTTACAATACATTTCAAGAATATTGTAACTTCAACCTCATTCTCCACTTATTTAACAAAATTATCAATTTGAGTTTCAAGCTTAAGAAAATTATTCAAATATTAATGAATCCTAAAATATTTTTATGGAGTAATATTACCACATATAATTATACCATCAAAAAATATATTCAACTATGTCATAATTTGATATAGGAAACAAAATATCAGGCTAATAACACCACTACAATACATTTCACCCACTTAAATTCGTAATTTTCAAGCAATAAAAATATTTATATTCTACCATGATGAAAACCCACATTGCGTTGAAGATTTTTAAATCAAAAAATTCAAAATATGGTATAGGAAAATTGAATTTTACCAAATATAATTAGTGCACAAATAAGGACCACCAATGACCATGATTTTCAACAGGTCGTTTTGCCTGTACAATTCACAAATCACCATCAATATCAAATTGTAATAAGTGAACCCAATGAGAAAGAGGAAAAAAATAACTGTGGAGGTGTGGTTAAGCATGCGGCAGAGGTGCATTTGCGATGTAGGAGAGACGCGGTAGAGGAGAGGCGCCACGAAGGAGAGGGAATGGCAGAGGAGAGCCATGGTGGAGGAGAGGTGCAGTGAAGGAGATCTACTGGTGGAGGAGAGATGCGGTGGAGGAGAACCACGCAATGAAGCTTAGTTTGCGGCAGGGGAGGAGTTAGCGACCGAGGAGGAGGAGGAGGCAGGAGATAAGGGAGGAGAGGAGGAGAGGAGGGAGGAGAGGAGGCAGAGACAGCGGTAGGGATCCTCTTCCGCGAGAGCTTGAGGGGTGCGAGGAAGATTGAAAGCACTGATAAAACATGCCTTTATTAGTGATAAAAAATCATTGATAAAAGTATGTTTTACCAGTGCTACAATTGAAAGTGCTGATAAAACATTCCTTCATCAGTGCTTTTTTAGCACTAATAAAGGCCTATCTTTATCAGTGCTAAAAAAGCACTGATAAATAGATGTTTTATCAGTTCTTTTTAATTAGTGATGATAAAACATACCATTTATTTGTAATTATAAAATCATAACCAATATATTTATTACATTTATAATTTTATAATTATATAATTAATATATTTATTATAGTTTAATAATTTAAATTATAATTAAATAAATATATATAATTTTATAATTTAAATTATAATTAAATATATATAAATATAAATTGATATATTATTTTTAATTTTATTTTCATAAGTATTTAAATATATATATATATATATGTCTGTGCCTATGTATATATTCATTAAAGACAGATATTTATAAATAAATATATTCAAAAGGTATTCATAAATATATATTTATCATTTAAAAAAAATATTTTTTAATTTTATAATTATTTAAACATATTTATATTTAATTAGTTATATATAATTATAATTATATAAATTATATTTAAAAAGTAAATAATTATATATAACTAAATATTTATATTTTTAAATATAATAAATACATTTATTGTTTATTTAAATATATTTATCATGATTTTAAGTATTTATGATAAGATAAAGCTTTATATATATAGGAAATGAATGAATACACCAAATATATATAGTACTACAGTATATATGGCCAACATTAGGGTAAACAATGAACATATATTCATGAGAAGAAAGTACGCATCAATTGACACATTCATTTGGAAACATAAATTTATTTAAATATATATATATATATATACATTTAATAAGTATTTGTATATATATATATATTAAAAATTATTTATATATAATATTAAAAACATATAGTATAATAGATATATAATAAATATACAACTAAAACTAATAAACATAATAAACATAAATAAAACATAATCATAATAAACATAATAAACATGCATTTTTTTAATTTATGCATATAAAAATTATTTGTAAATATAATTAAAATATATTTATATAAATTAATAATATTTTCTATTAAAAACTTTTATCAGTGCTATTATTAGCACTGATAAATTCTCCTTTTTATCAGCACTTTTTTTAGCGATGATAAAAGTGGTACTTTATCAATGCTAATATTAGTGCTGATAAAGGGTAGATTTATCATCGATTTTTTCTAGAACTGATAAAAGTCTCCATTTTATCAACACTTTCTAATTAGCACTGATAAAACACGAGATATTCCCTTGCCCACATTTGTGGTAGTGTTATATTGAATTCTGTTTGGTTTCCCTAAATTAATAATGAAATTCTGGTGGTATTTGAACGAGGAAATGGAGTTTTAGAAATGAATTTTGTTTGGTTTTCTAAATGAGACAAAAATATTTTATGTTTAAAAATGGGGAACCATTTTTATGTTATATTTACATTTATGAAGTATGTTTTGATCCCTTTATTTAAAGTTTTTTTCTTTTAAGGTGAAAAGGGAAAATTTTTAATGGTGTTTTAAATGTGATGGGTTCTATTTCTAGACATGTTTCTTGGTTTAATTTTGATTCATTTGATTCAAGTCATGAAGAATTGCTTCTTTGGGATGATTTTTTGTGTTATTTTGAATTTTCTTCCTAGAAAGTTCTTGAGAAAAAGGGTAAAATCCATTACTTTAAGATAGTCTATAGGGTGATTCATTTTTCCTTCTAGGTATAGTCCCATTTTAAAATAGCGACGGTTATCGGTTTTGGGTCTTATTCTTCCCAAGCATAGAGTGGATGAATTTTCTTCTATAGTTCTTGATTGGTGTGATGATTTGTGTTTTATCCTTGATTTCTTATCAATGGAATGTTGATCATTTTGTTGATGATTTGAGTTTTATCCTTGATTTTTTTAATGAATTTACATTTACCATGAATATATTTTATATTTTAAGAATGAAATAATTTGCAAGATAGACTAAAAGAGACTATATCACCAGCTATCACAGTGTCAACTTCTTGTTTTGAGATACAAAAAATCTTGATTTTCGTAATTATCGAAGCCAAAGCTAGCTATAGAGACAATCATGTTTCTGCAATATAAAATAAAAATTGATAATAGACAAAGCATAAAAGTTATATATCTTTTAATGTTGGATTGAATCATATTTATGTTGAATTTGTGTTATGTCGAATGAAGACCCTACCCTATTCAATGATGAAGTTGGGTGATGTTTAATTTTTATTTTACTTGTTTGATTAACCATTTATATCTTTATATTTGAATGTACTGGGATAATAGTGACAATCCAATACCTATGTATAAAATTTAGATTAATTTACCTCGAAACACACCTTAGTATGACAAGGGTTTGGGAGAATATTTAAATTATTCAATTGCAAACCGATCAGTGGATGGTAGAATAAAGTATTTGTGTCTTGATTAAAAATTAAAGAAATGGTTTAATAGAAAAAAGTATATGATAATTTGATATTGAAATAGTTTCCTACTTGATATGTATGTTGGATTAGTCATGGTGAATTAAATGTTATGGAAATTCAAAACAAAGACAATCCTTTCAACAAAATACAAAGTGACCTACCAGAGTAGAATTTAGTTAGAAATTTGATAAATGACACATTTGGATTTGCATGATATAATGTACAAGATTTAAATAGAACAAAAGATCCTTTAGTTGATCCTGAGTAGGTTAATCTTGTTCAGAACTTTAGTGACCAAAAAAATGAGTTTAATGAATTAGTTTAACACTACTGGAAAATGATCTTATACCCACAGTTCAAAACCATGGGTATAGACCCCAAAACTGTGGGAATAGACTATACCCACGATTTAGGGAACCGTGGTTATTGGTGGCGTCGGTATAGGTCCATGACCTATACCTACATTTTGGAAAAACTATGGGTATAGGTTTTTCCACTATGTCATAACTCTATACCCACAGTTTGGAAATTGTGGGTATAGCTTATTTCAAAAATAGCGGCCCGCAGGATTTGATCTCGCGACCACTTCTCCATTCACGAGCTGCCTTACCACTACCCCATCACCACATATATGTATGTATATATATTTTTATTAAATATATTTATTTACACCGTGGGTATAGAGGAATAAACCATGGGTATAGAACTCCCACCAAATTTCTTTTTTTCCCGTCGAAAAAATAAATTTCCCGCGCACATGTGGGAAACCCACACCTACGGTTTTTCAAAACCGTGGGTATAGGTTTTTTATCCGAAGACTATATATAGTTCACCCTATCCCCATGGTTTTGGGAAAACCATGGGTATAATTATTTTTTGATACCCTATACCCACAGTTTGGAGAAAACCGTGGGTATAGGGTAGCCTATGCGCACGGTTTGGGGAAACTGTGGGCATAGGCTATCAAAAAATGCCTATACCCACGGTTTTCCCAAAACCGTGGAGATAGGGTGACCTATACCCACAGTTTTCCCCAAAACTGTGGGTATAGGTCCATTTTCTAGTAGTGGAAGACAGACAACAAGAATTGTATGAAGGGTGTGTTAAGTATTCAAAGTTGTTTTCCTACTTAAGTTATATCCTATCAAGTGTCTCTATGGAATTATTGACAATGAAATGTCCATGATTTTATATTTTCTTCATGATGCAATTAGTAAAGCTAAGATCCCTTCATCATTCTATGAGATGAATAAAGTTTCAATGTCCCACCCCAGATGCCACTATCCAGTGCCCCGAGTTGGTGGGTCACATGGCCTCAAGCGTATCTCCCTGAATGCTATAAGATGATGATTAGAAGTGAGGGCCTAGGGTGTGTTCATGGGGAGACTATTACCCCATCACCAAAGTGTAGCACAATGGTTATACAATAACGGTCAAGTAGGAGAAGCATATGTAAACAGAACGAACAATGGAAACAGACACTATAAACACTGGACTAGTAACCCGTCATAGAGGAAGTAGTATAATAATGGATAACAACTCAAGAAATTGATATCAATAATAAAAATCTAGAAACTGAATCATATACATAATGATGATGATACATGTCTTGTCTCTAAAATTGTGGAAAATAGGTATACAAGAAACCAAATACAATACATGTATTAAAATACCAAAAAGACCAAAAAGAGCTACCCCAACTAGAATTATGAGCCTCAGCTCGGTCCTGTGCTCCCTTTCTCCAAATCATAGCTCAAAGTAAAGCATATAATTGTGGGAACTTACCATGATCCCTATCTACATACATATAGTCTATCTGGGTACCCAACGATGGCCTAAACATGGTGTGAGATAATATCCCAGTAGGCCTTCACCAACGGTGTCTATAATAAATCTAGGTTATGCAATACAAGCTAAGAAGTGTGAAATGTATATCATAGGTATATCAGAACTAAAAAAAGTTCCCATGGCATATGTGAAACAAGTAAAAAGAAAATTTCTAGCCAACAAGGCTCTCTATAAAACAAGGATCGATCTCCTATAACAAGGCAGCTATAATGAAAATAAAAAAACACCATGACCATTCTCTATGCACAATATATTATATCATCCATGACCACGCCATATAACCTGTATATCATATCAACCATGATCACATCATATGACCATAAGTTTCATATCAACCACAACTGAGCCGTATAATCAGAAGTGTCAAACCCCGCACGACCGGATCCAAGATTTAGAAGACCAAAACATCATTGTCGATTATCAAGAGCATCTCAATGGAAACTAGGTTAGACTTGGGTTCGGTCTAAGGAGCATGTCAATAGACTATGTCTACTGTGAGACCAAGAAAGCTGGATCTAAGGGGTAGCAAGGCTCAAGGAATACTACGAAATCAAGACCTAAGGAGCAATCTCATCCAAGGCATCCACTACCACTATTAAGATCCATGGGATAAAAATCCATGGAATATAACAAAATTAGGATCCAAGGAATACCAACCAAGGCATAAACTACCATAAAACTTATCACATTTATTTCATTCAAAAATTTATAACCATTTACATACCATGAGTTTACCCACTCATATAACAATTCACATTTAAACAGTTAACAATTCACATCATGTATAATGTGGAAAGGGAGGAAAAATATATCATAATTATCTCAAGCAGTTCAAATCAATTCATTAAAGTCTTACTCTAACTAGGAAATCACACATGAATTAGTGGATACAAGTGTGATTATTCAGTTATTCATATAAATCGACCATTACTAATTGGACAATTGAACCAGTTAAGTTACAAACTCAATTGTTTTTTTAATTCACACACACAAAAATATATATAATCAAAATTTCATTAATAGGTATAACTAGTGAACCAAATATATTAAAAACCATTAACTTACCACATAAGAGGGTAAACTGAAAATGGAACACACCACATCCAAACATGATGATCAATCGAGCCCTCAAACTTCACCAACAAAAGAAATCTTACACCAATCAAAAAAAGCATAAAATCTAAAATCTACTCAAGTGGAACAATATTATATAATCACATGTATTCTATGTTATCTTTTATAATCACTAAAAAAAGTGGTGGTAAAGACAGTTTTTATCAGCATTAGCTAAAAATAGTTGATAAAATGTATCTTCTTAAGTGCTTTCTTTAGAGGTGATATATGTCACCTTTATCTGTGATTTTCTTAACATCAATAAAAGTTAACATTCATGAAAAAAAATATTATTAAAAATCATATTTTGTTTTAAAAATACATTTCTATTGATATATATATATATAATATTTTATTAAATATGATTTATATAATAATAAATTTGTATTTATAGTTAATATATAATATAATTAGTGAAAAATTGTTATAAAATAATTAAAAAATAATATTAACATGTGTGTGTGTGTCACTACTATAAAAACCGCAATAAATAGTGGTATCTTTTATCACCGACAGATAAAAGTGCTAATAAAATACTACAAAAAAGGTCTTAGCAGCAGTTTATTAGCAACGATTTTAATAATCACTACTAAATAAATTACACACATATATATATATATATAATATAACGACGGTTACATGAAACCGCCATTATATATATTTTTATTTTATCATTTATTTTTGGTTTTATTTAAAACACCATAAAATGTTTTTAAAAAAACCTTATTTTGACCCCCTCCCCCTTCTCCCCGAGCCCCCCTCTCCCTAAGCCCTTGCCACAGGCCGCTCACCACTACCGCAGCTCCCCCCTCTCCCAAGCCCTCAAAACTCACTACCACTACTTCTCCCCCTTCCCCAAGCCCTCACTATTCGTCACCCCATTTCCCCTGACCGCCCCAAGCCACTCGCCACTCGCCGCTCCCCCTTCTCCCCCGATCCCTTGCCACCCCCTCACCGCCGCACCCCTTTCCCCTCACCGCTACTCCCTAATACCCATTGGTTCCACCCCCAACTACTCTATTTTTTCCTTGTAGATGTTCTTCATTACTCCCTTTCCCCATATAGCCACTCCCTACTGATCCCTAACAATCGCTACTCGAGCCATCGCCACAATTTCTAAATCATGCATTGTGGTAAATTTTCTATGTTTTTGATATTTTTTTCCTAGAGGGGTTTGAATTGATTTATTATTTATTGTTATTGATTTAGGATGTATTATGATGTATTATATGAGTTTTTTATGTTATTTTCATTGAATTAGTTTGATAATTGTGATGATATTTCAATAGGCATTTCAAAATAAAGCATAATTTTATGAAATCAATGAATGTTTTCAAGTGTTTTGGATCCAAAATGAAATTTAGTATTGATATAAACATTGGTTATGACTCCAATTATTTTAATTTTTTTTTTGGTGTTATGATAAATGTTTTAAAACATTTTGTGATTTTTTATATTAAATTCTGTTTGGTTTCCCTGAATTATTTTAAAATATTAACGATTTTAATGGTTGGTGTAATAAGTATCAAAGGTGGTTTATTCTTGGGTTGAAAAAATTATTTGAAAAGGGTTTTTTCATGTGAATTATTTTTGAAAATATTTTTAAATAACCATATATTATTTAATAATGTAATTATGGAGGTATTTTAATGAGTAATTGGAGTTTTAGAAATGAATTTTATCTGGTTTTCTAAATGAGACAAAAATATTTTTTGTTTAAAAAGGGAGAAACATTTTTATGTTATATTTAAATTTATGAAATATGTTTTGAGACCTTTATTTAATGTTTTTTATTTTAAGGGTAAAAGGGAAAATTTTTAATGGTGTTTTAAATGTGGTGGGTTCTATTTCTAGGCATGTTTCTTGGTTTAATTTGGATTCATTTGATTTGAGTCGTGAAGTATTGCTTCTTTGGGACTATGTTTTTTTTATTTTTATTTTTCTTCCTAGAAATTTATCAAGGAAAAGGGTTTAATTCATTAATTTAGGATATTACATAGGGTTATTCCTTTTTATATCTAGGAATAGTTCCATTTTAAAATAGTGATGGTTATCGGTTTTGGGTCTTATTCTTCCTGATCCTAGAGTGGATGAAGTTTCTTTGGCGATTCTTGATTGGTGTGATGCTTTGAGTTTTATCCTTGTTTTTAAATGAATTTAAATTTACCATGAATATATTTTATATTTGAAAAAATGCAAGAATTTTGAAGATAGACTAAAAAAGACTATATCACCAGATATCCCAATGTCAGGTTATTGTTTTGAGCTACGGAAAATCTTGATTTTCATAATTATCAAAGAAATATATAGCTATAGAGAGAATCATGTTTCTATAATATAAAATAAAAATTAATAATATAAAAAGTAGAAAAGTTATAGATCTTATAATGTTGGATTGAATCATATTTATATTGAATTTGTGTTACATCAAATGAAGACCCTACCTTGTTCAATGATGAAGTTTGGTGATGTTTAATTTTAATTGTACTTATTTGATTAACCATTTATATCTTTATATATGAATGTATAGGGAGAATAGTAAAAATCCAATACTTATGGATAAAAGTTGGATTAATTTACCTCAAAATACACCTCAATATGCCAAGGGTTTGGAAGAATTTTTAGATTATTCAATTGAAAACAGATCAGTGGATGGTAGAATAAAATGCCCATGTCCTGATTGAAAATTAAAAGCAATGGTAGAATAGAAACAAATTATATGAACATTTTATATTGAAACAGTTTCTTTCTTGATATGTATGTTGGATTTGGCATGGTAAATCAAATGTTATGGAAATTCAAAATAATGAAAATCCTTTCATTGAAATACTAAGTGACCTTCCAGAGGAGGATTCAATTAGAAGTTTGATAAATGATGTATTTTGATTTATAGGATACAATGTCCAAGATTTCAATAGAAAAAAAACCTTCAGTTGATCCTGAGTAGGTTAATATTGTTCAGAACTTCAGAGACCAAAAAATGAGTTTTATTAATTAGTTGAAGAAAAACAACAAGAATTGTATGAAGGGTGTGCCAAGTATTCAAAGTTGTATTTTATAATTAAGTTGTATCCTATCAATTGTCTCCGTGGAATTATTGAAAAAGAAATGTACATGATTTTAGAGTTACTTCATGATTCATTTAGTGAAGCTAAGATCCATACATCATTCTATGAGATGAATAAATTTGTAAAGTTCTTACTTGGATGTCACTATCTGGTGCCCCGAGTTGGTGGGTCACATGGACTCAAGAGTATCTCCCTAAATGATAGAGGATAATGACTAGCTGTGAGGTACTAAGGTGTGTTCATGGAGGGAATATGCCATCATCACCAAAGTTTAGCACAATGGTTATACAATAACGATCTAGTAGTAGAAGCATATGTAAATAGATGGAATAGTGAAAAAGACACTATAAACACTGGACCAATAACCCTTCATAGTGAAAGTAGTATAAAAATGGATAACAAATCAAGAAAATGATATCAATACTCAAAATCTAGAAACTGAATCATATAAAAAATTATTATGATACATGTCTTGTCTCTACAGTGTTGGAAAATAGGTATACAAGCAAAAAAACACAATACATGTATCAAAATACCAAAAATTCCAAAAAGAGATATCCCAACTAGAATCATGAGCCTCAAATCGATCTTGTGCTCCCATGCTCCCAAGCATAGCACAAAGTCAAGCATTGAATTTTGGGCACTTTCCCCAATCCCTACCTGTATCCATATAGTCCATTTGGGTACCCAACGGTGACCCAGCCATGGTGTGTGATAATATCCTAGTAGGCCACCACCAATGGTGTCTATAACAAATACAGGCTATGCAATACAAGCTAAGTAGTGTGTAATGTATATCACATGTATATCATAACTAAAACAAGTTCCCATGGCATATGTGGAACAAGTAAAGAGAAAATGTCTAGCTAACAAGGCTCCCTATAAAACAAGGGTCACGCTCCTATAATAAGGTAGCCATAATGAAAACAAAAACAAACCCCATGGCCATGTTGTATACACAATATATCATATCATCTATGATCGCAATGTATAAATTGTATATGATATCAACCACATCCACACCATATGACCAGAAGTGCCATATTAACCACAACCGAGATATATAATGATAATTTCTAGACCCCACAAGGCTGAATCAAATGTTTATAAGAACAAGTCATCCTTGTCGATTCCCATGAGAATCTCAATGAAAACTCAGTTAGACTTGGGTTGGGTCCAAGGAGAATTTCAATAGAATATGTCCACTATGATCCTAAGAAAGCTAGATCTAAGGGGTAGCAAGGCTCAAGGAATCCTATGAAATCAAGTCCCATGGAGCAATCTCATCCAAGGCATCTACTACCACTATAAAAATCCATGTAATAAACATCCATGGCATCTAAAAAAATCAGGATCCAAGGTATACCAACCAAGGAATCTACTACCATTAAATTTATCACATTCATTTCATTAAACAATTTATAAATATTTACATACCATGAGTTTACCCACTCATATAATAATTCACATTTAAAAAGTTAATAATTCACATCATGTATAACTTGGAAAGGGAAAAAACTATCTCCTAATCCCCTCAAGCAGTTCAACTCAATTCATTAAGGGATTCCTCTAACTAGGAAAGCACACGTTCACACCCTATGGGTGGTATAACAAAGGTAAAAGTCAAAGTTACTCTCCATGGGTGGCCTAGGTTAGGGAAACAACCTCTAAAAACCTCAAAGGAACTAGTGGACATCCTTAACAATTTTTAATTCATCCAATTCAATTATTCAATTCATTTTTAGGGAAACTTCGGAAAGTTTGGCATACTTAAACATGTAAACTATGCTTATAAAATACTAAACCATAAGGGAAAGGTATAAACCACCTACCAAAGGTCTATAATAGAGTGCTCATCTAGTATATTCTTATGATTCATCCCATATCAGAAGAAAAATTAAGAATAGATGAAGAACCTGAAAAATAAGGCATATTTTCTTTCACCTAAATAACTCAATTGATACAAATTCAAATAAAGAATAACATAAGATGAATGAAGAACATACCAGCATGAATCCAACGAGAACAACGACATTTGATTCTAAGTTCAGATAGATAATCAATATCAAAATCTATAGATTTTCCTCATAGGAACTCTCTCAATTCCTCGAGGCCGTCCAGAAGAGGATGAAATAATTAGATTTAGGTTTTAAATATTTTTAAGATAAAATTAGTCATTTTTCCTCAAAATAATGGGCCTCATGGTTTGGCCACACAGTTGTAAAAATCATGCACCAATCATGCACCCTTCACTACTTTAAAGAGCACCCTGCATGGTTAGTGTTCACGGTTTTTCTAACTGTGTGCAAACCATGTCTCATCCGTTGTTAAAAACTGTAGAGGCCCTCGTATAGGCATGCACATTGTTAGGTCCACTAGGTTAGATGACCTAAGATGGGGGGGGGGGTGAATCAGGGTATGACGGATTAAAATAACTGCCCCTATTGATCTTGTCTCACTGTTAAGCAAGACTCTCTTCTCTCTCTTTCCTATAGAAAAGTATAAACAAAAATTAAAGCATGCGCAGGACACAACGATTTTTAGTTGGTTCACCCCCACTGGGCTACGTCCAAGGAGCATACACCGGCGATGTGCCGATGTACCAAATACACTAAAAGCACACTACTGTTTACAAAGTTCGGGATAGATCACTTCTATTCCTAGGCACACTACCTTTACAAAGTTTAGGTCCATCTCACTACTTTCCCAAGGGTCACTCCTTGTTTATCTCTCTCTGGATCACTGCTGGTGAAGAGCATCATGTTCTTCCTCTTCCTTTTCTCACTGCTCTAGAAAGGATCCAATCACAGTTTATAGACCTGTAGTTCTCTTCATTATCACTAATGAATACATCCTCTGTTGTATGTAGATGCTCTGTTGAAGTCCAACTTTCACCCGTAGATGAATCTCACTTTGTACCGAAGGTATTGGGAAATATTATAGCTTTCGCACAGCCCTAAAGTGACTAGCGTGCTTATACCATACCTTGCGTGCTTCTCTAAGCTGATGTGCAAGTTCACCTCAACCACTTGTGCAGCGATCGCTTCTTGAACTCCAAAATTGCGTGACTCACACCCTTCTACGCCCAAACCAATTTTGGTGTGAAACTATCAACTGTCGCACTTCTTCAAAGCTTGGAATGCAAGTGTCACCAAAACACTTGCATGACACCCCCTTATTCAACTCTAAACTTGGGCGACTCACAACCTTTCTCACCCAAACCACTTTGGGTGCACAACTATCAACTGGCGCGCAACTTCTGAATATCTTTATACTTGCGTGACCACACCACCACTTGCACGACCACTACACCTGCGTGACAGGAGCTCTAATTTTCTATAATTGTTGAACTCACCTCTAATGAGGAGGGGTTGACCTCTATTTATAGGCATTTGTACACCCTGAGTGCCAGCACACAAGTCTCCTCTCGGCGCGCAAGTCCAGCTGCCCTAGTCTCTGTCGCCCTAGTCACTTGCATCACCAAACCTAAAACTTGGGCGCCCCTTTTTCATTTTCCATATTTTGATGTTATTATATTCAAAAAAAGTGGCACGCAAGTTTCCAAGCCTCCAAGACACCGACACGCAAGTCCCTTTTCCAAAACCACTTTTCTCCATTTGTTGATTTTGAGGTCCAAAAATTTGGAAAACACTGGAAAACGGTGCCACCATGTATCTGTGCTTTTTGAACCGCCTCCAAATCAACCATTCCTTTTTCGACGTTCTTGAATCAATCATGGATCGTTAAAAACATCCCTTGAACTCGACATTACATCATGAAATCCCCTTTGTCAGCAAATTTGTACGTCATGGTTTGCTTTGTCAATAAACAAAACACTGAGGCCCACTTTGTCAACAAACACAATCAACTCAAAAATGATTCAATGATACCTTGAGGGATTTTTGCCCAATAATCTCCCCCTTTGGGTTTGTTGAAAACTCTTCCATAAAAATATGCATCGTTAATTCTTCAGCCACCATTCACCTATTGCGATTCTGATAGCGATCAAGGTTTTACTCAACACACACTCTAAGCCCACATGATCAATGATCAGCGTGAGAAACAAGAGTAAATGAAAAGGTCATCAAAGAATCTCTACAACTCTGACACCCACTATTGATACTAAATTGATACCAAATTTTGAAAATATTCTTACCACATTCCAACACCACTCTCATGCTTTTATCACGATCCTCGGCTGTCGTGATATCTATTATTTGATCGATCACTTCTAGAATCGTCAGATTTGATACTCTCCCTGTTTTCTCATAGCTTTAACTCTTGTCAGCTTTAAATCCTCTTCAGAACTATTACCTATGTTGTCCAAGCTAAGCTTTGACTAAGCATGTTGAACCAGCTTCAACTCCCCCTATCTAGATGCTCCACCTGTCAGTTTATCCCCATATCTTTCATGATTTCTCAAATAGCCACACTGTCTCTCCCTTTAACAATCAATATTTTATCCCCCTTTGTCAACAAACCCAAAGGTCAATCCTTTTTAGTCTGTAACAGAGAAGAAAACACATATCATCACATTAGGGAAAAACACATTATACCTCAGGGAGAGGGAGAGGCCCACGTCCACACTTTTTCAAGTACGGGGAGTCAATTGAACTACCAGATCCAGTTGATGCCTCTCAAAAGATTCCTTGGGTAAGGCCTTTTTCAGAATGTCTACAACCTGTAGCACTGTAGGCACATTCTCCAACTTTATGATTCCCTGCTCAACTTTCTCCTTGATAAAATGATACTTTATCTCAATGTGATTTTTCCTTGAATGATGGACATGATTTTTTCTAAGATTTATAGAACTTGAGTTATCACACTGGATTCCGATCGAAGACTTCACTTCAAATCCCATATCATCAAGCTGTTGCTTGATCCACAATAACTGTGTGCATGCTTGAGTGGCTGCTGTAATGACCCAAAGTTTCATTAATGGAAAATCCCTCTTGATCCAGTTAAATGTATCTTTATAAAAAAATGTTTTTATAAGATGTCAACTTCTTTGGTTTTATGATAAGAGTTGTGGCCGTTACTTTTATAGCCATTGAACAGTGATCACATGATTAGTATAAATATAAGGCTTTAACGAACCCAATTTTACTCAGACAAAGGAAGTGATGGCCTCATCCAGTAGAATTTCCCCATACGAAGCCCATTTGTCGGAGCTCGGAAAAGAGGTGGCATCCTTGGGCTTCACCCTTGACCAAGCCCAAGCTGAGCTTCACCATGTCAAGCTTGAACGTGACTGTCTATGGGAAAAGTGGAATTTGATAGAGATTACCACTCGAGCGATGTTATCTGAGCCACCCCAAGAGTCTGTCACCATCGCTCACCTTACCCTTAGGTCTTATGCGGCTGTTTTAAAGGGTTATGTAACAAACAAGTAGTACTATGTTCATGTACATTATTTTTTTTATATAATAATGAATATAATTTCTAGTCATTTTTGATACATTGTAAATAGCTTTTAAAGTACAAATGGTGTTTTTAGTTATTATTTAATTAAGAAATATATTTTATTATATTAAGGTATTTTTGAATTAAATAATATTTTAATAATATAATATTATTATTAAATTAATTTTTATTAAATATAAATGATCTTATAATTTTATGAATGCAATTAAATTTTTTATTAAGGTTTGAAAGCCATTTCTGTCAAAACCCGTGAATTTTCGATAAATATCGGTTTTTATTTTAAAAGTGAAAATTAAAATTTTTAGAAAATTATTTAGATAAAATAAATGTTACTTTTGGAATCAGGATGTCGAAATTATCCAACGGTGAATTTTTCATAATTTTCAAAGACAGTCAAATTTTTGGGTAAAAATTAAATACCTTTTAAATATATAATGTGTTTTATGACATAATAATGACCCAATGGTGATGTAATAAAATACCATAATTATTATGTTCGGCAAATATATGTTTTATCATTAAAATTATGAGGTTTTGGGTTTGTTTGACTTACTTTTCAAAGCATTAATGAACCCCTCAAGACATATTCAACACTTTGCCTTTTTAAATTAATTTCCATGGGAGTGTGACTCACCTCCACATAAGCAACCCTAATATTTTAATAAGTTCGGACCTTGGCCTTGTAAAATATTGTTTTCTTCTTTCCTTTTCCAGAAACCATGGTCAAAAACCATGGTATGGTTTGTGGTTTGGATTAGTTTAATATAAGGGGTCTCAAACCTAAATAATAAAGAATTCTCTCACCTTTCCTATATAAACCCACACAAGATCCCACTTCCTCCTCAATAAAATACTTTTTACTTCGTCCAACCTCTGCCCTACTCTCTCTATAATCCTCCCAAGGTGCCCCAAGCTCCCAAGAAGCCTCTCACAAGCCTCTCTCTAGCCTTTGTAAGCACACTTCCAAGTAAGGGTTTTTCTTCCTTACTCATTTTTGTCAATTTTCTTTAAGTTGTATTTCCCTTTTAATTTAAATTATGAATGTTGGGGTATGGTTTCTCACCACCCCCATACTACCCTCTTATTTTTTGAATGATGGGAGACCACTTTCTCTCTCATTAAATGCCTCCCATTTACACCCGTTACTATGCCGAAATTCCGAAAGGAACTTCTCTCTATTCTTTTACATTCAAGCAATAATTTTGTATCATGAATCTAAATTCCTTTTCAATTGTTGGGACATGTATCTATATGAACTCCTTACTGTCCATTACATGTAAATATGATGAGTAACCCATTTCTCTCTCATCAACCATTTTTTATGAATTCTTATGTCACGCCGTTACGCTGCCAAAATCGCACCGATTTTCTAAGCCAATGTCATTGTGTAGTGAATACCATGCCCATTTCTCCAGAAAGGGTATTCACCTTTATGCACATTTACTTATTTATTTTAAATATTCATGTATGAATTCCACATTCTTTTATCGTGGAATAAATGATTATGTTTTATTAATCCATGTTTTATGATCCATGTGCCACACTTATGCATGAAATGAAATGTTTAAGAAGGGTGCACCCTTATAGCGCTCCAATGCATTGGGTAAAGTATAGTATCATGATACGTCATTTTCAATGTGTGTTGACTCATGCTAATTCAAGTGCAATGAGGGTTTACTCATGCTTCATGTGCAATGAGGGTTTACTCATGCTCCATGTGCAATGAGCCTTGGCTCATGCTAATTCAATGTTAAGTGTTGTTGCCACATTTCCATGTTATGATTATCATGCTTTACCATGCCTTTATGTTCATGTTTCTTTTATGCTCTATTGATATGCCTATTGTCTAAAATTTATTATACTCCTCATGTCATTCCATGTGTACTCCCTTACTGGGCTTTATAGCTCACCCTTTTCTTATGCATGTCCTCAGGTTATCCCACGCAATGCTAAGTACGAGGGAATGTAGTGGTCATGTAAAGGAAGTTTTCAATAAAGATGTTGTATTTCATGTTTTAAGTTTTTATGTAATGGTCCTAAGCCCCAAAGACACTAAACCTCTCGATCTTCTTTGTTGTATCAAGTGAAACTTTATGTAATAAATCATGTTTAAAGTTGTAATAAAAAGCAGGGTTGTCATAGTTGGTATGAGAGGATAGGTTTAGTTATTTTTGGGGTTAGAAAACCCTAGTAAAGCCTTAGATACAAGAATAAGTATAATAAAAACATCCCTAAGTTTTGGTAAGTGCTGAGTAAGTGGTTTATCAAACAAATACATCCCTGTCTAGATACGAGCAGGTAGAGGCAGCTCTGGCACAGATGTATCCTAGGGTAAAACCCGAAAACACCGCTTTGAGATAGACTCGAACGGGAACTGGTGCACGACAATAGACCTTGCTTCACTCTTGGTTACAACACTCTGGGGGATATGTTTTGATAAATTCATAATCTTGGTATGAACCCTTATTAAGGAAAAAATGCCCCTAATAATATATGTTAGAAAGTAGATCATGAAAAGCCTAGATTGAAGCCTATAGACTCATGAGTTAAGGAAATAAAAGTTTATTTTTGAGTCATCAACTTTTGTCTTTGGATTACCCTTTATGTGTTACCCCTAACTTTCCTTTTATTCCAGCCAATGGCCGGTAATAGGAGGACTCGGGCTAACAACCGTTGTGAAGATCAGTGTGATGACTATACTAATGAGATGCCCAATCCAATGGGAGCGAGAATCACGAACTTTGTCACGCTTCTCTCACATCTAACTCAAGTTTTGAATAGAAACACGGGTCAAGAGGAACATACAAACCCCCCTAAGAAGGAACAAGTCACTATCGAGAGCTTCATGAGGCAAAGGCCTCCTACTTTTACTGGATCATCCGATCCCACGATCGCTGAACAATGGATCAACTCCATTGAAAATATCTTCTCCATCCTTCAATGTTCTGAACAAGAGAAGGTTCTCCTGGCTGCTTATCGTATGGAGGGTGAAGCTGATCAATGGTGGACATTGATCATAAATACGAAGCCTGAGGAGGAGATCGATGCTTTGGAATGGAAGGAATTCCGGAAGATGTTTTTCGATAAATATTTTCCTCACACCCTTTGGCTTAATATGGAAAGGGACTTGCTTTCCCTCAAGAAAAAAGATGAGGAATCTGTTGGATCATATGAGGAAAACTTCACAAGGCTTGCACGATACGCTTCCGGCTTTGTCGTTACCCCCGAATGCAAGGTTGACCGCTTCTTTGGTGGGCTGAAGCCTAGCTTGTGGAAAGCATTAGCGATCCGTGACTTCGACAGCTATGAGGAAATTGTCCGATGTGCCCTCAAGGTTGAAATGGAGATCGAGGAATCACAAGGGTATCATGGGGACAAGAAGCGTAAGGTGGACTTCAATGCTGGTGGGCCGATGGATAAATCCAACGGTGCTAAGAAGTTCCAGCACCCCACTTGCCAAAAGTGTGGGAAGAAGCACCCTGGAAATTGCCTTAAGGGGACGATAAAATGATTCAGGTGTGGAAGGGAAGGGCACCTAGCTATTAACTGTCGGCAAGAAGGACCCACGGCTGTGATAGAGGAGAGGAACGCTCCGTTCGAACCTCAACTCATTGTTCAATGCTATAAATGAAAAGAACCAGATCATTTTGCAAATCAGTGCCCTAATAGAAGGGTTATCAGAGGTAACCAACAACCTCCAAGACAGCAAGGAATAGATTTTTCCATCACTTCTACCGAAGTGAACCCCAACAACGAAGTGGTGAAAGGTACGCTAGTTATTCATTCAAGAATATCAAAAGTACTTTTTGATTCAGGTTCTACGCATTCTTTTATATCTCGAAAGTTTAGTATAACAATCCCATCACCATCACAAATCATGGAAGTAAAGATGTCGGTGAGTACGGCAAATGAGGCAATCATTGCAGCCCATGAATATTGTTAACCTCACCTGGTTTGATAATCCCAATCGTGTATTTATATGTTTTGATAATCCCAATTATGTGTTAATATATTATGCTATTCTCAATTACTGTTGATCTAAATTTTAATTCTTTCAAATCAGTGATCAAGTTAATAATAATGTTTAAAAAATATCTGATTTATGTTAATCTCGATTATCCTTGTTTATACAATCTTTGAAACAATTCTAAGTCAATTAGATGTGGTTTGCATAAGACACAGAGCTACCGATAGCCAGAGCTACCGATAGCCAGAGCTACCGATAGCCAGAGCTACCGATAGCCAGAGCTACGGATAGCCAGAGCTACCGATAGCCAGAGCTACCGATAGCCAGAGCTACCGATAGCCAGTGCTACCGATAGCCAGAGCTACCGATGCACAGAGCTACCGATGCACATAGCTACCGATGGACAGAGAGATACCGATGCACAAAGAGCTACCAATGCACAGAGCTACCGATGCACATAGAACACACTTGCGATCAAGCTCAAAACGTGCCAAGAACAACTGGAGAACTTTCACTCACGAGACTACTACTACCAGCCTCCAGAACATAGAGCATACATTGAGAAATCTATGATAAAGATGAACTGCACAAAACTCTTCATTATTTGAGCCGATAAGTAAGATGAACCTGGAAGTCAAGGAAACAGATGATACTCTGTTTTCCAGACAAAAACCAGAAGAAGACTCAGAACGAATTCTAATCAACAAAAGGAGTCAAGAGCTACACGAAGATCACTAGAGCCATTTCTAAACTCTAAATCTTTATCTCTGTGATTTATTTTTTACATTAGGATCAGTGTGTGTTATCTGTTGTATTTTACACACACACTGTCTCCTGAACCTTAACTGGAGGATTTGTAAATCCTCACTCACTATCTTTTCATTCATTTTCCCACTGTGGATAGTGGTAGAGGTCGTGTGTGACCTGAACAGCTGGTTGCTGTTGTTTTGATTCCCACGAATAACAGTGGTAGAGGTCTTGGACCTGGATAGTTGTAAACTATTGAACCCCGATCCAAGGTGTGGATCATATTTATATAAACTTTTGAGAGGACTAAGTCTCATCTTGAGACTGAACCTCTTGGTCAACTCCTCTATGTTTTTAGTTAAAGTTTATATCCATACAGTACATATTTATTTCATATTCCGCTTCTATTACTTTGAAATATAATTTATTTTCAAAGCTACTTTGATAATTAAACTCGCAAGTGTTTATATTTATTGTAAACCAGTAAGTTTGTTTCAAAAGTTAAATTAATCATAAGATTAAGTTAACTGAGAACTAATCAATCTTTGAGAAACTAATTGAACCTTTATAATCTGTATAAATTCACTTCAGTTTAATATGTTTTTGAAATTGGGGGATTTTAATAGAAATTGTTTTTAACAGAAATTTTAATTGGAACTCAATTCACCCCCCCTCTTGAGTGTCCACTCTGACCAACATTTGGTATCAGAGGATGGTTAATATCTTCTAAATTACTCTGTTTTCAACTGTGATTTTAGTTTTATTTTAAAGTTCTTAAAATTTATGTTATTTCTAAATTTTTATCTCTTTAAATTTTGTTTATAATGGATAATAAACTTGATGGTGCTGCTACTAACCGGCCACCTTTCTTTAATGGAAATAACTATGTTCAGTGGAAACTTAAAATGAAAATTCATCTAGAAAGCATGAGTTTTGATATTTGGACTGCTATTGAATCTGAATACAAAATTCCCACTACTGATAGATCTACTTGGGATGAACCTAAAAAGACTACTTACAATAATAATTGTAAAGCTATGAATGCTCTGTACTGTTCTCTAGGAGATGAAGAATTCAACAGAATTTCTGCATGCAAAACTGCTTTTGAAATTTGGGATACCTTGGCTGTTTCTCACGAAGGAACAACTAATGTTAAAGAAATGATATTAAACACTTATACTAGTAAATATGATAATTTCAAAATGAATCCTAATGAACCTATTTCTGAAATATATCTCAGGTTCAATGAGATAATAAACACAATGAGCTCACTTGGAAAGATTGTTCCTGCAAAAGAACAAATTATGAGAATACTGAGATGTTTGCCAGATAGATGGAGAGGTACATCCGTTTCAATTAGAGAATCCTGTGACATTGGAGAACTGCCTGTCAAGAAGTTAATTGGTAAGATAATGATGTATGAAGAAGAGATTAAAGTAAATAAAGAAGAAGATGAGGAACCCAAAAGAAAATCTGTAGCGTTTAAAACTATTGCCTTTAAGAGTAAAGACAAGGATAAACTACAAATGGAGACTGAGAGTTCAACGAGTGAAAATTCAGAATCTGACAGTGATGCCGAGATGGCTCAAATAGCTAGGAGATTCAAGAAGTTTTATAGGAAAAAGAAATTCTTTAGGAAAACAAATTACAAAGGAAAGTATGATCAACAAGGCAAATGAAAAAAGGATTGGAAGAAGGCTGACATGACTGATGAAGTTGTCTGCTATGAATGCAAGCGAAAAGGACATATCAAAGCAGACTGTCCAAAGTTAAAATTCAAAAAGAAATATGATTACAAAGACAAGAAGTACAAGAAAGCCATGAAGGATACCTGGAGTGCTTCAGAAGACAACACTAGTGAAGCCGAATCTTAGGACTCTGAAAGGAATCGAGCCAACATGTGTTTCATGAAAAATACTTCTGAGGTAACATCTGACACTCCTGTTTTAAATTCATATTATTCTGGAGATGATTCTGATTCGGAAAACATGTCAAAATCTGAACTATTTGAGTACTGTGATATGTTGGAAGAAACCTGTAATGAGCTTAAAGACAAATAAAAAGGTTTAAAGAAACAATATGCTTTAAGTGTTAAGCATAAATATGATCTTGATATAGAAAAGGAAAAGAATGCTCAACTACTAAAGGAAAATATAGAACTGAATCTGTCAAATGAGCAACTTATAAAGGATTTAGAAAAATTCACAAATGGAAAGGATGCTCTAACTCAAATGCTAGGAAAGAAAGTCGCACCTAGATATGCTACTGGTTTAGGATACCAACCAGAACAGAGACAGTTCACCAGAACCCTATTTATTCCTAAGTCTGAAAAAAATATTTCTAGTTCCAGTTTTGGAAATTCATATGCTTCAACAGGATATTCATATGGTTATAGACCAAATAAAGTATATCTTTCAAAATCTGTTACTTCTGTTAATTGTATAAAACCAATAAAACAAATCTGGGTACCTAAAGCCCTGATTGCTAACCTATCTGGACCCAAGAAAATCTGGGTACCAAAGTCATTTCCTGTTTAAATCTATTTTATAGGAGACCTGCTTGAAGAGCTGTCACAAAAAGATATGGTATTTAGACAGTGGGTGCTCAAGACACATGACTAGAGATTATTATTGCTTCAAGAGCTTAATAAAGGTTGATGGAGGTCATGTCACCTTTGGTGACAACTCTAAAGGAAAAATCATCGGCCTAGGCCAGATTGGTAACACTGACTCAGTATTAATTTCTAAAGTTTTATTCGTTGATGGACTTAAATATAACTTTCTTAGTATATCTCAATTATGTGACGATGGTTTCAATGTCAAGTTTGAAAATGATTCGTGTGATGTTTTTAACTCCAAAAATTCTTTAGTATTTTCTGCTCTAAGGAATGAAAATGTTTATGCTGTTGACTTAAATTCTTTATCCAAACAAAATATTTCTTATTTGAATGCTTTTCATAAAGAATCTTGGCTATGACACAGAAGATTAGGACACTGCAGCATTCACTCACTCAGAAAACTGGCTAGGAAAAACTTAGTTAGAGACTTACCTAAATTAGAATTCCCAAATGACAAAGTGTGCAATCCCTGTCAAAAGGGAAAACAACACAAAGTTTCTTTTAAATCAAAGAAAGAAGTCTCAACTTCTCAACCACTTGAGTTGGTTCACATGGATTTGTTTGGACCATCAAGAGTTTCTAGTTTAAATGGGAAGCATTATGTCTATGTCCTTGTAGATGACTTTTCAAGATATACTTGGGTATACTTTCTAGCTCACAAAAGTGAAGCTTGTCCTTACTTTGTTAAATATTCCAAGTTTGTAGATAACCTTAGTGGAATTAAGATTAAAACCCTAAGAAGTGATCATGGTCGTGAGTTTGAAAATCATGAGTTTGAATCTTACTGCTCACACAATGGCTATAGTCATAATTTATCTTCCCCTAGTACACCCCAACAAAATGGTGTAGTAGAAAGAAGAAACCGAACCCTTCAAGAAATAGCTAGAACCATGCTCAATGAATATGAAGTGCCTATTTACTTTTGGGCTGAAGCTGTTAATACAGCATGTTATGTTATCAATAGAGTCTTGATCAGACCTGTTCTTAAGAGGACTCCTTATGAGTTGTGGAACCATAGGAAACCTAAGGTTAACTACTTCAGATTTTTTGGCTGCAAAGTCTTTATTCTCAATATCAAAGACAATCTTGACAAATTTGCATCCAAGAGTGATGAAGGAATTTTTCTGGGCTACTCTATTTCAAGTAAAGCTTATAGAGTTTTCAATAAGAGAACCAAATGTGTGGAAGAATCTATTCACATCAAATTCGATGAAACTGATCCACATGAGCCTAAAACCTCTCTTGAGAATCTTGAAGAAGATTTGTCTATTCTGGACCTTAATGATAAATCTAAAGAACCTGTTATAAAAACATCCAGTTCTGGACTTTTTCTAGAATCTGCTTCTGTTGAACCTGAACCTATAGATGAACCTGAAGTTTCTAGTCCAACCTTTACCAAATCGGCTAAGATTCTAAAGAATCATCCTTTAGATGCTGTTGTTGGTAATCTTGATAGAGGAACACAAACTAGAGCTTCTCTAAGGAACCAGGTTGAACATCAAGCTTTTCTGTCACAGCTAGAACCCAAAAATATCAATGATGCTATCAATGATGAATTCTGGGTAATAGCCATGCAAGAAGAGTTAAATCAATTTGAAAGAAACAAAGTCTGGGAATTAGTTGACAGACCCAAGGACACCTTGACAATAGGCACAAAATGGGTTTTTAGAAATAAAGTTGATGAATCAGGAAACATAGTTAGAAACAAAGCTAGACTAGTTGCACAGGGATATAGTCAAGAAGAGGGTATAGACTATGGATAAACTTTTGAACCTGTAGCTCGACTGGAAGCTATTAGGATCTTACTTGCATATGCATCACATCTGAATTTCAAGTTATATCAAATGGATGTCAAAAGTGCATTTCTAAATGGTTTTATAATTGAAGATGTTTTTGTGGAACAACCACCTAGATTTACAAACCCTCATTTTCCAAATCAAGTTTTTAAACTTTCTAAAGCTTTATATGGTTTAAAACAAGCTCCAAGAGCTTGGTATGATAGACTCAGCAATTTTATTATTTCAAAAGGTTCTACTAAAGGGGCTGCTGATCCAACTCTTTTTATTAAAAGAATTTCTAAAGATGTTTTAGTTGTACAAATCTATGTTGATGATATTATATTTGGATCTTTTAAACACTCATTATGTACTGATTTTTCAAAAATTATGCAAAATGAATTTGAAATGAGCTTAATGGGAGAGCTTAAGTATTTTCTTAGTTTTCAAATTTTTCAAACTAGAGATAGAATTATTTTAAATCAAAGTAAATATACAAAAGATCTTTTAAAACGTTTTGAATTGGATAGTATTAAGGAAAATTATACACCTATGAGTACTACCTGTAAGTTGGATACAGATGAAGCTGGGAAACCAGTGGATCAAACCAATTACAGAGGTATGATTGGGAGCTTACTTTATCTTACTGCTAGTCGACCAGACATTATGTTCAGTGTATGTATGTGCGCTAGATTTCAAGCTAATCCTAAAGAATCACACTTACTGGCTGTTAAAAGGATTTTTAAATATCTTAAGCATACTGTAAATTTAGGTTTGTTTTATCCAAAAGGACAATCATTTGACCTAACTAGCTATTCAGATACTGACTTTTCTGGATGTAAGTTAGAAAGGAAGAGCACATCTGGAACATGTCATTTACTTGGAAGATCCCTAGTGTCATAGTGTAGTAAGAAATAGAACTCAGTTGCATTGTCTACTGCCGAAGTAGAGTATATAGCTGCTGGTAGTTGCTGTGCACAAATTCTGTGGATGAAACACACTTTATTGGACTATGGATTTGAGTTTAAACATGTTTCAATTAACTGTGACAACACTAGTGCAATAAACATATCTAAGAACCCTGTATCTCACTCTAGAACCAAACACATAGATGTAAGACATCATTTTCTGAGAGATCATTATAAAAAAGGTGATATTACTCTTGAATTTATTGGCACTGAACATCAATTGACCGATATTTTCACTAAACCTTTAAGTTATGATAGGTTAAGTTACATTAGGCTTGAGATGGGGATGTTTAATTCTCACCGATGTTGAAATTCTCACTGATGTTGAAATTCTCACCGATGTTGAAATTCCCACCGATGTTGAAATTCTCACCGATGTTGAAATTCTCACCGATGTTGAAATTCTCACCGATGTTGAAATTCTCACCGATGTTGAAATTCTCACCGATGTTGAAATTCTCACCGATGTTGAAATTCTCACTGATGTTGAAATTCTCACCGATGATCAATTCTCACCGATGAAATGTTTTAAAACTTCTGTCTGCCGCCAAGAATATGAATAATTTTATTTTTATTTTATTTTACTTTATTCGTTTATTTATGATTCCTACATGATAAAACTAAGCCTAAGCCGCTTCTCATTCCACCGGACCCAAAACCTTTCACCTTCAAATATTAGCTCCCTAATCAACTGAGAACCCTAAATCCGTGATGGAAAAAACCAAGATTCCTGCCAGCAGAGATGACAGTGTAGAGCCTAAAACAAAGAAGTAGAAAGTGCAGCAAGAAGCTAGTGGAAGTAATGTCAGAACTAGGTCGGGAAAGCGACCAGTAAACCCTCATTTGCAGAATAGAGATATTGTGATTGAAAAGGAGCTATGCGTAGATTGGCTGCTACCAAGCAAGTCGTTGGTGCTTGAAATTCTGGAAGATCAGAGATGGGTAGATTGTTTTTCAAATAACAATGGTCCCTACTACCCGAAGTTAGTGAAACAGTTCTACGAATTCGTAAGCTTCGAGAAGTCTGAGAATGAGAATCGGGTAAGTTCTTTTTTAAATGGAAAAGAAATGTCGTTTTCTTCAGTAGAGTGGGATGAATGTTTAAAAGTCCCACATGAAGGTGTATCCGGGTATGTCTCAAGAGCAATTCCACCTACCAGTAACATCTTTGACTATGAGACCGCTTTAAAAGAACTAACGGGTAATGGAAGTCAAAGGCAAGTGGTTGATACTGAATTGGATGGAGAGAACAGATTGCTTTTCAAATTTGTTCAACATGTTTTGATACCAAGGAGAGGAGATTTTTCTAATCTGAGATATCAAGATATTTATCTTCTACATCTGTTAAGACATGGTGTGAAAGTTAATCTGTGCAGACTGCTATTGAGTCAAATAGAAGACATGATTAGGCCGAAATCAAAGACTAATGCTTTATTCTTTTCCAAAATGATCTTTGTGATGATAAAAGTGAAAGGGATAGATGAGTCTCAGGATGAGACAGTTGTAGTTAAGAATAACTTTTGTATCACTACTACCGTTTGTAAGTACATGAAAATCAATTGGAACCCGTGGAAAGGAGAATGGGTCAGTGATGACCAGAAGGTGTATGATAAATTTAATCCTGTGGATTATCCTTCAAGGCCAAAGGATAAAAGAGATCCAGGTTTAGGACCTGATGAAGAGGAACCCGAGTACAGTGATGAGTCAGAATAAGAAGAAGAGGAAGAAAATCCTATGGATATTGGAGGAGACCCAGACTTGCCCCCAAGTCCTGTTACTGAGTGTGTATACTAAAGAAAAGAAAAAGTAGAGGAAGTGTTATCTATTCATGAGGAAGACCAGCCAGTTCCTCAACAAGAAGGAGAAAAAGAGAATGTATCTGAATCGTCTAATTCTTCTAGGTTGAGTCTGAGTCCATTGATTGGAAACTCAGTTGTGCCTACTGCTGAAGTAGAAAAAGAAAGAGAAGAAGCTGTACCTTTTCCAGAAAATCTCCTTACTGCTGCTGAGATGGAAGTTGTTGTGGAAGATTCTGATGAAGAAAGACCAGCAGAGAATGTAGTTGTTGTACATAATAATGCACCCATTGAGGGGGAGCATCATTCCAATCTTGGAAATGTTACAGTGATTGTTGAGGTTGAAGACTGGGTAGAATACCCAGGTTTTATAGTCTGTGGTTTGGATTATACTGATTCGGATAATGAAGTATCTTTAAATAGACCAAAGATCAGCTATGACATCAATTCTGAGTTATTACCTGATGATGTGGTACGAGTACATGATTTAGATGTGCAGAAAGAAAATCTCAAAGTCAGTTTTGTATAAGAAGTAAAGACAATGGAATATTTTTTAGTATCCTCGATTCAATCAGTCATGAATGATTCTGTAGTCAGTTTAGCTTCTGCAAGAGTATCTACTACAGTTGCTCCTACTGATTTTGTTACAAAATCTGATCTCGAATCCCTAAATCATGAGCTGAAAGAATCCTTCAGTGCCTCAGTTTCTGAGATAAAGCACTATTTTAGTGAAGAAATGAAGTTGTTAGAACAATCTCTTGAGCTTTCTCTTGGTTTCAATCTATCAACTTTTATGGGTGATCTAATGGAAGTAGTCAAAGTGTGCCAGACCCAATCTTCTAGAATAGAAGCAGATCTTGAAGCCTTAAAGAAGTCTGTTACTGCTTTAGATTCTTACATGAGCTCAAAGCCTCAAGATGACAAGGATTTAGCCTATGTGAAAAGTGTTGTAAGCCAAATGGTCTCAGTATTTGAAGATTTCAAATCGTCTATAAAGGATCATGTTAAAAATCAGGACTCTCAAGTGCAAACTCTGATTAGTGGTTTGACCAAAAGTTTCAAAGAAACTGTATCTTTCTCAGTTGGTCCTCTAGCTTCAAAACCTTCATTTGATTTGAATCAATTATGAGCTATGATGAAGGAGGAGCTTGGTTCTATTTCAACCAGTGGCTCTGTGGACTCATCAGATCTAAGCCGAGTAGTGCTCTCTACAAGAGATTCAATCAGGTAAATAGTGAAAATCGTCCACGACCATATGAAAGAGGCCTCTGCCTCTCATGAGGAAATCAAGAATAAGGTGGATTATTATTTCCAAAGGATTTTTACCAAGCAACAACTCAACCATCATTTCAAGCTGATGTTAGAAAACATGAAGTTACCCCCTGTAACTCAAGCCTTCCGAGAACAAGTGAGCAAGCTAAGGCAGATGACTCCTGCCTTAGAAAAATTCATGGAGAACAAAGATGATTTTATATCTGCTATGGAAAGAGGAGGAGGAATCATTATGGATTTCAGAAATCTGTTGCTACCCTTTTTACATGTTGATGCCAGACCAGTTATTGTCCCTCTTTCCTTGCCTGCCTCTACCTCTATTGAGTCTCCCATCCAGATGACTCCTGCTTAGGCCATTAGAAGCCTCACACCTATGATAACTCAACGAACTTCCCCATACAGGCCAGGCACTGTATCAGTTGGCTCAGCCTCCTGTGATCATTTCTGGAATTCCAAAGCCCTCACCCACATCCTCACCTCCTGCATCCTCTTCTGATCCACAAGGAAGATCTCATGTTGAAGATCAGGATTGCTAAAGTGGCCAGCCTGTTTGATAGGAATTTTTTTCTTCTTTTTTATTCTGTTTATGTAAGTTTTGTCTGGTCTAATACAAATGCTTTTCTTTACACTATCTCTGTTTATCAGTTTTCTATGTCTGCTTTCCCACTTTTTGATTATCACAAAGGGGGAGAAAAATATAAATAAAGGGGGAGAAAATATAAAGAGAGGGGGAGAAATATGCTAAAGAGGAGGAGAAATATCAAAGGGGAGAAATTTGAGCCTTTGATACTATTCTTACATTTCATTATTTGGTACCAATTCTTTCAAAGCTTATCTCTGATACTATTGTATTTAATACTAACTATGATAATTTTTTATCTATCTCATTCTATTATTATTTCCTCTATTTCCTCTAATACTGCTTTCTTTGAGAAATTCGAATATAAATGTTATATTCTCTTATACTATATTCTCACTATTTTTGGTCATATCATAAGTTGTGATTATCAAAAAGGGGGAGATTGTTAACCTCACCTGGTTTGATAATCTGAATCGTGTATTTATATGTTTTGATAATCCCAATTATGTGTTCATATATTATGCTATTCTCAATTACTGTTGATCTACATTTTAATTCTTTCAAATCAGTGATCAAGTTAATAATAATGTTTAAATAATCTCTGATTTATGTTAATCTAGATTATCCTTGTTTATACAAGCTTTGAAACAATTCTAAGTCAATTAGATGTGGTTTGCATAAGACACAGAGCTACCGATAGCCAGAGCTACCGATAGCCAGAGATACCGATAGCCAGAGCTACCGATAGCCAGAGCTACCGATAGCCAGAGCTACCGATAACCAGAGCTACCGATAGCCAGAGCTACCGATAGCCAGAGCTACCGATAGCCAGAGCTACCGATGCACAGAGCTACCGATGGACAGAGAGCTACCGATGCACAGAGAGCTACCGATGCACAGAGCTACCGATGCACAGAGAGCTACCGATGCACAGAGCTACCGATGGACAAAGAGCTACTGATGCACAGAGATCTACCGATGCACAGAGCTACCGATAAGATCTACCGATAAGAGCTACCGATAAGAGCCACCGATAAGAGTTTGAAGAGCTACTGATGGAAGATCCTACACCGAGTCAACCGTACACGTCTACAAAAAAACGGCTACCTATAATGAACTGTGGAGAAACCGTACCAAGTACGATCAAAAAGCGTAATCATTCCTTATTCTTAGAAAAACAAAAAAAAGAGGCATAAAAAGGACATTGTGTAGTTATCAAAAATGAGGGAAGAGACAATAGACTTGAAGAGATCGAGCACACAGAATACACTTGCGATCAAGCTCGAAATGTGCCAAGAACAACTGGAGAAATTGCACTCACGAGACTACTACTACCAGCCTCCAGAACATAGAGCATACATCGAGCAATCTATGATAAAGAAGAACTACACAAAACTCTTCATTCTTTGAGCCGATAAGCAAGCTGAACCTGGAAGTCAAGGAAACAGATGATACTCTGTTTTCCAGAAAAAAACCAGAAGAAGACTCAGAACGAATTCTAATCAACAAAAGGAGTCAAGAGCTGCACGAAGATCACTAGAGCCATTTCTAAACTCTAAATCTTTATCTCTATGATTTACTTTTTACATTACGAGCAGTGTGTGTTATCTGTTGTATTTTACACACACACTGTCTCCTGAACCTTAACTGGAGGATTTGTAAATCCTCACTCACTATATTTTCATTCATTTTCCCACTGTGGATAGTGGTAGAGGTCGTGTGTGACCTGGACAGCTGGTTGCTGTTGTTTTGATTCCCACAAATAACAGTGGTAGAGGTCTTGGACCTGGACAGTTGTAAACTGTTAAACCCCGATCCAGGGTGTGGATCATCTTTATATAAACTTTTGATAGGACTAAGTCTCAGCTTGAGACTGAACCTCTTGGTCAACTCCTCTGTGTTTTTAGTTAAAGTTTATATCCATACAGTACATATTTATTTCATATTCCACTGCTATTACTTTGAAATATAATTTATTTTCAAAGTTACTTTGATAGTTAAATTCGCAAGTGATTATATTTATTGTAAACCAGTAAGTTAGTTTCAAAAGTTAAATTAATCATAAGATTAAGTTAACTGAGAACTAATCAATCTTTGAGAAACTAATTTAACCTTTAGAATCTGTATAAATTCACTACAGTTTAATCTGTTTTTGAAATTGGGGGATTTTAATAGAAATTGTTTTTAACATAAATTTTAATTGGAACTCAATTCACCCTCCCTCTTGAGTGTCCACTCCGACCAACAAATATAAGTCCTCCCCTGTTATAATCTGTGGATTGAATTTCCCGGCGAACCTCGTCATACTCCCTCTGGTGGAATTTGATGCAATTCTTGGCATGGATTGGCTTTCCTTATATAGAGCCAACATAAATTGTTGGGAGAGGGAAATCACACTCCATATGAAGAATCGACCCCCGATTCTTTACAAGTGTCAGGAGGAAGATGAATCTCCTTTAGCTCCATTATCTCAAGCATGGATATTACTGCCCTATGAGCACGTGTATCTTGCTCAGATGATTGAGTCCAAGGAAGAAACCATCCTTGAATAAATGCCTATTGTGAGGGAATTGGCGGAAGTGTTTCCCGAGGAGCTGCCTGGTCTTCCTCCTAGAAGAGATATTGAGTTATCAATTTAACTTATACCTGGGGCATTACCAATATCCAAGAATCCATATAGAATGGCTGTTGTTGAGCTTGAAGAGCTGAAGAAACAACTACATGAGAATCTGGATAAAGGGTTTATACTCCTATGTGCTTCACCATGGGGTGCACCAGTCCTCTTTGTCAAGAAGAAGGATGGGTCAACATGGATTTTCATCGATTATCATGAACTTAACAAAATCATGATAAAGAACAAGTATCCTCTCCCAAGAATCGATGACTTGTTTGATCAGCTGCATGGAGCACAATACTTCTCCAAGGTGGATTTGCGGTCGGGATATTATCAAGTAAGGGTGAAGATGGAAGATGTCCCCAAGACTGCTTTTCGTACAAGGTACGGGCACTATGAATTCATAGTAATGCCTTTTGGACTCACCAATGCTCCAGAAATATTCATGGACTTGATGAATAGAGTCTTTAGAGATTACCTTGACAAATTTGTGGTAGTCTTTATAGATGATATTCTAATATACTCCAAAACCAAGGAGGATCATGAGGAGCATTTAAGAACTGTACTAGAGACTTTGCGCAAGGAGAAGCTCTATTCAAAGTACAACAAGTGTGAGTTCTGGTTAAAGGAGGTCTCATTATTGGGCCATATCATCACAAGTAATGGGATATCTGTGGATCCCTCCAAAATAGATGCAATTGAGGGATGGCCGAGGCCAACATCGGTAATCGATATTCGTAGCTTCTTGGGGTTAGCTGGATATTATCGACAATTTGTGAGGAATTTCTCACGATTGTCCAACCCTCTTACCAATCTAACTCTAAAGGGAGTAAAGTTTGCTTGGAGTGATGAATGCGAAGAAAGATTCAAGGAGTTAAAAAGGAGGCTTATACTGCACCCATGCTATCTTTACCCACAAGTGGGGAGCTTTTTGTGGTATTCAGTGATGCTTCGAAGAAGGGATTAGGATGTGTGCTGATGCAGAATGATAAAGTGATATCCTATGCCTTAAGGAAGTTGAAAATCCATGAGCGAAACTATCCAACGCATGATCTAGAGTTGGCAGCTGTGATCTTTGCCTTGAAAATCTGGCGGCATTATCTCTATGGAGAGAAATGTGAGATATATACTCACCACAAGAGTCTTAAATATATATTCACATAGAAAGAGCTTAATATGCGCCATAGAATATGGATAGAGCTCATCAAGGATTATGAATGTTCAATACATTACCACCCTGGGAAAGCGAACAAGGTGGAAGATGCCCTAAGTAGAAAGGATCCAACGATTCTATCAATGATGAGAATTGAGAAGGATCCAATCTTCTTAGACTTGATGAAGATGGACGTGGGAATCATAAAGAAGGGAGCATCATCAATCCTTTCACAAATGATTGCTCAACCATCTCTTTTGGAAAGGTTAAAGGATGCTTAAAAGGATGATGTGAGAATTCAAGGAAAAGTGGAAGCTATCAAAAAGGGAAAATCCTCGGAGTTTAATGTTAATGAGGAAGTAATTGTGCGGTTTGGGAAAAGACTATGTGTCCCATCAATTCTGGAGCTGAAGAAGGAACTTTTGGATGATGCACATAGTTCAAATTTCTCTATTCACCTAGGGAGCACAAAGATGTATCGAGATCTCCGAGAAAACTTTTGGTGGGATAATATGAAGAAGGAGATTGCCGAATATACATCAAAGTGCCTGGTGTGTTAGCAAGTGAAGGCAGGGAGGCAGAAGTCGAAGGGGATGATGAAACCATTTCCCATACCAGAATAGAAATGAGAAAACATCACCATGGACTTTGTCACCGGACTTCCAAGGACATCCAAAGGCAACAATGCAATCTGGGTTGTTGTGGATCATCTTACAAAGACTGCACACTTCATTGCTATTTAGGAGGATTTCTCTTTGGATCAACTGGCACAGATATATATCAGGGAAGTGGTAAGGTTGGATGGAGTACCACTATCTATTGTGTCCGACCGAGATCCAAGATTCACCTCTAAGTTTTAGAAGAGTCTTCAACATTCTCTGAATACTGAACTGAACTTTAGTACGGCCTATCATCCTCAAACTGATGGCCAATCAGAGAGGACTATCCGAACACTTGAGGATATGTTGAGAGCGTGCTCAATGGACTTTAAAGGAGGATGGGATCAACATCTTCCTCTGGTTGAGTTCTCTTATAATAACAGTTTCCACTCAAGCATCCAAATGGCACCATATGAAGCCCTTTATGGGAAAAGGTGCAGAACACCGACATGTTGGGATGAGGCCAGTGAACGTAAGTTGCTTGGACCAGAAATGTTCGAAGAAATGGTAGAGAAGGTGAAAACCATTCAACAGCATATCAAGGCAGCCCAGAGTCGACAGAAGAGTTATGCAGATAATCATCGACGAGACCTTGAGTTTAAAGTTGGATACATGGTGTTTTTACGCATATCTCCGTGGAAGAAGGTCATGAGGTTTAGAAAGAAATGGAAGTTAAGTCCAAGGTACATCAGCCCCTTCGAGATTCTTGATCCTGTTGGGTCTGTGTCCTATCAACTAGAACTTCCACCTACTGTGGCCAAGGTGCATGATGTCTTTCATGTATCCCTCTTAAGGAAGTACATACCGAACCCTTCACATGTACTCTCTTCCGAGGTGGTACAATTGGAAGATTATTTTTCTTATAAGGAGCAACCAGTAAAGATCTTAGATCGTAGAGAAAAAGTTCTACGAAATAAGACAATGCCCCTCATCAAGGTGTTGTGGAGAAACCACAAGACTGAAGAAGCAACTTGGGAATCGGAGGATATGATGAAGCTGAGTTACCCACATCTGTTTTAGTATGGGAAAAGGAAAATTTCGAGGGCAAAATTTCTTAAGGGGGGAATATTGTAACGACCCAAAGTTTCATTAATGGAAAATCCCTCTTGATCCAGTTAAATGTCTCTTTATAAAAAAATGTTTTTATAAGATGTCAACTTCTTTGGTTTTATGATAAGAGTTGTGACCATTACTTTTATAGCCGTTGAACAGTGATCACATGATTAGTATAAATATAAGGCTTTAACGAACCCAATTTTACTCAGACAAAGGAAGCGATGGCCTCATCCAGTATAATTACTCCATACAAAGCCCATTTGTTGGAGCTCGGAAAAGAGGTGGCATCCTTGGGCTTCTCCCTTGACCAAGCCCAAGCTGAGCTTCACCATGTCAAGCTTGAACGGGACCGTCTACGGGAAAATTGGAAGTTGATAGAGATTACCACTTGAGCGATGTTATCCGAGCCACCCCAAGAGTTTGTCACCATCGCTCACCTTTCCCTTAGGTCTTATGTGGCTGTTTTAAGGGGTTATGTAACAAACAAGTAGTACTATGTTCATTTACATTATTATTTTTGTATATAATAATGAATATAATTTCTAGTCATTTTTGATACATTGTAAATAGTTTTTAAAGTACAAATGGTGTTTTTAGTTATTATTTAATTAAGAAATATATTTTATTAAATTAAAGGATTTTTGAATTAAATAATATTTTAATAATATAATATTATTATTAAATTAATTTTTATTAAATATAAATTATCTTATAATTTTATGAATGCAATTAAAATTTTTATTAAGGTTTGAAAGCCATTTCTGTCAAAACCCGTGAATTTTCGATAAATATCGGTTTTTATTTTAAAAGTGAAAATTCACATTTTTAGAAAATTATTTAGATAAAATAAATGTTATTTTTGGAATCAGGATGTCGAAATTATCCAACGGTTAATTTTTCATAATTTTCAGAGACAGTCAAATTTTTGGTTAAAAATTAAATACCTTTTAAATATATAATGTGTTTTATGACATCATAATGACCCAATGGTGATGTAATAAAATACCATAATCCTTAAGTTCGGCCGATATATGTTTTATCATTAAAATAATGAGGTTTTGGTTTGTTTGACTTACTTTTCAAAGCATTAATGAACCCCTCAAGACATATTCAACACTTTGCCTTTTTAAATTAATTTCCATGGGAGTGTGACTCACCTCCACATAAGTAACCTTAATATTTTAATAATTTCGGACCTATGCCTTGTAAAATATTGTTTTCCTATTTCCTTTTCGAGAAACCATGGGCAAAAACCATGGGATGGTTTGTGGTTTGGATTAGTTTAATATAAGGGGTCCCAAACCTAAATAATAAAGAATTCTTTCACCTTTCCTATATAAAATCACCCAAGATCCCACTTCCTCCTCACTAAAATACTTTGGAGTTCGTCCAACCTCTTCCCTACTCTCTCTATAATCCTCCCAAGGTGCCCCAAGCTCCCAAGAAGCCTCTCACAAGCCTCTCTCTAGCCTTTGGTAGCACACTTCCAAGTAAGGGTTTTTTCTTCCTTACTCATTTTTGTCAATTTTCTTTAAGCTGTATTGCCATTTTAATTTCAATTATGAATGTTGGGGTATGGTTTCACACCTCCCCCATACTGCCCTCTTATTGTTTGAATGATGGGAGACCCCTTTCTCTCTCATTAAATGCCTCCCATGTACACCCGTTACTATGCTGAAATTCCGAAAGGAACTTCTCTCTCTTCTTTTACATTCAAGCAATACTTTTGTATCATGAATCTAAATTCCTTTTCAATTGTTGGGACATGTATCTATATGACCTCCTTAATTTCCATTACATGTAAATATTATGAGGAACCCCTTTCTATCTCATCAACCATATTTTATGAATTCTTATGTCACGCCGTTACGCTGCCGAAATCGCACCGATTTTCTAAGCCAATGTCATTGTGTAGTGAATACCATGCTCATTTCTCCATCAAGGGTATTCACCTTTATGCACGTTTACTTATTGATTGTAAAGATTCATGTATGAATTCCACATTCCTTTATCGTGGAATAAATGATTATGTTTTATGAATTCATGTTGTATGATCCATGTGGCACACTTATGCATGAAATGAAATGTTTAAGAAGGGTGCGCCCTTATAGTGCTCCAATGCATTGGGTAAAGTATAGTATCATGATACGTCATGTGCAATGAGTGTTGACTCATGCTAATTAAAGTGCAACTAGGGTTTACTCGTGCTTCATTTTCAATGAGGGTTTACTCATGCTCCATGTGCAATGAGCCTTGGCTCATGCTAATTCAATGTTAAGTGTTGTTGCCACATTTCCATGTTATGATTATCATGCTTTACCATGCCTTTATGTTCATGTTTCTTTTATTCTATATTGATATGCCTATTGTCTAACATGTATTATACTCCTCATGTTATTCCATGTGTACTCCCTTACTGGGCTTTATAGATCACCATTTTCTTATGCATGTCCTCAGGTTATCCCACGCAATGCTAAGTACGAGAGAATTTAGTGGTCATGTAAAGGAAGTTTTCAATAAAGATGTTTTATTTCATGTTTTAAGTTTTTATGTAATGATACTAAGCCACAAAGACACTAAACCTCTCGATATTCTTTGTTGTATCAAGTGAAGCTTTATGTAGTAAATCATGTTTAAAGTTGTAATAAAAAGCAGGGTTGTCATAGCTACAATATACCCTGCCTCCGCGGTGCTCAATGAAATGAAATATTGCTTCTTACTTGGCCAAGAAATACACAATCCACCAAGATAGAAAGCACCACCTAAAATTGACTTCCTATCATCCGTTGAACCGGCCTATCAGTATATCCCAATAACTCTGTCTGAGATTTGTCATTATATGTCAAGCCGAAGTCCACCATGCCCTTGATATACTGAAGTATTATTTTCACTGCAAGAATGTGGTTTTCCGTGGGATTACTCTAATATCTCATTGCTTGGAATTTGGTGAATACAATGTCAGGCCTTGTTGCAGTCAAGTACAACAAACTTCTAAAAATTTGCCTATATTCTGTGATATTAACTGCCTTGTCATCTTCATCTTTGGATAGTTTCATCCGGGTAGCAACTAGAGTCTTCATTTCCTTGGAATTTTCCATTAAAAACCTTTTCAAAACCTCCTTGGCATATTTGGATTGATAAATGAATGTTCCATTCCTTCCTTGTGCCACCTGTAGACCAAGGAAAAACATTAGCTCTCCAATCATTGACATTTCAAACTCACTTTTCATGAATTTGGAAAACTGTCTGCACTGAGCTTCATCTGATCTGCCAAATATTATGTCATAGACGTAAACCAACACCATAATCCTTTGATTACTGTCGTTGCTGAAATAGAGATTGTAATCAAATCCCCCACGCTGGAAACCAAGATTCTTCAAGTACTGATCAAGCCTTGAGTACAATTCTCTTGGTTCTTGTTTTAGCCCATACAACACCTTCTTTAGTCTGCAAACATTGTTCTCATCCTCATGAATGAGAAAACCATCTGGCTGCTCAATATACACTTCCTCCTCCAGAACCCTATTCAAGAATGCATATTTGACATCCATCTGGAACACTTTGAACTTCCGTTGCACTGCAATGGCTAGGAATAATCTGATTATCTCCAGCCTTGCAACCAGTGAAAAAGTCTCATCAACATCTATTCCCTCTATCTGGGAGTATCCTTTTCACACTAGTCATGATTTGTTTCGAACCACTATGCCATATTCATTCATCTTATTGCGATAGACCCATTTAGTCCTGATGACATTCTTATCTGATGGTCTCGAAACAATCTCCCATGACTGGTTCTTCTCAATCTGATCAAGATCTTCATTCATAGCCTGAAAGCAGTTTTCATCTTCAGCTGCATCAGCAAAGCATTTCATCTCTACCTGAGATAGGAAAGATGTCTGCTATAGTGACTTCATTCTTCTTGTCTGAACTGGAGATGTCTGATCACCAATGATATTCTACCTATCAATTTCAGATCGAATCTGTGGATTCCTTGCAGACACAAACTTGAAACTTTCTTGTTCATCATCAGTGTCTTCTTCTGAGTCACCATCTTCCACTTCTGCTCCTCATGTGTTACTATCCTCCTCATCACTTTCATCAAGAAGCTGTTCACTGTGCTGTTGGATATTCTCTTCATTTTCCACAATAGTGATGTCATTTCTCTCAACTACTTTTCCCAGCCTCTTGTTAAAGCATTTTTATTCTTTGATTTTTCCTAAGTAGCCCATAAATATTCCCTCATCTCTGCATGATTCAAACTTCATATGATTTTCTTTGTCGAAAATGAAGCACTTACTTCCAAATATTAGAAAGTATTTCACTGTTGGCTTCTTTCTATACCACATTTCATACAGATTCTTTCCTTACTTCAGACACAACATATCCCTATTAAAAATGTATACTGCTGTCAAAACTACTTTCTTCCAAAACTTCTCTGGTAGGTATTTTTCTATAAGCATTGTTCTGGCCATGTTGTTGATGATCCGATTTCTCATTTCAACCACTCCATTCTATTGGGGAGTTCTTATTGAAGAAACTTGATGCCTTATCCCATGTTTCTCAAGATAATCTTCCACCTGAATATATGTGAATTCCATACTATTGTCTGTACGAAACTTCATAATTTTCTGTCCAAGCATCCTTTCAGATTCCCTTCGGTACTATTTTAGGCAGCTGAACACATCAGACTTATGGGAAATAACAAATACCCATGCCATCCTGCTATAGTCAATAATGAAAAGTACATAGTACCTCTTTCTGTCAATTTCTCTTGGTGTGATAGGACCAAAAACATCAACATGCACCAATTAGAGCACTCTTGTTGACTTCTTTTCCTTTGACTTATATGTATTTCTGATAAGATTACCTTATTGGCATGCATCACACATGTGAGTATGATCATGTGATAGCTTAGGGAGGTCTCTTGCTACAACACACTTCACAAGATCTTATAGGGATGGTTGGAAAAGATGACTAAGTCATTTATGCCACAACTTTTTTTCTTCCTCTCTGGATAGGAAACACATATCTTCTTCTCCACTTACCAGGTAGAGATTTCCCTTTGTTATTTTTCCCCGTAGAACTACTGCCCCGTCTCTTCCTTTGACGACACACATCATCTTAGTAAACCTTATAGAATGTACTCAGTGACATAGTTGACTGATGCTGAGCAAATTGTGATTTATGCCTTCTACTACCTAGACATCAGCACATCTCATCTCTTTTCCCCCAAACTTGGCCTTTCCTGCACCAATAATCTTTAGGCCTTCATCATTTTCAAACTTGAAAAATAATTCTTTATCATATTTTATGCCTATAACAAGATCCTTATTACCATTCATGTGAGATGTGCGACCATTATTAAGGATCCACACACCAGAGAAATCTGATGCCTTAAGGGAAATTTCTACCACCACGACCTTCTCATCCTTCTTCTTTTTGGTCCATATATTTGCCTTCACACTTGTCATGGATTGAGACCTATGTTCTTTCTCAGAGTATGATGGACCAACTTCATCTTTAAATGCTTCAAATCTATTTTTCATTTTTAACTCACCTATTGGTTTATTGATCTGCTGCTTCTGAACATTTTGATTCTGCTTTGGCACATTCCTCTGTATGGTCGAAGTGCAGTACCTAGCCATGTTCCCAAATCCTCCACACCAAAACAGTGTCCTTTGAAATATGTTCTGGAGAACCATTCTCTATTTGGATTCCACCTTTATTCTTGTTCCCTTTTATATCTCTTAGCTATGGAACACACATACTGTGAATGTCCCATCTTTCCACAACAATAACACCTGATATAAGGTATATTCCTTCATGTTTATTCTGCACTACAATTTTCCCCTTTGGATCTCTGAATATTCTGATTCTGCTTTGTGCGCAAATCAACCTTCAATCTCAAGATGGGTGCTTGTGGTCTGACTTCAATTTTCACAGATTTTTGTTTCTGATCAAGCCCTGAATCAGCCTTAACGTCTGAGCTCAATTGCTGCTTCTTCTTTCTAAAATACTAGGCTCCTCTTTCATCTTTTCAGTCTTCGAAATGACCTTATTTCCCAAGAATGTGCTGGGAATCAAAGGTTTTTCCTGGTCTTTAACTTTTCTCTGTAGACCAACAACTTCCTCTTCAAGATCTTTGATACGCTTAACGTTATCTTTCCTTTTTTTGTTCAAGACATCGATCTCCTTTTTTTGTTCTTCAATCTTGAATTTATACTCACTAACTGATTTTGAGTTCTCTGGTGTTGATAACTTGAGTTTCTCAATTTCTTCCATAAAATCAGACTTCTCTTCTTCCTATTACTGCATATAAAGTTTGGCATCGTGAACATATTTGTTAGCTTTCTTTATTTTGGATCTCCAATATAGCATCCCGCCATTTTATAACATAAACTTTCATTACATTACACAAAACTGAGGATCTTTAAGGTCTAGTGTCTTGGAAACCAGGAACATAATACATGAAAACAACATAAAACATTCTTCTTAAACACTTGAAAGGCGTCTCCTTAAGTTCATTCTAGGTTCATTACTGCATCTCATAACCTGGGAACATACATCAAAGAAAGGGTGAGCAGAAGGCCCAGTAAGGGAAACAAGAGGAACATTTTACATGTGAACTTGAGATACTTCAATAAGGACATGAAAAGAACTTTAAGGCATGAGAAAGAAATCATGAGGCATTTCATAATAAAAATAACATTTTCCATAACTTGAAGATGTGGCTACATCATTTAACATAGACAATCATGAACATATCATCAAGGTCCATCCCCAAGGTGTCATTTGAAAATTACCAAGGCTATTCACCAAGGTATCGTGAAAATTGTAATCTCTAGTGGTTACATCATTACCCAATACATTGGAGCGCTATCAGGGCGCACCCTTAAATTTTCCTTTATTATCATGTGAGCCACATATATCATCATCAAACATTTAATAAATAACCCACATAGCATAAAATAAATGGGTTTCATTTCATAATCATAACGTTTTAAAAACTGCGTTAAAGACATGATCTTTACGTCACTTTAAACCCACGGAAAGGGAAAGCGGGTCTCATGTATGTAAATCCCAGAATTTAAAATGGAACATTTTGATATATATGTGAATACCCTTGTAGAAATAAGAGCTTTCAGTATTCACTTTATAACATAAAATAATTTTTGAGAAAAGAGAGAGGCATTTTGAGGGGAAAATTCTGCAGCATAACGGCTAAGTTTTGGGGTTTTAGAAAACATTGAAATGAGAGGGGACATGGGTCACCCACTCATAAATGATCCATAAAACAGTAGGGTGAAAGAATAAGAAGGAAATATGGACATGGTAATGAAATTTTAGGGACATACCATTTGAAATGAAAAACATGGAAGGAAAAAAGATTAGATTTCTCTTATGAAAATTCGGCAGCCTTACGGCGTCACTTAACTTCAAAAGAAAATGATTTGACAAGATCAAATAGGGTCCCTCATCATATGATCATAAGATATCAGTATGATAGATATAGAGATCATACCCCAACATAATAAAAAGGAACTTGAAAGACTTGACATGAAAATCGAACTTGAAAAATGAGAAGGGTGAAAGAATCCCTTAAAAATTCGACAGCCTAACGGCGTCACTTAAACTTTCATAAAAAGAAATGATGAGAGTAAGATGGGATCTCTCATCATATAAACATGAAAGGGAAGTAAGAGGAATATAAAATAACATCCTCTCACATAAAAACAAGGAGCATAATAGGAATGACATAAAAGAGATTACATGAAAAGAAAGAGAGGGGTCAGATCCCTTACCTTAAAACGTGACTCTTGAAACTCAAAGGATTGGACCTTGAGGGCTTGGGGGCACCTTGGGAGGACTCCTTGGAAGGTAAGAAGACCAGAACTTCGTTGGGGGAGAGTTGGGAGTGAAAACTAAGGGAGGAAAGGGTGGGTATTTATAGGGAAAGTGAGGGGACAAGGCATTAATGGCCAAGGGACACCTCACATGTGCTTTTCTCAAACCCATGTGCTCTCCCTTGGAATTTATCATGGAGTTAGGCCACATGGGGCCCCCAAAACAATAATTCATCACCCTTGGCCGGCCAACCCTCAAAAGATCTCATGACATCATCATGACACCATTATGATGTCATTAAACATACCGAATCCCTAAAACTGTAATTTTACTATTCACTGAAAATTCAACTTTCTCAGATAAATCCCAAAATTTCACATTAACCAAATATAATGCTATGATTTCAAAAATGAACTCCATTTTATAAAAATAATTTTCTAAATATTTTTAATTATATTTTTAAATAATTACACTATTCACCGAAAATTCATTTTTTTCAGAAAAAACCCCAAAAATTACCATAACATAATATCGATGCTCTGAGTTCAAAAATGAAGTCATTTTTATAAAAATAATTTTCTAATTATTTTTAATTAAATTTTTAATTAAAAAACACTATTCATCCGAAAAAACTAATACTTGAATAATAATTTATGAAACCGTTATTTAACCATTTTATTGAATCACATTACTTAATCAAGGTGCCTAGATTATTTTAAAACTTTCTTTAAGTGATATTACTAAACCATTTGGTCACATTACTAATCCTATGCGTAAAATCACTATTCATAATTTACTATTCATCAAAAATTAAGTTGATCTTATTAGACTCCAAATTCCTTACTGAACACTTTTGTAGAATACCATTTTTTGAAAATCATTACACATCATTAGTTATTTAGGGTTTACATAAATATTTTAAAATATCCTTTTTTCGAAATTCATCAATAAAATACATTCTAAAATTATCCGGACATTTGAAATTTCACAAACATCACTAAAGGAAGAAATCTCAATTTATTCACCTGAAAGGATTACACAAGGAAGCAAGGGTCTCGTCACATAGCCCCTTATAACACCGGCATAAGACCTAAGTGTAAGGTGTGCTATGGTGAGAGAATCTGAGGGAGGTTCAGATAACATTGACCTAGTAGTAATCTCTACTAACTTGAACTTCTCCCGTAGGCGTTTCCGTTCAAGCATGACACGCTGGAGTTCGGCTTGGGCTTGGTCCAAAGCGAAGCCCACAGATGCTACCTCCTTCCCAAGCTCTGATAAGTGGGCTTCATAAGGGTCGAGTCTACTGGATGAAGCCATCGCCTCCTCTTTCTGCATTGACCATTATCATCTTATTAAATCGTTAAGAGTAAGTTAATATACTACTCAAAAAGATTGGGTCGTTACATCCAAACATCTATATCCTCAAGAGAATCCTTTAACTTGGCTTGCATATCTATTCTTCCTTCAACTTCTTCTTCTTCTTCATCACCTTTGGTTTTGTTCTTCTCCTAAGAACTACCGAAGACTGCCACCATAGCATTTTCTCCACGATCTTTGCAATTTTCAATCTCCTCAACCTCTTCAACCTCAGACTCATATGAACTATCTATTTCTTGTGAAAGAAGATTCTTCTTCTTGAAGAAATTTCTCATGAAATGCTTCTTCCCTATTACATAGGCTGAAGATTTATTCTTGGGAATTTTAACTTCATCTTCATCATTTTCTTCTTGAAACGTTTTGGGGAACCTTGCAGCAAGATGAAATTTTTTTCCACATCTAAAGCAAGCAAGTGGAAGTTTCCCTTTGAACTTTCTTTTTCCTCTTTAAAGATTTGAGGATAGGAATGACATTACCTCATCTATCTCTTCTTCTTCTCGAGAATATTCAATGGTAAGCTTCTTCATGGCCTTAAATGCCACCTCTTTGGATTTACCATTTTCCATAGCCTCGTTATCATCATTCCTCATTTCATATGCAACCAAGGTACTGTGCAAATTGTCCAGTGTCAGCTCTTTTGGATCTTTATCTTCTAGTACTGAAACGTTCGGATTAAACCGAGGTGGAAGTTTCCTCAAGATTTATTTTACAATCTTTATGTCTTCAATGACTTCTCAAAGACCTCGCATATCTTCCACAACAATATTTACCATGTCAAATAATGCATCAACAGACTCATTCAGGTTCATTTTCAGATCTTTATACTTATTCCATAGTACTTGTAACTTTGCCTCTATGACTTTTGTATCTCCTTCATATATATTCAAAAGCTTTTCCCACATGTCATGTGATGTTTTACATTACATCACCTTTGTATACATATCATTGTATAGGGCTCCCCCTAAATCATTTATTCCTTTGGTGTCAGAATCCAATTCTCTTAGCTCGACTTCCGATAATGCCCCACTGTTGATGTCAGCTATTATACCATGCATTGCTGCTGTGAATAAATCCATTCCCAAATATTGGAAGTAGTGTTTCATATGATTCTTCCATAGCTGAAAATTATTCCCTTCGAAGTTTGGAATCCCTTTATGATTAGTAACCTCCATTTGAGAGAGAACCAATGATATAAACCTTTCACTATGATACCAATTGTTAGGTCCACTAGGTTAGATACCCTATGGGGGGGGGGTGAATTAGGGTATGACAGATTAAAACAACTACCCCTATTGATCTTGTCTCGTTGTTAAGACAGACTCTCTTCTCTCTCTTTCCTGTAGCAAAGTATAAACAAAAACTAATGCATGCACATGACAAAACTATTTTTACTTGGTTTACCCCCACTGGGATATGTCCAAGGAGCATACACTGGCGATGTGAAGATGTACCAAATCCACTAAAAGCACACTGCTATTTACAAAGTTTGGGATAGATAACTTCTATTACCAAGTACATTTCCTTTAGAAAGTTTAGGGTCAACTCACTACTTTCCCAAGGGTCACTCCCTATTTCTCTATCTCTGGCTCACTGCCGGTGGAGAGGATCACCTTCTTCCTCTTCCTTTTCTCACTGATCTAGAAATGATCCACTCATAGTTTATAGAAATGTAGGTCTATTAATTATCACTAATGAATACATCCTCTATTGTATGTAGATGCTCTGTTGAAGTCCAACTTTCACCCGTAGATGAATCTCACTTTGCACCGAAGGTATCAGAAAATATTCCAGCTTTCACACAGAACTAAAGTGACTGGTGCGCTTCTACCATACCTAGCGCGCTTTTCTAAGATGGAATTCAAGTTCACCTCAACCACTTGCGCGACGGTCGCTTCTTCAACTCCAAACTTGCATGACTCACACCCTTCTACGCCCAAACCAATTTTGGCGCGCAACTGTCAACTCTCGCGCTTCTTCAAATCCTAGAACACAAGTGTCACCAAACCACTTGCGCGACACCCCCTTCTTCAACTCTAAACTTGGGAGACTCACAACCTTTCTCGCCCAAACCACTTTGGGTGCACAACTATCAACTAGCGTGCAACTTCTGAATATATTTATACTTGCGTGACAACACCACCACTTGCGTGACCACTACACCTGCGTGAAAGGAGCTCTGATTTTCTCTAATTGTTGAAATCACCCTGAATGAAGAGGGTTTGACCTCTATTTATAGGCATTTGGACACCCTGAGTGCCGGTGCACAAGTCTCCTCTCGGCACGGAAGTCCCACCGCCCTAATCACTTGCACGACCAAACCTAAAACTTAGGCGCCCCTTTCTACTTTGCCATATTTTGATGTTATGATCTTGAAAAAAAAGTGGCATGAAAGTTTCCAAGCCTCCAAGACACCAGAGTGCAAGTCCCTTTTCCCAAAACACTTTTCTCCATTTGTTGATTTTAAGGTCCAAAAATTTGGAAAACACTGGAAAATAGCGCCACCTTGTATCTGTAATTTTTAAACCGCCTCCAGATCAAAAATTCCTTTGTCGACGTTCTTGAATCAATCATGGATCATTAAAAACATCCCTTTAACTTGACATGCCACCATGAAATCCCCTTTGTCAACTAATTTGTACGTCATGGTTTGCTTTGTCAACAAACACAACACGGAGGCCCACTTTGTCAACAAACACAATCACCTCAAAAATGCTTCAATGATACCTTGATGGATTTTTTACCAACACACATCCTTATGCATGGTTTCATTAAACTATTAGAGTTCATGAGTCCCACTACTCAGTCTTCACATGGTTTCTCTTAACCATGCATCCTATCTATTTTTTTTTCAAAAAATTAGGTTTTAGGCTCTAAACAGGCCCTAGAAACCTCTGATACACCCTTGATCACATTAGGTACTCACATCAGTCCATAAAAATCATTTAAATTTAAAAAGGGATCCATAAATTGTAAGAAAAAATGATATCTTACAATATCCCCCCTTAAAAAAATTCGTCCTCAAATTTCCCACTCAAGGGTGGTTAGAAATATTCTGAGAATAACTCCTAACATTGAGAAAATACGTTGTCCTCCTACTCCCAAGTCTCATCCTATAAATGAATTTTCTACTACATCACATGCTAGAGAAACTGACTGGCCTTGGAGAGCCTTCATGCTTCTACCAACAATACAAATATGATTCTCTTCAAAGAGAATATCTACCGGTAAATCTACCACATCTGGCTGTAGAGTGTGATATGGGTCTAAGTAATAACAATGCAACTGAGATACATGGAAGATGTCGTGCATGGATTGGTACCTATAAGGTAAAATCAACCAATAGTCTACTAGAATGACTCCCTCTAGAATCTCTAATGACCAATTATATCACGGTGAAAGATTATCCAGTCTCCTAATCTTCCTGCTTCCCAGCCTCGATGAGATACGTAAAAAGAAATGATCCCTGACCTCGAACTCTAGACGTCATCGAAGACGATTGAAATAATATTTTTTCCAATACTATATGGTATCCATATACTTCTTGATCACATGCACCTACTCAAAAGTCTCCTGTATGAGACACAACACTAGTAAATCTTCCTCACCTGACTCTAACTAGCACAGGGTTGATCGACATGGTCTATCATAAAAGTCCTCATAAGGTGTTATCTGTATTGTTTCATGATAGATATTATTATAAGAGAACTAAAAAAGGGGTATATGCCTATCCCAAGATCCCCCAAAATCCAGAACACATGCTTGCAACATGTCCTTAAGAACATATATCATATGCTCTGACTAGACATCGGTCTGAGGGTGGTATGTCATGCTTAGAAGCACTTGTGTACCCAATTCCCTCTACAAACTCTTCCAGAAATGAGATGTAAAATGATCATCCCTATCTGAAACAATAGTATGAGGGTCCACTTGAAGTCATATTATCTCACATATATACAACCTCCCAAGCTCATAAACTGAGCAGGTCTCCCTGATGAGCAGGAAATTAAACAACCCTCATGAGATTATCAACAACAACCCAAATGGAATCACTACCTCGAGGTGACCTTAGCAACCCAGTAATGAAATCTATCACGAAATCATCCCATTTACACTCAGAAATCAGTAATTGGTGTAAAAGTATAGGTTGTCTCTAATGTTCCAAATTCACCTACTGATAGGTGGAACACCTTAGGATGAAACCAACTACCTCACATTTCATACCCAAACATTAGTACGGATAGCGTAAGTCACGGTACATCTTGGTGACATTGGGGTGTACTACCCAAACTAAGGCATGAAACTCCCACATCATCTCCTTGTGTATTTCCACTATAACCCAAACACAACCATGGATACATATAATTTCATCCTCTCCAATAGTCCAATTAGGAGGTGGGTCGTCACTTTCCACACTCTCCCATAGGACAAGACCTCAGAATCTGATAGTTTTCTAATCCTTTATCCAATAGGGAAGAGGTCACAACTAAGGATGATATAAAATTTTACCCATGAACATCCTTCACCTCCAAGTGTATCTCTGAAAATTAGTCCATAAGCTGTTACTCATTACTGGCCTCTTGAATTGCCTATATCTGAGTCCTCCTGTTCAAGGTGTTAACAATTAAATTTCCCCTTCCAGGCATATAGGACACCTTGAAGTTAAAATATTGTAGGTACCCAAACCACCTTCATAGAATTAGATTCATATCATTATTTTTAAATATATAATTGAGTGTTTTGGGGTCCATGTACACCAAAAAATGCTCTCCTAGTAAATTGTTTCTCCAACAAGGCAAAGCATGAACAACCACAGCTAACTCAAGATTGTGCATCAGGTAATTCCTCTTATGTGGCCTTAACTGCTGAGACCTGTATGCTATGAATCTATCCCCATACATTATAATGGATCCTATCCCGATACCTAATGTGTCACAATACAAAGTGTATCTCCTACTTGGATCTGGAAGAATCATGATCGACACTGAAGCTAGTCTCCCTTTCAGCTCCTAAAAGGTTGTCTCGTAGGTATCTAACCATACAAACTTCACACCCTTCTTAGTCAAGACTTTTAGAAGCACTCTTAAGTGTGAGAAATTATATATGAAATTCCTATAATATCCTTCTATCCCCAATAAAATTCATTTGTCAAAGACATTCTTAGGGTGCTCCTAAGAAATTGCGGCTCTTACCATCTCTAGGTAAACTGATATTCTTGTCTGTAAGATAATATGACCTAGGAAGTAAATCTTATCCATCCAAAAGTGGCACATTGTGATATTAGAATATAATTTATAACCTCTCAAATGATTTCAAGATGTTTTTCATGATCATGTCGATTATGAGAATTCACCAAGATATCATCCACAAAAACCACCACAAACGAATCCAAATAAGGATGAAAAACTTGGTTTATCATATCCATGAAAACTGCTAGTGTGTTCATGATACCGAACCACATAACCCGATACTCGTATAGATAATACCCACTAGAAAAATATTTATGAGGTATGTTTTTAGGTTGAACATGAACCAAATGATATCTAGATATCAAATCAATTTTCAAGAACACCCGAGCTCCTCAAAGTTGATAAAAAGGGTCATCTATCCATGGTAAGGGATATCAGTTTTTAACTGTTAACTGGTTCAATATTCGATAATACATGCATAACCTAAGGGTACCATATGAATTTTACACAAAAAGGTTCAATGAACCCTGTAGATAAGTAATGGGTCATATAAAACCCTTTACCTCTAAGTCCTCTATAGTCTCTTCCAGAAACTCCATAGTAGCCATCCTATAAGGAGGAATGGATACCATTACAAATACTGGAACTAGATTGAAAAGGAACTCCACCTATCTCTCAGTAGGTAAAAATGAAATTTTTTTTGGGAAAACATACCTAAAATGATCCACTAATGGAGGGAAATCTTCCTGAAACACTCCATGATCATCCAGATATAAACTAGTAATCTGGGATGTCATCCCACCTAGCCCATGATGTTTCGGTCTGTCTCATATCTCCGGAAAATACCATTCACCCTTGTGAATAAAAAACCCACCCTATGGTGATGTAAAAGTCACCATACAGTGATATAAATCAATATAGGATTGAAAAGAAACCTTCCAATCTATAACGAGTATGACATCAAACCCAATCATCTTAAGGAAAAAAAGATCTGATTCAAAGTGACACCCACCAATCTCAAGGGGGAACTCCCTGCACTGGCGTACACTCTCAGTTTTGATCCCTAATAGAGTGTATAGCATCATGACACCATCATAAAACTAAACCACGAGCTCAAGGCTATCCACAATAAATACAAATATAAAGTTATTAGAAACACCTATATCGAAAAGCACAAATACTAAAGTAGATGCGACTATGATCATACCTATCTCCATAGATGGTCTGACACTCTACTCCTCAGGTGTAGTATATACATAATATATCTGGACTGAACTGTGGCCTTGTGACACAACCTCACTACCTGGAGCAGTCCACTCTATTGTGTGTAGGTTCTGGGTGCAGTGGAAGTGTGCGATTGGTCATGGTCAAATTTTATTTTTTTCATGATCGATGATCAATCCAAGATCTAGATGACGATAAATTCCATGATCAATGGAATTGAACAAAAAAATAGATAATGGATAAAGTGATGAAACCATAGATAGGATCATCACACACTACAAAAAATAGGGTTATTAGAAGGGGTTTTAACCCCTTCTAAATACTTTAGTGAAGGTTACCTGAAACTTCCGCTAAAGTGACCGCCTACTCTGATTAGAGGCAGTTAAGAGTAAGCACTGGTAAACTATCTCTGTGTTTAGCAGTGGTAAGATTAGAGGGATTTTTAACCCCCTATAAGTTTTCCCTAATTCTGGTATAAATTTACCGATTAGAGATGGTTTTAATCACCTCTAATTCAAACATCACATTAGAGGCGGTTAGAACTGTCCCTAAACTACCAATATATATATATATATATATATATATATATTCACCTCAACAACTCTAGATGTAGAGACCCAAAGCTTGACATACATGGACATTACATTACTTTTGCAGAATACTTAATACATAACAAAAACAGACACACAAGGACCGTAATAGTTTAGTGTATTTGGAAACTTGGAACATAAACTTCTAATCATGTTGAAAGATATTCAACATCTCCCATAAAGATCTTCCCTTTTTTTCTTACCAAAAACCTTTCTTTATATCCCGGGGAAAATAAAACATATAAAGGGTGAGCTCAAATTCTCAGTAAGGGTAAGTATGGAGAAAATAAAACAAACCATATACATTTGAACTTAAAAACATGAACATAATATTTAAACATCAAATTCTTGAGCAATGACATAAAACATGGAAATACATAAGGCATAGATCATAATGGAACATCAATCATGATAAAATGGCATGGGAATAAAACATATAATTGTGGAAACCATTAAGCACATGTTATAATTTCCATAGTAGCCAAGACATTTCTTCCAAGACCATCTTAGTGGACAAAGTCCCTTACTAAACCAGGTTTACTTTCCGTTCCAGCCCTGTATTACTGAACTAGATTTACTTTTCATTTCAGCCATGTCTATCTAATGAGATATAAATATTTACCCAATGCATTGGATGGAGATATAGGTCCCACCCATCTCATAATGAAATCATTCTTACGTGTGCCACAACATAAACATAAATCATTCATCATAACCCAAAGAATAAAATGGATTTCATAAACATCATCCCATCATAACATAATCAATATAAAACAAATGGATATCATTTCATAATAAGAAAATTGAAACCATTTAAATCATAGATAAATTATACTTGAAACATAAACATATGAAATAATTTCATCTTAGATGGAAAATGGTTTTGATAAAACACTTGAAATGAATTCTTGAGGAAAATATCCTTTCTTCTTCAAAATCATTTTCTTTTCACAAAATTCCATGCAATTTTGAAATAAAAGGGTTTTGTTGAAAATAATCATGCAATATTGTAGAGTAATAATCATGAAAATAATGAGTTATAAAACCGTACAAATCCATTCATTCCATATAATTTAAAAAAACATTCTCCTCGTACTTTTGTCGAAAAAGTCAAAAAGTACCTCGTATGGTAAACAAAAGAAAGATTCCTTCCAAACCTTGTGGTAAAAGTCATAAAATGGTAAAAATGACTTTAAACATACATGTAAGAATACTAAACATTTTATGAAAACATTTTTAGAAAACATGGACATGGATGATAAACATAACCCTAGTAAATACTTAAGAATAAACAATCTCAGATAAGAATGAGATTGGAATAATTATCCCTTACCTTAGGTCCGATATGCTTCGTACGTATCCAAAACTCATGTATAATGATTTAAAAAATTTCATTGACTTATTACAGAATCATATTAATTGTTATGATATCATATATGGTTCACTTATGACTTTATATTACCCGTTCTTTTGTAAATTCCATGTTAAAGCAACGTTTTGGGTAAAATCTTTTCATTTATCGTCCGTGTTTTGACTTGTAATTATTAATATGATTACTTAGATCATGATTACTTAATTCCATAATATAAAACATGATTTAAATATAATATATATTCAGAATATACATATATATAATAGATTGATAATTGGAAATAAATACACTGTTCATGGAGACGGTAGACCATACGTACGTATGAACGCTGTTTTCGTTTCCTTATTGAATTGAATGGAATTAAGTAGATGACATACATACATATATACATAAATAAAGTAGAATTATTATGTCCTATATTTAATTATTACTTATTATATATAATTTATAATCATTCTTGAATTGTTAACATGGAAAATGAATCTCATCGCGTCGTGGAGACGGTAATCCGTACGTACGCACGAGCGATGATATCGTTCCCATATTTATTGAATGGAATTGGAGTGGATGATATAATTTCTTAGAATCCATATGATGTTATAATAATCATATATAGTTATTTTTTACACCATTATACCCATCCATGTAAGGTGGTGGTGGAAAAAGCAGATTACACCACGGCGTGGAGACGGTATTCCGTACGTACACACGCGCGGTGATTTCGTTTTCCTTAGGATGGATAATAGGTGGAATAGGGTTGTTTCATATTTATAATAGCATATCAGTATATGAGTGATACTGATGTTATTAATTCATAATGAAACAGCTAAATAAGAATAAGTATAAGAAGAAATAAATTTGAAATAATCGGTAACAGATATTACCTATTCTTCGACATGCCTCTTTGAAACCTCCTCTTAGGGCACTAAAATTGGTTTTTGAAGAAGACCAGGACCTCTAGTATGTTGATAAGGAGGTTGAGAAGAGAAATGGTCAGGTTTTGGCCGATCTTAAAGGCTCAAAAAGGTGTGAGGAGGAGAGGGAGGAGGTACCCTTTTATAAGGGAGGAGAGGGGCACCTTTGGAATTATAAGAAATTTTAATCTATAATAAATTCCAAACCCACTTAAAAACCTCCAAAATGACTCAAATCTGAATATTAGATGAGATAGGGTTGTAATCTCATCAACCAATAAAATTTAGACAAGTTGGGAATTTATTTTAAACATTATCAACTTGATTTATCCTTATATAATCTATTTAATTTTATTTGTGGTAATAATATTATAAATTTTAAATCATTATAAATAATTACTTATATGTTGTTAATTGTCCATAATTGTATGATTTATTAAATTTTAGACCATATAAATTTTAATTTATAATTTTTAAATATTTTTTCGATTTTTAAACAATTTTATAATATGTAATTTTTATAAAATAACAATAGTGTCAATTTTGACACTATTCATTTATTTTAATTTAAATAAAATATATACAGAAGATATGTTCGAACTAAAAGCTTTAATAGATTAATAACATGTCATATTTATCTATAAAATTAGTGGATCACATTAAATAGTTCATATAATATTTATTTTAATAATTTTAAAATCATTTATTTTATATTTCAATCAATAAAATAATTTCAACATCACTATTGTGTCATAATTATTGATAATTATTTAATCCATAAAAATTATAAATAAATTATTATGATGTATATAATTTTATTATCTTTCTAGGGACTATTTATATCCGAAGTTATATGGTGTTTATCACTAAATTAAAATTATTACACTTATAAGATTTAAGAGAGTGACATGTTGTCACTTTCTTTGGTTTTAATAATAATTATATTATTTCATGGTCTAAAGTCCATGAAATGAATCTATTCTGACCATTAGGTGATATGGTTCGACTTTTATTCATCCAATAGGATTTTGGAAAGTGTTAGGGTAATTTTATAATCTTTTTTTACCCTTAATTAGTAGATTTACCTTTAACTGTAGTAAATAAATATTACCGTAGTTACTATTCATAATATAAAAAAAATAAAAGTAACATATTAACATAATTTGGACCCACTGAATTAAAATATGGAATCCATTTTTCAAAATTCAAAACACATAAATTTCAGTAATTAATTTAAAATTAATCCCGTTTTTAAGAAAACAGGTTTTAAAAGTTAAAACATTGCAAAAGATTGAAATGATTTTACCTATGAATTCAATGTAAAATCAATGCTAATAACATACATTATATTAAATGGTGAAAATATATTCTATTTATAATTTAAAATAATTCAATATTATAATTTAACCCTAAAAATTATTACGATGAAAAAAGTTTTTTTTAATTAAAATATTGCGTGTTTTTACTATTCATTAAAATATGAAAGTTAGCAGAATAATATGAAAAATTTATCCAAAGTAAATTTTTATATCATGATTCCAAATAAGAATTTTATTTTGTAAAATTGAACTTATAAACATGTCAAAAACTAGATTTAATGTGGGTGCACCATCAAAAGGCGGCAAAACTGCATTTTTTAAAAAATACTTATTTTACCCGAAAAATTTATTTTCTTCACATACCATGTTTTAGAAAATGTGTAAGATGAATAATAATGTTATAAAATTCAAAATTTAGTTAATAATATTCATAGCGGCTAGTCCATAATAATATTATAACAATATATCGTTGTTTAGTGAAACCCGGTATTGCGTACTACACACGTTATCGAGGAAGGTCGCGATTGCGTGTAACGCAAGCCAAGTCAGGGTTGCGTGTAGTGAAAGACTCCTTTGTTGTTGCGTATAATAGAATCCAACCATATTTCATTTATACATTGAATATATATATATATATATATATATACACTCAATGTTGCGTAGAATAACTACTATAAAACGAACTTGAAATTGTGTGTAACACAATCCATGAATAGTGTTGCGTATACTGCAAGCTAATATGGTGTTGCGTATAGCGCAAGATAATCTTGCTGTAGCGTACAACATAAGATATGAAAGAAATTAAAAAGAATATATCTCATAAAATCTCGAGGTGTTACACTAGACACCACACGAACACCCCTGACAACCCACCGAGACCCCCCTTAACACCCCATGACAACAACCCGACACCCCCTTGACACCCACCCTGCACCCCTAGACAGGCACCCTGTTGAGAGACACACCCTTGACACCCCACCGAGACCCACCCCAGATACACCCTACACCTCACTGAGAAAAACACCCCTGACACCCCACCGAGACCCACCCCGTGCACATCCCCCGTACCCCTTAGACACACACCCCACTGAGAGACACACCCCTGACACCCCACCGAGACCCACCCCGAACACCCCCCGTACCCTTTAACACACCCCTGACACCCCCAGGACAACCCACACTGACCCACCTGAGAACCCTAGGGACAACCAAGGACAACCCCTAACACCCACACACCTTACAATACACACCCCGTAGACCCGCACAACAACAATGGGACAAACACCCCACCCGACGCCTAAGCCCGAAGTTCATCTGCGGGCCTAGAACCGAAGGAGAACAACTCGCCTATGCGCAAGGGAGGTAAACATTTGGCCATTGGGTGTCGAACTCAGGACTGATCATGGATTGTTGCAGTGCTCTTACCACTAGACTGCGATGAATTACATGTATTATATATAATTATTTATATTTATTTACATATCAAAATATTTGATAATATAAATAAATAAATAAATAAATATAAATATAATATATATATATATTTGGGTATGGAAATATAAATAATATAATATTTATTTATATTGTGTATATTATATAATATATATATTTGTGTATAATATATATATATATATATAATGTATTCATGTATAATATATGATGTATATATTTGTCTATAATATGTATATATATAATATTAGATACATAACAATGAGATAATATATAATATATTTGTGTATAATATATATATATATATATATATATATATGCAAAAATAATTATATTTAGATTTATAAATATATATTTATACATATATTTGTAAATACATTTATATTTTGTATGTGTGTGTGTGTGTATTTATGTATTTATATGATATTTATAGATATGATATAATTATAATATATATATATATATATTTATATAATCATTTTTATATATTTTTATATATGTACGTGTGTGTGTAACAATAATAATATTAATTATTATTATTATTACAACTATTTTTTAAACTATAAAAATTATATGTTGGTTTTATAAATACTATACATTTATAATTTTTATGATTTATATTATACATATATTATATGAAATTAATTTATATTATATATTTATGTACATGATTATATACATTTATATTATAACATATATATATACACAGAAAACTAAATACTTTCATATAATTGGAAATATATAATATAATTAAATGATATATATATTAAATTAATTTATAATTAATATGGTATACTATAATATATATAAAATAATTATATAATATATATACATTTATATATAATTAAATATTTATAATATTATATATATAATATAATTATATAAACTGTATTTGTATATTTGTATTTAATTTTTTCGATATTATATATATTTGTATACATAATATAATATAAATGTATTTATACAAAAATATATAATAAAATGTATTCAATATAATATATGTATAATATAAATGATAATATAAATGTATAGTATTTATAAAACCATATATAAATTTCATAAATTTGAATAAATATATTTATAATTACATTTATATTATGTATACTAATATTCATATATGTATACATTTTTTTATATGTATAAGTATTTATTTAAAGTATTTACATAATGTCCTTATATATATGTGTGTGTGTTTATAAGGTATTTGAATACATTTATGTAATGTTTTTATGTAATATATATATACACACATTCACACACACACACACACACATATTATAAAATTTGAATTTTTATGAGATTTATTTTAAAAAATAAATAAAAAATTAGAGGGGGTTTAAAACACCCTCTAATTAGAGGGATTGGCGGTGGTTCATGACCCCATCATTTTTTGAATTATAGGGGGTTAACAATCCCCTATAATGTCATAAATTAGTGGGTGTTCAAAACCCACTCTAATGTCTTGAATTAGAGGGCGGTTCAAAACCCCCTCTATTGTCATCAATTAGAGGGGGTTCAAAACCCCCTCTAATTTCTTAAATTAGATGGAGTTTAAAACCCCCATCTAATGTCATCAAATATAGGGGGTTCAAAACCCCCTCTAATGTCATCAATTAGAGGGGGTTCACAACCCCCTCTCATTTCTTAAATTAGACGGGGTTCAAACCCCCCTTAATTTATTAAATTAGAAGGGGTTCAAAACCCCCTCTAATCTAACAGATTAACGACAGTTCATGAACCCCCTATAATATCTTAAATTATAGGGGATTGTGAACCCCCACTATTTCCTTTTTTTAAAATCAATTATATATATATATTCAAATGAATGTTATATATATATAGCTCCTCTAAAATCCAACAAAATATACAGTTCCACTAATTATTAAATTAACAGTGGTTTTGACATAGCTGCCTCTAAAATCAAACTGAATATTAAAAAAATAATGCTAAAAAATTTATAGGGGTTGTGAACCCCCTCTAAAATTGATTATTATAATAGGTTGTGTATAACCCCTCTAAAATAAATTTAGAGGGGGTTGTTCATAACCCCCCACTAAAAACCGCCTCTAATCTACTGTTTTTTTTGTAGTGACATATTATTTATAATTAAATTAATCAATTTAAAGAATTAACTTGCATGAGTTATTTATTTATTAATGGTTCTGAAAATAGATCTGTGCTATACTATTGTTTTATTATAGGAATCAAGATCAAAATCTCTTTAGAAATGATCGACACATATTCCACAAATCTATAAACATCACCAGAGGAATCTTCGGGTGCTAGCACAAAAGATCTTATCACTTGTATCATTCACCTTTGATCACCATGAGAATTTCTTCCAAATAATTTTACTTGATCCCTATAGACTTGAGAGTGGGAGGTTGGAGAATATCACTCTCCGTTATTGGGAGTGTTCTTGGATAAGGGTGCTCTCTAGTGCTTGAGAGGATTCTCTAAATTTTTTGTGCACAACTAAACAAATGAATTATCTCTCTTAGAAAATAATATAATTGGTTTTATATACTGATCGGGTTAAAATAAAATAATTACACAAATTCCCTTTATTATTTATTTAATCCCTGCAGAACCCCATGTCAAATAATAATAAAATTATTATTTCTCGACATGTAATTAACTTGTGAATTAAATTAAATATTATTTAATAAAATAATATTCAATATTTATTATTTATCACCGTACCATTAAACTCGGTCCTCCATTCCTCTATAATATTTATCAATACTTGAATAATGACTATTTACTTATTAAATAAATATCATTTCATTATTCACTAATAAATAAATATTATATTCAATAAAGATAAAATAAATATTTATTATGTATTCTGCTCACATTATATTCTCTCGAATAACTGGTGAAGAAATATATGAAATCAAGAAAACATGAATAATTATTAAATCATATGCAGGAATAATATTTATTCAACTTGTTAAATAATAAATAATAATATATTATTTAACTAATATTCTTGATACACTTAGTGTTTGACCCTCTAGGCCTCTTTCTCCGTGGCATTAGGTGAAAGAGCGTTGTCGTGGGCGCCCTCAAATGATTAGTGTGATTTTTGGGTACTTAGGTGCAACGGAGTGGCTGACCAAGGTCGTCTCTCAAAGGAGGAAGTGAATTTAACAACTTATTAGAGGTATTCTAAAAAAAATAAAATATAATAGAATAGAATAAAAACACTACTTTAAAGGATTGGGGTTTGTTGTATTTTAAGAATCTAGAAGAAGTTTTCTGGAAGAAGATTGTATAATTTCTTTTTTTGTTTTTAGTTTTGAAATGAATTTCGATTAAAATGACACAACAAAAAGATGTTTTTTTAGAAATCTATTTAAAAGGCGTAATCGATCTAACTCTACCTCTTCACTTTATTATTAATAATTATCATTTAAATTAACATTCACTTAATTATGATCCCTTAATTTGTTAAATCCCGAACCCTACGAGAATTAACTTTACCACGAAGATGATGTGAATTTAACCCTAGGCTAACTTCAGAACATGCAATCGCAGCACCCTGCTTTGATTGATGTTCTAAGATTAGCTTATGGTCAGTGGTAAATTAAGGCACATATCCATTCTGTAAATGAGGATGAATTTTTTTAGGTATTATATTTGAACTCTACAAATTTATCCCGTGTGGTCTTGTATTACCGGTTAAGATCGCGCTCTCACAATTTACACAAAATCCCGACCTCGCGTGTTTTTGTGTTAATTGTTCAATTGATTTCTTAGTTTCTTACAATTTAAAAAAACAATTCATGGATAATATTAAGTGAATTACAGTATCTTAATGATTCAAAATAATTAAATGAAGAGGGTAGAAGATAGATCGATTACTAAAAAACTACTCTTCCATGGGTGGCGTAATCATCGTAGAAGCGTTTTGCATGTGCAAAGGTTTATAATGGGTATAACCCAATAACGCCTCTACTCAAGAATTCCAGACCAAATAGGAAGATTAAGAGAATAAGAAATTTAAACAAAACATAAGAAAAGAGAAGAAATAAAAGAAGAAGAAATAAGTTTATTACACAAATGAAAACATTACAAAATGAAGAAGAGAAGGAGGCTTCGATGAGGGGATCCTTGCTTCAAGAGCTACCCCTCTTACAATGGTTGAAGAATTTGGGTGAAACAAATTCTACTCTGCCTCCAATATCCTAATTCATGTCCCAACCCCTCCAAATGAGAAAAAATCCAATTTATAGAGGGTAGGGGAGGAGAGGTTACAAGTGGTTTCAAGTGTGAATGTGGAAATTCGGCCAAATATTTTAATGCAAATTTCACTGCCCATTTGACCACCAAAACACATGAATTGGATGGCCTTCCAGAAGGATCAAATGTGAGGATATGGGTCCTCTATCTCCTCTCCAAATGTGGGCTCAATAAAAACCCATATGTAGGAGTTATGACCGAAATACAGAAGCTTATCCATTCTAGCGAGTCCAGCCTAGCTTTAACTTTATGGCCCAATTACTCCATTAAAATGCATTCTTTTGATCTAGTGTCCTGAATAAAAGTTGTATCTAATTAAGTTAGGAACACTGTTACAAAATTTAAAATTAAAATAATAAATAGAAAAATATTTATCTTCGAAATACTACAGTGAACTATAAAGGGTAAAACTGGAATTTTCATCAAATATTCAAATGAATGATCTAATCCCAAATATTTTATAAATAAACATATTTAACACAATGTGAGGAAATTATATCATTTATTATCAATAAAATATTCAATAAAATAGTGTTTTATCAACTCCCGCACACTTACCCTTTTGCACACCTGGGCAAAACCTCATATCAAGTAAACATTAATATCAAATCAAAACCAATTTTAAAACACATATCCTTGAGATCAAACAATTACACCCCAAGAAACAAAAGATATCATGCCTCATAAAAAACCATTATTTCAAGTTCTTCATTTATATCATTCAATATATTTCCACTTTATTTATCCTCCCATTCACAAAACACTTACCTCGCTTGAATTTTCTCTCATCACTCAAATATCAAATTTTTTTGCAATGTCTTTCTCATCCAAACTCATACAAGGGTCACCATAGGCTTGATAGATTCCTACATCGCTACCCGATGTGAGTCAAGGACATATGTTTATCATGAGGACTTTTCAGGGTTGTTCTGTGGCTTTCATTTGGTAGGATTAAGATGTGAGAAACTCTGAGGCTAAATGAGGAGGGCTTGACTCTTTTGAAGCAAAATTGAATTAATCTAATTTTCACTTAAATATGGTCTTCTCTTCAATCCCCATAGTATCAATTCAGCTCCATCATCATGAAAAGTCGTGAAAGGTTTACACCATTCATCATTTCAGCATAAAAAATGTCAATCTTCTCAAAAATGATTTTCTTGAAAGCTCCAGATGGGTACAACTTTCCACCTCAATTAGAAGCTCCAGAAAAGGCACAACTTCACTTGTCATGAAAGCTCCAGAAAAGGCACAACTTCACTTGTCATGAAAGCTCCAGAAAAGGTGCAGGTTTCAATATAATGACTTTCTTTAGCAGCAAACACATCTCTTCAGAATTTAATTTTCCACCCAAAGTATCACATAATGTGGTGGCACAACACAAGACAGCTTCCCCCACACTTAAGCTCAACTAGATTATGAAATTTCACTTCAAGAGTTGGTTGGATAGGGAAAATTGGATTTTAATGTGGCTCAACCTAATAGGCTATGCATGGATTCTAAAGGCTACAAGGATTAAATATTCAAGGTAGGCCATTAAAAAAGGATTCTTTGAAATAGGGGCTTTAATACCAAACAAATGCCTCAATCATTTAAACATATGTACCTCAAACCCTCAAGTTTTGACAGGAATAGATCAAATTCTGGTTAAATCAAGCATGGTTTGGTTCTCTCAAGAAGTGAGGTGAATGTAAAGAATATGAAAATAATGGTTCAGAAGCCTCACAGGAAAGTGATTTCAAATATAAAGACGGTGAGATTGGCATGGGATTCAAAATTCAGCGTACTTTTCATGAAATTACTAAATATTTGAACTTGAAACAAAGTCATTTTAGCATTCATTTAAGCTTAGTTTCAAGGTGTAAACTGTTTCACTTATTGATATGGATTTAAAAATGGTGATGAGAATCATTTCAGCCCAAAAGTTTCAAAAACACACAAAAAATTGTAAAATAAACACACAAATTTTGAAAAACACACAATTTTTTTTGGTTTTTTTTGAACAGGAAAGCAATTGAAATTACTAAGCTAAAAGGTTCCCTCCCCCACACTTAAAATATTTCATTGTCCTCAATGTGAACCTATGATATGATATATGCACATGAAATGCATAATTTTTAAATAGGAAAAATAATATAAAAGTGAAAGGGTTAGGAACAGCCTGATGTGCTCAAGTGATGATGGGGTCATGAAGTGTGATAAAATCCACTGCATTAGTAGGAAGTCCCTCAATGTATCTCTTCAAACGTTTCCCATTGACTGTAAAGATCCTTCCAGTGTCCTCTTGTGTGATCTCCACTGCACCATAAGGAAAACAATTATCCACAATATAAGGACCTAACCATCTGGAACGCAACTTACCAGGCATCAGCTTCAGTCGTGAACTGTAGAGAAGGACTTTATCTCCAACATGAAACTCCCTTTGTTGGATCATTTTGTCATGAGCTGCTTTTGATCTTTCCTTATAGAGCCTTGAGTTCTCAAATTATGATAATCTAATCTCCTCAAGCTCTTGAATTTGCAGCTTCCTTTGGATTCCAGCTTGGGCCAAATCCATGTTGCATTTCTTTATAGCCCAATAAGCCCGATGCTCGACTTCCACTGGGAGATGACATGCTTTCCCAAAAACAATCCAAAATGGGGACATACCAATGGGGGTCTTGTATGCTATTCTATAAGCCCACAATGCATCATCCAAGCGCTTGCTCCAATCCTTCCTATTTGGCTGCACGGTTTTCTCCAAGATTTGTTTTAACTCACGATTTGAAACCTCAGCCTGGCCATTTGTTTGGGGGTGGTATGGTGTTGATGTTTTGTGTGTCACCCCATACTTTCGAATGAGGGAAGAAAAATTCCTATTGAAAAAGTGTGTCCCTTGGTCACTGATGATGGACATTGGTACTCCAAACCTGCAGAAAATTTTAGCCTTGACAAAATCCACTACAACATGAGAATCGCCAGTCCTGGTGGCCTTGGCCTCCACCCATTTACTCACATAATCAACAGAAACCAAAATATACAAAAATCCAAATGAACTAGGAAAAGGACCCATAAAATCAATTCCCCATACATCAAAAATCTCACAGAATAGTATGGGTTGTTGGGGCATCTCATGTCTCTTAGAAATGTTTCCAATGTGTTGGCAAGGAGAGAATGACTTACAAAACACATGGGAATCATGGAATAATCTAGGCCAATATAATCCAGAGTCCAAAACCTTCCCAGCTGTCCGTTGGGGTCCAAAGTGTCCACCACAAGAAAGTGTATTACAGAAATGCAAAACAGACTCAAACTCATGATCGGGAACACACCTCCTAATGACTTGGTCACTACACATGCGCCATAAGTATGGATCATCCCAAACATAAAATCTTGACTCACTCTTTAATTTTTGGACTTGATGTTTCTTTAAATTTTCAGGGATTTCAGAAGCAACAAGGTAGTTAACTAAATCAGCATACCAGGGATGCGTACCTGAGATGGTATAGAGATGCTCATCAGGGAAAGTGTCCCAAAGTGGTACCTTATCCAAGGTGTCATCCTCTAGTGTGTGAGTAATCCTACTCATGTGGTCCTCCACCATGTTTTCTGACCCCTTTTTGTTCTTTATCTCGATGTCAAACTCTTGAAGAAGGAGCATCCAACAGATAAGTCGTGGATTTTCATCTAGCTTATTCAGGAGGTACCTCAAAGCTTCATGGTCAGAAAAAAACAACTACTTTAGAGCCCAATAAATATGAACAGAATTTATCTAAAGAAAATATGACAGCAAGAAACTCCTTTTCCGTGGTTGTGTAGTTTGATTGGGCTAAATCCAATGTCCTTGATGCATAGGCAATCACATGTGAACGTCCTTCCACCCTCTGAGATAAGACAGCTCCAACCGCGAAGTTGGAGGTGTCACACATAAGCTCAAATGGAAGGTCCCACCGTGGGGGCTGTATGATAGGTGGAGTGGTCAGAAACTTATTTAGCTCATCAAAGTAAGTCCTACAAGAATCATCAAACACAAAATCAGAATCTTTTTGAAGTAATCGTGACATAGGAAGAGCGATCTTACTAAAATCTTTGATGAAGCGCCGATAAAATCCTGCATGCCCTAGGAAAGATCTAACATCACACACACATGAAGGATAGGGTAAGGATGAAATAATGTCTACCTTAGATCTATCAACCTCTATCCCATGTCTTGACACCACATTCCCTAAGACAATGCCATGCTCTACCATAAAATGACACTTTTCAAAGTTCAGGACCAGATTCTTCTCAATACAATGATTCAACACCTTTCCCAAACTACTTAGACATTCATCAAATGAAGACCCATACACTGTAAAATCATCCATAAATACCTCCATGCAGGTCTCAATAAAATCAAAAAAAATAATCACCATACATCTCTGGAAGGTACCTGGGGCGTTGCAAAGTCCAAATGGCATCCTCCGGTAGGCAAATGTTCCAAATGGACAGGTGAATGTAGTCTTCTCCGGATCCTCTGGAGCTATAGGAACCTGAAAATATCCATAAAATCCATCCAAGAAACAATAGTGTGTTTTCCCAGCTAGTCTCTCGAGCATTTGATCAATAAATGGGAGGGGGAAATGGTCCTTGCGAGTGGTCTGATTTAGTTTCCTATAATCAATAGACACACTCCAACTATTTTTCACCCTCATTGGAACTAAATCATCTTTCTCATTTTAACAACAGTAAAACCAGTTTTCTTAGGCACAACCTGAATTGGACTTACCCACTAAGAATCTGAAATGGGAAAGATTATACCTGCCTCGAGCAATTTCTCAACTTCTTTTTTAACAACTTCCAGGAGGGTGGGATTGAGTCTCCTTTGTGGCTGTCTCACCGGTTTAGCCCCATCCTCCAAGAGAATCCTATGCATGAAAATGGAGGGGCTAATACCTGATATGTCAGCCAAGGTCCACCAAATCTCCCTGATGTTCTCCCTCAAAATATTCAAAAGCTTTTCTTCATGTTCAAAAGGGAGATTGTTAGCAATGATAACAGGTAATCTCTCACCATTCAACAAGTATGAGTATTTTAGATTTGGTGGAAATGGCTTGAGTTCTAATGAAGGAGGGTGTAGTATGGATGGAGAAATTGATGCAACAAACATATCTTCACAATGAACATCAGTATCAGAATAAAAATCATCACAATTAGAGAATAAAGCACCAAATCCATCAGCATACTCAATTGCCATGTCATAATCAGAGTTCACATGATCAAAATCAGAATATGATTCCATTTAACAACTTATTAGAGGTATTCTAAAAAAATAAAATAAAATAGAATGGTCCTCTGAGGGGTACTTCATGAAATCCATAACATTAAATATCAAAACTTCATCTCCAAACTCCATGGAAAGTGTACCCTCATTGACATTTATGATAGTTTTTGCAGTCTTGAGGAAGGGCCTACCTAAGATAATGGGGGCATGAGAACTTACCTGATCATCCTCCAGGTTAAGCACATAGAAGTCTGCTGGAAAGATCATGTCTCTTACCCGAACAAGTACATCCTCAAGAACTCCCGCTGGATATGCCGTAGCTCTATTCGCCAACTGCACCACTACTCTTGTCGGCTTCAACTCACTAACCTACAAGGAAGAGAATACAGAGTGAGGCATCACATTTATGGAAGCTCCCAAATCACAAAGAGCATCAGAGAAGTGAAACTCCCCTATGGTACATGGGATGGTGAATGTCCCGGGATCCTTGCACTTTGTTGGCATTGCTAGAGTTGGTGTAATGAGTGCCGATACATTACTTCCAAGGTTTATCCTCTCATTACCCTTGATACCTCTTCGATTGGTGCAGAGTTCTTTTAAGAATTTGGCATACCTTGGGATTTGCTTAACGGATTCAAGTAGAGGAATGTTGATCTCCACACGCTTGAATATGTCCAAAACCTCATTTTGCATTGCTTATTCAGCCATATTCTTGGTTTGAACAACCCTATTTGGAAAAGGAAGGGGTTTAGGAGGAACATCATCAATATTTTTCTTACCTTTATCTTTCTCCTTGGATTTCTCATCAGTTGGTTTGGAATGCGGCTTCTCTAGAGTAGAGGTGAATCCCGGTGGAATGGTAGGTACAGATGTATCGTTCATTTTCTTCCCACTTCTCAATGTGATGGAACTAACATCCCCCTTTGGATTTGGAGTGGTTTGGGAAGGTAGATTTCAGTAATTCTTACTTACAAGTTCATGGAGGGTGGTGGCAATCTGGCTCATTTGAGTGTTCAACTCCCTCAGCTCCGAACTTTGACTCTTCAGCTCATTCTGTTGATTAAGAACAATTTGCTTCAAAAGATCATCAGTATTAGAATCTACCTTTGGTGGAGGATTCCCTTGTTACTGAATTTCTGATTCTTGGGCTTCAAATCTCCTTTGGGGTTGTTGGAAACCCTGATGGTAAGGCGGAGGCTGCTGGAAGTTTGGTTGAAAAGGGGGCCTTTGTTGTTGTCCAGAGCCATACCTCATATCCGGTTGATCTTTCCACCCTTGGTTGTATGTTGAAGCAAATGAATCAAACTTCTTTTGGGGATATGGTTGTTATTGCTACTGAAATGGTCTCCCTGGGAATACTGCTGCGCAATCCTCTGTCTCTTGTAGTTGTGGGCAACAGTCAGTTGGGTGGCTTGTCTCAGTGCAAATGCCACAAGGCCTTGAAGGAGGGGGTAGAGATGTCTTTTGTGCCAAAGCAATTTGCCTCACCATAGTTTTCAATTCTTCTAACTTGGTATCAATCAAATGACTCTCAAGAGAAGAAGGAATTACCTGATGTACTCCCCTGATATGTGGTGTACCTCTATCACTGAATTGTTGAGAGTTTTGGGCCATTTTGTCGATCAATGCTCGTGCATCTACTGGTGTCTTTTCCACCAATGCTCCTCCAGCTGCAGCATCCACCATGCTCCTCTCCATGGGTGTGAGTCCTTCATAGAAGTACTGGATGAGTAGTTGCTCACTGATTTGGTGATGTGGGCAGCTTGCACACAACTTCTTGAATCGCTCCCAGTACTCATACATTGACTCCCCTTGTGCTTGCTTGATCCCCGAGATCTCCTTATGAATGGAAGTGGGCCTTGATGCTGGAAAAAATTTCTGCAAGAAAAGACGTTTCAAATCGTTCCAACAAGTTACATCTTTGGGTTGTAAATAATACATCCAGTCTTTTGCAGCTCCATCAAGTGAGAATGGGAATGCTCTTAATTTGATTTGATCTTCAGAAACATTTCTTGGTTTAAAGGTTGAGCAAACCACATTAAATTCTTTCAAATGTTTATTGGGATCCTCACCAGAGAGGCCATGAAACTTTGGAAGTAAGTGAATTAACCCAGATTTCAGTTCAAAGTCCGATTCGAGATTTGGGTATGCAATACAATTTGGTTGATAGTTAATATCAGGTGCAGCCAATTCTAGAATGGTTCTATTAAGTTCATTTCCATTGTTTCCAGCCATTGGTTCCTCTTTAATGTTTGAATTTGAATTTCTTCCAATTTCAATGTTTCCAAATGAGAGGAATTCACCAACTGGTTGAATATTGAAACTTCCCGTAGACTGAGAATTTCTGATTCGATCCCTAAGGCTACGTTCAATCTCAGGGTCAAGATATAAGAGATCTTTGGGATTAGTTCATGTCATAGATTAAATAAAAATGAAAAGAAAGAAAGTGGACCATTGTAAAAAAAATTAGAAGTTTGAGTTGATGGTCCAAAAAGAAGTAGAAGAAAATAAAAGAAGAAGAAGAAAGATCAGATTGGGTAAAGAAGGAAGAAAGAAGAGAGGAAGAGAATAAAATGTAAAATAAAATAAATACCTATAATTGGTTGAAATAATTACTTGCCTCCCCGGCAACGATGACAATTTGAAAGAGCACTGTCGTGGGTGCCCTCAAATGATTAGTGTGATTTTGGGGTACTTAGGTGCAGCAGAGTGGCTGACCAAGGTCGTCTCTCAAAGGAGGAAGTGAATTTAACAACTTATTAGAGGTATTCTAAAAAAAAAAAATAGAATAGAATAGAATAAAAAAACTACTTTAAAGGATTGAGGTTTGTTGTAGTTTATGAATCTAGAAGAATTTTTCTGGAAGAAGATTGTATAATTTCTTTTTTTGTTTTTAGTTTTGAAATGAATTTCGATTAAAATGACACAACAAAAAGATGTTTTTTTAGAAATCTATTTAAAAGGTGTAATCAATCTAACTCTACCTCTTCAGTTTATTATTAATCATTATCATTTAAATTAACATTCACTTAATTATGATCCCTTAATTTTTTAAATCCCGAACCCTACGAGAATTAACTTTACCACGAAGATGATGTGAATTTAACCCTAGGCTAACTTCAGAACATGCAATCGCAACACCCTGCTTTGATTGATGTTCTAAGATTAGCTTATGGTCAGTGGTAAATTAAGGCACATATCCATTCTGTAAATGAGGATGAATTTTGTTTAGGGAATATATTTTAACTCTACAAATTTATCCCGTGTGGTCTTGTATTACAGATTAAGATCGTGCTCTCACAATTTACACAAAATCCCGACCTCGCGTGTTTTTGTGTTAATTGTTCAATTGCTTGCTTAGTTTCTTACAATTTAAAAACACAATTCATGGATCATATTAAGTGAATTACAGTATATCAATGATTCAAAATAATTAAATGAAGAGGGTAGAAGATAGATCGATTACTAAAAAACTACTCTTCCATGGGTGGCGTAATCATCGTAGAAGCGTTTTGCATGTGCAAAGGTTTATAATGGGTATAACCCAATAAAGCCTCTACTAAAGAATTATAGCCCAAATAGGAAGATTAAGAGAAGAAGAAATTTAAACAAAATAGAAGAAAAGAGAAGAAATAAAATAAGAACAAAAAAGTTTATTACACAAATGAAAACATTACAAAATGAAGAAGAGAAGGAGGCTTCGATGAGGGGATCCTTGCTTCAAGAGCTACCCCTCTTACAATGGTTGGAGAATTTGGGTGAAACAAATTCTCCTCTGCCTACAATCTCCTAATGCACGTCCCAACCCCTAAAAATGAGAAAAACTCCAATTTATAGAGGGGAGGGGAGGAGAGATTACAAGTGGTTTCAAGTGTGAATGTGGAAATTTGGACAAATATTTTAATGAAAATTGAACCACCCATTTGACCACTAAAACGCGTGAATTGGCCGGCATTCCAGAAGGATCAAATGTGCGTATATGGGTCCTCTATCTCCTCTACAAATGTGGGCTCAATAAAAGCCCATATGTAGGAGTTATGGTCGAAATACAGAAGCTTATCCATTCTGGCGAGTCCATCCCAGCTTTGCCTTTATGGACCAATTACTCCATTAAAATGAATTCTTTTGATCTAGTGTCCTGAATAACAGTTGTATCTAATTAAGTTAGGAACACTGTTACAAAATTTCAAATTAAAATAATAAATATAAAAATATTTATCTTCGAAATACTACAGTGAACTATAAAGGGTAAAACTGGAATTTTCATCAAATATTCAAATGAATGATCTAATCCCAAATATTTTATAAATAAACATATTTAACACAATGTGAGGAAATTATATCATTTATTATCAATAAAATATTCAATAAAATAGTGTTTTATCATTAGGCGAAACAACCTAAAGTCCACAGTTAACATCTAACAACATGCCAAGGCACCCATAAAGAAAGAAGTTAATGCTGAAACGATATAATTCCTCATACAGATTCTTATTGTGTAATATAATCCCTTTAATGTGATATCTCTAATCAAGAAGGTTGCATGCCAATTCCATCAACCTATGTGATCGATATCTCTTTCTTTAACTTCCTGAAAATAGAACTTTACTATAGAACACCATGGACATTGATTTATTTATCCTATAGCATTTGTATAAAATGGAATGAGATATTAACTTCCATTAAAATAATATAAGGGAAAAATAATTTCTCACATTATTTATTAATGAAATATTACTCATGATGCACCCAACATATCCTACCTCTCCATGAACATATTTCATCATGGTTTTCATCAATACATAAAATTACATGAATCATAATACTCATTAATAATAATCTTAAAGTCTAAGGATCAATACAAATGTCTGCAGATAGGAACATCCAATGATACATTTAAATTTGGTTTTCCTATTGGTGGGTCTCGTTCTCATAATATCGTACATTGGATATTACCAAGAGAGTATACCATGAGAAGACACCTCAAAGTCCTATGAGTCTCCAAACCTGATAGCCTATATCATTTTTGTCCCTCAAATGATATTATCTGGATATAGAACATATATTTAAGAATAGTTTCTTAGCACTTCTAGGTTCTTATCATAGTGGGGGAATACTATGACCTTTTAGCACGACAACTACTCTTATGAAATTATCACATACTATGTTATGCAGAAGAACAATCATGATGTGATAAAGAGTTTATTAATATTAAAAACTATGAATATAGGTTATCATAAAGTAAACAGAAGTTGGTATTAGGGAAATAACTCCAATAAAATCCCACTTTCACTATAGCCAACTGATAAAACCTTCTGTCTTCTAGCTCTCACATGATACTCATATTTCTGCTGAGAAATTCCTTTAGTCAAGGGGTATACCAATTTTGTAAGGGTTGGTATCCTGAGAACCAACTGTTTTGTACTTTGATTACATCAATGTTCACTTATTATATTGTTCATTGTTATGCATGAATATAATATAATAATGTCCTGGAATATTTTTTGCATTAATAAGGCCATGGAAGATCCCCACTATGATGAGAACCTTGAAATTCTATAATAATATTCTTAAATAAAGTTCTACGGTTGGATGGAATACTATGATAGGACACATAGTATACAGACCGTCATGTGCGAGTACTTGTAAGAAGACGAGACTCTCTCTCATGGAGTTCACACTTGGTAATCTCCAAGATGGGAGATTATGACAACCGACCTTCCAGTAGCAATTCCGCATGTCTTAGTGTCATCATAAATTTCTATCTACAAGCATGTGTAATGGTCCTTAGATTGGAAGATTATCATTAACTCATGTCATAACTCGCGCACTTAGATTTACTGATGAAAACCGTCACGCAGACAGTTGGTGGGAAGTAGGGTACGTTGGGTGCGTTACGAGTGACATGTTGTTAATGGATAAGTCAAGGAAGGATTTGTACCTTCCATTTTTGGAAGTTGATATCTCGATCCTTTGATTGAAATAGAACTGTCACATTAAATTCCATGGCCATGGTGTAAACGATGAGTTTATTTCAGGTAGTCAAAGAACGACGGATCAAACATATAGGTTTATGACACTGCCATGAAACCTGCTTGATGAGATATCAAGACAAGGGGATTAAATTACACAGTAAGCATTCGTATGAGGTGATACGTCAATGCGGTGTCAACTTTTTTCTCTTGGGTTCCATGACCCGTTGCTAGACAGTAATCTTGGACTTTAGGCAAGCTCACCTAATGCCAATGAGAAAGAGGCCTATATGGTCACACACTAAGTGTATTCAAGTATCTCAAGTAGAATAAAGATTATTACCGTACATGGTTTAATAATTATTCAAGGAATCCTAAATAATTTGAATGATGGAGGAAGAAGGAAATGAAAAACAAGATATACATGCCGTGTATTATAGATTACACGCCGTGTAGTTTTTCATGGAAAACAAGTACACGCCGTGTATTAATAATTACATGCTGTGTAGTTTTCTTTATGGAAAGGAAATGAATAAATGAAGACAAGATATACACACCGTGTACATTAAATGTACACGCCGTGCAGTTTTCAATGAAAAACAAGTACACACCGTGTAGTTTTTCCAGTTGGGATTTTGAGGATATAATATTGTTTTAAATGATATTTTTTATAATCAGCATGGGCGCATGTCAAGGAATTAATTATTCGACATGGGGTTTTAAACAAGAGTCAATGAAATAAATAAAACACGTAACACATTTATTTATTGTCATAAATCTACAACCTCAAACCTGATTATAAATATCCTCACAACCCCAACTCTTTTCCTACCCACACACAACAATTCTGGAGAATTATTTCAAGCCTGAAAGAACCTCTTCCTCCAAGAACACTCTCAAGACTGAGAGAGATCCTCTTCCATCGGATCAAAATGATCTAAGGCGGACAACACAAGTAAAAGTTTCTCCACGCTAGCACCCAGAGACTCCTTTGGCGACGTCCCGAGATACGAGGTACACATGTGGATCACCGCTAGAGGAAGTCTACACTTGGCTTCTGTGATGCAACGACGAATCACATCGGAACGTGATCAAGAACATCAATGAAGAAAGAACACCCAAAAGGTATTTATTTTCAATTTATTAAATTAATTATAATCAACGTGTAATGATTCTACTTTATGGTTCCGGGACATTCTATTTCTTTTGTCTATTTCTGTGATTCAATCCATGGAAACTGGCGTTTATCGTCGTATTGATCCTGGATTGATCATTGTTAATGAAAAAAATCCAAGTGGGCACATCCACCCATGTGCTTCCGCTGCGCCCAGAACCTTCAAATGGTATCAGAGCGAGGTAACAACGTTGATTATAGTTATTTAATTTTCATTGATAATTTACGCATTTATATTTGATTCAATTCGAAATAAATCGTTCTATAAATCTGAATAAACGAGATCTATTCTTCCTCCTTCATTTATTGATTCATATAACAGAAACAGCCTTTTAATTTTAATTTTTGATTAAAATAAAAACGAGGAACTCATCCTGAGGAGCCGCTCTTTCTGTCTGTACAACACGGGATTACACGGCATGTAATTAAAACTACACACCGTGTACTTCGGTTCAACGAACCGGCACTGGTCCACCAAACCACGTTGTGTGAATTGATTATTCCTAAGTATTAATCATGCCATGTTGACCAAAATTGAGCGGCACGTGGAACCAGAATACATGACGTGTATGTTGGAGCAACACGTCGTGTAGTCCGTTCTAGCCTAGGTGAAACCGTGTACAAGGATAAGCTGTGTACTGTGTACACGGGATTGCCAGGACGGTTACTGCGTAACAATGAAGTACACGCCGTGTATGATTCATCTACACGCCATGTACTCAAAAATTTCCAAAGTAGATAAAACATGCCAAAGCCCCCGGCGTGTACTTTGGATAAAGTGCGAAAAGAAATACACGCTGTGTAATTATAAACTACACGCCGTGTACTTTCCAGAAATGGAATTTCACCAGGTTTCCTCCGATGTACAAAGACCCGTACAAGGAATATGGATGAGAAGAATCTCAAGGAAATTCAGAAAGGAATTTAAGATAAAGAATTGATTAATTATAGGATCATAATTAATTGAATTCGAGCGTGACTTATCTTAAATTAAAGAACAATTAAAAGAACTTGAATTCTAAATATGTGTAAATGTCGTTGCATGAAATGGATGATTATGAGCTAGACCAAGGACCCTTTGTATGTGTATGGTTTCATTTAAATTTATTTAATTTAAATTTGTTGGCCTGTGAACCTTCTTCCAATAAAATGTAGGGCCTGCGTGCCCATGGTTTCTTTAATGTAAACTGATGTAATGGAGGATCTCCCAAGCTAGAGGAGACAGTTCAAATCCCTAAGATGAGGTGAAACCGATGCAAGAAGATACAAAGGTGGACAGGTGGGAGCTGAAAAACACGAACCATCAAGTTCAAGGTGTTTTCCCTAGGTCAGGGTTAGCTTATCAAAACCGCTATATAATCTAAACCAAATAGAATCTCATGATCATGCCATCTTATTTTATTTCTATCTAATTGCATGGTTTATTTATTATGTATGTGTTGTCGCGATCACATAATTAATAAAATGAACAAGAATGCAAAGATGGAATAAAATAAAAACCGAACTATGCATAAACATTATCAGAACATGGTTAATCACTTAAGAAAACATCACTTAATATTAACAAGCATGTGATAATGTGAAACTATGCATAAAGGAATAAAATCCCTCAATACCATATTAAGTCAGACCAAGCCTTCTGTTACCTGATTAAGGGAAAGACTCAATAAAACTATGTGTTTGACCAACCCTTGTTGGGACACTTACTTTTATAAAGGAAGCCCTTATGAAAGGTTTCAGGTTGACTTAACCATATTACATCAAGAGAAGTAGACCTTGCTAGACTTGGTGTAATATTGGAGGTAAGAGTTGAGGAAATACAAGTTAGGATTTTAGGATTGGGAAGTCCACTCAATAGATCAAGGAACTATAAGCTCACAGTTGGCAAAGACCTACCTACCTAAATACCTGCAAATAGCTTGACCAACCCTTGTTGGGGTTATGCGAAGGGGAATATGGATCCTTGCCACTTGAATGTCAAAGCAACTGGACATTCTGAGTTCAATGGTGAGGGCCATTGGGACTTGATAAAAATAGTGGGAGAATTAATAAATTCTTTTATTATTTTTCATAAAATGTAATCAAGAAAGTACTGATAAATCTGCTCTTTTAATTTTTAGAATCGAAATGACAAACTCGTCAACCACATTCTCTCTGCAATCAATTCTGGATAAAAACAATATCCTCACCGACAGTAAATTTTAGAAATGGTTTAGGCCCCTTCAGGTTATCCTACGCCATGAATGAAAGTTTTATGTGCTGGAGTCCTCACTTCCTGATTCTCTTGCCCCAGGGGTGAGTGATGAAGAATTCCTGGTCTATGATCAACATTTGAACGACACTCTCGACATTCAATGTTTGATTCTATCATCGATGTCTAGTGAGCTCGTGAAGTCTCATGAAGAAATGGATGCCTATAGCATGATCGAGAACCTCCGTGGTCTATACCAGGAGAGAGAAAGACATGAAAGATTTGAGATCTCCAAGGCTCTATTTTAGAGAAAGCTTGGAGAGGGTGCCCCAGCCGGGCCTCATGTATTCAAGATCATTGGCTACATTGAGCGCTTGGAGGTTCTAGGGTTTAAAATCCCTGAAGAACTGGGCACCGATCTCATTCTTGCATCACTCCCCCAGAGCTTCTCAAACTTTGTTGTTAATTTCAACATGAACAACATTGAGAAGTCTCTATCTGATCTTCTTATCCTTATTCGCCAAGTAGATAATGACATGAAGTGTGAAAAGCCTTATGTCCTTATGGTGAATAAAAGGAAAGGGGGAGGCGAAGATATTTAATCCCAAAGATTCTTCAAGGCCTTCCAAGAAAAATAAGATCAAAGGGGAGGCAAGAGAATAAGAGGTTATTTGTTTTCCATGTGGCAAGAAGGGCCACTGGAAGAAAAACTGCACCCAGCCTAGGAAGCAAGGGGAATCTTCAGGTGCATTTTTTATCGAATTCAATCTATCTGTTTCTACAAATTGGGTATTAGATACTGCTTGTGGTGCTCATATCTATATCCAAATACAGGAAACAAGTAGATTCAAGAAGATTGATCGAGGGGAGGAAGATCTACGATCAACCAACAGAGCCAGACTCACTACTGTAGCTATCAGAGACTACCATCTCACATTACCTACAGGGATGGTCTTGGTTTTGAAAGGATGTTATTATATACCCTCTGTAACCAAAAACATTATTCCAATATCCAGATTAGATACTGATGGATTCATCTTCATGTTTGGAAGTGGATGTTGCTACTTTTATAAAGATAGAATTTGTTTTGGTAGGGCACATTTATATAACAACCTTTATGTGTTAGAATACACAAACCAAGTAATGGAAATTGATGACAAAGTTAATTCACATGACTCATACCACACCCAACATTGGCATCACTGGCTAGGTCATTTCAATGAGAAACTTTTGACAAAATTACATCAAGATGGGTATTTAGATTCTTTCGAACTAAAACCACTTGGTGTATGTCATGCGTGTCTACAAGGCAAAATGACCAAATCCCCATTTAGTGGGAAAGGTGAAAGAGCTAAAGAGATTCTAGAATTAGTTCACACAAATGTGTGTAGGCCATTTCCAGTTGAGGAAAGGGGTGGGTTCTCATACTTCATAACTTTTACTAATGATTTTAGTAGATATGGATATATCTACTTAATGAGGTATACGTCAGATTCTTTTGATCGGTTCAAATAATACAAGAATGAAGTTGAGAACCAGCTTGATAAGAAGATTAAGAAACTTTGCTCAGATAGAGGAGGAGAATATCTTAATCAGTACTTCATTGATTTCTTACGGGAGTTTGGGATTCTATCTTAACTCACTCCTCCATACATGCCCCAGTGGAATGGTGTAAGTGAAAGGAGGAACTGCACCCTGTTGGACTTGGTGAGATCAATGATGAGTCATGTGAGTCTTCCATTATCCTTTTGGGGATATGCAATACAAACAACAACACACATACTAAACCAAGTACCAACTAAATCGATAAATGGTATTCCATACGAGTTATGGAGTGGACGCAAAGCCATGTTATCGAATTTACACGTGTGGGGTAGCGAAGCATTTGTTAAGGCCACTTCAGGTAAAAAACTTGCACCCCGAGGCACAAAGTGTATCTTTATAGGATATCCTAAGGAAACAAGGGGATATTACCTATACAACCCCTTAGACAAAAAGGTTACAATGACAAGACACGCCATATTCCTTGAGAGGGAGAACATCTCCAAAAGAGATATTGGGAGTAAGATAGACTTCGATGAAGTTGAGGCTCAAGATACACAGGAGTTGGTACAAGAAAAGATTCCACAAAGCCCCGTGGAAAAGAAATCTATTCCTGAGACACAAGAACTATGTAGGAGCATGAGAGAGGTGAGAGAACCAGAACGATATGGTTTTCTTGTCACCGAGGATGGTGACTCATTATTTGTTGAAAATGATGATCCTCTTACCTATAAGGAATCAGTTGAAGGCACAGACATTGCCAAGTGGCAAGAATCCATGAATTCTGAAATGGATTCCATATACCAAAACCAAGTCTGGATTTTGGTAGATCCTCCAGTCGATGTAAAGCCTGTTGGTAATAAATGGGTATTCAAGAAGAAACTGGACATGGAGGGGCAAGTCAACACCTATAAGGCATGAATGGTTGTAAAAGGTTTTTGACAACGTCAAGTAATTGACTATGATGAAACCTTTTCATCAGTTGCGATGCTTAAATCCATCAGAATCCTATTGGCCATTGTTTCTTACCATAACTATGAAATTTGGAAAATGGATGTCAAAACAGATTTTCTTAATGGGAACCTCCAGGAAGATGTCTACATGACAAAACCTGAAGGGTTTGCGACTCCAAAGGATGCCAAGAAGGTATGCAAGTTGCATAAATCCATTTATGGATTAAAGCAAGCATCAAGGTCATGGAACATTCGTTTTGATGAAGCTGTAACGGAATTTGGATTTGTTAAGAATGAATGTGAGCCTTGTGTCTACAAGAGGTTTAGTGGGAGTGCAATCGTTTTCCTAATAGTATATGTTGATGACATATTACTAATTGGAAATGAAGTACCTGTCTTACAGTCAGTTAAGGCATGGTTGCATAAATGCTTCTCCATGAAAGACTTGGGCGAGGCAGCATATATTATTGGGATCAAGATCCATCGTGATAGATCCAAGAGAATACTGGGCCTAAGTCAAAGTATATACATTGAAAAGATACTGAAGAGATTCAGTATGGAAGAATCCAAGAGGGGATTGTTGCCAGTGTCACATGGCATTAATCTTTCCAAGAAAATGTGTCCTCAAACACATGAGGAAAGAAAGAGAATGGAAAGGATCCCTTATGCATCCGTGATTGGGTCAGTCATGTATGCTATGCTATGTACGAGGCTAGATGTTTCTTACGTATTAAGTGCAGTAGGGAGATATCAAGCTGATCCAGGAGACCGCCATTGGATGGTAGTCAAGACTATCCTTAAGTATCTGAGGCGTACTAAGGATATGTTCCAGGTTTATGGAGGAGATGAGGAACTAGTCATTAGAGGACATGTAGATGCTAGTTTCCAGACTGATCAAGATGACATGAAGTCATAGACTGGATACATATTCAGTTTGAATATAGGTGTAGTGAGCTGGAAGAGCTCAAAGCAGAGTGTGGTGGAAGATTCTACAGCGGAGTCTGAGTATATCGCAGCTTCTGAGGTAGCTAAAGAAGAAGTACGGATGCGAAGCTTCGTCCAAGAGATGGATGTAGTACTGAGAAGTAAATATCCTGTCACACTCTATTGTGATAATACTGTAGCAGTGGAACTTGCAAAAGATCCAAGGTCACATCAGCGGACAAAGCACATACTTCAGAAGTATCATCTCTTGAGGGATTTTTCTTAGAGAGGTGTAGTTGCAGTGAGCAGTATTTCCACGGAAGCCAACATGGAGGACCCCTTGACTAAAGCCTTGACTTAGAAGAAACATGATCATCATGTAAGGTCTAGTAGACTAAAATTCATAGGCAGTTGGCTCTAGTCCAAGTGGGAGTTTGTAAGGGTTGGTGTCCTAAGAACCAACTGTTTTGTACTTTGATTACATGAATGTTTACTTATTATATTGTTCATTATTCTGTATGAATATAATATAATAATGTCCTAGAATATTTGTTGCATTAATAAGGTCATGGAAGATCCCCGCTATGATGAGAACCTTTAAATGATATAACAATATTCTTAAATAAATTTCTACAGTTGGATGACATACTATGATAAGACACATAGTATATAGACTGTCATGTGCGAGTTCTCATAAGAAGATGATACTCTCTCTCATGGAGTTCGCACTTGGTAATATCCAAGATGGGAGATTATGAGAACAGACTCTCCAGTAGAAATTCCACATGTCTTGGTGTCATCGGACATTGCTATCTACGAGCATGTGTAATGATCCTTAGACTGGAATATTATCATTAACTCATGTCATGACTCACACACTTAGATTTACTGACGAAAACTGTCACGCAGATAGTTGGCGGGAAGTAGGGTATGTTGGGTGAATTATGAGTGACATGTTGTTAATGGATAAGTCAAAGAATGATTTGTCCCTTCCATTTATGGATGTTGATATCTCGGCCCTTTGATTGAAATAGAGCTATCGCATTAAATTCCATGGCCATGGTGCAAACGACGAGTTTATTTCAGGTAGTCAAAGAACGACGGATCAAGCATATAGGTTTATGAAACTACCATGAAACCTGCTTGATGAGATATCGAGACAAAGGGATTAAATTACATGGCGTCAACTTCTTTCTTTTGGGTGCCTTGACCCGTTTCTAGACAGTAATCTTGGACTTTAGGCAAGCTTACCTAATGCCAACGAGAAAGAGGCCTAGAGGGTCACACACTAAGTGTATTAAAGTATCTCAAGTAGAATAAAGATTATTCCCATACGTGGTTTAATAATTATTCAAATAATCCTAAATAATTTTAGTGATGGAGGAAGAAGTAAATGAAAAACAAGATATACACACCGTGTATTAAAGATTACACGCCGTGTAGTTTTTCATGGAAAACAAGTACACGCCGTGTATTAATAATTACATGCCGTGTAGTTTTCTTTATGGAAAGTAAATGAATAAATGAAAACAATATATACACGCTGTGTACATTAAATGTACACTCCGTGTAGTTTTCAATGAAAAACAAGTACACACCGTGTATTTATTAATACAGGCCGTGTAGTTTTTCCAGTCGGGATTTTGAGGATATAATATTGTTTTAAATGTTATTTATTATAATTAGTGTGGGTGCATGTCAAGGAATTAATTATTCAACATGGGGTTTTAAATAAGATTCAATGAAATAAATAAAATGTGTAACGCGTTTATTTATTGTCATAACTCTACAACCTCAAACCTGATTATAAATATCCTCACAACCCCAACTCTTTTCCTACCCACACACAACAATTATGGAGAATTCTTTCAAGCCCAAAAGAACCTCTTCCTCCATGAACGCTCTTAAGACTGAGAGATATCCTCTTCCATCAGATCAAAATGATCTAAGGTGGACAACGCAAGAAAAGGTTTCTCCACGCTAGCACCCTGAGACTCCTTTGGCAACGTCCTGAGATATGAGGTACACGTGTGGATCACCGCTAGAGGAAGTCTACACTTGGCTTCTGCGACGCAACAGTGAATCACATCGGAACGTGATCAAGAACATAAACAAAGAAAGAACACCCAAAAGGTATTTCTTTTCAATTGATTAAATTAATTATAATCAACGTGTAATGATCCTACTTTATGGTTCTGGGAATTTTTATTTCTTTTGTCTATTTCTGTGATTCAATCCGTGGAGACTGGCGTTTATCGTCGTATTGATCCCAGATTGATCATTGTTAATGACAAAAAGGCAAGTGGGCACATCCAACCACGCGCTTCCGCTGCACCCAGAACCTTCAAATTTCTCTTCCATGGGTACTCTTCTTAATGAAACTTCACCCCTATGATGAAAATCCCTCAATAGGTGATACTTATGGAGTATGTGCTTTATCCGTTGGTGTGACCTTGGATATTTTTCAAGAGCCACCACTATAGTATTATCAAAATACAATGCGATAGTTTCTTTACTGCTAGGTACCACATCATGCTTCTAGAAAAAGTTTCATATCCAAACGACTTCCTTGGCTATATCAGAATCTGCTATATACTCATTCTTTCTTTATCCTGTTGTGTCTGAGGACACATTTTCATAGAAATATGTAAACCATGTGACATTATAACCAATCCCTTCTTGGATTGTTCCATAATAAATCTCTTTAGTATCTGGTCAACATATATATTTTGAATTAGTCCAAGAAGCCTCTTTGATCTATCATGAATAATATTGATACCTTGAATACATGTTACTTTACGTAAGTCCTTCATAGAGAAATAATTTTTAAACTAGTTCTTCATAGACTATAAGACTGGTATGTCAATTCCAATGGTAATATGTCATCAACATATACTACTAGGATAATGACTAAATTTCCACTAAACCACTTGTAAAAACATGGATCACATTCATTCTTTATGAAACTAAATTCTTTTACAGCTTCATGAAATCGAATGTTCCATGAACTGGATGATTTCTTTAATCCATAAATGGATCTTTGCAATGTTAAAATCCTTTTGGCATTACATGGAGTCACAAAACCTTATGGTTTCATCATATAGAAATCTTCTTAAAGGTTACCATTAAGGAATGTAGTTTTGAAATCAATTTTCAAAATTTCATAGTCATGGTAATTTTCTATAACAAGTAGAATTATGATGGATTTAAACACGGAAACTAGTGAAAAGGTTTCATCGTAGTCAATTCCTTGATGATATTTAAACCCTTTATCCACTAGACTTAGTATATAGGTATTTAATTTACATTACATGTCTAGTTTTCTCTTCAATACCCATTTTCACTCAACATGATTTAAATCAGTTAGTGCATCGACCATAACCAAATCTTTATTCTGATATATGGAATCCATTTCAGAATTCATGGATTCTTTCCATCTTTTAACTTCTGATATCTTACTACCTCTTTGTATGATAGAGGTTCATAATTATCAACCAATAACGAGTCACCATCTCCAGTGGCTAGAAAACCATATCTCTCTGGTTCTCTTACCTCTCTTGTTCTCCTATACAATACTTGTGTTTCAGGAACTACTTATTCTATGGGGACTTTTGGAATCTATTTCTTTACCAAATATTGTATATTTTGAGCATAAACTTCATCAAAGTAAATCATTCTCCCACTATCCTTTTTGAGGATGTGCTCTCACTCAATAAAGACAACTTGTCTGGTGATAATAACTTTATTTTCTGAGGGGTTGTATAGGTAGTAACCCTTTGTTTCCTTGGGATACCCTATAAAGATACATTTTATTCCCCATGGTGCTATTTTATTTTCAGATAAGACCTTAAAAAACACCTCGCAACCCCATACACGTGTATGCAACAAAACAAGTTTCTTTCCACTCTATAACTCAAATGGAATTCCATTTTCCACTTTAGTTGGTACTTAGTTTAATGTGTATGTCATAATTTTTAATTCATATCCCCAAAAGGATAATAGAATATCTACACGACTCATCATTGACCTTACCATGTCTAAAAAAAGTATGTTTCCTACTTTCACTAACACCATTACAATGTGGTGTGTAAGGTGGAGTAAGTTGAGATAGAACCATAAAATCCCATAGAAAGTTGATAAAATCTTTGTTAAAATATTATCCACCTTATTCCGATTGAATATTATTTATATTCTTTCCAAGTTGATTCTATACTTCCTTATTGAATTCCTTGAATTTCTCAAAGGATCCAAACTTATACCTCATCGAGTATACATAACCATATCCACTCAAGTCATCAGTAAAAGTTATGAAGTAAGAATAACAACCACAACACTACTGGAAGAGAAGGTTATACCAACGGTTATAAACCGTTGGTATAGGCTGGAAAACCGTTGGTATATCCTATACCAACGGTTTTCCAAACCATTGGCTAGTAAGCTGCGAGGAAATCCTTATACCAACGGTTTGATCTAAACCATTGGTATATTGGTTATATAAATTTCACCCAATGTATGCCAATGGTTATAAACCGTTGGTACTGCATTTTAGGAAGTATTATACCAACAGTTTTAAACCGTTGGTAATGTGGTTTTCAGAAAAACTTATAACAATGGTTCAGAACCGTTGGTATTGTATTTTCCAGCAACACCTATACCAACAGTTTATAATCGTTGGTATTGGTTTTCCAGAAATCCAGACACCTATACCAATGGTTTTAAACCGTTGGTATAAGTTTTTACAGAAATCCACAACACCTATACCAACGGTTTAAAACCGTTGGTATAATGTTTTTCCAGAATTCCAGCACCCTTATACCAACGGTTTTGAACCGTTGGTATTGAGTTTTTCTAGAACTGCAGCCCAGCAGCCCCCCTCCCTCCAGTAGCCCCTCCACTATACACCTGCATAAATAAAATCACAAAAACCACATACAGACTTGAAATAGTATAAAAAACACCTAAAATAGAACAAAAAAAAAACAAATAAAATCACCAAACTCTTCCAACCATGTCATGTACAACAATTCCTTATTTCAATCTTCATAAGACAAAAATCATCCAGTAGTAATTCACCTCACCCCTGCACAACCCCCCAACCAGCATAGCCCCCACCTCCCCATAAAATTCTAATAGGCAGAATAGTATGAGAAATACCTATTAGAGTTGAATAAGAGTTTGAAATTGGCTCATATCCCATTTTTTTTATGATCCTGGATTTGGGTATGTAATGATTTGTGATGAATTATGCATTGAACTTGTATTGTGTATAATATATGGTGAAAAGGTATTTTCTTAGGAGTCTCATCACTTATGAACCCATGAGTGAAACTACCCAACTCATGAAAAAGAGTTTGCGACTATCGTTGATAAGTGTAAATTTCAGTTGTATTCACTTAAAATGATGTCCTTTTCAAACACAAGAAAGACACTTTTAGTGGTACCGGCCACACCTGCCCTTGGATTGAGGTGGGTTTGACTCGTATACGTTAAAAATGACCCATGGATCGTTTTCTTAAAGTTTCAACAGAATTCGAATGCGTTTGGTCAATTTTTCGTATGCCGATAGTTGTTTTCACTTAAAATCCTGTCCATTTCAAATAAAAGTGAGACAGTTTGAGTGGTACCAGCCACACCGTGCCTCATATTGAGGCGGGGTTGAATCTTACACGAAAAAAATGACCCATGGATACTTTTCCTAAAGTATCAACAGAATCCAAATGCGTTTGATCTGTTTCCCGTATGTCAGTTGTTGTTTTTACTTAAACTGTTGTCCATTTCAAAGAAAAGTGAGACACTTTGAGTGGTGCCGGACACACCATGCCTCAGATTGAGGCGGGGTTGACTCGTACACGTCAAAAATGACCCATGGATCGTTTTCCTAAAGTATCAACACAATCCGAATGTGTTTGGTTAGTTTTCCATATGTCGTTTATTTTAATTAAAAGCGCATCCATTTTAAACAGAAGAAAGTCACTTTTAGTGCTACCGGCCACACCGGCCCTCTAATTCAGGCGGGGTTGACTCGTACCCATCACAAAGGACCCATGGATAGTTTTCCTAAAATTTCAACAGAATCCGAATGAGTTTGGTCAGTTTTCCGTATGCCGGTAGTTGTTTTCACTTAAAATCCTGTCCATTTCAAATAAAAGTGAGACTGTTTGAGTGGTACCGGCCACATCGTGCCTCAGATTGAGGCGGGGTTGACTCGTACATGACACAAATGAACCATGTATACTTTTACTAAAGTATCAACAGAATCTGAATGCGTTTGGTCCGTTTTCCGTATGTCAGTTGTTGTTTTTACTTAAACTGTTGTCCATTTCAAAGAAAAGTGAGACACTTTGAGTGGTGTCGGCCACACCACTCCTCGTATTGAGGCGGGGTTGACTCGTACACTTCAAAAATGACCCATAGATCGTTTTCTTAAAGTATCAACACAATCTGAATGCGTTTGGTCAGTTTTCCGTATGTCGTTTATTTTAATTAAAAGCGCATCCATTTTAAATAGAAGAAAGACACTTTTAGTGGTACCGGCCACACCGGACCTCTGATTGAGGCGAGGTTGACTTGTACACGTCACAAATGACCCATGGATATTTTTACTAAAGTTTCAACAGAATCCAAATGCGTTTGGTCGGTTTTCCGTATGCCGGTAGTTGTTTTCACTTAAAATCCTGTCCATTTCAAATAAAAGTGAGACAGTTTGAGTGGTATCGACCACACTATGCCTCAGATTGAGGCGGGGTTTACTCGTACACAACAAAAAAGAACCATGGATACTTGTCCTAAACTATCAACATAATCTGAATGTGTTTGTTCTATTTCCCATATGCCAGTTGTTGTTTTTACTTAAACTTTTGTCCATTTCAAAGAAAAGTGAGACACTTTGAGTGGTGCCAGCCACACCATGCCTTAGATTGAGGCGGGGTTGACTTTTACACATCAAAAATGACCCATAGATCGTTTTAATAAAGTATCAACACAATCCGAATGCGTTTGGTCAGTTTTCTGTATGCCGTTTATTTTAATTAAAAGCACATCCATTTTAAACAGAAGAAAGACACTTTTAGTGGTACCGGCCACACCGGCCCTCAGATTGAGGCAGGGTTGAGTCATACATGTAAAAAATGACCCATGGATCGTTTTACTAAAGTTTCAACAGAATCCGAATGCGTTTGGTCGGTTTTCCGTATGCCGGTAGTTGTTTTCACTTAAAATCCTGTCCATTTCAAATAAAAGTGAGACATTTTGAGTGGTACCGGCCACACTGTGCCTCAGATTGAGGCGGGGTTTACTCTTACACAACAAAAATGACCCATGGATACTTTTCATAAAGTATCAATAGAATCCGAATTTTTTTGGTCCATTTCCCATATTTCAATTGTTGTTTTTACTTAAACTGTTGTCCATTTCAAAGAAAAGTGAGACACTTTGAGTGGTGCCGGCGACACCACGCATCGGATTGAGGCAGGGTTTACTCGTACACATCAAAAATGACCCATGGACCGTTTTACTAAAGTATCAACACAATCTAAATGCGTTTGGTCGGTTTTCCGTATGTCGTTTATTTTAATTAAAAGCGCATCCATTTTAAACAGAAGAAAGACACTTTTAGTGGTACCTGACACACCGGCCCTAGGATTGAGGCGGGGTTGACTCTTACATGTAAAAAATGACCCACAGATTGTTTTCCTAATGTTTCAACAGAATCTGAATGCGTTTGGTTGGTTTTCCGTATGCCGGTAGTTGTTTTCACTTAAAATCCTATCCATTTCAAATAAAAGTGAGACAATTTGAGTGGTACCGGCCACACCATGCCTCAGATTGAGGCGGGGTTGACTCGTACATGACAAAAATTACCCATGGATACTTTTCTTAAAGTATCAACAGAATCCTAATGCGTTTGGTCCATTTCCCGTATGTCAGTTGTTGTTTTTACTTAAACTGTTGTCCATTTCAAAGAAAAGTGAGACACTTTGAGTGGTGCTGGCCATACCGTGCCTCATATTGAGATGGGGTTGACTCGTACACATAAAAAATGACCCATGGATCGTTTTCCTAAAGTATCAACACAATCCGATTGCATTTGGTCAGTTTTCCGTATGTCGTTTATTTTAATTAAAAGCGCATTCATTTTTAACACAAGAAAGACACTTTTAGTGGTACCAGCTACAACGGCCCTAGGATTGAGGTGGGGTTGACTCTTACACATCAAAAATGACCCATGGATCGTTTTCCTAAAGTTTCAACAGAATCTGAATGCGTTTGGTCGGTTTTCCGTATGCCGGTAGTTGTTTTCACTTAAAATCCTGTCCATTTCAAATAAAAGTGAGACAATTTGAGTGGTACCGGCCACACCGTGCCTCAGATTGAGGCGGGGTTGACTCTTACATGACAATAATGACCCATGGATACTTTTCCTAAAGTATCAATATAATCTGAATGCGTTTAGTTCGTTTCCCGTATGTCAGTTGTTGTTTTTACTTAAACTGTTGTCCATTTCAAAGAAAAGTGAGATACTTTGAGTGGTGTCGGCCACACCGCGCCTCTGATTGAGGCGGGGTTGACTCGTACACATCAAAAATGACCCATGGATCATTTTACTAAAGTATCAACACAATCCTAATGCGTTTGGTTGGTTTTCCATATGTCATTTATTTTAATTAAAATTGCATCCATTTTAAACAAAAGAAAGACAGTTTTATTGGTACCGGCCACACCGGCCCTCAGATTGAGGCGGGGTTGACTTGTACACGTCACAAATGACCCATGGATCGTTTTCCTAAAGTTCCAACAGAATCCGAATGCGTTTGGTCGGTTTTCCGTATGCCAGTAGTTGTTTTCACTTAAAATCCTGTCCATTTCAAATAAAAGTGAGACAATTTGAGTGGTACCGGCCACAAAGTGCCTCAGATTGAGGCGAGGTTGACTATTACATGAAAAAATGACCCATGGATACTTGTCCTAAAGTATCAACAGAATCCTAATGCGTTTGGTCCGTTTCTCATATGTCAGTTGTTGTTTTTACTTAAACTGTTGTCCATTTCAAAGAAAAGTGAGACACTTTGAGTGGTGCCGGACACAACGCACCTTGGATTGAGGCGGGGTTGACTCGTACACGTCACAAATGACCCATGGATCGTTTTCCTAAAGTATCAACACAATCCTAATGCGTTTGGTTGGTTTTCCATTTGTCGTTTATTTCCATTAAAAGCGCATCCATTTTTAACACAAGAAAGACACTTTTAGTGGTACCAGCCACAACGGCCCTCAGATTGAGGTGGGGTTGACTCGTACACATCAAAAATGACCCATGGATCATTTTCCTAAAGTTTAAATAGAATCCGAATGCGTTTGATCGGTTTTCTGTATTCCTGTAGTTGTTTTCACTTAAAATCCTATCCATTTCAAATAAAAGTGAGACAGTTTGTGTGTTATCGGCCACATCATGCCTCAGATTGAGGTAGGGTTGACTCGCACATGACAAAAATGACCCATGGATACTTTTCCTAAAGTATCAACAGAATCTGAATGCGTTTGGTCTGTTTCCCGTATGTCAGTTGTTGTTTTTACTTTAATTGTTGTCCATTTCAAAGAAAAGTGAGACACTTTGAGTGGTGCCGACCACACTGCGTCTCGGATTGAGGTGGGGTTGACTCGTACATGTCAAAAATGACCCATGGATTGTTTTCCTAAAGTTTCAATAGAATCCGAATCCATTTTTAGTGCACTCTAAGCCACCAACCATAAACTAAAAGTGCTGTCAATAATTGATATTAAGGGTGAAATATAAACTCTTCATATTTTTCATATTATATATGCAAAATTTTCACATAATATAATATAAAAATTTCTCAAAATTACTCAATTTAATACATATAAATATTATAAGTAATTGGATATTTTTTGTTTGTAAATTATATTCCCAATCAATGAAAATATATAAAATAGAGAATAAAAATGTTAAAAATAAATTTTTTAACCAAAGAAATTAACCAATATTTCATTATCATTAAAATACATTTATCAAAATAAAAAAGTCACACACTTATTTATATTTTTTAACCAAGGGAATTCATCACCTAATAAATAATTTTCCACCTCAAAAACCCTCATTTTATTATTTTTAACATGAACCCCCAATATTACCCATGGATCTAAAACACATAATTTTTCATGTCATTTCCTTAGGCCCTAAATCTTAATTATGGATGACCATATGTCCTTAGTCCATAGAACACCCATGACCTGACCTGTCCCGACCCGGTCCATGGACACCCTTAATTTTGAGTGATTTGTTTTGAATATTAAGATGACCATATTAACTTATCAAACCAGATATCATACAAGGAATCACAGTACCAAGGAATACTAAAGGTCTAGGCAGTAGACTAATCATAAAATAAGAATCAAGTGAAAAAAAGAGATCTGATAACAACATCCCTATGAAGTAGAGGAAAACCCCGGAGTGGAAAACCAGGTTCAAAAATAAAGAGTTATACAGATTTCAAAAATGAAATGGATCAATCTTCCCCTGATCACCATCACCATCACCACTATCATCATCGACCTCATCCTCGCCCCATCTCTGTCCTCGTCCTCATCCTTATCATCATCCCCATGCTCATCGTCGACCTCATCCTCGTCCTCAGCCCCATCCTCACCCTTGGCCCCATCCTCGCCCTCGGCCCCATCCTCACCCTCGTCCTCATCCTCATCCTTGCCCTCGTCCTCTTCAGCATCCTCGTCATCACCAGGAATGTCATGATCTCGATCTCTACTAGATCTGTCACCTGGTTTATTGGATAATGCACCCATCGATGACATAAATGTCTGACAAGCCGTGATAGCCTCTGGTGGAAGTGATGAAGATAAAGCTTTCATCAGTTTCATAAATTCTTTGTCCCTCATTTGAACTTTTACTTCCAACTCTATGACCCTTTTATCAGATTGTCTTGTTTTCTCCTTGAACTGTTCCAACTCAGTCGTACTAGAATGGATACCTGGAGAGGACCAATACCTCATAGAGACTATATTCTTACCAGGTCGGCAGCGTACTCGACCAAAGTGATCCTCTACCAAAACCTGATATAAATGATAATGTGGCCCAAAATTGTCAGGCTCCTGGGAATCAAGAGCCTCTAAATCAACCTGTTAAAAATATTAATAGATTAATAAATTTCAAAATAGATATTAAAATTTGAAATAAACAAATTAAAACTTACAATCTTTTCTTAGGTTGATTCATTTACCGTAGTTCCATTTTTTTTCTTATACTCGAGCAAAACAATTTTGCTCGAGGGATACGTCCTTCAATATTCAATTTGTGCTTCTGTAATGAAATTGAAACAATATAAAGTGCAAGTATAATCATATATTAAATATTCAATAAATCACATAATTTAAGTAGGAAATAATAAAAAGGGAAATTCCTAAAGAAAAATTATAAACAAATATATCGTACCAGCTGCCTCTCATGATCTGACATAGTTGTGTGCCCCAAAGTGTGGAGGTATTGCTTTGAATCAATGTTTTTTTGTTTTTTTTCCAGAAGATTCCTAAATAATGTTTAATAATAAATAAGATTATATTAATGCAAAATATGAAAACTCTGATTTAAATACCTCAAATGAGATTAATACCTTAAATTTTCCATTCTCCCAATGGGTAATCATTTGGCGATATTTCTATATCGGGAAATCATCCACGATAGGTAATGTCTCTAAATCCGTGCCCACCCTATCACACTTGCCAACATACAGGTCATGCTTATAAGCTCTCCAAAGCTCTCCTAACTCTTTTAAACGCACTGGTAGTGCACCTTCGCCATCAGGGAAGTTAAACTGAAGCTGAAACCCAATAGATTAGTTCATATAAATACAAAAAAATACTACATTAAATCCAATAGATTTTTTACCCATATTTGTGCCCACGCATTATCTTTGACTTTGTATGGCAGTTGTCTCCAAGAGAGAGGGATGATCGGAATGATAACGGAGTATTTGGCTAGCGTCGCCAAAAAACCCCGACATTCCTGCCCAGATTTCTCAATCATTTGTCCATCAGCATTATATTCAACCATCAACTGTGTCTGGAGGTTCCATACCGAACGCAAGCGAGTACGACCCCTCCCCCACCTTCTATCTGTAGATGAGTCTGTTATTAAAGAAAAATAATATCAGTACAAGTTATAATAAAATAAATTTTGGTATAAAAATTTGATAGAGTCAGATAAATATAACTGTGGTAGTCGGATCAATGGGTGTCACTGGATGTGCAGAAGCTGAAGGAATATCCTGTACAGGTGGAGTGTCCCTCAGTGTACACTCCTCAACCACATACTATGTCATATCAGGAGTCGAAGAAGATGGAATATAATAGCTTGGAGATAATGAACCAGAAGCAAAAGATGATGGCATAAACGTCTGGCCAACTGGTAGTGTAAACATCAGAGGTCTAAATATCCCGTGTGTCCATGGAGACACACCAGGATCAAAATGGGGTGAAGAAGATACGTCTGTGGTAGTGGATCGTCTAACTCTCACCCCATGAGCCCTCGTACCACCGACCTTAGTACCGGGCCCACTAGATGATCGTCCATCTCTGACACCACCCTCCTCCTACCACCAGCCACTCTACTGGGAGCAATATCAGGCTCCTCGTCAGATATCTCTCGTCTAGGGGGTTGATCATGAAAAAAAGTTTAACACAAAAGTAAACACATGATATTATAAGTTATTGAAATATTTATATTTGAAATAAAATACTCACAATAGGGATGAGTGGAGGAACACCCATCTGTATCATGTGGCGATTATTATCTGTCATCTTTTTCCGTCGCCTCTCTTCAATGGGTGTCATTTCCTGCAATGAAAACAAATATGGAAGTAATTAAAAACAGATAACTAATGTGTAAACCCCCAAAAAATATAGAAAAACCATTCTGATAAAAAAACATAAAGTAAAAGAATATTTATGGTGGTTTGAAGGTAAGTACTAGGATACACACTTTGAATGATGTAGGTGAAACATGTAGATGAGAACATGACTGTATGATTCTATATATTTCCCACCACAACTTCAGGTTCACAATCAACTCTGACAATTGAGCTATTGGCATCATCATAAGTAATAAACAGATTGCTTCCAATTTCAGTAGGGATAGTGTCAACTTCATCATCACCATCATCAAAAACTTGTCTGGGATTTACTTCAATAATTACACCAAATTTAGGATGACGATGATCTTTGACATAAAAAACTTGTTTCACCATTGATGCCAATACATATGGTTCATCGGTGGAAAGAGTGCAAGTCATGTCAATAACTCGAAATCCACAATCATCAATAAAGGTGACTTGCCTCATCATTGAATCAAACCATTGACATTTCATCATCGTGACTCGACCATGTGAGTAATAATCCAAAATTATTATTTTCTCCATGACTCCATAATAAGAAACATTTTCAGAATGAGGTCTAGTATCCGATGAACTGGCATAACAGTCTGTTGTGGCAGTTATCATAACACCATTATGCAGTGTTCTCAGGTTTCTTGCTCATTCAGTGATAATAAATTTGTATCCATTGATCACAAGTTATTTACAAGAACGAACCATGGTATTAGGACCAAAATCCAAAGATCTTTTTTCCTCAGAAATAGAGTCTACAGGCAAACTCGATACCTGAAATATAAAAAAATAGTAAACTTAATTAAATATTATTTTTATTTAGTTATTACAGAAATATTTTTACCTTCAATTTAAACCAAGCACAAAACCCTTTTCTATGAAAAGTCTCTTTCCTTCTCAAAGATAAAGAATGATTCTTTCTATATATCAATTTTTTATGTTCTCTGTAGATAAAAATAATAATAGTTTAACAAATATTTAAAATTACAAGAGATAAGATAAGAGATACATGTATAATTTACTTACTTGATATACTCATCGAACAAATCACAATTGAACAACACTGCGTGATGTGCCATCTCTCGCTCTTCAAGGCTTAATGTCGTTAATGTATATGATCCCAGAATTCCTCCTGTCTGAGGAAGTGATGGAAAACTGGGTTCAATTTTCCCATACTGTTCTTCTTCATTTCTCATTGGTATGTTTATTATCGTAGTAAGATCAAACAAATACATTGTGCAGAAATCCATACATTCTTGAGCCAAGTAACCGTTCAAAATAGAACCTTCGGGATAATTCCTGTTCCAAACATATGATTTCAGTGTGCACATGTTTCTTTCAGTTAGATACATTCAACGGAAAGCAACGTGTCCTCCAAGAAGTATTTCTGTCGGAAGATGGACAGTCAGATGCAACATGCATGTAAAAAATGATGGAGGGAATATTTTCTCTAACTCACACAAAATTAATGGTGTCTCTGCCAACAGTTTTTGCAAGAAGGATTTGGATAGCCTCTTATCACAATGATCTCTAAACAAATAGCACAATCGAATAACTGAGACTCTAAAATTATTGGAAAAGAGATGAAAGATTGCTATTGGAATCAACTCATGCAAAAGGACGTGATAATCAGGAGTCTTCAAAGATTTCGGCTTTAACTCTTTTCTGTTGACCCGTTTTGATATATTGCTTGAATAGACATCAGGAACTTTAATAGTCTCTAGCACTTCCAGAAATTGATTTTTTTCAGCAGGTGTCATCACATAATATGCACATGGAACTTGCCATTTATTTTCACTGATACAGACAGGATACAATTCTGGTCTGATCCCCCAATCTACCAAGTCACGCTGAGATCGTAAATCATCTTTTGTCTTCCCCTTGACATTTAGAAGAATCGAAAGCAACATTTCATATATATTCTTTTCAATGTGCATTACGTCTAAGCAATGACGTAACAAGTTGGTTGACCAATATGACAACTCAAAGAATATAATTTTCTTCTTCCTATTGCAACAGGTATCATTGGAAATTTTTTTCCTCTTTCTAGATTTAATTACACCCTTCCCAAATAAATAACTGAAATCTTTCAATTCATTAAGCACATCAGTTCCAGACATATGCTGAGGTGGAGCGTCATTATCCCTGGTATTGTCAAATCTTCGACGATTGTTTCTATATCGATGGTTCATTGGAAAGAATCGTAGATGTACCATAAAACTAAAACTATGACGATATTTTAGTATTCTCGATCGAGTATTCTTCATACAAATAGGACATGACAATTTTCCTTTAGTACTCCATCCAGACATCATTGCATAAGCAGGAAAATCATTGATTGTCCACATAAGCGCAACACGCATCTGAAATATGTCTTTCGAACATGCATCGTATGTGGGCACACCCACATCCCAAAGAAGTTTCAACTCTTTTATTAAAGGTTGCATGTATACATATATATCATTGCCGGAATCAAAAGGGCTAGATATCAGTATACTCAAGAAAGTGTAAGGCTTTTTCATACACAACCAAGGGGGAAGGTTATAAATGTGTATTAAAACCGGCCATGTGCTGTGCGAAGTAAGCATCTGCCCAAATGGATTAAAACTGTCACATGAAAGACCCAATCTCACATTACGCATGTCGGCTGCAAATTCAGGATATCGAGCATCAAATCTCTGCCATGAAAATCCATCTGCAGGGTGAACCAACTCTTTATTATTCTTTTTTCTCTCGGTGTCATGCCATCACATTTTTATGGATATTTCATCAAACATGAAAAGGTTCTGTAATCTGGGTATCAATGGAAAGTGCCACATTACTTTTTGTGGCACACGAGATGGTGATCCATCATCTTTTGGCTTCCATCAGGAGGTTCCACATTTGATACAATCATTTCCATCAGTAGTTTCCTCCCAAAATAAGCTGCAATCATTCGAGCAAGCATGATTTTTTTTTGAAAATCCAAGTTCATCAACTAACTTCCATGCCATATAGTGGTTTGAGGGAATATCTGCATCATCTGGAAGTAAGTCCTTCAAGAAGGTAAGAATGTAATCAATTGTAGTATTTGAAATCCCATACATAGTTTTCCCATGAAACAATCGGATTAAAAATTCTAACTTTTTCATTTTACCACATTGCCGATATACTGGAGTCATCGCAGCATCATTTAATTTTTTCACCCTATCAACATTATCATTTTCATTGGATGCATCATGTGTGCTTGTATCGAAATCTTGTTGGCTAGACATCCTTTCCTTCTCATGATGCCGAATAAATGGAAACCGATCATATATCAAACTCTCCAATTCAGTCTTATCATTTGGATCATCAACATTTTGAGATTCCATTTTCTCTCCATTGTGATACCACACATAATAGTTTGTTTGGAAACCATATTTGGTTGTATGATAGCTAACTGTGTCACGACTCAACCAAGGTATTCCAACACAAATAAAACATGGGTAGTGTATGCGACCACTATCTGTAGCCTTGTTAAATGAAAAATCTAGAAAGCTGTTCAAATTATTTTGAAAATCGGTTGAAATACGATCAGTTTCGTACATCAATCTTCTGTCCATTCTGTAAAAAAATTGCAATAATTCATTTCAAAGAAATTCAATAATATTGAAGTTTAATAAAAAAAAAATTAGGTAAATGAAAATTGTTTACTTTATATAAAAGCATAACTGACACATTACTCTATATGAGAATCATATTAAGAAATACAAAAAAATACAGTGTATATAAGAAAATAAGATACATAATTTCTAATGCCTATATTCAAGGATTGCCTAGTAAGATATTGAAAGTGGATCAAGGAATACATAATCCTTAAGGATCTTGTTGGGAGTACATGAGTTTTATAATTTAACTTCTTCAGGGAGATCAGGATGAGGAGTAGGATAAGGATCAGGGGAGTGGAGGGACTGTCCAAGGGGGGTACGGGGTGTTCAGGGGGGTGCGGGGTGTCTAGGGGGGTGGGGCCGTCCGGGGGGGGGGGGGTCGGAGGTGTCCAGGGGGTCGGGGGGTGTCTAGGGGGGTCGGGGTGTCCAGGTGGGCGGGCTGTCCGCGGGGGTGGTCAGGCTGTCCAATGGGGTAGGGGGAGTCCAGGGGGGTGGGCGAGCTATCCAAGAATGTGAGAGGGGTGTCCAGGGGGTCGGTGGTGCTATCCGGGGGGGGGGGGGGGGTACAGGGTGTCCAGGGGGTGGGCTGTCCAAGGAGGTGAGCGGGCTGTCCGGGGGGGGGGGGGGGTACAGGGTGTCCAAGGGGGGTGCGGGGTGTCCAGGGGGTGGGCGGGCTGTACAAGGAGGTGAGCAGGGTGTCCAGGGGGTGGGTGGGGATGTCCGAGGGGGGGGGGGGGTACAGGGTGTCCAGGGGGAGGGCTGTCCAAGGAGGTGAGCGGGCTGTCCGGGGGTGGGAGGGCTGTCCAAGGAGGTGAGCGGGTTGTCCAGGGGTGTTATAGGGTGTCCAAGTGGGGTGCGGGGTGTCCAGGGGGTGCGGGGTGTCTAGGGGGTGGTGGGGCCGTCCAGGGGGTCGGAGGTGTCCAGGGGGTCAGGGGGTGTCTAGGGGGTCGGGGTGTCCAGGTGGGCGGGCTATCCGCGGGGGTTTTCCACCCGAAAAAAAAGTACGAGAAAATCATGTGCAAGGTTGACTATAACAACACCAATTCGAAACCCGTCAGTGTTCATATCAGACCGATGTAAGAAGATGAATAATTGGTAGATGAGGATGAAGAAAAAGAGAGAGATCACTGGTGTCATTACATTACACCCGTCAATGTTCACATCAGAGCTCGTATAGAGCCTTGTTGGTCTACTAAAGATCCATCTCAATCAGCTACTCTTAGAAAATCAAGAATTATATAAAGGGAGAATCATAAATGAGTTATGATTCTACCTCTTCCATTTATTAAAAAAAACTACAAATAGAGTATATCAAGATTACTCATCTTGTATATTCCTTTAATGGGCCCACATTAAGAGGCCCTCAACATCATCCTACACAACATCTACACAACATCTACATAGTATGGACATTACCATGATGCGGCCTTATATTAGAGACAAGGTACATGGCGTGTAATTCCAAAGTACACAACATATACTTCAAAAAATGTAATATTTTCCATTTTTCCTCAAAATCAACCCAAACAAAAATACACACCTAAAAACAAACATTTGGGGAACATAAAACCATTAAATTTATCCATATGTTAGAACACATGGACAAATGTTGTGTCCTAGGAAATGTTCTTAGTGAAACATAAATTATTTCCATGTGGTGGAAATATGGGTGAGCTTTGATAAGACCAGAACAAAAATCCATGAATCATTTCACTCTAAAAAATAAGGTACCAGTTAACAAGGTACCTTAAACACATCAAAACAAAAACAAAAACATAAACACATCAAAATAAAAAACAAAGAAACAAAAACATATAGGATGGGTCTAAATCAAAAACATATAGGTTAAATCAAAAAAGAAACAAAAACATTAACACATCAAAATCAAATCTAAAAACTGAAATATTAGATAAATTTCAATAAAAATAAGGTCCCAGTAAATAAAATACCTAATTTAGGATGGGTCTTATAAGATTCAGAAGTAGATTCAACAACTTGGATGGGATGGAGGAAGAAGAAGCTAAAGGAGCTCGAAGATTGCCAAACTGGTCTGGCCGAAGGAGCTCCAAAATTGCTTGCTGCTTCCGTTTAGGGTTCTGTATCGCAAATGGGGGAGAGGACGAGACACTGGAAATTTGGGGGAAATTTGTGCCAATGGTTTTTAAAAACCGTTGGTATATACCTTCAGGACACACCTATACCAACGGTTCTTTAGAACCGTTGGGGAAAACCTCCCCCAACCACACCTATACCAATGGTTCTTTTGAACCGTTGGTAAAAACCTCCCCCAACCACACCTATACCAACAGTTCTTTAGAACCATTTGGAAAAACCTCCCCCAACCACACTTATACCAATGGTTCAATGAGAACCGTTGGTAATACTCCCCTAAACACATCAATACCAACGGTTCACTAGAGCCGTTGGTAAACGCTTCCCTAAACCATCCTTTACCAACGGTTTTATGAAACTATTGGTATGTAAGTGTGGGGAAAAACCCACATTCCAGTAGTGCAAGATTCTACTAGAAATGGTCCACACACATCAGTGTGTACGAATACTAGAAGATCTGTGGCCCTTTCACCCAATCCACTGAATGATGGTTTGGTTATTTTTCCTTGTAAACAAGCATGACATATTTCAAGTAATTTTAGCTCAAACGAGTCTAAATAACCATCTTGTCAGAGCTTTTTCAAATTCTTATCATTTACATGATCAAGACGGTGATGCCATATTTGGGTGTTATATGAGTTGTGTGAACATGATTTATTATCAATTTCTAATACTTAGTTATCATAATTTAATACATAAATACCATTATTTAATTATTCCATACCATAACTTATGTTTTCTTTACAAAATAAACAACTTTTATTTCCAAACTTGAAAATAAACCCATCTGTATCTAATCATGATACAAAAATTATGTTCTTGGTAAACATCGGTACATAATAAAAATATTTTAAAACCAAAATAATTCCCACTAGAAATGAAATGTGGTATTCACTAATGGACAGATAAAACAAACTCTCACCATTATCAGCTCTCAAATCCACCTCTCCTTGATAAATATTTCGAAATCTACTTGGTTATTTCATTTGGATACATATGTGAGCACCACTAGCTATATCTAATACCTAATGTGTAGATATTTAATGATTAAACTATATAAATAATGAACCTTTAGATTCCACTTTCTTCTGGGAACAATCCCTCTTATAGTGGCCTAAATTGCCACATGAAAAACATACTACCTCCTTTTCCTTACTCTACCTTTAGATATTTCTCTTCTTGGAAGGATAATTCTCAAGATCTTTAGAATTTTTGTGAGTCTTGGTCCCATGTGACTTGTTCTTACTTTTATTATTCACCATAATAACTATGAGTTTATCATGCCCCATGTCCTAGTCTACTTGGAGAAATAAAGTAAGAAGTTTTAAAAGGATCTTCTCATTATTACTCATATCACAATTAACAATAAAACTGGAGCAGGTCTTAGGTAGTGATAAAAGTATGTGATATATACATAACTCATCTAGGAATTTAATCCCTAAGATATCTAAGAATTAAATGTAGCCAATAAGATTGATTACATGAGGCCCAACTAGTGTAGACTCTCCATGCTTAGTTGTAAACAATGTATTGGAGATCTCATATCACTCTTGTATCGCCTTATCTTGATAGATATCCTAAATGTGAGATATCATACTATACATATCCATGTACCCATGTTGCTTCAAAATATAATTGGTTATGGATGATAGCATAAAACATTGAACATTTGTGGAATCATTTAAATGTTTCTCATAGATTATAACTCTTCATCACTTTCCTCATTACCTGGTGTACTGTGATTAAGTTCTTCCAGCACATAAAACTTTTTTTCATTGTAAAGGATAATGTATAAGAACTTTTTACACTCTTGTAAATTTGTTCTAGTGATAAGGTTATCCTTATCAAGTACGGATCACAATGATATGTTTGATATCATTTTTATTGATGTTTCTAAAAGTAATCTGAGAAGATATTTAGTACTTTATCTAATAAAATTTAGAAAAATAAATTTTTTTATTAATCTACTACAATTTTATCGAAACCCAATTAAACTCACTATTGTCTTTAGAATATCACGTTTCTTGTATATTCTAGTGGAAAGGATCTATATCCCCCTTATTATTAACCCAACTTTGGTTAGTCAAGAAACTTGAATGGTTTTAGTTAGGAATTCCAAATGCTAACTAAATTAACTCACAGTTCCTTGATATATTTATTGGACTCTCCAATACTAAAATCCTTAAATTGGATTTCCTCAACCCTTGGCTCTTATTTACACCATTTCATGATTTGGATGTTAACCCTTGATGTGAACTAAGTTAAGTTATCCCAAAAATTTAAGTTAGAATTTCCCAATAATTGAAAGCACTCCAACTTTAGCTGTTCAAGCACTTTGAATTATGGTTCTATTTTAACTAAAGTAGTGGAAGGATATACTAATTTAATATATATAATTGAGGTATTTTATTCATTATTCACAAATTGGAAATTATTATCTTTATCATATGATTTTAAATATCAATTTTATTTACTTAAGTGATTAACCATGTCTTAGATAATATTTATGTATAATAAAATTCATTTTAGTTCTATCTTTCATGCTCATTAATTTCATTAATTCATGTGATCATGAAAAAACATCCATAATTAAATAACCATGAAACTTGATAGAAATAAAATAATAAAGACTTATTATCACAAGATTTTACTAATGGTTAGTTTATCCAGTAGTTGATAAACTAACCATTGACCTAGGGGTAAAACACCTTGAACCAATTAAGGTTCATGTTACAAATTTACACTTTTCCACATATGCATCTATGTTGGATTAATTTTTACTCAAATCCAAACTTGAACCACCTCCACTTTCTTGGGATCTCCATCCATTAAATATGATTTCACTCACACATAGGTTAGGGAAATAAGGGTTTTACATAAAATAAACCATGGGTACACATGTCCTCACATAATAAGAGGAGAGAAGACACACATGCCAACAATTTAATTTAATAATAAATTAAATAAAACCAATCAAATACAAAGGCCCAGTCTGTTATCATGATCATCCACATGCATGTAATGAATTACTTATTTAATAAAACTAGAATTCAATTATTAATCATTATTATTTAAGACAAATCATGTTCAAATCAATTAATTATCTTCTTTAATTAGTCAATTATTTTATCTTAATTATCATTTTAATTTACTTGAGATTCTCATTCATCATAATTTTAAACAAATTAAAAAATTTATTTAAAATTAATTGTGTACATAAATGTACCTTGGAGGCAACACGGTGAATACCCATCCGAATCTCCCCAACATGTATTATACTTGTATATGCTTTACTCTTGTTACATATAGAATACATGAATTATCATGTAATTTCATGACATGTAGTATCAACTTAATGATTACATGAATTGGATGATTTTTCTGTAACTTGTCATGATTTAATGCACGCAGAGTAATACATGTCATACAACTCACACATGATATGCATATATGAATATTTTGTGGAAATTAATTAAACACACACACACACACACACACACATATTAAAACCCATCACATGGAGTGTCCTATAAACTTAATGACCACACAAAATAACATGTTGATAGGTTTACTCATTATAATAAATTAATTTTAATTCTATATAGTTTGGTATAAGTACACGGTGTGTATGTCTCTCACCATCCATCTGAGGTACACGCCTAGGGACTCGGTGTGTAAATTTTGCCTAAAAAAATTTGAGTACACTACATTTATAAAGGAATATATGACATGTGGTCTCTAAGTTACATGGTCACCAGTCTGGTAGGATGTGTATGAAACTAAATGACCCATCTATGACTTAAAATACCACATGCCGTGTACGTAGGATACACAACATGTACTCTAGCTGACCGTGCACCTGGCTATCTTGGTCAGCATGCAGTGTAAGAAATAAATTCACCATGTGTAATAAATTCACATGGTTTGAATTAATTTATAATTAATTCCTAGTGAATTAAACACAAGTACAAGAAATGTAACTCCAGTTACATGGTGTGTACTCCTATGTTATCTGACCAAAATCCTCAGCACCTTCAGATGAGTTATTCAATTTTATTTCATTCATAAAATTAATTGTTTTGATTAGATCTATGAGAAATGAAGGAGGAAGAAGAATATATCACAATTAAGATTAAAATAATAATTAAACTTGAATTGAAAACTAAATGAAAAATGTGTAAATCAATCAATGATATTTAAATATTTATAAATAATTACGTGACCACTCAGATACCACTTATACGTTCTGGGCACAGTAGAATCATGAGATGGGTCATGTCCATTTTTTTTTCATGATCGATGATCAATCCAAGATATATACGATGATAAAAACCATGATCAATATAATTGAATCAAAGAAAATAGAAAATGGATAAAACACTGAAACCTAAGAGTGGATTATCACATATTATTTATAATTAAAACAATCAATTTAAAGAATTCCCTTGAGTGAATTATTTCTTCATTAAAGGATCTAACAACATATCTATGATGTACCATTATTGTGTTGTAGGAATAAATATCAGAATCTATCTAGCAGCAATCCACACAAGTTCCAAAAATCTCTGAACATCATCATAGAAATATATAGGTTCTAGCATGGAAGATCCTATCACTTATGTCATTATCCTTCAATCGCCTTAAGAATTGCTTCCAAAGCATTCTCCTTGATCTCTCTAGACTTGAGAGTGTGAGGTGGAGGAATATTTCTCTCTCTTATTGGGAGATTTCTTGGAGAAGGGTTCTCTTTAAGGCTTGAGGGTATTTTCCAATTTTTTTGTGCACAACCAAAAAAATGAATTAGCTCTCTTAGAAAATAATATAATGTGTTTATATACCGCTAGGGTTAAAATAAAATAATTGCACAAGTTCCATTTATTATTTATTTAATTCCTGAAAAACCACATGTCAAATAATAATAATATTATTATTTCTCGATATGTTATTAACTTTTGAATTAAATTAAATATTATTTAATCAAATAATATTCAATATCTATTATTTATCACCGAACCATTAAACTCTTTCCACTATTCCTATATAATATTTATCGAGCCTTGAATAATGGATATTTATTTATTAAATAAATATCATTTCATTATTATCCAATAAATAAATAAATATTATATTCAGTAAATAAAAAATAAATATTTATTAAATATCCTACTCACATTATATTCTCTCGAATAACTGGCGATAGAATATATGCGATCAAGAAAATATGAATAATTATTAAACCATATATGTGAATAATATTTATTGAAATTGTTAAATAATAAATAATAATATATTATTTAACTGAGATTCTAGATACACTTAGTGTGTGACCCTCTAGGTCTCTTTCTCAATGGCATTAGGTGAAGTAGCCTAAAGTTCAAGTCTAGCATCTAACAACATGCTAAGGAACCCATTGAGAAAATTTTAATTCCTTAATGAAATAATAGATCATACGGACACTTACTATGTAATATAATCCCTTTAATATGATATCTCTAATCAAGAAGGTTGCATGTCGGTGCCATCAACCTATGTGCTCGATATCTCTTTCTTTGACTTCCAAAAAATCAAGATTCCCTATAGAAAACCATGGCCATGGATTTATTTAGGTTATATATTTTCTATCAAAGGTACTAAGATATCAACTTCCATTAAATAATAGAAGGGAAAAATCCTTTCTCACATTATTCATTAATGAAATATTACTCGTGACACACCTAATATATCCTACCTTTCTGCGAACATATGTTGTCATGGTTTTCATCAATACATAAAAGTACATGACTCATAAGACTCATTAATAATAATTTTGAAGTCTAAGGATCAAAACACACATCTGTAGATAGGAAAATCCAATGACACATGTAAATGTGGATTTCCTACTAGTGGGTCTCGTTCTCATAATATCTTACACTAGATATCACTAAGGGTGTATACCATGAGAAGGTGACTCAAAGTCCTATGAGTCTCCACCCCTGATATCCTATATCATTTGTGTCCCTTAAATGATATCATCTAGATATATAACATATATTTAAGTATAGTGTCATAGCACTTATGGGTTCACATCATAGCAGGGAACTGCTATGATCTTTTAACATGACAAATATTCTTAGGATATTATTACATACTATGTTACGCAGAAAAACAATCATGATGTGATAAAGAGTTTATTAATATTAAAAACTATGAATACAAGTTATCATAAAGTACATAGTAGTTGGTTCAAGGGAACAAAATCCAACACTATCGAGGTACAACTGGCACCTCACTGCCTCAACCACAACTACCACATTGTCCTGAATGAATGATACTCGACCAGCTCCTAGCATGATGCAGAGATATGAAACCTATTCTCGAACCTGGAGTCAGAGTTGACCCTCTTCAACTAAATATTGGAGGGAAGGTCCTACAAAAACACAGTATATGGCCTATCTGGACACAATCTCAACACTCAACTGGGTCTCGATCATACTAATTCCTCACATGTCCCCATACGAAACACTGATGACATAAACCTACACTGCCAGCACTAAAATCATGGATGGTACTCATTTCACGGGAAGCCTCAAAACATTACTTCCTGCTACTAGAATATGAACCACTAGGATGAGTGACTACATTGCTATGCTCTGCATCCCCAACTTCCCTCAGATTTGGCTTTATGAACAGCACCCGATTCACTATCTATGTAATAGCGGTCAACTTGAACATGAACAACTATGATCAAACAACATGTATGAGACTGTTCTTGAAGCGTATCACCCTTGATGCCTCATCAGAAAAATATATATGTTCAAAAAACTAGAGATCTGTAAAGTATACTAAATACTCCATAACTGTCATGGCCCCCTGCTCTAGATGCATGAAATCATTAGACTACTCTTCTCTCATAGTCTCAGGGAAAAATTAATAGTAAAATACTGTTTGAAAATCACCCCAAACTATATCTCGCAACCTGTTATCTTGGTTTAAAACATCCCACCAGTGATTTACTACTCCCCAAAGTGTGTAAGTCATGAGATTCACTCTTCTCTCAGGAGGTGTCTCCAGGTTCTTGAATATCAACAACATAGTCTCAATAAAAAACTCAGCAACCCATAAAACACCATCCCCCAAAAATATGGGAGGATGCTACCACTGGAACACATGTGTCAGATCTTCTATAGAAGAAGCAAGCTATGGTGCCCCCTATAAGGTATATATAAAGCATGGGAAACCCTCATAGAACTGTGACTCAACACATGTGTCCAATAAAACCCACGGTGCCACAATTGGAACTATAGGGGGATTCACAGATATCCCATGGACCCCCACCTCTAGAGAATGGTCTTCACCACCATCCTGGTGTATTATTGGAGTTCTTCATGATGACATGTATCTATAATTCCAAACACATACCTTAGAAAAAATCAATATCAAAGTTCAAAGATAAAAGCATATGATAGGTCAAAACCTTCCTAATAATAGGTCTTACCCCTCTTCCTGCTCCTAAATCCAAGACTAGGTAAAAATAATAGTTATAAACATCACTAGAGACACTTTCCTATACCTAATCAAAATCTGGGTCATGGTCAAGTTATCTGTTCAACAATTCCAGTTTCCATTTTATTTAATATTCATTTGAAAATTTTCTTTAAATGGTTGAACCAAATGGTGCATCATTTCTATTATATAAGGGCCCATACAACTCATGAATTGAAATATAATATCTAATTAATTCATATCATAATGCGTTCCAATCCATGTGACTGATAATCAATGACTCAACGTTTCATAATTGGATGCTTAGGGTGTCTTCTATAGAATAATCAGAAAGCACTGCTTAGGTTATGATAGTTACTATAAGTTCCAACCATGTTTTTCAATTCTCTACACAATTCATTTATCAAACAAAAAGTATATCACACAAGGAACATATAACAAAGACATGCAATCAAGCAATGCGTCCTATATGAAATGACATAATTCATGACATGTGAATCCTATAAAGTTCCTAAAATGATGCATGATATCCATACCCTAATATCATCTAGAAATTATAAAATAGATCCTCAATCATATCAATGATAACATCACAATTCAAGTGATTCACCCAACGGTGAAATCCAAATCAACTGCAATAGAAACAATCTAGAAAAAAACAATTCCTGTTCTAGGAAATTTGTATTTTCCTGTACATGGGTTAGCTGCTACCAAGAATAAATCATTAACAAATTCCAATTCCTTTATAAACCCCTTTCTATTATCAAAAAATATTAAGGTAGAAAAATAAAATGCTCTAATAAAACTTTATAACATCCTGAACCAGATGCTACTATCGGATGCCCCAAACCAGTGGGTCACATAGCCTCAAGTGCATCTCCTCTAATGCTAGAGGTTACCAACTAGTAACAAGAGCCCAGGGTGTGTCTATGGGGAGACTATTCCCTTATCACCAGAGTTTAGTATATTAGTTATTTAATAACAGTCAAGTAGTGGAAGCATATGTAAATATATTGCACAACGGAAAAAGACACTATAAATACTGGACCAGTAACCCACCATAGTGGAAACAATATTAAAATGGATAGAAACTTAAGAAATTGATATAAATACTCAAAATATGGAAACTAAATCATATATAGAATGATGATTATACATGTCATGTATCTACAAAGCTATAAAAAATGTATACAAGCATCCAAATACAATACATGTATCAAAATACTAAAAATACCAAAAAGAGCTATTCCAACTAGCATCACAAGCCTATGCTCAGTCCTGTGCTCCCTGGATCCTAAGCATATCGCAAATTTAAGCATAAAAATATGGGTGATTTCCTAAATCCCTACCTATATCCATATAGTATTTTTGGGTACCCAATGATGGCCCGAATTGGGTGTGAGATAATATCTCAGTAGACCACCGCCAATAGTGTATATAATAAACCCAGGCTGTACAATACAAGATAACCATTATGAAATGTATATTACAAGTATATCAGAACTGAAACAAGTGCCCATGGAATATTTGAAACATGTAAAGAGAAACCTTCTATCCAAAAATGTTCCCTACAAAATAAGGGTAAAGCTCTTATAATAAGGAAGCTATAATGAAATTAGAAACAAACACCATGACTGTGTCGTATATACAATATATCATATCATCCATAGGAAAACTATATAACTTTTATATCATATCAACCACAACCATTCCATATAACTAGAAGTTTCATATTAACCATGACCGATCCATATAATCAGAAGTTTCAGACCCCACAAGGCTGGATCAAAGGTATAGAAGACCAAGACATCCTCTCAAGTCCTAGGAGAAACTTTATGGAAACTTGGTTAGACATTGGTGGGGTCCATGGATTATGTCAATAGACTATGTACACTATGAGACCAAGAAAGCTAGATCCAAGGGGTAGTAATAACAAAGGAATCCTACATAATCAAGACCCAAGGTGAAATATTATCCCAGGTATCCACTACCACTATCAAGATCCATGGGAGAACCGTCCACGACATATAATGAAATTAGGATCCAATTTATACCAACCAATGAATCCACTACCATTCAATCCATCGCATTAATTTCATTAAAAAATTTACAATCATTTATATACCATGAGTTTACCCACTCATATAAAAATTCACATTTAAACAGTTAACAATTCACATCATCTATAACATGTAAAGGGAGGAACACCATCTCCTAATCATCTCAAAAAGTTAAACTCAATTCATTAAGGTCTTACTCTAACTTGAGAAGCACACACACACGCCCCATGGGTGGTATAATAAAGAGAAAATTTAAATGCACACCCCATGGGTGGCCTAGGTAGGGGAAACAACCTCCCAAAACCTCAAAGGAACTAGTGGGAATTCCTAACAGGTTTTAATTCATCCAATTCAATTATTAAATTCATTTTCAGGGAAAAAACGGAAAGTAAAACATGATAAAACATATAAACTATTCTTATAAAACATCAAGCTATAAGGGAAAGGTATAAAATACATATTTTAGGTTCGTAGTAGAGTTCTCATCCACTATCATCTTTTGATTTTCCCCATATCAGAAGAAAATAGAAGAATCAGTGAAGAACCTAAAAAATAGGTCATATTATCTTGCACCTAAATAACTCTGTTAGTATGAAGTCAAATAGATAACAACACAAGTCAAATGAAGAACTTATTGGTGCAAATATAATGATAATGACGACATTTAATTCTGAGTTCAGATGGATAATTGAGATCAAAATCTACGGATTTTACTCAAAGGAACTCTCCCAACACTCCAAGGCTATCCAACAGAGTAGAAAAAAAAATTAGATTTAGGTTTTAAATATTTTTAAAGGTAAATTGGTCATTTTTATTGAAATTATGGGCCTCATGGTTTGGCTGCATGATTGGACAAACCATGTACTGACCATGTTCCCTTTACTGGTTTAAGGGGAACCTCGCACGGTTAGTGCACACATTTTGCCTAACCGTGCACAAACCGTTTCTCATCCACTGTCAAAAACATCGGAGGCCCTTACACAGGTGTGCATCCCATTCCACATGGTTTCCATAAACCATGAAGGCTTTTGAATCGCACTACCCATGACTCATAAGCTTTGGGTAACCGTGCTACCTATTTTGCACGATTTCTATTAACCATGTAGCCTATCATTTTTTTACAATAAGCCAGGTTCTGGGCCTTGAACAAGCCCCAAACACCCCCGTTACACCAATGATCACATTGGGAACTCACATTAGGCCATAAAAAATAATTTAAATTATTAAAAGGGATCCATACCTCATAGGAAAACCCGTTATCTTAAAAAAGTCATAAAAAAATCTAGAATTGATTATACTAAGATATATGCATGCCCTAATGATTGCATTCTTTACTAGAGAGAATATTCCATTAAAGAAGAATGCATAATATGTAATACTAGAAGATAAAATTCAATGAACAACAATTAAAGTGTAAATCAATAAAATCCCAGGATAAAACCAAAGAAGAAAACTCATACAAAGTTATTATGTTACTTTCCTCTAAAACCAGGATTGTAAAGATTATTCATGTCATCTAAGACTGCATATGACATTAAGTGGCATGATTAGGATAATAATGATAGATTTATGATACATATAAAAGATTCAACATCATGAAATATGTTTGATTAATTATATCCAGATTTTTCTTTAGATCCCAGGAATGTACGTTTGGGATTGGATTCTGATGGTTTTAACCCTTTTGGTACTTTAGGTACTAATTATAGCATTTGGATAGCTGTTTTGATCCCCTATAATCTAACCTCATTTATTTGTATGAAGAATAATTTTTAATTATTTCAATGATTATTCCTACAAATCAAATTCCTAGAAATGAAATTGATGTATACCTTCAACCTCTAATAAAATAATTGTGAGAATTATGGGATGATGGTGTGAAAAAATTTGACGATTCAATGAGAAAACTATTAGAAATTCATGCCATTTTAATGTGAACAATTAGTGACTTTACTAGACTATGAAATTTATCTAGTTGGAACATTTATATTGGTTTGGATTGTCCATTTTGTAATTTTTATTTTGAACCTCAATGATTACCTCATAGAAAAAACGGTGTTTTATGTGTCATTATCGATTTCTTGATGCTTATCATAAATTCAGGTTTCAAAAGAAATGATTCAATAGAGATATTGAATTGAGAAATCCGCTGAAGGTGTTATCTAGTTTTGAAATCTTGGGAAAATTAATGAATGTCACTGAAGAATTTGGAAAATTTCATCAATTTAACCAAGGGGGAAAAGGGTATGTGGTACAGTATCCGAAGCAGTTGGAACACAATAATCGTAAATAAGGAGAATATTTTTCAAACTTACTTATTGGGAGTTTAATTTGATATATCATAATCATGACGTAATGCATATTGATAATGATTTCTGTTACAATGTAATTTTTACATTCCTTAATGAGTAGGGTAAATAAAAGGATCACCTTAATTCTCATAAGGATTTGGAGTCAATGAATATAAATAATTGTTTATGGGAAACTAAGAATAGAAATTAACCTTCATCTATTTTTAAAATAAAAAATCATGAGAAATACTTATTCCTTGGAAATTTAAAGAATACAAAAGTGCCAAATGGATATTAAATTAATATATCAAGGTGTTTTTACTTAAAACATCAAAATTTACATGAATTGAAAAGTTATGACTCACATATTTAGATGGAATATTTGTTGTCATTGGGATTTCATAATACATTACTTGAGAAATTAACTATGGTTCTAGTTGATTTTTTTACCATTTTTAGAGAGTTTTTTGAGAAAATTCTAAATATAGATGAGCTTGATAAACTTCAAGAAATAATTCTTTTGACACTTTTTCTTTTGGAGATGTTATCTTCCCCTTAATTCTTTACAATTATGATATATTTTACTATTAATTTGGTTAAAGAAGTTAAACTTGGTGGACCGATACACTATCAATTGATATATCCAATTGAGAGGTATGTTTATGTAGTTTTTATTTTCATTGGTGAAATTTATTTTTTCAAATTATTGCATAAAATTATTTAATATGTTTATTATTATTTTTATCACGTACGTAGGCCATTTTAAATCATATGTGAGAAATAAAGATCAATTAGAAGGCTCTATTTCTGATGGTTACCTAGACAAAGAGTGCTTGGCCATTTGTTCTTGGTATTTGAATGGGATTTAAACTAGATTCAATTGTAATGGATGTGTTGACGACATCTCCACTAATTCTCATTTTGAAAACTAGTCATCGGTATTTACACCTATTGGATAACCAATTAGAAAGGGGTAAAATTTTACACTAACTGAATTGGAGTTTCTAAAAGCACATATATATGTTCCACTCAATAGTGTTATTGGAGATCTATTTATTAAAGAATTGTGATTGAAAATAAAGAGGTGACTAAGGGGTCAAGAATAAAATGAGCTAGAATTAACAAAAGTTGTTAATAATGAGATTGTAAAATGGTTTTCCCATCATGTAAGTATATACTCATATTCATATTATTGATGTGTAGTTATTCTGTCTATGTTAAAAGTAAAACCTTATATTTTTTTCTAGATAATAAATGCTGATAATTAAGCTAAAATATCAAATGATTTGATGTTTTTGGCTCATGGTACTCTAAGAAAGACTATAGGATTCAATTCCTATAATATTCATGGATTTAGGTTTCATACAATTTATCATGAATAAGACTTGAAAACTCAAAATAGTGGTGTGTTTAAACTTTAATAGGTGGGATACTATGGAAAGATGAATAATATAATTGAATTAAACTATCATGGTCAGTTTTTAGTTGTCTTATTAAAATGAAAGTGGGTCAACATTGATAGGGGTATGATGAAAGATTCATTACATTTTAATTTTTTCAACTTCTCTCACTTGATCCATACCAATGAGCGTGAAGATCATGATGAATTTATCTTTTATTAACAAGTGAAGATAGTTTATTATATGGATGATGAAATACATGAAGTTTGGAGTGTTTCTGTACACTTAAAGAAAAGATACTTATATCATATGGGTGATGAAGATCAATTGGTACTTTGTGAAATTGAACCTCATCAACCAAAAAATATTGAACAGTTTTTTCCTGACAGTATCGAAACAATAAAACTTGAAAAAGAGGGTGAAAATGAAACACTCATTGCAATGGTGGTTGATAACATTTTAGATAATTAATATTAAGATAATTGAATGTATAAATTGGTAATAAAAATATATTACAATTTCTCATTGATAATTGATTCATACATATATAAAATGTTCTAGTTTTTTTTGTAAAAATAATTTTGTTTTGAATTTTTTATACATTTAATATACCGAACCATTTGAATTGAAATAATTTTTGAGAATTTTTTTCAAGATCCTTGTATATCCGCATATTAGATAATACCACCACTACCGTCAGCTTCAATGGATCTAATGGATTCCGTTGCACCCGATACTACTAGTGATACAACCTTTTTCCCAGATGTTGTTGGTAGCCCACCGCCCGATTCACCTCTGATGATGGTGCAGTTTCTCAACCCTCCATATAGGGGATATTGGTGAGTTACCATTATTGGTATATATTTCATTTCATAAAAAATTATATATTTTATTAATTATTTAATAAATTTTTCCAATAGATAAATACAATCATAGAAGGGATAAAAATATGAACACAAAAGATGTATTGGACCTAAATGGATTCAAGATTATCATTCTATTTGATGATTTCAAGGAGCCAACTGGTGACACAACCAGAATCTATGGGAAGATTATTTGGCATCTTGTTTATGAGATGGTGAGATTTCCCATTAATTATAAATATTATAGGCATATTCCTACAGCTTGGAAGAAAGAGTTCTTTGATACTCAAGTAAATTTAATATGAATTTAATATTCCTTGATAACTATTTTAAAAGACATGAGTAAAATTTTGTAACATACTTACAAAGTTTTATGTTTTTATTTACATATGTTTTTTCATTTTGATGTATCTGACTTCATTTGATTACCATATACATTGAAAAATTTATGAAAGAAATGGAGTGATTTTAAATGAATATTATGGCATGAGTTTAATAAAAAATCTCTAATCTCATGCCAAATGTATGAAAAAGTGCCTGAAGGCATTTCTTATGAGTATTGGAAGCTGTTTATCGATATTAACAGATATGTATCTCATGAGGCAATTACACATTTTACAGTATCTTAATGAAATAAACACAATAAAATTATAATTTTAGCAATGTTTTTATTTTTATAGGAATTATCAAAACAATACTATGAATTGTGTGAAAAAATTCATTCCTCACATTACTAGGTCTCAAAGTTTTTCATGAAAAATAATAATTTTGGTTTGTATTTTATTCATTATTATTTATATCATTTTATTATAAGTTACATTTTTCTATAACTTGTTTATATTTTTTTATTAATTTTAATGAATTAGGTCACTTTGTTGGCTGAACAGAGACATGGTTTAAAGTTTATAGGAAACCCAATGATAGTTTTTAAATGAACCTACCAAAGACGTTGGAGTAAGTAATTTTCATTACCATTTCATGCTATTTAATTAATATAAAAACATAATAAGGAAAAATATATTATAACAAAAAAACAAGCCTTAAACCCAATTAAATGGGTCTGACTAATGGATCAAATGATGAAAATTTGGCATAATTTGATACATCTAGCTATCCCCAATTAATTGGTTTTTAGACTTTTTTTGTTATAACTTATTTTTCAATATTATGTTTTTTATAGTAATGAAATAACTATAAATAGTATGAAAAATTTATTAATTAGATAATATTATTAAGTTTAGATATTTTAAAAAATCATTGTTAATATTTTTATATTAATAGGTTAAAATTCAAGAAGTTTGGGATGTGAACCCTTCACAATCATTATCAGTTTCCCAAAACGATGCAGTTGCAATCGTTTTAGAGAAGGATAATCCTAGACATGTATGCGGGATTTTTTCTGGGCCTACTCCATCAGCTATCTTTGGTAGGGTGTCATCATCCATTACTGCTACCCCTAGTGGGGGTTCAAGTAGTGTTGTTGACCAGGAATCACAAATAGAAATTACAAGATGGAAAGAAAAAGTGAAAGAACAAGAATCTTGAAGGAAATCACAGGATTAGTGGTGGTCGACAATGAAAAATGCATTAGTTTTTGTATTTCAACAAATAATCGGAATGATCGCAAAGGAAATTTCTAGCCTTATAGTTCATACTTCCAAGGTAAATTCTAAATTCCATAGATCATTCAAACATTTTCAAAGAACATATACAAATTCCATAAATAAAACTAAAATCAAACTTTTATATATAAAACAAAAATGTTGAGTCATACCAACCACATCTTGCGTGGATTAATTTTTGGTTGATTAATACACATCATAAATGAATTATATATCATTATCCTTAAGTTTAAAAACAATATGAGCTCGTTTTCTCAGGTTTGAATTAGTAAACAGTTTGTAAAGGTACCAAAGCCTTTAAAAATGTGTCCTAGGGGTCAAAACCAAGAAAAATATGTTGTATTTCCCTGAAATCAGAGGAAACCAACTGTAGATTTACTTTTAAAATTTAGGCACTGAGATCATGTCATTCTGAGTTATGGTTTTCTCAGGATGGTTGTAAAAGCATTTTTAGTGTTTTAAAACACTAAAACATGCGTGTAATGGTAAAAACCATAGAAAAGACCTCAAATTGATGTGAAATTATAGAAAAACCACCATTGAGTTATTTTTGATGTGTAATCATAAAAAAAAGAACCTGGAATGGGGTGTGATCTAAATGACATGGTAAAATTTTTTTAAATGTACCAAAGCCTTTAAAAACATGTGTCGGGGTGGGGGGGAGGTGTAAAAACTAGGAAAACAATGTTGGATTGAGATAAAATAAAAGGAAAACAACTTTAAATTTATTTTTGAAATTTAGGAACCGACGACATGTCATTTCGAGTTATAATTTTCTTGAGATGGATGTAAATGCATTTTTAGTGTTTTAAAACACGAAAACATGCATGTAATGGTGAAAAAACCATAAAAAAACCTCACATTGATGTAAAATAATGGTAAAACCATTATTAAGTTATTTTTATGTGAATGTGCGGACAACATGTTAATCCGACGTGCGGTGTGGTCAGAATGACTTGGAAAACATTTTTTAAAGGATCAAAGCCTTTAAAAACATGTGTTAGGGGGTAAAAACCAGAAAAACAATGTTATATTGATATGAAATCAGAGGGAAATGATTGAAGATTTATTTTTGAAAAGTAATAAACAATGAAACATCATTTAAAGGTTTAGTTTTCTCATGATTCCTATAGAATCATTTTTAGTGTTTTGAAACACTAAAACATGCATGTAACCATCAAAACCATAGAGGATTACCTCAAATTAATGTGAAATCATGGGAAAACCACTGTTGAGTTATTTTTGACATGTAGTTATAGACAACACATCAATCTGACATATGTTGTAGTCATAGTGACTTGGTAAACACTTTTTAAAGGTGCCAAAGCCTTTAAAAACTTGTGTTAGGGGGGTCAAAATAAGGGAAAGGATTTCAGATTGCCCTAAAATCATACTAAAATGATTGTATCTTGATTTGTGAAATGTAGGAATTGACAAAATGTAATTAAGTGTTACAGTTTTCCTGAAAATGTCCGTAAACATGTTTTTAGTGTTTTCAAACACTAAAACGTGCGTGTAATGGTCAAAACCATAGAAAACGTCTACATATTGACATGAAATCATGGGACAACCACTTTTGAGTTATTTTTAATGTGTATGTATAGACAACACACCAATTCAACTTGCATTGTGCTTAGAATGAATTGATAAACACTTTTTAAAGGTACCAAAGCCTTTAAAAACATTTATCGGGGGTTAAAACTAGGGAAACAACATCATATTACCATGAAATTATAGGAAAATGATCATAGATTTATTTTTGAAATATAAGTATTGATGAAATATCAATATGATTTATGGTTTTACTAGGATGCTCATAGATGTTTTTTAGTGTTTTAAAATATAAAAAGGTGTGTATAATGGTCAAAACCATAGAAAATGACCTCAAATTGATGTGAAATTATAGTAAAAGCACTGTTGATTTATTTTTGACATGTCCAGGTATACAACATAATAATACGAATTGCAGTGTGGTTAGAATGACTCTATAAACACTTTTTAAATGTATTAAAGCCTTTAAAAACATGTTTTGAGTTAAAACCATGAAAACAACATTAAATTTCCCTAAAATTGGAAGGAAATGACCGTAGATTGATTTGTAAAATGTAAGAACTAACTATACTTCATTCTAAGTTACAGTTTTTTCAAAATGGTCATAAATGCATTTTTAGTGTTTTAAAATACTAAAACGTGCATGTAATAGTCAAAACCATAGTAAAACGCTTCATATTAATGTGAAATCATGGGAAAACCACCTTTGAGTTTTTTTAACATGTAATCTTAGACAAAATATCAATCTGACTTGCGATGTGGTCGAAATGAATTGGTAAAAAAATTTTAAAGTTACTAAAGCCTTTAAAAACATGTGACATGGGGGGTGAAAACTAGGAAAACGATGTCATATTTCCATTAAATTAGAGAAAAAAACTATAGATTATTTTTTGAAATTTAGGAACAAACAACACATCATTTCAAATTTTGGTTTTATTGGGATGCATGTAGATGTGTTTTTAGTGTTTTAAAACACTAAAACGTTCATGTAAAAGTAAAAACCATATCAAACATCCTCATATTGATGTGAAATCATGGTAAAACCACCATTAAGTTATTTTTGAAGTGTATTCATAGATAATAAATTAACTCGACATGCAGTGTGGTTGAAATAACTCAGTAAACACTTCTTAAAGGTACCACAACCTTTAAAAACATGTGTTGGGGGGGTCAAAACCCAGAACATGACATCATATTTCCATAAAATCAGAGTAAAATGATTGTAGATTAATTTTTAAAATTTATGAACTAAAGGCATGTCATCCCAAGTTACAGTTTTCCTTGCATGCCTGTAAACACATTTTTAGTGTTTTAAAACCCTAAAAAATTTATGTAATAGTCAAAACTTTATAAAATAGCCTCAAATCGATGTGAAATCACGATAAAACCACCGTTGAGTTATTTTTGACATGTACATGAATACAAAACATTAATTTGAGATGTGGTGTGGTCATAATGACTTTGTAAACACTTTTTAAAGGTACCAAAGTCTTTAGAAACATGTATCGAGGATTGAAAACTAGGATAATGACATCAGATTTCCCAAAAATAAAAGAAAAATGACTATAGATTTATTTTTGAATTTTTGGAACTGACAACACGTCATTATGATTTACGGTTTTACCGAGATGGTTGTAAACACGTTTTCAGTGTTTTAAAAGACTAAAATATTCATTTAATGGTCAAAACTGTAGAAAATAACCTTATACTGATATGAAATCACAGGAAAACCACCATTGAGTTATTTTTTATTTGTAATCATAGTCAAAATTTTATTTTATTTCCTTTCATATGTTGCAATTCAATTTCTTAAATTTTATTCTTATGATTAATTCATATTTTCCTAGGGGATTCATGTGTGCATGGGGGTTTAATTGATGCATGGGGATTTTCACATTATAATACTTATTTTTTTACTGGAAATATTTATTTTCCTTACCTATATAATTATTTGAATTTAGACCATTGATTTTAGGCAATCCAAAGGCTTTGGATGCTCCCGTTGTTCTTTTTTTGCTCGACCTTGATCTAGGTTGCCTCCTCTGATCCAATGGAATTGTGCCGCCTGTCCCACCAGTTTTGCCACTTTCTGTTTAGTGAACAATCTATTCTATCTCCACCATCCACATAGATTTCATCCCATAGACCTAACACTTCCGCATAACAATTTCCTGGAATACCATCAAAGCTCCGGTGTGCGCCCTGATTCGAGGAGATCAATCCCTTTCTATCTGAGGATTTTCATCTGGTTCACCGAGAGAGTTCCCAGTATGATATTTTTATATAAAAAGAAGGGTTATCAAAGAAGAAGAATAAAGGGAACTGAGATGTTCTGGACACCCACACTACTCTTTATCGAGTTCATACTGACTCATGGAACCATAATACCTCTTTGGTGGAGATTCAGTGGAGATCAACTTGATGTTAGGTCTAGGGAGATTATCCACCAAAGGAGGTTCTAGATTTTGACTTTTTTTCATTGCAACCAGGTTTTAGTTTATGATTCTTAGATCTATAGTGTTTTATTTATTTCTATCATGTTTGGAACTCTATCCTTCTTAGGTGTGTGCGTGATTCCATCCTAGAGTGGATGGTGTTGAATCTACGTGATGGGTTTCATCACTGCAACCTAGTTCAATAAGGATAAAATCCTCAAATATTTTATCTAGTTATCTTCTTTATACTTCAATTATATATTTATTTTCTTCCATTTTTCTTAGTAATAAGATGACTGACCTGGGTGGTGTTCTCACTATGCACATAGAATCACACTGATCCGAAGCATGTTATATCTAATGTTCTTTCTTTAATGTTCTTTATATTTTGTAATTCTAGTATTTCATTTTAATAAGAAATATATTTTGTTTTCCTTTCTCAAACATTATAAATTTATCATACCAATTTTTTTACCCTATAATACATATTAGCGGGTCCTGGATGTTCTAAGGGTTAACCACTTACCCCAACAAGTAGTATCAGGGCCTAATGAAACATAGATAATGGGATCTACAAAAATTGATATTGATATGTTTGATGGTGAATTTTTTTAATCTATGGATAATTAAAATTACTTCTCTTATGGATCAAAATTATTTTATTGATTCCCTTAATGGAACTAAAAATAAAGTAACCAACCTTGCCCCGGATGGGCAGACTACTATAACATATATTGATGTCCCTAGAGAAACCCTCAGGAAAGATTGTAGATTAATTATTTTATATTTAGGGGATAAAGTTCTTAGAGAGGTTTCATAAGAGTCTTCTACTACTGGCATATGGCCTAGACTTGAATCTTTTTGCATGACTAAGTATCTTGTTAAAAGATTATAGAAAAAAAGTGATTACATACTTTCAAAATGCATCATGGAACTGCAGTTAGGATACACATCAATGAGTTTAATAAAGTTTTTTTAGATCTTGAAAACATAGACATTAAATTATATGATAAAGATCAAGTCATAATACTATTAACCACATTAGATGATACATTTAACTTTGTTAAATATTATATGATGTATGGAAAAGATACCCTTACTCTCAAAGAAGTTAAATCTGCTTTACTCTCCAAAGACCTTCAAGGGAAGGGTAGTGTTAAGGCTGAGTAATAGGGTTTAAACATTAGAGATAAAAGTGAATCTAGGGGTAGAAGTGAGTTTAGTGGTAGAAAAAAGGAAATGGGTCAGTCCAAGAAGCAAAGGTTTAAGTTTAATAAAAAAGTAATAATGTATTTTTCATGCAAACAACCTGGTTACAGTAAGAGGAATTTTTCTAATAAAAAAGGTGAAAATAGAGACAATAGTAATGGCCATTTTTTGTTAGTTGAGAAGGATTTTGACATTGATGATATGTTAAACATTTCTGACATTTCCATCTATGATGAATGGATCCTTAATTTAGGGTGTTCATTCCACATGTGTCTTAAGAGGGAGTTCTTCATCGAGTTGAGGAAAATTAAATCTAGAGAGGTGTTTCTAGGGAACAACATGATCTATCATATTATGGGAATAGGCATGGTTTCATTAGAGATTCATGATAGTACTGTTTAAAATCTTGTTGAGCTTAGGTGGATACCTGAACTGAAAAGAAACCTCATCTCCCCAGGAGTCCTTGATCAGAAGTGGTACACCTTTAAATCAAAATTTGAGAGTCTTAGGATTTACTAAGGATCCCTCACTATCATTAAAAGAAAACTTCATAATGGCCTTTATGTGTTATATGTTAAGGTTTAAGGAATTCAGTTAAACACCTCTTGTGATTCAGACCTTAATAGAACTACCCTTTGGCATAGAAGGTTAGGGAACATTAGTTCCAAATGTCTTTACCAACTTAGAAAATATGGGATTTTGAGTAATGTCACTCCTATAAGTCTTCCTTTCTATGAATATTATGTATATAGAAAATCGATAAGAGTTAGTTTTAGTAGGTTGATGTATAATAAGGCTAAATAACCCCTTAAGTGTGTCCACCCTGATCTTTGGGGTCCTTCTAGGGTCACCTCCCTTGGTGGAGGATTTTAGTTTGTGTCCTTTATTGATGACTACTATAGGAAAGTATGGATTCATATACTCAAACATAATTCTGATACCTTTCATACTTTTAATAAATGGAAAGCTAGGGTAGAAAGTGAATTTGGTAAGAAACTCTAATCCTTAAGAGCTGATAAAGATTTAGAATGTTTTTCCATTGAATTCATTTAATTATATGAATATGAGGGAATCAAAAGATACCAGAATATTTTAGAAACACCACAAAAAAATGGATTAACAAAAATTAATTAATAGAACTATTCTAGAGAGTGTTAGGTGTATACTATCCCACTATAAACTCCCTGGGTCCTTCTGGGACGAGGCTGCCTCTACGACAACCTACTTAATTAAACATTTACCATCTTCTGCTAATTTAGTTTGAACACCTAAATAGTTATGGAAAGGTTCAACCCCAATAATTTCACACCTTAGGATATTTGGATCCATATATTATGCTCATACATGTACAAATAATCTAGCTCCTAGGGTTTTGAAGTTTATATTTTTGGGTTATCCAGAGGGTTTTAAGGGGTATCATCTATGGATTGATAAACTAGGTTATCATAAATTCATAATCAGTTGAGATGTAGTGTTTCCTGAGTCTTATATCTCTAATGGTAAAGGAACAAAATATCTATATTCTTATTATAACAATGGATAATATTCTAGAGCTCCATCACCTATAGGTGTTGAAGTTATATTAGAATCTAAATACCAATCCCAATCCCAACCCAAGACTGATTCTTCTACTTCAATTACCTAGACTCAAGGTGAATTCAATTCTGATTATTATTATGAACCTAAAAGAGAAGAACCAGATAATATAATAAATTATCAAATCACCCGAGATAGAGGGAGAAGATTCATTATGACTCCAGCCCGCTTCAATCAGGATAATATTGCTATCTATATGTTTAATGTTTCTATGGATCTATTTAATGATGAACCTCAAACTTATAATCAAGAAATTATGTCCAAAAAAGATACTATTTGGTTAGGTGTTATGCAATAAGAGATGAATTTACTTCTTAAGAATAACACATGGGTTATTGTTTCCAAACCTAATAACCAAAAGATTATAGGTTCTAAGTGGATATATAAGAATAAAGAAAACAATATTGGAGAAACTAAAACAAAATTTAAAGCCTGAATGGTTACTAAAGTATTTATTCAACATAAAGGTATTGATTATAGTGAGATATTCTCAAATATTTTTAAACATTCATCTATATGGATCCTTCTTTATTTTGCTACCAAGTTTTATTTTTATGTTGAACAATTAAATGTAAAAAAATATTTTTTGTATGGTTCTCTTGATGAAACAATTTATATGACTACTCATGAGGGATTTTATAATATGTTTAAACCGAATCAATTTTTCCTTCTTAAGAAGTCATTATACGGGCTTAAAAAATATTCTAGTCAATGGTATAAAAGGTTTTATTCTTTTATGATTGAAAATAAATTTTCTAAAAGTAAGTTTGATGATTATGTATACTATAAAATTGTTAAACATTAATCAGTTTATCTATTATTATATGTTGATGACATGATTTTAATCTATAAAAATATAAAGACTATAAATTCAATCAAGATCCAATTTAAACCTATCTTTGAAATGAAATACTTAGTACATGGTAATTAGATCTTGGGTATGGACATAATTTGGGTTCAAACCTTGCACTTATCTCATTTTTCTTATGTTAAGAAGGTATTAAAAAGGTATCTATTTGAGAACATTAAATCTGTTAATATTACTTTAGGAAAACATTTTAAATTGTCTTTAGAAAAATCTCCAAAAATGATGATGAGAATGACTTCTTGAATAAGGTTCCATATGCTAATGTGGTAGGAAGTATTATGTATGATATGGTCTATTTGAGACTAGATATATCTTTTGTTATTTGTACTTTGAGAAAGTTTATGTGGAAAGTTGGTAAGCCACACTGGAATTATTTGAAGTGGATCCTTAGGTAAATCTACATGTCTATTTTTTTTCATTCGATACAGATTAAATAGTTGTTTTTGTGATGGAATTGTTGGTTTTATTGACTCCGATTATCCTGCAAATATTAACACTCAAAAATCACTCAATGGTTTTTTGTTTCTTGCACATAGAGGATTAGTCTCTTGGAAATGCAACATGAAATCAATGGTTTCTCTCTCCACTACCCAAGGAAGAGTATATATCCTCGATAGAATCCATCAAGGAGTCTATATGATTGGAAGGTTTGATTTAAGATTTTTCTTTATCTTTTGACAGTATAGTAGTCCACTATGATATCCAATCTACATTACATCTATCTATAAAGTATGTATGCAATGGTATATTAAAGAACATTTACATTAGAATTCATTTTTTATAGATGTTATAGAATCTGGGATAGTGATTTTCACTAAGATACCCATAGGGGACAATCTGTATGATAGTTTGACTAAGGATGTGCCATTGTCCAAGTTCATGCACTACCTTAAATTAATTAACTTAGTCCCAACTATATAACTTAGGTTGTGAGTGCATCATTCTTAAATTAATTTAATTAAAAGGAGGATATTTTTTGTTTTATTCCCCTATATATTTTTTAATTCAATTCCTTTAATTTTATTCTTATGATTCAATCAAATTTTCTTAAGGGATTCATGTGTTCATGGGGGTGCAATTGTTGCATGGGTACTGTTCACATTACACCGTTTATTTGTTTTCTTACTAAAAATATTCATTTTCCCTACCCGTATAAGAACTTGAATTCATACCATTGATTATGGGTGATCCAATGGATTTGGGAACTTCTAATTGTGATTGTTTGGATTGTCCTTGATCCAGGCTACCTCCTCTGTTCCAATGGCACAGTGACACATGTCCCACTGATTGTGCTACAATCTATTTAAAGAAATGCCTATGCTATCTCCACTATCCACATGGATTTCACCCCGTGGACCTAAAACTACCACTCGATGATTTCCTATAATACCATCGTAGCTTCATTGTGTGCCTTGATTCGAGGTGATCCATCCCTTTCTATATGAGGGTTTTTGTTTGCTTCACCGAGAGAGTTCTTGGTGTGAGATTCTACTATGAAAAGAAGGGTTCTCAGAGAAGAAGGGGAACTAAGGTGTTCCATCCACCCTCACTCTCCTCTATCAAGTTCTTGCCGCTTCCTGGAACCGGAGTAACTCTCCTATGGAGATTTAGTTGAGATCGACTTGATCTTGGGTCTAGGGAGATTATGTACCAAAGGAGGTTTCAGATCATGACTTATTTTTATTATAACTAGGTTTCAGTTTATGGTTATTAGATATATAGTGATTTATTTATTTCTATCATGTTTGGAATTGTATCCTTCTTTGGTGTTTTCATGAGTCCGTCTAGGAGTGGACATTGTTGACTCTACGTGATGGGTTTTATCAGTGCCACCTAGATCAATAAGGCTGACCTCCTCAGATAGTTTCTCTGGTTATCTTCTTTATACTTCAAGTCTGTATTTCTTTGCTTCCATTTTTCTTAGCAATAAAATGAATCACTTGGGTGGAATTCTTACCATGCACATTTTAGGATCGAAATAATGAATATAGATGCTCAACATACAAGAGGGGGTGAATTGTAAGTTTAAAAATTCCTATGCAACCTTTAACCTTAAGTAAAACTATGTTTAACAAAGTGAAACAATGTAAATTCATAAGACCTCTTAGTTCTACAAACTTGCTAAGTTCTAGAAATATGGTTCCGGAAATGAAACTTAATAAAAGTTTACAAAGACATATATTCCACCTTAAAGAGTATAGAATCTTACTAATCAGAGTATAAAAGTACAAGAAAGTATAAGATAATTATACTTTCCTTATTAATAAAAATGCAGTGGAAAATAAACTTGAAACAATACAAGTAACAAGTATGAAATCTTTTAACCCAAAGAGTAGGGTATCCAATAACCTTGGATAAAGGTCCCTTGATTTATACTTTCAAGAAAGTCTGTCTTACCCACACTAGGGTAAGCCATCAATAAGAATATCAGAGTCTCTCTTGCTATCCCCGAAAGCCCTCAAACTTCAAGGTAGTCGACACCTCTCTCTTCCTTATCAAGGAAGTCCTAAAACTTTAAGGTAGTCGACACCTCTGTCTTCCTATCCTCGGAAGCCCTTGATTATACACAGTAACAATCAGAGTTTCACGAAGCAAGAGAAATAAGAAGTTGAGTATGCACATGGCACAAGAGTCTCTCTCTCTAGAAATTACTTCAATAGCATGTAATATTTAGATTGATCAACTAGTAATGATCTCATTCAAATGAGATCCTATTTATAGGAACTTTGTCAACGGTCATCTCTCTCCTCCAACAATCATATTTTTCCTTGAATCTCGGAGGGACCTGTACACGTGTCACTTAAAAAATGGTTAGTTAGAAACATAATTCATGACATCCTTTTATAACTAAAACAAGGGTAAGAAAAATAATGGTTGCTTAACCAAATCCATTTTTTCAGAGTCTAGGAAAAAATAAAGTTCAGAGTCTAAGTAAATAAACATTCAAAGTCTATATTACATGGATATTCAGATTCTGTTTTTCAAGGAATTCAGAATCGGAATTCTAAGGAATTTGAAACCTGAATTCTAAGGAATTTGGAACCTGAATTATGATGAATTCAGAACTTGAATTCTGAGGAATTTGGAACAAGAATTCTAAGGAATTCAGAACATGAATTATAAGGAATTTTGAACCTGAATTTTGAGGAATTCAGAACCTGAATTCTGAAGAATTCAGAACCTGAATTCTGAAGAATTCAGAACCTGAATTTTGAGGAATTCGGAACATGAATTCTAAAAAATTCAGAACCTGAATTCTAAGGAATTTGAAACCTGAATTCTAAGGAATTAGGAACCTGCATTCTAAGGACTTTGGAACCTGAATTTCAGGGAATTCGGAAGCTTAATTTCAGAGAATTCGGAATCTGAATTTTAGAGAATTTGGAATCTGAATTTCAAATAATTCTCTCTCAAAATACTTTTTTTTATTATTTTCCAAACACTTTTAGGGAAAGTGAGAAACCCAAAGTCACTTTTAAGCCCAAAAAACACATCCAAAACCAACCAAGAAAACAAAGACCCTGAGCCATCAACAAAAACTAAAAACCATAATCTCTGTACCCGTCATCGCAACCAACACATGAGTCCACCTTTGTAGTGGTCAATACCCATTCAAAAGCCGGATTAAAACACATCATGAAATCACCATTATAGTCTGACCTCACATCATCCAAAGTGATTCGCCCAAGACCATCTTGCTTAGACAGACTGCCTTTTTTAAAATCCAAGGTCACCCCATGATCTCACTTAAAGGAGGCTCTGGTGCACAATGGTCGAGGAAGATAGGATTAATCCTTCATTCCTTTTATTTTTGGAGTAGCAGATGCCACTCCTCCATCCTCAGTCCTGGTTCTATCTCCACCTTGCACTATATCATTGAAGGAGTGATTGACCATACCACCTCTATTCTCCTTGTCGCGCCTGGAAAGCATCCCCTTCCTACCAAAGATGCTATCCGAGGTTTATTCCTTTCCATAGTCATCTCTTCCTATCCTCTGATCAGGAGTGTTGTAGTAAATCCTAGACAAATAGTTTCCTGCAGAGCCATCATATTTAAATACTCCTTTTCCTTTCCCCTCAACAACATTTCCCAAGTTGGCAGATTTGCACTGCTGATAAACGGTATTCACCACAATGGGTTTCTCCATAACCCTACAGGAATCCTCATGGTCAACTTCTCCTACCACAAAATCCCTCATATCGACCTCAAAATATTTATCCTGCTCCGTTGGAACAAAATTCAAACCCTCCTCAGCAAGTCCCTAAAAACTGTTACTCAAAGAAAGAAAAGGCTTAGGAGAGATACCCTGCCCCCACTATCCTGGTATCTCTCAGTTCTACCCAATTCCATTGCCGAGGTTCCTTTTTCACTTTCTTCCCTCTATTACCTCATCTCCATTGCATCAATAAGATGATGATCCCCCAAATTCTTCTCAATAGATGGATCTCCATTCTTCTGAGAGCTCCGATTATTAAAATTCTCCTGCCTTTGTCTCTTGCCTGCATCAGGAACCTCTGGATTGTGTTGAGTCTTCATAACATCCATCAAGGATGAGCTAAAACCATTCCTATCAGAAACCTTGCCAACCCCTTCTACCAGCTTCTGGACCAAAGGCCCCAATGACTGGGGACCCCCATTTCCCCCCTCAACATCAGTTGTCCTCAACTCCAGACCCACCATCAGCTGGGTCACATGGGTTTTCCTCACTACATCCTCCCTCCTTAATAAAGCCTGGTACTCCCGACGCTGAGGCTTTAGCACCTGTGTTGATGAATCTCTTCAACATCTCTATGGAAGATGTCTAAAATGATTACAAGTCAATCAAAAATCATACCAGTTATCATAAATAACCTGCTGTTTACACCTATATTCCTCACCAATTGTAGTCCAAAAAAAATCAAATGGAACCCAAGAAGCATCCAACTCAACACATAATGAGGGTTAATCGGATGGAACACCGCTTTAGTGCAGCTATCCACACACAGAAATCTACCCATGATATTACCCAACATTCTTATAATAGAGGGATTCTAAAAAGGTAATGGGAGATTAGGGAAACTGACCCAAACTGCTGCCAAAGGTGAATCTCATTTCATATGAAAGTCAAATGACCACCAAAGAAGGAAGAACCAAATACCATTGCAACTGTGAGGAGTTCTTTACCAAGCCTTGATGAGGTTCTATTCTAACTCAAAACGAATCATAATATACTGCCTGTCTAGCAACCCAATGGTTTCCCTTTCTTGAAGATCCCAAGAGGAGAAAAAAAACCCGTCGAACGTATTGAAGAAAGGTCTCCTCTGTCTAAACCGAGAAACCAGAGTAAGATTCAACAGTGAAGAGGATTCTGTGAACTTTGAATTTTAGAGAATTCAGAATCTGAATTTCAGAGAATTCAGAATTCGAATTTTATAGAATTCGGAATCTAAATTTCATAGAATTCAGAATCAGAATTTCAAAGAATTTGAAATCTGAATTTCAGAGAATTCAGAATCTGAATTCAGAACCTGAAAACAGAAAACTCTATATCTGATTATTTATAGGATTCCAAGGTTTTAGATATGAATCTGAATTTTACACTTACTAATAAAATAAGTTATATTTTATAGAAACTAAAACATTAATAATGAAAACAAAGGTAAGGAGAAAATCTCCTTGGGGAAGGAAAATTTTCTTATTAAGATAAAACTTCAGGGAAATAAAATTTGCCTTGCGATAGAGTGTTTGTGATTTTCAAAACATAAAGGAATGGAAAAGTCACAAGGAAACCTTATTGACTCAACAATCTACCCCCTTTTAGAAATCACAACATCCTTAATAAAAAGAAAATAAGGATATAAATTTTATTTACTTGATAATAAAAACTTATCTCCCTTTACTTATGGATCAAAGTGAATATGAATAACTCCCCCTTAGGATTTAGAATCACTAAGTATTGTATTATTGATTTCTTGAATGAGATTGTTCATTATCTTGATTTCAAAAAACTTTATTGATAAGAACTATCCTCTAGACGAACCCCCCCTTAGGAAAATTTATTCTTACTTAGAATTATTTTTATCAATCCTTTATCCCCCTTTGTGATTTAATAAAAGGAATAGAGGGAATGGAAAGAAAATATTGGTACCTGAAACATTAGTGATAAACAACTATAAATAAAATATATAAATAATAACAAACATTTCATTAATGTTGAAAGAATTTTTATAATGAATAATACAACAATATATCAGAATAGAAAGAAATTATCCTTCTTTCTCCTTCAACATCATCTTCTTCACAATGGTTTTTAGCTTCTTGATCTCCTTGTGATCCTCTTATTTATGCTTAAGCAACTAATCCTAATCATCACTTTTCTTCTCCAAGGCTTGAATTTTTTCTTACTGAGCTTTAAGAATGTCTGTTTGAGCTTTCAATACTTCTTCTTGTTTAGCAAGATTCTCTTCAATCTCAATTCTGAGATCCCTTTCCCTTTTCCAATTCATGGACACAGAATTAAGGTTTCCATTTAGATATTTAACCTTTTTCTTTATATAAGTCTGTTCAAGGGTTAACTTTTCCTCAAAACTATTTGTAAGATCATTGATCTTCCCATCTTCAGTATAAAATGCATCCTTGAAATTATCATGGAATTCATCAAAGATTCTCATTTATTCAATTTTATTCTTTGACCAGCTTGTCATCTTATTGAAAGATCTTTTATGAGCCTCATAACCAATGAGGATGGTCTTGAAATCTGCCTCTATTGAAACACATTTATCCATCACCATGGAAACTTAATCTGACTTCCGATTTATCGTATACTGAAGCATCTGGAATCTTGAGTCTATGCTTGGAAATAAAGGAATAGTTCCAACCAGCTTCTTTAAATACTAAACTACAAAATCATGCCCAAGGAAAGATGATTTTGAATCCGAATGTTTGATTAGTGAGAATTATTTTTCTATATCCTCGAATTTCCTCTTTGATGAAGCACCAACATCTTTCCTCTTCACAACGGATTTACTAGGTGTATCTACTACCACCTGTTTTACCATGTCAGCTCTTGGAATGATGTATTATTCTTTGGGAGATTCATGCTCACTGTTAGATAGCCAAAAATTTTTATCTTCCTCAACTACTTCTTTCTCTGCATCAGCTACTAAATCTTCTGAATGAATGAAATCATGGTTACTACTTTCATCATATGTTGGATTATTCAATTCTTCTTCACCCTTCTCATCTTTTCCTGGAGAATAAATTTTTGAGGATTCATCTTGGGAAGTCCAGATCGACAATTTTATAAATGTAATTTCCTTCTCACGGTAACCTTCAACTTGCTTTATTATATCTTTTGAATCACCACTGCCTTATTCTTCTTCTTCCAATTGTTCTTATTCCACTATTTCTTCTTCATGATGTGATTCCAAAATCACCACTTTTTTCCCAGAGTATCTGGTAATGGTTCTAATAAAAAATATTCTGGAACCAGAATTTTCTCAGAGTCTTTTTTAGTAACCTTAAGAAGATATTGGCTGATTTCAGCTTCTGACAATTTCTTCCTCTACTTCTTTTCTTTCTCTTCCTTTTCAAGATTCTCAGCAACATCTTCCTTCAAAGCTTTGGCCTCAGTAGGGTCCAAGACAAACTTAGGCTCCCCTTCCTTCCAGTTTTTATTATCTTCTCTCCATATAGCCACAACTTCATCAAGGTAGGATTTTTTCTTCTTTGGATTCAGAGGTGAAGACCGAGTTTCCTTAGCAACATGAGTTTTTCCTTTTCATTCCAGATCCTTAGACTTTTTCTTCCTTCCACCTTTCTTAGAGATTTCAGCCACATATGAATTCTTTGAAAACACTTCAACTTATTTTTCAGATAGATCAAAAAATTCTCTAGATTGACTATTAAATCCAATCTTCATCCTCCTTAGGGTATCATCACTCAGCAACATCAACTTGTAATTTCTCGGCTTCAAACTGCAAGGAATTTTGAATGACTGAAGGAAAGGCACAATAATATTTGAAAGGATTGCTGTATGCATGATGATTTGAGATTTCAGATTCCCATTCTTGATATTCTCAATCGTCAGCAAGATATACTTAACCAAGTTTATCTTCTTGAGGTTCACCATGAAATCCAATATATAGATATAACTCTTCTTCATAGTATCCTTATCCCCTTTCCTTGGAATTATAAGGCATTGAACCTACAATTCAAGAATCCCCAAATTCGTAGAGAGATGAATGATCTTTGGAGTCTTCACTCTTTTCAATCCAAGACACTCTATTGCCTTCTGCATATCAAAATATCTGAATTCATCAGGTAATTTGTGAGTACAGAACTCTGCTTCTCCTTCGTAATGAATTCCAAAAAGACTTGCTGCCTTGCTGTACGAAAGAGAGTAGGTCTTTCCATAAATCTTGAAAGAAAATTTATCTCTTAATCCTTCATTGAAAAAACTAACTGTTTCATATAACTCTACCATCAACTCCGGATACACCAGATCCTAGGCCTTTAGTTTTGAAATGCAAAGGATCTCCTAGCCATTCAACTTAATATTCTTAGAAATGATAGAATCATATTTGTTGAAGAATCTCATATCAACTAACCTATCTCGGTATATCTTCCACTTAGAGATTTCCTTAACAATCAATATTTCTTTCTGTGGAGAGGATTCGACAGACATCCGGAAATGATGAAAATTTTGAAGATTCTGAATGACCTTAAAATACAGTGGCATAGCTTCAACATGCAAAATCTTGAAAAACTGATGTGGGAAAACCATCGGTATGGCTTTATATAGGCGATTTAGGTGACGATTCAACTTCCATGGTTGATCCAACGGTTGAAGAACTTATGATCAAATCTGACGGCTGTCATGATAACCGAATAAGGATTTTGATATGTTATGATCTTTTAAGGTTTTTTAAGATAAACATTCAGATTTAAGGAAAAGTGAATCTGAAAATTTTAAAACAAAAAGAAAAATACCAACAAGTAAATGATGATTATGAATATTTAGAAAAGAAAACATACTTTTTAGATTGATAAGATAATTATTCGTAATGAGGAAAAATTTTCTTGGCTATGAAAACTTTTAATTACGAAAAAAATTTGATTATGAAAAATTTTTATTATGAAAAAAAACTTGATTATGAAAAATTTTGATTACAAAAAAACTTGATTACGAAAAAATTTGATTACGAAAAAACTCAATTGCAAAAAAAAACTTTACAATGAAAAATTTAACTACGAAAATTTTTGACTATCAAGAAAATGTACTCCCCCTATGAAAAGGAGTTTCTTACTGTTAGGAGATGGGTTTTAACAAGAAGCTAATAAGGAAGATTACCTTACAGTTATCATTCCTAACTTTTGTTTAATGTATTAAAATCTATCAGAGGGTAAAGATTTTGTGAAAATATTAGCAAGTTGATCTTGCATTTTGATAAATTGAAGAATGATATCTTCTTTTGTCTTGATAACCTTTCCAAAGAAGTTTTTGTTTCCAGTTATATGCCGATAACATACACCATCTATGTACCATGTATTTTTTTGGTACTTTCTTTACTTTCTTGAAAATAAGAGTGTTAGACTTTCGGAATCCAAAATTTCTTGGATTCAGAAACATCAGAAAGTAAAATTTTAGGAATCCACATTTTCTTTGAGAAATAATCTTGATAAAAACCTAAAGATTGTGTTTTATTTAAGGAACAATTTTTTGCCCAATGCCCACCGCACTGACACTTAGTGTAGAATGGAGCACTTTGAGGAACAAAATAATTGTTACTAAAAACCAATTTTTGAATGAGTACAACCAAATCCAGAATTATTCCTTAGAGGTTGAATTTGGGAATACATCTTATCAAAGTTTTCCTTACCCAAGGTAAAGTTTGACAAACAATTCCTCAAGGAAAAAATTTCTGACTTCAGTCTAATGACTAAGTTTTTATCCTCAAAAACATTAGTTTTAGCACAAGAGTTAGTCTCTAATTTTTTTTATTCAAAATTACTTTTTCTAGATCCTTAGAAATTTTATCCTTCTTAGAATTAACTTCCTCAAGTTTTTTTAAAATACTTTCAAAATCATGAATTTTCTTATCAAGATATTTATAAATATCTGATACTTATTTAGTAATAATATAAATTCTAGAATTTTACTTATCATGATTTTTCTTGACTTTAGAATTTTCATTCTCAAAGAGCTTAGCAAACCTAGAAACTTCTTCATAAGTAGGTAAAGTTTTATCTTCATCAGAAGAAGATTCTTCATATGAAGATTCATAATATTTAATATCACTATAATTAGCATTCAAAGATACATTGGTTATAGATTCAGCATTGTGTACCTTGGCCATTAGACAATGATTTTAAATGGGTAATCTGGCTAATAAACCAAGATTATTTTGACCAGAAGATTCATACTCCGACGATTCATCAGAGTCTCCACCACTAGCACTCTAGGTGTCATTAGCTTTCAAAACTTTCTTATATTTAGATATGTAGTACTTATTTCTATTTCTCTCAGAATGATTTTCCTCTCTATCATTTTTATTAATCATAGGACAATCTGGCCTTATATGCCCTGCTCTTTTGCATTCATAACAAGTGACTTCAGTGTCTTTCTTTTCCTCTCTTTATTTCTTCTTATATCTATATTGAAAGTCTTTCTTCCCAACTATCTTATTCATCCTTTTAGAAATATTAGCTAGTTCATTCTTATAATGTTCACTTTCACTTGATTCAGATAAAATAGTGACTTTCTCTGTCTTGGATCTATTAACCCTTTCAAGAGTCTTTGCTTTAGTAGTAGTAAAATCTATGCTTCCATTACCATTATTCTCCTTATTCAAATCATCATCTCTTTTCATTCTTGTCTCATTCTAAAGAAGAGTTCCAAAAAGCTCATTAAGAGTAATATGAGAAACTTTCATATTCTTATCAATAGCTATTCTCTTAGATTCCCACTCATTAGGCATGATATCTATAATCTTGTCCACAAGTGACTCATCATCTAAACCTTTCTCACCCATAGATTGTAAACCGTTAACAATAGTCATAAACCTTTGTTGTACCTTATAAACTGGTTCTCCATAAGGAAATAGAAATCCATGATATTCTACTCTAAGCATAGCTCTTCTAGTTTCTATAACTTTGGATGTACCAAAATGAGTAACCTCCAATTTCTTCCAAATACAATTTGTAGCTTCACAAGAAGAAATATGGATATATATATTCCTAGTAATAGAACACAAAAAAGTATTGCGTACCTTGTAGTTAAGTTTATATTCTGACTTTTCTTGATTAGTAAAAGTTTTGACTTCGTTATTAGGAATCTTGTAATCTCCAGTTAGCATAACAAAGTTTTCCACTCCAGTATTAATAAAAAAAGTCTTCATACGATCTCTCCAATATTCATAATCATTCTCATCAAAAATAGGTGGTCTAGTAGGATTAAGATTGTTAATCAAACCAAAATTCATTCCTACCATCTAAAAAAATATCTTTCCACAGAAACTTATAAATATTAAAAGTTTGTAAACAAGGATAAAAATACTAAGCAAGGAAAATATAGAAAAATGAAAATTGAGCAAGAAAAATTATATGTGAATATAAGTATTTTAGAGACCTCCTCTGATACCAATTTTAGGATTGAAATAATGAATTTAGATGATCAACATACAAGAGGGGGTGAATTTTAAGTTTAAAAATTCCTTTGGAACCTTTAACCTTAAGGAAAGCTATGTTTAACAAAGTTAAACAATGTAAATTCACAAGACCACTTAGTTATACAAACTTTCTATGTTTTGGAAATATGGTTTCGGAAATGAAACTTAAGAAAAGTTTAAAGGGACAAAGATTCTACCTTAAAGCATATAGAATCTTACTAATCAGAGTATACAAGTACAAGAAAGTATAAGATAGTTATACTTTCCTTATTAATCAAAATGCAGTATAAAATAAACTTGAAATAATACAAGTAAAAATTATGAAATCTTTTAAACCAAAGAGTAGGGTATCCAACAACCTTGGATAAAGGTCTCTTGATTTATACTTTCAAGAAAGTCTATATTACCCACACCAGGGTAATCCCTCTATAAGAATATCAGAGTCTATCTTTCTATCCCTGCAAGTCCTCAAACTTCAAGGTAGTTGGAACCTATGTATTCCTTATCAAGGAAGTCCTAAAACATTAAGGTATTCGACACCTCTGTCTTCCTATCACCGGAAGCCCTCAATTGTACACAACAACAATCAGAGTCACACGAATCAAGATGAACAAGAATTTCAGTACGTAGATGGCATGAGAATCTCTCTCTCTAGAAATTAATTCAGAAGGTCTAGATTGATCAACCAGTAATGAGCTCGTTCAAATGAGATTCTATTTATAAGAACTTTCTCAATGGTTGGCTCCCTCCTCCAACAGTCATATTTTTTCTTGAATCTCGGAGGGACTAGTACACAAGTCACTCAAACAACAGTTAGTTAGAAACAAATACATGACATCGTTTCATAACTAAAATAAGGGTAAGAAAAATAATGTTTGCTTAACTAAATCCATTTTTTTGGAGTCTAAGAAAAAATAAAGTTCAGATTATAAGTAAATAAACATTTGGAGTTTATATTACATGGATATTTAGATTATTTTTTTCAAGGAATTTGGAATCATAATTCGAAGGAATTTGGAACCTGAATTCTAAGGAATTTGGAACCTGAATTATATGGAATTCAGAACCTAAATTTTAAGGAATTCAGAACCAGAATTCTGAGGAATTTGGAACCTGAATTCTGAGGAATTCATAACATGAATTCTGAAGAATTCGGAACCTGAATTTTGAGTAATTCAGAACCTCAATTCTGAGGAATTAAGAACCTGAATTCTAAGGAATTCGGAACCTGAATTCTAAGGAATTCAGAACATAAATTTTAGAGAATTAAGAACCTTAATTTTAGAGAATTCTGAACCTGAATTTTAGAGAATCCGGAATCTAAATTTCAGAGAATTCGGAATCTGAATTTCAGAGAATTCAAAATCAAAATTTCAAAGAATTCAGAATCTGAATTTCAGAGAATTCAGAATCAGAATTTCAGAAAATTTGGAATCTGAATTTCATAGAATTTTGAATCTGAATTTTAGAGAATTCGGAATCTGAATTTCAGATAATTCAGAATCAGAATTGCAGATAATTCAGAATATGAATTTTCAAGAATTTGGAATATGAATTCAAAACCTGAAAATAGAAAACTCTATATCTGAGAATTTATAAGATTCTAAGGTTTTAGATATGAATCCAAATTTTACACTTAGGAATAAAAAGAGTTAGATTTTAGAGAAACTAAAACACGAACAATGAAGATAATGGTAAGGAGAAAGTTTCCTTGGGGAAAGAAATTTTATTTATTAAGATAAAACATCAGGGAAATAAAATTTTCCTTGGGATAAAGTGTTTTTGATTTTAAAAACATAAAGGAATGGAAAAGTCAAAAGGAAACCTTATTTACTAAACACACGTAGGATCATGATGATCTGAAACATGTTATATCCAGTGTTCTTTCTTTATGTTTCTTTCTGTTTTGTGCTTCCTATAGTTTGTTTGAATAAGAAATCAGTTTTGTTTTCTTTTCACAAACATTTTAAATTGATCATACTGATTTTTAACCCAATAATATGAACCACTGGGTCCTATGTGTTATAAGGTTTAATGGATTTCCCCAATACAACACATCAATCCTACATGTAGAATGATCAGAATGAATTTGTAAACACTTTTTAAAGGTACCAAAGCCTTTAAAAACTAGTTTGGGGGGCGGTCAAAACCAAGAAAAACATCATATTTCCATGAAATCATAGAAAAATTAATGAAGATTTATTTTCAAAATTTAGTAACTAACAGAACATCATTCTACATTATGGTTTTCTCGAGATGTCCATAGACGTGTTTTTAGTGATTTAAAAGACTAAAACATGCGTATAATTGTAAAAATCATATAAAACAACAAGATATTGACATGAAATTATGGTACAACCATCATTGAGTTATTTATAATATTTACACATAGATAACACATCAATATAATGTGCGGCGTGGTCGGAATGACTCAGTAAACCCTTTTTAATGGTACTATAGAATTTAGAAACATGTTTTGGGGGGTCAAAACTAGGAAAAAAATGTTGGATTCCCCCAAAATCATAGGACAATGACAAAATATTTATTTTGAAATTTGGTAACTGTCTTCATTTCATTCTGAGTTATAGTTTTCTCAGGATGGCTATAAACATGTTTTTCGTGTTTTAGAACACTAAAACGTGAGTGTAATGGTCAAAACTGTATGAAACAACCTCATATTTATGTGAAATCATAGAAAACCCATTTTTAATTTATTTTGAAATATAGTACATGATTTCAAATCAAAGTATTTAAAATTTGATTATTAAGTAAATTTAAAGTGTACCGCACGTCGATTTAAAAATTAATTAGAATATTTATTTATCCATTTTCAATTTCAAGCGTTGAATAATATTTTAAATAGGTAATTTTATGTTTTAAAAGTTTTTTTCATGATATATGATTTTTTTATGTTAACATTTCTTCTGTTTTATTAAAAAGTAAAAAAAAATTATGCGCAACATTCTGAATATATTTTGTCTTTTATCTTTTTCAACTCTTTTCTTAAATGTTCTGGTTTTTATTATAGTTGATAGATGTTGATAGTAGGTAGGAGGTTGAACATTATGATCCATGAAATTATTAGAAGGTAGTCATTATGGTTTTTAGTTTTCATGGTATGTTTAAATTTTATCAACGATTCAACTGTAATCATGATTTATTATGTTTAGTTTTAATTTTTTTTTCTTTTTTGTAACAATTGATGAGATGATATGGTTAGTTTCAGTTGATGAGATGATGTGGAGGTATATGGATGTAGTATAGGTCATGGGATTGATGTATATTGGGAATGGGTAGTTATTGGACATATTTTATTTGTATATATTGATGACGAAGCTATGGGTTGAATGTGGTATGGGTTGACGGAGGTATATGTTGACTGAGGTTATGCTTACTATGGATATTTTTATATATGACTGTGGATGAGTTATGCATGTATGATGGGTTTATCATAAATTTATGACTTACTTTATTACATGTCTATTTTTTATGATTATATTTTTTATTAAATATTTTTTAAAAAATAATTGTAATATTTAGAGGCAATTTTTAGCAATAGTCGCTAAGTAAATTAATGAAAGTTCTAATTAGTAGTGAAAATATTAAACACCACTAAAAATAACCACAAATAAATATATTAGTGGGGGTTAAGTTCATGTTTTATATTTTATTTTTGGGTTATTTTGTTTTTAAACAACTACCACTAAATAAAACTGAAACCTCTTCTAAATGATCCAAAAATGACACATAAGAAACCACCGTGAAATGACTAGTGACCATGAATTACATGTAGGTTCTGATAATGACTGATATACTATTAGGAAGTGGTTTAAACCACCATCAGTTCAAGATAAAACCATCGCTAATTGCCACTTTTGTTGTTGTTGTGAAAGTCACCCTTTATCAGTGCTTTTTTTAAGTGTGGATAAAGGTTTGTCCCACGTGAAATCGTCCCACATTGGATTTCTCATATATCTGGGTGGCTCTTTATAGGCCTGAGCATTCCTTCACCATAATTTTCCATGGGTACGGGGGGTTGACACTCACATACACTTCCACACATGGTTTACACAAGTCATCCCCTCAACAGGCTATCCCACCCGCCCGACCAGTTATCCCGTCCCACCTATATGTACGCTTTTGTAACACCCCAAGCTTCCACGGTACGTTTCCCTTCGAATAATGCGATAGCGTGTGTTGTACGCAACCTCGAGTTCTAACACACACCACAACTAATTAAAATAGCCATTGTGAATAGTAATACCTACTTTTTGAAATCATATATATTTTATATTTCAAAATGGACTTCATTTTTGGATTCGGAATATTGAAATTAGCCTAGGGTGAAATTTTGGTACTTTTCGGATAACTTTAATATTTTGATGAATAGTGAAAATTACTAAATTTTAATTAAAAACAACTTTTTTAATGAAAATAATTAATAGTGATAAATTGTGCATTTGAGTGGTTTTAAAGTATATTTAGAATATATTTTTACCATTTAATATAATGTTGGTCATTGGACATAATTTTACAATTAAACCGAACATAAACAAGTGTCAATCTTTTGATAGTTATTACCTCTTAAAAACACGCTTTTTGTTTTGACAGCGGGAATTAATTTTAAATTAATTTCTTCCACTTCTGTGTTTTGAATATAGAAAAATGGATTCCATATTTGGAATCAGGATGTCCAAATTGTGTAAATAGGTAACTTTTATTTTTAGACATTTTGAATAATTACTGTGGTAAATATTTTATTTACCATGGTTAAGGGTAAATCCGGTAAATAAGGGTTAAAAAATAATATTATAATAATACAAAATTACCCTAAAACGTGTCCTAACCTTATTAGTGGACACATACCCAACCATGAGCATCCTTGGGTCAATTTGGGGACCCCTTGGAGCCACTTGTATGTGGTAGGGACACTTTATATTAATAAAGTTAAAATAAAAATAAAAATGGCATAAGCTTACATCTTTTAGAAGAAAAATTTTGACATAGGGTTATACATGTTGTATTTTCGATTATAAATATTCATTAGAAAGATAAAAAGATTTCCTACATAATGATATTTTATTTATAATTTTTAGACATCAAATAATTTAAATTATTAATGACACAATAATGATGCAATGTTTACCTCATTAATAAATCATTTAAATAAATAAGATTATAATGATTAAAATATTATCTAAAACCTATCCAATTCTTATTGGTTGATGTTATTTAGAATATTAGTCATCTTATATTCGACCTCAATGATTTTTGGACCATTATAAACCGAATATAATTATATTATAAAGTAATACTTTCACTCTTTCCTAAAGAGCCCCTCTTCTCCCTTATAAAAGGAGACCACTTCTACTCATTCCTCACACCTCTCAAGCCACTTGGATCGTCCAAACTCTGCCCAACTAAGCTCCCCAAATCCCTCTCCTCCTCCTTGAAGCTTCCCCTTAGGCAGAAATCATTTCAAGAAGTCCTTTGGTTCCAATCAAAGTGAGTTACCTAAATTAAAGGTAACGATTTCTCTTAAATTATTTTCCTTTATTTTGCTTCTCCAACCCCCAAACTCTTTTTATTTCCTTTCTTTTGTAACAACACCAGTATCCTAAATATACTAGGATGTTGTTATAAGAAGGATTCAAACTACACATACACACAACTCCATCTAATGGATGATGAACATAATGTTTCTGTGGATGACAAACTAACGCCTCACGAAACGATGATTGTTCAAATACATCTTACCGCCTCTCATGGTGGCCATTATGATGGCACTGTAATTAAATATGATATTAATGATATATATTTTATATATAAGCTTCTGTAATTCCATTTTATTTCATACCATTATTCGTTTCATGTTGTATATACATACGATAATTTCATTTGAGGAACTGCGGACTACCGCCCCCTTAAAATGATATGACTCGTTCATACCACACATGGAACGTATAAAGGATGGTGTTAATGAACTTAAGTAACATATATAAAATATTATATTATACTGGAATAGTAATATACCTATGTATCATTTGGATTCAATTCTTTTAAAATAAAAATTAAATGGAAGTAGCGTTCGTGCGTACGTACGGACTACCGTCTCCACGAACGCGGTGAGATCCATCCTCCATCGTATCCATTCAAGTCTTATTCTCATTTTAGGGTTAAAAATAATGTTAATATCATTCTGATTATGAATAAGATTTAATCTATCCATTACAAACATGTCTTACGTAACCAAACATTTAAGAAGAACGAATCGATTATCACCTGAAACGACGATAATACTAAGATATTATTAATAAAGCAATGTTAAAAGATCATATATGATATCATATTAATGTATATGATTCTTGTATAATTTAATAACAATTATTTCACCATTATACATGAGGTTAACCGACCCCAATAAAAGAAAAGTACAAGGTAAGGGTTATTTCACAATCTCTTCATTATCCGAGGTTGTTTATACGTAATAATCTACTGGGATATCTTTATCATCCACATCCATGTTTCTTAAAAATGTATTTCAAAACATTTTTACTATTTACAAGAATATGGGTTAAAGTCATTTATACCCTTTTTTGACTTTTTATAAGAGGTTTATAAAGGAATCTTTCCGTCGTTTTCGAAACAAGGTCCTTTTTAACCTTTTCGACAGAATTGAGGTAAGAATGTTTTTTTTAACTTATACGGCGGGTGCGGTTATTTTACGCCGTTATAAAATCTTCAAAGCTTTCCTTACAAGCTTATAAGAATATTTTCAAAGAAAATGTTTTATTTTATATGGATCTTAAATGATTTCAAAATAAAAGGAGATATTTCTTTAAAAATAATTTTGATTTCATCTATGTCAACATCCTTTGATGGATTTTAAGATTATTTGAAGTTGATTTATTATGATACAAAACTTCTATATTGTATTGAAGTTTTTGTGATATGTTTGATGATGGATGTGCTATTTTTATACCATTCATAGTTTATGGTGAAATTATTGACATTTCGTATGCTAGATTTAATACGAATGTTTATGTTATGTTTAAACCTTTTCATATGGGAATGCATTGGACTTAATAAGTGACGGGTGGAGCCCGCTATAGCTCCTCTATGCATCGGTAGGTCTCATGAGACAAACTAGTGTCTTGTCACAAGGCCTTGACAAAATCTTATTTTTAGTCTTGGCACGAGGCCTTGACTATGTGGTTATGATAGTCTGGCATTATGCATTCCAACATTATGAAAGTGGTTATTGATTTTTGCATGTGATTATTCGATTAGTAGAATATCCATGTGAATAAGTAAATGGAATTATTTCATTTTATTTATGCCATAACATTTTGAAAGTTCATATTTAAAAGGCTTTTGTTTTAGTTATACATTGCCTTAAATGTTTATTCTTATTTATGAAAGTTTCCGCTATATTGTTATCCTTACTGGGCATTTGAGCTCACCCCTTTTCTATGTTTTATTTTTCCCAGGAAGTGAAGATGTAAGTTATGAATGACCTGTAGGGATATTATGAGGGGATTATAGTGTGGACTGTGGAAACATTATGTTGTTGTAGTAGTTTTTCATTTTATGATGTAATGTAAAACTTATGAATATATCTAGTGTTTCCAAGGATACTAAACCAATCGGTCTTTCGAGATTTGATCTTTCTTGTGATCATGCCAATGTTATGTAATAATGCACTGACTCTGGGTAGCTGGGGTCGGGGCGTTACAGTTGGTATCAGAGGAAGTTTAGTACAAACCTTGGAAACTAGATTTAGATAAACTCTGATTAGAGCACGTAGACCTAAGATGAACTTTGACGATTAGTATAGAAGAACTTCCTAGAATTTTGGTATTGTAGAGATTTTGTGAGTTTTCCGAGCAATACATCCCTGTCTGGATACGAGCAGGTAGAGGCGGCTCTGGCATAGATGTACCTAGGGGTAAAACCCGAAAACACCGCTTTGAGCTAGACTCGAACGAGAACTGGTGCACGACAACGGGCCTTGCTGCACTCTTGGTTACGACACTCCCGGGGGATATGCTTAGGATAACTCTCATTTTATTTACAAATCATTTTGAAGGGATTATGAGTATATACTTCCTCAAAGAAAACATTTTTATGATTATGGATTATATCCATAAATAGTTCAATTTATGTTAAGTGTTTTATAAGTATGGGATTATGTATTTTGATTCATAAACTGATCTAGTTTATGCCATTGTTTAGAAATGGCACCTAGTGGAAGAAATGGAAACCGTATCAATGCACGCACTCCATGTAGGGATTGCCCTCCTGCTCAAGATAATTATAGTGGGGCTGGTGATGCAACTGGTGCTGATCAGCTAATCACCATACTGGGACAACTTACTCAGGTTATGAATAATAACCTTACCCGTATGGAGCACCCTGATCCGCAGCGTGGAGGATCAATGTTAGATCGATTCATGAGGAAACAACCACCAACGTTCAATGGGAGTACAAATCCCTTAGTAGCTGATCAATGGATAAATTCCCTAGAGAAAATATTTCAGGCTTTGGGGAGCAGTGAAAGGGAAAAAGTTATCATGGCAGTTTACCGCCTCACTGGAGATGCTGATCAATGGTGGTCATTGATTCAAAACATGAAGGAAGATGATGAAGTATCAAATATGGAGTGGAGGGAGTTCAAAGATCTGTTTTTAGAAAAATACTTTCCTCGCGACCATCGAGCAGATATGGAAAGACAATTTCCGAGTCTGAGACAAAAGGAGGATGAGAATGTCACAAAGTATGAGGCTAACTTTACAAGGTTAGCGAGGTATGCTGGAGATTATATTCGCAACCCAAGAAGTAAGATTGATCGTTTCTTTGATGGGTTAAAACCATTTCTTCGTCGAGCATTAGTCTCACAATCCTTTTCATCGTACGAAGACATTGTCTCATGTGCTATCAAGACCGAAAAGGAATTCTCTAAGTCTTATGACTTTAAAGCAAAGCAAGAGAAGAAGAGACCTGCTGATCAATCTGGGAATGGAAATAAGGGGAAGAAGGGAAAGTTTGAATATCCATCTTGTGGTAAATGCGGGAAGAAACATCCTGGTACTTGCTTGAAGGGAATGGGAGTCTGTTACAAGTGTGGTGAAAAAGGCCACCAAGCTCATGATTGCAAGGGGAAGAAGGAAGCTACCAACGTTCAATGCTATAATTGCAGGGAGATGGGGAATTATGCAAATGCATGCCCTAAGCGTCAGGAGAACTTACCTCAGAAAAGGCCAAGGGATCAAGGCCAGGCTTATGCTATCACTACTTCTGAGGTAGAAGCTCCGAAAGACGTGGTGGCAGGTAATTTAATGGTTTCCTCAAGTTTAGCAAATGCATTATTTGATTCTGGATCATCACATTGTTTCATATCTTCCCAGTTTGCTAAGAAAATTAGATATTTCCAATTTGATTTAATAAGGGAGTTGTCAGTTAAAACTCCAAAGGGAAGTATCGTTGCAACAAAGTTTTGTGAATCAGTCCCCATTAGAGCACATAAATTTTCTTTATCTTCTGATCTCATCATCATACCTATGATTGAGTTTGATATAATCCTCGGTATGGACTGGCTTTCGGACTATGATGTGAAGATTTATTGTAAGAAGAAAGAGGTTACGATTCTTGATGATAATGATAAGGAACACCTTATTTTTAGAGCAGAATCGTCACCACCTAATTCTTATTTTGATCCACCCCCAGTAGCTCAACTAAATTCAATTATTGGGGAGGAAGAGAATGAAGTAACTATCGGTGAGGAAAGGAATGTTCAAATAGAGGATGTACCTGTTGTGAAAGAATTTGTAGATGTATTTCCGGAAGACTTACCTAGACATCCTCCAGAATGAGAAGTTGAGTTTTCCATTGATTTGATTCCTGGATCAAGGCCTATATCGAAGACCCCTTATAGAATGGCCACTGTAGAGTTAGTCGAACTAAAGAAACAACTAGAGGAATTGAGTAATAAGGGATTTATTCGCCCTAGTGTTTCTCCATGGGGAGCCCCTGTTCTTTTTGTTAAAAAGAAAGATGGATCTATGAGGTTATGTATCGACTACAGGGAGATCAATGCTATAACGATAAAGAACAAGTATCCCCTACCTCCTATTGATGATTTATTTGACCAACTACATGGATCTCAATACTTTTCAAAGATTGACCTTCGATCTGGATACCATCAGTTGTGTGTGAAGAAGTAAGACATTCCGAAGACAGCATTTCGAACCAGGTACTGGCATTACGAGTTTTCTGTAATGTCGTTTGGATTGACTAATGAACCCTCTGTATTCATGGATCTGATGAATAGAGTTTTCAAGGAGTATCTCGATGAATTTGTGGTGGTATTTATTGATGATATCTTGGTATACTCCAAAACCTATGAATATCATGAAAATCACTTGCGCATTATCTTGAAGACTCTGAGGAGGCATGAATTATATGGGAAGTTTAGCAAGTGTGAATTCTGGCTTCAGGAGATTTCTTTTCTTGGCCATATTGTCTCTAAAGATAGAATCTCTGTTGATCCTTCTAAGACCAAGGAAATCCAAGAATGGCCAGCACCTACGAGTATAACTGAGGTACGTAGTTTTATTGGCTTGGCAGGTTATTATCGACGTTTCGTCCAGAATTTTGCCCGATTGGCTAACCCATTAACGAAGCTCACACGTAAAGGGGTTAAATTTGTTTGGACAAAAGAGTGTGAAGAATGTTTCGAAGAACTGAAGAGAAGATTAGTCAATGCACCTATATTGACTCTACCATTGGGGAATGATGGGTTCGTTATTTATAGTGATGCATCAAAGAAAGGACTTGGTTGTGTCCTTATGCAGAATGATAGAGTTATTTCCTATGCATCACGACAGTTGAAAATTCATGAACAAAACTATCCTACTCATGATCTCAAGTTAGCAGCTGTGATCTTTGCTTTGAAGATATGGAGGCACTACCTCTATGGTGAAAAATGTGAGATTTATACTGATCACAAGAGTTTGAAGTATATTTTCTCACAAAAAGAACTCAACATGAGGAAAAGGAGATGGCTTGAATTACTCAAGGATTATGATTGTACGATACACTACCACCCGGGGAAAGCTAACAAAGTAGCAGATGCTTTGAGCAGAAAAGACCACGGAGTTCTGAACATGATGAGAATTGAAAGGGATCCAATTTTCATGGATCTAGTGAAGATGGACATGGGAATAACCAGGGAAGGTGAAACATCAATGCTTTTTCAAATGGTTGCCAAACCATCTTTACTAGAAAGGATTAAGAGTTCTCAGACCGATGATGAAGAATTTCAGAAGAAGATTAAAGCTGTGAATGATGGGAGATTGAGAGACTTTGTGTATGAAGATGGAATTTTGAAATTCGGGAAGAGACTTTGTGTTCCCAATATACCTGATCTAAAAAGGGAATTTCTGGATGATGCTCATAGTTCCAATTTCTCTATACACCCTGGGAGCACCAAAATGTATAGAGATTTGGAGGAACATTTTTGGTGGGACAACATGAAGAGGGAGATTGCTGATTTTGTGTCAAGATGTATGGTTTGTCAACAAGTGAAAGCTGGAAGGAAACAGCCTGGAGGAGTCATGCAACCTCTTCCCATACCGGAGTGGAAATGAGACAATGTTACGATGGACTTTGTCATGGGGCTACTGAAGACTCCTAGAAGGAACGATGCAATATGGGTTATTGTTGATCGTCTTACCAAGACAGCACATTTTCTTGCTATAAGAGAAGATCTACCCCTGGAACGTCTAGCAAGACTATACATTAATGAAGTTGTGAGACTTCATGGAGTACCCCTATCGATTGTTTCTGATCGTGATCCCCGTTTTACTTCAAGATTTTGGAAAAGTCTTCAGAAATCCCTGGATACTGAACTTCATTTGAGCACTGCTTACCACCCTCAGACAGATGGACAATCAGAATGGACTATTCAAACCTTAGAAGACATGTTGAGATCTTGCTCACTTGACTTTCAGGGTATGTGGGATCAATATTTACCATTGGTAGAATTTTCCTATAACAATAGCTTCCATTCGAGTATACAGATGGCACCATATGAAGCATTATACGGAAAGAGATGTCGTACACCAACCTGTTGGGATGAAATTGGTGAAAGAAAACTTGTAGGCCCAGAACTGGTGGAGGAAACGGTGGAAAAGGTGAAAGTAATCCAAAATCACATCAAAGCAGCTCAAAGTAGGCAGAAGAGCTATGCCAATAATCGAAGGAAGGATTTGGAATTTCAAGTCGGTGATCATGTTTTCCTAAAGGTATCTCCATGGAAGGGAGTCATACGTTTTGGAAAGAAAGGTAAATTGAGTCCCAGGTACATCGGACCTTTCGAAATTCTAGAACGAATTGGGGCTGTAGCTTACCGATTGGCAATGCCGCCAAGTCTCTCCAAAGTTCACGATGTGTTCCACGTATCTCTGTTGAGAAAATACATGCCTGACCCAACGCATGTACTCACCTATAAGGAATTAGAACTGGAACCCGATCTGTCTTATTGTGAAGAGCCCGTCAAGATTCTTGATACAAGAGAACAAGTACTGAGAAACCGGACGACACGTCTGGTAAAAGTTTTGTGGAGAAATCATAAGATGGAAGAGGCAACGTGGGAACCCGAGGAACTTATGATGAAGAACCACCCGAGTCTTTTTATGCAGTAATACCCTAGAAATTGTGAGGATGCAATTATTTGAAGGAGGGGAGAATGTAACACCCCAAGCTTCCATGGTACGTTTCCCTTCGAATAATGCGATAGCGTGTGTTGTACGCAACCTCGAGTTCTAACACACACCACAACTAATTAAAATAGCCATTGTGAATAGTAATACCTACTTTTTGAAATCATATATATTTTATATTTCAAAATGGACTTCATTTTTGGATTCGGAATATTGAAATTAGCCTAGGGTGAAATTTTGGTACTTTTCGGATAACTTTAATATTTTGATGAATAGTGAAAATTACTAAATTTTAATTAAAAACAACTTTTTTAATCAAAATAATTAATAGTGATAAATTGTGAATTTGAGTGGTTTTAAAGTATATTTAGAATATATTTTTACCATTTAATATAATGTTGGTCATTGGACATAATTTTACAATTAAACCGAACATAAACAAGTGTCAATCTTTTGATAGTTATTACCTCTTAAAAACACGCTTTTTGTTTTGACAGCGGGAATTAATTTTAAATTAATTTCTGCTACTTATGTGTTTTGAATTTAGAAAAATGGATTCCATATTTGGAATCAGGATGTCCAAATTGTGTAAATAGGTAACTTTTATTTTTAGACATTTTGAATAATTACTGTGGTAAATATTTTATTTACCATGGTTAAGGGTAAATCCGGTAAATAAGGGTTAAAAAATAATATTATAATAATACAAAATTACCCTAAAACGTGTCCTAACCTTATTGGTGGACACATACCCGACCATGAGCATCCTTGGGTCAATTTGGGGACCCCTTGGAGCCACTTGTATGTGGTAGGGACACTTTATATTAATAAAGTTAAAATAAAAATAAAAATGGCATAAGCTTACATCTTTTAGAAGAACAATTTTTACATAGGGTTATACATGTTGGATTTTCGATTATAAATATTAATTAGAAAGATAAAAAGATTTAATACATAATGATATTTTATTTATAATTTTTAGACATCAAATAATTTAAATTATTAATGACACAATAATGATGCAATGTTTACCTCATTAATAAATCATTTAAATAAATAAGATTATAATGATTAAAATATTATCTAAAACCTGTCCAATTCTTATTGTTTGATGTTATTTAGAATATTAGTCATCTTATCTTCGACCTCAATGATTTTTGGACCATTATAAACCGAATATAATTATATTATAAAGTAATACTTTCACTCTTTCCTAAAGAGCCCCTCTTCTCCCTTATAAAAGGAGACCACTTCTACTCATTCCTCACACCTCTCAAGCCACTTGGCTCGTCCAAACTCTGCCCAACTAAGCTCCCCAAATCCCTCTCCTCCTCCTTGAAGCTTCCCCTTAGGCAGAAATCATTTCAAGAAGTCCTTTGGTTACAACCAAAGTGAGTTACCTAAATTAAAGGTAACGATTTCTCTTAAATTATTTTCCTTTATTTTGATTCTCCAACCCCCAAACTCTTTTTATTTCCTTTCTTTTGTAACAACACCAATATCCTCAATATACTAGGATGTTGTTATAAGAAGGATTCAAACTACACATACACACAACTCCATCTAATGGATGATGAACATAATGTTTCTGTGGATGGAAAACTAACGCCTCACGAAACGATGATTGTTCAAATACATCTTACCGCCTCTCATGGTGGCCATTATGATGGCACTGTAATTAAATATGATATTAATGATATATATTTTATATATAAGCTTCTGTAATTCCATTTTATTTCATACCATTATTCGTTTCATGTTGTATATACATACGATAATTTCATTTGAGGAAGTGCGGACTACCGCCCCCTTAAAATGATATGACTCGTTCATACCACACATGGAACGTATAAAGGATGGTGTTAATGATCTTAAGTAACATATATAAAATATTATATTATACTGGAATAGTAATATACCTATGTATCATTTGGATTCAATTCTTTTAAAATAAAAATTAAATGGAAGTAGCGTTCGTGCGTACGTACGGACTACCGTCTCCACGAACGCGGTGAGATCCATCCTCCATCATATACATTCAAGTCTTATTCTCATTTTAGGGTTAAAAATAATGTTAATATCATTCTGATTATGAATAATATTTAATCTATCCATTACAAACATGTCTTACGTAACCAAACATTTAAGAAGAACGAATCGATTATCACCTGAAACGACGATAATACTAAGATATTATTAATAAAGCAATGTTAAAAGATCATATATGATATCATATTAATGTATATGATTCTTGTATAATTTAATAACAATTATTTCACCATTATACAGGAGGTTAACCGACCCCAACAAAGGAAAAGTACAAGGTAAGGGTTGTTTCACAATCTCTTCATTATCCGAGGTTGTTTATACGTAATAATCTACTGGGATATCTTTATCATCCACATCCATGTTTCTTAAAAATGTATTTCAAAACATTTTTAATATTTACAAGAATATGGGTTAAAGTCATTTATACCCTTTTTTGACTTTTTATAAGAGGTTTATAAAGGAATCTTTCCGTCGTTTTCGAAACAAGGTCCTTTTTAACCTTTTCGACAGAATTGAGGTAAGAATGTTTTTTTTAACTTATACGGCGGGTGCGGTTATTTTACGCCGTTATAAAATCTTCAAAGCTTTCCTTACAAGCTTATAAGAATATTTTCAAAGAAAATGTTTTATTTTATATGGATCTTAAATGATTTCAAAATAAAAGGAGATATTTCTTTAAAAAGAATTTTGATTTCATCTACGTCAACATCCTTTGATGGATTTTAAGATTATTTGAAGTTGATTTATTATGATACAAAACTTCTATATTGTATTGAAGGTTTTGTGATATGTTTGACTATGGATGTTCTATTTTTATACCATTCATAGTTTATGGTGAAATTATTGACATTTCATATGCTAGATTTAATACGAATGTTTATGTTATGTTTAAACCTTTTCATATGGGAATGCATTGGACTTAATAAGTGACGGGTGGAGCCCGCTATAGCTCCTCGATGCATCGGTAGGTCTCATGAGACAAACTAGTGTCTTGGCACAAGGCCTTGACAAAATCTTATTTGTAGTCTTGGCACGAGGCCTTGACTATGTGGTTATGATAGTCTGGCATTATGCATTCCAACATTATGAAAGTGGTTATTGATTTTTGCATGTGATTATTCGATTAGTAGAATATCCATGTGAATAAGTAAATGGCATTATTTCATTTTATTTATGCCATAACATGTTGAAAGTTCATATTTAAAAGGCTTTTGTTTTAGTTATACATTGCCTTAAATGTTTATTCTTATTTATGAAAGTTTCCGCTATATTGTTATCCTTACTGGGCATTTGAGCTCACCCCTTTTCTATGTTTTATTTTTCCCAGGAAGTGAAGATGTAAGTTATGAATAACCTGCAGGGATATTATGAGGGGATTATAGTGTGGACTGTGGAAACATTATGTTGTTGTAGTAGTTTTTCATTTTATGATGTAATGTAAAACTTATGAATATATCTAGTGTTTCCAAGGCTACTAAACCAATCGGTCTTTCGAGATTTGATCTTTCTTGTGATCATGCCAATGTTATGTAATAATGCACCGACTCTGGGTAGCTGGGGTCAGGGCGTTACACTTTTGTGGGCCTATACATGACCCACCTTCTTAGTCAGCCCACTCCTAGCTTTGTTGACCCAATTTTTTTATATAATCTAATAAAAATGTGAATAAAAAATATATATAATAAAAATATTAAAAAAATTGAAATAATTAAATATCCCGACCCGACCCGTTGAGGCTCGAGCCACAACTACCCCAAGCTTGCCTCCATAGGCTAGGGGAAAGTGAAAAATGCCGAAAGACATAACTAGTATAGAATAAATTTTCCAAATTTACCTATATGAACACAATAAACCATTTCTATATATAAGTGTAGAGGAATAATAATAAAAGACGCAACATCTAGAAAATAAACCATGCAAGTAAAACCTCTAAGGAATAAAGGAGTACAACGATGTAAAATGGAAAGGAAAAGGGGGAAAACATGCCCAAACAGAAAGATGTCTCAACCTGACATAACTAGAAAGTAAAGCGCCGAGAGATCCCAACTCCATATCACTAAGCCCTGACCATCGTATGTGGTCAAATGCATTAAGGTATCCCTATGATCCTTTATAATCACCGCTAACCTATCCGTCATTTGCATAAGGCATGAAATGTGAAGAAAAATCCCATATAGGGGTGAGTATATATATACCTAGTAGGATTCCCTAAAATATGAAGGAGGAGTAGTAAGAGACATGATAGTAATAGATAGCCCCACCATAGTAAGAGAGTAACAAAATCCAACAATATGGACACAGACACACAAATATATATATATATATATATATATATATATTCTCATAAAAGAAACCTAAATGAGAGAGAAATGGGATCTCTATATCATATCCCAATTCAAGAAAAGATTCCTCCATCGGCTCTAGAGGGTCCATCAATGATGCCCAACATCCCGCATGTTTGTCCATAGAAGTAATGGTGTTGAGGTCCCACACCTCGCCACTATGCTGAACAGTCGGGGGGGGGGGGGGGGGTCTCAAAGTAGAGGACTCATTCTCTATTATATTGGGGGGGGGGGTGACACTCAGTAGATAGATGACTCGTAGCCTAGTATAATAGGAGTTATCACTTGGCATAAAGCGGAACAACACACTACAAAAAATAGAAAATTAGCAGCAGTTTTTTAGAGGGGTTTTGTTCAAGCCCCTCTAAATTCATTTTAGATGGGGTTATGCACAACCCCCTCTAATCACAGAATTTAGAGGGGGTTCAAAAGCCCTTATAAGATTTTAATCATTTTTTTGTTAATATTTGGTTGGATTTTCAAGGCAGTTGTGTCAAAAGCATTGCTAATTTAATAATTAGTGTCCCTATATGTTCGGTTGGATTTTAAAGGCACTATATATATATAATATTATTTTGGATATTAGAGGCTATATATATATAACATGGAAATTCTTTTTTAAATTAAATAGTGGGGATTCACAACCCCCTTTAATCACTTAAATTACAGGGGATTCATGAGCTGCTGTTAATCCCCTAGACTAGAGGGGGTTTTGAACCCCATTTAATTTATGAAATTAGAGGGGGTTGTGAACCCCTCTAATGTATGACATTAGTGGGGGTTGTGAACCCCCTCTAATTTATGACATTAGAGTGAGTTTTCAACCCCCTCCAATTCAAGAAATTAGAGAGGGTTGATGAACCAACACTAATCGCTTTGATTAGAGGGCTTTTTAACCCCCAATAATTTTATTTTATTTTTAAAATAAATCTCATATAAATTCAATTTTTATTGTATATATACGTGTGTGTGCATGTGTGTGTGTGTGTATTACATAAACATATTATATAAATGTATTTAAATTCATTATAAACACACACACACACACACACACCCATATAAATACATTATATAAATACTTCAAATAAATACTTATACATAAATAAAAATTTATACATATATAAATATTGGTATACATAATATAAATTTAATTATAAATATATTTATTCAAATATATAAAATTTATACATAGTTTTATAAATAATATACATTTATATTATGTTTTATATTCTGATTTATATTATACATATACTATATTAAATACATTTTTACTGTATATTTATGTATAAATACATTTATATTATATTATGTATACAAATAAATATAATATAGACAAAATTAAATATAAATATAAATATATATTTATACATATTATATATATATATATTATATTATAAATATTTTTATATATATAAATTTATATATATTATATAATTATTTTATATATATTATATAACTATTTTATATATATTATATAATTATTTTATATATATTTCAACATACTATATTAATTATAAATTAATTTAGTATATATATATATATCATTTAATTATATTATATATTTTCAATTATATGAATGTATTTAATCATATTTATATGTGTACATAAATATAATTTTATAATTTTATGTACATTTATGTATATTTATTTGTATAAATTGTATTTAATATAATATTAATTATATATAATATAAAATAATAAACATATTATATAAATATACACATAAAGATAATTTATTTTAAAAACATGTCATATAAAAACTCAAGCTTGTAGTTTTTTATAATTTATATAATAATAATAAATATATATTTAAATAACATGTTTATGATTTTATATCATATATAACTAATATTAAATGATATAAAATTTATAAAAGTAAATATATATTAACGTACATAATAATAAATATATGTATTGAAATACACTATATAAATATATTAAATAAATGGTTATATATATTATATAAATAAACATGTACATAATATATAAATATATGTGTATATACATAACATAAATAAAATTAAAAGGTTGTGGATTTTCTTGCTAGCCATGGTTACCAAGATAACCCCCGTATGATCTTCACAGGCATTGAGTCTATTAAGTGCGTTAACCTGGTTTGAGATGACACACTTGGTTTACATTACTTTAGACCCCTTGACCCCTTGGCCCCTTGCATCTCTCATTTTCTCTCTGGTTTTCTCGATTTGTTCGTTTGTTGTTTTCTTTTTTTCCTCAAGCTCTTTTTAATAAAATAAAAAAGAAATTTTAGTCATATATATATTATATAATTTATATAAATGTATAAATTCAATATAATACAAATTTATTATACTATAAATACATAAATATATAATATAAAAATATATATATTACATTATATAAATATATATGTAGGATATATATATGTATATGTATATAAATATCTATTCAAATAATATTTATTTGAATTACCTTCATAATATATATAAATATAATAATGTATAAATAGAAAATCAAAAAACAATTTCCCAAGTGGTAGATACGGTTGAAGCACATAGCAGAGGTAGTGGTTTCAAATCCTGTCTGGTACAAATTTTTTAAAATTTCTCTGGGTTAACTGTAACGTGAATGGAGGGGCGACGCGGGGTAACCAAAATTAGAGTGGAGGATTGGGTGGGGGAGGCTGGAACATGATGGGAGGAGTGTTGTGCAGGTTTCACCGGGATCAGGGGGGATACCGGAACGAGATAGGGTCGGGTGGCAGGGTGGTCCAGAACAAGAGGGGGATGGGGTTACTAGAATGGGAGGGGGATGCAGGGTATGGGGGTGGAGTTAGGGTTACCGGAACAAGAGGGGGCGCTGGGTATGGGGAGTGATGGTAATAGGAGGGAAGAGGGGATGAAAATAAATTAATTAGAGGTGGTTTGAAAAATGCCTCTAATATGGATCAACTAGAGGTGGTTAAAACCCTCTCTAATTGAGTATTAATTAGAGGAAGTTTTGGAAATCGCCTTTAATATGTTGACATACTACTCATTTAGCGGCGATTTCCAAACACCGCTAGTATGATCATCAATTTATAAGGGCTTAAACCCCCTTTAAACCGAGATTCTGTGATGATATTAGAGGGGGTTTTAACCCCCTCTAAAACAACCACCACTAAATTAGGATTCATTTTACCAGCGGTTTTTAAAACAACCTCTAACAAGAGTAGGTGGGTACATTAGCAGAGGTTCCTCATAACCGTCGATAATGTGTTCAGAAGGGGTTATAACACCTTCTAAATGAAAAAACAATCCATTCTAATCAGGTCATTTTTTTATAGTGACACCCTATTCTGTAAGGGGGTACCACTCAGTGTATGGAGTACCCGCGACCTATCTGATGGTGGGGGGGGGGGGGGTACCACTCAAAAGACAGAGGACCCATTCCCTAGTCTATTAGGGGGTACCACTCAGTGTAAGGAGGACTCACTCTTTATCTAATATGGGGTACCACTCGGTAGATAAAGTACATTCACCCTATCCAATAGGAGGGTACCACTTGATAGATAGAGGACTTATTCCCTATCTGATGGGGGGGGGGGGGGTACCACCAAACAGATAGAGGACCTACACCCTATCTGATAGGGGGTACCACTCAGTAAATAGAGGACCCACGCCCTAGTCTATTAGGGGGGTACGACTCTAATGATTCTGTCTAATCAATATCATCATAGAGCATTTCCTAAAGAATCATCACACTTGGAACACCTTTAATAATATACCAAAATAAACCATGGAGGACACCATCATGCTCTATGTGGAAAAAACACTCAGGATTGGCTACTCATAGGCCAATATCCAAGACCAAACGAAGGAGATACAAGAGGTAGAAGATTCCTAAAAAGGGAAGATAAACAACATATATGGGACCCACTTATAGTGTGTTCCCTCCCTTCTTCTAGGACATGTATTTTTCAGTACATGGATCTCTACCCATGTATCCCTACATGACATGTAAGAAAACTACACAGCGTGTCTCAACCACCCGGGGTCAATCCATGTTCTCTTGGCCATGCCCATGTATACTGGTTTTGTGCCTGGCCATTTCTATGTATGTGTACTCCCATAGTATAGGTCCGGTCACCAATATTGGGTCACACAGTGCGTGGGGGTCCCACATGGTGTGTGATATTTATCTCTCCCAAAACCCTAGCTGCCAAACCTAGGGAGCTACATGTCATGTGTTCTTCACACTACACGACATGTAGTTGGGTTTTCCCAATATTCTAAATCCGCTCCCCACAATCCAAATCTACCTTTGGTGCCTTGAATCACATCTTTAAGATGCTCTAAATTGGATGGGGGAAGGATCTATTTGTTATTTCAGGCCATCTGGTGCCTGTAAATCAGATTCTCATTGGTCTATAGCATGCCCCGAATGCCTCCCACCATCCTCCTTCAGTCCCAGATCTAAGATCCAAAGGAATCATAACCCAAATCCCACAATGACTCCCAATCCATCCCCAAATCATTGAAACTTTCATCACATTCATATCTTCCATGAATATGGGGGTCTGATCACGCTCGGTCCTGTCTAACAATAGTCAAATTGTGACCCCAAGGTCCAGCGATGAAGAACACATAGAACAATGAGAGAAAAAAACATAAAAAAGGGTGAAACAATAGTTGGCCAAGAGTTCTTGGCCAAAAAGTAAAAACTGGGGATATCCGAGGTGGGAAACATGGTATAAATAGGATTAATTGAATAAATGAATTCAATACGATATGTGGGTGCATGCAAAGGGTCAGAATTGATGTAGATCAAAGGAATAGGAATGATCATGCTCAAATATTTGATCATAAGGGAGGAAATACACATATGAAGAGTACTACCTTGATTTGGATCATTCTTTGATGAATAAAACACTCTCCAATGAAGGAGAAAGATATTTTGTGTTCTCTATGAATTAATTAACCTTGATCTGGAGGCTCATCATCGTCTGATCTTGATTCACCAATGATGCAGAGTGGTGTAACCTCTTCTCAGTGATGCCAGGGTTATGCAGCTAACCCTAGAGATATTCCATAATAGCATGGTTATATAGGAATCTGTTTAGGTCATTTAATTTAATATGAATACAATTATTTATTTATTTTAATTAAACACACCCATCAATAGTTTCTTTATAAGAAAATATCACACCAACCAATTTTAGTTCATGACTAAGGTAAAACTCATGTTACAAATTTAATTGCTGTCTCATATTTTTGATCCGAGGAACTGTTAAATAGTTATTCCATTTTTAAAAAAACTACGTGTGCATAATATAAAATATATTTAATATATTTATAAAATTAATTTTAGGAACACTGGACCTTAGAATCACATGATGTCTTAGTGTCTGGATCTAAAAATATTTCTAGATATATTTCAAAGTCCAACAAGGGAAAAGGGTCTCTAAATTAGTCCATCCTTTAAGATTTTTTTCCTCAAAAAGAAAAAACTATGCAAAAAGGTTGGTATACTAAGCCCTAATATGGCTCTATAATTCCTAGGATCTATCCTTCATGCTCCTGTGATGGACAAACACAAAAACCAAGGGGATGAATTTTCCATGCATGATCCTACCCCGCTGAGACCTGAACACCATTGGGTGTTCCATAAAAGTGGCTCCATACTCGATGTACAACTCATCCCAGTCAATGTGGTGTGTGAGATCATGCACGTATCTCCTCATCTACGGAACATGGAAGACATCATGAACCCACTCCAACTATGGGTGTATGGTGAAGTGGTAGGCAAACTCACTAACCCTTTGCAAGTTCTTGAACGGCTTGATGATCCTTGGGGATAGCTTACCTCCCAGCCGAATCTCCACAGTCCTCATCTTGGGGAGACTCTCAGGAAAAAATGGTCTCTCTACATAGACTCCAAGGGCCTTTTATGTTGATCTACATAAGATTTATTCCTGCTATGTGTTGTCCTCATCTACTCGCAGATCACCCGAACCTTCTCTGTCATCGTCTACACCATCTTTAGCCCAAAAAGAGAGTCCACATTGACAACAGTCTAGTATAAGGGTGACTTGCAGGGTATCTCGTGTAGGGACTTGAAAGGAACCATGATGATAGTAGAGTGGTATCTATTATTGTATGAAAACTATTCCAATGGAAAGTGATCCTCCTAGCTTGAGGAAAAGTCTAATATGCAATAACTTAGAATATCCTCTAGAACCTAGATAGTGCACTCAGTCTTCCCATCAGTCTAGGAGTCACTACTAAAAATATGCCTTTTATCAGCGCTAAAAATGGCCTTTAATAGTGCTAGAAAAGCACTATTAAATCCAGCAAAGATAAAGGGGGTCCCCTTTATCGGCGCTCCAAAAAGCGCCGATAAAGACCTCTTTTATCAGCGCTAATAAAAATTGTTGATAAAAGGGGTCTTTTATCTGTGCTAAAAAGAAGCGTCGATAAAAGGGTCCTTTATCAGGGCTTTATTTTTAGCACTGATAAAAGACCCCTTTTATCACTGCTTTTTGTTAGTGCTGATAAAAGTAAAAAAAATTAAATAAAATAAATAAAATCCTGCCAATCAGGGGGGGATTTATAGCACTTGAGCCCCCTTTTTACAGCGCTTTCTAGCACCTCCAACACCCACACACACCCCCTCCGCCCTTTATCAGTGCTAGCCCCACCCCCAAATCCAGCCCCATGCGCGTGCCCCTGCCTCCACCAGGTTTTGAACTCGAGACCTCCCCCTTGCGCGCCTAAGCCCTTACCACTCCTCTATCTTGATTTTTTTCCATTTCATGATATATATATATATATGGTTATATTTATTTGTATATTAATATATAGTTATATTAATATATATATATATAGTTATATTAATATATATATAGTTATATTAATATATATATTTATAGTGATATTAATATATATATTTATAGTTATATGAATATATATATGTGGTTATATTAATATATATATATAGTTAGATTAATATGTAGGTATATAAATATTCCTATGTTTTTATTCTAAATAAAATGGATATTAGTTATTATTTAGATAAAGCTAATATATTTTATATGTAAATATAATTTATTATTTATATTTATAATTAAATTTGTATGTTTGAATATATAAAAAATATGTATATATTGTTATATATTTGATTATGAATGGAAGTGTATTATAAAAAAAAATTTCAAAGACATATTATCAATATGAATATAATACCTTGGAATAAATTCAGTCCCCACCAAAAAAAGCCAATAACTCCCCCCATAAACGAGGCTGAAAATCCACAAAATGTTAAAAAATCGGGGTATCCCGACTAAAAACTCAGTTTTAGAGGCCTTATGGGCCTTTTTTGGCCTTGAAAAATGTGACACATGCTTTGCCTTAATTACTTTCACGTATATCTCATCGCAGGCTTTGATTTGATATGCTGTAGAGCTCAAACGGACACCCGGATCAAGAGTTATGGCTGTTTGAAGTTCGAGTTACATTTTCAACATATTTTGGATATTTTTTTAAATTTTTAAGTTTTTTTAGTCTTAAAATTGTTATTAAATGACTATTACTCAATAATAATTAGCAAATTATTAATTAAAAAATATATTTTTTAAATTTTTTATAAGCCATTTTCACTAAATATCTTATATATTAAGTATATTAAATGTAAATGTATATTTATACTTATCTAAAATATATTTAAAAATTATATATTATATTTAAATCAATATAACTATATCTATATATTTAAATATTAATATATTTTTTAATGATATTTTTGGAAGTAGACCCTTTATCAACACTTTTAAAAAAAGCGCTGATAAAGACCCCCTTTATCAGCGCTACTAAAAAAGCACTGATAAAGTGGTACCCTTTAACAGTGCTAAAAAAAGCACTGTTCAAGGGGGTACCTTTATCTGCGCTAAAAAAAGCGCTGATAAAGGGTACCTTTATCATCACTTTTTTAGCGCTGATAAAGGTACCCTTTATCATCATTTTTTTAGCGCTGATAAACGTACCCCCCTTTATCAGCGTTTTTCTGTTAGCATTAATAAAGGCTGGCACTGGCCTTGCCCAGTTTTGTGGTAGTGAGTGAAAGGCTATACTCATTCTCATCTAAGTCCTTAATGCCTCCTATAGGCCTCTCTGTAACCATGATGCCAATCATGCATCACAGTTAGAGACAATCATTGAAGGAACCCCATGAAGGCGAAAAATCTTCTGTATGTACAACTACCCCAAAATCTCCACCGAACTATGCTCCCTGATGAAAACGAATTCTGTCGACTTCAGGAGTCGATAAAATATTACCCAGATGACATATTGACCTCTCACTATCTATAGAAACCTTGTCATGAAGTCTATGGATATGCTATCCCATTTTCACTTTGAGATCTCAAGAGGTTGCAACAAACCTACCAAAACCTGGTGCTTAGCCTTCACCTGCTGATAGGTGAGACTCCAAGAGATGAACTCATCCACACTCCATCTCATGCCAGCCCACCAAAACTACCATTAAAGGTCTTTTTACATATTCCCCACTCTAGTATGTACAACCAAATAAGATGTGTGAAACTCTCTCATCACCTCCACTGACATCGTGACTGGGACCACAGTCCACCCCTAGAAAATGATGACGTGTTTCCCTCTAGAAAATCCATCTAGTGAATCTATGGAGGATATATGGTCACATAAGACATCACAATCGATGTATCCCAACTGAAAATATATTATATGTTAGATGAGAAGAGGAGTCAACACTATCGATTGAAGAAAAGTTTCACCCTTCTCCTCAACCAGGGTCAGCTGTAATAAAGATAACTTCTTAGATGCTTCCTCCACCAAACAGGATTGAGAATTCCTACTAAAGGCATATTCCACCACGTTTCCCTTCCCAAGAGTATAGAATATCTCAACATCATAGTCCTATAGGAACTTCAACCAGTTACTCTATCTCAGGTTCAAGTCTCTCTACGTGAAGACAAACCTAAGACTCTAATGGTCAGAGTAAACAAAAAATTGTTGTCCCAAAAGATAGTGCCTTCACATCCTCAGAGTGAAGACTACCATTTCCAAATCTAGGCTATGAGTCACATATTCCTGCTCATGGGGTCTCAACTCCCTCGACCCATATGTGATCCTTTCCTTCCGTTGCATCAACACGCACCTGATCCAAACTCCCAAGGAATTGTAATATACTACACACTCCACACCCTACTCCAATAGTGTCAATATAGGATCACTTGTCAGCCTCATCATCAACTCCTTGAAAGCTCTCTCTCACTGCTTATTCTAGGGAAATAGCTTCCCTTTCCATATCAATGTGGTCAAAGGGGTTGCAATCCTAGACAAGTCTTCCACAAACCTCTAGTATTATCCCGAAAATCCATGAAAACTACACAGCCCTAAAACTCTCTGGGGTGGATACCAAGAAAGCACTACATTGATATTTTCTAGGTCCATAGTTAATCCATGAAAAAATGAAATTCTTTGAAAAGTGAACCTCGTTGATCCAAAACTGGCACTTCAAGAGCTTACCAAAAAGATAGTGCTCTCAAAGAAAATCTAGGACCATCCTCAAGTGCTCTGCATGATCCTTCCCTAACATAGAGTATATGAGTATGTATTTGATGAAGAAAACAAAAAATTAGTCCAATTATGGATGAAAGATCTAGTTCATAAAATCTACAAACACAACAGGGGTACTTGGAACTCTGAAGGGAATCTCCGGGAACTCATAGTGTCCATAACGACATTAGAATACCAGCTTCAGAATATCATCCTTGTAAACTCTCAACTGGTGGTAGATAGACTTGAGATCGATCATGGAGAACCATCACGTGCCTCAAAAATGATCAAAGAGCTCATAAATCCTTGGAAATGGGTATGTTTTCTTTATCGTGGACTGGTTTGGGTAGAAAAAAATCCACACAAAGCCACAATATCCTATTTTACTTTTTCACAAACAAAACAAGGGCATCCCATGGGGATGTACTGGGCATGATGAAACCCTTCTCTCGAAGGTCCATCAATTACAACCATAACTCTTGGAGATCAGCAGGGGCCATTAGATATTCCAAAAAAGATATAGGAGCGGTATTAGGGTGAAAGTAGATGAAAAACCTCATATCCCACCTTGGAGGTAGTCTCAGAATATCATTGTGAAAGACATACATAAAATCCTACATAACTAAAGGAATCCAGATTCTTGAAGATTATACTGCACCAAGGGATACACTTGAAAAATAATGGGTAATGGGATGTAGCCTCCTTCTCACAAAACCCACTCACCCCTCCATGAGATCTCTCTGACCCAAAAATTAGAATCTCATCCCATTAGTGTGAAGGAATCTGACTCATTTGCAATGATATTCAATCAGGGATTGCAGCACAGACAACCAATCCACACTCAAGTAGACATCATAAAGTCTCATCGTAATTACCAAAAGGTCCCATGATAACCTCTCTTCCCCAAGAGATAACTATAACTTCCAGAAGAAAAAATATATCAAATAATTGTTCCATGTAAGTACCTAAAGGAAAATTTGTTAGGCTATGTTTCCCTCTGGAATGGGGGATGATCTCATTGATTTAAGATTCAAACATTCCAAGCGGTTTCTAACGGGTTTGTTCGTAGAACCAGAAACATCCAATGATTCCATATCCATTTGAACCTACTTTCCAAAGGTAGGCGCTCATTAGTTGTAGACTGATGAGGCTTAGAAATTTGCATTGGTCGAGAGGATGGGAGGTCGGACTCATCACACCTTTTTGAGGGGAATTATTGTCTACTCTGAGACTCTCTTTTTAGATTTAAGTTATGTTAGTAAATCCTTATTACATTACCAAGTATAAAATGAGTTTTCCTTTAGATCTGACAACTAATGATTGATATGTAGAAAATTTAAAGAATCTTTTATATGTATTCGAGGTTCTTAATTGATAGAGAATCATCTGTATTTGTTATAGATTCTTAGTCAATGGTATCCTTTGATACATAAAAATCTCTTGGTCATTATTATGACCATACTAATTTTAAATCCACTCAGTGGGGCACTAGAAGTTTGTTGTCATTTAGAAGGACATGAATTATTTCAAAGTTGGGATCGTACCCGCAGATGGGCTGCCTACGTATCCTTTATTTTGGAAAAGGAATCAGAACCCACGTAGTTCGAGTAAGGGAGTATGATGTTTATGATTGATGTCTTAAAGAAAGATTTCATAATTACTTTTACACTCTAAGCTCACGTGAGTCATGCTCGGTGTGAGAAACAATAGGTATTGGTAAAGCCATACAATTGTGCCATGAAAGATGAAATCATAAGAAATGAGGACTAAGATTTACTTCAGGGAAGAAATCCAAGAATAGGGTCCATAAAGTTATATATGCTTCATGGAGATTTGGATACTCTAATCTTGGGGATTACTCCTAAGGAAGATGCCCAAGTTAGGAGGGGACTTATGATTGGGTTTTATTCCTGAGAAGGAAGTCCAGATCAAAAGTAAATTAGGACTGGTTAAGGGACTTATGGCTTACTCCTAAGGAGGATGCACATATTTGAGACTGGGGATTATTCCTGAAAAGGAGGACCAGGTTAATGAGGACTTGGGACTTACTCCTAAGGAGGATGCCCATATTTGGGAATTTTAAGATTGGGGATTACTCCTAAGGAGGATGCCCAGATTAGGGGACTTGGGGATTACTCCTAAGGAGGATGCCCAAATTAGGGGACTTGGGGATTACTCCTAAGGAGGATGCCCAAAATTAATGGGACTTATGACTGGGACTTACTCCTGAAAAGGAAGTCTAGGTCAAGGGGTTCCCTCATCTTAAAGGATGAGGTTGAATGAATGAAATCTCAATATTTAGTGACATATAGATGTGTAAATCACTAGGTTTTGAGATATATTCCACAGAATTCCTTTCAGATAAGGAATTTAATCAAGAAAACATGCCATAAATGGATTTGAAGAATGTCTTGAAGACTGAATCTTTAATAGGAGAGGTGGAATGATATAAGAGGGGTTAAATGGGCAAGAAGGGCACCCAAAAAGGCAGGGGCGCACAAGTCCTGGAAGGTGCGTAGGTACTGCGTGGGCGCGCAAGTCCTAGCCGCGCAGGTATACCTACGCGACACATGGTTACTTTCGCGATTGTTAACCAATAGGGTAACACTTGGGTGATCCTTGACCAAAGCCTTTATAATTATCCTAAGGTACTTCCAGAAGAGAGGTGTGCAAGTGTTGGTGAAGAAGTAGGGCGGCACGTAAGTATGTTCATTTCCCTTAAGGTTAAAACACCTTAGGCGCGCAAGTGTTAGTGAATTATAACACTTAGACCTTACTCCTATTGTTTATACCTTCCATTCTAGGTAAAGAATTACCATAGAAGTGTTCGGAAGACCTGAAGAAGAGACTTGGGCGTTCAGATCCCTATACCTGAATTCTGGAAAAATTCCTCTTGAAATGGAGCCCCCACATGGTCTATTTATAGGCTGTAGAAGGCCCTGGGCGGTTATCACTTAGGGCGTGCAAGTCACTTGCGTGACCATTAGGTGGCGCGCAAGTATACTTGCGCGACAATGAGTGAACTTGCGCGACCTTTGTGCATTTGAAGCCTTGTTCATGCCTTTGTCGATTTTTGATGTTTTCTTCAAAGGATGAATCAATTTGTTCTAAGTCATTTCCCTTTCCATTCTTTTAGACAATGTGACGAAAAGGAGCATCAAAAGGATAAATTCTCATCTGGGAGTTGTGGCTCTTACACTAAGAGTAAAGACAAGAAGGAATAACTCATACTTATGTCTACTAATACTAAAACAAGAGTATAATAAAGAAAGATCATACCACTAATCATATCATGTGCTGCTTGGTCATATGTATCTATAGCCTAAAGATATCCATGGACCAGACTGATTTCTACTTGATCTTGACATGGGCGCATGGTGTTGGTGGTGGAATGATCTCATAACATCATCCACCACTCAAAGATCCTCCTCCTAGAGATCTACCTACTCCTCTTCTAGATCCACCTCCCTAGGGGACATCCTTCCCTTGCTTAGAAGATCCATGATCATGGCACTGCCTCTTCGATGGAGTTCCATATGCTAATCACCTTCCCTCCTCAGAACGTTGGGTTGGGAAATCACATTCCATGTAACCTTTCCCATTACATGCACAACATCACCCATATCCAGGCTTCCTTAGTCCCTTGTGTGGTCCCTATACCACATGACCATGTGTTTGAGTCTAGTTATGGGGAGGTCTTCTACGCTTATCCCCTGTTGAATGGTTCCTATTAGATACTATAGACAATTAATCCCCATGATACCCATTTCCAGATCTATATTAATAGAGTCCCTCTAATAAGAAGCTCCCCATCACCTGCTCATGCTCTAACACTCTGACATAAGTTAGAATTCACAGGGTTACCACACTGGAAAAAATTTCTATGTAGAGACCTTCATAAAATTTCCACATTTTAAATAGCCATCCTAGATCATGTTGATGGAGTACTACGTAAGGTATGTAAAACTTTCAAAATACTCTATAACTTTCATCACTACCTGTTGTAGCTCTAGAATCTCTTTAATCCGAATTTGGAGAAAGCATGAGGGGTAGTACTCTTCATAAAATAACTGATGGAAGTCGATCCATGATAGTTTCAACTCATCATGTATCTATGTAACTAGAATCCATTAGCAATTAGTTTCTCTGAAGAAAAGGCTGGTTTCCAGCACAACTACCTGATCTTCCAGTGTTTAGATAATCCTGAAAACTCAGATCATCGACTCTATCCAATTGATTCACGCTATAATTTACCCAAGAGAAAAAGGTTGGACGGTCCTTGTAGTTTAGCTTGGGTTGTCGAATCCTCAGAGACCTAAGAAGAAAACTATAGACACGTACATTCTATGGACTTTTTTTGGATATAAAGTGGCCAACTTGGGTTGGTTTTAGATGGGTTTAAAGGAACCCGAAGAGACTTAAGTTAATTCAATTTAAACGAATGAGCTGATCCTAGGTTATCACTTGGGGTGGATTGGACGTATTCCCTTTTCAATTATTTCAATTTCTTATATTTGAGTTGAGTTTATTTAAGGAGATAAAAAAAATTCATCACTTACTGATTTAATACCAACACACCATAATACTAATCAACTATACACTTGAAGGATCAAAGTTTTGAGCACTGCAAGGTAAAGGTTTGTACTAGCACTTGAATTGTGTGGCCTTAAATTCAACAAGGATGATGAAGTTTAAAAATCATCAAATAAAAATCTCAATTAAAGAAGTGATTAGACATTAATGGGGTGATAAATAACATCCAATCCAGATCCTTTATACTTGGATCAACCCATAAGTGAGTTATCCCTCCATTGATTCTATGGTTTCAATGGAAGCAGAAAGTAGACTCATGAGGGAAGAAATGGAGAAGTAAAAAAAAACACAATAAAATAACGATCACTCCACCGTTGTGTGAAAATTTCACAAGGTTTGGTGTGAATAAATTTACACCTTGATCCAACAGTATAAAATTGATATGAATAACAAAAGAATAAGAGGATAATAAGAACTTTTATTAAGAAACTAAAGTGAATTGAACAACTTACATGTGAAAGACAAACTTGAGACAACAAAATCGCAACATAACATTACAATTGAACAAAGCATCCAAGATGATAAAACTACTACACCACCACTACCTTAAATAGGAATTTTGGAAGCCTTGGGTCGAGTCTCCAACAGTAAAAATAATCCCACTTGATTATGGTTGGCCTAGGGTGGTGGAAATCTTGTGGAACTTGGACTTTTCCACATTTGACCCGAGGTGGAAGCCGAATTTTATCCACCGAACAGACGCGCTTGTAAGACCTTCTAGATGGACGAATCAGAGTGGTCCATAGAATAAGAAAATGGAGCCCCAGATGTCTCATAACGGAATTTAAAATTTGGCCTCATTTGGAGTTATATATTCTGATATATTATTAGATTAGTGGAATGTTTTTCTGGGCCGCAGAATCTGGCCCGGAATTTTATCTCTAACTTGGGCCACCTAAATGACCACAATTGAGGCCGAATTAGCACTAGATCCTGAATAATTATTTATTACTATATATTCCTTCTAGCCTCCCACCAAATTTTTGCTTCATTGGGTTTTTAATGTGGGTCCCAAAGTCTCATCAGTGGGATGGTGTCCAATCTGACTTCTCCAAAATTGTTTCCTTTCATCCCAAAATATCCCTATATTCTTCGATGAATTCTCCATTGATCCCTGAATCAAACATGTTAATATTTAAGTGTATATCAATTTCCCAAAATATCAAATTAAAATATGTATAATTAGATTCCTTAAAATCAAATGAATCATTGGGTACTTTAAATGATGTTAAAAAATGTACCATATAATATTGCATTTTAAGAAGGTATTACAATCATAAAGTGAAATGATGTTCAAAGTGTAAAATGAACTAAAATGGTGTTTATGAATAATAAAACACATGAATATTATATATATTAACAATGAATATTATCCTCATTTAGTGGCTAATCACACCCCCCAACTTTTGTTTTGCTAGTCCCGAGCAAAATATATCTCATCAAAAATGAAATTCGAATTCCCTTTTCCAAAAACATTTTAATACACAATGATCACCAAAAAACCTTATACCAAACAATCATGAAACCAATCAAAATATTTTAATACAAGATAGTTTCATAAACAGATCCCAATCCCAAGCCCATTCCTTTTTTCAAATTCATTGCCATATTTCATCAAATATCAATTAAGTATGAGGATGTGTTGTGCATCACAATAGACATGAGGGTTCATCTTTATTCAAGGGGGAAATTACATAAGTGCTAGGTGGAATTACATTTGAATATTAAGATGAGTATTCAATTTTTTTTGTATTATATATATATTTTTTTGTTTTTTTTGTTTTTTTTAAATCAAACTAATGATACATTGTCTTATTTTAAATTTTTGGGTAAGGTATTACTCAGGGATCACATCGTATGACACGGATGAATACAATGCTCTTATTTCATACCCATCCATACTCATAAAAGAAGAACAGTTCAATAGTCTATTTTTTTTATTAAATATCAAAATGATTAATTAATCCTATTTAAAATATAAAGTTGATTAAAACAACAAAATTATAGGAAACTTGAAAACCATGGGTTGCCTCCCATGTAGCGCTTTTTTTAACATCATTTTCCCAACATGGATCCTCAATCTATCAATTTTTTCCTAGTTCATAGGTTGGCTCAGTTAACTTAACCTCTATTTCTTGTTTATTGAATGATTCAATGAATGGTTTTAACCTTTGACCATTGACCTTGAAAATGTAACCACTTGTGAGATCTTGAATCTCTACTGCCCCATGGGGGTACACATGATGCACTATGAAAGGTCCTGACCATCTAGACCTTAACTTTCCTGGGTGTAAATAAAGTTTTTAACTATACAAGAGCAGAAGTTTTCCTGGTTCAAAATGTTTGACCATGATATTCCTAGATTGGTATGCTTGAACTCTAGCTTTATTGATCCTTTAATTTTCATAAGCCTCCATCCTTAGTTCCTCCAGTTCATTAAGATCTAACTTCCATTTTGTTCCGGACAATGAGAGGTCATAATCCATTTTCTTAATTTCCCAAAAGTTCTTATGCTCAATTTCAACCGGTAAATGGCATGCTTTTCCATAAACCAACCTATATGGTGACATTCCTAGGATGGTTTTGTATGCTGTACGATATGCCCAAAGAGCGTCCAAGAGTTTCTCGGACCAATATTTCCTAGAAGTATTGATAGTTTTTTCAAGAATATTCTTAATCTCCCTATTTACTAACTCAGCTTGACCATTGTTCTGTGGGTGGTAAGCAGTGGACACTTTATGAGAAATTACATATTTTTCCATGAGTGATGAGAATGGAAGATTGCAAAAATGAGTTCCACGATCACTAATGATAGCCCTAGGAATTCCAAATCTATAGAAGATGTTTTACTTGAGAAATCTAATCAAATTTTGATGGTCATTGTATTTTGTAGGAAATGCCTCAACCCATTTGGAGACATAATCGATAGCTAAGAGAATGTACAGATATCCCCTAGAGTTTTGGAAGGGACCCATGAACTCAATTCCCCAACAGTCAAAGATTTCAACCACTAAGATGGGAGTGAGTGGCAGTTGATTCCTTTTTGTGACAGACCCTACTTTTTGACACCTCAGACATCTTTGACAAAATGTGTAGGATTCCCTTGAGAGGGTGGGCTAGAAGAGACCACATTGAAGAATCTTAGCAGTTGTTTTCTTAGAGGAAAAGTGACCTCTACATGCCTCACTATGACAGAATTTAAGGATGGACTCTTGTTCAGATTCTGGAACACACCTCCTAATGACTTGGTTAGGGCAGAACTTATAGAGGTATGGATCATCAAACACATAGTGTCTAACATCAGAAAGTAATTTCCTTTGATCTTGAGTCCCTAAGAATTTTGGAATGACTCCTGTAACTAAGAAATTGTCTATGTCGACATACCAAGGGCAGTCACTCATAGAATATAGGTGTTCATCAGAAAATGAATCAGACACAGAAAGGTGATTTGAGTTGTCTTTGAATTCCATCCTAGAGAGGTGATCAGCTACAAAATTTTCAACGCCCATTTTATCCTTGATTGTGAGGTCAAATTCTTGTAATAGAAGGACCCACCTAATCAGTCTAGCCTTAGAATATTGTTTTTGGAAGAGGTATTTTAGTGCATAATGGTCAGTGAATACAGTGATGGGGGATCCTAAGAGGTATGACCTAAACTTCTCTAAGTAAAACACAATATCAAGTAACTCCTTTTCAGTGGTGGTCTAGTTGATTTGGTCATCATTTAAGGATTTTCTTGCATAAGCAATGACATAAAGAGTTTTATCACAACGTTGTCCTAACACAGCTCCTATAGCAAAGTCACTGGAATCACACATAATTTTGAAAGGAAGGTTCCAATTTGGAGATTTCATAATGGGAGGAGAGGTGAGAGAGGATTTTAGGGTTGAGAATGAACCCTCACAGCTTTCTGTCCAAACAAATGGAGCATCCTTTACTAGGAGAGCACAAAGGGGACATGAGATTGAACTAAATTCCTTGATGAATCTTCTATAGAAACCAACATGTCCTAAGAAATACCTCACTTCCTTGATAGTTTTGGGTGATGGAAGGTGACGAATGATGTCAAAGTTGGCTTTATCAACTTCAATCCCCCTACCTGAGACCAGATGGCCTAGAACTAGTCCCTCATTAACCATGAAATGAAATTTTTCCCAATTTAGGACCAGATTTTTTTCTTCACATCTTGACAAGACTATCTCTACATTCCTCAGAAATCCCTCAAATGTATCCCCAAACACATAGAAGTCATCCATGAAGACCTCTATAAAATCCCCTACCATGTCTGAGAAGATTCCCATCATGCACCGATGGAAGGTTCCAGGAGCATTGCATAAACCAAAGGGCATGAGTTTGAAGGCAAAGGTTCCGAATGGACTTGTGAATGTAGTATTCCCTTGATCCTCTAGGGAGACCTCAATTTGATTATACCCCGAGTACCCATCTAAGAAACAGTAGAAGGCATGACCTGCCACTCTATCAAGGACTTGGTCAATGAATGTTAAGGGGAAATAGTCCTTCTTGGTGAACGAGTTTAGCTTTCTATATTCAATGAAGACCCTCCATCCACTACTCACCCTAGTTGGAAGAATCTCTCCACCCTCAATGGTTATCACTGTTATTCCTGCCTTCTTGGGAACCACTTGGATTGAGATGACCCACTCACTCTCAGCTATGGGATATATGATGCCAGATTTTAACAATTTTAGAAGTTCTTTTCTTACTACCTCCATGAGATTAGGATTGAGTCATCGTTGAGGTTGACGACATGGATTTGAATCAGATTCCAGAACAATCCTATGAGTCCCAATAAGTGGGATAATCCTGGGAATATCAGACAGGGTCCAACCAATGGATTTCTTATGTTTATTAAGGACATATAGAAGCATCCTCTCATTATTTGCTTCAAGAGAAGAAGAAATGACAATAGGATGTGTTTGATTGTCCCCTATAAAGGCATACTTGAGTGTAGTGGGAAGTTCATTCAATTCAAGATCAGGTTGGTTCAGAATTTCAGCAGAATATTGGGACATTGGATCAATATCAATTTCTTTTTTTAGAGTTTCAGATAGTATTGATTCCCCACATGTAGAAGTTTCATCTACTAGATTGTATTGATCAGATTTAGGGAAGGAAGTTGGAGGGGTCTCCATGAAAGTGGTTTCTTGAAAGGATTCACTAATTTTTGGACCTAAGACTTCATCATAAGAGAAATTTGAAAATGATTCAATCCAAGGAGATAAACTTCCTTCATATAAACAAAGGAAATCAATCTCATCCCGACTTAAACATTCTTCAAATATTCCTTGATGTTCCATAGATTCATTATCAATGCTTCCTATCATGTTTACTTCATGAATGTCCTCGTCATCCCCTATTTGCGAGCTTTCATTATAGATGTTCAAGTCCAGACTCATGTTCCCAAAGGTGATGTTCATGTTCCCATTTCAGAATCAGATAATAGAGTTGATTGTTGCAAGGAAAGGACGACCAAGGATGATTAGGGTTTGTTCCTTAATTTCTAAGTTTGGATGGTTGTCAAGGACAATGAAGTCAGCTGGGTAGATGAAGTTTTCAACCATTACCAAAATTTCCTTTAAAATAACCTTTGGAACCCTAATGCTATGATCAACAAGTTGAAGTGTGACAGATGTGTGTTGGATCTCTTCTAGTCCTAACTGGCAGTACACAACATAATTTATGATATTGACACTAGCACCTAGGTCACACAAGGACTTGACAACTTTGCTCTCTCCTAGTTCAACATTGATGTAAGGGAAACCTAGGTCTTTGAACTTAGGAGGAATGGTCCCTTGAATGGTGGTACTCACATTAGCAGCCAAAAGGACTTGGTTTTTATGTGAAAATTTTCTTTTAAAATTTCACATGTCCTTAAGGTACTTTGAGTAGGAAGGTATAGTTTGGATTGCATCAAGAAGAGGAATGTTCAACTTGACTTGTGAGAACATTTCCCTAAATGTTTCACTCAATTCAGGATTGGGTTTTCCCCTCTTGCATTGAAGAAATGGTGCAGGTTGTGGGGTTGTTTATTGAAGAGTTGTTTCTTTGACAATTTTATCATGTTTTTCAGTTTGATCATTTGGTTCATTTGAATTTTCATCCAAGTTTGAATCTTCATGTGGGTTCTGAATTAGTTTTTCAGGTTTCTCAATTGATTTCACACTTCTTAAAATATTCACATCCTTTAGTTGTTCATGAGTTGTTTGAGTGAAACTTGACTCTCCCCTTGAAGTTGAGGATGGCACCGCCTGAGTAGGCATGGATGCCTTTCCAGTTTTGATGGTTTGAAGTTATTGTTTAAGGGAAGAGACTTTCGAGTTCATCCTTTCCATTTGTTTCCATAGTTGTTCTAGTAGGATTTGTGGAACAGTTTGGGTTGGTGCTTGAGAAGATTGGTTTATCCCGAGGGGATATTTTGGAGGTGGGATGGTCTATTGAAAATGGACCGGTGGCTGTTGGTATTGGATAGGTTGGGTTTGGAACTGGTTATGGGTTTGGTAGTTCTGATGGGGGTAAGGATTTTGTCCCTGTGGTTGGCTAGGTTGTTGGTTATCTTTCCAGTGGAAGCCTGGGTGGTCAATATACCTCGGGTTGAAGTTGTTTTGGTATTGAGGATTTTGAAAGTTTAATGAATTTACTTCCGCTGGGGGTCCTCCTAAAAGAACATCCTTGATGGATGGAATGGTTGGGCAGTTTTCTGTCTTATGGTCATGTTTCTCACAAATTGTGCAAACAAGGTCTATAGTTTTAATTTCATGGACTTTCCTAAGGTATATTTCTTCAACCTTACTAGAGAGTGGAGCGAGTTTTTCCCTAAGGCTTTCCTCTTCTCTAAGTGTATGAATTCCAGTAGTTCATTATGGATTTTCAGAATAAAGTGAAGTTCCCCATGTTTGGTTTTGTTCAGAAAGGCTTTCTAGATACTCGTAAGCATCATTTGGGGCTTTGTTTTTAAATGTTCCACTACACATCATGTCAATGAATTGTTTGTTCCCCAGACCCAACCCTTCATAGAAAATTCTCACTTGTTCAAGAATAGAAAAACCATGGTGTGGAACCATGTTTAGAGTGTCTTTGAACATCTCCCATGTTTCATAGAATGACTCTCCCTATTTTTTAAAAAGTTTTGGATACTCTTTTTAAGTGCAATTGTTTTGTGGTGGGGAAAGTATTTTTTGTAGAATTCTCTTTGTAGTTGGTACCAAGAGTTTATGGATGATGGTATCAAATTTTTTAGCCAATTTTTAGCTTGATAATTTAAATAAAAAGGAAATAGCCTCATCTTAGCTGATTCTAGTTGATGTGGGGGACACATGGTTTCTACAATGTCATTGAACTCCTTAATGTGAAGGTAGGGCATCTCAGAATCCATTCCACGGAATGTGGGAAGGTGGTTTAGGATATGGGGGTTAAATATGTAGTTGGAATATCCTAGGGAATTGTGTCTAATGCATGAGGGGCGTTGTTCCAGGAAGGTGTGAGGGAGTCATTCATCGTTTGATCAACTGCATTCCCCAAGTTTTGGGCTACCTCATTTGGGTTTCCATTTCGGTTTCCACCTGGGTTTATGAGTTGGTTTCATCAAAGACCTTCCATCGAAATGGGATCAAGTTTGGACTCTGGAGTATTAGAAAGATTAGGATCTAATGGAAAGAGATCCCTTGGTGTACTTGACTCCCCAACCCCAGGACTATCCACCCTAACTAGACGGTTTGATTGATCGTGAGTGTAGGCGGACATGCGCCAAAAGAAAAAAAAACAAGAAAGGGACAAGATAAGAGAATTTGGATGAGAAAAGAATAAATGGGGGAGAATAGAATGGGTATTTAGATGACTTAATTGGGACCTCGGCAACGGCGCCAAAATTAGATTCACGCTCAAATTTACCCAAGAGAAGAAGGTAGGACGATCCTTGTAGTTTAGCTTGGGTTGTCGAATCCTCAGAGAACTAAGAAGAAACCTATAGACACGTACGTTCTATGGACTGCTTTTCAATATGAAGTAGCCAACGTGGGTTGGTTTTAGATGGTTTTGAAGGAACTCTAAGAGACTTAATTGAATTCAATTTAAAAGAATTAGTTGATCCTAGGTTATCACTTGGGGTGGATTGGACGTATTCTCTTTTCAATTATTTCAATTTCTTATATTTGAGTTGAGTTTATTTAAGGAGATAAAACAACTTCATCACTTACTGATTTAATACCAAGATACCATAATAATAATCACCTATAAACTTTAAGGATCAAAGTTTTTAGAACTTCAAGGTAAAGGTTCGTATTAGCACTTGAATTGTGTGGCCTTAAATTCAACAAGGATGATGGAGTTTAAAAATCATCAAATAAAAATCTCAATTAAAGAAGTGATTAGACATTAATGGGGTGATAAATAACATCCATTCCAGCACCTTTCTACTCCCTTGGATCAACCCATAAGTGGGTTGGCCTTCCATTTATTCTATGATTTAAATGGAAGCGGAAAGTAGACTCATGAGTGAAGAAATGGAGAAGTAAAAAAAAACACAATAAAATAACGATCACTCCACCATTGTGTGATAATTTCACAAGGTTTGTTGTGAATAAATTCACACATTGATCCAACGGTATCAAAGTGATATGAATAACAACAGAATAATAGTAGAAGAAGAACTTTTATTAAGAAACTAAAGTAAATTGACAACTTACACGTGAAAGACAAACTTGAGACAACAAAATCGCAGCATAACATTACAATTGAACAAAGCATCCAAGATGACAAAACTACTCCACCAACACTACCTTAAATAGGAATTTTGAAGCCTTGGTTAGAGCCTCCAACAGTATAAAGAATCCCACTTGATTGTGGTAGGCCTAGTGTGGTGGAAAGCTTGTGGAACTTGGACTTTTCCACATTTGACCCGAGGTGGCAGCCAACTTTCATCCACCAAACAAACGTGCTTGTAAGACCTTCTAGATGGCCAAATCAAAGTGGTACATAGGATAAGAACATGGATCCCCGGATTTCCCCTAACTGACTGTAAAATTTGGGCCCATTTGGATTTGTATATTCGGATATATTATTAGATTATTAGGATGTCTTTCTAGGCCGCAGAATATGGCCAAGAATTTTATCTCTAACTTGGGCCACCTAAATGACCACAATGGAAGCCTAATTAGCACTGGATCCTGTATAATTATTTGTTCCTATATATTTATTCTATCCTCACACCAAAGTTGGGATTCATTGGGTTCGTAATGTGGGTCCCACAGTCTCATCAGTGGGCTGGTGTCCAATCTGACTCCTCCAGAATTGTTTCCATTCATCACAAAATATCTCCATCTTCTTCCATGAATTCTCCATTGATCCTTGAATAAAACATGTTCATATTTAAGTGTAGATAAATTTACGAAAATATAAAATTAAAATATGTATAATTAGATTCCTTAAAATTAGATTAATCATTGGGTACTTTAAATGATGTTAAAAAATGTACCACATAATAGTGCATTTTAAGAAGGGATTACAATCATAATGTGAAATGATGTTCAAACTTTAAAATGCACTAAAATGGTGTTTATGAATAATAAATAACATGAATATTATATATATTAACAATGAATATTATCCTCATTTAGTGGATAATCACCAATCCTCAGCCACATGGGGATCTCTCTCACCATGGAACCTTAGCGGCCTCTGGTGTTGGAACTCGTGGAGTGCGCTAAGCCTACATGCATCCGCAAACTACTCTACTGGTATGATCTAAATCTCTACATGTGTGGGTGCATCTACCTGTCCACATAAAGGAAGGATCTCATGGGATGGATTATAAACTAAGGCCCAGAAACACATAGGATCATTTTCAGGATCCGAAATTGTCAACATGGATAACTATCTTAAAAGAGGCATCATGGAAATTTAATCAAGACTTACCACAATTAGAAAATAATATATATATATATATATGGAGAGTTTACTAAATAAGGGTATTAAAAAACTCAATCCTATATGATTCTTGTACCAAAGTTCCCGGAAACCAATGTTTCGGTATGCCTAGTTGACAAGAAGGTAGTCATAGTCATGATATATAGATATGTTGGTTGCCACACCAACATTGGGTTATTTGGTCTCAGAGATATACTTAAGAAACTTTGAAACTTTTCCCCTAAATCGCAACCAAATACTCATAAGGGTACTAATCCAAACACTGTCCTAAGGAATGAAATCCTCTAATACCAATTTTTAATGACACGAACCATTGGGGTTCGATCCAAAACTATCCCAAGCCTACCTGTACAGGCCAAGGGATGGCAATAAGTGCTGAAAGACATAACTAATATGAGAGGATATTGCCTAATGTACCTATTTTCATACACCCAACCATCTCGATAAATAATTGGAGAGGAATAATAATAAAAGATGAAACTTTTAGAGAATAAATCATCCATGTAAAACCTCTAGGGAATACAGAAGTACGACATTGTAAACTGGAAAAGAAAAATGAAAAAACATACGCATAACCAGAGATATGCCCCAACATGACAATAACTAGAATGTAAGGTGTTGAGAGAGCCTGACTCTAGATCTACAAGACCCAACTACCATAAATTGTCAAATGCACCAAGGTATCCCTATGATCCTCTGTAATCACTACAAACCTATCCATTGTTGGTACAAGACATGAAACATGTGAAAAAAGGCCATATAGGGGTGAGTATATACATACCTAGTTGGACACCCTGCAATATGAAGGGGGATAAGTAAGAGGCAAAATATGAATAGATAGCTCAACCCATAGAAAGAGAGTAACAAAATCTAAAAACATGGATACAAATATATATATTATCATAAAAGAAACCGAAAAGAGTGAGACAGGGGATCTCCATCTCACAACCTATCTCAAGAAAAGAGTCTGCCATCAGTTCTAGAGGCTTCGTCAATGATGCCCAGAATCTAACATGACTGTCTATAGGAGTAACCATGTGGATGTCCCACACCTCTCCACTATGCTATATATTCAGGGGGGGGATCTCCAATTTGAGGACCGATGACCTAGTGTGTCAGGGGGTTCTACATAGTATATAGAGGACATGTACCCTATCTAATAGGGTATACCACTCATTATATAGAGGACCTGTAACCTAGTCCATCAGGGGGTACCACTTAGTAAAAGGAAGAGCCGATAAGAGGTACCACTTGGTAGATAGAGGAATCACGCCCTATCCAATAGGGGTACCACTAGGTTGATAGAGGAACTGTTCCCTATACGATAGGGGTTACCACTCGATAGATATAGGACCTATGCCCTATTTTATAGGGGTACCACTCAGTAGATAGAGAACTCATGCCCTAGTCTGTCAGGGGGTACCACTCTAATGATACAGTCTCATCACTATCCCCATCAAGCACTGCCTAAAGAAATGTCACACTCGGAACACCTCGTTCAATATCCAAAAATCCACCATTATTTTTTACATAGAAAAACACTCAGGATAGAATATTCATGGTCCAATATATGAGACCAAACTATGGAGATATGAGAGGTAGAATATTCCTCAAAAGGGATGATACATGACATATAGAGGACCCACATGGCGTGTGGTCTTGCTTTTCTACATGGTCATGTCCTTGTCATTACATGGCTCACTAACCATGTAGCCATACATGGTGTGCCTCATCCACCCAGTGCTGAGTCGTATTCTCCTGGTCGTGCCCTTGTATACTAGCCATGTGCCTGGCCATGCCCATGTTTGTGTAATCTCAGAGTACACACTAGATTTCCAGTATCAAGTCACAGAGTATATAGGGGCCCCACATAGTGTATGAAATTTATCTCCCCAAAACTCTAGTCACTGCAACCAAGGGCCACACACCTATGTTCTTCAGAGTTCACGACATGTAGTCTGGCTTTTTCCTAGAATTCTAGATCCATTCCCCACAATCCAAATCTACCTCAAGTGCCACAAATCACATCTACGGGCCACCTAAAATCAAATGGGGAGGGTTCGTTTGTCATTTTCAGCCATCTGTTGGTCAAAAATAGGATTCTTGTTGGTCCGTCGCACGCCCCGTGCACCTCCCATTATCACCGTTAAATTTCAGATCCCATATTCATAGGAATCATCACCCAAATCCTGGAACACATCCCAATCCTTCAAAAAATCATCAATCCGTTTTTCATACTTGGATCTTCCATGAATCTAAAGGTGCGATCACACTCAGTCCCTCCCGACAATAGTCTAATCATGACCCCATAGTCCAACGATGAAGAATGCATAGTACGGTGGAGGAAAACTTATAAATAAGGGTGAAATAATCATTGGCCAAGAATTCAAGGCCAAAAAGTACATATTTGGGATATCCAAGGTGAGAAACATGGCACAACATATATTAATCGAATAAATGAATTGAGTCCGATATGTGGGCACATGCAAAGGCTTAGAATTGACGTAGATCAAAGGAATGCGAATGATCTTGCTCAAAAAATTAATCATAAGGGATGAAAACCACATATGAAGAGTCCTACCACGATTCAAATTATTCATTGTTGAATAATGTTCACACCAATTAAGTAGGAAGATCCATCACATTTGTTGTGTCTTGATTCGCCTTGATATAGAGGCTTGTCGTCATCTGATCTCAACTCGCCAATGATGGAGCGTGGTGGAACATCCTCTAAACAATATTACGGTTATGTAGCTAACCCTAGAAATCTTCTATAATATCATACTTATAGAGGATTATGTTTAGGTCATTTAATTTAAAATAAATAAAATTATTTATTGATTTTCATCAAACGCACCTACCAATAGTCACTTTATCCGAATGTTTCATGACGAAAAATTTTAGGTTTCACCTAAGGTAAAACTCAGGTTCCTGATTCAACCGTGGTCTCATATTTTTGATATGAGGATTTGTTTAAGATTTATCCCATTTTTCTTGAAAACAGTGCATGGGGAATATAAAATATTTAAAATATTTTTTATAAAATTAATTCCAGGCACATCGGGCCACAAAATGACATGTCGTCTCAGTGCTTGGCTTTGAAAATATTTTTAAATATATTTCAAATCCTTAAAAGCAAAAAACATGGTCTCTTCATTAAACAAATAAAAAATAAAAATGAATAGATTAAAAAAATATAAAAAAATTATTAATAAAAATGAATAAATTTAATATATATGTACTATAAATAGTAATGAATAGTATATATTAAATATAAATATATAAAATGAATAAAATGTAATAATTAAACAAATAAAAATTATAAATTAATAAATTACAAAAATATTAAAAAAATATTAATGAAACAATTATTAATAAAAATTAATAAATTATATATATATATATATATATATATATATATATTAATTATAAATATTACTAAATAGTATATATTAAATATAGATATAGAAAATAAATAAAATTTAATAATTAAAAACATATTAATCTCTTATTTTTTTAAATATCCTTTCAATATATTCATCTTTTAATTAAATTTCACTCATTTTTAGCATGCATTCATCTAATATTATTTATTCACTGATAATGTTAAGTGTTTATTTCCAATTCCTGTAATTTATGAATTTTTATATAGAACACACACACATAATATTTCTGTAATTTATTCAATTTTTAATATTAATTTTAAAATTATATTTATTAAAATAATATATTTAATATATATTATGTTAATAAATAAATTTTATTCATTTTTTATATTTTTATTCAATATAGACTTTTTATTAAATTTTAATTTTTATTGAATTTATTTATTTTTAATATTATTTATTCATTAATAATATTAACTATTTTTTAATATTTTTTGTAATTTATTCATTTTCAATTTTTCATTGTTCAATATTTTTTTAATTTTATCCATTTTTAATATTTATTTATATATTTTTATTCATTACCGTGTAATGTTTTTAATATGGTTCTAATTTTTATATAGAACACACACACATAATATTTCTGTAATTTATTCAATTTTTAATATTAATTTTAAAATTATATTTATTAAAATAATATATTTAATATATATTATGTTAATAAATAAATTTTATTCATTTTTTATATTTTTATTCAATATAAACTATTTATTAAATTTTAATTTTTATTGAATTTATTTATTTTTAATATTATTTATTCATTAATAATATTAACTATTTTTTAATATTTTTTGTAATTTATTCATTTTCAATTTTTCATTGTTCAATATTTTTTTAATTTTATCCATTTTTAATATTTATTTATATATTTTTATTCATTACCGTGTAATGTTTTTAATATGGTTCTAATTTTTATAATTAATATGTATCCATTTTCATTTTAACATGTGTATTTATAAATATTAATTTTAATTTTATCAATAATCTATATAACTAATTACACCAATTCATTTTTTAACTTTATTTATAATTATTATTATTATTATTTATTTCATTAATAGATGTTACATATTATATAATTCCATTATTCAATTTAATATATATTAAATTTTTGTTGTGTATATATATATACACATTAATTTCACACACACATTTATGTAATTAATGTAATCTTATGTAAAAATATGTACACATAATATTTATGTAATTTATTCAAATTTTAATATTCATTTTAAAATTTCATTTAGTAACATAACATTTTTAATATATCATATTTTTAATTGATATTTTTTTTTTCATTTTTTATATTATTTTATTTAATATTATTTATTCATTTTTAATATTTATTAATTTTTTTTTTCAAATTTAACCTTTTTCTAATATTTATTTATACATATTTATTTACTTTGTTTTAATATTTTCAATATGCATTTATCTTCATTTCAGTATGTATCTGTATTTAATATTTTTAGTAATATTTAATAAATATATAATTATAATAACATATATAAATATATAAATAAAGTATTATTAAATACAAATATTTATAATATATTTATATATATACATATTTATAATTATAATAATAAATATGTATCTATAATTATATTTATAAATACACATTTAGATTTATTTTTATATATTTATAATTATATATATTTATAATTATATAAATTTAAATGTTTTAATTATATTAATAATATTATTAAATATGAATTATATAGGTCTTTATCAGTACTTCTCTAGCACTTATAAAGAGATATATTTATCAATGTTGTAGTATTTTGGTGCTGATAAAACCTATCATTATCCGTGCTAAAATCATAGCATTGATAAAGAGTTGTTTTATCAACGCTTATTATTTTAGCAATGATAAAACCCTTCTTTATGAGATCTTTTATTAAAAGAACTGATAAAACCCTTCATGATCTTATAAATTTAACCCTAACCAAACTGATTTCTCTTGCACCTTTCAAGATCTCACGGAAGTCCAACTTTGCCGCCACTCCCCCTTGACCTTCTCTTGGATGAATCAACTTTCTCAAATCCCAAGGTATGTTATTATTTATACTCCTCTCTTGTTTATTGGTATCTTTATACTATCCTCCACATGTGTAGATCAAATTCCTTAACATACCAAATATGGAACCATCATGTGTATCCCCCTCACACATATCTAATATAGCTAAACTCATATAAGAGTTCAATTTTTCTTCTCATTGCTAGGCTTTATTCATCTTCATGTACTACTATTCTCCATGTAGTGGTAAATATATTATGTGAATTATTTCTGGTAAAATTGTGGGGGGGGGGGGGGGGGTGGGTTTTTTAATTAAATTTATGATTTTGAATTTTTAAAAATTCTTATCCATTTTATAAGAAGGAAAATTTAGGTTGCTATTTTTTTTAATTTTTTTCTTATGTAAAATTCTGGTTAAATCATATTTATTTTCACTTTCATCAACTGTAAAAATAAAAAAATTGGTAGTGAAAAGTACAATATATTAACATTTAAATCACTTAAATGGAATGTTATATTAATAATTTCCTTTTCCTTTTTAAACACTCCTTAAAATATGTGTCAAAAATTTGAGGAAGGATTATATATATATTTATAAAATTTTTATTTCTGTACTTTGGGGAATCATCTTATCCATGAAAATTGTTTAAATTTGAAGCATTTGTAAAACCCCAATTAGATTGTTCTTTAGTTTTTCTAGTATCTTGAGAACCCTATCCTGAGAATTCAGGTTTACTGGATTTAAATTCAGGAGTTTTTTTAAATAGTGGGTTCTCAAGACCATGTGATTGGGCCTTATCAACATTTGTATCGTCTGAAAAAAGATCAACTTCATCTCTTAAGAATCCTTTCACTAAAACACCACCTGACCCACCATGAACCAAGTGAATAAATGAATAAACATCAACTCCTACCTCTTAGAGATTTCAATTTCACACTGATTTTTCTGGATTATGTTTTTCTACTTAATCATATGAGATATCATTGAATTAATCATATGCGAGATCTTCTTTTTCATATCTTTCACTCTAATTTCATGGAGCTCCTGGATGGATGAGGATATGGATGAATGGACCATCTATGAAATTTAAAAACTCTTCTCACTTATCATGCAAGGTGGTGATTTCAAATGATAAGTAGGTATGGTTTTTACCGTGCACAGATAGTAATCCACTCTAAGTTTCTGGTATTCTTCCCACTCACATGGATTAAAATCAAGAAATTCTACCGATTTTTATCCATTACTAGGTAGAATAACCCCAATATTTTTATATTTGTATTTCCATGAAAATCTACATATGAAAATTTTCAGCATAAACCACTAAACTCATGTATAGTTAAAAATTTCTTCGTGAATGAATGATATAAAAAACGAGTTTATACTAGAGATAGCTTCAGATCACTATTAAGTAGGTTAATTCACTTGCCTTTTCATTCGTAGTTCCCATGTTTTGTAAAATTTCACTCATAAAAGTTTCATCCTCTGCTGACTCCATTTAGGATTCATTTCAATTTCATTTCATCCTCATTTCCAATTAGATTGTTCTTCTATTTTTCTAGTAACTTGACCAACAAAAAGATATTTACCCCAAGTTGTTTTGTTTCATATCATCCTTATGTAAAATGATAACTTATTATGAATCATCACCAATAACATTCAAATGATGGGTTCCCATTATTAAAATTATTTATAACTTTCTCCTTTGATTATGAATATCTTATGTACATTTATTTATTAATTGTATAGAATAAATATTTTATAAAACTAATTGGATGGATATGAAGCGAAAATGGATGCACACTAATCATATGAAAAAAGAGTATAAAGATGGAGTTAAATAGTCATCAAGTTTGTAATGGTGTATGAATATGTCCCTTCTCAAACCCTTTGTCAATGTTTATATTGATGTTATTCAAGACAAATTAGTTCAGAAGAGTTGAAAGAACATTTGATTTGTCATGGGATAGATCAGAGATATAAATGTTGGGAAAAACATGGGGAGAAACTAAATGTAAACATTTATTAAGATGATAATTCATTTTATGGAACATTTGATATGATACCAGTGTAAATAATTATGATGATTGTGTGGAAGAAATGAAAATGTAAATTGAAGATGACCTTCCTGATTGTACAAGTTTGTTTGAGAAGTTAAATAGATATGATAATAGAAAATTGTATTCTAGTTGTACTAAATACAAAACATTTTCATCTATATTGAAGTTATATAATTTGAAATCTGGAAGTGGATAGAGTGACACCAGCTTTTTAGAACTACTTGGTCTCATGAATGATATGCTACCAGAAGGAAATGAAATTAATTATCAAACATATGATGATAAATGAGTTATAAATTTAATGGTAATGATATATAAGTAAATATATTCCTATCCAAATGATTTTATGTTGTTTAAAAAGGACTATGAATCACTCAAAAATGACTTAATTGTGGCAAAAATTGATATAAGAAAGACGAATCAAGTCCTTCAAAAGTTGTATGGTAATTTACTGTCATTACAAAATTTAGAAGACTGTATGGATGTCATGAAACTGTGATACAATTTACATGACATGTGGATATAAGAATTGAATATGAAAAACTATGTTATCCAACAGACTTTCCTCAATGGAAGAAAATTGATTATGTGTATCCTGAATTTTGAAATGATTTGAGAAACTTCCATTTTGCATTTATACAGATGGAATAAATCATTTTGATGTATAGAATAGTACTCACAATACATGGCCAGTTATGTTGGTAAATTATAACTTTCCACAATGGTTATGCATAAAGAAAAAATACATTATCTTCTCTATACCTTTATCTAGACCAAAACAACCCTGTAATGATATTGATGTCTAGTTTTTCCATTGATTTTAGATCTAATATTGATGTGGGATATAGTTGTTACATTGTATGATTCTTATATAAGTGTAGAATTTAGATTAAGTTCTATATTGTATGGGAAGATAAATTACTTTCCTACTTATAGAAATTTTTCAGGCTATAATATTAAAGGAATGTTGGGGTGTCCCATTTATGAAGAATTCAAAAACTCAGTTTGATTGAAACATTCCTCAAAGAATATGTTTTTAGGAAATTAAATTTTTTTACCTTGAATTCATAAATAACGACCATAGATGAAAAAATTCATTGTGAATACTAAACAAGGTACAACACCATCTCCACTAATGGGTGATCAAGTATTCGATAAAGTAAAAGATATTGATTTTTTTTTCTAATAAACAATTTTTGAAAAAAACTTATGAAATCATGTTGTAAAAAGAGATCAATTTTCTATGAATTTCCATACTGTAATTGTTTTCATGTCATTAATTTTTCATGATTTCATGCATATATAAAAAATTTATTTTCTAGTGTTACTGGAACATTACTAAAAGTTCCTAAAAAACAAAATATAGAGTCAAGGAAAGGTTTGAAATGATTAACTTGGGATAAGGGAAGAGTTGGCATCGATGTGGGTAATAGGTAGACTTTTATTCCTCCAGTAGCTTACACTCTATCCATACAAGAAGATTTAAATTTTGAAATTTCATTAATGGTGTAAAATATTTAGTTGGGTATTAATCAAATATCAAGAATGTTGTGTCAATGAGTAATTTGAAGTTATAGGGTATAAAATCACATGTCTATCATGTTTTGATGAAAAATTTGATGCATTCTACTGTATGTTGTATTCTACCTAAAAATTTATGACATACATTAACAAGACTCTGCTTCTTTTTTAATGACATATGTAGTAAATTTATAGACCCAACAAAGTTTCCAATCATTAATAAGGAGATTACTGTCATATTATAGGAATTAGAGATGTTCTTCCCACTATTATTTTTTGATATAATGGCTCACCTAATGGTTAAATTAGTTAGAGAGGTTCAGCTATGTGATCATATCCATTATATATGGATGTACACTATTGAAAGATAAAGGAATATTTTAAAAGGGTATATGATGAATTGAAGTTATCCATAAGGTTTAATTGCATATCGATATATTTTTGAAGAAACTATTGAATTATGTATTGGTTACCTATCAAATATTGATAGCATAGATCTCCCAAAGTCTCTTCATAGCGAAATCCTTATGGGAAAAGTTATTTCTGAAAGAGACACTATTATAATTTCCATCATATAACAGGAGAAATCTCACCTTTACATTTCACATACAAGTGTAGTGGTTTCTCCATATGATGAAGCTCGAAAAATAATTCTTAGACATTTTAATACATTAAGGGATAGAGTAAGGATATTAAATACACATAATAAATAGTTTATATGATGTTTCTGAAATTATATTTATAAGGAGTTATTTAAATATCTGAATTCAATTGCCTAATGACTTTTATAGCTAGCCAAGGGACAAATGAAAATGTTATATCTTAAAATGGTTTTGTAATTAATGAATATATATTCTACAAAAAAGAACAAGATGAATGTAGTATGATGAAAAATAGTATAGTTTCAATTTTGCTGGAAGTGATGCATATATCCAGTTCTAAGGTTAGAAATCCAATTTATTTGAATATGTCATATTTCGGCATCATCAAAAAAATATACGAGTTGGATTCAAAAAACATTTAAGTGTTTATTTATTGTTACAAATGGGTTCAAAATAGAAGTATAGTGAAAGTCAATGAATTGAGATTTTTAAAGGTGAATTTTAGCATGGAAGGGTGTAAGGATTAGTTATTTATAATGAAAACACAAGAAATGTATGTATTTTATGTCTAAAATCTTTCAAACATGAATTAGTCAATTATCCTATTAGTAACTAAAACAACTACATGTTCATATGAAAATACAATTTAGGATAACCCTTTCATTGGGAGATCATAATCATTTGATGATAGTCCTAATGTAGAAAATGCCTTGTATGTTAGAGGGGACCACAAAAAGGGGATTTGGATACTCGATAGAGGATCTAAATCCAATCAACCTTGAAAGAAAAAATAGAGAGTTCAATGAGAAGTTTATTTTTTTTAATATATTAAACTTTTCCTCATAATATCATGTGTTATCTACTACATTTACATAATCTAAATTAAAATTTTGACTACTCATTAAGATAATGACTTCTTCACATGATGATGTTACCAATCCTACGGAAGAATAAATGGTTTATTTTGAAACTGCATAATTATTATGGGATAAAAAACAAGTTTATGATAAAAACAATAATTACACAGCATCACTATGTTAAATAAAATTATCATGGAAACGATCAAGGGTATAAAATTTGATTTTGGGTGGAATAGATATAGCCAACCTGTTGACCCCAATAAGTCAACGTTCATTAGTTATGTTAGGGTCACAATGATAATGCATATACTGATTGATATAGATACATAGAACCATGTCCAACCTATATTGAAGGAAACACTTTGTAAATATATTAAGAAAATTATATTATATAATTTATCTATTTTATCAAAAAATTATATAATAAAATATTGATTTAATTTTCTTTATCTATTTTATACTTCGTTTATTTTAGGTGATTTCCATAAGAAATATGTCTTAATAGCCACTATAAAAGCTCATAGAGGCTTATATACACTTCTTACAATGCACCATATTAGGTATGCTGAGGGTAATGTAAATCCACACCCACTATTTATGTATTCACACATTATAAAACATGATACATGGAAAGATTTTATTATTCATCACAATGAGAAATAATTTCTGGTTCAATATAGTCAATAATATTTTATTTGGAAATATTTATTTTATCCACTTTGATTCAAAATTGATTATTTATGAAACAAAAAAGGAGATCCAAAAATAAAAAACGTGTAGTAAAACCAATACACCCCTACCATAAAGAGAATATGGGGTATACTCAACTTTAAAAGAATATGGTATATATGTTAAATCTATAATAATGGTTTTATGTGATATGAAACAACATATTTAATTATTTTTTATATATATTGATGAATCAAAATCCAAATTTATTAACATCCCACATCTGGTGCTATAAAAGGAGGCCCATGTAAATAAAGAGGATAAACTAGTTGATGAAAACACATGAGAAGTATGGGAATAATGTGTAAGTATGAAATAATAGTAATTCATTATGCTTTATAAAAATAGTACATAAAAATATATATTTATTTTTTAATATATTTTTTATATGGTTTAGACACAAGAATCATTATTGATCGTACCTAAAGAAAAACTACTTTTAGTTTCTTTGAAGATTCTAGAACAATATGGCCGCGTTAGAGGTGCAAATTTTAGAGTGTTACCTCAAACATATTTCATGAATAGAAACCTTCATGGAGATATATATGAGATGATGAAAGTTCTATAGGCTCAAATAGATGCTTTGAAATATACCATTTTTTGGTTTGGTTTAGTAGACCAATGTATGAAAAATGATCAAAGTGAACCAACAGTTGAAAAAATATTAGTACATGAAGATCCATATAACCCCACTATCTTTGAGGCTATCCATTCCACTCAAACACCTACCTTACGTGAGGTAATAAATTTTTTCATTACGTTTTTCTCATGAATTTTAATCAAACAACTTATGGTAACTTTATATTACTAAAATTGTACATGGTGAAATTTTATATGATTTATATTTATTAACACCCAAGTGTCACCTTGTTGAGAGGGTATAATATATAATATCATAGGATTTATGCTACACAATAAATAAATCCCTAAATATCACATTATAATGGGAATTAAAGTATCTCATGAGGTAAAATATGATTTGACTATCCCTCTTCATGATCTGGATATTACTACGATCAATGATGCTATTGGAACTTTCATAGCATTGCTATATAATATTATAAAGATTCATGAGGTATGCCTTTAATAATTTTTTTTTTCAAATTAAAAAACTTTAAAATTTTATGAAAGAAGTCTTGAAATAAGTTATGGTATTATAGATGGATAAAATGATAGGGAAATGGAAGATCAAATCAAGATAATCCAGTGAATTGACCAAGAAAAGAAAAATACTTTCCTAGAGTACCGTCTCCCCACCAATTCCACTACAAGATATATTAACAATACAAGTTCATATAGAAACCACATTCGAATATGGATATGTATCCAATATTCAATATGAATAAGAAACATTTATAAATTTCAATATAGACGTGGTTGGTATCGAGAGTATAAATGTGATTATCCTGTTTGGATGGTTGGGAGTCTCAGTTATAAATACATACATGATGTACATTTTCATATTTTGTATGTCCAAAAAATGACCTAAAATTTCCATTAAATTTAATAAATATTCATATTTTATATAGGATTTTATATTACTACTATATAAATGGAAAAACCTAAAAAGAATGATTTGGATTCATTAATCCCAGTATCATTTATACACAATAAAATTATTTGGAATTAGAAGAAATTGATAAGAAAAAAATGAAATAAGAAAGGAGTTTGAGAAGAAAATAACAGAAGAGAGACTCTTCTTTATGCCTATAATATAGGGGTAACACTCTACAATCTAATCATATAATATATATATTTTCGTTACTTATTTATTTTTGATTTTTAATAAGTATTGGATGTTGATTACAATCAATTTGGGTACCCAAATGTTTATTTTTTAGATCCAATGAATTGGTTTCCATCAAACCTACCACACATTATGTGTTTTCTGAATTTTTAATTCACCACAATCAATATTTTACAAATAAACTCAGAATTATATGTTTCAGTTTGGTTTTTAATGATAATTTTATTATGATAGTAAAATTCATAACAATAGGCTAAATCATGTTATAAGGTTTGTGAATGAACATTAGAAGCCTATGTATTTATTCAAATTGAAATAGATTAAGGTATATATAGAAATACTTAACTATCAAAACATATTTCAAAAAACCAATAGTAATTATTTTGGTTTATTCTTCTGTAGCGTCTGAAGCAAGATAAAAATAATTTTGGATATTAATTTTGAAATTGAATGAAAGAAATCATATACCATCAAAAGAATATCTTCCCCAAATAGGTAATTTTTTAAGGTGATAACTATTTCATTAAAAATATTTCTTAACCATTTTTTGACTATATTTACTCAGTACTACTAAGATTTCAAAAAATATATGAACTCAAAAGAAGATGTAAATTTTTTAGAGATGAGTGGGTAGAGTAAATTGTGTCATAATGTTTTCTAACATCAAATTTAGGTGATTAACTACTATGTTTATGATATAGTATGGGCTATGACCTTAGAAATATATTTGGGATGTAAAGCATTAGTATCATAATTATTATATATTATTTTTAACTTGTTTCTCAAGGAGATGTATAATGGAGGGTTACAATCTATGGATTCTAATAGAGCTAGTAACATGTTCAAATATTCTTGTGCTCACGAGAGATTAGACTTCAAGCCTACAACTGAGATAATGGAAATAGGTAAATTGGTTAATAATATATATAGTCATCATGAAAAATCTTAATTTCTACTAATAATTTTGTTAATTTTTTCATCATTTTATCTATTGTTTTTATGTTAATTTCCTTATCATTATTATTCGATACTTATTTTTATTTTTATAGATCTTTTGGGAATTAATTATTTTATTTCAACTATTTGAAACAAGCCATAATAGAGAGAACGTGTTCTTTTTATATGGAAAAGGAAACTACATGCTGCCTAAAATTTGAAGTGAATCCTAATGATGCATCTACAAAATATATAATCACACTAATTTTCTTAAATTAATTTTTGAAAGAGGCTCTACATTTCAAATAAAATCTCTCATCTACTAAGGGATTATTCTACTTTTGAATACAAAGTATGACTTCCCAAAATATTTTTCCCGAATATTTTCTTGAATGGTGTAATAATCAGCCACACCTTAATCAGCCTCACCTCAATCCAATACACAGTGTGTTCGATAAGACTCAAAGTGTATTATTTTAGTTTATAATTTATATTTTAGTTCAAAACACACATCACATACTCAAAAGTGAGGAAACTCATTTATATTGTTTTGATACTTTAATACAACGATCAATAAGTCATTTGGGATATGTAGGAATCAACTTCATCTCAATACACTACATGGTGTATCCAGTATTAATCACGGTGATTTTTTAGTATAAAATTGATATTTTAGAGAAAAACACATGTGACATAGTCAAAACTGAACAAAAAAATTCATATGTTTTTGATACTTTAGAACAATGATCTATAATTCATTTATAACATGTAGTAATAAACTGTAGCTAAATCTAATTCATGGTGTTCCCATTATGACTCAAAGTGTATGGTTTTAGTTTAAAATTGACACTTTCGTTCAAAACACACACCACATACTCAAAACTAATAAAACACATTTAGATTGTTTTTATCCTTTATGACAATGATCCATAAAACATTCTTGACATGTACGAATCAAGAACACCACAATCTGATATACAGTTTGTTCAGTATGAATCAAAGTGTATGTTTTTTAATTTATAATTTACATTTTTGTTTAAAACAAACATGTCATACTCAAAACTAATATAACACATTCATATTTTTTGATACTTTAGGATAATGATCCATAATTCATTTGTTGATGTGTAAGAATCAATAACATCTCAATATGATACATGGTGTGTCTGATATGACTTGAGGAGTATGTTTTTTGTTTATAATTTACATTTTAGTTCAAAACACCCATCACATACTCAAAACCAAGAAAAAAATCATTTTGTTTTGGTAATATAGGAAAATAATCCATAAGCCCTTTATAACATGTAAGAATTAACCTCACCTTAATCCAATACACAGTGTGTCCAGTATGACTTAAAGTGTATGTTTTCAGTTTAAAATTGACTTTTTAGTTCAAAACACACATTGAAAACAAGAAACTAATAAAACACAATCATATTGTTTTGATACTTTATAAAAAATCTATATGTAATTTGTGATGTTTAGGAAACAACTTCACCTCAATCAGATACATGGTGTATCTAGTATGAATCAAAGTGTATATTTTCATTTGATAATTTAAATTTTACATCGTGACACACACCACATACTCAGAACTGAGAAAACATAATCATATTGTTTTGATAATTTAGTAAAAAGACCCATAAGTCATTTTTGATGTGTAGGAATAAACCAAAAATCAATATGATACATGATGTTTATGGTGTGACTCAAAGTGAGTGTTTTCAGTTTAAAATTGAAATTTTAGATCAAAACGCTTGTTAAATACTCAAAACAGAGTAAAAACATTCATATTGTTTGGATACTTTATAAAAATGACCCATAAGTCATTTTTAATGTGTAGGAATCAACAAAAACTCAATCTGATACTTGGTGTGTCTAGTACGACTCAAAGTGTATGTATTTAGTTTAAAATTGGTAGTTTAGTTCAAAAAACTCACCCCATTATCAAAACAAAGAAAACATATTCATATTGTTTTGATACTTTAGAATAATGATCTATAACAAATTTTTGCTGTGTATGAATCAACCACACCTTAATCTGAAATATGGTGTGCCTGGTATGACTCTAAGTGTATGTTTTTAGTTTAAAATTGACATTTTAGTTCAAAACACATGAGAAATACTCAAAACCAATAAAAAACATTTAGATTATTTTAATACTTTAGTAAAATGACACATAATTCATTTGTGAAATGTAAGTATTGACTACATGTCAACCTGACACATGATGTGACTAATATGACTCAAAGTGTGTGTTTTCAATATAGAAGTCCCATTTAAGTTTAAAACATACATCACATAGAAAAAACTACGAAAATGTGATCATATTGTTTTTAAAAATTTGGATAATAATTCATAATTCATTTGTGACATATAATAATTTACTACACATCAATCGGACACACGATGTAGTCTGTATGACCCGAAGTGCATGCTTTCAATATAAAGTATCATTTTAGTTTAAATCACATATCACATAACCAAAATTGAGCAAACAAGATCATTTTATTTTTAAAATTTAGGACAATGATCTATAATCATTTGTGATGTGTAGGAATAAACCATACACCAATCTGAAAAATGATGTGATAGGTATGACTCAAAGTGTGTTTTTTCAATATAAAAGTGATATTTTAGTTTAAAATGTGCATCACATAGTCAAAACTGAGAAATCAATATTGTATTTTTAATAAACAATTTGGACAACGATCCATAATTAATTTGTAACATGTAGTAATTGACAATATGTCAATCTAATAGAAAATGTGACAAGAATGACTCGAAGTGCATGTATTTTGTTTTAAATTAACAGTTTAGTTCAAAACACACACCACATACTCAAAACCAAGAAAACACATATAGATTTTTTTATAATTTAGAAAATAAATCCATAAAACCTTTTTTTATTTTTAATAATCAACCACACCTAAATATGAGACATGATTTTACTGATATGACTCGAAGTGTATGTTTTTAGTTTAAAATTGATATTTTAGTTCAAAACACAAGTGACTTACTCAAAACCAAGAAAAAACATTCTGATTTCTTTTATAATTCATGAAAAAAAAATCCATAAGTAATTTATGACATTTAGGAATTTACCTCACATTAGTCTGACACATGATGTATCCAGTATGACTCTATGTGTGTGTTTTTAATATAGAAGTTCTATTTAAGTTTAAAACACACTCCACATAGTCAAAAACTAGAAAACATGCTTGGATAATTTTAAAAATTTTGGAAAAAAATTATTAATTCATTTTTTATATGTAGGAATTTGCTGCATATTAATATGATATATGATGTGCTTGGTATGACTCAATGTCGGTGTTTTCAATATAAAAGTTTCATTTCAGTTTAAAATTAATAACATATCCAAAAGAGTGAAAAATAGATTACATTTTTTTCAAAATTTATTAAAAATATTCATAATTCATTTGTGACATGTTAGAATTGACTGTATGTCAATTCAACAGAAGATGTGGTAGATATGACTCGAAGTTATTGTTTTTAATATATAAGTTCCATTTTAGTTTAAAATGAATTCCACTTAGAAGAAAAATAAGAAAACACACTTATATTGTTTTCAAACATTAATAAAATGATCCATAATTCATTTGTAATGTGTAGGAATTGACCACATGTAAATCCAACACACAGTGTGGTTGGTATGATTTAAAGTGAATGACTTCAATATAAAAGTCTCATTTTAGTTTAAAACACTAATTACCTATCCAAAATTGATCCAATAAGCTCAAATTATTCTCAAAATTTAAGAAAGAAATCCATAATTCATTTGTGATGTGTAGGAATTGACCGTATGTAAATCTGACACATAATGTGGTTGGTATGACTCTAATCACATGTTTTCAATAAAAAAGTGTCATTTTAGTTTAAAACATGTATCACAAAGCCAAAACCAAGAAAATGAGATTGTATTGTTTTAAAAATTCAGGAAAAATATCATGTATTCATTCGTGACATGTAGGAATTGGTTTCACTCTAATCCGATGCATGTTATGGATGACATATCTCAAAGTGTATGTTTTAAATATTAAAGTTCCATTGTAGTTTAAAATGTTTATCACATAGTCAAAATTGAGAAAATGATCTTATATTGTTTTCAAACTTTAGAACAATGACCCATAAATCATTTGTGATGTGTATGAATTGAATGCACATAAATCTAATTCCCGATTAACTGATAATATCATTCATATATATATATATATATATATATATATATTAATTAAAAATATAATTTATCATATGTGGATAATATAACATTAAAATTATTTTTTTATTTTTTATTTACTGTGTCTAAAATAAACATTGGTTTTATTAATGGGACAATATTTTGTATAGAGGTTGATATTTAGAGAAAACTTGCTATAAGAGTTATGATTTTGTATATTTTTTGTATTTTTTTGGATTATTTGTAAATGTCACATCAATGTAAATATTTTTTATGTAAATTTTGAATTGAAATGATAGTGAAATGTTATATTTGTATTTCAATATTCTTTTCTATATATTTTTATTTCTATTTGTTTGGTTTCTTATCATGTTTTCTGTTATAGGGCTACGACAACTTTGTAGCAGCTACATGGCCTTTCTCAATGCTACAAAAAGAATTGATAAAGGACCCCTTTATCATTTCTAGTAAAAGGGATGATAAAGGGAACCTTTATCAATTCTTTTACCAACATTGATAAAGTCACCCTTTATCAGAACTATAAAAAAGCGCTGATAAATGACCCCTTTATCGGTGCTCGTAAAAGCGCGAATAAAGGAAAAATGCTTTTAAACACCCCCATACACAAAAAAATATTCACACACAAAAAAAAACATATATAAATACCCCCACACATATATAAACACCCCCACATATATATACACCCCTCATAGATAAATATTCACACACACAAGCATATTTTATAAATGTATTTAAAAATAATTATATAATTATCTATAAGTATATGAATAAATATATGAATAAAAAATATGTTTTTAAATATATATTAATAGATAAATATATCATAAAATATATAATGAATCAACACGAAGTAGTGTTAAGGGCACACATATGCAGGGGTGGAGATCCCAAGTTTGAATCCAGTCAAAGGCACACGTGGGTGGTTGATTAGGGAGTCGGGCGAGCACTGATAAATGAAGATCATGTGAGAACCCATGAAATGTTAATAATAAATCAGTTTCATTCATTATTAATATTCATGATTAAATTTTATGGATTCACATTCTTTACAATAATTTTATATCAAAAAATAGTATTATTCTAACTAAAGTGTTTCTATGTATTATATGGTTTTATTTAAATGTTAGACATCTAAATTTTTGAAATTTAATACGATAAAATGGATTTTACTTTTTATATCAACATATAAAATATATTTTAGGTTTAATTTTTTGTATCTTTTAAAAGATATTGATTTTTGAATGAATAGTAAAAAACGAAGATTTTTGAAAAAATGTCATTTCTTTTTTAAAATCAAGTAATTTAAAAGTACCATTCTTTTTTTATTTGGTATTAAAGTAACATAATATTTTTTTATTAAAAAAAATCTAAATAATTTCATAGTAATTAAGATTATATTTTATTTTGGTATAATTTTTTTTATTCATATAAACACAATTTTATAAAAAACTATTTTTCATTGCGTTTTTCACACTTATATTAAATGTAATTTATACCATTTATACAAATTTATTTTTTAACCATATTTGGAATCATTATTTTAAAATTTATAAATGAGTTCAATTTCATTTTTTTTTCACTTTTATTAGTTACCATGGTAAAAATGTGTCACCATAATAAAGGGAAACCGAGTCAATTAAGGTAAATACTTTGTGATAAGTCCAAAAAAGATCATCATTAATCTTATTAAATGATGGTATTTATACCCTTATCTCCTTATATTCAAAATTGTATAGTTTTTGAGCCACATGACCATGAGTAAGACATTTATAATATTTAAATGTTCAGAAAAATTAGAAGTGCTCCACTCCCTCACTTATAAAAGAGAACTTCCTATCCTTTTTTCCTTACATATTTTGAGCACTCTAGATCACCAAACACCTAATTAAATCTATCTACAACATCCCTCCCCATGTATTATAGGTATTGGTATTAAAAAACCAACCTAATAAGTCTTAAGGTGTAATCCAAGGGAAGTTTTTTTTAAAGAAAAGATATAATTACATACTGAGTGTTTCATGTTTATTTATTCTTCTATATCCATCAAATCTTATTTAACCATGCTTAAATACTCAAAATCCATTTTTTGTTATTTTTGAAGATCCACTTTATGGTTTATTGGTAACCTCACATTCAAATGGGATACAAACCAAACCCAATAACATCTAGTTTTCAAAATTAAAATTCGAATTCAAAAAAGAATTCAAGAAAAACCAAAAATCCAAAATTTAAAATTAAATCATGTCCAAACATAAATCCCAACAATACCAAATCTCCTCAAGTCATAATATATTGAGTGTAAATAAAACTTGATCCATCCCCCCTGTCACTCAATCTCACCATCATTATCTCCACTTCACTAGAGAGAACCCACCATCCATCATCCCACCACAATAAACAAAAACAAAATCTCTTCACTTTCAACATGTATCTTCACAGTATTACACTTTTCAGAACATATTAATCTCATCTGTGGGATCCCTGATGGCACCAAAGAAACCCAAAACATACTCTCCCAAATCCATAATAGTTGGAAACAACTTAACTAATAAAATAAAAAAAAATTAGTACCGAAAAACCATCTTTATCGATTAAACTACAAGAAGGAACACCAACAGGGGCCCAATGGGGAAGAAGCCTATGTCAGTTGCATATCATGGAAACCATTGGCCACTCAAACAACACATCTCAAAACCTCCTTAGAGACAACTAAACCAAACCAATTGTGAAGGGAGCATTGTACTAGGACTTTGGAGTAGAGTTTAGTGGACGAAGGATCACTAGAATACCATGACTTCATAAGAACTTCATCCCTTCCACTAAGGACCCATACAACAAGCATACCAGATATCAACTTACTAAAGAAAACTTTACCTAAAATGATCATTTGACATAACTTGACTCTAACCCCATTATTACTTCCACATTTCTGACATTAAATAAGGATTCCACCATGAAATCAACATGCTTCATCTATTGAGAACCACCAGGGCTTGGATCAGAGCCAATGTTGGGTGCGCCTCTTAGAACACCATCAACTGATAAAAAAGAACATCCCAAATCCTTTTTAAAACATATGAAACAAACCAACCTGGATATAAACAAAGTAACATGAAGCTAGAGTATAGTTTGAAGTGGTAGGTCCTCAATAGAAATTCTCATCCTTTCCCAGACCACTAACCCCATCCGTCGAAGCCACCACTAAGAGAAGAGCACACCAACAACACACTGAAGAAGAAATGACCTCCATGAAAGAGAGTACCGTGAAAATAAGAGAATGAATACAAAACTAAATCTTGGGAAACTAACACAACTAAACCCAAATAGCCCATACCTCCTTGAGAAAATGAATTCACCAGACCAGAATGGGTTTGGAAACATGGTAACCAGAAGGAAAGAGATGATGAGGGCTTCAAAAGCGATCCATGACTGCATACAGAATCTAAATGGATAATGTGAGCGGGGGAAAATAGGGAATAAAATAAAGAAAGAAATATATATAGGGGAGGAAAAGGAAATGGGTAATCAGGGATAGAAGAAGGAAAACATCACTCTTACGTACGTGTGGATTACCACCTCCACGAAGTGATATGTTTTGTTTTTCATCACCACATAAAAGGATGGTTATTATGATGGATTTAATGAATATATATTAAATTCATTAAATAATTATGATTATATAATGATAATGTATTTATTACCTTTTTACCCTTTCATTAGTTGGAAAATGATAACATTGCTTGTGGGTACGTGTGAACTACCACCTCCATGAAGTGATGTAATTTGTTTTTCATGTATAACTTTCATGTAGGGTTATTAATTTGTATTTAGAGTATAAAAATATAATAATTTAATGATTAATATTATGGATATTATGTAACCATGATCCCATTGACCATGGTCAACCCACCGAAGTTATTTTATGATTATGAACTGAACGTCCTCAAAACATCTGGCATGAAGTTAACTAATTTAACAAATATATAAGGAATTGTAACAAATAAAATAAAATCGATAATAATACGATTATAAAAATTAAAAATGTTATAAATTAAGTATAAAATTAATATATTGTTTATTATACATATATTAAATCATGTACGCGGTGAGTCATACTCAAGGTAAGAGATTTTTCTTTAAATCCTTATTTTAAAAGTATTATACATTTTCTTTTTCCTCCATACACAAGTTCTTTAAAATTTATCAATTTTTTTAGAAATATACTAAAATTTATGATCAAAGTCATTTTAATCCATGTTTAAATTTATTTTTGAATGTTTTAAAATAATACTTTCTAACATTTTCCAAATAGGTTTTTTTTAAATTTTTAAAAAGTGTAAAAGGAATATTTTTTAACAAATACAACATGAGAATAATTTACCATTGTCATGGACTTTATTCATTAAGAATATTCATCCCCTAGTTTTCATGGTTTTTCAAAATAATATCCTTTTTATCATCCTTTTATAATTTTTGTTTAATTAGTTTTCAAATAAAAGGTATTTTTATTCTTATTTTTTCATGAAGGATGAAAATGCTTCTGTATATGAATTAAAAAGAGTATTTTATGAGATTTTATGATATAAATTAAATATTATATGTGTTTTATGTATGTTATGGTCTTTAAAAATTGTTTAGGATGATGGTTGATCCTGATATAGCTCTTCAATGAACTTGGTAATGATTACATTATATAAGGAATTATGTTGGAATTAACAGAGTAGGACATTCCATTTGTAAGAGTTCTTGTAAGAGAGATTATAAGAGTGATATTAAGATGATGTCACAAATTACATATATGAAATTTATGTTCTTTAAAAAAAATTTCATGGAAGAATTTTTTTTTTATAAGGTAAGATAATGATTTTATGTTTATAGGAAAGTTTGTGACCCTTTTAAGGGTGAACAAGTATGTTTTTCAAGAAAAATGTTTTCCTGAGTGCACATGTTTTACAATAAACCCCCATGATTATGATTATTTCCTTTAAGATTGATTATGAGACGTTTTATGAAAATATTTGGGAAATAAAACTTATTCCATGAGTAAGGAAACAAATATTTTATCTCAAATTTTATTATGTAAAAAGGATTTTCTTTTGGGATTACATAATTTTCAAAATAGATTAATATGTTCCTTCCTTTTCGTATCCATTACTAAGATTTTTTTTATTCGTTAAAATTTTTAAAATGTTTTTTATAGGGCCTAAGGATGAGTAGGAAACTATAGGAAGGTCGAAATTTTAGCTATAATGATTTTACTATAAAGAATATAATGTTATTTTAATGAAATAGAAGTTTGAATTTAAGTAACTTGTTTTTGTGAAAAAAATGTATATTGAGTAGAATTTTCCACTTTTTATTATAAAGGTTTTATAGGTATGTAATTTTCCTAATTATCTAAAATTATAAACAAAAAATAAACTAAAAATGTTATAAAGTGAAACCCTTATTATAAATCATGTAATTATGGGTTGTTTAAGTTATATAGTTTTATAATAGGTATTATAGGAAAGTTTTATATAAAATTATAGGTTATGATGTTATTAAGAAAATTAATTTAAGGTATGTTAATATGTGGATCATATTTTCATGAGAAAACTTTGAGGGTTTCCATGCTACTTCATCTAATTTGTGCTTATTTTAGAATGGATTTCTATAGAGGAAACAAAGTAAAGGAAGTGGAAACGAAACATGAGGATAATGTCCTCCTAAATCAGCAACCTAGAATAGTTGAAATTGGATTTTGTTTATCTATGTTAACATAGTTAACAAATTATATTAAAGGTGGTATCCATGCTAGAGAGTGACCAAACACTCCATAGAGAAACATGTCTACAATAGAGAATTTCATGAAACAACACCTTCCAAATTTTGATGTAACTTCAGATCCAGTGGTAGTGTAAGGGTGGATCAATGCTTTGTAAATGATATTAAAGGTTTTGGGTTTTTTTGAACATAAAAATGAAATTCATTCCATTTTTTATATTGAAGGTGAATCCAATCTATGGTGGTATCTTATTAATATTACCATGGAGAAAGATGAGATTTATTTCATGGATTGGAAAATATTTAAAGTTATTTTCATTGAAGAGTATTTTCCAATGGTTGTTCAAATTAGGAAATATTTTTTTTGGAACTAAATATAAAGGAGGAGGACTAAGTTGCTTTCAATGAAGCTAATTTTAATATATTGGCTAGGTATTCACCAAATTTCATTATAGACAATGATAGTAAAATTGTCATGTTTTACTTAGGATTGAAACCAAGTTCATGTAGATCTTGGACCTCTTATTAATTTAAAATCTATAAAAAAGTTTTATGAAGTGTTGAAAAGGTTGTGATGGATTTTTAGACTTTTATAGTAACAAAGACAATAATTTGTCTAGTTGGAAAATAATGGGAATGTATCCATTGAATAAATCAAATGGTAAGAGGTATAAATTTCCCACTTATGATAAGTGTGGTAAGAAGAATCCCAAGGAGTGTCTTATAAAATCTAAAAAGTGCCATCGATGTGGTATACAAGGAAATTCGGACTGTGATTGAAAATAAAACAATTAGGTTAGTGGTCATATGAAATATGATAAGAAGTCAATGAGATGATTTAAATGAAATTTGATGGTCCATTATATCCATGCATGTCCAAATAAATGTATGAATTATAGGAATCATCAAGACCGTAAGTATAATGGTGTGGTAAATTCATTAACAACTTCTTCAGAAAGTTAAAGAACATAAAATGAATTGGTGAAATTTAAATTGCTTTTTATTTAGATTATACCAAACACTTGTTTGATTTAGGATTTACACATTCTTTTATTTTTGGGTAATTTGTTTTTGTAAAATTGAAATATTACCTCATGAAATATAGAAAAACCTTTTTGTAAAAATTCCTGGGGGGAGTGTAAAGAAATATATATTTATAAGAATCTTAATATGATTATATATTCAATGATTTTTCCTAAAAATATTATTATCTTTCCCATAGTTGGGTTTGATTTTATTATTTTGTGGATTGTATTTTACCTTATCATGCTAAGATAGATTATCAAGCTAAGAATTTTATATTCAATTTTTATCATGAGTTTTAATTTTTATATAAAAATGAGTTCATGACAATGATAACATATCAAGAATATAATAAACTGATTAAAGATTTCAGTGAAAGTTATCTTGTCATATTATAGAAAAAAGTGAATTTGTTCAGATTAGTAATGTTACAGTAGTAAATGAATTTGTGGATATATTTCTTGATGACTTTCCTAGTGCTATTCTTGAACGAGAGGTTGAATTATTTTTTGACTTTGTTTAAAAAATTAATCCAATTTCAAAACTCCCTTATCGAATGGATCTAATAGAGTTATTGTAATTGAAAAAGTAGATACAAGATTTTCTTGAAAAGGGTTTTATTCATCCTAGCACTTCACCTTGGGGTGTTATTATTATTTTTGTTAAAAACAAGGATGCTTCAATGAGTCTTTTTATTGATTAAAAAGCACTCAAAAACATTACTATTAAGAACATGTATCTTTTACCTCATATAGATGAATTGTTTGATTAGTTTCAAGGATCATAACAGTTTTAAAAGATTTATATTAGGTTTGGATTTCATTTGTAGAAAGTGAATGGGGAAGAAATTTCAAAAACGATGTTTTGTATTAGGGATGATCATTATTATCTTGTGGTTATTCCCTTTGTGTTGACTAATTCACATATTATATTTACGAGTCTTATTAATAGAGTTTTACAAAAGTATTTGAATAAATTTTTGGTTGTGTTTATCAATGAAATTTGGATTTATTCTAAAAGTTATGAGGAATATGGGGAGTATGCACAGGTATACCGATGTGGTCCCATGGAGGTGTGGCAGGATACAGAGGGATTCATGGGTGAGGGAGAGGCACTCATAGCCGATGAATAAGGACAGAGTTTGGGAGTGGTGGAGGGTTTTAGTGATGGTTATGGTGTCGAGGCAGGTGTTGACGACGTTGAGGATGACACCAACCATGGGTTCTATGAAATTCATCTCATAGAGAGCCGAGACATTAGGTGCCAACATGGAAATGATTTCATTCTTGCCAATAGAGAGGTAAAAGTGGAGGGTAGCGGTGAGGCATAGGCAGCAGTGGTTGTTTTGGAACTAGGTGAAGTGGTTTACACCGTAGATAATGGATGTGAGGCAGGCGTAGACAATGGTAGACTTCCCTATGAAGGTGAGAGGAGTTAGTGGTTCAATGATGGACCCATATTTCGGCTACTTCTCCATCTCTCATTGTCTATCTTCATTAATGTACTACTACAAAACTGGTCTTTAACATCGTTGGTATTTATTAGCACTAGAAAAAAGCACAGATAAATGACATCTTTATCAGTTCTAAAGAAAGTGCTGATAAATCTGATCCTTTATCAGCTCTATATTTTTAGTGCTCATAAAGTAATCCTTTATTAGTTCTTTTTAAATGTTGATAAAGGTTCGAATAAATAAAATGGAATAATTAAAAAATAAAAATAAAATAAAAAATGAGTTTATTAAAAAAATATTACAAATTTTCTTAACAAAATAATTATTGATAAAAATGAATAAATTAATTATACTATATATTAATTATAAATACTAATAAATAATATGTATTAAATATATAGATATATGAAAAATGAAAATTAAACAAATTAAAATTAAAAATAAGTAAATTGAGAAAAATATTAAACATTTTATTAATTACATGATTATTGATAATTTTAAATAATAGTATATATTAAATATATAGATATAAATTAATGTATATAAATATGATTTATATATTAAAAACTATTTACACACTTTACGTTAAATAGTCATATATTTAGTGAATAAATGGTTTATAATTAAAAATTAATATGAATTAAAAATACTGACTAATTGCATAGAGCAATGGACATATAATTGAATGCCGTTTGATTTTTCAATTTAACATAAATCAAATGTGTGTGATATTGATTTCACATATACACAATTAATTCATTTTTACATACAATGAATACACACAAAACTTATCCATTTTTTCAATATTGTTAAACTTTACTTATTTTTAATTTATTCAATTTCACTCATTTTTAACATGTATGAACTTAAAATTAGATATTCATTAATAATGTTAAAAAAATATTTGCAAAAAAAAAAATTATAAATAAAAATATTTATAAATAAAAATATTTATAAATTTACATACTATATTTATAAAGTTATATATTTATAATTATAAATAAATAAATATTTGTTTAAAAGTTTTCATATAATTTTAAACAAATAATTATATATATTTAAATAATTATATATATTTAAATAATTATATAAATTTAAATAATTATTACATTTATAAAAAAATTACTTAAATAATGAATATATTTACTATATTTATATTTATATATATTTATTAAATATATAAAAATATATATATATATAATTATGTAAATATATATAATGATATAAATATTATTTTTCAAAAATATATATATAATTATAAATAAATAGTTATATATTTAATTAATTATAAAATTATAATAAATATATTTAAATAAGGAATGTATTTAATATATTTATATTTATATATATTTATTAGGTATATATATATATTTATAACTTTTTTATTTATAATTATAATTATAAATCCTTTATTAGCACTTTTTTAGCACCGATAAAGATGAAGCATTATCAGTGCTAAAAAAAGCACTAATAAAATCAATATTTATTAGTGATAAAACTTTAGCATTAATAAAGACCTACCTTTACCAGTGCTAAAAAATCATTGATCAATATACCTTTTATCAGCACATATTACTCAAGTGCTGATAAACAGTCTCTTTATCAATGCTTTTTTAAAAGCGTTGATAAAAGTGTCCGGATCTATTTAAGAAAACCTAACTAGTTGTGAACTCATCATAATATCATAATATTTCCACAGAATCCACCCACTACCAGCGCTCCTTAGTGAATCGAAGCCTGTGTCACACAAACCCACTCAAATCGCATAAAAACAATACCTCTAGTTGCTCGAACATCTTCTGGTATCTGATGTTCACTTACAGTTAGGGTTTCTAAAGAAAATATTGAGATATGGATCCAAGGGTCTCAGATTTTATTCAACCTAGTGAGGTAGGCTCATGTTTTTCTTTGTAGGTTCTGATTTTCTTCTTATATTTTTAATTTTATTTTTGATTTATTATTTGATGATGTCATCAGTTATTTTTGCTCTGGTCATTGAATACTGCTTTTATTTTGTTTATGATCCATTGTTTGTTTGACTACGAATTTGAATATCTCATTTTGGTATTTTTAAATTTTTGTTTTGAATCAATTTTCTTCACTCTCTATATCTATACCCCATCTTTCTCTGCAAGTTTAATTTTTTAGATGTTTTGAAATCTTATAGAATCACCTCTGGTCGGAAGATAAAAGAATTAAATAAATATTTATGCCACTACATAAATAGTGGAGGTTTTTGATATAAAACCCTTGAACAAATGAGAAAATTGATTTAACAAACCAATTCTTGGTTTGGTGATGATGCGAAGAAGCAACAAAAGCTGATTTTATGCAATTCATGTAAGAGAATTAATTTATTTAAATTTTGTTTTAATATTTTGGAGTAAGTGTTTTTCCTTAAAAATTTATTTTCTCAGAATTTTATTGGTTTATTTTAAGAGAAATTATAGTAAAGGTGATACCTTATTTATTTATTTTCAATGGATCTCTATTTTCAAAATTAGTATGGGGTTGTATTTATTTTACAATGTTGTGATATTCTGCTGTAAGAGTTACATATATTTTTATCAATTTAAGTTTATTTTATAAAGAAACACACACACACACATATATATCTATGTGTGTGTGTGTGTGTGTAAATATAAATATTTCTATCTATTTATATGCATTTTCAAAAATTATAATGTAAGGGTGATTTTATAATTATTTATATACAAATTATAGTTATGGATTTCCAAATTATAAAGGGATTATATTTATTTTTATTAAAATTTTTGTTTAAATGTACTTTTTTTTAAATTATGTGTATTATAAATTCTATTATATATGTATATATATGTTTAAATGTGTATGGGATAGACTTTGTAAGGGTTGGTGTGTTTTTATCACTTTTTTTTGATATATTTTATTGATTTGTATTATTGATTTATGCTAACATCTTTATAGACATCCCTAGAATCTCAAGAATGGGTCAATGTGTATTATATAGACTCCCTAGAATCCTTCATATGGGTATATTTGATGCAATGACATCCCTATAATCCTTGAGATGGTCCATTGTGGTGATATGACATCCCAAGAGTCTTGATATGTTTTCAAATATTTAATATTCTATTAATTTAAATGTAATTATTCCTTAGTTTGCTACATCACTTGTTCCAAAAAATAGAATGAAAGTTATCAAATTATATATATTAGAAATTGTTTTTAGGTATTCATCATTTTAGATCTACATGTATTGGTTCCACCCCTAGGATTTTTTATTACTATCCATGTAAATGAAATAACTCTTTATTTATTAATTTTTTATCAATACATTTTTATACCTTCTAGTTGATTGAATGAGCGTTTATTATTCTTGTTTATCATATTTTGGTTTCTTATTTCTCTTTAATGGACTGTATTATATTTTCAATTTTTAGGGGATTTAAAAAATACTTGATGTGTGTTAAACAACAGTTATTATTTGAATTTTTTTCTTGATACTCATCCCATATCTCTTTTTTAGACAACTATTATCCTCATCCACTTCATCTCCCATACAGTAATTATTGAATTTTTTTTCTTAAAAGTCACCCCCATCTATTTTTTTATGCGGCTTGTACTACTCTGACCATTAGTCATCCTATGTATGACTACTTCTTAGAGTATTTCAAGCAGCATAGGTGCATGTCCATAAGAAATGAAGGATGTGTCAAATAACAAAATGTAATGATAAATGTTCGGGAGATGAGTTGATGAGGCTGAGTTTTCTATAACTTTGACCTTTGAATGAATTCATAGGATAACACCAACCATAATAGAGTAATTATTTTCTTAAATTCAATTACCCTTTTTCTTCAACATATTGAAATTCTTTGAAATAATCAAATGTTGAGTTTCTCCTATTAGAATTATCTACAACTTTCACTTTTGATAATGAATATCTTATGTGTATTTATTTATTTACTGTACAAAATTAGTCTTTTATGAATCCAATAGGACGAATATCAATCAAAAATGGATTCATGATAATCGTCTGACAAAAGAGTATGAATATGGAGTTAAAGAGTTCATTATGTTTGCAAGAGAGAATGAATATGACCCTTTTCAAATCCTTTTCACATGTTTACATTGTTTTTATTCAATAAAAATTAGTCCAAAATAGTTGGAAGACCATTTTATTTGTCACAGAATAGATCAGAGCTATGAACGAGGGACTGAACATGGGAAAAAACTGAATGTGGACACCAATTGGGAAGATACTAGGGTATATGAATCATTTGATATGAATGCTAGAGTAAATGATGATGGAGATCATATGGAAGAAATGATAATTGAAATTGAAGATGACCTTCATGATTGTCTAAATTTTTTTGATGAGTTAAATAGACATTCCAAGAAACCATTATGTAATGGTTTTACTAAATAAACAACATTGTCAGATCTATTGAAGTTATATAATTTGAAAGCTGGAAGCAGATGGAGTGACACCATATTTAAAGAACTACCTGGTCTCCTGAATGATACGACACCAGAAGAAAATGAACTACCATGCCTAATATATGATGATAAAAAAATGTTATGTTCAATGGGAATGATATCTAAAAAATTAATGCTTGTCCAAATAATTTTATATTGTTTCCCAAGGACCATGAATCACTCATAAAATGACCTAAGTGTGGCACAGATTGATACAAGAAAAATGAATCAAGTACTTCAAAATCTGTATGGTATTTTCCTATCATTATATAGTTTAGAAGGCTATATAGATGTTAGGAAACCGTGATACAATTGACATGGCATGTAGATACAAGAATTAAATATGGGAACCTATGTCATCTAGCAGATTCTCCTCGGTGGAAGAAACTTGATTACGAGTATCCTGAATTTAGGAATGAGTCGAGAAACTTTTTTCTTACATTATCTATATATGGAATAAATAATTTTGGTGTATAGAGTAGTACTCACAGTACATGGCCCATAATTTTGGTAAATTACAACTTGCCACCATAGTTATGCATGAAGTACAAATACATTATGTTGTCTCTGCTTATATTTGGACCAAAGAAACATAGTAATGATATTGATATCTATTTGGATTCACTGATCTAAGATCTGAAATTGACGTGGGATATTTTTGTTATAATGTATGATGTTTGTAGAAGTGAATAATTAACATTGAGGTCCATATTGTACGGAATGATAAATGACATCCCTACTTATGGAAATTAGGAGACTGTAGAATTAAAGGAATTTTGGGGTTTCCCATTTGTGAAAAATGCACATACTCAATTCTATTAATCATTGAAGATTGTGTTTTTAGGACATCAGGAATTTTCACCTCGGTGAAATAAATACTAATCCTGGATGAAAACATTCGATGGGAATATTGAACAAGTTACAACTTTCTCTAGTAATGGGTGATCAGTTTTATAATAAATTAAAAGATATTGACATTATTTTCGGTAAAACATTTTTTAAAAACCTTTCAAAATGAGGTTGGAAGAAGATATCAATTTTCTTTGAATTACTAAATCAGATTTTTTTGTATGTCAGAAATTTTCTTGATTTCATTCATGTAGAAAAAATGTATTTGATAGTGTTATTGGAATGGTACTAAATGTTCCTGAAAAAACTAAAGATGGCATCAAGGATAGTTTAGACTTGATTGAACTGGGGATAAGGTGAGAGTTTGCACTAGTGAAGGGTAAAAGGAAAACTTTTCTTCCTCTAGTAGTTCACACTCTATCAAGATAGGAAAAATTAAAATTTTTACTTTTCCTTAATAGTGTAAAAGTTCTATAGGGGTATTCATCAAATATCAATAATGTCTTGTTAATGACTAATTTGATGTTACAAAGACTAAAATTATAAAAATTTCATGTTTTTATATAAGATTTAATTCCTATTTCTTTTCATTGCATTCTACCTCAAAATGTATGACATAATTTAACCAGACTCTGCTTCTTTTTCAAAGCCATATGAAGTGAATTTATAGACCCGACAAAGTTTCCCATCACGAATAAGGAGGTTGAAGTTTTATTATGTGAATTAACGATGTTCTTCCTACCAACATTCTTTGATATAATGGTCTACCTGATGTTTCACTTAGTCAGAGTGGTTCAACTATGTGGTCCTGTCCATTACAGATGGATGTACCCCATTGAATAGTATTTCAAGATTTTGAAAGGGTATGTTAATAATTGAATTCATCAAGAAGTTTGTATTGTATAATGATATATTTTTGGAGAATATATTGAATTCTGTTCCTATTACCTATTATATGATGACAACATTGGTCTCCCAAAGTCTCATCACAATGAACTCCTTATAGGAAAAGGGATTTCCAAAAGAGTCGTTGTTACAATTACCTCGACAAAGTAGGAGCAAGATCACCTTTGCATTTTACATAATGATAAAGATTTTGATCCATACATTGAATCCAAAAAAGAAATTATTAGAGTTTTAAATCCATCAATGGATGAAGGATGTGTATAAATTACACATAATCAATAGTTTATAAGATGGTTCTGAGATCAAATTTATGAGGAGTTATCTAAAAATATGAATTCAGTTATTGAATGACTTTAATGGATTTCCAAAGGACAAAATGAAAATGTTATATCTTAAACTAATTTTGTAATCAATGGATATAAGTTCTATACAAAATAACATTATGACTGAAGTACAATGTAAAATAGTGGTGTTACCCTTGTGGCTGAAGCGATGCACATATCTAGTTCCAAGTATATAAATCCAATTTATACAAATTTGTCATATTTTAGCATTATTGAATAGACATACGAGTTAGATTATATGACATTTCAAGTGTCAATTTTCCATTAAAAATGGGTTTACAATATCATTGTCGTGAAATTTGATGACATGGTCTTTGTGAAGGTGAATTTCACCATGGAAGGAAAAAATGATGAGCTATTTATAATGGAATCACAAGCAGTGAAACTATTTTATGTCTCTGATCGAACAAATAAGAATTGGTCGAATGTACTACTGGTGACTAAAACAAATGTTGGGTCAGATAAAAATTCAATTGAGGACAACCCTTTTATTGAGAGATCATAATCACTTCATTCCAGTGCCAATATATTCAATTTATTGTATGTTAGAGGGGTCTAAAAAGAGAGTATTTGGATACTCAATAGAGGAAAAAAATCCTTGAAACATTTTATAAAAATAAATAGAGTTCAATGAGAAGGTAAAATAGTTTTTTAATATACTATGTTTTTTCTCATAATATTATATATTCTCTACTGTATTAGCATAATCTAAATTAAATTTTTGTCTTATCATGGAGACAATGTGTTCTATACAAGATGATGTTACCAATCCCTCATAAGAACAAACTATAATGAAGGAAACCCTTTAAAAAGATGTAAAGGTTATGTTATGAAATAATTTCTCTATTTTATCAAAAAATTATACAAAGAAATCACTAAAAAATATTTCAATTTTTCTAATAGGGGAATATTTGTTGGTAAAACTACATTTTCTATTGGTAAAACATTTTACCAACTTATATATCCTTGTCACTAAACTGTCGATAAAATCTCTGTCGCTAAATGTTTTTGCAACAGATAAAATAGTTCTATTATAATTATAATAATACCAACAAATAATATATATATTGGTTAAAATGTTTTGAAATAGTTTCTAATGATAATTTTTTTATTGGTAATAATAGTACAAAAATATAATATATGTTTATAAATTAAATTTGAATAAAAATTATAATTTTTTATTTTTGATAAAATTTTATATTATATTTATTAATTTATCATATATAATATATAATAATTAAAAATTAGTTCTCACACATGTAAAAAATTATAAAAAATTAATTTTATTTATAATAAAAATTAATACAAAAACATAGGATCCATTACAACACCCCCAACCCAATCCAATGAGCCATCCATGCAAGTGATCTACCCATCCAGTAAACTAACTCCATCTGTGCCAACTCTATTCATGTAAACTCCAGCACCATCTCATCCATGATAGCTCAAGCACCAACCCATCCATATCTATGAGTCAACTATAGAACCTACTCATCCATGTTAGTGAGTTAACTCCAACACCAGCTCATCCATGTGAACGAGCTAGCTCCAACTCCTACACTGGGGATCAATGAGCTCCAACGACCCATGCCAATGAGAAAGCTCCAGCACCAAACATCTTCCTCTCCACCATGACATGTTCCCCATGTCTTTTATATGAGAATTCACCACCACGAGTCTCTATAACAACATTTTTTTCTCATATTTCCTTTATGATGCCCACAAGCACTTGCCTCCCATACATTTGAGTCATCTCAATGCATGAAGCCAAGTCATCCTCCTCCTGCATGCCAACTCAGTCATGACATGGTCACAATGAAAAATATAACCTATGCTAAAATGGGAACATAATATGGTAAAAAGTGATCTAAAAAGGCTTATGGAAATCTGAAGTTGCTGACTTACACAGAGCAATGCATGTAGTCTGTAGTATACAAAAACAAAGGCCTTTAGATATCTGGAGTTTATAGAATGATTGCATGCATACAAAGAATCACATAAGATAATATGTTGGATGTATAAATGATTCATGCAAAATAGAATCCATGACTTAAGATGAGCTACAGTTTTACTATTCAACATATCACTGAAAACATTCATGTAGAGTAGTTTAAAGTTTGGGCCAGGATAAATACAGAATACTATTATGAACTGGAGTTTGGAGATTACAAAAGATGTTCATTGAGTTTAATGTTTTTGAAGGGGGATAAAGATAACATGATATGGAGCCAATAATACTACGTATTTTAGGCCTATAATTTTTTCTAATATGATTTATATGATCATAAGAAAAAAATTAGAAACAAGACATAGTGAAATTATAGTAATAATTGTACCTTCCTTCCATTATTGATTTATTATGGTAAGAAAGGTGCAACATTGTATTTTCCCTACATCAAAGTTGTCAATCTTTGAAAAATAAATCCAAATAGTGGATCATTAAACTCAAATTAGATTTATCCAATGTGATTTTGGGGCTGAGAAAATGGTTGGTTCAGTTAGAAAGATTCAAAATTTTCAAAAACTGAAATAACCAACCAATGATTTTTTAATTACTGACCTGACTGTTTTAGCAACAAAAACCAAAGTAACCAAAAACAAAATGAACTTAGTTTAATTGTTTTTAAATAACCAAAGTAACTAAAATAACTAAGATTAAAAAACTATTTTGGATTGTAAAAAAGAAAAGTATCAGTGTCTAGTGATGTATACCTCTTCTCAAAATTCCTACCACCACTCGCATTCCAAATTCCCAACCAATAGCATTACAAATGAATAGTAATAGCAACAAAACACCTTCAAATGTCAAATATGATAGCTACTATGAATTATCCACGAAAAAATATAAGAATCATTTAGAAAAAACATAAGTTCTTGGGAAATTGATCAAATTGAAATGAGAATTAATACGTTTATAATCATATGTATTAACAATTGGATGGAAACTTTCTAATGATATATTTTTAAATGAAAAATTATCTTGATTACTTCATTTTTAGTATGTAGGTATGGATAAATATCATGAAAAATCTCCAAAGAAATTAAAAATGCAAAAAACATTACTTTAGAAAGCTATAAATACCATAAATATGTGATTGCCTATGATTTAAGATGACCAAAATTACAGAAGAAAAATTGTGACTAATCAATAATGCATTTAAAAAACTACATATTCCATAAATATGTGTTTCAAAGCCTATGATAGATGATGCATCAAATATATATTTTTATCACTTGAGTAGTTATTGAAACTCTTCTTTTTTTCTTCTCAAAACTAAAATAAAAAAATCCACACATGTCCTAAAAATAAAAACCACCACAATTAGAATGAATAACATAAAAAATTCCTATAAAATTAGAGTATAAAACTCCAAAGACTAACCTACAACCTGTGGAACTGAAATATGTCTATTACACCAGTGAAAACTCATAACACACCCAAATATGGCTATAAAGAAATGAAATTTTAAATATATTCATTCCTACTTTAAGAGATATATGTAAAATATAACAGGATATCATACCATAAATATGAACACAATGAAATATAAAATCTTTCAATATTTCATTAACAAAATGCCAAGGCATTTAGGATGTTCTTACCTTGCATGTACTTTAACCAAGGAACTCCATCAATGAAAAATGACCCTACAAGAGGAAAGAAACATAACAAATACATTCAGCTAGGAAATAAAGTGATGTGAGATAATCCTACTACAAATTGCATTAAAATAAAAAGATATGAAAATATATGAGTGTAGAGAAATGTTTCAGACAAGCTAAGTAGATGATTTTGGGATTATTGTAAATTAATTAAATGGTTTTCAAATTTATTCATTTATGTTGAATTTTATGATAACAACTGATGAAATATCAACATATTAAGTATAAATGATTTATTAATATGCTATAATGGCAGTTCACTCATGATGGTAGATTTGTTCTACCATATAGGACCTTGTGTAAGTGATGTAGTATGGGAATCATAAGTGAATGGTTGTAGGCTTCAATTATGATGTGAATGGACTCCGTATTTGGAAAATAAAAATCATTGTTTACTATGTTTCATAAAAGGAAAAAATAATAACCTATATAATAAGTTGGAATATTCCATGCAGGGTTTTTCTATGGACTTTATATTTTTCATTAGATGAAAATAGGTACAAACTAATGTGTAGAGAAAAATTGATAATGGTCATTGAAGTATGGAAAGTCATACACTAAAAAGAAGACATGTCATTACCAGTGATTTCATTATAATAATACTGGATTGGAAGAAATCATACACTGCAAATTAGTGATCTTATTCGCTACAACAATATGTCAACAGTTACAACCAGTGGTGTATCATCTTCTACGAGAGTGTTGTAGAAGCTTTTGTTTCTTGATGTCTTAATTTACAAAAGAGTATTCTTCATGATAATAAACCTTTACAATTGTATTTTTACCTAGGTTTCATATCATATGAGAATGATGGGGCCATAATAACACCACAAATCTATGTTCTCTAAAAGAATGACCCCTGTACAATTTCAAAATAGAGAAATAGGTGAGATGTTGTGTGTTTTGATCACTTCTGCATATGAAGTCCAGTATTCTATGTTTACTATGTTTTTACAATGGCTAAAAGAACTTATATGAGATTTTACATGGGAAAATATGTGTACTTCACATATGGAGTAAATTATTATCTATACTGATTATCCTATTGCTAGAGAATCACACAGTAAATTGGGTGACTATTTTCTACTGGATAGTGGTGGATGAAGTATATTCTCTAAATCAATGTATACAAAATGGTTCATATTTAATGAATGGTTGGTATGGATTGGTCTATTGGAACTTGAACCACCAGCATTTTTTTTGTTTACATTTGAATGCAACTTCCATGAAATTTATGTTATTTATTATGGATGTGTGTTTCAGTATTTCTTCTTGGAAATAGTTTTTTGTCACTTGAGTGGTTTTTTATAATTTTTTGTGACAAATTTATTTTAATAGATCAAATATTACATATCTTTTAAAACTGATTATTATAGATAATAGGAGTTTCAAAAAAAATCAAAATAATGAAACTAAATTTCTATTTAGTAATATGATTCATCTATGAAAAATATATCTAAACATTCAACAATAGTTTGTAAGAACCCAGATCTTTTTTTTTCAGGTACATTTTTTTATGGTTGTTTTTGAGAAAAGGAGGAGCTTCTATAAATTTTAGGAGTACACGCCATGTACTTTAAGTGCACGCCATGTACCCAGTTTTGACAGGTGATCATGTACTAGCCATGTAACGGCTGAGTAGATGGCCGTGTGTGGTGACCTGGAGACCACCTAAAGAAGAGGTCAGAAAAGGCAAGTACACGCCATGTACTTTTAAAATACACATCGTGTACTTTTTTTTATTAAACAGGCTGGGGTCGTGTCTATTTGGAATAACACTCTTTTTCTTCGATTGTCTCATCCAGGACTGTCCATATAGCCGTATATCTTCTTCGAGCTCCTGACTCGCCGTCTGTCCTCCGAATCAAACTCCATCAGTTGTGTTGGAATCAGATTGGTGAGTTCTCTCTTCTTCTAGAGAACCATATCTTTATTTATCCTGTCTCTCAATTTATCATTGGTGAAACGTTTTGGACGTTTTTATAGATCTATAGAGTTCTAGGGTGATTCAAGGTCTGAGGTTCACATATATCAATATCACGATGCCGAGGTAGGTGCTTTGTGCCTTTCCTTAGATAAAATTTGAGTTATATATGCAAAAGTACCCAATACCCTTGATCGGAGTATTGCATGTTTATGATTTTTAGCCCTGTTATTGTCGGATATGACTTTTTTGTTCAGATTGAGGTTAATAATATGTGAATTGGGTTAATCTTTCCTTTCTATGGATGTTTTTATCATGTTTCTTGTTTTTACCATTTGGTATAGCTTTCCTGTTAGGCTGCCTTGCTTTCCATGCCTATTAATGTAGGATGGAGTAATTATTATCTGACATTCTATGTTATGATGTAGACTATTTATCCATGTAGTTCTTGAGGTTTACTTTATTTTCTATGTATTGTTGTGCATTATTGACTTACACTGGGCTATGGGAACCTGGTGTAGTAGACCATAGGGAGAATTGACGTTGAGGGCTTCTCTAGAGTGTCTGTTTACTTTCACTTTGCGAGACCATAGGGGGGATGAACGTAAGTGCTCACTCAGAGTGTCTATAGTTACTTTGATATGGTCCATAGGGGGAATTGGACGTTTAGTGCTTCCTCATAGTGCGTATTAGTTACCAATACGAGACCATAGGGGGAATTGATAGTGAGTGCTTCCTTATAGAGTCTTTTCTAAAGCTGAACCAGAGGGGTTAGGTTGTGTGTACATCCCAGAGGGTTGCTTGTGTTTGTTTAGTTGAACCAGAGGGGTTAGGTTGTGAGTACTTCCCATAGGGTTACCTGATTTTCATTATCTACTTACTTGATATATGAAAATGAATGAAATTGAATTTTTGTGATTGTTACTATGTGTACTTCCTTGTTTACTGGTTCATTTTTTATTGCCTTCCATATATATTCACTGACTATTAGGCACATATTTTGGATGGTTGCCTACTGGGATTCGTGTCACAACCTATTTGGGTTATGTTTTTGGGGCCAAACATATCATATTTTTTTAGGTCTAGATAAGGGCAAACACCTTTCTATTTCAGGTATTTGATTGCTGTGGAGCTGGGGAGCATGGGACCAAGATGAGACTTGCGATTTTGTGGAGCAGTTTATCTGTTTTCTTTTTCACTTTGGTTTATTATTGTATTATAGAATTGTGACATGTTTGGATTATTTCCTAGACATATGTATCATGAATCATATATATATATGTGTGTGTGTGTGCTCCATTTGTTTATTTCTTCAGTCTTCTGTTGTTTACTTATTGTATGCTTTTACTACTTCTGCTATTGTATATCTATTTTACTTCCACTGTGTAACTCTGCCAATGAGGGCATAGTTTTCCCACTATCACACCCAAGTACCTCACTACTAGTTAGTAGCCTTTAGCGTTCAGGGAAATGTGCTTGAGTCCATGTGACCAACCAGGTACAGGGCACCTCTTGGCGGCTCCCAGAACTGGGATGTTACATAGGTGATCCTATTTCTTTTTCTATTAATTTATCTTGCCACTAATATGAAAATTTATTGAAAAAAGATCCATCCATATAAAAAAATAACACATCACACTACACATTAAAAAGTATGAGAATAATGACAATGAACATCAAGAACATAAATATTTTCAATTTATAAAGGGAAATAAATTGAATGATCATAATAGTTTTAAATGATTTTTTCAATATAAACAAAAGAAATGACAAGTATACCATTGAATGTTTCTTTCTAATAGATGATTTCATCTTTCCAAAATTTATTAAATGAATTCTCTGCATGGATGAAACATCTAAAACATAACTAGATTGCCTAAAAATTTGTATATTAATTAGACTGACCAATCTAAATTGTAGATATGGAAATAATAATGAAAATATTGTAATAATGCGTGACAGTGGGATAAATATCAAATTATATATCCATTTAAATTTATTTTTATCACTATTTGGATAGTATAAATGAAACAGAGTGTCAATAGAAAACAAAAAATTCAGGACAACTTAATGTAAAATCAAAGAAAGAATTGTGTGAGATGAATTCAATAATTTTTCTTCTTACATGCTCTTGTCTAATACTATATTTATGTACATTTGAATTTGTTAGAAAAGTATTAAATGGTAATTCATGTGTAAAGGTATGGGGGCCTGACTCAATTAATTGGAGAGAATCTAGAGAAGTATGGATTTAGTATCCTCAAACCACAAAAGAAAAGAAAAAAAACTCATTTTAATTGGAATTTCTATAAAACCTTAACTGAAAATCAATTCAAACACTACTCAAAATTTTAAGTTCATAAAACATGAATAGAAGAAACACATACCTGATAAGAGGCTAAATCTTCGGCCGATTGAAAAAGAATTAGGTTTATTTACAGGCTGCTCTCGATGTCTCAACATTATATTTGAATGAGGAAAAAAGAAATGAAGCATTTGTAAGTGAGAAGTGTAAGTGATGAAAAAAAATCATGGAGGGTGTGGGTGTTGATGGAGGTGTGGGTGATAGTGATGAATCAAGTGTGTGAGTGTAGAAAAAAATTGCTTGTGTGGGGGTGGCATGGGATACAGACGTTGGAATAGGGTATGTGCAAGGGGAAGTGAGGTTTGGAAAGGGTTCTTCACTTATTTTTTTTTCATATTTGAATATTCAATTATTTTTTACTAATTAATATTCACCTCTAATAACATATTTCAGTGCAAAATAAATGTATCCAAATTAAACTATATATTCCACCACTAGATAATTATAGAAAAATTTAAAATTTCTAGATCTATGTACCATATGCAAGCTCCAATTAACTAAAATTTCCTTTGTCTCTAGGTTGTATTTTATTAAATCCTTGAAGCAGAAGGCCAACTTGTCTAGGGTCTTTATATACTCTTCCATGCTTATCTTCCCTTCATTAATGTCGTGTATCATAATGAGATAATGTTTTTTAATTTACAATACATTCTTATCATTTATGATGAATTTTACCTCTCTTTTAATCATTTTATTGACATCCTTCCTTGGTTCCTTAATGACTTTAACCTTATCATTTAACTCCACCTTGGAGTGAAATACCAAGGCCAAAGAAGTTTATTTGGAAATATCATCTTCCAAAATCTCTTCCTGTGATTGGCCAACCTCTCAACTTCCTCTGTGCTAACCTCCTCATTTTCCATATCAGTTTTGGGTGTGGGATGATGATTGTCCATGACTTCAATAAGTAATCCTATCCCTTTTTAGGGGTATATAACAAATGTCTTTAGGCCTTGGTCATTATTTGTTGATCTGATGAGTATCAGTTTGAGCAGATCAGAGTAGTCCTTCCTACTTCTGGTTTTATTACCTTTATTTATCATGTAACATCCCAGATGAAAATCTCCTTTTGAATCTTTTTTCCACCTGTGAAAATGAAAGATGTTGCATTGTCATCTATTTCACAATCATACACATCCTGTGGAATGTCATCTGCCACTTAAAATTCATCAGAAGAATCAGTGTATACCTCTGTGTAACAGTGCTTGCCTTGCCTGTCCTGAGAAACCTTAGAAGCACCTTGTTTATACTTCCAATTTGGATTCAGAGCTTATTATCCCTAATATTACTCATTTTCCATGACATCTTCAGCTAAAATTTAGAACCTATTATGTACCCTAACTTCTACACAAGACTCCTTCACTTTGAAGGATGTTTCATATACCTGCAATGAAACTTTTCATTCATGAAAATCAGACCCTGCTTGAGCTGAAAGAGCTTCAATCACACCACCCACTATGAACACTTGCATTGCTGCTTCACCTGAAATCAGGTTTGGGGATATACTTAAGTGAAGATATTCACTAACCAAAGGAGACAAATAGTTCCCTTGTACTTTGATCTGGGCTCCAGATGAAGAGGTTCCTTGAAGTAGGAAAAGGTACCTTCTTCCCAACTTGAACATAAAATGACACACTAATTGATTGATTTAGATCAAAACAAAGAAAACACATTCTTATTGTTTTGATACTCTAGTAAAATGATCCACAAGTCATTTGAGATGTTTTGGAATCAAGCACACCTCAATCCAATGCATGGTGTGATCGGTATAACTCCAATGTGTCTTTTTATTTAAAATTGACATCAGTTTTAATAAAATTGACTTTAATTTTAATAAAATTAACACATTTTATTAATTTATTTATTTATAATATTACTAACATAAAAAAAATTCTTATACAATTGCATTATTTTTCTCGAGTAGGGTTTATTTGTTCAGTAATAGCATGAGTTTGGATTAGGATTAAAAGACAAAGGAACATTGATGTTTTTGAATGTATGTAATAATTTGTATTTATATAATTGTATAAACAAATTTTTAAAATGTCTATAATACAATGTTTTTTCTTTTATTTGTGTTGTAAATTTAATTTAATTTATTTTTTTTATTAGAAAATATTTTTATTGATATCTGGTGTGTTTTTGGTGCTGCGGTGTGCTGTTACAACACATTCCACTAGCGCTACAATTTGTTGTTACAACACACTATAGTATGGAACTTTATCAATGATTTTAAAAGTACTGATAAAGGAAACATTTTTCAGTTCTTTTTAAAGAACTTATAAAGTTACAATTTATCATCACTGATAAAAGACTGCTTTATATGCATTTTTAGTGCTAATAAAAGACCAAGGATTTTAATCTCACTCAGTTAGTTAGTGTTTTTCTAGCACTGATAAATGCCATTTATAGCATTTTCAAAGGCCTATTTTGTAGTAGTGGTGGGTCAGAAGTTTGAGATGAATATTTTTGGGGGAAAAGGATAATGGAATTTGAATTTTTATATATAGAGGGTGTGCTAGATAGAAAATGTATTTTGAGTGTTTCTTGGATTCTATGTATATTTATTTGACCAAACATTTTCCACACCACACAGATTAATTTTTTAATGCATTAATTTGTGGATCAAATGCTTCATATTTTTCCACATGGCTTGAAAGTTTCAAGTATTTTTATCCCATTGGCCACCTTCCTTTAAATATAAATGGGATCTTGTTTTATATCAATCAAGAGCATGTTTTTTTCAAGTAAATTATATATCATAAAATATAGAACAGATCAACATAAAGTAGTGGTAAGGGAACATGCACACATAGGTAGAGGTCTCATGTTTGAGTATTTGATGTAATTTTAGGTTCATTTAAGATGGTATTATAATCTTTTTTTCAATAGAGACTAGATTTATTCATAGATATTAAATTTATATGGATTTTACTATCCATAAATTTTCTCATTTTTCATATTGTATAATTATTTATAATTAAATATATACATATATAGACATATTTTTATATATTTACATATAAAAATTTAATTGTATAAATAAATATTTAAATCTTATTTTCATGTAAAAAATATTTTTAAATATATGAACCATATTGAAATAATTATTATATATTTTATTTAAAATAAAAATGTATGAATATGTATATAACTATAAATATATATGTATACATTTAATATATAAACATATGTATATGTGTGTGTCATATTAACAAAGACATATATATTTATGTATACATTCTAATAATATGTAAATAAATATTAATATGAAATTCATATAAATAAACAAAATATATATATATATATATATATATAAACACACACACACATGTGTGGGTGTGTGTATATATATAAACACACACACACAAAATCATATTTTATAAATATATTTAAATATATATGTATATATGTATATATGTATATATGTATATATATGAATAAATACATGGATAAAAATGATATATCTAAATATATAAAAATAAAAATATATATCATAAAATATTGAACAAATCAACATGGAGAAGTGGTAAGGGCACAGACACGCACAAGTGAACGTCCCAAGTTTGAAACTAGGCAGAGTCGTGTGTACCAGCTGACCAGGGGGTGGGGTGAGTGCTGATAAAGGAAGGGCTGGTGAGTGAGTGAGCATTGATAAAGCCCTGCTGGGCATCATGAGTGAATAGGGGGAGGGAGTGTATGAGATCTAATAAAAGTGGTGGTGGGTGGAGAGAAATGTAAAAATATTTATTTAGCACTGATAAACCTTAGTTTCATAAATGTTTTTTTAGCCCCGATAAAAGGTGTATTTATCAATGCTAAAAAACGATGATAAAACCAGTGATTGTTAAGACCCCATTTATCATATTTTTTAAATAAATAATAAAATGTGACTTTATCATTTATTTTTCTAGCTTTAATCAAAGATAACAACTTTTAAAGGTTCTTAAACCATCAAGGATATTTAGAACTGATAAAACATTTTTTTGTGCTGATAAAGATACGATCTTTAGTGGTGGAAGACAAATAAAAGTAGATATTGACTGACCATCCCTAGTAAAAGTCCTTAAAGAATGATAATATAATTCAACAATAACTCTTTTCCACTCATGAGATCAAGAAAAATGCAAATCTAATCAAATAGTAGTTTCTTTCACAATCATAGTACTCCACTTAACAATAAAAGTCTATTATAAAGCCACCTCCACCCGTAGATTGGAGTTGTTAGGAAATGTTAAGACTCTTTCAAGTTTCCATGTGAATACATAGACCCTAGTTTTCTAGATTCGGTGGTTACTTTATTACATTGGAATAATATATAATGAAACGCATCCTAAAGGACTAAATAGTTTACTAGTCATGGTAAAATAAATACATACTTGAAACCTACATCAAATTTTAAAACATAAAATAAAAAAATAATTTCATTGAATTTGAAATTATTACCCCTTTGTGTAACCCCACATATTAGTCATAATATTATTCTTAGAAACCTGGATAGAAATGAATCATATGAAAGGGGTGAGCTAAAATGATCAGTAAGGGTAAGCTTACAATAAAAGTAATGAGTAAATATGACATAAACAGTATGTAAAGGTAAATAAATGAAACACATGTCATTGAAATAATCACATGAGTTATGGAGCTTAAACATAAATATTATACTATTTAAATTATCACATGGAATATCAATAACTGAATTCATAATGATGGAATAAATAATAATGTACATCAGAAATATACCGTTTAGGCCTCAACCAAGACATATGAAAATAAATGGGTAAGGACTTAGCCAAATACCAATCTGGTTTGTCTGAAGAGACATATCAATCCATCAAGGGGATATTTAGGGCCTCAACCATCACTTAATAAGTCCAATTATTTACTTATATGAATTGGTTAAAACATAAAAAATGTAAACATCTGTGTTGAAATTCTAGCATATAAAATGTGAATAATTTTACCATCAACCATGAATGGAATTAAATTAGCACATCCATAGTCAAAATGATCATAAAAAATTCAATAAAATATGCTACATGAAATCATAATAGATCAACCTCAATTACGCATAAGATTTAACTAAGGGTGTTGACATAGATGAAAATACTTTAATAAAGTCATAGAAAAATTATTGAGGAAAAACTCTTGTTAAACTCATATGAAAAACAGTTTCTTATTAAAATACCATTTTCTTTAAAAAAATATTTTCAATACCAAATATCCCCAAAATAATGGAATAGGGTTTTTCATTTAAGAAAATATTTAATCTTTCAAAGAAATTTATTAATTAAATAATATTCATGGCATTGGAAAAGTCATTGTCGCCATGTTTGTTAAAAAATAGAACATTTCTTTTTTTAATTTGTTGTAATGTTCTATATAAAACATGTAAAAAGATTCCTTTATAAAACCTTTGAATTAAATTTAAAACATATAAAAAAATTTCTTTATAATCCTTTTATATCCATATAAATAAATAAGTAAAATAATATAAATAATATTGAATTGGAGAAAAAGTTGATAATTAAATCTTTAAACATTCAATGTGTACTATACCACTTTGAACATTTAAATAATAAGAACCATGAAAGAATAAAATTTAAAAAACATTAAATAACATGATAACAAATAAATTAACTACATGATAAGTTAAAGGGTCTGTATATACACCTCATAAAAGAAGGTGGGTGTATAACATCAAACTGTGCCTCAATGAAAAGAGATTGAGACAAACTCCCTTACATTGCACTTTATATTAGTTTAACATGATTTAACCTACTATATAATGGATCAAAGAATGTTATTAATTTATAATAGAACCATATCTATATTTATTATATCATATATGATCCTCTCATATAATTTTATTAATAATATTTCATTATTACCCTTGTTTTGAGTGTTAACTGCTTCATTTTTCTACGCATGTTTTGTCATGTAAGTCCTGTTTATTATGAATATAATATATTTATTTCATATATATAATGATATTAATCTTTTATATATAATATTTATTCATTATATACATTTTTATAATCATTCTTGGATGGTTAACATGGTAAATGAATCAAATCGCATCATGGAGATTGTAGGCCGTACATACGCATGAGCAACGATATCATTCCCTTAATGGTGAAAGGGTAAAGAATTGGATGGTATATTAATTTTTCTAGAATAATTATCATGTAATAATTATAATATATATCCATTATTTCTATCATTATATCCAATCAAGTAAATTGGTGATGAAAAACGGATTATACCACAGTATGGAGACAGTATGTCGTACGTACGCACGCACGATGCTTTTGTGTTTCATAGGATAGATAAAAGGTGGAATATGGTTGTAACATAATTATTATAACATATAAGAATATATATTATACTATATTTATTAGTTTTTTATGTAAACAACAACTGAAGAGGAAGGATAAGAAGAAACGAACTTGAAAGAGTTGATAAAGATGATTACCTCTTCTTCAACAAACTTCCTTTAATATCTTATTTAGTGATCTAGGGTAGGTATTTTGGAAGAACCATAGACTATAGAACTTAACTAGGGATGTTATAAGAGAAATGGTATGGGTTTTTCAAGATAGATGGCTCAAAGTTTTGTGAGTAAGTGAGGGAGGAGGTGCCCTTTTATAATTGAGGTGATGCCTACTTTTGAAAATCCTCAAAATATTAAAATATAATAAGTCTATTTAGAGAAAAAGACATCCAAATGACATAAAAATGAATATTATAAGATATGTTTTACTATATATTATCCCATTTGTGATTATTTAACATTTTTTTTATTTTTAAATAATTTAATAATATATTAATTCAATAAAATATCATTATTGTTAAATTTGATACTATTCATTTAATTTGACTTTAAATACATCAATAAAAAGTGGGAATTATAATATAATGACTTCATGAATATATAATATATTTTATAGATCTATAAAATTATTTAGGAACATTAACTCTTCCAAAATATTTCAAAATCAATATTATTAAAATCAATTATTTTATTTTTCTGTTAATTAAATTAATACTAATTTAGCGTTGAAGAATATTTTAAGGTAACTGTATAATTTATAAAAATTAAAAATAAATTTCTATAATGAATATAATTTCATTAATATAAAAATAGACATTTAGGTTCGTTCATATCTTGATTTTTACGCTATGTGGATAGATAAAAGATATTAAATAAAAGATAGTGACATTTTGTAACTGTCTTTGATTTAAATAATATATAAGTTATTTTCATAGACATGTATCAATTAAAAAAATCTAATTTGATCTTAATATGATAATGGTAAAATAATATTCGTCTAATAATTTGTTTGACAAGTTTATGTCACCTTCTTACAGTTAACTTTTGGCTTTAACCCTTATTTAATCATTTTAACTCTTACCATGATAACATGTGTTTTTAATCTTTAAGGGTTAATATTGTTACTATAAAATTCCAAAAAAAAACTAAAAATAGATCATTAATTAAATTTTTAAACTTATCCAAATAATTTGGAAAAATCATATATTTTTATGAAGTTTATATCATTTAATAAAATATAATTTATTTTAAAATAACATTAATATCATTTTTAATACTATCCATTACTTAAATTTTTAAAAATATCCTAACAATAGGATATATTCGAACCAAATATTTTTTATAATCACTAAAATTTCAAATTAATCTAGAAAAATCTTTTATGACATTAATTATATGAAATTATATTTATTTTAATATTTTCAATTAAAGTTATTTGATATATCCACTAATTAAATAATTACTTCATCATTGTTGTGTAAACCTTTAATTTAATTATTTATTCCAAAAAATAAAAAATAAATTATTATTATGAAGATAAATATTTTATATTTAAAATTAATATTTATATTCAATCATAACCCCTATATAATCACATATTAGAAATATTTCACTTGCTAAACACAAAAGTATGACAAAGTTGGTTTTTCTTTAAATAAAATATTATAAAGGTTATATTATCATAAAAATGGCCATAAATGGTCACATAACCAATCCATTAATGATTAGGGACAATAAATATTCATACAATAAAATTAGGGCAAGTGTTAGGGTCATTGTGTAATATTTATAATATTTTTTTACCCTTAATTACCCGATTTGCCCTTAATCGTGGTAATAAAAATTACCAAAGTTACTATTCATATTGTCTAAAAATAAAAGGATCATATTTACTAAATTTGGGAATTATGTTTCAAAATATGGAATCTATTATTAAAAATTCAAAATATATAATTTTGTAAAATTAATTTAAAATTAATCCCATTGACGGAATGAGAAAATGAGTTTTTAAAGTGAAAACTTTCAAAAGATTGAAATGTTTTTATATCCAAATTAAATTAAAATTAATTAAAAATGACTTAAATTTGATTAAATGTCAATAAATTGGTCTAATTATACTTTTAAACAAATTTAAAATATAATATAATAATATGAATAATTCAGATGAAAATTTGTTTTCAATTAAAATGCAATATTGTTTCATTATTCCTCAAAACATGTAAATCATCAGAGAAATAACAAAAAGTGAAACCAAATTAAATTTTGATATTCCAATTTCAAAGAATAAGTTTTTATGTCAAATATAATTTATTAAAGCGTCAAAATTTAGTTTAAAAACAAGTGCACCCTTAAAAGGCTATAAAACTGCCTTTAGAAATATATAGATTTTTATGCTTAAAATTTGATTTATTATTATCTTATTCCTATCAAATATATTGTATGAATGAAAAAACATTTTAATATATAAAAATTTCATAATGTGGTTAATACTATTCATTCCCTCCAATTTTAACGGCTAGGTTATTCTAATATTTCATTTTACGGTTATGTTGGGTGTTATGTGTCATGTAAGCTATCTAAGAGGTTAAATTTAAAAATAGCCATCCCATAAAATCATGGGGTGTTATATTATACCCTCCTTAAAAAACTGGATCGTTGAAATTTTAAATTTCACTTCAAAAATTAAATTTTGATTCTTAAAAATTCCGTTGTGGGAAACCCATATCGGAAATAGGATTAATAAAATATCTTCTTAATAAGAGGGAAATGAAAATGAGAAGGTCACCAAAAAATTAAGCTTTCAAATAGGAAAACATTAGTGGTAAGTGAAAACATGGAAATGGAAGAGAAATATAAATCTCAATTTATGATGGAGAGTGATAGATAACATGGTTATTAGAAAGTTAAACATCACAAAATGATAAATTTGTGATCAGTTAAAAGAACATTGATTTATCAAAAACAAAAGTAATAGGATAAATTTTTTGTTGAAAAATAATTTTCCTAGATTTTTAGGGATTATTTTATTATATAGATAAGTAATTAATTTAATTATATATTTGTCATAAGCATAATCTCATCATTTTTTGTTGCTTCACTCTATTTTCACTTAATCTCTTAAACCTAGAAATGAATGTTCAAAATGATTTTTTCACACCTGAATCACTTTTATGAATCATAAGATCCATGAGTCATTCCTTAGTATTTTAAATTTTTCCTGAAATTAAAAATGGTAAACCCATTCTATCTAATATTATAAATCATACTTTAACCTCAAACAATAATATACAAGGTTCAACTTAATCCATTCCATAAGTAATTACCTTAAGACTCTTTCAAAATACTTATGTCTAAATTCAAAGTCCAAAAATTTAGAATGAAGGTCACTAAATTTCCAAAATAAATTTAATATTAGATTCCACAAACAAAATAATGTATATCTTATTGTAATATAAAAAATATTTGATCACCTTAAAAACCTTAATGAAATCTTTTATGATTACAAATCATTAAAGAAGAATTGATGTTGTACAATCCTTATATATCTCATGATTATTATAACCAAAACATCATTGATGAAATAATTCTTGAATCTAAATACACAATAACTTTAATCATTCCACTTCACTCTTAAACCATTAACTATTATTCATCATCTTTTTCCACAATAACTCCTTACTTTCATTTTTATTTTGTAGTCTCTTCATCATTAGCTGTATAACCATTACTTGTGTAACCTTTCTGATTATAACCATTGATAGAAACCCAAAGCACAATGTGAACAACACTAATCATAGTGATATAGTCATAAATAATCATTTATAGTATGTCTAAATCATGAAAATTTCTCAATCTATGAATCCTTAAGTTTAACATCTATTATCCATGGTATTAAGAAATCTATAGGATGATATCCTATATGTATATTTATCCTCAAAGTCAATCATAAGGTTATACTCCATAATATATGTTTTCCTAAATCTAGTTTCCAAGGATTCTACTAAAATTACTCTTATACCAACTATAAAGACCTCTAACCGAGTTTCCCAAAGTCAGTGATTACTTTATTACATTGGCATAAGATACAAGGAATATAATTCAAAAGGATGAATATGTTAGTAGTCTTGGTAAACTAGATACACACATGAAACTCTTATTACATTTTAAAACATAAAATACATAAGGAATTTCATAGACTCTGTCATTATTTCCCCTATGTGTAACCCTGTATATCAGTCATAATATTCTTCTTGGAAATCTGGGGTGAAATATAACATATGAAATGGGTGAGCTCAAATGCTCTGTAAGGGTAAGCGTACAACAGAATCCATTAGTAAATATGGAAAAAACAATATGAAAAAGTAAATAACCAAAACACATGCCACTTAAATAATACCATGAGCTAGGAAACTTAACCATGGACATTTTACTAGTCAAATAACCACATGTAATATCAATAAATGAATTCATAATGATGGAATACATAATGTTTGACATATGAAATATACCATTGAAACCTCATCGAAGACATCTTAAAAAAATGGGTAAGGCCACAGCTAAATCTCAATCTGGTTTGTGTTAAGAGATCTACTCATGCATCAAGGGGTTATAGTGGGGCCCTCTTATCATGTAATTAGTTCAATTGTTTCCTCATATAAATGTGGTGGAACATAAACAACATAAACATTCATATTGAAAAACCAACATGCGAAATGTTAATACTTTAACCATAAACCAAGGATGATATCAAAATAGCATATCTATAGTCAAAATGATCATAAACTATTCAATAAAATATGGTATATGATATCATAATAGATCAAAATAAATTAAGAATAATAATCAAAAAATGGTGTTGACATATATGAAAATACTATAATAAAATCATAGAAAAATTATTGATTGAAAACTCTTGTTAAAACTATATGAAAAAAGGTTTTGCATAAAAATAAAATTTTCTTTTAAAAATAACCATTTTCAATACAAATATCCAAAAAAATAATGGAATAGGGTTTTACAATAAATAAAATACGTAATATTTCAAAGGAATCTAGAAATTAAATAATAGTCATGGCAGTAGAAAATTCATTGTCACTGTGTACGTTAAAAAAATAGAACATTCCTTTTGTTGTTTGTCAAAATGTTCTGTATAAATCACATAAAAATATTACTTTATAAAACATTTGAATGAAATTAAAAATATAAATAAAATTTCATTTATAATATTTTTATATCTATATAAATAAATATTTAAAATAATATCAGGAATTTTGACATGGAGGAAAAGATTTGATAATTAAATCTTTAAACATTCAAGGTGTCCCAAATCACTTTAACATTTAAATAATAATCCCCATGAATTAATATAATTTAACAAAACAATAAATAAAATTATATTAAATAAATTAATTACATGATAAGTCAAATGGGATGTATATACACCTCAAAAAATAAGGTGGGTGTATAACATCAAACTATACCTCAATGAAAGAAGATTGATACGAAGTACCTTACCTTTAACTTTCTTTTAGTTGAACATGATTTCACATCCTGTATAATGGTATAAAGGATTTTATTAATTTATACTAGAACGAGAACCATATCAATATATATTATATCATATTTTATCCTCGTATATCGTTTTGTTAATAATATTTCATTATTACCCTTGTTTTGGGTGTCAATTGCTTCATTTTCTTATGCATGTTTTGTCATATAAGTATCATTTCTTATGAATAGGATATATTTTTATCATCCCCATAATTATATTTAGTTTATAGATATCATATTTATTAATTATATATATTTTTATAATCATTATTGAATGGTTAACATGGAAAATGAATCACATCATGTCGTGGGGATGATAGACCGTACGTATGAATGAGTGAAAATATCATTACCTTAATAGAAAAAGGGTAAGGAATTGGATGGTATATAAAATTTAAATAATTAATATCATGTAATAATTTTAACATATATCCATTATTTCATTCATTATATCCATCCAAGTAAATTGGTGATGAAAAACATATTACACCACAACGTGGAGATGATAAGTCGTACGTACGCATGTGAAATTATTTCATTTTTCATAGGATGGATAAAAGGTAATATATGGTTGTACCATAATCATAATGAAATATCGGAATATATATGATAGTGTATTTATTAATTTATAATGTAAACAACACATGATGAGGATGTAGAAGAAGAAATGAACTTGAAAGATTCGATAAAGATGATTATATCTTCTTCAACAGACTTCATTTAATATCTTCTTAAGTGATCCTTGGTAGGTATTTTTGAAGAACCAGAGAAGGAACACATTTTAGTGGCTTCTTACCTCTCACTTGCAGTGCCTAGGGTTTACTTCTTTTTCTTTTCCTCCCTCCCCCCTTCGGCCTGGCTCGATTTTGGTGTCAGCCTCTTTCGGATCGGCTTGCCACGACATGGTTTGGCATTGGCGCGGCGTGGTGGGGCTCTGACATCGTTTCTGGATTCTTTGTCTTGTATATGTTCTGCTAGAGTGTGGTCTGAGCATCTCGGTCATGATGGCGTGCTCGGTGTGGACCAGATTTGGTCCGAGGAGGCTAGGTGAAGCCTTCGATGTGTTTCTAGTGTGGCTTGATGGCGGATCTAAAGTAGCTTAGAGGGGGGAGGTCCTGAATTTGGAATTTCTTTTGTTTGCAGGTTTTTTGATTTAGTTATGTTTGTGAATGATGAGATTGTGTTAATGTTCGGATGTTTTGTGCAACGTCACTATCGTCGTAGGTCCCCTACCCTTCCTCGTTGTCTCTGGCTTTCTGTGGTGCACATTTTGGACCCTGGTGTGTGATTATTTTGTCCTTCTCTATCTGGTTCCTACTAGTTTTGGCGTTTCCTATTAGTGCAGCTCAGATCCCTCATCGGCGATGCTTCCGAGGTACATTGTTGGGCCATCCAGTCCTGGATGACGATGGTCTAGCTCTACGTGCCTTGGCCAGCCTTCCACTTTGGGTAGCTTATGCGGTTTGTTGAGGATGTCTGTGGTTGATGGCAGGGGTGTCTTATGGTAGTGGTTTCGGTGACTGATAAATGTTTCAAGGTGCACATGGTCTTTAGTCCTACCTATGGTGTATGGGTTTTGTTTTTGAAGGTGTTCATATTTTGATTGGAGGAAACATCTATTTTTAATGTTTTGACCCTGAAGGTATAAAATCAGTTCTCCCAGACTCATATTTATGGAATAGGCCCAATGAAGGATTCAGAGTTGGAATTTCATCTTGGGAGAGCCTTATGGATTTGGTTGCTTGAGAGGGTATCACTTCTTCCATCAGATCGGGCCTGTGCTTTGACACATGACACTGGTGTGCCGAATTTTCTTGCAATAGTGGATAACTACATCATGATCATATGCTGTGGAGGGGTAGCTCTATATTTCCACTTTGGTTTAACTCTTTTTTTCCTTAGAGTGTGTTTTTTTCCTTTGTCCATGAAGTCTTTGGGTTTTCCCCTTCCTCCCTTAAAAGGGGGTTTATCATAATAAAAAAATTTGAGCCCATTGGGTCATTGGATGGAAGAACCAGAGCCTCTAAAACTTAACTAAGTATTTTTATAAGATAAATGGTCAGGGTTTGGTCAAGCTATATGGCTAAAATTGGTTTTAAAAAGTGAGGGAGGAGGTTCCCTTTTATAATTGAAGTGAGGTTACTTTTGGAAATCCAAGAAATATTAAAATAATACAAGTCTTTTCTAGAGATAAATAATTAAAAATGTCCAATAAATTAATAAGTGGAAAAATTAGACCATATTTTATCTTATTTTGGATTATATATATATATATATATATTTTTGTGATTTTTAAATAATTTAATAATATATTAATTCAATAAAATATCATTATTATCAAATTTGATACTTTCTATTTAATTTGATGTTAAATACATCAATACAAAGTGGTAATTATAATATAATTCTTTCACACATCTCTGATACATCTTATAGATCTATATAATTCTTTATAAACAATAAATCATCAAAAATATATCAAAATCAATATCATTAAAATCAATTGTTTTATTTTTCTATTAATTAAATATATACTATTTTAGCATTGAAAAGGATTTTAAGGTAATTATATATTATCTAAAAAATAAAAAAAAATTATATAATGAATATAATTTCATTAATATTTAAATATACATTTAGGTTCATTCATATATTTAATTTTACCTTATTTGGACACCTAAAATATATTAAATTTCAAGAGAGTGACATTTTGTAACTATCTTTGATTTAAATAATATATAAGTTATTTTCATAGACAAGTGTCCACTAAACAACTCCGATTCAATTTTAAGCTGATAATGGTCAAATAATATTCATCCAATAATTTTTTGGACCAGTTTAGGTCATGTTCTTACCATTATCTTTTGGATTTAACCATTATTTAATCCCGTTAACTCTTACCATAAAAACATGTACTTTTACTCTTTAAGGGTTAAAATAGTTACTATAAAATGACAAACGAACGATAAATGGATCATTGATGACATTTTAAAACTTATACCAATCATTTGGCCTAATATTATTTTTTTATGAATTTTATATCATTTAATAAAATATTATTTATTTTAAAATATCATTAATATCATTTTTAATACTATTCATTAATTGACTTTTTAAAAATATCCCAAAAACATTATATATTCAAACCTGCTCTTTTATGTTATAAAAAAAATGTAAAATTCATATAAAGAATCATGGATGACATTAATTATATGAAATTATATTTATTTTAATATTTTTAATAACATTTATTTGATATGTCCATTAATTAAACAATTTTTGCATCATTGTTGTTTAAACCTTTAATTTAATATTTATTCCCTAAAAATTAGAAATAAATTATCATGATAAAGATAAATATTTTAGCTTTCAAAATATTATTTATAGTCGAACATATCTAATATATAACCACATGTTAGAAATATTCCACTTGTTAAAAACAAAAGTATGACAAAGTTGAATTTTCTTTGAATAAAATATTATAAAGGTTATATTCTCATCAAAATAGCCATAAATGGTCAAATAACAGATAATTTAATTATTATGGAGAAAAATACTCGTATAGTAAAATTGGGGAAAGTTTTATAGTCATTTTATAATATTTATAATATTCTTTTACCCTCAATTACCTGATGTACCATTAACCATGGTAATAAAAATTACCAAAGTCACTATTCATATTGTACAAAAATAAAAAGATCATATTTAATAAAATTGGGTCTTTTGAATCAAAATTTGGAATATATTTTTAAAATTTAAAACATATAATTGGATAAAATTAATTTAAAATTTATCTCATTGATGGAATGAGAAAACGAGTTCTTAAAGTGAAAACGTTTAAAAGATTGAAATTTTTTATATCTAAATTAAATTTGAAATTGATTCCAATGAATTAATTTGGATTGAATGATAAAAAATGATCAAATTATACTTTAAAACCATTTTAAAATATAATTTAATAGTATAAATAATTAATATGAAAAGTTGTTTTCAGTTAAAAATTAACATTATTTCACTAATATGAGTGTGGATGGATAATCTCCTCCACGCACCTCCGATCTTTCAATATGCATTGACCGTTATGCCTGGATCTCAGCTTCCTCTGGTAGTGATGTAGGTGGCATTCTCTGATCTTCCGGCTTTTCCAGTTCCAGACAAGGCGTGGGGTGATGGTACGAGTGCCCTACCTATGCCGTCCTTCAAAGATGTCCTTTGTCGCTCCTTTAGGGCCTATGAGTGTCTATCCTTCCCCAACTTCCCCTATAATCAACTACATCATTGGAGGGAGACTTCCCTGTGTTCTCTGCACCATCATCCTCTTTTGAAAAAGCCTCAGAGAAACTCATATGGACTTTGGTCGCTAGATTCAGTTATGAGAAACCCCTGATTCATTTATTTTGTGAGCACGTGAAATCTTGGAATCTCGACTCTCTAGCCAAGGTGTATTTTCTAAATTGCAAATCCTTCTTCATCATACTCAGGTCGGAGGAAGATTTCATCAAAGCCTCATGTTTTAGTTCTATATCATTTGGCCGTTGTAGTTTATGTCTCTTCAAATGGTCCATGGATACTCATTTTGGTCATGATTCTACCAGGGGAGCAGTTCAGGTCCCTCTCCCGGGGCTCCCACTTCCTTTTCAAAACATCTCCTTTCTTCATGGTTTTGGTGGCTCTCTAGGCATGTTCCTTTTTGCAGATGGTCAGACTCTTCATATAGAAGCTGCAGCCGAGGCTCAGATCTCTGTGGAAATGGACCTTGCATTGCCTCTTCCACCGCACATTCTACTTAGAGTTACAGGTCTAAAGGATTGGTTCCATCCCCTATTTCCCCCTCACCACCCTGGGTTTTCTCACACTGTAAGCTACAGGGTCAGTCAGCACCGATTTTCTACAAACTTTGCATGAGCCGTTTATATGGTTCTTAGGGGAGGGATTCAAGAAGAGATGTGAATCAATCCCTAATAAAGGTTGGGTTTTTTTCTTCTGGTCTGAAGTGATATAAGGGAAGCTCTTGCGGTGAAGTTGTATCCCCTCTCCATTCTCATTCAGTTTCTAGGGTGTTGCCTATGGAGGATAGGCCGCTGGTGATGGTAGTGTTTTCTTGCACATACATTGTACCCTTCTGCTCAGTGTGCCTCCATCCTTCAAGGTATTGTGTTATGGAACATGAAAGGTCATCTATATTTGGATTGTTGGATTTTAATTTAGTTGTTGTAGAAGGGAAAACCCCTATGATCTTGTAGAGTCCCCCTCCTCCTCCCTCGCTGGCTAATTCTATTGAGGGAGTTAATGGGACATATTTTACAATCGTGGTATGATCCTCACCTAGTTATGATAGGCTGGTTAATGGAACACATAACGTAGTAGACACAATTCCACTGGAATGAGCCTCCCCTATAAGGAGCAAGGCCACTCCCAAAGACGAGTAGGACTTTCATGGTGTGCGAGATTCGGAAAGTCTCGAAAAATAAGTTCCTCCCTACTTTTCTGGTTTCTCCCGCCCCTTTGGTTAGCAGAATTACTTTGAAAAATGCACTACAAACTATTTCTCCTGAACTAGTAGTCATTATCTCATCTCTCCAAAAGGGAGTTTGTACCAGATCACAATCTAAACTCAGGATCACTTCAATAGAATCTTCAGCTCAATGTGGACAGTTTTCTGGGGCCAAAGCCGAATGACTCTTGTTTCAATGATATCATTCCTTATTTGGAATTCCCATGGTGGGGCTAGGGTAAAGACAGATTTCATAGCTAATGAATTAACAGATAACTCATCTTATATAGCTATAGTCTTAGAACCGAAACAAAACCTAGAAAACATGAGGTATTTTTCCTATAGGATCAAAGTAAAACACTATATACATGTTGTTCCATGTACTATTCATATTTGGCTATTCCAAAAGAATCACATCACAATTGAACTTTTCGAATCGTCAGATCAGTTTATTACCATGAGAATCACCTCTGGACCTCACTACCTCTTATTATCATTTGTTTATGCTAAATGTGACAAGCAGCTGCGTAAAATCCTTTAGAGGGACCTTGGAACATTCGATCTAGGGACACATCCTTAGTTGGTGGGGGGAAGATGTCAATATGGTTTTGGAACCGATGGAGAAGAAGGGGAGGAAACCTTTCCTAGAATGGATAGCCAAGGATTTTCCACTTTTATGGCCAACACAGGTCTCATGGATCTGGGTTAAGAAGGAGAGCACTACACCAGGTGTAAAAATCAGCGGGGCAAGAAGCGGACCTGGTTTTGCCTTGACCACTATTTGGCCAACTATGTTTCTATCTCCTCCTATCCCGATATGAAGGTACAAAATATTACCCATAGTCTCTCTGACCACTCACCATTAATATTTACATTGGATCCTAGGAGTGACTGGAGAGACAAATTCTTCTTCTCACACCTGTGGATGGAGGATCTGAGCTTCCATTACATTGTTCTGTAATCATGGGACAACACTCTAGGGACATGTGTGGGTTCAACTTCACTGAAAACTCATACGGCTTAAGGGTGATCTCCAAAATTGGAAAAAGAATAACCCCCATGGCAGTAGGACCTAAAAATTATCAATGGGGAAATTGAGTGGCTTGAGTCTAGCCTCAAAAACAAGTGGGATGATGATGTTTTCAATGAAATCACAAACTAGAAAAATATTTTTTTTGACTTACTTCTTGGGTAGGAACGATAGGTCTAGGAATAGTCGGGGGTCTAATGGCTTCTTAAGGGTTATCATAACTCATTCTTCTTTCATAACTACATTAAGAATAGGAGGTGCACTAGTAAGATGAATATTCTGTTGGATGATGAGTCTTACTCCAATGATAAAAACATGGTTGGGAAAATGGCTAATGACTTCTTGAAGCTACTAGCTGAACCTAATCCGATGCTTCAAAATGGGTACCTGAGTGAGACTTTAAAGATCCTAGAGTCTATCCCTAACATAGTTCATGGGATGGTTAACATCCACCTAAAAGCTATATCAGAGGAGGCATAAATTAGGGATGCATTGTGGGATCTCAATCCAGAAAATGCCACAAGTCCCGATGGCTTCCTGGAATCTTTCTATAGGGCCTCTTGAGATTTAGTTAAGTTTTATTTGGTGCAAGTAGTTCTTTATTTATTTAATTGGGGAAACCTTCCAAGGGTATCTAATTCAACTAAAATGATGATGCTGCCAAAAGTTAAAAATCCTCACTCCCTCCAACACTATAGACCAATTTTCATGTTCAAATTTCCATATAAAGTCTTGGAATCCATCCTTAATAGAATATTGTCTATTTATCTTCCCAAATGGATTTTAGACGAGTGACATGGATTTATAAATGGGAATTCTATCCAAGTAGATATTAGACTAGCTCATGTGGTGATTAATGACATTAATCAAAAGTCCTTCGTTTCCAATGTTGTAATTAAATTAGACATGAACAAAGTGATTGACAGGTTGTAATGGAATTTTATTATGCATGTTCTCTCTAGGATGGTTTTTTTTCAATTGGATGATTGAAATTATTTTATGGTTCTTTAGCTCCACCTAAATTTCTATAACCTTTATGGGGAAGCAGTATGGTTTCTTAAAGATTGTTTAGGGTCTTCGCTAAGGTGACCCAATATCACCCACCCTCTTTATCATTGCACAAGATTCCTTAAGTTAGTATATCAACAAGAAAATCTTGGAGGGACACATCCTCCCTTTCCGCTCAAGGTTTATGTATTATGGTTTATCCCATCTCAATTTAGCAGATGATACTACTATCTTTGTGAATGGAAGGAATAGATCCATCAATGGAATCATTAACACTATAGAGGAATACTCAAAATGGAGTGGTCAAGTGGTGAACAAGGACAAAAGTAACATTTTCATTTTGAGTATGTGTTTCGAAATAAGGGTGGGAATTATGGAAAGAAAATTGGGCATCCAAAGAGGGTCCTTTCCTATGGAATAATTGGGTGCTCCAGTTTCCTATTGAAATCCTCAAATTCATGACTTTGATAAGGTAATGGAAAAAATCATGGGGAGAATCCTGAATTGGAAAAATCATTTTCTATTGTTTGGAGGAAGAATTACATTAATTAGCAGTGTACTATCATCCATTCCTTTGAACATACTTTCATCACTCTCGGTGCCAAAATGGGTTACTAACCGCATGGAGAAGATGATGGATTCATTTTCGTGGGATGCTTAGAAGGAGGGTAAACACCATTGGGAATCTTGGGAGAGGCTCGCTAAACCTATGGTTGAGGGTGGGATCAGTGTTAGGAGCGTTATAGGGACAATGCGGGGTCTTTATTCTAAGTTGGAATGGGAAGTTGTTGAGGGGAAGAATCTCTGGGGGGAAGACCATGTAAGGTAAATATGGGTGTGATATGGGGGGACATAGAGGTTGGAAGTTGAATATCTAGAACATGATTCAAACTTATATTCTGGAACTCCAACAATAGTCCCGCTAGATCATGGGTAGGGGTGACTTCAACATGTGGCAGTGTAATTGGGTGGGATCGACACTTGGGTTCCCTAGATATCTATTTCAAAGAATCACATTTAGAAAGGCTGCTGAACATCGCAATTTTACCCATCCCATCCTGAAAACTGATTAACAAGTTTATTTCGACAATATTATCATGATTTCAGAACCGGGCCACTGTGTTTTCACAGGTTCTTCCTCAGGCTCATTCTCATCCAAGGCATACAGGGAATCCCATGTCACATATCTCAATAGGGATGCATAGAAAAAAGTTATTTGGACCAAAGATATCCCATTGAAGCTCAGCTTTATAGTTTAGAGGATGTAAAATAAGGGGCTGCCAACAGATGAAATAATATTGTGCTTATGGGTTTTCCTCACCTCTAAGTGCTACTATTGTGGGGAGCTGAAGATGGAAACTTCTACACACCTCTTTGTTGACAGTGATTGGGAGAACATAGTGTGGTGGACTTTTGGACGCTTCATAGGCTGGTCAATGCAGTGGGGAACAAGAAGAAACTTCTTTGATCGGGGGTTCTAGGGGGTGGACACTGGTGGCCTAGAGAGAACAACCCACTCGCTCATCTTTATAGCTGGCTGTTGGTGAATTTGGAGAGAATGTAATGCTATTAGACATCAAGGGTCCTTAGGTACTACAGTGGGACTTTTTTCCAAGACCAGTACCACTCTCATCGACCTAACCCATCTTTGAAAAAATTATGTTACTACACCATCCATTAGACTGTTCATCTTTGATTCATCGGTCCTTGAATCCCACTGTAACAAACTAGGTAGATGGGTGTGGTGGAACCATTTCCTAGAGTGACTTAAGCTGAACACTGATGGGTCATGTAGTATGGTGCAAATAAAGGGCGGGGGAGTGGTCCTAGATTCCAAGGGTTTAGTGATCCTTGTCTAATGTTCATGCCTTGGTAGCGGAAACTCTCTTCAGGCAGAGGATCTTACAATGATGACAGGTCTTCTTCTCTCCTCTCAACATAATCTTCATATTGCAGTGGTTGAAACTGATTCACTAGACTTCTATAATTCTCTTTGTGACCATGGGACTACCCCATGGTCCATTGTTTATACCATCCAAAAATAAAAACAGCTCATGCACAACCGCCATATCTTCTCCCATACTTGGCATGAAGGTAATGCTATTGCCGACTTCCTAGACTCCTGAGCAACCCAAGGGGATCAAATTACATGTCTTTCAAGTCTTGGGTCTCCCCCCACTAGAGTGTATGAACCTAGTTCATGCTGATGCCTTGGTCCTTTATTACTTCTGACCCCATGAATCATTTTCCACCTTGTACCCCCTGTACCTTTTTAAATTTTATTTAAAAATGTTTATTTCAATGTAATATTTTTTCACTATTCATCAAAACATGAAACTTATTAGAAAAATAAAAAAATGAACCCAAATTAAATTTTGATATATCAATTTGAAATAATAATTTTATCGTGTAAAATAGAATTTATAAAAGTGTCAAAATTTATTTTTAAAACATGTTATCTATTAAAAGGCGATAAAAATACCTTTAGAAAAATATATATTTTATGCTTAAAATTGGATATATTCTTGTCTTATGCCTATAAAATATATTGGTTGAATTTCAAAACAATTTAATATATATGAATTTCATAATTTGGTTAATATTATTCATTCCCTCCAATATAATGACCAGGTAATAATAATATTTCATTGTTTGTTTAAGATGGGTGTTGCGTGCAATGTAAGCTATCAAATAGATTAAATTTAAAAATAGAAATACCATAAAATATAGAGGTGTTACATTCTAGTTATATTCCTATTAAAAGAGTATCTCAAGAACTTGATGTTGGTATGAAAATCACAAGTCTAGTGGTGCACTACGAGAAAAATGGATAATAGCGACGGGTTATTTGCGATGAGAATTATTCCCGTCGCAAATACCTTACGGAACGGCTTATTTGCGACGGGAATTGTTTCCCATCGCAAATGGTTTGGCGCGAAATTTGCGCCAAAACGCACGAAATTTATTTGCGACGGGGTTAGTACCCCGTCGCAAATAACCGGCGGTGGTTAAAGAGTATTTGCGACGGGTTTCTTTTAATCGTCGCAAATAGTTTGCTGCGAAGTTTATTTGCGACGGGGCTAGAGCCCCGTCGCAAATAACCGGCGGCGGTTAAAGAGTATTTGCGACGGGTCGGCAGTCCCGTCGCAAATCGGCTGGCGGCAGGGGTAATTTGCGACGGGGCCCGTCGCAAATAACTGTTTTAATGCTGCCCATAATTAAATTCGGCCGGGGTTATTTGCGACGGGCTTCCCGTCGCAAATAAGCTCGTCGCAATTAATCTAACCTATAAATACTGCCAACCGTTACAGTTTTTTTCACTCTGAACTTCTTACGACGATCAGTTCTAATTTTTTTTCCGATTTCGAGGAGTCAGTTGGTGGTTTCCTACAACTACAACGGGTCGACATTGACATCAAGTTTAAGGTTTTTATCTGAATTTTAATTGGATATTTATTTTATTTTATTTATTTTTAATTTTTATAATTTTTTTCTGATTCCTAATTAGAAATAATTATGAATAACTATTAATAATTAACAGTAATTGGAGACAATTAAACAATAATTAATTTAAAATAGTTAGCTGTAATTACAATTAATTAGCAGTAATTATGAAAAATTAAAATTAATTTGAATTAATTAATAATAATTAGAAATAATTAACATCAATTAGTAATAATTAATAATAATTAGCAATAATTACCAACAAATAGTAATAATTAGTAATAATTATCAATATTTACTAATATTTACCAATAATTGTCAATAATTGTCAATATTTTTCAATAATTACCAATATTTATCAATATTTACCTATAATTGCTAATAATTGTCAATATTTACCAATAATTAGGAATAATTACCAATAATTAGGAATAATTACCAATAATTAGGAATAATTGCCAATAATTAGGAATATTTACCAATAATTAGGAATAATTACCAATAATTTGGAATAATTACCAATAATTACCAATAATTTCCAATAATTAGTAATAATTAACAATAATTAGTAATAATTAGTAATAATTAACAATAATTAGTAATAATTAGTAATAATTACCAATAATTGTCAATAGTTGTCAATATTTACCAATAATTCCCAATACTTGTCAATATTTACCAATAATTAGAAATAATTACCAATAATTAGTAATAATTAGGAATAATTACCAATAATTAGGAATAATTACCAATAATTAGGAATAATTACCAATAATTAGGAATAATTACCAATAATTAGGAATAATTACCAATAATTACAAATAATTACCAATAATTAGGAATAATTTCAATAATTAGGAATAATTACCAATAATTAGGAATAATTACTAATAATTACCAATAATTACCAATAATTACCAATAATTACCAATATTTACCAATAATTAGGAATAATTACCAATAATTAGGAATAATTACCAATAATTAGGAATAATTACCAATAATTAGGAATAATTACCAATAATTAGGAATAATTACCAATAATTAAGAATAATTACCAATAATTAGGAATAATTACCAATAATTAGGAATAATTACCAATAATTAGGAATAATTACCAATAATTAGGAATAATTACCAATAATTAGGAATAATTACAAATAATTAGGAATAATTACCAATAATTACCAATAATTACCAATAATTACCAATATTTACCAATAATTACCAATAATTACCAATAATTACCAATAATTACCAATAATTACCAATAATTAGGAATAATTACCAATAATTAGGAATAATTACCAATAATTAGGAATAATTACCAATAATTAGGAATAATTACCAATAATTAGGAATAATTACCCATAATTAGGAATAATTACCAATAATTAGGAATAATTACCAATAAATTGGAAAAATTATCAATAATTAGGAATAATTAGAAATAATTACCAAAAATTAGCAATAATTAGGAATAATTACCAATAATTACCAATAATTACCAATATTTACCAATAATTTGGAATAATTACCAATAATTAGGAATAATTACCAATAATTAGGAATAATTACCAATAATTACCAATAATTACCAATAATTACCAATAATTCCCAATAGTTACCAATAGTTGTCAATAATTGCCAATAGTTGCCAATAATTGCCAATAATTGCCAATAGTTCCCAATAATTGTTAATATTTACCAATAATTAGGAATAATTACCAATAATTAGGAATAATAACATTATTACATTATTAGTATATTTTATTATTAATATTAAAATAATATAATTTTCTATATTATATACAATTCTCCTTTCATCTGTGTGTTTTCTGTTTCTACATGTAATATTTTCATTCTTTTTCAAAATTATCAACTTAGTCACTAATGGAGAGGTGAATGTGAATGCAAATATTACATGTGGAGACAGAATGTTAAACACATAGATGAAAGGAGAATTGTATATAATATAAAAAATTATATTATTTTAATATTAATAATAAAATATACTAATAATGTAATAATGTTCTTATTATATAATTAATATTTATGAAAAAAATACTAGTATTATTAAAATATTAAAAAATTTATATAATATTAAAATTATCAATATTTTTAACAGGTTTTGATTTATTCTTAACATGTCCAATTCTTAAAAGGTCAATTTTTAGGTCTATCCCAATAAAAAGTTTGCGTCAGTCGTGTCTGATGTAAACTATATAATTATCCTTGCTAGAGTGTTTTTTCTAACAAATTATTCAAAACATGTAATGTTTTTATATTTCATAGAAAAATATGGAACAACGAGGTCGTCAATAGTCATTATTAGATGACCTCATATGGATAAATCAACGTAGAAATCCAAAAGGTTCTGGTTTAAATCCAGTATATATAGAGGGTGTGGAGACTTTTTTATCATTTGCGGCATCAAATCCAGAATTTGTTTCAGAAGGCACAATAAAATTCCCTTATAGAAAATGTGCATTGAGAACGTTTGACACATTTGAAAAAGTGGGGGAACATCTCTTGCATTTTGTTTTTCAACCAGATTATGTTCTTTGGTATCAACACGGTGAACGCAGTTCCAGAGTAGGTGATACCAACATGATTCTGGATCCATCCCGGTTTCAAGATTTAGTACATGATGTTGCAGGTTCATCTGTTCAATATACAGAAACTCCGGCTGATATAACTTCAAATCCTGAGTTGGCACCGTCTGAATTTTATGAGTTGTTGAGGTCTGCTGAGGATGCATTATATCCTGGTTGCAAGATGAGAAAATTAGAAGCAGTTGCAAAATTTATGGCTATCAAATTAGATAACGGAATGTCAAACACCTGTTTTGACTAGATATTTTCTTTGCTTAAAACACTGTTACCCGAAGGAAATGTTTTTCCTACAAATTACTATGAGAGTAAGAGGCTGGTTTGAAATTTGGGACTTAATTTTCAGAAGATTCATGCATTTTCAAATGACTACATTTTATATTCTGTAGAAAATGAGTCGTTGGATAGTTGTCCCACATCTGGAAAACCGAGATATAAATAAGTGCAACATGAGAAGTCTGGTTTGATTCATGTAAAAAAGTTGATATATTTTCCTCTTACATCCAGACTACAGCGTTTATTCATGTCTAAGAATACATCGACAATGATGTCATGGCATAAAGCGAATATTTCAACCGATAAAAGATTGAATCATCTAGACGATGGTGATTCATGGAAACATTTTGATAGAGTGCATCCATCCTTTGCTTTAGAAGCTAGAAATTTTAGACTGGGGCTTTCCACTGATGGTTTCTGTCCGTTCAGATCTTATAGTAGTCAGTATTCATGTTGGCCTGTTTTTTTAACTCCGTACAATTTACCTCCATGGATGTTGATGAAGGAGCCCTATATCTTTTTGACTTTACTAATTCCAGGACATCCGAAGAAGAATATTGATGTTTATTTGAAACCATTGATTGATGAATTAAGTTTATTGTGGAGTACTGGTGTCAGTACATTTGATGTTGCTACGAAACATAATTTCATACTCAGAGCAGCATTGATGTGGACAATTAGCGACTTCTCGGCTTATGGGATGTTATCTGGCTGGAGTACACATGGTTAGAAATCATGTCATTACTGTATGGGAGAGAACAAAGCATTTATGATCATTCATGGAAAGAGACCTTGTTATTTTGACTGTCATCGCAGATTTATTCCAGCTGATCATCCTTTTCGTAGAAACAGATCTCATTTCAGAAAAGGAACAGTTGAAAAGGATGAACCTCCAAAAATTCTATCAGGTTCGGAGTTAAAATCGGTTGTATTTTTATTACCTCCCATCACTTTTGGTCCCACAATAAACCAACAGAAAATTTCTGGTTTTGGGAAAGAACACAATTGGATTAAACGTAGCATATTTTGGGATTTTCCATATTGGTCTGATTTGTTGGTCTGCCACATGTTGGATGTCATGCATATTGAGAAGAACTATTTTGATAATTTTTTTCATACAGTTTTGGATATTCCAGGAAAGAGAAAAGAAAATGTAAATGCACGTTTAGATCTTGCCCAAATTTGCAGGCGTCCATAACTGGAACTATTTGAGAATGTCAGAACAGAAAAGTTACTAAAACCAAAAGTACATTATACACTGTCTAAAGAAAACCGTTTATTATTTTGTCAGTGGATTGCAAATTTGAGACTTCCAGATGGCTATGCTTCCAATTTGGGTAGATGTGTAAAGAATGGTCATATTACTGGATTAAAAAGTCATGATTGTCATATTATAATGGAAAGACTTCTACCCATTGGATTAAGAGGTCTGTTTAATTCTGTGATTTGGGATTCCATAACAGACATGTCATATTTTTTTGGGACATTTGTGCGGATAGAACAGATTATTATGCTCTATGAAAACTTGAATAAGATGTTGTTGTAATTATATGTAAAATGGAAAAAATATTTCCGCCTTCTTTCTTCTACTCAATGGAACATTTGATATTACATTTTCCATATGAAGCCAAATTTGGAGGTCCAGTATAGTTTCGATGGATGTACCCATTTGAAAGATTCATGCAAAAATTGAAAAGAAAAGTACGTAACAAAGCATCTGTTGAAGGATCTATTACAGAAGCTTATTTTCAAGAGGAAATATCTTTTTTCTGCTCCCATTATTTTGAATTTGAGTATCCTTCAAAACACAACCGAATGGGATGGAACGAGAGGAATATTGATGAAATCGACAATCAATTATCTGTTTTCAACCATCCAGAGCTTGGTTTTGGTGGAGTTCATGAACGCTGGCTTTCGGATGATGAACATCACAGAACTCATACGTATGTTCTACTCAACTGTGAAGAGATGACATCAGTTGTACTATAAGTGTTTATATCACTTATTCTATCATTTATGTTATATTAAATAACTTTGTTTTTTATAGGTTGTATGATAATCATATCAAGAAACAAATTCCACAAATTACAGCAGCTGCTCTCAAAGAACGCCGACAGAAAATTTTCTCCCATTGGTTTCAAAAACTGGTAACATAAATTCTTTATCTTTTAGAAACTAATTCAATGTATAGTTTACTATATTGATAATTATTTCATAAATTTTTAGGTGTCTCGACCTGCTGATAAAATTGAAAAACGGTTGTATATATTGAGTAACCCACCTTCCAAACTTGTTAAAAATTATAATGCATATGTGGTGAATGGATTTCGATTTCATACACATGCATATGGGGAATAAAAAAACAATGAAAAGTGGAGTTAGCTTGAAAGGATCTCATTATCGAGAAAATGAAGTTGACTTTTATGGCATGCTTGATGAAATCATTGAACTCTGTTATCTTGGACAACATTACATACCCATGTTCAAATGTCGGTGGTTGGATACAGAGAGAGGTGTGCGTGTTCATCCGACTCATGGAATCATCGATATTAAATGTAAAAGTGTTCTCACAGTAAATGAACCATTCTTATTGGCTCAACAGGCACATCAATTTTATTACGCAAAGTACTGTGCTACGTCAAAATACTTGACTGATTGGTGGAGTATAATAAAAATCAAAATTCGAGACAATTAGTTTAGTCAAAGTGAATGTGCTTTCACTGATGTGCAAGGAATTGAAGTTTTTCAAGAGAGTACTCAAAATCAATATTTTTTACAAAGAGACATGAGTATCGATGAACACACCCCACATTTAAGAGTTGGTGATGAAGATGATGTTAATGATGTCACATATGAATTTGAAATGGTAAGAGATGAAACAACTAGAACTCGAATGGATATCGATGATGTTGAGGAGGATTATGAAGATGACATTGATATATATGAAGATGATGATGAAGATGAACACTGATAGAATTCCATGGTAGTTATATATAATCATAAGTAATATATATGTATATATAATAGTAATTATCAATTATTTGATAACAACATTAACATTTTCTGTTTCAGATAGACAACAATGCATTTTGTGAGTTGGTAGATGCTGACTGTCTTTCGATGCAGATGAGTTGCTGGCAGATGACCCTCAGCCTGCAAGTGCTTCAGGGAGTCTGTGGAGGGGGCGCGGTCTTGCATGATTGATGATTCTTGACCCCGTCCCCGAGCGACGTCCACGTCTTGGGTTTGATCCACGCACACAGAGGTGTGATAACCTGTGTATTTGACTAAAATTTCATTAATCTATTCACATAATAAATGTTTATTGTTTTTACAGTTTTCTGCATATAGAAGTCGGACAGGGAAACGCTATTTTGCGCAACTATTTCTCTCAGCCATGGACCACATGGGAGCAGATTCCCATTGATGTGCAGCAGGCCATGTTCGGCCATTGGTTGGTATGTACGTAAATAAATAATTTTTATTTTGAAAATTATTTCATTTCTAACTTGATATTTTGATTTATTTGTAGGGTTTATGGTATCCGATCGAGGATACCATGCGTGGCGCCATCCACGATGCATGGGAGGTGATCATGTGTGATCGCTTTCATCAGTTTTTGCACAACTTGAGGAGAGCGGCCATGAAGAAAGCAGGAGTATCCGTTTTTGATGACTCCTGTAGAGCGCACCGACCACAGTACATTTGATCCCACGTATGGGATGGATTATGTGCGCACTGGTTGAGTGATGTCTTTCAGAGGAGATCATCGGTGGGGAGGCAGAATCGGGGGAGACAGGAGGTGACTCATCGAGCTGGGAGTCGTACTTTTAGTACTCATAGACATCATCTGGTACATATATTATTTATAAATATTTTATATAACTATAATTATTAACAGTTTATTTTTTATTCTTATAGGCTATCGAGCACCCCGATATTATGGAGTACGGCGTATATCAGAGGATGTATAGTTATCCTGCTACTGGGGAGCTCCGAGGTGATCATCAGTGTCACATCATGGTCATTATTTTTTTTCAAGTTTAAAAATTAACTGCATATAATATATTCACAATTTTAATTTCAAATTGCAACTACAGGAGTCATATGAGGCTGCAGCATCACAGACCCAGCCTGAGAGTCAGGACGAGTCATCAGATCAGACCAGTGATCGTCAGTTTGATGAGGCGGCATGGATGCAGGCCACCCAGTATGCCTTCGAGAAGGGTCGGGTAGTTGGTATCAGCTCTCGACTGACTCCCGGAGATTATTATGACAGTGCTGCGATGTCGGCGTCCAGCTCGAGAGGAGCTCGTGCATCTTCTTCTGCTACACAATTGTGATCTCAGACTGCACTGATAGAGAGTCTCCGACAGGAGCAGGAGGAGATGCGTCAGCAGCAGCAGCAACATGAGGAGGAGCGTCGACGCCAGTCGCAGCTGTACGAGGAGCAGATGAGTCGGTGGAAGCAGCAGTAGGAGGAGCAGATGAAGTACATGCACCGACTCACTCGTGCCTTAGGGATGGAGTTTCCTCCACCAGCATTTGCAGATCCCCCTCCCCCTCCCCCTCCCCCCTCCTTCAGATTAGAGTTTGTTTTTATGTTATAAAGTTTGTTAAATCAAAATATGAATTTTTTTTTCTATTCTTAGTTTCTGTCTCATTATAAAATATAAATAATATTATATTTTGAAATAACAATATTAATATGAATAATAATATTATTTATATTTTATAATATTAAATTTTATATATATATTAAAATTTTATAATATTAAAATTTAATTACATTTTTTTGTAATATTTGAATTATTTTAATATTTGAATGTATTATAATTTTATTATTATTATATTATTTAAAATAACTTATTAATATTTATTTTATTTATAAATTATAATTCTAATATTATTATATTAATTAAAATAATTTATTAATAATTTATTACTTTTATTTGTGAATTATAATTTTATTATTATATTAATTAAAATCATTTATTAATATTTTTTTATTTTTTTATTTTTGAATTATAATTGGATTATTATTATATTAATTAAAATAATTTATTACTATTTTATTTTATTTTTATTTTTTATATTATTTGCGACGGGTACTATGCCCATCACAAATAGTATTATTATTATGTTAATTAAAATAATTTAGTAATATTTTTTTTATTTTTTTTAAATATTTGCGACGGGTCCTTCGCAAATAGTATTTGCGACGGACCCGTCGCAAATATTTTTTTTAAAAAAGTTTTTTAAATATAACGACTACTATTTGCGACGAGAAATATTTCCGTCGCAAATACTAATTTTAGCGACGGGCCTGCCACAAATAATTGTTGTTGCAACGCCGTTTTCCGCAACTGGCTATTTGCGACGGACCCCCGTCGCAAAAGCACATTAGCGACAGGATCTCGACGCAAATGCCCCATCGCAGATGTCCTTATTTCCAGTAGTGGTGGTTTTGGTATGAAAGTTGATATTCCTGAAGAAGGGTACAAGTGGTTATGATCAGATGATGGCATATGAAAGTCATTGAATATGTAATATGTTTCTTTTTAATATTACATATGGGTTTTTATGGTATTTATATGAAAAGGGGATCACATACGGTTTTGTATCAAGATGATACATTATAGTATCTTGGACATTCATTGGAAATTGGTGGTTGAGGAAGAGGCACCTATGAGCAATTAGAGGTGGCCATGGAAAATGGTTGGACCATAGTAAATATTGAAAAGAGATGAAAATGGCTGATCGGATGGACCACTATAATTAGGTGGTGTGGGACCACTCGTACACATGTTGAGTGATTAGTGATGTAATTGGTGGATTTTTCAATTATCATTGTAATCTTGTAACTTTCGTGAAATAAAAGGAAGCAATAGTTATCTCCCATGAATATAAGACTAATGTATGAACCACACTAATATTTGTGGTCATTTATAATTTTATTCATTTCACTTGAATGTTTATTTTCATGAGTTACACTTTATTGAGTGTGTGAGTGGAATTTATTAGTGTGGTGGTTTATGTGAAAATTGAATTCTAAGTTCCGACACATTGGTGTCATGGGGTTCTTCCAACCTTGGAAGTTCCAAAGCGTCAGGTTATAGATGGTTCTGGACCTCCTAAAGTCATATCAAAGATTGTATTTTAGTAAGGATTTATACACTAAGAAATAATTTCTTCAGGTAAAATTCATGTATTAATTTTTTTTAATTTAGTTAGTGTAATTGTTTCGGAAGGCATGGAATCAGAAGAATGAATAGTCTAGATAGAGAAATTTGATGAGATGGACTTCGACTCCTACACTACTGCGAATACAAGCTTTATTACTAAAAAAGGATATTATAAACAAAAATAAAATCACAAAAAGTTATAATAAAATTTAAAATCCATACAATTTTATTAGTTTTAGAAATAGTTTTGATAGAAACACCTTTCATTAGTGCTAAAAAAAGTGCTCACCAAGTTGGTTCTTTGTCAACTCTCTTTTAGTACTGATGAAAGGTGATTTTATAAGCACTATTTTTAACACTGATAAAAGCTCCTTGTATATGTGATATTTTTGGTGATAATTAAATATCATTTTACCAAAACTAATAATACCACTAATAAAACACATGGGTTGTAGTAATGTGTTGCTACACTTATAACACATTACAATAACCCATTTAAATAAAATTAAAATTTGATTTCAATTAAATTTACCTAAAAATAAACTAAAATTTCAAAAAAATAAATATTACAATCATTTAAATACACTATAATCACCTTGGTATGTATAATTTATTATAAACATTACATTTTCTAACAAATTCAGAAACACCATGGGTGGCCTTGTATTCTGCTATCTCTGAGATAACCTTTCAAAAGAGCCCAATCACGCTACTAGTTTGTGAAAACACTACCCAATATTGAGTACAAAATAAGAGTGTAACTATAATAAAAAAATTATTATGTTACTAATACTATAAAGAAATAAATGAAACATAAATATTATAAAATAAATTAATAAAATGTCACTTTTAAACTGAAAACACACACTTTGAGTCATATCAGGCATACCGTATGTCAGATTAATGTGCAGTTGACTCCTACATGTCACAAATGATTTATGGATTATTTTTCTAAATTTATTAGAACAATAAAAGCTTGTTTTCTTAGTTTTTAATATGTGATGTGTTTCTTGAACTAAAATATTATTTTTAAATAAAAACACGCACATTCGGTCATACTAGCCACAATGTGTGTCAGATTGACGTGTGTTTGATTCCTATACATCACAGATGAATTATGTACTTTTTTCTAATGCATCAAGATAATTTGAGTGTGTTTTCTTTATTTTAAGTATGTGATGTGTGTTTTGTAAAAAATGTATATTTTAAATAGAAACATGTACTTTTAGTCATAGCAGTCACACCATGTGTCAAATTGATATTAAACTAATTCCTATATACATCAAATGACTTATGGATCATTGTACCAAATTATAATCATAATATGAGTACATTTTCTATGTTTTCAGTGACACATGTTTTCAACTAAAATGATACTTGTAAACAGAAAACATACACTTTGAGTTATACTAGAAACACCATGTGTCAAATTGATTTGCAGATGATTCCTGCACATCAAAAATGACTTATAGGTCAGTTTCCTAAAGTATTAAGACAATAGGAGTGGGTTTTCTTAGTTTTCCATGAGTGACACATATTATAAACTAAAATATCTCTTTTAAACTGAAATCTTTCAATTTTAGTCAGGTCGGCCACACCGTGTGTTGGATTGACATGCAGTTGATTTATAAATACACACACACATACATGGACGTACATACACACATATATTCACTTACATACACTTACATACATACATGCATGTACACATAAACATACATATACACTCACACATAAACATACACATAAACCTACACATACACATATATACACATAGAACACATACATATGGATAAATACCCATATATACGCGTACATACACATATGTATAGACACGAAAACACACAAACACATATACAAACACATAAATCCACATTCATAAACACGCATACACATATATACAAATATATATGTATATTTTAAATCATTTAATATGAATATAAATATATAAATTCAAATATGAAAAATATTTGATGCATTTATATAGTTAATATCTCTATATTTTAATACATACACAAAAATATATGTGCATATAATTATATTGATATATATAATTATAAATAAGAATAAAATAATAAATAAAAGTACATATATTTTATATTATTCAAATCATATTTATGAATATATAAATTTGTATATATAATACATATATACATATATTCTCAATACAAATAAATAAATAAATATATATTTATATATTTATATAATTGTTTAAATAAAATATTAATATATATATTTTGTAATTATTTTATATTAATATATTATTAAACATATTTATTGATTAATATAAAGTTGATAGTTTTAGATATAATAAATTATGAAAATAAGACTGATAATAATATTTTATTATAATATAGTCATATAAATCATATTTATATATTATATTTACATATATAAAATTATTACTATATAAATAATATTTAAAAATATATAAATACGTATATATAAATTAAATTATTCATGGTTCTTTTTATCAACACTTTTTTAGTGCTGTAAATGGGGAGGATTTTATCAGCGCTAAGTAAAGCGCTGATAAATGGAACCATTATCAATGATCAAAAAGTACCAATAAAGGGTTAACATTTTTTAATAATTTTTTTATCACTGAAAAAGATTCCATTTATCATTTATTTTTGTTTATGCTGACAAAAGGCACCCCTTTATCAGTGTTTTTCTAGCACTGATAAATGGAATCACCGAATAAAGAAGATTTTGTACTAGTGTTGATGGATACATATGGTGGGACATCTTATTCATAAGGACCTTGATATTATATTAAAAGGGTTTAAACTGGAAACAATGGAAAAAGTAAAATTATAAAGTCTTGATAGATAAGCAATTAGATTGATTTAGATGTCCTTGGAATGAAAATTTTTCTATAACATATCAAAAGTGAAGACCATAATATAACCAATCACAGCTTTGGTAGACATGTATGATAATCTAACAATAATGAAAAAGGTGTGCATTATGTGAAGGTTATTCAGTATGAGTATTCCAGAAGAAATACCAATGATTGATCATGTGAATGAATTTAATATGGTTTAGAATAATCTCGAATTAGTTAAAGTAATGATCATAGAATATGTGTGGGGTTTTTTGCTATTTTCATTGCAACTAGTATCATGGGATATGATGGTAAATTCCTTGAGTAATTATTGTGGGAAGACCAATATTGTGTTTGAGGATGCTCAAGATCTCATTTTGAATATAGCTCAGATAGAGAGAAGATGAAGCACCGATCAAAACCTCAACTAATGCAGATGGTAGATAATGTTTCATTCAAATAAGAGGTGAAAAAAGTTTGGAAGATAAATCAATGGAAAGAGCTCAACGTAGATAGAGAGTACTTGAAACTATATATTATCATTTTTGGAAGAAGGGACACCAAATAAATATTATATAAGTCACAAGGTGAATTCTAGAAGTAGTTCATATAGTAGTTCAAGTTATTCCAACAAAGATAATAGTGATAATAATCTATTTCTAAGTGTGAATATCCTATTATAATCCTGAATAACCGATTCTTAGGCTTCATTCCTTTCTAAAAATGAGAGAGGATACGTTGAAAATTATTTATATGGAAGGTTAGAAAAGGTTCAACTAGCCAATGATTAATCTCTCAAGATCTTATGGAAGGGTGATACTAATTTTTAAATGTTAAACAAAAGATTCTTAGGGATGTAATGAGTTTGAAACAAACCAGATCTATAAAAGAAAATAATTTCAATTGATCATCTATATAAACTAGGATTCATAATGAGTTTCATAAATAGAGTATGAATGATTTCTTGGGGTTCCATGATAGAGGATAGAGGTGTAAAAGATGGTTTTTTATTTGATATGAATATTCGATACATAAAAAATTAATGAAATGAAAACTTTCAAAAGTTTGGAATTGTGGAATTATCACCCAGGGAACCTTAGTGATGAGAACATGTATCCTAAATGTCCCAAACATGTTTTAGAGGATAAGGGTATATAATGAAGCTTATCACACATAGTTCATAATTTGTGAAAATAGTATACTTAAAAAGAAAAGAAAGGTTTTATTTAATCTAAATTAAAGTACACCTAAGTATCAGAAGTTAGATCTCATGAACATGGATATTTAAGGTCTTTCACTAGCCTATTCTCATGGTAAGTCAATTTAATTTATTAAATTCATTAATGATTCAACATGTATTTTATGGGTTTACTTCCTTAAGAAAAAAATATGATGTGTTCAGAGTTTTTTTTGATGGAGGTCCATGATCAAAAAAGAAACTAAAAATAGTCTAAAATGCTTATGTTCTGATAATGGTGGAGAATATGATGATGAGGATTTATAAAAGTTTTTCTGAAGAAAAGGAATCTAGTTTTAAAATAATATACCCTAAATTTCCCAAAAGATAGTGTATCGGAGCGAATAAATTATATTCTAACTAAAAGGCTTAGATAAAGAGACCAAATTACAGAATATCCAAGGATAATTGGGAAGAAATAGTCAATTGAGTAGTGTAAATTGTTAACAAGATTAATTCTACACCAATGGGGTATGATATTATTGATTATTTTGGGTCTGTAAAACCAAAGTTACCTCACTCATGGTTTTTTGAAGTTGATCCTATGTCCATGTTGCTTCTCGGGACCATAAAAGACTTGAGGAAAAGTCCCATGCTTGTTTTTTGTAGTATATGTCAATGAAATATTTTATTTCCATATTTTGGATAATGATAATAAAAAAATTATTAGAAAACAAAATGTTATCATCAATGAGAAGGCCTTTTTGAAAGACCCAAACTCAGTGGAAGATAGAGTTGAGAACAAAGAATCCACTGATCTGATCCAAGTTGATCTGAACAGATGTTTTAGAAGGATGAAATCAGTGAAAAGTTCAAGGGGAATTAAAATTATTATGTAATCAATTGGGAAAAGAGAATATTTACTTGAGAGCTAAAGAAATATTGAATATTAGGGATAGAGACTCAAAAGGCGATGTTCTAGAAATAATAGTATTGTAGGCTGAGTTGTTATGATTAACCAAAATCAAATGACTAGTTTTGAGGTTCAAGACTAATTTCAATTACTTTCTTTTTACCGATTAAGGAGAGCCTAAAAGTATAGGATAAATATTGAATCTATATAATTTCAAAATTTTGTAGTTAAATATGAAAGATGATATTGATTCATTAGATGTATATAGAACCTCAGAGATAACTGAATTACCACAGGGAAAGAAATCATTATAGAAAAATGGTCTTTCCATCGAAGGAAGAAACTAACAGTAGTAAGATTAAGAAGACTTGGATGGTTGTGAAAAAGGATTAGTAGAAATATGGAGTAGACTAATATAAAATTTTCTCACATTTAGTCAAACATAAAACCATATGGATGATGTTGATTTTGGTTTCTTATGAAAGATTTCATCTAGAACATATGGATATGAAACATTCCATCTTGGTGATTTGGAGGAGGAATTATATATAACTCCACCAGATGGGTTTTTGGAAAAAATTGAATAGATAATTGGTGTGTAAGATAAAAATTAGTCTTTATGTTTTGAATCAAACATCAAAGAAATTGAACCAAAAGTTATATTCTTTTATAGCTGAGAAAAGGTTCGACTAGAGAAACTTGGACCACTGTTTCTACCAAATGGAGTTCAATGCTGGGTGATTTACTATCGCTATCATTTCTATGGATAATATTATACTCATGGGTTGAAACCATAAATAGATTTAGGTGGTGAAGATTAATTTTTCTATAAGGTCTGAGATGAAGGATCTTGGAGAAGCCAAGAAAATTTTGTGGATACAGATTGATAAAGAATGGAAGACCGAGATTAAGTTTTTTCTCAAAAGGGGTACATCAAAAAGGTAATCTAGAGATTAAAAATGACCAAATGTAAATCAATGTCAACCTCATTGTCTAAACACTTCAAATCATCCAAGGATATGGTATAAATAATGAAATATAATTTTAAGTATGTGGTGAAAATTTTAGTTACATCAGTTGTATGAAGTTTTATATATAACATGGAAAGTACAAGGCCAAACATTTCATTTGTAGTGGGAGTTTTTAGTTAGTTTATAGTGAATCTGAGAAAGAAACATTAGGAATATTTTAAATTTATTCTCTAGTATCTCAATGTTTTGAAAGATATAAATTTATATTTTTGAATAGATGATCTGTTATAGGTTTATGTGGATGTAGAATTTAGAGGAGATACAAACTCATGGAAGAGTTCCACATGTTTTGTGTTTACCCATAGGGAGACATCCATAAGTTATATTTCTAGGTGGAAACCAGTTATAACACTATCCCAAATGGAAGCTGAATATGTGATTGTCATATAAGAAAGGAAATAAATGATATGGTTGAAGTTTTTATTATAGGATCTTATAAGAAGTTGGAAAAGTGGATTTCTCTACTGTGATATTCATATTGAAATTAATTTAACTAAGAATTTAATGTTTCACTCATATACTAAAACTAACCATTATTTTAAAGATTATATTCCATTTTTGAATGAATAAATTCAATATTATGTAATGTAGTTATAGAAAACACATGAACTACTTTGGTTATTTTGGACCATTATAAAATATAGCTGGCTAGATTAAAAACACCATTAATCATCTTAACCATTGTTAATATAGAAATTGTATAGTGATTTTTAATATTAGTATATATTAAGGGTTATAACAAAGTCTAAGTGACATAGATAGAAGAATCGAAATTCTTTCACTAGTAGGATTCTACCCTATGAAGCCCAATAATTGAATCTTCCAAGGGATATTTAATCATTAATATTTTACCTTGACCAAACCCAAGATAAATTTCGATAATTGAAACATAAATAAAACTATTTATCATAAAAGTTCAAGCTTATTAAGATCACAACCCAAACCATGTTCAGTGAACCACCTTAAGAAATTTCCAACTTAACACACCTTACACTTAGGGTGTACGGTTGTATAATAAGGGGTTATGTATCTAGACCATAGTAGTATGATTTGTTATGTTTTATTTATAGTAAAATAATGATTATGTTTATCCCTTTTCACTATTACTATATACACACAATTATATTTCAAATGATGAAAATTAGATTTTGATGCGAAGGAACCAAAATGGTATTTTGGGAAAATATATGATTTTAACACTTTTTTTGATAAATTAAATAATTTTTAAATAAAAAATAATTTTATATAATAATATTATTAAATAAAAATTAGTTATATAGAAATGATAATATAATATAATAAAGTTCAATATAATCATTATAAGATTTAGAAAAATTTTATTATCATAAAAACAAGTATTTTATAGTAAATAAGGTTTTTATTTAAAAGTGTAAATTCTCATATTTAATGAATTATTTTGATAAAATATATTTTTTTAAATCAACTTATAAAAATTATCCAATTGTGAATTTTTCATAATTTTCAAAAACTGTTGAATTTTTGGGTAAAAATTAAATACGATATAAATATATGGAAAGTATTATGACATTATAATAGCCAAAAAGTGATGTAATAAAATATATAAAAGGAATACACGACTAAATTTACATTTAACTTTTAAAATAATGTTTTTTTGAAGTAATTTTATTAATTTTATAAAAATTTAATGATTCCTTAAAAACCTATATTTTATTTTAATGTTTTAAAATCAATTCTTTATGAATACGACTAAATTCCTCATCACCATTGGTATTATTTTAATATTTTCTATTATTTTACTTATAAAATATTGAAAACAAATACTCTTGAGTAGAAACCATGGGAAAAAAACATGGTAAGGTTTTTGGTTTTGATTATTTTATTATATAGAATCCAAAAACTAAGTTTAGAAATTAATAGAAAACTCCCCTCTATTTTGTTATAAATACCCACCAACCTCCTAGTCCACTTTAATAATAACCCATTGAGCATGAAAATAATCTCTCTATTCCTCTATAAATACCTAACAAGGTTTTATCAAGCTTTTATAAATCTCCTCAAAATATTTTAGAATTTCCCCTTCAAGGTATGGGATTACCTCCCCTTTACTCACTAACTTTCTTTTTATTATGCCATTTGATTTCAAATGGTTCAAGTTGGAATGTGTTTTTACACATTCCTTTTACATTAATTATGATATTCAAGTAATGATAGATAACCTTTAACTCTAATTAAACCCTTCCATTTTTAAAAGTAGGAGGGAATTCTCTCCTTAAATTTATTAAAACTAAGATGCATCCTCTTATTATTCTGGGAAGAGAAATCCCATTACATATTCATTGAAGGCCTAGTGGGATATTATTACCTTACTAAGAATTATAGATCACCCCTTTATTATGTACGTCCCAAGGTTTTCACGTGCCGCATTATAAAATCAAAGGAACTTAAGGACATGCTATGGTGTTTTTAAATAATGTAGTTTTAACCTTACTTCAAGTTATTATGTTAGGCCTTTGATCTTTTGGGATTTCATTCTGAATTGCATTATGTAATAAATCATAAATTAATGTTTATAAAATGTATGGGTTTTCATAGATGGTATTAGAGTGAGGTATGGTAATATTTTGGGATGAGGATCACAAACCTTTAGTTAAATCCTTATGGATGAGATTAACATAGGTAAACATCCCTAAATTATGATAAAGTATAGATTAAGTGGTTTATGAGAAACAAAACCCCTATCTAGATACTACAAGTGGATGTAGCTTTGGAACAGTTGTACATTGGAGAAATAACCTCGAAAAGGGAGCATTGGGTATTAACTTGATCTCCACCTGGTGCATGATAAAGAGGCTTTACTAAACACTTAATTTTAAACACCCAAGGGACATGATTTAGTAAATTCACATGCTCCTTATGAACCATCATGAAGGGAACAAAAATCACCATAAAATTTTATGTTAGGAAACAGACCGTGGACAACTTATACTGATGTATAGAAATTAATAGGTTAAAGAATAAATGTTATTTATGAGTTATCCCTTCAATGTTCACAATTTATCATTTATATGATTAATAGTTTAAAAATCACCATCCCTAAAATTCCCTTTGTTTTAGTCAATGATTAGAAAGAGGAGGAATCGAGTCAACAACCAATGTGATGGTCAACATAATGGACTCAAAAATCAGATTCTCAACTCAATGTGGTTTGGAGTTAATAATTACATGAAAATATAATCACAAGTAACTCATTTTTTGAATAGAAACTTGAATCAGGGGGAAAACCCACAACCCCATAAGAAATATCAAGTTGAAATTGAGTCCTTTACATGAAAAAGGCCTCTAACTTGTAGTGGATATTACAATCATTTAATCATGGAACAATTAATCAAATCCATTCAAAATATATTCTCTACCCTTCAATGCTATAAGAAATAGAAGGTAATGTTGGTTATTTATCATATGGAGGGATACATTGATAAAAGTTATAGGATAATAAAAAAAATGAAGCCCGATGAGAAGATCAAAGTGATGGAGTGGAAATAATTTTTGAAAATGTTTTTCAATAAATAGTTTCCCCACACTCTCTAACTTAAAATTAAGATATATTTTTTTTGGAATCAAGAAAAAAGATGAAAAATCCATTGGAGTGTATGAATCCAAATTCAAAAGACTTGTATGACAAACCTTTGGATTTTTCATTGAACCCAAAAGTAAAGCCAAACATTTATTTGGTGGGATAAAGATGATTCTATGAAAGGATTTAGTGATTTTAGACTTTGATAGCTATGAGAAAATTTTATAATGTTCCCACAAAGTTAGAATATAGATCATAGAATCTCAAGGTTCTCATGGTTTTGGGGATAAGAAAAAGATAATGGAGTTTAATTCAGGGGGAGGGATAGAGAATTGTCATGGTGAAAATTAAATTCCATACTCCCACTTTTCAAAAGTTTGGGAAGAATTATCTCATAATTTTCTTGAAGGGGACAAGGAAATTATTTAGGTGTGGGAAGTAAGGGTACCTAGATAGTGAATTCCAATAGAAGAAACCCACCAATGTGATTAGAGAAAGGAATGATATACTCAACCCACAACCTAATTTCAAATTTTCAACTTAGAAGAACAAGGACACTATGTAAATAAATTCAATAAGCAAACGGTTGTCAACAGTAAGTGATGAAAAGAACTTCCAAAGACTAGAGGGAAATAGAGAGATTATTCCATCCCAACTTCAAAGGTGGAACCTAGAAATTATGTGGTGATAGGTATGCTAGTTATTTATTAAAGTATAGTGAACTTACAATTTTATTATAGCTATACACATTATTTCATATCACATAAGTTTAGTATAGCTATTAAAAAACCACCTTAAAATATATAAGTGGAGATATTAGTTAAAATATAAAATGGGGAAATTATTTCATCCCAAGTATATAACTTCTCCAATGTAAATATTTATAGTTTAAACATCCCAGTGAACCTTGTGATACTCCCTTTAGGGTAATTTGATGTAATTCTAGATATGGTTTTTCTTTCCTTATATAGATTAAATATAAATTTCCAAGAGATGGAATTAACCCTCTATATCATTAATTGTCCTTTTATTTTATACTAGTGTAAGGATAATTATGAATATCCCTTGAAATAATCATCTCAAGAATGGATATTATTACCTTATGAGCAAGAATATCTAGCTCAAATGATTGATACTAAGGAAAAGATCATCCTTTAGGACATTACTGTTATAAGGGAATATAATGATGTGTTTCCCAAAGATTTTTTTGGTCTTCCTCTAGGAAGAGAGTCCATGTTCTCAATCAAATTTATACTAATAAATTTTCCAATATCCAAGACTCAATATATAATGTCCACTATTAAATTTTAAGAGATGAATAAGAAACTACAAGATAATATGAATAAAGGGTTTATACACCTAAGTTCTTCACCATGGGGTGTGCTGGTCTTACTCCTTAAGAAGATGGATGGGTCAATGCACCTCTTAATTGATTATTATGATCTTAAAAAGATAATGATAAAGAAAAAGTATCATATACCATAAATTTATGACTTGTTAAATCATATACATGGATACCATGATTCACTAAGGAAGATATTTTGTTGGGATATTATGAAGTAAAGGTAAAGGAGGATATCCCTAAGATTTCTTTTCATATAAGGTATGGGCCCTATGAGTTCATAGTGATTCCATTTAGACTCACTAATTCTCCAAATATATTTATGGACTTAATGAATATAGTATTTATGGATTCACTTGAAACATTTATGATAGTCTTTATATAATACATTATTATCTACTCCAAAATAAAGCAAGAACATGGGGAGAATTTAAATGTTATACTGAAGACATTGTAAAAGGAAAAGTTATATGTGATGTATAGTAAATGTGAGTTTTGTATGAAGAAATTAACATTATCAAGGAATTTTATCACCAGTAAAGGGATGTCTATAGATCCTTCTAAGAAAGAGACAATTTAAGGATGGCCTAGACCAACATATATGATATATATCTACAGTTTCCTTAGATTATTTGGGTACTATCATCTATTTTTAAGAAACTTCTCATGATTTTAAAGACCACTAACTAAGATAACTAAGATGGGAGTGATGGTTTTCTAGATTGATTAATGTGAGGAGAGATTTAATGAGTTATTGAAGAGGATAATTACTACCCATGTGCTCACATTACCCACTAGTGGGGAAGTATTTTTGATATACAAGGATGTGTCCAAAAAGGTATTAAGTTTTGTACTCATGAAATATCAAAAAATTATATCTTTTACCTCTATACAATTAAATTTAAATGATAAAAACTTCCAACACATGAAATATAATTGGATATAGTGATATTCTCATTGATTATTTGATGACATTATCTCTACTATGAGAAGTGTGTCATATATACAGATCATAAAATTCTCAAGTATTTATTCACAAAAAAGGATCTCAATATGTGCCAATAAATGTGGCCATATTTTATCAAGGATTATGATTGTTCAATACACTAAAATCCTAGTAAGTTGAAGAAAGTGGAATATTCTCTAAGTATATAAGATATTGCAACCCTATATGTGATGACAATTGAAAGGGATTGAATCTTCTTGGGCATGAAAAAGGTGGACTTGGGAATAATAAAAGGATATTAATGATACCTTTCACAAATAACTACCCAACCATACATTGTTTAAAAGATAAATGATTCCAAAAATAAAATGAGTAGCTATATATAAATATACAAAATATTCCTGAGATCAACTTTTCTAAATATGAAGTTATACAGTTTGGATTTATGATATTTTTCCCATAAAAACCAAAACTGAAAACATATCTTATATATGATGTTCATAGCTTATACCTCTCTATTTATCCATGAAGTACTAAATTGTATAGAGATATAAAGTAAAGCCTTTGTTGGAATAACATGAAGAGGGAAATTGAATAATTTTTATATCAATTCTTGGTATACAAAAAAGTTAATCTGAATGATACAAGTATAAGGGTATGATTCAACCATTTACTGTACTAGTATGAAAATGAAAAAATATAACCATGGATTTCATCGTAGCACTCCCCGAGACATATAATGGAAATAGAACCATCTGATTGGTAGTCGATCACCTTACAAAGTTTTTACATTTCATTTCTATCACAAAATATTTCTCACTTGAACATCTCACCAAGATATACATAATGGAAGTGTTAAGACACCATGGAGTTCCACTCTCCATTGTATCTAATCGATATCCAATGTTTACCTCAAGATTCTATAGAATCCTTTAGTAAGAACTGGATATAGAGATAAGTTTATATATTGGTTATCACCCTCATATGGATGGTTAGTCTGATAAAACCATTAAAACTCTAGAGGATATATTGATATCATGTTTGATGTATTTACACAGATGTTGGGATCAATGCCTTATCCTAGTGGTGTTCTCATATAACAACAGTTTCCATTCCATAATTTAAATGGAAGCTTATGAGGCTCTATATGGGAAGAGGTGTCAGACTCAAACATAATAAGATGAAGTTAGAGAGACGAATATTATGAGACCAAATCATATCTAAGAGATTATAGAGAAGATTCAAACCATTCATCCTCAAATTAAATCCACACAAAGTAAAGAAAAAAGATATAAATGCAATCACTTATGAGACCTAGAGTTTGAGGATGGAGATAAAGTATTCCTTTTCAAATCACTATGGAAATAGTCATGAGGTTATAGAAAAAGGTAATGTTTAGTATGAGATACACCAACTTCTTTGAGATCCTTGACTATATAGGAGTTAGTGCCTATCTACTAACACTTCCACCTAAGCTATCTCAAGTACATGATGTGTTCCATGTATCCATATTGAGGAAGTTCTTACCAAACCCCTCACATGAATTTAATCCAATGGTGGTAACCTTAGAGAACAATCTTTCATATGAGGAGAAACCAGGGAAGATCTTAGATCATAGTGACAAGGTTCCACAAAACAAGACAACCCACATAGTCAAAGTGTTGTAGTTGAACCAAAATTTTGCAGAAACATCATGGAAACCATAAGAGGTAATGAAACAAAATTATCCTCATCTATTTTAGTGTATGAAATGAAATTTTGAGGGAGAAATTTTATAAGGGGGTAGAATTTAATAAGATAAAATTTTATAAATGAAATTCCCCTTTTTAATGAATAAATTTATTTTTAAGTAATGTAGTTATAAAAAACACATGTAGTACTTTGGTTATTTTTTAACATTAAAAAATATATTCTATTAGATTTAAAAGTATGTTAAGTATCATAACCATTGATAATGGAGAATTATTACAATGATCGTTAAGATTAGTATATATTAAGGGTTATAATGAAGTATAATTAACACAAATGGGAGAAGAGACGACCTCAACCCGTAGGATCATATGATATGAAGCCCAATTATGAGAGGTTTTGAGGGGGATGACGCCACTGAGATTTGACCTTGACCAAGAAGAAGTTGAAATTAATTTACTGAAACAAAAATGAAACCATTTATAGGAAAATATCAAGCTTGTCGAGATTGGGACCCAAACCATGTTCGTTGAACCACTCGAAGAAAGTGGAACCATCACACACCTTACACTTAGGGTGTATGCCAATGTAATAAGGGGATATATATCTAGAACCCACTAGTATGAATATTTATGATTTCTTTTTAATAAAAAAATGACCATGTTTATCTATTTTCATTATTAATTTTTATATAAAATTATATATGAGTTGATGAAAATTAGGTTTTGATGTGAAGAAACAAAAATGTTATTTTTGGAAAATATATGGTTTTAATACTCTTTTTGATAAATTAAATAATTTTGAAATAAATATTATTTCATATAATATTTTTTTTAAATAATATTTATTTACATACAAATTATAATAATATTTTATGAAGTCCAATGTAGTATTTGTAAGTGTTAAAATATTGTTTCTTTCATAAAAACAAGTATTTTCCATAAAATAAGTTTTTTTATTTAAAATTTAAAATTATCATATTTATATAAATATTTTTATATAATAATTTTTTAAATCAACATGTTGAAATTATCCAATGGTGAATTTTTCATATTTTTCTGATAGTCATTTTTTGGGTAAAAATTAAACTTGGATTGTATTATGACATTATAATGGACCAAAAGTAATGTAATAAAAGATATAAAATGTATCCTTTACCAAATATATATTTTACCTTTAAAATAATTTTATTTTGAAGTTATTTTATTTATTTTATAAACCTTTAATTAATCCTACAAAACCTATATTATATTTTAAGGATTTAAAATCAATTCTTTAAGAATATGGAACACTTCCACACCACAAATGGTATTATTTTAACATGTTTATTCTTGGACTTATAAAATATTTAAAACCAATCCTCTTTGATAGAATCCATGGTAAGGTTTTTGAATTTGTTTATTTTATTATATAGAGTCTAAAAACTAAGTTAAATTAATAAATAATTTCCCTCTCATTTTTTATAAATACCCACCCAACATCCCACTACTCTTTGATGAGAACCCATTGAGCATAAGGTTCCTTTATCTATACTTCTAAAAATCCCTCTTATTGTGTTCCCAATCTCTTATAAATATCCTACCAACTTTTAGAAGTTCCCTCACATGGTAAGAGATTCTATTATCCTCTTTATTCAAGCACATTCTTTGAATTATTTTATTTGATTTTGAATTTTTCATGTTGGATTTTTTTACATATCCCTTTTACTATCCTAATGATGTACAGTAATGATAGACCCAATTTCAATCTCTTTAAACCCTTCAATGAATCTTTATATACACCCATTATGATATAGAAATTATCTTATGATTCTCCATACCAAATATTTGTGTCATGAATACCCATCCCCATTTACAATCAAGGCTATTCACCTAGATATACCTATACTTAATTGATTGGGTACTTACATGTATGTAACCCACACTCATTTATCTTGGTATTAAATGTGGTGAAATTCATTCTTTTTCGGTATGATACATGTGGCTCTCTAATTCATGTACATGATATGAATGTGATGGGTGGACCCATAATTATATAGAACTCTAATACATTGAGTAATATTACTATCTCATGAGATACCATATATGGTGAATGAGAGGTTATCCCAATAACAATAAGTTAAAATGTCTTAGTGGTTAGCATTGACTTATGTTTATGATATCACTTTTTATGTTGTTTCCACATTCTTATGTCGCCTTGATGTTATCATATTATATCATGCTTAAATATTCATATTTATTATTCTCAACCCTTTTATATCACATTGATATTCCTCTTGACTAAAATGTATTACTGTCACCATTTTATGAATTTATTATTCCTTTATTATGATTTATAGCTCACCCCTTTCTTATGTACACCCCTGAGTTATCCTGTATAGTATTATAAGATCAAGGAAACTTAAGGACATGTTATGGTGTTTTTAAATAATATTATTATATCCTTAATTAAAGCTATTATGTTATATATCTAATTACCAATAGACTCTTTCCATTTTGATCATTTAAGATTGTATTATATATGTCTTTAGATAATAAATAATAAATTAATGTTGATAAAAGATATGTTTTTTCATACTGTGAAAGAAAATTTACCTAAAATACCATTTCATCTAGATAGTGGTGGATGATGGTGTTATAGATTTTTGAAAGATTATAAAAAGTTAAAATCTATCAAAAAAATTTACCAAAGTTTTAGTTTTTTAAAATTTGAGGAAACATTATGAATCATGGGTACTAGGGTGATCGGAAGATATAATAGAGAATTTGTTAGTTTTTTCAGAAGTTGGAATGATTATATTTTCATAAGTGTTAAGGTTTTTAGGGTTTCCTTGAAATTAGTATTCAAGTTAGAGATTTCAAAAAAAATTATTCACTTTTAAGTTTCATGTTATATAAGTCGAAGAGAAGGAACTCTAGAACTTGAGAAATAAAAATGATGTTGGTCTATGACATCATAAGTAAATCTATGGAAATGGTCCATAAGTTGATGTTCTGTAAGTAATGTATACAAATTCATGATCAGATAACAACATGATAAAGTTATAACATATGACATGTTTTTACTATTGATTTTATGTAATGTTTTTATCTATAAGTTCTGCATTAAATGGATTATGACAGGTTTTTCACCAAGATGATAACTAATAGAAACTTTCTCATTTGTTAGATATTGGTGGTCGAGGTAGAGAAACCTATGTATAATTGGATGTGGATAAGGAAAATATTTGGACCCCAAAAAATGTCATAAGGTGATGGAACTAGTCGATTGGTTGGACCCAATGACTTAGGTGGTGCAGGACCACTTTTAAATGTATTGAGTGATTAGTGATATAATTGGTTGATTAGTAAATTATGACTATAATCTTGTAACTTCCATGAAATGAAAGTAATAATCATCATTCTCCAATTAATGTAGGAGTAAAATACGAATGACATTAATCTTTGTTTTCATTTCTTATTTTCTTTGATTCTATTGAATGTTTGTTTCTATGAGATATAATTTCTTGAGTGTGTGTGGGGAATGACTTAGTGTTATGGCTTGGGTGTATATTTAATTCTATATTATGATACATTAGTGTCATAGGGTTCTTCTAGTTCAGGAATTTCTGAATCTTTATTCCTCACTTGAATATTCTAGAGTCTTTGATTCTAGTTATCAATGGTTCCAAACATCTATAGGACTCCCTACAGACCACACCGATTCCAACATGATAATCTTGAAGATTTTTTCCATCAGTAATAACCAATAACACATCTAATAATAGGGTAGAATAATGATGAAAAACATGGACACTAGGATGGCCAAAACTTGAGCAATCCTCCTTGGTTTTCTACATCCAAACATCATGGAAATTAAATTTGTGATGAACCCAAACCTCCACTAGAAGAACATGCTGATTAAAAATAAACGCATTACATCACAGTCAAATTGACCATGCTAAGGAAAAATACATCATAATCATATCCAAATCCAAAGTTCACAACCAAAATAGCAGAATGTGACCCACCACAGTCAGAAAATATGAGGAAACCTCATATATTTTACCCCATGCCTCCTAAATAGATCACATTGTAACACACTTTAAGATCGTATGCTCAATAGTTTCAATCTCTATTCAACAAAAAGGACAAGCAATATCAGAAATAAAATACCAAAAAATCCATGAATATATTCATTAGAAGAAAACCAATACACATTTTCTGTAAGAAATATGAAACATTAATAGGGATATTAAAATTACAGATTATTTTAAATTTATCATGATTATCTAACTACAATCTAATCATTTCCAATATAAAACCATATCACACTGTATAGGAGATGCCATTTGAGAAACAATTGTAGACCCAATCACTACATGGTTGATGCATAATAGTCATAATGAGAATAATATATATCTATATAATTGATGAACTGATAAAACTTAAGAATATCCCATTAAGAAATATAATTCCATAAATGATCTTGAATTGTGTCATTCTTAAACTAACACGACAAGACCTATAAAATCCCAATATCTCAGTATATATATTTTCCTTTAAATAATAATGAGTTTGATATCTTTATTCACATGCACTAAAATGAAGGTCATGATACATTATTAAATTAATATAATCATATTTAAAATATCACTATGATAAAAAAAAATTTAAATTAAAAAATTGTATCAAATAATATTAGAAACAATTAATGTTTATAAAGGCTATTTTTAAATAAAAGTAGTTGATATTTATTTTTTTATTAAAATTTAAATAAATAATTATTATAAAAATAATTAGTTAAAATTAAAATTATTTTTTGAATTTAGAATATAAAAATTTACTTTGTATGAATTTTTGAGCATTTTCTGAAAATATCAATGTTTTAGTAAAAAACGTGGTTTTTATAAACATTATAATTTTCATGACTTAATTAATATATAAGATTGACCAATAAAATCATAAAACCATTTAAGGGATAAAATATAAAATTATTGAATAGAATAATTCATTTTAAAATGTTATTTTAACATATAAAACCCATGAATAACATTTTTTAAAACTAAAGTAAAAGGTTACTTTAAAAAAGGAAACTATTTTACATCTTTTCTTTTAATTAAGTAATATTTTACTAAAATTAGGTTATATATTGATTTTTATGTGACTTAAACTTCATTTATTTTATAATATATCAACTACTATAATGAAAACTAGTAACCATTAGAAAATTTATCTTATATATAAGTTTAAAGTTTAAAAACACTCTTTTATATAATTTTTTTGTGTTCTTAATTTATATTTTAAAATAATATTTTATTATATTTATAAAATTAATTATGATAAATATATCCCAAATTTGGAATCATAATGTCTAAATTTGGTAATAATGGTGTATTTATATTTTTATTAATAAAATAATTGACATGATTAATATTTAATTATGAGTAATAGATGTTTAAATAACTAATCTAAAGTGCCTTGAATTTTTCAAAGTTTAATTAACCTTTAGACCTTATATAAACCCATTTTTATTTTAGAAATGCACACCCACATGTATCACAAATGATACCACACCTAAATCACCTAACATTCATGAACCTATATTCTTACACCTGACTTAACATTCTTTTCCATGGAATGTTCCCATTTTCTCGCTTTTAAAGTAATCAACTACCACCTCTTCCATACATGAACTAACATTAAAATTAATCTTGGAAATATATGATAATTTCCTCTAATATAATTACCTTACATTACCTAAATCTTATGGCCAATATAAGATATCCTACCTCCATTTTTAACAAGACTTTAAAGAGAAAGTTCAAAGTCTCAATGAAGGTACCACTCCTTTCTTAACCATTATTTATTATTACTTATTTATTCTAAAACCTCTAATTTTTATCCATGATATTATGGTAACATTAATATTAATGAAATTATTTTATTTAATTATAAAAATTGTATATCCCTTTTATTCCTTTCTCTAAAACCATTAAAAATGTCATTAATGCATATGTGCGGACTACCACCTCCATGCTCGACATGTCCTATTTTTCATAACCACCATTCATGGATAGTTAAAAATTATTTTTAAGGAATAAATATTATATTTATAAAATTATTATTGTTATTAAATTATAAATCATTGTATTTTCTACCTCCCTCAGGTTTTATGGACAATAAAATTGTCGACTGTGTGTATGTGCAGATTACATCCTCCGCATAGTGACATGTTTTGTTTTCCATTACCACCAATATTGGATAAATTCTAAAAATTATTTTAATGTATAAAAATTATATTTAAAACACTATTGGTATTATTTATGCTATGAATCTATTTTTAAAATAAACTTAACCTTGGGAAACATGCTAACAGATTCACATAAAATCAACCGAACCACATTGAGTAACCAAAATAAGTGGGAATGATTTAATAAATGAGATAATTATGATTATAATTAAACCATGGTAAATTAATGATAGTTGATTAATTTTATTATTAATGTTTTTAATAATCACAATTTTATTATTTAGGAATTTAAGTGAAAGTGCAGACCGCTTTCAGACACAGGTGAGGGTTTCGTCTCAAAACTTCCTTCTTTGAGATAGATGTTTTTCTATACACCTAATTTATTTTAAATGGTGTATATAATACCAATTTATTTTTTATAATAATTAATTATCCTTATTAATTTTTTTATATTAAACTTAAATCTCTCATTTATTCAAGGGGTTTTTATTATAATGTTCTTTATCCGTAAGGGATTTTTGTCTCAAACTCCCTTCATTGAGGCACATTTTTATTTATGCATAAATTTAATTTTATATGGTGTATATTCAATAAAATTGATATTTTATCATTAAATATAATTTATTCATGGTATTTTAGGTTCATTTTTAGGATATTTATCCTTCAAGTTATTTGATCAAAATTTTATTCAATTTCTAAATGTTTTTTTTGACTCAAGTTCTTTTTCCATAAGTCGTGAATATTCCTTTTGAATCTGATCTTACAAGAATAATTTATACTACCATTTAATTTTGAATATGTTTTATTTAATTATATTTTTGGAAATTAATCCCTTTAATTAAAATATTTCTCTTTGTTGTATTACGTTCTCTTTCGAAATGCGTCAGTGAAAGGAATGATTTCCAACCTCAACACACAACTCTTTTTCTTCCACATCCCTATTTTACCCATTGAATTTATTTTATATAATATTGAAAGTTACCTTAATAATTATCTCCAAATATTAAAAATAAAAGTTTTTAATATCTTTTTTATTATTCTGGGTTCACTAAATACTTTTAATAAATTTTTAACGTTTTTTTGTTGGATTACTTTTCAAAAAAGTTTTCTTCTAAATTAATGTTTTAAAATGTTCCAAAATGACTTATTTCAAAAAAAATTAATAATGGAATTTTAAAATAACTTTAATTTATTAAAAAAATATTTTAAAATAAAATATTTTAAATTTTTATGAATAATTCATTTTTAACCAGAAGGAATCACTTTTAGATGTTTCAATGAGAAGACATATTTCTAATACCTTTTTCATTTTCTAGGAGACTTCCACTCCATTATTTTATCTTTTTAAAAAGGAAATTTTTATTGTCATGGTTTAATAAAATCTTCCCTTTTAAATTTTTTTAAAGGATAAGGGAATTTTTTATTTTCAAATAAAATTTTCTAATGATTCTAAGGATGTTCTTCATCTATATTGCATGATTTATCAAGGGTAATCTTCAAATAATACTACACAAATTCTTTTTATGGATGGATTAGGAAATTCTACTTTAAATATATGGTATAATCCATCAATTATTTTTTATTTACAAATCATACACTTGTATAGGCATGATTTACTTCCAATCATTTTCCTCCATGAATACACAATGTTCCAATACTTTATTAAATGGTGTTCACCTATATTCCCAATACATCTATTGATTGGGGAAATTTTTTTCTAAACCATATATTAATTTCTTATATGGTGTAAATACAATATTCATATCATCATTTTGAGTGATATTTAACTTGAATTAATCTCAATGTGTATGGATGTCCATTTATTTTCCATGGGATTATCATGTCTTGTTTATTAACTAAATCATGAATGATTCATTTTGGAACCACTTGAAAAGGATATAAAAACCATTTTATTTCCTTGTGTTTTTAGGATATATTGATTGAAATCACATGTCACAAATATGTATGATTTTTCATAATGATGGTTACGCCTAGATATCACTCAAATGCATTTGGTAATGTTAAGGTCTCATGAGAAGATATGTATGTGATTATGAAGTATACCTAATCCTTTTTGATAACAAGGGAGTATTCATTAGCATATGATAATGGCATATAGAGTAACCCTTGTCATAATATGATGATGGACTAGGGATTAATCTTTGGCATATGATTATGATATCATGTTTAAATTGTTGCCACATTTTTATGATACAATGATATTATGTTAGGATCACTATTTAATCCATGTATTTATGATATTATCTCTTTACTCCATGATCTCAAGATTATGATCACTATTATAATGATATCATGTTATGCCTCACATCTCTCATGTTATGAATTATTATCATGGTTACCCTTATTGATCATTTGATCTCACCCCTCCTTATGTTTCCATTTCCCCATGTTATGAAAGAAAGTATTGGTATACTAATCCTAAAAGAGTATCTTGTGTTGCAATTTTGTGAATGGAATTAAAACAACATAATGGATCTACTAGATTATTATATTTTGGAACAAAGTGTCCATTTAATGAGAATACTTGAGATTTATTAGTTAGTTATTTTCCCCAATTCTCTAAAACTCTAATCTAAAAGGTCTTTTGGTTGTAAACATGAGAAAAATATTATAGTCATAGATGTCTATAAAATCCATTATTATAAGTCAAGTGTTTTAAAAACTAGATCTAGGAGTGCTGATTTGGGGGAACTACATGACCCATAAGATTCTAACCTAGATTGGAAGTAAGATGAGTGTGCCATACCAAGTCCAACTTCAATAATCATGGGGATGGTGACTATCATTGAGTAGGCATAAAACACACATGGGTGGCCTAATCCTATCATAACCTAAAATATATATAGATCTTCAGTACAATAAATTCCATCATTATCAGAAGAATATATATAAGATATATACTGAAGTGAATGAAACAAATGCATTAAACATTTACTGAATCCAAAAAATAACCAGTGTGAACAAAAACTATTAAAGGGAAAAATACACACCCAACATATATAATAGAAAACGGATGACTATATAAGGTGAAAAGGCCCTTGTTGTAAGCTGACTCTAAACATGAATAGATTCTTCTACCATCATCTATTAGTACCATACAATCTCTCATATCACCACATTCCCCATGGCCACTAAACATCAACTCTGAATAATCTATTTCAAACCCCACTCTAACAAACCATCTCCAACCTATACGTTATCTACATAAAAAAACACATATGGGGCCGAGTCCCATACAAGGGTGAGTATAAAAATAGTCGGTAAGACACCTTGAAATCATAACGAGAGCATGGAGAACAAATCAAATCAAGTATTATAACTATAGGTGTATAGGAGGAAAATTATAAGTAAAACAAGAAATAGTAATCCAACTCAAGGCTCCCAACCTTAAGGATTGGATGAAAGGAATTAAATAAGAATTGTTCAGATATACCCATCACTAGAAGGTACTAGGACACTGATATATCCCAGTCACCATAGCTTTAATCCTTAAAATCCACTATTCATGGGTAGCTTATGGTAATAAAAACACTAAGGTTATATAAAGATTATAGTCAATAACTAGACACAACATCAAGTCTCAAAGGAAAAACTAGGGTAATGAGTAATCAAAAGTATTATAGAAGTCAAAACAACACATAATTCCAGTGGTTATTCTACTTCTAGAATCCAATAACGGGGAGTCTGTTCAACCCAAAATATCACTCACCACTGAGGTAGAACATGCTAATTGAGGGTAAGGATAAACCCAAGTATGCTAAAAGAGATACTACAGTACCATAATAAAACTTTAAGCAACCTACATAGTCATTCCCTTAGATGATGTCAAATCATCCTTGCCCTATGACTATGAGTGAAATAATGAATCCAATGGAGGATCCATGTCCTATATGAGTTATATATATAAGAGAAATACTATGTCTGAAGATAGAAGATACCCACATTGTAATTTCAGTAAAACACCAACTCCCTCTTATCCCATAGGAAGAGGATCCCAACCAAAATTTTATATTAGTTATATAACACTCCTTAGGAGGATCCTAGTCCCACTGGGTGAAATACCTACTCCACCAGGGAATAATGAGGGAAAAAAACCCATGTTAGGAAAAATAATCCCAGCCGAAGGGACAATATACAATGCATACTATGGGTTCACAACATGTCACCCCAAGTTTTCCACTTAGCTATGTTATATCGTTCCACATGGAATATCTCAACCCCATTACATAGCATGTAGAAAGGGTGACACAATATTCCATGTATACAGAGGCACTCAACATGCACCCTATTTTCCCAATCCATGAACCTTAAAGGGTACAAGGGGTGTGTCCTAGAAAACATGGCATATGGGTCCACATGGATCCCTGGGGGCATACTCCCTACACATGCCGAGCTAGCTGACAGGGTGTCACACAACATGTGGATATATCACATGGCCATGTGATATTTAACTCCAACTCAAAACCCTAGTTTTATATAATGAAAGTTACACAATGTGTGTTATTTCAAACTAAAAATAGTGTAGTCATAAAAATTATATAATGTTAGAAACTTAAATTTGTATTTGATCTTCACACCTTAAACATCGATTATATCAAATGGTCCGCCTATAAATGAGTTTGACTAAGCTCATGACATCGCCCAAAATTAGATTCTGAGTACCCTTTAATGAAAAATCATATTTACATCACCACTCGACATCCACTATACATAATTGATCACAAAGTATCCATATTTTCTCTTATATATATATATATATATATTTTAATTAACCTTCACTAACACATTATACATGAATCCACCATAACTATAAAATGATTCCAAACCATCAATTTTTGGAATCGAACCCCCCTGTCGAAGCCCCGTTATTCTGCATAAATATCTAATTATCCAAACATATAACCACTCATAATTACACTTGATCTACCCACATACATGATGTTTTCTTTATCTATGATACTTCCTCATTCCCCATCCATCTAACTCACATTTTCATTAACAGTTAATAAAAACAAAAAATATTTACACAAAATTAATTGGACTGTGGGGATAGTCAAAAAACTAATAAATTTATTATTGGTGATTAAAACATTTAGAATAGTGGGATAGAACCTTGAAAACACAAATATGATTTATAAATATGATCATAAATGATTTAACACCATATATGTTTATGTAAATCAAATAATGAAGGATTATACATATGTTATTAATCAAATAAACACAGGCATAATTTTAATAAAAATTGATATTTATTAGGCCGTGAAAATACACGATCATGTATTTAATTTATATAAAATTGATATATGTTCATGAAATCATAAATAATAGGGTAAATTTAATAAATAATAAACACTTACCTTGATGAAGAATTTTCAACACTTCAATTTGTTGTTTCAACCATAGATTTTTTCACTATTTCTATTGAAATTCACCCATAGACTTCATCATGGATCCAATCCCTATTCTTGATCTTTTAGCACTGAAACCATGTTCAATCCTCTAGTTTTATATCTCTAGGGTTTTTAAAATACATATATAGCTAACCCTAGAGAGGCTACACCAATCAGAATAAATAGACATGGTGTGCCTTTAATTTAATTTATTTTTATAACTTATAATTTTCATTACATATTTATCTCACAATACCCAAGAATCATTTAGGTTTAATTTATTTGGAGACTAGATACAAAAAAAATTAATTTACATCTTTGTAAACATGTATCCATAATGTAACTCGACTCAAACACTTTTTAATATCTTATAATCTATACACATCTTCATAACATAGGAAATGGAATCATAAGAAATGGGTGAAATAAAATAACCAATAAGGAATTAGACAATGTAAATCACAATGCTGATCAATCATAAATGAATAAGGAGACATAAAATGATAAAATAAGGTGGAAGTTATTAAGCATGTAATTGTGGCATAAAATAATAATAACATAATATCAAGGAATCATAAACATATGGAAATATTATAAAGCATGAAATCAGAATCATATGTCAAGGATTACCACCAAGATGAAATAACATCATCTAACAACCAATGTAACCATCATACACTTCAGATAACTTCCATAATTATATTATGTTCTTAGGATAACCACTGATTCACCGTAAATGGTATCTTATGTTACATTAACATTACCCAATGCATTAGAGGGCTATGATAGACCCACTTGTCACAACATAGGAAAACAACCACCATATTACATACAAGAATATGTTTTCCACATGAAAAATCATATCATAAATAACCCATGTAAACAATGGGTTTCATATCCTTTATAAATATAGTTAATAAGGATACATTCATGAATATGATAAACCTATAGAAGATAAACTGGTTATATAATGATTCCATGTAACTTTCTTTGTAAATACCATTAAATAATGATAATAAAACATATTCTATTTACATAACTTAAATATAATATATATGGTACAATAAATTTTTAACATAATCAATTGATACATGAGTAACTAGGTGAACACCCACAATAAAATAATTAAAATAGGGTATTCATGTGGAAAGTCAATCGAAGAAGAATCATGTTTTAAAATTTTTTATTTTTGGAAAGAGAAAAATTGTGTTGGAATATCAATAAAAAGATCTCTTTAGAAAATAATAAATATCCTTGGTATATTGAAAAATTAAAATAGAAAAATTTTATAAAACACTGTGAGAAATAATTTCCATTAGAAACCATGAAAACATACTGAAGATGTTTTATATAAAATAATAAATACAGAGGAAAGATAAGTTCACACGATAATGTATAAATAGATTCTTTTGGTAGAAAAATACCCATTCAGAAAACATTTAAATGATTTTATTTTAAAAACATTTAGAAAATTTTCAATGAATTTTAAAATTAAATAAATCAATTTAAAAATTAAATATAGGTTTAATTCTCAAAATGTCAAGCGGAAGGTAAAAATATGATCATGTAATAAATCCCCTTATTTTGTATTTTGAAAAAGACTTTTATTAAAAAATACACATCATTTGAAAAGATTTTGAATATTAATTTTAAAATAAATGTGAAAAAAAGTAAAAAATTACCATAAAAACCCAAATGAGAACAAAATGATGGTAATTTCATGCAAATTCCCTATATGGATTATCATCTTTTAGAAAACTAGATTTTTTTCAAAATAAGGTTCAAAATCTAACTCTTATGGATTTGGTGACCATTGAATCAAAATGTAAAATGGGTGGATCAAGAGAAAAATTTTAAAAATCACATGAAATTATAGAAAATAATGATGAAAGAATTTTATATGTTATAATATTCACCAATCTAAAGAAAAAAATTATTTATTAGGGCATGTGGTTTAATGGAAGGAAATTGAGATAATAAAACCTTGTAACTTGAGTAGAAGATAAATCAAGATACATCATGGATATTTTGTGAAATTAAAATTAAAATTAATTTTTAGTGGTGAATTATTATGAAATAATCTAATGGGATAGTATTTACACAACAAAAATAACATATGGTGTAAAAAATCATCATGCCTCAATGAAAGGAAATTTAAATAATAAAAACCCTCACCTTATTTTTTTTCTTAGTTGAAAAAAATATAACCTCCCATAAGACTAACATAAATAACATAATAAAATATTTAATAAAATTACACATAAATATTACACATTTATAATCTTTATCCATAATTATTTATCATTATTAGATTAATTAGTTCTAACATATTTTGACTATCAGGTGTTAATAACTTTGACTACATTGTTTATGTTTGATAACGTTGATATAATTTCCCATAATTTGATAAAAAGTTTATAATTAATATATAATTTATTATTATTGAATATATATCTTATTTTGGTTTAAAATGTTCTTATTTTATTCCATAAGGGTTTTAGATACATAGTGAACAAACTGAATGGGTAATAACTTATTTCAGAAGTTTTTTTGATGATAAAAGATGATATATAAAATATGAGAAAAGTGTATCATAAACATTAAAAGATCCATTATAATGATTATTATATTATTAAAATATAATAATATCAATATCTATTTACCATATTTATCCATAGTTATATTTTAAAGCATTGTTTAGGTGGGTGGTTATACTGTCCAAAACACGAACATGCTTTATCTCAATGGGTTAGTATAATCAAGTAGGATTTTATTTGACATAATATTATTATATCATAAGTATAATGATATTATTTTAATTTATTTATCATGGTGGAATGTGTTTTAAGATGTATATATAATGTATGAAAATCTAGATTAAAAATGAAAAATGTTTCTTCGTGGACACGGTAGTCTGCACATATGCACGATTAACATTATTGTTTCTCAAATCATGAGAGGGTGTGAAGGTGTATGTTAACTTTAAATTTCACAATCATAATTATATGAATAATATAAAATTTATTAATAATTATAACCACTAATAACATCCATGAAAAGAGATAATGAAAAACAAAATATATCACTTGATAGAGGTGGTGGTCTGTGCATACGCACTAATGACATACTTTTTTTAATGGATATAAATGAAGAAATGATGATTTTACCAATAATATAAAAATATATAAGTATAATAATGATATTAAGGAAATTATATAATAATTATTAGTTTATTTCTTGAAGATAATGATTTAATGAAAAAGTATGAGGATTAGGTGATAATCAATTTGGGACCTTGAACTTTCTATTGAAAGTCACTTTTTAAATGAAGAGATTAGATTAACTAAGGATATAAAGGGGATTAATAATGAATGAGTGAATTAAAGGAATAATTTTTAGATATATTTTCAATTAATTTTTTAATTGTCAGTGTATTTTTGAAAGGGTTCAAGTGACCCCCTTTTATAAGATAGAGAAAACAGGCCTTTTGAAACACCCTTTGTATTTTAATAACTCAATGAAACTATTCCAAGTTAAATCGATCCAAATTTTAAAAATAATTGAGTGTGGGGTGTCTTAGGTTTGAGAAATAATCATCCAAGGATTTACCCACATGTTTTAAACATTATATAGTGTTTTCACTATTATGTTTTTTTTCATTTCACTCTTTTACTTTTAAACTAGGTAGTTGTTAGAGTTGGTTCCCTAGAACCAACTTCTTTTGTATTTTATGATAACTTGAAATAAGGGATCTTCTTCACCATTATTTTATTTTTTAAAAACCACTTTTTGGGTAAGTGGGGACCATACAAAGATATCCACTAGTACATGCATATCCCATCTCCAAAAAAACCACTATGCACAACATTCAATGTTCAAAAATTCAAACATTCAAATTTCAAAAGGTAAAATACAAAAAAACAACCACATCCACATCGAACCCCAAGTAAACCCATCTCGATCCACAAACAATCATCCATCACGAGGCGACCTTGATCCAAGAGATCCGATCACGTCATTGCCTTATCCATCATCAGATTCATGGTCATCGTCATCCTTACCGCCGGAGAAGAAACTCACCACCATCACCCACCAGATATTTGTCACCGTCACAGACTCAACCTCACATCGGTCACCAGAAAGACCTTCATAACCACCATAAAACAACAAAAACATGCCATTTAAAACCAGGAACATCTGATGAACCACTAAATTTCAAACTCACTTCATCAAAATGCGAAAAGAAAGGAATATTAACCAGAAACATCACCATATTGAACCAATGACAATGCCTGCTATAACCAAAACAGAGAAAAACCAAACCGGAAAATGCCATCAGGACCTATTTCTAGATAAAAAAGGTATTGGGATTGAAACTATAGGAAGAACCAACTCTGGAGTGTATAGAAATATATCATCTGTCATACTGCATGCCCAAAACCAACTTGGAGAGTAGCTGAGGAACACAAGATTAGAGTGCAGGGAGGCAAAGGGGAAAAAACTGGAGTGTATAAAAAAGCTGGGAAAGGTGAGAAAGAGAGAAGGAAAACTGAGAGGAAGTGCATCACCGAGAGAGTGAAAGTCGTTACTGGTAGAAAGATGAAAGCGGGACAAAAACTGAAAAAGGAATGGGACTGAAACCCTAGGATGAAGTCTTAACTCTGGTAGTGCCTGGAAACCTTCCTTCCACCAAACCATTTTCCCAAAACCTTAGTGAATCTGTGATCCAAATTTAACATGGAGATAAGATGAGGATTTCAAGGTCAGAGCACAGAGAATAAAATGGGGAGGAAACTAGGGCACTAGCACATAGAGGGGAAATGCGAGCAAGAGAGAGAGAGAGAAAAAACCGAGAAAGAGTGCATCCTTGGGATAATGAGAGACACCATCGAAAGAAGCTGATACCCTTGGACAGGGAAGCCAGGTCGAGCGTTCAAAAGTAACCAGGTGAATGGGGAACCATTCTAAGGGATTTATGATAACTTATATTCATGATTTTTTAATATAAATAAACCCCTTATCACATCATGATTTTTCTTCTACGTAACATTGCATGTGAAAATGTACCAAAAGTAGTTGTCGCACTAAAATGTCATAGCGGTTCCCTACAATGATGAGAACCTAGAAGTGCTATGTGATTATTCTTAGATATATGTTCTATAGTGGGATGATATTTTTTGTAGGACACAAATGATACATTCTATCAAGGGTTGATACACATAGGACTTTGAGGAACCTTATCATGTTGTAATACCTTGGTGATATCTAGTAGGATATTATGAGAACGAGACCCGACAGTAGGAAATCCAAATTTATAAGGGTCATTGAATATTCCAATCTACGGATGTGTGTATTGGTCCTTAGAATTTAATATTATTATTAATGAGTATTATGACTTGTTCACTTAGATGTATTCATGAAAAACGAGATGACAAATGTTTGTGGTGAGGTATGATATTTTGGGTGCATCACGAGTAATACAACATTAATGAATAATGCAGGAAAGGATTTGTCCCTTATATTCTATAACAGAAGCTGATATCTCAGGCCCTTTGACGGTAATGATATAGCCTAAATAAATCCATAGACCTGTTGTTCTATTGGAAAGTTCAATTTTGGGAAAGTCAAAGAATGATAAATCAAGCACATGGGTTGACGACACTTTCATGAAACCCACTTGATTAGAGATATCGAGACAAAGAGATTATATTACATAGTAAGATCTCCTATGAGGTGACATGTCATTGAGGCATTAAATTCTTTCTCTATGGGTGCCTTGGTATGTTGCTAGATTCTAACCATGGAATTTGGCTTACTCCACCTAGTTCTACTGATAAAGAGGCACAGAGGGTCACACACTATGTGTATCCATTATCTCAGTTAAATAATATATTATTTATTATTTAAAATTTTTAATAAATATTATTCCCAGTTGTGGTTTAATAATTATTTATGGATGCCTATTCACATTTATCTTGACACTAGTTATTTGAGAGAATATATATTTTGGGCACAATAATTAATAAATATTTATTTTCTATTTAATAAATATAATATTTATATATTTATTAGTGAATATTTTAGTGATATTTATTCAATAAATAGATAATAATTATTAAAGGTTCAATAAATATTTTGGAGGATTGGTGGGCAGATTTAATGGTTCAGTATGAAATAATAATAATGAATATTAATTTATTAAATAATATTTAATTATAACTCGCAATATAATCACATGTCAGGAAATAATAATGTTGGTGTTATTATTTGACATGGTTTTTTAGCTAGGATTAATAAAATAATTAAGGGACTTGTGAAAATTATTTATTATTACCCTATTTAATTAAATACCCAGTTATATTATTCTTTCATTGTCCATGTGCTATCCAAGTGATTCTAATGTGGTTGTGCACAATGAATTAGAGAAAATCTCTCAAGCCTAGAGAGTTTTTTCCTCTCCAATAATGATCTCAAGAATAAGAGTGATCCTCCTCCACTGGATCAGGGAGGACACTTTGGATCAGTTCTCAAGGAAATTGAAGGTAGACATCACATGTGCAAGGATATTCCATTCTAGTATCTGTAGACTCCTTCCGCAAAGATACCTGGAACACATGTGGATCACTTCTATAGGAGATCTACCCTTGAATGTGGTTGAACACTTCAATGAAGAAAAAATCACCTTGGAGGTAATTCATTAATTAACCTAAATTAATTATAAACAAAATATGTTGATCCTCTCTCTAGGTTCCAGGTTTCTATTCCTTTGTCTAAATCCTTGATTCAATTTCATGAATACTGGCATTCACCATCGTATTGATTTAGGATTGTTCATTTAATATGGAAGAAATTAAAGTTGGGCACTGCCCATTTATGATCACAATGTGCCTAAAACCTATAAGTGGTATCAGAGGGGGCATATTATTATTTATAATTATTTAAATAATTCAAATATTATTTACAGTTTAATAATTTTGTTTTTAAATTCAAATTTAATCATATTTTCTAATATTAATTACAAGATCTTTTCTTCCTCTATCGTTTCTTTAAAATCTAATAGAAACTATTAATTTTTTGATTAAAATTAAATCTTGGAACTCATTCTAAGGTGACAAGTGTTCTATCTAGGTAACATAATAGTACACACCATGTAATCAAATCTACACAACATGTAGTTGTATTTAATGAATCAGGAGTACTTTGGAAATTACTCAACCCATGTGCATAAATGAAATTCAGTGTAGTTAATTCTTACACTGTGTGTTGACCAGGAAAGATTGGCACACAGTTAGCCAGACTACACACCGTGTGGCCCAATGGACACAACATGTAGTTATTTTCAGGTCAGGTCTGGGCCGTGTATTCCATACATGGCCTACCTGACCGGTGACTTTGTAACATAGAGTTAACACAATGTGTGTCCCACTAGACACTCTGTTTACTCCAAATTTATGAAGTATTCCTCACACACTGAGTCCCTAGGTGTGTACTTCAGATACACGGTGAAGAATTTTCACGCCGTGTAGATCAGATCTACACGCCGTGAACTTTTACCAATTACACAAATTTAAAATTTATTATATTATATAACCGTTGAGAAATGTAATTGAATGTAGATGTAAATCAGGGACATGCCATGTGATAGGATTTAATATATAAATATGTCTTATTAATATCTGCATAATATTCAAGATCTGCACATCTTGTATGAGTTTTATTATAGTTATTATTCTATGTGCATGCTATATGTCATAAAGAATAAAGTGTATACAATTATAATACATATTGGGTAGTTTTGGGTGGATAGTCATTGGGATACGTCCAAGTTACAAGTTATGAAAATAATTAACTTTAAAAGAATTTATTAATTTTTTTAAAATTATAATGTTTGAAAATCACAATGAAATTTAGAAAATTTTCAAGATAAGGGGATTGATTAATTAAAGATAACAATTAATCGATTTTAGTGTGATTTATCTTAGATAAAAATGATTAAAGATTTAAATGGTAGTTTTATTAAATGTGTAATTCATTGGATGCATGTGGATGATCATTAGCAAGACCAGACCTTTATATGTGATTAGTTTCCTTTTTAATTTATTATTAAATTAAATTGTTTGCTTATGTGGCTTCTCTCATCATTAATATGTAGGGAATGTGTTCCCATGGTTTGTTTTATGTAAACCCCCTAATTCCCCTCACAAGCATGTGAGTAAAAGAATATGTAATTGATGGAGCTCCCAAGCTAGTGGAGGCAGTTCAATTTAGGATCTATGGCGAAACCAATCCAAGGAGATACAAAGGTGCACATGTGGAAAGCTTTATAAATGAACCTAATTTGTTCTAGGTATTTCTCCCCTATGTCAGTGGTTAGTTTAACAACCTATATATAAACTAACCATTAGAAAAATCTCATGATCATGCCCATTATTTTATTTCTGTTAGTTGTATGGTTATTCATTAGGGATTTTTTGTCGTGATCACATAATTAATGAATTAACAAGCATGCAAGATTGAACTAAAATAAACTGGATTATACATAAATATTATCTAATACATGGTTAATCACTTAATCTTATCCCAATTAATATTAAAAATCATGTTAAAAGATAATAAATGGAAATTTACATATAAAAGATAAAATACCTCAAAAAATATTAAGTTGGTATAGCCTTCCATTACTTTAGTTAGAATCAAACCATAGTTCATAGTACTTGACCAGCCAAAGTTGGGATGATTTCAATTATCAGGGAATTATAAGTAGAGGTTTTGGGTTGACTTGACTTTACTTACATCAAGGGTTGACACGAAAGCAGGACTTGGTGTAACTAAGCGGAAAAGGTTGAGGAAATCCAAAATTAAGGATTTCAGGATTGGGGAGTCCACTCAATAGATCAAGGAGCTATGAATTAATACAATTGTAATTTGAAATGTCTACCTAAAACCTTTAAAATTGCATTACCAGCCAAATTTGGGGTAATATGAAGGGCAATATGGATCATTACTACTATAATGTCAAAGAAATAGGATATTCTGAATCCAATGGTATGGGTTATTGGGTTTCGATAAAATAGTGGGATACTAATGAATATTTATTTATTTATTTATCTTAATTTTATCAGATAAAGTACTAAAACACTATTCATATTATTTTTAGAAATGACATAAAAAATGACATCAAACATATCATTGTAATCAATACTCGATATGAAAACCTTCTCACCGACAATAATTTATAGAAGTGGAAAAGGCGCCTTCGGGTCATCCTTCACCATGAAAAGAAACTGTGTGTGCTGGAAAAACCTTTACCAATTTCTCCTGGAAATGAGGAGAGTGATGGGGAGCTCTCTGTGTATGAGAAACATCTGAATGATGTCATGGATGTTCAGTGCATTTTTCTATCATCCATGTCTAATGATCTTTTGAAGCAGCATGAGGAAATGGATGCATATTACATGATGTATCACCTTTGGGATTTCTATCAAGAGAAGGAGAGACAAAAGAGGTATGAGATCTCCAATGATTTTTTCACAACTAAGATCGGAGAGTCTATGCCAGCTAGGTCTCATGTGGTCAAGATTATTGGCTATATTGAGCATCTGGACATCTTATGGATTAAATTCCAAAATGAGTTGCATACATATCTCATACTATCATCACTACCCAAGACCATATCTAGTTTTATTGTGAATTATAATATTATAAATAATGATAATAGTTTATCAAAAATTATGACCCTGATTCACAACGTGGATAAGGACCTGGGATGTGACAATCCCACGGTCTTCATGGTAAATAGGAAGAGGAAAGACAAGGTAAAGGGGCATAAGACCTATAAATAGTCTAAAACCCCTAAGCACCATCCGATCAAGAAGATAAAGATCCAAAGGTTGGGAAAGTAAAAGGATACAGTGTGTTTTGCATGTGGAAAGTTTGACCACTAGAAGAGAAACTACACCCAGAGGCAAGGGGAAGCCAAATGTGTGTTCATTATCGAGTGAAATCTTTCCATTTCAACACATTGGGTATTGGATATAACTTGTGGTGCCTGCATATGTATTTCAATATAGGAATAAAGTATATTTTGTGAAATTTACAGAGGATAGGTGGATCTACGAGCTGACAATGGTTCGTGGCTAGATGCTCTTTCCATTATTGGCCACCACCTTTCATTGCCGACAAGGATAATTTCAGTTTTAGTTGACTTTGATTATGTACCAAGTGTTACCAAGAACATCATTTTTTTATCAAGTTTGGATACATATGGGTTTATTTTCATGTTTGTAAATAAAACTTTTTTCTTTTATAAGGACAACATATGTTATGGTATGGCACATTTAAATAATGATCTATTTGTTTTAAATTATGAAAACCGAGTGTTGGAAATTGATAACTAATTAAGTTCACATGACTCATATAACACCCAATTGTGGAATCACCGCCTCGATCATGTAAATGAGAAGTGTTTAAAAATGCTCTGTCAATATGGTTATTTAGACTCTTTTGAGCTAAAACCACTTGAAAGATGTAATGCTTGTTTACAAGGGAAAATGACCAAACCGACATTTGGTGGATAGGGTGAAAGGGCCATAGAGTTTCTAGGATTGGTACACACTGATGTGTGTGTACCATTTACAGTAGAATCTGGATGTGGATATCCTTACTTTATAACTTTTTCTGATGACTTGATTATATATGGGTATATTTACTTGATGAGGTATAATTATAAGTACTGTGATAAATTCAAGGAATTCAAGAATGAAGTAGAGAATCATCTTGGTAATAAGATAAAGAAGATTAGATCAGATTGAGGTGGAGAATATCTTAACCAAGAGTTAAATGACTTTCTATTTGATTTTGGGATTCGATCTCAACTCACTCCACCCTATACACCATAGTGGAATAGTGTTAGTGAAAGAAGGAACCATACCTTTTTGGACATGGTAAGGTCGATGATGAGTATTTCAAATCTTCCATTATCCTTTTGGGGATATTCGTTACTAATTGCGACATAAAAATTTAACCGAGTACCAACTAAAGTAGAAAACGGAATTCCCTTTGAGCTCTGGAGTGGAAAGAAACCCATTTTATCGTATACACGTGTATGGGGATGCGATGCATTTGTTAAGGATATCTCAAGAAACAAACTAGAACCTTGGGGAATGAATTGTATATTTATAGGTTATCCTAACAAAACAAAAGGATACTACCTATACAATACCTCAGACAAGAAAGTGACTGTTGCCAGACAATCCATTTTTCTTGATAGGGAGAACATCGTTAAAAAGGATAGTGGGAGAAAGATTGACTTCGATGACGTTGATGCTCAAGATACACATGAGTTTGTATAGGTTCAAGTTCTATAGGTCTCTATGGAATGAGTGGTTCATGAAACAAAAGTACTTTGTAGGAGTAAAAGTGAGGTAAGGGAACCAAAGAGATATGGTTTTATTCTCGCTGAGGATGGTGACTCATTATTATTGGACAATGATGAACCTAACTCATACAAGGACACAATAGAGATCTTATAAGCAACTATATGGCTAGAAGCTATGAATTATGAGATGTATTTTTTGTATTAGAACCAATTTTGGGTTCTGGTTGATGCGCCAGTTTAAGTAAAGCCTGTAGGGTGTAAATGGGTATTCAAGAGGAAACTGGGCATAGAAGGTAAATTAAGTACCTATAAATCAAGTCTAGCGGCTAAAGGGTTTAAACAACACCAAATAATTTACTATGATGAAACCTTTTTTCCAGTTTCCATGTTTAAATCCATCATAATAATACTTTCCATACACACTTAGCATGATTATGATATTTGGTAGATGGATGTCAAAACTTCATTCCTTAATGGGAACCTTTAGGAATATGTCTATATGACACAACTAGATGGGTTTTTGGAACCAGGTGATTCCAAAACGATTTTCAATTTGTAGATATCCATTTATGGATTGATTCAAGCATCTAGTTCATAGAACATTTGATTTTATGAATCCATAATAGAATTTTGTTTCATTAAAAATGAATGTGAGCTGTGTGTTTACAAAAGTTTTAATGGGAATATGTTCATTATCATGTTAGTATATGTTGATGACATATTACTTATTGGAAACAAAATACCGGTATTACAATCTATTATGGACTGGTTGAAAAAGTGATTATCCATGAAGGAATTTGGTGAAGAATCCTACATTCTAGTGATGTAGATCATTAATGATAGATCCAAGAGGCTATTTGGACTAATTAAAAGTACATATATTGAAGAGGCACTAAAAATATTTAGTATAGAAAAATCCAAGAAGGTATTGTTTTCAGTGTCACATGGTTTACATCTTTCTAAGAAAATGTGTGCCCAGACACAATATAAGAAAGATAGAATGAGTAAGATCCCATACTCTTTGGAAATAGGATCAATCATGTATTCCATGTTATGTACTAGACTTGCTGTTTCCTATGCACTGAGCATGGTAAGAAAATATCAAGAAGATTCTAGATAATTATATCAGACTAATATTAAGACTATCCTTAAGTATATGAGAAGAACTAAGGACATGTTCCTGGTGTATGGAGGAGATGAGGAGCTTGTCATCAGAGGGTATGCTGATACTGGTTTTCAGGTAGATCAAAATGATCTGAAGTCACAATTGGGATATATTTTTTGTCTCAATAAAGGAGCTGTGATCTAGAATAGTTCAAAGTAGCCAATTGTAAATGAGTTTATAGTGGATTATGAGTATATATTGGATTATGATGAAGCTAAATAATCCATCTGGATTCAGAGCTTTGTCTAGGAGATTGATGTGGTACCTAGCAGTAAAGACCCTATCACATTGCATTGTGATAATACTACAGTTTTGGCTCTGGAAAAAGAGATAAGGTCATATCAACAAACAAATCATATACTTCGTATATATCACTTCTTGAGGGTTTTTATCAAAAGGGATAAGTTTAATTGAGAATAGTATCCATGGAAGAGAACATGGAGGACCCCTTGACTAAAGGCCTATCTCAGCAGAAGCATGAGTATCATGTGAGATCTAGTAGACTAAAGGTTATTAGCTGTTGGCTCTAGTTCAAGTAGGAGTATGTTGGATTTAGTTCCCTATAACCAAATTGTTTTTTTTTTACTTTATGAAAACTTATATTCGTGGTTCTTGAATATCAATAAAATTCTTATCACATCATGATTGTTCTTCTGCATATCATTGCATATGATAATGTTCTTAGAGTAGTTTTCACACTAAAAGGTCATAGATTTTCCCCGCTATGATGAGAATCCGGATGTGCTATGAAACTATTATTAGATATATGTTCTATAGTTGGATGAAATCATTTGAGGGGAATAAATGTTATAGGATATCATGGGTGGATACTCATAGGTATTTTATGCACCTTCTCGTGGTGCATGACCTTGGTGATATCTAGTAGGATAATATGAGAACAAGACCCAACTGTAGGAAATACATATTTATAAGTGTCGTTGGAACAAAAAGTTTGATTCTTTAATGTTTGAGAAAAGGTTTGACCATAACAACATCAATCAATGTTTCTTTCATAAGGTGTTAAATAATGGTTTCTTTATCATACTTATCCTACATGTGAATGATATGTTCCTAGAGGTTATATACATTAAATGGGTTTATGGGATAGAGAATTATTTTTCTAGATGGTTACAGATAAAGGAACTTTTTTACTCTATGTCAATTTTGTGGATACAAATTAAGAGAGAAAGGAAAATTATGATTTGAGTTTTTTATCAAAATGAGTACATATGAAAGGTCATCGAGCAATTTAGAATAAATGAATGACAAAAAGTGTCAACCTCATTGGATAGAAACATAAAATTATTTGAGTATGAAGAATAAATAATGGAAGATAATTCTATGTACATGGGGAACATTTTTTTTGAATTAGCGATATGAAGTTTGATTAAAGTCATGTTATTTACAATTCTAGTCAATATATTTAGAGTGGAATTGGTTAGTTGATTTATTGAGAATCAAAGAAAGTCACACTTGTAATTAGTTAAATGGATTCTATAGTATCAATAAGTTTTGGGAGATGTAGATTTGTGTTTTATAATGGGTGATCTGTTATAGGGTTTTGTTAATGCATACATTAGAAGAGATGTAAATACATGGAAGAGTTTCACATGTTTTTTACTTAACCCCGATGGGACAAATATAAGTTGGATGTCAAGGTTGTAACTAGTTATAACACTATCTATAATGGAAACTAAATATGTGGTTGTCACAAAAAGAAGGGAAAGAACTGATATGGTTGAAGTGTTTATTATAGGGTCTTAGAAGTAGTTAAAAAAGTGTATTTCTTTACTATGATATTCTAAGTTAAATGCATTTAGATAATGATCAAGTGTTTATCTCATAGAAAATTTACATTGACAAAAAATATCAATTGAACTGAAAGATGGTGGAGGATAGCATGCTATAATTATATAAGATTAGTGAAATGCTAAATCTTTCCAACATGTTTTCCAATATTTTAGTCTAGTAAATTTTAGGTAAGCGTTGTACCTTAGTGAAACTAGGGTAACCATAAGGTGTAATGGATATTCTGTTAGTTTCAATGGAAGTTGGAATGATATTATTTTCTTAAGTGTTCGTAGTTGTAGTGTTTCCTTTCATGTAGTCATCAAGTGGGTGATTGTTAAGAAATGTGAATAATATTTCACGTTTTCCATTATCTATGTCCATAATGAGGAACCCTAGAAATTAGATCTCAAAAATTCATGTTTGTCTACAATCGTAGAAGTCCAATGGAGGCAAGGGTCTATAATTTGATGTTTCGAAAGATGGTTACATGTGGTCATGAATTGATGATATCATGTAGAAGTTATGGAATATAATATATTTCTCCTATTGATATTATGTGATCCATGTTTTATAAATTATTTAGAAAATATATTACATAAGGTTTTTCATCAAGATGATACATAAGAGAAACTTTCACATTCTTTAGAAATTGATTATTACAGTATATGAACTTATGGGAAATTTTATGTTGAAAAGAAAAATAGCGCGACCACCAAAAACTTCAGAAGTTGGTGGATGAAATTGAATGGATGTACCTCGCTACTTTGGTGGAGTTGGACCACTTGTACACATGTTGAGTTATTAGTGATCTAAATGGATGATTTTTTAAATGTTATTGTAATCTTGTAACTTATAGGAAATGAATGTAAGAAATAGTGTTCTCTTATATATGTTTGTATAAATTCAAAACCACATTAATATTTGTTTTAATTATTCATTTTATTTGTTTTTCATGAATATTTATTCCATGATATAATCATACTTGAGTGCGTTGTGGGGATCTTTTGGTCTGGTATTTTCTAAAGTTTTGTTCCATTTAAGAATATTATATAGGTTTTACTTATAGTGATCATTGTTTCTAAATCAAAATAAGAGTCCTTACATACTGCACCAATGCGAACATGCTTATATTAAAGAATATTCACGTCATTATTAACCTTTAGCACATCTTCTAGGGGGTCGCACTAATAATGGATGACATGGACATTAGGATAAACCAAACCCCACTCATCATCCTTAATCTATAGAGGCATGGAAGGTGTGATTCTACCAAGTTTTCTTTTATCATCTTTCAGTTTAGGTTCCAAGGTTTTGTCATTGTGAATTTGGAAGTGAAGGTGGCTCAGGTTTTCTTATTTGATGTATCTGATTTCCTATGAAGTTTTTTGGGTGTTTTATTAATATTTTCTCCCAATTTTTGGTGGTTATATCGACATGTATTTTTCTTCTATGGTGGATCTTCTTGTGAAATAGATAGTTTGAATGTGTGTGGGTTCAATGGTGAGTTGATGTTTCGACAATGATGGATTCAATGACAGAATGCAGTCATAGATAGCTCAGTGGTGTGTGGACCAAAAGTGGTGAATTGTGGTCAGAATTCTATTTATATTATCCATAGGTGTTGGGAAACTATAATATAGAAATCAGGGTGTCTATGAGACTGGAATAGAAGATGGTTCCCCTCGATCATCATGAGAAATGAACTTGTGAGCATATAAGTATTTTGAATGTTTTTTTAATTTTAGATTGTAGTTTGGTTTTGAAATTTGAAATTGAATTGTATAGAATTTTTAGTTTTAATTTTTTTTTTGTTGTATGTTGGATATTATGTGAATGTTCACACTCAACCTCAAAAAGTGTTTTTATAAAATAATAAAAAATAGAGTGACTGGATTAGAAAGAAACTCATTACGTCATATCCAAATCCCCTATTCTAAGGAAAGAACCCCTAACCATATCTAGATCCAAAATTTTCACTCATAATAGATGAATATGGGCCACCATGGTTTGAAAATATTAATAAACCAACAAAATCTTACCCCATGCCTCCTAAATAGATTACAAACTATTACACTTAAATATTTCTTTCTCATAAGTTTTAGTCTCCTCTTAACAAAAATGATAAGAAATACCATAAAGTACATGTCGATGAACCCTAAAGTCTATTCATCAAAAGTACCCCAATAAAACCTTTCCACAAAAAATGAACAAACTTTATAGAGAGATTCAATAAAATTAGATTTTTAAAAAAATCATCATTATCAAACACTGATCTATTAATTTTAACATATAATAAGATCACAATAATAAGAAGCTATCATTTGAGAAATACCGTACCATCAAATAACTATTTAGATGATGCATAACAAAAAATTATAGAATAATATATATCTATATAATTTATGAACTGAACCACCTTCAAAAGATCTCACGAAGAAAGATAATCCCTTAAAATACCTCTAACTATTTCATTTTCAATCCTAGAAATAATAGTTAACCTAGAAAATTTATTGCTGATATAAAAAGTCACCAGAACATCCAAATGTTGACATTTCTTCCATATGAGATTCACCAGTAAAATCTCTCCATGAAAAGATATTTTGAACCCCAAAAGCTAAAAAAAATAAAACTTGGTCTCTAGATAAGGTGATAATGAATAATATTAGTTTACAGAAAATAATTTTACATCAAAACCTTTTCAAATAAATATTGAGGACTTCTAAATAGTAACCAAATATTTTTAGAAATGGGATTCATGTTAAATTTTCAAAGATATACAAATCCCAGGACACCCCTATGATTTTGTCTATATATAAACTCCCATGATAACCAATTATTTTTATTTCACCCATCAACACTCCCCCACTAGATTATTACAAAAAAGCATACAGAGAAATTGTATAATAATATTAGGTATTTGAAATATTGATATTACATAAAGTTTAATTGATTATACAAAATATTTCAATAGAACCACCTCACCAGCTTTAGAGAGTATCTTCTGTTAATAACTAAATATTTTATTCCAAATTATATCCACCACCTTTGAAAACACATCCCTTTACGACCTACCAATTACTCTAGGCATCCTAAGATATTTATTATACAAGTCAATTTGCCTCACCCATAGGAAATAACACAGTTCATCCATGAGAATTATATAAACTCTCTTAATGAAAAATATCATAGATTTATAGAACATAACATTTTCCCCACATGCACTCTCATAAGCTCTAATAACTTCAACAATCACTTGTAAATTCTGGAAATTGGATTTATCAAGTAGCATGATATCATTAGAAAAAAGGTGGGAAACCTCAAGCCTATTCTGACTCACAAGACCCCCATTTAGTCTCCCATAAACAGAATCCTTAACATCCATATTTAAAAAAATATCTACAATAATATTAAAAATTTATAAGGAAAATAGTTCATTATGTCATAACCTTCTTGATGGGTGAATAACTTATGAAACACTATTATTAATCTTGACCCAAAATAAAACTAAATAAACACACCTCCCCACATTATGAAAAAGCCTTCCTCCACAATTATGAAAAAGCCTTCCTCCACAACACATAATATAAAAAACCCCATTAAACATGGTCATATGCCTTCATCATATTGATTTTTAAACCTAAATCACCCTTCTTAAATGTTGAACTATACTTTATATAATAAATAAATTCACGCATAATAATGAAATTATTAGTGATGAGGCATGATGAAACAAAATAACTATTCATCTTAGAAATAATATATGGAAAGATATTCCCCAACATGTTATCCAAAACTTTCAAAAATAGTTTATAAGTAACATTAAAAATATCAATGGGTCTAAATTTCTTAATAAAAAAGGATTTCCCAATTTAAGCATAAGGATAAAAATAGTCTTGTTGAAATATTAGAGAGGGATAATACTATTCAAAAAATAATTTATCATCTCAATAATATTCTCTATGAAAAAATCCTTGTATTTCTTATTAAAAATGGATTTAATCCCATCAAGTCTAGGATCCTTAAAATAATGCATCATCCTTAGATATTTCACTACTTAATCATAATTAATAACCATAAACAATAAGAAATTCATATCATATATAATCATAGACTCCAAAAAACCCTCAATATCTTTCAAAATAAAACTATTCTTAGAAGAAAATTGTTGGAGTTGGTGATTAGAACCAACTTCTATGTACTTTATGATAAAAAATATTCATAGTTTTTAAATATTAATAAACTCTATCAAATCATGATTTTTCTCCTACATAACATAATATTTGATAATGTCCTTGGAGTAGTTGTCACACTAAAAGGTCATAATAGTTCTATTCTATGATAAGAACCTAAAATTTCTAGGATACTGTTATTAAATATATGTTATAAAGATAAATGATATCATTTTAGGGACATAAATGATATAGTCTATTAGTGGAGGAGACTCATAGGAATTCGAGTCACCTTCTCCTGGTGTACTCCCTCAGTAATATCCAGTGTAAGATATTATAAGAACGAGAGCCACCAGTAGGAAATACATATTTATAAGTTTCATTAGATATTTCAATATATGGATATGAATATTGATCCTTATACTTTACTTTTATTATTAATGAGTTTTATGAGTCACATACTTTGAGTAATAATGAAAATCATGATGACATATGTTCACAGCGTGGTATGATATGTTGGGTGAATCATGAGTAATATTGCATTAATGAATAATGTGATAAAATATTTTTCCCTTATATTTTTTAACAAAAGTTGATATATCATACAATTTTATGGAAATGATATAGAATAAATAAATACATGGCCATGGTGTTCTCTATAAAAGTTCAATTTTCAAGAATCCAAAGAAAGAGACATCGAGCACATAGGTTAATGGCACTAGCATTCAACCTGTTTAATTAGATATATCATGATAAAGGGATTATATTACACAATAATCATTTTTATGAGGTATTGTGACATTATGGAATTAAATTCTTTATCTATGGGTGCCTTGGCGTGTTTCTAGACGATAATCTTGGACTTTAGGCTATTTCACTTAATGCCTCTAATAAAGAGGCCTAGAGGGTCACACACCAAGTGTACCCATAATCTCTGTTAAATAACACAATATTATTTATTATTTATCAAGTCAAATAAATATTATTCCCTCATGTGGTTTAATAATTATTTATGTTTTTTTGATCGCATGTATTCCACCACCAATTATTCAAGAGAATATAATGTGATCATAATATTTAATAAATATTTATTTGATATTTAGTGAATATAATATTTATTTACTTATTGTCCAATAATGCTATAATATTTATTTAATAAATAAATAGTCATTATTCAAGGCCCAAAAAATATTGTGGAGGAATGGTGGACTGATTTTAATGGTCAGGTGAGAAATAATAAATATTGAATATTATTTGATTAAACAATATTGAATTTAATTTGAAAGTAAATATCACATCGAGAAATAATAATAATAATATTATTTGATATGGGGTTCTATAGGGATTAAATAACTAATAAAAGTCACGTTTTAAATTATTTTATTTTAACCCTGATTGTATATAAGACCAATTATATTATTTTCTCATAGAGTGACAATTAATATTTTTGGTTGTGCACAATATATTTAGAGAATTATCTCAATACATAGAGATATCCCTTATCCAATAATTCTCCCAATAATGGAGAGAGACCTTCCTCCACCTCCCACTCTCAATTCAAGAGAGATCAAGGAGAACAATTTGGAAGTAGTTCTCATGGAGATCAAAGGATGAAGACGCAAGCGGCATGATCTTCTGTGAAAGAGCCAGAATATTCCTATGATGATATTTGGATATTTTTGAACACATGTGGATCACCACTAGAGGGAATACTCTCTTTATTCCTATAACACAACAATGGTTCCTTGTAGATCTTTTTTCAGATCTATCAATGGAGAAAGAATTCCAACAAGGTAATTATTTAAATAACTAAATTAATTATAAATAATATTTGATGATCTTCCATATGGTTGAAGAGTTTTATTCACTATTTGTTTTCATTGATTCAATTCCATTTATCACAACATTTATCATCAGGTAGATCTCAGATTGATTATTGACCGTGACAAAACAAAAGTTGGGAAATACCCACCACATGCTTCCACTAAGCTCAGAACTTACAAGTGGTATCAGAGTGGTCATATAATTATTTATAACAATTTAAATGTTATTGATTTTTTTTTCATTTTTCATTTAGTTTTCAATTCAAGTTTAATCATTACTTTAATCTGAATTGCAATATATGCTTATTCCTCCTTCATTTCTCATAGATCTAATAAAAATGATTAATTTAATGAATGTAATAAAATTGAGGAACTAATCAAGAGGTGTTGAGTATTTTGGATAGATAACATAGTAGTACACACTGTGTAATCGGGGTTACATGCCCTGTTCTTGTGTTCAATGCATCGAGAATTAATTTGGAAATTAATTCAAACCATGTGAATTAATGAAATGTGGTGTATATATTTCTTATACCGTGTGTTGACCGGGACAACCCGATGCACGTTCAGTGGGAGTACACTCCATATAGCCTACATACATGGCCTTTAGTCCCTTTGAGTCACAAACGGGATGTGTATTACCATACACATCTTACCTGACTTTTGACTGTGTACCTCAGAGACCACATGTCGTATAATATCTTAAACATGACATGTAATCCAATTTTCTGAGGCATGATTTACACATCGATACCCAAGGTATGTTCCTTAGATAGATAGTGAGAGATGTATATGTCATGTAGCTCACCTGCACACATTGTGTACTTATAATAAATCACAATTTTTTTAAATTTATTTATTATGCTATGTAAACCTTATAAAAATGTGATTATATGTGGTCATTAAGTTGATAGGACACACCACGTGATGAGTTTTAATATTTATATATAAATACTTAATTAATATATGTTTAATGAACAAATCTTCATATCAAGTATGAGTTATATTATAGTATTTACTCTATATGTATTGAAGAATAACACATGACTGAGAAATCATGTAATTCGTGTAATAATTAAGTTGATATTACACGTCATGAATGTATGTGGTAAGTTTTTTATGCCATATGTCACAAGATTAAACTGCATATGAGGATAATACATGTTGGGTAGATTTGGATGGTTATTCACCATGTTGCCTCCAAGGTATATTTATGTACACAATAATTTTAAATAAATTAATTTAATTTGTTTGAAATTAATATGGATGAGAATATAAAGGAAATTTGAATGAGAATTAAGATTAAATAATTAATTAATTAAAGAAGATAATTAATTAATTTGATCACAATTATCTTAAATAAGAACAATTAAGAATTGAATGATTTTTATTAAATGTTTAATTCATTACATACATGTAGATGATCATGAGCATAGAGTAAACCTTTATATATGATTGGTTTCATTTAATTTATTATTAAATTAAATTATTGGCCTATGTTCCATCTCTCTTATTATGTAAGGGCCTATGCGCCCATGGTTTCTTTTATGTAAAATTTTCCCCCTCACCTATATGTGAGTAAAATCATATGTAATAGATGGAGATCTCAAGCTACTGGATGCATTTCAAGTTTGGAGCTGAGGTGAAACCAATCCAAGAGAGAAACATATGTGTACATGTGGAAAGCTCTAACATGAACTTTAATTTGTTCAAGGTGTTTTCCCCAAGGTCAAAGTTTAGTTTATCACCTAATAGATAAACTATCCACTAGTAAAATCTCATGATCATACCACTTAATTAATTTATTTCTATCTAGTTTCATGTTTATTTCTATAAGGAGGTTTTTTCATGATCATATGAAAAAAACAAATCCACAGTTATGTAAGATAGAACTAAAATAAATTGTCTTGTGTGTATATATTTTCTAAGACATGATTAATTACTTAAGTAAATCCACTTAATATTAACAAGCATTTGATAATGATAATAACTAAAAATTTATTCATAAAAGTATAAAATCCCTTAATAATATATATTAAGTCAGTATAGCTTTCCACTACTTCAGTTAAAATCGAACCATAGTTTAAAGTGATTGAACAACTAAAGTGGGGGTGCTTTATATTATCATGAAATTCGAACTTGAAGTTTTGGGTTGACTTAAATTAGTTCACATCAAGGGTTTAATTAAAAAAATTACTTGGTGTAAATATGTGGCAAGGGCTGAGGAAAACCAATTTAAGAATTTTTGGAATAAGGAGTCCACTCAAAATATCAAGGAGTTGTGAGTTAATGTATTTTTCATTTATAATTCCTACATAAAACCATTAAATTTTCATGTCGAACCAAATTTGGGGTAATTATAAGGGGAATATAGATCCTTGCCACTAAAATTTACATGTAATATGATATTTAGAAGCCATTGGTGAAGACTATTGAGTTTTAATAATATAATGGGAGACTAATGAATATAAAATTAATTTATTTTTTGAAATTTTATCAGATAAAATACTAATATTCTACCCATATTATTTATAGAAACAACATTAAAATGGCTTCAAACATATCACTATGATCCATACTTGAGAAGGATAACAATCTCACCAGAAAAAGTTTCCAATAATGGAAAAGGGGTCAATTCATTATCCTTCTCCATGAAAGGAAATTATATTATCTGGAAAAAACTATTCCTAAAGCACATGGAAAAGATGATAGTGAAGAAGAATTATCTCTCTTTTAGAAACATTTGGATGATGCTATAGATGTTCTGTGTTTCATGATATCATCCATGAACAATGATCTTTGGAGGCAACATGAGGACATGGATCCATATAGAATGATGGCACACCTTTGGGATATCTATCAAGAGAAGGAGTGACAAGAGAGGTATGAGATCTCTAGTGCTTTGTTTACAACTAATCTTGGAGATCCTGTACTAGCTGGGCCTCATGTATTCAAGATTATTGTCTACATTGAATGCTTATACATCTTAGGGATTAAATTTTTGGATGAGTGATGTACAGATCGCATACTTCTATTACTCCATAAGACCTTCTCCAATTTTATAGTTAATTACAATATGTCAAATAATTAGAAGATTCTTTTGAAACTTATCACATTGATTTTTCAAGTGGATAAGGACATGATGTGTAATAAACTCATAATGATTATAATGAAAAAGAAAAGGAAAAACAAGGAAAAGGGGCACAAGACTCATAAAAAAATCTAATGCTCCTGAGAATCGTCCTTCCAAGAAGAGTAAGATCTAGAGGTAGGTCAAGGAAAAAGATGTAGTATGTTTTTCATGTGGAAAGACAAGACACTAGAAGAGTAATTACACCTAAAATAATGGGTAAGCTAAATATTAATTCATTATCGAGTGTATTTTTTCAATATCTACACATTGGGTATTAGATACAACTTCTAGTGCACAAATTAGTATCTAAATGTAGTAACCACATAGATTTTGAAATATTGCTAAACGATAGGTGGATATTAGAGATGATAATGGTGTATGGTTGGATTCCCTAACCATTAGGGACTACCACCTTTCATTGCCAACATGAATGATTTTTGTTTTAAAATATTTTTATTATATACTGATGGTTACCAAAAATATAATTTCTGTATCATTCCAAGATGCATATGGGATTTTTTCAAGTTTGGAAATAAAATTTGTTTCTTTTATAAAGATAAGATATATTTTAGTATGGAAAATTTAAATAAAGGTATTTATGTTTTAAATTATGAAAACAAGGTATTCGAAATTGGTGATGAATCATGTTCACACAACTCATATAACACCCAACTATGGAATCACTGTCTTGGTCATGTAAATGCGAAGCCTTTAAAAAATCTCTATCAAGATGGTTATTTAGAATCATTTGAGCTAAAACCACTTTAAATATTTCATGCTTGTTTACAAGAAAAATGACCAAACTTCTTATTTAGTGTACAAGGTGAAAGGTACATAGATCTTCTAGGATTGGTATACCCTGATATGCGTGAAATGTTTACAGTATAATATAGAGGTGGATATTCTTACTTCATAACTTTTACTAATGAATTGAGTAGATATGGATATATCTAATTGATGAGGTATAATCCTGAGTCCTTTGATAAATTAAAAGAATTAAATAATTAAGTAGAGAATCATCTTTAAAAGAAGATAAATAAGATTCGATCAGATTGAGGTGGTGAATATCTTAACCACGAGTTTATCAACTTTCTATGAGAGTTTGGGATTCTGTCACAAATCAGTACACCATACACACCATAGTAGAATGGTGTTTGTAATACATGGTAATATTAATGATGAGTCATGAAGCTATTCTATTATCCTTTTGGGGATATGAATTACAAATTGTGACTTACACATTAAACTGAGTACCATCTATATAAGAAAATGGAATTCACTTCTAGGTATGGAGTGGAAAGAAACCTACTTTTTTGCATACACGTGTATGGGGTTGAGAGGAATTTGTTAAGGCCATTATAGGAAACAAAATTGCACCCTTGGGCGCAAAGTGTATCTTTATAGGGTATCCAATGGAAATAAAGGGATACTACCTATAAAACTCTTCATACAAGAAAGTGATTATCACCAGAAAAGCCATCTTTCTTGAGAGGGAGAACATCCTAAAAAAGGATATAGGAAGTAATATTTAATTTGATGAAGTTGATGCTCAAGATAAATTAGATTTGGTATAAGAATAGATTCCACAGATCCCTGTATAATAAATAGTTCCTGAAACACAAGTGTTGTGTATGGGCATAATAGAGGTAAGAGAACTAGAGAGATATACTTTTCTAGTCACCAAATATGGAGACTCATTATCCGTGGATAATGATGAACCTATCGCCTTCAAAGAGTCAGTAGAGAGTTCAAAATATATAATATGAAATGAATCCATGAATTCTGAAATGGATTCCATATATCATAACCAAGTTCAAGTTCGGGTTAATGCACTAGTTGATGTAAAGTCGGTTGGGTGAAAATGAGTATCCAAGAGAAAATTATACATGGTAGGTAAAGTAAATACCCATAATGTGGGACTAGTGGCTAAAGGGTCTAAACAAAATTAAGGAATTTAATATGATGAATTATTTTTCACCAGTTTCCATATTTAAATCCATCATAATTATACTTGCTATATCAGTTTACCATGAATATGATATTTGGTACATGGATGTCAAAACTACATTACTTAATGGGGACCTTGAGGAAGTTGTCTATATGACACAACCAGAAGGGTTTGTGACTCCAAGTGATGCCTAAAAGATTTAAAAGTTGCATATATCCATTTATATATTAGAACAAATCATCCATGTCATGGAACATTTGATTCAATGAATCCATAAAAGAATTTGATTTCATTAAGAATGAATGTGAGGCATGTGTTTACAAGAGGTTTAGTGGGAATTTGGTAGTTATCCTAGTATTATGTGTTTATGACATAATAATTATTGGAAATGATATACCGATCTTACATTCTATTAAGGACTGGTTAAAAAAGTGTTTCTCTATGAAATACTTAGGTGAAGCAACCTATATTCTAGGGATCAAAATCATTTGTGATAGATCCAAGAGGCTATTTTTACTATGTGAATATACATATATTGACCAAATAATAAAGATATTTATTATCGAAAAATACTAGATGGGATTTGTTCCAGTGTCACATGGTTTAAATCTTTCTAAGAAAATGTTCTCATACAAAACAAGAGAAAAATATTTTTCTACTATTAAGGCTATCCTTAAGTATCTGAGAAGTACTAAGGATATGTGCCTTATGTATTAAGGAGATGAGGAGATGGTCCTATGGGGTAATAATGATGCTAGTTTTCAGATAGATCAAAATGATCTGAATTTGTAGTTAGTTTATGTTTTTTGTCTCAATGGAGGAGGTGTGAGATGGGAGAGTTCAAAGTAGTCATTTTTCACTGATTCTATAATGAAGTCTGAGTATATAGCTACTTATGATGAAGCCAAGGAAGCCGTTAGGATACATAATTTTTTACAAGATCTTGAATTGGTACATAACACTAAAGACCCTATCACATTGTATTGTGATAACACTACAACGATGGATCCTATAAAATATCCATGGTCACACTAATAGAAAAATAATATACTCAGAAAGTATCACCTTTGAGAAATTTTTATCAAATTGGTGAAGTTATATTAAGTAGTGTACCCAAAAAAGAGAAGATGGTAGAACCCTGGACTAATGGCATATCTTAGTAGAATCATGAGTATCATGTGAGAGATACAAAACTGAATGTTCTTAGTAGTTGGATCTAGTGAAAGTGAGAGTCTGTTGGTATTGGTGCCCCAGAACCAACTTCTGTATACTTTAAGATAACTTTTATTCATAGTTTTTTAATACTAATAAACTCTTTATCACATCATGTTATTTCTTCTATGTAACATAGTATGTGATAATGTCCTAAGAGTTTCTATTGTGCTAAAATGTCATAGGAGATCCCTACTATGATGAGAACCTAGAAGTTTTATGGCACTATTCTTTAATATATGTTCTATAGTCAAATGATATCATTTGGGGGACACAAATGATACAAGATATCTGGGGTGGATACTCATTGGACTTTTAGGTACCTTCTGATGGTGTACTCCCTTGGTAATATCTAGTGTATGATATTATTAGAAAACAACCCTCCAATAAGAAATCCACATTTATTTGTGTCATTGGATGTTCCTATCTTAGGATGTGTGTATCGATTGTTATACATTAATAACATTATTAATGAGTATTACGAGTCACATACTTTGATGTATTAATAAAAACCGTGATGGCACATGTTCCTGATGAGGTAGGATACATTGGATACAACATGAGTAATATTGCATTAATGAATAATGCAAGAAAGGATTTTTCCATTTTGTTCTTTAACATAAGTTTAAATCTCATTCCCTTTGATGGAAATGATTTATCCTCAATAAATCTATGTCCATATAATTCTATAGGCATGTTTAGTTTTCTGGAAGTCAAAGAAAGAGACATCAATCACATATGTTTATGGAACTAGCACGAAACCTTCTTAATTATAAATATCATGATAAAGGGATTATATTACACACTAAGAATCTGTATGAGTTATTATATCATTTTGGCATTATCTTATTTCTCTATGGGTGACTTGGAGTGTTGCTCGATGCTAACCTTGGACTTTAAGGTGTTTCTCCTAATTCCATAGAGAAAGAGACCTAGAGGGTCACACACTAAGTGTATCGAGAATCTCTATTAAGTAATATATTATTATTTATTATTTAACAAGTTTAATTAATATTATTTCTACATGTGGTTTGATAATTATTCATGTTTTTTTGGATCGCATGTATTTTTTCCCTAGTTATATAATAGAATATAACATGAGAATAATATTTAATAAATAGTTATTTTCTATTTAGTGAATATAAAATTTATATATTTATTGGTGAATAATGCAATGATATTTATTTAAAAAATAGTTAGTCATTATTCAAGGCCCAATAAATATTTTGTAGGAATATAGAACCGAGTTTAATGGTCAGGTTAGAAATAATAAATATTGAATATTATTTTATTAAATAATATTTAATTTAATTTTCAAGTTAAACGCTTATCAGGAAATAATAATAATATTATATTTATTCAACATGGTGTTCTGTAGTGATTAAATAAATAATAAAGGGAACTTGGCAATTATTTTATTTTAACCCTAGAAGAATATAATCCCAATTATATTATTTCCTCATAGATATCAAATTCATTTTGGTTAGTTGTGCACAACAGATTTGGAGAATCCACTAAAGACCTAGAGATATCCCTTATCTAAGAACGCTTCCAAGAACGGAGAGTGATATTCCTCCACTTACCACTCTCAAGTCAATAATGATCAAGGAGAATTATTCGGAAGAGGTTCTCATGGTGATCAAAGGTAGGAAAAAAATGTCAGGATCTGTCGTGCTAGCACCCAGGGATTCCTACGACAACATTTAGAGTATTTTTGGAACACGTATGGATCATCCCCAGAGGGAATTTAATCTTGATTCCTACAATGTAATTATTGTGAAATATAGATCTATTTTCAGATCCATCAATGGAGAAATAATTCCAACAAGGTAATTATATAATTAATTAAATTAATTATAAATAATATATGATGATCCTCCTTATGGTTCTGAAATTTAATCCACTATTTGTTTTCATTGAATCAATTCCGTTGATCATGACTTTTATCGTTGTGTTGAACTTGGATTGATAATTGATCATGAAAAAAAAAAGAAAAGTTTGTCACTACTAATCACATGATTCTGCTACTCTTGGAACCTACATAATCATGATGGTGAAAGACATCCACAATAAAATGCTTAACAACCTCAGGTGAATCCACCAATTCTCCATAAAAATTATTTTAACATTGAAATAAATTTTTTTCCTTCTATTATATGTTTTTTTTCATGAACCATCCCACAGGGACCGTGCTGTGACATACCCCAAGACCGCCTCCCAAAGGCCAGGGGTTGGCGACTAGTGCTGAAGGCATCAACCTACAAGTGGGAGGAATTTTTCTGAGTACCTATATGAACACACACACATCCACTTTCTAAATCTAGAAAAGTAAACATGTATTACACTAAACAACCACTGAGTAAAAGTACAAACAACATGTCAAATGGGCCAGAATACAAACCTAATAAAAGATGAAATGAAAACAGGAAAGTAAAAGAAAACTCTGAAAGCTGTCCACTGAAAAACCCACCTGATGAGTAAGTGTAGAGTAGCCACTAGAAGACATAAAAGTATGCTTTTCCTGCCTGGTCTCACCAGGAACCACCAGGTCCTGGGCCACCAAGTTCTTTACCAAGGCAATGGTTGTCTACACGAAATACAACATGTGTGAGCGGAGCCCATGCATGGGTGAGTAACAATATACTCAGTAGGGACCCCAAACCAACAAGGAAAGACCAAAAATCGATCCAAAAAAGAAAACCACAAAGCAAGACAACTCACACTAGAAATAATCTATAGTAGGAAATTAAGACTATCGATCATATCATCGAACACCTTGGGATGCTAGATAACTCCTCCTCAATGAGTACAGTGGGCTTTCTAGGTCACACAGAAGCTACTTTCCACTAAACATAGACTTATACGGTACTCATCCCTGATGAGTATTGTGGGTATTCTCGGTAACATAGAAGTCACTCCCCACCGTGGGCATACCGAGTCACACCAAGCGACTTCCCACCTTGGCCATAATGAGGTACTCCTCCTGTCGAGTATTGTGGGTCTGCTGGGTCACACAGAGTCACTCCCCACCGTGGGCCTTCCAGGTCACACAAAATCCAATTCCCACTAATCCATCATAGTTGATGCACATAGGGTCACTTGTCTGCAGTCTTCAGGTCTCAGCCAACTGTAGGGTTTCCCTACGTAGTGCGCTTGATTCCGGTAGAACCAATCTGCAAGCCATTTTTCAATTAAACATCAATTAAATAATACTTAAAATATTCCAAAATATTTTCCTCTTTTTTAGGGTTCCAACGCCATAAACTGATTGTCAATTAGTCACCCGGTTTGTTAGATATTGACATTTTTCCAAAAAGGGGCTAGTTGGGACCGAGTCCCGTCTGACCCGATCAGACTGACCCAACTTGACGTCGACCCAGCCTAGCATGGGTCAAGCCCATTGCACCACGATCCTGACCCGACCAGCTGGGGTGGCCCGCACCCTACCCAATCTACCATAGGTGGACCTGTTCTTGCTTGGCTGGGATGCGGCTAGAAGCCACATCTGCTCTCCCTGCCCTGCGGTTCATCCGTGGGACCAGCTCCTCCACTATGATCAGTTGACCGTGGCCTTTCCGCATGCGATGCAGCATGATTCCGCATCTGCGGTTCCTCTGATGTAGTCAGGTGGCTACATTTTCCCGCTACCAACCGCGAACAGGGAGGCTAGCGGCTCCTGCCACACCGTCGTGGCCTGAGCTAGACGCGATGCTTCTCCCAGCGTTTTGTCATGGCGAGCCGCCACCCGCATGCGGCCGCCACTATGGCCTACCACCGGCATCGGCGTGCCATTGGTTTCTTACGTAGACCACTGGGTCTACTCTGGTGGTTCATTCATTGTGCCACTTGCATGTACTACCTCCAAGGGATGCCCTCTTCCCTGCGATGGCCTCGAATTCTCCTTTTCTCCATTTCAAAGATGCTGCCACAAAGAACGCACAAAACACACAAGGTGGAGGGGCTCAAACCTTGTTTGGGTCTAACCGTACCCTACATGTTAGAGGTTTATAAATGGGGTGGTTTGGGACTGATGTTCTATCAACAAAATAATTAATCTTGGCATAGAAAACCCAAGAAAAACCCCTCCTGCAAGAATGAGCGATCCATGGATCAACCTGTTCGTGGGTTGATCCGCATTCTTCATTCCAGAATAAAGGAAGGGGAAAATTGAAAAAAAAACAACTACCTCAAAGTTGTTCATCAGTGAAGTGATCCGCCCGTGAGGATTCAAGTTCCATTCGAAGTCATTAACGTTCGTCACCCTCTGGTCCCATTCTTCGAGGTGCGTTGTCGTCGCTAGCAATTTTCCAGAGTTCTTAATTCATCTCTATAGAGGATTTTTTCCATAGGTTCATCAGAGGAATTCCCCATTTGATACCCCAATGTGTTATCTCATTAATAGAGAAACGCATCACAACGTTTCTATTACGCTGTGTCACCACATCATTACGTTGTTTCATTAATGAAACACCATGTCTGTTTTGTTTCTATTAAGAAGTCTCATTAAATGGGATCGTCACCACCTCATCGCTGCACCATAGTGATTCCGTGACACCACTCAATGGTGAGAAAAGAAAAGAAAATTACTTTTTATGTTATTTTATTTTGTTTAATAATGTTCTAAAACTAACTTTTCCGATTGATCCTCAATGGTCGAAGTTAAGTCCATTCTAGGCGAATCCTGCCATTATGAGTTCAACAATGCCCCAAATATTTTGATCTGATCACCAGTTTAGAATTTATAAAATTTCTCTCACACATTTACTTAAATGAACTTAAAAAAAAGTTCAACATTCTATTTTGGGCTCACTGGGCCTCAGAATCAGGTGTCGTCAGAGCGTGTGGTCTCGAAATAATTCCATATAATTTAAAAAAAATTACATAGAATTTTAGAGATGTTAAATTTTTAAATAATGGAAAATTACTATATTATAATAACATTATTTAATTAAATAACTCTATTATCTCAAATTCTAAAAATGATCTTTTTTAAAAAGTAGTTTATCAATTTATGCTTCAAAAAAGAGAATATGTCCCACTGCATCATCATTAAAAACAATTCCATAGGGATGTTAAAGATTATCCTCAATATCCTTAATGTGGTTTTGGATGTTCCTCTCCTTAAAATTATCCCATCATTTAATATATAGAGTAACACCCTTAAACTTATCATGCACACACATACCCCCCAATATTCCAAACCCTTTTAATAGTTGATCCACATTCTTGATCCTTAAGATAAAGTGTTTTAAACAAATTACTTTTGAAAATTTATAAGTGATATTTTTGATCCAAAAAAATAGGGGATTGGTCCAAGAAAGAGGGGTTAAATGAAAAATCTTAAAAAAGGAATAAAATATTACCACTCTTGATTGCCTTAATTTTAGAATATTCAAAATGACTTATAAAATAAGTGAAAGGGTATTTAGAATATTATAGGCTGACCAACCCTTTATCCTTGATAGTGTCTTAGAAATCTTGAATCACAATTTTATCTTTAGGGAGACCACCGCCATACCATTTACTTGAAACTATCCCATTAAAGTTACCACCAACTAATAAAGGTCCAACAAACTCATGATAGATGCTTTTCACCAACTACCAGGTGCCAAAATTATCTCATAGACTCAAAAAAAACATAAATGACATATAACACTCATTAATGACATAAATTTTACATAATCCTAGAGACAATATGATTAAAATAATATTGTCATACCACCATATAAAAATCATAATTCCATAACAAAGTAAGTCCACTCACATGACCAACCCTGTCAATAGGAAAAAGTTATTAATACCCAACTTTCATTTCCAAATAGGCATATTCTAGATAATTTAATTATAAAACACTCAATATAATGATTCCATAATTGATCTAGTTTTTATAACTATGATACCAATGATAATTATATTTTTGGAGAGACCTGTGTCACAGTCGAAAAAGTCACAAAATACAAAAAAAATAACATGTTTTACCTGAAACTTACTTCACTATATAAACATGAAATCTTATTATCATATTCAAATTTACAAAAATCTCTCATATAGATCATATCTATAAGTACTCAAATTCCCTCACACCCTACACTCTAAGGATTTTTCTCACCTGAATGAATTTATCACCTGAAGTGATTTTCTCTCTCCTATAAAAATTTATCAAAAACACCCAAAGTATTTTATCACTCATCCATGGAAATGTTTTGTCACCCGAAATATTTTCTCTCCCATAGAAATTTTTAACACCTGAAGGAATTTATATTCACACCAGGATGCAAAAATGAATTATCTATAGTTAACATCATTACCCCAACATCATCAAGTCATCATATACTATTTTTCAACTCTTCATTCTCTACTATAGACACTTCAAGATCCATCATTTAAACTTCATACAATTTAATACATTGATGATACCCCCTTCACCCTTATCTGATGCTGAAAAACATCTAGAAGAACTCTTTTTTCACATGTAACGACCACATGTTCTGTTTATGGAAATATATAACATATGCTTTAAACGAAATTTTAGAATTTTAATTTAATAAGTAATATATAAATAATTAATTCCTAAATAATTTTTTTTAAAGTATCACTAAAATCAAAAAAAATAATTAAAAACATTAAAAATATAATTTAATAAACAAATAAATAATTTCATTAATAATTCAATTAAAAACATAAAAAATTTAAAAAATATAATAAAAAATAATAAAAACACTCAATATAAATATTTATACATCATTCATTGAAAATAATAATTTAAGGGTACTTGTATGTAATTTTTTATATACATATTTTGAGATTTTTCATTGAAAATTTGTATTTCTAACAATTTTTTAATGAATTTTATTAAGAATAAAAATTTAATGGCGTTTAATCTCCATTATTGAAAAATAATTATATCATTTATCTATTTTAAAATTATATATATACGATAAAATTTTAATATATATATTAACATCCTGGACTGACCTACTAAATAGAAACCAGATCAAAGTACCACATGACCTGAGGCATGCCTCCCCATATGCCCAAGGTTGTCGAAAAATGATGAGGGTCTAAAAATGATCATGGGGAGGCTATACCATATGGTATAGATAATCATAAGTGAAATTGGAAGCAATATAAAAATATACACCATATGATAACCAAAAGGAAGTACGCATCACATGTAAGGACCCGACCCCATTTGCCCGGAGTAGGTGCCTTATTTGATTACGTTGGCATACATACAAGGAATACGAATCCCAAAGGACCAAGTAGTTTAGTATTATTGGAAACAAGATACATACATAAGTTCAACTTTACATAAGGTAAGGAAAAACAATACTAATTTGTTCCACTAGAGTCATCACATATCCTAGATTATTCTTGCAAGTCATTCATAAAATACTTCTTCATGTCCTGAGAAAATGAAACATAAGAAAGGGGTGAGATCAAATGCTCAGTAAGAGTAAGAAATATAGTGGAAGATAATATAAACATTAGACATGGTGAATAATTGAAAACACATTCCTTTAATAATAAACTTGAACACATTATAGTAGGAATATGAGCTGAGTAAATAATGCCATAGTAAAACATAATCATGGGTATTCTACTAGTAGAATAACCACATTAAATATCAATAGATGAACTCATAATGATCTAATGCATAATGCCGGACATTTTGAAACATTTTTTCAAGGACTCGGCCAAGACGTCTAATGATTAAGGCCTCAGCCAAAATCCATATCACATTGGGAAAGGCCTCGGCCAATTCCTCGTCTAGTTGTCTCATGAGACCTACCGATGCATCGAGGGGATATAGCGGGCCCCACCCATCACATAATAAGTCCAATGTTTTTCTCATATGAGCAGGGATAAACATAAACAACATATACATTCATATTGAAACTATCATATGAAATGTAACAAACTTTCCCCAATTATTGAACATAAACACTAACCATTCCGAATAATATGGTGAATGGTTTTAGGATAGATCATCCACAATAGAGTAAGTCATAAACCATTAAATAAAATATGGTATATGACTTCATAAGTTATTAAACCCAATAATACTGTGGAATCAACAAGAGTGTTTAATTAGATGAAAACTGTATTATAAAATCATTAATCTATTCTTGAGATAAATACTCTTTTATTTTGAAAAGAAGAGTTCTTTTGGAAAAATCTTTGTATAAAACCAGAAGTGAAGTAAGATAGTATTTAATGATAAAATAAGTGTTTTTAGAAGGATAATGGTTCCCAAAAACAGATTATATATTTCCCTTGAAAATAGATATAAATTTGAGAAATTCCCTTGTATCGGGATCATATTTTTGGAAAGAGTTTTGAGAGTTTCTTTTAAAACATGTAATAATCCATAAAATAAGAAAGGATTATGGTTTGTAAACATATATATGATATTCAAAAAGAACATATGATGAGTACATAACAATAAATAAGAATTACATCGAGGTAATTAGACAATGAAGGTATCCAGAATGAAAGTGGAAGTTCGGGTGAAAAAACCCTTACCTTATTTCCAAACGTGTTCCGCTCTGGTAATTTAGCTCCTGGAATATGAAATTATACTTGTTAATAACTTATTTCAGAACCTATTATACATGTATTTAGTTTACCATAATTCTGGTTTGTTCATTTATGTCTTTATTGACAAGTTATTGTATTGAATTACGTCGTTCTGGAGTGTTATTTTCCTTTATTTTCATATTCGGTTCACTTGCTTTTAAGTAATGAAGTGGTATGAATGTAAATATCCAGAATTGAAATTAAATATTATTTATGAACATCCAGGATTGTTAATGTCCATTTATATCATTTGGTTACATGAAATGATGATGAATCACTAGATGACCACCACTTAGATTATTTGGCAGTATTTGGAATATTATGAACTAGTTTTGTCATATAACTTAATTATATGAACATATTCTGGTTCCTGATTATTAATTAGGCTATAACACACATATTATAGTGTTTCACTATTCATACAAAATTCTATAATTTCATAAAAATCCCAAAAATTCACCCCTACCATTTTTTGATGTGTAGAATTCAAAAGCGAAATCCATTTTTCAAAAATAATTTTTAAAATATTATTAATTTAATTTTTAAATAAGTTCATAATTAATTTGAAAAATAACAATCTTAAAGTGCAATTAGTTTTATGTGACATTGAAAAATTAATTAATATCCCATTATCATATTTCCTTAAGAAAATTAAATTATAATATTATCTACTATTCAAGGGGCATATTACTATTCATATTACTATTCATAAGGGTATGTTACTATTCCCCAAAAATCAAGTTTGTTATATTAGACACCAAATGACTTACTAAAGACAACTCTAAATGACCATTTTTCGAAATTCAAAACATATAAGAGGCAAAGTTGTGTTTATAAAATAGCATTCTATATTTATTTTCAAAACCTTGGGGTGTTACATTCTCCCCTACTTACAAAAATTTCGTCTTTGAAATTCACAGAATATTACCTAAAAAGATTCAGGTATGTCTTTAACATAAACTCCTCAGGCTCCCATGTTGCTTCCTCCATCTTATGGTTCCTCCATAGATCCTTTACCAGTCGAGTCGTTCGATTTCTCAATACTTGTTCTCTAGTATCACGAATCTTGATAGGCTCTTCACAGTAAGATAGATTGGGATCAAGTTCCACTTCTTCATAAGTGAGTACATGTGTTGGGTCTAGCATGTACTTTCTTAACATTGACATGTGGAACACATTGTGAATCTTGGAGAGACTTGGCAGCATTTCCAAATGGTAAGCTACGACTCTAATTTGGTCTAGAATTTCAAAAGGTCCGATGTACTTGGGACTTAATTTTCCCTTCTTACTAAATCGTATAATACCCTTCCATGGAGATACCTTTAAAAAACGTGATCACCTTCATGAAACTCCAAATACTTCCTTCGGTTATCTTTGTACCTCTTTTGCCTACTTTGAGCTATTTTGATATGGTTCTGGATAATCTTAACCTTTTCCATTGTTCTTCAACAAGTTCTGGGCCCACGAGCTTTCTTTCACCAACATCATCCCAACAAGTTGGTGTACGACATCGCCTCCCATATAATGCTTCATAGGGTGCCATCGGTATACTTGAATGGAATATATTGTTGTAGGAAAATTTTATTAGAGTTAAATACTGATCCCACATGCCTTGAAAATCAAGTGAACAAGACCTCAACATGTCTTCCAATTTTTGAATTGTCTGTTCCGATTGTCCATCAGTTTGTGGGTGGTAGGCAGTACTCAAAAGAAGATCAGTATCTAGGGCCTTCTGATGACTTTTCCAGAATCCTAATGAAAAACGTGGATCATGATCAGAAACAATCGATAGGGGTACTCTATGAAGTCTCAAAACTTCATTAACATATAGTCTTGCTAGACTTTCAAGTGTTAGATCTTCTCTTATAGTAAGAAAATGTGTTGACTTGGTAAGACGATCAACAATTACCCATATTTCATTGTTCCTTCTAGGAGTCTTTGGTAGTCCCATGACAAAGTCCATCGTGATATTATCCCATTTCCACTCAGGTATGGGGAGAGGTTGCAATACTCCTCCAGGATATTGCCTTTCAGCTTTCACTTTTGGAAAAACCATACATCTTGACACAAAATCAAAAATCTACCTCTTCATCTTGTCCCACAAAAAAATATTCCTTCAAATATCTATACATATTAGTGCTTCCAGGGTGTATAGAGAAATTGGAACTATGAGCATCATCTAGAAATTTCCTTTTTAGATCAGGTATATCGGGAACACAAAGTCTCTTCCCAAATTTCAAAATTCCATCTTCATATACGAAGTCAATCATTCTCCCATAATTCACATCTTTAATCCTCTTTTGAAACTCCCCATCATCAGTCTAAGAATTTTTTATTCTTTCTAGTAAAGATGGTTTGTCAACCATTTGAAAAATCATTGATGTTTCACATTCCATGGTTATTCCCATATCTATCTTTACTAGATCCATGAAAATAATATCCCTTTCAACTATCATCTTGCTCAAAAATCCATGATCCTTTCTGATCAAGGCATCTTCCACCATATTTTCCTTCCACGGGTGGTAGTGTATCATGCAATCATAATCCTTGAGTAGTTCAAGCCATCTCATTTACCTCATGTTGAGTTCTTTCTGTGAGAAAATATACTTCAAACTCTTGTGATCAGTATAAATCTCACATTTTTTACCATAGAGATAATGTCTCCATATCTTCAAAGAAACTATTACAGTAGAGAACTCAAGATCATGAGTAGGATAGTTTTTCTCATGAATTTTTAGTTGTCATGATGCATAAGAAATAACCCTATCATTTGGCATAAGGACACAACCAAATCCTTTTTTTGAAGCATCACTATAAATAACAAACCCGTCATTCCCTGATGGTAGAGTCAATATAGGAGCATTGGCTAATCTTCTCTTTAGTTCTTCGAAACATTCTTCACAATCTTTTTTCCAAACAAATTTAACCCCTTTAAGTGTGAGCTTCGTTAGTGGGTTAGCAAGTCGGAAAAAATTCTGTACGAAACATCGATAATAACCTGCTAATCCAATAAAACTGCATACCTCATTTATGTTTGTTGACATGGACCAATCTTGGATTGCCTTTGTCATTGTAGGATCAACTAGGATTCCATCCTTAGAGACAATACGACAAAGAAAAGAAATCTCCTGAAGCCAGAATTCACACTTACTAAACATCCCATATAATTCATGTCTTCTAAGAGTCTTCAGGATAATGCACAAGTTATTTTCATGATATTTGTTGATTTTGGAGTATACCAAGATATCATCAATAAATACCACTAAAAAATCATCAAGATATTCCATGAAAACTTTTTTCATTAGATCCATGAAGACAAAGGGTGCATTATTCAATCCAAAAGGTGTCAATATAAACTCATAATGCCCATACCTAGTCCGAAATGCTATCATTGGAATATCTTCCTTCCTCACATGTAACTGATGATATCCAGATCGAAGATCATTCTTCGAAAAGGATTGAGCTCCATGCAGTTGGTCAGATAAATCATCAGTGTGAGGTAGAGAATACTTGTTCTTTATTGTTATAGCATTGATCTCCCTGTAGTCGATATATAACCTCATAGGTCCATATTTCTTCTTAACAAAAAGGACAGGGGATCCCCATGGAGAAACACTAGGGAGAATAAATCCCTTATTACTCAATTCCTCCAGTTGTTTCTTTAGTTAGAATAATTCCATTGTGTCCATTCTATAAGGGGTCTTAGATATGGGCTTTGAACCAGGAATTAAATCAATGGAAAACTCAATTTCTCGTTCTGGAGGATGTCCAAGTAAATCATAGGGAAACACATCAACATATTCTCTAACAATAGGTACATCATCTATTTGAACATTACTTTCCTCACCCACAGCTATTTCATTCTATTCCCCCCAATAATTGAATTTAGTTGAGCTACTGGGGGTGGATCTAGATAAGAATCAGGTGGTGACAATTCTGCTCTAAAGATAAGGTGTTTTTTATCATCGTCATCAGAAATTGTAACCTACTTCTTCTTACAATAAATTTTTGCATCATGGTCCGAAAGACAATCCATACCAAGGATTATATCAAATTAAATCATGGGTATGACGATAAGACCAGCAGATAAAAAACATTTATATGCCTTAATGGGAACTGATTCATAGAACTTTGTAGAAATGATACTTCCCTTAGGAGTTTTGATTGACAACTCCCTTGTTAAATAAAATCGTAAATATCTAATTTTCTTAGCAAACTGGGAAGATATGAAACAATGTGATGATCCAGAATCAAATAAAGCATTGGATAAACTTGCGGAGACAATTAATGTACCTGCCACCACGTCATTAGGAACTTCAACCTCTGCAGTTGTGATTGTATAAACTTGTCCCTGATTCCTTGGCCTTTTATGTTACATATTTCCTTGACGTTTTGGACAATCCTTAGCATAGGGTCCCATCTCCTGATAACTATAGCATCGAACATCATTGGATTCCTTCTTCCCCTTGCTATCACCAGCAAGATGGCCTCTATGACCACATTTTTACCATACTCATTTTCCTTTTAAGCACTCACCGGGGTGTTTCCTTCCACAATTGTCACATGGTGGAAATTCAACTCTTCCCTTATTCCCTATTTCCTTATTTCCTTTCCCAGGGTTTTCAGCATCCCTCTTCTTTTCTTGATTTCCCTTAAAGTCATAAGACTTAGAGAATTATTTTTCTATCTTGATGGAATATGAAACTATATCCTCATATGATGAAAAACATTGGGAGACCAGTGCCTGCCAGAGGAATGGCTTTAGGCCATCAAATAATCGATCAATTTTTCTCCTTGTATTTCATATGTAGTCTATAACATGTCTTGCTAATATTGTGAAGTTAGCTTCATACCTTGAAACATTCTCATCTTCCTTTAGCCTCAGATTCAAGAATTGTCTCTCTATATCTTCTCACTGCTCATGAGGGAAATATTTTTCTAAGAATATTTCCTTAAAATCCCTACATTCCATCTCTTTTATCTATTACTCCTCCTTTGTGTTTTTGATTAATGACCACCACTAATCTGAATCTCCCGATAGACGATATACAACCATGAAAACCTTCTCTCTTTCATTAAATCCCAAGGAGAGAAATATCTTTTCAAGGGAACATATGCACTGCTCTACTACAAATGGGTTTGTAGTCCTGTTGAATGATGGAGGTTCTTGTCACATAAAGAGATCTAGCATGGATCCTCCAAGTGGTGGATCCGGATTCTCCATACGGGTAAGGTTATTATTCATAACCTGAGTAAGTTGTCCTAGTATAGTTATAATTTACTCATCACCAGTCACAGCACCAGAGCTAGCATCATTATCTTGCGTCGGAGGAAAATCCTTACAGGGGACACATGCATTCGTGTGATTTCAATTCTGTCCACTAATATCCATATCTAGATAATTTCATACATTATATTAGGTTATGAATCATAATTAATAATCTTAAGTTAAAAATACTCAGAAAAATTGAGATCCTACACATGGATAATACCATATTCACAAATATGGTTTCTTTGAGGAATATTTTACATTTTAATCCTTCATAATGGATTGTAAAGAAAATGTAAATTATCCTAAGCATATACCCTAGGAGTGTCGTAACCAAGAGTGCAGAAAGACCCGTTTTCATGAACCAGTTCCCGTTAGAGTCTAGCTCAAAGCGGTGTTTTCAGGTTTTACCCCTAGATACATCTATGCCAGAGCAGCCTCTACCTGCTCGTATCTAGACATTGATGTATTTCTTGAAAGATACACATAATATATTCCTTACAAAAATACCAGGACGTTATTGTATATATATCCTCAAAGACTAACTTATGGACTCTTCCCTAATTCTACATTTTCTAAATCTAGTTTCCAATTATTCTACTAAACATCCTCTGATACCAACGGTAAGGACCCGACCCCATTTGCCCGGAGTTGGTTCCTTATTTGATTACGTTGGCATACATACAAGGAATATGAATCCCAAAGGACCAAGTAGTTTATTATTATTGGAAACAAGATACATACATAATTTCAACATTACATAAGGAAAGGAAAAACAACAATAATTTTTTCCACTAGAGTCATCACATATCCTAGATTATGATTGCAATTCATTCATAAAATACTAATTCATGTCCTGAGAAAATGAAACATAAGTAAGGGGTGAGCTCAAATGCTCAGTAAGATTAATCAATATATCAAAAGATAATATAAAAATTAGACATGGTGAATAATTGAAAACACGCGCCTTTAATAATAAACTTGAACACATTGTCGCTGGAATATGAGTTGAGTAAATAATGTCATAATAAAACATAATCATGGGTATTATAATAGTCGAATAGCCACATGAAATATCAATATCTGAACTCATAATGATGGAATGCATAATTCCGGACATTCTGAAACATTTTTTCAAGGCCTCGGCCAATACGGCTAATGATTAAGGCCTCAGCCAAAATCCATATCACATTGGGTAAGGCCTCGGCCAATTCCTCATATAGTTGTCTCATGAGATCTACCGATGCATCGAGGGGCTATAGCAGGCCCCACTCATCACATAATACGTCCAATGCATTCCTCATATGAGTGGGGATAAACATAAACAACATATACATTCATATTGAAACTATCATATGAAAGGTAACAAACTTTCCCCATTTATTGAACATAAACACTAACCATTCGGAATAATATGGTGAATGGTTTTAGGACAGATCATCCACAATAGAGTTAGTCATAAACCGTTAAATAAAATATGGTATATTAATTCATAAATTATTAAACCCAATAATACCATGTAATCAACAAGAGTGTTGAATTAGATGAAAACACTCTTATAAAATCGTTAAGCAATTCTTGAGATAAATACTCTTTAATTTTGAAAAGAAGAGTTCTTTTGGAAAAATATTTGTATAAAAACAGAAGTGAAGTAATATAGTATTTCATGATAAAATAAGTGTTTTTAGAAGGATAATGGTTCCCAAAAACAGATTATAGATTTCCCTTGAAAATAGATATGAGTTTGAGAAATTCCCTTGTATTGGGATTATATTTTTGGAAACAGTTTTGAGAGTTTCTTTTAAAACATGTAAAAATCCATAAAATAAGGAAGGATTATGGTTTGTAAACATATATATGCTACTCACACAGAACATATTATGAGTACATAACAATACATAATAATTAGATCGAGGTAATTAGACAATGAAGGTATCCCGAATGAAAGTGGAAGTTCGGGTGGAAAACCCTCACCTTAACTCCAAACGTGTTCCGCTCTTGTACTTAAGCTCATGGAATATGAAATTATACTTGTTAATAACTTATTTCAGAACCTATTAGACTTTTCTTTTTTTTTACCATAATTATAGTTTGTTCATTTATGTCTTTATTGAAAAGTTATTGTATTGAATTTCATCGTTCTAGAGTGTTTGTTTCCTTTATATTTATATCTGGTTCACTTGCTTTTAAGTAATGAAGTGGAATGGATGTAAATCTCTAGAATTGAAATTAATTATTATTTATCAACATCCCAAATTGTTAATGTCCATTTCTATCATTTGGTTACATGGAATGAGGATGAATCATTAGATGACCACCACTTCGATTATTCAACGGTATTTGGAATATTATGAACTAGTTTTGTCATATAAATTAATTATATGTACATATTATAGTTCCTAAATATTAATTAGGATATAAAACATATATTATAATCTGGTTCAACCATGAATATGGTTTCATGACCATTAATGATTAATAAATTGAAGAACAAAACTTTGTCGTCAACGAAGGTTTTAAATCAGAACCTCATGGATGTCGATTTCGTTTATAAAATAAAAGGGAGAGAGTAAGAATATTTATGCTTGTTATTATATTAACATGATATAAATATAGTATATAGATGTTACTGGATTTATCATGATCATTTGGATAGATAAGGTGAGGAGAGGATAACAAAAGAATATAAATTGAAATGAAACCAAATGAAAAATAATGGTACTTTACCTCTTGAAATAACCACCTTGAGAAACTCTTTAAGGGAAGGGTTTTTGGTCTTTTGGAAAGACCAAAATATTCTTGGAAGTGGGGAGAGACTAGGGAAGGGTAATTGGGCATAACATTGAGGATCATGAAGGCTTAGAGGAGTGAATAGAAGAGGGAGTGGTGAGGGGTTTTTATAGTGGAGGAGAGGGGTAATATTTGAATATTTAATTCATTATTTTATTATTTCCCTCAAGAAAACCAATAGTATTGTTTCATGTGACCCCTAATAGTAATAATGGAATGTGAGTTTGAACCAAGTGTCCTTACATCACAAATGATGTCATAATTAGTGTATTTAACTGATAATTTCTATATATGGTATTTTATAGTATTTCATTATTCATAAAAAATTCTAGAATTTCAGAAAAATCCCAAAAATTCACCCCTACCATTTTTAGATGTGTAGAATTAAAAAGTGAAATACATTTTTCAAAAATAATTTTCTAAATATTATTAATTTAATTTTTAAACAAGTTCATAATTAATTCGAAAAATAACAATCTTAAAGTGCAATTAGTTTTATGTGACATTGAAAAATTAATTAAGATCCCATTATCATATTGCCTTAAGAAAATAAACTAATAATATTATTTACTATTAAAGGGGAATATTACTATTCATATTACTATTAATATTACTATTAATAAGGGTATGTTACAATTCACCAAAAATCAAGTTTGTTCTATCAGACTCCAAATGACTTACTGAACACAACTCTAGATGACCATTTTTCGAAATTCAAAACATATAAGAGGCAAAGTTGTGTTTATAAAATTGCATTCTATATTTATTTTCAAAACCTTGGGGTGTTACATCACAACTACATGTAGTGAGTATTAAAATAATGAATCATATGCTATAATGAAACGAGTAACAATAATTTCATGTAGTAATATAAAGGAAAAATGACCTAACATGGGAAAATCACGTACCACACACCCCAAAGAACATAAATTTATATAGATAACAGAAAATATGGTCTGGAGTTCATGCCCAGTCCCTTCTCCCAGGCCTTTCAAGATCCAAAAATTGACCATCCTAAGTGGAACCCATGTGCTACCTACAACTGTGAGGCTTTATGGGGTAACCAAGTGTTGATAGAGGAGACCCAATACTAACTTATGATTCTCATAATTCAGATAACTAGAAGAAAAAATAAACAGTATAACTGACCCTCTAGAATGGGATTCCTCCAGCTGAGTTTAGTGTACGAGAAGATAAGAAGATGATCACCCTACTCACAACACTAAGTCAAAACATTCACACATTACATTAAATTCACAAACATTAAATCAAAGTGAAAATAAAACAGGAAAAGAATCACATAAATCTTTATAAGGATTCTTCATTAATTCCTTTTTCCATAAGAGAATAATTCCAAACATTTGATTTCTTTGAGGGTGAAAATAATTAAAGGCTCAATCACTGATTGCTAATGTTAGAAAACTTTATTCCATGTAATGAGTTCAAGTCTTCCAATGTAGGTGTTCCAACCCAATATTTATAGAGGGACCCATCCATTCAACCTTTATCACAAAACTTTAACTATTATGAGTATCTATCCATTTTGAACCAGTGTCTACCATTACACTATTGTCTTCCTCATCTTAAATTTCACTTCAGTTAGAGCTCCGATTCATCATTATTTTCAATTAAAGATACATAAATGATCCAAAAAAATAACTCTACATCCAATTTTGATGAATTAAACTGTTACCACTATCTTTACACATATATTAGTGGAAAACCTTCCAATAATCCTACTTAATAATGGAGATTCCAATACCATTAGTTAAACTATCAACACTATCGTATATTTTGATGATCTCTCCTTCCATTCAAATGAAATGGAAATTAAAAATGACTTAATTTACTAAAAAACATTACTTTAATTCTATTTTAATGAACCTATTGGAAAACCAAAAATGCTTTGAAAAAATATGAGAATTCTTCCTTTAATTGTATATGGTGTCATATTTCCAACACCTTCACCCTATTCCTAGTGAGGTACAATGCTGCCTAAGGATTTATTAGTCTAGAACCTTCATGAATATATCACAAATATTTTTTCCCAACTACCTTCCAAAACTCTAAACCATTGTATTCCAGTAATTTCTAAATGAAATTAAATTTCATGTCAATATGTGTCATCCCTACATGAAACACTGGATTCTATGCTAGGTGAATCACACTACAACTATCAAAATAGAGTACTCTTTCCTTTTAGAACCTTCTGAGCTCCTTTAACTATTTCATTAACCAAATAAATTCCTATCTATATTTTGTTTCTAGTACATATTAATCTTTAATGGTAGATAATGTAACCAACAGTTTCATCTGACACATCTAAACAACCACTATCCATTCATAGGTAAAAAATAACCCCATTATTTTCTTTTGGGTGTCTGAATCTATAGAAATGTCATCACTGAAAAACCCTTACAGTGGATCATCTTCCCCAGAGAACAACATTATATCTTACAATCCCTTCAACTACCAGATGACCCATTTCATAGACTCCTAATGTTTCCTTCTTGGATTTGACATGAAATGACTGACCATACCCACTTAAAAATAATACATGATCATATAAAATTTATCATAAACATAAATTTTTTCATAGATGATGAAAATGAAACATTTTCTATATAATGGAATTCATATTCCATTCTCAATCCCTATATCATAGAAAATAAATGATTTATGACCAATGGAGTTAATATAAGATTATATATGATTATATAAAATTCTCGATTATATTCTAGATATAGTCCTTATAAAATAACAATAAGTTTTGGCCTTTATATATCTCTCAATTCCAATAACAAAGATATTCTTGGTTTTTCTGAGATCATTTTCCTCGAACCTTTTAGAAAATTAAACATCTTAACTATTAAATCCTTATAATTTTGGATTCAATAAGAAAAGTTTCATCCATGTATAGAAGAAGGACGATGTAACTTAAATCATCCCTCACCTTTTGGTAGGAACTATAGTCTGTGTGAACACTTCTCCAGCCATGAAATCATCAAAATTTTGATTCCAAATATGAGGTACTTAATTCAATCCGTAAAGGCTTTGCTTCAGTCCACATACAAGACTTCCATTCCAATGATCCACGAAACCTTTAGGTTTGTTCATGATAAACTCTTCTGTTAAGTCTCCATGGAGGAAATATATCTTTGCAACTATCTGATAAATATGAATGTCATAAAACATAACCATAAATTTCATTATTCATATGGTATCATATTTAACTAACAATGATAAAATTTCTAATAATTTTATACCCTATTTATATTGGAATACCTTTTCCACAAGATTCATCTTATATATATTTCATCCATCATCTTATTCTATCAAATAAAAGATCTAATTTTTCTTATGTGTATTTTACAATATCAAATTTAACTCAGCTATAAATTTTCATTGAGCAACATGGAATCCATTTCTTCCTTCATAGATGACTCCCATTGTTTTGATTTAATGAGTGTTTCTTCTTATTCTAGACATTCGACTACTCCACCATTCAATAAAAGTAAGAAGATTATGTATTCCCCAAACTTCTCGATGGATGTTCTAACTTTGGACGATATACTTAGATGAAACTAATGTTATAAAAATTCTCATACTATATTTTCATATGTTATATCTTTCAGAGCTCCAAAATTTAGTTCCCCAACTTCTGGTGATTTCCCTCAAAGATCAAAAATTTTTAAACATTTTGACACATCTTCCACTAGTCTATTTTTAGAGCAATATATTCTATCATCTAAATGTATTAGAACCTATTGAATTTTGGTTTCCCTATTTAAATCAACTATAAGTTCAATTGTTTATCCCTATTGTTACACATTAAATTATTCTAAGTTCCATTCAATTTATAAAAAATTCATTAAAGATAATATCTTATTTCATGAAAACTTGATTCGTATTATCATCCCATAACTATAAATCAAAGTTTTCATTATCATATCCCATAAGAAAATAATATTTGGACTTTACCTCTAGATTTTCTCAATCATTTTGATCAACATGGGCATTGAAAAGTCTACTAAAGACTCTAAGGTAGAAAAATTCTAGTATTTTACCTTACCATAGCTATTCTGGATGTTTTTTCACAACTACCAATGAAGAATTCCTATTTAAAAAATATGTTTTTTTCACTAACTCAGCCCAAATTTCTTTGGAAATCCTTGTGTGAATATGAATTTCTTGATCCTTCACTATCAATTTCATGTCCATCATTTCCCCTATATAATTTTACGATCGTGTTATAATAATATTCTTTTCTATCATGATCCATTTCTTTTGGAAAATTCTTTTAAATTCACTATCAATGTACTCATCTCCATTGTCCATTCTTAAGAATGTTAATTTCCAACTAAATTACCTCTTGACTATGGATATATATTAAACAAAAGAAATGAACACATCATATTTATGATTAAGTATGTAAACCTAGACCATTCTTATAACATCATCAATAAATGTAACGATCTAGAGAGAATTTTGATGGGATTGAACTAGGGTTGTCCCCCACACGTTAGAGTGAAAAAGTTTTAACTTCTATTAGCTGCCCTTCAAAACACTCAAATTCAATGACACCCACTTATAATTATAAAGCAAACAACTCTCACAACTTCTGCTGTTCATGTGGTCAAGATCTAGCATGCCTTTTGACTTTATAAATTTTATTTTTTATCACTAAGATGTCTAAACCTACAATTACCTAACCCTAAACCTTCAAAAGTTATATTTTTGGTAATTACAACATAATTTGATCTTACGACCAAGTAAAGAGTCCCATTCTTTACTCCATGAACCACCATTGTGTATCCTTGAGTAACATTCTAAACATTGTTGTCAATGATTATATAAAATTATGACTTATCTAGATGACCAATAAAAATAATATTCCTATATATTCTAGGGATCCATCTAACTTATTTAAGACTCAAGAATCCTAAATTCTTCATCCATACGTCGATATTTCATTTTCACACCATATCAAGAGTTTCACCACCCACAAAGTGTACCTTGGTGAATCTTTTAGACATATAATTAACCATGCACCCCATCACTACTATTGAGTTAAATAATGAACTAAAATCATTAACCCATTATTCTATTATTACATTGAAACTTAATAGTATATTTATACTTCCCTAGGATGTGCTAGTGATGTTTGTGCCATTATACGATGTCCTTATGGTAAATTCCTTATAATCTATGAAATAATATTTGTGATGCCTATATTTCCCATTGTTCCAACAAGTTAGACATGAGCAAGTACAATTTACTCAACTTATGTCTTGAGATCTATCTTTTGATTTCTTATTCTGACCTCTCCTCTAAGGTGAGTGTCCTCTTCCTTCAGCATTCAAATCATTAATTGAAAGTCCTTATACGTCGCACCTCTAAATATCTTCATTTAAGATCGATTTTGGGACATATTAAAATATTAGTCAGTATTTCTACAAAAAATTTTGTCTATATTTATAATTTCACCCCACAGTTGTAAAAGTGAATAAAATAGTATAATTTACTATACATATTTCATGAAAGTTAACTTTACTAATTCAATATGTCTTAGTATCATAGTGAAATTATTTATTTGATTTATCACTACACTACCTTCTAGTAACCTCATGCTAAAAAACCTATTCATTAGGTACAATTTTTTAAGTTCCATCAGTTTTCCACTACTGTTATCTGAAATATCAATAATTCCATATTTCTGGTGATATCTCCTTCTAGTCGAATGATCTAGAAATTTATACTAGCATTATTTCCTAACATAAATTGGTAGGTGTTCCTAAGTAGGGTATGATTGAAACTTATAAAGACAAAACCAGTGGTTCCTTTAACATATCCAGTATAAGAAAGTACCTGTAATGTTTTCTATGATCATAAATAAAAGTAATTAGGCATCAAAAATCATAATAAATATTTCATAACCATGGATGTTACATGGTCACCCTATTTGATGAATACACACTTCGGCCAGTGAAAAGGTGTATCTAAACATATCAATAAATAATTAACTAGGTATTACATCCCAATTGAACGTCAGAAGGTATAATATCCCTTCATAGTACTAAGATAATTACATCAGAAATAAATATCGATGACATAAAAAGATAGTGGTCATAAAATCCCTAATATATCATTATCATTAATATATGGATATTGTGTACCAATAATAATGTCAAAATAGTGGGAATATAATCTATAGAAATAATATATAGGTTTTCTTCACAAATATACTAAATCATCAAGAGCAGTCATAACATCCATATCCATGGGAAAGATATAAGAGAGAATTCATGGCTACCCCTAAGCCACATCATAATATAGGGCATCACATACCATAATTACCAATCTTGTATGACAATCTCATCCCATTTTATAAGAGCATAACATCATGGGAATCCCATGTTATAATTAGTGTGTGAAACCATTTTTTGGGTAAGTACTACATATTTTTTTAAAGATTAACTTCTAGGAGTTCATAGTGGTGTTTAATGCAAGGTAGCTGATGAAATAGAAGTCTAGAACTAGTATTAAAGGTGGTGTGAATCAAAATGATGTAAGTTTTGATACTAGAGGATGTGTTCCCAAAGCTTTAAAGTAATGCAGGTTAGTGGATATGAAAATCATATGCATAAAAGTCAATATTTTCAATACATAAAGGTATTTGGGAGGATATGTAATGGTAAATTCCTGGAACTCCAGAAGCATGTACTATTTACTAAAATGACTAGTCAAGGTAGTGGTTTCTTTTTACCAAGTGGAGGGAAGCTTGAGGAGATTATAACTTAGTTTCATTCTCTCCATGGTTTTGGGATTCAGGTGAACATGAATTACTAGATGTTAGATGCTATGAATTGGTGATGACTTCATTTTTTGGTGTGGTGAAATGGTTTTGTAGTAAGCCTAATCTATTATTATCTTTTACTTTGGGTTTATTATTTCCACCATAATCTCTTTTTTACTCTTATAGTAAAGTTTTTTTGTTTCTCATGGATTTTAATTTTAACAAAACCATGGAAATTTCTTGTATTCCTTCATCATGTTATTTAATTCCATTTTTTCCCATTCCACTTTGAATTTTGGTTTTGAGTGTTTGAGAGTTTTAGAAGGCGTGTGGTCAATGTGTTTGGATGAGTTTCATTTCTTCTCAGTTTTAGGAAAACCTATCCATGACATGTAGAAAATCTATTCCTTTTTGTAAGATTATTTTTCATTTTAATTTCTATATGTTGGGTGGTTCTAGAGCTACTACATCTAGAGAAATAAGTGGTATCTAAGATTGGTTTTGAGTTCTAATAGACTGGTCAGATAGTTACTTCTAAAAAGATAAATTTACTTGTACTAGACCATTTTTTATTTAGTGGGATCTTTATATCTTTGAAATATGTCATTAGAAAAGGTAAAGTTGAGAATTGATAAGTTCAACGGATCATACATTGGTTTATAGAATATATATAAATATTAAAAAATATTTTATAAGGATATTAATCTTATGTTCATTGGAAAAAAATGGAAGAAATAGATTATATGGAGCGGGAAATAAAAAATTGGATTATTCTAGGTATTTCTCGATTTATGTTGGACTAAAATGAGTCCTTAAATATATGCGAAGAGAGAAAAAAATTACAATTAATGGGATGTCTTGTGAACTTATATTATAATCCTTCCATTATGAAAAATGTGTTCAAGTTTCTGTGACTTTTATGAATGAGGATTCCAGAAGGAAGGTTAGTGAATGATTATTTGAATGTGTTCAACATTATCTAGAGTCTACTACAATCATCTAGAGTGAATTTTTCTAAAGCTATGTAGGCCTAAATTCTTCTATAATTGCTCATGAACTCACAGTATGTGAAGGTGACTGTGGTGATTAATTCTAGAAAAAATAATGACTTGGTCTTTGAGGAGATCTATGATTTGGTCTTGAATGAAGATATTAGGAAGAAATAGGTTTCATGTTCTAACATAATTGAATTTACAATGAAAGTAATAGTTTCTTCACTCAAAGAAGTTTGAGGAAAATATGGTCAAATAGTGAAGATATGATTTATAGGAAGTCAGCTAGTCCTAATGACTATACATGTTGGAAATATGAAAATAAGAGATATTTATGGAAGAATTTCTAGGATAGGGATTCTAATTTTGGAAATCTTAATTTCGTTTCATTCAGAAACTCCATAGATTAAGGGGAGGGTGGAACACTTTTTTTAAGTGTCTTGAGTTCAATGAAGTCATGGATTCTTGATTTTAGAAATTTATTTCATTCAAATTTTGAAATAGGATTCATGAATAATTATTTTTCTTAAATCCTCAGAAAGGTTAACCTTGTGGATGAAGAGGCACTTGGGGTTTTGTTGGATATATGTTCATTAAAATAAGTAATAGATGTTTTATACATTTTTAAGGAATTTGAAAGATCCTAGGTTTATGAATGAACCTAATTTCCATTAGTAAACTTGATGATACAAGGTTTTATATTATTTTTATATATGGTGTGTGGAAAATCACATAGGGTTACATAATGGTGGCCCAAGGTATAAATAATGGAATATTTTACTTGAATGGGGTTTTGAAAGGTATTATATATAATGGAGAAACAAATTTCAGAATAGATAAGTTGTGGAATAACTGTCTTGGTCACATTGGTGAGATGAGTTTGAAGAAATTGGCTTCTATAGGATTGTTAAATCTTGATCTTGTAGAGAACATACCATATGGGGGTTTCATCCAAGGTAATAAATATAATTTGTCATTAAATTATAGATAAATGAAACCAAAGTATTGAAATCTCGATCTTGTTCACATGAATGTATATAGACCATCACTCATTTAATTTCACAAGGGCACATTGTATTACATTCCCTTCATCAATGATTCTACATGGAAGGTGTGAGTGTTTTTACTCAAATAATATTTCTATGTTTTGTGTAATTTCATCATATGGATAGACATGGTTGAATATAATACTAGAAAGAAGCTAATAATCCTTTAGTCTAATAATAAAAGTGATTATAGAGGAAGATAGTTCTCAACATTGTACTAGATGAATGAAATCTGGATTGAGAAGAGTATGATTTAAAAACCTGAGTATAATGGTGATGTGGAATGGGTGAATAAATTTATAAATCCATGATCCATGATCATGAGCATAAGTTATGGTATTCTTTAGGATTTTTGGATCGAAGTAGTTAGATATACGACATATCACATGAATTGAAGTCATTATAAACTACTAGCACAATAAATTTTGAAGGAACACTAGTCTAGAAGGAAAGTGGAATTTACTTACCTAAAAGGTTATATATATAGTGAATATTTCCATTTGAATTGTTTAGATACAGATAAGTTGGAATCTAAGTCCTGTAAATGCTTCTTTATTGGCTATGTGGATGAAAACATTGGTTTTAGTCAATGAAATGTTTTTAGAGTCCAAACCATCCTCTTCAGCGAGGATATCCATTTGAATTATTGGAACTTGGTGGAGGATTCTCTTGGTTAAAAAGAACCAATATAGAGTATGAGGCTTATTTGAGTAGAGGTTGGGTAGTTCTGGGCTGTTTGAGGAGAGCATAAGTTGGGATCTAAGAAAAATAACTTTATACTAAGATGGGAATCACTAATCAAGTTTTGAAATATTCACAGGCATAATATAATATAAATCTCAAGGATTGTGGATGATTGGGGTAGAGTTTCATAAGTGTGATGTATAGAATAAGTAAAACCTCTAGATTTATGGTAGTCTACCATGATCAGAAATCTAGTTTAGACGTTCAATTTTGAAATCAATTTTATATTTATTATATAAGGCAATTAACGTAAATGTATTTAGGAGGTGAGAGGTATGTGTAACTCATTATAGTGGGGGTTACTAATAAAGTAAGAGTTTAATTAATTAGTTTTTTTAATATGAGGGATCTAATACAACTTATGGAAGGAAAGGGTGAACTTTATAATAAATGGGTTTATCATTTAAAAGATGAAGTAGATGAAAAAGTTTATTATATGGGAAACCGATTGTGATGGGGTTCTACCAATCAAAATGAGTGAATTTCGATGATATTTTCTCACCTATTATGAAACACACAACTATTCAAATAGTTCTCAGCACTGTTTCCATTGAAGGTTTGTTTCCTAAAAACTTTCTATTAATGGTTTTTTTCTTCAAAGAGATTTGAATGAAGAAATTTATACTGAGAAACCAGCAGGTTTCATAATAAAAAAATAATGGAATTATGTATAAGATCACGAATAGTTTGTATGGACCCATAAAGAAACTATGGAACTGGACTCAAAATTTTAATAACTTCATAATGGAATGAAATTTTATCTAGATATGTGTGGATCAATTATATTACAATAAGGTGTATAAATATGTAAGTTTCATCATTGTTATATTCCATGTTGATGACTTACTCATTGTTAGAACTATGATGATGAGACGAGAAGAGATGAAGTATGAATTATACCAAAGTTTCCTGATGAAGTATCTTGGTTCTACAAATAATATGTTGGGGGTGATGATTATATGTGTCTTGAGAGCTTGAAATTTTTCCTTTTGTAGTCATAGTTCATCCAAAAAGTATTGGGAATTTTTAGAATGAGTAAGTAAAAAACCTATTAGTGATCCCCTATATGGACTCTAAAAACCTTCAATGGGGAATAAACCTAAAATAGATGATGAGTCCATGTAAACGGGGAAGGTTATATATACATCATATGTGGGAAGTTTTATGTATTCCATGGTTTGTATAAGGCTATATTTTTTTTCAAGTGGTAGGTATAGTGAAAAGATTTATAGAAGATCTGGGAAAGGAAAACTGAGACACCTTTAATTTTATATTTCATTATCTAAAAGGTTCATTGGATATATCACTCTATCAGAGAATATATGACCCCTTTCAAGGGTTTTTGGATACTAAATTTGGGGGAGATACAAATTCATGGAAGGGAACAACAGATTTTTTGTTTACATTTAGAGAAAATACCATGATTAGGATGTCTTATTATAATTGATAGTTGAACTCCAAACCATGGATTTTAGTAATATGCAATTATATAAGTAAGGGAGTAGTTGGTGTGGTTAACAGGTTTGTTGGATGTGATATAACGAAATAAAATTTTCATCATGTTTTACTTTGAAAACAAAATAAAAATTCATTTATCCAATCCTAAATTTCATTCTATATAAAACAAATGAAAATGAAACAACACTTCATTGATAATATTGTGGTGGATGTAAAAATTGAACAACTAAAGGTTAAAGGGAATCATAATCTAGTCAATATATTGACTAAAACTAAAACTCAATAAATTATGAAGTATTATATACTTTATTTGGGATTAGATAAATTTGGGGTCTTAAGATCTTAGAATCTATAACAAGTTAAAAGTAGGTAACTAAATAAGGGAGTTACAGAATATAGTACATGTTAACTATATGAATTCGTATTTAATGCAGGATAATAATCTCAAGTGGGATATTGTTAGTCTTGGTGTGTGTTAATCTAATTTCTAACTGAGTACTGAAGCTTTTAAGATGTATTAACTTCGAAAACATCATATTAGTACTAGATTCAAGGTGATTTATTAATGAGAAGTTAAAAAGTAGTAGAAGTAATGGTGGTGAGTCCAAATGATTCAATTTATAAAGCTATAGGATGCATTCTAGAAACATGGAACTGAAGCATGTGTATTGATATTTAAAAGGAATTGCATAAAACTCTATCCTGTTGATATTTTAGATTTTTTTGATTAAATGTAAAGTTAAACTCATAGAGTTTATGGAAGGAAACACTGTTCACTATAAAGAAAAGTCTAGGTGAAGAATGCCTTTGAAAAAACATAGGGATATCTAAAGAGATCATATCTTGGTGGAATTCTAAATATAGTTCTTAGTTTTCAGTTGAACAAAAATTTATAGAAGTTAACTTCTGTAAATTTCATTTGGGGTCATTTTTATGAGTTTAGTGGAACATTTTTGTATTTGGGATAAGATTATGTTATCGCAGTCTTTTTGGTTATTCATTATATTGTAATATCTTGTTTACTATTATAGTGAAGTAGTTTTTTGTCATATATTAAGACTTTTTTAAACCATGTAAAATGTTTTTGATCCTTTATTAAGTGATTTACTTCAAATTATTTATTTTTCTTATTTAAATGTCTTCTATGAGTATCTAAGAGTATTGGAAGTTGCATGCATGGTCGAGGTGCATGGTTGTGTTGCATGCATTATAAGTTCTAAGTATACCTATCCATGGCATTTAGTCCTTCTAGAAGTCTCAATAACATTTCTTTATATTTCTAGTTCATGATGTTTAGTGGTTATGGAGCTACAACATACAACACAAAAATATATACCACTATGAAGTTCACAATTGTTTTTAATGCGTCAATATATTTTTGGTGAAGGAATGTGATGGTGATTCTTGGAGGAATTTTATGGATCAATGGGTTAACATTGGATATTATGCATGAAAATTCATCTAATTACATAACGGTTTGAGGCTATACCTTTACAAGATCAAGTGGAGAATTTCAATAAAAAGTGGTAACTATATGTGATGATTTGTTTGTTGTTCTCCAAGGAAATCAGTACAGGTGTTGATGAGAAATGAACCACTATTTACAAAAAAAAATTAAATTTATTCTAGGTATTTCCAAATGAGAAGATCAAAATACTTGAGATTAAATGGTGGAGGCTAGAATGAATGTTAAATAAGAAATACAAGGTTTTATATTGGATGTCCCGCTTGATAAATCAACCAAGTGCATAATCGTTCAAAGCTATATGTTAATGAACTAGAGTGGATAAGTTCAAGACAAATTGAAAGTTGTATATAAGGATTGATATGTTTTTCTTCATTTAAATGAAGACTCTTGCAGACGAGTGATGAACCAATATTTATAATAAGTTTTAAAGTTCAATCAAGTGATAACCAAATGAGAAGATAAAAAATATTCATATTAAATAGTAGAGGCTAGAATGAAAGTTGAAGAATACATCCACGAGTTTCTATATTGGGAAGATACTTTATTTATTGGTTCAATTCACTTGGATGAAGTTTTATATTGGATTAAGTGAACCTATGTTTTAAGAAAAATATTCTATAAAATGGTACTGAATTCTTCAAGATCACTTGTCTGGATCATGGTTAATCCTCACAATAAATCCTCATGGTTAGATATTTTTACATGTTGTTGATCGATTCATGGTCTCTTCATATTTTTTCCTAACTACCTCATGATCAAACAATATGATCTATTGCCCAAATGGTTGATCCACACAGTCTCTTAACAAGTTCAATCCACATGGTCGATTCATATGGTCGGTATTCCATGAAGTTTATCCACATAATCACTTAAAATGGTTTATCCTTTGAGAATAGGTTCTATATCACTGACCCATGAATTATATTATACATATATTTGTGGATGAAGATATTGAGGGTTTTCAATGCTATGATTTTTTAATATATACTGATGAATTGGTATTTCCAATATCATGTGGATGAATAGATCGAGTCTTAAGAATATTTAAAAGAAAACCCTTGACTCAATTCGAAGGAGATTAAATGAGATCAAATAATATGATTTATATATTCCTATAATCATAGAGTTTCTATATGAATTATGGAAATATTATTCTATAGGAATGAAGCTTGAGTTTTATAGTGATTCAAAGAGATAAACATTGCATTGATTTAATGAGAATAAAAGAATAGAATATCCAATTGTATGTTGTAGAGATTTCTATATATTGAATATAGAGATAATATTCTAATAATATTTGGATATTGTTCCATGAATATAAATGGTTTATGCACTGAAAAGGAAAGTTGGGTGAAGTTATTTAGAGAACTCATGTAGCACTTTATGAGTTTTATAAAATTCTAGATACACATTTGTATCAAGGAGAGATGAAGGTGAGACCAAATATGGGAGTTTCAAAAAGAGAGATTTGTATTCTTGAGTATTAATAGTGATAAGAAGATCCATACACTTTGAAGATATGAAGAAATCTAAGTAAATAATATTTTCATGTTCTGAAAGGGATCTAGATGTATATAAGTTGAATTTTTACATGAGCTAACTAGATCATATTTTTCTATAGAGGATGAATCTATCAAGTGGAAAAGAAGAAACTCAGTAATAAAGAAGAAGATAAATCAATCACTAGATCAAAACAGAAGGATATTATAATTGGGGTGTCTAAATAGTTACCGAAGAGGCTTATGGATGGGGTGTATAACTAGTCACTATATTTTTATAATTGGGATATATTACCAATTTTGTAGGATTTGTAACTAGGGTGTATAATGAGTTGATGGAGGATTGTGGTTGGGGTTTATAACCAACTACTACCTTAACCACTTGTTTTTATAGTGTAGAATCCACGTTTTAGAACCTAACAAACTAAGAATGGGGTAGTCTTTTATGCCAAACCATGTAAATAATTTTTCTACTCTTTAATTCATTACTTCTACATATGATGTGAGTATATACCATATTATTGAGTGGATGAAGAACCATAATAAGTTTGAGAGGTTGAATTCAAAATATAAGAGTTCATAAAACTAGACCATTGATTTACTCAATCTCGAGGATTAATCTATAAAAAGGCACTACAAGTGGTATTAGATCCACTATTAACTCTAATGATATAAGTTTATAACTAATTAATTTTAATAGATAAAATGAAGTTCATATTTTAGGAAGTGATTGAGATGTGTCATATGTAAAAAAATAAAGATACTCTTAAAGATTCAAATCTAGATATTTCCACTAATTCTCATAAAAATGGATGAAAAGAGAGGGAAAGAAGCTGAAGAAGAATCCAAATATAAAGGGAGAAACACCAATAACTAAAGGTAATTATATTGGTACAAGTTTTATTATTTCAAATGATTATGATTCCTCTCAAAATCTTATATAAGTTGTGATAAAGATGAATCTATTAAAGTACTCATATAATTAATATATTAATTAAATTTTCATCTTAGGAAAGTTATAGTTGAAGTTTTTATACATATATTTTCTTGAATTAAGGAAATTTTTAATGAGAAAAAACTTCTTGATAAACAATTTATTTTCATGGAATATTAATTGGCTAAATGGGTTAAAAGATATAATTCTCTCACAAAGATTATTAAATATAAGGATGAAATTGTTCTTCTATGCAATAAAAAATATTTACTATCTGATAAAAAATTACAAAGAACTATTTTTGAGAAATAAGATTTTAAGGATTTTGTTCTTAAGGTGATATATGAATTTGAAAAATACTATAACATGTCTATGAATGTCAAAGAATCTCAATTTCATGTTAGGTAAAATATAGTAAATAATCTTGATAACACATTTTTAGAAGAAAATAAAATGCATGATAAAGAAATAAAAAATCTAAATAATGACCAGGATAGAAGACTAAGTTAAGGTTTGGCTAAGAAGAATACTATTAGAATGAAATTACTTGATCTAAAAAAATATTAAAGAATCTACAACATGATCAAGTAGTAACTTATAAATCTACTTAAAAGAAATATTCTACCACACAAATTTTTACTAAGAGCCATGACTATAAGAAGACACATATCTATTGAAATATAACATTAAAACATTCTCTTATTAATCTATAATACAATATAAGAAGAATTAATCCCACAAACTAGAAACTATCTTATGTACTAATGTTGTTTCACTTATTTGTGCTGGTTCAAAACCAAATTATTTGAAATATTGATGGAGAAAAAAACTAAAAAATACACTAAATCATCAAGTTTGGATGTTATAATGTGTATTAAGAGTTATTCCCCAAGATGTTTCTAAAAGGGCAGTGGTTAAACTAAAAAAAGGTACACCAACTATGAAATATTTATAAATTACACTAGAAAAGAAAAGAGGCAGGTTCATTGGCTATTATTTGTTTTTTGAGAAGTTTGGGTAGAAGTTACTAGCCTTTAAGAATAACTTGTTGATTCATGAAAATAATAAAAATCTATAATAAAAGGCGATTAAAGATAAATAGTGGAGAAAATATGTTGAGAAAAATCATAAGTTAAAAGAAAGAAACATGAGTATTCCCTAAGAATAATATAGATGATGAGTATTTCACAAACTAATCCTAAGAAGTTCAATAAGAACAAAGGGGATATAATCATTGTGGATGGAAAAGTAGAGATCTATCTAATAAATGGTGATTTGAAATATAATAAGAGTTTGTTTGAAATGTAGAAATTCTTATACATATAGACAAAAAATTCTTAATGTAAGATACTGTGTTCGGGAAAGTCAAAAATTTAAAAAGGATTTTGAATTTTCATTTACCAAAAGTGTCAATTTTTGGATCAAGACTTAGAATGAAATTTTAAGAGTTATAATGCCTTTAATTTCTATTTTAAGATGTGTAATGGGTCTTAGGATATATCATGGGTGTTTATAGGATATTTGGATTATTCAAGTTAAGTTTTAGGAGTTTCTGAGAATTTCTTCTAGGGTGAATAGTTTTGTGCAAATGGTTTAAAAGAAACCATGAGACACCTTGATACTCAAGATGATTTCAGTTAATTTTTATTTGAGAATGTTTTTTTTCATAGTTTGATAAAGGTTTGGGGAAAATCATGTGTGACAAAGTGGAAACTCTATAATGTATAGTAGGGTCTGAGATATAGTGAATGGCCTGTGTGTGGTTTTAGACTAACCCTACACTTCATTGAAAAAGTTTTACAGTGGAGTGTTCATGATTGATGCATGGCTTGGAAAAACTTGTTGGTAGACCATTCAAGGGTGTTGGATTAGATATTTCCATCCACATAGTTTGGAAAAACAAGTATCCAAACCATGAAGATGCCTAGATTTCATTAAAAGGTGTAAATGATCAAAATAAACCACTGAGTTTTTAGGCTTCTCCTCACTATTCTTCTCCCATTAGGTGTGCATTAACTAGGGGTTTCAAAACCCTCTTCCTCCATCTTCCACCCTTTTATTTTGGGAGTTTTCATGGTGTTTCTTTAGAATTTATGGTGAGATTTCTCTTCCACCTCTTTCCCTTCTTCTCTTTCCTTAATTCCTTATAATTTTTGATGTGTGGGTTTAGGGATTTAATTCCAATTCCACTAGATCATAGTTGAAATATAAAACGATTATGGGGATTTTTGTTGACGTACATAGAGAATATCCTAATAAGATTTCCGTACATCATTTAGTGATTTTTCTTTAAGGTATGCATTCATGATAAAATTTATTATGTTTTCTATAAAAATGGTTTTTGATTAAACTTAGAAATGGTATAGAATTTTAGAGATTTTCTTGATATTGGTTGTAGGAATCTCCCATAGTGGTTTTATAGAGATTTGGAAAGTGGTGATCCCATGGTGATTTTTTCGGCATTATGCCGCATTGGGGTTTAATTTCATAATTAATTATAATTTTTATAATTAATTAAGTAAGGTTTCTTGGAATGAGGTCAGGGCTTAGGTTTTTGAGAAGAGATTGGTTAGGTGATGAGGGGTTTGTATGATGCTTGGATTGGTCTTGGAAATTCTGTTGTTCTTTATAAATGTTTATAAAGCATAATTGATGAGGTTGGTGTACTAATAGCTTTATCAATAGTCATGTTAATTGATCTTCATTTGTATGTAGTATATGCATTAAATACTACGTGTTGCTTTGTTTCTTCATTGGAATATAAAATTTGGTTTTGGTCCTTAGATTGATACCTTATACATTCCACAGATCCTGTTTGATTTTTGGGTGTCTATAAGGTAGAACCTATGGCCTCCCATAGGGTGCACTATTTCCTGAAAAGGGTAAAGTGGGGCTGTAAAGGGTTAAACAGAGTGATTTATGATCTTAATACCTTTTAGATCATTGGTTGGTTTGATTAAATGTTTAAGGGTTACTTGTTTTGACTTGGGTATCAATGTTTTAAAAATATGATTATAGTATGTTTTGGAATGATTTTATGTGTTAAGCTTTTATGAAAATTATTATGAAGATTTTTAAATGGTTTTAAATGTCTACAATGGGTTTTGACCAAGTTTTGGGTGTTAGGGGGGAGGAATGTTTTGAAATGGTTATTATTTCAAAATAAGGGTTTTAACTACATGTGGTTTATGGAAACGGGTTCATGAATGGATTCAAATATAGATGTAAAATGAGTGTGTGGTTTCCCTTGTGGTAAAATTCATTGATGACTTTTTAATGATTTTGATGAAAGGGAAAGATTTGGATTTTTTTGGTTTAAAAGGATAGTAGGGACCTTGGTAAAAGAAAATGGTTTAAAAATGGGTTATTTGTGGTTTCTGAATGTATTGAAAGGTCAAATTTTTTAACCTATAAAAGTGATTGTTGGTTTAATGGTTAAAGGTATTTGTCATGGAATTCCAAACCCATGGAAAGTGAAGTTGGTCATGTAATTCAAAATCCTTGTTGGGTTATTGGTCATAGAAGTTAACACCCATGGTTTAGGATGTTGTTCATGGTAGTTTACATTGTTGTTGGGTTGTTGGTAATGGAGGTTCATACTCGATGTTTAGGGTGTTGGTACTGGTGGTCTACATCACTAATTGGGATTATAGAACACGGTGTTATGTATCCCTGATTGGTTTCTTATAAAAATTCTTCAAAAGCTATTATTTTATTATATACGTAGATACTAGACCGATGTTTTGAGAACTAGTTCTTGGTTGTATAACTAGATTGGTGGAAAGGATGCTCCAAGTCAGTACTGATGGTTTTGTATATAGTTTCATTGATGGACTGAGGTTAGGGGTGTAATTGTTACTATTGTTTATGTATCCTAGATATAGATAATAAATGAAAATGTATTTTTTTATTCATTGAATGTATCACCTAATGCTATGATTTTATAGGACTAGTTTTGGTTGATTTATGTTGGTTGGTCGGGGTGTCACCTTATAACTTGAGAGAAAATGGTTACTAGATAAAATTGTATTTATTTTGGGATGTATTTTCCTTTCTTGTACTGGTTAATTATTTCACTATTTACCTGTATATACTACTATCTAGACTATTATTTTCTATATTCATCATTGGTTATCAACTACTGAGTAGTAATCACACCTCTCTTAGCCCACCACTACACATGGTTACCCTAGTATCTTTCAATGTTTATTATAGGAATAGGTTTGGGATGGGACCTATTTTGAGTGTTGCATGATCAGGTAAGTTAGTTCAGATGGTATTACACTACTGAAGACTGGGTATATGTCATGGATCAGAGTTGGTTATAGAGTATGATGTATTTTTTTTAAAAAATTTATTATGTATATGTCTAAACATCATAGTGGGAGATCAATATTGTATATGTGGAATGACTATTTGGGTATTAATTGTATTTAATTTTATTATAAAAGGCTTTTATTTTAGTTTCCACATATATTGATTTGTATGATGTTTTTTTATTTGCTTCTTGTTGTGCACTTTTATATGGGTGTATCATTTCCTAATAGTTTCAATTTAAACCCCCAATACTAGTTGGTATCCTTTGGTGTATGAGGAGGCTTTCTTGGGGTCTTATAGAGAACCGACTCGGGGCACTGGTTTAGCAGATTTCAGTCTAGAATGACACAATTAATAAGGCTTCCTAGATAGTTTAATCTATTTAGGAATAAAATGAAAACACATGTGGCTTCTTGTTATGTAATGAAAAAATGTGTAAAAGGGGGTTTTACATAAATGAAAAACTATAGTGGAGAGTATGAACTCATATGAAGATACATTTAATGAGATGAATACCAATACAAAATATTTGAAGGATGTTGACAAGAATAATGGAACTCCACAAGTTGAGTGTGTAATTAAGGAGTGACCTAGTTTGAGAGAAATATACCAAACATAGTGTTATTTATGAGGACCAAAAAAGGTTCCTCATTATTTCCTATAATTGTTTTATTCATGCTAACTTGCTAAGAATTGAAGGAGTGGTGTATAAATATCACTAATAAATAATAAAAAGGGTTTATTTTCATGGTATCTCAACAACCATGAGGAATATGTAAAAGATTTAATCCCTTTATGGGGAGAAAAAATGAATATGGATTTGTTCAATATATCAAAAGCTATGAAAATCTATAAATTCTAGAGAATCTGGATAACCCCTTGAAATATGGAGTATGAGGCATTTTAACTACACTTATAGTCCATGTTCTTGAATATATCAAAAAAATTTATGAAGGGAATGTGTTGATTGATGAAAAAATGAGAATATAGTGGATTCTTTTGACATATACATGAACTATTTTTATGGGTTTGTTGAAATGAGGGAAGGATACATATTTCTCATTATAATTCTATTATTATGTATCTTATATAATGATTTATGAGCCTTGTATCAAATTCTTATTAAGTTATGCATAGTATTTACCACCTTAATTATAGAATATTATTTTCTAACAAATGTTTTTCCTGTGTATAATTAGATTAGTCTAGATAATGGATCTTTTCCAAAAAAACATGAAATTCCATCTTTCTCTATATTAGATTCTTGATAGCATAAGGTATAAGAGAAATGAGATTATGAGTGCCTTGTAGGGAATAAAAAGTGATGATAAGATCTATTACATTGACATTTTAATTTATTTTCAATAAGGGAGAGAATAAATAGTCCATTTTGGATAAAAATATTGACATGGGATTATATTGGTATTGCAAACAAATTCAAAGGGGGATATTGACATGATCAAGTAAGAATTTCGTTTATAGTCAATGAGTCAATATTTGTTTGATAAATGAATGTGATAGTGATTCTTGGAGGATTGATATGGATATATGGGATGACATTTAATGTCATAATTGATAATTCATCCAAGTCCAAAACTTTTTAAGGATAAACTTTGAATAAATCAAGTGGATAAGTTCAAGAAAATGTGGAAATTATCTCTGATCTGTATTATACTTATCTTTAAGGAAAATAATAATATTGTTGATGAGTGATGAACCACTATCTACAATAAGTTTTAAAGGAAGTTAAAGGGATGAATGAATGAGAAGATAAAAATACTTAAGCTTAAATAGTTGAGGCTAACATCAAAGTTGAAGAATATATCCAAGGGAATAAATTTGATTTCATGATTGATAATTCATCCAATTTCATAACTATTTGAGGATACCTCTTGAAGTAATCAAGTGGATAAGTTCAAGAAAAAGTTGAAACTATATGTGATGATTTTTTCTCTATTATTTAAGGAAATAAATTTAGGTTTTGATGAGGGATGAACCACTATCTATAACAAATTTTAAAGGCAATTCAAGGGAAGTCTGAGTGAGAAGATCGAAAGACTTGGTATTTAATGGTGTAGGCTAGCATGAAAGTAAAAAAATAAATAAATGTTTGTTGTACAAGAAATATAATATATTTAGTAGTTTAACTCTTATGATGATGTTTTATTTTGGATAAATTTAATTTTAGTTTTAAAAAACAGATTCTATAAAGTGACGATGAAGTCTTCATGGTTTCTCATCTGACTCATGATCAATCCTCACATTGATCCTTATGGTCATATGTTTGTACATTCCATTGATCCATTTATGGTCACTTCATATGGTCACTTTTAATCCTCATGGTCAATACATATAATCAGTAGTCCATATAGTCAATCTATACAGTTGTTTTATATAGATTAACCTCACAGTCGATCCATATAGTTAGTATTCCATGTGGTTGATCCATGCATCTGATCGACATGGTTGCATCATATGGTGGATCCTTTAAGATGAGTTTATACATCATAGACCCATGAATTTTATTATGAATTCATACAAGGATGAAGATATTGAGAGTCTTAAATGCTATATGTTTTTTGAAGATACTAAGGTAGTGGTATTTTAAATATTGAATGGAATATTAGCCCAAGTCTTAAGGATATTTAAATGAAAACCATTTAGTCAATTTAAAGAATCTTGAATGAGTTCAAAGAGGAGGATTTATCACTACCATAAATCATATAGTTTCCATATGAATTATGGAAATATTATTTTATAGGAATGATGATACAAATTTAGGTAAACTGAAGGGGATCTTAGCTTGGGTGTCTCACTAGTTTTTAAAAAGGCTTATGATTGGGGTGGATAACCAGTTATTGGATTGGTATAATTGGTGTGCATAAACAATCCTTTGAGGAGTTATAAATGGGATGCATAACTGATTATTGTAAGCTTATATTTTGGGTGTATAACCAACTAATGATGTAACCACATTTTCTATAGTGTAGAATATATGTTATGGCATCTAACTAACATGGTAAGGAGTATAACTTTATGTTAAATATTTTAAAAATAATTTCCTTCTATCTAATTCATTACTTTTGAACATTTTTTAAGACTATGATATATTATTGAGATAATCAAAAACCATAAAAATTTTAAAATATTGAATTAAAAAGATAAGAATTTATAAAGGCAAACCACTAATTCACCCAACTGTCAGTGGTCGATATAACATGAGGAACTATACAATCCCAAGGAAAAAAATAATTGGTTATATTTTCCTAGGCATGTTTCCCCTTACTTAGAATCATCACATCATGGGTATTACAGCCCACCCCTAAGCATATTAACAAGAAAACATGAAAAGAATCACACTACATAAGAATAGTTAGTTTAAAAGGGAATTCCACCCCATTACCAAAATCATCCATGCCAAATGGGAATTATGTTTAAAGACCTGGTGGGTTTCACATACCACTATAATTATCCTAACTTCTATGATCATGGACACATCAAATAACAAGAACAATTTCCCTGGCAATGAAAACTTATACGTGGGAATGGAATCCTTATTCCTAGGACATGATAGAGTGTAAGGGAGTTATGTACCATAAGAATCCACCCATATAGGAATTTAATTTCCTTCCACTGAAGAATATAAATAAGGTAAATCCATCCCATATCCATGGGTAATGAAAACTCTCTAGGAAATATGTCTCAAATTGAGTGTCATGAGGTGATTGGGTAGTCTATTTTACACTATGTAAAGTATCAACACTTTTGGTAGGTTATCCCATGATATATGTGACATCAACCCAAGTGGTCATACAATCGTAGACCATAACCCACGTCATTATGTCTAGGAAGGTTATACCACACCCAAAAATATAAATTAATCAAGGAAGAAACACTTCCATCACATAAAAATAAAAATATAATTGGGAATAATTTCTATGAAATGACCAAAAACATATAATAGCATAAATAAATTTCTTAATCTAAGCTATACAGGATGTGTATAATTTGGTAGGAATAACATCAAACTCACACTTTAATTCTAATATTATCCATCCCCCATACACCTAACCTATACTAGTATCCAAAACTGAGGTATAACCATCCAAGTTACCACAAGTTAGAAGGATGAGGATTACCCATCTGTACATCACTCACATAATCCAAAAAGGAAAACAAGACATAAAAATATTTTCAGATCAAGCCTCAAGATGACCATTCATAAATCACACATCCACTACTTAAAAGATGTTAAGAGAGCCTATTTCCGTTCTAATATGTTATGGTTGACCAACAAGACATCCCTCTTGGTATAGAAGGCCATAATTACCCATAATTTAATTTTTCACCCATGACCCTTAGTGGAGATGGTATCTACCTAAATCATAGTTATGATAACCAATAAAAAAATAACATATACTTTCTCTCAATAGATGACATGAAACAATTTGTTTAATGTCTCACACCCATATCTCCAAGCTATGCATTACTCTAAAATCCAAGGAGTCAAAATGAACCTAATCAAGGTCCTATGAATAGTAACAAAACTCTAGGGAATCCCAATTGGGTATCTATTATAAACACCAATGAAATTTAATTAAATCTCATGGCCATAATTTTCTATGGAATCAAACACAACTTTCGAAGGGTCCCTCACAGTCCTAGAAGTCCTCACCCAATTCTTACAAGTCAATGGAAAAATTACATTTAATTTAAGGTTATCTAATCACGGGCAGAGATAACCCATATCACACATCACATCTAACAATATAAATAACATTATGAAAGATAAGGGACACCTACATTAATATAAAGTTAACCCCTCAATAAATGATCTACCACCATCTCTAATGTCTAACTAAGCTCAACTAGCCACTATTTATCTATATAAGGCCCTCAAAACCTCAATAATCTATCTCAATTAATTATAAAAAAATATAATTAATTAAAATAATTTTTTATATAATAATTTTTTTATACTTAATTGGAAGAGATCTCACATAATGACACAAAAATTCCAAAATCTCAATCAATGAGGTTCAGATCACTCCCAACAAACCCCCGATCCCATTACCAACAAAATCCATAAAAATGGAATAGATCAATCAATTAATCAATTAAATATATAATTGAAAACCCTAAAAAATAATTACGGAAGTGTCTTACGTATAAAAAATGGTGATCTACCATGATCAATCACCTCTCATAAGCCTCATATATCCAATCAATACAAAAGACCCATTATAATGGACTAGGCCTTCTCAACTCATTACTTTACAACTTTTGGGTGTTTCATTTATTTTGATATAGTTAGTGGTAGAGAGGTATTTCTAGATATTATAATTTATATGTAAGGTAAATGTTACAATGTGTCCATGGGTGTCACACCATGAAAGGATGGCTGTAAGAGAGGGCAATTATGTAGCCTGGTGTGTCGTTTATTAAAGCGTTAAATCTTGGTATGATTCTTATATTTGGGGATGGGGAACACACCATGGGAAAAACCAAAAAATTTCAAGGAGAAATTCTGTTCATACAGTGATTGGATTAGGTTATGACATGAAAGTTCTTGAAGAGGATTTTTTAATGTAAAGATTCATATGTTTTGGAGGAAACCCTTACATATGGATTTATTACTCTTATATATTTTCTTGAAATTTTTATAGTCACGATGTGGGGGAGGGGGGTTCAGTTACATAATTAATTGGATTGGGGGATTTTGTTATTTTTCTATGATTTCCCATCATGGAATAGTCAAAGAAGTCATGGCATGTAGCCCCAGGTTGATAATTTCATGGTCCTAACTTTTTGGGCATCATTTCATTGTGGTGTTTTATTACATTGTGTCTTGGTTCGAGGATCCTACCATGGTTATTTGGAATTTAGATATTGTAGCATGGTGATGGTTATCATTAAATGACTATCCTTGATCATATCAAAATAAAATGGTTGAATGATTTTTAAATGTGTTTAATAAGGTAGTTATTGATTTTTTTTGTAAATTTTCCCGATTTCCCCAACATCGAATGATCATGACTTTTCATACAATGATTCTATAAGTTAAAAGTTTCAATAAAAATTTGGAATCAAATTTGAATTCATATATATATTAATTTGTATATCCTCAAACCCTAGGTGATCATAGGTGAGTATCTAGTGTCCTTGATTTCAATTTTAGTTTACTTTGAACCTCATATTCAAGAGATCAATGAGTTTGTAATCCGAGGAAATTTTCCATTTTCCTATTTTTTTATATCTTCCTATCCTTCCTCTCAAAGAGGATATGATATAATTTTTATGACCTTGGGTCATGTATTTGATGGAGTTTATAGGGATTTAGGTTCTTTAGGATATCCATTACATGATCATTACTTTTTCATCATATCCCTCCCATTATTTTTCATAACTATTATTAAAACTTTAGTTTAGGTAAGGGTTTTGAGACTTATCCTTATTTACTTCAAAAAACTTATAAAAGTATCATTATTTAGCTTTATACGGGTGTACGATAAGTATCTACCAATTGAATATAATGGACTGGTCTAATGGAAATTAAAGGGATAGGGTGATTCACATGTGTTTTTTAAGTATCCATGTTGTTGAATATGATTGATGACCATTTGATGTTTTTGTTGAGGGTTTTCATTTGTTACAGTGACATTTATGATCTTTTTGTGATTAAATTGTTTTAATAAACTCCCATAAAGGGATAATCATTTAAATATTATAATGAATTGTTTGTTTGAAATCTATAATTGTTGTGTTTCTTCTCAAGAAAGAGATGTTGGATTAATATGGTTTTTTTAAAAAGGGGATATTATTAAAGCGCTAGTTATTGATATTTTCTATTGGATTCTTCTAGTATGATTTTAATTTTTATGTGAATTGTGTGCACTAGTTAGTGGATTTTTGTAGATGGTTTTCCATGATTGGCATGGGGATATGTTGTGGTTTATGTGTTATTAGTGGATGGATAGTTATGTGGTTTGGAATAGTGGTAGGACTAGTTATGTTGAAAGGGAATTTTTGATTGTCGCTTTGCATGGAATTTGTGGAGTTTTTTATGGTGATGAGTTTTGTTAAGATGGTATTATATCATAATTTCATGGTGGTATGTAATTTGGATGTGATAAATAGAATTTGGGTGGTAATAATGAATATTGTAAATGAAAATGGGGTTTTAAGGAACTATAAATGAATGGGTAATGACTAAAATGAACATTGTGGATGGTTAGTGAATGGTTTAACATTAAATTTTGATAAATTAATGGAATAATAAATTTAATGTGTCTAGTTTAATGGATTATATATAAATAAATGAACAATATAATTAAATATGGTAAATCATGAACGTTTTTGTGGTTTTTTATATGAAACTTGGGTTTGTTTCAGGTATAGTATTGGAAGAAATTGATAGTATGTGGGAGTGGGAGTGTAATTATGGTGATGAGTATTAACAATGATATTTGGTATGAACCCCTAGGCTACAATTTTGTGAGGATATTTCCTATGTTATATTTTAAATATTTTTTAATATCTTATATGGACACCACCCGAGTTGGATAAGTTCACAGATGCCTAAAGGTTTTATGTTTCAGGTGTTTTCTCCAACATATAGGTTGATGATGGAATAATTTTATGACTAATCCCACTTATCTACTCTCACTTCTATATATGAAATGGTTATGATACATGGAATATTATGGTCAAAGGTTAGAGTAAAAATGATGTGATTTGAAGACGGAGTGGTAAAGGATATGATACATAGTGGGGGTCCTTTATGGTAGTAAGATCGTATGAGGTTAATTTACTTTATGTTCATGATACCTTACTATGATAATGATATTATGATAGGTTATGATGTAGTGATATATGGTTGTTGTATGTGGCATGAGGTTTCATGCAGTATTCAGTGATGATAAAAATATTTTTATAGTTGTTATGAAAAGTGTGGTTATGTGGTTATATGGAAGATATAGGATAAACAAGACATTTTATATTAGGGAGTGAGAGTGAAAATGATAGAGTTGATATTTTAATTATTTTTAATGTGTGTTTCAATGATTTAATACCTTATAATTGATCAATGTGAGCTTATTTTCTTCATTTTTTTATTTTTTGGTGATGTTCTGGCTTAATTGTGAATTTTTTTAATTCTAGAAATTTAATAGTTGTATGGATCTTCTAAATTTTGGGCATATATTTTAAAATTTTGATCCAAATTGAGTGATTAATTTTTTATACATTCTTTTCAAGTGGTTTTTATGTTTATCTTCTTGACCAATATCAAATTTGAAATCCACTGGCCCAGAAAAATCAATGAAGTAAAGAAACTTTTCTAGAAAACAGAATGGACCCAACCTGAGTAATGAGGCATATACTAGCCTAAATACTTACAAATGAGGTTCTTAGAGGTAGATATTAAATAAGACTCAATTATTCATGTTCCCAATAAATTATTTTAGAAATTATCTCATTAATTCCACCTTTGAAGGTGCTCAATTTGGGGAAGTTGATGAGTCTCCTTGTGCAGAAAAAATATACTTTAGTAATTCAATCATAACTCCCTACAAAAATGTAAAATTTATATTAACATTCTAGGGTATATGGAAACATTAATTTAAAACAACTTTTAAGAGGGAACCTTGGAGATTTTTGGGACTTTGGTAGGCAAAAAAGAAGAAAACATACAGTGGAAAGATTCTGTAGGATAAACTTTATGTTATTCCTTTACCCACTTTTCTTTCTTTTTAGTTTTGTAATTTCTTATTATCCCACCCTTTTTAATGGATTCAATTTATATTGACAGTTAATCCTATGAGTTATTTGGTAAGTAGAGGTTTTCTATTTTTTAATTTTTTTTTCATGCACTTCATGGTATAAAATATTTTCTCCCTTTTGAATAATTGGTTTCAATTTCCAATAGAGGTTTTTATTATCGAGTACGATCATATTTAGTTTTAAGTCCTGTTGTTGTTATTAATTTGTTCAATTATAATTTTCTCCCTATAATAGGTTCTTTTTTATATATGACAGAATAGATCAGATCTTAGTGGTGAAGTACTCAACAATCGTTAGTACATGTGGGAGGGGTAGTGAATATTCTAGATTGTTAGGGATAAACAAGACTTGATCAAGAATTGTCTAAGTAAATTGAGGGTATTCATTGTAACTTTTTCACACATTGGAAGGAGAGTAGATCAATATGAGATCTTGGAAAGGTTTACTCTCACCATCATCATTTGACCATGGGAGTGAGAGGAAGTGGCCATGGAATCTCACATTAATTATCTTAGTAGAAGAGCATTGGATAAATTGGAACTATGATAGCATTGCAATTGGAACACTAAACCCAACCCGATCACTCAATTCATATCATTATTTTCAATCACTTTATTTCTCAAATTGTTTTTAATATTTTTTTTAATTGATTTACTTTTTTTACTTTATTTTTTTTCTAAATGAAAAATTTTAAAGAAACAACCTCCACTAATTTCCCTAATTTAATGTGACATATTGATTTTTATGTGATCCTCTCTAGAGAAAACCTTGGTTAACCACTTTACTATAATTTTAACTTAGTGAATATTTGTTTTCATCATTCCCCATGATATGAACGTGTAAAAACTTGGTGTCGTTTCTAGGGAGGTTGTGCTAACAATCTAATTCTAACATTTTTTAAATATTTTCTTTTAATTAATTTTAAAAAAACTAAAAAAATTCCATTATATATTCCAACATCAATTATTCTTATTATATTGATAACTCATAGGTTCAAGGTGAAATGTTTGATAATGATGATATGAACATATTGAAAAAGTAAGATTAAATCATTATTTTGGACAAGAAAATGTTGAATGGCCATGTCATAGGTCTCACACTTCAATAATTAATGGGCAAGGTTAATCAAATCAAAACTAATTATCAAATATTGAAGTAAAAGGTGGAAGTACCATTTGACAAGGGACCTAAACCTAAACTAGAAATAGAACAAGTGGGGTAAGTTAATTCTCCACTCATCTTTAAAATAGAGGATCCTAACTACCTACCTCTATTTATTGAAATTAAACTACAAGAGGCTCCTCCCACTGAAAAATAAATTGAATCCCAACAAACACATAGATATGATCTTTTCTTGAACTCATTACCATATAATTTTATTGAAACTTAATTTTATATCACCTACCCTTACTTTAAATTTTCATATTTTTCCCACACATTTATTTATTTAGAGGCATAGGAAGATGAAAAAAAAGATGCATATGAAGAGGAACATATAGAGATCCCCAAACCCATTGAAGTTTTATTGGAGGGAGTATAAGAGGAGATAAAAGTTGTTTTTTCTAAGGAAATAACAACATAATTTGTAAAATTTAAAGGGAATAAATTGAAATTTATTCCTCATGTTTTAATTTTATTCAAATAGAATTACACTCTAACCTTCCATTTGACTATTCCATTGATGCAATATACCATGAGAAATCACCGAAGAATAAAGAAGGGGTTGGGTAAGTGGAAACAATGAAAGAGAAGAAATCATTATTTATCCTAACCCCACCATACAAGAAGCAAAAAATTTACATGAGGGTATATTTTTTATACTCTATACATGGAGTCCTCAAGATAAAATAATAATTAAAATGTATAAAGAAGAAGTGTTTGGTGGTTTGTCAAAAAAAAACTCCATCCACCACTAGATTGGGGATAACCCACTAGAACAACCCATCTAGAGGTATAAAAAACCCACAGAACACTTGGGGGATTAAACCAAGATCTATCCTTATTTTCTCATTCTATTTATATTTTAATTTCTTTTAATAAATTTATTTTTTTATCTTTTCTTCTTTTTCTTTTAGGTTTTCAGTGTGTAGCACTTAGGAGCTTCACTCAATGTTTCACTTCCAATAAGTCAGGTTGTACATATCCTTTAAACTTGTTTTCTTATTGTGATTCATTTTAAAATACTATTACATGTTAAATACATTAAAATTAATTATGGAAACTCCATCATTTAATTTTTGGGGAGGGAACCTTTATAGTTTACTATTTTCATTTTTTGTTTGTTTTTCTATTTTCCAAAAAATGTGTATTTTTTCAATTTTTGTGAGTTTATTTTTCATTTTGTCTATGTTTTTAAAACTTTTGAGCTAAAATGTTTATGATTTACATTTTGTAACTGATTTCCATGAGTTAAACAATATATTTCATGAAACTAAGATTAAATGAATGCTAAAAATGACTTTGTTTCAAGTTAAAATCTTTTGGGAATTCATGAAAAGTACAATGATTTTTGACTCTCATGCCACATATCACTATCTTCATCTATGAAACCACTTTCCTATGAGGATTCTGAACCATTTTTTCATATTCTTTTTATTCACATCACTTCTTGAGAAAAAAACCATGATTTATTTAACCATAATTTGATTCATTCCTTTCAAAACATGAGGGTTTGAGGTACTTGTGTTCTAAATTATTGATGAATTTATTTGATTTAAGGTCCATTTTCATGAGAATCCTTTTCATTATGGACTTCCTTGTACAATTAATCATTTTAATAATTAGAATCCATGAACTCCCAGTAATTATAGCCACATTACAAGCCCATTTTCCCTATCCAACCTGCTCTTAAAGTGAAATTGAATGGTATAGTTGAACTTAAGTGTATGGGGAACCTACATTTTTTTGTGATACCTCATTTGGTAATACTTTTAGTGGAAAATAAAATTCATAAGATATGTTTTTTCTGGTGAAAAAACTCATTCTGTTAAAATCTATGACTTTTTTGGTGTTTTCATGATAAGAGAATATTTGACTTTCTAGAGCATATAATGGAGAAAGAAAGTTGTTTCTTTTTTGAAGCTTTCAAGAAAAATTATGTCTGAGGAGATTTAAATTTGTATGGTTTAAATTATGAATGGTTTTAACTTTCCTTGATTTTTCATGATGATGGAGGTGATTTTCTACTATGGTGAGTGAAGAGGATACCATACTTGAGTGAAAATTAGAATCAAGATTTTTTTTCTTCAAAAAGAGCCAAGCCATCCTTATTCAGACTCAAAATTTTTAACACCTTAATCCTTCCAACCAATATCCATAGAAAAAACCTATAAATTTCTCATGATAAACACATATACTTGACTCACATTGGGTATATAATTAGGAATATATGAATCTCATGGTGACTCTTTGATCAGTTTGAATGATAAAACCATTGTTAAAAATTGAAAGTTGTGAGATCATAGAAAATACATGTGAGGTAGATGTTTTGTATGCATATGAGGAGAAATGTAGTGATAATATACTAAATTATATTAATGGAGTTCTTGATATAATATTTTGTGATTATGCATGCTATCTTTTGTTTCATGGTGTGGGATTTATGGATCTCATGGGTTTTTTTTAATTTGATTTAATTTCATTTCGATGTTAACTTGTCCAAGAGTCCAAGTTCTAACTGTGGTGGAATTGATATATTTAATATTTTCATTATTTTTCATGTTTGTTTCAATGATTTAATCCTTGAAAATTAGTCAATATGATCTTATTCTCATCAATATTTAATTTTTGGTGAATTTATAACATAATTATGAAAATTGATTAATTCTGAAAATTTAACAGTTTTTTGGATCTTATGTTTTTTAGGAATATCTTTTACAAGTTTATACAAATTGATTGATTCTTTTTTTTAAGATTTATTTACTCTTGGGGTTCAAGTGTGTCTTGTTGATCAGGATCCAATTTGAAATCCAATGGCCTAGAAAAATTAATGAAGTTTGGAAACTTTGTTGGCAAATAGAATGAAACCTACCTCTGTTAATGAGGTATATCTCGGTCTACATAACTCCAAATAAAGTTATCCTAGGTGGATATGAAATAGTACTCCCATAATCATATGAAAAATAAATTTCATGTAGAAATTTGATCATGAAGGATTCATTTAAATGTGCCCAAGTTGGGGAAATTGAAGAATATCCCAGGATAGAAAAAGTATACTTCAGTAATTTAGTCATAACAACCTCCAAACATGTGAAATAACTATGAAATTTCTACGATAGATATCCAAATTAATTTCTATCAACTATTAAAAAGTTAAATTGGCGATATTCTAGAATCTGGTGGGTAGAAAAGAAGAAAACATTCAGTGGAAGGATTCTGGAGGATAAATTTTTTGTTCTTCCTTTCCTCTCTTTTCTTTAATTTTAGTTTTGTAATATATTCTTTTTAATACTTATTCATGGATTCTATTCACATGTAGGGGTGATCCTATGAGTGATTCAGTAAGGAGAGTTTTTTTATTTTTTTATTTTTGAGTTCATGCACTTCATGGTATAAAATCATTTCACACTTTTGCAAAGTTGGTTTCAATTTCTAATAGTAGTTTTTATTATCAAATATAATTGTATTTGGTTTTAAATTATGTTGTTTTTATTTCCTTGGTCAATGATAATTTTATCCCTCTACTAGGATCTGGTCAAAATATAATGGAATATATCATGTCTTAGTGGTGAAGTACTTGGTGATCATTAGTATGTGTGGGAGGGGTAGTGGATATTATGGATTGTTTGAGATAAACAAGACCTGATCAGAAATTCCCTCAGTCAATTGAGGATATTCACTGCAATTATTTCACACAAAGGAAGGATATTAGATCGATACGAGATCTTGGGAAGGTTTACTCTCACCATCAACATTTAACCATGGGAGTGAGAGGAATTTATTGAGGAATCTCACTTTAATTAGCTTAGTAGAAGAGGATTGGATAAATTAGAACCATGATAAAATTATAATTAGAAAATTAAACCTAACCCAATCACCCAATGCATATAATTGTTTTAATCACTTAATTTTTAAATTTTCTTTCTATATTTTTCTTAATTGATTTCTTTTGTTTTGTTATATTATTTTGTTTTTTAAATAAAACAATTTCAAAAATAACATCCATTTATTTCTTTAATTTAAGGTAACATCTTAGTTATTGTGCACTTCTATCTCGAGAAAACCTCGGTTAGTCATTTTACTACATTTTTAAATTTGGAAATATTTTTTTTGTCATGCCCCATAATATGAACATGTCAAAAAACAAGTGGGGAAGTGGTTGCATTGTACCTTTTTTCTATACTATTTTAAAATAATGTGGTTATAATAGGATGTGATATTCAGTGTTCAATACATGGTGAGGATATGTGATGGTTTTCCTCGTTTAGGTTCTCATTGGTTCTTCTGTTTATTCACTATAGAATTACTACTCGTCTTCCATATTTTCATGAGAGGTCTTGGGGAATATCCTACTAAGTATACATGTATTCTAACCCCTATATATAATTTTATTTTTAAAGTTTCAAGGGATCATTTGGTGACAGATCTGAACATTACTAGCCCAAGGCTTGGAGCTACTGTTTATTTCATTTTGGTAGGAGTTTTCTCTTGGTAATTTTTTGGAGGCTAGTATATTGAATGACATTCCATGGATCATGTGATATTGTTATTTATTATATTATAGAGTTTATTGGTGTATTTATTTATATTATCCTAGTAGTTATGAGGTAGATGCCTCCCATTTGTATTGTTTATAACTAGGGTGTTAGTTTCCTACCCATGGATTGCTAGATGTGGGAGTTAAGGGTCACTCTCATTATCACCATAGGCATGAGATATGTTCATAGTGGGGGTGGGTCATGACACCCATCATAATAATATGATTCCACCATGATCTAGTGGAATCATCATCAAAACAGCTAAACCTAGTATATGGAATTATAGGAGAGGAAGGGAAGATGAACGAATAGTTTCTGAGGGAGAAAACCTAATTAACTAATTAAAAGGGAATTATTCCCCCATTTTATATAGAACTCCCCTCTCCACGTACTGACCACCAAGGGGGAACCATGAGTGGGGTTCTATATAAAATGGTGGAATAATTCCCTTTTAATCCCTTAGAAAAATTCATATACGTGAACTGGAACTCTTGTGGATGACCATTGGACTTCCAGTGGCCATGATGACGGTGCAACACCACTACACATCACACCAAAACTCTCATGGACTTCCAGTAATGTTCTGGTGGCTTCTTACCACCACTGCATTGTCCATATCCCTTATTCAAACCCTTGTAATTATCACGGAACCTCCATCACCCAATATACCACATCATAAAAATCCATTTAAACATTTAAAATATGTTTAGAAACACTAATTCTCAATCCAAACTCAAAAATTCTAACTAAACCCCTGGTTTTGAGCTCATTAGAACCCGACTTCCTCTGGATATAATAACATGAGTTGATGCAAGGAATTATAATCTTACCATCATAACAGTAATAACAATAAAGAAATACCCACATGTATATCTCAAAAACCACATATAAAACTAATATCTTATGCATGGACATAAATCATACTACTTGTGGGAAATAAGTGAGCCAATACTATACCCAAACCAGGGAAACAACATAATTCACTAGACACTACATGCTCTGATCCATCATAAATGTTGTTGATTTCCCAAAGCAACACATTTAGATACATATCCATGTCACAAATATAGATTATGCAAGGAAAGTGCTAGCCAATACCCCACTGCACTGACACAACCCAAAAAACTGAACGACCCGATCACCAAGACACTGACTAATTAGACCAACTCCACAATAATTCACCCACTCCTAGTGGAATTAATTATTTTGATGAACATAAACTTCATACACCCATGGTTAGAATCATTGGTCTAAACTAGACAAACACATTGTCAACTATACAGCTAAGCACCTCAAAAACAACTTGGACTCCAATCAAAAATATCACTCTAGATAATTTACTAAATAAAAAAGACTCACTATGTTACACTTGGATTAAAACTCCTGTTGAGTACTGTTATCCAATGAAATGTCTATCCTAATAGTCAACTTCTTGAATTTACACTACTCATTCACTATAAACAATAATCATCCCCATAAACACAATATATTACAAGAAAATTGAGATCTCACACTGACTGAATATAGATATAAAGGTAATTTGTATCCAAGAACCAATAAAGAACCCTTACCACTACCCTTCATTGTTCTCTATGCACGTCATGTGTGATGCTGACCATGATCCATCCAACTAATGGATTGAAGAGAAGAGGCCTCAATAATGGATGCACACTATATAATTTCTGAGATCATCTGTCCCATATACTAGTATCTCTATATCATATAATCATTAAAATATTTATACCCATGAAACCATTGTCACATACTTAGTATTGATAGATATAACCCCAAAAATAGTGATCATTCTTATGCAACATAACCCCCACATTCCAACCTGCTACAAAATCCTTCTAGTTATGCCAAGAGTTTTATAGTTTACAAGTGAACAGATCCATATACAATTGAAAAACCACCCATGGTATCAGTAATAAATCTAAGCTACTCAAATCCTTGTAATCAATACAAAACCATAGGCCACCACACTAGTTTCCACCTCATAAAATAGGGTATATCAAATGTCACTACGTTGGTCATTATCAAAATAACACCCAGGGCTAACACCATTAGAAAACTCATGGTGTCTCACACCTTTTCATCCTCAAATAATACTAAAAAACAATTAAAATGTGATCATCCTTAAATCCATTTGTGTTCCTTGACCTAGATCTAAGCTATCAGAAAGGATAAGGAGTTATTGACTCATCACAACATACATGCTCGTCATAATATGCTACACCATAAATGAATCTCAAGGGAATAAAAATATATCCCTACTAGCCAAGCCATATATCATGAATTTATCAAAAGGATTCATTATTAATCAACAAGTTCATCATTTCATGACACTAGAAGTCATGCGACCTACATACTCACTCATTACATACAAGGATTATTACACATATAAAAACACTATGCTCACCATTAAATGGTTTTTCTTATAAAAAACTATATTAAAATCCATATATATATCATAGAAGATGATCCTTACCAAAATAATAGAGGAGTTTTATGTCCATTACTACAAATATGCACATGATGACCATGTCTAGTCAAAACATAAAACCCAAATAGGCACATACCCTAATGCTACCCTAAAAACCCCCAAATCACCTTATCAAGAGACACATCCCAACAATTCTAGGATAACTAGCCTAATATTCAACTGACCATTACTCAAATGTATTTTTTTCATGACACCACATGAAGTATCACGCATGATTCCCTATCAAAACACCTCAAATCATATCTCACATTGAGTAAATATCCAATAACACATTAATATCATGTTGTTAATTTCATACATATTATACAATAATCTACCGATGGTTATTATCAAAAATGAATTCACATGACTCAATATCATCCATATCTCAAGATACTCTCACATAATAAAAAACCATCATAAGTATAAATAGAAAAATAACCCATCTATATGGATACAACATAACTCAATATGATCCCCAGCAAAAGAAATCCTCACTAGATAAGTATAATTCCACCATTAAGTTATATTTGAAAATTATATATAAGTTTATAATGATACTGTAAATAACCAAACACTATATCATAATTAAGGTGCTCAATCATAGCCAAGTTCATTAATATTGTGTTAATCCCACAAACACAGCGAATTTTTTAAAGAAACTATCAATGTTCTTATTTGGACTCATTTTTAAATCAACGAACCTTTTATGAAATACATACATTTTTTATTCTTTTAAATTGATGTCTTCTTTGAAGATGTTGGAAAATTTATCTCAAATTTCTTTTATCATAATACAATTAATCACCATTATATAAATGTAATTCAGAAGTTCTCAAGACAAATAATTTTGAGCCTTTGAATCGGTATTATGAATCTTCCCATCCTTTTTAATTATTGGCCACTCAATAACATCACATACAAGAATTATATAAATTTCAGAAGAGTAATCATTAAGTTTAAGAGATCATAGATGTGATATCATTCTGTTATTCTGTATTTTTTAATTACATCAATCAAATAAAGGCACTCCTTTAGTGTTGATGAAAATCATCATGATTGAAATTATTAATTAACATATTTAGAAAGATTATAACTTTGTTCACTCATACAAATTATTGAAACCATAATAAAAAATTCACCAAAAGAGGGGTGAATTAGGGTATGGTGTTTTTAGATTCTTCAGTGACATCTTTAACTTGAATTGGTAATAAATTTTTGAACCCATCAATCTTATACAAAAAAATTATCCAAATATTGAAAAGAAATGTAAATTCATAATATTATACTTCGTTCAACACTAAGGGATACTTCAAGGAGAATACAATAGAATTATGTTGATATACCATAATATATCACTACTCACTATATATTATTACAAGGTTTAGGAATGATGAAATTTCAATTCAAGGGTTTCTATTTTTTAGACCTATCTACACCGTTTTTCATAGGAAAGTAAAAAAATTCATGACCTAATGATCACTCACAAAATAATATCATAATTAATGAAAACCAAAACAACATGGTTGTTGTTGTGGTAATTTTATTCTTCTTATTAACTCCATATCATTAATAAAATTTGTTATAGTAGTGACATCTCTCTAAAATCTTCTGATGTTTCAAATGACTCTTGAATACACTACTCCTTATTTCTTCATTGATCTACACAATACCAAGGTTTAAAACATCCAACAATTTTATCCAGGAATTTTACTCTTCTATATCATTAGTTAAGTATTCAAATCACCCATTAATCTCCAATTATGTTGTCTAAGTAAAAAGTTTTCCCCAAAAATATTGGATGGATTTAAATTTATGAAACTTCATGGATTTAACTTCTTTATAAAATTTCCTCCTTTATTTAAGATAGATTCTCCGAAAACCTTCATGTTTTTAGTGTAATCATCTTTACTATGGAATGGTCATTATTCAACATTGATATCCACAAAATATAGGTGAAACTCATTTTTAAATACCTAAAAGATAACAATACGATTTATTAAATTCCCTTAAATATTAGAACTTTTGTGATTTTTTTCCTTTTTTTATAGAATTATCGAATCAAATTTCACATTAAAGACCTCCCTAATTTTTTATGGGGTCTCCACTATTGCACACACTTCCTATTACTTCTGAAATCTATATCATTTTTTTGTGATTATACTTATTTTAATTGAATTATATCTATGATTATAGAAAACTCTCAAACATCAAAGGCTGAAATTATGGAATAGATTATTTCTCTCAATCAGTTACAACGTGATACTTAGTATGTTACTCTTACATAGCTTTATTTTAATCCTACATAGGATATACTATCATGTGGTATCTTCCTTCTTGATATATCAAGTCATCCAATACCCTATATGAGATTCCCAAGAGTCGCACTCTAAGGTTGGGTGTTGAATATATATATATATATATATATATATTTTACACACTTGATTCAATACCATCTGAGAGGATCAATGCTAAACTTTCATATCATTATTATAATTTTAAAAATGAATCCCACATATAATATCATAACACCTATAATTGAATGTTTAGTGTATTTGGAGATTAGATACTAAAAATAATTTGACACATTATTTATTCAACATATCCCATAATGAATCTCGACACTACACTTATTTATATATATTCTTGTATAGAACTACACAAGGAAAAGTTAAATAATATAAGGGGTGAGATGAAAATATAAATAATGGGAGAAATCATCAACATATCGTCAACATATCACCAACTGTTGGATCATAAAAATATGAAAACTTGACAGTGAAATAAGTATCTAAATAAAATAATATGAATTAATAATATTTTTTCTATCTAATAAAATTACAAGTGGTTATAAATAATCAAACACATATCTTGTAATAATGTTTTAGAATCATCATAAAAATGAACATGTTCTGTGATCATAACAAAATAATATAATGTTGAAATGTATCATAAGTTCAAGCATAAGAAATCATAACATTATGATTGTATCTGTCAAAAATCATGCCTAGACATGATATTGTGAACTTAGTAAACTATAATCACATCCAAACACATTAATATCCCATGGAAATAAAATGGGTTTTGCAACATTTTCAATTGGTATAATAAAAAATGACATCAAGGGATAGATCATTCGATACCAAAATAATAAGACACCCAAAAGAAGTGTTTCAAAAGATAATTTAGAGAGATATTTATGGGAAATATCTCCACATGAGGTAGATCTCTTGATGATAAAGAGAAAAATGGAACTAAGTCCTAAAAAGATTTTTTAGGAAACATTTCATAAAAGATGAAGTTATGAGTCACTTTCATAGAGATCATTTATTAATAGGGTAACATAAAAATCTTTTTAAAATAAAATTACAATATAAATACAATAATGGATCCTTAAAAAGAGATAATAACTAAGTCAATACATGCAGTCTACAAGATAAAATATTCGATCAAGAAAAGAAAAATTATTTTAATCTTTTAAAATTCCTTTATCAAAACCCACATCCTTTAAAATAGTAATAATGATTCATTCTGAAATTATTTAAAGAAAAAATTAATATCATAAGAAATAATACAAATTTGTATTCAAAATAGGAATTAAGAACATAGGTGTAAAGAAAAATATAATCTTGCATTAGAAATAGCTTAATAAAGAAGATGTGTATTATTCTTAAAACCATTACACTTTTATGATAAAAAATATATAAGATATAATCTTGTAATTAAAAATGTAAATTTGTACATAAGGAAAGATAAATTATCATACAATAAAATCTCTTAGTGGAAGAAACCAAATATAGAAGAAAGATTTTCAAAATGAATCATTATAACCCAAATAAAGAAGATTTGGGTTAATAAAATCCCTTACCATTAGTCTTGACTTCCAAAAAAGTTCATTATCCACATATAAAAAAAATTATAATCTTAATAACTTATTTTCTAATATTATTCATATTTATTAACTATTAACATTCTTCCATTATAATCATCCAATTCCCATATATAAGTCTGGTAATGTTTATTTTTATCATCGGATGTTAGTAATTTTTATAGTTCTAATGTGCTTTGTAATATGGATTTCAGAACCCAATAATTGATACCAAATTCATAATTAATATATTAGAAAATATATTTAAATAATTTTGTTTCAATTATTTATTCATCTTTGTGTTCATTTGATGGAAACAATGGTATGGTTTTAGAAATTTTCTGATATCAATGGATTTCTTTGTAGTGATCATTGATTTTTAATACACTATTAGAACCATATTCATTAAATATATTTACCCATACTATCATATATATTCATAAAATATATTTTATAACTATCCATGTAAGGTGGTGATGAAAAATGAAATACATATTTCATAGAGGCGGTAGTCTGTACGTAACATGACGAACATTTTCAATTACTAATGAATGAGATTATTACAAGGATACCTAAATTTTATTTATAAAGTCGTAAGTAAATAATAAATATTTTATTTATTAAATAAATACATTATTTTAATCATTGAAATAAGGTGGTGATTAAAAACAAAACACACCATCTATGGATGTCGAAGTTTGCACATAACATGAGTGACTTTTTTTATTCTAATTAATTAAAAGGTGGTATAAAATGGTTACACCATAAAAATAATTAAATTTTAGTATAATTATGATAGTTATATAATTGTTTTATTATGGATAGATTATATTTTTTGGATGTTTAGGAAGAAATAAAAGAAAAGAAATGGAAAAGGAATGATTAAGTGTTTTTAACTTACTTGAGACAAATGATCAAGCCTTCTTATAATCGAATTTTGGTGTGACCAATACCTAGATAACTTGGGAGATATATTTTGGAAGATATTGTTACAGAATTTTTTAAATCCAAAACTTTTGGTGTTGTATTGATAAGTGGAGTGGTGAAGGGATCCTTTTATAAGTGAGAGGGGGAACTTTTTTAAATATTAATATATTTACATTAAAGGCAAGTCACTTTTAAAGTAAATTGGATAAAAAAAGAAAATAATATACAAGGGAGGATTATTTATTGATCCAATTATTATATACACAAATAAGGGAGAAGTTTTTAGATATTTTAGGCCTCTTCCCCTTAATTTCATTTTTCACCATAATTTAATTTTTCCATGATAACTCATTTTTTAACCTCACTAACTTATTTTTATGACTAAAAATAAAGTTAAAAATATTTAATAATTTATATATTTTTATTAAAAAAATGAAAACAATTTTATAATATTATATTTCTCAAAGTGATAAAAATTTATTCTAAAATAATAAGTGTATATCACATAAAAATAGTTTTTAGAAATAATAATACTTTGTTTCCAAAATGATAGTCATATGTTTCTAAATTAAAAAAAATATTTCAATTGTATAATTCTACTTACAAAATTCATATTTTATTTTTAGAAAAGTTTTGTAAATTTTTATTTCATTATTATATACTTATAATGTTCTAAAAGTCATGGCATCTATAAAAACGGAATTTTGTACTATTCACCCCAAAACCAATCTTTTCAGAATTTTTTTTATTAGAAAATGAGTTTTCAAATATTAACTGTTCTTATTCTTGGATCCTATTAATTACTAATTAAATTAGTGTTATCATATTATTCATACCAATAACCTATTTAATCATTATATGACTGTAATATATTTATTTTCTTCAAATTAAAATGCAACGCATCTAATATTGAAATTTTTATTAAAATACATTTCAAATCTTAAAATAATATTATAAGTATTTTAGATACACTAATTGAATTGTATTAGTGCATTAGTATTAAAAATATCCTTTATTTTTCATTATACTTGGACTTAAAAATGATGTAACTTCTATTTATACTCTCTAATTCAGTGTCAAAAATATAATGGTAACATTTAATATTTATAATTTTATCTTAATAAAATGTATCATCATTTTTTTAGTTCAATGATTCCTGTGAAACAAGTTATTCAACAAAATATTTATGAAATGAAAAAAATACATAGTAAAAATGAGGGATGTTAAATTCTACCCTTATTAAAATAACTTCAAACTTGAATTTGTTTTACTCTGATAAAATCTATTGAGGGTACATTATGTCTCATCACAACCTCAGGTTCCCACATATCATCCTCAAACAAATGATTTATCCACATAACAGTGAAAAAGTGAGTGGTCTGGTTCCAAAACTTCATATCTCTTCCATCCAAAATCTATATTGTTTTCTCCACATAAGAGAGGTCATGTCCAAATTACACTACTTCTATGTTCAGTACATGTGATTGATCTAGTAAATACTTTCTCATAATTGATATATGAAACATGACATGCACCTCAGTTCAGTATAATTCATAATTTTTTTCATTTATCTTAACTTCATAGATATCATACTGACCCATCTCACATTTTTAATTGGTATTAACTTGAGTTAAAACCAAATGTTTCATTTGTTGAGAATCCCTACATGATAATTGATTCCTAGGAAATGATCTTGTGTGGAACCTTTACTCTGTTATTCTGGGTGTTATGGTAGAATGAATAAAAATATCATGAAATGTGGGAGTGAGAATCATATTTGAGGGAACAATGGAATCAACTCTTTATGAATCAATGATCTTCAACTTATCATTTTGGGGGAAAAACTGATATGGTTGGTATATTTTAATATCTCATCATTTATTTCAAGTATAAAAATCCTCACTATCTTTCTTTTCATGTTTCTTGTCATTTACCTATTGTTTCGGTGTTTTGACTCTTTAAGGAGTTGTATCCTACTACTGCAAACATCCACAAAATGAATCAAGGATTCATGCTCTGAATGGTCATGTAATATAAAATCATGAGAAAAAGTTTACATTACTTTATTTCATGGAATGGACACTTGTTTCAGATTATTAATTAATCTAGAATAAAGAATTTGTGACATGAATCTGTATTTCACAACATTAACCTATTGGGATAAATTTTTTAGTTTTAGATTCTATGTTTTCTCCATGTCTCAACATAACCCTATTTTTACCTCTATTTGACTAGTCTAAAACCTATAATAATATCTCTCAAAATAAATCCATTATCCCTTCACTCTTAGAGTAATTTTTATTTTTATTCTCCCTAGATCTTCAAGTATCATCATAAAAGGCTATTTCTATCATCTTCTTCTAAACTTTTTCCTCTTCTATTGTGTTTTCGGTTCATTATAAGGACATGGAAATATATGGACTATTGGATCCAAAATTTATTAATAAGGGCATGTGGCTTAGAGATCCCTTTTGTCTTCTATGAGTGTTCTCTTCCATTGGATTGTGGATTCCACCAGGTTGTTCATCATTATAAGTGTTTGACGTATAAGATTTCATAAAAAATCAATTTCATATGAATACATCTTTCTTGTATTTTTTTAAAGTGGTTTTAAATTTTTTAAGTGCATGTTTTTGTTTTCTTGTAATATATTTCTAAAGAATAAAATGAATTTATTATGAAAATTATTTTCAGAAATTTTTATACCTGGATATGGGGTTATTTGTATTTCTTTGATAATTATTGATTTTGATTGAAAAAATTCTCCTTTGAAATGGTTTTGAATTTTTAAAATGGTGTCTATGTGAGACAGAGATTTCCCATGGGATCCTCGGTTTTAGGTGGGTAGACATATACATGAATGGATATGTATGTTTGGGCTCCCATGAATTGGATATATGTATAAATTTAACTAAGACATTGGTAAGGTAGGGAGACACATGATGGTGATCTCCAATCCCTAATATTGAGTTATGAGGAAGTGAGTGTGCACTCATTTATTTACCCAAGGCCACTTCATGTGTTGGGATCCAAGGTATTACTGGCCTAATTTTCCTTAGGACTCCTTACCAATGTGATAAATTGTTTTAAATGGTTTCAATATAAAAATTATTTATTGATTAATGTTTGAAAAATTATTTATACATATATTCTTTTCAAAATTTTATGGTATTGTTGATTAACATGTTTTTATTTAAACTATAAAAAGGTATGGCTCATTCCTTTCTTTTAAAACTATTGAAAATTGACTAACCTACTTGTTTCAAGAAATATTATGAACATATTATCTTATACCATGTTATTTATATAAATTTAACACAATATATTTATTTAATAAAGAATGCTTATGGACATTTGGCGAAACCCTATGGTGTTGTTGAGATCACACTCTTCATACACCCAATGGATATATTTATAATTATTCATGTATGGTCTATGAAAAATAAAGGAACCACTTGGTGGTGGAGGGAATTAAAGCTAGTCCATGTTTATGTTATGATGGTTACACAGTGGGATGTTTACCCACACGTCACATGGAGATGTGTTACAATATTCAGTTTTGTTTTGTTTTACCCATGGATTACTATATTTATTGTCGATGTGTCCCCTATATCTATTCTTACTTTATATCTATATCAATATTGATAAAATGGGTACTATTTCAAATTTTCTGTTGTATATGTTTTAATTTGGGGTTCCTTTTCCCTTCTTCTTGATAAATTCTTGTTCTTGTTTCCTTCAAAGGTAAATCATTCCCAAATGTGATTATTAGATTATCAAGTTATTTTGTTTAACCAATCGGGAATGATATTTTTATTTGGGCCTTTCACATGTTAGCTTGGGTGTCTTGTATTAGGATGGCCTGATCTGGTTTGTGACACATGTAATAATAGCATAAAAGGAAATCATGAACAAGAAGCTCGCAAAAGTATACAAGCTTTGTAAAACAGATAACCAACCACATGAATTCAGAAAGGAAAAAAATATCTAAAAACAATTCTTTCATGATTTCAATGAAAATACATGTCAAGATACACTTTAAAAATTATTTTAAAAGAAACTACATGATAACTTTACCCATGTTTTTCCCTAGAAAAAAATCTCATAAAAAATCTCTTAAATAACCCCAATTTTTTTAAAATACCATTTAAAACCCCTTTATTTAAATCTCTATTTAATTTTAAATTTAAAAAATAATTGAAAAAACTTTTAAATAAATTTTAATAAGGAATATATCATTTATTTTCAAAAGAAATCCCACACCAGCAAGAAGGCCATAAATTAGTTTTATAACATTCATTCAACTAAGGTTCCACCAATAAATTTTTTATCTTGTCATACAATCCTTATTGACTGTTAGATCAATGTTATACTATTTAAATTTATAAAGATATATCGTATGATTACATATTATATTCCAAAAATCAAAATAATAATAACCATACATGAACATAATGTCACCAATTGATAATATGAATTTGTAATGAAAAGGATGCATACCTTAAATAGGGATCTATAAATCGATCCCAAGATTATACTAACCACCAAGGAGCACATTATCAACTATATAATCGATAAAAACAATTTAATTAATAAAAAAATAAAATTAATTTAATTTAAATCATCATAATTAATGAAAAACTTATCAGGTTTCCCAACAAAATTGAAACCATAAGTGATGGGGTGTTATCCACTACTAAATCGCACATGAACTTAAGACTTTTAATTTCCCAATTTAATAACCCAAAACAACAATTTTTTTATCACATTACATCAAAAGGCATTTAATAAATCTTCCTTCAAACATATTGTAAGGGTTGGTGTCTTGAGAACCAACTGTTTTTGTACATTTATTACATGAATGTTCTCTTATTATATATTGTTCATTGTTCTGCAGGACTATAATATAATAATGTCTTGGAATAGTTGTTGCATTAATAAGGTCATGGTATATCCTAGCTATGATGAGAACCTTGAAATGATATAACAATATTCTTAAATAAAGTTCTACGGTTGGATGACATAATATGATAGGAACCATAACATACAGACTGTCACGTGCGAGTACTCGTAAGAAGACGAGACTCTCTCTCATAGAGTTCGCACTTGGTAATCTCCAAGATGGGAGATTATGAGAACAGGCCCTCCAGTATAAATTCCTCATGTCTTGGTGTCATCGGAAATTGCTATCTACAAGTGTGTGTAGTGATCCTTAGACTGGAATATTATCATTAACTCAAGTCATGACTCGCACACTTAGATTTGATGATGAAAACTGTCACGAAGAGAGTTGGCGGGAAGTAGGGTACCTTGGGTGCATCACGAATGACATGTTATTAATGGATAAGTTGAGGAAGGATTTGTCCCTTACATATTTATGTAAGTAGATATCTCGGGCCCTTTGATTGAAATAGAACTGTCGAACAAATTCCATGGCCATAGTGACACGACAAGTTTATTTCTGGAAGTCAAAGAATGACAGATCAAGCATATAAGTTTATGACACTGCCAGGAAACCTGCTTGATGAGATATTGAAAAAAAGGGATTAAATTATATAGTAAGAATTCGTATGAGTTGATATGTCAATGTGATATCAACTTCTTTCTCTTGGGTGCCTAGACCCGTTGCTAGACAGTAATCTTGGACTTTAGGCAAGGCCACCTAATGCCAACGAGAAAGAGGCCTAGAGGTTCACACACTAATTGCATTCAAGTATCTCAAGTAGAATAAAGATTATTCTCGTATGTGGTTTAATAATTATTTAAATAATCCTAAATCGTTTTAATGTTGGAGGAAGAATAAAATGAAAACAAGTACACGTCGTGTATTAATGATTACATGCCATGTAGTTTTTATTTTGAAAACAAGTACACACCCTGTATTATTAAATGTACACACCGTGTAGTTTTCATTTTGTAAAGGAAATGAATAAATGAAAACAAGATATACACGTCGTGTACATTGAATGTGCATGCCATGTTGTTTTCAATGAAAAACAAGTACACGTCGTGTATTTAGGATTACACGCCGTGTAGTTTTTCCAGTCGGGATTTTGAGAAAATATCATTTTATTAAATGATATTTATTATAATCAGTGTGAGCACATGTCTAGGAATTAATTATTAAACATGGGTGTTTTCAATAGGAGTCAATGAAATAAATAAAACGCATAACACATTTATTTATTGTCATAACTCTACAACCTCAAACCCGATTATAAATATCCTCACAACCCCAACTCTTTTCCTATACAAGAGAATCGTTGTGCACAATAATTCTGGAGAATTATTTCAAGCCTGAAAGAACATCTTCCTCCAAGAATGCTCTCAAGACTGAGAGAGATCCTCTTCCATCGGATCAAGACGATCTAAGGTGGACAATGCAAGAAAAGGATTCTCTACACTAGCACCCGGAGACTCCTTTGGAGACGTCCATAGATACGAGGTGCACATGTGGATCACCGATAGTGGAATTCTACACCTGGCTTCTGCAACGCAACAACGAATCACATCAGAATGTGATCAAGAACATTAACGAAGGAAGAACAACCAAAAGTTAATTCTTGTAAATTAATTAAATTAATTATAATCAACTTATAATGATCCTAAATTTTTGTTCTGGGACTTTTCTTTTTTTTTTTGTCTATTTTTATGATTTGATCCGTGGTGACTGGCATTTATCGTCGTATTGATCCTGGATTGATCATTGGTGAGGAAAAAAATCCAAGAGGGCGCATCCACCCATGCACTTCTGCTACGCCCGAAACCTTCAATTAGTATCAAAGGAAGGTTACAATGTTGATTATAGTTATTTAATTTTTGTTGATAATTTATGCATTTATATTTTATTCAATTAATGATAAATATTTCTATTAAACTGAATGAATGAGATCTATTCTTCCTCCTTAGTTTCTCAATTCAAATCATAGAAACGACATTTTAATTTAAATTTTGATCAGAATAAAAAATGAGGAACTCATCCAGAGGAGCTGCTCTTTCTGTCTGTACAACACAGGAATACACGACATGTAATGAAAACTACACGTCGTGTACTTAGGTTCAATGAACCGGTACTGGTCCGACAAACCACGTCGTGTGAATTGAGTATACCTAAGCTTTATTACCCCGTGTTAACCAGAAATGAACGGCACATGGAACCAGAATACACAACGTGTATGTTGAATCAACATGCCGTGTAGTCCGATCTGGCCCAAGTGAAACCATGCACAAGAAGAAGCCGTGTTCTGGGTACATAGGATTTCTAGGCCGGTAACTGCATAACAAGGAAGTACACGCCGTGTTAGATTAATCTACACACCGTGTACTCCAAAATTTCCAAAGTAGAGAAAAAACGCTAAAGCCCCCGGCGTGTACTTTTGATAAAGGGTGAAAAGAAATACACACCGTGTAAATATAAACTACACACCATGTACTTTCCAGAAATGTAATTTCACCAGGTTTCCATTAAAAGTACAAAGACATGTTCAAGGGATATAGATGAGAAGAATCTCAAGGAAATTTAGAAAGGAATTTAAATATGCGTAAATGTCGTTGCATGCTATGGATGATCATGATCTATAACAAAGACCCTTTTTCTGTGTGTTTGGTTTCATTTAAATTTTTTTAATTTAAATTCATTGGCCTGCGAGAATTCTTCCCATAAAATGTAGGGCATGCGTGCCCATGGTTTTTTTAATGTTTAAATTCGTTGGCCTGTGAGACTTCTTCCAATAAAATGTAGGGCATGTGTGCCCATGGTTTTTTTAATGTAAACCCCATGTAATGGAAAATCTCCCAAGCTAGAGGAGATGGTTAAAAACATGAAGCTGAGGTGAAACCAACCCAAGAAGATACAAAGGTGGACAGATGGGAGTTTCAAAACATGAACCATCAGTTCAAGGTGATTTTCTCAAGGTCAGGGTTAGCTTATCAAACCGCTAGATAAGCTGACCAATAAAAGCACATGATCATGCCATATTATTTTATTTCTATCTGATTGCATGGTTTATTTATTATGTATGTGTTTTCGCGATCACATAGTTAATAAAATTAACAAGCATGAAAATATGGGATAAAATAAAAACCAGACTATGCGTAAACATTATTATAACATGGTTAATCACTTAATCAAGCATCACTTAATATTAACAAGCCTGTGATAATGCAAAACTACACATAAATGATTAAAATCCCTCACTACCATATTAAGTCGGTCCAAGCCTTCCGTTACTTCATTAAGGGCAAGACTCAATAAAACTATGTGTTTAACCAACCGTTGTTGGGACACTTACTTATGAAAGGTTTCAACTTGAATTAAACATATTACATCAAGAAGAGTAGCCCTTGCTAGACTTGATGTAATATTGGAGGAAAGAGTTGAGTAAATACAAGTCAGGATTTTAGGATTGGGGAGTCCACTCAACAGATCAAGGAACTGTAAGCTCACAGTTGGCAAAGACTTGCCTACCTAAAAACCTTCATATAGCTTGACCAACCCTTGTTGGGGTTATGCGAAGGGGAATATGGATCCTTGCCACTATAATGTCAACAAAACTAGACATTCTAGGTTCAATGGTGAGGTCTATTGGGACTTGATAAAATATTGGGAGAATTAATAAATTAATTTATTATTTTTCATAAAATGTAATCAAAAGGTACTGATAAATATGCTCTTTTAATTTGTAGAATCAAAATGAAAAACTCATCAACCAAATTTTCTCTACGATCAATTATGGATAAAGACAATATCCTCACAGACAGTAACTTTCAGGAGTGGTTTATGTGCCTTTGGGTTATCCTACGCCATGAACAAAAGTTTTACGTGCTGGAGTCCTCACTTCCTGATCCGCCTACCCAAGGGGCGAGTGATGAAGATTTCTTGGTCTATGATCAACATTTGAGTGATTCACTCAATGTTAAATTTTTTATGTTGTAATAAATCTCTAGTGAGCTCATGATGTCTCATAAAGACATAGATTCCTACGGCATGCGCGAGCACCTCTTTGGTCTATACTTGGAGATAGCAAGACAGGAAAGGTTTGAGATCTCTAAGGCTCTATTTCAAAGCAAGCTTGGAGAGGGTTCCCCGGTCGGGCCTCATGTAGTCAAGATCATTGGCTACATTTATCTCTTAGAGGTTCTTGGGTTTAAACTCCCCAAATAACTGGGTACCAATCTCATTCTTTCATCACTCCCCCAGAGCTTCCCAAACTTTGTTGTGAACTTCAACATGAACAACATTGAGAAGTTTACGTCTGATCTTCTTATCCTCATTCACCAAGTGGACAATGACATGAAGCGTTAAAATCCTTCCTTGCTCATGGTGAATAAAAGGAAAGGGATGGTGAAGAGCTTTAAGCCCAAAGCATCTTCAAGACATTCCAAGAAAAGGAAGATCAAAGGGGAGGCAAGAGAACATGAGGTTGTGTGTTTCGTATGTGGCAAGAAGGGCCACTGGAAGAAAAACTGCACCCAACCAAGGAAGAAAGGGGAAGCTTCAGGTGCGTTTGTTATCGAATAAAATCTATCTATTTATACCAATTGGGTATTAGATACTAATTTTGGTGCTCACATTTGTATCCAAATATAGAAACCAAGTAGATTTAGAAATATTGATCGAGGTGAGGTAGATCTATGAGCAACCAAAGGAGACAGACTTGCTGTTGTAGTTGTCGGGGACTACCACCTCACATTGCCAACTGGAATGATATTGGTGTTAAAGGGTTGTTATTATTTCCCCTTCTGTTACTAAAAACATTATTTCAATATCTAGATTAGATACTGATGGATTCATGTTCAAGTTTGGAAATTAATGTTTCTACTTTTATAACGATATCATTTGTTTTGGTAGGGCACATTTATATAACGGCCTTTATGTATTAGACTACACAAACCAAGAAATGGAAATTGATGAAAAAGTCAATTCACATGACTGATACCACACCCAACTTTGGCATCACCAGCTAGGTCATGTAAATGAGAAATGTTTGACAAAATTACATCAAGATGGGTATTTAGATTCTTTCGAACTAAAACCACTTGGTGTATGTCATGCGTGTATACAAGGAAAAATGAAAAAATACCTATTTAGTGGGAAAGGTGAAAGGGCTAAAGAGCTTCTAGAATTAGTTCACACAGATGTGTGTGGACCATTTCCAATTGAAGCAAGGGGTGGGTTCTTGTACTTCATAACTTTTACTGATGATTTTAGTAGATATGGATATATTTACTTAATGAGGTATAAGTTAGATTATTTTGATCAGTTCAAAGAATACAAGAATGAAGTTGAGAACCATCTTGATAAGAAGATTAAGAAACTCCGTTCAGATAGAGGAGGATAATATCTTAATCAGGACTTCATTGATTTATTACGGGAGTTTGGGATTCTATCTCAACTCACTCCTCCTTACACACCTCAGTGGAATAGTGTAAGTGAAAGGAGGAACCGCACCCTGTTGGACATGGTGAGATCAATGATGAGTCATGCGAGAATTCCATTATCCTTTTGAGGATATGCATTACAAACAAAAGAACACATAATAAACCAAGTACCAGATAAATCGATAAATGATATTCCATACGAGTTATGGAGTGGACGCAAAGTAATGTTATCAAATTTACATGTGTGGGGGAGAAAAGCATTTGTTAAGGCCTCTTCAGGTAACAAAATTACACCCCGATGAACAAAGTGTATCTTTATAGGATATCGCAAGGAAACAAGGGGGTATTACCTATACAAACCCTCGGAAAAAAAGGTTATAGTGGAAAGACATTCCATATTCCTTGAGAGGGAGCACATATCCAAAAGATATAGTGGGAGAAAGATAGACTTCGATGAAGTCGAGGCTCAAGATACATAGGAGTTGGTACAAGAATAGATTCCACAAAGCCCCGTGGAAGAACAATCTGTTCCAGAGACATAAGAACTGTGTAAGAGCACAAGAGAGGTGAGAGAACCAGAACGATATGGTTTTCTTGTCACTGAGGATGGTGACTCATTATTGGTTGACAATGATGATCCTCTTACCTGCAAGGAATCAGTTAAAGGCACAAGTATTTCCAAGTGGCAAGAAGCCATGAATTCTGAAATGGATTCAATGTACCAAAACCAAGTCTGGATTTTGGTAGATCCTCTAAATGATGTAAATCCTATTGGAAATAAATGGGTATTCAAGAAGAAACTAGACATGGAGGAGCAATTCAGCACCTATAAGGCACGACTGGTTGCAAAAGGTTTTAGACAGCGTCAAGGAATTAACTATGATGAAACCTTTTCACCAGTTGCGATGCTGAAATCCATCAAAATCCTATTGGACATTGGCGCTTAACATGATTATGAAATTTGGAAAATGGATGTCAAAACAACTTTCCTTAACGGGAACCTCCAGGAAGATGTCTACATGACACAAACTGAAGTGTTTGTGACTCCAAATGATGCCAAAAAGGTATGCAAGTTACAAGAATACCATTTATAGATTAAAGCAAGCATTAAGGTCATGGAACATTCATTTTGATAAAGCTGTAATTGAATTTGTCTTTGTTAAGAATGAATGTGAGCCTTGTGTCTACAAAAGGTTCAGTGGAAGTGCAGTTGTTTTTTTAATTGTATATGTTGATGACATATTACTAATTGGAAACGAAGTACCTGTCTTACAGTCAGTTAAGGAATGATTGCAAAAATGCTTCTACATGAAAGACTTGGGAGAGGCAGCATATATTCTAGGGATCAAGATCCATCGTGATAGATCCAAGACAATTCTGGGCCCGATTCAAAGTACATACATTGACAAAATACTAAAAAGATTCATTATGGAACAATCCAAGAGGGTATTGTTGCCAGTGTCACATGGAATTCATCTTTCCAAGAAAATGCGTCCTCAAACACATGAGGAAAGAAAACAAAATGGCAAGGATACCTTATGCATCCACGATTGGGTCATTCATGTATGTTATGCTATGTAAGAGGTTGGATATTGCTTACGCATTAAGTGTGGTAGGCGGATATCAAGCTGATCCAGGAGACCGTCATTGGATGGCAGTCAAGACTATTCTTAAGTTTCTGAGGCATACTAAAGATATGTTCCTGTTTTATGGAGGATATGAGGAACTAGTCATCAGAGGACATGTAGATGCTAGTTTCCAGACTGATCAAGATGGCATGAAGTCACAGACTGGATACATCTTCAGTTTGAATGGAGGTGAGATGAGATGGACGATCTCAAAGAAAAGTGTGGTGGTAGATTCTACAGCAGAGTATGAGAATATCGCAGCTTCTGAGGTAGCTAAAGAAGCAGTATGGATGTGAAGCTTTGTCCAAGAGATGGATGTAGTACCGAGCAGTAAAGATCCTATCACACTCTATTGTGATAATACTGTAGCATAGGAACTTGCAAAAGAGCCAAGGTCACATCAGCGAACAAAGCACATACTTCAGAAGTATCATCTCTTGAGGGATTTTTCTCAGAGAGGTGAAGTTGCAGTGAGCAGTATTTCTACAGAAGACAACATGGTGGACCCCTTGACTAAAGCCTCGACTCTATAGAAACATGATCATCATGTGAGGTTTAGTGGACTAAAAGTCGTAGGTAGTTGGTTCTAGTCCAAGTGGGAGTTTGTAAGGGTTGGTGTTCTGAGAAGCAACTGTTTTTGTACTTTTATTACATGAATGTTCTCTTATTATATATTGTTCATTGTTATGCATGACTATAATATAATAATGTCCTAGAATATTTGTTGCATTAATAAGGTCATGGTAGATCCCCGCTATGATGAGAACCTTTAAATGCTATAAAAATATTCTTAAATAAAGTTCTGTGGTTGGATGACATACTATGATAGGACACATAGTATATAGACCGTCATGTGTGATTACTCGTAAGAAGATGAGACTCTCTCTCATAGAGTTCACACTTGGGAATCTCCAGGGAGATTATGAGAACAAACCCTCCAGTAGCAATTTCGCATGTCTTGGTGTCATCGTAAATTTCTATCTACGAGCATGTGTAATGGTCCTTAGATCGAAAGATTATCATTAACTCGTGTCATGACTCGCGCACTTAGATTTGTTGACGAAAACCATCACAAAGAGAGTTTGCGGGAAGTAGGGTACGTTGTGTGTGTCACGAATGACATGTTATTAATGTATAAGTCGAGGAATGATTTCTCCCTTCCATATTTATGAAAGTAGATATCTCAGGCCCTTTGATTGAAATAGAACTCTTGAACAAATTCCAGGGCCATGGTGACACGAAAAGTTTTTTTCTGGAAGTCAAAGAATGACAGATCAAGCATATAGGTTTATGACACTACCATGAAACCTAGTTGATGAGATATTGAGACAAAGGGATTAAATTACACCTTAATCATTCACCTGAGGTGATACATCAATGCGGAGTCAGCTTCTTCCTCCAAGGTGCCTAGACCCATTGATAGATAGTAATCTTGGACTTTATGCAAGCTCGCCTAATGCCAATGAGAAAGAGGCCTAAAGGGTCACACACTAAGTGCATTCAAGTATCTCAAGTAGAATAAAGATTATTCCCATATGTGGTTTAATATTTATTCAAGGAAGCTTAAATCATTTTAATGTTGGAGGAAGAATAAAATGAAAACAAGTACATGTCTTGTATTAATGATTACACGCCGTGTAGTTTTTATTTTGAAAACAAGTACACGCCGTGTATTATTAAATGTATACACCGTGTATTTTTCATTTTGGAAAGGAAATGAATAAATGAAAACAAGATATACACATCGTGTACATTGAATATACACTCCATGTAGTTTTCAATGAAAAACAAGTACACGCTGTGTATCTATGATTACAAGCCGTGTAGTTTTTTCAATCGCTATTTTGAGGAAATATCGTTCTATTAAATGATATTTATTATAATCAGTGTGGGCACATGTCAAGGAATTAATTATTCAACACAGGGGTTTTCAATAGGAGTTAATGAAATAAATAAAACACATAACACATTTATTTATTGTCATAACTCTACAACCTCAAACCCGATTATAAATATCCTCACAACCCCAACTCTTTTCCTAGACAAGAGAATCGTTGTGCAGAACAATTATGGATAATTTTTCCAAGCCCGAAAGAACCTCTTCCTCCAAGAATGCTATCAAGACCGAGAGAGATCCTCTTCGATCGGATCAAGATTATCTAAGGCGGACAACTCAAGCAAATTTTTCTCCACGCTAGCACCCGAAGACTCCTTTGGTGACGTCCAGAGATACGAGGTCCACGTGTGGATCACCGCTAGATAAATTCTACACTTGGATTCCACGACACAATGAAGAATCACGTCATAATGTGATCAAGAACATAAACTAAGGAAGAAAACCCGAAAGGTACTTCTTGTCATTTAATTAAATTAATTATAATCTACTTGTAACGATCCTACTTTGTGGTTCCGAGACTTTTCTTTTCATTGTATATTTCTATGATTTGATCCATGGAGACTGGCATTAATCATTGTATTGATCCTGGATTGATCATTGTTAATGATAAAAATCCAAGTGGGAACATCCACCCACACACTTCCGCTGCGCCCGGAACCATCACATATGACAACTAAAATAATGTGTAATAATGTGATTCAAATCCACACATAAAGGACCTATTGTATTGAAGTGATTCTACCATGATCTGTTGGAATAATATAAAAATCCTTTCCAAATACACAGAAATCACAGAGTAAGAGATAGAAGATCAAAGGAGTAATAGAGGAGATGAATTTTCTCAAATTATCACAAAAAATGACAAAAACCCCATGGTCCTAAGAAATCATCTAAAGGGGAAGAGATGAGTTTCTTCAAAAAAAAATGGAATTATCCCAAGTGGAAAACCTCTTAAAATTGAAGGGGGTATGACCATAAAATAGTGGTTATGCATACATAAAAATTTGGTAAACCCATAATGGTTATCTGGTAGTCCTTCATAAGGTACCTAGTACCTGATAGGGAAATTTTTAGAATCCCACCTCCCGCCTGGTGGGTTGATCAGTGGTACTTCCCCACTAAACCTCTCACTGAGTACCCTGTTGGGGTAGACTAGATATACAGTGAACAAAATAGCCACTTCTCTCTCCCTTTTCCTCCAAAAAACACCATAAAAACCCTTTTATTTTTTTCACTAAACATAAACTTATAAAAAATTCCAAAAAAACACACCATACATGATCCAAACATCATACCATCAATCGAAAATCAAAAATTCAAAATCACATTCCCACCAAAATAATGGGTAACCGACCATTCCTTCAGTTCATGATCACTTATATATTTGAGTCATTATAAAAACCCTCACTATATTTTTTTCTATCCTCAGGATGTTATAGAGGTCCTTCCATAAATCCTAACCAACTTCATTCATCAATTATTCAATAACACGCCTTATTCCATCCCAAAATGGAAATTATTATTCTAATATGTGACTCTCACATTCAAGCGCACAATTCATCAAAATTCTCATTACACAATCATCGAAATTTTCACTAACCATTCCATATTATATATCATCTCACTATAATTTTTTTCTTTAAAATTTACATTAATTCACTTAGGGATTAATTTGCCTCAACCAAGTATCATGCTTTGATAAATTGCAAAAATATTGGGATGGTTCAAAAAAATAATCTCTACTCCCAAGAAACTACAATTCCAAAAAATAATTAACCCCTGGTATTATGGTTCTCCCCACCATAAGTAATAACTTAAAATTACCTATTCCAAATAATTCTAATCCCTTATATAGGAATCTCCTACCAAAAACACTAAATATGTGGTGAAACCCTTTGAAATAACCAATTCCTATATCCAATTAATAAATCCTAAACCTGAATTCCTTCCCAAATTTCCTGAACCATACATACCCTTATAATTACCATGATATACGAATAAAAAAATTAGAAACATATCATTGAGTTACCCGCGATCTAACCACTAAAAACCAAGATCCTACATTAAACAGGTTCCGATTTATTATTTAAAAATATCTCAAATCACATTACACACACTAAAATTCATGTTTGTTAGGAAAATTCAAATTACTATAGATATGATTTCATAAAAATAAAAAATCCCAAAAATATCCAACATAGTGGGTCTTTTCTAAAAAAATACCATATTCAAAATCTATTTTTGAAATCAATTTAGAAATATAATTTTCCTTATTTTTTAAAAAATTAAAAATTCCAAACCATTTACACAATCCCATGCCACTATATGAGTTTTCTTTTCAAAATAATATTTTTTCTTGAAAATCTAAAATACTTAAAAAATATTTCATTTTAGTGGCTGAACAAACACAATTAAAAATCAATTAAACAATTTATTCATATCTATATTAATCTAATCACCCTTTATAATGTATTAAACAAATCATTGAATAAATTATAAGCTATTAAGTTAATAATAGATCCTATAAAGAAAATCTATCAAAAACCATACATAGAAATTTTTATCAAGCCCTGATCATGAAATTATCATCATGCATTAGAAACTCTCTAGCTCAAGGAAGATCCCTAGTATTCCTTTTGAGTCTCACCTATCCCACATTGGGAGTATAAGTACCCCACCGCACTCAACCTAGAATTCCAAATTCTAATCATTGTACATCACTGGTATCATTGGTTTTGAAAGAATCCATGCTAGGTAGGAATGTTCCTGGTCTACTTCCCATGTCTTGACATATTATCTCCACCTAAAACTGAAATAGTCCAAGACAAACACACTTGTTTTTTCCACTTTGTAATAACCCAAATGGGACACCAAAAAAGTACCCGACTTGGTGTTTCTAATTGACCTTGGTTGTTCCTCCATATGCACCAAAGGAATTAAACTTTTGTTGAGGGTCTAGAATGGTCATGGGGAGACTGTTAACTCAAGTATAAAGTATAAGTTTCATTCCCAAAGTGACAAAAAAATTATTAATATCATATATAATGGATATACCCAAAACCGATAGATATAAAATAGGGATCCAAAAAGGCACCCACAGTCTAGAATATAGAGTAAAAAATATATATATGGTAATCAATAGTTAAAAGAGTAGAGAAAATATAATATATATAACAAGAATATGATACATAATACAATATAAAGTTCCATTAAAAAGTATATATATAGTGTAATTTAAAAATAAACAAATAACTATCTCTACCACAGTTCATGATTTATCTCTTACAGACTTGTTGGAATCCATACCATTCTAGACCAAAACCCTATATTCAGCTCAAATTCAATACTATAAAATGAATTGAAACTAGGAAACAAACCATATAAATAAAAAAATAGTTCTTATTTACAAGTAAGGGGTGATTTCAATGATGTAGTAGGTTTTTTCATCTTTCTTAGACACATTGAGTGCGAGTGATCAAGTAAAAGTTCATGATAATATAGGGAGAGTAAAAGTTGGTCCTTAGTGAATTGAACCCAACAAAAAACATAACACAAGATGTATATACAAGTTAAACATTTTCCTATATGGAATGAAGATGAAGACACTCATAATAGTCATGTTGTAGCTACCCAACTTAGGTCATGTCCCACCTGCATGTGATCAATAACTCACACACCCTCATGGCCTAATGAAGTATTCCCACAACCAATCTCATATCATCAGACATAATCACAAAGGGTTCCTACTATAACAATAAGAGTATCACAATATATTCCCACCTCATCCACCAATCCTATCCCTATATTTTAGTAAAGAAAAAACTCATAATATCATGGGAAATAACATTCAAAACAAGAATCTAAACACTGAGAAATCTAAGAGGTCCCAACTATCGATCACCAATAAAACAATAATGAAAACATAAAATAATAAATAAAGGAGGTTTTAAAGAATAAAATAAAATATGATAAAAAAATTATAATAAAACTTCCGTGGACATAAAGAATAGTCCCTGACCATATAAAATAATAATCCTGATTCTCACACCCATCCCTATCACATATCATTGGTCCTCACAATAACTATCTTTCAAACTACATTTAGTGAACATATGACTCTATTTTATTTAATTCCAATCATCCCAGGGGATGACCCCTACTTCATAATGATATAGCCCCCGATTTTCAACCTGATCACTTGGATCGTAGAAGAAACCATCATCAACAACAATAAACATAATGTGTATTATTCCCATGGTCTTACCACAGGTAATTATTTGTAAGGATATTGGTTAAATCCATTTTATACAACCCATATTCATGTTCAAAGGGTTGGAATCCATCCTACATAGTTCCTCATCAACCATTTTTTCACATCTGGAGGCCCATGGGGAAGAGAACATCCAGAGTAGGTTATATTTCCAATTAAGGGAAAAACATAAAAATCATCATAATAATATTACATATGATCCTAGATCTAAACACTAATCCCAAAGGGTTTCCTAGATATCACCTATCGTTATTATTGATACTCTATCAAGAGTTATATCACATCAGAATCAATTCCTATCAGACTACATGCCCATTCACTATTTCTTTAATAAAATATGTGATAATTGGTTAGTAGGAAACTCGTTATCCTCCTATCAGCAACATAGAAGAGTTATCCCATCTATTTTTAACCAATATCTAGATATATACCAATGATATTCATGTCACTAGGACTATAACACCATAATATTTTTCTATATTTTTCCTTGAAAACCTGTTGTGTTAAATTTCTTGATTCACACAAAACATAAAACTAAAACAAAACTTTTATACTTTAGAATATAATTATTTAATTTAACTATTATGATATATCCATTAAAATGGTGGTCATTAATTGCAGTTACCCCTTATAAAAACTATGTGAAAAGATATAATAATATAATTATCATTTCCATTTCATAAAAATAATTTTTTTGTATATGTGTTTTTATAATAAAATTAATTATTATCAAATTTAAAAAATTTATTTGATAAAATTTACTTTTTTTTTTGAATTTCAAATATATAAAATGGATTAATATTAATTTTTCTTGTTTTTATGAAATAATTAGTTTTTTGGTGAAGAGTGAAAATAATTTTCTTAAAAAAACTATAGTGTCAATAACTATATCAAGAATTGGGTATAACTTAAAAACTTATAAAACATTTATTATGATGGAAAATTTATTTATGGAGTGAAATTATTCATTTATAAATACTATGTTGGATTTAAAAACCCTAAGTTTAATATCTTAAAAATTAAGAATATTTTTATAATAAAAATAGTTTTTGTTTTTTGTTTTTAATTGAGTTTTCACTAGGTGAAATTAGGCATTTTATTTCATTTAAATTAACTTAACTCTCATTTCATTATTAATAAAACATATAATGTCATTAAATTCTAAAACATTGATAATTTTTCCTAACCATAATGTATATTCTTAAAATTAATTTTTATTAGAAATATAAATATTAATTTATTAAATGGATTTCATATTTAGACTAAGTTGGTTAAAATTATTTTTTAAGGCCCATTTTATTTTTAGTATTTAAAAATAAATTACTTAAGTTAAAATTTAATTACCATAGAAAAAACAAAAATGGTAAAACTAAAACACTTAAAAATAGGTTAATAAGTTGTTTTAAAATATATGGTTGAGGCTTGATAAACCTTTCCCCTTACCCCACTTCATTAATTTCTATTATTTGATCTATTTTACTATTGAATAGTGAATTTACATTTTATTTCATTACAATAATGCCACTTTCCTCACATAAAAATGGAGAATTCCACCACCACATAAAAGGTAATATAAAATATATTTCTTATTGAACCTATTACCTTTATACTTTACTTAGATCTATATCCCTTGTTTATAATCCTCTTCATCCATTTAAATTTTCCATTTCTTCCATTTCTAATAATTACTTAAAGGTAGAGTTTAAATTTTAAATGTAAGTATTAGTCCCTCTCAAATATTTTTCCTTATTTATCTTTATCCTCCAAAACTACATTAAAAATTACAATACAAATAAATTATTATTTTATATATACTTATATGTTTTTATGTTTATTTAATAAATAATACCATCCTTTCACTCTTTTTTATTAGAAAAATGATAACATCATTCATGCGTAATTGCAGAATACCCTTTCTACATAGCAATGCATTTTATTTTTAATAACTACCTTACATAATAGGTTATAAAATGGTATTTAAGGAATTAATAATATATTTATAAAAAAATTGTTTATTAAATTATAATACAATTTCTACCTTTTTCTTTTTCTATGGAAATGAAAATATCATTCATGTGTACATGCAGAGTATCACCTCCACAAAGTGACGTATTTTGTTTTATATCTCTTTTTTATATTTATTATTTATATAAATATTTTGAAATATAATGAAACACCATAAGAAATATAAATAACATCATTATTCTTCTATAATAATGATATTTTTCCAAAATAATCACTTTCTAAACTACACTCACTCATCGATTATAGCATGTTCCTGTCCGGGTCAGTTTAACCACCCACATGAACAATGCTATAAATTTATATCATGGAAGACTGTGGAAACATAAATAATTCTATTATTAGAAATAAATATTCAAATAATTATTTTGAAGTCTATTTAAAGAAAATATTAATATAAAAATTATAGTTAACAAACCGACTATTATTAGTCAAAAATTACCGAAACAAACTCATCCCTGGTTTCACCTACACAAATCATGACTAAAATTATCTTGGAATGGAACTACATATTTATATATCATTATAAATAACATATAAAATTTAATTGGATAATATAAGAATGATTAAAATTTTATCAAATAATGTTAATCGCTGTCAACAATTTAATGAATGCTAAAAATAATCAAAATTGCTAACATCCGATGATGAAAATGAACAAAAAATAACTAATAAATATATAATAAATAATTTTAAATAAATATTATATTGTCTAATAAATATTAATAATGTTCTGAAATAGTTTTTTAATATATTTATTTTTATTATACTAGATCTTAGATAGTGTTCAACTAAGTAGGAATACAAGGTAGGGGTTTCATCTAAAAAATCATTCTTTTACACATGTTTTATATTTTTCACATACATTATTTTATATGGTATTTATAAAGTCTATTTGAAAAATTTTATAATTATTCTCTCATTATTTTTCATATTTCATGTATTATTTTATTTTCACTCTTTTTTAGGATTTTGGTTTTATTTTTTACAATATTTAGAGGGGGTTTTCTAAACTCAAATTTTTTCTTTATTCGTAATTATTCCTATTAGATTATATTTTTATAGGATATTTTTTTATATATTATGATGATATTATGATTTATTTCCTCCTTCTTTTACAGTTAATTACACTATCATGTCAAAAAACATCTTCCTTTACGTATTTCTTTCTTTATAAGATTTTATAATGTTAAAAATAATTCACATCCTCTCCAAATGAACTTTTAATCTTCTATATCTATATTCACACTTACCATAAATGTTCTTCTTTATTCTTTTGAAATCAAATATATTATTTCTGGTTATATTAAAGTTTCACTTTACCTATTTTGAAATGAAATATTTATCTCACTTTTTATTGAGGGGTTTCAATAAATGTATTTTTAAAATATTTAAAGGATTTTTCATTTTTATTTTATCATTAACACAACATTTCCAATGGAATAATTTTATGAAATTTCTTCCTTAAAAACATTCATTTCCATTTTTTAAATCCAAATTATTCTAATTCTTAACTATTTGTAAAAGAAGATAAAATATTCTTAAATTTTTTTAAAAATAAAATACTGATTTTAAAAAATAATTTTTTTATTTTATAAGATATTTTAAAGGCTTGTGTTTTTAAGAAATAAGTCTTTACTATTTTTAATTCCATTTATAGAAAGTTTTTTGAAGCATATTTATTTTATGAAAAAAGTTATCTAAGACCCTTTTTTCTTTAATGTTTTATTTTAAAAAAATTAGACTCAAAGTATTTTGTTTCAATGAAAATATTTTTAAAGAATTTTTAAGTAATTTAAAAGGGGTTAGTTATTGGTATTTTTCAAAATGTCTTACTCAATAATCTTAAAAAATGTTTCTTTTATATATTTTAACATCCTTTGACATTACCTATGTTACACTTGGGATATGTTCTTATGATACCATCCACCTTTTTACTCTGGATGACTTCTGAATTCTTCTAAATATTTTTTATGAAACTCATTTATTTTCCTTGAGTTAAATAAGTGGAATTTGAAATATGAATGTTTTCAAGTAATAATATCACATATAGGTATAGATTATAGTTGTTGGGGTTCTATATCACCTTAAAATTCATTGGTTAGGGTTTTATATCTCTTGATATACTAATGGTCCATAGATTTGTGAAACCTAAGCCAATAATGGGATATAGGTTTGAGAAACCTAAATCGCAAATGGGATATAGTTTTTTGGTAGATAACCATCAATGAAAAATAGTTGTGAGAGACTTAATTCAGTAAAGCTTCATATGTTTGGGATACTGTAGACGCTGAAAAGTGCTTAAGTGTTGAAGAATGTTTCAAAACGACAAAGCAAAGTCATATTCAAACTCAGAGACTCGGTCTGGCAGGCCTAGTGGTGTTGTGCGAAAAAATGGTGAAGGGAGTGAAAAAAATGTGTGTCGTGCATAAAGTTTCGAGATTCGCGAAGAGTCCCCAATGCAGGTGCGAAATAATTTCACGCCTGCTCCCTGCATGGTTTACATTTCACACCACCGCATATAGCACACAATAATTTTTCACTGACTGGTTTTCTGTGCCCCTAGATTTCTATAAATATAAGGTGACCCCTTCCATTTCAGGGCTGAAGAATCTGAACCGGCTCTCATGCATGAAATCCTTCTTTCATGCGCACAATATGGCCTTCAAGTACGGTTCTTTTCATGCCAAGTCACCCTAGGGTCTGCCTTCACGCGAGATCCCCATGGAATAGACTAAATTACAATCCCTTCGGGGTTCCCCCTTGCATGCAATCCCCTCCATTGCACATAGGTCAGCTAATTGCGCACAATTCCTTCCATTGCGTGCACCCATGTCCTTGTGTGTAGCCTCTTCCCCTTGCGTGCAATTTATACTCCTTATGCTCAATCCTCCTAGTCGTGCGCAAAACCTATGCCCCAATTATGCGCAAGCATCACTGATTTTGTGCCAGCCCGGTGTTTTTTGCACAGGTCCATAATTTCGCGCACAAGCCTCAAAGGTTGCATGCAATTCCCTAGGACCCCTCACCACGATGCACTTCTTGTGGGTACCATTCACGGATGCCTTTTTTTTTTCCCGGGTATCCACATAATGCACCATCTTCCCTTGAAACCTTCTAGGCTTCTATGAGGTAACTTCAAAGTCTCTTGGACAATTCTTCCTATTGCGTTGCTTTGCCTCATGGCTCTTCACATGGGCACGCTAATGGCTATTGCTTCTTCACATATCCATGCTAACGTGGACCCCTCGATGGTTCGCTCCGCGACATCCCCTCACTACAGCCTTGCCGATGAATTCCCTCCCAAAAGGGGTAGAGGTTACCGGTTATGTAAGCCATAGGGGTGTGGAGAAAACCCACCTCGTCCAAGCTCTAGGAGGTTAAACTGCCAAGCACCATCGTCCTCAACACATGACGTTAAACTATGACCTGGCCCGGTGCCTCGCACGCAGGGTCCCCTTGCCTTGGACATTCTCCATGCCCACTCATCTCCACAGGGATGGGATCAACTCTCACAGGGGATGATATCCTCTTTATTGGAGTGGTGTTTGTCCGCGGGGAAAGGCAGCCACCTCGGTGTAAGCCCCTAACCTTTCTGGAAGGAGGTGGCACCCCTGTTCCTCCTCATTCCCTCGGCACCAAGGTCGGCCAAGGGGTGATGGGGAATGGTGCTTCTCCTTTATTCTATCCCAAATCCCTCTCCCATTGTGCTTTGTCACCCTTGGGCCTCTATCCTAGAGTTAGTCTCGGCACCTTGGTCTTCTCAACGCGTAATCCCCTCTCCGCTTCTCATAGACGCACCCTTCGCGACATCATCTTCAGGACTCTGTGAGCTCTTGTTTCTCTGACCAAGCATGACTCACGTGAGCTTAAAGTGAGCACCGACCATCACACACCTTGGGACACCTCATAGCATAATCCCCAATCCATCCTGAACTATGGGGACTTGGATCCATGTCAAGGCATAGTACATAGGAAGCCTCCATGAGGTTCAAGCCCCACCACCATGGGCCGCCTCAGAGCGAAACCCCAATCCATCCCGAACTATGGGGTCTTTGATCCATGTCAAGGCATGGTATATAGGAAGCCTCCAAGAGGTTCAAGTCCCACCACCTTGGGCTGCCTCAGAGTGTAAGCCCTAATCCATCCAAAACTATGGGGACTTTGATCCATGTCAAGGCATGGTACTTAGGAAGCCTCCATGAGGTTCAAGCCCCACCACCTTGGGCCACCTCAGAGCATAATCCTCAATCCATCCTGAACTAGGGGGAATTTGATCCATGTCAAGGCATGGTATGTAGGAAGCCTCCATAAGGTTCAAGTCCCAACACCTTGGTCCGCCTCAGAGTGTAAGCCCCAATCCATCCTGAACTATAGGGACTTTGATCCATGTCAAGGCATGGTACGTAGGAAGCCTCCATGAGGTTCAATCCCCACCACCTTGGGCCGCCTCAGAGCGTAATCCCCAATCCATCCCGAACTATGGGTACTATGATCCATGTCAAGGCATGGTATGTAGGAAGCCTCCATGAGGTTCAAGTCCAACCACCTTGGCCCACCTCAGAGTGTAAGCCTCATTCCATCCCGAACTATGGGGACTTTGATCCTTGTCAAGTTATGGTACGTAGGAAGCCTCCACGAGGTTCAAGCCACACCACCTTGGGCCGCCTCAAAGAGTAAGCCCCAATCCATCCCAAACTATGAGTACTTTGATCCATGTCAAGGTATGGTACGTTGGAAGCCTCCACAAGGTTCAAGTCCCACCACCTTGGGCCGCCTTAGAGCATAAGCCCCAATCCATCCTAAACTATGGGGACTTTGATCCATGTCAATTTATGGTACATAGGAAGCCTCCACAAGGTTCAAGCCCCACCACCTTAGGCCGCATCAGAGCGTAAGCCCCAATCCATCCCGAACTACAGGAACTTTGATCCATGTCAAGGCATGGTACGTAGGAAAACTCCATGAGTTTCAAGTTCCACCACCTTGGGCCGCCTCAGAGTGTAAGCCTCAATCCATCCCAAACTATGGGGACATTGATCCATGTCAAGGCATGGTACGTAGGAAGCCACCACGAGGTTCAAGCACCAATCCATCCCGAACTACGGGGAATTTAATCCATGTCAAGGCTTGGTACATACGAAGCCTTCACAAGGTTCAAGCCCCACTACCTTGGGCCGCCTCAGAGCGTAATCCCCAATCCATCCCGAACTACGGGGAATTTGATACATGTCAAGGAATGGTACGTAGGAATCCTCCACAGGGTTCAATCCCCACCACCTTGGGCCGCCTCATAGTATAAGCCCCAATACATCCCGAACTACAGGGACATTGATCCATGTCAAGGAATGGTATGTCGGAAGCCTCCATGAGGTTCAATCCCCACCACCTTGGGCCGCCTCAGAGCGTAATCCCTGATCCATCCCGAACTACGGGGACTTTGATCCATGTCAAGGCATCATACATAAGAAGAATCCACAAGGTTCAATCCCATCACCTGGTCCTTCTGAACCCCCTTCACGTCAGTACACCTCCGTCCCGCATGATATTAAACTGTATTCTCCACCCGAACTGCATGAACTTTGATTCCCTTCCATGAGGATACGTAGGAAGCCTCCACGAGGTTCAAGACCCTCACTCATGTCTCACCCTGATCTCTCCCTCGAGCCCATGTGTTTTAGGAAGCTCATGCACTAACCCCGAGGTTCCACATCCTCTGGGTCCCATCCATGCATCCATTCTCACGGGTCACCTCCCCAAGTGTCCCATCGAACTACACAGACTTTGATTCCCCGCCACAGGGATACATAGGAAGTCTCTTCGAGGCTCAAGCCCAAAGCCATCATCCATCCTGATCCTTACCTAGTCCACCGGTGATATCATGCCACTTCATTCCCCTCCACAGCATTTAGTAAGGCACCCACATGCTGGCCCCAATCTCGGTGTTCCCTCCAGGGGGTTCCTCAGTCTGATCCACTCTAATCAGTGTTCCGATCAGTCAAATCTGTCTCCACTAGACTTTAAACTTGTGGAATACCCTATGTTAAACATAGGAAGCTGAGGAAAACCTCAGATACATGCCCATGGCATATGATTACTCGCATCTGATGTGGGATGCCTCGTGCTTCCGCACCCTCAAGAAACCCTATAATAAGGGATAAGAGATAAACATGCCAATCCCCCAATGTCAAGACACACCAGTGATGCCCAACATGACTACTCTTCTAACCGAAGGTTTCTGCCCTGACTAGACTCCTTGGAATGTCCTGACAGATGCAGCGTAATTAACTGGTGTCCATGAGGATATGGTGCTGGGAAGAGTTTCACGAACTATGTCTTAAATCTATGAGGGAGGCCCGGACTAGGTAACGAGTTCCGAGGAGGAATCCATGGAAGGAAGAACCGATATCCCATCATCCCATTTCGATCAAGGAGCAAAAATACCTGAATAAAAAGTGGATTCCACCTGCCTTTGGAAAGCGAGAACACAGGGTAATAGATGTGCATCCTCTACGTGATGGATGCGCACGTGCCCCAGAAAAAGAATCGGAAACAGAAATGGTGAACCTGACATGAAAAGTCTTCTCCTTAGCATGGAGGCTAGTAACGTTTAGGGTATCAGTGGATAAGAATTTCATCTGACCCCACCGTCCGGTACCAGGTCCTACCAAGTAGTCCTGACTTTAAACTCTCCATAATTTGGGACAATCAGGACATTGAGCATTATGTCATGTGACATTGCCAGCATGGATCCCTCTTACCGGCCACAGAAGATGGAATGGTGCTGGGGCACTGGTTGTAGATTTCTTTTCCTAGCAGTGTTAATGAGTTCATCTCCTTGCTTTTAGGAACCAAGTTGTTGCATCCTGAGCCCGATCACCTGCCCACCGGCGTAGGAGGAGGGGTAATATCGACGCGGCTACCCCGCATGGTCCTACCTCTTCCATAACAGCTTCAAACGCCATGACTGCTGGGTGCCCACACCCCCTCTTCCCATTGGAGATTATCCTGTGAAGGGTAATTAAGGAACTTATACGCAGGTACGAGGAGGAGGGGGTCATCCCCACCAGGGATATGGCCCGCATGGATCTCAAGGTCGCTGCGCCTTACAGTCAACGCGACCCCCGAGGGCCGTGCAGGGAGCTGCTTCTCCCCCACGACATTCAATCGTTTCAGGACCTTGTCCCTAGAATGCCATGAAAACTCCCTCCCCTACACCGATGAGGTAGGGGATGTCCGGGTTTTCCCAATCAGAGTCCCGCTTAAAGGGCTCTCGGCAAGGGATCCCAACAGGCCGCGTCAGCGCCACCGCCTAGTTCCCTGATCCAAGGAGCAGGAAGGCCATGTGCCTGCACCACCAGCTCCAGTTCATCTATCCCGGCACCAGTGTCGGGTGCAAATGGAAGAGGGCGCCCACCATGGGGCATCAACGTCAGCGACTACTATGGGCAGATCCACCTCTGACTCATATCACCAACTCCCCTCATACGTTGAGTAGTGGCAGCTATATGCCGGACCCAAATCGAGGCCCCAACTGCCCCACAGGAAGGTTTGGTCGACTCTCCTGGTCGCCGGCATAGGCGATGGCCGCTGTGGACCAATCCACAGCAATGCCACCCAGTGTGGAGGCCTACTTCGTACTGCCTCTGCAGAAGGTGCTGGCCCTCCCTGTTTCCAACCTACGCTTGAAGGTCTGCCCCACGCCACCTTCAACCCAAGAGAGGGTGTTTCCCATGACACCAACACTTCGTGTGGGGGTCTCTCTCATTCTCACTACACTGGGTACGGGGTCACTCCCCCTATCGCAGACCACGAGTATAGAGACATTGAATGCCTGATCACTGGCTAACATGGAGTTCCTCCCCATGTCCCCATGTCAATCGGTGAAGGTCCTCCACACCCCAGTGATCGAAGAGGTGGAGACCAACCCCACTTCACCAAGGCCTAACACGAAGGTCCTCCCTATGTCCCTTTCGACATTTGTCTCGGTGCTCCCCGCACCTCGGATTTCTCAGGTGGAAACCCTCTCCGGCCCAGCACCAGTGCGGCCAGAGGACTCCATGTGGGAAATCTGCCCTATCTCGAGGAGCCACCCAGGGGTAGGAAGGTGGGTCATCGCCACCGCAAGAGGAATTATAGGGAAGGTTGGACAGGATTCAAACCAGTATGTTTCTCAGACTCTGAAGCAAAGTGTGACTCATCGTAGGAGTCCTATCCTCAGCCCCCTGAGTCAAGGGATGGGGTAGGAATGAGGCGCATTTTCCTCATGCTCCCAAAATGCATGGTCCATAGGATCCCTGACTCCCTCCAAAGGTATATCCAATAGGATGAGAACTTAGTCTATCCCCGGGGACCGACCGTACAATCACCATTGTCATCTCCGGAGATGCCTTATGTCTTGGATAGAGACTATGAAGGGTTATTTTGGGAGTCAATGACAGGAGAGCCATGACATGGTACACCCTCGGCGGGTGTTGATACTGTGTCAAGAGCTGTGGTCACCAGTCTATCCTATCATGATATAGCAGCTGGGTCATAACAATCCTTAGAATACTGCTCGTGGTTCTGCGGCCAATCAACCCACTCGCCGTATTCTCTGCCGGCCAGTCCACCGTCCCACCGGCCTACCTCATCACAGCTTCCAGTTCCTTATCCACCCTCAGTTGACGAGTGGGGCAATTAAAGTCCAAACCATGAATCTGAGCCGAGGAGATTTTGGACCATCATCACAGGGGCCACTTCCCCGAGAAGTTTCGGTCGGTCGTAGGACCAAATTTTGATACGCCAGACTTCCTCACCTCGAAGGAGTTTGAATGTTTCTGATAGACCCTCCTGGGGACTCACTTCCGTCTTCACCACTAGCGATTGACATATCCTGGGAGCCAATAGCACCTGGAAGACATCACCGAATAATACTGTCTGGTTGACCTAGCCATACTCCCCGTGGTCCAACACCCCGAGTCACCTGGTCACCGCAGGACCCTCCAACAACAATGCATCTAGAGTTTCCAAGTACTCCACAAAGTTATTAAGGAGGCTACCCCCCATGCACAAGTCCATGGCTAGGGGCATCATGTTGCCCTCCACTTCAGCACTTTTCGTCGGCAACTTGACTCGCTTGGCGACGTCGAGGACATACCCCCGCGAAGAGTCACGGTCAACATGACCGATCTGTCGGGATGGGAAAACGAGTTGGAAATTCTCAATGGGAACCTCCTCCATGAGGATGTTCCCCCACTACTAGACCCATCGAGGGGAGTTACTCACCAGAAGAGGAAACTCCTGGGTCTCCCTCCGCCCACCGAGGCATTGGTACTCAGTTGGAATCTCGGTAAGGTAAAGGAGCATATTGGTGTCACCAAACACTCCAACCCGTCTGCCTCAGTGCAGAAGACATAGGAAGATCCTGAGAATGCCGCATTGTGCTAGAAGCTTGCTGAGTAGAAGATCCTGGTTGATGACCTCTTGGTCGAACGCACTATGGAACAATGTCCAGATTATGGTGACCCATGGCCAATATAGCAGGGATAGATGCAGCTTCTCCCTGGTGAATTTTCCCCGAGTAACCCAGAACATCCTATCCATGAAGAAAGGGTAGAGTCTGGAACTTACGGAAAGAGGGATCAGTATGTCTCGCCGAACCCTCCTGAACGGCGTGACAATCTAAGGAACCCCTCTCGGGCTTTTCCGGCATCCCCAAGGGTCGCACCACCAGCCACTCCATGAGCTGTTGAGCTTGGCTACTGCATTGAAGAGCCCGACAACACGCTCGTGGTCAGGGATCCCTATCAGGACAGGGACCCACATTTAGAAAATCCAATGGTGGCACTCATTGCCTACCTGGAGGCATTGGAAACATGACAGGTGGCCATCCCACTAGATGGCAAGCCATACCCAACATGGGTGGATGATATGCCAGCACCCCCGGGATTCGGAAACCCTACCTTCTCCCCTTTTAATAATACGTGGGACCTGCCACAACAACTGGCCCACTTTAACTCAAGGTGTGGCCCTATGTTAGGGACCCCAATGTAGAAGGAGGCCGCTAATCCCCGCTACTTAATTTAGACGCCGGAAGAGCCAACATTTGTTTGGTAAATCCAGCTCCCCGTCGGATCCGTGGCCAATTGGGAGGACCTTCGCAGGTAGTTCTTCTACTAGTTCAGCTCTACCACTCGGAAGACCAGCATCGTAGACCTCTTAAAGTTCAAGAAAAGGACTGATGAGAGAGTCACAGACTTTGTCGCCTGGTGGAAGGGGCTCACATACTCCCTCGACATGCCACTGAATCAGGAGAAATTACTGACGATGTGTGTTGGGAATGTCAAGAAAAAACATGTTCCCTCCCTGATCACTCAGAACTATCCCAGAGGGTTCCGAGACTTCTCGGATAAGGATGAACACCTCAAAGAAGCTCTTCAATAGTCTAGTCAGGCACGTCCGCTGCCCCCTGTGATCCCAGCAAGGAGGGCTGCCAGAGTCGAGCCCGCCATGGCGGCCCAGGTAGCATCCCTTACGTAGCTAGAATTTCTACCAGTAGAGCCAGATCCGCAGCCCTGCAGAGGTCCGCTGCCATAGGCACAGTTTCCATCCCAACAATGCCCACCTAAAAATAGGCAGGTGCCCCCGCGTAACGGGCCACTGCCACCTAGGTGATATAATCAAGTTCCTTCTCCTTGGCAGACTCTTTCGGCCCCCATTCAGGGTCAGGCCCCTAGATCCCCCTTTCCAGACAGAAGGAATCAGACCTGCCTGTTTGACAAGGCTCAGGTCCCCAGTTACTTTCATAGCACCTTAAAGTAGATAATTGTACGACTACCTGAGTGCAGAAAACTAGAGGAGTCACATCTCACTGATCACACCAACTACTGCCCTTATCATCGGATCCTGGGGAACACCATCAAGCAATTCTTTGTGTTCAAAGATTGGATCCAAGACCATATTTACAGCAACATATTTAGGTTGGGCCCGACCCCAACACAAGTGGCGGGTGTCTTTGTGAGGGTAGATAGCGGTAGCGATAGCAGAAGCGAGTGGCAGTAGGTTTATGACCGCGGGTCTCAGAAGTACGAGGACTGGATGGCTCGAAATACATTCGCCCATGCCCATGGCATTATCCGTGCATGCATGAATCAGATGAAGCCTTTAAAAGCTGCGGCCACCACCTTCACGTCATCATCTCAGCCATTATCTTCCCAGAAGAGAAAGCATCAGCGGCGTAAGTAAAAGAAATGTTCCCTGCCAATTCCTTCATTGTTCCGCACTCTCAGTGAATTTATGCCCCCGGAGATGGGGATTCCCCCCAAGATCCGCCCAATGGTGGATTATTCGTCCAGTGATAGCCGAGGGTACGCTTAAATTAATACCATAGAGTCGGTAAACCCCTATATGACTCCCGACGAGGGGGAACTCTAGGCAAACCTCCCATATGTCCCCAGCTGACGCCAACATCGGTAGAGCCACGACCATATGGGTCATCAAGGCACATCAGTTGGCACCTCCAGTCAGGACATGCATGCCGCTGAGACCAGATAGCAGGCCCAGCACTGATCTCAACACTTGCAGCCTCCCCATCCTATGTCGTCAAGACCACCTCTACCACAGTTTGTGCTACTGGATCAGGACGAACCCCTTCGGACGTGCTGCGACCAGATTCTCCCCGCTGCAGGCTGATCTCAATCGTCCAATCCACATCCAAAAGCCACTCTCCAGGCTTCGACAAGTGAGCAGCGGGATGTTCCCAGTACCATTCAGTCGCTGGTCCAACCAGTAGGTCCCACCATGCCTTCCATCACACAACGACTCCCCACAAGCAAAAGTTCACACCTAGAATGGAAGTACGACATTCTCAAGCACCTCACTGGCATCCCGACGTGTTTTTCCATCCTTGAAGCCCTTTGCCTGTTGCCAGATATGCGCGAAGCACTCACTAAGGATTTAAAGTGCCCCCTCCAGTTTGAGATGGATATAGTAGCTGAAGAAGATTTCCATTCTAAATCAGTTGAGGATATCGAATGTCAGGCCATCATTTTGTTCTATGGAGAAGAAGAAGGATCCCCTTTATAGGGGTACATCTTCCCATTGTACATCACCGACCAATTTAAAGGCGTGGAGGTTCGCCGCTGTCTCATTGACACCGGCTCCGGGATCAACCTTATCCCGACACAGACACTGTGGAAGATGGGGCTATCCGAGGATGAAGTGACTCCCTATGATCTAAGAATCCAGGTATATGACAGAACCAAGCAGACCCCGATCGGCAACATCAGTCTGAAGACCCAGTTCAGTAGCCTAGTTTCCCGCACCGAGTTTATGGCTATCTCCCAGGACCCGCGTATAATGCATTGATGGGTAGGTCATGGCTCCACTTGCATGATGCGGTCCCCTCATCATATCACCAATGCCTCAAGTACTCCCTTAATGGTCGAGTGGGTATACTCCATGGTGATGCGTCTCTTTTTGCCTCTTGTGAAGCCCACTACTTGGATGATGATTATTAAAAGGGAAAGGATAAACAAGTCCAGGAAAGTGAAGTTGAGCATGTCACCGCTATGAATGACCTTTGGTGCAGGCCTGAATGACGCCTACGTCTTTACGATCCATCGGTTGGAGGCCATGACCCCCGATATGGGGCAATGTTTCGTCATTTCCGGGACAAAGGTGAATTATGCTCCCAAATCTAGGCAGCGTCAGAAGATCAATTTGTATTCTTATACGAATCAGGCTCCAGTGATCCCGGAGCCTCCCACTCCCATCAGGTATCGGGACGTCTGGCTCATGGAAATAGCGGTACGTCATAATTGTCTATTTCACCAGGCTAGAATAAGTTGGTTCTAGCCGACATGCCACTACTGCTTTTATATTTTCAAGTGTGGCCCCTTGGGGCGGAGACCAGATGGGATTGGGTCGACAACCTTCATAGCCATGGTGTTGGCGGTGCTAGAGTTCCCAGATGCAATAACAACTACTGTACAAGTTGGTAGCAGCCTCCCATCTGGGTCAGGTAGCTCAGAAGAAACTTCCCCCATAGAGGATCCCTCCATAAGTGGAGAAGAAGATATAGAGACTCTCCCCCTGCCTTTGAGGAAGGCGTCTCAGGCACGGTCGATGGGTTGGTACAGGTGAACCTCGGAAGTGAGGCGAACCCAAGTCCCACATTGATTAGCGCCACTATGTCCCCCGAGGAGTAGTAGTGGTACGTAGGCTTCCTCAAACAGTGTCGTGATGTATTTTCCTAGAGTTATGATGATATGTCGAGACTAGATCCTCAGGTAGCTGTCCACCACCTTGGTCTTCCAGCAAATCATCGCGGATTCAAGAAGCCTCCCAGAAAGATGCACCCCGCTCATGGTGCCATGTTTGAGGCCGAATTTTACAAGATCATCAGATCTAACTTCATCAATGAGGTCCAGTACCCCAAATGGATATCCAACATTGTGCCAGTAAGGAAGAAGAAAAGATAGATTAGAGTCGGTATCGACTTCCGAGACCTCAACCGCCATTGTATGAAGGATGATTTTCCCCTTCCAATGAAAAAATTGTTGATTAACAAAACGGAGGGGTTCCAAGCCCTCTCCTTCATGGATGGTTAATCCGGATATAATCATATCCATATGGCCCTCGAGGATGAGGATTCCACAAATTTTAGGGAAACCCAGGGTACTTTCTGTTACCAGGTTATGCCCTTCGTCCTGAAGAATGCAGGGGCTACCTATCAGCGGGCCATGCATTGCATATTCAATCCAATCTTGGGAACATTGGTGGAATTAGATGTGGAAGACCTGGTAGTAAATTATCACCTACGCCAGGACCATCTCAAGGACATTGAGAAAGTGTTCGGTTTCCTCCGTTATCACCACCTGAAGATGAAACCGTTGAAGTGTACCGTCAGGGTCACTTCTGTAAAGTTTCATGGCTTCGTTGTCTGGTACCAGGGCATCAAGATCAACCCAGAGAAGACTATGTCCATCATCTAGATTCCCCCATGAGAAATATTCAGGAGCTTCAAGGTCTCCAAGGCCACTTAGCCTACATATTCCGATTCATTGTGAATCTGGCTGGCAAGTGTAAGACCTTTTCTTGGATCATGAAGAAGGGAACTTCTTATGAGTGGGATGAAGAGTTTCATACCGCCTTTGAGGAAGTCGATGGTCCTCTATGTCACCGCCATGGAACGGTACCTCGGTGCTCTTCTCACCCAGAAGAACAATGAGGGGATGGAGAACAACCTCTACTAACTCAGCCGCATGCTCCTCGATACAGAGACCCGGTACTCCCCTATTGGTAAGTGCTGCCTTGCGCTCGTATTTTCTGTGCAGAAATTTCGGCATTACCTACAGCACCAAGAGGTATAACTAATCTCTCGGGTAGACCCGCTGATGTATATTCTGAATCACCCCATGTTGATTGGCCGACTAGTGCAGTGGGCAGTGATCCTCCAGTAGTTCGACATCAGGTTCATGCCTCATAAGGCTATCAATGGATAGGCATTGGCAGACTTTCTAGCAGCCCATCCAACCTCCACGAATTGTTCCCTGGACCTAGATTTTCCTAATGAGGCAATCCTCTCAGTTGATCAAGTCATCCCATGTTAGCAGATTCACTTCAATGATGCCTCCTGGATCCCCACCGGTAGGAGGCTCAATGATACTAGGATTAACAGAGTATGCCTTGGTATCATTTTTATTACCTCGACACAAGCCGTCTGGCCATACTCATTCCGGTTGTCAGATGGTTGCACTAACAACGAGGAAGAGTATCAGGCCCTCATTACTGGTCTCGAGCTGGCCCTTGAGATCGACGTGCCCCACTTGCATGTGAAAGGGGACTTGAAGCTAGTCATTAAGTAGGTCAATGATGACTTTGTTGTCAGGAATCCAGAGCTCGTAACATTGTTAGAACACACTCTCCAGCTAATGGCCCAGTTACCTTCTCGTCCAGAGGTTATCCATGTCCCTCGGTCACTGAACGGTCGAGCGGATTCTTTGGCTAACTTGGATTCATCACTTGTAGATATCGAGTAGGATAATCCGATTATCCACGTGGTGCATCAGAGAGACATAGCTCCTGTTACCCTGGATGGTGATGAAGACCCCCAAGTAAGCCATCTTATCACTGATGCCTCTGTGTCAAGACCCCCGGGTCATTCAGATGTGGTGATTGATGTGGTTTCCAATTAGAGGAAACCCTTGGTTGAATACCTCCTACACAGTAGTCTCCTGTTTGACCGGGCTGAGCATGAGCAAATCCGACGTCGCGTGCTGTAGTTTACTCTCCAAATTGGTCCCAACCTTCAACATATCCTCTATAAATGTAGATTTGATGGTGTTCTCCTCCGTTTCATTCAAGGGTTTGAGATCCCATAGGTCATGAAAGAGGTTCACGTCGGTTCCTGTGGTGCCCATCAGGATGGGCCAAAACTATATCATCAGATTCAGAGACTAGGGTATTTTTAGGCCTCCATGATCCATGATTGAATTGAGTTCTCCAAGAGGTGCCACATGTTCCAAGTTCATGCTAACCTTGTGTATCTGCCACCGGAGCTTCTGCACACTACCAAGTACTCTTGGCCCTTTGCAGTCTGGGGATTAGTTGTCATAGGACCATACCCACCGGCAACGGCTCTCCAATGCCGATTTATTCTGACCACTACAGATTTATTTTCCAAATGGGCAGAGGCAGTTCCAATCAAGGAAGTCAAGGGTCGTTCTATCATCGACTTCGTGAGTTCCAATATCATCTATCGGTTTGGAGTACCTCACGCTATCCTCACTAATAATGACACCAACTTCCGAGCAACCGAGCTGAGGAAATTGTACACCAAGTACAACATTCGCTCTAACCATACCTCCCGCTATCACACACAAAAAAATAGACATATTGAGGCGTTCAATAAAACCCTCTCTAACATTCTACAGAAAATGGTTGGTCAGAACAAGAAGAGTTGGCTGAATAAGATCTCCAACACCCTCTGGGCTTATCGGACGACGACTTGTAATTCCACCTAGGTGACCCCATATTCTCTGGTGTACAGAGCTGAGGCCATCCTGCCCATTGAGATTAAATTTCCCTCATTGCGCACATCGGTCTATGACAAGAAAGAACCTAATAGAGTGGCTGAGATCCGTCTAACTGAATTCGAAGCACTGGATGAGAATAAGATTTGTGTCTTGAATAACCTAGAAAGCCATCAGAGAAGGATGGCTCGAGCTTTAAACAAGAAGGTTTGCCTCCGCTCCTTCCTGCAGGGTGACTTGGTACTGGCCCTCAGAGCACCAAGGATCCCCGGCAGGAAGCCACCCAAGTTGGAGCCCAAATGGGAAGGACCTTTCATTATTCATAAAGTTTATCCCAATGGGGCGTACTCCCTGGTGACCATGGATGGAGAGAATATAACTCCTCCCAACAATGAAAGGTTACTCAAACAATACTTTTCCTGACTCGGGATTTTTCGAGTCCTCCATGACCTTAAACTAGATTACGGTCCCGTAGGACGTTAAACTGCATGCTCTTCCCTCATGAAGTTAAACTTCATGCTCGTCCCATGTGACTTTGAACTGCATGCTCATCTCGCATGATGTTCAACCACATGCTCATCCCGCATGACGTTAAAATGCCTACTCTTCCCGCATGTCGTTAAACTGCATGTTCGTCCTGCATGATGTTAAACTGTATGTCAGCCCACATGAAGTTAAATTTTATGTCGCCCCACATGATGTTAAATTGTATCTTTAAGAACTACGTGTGTCTTGATTCCCATCCTTATAGGATACGTAGGACTGCCTGAACATTTAGATTTTGGGTCCAGTCCCATCTCTCATAGATCTCCTGATCTCTCGGTCACCTAGGCCCCTTGGCCTGTCCCTCTCCATGAGGAGGATATATAGGTGTGGTGCAGGGTTATGATCTTCTTCGCGTTGGGTTGTTGGCACCATGCCTCCCTTTTCCCAAGAATCTTCCATCTCATGGACGCTCTCAGGTTGATTCCCTTGATCCCTAGCAGTGGTTCACCAATGTCCTAAGATTACTCTGGTCTAGGACCAGGAGTGTCAGATTAAACTTAGCCAAGTTCCTTCCACTTGTCAAATTTTGTGTTCGCCTTCATTTGGGCCCCCGTTATCTTTCACACCTGAAGGGACCCCAAAAAAATGGCATGGATACCATGCCTAAGGGCTCTCCTACCGTTACGGGCCAACGCCCCTGAGGGTTTCAGACAACAAATTTATAAAAATCCCACGTTTAGAACATGGTCAGCGGTCGATGCTCATTTGTTTTTCCCCATTTCAGGCTAACGTGATAGGATGCTGTGTTGCGAACATAGTCAGTAGTAATCCTCCTTCGTCACACCATCCACTCCAGGCTTTGAATGTTGGTTTCATGATTTACATTAGGTTCCACCCCATCATTTCCAGGTGGAATATCGACAGTCTTGGCACTATACCTTAGTGCACCTCTACACGTCAGGGGGACAAACATATAATACGGCATCCTTCGGGGCTCCCACAGTCCATGATCTAAGACCATAAACTAAGATATTCATTAAGGGATATGTGCGACTCAATCCTCGTCCCAATGGGATACATGGGATCCCCCAGACATCATGATTCCGGGTCTAACTCAGTTGGGAGGTATTTTCTTCTGACCCTTATCCTTTGACCCTCAATGGCCTCCTCGCCCGAGGCTCCTCTCCCGGAATCATGCACGGCGGTGGTGTGGACCTTGTCCTCATTCAAGTCAGGTATGTTTTATTGTATCATGCGCATTCCCTCAGGTCCAAGCCATATGACCTTAAACTGTGATGTTGGGTCCAATCACATGACCCTAAACTGTGATAGTATTGTCCTGGCCACATGATGAAAAAATGTGATATATTGTGATGACCCCATCATAGGGGGCATTACATTGGGTATTAGTCATCCACCATACCATTTTCCAATGCATGAATATGGATTGATTCTTGTGGCGATGCTGGGAATTTCTACCCTAGCCTGGTCGCTTCACAAAAAAAACCCAATTCACCTTAAAGGAAAAACAAGATATATCAAATGCTGCTTCTTTTGGTGCAAGGGCTAGACTCGCATGCCCCTCTCATCCTTTTCACTGGTACCATACCGTTCTACTTTAAAGAACTAGATGCGGATTTATTCCCATCTTTATGGGATACGTAGGAACGCCTAGACATTTCTTCTCAGGTCCATCCCCAGGAATCACAAATCCCATCCTTTCCCCCACCGTCGTCCCCTTGGCCTAACCCGTCCCCGGGGAGTTGTGTAACTGCAGTATTTTCCCTGAACAAGTTTGGAATGCCCCATAAGACAAGGGGAAGCAAAAGTTCCCTCACTAGAGAGGTTTTTCTAAAAGTAGGGATGATCCATGATCAGATTAATGTGACTGTCTAATGTGCTTCTACCACGGTGTCATAATTTTGGGAGTGTTGGATTCTGTTCGAACAAACCACAACTTCGATTCCCATTCTTTGAATGTCCCTTTATTCAGATCCTCATCCTCTTTCACGTTTTATGGGACCCCATAGTAGTATGGATACTCGACCTATGGTCTGCCTGCTATCTTGGGCCAATGTTACGGAAGACTGATCACATTTGAAGGGACCCCCTAATAGTATGGATGCTCGACCTATGGTCCCCCAGCCATCCTGGGCCAACATCCCAGAAGGCTGATGGATGGTATTTGAGTTAGGTCTCGTGTTGTGAACATGGTCAGTGGTTTACCCTCATTTATTGTCCCCATTTAAGGATAACGCAATATGGATGATGTGTTTCGAACATGTTCAACAATTGTCCTTTATTACCCCACCCCTCCCAAAGTTTTCTGAATATGGGTAACGTGATTCACATTTTTCATTTCTGTATGTTCATATTGTTTCAAATTCCCTGGAATTTCCCCGCTCGTGCGCTTGAGCACATTGAGAAGACAATACATTGATCGGTGTGAGGTCATCTTCTGTTGATTGGGCCTCCCTCTTCTCCTCATAAATCCGAGTTTGAATCTTGAATTCTCGAAGCTTGGTTGGCGCTCCCATGATCAAACGAAGTGGTAACACGATCATCCCTTGTTTCTCACATCGGGAATGACCCACGTGAGCTTAGGGATGTATTTCTTTTTATATCGGGATTATGGTTGAGCATGTTAAACCAAAAGGACAATTATGTTATGCAAAGGGGAAAGTAGGTAAATTTGTTCATGCATACAGTTCAAAAAAGGAGACAAGAAGAAGTAAGGCGAGGTAAGTTTTTAGGTTCGGCCGAAACATGGCCCTTAATGGTTGTCTTCTCGGATAGATCTATCCAATGACAAGACCTTTTGGCTGGTGGCCTCCAGGACTGCCTCCCACACCCTGAGGACTCTCTCTTTGTTAGTGGCCGCGGAGCGCAGTTCGCTGACCCGGGCCTGTGCCCGAGCCTGTTCAGTTTGGAGCTCAGTTATTGTAGAGACCCACAGCTTGACGTACATGGACATTACATTACTTTTTTGGAATACTTAATACATAACATAAACAGACACACAAGGACCGTAATAGTTTAGTATCTTTGGAAACTCGGAACATAATCTTCTAATCGTGGTGAAAGATCTTCAACATATCCCATAAAGATCTTCCCCTTTTGGTTTTCTTACCTAAAACCATTCTTTAAATCCTGGGGAAAAGAAAACATATAAAGGGGGAGCTCAAATTCTCCGTAAGGGTAAGCATGGATAAAATAAAACAAATCATATACATTTTAACTTAAAAACATAAACATAATGTTTAAACATCAAAATCTTGGGCAATGACATAAAACATGGCAGTATATAGGGAATAGATCATAAAGAAACATTTATCATGATAAAATACAATGGGAATAAAATATGTGATTTTGGAAACCATTAATCACATGATATGATTTCCATAGGAGCCAAGGCATTGCTGCCAAGACCATCTTAGTGGACAAAGTCACTTTCTGAATCGAGTTCACTCCTCATTCCAGTCATGTATTACTGAACCAAATTAACTTACTGTTCCATCCATGTATATCTCATGAGATATAAATCTTTACCCAATGCATTGGAGGTAGATATAGGTCCCACCCATCTCATAATTAAATCATTCTTTCGTATGCCACAAAATCATAAATCATACATCATAGCATAAACCATGTAATATAATGGGATTCTTAAACATCATGCCATCATAACATAATCCATATAAAAAATGGATATCATTTCATCATTAGAAGAATCAAACCATGTAAATAATGGAGACATTATTCTTGAAACATAAACATATTAAATAATGTTATTTTAGATGGAAAATAGTTTTGATAAAACACTTGAAATGAATTCTTGACGAAAATAACCTTTCTTCTTTAAAATCATTTTATTTTCACAAAATTTCATGCACTTTTAAAAGAAAAGGATTTTTTTCAAAATAGTCATGAAATTTTTTGTAGTAAGCTTCATGAAAAGAAGGGTTTATAAAACCGTAAAAATCCTTTCATGCCGTATAAGTTAAAAAAAACATTCTTCTCATACTTTTGACAAAAAAGTCCACAAGTACCTTGTAAAAAAAGATTATTTACATACCATGTAGTAAAAGTCAAAAATGGGTAAAAAGGAATGTAAACATACATGAAATCATTTTTAGAAAACAGGGACGTGGATGATAAATATAACCCCAGTAAATACTTATGAATAAACAATCTCAGATAAAAACGAGATTGGAAAAGTTATCCCTTACCTTACGTCTGATATGCTTCGTATGTATCCGAACCACCTGTATAATTATTTAAATAAAGTCATTGACTTATTACAGAATCATATTCATTGTTATGATATCGTAAATGGTTCACTTATGACTTTATATTACCTGTTCTTTTGTAAATTCCATGTTAAAAGAGCATTTTGGGAAAAATCGTTTCATTTATCGTACGTGTTTTGACTTGTTGTTCTTGATATTATTACTTATATACTGATTTACATAATTCCAGAATGTAAAACATAATTTATATATAATATATATTCATCATATACATATATATATATATATGATAGATTGATAAATGGAACGAAATACACCGTTCAGGGAGACGGTAGGCCGTACGTATGCATGAGCGTTGTTTTCGTTTCCTTATTGAATTGAAGGGAATTAAGAATATGAAATACATATATATATACATAAAAAAACTATCATTATTATGTCATATATTTCATTATTAATGATTATATATACTCTATAATCATTAATTAATGGTTAACATGGATAATGAATCTCATCGCGTCGTGGAGACGGTAGTCCGTACGTACGCACGAGCGATGATATCATTATCATGATCATGGAATTGTATTGAAGTTTATGTATAATATTTCAAAATCAATATCACTTTACAATAATCATATATATTTATTTATTTACACCATTATACCCATCCAAGTAAGGTTGTGGTCGAAAACAGATTACACCACGACGTGGAGATGGTATTCCATACGTACGCACGCGCAGTGATTTCGTTTTCCGTAGGTTGGATAGAAGGTGAAATAGGGTTGTATCATATTTATAATAACATATCAGTATATAAGTAATACTTATGTTATTACTTTATAATGAGACAACAAAATAAGAAGAAGTAGAAGAAGAAATAAACTTGAGAGAATCAGAAGAAGAGATTACGTCTTCTTCGACGTACCTCCTTTAAGCTTCCTCTTATGGAAGTAGAGTTGGTATTTTGAGAAGACCAGAACCTCCAGAATGTTGCTAGGAAAGTGGAGTAGATAAATGGGTAGGGTTTGGCTGAGCTTAAAGGCTCAAAAGGGTGTGAGGAGAAGAGGGAAGGGGTGACCTTTTATAAAGGAGGAGAGGGGCACCTTAGGAAAACATAAAATATTATTTTTTTAATAAAGTCATATTTGGTTTTCAATAGCTCCAAATTGATTTATTTAGAAACGAAGGTGGGTATGGGTCGAAATCATCTAAACCAATATATTTTAGACAAGTTTAGGTTACTATTTTATCCTTATCATTTATATTTAACTCTAAGTTAAATAATTTAACTTTTACTGTATCTTCTTGTTTTCTTACACTATATGGTTAATAAACTTACCATAACAACCCAAACGAACCCCAAGTGGTTCATTATTAATATATATATCTTTATCTATGTAATTTTTCAGAACATTATATTTTTAGGAATAAAATAACTATTAATAATATAATATTTGTTTTAGAAACTATTTTATGTTAATTTTGACACTATTTGGTAATTGATTTTTTTGAAAATCATAACAGCATGATTAGTTCGAAAAAAGTTAATTAAATCAATAATAACATTTAATATTAAGCTAGAAAATTGTTGTAATTCATAAAAAGTCTAAAATTACATTTATTTGGGTATTTATAATATCAATTATTTTAATATTTCATTATTTAGGTAATTACTGCATCATCATTGTGTCATAGATAACTTAAATTATTTAATGTCTAAAAATTATAAATAAAATACCATTAGGTAGAAAATATTTTTAGATTTATAATTAATATTTATAGTCGAATTTATCTTATCTATAACCATATATTAAAAATGAATTAGTTATTAAAGTTTGATTTTAACTATTTTAACCCTTCTTTAAATAAATCAATAATAAATGTCCTAATCTAATCCAAGTGGACCTAAATGGGCATATTTTATTCCTATGGTTGTTTTTTGTCGAATTAAACTTATCCAATATAATTAGGACATGTGCTAGGGTAATAATAATATCATTTTTACCCTTAATTACCCTATTTACTTTTAACCGTGGTAAATAAAAGTAAAAAGTTACTGTTCACCAAAAATTATTTTCATCTCATTGAACCACATTTTAGTCCTTGATATTAACCGTGTCTATCGAATTTTTGAAATTCCACTCATAGAAGCGGTAAAATTAAGTTTTATGTGAATTTTCAAATTCTCCTAGGAGGTGGGTAAAAGATGGTGAAAAGTTCAATAAAATTTTTATATATCTAAAATTATTATAAAATGACTCTAATTAATTACATTGAACTTATATAGGTATTATGTATCAATTTTGACCTAAAATAAATTTAAATAAAATAAATAATTATTTAAATAAAAAGTCGGTTTTTAAATAGTAACCTAGTGTTTTCACTATTCATCAAAAATTGAAAGTTTTCAGAAAAATACCAAAAATTAAGCCTAAGATATATTTGATATTCTAAATTCAAAAATGATGTCTATTTTTTCAAATTCAAAACATAGAAGTGGCATTAATTAATTTTAAAATTAATTCCTATTATCAAAACAAATAGCGAGTTTTTAAAAAACAATAACTATTAAAAGATTGATACTTGTTTATGTCCAATTTCAACGTGAAATTAATTCCAATGAACAACATTGTATTAAATGGTAAAAATATATTCTAATTAAACTTTAAAACCAATTAAAAATATAATCTAACCATATAAATTATTGCGATGAAAAAATTTGATTTTAATTAAAATATAGCGTGTTTTTACTATTCATTAAAATATGAAAGTTATCAGAATAATATGAAATTTTTTTCCAAATTAAATTTTTATATCCTGATTCCAATGGAGAAGTTTATTTTGTCAAATTGAACTTATAAACATGTTAAAAACTAGATTTAAAGTGGGTGTGCCATTAAAAGGTGGCAAAACTACATTTTTTAAAAAATACTTATTTTACTCAAAAAATTGATTTTGTTCTCATACCATGTTCTACAAAATGTGTAAGATGAATAATAATGTTATAAAATTCAAATGTAGTTGATATTATTCAAAATGGATAGTTCATAATAATATTATAACCATATATCATTGTTTAGTGAAACCTGCTATTGCGTACAACACACTCTATCAAGGAAGGTCGTGATTGCATGTAATGCAAGAAAAGTCGAGGTTGTGTGTTGTGCAAGACTCCTTCGTTGTTTTGTATAACAGAATCCAACCATATTTCATTTATACATTGAATATATATATACACACTCAATGTTTCATAGAATAACTACTATCCAAATTGTGTGTAACATGATCCAAGAATAGCGTTGTGTATACTGCAAGCTAATACAGTGTTGTGTATAGTACAAGCTAATCCTGATGTAGTGTATAATAGAACACATCAAAGAAATTAAAAATAATATATCTCATAAAATCTCGGGATGTTATAGTTATCTCACGACTCTCTTCCACGAGTTGTTCTTGGGAATCTTCCAGTTGGGCCCTCAACTACTCCATGAGCTTAGAGAAGTTTGCGATAAATATCTCATGTTATTTTGCCTGTTCCTCAAGGCGTTGGACCTCCTACTCTGCCCTCAGAAATGCTCAGGACCTCCCTAACTCCTCCCGCCACTGGTTAACATCGGAGCACCGACTGCTCTCACGCATCTTCTCAACCATGTAATTACAAACCATCAGGTGAAGGTGTTGAGCGTCTACCCCTCCAGCACACAGGAAACACATCCAGGTGTGGAATGACACCGTCCATTTCAGCCATTCCGCCTGAGGCTGACAGAGAAAATGCTGTTTGAACTTCCATCCCTTGCATCGCGTCATCCGGCTCTCCTCAGTCACTTCCGAATATGAATCATCGATTTCTTAGGGATCAGCGGGCCAATGGATAGGGAAGACAGCCAACAGGCCAGTAGCAAGGTCTTCCTTAGAGATTCCTCCCAGGTGAATAGGCTCCTCAGCATCTGGATGACATTCCTCTCGCCCCTCGATCATGGTGGCACCATCGTCAACTTTCAGCCCTGCCCTGACAGCAGCGCCATCGGTGTCTGCCGCTCCCCGCTCACCAATTACCGGGGCCAACTCGGTTTGGGAGGCATGTTCTGGATGGGGCGGTGCATTTTCCATCGTCATACTCGCAAATGGCCCGGGATCAGCAACCCAACGAGCCTCCAATGTCATGATCACTGTATAGACAAGGAGCGCCCTAATCAGTTGAGTTCCCCGATAGTGAGTATCGGTATCGAAGCAAGGAACTTACAGGAGCCCAAGGATTCAGCCTCTAGTGATCTGGACACTACAGGAGCTATTGTGGAGGGGGATCCCTCAGCACTCATCAATCCAATAATGGGCATTGGTGCTCTACCTTGCGCCATTGGGGCTTCCTCCCCTCCTTCGTATAGGGTCTCTTGATCAGCACCCATATTCTCCTGAGTAGGACAAGAAGGGTGGATTAAGGATTTCAAATGAAAGTGAATGAAAGGAGAAGGATATATAAGGGTTGAAACATACCTTGAGTATCTCAGTAACGTCTATTTTAGATTCGACGATCTCGCCGCTCTCCCAGAGACTCCCTTGGTAGGACTCCCCCCGAGACCATTCACCCTCGGGCTCTACTTCTCCTTCACCTTCAGCTTACCATTCTCCTTCTACCTCCTCTCCTGTTTCTCTACCCTCCGACTCATCATCATTGTCATCTTCCCCTAGTGGTATCATTTCCAGATCATGCTCCTGGCCAAGCATCACCTTCACCAAGAGAGGTGGCTCCACACTCCGACCCCTTCGGTTTGCATACATGTCCATGGCCGTCAGATATGCATGTTGACGATGAAATTTCACTTTCTCAGAAATCCGAACAATCCCGACTTCTGGCAGTTGGATCCCATCCTGCACTATCTTATGCCAGAGGGCTTCGGTACTCAATGACTGTCGTAGGGTTAGCCAAGACGACCACAGCGTAGGGAAGATGGAATCTTGAGAAGGTTGAAGCAGGTATATTATTTGTTTCCTAGGAAGTTCTTTGGCCACTCTATGGGACCCTCATCCTCTAGCCGACGAGGGTGCAACCACGCCATGCGACTCCCCTACTGCTAAGGTTCCGTCCTGCGTGGGCCCTGTTGCCTGACATGCTCCTGATCTCCCCCCCCCCCTCTAGCAGCACCCTGCCTACTCTCTCTCCGCCCGATGTTCCAAACTGGTGACCATGAGCTGCCGAATCTGCTTCTGCCAGAGCCCCTCAGGGTATTCTACGGTCCAATGTTCAGCATACTTAGTTTAGAGGCCAGCGTCAACTCCGATGGGAGGAAAGGTGATGATGTCTCCAGAGCCGTAGGTTGTGAACATCAGCCACAACTGACAAAGAACACAGGGATGCCTCTCCTCCCAGATGACTGTGTATACTTTTTTCAGCATTCCCTAGAGGCACCCAAACTACCTGGCGATCCTGGATGGCACTTAAGACTCGCAGAAGTTCTTCCCATCAATCCGGTCCATAAGTACCTCACCTCTGATACTCTTGTAGTACTCCTTCTGCTCTAGTGAGCCTTGAACATTGTCTATCAGCTGACCAGTTGGGGTGGGGAATGGGATGAAGCTGAATTTGGAATGATTACCAATCCTGATCCATACTCCCTCCTCATTGAGCGTAATCGGCATGACCCCGACAAAATTAAACAGAGAGGGTCGCAGGCCATTTCCCAGAGGACGGATGACATTTGGGAAAGTGTACCCGCCACAATGAGCCACAACCTAGCCATGGAAATTCTGGAAGGGGCCACATACTCTCCTAGGTGACCCACCTCTTGAGATGTGTCCCAAGATGGAATACAACTAAGCCAGGATGGGGACCCCCAGGTTGAACCTCTTTTTGGAAGCCATGGTGCCTGCCATCACTAGGGTTGTTGGATGGATGCCCATCCTTGCATCCTTCACCAGAAAGATCCACCTGCTCAGGAATGTGCTGATAAATCCTTCATACTGAACATTCAGGTCTCGAGCCTCATTTAGGATATAGCCCCATGATTGTTAGTGCCCCGCCTCCAGAATCCTCCAGTATGATCCACTCTTGCTTGTCTATGCTGCTATTGGACATCGTCTTCCTCTCCCTGGCATCTTGACTTCCCGATACCTCTCCCGGAACAGGCTGAACCAGTCCTTGTAGGAAATATCCTTCAGGAATTCCTTGACCCCCAGCTTCTCCTTGGCCAGCTCCAGCAGGTGCCATGTCAGTATGGGGGTTTGTGATCTGTCTCCCTAGATATTCATCGGCGGAAGAAATTAGTCATATTAATGGCCCTCCAATGGGATACCCCCAATGCAGTGAATATCCCAAAGACTAATTCCGACTTCCCCGTGATGGAGATGTGATGTGCTGTTATTAGGGGACCATTGGGTGAATAACTCTGGCCCAAGCTCAGGCTGGTGGTAGAAGTGGAATTGCGATGTCCATACCGCCTAGAATAGACCAATATGTCGCAGCTCGGCCCCAAATTGGTCACATGTTTGGCGAACCCGGTATGACCAGGCCCAGTCGCTAGTGAAGTTGCCTCCGGACCACAGATCCTAGTCCTACATCCTACCTTTGGTCTCGTCAGTGACGCTCTGATGGAAAGTGCTTGCATAGAGGTTCGGGGAGGTCTCTGCAACAGGGTCACCCCCAAAAATGGTCCTAGTCCTAGGATTCAGAACATATACGTTCATGTTCCTAGTTTCTTTGTAATTTTGACCGTTGTTGGTGATGTTGTATCGAGGAAGGTCATCCTTGCGAGTCACCCAGGACTGTGGTGTATCAACCTCGAAACCCGACAGATGACCTCCTCCAGAATGCTGAAGTATCACAGTTGTAGATTGTCAGACAGAGCATACACTTTTTTTAGCGGGGGATAGCATGTTGAAGAGGGAATGTTTATTTGAGACAACACTTTTTTCTCCATAAACCTCTGAGTTCGTAACCATTTCAGCTCTGCAAGCAGCGGCTTCCCAATCATCAACCCGCTTTGCAGCCATCTTCTTCCGACTAAGGGTTTCAGTAGTTGGTACGAAATCTGGAAGGCTGGAATGAAACATGGGATCCTGGCACGTAAAATCAGTGGGTGTCACGTGATTTCAGACCATGCCGTGAAAAACCCCAGATTTGAGCATAAAATGCCGCCAAATCTCGATGGAATTACGCGCAGATGAAGCGGTTTTTCACGCTGGGCCAGAGAGAATTTCGTGCACAATAGCTCAAAGCTTATCGCGTGAGAAAATTCGTACAGAGCATGGGACCCTTGGCTTCTTTTATAGGCTAAGCCTAGGTTCTGTGCCCGCCCAAAAAGAGTATTTCGTGCTTGGATGAGTTTTTCACGCAACTTCAGATTTTTGGGTGCAGGGGACCCATAAAGCCTTACATTTTGGCGTTTCCCTAAGAATTTGATCATTCCGACCCCTCGATGATTTACTTCCGAGGGGGGGAATTTGTAGATGCTAAAAAGTGATTAAATGTTGAAGAATGTTTCAAAAAGATAAAGCGAAGTAATATTCGGAGACTGATACTTGGTCTGGTGGGGGGTCACTGGTGTTGCGCAAAAAAAATAGTGAAGGGCGTGAAAAAATGTGTGTCGCACGAAAAGTTCCTTGATTTGTAAAGAGTCTCCGTCATAGGCGTGAAATAATTTTTCACCCGTGCCCCGCGCAGTTGACATTTCGCACCGCTGCCTCTGGCATTCAATAATTTTACGCCGAGCGATTTTCCCTACCCCCGGACTTCTATAAATAGAAGCCGACCCCCTTCCATTTCAGTTTTGAAGAATCTAAACTGGCTCTCGTGCGTGAAATCTGTCTTCTGCGCACGCAATATGGCCTTCAGGTACGGTTCTTTTTGTGCCAAGTCACCCCGTGGTCAGCCTTTGTGTGATATCCCCATGGCTTAGACTGAATTCCAATCCATTCGGGGTTCCGCCCTTGTGCGCAATCCCCTCCATTGTGCGCAGGCCGATCGATTGCACGCAGTTCCTTCCATTACGTGCACCCCTGTCCTTACACGCGACATCTGCCCCTTGCGCGCAATCCTCCTAGTCACGTGCAAAACCTCTGCCCCAATTACGTGCAAGTATCACCGATTTTTCATCAGCCAGGTGTTTTTTGTGCAGGTCTATTATTTCGCACGCAAGAATCAAAGGTTGCACACAATTCCCTGGGACCCCTCACCATGATGCTCTTCTTGTGGGTGCAATTCGTGGATGCCTTTTGTACCCCGGGAATCCACATCATGCAACGTCTTCCTGTGTGACCTTCTAGGCTCGTAAGAGGTAACTTCGAAGTCCCTTGGACAATTCTTCCTGTTGCGCTACTTTGCATCATTCCTCTTTTCATAGGCACGCTAACGACAATTACTTCTTCCCATAGCCAGGCTAACGTGGACCCCTTGATGGTTCGCTCCACGACATCCCCTTGCTTTGGCCTTGTCGATTCCTTCCCTCCCACAAGGGGCAGAGGGTACCAGTTATGTAAGTCCTAGGGGTGTGGAGCGAACCCATCTCATCCGAGCTGCAGGACATTAAACGGCCAAGCATCGTCGTCCTCAATAGATGACATTAAACTGTGACCTGGCCCCGTGCCTCGCATGTAGGGTACCCCCTCCTTGAAAATTCTCCACAACCACTCGTCTCCACGGGGATGGTATCAACCCTCATAGGGTATGATATCCTCCTTATTGGAGTGGCGTTTGTCCACAGGAAAGGGAATCCACCTCGTTTTAAGCCCCTAACCATTCTTGCAGGAGGCAGCACCTCTCTTCCTCCTCACTCCCTCAATGCTAAGGCCATCCAATGGTGTGATGGGGAACGGTGCTTCTCCTTTCTTCCATCCAAAATCCCTCTCCCACTATGCTTTTTCACCCTCAGGCCTCCATCCTAGAGTAAGTCCCGGCACCTTGGGCCGCTTAATGTGTAAGCCCCTCTTTGCTTCCCACGAATGCACCCTTCGCAACGTGATGTTGTGGTCTCTGCAAGCTCTTGTTTCTCACACCGATCATGAATCACGTGAGATTAGAGTGAGCACCGACCATGACACACCTTGGGAGGCCTCAGAGCGTAAGCCCCAATCCATCTCTAACTATGGGGACTTTGATCCATGCCAAGGCATGGTACGTAGGAAGCCTCCACAAGGTTCAAGCCCCACCACCTTGGGATACCTTAGAGCGTAAGCACCAATCCATCCCAAACTATGGGGACTTTGATCCATGCCAAGGAATGGTACGTAGGAATCCTCTACGAGGTTCAAGTCCCACCACCTTGGGCCGCCTCAGAGTGTAATCCCCAATCTATCCCGAACTACGGGGACTTTGATCCATGTCAATGCATGGTACGTAGGAAGCATCCATGAGGTTCAAGCCCCACCACCTTGGGCCGCCTCAGAGCATAAGCCCCAATCCATCCTGAACCATGGGGACTTTGATCCATGTCATGGCATGGTATGTAGGAAGCCTCCACGAGGTTCAATTCCTACCACCTTGGGCCGCCTCAGAGTGTAAGCCCCAATCCATCCCGAATTACGGGGACTTTGATCCATGTCAAGGCATGGTCCGTAGGAAGCCTCTGCGAGGTTCAAGCCCCACCACCTTGGTCCGCCTCAGAGCGTAATCCCCAATCCATCCCGAACTACGGGGACTTTGATCCATGTCAAGGCATTGTATGTAGGAAGCCTCCACGAGGTTCAAGCCCCACCACCTTGGGCTGTCTCAGAGCATAATCCCCAATCCATCCCGAACTACATGAACTTTGATCCATGTAATGGAATGGCACATAAGAAGCCTCCATGAGGTACAAGCCCCACCACCTTTGTCCGCCTCAGAGCGTAAGCCCCAATATATCCCGAATTATGGGGACTTTGGTCCATGTCAAGGCATGGTTTGTAGGAAGCCTCCACGAGGTTCAAGTCCCACCACCTTGGGCCACCTTAGAGTGTAAGCCAAAATCCATCCCGAACTATGGGGACTTTGATCCATGTCAAAGCATGGTACGTAGGAATCCTCCATGAGGTTCAAGCCCCACCACCTTGGGCCACCTCAGAGCATAAACCCCAATCCATCCTAAACTATGGGGACAATTATCCATGTCAAGGCATGGCACGTAGGAAGCCTCCACGAGGTTCAAGCCCCACCACCTTGGGCCGCCTCAGAGCGTAATCCCCAATCCACCCCGAACTATGGGGCTTTGATCCATGTCAAGGCATGGTACATAGGAAGCCTCCATGAGGTTCAAGCCCCACCACCTTGGGCCACCTCAGAGTGTATGCCCCAATCCATCCCGAACTACGGGGACTTTGATCCATGTCAAGGCATGGTACGTAGGAAGTCTCCACAAGGTTCAGCACCACCACCTTGGGCCGCCTTAGAGAAAAAACCCCAACCCATACCGAACTACGGGGACTTTGATCTATGTCATGGCATGGTACATAGGAAGCCTCCACGAGGTTCATGTCCATCACTCAATCATTCTGACGCCCCTTCATGTCAGTTTTCCCCGCCCTGCATGACGTTAAACTGTATTCACCACCTGAACTACAAGGACTTTGATTCCCTGCCACAGGGATACGTAGGAAGCCTCCACGAGGATCAAGCCCCTCATTCATCTCTCATCCTGATATCTCCCTCGAGCCCACATGTTTCGGGAAGCTCATGCCCTAACCCGGAGGTTCTACTTCCTCTAGGTCCCATCTATGCATCCATTCTCACGGGTCGCCACCTCAAGTGTCCCATCGTCCTATCAAACTATGAGGACTTTGATTCCCCATGACGGGGATAAGTAGGAAGTCCCTTCAAGGATCAAGCCCAAAGCCATCATACATCCTGATCCTTACCCGGGCCGCCACATCCTAGTGATATCATGCCACTTCATTCCCCTCCACAACATTCGGGAAGTTTCCCACATGCTGGCCCCAATCTCAGTGTTCCCTCAAGGGGGTTCCTCAGTCTAATCCACTCTAATCAGTGTTCTGATCAGTCCGATCTGTCTCTGCTGGACGTTAAACTTGCAGCATACCTTGTGTTACATATAAGAAGTTGATAAAAACCTCAAATACATGCCCATGGCATATGATTCCCCGCGTCCAATGTGGGATGCCTTGGGATTCTGCACCATTGAGAAACCCTATAATAAGGGAAATAAGACAGACATGCCAATCCCCCAGTGACAAGACAAGCCAGTGATGCCCAACGTGGCTACTCTCCAAACTGAGGGTTACTTCCCTGACCGGACTCCTTGGAATGTCCTGACAGAAGCGGCATAATTAACTGGTGTCCATGAAGATATGGCACTGGGTAGAGTTTCACGAACTACGTCTTAAATCTATGGGGGAGACCCGGACTAGATGACGAGTTCCGAGGAGGAATCCACGGAAGGAAGAACCGACATCCCATCATCCCATTTTGATCAAGGAGAATATATCCCTGAATAAGAAGCAGATTACGCCCACCTTTGGAAAGAGGGAAGGTAGGGTAACAGCAGTGCATCCTAGATGTGATGGATATGCACCTGCCCCGGAAAAAGCTTCCGAAACTGATACATAAGTCAATAATGGGCCATAGTATTTTTAAACCTAGGTCACTAATGGGCCTCATGTTTTTTATACATAACACAATAATGGACCTTAGGTTTGTGAAACCTAAGTCACTAATAGGTTTTGAGCTTATGATTCTTACGCCATCATCTAATTAATCCTTTTTCTTATGTTTTAACCAAATTTATTTTTTATGGTATGTCTCAAGTAGAAGTTAAATTTTATTCCATATTCATTTGATTAAACTCTATGGATCATGTTTATTATCTCATGAATCTATACTGTTTTTTCATGGTATATGTTTGTTCATTTGAGGTACATTACCTTCTATCTCGACATAAATAAAACAGTTATTATCCCATGTTCTATTTAATCATATTTTTATCCCCGGATCATATTATTTTCAAATGATTTTGATATTACCCTTTATTAAAAATTGACAATTTTTCCCTTACTTGACATTTTAGCTCACCCCTTTCTTATATTTATTTTACTCAAGTTATGAATATTTCAATAACTTATAATAATTATATAAGGGGGAATTTAGGGGTTTTATTTTGGAGAATTGTTCTAAAGTATTGTAAAATAATTTTCTTTTGTATCTTATCATCAAAGACACTAAACCATTGGTTTTTAGGTTTGTGTGACTATGTGTGAGATGAAATGATTATTCATTTAAAATAATGGAATAAGTGTGTTTGTTTTTCTTAACTTTCCTTAGTTGGTATCAAATCAAGGTTTAGTTATTTTTGGAGATAATTTTTATTTTTAGGATTACTTTAGTTATTTTGGGGTATTAGGATGAGAGAACTTTAGTAATAATCCTATATATAAGTATAAGTAAAGGGTAATATCCTAAAATTTATGAAAAGTTTTGGGTATGTGGTTTTATTAGTAATTAAATACCTATTAGGAAAATGGAAAGTGGTTGTGGTTGTGCTATAGATGCACCTAGTGGTAATCACACTAAAAGAGTTTGGTCGCATATCAATATGATTTTCACTTTGTGCATAATGAGTGGACGAAATAGTAAAAACCTCGATAAAAATTATTAGGGGACATTCATTGGTAAATAACATTCTGTTTATAATCCATTATAAAGGATTTATTATATTAAGTAATTTTATAAATAATTATAATATAATATGACTTTAAGAAACTGCGATTGAACCATGAGTGATTTAGGTTGAACCAGGATCTAACGTGATTTTCCAAGAGTTAGAAAAATCAAGGTTGAGTTATCCCGGATATTATTTGTGATAATTATCTTATAATTAAAAAATGTCATCACTCATGTTAACACATCTTGGTTTTAGTAATGGTTTAATCCTAAAGGAAACAAATTAATGAAAGGTTCCATGGATAATATGAAGATTATCACAATGAGAAACCTAACTAGATAGGATCTATAGTGAGAAACCAAGTAAATATTTAAAAAAATATATAAAAAATTATGATTAAAAATGTGAACATAGTTAGATTCCAAAAAAAAAATAAGAGAAGGATATAGTCCTAATGAATTTCAGGTGATGAAGATGATGAAGGAAAGATTATTCAATTTTCAAAATTTCAATAATGTTGGAAGAAGCACCCAATGGAATGTCTCAAATGAAAAAAAGAAATTTTTTGAATTATAGAAGGATTTTAAATTGATCTCATGATTGTTTAATAGAGTTAAATATGTCAAAAATACATTAAAAGGTATAAAATTACCAACTAATATGTCACACATACTTCTACTCATCAAATGTAATGACCTTGGGAGTTATGAACATCTATGATCCAGCCCAGGGCTGTCAGGGGTAATAGGAATTAGGGACCTCCTATACCAAGGGAACAAGGGAAAACCTATATTGTGATTATTGATGAAGTGGGTCTTGATAATTAAGGTCTACTTATCCTCAACTGTATAGTTTTCTATTTCTTGTTTGAGTTTTATTCTAGGCATTAATATATATATATATATATAAAGGTTTACAAGAGTGTTAAATCACCACCTGATGATTTTATTATCAACGAAAAACTTTCAATTGTATTATTATTGTACTCCAAGTAGATTTTTATGAAAAAATTTCTTTAGAAAATATTAGTATCATTTCATTAGATGAATTTAATGTAATATTTGGAAATGGATTGGTTCTCCCTACTTAGAGGAAAAAATATTATTGGGAATAAGAAAAAAAAAATTCATATCATCCTATAATTTTCTATCAATTAAAGGATTATTATAAAGACCCTTCAGAAAAACATTATACAATTTGGGTCTTGATACTGAATAATAAAAGACTCTTGTCTCAAATATTTAGATAAAAAATCAACATTAGGGATATGGATATTCTAAGGAAAAATATATGTTTCCTAAGATTTAAAATTATATATATATACAGTAATTATATCTTTATTTATGTATATATTTCAGATACCAACAAATATTTTAATTAGTATTTAATAATTAATATTTTGAGGATGCAATTTATTAAAGGGATGAGAATGTAAGGCCCTAATATTTTACTATATATTTTTCATTTAAAACCTATTGTGTTAAATAACTTGTTTCACATGGAAAACCAAACTAAATTGAAATTGTGATACTTTAGAATAAAATAATAATCTTTGACCATTATAATATGGTTGTAAAAATGGTAGGAATTGATACAAGTAACCACCTTATAAAAACTATGTAAGAAAGTTATATTAACACAAGAGTTATTCATTTTTCTTGAAAATAGTTTTATTTCCTACATATGAATTTTTATATTAAAATTAATTCCTATCACATTTAGAACTTTAATTTTATAAAATTAATTTTTTTTTAATTTCACATATAAAAATTATACTAAGTTGAACTTTTTGTCTTTTTCTGAAATAATTGATCTTTTAGAGAATGGTGAAAAAATAGTTTTTACTAAAAAATAGCATTTATCTCTATATTAAGAAGTACGTGTAATGTAAAATAAAATAAAAAAAATATTCATGATGAAAAATATATTTATGAAGAAAAATTATGAATTTAAAAAATACTATATTGTATTTATAAAACCTATTGTTAATATTTTTAAAATTAAGTAATATTTTTATAATAAAAACTATATTTAGTTTTTCTATTTTAAATAAGTTTTCAACAAGATAAATTTGGTTTTCAGATTCTTATAAAGTCACATAAATCTCATATTTCTAATAATAAAACAACTAATTTCATTAAAATCAAAAAAATGATAATTTGTTCTGAAATAAAACATATATGCTTAAAAAATAAACTCTTTCTAAAAACAGGCTTTTACCCATTACATGAACCAAATTTAAAATTAATTTTTATTAAACATAGAAGTTTTATTTGAAAAAATGGATTTTATATTTGAAATAATTAGGTACAATTTTTGTAATAAGGCCCATTTTATTTTTAATTATTAAAAAAATTTCTTAGGATAAAATTTAATTGCCATGGTAAAAACAAAAAAAAAGGTAAAAGTGAATAATCTAAGTGTAAAATAATTAAAAACATGATAAAAATGATTTAAAATGTATATTTTATTATTTATCCACCTTACCACTTACCCAACTATTTAATTCCCATTATTGGATCCATTTTACCCTTAATCGTGATTTTACTATTTATATTATTATAAAAATGCCACTCTCCTCACTTATAAAAGGGGACTTCTATCACCCCTTTATGGGAACTCCGAGACTCGATTTGGTAATAATCCTCTAACAATTATACATAATTTATAACCCTCTTCTAATTTTGGTATCCCCAAAATCCAAGTAAAATCTTGAATACCTTTATTTCAAAAAGGTCTTTGAAGTGAAATTTTATAGTCTGAAAGTTAGTATTAATACCTATCCAGTATTTTTGACTATTATATTTATCCTCTAAAATTATATTACCCATTAAAACATGATTAAATAATTATTTTATATGTAATTATATGTTCTTTTCTTATGGGATAAACAATATCTTCCTTTCATCATTTTTCCTTAGAAAAATGAGAACATCATTTGTGTGTATGTCTACAATAACACCTCTATGAAGTAATGTATTTTATTTTTCATAATAAAAATATATGACAGGTTATAAAATGATATTATAAAAAATAAATAAGATATTTAAAAAAAAATTATGATTTTAAAAATAAAAAACTTTTTTTATCCTTCTCCCTTTTTGTGGAAAATGAAAGCATCATCTGCATATATGTGCGAACTACTTCCTCTATGAAGTGGTGTATTTTGTTTTCTAACACTATAGTGTTTTTACTAATTATTTAAATATATTAAAATGTTATTAATATTATTAAATATATTTAAATAATATAATTTCACTTCTATAATAATGTTATTATTCATAATAAATCAATTCATAAACCATGCTCATCCATCGATTATACAAGGTCTTGTTTTGTTCAGTTCAACCACCAACATAAAAAATGTTATAAATTTATCCCATGGATGGTGATGGAAATGTAAATAATGGTATAATTAGAAATAAATGATAATATAAGATTTGGTTTAAGTATCACAAAATGATATATTAATATTTACCTTTTTTAACAAATATTTTTTTGTTCATCAAAATTTACCAAAACAAGATCATCACTGATTTCATATTTCTAAGTCATGAAAAAAATAATTATTGAATGGGATTATATATTTATAAATAATTATGAATAATATACTACAATACCTTGGATAATCTAGCAATTATTAACTTTTTATCAAATAAGGGTATTCAATGTCGATATTCTAAAGCATGCGTAGAATAATCAAAATCACAAACATCAAATGATGCAAATAAACTATAAATACCTAAAAACATAGAATAAAAAATTTTAAATTAAGATAATATAGAGTAATATACTTGAATAAGGTTTTTTAATAGATTATTAAGATAGTAATTTTTATTATACAGGAGCTTAGAGTGTGTTTGAATAAGATGGAATACATGCTAAGGGATTTTTCTCAAAATTTCTTTCTTTGAGACATGTTCTCTATTACACACCTACCATATTTTATATGGTTTATATAATTCCTTTTACAAAATTCATATATTTATTCTTTGTTTATTCAAGTAATTGACTCTTTTATTTCTAGTTTTCTTTATCTATGAATTTTTGTTTAAATCATTCAAAATTCATAGGGTTTTTTCTTACATAATATTATTTTATTTAGAAATAATTATTAATATTTAATTATGGTATTATAATATTTTTTCCTTTCATGATAGTATGTTTCCATTAACACTTATTTTCTGGGGAAATACATTATTATTTCACAAAAAATCATTTTCAATGTATTTTTTCCATTGTAAAATTTTAAAATCATAAGAATAATTCGCATCCACTCAAAACGAGCTCTTCCTCTTATATATCCATGTTCACACTTCCAACCAATGTTAAAGTTTTATATTTTGAAATATTAATAAGTTTTATTTATAGTGATAATAATGTTTTGTCTTACCTATTTTCAAATTAATGTTTTCTTACTCTTTTTTCGATATGGGTTTAATAAAGGGTTCTTCAAAATATTTAAATAATTTCTCTTTTATATTATAGTATTACTATTTACTCACATTTATTATAGAAAAACTATATTCTTTACAAAGTTTCCTTTAATAATTTTATAATGGTTTGATAAATGATTTTAATTATTAATTAGTTTGAAAATAAAATCAAATATTATTATATTTTTTCACAGGTGTAATTTTTATTTAAAAACGGAACTCTTGATTTTAAAAGTTATTTAAAAGGGTTTTTGTTTTAAAAAATAATACTGTTATTTTTTATTTCTTATTAAATAAAGATTTTCAAGTAATATTTCTTTTATAATTTGTTTCTTAAAATAATTTTTTGTTTTAAAGGGATTTTTTTGAAATTTTTAATCAATATCAAAGAATTTTTTTCTAAGGAACACATTTTTCATGTGTTTTTATATCTTTACAAAAAAGGGGATATTTTGTTATTATTTTTCAAAATGGTTTACTCAATAATATACAAGAAAATTCATCAATGCCAATATCGTTTTTCATTCATTATGATAAACTTAAGATATGTTCTTATAATACAATCCACCTTCTTTCATTGGATAGATTATAAAATTTTCCATATAATATTTCATGAAAATCATCTCTATATATTAGGTTAAATAAATAATGTTTGAAGTATGAATGTTTTCATGTTTTCTTAGCACACATATGTATATATGATAATGGTTGGGGTCTTATATGTCTTCCCAATGCACTGTTTAAGGCTCTACATCTCATGAGATACTAATATATTTGGGTTCGGATACCTAATCCAATAATTGGTCATTGTTTTGTGAAACCTAAGTCAAGAATGGGCTATATGTTTAAGATACCTAATCCAAAAATGGGTCATAGGTTTGCGAAACCAAATTCACTAATGGGTCGTAGGCTTTTGATACCTGATCCAACGATGGTTCAATGGTTTTTCAAACCTAATTCACTAATGGGTCATAGGTTTTTGATACAAAATACAATATTGGAACATAGTTTTTTGAAACCTATATCACTAATGGGCTGTCGGTATGTGATAATTAAGCCAACAATGGGTCATAGAATTATGAAATATTAGTCACTAATGATGGATAGAATTTTAAAGCCTATGCCACCATGTAATGAATATTTGTGCATGTTTTTGTGATAAATTCATTATTATACTATATTTCAAGGGAATGTTACATTTCTATTCCTTATGTATATGATTATGCTCTATTCATCATAATTATTATATCATTATTCCACACACTTTATCATGGTATATGTTTGTTCTTTTCTGAATATGTGTCCTTATATCAAGAATTATAGACAACTCATATTTTCCTATGTTTATTTTAATCACATTTGTATCCCATTATAATTTTTTTATTATATTCTTATGATCTAACCCTTGATGACATATTGGTTTGTTCTCCTATACTCAGTATTTGAGTTCACCCCTTACTTGTTTTTCTTTTTCCCACGTTATAAGATGGGTATAATTTATGAGATTTATAGAAGGGGAATTAAAGATGTTTTAATACTAATAAATGTTTAAAAGTATTGTGAAATAAGTTACTTATGTAAATAATCTTTAAAGACACCTAACCTTTGGTTCTTGGTATTGTGGGACTATATGTGAGAAAAAATTATTATTCATGTAAAATAATGGAATATTATTTTTAATTTAGCTTGGGTTTCCTCAAGGAATATTACATAAGAGACTAACATAATAAATCAATAAAAAACAATAAAACTAACTCCCATATAAACCATTGAGTTCTTATAAGAGAACCTCTTACACAGAACTAAGAATACCCAATAACAATCCCCAAAATGTTAAGAGTCACCCTAAGTAAAATAATGAATAACTCATCCATTATCAGATCAATAGTAGGGTATTGCACCCATAAAAAAGGTATACCAAGGTTCAAATAGACCTAGGACAAAAAAACAAACATATATAACATCTCAATACAATATAAACAACTTGATATCCCCAATAGGATCATTGTAGACACCTGAGAGGGAGTTGAATTAGTTGTTGCCTATTTTTTATCAAATTAAAAATTATCTTATAAGATTTTACCACTTTAAAATTTAACCACTATTTAAATTTGGGGTATATGGATCTATTTTAATTTTAATTGCGAAATGACACCACATGAAACATAAGTTAAGAAAGTAAAGAGTATATATGTAATTTTTACAAGGTTCATATCAAATGCATACTCCTTTACATGATTGGTTTTTCACCCCAATCATGGTTTACTCACTATAATTAATAGATTATTACAATGGATTGGTGATTTATACACCAATACAGAGGCCCACTGTGCCAACACATTCCTACTTCTGGAAAGGATTCCTCAAACTCAAGATCTCAAAAAAAAACATAACTCTTCACTATGTCATCCTCACATACCCTGAGTCATATTGGTTCCACAACTTCCCACCATGTATAGAAAAGTGTTTTATTTCATCTTATTATTTTATATTGATCAAAAATTCAATAAATTATGTCCCTGCATCTATAGGAATTGAACTCCTTCCACTCAATAGAAGCTTCTTAAAATGCCAAAAAATATTTAGGAACTCTGTCAATTCTTTATCTAAAACAGATATATCCTTAAGAGAAAATTATCACTTGGATATCTCATTACTCAATATAAAAAATGCTCAACACAAATAATAATAATAACATGCATAAAAGGATGTTCTTTCCTTAGCTTTTACTTCTCAATCTTCTGCAACCATGGTTATCAAATTATCCTCTTATTATTTCATATCTTCAATAGTCAATGATATTCTATATGTTCATCATTTTCTCCTTCTAGTTATTCTTCCTTGAGATTTCTTGGATTATATATGCAACATATATCTCTATTTTAAATAGTCAAACTAACTATTGTTTCTCCTTTATTATTCTTTTATATGTAGGTTATAAGGAAATAAATTTTATATATCTATAACATAGAAATACCAAAAAGTATTTTGGTTCCCACGATCCTCCATTTAATTTATCACCTTTTACATACATATGAGTGCTCTGTGATCTCCCATATTTTTTTCTCCCCAATTGTTATCTCCTAGGTAATTCTAGGAGTTCCATTATCTTTTCTCTTACTCATTTTATTGTTATTTTTCCTTAGCTGAATGATTTTAGTGATTTTTGTATAGTAGTCCTTGAGACACTACTCTTATTCCTCTCAAAAAATATAAATCATCTCTCTAACTATACTAGATTGATCTCATCTTCTTCATTTGGATAATGCTATGAAGAACTGATTCATGGAAAATAGATATTTTAGTTATTTCTATAGCACGATGGGAACAATATTTATTTTTCGTTCAACTTTGATATAAATATACAAAAAAAAATAATTCTCAATTGTATAAAGTTATGTAATACAGGTATGAAGTGTGTATCACTTCATTTGAATCATGAGATATTAAATGAATATCAATGCATCAATTAAAATAACCGCTATATTCAAATAGAAGCTCAGGTTGAGTCCTCATCTTCATCTCAAGAATGAATCAAATTTCTCTTTGTGAAATTTAAAATAATAAAGATCAAATCACGAATAGTTATATTTCATCATTTATATATTTAAATAAATCTATAAGTATCTCATCTCTAGCTTTAAGATTAATTTATTTCTCCTAAATTTGACTCAATCTAATATTCATGTTTTCTCATATGACTATCTCGAATCACAATCTACTTATTCCTTTTAAAACAATTCATATAATCAATATCATCATCATAATTTAAATATAAATTCTAATAAAGAATATTTATTATTAAAAATTCTCATTTGAAATTACTAAATAAAGAACAATGATCCTTATATATCTTAATTTACTTCAATATTTCTCAGAATAAGAAAAGACCATTTCTCAACATGGCTTCCTAAGATTCATAACATGAATAAATAGCTCAATAATTGACTAAATTAATTCCTAATTATCTATATAATTTCTCTATTCCAACAAAAGTTAAATCTATTAAAATTTATTATCTTTATTCTTCTCTTTTATCAACTGGAAGATAAACTATGTTGAGTCAATAAGGTTTTCCTTATGACTTTTCCATTCCTTCATACATGGGGGAGATTGTTAAGTCATTAAGGATTTCCTCATGACATCACGATTCCTTCTTGTTTTGAAAATCACAAACACCATATCTCAAGGAAAATTTATTTTTACCCTTGTTTTACTTATTTAAGGAAAATTTCCTTCCCAAGGAAATTCATCCTTATCGGGTTTTTTCATTGTTCATATCATAATTTTTTTAAGTGTAAAATTTGGTTTGAAAACCAAATCATTGGAATCCTATAAATACCTAGATATGAAGCATTCTATTTTAGGATTCGAATTCTCAGAATTCTAGTTACGAAATCTTCTGAGTTCTGACTTTGAATTCTGATTACGAATTTCGGTGATGAACTCTTCTGAGTTCTGACTCTAAATTATGATTAAAAATTCTGGTTACGAACTTACCTAATTTCTGATACTGAAATATGATTACGAATTCTAGTTACGAACTTCTCTAAGCTCTGACTCCGAGTTCTCTGAATACAAACTCTGAACTCCTATGAGTTCTGACTTCTAATTCTCATGAACTCTGACTCCGAACTTTGTAAGTTCAGGTCATAAATTCTTGTGAATATAGATTCTAAATTTCCTTGAAAATCAGACTCCAGAATTCTATTGAATTTAAGTTCCAAATTCCTATAAAACAGAATCCAAATATCCTTATATTATAGACTTCAAATTCCTTTTTGGTTAGAATCTGAACTTTCATTTCCTTACACTCCGAATATTGAATTTTAGTTATAAAAACATATTTTTCTTACACTTGTTTTGTTATAAAACGATGTCATGCTTTCAGTTACTAACTAACCGTTGTTTGAGTGACACATGTATAGGTACCTCCGAAATTCAAGGAAAAATATGACCATTGGAGGAGGGAGATGACCATTGAATCTGTGCCTATAAATAGGAGCTCATTTGAAAGATCTCAATACTATTGGATGAATCAAGAGATTACATGTTTTTGAAGTGATTTCTAGAGAGAGGATTTCATTTCTTTGTGCGTACTGAACTTCTTGTTCAGTTTTTCTTTGTGTGACTTAGATTATTGCTATGTAAAATCAAGGGCTTTCGGGGATTGGAAGACAGAGGTTCCGACTACCTTGAAGTTGATGGATTCCTTGCTGAGAGAGACAGAGGTACCAACTACCTTGAAGTTGAGGGCTTGCGGGGATAGCAAGATAGATTTCGATATTCATATCGAGGGCTTAACCTGGTGTGGGTAAGACAGACTTTCTTGAAAGTATAAATCAAGGGACCTTTATCCAAGTTTGTTGGATACACTTCTCTTTGGGTTAAAAGATTTACTACTTGTTACTTGTTTTGTAACAAGTTTTACGCTACATTTGTATTGTTGAGGAAAGTATAACTATCTTATACTTCCTTATATTTACACTCTGATTTAGTTAGATTATATATGCTTTAAGGTAGAATCTTAATATTTGTAATCTTTCATTAAGTTTCATTTTTCAGAATCACTTTTCTGGAATTGCTTTCTCAGAATCATATTTCCTGATTCAAGCAAGTTTATAGATCTAGAGGTTTTGTGAATTACCTTGTTTAACCTTATTAAACATAATCATCTTTAAAGTTACAAAGGAATTTTTAAAGTATATAATTCAACCCCAATTTTATTTTAGCATCTCATATTTACATATTTGACCCTACAATTGCTATCATAGGAGGTGACATCTGAATTAAGCTCACGATTAGATTCAGAAGAGATTTTTTTTCGGAATCATATTTTATCAGAATCATATTTTTCGGACTTGTATATTTTGGATTCATTTTTTCTTATAGATACTCTTTTTCTATATTTTCCTTGCTTATGAATATCTTGATTGTTTACAAACTTTTTCTATTAACAAGTTTGTGTGAAAAGTTTTTTAAAGATGACAGGAAACAATATTGGTTCCATGGACAATCTCAATCCAACTAGACCACCTATCTTGGACGAAAATGACTATGAGTATTGTAGAGATCACATGAATAATTTCATTATCAATACTGGTGTTGATAATTTTGTTATGCTTACTGGAGGATACAAAATTCCTAACAAAGAAGTTATTACCTTTACCAATCAAGAAAAGCATGAATATCAACTGAATTATAAGGTACGCAATACTTTACTTTTCTCCATGACTAGAAATCTATATAGCCAAATTTCATCTTGTGAAGAAGCAAATTCTATATGGAAGAAACTTGAAGTTACTCACTTTGGAACTTTTAAAGTTATTGAAACTAGAAGAGCTATGCTTAGAGATGAATACCATGGATTTAACTTTCATTATGGAGAACCCATATGTATGGTGCAACAAAGATTCATGACTATTGTGAATAGTTTACAATCCATGGGTGAAAAAGGTTTAGATGAGGAAGATCTTGTTGATATGATCATAGACATCATACCCAATGAGTGAGAATCCAAGTGGAATCCTATTGATGAGAAGAGAAAGGTTACTCAGATTACTCATGATGAACTCTTTGGAAATCTTCTACAGCATGAGACTAAAATGTAGAGAGATGATGTTAATGTGAATAAGAAGAATGGAAATGGAAGTGTTTCTTTTACTAAAACTTTTAATCATATTAAAGCTAAGACTCTTGAGAGAGTTACCAGATCCAAATATAAGAAAGTTGTTATCCAATCTGAATCTAGTGGAAGTGAATCCTCATAGAATGAATTAGCCAATCTTGCTCGAAGGATGAACAAGATAGCTGGACAAATTAACTTTCAATCCAAATTCAAGAAGAAAGAAAGTAAAGATAAGAAAGATTCAGAAGTCGCATGTTATGAATGCAATAGAGATGGACATATAATACCTGATTGTCCTATGCTTAAGAGAAAAGAAAGAAAGGAAAGGAATTATGATAGAAACAGAAAGAAGTATTACAAAGCTAAAGCTAATTAGGTCTTGAAAGCTAATGATTCCTGGAGTGCCAGTGGTGGAGAATCTTCAGAAGAATATTCGGATTATGAATCTTCTGGATAGAAGAATTTTGGTCTAATATCCAGACTACCTATTGAAAATCATTTCTTTATGGCTAAGGTACGCAATGCTGAATCTATGACCAATATATCTTTGAATGCTAATGATAGTAAATATTATAACTCTTCGGATGAAGAATCTTCTTCTGATGAAGCCAATACTTTACCTTCCTATGAAGAAGTTTCTAGGTTTTCTAAAGTTCTTGAGATTGAGAATTCAAAACTCATAATAAAACATGATAAGGAAAAATATAGGAATACTATTCTTACCAAGGAAATATTGTATCTTTCTAAAGAACTTGATAAGAAAAATGCTGATTTTGAAAGTATTTCAAAAAATCTTGAGGAAGTAAATTCTAAGAAGAATAATCTTTCTAAAGAACTAGAAGATGTAATTTCTCAGAAAGATGTTTTTGAGCATAGCTCTAGTTCAAAATCAAATGTTTTTAAGACAAAAACAAGGTTATTAAACTCAAACCCGAAATATTTTCCTTGAGGAAGTGTTTGTCAAACTTTACCATTGGTAAGTAAAATTTTGATAAAATGTATTCAAAAATCTAACCTCTAAGGAATAGTTCTGGTTTGGTTATACTAGTTCTAAAACTATTTTTAGTAACAATTATTTTGTTCCATAAAGTGATCCTTTTTGCACTAAGTGTCAGTGTGGTGGACACTGGGCAAAGAATTGTTCTCTAAACAAAACCAAGTCTTTAGGATTTTATAAAGACTATTTTTCTAAGAAGATGTGGGTGCCAAAAAAATTTCTTTCTAAGAATTCTGGATCCAAGCAAGTTTGGATTCTAAAAACCTAACTTTTTCTTATTTTCAGGAAAATAGAGAAGGTACCAACAGCAATACATGGTACATGGATAGTGGATGTTCCCGGAATATGACTTGTAACAAAAACTATTTTGAAAATATTATCAAGACAAAAGGATGGAAAGTAACTTTCATAGATAATGCTCGGGGAGAAATTATTGGTATAGGTAACATCATTTTTCTTAGAAAAACTTTGATTTAAAAAGTATTATTCGTTAAGGGTCTTAAGAACAACCTCATTAGCATAATCCAATTATGTGATGAAGGTTACCTTGTGAATTTTAGGGATGACAAGTTCTTAGTACACAATTAGAAGGAACAATTTGTTCTTTCTGCCCATAAGCAAGAGAATTTTTACACACTAAACTTATATGACCTTAGGAGCCAAGATCTACCTTGACTTAGTGCAATGGAAGATCATTCTTGGTTATGGAATAGAAGGTTAGGACACTATAACCTTATTAACTTATGAAAACTTTCTAAGAAGAGATTAGTTAAGGATCTACTGGAGCTTAAATTTGATTATTCAAAAGTTTGTGACCCTTTTCAATATGGAAAGAAACATTAATCATGTTTTAAATCAGTCAGTGAAGTCTCAACTACTGATGCATTACAGCTAGTGCATATGGATCTTTTTTTTCCTACACAAACTAGAAGCATTGGGGGAAAGTATTATGTATTTGTCTTGGTTGATGATTACACTAGATTTGCGTGGGTCTATTTTTTAGCAAAGAAGTATGAAGTTTTTTCTTATTTCAAAAGTTTTAGAGCACAAGTTAAGAATGAGAAAAACATTCCATTGAAAACTATTCATAGTGATCATGGATGAGAATTTCAAAATTCTGATTTTGAAAATTTTTGTAGTAAAAAAGGTATTACTCACAACTTCTCATCACCCAGAACACCTCAAAAAAATGTTTTTGTTGAAATAAGAAATAGAATTCTTAAAGAGATAAATAGAACCATGTTGAGTGAATATTCTGTATCCAAACATTTTTGGGTTGAACCTATAAATACTACTTGTTATACTATAAATCAAGTTTTGATTAGATCTTTTCTTAATAAAACTCCTTATGAGTTATGAAATGGTAGAAAACCTAGACTTTCCTACTTCAAGGTTTTTGGTTGCAAGGAATTCATTCGGAATACTAAAGATAATCTACATAAATTCACACCAAAACCTGATGAAGAAATTTTCTTAGGATACTCCACAACTTCTAAGGCATATAGAGTTTTCAATAAAAAAACTTGTACTATTGAAGAGACAGTACATGTTAAATTTGATGAAACTGATCATTTTGTTTTTAAACAACCCCAACCTACATCTTCGGATGTGATTTAAAAAATTGATTATCAACCTTTGTTAGAATATCCTTCTGAAAAGGAAAATGTTCAAGAAGATACTTCTAAAGCATTTACCCCAGAAGATTTCTTACCCTATATTGATGAACAGGTTTTACAAAACCAAAATCAGTTGTTTCTAAGGAATCATCCTAGTGATAGCATCATTGGAGATGTGAATCAATTTGTAAGGACTATAATTTATTTAAGAAATGAAGTAGAACATCTAGCATTACTTTCCCAATTAGAAACAAAAATCACTAATGAAGCTTTAGGTGATGACGATTGAATTAAAGCCTTTCAAGATGAACTAAATGAATTTGAAAGAAACAAAGTCTGGACCATGGTTGAAAGACCTAAGGAAACTTTAGTTATAGGTGTAAAATGGGTCTTCAGAAATAAGTGTGATGAAAATGGAATCATTGTAAGAAATAAATCTAGCTTAGTTTCTAAAGGTTATAATCAATAAGAAGGAATAGACTATGAAGAAACCTATGCTCCAGTAGCTAGACTTGAATCTATTTGTATCTTACTTTCCTTTGCAACATTTTTCAATTTAAAAAATTTTCAAATGGATGTGAAATGTGCTTTCCTTAATGGTTATGTTCAAGAGGAAGTTTTTTTTGAACGACCTTCTAGTTTTGAAGATAAAAACATTTTGATCATGTTTTTAGACTTACCAAAGCTTTGTATAGCCTCAAACAAGCCCCTAGAGCTTGGTATGATAGACTTATATGAATTTTTGCTTAAAAATAACTATGTTAAGGGAAATGCAGATCCAACCCTTTTTATGAAGAAAGATATGAAAAATGTTTTGATTATCCAAATTTATGTTGATGACATTATATTTTGTTCAACTCAGCCATCTTTAACCGATTCCTTTGTGGATCTAATGAAATCTGAGTTTGAAATGAGTATGATGGGTGAGTTAACATTTTTCCTTGGTTTTCAAATTTCTCAAAAACCAGAAGGAATCTATATATCCCAAAATAAGTATTTTAAATATATTCTCAAAAAGTATGGATATGACAACACTAAAAGTATAAGTACTCCCATTGGTACCTCAAACACACTTGATCTTGATGAAGCTGGGAAACCAGTAGATCAAACATCTTTTAGAGGTATGATAGGAAGTTTACTTTACCTAACATCTAGTCGTCCAGAATTAATGTTTTCAGTATAATTATGTTCAATATATCAATCCAATCTTAAGGAATCTCATTTAAAGGCAGTGAAAATAATTTTTCTCTACTTAAATGGAACAATGGATTTATGACTCTTTTATACTTCTAGAAATGATTTTATTCTAAAAAGTTTTTCAGATGCTGACTTTGGTGGATGTAGAATGGATAGAAAGAGTGAAGCCAAAACTTGTCATTTCTTAGGTGATTCATTAGTTTCTTGGTCTTGCAAGAAGCAACACTCAGTAACACTTTCCACTACTGAAGCTGAATATGTAGCAGCTGCAAGTTATTGTGCTCAAATGTTATGGATGCAACTGACACTCAAAGACTATGGTATAAGTTTTACCAAAACAGAAATTTTGTGTGATAATACAAGTTCCATTGACCTTAGTAAAAACCCTGCACATCACCCTCATGAAAAACACATAGATATTAGGCATCACTTTCTTAGGGATCACACACAAAAATGAGATATAATTCTTCAATTTATTGGAACGCAAGATCAACTTGCTGAGATTTTCACAAACTCTTTACCCTCTGATAGATTTTAATACATTAAATAGAAGTTAGAAATGATAACCGTAAGGTAATACTCATCAATAACTACCTATTGAACCAATCTCCTTACAGTAATAAACTCCTTTTCATAGGGGATTAAATTTTCATTGTAAGTTTTTCATATTTTTCGTAATGAAGTTTTTCATATTTTTTGTAATGAAGTTTTTCATATTTTTCATAACAATGTTTTTTATATTTTTTGTAATGAAGTTTTTCATATTTTTCATAATGAAATTTTTCATATTTTTCCTAATGAATTTTTTAATATTTTTCGTAATGAAGTTTTTCATATTTTTCATAATAAAGTTTTTCATATTTTTCGTATGGAAGTTTTTCATATTTTTCATAATGAATTTTTTCATATTTTTCATAATGAAGTTTTTCATATTTATGGTAATGACATTTTTCGTAATAGGAATTTTTTTAATGGAAATTTTCTTCCTTGAAATTTTTGTAATGGAAATTTTCGTACTTGAAATTTTTTAAGTGATGTTTTTAATGCTATAGATTTTCATAATGAAGATTTTTTGTAATGAAAAAATTCGTAATGAAGATCTATGTACTCAATTTCTTTTTCGTACTCAAGTTTTTTTGTGAATCTTAAGTTCTTCAAGAAGAATTTTCCTCAATATTAATAATTCTCTTGACAATCCGAAAGGTATGATTCTTTCTTGATTTTTTGTAATAACCTTTACTTGTTGTTAGTTTATTTTGTTTTAAAATTTTTTTGGATTATAGTTTTCTTAAATCGGAATGTTTTCCTTAAAAAACCTCAAAAGATCGGATTCTATCAAATTTTCCTTGCAGCTATCATTTCAACTGTCATATCCGATCTAAAGAATTCTCTGCCATTGGATTGAAATGGGAAGATGAACCGTTGCTTCAAAACCTATAAAAGGGGACCCATGATAGTTGTCCCAAATTGGTTTTCAAAGCTTGTGCGTGTCAAATCTATGTCCCTCTTTAAAATCCCATTCCAAACTTTTCAGAAGTTCCCAATTCCAAATGTATGGTGAAGTACCTTCTCAAGAAATTTCTACTATCAAGCCGATTGCAGAATGGAAGATATATAGTGAGAGGTTGGTACATCTGAACATTTTCAACAAATATGAATCTATTATCTCCAAGAGTATCAGACTTAATGTATTTTTAGAGTGTAGCCCTTCCAAATCTAGGAGCTTAGGATGTAGTGTATCCATATGTGCTTGAAGAGTTTTATGAGTCAGCTTGTTTCTTCAAGGAAGATGGTAGGGAAAAATGTTCCTTCAAGAGTTATGGAAAAACTTATGCACTTTCTTATACTAAGGCTGCTAGCTTGGTAGGACTATCTTATGAAGGAGAAGTCGAGTTTTGTTCCCACTAATTATTAGATGTGCAAGGAAGTTTTGTAAAGGAGAAGGCCTTACAGTGTCTTGGACTTTTAGATGTCAAGATTGCAAAGATTGCTCACTTGTCTACCAAAAATCGGTTCCTAGATTTATGGGTTCAGGGTCTTATCATACTAAGAAAGGGTGAAAAGGACACTCTTAAGAAAATTGATATGTATTTCTTAGATTTTTTGGTAAATCTAAGGGAAATAAATTCGATGAAGCATATTCTCATTATGATAGAGAATATCAAGAATGGGAATCTAAGAGAACAGATAATCATGTATCCTACCCTTCTCTCCAAATTGATAGTTTTGTGTCTTAAATATTTCAAGATCACTTGTAGTTACAAGTTGAGGAATTGAAAAGAAATACTAATAAGTGATGATACCCTCAAGAGGATGAAATTTGGTTTCTCTAAGGAGTCTGGTGAATTTTATGATCTACCAGAGGATGAGGCAGAAGTCGTTCCAAAAAAATGATGAAGAGGCTGAACCATATAAGAAAGATAGAAAGAAGAGGAAACTAAAGGAAGTGGAAGAAACAGAGAAAACCCCTAAGGCCAAAGAAAATGAATCCACACATATAAATTCCAAGAAACAGAAAGTCTATCCTGATGAGGTAGTTGCCAAATGGAGGGAGGGTAAAAAGAACTGAAAGGAAGGGGAACCACAATTTAGTCTAGCCCCAGCTGACGCCAAGGCACTGAAAGAGAAAGCTGTTGAAGAGATTGAAAAGTAAGTCAAAGAGAATAAGATTAAGAAAAATATGTTGGAGGCAGAGATTGTGCAATCTCTTTTGAAGGATACTGAAGTTTCATTTGAGAAAATTCTCGTACCGAAGACCTTCTTAGTAGAACAATTACCTGAGACTCTTAGAAATAAGTTCATGTCTTTGGAGAAATCCAAAAAGAATGATGTTAGGAATGAAGCTATGGAAGAAGTACATGAAGCTGAAATCTCTGAAGATACATCTAATCTGATAAAGAAAGTAGAAGAATTTCATGAGAAGGAAAGTGCTTCCGAGAGGTTGTCAATCCGGACTTCTCAACCCGAATCATCAATACTTGCTACTCATGTGGTTGATGAAAAAGATGAAGAGGAAGTGAACAAGTTGTATGAGGAAGATAGTTATAATCAGGACTTCATTCTCCCTAAATATGTTGGGGCAGGAGTAGAAAAAGAGAAAATTGATGAAGATATGATTGTTCAGTTCTCAGAGAGTGATCATGAGTCTCCCGATGAAGAAGTTTCTTCGAGAATCAGTAAGGGAAAACAAGTGGTTGTTGATACCCCAAAGAAATAAATTTTGAAGATGAAGGAAGTTGGTGGAACTTCTAAGAGGATGTTGGTTGAGCTAGAGGAAGAGCCATCACCAAGAAAAGTGTTAGATTCGGAGTCATCAACTTTAGGACATGACTTTGTCATTCAATCCCTAAAGAAGCTAGTGGACACAATTCCGATCTTTCCAACAATTGACTCCAGATTCCAGATGCTCCAGCATAGTATGAATCAGAATTCAGATTCCATATCAATGGTGACAGATAGGTGTGTAAATATTAAATCCGAACATAAGAATTTACTTATCTACTATGAATCCCATAGAAAATATTACAGGAAGATGACCAGCTGGTCAAGGAAGATAGTTAAAGATTTGAGAGAGGTTGATCAATTTCAAGAAGTTGTCAAGGAATCTTTTGATACTGAAGACACCAAAATCAAGGATCTTACAAATAGCTTTGAGGAAAAGCTAAATCTTGAACAGAATACTCGGATTCAGGATGTCAAATATCTGAATGGTAAGCTGAATTATATTATCCAAAGTTGGAAAATAGAAACGGATCTCCAGATTGAGATTCAAGAAAAGCTAGTGAAGAAAGATGAATTGTTGAAGACATAGGTAGAGGCTATGAAGGCTCAAGATGACATGATCAAAGCATTAGAAAAGCAAGAAGAGGAGGACCACAAGGAGCTGAAGAAGCTAAAAACCATCGGGAAGAAGCTGATACCCAAGGAAAAAGAACCAAAATAGATCCAAATCCGATCTTTTTTTGTATCTATTTTTCCTTGTACAAATTCTTCCAATCATAATGAAATTGTGGTTGCTTGTTTTGTTTGGATGTTTGTACTAATATTTCAGGTACCATATTTCTTTTCCATTCCCTAAATTTCTTTTTGAAAATCAAAAAGGGGTAGAAAGGAAAAATAATTTCAATTAATGAAGAAATATCCCTAAGTAAGGGGGAGTTTATCTAGGGGGAATTTCTCATTATGAAGATTTCCATAATCAAGATGATGAAATTTCTCATTCTGTAAATCTAGAATACGATCCTTAGAGTTTCAAAGCCTAAGGGGGAGTTAGTCGTATTCACCACTGTTCACAAGTGAAGGGATATAATCTTTATTTCAAAGTCTAGAAATTTTTCGAAGTCCTTACATTCTTTTTCGTAAGGATGTTTTTGCTTTCCAAAAAGGGAGAGATTGTTGAGTCAAAAAGTTTTTTCTTATGAATTTTCCATTCCTTCATACAAGGGGGATAAAATTCATTAGGGATTTCCTTATGACTTTACGATTCCTTCTTGTTTTGAAAATCACAAACACCTTTTCTCAAAGAAATTTTTTTTACCCTTGTTTTACTTCTTTAAGGAAAATTTACTTCCCCAAGGAAATTTATCCTTATTCTGTTTTTTCATTGTTCATATCATAATTTTTCTAATTGTAAAATTTGGTTTGAAAACCAAAACCTCAGAATCCTTTAAATACCTAGATATAAAGCATTATGTTTTAGGATCCGAATTCTCATAATTCTGGTTACGAACTCTTTTGAGTTCTGAATCCGAATTCTAATTACGAATTCCGGTTACGAACACTTCTGAGTTCTGAATCCGAATTCTGATTATGAATTCTAGTTACGAACTACTCTAAGTTCTAACTCCAAAATCTGATTACGAATTCTAGTTACAAACTTCTCAGAGCTTTGACTCTTAGTTCTCTGAATAAAACTCAGAACTCTTATGAGTTCTGACTCCGAATTCTAATGAACTCTGACTCCAACCTTTGAAAGTTCCAGTTTTGAATTCTTGTGAATCTAGATTCCAAATTTCCTTTAAATTCAGACTCCAGAATTTTATATAATTCAGGTTCTGAATTCCTAGAAAACAAAATTTTAATATCCTTGTATTATAGACTCTGAATTCCTTTTTTGGTTATACTCCGAACTTTCATTTTCTTCCACTATGAATATTGGATTTTACTTATTAAACCATATTTTTCTTACACTTGTTTTGTTATAAAACGATGCATGCATTCAGTTGTTAAATAACCATTGTTTGAGTGACATGTGTACAGGTCCCTCTGAAATTCAAGGAAAAATATTACTGTTGGAGGAGGGAGCTGACCATTGAAGTCGTGCCTATAAATAGGAGCTCATTCGAAAGAGCTCAATACTGTTCGAGGACTCAAGAGATTATATGTTGTTGAAGTGATTTCTAGAGAGAGACTTTCATTGCTTTGTGCGTACTGAACTTATTGTTCAGTTTTTCTTCGTGCGACTTTGATTGTTGCTGTGTACAATCAAGGGCTTCCGGGGATAGAAAGATAGAGGTGCCAACTACCTTGATGTTGAGGGCTTCCTTGCTGAGGAAGACAGATGCACCAACTACCTTGAAGCTTAGGGCTTGCAGGGATAGCAAGAGAGATTCCGATCTTTATATTGAGGGCTTACCCTGGTGTGGGTAAGATAGACTTTCTTGAAAGTATAAATCAAGGGACCTTTATCCAAGGTTGTTGGATACCCATCTCTTTGGGTTAAAAGATTTTCTACTAGTTACTTGTTTTGTTACAAGTTTTCTGCTGCATTTGTATTTTTGAGGAAAGTATAACTATCTTATACTTCATTATATTTTTACTCTGATTTAGTAAGATTTTATATGCTTTAAGGGAGAATTTTAATCTTTTTAATCTTTCATTAAGTTTCATTTTCAGAAAAACCTTTTCCGAATTGCTTTCTCAGAATCATATTTCTTGATTTAAGAAAGTTTATAGATATAAAGGTTTTGTGAATTACCTTGTTTAACCTTGTTAAAAATAATCACATTTAAAGTTCCAAAGGAATTTTTAAAGTATAAAATTCACCCCCCCCCCTCTTATATTTGAGCACCTCATCTTTCCATATTCGATCCTACAAACTCCTGTTAATTTTTTGATCAAATTAAAAACCCATATTTATGTTTGTAAAATTTTAATCCATTATAATCTGTTTAAAAATCATCACATTTTAATCTTATTTAGAATTTATAATTATAGAAATCTCATCTTTCAGTCGATATAATTCTTTAATTTTCACTAAGGATTGATGGATATAGAGACTATAAAATGATGTTTATGGTGAGGTAGGAGGATGGAAACACAAAACTTAGATCATGTCTATATAAAGGTCTAAATAAATTCTATGAACATTATTCTTCTTAAAATGATACCTATACAACTTCAGATGACTATTAGAATAGGACAAATAATGGTTACACGGTGCCTAAATGATGGCTGCATAGATTGGTTTTTGCACACATGCCTTCATATGATGGTGATGTAGATGGGAATAATGGTTACATAGTGCCTAAATAATCTTTATAAAGACTAGAAATATTTCTTACGTGCATCCAAATATAGTTATAGATCATGTAAATAATACTGAAACACATTAAGAATGATGCATCTGCAGATGTTAGGTGATCCTTATAGTGTCATCACAAATCCAAATTCTACTTCAGAATCAAAAAACCTGTTTTATATTCATTCATAAAAATCCTAAATTCAAGTAATGTTTTTCATAAAAAATAGCATCCTTCAAGAACAATAACCAATAATTTTATTTTCCCTAAACAATGATCGTAAAAATCACAAATTAACTAGATCTTAACATATAATATATCTTCTCTTGAATCTATTAAATACATTGATCATTTACACTTTTCAAATATCTTGTTGTCTATAATATTGACCTTTTTCACTTATTTTTAACATGAGATCTATCACATTCAATTGACTAAAATTAGGGGTTGCGACATTAAAGTTATCTATCCAATTTCCTTAAGAAACAACTGTATCATTTTTTCAACATGAATGGGAAGAACCTTCATTGGATATAAAGGGTGGATTATCATTCCATCACCTAATTCCCCATGATATATATTGACATGCACATTTACACCAAATATAAGAAAAATAGAATAGAACTTCAATATCCCCCTTTAGATTTTTTTGAATACTTTTAACATTCAAATAATTGAAAAAAACATGATATGAATGACTATATTCCATTAAAGCTTCAATTTTCCTCTCCCCCTTAATAATAATATTTTAAGGGTGGAAAATTACTTTTTATCCTCTTTGTTCTGAAAATATATGCAAGGGGAGGCCTTCCATGGGAGAAATTATTCTCCCCCTTACTTCTTTCATTTCAAGAACCATTTTTCCCCATTAATTTTTTTATTTTATTTAGATAAGAAACAGTATATTACTTAGAAATGATACTTAATTAAGTCATCTATAAGTCTTTATGGAAAGGTTGGTGTGGTTTAAAATTGTGAGTTTACTAAAGTATAAAATTTATCCATAAACATCTCTCAACATGTAACCAACTCTAAAATTCTATTCCTGGCATCCATATAAATAAATATTCAGAGTTACTCAAAAACCTACACTAATATTCATAAAACATGTCATAAATGTTCATGTAAAAGTATTATTCTACCCCTTATTTTTATATAATCACTCCCCCTTGATGATTAGAATAAGATAAAATAAAATAAAGTTAGGGGAGTGAGTATCATACCAAAAACATCATCATTTTATGGGGTTGTCCTGATTTCATATTGTAAGAAAATAAATCTCTATCTACCTTGATGTCATCGGTTTATCTCTCTTAAGGGATACATTATATAATTTAACAATGTGGTTTTTTGAAAATTAATACCAATAATATTTTAGTATTCCATGATGGACCAAATTTCTTCAAGGATCACCTTTAATTTCCACATCAAAATACAACCACCAAGATGTCTTAGTAAAGTGAATCTTCCACTGCAATTCAATTTTAGAACCTTGGTCAAAACCTCTTACTCAACCCAGCATCACATTTCTATGAAGTTCTAAAATATTTATACTTCTTCATGCTTGAAAACTTATTAGCTTTCCAAATTTATTCTTTCAAGGGAAGTGTGGTTTCATTTCCATCTTGAACTTCCTTTATAGATAGAATTATTTTATTTTAATGAGATAGAAAAGAAATTTCACTATTTTCTTCTTGATCAAACTTCTTTAAATTTTTCATACAAATCAGACCATATGATTGAAAATCCTATAGTCAAAATATCTTAATTATTATTTTGTGTGGTCACCTTCTTCAAAATAATCCATTTTACATTAGGATTATTGTATTATTTTAATTTATTCATAAACACCTTCATATATCTAGGTAAAGTATTTATATACTTTTTACGAGAGTTTCCAGAAAAATTGTAACCTATACACACAACTTTAGAATTATCTAAGCTAACCTTTTCGGTAAACTTCTCAAACTTCTTGGAACTAACATGTTTAAATGGATTCTCCAGAATTCTCCCAAATCTAGACTCACTTTTCCTTATTACATTCTTGTTGATATTTTTTTGGGTTTATTTTTTCATTATCATAATTTTTATAGTTTTTTTAACATAATAGTATTCATAATATGTGGGTAAAACTTTGTTACAATAGTAAAATAGGTTATCAAGATAATCTTATAGGTTCTTATAAGTTAGATTATTCTTCATTATTTCTTCAAAATTATTTTCTCTAGGTTTTTTATTTCTTTTAGAAATTTTCTTCTTGATTTGGTCCATATCTAACTTTTATATCTTCACATTTGGTACCAATAATCTATTTTCTCAATAACAAACCTCCAATAAGTCCAACAGTGTCATACAAACCTTCTACTTTTTCTTGTAAACTCATCATCTATATATTTTTCTATTTTACCACATTATTATTTTTGTGTTGGTTCACTACTCTTATATGATAAAATTTTGTGGTTGGTTATCATGGAAGTTCTCACTTACACTATTGATGCATCAGTGGGGTTACTACATCTTTTTTCATTCACGTGTTCTCAAAATTAAAATTTATTTCATCATTAATAGATAAAATGGATTTAGTAACAACTAATTTATAAGGGAAGTGGGATACCTTATTCCATGAGTATGAGGTATATTCATCTCCACATGTTCTCAAACTCTCTTTAACAACAAAAAAAGTCCCTATTAAGGGAGAAAACAACAATTTAACCATTATGGTATCAAATCTCTTCCTATCTATTTAAAAATGACATCCTTGTGCTGATTTTATATTTCTTTTAGTGTAATTCCTACTCAATAATTTTAGGTTGAGAGTATTCTATTAAACCACCATTTATATTTTCTTATCATCCCATTCACCACTTCATCTTTTGAATTTTTCATCATGCATCATGACACTTTCACTGAGAGAATTTTCAAGGTATTTATTTCATTTTTCTTTACCTTAAAAATAGGATTCCTTGAAAAAAAGTGTATACTTTTGAGATTTTTAGTGGCTTAATTATATTCTCATATTTTTTTATAATTATTTCAATCCATAATTCCTTGTTTACTTAAAAATTTGTTTCAGTGGTTTTAGATTTAATATTCCACAGCCATTATTTTTTATTAGAAACAATATTGATTAGATTCGTACATAGTGTATTTTGTGAGAAATATAATAATATTATCATCATTTAATATGATTATTTTGAAAGATAAATTAGTTGTTTCGATGGTGTAAAAATTCATCAAAGTTGTTAAAATTTGATCAGTGACATTGTAGTTTTTAGTATAAAGTAACCTCTATATTTTAATTATATATAAAGATAAAGTGTTCTGATTAATATGTGTATTGTAAAATTGGATAGATAATATATTTATATAAACTTAATTATTTCATTATAATGTATTAAAAGGTAGTTTTTGTGCTCCAAAAATAACTTAAGTTTCTACAACAGTTTATCAACTCTACATTGTAAATATTTGTAAAGTTACCATCTTTCATTAGCTGCATGTTATAAAAATATCAGAATCCTATGGAACTTAGTTTAGTGGAAATAAAATAAGTTTATTTTTATCTTTTTAGTTTACATGGAAGTATAAAATGGTCCTTTATTATTAATAAATTATCCAAAGTTCTATGATGATTTTATAAAACTACAATTTTTTAAAAATTATGTTTCTTCTATTTTTGGTTGATATCAAAATCTATATATTTCATATTAGTTAAATTATTGATCCATTGGAAAGATATTGAAATTTCATAAAAATCAGTCTTTTAGGATGAATGATAAATCTGATATTAAGAGGGTCTAAATATTCAGTGAAATATAAAGTTGAGATGTTCATATTTTCAAAGTGTTTTTTATCACTATATTAGGAATCCTAATTTTTAAGAACCCTAATTTTGAGTTATAATTATACTTAATGAACCATAAATTAGATATAAATTATGATTCAACAACTAAAATTTTATTTAAATTAAACCTAATTTTCATTCGATAATACCAACAATGAAAAATGATCCCTACATTCCATCAATGTTGAACCCAAAATTTAAACCCTATATTATTGTTTCCACCGTTAAGTCTTAAAATTTTTGTATATTTCTAAAAATATTCATGGTTATTTATTGTGGGAACTAAATATTATATATAGATTATAATAAGAAATTGTAAGGAGAACTCTTCAACACAAACTTTGCATGAACCGGAATAGGAGTTAGGAGGAACTCAAAATGGTTTCCTCATTCACATGCAATATAAAGTGCAATGGTTTTAGGATTAGAAAAAAGTTTATCAATTGGAAACATTTTCTTAAATTAAAAGTATTTTGATTGAAGCTATTGGGAATATTTTGGTATTGTATTTAAAGACAATAATTATTCGATTATATCAACTTCATTTTTTCAGCGAAGTCGAAGGACATAATAATATTTAAATTTAAAAGTATCAATTATCTTATGTTTATTCCTATTAGTTTTTAGAAATTATTTCATCTATTTTAAGGGAATATTTTAATTTTATTTAAATAAATTATGGATGATCATTAAACACTACTATTATTCTATTGATATTATTTAAGGATTCATTCATATTGTATTGAATGCATTTGTGGGATATTATTCTACATAAATAATCCCATGATACTATGTTACTCTTGGAGAAATTTATGGAAGATATTTTACACAATTAATTTTGTAATATATATAGTAGGATGAGGTGATAAAACAACATGAATATATTATTATTTATATATATATATCTTTGTAAGGTTAACTAAGAACACAAAAGCGTATATATGTGATACCACTGACAAAAATAGTGCCCCAAAATTATTGCTCATCTTTTTTAAGAAGAGAATTGAAATACTCTATATATCATTATTCTCTCGATGTGAGAAGAAAAAGAAGAAGAATAAAACCTATTCCAAATAAGAAAAATATTATTTGATACTGTTTAAATAAAAATACATCATGTGTGACATTAAATAATTGATTGGATATTGATCAGTGATTTATTAAAGATCTTCTACATCTATCAATTGTGGCTACAACGGTGTGCCAAATCCATATAAACAATCTAAATCTCTTTTATTTTCTTTGAAGTTTCAACTGATCATACTCAAACAGTAGTAGACTGTCAGCTTCTCATACTAAGCTATGGATTTTTGGTTCCTTATAAAATGGCCATGAGTCCATGTAAAGGCTTTTTTATAAGGTTTCAACTACATGCACTCAGTTTTAGATGTCCCCTGAAAAAAGGACCTACTAGTGAAAATCACTAATATCATGAAGGTGAATTGGTGGGGTGTTGGGATTCCTTGGATATATCTTAATTTTTTTAAATCCTTGAATATTATATTAATTCTATCTGATACCAACAAGTTCTATAAAAGGATAATCTATAGTGGATATATTTATTGTATACATAATAAGCCTGAGTTAAATATTCGGACAAATATAAATTTAAATTTATGCTCTTAGAAAAGGTATGTCGATGATTTGTGCCTCTTATTTCAATGGAAATAATTATGGATGCTATAAATATCACATGAATAAATATTTGAAAAATCATGGTTTCAATGTTTACATGAAGATTGTCAAACCTTATGAAATCCCTATAGAACCATAAAATTGGGATGCTTCTTAGGAAGACAAATATGATGTTAATTCAAGAGATATTAATTACATGATATATAGACATGGTTTGGATGAATTTAATAATGTTTGACAATGTGTTATTACCTTTGAGATGTGGAATAAAATCAATGCTACTTATGAAGGAACATATAAGGTTTTACATTTATGTTTGATATAAGTTTTTAATGTTGTTTCTTCCTTGGAAACTTTAATTTAAAAAATATATCATGTGTTAATGGAGTTTATTGAGATGTGTGAATCTGAGATTCAAGGAGAAACTTAAATTCATATTTCTATAAAAAATTAAAATGCCACACTCAATGATTCCATCGATGAATTTTATGATTATAGTCATTTGGATTCCAGAAATGAATCTATTATAAACTTTAAAGCTGATCATATAAATAAAATTGTAAATCTATGTCTTATGACTCTTGTTGATGAAATAAATATTCTTACTCTCAAAATTTGGATTCAATTTTTTTTCTTATAACGAACTTAAAAAATATTTTTTTATTCTTCAAGGTAAATTTGAATCTTTAAATAAATATCATAGAGAACTTATAAAATTTTATGATTCTATCTATATTGATAAATAAATTTTGGCTAACAAGATTTTATATTTATGATATAACCCCTCCAAAAAATATTTTTCTTTTCATAAAAATAAAATTATGGAATTATTGGATGATGTTGATACTTTAAAATAAGCCTCATGTTTGATTATAATGGTGTGGAATTATTTAAATCAAATTATTAGTAAAAATAAAATTTATAAAGCCTAACTTGGTATTATTAGTTACGAAGAAATGCCAAAATTATATAAGAAATATTTTGTTCAAGTTTCTAAAAACAAAATCATGTCTATTGTTAATTTTTTTATTATGGAATTAATGTATATCATGATAAGGACTATTATTTTATAAATCATTAATTTTGTGGTATCAAGTGTGTTCATTACTAAAAAGAATTATATAAATTTAATTTTTAAATTATATCCCAAAATAAACAAACCTGGTTACCAATTTCTTAAGTTTCTGACATTGTCGGACCCAAAAGAACATGGGAACCAAAAAGAACTTGTATTTTATGTTTTGCGGGTATGAAACACTAGACTTAATTTTCATATCATTATGTGTATACTTGAAAATTAAGTAAATTTCTCATAATTATACTTCATTTTCTTTTAAATGGTACCCTCATTAGAGATGAAACTATTAATCTAAGAATTATTTCAATTGTATTTTAATATTCAATTTAAATGAACTAATTGTTTCATGCATCGGGATAAAAAATTTTAAAACTTTTAATTTTTATTCCTCTCTATTTGATTATTCTTATACTCAAATAGTTTAATTAATTTCTCTTTGTAATTTAATGAGATGAATTAATTTTTTGAAATAATTTATTAACCAATGACCATCAATCATACTCTTAAGATTTTATATGAAACACTATCTCATTTGAAATCATGTGTTTAATGTATTACAATTTAAAATACATTCATGTGCTCAAATTAAAATTTTTTATGTAAAAAAATATATTATTAGATTCAAATATTCTGTTCATTTATAACATACACAAAAGTTATTTTAAATTATTTGAAAATCCTTTATTTTAAAATTATTTAAAAATAATTTATTCAAAAATCCTTAAAAATATTTTATTTAAATTAGTTTAATATCAATAATATTTATACTTTGTCTTATGAGTGTTATTTTAAATCATTGAAATGTGTTTAAATATTTTATTATTATGGCATGAATTAAATATTTTAATATGTACTTTTAATTCCTTGTAAATCTCATGTTATCCATTGAATAATATTTAATATATTTCCATGGATCCTCAAATATAATAGTTTATCTTTTATAAGGAATCATGAATTTATGGTTAGTTTATATTTTTCCATATATTTAGAACAGATTTTTTATACCATTCCCAATAACTCATCTTTATGATCTTTTAAAATGTGGGAAGAAAAAAATCAAATTTTAAATCTTTTTGATAATAATGCCTAAATTTCAAATTTTGATTGTTTATAAAATGATTAAATATATTTTTTTATTTAATATTATAAATATCACATCATTTTTATCTTTAAAAAAAGGAAGAAAAGGTTGTTATAAAATTAGTGTTTTTTAATTATCAAAATGGGGTAGATTTTTTAGTAGCTCCTTTTCATTCTCATCTTGGTTTGGTTTTGATAATTACTTCGATCCATCATTCTTTGTTCACTAATAAATTTGTTTAAGTGGTTTTAGATTTAGTATGCCTTGGTATTTATTTTATATTAGAAGTAATATTGATCATAATATTATGCCATTTGTTGTATTGGAAATATAATTATATTATCTTTATTTTATCAATTTATGTCGAAAGCTAATTTATTTGATTTGATGGTGTAAAAAATCATTAAATCAATTTAGTGACATTGTAGTTATTCAATATAAAGTAACCTCTATATTTTTATTGTATATCAACATACATTTCTTGGATTCATGGGATACTTGTCAGGTTGGATATATAAGATATTTATCTAAACTACATTATTTTATAAGGAAGTTTTAAAATGTTTTTTGGGTGCTATAAAAAATAACCAAATTTTCTATAAAATTTTATGTAATCTACTCCGTATAAATTTGGAAATCTAATATCTTTCATTAAATGAATATTCTAAAAATATCACAATCACGTGAAACATAATGATATGGAAGTACAATAAGTTTATATTTATTTATTTATTTTATATAAATGGATAAAAATATTTTTGATGGTCCATAAATCATGCAAAGTTTTGGGATGATTTTATAAAACTTTAGTTTTTCTATATTAGTGTTTATTATATATTTTTTCAATATCAAGAGTTGTGGAATTTTTATTGATGTGGTTATTGATTCATTGGAAATATCATGATATTTTATAAAAATTAGTCTTCTAATCCAAATGATGAATCTAATGTTAATAGGGTCTAATTATTAAGTGAATTATACAGTTAAGATGTTCAGATTTAATTGGGTTTTTTATCCCCACATTTGGAACCCTACATTTGAGGAACCCTACTTTTGATTTAGAAGTTTGGTTAATAAACCATACATTAGATTAAAATTATGTTTCATGTGAATAATGTTTTAATGAAATGAACCATACATTTCATGCCTTGATCCATTGAAAATTTATCCCAATATTCCATCAATGTTGGAACCAATGTCTGTACCATACGTTGCTGCTAGAGCCGTGATATGTTAAACCTTTATATGTCACTGCAAATTTTCTTGGTTATTTATTATATTAAATCAATATACTATATGGATTATAAAATTAAATCACACAAATAACTCTTCTACATGGATCTATCATGAACCAGAACATAAGCTAGGGGGAACTCAAGGTGGTTGCGCATTGACAGGCAATATAAAGTGTGGTAAATTTGGGATCATAATGATGTTCATCAATTTTATAAATATTCAAAAATTCAAAGTATTATGATCAAATTTATTGGTAATATTTGGGTGTAGTATTTGAAGAGAAAAATATTTGACAATTTCATCATCATTTCCTAGTGAAGTCAAAGAATACAGGGATATTTAAATTAAAATATTTGAATTATATTATGGATGCTGCTTCTAGTTTTCAGGGATTATTTCAGCTTTTTTAAAGAAATATTTGAATGGTGTTTAAATATATTTTTAAGGATCATTCAATTCTACTATTATTCAATAAATATTATTGGAGGAGTTATTCAAATTATTTTTAATGCATTTATTAGATATTTATTCTATAGAATCAAGCCAATGGTGTTATGTTATTCTTTGAAAAAATCATGAAATATCTTTGTCTCAATTTATTTTTCAATAGTTGAAAGAGGAAGTGTTGTTGAAACATCCTCAATATATTTTCATATATATATATTTATATATTGAAGGTTAATTAATATACACAGAAAAGATGATATGTGAAAACACATATGAACATAAAATGCTACAAAATTACAGCTCGTCATTTTGGAAGAGAAAATTGACATATTCTCTCTGTCATTATGCTCTCACTATGAAAATAACAAGAATAAGAATACAAACTATGCCAAAGAAAAAAAATATTTTTTTTTTGTAGTTGAAATAAAAATAAAAAATTCATGACATTGAAGAATTAATTGGCTATTGGTCTTTGTTTTATTTAATATCTTCTAAATCTGACAGTTTCTATTACAACTGTGTACTAAAGCTATTATAATAATCTACACCTCATCAATTTAATTTGAAGATATAATTTTTTATAATAATTCATTATCAGTGTTCTGTATTCTTGTATAAATATACGGATTTTTATATCCGTGTAAAATAACCAAAAGGTCCTATAAAATCCTTTTTTTATGGTGTCAACTGCCTACATTTAGTTGTAGTGGTTCTTAGAAAATGTACCTCCTTGTGAAAATAATTAAGCTCATGAATACAACATTGGTGGAGTGGACTATGGGATTTCTATTCCTAGAACCACTATACATCTTCCAGTCATATTCCTTTTTTTATTTTTTAATGTGTACTCATTTATAAAAAAAGAAAGGATCTCTTCATTTTTGTAGGGATGGTTTAATTTTATCAAGATTTTTAAAAGGAAATAATTTATCCTATTATTTTGTCTTTGGAACTGCCATTCTAACACAACATTAGATTATTCCAAAGCATAGAACCACTCTTCAAAAAATTTACTTTCCAATGTACTCTCATTTATAAAAATTACATATTTTCTTCAAATATAGGGAATTTATCATAATTAATCTCTAAGGATTTATTCATAGAATTAAATCCACTTATTAGAGCATTGAATTTCTTTAACTTTCCTTCCATTTTATTTTTCATTTCATTATCACCATCAATACAATGTTATTTTTAATTCACTAATTCCAAAATAAACTTATATATATAAGAAAAAATTTCAATAAAAACTTCATTCAGGTAACATCCAACTACACAGTAGAGAATATCAGTATCTTTAATACAATCAGTATCACAATATCATGAACATGATTCATCTATTCAATGATTCTAAAAGGATTTTAATGATCACTTACCACTCAGAGAACATTCATATAGTGGTTATTTTCCCTTCATTATTTAGGTTTTTTTAGCTTCTTTTCCTTATTCTTTTCACTATTTTCTATAGTATTGGTAGAGAATTCCATATGTGTAACAATATGAATAGAATTAGATAATTTCATGTGAGGATATTCAAATATCTAAAATCATCACTTCATAAGACCAAATGAAATATAGTGGATCATCAAAAATAGATCCAAGCAGAGATAACCCTTTCTCTAATACCAGTTCAAATTCCCAATCATGTCAATTTAGTGTTGGTGATGAGCGCAACAGAAGCATTAATTGGTGTGTGATATATTAAAATTTATTTTAACAATTGTTTCCCAAAACCAAGAGAAAGGATCTTGCACGTCAAATTTTTAAATAATTTATATAATTTCTAAATAAATAAATACATGGGATTAGGGAATTTCGTCGTTGATGATTTTTCATTTTCAAAACCTTTCCCACATGTCTACCTTCTTTGTTATCGTGAGTATCCAAGGGTATAATCACTCTAACGGTGATCTTCACATGCTCCAATGGTCTCCAAGCAACGCCACTCATTCTTTGGGTACTAGTGTGGTGAATTGAATGACTTGTTTTTTTTGTTCTTGATCGCTCATTATGTGATCTTGAAGAAATTACCTCTTGGTTTTCTCATTCTTGAGGGGGTGAGAGGAGGATTTGAGAGAGAATTTTTTGTTCCCAACAATTCTCTATTACCAAAATTGGAATTTGTTTCTAATGAATTACACAATGGGCATAGCTATCAATTTATAGAGCTAAGATTTTGGTTTTAAAATTTAATTGCATAAAAGCAACTAAATAAAATTATAACCATTAACAAAATCCCATAACACATAATAATAATAACAATATTATTATTTTTTGGTGTACCAACTTGTGCAAAATGGATAAATAATATTTACCGACTCGTAAAAAATTATTTTATCACTGGACACAGTCAAGGTCCATTCAAACTCTTCTTATATTTATTTAACACCTGAATAAATATTTTATCCTCTTAAATAAATATTGTATTCACAAAAAATAAACAAATATTTATTAAATATGCAATAAAATAAATAAATATATTTTATTCACAATCGTGTGAATAAATATATTTTTAATTTATGCGATCAATTAAACTTAAATAAAATTATTCCTTAGTCTTGTGAATAATATTTATTCCATTAATTAAATTCAAATAGAATTTAATAGAGACCACCAAAAACACTTATTGTGTGACCATCTACGATTCGTTCTTATTACCATTAGGCAGGCTTGCCTAAATTCCAAGATTACTATCTAGAAACGGTTCAAGGAACCTAAGAGAACGAACATAAAGTCGCAATGACAAAAACCACACACAAACGCTCACTATGTAACATAATCCCTTTGTTATAGAATCTCATTTAGAAGAATTCATGATGGTGTAATCAACCTATATGCTTGATACATCATTCTTTAACTATATAAAATAAACATGTCGTTACACCATGGCCATGTAATTTTGGGTGATGGTTCTATTTTAATCAAAGGTCCAAGATATCAACTTCCACAAATATGGAAGGGACAAATCCTTTCTTGACTTGTCCATTAATAACATGTCATTTGTGATGCACCCAATGTACCCTACTTCCCTATAACATATGGAGTGATGATTTTCATCAGCAAATATAAGTTTGTGAGTCATGACATGTATAAGGATAATATTAAATTATAAAGACCAATACACTAACTCGTATATAGTAATATCTGTTCTTATAATCTCTCATCTTGAATATTACCAAGTAAAAATTTCATGATAAGAAGTCTCATCTACTTATGAGTAATCGCACCTGATGATATATATACTATATTTCCCATCATAGTATGTTATCCAATTGCAGAACTGTATTAAAAATATTTTTGTGTCATTTCAAGGTTATCATCATAGTAGGGAACTACTATGACCTTATCAATGTGAAAAATACTATAGGAAATTATTATATTATGGTCATGTAGAATAATTAACAATTTATAATAATATGTTTAATTTAATATTCAACACATCAAATATTCATGTAATAAAAGTACAAATAGTTGGTTATAGGACACCAACTCAAACAAACTCCCACTTGGACTAGAGCCAAGTACCCATGACTTTCATTCCGCTAGAACTCATAGGATAATCATGTTTATACTGAGTCAAGGATTTATTCAAGGGGTCTTCCATATTATCTTGTATGGAAATACTAATCACTACAACATCACCTCTTTGAGAAAAATCCCTTAAGAGATGATACTTTTGAATTATGTGTTTCGTTCACTAATGTGTCCTTGTCTCCTTTGTGAGATCCACCACTGTAGTATTGTCACAATAGAGGGTGATGAGATCTTTACTGCTAGGTGACACATCAAGAGCTAGGAAGCAATTGTGCATCCATATTGATTATTTAGCTACCTCAAAAGATAAAATATACCTAGACTCTACTGTAGAATCTGCAACAATGCCCATATTTGAGCTCTTCCAGCTCACAACACCTCTATTCAAAGTGAATATGTATACTGTTTCTGAATTCATGACATCTTGATCAGGATGGTAACTAGAATATGCATATCCTCTGATAACTAGTTTCCCATATCCTCCATAAACGATGAACATATCTTTAGTATGCATAATATACTTAAGGATATTCTTGACTTCTATCAAATGGTGGTCACCAAGATTAGCTTGATATATGTCTACTGCACTTAATGCCGAGGTGAAATCTATCCTAGTACATAGTATATCATATATGACTAACCCAATAGATGATGTGTATGGAATCCTTTCCATTTTAGTTCATTCCTCATGGGTCTGAGAACACATTTTTTTGGAAAGATGAATTCCATGTGACACTAGTAGTAATCCCATCTTGGATTATTCCATAATAAATCTCTCCAATATATTGTCAATTTATGTACCTTGACTTAGGCTGAGAAACCTCTTGGATCAATCATAATGGATCTTGATCCCAAGAATATATTTTGACTCTTCCTAGTCTTTCAAGGAAAATCATTTATTCAACCATGCCTTAACAGAATGTAAGACTTGTATTTCAATTCCAATAATTAATATGTCATCAATATATACTATTAATAAAATGACTACACTTCCAATAAATAGTTTGTATACACAAGTCTCACATTCATTCTTTATAAAACCAAATTCTGTTATGGATTCATCAAAATAAATGATCCATGACCTAAATTCTTTCTTTAATCCATAAATGGTTTTTTTCAACTTCAATATCTTTTTGGAATCCATTAGAGTCACAAAAACTTTAGTCTGTGTCATGTAAAAATCTTCCTTAAGAATCTTCACAATTTAATATTTTTCATAATTTATAATTTTTTAATCTCAACTTTGTATCATCAAAGTTCCCCAACATTCACCAAGGATTGATTGGTGTGCAGAATGGAAAATGATACTTATGGTGAGGCTAGAGGATGGATATGTAAAACTCAAATTATGTCAAACAAATGGGAAATACTTTCTACAAAGATGATATTTCCAAAAATGATTCCTACCCATATTCATATGACAATTACACTATACCAAATGATGGTTACGTAGCACATGAATGATGGATATTCATATCAGTACATGTATAATCACATTCAGATGATGGATACAAAGATACGAATCAGGTTTATGTATTTCATGAATTTTCCTTATGGATTTGGAACATCATGAAAATTTTCATCTAAATAATAGCTAAATTGAGTGTAAATGATACTTACTTAGATAGATAATGATTCTTGAATAGATGTCAGATGATCATTATTGTGTCATTATTTATCCAAATTCAACTTCAGACAACAAAAACTATAATCATATTCATTCTTTGAGATAATTTATCTTAGTAATTTGCATCATTATAAATATAATCCTTAAAGAATAATAAAAACTAAAATGGATTCCCCAACACATGGTTCATCAAAATATCTATTAACCTAGATCTTAACCCTAATTATAACAACTCTTGAAGCTATTCACTAAAACCATCACTTCCACTTCTTTAAAATTTTATAGGTTGTACCATTTAAATTTTTAGAACTTGTCTTTAAAATGAGGTCTATCTCATTCAATCAATTTATTTCTGGGGATACTGCATTGAAGTTCTCTATCCATGTTCTTCAAGTAGTATCTATGTCCTTTTTCTAACACATATGGAAAAATATTTATAAACTGTAGAGGGTTGATTATCATTCCATCACCCAACTCTACATGATGTATATTAATATGTACATTGATAACAAAAACAATTACAATCTAATGGTACTTCAAAATCTCCCTTTGTATTTATTGTTAATAATTTGAACTTCCAAATAGATTCAAACACATGATATGCATGTAAATATTATATTATAATTTCACTTTTACTCTCCCCCTAGATGATAGAAATAAAAAGGTAGTAAAGGTTTTTTTCTCCCCATTTTTCTAAAAAATATATACAAGGGGAGGTCTTCCAATGGGAAAAAAATTATCTCTCCCATAATTCTCTGATTTCAAGAACAATATTCTCCCATTTGATGTTTTATTTCCTTTTGAGAAGGAAGATATAATAGATTACTTTCCAATGAGACTTAATTAAGTCATATATATGTAATTATGGGAAATCATGTTATGGAAAACAAGAATGAGTTTACCAAAGCATTAAGGATATCCATAAACATCTCCCAACATGGAAACAATCCTGAAATTATCCTCTTGGGGTTATATGAATATATATTCTAGATTACTCAAGAACCTATAATAAACGTCACAAAACATGTTAAAAATGTTGAAGTGAAAGTGAACTTCATACCTATATTATTATATAATCAACCCCCTTGATGATTATAATAATCAAAAATAATAATAGAGTCAGTAGAGTGGGTATCATACCTCAAACTTTAGTATTTTCTGAGGATGTCCACATTAAAATTTTTAAGAAAATGAGTCTCTAGAATCATTAACATTATTAATTTACCCATCTCAAGGGATTAATTTCATACTAAATCTCCATGGTTATTTTAAAATATTTAACGAAAAACTATTTTCTAAAACATAATGGACTAACCTTATGCTAGCTTCTCTATTATTTACTTCTTCAAAGTATAACCACAAAGGTGTGGGAATATAGTGAGTATTCTACTAATCTTTAGTTGTATAAATAATTATGAGACCTATTCCTCAACCCAAATCCACTTTTCCTTGAATCTATAAAATGTTTGAACTTCTTCATTCTTTCAGCATTTTCTAAACATTTTCTTACTTGGAAATCATGGTTTCCTTGCCATATTTAACTTTATTCATTTATATAATTGGACTCTTATCATGAGTTATAAATAATATTTAAATATTTTAAACTTACTATAACTTACTTTCATTTTTTATCTAATTAAACCAAAAGATAAAATATTTGTTAGTGTCATTCTATTGCTTATTCTTTTTCTTTGGACTTAATCTTCACAATATTCATTCTAAAGTTGAGTGTAATTGATTTTTTTCCTTTATTCTTCAATACAACAATATATATTGGAAAAATATTTATACATGTGTTTGGAGTGTTTACAGCTATATTTCACCTTCCACGCACCACTATAGAATCCTTTGATATACCATTTCTAGGAAGATTCTTAGACTTTTAGGAGCACTTAGAAAAATGATTGTTCTTCATCTCTACATTAAATTTATATTCTATAAGTTTTCCCTTTATTTAAACAATGACCCACCTTGATTTAGTCCTTTTCCAAATTGAATATGTTTGAATTTCATTCCAAAAATATATTTCCACATGCCCAAACCTCAAAAACACTAATAATGTCCTTCAAACCTATACTTTTTCCCTGTAAGCTCAACCTGACAATATTTTTTTCTTGAGAACCTTACAATTATTGAACTATTTCACCATGCTTCTAGACTACAATTTAGGGGATTATTATATTATAATTTATCACTTAAAGGCTTGATACATTTTTGGGATTATCAACATCTTTTTTAATCTACATGTCCCTATAATTGTATATTAATCTAGCACTAATACATGAAATAGATTTACTACCATTAGTTTTATGTGGTAATTGGAATACCTTATTATATGAGAATGAGGTGGACGATTCTACACACGTTCGCATGCTATAATCTCCACTAATAAGAGTAAATCTTGATAAAAAATACATCTTTGATACATTTTTGGTATTGCAACTCCTCATATCTATCTGGAAATTTTTGTCTTGAACTAATTGTAAATTTTTCAATTATATATCCTTAATAAGAAACATTAATTTTAGAGTGTTCATTTCATATTCTGCTGATCAAAACCCACATTCCCATTCATACTTTATATTCTGATTTTTTTTTCATAAATGATGATAACCTCACTTATAAAATTATCACAGTATTTTATTCTTTTTGTTTTCACTTCCAATTGAGCTTCCTTGACACAAATTGAACCCTTGTGATATTTTACTAAAGTATAGAACTAATTTTTGTTGACTTTTCTTGAGAATGTGTTCTTATTAAAAACATATCATAATATCTTACACCATTTAGAATTTCACTCGACTAATCTATAATTATTTATCATTTTCCATTAATTCATGGATGAGAGTGTTGAATTTTCCTAACTACCCTACCAATTTCTTTTAAATTGCATTAGAATCATCAATCATGTATCATTTTCCACCATCTAACTCTAGAATAAACTCATTTATGCAACTATAAATATCAGAAAGAACTTTATTTAGGTAATATATAACCTCATTGTATAGGATATCAGAATATTTAATAAAGTCATTCTCATTACAAATTGAACATGATTCATCTATTCAATGGTTTTTACAAGATCTAGAAAACACTTACAACTCTAAGAACCTTAAGCTAGTTATGATTATTATTTATTTATTTAGGTTTTTATAATTTAATAGTATTTATTTTTCTCCTTTTTTCCATGGTCTTATTAGAGACTTTGACATGTATATCAATATGAATAGATTCAAATTGTTCCATCTGAGGTCCTTCCAATATTTCAAATCTATACTTTATAAAACCAAATAAAATATAGTGGATATTAAAAAATAGATCCAATTAAATTATAAAATTTCCCCTGATAACAGTTTAAATGATCCATAAGATTTATGAAGACACCTATGAGTGGGGGTCTATCAAGTTTTTCATGATTTTTAAATAAATAGAAAATTCTATTCAAAACTTTTAATCTTATCTCGAAAGGTCTGAAAAAAGACTCAAGAGGGGGTGAATTGAGTTCTTGAAATTTTCTTTCTTTAGAAAATCACCCACTTTTGGATATGAATAACATATAATATTTTCTTAAACTTAATTTGAAGTGCGAATAAATAATAGAAAAAAAATATTACATAAATATATTTATAGTGTTTCGGGGAATAGAAATCACTTAGTACACTCCATTAATCTCGTTCTTCATGAGTTTAGTGATTTTCAATAGACTAATACCTTTTTTAGGGATTTATAGTCCTTTTTCTAGAAGATACATAATTGTTTTTAAGAAGTCAACACTTGGAACAATATCATAGGAGCTCTCAACCGGACTCCATCAAGAATTTACCAACAAAAACCTTTATATTTTTTTATCAGGAACCATTTCAGTGAAAGAGATGATAAAATAGTGTTTACCAATGCAGATCATTATTGTGAAATACAACTGGAAGAAGGATAAAATCTCTTAGAGTGATGTTGAAAAGAGAATATAGCTTGATTATAGTCTTCAGAAATGAAAATATATATAGCATAGTTGAAAATCTCAAAGAAGCTTCTACCCAAGTAAAAAATAACTTCATTGTAGGGATTCGAGGGATATATATATATATCATAATTTTATTCAATTGATTATATTATTATATATATATATATATGTTCTTTATTTTATTTCTATATTGAAATTCATGTACAAAACTTCTCTTTTAAATGCATAGCACGTGTCCATAAAATATGCAGCTCTCAATTTAAAAACCCACATCCTTTCTCAAAAATACCTCAATAACAGAATATACAAATAAATTATCCATGTACTTGTTTCCATTATTGATACTTTACCATTATTATAATATTTTTTTACCATAAATAGTTAATACAACATTTAAATATTTCTTGAGAACATTAAAATTTCACTCAAGTAGTTCAATGTTAATAAATATAGTATGAAAATTGAAGTAGATAATTTTAGATCATCACATAATTGAATTTTATATTTGAATTCACATACCAAATTGATCTACTTAGCTAAATTCATGCATTAATTCTTCACATAGGCTTTTTATTCCTATAGTCAATTTACTCAAATAGCTAAATTGGATGTAGCCAAATTTATTCACATCGGATTTTTACTCATGTTTCAAAATCCCACATAGCTGAATGGAATCGTTTAGTTGATTCCATGATGTATCTAATTCAAATAGAAAATTAATCCATGTAACCAATTCAAGTAACTGATTTCCCTCTGTAGAATATTTCTCACATATTCATTTGAACAATGTAGGTGAATTTCACATAGGGGATTTTAAGACATAACTGATTTATGTAGGTGAATATTTCATGTTGGAATTTTAGATAAATTAATACTCAACGTATTCATTTCTCCACATTTAATCTAAAATTTCCAAAATTGAAGATTTAAGGATATTAACAGTTACAACACTTACAACAAGATAAAACCTGACGAATGCACTAAAAAAAGAGGCATTAGTAACATATGAAATGGTGTTTTTAAACATCAAAACCAAAATAACAAGGGATATGTTATAACAACATTAGTAGTCCAACAATCTCCTCTCTTTTTTTCAAAAAACCATAAAATGTTTAACAAATTTTTTTGAAAAGTTTTAACTGGATTTTACACGAAACTATAATATATATATATGGATTTTAAAATATAGTGTGTCTCCCCCTTAGATAGACCATTCTCCACTTTCTACCCCTTAATTTTATAAATTGATTAATTATCCCCCTTATATTAACCTTAGGGTAACCATATCTAACTTCTCCCCCTTTTGAGTTACAAAAATTAAAGGGAAAGGATAAGTAAAAAACATAATTAATTTAGAAAATAGAGTAATGAACCATTTTAATATTATGTTGAAACTGACATGGAATTATCCCAAGAATGGAACTTAGTAATATATATATATATATTAAAAATATTAAATAAAAATAGACTTTAAGAAAAATATAATAAATTAACACCATCAAATGAAAAGAATCACTAAGAGAAACATTAGATACTAATAAAGAGGTATTTCATTGATTGAAAATTATATATAAACATATCCAAACAACACCATATAAAACACAAATACAATATATCAATCAGAATACCCAAGATTATGGTTGGGATTGAATAGACAAGGTGGTTTGTGTGGAGGTATTTTGAAGGTAGGGCTGATTTTGGAGGTGGTTAGAGTTCCCATTAATGGCGGAAACACATCCTTGCATAGTGTTGTAATAGCTCCACTTCTTGATCTGAAATCAAACATGGCATGTGGGTGCTGAGCAGGACCACTAATAACTTTTTAAGTATTACATTGATCCATATCAAAATCATAAGTTACAACATCCACAAAAGGTACTTTTTTTAAAGGCTAAAATGATGAGGTTCCTTCCTTGGAATGATCAGTATTTAAAGATACATATATCTTTACTTGTTCTTTTCTATAGATCTTGGAGGCATCAAAAGTATCATCTATATTTTTTTTCTTTCACCTCAATAGGTATCTGGTGGAGCAGCAACTAGATTCCTTCTACCTCTTATATTAAACAAGTCATTAACACACATTTCTATCCTTGTGATGATATCAGACTTACAGAACTCAAGAATAACCATGGATTCATAAATATTCATTTTCCTAACTATTTATAATAATTTTTTTAAATCCTATGAAAGAATCATGTTGGTTAGAAGAAAAAATAATGAGAAGAAATGGAAGCAAGAGTATTGAGAAATGGAGAAATATTAGAAGCAAAGAGAGATGATAGAAATTCCACTAAAATATTCTTTAGATTACATTCCCCTAAACTCTACAAATCATAATACTATTCAAGGATTATAACTATCTATCCATGTTTTATGATTTCTCTATCAAGCTCTTAACAACTTCCATAATAGCACTAATTGAGGATTATGGAATTTGGGCACTAACAACATCATGCATGAGTTCAACTTAAAAATATACAATACGATTAATATAAATAGGTTTCATTAATGGAATAAACATTGGAAGTCTATAGATAGATAACTCTTTACCAGTAGAATAAACTAGAATTGATGAAACATCATTATATTATAAACTTTATTCCCCTTACATATAACTAGTTTTTAGTCCTTAAACACTCCTATAGAATTTTTAGATAAAATAAAACAAATATTTATGGTTACTAGAAATTTGACCAAGTGACCTAAAAACCATACCATGAGTATCCTCATTAAATTTTAGAATATCTTTCAACTTCCCATCAAATTTAGACTAAAATCCCACCAATTAATTTAAGGATATATTATTCCTTAAACCAAGATTCCTAATACATTTTTTGGTGACATGAAACTCTAAAAAAATATATTTCTTCAATTATTTTATCATAACTGGAGAAATCATATCAAACTGAACACAGAAGAACTAAGAAAACACAATGTTAAATTATGATAAAACCCAATCAATTACACTCTAAGAATCTATAACAACACGAGGTTTTAAAGTGGTAGATTTATAGGGATGAAACTTGAATTAAAACTGGATTATTAAAAAAGTTCTTAAAGTGTGAAATATTTCCTTTATTTCTATCCTAAAGACATAATCTCATCAATAATATCTTGATATAATTCAGATTTCACCAAAGTAATATTTTGTAACATATCTCTTTTAGATGAATCCATGACACCAAGTTTATTGAACTCATACTCGGTAGGAAAGGCATCCTTCAACCCACTTATAATATCTTTCATCTACCCAAGCTCTTTTGAACTTACACCAAAACATTCTTACTACATAGGATGAACTAAATAGAGGTTATTAATCATATTTTTATAGGTAGACATTAACCCAACAAACTTCTCCAAATAAACCTTGGAAACAAAGGGCTTATGGAGTTTTATGATCTTATCCTTATAATATTTTAGCTCTTATTTCAACTCATTATAATCTCCCTCAATATTATCAAAATTAATCATTACATCATTAGACAAATATTTCGTTTTTAAACTATCTAATATTTTATTAATCAATGGTGCTTCCTCATGTATAATAGGTGGTTTTGATGGTGTAGGTGGCATGTGATAATTCTCAACAGTCTCCATAGCCACATCACTTACTCTATCTCTATAAATAGGTTATCTAAGAGAAATTAAATCAGTAGTATAATGCTCTAAGTCAACTTCATCTCAAGATTCCTCACTAGAAACACTAGGTACAATCTCAAATGTACTCTCCTTAGGAATAGAAATATTTTTTTCAACAACTAGTTCCACATTGTGACGTTCTTCAGTAGACTTAGAAACTCAACTTGGAACAACCTCTTCTTGCTGACTCTGAAAAATCTCAACCATAGAAAGACTTACCACTAAAAACTAAAAATCTATTATAGTAGACACTATCTCATACACCTACCTATAATATACCATCTTAGCAGGTGTTGTGTCCCTAGGTGTGGAGGTCTGAGATGGATCCCCCTAAGCGACACCTTCCTGGCCAATGGGTTTCAAATTATTTAAAATAATGTTCTAGAAATACCCAATTTTTTTAGAATCACTGAAAATAGGGCATTTCACTTCTGACACTTCACTGTATCTCACTCAATAAGATCTATGTTTTTTCTTGGGAACAAGATTGACCAAAATGTCATAAGCATTGTAGTCAAGTTTACCTTTTCCTTTTCAATAGTGATGCATAAAGTGAATCATATACCACAGAAGATTGAGAATAAAATTATTGATCAAAACATACAGTAAGTACATGCCCTGAAACAGAAACTTCTCTATCTCACCAACTCTTTGGGAAATCCCATCTCAAAAAAACTTGGAAAGAACATTACACTCAAGTTCTGGATCCTTTATAGGCTTGTTTTTTAAATCATAGGTTTCAAATATAAATTTTAAAACCTCCATTGGTATGAAAACAAAAAATGACCAAGGCCTTATTGAAATTTAACTTCCCTTAATGAGGACAATGAATAAACTTATCCAACTTAGAAAAGCAAAATGATAGAGCCTTATCATTAACATTCGAAGAGAAAAAATCCATTGTTTTATTAAACTAAAACTCGGTGTACCTCATAAACTCATTTACCACTTCCTTGAATAGGAAACCAAATTTCTCCTCATCAAAGGGGAAATCCCAACCTTGAAACTAAATCACTATATTCAGAAATATTTCAGCACTCCTTAGCCACACCCTATCAATGGCCTTTCTATCAATAACTATTCATGACGTGCTTCCATTATATCTATTACAAGAACTGGAACTTCCCTCATCAACACACATCAATATTCCCATGAAATATGAGTCTGGTTCGAGGTCGAGCAAGGATCGAAAGGTTAGAGGTGATGGTTTGGAATCTAGGAGAAGATGCGTCTATAAATGGAAAAAAGGGTCATAGGCCAATCTAATTTTAGGTCACAGACCCTATTCCAAAAACTCTTACGTACCCAAATGTTTTTTGGGTCATTATTAACTACTAATAAAAAATTAAATAAAAAATACATTTTAATTTATAAACCCACAAAATTAAAATAGTGAAATAGAAAAGACTAAATTAATACTTTAAAATATTAATAAATAAATAAATCATAAATTAAATTTAAAAATATATAAATCAAAATTTATAAAAATAATACAAATTAAATTTATTTGAATTTGAATAATCCCAATACTATTTTGATATAATCAAAATTTTCACATGTAAGGTGTTTAGAGAAAATATCTACTAACTAATTCTGAGTAGACATAAAATCAAAAGTAATAATAATTATTTAAGATTCATCTCTTAAGAAATGCTAGCTTAACTCTATATGATTTATTCTTGGATGATTTATTATAATCTTAAAAATTTTGAAAGAACTTTTGTTATCATATTTAAATAAAACTTGATTATAATTGAATCCAAAATACATTCAGGTGTGTTTCATCCACAATATTTGTTCACAAAAACTACCAGTAGCAATATATTCTTCTTTAACAATAGATAATATAGTAGAGTGATGTTTCTTAATAGAACATGATACCAAGGATTTTCCTAGAAAATGAAAGGTTTTGGAGGTGATTTTCCAATCAATTCTACAGATATTAAAATAGGCATCTAAATATGCAGTTAAATTAAAATAATATGTTTTTTAAAAGTAAGGAAATTGAAATTTTTCCTTTTAAATACCTAAAAATTAATTCGACGACTTTTAAATTATATTCTATAGGATTTTATTGAAATATATCATAAATATAAACTAAAAACATAATTTTTAGTCTACTAACATTTAAATATAATAGACATCAAATTATTCCTATAAAAATATTTGTGTCAACTAGTTTCCTAGCATCATCTAAGTCAATATTTTTATTAGAACTCATAGTTGTTGTATGTACTTTTCTTCTTCCAAATATAAACCTTTTAAGTAAAGTTTTTCAATAAATTTTAAATCCTATAAAATAATTTAATTCACCCACCATGCTAATTTCAAAAAAAAATTCCATGAGTTTAGTGAATTTGAAAAATAATTTTTTATTTTTTGACCAAAAATCACACCATCAACATAAATTTGAACTATAAAAATATTTTTGGATCAATTTTTTTTAAATATATTATAATCATCGATACCTATTGAAAAAAAAATTGAGAAAACAAAATAACTCAATTGATCATACCAAGATTTAGGTGCTTGTTTAAAAGTATAAAAAGATCTTTGGTTGGTTTAAAATTTGAATTTGGAAAATGAGGATTTCAAAACCATGACGTTGTTCAATAGAAACTTATTCCTTAATAAAACCATTTATAAAATAATATTTTAAATCCATGTGATATAATTTGAAATTTATATGTAATGTATAGGATAAGATAATCTTAATGGATTATAATCTAGCTATAGGTGTAAAGGTGTCTTAATAATCTATACCTTCTTCTTTACTATTACCTATATCTATTATTCTACCCTTATTCCTAATTTTCACACCATGATCATCCTTTTTATTCTTAAAAACCCATTTTTTCCTATAACAGGATAGTAATAGGTTCTATCAACTAATTCCAACACCTTGTTCCTCTTGAATTGGATTAATTTCTCTTTCATTGAAAAACCCCAACTCTTATCTACTAAGTCTTGTTCTATAGTATTATATATTAGTTGATATAATGAGTTTAAAAAATCTACATGGTTTCATACACCCCTTATAGTCTTAATCTCTTCATCAAATATTCCTATAATTTTTTCTAAGGGATGGTTCTTTAGAGTTCACATATTTCTAGGAATCACACATTATGGTTCATTGTTATCCATCATTTTAGGATTTGGTTCTAGAAAATAAAGTTTCAAATCTTTATACTTTTACTTTTAAAGGATATATTCAGGTCTCAGGTTTTCAAAAGAATCACTTAGCTCATCAATTTGATCCATTTTGTGATCAAAAGGATCACTTTCATCAAATTTCACGTGATTTCATCCATTAAAAAAATTTGGTCATTTGATGAAAACTATATGTGCATTGGAAATAAAATAATATCAAGGGAATATTCCTACATCATATTTTGGATCAAATTTACCATGATTATTTTGGGTAATTATAATATAAATCTCATATCCAAGAACTTTAAAGTATCCAACTTTTGACTTTCTATTATTCCATATCTCATAAATTGTTTTATTTAAAATATGTCATATTAGAACTCTGTTTATGATATAACATGTTGTATTTATAGCTTCATCCCATAAATGAGTAAGTATGTTATATTCACATAACATTATTCTAGCAATTTCTTCTAAATTCATATTCCTCCTATCAACAATTTTTTGTAGTGGTGTCATGGGCGTAGAAAAAGTATGTTTGACACCATGTTTTGAAAAATAGGAATTAAACTTATAGTTTTCAAATTCTACTTCATGGTCTCTTCATAAAGCAATAATTTTGGCATCTTTTTATTTTTTAAAAAACTTATAGAAACATATAATAATAGAATAGAATCCACTCTTAACAGTTGAAAAGAAAACCCAAGTTAATCTAGAGAAATCATCAACTAATACATAAGAAAAAGTTTTCCCTATTATTATTTCAACTCTAGATGACCCAAAAAATCCATGTGATTTAGTTCTTGGGGTATAGAAGTAGCAACCACTTTAATTGGTTTAAAAATGAATTGTGTTTCTTTCTTATTTAGCATGCATCACATAACTTCTTTTTATTGAATTTAATTCAGGGTGAATTTGAAACTAAATTCCTTTTGGATACTTTTCTCGAATAATAAACATTACAATGTCCCAAACTTCTATGAAAAACCCCAAGATTCATTTGTTTTAGTATTTAAATAGTTTTTTTTGTCTAATAAAATATTTGAGATCAATATTACATATATTCTAGATTCTAGGTTCCATGAATTTAATAATTTTATCTTTAAAAAAAGAAAAAATATTATTTGAAAAGACAAAAAAAATAACCTTCATCAAAAAGTTGAGTAATACTTCTCAGGTTATGCTTTAATACTTCCATGTTATGAAATTTATTAAGACTGGGCTTGGATTACCAACTGATCCAACTCCCATAATTTTTCCTTTGGAATTATCACAAAAAGTAACAATTCCTTCATTAAATTTTGTTATATAGTGGAAATTAGAGAAATCCTCCCTCATATGAATTGAAAATATGATGTTCATGTACTATTTTTCATTGATACCATTGGAAATATTTTACTAAATAGACAAATCAAATAATAAATTTCTTTGGTACCAATATTCTCCTGGGTCCAAAAATGTTAGCAACTAAGAATTTGGGATCCCAAACTTCTTGTTCTATCTAGAAAATTAGGAAATAAGTTTTGAAAAACTTTTTGAAATAAAATCATGTTTGAACAAAAAAAAAATTGTTTTTTAAAACTAATTTTTTTAAAATTCCCTAACTCTTAATAATGAAAACAAGTAATTTTAGAGAAGTTATTATTTTTAGAAATATGAACAAAATAGACTTTATAAAATTTTGTCTTCTAACTTTTGCTTAATTTTCAAAATTTATCATTATGATTTTTTATTCAAAATGATTTTATTTAAATATTTTTCACCTTCTATAAAAAAAATACTTTCATAATATTTGAAATCTTGAACTTATTTTTTCAATTTTTCAATCTTACTTCCATACTCAATACCCGATTCAAAAGAATTTTAAATCTTGATTTCCAATTTTGAAATCTATTTGTTGATGTTATATTTTTCAATTATCATATCATTATTAGAATTTTAAGATATTTTGTTTTATTTTCCAAAGATTAATACATATTTTCCCACACATAACAAAATTCATTTAATTTCTCATATGAGAAATATTCATTTTCATATTTAGATTCATGCTCATAAGAAAAATATGAATTTACCTAATTAGAATATTCCATAAAGAAAATATTAGCCTTTTGATTAAAATGTTCAGCACCTAATTCTGACTATGTGATATCACTAGAATCTTATGAAGCGCTCTATGTGTATTTCATTGATTTTTTGGATTTATTCTTATATCCAAATTTATTGAAGTACTTTTTTTGTGAGTTTTTGTTTTCTTGTATCTATGGATGATCTTGTGTGATTTTTCTTTGATTTTTGAATTCATAGAATCTTGATTATTTAGAATTATCATCATAATTCTTATATTTATTGAAATATATCTTAAAACCTCTTCTATTGTTATAAAAAAGTTTGAATTATCTTAAAAAGTGAGAAATATCACTATCTAAATTAGACCTACTAGAATTTTTTTCATCATATGAATTATCTATTTGAACTTTTCTACATTTCATATCATCTTTTAAAGTTGAAGATTTTAAAACAGAAACCTCCTTCTTAATTAATCTTTATTCTCCAGGTTTAGTTTTCATTAATTCCTCATACAATATCAAAGTTCTAATGAGATATCTTATTTTAAAATTATTCACCATTTTATATTTTCTAATAGGATCTAAGATCTCACTCCATCTTGGTAGTAGAATTCTGAGAATTTTCAATACTTGGTTTGGTTTAGAAATAAGAGCTTCCAATGCAGCAACATTGTGTATAACTTCTGTAATTCTTCCATTCAAATTTGTGATTCTCTCTCCTTCAATCATTATAAGAATATAAAACTTTAGTTTTGTAGTATTATATCTCATATCTCACACATTGTTTATACCTTAATTGTTAACTGCTGTATTATTTCACATTTCATGGTATTTTTCGAATTAAGAGACTCGATTGAAGTCATCTAGATATATTCGACAAATAATATCATTCATTTATATAGAATTTAAATCACATTTTTTTCAGTTTTGACATCCCATGTTTCAGGTTTTGATGGTGGAATTGCGTAAGGACTCACAAATTTGAGATAAAACTTCATACCATGGTTCTCTAGATATGTGATTATTCTTACCTTAAAGAATCCATAATTCTAACCATTAAAGTAGGGTGATATTACTAATTACATTATTTTATTTTCATCATTAATTGAACCCATTTGAAAGATGATATTTAGACTTTAACCTTTGACTGTTGATAACTCAAGAGTTATAAGATCAAATACTAAGTTTTGTCCCGAAATGTCTATCAAAAGACTCAAAAAGGGTTAATTGAGTTCTTGAAATTTTATTCCCTTTAAAAAACACCCTATTTTGGATATTATTAAATTATAATCTATTCTTAAACTCAAGCATCGGTGGAAATAAATTAAAGAAAATAAAGATCATATGAAGTGATTTATTGGGGTTTGGGGAATAAAAATCCACCAGTCCACTCCACCAACCATCTTTTCCATGAGTTTGGTGATTCACACAAGACTAGTCCTTTTTGGGGGGGAATTACAATACTTTTTATAGGTAATTTATCACTGATTTCAAGTAGATGAAAGTTGGTACAATAGAACAAGATCATTTAACCAGGCTCTAGAAAAGATTTACAAAAAACACACTTAAATTTCTTTTGTTGGGAACCTTTATAGAAAAAGCGATGATAAATAGAGTGTTTATTGATACAGTTTAGAGTTGAAACTTACAACTAAAATAAGGAATAAATATCTTGGAATGATGAAAAAATAGAATATTTCTTGATGAGAGTCTTCAGAAATGACAGTAAGGATGATCTATATAGCACAGCTGAAAACTGTGAAGCTTCTTCTTCTTGAGTAAAATAGAGAGTCAATGAAGATATTTAAGAAAGATATATATATATATATATTATTCAAATTTTATTCAGGTTCTTATATTATTATCTATATATATTTCTTCTTCACTTAATATCTATATTTAAATAGATGCATAAAACTTCTCTTTTAAATGCCCATCACTTGTCCCTAAAATCCATAACTCTTAATTCAAAAATACATGTCCTTCTTTTAGAAATACCTCAAAAATAGTAAAATCCACTAGATTATCCTTTTACATATTTCCTTTCTATGTACATGACTCTTATTACAATTTTCTTTTATTATAAGGTGGTGATTGATCATTTAAATATTACACAATGACATTAAAATCGTAATCAAGTGATTCAACGGTAAAAAATATAGTTTGAAGATCAAAGTAGATGATTGCATATCATTACATAGTTGGATTTTATATTTGAATTCACATATCCAATTTATCTACATATCTGAATTCTTGTAGGCCTTCAACCGGTAGGTTATTTTCTCTACGTAGCCAATTTATCCACCTAGATGAATTGGATGTAACCAAATTGATCCACATAGGCTTTTTACTCATGTATACAAATATGAAATACCCTAATGGAACCACATAGTCGAGTTCACCATGTATCTAATTCATATATCTAATTAATCCATGTAACATATTAACATAACTAATTTCTCTATATAGCTAATTTATCACACAGTCATTTGAATGACATGGGAAATTTTCACATTGGTGATTTTGCAATGTAGCTTATTTACATAGGTAAATCATTCATGTAGTCTATTAACGAAGACAAATAATTGACTTAGATGTTTCTCTATATAGCCAAATGTCTTACATAGCTGATATTTCCAGACATAGGATAGTTTTAGCCAAAAAAATTAGAATTTCATATTTAAGGATTTTAATAGCTGAAACACTTAAAATAAGATAAAACCTAATGAACATGATTAAAAAATCATCAATAATATAAAAAAGGGTATTTGATAGCATCAAAACATAAAGTACATGGAATATGTTGGAACAATATTAGTAGTTATTAGTCCAATATTTTTCAATTTAGAATTTAACCTTGGTTTCTAGTTAGTAAAAATGAATTTATTTTAATTTTAACCATGAAATAATACCATATGTATTTCAAGTGAAGACCTCACATGGAATTTTTACAAGGTTTGACTCAAAGGCCTATACTTTTCAATGAATGGTTTTTCACCCCAATCATAGTTTTTACATTATTATTAAAGGTAAATACAATGTTTTTATTCTTTACATGCCTATATAGAGTCCCACTATGCCTACACATTCCTGATTTTCACAGAACATCCTCAAACTGAGTATCACATAAATCTCATCTCTGCACTATGTTTCCTTACATACCCTAATTAAAAAAGGTTCCACATATTCCCATTGAATATGTATAAGTTTTTTATTTAAACTCATTTATTGAATTGAATAACCAGTCCAGTACATAATTTCACTAAATATATAGGAATGGATCTCTTTCCTCTCTATAGAAATGTTATTGAATGGTAGAATACCACTAGTAGAAATATGAGAAACGTTTTCACTACATAATATAATATTCATAGATTTTAAACTAAAACTAATCACCTATATATCTCATTTATCTTGATTAAAAGGATCGACACATAGATAAATATAGTGCACAACATGCTAATTGTTTATCTTATTCTTCTTCTCAAGAATCTAAAATCATGCCTATTAGAAGATCCTATTATTCTTCTATCTCTTCGGTACTCAGTGATCATCCAGAATTCCAGTATCATATATTCCAAGTTCTCCTTCCTTGAGAGTTCTTGGATGATCTATTAAACACCCCTCTTAGTTTTCAATCATCTAACTCAACATTCTCGCTACCTAATTTTCCTTTCATATGTAGGTGACCAGTAAATACATTATGTTTATTTGTAAAAAATAAAACCCATCAAGTATTTTATTTCCCATGATCCTAGAACTGATTTCTCACATTTTTTATATATAGGAGTTCTCCATAATCTCGTATTATTTTTATATCCTCAACTACTACCTCCTAGAAAATTATAGAATTTCCCTTCACTTTCCCCTTATTCAATATATTCACATTTTTCTTGGTTGAATGATCATGTATATTCTTCTTAAATTATACCTTTAAACACTTCTATTCTTCATAATATTTTTTTAAAAATATCCAACTATACTCCATCACTTTACCATTTTGGCTCGAACTAGCCCAAGTACCCAAGTAACCCGTTAACTAACCCGGCCATGACATAGCCCGAAGGGAATTCCCGGTCCCTAAGGGTCAACAACTAGCACCTGGCATCATACAAAATGAAAGTGGGGTCGATTTTTTCCACAAGACAAGTTAATGTGCATATAAAAGAAACTCTACTCGGAGTAATGTACCTAAATACAAGGAGGAATAGGATGCCTAAAGTACCAAAACCCAAGTACTAAAAATAGGGAAAACATCCCCAAGGTTCCTAAGGACACAACTCACCAAGACCACGGTTTAGTAGCTAGATCCACCTTCAAGTGACCCTTTACCTTTTCTCGAACCTAGAAGGAGAAGGTCTACAAACACCCCAAGGGAAAAATAGGGTGTGAGCCTAATCCCAGTAAGATACCACCAAAGATTCCATAACATATTCCAAATATAGATTATCCAAAGAAAATATTTAAAATTTTAAAATAAACAAGTTTTGGAATTCAAGAAAATATTTAAAAAAACATGTTATACAGTTTCAAAATGATGTAAAATACTTTTAAAGCACCGAATTTACTTTACAAGAGATGGAATATTTCTAATAAAATGTCTTAAATAAAACAATTATATAAAATAGTTTATATAAATCCAAAAAAGGCATGTAAAGCAGTTTTACATCAATGGAATACATTTATATCTCAAATATAAATAAAGAAGGGATGAAAATGGACATCTACCAAGTAGGTATGACAGTATTAACCCATTATAGGATTATAAACTCTCTATGTGATCTCATAAAAATGAGAAAAATCATGTATCCCTGATACTGGCTAGAGGCGACTCATCACCCTCCCATTGGATATGTGACATGTTGTAGGTATGTTTTAGAACTTTTTAATAGAGTATAGTGTATCTAAATAACTCTATAACTACCTAAAGCTTGCATGCTCTCTTAAATGATGGGAAATTTATATTAATAAAACTTAAAATACAATCAAATCATATTATTCCATTTCAGGATGTCAATTTTTCTATTTAAAACAAAGATGGGTTTTAATAAAAAAATAAGTCCTTTTCAAAAGATAAAACCACTAGGTTTCTATCAAATCATTTTTATCCATTTTCAGAAGTTTAAAATCCATTCAAAAATAATTCCATCATTTTCACAATTCATTTTATACTATTAAATTCTACAACTTAATTGAAATCATTTCCATCAAATCTACAATTTAAATTCAACAATTTAAATTATCCAACTTCCATAAACACACCATAATTCAATGGAATTTGGGTTTTTCCAAATTTTCGTGCCAAAACCATTTCAAATATCCCAATTCAATAGAATAGTGTTTTATTAATTTAATTGAAATAAAATTTTAATTTTAATTTTAATTAGCAATTTAAATAAACCAAGAAATTTAGGAATAATCAATTTGGATAATCAGGACAGAACCACCAACCTCTTTCCAAAACGCAACACTCGCAATGGAACTCATCAATGAGAAAGAAGGTGAAGAAGACTTCAAAAATCAACCTAGAATCAAGATCCAAAACCAAAGGGAACATATCCACTAATTTCAAGAAGATCCATTGAAACCCCTAGAGAGGAAAAATAGAGAAACACAAAGAATAAGGTAGAACACTTACCCAAAAAACACACTACAAGAATAATGATGATGCAAAGCCAAACGAAAGGATTAGGAAGGGCTAGATAGGTTAAAGATCACTTGTGGAATGACTTAGGTTGAGGAAGTTGACTCTAGAGTCCAAGGAAAAGAAATAACCAGCCCCAGTGCCTATTTAAAAAAATTTAGTTGGGGTATTACACGATGTGTAATCCCAATACACGCCGTGAACGATTTAAAATTAGTAACCGCCAAAAACTGCATCACCTTGAGTTAAATTTTGATGATCCAAATTAAAAAACAATAATTAATTTCATCATGATTTGTAGTGAAAACTAACAACATGTACCCATCACAGTGTGAAGTTAATCATGACCTATTTACAGGACCATTACATGGTGTGTAAGCCTATTACATGGCGTGTAAGCCTATTACAAAGTGTGTAACCCTATGATAGTCTACATGTAAAGTATATTTGAATAAGATAATACATAAAATATCTTAATTCATCATTATTGGTATCCTCTCAATCCAAACTCCACCCTACCCCTTCAAAGAAAATGAAAAACTAAGACAAGGATTAAGGTGTGCCTATAAAAACAGTAATGGGATGTTATAACCTCCCCACCATAAGAACTCTCTATCCCCAGAAATACTATGAAGAATCTTACATGCCAAAAAAATGAGACCATTTATCTCTCATCATTACATTGTATTCCCACCTCTCGTGATTATCAGATCCATGCTGCCATAGCACACAAACTAAAGGTATCATCCTCCCATGAAGTACCTTGGTCTCAGAATCAACTACCTTGACTGGCCACTCAGTCAAATATAAATCAAGTTCAATCTCAAGATTACTCCAACTCAAAATGTGAGATGTATTCAAGATACACTTTATCGACTGTGATATATGGAATATTTTATGTATCAATGTCGCCTGTGGTGGAAGTGATAAATGGTAAGAAACCTTCCCCACCATCTTAACAACCTCGAAAGGTCCCACAAAATAGGGATCATGTTTCCCTTGCGTACTAAGCCATCGATGACCCAACCGGGGTGAAACATTCATGAACAAGTGATCTCTAATTAAAAACTACAATGTTATATGACATCGATAAACATAAGAATTATATCGGCTATGTGCTTTCAAGATTCTATTATGAATTAGTTGAATCTTATATATCGTTCCCTATACCAAGCTTGGTACAACCAGGGAACTTTCACCAACCTCTGACCATCACAATAAATATTTACAAATATGTCCAAACAAGGACTCAATAGGAGACATATTGATTGCGGATGGGTAACTATTTTTATAAGAGAACTCATCCAGCCCCAAGTGATCATCCCAAGCCCTTATAAATTTGAGAACACATGCGTGACGTATATCCTCAAGAATCTGTATATCTCTCCCTGTCTGGACATCCGACTGCGGTTGGTAGGCCATGCTCAAACAAACTTGAGATCCCAATGCCTCCTAAATGTCTCTAAAGAAGTGACAAGTAAGGCAAGTATATCTATCAGAGACTAAAGCAAATGAAACTCCATGAAAACAAAAAATATCTATCACAAAGAGACTTCCCAACTACTCAACATTGGTTGTATCATGAAAGGGTAGAAATTGAGCTTACTTGGTCAGCCTGTCAATCACAACCCATATCGCATTCTTCATTCTCAAGGTATGAGGCAACCCAACCATAAAGTCCATAGATATCTCATCCCACTTCAAAGTAGGGACTGGATGTGGCTAAAACAAACCCGAAGGTTTCTGGTTCTCAGCTTTAACATGTTGGAACATATAACAATGAGAGGAAAACTCATCAATGACATGCCTCATCCCTTTCCACCAAAACTACCTTTACATATCATAAAACATTTTTTTTGTTCCTGGGTGCACTACCCACAATGAATTATAAAAATCCCCAATCACATCCTTCCTTTCTCAAAAAAGAATAACAAAACAATTATGATAGCAAATAATTCCCTCTTTAGAGAGGGACCACTGGGAAATTGTCTCCCCATCATAAAATGAGTCCCGAATTCTGGAGAATTTTTCATCAAGATTTTTATTATGAAGAATCATCTCTAGAAGATCAAATGATAGTTGAAATCTGGCTAAAGAACCATCATCCCATTTCTCTTGAACTTCAATATGAAACTGTGCAAAGAGAGCCATCAATTTTGACTCTTTAAAAGATTCTTTCGCTGCCTAGGTTGGAAGTTTCCTACTCATAGAATCATCAATGACAGTCTCTTTCCTTGGGGTATATGTGATGTCAAAGTCGAAAGACTACAAGTACACAATCAAATGCCTCCAGAGAAGATTTAGTTATTTTTTAGAGAATATATAACTTAGGCATTTGTGATCTAAAAACATAGAAAACCTTTTACTAAAAAGGTAATGTCGTCAACTCTTAAGCGCATGAATCACAATTACAAGTTCAAGATCATGGGTAGGATAAATCTTCTCATGTTTCCAAAGATGACGAGATCCATAAGAAACTACATGGTCGTCTTATATAAGAACATAGCCCAAGCCTAAACCCGATGCATCACAAAAGACCACATAGCCCTTCCTGAACATTAGAAGATTCAACACTAGCACAGTAGTCAACAGACATTTCATCTCAAAAAAATAACTATTAAATTTAACATTCCAGGCAAACTTCGACCCCTTTCGTGTTAGTGCTGTCATCAGAGAATCCAACTTCGATAATTCCTTCAAGAACATGCGGTAATATTCAGCTAATCCCAAGAAACTCCAAATATATAATACATTTTGTGGTTTCTCTCGAGTCATAATAGACTTAACCTTTTCAGGATCAACTGATATACCCTTCTCAGACACCATGTGTGCCAATAATTTCACTCCTCGAATCCAAAAATCATAATTTAAAACCTTGGCATAGATTTGGTGATTTATCAATAGACTCATAACAGTTATCAGATGATACACATGATCCGCCTATGATTTAGAGTAAACAAGGATGTCATCTACAAAGACTACCAAAAAATATCGAGATACTCATGGAAAATATTGATATAAAATCCATGAAAACTGAAGGAGAATTTGTTAGACGAAAGCGAATAACAAGGTACTTATAGTGATCGTACCGACTCTGAAAGGTGGTTTTATAAATGTTAGACTCTTTTATCCTCAACTGATGGTAACTAGATCGAAGGTCCATCTTCAAAAACAACTTCTATCCTTTCAGCTAATCAAAAATATCATCAACGTATGGAAACATGTATTTTTTCTTTATCATAACTCGATTGAGATTTTGATAAAAAACCACATAAGTGAATAGAATCATCATCTTTTTTAGTGAAGAGAACCAGCACCACTCAAGGTGACACACTCAAGTATATAAATCATTTCTAGAGAAGATAGTCCAACAGGGACTTCATATCTTTTAGTTCTTCAAGTTCCATGTGGTAGGAGGTAATTGAAACTAGTTGAGTACTATACATTGAGTCAATAGAGAACTCAACTTCCCTTACCGGAGGCAGACTAGAGAAATCTGAAGGAAACACATTGGGAAACTTGACGATGACTAGAGGGAGGTCATTCCTCAATTATTCCCACTCCAAATAAAAAGAAAACTCTAATATCACTTTCCCAAAATATGGATAAGAAGGTCCATATCTGCTTGACATTGGGTCTCATTCTCCTTGAGAGACAAGAGATGCACCACTGGGTGTAAAAAAGTAGACATGTCGAAGATAAAAATTGATCCAAGATTTATTATAAATGATCTAATCCATCCCAAGTATGATTTCTAGATATTTCATAATGATTACTAAAAAAATCAAAGGAAACTCGACATCTGAAAGAGAGAAGACACAAGTGGGACTATGAAGACCCTTCTCTCACTCCATACAAAGGGGTGTAGTAATATCCATAACACAAGATAAAAGCTCCATATGAAGAATAAGAATATTGATGATATGGGTTTAAAAAACAAATGAGATGAAACAATATCAAATAGAGTAATCACTAATGATGATGATATAGTAATAGTACCTCTCACGGTCGCTAGACTAATGTTTGATTCCTCTAAAGACTCTTCCACTGTGTGAAGAAGCTTCATTTTGGATGCCTGTAGCTCGAACCCTTTTGTACATGAAGCACCTATTTTTCCTATAGTTTTAGGAGGAACTAATGATCATGTTCCACTATGTGAATTAGAGAAATGATGGAAGAATCTATTTAAGTGCCTTGAACATTCACATGATCTACAGTTCTTGGGTGCCTCAGTGAAAACCCTCTTAGAATATTCTGGCTTTCTATAGTAATAGCAAGTCAAATAACTTCCTCCTGGTGTTGTAGGAGGTCCGGAATGACTCTTCCATCAATAACTACTATGAGAATCATCATGATTCCATTTTCCTTTGAAGGAACCAACACTGCCACTATGAGAAAAACAAACTCCCGATAACCCTGAATTTCCATCCACGTCCATTTCAACTATAATATCCCTATCCAGCACCTCAATATAAGTGAGCAGCTTTATCCAGAAAATCAGAGAATGAATATCTAATAAAATTCCAAACATGAAGCGTCAAACCTTAATCCTTTCATTATATACAATCTCAGGTGAAAACTACACCAACTCGACAAAACAATTTGAATACTCGGTCACAGTTTTGTCGGGATGATCAATCTTGAAAGACTCCATAGACATGGCCAACACCATTGAATCTAGATAGAACGGGTCAATGAAAATAACCTGGAAGTCCTTCCACTCTAAGCCTTCATGATTCGTTGTTCCCACCATAGTTTCCCTCCATCTCCTGCTTGGTCCTTCCAGCACGAAGGTGGAACACTTTATCTTGATCACGTTTGGCGTTTCCAAGAACTCAAACCAATGTTCTATCTTACTAAACCATTCCTCATCATGTTGAGGATTAGTGGAGCCTTTGAAAACTGGTGTCTTCTAGTGAAGGAACTCTTTAGAATGATTTCAAAGAACATCCCCCTAAGGATCTATAGCTATAGCCTGAATGACAACTTGGGGTGGTGTCTATCCCAGGGCATGGACAATGCGCACAATCACCTCAACTAGATTTGGGTCCACTGGAGGATTTTATCACTATAGTGCAGTAGAAAGATCCTCCTATATCTGATTTACACATATTCTTGGAGGAATGATGCTACTAAACATTAGCATAATAAGTTAAAAACATTAGATTCACACTCAAAATAAGTAGAAAGGAAAAATTATTCCAAAATGATAGAAAAATAGATTTGGATTTCACACTATCCAAATAAGAATAGGGGAAGTACTAAAAATAATCCATAATATTCCCTTCCCTAAATACCCCTAAAGACTTACGGTTCATTGCAGTGAGATCTCAGCAGGCACTCAACTGCAACTACCACTTAATTCCAGACAAGTTTTCAAATATGTATACCGACTTCAAGACAAAATCTCAACTACTTCCTTTAATAGAACTTTGTCACGAACCAACCCAAGTACCCTAGTAACCAGATAACTAATCCAATCCATACATATTTTAAAGGGAATTCCCGATCCCCACAAGATTTCAACTAGCTTCTGGAATCATAAAACATGTAATTGGGAATTATTTTTTCCACAAGACAAAGCGGAAGTAAGACAAGCAAGTCAATATTAATAAACAAGAAACTCCATTGGGAGTAATGTACCATAATAAAATGAGGCATAAAAATCCTAAAGTACCAGAACTGAAGTATTAAAAATAGGTAAAATGACTCCAAGGCCTCTGAGGAAACAATTCACCAGGACCACCGTTTAGTAGTTGGAACCACCTCCAAGTGATCTTTTCCCTTTACTCAAACCTAGAAGGAGAAAGTCAACAAACACCCAAAGGAAAACATAGGGTGTGAGCCTAAGTCTAGTAGAATACCACAAAAGATTAAATAACAGATTCCAAATATAGATTATCCAAATAAAATCTTTCAATTTTCAAAATAAATAGGTTTATAAATTCAAGAGCATATTTAAACAAAACATGCTATACAGTTTCAAAATGATGGAAAATACTTTTAAAGAAAAGGATTTACTTTATAAGAGATGTAATATTTCTAAAACAATGGATTAAATAAAATAGTTACATAAAAAAGTTTTTTGTAAATATATCAAGTAAAGCAGTTTTACAACATTGGAATACATTTATATCTCAAATATAAATAAACAAGTGAGCAACATGGTCATCTTCCAAGTAGGTATGATATTAATAACAAACTATAGGATTCCGTACTCTCTTAGTGATCTCAGAAAAATGAGTATAATCACGTACCCCAGACACTCACCCAAGGTGACTCGTTACCCTCCCATTGGGGATGTGACCCACCATAACTATGTTTTAGAACATTGTAATAATGTAGAGTGTATCCAAATAACTCACCAACTACCTCAGGCTTGCAAGTGATCTCACATTTTTGGAAATTTATTTTAAGACTGCTTAAAATTAAATTAAATCTCATTCTTAAATTTCAAAATTCCAATTTTACATTAAAAAAAAAATGGGTTTTAATAAAAAAACATTCCATTTTCACAAGATAAAATCACTAAGTTTATATCAAATCATTTTAAGACATTTTTAAAAGTTTGAAATTTATACAAAACTAATTCCATTAATTTCAAAATTAATTTTCCACAATTTAATTGAAATAATTTCCATCAAATCCATAATTTAAATTCAACAATTTAAATCAGCAAACTTCCATAAACACACCAAAATTCAATGGAATTGGGGGTTTTCAAAATTTCTATTCAAAAAATATTTCAAATATCCAGATTCATTGGAATTGGATTTTTATCAATTTAATTGGAATAAAAAGTGAGAAATTGAATTTGAATTAGAAATTAAAATAAACAAATAAATTTAGGAAAAATCAATTTGGCTATTTGGGACAGAACCAACTACCTCTTCCTAAAACTCAACACTCACAACAACACCCGTCAATAAGAACGAAAGTCATAAAAACCTAAAAACTCAACCTAGAATCAAGAAATAACACCACAGGGCATAGATCCATCAATTCCAAGATTATTAATTAACACACAAAGAACGGATAAAGAGATAATCACAAATAAAGTGGGAAAAACTCACCCAGAAAACACATTGTAAGCATAACGATGATCCAAATACAAATGAAAGAATTTGGAAGGGATTGATAGGTTAAAGATCACCAAGGGAATGAATTAGGTTGAGGAATTTTAGTTGGGAGAAGAGGGGAAAGAAATAACAAGTTTCACTGTCTATTTAAAAAATGTAGTCGGGGTATTACACAACGTGTATTCACAGTACATGTCATGAAACCATTAAAATTTGTAACCACTGAAAAACGCATCGCCTAGACTTAAATTCTGATGCTTCAAATTAAAAACCGATCATTAATTCCATCATGATGTGTAGTGACAACTCACTATTTGTACCCATCACAAAGCTAAGCTAATAAAAACCTGTTTGCAAGACCATTACAAGATGTGTATGCCTGTTACATGGTGTGTAACCCTATGACGGTCTACATGAAAAGTCAATTTAAAGTTGAGAATACAACAAATCTCTGACTTCACCATTATAGGTATCCTCCCAATCCAAACTCCACCCTAACCTATAAAATAAAAGGAAATACTAAAACAAGGTTTAAGGTATACCTATCAAAATGGTAATGGGGTGTTATACATCCCAAGTTTATTTTCTTTATTTATCTCAATGTATGAATAACAACTTCATAGAACAACAAATGTTCCTATCACTTCTACATCAAGTCAGGAAGACACTTTTTGGTTCTTTTAAATTAATCAAAAATCAATAAACATTCTATTATAGGAATTATTAAATACATCATTATAGATATGCAGTGTGTCTCACCCCATTTGTAACTTGAGAGCTTCAATGAATAACACTGAATATATTAAAATGATCTGTACATTCAAATAGAATATCTTCTTGACTCCTGATCTTTATCTCCAGAATGAATCAAAAATATCTTTGTGATATTAAAACCCTGATATTGGAATCATAAATATTCATATTTCATCATTTATAAATTTAAATAAATCTAGAAGAAACTCATCTAATGTTTCAAGATACATTTACTTCTCATTAATTTTTCCTCCTCTAATTTTCTTATTTTTTTCATAAAATTAGAAAAAATCACAATGTTCTTATGATGTTTCCAAAATTCATATCATCACTAGAATAGATATAATTTAAATCTCAAATCGGATCACCAAGATATAATTTGAAACATTCTCATTTTATATTACTAAATAAATAATAATGATCCTTCTACATCTCGGCATCCTTTAATTTTTCTTAGAACAAGAATTAATCAGGGCTCAACATGCTATCATTATATTCAGATCATTAATGAACATATCTAGCATCAACTGAATTGATTCAAAATTAATTCTATAATTTCACCATTTAAATATAATTTAGATCTTATAGAGTTTCTCATCCTTGGTATTCTCCTTTCTTAACTTGAAAATCACCTCCACTTAATTTTGGGCTTAAATCCCAAACCCATTTTCATGTTCGTGATATTTTAATTGATTAATATCAGTTTAAGAATCTTCACATTTTAATATTATTTAGAATTTATAATTCTAGAAATCTCATCATTCAGTATAAAAAGTTATCCAATTTTCAATAATTATTAATGGATACTAAGACTGCAAATTAATTTTTACGGTGAGGCTAGAGGATAGATACAAATAACTTATAAAATGTCTACATAGATTTCCAAATCATTTCTATTCATAAGATGATAATATAGATTCAAATGATGGTTATGTTGGGCCAAATTATGGTTACACGGTGCTTGAATGATGGCTATATAGATTATTTCATCCATGCATGCCTTCAAATGATGTTTATACAAATTTGAATCATGGTTACACAACAATGGAATAATCCATATGGAGTCTAGATATCATGATTTCATACATCCAAATAATGGATATGTAGAGTGTAAATGATACTTAAGAACACCAAGAGTGACGTTTGATGATCCTTATGATGTCAGGACTTCCCCAAATTCTATTTCAGACTCCAAAAACCATATTTGACTTCAAACACATACAACCTTCATCCAAGTGATTTTTATTATTATAAAAAACATCCATTAATATCAAAAATCACTTGGATAGACTCCTCAACACATGGGTCTTTAAACTGTCTAATAATATATCTCTTTAAAAGGATTATAATAAATATTTATGTCGTTCACAACACCCAACATATCCACTTCTACAAACTATTTTAGATAGTAATATTTAACTTGTTATAACTTGTCTTTAACAATAGGTCCAACTCATTCAATCAATTGATGTGATAGGATAGTACATTGAGATTTTCCATCCAATATCTTCAACCAGTATCCATGTCTTTTCTCCAATAATTATGGGTAGTGCCTTCATCGTCTAAAAATGGTGAATTCTTATTCCATCATATAATACTTTATGAAGTATTATCATATGTACATTAACAAAAAAATTAAACACAATCCAATAGAACATAAATATCTCCCTTTTTATATTTTTTCAATACTTTGATCTTCCAAATATATAAAAACCCTTGAGATACATGTAAATATTTCATTATAAGTTTATTTTAGTCACCCCCTAAATGAAAATAAATACAATGGAGGAAAAAAAATTCTCCCCCTTATTCTAACAATCTATATAAGGGGTTTTCTTCTAATGGAATAATTATTTTCCCCATTACTTAACCGATTTCAAGAACCATATTATACCTATTTATGTTTCCTTTACTTTAGAGAAGGAATGAACCATAGATAAATTAGTAATAGGACTTAAGTAATTCATATCCAAGTTTACATAGTAAATACCCATATAGAAAACAATATTGAGTTTACCAAATCATCTACGTTATCTATAAAAATCACTCAATGTGGCACCAACTCTAAAATTATATTATTGAGGGTTGTACAAACATATATTTAAAATTACTCAATAACCAAAAAAACATCACAAAAATCCTCAAAAATTTTCTTGTGAACATAATATTATTACCAATATTTTTATATAATCACTATGATTTGATGATTGGAATAATCATAAATCATAATAGAATTAAGAGAGTGAGTATTAAACCATAAACGTCAATATTTTTTTGGGGCTATCAAGATTCCATATTTTAAGAATATAAATATCTATCAATATTTACTTCATCACTTAATACCACTTAAGGGATACATTCCACACTTCATCACTATGGTTATTTGAAAAGGAATACCATCTAAAATTTCAGTATACCATGGAATAAATTTATTTTAGATTCACTATTAATTCTCTGTAAAAAGTAATGCTAAAAAGGTGTGGGAATAAGGTGAGTCTTCCACAGCACTTCAGTTGTAGTACTTAGGATGATATCTCTTCCTCCACCCAAATTATCTTTTATTTGAATCGTTAAAATGTTTATAGTTCTTCATGTTTTCATATTTCTTGGTTTTATATATCTATTATTTCTTGGGAAGAATGGTTTACTTTTAATCTTGAACTTATTACTTATCTATAATTGAATTATTATCATGACCTAACAAGGTACCTTTATAATTTTTCGCTTTTTATAACTTATTTTTTTCCTTTTCTATCTAATTCATCTATATTATCAAACATTCCTTAATTTCATTGTTTCTCTTATTATTTTGTGTGGACTCCCTCTTCACAATATTATTTTTGATATTGGGAGAAATTGATTTTTTCCTTTATTCCTAGACACCTGCATCTATTTTATGAAAATATCCATGTACTTTTTTAGAGTGTCTATATCTATATTTCACCTTTTAGCAACAAATTTATCATCATTTTACCTACACTTGTTTTAGAAACTTCTTATTCTTATTGGGAAAACTAATTTTGACAGAATTCTCCAAATTTCTCCTTAAGTAAAACTCACTTTATTTATTACTTAGATATTTTTCTACTACGGAATTATTTTATCATTATCATAAAAAAAATTATTGGTTTGAATATACAATCATTCATCATTTGTGTGGCCACCTTTTATACAATCGGCGTAGATGTTATCAATACAATCATATCTATTCTTTCAAGGAAAATTCCTATTCATTTGAACATCTAATTTCGATTAAGCAGGTTATCTATTTCTTTCAATAATTCCCCTCTTGATTAATGGTTTCTATAAATTAAAAATGTTGACATGTTATGCCAGAAATCTACAGTAATATGATCAAACCTCCAAAAACATGAATAGATGCCTACAAAACTCTTCCTTTTTCTTATAAGCTCTACTTGTCTATATTTTTTTTATGAGATCCATGCCATTTTGGTATATTTCCCCAATCTTCTTAGATCCAATTTTGGGATTTATTAACTAGTAATTGCTCACTTCCACCCTTGATATACTGTTTGGTTTACTAGTATCTTTGTTCATCCATATTTTCCCATAATTTGAATTTAATAAATCACTAACAGATTAAACAAATTTAATACCAATAGCTTTATGTGCATAGTGGGATACCTTCTACCATGCGAATGAGGTGGATTATTATACACATGTTCTCAGGATTTATTTACCACTAAAAAGATTTGATCCAATTGGAAAAAATCTTTGAAATCCTTTTGGAAGAAAATATCTTCATATATATTGGGGATGTTATTACTTATATTGATTCCAAATATTTATATTTCTGCTTTTAACTTGGGAAACTTTGGTTTGAGAGTGTTTTTTATCCTCCATTACTCTCAACCTATATTTCAATTCATCCTCTATCTTATAAATTTTTTCATCATGAACCATGTTACTTCAACTTGGATAATTGTCAAGATCTTTCCTTTTTTTGGATTTTACTTCCAATTGAGCTTCCATGACACAGAGTATAGCCTTGTGAGGTTCTTTCACATAATGGAACTTTTCTTTAAAAAAAATTATTTCCAATGCTTTATCATTAATAAAATATTACATACTATATTCGTCCTTTTAGAATTTCCCCCAACAAATCTATAAGGATTTCTCATTGGCCTTCAATTCATGGATGAGAGTGTTATATTTTTGTAACTTCAGTACAAATTCCTTTTTCATTACATAAGAATCATCAATCAAAAAGGATTTTTCATCATATATCTCTCAAATAAACTCACATATATAAGTATTAATTTTAGTAGGATATTTCTTTAGGTGACTTCCAAACTCAAAGTAGCGGATTTAAGAATCTTTATAATAGTTATCCTCAAGAAATATTGACTTTGATTCATTTTTTAATTTTTATTACAATATCTTACAAAAAACGTACCACTATAATAACCTTTAGTTAGTAGTTATTATTCCTTATTTTTTTAGTTTTTCTCAACTTATTGGCATCCTTATTTATCATGTTTTCCATTGTATTGGTAGAGATATCCATGTGTGTAACAACAAGAAATAATTCACATTATTCCATTTTAGGCTCTTTAAAAATATAAAATCTACACATAATAAAACCAAATGAAATACATTGGGTTGTCAAATGTTTATCCAATTAGTGGATAAAAGTTTCACTGATAGAAACTTAAATTCTTAGTAGGATATCTACAGACACCTAATAGGGGGTGAATCAAGTGTGACCTTTTTTTAAAATTCCAAATTCTCTTAGAAACTTTTACCCCTTGCTTATTTTATATGGACAAATTTTAATTTTGATCAAGAAAGAATACCACATGAAATGAAAGTAATGCAATTGAAGAGTATATGTGGTGTTTTAAAAAGGTTTAGATCAAATACCTAATCCTTGTAATTACTATTTTTTACCCTAATCATAGTCTCGTGACTATAATCAATAGGTGACTACAATGGTATAGTGATTCCCCCACCTACAAATATTCACATTGGGCCTATATTTTATAGTTTATCATAGGACATCTTCAAAATAAAATTCATAATAAAATAAAAGCTTAAAACTATGGTATAATTGCATATCCCAAGTAACATTTGTTCAATATCTTCCCACATTATATAAAAAAAGTTTTGTCTATCAACTCCTTCTTTGAATTCAATCACAAGTTTTGTAAAGGATGTCACTGCATCCATAGGAATGGTCTCCTTCCTATCAATTTTGGTTTCTTCAATTACCAATATATCTTTAGGAAAATACTTATTACTATGTCACTAATTAATATTCTCTTTATAACTCCTCAATATAAACTCTTCACCTAGATATCTCATTTCTCAAGATCTAAAAGTCCTGACTCTTATAATAATTTTATATACAACACATCAATATTTATTCAACTAATTCTTCTAAATATTATTTAACCATGGCTATCATGGTATCATTTTCCTCTCCATTATCTTAAATACTTAGTGATATTCTTTAATTTCATTATCATCTACTCTTATTTATTATTATTCTAGATTTATTAGATCCTACATGTAACAAATATCTTGGTTTTCATTAGTTGAACTCACCATTCTCTCTATTTCATTTTCCATTTATATACAGGTCACAAGGAAATACATTTTCTATATTTTGAATTTAGAAAACCCATAAAGTATTTTAGTTCCCAAAATACCCCATTAAATTTCTCACATTTTTCATACACAGTAGTGCTCCTCAGTATTACATTCTTCTTGTCTCCTCTACTGCAATCTCCTAGAAAATTCTATTAGTTCCCTTCACTTTTATGATACTTATTTAACAATATTTTTTCTCAGTTGAATGATCTTATAGATTATTATTTTAGTATACATCAAGACACTTATCTTATTCCTCATCATCTTCTAAAAATATCCAAATCATTTCTATCTTTGTGCCATCTCAATCTCATCTTATTCATCCATCTAACCACAAGAAGAACTTCTTCACAGCACAATAGATATTTTAGATACTTCAATTTTAGGTTGGGATCACATTTCCCATTCTTTTAACTTCCATGGAAATATATAAATAAATTATTCTTAGATGCATGAAATAAATAATTATATATATGAAATGTGGTTCACTGCATTTATATCTCTAGGGATTCAATGAATACCAGTATAGACATTAATATATTCTTACATTAGTTACACACAATTCACTATCTTGATGATATTCATGTTATTTAATGATTTTTTTAATATAATTTTATTGGCTCTAATATTTATAAATAGAACCCTTTAATATTTTAAAAAATATTTATGAATTTAATCATAGTGTTTATACATTGTTTTGGGAATTGTAAAACCCCAAATGTTGGTATATTAAAAATTATAGATTTATTAACACACACACATGAATAATATCAAAAACGTTGTATTATCTCCCAACTTGAATCTCATGTGTGAAAATAGAGACCTTTTTTGAATTTTTAATGTAGGTTTTACCCTAGGACTGATATAAGTTTCATTCAAACTGGTTGTTTCAGTGAAGTGCAGTCGTTATAGTATTAATTGATGATTAAATAAAATAATTATTTTATTGTCCATTTAATTAAAACACCCTAGAAAAATTATTATAAAAACATAATTATTCCTAATTTATAGGGTTAGAGGCATGAACCAAGAGATTAGAGAGGCGATGTTCATGGTATAGAATGTTGGTGTTGACCTTTGAATCGGGGATCGATCATAGACGTGTCAGGATACAATCAAAACTTCAATAATGATGATGAAAGATTTGTTATTTGTTGGAAATCAATCCAATATCAAGGTATAGATTTTTAAATATTTATCAATCTCTATTTTTATTCTTGATGTGTACATGGATTCAATCCCCTTGAATTAAATCCATGATCTCTTTATTTTTCAAGATCCAATCAACTTTTAGTTTGAACCCCACTGCTTTTATATTACATGAAGGAATCACAACTTAGGGATATTGATTGTGAGATATTTTGAAACTAGATATCCATATGAGATACTCCAAATGTATTCTTTAAAATTTAAGATCACATCATCATCTTCTAGGGGTGTATAGGGGTTTCAGTCACTCTTAAAGAGGAGATGCAAACAGAGTTCCATACATCCCCCTTAGTTGTGCATCCTAGTCTGAAAAAGGCATACTTGGATCTTCCATGGATGATTCAGTGTCCATGGATGAAGAAGAGTGTTACTGGGTTCATTTATTCATGTTTCACCGGTCAATGATTGAAGGCCATGTATCAAGTTATGGTGGGCCTGAAACATCCTTTTGAGGTACTGTAATGGAATCAAAGTTGTATATCCATGGGTTTTACGATAATATTTTCATGGATGACAAGAGTTCACAACACTATCTAGGTGATCATTGATTGAATAACTATTTAATCCTAATTCATATACATCATATATCATAGTTTAGTGGAAATATTGGTAAAATTTTATGTATAGAATATCATGTGACTTCATGATGTTCCTTCAATTATTTTCTCAGATCACAATTCTTGATTCACATCTCATTTTTTGAAAGGTTTGGATGAGGATTTTGGGATGAAATTTTTTATGATCATGGGGCTCAACCCCTAGATATATGGATCGAATGATTTGACCACTCAATTCCTAGAGGATTAGTTATGTAATTTCATTCTAAATGTTTTCCAAAGTTGGGAGGATCACCTACACATAGTGTAATTTTCTTAAAAAAACTATCAAAATACTATTGGTATGTTTCCATTAAATTTCCTTTGTGGAATACCATATAGGTCACTATTATGATTTTTAATGTTTGTAGAGTCAGTACTTATGGGTATGGAGTTTGTGAAGGAAATGATAAAAAATTAAAAAAACTTCCAAGATAGTATGAGGATAGTTTAGATTCATCAAAATTTTTAAACAGACTAACTATGGATGACTTTGGAGTTTAGTGAGGGAGTCCATGTGTTTCTGAAGGTCACGCGTCACCACGAATTGTAGATATTTAGTAGGTATGAAAAGTTATCTCTAAGATTCAATGGCCAGTTTTAGGTTTAGTTTAGGATTGGTGAGCTTACATATAAATAGATTTAACTCCTTAAGTAGATCAAGTTCATGATATCTTCCACATTTCATAGTTGAGGAGATATGTTTATGACTCATTGCATGTTATCAAATGGGGATATATAGACATTGAATACAAAGACACCTTTTTGGAGTACCAATGGTGATTAAGGGTTGGTAGGAGAAGATCCTTCATGGTATATTTATTCATATTTTTCATGTTCTATAATAGCATGATAATATTCAAGAGATCTTGTGGGAGTGGGAGAACCAAATGTGGGCTTACTGCCCTCAACTATTTAGGTAGTTCCTACTTTTTTTGGATGAAAATCCTTAAAGTTGGAGAGAGTGTAATGGATATGGTTTTTTATAAGACGTTTTGAGTATTTTTAATAATATTTATGTAGAAATTAAAAGATTTGGCACAATGTTTTATGAATCATAAATCCTCAATGTTTATATATTTAAAATATTAAATATATTAACACATGGGTATGTATGATCTAAAACCGATGGAGTATCTTCTTAATGGAGTCTCAGATGTGGAAACATGGACCACTGTTGAATCCATAACATGATCATTACCTAAGTAATTATGTTAGTTTCATTGACAACTATAGCGACCCTAGCATTTTACATATAACATTTTTTTTATTTTAAGCCTAATTAATCATTAGAGTACAAGCCAAGGATCGTTAAGTCTTATGTCTTGGAAGACTAGGTACATATAACATAAAACATGGGGATAAAAAATTACTTCTTTATTTAATCTCCATAATGAGATCCTAACTTCCTTTCAGCCCTTACATCCACATAGGGTACCCTGGGGAACACATAAATAAAGGGATGAGCTAAAAATTCCCAGTAAGGGAATAAACATAAGGATACACCTCAAGCACATGAATTAAGAGGCATGACATAATGATAACCAAAGCATGAAACTTATGAAATCATTTAATATAAGCATGGGATGATATAAACATTTAATCATATAAATGTGGAAGAATATTAAATCATATCTTTAGTACGGGTCAAGGCTAACTGCCAATCCCGTTTCCCATTTTAGTACGAGTCAAGGCTAACCACCAATCCCGTTTCACATCGCATATCGTGAGACTTAACCCAATGCATTGGAGTGCTATCTGGGTGAACCCATATCAACATATTCACGAATATTCTAGCCACATAAATAATATTTCCACATAAATAATCTTTTCACATAAATAATCATACATAATCAACCATACATAAACATAAGGTTACCCATGGAAAGAATTGGGTACCATAATCATGACAGAAAACATATCCAATGGGCGTATCACGAAAGTGTCCATGAACAGAAGGGATTAGAACATACATGGGCATTAATTAGGTAGAATAGGCATATAACACGGTAAGTGGTGTCAAATATAAGTGACAACATATAAAAAATTTATTTTAGAAACATTAGGATTAAAACATTTTTGTGTGGTTTTAAGGAAAACACTCTAGAGATTTTCAAATAGAAAAGAAGACATTATTTTACGTAAAACCAGAATTGAACCAAGAAGTTTTTCATAATAAAAATAATGATTTTATAAATACAATGGTGTTTTAAAACATAGGATGGAGTTCACTTTAAATTTGGGTAAAAATTTGGGAAGTCCCCTTAAAATAGGTTCGCTTAACGGAAAGTTCTAAGGAGGGAATCTTTCAAAATAATGTATATCCCCAAAAGAATGTGATGAAAGGGTATTGATATAATAATCTTGTACAAATAACCATAATTCATAAGACTCACATAGATAGATAAGATAGCACCATTTTGAAAGAAAGATAAGGCAACCCAAATGAACAAAGAAGGTTCGGGTAGAATTCGTTATGATTTTATCGGAATGGTGTCAGGTGTGACCAAAAGGGATTGATGAGAGAGAAATGGAGTTTATGATCACTTATAAATCCAGGAGGATGTATGGGGGAGGTTATTAAACATACCCCATCATTTTCTAATACACATAAAAAGGAAAAGTATATAGGACAATCTTGATTAAGAGAGAAAAGGGGAGGATCCCTTACCTTAAATCTTTTGGTGTTCTCCACTTGTTATTAAGGACTTGAATAAACAAATTAGTCTTATTAATTAATAAGTGAAGAACCTATTATATATTAAATTTATTTATTATAACCCTTTTTAGTTCATTCAAATCCTTTTTGATTAGTTACAAGGTTCAATTTCATTGTTTGGGCTCGTTTGTTTATTTGGCTTTAAAAGATTGGTTCACTTATATTCAAGATTGGATTATATACTAGATGAAAATGGTTGTCCAGAATTGAAGTTATATTATTTAGTTAATATCTAGGAGATTTCATGGTTTTAATTTTAATTAGGTTACTTAGAGTGATGTTGAATTATTACATATATAAACTTAGTGATAACCGTTTTTGTTATTTGGTGGGTTTGATTACAAAGAATGTGTTTTGATTTATAAATTAATTCCATTTGTACCAAAAAATTAAAGAACAAAAAATAGGATATATTACATATAGAATAATCTTTTTCAACCATAACACAAATGGTTTCATGACCAAAATTAAAGATAATGATAGAAATTGATACATCGTTGTCCTTGAATGTGCTAAATTTGCACATCTCAAATGGTGCTTTCATTTCTTTCAAATAAAAGGGTGGGGAAAGGGGAGAAGATAATGAAATATACCACTAGAATGAATAAATTACAGTACATGTATGTTACTGGATTTATCATACTATTATGTTTAAGGGATGTGAGGAAATAAAATAAAAAGAAAAGAACTTAAAAGGAAAGAAGAAATTTGGGAAGAGGAATTTACCTCTTAAGAATTCCTCCTTTAACAACCTCTTAAGGGGAGAGGTTTTTGTATTTAGAGGATTTTGAGAGCTTTTGGACGTGGGGGAGGACCTTGGGGAGAGATTTGGGCAGAATTTAGAGAAGTCTTGTAGCTTTATAGGAGTGGAGAGAAGAGGGAGTGATGGGGGATTTTTTATAGTGGAGGAGAGGGGGGATATCATGATATTATAATCCTTAATTTATTATTTCTTCAGAAGACAAAGAATAGTAAGTATTCCATGACCAAGAATAGTAAATGGGTCATGTGAATTCTAACCATGGGTGGTGACATCATCCAGGATGCTAGGAATAGTTTATTTAGCTTATAATGTATATATACAGTAAATTACCGTATTTTACAATTCATTAAAATTTCAAGTATTTCAGAAAAATATCAAAAATTAACCCTAACCATTATTCAGCATGTAGAATCCAAAAATGAATTAAATTTTTCAAAAATAATTTTCTAAATATGATTATTTTAATATTTAATTAAAATCATAATTTATTATCAAAAATCATATTTAAAACATGAATTAACTCATTCTAAAACATAGGTATATTTTACTTCCTACTTGTATATTATTTTTATACTATCATAGGTGAGGTTACTATTAATTAGGGTATATCTCTATTCATAATGGTATGTTACTATTCATTAGGGTAGGTTACTATTCACCAAAAAATTAAGTTTTTCTTATCGGACTCCAAAAAACCTCTTCAACACAACCGTGTATGTCAGATTTTCAAAATTCCAAACACATAAGTGAAAAAATTATTTTTAAAGGTCACTTATCACTTATTAGTTCATTATTATGTGATTTTATGGCATATTTATAAGAAGGTAATTTCCATTAAAAACATTGGATCGTTACCCCAATGGTTGTTTCGGTAAGTGAAATCATTGGCGGATTAATATATGATTAAATTAATTAATTTTTTTTTCTTTTTACTTACCCATCCCAAGAAAACTTCTTATAAAAACCTAATTATTCATAATATATAGGGTTATCTGTATGACCCTATAGATTGTAGAGGTGATTTCCAGGGTGAAGAACATTATTAAATACCTTGGAATTAAAGATCGATCATGGATTCATCTAAATTAAATAAAAAATTCTATAGCGGTGTTGTGAGCTTTATTATTCATTAATGATCGATATGATATCAAGGTATGGTTTTATTAATACAATTTTAGACCTTTTTTTATTCTTGGTGTATATATGGATTCAATCACTCTAAGTTAAATCCATTATTGATTGAATTTTCAGGGTGCTATAAACTTATATTTTTTACTTAAAATTTTTATTTAATATTGTTGATGTCGAACCTTGTAATTACCATTTTCTTTCCATGTATTTCACTACCATAGGAAAATATTGATTATGTGTGGTATTCATCATTATATATTCCTATTTTTTCTTGGATTTCCCACTCGTTTCTTACCATGTTCATCTCATCCAACCATTTGGTTCTTTGGTTCAACAATTCCTATAGCCTAATTTCAATGCACATTTTCTTATCGGGCTAGTGAAATGAAGCTAAAATTTTAGTGTTAAAAATGACGATGCAAGTATGGTTTTCAATTAGTGGTGTGATGAATTCTAATTATTCCTCAAACAGTGATTTTTATGGTGATGGTATCATAATGGGATCTCAATATTTGGATGAACGGTGACTAGAACCTATTTTCTGAAAAGGTATTTACCATTGGTCAACATAGTTGTAGGATTTTTTGTGGATATTTTAGTAGCAGCAGTGCATCAGGAAAATATTTGGGGGATATGTAGTTATAAAGAACACATGTTGTGTGTCTTGAAATGTGGTTATAGGGTCTGATCTAAGTTAACTATCACATGGTCATGTGTTCAGTACCACACACCATGTCACATTGTATAACCTGCTCGACATGTATGGTAAATATATGCTTAAGGACCCATGTAACCTCAAATGAGATTTATACTTGTCCACACACCTTGTACCCTCGAAAGTACATGACTTAGGAAGATGGGGTACACGTTGAGTACCTACATAGCCATGGAACACCATGTGACCTCTCTAAAAGCCATGTATTTGGGTGGAGTCACACCATGTGCAACAACATAACAAAGCTATCTATAAATACTGGTATAACACATCATGTACCCCTAGGACATGTTATGTACTATCCTTTGTCTTGGGATAGTTCTTTTAGATGTAGATTTACCCCACATAATTTCCAAGTGGAGTTAGTATGTCACATGTTGGGACTAAGATCCTCCTAGGGAGTTGGTAGTTCACCAATGTGAACAGGGGTCAGGATCCTCAAACTGAGAAATCAGATAGAGTCGATATTTCACCAATATTATGGGATATGGATCCACTATATATAGAGTCGGTATTTCACACATGTATGGATCTTGAACTGGATAGGAATCCTCCTCTAGATTCATTATTTCACCCATATTCATGGGGCATAGATCCTCCAGCATATCTGAGTAAATGACCGTGTGTTTTTCTCAAGACTTCTAGATCAAATGTCAGTAATGCAGAGTTTTTTGGTTGGATGTGAATTTTTTACTGTACGTTGGGAATTGAGTACCTATTATGAAAATATTTGGGTTATTTCTTTCATTTTTCCTTCTTGGTTATGGTATAGAGATGACTCTTACTTTTGATTCTTTAGTTTTTGGTGATTTCAGGGTGTCCTACTGGGTATGTATAAACTAACCAATATAGGGGATATTTCTAAATCAATCAATTATTACAAAGAAGAAAGTATATTAAACAGAGATCTAGGGGAACCCAGTGTTGTGATGATTAATAGAGATTAGGGGTTGTAGTAGCATGGATGTTGATGGAATGGTGGTTTCATACTGGGACTATTTTCCCTCTTATTTCCAGGTTGGACCTACCTACTAGTCATTATAACTACATTTTTCCTTCATTTATTTGACTATGTATTATCATATATAGATGTGGGATATTAGCGGTTGTGTCTTCATTAATTATTAAAAAAAATCGCTTTCAAAATTACCCTAGTGTATGAAGATATGTGTGCATATGTATAGGTGGATTAGGCTAAGGACCCTAAAATTAATTAAATTCATTATTAGTGGTAGTCAAGAGCCCCTGGATTTTAGAGGCAGGCATGGGGTAGAACTCTTGACTTAACGTCAACAAGAAGGTCCCCGGTGGATCAGTTCAGGTCAATAAATTTATGATAAGTTATGTTGGATTAAATTCAAGGAATATAATTATTTCAAAATAGATTTATAAATTACACTTGGTTTCAAAAAAAATTGTAGAAAATAGTTTAAAGTGTGTGATGATTCTATTGAAACTAAAGTCCTGGTTGGAAAATTGTTTAGAAATGGTATTTTGTAAAATAATCTACACCCTTGATCTGAGACCTGTTATCTTGTGTGTTAGATAAGTTTTTCCATGTTGAGAGTTTTAATTTATTATTATATTATTCTTATATAAATGGTATGGGAATTTTATTTAAGATTTTATTATAGGGTTTGGATGATGAATTGATATTGAGATTCTTTTATATGAGTTCTATTATTGACATGTGATTAATGTTTAACAAATTTAATACCGACTCTAGTAGAAAAGTTCATGGGAACCTTTGATGATTAGGTAAGGAACCAAGGAAAAGTACCAATAACCTTTAATCCAATATCCATATCCTTATACTACACCACAAAAAACACACTACTATGAATTAGAGGTGATTTTACTGCTATGCATTAATGTAACTCTATCTAGTTCCCCAGATATAAATTGATATGGTTGGTTTTGAACACAAAAATGTATGAAGATAATATTGTTCTTTGAAATTAGATCTCTTAGGTATTCTCCCATTATTATTGTTTTTAAATATTTTTTTACATGATCGTGTATGTTTTACTCAGTTTCTCCCTTACTGGTACATTGTGATTATGATGCAGCTTTAATTTCATTCATTGTTTTCCATAATTCATTCCACTTTATTTTTATCTATTCCTATGGAATAATATAAATATATACTTATTTTATTGTTCATTATTAATTTTTTCATGGTTATTTAGATAATTTCAATACTTGATTGAATTGGTTGCTTATTTCACTTTTCAACTATTTATGTTTACTTATATTTTTTATTCCTTATTCGTTTTTTTAGTTCCTTTTTATTATATTTTTAAAAGTGGTTTAAAAATATTTTGTAAGGGAAATTTTTAAACTATTATCTTCATTCTCTCATAGAGTGGATTCATGTTGGGATGTTAGAGAGTAACTTTAAGTCATGAGGAAATCATCAACTTGGTATTTAGGAACATTTTGTTTATTTTGGAACTAGAATATACTAAAAACTTCAACCTTTCATGTATTCATTAAAATCTTGTATAATTTTTTGATTTATTCCTCTATGGTTTATGGTATAGTGGTTTAATTCGATTTTTACTTTCAATCATTCCTTTTATAGTTTAACATATATTTAAAAATGCTTATTTTGATAATGCATGGAAGTCCAGCGAATAGATGTATAATGAAAGATTCTCAGAAATCCTCTATAGAATGTTTATTTATATTTATTGGGAAAATAATTCCCTGGAGCCTGACCATGAGGCCAGGGCACTAGTTTCCGTCCTGTAGGGATTAGGAATGCCCTTCAGGCCTTGCTACGGGGCGACTTAAGTACCCGGATCAAGGGGATCCCATGTTTGTTTGTGACATGAAATGCCTAAAAATTATTAATTACAATGAAAATAAATAAATAAATAAAAATATAATAATTCCCTAAAAAAACTCTTAAATCATATAACTTAAAATAAAAATACATTTAAATTTTAATAATATATGTTTTAGCTTATTTAGTAAAAAATTATGTATTAAATTAATATTTATTTATCCATCTTTGGAATATATTGTGTTTAAAATTCATATTTTAATTAACTAACTATCATATAACAAATAGTAATGATAAGAAAAATAAATGAAATAACTCATGGCAAAATAAATAGTATTTTTTCAAAATAATATGTTTTTTCCATGTAATATTTTATTTTATTTAAATATTAAATTTATAATATTTTGAATTTAAATTTAATAAAATTTAATTCAATCTTGTAATAAAAATTTTAAAATTATATTAGGGATAATTTTAGGGGTTTTTTTACAAAAAAAAATATATATTTTTTGATTAATAATAAAAAAACATTAAATTTAAAAATACGGTAAAATTTATGAAATAAACATGATTGAAATATTAATTAAAAATATATAAAACATTTTTCATGAATTAAAATTTATTTAAATATTGAAATAATATATTTAAAATTGACAATTAGAATTCAGAAACAAATATTTGAAATTTTGAGGCATGTGTAGATTTTATTCTAATAAAAAATTATTATTGAATCTTTACATTTAATTGTGTATTTCTATGATTATATTTAGTTTGAATATGTTTTAATGTCAAATAAACCTCCTTTTTTAGTCATGGACCAATAAAATTCATAATAATCAACACTATTTATAGTATTTTTCCAAAATGATAAAATAATCAATATGTTTTTCAAAAATATCGTTCCCACTTGGATATATAAACACATTTCCTCCACCCTTATCTCCTCACTTTCCAAAATACTTATATTACAAAATGTATACTAAAATAACCCTATAAACTCTTATATTCATATCACTAATCCGCTTTTTTAACCAAAAGTCCCTCCCCCAAAGGCATTAGGCTTAATCCAAAGGATGTGACTCAAAGTGCGAGGTAACGGTTTCAAAACCCATGTTTTTCATTTCAATTATTCCCTTACCCATTCTATAACATAAATTAATCATTAAAAGTAACATTTAAATTGATTCTTTAATATATTTTAATTTTTTTATAAAACTTTGAGATCAAATGGTTTATCGATTCTTTTTAAAACCCACTTAAATACAACATTTCACATGTTGTAGTTTTATACTACCTAAGAAAACGATGATATTTTATTTTTAAATTATTACTTTCATATCTATTATATTTTTTTATTACTGAATATAAAATAGTAATAAAATAAAATCATTTATATGATTCTAGGATGATAAAATTGGAATATAAATAATAACATTAAATGTAAGCAATATTATTCATTTTTAACTATAAATACAATCAAGGAAGATTCCATGAATTTTAACCATATATTGTTTTATAAAAATCCATCACTTATTCAATTCTATAAAAAATACTCAGTGACTCTTATTTATCTTATAGAACCATTGGATAATTCCCTTTTATAATTTTCAATACATCTAAGAGGTTTTGTTACCATGAACTGAACAACATCAAAGTGGTCAAAGTTAATAATATAAATTTAATAAATAAATAAAATGTGATAAAAATATATTATAAGAGTGGAAAGAGATATGAATTATTTTAATAAATAAATTAATTAATTTTCCTTTATTACTCATAAAATCAGGGGTCTGTCGAAAGCAAGTTTGGACTTGAGGTATGGGTTCCTTTCTTATTCTTCCACAATTTTTCTCGTTTTGGAAAATATGATTTCTATATCCCTATTTATCCATATCTTCATATTTATTACTTTTTAATATTCTTAAATTATTACCTTTATTCTTTCCCTTTTTATTTTTCTTTATATATTCATTCAATTATTTTTTTCCATTATTTTTTCCTTAATTTAAACATTACGAATATTATCAGAGAAGCTTTTTTGGTTTCTCTCAATTTTTCCTACATTCTTATAATGTTGTTCCAATTTTATGAAGATCATTTTCTCTATATTATATTCGAATGAACCCATACTTTTTATTAAATAATATTTTTTTTATTTATGGTTTTATGGAAACATTGTTCTTTTACCCCCTTTAATGACTATTTTTCAGTTTTATTAAAATTTTAATTAAAGAGTTTAATTTAATGATTTTTCTTCATCTTTTTATGTAATATTTCTATCACATTGAGGTATATTTTCATTTAAAATAATCCTTTTTTAATAATGAATGTACAATATGATTTAATCCCTTATTTTCGTTGGATCCTACATGATACCTTGATGTTTATTTATTTATGGAATTATTATGTTACCTATTTCTTTTTCATGTGTTAATTTCTTGTTTATGATTTTTATATGCTTCCTTTTTATGTAGAACTCATAAGAATTATGTATTATGATAATGATTGGTTCTAGAATTATTTATCCCCCTAATCTATTGGGTAATTATTTTATCTCATGAGATGTTATGTATGATGTATGGGTAGTGAATCAAGATCATAATGTTATGATTTCTTGGTTGTGAGACTTGACTTGTGACATGCGTAATGATTATGCCACATTATTTTGATTCTCATTATTACCATGATCCTATTACATGTTGTATTTTATTTTATGTTTTTATGTGATTGTTTATGATCCTTGACTTTATTGAACCCATGTTGTGATTATTGACTCTCTTGGAATCTCACCATATGTATATCATATTTTACACCCTTACTGGCTTTATAACTCACCCCATTATTTAAATATATCTACAGGTTATCCCACATAGTAATAAGAGTACAATGAGATCTGGGAATAAGTTATTAATATTTAAATAAATGACTATGTTTTTATTTTATATATGTTTTATGATGTACCTAATTGACCAATTATGTTAGACCTCCAGATTTCTAGGATTATTTTATGGATAATTGTATTAATAATGATGTAATAATATGTGTATGAGAAACATTTCATTATATTTGGTATTAGATCAAGGTGTAGTTATTTTTAGGTATTGATTTAGATAACCTGAGAGGAAATATACGCTAAATAACCTATATTTACACCTAGATAGTCATAAGTTAGGATATAAAAGTAATTATTGAGTTATTCATTTTTCCTTCCAAATTTTCCTTTCTTATACTTAATAATTATAATATTCTCAGACCTAAGTTTATTTTGGTTTTATTAAAAGTTTATAAGAATAATCATATTGATAAATGTATTATAGTTATCCATTTTTGAACTTCAAATGAATTATTTGATCCTAGCTCCACACATTCATTCATATTACACAAGTTATTTTAAAATATGTACTCACCGCCTCGAAAAAATGAAGTTTATATAGTAGTGAAAACATAAAGAAGTGAAATAATTATATCAAAAGTATATATTTCTTTCCCAATTAACATTTTGGGAAGAATATTTCTATAAATTTAGTTATTATATGTTTGGTATGATTTTATGTTATCTTAAGAATGGAATGTTTTCCCTAATATTTAGAAACTATCAACTTCTAGGATAGGAAAATTGATTTACACATCCCAACCCATCCTCCAATTCTATAAAAATTCAATTAGAATTATGAAGATTCTTTCGAAAATCTTTCTCGAGCATGGATATTATTTCCTTATGATGAATCATACCTTGCTTAAATGAGTAAATAAAAGGAAATTATTTTCCATGAATAAATTCCCATGGAAAGGGAATATATTTTTTGTATTCTCTAAAGTGTTTAGTGATATTCCTCATGACAGATAGGTCAAGTTCTCTATAAAACTTATTCTCAAAGCTCTTCCCATATCAAAGTATCCCTATATAATTTTCCCATTCAAATAGAAGTATTGAATAATAAACTACAAGAAAAAATAGAAAGGGGTTTTATATTCCTTGGTTCTTATCCAAGAGGTTCCCCAATACTCTTTTTCAAGAATAAGGATGGATCGGTGCATCTCTACATTATTTATCATTAACTTAACAAAATCATGATAAAAATAAGTATCTACAACCTCATATTTTAACTTGTTCGACAAACTACATGGGGATTAATATTTCTCAAATATTTATCTTTAATTGGGATATCATCAATTAAAGGTTAAAAAAGAGTATAATCCCAAGACTACCTTCTATACAATATATAGACACTATGAGTTCATAGTAATCCCATCTTGACTCACTAATTCTCCTAAAATATTCATGGACTTGATTAATATATTATTTATGGATTGCTGAAAAAATGGTAATGGGTGTACAAAAATATTGTTAAAACCTAAGTTATATATATATATATATATAGTATAGGGGATACCATGGTTGAATCTAGAGGGGTTGAAAAATTCAACTATCACTTTTAGTTAAAAGGGGTGGGTTTTGTGATTCAGATTTAGGTACTTTAAGAACAATTTAGAAAAAATTATTTTATCGAAATATATAAAAGGTGATGGGTATATTTTTGTATTAACAACTAGAATGTTATCTTGGTATTTCAAAAAGTTCACTCTTCTTCTTATTATTTAAAAAATGAAGGAATCCATAATTACTTTATCAATATCTATAAGTTGAATGAAATGGTGAGGATTAATATAGAAGTAAACACTACTTGATAAAACATCCTAAATATATATGTTAAAAGGTATAATTTTCACATTAACATTAAACCACTAAAAAAATACTCAGAAAAATCACAATCAGTTTTTACATTTCCTAAGCACTTCAAAATAAATTCACTATCCTCCTAACACGTATCAACAATTTCTAGATACAATATACTTTGTCTATCTTATTCCATAAAATATAAACTAAACTTTGTGTAGGGATATACATTATTATCAAACATGGTATTAAAAAATAACCATAATAATATACATTAACAAAATCACACTCAATTTATTATCCTCCTAATGAATTTTGAAATCAATAAATCTCGCGATATTTTTTATTCATTAGTAGCACATAATCAATAATTAAATTTTGGTTTTTCTTCCCCTTTACCAGTAACTAAAGTATTCTTACCCTAATTTTTTAGACTCAAATATAGAAGGAAGATAATAAAAGAATATTACAGTAATAGCAGAAAATTAAAAATAAATCTTAGAAAACTCAAATAGCAGCAACACATGATGAACTCCCATCCTAATCATAATTCTATAAGTTTTATATATTATTTATGTCTTTATTTTTACTTATTCAAATCCTATGATATTCTTTACTTTAAACTCAAATATCCACTTAATATTTCATGATTCCTTCAAACCCACAGCTTTGAGTTCCTTTTCCCTACATCGATTAATGCTGGTATCTTTCAAAATTCACTCTTCCTTGATTCAAAGATATTTTCCCAAATACCAATTTAATTATATAGGCTCCACATGGTATTATAATATCTCCATAGTTTTTATTTCCTCTTAATATTTAAAAAAATTACCCCCCCCCCCTATACACACACACACACAATAAGCATGTATCTAAATTTTTCTAAGGTAATGACACTTAAAAAATGCATGAATGGCTATTTCATTCAATACCTTTACTAAACTTTTTAATGTAGACTCAAATTGACTCTTATGAAATGAATATTTACTCTTATTGTTTCCACTAATATCTTATTCTTTGAAATTTTCTAAGTAATTATTTCAAATGACTCTTACAAGATCCACAATTTTCCAAACTTCCACTATGCACCTCATATGAATCTTCATTTTTTCCAGGTGAACCCTATTATTTAATTTACTCTTAATAAATTAATAGTTTATATTATAAAATTAAAGGTCATATGAAGTTATACACAAATAGAAATGGTAAATACCCATACACATATCTAGTCCCTAACCAAATGACCCTTATTAAAATTATAATGAATCTTATAATGAGAATAATGGCTCTTGTGAAGAGAAAATTGACTATTATGAAATCCATATTTTTTAATTTATCAAGTACATAGTTAAAATTAATCATAATAACTTCTAGTAGTTTCTTTCTTCCACTTAGGCATGGTGATAATGACTCTTTTGAATTCACAAACTTGTCCAAATATTTAGTATAGAGATATAAAATGAATCTTATGAATCTCAAGGAATATAAAATTATTTATTAATGGCTAAGTCAACGATTCTTATATCGAGTGATTTCTTGGTAGAATGAACCATATGTATCAATAATTAGTGAGATTTATTTAATTATAAAACTAGATTCATCCTCAGATACTTAGTAAACTTCCTCCTTTATTGCAGATGGCATATTTACCCTTTAAATTTTTATCCATCTTCTTCACCTCCATAATATATATATATATATATTAATATATAGACATTAATTTTATTTAAAAAAATAAATAAATTAAATAGATACAAAAAAAATTCCATTTTAACCAATATTCTCCAAATCCAATGTAAAGAAATTGTAATCTCAAAACATTATAGAAAATAATGAATTAATAAATGTGAGTGAATAAAATAAAAAAAATAAAAAATATAATTAATTTAATGACTCTTTTAATTCCCTCATACTTAATCCTTAAACTCCTAAAAAATTTAACATCAAATAAATTACCAAAACAAAATTTAAAACATCATTCCATGTGAGTTCAGTTTTTAAGAGTCATTCCACTTAAACTCATTATGCCTCATAAATGTTCTTAATTATATATCCTAAATTAAGTATATTCAATTAATTTTGACTTTTTTACCATTCTCAAATAATCATTTAGACCTAACATCATAAAATTATACAACTTAACACTCAATTATGAACTTAACCAAAAAAGTTCATTCCAAGAACATGAAGGGGTCACTATAGAGTTAATAAATTTCTAAATCCATACACAATGAGTCAAGTAATTTTTATAATCATGATTAAATTTTATGTTTGTTTTGTGAATATGTATTTTGTATACTCTAATTTTAGAAATTCTAAAAAAATATAGATTTTTTGAATCTATTTGAATAATAATCCATGATTTATAGTTTTTACCTAAGAATGGCACACTCAATTACTCTCAGTTGTTGTAATTCAACTCCAACACCATTGAATTTAAAAGGAAGGTTCATAAATTCAACACTTACGTAGTATTAAACATTTTTTCTATCAATTTCCTTCAACAACTATTTTTTTTATTTTTACATTTCTGCACATATTTTACTTCATTAAGAAAGAGAGGAATCTTGGATATTCAAGAAAATATGTTAACTTTCATAACCCATTTAGAAGGGTATTTTTCTTCCATTTTCTTCAAATTTGATTATTTTTAAAATCACTTATCAAAACTTCTTTCCATTTTTTAAAGTATCTAATTTAAATCAACACATAAATAGTATATTATAGTGTTCATATAGCTTCAGTTTAGATAACTTGGCTCCCCCAACTCCCAATTGAGTTCATATTTGATCATGAATTAACTTCTTGACCAAGATAGTTATAAATTATGGGATTTCAATGTATCTACCTAATAAGATAATTTTTGGTTTCTATGGGATACAAGGGTTAGATTTCAGGGAAGAAAAAAATATAATTTCACTGTAAAATGGGTTTTCAATTAAAATAGTGCTTTAGTAAATTATTAAAAATGTTCCTCAAGGATCCAAGGTTTTTACTAGAAATAAAAAAACATTTGGTTATTAAAATATGTCTTAGTTCAATCAATAATTGATGAAATTATGAATAAGATATAAAATTGGTTTAGAAGCCTCTCGGGTAAGTGGTTTTAATATAGGGTAGTGTTTCATGGAATAGTATTGAAAAATTAGTGGGCATTTCATGAGATTCATGCACATTGAATTTTTAAAACAAGGTCATTTTAGTATTTATCTAAGTTGAGTTCATGGGTAAATTTTGTTTCTCACAATTGGAAAAGTTTCCAAATTTGAAAGGTTATTCGAATTGAGTTAAAAAAGTTCCAAAAAATACCAAAAAAAAATAAAAGACAAAAAATTGAAAATTTTAAAACTAAAAAGGTGACCCCCCACCCCACACACACATGCACTTGAATGATTTAGTTCCCTAAAATTATTACAAATGATATGTTAGTTTGAGTATATTAGAAATAAGGAAAAAAATCATCATGTGTTAAAGAAAGGTATAAATTTATGGTTCTATTGGTAGATTGTAACATCTCGTTACTAGATTTTAAGTAATTTTATCATCTGGTTTGGATCATATCTTTTGGAATCTCATTACAGGTTATTTATTGAGTTTTTTTGGATTATTTTGGAAGTTTATGTGCTTATTCATGGTTGGAACATGGTTAGGTAAAACCATACAGGTCAACCTAGGAAACCATGTGCCTTGGTTTGAGGTTCTAGAGGGGTTTTCATGTCTAGTACTAACTATGCGGCCTCCCCCCTCAAACAATGTAGCATGGGATAGTGGGCAGACATGAGTCATGCATTGTTTGTATAACTATTTGTCCAAACCATGAAACTCTCTCTAGAAGCTCTGTAAGGGTATACAGTTAGGTCCATGGTTCATAATAACCATGCATTCGACCCAAGGAAAACTTGTGATGAGAATTTAATTCTAAAAAATACTTAATTAAAGACTTAAGACCACTATTATAAATTCTAATCACCTCTCATTCAATCCTAACATCATACACTGTCTTTTGGAAACTCATTAAAGAGGATTTTAGCTCCTTATACTCCCTTTCTTCATGGATCTAAGTGTCAGTGGATGCAATGTATCTCATCTAATTAATTTAAACTCTTTGATTTTTAATTCTTCTTTATTTATTTCTCTATTTATTTGGGAGTGATTCAACCTTATATTACTGATGGATATAGATCTTTATTTATTTATTTTTGTAACTTGGACTCTCCCTTAATCATTCAAGCCTTCAAATATCTATCGGTGGATCTAATGTTTGTGTGGGGATGATATCATGATTTGAGTTAGGTGGTTCTATAATTATTTTTCCTACACTCAAATATTTGTTTGTTTTCTTCATTTAAAATGAGGTTTCAATTGATTTACAATAATCTAATTGATATTATTTGATTATTTTTTCAAAAAAAATGTAATTGAGAAATAATACCCATTTTTAAAAGATTTGAAAATATTTGGTGGATTTTGAGAGAATATGGATTAAAACAAGAAGTGATTTGATAAAATTATTTTATATTGATTATTGAGGAAAAATTATTTAAATGAAATATGATTTTGAAATACCTAAACTTGAAAAAAAACAAATGATTTGGTTTTGAAGTTGAAATGAAATTTTGAAACATGAAATTTGGCATGGAACTATGAATAATGATTAAATTGAAAAGAATTATTTTACATTGATAGATTGGTTGATTGATTGAAAGAACATGTGATCTAGAGTAGTTAGTGGATGACTAGGATAATCATGTTGGTACTCCTACCCCCTATAAATGGATTGATGATGAAAATTTTAACAAAAATAAATTCATCATGATATTCCTAGATGGGGTGTTGATTGATTATATCCTGATGTCCTAAGACTTGGGGATGTGTTCAAACTTAGAGCAATGTTTAATTGACTGAGTAGTGCAAGGATTCTAGATCCAAGAACTAAAGAACCTCAGTGCATATGATCATGGTTCTTCATTTTCATTTGAATATTACATTCTAGTGTTTATTAAATTAGAATACTAAATCCCTTTTATTTTATGAAAATGTTCATTAAAGTCTATTTTGGATAAACTTATCATCTACTTGATTTGAAATCATGTTTGAATAAAAATATATAAATGATTTTCCATGTCTTGTTTTTAATTAAATTGAATAATCAATGGTTTATTTGTTATGGAAATTCTTTTAGAGAATTTGTATATGCCCTACTAGGTTATTTTTATCAAACACTACCATTGCATTTAGGAATTTTTAGATTATGTTATTCCAATTATAGGAAAAGGGAAAGCACCACTTGGAGGTGGAAAGTGTGCTTGACTAGTGGGACCTTGGGTGATGGAGATGACTAGTGAAGCTATGACCCACTTGTTACATGAAGATTCTATGACTTTTTCTATATGGATATTATGTCATTTATTGGATGATGCACTATTTTGGAATCACTATCTTTTTTTTCTCTTTGAGGAGGGTTTGACATAATGAATGTTCACTGATTTTTCATCCCATTTTATATATTAATTGATTATTCCTATGGATAAATCATTCCTTATGACCGTTTGTTGATTCCCGGGAACTAGTCGCCAGCTCTTAGGGGTTGGTAATCACCTTCAGGTCATATCAGTGTTGGCTCGAGTATCGATGTACCATCGCATTATAATTTTTCATGACATAGAAAGATTGGAGGAGTGTGATATCCCACACTAGTTTTTATAGTATATTTATTGGTTACTTATGCAGATTCTTCCCATTGATATTTAATGGGTTCCTGCATCCTTATTTAATGATTTTTATATCACCAAATGGGTATGCATTAGTAACTATAAAATGAATTTCCTATCTGGAATTATGTCTATTTGAAATTAACTTCATTTCAGAGTTTTATAGAATTACTTGGTCTCCCTAATGAAAACATTTTGGTTAAATTAACTTGTATCGGGTCACTCTTGATCTTTCCTTGTAAATATTAGTGTTTTCAAATGATTCTCTCTTGATTTATTCCATTTTCTATAACTATAGTCTTCTAACTTTTCCAACCTTCTCCAAATACATATTCACTTTCTTGACTCCCCAATAGGGTTTATGCTTCATCTCCATGGGTAAGTGATATATTATATCAAATATAATCCTATATGGGATCATTATAATGAAATAATTTTAGGATTTTATAATGAAACATAAGTTATATTATAACATTTGGATCCAGTAATTCCTATTAGGATTCATAGTCTTCTCAAGGATTCCCTTTATCTAGTTTTTTACCTAATATTTTCCATTGGTTTGTAGGTGGTGAGGGGTGGATGTATTTTCTTTCACTCCATACTTTATCATTATAGATTCTATGTTGTTATTTTAGAAATGGGTTCCTTGTTCACTAATGATTTCCTTTGGAACTCTAAATCTATAATAGATATTAGTTCTATAAAAAATTAACAACATTAGCATCATCAGTTTTTTGGGATTTATCTTCCACCCACTTTGAAGCATAGTCCACTTATAAAAGGATGTATGAATTTCTAAATTACATGGAAAAAGGTGACATGAATCCTACATCAAAAACTTCAATGATTTCAAAATAATACAATTGGTTTTGGGGAATTTATTTTCTTCTGGATATGTTACTAGTGAACTGGAATTTTTCACATATTTTATAAAATTAATTAGCATATTTAAATAGTGTGGTATGATATATATCCGATTTTTTAACCCTCTTCACCATCCATTGAGATCCAAAATGGCATCAAAATGCTAAAATATAGAATAATTCTAAGACAGATTATACCTAACTCTAAGGAAAACATATTTTAATCATGTTATCATTATATATATTTCAAAATATATGGTCAATCCCAAATATAATTCCCTAATTAATATTTTATCCTAGTAATTTGTTATGGATTCATATGATATGGAACATGAGAAGTTAGGAAAAAATTATCATATCAATGTACCATTGTACCTATACTACAACCATGTATAGTTTTTATCTTGGAATTAAATCATTCAATTGTTTTCTAATCATGAATTTATACATTGAAAGTATGATGAAGCCTTATCAAGTTGTCTTCCACTTGATTGTTAGCTCTTATCTTGTACTTTATTTATAAATCAAACTCTTAGAGAAGTAACATCCACATACCAACCCTGTTTTATGTTATTCCTTCTTTATTATGTGTCTAAGGGGTGAAAGATCATAAAAAAATAGTAACCTTAGTTTTAAGAATGTATTTTTTAAATTTATCCAAAGAAATAAAAATTTATAAAAATTGTCTCTTACTAGTTCCATAATTAATTTGTGTAATGTACAATTTTTTTAAAGAATATGAAATAAATTTAAATATTCCTTAAATTCTTTGAGAAACTATGGTTCCAACAACATGGTTTGATTCATCACAAAATTTCATTAATTGGTTCTCCCAATTGTTTGGTTGCATCACAGGTGGTATATTCAAGTTACACTTCATTTAATAAAAAGATTCACTAAAACCATCTTTGAAAGTAAATTCAATATCCATTAATAAAGGGGGAATTTCATCTTAGAAACGTCTCTGATAAATATTTTGTAAAATATTGTATTTATTTTAAAATATCTAACATTCTTCACAAAATTTGGCTATGTAAATATATTAATTACTAAAATTTTAGAGTTATACGCCTTAAACAATTTCTATAAAATAAGATAACCCAACACTATTCCCTTTTCCACCATTAAATAGAATATTCAAAATTTTAAAAATGGTTCTTTTCAATAAAAGTTTTCAAAACAAAATTTGTATTTTATAAACAGTGATCAAAATAGATTCCAAATAAAGTGGAAAAATCTTGGAAATATTAAAATAAGACTTTAATATGTTTATAAAAAATTATAATAATGAATCTCTGAAAGGTTATTAGTGAAATACACAAGACTAATGGAATCATTTTGTATGAAAAGGTTCTATAAGGACATGAAAATATTGTCTTCTCTAGGCCCTCCAGTATAATGAGAACATATAAATATCCTGAAAACCCATCTAGAAAATATTAATGACTATTACCTAATAATATTTCAAATAATTATTCAATAAAGAGAATGGGTAAATGATATTTCTATGTGACCTAGTTCAATTTCCTATAATATATTAAAACAATACAACTATTTTGGACTCTTACAATGATTAATTAATTTTACTCAATTTTTACTATAGTCAATCTACTATTATTGGGAACTGTGTGAATGGGGCCGACTCATTGTGATTTGGAAACACGGTGCATTATAACTTCTTCTAACAATTTTTCTATCTCCTTTTTAACTGTTAATATCATGGTTGAGTTAAGTATTATTTAGGGTTTTTGAACATTATTTTATTCTTCTTCTGATAAAATTATGTGCATAAAGGTTTTGGGACATATCCCATGAATATATTTAAAGTACTAGCCTATTGATTTCATAATGTTCCTCAAAAGTTCAATCAGTTTTTATTCTTTTTTAAGAGATAAGTTTCTAGAAATGATAACTAGCATCTTATTCCCTTCCACTAGGAACACATACTTCAAATTAATGGGAAATGATTTTAAGTCCATGTATGAGGGATTCACTAATAATGAAATAGTATTTGGATTCCTTACCTATAGTTTCTAATAATCCTATATAGTAATTGAAATATTATCTTCTTCACTAATGAAAAAACGATCAAGTCGATTATAAAAATGAAAATTCACCTCATCCATAAATAATTTCAAAGGATTATTAAGATTCTCTCAAATTTTTTTCACAATAGTTTCAAACCTAAACTGATTACCCAATCAAAAAATTCCTTACAATATACCAATTTTTTTAAAAGGGATAGGTTCCCAGAGTGTGATAGTGTGAAAATTGAATTATCCTCCTATGGTTACATCATGGAATCTAAGATATTAAAGTTGATATTTTTCTCACAAAACTCTAGAGCGAGAATTTGTTCATGTACAATTATTATTTTATTTACTATCTTTGAGAAGATTTTACCCAATATAAAGAGTGACTATACTAGGGTCCTATCATCCTCTATATTCAATACATAAAATTAAGCTAGAAAGATCTTATTTTTTACTCTGTCTATAATATCATTCAATATTACTAATAAGAATACAATGGATATATTTTCAAATTCAGAAACCATTATTGTTAGTTTGAGATCTCCCATATATAAAGATATAAAATGTAAAATGTAATCTTATTATTAGAGGATCCAAGATCACACAATTAATCTTTAAAATACATATATCTAATTGTAAAAGGGATAAAAAATCATCCATATATCTTAACATTTTCTTAGAATTTGTAGTTTAATCAAGTATTAAACACTTATTCCTAAATTAAATATCTCGTCGACTTAGAGTATTATATTTTAGGTGAATGATTCCTTAAGGAGCATAGTATACTTTAAGATTTCCTTGATAGATTCAAGTATGGGTATATTTTTTTAAACTTTCTGGAAACTTTACAAAATATTATTTTTAATTTATTCTTATTAAATTTTATTTTATGGAATGATTATATAAGGAATGGGAAATGGAAGTTTTTTATTTTCCCTTAGTTATATTTAGAAGGTTGATTATTTTTTCTGATTTATTTTTTCAGTCTTACTCTTATTTTCATTATCTTATTATTACGTAGAGTGGTTTTTGTAGTTCTATTCAGATTCTTTATCTTCCGTTTCCTTAATGTTGGAATGGTTGTACATAAAATTAGGTTTAATAATAGGGTGAATTTAATTTCCACTTATAGTTCTTAACATGCATACAATACCATTGATATTTGGGAATTTTTGATATTGTGGTTTCCTTATATTATTGGTGAGTATATCCAATCAACTTAATAGCTAATTAGTTATTTGTTTCACTTCATTTCTCAAATACTCATCCATTAAACCACATTGGTTATACATAGGTCATTATGAACTAGTTAATAGATACTCAAAAGGATTATTTGGTTGTAAGGGTGGTGGATAGAAGGTTTGGTTCTAGTTCTATATGTATAGTTGTTGAAATGGTGGAGTTTTTTATATTGGTTATGATATGGTGATATAGATTAATGTTGTTAGTTCCTAAATCGGTATTGGAATTTGGAAGTTTCTCTCTATCATTGAGTGCATTTTCAAAACACTATTTTATGATAGGCTACCAAACAACTCTCAGTTACCTTTATTTAAGAATATTAGTTAGTATAATTATTATCATAAGAACATATACTATGTACCCTTTTGGTTATTACTATTCAATTTATTGCTTCAAATTCATTTTTCACACAAGAATAGTTATTTATCCAAGATTAGGCTCTAAAACTGGTGAATAAAATGATCTTACCAAATGTAATCCATTAGAACTAGTACCTATTGTACGAAATTGATGGGAATTTTGTTTTACATTTTCTATCATTTCATTTTCCTCTATTGGGAATTTTTAAGTGAAATATACTCTTAATGATGCCTCTAGTAGGTTCCAATCACTGTTAATAATGCCTTGATAAAAAATTACTAAGAAGTGGTGATTCCCATTTTCTTATTGGGGGAATATGAAAAAAACTTTTTAAATATTTCTTAATACACATATAAATTATCCCATGAGGTTTTTCTAGTCATATAGATTTCATTTATAATAGTTGTTCTATTTAATTAAAAAAATTATTTGGAGAAATATCCTTTATAGGTTATCCTAGCCATTGACCTCTTCTAACTATAGACTGTATAGAAACTCCTTATCTTCTCCTTCTAATGAGAGTAGAAATTATTTCCACTTCAATTTCTCTTCTACCACTCTTATAAGATTTTGTGTGGAGAATAACATAGTTAATTACTTGAAATATTTATTGGGGTAATCACCTACAAGGCTATGAAATCTAAGAAACAACTATATCATAGTAGTCTTTAACTCAAATTTAGCTTATAATGCAAGCCTATAAAGTTGATTGTTTTGATTTAAAAAATGGGGTGAACATATATACCTCAATTATTGGTCTGTTTTTACTAAAATTAAGTCAAGATCCTAGTGAAAACTAAGATTTTTACTAAAATTTTAAAGTAAAATATCATCAAAATTAGTATCCAAATTTAAGTTTCTATATTTTTTATATGAGTCATATCAATATCAAAATTAAGAGGGGGAATTTTTTTAGTACTATAATGGGTCACTAAATTAAAATGTTATAAATGTTAGCACCACATCCCTAGTAGCATCTCTAATTTTTGAAAATAGTTTTTGTGAATGTGAAAAAAATAAGTCAAACCTCAGGTTTAAATATATATAGTATATTAGAAACCATGGTTGTCTCCAAAGAGGGGTGTAAAAATATAGTTGTCATTATTAGATAAAAATTAGTGGTTTTGATGATTCAGATTTAGGGGCATTGAAAAAAGTTTAAATAAATTGATTTTATCAAAATATATGAAAGGTTATGGTTTTAGGGTTATATTACCAATTAAAATGTTATCCTAGTCTATAAAATAGTTCACTATTCTTCTTTTTAATTTAAAAATGAAATAATCCACAATATTTTCCCCAATCCCCATAAATTTATAGAAATTGTAGGAATTAATCCAGAAGGAATCACTACTTGATCAACCTTTATTTCAATGAATGTGAAAAGGTATCAATGAAATCTAAATTTTAAACCACTCCTACAATACTTAGGTATATCCCAATAAAGTTTTGGTGTTCCTGTGAATATAAAAATTAATTCATTATCTTCCACACACATATTACTAATTTCTAGACACTCAAAACTTAGACTATCCTATTCCATAATTTATAAACTAAGCTGGCTAGAGAGAGAAATAGGATCATCAACAAATAATGTAAACAAATAACATTAATAACACACTTGTACATAATCTCACCTAAACTATTATCTAGATAATAAATGTTGAAATAAAGAAATTAGAAGATATTTTTTATTCATTAATTTCATTTTCTTAAGAAATACATGTTGGTTATCCTTACCATTCCCTAATCATCAAAATCATTTTACCTCTCTATTTTAGAGGATACAGTAGTTGGAAGAGAAGAAAATAAAATTAAAAAAATAGCATAAAACAGAAAATAAAACTCAGAAAACAAAAATAGAAATAGTACTAGTCCATTTTGAACTCCCTTCATCATTGACGTTCTCTCACTTTTTTTGATTCTTTCATTATTCATTTACCATTGGTTAACTCACTGAAGATTCTCACCAAGTAATTAAAATATCCTATGGAAAGTTTAGGTTTCCTTCAAACCCATATCTTTAAGTTCCTTCTTCATTGCATAGATAAATTATAGGAACTTTTAAGCCTCACTCTTCCCCAATTCTAATATATTTTCCTAAATACTTATTTTATTATACAAAACCACATGGTATTAGATGATCTAAATAGATATTATTTCCTATTAATATTTAAAATAATTTTCCCCTATAAAGTATTCTTATCTCAAAATTTTGATAAGGGAGTAACCCTTATTTAATGTAGGAATGGATATTATGTTCTATGCCTTTTAAAAAAATTTAATGAAAACTCAAAAATGACACATAAAAAAGGTATAATGAATCTTATGATTTTCCTTTAAGAGTATTTTACATTGAAATTCTATTAATAGCTCTTTCAAATGACTATTACATGATCCAAACATCAACAAAATTTCACTTCTCAACTCAAATGAATCTTACAGTGACATAGTTTAGAGTAACTCTTATAAAATAGAGAGTTACTCATACAAAATGTAGTGAGGATCAGGATTCTACTCCAAAAATAAAGGGAAATACTCATACGTATTTCAGTGGCCTGTCAAATTAAACCTTATGAAAATTATAATAACACTTAAAAAGAACATAATGACTATTATGAATAGTATAATCACTTAGTGAAATCCATTCTCTATAAATTTATAAGTACAAATTCAAAAGGAGTCTTGTGAAATTTAGGAAGTTTCGTGATATATCTTACATGTGGGGGTAATGACTCTTATGAATCATAATACTTGTCTAAATCTTTAGTTTAGAGTAAAATATAACTCCAATGAATCTTAGGGAACTTTTAAAAATCTCCCCCAATAGCTAAGAAAATGACTCTTACATAGAGAATAATCATGGTATAATGACCAATATGCATAGGGATATGGCTGAATTTCTTCAATGTTGTAGCCATATTCTTATTTAAAAAATTATTCAACTTCCTCCTTCATTAAAGATGGTAGATTTACCCTTTTACATTTCAACCAAATTTTTAACATCCAAAATAACAAAATAAATGTCTATCAATAGCTATCCATTCATTTTATTTCAAAATTTAAATAAATCAATTAAATATACAATATTCTACATTTTATGTAATATAAAAAAAAAATTGTTATAATTAAATTTTAATCTAAAATCATCCTAGAACTCAATAAATTAATAAATTTGATGGAGTAATATGAATGGAATATCAATAAAATATAAAACATTTACTATATCTACCAATTCCTCTACACTTAAATCTTATACTCCTAGAAAAGTGAACATCAAAGAAATTGCTAGAAACAAAATACAAAACACTATCCCATGTAAGTTCAATTTTTAATATCAATGTTACTTAAACTCATCATGACTATTAAATATTCTTAATTTCATATCCTTTGAAAACTATATTCAATTAATTTCCAATTTTTTATATCCTCCCATACTCATTTATATCTACCTTCCTAGAAATTTTCCACTCAATACTCATGTATTCATTTAACGAAAAGAAATTATCATTACAAGATCATACAAAGGTTTTCATAGGCTTCCCAATTTTATAAATATCTACCAAATTTTTCATGTACTTATATTAATCTTAATGAATTTTTAGAGTCATTTTTTTATAAGGGTTTTAAGGTTCAAATTTGAGAATATTTTGTGGCAATATAGGATGTTTGGATCTATTTGAAGCACAATTATTGATTTATAGTGTTACCCAAGAATGGGATCCTCAATCACTCTCCCTTAGAGGGATTCAACTCAAGAACCTTGGAATTTAAAAGGATAGATCACACATATAGAAATTTGGTATTAATAATAATTTATTCTATTAATTTCCTTATGTAACATTGTTTCTATTTTTTCTTTTTTATTTGATTTGTGAAGGTGGAGAGGAATATTCATTTTCAATAAACAGTATTAATTTCCTTACCCATGTTTGGAAGATATTTTCCGACCATTTTATTCAACTTGGATGATTTTTTAGAGCCTTAGTCAAAATATTTTTAGATATTTCTCAATAATATCTTCCATATTAGTACACAAATAGTATATTACAGTGCTCATACAACATTAGTTCATATTATAAAGCTCCATATTTCATACTTGAGTTCAACTATGATAATACATTAACTACTAGATATAGGTAATTAGATATTTTTTCCTTTTAACGTGGATTTATAATAAGTTAATTCACTACTACTAGGGTATACAAGGATTAAATTCTATTTTAGGTCAAAATAGAAGTTAATTGTAAAATGGTATTTTTAACCAAAATAATTCCTTAATCATTTTTAACACAAGATCCTCAATGCTATATTTTTTACTAGATTACTCAATAAATTTTAGTTAATCAAACATGGATTGTTTCACTCAAGAATGGAAGAATTTTGAAGAAGTTTTAAAAATTGGTTTGAATGCCTCTTAGGAAAGTGATTGTAAAGCATGGAAGTACATAAAGGAATATGATTCAAAAATCATTATGTATTTTCATTAGTTTTACACACCTTGAATTTTAAAACATGTTAATTTTATAATTAATATAAGTTTATTTCATGGGTAAAATTAGTATCTCATAATTCCAACAGATTAAAGATTTGTAAGGGTATCTAAATTGAGCACAGCATGTCTCAAAACACTCTAAAAATTAAAAAAGACATAAAATTTTGAAAAAAATTGAAATTACTAAAGAAAAAAAGATATCAATCCCACACACTTTAATGATAAATTATCATCAATGTATTATAATAGATCTATAGGTTTGAGAATACTATAAATAAGGAATGTAATCACCAAGTGTTAAAAATGTAATGACCTAATAGTTAAATTGGTAAACAAGTTGGAGGACTTTGATCTTCTCCACTAGTTCTTGTGGAAGATTTATAGGTACTTCTAAATCCTCTACCAATTGATAGTGAGTTTTTTCTTTCATAATTATTTAATGAACTATATAACACCAAATCAGTATAAATTAGTGACAATAAAATTCACTTCCCATATGGAATGAAGTTTACATGGAATTAACTTTAATCTTGAACTATAGGGAAATACTTGGTATCCCTGAGGAAATTATTTTTATTTAATTATAATTTAATGGGACACTCTAATTCTTTGCTTGTAAATTCTAGAGTTTTAAGAAACTTCTCTCATAATTTCTTCTAGATCTTGAGGTTTTATTCTTCTCTCCTATAAAACCCTATCCAAATTCAGGTTCACTTCCTTAACTTCCTAGTATTCTCTTTGCTCCAATTCCACAAGTAAGTGAAAAAAATATTCATAGATCAACCAATGATAACTCATTACAATGTGAGTATTTTAGTATATTATTTAATCCTATAAGGTATCTTCAAAACTTCAGCTATAGTTCTTCTTATTTAGTGTCATGGTATTCCCCATAACTCCCTTCATCTCCCTATATGATACCTCATCATATAAATTGGTTCCTGAAGGATAAAGGGTTGATGTTTAATGATATACTCTATACTTTCTCTTTATAGATTATATGTTCCTATTATGGAAGTGGGTTCCTTGTTCACTGATGATTTGATTTGGGACACCAAATCTACCAAATAAGTTATTCTTAACAAAGAAAAAAAATAATAGCATCATTATTTTTGGTGGATTTAGCTTCAACCAACTTTGAAACAAAGTCCACTAATAATAGGATGTAAGAATTTACAAATAACATGGGAAAATATCCTATGAACTTTTTTCCCCAAAATTTAAATATTTCAAAAAATCTTATTGGTTTTAGGGAATTTTATTTCTTTTGGATATGTTACCAATGATCTGGCATTGTCCACATCATTTCCAAAATTTATTTTTACCATTAATAATTATAGTACAATATATGCCTAATTTTAAATCTTTCCTTGTAGTCATTTGATGTCCAAAATTCCATCTGCATCCTAAAGTAGGTTAGAATTCTATGACAGGATGTACCTCACTCTTAGGGAAAAATATTATAATCATTTGATCATTATATATTTTCTAAATATATGGTAAATACAAGATATAAAACCATGATTTAGCTTTAAGCCTAGGAATTGTTTTGTGATTTAAGGTGATATGAAACATAATAAGTAACCAAAAAATATACCATATCAGTATACCATGGTACCTCTCCTTCAACCAAGTATAATTTCTCTCTTAGAAAGTAATCATTGAATGGATTTCTATCTAGAATTTTTACTACATTTATATGAGGTATCCTGCTCAAGTGATCTTCTATGTGATTTTTATCTCCTATCTTGTCCTTTATTTCAAAATAAAACTACCCAATCATCAACATCCACTTAAACAAACTTGGTTCATCTTCTTCATTCTTTATTTTCCACCTAAGGGTTTCATTATCATAAAAAATAATAACCTTAGTTCCAAACAATCATGATCTAAATTTATCTAAATAAAAAACTACTAAAAATTATTTTTAGTGGTCATGTAATTATTTTTGGGTGAATCTAATGTTCTTGAAGTATAGGAAAAGACTTTAGGCATTCCATCAATTATTTGAAATAGAATTACTTCAACAATATGGTTTGATGTATCAAAAATTGTCACAAATTGGTTATCCTAATTGGGTAGTTGCATCGTTGGTGGTGTAGCTTGTTTAAACTTTAATTCATAAAAAGTTTCCCTAAAACCATCATCAAAAGAAAATTTAGTATCCTTCAAAATTAATATATAAATGTATATAGCATATTACTAAATAATCTAATGAACATTCTATAAATCATGTATTTATTAGAAAATATATAACATTATTCACACATGTTGGGTGAGTCAATATATTGATGATTTTAATTTTATATGTATCCACCTCAATCCCTTTCTATGAAATAATATTCCTCAACTCTATACCTATTTCCACCATTAAATATAATTTTTCAAAATTTCAAATAATGTTCTTTTCAATGAAGGTGTTAAAAATTTCCATCATATTTTCCAAATAATGATCAAATGAGTTTCCAAAATACATTAAAATAATCTAAAAAAACTTTTAGTCTATCAGCAATAATGTTTTGGACAATTCTTCACATCCATCTTTGAAAGGTACCTAGTGTATTTCACAATCCAAATGGAATCATACTGTATTCAAATATATCATAAGTACATGTAAATTTTTTCTTATCTTAGTCCTCAGGTTCAATGGGAAGCAAAAATTATCCTAAAAACTCATATAAAAAATAGTAATGGGTATTATCAGATAATATTTCTAACATTTTTTCAGTAATGGAAATTAGAAAATGATCTTCCCAATGGACCTGGTTCAAAATAATATAATCTATACCAACTCTCCAACGATTTTGGACACTTAATGGGATTAACAAATTATGTTCATTTTTCACAATGGTTGGTCCCATTTTCTTGTGAACAATGTTAATGGTATTGACCAATTATGAGTTAGAAATAGGGTAGATTATACCAACGTATTACAAAAAAAATATCCATCATAACTACCTCCATCATGTTTATGTTAAGTATTCTTTGGGTATTTTTAATAGGATTTGAGTTTTATTCGGATAAATTTTTTTCATGTATATTTTGAGACTTCTCTTAGGGATATGTCTTAAACTCGAGCCAATTTCTTTCACATTTTATCTAAAAATTTCTATCGATTTTTGTGCGTGGTTGGGAGACAAGTTTCTCACAATGATCAATGGTAGTGTATTCCCTTCCATAATGAATTCATTCAAAGATTTCCCATTTCATCTCTATTTAGAAAAAAAATAATATGGGTTCTAGTTCATAATCATAAAAAGAATTACAATTTCATCTTTATTCAGGAAGACTTATCACTCGATCAAATCTCAAAGATATATATCATTGAAATGATGAGGTTGTATAGAACACAACTATCAATTGTATCATATATAGATCTGTGGTTTGATTCAAAGTTCTTGAGAATCCACAATAAGGAATTCAACATAGAGTTTGAATTATACAACATATAATCCTTAGAAAGATTTTCAATATTAAATTACCTCCCAAACTATGGAGGATATTCTTAGATCATTATTTATGGATTTTAAAGGTTCTTAAGATCAACACATTCCTTTAATCAATTTATCATGTAATAATAGATTCAAATCAATCATTCAAATGGATATATTCAAATCTAGATATAGTAATTTATCCAACATACTGGGATTATGTTAGATAAAGGAGGTCATTGGGATCAAAACTGAGTGAAGAGATGATAGAGAAAATCTATTCCATTTAGCAAAACATTAGTGTGGATCAAAGTCAAAAAAAGAGATAAACTGAAAATCATTTATGAGACCTATACTTTGAGATTGGAGATAAATATTTTTATATAATATCTCCAATTAAGAGATTTGATGAGGTTTTTAAAGAAGGAAAATATAATTCCAAGGTATATTAGTCCCATTGTGATTCCTGATTGTGTTTGGGTTGTGTCCTATTGAATTTCTATTTCAGGAAACATGTCTTAAATACATAATTTTCCCATGTATATCTCTTTTGGAAGTACATATCATACGATTCACATATAATGGATCTATAGGTGGTATATGTTGATCATGATATCTCTTTCAAGGGCCATTAAATGGAAATCTTATATAATAGATCTTCGATGTGATTCTTATTGTAGTCCATTCTAGAAAGGGTGTGATGGCATCGTTCTCTCCAGGAGGAGCTCTCCCCAAGATCTAGGATTATCCTCCCATCCCCCTCCCTATTCCTCACTTTCTCTAGTTCTCTTCACTGATGCTCCTTGCATCGGTCATCACAGCGGGTGGTTCTTCGTTCATTGGGTTTATTTTTGATTTTTGGATTTCTTTCATCTCCCTGCTTTCGGTTCTTCTTTAACTTCTATTCTGTGATGCTCTATTATTTGTCATCGATTTTTGTTCCCCGTAGGTTGGTACCATGCTCTTATCACCGGAACCTTTACACCAAAACCCCACTTTGGTTTGACTCGAAGGGGCTCTGGTGGTTTGGGATCTGTTGGTATCGATGTTTAGTGGTTATCCTATTGTCTCGAATGCACATCTCTCCTCTTTCTACTTTTCCCTTATACTGGATTCTATTTTGGTCTGGTATGAAGGTGTTTTTGGCTATTTTGGGATGGTGTTGGTGTTGTGTTCAGCATCAAGGGCGCGTATCAGCGGTGTGGCTATGGTGCTTGGTCTCGGCAGATGCGGTTCGCGTTTGTTCTCTTCTGTTCTTGGGGTTATTTTTGCTTGTTTCTTCTCTATTTATAAAGATACTTCGATCTTGGTGGTGGTTTGGCCTCAGATGATGTTTGTCCTGGTGATGTTTCAGATTGGATGACGGTGTGCCTTCTGACGGTTTACTTTTTTTATCAGTTTTTTGCATTGTTCTGGTTTGGTTTTCATCCTTGCGACTTCAGTAGTGATCGGAAAAGGGTTTTGTGTTCGACTCCGATGTTTAGGGTTTTATGGTTTTTTATTGTTCTGGTTCATTTCCCTCTGGTTCTATGCTCTGGCTCCAGGTCCCCACCACTCGCTCTGAGGTAGAGTTGTACAGTGGTCATCCCTTGTGCTTTTGGATGTGATTTTGAGCAGTCTTTCCACTCATGGTGGTTTCATCTTCATTGGCCCTGGGAGGATGAAGGTTCCTTTACGGAGATATGTTGTTCTATGAAGTTTTGTTGTGGTTGTTAATGGCGGTGATGATGGAATCTGATGGTGAGGGGATGTTCGCAGTTGCTGTGGAGCACCGCAAATCGACTATGAAAAAAGGTTTTCTCCAGCGTACGGGTGTGATGAAGGATTGCAAAAAATGATAGCGATGATGGGTTGGTGTCTATGGTAGACAGTTTTTGGTGGTGATGGAGACCGAGGTGTGTTTGGATGATGTCTTCAGTGTCAGTTGTGCATCCCGATATGGACAGAAACAGAGGCGTGATGATGGTCTGGCTGTCTTTTGAATTTCAAAATTTGAAATGGCTGTTTCGTTTGGCGGCATTGTGGTGTCATGGGCAGCATTGATGGTGGACGATAGTTTTCTGTGGACTGGCTTTGGTTGGCACATGATATCTTATTTATGTATTTTGAAATTTTATTTTTTTCTTGATGTCATGTTTGTTTCTGCCTTTTGAAGTTGGCAGTTTTTGATGGTCTTAAATCTCTTGAATGTTTAATCTGGTTGGAACTTTGTAAAGGTTCACACTTAGCCTTTAAAAGTGTTATTAGAAAATAAGAAATATGGATTTGGAGTGGTTATATCATAGAAATAAATTTCAATAAAACATGACCACTCATATTGTCAAAGTACTATAGAGAAATAATAAGTATGAAGAGGAAACATGGGAACCATGGGATTTGATGAAACAAAAGTAACCTCATATATTAATATATTAGGGTTTGAGCTGAAATTTCAAGGATGGAATTTTTGAAGGTGGAAGAATTTCATGACCCATAATTTTTTTGATATAAAAAAATTTCCTCATTAATATACACACACAACAATCATTATTTTATTAAATAAATATAAAACATTACATATGAAGTGTGAATATACTCTATAGAATTGAAAATATTAAAATGGGGTAAAAAAACCTTAGTAAACAATAAAACTATTACTTCCCCTTTTCATATGTCTTTGTCCCCTAAAATGATCACTGATTAGGAAAAAAATTTAAAAATAAAAAAACCTATTTGAAAAAAGACTAGAATTTTGAAAAAAAAGATAAATAACTTTAAAATAAAAATGTGTGAATGAATAATGAAATAAATTATAATTATTTATAGAAGTGTTATGATTCTATGAAAATTTAAAACTCACTCTCTATTTTATTATTTTTAAAATAAGATTATCCAAAGTAAGATTTATGGTAGATTATAAATACACATGTGACTATCTAGTTGATTCATCAATCAATACCATGAAATTATAAAAAGAACCATAAGATGGATGAATATGACTATACATATAACCATTTATTCATTGTAAAAATAATGTAATATCTAAAGGATATTTATAGAGATAGATTATTATAATTAAATTCCCTCAAAGTAAAAGATATGAAAAAATAATCATTTGGTAAATGAAGGTTTTGATCTTTTAATGAATAACCATGTGTATTTTTGATAATATGTCACATAATATTTGAAACAAGATAAATAATATGATCATTATAGATAGAAAATATTTTACAACCAAAACACTTATGTTGCCCAAGGTTTGATTGAACCATATTTATACTTACAAAATACATTCCAAACTGAAGTCTCAAATATTTATCCAGTTCAATATTTGAACCCTAAATTTGAGATGTAATATAATGTGACTATACCCAATAGAACCCCACCAAGGTTAGAAATATGTTGAGTGGGACACCTCAATCCCACCTTCAATAGGCCAAGGATTGGAAACTAGAACCAAGAAGGCATAAACATACATGGTAATCCTATAAAAACCTATAACATACATCTATCTAAAATACACAATGTTTTTTCAATAACACCAGAAATATGTATATATATATATATATAATAAACTAAACTATATGTTGATGCATGAATGAGAAAATATTTATCCAATTCATTTTCACAAAGTTAAACCACAAAATAAGAAATACAGATGTAGTGGAAAACAATCATCAGGCGCAACTGACAATATGAAACAGAATGTACCTCCTCGGTAAATGGTACCCAGGAATAAAATCTAACAGAAACCATATCCTACTATGACCCACTATCATATACTATGTAACAACTCCACCAACTCTAATATATTTACATATACTAAGGTTATCTCTAAAATATTAAACATCTCCACACACACAACAAGTATGGCCACAAATCTTGGGGTGAGTATAAATATACATAGTAAGACAACCCAAAAATAAAAAGTAAAGGTAAAAAAATAGGTCTGCTCAAAAAACTGAAATATAAGGGAAAACATGAAGGATGATCCAAAATAGAACCATATATTCTATAAGGTAAAGACAACTGTGTAAAATGGAGAATCTCAATATTCACATCTGAACTCTATGAACGATCGTATCTCATAAGAATCTAGAGATATCCAATGTACCCAAGACCCATAAATATTAAAATCGATAGACTAGATATATGTCATAACTTAGCAAAAAAAATATACATGATACAATATAAGGCCCATAACTTCTATAACACACATCATCCAAAAAACCAGAAATTGATAACTCCCAAACCACCTCTTTCTGATCGTGGTAGGAGAATATGCCTTAACAATATGAGAAAGTCAAAATATGGAGAACAAATACATTTTGGAAGATTTTAACGAACCAACCTAGGTTACCCTCAAACCTAACACCTGACCCATTCCGTCACTTACCCGAAGGGAATTCCTTATCTCGGCAGGGTGGCAACAAGCACCCGGGCATCAAACATCAAACTAGAGGGAATGATTTCCCCCAACTTGAACAAAACATAAGGCACATATATATAAGTAGAAAAAACTAAACAGTAGAATACTGATGAATATATGTCATAACTGGAAAATTAAAGACATCGGAAACAAAACAACTGAAAAAGTGGCTAAAACCTTAAGAGACAAGTCCAACTGCAAAGGACTATAACCAAACAGCTACTCCAAATGATGGTGTGGACGAACTCTAACCATCTCACCACCATATACCCAACTCATTGAACATGAAACATCACTGCCTCACTATAGTGCCTTACCTTTCCCTACATTGGAAGAAATACAAAGGTCTACTCACCATCAAAGAGGTCTGTAGGGTGTGAGATAACAGGCTCATTATTATCCCAACTAGGTGTTCCATAAATGTCACTATATAAAAACTCATGTGTGCTCATTTTTAAGTAAAACATGGAATGATAATCTATAAACTATTTATAAAAAACATGGTAAACATTTCTCTTTTATCATAGCTCTAAAACAAAACAGGTATATCAATTTCAAATCACATTTTTTCATATCATATTTCACAAGAATTAATATGAAAATCAAGGATAAAACAATAAAAATACAATAAATAAAAAACAATAGTAACCTCATAAGCATCACAACACCAAGGAATATAAGAGGTCAGGAAGCAGACTACTCGTACCCATTAATCTATGAATAGTGCATTATGGTACCTCAATCCAATTATCTACACTTTAGGACCAGGGAGACACCCCATAAACTAAAACCCCAATATCATATATGTTCCTAGAGACAATAATATACACTCTGGGACAAGATTAACACTGCATAAAGTAACCCCCACAATGGATGATGGCCTTAAGGTAAACCTTTCGCCTAACACCCAAGGTAACCCATGTGATCATTTTCACAATCATTTAAATTTTCAAAAATTATTTCAAAACAATCTCACAAAACCATTTTCAATTCTTTGAAAATACCCTTTCTCTTTACATTTACCAACAATCATAGAAAACCAATTTTTATTTAAAAACTCTTTTCAACACCCACAAATCAATCATGCCAACTCCTTGTATAAATCTGTTTATAAAGTAGGAACAACAAGGTTCATCGACATGGGCTAGAGACAGAACCCCCTACCTTGAACTCAGGTCCCACATGCTTGCAATGGAATCCACCAACAATGAAAACCCAAGGACATATACGAAGGCCTTAAAATCCTATCCACACATATTAGGATTTATTAAATTGAAAAATAGGGTTGGAAATGAAGATTAAATACCACATAGCTTGAGAATGAACACCTGTTGTACCATGACTGAAAAATGAATGGCCTCTGGAACAAGATTTCACAAAATCTCTTGGAAGAAGACAACAAGAAAAACCAATTTAGATCAATAAGTGTGATAACACAACCCAAGGTCACTACCACAGTCTATGGAAATGAACAAGTTGAAAGATTGCTTACCTAGAGCGATGCACCGCACCCATAATGAAGATCGAATGCTGAATAGATCGATCTGTAAGGAATAGTGTCTCCAAAAATAACGAGAGAGGGGATTCAGTGTGTGGTAAAAGGAAAAAAGGATGGTTTAATGAGCACCCAAAAACCCGAGTAGAACCCTAAAACATCTCTACTCGGGGAATTACATGATGTGTACTTCCTTTAAATTCCTTGAAATCCATGGTGTTTATGTACACTAAGAAATACATCGCCTCGGATTAAAAATCCATAATTTAAAACATTCATGATGTTTAATTCCTATTCACATCATGTAAGCTTTCATAGTATGAATACTTTCATGACTTTTACCCAGAAACACTTACATGATGTGTAAACTAATTACATAGTATGAAACACTCATGTAGCTTGCAGAAAAATATGGTTAAAGCCAAGAGTATAAAAAATATGTTACTTCACCATTATATGTATCCTCCTAATTCCTTTTCGTACCCATATAGACAACCATAAAAAGGAAAACCAGACAAGGTTAAAGATGTACCTAATAGATCGGTAAAGTTATTTTATAAACTCCCCGCCATAAAGACTTTCTATCCTCGAGAAGTCATGCGGAAGATGAACTCCCTGTAAAAGTATGAGGCCACTACTCCCTCATCATCAACTCACATTACCACGTCTCATGGGAATATGATGCATGTTTCTATAGTACCTTGAGCAATAGAATCAACATCCCATGTAAGAATTTCACTTTAGATTCAATGATCTCAAATGGATTCTCCAAAATAGAAACATCTAGCTCTAACTCAATTTACTCCCAACTAAGAATGTGAGAGAGATCAGGATGGTACTTCCTAATATGAGATATGTGGAAGACATCATGAATACCTATCAACTAAACTATAAATTCTAATCGATAATACACATTTCTGAGATACTTAGTGGCCTAAAATGGTTCAACATATCTTAGATCCAACTTTCCCTGTTTTCCAAGTCGATGGTGACCAAACCGAGTAGAAAAGCCCTGTGAGGTTCCACTCCTGCTTCGATTCTAAAAAAGCCTTTGATGGAACTTTACTACTAAGAGCGTTCTCAATGAAATTCACCCTCCCCGAGGTGTAGGTGATATTGAAGTCAAACATTTGAAGGTATTCTACAAATTTTATATGTCTAAGATTCAAGTATTTTTGAGAAAATATAAAACTCAAACACTTATCATCAGATAAGACTGTGAACCTCTCCCCAAAAAGAGAGTTCCACCAACATTTAATTGCATGCATAACTAGAGCAATCTCTAAATCATGAGTGTGTTAATTCTTTTTATGTTTCCAAAGAGGACAAGATTTTTAAGCTACCACATGGTCATCCTGCATAAGAATTCATCCCAAACTAGCACCAAAAGCATCAAAAAATACAATATACCTCTTACTAGGCTCAAGTAAGATCAGAACAGGAGCCAATGTCAGAATTCATTTCAGTTCATCGAAAGAAGACCGACACTTCACATTCTAGGTGAATTTCACCACTTTCCAAGTAAGAGAAGTCAAATTTGGTGCCATATTAGATAAATCATTAACAAACATTCAGTAGTATCCAACAAGACAAAGGAATCTCCAAATTTCAAAGACATTTTGTGGTTCCTTCCATGATGAAATAGCCTTCACCTTCTCTAGATCAATTGATAAGCCACGTTCAGAAATTTTGTACCCTAATAAATTCACTTCTTAAATAAAAAAACATTTTGAATGATTTCTATACAAAGGATGACTTCTTATAATTTCCAAAACAAAACATAGATGGTGCTCGTTCTCATGATTGGATTTCTAATATACCGAAATATCATCCATTAATACTACCACAAAAGTTTCAAGATATTGATGGAATATCTTGTTAATCAAGGCCATAAAAACTGCAGGAGTGTTAGTTAGACTGAAATGCATCACAAGATATTCATAATGTGTATACATGCTCCTAAAAACTATATTTGGTACATCAGACTCCCAAACCTTGAGTATATGATAACTCGACCGAAGGTCAATCTTCCACAACCACTTTTATCCCCTTTCACGGATCAAACAAATCATTAACGGGAGGTAAAGGATATTTTTTCTTAATTGTTACCCATTTCAACTTCCAATAGTCCACACAAAACTGGAGTTAACCATATTATTTCTTGGAAAATAGTATAAGGGATTCCCAAGGTGAAACAATTGGGAGAAATAAACCCTTTTCAAACATGGAATCCAATTGAATTTTGAGCTCTTTTAGCTCCTTTGGGGCCATACGATAAGAAGGTGTCGATATTGGCTACATACCTGGAACCAGATCAACTATAAACTCTACCTCTCTCTAGAGTAAGATCGGATAAGTCATCTAGTAATACATCAAGAAAGTATCAAAAAATATTGGGAAGATCAACAACAGGATAAAAGCCACCAATTTGAAATGATACAACAAATGAAAAACTCCTAAGATCTAGGTGGGAAGGCCCTCCATGTCCTGATCTCAAGTCCCACTCTCCTTGAAACACATGAGAGCTCCCATTGGAAGCAAGAAACGAAACACACTGATGATAAAAATCAACCTTATCTCGATGAGTGACAAGAAAATAAATACCAATGATGACATCAAACAGATCCAGATCAAGAATAAAAAAATCCCAGACCAAATCTGTATTATTAATCATTAATGAATAAGGACACTAAAACCCTTACTCTCTTCTTTCCATGAGGTGTCTCCAAATCCATTACAAAGTACATAAGTTTTTTTGGAAGTTTAATAATATCAACACAACATGATGATTTAAAAGAGTGGGAGGAACTAGTATCAAATAAATCAATTTCTATTAATGATGCAATAAGGATAGTACCTCTCACTATTGCCAGACCTGCATCAACTTCTGCTGGAAACTAATCTACTGGGAGAAAGTGCTTCACTTTTGAGGCCTATGGCTAGATCCACATAGTATTTTAAGATTATGACTACACTATAGTAGCCTTTGGATCCAACACACCCTGGCCATAATGAGGCTTAGTCATATCCTGAGAAAAGTTTTGTATATGACCAACACATCCATAGTTATTGCACATATTCTTGGGAATAGGACAAAAACTTCTGGTGTGTCTCACCCTAATACACTAATAGAAAGTCATAGTCACACTACTAGATATAGAATATAGTGTCGAGGATGCTTGATACTGATACCCACCACCACCACTTCTACAATGATCTGGCCACTTCCTCTTCTTCTCAAGAATGCCATTGATGCTGCCACTAGATGAAAGATAAGATTTGGGAAAACCAACCTTGCCTGTTGTATCCATATTCACCATCATAGATATGTCTACTATCTCCACATAGGTAAAAAGTTTCAATATAAATATATGTTATCTGATATCCAGTCGCAAACCCTATAGGTACTTATAAGCTATTAGCTAGTCATTCTACACTATGTCTGAAGAAAAATATACAAGATCAGTAAATCGATTGGTGTACGTTGAAACCAAACTCTCTCTCGAATACAAAGATATAAATTCAAGAGACTCTTCCAACATCAAAAACTCTAAAAAAATACTAGAAGAACGGGGTTTTGAAACCCTTCCGATCTAGGTCCATGTTTTTATCTTCCTAGATCATAGAATACCATTATCTACTTCCAGAACTCGTGAGCCAAGATGTTGCACACTTTATGCTGATATTCTCAAGTGTCTCCAGGAATTAGAAGATTTGATCGATCTTATATAGCTAGTATTTTTCCTCTTTAGGTTCATTCATTCCTTTAAAGAACAATAGCTTCTCAAGAAAGAATTCTCATGATAGATCTCTATCTTCTCTAGCACATAGTTCTACCTCAAAAACCGCATTCTAAACTCATGGTGCATCTTAATCAATTGTAAGAACTACCTGTATAATAGTCTCAATGAGATTATGATCCACTAGAATATTTCCTTGTAGAGAATCAGCTACACCTTCCTGAGGAACTTGAAGAAAAAGTCTCGAAGGCATACTATTGCACACCAAAATAGAAGTAACAATCAAAAAATAGAGTAAATATCATCTCAAACCAAAAAAAACCTTTATAAGAAACTAGGATTAAAACAAAACCTAACACTAGAGATACATATCCCAACTTCCCATGATAACTTGAGTCTCTTCATTACCAGAGATGGCCAGGCACTTATTGCAACATACCTCTCATGTCCCGACAATCCTATCTCCAGTCTAACAGATGTCCCAAGACAAGGAATCTTGAGGAAAAACCTCCTTTGATACCAAATTGTAATAAACCGACCTGGGTTACCCTCAAACCCAGCACCTGATCCATTCCATCACATACCCAAAGGGTATTCCCGATCCCCACGGGCTAGCAAAAAGCACCCGATCATCGAACAACAAACCATGGGGAATGATTTTTACCAACCTGAACAAAAAACAAGGCACATATATACATGAAGCAAAAAAATAGTGTAAGACTGTAGAATATATTCCATAACTGAAAAAAATATATAGAAGAAATAAACAGCAGAAAAAGTGTCCAAAACTCCGAGAGACAAGTCCAAATGAAAAGGAATGTAACCAAATAGCTACTCCAAATGACTGAGTGGATGAAATACCACCATCTCACCACTAGCTACCCAACTCGGTTGACATGAAACATTGCCACCTCACTATTGTTCCATTACTTTCCCTATATTGGAAGACATACCAAGGTCTATACACCAATGAAGAGGTGCGCAAGGTGTGATCTAATAGAATCATGAGGATCTCACCTAGGTGTTCCATAGCCAGTATCTATATAACAACTCATGTGTTCTCATTTTAAATTAAAACATAGAATGATAATAAGTAAATAAGTTTTATAGAAAACAAGGAAAACATTTCCCTTTTAATACAGTTCTAAAACAAAATCAAGTATATCAATTTCAAATCAAATTTTTCCATATCATCTTTCACAGGAATCAACATACAAATCAAGCTTAAAATAATATAAATCCAAGCAATACAAAAACAATAGTAGTAACAAAGGCATCACAACACCAAGGAATAAAAAAGGTCATGTAATAGTCTACTCATACCCATTAATATATTAATAATTAACAATAAACTATGGTATCTAAAGTCAATGGTTCACACTTGAGGATGATAGAGAAACCCCATAAAGTGAAACCCCAACATTATATACAAACCTAGAGCCAATAATCTACAATCTAGGACAAGTGGAACATCCCTAAAAGTGAACCCCAATAATGGATGATGGACTCAAGCTAAACCTTCCACTTAGTACCCAAGGTAACCCATTTTATAGTTTTCACAATCATTTCAATGTTTCAAAAATTATTTCAAAACCATTTCACAAAACCATTTCATTTCTTTGAAAATACTGTTATTTCCATTTACTAACAATCCGGGAAAAATCAATTTTACTTAAAAAATGTTTTCAACACACACAAATCAATCATTCCAATTCCTTATATAAATCAGTTTATAAAATAGGAACAACAAGGTTCATCAACATGGGCTAGAGATGGAACCACCTACCTCAAAATTGGGTTGCACATGCCTGCAATGGAATCCACCAAAAATGAAAACCCAATGACATCTAAGAAAGCCCTAGAATCCAATCCACACATATTATGATTGATTAGAGTGATAAATATGGTTGGAGGAGAAGAGAAAATACCACATACCTCAAGATCAAACAACCTCCACACCATGACTAACAAAGGAACGGCTTCTGGAAAGAGATCACACAGTGGATCTCAGAAGAAGACAAGAAGAAACACCAATTTATATCAATAGATCTCATAACACAACACAAGGACGCTACCATGATCTATGTCAATGAAGAAGTAGAAGGACCCCTTACCCAGAGAGATGCACCATGACCACAATAAAGATTAAATTCCAAATAGATTTATCTGGAAGGAATGGTGTCTCCAACAATCACCATAGATGAGATTTCGTGCGAGAGAAAAGAAAAATGGATGGTTGAATGAGCACCCAAAAACCCGAGTGGAACCCTAAAAAATAACTGCTCGGGGAATTACATGACATGTAATTCCTTTACATCCCATAAAAGACATGGTGTTTAAGTACACTGAGAAATTTTTCGCCTTGGATTAAAAATCCATTATTTAAAACATTCACGAAATGTAACACCTCTTCATGTCATGTAACCTTTCACAACATGAATACTTTCATGACTTGTATCCACCAACACTTACATGATATGTAACCTAGTTACACGGTGTGAAACCCTCTAGTATCCTAAAGAAAAAATCCATATAAATATAAGATTCCAACAAATCTATGACATCAGCATTTTAGGTATCCTCACAATTACTTCTCGATCCCATACAGACAATGAGAAGAAGGAGAACCATGATGAGATTAAATATGCACCTGATAGTGGTATTGGGATGTTATAAATATGAAACTACAACTTATCACTTAGAAAATACATTGACCATGATAGGTGGAGGAACTATGCCCCTAAATGTGGGAGAGTACTGACTCTACCTGTAGTTTAGGGGACTCATGTCTAATTAATGTTGATAGAGTACAAACCCATTGCCTAAATGGATGATCCGTGCCTTATTGTGCAGTTTATTCATTGGATGATGGGTTACATACTCCATATATGGATAAACCATGACCCAAAATTAAGGGGGTTTCTTACTTGAATAATTATATGGGGGACCTTTTACCTACAACTAGAATGTTGTCAAGAGGGTTACCAACCCTTTGTCTACTCTAATTATCTCTCCCTCACTCTATTTTTGACACCATAAAGAAAAAGAAAATGAACTTCCAAAAACACCTCATAAATAGTCTCCAATGACTGAGTTGATTTTCACATAATGATATATAAGGGGAAATGCATAGAATTCACTATTCATGTGTCTAGTTCTAACACACAGATAAGAAGTTATGAAAAAACATGATAAATGGTATTATACATGGTATATACAATACAATATATGACATATATGCCTCATATGTAATTAGGAACATTTCAATTCAATTCTAATAAGTATAAATTCTACATACATGGCATGTCCTAGCTGGGTTTAGAGTGTGTAGGACCTACTAATTAGTCTAGTGTGTATCCTAGATACACGAAATCATGTTGTTTTATCATACATGGAATGTTTTTCAAAGATATAGGTTTTTTGAATCTTTGTGGGATGGTTAGTGTGTATCACTAATACATGAGTCCTGTTCATGAAATATACATGGTATGTACTTGGGAATATATAGTGTGTGGGATTACACGGGCTAATTTACATGTATATTGGATATATACTGAGTCATCTCACTAGTTGTACGTGGAATATATATGAAATAAACAATGTATAGATCCATTCAGCTACATGGATTGTACTCTAGGTACCCATCAAGATGCTTCTACCAATATACATGGGGTGTTTGATGGGACACACAATGTGTGGGCCCAACAAGTCATCCTAGGGTGTAATCTGGTACACATTGAGGTATACAATCACAAAATACATGTTGTGTTACCTGAAATCACACCCCTTGTAATATTTATGATGTTTTAGAAACCATATATATGGTGGAGATCCAAAAAAAATATGCGTCTCTTGGAGACTATACACCGATTATATGGGAAAAATAAACAAGATATAGTTTCTTCACTTGATGCAATTCTAGCTATCGTTGTCCTAATTTCAAAAAATATCAACACCCATAATCACATCCAATCATTATTCCAGTACTTTTCAAAACCCACTTTTGAGGTTCCTCTATCCATTAATCACTAGAAAACACCCGATCATTTCCACTATTTTTGAATGCCCCAAGCACCACTATTGTCCTTGTTGAGGGTCGCCACCTTACCCCATGTCATCCCTACATTTTTAACTTTCTAGAATCACCTATATTTCCCTCTTTCCTCCTATTTTGTGTCATATAACCATGGAAAAATAAAATTTCATTGAATAGGGATAAATAATCAAATAATAGTGGTCCTTTTGAAGGTATGACCACCTGAAATTGAGTTCTCATTCATGTTCATTGAGTAAAGTGGGATGATGAAAATTAATGAATCATTTTACATCATTTTTCACTGTGTAATAATCATAATTACATGAATAGATGATGATAAAAATAATAATAATCATGATAATAAGGTCGTTATTATTATTATTATTATTCATATTATTTCCCAATGTTTGAGCACCATAAGCAGCAAAGTAGTTAACCAAAAACTTAAAATTTATATCAAAAGTACTCAAGAACATTTGAACAAGATTAGCTATGGAGAAAATAATCCTTTTTTAAAAGATAATAATTTAATTAATTTATTATTTCATCCAGGTTTAGTATTAATAAATATTCACTAAAAATATTTGATTTTATTTTATTAAAATAATATTCATCATGATTCTCCATAAAAAGAGTTCAATCTTGGGAAAAGAATAAAATAATTAGAATAGTAAAGATTAAACCCATAAGAAAGCTCGACCTCATTGGTGGTTAAGTAAATGCATCAAAATTCAATCATTATTGTCTTGGGAATCTGTTGCAATTATTTATTTTTAATGTCGAAACCACTAAGAATTTTTTCCATATTCTCTAGCCCATATAGAATTCACATTGAGAGAATAATTTCAACAATGTTAAAACCTAAAATTTTATGACTAATGGGAATTTTTATCATCACCTCTAGGTTAACCAGTTAATAAATTTAAAACTTGAAATAGATTTGTATGAGGCTCAATACCATAGCATACAATTAACACCCCACCTAGGAAAAAGAACCCTTTTTGGACACAAAAATGATATTGAAATTTCTATTTGAGATTTCATTTATAAGATATCAAATTTTTTATTCGTTGTATAAATATTTATTTATTTCATATATATTAAATATCCTTTAAAATCTAATTAGATTATAATCTCACAAAAATTCAGTCAAAGGGTAAACACTACATTCCAAGTTCAATGAACCATTGTAAATTTTTTCTAAGGTTAACTGCCAGAAAAAAAATACCATTTAACCACTTATAGAGGAGCTAATACTTCAAAGATCAAAAATAAAATAATTCTCACTGTATAAAAATCTATATCATAATATCCTCCGCATATTTAAACTATTTGATCCTCGAAAAGAAACTAACCTGAGCTGTTAAACGGAGAAACTCACAAAACAACCACATGTAGAAAATAAAATAATACTTGCACACACTTGAGTCACCTTAGGTGGTCCAAGATCTAAGAGAATATAAAAAATAATCATACTATAAATGAATCGCCATATTTTTCACTTTCATTCCAATTACATTCACTACTAGAATTTAAGGTATTTGTGATGGGATATTTGCGAGGTGAAATCATCCCCTCACAAATAGTCTTCAATTATAAAGATTATATATATAAAAAACTTCTGCGAAAGTCTCATCGCAAATAAGTTTTTGCGATGGGCCAGTTTTCCCATCACAAATAATTATGTAAAAAATATATACACTATTAGCGACGGGGTCCCATCATAAAAGGTCTCGTCACAAAAACTTATAAAAAATAAAAAAAAATATATTCAATAAAATTATGATAAATTAATATTAGAAAATAATATTACTATTATTACTATTAATATAAATAATATAATATTATATATTAATAATACTAGTATTAATAATATAAAAAAATTATATTATTATTATATTAATAATAAAATAATACTAAAAATATAAAAAAAATTATTATTATTTATATTTATGAAAAAAATAATATTAATAATATTAAAATAATAAAAAAATTATAAAATATTAAAATTCTCAATGTAACGCCCTAAAACTTATTTCTCATTAATAATATTATTATGGTTTTATTATGTTTGATTTACATGTTGTCTGAACAAAACTTGAAAACTAAACATAGGGTACTTTATTTATTTAAATACCGAAGCGTTTACATTACAACAAGAACAAAAGAAACCATACTACCCAAAAATACCTATTAAGAGACCAATTAGAATTACAGGGAGACCACCCAATACAACAAAAACCCCAAGAAGATAGTAAGGTTCCTTCAGATCCATCACAATAAACATCAGTATGGCCAGAGCAACTGTAGTTGCACTGACCATCAGTGGAATGATGTGCACCATCTTTGCCGATACATTTTGAATATGGAACACCATGTTTCATGTTTTTATAAAGCCTTAATCCGACCGTTACCTCTTTAATTGACCATTGAGTTTCTAAGGGCTATAAGTATAGTCATTGTCCTTTCTATTAGTTTAAATTAAAATATCTAAGTATGATTAGTTTTACAAAATAATTAAGGTATGTACTGAAATTATAACTTTTAACATATAAACTCTTTTTATAAATATCTTATCTATACTTAGTATGAGTTCAAAATTAGGTATGTATTTCAAATACTTTTCAAATATTTAAAATGTGTTGACAATATTTTATAAATGTTATCATTCTTGATGTTTAAACCAAGGTTTTTACTAAAACTATGTCTTTGATTTTTATAATACTAGTATAATATTTTCTTAATGATGTATTAAATATTGATTTATCACTTTATGTTTTAAAACTTTAGTATTTGTAAAACTAAGGAAAATATTGGTTTCAGGACTTGGTTTAGTTAAACTAGAGAATTCATATTTATTGAAGACACCTATATAAGTATATGAAAACATATTTTTTAGATCTAACAAAAAAAATAAACTTTTACATTGCTAAAATATATGGGACCACCCCACCTAGACAAGGACCACCTTGTGGCAACCCTCAAATCTTTGATGGGAATCTCACCCACAACCCCATGGCAATGAACCAGGGGTTGTGCTTACGCAGGGTGCGTGCTAAGTCATGTGCATAGGAAGCATAGCTTGCCCCCAGTGCACATGGGTGTATGTGAAAGGACCAAAGTGCGCCACCTTGCAGGGTGGCATGATGGCCTGGGTGGGCGTAGGAGTGCACCCACATAAGAAACTGGTACGGGGCAGTATCGGAAGGGGAGGGGGAGTAATCTGAATGATGGATCAAAGTTCTAGGCTTATAAAGGAGCCTCAGAAGCCCCTCCATTTCAATGTGGGATGGAAAAAATCAGATGGGTGAAAATCTGGGATGTTCGATCACGCCGTGCACGATCTAAGCATCCCGATCAGTTCATCTTTTGAACCCCCGTGACTGCGAATATCCACCACATTTTTTGTGCATCGTCTGATCCCGATGGATCTAATCACGACCATTACTTCTTTTTAAATCACTGCATCTTACCACAGTCTTCATATCGAGTCACGATCTAATCTTGACCGCCCATCTCATTTTAAAATCTATAGACTCACCTCCACCGCTGGATCTTCCCAAGGGAAATATCCTCCATCCATTTATTTTCCGGTTTTTTATTCCCCATCACCTTCTTCTTCTTCCTCCACATGCGCTTCACGATGGGGTATTTCAGCTTTCTTCATTTTTTTTCACCACCTGTGACTCCAGTGGACCCTCCCTTGCTCTCATTTTTCACAAGTACTCACCCTTGGTCATTTTATAAACTGAGTGGGTATCGGTTTCCTTGAAATTGGGTTTAAATTAATTTATACAATCTGTATAATATAGTTTATATATAGTTATCTCATTTTCATCCTGATCTCTCAGTTCTTCCTCTTCTCAAGCCTCCTCCGAGCCTTCCCAAGCCACTCCTCCTCATTCAAATCACGTAAGGGTTCTATGTTTCCTTGATTTTTTTTGGTTTGGGTTTATATATATATATATACATATAGATGTATACACTTGTATATCTATATATGGTTGAGCATAAGACCTACTATTTCCTTCTAAGGTGGTGATTCCTTAATCCTACATGAAGTTCATAATCCTTTATCATGCAAAGGAATGTGTGTTGTTTTGATATTCTATATAACTTGAAATATACATAAGCATATATATATTTACACATATTTCATAAACAAAACTTTTTATATTTAATTGCACATTTTGGAAATTTATGAACCCTTGTTTTTACTAATGTTCCTAATAATTTAAAGCATGTAAGCGTTAATAAATCTCAGTGTAAGACCCTTATATATATACACTATGTATAATCGGTTATACACATAAATAATATATGTATATTGATGTTACATAAGCACATATATGATCTATTTAATAAATAAAAATTTTAAATTTTATAAAATTTAGGGACCATGGTTAATTAATGTGACTATTATTTTAAATTCATATGGGTGCCATTGGATTTTTGGTAAAAAACCTTTAATACATAATATATATTCTATTTTGTGAATATATGTATATATATATAAACTTTTATCCTCAATTTTTTTTAGAATTTTTAAAGGATTTATAAGAAAGAATAAAACATGATGTTTACAAAATATGAATAGTTTTTACTTAAAAATACAAATCTTTATATACACCCTTGTGTATAAACGGACTTATGCAACACTAAACCATAATTTTGTATATTCCAAATATTATACTTTTGATGCGTTTATTAATTATAGAGAATTCATGAGTATAATATTTTGGGTTTGATACTCTTATATACATATGTATGAATCACTTATTTTCATATATATTAAAGGGTATTAATTATGGTTGAATTTCATGCTTTTCATTTTTAACATTATTTGTACCATTGTGATATGTTAAACATAAGAATAACAGTAATAAATGTTGGGGCATCTATGTGTTTAATACCCCACAAGAAATATTTGGTTTATCTTTTAATTAATTATGCATCTAATCCATGATGAAATTCCAATATATATTTAATTAATAAGGTTTTATAATTTAAGGTTATCATTTTATGTGAAAAATATTTTATTTCTTTTTCTACATTAGTTGTCGTCACATATGCTATAATCTTCTTAACATACTTTCCTTTTAATTCCATAGCCATGCAGTTGATAGCTTTGTAATTAACACTTATATGTCTGATTCACTAAATATATGTAAATGCTAAATAATGAAATTAAATTCTTATGACCTTTTTTATGGATTACGTATTAAATTATTCAAAGTGATCTAGGACACCTTGAATAATATGAAATGAGAAATTAAATATTCAAAGAGGTATGGGACATTTTGAATATACGACGCTATTTAGCATTTGAGGAATGTATTAGACTCGGTATAACGGGTTGGGGACCGGTTAATGAAATCCCCTCGATGCATCGATAGTTCTCATGAGACAATCAGGTCATGGAATGAGGCTAATTACATTTCAGGTCTTGACATGAGGTCTTGACAAAGTCTGTCATTATATGTTCCCTCATTTTGTTTAATTAATCAAGTGTGTATTCAACTAGATAATATTCTTGATTAAGAGTTCTATAGAGTTTAATTAACCAAGTGTGTATTCAATAGGAGAATATGCTTGGTTAAAGAGCTTGTACCTATGAGTATCAGAGAAAGTAAAAGCATATGTCTTATTAATTATTCATCACTCAGAGATTTATTAGCCAGTGTATGCTTCACAGTAGTTAAGGATGAAATTGAAGTTATTTTTTATGCATAACTCTCAATATGTATTACTCTTAGTTATTAATTTTGAACTTTCATATTCACATGTCATGCCTATTAAAGTTATAATGCGTCTTAATTATTACTCTAAATGAGCATGCTTATAATTGAATCATGTTTCCTTATAACTTTGTTAGTATTCCATAAAATGTGATCTTATAATTCTTAGACTAAATGCTATTTTATGATACATGTGTTATATCATTCCTTAAGAAAATGTTTTAAGGAAAATTTTAAGTGAATGTTTTCAAAATGTTATAATTGGTATTTTATGTTATTTTAAAACCCCTTACTAGGAATTTGAATGCACACCCAATGTTTTCAATCTGTTTCCTTTTATAGGTTTAGTAGACTTGACTCCCTCTGTTTGGTGACTGCTTAATGAAGAATTTTTTTTCAGTTTTGAAGGAATTGTAATAATTGTATCTGATTCTCTAGGACCTAAACCAAAACGACCCTCTCTAGTGGAACAAGTGTGTGTGATTTCAGATTATCCTTTTATAAAACAAATTTTCACACCATTTTTTCAATGAAAATGCACCATCTTTGGGGCAGTCTGGGGATGGGGCATGATTGTTGGTATTAGAGGATTGGTTTAGAAAACCCGAAAAAATTAGAACAATACTAAAAACTTGTTTATGTCTCACTAAGTAGAGTTTTTCCTTAAAATATTTCAGATGGCTGAGGAATCATGCATTTTGTCCCTTCCAACATAAATATTAGAAACCATATTGGCCACGGCATTTTTAGAAGGATGTGAAACTTTGGAGAACCTTCATTTATCATGTTAAAATCTCTATCATGTGTTCAATTCTCCTCATTCACTTCAACTTCACTGAGGATCTGTCTTTGATTAATTTCTGATTATACATGCCCAACTTTACTTTTATGCATGTAAGGGAAGGTATTATAAAGTTATATTCTAATACTTCACCTTGGCCAACAACGTTTTTCACTAATGAACTTCCAGGCAGTTGCACCAGAGGGTGACCTCTGGGCAACATACCTCTGTCAAATCATAACCTACGGACTTCGAGGTCAGGTCATGGACTTTGAAATTCTCGATGATGAACCTACCTATTTTCATTATAGACAGCATGTTCAAGCAGATGTATCCCAACTCCATACCCTTCATGCTTTCCTTTGTTGGAATTTTAGATTCCCACATCCGATTGATCCAGACTTCCCATGATGCATCTAGACCTAGGATATTGAGGGGTTTGGAACCGCTTTGGGAATCCGTTTGACTAGAAATTAGGGTATTCACCAACACTGGTCAATCCAGTGAAGTTCCATCTTGGAGGACGTTAGAAAATCCATACAAGTTTTGTGAGAGTGAGCAAGTAGTTATGTAATACCTTGTGTTTATAAACTTTGTACAACTGAATAATGTTATGTGTTTTGATACTTTAAATAAAGTCTCTATTTTGATATGGTTATGCCTTACTGAATAAAAAATCTCTTGAATTTTTTTGATAGAATACATGAGTTCACCAACCAATCTCCTATCACTTCCTACCAAAATTTTAGAGATTATAATTTTCAAGACATGCACAGGGGAATACCAGCCCTATGAAAACTTATGTATAACTTTTAAAAAACTCCATCAGGTGCCAAACCGCCCAAACATCCGCCATATTTATCAAGGAAACAATCTTTCCTATTACCATACTGAAAATGCAAAATTTTCAGAATATAGACAAAGAGGAATGTATCATGAATCACTTTTTTTATGTTTCACTTTGGATGATAACTACCGAGTTATAGGTAAGATTATGGAAGCTACTTTAGATGGTGACCATCGAGCTTCCAATATATTCCAGTTCTTGAGTTTTAGTATGTAAGGGGAACTCAACGACATCAATATTTTCAAGCATGATGTGATGCATTGGATTTATAGGGATTTAGTGCACTCTGAAATCTCTGACCTCTGCACCTCTCGTTCCTCTCTATGGAAGGCTGAGTGCTTTAGGCATAGGTTCAACCCTAGTTGTTCACATTGTATCTGGGCCAAGGAAAATGAGGAGCTGAATACTACCTTAGGAATCCACTTGAGGTCGTCAGCACCCTACCCTTGGTGGTGTTCCTGGTGAAGGGACCTCAGGAGTAAATTGTGACAGGTTTTTCTAGTGGGTTGTGTATGAATATTTTTGAATTAAGATGATTCAATTAGTTGAAGTGGGGATAATTTGATGCCCCAAACCTTATTTCTCATGTAATAATAATATTTTGGATTTATTCTATTTGATTTACATGTTTTCTAAAAAAAACATGCAAACCAAACATCAGGCACTTTATTTATTTAAACACCAAAGTGTTTACATTACAACAAAAACAAAGGAAACCATACTACCCAAAAATACCTATTAATAAACCTATTAGAATTACAGGGAGACCACCCAATACAATAAAAACCCCAAGAAGATAGTAAGGGTCTGTCGGATCCCTCACAATAAACATCAGTTTGTCCAGAGCTACTCCAGCCACACTGAGCATTAGTTGAATGATGTGCACCATCTTCGCCAAGAATTTTTGAATATAGAAAACCTTGTTTCATGTTTCTATAAATCCTTAATTTTACTGTTAGATCTTTATGTGATCATTGATTTTCTAACGACTATAAGTATAGTCATTGTCCTCAGTTAGTTTAAATTAAAATATCTAAGTATGATTAGTTTCCCAAAATAATTAAGGTATGTATTGAAATTATAACTTTAAACATATAAACTATTTTTATAAATATTTTAGCTACACTTAATATGATTTCAAAATTAGGTATGTATTTCAAATACTTTTCAAATATTTCAAATGTCTTGAAAAGATTTTATAAATGTTATAATTCTTGATGTTTAAACCAAGGTTTTAACTAAAACTATGTCTTCGATTTTTATAATACTAGTATAATATTTTCTTAATGTTCTATTAAACATTAATTTGTCACTTTTTGTTTTAAAACTTTAGTATTTGTAAAACTAAGAAAAATATTGTTTTTGAAGAATTGGTTTAGTTATATTAGAGAATTCATATTTATTGAAGACACTTATATAAGTATATGAAAACCTATTTATTTATATCTAACAAAAAAATAAACTTTTACTTAGCTAAAATATAGGGGAGTATAGTCACGACCCGTCCCCCGGGGCACGTGTCGTGACTACCCCAAGCCCACCTTCCATAGGCTAGGGGCTGGCGACTAGCACTGAAGGAGTATTCCCTAAATTTGGCAAGGCATTGCCTTTATAACCTGTAAACACATGAAACCAGGCACACAGCAAGATACGAACTCAAGTAAAATGAATAGTAAACAGAGTGAGTACAGTAAGCAAAAGGGGCCAGAATACAAGCCCAACTGGAAAGTACAAGAAACTAAAAGTAGAAGTAAACTTGAACAAATCCTATGATCACCCATCAAGAATCCAACCTGAAGGGTAGGTACAGCTCCCGAATGGTTGTCTCTACGGTACATCTCGTCTAAGGTCCACCTCCGAGCAACCCCCAGTCCTCGTACTCTCATCCACTGTCAGTGTTGTCCATCTCTTGCACCAAACACAATGAGGTGCGGGCATAGTCTGGGTAGGGGTGAGTATAATGATACTCAGTCGGGACCCAGAGACCCCCAAGGTCTCACAAATCCACAAACGATAAACCACAAAGCAAGAAAACAACTGAAAACCCTTCTTAGGTATATGCCCATACATATACCTTAGTTATCAAGTATACCCATCTCAATCATGAGAAAACAAAAGTTCCAACTCAAAATCCCAAAGATCAATAGTTCCGCAAAGGAAGGAAATACCACGAAGGTGAGTACCACACAGGTACTGACTCAGCTCACACGAGGTGTATCTTTAGGTACATTAGTAGAGAAGATTATATGTAACTACTAAGTCATCTTACTCCATTAAGAGGCTCTACTGCTAACCTGCATAGAATCTCTAGGAGATGACCCACACAGGATCGCTGGAGCTGACCCGCACAGGATCACAGGAGCTGACCCACACAGGATCACTAGGATCTGACCCACACAGGATCATTAGAAGCTGAACCACAGAGGATCATTGGATCTAACCCACACAGGATCTCTAGGGTATGACCCACATATGATCTCTAGGAGCTGAACCACATAGGATCTTTGGAGTTGAACCACACCGGATCACAAGGAGTTGACCCACACAGGATCGTTGGAGCTGACCCACATAGTATCACTAGGAGCTGACCCACACAGGATCGCTAAAGCTGACCCACACAGGATCACTAGGATATGACCTACACTGGATCACTAGGAGCTGACACACACATGATAGCTATGAGCTGGCCCACACATGATATCTAGGAGCTGACCCACACAGGATAGCTAGGAGCTGACCCGTATAGGATAGTTATGAGCACTCTTCCCATCACAGCCAGCTACTGGGTTTTCGCAATAATCTTGCTCGTCTTCGGGAGAGTATGCTCCCCAAGCCACTGTTTGATTCTCCAACTACCACTATTTCCCACAAAAGAAGTATCTCAAAGGACCTCATTTTCATAGGGGTCTCAACGCAACAGACGGTGCATCAATCGGACGCCCGGTCAGTGAGTTATTAACATTTTATTCCCGGGGGCCCGGTTGGATTCGTGCTCTATCCTACCTGATGGTACCCCAACTTAATCCAAATCTCCAATGGGGTATACTTAATTGGACCATATCACTCCAAGGTACCCAGTGCCGCTGACGGTTCGTCAAACGGACGTATGGTGCCAAAGTTATGGCCAAAAGAGCGTAAATGGGTCGTAGTGGGCCCGGGTCCGGCCTGACTCGGTCAAACTAACTCAGTCTGACCCGACCTAGGCCAACCCGATTCGGGTCACCCGGCCTGACCCGCTGGGTCTGGCTCTTCCCGCTGGGCAGCTCAGACCATTGGGTTCGGCTCGGCCCGCTCGGTCCGGACCGGCAGGGCGAGAGGGGTCACGGAGGGCCGCGGGTGCCCGTGAGGCCGCGAAGGGTCATAGAGGGTGCCTCGAGGGCGCGAGGATATGGGGTGGCCCAGCCAGGGCAGTTCGGCCGGAAGGGCGGTGGCGGTTCGGGTGGCGGCTCGGCCCGGACGGCGGCGGTGGCTCGGAAGGCAGCGGTGGCTCAGGCGGTGCTCGGTCCGGACGGCGATGGCGGCTCGGCCTAGATGGTAGAAGCGACTTGGATGGCGGCTTGGCCTGAATAATGGTGGCTTAACCCAAACTTCGGTAGTGGCTCGGAATGTGACGATGGCTCAGGCAGCGCTGTGGGGCCACGGTGGCGGGCCGTGAGGCAGCGCGGCAAGGCTGCGGGCGACGGAGCGCCGCGGGGTGCAGAGGCCGGGGGCGGCGGTGCTGATGCCTTCATCGCCTTCGTCCACTGCGAAGAACACACCAAACAAGCAGAATGACGGAGGGGTTGGGCCATGTTTGTTTGGCCCGCACCATCCGCGTTAGAGAGGTAGCAAGCGGTTCAATAGAAAAATCAAGAGTCATTAATGGAAAATTCTACAATTTAATGTGAATCGTGGATCAACTCATTTTGGTTGATCCACATTCACCATGCTTTCCAAGAATGTGAAATCAATCGAGATTATTTAATAATTCAATAATAACCCCTACCTCGTTTGATTCGTCGATGGAGATCACGAGGGAGAAGATGACATCATTGGGGAGGGAAAGACAATCGTCGATTTAAGACGTCCCACATTGGAGGATGTCCCAAGGAAGAAAGTCGAACTTGAGGTTGACGTTCTTCATTGGCATTCTTCATTAGAGAGATTTCTCCCATGTTCTCCCATGCTCTCTCCTTTACTAAACCTTTTCCCCAATTCCACCAAAAAATGAAAGAGGTGCCAATATAATTAACTTAAGAAGAAATTATGTTGGCACACTCACACAAGTCAGAAAAAATTAATGTGGTGTGTTGGCATAATTAATGTGGAGGAAGCTCAAGAGGCTCCTCCACATTAAAGAGGGATTTAAGAGGTTTCTCCTCCATTAAGAGGGGAGTTCAAGGGGTTTTAGCCTTAGGTGGTCCCCACCACCATAACCTCTCATGGTATTTTAGTTCAGGTGGTCCCCACCACCATAACCTCTCACGGGAGTCTAGTTTAGGTGGTCCCCACCACCATAACCACTCATTTGGACGCTCGGTCTGTAAGTTATAGGAATTTTAGTACTGAGGGCCCAGTTGGATTCGGGTGTGATCCAACCCGGACAAACTCCAAGTTTCTCTGAAACTCAGATGGATTAAGTCAAAAGGACCATCTCGCTCCAAGGGTCCCAACGCCGTAGATAGTTCGTTAAACAGGCACCCAGTCTGTAAGCTATAGGAATTTTAGTGCCGAGGGCCTGGTTGGATTCATGTTCGATCCAACCTGGTCATACTTCAAATGGCACCGGATAACCAAACGGGTCACACCATTATGATTCACATGGAAAAACACAGGATATGGACTTCAAATTTTTCCAAAACAAATACTCGGTGAAAAAGTTGCATTTCATAGCAACATGCAAGAACCGGGCCTCATGGGGCTCATGCCTCGACCTAAACTTAAATATCCAAAGTTGGTCTTGAAAAATACATCTTAATTTTAGGGTTGCAATGTCACAAATGGTTCATCATTCTGACATTGTATGAGGGAGATATGTCGGATACAAGATCCCTTATTATTATTATTATTATTATTATTATTATTATTGCGTGTTTTGTGGACCCGAGCTACTAACCAGAATTTAGTATCCAACATTAGACTTGAATCGACTATATTAATGACAGGATCATGATGTCACTGACAGCAATTCAATCGGACATAACGCGCAGGAGTTATGGCGGGTCGAAGATTTAATAATATTATTAAATCTATTAATTCACAAGCATTTTGGGTACCCAATCTGAAATCCCAAATAAGACATCCAATATTGGACTCATAACGCTTATCTCAAAGTCAGGGTTGCACTGTCATAGATGGTTCATCAAACTGAGGTCTCATGGAGAAGTTGCAGACAAAAAGGTGTTTTATCATCAAAAGTAATAATAACAATATTTTATTACGGGATCTTGTATCTGTCATATCTCCCTCATACGGTGTCGGAATGATGAACCGTCTTTCACATTGCAACCCTGAAATTAACACGGATGCTTCATTACCAACTTTGGATATTTAAGTCGAGGTTGAGGAGTGGGCCCCACGAGGCCCGGTTCACGCGTGTTGCGGTGAAATGCAAATTTTTCACCGGGTATTCGTTTTGGACAAATGGGTAGTCCGTCTCATGTGTTTTCTGTGTGAATCATAAGAGTGTGACCCGTTTGGTTATCCAGTGTCGTTTGAAGTATGGCCGAGTTGGATCGAACACGAATCCAACCAGGCCCCCGGCACTAAAATGCATATAGCTTACAGAATGGGTGCCTGTTTGATGAACTATCTGTGGTGTTGGGACCCTTGGAGTGAGACGGTCCTTTTGACTTACCCAATCAGAGTTTTATAGAAACTTGGAGTTTGGCCGGGTTGGATCGCACCCGAATCCAACTGGGCCCTTGGTACTAAAATGCCTCTAACTTACAGATCAGGCGTCTGAATGACGTGACATCTATTGTGTTGATACCCCTATGGCATGGTGGACTTTTGAGATACTTCTTTGTGGGAATTCATGGTAGTTGGAGTATCGACCAGTGGCTTGTGGAGCGAATCCTCCCGGAGACGAGCGAGCATAGTTCGGTAACCCAGTAGCTGGCTGTAACGTGAAGATATACTAGGATCATGTGTGGGTCTGACGATGTATCGTGAGATCTTGTGTGGGGAAGTACCTTGCAATCTTGTGTGGGTCAGCACCTTGCGATCCTATGTGGGTCAGCACCTAGTGATCCTCTGTGGGTCAGCACCTTGCGATCTTGTGTGGGTGAACACCTATCAATCATATGTCGGTCAGCACCTAGCGATCCTGTGTGGGTCAGCACCTTTTGATCCTACGTGGGTCATCACCTAGAGATCTTGTGTGGGTCAGCACCTTGTGATCCTGTGTGGGTGAGCACTTAGCGATCCTATGTGGGTCAGCACCTGGCGATCCTGTGTGGGTTTTCCACTTAATGGAGTAAGATGATTCAGTAGTTTCATCTAATCATCTCTACTACTATACTTAAGATATACCTGGAATGAGCTGAGTTCATACCTGGGTGGTATTTTCATTTTTTGTAATACCATGGTGGTATTCTTCTCTGTGGCGTACCTGTGTGGTACTTTCCTTTGTGTTTTTCATTCCTTTATGGAATAGTTGAGCTTTGGGCTTTTGGGTTAGACCATGTGTTTCCTCAGGATTGAGATGGGTTTACTTGATAACTTATGTATATGTGTGGTCATATACCTAAGTAGGGTTGTCAGTTGACTTCATGCTTGGAGGTTTATCCTTTTTGGATTTTATGAGACCTTAAGGGTCTCAGGGTCCCTAATGGGTATCGTTATACTCACCACTGCACAGGCTATACCTGCACCTTTTTGTGTTTGGTGAAGACGATGGACAGCATTGATCGAGACTGAGGGTACCCGGACTGGATGTTGCCCAGAGGAGGACCTTACGACGAGTCGGTACACTAAATAGATGGATGGGCATGGAATGCTGAGGTGGCGATCTGTACCTACCCTTCGACTAGGAACCTCGGAGGACGACCCAGCAGTTGTCTTCCTTTTTTCTCTAGTTTACTTGTACTTTCGGTTTCTTGTACTTTCCAGTTGGACTTGTATTCTGGCCCCATTTAGAGTGGTTGCAAGCGGCTCATCAAGAACATGAACATTGAACGTCAAATCCTATCCTCCCACAATGATTGTTCCCAACCTGTAAAATAAATCATCTGTGTTCTTTGTTTTAAAAAGGTAAGAACATGGGAATATAATCATACACAAATTAAACCCCTACTTCATTCATTTGATTCGTTGAAGATTGTATGCGGGAAAGGAGATGATGTTGTTGGGAAAAGACGGACGTCGGTGACATTGGTGTTTCCTTGATCATCGGTTCATTGACACTAAAGATTTTCTTCGTCAACGAATGTCCCATAGAAGAATAAGGAGTCGAATTCGGCGTTCTTCGTCGGCGTTCTTCATTGGAGAGATTTTCTCCAAGAGCTCTCCCCTTTTCCAATCCTTTCCCTCAATCCCACCAAAATGAAAATAGCCCGCAAAATAATTTAGGTTTGTCAAATTAAATTACAAGGGCACATTTCAAGTTAGAACAAAATTAATTATCTTAATTAAAGTATGGAACTGGCACAATTAATGTGGAGGAAGCTCAAGAGGCTCCTCCACCTTAAAGAGGGATTTGAGAGGTTTCTCCCACATTAAGAGGGGGGGTTCAAGAGGTTTAAGCCTCGGGTGGTCCCCACCACCATAACCTCTCATGGGAGCTTAGTTTGGGTCGTCCCCACCATCATAACCTCTCATGGGAGGTTTAGGTATGGTGGTCCCCACTTCTCAACATCCACATGGAATAAAAATAAAAATAAAAGTTACACAATTTTATTTTTATTTTATTCTTTCATGAATATGTGAAAAGCTAACTTCCACCCTCGACCTACTGCGGTCGAGGTGAAGGTCTCCTTAAGAAAATACCACTGATGCGAGTTCAACGATGCCTTCTGATCTCAATTCTAAGCACCGGTTCAAAAGTTAGAAAAACCCGCTTGCACATTTCCTGAACGTACTCGAAATAATGTTTAGAAATTCATTTCAGGCACTCCGAGGCTCAGAATCACGTGCCGCTAATTTCTGCAGACTCGTAAAATTTCCATATATTTAAAAAACAATACATGGAAATTTTGGGTCTTTACATTCTCCCCACCTCGGGGCTTTACATCCCCATAAGCCACAACACAAACTAAGGGAAAAAGTGGTGGTACTAAGAACGCATCTGAGCCTCCCGCTCCCATGTGCTCTTATAGAGGTTCTCGTGCTGCCAGCGAACGTGCACCAGAGGTATCGACCGTCCATGAAGTACCCGCTCCTGTCTATCCTCAATCTCTCCTGAAACCTCCGTAAAATTCACCCCATCATCGACATCCAGCTCGCCATGGTCGATGATGTGAGAAGGGTCATGCACGTATCTCCTCAACTGGGAAACGGGGAAAACGTCGTGCACCCGGTGCAAATGAGGTGGTAGAGCTAAGCGGTATGAAACCTTGACAATTCTTCTAAGGACCTGGAAAGGTCCAATGAACCTCAGAGATAACTTTCTACCTTGTCCAAATCTCTGCAAACCTCATCGAGGTGATACCCAAAGAAAATTGTGGTCACCATCCTCAAACTCTAGAGGTCTCCATCTCTTGTTGTCATACGACTTTTTCCTGCTCTGTGCAATATTCATCCACTCCTGGATGATCTACCACTTATCTGTGGTAGCCCGTACCATCTCTGGTCCCACAAGTGCTGACTCCCATGGGTTAGTCCAGCACAAAGCTGATCTGCAAGGTCGTCCGTACAATGCCTCAAAAGGTGTCATCCCAATGGTGGAGTGATAACTGTTGTTATATGAAAACTCCACCAAAGGAAAGTGATCCTCCCAGCTGCGACTGAAGTCGAGGACCCAAGCACGCAACATGTCCTTGAGGGTTTAAATGATCCGCTCAGTCTGGTCATCCATCTGAGGATGGAAGGCAGTGCTCAAATGAAGCTGCATCCCGAAAGCCTCCTGCAACCCCTTCCCTAGTCAAGAAGTAAAACGTGAATCACGATCGGAGACAATCGTCTAGGGTACCCCATGTAGCCATACAATCTTCAGCGCATAGAGGCATCCCAAGCTCTCTACTGAACCTTGCTCTCTAATTAGTAGAAAGTGGGCTACTTGGTGAGTCGGTCGACGATCACCAAATCAAGTCATGACCCCTAGATGTACGTGGAAGTCCTATCATGAAGTTCATGGATATACCATCCCACTTCCACTTTGGGACATCCAAATGATAAACCAAGATTGATGGTACCTGATGCTTCGCTTTCACTTTCTAACAAATGAGGCACCGAGAAAAAAACTCTGCTACTAAATTCTTCATTCCCGACCACCAGTGCTATCGTCGGAGATCCTGGCACATCTTCACCACTCCTGGATGTACCGCTAGATGGGATGTGTGGAACTCCCTCAACATTTCCTCCTAAAGTGACACGGTTACCATGGTACGTCCTCTAAAGAGGTTGATGTGCTCTTCACCTTCAAAAAATCAATCAGGTGCATGTCTTATAGATATCTGAGCACGTCGTGTCTCGTAATCAGTGTCCCCATGTTGCACCTCCCTGACTCACTGAAGGAGTAGCAGAGTGACTATAAGAGACTGAATAAAAACTACTCCATCTCTATCCAAAAAGGATATCTTCAAAGTAGCTAGCTTCTCCATCGCCTTGCCTAGCAGCTATATACCAGATCTCCTGCTGAGTGAATCTGCAACAATGTTCTCCTTCCCAGAAGCATAGACTATCTCGAAGTCATATTTTGTGAGGAACTCAATCCAACGTCATTGTCTTAGGTTTCGGCCCTTCTGAGAGAAGATATAACTAAGACTCTTCTTATCAGAGTACACTGTAAAGTGCTCACCCATCAGATAGTGTTGCCACATCTTCAAGGCGAAGACCACTACTGCTAACTTCAGGTCATGGGTAGCGTAGTTATTCGCATGTTGTCTCAGTTTTCAAAAACTATATATGATCACTGCTTGCCCCTATATCAGGACACATCCGATTCGGGTCCCTAATGCATCATAGTAAACTACGTACCTTATGCACTCCTATAGAACCCTCAAGATGGGGGCACTAGTCAGCCTATACCTCATCTCCTGAAAAATCCGCTAGAATTTCTCCAACCGAACGAAGGGTTGCCCCTTATTTATCCACAATGATAGTGGTCCTAAAACTCTGGAGAATTCTGGAACAAACCTCTGAAAATATCCAGCCAAACCCAAGAAACTTCGTTCCTCCGTCACACTCTTGGGTGGATCCCAAGAAAGTACCGCCTCAATATTCGCTGGATCCACTGCAACTCCAGCCTCCGATATGACATGCCCCAGAAAGTGAACCTCTCGGATCGAAAACTGGTACTTCAAGAGCTTACCATAAATTTGGTGCTCTCGAAGTGTGTCGATTACTACCTTCAAATGATAGGCATGCTCCTCCTCAGTAGCAGATTAGATCAGAATGTCATTGACGAAGAATATTACAAAGCGATCATGGTAAGGCTGAAAGATCCTATTCATGAGTCACATGAACACTACTGGAGCGTTGGTCACACCGAATTGCATAACCAAGAACTCGTAATGGCCATACCGACATCTGAAGTCAGTCTTCTGTACATCCTCATCTTTCACTCAGAGCTGGTGATAGCCTGATTTGAGTTCTATCTTCGAGAACCATTGTGCTCCCTTGAACAGATCAAAGATGTCTTCAATCCTCGAGAGTGGGTACTTATTCTTCACCATAACCTGTTTCAGGCACCGATAGTCAACACAAAGGCTCAATCTCCCATCTGCCTTCTTGGCGAACAAAATCAGGGCTGCCCAAGGAGAAACATTGGGACGAATTAATCCCTTCCCCTACAAGTCCTCCAGTTGTACCCACAGCTCACGAATCTCTATGAGATCCATCTGATATGTTGTTGTAGATATCGGTGTCATCCCAGGGTACACGTCAATGTAAAATTCCACCTCTCTATGAGGTGGTAGACCTAGAACATCATCAGGGAAAACATTCGCGTACTAGTCCACCACTACATGATAGCTCAGACTCTAAACATTAACATCTCCGAGGGTAAGGCGAGCCAACTAATGAGTGATCGGTTGCACTCTCCTTCGGGTAAGTACATGATGCACTGAAAATGATCCCTTCTCACTGGTGAAGGTAAACCTGGTCCCATCCATGAAAAAACACCACACTTTGCATCTAATACAGTCTATCTGATCATGGACTGTAGATAACCAGTCCATTCCCAAGATGATGTCATAAGGCTTCGACGCTGCTACTAGGAGATCCCAACTGAAGCTCTCGTCTCCTAGAGTAAGCTCACACTGTCGACCCAGTGTGTAATTGTCAAATCTGCTCCCATGGGAGTCTCTAGCCATAAGGATCAAGCCAAATACTTCTTCAGAATATCCGAGCTCCGAATGAGGGAAGTGGTAATAAAATAATGACTGAAACCTGTATATATAAGTACTGCAGCTAAGGTGGAGTAGACATAGATTGTACCTCGTATCATCTCCGGAGCACCATGATCATAAGCCTCAGCTGCCTAGAGCTGAGCTCTCCCCTATCCACCTATTCCCTATGGTCGGGGTGGACCTCCTGGTGGTGGTGGTGGTAATATCTCGAATTGTCGTCCACCGCCAGTTCCACGACCAGCTCCTCTACCACGTCTGTCTGCTCCTTGAGGACCACCTTGATTGAACCTATGTCTCTGCCTGGGTGGTACCTCGACCATCTTTTGATCATCTGTATGATGGGTCAGACAATCAAGATCCATGTGACCCTGCCCACTGCATGAGCAACACTGCATGATCCTAGTCTGACAGGTTCCACCTCGGGTGCCCCGCACAACCGATCATGAGTCATGCGGTCGTCTACCTGTAGGTCTGGTCCTCTTGGACCTCTGTGACATCTGTCTGTAGCCAACTACATAAGACTCTGCTATGTGACGATCGGTGGTGGGTCTCACTACTGGTGACTGTCTAGCAAGGAAAATCTCCACTAAGAGGGCTCTTTCTAACACCCCCGCCTACGTCAGGATGCTGATTAAGATCATCGAAGCCCTGATCTCCCACCTGAGCCCCTGCTCAAAGGTCAAGGCCTTAAAGAATGGATCCCATACCATATCAGTGGAGTAGCATGAGTGGTCAGTGAACTTCATTGAGTACTGGCCTACAGTCAAGCTGCCCTACTGCAGATGAAGAAGCTCATGTATGTGCATTGCGTGAAGAGTCACTAGGACAAACTATGATTGAAACAGGCCCTAGAAGTCTGCCCAAAGAAGGATCACCTTGTCATAAACCTTGAGCATCAAGCTCCACCATCTACCCACTGCTTCCTGTAGAAGGCTGGCGACAAGGATCGCCATGAGATCAGCTGGTGTCCCTATGAGTTTGAAGACTCTCACCACAGCCTTCAGCCAATCCTCAGCTGTCTGTGGGTCCTTCTCTCCCTTGAACCTGTGTGGACTCTAGAGTTGGAACTCTTTCAATGAACTCAAGCGGCATGAACTCTATGCTACTGGGGTTGGTGGCATTAGTGTCCCAACGGGTAATGATACCTCTGGTGCCTCCTCTGATGCATCTACTGGAAAAGGGCCCTACACCGAGGCCTCTTCACTCGGTGGGATATCAGTGTGTACAACTCTTGAAACCCTAGTTGGTTGTCTTAATGAAGGCATCCTTAAAAGAAATAGGTGCACCACGGTTAATAATTTATACCTGGTGAGCCGAATAAAAGATATAACAAAGAAATATCTTGGAAACAAACACACAATCAGTGTTTTCATGCACTAAGTTGGAAATTAGAAGTCAGGGTCCTGGTGTATGGATACGTCGGTCACCGTACCAACACTGGACTCCCTAAACTGAAAACCGCACTAATTACCCTTAACAATATTGCTTCATAGAAAATATTAGAGTCCTAGTTATTTGATAGAACCAACTCCTCTGATACCAATTTGTCACAACCTGTCCCCCGGGGCCCATGTCGTGGCTACCCCAGGCCCGCCTTCCATAGGCCAGGGGCTGGCGATTAGCACCGAAAGGTGTTTTCCCTAAAACTGGGAAGGCATTTCCTTTATAACCTGTAACCTCACATAACCATGAACACAGTAAGATAATAACACAATAAAACTGTATAACCAAAAGAGTGCTGAAAGTAAAGGGGCTGGAATACAAGACCAATAGTAAAGGTACAAGTAAAATTGAAATACAAAACAACTGAAGAAAGAAAAAATACATCTACTGGATCATCCTCCAAGGTTCCTACCTAAAGGGTAGGTACATATGATCTCCTCAGCACTCCATATCCACCAGTCTCCTTTACGTACCAACACGTTGTATGGTCCACCTCTGGGTACCATCCAGTCCTGATACTCTCAGCCTCAGTCAGTGTTGTTCACCGTCTTCATCCAAAACAACAAGGTACGGGCATATACCATGTAGGGGTAAGTATAATGATACTCAGTAGGGACCTTGAGACCCTCAAGGTCACACAAATCCACCAAGGATAAACCAAAAAGTATGAAATCAACAGATAACCCTACTTAGTTATATGTCCATACATATACCTAAGTTATCAAGTAATTCATCACAATCATGAGGAAAACATAGAGATACGGACTCAGCTCACACCAAGATTTATTCTAGGGGTAGTAACAAGTTACATGTCCAGTCACATCATCAAACACCTTAACTGCTAGAGAACCCATCCTCTAACGAGTATAGTGGGCTTGTCGCCACACACAGAGGCGCTTCCCACTAATCTTGGACTACTAAGGTACTCCTCCTTTCGAGTACCGTGGGTCTGCCACATCACACAAAGGTGCTCCCCACCATGGGTCTGCTGCGTCACACAGAGGAGCTCCCCCTTGTGACTTGTTGAGCTACTCCTCATGTCGAGTATTATGGGTCTGCCATGTCACACAGAGGTGCTCCCCATTGTGGTTTGCTGAGGTACCCCTCCTTTTGAGTATTTTGGGTCTGCCGCATCACATAGAGGTGCTCCCCACCATGGGTCTACTACATCACATAGAGGCGCTCCCCACTGGGCCTTTCAAGCCACTCTGAGTTGAAAAGGTCAGGAGTCGTCAAGTCTCATCCAGCTACTGGCTTCCCGCACAATGCTCGCTCATCTCCGGGAGGATCTGCTCCACAAGCTCCTGGTCGATACTCCAACTACCATGAAGTCCCACAATGAAGTATCTTAAAGTTATGTCATGTCATAGGGGTCTCAACGCAACATACGATGCGTCAATCGGACGCCCGATCTATGAGTTATTAGCCTTTTAGTCACAGGGGCCTGGTTGGATTCGTGCTCGATCCAACCTATTCGTTCCCCATCTTAATCCAAAACTCCAGTGGGGTAGACTCAACGGGACCATCTCACTCCAAGATTTCTAGCACCACTGATGGTTCGTCAAATGGACGTCCGAGTCCATTTGGATTCGTGTGATCTCTGCTCGCTCCTGCATCAGGACATATCTGAGTCTGGTCCCTGATGCGTCATAGTAAACTACGTACCCTATTCCCTCCTCTAGAAGCCTAAAGATGGGGGCACTAGTCAGCCTCTGACTCAGATCCCAAAAACTCCGCTGGCATTTCTCCGACTAAACGAAGGGTTTCCCCTTCTTCGTCAATGATGATAGTGGTACTACAACTCTTTAGAAGTCTGGCACAAACCTTCGGGAATATCCAGCCAAACCCAAGAAACTCCATACCTACATCACACTCCTAGGTGTCTCCCAAGAAAGTACCACCTCAATCTTCACTGGATCCACTGCTACTCCAGCCTCCAATATGACATTCCCCAGAAAGTTAACCTCTCATATCCAAAACTAGAACTTTGAGAGCTTACCATAAAGATGGTGCTCTCAGAGTGTGTCTAGTACTACCTGAAAATGATAGGCATGCTCCTCCTCAGTAGCCGAGTAGATCAGAATATCATCGATGAAGACTACTACAAAGCGATCAAGGTATGGATGAAAGATCTTTTTCATGAGTCCCATGACAACAAATAGAGAACTGTCCATGCCGAATGGCATAACCAAGAACTCATAATGGCTATACCGACATCTGAATGTCATCTTCTGCACATCCTCGTCTCGCACTCTGATCTGGTGATAGCCTGATCTGAGGTCTATCTTTGAGAACCACCGTGCTCCCATCAGCGGATCAAAGAGGTCGTCAATCTTGGGTGTGGGTACTTATTCTTCAGGGTCACCTGGTTCAGGCATTAATAGTCAACACAAATCCTAAATCTCCCATCCGCCTTCTTGGAAAACAAAATCGGGGCTTCCCAAGGAGAAACACTTGGCCAAATGAATCCCTTCCCATGAAAGTCCTCTAGTTGTACCCACAGCTCACAAAACTCCACAGGAGCCATCCGATATGCTAGTGTAGATATCGGTGTCATCCCGGGGTACAAGTCAATGTAAAATTAGCCCTCTCTCTAAGGAGGAAGACCCAAAACATCATCAGGGAAAACATCAGCATACTGGTCCACCACTATAGGATAGCTCGGACTCTCCACATCAATAGCTCCAAGGGTAAGGCTAGAAAACTGATGAGTGATCGGTTTCACTCTCCACTAGGTAAGTCCATCTTACACTTCAAAGGCTCCCTTCTCGCTGGTGAAGGTAAACCTGGTCCCATCCATGCAGACACACTGCACTTTGCGCCTAATATAGTATATCTGAGCATGGACTGTAGATAACTAGTCCATACCCAAGATGAAGTCATAAGGCCTCGATTCTGCTACTAGGAGATCCCAATCGAATCTCTCTCCTCCTAGAGTAAGCTCACACTATCGGCACCAGTGCGTAATCATCGAATTTTCTCCCGTAGGAGTCTCTAGTCGTAAGAATCGAGCCAACTACTCCGTCAGAATCTCCGAGCTCCTAACAAGGGCAGTCACAATAAAAGAATGACTAGAACCTGTTTCTATAAGTACTTCAGTGTAGAGGGGCTGGCGACTAGCACTGAAAGGAGTATTTCCTAAAACTGGGATGGCATTGCCTTTATATACTGTAAACACATGAAACCAAGAACACATCAAGATACGAACACAAGTAAACTATATAGTAAAAGTGTGAGTATGGTAGGAAAAAAGGGGACAAAATACAAGCCCAACTGGAAAGTACAGGAAAACTAATAAGTACAAGTGAACTGGAATAACCCCTATGAAAACCTTCCAAGGATCCTACCTAAAGGGTAGGTACAACTCTCAAACGGTTGTCTCTGTGGTACGCCTCGTCTTGGCCCATCTATGAGCTACATCCAGTCTTGGTACCCTCTTCCTCAGTCAGCACAGTCCATTTTCTACACCAAACACAACAGGGTGCGGGCATAGCCCGTGGAGGGGTGAGTATAACAATACTCAGTAGGGACCCCGAGACCCTAAAAGTCTCAAAAAATCCACAAAGGATAAACCACAAAGCATGAACTCAACTGACAATCCTACTTAGGTATATGACCATACATATACCTAAGTTATCAAGTATACCCATCTCATTCATGAGGAAACACATGGTCTAACTCAAAAGCCCAAAGCTCAACTATTCCACAAAATAATGAATACCACGAAGGTAAGTACCACACAGGTATGCCACACAGAAGAATACCACCAAGGTATCACCATGAAGGAAAGTACCGCACAGGTAAAAACTCATCTCACACCAAGTATTTCTTAGGTATAGTAGTATAGATGATTAGGTGTAACTACTGAATCATCTTACTCTATTAAGAGGAAGACCCACGAAGGATCCCTAATCATCATCAGACCCATGGAGGATCGTAGTACATTGTTAGACCCACACAGGATCCTGGTACCTTGTCAATACGTCGTCAGACCCACATAGGATCTCTAGATACTGACCCACACAGGATCACTCGGTGTTGACCCACATAGGATCGCTCGGTGCTGACCCACAAAGGATCACTTGGTGCGGACCCACACAGGATCACTAGGTGATGACCCACATAGGATCGCTCGGTGTTGACCCACATAGGATCGCTTGGTGGTGACCCAAATAGGATCGCTTGGTGGTGACCCACATAGGATCACTCTGTGCTGACCCACACAGGATCGCTTAGTGCTGACCCACATAGGATCACTATTTATTCTTCACGTCATAGCCAGCTACTGGGTTCCTGCACTAAGCTCGCTTGTCTCTGGGAGAGTATGCTCCCCAAGACACTAGTCAACACTCCAATTTCCATGAATTCCCACGAAGAAGTATCTCAAAGGACTGCTGATAAAACACTATTTTATTGAATATTTTATTGATAATAAATGATATAATTTCCTCACATTGTGTTAAATATGTTTATTTATAAAATATTTGGGATTTGATCATTCATTTGAAAATTTGGTGAAAATTCCAGTTTTACCCTTAATAGTGCACTGTATTATTTCGAAGATAAATATTTTTATATTTATTATTTGAATTTCAAATTTTGTAAAAGTGTTCCTAACTTAATTATCTACAACTTTTATTCAGGACACTAAAGCTAAAGAGTTAATTTTGTTGTTGAAATTGGGCCATGAAGTCAAAGTTGGGCTGGGCTCGCCAGAATGGAGAAGGTTCTGTATTTGGGCCATATCCTCTACATACGGGCTTGGATTGAGCCCAAATTTTGAGGAAAGCTCGGGGACATGATGTGACACAAATCATCCTTCTGGAGGGCCGGTCAATTCACGCGTTTTGGAGGTCAAATGGGCGGTGCAAGTTTCATTAAAATATTTGGCCGAGATTTTGCATTCACACTTGAAACCACTTTAAACCTAGCCTCCCCTCCACTCTATAAATTAGTGATTTTCTCATTTGGAGAGGCTGGTTCGTGCATTGGGAGATTGGAGGCAGAGTAGAATTGGTTTCAACCAAATTCTACAACCATTGTAAGAGAGGTAGCTCTTGAAGCAAGGATCCTCTCATCGAAGCCTCCTTCTCTCCTTCATGTTGTAATTGTTTTGTTTGTGTAATAAACTTCTTTGTTCTTCTTTTATTTATTCTCTTTTCCTCTGTTTTATTTAAATTTATTCTTCTCTTAATCTTCCTCTTGGGGCTGGAATTCTTGAGTAGAAGCGATATTGGGTTATACCCATTATAAACCTTTGCACATGCAAAACGCTTCTACGATGATTACGCCACCCATGGAAGAGTAATTTTTAGTGATCGATCTATCTTCTACCCTCTTCATTTAATTATTTTGAATCATTGAGCCTACTGTAATTCACTTAATATGATTCATGAATTATGTTTTTAAATTTTAAGAAACTAAGCAAGCAATTGAACAATTAATACAAAAACACGCGAGGTCGAGATTTTGTGCAAATTGTGAGAGTGCGAGCTTAATCGGTAATACAAGACCACTTGGGATAAATTTGTAGAGTTCAAATATAATCCCTAAACACAACTCATCCTCATTTCCAGAATGGATTTGTGCTCTAATTAACCACTGACCATAAGCTAACCTTAGAACAACAATCAAAGAAGGGTTCTGTGATTGCATGTTCCGAAGCTAGCCTAGGGTTTAAGTAATTCCATCTTTGTGGTTAAGTTAACTCTTGTAGGGTTCGAGGGTTAACAAATTAGAGGATCATAATTAAGTGGATATTCATTTAAATGATAATGATTAATATGTAAATGAAGAGGTAGAGTTAGATCGATTACGCCTTTTAAAATATTTTCTAAAAAAAACATCTTCTTGTTGTGTTATTTTAATCGGAATTCATTTCAAAACTAAAAACAAAAAAAATACAATCTTCTTCCAGCAAACTTCTTCTAGATTCATAAACTATAAACAACCCCCATCCTTTTCTAGTAGTGTTTTTATTCTCTTTTATTTAATTTTTATAATACCTCTAATAAGATGTTTTAATTCACTTCCTCCTTTGAGAGACGACCTTGGTTAGCCCCCTATGCTACACCAAGTAAACTAAACATTAGCTTCATAGAGTGTTGTGCTTGGAGTTTTATCCAACGTAACTCACTTTTGAAGTTCTTTTGAGAGCGCGTGCGACAACGCTTTTTCAAATTGGCGCCGTTGCCGGGGAGGCAAGTGATTATTTCAACCAACTAGAGGTATTTATTTTATTTTACATTTTATTATTTTCCTCTCTTCTTTCTTCCTTCTTTACCCAATCTGATTTTTAATCCTCTTCTTTTATTTTCTCCTACTTCTTTGTGGACCATCAACTCAAACTTCTCATTTTTATTTTACTATGGTCCACCTTCTTTCTTTTCATTTTTATTTGATCTATGACACGAACTAATCCCGAAGATCTCTTAGATCTTGACCCTGAGATTGAACGTAGCCTTAGGGCACGAATCAGACATTCTCAGTCTACGGGAAGTTTCAACATTCAACCAGTTGGAGAATTACTCCAATATCAGAACATTGAAATTGGAAGCAATTCAAATTCAAACATAAAAGAGGAACCAATGGCTGATAATAATGGAAATGAACTTAATAGAACCATTCGAGAATTGGCTGCACCTGATATTAACTATCAACCAAATTGTATTGCATACCCAAATCTCGAATCGGACTTTGAATTGAAATCTGGATTAATTCACCTTCTTCCAAAGTTTCATGGCTTATCTGGTGAGGATCCCAACAAACATTTGAAAGAATTTAATGTGGTTTGCTCAACCCTAAAACCTAAAAATGTCTCTGAAGATCAAATCAAACTAAGAGCATTCCCATTCTCACTTGATGGAGCTGCAAAAGATTGGATGTATTATTTACAACCTGAAGATGTAACTTGTTGGAACGATTTGAAACGACTTTTCTTGCAGAGATTTTTTCCAGCATCGAGGACCACTTCCATTCGTAAGGAGATCTCGGGGATCAAGCAAGCACAAGGGGAGTCCATGTATGAGTATTGGGAGCGATTCAAGAAGTTGTGTGCAAGCTGTCCACATCACCAAATCAGTGAGCAACTCCTCATTCAGTACTTCTATGAAGGACTCACAGCTATGGAGAGAAGCATGGTGGATGCCGCAGCTGGAGGGGCATTGGTGGACAAGACACCAATAGCCGCACGTGCATTGATTGACAAGATGGCCCAAAACTCCCAACAATTTGGCGATAGAGGTACACTACATGTCAGGGGAGTACATCAGGTAAGTCCTTCTTCTCTTGAGAGTCATTTGATTGATACCAAGTTAGAAGAATTGACAACTATGGTAAGGCAGATTGCTTTGGCACAAAAGACATCTTTACCTCCTCCTTCAAGGCCTTGTGGTATTTGCACTGAGACAAGCCACCCAATTGACTGTTGCCCACAACTCCAAGAAACAGAAGATTGTGCAGCAGTGTTCCCTGGGAGACCATATCAGCAGCAGCAGCAACAACCATATCCCCAGAAGAAGTTCGATCCAACATTCAACCAGGGGTGGAAAGATCATCTGGACATGAGGTATGGCTCTGGACAACAACAAAGGCCCCCCTTTCAACAAAACTTCCAGCAGCCTCCACCTTACCAACAGGGTTTCCAACAACCCCAAAGGAGATTTGAAGCTCAAACATCAACAAGTCAGCAACAAGGTAATCTCCAACCCAAGGTAGACTCTAACACTGATGATCTTTTGAAACAAATTGTTCTTAATCAACAGAATGAGCTGAAAAGTCAAGGTTCGGAGCTGAGGGAGTTGAAGACTCAAATGAGCCAGATTGCCACCGCCCTCTATGAACTTGTAAGTAAGAATTCTGGAAATCTACCTTCCCAGCCCACTCCAAATCCAAAGGGGAATGTTAGTGCCATAACATTGAGAAGTGGGAAGCAAATGAACGATACAGCTGTACCTACCATTCCACCGGGATTCACCTCAACTTCAGAGAAGCCACATTCCATACCAACTGATGAACAATCCAAGGAGAAAGATAAAGGTAAGAAAAAGATTGATGATGTTCCTCCTAAACCACTTCCTTTTCCAAACAGGGTTGTTCAAACCAAGAAGATGGCTGAAGAAGCAATGCAAAAGGAGGTTTTGGACACATTCAAGCGTGTGGAGATCAACATTCCTCTACTCGAAGCCATTAAGAAAATCCCAAGGTATGCCAAATTCTTAAAAGAACTTTGTACCAATCGAAGAGGGCTCAAGGGAAATGAGAGGATCAACCTTGGAAGGAATGTCTCAGCACTCATTACACCAACTCTAGCAATGCCAACAAAGTGCAAGGATCCCGGGACATTCACCATCCCATGCACCATAGGGGAGTTTCACTTCTCTGATGCTCTTTGTGATTTAGGAGCTTCAATAAATGTGATGCCTCACTCTGTTTTCTCTTCATTGCAGATTGGTGAGCTCAAGCCTACAAGGGTAGTGGTGCAGCTAGCGAATAGAGCTACAGCATATCCGGCTGGTGTCCTTGAAGATGTGTTGGTAAAGGTAAAGGACATGATCTTCCCTGCTGATTTCTATGTACTAAACATGGAAGATGACCAGGTAAGTTCTCATGCCCCTATCATTCTTGGTAGACCCTTCCTCAAAACTGCTAAGACCATTATCAATGTTCATGAGGGTACTCTTTTCATGGAATTCGGGGATGAAATCGTGAGGTTTAAAATCCTGGATTCTATGAAGTACCCACCAGAGGAACACTCAGCATTCTTTCTCTCTCATTCTGAGTCTCCATGTGATAGTCCCTCTATTTTTGATTCCCAATCTCTTGGGGACTATTCACTTCTTAATGAAATAATGAGTATTGGGTCCAACTTGATGTCTCATTCTACTTCATCCCCTTTAATTCATGATCTTTCTGATCTTGGGATTGGTTCATTTGTCCAATCATATTCGAATTCTGAGCATGTATACTCTGATTATGATATGGCTGCTAATTTTTCTGATGGATTTGATGCATTGTTCTCTCATTCAGATGATATGTATGATTGTGCACAGATGTCTACGCCACTCATGCTTCCATCCATTCAGCAGCCACCATCACTGGAACTAAAGCCATTGCCACCAAATCTCAAATACTCATACTTGTTAAGTGGTGAAAAATTACCTGTTATCATTGCTAACAATCTCTCTTTTGAACATGAAGAAAAACTTTTGAATCTTTTGAGGGAGAACATCAGGGCAATCGGGTGGACCTTGGCTGACATATCAGGTATTAGCCCCTCCATTTTCATGCATAGGATTCTTTTGGAAGATGGAGCTAAACCGGTGAGGCAACCACAAAGGAGACTCAATCCAACCCTTCTGGAGGTTGTTAAAAAATAGGTTGAAAAATTGCTCGAGGCAGGTATAATCTATCCCATTTCAGATTCTCAGTGGGTAAGTCCTATTCAGGTTGTGCCTAAGAAAAGTGGTGTTACTGTTGTTAAAAATGAGAAAGATGAGTTAGTTCCAATGAGGGTACAAAACAGTTGGCGCGTGTGTATTGATTATAGGAAACTAAATCATTCCACTCGCAAAGATCATTTCCCCCTCCCATTTATTGATCAGATGCTTGAGAGACTAGCTGGGAAGACACACTATTGTTTCTTGGATGGATTTTCTGGATATTTTCAGGTTCCTATAGCTCCGGAGGATCAGGAGAAGACTACATTCACCTGTCCCTTTGGGACATTTGCCTATCGGAGGATGCCATTTGGACTTTGCAATGCCCCAGGTACCTTCCAGAGATGCATGGTGAGTATTTTTTCTGATTTTATTGAGACCTGCATGGAGGTATTTATGGATGATTTTACAGTGTATGGATCTTCATTTGATGAATGTCTAAGTAGTTTGGAAAATGTGTTGAATCGTTGTATTGAGAAGAATCTAGTCCTGAACTTTGAAAAGTGTCATTTCATGGTAGAGCATGGCATTGTCTTAGGGCATGTAGTGTCAAAACATGGGATAGAGGTTGATAGATCTAAGGTAGACATCATTTCATCCTTACCCTACCCTTCATGTGTGCGTGATGTTCGATCATTCCTTGGACATGCTGGATTTTATCGACGCTTCATCAGAGATTTTAGTAAGATCGCTCTACCCTTATCTCGATTGCTTCAAAAAGATATTGACTTCAATTTTGATGATTCATGCAGGGTATCATTTGATGAGCTAAAGAAGTGTCTGACCACTCCACCGATCATACAGCCCCCACGGTGGGAGATTCCTTTTGAGCTTATGTGTGACGCCTCCAACTTCGCGGTTGGAGATGTCTTATCTCAGAGGGTGGAGGGACGTTCACATGTGATCGCCTATGCATCGAGGACACTAGATTCAGCCCAATAAAACTACACCACAACAGAAAAGGAGTTTCTTGCTGTTATATTTGCTTTAGATAAATTTCGTTCATATTTATTGGGCTCTAAAGTAGTTGTTTTTTCTGACCATGCAGCTTTGAGGTACCTCCTAAAGAAGCCAGATGCAAAGCCACGACTTATCCGTTGGATGCTACTTCTTCAAGAGTTTGACCTTGAGATAAAGGACAAGAAGGGGTCATAGAATTTGGTGGCAGACCACATGAGTAGGCTTACTCACACACTAGAGGGTGACACCTTGGACCAGGTACCACTTCGGGACACTTTCCCCGATGAGCATCTCTATACCATCTCAGGTAAGCATCCTTGGTATGCTGATTTAGTTAATTACATTGTTGGCTCTGAAATCCCAGTAAATTTGAAGAAGCATCAAGTCCAAAAATTAAAAAGTGAGTCTATGTATTATGTGTGGGATGATCCATACCTCTGGCGCATGTGTAGTGACCAAGTCATTAGGAGGTGTGTTCCTGATCATGAGTTTGAGTCTGTTTTGCATTTCTGTCATACACTTGCTTGTGGTGGACACTTTGGACCCCAACGGACAGCTAGGAAGGTTTTAGACTCAGGATTATATTGGCCTAGTTTATTCCATGATTCCCATGTATTTTGTAAGTCATGCTCTCGTTGCCAACACACTGGAAACATTTCAAGAAGACACGATATGCCCCAACAACCCATTTTATTCTGTGAGATTTTTGACGTTTGGGGAATTGATTTTATGGGACCTTTTCCTAGTTCATTTGGTTTCTTGTATATCCTTGTTGCTGTCGATTATGTGAGTAAATGGGTGGAGGCCAAGGCCACCAGGACTGACGATTCTCATGTTGTTGTGGATTTTGTCAAAGCACAGATTTTTTGCAGGTTTGGAGTACCAAAGGCCATCATCAGTGACCAAGGGACACACTTTTGCAATAGGAATTTTGCTTCCCTCCTTCGGAAGTATGGGGTGACACACAAAACATCAACACCATACCACCCCCAAACAAATGGCCAGGCTGAGGTTTCAAATCGTGAGTTGAAACAAATCTTGGAGAAAACCGTGCAGCCAAATAGGAAGGATTGGAGCAAGCGCTTGGATGATGCATTGTGGGCTTATAGGACAGCATACAAGACCCCCATTGGTATGTCCCCATTTCGGATTGTTTTTGGGAAAGCGTGTCATCTCCCCGTGGAAGTCGAGCATCGGGCATATTGGGCTATAAAGAAATGTAACATGGATTTGGCCCAAGCTGGAATTCAAAGGAAGTTGCAAATTCAAGAGCTTGAGGAGATTCGCCTGTCATCATATGAGAACTCAAGGCTCTACAAGGAAAGATCAAAAGCAGCTCATGACAAAATGATCCAACAAAGGGAGTTTCATATTGGAGAGAAAGTCCTTCTCTATAGTTCACGACTGAAGTTGATGCCTGGTAAGTTGCGTTCCAGATGGTTAGGTCCTTATATTGTGTCTAATGTTTTTCCTTATGGTGCAGTGGAGATCACACAAGAGGACACTGGAAGGAGCTTTACAGTCAATGGGAAACGTTTGAAGAGATACATTGAGGGACATCCTACTGATGCAGTGGATTTTATCACACTGCATGATCCCATCATCACTTGATCACATCAGGCTGTTCCTAACCCTTTCACTTTTATATTATTTGTCCTATTTAAAAATTCTGCATTTCATGTGCATATATCATCTCACGGGTTCACATTGAGGACAATGCAATATTTTAAGTGTGGGGGAGGGAACCTTTTAGTTTAGTAATTTCAATTGTTTTCCTGTTAAAAAAAAACCAAAAAACAAAAATTGTGTGTTTTTCAAAATTTGTGTGTTTATTTTACAATTTTCTGTGTGTTTTTGAAACTTTTGAGCTGAAATGATTCTCATCACCATTTTTAAATCCATATCAATAAGTGAAACAAATTACCCCTTGAAACTAAGCTTAAATGAATGCTGAAATGACTTTGTTTCAAGTTCAAATATTTAGTAATTTCATGCAAAGTACGCTGAATTTTGAATCCCATGCCAATCTCACTGTCTTTATATTTGAAATCACTTTCCTGTGAGGCTTCTAAACCATTATTTTCATATTCTTTACATTCACCTCACTTCTTGAGAGAGCCAAACCATACTTGATTTAACCAGAATTTGATCTATTCCTGTCAAAACTTGAGGGTTTGAGGTACTTGTGTTTAAATGATTGAGGCATTTGTTTGGTATTAAAACCCCTATTTCAAATAATCCTTTTTTATAATGGTCTACCTTGAATATTTAATCCTTGTAGCCCTTAGAAGCCATGCACAGCCTGTTAGGTTAAGCCACATTACAAGCCAATTTTCCCTATCCAACCAACTCTTGAAGTGAAATTGCATAATCTAGTTGAGCTTAAGTGTGGGGGAAGTTGTCTTGTGTTGTGCAACCACATTATGTGATACTTTGGGTGGAAAATTAAATTCTGAAGAGATGTGTTTGCTGCTAAAGAAAGTCATTATATTGAAAGCTGTGCCTTTTCTGGAGCTTTCATGACAAGTGAAGCTGTGCCTTTTCTGGAGCTTCTAATTGAGGTGGAAAGCTGTGCCCATCTGGAGCTTTCAAGAAAATCATGTTTTAGAAGATTGACATTTTTTATGCTGGAATGATGAATGGTGTAAACCTTTCATGACTTTTCATGATGATGGATCTGAATTGATACTATGGGGATTGAAGAGAAGACCATATTTAAGTGAAAATTAGATTAATGCAATTTTGCTTTAAAAGAGTCAAGCCCTCCTCATTCAGCCTCAGAGTTTTTCACATCTTAATCCTACCAACCGAAAGCCACAGAACAACCCTGAAAAGTCCTCATGATAAACATATGTCCTTGACTCACATCGGGTAGCGATGTAGGAATCTATCAAGCCTATGGTGACCCTTGTATGAGTTTAGATGAGAAAGACATTGCAAAAAAATTGATATTTGAGTGATGAGAGAAAATTCAAGCGAGGTAAGTGTTTTGTGCATGGGTGGATAAATGAAGTGGAAATATATTGAATGATATAAATGGAGAACCTGAAATAAGGTTTTTTATGAGGCATGATATCTTTTTTATTCTTGGTGTGAAATTGATTGATCTTAAAGATATGTGTTTTAAAATTGGTTTTGATTTGATATTGATGTTTACTTGATATGAGGTTTTGCCCAGGTGTGCAAAAGGGTAAGTGTGGGGGAGTTGATAAAACACTATTTTATTGAATATTTTATTGATAATAAATGATATAATTTCCTCACATTATGTTAAATATGTTTATTTATAAAATATTTGGGATTTGATCATTCATTTGAAAATTTGGTGAAAATTCCAGTTTTACCCTTAATAGTGCACTGTATTATTTCGAAGATAAATATTTTTATATTTATTATTTGAATTTGAAATTTTGTAACAGTGTTCCTAACTTAATTATCTACAACTTTTATTCAGGACACTAAAGCTAAAGAGTTAATTTGGTTGTCGAAATTGGGCCATGAAGTCAAAGTTGGGCTGGGCTCGCCAGAATGGAGAAGGTTCTGTATTTGGGCCATATCCTCTACATACGGGCTTGGATTGAGCCCAAATTTTGAGGAAAGCTCGGTGACATGATGTGGCACAAATCATCCTTCTGGAAGGCCGGTCAATTCATGCGTTTTAGAGGTCAAATGGGCGGTGAAAGTTTCATTAAAATATTTGGCCGAGATTTTGCATTCACACTTGAAACCACTTTAAACCTAGCCTCCCCTCCACTCTATAAATTAGTGATTTTCTCATTTGGAGAGGCTGGTTCGTGCATTGGGAGATTGGAGGCAGAGGAGAATTGGTTTCAACCAAATTCTACAACCATTGTAAGAGAGGTAGCTCTTGAAGCAAGGATCCTCTCATCGAAGCCTCCTTCTCTCCTTCATGTTGTAATTGTTTTGTTTGTGTAATAAACTTCTTTGTTCTTCTTTTATTTATTCTCTTTTCCTCTGTTTTATTTAAATTTATTCTTCTATTAATCTTACTCTTGGGGCTGGAATTCTTGAGTAGAAGCGATATTGGGTTATACCCATTATAAACCTTTGCACATGCAAAACGCTTCTACGATGATTACGCCACCCATGGAAGAGTAATTTTTAGTGATCGATCTATCTTCTACCCTCTTCATTTAATTATTTTGAATCATTGAGCCTACTGTAATTCACTTAATATGATCCATGAATTATGTTTTTAAATTTTAAGAAACTAAGCAAGCAATTGAACAATTAATACAAAAACACGCGAGGTCGAGATTTTGTGCAAATTGTGAGAGTGCGAGCTTAATCGGTAATACAAGACCACTTGGGATAAATTTGTAGAGTTCAAATATAATCCCTAAACACAACTCATCCTCATTTCCAGAATGGATTTGTGCTCTAATTAACCACTGACCATAAGCTAACCTTAGAACAACAATCAAAGCAGGGTTCTGCGATTGCATGTTCCGAAGCTAGCCTAGGGTTTAAGTAATTCCATCTTTGTGGTTAAGTTAACTCTTGTAGGGTTCGAGGGTTAACAAATTAGAGGATCATAATTAAGTGGATATTCATTTAAATGATAATGATTAATATGTAAATGAAGAGGTAGAGTTAGATCGATTACGCCTTTTAAAATATTTTCTAAAAAAAACATCTTCTTGTTGTGTTATTTTAATCGGAATTCATTTCAAAACTAAAAACAAAAAAAATACAATCTTCTTCCAGCAAACTTCTTCTAGATTCATAAACTATAAACAACCCCCATCCTTTTCTAGTAGTGTTTTTATTCTCTTTTATTTAATTTTTATAATACCTCTAATAAGATGTTTTAATTCACTTCCTCCTTTGAGAGACGACCTTGGTTAGCCCCCTATGCTACACCAAGTAAACTAAACATTAGCTTCATAGAGTGTTGTGCTTGGAGTTTTATCCAACGTAACTCACTTTTGAAGTTCTTTTGAGAGCGCGTGCGACAACGCTTTTTCAACTGCCTTGTCATAGGGGTCTCAACGCAACAGATGATGTGTCAATCAGATGCCCAGTCTGTGATTCATTAGCCTTTTAGTCCCGAGGGCCCGGTTGGATTCGTGCTCAATCGAAAACGATCTTACTCCATACTTATTCAAAAATCCAATGGGGTATACCAAAAGAACCATCTCTATCCAAGGTTTATGGTGCCTTATATTGTTCATCATTTCGACATTGTATGAGGGAGATATGTCGAATAGAAGATCTCACAATAATAATATTATTATTTTTATTATTGGGTGTTTCGTGGACCCGAGCCACAGAGCATAATTTAATATTCAACATTAGACTTAAATCGACCATCTTAATGTCAAGATCACATCACCACTTATGGTAAGTCATTCATACGTCGTACACAGGAGTTATGGATGGTCAAATATTTAATAATAATAATAATATATTATTATTTGATCATTTCAGTTACCCGATCCAAAAACCAGAAAAAGTCATCCAATATTGGACTCATAATTTACGTCTTGAAATCAGGGTCGTACTACCATTGACGGCTCATGAAACCGAGGTTGTATGAAGAAATTACGGTCAAAACACGGTTTTCCCAACAAAAATTAAAATAATAATATTTTAATATTATTATTAATATTTTGTTTTAAACCTTCCATGTTTTACATTGTATCTCCCTTTTTTCAAGTTGAGCATGCATCCCTCTTAATTTGCACCTTATATTAATTTTTAATATATCTATCAAAATATTTAAGTTTCTCTCTCCAATCTAATTCCATCTTCATTTATGATTTTTCCTTCTTCTACACGGCTAGACCACCGCCAGCACCTCCAGCTACCCAAGCCCCGGCGCCTCTAGACTATCGCACCACCTGGACGCTGCCTCCCGGCTATCCTCTACTGTCGCACATCACACCGTCTACCTCACAGCTGGGAGGATCACTTGCCTTTGGTGGAGTTTGCGTACAACAATAACTATCACTCCACTATTGGGATGGAACCTTTTGAGGCATTGTATGAGCGACCTTTCAGATCACGATTATGCTGGACTGACCCAGGGGAGTTAAAACTAGTGGGACCAGATATGGTACGAGCTACCACAGAGAAAGTGAAGATCATCCAGGAGCGGTTGAAGACTGCACAGAGCAGGCAGAATTCATATGTTGACAGGAGACGGAGACCTTTGTAGTTTGAGGATGGCGACCATGTCTTTCTATGGGTCTCACCCCGACAAGGTTTTCGGATATTTGGCTGAGGCGGAAAGTTATCTCTGAGGTTCATCAGACCTTTCAAGATCCTCAGCAGAGTTGGCGAGGTGGAATACTGCTTAGCTCTTCCACCTCAGTTGCACCAGATGTACAACGTCTTCTACGTATCCCAGCTGAGGAGATACATGCACGACCCTTCTCACATCATCGACCATAGTGAGCAAGAAATCGATGATGGGGAAAATTTTACGGAGGTTCTAGTAGAGAGTGAGGATCTATAGGAGAGGGTCCTTCATGGATGGTCGATACCTCTAGTGCGTGTTCGCTGGCATCACGACAACCTCCAGGAGAGCACATGGGAGTGGGAGACTTAGATGCATGCTCAGTACCCCCACTTTTTCCCTTAGTTTGAGTTGCGGCGTATGGGGACGTAAAGCCCTGAGGTGGGGAGAATTTAAAGACCCGGAATTTTCATATAATTTTTTTTAAATATATTGGAATTTTAGGAGTCCGTGAAAATTGACGGTGCATGATTATGAGGCCTACAGTGCCTAGAATAAATTTCTGAACTTTTTTTCAGGGACATTCAGTAAACGTGCGAGCGGGTTTTTCTAACTTTTGAACCAGGGCTCAAAATTGAAATCTGAGGGCACCGTGGAACTCACAGCGCCGATATTTTCTTAAGAATAATTTCATCTCGATAGTAGTTGGTCGAGGGTGAAAGTTATATTTTGGGTTTATTGTGGAAATAATAAAATAAAATAATCACACATTTTATTTTATTTGTTGTAACCACCCATGTGGATATTTCACGAGTGGGGACCACATGAACTAAAACCTCCCATGAGAGGTTATGGAGGTGGGGACCACTGAGACTAACCTGCCAAGATAGGTTATGGTGGTGGGGACCACCTGAGGATTGAAACCTCTTGAACTCCCTATTAAATGAGGAGAAACCTCTTGAGCTCCCCACTTAATTATTCCAACCCTCCCGATAATTTTTTATGCCACCCATAAATTAATTAATTAAACCATTTGGAAATTGTGACAAAATAATTTATTTTGAAAACATAAATTAAGAAGTTGGATATATTTTCATTTTTGTGGAATTGGGGAAAAGGGTTGGCAAAGGGGGCAGCTTTGGAGAATTAGGGTAAATCTCTCCAACGAAGAACGTCGTCGCCAGACTTCAACTTTCTTCCTCAGAACATCCACCAGCGTGGGACATCTTCATTCGACGACCATCTTTCCCTCCCCAACGACATCATCTCCTCCCTCGTGATCTCCGTCAATGAACAATCCAAGGTAGAGGTTTAATTTGTGTATGAATACTTTTCCCATGTTCTTCCCTTGAATTCTTTTTCGGGATTAGGAATAAATCGTTGTGGGAGGTTGTAAAGATTTACGTTATTCTTCAAGTTCTTGTTGATCCATATGCTACCACCCTAACACAAAGGGTACGGGTCAAACAAACATGACCCAACCCCACCGCAAATCTTGTGATGATTTGTGGTGTTGAACACGATGAAGGTCGCGGCGCAATGACACTGCCCCACAGCCACCGCTGCATTGCGACCTCTGCGCCCTCGCGGAACCCCAGCGGCCGAGCCGCTCTGCTGCACCCACGACCAATGCACCCTGCGGCTCTGCCACCCGTGGCCCCACCGTGCCGCCCATAGCCACTGCCGTCTGGGTCGTACTGCCGCTGCCGACCGGGCCAATCCACCACTGCTATCTGTCGAGCCGCCGTAGCCATCCGTCGAGCCACCACCGCTATCCGTCGAGCCGCCGTTGCTGTCCGCCGAGCCCCCACCACCGTCCACCGAGCCACCAGCATCCCGTCGAGCCGCTGGCCGAGCCGCCCCATCCATGCCACCCACGGCCTTCTGAGCCAACCGTGGCTGATACACTCTGGCCGAGTCGCCCCGTGACGGATCCACTTTGGCCGAGCCACCCCACAGCTGAGTCGCTCTGGACGAACTGCCCCATCACCATGCCTCTCTAGCCGAGCCACTCTGGCCAAGCCGCCCCACGACCCCGAGCTGCTCCGGCCGAGCCGCTCGGACCGAGCCGGCCGAGCTGCCCTGCGGCCTCGTGTTGTCTGTGGCCGAACCCCCCCCCCCCCTCCCCCTCGGCCCCTCGCAGCCTTCCAGACCACCCAGCGGGTTGGTCCGCCTAGCACGTCCTAGGCCGGACCCAGTTGGTTGAGCCGAAGCCAATGGGCTAGGCTGGGTCGACCCGAATTGGGTCATCCCAGGCCGGGTCTGACTAGGTCAGACCAGACCCAGGCCCACTACGACCATTTTACTTTCTTTTGGCCATAACTTTGGCACCGAATTTCCGTTTGACGAACCATCAGCGGTGTTGGAAATCTTGGAGCGAGATGGTCCCTTTGAGTATACCCGCTCTAGAGTTTTCGATTAAGATGGGAAACGATCAGGTTGGATCGAGCACAAATCCAACAGTGCCCCTCGGACTAAAAGGATAATAACTCAGAGATCGGGCGACCGATTGACGTACCGTCTTTTGCATTGAGACCCCAATGACATGGAGGAATTTGGAGATGCTTCTTTGTGGGAATTCGTGGCAGTTGGAGTATCGACCAGTAGCAAGTGGAGCGGATCCTTCTAGAGATGAGCGAGCATAGTGCGGGAACCCAGTAGCTGACTGAGACTTGACGGTTGCTGATCTTTTCGACTCAGATTGACTTGACATGCCCAGTAGGGAGTGCCTCTATGTGACACGGCTGACCCACGCTACACGAAAGGAGGAGTACCTTAGTAGGCCATGGTGGGGAGTGCCTCTGTGTGACACGACAGACCCACGGTACTCGATAGGAGGAGTACCTCAGCAAGTCACGAGGGAGAGCGCCTGTTTGTGACATGGTAGAGCCACGGTGGGGAGCGCCTCTATGTGACACTATAGACCCACAGTAATCGACATGATGAGTACCTCAACAATCCAAGGTTAGTGGGAAGCACCTCTGTGTGATGCGATAGTCCCACTATACTCATTAGAGGAGGGGTTCTCCAGCATCCATGGTGTTTGGCGATGTGACTGGGGATGTTACTTGTTACTACCCCTAGAATAAATCCCGGTGTGAGATGAGTTAGAACCTTTGTGTTTTTTCATGATTGAGATGTGTTTACTTGATAACTTAGGTATATGTATGGTCATATACCTAAGTAGGTTTATCAGTTTTTCTCTCCTTTTGTGATTGATCCTTGGTGGATTTTGTGAGACCATAAGGGTCTCGAGGTCCATACTGAGTATCTTTATAATCACCCCTACATGGGAAATGCCCACACCTTGTTGTGTTGGATGCAAAGGACGGACAGCACTGACTGAGGCTGAGAGTACCAGGACTGGACGGTTCCCGGAGGTGGACCATATAGCATGTCGGTACGCATAGGTGACAGGTGGATGTGGAGTGCTGTGGAGGCAATCTTAACCTACCCTTCTCGTAGGAACCTTATAGGATGACCTAGTAGCTACCTTTTTCTCTTTCTTCAGTTGTATTGTATTTCAGTTGTACTTGTACCTTTACTGTTGGGCTTGTATTCCAACCCCTTTACTTTTAGTACTCTTTTGTTTATACAGTTTTCTTGTGTTCGTATCTTTCTGTGTTCTTGGTTATGTGAGTTTATAGGTTATAAAGGCAATGCCTTCCTAGTTTTAGGGAAAATTACTTTCGATGCTAGTCGCCAGCCCCTGGCTGATGGAAGGTGGGCTTGGGGTAGTCATCGCACGGGCCCTGAGGGATGGGTTGTGACGAAACACAGGGTCCAACCCAAAAGCCCAAAGCTCAACTGTTCCACAAAGGAACGAAAAACACAAAGGCAAGTACCACATTGGTATGCACCACAGAATAATACCACCAAGGTATTACCGTGAAGGAAAGTGCCACCAAGGTATGAACTCAGCTCATTCCAAGTATAACTTAAGTACAGTAGTAGAGATGACTAGATGTAACTACTGAATCATCTTACTCTGTAAAGAAGCTGACCCACATAATATCGCAAGGAGAGGACCCACAGAGGATCGCTAGGTGCTAACCCACATAGGATTTCTAGGATCTGACCCACATAGGATTGCTAGGTGCTGACCCACAAAGGATCCCTAGGAGCTGACCCACATAGAATCTCTAGGAGCTCACCCACAAAGGATCACTAGGAGATGACCCACACAGGATCTCTATGAGATGACCCACATGGGATTGCTTGGTGTTGACCCACACAGGATCTCTAGGAGCTGACACACACATGATCATTAGGTGCTGACCCACATAGGATCACTAAGAGCTGACCCAAACAGGATCTCTCTTCATTCTTCTCATCACAGCCAGCTACTGGGTTCCTTCACTATGCTAGCTTGTCTCTAGGAGGATCCACTCTACAAGCTACTGTTTGATACTCCAACTAACACTGAGTCCCATGAAGAAGTATCTCAAAGGACCACCACATCATAGGGGTATCAATGCAATAGACGACGCGTCAATCGGATGTCCGGTCTCTAAGTTTTTAGCCTTTTAGTCCTGAGGGCCCAGTTGGATTTCTTCCTGATCCAAGAAGACCATTTCCCAACATTATCTAAATCTCTAGTGGAGTATACCAAAGGGACCATCTCGCTACAAGGTTCCTGGTGTTGCAGACAGTTCGTCAAACGGACGTCTGGTACCAAAGTTATGGCCCAAGTAAAGTATAGGGTCGTATCTGGGCCAGGTCCGGTCCGACTCGGTTGGACCAACCCGGACCAACCCATATGGGGTCGACCTTATTTGGGTCGACCCAGCCCCACCAACTGGGTCCGGCCTGGAATTTTGGGTCCATCCCGGCAGGCCATGAGGGCCACGAGGATGGGGGGTCCCACGAGGGTGCGGGCGGCTTGGCCACGGGGGGGGGGGGGTAGTGTGGGAATGGTGTGGCTTGGCTGCGGGGGTTTCCACAAGGGTGCAAGGTCGCGGGGCGGCTCGTCCGGATATTTTCGTCCGATAGGGTGAAGGCCGCGGTGCGGCTCGGCCGGGAGGATAGATGCCACGGGAAGCTCGGCAGGAGCAGCACATCCGGGAGGGCGGAGGTCGTGGGGCAGCTTGGCCGAGGTGGTGTGGTGAGTCCATGAGGCGGCGTGAGGCCGCGGGGTAGCGCAGGGAGGCCTCGGGGTGGCGAAGCACCGCAAGGCGTGGAGGTTGTGGGGCAGGGAAGCACTGTGGGGCACGGAGGCCGCGGGGCGGCGAAGCGTCATGGGGCGTGGTGGACGTGGGGCGGCGGGGCACCATGCCTTCGTTGGTGGTTCTTGAGTTCCAGCGGTGGCAACTGCAAGCACAGGTCACCGTCACCAAAGACTCCTTCTTTCATCGCGAAGGATACACCATTCAAAAAGAACGGTGGAGGGTTTGGGCCGTGTTTGTTTGGCCCACACCCTCTCCGTTAGAGCGATAGAAAGTGGCTCAACAAGAACAAGAATATCATGAATGGGTAAACGAAAATAATTCAAACACCCTCCCTACAACCCTCATCAATCACTATTCCCAATCCCGCAAAAGAATAAGAAGGGGAGAACATGTGAAGTGATAATCTTATAGAAGTAAACCCCCTTGAACTCCCCTTTAATGGGAGAAACCCTCAAAATTCCTATTAAATGCGGGAGAGCCTCTTCAGAGGATGTACCATGGTACTAGTGTCACTTCAGGAGGAAGTGTTTAGGGATTTCCACTCATCCCCGCTAGCGGTACATCCAAGAGTGGTGAAGATGTACAGGACCTCCAATGACAGCACTGGTGGACGGGAATAAAGAAGTCAATAGTATATTTTGTCTCTCGATGCCTCACTTGTCAGCAAGTGAAGGCGGAGCATTAGGTTCCAGCAAGCTTATTTCATCCTTTGGAGGTCCCAGAGTGGAAGTGGGATTGGATATCGATGGACTTCATGATAGGACTTCCACATACATCTAGACGCCATGAATCTATTTGGGTGATCGTCAACTGACTCACCAAGTCGGCCCACTTCCTCCCAATCAGAGAGAAGGGTTTAGTAGAGCACATGGGACACCTCTATGTGCAGGATATTGTGCGTCTACATAGAGTAACCTCGATAGTTGTCTCCGATCGTGATACATGTTTTAATTCCCAACTATGTAAGGGGTTTTAGGATGTTTTCGGGATGCAACTTTCTTTGAGCACCACCTTCCATCCTCTAATGGATGGCCAGACTGAGCAGACCATTCAGACCCTCGAGGACATGGTGCATGCTTGCATCCTCGACTTCAGTCGCAGCTGGGAGGATCACTTGCCTTTAGTGGAGTTCTCATACAACAACAGCTATCAATCCACCATTGGGATGACACCTTTTGAGGCATTGTACAGGTGACCATGTAGATCACCTTTGTGCTGGACTAACCCAGGGGAGTCAGCACAAGTGGGGCCAGAGATGGTATGGTCTGCAACAGAGAAGGTGCAGATCATCCATGAGAGGATGAAGACTGCACTGGTTAGGCAGAAGTCGTATGCCGATAGGAGACGGAGACCTATGGAGTTCGAGGATGGTGACCATGTTTTTCTACGGGTCTAACATCGGTGAGGTTTACGGAGATTTGGCCGAGGTGGAAAGTTATCTCTGAGATTCATCAGACCCTTCCAGGTCCTTAGCAGAGTTGGCGAGGTGGCCTATGACTTAGCTCTTCCACCTCAGTTGCACTGGGTGCACGACGTATTCCACGTATCTCAGCTGAGGAGATACGTGCATGACCCTTCCCACATCATCAACCATAGAGAGATGTACATCGATGATGGGGAAACTTATACGGAGGTTCCAGTTGAGATTGAGGATCGGCAAGAGCAGGTCCTTCATGGACGGTCGATACCTCTAGTGAACGTTCGCTGGCAGCACGCATCTGAGCCTCTCAGAGGTTCCCGTGCGGCCAATGAACGTGCACCAGAGGTATCAACTGTCCAGGAAGGACCTACTCCTATCGATCCTTAATCTCAAATGGAATCTCCGTATAATCTTCCCCATCATCGACGCCTAGCTCTCCATGGTTGATGATGTGGGAAGGGTCATGCACGTATCTCCTCAGCTGAGATACATGGAAGACGTCGTGCACCCGGTGCTACTGAGGTGGAAGAACTAAGTGGTAAGACACATCTCCAACTCTGTTGAGGACTTGGAAGGGTCGGATGGATCTTGGAGATAACTTTCCACCTTGGCCAAATCTCTGCAAACCTCACAGAGGTGAGACCCGTATAAAAACATGGTCTCCATCCTCGAACTCCAGAGGTCTTCGTCTCCTGTCGGGATACGACTTATGCCTGATCTGTGCAGTCTTCATCCGATCTTGGATGATCTGCACCTTCTATGTTGTAGGCCATACCATCTCTAGCCCCACTAGTGCTAACTCCCCTGGGTCAGTCCTTCACAGAGGTGATATGCATGGTCTCCCACACAACACCTCGAAAGGTTTCATCCCAATGGCGGCGTGATATCTATTATTGAATTTGAACTCCACCAAAGGTAAGTGATCCTCCCAACTGTGACCGAAGTCGAGGATGCAAGCACGCAACATGTCCTCGAGGGTCTAAATGGTCCGCTCGATCTATCCATCTGTCAGAGGATGGAAGGCTGTGCTCAAATGAAGTTGTGTCCCGAAATACTTCTGCAACCCCTTCCATAGTCAGGAAGTAAAATGTGTATCATGATCAGATACAACCGTCGACGGTAATCCATTTAGCCGCACAATCACTTGCACATAGAGGCATCCCAAGAACTCTACTGAACCCTACTCTCTGATCGGTAAGAAGTGGGCCGACTTGGTGAGTCGATCGACGATCACCCAAATAGAGTCAGGGCCTCTGGATGTAAATGGAAGTCATGTCATGAAGTCCATGGATATCTTATCCCACTTCTACTATGGGACCTCTAAAGGCTGAACTAAGCCTGATGTTACCTGATGCTTCGCCTTCACTTGCTGACAATTGAGGCACCGAGAGAGAAACTCTGTTATTGCCTTCTTCATTCCCAGACACTAGTGTTGTCGTTGGAGGTCCAGGTACATATTCACCACTCCTGGAAGTACCGCTAGCCGGGATGAGCAGAACTCCCTCAACACTTCCTCTTGAAGTTACATTGGTATCATGGTACATCCTCTAAAGAGACTCTCCCACATTTAATAGGAAGTGTGAGGGTTTCTCCCATTAAAGGGGATTTCAAGGGGGTTTACTTCTATATGATTATCACTTCCCATGTTCTCCCCTTCTAATTCTTTTGCGGGATTGGGAATAGTGACTGACTAGGGTTGTAGGGAGGGTGTTTGAATAATTTTCCTTTACTCGTTCTTGATATTCTTGTTCTTGTTGAGCCGCTTGCTACCACTCTAATGCAAAGGGTGCAGACCAAAAAATGATTGCCCGAATCCTCTGTCATTCTTCTTGAATGGTGTATCATTCATGATTAAAGAAGGCGAATTTGGTGACGGGGACCTGTGTCGACGGTCGGCACTGGTGGAACTCGAGAACCACTGACGAAGGCCAAGTGCCCCGCTGCTCCACTACCTCCGTGCCCCGTGGTGCTTCACCGCCCCGTGGCCTCCCCATACTGCCCCTAGACCTCGTTGTGCCGCCCCGCGGCCTCGCCGCACCACCCCGGTTGAGCCGCCCTGCGGCCTCCGCCCTCCCAGATGAGTTCCTCCGGTTGAGCCGCCCCACGGGCTCCGCCCTCCCGGCCGAGCCACCCTGCGGCCTCCGCCCACCCGATTGAGCTGCTCCGATTGAGCCACCCTATGGCCTCGCACCCTTGTGGCAACCCCCACGGCTGATCCGCCCCGCACCCACGATGCCCCCCCCCTGTGCGGCCGAGCTGCCCCATGCCCTCGCGGGAACCCCGCGGCCTTGCGGCCCTCACAGTCTGTCAGGCCGGACCCAACAGTCCGATCCAACCAGCGGTCCAGGCTAGACCAAGCGGGCTGGGCCGGACCCAGTAGGTGGGACCGAGTTAGTCTGATTGAGTCGGACTGGACCCAGACCGGATACAACCCTGTACTTTACTTGGGCCATAACTTTGGCATCAGACATCCTTTTGATGAATCATCAGTGACACCAGGAACCTTAGAGCAATACGGTCCATTTGGTATACCCCAATAAAGATTTGGATAATGTTGGGAAATGGTGGGGTTGAATTGAGAAGGAATCCAATCGGGCCCTCAGGACTAAAAGGCTAAAAAATTACAGACCGGGTGTCTGATTGATGCGTCATCTATTGCATTGAGACCCCTATGATGTGGTGTTCCTTTGAGATACTTCTTCGTGGGACTTAGTGGTAGTTGGAGTATCAACCAGTTGTGAAGCGGATCATCTTGGAGATGAGTGAGAATAGCGCGGGAACCCAGTAGCTAGATATGACGAGAAGAATGAAGAGAAATCCTTTGTGGGTCACCTCCTAACGATCCTGTGTGGGTCAGCTCCTAGCGATCCTGTGTGGGTCAGCTCCTAGCGATCCTGTGTGGGTCAGCACCAAGTGATCCTGTGTGGGTCTGCTCATAGGGATCATGTGTGGGTTAGCTCCAAGTGATCCTATGTGGGTCAGCTCCTAGAGATCATATGTGGGTCAGCTCGCAACGATCCTGTGTCGGTCACCACTTAGCAATCCTGTGTGGGTCAACTCCTAGCGATCTTGTGTGGGTCAGCACGTAGAGATCCTCTGTGGGTAAACTCCTAGTGATCCTGTGTGGGTCAGCTTCTTCACAGAGTAAGATGATTCAGTGGTAGTTGGAGTATCAAATAGTAGCTTATGGAGCAGATCCTTCCAGAGATGAGAGAGCATAGTGCGGGAACCCAGTAGCTGGCTGTGACGAGAAGAATGAAGAGCGATCCTATGTGGGTCAGCTCCTAGAGATCATGTGTGGGTCATCACCTAGAGATCCTGTGTGGGTCAGCTCCTAGAGATCCTTTGTGGGTTAGCACCAAGCGATCCTGTGTGGGTCAGCTCATAAAGATCCTATGTGGGTCAGCTCCTAGCGATCCTGTGTGGGTCATCTCCTAGAGATCTTGTGTGGGTTATCTCTTAGTGATCTTGTTTGGGTCACTAGGAGAATTGGGGGAAATATCTCCAATAAAGAACGTCAATTCATAACTTTGACATTCTTCCTTAGGACATCCTCCAGCGTGGGATGTCTTCAATCGATGATCGTCTTTCCCTCCCCAATGACGTCGTCTCCTCCCTTGCGATCTCCTTCAACGAACAAAAGGTAGGGGTTTAATTTGCGAATGAGTATATTACCATGTTCTTCTCTTTTTAAAACAAAGAAAGCGTATGATTTCTTTTGCGGGATGGGAATAGTTATTGCGGGAGAATAGGATTTGATGTTCAATGTTCATGTTCTTGATGAGCCGCTTGGTACCACTCTAACGTGGAGGGTGCGGGCCAAACAAACATGGCCCGACCCCTTCGCCATTCTTCTTGAAAGGGGTACCCTTCATGAAGGAAGAAGATGAACTTGGTGACGGCAACCAGAGTGGGATTTTGGGCACTGAGGAGGCACAAGAACGGTGGCTGGCAACACCGATGGCCACGACGAAGGCGACTGCGCAACGGTGCCACCCTGCAGCCAAACCGCCACCCCGTAACCAGGTCGCTGCTTCGTGGCTGAGCTACCCTGCGGCCGAGCTGCCGTCTGCAGCTGAACCCTGCAGTCGAGCCACACCGTCACGGCCCTCCGAGCCACCCCGCGATGCTTTTTCGTGCCGCTCCGGCCGAGCCACCCCGCAGCCGAGCCACCGCTTTGCGTCCGAACCGCCCCGCGTCCAAGCCGCCATCTAAAGCCGAACCCCGTGGTTGATATACACTATCGCAGCCCTCCGAGCCACCCCGCGGCACTTCACCGCACCGCTTCGACCGATCCAACCCGCAATCGAGCCACTCCGGCTGAGCCGCCCCGCGGTCGGGGCCACTCTTGCCGAGCCGCCCCACGGCACCGCGCTAGTCCGGCCGAGCCACCCCGTAGCACCGAGCCACTCCGGTCTAGCCACCCCGTGACACCGAGGTGCTCCGGCCCAGCCACCCCACGGCCTCGGGCCGTTCCGGACGGGCCGCCCTACGGCCTTTTCCCTCCTCACCGAGCCTCCCCGGCTGAGTCACCCTGTTGCCTCGCACCCTCCGTGGCCGAACCCCTGCAGCCCCTCACAGCCTGTCGGACCGCCCAGCGGGCCGGGCCACCCAACACGGGCCAGGCCAGACCAAGTGGGTCGGGCCAAACCTAATGGGTCGGGCCGTACTGCGGGCCGGGTTGGGCTGGATCAGACCGAACCCGGGCCCACTAAGACCCATATAAATTCTTTTGGCCACAAATTTGGCACTGGACGTCTGTTTGACGAACTTTCAGCAGTGCTGAAAATCTTGGAGCAAGATGGTCCCTTTGAGTACACGCCACTGAAGTTTTGGATTAATATGGGGAACAGATAGGTTGGATCGAGCACGAATCCAACTGGTACCTCGAGACTAAAAGGCTAATAACTCACAGGCCGGGCGTCCAATTGACACGACTTCTGTTGCGTTGAGACCTCTATGACGTGGCGGACCTTTGAGATACTTCCTTGTGAGAATTAGTATTAGTTGGAGTGTCAACCAGGAGATCATGGAGTGAATCCTCCTGGCGACGAGAGAGCATACTGCGGGAACCCAGTAGCTGGTTGAGACTTGACGACTGCTGACCTTTTCCACTCGGAGTGACTTGAAAGGCCCAGTGGGGAGCGCTTCTATGTGACGCGACAGACCCACAATGGGGAGTGCCTCTATATGACGCGGAAGACCCATGGTACTCAATAGGAGGAGTATCTCAGTAGGTCATGAGGGGGATCGTCTCTATGTGACACAGAAGACCCACGGAGGAGAGTGCCTATGTGTGATGCGGCAGACCAACGGTACTCAATAAGTGGAGTACGTCAACAATACAAGATTAGTGGGAAGTGCCTCTGTGTAATGCGACAGGCCCACTATACTCGTTAGATGAGGGGTTCTCTAGTATTTGAGGTGTTGGATGATGTGACTGGAGATGTTACTTGTTACTACCCCTAGAATAAATCTTGGTGTGAGTTGAGTTAGTATCTCTGTGTTTTTCTCATGTTTGAGATGATTTACTTGATAACTTGGGTATATATATGGGCGTATACCTAGGTAGGGTTATCTGTCAATTTCATACTTTGTAGTTTATCCTTGGTGGATTTGTGAGACCTTGAGGGTCTTGGGGTCCCTATTGAGTATCGTTATACTCACCCGTGGCAATGGCCTAGGGGCGGTGCACACGCAGGGTTTGTGCTAAGTCACACGCAGGGGAATTATAGCTTTCCCTCAGCACACACAGGTGTGTGTACAGGGACCATAGTGTGCCACCTTAGAGGGTGGCATGACGACATGGGTGGGTGCAGGAGCTCGCCCGTAGAAGAATGTGGTTCGGGTCGGTACCAGGATGGGAGGGGGAGTAATCTGAGCGATGGATCAGAGTCCTGGGATTATAAATGAGCTGTAGAAGCCCCTCCATTTTGATGTGGGATGGAAAAAATAATCTTTGAGCGGATCTGGGCAATTCGATCACATCGTGCGTGATATGAGCTTCCCGATCAGTTAGGCTTTCAAACCCCTGCAGCCGCGGATATCCACCATGTTTTTTGTACACTGTTCGATCCTGATGGATCTAATTGTGACCGTTCCTTCGTTTTAAATCACCATGTCTTACTACATCCATTGGATCGATTCACGATCTAATCTGGATTGTCCATCCTATTTTAAATTCCATGAACTCACCTCCACCACTGGATCTTCCCTCAGTTAAACTCCTTCATCCATTTATTTTCCGGTTTTTTCTTCCTCGTCACCTTCTTCTTCTTCTTCCTCCGCATGTACTGCACCAGTGGGTATTTCCACTTTTTTCTCCACTCGTGACTCTAGTGGACCCTCCCTTGCTCCCATTTTCCACAAAGACTCACCCTCGGTCATTTTATAAACCGAGTGGGTCTCGGTTTCCATTCAAGTGGCTTTAAATTCTTTTATACAATTTATATAATATAGTTTATATATAGTTATCTCGTTTTCACCCTAATCTCTCGGTTCTTCCTCTTCTCAAGCCTCCTTCAAGCCTTCCAAAGCATATCCACCTCATTCAAATCAGGTAAGGGTTCTATGTTTCCTTTCTTTGGTTTGGTTTGGGTTTATATGTATATATACTTATAGATGTATACACATATATATCTATATATGGTTGAGCATAAGACCTAGTGTTTCCTTCTAAGGTGGTGAGTCCTCAATCCTACATGAAGTTCATAATCCTTTATCATGCAAAGGAATGCGTTTTGTTTTGATATTCTATATAATTTGAAATATACATAATCATATATATATATATATATGTACACATATTTCATAAACAAAACTTTTTATATTTAATTGCACGTTTTTGAAATTTATGAACCCTTGCTTTTACTAATGTTCCTAATAATTTAAAATATGTAAGTGTTAATAAATCATGGTGTAAGACCCTTATATATATACACTATGTATAATCGGTTATATACATAAATAATATATGTATATTGATGTAACATAAACCCATATATGAGATGTTTAATAAATAAACCTTTTAAATTTTATAAAATTTAGGGATTATGGTTAATTAATGTGAATAATATATTAAATTCATATGGGTTTCATTGGATTTTTGGTATAAAACCTTTAATACCTAATGTATATTCGGTTATGTGTATATATATGTATACATATACACTTTGATCCTCAATTTTATTTAGAATTTTCCAAGGATTTCTAAGAAAGAATAAAACATGTTGTTTTCGAAATATGAATGGTTTTTATTTACAAATACAACTTTTATATACACCCTTGTGTATAAGAGGACTTACACAACACTCAACACTAATTTTGGATATTCAAAATATTATAATTTTGATGTGTTTAGTAATTATAGATAATTTATGAGTATAATATTTGGGGTTTGATACTCTTATATACATATGTATGAATCACTTATTTTCATATATATTAAATGGTATTAGTTATAGTTTAATTTCATGCTTTTCATTTTTAACATTATGTGTACCCTTGTGATATGTTATACATAAGTATACTAGTAATAATTGTTTGGGAGTCTATGTGTTTAATACCCCACATGAAATATTTGGTTTATCTTTTAATTAATTATGCATCTAATCCATGATGAAATTCCAATATATATTTTATTAATAATGTATTAGAATTTAAGGTTATCATTTTATGTGAAAAAACTTGTATTTCTTTTTGTGCATTAGTTGTCATCACACATGCTATAATCTTCTTAACATACTTACTATTTAATTCCATAGAAATGCAGTTGATAGTTTTGTAATTAACACTTATATGCCTGATTCACTAAATATATGTGAATGCTAAAGAATGAAATTAAATTCTTCTGAACTTTTTATGGATTAAGTATTAAATTATTCAAAGTAGTATGGGACACTTTGAATAATACGAAATGAGAAATTAAATATTCAATGTGGTATGGAACATTTGGAATATACAACCCTATTTGTCATTTGAGGAATGTATTAGACTCGGTATAATGGGTTGGGAACTAGTTAATGAAATACCCTCGATGCATTGATAGTTATCATGAGACAATCTGGTCATGGAATGAGTCCAGTGACATTACAGGTAATGACACAAGGTCTTTCCAGAGTCTAACATTATATATTCCCTCATTTTTTTTAATTAATCAAGTGTGTATTCAATTGCAAAATATGCTTGATTAAGAGTTTTATAGAGTTTAATTAACCAAATGTGTATTCAACTGGAGAATATGCTTGGTTAAAGAGCATGTACCTATGAGTATCAGAGAAATTAAAAGCTTAAGGCTTATTAATTATTCAGAATTTAAAGATTTATCAGCCAGTGTATGTTTCAAAGTAGTCAAGGATGAAATTGAAGTTATTATTTTATGTCCAACTCTAAACATGTATTACTCTTAGTTATTAATTTTTTACTTTCATATTCACATGTCAAACTTATTAAAGTTAGAATTTCCCTTACTTATTATTATGAATGAGCATTATTGTAATTGAATCATTTTTCCTTATAACATTGTTAGTATTCCATAAAATGTGCTCTTATAATTCTTAGACTAAATGTTATTTTATGATAGCATTCCTTAAGAAAATGTTTTATGGAAAATTTTAAAGGAATGTTTTCAAAAATTTATAATTGGTATTTTATGTTATTTTAAAACCCCTTATTGGGTATTTGTATGCTCACCTTACATTTGCAATCTGTTTTCTTTTATAGGTTTAGCTGATTTGAGTCCCTCTATTTGGTTACTGCTTAATGAAGATTTTTCTGTTCAGTTTTGAAGAAATTTTAAAAATTGTATCTGATTCTCCTGGACCTAAACCAAAACAACCCTCTCTAGTGGAACATGTGTGTGTGATTCTAGCTTATCCATTTATAAAAAAATTTACATGCCATGTTTTCAATGAAACCGCACCGACTTCAGGGAATTACGGGGTTGGGGTGTGACACTCAATATTCACAAACAAAATATAAAAAAAATAAGAAATATTATTATTATAATTAGTAAAATAAAAAAACATTAAAAAATATAATAATTATAATAAATAATAAAATATTAAAATATTAAAAATAATAAAATATAAAAAAATTAAATTATGAAATATTCACACCAATATAAAAGACAGAAACTTTAAATAGTTAAAAATACAAAAAAATTGAATTTAAATGTTTTTAACATTAAAAAAATCCACTGGGGGGATAGTCTTCTGGAGGAGGTGGATGAGCTGGAAGAAATGGTGGATGAAACACTATACTTAAACTACGATTCAGACGGTGAATATTCTCCATATGCCCATGATGCTGCTACTTCCATCGATGCATCTCCTCCCCATACTACTACTGTTTCTGCTACTTCTACTAATGCATCTCTTCATGCTGCTTACACAAACTCTCTATAAGCTCACTCTGAGCTTGCAGCTGCTCCTTATACTATGAGCTAGAAAATGATGCCTCTCCACGAGCTCCTCTCGAACTGGACAAGGACATCGCAACAGTACCATAATCAGCCCCAGGAGTCAAATGAGAGCTAATACCAACTACTCAGGTCTTCTCAATGCCATATTGGGTCGCCTGCATCCATGTCGCCTCATCGAAATGGTGGGCACTAGTCTGATCTGACATCTGGGCCTGAATCTCAGCTTACGTCTCAGAGTTCGCTGCCTCATATGACTCCTTCAGTTCCAATTTTAAATTAAAATATTTAAAATATTATATATAGTTAATTTTCAAACTAAAAAATAAATAATATTGACCACAATCCGAAAATGCTGATCAACTCTAATCTCCCTAGTGGCTGGATCCCTATACATCCTCTGATAAACATCGTAATCCATAATATTGGTCTTCTCGACTGCCTATATGAATATAAAATAAACTGTTTATATTTAAAGTTATATAAAATATTTAAACATACCAAATGCTCTCTATGTGTACTGAATGTACAGATACTAGCTCAATGTGTCACCTCCTATCTCTTTCGGTTCTGTTGTCCTAATGACGATCTCCTCTTAAATACACTACCCAACTAGTGTGAATATAATCCATCCCAGAAGTGAGATTAAATGTACTATGTTCACTGGGTTGTACACAACTCATCAAATACTTTACCTCATGCTTTCTTCATGGTCATCCTTCTCAAATTGTGAAAAAACTGATGGAAATGGTCACGTAAAGACACCTCCCTTGTCGCGTGGATAGCGCCACACATGTTATCATCAATGGGAAACCATAAATACTACAAATAATTTATAATATCAAGTTATTAATGAAATAAATTTTGAAATAAATATTATTTATTTAACTACCAGAAAATGATTGAACATGTTGAGATGAAAATCAATGGGAATCTGTTCCCATGTGATCCATGGCTGAGGAAAATAATTGTGCAAGATAGTACTTGTCTGTCCAACAGCTATATGCGCAAAACTGTGAAAAAGAAAAAATAATAAAACAATTAGTATATAAATAATTTAATGAAAGCTGACTAAAACACACAGGTTATCATACCTTCATGTGTGTGGATCAAAGAAAAGAATTGAACGTCGCTCGGGAATAGGGTCCAGAATCATTAGTCGTGCAAGACCATGCCCCCTCCATGTACCCCCTGAACCTCCAGTAGGCTGAGAGTTAGATGATCCCAAATCCTCCTCATCCAAAGGTAGATCCACCTTCTGCAACTCAGGAAATAGATCATCGTACATCTGAAACACAAAATGATTGTTGTTATAAAATAGTTGAAAATAACTATTATATATAGATATTTAGTAGTTATGATTATAACCAATATTTAACTGTATCAATGTTCACCTTCATCATCACCTTCATATCTAACGATGTAAATTTCTTCATATTCCTCCTCGGCATCATCAATATCCATATGAGCTTTTGTTTCATCATCTCTTTCCATTTAAATTTAATTTGTAACATCATCGTCACCATCGACCCTTAATTGTGAGGTGTCATCGTTGATATTCTTGTCTCTGTGATAAAGATGGATTTTGAGTAGTCTCTTGAAAAAATTCAATTTATTTCACTTTAGCAGAACCACATTCAGTTTGACTAAACTGATTTTCCTGAGATTTTATTTTTATTATGCTCCACCAATCACTCAGGTCTCTTGAAATAGCACAGTACTTTGGGTAATAAATTTGATGTTCTTGTTGAGCCAGTAAAAATGGTTTATTTATTACAAGAAGACTTTTATATTTAATATCAACAATTCCATGAGTCGAATGAACACACAAGCCTCTATCAGTATCCAACCACTGAATTTTAAACATCAATTTGTAATTTTTTCCTAGAAAAAACAGTTTAATAATTTCATCTGGCATGTAAGAAAAATCAAATTCAGTTTCTCTATGATGAGATCCTCTCAAGAAAAATCCACTATTCATTGTTTTTTTATTCCTCATATGCATGTGTATGAAATATAAAACCTTTCACCACATATACATTATAAGATTTAACCATTTTGGATGGTGGGTTACTCAATATACACAATCTCTTATCAATTTTATCAACATGTCGATACACCTGAATTTTTTTAAAACAATTATCAATGTAATAAATAATAAACTAAATTGATATGTTAAACCATCAATAATTTATGTCACCAGTTTTTGAAACCATTGAGAAATTTTTTTGTCGGCATTAGTCAAGAGTAGCTATTGTAATTTGTGGAAGCTGTTTCTTGATATGATTATCATATAACCTAAAAATAAAATAAGTTTACTTACTGTAATATAAATTATAGAATAAGTTATAGAATCACTCATAGTACAAATGATGTCATTTATTCATAATTGAGTAGAACATATGTATGAACTCTGTGATGTTCATCATCTGAAATCCATCGTTTATAAACTCCACTGAAGCCAAGCTCTGTCTGATTAAAAAATGATAATTGATTGTCCATTTCAGTATTAAAATTCCCATTGTTCCATCCCATGAAGTTTTGTTTTGAGGGATATTCATATTCAAAATAATGAGAGCATAAAAAATCAATTTCCTCTTGCAAATAAACTTCAGCAATTAAGCCTTCAACTTATGCTTTGTTACATACTTTTTTATTAAATTTCTGCATGAATTTATCTAATGGATACATCCATCGAAACTATTCCATTCCTCAATATTTTTCTTCATGTGGAAAATGTAATATCAAATGTTCTATTAAGTAAAAGAAATACAATGGAAATATTTTTTCCAGTTTATATATAATTACAACAACATCTTCTTCCAATTTTCTTAGTGCATCATAGTCTGTTGTCACCACAAAAAATGTCTCAGAAAAGATATGATATGTCGACTATCGAATTCCAAATCAAAGAATTCAAAAAACCTCTAAATCCAATCGGTATAATTCTTTATATTATAACATGGAAATCATGACTTTTTAATCCGGTAATATGACCATTCTTAATACATATTCCCAAATTGGAAGCATAACCATCTGAAAGTCTCAAATCTGCAATCCACTAAAAAAATAATAAGTGACTCTATTTGGACAGTGTATAATCTGATTTTTGCTTCATTAACCTCTATGATCTGACATTTTAAAATAGTTCAAGTTCTGGTCATCTGAAAATTTTGGAAAGATCTAATCGGGCCTTTACATTATCTTTAGTCTTACCTGGTGTATCCAAAACTATATGAAATAAATTATCAAAATAGTTCTTCCCAATATGCATAACATCCAACATATGGTGGACCAACAAATCATACCAATATTAAAAATCCCAAAAAATGCTCCATTTTATCCAATTGTGTTCTTTTCCAATGCCATGAATTTTCTGTTGGTTTATTGTTGGTCCAAATGTGATGGGAGGTAATGAAAATACAACTAATTTTAACTCTATACCTGATATCATTTTTGGAGGTCCATCCCTTTCAATTGTGCCTTTTCTGAAATGATATTTATTCCTCCAAAAAAGATGATCAGTTGGAAGAAATCTGCGACGATAGTCAAAATAGAAAGGTTTTTTTCAATTGACAAGCATAAATGCTTTGTTATCTTTCATACAGTAAGGACCTGATTTCAGACCCTGTGTACTTCATCCAGATAACATGCCATATTCCAAGAAGTCACTAATTGTCCACATCAATGTAGCTTTTAGTATGAAATTTTTTTCACAGCAACATCATATGTATTAACACCATTACTTCACAATTAATTTAACTCATAAATCAGTGGTTTCAAATAAACATCAATATCCTTTTTTGGATGTCCTGTGATTAATAAGGTCAAAAAGATATCAGGCTTCTTCATCAACATCCATGGAGGTAAATTGTACTGTGTTATAAAGACAGGCCAACATGAATATAGACTACCATAAGAACCAAATGGACAGAAACCATTAGTAGAAAGACTCAATTGCACATTTTGGGCTTCTAAATCAAAATATGGATGCACTCGGTCAAAATGTTTCCATGAATCACCATAATATGGATGATTCAAGCTTTTACTATTTGAAATCTTGGTTTTGTGTCATGACATCATTATCGTTGTGTTCTAAGACATAAATAAACATTACAACCTGTGTGTGAGCGGTAAATATCCCAACTGTTTTATAGGAATTGATCCAGACATCCCCAGTTTTGTTTCTTTATACCTCGATTTTCCACATGTTAGACAACTATCCAACGACTCATTTTCACTAGGATATAAGATTCAATCATTTTAACATGCATGAATCTTCTAATAACTATGGCCCAGATTACAAACCAGCCTCTTGCACTAATAGTAATTTGAAGGAAACACATTTCCTTCAGGTAATAGTGTTTTAACCAAAGAAAATATCTGATCAAAATATTTTTTTGACATTACATTATCTAATTTAATAGCCATAAATTTTGAAAATGCTTATAATTTTCTTATCTTGCAACTAGGATATAATTCATCCTCAGCAGACCTCAAAAACTCATAAAATTCAAATAGTGCCAACTCAGGAGTTAAATCAGTATCATCCTGAGTTTCAGTTTATCGAACAGATGGACTTGCAACATCATGTAATAAATTTTGAAACTGTGATGGATCTAGAATCAAATTATAAGTATCTTCTCTAGAACTGCGTTCACCATGTTGATACCAAAAACATAATCTAATTAAAAACCAAAACACAAGAGATGTCCCCCAATGTTGTCAAATGTGTCAAATGTTCTCAGAGTACATTTTTTACAAGGACACTTAATTGTGCCTTCTGAAACAAACTCTGGTTTTGATGATGCAAATGATAAGAAAGCTTCCACACCCTCAATATATACAGGATTAAAACCTAAACCATTTGGATTTTTTCACTGATTTATCCAAGATTGATCATCCAATATTGACTGTTATCGACTTCTTTGTTCCATATTTTTCTACAAAATATAAAATCATTATTGTTTTTGAATAATTTTAAATAATAAAAACACAATCCAAAAAAGTGAAGATAAATAATTATAGCTACTTCTTACTAATTACTATTAATTACAGGTGACATAATTTCAAGTGGATTGGCGGAAACTCTTTTGTCTGAAATCTCATTTACTTTTAATTTGCTCATACTGAAATCAAAATGAAGAATCTTCTCAAATGTACGTATATCCATTCTCATGCATATGAGAATGCATAAGTGTACCTCCGACCAGATTCTTCATTGTGATTTCAGTGTGATAAATATGCAATTAAATGAGTCGTCGGGCAAAAGATTCCCCTTTTCATTGGTGAATCGTCTTCTTGCAACTGCCACCACCTAAAAATATTATGAAAATTTTGGTCCTATGGATACATATCTAAACTCGTGCATACGAGATTGGATATGCATACGTAGAATCATATTTTTTTATAATGTTTTGAGTCAGTGAGAGTTGAAAAGAGAAGAGTCGTCGAGCAAAAGGAATACTTCCAATCCACTGGAAATTATGCCAAGTTCTTACAATTTATTACAATTATTTCTAATTATTGCTAATTATTGCTAATTATTTCTAATTGTTTCTAATTATTCCTAATTTTTCTTAATTATTCCTAATTATTCCTAATTACTCCTAATTATTCCTAATTATTATTAATTATTCCTAATTATTACTAATTATTACTAATTATTCCTAATTATTGGTAATTATTCCTAATTATTCCTAATTATTCTTAATTATTCTTAATTATTCTTAATTATTCATAATTATTGCTAATTAGTTTAATTTATTGCTAATTATTGCTAATTATTGTTAATTATTTCTATTTATTGATATTTATTATTAATTATTGCTATTTGTTGCTATTTATTTCTATTTATTGCTATTTATTTCTATTTATTTCTATTTATTGCTATTTATTTCTATTTATTGTTAGTTATTGCTATTTATTGCTATTTATTGTTATTTATTACTACTTATTGCTATTTATTTCTATTTATTACTATTTATTGCTATTTATTTCTATTTATTCCTAATTATTGCAATTTATTTATAATTATTCCTAATTATTCCTACTTATTCCTAATTATTCCTAGTTATTCCTAATTATTCATAATTATTCTTAATTATTACTAATTATTACTCTTTATTACTATTTATTACTATTTATTACTATTTATTACTAATTATTACTAATTATTACTGATTATTACTATTTATTACTATTTTTACTATTTATTATTATTTATTACTATTTATTGTTAATTGTTACTAATTATTACTAATTATTACTAATTGTTACTAATTATTACTAATTGTTACTAATTATTACTCATTGTTATTAATTATTACTAATTATTACTAATTGTTACTAATTATTACTATTTACTATTTATTACTATTTATTACTATTTATTACTATTTATTATTAATTATTACTAATTATTACTAATTATTAGTAATTGTTACTTATTATTACTAATTATTCCTAATTATTCCTATTTATTACTATTTATTACTATTTATTACTATTTATTATTAATTATTACTAATTATTACTAATTATTGCTAATTATTACTAATTATTACTAATTATTACTAATTGTTACTAATTATTACTAATTATTCCTAATTATTCCTAATTATTCTTAATTATTCTTAATTATACAAAATTATTCCTAATTATTACTATTTATTTCTATTTATTACTAATTATAACTATTTATTACTATTTATTACTATTTATTCCTATTTATTGCTATTTATTACTATTTATTACGGTTCCTTACTCTTTATTACAATTTATTACTAATTATTACTAATTATTACTAATTATTACTAATTATTACTAATTATTTCTATTTATTTCTATTTATTACTATTTATTACTATTTATTACTATTTATTACTATTTATTACTATTTATTACTTTTTATTACTAATTAGTGATATTTATTACTATTTATTACTATTTATAATTGAAACATTTTAGTCTGGTTTAAGAAAAATATCAAAGATAATTTAAAACAAAAAAGTGCGTAATCTTTTATATATATCCATAAGTGAACTTGAAATGTTTTCATAATAAAAATTATGGTTTTATAAAAACAATGGCGGCTTAAAAATAGATTATATAGTTTACTCAAAATTGGGTAAGAATTTGGGAAGTTCCCTTAAAAGTGGTTTGCTTATCGGGAAGTATTGTGGAGGGAACCACTTAAAAACATGTATATCCCTAAAAGAGAATGATGAATAGACCTTGATAAATGAGTTTGGATCATATAAATAATGTTTATAATATGTACATAAAAATAACAGATAACTTCATCTGGGTAAAAAGAAATATTGAGCAACCCGAAGCAATAATGGAGGTTTGGGTAAAATCTCTTATCTTAAGTCTGATGGTGTCCTTCACTTGATCTTAATGTCCTGGATAACCAAATTAAATTCATTAATTAATATTTCCAGAACCTCTTCCCCATGTAATCGATTTAGTATAACATTATTAAGTTCATTTATGACCTTTTTGAGGGGTTAAGAGGTTCAATTTCATTATTCGGGAGCGTTTGTTTCCTTGGTTTTTAGGATTGGTTAACTTATATACATTTAATTATAGACATGTAAGATGAGAATGGTTGTCTGTAATTGAAGTTGTATGTTATTATTTAACATCCAGAAGATTACATGTTTATAAAATTCATTGTTTTATTTGAAGTGAAGATGAATCATTATATAAAACTTTAATGAAAACCTTTTGGTTAATTGGCTATTTTTGATCACACCGAACACATTTTGATTTATGAATTAATATCATGTATAAAAAAGATTTAAGAACCTTAAATAAGTTATAATACATATATTATATTTTTTTAACCATAAAAATGGTTTCATAACTAGAATTGAAGAAGATAATGGAAATTGAAAACCCGTCATCCTTGAATGTGGAAAATTAACACATCTCAGATAGTGTTTTCATTCCTAGTATAAAAGGTGTGGAAAGGAGAGATGATAAAGAATTATTCAATTATAATAACAAAATTCCAGTACATTTAAGGTACCAGAGTTATCATATCATTAGGATGAAAGGAGTTGAGAAAATAAAAAGAAAGGAACTTGAAAGAAAATAAAAGAAATGAAATGATGAATTTACCTCTTGAATATATCTTCCTTGAGAACCTCTTTAGGGGAGATGATTTAGTCTTTTGAAGGGACTAAGAGATTATGGACATGGGGAGGTGATGGGGGAGATATTCTAGTTGAATTTGGACAAGGCACAATGCTTGAGAGGAGTGAAGATATGAGGAAAAGAGAGGTGGTATTTATAGTGGAGGAGAGGAGGGGTTTCCCATTATTTTAATCATTCATTTAATATTTTTGCTCAAGACTATGAATAATCTCGATTATTGTGACCAAAAAAAGTAAAGAGAGCATGTGAGTTCGAACTGATTTCCATTTACATCATCCATGACTCAAGAATGATGTAGAAATTCATTTATTTAGCATTTATTGTAAATTATCGTATTTTACAATTCACCAAAAATTAAATTATTTTTAAAAAATTCCAAAAAATCACCCAACCATTTTTCGATGTGTAGAATTAAAAAATTAAATCCAATTTATGAAAATAATTTTCTAATTATGTGAAATTTAATTTTTAATTAAAATCAAAATTTACTTGAAAAATACAAATTTTAAAATTAAAAGTACTTTTCTAACACTTGGAAAAATTAACTAAAGTCTCATAAAATTATCTTATAAACATAATACATCAAAACAATAATATATAAATTCATTTTATGAAAATAAATTTTCTTTTAATTTATTAAATTAATCAAAAATTGTAATTAAATATATAAGACTCACAAAAAATCCAACACTTAATTAATAATTTCTAATATATTTACTTACTTATACTATGATATATTTTTGTCATATTTTCACTTATAAGATGGATAAATTTTATTTATACTTCGAGTAGTGAGTTTACTATTCAATTTTCTAGTTTACTATTTATAAGGGTCACATTACTATTCCAAAGGTCAAGTTCCTATTTCATCAGTATACATTTCTTAACTTCTAGAGATAGATTTTATTTTACTCATTGTTCATTTATAAGGTTTGTATTGTGTTCTATATGTAATCTTATATGATTATACTATAAGTCATAGTTATAATAAGTAAATTCAATTGATAAAACATTCGGTCATTACATTCTTCCCCCCTTGTGAAATTTCTCCCTCAAAATTTAGTTTTACATTCTAATCTATAAATAGGTGTGGGTACTTTTCCTTGATTGCTTACTCAAGTTCCCATGTTTCCTCTTCGTACTTATGGTTCAGCCATAATACTTTAACCAGATGAGTAGTCTTATTATGTAGAAATTTATCTCAATGTTGCAAGATCTTCACTGGATGCTCCTCATAATAAAGATCATTCTCCCACTATACTACATCTAAAGAGAGTACATGTGAAGGGTCTGGTATGTACTTCCTTAAGAAGGATAAGTGGAATACATCCTATACTTTAGACATGGTAGGTGGAAGTGCTAGTCAATATTCCACAACTCCAACATGATCAAGAATCTCTAAGGGGCTGATGTACTGGGGACTTATCTTTGCTTTCTTCCCAAACCTCTGGACTTTCTTCCGTGGATATATGTGGAGAAATACCTTGTCTCCAACGTTGAACTCAAGGTCCCACCTACAATTATCTTCATAACTCTTATTTTGACTTTGGAATTCCTTGATGTACTGTTGAATGGTTTTTACATTCTCCACCATTTCTTCAACCATTTTAGGTCCTAGCAACTTATGCTCACCAACTTCATCCCAGCACGCCAGTGTACTTCACCTTTTCCCATAAAGGGCTTCATATAGTGCCATTCAAATACAGTAGTGGAAACTATTTTGTAGAAAAATTAGACCGATGGAAGATGTTGATCCAATTCTCTTTTAAAGTCCATAGAACACGATCTCAACATGTCTTCTAGTGTCAAAAATAGTTCACACAGATTTTCCATCAGTTTGAGGATGATAGGCCATACTAAAGTTTAGTTCAGTTCTTAGAGAATTCTGAAATATTTTCCATAACTTCGAGGTGAATCTCGGATATCTATCAGATAAAATAGATAGTGTTACTCCATGTAGTCTTACCACCTCTTTGATATATATTTTTGTAAGTTTATCTAATGATAATTCATCTCATATTTTGATATAGTGAGTTGTCTTTCAAAGACGATCCACAATGACCCATATAGCATTGTTTCCTCTAGATTTCCTTGGAAGTCTAGTGAAAAAGTCCTTGGTGATGTTCTCCCAATTCCATGTTGGTATGGGTAGTGGTTTCGTCATCCCCTTGGACTTTTTCCTTCCAGCCTTCACTTGCTGACATACCAGGAACTTTGATGTATACTCAGCAATCTCCTTCTTCATATTGTCCCACCAAAAGTTCTCTCAGAGATCTCGATAAATCTTTGTGATCCCTTGTGGAATCAATAAGTTTGACCTATGTGCATCATTCAAAATATTCTTCTTTATCTCTAGATAGAATGCTACACATAATCTTGACCCAAATCTTACAACTCCTTCCTCATCAATCTTGAACTCAGAGGATTTTCTATTTCTGATAGCTTCCAACCTTTTCCGAATTTACACATCTGTTGTTTGAGAATACTTTATTTTCTCCATGAGGGATGGTTGAGAAACCATTTGATAAAGGATTTATGATTTTCCTCCCTAAATGACTCCCATTTTTATCGTATACACATCTAAGAAGATGGGATCCTTTTCAATTCTCATAATTGATAAAGATGTAAGATCCTTTTTAATTAGAGCATCTGCCACTTTATTTTCCTTACCGGGGTGGTAATGGATTGAGTAGTCATAATCCTTGATGAGATATAACCATCTTCATTGGTGCATATTAAGATATTTCTATGTGAATATATATTTGAGACTCTTGTGATCAGTATATATCTCACACATCTCCACATAGAGATAGTGCAGCCAGATTTTCAACATAAAGATCACAACTTAAAACTCCAAATCATGTGTGGGATATTTTTCCTCATGGATTTCTAGGTTCCTTGAGGCATAGGATATCAATGAAGGTTCCAGGCGTAGTGGAAGTGTGGTTGGGATGATACCCAACTTTGATTTTTACCACGATCAATTATTAATCAGGGATCAATACGATGATGAACACCAGTCTCCGTGGAATATAATAAAAGATTTAGATAAAGAATAAAGTGGCCTGAAACCTTTGATCGGATCTTTCACATCATGTTTATAATTAATTTAATTAATTTCATAAAGAAAAATAATACCTTTATCTTTGGTATTTTTCTTCGTTGATGATGTTGATCGTCCGGAATGACCCTTCAAGATTATTTTGTTGCGCTTGTAAGGATCCAAACTAGACTCCATATAGCGGTGATCCATAAGTGATTAGATGGCATATCACATACATGACATATTTTAGAGGTATTTTTCATTTATTTTACATTCATTCTTTGTTTTTAGTATTTCAAAATAATTTTTGGAGGAATGGGTGAGTTTTCATGAATTGGACCAAACCGTGAGCCCAATTCCAGATTTAAAAATAAATTTTGTTTCTTTTATAACTTTTTCATTTTTAATATTTTTCACCCATTTCAATTCCTTAATGTCATCAACTGAACTATTAAAACCACCTTTTTAATTTTGAACTTTTAGTAATCCATAATAATGATGTATTTGGTGTTTTTATTTAAGGAATTGGGCCAAACCAAAGGCCCATTTCTAATTTTAAAAACAAAGTTTGTTTAATTAATAAGTTATACAATGTCAAATATTTATTGGTAATTCTATGTCTAAACCCAATCCCACTGAACCCTAATCTTCTCCCATCCTCTTTCCCCCTTCTTTGGATCTCTTGTTCATCGCGAATTAGTACAGAACATTATAGGGTTTCTCAAATCATCCAGAATTGAAAAGGTAATTTCATTCCTTCTTAAATCTCTAAATTATTATTGTTTTTCCTCCATTAAAGTTCCTAAATAACCTAATAATCCTTATTATAACCTCCATTAAAGTTTGTATTGCTTTAAAATTCAGCTACTGGTGTATTTGGGACGATTCTTCAAGATCCCTTAAGTGAGTCTCTTTCACTCTTCTTTCAATTTTCTTAGGGTTTCATTCATTTTTCTTAGGTTTTATTCCATTATCATTGAGGTTCATAATGTCCAAAAACTAGGTTTTAGAACCATGGGTTTAACCTTAGGGTTTCTAGGTCAATTATTGAGGTTTTAGGTTTGATCTAGGTCTCTCTTGGTGCAGCGATGGTGTGATTTGATTTTCACACGGAGATTCAAGGGTTTATGTTAAATTGGAAGGTGATTCCTTTTTGTATGCAATCCTTGTGACCTAGCTGATATGTTTATGGTATTTTAATATATATTTAATTTGAATATTGTGGCAAAAATTGGTTTTAGTGGAAATTATAATGCAAATGAATTTTAAGTGCCAATTTTTGGTGAAATTGGGTGTTTTTCATATAAATATTTTATTGGTTCATTAAGGGTTTCCCTATAAATACTTAGTTTTTTTATTGAACTGTAATAGGTCAGAAAATAATATTTATAATGTTTATCCCCTTTGTTTGTTGCAGAAAAATGGGTTTTGATTTTGTTTGTAAAGAAGGTAAAGTTTTTGTGCGATTTTTGTGTGAAAATGGATGTTTTACAGAGTTATCACTTCCTGTTTAACATGGGGCTGCCCTAAAGTTGATTTTTTGTTTTCATTGAAATTTATTGGTTTGAATTTACTGTTTTGTTAACTTAAAGGTGTGCACATTTTTTACAAGTGGGGTTATTAAGGGGTTTTTGTGTGCAAAACAATGCGGGATTTTGAGAAATTATTTCATTAAAAATCAAAGTTTTTGTTGTTTGTTTTAACTGGTATAAAATGTGTGTAGATACTGTACTAATTTTATGTGACCATTAGGGGTATTTGATATGAAAATGGATTTATGTAGCATTCTGAAATTTTTTTATCACAATGGGGGAAGCCCGGGTACCTAGGTGGGGCGGATGTGTACGGGTACGGCTAGTGGACCAGATGGGTTTTGTCCCAGTTTAACTTAGAATTTGGATAAAGAAAACTCTAACAAAACTATATGTATGATTAATAGGTACCACTAGGTTATGGGTATGTTCCCTACTAGTGGCTCGTGCACGAGAATGAATTTTACTATGGTAACTTTACACTGAGGTACGAGGTGCATGGGGCCCGAGACTATCTAGTGCCTATGGGTGTTACCGATTATGTTTCTCATTGTATTTGTGGTATTTTCCCTTGACTTTGAGTGTTTTTGGAATTAATTTATAATATATAACATTTCTATTTAAATTTCTGAATGTTCTGAAATTTTTAGCTTGAAAACTGTTTTCAATTGAAAGTTGCATTTCATAAAATTTATCACTGCTTTTCTTTGTGTATTAAAACTGCTTGATATTTCACATTGTATTGCATGATATTTGGAATAATTGGGTGGTATACTATTTTTCTTAGTCTCACACCCTACTTACACCCCTTGGTTGTAAGTATACTTGGTTATGTTTGACTCATGTGAAGGAAAGGCTTTCGGTGGTGGCAGTTCGGGGTGTTAGTTAACATACTTAGTGCGGAGTTGTGGAGACGACTTATGGGTGATGACCCCTTGTCATGTGGAGTACTTGGGGATGTCTTGGTGTTGTATTTATTTTTGTTTGGACCAATTTTATTGTCTTTAAACCAATGTATTCAGTTCTGGTTTATGCTTAAGACTTGTTTGGCTCGAAACTTTTAGATTTATATTATGGATTATTTTTAATGTTTTATGATTTTATACACGGGTAAATTGTTCCCAAACCTAAATTAATGATACATGGGTACTTGTGCCAGCCTGTGGGGATAGGGAACACCCTTCGTCCCTTTCCACGGGTCGGGTTTGGTGCAGGCATTAGTGGCGACCAGATTCGGTTCGTGACAAAATGGTATCAGAGGAGGTTAATGTTTTTGGATTATGTTACTATTTTGGGCTTAGTCGGGATAGAAAGAAGCTAGGAATGTTAGAACTTGGGGTTTTGGTCATGAGTAGGGTGCCCAACCCGCACCACTTGTGGCAGACCTTGAGTCACCAGGGGGCGTTGGAATTTATGGATTGACTTCACTTCCCGGTGAGACGTGTGGGCTGCAGACCACACGTAGACATCGGGCGGAGGTGGAGTGGTCATTTCTTTTATTACTGGAATGTGTTTAGATTATTTATATTTGATGTACTTGATTAAAATTTTCAGAATTTTGGTATTGATTATTGTTTTGTGACTGTTTCATTTTGTAGCAACATGCCTCCCAAGAAAGCTCCCACGCACCCACGGGAGGAAGCCGAAGAGGGTTCTCCCACCCCGAATGATCAGAGGCTAGTTGAGGTTGTGGTCTGGGTTATCCAAGATCTTAGATAGGGACCAAATCCTTCTTCTATTCCTTCTAGGGCAGAAGAGATGTGTCTTAAAATGACAAAGCCTAGAAGTTTCTAAAAAACAAGCATCATACCTTTCGAGGCAGCTCAGAACCCCAAGAAGCAAAAGAATGGCTCGAGAAGATCAAGAATGTGTTTAAGTTGCTAGAAAAACCTGAATATCTCAGGTTTAAGTGTTCCTCCTTTATGATGGAGGGTCCTAGCTGTAAGTGGTGGGGGACAATGCTTTAGACTGGGAAGAGTGAGCAGATGCGCTGGGAAGATTTCAATGTCATCTTCAATGAACATTACTGCCCTGAGGTATTAGCTTATTCTAGGTTCAGAGAGTTCATGGACCTTGTTCAAGGGAATCTATCTGTGATAGAGTATGCCAACAGTTTCGCTGAGTTGGTTCATTATGCTCTAGAAATCATCTCAAATGAGCAGGCCATGGCCTAGAGGTTTGAGAAATGATTGCGACGAGAGATATACTTCTAGGTGTTCTTATTTAAGCTAAGGACCTATGTTGAGGTCGTTGATTAGGCATTCGTGGTGGAGATTGATAGGAAAGGCATTGTTTTTTTCTCTAGTTCAGTATCAGTAGTGGGTAGTGGAAGCTCCTTAGAGAAGAAAAGGAAGCGTGAGGATCATGTGAAGAAAGGATGTGGCAATTCAGGTCACTCTTCCAAGCAGTTTTTTCCTGCAACTTCTGGTGCAAGATTGGTTGTGTAACACCAGTGTGGAAATCCCAAGCACATCCGACCATCATTTCCACATCCTCTTAATCCTTATTACCAGTGTGGAGGTACAGGGAATTTTCAGCGCTTCTGTGGTATGGCATGTCCACTCCCGAGTGGGGTAGGATCAGTGGCTTCAAGAGGAGTGCCAGCACATTCTGAGCCGTCGAGGATAGGGGGATCTCAATTTGGAAGCCATGGTGGTAGGGATATATCTTATTCTAGGTAGAGAAAATTTAGTGAAAAGCCAAAAACTAGCAGTCATCCTCAGGCAGAGATCAAACATCTCCATGTAGTGGATCGGGCACCAGCAACCTCAGAGGTGGGACCGTTGATAGTTTGAGATATTTTTCAGGTTGCATCTTCTATAGATTCTACTCTTTTTGATACTGGAGACTCTGTTTTATTTATTTCTTCCTATTTTGTGGACATTCTGAATTTTCTAACTAGGTTTATTTCTTTTGCGATGGAGTTGCTGACACCACTGGGAAAGAAGAAGGAGCAGGGCCCTAGGTTCCCCTCATGTGTGCTTTCTATGTCAGGGGTTGATATGGAGAGGGAACTCCTGGTTCTTGATATGAAATTTTTTGACATAATTCTTGACATGGATTTAATAGTACACTTCCAGTCACACATTGATTGCTATAGGCGGTGATTGAGTTTCATGACACCTCATGGGATTTGTCAGGTTTTTCTGGGAGAATGGGATCCTCGGTCGGGCCACGCAGGCCCCCCACTCCCAGAGTTGGAAATTATTACCTTCCTGTAATCGTCACTCATGCTAGAGGATGATGTTATTTCCCCTATAGTTTCACTACCTCATGTAGTCAATGAGTTTCCGTAGGAATTTCCGGATGATTTCTCAGGTTTTCCCCCAGAGCGAGATGTAGTGTTTTCGATTGATCTGGCGTGGGGAACACAGCTGATATCTCTTCCCTCTTATCGCATGGCCCCCACTAAGATGAGGGAATTAAAGAAACAGGTATAATACTTATAATACAAAGTATTCATTCACTCAAGCGTCTCTCCTTGGGCCTCTCCTGTGTTGTTCACCAAAAAGGCTGAAGGATCCCTCCGGTTGTGTATTGACTACCAGAAGCAGAATAAGGTAACAATTAAGAACAAATACCCTTTTCCCAGAATAGATTATTTTTTCGATCAGTTGAAGGGGTAAAATTGGTTCTCATAAATATACTTGAGTTCGGGGTATCATCATCTTAGGGTGAAGGAGTCAGATATTTTTAATACAGCCTTCCGAAGCAGGTACGACCACTTTCAGTATTTGGTCAGGCCCTTCGGATTGACCAATGATCCAGCGGTCTTTATGGCATTCATGAATAGGGTGTTCCATCAGTATCTCGATTACTTCATTGTGGTGTTCATGGATGACATTATAGTATACTTTGTCTCTAAGGAGGAACACGAATATCACTTAAGGATCGTCTTGGGCACTTTGCAGGATCACCGCCTATATGTAAAGTTGTCAAAGTGCACTTTATGGATCAGGGAAGTTAGATTTCTGGGGCATGTGATCTCTGAGCAGGGGGTTTTAGTGGACCCAGATAAGATTAGTGCAGTTATTTAATGGGAGAAGACGAAGAATGTGTTTGAGATTAGGAGTTTCCTTGTCCTGGCTGGTTATTACAGGTGATTCATTCAGGATTTCTCTCAGCTTGCTTCACCGATAACCACACTCACCTAGAAAGGGGTGATGTTTGTATGGGGCCCAGAATGTCAGGAATCATTCGAGGAGCTGAAGAGGCAGTTCACTACCACCCCAGGCTGATTTTTCCAGAGGCTGGAAAGGGATATGTGGTCTATTGTGATGCTTCAGGTATGGGTCTTGGGTGTGTTCTTATTCATGATTATCACATGGTGGTGTATGGATCTCACCAACTCCGACCACACGAAAAGAACTACCTGACCCATGACTTGGAGTTTCCAGTGGAGATGCATGCTTTGAAGACTTGGTGTCACTACCTCTTGGGGGAGAAGTTTGTAGTCTACTCTAATCACAAAAGCTTGGCCTATATCTTCTTGCAGAAGGACCTCAACTTGAGGCAGCATCATTGGATCGAGTACTTGCAGGGGTCTAGTAATGAGTGGAATTTTATGAGGATCTTTTCTCATATGCATGTGGAGACCAGGGAACATAGTGGAGGTGTGTTCTTGGTGAGCGTCGGGCTGACTCCTTCTCTATTGTAGTTGATTCAGCAGGAACAACCAGGTGATAATATTTTTCAGTGGTCTAAGCAGTTTCTTCATGGTGGGGAGAAATCCTTTGATTACTCGTCATCTCCCAAGGGCATCTTGTGCTTTAAGGTCTGTTCAGTAGTGTCGTTGTCTCTGTGGAAGGTGGTGATGGAGGATATCCACTAGTCTCAATATGATGTCCATCTGGGTGCCACAAAGATGTATTATGATGTGCGATGATAGTTCTGGTGGTCAGGTATGCGATGGGACATAGTAGAATTTGTGTCAAGATGCTATACATGCTAACAGGTGAAATCAGAGCATCAAAGGCCCTCTGGTTTTCTCCAGCCATTAACCATTCCTACCTAGAAGTGGGACGAGGTTACCATTGACTTCATTGTTGGATTACATCATACACCTTAGGGTAAGAATGTCATTTGGGTGGTGATTGATCATCTGACCAAATCATCCCACTTTATTCCAATCAGAGATACAACTAAAGTGGATGAGTTGGGTCATTTGTATCTTCAAGAGGTGGTGAGACTTCATGGTGTTCCCTTAGCAGTTGTCTCAGATAGATACCCCTGTTTCACTTCTTGGTTCTGGGAAGGCCGTGGGGTCTCAAATTAAGATGATCACGGCATACCATCCTCGGATGGATGGTCAAACATAGCAGGAAAATAATATTTTGGAGGACATGCTCCTTACATGTGTCTTGGACTTTGGAGGTTCATGGGACATCCATTTGGGGCTGGTTGATTTTTATTATAATAACGGTTACTAATACTCAATTCGAATGGCCCCTTTTGAGGCTCTCTATGGTCGGCATTGTCGATCCCCCCTGTGTTGGGCTGAGGTAGGTGATACCTCATTGCTAGGGCCGAGTCTAGTGCAGGATACATCTGAGAAGGTAAAATTAATCAATTAGCACTTGTTGATAGCTCAGAGTCATCATAAATCTTATGTTGATCGAAGGCGTCGAGACCTAGAGTTTTCTATGGATGACATGGTATTCTTGAAAGTGGCCCCTCGTTTGGGCCATCGTAGATTGGGGAAGAAAGGGAAGCTGACACCGCGATATGTTGGCCCTTTTGAGATCACCGAGCGTATTGGAAGGTGGAATACATGTTGGTCTTACCTTCTTAGTTGACATCCATCCATGATGTCTTCTATGTTTCCCAGTTGAAGAAATACATCTTGGATCTGTCCCATGTGCTGAGTTGGGAAGAACTGGAGATAGAGCTAGACTTTTCAGTTTTTGAGTAGTCAGTGAAAATAGTGGACTCCCAAGAAAAGGTGCTTTGAGGGAAGTCTATTTTTCAGGTCTGGGTTCATTGGCAGCATGGTAATGATACACATGAGACATGGGAACAGAAGTCATGGGTTGAGGAAGAGTATCCATTCCGGTTTTTCGATCAAGCTTCAGGTTTATTTTCCGGAACAAAAAGTATTCATGGTAGGAAGAATTGTCATATACATGACATATTTTAGAGTTATTTTTCATTTATTTTCCATTCATTCTTTTTTTAGGAGTTTCCCAAGATTTCATGGAGGAATGGGTGAGTTTTCATGAATTGGGCCAAACCATGAGCCCAATTCCAGATTTAAAAATAAATTTTGTTTATTTTATAACTTTTTCATTTTTTAATATTTTGCACCCATTAAAATTCCTAAATGGCTTCCCCTGACCTATTAAAACAACCCTTTTAATTTTGAACCTTTATTAATCCATAATAATGTTGTTTTTGTGTTTTTATTTAAGGAATTGGGCCAGCCCAAAGGCACATTTCCAGTTTTAAAAACAAAATTTGTTTAATTAATAAGTTATTCATTTTTAAAGCTTTTTCGGTGATTCAAAGTCTCACCCAAGACCATTGAACCTAGACACTCTCCCACTTTATTCCCTCCTCTTTGGATCTCTTGTTAATCTCTATTTAGTGTAGAAAATTATAGGGTTTCTCAAATCGTCCAGAATTGAAGAGGTAATTTAATTCCTTTTTAACTCTCTTAATTCTAACTCTATTTCCAAAATTCCAGTTCCTACATAACCTCCTCATCCTTCTTATAATCTACCTTGAAGTTTTGACTGTTTTAAAAATTAGATACTTGTGTATTTTGGCCTATTCTTCAAGATCCATGAAGTAAATGAGTCTCTTTCACTCTTCATTCAATTTCCTTAGGGTTTTATCCATTGTTATTAGGGTTTATTCCCTTATCCTTGAGGTTCATAATATCAATAAGCTAGGGTTTCAAACCATGGGTTTATCCTTAGGGTTTATTGGTCAATTCTTGTGGTTTTAGGTTTGATCTAGGTCTCTCTTGGTGCGGTGGTGGTGTGATTTGATTTTCGCATGGAGATTCAAGGGTTTTTGTTAAATTGGTAGGTGATTCCTTTTGGTATGAAATCCTTATAACCTAGATGCTGTTTTTATGGTATTTTCATGTCTATTTAATTTGAATTTTGATACAAAAATTTGTTTTAGTGGCAATTATAAAGCAAATGAATTTTAAGTGCCAATTTTTGGTGAAATTGGGGGTTTTTCATATAAATCTTTTATTGGTTCATTAAGGGATTCCCTATAAATACTTAGTTGTTTTCATTGAACTTTAATAGGGCTGAAAATACTGTTCATAATTTTTATCCCCATTTTTGTTGTTGCAAAAATGGGTTTTGATGGTGTTTGTAAAGAAAGAGAAGTTTTGGTGCCACTTTTGTGTGAAAATGGATGTTTTACAGAGTTATCACTTCTTTTTTAACATGGTGATACCCTAAAATTAATTTTTTATTTTCATTTAAATTTATTGGGCAGCCTTAACTATTTTGGTAACTTAAAAGTTTGCACATAGTGTACAAGTGGGGTTCTTAAGGGGTTTTTGTGTGCAAAACAATGCGGGATTTTGAGAAATTGTTTCATTAAAAATCAAAGCGTTTGTTGTGCGTTTTAAGTGGTATAAAATGTGTGTAGCTACTGTACTAATTGTATGTGACCATTAGTGGTGTTGGATATAAAAATGTATTTATGTAGCATTATGAAATTTTTTGAGTACAAAGGGGGATGTTTGGGTACCTAGGTGGGGCAGATGTGTACCGGTACGGCTAGTGGACCGGATGGGTTTTTTCCTTGTTTCACTTAGTATTTGGATAATGACAACTATAAAAAACTATATGGATGATGAATGGGGACCACTAGATTATGGGTATGTTTCCTACTAGTGTCTCGTGCATGAGAATGGATTTTACTATGGTTACTTAACACCGAGGTATGAGGTGCATGGGGCCTGACACTATCTAGTTCTTAGGGGTGTTCCCAATTTTGTTTCTAATTGTATTTGTGGTATTTCATCTTCCTTGTAGTGTTTTTTGAAGAAATTTTTATTAGCTAAAATGTCTATTTAAATGTGTCAATGTTCTGAAATTTTTAGGTTGAAAACTGTTTTCAATTGAAAGTTGTATTTCATGGAATTTATCACTGCTTTTCATTGCGTATTAAAACTACTTGCTATTTCACATTGTATTGTATACTCTTTGTAATCATTGGGTGGTATCCTATTGGTCATTTATCACACCCTAATTAAACCCCTTGTGTTTAAGTATAATTTTTTATTTTTGACTCAGGTAAAGGAAAGGCTTTGGGTGGTGGCAGTTTGGGGTGTTAGTTCACATCCTTGGTGCGGAGTAGTTGAGACGGCTTGTGGGTGATGACCCCTTCTCATGTGGAGTCCTTGGGGATGTCTTGGTGCTGTATTTATTTGTATTTGGACGACTTTTATTATCTTTAAACCAATGTATTCAGTTCTAGTTTATGCTTAAGACTTATTTGGCTCGAAAATTTCATATTTATATTATGGATTGTTTTTAATGTTTTATGCTTTCATACTCAGATAAATCATTCCTAAATCTAAATTAATGATACCTGGGAACTTTTTCCAGACAATAGGGATATGGAACATCCTTTTGGCCTTACCATTGGCTAGTTTTGGTTCTGGTATTGGTGGCGGCCAGATTCGGTTCGTGACATTGCCTCTGATCAACACCGCTCGTTCTCTGAGTGCTAGCACGGAGAAGAGAGTGTCTTTTGTTGGTCATTATTGATCACTTGTTGTTCAGCTTTGAATAAAATCTCTTGTTCTTGAGAGGGGAAATAAGAGGATTTAAGATGGAAATTGTTTGGGTCAACAATTCTCAATTCACCAAGCATGTGGTGTGGTCTCTGGAACAATAGGCGTACTTGCCTCTTTATATACATGGAAATTCAGTTTCAATATTTAATTGTATAGATACAATTAAATACATTCATGAACTTAGAGAAAACCCATGCATTTAATAATAATACTGCATCATTATTTATGGTGTGCCAACTTTCACAAAACCTAATTAAAAATAAAATTCCGCGTCATAAAATAATAGCAGGGTTATTTTAATTTATGCCAACTAGTTAAATAATAATTTACCATCTTACAAATAATAATTTTACTATCGGACCAACCTTGGTCCGCTCAAACTCCAATTCCATTTATTGAACACCCGAATAAATAAATAAATAATTTATTCTCTTAAATAAATATTTTATTTACAAACTAGTAAATAAATATTTATTAAATTTTCAATAAAATAAATAAATATATTTTATTTAATTTATGTGATCATTGTAATTTAAATAAAATTATTCCATGGTATTGAGAATAATATTTATTTTATTAATTAAATTAAAATAGAATTTAACCGAGACCACCAAAAATACTTAGTGTGTGACCCTCTAGGATTCTTTCTCATTGGCATTAGGCGGGCTTACCTAAAGTCCAAGAGTACAGTCTAGCAACAGGTCAAGGCACCCAAGATAAAGAATGAAAAGTCGCAACAATGACATCGACACATGAATGCTCACTCTGTAATATAATCCCTTTGTCTCAATATCTCATCAAGCAGGTTTTATGATTGTGTCATCAACTTTTATGCTTGATTCATCGTTCTTTGACTACCTGGAATAAACTCGTTGTTACACCATGGCCATGGAATTTAGAAAGCTGGTTTAATTTCAATCAAAGGGCCTATATATAAACTTCCATAAATGGAAGGGACAAATCCTTCCTTGACTTATACATTAATAACATGCCACTCATGACGCACCCAACGTACCCTACTTCCTCCCAACTTTTTGAGTGACAATTTCCGTTAGTAAATCAATGTGCATAATTCGTGACACGTATTAATGATAATATTAAATTCTAAGGATCATTACACACACTCATAGATAGAAATATCCAATTACACCAAAACATGCAGAATTCCTACTAGTGGGTATGTTCTCATAATCTCCTATATTGGAGATTACCAACTGTGAACTTCATGACAGGAAGTCTCATCTGCTTATGAGTACTCACACCTAACGGTCTGCATGCTATGTGTCCCATCATATCATGTCATTCAACCATAGAACTATATTTAAGAATATTTTTATAGCATTTCAAGGTTCTCATCCTAGCGGGGAACTTCCATGACCTTATCAATGTAACAAATACTCTAAGACATTATTACATCACATTCATGAAGAACAATGAACAATATGTAATAATACATTAAATATCCATGTAATCAAAGTAAAACTAGTTGGTTCTAGGACACAAACTCTTAAAAACTATGACTTAAACTAGAGACAACTGCCTACGACTTTCAGTCCGCTAGACCTCACATGATGATCATGTTTCTGCAGATTCAAGGCTTTAGTCAATGGGTATACCATGTTTTCTTCCATGTAAATACTTCTCACTGCAACTTCACCTCTCTAAGAAAAATCCCTCAAGAGATGATACTTCCTAAGTAGGTGATTCGTCCGCTGATGTGACCTTGGCCCTTTTGTGAGAGACACCGCTGCAGTATTATCATAGTATAGTGTGATGGGATCTTTACTCCAAGGCATCACATCTAGATCCTGGAAGAAACTTCACATCCAAACTGCTTCTTTATCTACCTCAAAAGTTGTGATATACTCGGACTCTACTATAGAATCGGTAACCACACTCTGCTTTGAGCTCTTCTAGCTCACTGCACCTCCATTCAAAGTGAATATGTATCTAGTTTATGACTTCTTGTCATCTTGATCAGTCTGAAAACTAGAATCTTCATATCCTCTAATGAATATTTCCTCGTATCCTCTATAAACCAGGAACATATCCTTAGTACGCATCAGATACTTTAAGATAGTCTTGACTGCCATCCAATGGTAGTCACCTGGGTCATCTTGATATCTTTCTACCGTACTCAATGCATAGGCGACATCCAACCTAGTATATAGCATGGAATACATGACTGACCCAATAGTTGATGCGTATGGAGTCCTTTCCATTATCTTTCTTTCTTCATGTGTCTGAGGACACATTTTCTTGGAAAGATGAATGCCATGTGACGCTGGCAACAATCCCCTCTTGGATTGTTCCATTCTAAATCTCTTCAGTATCTTATCAATGTATGTACTTTGACTTAGGCCCAGCAATCTCTTGGATCTATCATGATGTATCTTGATTCCAAGAATATACTTTGCATCACCCAAGTCTTTCTTGGAGAAGCATTTATTCATCCATTCCTTAAGGGACTGTAAGACTGGTATCTCATTTCCAATAAGTAATACATCATCAACATATACTATTTAGAAAATGACTGGACTCCCACTAAAGTGTTTGTTGACACAAGGCTCACATTCATTCTTAATAAAACCAAATTCTTTTATGGATTCATCAAAACGAATGTTCCATGACCTGGGTGCTTTCTTTAATCCATAAATGGATTTTTGAAGCTTTCATACCTTATTGGCATCCTTTGGAGTCACAAAACATTTAGGTTGTGTCATGTAGACATCTTCCTGAAGGTTCCCGTTAAGGAATTCTATTTTGACATCCATTTTCCAAATTTCATAGTCAAGGTAAGACGCAATGGAAAGTATAATTATGATGGATTTCATCATTGCAACCGGTGATATGGTTTCATCGTATTCAATTCATTAATGTTGTCTAAAACCTTTTGCAACCAGCCATGCCTTATAGGTACTGAATTGTCCTTCCATGTCCAGTTTCCTCTTGAATACCCATTTGAAACCAATAGGCTTTACATCAACTTAAGGATATACCAAAATCCAGACTTGGTTTTGGTACAAGGAATCCATTTCAGAATTCATGGTTTCTTCCCACTTGGAAATGTATGTGACACTTACTGCTTCCTTTTAGGTTATAGGATCATTAATATAAACTAATAAGGAGTCACCATCCCCGGTAACTAGAAAACTGTACCATTCTGGTTCCCTAATCTCTCTTGTACTCCTACATAGTACTTGTGTCTCTGGAACATATTCTTCTTCCATAGGGATTTGTGGAATCAGTTCCTGTACAAAATCTTGTATACCTTGAGCCTCGACTTCATCGAAGTCTATCTTACTCCCACTATCTCTTTTGGAGATGTGCTCCCTCTCAAGTAATATGGACTGTCTTGCCACTATAACATTTTTTCTAAGGTGTTGTATAGGTAATATCCCCTTGTTTCCTTAGGGTATCCTATAAGGGTACACTTTGTGCCTTGGGGTGCGAGTTTTTTACTTGAAGAGGCCTTAACAAACACTTCAATACCCCACACATGTAAATTTGATAACATGGATTTTCTACCACTCCATAACTCGTATAGAATAAAATTTATCGATTTAGCTGGTACTTGGTTTAGTATGTGTGCCTCTGTTTGTAACACATATCCCCAAAAGGATAATGGAAGAATCGCACAACTCATCATTGATCTCACCATGTCCAACAGGGTGAGGTTTCTCCTTTAGCTCACACCATTCCACTGGAGCGTGTTTGGAAGAGTGAGTTGGGATAGGATCCCAAACTCCCATAAGTAATCAATGAAGTCCTGATTAAGATATTCTCCATCTCGGTCTGAGCATAGTTTCTTAATCTTCTTACCAAGCGGGTTCTCAACTTCATTCTTGTATTCTTTGAACTTGTCAAAAGAATCTGACTTATACCTCATTAAGTAGATATATCCATATCTACTAAAATCATCATCAAAAGTTATGAAGTATGAGTACCCTCCCCTTGCTTTAACTGGGAATGGTCCACACACATCGGTATGAACCAATTCAAGAAGTTCTTTAGCCCTTATACCTTTCCCACTAAACGGGGATTTGGTCATTTCTCCTTGTAAACATACATGACATGCACCAAGTGGTTTTAGTTTGAAAGAATCTAAATATCCATCTTGATGTAACTTTATCAAGAATTTCTTATTTACATGACCAAGCCGGTGATGCCAAAGTTTGGTCTGGTATGACTCATGTGAAGTATCTTTGTTATCAATTGCCATTACTTGGTTTGTGTAATCCAACATGTAAAGTCTGTTGTATAAATGTGCCCTGCCATAACAAATTTTATCATTGTAAAAGAAGCAACATTCATTTCCAAACATGAAAAAAAATCCATCTTCATCTAATCTAGATATAGAAATAATGTTTTTAGTAATTTAAGGAACATAATAACAACCCTTTAACACCAAGATCATCCCATTTGGCAATGTGAGGTGGTAGTCCACGACAACTACAGCAGCAATTCTAGCTCTGTTGGCTACTCATAGATCTACCTCCCCTCAATCAATCTTCCTGAATCCACTTGGTTTCTTTATTTGGATACATATGTGAGAAATACAAGTTGTATCTAAAACCCAATTTATATAAATACATAGATTTCATTTTATAAAAAAAATATACCTGAAGCTTCTCCTTTCTTCTTAGATTGGGTGTAGTTTCTCTTCCAGAGGCCCTTCTTGCCACATGTGAAACAAACAGCCTCTTGTTCCCCTGCCTCCCCTTTGATCTTCCTTTTCTTTGAAGGTTGTGAAGAAGCTTTGGGCTTAAATCTATTTACCTTCCCTTTTCTCTTCTTCACCATAAGGACAGAAGGCTTTTCACGCTTCATATCTTTCTCCACTTGGCAAATGAGGATAAGAAGTTCAGATAGAGACTTCTCAATGTTGTTCATATTGAAATTGACAACAAAGTTAGAGAAGATCTAAGGTAGTGATGTAAGAATGAGATCGGTGCCCAGTTCTTTAGGGATTTTAAACCCTAGAACCTCCAGGTTCTCAATGTATCCAATGAGCTTGACAACATGAGGCCCAGCTCGGTCACCTTCTCCAAGAATACTCTAAAAGAGGGCCTTATAGATCTCAAACCTTTTCTATCTTTCTCTCTCGTGGAAAAGTCCACGGAGGTGCTCGAGCATTCTATAAGAATCCATGTTTTCATGAGACTTCATGATCTCACTAGACTTTAATGATAGCATCAGACATTGAACGTCAACTATGTCATTCATATGTTTCTCATAGAACAGGAAATCCTCATCATTTTCCTCTTCGTCAGGTGGATCAGGTAATGCTGACTTCAGCACATAAGACTTCCATTCATGGCATAGGATAACCTGAAGGCATCTAAACCATTCCTGGAAGTTACTGTCAGTGTGGATGTTGTCTTTATCTAGAAATGATATTAGGGATAGTGTGGTTGACGAGTTTTTCATTTTTATTATACAATTAAAAGAGTAGATCATTAGTACTTTCTTGATTACATTTTATAAGAAATAATAAATTTTATTAAGTCTCCCATTATTTTATCAAGTCCCCATAGCCCTCACCATTGAACTCGGAAAGTCTAGTTTCCATGACATTCTAGTGGAAAGGATCCATATTCCCCTTCGCATAACCCCAAAAGGGTTGGTCAAGCTATTAGAAGGTATTTAGGTAGGAAGGTCTTTGCAAACTGCAGGCTTGCAGCTCCTTGATATGTTGAGTGGACTCCCCAATCCTGAAATCATGACTTTGCATTTCCTCAACTCTTGACTCTAATATTACACCAAGTCTAGTAAGGGTTATTTCTCTTGATGTGATATAGTTAATTCAACTCAAAACCTTTCATAAGGGATTCCTATATAAAAGTAAGTGTCCCAACAAGGGTTGGTCAAACACATAGTTTTATTGAGTTTTTCCCTTAATCAAGTAATGGAAGGCTTGTTCTGACTTAATATTTTATTTGAGGGATTTGTTATCTTTTATGCGTGAATTGATTATTATCATTATCACACGCTTGTTAATATTAAGTGGAAATTACTTAAGTGATTAACCATGTCTTGATAATATTTAAGAATAAGTGTAGTTTATTTTAGTTCCATCTTGCATGCTTATTTAATTCATTAATTATGTGATTGTGAAAACACATCCATAATGATAAACCATGCAACTAAAAAAAATAAAATAAATAAATTGGCATGATCATGAGATTTTCTAATGGTTAGTTTATCTAGAGGTTGATAAACTAACCCTTACATAGAGGAGAAACACCTTGAAACTTTTGGGTTAGTGTTTACAACTTCCACCTGTCCACCTCAATATCTCTTGGGATTGGTTTCATCTCGGCTCCAACTTGAACTGCCTCCACTAGATTGGGATTTCCATCCATTACATATTCCTTTTTTTAACTCAAATGTTGGTGAGGGTTAAAAAGGGGTTTTACATAAAATAAACCATGGGCACACAGGGCCTACATATTAATGAGGAGAAGTATTGCAGGACAACAAATTTAATTCAAATAAATAAATTAAAAGAAACCATCCACATACAAAGGTCTTAGTTTAGATCATGATCATCCATACATGAAAATATATTTACACATAAATAAAACTAGAAATCAATTCTTTAATCGTTCTTGTTTAAGATAAATCATGCTCGAATTAATTAATTATCATCTTTAATTAATCAATCCTTTTATCTTAAACCCTTTTCTTAATTTCCTTGAGATTCTCATCCATAATAATTTTAAACAAATAAATTCATTTAAAATTATCTTTGTACATAACTTGTAACTTGGAGGAAAACCAGTGAATTCCTTTTCATAACTACCCAATGAGTAGAAATGAACATTACGCAGATGTTAAATTAAACACATATATATAAAACACCTATCACATGTTATGCCTCAACTTTATGCCTGTACGATGGTACACATATCAAGGGTTTTTATAATATAATAATAAATTTTAATAAATCTGCATAATTTGGATGAGTACACAATATGTTGTTCCAACTACATAGTGTGTATTATTTTTCACTGTCTATCCGAAGTACACACCCGGGGAAATGGTGTGTGAGTATACTTTGGAAATCTTCAGAGTACACAGCATGTCCAGTGGGCCACACGCCGTGTAGTTCCTCATTACATGATCTCCAACCGAGAAAGCCAAGTAGGGGTACATGGTCCAACAGTAACCCGAACGGACTACACGCCATGTCCATTGGGCCACATGGTGTGTAATCTATAAACCATGTGTCACCTATTCCTGGTTAACACACAGAGTCATTTAAGACTTAGAAAGAATCTAACACACGTCTTGGTTTGGTGAACCGGTCCGATGAATTGAATCTTGACTATATGACATGTACTGCCGAATACATGTTGTGTGTTCTGGTGTTATACGGCTAGGAAGCTTTGTCACCTCCAGATGAGATCCTATATTTTATTTTAATCAAAATTAAAAGAAAATATCATTTATATATGGTGAACGATAAATGAAATAGGAGAAATAGATCTTGATATTTGGATTTTCAGAACGATTAACTTAAATTGAAATAACTAAATTATTAAATGAATAATTCATCAATGAAATATTTAAATAATTATAAACTATGATGTAACTGCTCTGATACCACTTGAAGGTTTCAGGCGTAGCGAAAGAGTGGTTGGGACAGTACCCAATTTTGATTTTTACCATGATCAATGATTATTCTGGGATCAATACGACAATGAAAGCCCGTCTCCACAAAATATAATCAAAGATTTTGATAAAGAAGAAAGAGGCTCAAAACCTTAGATAGGATCTTTCACATCATGTTTATAATTAATTTAATTAATTTCATAAAGAAATATAATACTTGTATCTTTTGTATTTTTCTTCATTGATGATGTTCATCGTCCGTAATGACCCTTTCAGATTATCTCATTGCTCTTGTAAGGATCCAAACTATAATCCCTCTAGCGGTGATCCACAAGTGCTCCAATGGACTTCGATCGACACCACTCATTATACGGGTGCTAGTGAGGTGAAACAAGTGTCTTGTGTCGGTTGTTATTGATCTCTTGTTCTTTGGCCTTAAATAACGCCTCTCATTCTTGAGAGGGAATAGAATGTGATTCGAGAGAGAAACTGTTTAGATCAACAATTCTCAATTCACCAGACGTGTGGTGTGGTCTCTGGTACAATAGGTGTACTTGACTATTTATATACATGGAATTTCAGTTGCAATATTTTATTGCATAGAAACAATTAAATACATTCATGAACATAGAGAAAACTTATGCATTTTATAATAATACCACATCATTATTTATGGTGTGCCAACTTGTGAAAAACTGAATTATAAATAGAATTATGCCTCGTAAAATAATAGCAGTGTTATATTAATTTGTCTCAACTAATTAAATAATTATTTACCATCTTGAAAATAATTATTTTAATACCGGACCAACATTGGTCTGCTTGAACTCCACTTACTTTTATTGAACACCCAAATAAATAAATAAATAATTTATTCTCTTAAATAAATATTTTATTTACAAAATAGTAAATAAATATTTATTAAATTTTCAATAAAATAAAAATATATGTTTTATTTAATTTATGCGATCATTGTAACTTGAATAAAATTATTCCATGGTCTTGAGAATAATATTTAATTAATTAATTAAATTCAAATATAATTTAACTCAGACCACCAAAAACACTTAGTGTGTGACCCTCTATGATTATTTCACATTGGCATTAGGCGAGCTTTCCTAAATACCGAGACTACTGTCTAGCAATGGGTCAAGGCACCTAAGAGAAAGAACGTAAAGTCACAACAATGACATCCACATACGAATGCTCTCTGTGTAATATAATCACTTGGTCTCAATATCTCATCAAGCAGGTTTCATGATTGTGTCATAAAATTTTGTGCTTGATACGTCGTTCTTTGACTACCTGAAATAAACTCATTGTTTCAACATGGCCATGGAATTTCACGCGATGGTTCTATTTCAATCAAAGGGCCAAGATATCAACTTTCATAAATGGAAGGAACAAATCCTTCCCCAAATTATCCATTAATAACATTCCACTCATGACACACCCAACATACCCTACTTCCCTTCAACTGTCTGCATGATGGTTTTCATCAGTAAATCAAAGTGCGTAAGTCATGACACGTATTAATGATAATATTAAAGTCTAAGTATCATTAAACACACTCAAAGATAGAAATATCTGATGATGCCAAAACATGCAGAATTTCTACTAGTAGGTTTGTTCTCATAATCTCCTATCTTGGAGATTACCAAGTGTGAACTTCATGAGAGGAAGTCTCATCTTCTTATGAGTACTCACACCTGACGGTCTGCATGCTATGTGTCCCATCATAGCATGTCATCCAACCATAGAACTATATTTAAGAATATTGTTATAGAATTTCAAGGTTCTCATCATATCAGGGAACTGCCATGACCTTATCAATGCAACAAATACTCTAGGACATTATTACATCATAGTCATGCAGAACAATAAACAATATGTAATAATACATTAAATATCCATGTAATCAAAGTAAACCCAGTTGGTTCTAGGACACCAAATCTTACAACCACTTTATCATTTTTCATTATCACATAGCCTAATCCCTTCTTTGAAGCATCATTGTACACCACAAAGGGTTCTCCACTTATTGGTAGTGTGAGTATTGGTGCAGTGATAAACCTATTTTTGATCTCCTTATAACTTTCCTCACATTCTTGAGTCCAGACGAACTTCAATCCCGTCCATGTCAACATGGTAATTATGTTCTACAATCTTGATAATTTCTTCAAAAATCATCGATAATACCCATCTGGACCCAAAAAGCTGTAGATCTCCATTACAGATATTGGATTATGCCACTCTTCAATTGCCTTTGTCTTGGAAGGGTCCACAGATATTCCTTTTCTTGTGATGACATGCCACAAGAATGATACTTTTTCTATCTAGAACTCACATTTAATTTACTTTTCATAAAGTCTCTTCCTTCGCAAAGTCATCAAAACAGTATTAAAATGATCCTAAAGTTCCTCCTTGCTCTTGGAGTATATCAGAATATCATCGATATAAACTACCACTAATTTGCTGAGGTAATCTCTAAAGACTCTTTTCATTAAATCAATCAATATTTTTGGATCATCATTCAAAAGGCTATTTCGAGAATATCTTCCTTCCTCATCTTTAATTGGTCATATCATGACCGAAGATCCACCTTATAGAAATAACGAGCACCACATATCTAATCGGAAAATTCATCTATCCGAGGAATGAGATACGTGTTCTTTATCATTATTTTATTGAGCTCACAATAATCAATGTAGAGGCAAATTGATCTATCCTTCTTCTTAACAAAGAGGACTGGTGCACCCCATGGTGAATCACTCAGACATATAAAACCCTTGTTCAAGTTCTCCTATAACTACTTCTTCAACTCTTCCAACTCTACTATGGTAATTCTATAATGTGTCTTTGATATAGTTAGGGATCAAATAATAAGTTCAATTGAGAACTCAACCTCATTATTAGGATGAAGACCAAGAAAATATTCAAGGAATACATCAGTGTAATCCCTCACGAAGGGAATGTCTGTGAGAAGTATCATCTCCTTTGTCTCAATCATTTGAGCAAGATATGCTTGCTCAAAAGGCAACATTATCCAGACTTGAGATGATTATTCATAAAGAGATTAATCTTCCCCAATAAACTTTTATAGTATTGGATCATGCTTCAGGATGTGAAGATTTATCTCCCTTTCCCAATAGTTGATGTTGGCTTTGTATTAAGATATCAAATCCATAACCAAGATAACACCGAACTCAAATAAAGGAATTATGAAGAGATTTTATGGGAGGTTCATTACACAAACATTTACTAGGGAGGAGTTATAAACCTTGGATGAAATAATTTCTCCATTCACTATTTTCACAGATAACTAAGCCTCCAAATTTTGAGGTGGTGTTTTAATAATTATACTAAACTTTCAAGATATAAAAAAATACATAGAACTAGAATCAAATAGTATGTTCACTATTCTTGAATGAATAACTAGTGTACATGTCACCACATCATTGTCAGGCTTCACCTCATAAATAGTGATAACATAAGACCTTGTTTCCTTTGAGGTTGTTGTTGATTTCCTTCAACAACCCTTGGCTTAGGGTTATTTTTTGCATAGTGACTATGTTCCTTGTAGTTGAAACACTAAACTACTAGATGAGTGTTTATTAGAACCTTCCTTTCTCCTTCCACATTTTTGGGATTCTTTATATCCCTTTGGTATTTTTTAGCCAGATATCTCATTCTTCCACATTTGAAGCAATTCTTGGATACTTTTAGATAGTTCCCAAGATGTTTCTTCCCACAATTATGACATGTGGTATGTTCAATATTATTTACATCATGGGATTTATTTTTTGAACCACCAATATTAGAATTAATTTTATTCTTTTTTTTTTTCACCGGGCCCATGAGACCATTGAGAGTCTCTGGTCTCCATTTCAACCATGAGGCCACAATGTACAATCTCCACATAACTGATGAAGTAAATAATCTTCAACACTTTGTAGACTCAGCTTTAGTCCACTAAAGAAGTGATCCACCTTACTTTCAATGTTCATGACAAAGTGGAAGGGGTATCTTTCAAGCCATGTGAAGTTTTCTTTATATGCCCTGATGGAATCATCTTATTTCTGCTTGAGTCTGAGGAACTCTCTTTCCATATTGAGATAGAGGGTTTAGGGAAAATATTTATTGAACAACATTTTCCTAAATTCCTCCCAATCAATGGAATCAATTACCTCCTGGGACTTCATATTCTTGATTAGTTTCCACCACTGATCAGCTTACCCATCAAAATTATAGACTTCCATTATTACTTTCTCCTTTTTTGAGCACTAGAGGATAGAGAATATCTTTTCAATAGAGTTAATCCATGGTTCCATGGGGAGGGGATTAAAAGATCCGTTAAACATGGGACTCCTTTTCAACATGAAGGATTCAACGACATCTTTATATTTCCTTGTTGGAGGAGGGTGTTCCACATGATTCAAGTTATTATTCATAAATTGATCCAACTAAGTAAGTATTTTTATAAAGTTTTGAACACCCATTCCAATCATATCAGGCATATCATTAGGGAAATCATCACATTTCCTATCGCATTGATTTTTGGCACGTCTTCTTCTATTTCCATCCATTAGATAAGAAAAATAAAGTACCATTAGAGGGATTAAATAATTATCTAATAAGAATAAAAAGTGAACTTTAAACATAAAAGGATAAACTCTTAAAGGAAAAGTATATCCTAACTTTTGATTCTCTAGGTTTCAATCTTGGTTATCCATGATCTATTTCCTAGCATATATTCTTATGGGCTTTCTTTTTTTCCCTTAATAATTATTCATCCTAATATTATGAATTTACCAAAGCATATCCCTTTGGAGTATCAAACTAGGAGTACAGCAAGACCTATTTTCGTGCACCAGTTTCTGTTCGAGTCTATCTCAAAGTGGTGTTTTTGGGTTTTACCCCTAGATACATCTATGCCAGAGCCACATCTACTTGTTCGTATCAATATAGGGATATATTTTCTTGATAAACCACTTACTTTATACTTACCAAAATTTAGGTATGTTTTATTATACTTAGTCTTATCCCTAAGTTTCCTACTAAAGTGGTCTATTTCTAATCTCCAAAAATAACTAGACCATCCTCTAATACCAATTATAGCGACCCTAGACTTTCACACATATCATTAAATGATTTCTGTCATAATAAAACATCATATTAAAATACAGTGATTGTAAACTCTAGTGTCTTGGAATACTAGGTATATAAAAATGAAAAATGGTGACTAAATAAAAAATTTATTTATTTAATCTTAAAAATGAGATCCTAACTTCAATTGTGCTCATACATCTTCATAGGATAACCTGGGGATGGCATGACTAAAGGGATGAGCTAAAAAACCCAGTAAGGTAATAAACATAAGAATAAATCATTAGCACATGGGTTAGAAGGCATGAAATAATGATTTAAAAAGGCATGGAACGTAGAGAATTGTGACATATAATCATGGGATTATATAAACATGGAGTCATTGTAATGTGAAAGTAATATAAAACTTGACTTTAGAATGATTCAAGGATTTTTTTCACATATATAATCATAATCTGAGTTTAACCACCAAGATCATTGCACATGGTAGCACGAGTCAAGGCTAACCGCTAAGACCATTGCAAATAACATCTCATGAGAATCAACTATACCCAATTCATTGGAGTTCTATCTAGGTTCACCCATCATAACTTGTTCATGAATATTCTTTCCACGTATAGAATCATACACAATCAATCATATATAAACATAAGGGTTGCCCATGTAAAGAATTTGGTATCATAATTATGTCAAAAAACATAAAAAATGGGCATATGAAAAAACATTCCATGAAATAAAGGAATTATATCATTCATGGACAAAAATAGAGTATAATAGGAACATATAATGATAATTGATGTCAACTTGAAGTAATAACATGTAAAACGAGAATATAAGAAACTTTAGAACTGAAACATTTTAGTGTGGTTTAAAGAAAATATCAAAGATAATTTAAAACATAAAAGGGAATAATATTTTATATAAAAGAAAAAGTGAAAAAACAAGGTTATCATAATAAAAATTTTGGTTTTATAAAAACAATGGTGTCTTAAAAATAGATTATATAATGTACTTGAAATTGGGTAAGAATTCAGGAAATTCCCTAAAACGGGTTTTCTTATCGGGAAGTATTGAGGAGGGAACCAATTAAAAACATGTATATACCCAAAATATAAATATGAATGAAACTTGATAAATCAGTTTTAATCAGGTACACATAATTTAGAAGATTTACATAAAAATAACAGATAACTTCATTTAGGTAAAAAGAAAGATAGAGCAACCTGAAGGAATAATGGATGATCGGGTAGAATCCCTTGCCTTACGTCTGATGGTGTACTTAACTTGATATTAATGTCCTAGATAACCAAATTAAATCCATTAATTAATATTTCCAAAACCTCTTCCTCATTTAATTGATTTAGTATAACCTTATTAATTTCATTCATGACCTTTTTGATGGGTTAAGAGGTTCAATTTCATTGTTTGGGAGCGTTTGTTTCATTGGTTTTCATGATTGGTTTATTATATACATGTAAGGATAAAAATTTAAGAAGATAATGGTTTTTTATAATTTCATTTGTATGTTATTTAGTGAACATCCATAATATTACATGGTTATAAAATTCATGTGGTTATTTGGAGTGAAGATGAATCATTATATAGAACATTAATGATAACCTTTTTGGTTAATTGGAAGTTTTTTATCACATAGAACACAAGTTGTATGTTATTAGTGAAAATAAAGAACATTACATGGTTATAAAATTCATTTGGTTATTTTTAGTTAAGATGAATCATTATATAAAAATTTAATGATAATTGTTTCGGTTAATTTTCAGATTTTGATCACATCAAACATATTTCACTTTACAAATTAATATCAAGTGTAAAAAATATTTAAGAACATTAAATAAGTTAAAATACATATAGTATAGTTTTGTTAAATCATAATAATGTTTTCATAACCATAATTGAAGACGGTAATAGAAATTGAAAACTCATTGTCCTTTAATGTGATAAATTAACACATCTCAGATAGTGTTTTCATTTCTAGTATAAAAGGTGGGGAAATAAGAGATGATGATGAATTAATACATTTTAGTAACAAAATTATAGTACATTTAAGTTACTAGAGTTATCATAAAATTTTCATTAAAGGAGGTGAGGAAAGAAAAATAAAGAAAGGAACTTGAAAGAAAATAAAAGAAATGAAAAGAGGAATTTACCTCTTAAATATATCTTCCTTGAGAACCTATTTAGGGGAGATGATTTGGTCTTTTTAAGAGACCAAGTATGACAACCCTGCTTTTTATTACAACTTAAGCATGCTTTATTACATAAAACTTCACTTGATACAAAAAAGAAGATCGAGAGGTTTAGTGTCTTTGGGGATTAGGATCATTACATAAAAACTTTAAACTTTAAATACATCATCTTTATTGAAAACTTCCTTTACATGACCACTACATTCCTTCGTACTTAGCATTGCATGGGATAACCTGAGGACATGCATAAGAAAAGGGTGAGCTATAAAGCCCATTAAGGGAGTACACAATGAATAACATGAGGAGTACAATACATGTTAGGCAATAGGAACATCAATAGAGCATAAGAGTAACATGAACATAAAGGCATGATAAATCATGATAATCATAACATGGAAATGTGGCAACAACACTTAACATTGAATTAGCATGAGCCAAGGCTCATTGCACATGGAGCATGAGTAAACCCCCATTTTACTTGAATCACGAGTAAACCCTCGTTGCACTTGAATTAGCATGATTCAACACTCATTGCACATGACGTATCATGATACTATACTTTACCCAATGAATTGGAGCGCTATAAAGGGCGCACCCTTCTTAAACATTTCATTTCATGCATAAGTGTGCCACATGGATCATAAAACATGGATTCATAAAACATAATCATTTATTCCATGATAAATGGATGTGGAATTCATACATGAAACTTTATAATCAATAAGTAAATGTTCATAAAGGTGAATACCCTTTATGGAGAAATGGGCATGGTATTCACTACACAATGATATAGGCTTAGAAAATCGGTGTGATTTCGACACCGTAACGGCGTGAGATAAGAATTCATAAAAAAAAGTTGATGAGAGAGAAAGGGGTTCCTCATCATATTTACATGTAATGGACAATAAGGAGGTCATATAGATACATGTCCCAACAAGTGATAAGGAATTTAGATTCATGATACAAAAGTATTGCTTGAATATAAAAGAGGAGAAAAAAGGTTTCTTTCGGAATTTCAGCATAGTAACGGGTGTACATGGGAGGCATTTAATGAGAGAGAAAGGGGTCTCCCATCATTCAAACAATAATAGGGCAGTATGGGAGAGGTGCGAAACCATACCCCAACATTCATAATTGAAATTAAAAGGGCAATACAACTTAAAGAAAATTGACAAAAATGAGAAAGGAAGAAAAAAACCCTTACTTGGAAGTGTGCTTCCAAAGGCTAGAGAGAGGCTTGTGATAGGATTCTTGGGAGCTTGGGGCACCTTGGGAGGATTCTAGAGAGAGTAGGGCAGAGGTTGTACGAACTCCAAGGGATTTTAGTGAGGAGGAAGTGGGAGCTTGGGTGGGTTTATATAGGAAATGTGAGAGAATTCTTTATTATTAAGGTTTGGGACCCCTTATATTAAAATAATCCAAAACACAAACCATCCCATGGTATTTGCCCATGTTTTCTGGAAAAGGAAAGAGGAAAACAATATTTTATAAGGCCAAGGTCCGAACTTATTAAAAAATTAGGGTTGCTTATGTGGAGGTGAGTCACACTCCCATGGAAATTAATTTAAAAAGGCAAAGTATTGAATAAGTCTTGAGGGCTCCATTAATGCTTTGAAAAGTAAGTCAAACAAACCAAAAACCTCATTATATTAATGATAAAACACATATTGGCCGAACATAAGGATTATGTTATTTTATTACATCACCATTGGGTCATTATGATGTCATAAAACACATTATATATTTAAATGGTATTTAATTTTTACCCAAAAATTTGACTGTCTCAGAAAATTATGAAAAATTCACCGTTGGATAATTGCGACGTCCTGATTCCAAAAATAATATTTATTTTATCTAAATAATTTTCTAAATATGTGAATTTTCACTTTTAAAATAAAAACCGACATTTATAAAAAAATTCACGGGTTTTGACAGAAATGGCTTTCAAACCTTAATAAAAATTTTAATTGCATTCATAAAATTATAAGATCATTTATACTTAATAAAAAATTAATTTAATATTAATAATAATATTTTATTAAAATATTATTTAATTCAAAAATCCTTTAATTTAATAAAATATAATTCTTAATTAAATAATAACTAAAAACACCATTTGTACTTTAAAAACTAATTACAATGTATCAAAAATGACTAGAAATTATATTCATTATTATATACAAAAATAATGTACATGAACATGGTGCTACTTATTTGTTACATAACCTCTTAAAATAGTCGCATAAGACCTAAGGGTAAGTTGTGCGATGGTGACAGACTCTTAGGGCGGCTCGGATAACATCGCTCGAGTGGTAATTTCAATCAACTTCCACTTTTCCCATAGACGATCACGTTCAAGCTTGACTTGATGAAGCTCAGCTTGGGCTTGGTCAATGGCAAAGCCCAAAGATGCCACCTCTTTTCCAAGGTCTGACAAATGGGCTTCGTAAGGGGCAATTCTACTGGATGAGGCCATCGCTTCCTTTGTCTGAGTAGAAATGGGTTCGTTAAAGCCTTATATTTATACTACTCAGATGATCACTGTTCAAAGGCTATAAAAGTAACGGTCACAAATCTTAACGTAAAACTAAAGAAGTTTACATCTTATAAAAACATTTTTCATAAAGAAACATTTAATTGGATCAAGATGGATTTCCCATTAATGAAACTTTGGGTCGTTACAACATTCCCCCATTAAGAAATTTCGCCCTCGAAATTTTCCTTTTCCCACACTAAAACAAATGTGGGTAACTTAGCTTCATCATATCCTCCGACTCCCAAGTTGCTTCTTCAAACTTGTGGTTTCTCCACAACACCTTGACGAGGGGCATTGTCTTATTTCGTAGAACTTTTTCTCTATGATCTAAGATCTTTACTGGTTGCTCCTCATAAGAAAGATCATCTTCCAATTTTACCACCTCGGAAGAGAGTACATGTGAAGGGTGCGGTATGTACTTCCTTAAGAGGGATACATGAAAGACATCATGCACCTTGGCCATATTAGGTGGAAGTTCTAGTCGATAGGCCACATCCCCAACACGATCAAGAATCTCGAAGGGGCCAATGTACCTTGGACTTAACTTCCCTTTCTTTCCAAACCTCATGACCTTCTTCCACGGAGATATGCGTAAAAACACCATGTCTCTGACTTTAAACTCAAGGTCTCGTCGACGATTATCTGCATAACTCTTCTGTCGACTTTGGGCTACCTTGATATGCTGCTGAATGGTTTTCACCTTCTCCACCATTTCTTCGACCATTTCTGGTCCAAGCAGCTTACGTTCACCGACCTCATCCCAACATGCCGGTGTTCTACACCTTTTCCCATACAGGGCTTCATATGATGCTATTTGGATGCTCGAGTGGAAACTATTATTATAAGAGAACTCTACTAGAGGAAGATGTTGATCCCATCCTCCTTTAAAGTCCATTGAGCACGCTATCAACATATCCTCAAGTGTTTGGATAGTCCGCTCGGATTGGCCATCAGTTTGAGGATGATAGGCCGTACTGAAGTTCAGTTCGGTATTCAGAGCATGTTGAAGACTCTTTCAAAACTTAGAGGTAAATCTTGGATCTCAGTCAGAAACAATAGATAGTGGTACTCCATGCAACCGTACCACATCCCTGATATATATCTGTTCCAGCTGATCCAAAGAGAAATCCTCTCGAATAGAAATGAAGTGTGAAGTCTTTGTAAGATGATCCACAACAACCCAGATTGCATTGTTGCCTTTGGATTTCCTTGGAAGTCCGGTGAAAAATTCCATGGTGATGTTCTCCCATTTCCATTCTGGTATGGGAAATGGTTGCATCATCCCCTTAGACTTCTTCCTCTCTGCCTTCACTTGCTGACACACCAGGCACTTTGATGTATATTCAGCGATCTCCTTCTTCATATTATCCCACCAAAAGTTTCCTCGGAGATCTCGATACATCTTTGTGCTCCCTGGGTGAATAGAGAAATTTGAACTATGTGCATCATCCAAAAGTTCCTTCTTCAGCTCCGAACTTTATGGAACACATAGTCTTTTCCCAAACCGCACAATTCCTTCTTCATTGACATTAAACTCTGAGGATTTACCCTTTTTGATAGCTTCCACTTTTCTTGCATTCCCGCATCATCCTTTTGAGCATCCTTTTATCCTTTCCAAAAGAGATGGTTGAGCAATCATTTTTTAAAGGATTGATGATGTTCCCTTCTTTATGATTCCCACGTCCATCTTCATCAAGTCTAAGAAGGTTGGATCCTTTTCAATTCTCATCATTGATAGAATCGCTGGATCCTTTCTACTTAGGGCATCCGCCACCTTGTTCGCCTTCCCAGGGTGGTAATGTATTGAACAGTCATAATCCTTGATGAGCTCTATCCATCTTATCTGGCGCATATTAAGCTCTTTCTATGTGAATATATATTTATGACTCTTGTGGTCAGTATATATCTCACATTTCTCTCCATAGAGATAATGCCGCCAGATTTTCAAGGCAAAGATCACCACCGCCAACTCCAGATCATGTGTTGGATAGTTTTTCTCATGGATTTTCAACTACCTTGAGTCATAGGATATCACTTTATCATTCTGCATCAGCACACATCCTAAGACCTTCTTCGAAGCATCACTGAATACCACAAAAAGCTCCCCACTTGGGGGTAAAGTGAGCACGGGTGCAGTGATAAGCCTCCTTTTCAACTCCTTGAAGCTTTCTTCGCATTCATCACTCCAAGAAAACTTTACTCCCTTTCGAGTTAGCTTGGTAAGAGGGTTGGAAAATCATGAGAAATTTCTCACAAATCGTCGATAATATCCAGCTAACCCCAAGAAGCTATGGATATCAGTTACCGATGTTGGCCTCGGCCATCCCTCAATTGCATCTGTTTTTGAGGGGTCCACAGATATCCCATTGCTTGTGATGATATGGCCCAAGAATGAGACTTCCTTCAACCAAAACTCACACTTGTTGTACTTTGCATAGAGCTTCTCCTTGCGCAAAGTCTCTAGTACAGTTTTTAAATGCTCCTCATGGTCCTCCTTGGTTTTGGAGTATATTAGAATATCATCTATAAAGACTACCACAAATTTGTCTAGGTAATCTCTAAAGACTCTATTCATCAAGTCCATGAATATTTCTGGAGCATTGGTGAGTCCGAAAGGCATTACTATGAATTCATAGTGCCCGTACCTTGTACGAAAATCAGTATTGGGGATATCTTCCTTCTTCACCCTTACTTGATAATATCCCGACCGCAAGTCCACCTTGGAGAAGTATTGTGCTCCACACAGCTGATTAAACAATTCATCGATTCTTGGGAGAGGATACTTGTTCTTTATCGTGATTTTGTTAAGTTCACGATAATCGATGCAAAGCCGCATTGACCCATCCTTTTTCTTGACGAAGAGGACCGGTGCACCCCATGGTGATGCACTTGGGCGTATAAACCCTTTATCCAGATTCTCTTGTAGTTGTTTATTCAGCTCTTCAAGATCAACAACAGCCATTCTATATGGAGTCTTGGATATTGGTAGCGCCCCAGGTATAAGTTCAATTGAGAACTCAACATCTCTTCTTGGAGGAAGACCAGGAAGTTCCTCGGGAAATACTTCAGCGAATTCCCTCACAATAGGCATTTATTCAAGGGTGGTTTCTTCCTTGGACTCAATCATCTGATCCAGATATGCGTGCTTATAAGCCAGTAATATCCATGCTTGAGATGATGGAGCTAAATGAGTTTCATCTTCCTCCTGACACTTGTAAAGAATCGGGGGTCGATTCTCCATATGGAGTGTGATTTCCCTCTCCCGACAATTTATGTTGGCTCTATATAAGGAAAGCCAATCCATGCCAAGAATTGCATCAAATTCCACCAGAGTGAGTATGATGAGGTTCTCCGGGAAATTCAATCCACATATTATAATAGGGGAGGACTTATATTCATGGGATGCAATGATTTCCCCATTTGCCGTACTCACCGACATCTTTACTTCCATGATTTGTGGTGGTGCAGGGATTGTTCTACTAAACCTTTGAGATATAAAAGAATGCGTAGAACCTGAATCAAAAAGTACGTTCGCTATTCTTGAATGAATAACTAGCGTACCTATCACCACTTCGTTGTCGGGGTTCACTTTGGCAGAAGTGATGGAAAAATCTCTTCCTTGCTGTCTTGGAGGTTGTTGATTGCCTCCGATAACACTTGGATTAGGGAACTGATTCGCAAAATTACTCGGTTATTTTCATTTTTAGCATTGAACAACGCATTGAGGTTCAAATGGAGCATTCCTCTCCTCTGTCGTAGTTGCGGGTCCTTCTTGCTGACAGTTAACAGCTAGGTGCCCTTCTCTTCCACACTTGAATCATTTTCTTGTCCCCCTAAGGCAATTTCCAGGGTGCTTCTTTCCACACTTTTGGAAAGTGGGGTGCTGGAACTTCTTAGCACCGTTGGATTTATCCATCGGACCACCAGCATTGAATTCCACCTTCCTCTTCTTGTCCCCATGATACCCTTGTGATTCTCCGATCTCCATTTCAACCTTGGGGGCACATCGGACAATTTCCTCATAGCTGTCGAAGTCACGGATCGCTAATGCTTTCTGCAAGCTAGGCTTCATCCCACTAAAGAAGCGGTCAATCTTGCATTCGGGGGTAATGAAAAAGCCGGAAGCGTATCGTGCAAGCCTTGTGAAGTTTTCCTCGTACGCTCCCACAGATTCTTTATCTTTCTTCTTGAGGGAAAGGAAGTCCCTTTCCATCTTAAGACGGAGGGTGCGCGGAAAATATTTATCGAAAAACATCTTCCGGAATTCCTTCCATTCCAAAGCCTCGATATCCTCCTCAGGCTTCGTATTTTTGATCAACGTCCACCATTGATCATCTTCACCCTCCATACGATAATCCGCCAGGAGAACCTTCTTTTTTTCAGAGCATTTGAGGATGGAGAATATCTTTTCAATGGAGTTGATCCATTGTTCAGCGATCGTGGGATCGTATGATCCACTAAAAGTAGGAGGCCTTTGTCTCATGAAGCTTTCAATAGCGACTTGTTCTTTCTTAGGGGGGGTTGAACGTTCCTCTTGACCAGTGTTTCTATTCAAAACTTGAGTTAGTTGAGAGAGAAGCGTGACAAAGTTCGTGATTCCCGCTCCCATTGGATTGGGCATCTCATAAGTACAATCATCACACTGATCTTCACAACGGTTGTTAGCCCGAGTTCTCCTATTACCGGCCATTGGCTGGAATAAAAGGAAAGTTAGGGGTAACAAATAAAGGGTAATCCGAAGACAAAAGTTGATGACTTATAAATAAACTTTAATCTCTTTAACTCATGAGTCTATAGGATTCAATCCATGCTTTTCATGATCTTCCTTCTAACATATATTCTTAGGGGCATTTTTTTCCCTTAATAAGGGTTCATAATAAGATTGTGAATTTATCAAAACATATCCCCCGGGAGTGTCTTAACCAAGAGTGCAGCAAGGCCCGTTTTCGTACACCAGTTCCCGTTCGAGTCTAGCTCAAAGCGGTGTTTTCGGGTTTTACCCCTAGGATACATCTGTGCCAGAGTCGCCTCTACCTGCTCGTATCCAGACAGGGATGTATTTGTTTGATAAACCACTTACTTAGTATTTACCAAAACTTAGGGATGTTTTTATTATACTTAGTCTTGTATCTAAGGCTTTACTAGGGTTTCCTAATCCAAAAAATAACTAAACCTATCCTCTGATACCAACTATGACAACCCTGCTTTTTATTACAACTTAAGCATGCTTTATTACATAAAACTTTACTTGATACAAAAAAGAAGATCGAGAGGTTTAGTGTCTTTGGGGCTTAGGATCATTACACAAAAACTTTAAACTTTAAATACATCATCTTTATTGAAAACTTCCTTTACATGACCACTACATTCCTTCGTACTTAGCATTGCATGGGATAACCTGAGGACATGCATAAGAAAAGGGTGAGCTATAAAGCCCAGTAAGGGAGTACACAATTAATAACATGAGGAGTACAATACATGTTAGGCAATAGGAACATCAATAGAGCATAAGAGTAACATGAACATAAATTCATGATAAAGCATGATAATCATAACATGGAAATGTGGCAACAACACTTAACATTGAATTATCATGAGCCAAGGCTCATTGCACATGGAGCATGAGTAAACCCTCGTTGCACTTGAAGCACGAGTAAACCCTAGTTGCACTTGAATTAGCATGAGTCAACACTCATTGCACATGACGTATCATGATACTATACTTTACCCAATGCATTGGAGCGCTATAAAGGGCGCACCCTTCTTAAACATTTCATTTCATGCATAAGTGTGCCACATGGATCATAAAACATGGATTCATAAAACATAATAATTTATTCCACGATAAAGGGATGTGGAATTCATACATGAAACTTTATAATCAATAAGTAAATGTCCATAAAGGTGAATACCCTTGATGGAGAAATGGGCATGGTATTCACTACACAATGATATTGGCTTAGAAAATCGGTGTGATTTCGGCAGCGTAACGGCGTGACATAAGAATTCATAAAAAAAGTTGATGAGAGAGAAAGGGGTTCCTCATCATATTTACATGTAATGGAAAGTAAGGAGGTCATATAGATACATGTCCCAACAAGTGATAAGGAATTTAGATTCATGATACAAAAGTATTTCTTGAATATAAAAGAGGAGAAAAAGGTTTCTTTCAGAATTTCGGCATAGTAACGGGTGTACATGGGAGGCATTTAATGAGAGAGAAAGGGGTCTCACATCATTCAAACAATAATAGGGCAGTATGGGAGAGGTGAGAAACCATACCCCAACATTCATAATTGAAATTAAAAGGGCAATACAACTTAAATAAAATTGACAAAAATGAGAAAGGAAGAAAAAAACCCTTACTTGGAAGTGTGCTTCCAAAGGCTAGAGAGAGGCTTGTGAGAGGCTTCTTGGGAGCTTGGGGCACCTTGGGAGGATTCTAGAGAGAGTAGGGCAGAGGTTGGACGAACTCCAAGGGATTTTAGTGAGGAGTAAGTGGGAGCATGGGTGGGTTTATATAGGAAAGGTGAGAGAATTCTTTATTATTAAGGTTTGGGACCCCTTATATTAAAATAATCCAAACCACAAACCATACCATGGTATTTGCCCATGGTTTCTGGAAAAGGAAAGAGTAAAACAATATTTTATAAGGACAAGGTCCTAACTTATTAAAAAATTAGGGTTGATTATGTGGAGGTGAGTCACACTCCCATGGAAATTAATTTAAAAAGGCAAAGTGTTGAATAAGTCTTGAGGGCTCCATTAATGCTTTGAAAAGTAAGTCAAACAAACCCAAAACCTCATTATTTTAATTATAAAACACATATTGGCCGAACATAAGGATTATTTTATTTTATTACATCACCATTGGGTCATTATGATGTCATAAAACACATTATATATTTTAATGGTATTTAATTTTTACCCAAAAATTTGACTGTCTCAGAAAATTATGAAAAATTCACCATTGGATAATTTCGACGTCCTGATTCCAAAAATAATATTTATTTTATCTAAATAATTATCTAAATATTTGAATTTTCACTTTTAAAATAAAAACCGACATTTATAAAAAAAATCACGGGTTTTGACAGAAATGGCTTTCAAACCTTAATAAAAAATTTAATTGCATTCATAAAATTATAAGATCATTTATACTTAATAGAAAATTAATTTAATATTAATAATAATATTTTATTAAAATATTATTTAATTCAAAAATCATTTAATTTAATAAAATATATTCTTAATTAAATAATAACTAAAAACACCATTTGTACTTTAAAAACTAATTACAATGTATCAAAAATGACTAGAAATTATATTCATTATTATATACAAAAATAATGTACATGAACATGGTGCTACTTATTTGTTACATAACCTCTTAAAATAGCCACATAAGACCTAAGGGTAAGGTGTGCGATGGTGACAGACTCTTGGGGTGGCTCGGATAACATCGCTCGAGTGGTAATTTCAATCAACTTCCACTTTTCCCGTAGACGATCTAGTTCGATCTTGACTTGATGAAGCTCAGCTTGGGCTTGGTCAAGGGAAAATCCCAAAGATGCCACCTCTTTTCCAAGGTATGACAAATGGGCTTCGTAAGGGGCAATTCTACTGGATGAGGCCATCGCTTCCTTTGTCTGAGTAGAAATGGGTTCGTTAAAGCCTTATATTTATACTACTCAGATGATCACTATTCAAAGGCTATAAAAGTAACGGTCACAAATCTTAACGTAAAACTAAAGAAGTTGACATCTTATAAAAACATTTTTCATAAAGAAACATTTAACTGGATCAAGATGGATTTTCCATTAATGAAACTTTGGGTCGTTACACCAAGGGTTTATGGAAATGGGAAGGATATTAGAGAGATATTTGAGTATAATTTCTACTAGGCACAAGTATTTATAGGATGGAAGAGAAGAGGTAAAGTGGGGTGGTATTTATAGTGGAGGAGAGGAGGGGTTTCCCACTATTTTAATCATTCATTTAATATTTTTTCTCCAGGCCATGAATAGTCTGGATTTTTGTGAACAACAAGAGTAAATAGAGCATGCGAGTTCGAACCGATGGACATTTAAATCATCAATGACTCAAGCATGATTTATAAATTCATTTATTTATCATTTATCATAAATTATCATATTTTACTATTCACCAAAAAATCGAGTATTTTAGAAAAATTCAAAAAATTCACCCCAACCATTTTTATACATGTAGAATTAAAAAATAAACTCCATTTTATGAAAATAATTTTCCAAATATGTGAAATTAAATTTTTATTTAAAATCATAATTTACTTGAAAAATAAAAATTTCAAAATTAAACTTTTTTTCTAACACTTTAAAAAATTAACTAACGTCTCATAAAATTATCTTATGATCATAATATGTCAAAATAATAATTTAGGAATTCATTTAATAAAAATAAATTTTCTTGTAATTTATTAAATTAATCATAAAATTTTAATTAAATATACAAGACTTACAAAAATTCCAACACTTAATTAATAATTTTTAAAATATTTACTTACTTATAATATGATATATTCATATCATATTATCACTTATAAGATGGATAAATTTTATTTATACTTTAATTAGTGAGGTTACTTTTCAATTGGCTGGTTTACTATTCATAAGGGTCACATTACTATTCTAAAGGTCAAGTTATTATTTCATCATTATACATTCCTTAACTTCTAGAGATACCTTTTATTTTACTCATTCTTCATTTATAAGGTTCGTATTGTGTTCTATATGTAATATTATATGATTATACTATAAAACATAACTATAACATGGGAATTCCATTGATAAAATATTGTTAGTTAAACCCAAAGGTAGTGATAGATATTTTAAAAGGTATTATTCATATATAGCTCCTCGCACACCACCAACACTTCTGCTAATATCACATATTAAATAGTGATAGTTCCTATAACAGGGAAATCATCTGATATCAAAGTAATCAAATGTAGGGATCCATCCATGACACTACTCTAGAATTATATAGGTATGAGTTTTCATATTCCAAAAATAAGTGTTTTGTCACAACCTAGAAAATCATAACTTCCAAAACTTGCTCCATGTCCCCAAAATTGGTGTGGAATAAAAGATAGGAAAACCCTAAACTTAAAACTCACATCATGTCCTTCACTTTAACTTCTAAGTGCATAGGAATGCATTTAGTATTGGTTCTATTGATTAGCCTATCTACAAAACCCATCATAAACTCAATCATAGTTATATTACCCTAAAAAGGATCCAAAATATTTTAAAATCAATCCATCCTCAACATTAGTGAACAAAACTTCCTATAAATGAGATATAACTCAAACTATGGTAGGGTAATACCATTAATATTTTAAATAAATTTAAATTAATTAACAATAATTTTATGGGTAAATATATTATAATAATTTGTATCTAGTTAGAGAATACTCAAACCAGACACGAAATGTAAGTCACAGACTCCAACCAATCCTCTACCACAAAAGGATTAGGCTCTCCTAAAAACCCCATGAGGTGTTTATCATTAGGACACACACCGCACATTCAAAATTCAAGTAATATTGTTTCACTTAGAAAAAACTACCATCTAATCCATAAGTAAGGTTGTACTAAGTACAAATGGTGGATGATCCACCCACTTCTCATGGGAAACAATATACCTATCAATTAGTCTCTAAATCAATTCTTCATCACCCAATTGATCAGCAACGAGAGGCTCAAGTACTAGCATAATAACATTATGACCCTACCTCTTAATATGAGCTGGCTATCTAGGGGTAAGACTACATATAAATTGGGATGAACACATGGTTACAAGAGCATATTTGGGTGAGATGAAATAGAAAGTACACGGAAAATATTATAACTGACTATTGTATGATTCATGTACCAGCTTATTTATGACTAAAAAATGATGCCTAAGAGTTTCGGGTTATATAAGAGGTTATCAAAGTCTAGGAAAAAAGATACATCAGTCGTTGCACCTATATTGGTATCCATGGTCTCATAACTGAACTCAAGACTCCATTAGCAATGCTTCCCTAATTCTCAAACCAATCATCACTTTAAAACTAACTCCAAATTCCATCTCATATACTCGAATGTATCATATACCATTCTAATATGATTCATCCCAATAAGACCCCACCTGGGCTAATAGTAAACCAAGTGTTCCACACCAATCTCACCTCTAATATGCTAAGGTCCAGATACGAGAACCACAAAGTCATAAACATACATGGGGGCCTTGTCCTATAAAAACTTTTAAAATATAGGAATATCCGATACATAATTTTTTCTAAAAATAATAGTAAAATATATACGTATTCAAATGAATTTTATATCAATTCATGCATGGGACAACAACTTTCCAAAACAACACCATAAAGGTAAAACCTAAAAATGAATATACAAATGCAATAGAAAAAACAATTATGTACAAGTGACTCCAGGAAAGGGAATATACCTCCTCGCCAAATGGTTTCCTAGGATTAACTCCTCAAACAACCATCTACCACCATGATCCACTATTTGTCCCCATAAAAACCTCTACAAAATATATTAGCTCCATATCTTCCAAGTAAATCTCTAAACCATGAAACATATATATATACACAACACATGTGATAAAAACGCCCATATAAGGGAGAGTATAAACATACCTACTAGGATTCCCTAAAAATACTAAGTAAATATTAAATAATAGTTCAACTCAAATAAACCCAAATCTAAGGGAAAAAGAGTCTAAGAATCCCAAATAAAACCATATAGTCTCTAAGTTCAATAAAACCATGTAAAAAATGAGAATCCCAACCTTCACATCTTAACTCTGTGAAGAATCATATCTCAAAACAATCCAGAGATATCTAATATACCCAAGTCCCTTAAAGCTCTATGTCAACATCCCTGCAATAATCCATAACTCATAGGTAATCAAATATGCCTAAAAAACACAATTATTGTAATTCCTATAATATATGTCATCCCAAAAACCTATAATTCATAACATCCAAACTACATCTTCATTATAATAGTGGGGTACCAATGACTCATTGAGATGTGTAAGTCATATGTGGGTGTACCATATGCTTTTTTAAATAGGAATAAATAACATGTTATCTACTAAATACACGAACCTCTGTAGGTGGAGGACACAAATACCATCACATGGGGGACTATCGACTTTTCATATAGAATAGGGACCCATGCCTCGTTGAGGTCAAGGGAGTGTCGACCCCATTCTCAAATGGATGACCCATGCCTCATTGTGTGGTGTACACATCAGCTAGGGGGTTACCAACTGTATATGTGGAGGACCCACACCCCATAAGGTAGTGGATTACTTACACCACTGTGTGTATGAAGGACCAACACTTAGGATCCCAAACACTTCTAGGGGTTACCAACCCTCTCTTTACTATAATTGTTCTTCCCTCACTTCGCCTCCAACTCCACAAAGATAAGGAACATGAACTACCCAAAAAAAATTTAAAATAGTATTTGATGTCAAAGAGGATTGTACTTCCATTATCTATGTATAAAAACTCTCACAATGGATTACTCATGTGTCTGGTTATAACACTCGGGAAAGAAGTTTTCAAAAATCAATATAAGTATTACTATACACGGCATGTACTATATTGTAAATAGTGTGTTGGCTAGGTCTATAGCTAGTCGCAATGCACTTCAATTCTAATACATGTAACATATAACTATATTGAGTTCCCCAATATGGTAAATAGTGTGCGGTGCCTACTGATTATTCAAAAATATATCTTAGATACACAGAATCATTACATTTCATCATACGCAGAATGTGAATCATTGGGGTCCATTTGGTGTGTATCTCCAAGACTTGATCCATGTCCTTAAAACATATATGGAATTTACATGGGAACACATGATGTGTTTGATTATGTAGGTAGGCTGACATCTATACTAGATACATGCTAAGATATCTAATTAGTTCTATTCAATGTATACCTCTAATACACAATGTGTGGATACATGTGGAAACTTGGAATGTACTCTAGGTATATGAATATTTGATTCTCCCTATATATATGGTGTGTGTGATGGGACACGCTGAACTATGGGTCCAATTCATTGGTATTTCATGTGCTCTGGTGCATGTTAAGGTACGTACTCCCAAAATACAAGTCTTGTAACTCACGTTCACACCTCATGTAATTTTTTTGATGTCATTGAAACCCTATCTATTATAGGTATCTGATATACATAGCATGTCTCTGGGAGACTACATGTTGTGTAATTTGTAAATTTGAACCATATCTAGTTTCTTCAATAGATGTACTTATAACTTTAGTAATTTTGATTTCCAATGATCCTTGCACCTGTTGTCATGACCTAGAGACACCGCCAATCTATTGGTGATAATATACACCCTCTATTGAAGTTCCATAGTCCATCCATCACCAAAAAATGCATAAGATCCTCCACCATTATTTAACGCCTCAAACATCACCATTTTTTGGTCCATGTGTCATCACTTGATTGTACACCATCCTTGTTATCGTACCTTATCAATACCACCCACACCTCCTTCCATCCACAACTATTGCATTGTATAATGATGATAGAACCGATCTTCAATGAATGAGGATGAATAATAAAATAATAGTGGTTGTTGGGAAGGACCAACCATCCAATATTAAGTTCACATTCACATTCCTCAAGAAATATGAGAATACAAAAATCAAAGGATTGTATTAGGATTAACTATTTCACTATTATCATTGTCCATATCATTCACCACATGATAATCGATTCCATGGATAGATATTATTATTAGTATTATTCATATTACTTCTAAAATTTTTTGCACCAAAAAAAATCATTAGCCATATATTTATAAAGATTATCATGAGTAATCAAGAACATTAGACATGAAAATTTGGGAAAATAATAATCCTCCTTTAAAATATAATCGATTAATTTATTGATTATTTCATCCATGTTTAGAATCAGAAAATATTTCCTCCAAATATTTGATATAATTTCATTCCAATATTCTTCATCATTAGTTGGGAACTATGTCTGTCCATGACTGATGGAGGAAGTTTCATCATCGGGTGGTGATGGCTTTAGATCAGGAGGAAGTAGGGTGATGAAGACGTCAGTGGTAAGAAGGGTGATGACGACGGATCAGTTCATTGAGAGACTACGTTCAGGAAGAGGCGAGGTGTTGATGACGTTGGAAGAAGGAAGGGAGATGGCATAACAGGGTACGATGTAGTTTGTAGAGCAACAATGTTCAAGTGGAGGTGGTGCGGTGATGACATCGGTAGTAGGAAGGGCGACGACATCATAAGTAGCAGTTCAGTTCACAGAGAAGGCTTTGATGGGTGAATGATATGTGGGAGACATGAGCAATAAAAAATTTGTTCAAATACTGAGGTATGGTCTCAAATGAGGTTAGAGAAATGATCAACCACAAGCAATGATCTCAGATTTGGATGAATAAGAGGGTATGGAATTGTCGTCAGTACCAGGCCCATGTAGTCATGCATTGGGATTGCTTATTGAGCTTCTTTTAAGGTCATTTTATTTGGATAAAAAATTAGTATCAGTATGGTGGGGATTGTTATTTGGGATTTTGGTCTTTGGGCCTGATATGGTTAATTATTAAGGCTTAAATGCCTCTGGGTCTATAGACTACGTAAAGGTTACCCCTCAAACTTTAAAAGGAGATATAAAAAATTAATAAAAATTTAAAGCCATCAGGCATTCAGGTCAACAGTATCCATCCTAATTATCTATTAAAAGATTTTAATATTTGGGAAATAATTGAATCATAGGAAGATTGAGGCTTAAACCAACCAGAAATCCCAAACTCACTGGGCATTAAGTGGATGATTCCGAATTCAATTATTCTAGATTTGGGAATACCCACCATTACTTTGTTTTAATATTGAAACCAACAATGATTTTCTCTCTCTTATTTATCCCCTCTAGAATCAACCTTTAGAGAATAATTCAAAAAATAGTAAAACCTAGAAGTATAAAATTAATGGAAATTTATCTCTTTAATGTCCCACCACCCAATACCACTAATCGGTACCCATACTGATGGTCACCCCTATACCTCAGGAATGCCTCCTTGTATTCCTGAGGCTATTGACTATTATTAGGGGTCAAACATATTATGTTGGGGAGATTATACCCCCTTTATATAAGTGAACATAGTGATGGAAATAATAATCAATTAGATACATCTAGATAGATAAGCGGTAAACTAAATACCTAAGAAAATTTCATTAAATAAAAAAAATAAACCATGCTATAACAAATGAATTTTACTAAATTTTAGAATTCATCCATCAAATAAGTAACATATACAACATCATCAATTTCATAAAAACAAATTTGGGCAAAACTCTAAAAATGGCCATGTGTCCTAGCTAGGTCCCAAACTCCCATGTTCTATCCTAGTAATCCAATACTCAAGCATTAGGCCTTTCCCAAACCCAGACCTAAAATAAAGTTGCATTTTCTTTGGTACAGAACTGACATGGTTGCTTGAGCAGGTTGTGATTTCAACTCAATAGGCATCTACCAATGGTTTCCCTAAATATAAAATGTTTGATAAAGTAATTGAATGCAAGGTGCTGAAAATAAATGTTTTTATACAATTTAACTAAAAATTATTAAATAAACAGTGTTTCTAGGGCTCCATGGTGACACCTGATATCAATCTATATCATCATTGAACCTTTAGTCCAAGACTCTGATCGAATATATCTCCATCAGCTAGTGTCAAGGTGTCTCTGAGCATGTCACATGGACTATTCCAACCATATTATTATGTCTTCCCTTTTAGTTTTTTTCACATAAGTATCACAGACCACTCCCAAGGGGTTTTTTTATAATCAAAAGATTCCATTAAGGGGTATTTTATTTAGTATCATGGACCACCCTAGAGGGGTGTTTTCTTTAGTTTCACATAACAACCTATAAGGGGGTTTTTATTTTGTAATCAAGGACCTACCTACATAGAGATTTTTATTTAATCAGCATGGAACACCCTATAAGGGAAGTTTTCTTTAGTCATTATGGACCTTCCTATAAGGGGGGTTTACTTTATTCATCATAGGCCTCCCTAGAAGGGTAATTTTCTCTGGTATCATAAACCTCCCTAAGAGGGTATTTTTCTTTAGTAACAAAAACCTACTTGCAAGGGGGGTTTTCTTTAGTTTTCATAGACCGCCCAAAAGGGATATTTTCTTTAGAGTATTAAAAGACCACTTATGAGTGAATTTTCATAACCAACACATATAATAAGAACATTTCTTAAAATAAATTCCAATATAGCACTTTCATATCATTTTACAACATTATCCCTATTTCACACTTAATATTTACCAATTCACGTTGAAATTTTATTTTAATTCAAAATTCATCAAATCACATTATAATATTCATTTACTATTTCATAACCCATGGTTTAAAAATTTCTATAAGAATATAAAAACAAAAATCCCCCATTTTATTTTATCAAAGGTTATTTTTATTCACCTTAACATTTATTCACTCCAGCATCCCATTTCTTCAAAATATGGGAATTACCCATGGAAGTTCCCTTAAATGGGTTCTTCAAAAAAAGGAATAAGGTATAAGTCATCAATTCACATTCAAAAGTGTAACACCCCAAGCTTCCACGGTATGTTTCCCTTTGAATAATACAATGGCTTGCATTGTACACAACTTCGAGATTCTAACACATCGCGACCAATCAAACTAGCCGTTATGAATAGTAATACACACGTTTTGAAATTTTATCACTTTTATCATTCAAAAGAGACTCCATTTTTGGTTTTGGAATATTGAAATTATTTTAGGGTGAATTGTTGGTATTTTTCTAAAAACATTCGGTTTTTTTATTAATAGAGAAAAATACTAAATTTTAATTAAAAACAACTTTTTCAATAAAAAAAATTTATAGTGATAAATTATACTATTGAGTGGTTTTTAAGTATAATTAGATTATATTTTTACCATTTAATCCAATTTTGGTCATTGGGTGTAATTTCACATTTAAACTGGATATAAGCAAGTGTCAATCTTTTGATAGTTATTATTTCTTAAAAACACGCTTTTTGTTTTGACAACGGGAATTAATTTTAAATTAATTTCTGCCACTTATTTGTTTTGAATTAAGAAAAATAGATTCCATATTTATATTCAGGAGGTACAAATTGTGTAAATAGGTATCTTTTATTTTTGGACATTTTGAATAATTACTCTGGTAAATATTTTATTTACCATAGTTAAAAGGTAAATCCGGTAAATAAGGGTAAAAAAATAGTATTATAATAATATTAAATTACCCTAAAACATGTTTTAACCCTATTTTATGATACATGTACGACCATAGGCATCCTTTGGTTGATTTTGGGACCCCATGGAGCCACTTGTAAGTGATAAAGACACTTTATATTAATTATGTTAAAGTAAATACAAAAATGACTTAAGCATATATCTTTTAGTAAAACAATTTTTACATAGGGTTATACATGTTATCTCTTAGAATATAAATATTAATTATAAATCTAAAAATATTTCCTATATAATGGTATTTTATTTATAATTTTTATACTTTTAATAATTAAATTTATTTTTGACACGATGATGATGCGATATTTTCCTTATTAATGAGAGAATAAAATAAATGGTATTATAGATTCTAAAATAAATATAATTTAAAGTTTTTATGCCATCCAATAATTTTATAGGTTAATTTGAAATGTTAGTATTTATTAAATGAATTTTTAACTAAGTAATAGTGCTTTTAGGAATTTAACAAAAACAAAATAGCAAATAGTGTCAAAATTGACATAAAAGAGTTTTTAAAACAAATATTATATCATTAATTTATATTATATTCCTAAAAATATAAGTTTTTTCCAAAGGTATTAAATAATATTATATATTTCATTAATTAACCACTTGAGGTTTTCTTGTAAGTTTATAGTAATTTTATTGACCATATAATATAAAAATACAAAGAGACATGTTGAATGTCAAACTAATTAACTAAGAGTTAAATCTAAAAGATAAGGTTAATATAGTGACCTAAACCTATCTAAAACCTATTGGTTGAGTGGTTTTCGACCCATATCTACTTTATCCTCTAAAAAATCATTTTTGAACCATTAGAAACCGAAAATGATTTTATTATAAAATAGTATTTCAATCTTTTCCTAAGGTTCCCCTCACTCCTCTTATAAAGGGCACTTCCCCTTATCACAAATTCACACCTTCAAATACATTTTTCTCAGAAAAACCCTGACCAAATATCCTCTCAAATATCCTCCCTTCATCATAGATTCCTTAATTTATTCATAAATCCAACCTAAGGATCCCTTTTTATCAAATAAAATGGAAGAACCCGAAGAAGAGGTAAATATTTCATCACCTCTTTCAAGTTCATTTATTCTTCCACTTCTTCTTTATTTGTTGTTTCCATTAAAAAATAATAACTATAGTATCTTCTATATAATTTTATGTTATTATAAATATGGTAAAACCATATTCATTATTCTATCCATCCTTTTAATGACATGTCACCATACGTGCGTACGTACGGCTTACCGTCTCCACGTCGTGGTGTAGTTGTTATTCAATACATTATTATTTGGATGGGTATAATAATGATATATAATTTATGTAAATAATAAATATAACATGATAATGATTATGTATATATTATATACCATCCAATTATATATTATTTTAATATCAAAAGAATGATATCGTTGCTCGTGCGTACGTACGGATTACCGTCACCACGAACGCGATAAGATTCATTCCCCATCATATCCATTCAAGAATAATTTTCATTTGATGATTAAAAATAATGTTTAAATACTTAATATCTTTCTGAATATTAATAAGATACATCATATACACAAAAAACATTACTTATATAACAAAGAATATAAAGGAAAACAAATCATTTAACACCCAAAACAACGATAATACTAAAATATTATTAACAAAGCAATATTAGAAGATCATATATGATCTCATGTTTATTTACATGGTTCTTTTATAATTTAATAAAAATTATTTAACTATTACACAGGATTTTAACATACCCTAAACCAAGGAAAAGTACAAGGTGAGGGTTAATTTCACAATCTCTTTATTATCCAAGGTTGTTTATACATAATTATCTACTGGGGCCACTTTATCATCCACATCCATGTTTCTTAAAAATGTATTTAAATTTTTTTTTTACAATTTAATAGACAACAGGATAAAGTCATTTATACCCTTATTTTACCTTATATTTTTTTGAAAGGAATATTTCTATTGTTTTTCAAACAAGTTACTTTATGACATTTTCGACGAAATTAAGGTAAGAATGTTTTTTTAACTTATACGGTGAGTGCGGCTATTTTCCACCATTATAACATTGTCAAATCTTCTCTTAAAATCTTATAAGAATATTTAAAAAAAATTTATTTTAAAATTACATGAATATTAAATGATTTCAAAATAGAAAGAGGTATTTCTCTAAAAAAAATTGATTTCATCTATGTCAATATCCTTAGATGGATTTTAAGCTTGTTTGAAGTTAATTTATTATGATACAAAACTTTCATATTGTATTGAAGTTTTTTTGATATGTTTGAATGTGGATGTGTTATTTTATACCATTCATGGTTTATGGATAAATTATTGACATTTCGTATGCTAGTTTTAATACGAATGTTTATGTTATGTTTAAACCTTTTCATATGAGGAATGCATTGGGCTTAGTAAGTGATGGGTGGAACCCGCTATAGCTCCTCGATGCATCGGTAGTTCTAATGAGAAAACTAGTGTCTTGGCACAAGGCCTTGAAAAAATCTTATTTGTAGTCTTAGCACAAGGTCTTGACTATGTGGTTATGAAGTCTGTCATTATGCATTCCATCATTATGAAAGTGGTTATTGATATTCCATGTGATTATTTCACTAGTAGAATATCCATGTGAATAATTAAATGGAATTATTTGATTTTGCCTTTAACATATTATCCTGACTTTCAGGTTTAAAAGTCTTTTGTTTTAGTCTTATACATTGCCTTAAATGTTTGTGCTTATTTATGAAATTTTTGGCTATATTGTTATCCTTAATGAGCATCTGAGCTCACTCCTTTCTATATTTTATTTTTCCTAGGATGTGAAGAAGTATTTTATGACTGACCTACAGGGATAGTTTGAGAGGATATGAGTGTGTTCTATGGAAACAATGTTGTTTTAGTTTTTCATTATATAATGTAATGTAAAACTTATGAATGTATCTAGTACTTCCACAACTACTAAACTAATTGGTCTATCGGGACATGATTTACTTTTATCATGCCAATGTTATTTAATAATGCACCAACTCTGGGTAACTGGGGTCAGGGCATTACAACAAGACACAAGTAAAATTCAAAACACTTTAATCATTAACAATTTAATAAATCCCATAACATTTCACAATTTACTAACCATTAAAAAAACTATCTATATATATTTAAACCACTTTTTTCAATTTAATTCTTAACAACTAACTTGGGTATCCCCTTAGTCCACCCAACATTTTACAAGAAAGCTACATTATTCTCATTAAAGGAATTATCCATTTGGGGGTCAAATTCTAAAATAGGTAACCCCTTTGGGATTTACCTCCTTTTATATGATTTAACGCATTTATTTGTAGTATTAGGTCATGGAAAGCCATATTAAAATGACCAATTTAAAATTTATCTCACTACTCGTCAAACCAGAAAGACTACCCATAGACACACTTAAAATAAAAGTGAGACTATGGGTAAACTTTTAGGGACCACCTACCTTATTCTCACTGGAGTATACTCATCCAACAAAGACATCTGGTTCATGATAAAATAGGAGAATATAAAGAAATAGAAAAAGACACTTAAAATAGGTTATATTAGATAAAATTAGTGATAGGTAGCTAGCCGGTGAAGGAGATGAAAAAGACACTTAGAATCACCTCAATAATTCCTACACAACTAGCAGAAGTTGAATCTTCCAATAGGTGAGTGAGATATCACCATGGAATATAGAGAGTAAGGGAGGGTCAATTGTTAGGGGTTATGGATGAATTATAGGAGGAAAAGGGGGTCGTTTTTTAAAAAATCATAATAGAAAAAAAGTACTTTACGAATTTTTTAAGGGTTTCACGGTTTGGCTTTACATTTCTCTAAATCATGCATCAACCGTGCAGTTGGAAATATATTAAAACACCCCTCCTCATATATTTGGTCCAAATAATTTACTAATAGTGCACCAACATTGTTTAACGACTCTGTAACTCTCTGTAACCTTTCTCACATTTTTTCATCAATCGTGCACAAACCATGTGCCAAGTCCTAGGTTTAAGAAACCCAACATGATTGAGATCCATATAGTTTTCCCTAAATGGTTTTATAATCATTCTACACAACCCTGAAATATACAAACAATACTGAAAAGTACTCCATGCTCAGGGTACTACACTATTTCCTCTAAATTGTAAACACTAACCCATACACCTTGAACAAAAACCTCTAAAAAAATCCAGAATTCAACCTGAATCTCCTAAGACTTATCTAATATCCCTAGGAACATCTCAAGATTCCAATAAAATCCAAACACATCACCTTAATATTTTCAAACAATTATATTCTTGATCCAAAACTCAACATAAAAAAGGGTCATCCACTAAACTTGAAAATTCAAAATTCCCTTCATAATTTTTTAACTTAGAAAAGGAATGGGTTTTACAACCTTTCCACCTAAACACTTCTTAACCCCAAGAATTATTTTCAAAAACTCAACCACCAATCATAACCAACACAAATTCCCAAACCAAAACCATCTCATAATGTTCTACTAAATAGTGTTTAATGAGATTATCCCACATGATCTCAAACACAAGGTTCTCAATTCACCAAAACACAATCTACCACTCAAATTCCTCACTGAAACACCAAGATGATGATCCATGTTACCCTTATATCCAAATATATTAATCGAGTATCAACTAATTTATTTCCTAACCTATGTATCTCCCCACCATATGAATCTACTAAAAGAAAAAATGTTGATCCATGGTGCTCCCACAATTAGAATTTCATAATAAAACATAAACCCCAAACTCTAATGAAGCAGTTTATGTGGTTCATATACCTAGAAATCCAACCAAACACAAAACCAAAGATAAGACATCCTCTAGTTGACTCTCCTCAAAATGCTCATCCATTCTCACTGATACGTTATTACATCACTCGATCAGGATACCATATCTTCCTAGGTATCTTTAGACCTTTCAAGCATGGACAACGTAGTATGAACCTGAATCCCAGTGTCATACCATGAATAGGTCCTCAACCAAACCAAACCCATCATTGTGCTTCACCACGAGCACTGATGCATCACCAATCTGACTCCCACACAGATCATTGAACTCTACCTCGAGTCTAATACTAACATTCAAGATCCCACCATTTCCACATCTAAACTCCAAATATAGTATTCTATATAAAATCATATAACCCATATTAATCTTCAAACTAGAATTCCAGAGATGTTTTGACCATCCACCAACCAGTCTCCATGAATTTGTGGTCTTACCCACACGTAACCACACACTCATAACTGATTTGGTACTCCCAAACACAAGAGTATCTACATAAGCATCCAATTTAACCAAAACTACAAGCTCCGTGATCCATCCTCCATAAATCACTTCATCCATCCTCCATCCATCCTTACATGCAATTACTAGATGTAAAAACCCCACTCTAACTAATCCATAGCATAAAACACTTACCAACACCTGTTCCCAACTTATCGGGAGTGTTGTCCACAGAATCTACCAAACTTCATTCAAAATCAGGGTCACACACTCAACCATCCAATGGTGAACTCCCTCACCCTGTAGCCTCAATTATATCACACCTAAAGTGTAACCTTGACTAGATCAATCACAAAAATTCATGTCTCACACCTTTTAACATGTTCATTCATCATATCAACCCATAACAAGAGATAATATTATATCGATCATGAAACTTCACCTTGACCCATCTGTCTTCTCTTTCTTACCATAGGAAGACCGTGATTCTCAAACAAGTCCCCAAGAGACCATTCCCAGAAGACCCTCATTGAATCCACACCATTCACCAGCTCACACATGTTATAATAGTGGGTTCCCTAGACCCAACTAGAATAGTACTTTTTTATTATCATATCATGTATACAATGATTTATACATGATATAAACTTACTCTAAAAGTGTTTATATTTTTGTATTCACTATTTAAATGGTAATTTTCATAGCTAATTTTTTGTATCCAAAGGCTATAATGGTTCCCAGACTATAATGGGAACCTCAGGATATTATGACATTAATCTTAAACATATGTCCTATAGTCTAGATACATCATACTGAGTAGACATAGTTAATGTCTAATAATTAGGTGTTGGGTATCATAATCATTGATATGTCTTCTCATTAAGTTCACACTTGGTGATCTCTATTAGGTTAGATCATGAGTACAGACCCCTAAATAGGAACACCATGTGTTTCTGGTATCATTAATTATTCTTATATATGAAGATGTGTACTGGTCTCTTAACTTGAAATCATTATCAATGTGTACCATTTGATCATATACTTTGATTCAAGGAAAAAATATGAAATTGAATTCATGGAAAGGTAGCTTTTGTTTGGTGCATCTCTGGTGGTATGGTATTGGTTGAAAGGTCAAGATAGAATTTGTCACTTTTGAGTTGAGGAAGTGATATATCGAGCATAGTTGATCAGGTTTGTAGTATATTCATAAATACTTGGACAAGGTAGTTGAAGGTAAGTCTTTCCAATTATATCAAAAAATAATAAAGCAATAACGGATGATGAAACAAGTTATGCATCTTGATTTATGGGATATCACGAGATAGAGAGGTTATATTAAACATCACGTGTTCTTAGGAAGGTTATCATTATTATTGTAAGAACCTGATTCTTATTCTTAAGACATGGGTTTCTTCTTTTCCTTTTCCTTAATTGTTTTTTCAAAAACAAGGGAAATGGAGAAAAATCACAAAATTTATGGGTACATGCCATGTACCTTTTCCACGCACTGTGTACTTTGGCCATGTGGGATGAGTATACAGGGCGTGTAGGCCTCTCGGTGATGGAGGGATTAAAAACTGAGTACACACTGTGTACTTAGTATATACACGCCATGTAATCAATCCGAAGGTGAACAGTAAGGTGGTGGGAGTAGCCGCCAGCAGAATGATGGTACACACTGTGTAATTAGTAATACACATCACGTAATCAAGTCGGTTAGTGAATAGTAACGCAGTGGAAAGAAGCCGTCGGGGGAACAATTTAAAAAAATGGAAAGTACACGTCATGTACTTGAGAGTACACACCATGTAGTTAAGTTTTCTCATTAAAAACAGTTATTAGCCTCCTATTTCGATAGAGGAAGCATATAACTCGATGAGATATGTGAGAGAGGAGGCTAGAACTTAGAGGATCTCCTGACCGCACATCGGGACTCTGATTCCTTCATCGTAGATCTTGTTTGAATTGTGCGGGTGAGATCTTCTCCATTCCTGAACCTCTACTTCCAATTATTTCACTGAGGGAGGTTATTTGAGTTTGAACAGGTAAATGTTTATCTCATATCTACTTCATTCTTGGGTGTTTCGGATGGAGTTGTTCACGTATATCGATCAGAGAAGATTGAGGTAGGTGTTCTGGTGTTTATTTCAAACTGTCGAGTTGTTTTTTGTGTACCGTTGTGATACAATCCCATGTTTGGGGTGTCTTATGGCTGAGTCCTTGACTGATTAAATACCTATAATTTCATAGGTAATATTTTGATTATGTGTCAACTGCTGTTTGGTATTGTTTCTTTGATCCAGGGCCACACCATGGGTGCGTTTCCCTTGTTTATCCATTTAGCCAAAATACAGTGGGTATGTCATGATTATAGCATGCTTTGAGTTTTATTGAGAGAAGATGTATATAAATTTCTTGCTTATGTGTTGGGATCGGCCTAGTTACTTTCTTAGCCTGAGGGAAGTGTTTTTCTTATCCTGAGGGTAGTGTTTTGATTAGCCTGAGGGAAAGGTTCTGTTTATCCTGAGGGAAATGTTTTGTTTATCCTGAGGGCAAGGTTCTATTTAGCCTGAGGGAAAGGTTCTGTTTAGCCTAAGGGAAAGTTTGTGTTTATCCTAAGGGAAACGGTTCTTACGCCTTAGGGAAATATTCGTTATGTCTGAGGGAAATCACCTGAGGGTTTTGATTCTGATTACCTGAGGGTAAGGATTTTCTTGTCTGAGGACACGGTTTACTTTGACTATTCACTATGGTGGTTTCTTATGTTATACCATCCAAGATAAAGCACAGGATTGGTATTGTTATTACATTCTAATTGTGAGACATCCTGATGTGGTTTTTGTTGCGGCATTGTATAGGAGATTGTCGATTGAGGCCGGGTCTCGGGAACTTATAAGTCAATCATATTGAATTGTTAAATAATAATTAAATGATAATGGAACTGGAAGGAGTAGCTACTCTTGAGTACTTCCTTGCTTACTGTATTTCTTTATCGCATAATGTTGTTGCACATTTTTCACTGATAGTTGGGCACGAGCCTTTGGTGGTTGCCTACTGGGATTTATTTCTCACACCCTGTTTGGGTCATGTATTGGGCCCAAACAAATTATATTGTTGTAGGTGTTGATAAGGGCAAGAGTCCCTGTACAGGTACTTGATTGTTGCATAGGAGTAGGAGAGCATGGGACCGAGCTTAGGCTTGCAATGCTGCTGAGTTCCTGCTGCACTATTTTGTTTTTCTTTATTGTACTTGTACCTTGTACTGTACTGTTTTAGATTGTAGTGTATCCTATTTGGATAATTTCTTAGAATTATGGACATATTGCATAAACCTATATATATTTGTTGGTCATCTTTTACTTCAGTAATGTTCTCCATTTTAGCTTAATATTTTTTACTGCTTCTGCTTTTTGAATGTTTGTATTTCTCTGTTGCACTACACTTTGACAAATGAGGGCATAGTTTCCCCACTATCAGACCTATTCCCTCGCTGCTAGTCGGCAACCTCTGGCATTTGGGGAAATTCCCTTGAGGTCATGTGACCAACCGAGTTCAAGGAACTCTTTGTATGGAACCCGGATTTGGGACGTTAAAATTATGTCTTTTTGTTATCTCCATAGGGGATTTAATGGGTTTATAGACTCTGATCTTGGACTCTGAATAGTATTCACTGCTATCGAGAAAAGGTTCTAGAGGGTCACACACAATAGCTTATTCAATAGTATGTCCTATTTTCATGAATAGGTGTATAGGACATTGTGGACCCCAACAGGGGTCTGAGAGTTATCCAATTTTTAATGAACACGAATAAATAAATATATTCATTATTATTAAAGTATATAATAATTTTATTGAATTTATATATATAAATTATTCACAATGTATTAAGAGAATGTATGTAAAGTATTATACGAATGAATATTATTTTAATATTCGTGTTTTGTTTAATATTTGTGGGAATTGAGAGTTGAGTTAATGACTTGGGTTTATCACATAATATATTTATTATATATTATAAATATTTGATTAAAATATAAATGACATTATGATGTTGTAAATTCATATTAAAGTGCCATTTATAGAATATTTAATGGGTGTATCATTTTCGGGGGCTGAGGAACCCTTTCTGTGTATTTTGGATATCCACTATATAAGAACGGATGGAGCTCTATTCCATATAATATTCATTCATTTTGAATTTATAGCTTCTCTCTCCTCCCACATCCTATAGAGAGAAAGGATCTATTCAATAAACCAATCCAAGAATGCCTTTGCGGATCGAAGGTATGAGATCAAGGTGATCATCACAACATTAAAGGAATCATCATAGCTCCATGTTAGTGCCCATAATTCAATGATCATAATACGCATTAATTCTTGAAGCATGTGTGGATGATCTAGTGGGGTTCAAGTTCAGATCCTTCAAGCAATGCTCTTCATCCTTGACCAGTAGACGTATGCACCCTCAATTCAAATAAGGTATTCATTCTTTTATTTTTCTTCATATTAAACTCAAGTGAGATCCATGAACCACTATCGGGGCTCGAATTACCAGATATGAAAAATTTCCATCACTCTAATGATGAAAAATTTTAAATCTACAGCCAACCGTCTTCCACTACGCACCCTGGTACCATCAATCAGAGCGATCAGATGAATTTTATGAGTCAAGGAAAAAAATATTTTTCCTTAAATTAAGTAAAGGGATTGAATTTATTCCCAATGTTTTTGATCATTTTTTTATCCAATATTGGATGTTGAAGTTACAGGAAACCAAAAAATTTAATACAGATCAAAAACGCGATAGTTATAGGTAAAAATGATTAACACCCATATAAAATATATATTAATATATTTATCTTTATGTATTATTTTTTTTCAATTTTTATCATCGATGGTGATATTTGGTGATACCCAGATAACCATCCATATTCAAATCACGGAATTAGTTTTCTATAATGGAATCATTTTCATGTATGATTAAAATTTAAAAAATCCTATTGAATAGGCTTTTGAAAAAAAATACTAAAAAAACAAGGGGTTTTGGTGGTGTGTCAATAACATATAAGAACTTAAAAAGGGAGTTTTCTAATGTGAGAAATAATTGAATAAAAAAATATTACATGTCTCTCACTAAGGGAAAACGTGACCCTACAAAATAATACAAACAAAAAATAAGTTTTTAAAGTCTATCATTATGATTTTTTTTTAAATAGTTGGCCTATTTAGGAATATGTCATCCTCTTTCCCACCAAATCCCTATACCTCTTTAGGTAGGACAAACTATCACTACCTCTTCCTCATAGACACACCATCACCATAGTTGTTACCGTAACTTCCATCATCTGATGTTGAAACCCCCCTTTCATTGGACGTTGCCTCGTCATTAATCACCAAACTAGTTGAGTTCACCTATTCCAATGTCACCACCTCCCATGTCGTCAACTGGTCTAACTATCACCGTCATTCGACCCTACAGCAAACTATCTCTAATTTTTTGGGCTTCTGTGAGCCAATAATTGAGCCGCCACGCCATTGAGTGCTCCCCACCTACATCCAGATCATTGTTTATAACCGCACCTCGACCAAACCCCATCCAATAACACTACTAATAATTCATATCCCCCTATTTATGCCTCCCGTAGACTACACACCGCAGCCAACCAGACCCAACATCACCTTCCAATTAAGTTCCCTGTATGACCTCCTGTGGCTAAATTTTTTCAACTTTGGTAAGTTCGACAAGCGTTGGTAACCCCTTTCACAGTTTCCCTTTTCCTATTTTGGGCAAACCGCTACTAAATTAGGTTCTTCAAACCCAATATGGGCTTTCACGGGTCTCAGTGGGTCTTCTTGACCCGAATTGGTTAGGGTGGGTCTATCTATCCTAGAACAACCCTACACAGGGTCTGCTCAGCCTGAAGCAGGCCTACATAGAGTCGTCCTAACCCACAATGGCCCTGAGAAAGGTTCTGGGGCTTGAGAATAATTTTAAATATCCAATATTAATTTATTAATATTTTGAATTCAAAAAAAATAATTTTAACATTACAAAATATTAATTTAATTTTAGAATAAAATTATATTATTAATGGGATGAAACTAAATTAAATTATATGAATAAATATAGTTTATTTAATTAATTAAATTCCCTAAAATTCAAAATTATTGAATTTTAATTTTTATTGCGCATTTCATTTTCTCACTGAGTGGTCTTAAGTGGTGACTATTACTTTGCACGTCAGGGTTTATTTTATTTAATTATTTATTAATATCATATAATGATTTTAATATTTAATTAGTTTTATGAAGGTCTATGCATTGTATTTTTCATTTTAATATCTATAAGGGTTAGTGAATCCATCAGTTTTATATCTTTTTTTATATTACGCTTCCTGAGACCCCCTCGTCCATGTGTGATTACATTTGTACTATTGAAAATAACGATGTAAGATGTAGACTATACCAATAAAAGGTAGTAACCAATATGAGATGTGACAACACTAGACTAGGGATGAGTTTCAAAACATTTCAACACCCAACTCAGGAATTATTCTCCTAGGTCATGGTTTATTTATTGAGTTTAAATGGATCAACCAATATTAAATTCTCAAGACCAGTCAATTAATTTATTTATTTTATGAATTATTTATTACTTTATGCATTTTTATATCTTTGTAAAACACATAAAATAATTAACAATAAAATTGCATAAATATTCGATGAATGTATAATACATGTTTAGTTGTGAGTGATACAACATAATATGAACATATTTAATGGAAATAGCTTTTATTCATCAAAATCATTAAAAACCCCTCAACGAAATATTAAGTTGTTAACATCTTCCATGAGTCAATGTGATTTTCGAATATAGTTCCTACCTTGAAACTCTATAAGTAGTGGTATAGCCAAAGCATGTAGACTAGAGGGTGGGATTCATGGATCCTTAACACAAGAATACTCAAGTGAAAGAGTATTTCAATTCTAACAGTGAGGGATACTATAGTTTGATAAAATAGTGGGAGATATTTAATTATTAAATTATTCAATAATGTCTCATCAATAATCAAGATAAAAGTAATAATCTTTTTTATTTTGTTTTTATTGCAAATAGAAAGTAATACCAAAAGTACACTACAATAACTAATGGACAAAGAACATTTCCAAACTATAAAAAATTTACAAGGTTAGTATAGTAACTTTCACAAAGTAATAAAATATCATAAATTCAAGGTGTTGGTTTCCCCAAAGTCTGTTAAGCCTCCACAAGAAGTGAGGGTGAGAAAAATATTTACATGAGACTCATGTATGATTCTTACGATCATTATTTCATAATTATATCATGAATGTATGATGTGATTTGTGGATAAACATCAGGATATGTATAGTTCAACATGTTGTCTCATCTTTAAGAAGATTGTGAGGAGAAATAAAGATATGAATAAAATGATGTTTGCACTGGATATGTGTGAAATTGATAGATTGATCATGATCCTTCAATACATAACATTCTTATATCTCTATCTATCACTTTATCTAGTTTTTTCAACATTATAAAGTGACCAGTAAAATGAGAAAAACAATTCATTGTTTTTTTTGGTGATTTTATCCAAGTAAATAATAACCTAATTAATGTTTAATATTTGGTTCTTATGGTGAACAGGTTGAGAGAAAATGTGAAAAGGCCAGTGGAAAGTGTGACACCAAATTCACCTTCTCAGCATCCTTCAAAAAAATTGTTTGATTATTATACATGGGTCTATTCACTTACCATGTCATGAAATTAGTCTATGAAAGTTTAAAATTAAATGAATAGAATCAAATAATCAAGTGGTCATTTCTTTTTTAGGTATATTAATCAATTAAATGTAATGTTTATGTAATACTTCATGGGTATTAAATACAATATTCCTATCACATGAGTTCATTTTAATATAGTAACCAAGTAATTATATAAACATTACAATAAGTAAGGTAAATTATCCAAGAGGCTAAGAAAGGGTGATTCCAACGTTAGAGGAGAGAAATACACTACTTCCCATTGACATGACTAATTTTTCTAGTTGAACTTTACTTAAGTATTATTGAAACATTAATATCATGTGTCCAATGGACATAAAGAGAAATTATTCTAGTTTTAGAATTAATTTTTTTTGTGGTGTTTAATACTTAAACAATAGTTTTAAATTCTTGAATCATTAGAAATACCTGATGAATATAAAATGTAAGACTTATATACCCAGTTGTGGAAAGATAACACTTTTCCAAAAAAACTAATAGTGGATGTCAAGAATATACACAGTATGGTATTTAGAACCTGTATAGATAAACACCTTAGTAATTAATGATGTATATACTTATTTGTTTTGGAAAAGAAACCTTTAGAAATAAAGGTAAGCCACAAATATTTTGGAATTGGATCATCTAGTGAGCATTAACTATTGAAAGGGCATGATATTGGTAACTATACTTCATGATATTCCATCAAGATATTTAAGGAATTTAAAATTGAAGTAAATAAAATCCATGGTCAAAATATATAAGAATCTTCAGGCCCATGTGCTAAATAATATCTTGACCAATCATTCGTCGATCATTATAATACAGCGTGGAGTAACTCCTAAACACACATTACCTTATCCTCGTCAAGATATGATTCCAATAAGGAGGATCGATGTTGTGTCTTACACAAAAACATTGATCAAGAAAATGTATCATGGTTTAATTCCTAAACACACATTTTCTTACGCACATCAAAATCATGAAGTATGTAAAAGAGCATCAATAATGAGACTTATATAAATTATGGAAACTTCTATTATATTTTGAGACAAGCTTTGAAAATATTTGAATTATTCCATAAAAACATTCCAACTATCACTAAAAATGGATATTATATGAGTTACAGTATGATATAAATCCATTATTTCATAAGAACGTGTTTTTAGATGCAAAGAGTTCTTTAGTATATTAAGAAAATTGCATCAAGAAAAATGAATTGTGTATCTAAGTTAGTATCATAAAGTTCTTATAGAATATTATAAAAATACCTAAGATAGAAAATTGATAGTCAAGTTCTAGACTATATTTATATAAGATAATTTCCATCTCTATTTTGAGATAGTGGGAGCAATATTGTCTTGAATTTAGTCAATGGTAAAGATGCAAGTGGTTGGAATAAGAACAAGTTCCATAATGGAATATTGAAATGTAATGTTTTGGAGAAACATACTGTTTAGGAATATTAAATACATTGTAATGGTTTTATATTCCCCATGGACAATGATGCATTATTCATTGAGAATAATGGATCCTACAAGTAAGAAGTAAATGTAAACAAGATAATATTGAAATGATCAATTAAAATTAAATAATGGATCCAATGTATCTAAGTGTAGGGATTATTATTTTTGGATAATTCAGTAGTTATTCAAGTTAGATTATACATTGGTGGTACAACCATGAAACCAATAAGGTTCTATTAGTAAGACGTATCCAAAAAGGGGTTTTGACATCATAGAATGCCTATAATGGTTGAAAAGTACTAAATCTAGTTTAGGCTTGAAGTAAGCAATATGATCAAAAAATATTCATTTGGAATGATTTTTTTACATGTGTATGAAATAGGCTAGTGTGAGCACCACTATTTTCTAAGTAAAATATATTTGTTAACATATCGACAACAATTATTAGTCTTATAGTTAGTTAAGACTAGGATGAAAGTAACTCTCTAGATATTGACTTAAAGTAGAAACCTAAGTTCTATGGACCATGATCCAATGAGGTAGATCTATCGGTTTCTTAAACCTAGTCAATGGTAAATATACTAACAAGGTCTTAAAAAATAAAAATTAGAACAATTTGAGAGAAAAAGGATTACTAATATCACATGGCATAAATATATCCAAGAAGAAATTCATTAGAAGAGGAGGATATTTAAGAGGTGATTATAATTCTATAAGTGGCTGCAATGGATCTATCCCATAGGTCATGATATGTACTATATATGATATTGCTAAGATATACTTTATGCTAGGAAAATATCAGTTATATCTAGGAGAACTGTAATGTAATTAGTTATAACTATCCAATTGTACTTGATAAATTACCAAGGATATGTACCTAGTGCTTAGAGAGGAAAGGCCTCTATATATATGGGGAAAAAAGTAGTATTTATTTTGATAAATATGATCTTATATCATAGTTAGGCCAAGTTAATGAGTAATACAATCTCATATAAGCTAGTTGTAGCTATATATACAAATACTGAGTTCGTTGTGAATCCAGAGGTAGCTAAAGAAGTGTTGTAAAATATGAAATAATTTGTTCTAGTTCTTAGAATCATACATAGTACATAAATCTTTACAATGATATTAATAATTATAATACTACTACTGGTACTATCCATGATGTCAAGTTTTTGTATTGTAAAAAATGGATATACTCTAATATATCAACTCTTGAGAAGTCTTACTCAAAAATGTAAAGTCACATAGAGAATAATATCCATATAGTGGAGATGTGGCAGGCCCATGAATAAAGTCATAACACAACAAAAACATGATTTTATCATGTGATAGCTAATAAGGTTGTCAATCAAGTTGGATTTAGTGAAAGTGGGTGTGTTGTAATAGTGGGTTCCCAAGACCTAACTTAAACTATATATTTTGATTACCGTGTCATACATTTAGTGAGTTATGTACGATTTCCACTTACCATAATAGTGTTGATATTTCTATGTCCACTTCTTATATGGTAATTACATAGACTATTTGTCATATCAAAAGGTTGTAGCATCTCCCAAGCTATAATGAGGACCTCGATATACTATGAAATTAATTTTAAAAATATGTATTATGGTATATATATATCATACTAATTGGAAACATTTGATGTCTAACTATCAGGTGTTGGGGGCTCATAAACATTGAGACTTCTCATGTAGTTCTCACTTAGTGATCTCTAGTTTGCGAGTTCATAAGGAAAGACCCTCCAATAACAACACCACATGTTTTATGTGTAATTATTTATTTCTGTCTATGAACATGTGTATTGGTGACTTGACTTAATTTCATTATCAATGTGTACCATTTGATCACACACTATGATGCAAAGAAAAAATCATGGAATTGAATTCATGAAGCGGTGGCTTGTGTTGGGTGCATCTTTTTTGGTATGGAATTTGTTGAATATTCAAGATAGAATTCATCACTTCTAAGTTGAGGAAGTGATATCTTAGGAATAATTGATAAGTATGGTAGTAAATTCATAAATCTTTGTCCAAGTTAGTCGAAGGTAAGTATGTCTAGGTAGATCAAAATACAATAAAGAAATAATATATGCTGACATAAGTTGTGCATCCTACTTTATGAGATATTGTGAGACAAAGAGATTGTATTACACAACATGTGTTTGTAGGAAGGGTTTCCATTATTATGAATTTTCCATATCTCATTAGTTTTCATGACGTATTGCTAGACTCCACTCTTGGTCTGTTAATAGTATTTAATCATATCGATATAAGGCCCTAGAGGGTCACACACAATAGAATATTCAATAGTCTGCCCTATTCTAATGAATAGGTGTAGAGAACATGGTGGGACCCGCCATATGGTCTAATATTTTTCTATGTTTTAATGATAACTAATGAATATATAAATTAATTTTTATTCGATTATATAATATTTGAATTGAATTTGTTTATGTAATTATTCACAAGGTATTAAATGAATACATGGAAAATATTATATGAATGAATATTATTTTAATATTCAAGGTTCATTTAATATTTGTGGGAATTATAAGTCGATTTAATGACTCAATTTTATCATGTAATATATTTATTATATATTACAAGTATGTGATAAAAATATAAATGAAATTATGACACATCTAGTTCATCGTTACATGAAATTTACTACTTATTTGGTAGACGTTTTATTTCTGGGGGTTGGGAACCCTTTTTGGTTATTTTGGAAATCAACTATATAAGTAGAGGTGTAGTTCTATTCCATAGACTATTCCTTCATTTAGAATTGAGAGATTCTCTATCCTCCCACATCCTAGATAGGTAAAGGCTTTTTCTGAGAGAACAATCCAAGAACACCTTCATAGATCAAAGGGACTAGATAGAGGTGATCATCGCGACGTTGAATAAATCATTGGAGCTCTGTTCTAGAACTTGGATTTCTAATATTTTAGTATACATGTATTATTAAAGTGTTTGTGGATAGTCTGGAGGTGTTGAAGTTTGGTTCCTTCAATCAACACTCATCAGCATCGACCGAAAGACGAGTGCACCATCGATTTTAAAAATGTATTTATTATTTTATTTTTGTGCTTATTAAATTCATGTGAGATATTTGGACCATTGTTGAGCTTCAAATCACTAGAAACAACCAAGTTTCATCACTGTGCTGATGAAAAAATTTTAATCTTCAACCCACTGGCTTCCGCTGCATTCCATGGTACCTTCAAAACACATGGATTCTTTCTCATTAATGTATCACAAGAATATGATTATCACAGGTATATAAATTAAATCCATATTCATGAGATCTATATAGTTATTTCATTCGTGTAATTCATGGACATATTGATTTCATGGAGTTTAAATAACACCAACTTAGATATTAAGGACATATGCAATGCATGATATGCATGGTGACTTCACTGGATCCTCCTACTCATTTGGTTATCGTATAATGTAAAGTTTAATGAGTTGGAATTTACATGGAGTTTCATCCATGTACATGATACATGATCTGGATGAAGTAGTATTTACTCATGTGTTATAATGAATGAGTAAATTCAATTTCCCAATTAGTATCCTTACAGATTATAACATATCCATGCTATGGTTGTCTATGTATTGATTCCATTTTTCTTGGATGAAACTCCACTATACCTAAATACTCACTTTATCCTTCTCCTTTTTTAGAGGCTCAACAGTCCGTTGAAGAAGGATAGATCTCATCCATATGATGGATGATTCAGTTGAAACCTATGGATACAAATTAGAGAGGGGGTTTATTTTAGCTACCTTTTATGATCTTTATCAAGCTTGTTCAAAGCTATTCACTTCGGTGTATGGTATTCCATTTACAATAGTGTTCTTCATTTCAGTTTTTTAAATAGTTCCATATTTCTTTCATGTGACTCTCAGGCATGGGTTTAAATACATACAATTGACATAATAAGTGTTATTAGTATCATTTGAAAACCTTTAGTGGTAACAAAGTTAATTTGTGATTAAATTTTACGAAATCATGAATGGGAAATGAATAAAATGAGAGATAGAGTGTTGTGTATGGATTTTAAGGAAATTTGGGTTAAATGGATTACCCTTATGCAAAAGAATTCTATGTTAGGGACATCCTATATTACCCTTATGTAAAATCATTTTTTGAAAGGGTCATCATGTATTACCCTTATGCATAATTTTTCTACGTAAGGGTCATATGGACTTACCATTATGCAAAGTGGTCTACGTAAGGGTAATCCCCTAGCTTGCATGAAGGTGACATACTCATGTAAGGGTAAGCTCTCAATTCCCTTGGCTGCATTAGGGTAAGTACCTCCTCATGTAAAAATAAGTTTTGTAAAGGTTGTTTTTTAAATTTAGTTATCTATTTTAAAGGCTTGTGCAAAGGACATTGCATGTCGCCTTGACATAGTAGGGGGTATTGAGTTCACGTAAAGGTAGCTTGGTACATAACCTTACATTAAGAGTTCACATAAAGGTAATACCTATTATACCCCTATGAAAAGTTTTCTATGTAAGGTTCATAAATATCTACCATTATGTAGACCATCTACATAAGGGTGGAAGGAGTATACAATTACATAGAATATAGATTATGCGTAAGGGTAAACAAAAAATCATAATTTTTTTAAATCATTTAATGATTTTAATAGTTTATAAAATGTTTATAAATAATTATAATAGGTATTTTGGGATATTTTATTTTATAAAAGGTTTATAGATTAACTAATTATAAATTTTTTATAATTAGTTAAATTTTTATGAAACATTTTATTCACAAATTTTAAATTTTAAAATTTAAAACACCTTTTAACAAATTTTAAGGCATGTATTATGATATTAAAATAAAATTATTTATTTATAAATCATAAGATATAATTTATAAATAGTTATAAATTATGAAATATGGACCAAATATAAAAATTTTATATTTAAATGATAAATGTTTAATAAATAATTAGATTAAATTATTCAAATTAAAGGGGCCTTATTTGGAACATTATTTAACCCACATAAAAAGGGTTTTGATGATTTAATTGATCAAATTTTAAATTAAAATTAAATATATGGTATTTATATTGTGTAAAACGTTTGTATAATAGAAAATTGGATTATAAAATTGTTTATAATTCATAAAATATCATGTATTTAAAAGTTAAATGTCATATAATGATAAATATGAAAGTTTTCATATTGTAATGAACATAAAGTGTTTATATTCAAAATTTTAAAATAAAAATAATATATTTATTTTCAAAATTATGGAAATTCCATAAAGTTAAATATTAAATTAGAAAAGGGTTTATATGTAGCTTTTATTTATGAAGTATTCATAATTGTTTAGCTCATGTTTAAATATTTAAATTGTTTGTTTATTTAAGGTATATTCCCTACTTTATTCATGTTTTGAAAAAAAATTGAAATGTGAATATTGTGTATTATTTAGTTTAATTGTTAATATACTTATAGATAGAGCCTTTATTTACATTCTAAGTGTGATAATGAATTTATTTTTTCATCTACCATGACCACGGTTTGTAATTGAATTTATAAACTTGAATTTAGTTATTGAATATAGTTTATGAATATTAGGTTTTAGAGTTATGATTAATTTAGTTCCCACTTGAGTAAAGTATCCCCATGTTGAGTTAATTTGGGTTGGGCTACCTACCTACCTAGAGGCTTATTCCATGTCTAGGATGGTGAATGGAGTTGGCTATCTATCATTCTATTCTTACTCATATGGATATTTTCTACCTAGTATAACTCTATGCCTATACATGAAGTGTTCATGTACCTTATTCATTTTATGCATTGTGATATGTATGATTATACTTGAATTATATTTTTGGGTGAGTAACAAAAACTTATGGTTTTTGTAAAGAGTTACACATCAATGTGGTTTGAGGATATTGGTTTAGTGGAGGGAATAGGATTCAAAACGAATTTAATAGAATCATACATTCATTAAAAGGTAATAACATTAGATAATTTAGTAATATTAAACCACATTCAAATACTAAGTCTTATATTCCTTCTAAAGTGGCACTTGTCAAGACCTTGTCATCTAACTGGGTATTTTCATGCCAAAGTGGGTGCCATTGGATTATCTTGTGTAAGGTAAGGAAGTAATGAGTGATAAGGGATAACCCTCATGTAGTTTCACATAAAATCAGGGTTCCCCTATATTGTCTTGGGATTAGATCATTTTTTAATGTTTTATTTAGCTTACACTATCTAATAAACCCAAAGGGTTAAGATACCAGAGGAATAGAGTTGATTGTATCCGTATGATAGATTGGACAAAGAGGTGTCTGGTCAACTATCCAAGAGCCATATATGATATAATTGAGATGATTCCCTACCTAAATAAATAATTGGTGTGTTTCACACCAAAGAGAGGTTATTTTCTTAGTGAAATATGTATCTTTTATCCCCAATGGGTATGATGAATTTTAAAAAAAATCACCATTTTAGTGGGATGTCATTTAATATAATTACTTATAAAATGGTTACTAATAATATTTAATAATAATTTTATAAAATAATTTATTTTAGAAAATATCATCATAATCATCATCAAAATAAACTTTATGATCAGTCCTTGATATGGAGAATATTAATTTAATAATATCTTAAGACTGATAACTTAAGAAAATTTCTTAAGAAAGATTGGTGTTAAGGAAAATTCTATATGTTGGATCTATTCCTTACTGAGCAACCAAGAGCTGAAATTATTCAAAAATTTAATATAGATTCTTATGTAAGAATAATTTTATTCATTCTAAAGTTCCTAGGTGGTCGCACAATCACCTTTGGTCAGACAACCCTTAAAATATCTCATGACATCATCATGACATAGTTATGATGTCATTAAACATACTGAAACCCTAAAACTGCATTTTTACTATTCACTGGAAATTCATCTTTCTCAGAAAAATCCCAAAATTTCACCTTAACCAAATATCGATGCTCTGATGACAAATATGAACTCTATTTTATACAAATAATTTTCTAAATATTTTTAATTTAATTTTTAAATAAATACACTATTCACCTAAAATTCATTTTTTTCAGAAAAATCCCCAAAAATTACCATAACATAATATCAATGCTCTGAGTTCAAAAATAAAGTCCATTTTATAAAAATAATTTTCTAAATATTTTTAATTTAATTTTTAATTAAAAAACACTATTCACCTGAAAAAACTAATACTTGACTAATAATTTATGAAACCGTTATTTACCCATTTTATTGAATCACGTTACTTAATCAAGGTGCCTAGATTATATTAAAACTTTCTTTAAGTGAGATTACTAATCCATTTGGTCACATTACTAATCCTAAGCGTAAAATCACTATTCATAATTTACTATTCATCAAAAAATAATTTGATCTTATTAGACTCCAAATTCCTTACTGAACACTTTTTCAGAAGACCATTTTTTGAAAATCATTACACATCATTAATTATTTAAGGTTTACATAAATATTTTAAAATATCCTTTTTTTTCAAAACTCATCAATAAAATACATCCTAAAATTATCCGGACATTTGAAATTTCACAAACTTCACTAAAGGAAGAAATCTCAATTTATTCATCCCAAAGGATTACACAAAGAAGCTATGGTCTCATCACATTTCCCCTTATAACACCAGCATATGACCTAAGTGTAAGGTGTGCTATGGTGAGAGAATCGGAGGGCAGCTCGGCCAACATCGCACGAGTAATAATTTCTATCAGTTTGAACTTCTCGCAAAGGTGATTCTGTTATAGCTTCACATGATGAAGTTCGGCTTGGGTTTGGTCCAGAGCAAAGCCCAGTGGTGTTACCTCCTTCCCATGTTCTGTTCGATGGGCTTCGATCGGCCCAAGACTACTGGATGAGGCCATCAAATATTATTTCTATATTAATTAACCAAGATCCTTTGTATTTAGAGACAATAATCAAAACGTTTAGTTCCAATGTTCATATTGACCAATGGTCATATAACTGTCAAAACCCAATGGTCTCATTTTAATTATACTTATGTTATCAAATGAAATAAAATAACACACAAAATTAGGAAACAATATTTATTCAAAATTTTGGGTTGTTACAATCTTCCCCCCTTAAGAAATTGCGTCCTCGCAATTTTTAAAATTGGGATTGGAAATTTCATTTAAAGTCCCACATTAGAAAAAGAGTCAATAACACTATTACATTAAAAGAAAGAAAGGGAAGTAAAATGGTCACCTGAGTTAACCCATACTAGGATTCCATGTAGAAAAACATGGACATGGAGGAGAAAACAAAGGGTCACGTTCTGAGGGAGAGTGATAGAAAACATGATTAGGATAAAGTTAACAACAAGAAAATCATAAACTTATGATGGGTTAAATGGTATTTGATTTCCCAGTGGGAAACATTAACAGACAATATTTTTCTTTTACATTCCTTTTCATAGTTTTGAGGAATTCATTTACTACATAGAATAAAACACAGGGAAATATACCTACCTTCAAGTAGAGTTTCATCCTTTAATAAGTTTCTACCAAAACTAATCTTTTCTCCAAACGATGAGCATTCAAAACTACTTGGTCTTATTAAAGCACAAGAATCATCTTCTATAGAATCACATAATCCACCAAAGATTATCTATATATTTCTTCTATTATCCTGAAAAGAGAAAGGGTAAGATAAAACAACTCTTCAAAAAAAAATCCCATAGGAAGGGAAACTTATTTAAATCATCAAAATTCTATGGTACTACACAAAGTTTATCATAGAACATTCCATAAATAACTGTCCTTAAAATTACTCAAAATAAACCAAACTAAGATTGAAACCCAATTATAAGAACGATCTCATAACATAGTCTTCAAAGATAGACTTTATCGTTCATCTCCAAACGACATCAACCACTCTTATCATCTTATAACAAAAGTAACTAACCTAATCAAATTTTCCCCAAGATAGGTTAATCATTTCCATAAGTAACCTATATTACCATATCTTTACCTTAAATTCATTGATTCTTCAAAATATAAGTCAACCTTTACTCCCCAAATAAAATACCTTAGTAATCTATTTACCTCGATCAAATAGGGTTCCCAAAATAGTGAACGTATTCCAAAATAATAATCATCTTTTAATCCCCTAATCACCCTTTTTTTCAAGAAGAACCACTTCACTACATCAACATGTGGTACATAATAATAGATGTTTTCCTTAATGATATAAAATCATCTTAGGTAGTGACTCGATGATCTTAGAAAACATAAAAGATATGCTCATAGAGAACGAACTAAAATATAACATGACATAGACAATTATTGCGAATACGTTACATGTACTTTATTCATCATGATCCATCTCAGCATAGGACTTGTATTGTTCCCTTGTCCTCGAAGATTGTTGATGCTCATCATGTCTCTCATCCCTTCCCAGAGAGCATTTCCTTGGATAATGTCTAACTTCTCCACAATTACGACATTGAAAAGTATAAGGTACATTAGACCAAACCTTATCTCTATTCATCACATTATCCATTTTTTTAAAGCAATTGGCTACTTTATGACCTATCTTACCACACTTAAAACATCTCCCGGTTCCTTTGTGACAATCTCTATGGTGCCTCTTCCCACACTTTTTTCAAAAAAAAGAAATTGGGTCTTCTTTCCCTTATCAACTTTATCATATGAACATCCTTGAGACTTTGTCTTCTTCTTCCTTGATGAATTAGGGCATTCAACTAGGTACCAATTATTAATTGTGATTTTTGATAGCTAGTTTGGCATAATCACAATATGTTCAACTTGATCTCTCATCATCTCTGTCACATTAATAGGGAAATCGTCACATTTCCTATCACATTGGTTGTTGGGAAATGTTCTTCCATTTCCTGCCATTAACTAAGAAAAGAAAGTATAATTAGGGGCTTAAATACTTAGCCAATAATCATAAAAAGGAATCTTTAAGCATAGAAGGATAAACTTTTAGAAGGAAAGTATACCCTAACATTTGATCCCCTAGGTACCAATCTAGGTTATCCTTGATCATATATTCTTATGTGAATCTTTATTTTATTTTATCCTTGTTCCTTTAATAATGGTTCATACTAAGCTTATGAATTTACCAAAGCATATCCCTCGGGAGTGTCGTAACCAAGAGTGCAGCAAGTCCCGTTGTCGTGTACCATTTTCCGTTCGAGTCTAGCTCAATGTGGTGTTTTCAGGTTTTACCCCTATATACATCTGTTCCAGAACCACCTCTACCTACTCGTATCTAGACTGGGATGTATTTTCTTGGCAACCCCTTACTCAATACTCACCAAAATACTAGGAATATTTCCTATATTTAAACATTTCAATAGGTTTCTTCCTAAAGTTTTCACATCCTAATTTCCACAAATAACTAAACCATCCTTTGATACCAATGATGACATCCCACCTTTTTATAACATAACTTTTCATTACATTTTACAAAACCGTGGATCTTTAAGGTTTAGTGTCTTGAAAACCAGGAACTTAAAATATGTAAACATAAAACATCCTTCTTAAACACTTGAAAGGCTTCTCCTTATGTTCATCCTAGGTTCATTACTGCATCTCATAACCTGGGGACATACATCAAAAGAACGGGTGAGCAGAAGGCCCAGTAAGGGAAACAAGGGAAACATTTAACATGTGAACTTGAGATACATCAACAATGTCATGAAAAAGAACTTTAAGGAATGAGAAAGAAATCATGAGGCATATCATAATAAAAATAACGTATTTCATAACTTGAATATGTGGCTACAACATTTAACATTGACAATCATTTTCGTTTCACCAAGTTCCATCCCCAAGGGGTCATTAAAAATTACCAAGGTTATTCACCAAGGCGTCGTTAAAAATGGTCATCTCTAGAGATTAAGTCTTTACCCAATGCATTGGAGCGCTATCAGGGTGCACCCTTAAATTTTCCTTTTTTATCATGTGATCCACGTATATCATCATCAAACATTTCATAAATAACCCATGTAGCATAAAATAAATGGGTTTCATTTCATAATCATAACGTTTTAAAAACTTCTTTAAAGACATGATCTTTATGTTACTTTAAACCCACGGAAAAGGAAAGCGGGTCTCATGTATGTAAATCCAAGAATTTAAAACAGTAAATTTTGGTATATATGTGAATAAACCTTTAGAATAAAGAGATTTGAGTATTCACTTAATAAAATAAATGAATTTGAGAATGAGAGAGAGACATTTTGAGACGGAAATTCTGCAGCGTAACGTCTATGTTACGAGGTTTTAGAAAACATTGAAAAGAGAGGGGACATGGGTCACCCACTCATAAATGATCCATAAAACAATAGGGGAACATAATATAAAGGATTTAAGAACATTGTAATGAAATTTGAAAGATATACCATATGAAATGAATAACATGAAAGGAAGACAAAAATAAGATTTCTCTTATGAAAATTCGGCAGCCTAACGGCGTCACTTAAAACTTCAAAAAAAAAAAGAATTGATGAGGTCAAATAGGGTATCTCATCATATGAACATAAAATATCAGTATGATAGATATAGAGATCATACCCCAACATAATAAAAAGGAACATGAAAGACTTGACATGAAAATAGATCTTGAAAACGAGAAGGGTGAAAGAATCCCTTAAAAATTCGGCAGCCTAACGGCGCCACTTAAAACTTCAAAATAATGAATTGAAGAGATCAAATAGGGTCTCTCATAATATTAACATAAAAGATAATTATGATAGATATAGATATCATACCACAACATAATAAAGAGGAACTTGAAAGACTTGACATGAAGGTAGAACTTTAAAAAAATGAGAAAGGTGAAAGAATCCCTTAAAAATTCAGCAGCCTAACGGCGTCACTTAAACTTTCTTAAAATGAATTGATGAGAGCAAGAGGGGTTATCTTATCATATGAACATGAAAAGGGAAGTAAGATGAATATAAAAGATCATCCGCCAACATAATATCATGGAGCATAAAATAAATGACATAAAAGAGATTACTTGAAAAGAAAGAGGGAGGTAGGATCTCTTACCTTAAATGTAACTCTTAAAACTTGAAGGTTGGGACCTTGAGGGCTTGAGGGCACCTTGGGAGGACTCCTTGGGAGGTAATGAGACCATAGATTCTTTGGGGGATATTTGGGAGTGAAAAATAAAGGAGGAAAGGGTGGGTATTTATAGGGAAGGTGAGGTGATACTTTAATAATTTCAAGGGACACCTCACAAGTGGTTTTCTCAAAACCATGGGCTCTCCCATGGTATTTGCCATGGAGTTAGGCCACATGGGGCCCCCAATACAATACTTCATCACCTTTGGTCATCCAACCCTTAAAATATCTCATGAAATCATCATGACACAGTTATGATGTCATTAAACATATTGAAACCCTAAAATTGCATTTTTACTATTCACTGAAAATTCATCTTTATCAGAAAAATCTCAAAATTTCACCTTAACCAAATATCGATACTCTGATTAAAAATATGAACTCTATTTTATAAAAATAATTTTCTAAATATTTTTAATTTAATTTTTAAATAAATACACTATTCACTGAAAATTCATTTTTTTCAGAAAAATCCCCAAGAATTACCATAACATAATATCGATGCTCTGAGTTCAAAAATAAAGTCCATTTTATAAAAATAATTTTCTAAATATTTTTAATTTAATTTTTAATTAAAAAACACTATTCACCCGGAAAAACTAATACTTGACTAATAAATAATGAAACTGTTATTTACCAATTTTATTGAATAACATTACTTAATCAAGGTGCCTAGATTATATTAAAACTTTATTTAAGGGAGATTACCAATACATTTGGTCACATTACTAATCGTAAGCGTAAAATCACTATTCATAATTTACTATTCATCAAAAATTAAGTTGATCTTATTAGACTCCAAATTCCTTACTGAACACTTTTGCAGAAGACCATTTTTTGAAAATCATTACGCATCATTAATTATTTAAGGTTTACATAAATATTTTAAAATATCCTTTTTTCAAAATTCATCAATAAAATACATCCTAAAATTATCCGGACATTTGAAATTTCACAAACTTCACTAAAGGAAGAAATCTCAATTTATTCATCCCAAAGGATTACACAAAGAAGCTACGGTCTCGTCACATTTCCCCTTATAACACCAGCATATGACCTAAGTGTAAGGTGTGCTATGGTGAGAGAATCTGAAGGCGGCTCAGCCAACATCGCACGAGTAGTAATTTCTATCAGTTTGAACTTCTCGCGAAGGTGATTCCGTTCTAGCTTCACATGATGAAGTTCAGCTTGGGATTGGTCCAGAGCAAAGCCCAGTGGTGCTACCTCCTTCCCAAGTTCTGTTGGATGGGCTTCGATCAGCCCAAGACTACTGGATGAGGCCATCAAATCTTCTTTCTATATTAATTAACCAAGATCATTTGTATTTAGAGACAATAATCGAAACGTTTAGTTCCAGCGGTAATATTGACCAATGGTCATATAACAGTCAAAACCCAATGGTCTCATTTTAATTATACTCATGTTATCAAATGAAATAAAATAACACACAAAATTAGGAAACCAGATTTATTCAAAATTTTGGGTCGTTACATTACACCCTTCAAAAGATCTCCAATCTCTTTATCTATTAGCACTGACTTATTCAATTCCCAGTGTCATAGATAGTGATTCTACATCTTACAACATTCTTCTGTATTCATCATCATCACTATAATACAATCTTTATTTTTGATACTTTTCATAAGGAACCTTTTTCCTATATACTTTCATTGGGAAACTTTTCTTAAGGATCCTAGAAAACCTTTTCCTAAAACTTACTCATTGGATTTACTAAATTCTATTGAAAATAAATATAATAAGTCAACATCATAATCTAATAGGAACTATAATCTCACCCTTTGGATTTTTTATCAATTCCAAATATATATCTAACCCAAGCCTTTTACACATATCATTACATGATTTTAAGCATCATATTATAATCCAAGGATCGTAAAGTCTAGTGTCTTGGAAGACTAGGTACATAAAACTGAAAACATGGAACTAAATAAAACATTTCATTGTTTAATATTCAAAAAGATATCCTAACCACCAATGTGATCATACATATTTATTGGATAACATGGGTATAACATGAACAAAGGGATGATCTAAAATCCCAGTAAGGGAATAAGCATAATAATAAATCTTTAGCACATGGGTTTGAAGGCATGGCATAATGATATGAAAAGGCATGGAAATGATTAAATCATAATATATGAACATGGGTCCATATTAACATGGATTCATAATAATGTGTAAGAAATATAAAACATGAATTTATCCTGATTCAAGGATCATTTCACATAGAGGATCACAAGTCAAGGTTAACCACCAAGACCATTCCACATGGTAGCACGAGTCAAGGCTAACCGCCAAGACCGTTGCACATGACGTCTCATGAGACTCAACTTTACCCAATTAGTTGGAGTTATATCTTGGTTCACCCATCATAACATGTTCATGAACATTATTTATACATACATAATTATATATAATCAATCATACATAAACATAAGGGTGACCCATGGAAAAGAATTGGGTATCACATTCATGTCATAAAGCATAAAATGGGATTATCATAAAAGTGTCCATGAAGGAAAGGAATTATATCATTCATGGAAATTAATAAGGTATAATAGTCATATATCATGATAAGTGATTTCAATTTTAATTGATAATATAAAAAAAGGGCATTTAAGAATCTTTAGAATTAAAACATTTTAGTGTGGTTTAAGGAAATATCAAAGATCACTCAAAACAGAAAAGGGCGTAATATTTTATGTAAACCCAGAATTGAACTAATAAGGTTTTAATAATAAAAATAGTGATTTTATAAAAATAATTGTGGCTTAAAGATATATTATATAGTGTACTTGGAAATGGGAAATAATTCGGGAAGTTCCCTTAAAACGGGTTTTCTTATCGGGAAGTATTGAGGAAGGAATCAATTAAAAACATGTATATCCCCAGAAGAGAATGATGAATGGATATTGATGCATGAGTTTTTATTATATAAAAATTATTTAGAAGATGTAAATAAAAATAAAATATAACTTCATTTGGGTAAAAATAATGATAGAGCAACCTAAAGGAATAAAAGAGGTTCAGGTAGAATCCCTTAACTTAAGTTTGATGGTGTCCTTCACTTGATTTTAATGTCCTGGATAACAAAATTACATTAATTAATTAATATATATAACCTATTTTTCATTCATTTGATTAATTATAACCTTATTAAATTCATTAATTACCTTTTTTAAGGCTTAAGAGGTTCAATTTCATTGTTCGGGTGGGTTTGTTTCCTTGGTTTTCATGATTGATTTACTTATATACATATAAGGATAAACTTTTAGGATGAGAATGGTTTTACATAATCAGAGTTATATTTTATTAAGAAAATAAAGAATATTACGTGGTTATAAAATTCATTTGGTTATTTTTAGTGAAGATGAATCATTATATAAAACTTTAATAATAACTGTTTTGGTTAAATAGCGGTTTTTGTTCACATTAAACACATTTTGCTTTATAAATTAGTATCATGTGTAAAAAAGATTCCAAACTCTTAAATTAGACATAATAAATAAATTATAGTATTTTTCAACCATAAAAATCGTTTCATGACCAGAATTAAAGATGATAATACAAATTGAAAACCCATCATCCTTGAACATGATAAATTAACACATATCGAATGGTCTTTTCATTTCTACAATAAAAGGAATGGAAAGGAGAGATGATGATGAATTATTACATTATCATAATTAAATTACAATACATGTAAGGTACTGGAGTTATCATAACATTTGGACGAAAGGAGGTGAGGAAAGAAAAATAAAGAAAGGAACTTGAAAGAAAATAAAAGAAATGAAAAGAGGAGTTTACCTCTTGAATATAACTTCCTTGAGAACCTCTTTAGGGGAGAGGATTTGGTATTTTGAAGATAAAAAGGGCTTAAATACATGGTATATGGGATTTGGGATATATTTGAGTATAATTTAGATAAGTAACTAGGATTGATAGGAGTGAAGAGAACAGGTAAAGAGTGGTGGTATTTATAGTGGACGAGAGGAGGGGTTTCCCATTATTTTAATCATTAGTTTAATATTTTTGTTCAAGAATATAAATAGTCTTGATTATTGTGAAAAAAATAGTAACTATTTCATGTGATTTTGAACCAAAGTCTATTTAAATCATCCATGACTCTAGCATGATGTACAAATTCATTTATTTATCATTTATCGTAAATTATCATATTTAAATATTCACAAAAAATTTAAGTATTTTAGAAAAATCCCAAATATTCACCTTAACCATTTTTCAACATGTTGAAACAAAAATTTAACTTCATTTTTCAAAAATAATTTTCTAAATATGAGAAATTCAATTTTTAATTAAAATCATAATTTACATGAAAAATACAAATTTCAAAATTAAAACTACTTTTCTAACACTTTAAAAAATTAATTAAGGTCTCATAAAATTATATTATAATAATAAGTCATAAAAATAAATATTTATGGATAATTTTTATGAAAATAAATTTTTATTTAAATTATTAAATTAATCATAAAATTGTAATTAGATATACATTATTTACAAAAATACCAACACTTTATTAATAATTTTTAAAATATTTACTAATGTATACTATGTTATATTTATATCATATTATCACTTATAAGATGGATAAATTTTATTTATACTTTATTTAGCGAGGTTACTATTAAATTGTTTGGTTTACTATTCATAAGGGTCACATTACTATTCCAAAGGTCAAGTTACTATTTCATCAGTATGTGTTTCTTAACTTCTAGAGATACATTTTATTTCACTCATTATTCTTTTATAAGATTTTTATTGTGTTCTATATATAATATTATATTATTATACTATAATACATAATTATAAGAATGTAATTTCATTGATAAAATATTGGATCATTACATTCTTCCCCCCTTAAAAAATTTCACCCTCGAAATTTCATTTTACATTATAAGTAGTAAACAGGTGTGGGTAATTTTACTTTATTACCTCCTACAGTTCCCATGTTGCCTCTTCATACATATGGTTCTACCATATTACTTTGACCAAATGAGAAGTCTTGTTACGTATAATTTTATCTCTATGATCCATGATCTTCATTGGATGCTCCTTTTACGAAAGATCATTCTCCAAATGCACCACCTATAAATATAGTACATGTGAAGGATCTAGGGTGTAATTCCTTAAGAGGTATACGTGGAAGACATCGTGCACTTTAGATATTGTAGTTGGAAGTGCTAGTTGATAGTCCACAGCTTCAACACGATCAAGAATCTTGAACGGGACGATGTACCTGGGACTTAGATTTCCTTTCTTCCCAAACCTCATGAACTTCTTCCATTGATATATTCATAAGAATTCCATATCTCCAACATTTAACTCAAGGTACCATCAATGATTGTCTGCATAACTTTTATGTCGACTTTGGGCTACCTTGATGTTTTTCTAAATGACTATCACCTTCTCCACTATTTCTTCAACCATTTTAGGTCCTAGTAGAATACACTCTCCAACTTCATCCCAACATGCCAGTGTTCTGCACCTTTTCCCATAAATGTCTTTATATGGTGCCATTCAGATGCTGGAGTGGAAACTATTATTGTAGGAGAATTCGACCAGTGGAAGATGTTGGTCCCATCCTCCTTTGAAGTCTACCAAACATGCTCTCAATGTGTCTTCCAGTGTCAAAATAGTTCACTCAGATTGGCCATTAGTTTGAGGATGGTAGGTCATACTGTAGTTCAGTTCAGTACTTAGAGCATGCTAGAGACTTTTCCATAACTTCGATGTGAATCTAGAATATATATCGGATATAATAGATAGTGGTACTCCATGAATCCTTACCACCTATTTGATAAATATCCATGCAATTTTATCCAATTATAAGTCCTCTTGAATTGTGATAAAGTGATTTGTCTTTGTAAGATGATCTACAATGACCCATATAGCATTGTTTCTTCTAGATATCCTTAAAAGTCATTTGAAAAAGTCCATGTTGATGTTCTCCTACTTCCATGTTGGTATAGTTAGTGGTTACATCATCCGATTAGACATTTTCCTTTCAAACTTCACTTGCTGACATACTAGTAACTTTTATATATACTCAGTAATCTACTTCTTCATATTGTCCCACCAAAAGTTCTCTCGGAGATCTTGATACATCTTGGTGCTCCCTGGGTGAATAAAGAAGCTTGAGTTATTTTCTTCATTCAAAATATCCTTATATATCTTTGGATTGGATGGTACACATAATCATGACCCAAATCTTACAACTCCTTCCTCATCAATCTTGGACTCATAGGATTTCCCATTTCTAATAGCTTCCACCCTTTTCTAAATTTCCACATCTTTTCTTTGAGCATCCTTTATTTTCTCAGTGAGGGATGGTTGAGCAATCATTTGAGAAAGTATTGATTATGTTCCTCCATTAATGATTCCCATGTCCATCCTCTAAAATTCTAATAATATTAGATCCTTTTCAATTCTCATCATTGATAAAGATGCATGATCTGTTCTACTTAGAGCATATTCCACTTTAATTTTCTTACCATGATGCTAGTGGATTGGGAAGTCACAATACATGATGATATCTAACCATATTTTTTGGTGCATATGAAGCTCTTTATGTGTCAATATATATATGAAACTCTTGTGATCAGTATATATCTCACACTTCTCCACATAGAGATAATGCTGCCAAATTTTCAACACAAAGATCACAACCACTAACTCTAGATCATATGTGGGATAGTTTTTCTCATGTATTTTTAGCTTCCTTGAGGCATAGGCTTTCACATTATCATTTTTCATTAGTATATAACCTAATACTTTCTTTTAAGCATCACTATACACCACAAAGAGTTCTCCACTTGTTGGGAGTGTGAGTACTGGCATAGTGATAAGCCTCTTTTTGAGGTCCTTAAAGCTTTCCCCATGAGTCTAGACAAACTTCACCCCCTTCTATGATAGATTGGTCATTGTTCTGACAATTGTAAAAATTTATCCACAAATCATCGACAATACCCAACTTAACCAATGAAGCTACAGATCTCTGTTACAAATTTTGGCCTTATCCACACTTTAATTTCCTTTTTCATGAAAGGGTCCAAAGATATTCCTTTTCTAGTGATGACATGCACCAATAATAATATTTCCTCCATACAAAACTCACATTTACTATACATTGCATAAAGTTTCTCCCTTTTTGAATTCATCAACACAGTATTCAAATACTCCTTTTGTTCCTCCTTTCTCTTGGAATACATCATAATATCATCGATAAAGACTACCACAAATTTTTGGAGGTAATATCTAAAGACTATACTCATTAAATCCATTAATATTGTTGGAGAATTTTTTATTATAAAGGTAATAACTATGAACTCATAGTGTCCATACCTCATTCAAAATGTGGTTTTGGGAATATCTTCATTCCTCACCTTTAATTGGTGATATCCCGACTGAAGGTCCTCCTTAGAGAAATAACTAGCCTCGCGTATCTAGTTGAACAAGTCATTAATCCGATGTAGGTGATACTTTTTATTTATTGTGATTTTATTGATCTCGCGATAATCAATGCATACTAACATTGATATATCCTTCTTCTTAATAAATAGGATTGGTTCACCCCATGGTGGAGCACTCGGGCGTATAAAACCATTCTCCAGATTCTCCTGTAACTGCTACTTCAGCTCTTCCAGCTCAATGGCGGCCATTCTATAAGGTGTCTTTGATATAGTTAGGGATCCAAGAATAAGTTAAATTTATAACTCAACCTCATCAATAGGAAGACAAGACAACTCTTCATGGAATACATTAGTGTAATCCCTCATGATGGGAATGTCTTCGAGAAGTATCGCGTCCTTTGTCTCAATAATTTTTTCTAGACATGCTTGCACATAAGGAAGTAATATTCACACTTGATTAAATGATTCTAAAGAAAATTCATCTCCATCCTTACACTTTTAAATAATTAGAGGATTCTTCATGATGTGAAGAGTGGTCTCCCTTTCCTAATAGTTGATGTTGGAATTGTATAAAGATAGCCAATCCATTCCCAAGATAAAATCGAACTCTACTAAAGGAATTATAATGAGATTTTATAGGAGTTCTAGTCCATAAACATTAACTGGGGGGAGTTATATACTTTGGATGCAATGATTTCACTATTATCTATTCTTATAGATAACTCAACCTAAAAATTTTGAGGTGGTCTTTGAATAGTTCTACTAAACTTACAAGATATGAAAGAATGCATAGAACCGCAATCAAATAGTATGCTCAATATTCTTGAATGAATAACTAGCATACTTGTCACCACATCATTTTCCGGCTCCATCTTAGTAGTATTGATAGTATAAGCCCTTCCTTGTTTCCTTAGATGTTGTTTTTGATTTCCTCCTACAACCCTTGTCTTTGGGAAATTTTTCGCATAATACTCATGATCCTTTCAGTTGTAACACTGCACTATAGGCTGAGTGTTGATATGAACCTTTCTTTATTCTTCCACATTAGTAGGATTATTTATATCTCTTCATCAATTTTTAGCCAGATGTCCCACTCTTCCACATTTGAAGCGATTTCTAGTTCACATTAGACATTTCCCATGATAATTTTTCCCATAATTTTGATATGTGGTGTGTTAGATCTTCCTTCCATCATGGGATATATTTTCCAAACCATCCATATTAGAATCCATTTTACAATTTTTTTTCACCGGGCCCACAAGACCATTCAGAGTCTCTGATCTTCATTTCAACCTTGAGGTCATGACAGAAAATCTTCTCATAACTATCGAAGTCACAAATTGACAACACTTTTCATAGACTCAACTTCAGTATTCTAAATAAGCGATCCACCTTTCTTTCAGTGTTCATGAAAAAGTCATAGGTGTATATTTCAAGCATTGTGAAGTTTGATTTATGTTCCCTGATAGACTCATCTTCATTTTTCTTAAGTATGAGGAACTCTCTTTTTATCTTAAGGTGGGGTGTTTAGGGAAAATATTTATTGAAAAACAAAATCTTGAATTCCTCCCAATCCATGGAATCAATTTCATCTTGGGACTTCGTATTCATGATCAATTTCCACCACTGATCAACTTCCCCTTCAAAATGATAGATCACCAAAATGACTTTCTCTACTTATGAGCACTGGAGGACATATAATATCGTTTCAATGGAGTTAATCCATTATTCTATGTAGAGGGGATCAGAAGATCCACTAAGCATGGGAGTCCTTTTCTGCATGAAGGATTTGATGGAAACTTTCTCTTTCCTTGGAGGAGGAGGGAATTCCACATGATTCAATTTATTATTCATAACTTGAGTCAGCTGATCAAGTAATTTCATAAAGTTTTGAGCAGATATTCCCATCATATTAGGCATATCATTTGGGAAATCATCACATTGCCTATCACAATGATTGTTGGAACATGTTCTTCTATTTGTTACCATTATCTAAGAAAAAGAAATTAAAATTAGGGGGATTGAATACTTAGCTATTAAGAATAAAAAATGAAACTTTAAACATAAAAGGATAAAATCTTATAGGAAAAGTATATCCTAACTTTTGATTCCCTAGGTTTCAATCTAGGCCACCCATAATCTATTTCCTAACATATATTCTTATAGGATTTTTTTTGTTCATTTAATATTGGTATGTACTAAGCTTATGAATTTTCCAAAGCATATCCCCTGGGAGTGTAAAACTAGAAGTTTAGCAAGGAAAATTGTCATGCATCGTTCCCATTTGTGTCTAGCTCAAAGAAGTATTTTTAGGTTTTAGCCCTAGATGCATTTTTTCCAGAGCCACATCCACTTGTTTGTATATAGACAGGGATGTATTTGCTTGATAAGACACCTACTCTACCAAAATTTAGGGATGTTTTCTTATACTTAGTACAATTCCTATGGTTCTTATTAAATTGATCTATTTCTAATCTCCAAAAATTACAAGACCATACTCTGATACCAACTATAGCGACCCAATCCTTTTACACATATCATTACGTAATTTTGAGCATCATATTACAAGCTAAGGATCATAAATTCTAGTGTCTTGGAAGACTAGGAACATAAAACTAAAAACATGGAACTAAATAAAATATTTATTTATTTAATATTCATAAATATATAATAAACACCCTTGTGCTCATACATATTTATAGGATAACCTGGGCATAACATGAACAAAGGCATGAGCTAAAATCAAAATAATGGAATAAGCATAAAAATAGATCTTTAGGACATGGGTTAGAAGGCATGGCATAATGATATAAAATGCATGGAAATGATGAAATCATAACATATAAACATGGGATCTTATAAACATAGAGTCATAATAATGTGTCAAAAACATAAAATGGGACTTTATCACAATTCAAGGCTCGTTGCACATAGAGGATCATGGTTCAAGGTCAACCACCAAGACTGTTGCAAATGGTAGCACGAGTCAAGGCTATCCGCCAAGACCGTTGCACATAACGTCTCATGATACTCAACTTTACCTAATGCATTGGAGCGCTATCTGAGAGAACCCATCATAACAAGTTCATGAATATGATTTACAAATATAGAATCATGCATAATCAATCATACAAAAACATATGGGTTACCCATGGAAAAGAATTGGGTATCATATTCATATCATAAAGCATAAAAAATGGGCATATCATAAAAGTGTCCATGAAGAAAATGAATTAGATCATTAATGGACATTAATAAGTTATAATAGGCATATATCATGATAAGTGGTATCAATTTTAAGTGATAATATGAAAAAATAGAATCTAGGAATCTTAAGAATTAAAACATTTTAGTGTGGTTTAAGGAAAATATCAAAGATCACTTAAAATAGAAAAGGGAATAATCTTTTATATAAAACCAGAAGTAAACTATGAAGTTTTTCCTAATAAAAATATTTATTTTATGAAAATAATTGTGGCTTAAAAATAGATTATATAGTGTACTTGTAAATGGGTAAGAATTTGGGAAGTTCACTTAAAACGGGTTTGTTTATCCGGAAGTATTGAGGAGGGAATCATTTCAAAATATGTATATACCCAAAATAGAATGATGGATGGATTTTTATACATGATTTTGGAGAATATATACATCATTTATAATATGTAGATAAAAAATAAAATATAACTTAATTTTCATAAAAATAATGATAGAGCAACCTGAAGGAATAGAAAATGACCCTCAGCCCAGTCGGTGAGGTCTCTCTAAGTGAATCTACAAGACCCAGGTTCAAAACTAGGTGGAGGCATAATTTCAGGTACTATTTCAGTACTGTAGCAGGTACTGTTCAGTACTGTAGCAGTCAGAACTATCCACCTTGGGCCACCAGTTTGGAATTAGAGTCCTTAAGGACTTCGGGCCACCTAGGCCTTCAGTTCAGTAAGGATTTTGGGCCACCTTTATGGCCTTCGGGCCACCTCAAGGATTTTGGGCCACCTCAAGGCCTTCGGGCCACATGATCAGTGCAGTTTCCACAAACAAACTCTACAAAAAAAAGAGTAGCCCCAAAGGAGGATTCAGAGCAGGTGCACTCACCAGAGCAGAACCAATGGATTTGGAAGAATGATAGGGTATGTCTATGCCATCAGGACCAGTATATGCTTGCACGGGAAGCTTAAACATAAGGCCATGTTAAGGTGGAGAGCTACCATCATGGTGCATATGCTGGGGAGGGGTAGTTCCTTATAGTTATAGTCTGGTTGAATTCCGTAAGACCTTCGGGTCATGTAATTTATCTTAAGCCTATGGGCCATGTAATATCTAATCCTACGGGCCTTGTAAGGGTTCCCCATAATCCCTTAAAAGGGGTTTTATCAAAAATAAATAAAAATTAAGGCCTTCATGCCATTTGAGAAACACGAATGAATAAAGGAGGTTCGTGTAGAAGCCCTTACCTTAAGTCTGATGGTGTCCTTCACTTGATCTTAATATCATGGATAACCAAATTACATTCATTAATTAATATTTCCAAAACCTATTATTCATTAAATTGATTTATTATAACCTTATTAAGTTCATTCATGACCTTTTTCATGGGTTAAGAGTTTCAATTTCATTATTTGGGAGCATTTGTTTCCTTGGTTTTCGTGATTTATTTACTTATATACATGTAAGGATAAACATTTAAGATGAGAATGGTTGTCCAAAATTGGAGTTATATGCTATTAGTGAACATACAGATGATTACATGGTTATAAAATTTATTTCTTTATTTGGAGTGAAGATGAATCATTATATAAAACTTTAATGATAACCATTTTGGTTAAAAGGCGGTTTTTTATCACATCGAACACATTTTTCTTTATAAATTAATATCATGTGTAAAAAAGATTCCAGAAACTTAAATTAGACATAATACATATATTTTAGTTTGGTTAAACCATCAAAATGGTTTCATGACCAGAATTGGAGATGGTAATAGAAATTGAAAACTCATCGTCCTTGAACGTGATAAATTAACACATCTCATATGGTGTTTTTATTTCTAGAATAAAAGGAGGGTAAAGGAGAGATGATTATTGATTATTCCATTATCATAAAAAAATTCCAGTAAATGTAAGGTACTAGAGTTATCATAATATTTGGATAAATGGAGGATAGTAAAAAAAAGAAAGAAAGTAACTTGAAAGAAAATAAAATAAATAAAAAAGGAGTTTATCTCTTGAATATAACTTTCTTGAGAACCTATTTAGGGGAGAGAATTTGGTCTTTTTAAGAGACCAAGGGATTTTATACATGGGATAGGGGATTAGGGAGATATTTTAGTATAATTTATACAAGTCATAAGGCTTTAGAGGAGTGAATAGAAGAGGTAAAGTGTGGTGGTATTTATAGTGGATGAGAGGATGGGTTTCCCATTATTTTAATCATTAGTTTAATATTTTTTCTCAAGACTATGAATAGTCTTGATTCTTGTGACTGAAATGGTAAAGAGTGCATGTGATTTTGAACCAAATTCCATTTACATCATTCATGACTCAAGCATGATTCATAAATTCATTTATTTAGAATTTATCATAAATTATCGCATTTTACAATTCATTGGAAATTGAAGTATTTTATAAAAATCCCAAAAATTCACCCTAACCATTTTTTGAAATATATAAACCAAAAATGAACTCCATTTTTCAAAAAGAATTTTCTAAATATGAGAAATTTAATTTTTAATTAAAATCATAGTTTACTTGAAAATACAAATTTTAAAATTAAAACTACTTTTCTAACACTTTGAAAAATTAATTAGGGTCTCATAAAATAATATTATAATCATAATTCATTAAAATACTTATTTATGAATACATTTTATGAAAATAAATTATTATTTAAATTATTAAATTAATTAAAAAAATTAATTAAATATACATGCTTTACAGAAGTATCAACACTTTATTAATAATTTTTAAAATATTTATAGACTTATACTATGTTATATTTATATAATATTGTTACTTAAAATATGGATAAGTTTTATTTATACTTTATTTAGTGAGGTTACTATTCAATTGTTCGGTTTACTATTCATAAGGGTCGCAATAATATTCCAATGGTCAAGTTACTATTTCATTGGTATGTGTTCCTTAACTTCTAGAGATACCCTTTTTCACTCATTATTAATTTATAAGGTTTTTATTGTGTTCTATATGTAATTTTATATGATTATACTATAAGACCTAATTATAATAAGGGAATTTCATTGATAAAACATTGAGTCATTATAAAATTCTCTTATAAAGACTATGATATTTATCTCCCCCTTATTGAAAATGAATTCAAAGTCCCCTTCTTCTAAGAACCTTTAATAGATGGAATGATTTTATCTCCCCCTTAATGATCTAATTTTTAATCCCACTTTAGTGAAATCCTTAGGGTGAGGGAGGAACTTTCTTTACACCTTTTCAACTTTCTTCACACATTCTGTTCTTCTCATTTTTTCTTCCATTGAACTGAATATAAACCTTGAACTTCTTGAAAAAAATAAATGATAAATTTTCTTAAATAATAAGTCCTAAATCAACAAAATTTAAGTCTATTTGATCTATGATCAATATAGAAAAAAATATATTGATTTGATCAGTCTTTAAATTTTTCCATAAAATTTATGAAGTTATTCCAACTTTTAAAAACCCTTATTTTAGGGTAAATTTTATTAGATTTTCATTCAACTTAATTTCCTTCACTCATCTCAACAAATATATAAAAAAATATTAAAGCATAAAAATGGGTAGGTTTCTTCCCCTTTGTAAGATAACTCATACTTTGTCATCAATAAATCATTTTCCCCTTTTAAATTTTTTCTTCAGTTTTAATAAAAATACGGGATAATAGATAATGGGCCATAAGGATGATAATAACTTTCAAAATTTGGGATTTTATATATTCATAACTTCTTCATCATATTTTTACTACTCTGGGTACTTCAAAATAATTTTTTATAAGCTTTGATTGTCCAAAATTTGTATCTTCATTTCAACTTTATTAAGTTTTTGGAATCACCAGCCTCCTCTTCAATTCAGGGTTCCCCCTAAATAACATCACTTTCAATTACCTTGTTAATTTTGATTTTCCAAAACATATAAGGGAATAAGGTGTGTCTCCACTTTTCTCATCTCGTAAAGAAATAGGGATGAGAATGTTTTCTCTTCCTAAATTCTCTTACTTTATTTTTCTCCATGCCTCTGCCCTCATCTTTACAAATAGTAATCTTATTCTGTGGAATGGGTTTATTATTCTTTCTTTTTATATTATCATTATATGGTGGATTCTTCCTAACTTCAGCTAGCATGGAACATACATTTTTCTTATTTTCTTTCTCTTTCAAACCTCTTACCTATTTCAACTATTCTGAACATATAACCATAAAAACCTTCAAAGTGTGTTCAAATTTCTTATTGTATTGTGATTTCTTTATAGAACCACCACTTCCTTATGAAACTTGTTTTTTTTTTCTTCAAAAATTTATTGTCCCAGTAATATTTTCATATCATTTCAAGAGTGTACCAGGAAAACTTACATCTTCCACATAACTTCTTATCTTTGGTAGGTTATTATTTGGAGGTAAATTTTGATAAACTTAAACTTCTTCAATAAATATGTATTCCACCAATCTAATTCACATATGTCATTCTCAGATTGATTTAATTTTTTTATTGATATTCATTCAATTATCTTGAAATTTTTTTGAATGATTAAAATTTTCTATGAAGTGGCCTTTTCTTCCACAAAAGTAGAATATTTTAATAGGCAGGGAATATCCTGAAACTTTCTTCTTGGGTGAAACCTTATTTTTCACTTCTTTTTTCACCCTATGGTAAACTTACCACCTATATTTACTATATTTTCTTTAAAATTTTGTTGACTCCTTCCAATAGTAGTACTTGTGTTGTTCTTGGTAGAAGTAAACCAATACTTTTCAGCACCATGAAAATTTCTTTTGTGATATTCATATAAATGTTCAAGATTTTCAAATCTATTAGATTTCAAAATATCTTTATTCATCTGTAACGGTTTGGAAAACTTAGCTGATTTTCTCAGTCATTTCACTTTACTCCCCCTTAATGTTTCACTTCTTTATTCTTCATAACTTGTAATATTATTCCAAAAATCGATGACCATGTATTTAAACTTTTCATAGCTCCAAAAGTAACCAATAAGCCTTGGATTATTTTATTATATTGTATTGTGGCTGATGAATACTTATTTCAGAGCATGTTTCTTTTAGATAATTATATTTTTCTTATTAACACTTTAGAAGAAAATATTTTCTTCTTCTTTTTTTACATACACCTTCTTCATGGTTTTTAACCTTTATTCACCAATTTTTTATGGAATTATAATCATCCCTAAAATTAAAGGGATTAGTGATAACAACAAGCTGATAAAAACATACAATTTATAAAAATGATGAGTCATCGGTTTCAATATGAAAAATTTCACAAAAAATCAACGGTGTTGGCATGATAGAAGTACCGGCATGACAATGGTGTTGGCGTGAAAAAAGTGTTGGCATGACAACGGTGTCAGAATTAAAACTTCACATAAAAATATTAAAGGAGAGATAAACATAGTTTCTTACTATTTGATCATTCCTAACTCATGTATGATGTAATTTATCCTTTTAGAGTTCAATTTATTAGTGAATATATCAGAAAGATGATATTCAGTTCCAATAAATTCTAAAGTAATATCACCATTTTGATAATGATCTCTCAAAAAGTGATGTCTTACATCAATATGTTTTGTTCTAGAGTGAAAAAATGGATTCTTAGAAATGTTAATGGCACTTGTATTGTCACATTTTATAGGTAAATGTCTAAATTGATATCCATAGTCTAGAATAGAGTGTTTAATCCACAAAATTTGTGCACAACAGCTACCAGCAGCTATGTATTCAGCTTTGATGGTAGATAATGTAATATAATTTTGCTTCTTACTACACCATGAAACCAAAGATTTTCCCAAAAAGGGACATGTACCAGAGGTGATCTTTCTATCTAACTTACATCCACCAAAATCAGCATCAGAATAACTCACTACATCAAATGATTGTCCTTTGGGGTAAAACAATCCTAAATTTATAGTATGTTTGAGGTATTTGAAAATTATTTTAATAGAATTCAAGTGAGATTATTTGGGATTATCTTGAAAATGAGCACACATACACATACTAAACATTATATCTGGATTACTAGCAGTCAAGTAGAGAAGGCTTCCAATCATTCCTCTTTAAGTGGTTTGATCAACAGATTTACCATTTTCATCAAGATCTAACTTACAAGTAGTAATCATGGGAGTATCACTACTTCTAATGCTATTAAATCCAAATATTTTTAAAAGATATTTTGTATATTTACATTGATTTAAAGTGATACCTTCTTTATTTTGAAAATTTTTAAATCCAAGAAATAATTTGAGTTCACCCATTAAACTCATTTCAAATTCAATTTGCATCATTTTAGAAAATTCAATACATAAAGAATTTCTTGAAGATCCAAAATTAATATCATCAACATAGATTTGGTCTAACAAAACATATTTAAACATTTTCTTTATAAAAAGAGTAGGATCAACAATTCCTTTTGTAAAACCTTTTGAAATAATAAATATTCTTAATCTATCATACCAATCTCTTGAAGCTTTGTTTAAACCATATAAAGCTTTTGTCAATTTCAAAACATGATCTTGAAATTGAGGATTCGAAAACCAGTGGGTTTTTAAACAAAAACATCATCAACTATATATCTATTTAGGAATTCACTCTTAACATCCATTTGAAATAGTTTGAAATTAATATGGGAATCATAAGAAATCAGGATCTTGATGGCTTCAAATCTAGAAACAGGTGAAAGGGTTTCTTCACAGTCAATGCCTCTCTCTTGACTATAACCTTGTGCAACTAATCTAGAGTTGTTTCTAACAATATTACTATCTTTATCTACTTTATTTCTAAACACCCACTTAATTCTTATGATCATGGTGTCTTTGGGTCTATTCACAAGTTTCCAAACTTTATTTCATTCAAATTGATTGAGTTTTTTTTGAATATCCATCACCCAAAATTCATCATTGATTGCATCATTGATATTTTTAGGTTCAAGATATGACAAGAAGGCTTAATGTTTAATATAATTTCTATGATAAGCTTTAGTTTGTGTTCCTTTATCTAAGTATCCAACAATATCATCTAAGGGGTGGTTTTTAAGGGTTCTAGTTGGTCTGGAAAAGGTAGTACTTCTAATTTCAGGTTCATCATTTTGACTTGGTTCCTTATGGCTAGATTCTGGAGAATTTCTAGAATTGTTTTATTCCAAAGATTTCTTGACATAAGTATTAGATTATTTTTCATTTATTTATATATTTGATATAACATCTTCAAGGTTGTCTAGAGAGTAATTAGGATTATATGGATCTATTTCATCAAATTTGATATGCACGTATTCTTCCACGCACTTGGTTGTTTTATTAAAGACTCTATAGTCTCTTCTAAAGGTTGAACAACCTAAAAATATTCCTTCATAACTTTTTGATGAAAATTTTTCAAGATTATCCTTTGTATTAAGAATATATACTTTGCAACCAAAAACTTTTAAATAACTGACTTTGGGTTTTCTATTGTTCCATAACTCATAAGGATTCTTCTTAAGGATAGGTCTGATTAAGACTGTGTTTTTTTAAAGGTTGGGGCCAAAGCCTCATTTATTATTAAAGAAAAGAAAATACCTATTTAACTATATAGAGGGAGACCCATTACATATCTCGAAGTCCCAATGGGAATTTTTTCCATTACATGGCCTGTAGGCCCAAATTTTTGGACTAAGGCCCATTCTGTGAAAAGTACTGCTACAGTACCCACCTGCTACAGCACCACACAGTACCTGCCGCTGCTATAGTGCCCTATTGCCGCTACATTTCCCTTTCACTACTACAGTGCCTGCCATTACTACAGTGTCACCGCTGCTACAGTGTGCTACAGTACTTGTGCCCAATGGGTTTTGAACCCCCATTTTTCATGTAATACCTGATTAAACTCTTTTTATTATATAACAAGTCATGTTAATAGCTTCAGCCTGGAAGTAAATTGGAAGGTCATATTAATTAATAATTGTTCTATAAATTTCTTGTAAGGTATTATTTATTCATTCTACAAATCTATTTTATTGAGGTGTTCTAAGGGTAGAGAAGTTATAATTATAGTAATTGTGTGGGAAAAACGATTCAAAGTCTTGATTTTCAAACTCACACCCATGATCACTTCTTAGAGATTTAATTCTAAGTCCACTAAGATTTTATATATTTTTAGCGTACTTGGTGATGTAAGTACATGCTTCACTTTGGTGAGCTAAGAAATAAGTCCAAGTATACCTAAAATAGTAATCTATAAGAACATAAACATAATGCTTCCCATTTAAACAAGTAACTCAAGATGTTCCAAACAAATCCATGTAAACCAAATCTAAATGATGAGAAGTTGAAACTTCTTTCTTTTATTTGAAATAGATTTTATGTTGATTTACGTTTTGACAAGGATTTCACACTTTATTGTCAGGAAACTCTCATTTGGGTAGATCCTTGTCTAGGACTTTTATCATAAGTTTTCTAAGAGAGTATACATTTAAATTTCCTAATCTTCTGTGCCATAGCCAAGATTCTTTGTAAAATGCACATAGATAAGAAAATTTCTGAGATTATAGGGTGTCTAAATTTATAGCATACACATTATCATTTCTAAGACCAGTAAATACTACGTTATTATTGGCATCAAAAACATGACATGAATCATTTTTAAATTTTACATTAAATCCATCATCACAAAGTTTAGATATGATAATAATATTATACTTTAATCCATCAACATAAAGTACTTTGGAAATTTAAATAGAGTTAGGGTTACCAATCTGGCCAACGCCGATGATTTATCCTTTACCATTGTCACCAAATGTGACATGTCCTCCATTAATTTTGATAAGACTTTTTAAGCTTGAGTAGTCCCCTATCATGTGTCTTGAAGACCCACTATCCAAATACCACAGATTTCTATAGGAAATCTTTAGGCAGTTTACCAACAAAACAGTTTATCCAAGAAATGATATTGGTACACATATTTTTATGGGTCCACAAACATTAGTAATAAAACATTTAGGAACCCACACTTGTCTTATGGGTTTTCTATATGCAGAATATAAGGTATTTAAAAAATAAAATCTATTTGGTCTAAAATAACTGGATGTAGTAAAATAATTTTTAGAACTGGAGTTTGCAGTAAAATTATAGTTTTTGAATAAAGAAGAATATTTTCTATTTTTTTCATAAAATGTGTTTCTGATAAGTTCCTTTTTCTAGGTTTATATCCAATTATAGAAGTGTAATTAAGAGCTATATTTTTACCAAGGATTTGAGTAAGTGTATTTTTTCCATTGGTAAACTTTTCCAGATCCTTCTTTAATTTCTCATTAGACATTTTTAACTCATTGTTTTCCTTGAGTATTTGAGAATTTTTCTCTTTTTCAATTGTAAGTTTAGATTTAACAGTTACAGTAACAGCACATTGTTTATTTAAATATTTATATTTATCTTTTAATTCATTACATATCTCTTTCATCATGTTGTAGTATTCAAATAATTCTTCACTTGACATATTCTCATACTCACATTCATTTTCATAATAGTAAAAATGTTGAACAGGAGAGTCTAAGAATACCTTATATGTGTTTGTCATAAAATACATATTTTCCATATCTTCTTTCTCATCATGAGAAGAAGAATATTCACTAGAGATGTCCTTAGAGGCACTCCAAGTGGCCTTCATGGGTTTCTTATATTTCATATCTTGTTCTCATACTTCCTTTTGTATTTGAGCTTTGGATAGTCAGCCTTTACATGTCCATTCCATTTTCATTCATATCACACTATCTCTTCTGATTTATCATTTCTCTTCTAATCCTTTTTTCAACTTCCCTTGTTATCATACTTTCCTTTGTAATTGGGATTTATGAAAAAATTATTTTTCCTTTAAAAGTTATTTAATCACCTGGTCAGTTGCTACATTTCTTCATCATTTCCTAAATCTGATTCTTCACTATTATAACCTTCCACAGTAGCTTGAACTTTCTCTTTGTCTTTATTTTTAGAGGCAGTAGTCTTGAAAGCTACAGACTTCCTATTAGGTTCATCCTCCTCCTCTTTATTGACGTTCAACTCTTCTTCATACATCATTATCTTTATAATGAGTTCTTTGATAGGTAATTTGCTTTTGTCATGTGACTTTCTAATTGAGACATAGGTTCCTCTCTATCTATCAGGTAAACATCTGATAATCCTCATGATTTTTCCTTTGGCTGTAACTTCTCTTCCAAGAGAAATCATTGTGTTCAAAATTTCATTAAATCTGAGATACATATCTGAAATAGATTCATCAGGATTTATTCTAAAAATTTTATATTTAATATTATAAGTATTTAATCTCATTTCCTTCACATTATATGTTCCCTCATTAGAAACAGACAAGGTGTCCCAAATATCATGGATAGTTTTACAAGAAGAAATTCAATTAAACTCTTCATCTCCTAGTGCACAGTATAGAGCATTCATTTCTTTAAAATTATTGGTATAGGCAGTCTTTGTAGGTTCATCCCAAGTGTTTATAGTAGTTTTAGGAATTGCATATTTACTTTCAATAGAATTCCAGATATCAAATCCCATGATTTCTAGATGTATTTTCATTTTAAGCTTACACAGAACATAGTTTGTTCCATTAATGAAAGGTGGTATATTAGTAGAATATTCTTCTAGTATACTATCCATGCTATAAGTTATAAAATAATTTCAAAGAGATAAAAAATTATAAATAACAAAAAAAAATAGATCATTGAAATAAAACTATAATCACAGTTGAAAAAGAGTTGAAAAAGCATTGAAAACTGAAAAATATCAACACCCTTTGATACCAAACATTGGTCAAAGTAGATTACTCAAGAGGGGGGTGAATTGAGTATCTATAAAAATTTCTATTAAAATTGGTTCTTTGAAAATTTCCCCAATTAAAAATATGATTAAAGTTAGTTTGTAGTGAATTTATAAAAGTCTAAAATGTTCAATTAATTTATTAGAATATTGATTAGTTCTCATATATACTAATCTGAAGATTAGTATAACTTTTGAAACTAACTTATTGGTTCAAAACGAATATAAACACATGCTAAACTAACTATCAAAGTTTAATTTAGTTTTATGAAATTTTGATAAAATAGAGTAAAACATGGAAAAAATAAACAATAGGTTCAGTCTCAAGATGAAACTTAGTCCTCTTCACTTGGTAATCACCTTCCACTAAGTAGTTTATATTAATAAACTTGATCCACACCCGGGATAGAGGTTATCAACAGTACAAAGGACTATCCAGGTCACACTTAACCTCTACCACAGTTATTCATGGGAAAAATAATGAACAGGTCACACTTGACCTCTTCCATTGTTCTATGTGGGATACATGAGATAATAATGTGAGTGAGTTTGAGGATATCATGTATCCTCCTATTATGCACAGGAGTCAGTGTGTGTGTAATATACAGATACACACGCTGCTTAGAAATGTAAATGAAAGAACACAATAGTTCTAAAACTGTATAATGAGGTTTAGAAGTATTTGTGTGTTATGCAGTGATGCTTTGGACTCGTTTGATGTAGATAAAATGAATTTTGAGTCCTATTCTGAAATTCGGCTCCAAAATAGAGGATCACAGTCTCTGTGGTTTGGTTTTGAAAGAGTGTAAAATGTCCAGCTACTTGTTGGAAATATGTTCAGTGCAGCTCAACTGGTTTTGCTTGTCTTATTGATCTCCCTTTATTTTCTTACTTTCAGTTCTTGGGATTTTGAAGAAATATCGAGTCTTGAAGGATTTTGCAGTTCTTTTGTTCCTTCTTTTTCTTTTCAGTGTATTCCTCGTCATGTGTTAAAAGATACAGTGTCTAATTATTTTATACTTTAAGGTCCAGCAACCATGAAGATCTCTCCATGTTCATGTACCTCGTAGTGTCTACTAATAGTCCTACAGACAACATTAAAAAATGTCAGAAACATTAATTTTTCTAGATATGACTGTTAGATATAAATTTGAATTAACAATACAAAAATAGTTTTTTATAACTATTGGTGAGTCATAAGTATCAGTGACTCATTGGCATTGGTATTTCAGAATCGATGACTCGTTGCATCGGTGAGTCCTATCCATCAGTATCGGTGACTCTGGGTTTTAGTGTCTCCTTTCATCAGTGATAAAGATGAACTAATGGTGACTCATACCAACGGTGAGTCCTTACTTCTGTCGGTGAGAAAGTTAATCCAACGGTGACTCATTTTAACTGTTGGTGAGTCCTTGCATCGGTAGCATCATGCAACGGTAGGTCACTTTAACTAATGGTAGGTAGTTTTCATCGGTAACATGTGCAACGGTAGGTCACTTGAACTAATGGTAGGTCGTTTACGTCGGTATCATGTGCAACGGTGAGTCTTTTCCAATGGTATCACATCTAATGGTGAGTCTTTTCCAACGGTTTCATGTACAATGGTGAGTCTTTTGTCTCTCGATCTCATGTCCAATGGAGAGTCTTTTGTCCATCAGTAAGACATATGTATGACGGTGAGTCATCTGCATGTCAGTGTTAGTGACTCATACTTAGCCGATTTTATATGTTTTGTCTATCTTGAAATTCAACAAAGTTAGAAATTGGTAATCCTCATAATTACACATAGATAATCAATTAAAATATTGTTTAGACTTAAGCACACATAAACAGTTATATGAATGATAAGATAATATATATGTTAATATATGACATGATTTGTGATAATTAAAACCTTTAGTTAAAGATAGTCATCATTTATAGGCCAACAATCTCCTCCTTTTTGATAATCACAAATCATGGCATTGTCGAATCTCATAAAATTTATCTCCCTTTTGGTATTAGAAAAAAATGGTAAGAGAAAATAGCCGGAAAATAGTAAAGGAGAAACAGTGAAATAGCATTAATAAACTGATTACACCAAAAAGGCAGACATACAAGAATGCAGCCCTATCAAACGAAAAATAGTCCAAACTACAGGATAGGATGAAGAGTTCGGATCAAGGGGTTCCTTACCTTTATCAGAAGGATTAATAGAAGGTTGAGCAGGAGGGTTAGGCTGAGGAGCAGGATGGTTGAAACGGATTTTGAGAGGAGGAATAGGCACTCCTTCAGGAACTGTAGAAGAAAGGGTAGGTATTTTTTGAGAAGGAACTTGATATGGAATAGTTACTTTGATGACTGGTATGATGTGGGATAAGGCCTGAGAAACAAACATTTGAGGTTGAGTAGCCAAAGAACTAGAATGGCCAAGCATTGCATCAGGAGGGACCAAAATGGCTTCACTTTAGACATGAAGATACAGTTTCAATAGCTTGATGAATTATTCTATGATCATTGCACCATATCTCATATATTTTTTAAAATTATCCTTTTTTTCTATAAACTTTTCCAAAAAAGGAGTAAATTCTCTGAGTTTCTGAATCTGGTCTTTAAAGGCCTTTGTTACTGGAGGAAGAGTAAGATTTGTGGCCAAGTACTTGAATAGACTATTCATTTGGTGCTTTGTGATGATTTTGGAGAAAAACTCATTAATCCTCTTGTTCAAATCTTCCTGAGTCTATGAATTAGTATTTGTATAATACTTCACATGATCATGCATTTATCTGAAGTAACCTCAACTTTGGCTATGCTTGAAGTAAAAAAATTTAGCTTCGCTTTCAAAATTGAACTAACCGTAGCAAGATCTGCAAGATCTGTAGATTGTGAGGAATGATTGGTTGGAGCAGAACATGAAGCTAGAGCGGAGGAGGTGAGATCCTAAACTTCTTTTCTCAGCTTGGAAATATCAAGATATTTAAAATGAGAAATATGGTTCTCAAGACCTTTCATGACAGTTTCCATTGTATTCCTATTCCCTGTGGTCAAATCATTGATCCCAGTTGTCAACTTCTTTATATAATTTCCAATATTGGTATGGCTTGTCATAATTATCTCAGCATTTGTGATTAGATTTTTCAGAATCTATTTTATAACTAACTTTGAAATGGGAGCAGCATCAGCTTGAGATAGACTAGTTGAAGTTGGAGAAGAACTAGAAGCACTAGCGTGCTTTACACCATCAACAAAATATATGATTACTTTAAAACTCTCAGTCAGCTCCGTATTCTGTCTCCTAGATTCATCAATCTCATGCCTCATTTGAGATTGAACTAAGTGTCTTATGGAGGCACATATTTCTTCCTTAAATTTTTTAAAATCGTCTTTAGTGACATAGTCACTAGAAGTGGTCTCATCCACTGGTTCCTTTGCAGCAAAGGCAACAATCTCATCATAAAAATCCTCATAATCCAAACCCAAGGCTACATAACTAAGATTCATTATCCATTCAAAAATAATATAATAATACAAAGGAGAAATAGTATCAAGCCTTACACTTCCTATTTTATGCTCTTCGTCAGCTTGAGCAACCGATACTTGAGGCTCCCCCTCAATGTTATCTCTTAGAATAGATGGATCCCCCTCATTCAAGATTTCCTAGATAGGTTTCTTTTCCTTAAGTAGAGTTCTTTTCCCAGTGTACACAACTTGAGAAATAGGTTCTTTTGGAGCAACATTTTCTTCTTGAGAAGCACCCTCAACAGAGACACCAATATTAGCTTCAGTAACTTCTATAATCACAGCATCTGGATTATCATCAGGGTGACCGGAGTCACTATCACTTTCACTTTCACTACTTTCTTCATTATTACTATCTTCATTCTTCTCATCTTCAACTTGTTCATCTCCTTCTTCCCTTCCTGATTCTGAACCATTTTCACCACAACTAGCTTCTTCCTCTTCATCTTGTTATTCATATTATTCATTAGATTCACTAACATACTCTACATTTCCTTCAACTTCAGTTTCTTCACTACCATAGGATTTGAGATTAGGTTCATGAGAGGGTAAATATAGTGGTAGAATTGTAGGTCCAATAGAGACTATTTTTGATGGTCCAGTGGGGTCTGGGTAACTAAGATCATCAACTGGTGATCTCACATCTCTAATAGGTGTTGCAGGTTCCTCTTCCTCATCTGATGAATAGGTTACTTGTTCATCTGGACTGAGACCAAGATCCTTTATATCCATTGGTCTAACTAGATGGTCTATTGGATTGAACTTCTCAAATAATTTTTCTTCATTACCAACCCATTCTTTCCACAAAGGTTCTAATTTATTTTCATTCTTTTATAGATGTCAGATCTTAAGAAGATTCCACTGCATTCACTAACTACTACATCCTTAGCGTCATTTACACAACTCGTCTTCTTCAACATAGATGAAATCATTCTTGAATAGAATATAGAATTTTACTTACACCCAGGTTTTATGATCTCATTGATGTGTACTATAAGATATCTACAAATATTCCATTTAACATCTTTCTGAAGCAAATAAACCAAGTATACATCTTGATACTTGAGAGAATCAAATTACCCTTTCCTGGGAAAAATCTGATGTTGAATAAACTTAAAAATAATTATGCACTCCCCATTCAATTCAGAGGAAATGGGTCTCTTGTGCTATTCATTTCCAATTATCTCTTTTAGAGCGGTCTCATAGTAGAATAATTCACATTCAGGAGGATAAGTACCTTGGTAATCATCAAACCTTCCTTCATGAGGTACCTTAATACATTCATCCCAATGTCTTGAAGAGAACAAGATTTTATTCCATTTCACAATTGACTTCATCCATGCAACATCACTTCCTTCGATAAAAAGTTCCAGATTCATATAAAACTCATACACCATCTTTGGATAAAATACTCTATCATTATTTACGAACAATTCAATCCATACTTGATCTTTCAGCACTTTCAACGACAAATATTTACACTCTAAGATCCATTACACTAAAACTTCCTTCTTCAAAGATACAATATGGTTTACTATACTAGTATTTGCAGGACATGGTGATTTTCTTGATTCCCGTTTTTGTTTCTTGGAAGGACAAGACACATCCTCTCCTAGAGCTCGCTTTACCCATGTCATTATGATCAGTTCGGTCCGAAGGCAGAAGGTAAAAGGTCGGGAGTATAGAAAGATAAAGGTGGGAAAAATAGATAGAGTGTAACAGTAATGGGAATAGATTGGATTGATTCAAATTTATATCATTTAGGTATTTTAATATTTTACAATCTCAAAATCGTCAATCGGGTTCAATGGAATTAATGAAATAATGTCATTTTTTATAAAAACGTACAACATATAAAAATGATGAGTCATCAGTGTATATATGATAGATTTATCAAAAGACCAATGGTGTCGGCATAACAGAAGTATCGGCATGACAACAGTGTCGGCATGACAACTGTGTCGGCATGACAATGGTGTCGACATGACAACGATGTCATCATGACAACTTCACAAAAAAGATTAAAGGATAGATAAACATAGGGTCTTACATGTTTATCATTCCTAACTCATGCATGATGTAATTTATACTTTTAGAGTTCAATGGATTAGTGAATATATCGAAAAGATGATATTCAGGGCCAATAAATTCTATAGTAATATCCCCCATATGATAATGATCTCTCAAAAAGTGATGTCTTACATTAATATGTTTTGTTCTAGAGTGAGAAACTGTAACACCCAAAGATTTTATGAAAAATATTCTTTTAATTTAATTAATTTCTTGTGTTGTATGCTACACCAAGATTACTTTGCGCTATACGCAACACTGTATTAGCTTGCAGTATACGCAACACTATTCTTGGATCGTGTTAGACACAATTTTGATAATAGTTATTCTACGCAACATTGAGTATATATATATATATATATATTCAATGTATAAATGAAATATGGTTGGATTATGATATACGAAACAACGAAGGATTCTTGCATAGCACGCAACTCTGACTTGCACTACTAAAAATAAGACAATTAGCGACCGCCAATGGCGGTCGCTATAGAAGGCCGTCAGTTCGGCCTTCAGCGACCGCTTGGCGGTCGCTGAAGGCCCCCTGCCGGGCACCCTATAGCGACCGCCAATGGCGGTCGCTATAGTGGGCCGGCATGGCACCCTATAGCGACCGCCTATGGCGGTCGCTATTCAAAAAAAAAAATTTTTAAAAAAAATTTTATTGAATTCAATATAAATATATATATATATTTATGTAAAAATAATCATATATATACTATTAAATACAATATTTTAAATATATATATATATATATATATATATATTATATATTTGAAATGTTTTAATACATATTTAATACATATATAATATCAAATCATTGTGTTATAATAATTTAAATATTCTCTATATAATATATTTTAAATATTATATATATATAATATATTTCAGGTCGTTCGGAGCACGTTTGCTCCGAATCGGACCGTCGCACGCCGTTTTGTTTCCGGCCGCCGCGGTCACACGGCACCTCCGAATGAGGTGCCGTCTGGCCGACCATTTCACAATTCACGCCCCGGATGTTGTCGTCCGGTTTCGTGGCATTCGGAGGTCGTTCGGGTGGTTTTGACCCCCCAACGCGCCCTTTCAGCGCGCGCCGCGCTGCTGAATACGGCACAATCGGACGTGCCGCGCGAACCGCACGTCCGATGGATGTGCGGCCTCCTCCTGCATCTCAGGAATAATATTTCTATCGTTCCCGTGCGGTTTCAGGTCGTTCGGAGCACGTTTGCTCCGAATCGGACCGCCGCACGCCGTTTTGGTGTTTAATGGCGCCGGAAACGCGTTTCCGGCCGCCGCGGTCACACGGCACCTCCGAATGAGGTGCCGTCTGGCCGACCATTTCACAATTCACGCCCCGGATGTTGTCGTACGGTTTCGTGGCCTTCGGAGGTCGTTCGGGTGGTTTTGACCCCCCAACGCGCCATTTCAGCGCGCGCCGCGCTGCTGAAAACGGCACAATCGGACGTGCCGCGCGAACCGCACGTCCGATGGACGTGCGGCCTCCTCCTGCATCTCAGGAATAATATTTCTATCGTTCCCGTGCGGTTTCAGGTCGTTCAGAACACGTTTGCTCCGAATCGGACCGCCGCACGCCGTTTTGGTGTTTAATGGCGCCGGAAACGCGTTTCCGGCCGACACGGTCACACGGCACCTCCGAATGAGGTGCCGTCTGGCCGACCATTTCACAATTCACGCCCCGGATGTTGTCGTACGGTTTCGTGGCATTCGGAGGTCGTTCGGGTGGTTTTGACCCCCCAACGTGCCATTTCAGCGCGCGCCGCGCTGCTGAAAACGGCACAATCGGACGTGCCGCGCGAACCGCACGTCCGATGGACGTGCGGCCTCCTCCTGCATCTCAGGAATAATATTTCTATCGTTCCCGTGCGGTTTCAGGTCGTTCGGAGCACGTTTGCTCCGAATCGGACCGCCGCACGCCGTTTTGGTGTTTAATGGCGCCGGAAACGCGTTTCCGGCCGCCGCGGTCACACGGCACCTCCGAATGAGGTTCCGTCTGGCCGACCATTTCACAATTCACGCCCCGGATGTTGTCGTACGGTTTCGTGGCATTCGGAGGTCGTTCGGGTGGTTTTGACCCCACAACGCACCATTTCAGCGCGCGCCGCGCTGCTGAAAACGGCACAATCGGACGTGCCGCGTGAACCGCACGTCCGATGGACGTGCGGCCTCCTCCTGCATCTCAGGAATAATATTTCTATCGTTCCCGTGCGGTTTCAGGTCGTTCGGAGCACGTTTGCTCCGAATCGGACCGCCGCACGCCGTTTTGGTGTTTAATGGCGCCGGAAACGCGTTTCCGGCCGCCGCGGTCACACGGCACCTCCGAATGAGGTGCCGTCTGGCCGACCATTTCACAATTCACGCACCGGATGTTGTCGTACGGTTTCGTGGCATTCGGAGGTCGTTCGGGTGGTTTTGACCCCCCAACGCGCCATTTCAGCGCGCGCCGCGCTGCTGAAAACGGCACAATCGGACGTGCCGCGCGAACCGCACGTCCGATGGACGTGCGGCCTCCTCCTGCATCTCAGGAATAATATTTCTATCGTTCCCGTGCGGTTTCAGGTCGTTCGGAGCACGTTTGCTCCGAATCGGACCGCCGCACGCCGTTTTGGTGTTTAATGGCGCCGGAAACGCGTTTCCGGCCGCCGCGGTCACACGGCACCTCCGAATGAGGTGCCGTCTGGCCGACCATTTCACAATTCACGCACCGGATGTTGTCGTGCGGTTTCAGGTCGTTCGGAGGTCGTTCGGGTGGTTTTGACCCCCCAACGCGCCATTTCAGCGCGCGCCGCGCTGCTGAAAACGGCACAATCGGACGTGCCGCGCGAACCGCACGTCCGATGGACGTGCGGCCTCCTCCTGCATCTCAGGAATAATATTTCTATCGTTCCCGTGCGGTTTCAGGTCGTTCGGAGCACGTTTGCTCCGAACGGGACCGCCGCACGCCGTTTTGGTGTTTAATGGCGCCGGAAACGCGTTTCCGGCCGCCGCGGTCACACGGCACCTCCGAATGAGGTGCCGTCTGGCCGACCATTTCACAATTCACGCACCGGATGTTGTCGTACGGTTTCGTGGCATTCGGAGGTCGTTCGGGTGGTTTTGACCCCCCAACGCGCCATTTCAGCGCGCGCCGCGCTGCTGAAAACGGCACAATCAGACGTGCCGCGCGAACCGCACGTCCGATGGACGTGCGGCCTCCTCCTGCATCTCAGGAATAATATTTCTATCGTTCCCGTGCGGTTTCAGGTCGTTCGGAGCACGTTTGCTCCGAATCGGACCGCCGCACGCCGTTTTGGTGTTTAATGGCGCCGGAAACGCGTTTCCGGCCGCCGCGGTCACACGGCACCTCCGAATGAGGTGCCGTCTGGCCGACCATTTCAAAATTCACGCCCCGGATGTTGTCGTACGGTTTCGTGGCATTCGGAGGTCGTTCGGGTGGTTTTGACCCCCCAACGCGCCATTTCAGCGCGCGCCGCGCTGCTGAAAACGGCACAATCGGACGTGCCGCGCGAACCGCACGTCCGATGGACGTGCGGCCTCCTCCTGCATCTCAGGAATAATATTTCTATCGTTCCCGTGCGGTTTCAGGTCGTTCGGAACACGTTTGCTCCGAATCGGACCGCCGCACGCCGTTTTGGTGTTTAATGGCGCCGGAAACGCGTTTCCGGCCGCCACGGTCACACGGCACCTCCGAATGAGGTGCCGTCTGGCCGACCATTTCACAATTCACGCACCGGATGTTGTCGTACGGTTTCGTGGCATTCGGAGGTCGTTCGGGTGGTTTTGACCCCCCCAACGCGCCATTTCAGCGCGCGCCGCGCTGCTGAAAACGGCACAATCGGACGTGCCGCGCGAACCGCACGTCCGATGGACGTGCGGCCTCCTCCTGCATCTCAGGAATAATATTTCTATCGTTCCCGTGCGGTTTCAGGTCGTTCGGAGCACGTTTGCTCCGAATCGGACCGCCGCACGCCGTTTTGGTGTTTAATGGCGCCGGAAACGCGTTTCCGGCCGCCGCGGTCACACGGCACCTCCGAATGAGGTTCCGTCTGGCCGACCATTTCACAATTCACGCCCCGGATGTTGTCGTACGGTTTCGTGGCATTCGGAGGTCGTTCGGGTGGTTTTGACCTCCCAACGCGCCATTTCAGCGCGCGCCGCGCTGCTGAAAACGGCACAATCGAACGTGCCGCGCGAACCGCACGTCCGATGGACGTGCGGCCTCCTCCTGCATCTCAGGAATAATATTTCTATCGTTCCCGTGCGGTTTCAGGCCGTTCGGAGCACGTTTGCTCCGAACGGGACCGCCGCACGCCGTTTTGGTGTTTAATGGCGCCGGAAACGCGTTTCCGGCCGCCGCGGTCACACGGCACCTCCGAATGAGGTGCCGTCTGGCCGACCATTTCACAATTCACGCACCGGATGTTGTCGTACGGTTTCGTGGCATTCGGAGGTCGTTCGGGTGGTTTTGACCCCCCAACGCGCCATTTCAGCGCGCGCCGCGCTGCTGAAAACGGCACAATCGGACGTGCCGCGCGAACCGCACGTCCGATGGACGTGCGGCCTCCTCCTGCATCTCAGGAATAATATTTCTATCGTTCCCGTGCGGTTTCAGGTCGTTCGGAGCACGTTTGCTCCGAATCGGACCGCCGCACGCCGTTTTGGTGTTTAATGGCGCCGGAAACGCGTTTCCGGCCGCCGCGGTCACACGGCACCTCCGAATGAGGTTCCGTCTGGCCGACCATTTCACAATTCACGCCCCGGATGTTGTCGTACGGTTTCGTGGCATTCGGAGGTCGTTCGGGTGGTTTTAACCCCCCAACGCGCCATTTCAGCGCGCGCCGCGCTGCTGAAAACGGCACAATCGGACGTGCCGCGCGAACCGCACGTCCGATGGACGTGCGGCCTCCTCCTGCATCTCAGGAATAATATTTCTATCGTTCCCGTGCGGTTTCAGGTCGTTCGGAGCACGTTTGCTCCGAACGGGACCGCCGCACGCCGTTTTGGTGTTTAATGGCGCCGGAAACGCGTTTCCGGCCGCCGCGGTCACACGGCACCTCCGAATGAGGTGCCGTCTGGCCGACCATTTCACAATTCACGCACCGGATGTTGTCGTACGGTTTTGTGGCATTCGGAGGTCGTTCGGGTGGTTTTGACCCCCCAACGCGCCATTTCAGCGCGCGCCGCGCTGCTGAAAACGGCACAATCGGACGTGCCGCGCGAACCGCACGTCCGATGGACGTGCGGCCTCCTCCTGCATCTCAGGAATAATATTTCTATCGTTCCCGTGCGGTTTCAGGTCGTTCGGAGCACGTTTGCTCCGAACGGGACCGCCGCACGCCGTTTTGGTGTTTAATGGCGCCGGAAACGCGTTTCCGGCCGCCGCGGTCACACGGCACCTCCGAATGAGGTGCCGTCTGGCCGACCATTTCACAATTCACGCCCCGGATGTTGTCGTACGGTTTCGTGGCATTCGGAGGTCGTTCGGGTGGTTTTGACCCCCCAACGCGCCATTTCAGCGCGCGCCGCGCTGCTGAAAACGGCACAATCGGACGTGCCGCGCGAACCGCACGTCCGATGGACGTGCGGCCTCCTCCTGCATCTCAGGAATAATATTTCTATCGTTCCCGTGCGGTTTCAGGTCGTTCGGAACACGTTTGCTCCGAATCGGACCGCCGCACGCCGTTTTGGTGTTTAATGGCGCCGGAAACGCGTTTCCGGCCGCCACGGTCACACGGCACCTCCGAATGAGGTGCCGTCTGGCCGACCATTTCACAATTCACGCCCCGGATGTTCCCGTGCGGTTTCAGGTCGTTCGGAGCACGTTTGCTCCGAATCGGACCGCCGCACGCCGTTTTGGTGTTTAAAGGCGCCGGAAACGCGTTTCCGGCCGCCGCGGTCACACGGCACCTCCGAATGAGGTGCCGTCTGTACGGGGGTGGCGGGGGGCTATACGGGGGTGGCGGGGGGGCTGTACGGGGGTGGCGGGGGGCTGTACGGGGGTGGCGGGGGGCTGTACGGGGGTGGCGGGGGGCTGTACGGGGGTGGCGGGGGGCTGTACGGGGGTGCGGGGGGCTGTACGGGGGTGGCGGGGGGCTGTACGGGGGTGCGGGGGGCTGTACGGGGGTGGCGGGGGGCTGTACGGGGGTGGCGGGGGGCTGTACGGGGGTGCGGGGGGCTGTACGGGGGTGGCGGGGGGCTGTACGGGGGTGGCGGGGGGCTGTACGGGGGTGGCGGGGGGCTGTACGGGGGTGCGGGGGGCTGTACGGGGGTGGCGGGGGGCTGTACGGGGGTGGCGGGGGGCTGTACGGGGGTGCGGGGGGCTGTACGGGGGTGGCGGGGGGCTGTACGGGGGTGGCGGGGGGCTGTACGGGGGTGGCGGGGGGCTGTACGGGGGTGCGGGGGGCTGTACGGGGGTGCGGGGGGCTGTACGGGGGTGGCGGGGGGCTGTACGGGGGTGGCGGGGGGCTGTACGGGGGTGGCGGGGGGCTGTACGGGGGTGGCGGGGGGCTGTACGGGGGTGGCGGTGGGGCTGTACGGGGGTGCGGGGGGCTGTACGGGGGGTGCGGGGGGGTTGTACGGGGGTGGCGGGGGGCTGTACGGGGGGTGGCGGGGGGGCTGTACGGGGGTGGCGGGGGCTGTACGGGGGTGCGGGGGGGCTGTACGGGGGTGGCGGGGGGCTGTACGGGGGTGGCGGGGGGCTGTACGGGGGTGGCGGGGGGGCTGTACGGGGGTGGCGGGGGGCTGTACGGGGGTGGCGGGGGGCTGTACGGGGTGGCGGGGGGCTGTACGGGGGTGGCGGGGGCTGTACGGGGGTGCTGGGGGCTGTACGGGGGTGCGGGGGGCTGTACGGGGGGTGGCGGGGGGCTGTACGGGGGGGTGGCTGGCGGGGGCTGTACGGGGTGGCGGGGGGCTTGTACGGGGGTGGCGGGGGGGTGTACGGTGGGGTGCGGGGGGGGGTTCTCCGGGGGTGCAAAGGCCATCCCATTGATTACAAAAGTGAAAAATAAAAGTGATAATATCTAATTAATACATATTTCTTTTATCGATACCATACAGAAATTTATAAAAAATATATTAATAATACATAATCTATAAAATATTTAAAAGACCACCATGGATGGTAATAATGCATTACTTAAATGAATAAATACAGTACATCAATGTCAACCCTACCAGTAAAAACAAAAAACATATCTCGTGAATATATGGTGCGTCACGTGTTGCCATCACTGCTACCTCCTTCTGGTGGGGCCAGGTGCCTACAACAAATAAACATTATAAATATTTTAATAACAAAAATAATTTAAATTAAATAAATAAATACAGTATATACCTGCGTCGTATGATCCCCCTGTACCATCAGCTCGACGCACATATTCCCGCAGTGCTCTAACCTCAGCTGTCAATTGCGCATTTGTCTCCTCGGAAGCGCGCAGCCGTGCCTCAAAATCTGACATCTGCTGTGTCATATGAGCAACAGCAGGACCGACAACCGCAGCGCGTGACACTACAGAACGAGGAATCCCTGCTCCATAGGTCAAACTATAGCCATGGCCCGTCCCGACCAATAATGCGATGAAAGATCTCATCCCGTCGCATGGGAAGCTGTCGCTGGTCCTCTGGCAGCTGTTCTAACTCAGCTTCAAATTGATCCTGTGAAATATTTAAATATATATATGTTAATATATAGATTTATGTAATTATTGGTAAGTACAGACACTTACTATCAATGCTGCAACCTCTGGATCATTGCGATCACGAGTCCTTATCCACACCGACATTTATCAGTTGCTGCACCTTGCCCTCGCAACTGTATATTAAAAGAATATAAACACAAAACCATATTAATTAATAAATTAAAAAATGAATAATATATACCTCATGTCGGATCTGAGACACGTGACGAGTCCCGAAGCCTGTGAGCTGGTCCCTGCAACGCTCGATTCTCCGAATGCGTGTTGACACCTCCTACATTCAATTCATTCAAATTTCAAACAAATCACATATTCTTGAAAATATATATACAGAAAAAATAATTAATATACTAACCGCAACACCCTCAGTAGACCAATATGCAACCAAGTCACGCCACTGAGCTGGGAGGACACCTCTCGGGACCTTTTCCAAAATGTCAAGGGCACCCACATTTGGTATCCAGTGGTCCCTCTTCACTTTGCCTTTATAATCTTTCCACAGCTTACGGCATTTGCTCATACACACCGGCCGAAACTCTTCAGGGCATACTTTCAAATTTTGCTATAATGAAAATAATCAAAACATATTAGTATTATTTATAAATAGAAAATAAAGTAAAATTATTTTCTTACCTGAACCTCCCTCCATAGACGATCTAATGTGTCCTGAGGGATAGAAGCCCAATCACGCGTGGTCAATGGAAATCGATGTGGGTCACGTATGATATGACCCAGCTGACGAATAAATGCCGGGGCATTCGGTCCCACGGGATGAAATACCTCATCAAATGAAACATCTGTCGTCGTGTCGGAATTCCATGATAATATGCCACGACCAGGGCCTCTCCTGCGAGAGGAAGAAGCAGCCGAGTCTGATCCTGTTGAAAACAATTTTATATATAAATTGACAAATGTTATATATATATATATATATGTCAATTACATAAAAAAATATAGACAATGACATTCAAACATACCTCGACCCTGAGACGTAGATGCCTCAGATGGATGATGTGGATTTTCTGCCTCTTCCCCTGACATGTCTGCAGTCATACAAAATATCAGTAATGAGTCCAAAGTGTTTAAAAAGATAAATTGGATTGTTCTTAATAAATCAAACTTGTACAACTGTTAATCAAACAAAAAATGGATTGAATAATTAGTTGTGAATGAATTTTAAAAAATCAGAAAGTTAATCAACCTAAATATTTATGACTGAATTAACTTACAAAAGTGAGGATTAAAACTTATAAGGATTTATAAAATGATTAGATAATTTATGATATCCTAGGACATTCTACTGAATAGCGGGAAAACAATTATACCTTTCATTAAGCATGCAAATCGACCGTTTCTCCTTCAACAGCCGCTCTGACCCAATAAATATCTTCTTCACGTTGAACTACGGTATGTTGATCAAGTTGTTGGTAAACAAACGGAACAGTCTCGGGTTCATCTTCTTCAAATAAAAACACTCCTCGCCGAGACATTTTGACAACAACTTGCCAACTTGGATCCGAAGGCAAAGTAACGAAGAATACTTGTTCCGCTTGTGATGTCAAAATGAAAGGTTCATTCTCAACTCTTTCATTATTTCTGTATAACATATAGTTAAAATTCACCAATGAAAACTGATATTGATCGACTTTACATCCACGCACTGGATCAACCCAATTACACTTTAACAATATGTACTTCAAACCGTGTGTATATACAACTTCAATGATGTCTATCAATTGACCATAGTAATAACCAGAATCCAATTGACCATAGTAATAACCAGAATCGACAAAGGGACAACCGATGCCACTGTTTTGTGTTGCTCGTTTGTCGTCAACATCTTTAATGCGAAATCGAAAACCATTAGCATCAATAGCTTTATAACGACGAGCCGTTATAGATGGACCCTCAGCCAGTTGGATAAATACTTCAGGTAGCGTGGGGTCCCCTAACTCCCTCAGCTTACGAACCTACATAATTTATAAAAATCAATACTGATATATGCAGAAAGAATTAGTTTAATACTTCACTCATAATGAAAATCAATTTATACATACATAATCCTTGAACCAATCATGAAATGTCGCATAATGAGATTGTTGAATTTGCAACTCAGTCGCACGATGCATCTCTTCTTTTATCTCATTAATGTGTTTCCTGCAAATGATTATGCGATGTTTAAAAGATCAACTTATGCAAAGAAAACATGTAAAAGTTATACAAGCACATTGATAAGATACTTACTGCATTAATGGTGCAACTGATGGAGTATTGAACAAGATATATCGATGTGCTTGTATCCACTCGATGTTGTCCATATCAAATGTGGTTCCTTCTCCAACTGGACCATCATGAATCCGAGAGGGCTTATCTAATTTTGTTTCAACATCCGTAAGATATTCTGCACAAAAGGTAGTACACTCATCCATCAAATAACCATTGGCTATTGATGCCTCTGGACGAGCTCTGTTGCGTACAAATCTTTTCAATGTACTCAAATACCGTTCAATAGGATACATCCACCTGAATTGCACTGGACCAGCAGCCATTACTTCATCAGTTAGGTGCACTGTCAAGTGGACCATAACATCGAAAAATGAGGGGGGGAAAAGTTTCTCAAAGTGACAAAGCGTAAGTACAATTCGGTCCTGCAAACTTTTTAAATCACTCATTCGTTGATTTCTTAAACAAAGCTGTCTAAAAAAATTACTCATCTCAATCAAGGGCTGAACAACATTGGGGGATAAACAATCACAAATTGCGATTGGAATCAACTGCTGAAGTAATATGTGATTGTCATGACTTTTCAACCCTTGCAATGTCTTGCTCGTCAGATTCACACACTTTGAAATATTAGAAGAGTAACCATCAGGCACCTTGACCATCTTCAAAATGGAAAGAAATGTCTTTTTCTCCTCTGTAGTCATCGAATACTGTGCAGCAGGCATATATGCCTTGTTTCCCTCAGCTAACTGTAAATGCAACTGTTTCCTTAAACCCATTTCTTCCAAATCACGGCGTGCATTAACATGGTCCTTTGACTTTCCACTGACACCTAAAATGGTCCACAATATGTTATCACAAACATTTTTTTCAATGTGCATGACATCCAAATTATGCCTCAACATGTTAGTTTTCCAATACGGAAGACTATAAAAAATACTTTTCTTTTTCCAATTGTGACTGCGCTGCCTACCCGCAGCACGAATATTACGTACTGGAGGAGCCACCAAATCCTGAATTTCATATACCGTGCGAATGTTTTCTTCCTCAATCTGCGATAACATTTCGACTCCTGTCATGATCTTTGGTGCTGGGCTGAACTCTCTAGAACCATCAAATGCCACTCTGTCCTTTCTGAACCTGTGCTGGGGAGGGAGAAAACGCCTGTGACCCATGTACGCCCATTTTTTGGAATGTTTAAGCCATACAGATTTTTTACTTTTATTGCAACAAGGGCAAGCAAATTCCCCTTTCGTACTCCAGCCTGATAAATTTGCATAAGCTGGGAAGTCATTGATTGTCCACAATAAAGCTGCATGCAGTTTGAACATTTCATTCGTTTCGCAGTCATAAGTCATCACACCATCGCCCCAAAATTCATTCAACTCATCAATCAATGGCTGAAGGTAAACATCAATCTTATCCCCCGGACTTTTAGGTCCATCAATAAGAGTGGAAAGTAATATAAATTGTTGCTTCATACAAAGCCACGGAGGAAGATTATATGGAACCAACACCACGGGCCATGTGCTATGAGTTGCACCAACCATAGACTTGAATGGATTGAAACCATCTGCTGCCAATCCCAATCGGACATTACGAACATCTTTAGCAAAGTCGGGATGTCTCTTATCAAAATCCTTCCATGCATGAGAGTCTGCCGGGTGGGTTAACATGTCACTTTCATGAACTCTTTCTGCATGCCATCTCATTAAATTAGAAACTTTAGATGACATAAAAAATCTTTTCAACCTCGGTTTAAGGGGAAAGTAACGCATTTGCTTTACGGCAATCGGTTTCCCCTGTATCGCAATCTGACTTTGATGAGTCTTATTTCCCCTGTTCTCTTTCCACCTGGAAGCGCCACAAACCGTACAAATATCCAAATGAGCAGTTTCATTTCTAAACAACATACAGTTGTTTGCACATGCATCTATAGTCTCATATGTAAAACCTAAGTTCTCTGTCAACTTACGAGCATAGTAATACGACTCAGGAATCTTAGCGTCGACAGGAAGAACTTTTTTCAATAAAACCAAAAGCATGTCGAATGATGTGTCTGACCAATTATTCAAAGTCTTCAAATGCAACAACTCCACGATAAACGACAGTTTATTGTAAGAAGTACATCCAGGATATAATTCTGTTTTCGCATCATCAAGTACTTCATAAAACCTCCTCGAATCACGATCTGCACCAGAGCGAAGATTTATCTCACCGGTCTCAAGATTCTGGATGTCAATGCCTTCAGGATCAAACCCACGTACCATTTCAGTAAGCATTTCATGCATTGGATCAGTCATCCTTGCATCAACATCCATCTGAGCTGCATCTGTATTTTGACAACGAACATATTCTTCTCCATGACGAGTCCAACTCTTATAATTTTTCAGAAATCCATTAAAGAAAAGGTGCTCCCTCACAGTATCTCGTGTGAATTGATATCTGTTAGCACATTTTCTACATGGACAACTAATATAGTCACTTTCAAATCCTCTCGTGAACTCAATAAACTGCATAATGCCATTGAAATATTCTCTAGACGTTCGATTTGGAAGATCAATCCAACTCTTATCCATAATAATATCTGTATAACAAACATTTACACAATACTTATTAAATTTACATTTTTCAAATCAACTATATTCAAAATAAATATTAACCATTTTATGAACCATTGATAAAATAATAATGTAACTGAAAGCTCATGTTACCTGATTGAGCTACAAACCTGAAAGGGAGGGGAGCCGAAGGCTGTGCTGCGAGGGAGAGGAGGCAGCGAAGGGGAGCCGGAGCCAAAGGCGGTGCGGCAAGGGAGGGGACGGGCGGCGGCGGCGGCGGGGAGCTGGAGGAGAGGAGGCGGTGAGGGGACGGGGGACGCGCAGCGAGGGGGGGGGTGTCCGGGGTCGGAGGGGGCCTTCCGAGGTGCGGGGAGGGGTGTCTGGGGTGTCGGGGGCCTGTCAGGGGTGCGGGCAGGGGTGTTCGGGGTGCGGGGGTGTCCGGGGTGCGGGGGAGGGGGGGCTGTCTGGGGTGCAGGGGGGCTGTCGGGGGTGCGGGGTGGGGTGTCCGGGGTGCGGGGGGCCTGTCCGGGGTGCGGGGGGGCTGTCCGGGTTCGGAGGGGGGGTGTCCGAGTGCGGGGGGGGGGGGGGGGGGCTGTCCGGGGTGCGGGGGGGCTGTCCGGGTTCGGAGGGGGGTGTCCGAGTGCAGGGGGGGCTGTCCGGGGTGCGGGGAGGCGTCCGGGGTGCGGGGGGCGGTCCGGAGTGCGCGGGGGGGTGCTGTCCGGGGTGCGGGGAGGCGTCCGGGGTGCGGGGGGCGGTCCGGAGTGCGCGGGGGGGTGCTGTCCGGGGTGCGGGGAGGCGTCCGGGGTGCGGGGGGCGGTCCGGAGTGCGCGGGGGGGTGCTGTCCGCGGTGCGGGGAGGCGTCCGGGGTGCGGGGGGCGGTCCGGAGTGCGCGCCGGGGGCTGTCCGGGGTGCGGGTGCCGTCCGGGGTGGGGGGGAGGGCCGAGAGGCCGGAGGGCGGCGGCCGGAGGCCGGAGGGCGGCGGCCGGAGGCCCGAGGGCGGCGGCCGGAGGCCCGAGGGCGGAGGGCGGCGGCCGGAGGGCGGATGGCAGGCGGCGGGGGAGGCCAGGCGGCCGGGGAGGGCGGGCGGCGGGGGAGGGCGGGCGGCGGGGGAGGGCGGGCGGCGGGGGAGGCCGGGCGGCGGGGGAGGCCGGGCGGCGGGGGAGGCCGGGCGGCGGGGGAGGCCGGGCGGCGGGGGAGGCCGGGCGGCGGGGGAGGGGAGGGCGGCGCGAGGGAGGGCGGCGAGGGAGGGTTAGGGCGAGGGATCGAGGGAGAGGAGAGTGCGCGGGGGGGGGGGGGGGCGCAGAAACCCCCCGAAATTTTTTATTCAGCTTAGCGACCGCCATTGGCGGTCGCTAATGCTGACCTATAGCGACCGCCAATGGCGGTCGCCCGAGTCTGGGGGGCTCCAATGCCCCCTTTTCTAGTAGTGTTGGCTTGCATTACACACAATCATGACCTTCCTCGATAGCGTGTGTTGTACGCAATACCGGGTTTTACTAAACAACGATATATTATTATAATATTATTATGAACTAGCCGTTATGAATAGTATTAACTAAATTTTGAATCTTATAACATTATTATTCATCTTACACATTTTCTAAAACATGGTATAAGAACAAAATAAATTTTTCGGGTAAAATAAGTATTTTTCAAAAAATGCAGTTTTGCCACCTTTTGATGGCGTACCCACATTAAATCTATTTTTTGACATGTTTATAAGTTCAATTTTACAAAATAAAATTCTTATTTTGAATCAGGATATAAAAATTTACATTAGATAAAGTTTTGATATTTTTTCGATAACTTTCATATTTTAATGAATAGTAAAAATAGGCTATATTTTAATTAAAAACAACTCTTTTCATCGTAATATCTTATATGGTTAAATTATAATATTGAATGGTTTTAAAGTATAAATAGAATATATTTTTACCATTTAATATAATGTATGTCATTAGCATTTATTTTACCTTGAATTCGTAGGTTAAATCAATTCAATCTTTTGCAATGTTTTAAAGAAAACCCCGTTTTCTTTCGAACAACGGGATTAATTTTAATTTCATTTATGAATATTTTGTGTATTGAATTTGGAAAAATGGATTCCATATTTGGAATCAGTGGGTCCAAATTATGTTAATAAGCTACTTTTTATTTTTGGGCATTGTGAATAGTAACTACGGTAAATTTTATTTACTATAGTTAAAGGTAAATCGGGTAATTAAGGGTAAATATATGATTATAAAATCACCCTAACACTTGGAAAAATCCTATTGGATGGCTAAAAGTAGACCCATATAACCTAAGGGTCGTATTAGATTCATTTTATGGACTTTTTTCCATGAAAATAATTTAATTATTATTAAAACCAAAGAATGTGACAACATGTCACTTTCTTAATTCTTATAAGTATAATAATTTTAATTTAGTGATAAACTTCATGAAACTTAGAACATGAATAGTCTACAGAAATATAATATAATTATCTACATCATAGGAATTTATTTATAATTTTTAGGGATTAAATAATTATCATTTATTATGACACAAAGATGATGTAGTAATTGTCTTATTAATGAAATATTGACATAATTGATGTAATTTGAGACTTTTTATGACTTAAATTAATTTTATAGGTTAATATGACATGTTATTGTTGATATAAGTAACTTGTTTCGAACTTATCATTCTGTTATGAATTTCATAAAAATCATGTACCAAATAGTGTCAAAATTGACATAAATTAGTTTTTAAAACAAATATTATATTATTAATTGTTATTTAATTCCTAAAAATCTAAGTTTCGTCAAAATGACTTATATAAGGATAGATATATGAATAATAAACAACTTGGGGTTCTTTTGGCTTGTTATAGTAAGTTTATTAACCATATAGTGTAAGAAAACAAAAAAGACACGGTAAAAGTTAAATTATTTAACTTAGAGTTAAATCTAATTGATAAGGTTAAAATAATAACCTAAACTTGTATAAATACTATTGGATGAGAGTATTTAGACCCATCCCCACTTTATCTTAGAAATAAGACCCTTTGGAACCATTATAAACCAAATTTGACCTTAATATAAAATAATATTTTGAGATTTTCCTAAGGTGCCCCTCTCCTCCCTTATAAAAGGGCACCTCCTCCCTCTCCTCCTCACACCAATTTGAGCATTCAAGCTCGAAAAACCCCTGCCAAAATCTCTTCTCCACTTCCCTAGTATCATCCTAGAGGTCCTGGTCTTCTTCAAAGACCATCCTTAGTTCTTTAAGTGGAGGTTAAGTGAAGGCGCGTCAAAAAGAGGTAATATCCATTACCGATCTTTTTCAATTTATTTCTACTTCAACCTCTTCTTATTTAGTTGTTTCATGATAAATTAATAACATAATTATTTCTTATATACTGATATGTTATTATAAATATGAAACAACTCTAATTAACCTTCTATCCATCCTACGGAAAAAAGGAAATCACCGCGCGTGCGTACGTACGGAATACCGTCTCCACGCCGTGGTGTAATCTATTTTCTGCCACCACCTTAATTGGATGGATATAATTGTGTAATGAGTAACTATATATGATTATTATAGAGTGATATTGATACTGAAATGGTATACATACACTTCAACACAATTCCACGACCATGGGAACGATATCATCGCTCGTGCGTACGTACGAACTACCGTCTCCACGACGCAATGAGATTCATTATCCATGTTAACCATTCCAGAATGATTATAAAGTATATATAATTAATAATAATGAAATATATGACATGGTAAATCTACTTTATTTATGTATATATATATTTCATCTACTTACTTCCATTCAAGACAATAAGGAAAGGAAAACAGCGTTCATGCGTACGTGCGGACTACCGTCTCCATGAACGGTGTGTTTCATTTCATTTATCTATCTATTATATATATATATAGATACTGAATATATATGATATATAAATCATATTTTATATTCTGGAAGTAATTAAATCATGATATAAGTAATAATAATGTCAAGAACAACAAGTCCAAACACCTACGATAAATGAAACGATTTTACCCAAAACGCTTCTTTAACATGGAATTTACAAAAGAACGGGTAATATAAAGTCATAAGTGAACCATATATGATATCATAACAATGAATATGATTCTGTAATAAGTTAATGACATTATTTAAATTATTATACAGGAGGTTTGGATACGTACAAATCATATCGGACATAAGGTAAGGGAAATATCACAATCTCATTTTTATTCGAGATTGTTTATTCTTTGGTATTTACTGGGGTGTATTTTATCATCCACATCAATGTTTCCTCAATATGTAATATTTATATCCTTATACAATAGTTTATATCAAATTTTACCCTTTGGTGATTTTTTAGTAAAAGATATGAAAGGAATCTTTTGTCGTTTTTCGTACGATGTACTTTTTGACTTTTCCGACAAAAGTACGAGAAGAATGTTTTCTTTTAACTTATACGGCATGAATGGATTTTTAAAACATTATTTCCAAGAAGCTTCCTTTACAAGTTTTCAAGTTTATTTTTAATCAACTTCTTTTAGTTTAAAATTTTATGACATGTTTAGAAAGGAAAAAGGTTTTTAAAGTAGAAAGGATATTTTCCTCAAGAATGGAGTTCAAGTGTTTTATCAAAATTATTTTCCATCTAACATAATAAAGGGTTCTGTTTCTATCCCTATTATTACATGAATTTTATTATGTTGTGATGGAAATATTTTTATGAATTCCTTTACCTTATATGAATTGTTTTATGATGTCACGATGCTTAGGATTCCCATTTTTATTACATGGGTTATGCTATGATGTATGGTTTATGATTTTGTGGCACACATAAGAATGGTATCATTATGAGATGGGTGGGACCTATATCTCCCTCCAATGCATTGGGTAAATATTTAATATCTCATGAGATAGACATGGCAGGAATGGTAGGTTATACCAGTTCAGTGAAACAATACTGAAACGAGGGTGACTCGGTTCAGAAATGGACTTTGTCCACTAAGATAGTCTTGGAAATGAGTCTTGACTAATAAGATATGATTCTATATGATTATGTGTGTATGCCACAAAGTTTCATGTTTTAAGTTATGATTATTGGGATTTCATTTCACTACTATGATTTATCCCATGTTATGAAATTTAGATCTCTTTTGCAGGTTAAGATTTCCAAAAGATATGTTCTTATGAATATGACGTGATTGATATTTCTTTTGTTTACCCTTAGTGAGCATTTGAGCTCACCATTTTATGTTTTCTTTTCCCCGGGACATAAAGAAAGGATTTAGGTTTTAAAAAAAGAAGATCTTTATGGGAGATGTTGAAGATCTTTCACCACGATTAGAAGATTATATTCCGAGTTTCCAAAGACACTAAACTATTACGATACTTGTGTGTGTGTTTTTGTTATGTACTAAGTATTCCGCAAAAGTAATGTAATGTCTATGTACGTTAAGCTTCGGGTCTCTACAGTTGGTATCAGAGGAAAGGTTTAGTCAACCTTTGGAAACTAAGATGCGAGAACTTTAGTGAGATCCCTAGAGATATTTCTAAGGTATGTCTAGGGATGTCCCTAAGGATAAGTATACGTATAGGATATGGTCCTAGAACTACGGTAACGATCTTATAATTTAACTTAAGATGTTAGATATTAAGGGTACTCCCCCTTTACTATGTTGTTTTCCCTAGCATTATTTTTTCCTCTCACACTATTCTTTTTGGGTTTTAGATGATGGCTGGAACCCGAAGGAACTGTGTTGATCACTGTAATGGACAATGCAATGATTGTCCTCCTGAACAAACAAGTGTTATGGGAGATGGAGTGCAAAATCTTATTGCTATACTTACACAAGCTATGAATCATTCTGGACTTCCAAATGAGCAGAGAAGGGAACAATATTCTATTGAGTCCTTCATGAGGCAACGTCAACCTTCTTTTAGTGTGTCTTCCGATCCACTTGTTGCTGAACAATGGATCAGTACCACTGAAAAGATATTTTCAGTTCTTCAATGTTCTGAACTTGATAAAGTCATCTTAGCAGTATATCGTTTGGAAGGTGAAGCTGATCAATGGTGGAATCTTATCAAGAATACGAGGCCAAGAGATGAAATTGAGTCCATGGAATGGGACGAGTTCAAGAACTTGTTTTTCTGTAAGTACTTCCCTCGTATTCTTCGAACAAAGATGGAAAAGGAGTTTCTTGAGCTAAAGCAGAAGGATGATGAATCTGTTGGTATATACGAAGCGAATTTTACAAGACTTGCAAGGTATGCATCTGGCATTATCATCTAACCTGAAAGTAAAGTTGATCGATTTTTCAGTGGCTTAAAACCAAGTCTTCGAAGGGCATTAGCTATAAGAGACTTCAGTAGCTATGAAGAAATTGTGCGTTGTGATATCAAGGTAGAAATGGAAGTTGGTGTTACTTATCCATCTCATAGTTTTGACAAGAAACAAAAGATGGAGTTCAAGGAGAAATCTAAGAATAATGGTGAAAAGAAGATGAATATTTCCTTATGCTCAACGTGTGGAAAGAAGCATGGTGGAGATTGTCTTAAAGGGACAAGTAAATGTTTCAAATGTGGAAAGGAAGGTCATCGGGCATTTGAATGCCGCAATGATGGTAAGAAGATGCCTAATGATGAAAACAATGGAAGGGATACACAGAATGAACCTACTACACTTCAATTCTTCAAGTTCAAGGAAATGGGGCATTATGCTAATAAATGCCCTAATCCAAGGGTTAGTGATGATCGACATGAGCAACCGCTTAAGGAAAAGGACAAAAGGAAGTCACATGCGATCACTATTGGTGATGTTGAATATGACAACGATGTGGTGGAATGATTAAGTGTTTATGTAATGGGATTACAAAATAATGTTGTATATAGTATCGTGGAATATTGGAATATTTATGTATTGGTCTACTGTGGTTTTCAATAATTTTATGGTACCGGTAACCATGGAAAGTGATTGAGATATTTTTGGAAAAAAGATGATATGCGCATAATGAAGGGAAAACGAGAAAATGAAATATTTGACAGTATTCATGAGCTCATGATTGATATAAGGACTAAGTGATATCATGGTTTGAGTATATAGAATTCTGAGGATTTTGGTATGTGGAAAGAGTTAACTTTTAACAGAACTCATGTTTTCAATAAGGTTCAATGGGTATTCAAGAGAACACATGATTAAGACCTTTGAATGTTTGGAATGTGACCAACAAGACATATCTTATGATATATGGGGATCAATGATGGTATTAAATCTTTGGTAATCGTTTTCACTATATTATGAGAGTGGACTGCAGTATTATGGATAAGCCTAAAGATTGGAAAGGACTATGTTGGACATAAGTTAGTATTGTTTAAGGATAAAAGTTTTTTTTGATATTATTGATGGGATGTTATAGTAATATAGTTTTAAAAAAAGGACAACCTGCAGGACGGGCGACAGCCCATCGCGTCGGACAAGGCCATGGGAATCGAACCCACAACCGAAGTGCGACTGGCCTTTATCGCCTACCACTGGCCTACAGAAGTCCCTGTTTAGTAGAAACTAGTTTTATTATAATAATCAGTATGATATATGAAGTATAAGTCCATTTTAGGAACCATATATGATTAATCTCACTATAGATCGACTTATGTATATAACTTTTGCTAACCTTTTGTTTGAGACAGATAGAATTACCTGTCATTCTATCACATGATCTGCTAACACTTCATGAATAACAAATTCAACTTCATTTATTTAAGAGATGAAGTGGAAATTGTTCAAGGCATGAACAATAGTGAGATTGTACCAAAATAAAGTAAGTATTTATTCTAATTCAAATTCTTCAACTTTAGGGAAATGATCTTGAAAACCAAAAATGTTGTCCTAGTGCCCTTATATCCGATGAATCAGATTGTACCCTAGATCATCACAAATTTATGGCTTTGTGATTGCTGGCTTTTCCATAGCCATGTTCTCTACCACTCTCCATCAGAACATGATGGTTAGATTTCTCTTCCATATCCATATTTTCACCTATGTGGAAACCCAGTGATTTGTTTATTTGGGTAACTGTTACGTTTCATACTTTTGTTTTTAAAGATTGGTTTTGGTATTCCTTTTTACAATGTGGGTTTCTATTAAAGAAACTTTCGAATAGTAAACCATTTATAACCCCGATGAATTTCGAGGGCGAAATTCATTTTAAGGGGGGTAGAATGTTACACCCAGAGATTTTATGAAAAATATTCTTTTAATTTAATTAATGTCTTGTGTTGTATGCTACACCAAGATTACCTTGCGCTATACGCAACACCGTATTAGCTTGCAGTATACACAACACTATTCTTGGATCGTGTTACACACAATTTTGATAATAGTTATTCTACGCAACATTGAGTATATATATATATATATATATTCAAAGTATAAATGAAATATGGTTGGATTATGATATAAGAAACAATGAAGGATTCTTGCACAGCACGCAACTCTGACTTGTCTTGCATTACACACAATCACAACCTTCCTCGATAGCGTGTGTTGTACGCAATACCAGGTTTTACTAAACAACGATATATTATTATAATATTATTATGAACTAGTCGTTATGAATAGTATTAACTAAATTTTGAATCTTATAACATTATTATTCATCTTACACATTTTCTAAAACATGGTATAAGAACAAAATAAATTTTTCGGGTAAAATAAGTATTTTTCAAAAAATGCAGTTTTGCCGCCTTTTGATGGCGCACCAACATTAAATCTAGTTTTGGACATGTTTATAAGTTCAATTTGACAAAATAAAATTCTTCTTTTGAATTAGGATATAAAAATTTACATTAGATAAAGTTTTGATATTTTTCCGATAACTTTCATATTTTAATGAATAGTAAAAACACGCTATATTTTAATTAAAAACAACTTTTTTCATCGTAATATCTTATGTGGTTAAATTATAATATTGAATGGTTTTAAAGTATAAATAGAATATATTTTTACCATTTAATATAATGTATGTCATTAGCATTTATTTTACCTTGAATTCGTAAGTTAAATCAATTCAATCTTTTGCAATGTTTTAAAGAAAAACTCGTTTTCTTTCGAACAACGGGATTAATTTTAATTTCATTTCTTCATCTTTTGTGTATTGAATTTGGAAAAATGGATTCCATATTTGGAATCAGTGGTTCCAAATTATGTTAATAAGCTACTTTTTATTTTTGGGCATTGTGAATAGTAACTACGGTAAATTTTATTTACTATAGTTAAAGGTAAATCAGGTAATTAAAGATAAATATAAGATTATAAAATTACCCTAAAACTTGGAAAAATCCTATTGGATGGCTAAAAGTAGACCCATATAACCTAAGGGTCGGATTAGATTCATTTTATGGACTTTTTTCCATGAAAATAATTTAATTATTATTAAAACCAAAGAATGTGACAACATGTCACTTTCTTAATTCTTATAAGTATAATAATTTTAATTTAGTGATACACTTCATGAAACTTCGAACATGAATAGTCTACAGAAATCTAATACAATTATCTACATCATAGGAATTTATTTATAATTTTTAGGGATTAAATAATTATCATTTATTATGACACAAAGATGATGCAGTAATTGTCTTATTAATGAAATATTGACATAATTGATGTAATTTGAGACTTTTTATGACTTAAATTAATTTTATAGGTTAATATGACATGTTATTGTTGATATGAGTAACTTTGTTTGAACTTATCATTCTGTTATGAATTTCATAAAAATCATGTACCAAATAGTGTCAAAATTGACATAAATTAGTTTTTAAAACAAATATTATATTATTAATTGTTATTTAATTCCTAAAAATCTAATGTTCGTCCAAATGACTTATATGAGGATAGATATATGAATAATAAACAACTTGGGGTTCGTTTGGCTTGTTATAGTAAGTTTATTAACCATATAGTGTAAGAAAACAAAAAGACACGGTAAAAGTTAAATTATTTAACTTAGAGTTAAATCTAATTGATAAGGTTAAAATAATAACCTAAACTTGTCTAAATACTATTGGATGAGATTATTTAGACCCATACCCACTTTATCTTCAAAATAAGACCCTTTGGAACCCTTATAAACCGAATTTGACCTTAATATAAAATAATATTTTGAGATTTTTTTAAGGTGCCCCTCTCCTCCCTTATAAAAGGGCACCTCCTCCCTCTCCTCCTCACACCAATTTGATCATTCAAGCTCGTCCAACCCCTGCCAAAATATCGTATCCACTTCCCTAGTATCATCCTAGAGGTCCTGGTCTTCTTCAAATACCATCCTTAGTTCTTTAAGTGGAGGTTAAGTGAAGGCGCGTCAAAAAGAGGTAATATCCATTACCAATCTTTTTCAATTTCTTTCTACTTAAACCTCTTATTATTTAGTTGTTTCATGATAAAGTAATAACATCAGTATTTCTTATATACTGATATGTTATTATAAATATGAAACAACTCTAATTAACCTTCTATCCATCCTACGGAAAAAGGAAATCACTGCGCATGCGTACGTACGGAATACCGTCTCCACGCCGTGGTATAATCTATTTTCCGCCACCACCATAATTGGATGGGTATAATTGTAAAATGAGTAACAATATATGATTATTATAGAGTTATATTGATACTTAAATGGTATACATACACTTCAACACAATTCCACGACCATGGGAACGATATCATCGCTCGTGCGTACGTACGGACTACCGTCTCCACGACGCAATGAGATTCATTATCGATGTTAACCATTACAGAATGATTATAAAGTATATATAATGAATAATAATGAAATATATGACATGGTAAATCTACTGGATTTATATATATATATATATGTCATCTACTTACTTCCATTCAAGACAATAAGGAAAGGAAAACAGCGTTCATGCGTACGTACGGACTACCGTCTCCATGAACGGTGTGTTTCATTTCATTTATCTATATATATTATATATATATATATATACTAAATATATATGATATATAAATCATATTTTATATTCTGGAAGTAAGTAAATCATGATATAAGTAATAAAAATTTCAAGAACAACAAGTCCAAACACCTACGATAAATGAAACGATTTTACCCAAAACGCTTCTTTAACATGGAATTTACAAAAGAACGGGTAATATAAAGTCATAAGTGAACCATATATGATATCATAACAATGAATATGATTCTTTAATAAGTTAATGACATTATTTAAATCATTATACAGGAGTTTTGGATACGTACAAAGCATATCAGACATAAGGTAAGGGAAATATCACAATCGCATTTTTATTCGAGATTGTTTATTCTTTGGTATTTACTGGGGTGTATTTTATCATCCACATCCATGTTTCCTCAATATGGAATATTTATATCCTTATACAATATTTTATATCAAATTTTACCCTTCGGGGATTTTTTAGTAAAATATATGAAAGGAATCTTTTGTCATTTTTCGTACGAGGTACTTTTTGACTTTTCTGACAAAAGTACGAGAAGAATGTTTTCTTTTAACTTATAAGGCGTGAATGGATTTTTAAAACATTATTTCCAAGAAGCTTCCTTTAAAAATTTTTCAAGTTTATTTTTAATCAACTTCTTTTAGTTTAAAATTGTATGACATGTTAAGAAAGGAAAAAGGTTTTTAAAGTAGAAAGGATATTTTCCTCAAGAATGGAGTTCAAGTGTTTTATCAAAATTATTTTCCATCTAACATAATAAAGGGTTCTGTTTCTATCCCTATTATTACATGGATTTGATTATGTTGTGATGTAAATATTTTTATGAATTCCTTTACCTTATATGAATTGTTTTATGATGTCACGATGCTTAAGATTCCCATTTTTATTACATGGGTTATGCTATGATGTATGGTTTATGATTTTGTGGCACACATAAGAATGGTATCATTATGAGATGGGTGGGACCTATATCTCCCTCCAATGCATTGGGTAAAGATTTTATATCTCATGAGATAGACATGGCTGGAATGGTAGGTTATACCGGTTCAGTGAAACAGGACTGAAACAAGGGTGACTCGGTTCAGAAATGGACTTTGTCCACTAAGATAGTCTTGGCAATGAGTCTTGACTAATAAGATATGATTCTATATGATTATGTGTGTATGCCACAAAGTTTCATGTTTTAATTTATGATTATTTGGATTTCATTTCACTACTATGATTTATCCCATGTTATGAAATTTAGATCTCTTTTGCAGGTTAAGATTTCCAAAAGATATGTTCTTATGAATATGACGTGATTGATATTTCTTTTGTTTACCCTTACTGAGCATTTGAGCTCACCCTTTTATGTTTTCTTTTCCCCAGGACATAAAGAAAGGATTTAGGTTTAAAAAAAAGAAGATCTTTATGGGAGATGTTGAAGATCTTTCACCACGATTAGAAGATTATATTCCGAGTTTCCAAAGACACTAAACTATTACGGTCCTTGTGTGTGTGTTTTTGTTATGTACTAAGTATTCCGAAAAAGTAATTTAATGTCTATGTACATTAAGCTTCGGGTCTCTACAGAAACTGGGTTCTTAGAAATGTTAATAGAACTTGTGTTGTCAAATTTTATAGTTACATTTATAAATTGATACCCATAGTCTAGAATAGTGTGTTTAATCCACAAAATTTGTGCACAACAGCTACCAGCAGCTCTGTATTCAACTTTAGTGTTAGATAATGAAACATAATTTTACTTCTTACCACACCATGAAACCAATGATTTTCCCAAAAATTGACATGTCCTAGAGGTGATCTTTTTATCTAACTTACATCCACCAAAATCAGCATCAGAATAACTCACTATATCAAATGATTGTCCTTTGGGGAAAAATAATCCTAAATTGATGGTATGTTTGAGGTATTTGAAAATTATTTTAACAGCATTCAAGTGAGATACTTTGGGATTATCTTGAAAAGGAGCACACATACAGACACTAAACATTATATCTGGCCAACTCGAAATCAAGTAGAGCAGGCTTTCAATCATTCCTCTGTAAGTGGTTTGATCAAAATATTTACCATTTTCATCAAGATCCAACTTACAAGTAGTAATCATGGGAGTTTCACTACTTATAATGATATCAAAGCCAAATATTTTTAAAAGATCTTTTGTATACTTACTTTTATTTAAAGTCATAACTTATTTATTTTGAAAATTTTGAAATCCAAGAAAGAATTTGAGTTTACCTAATTAACTCATTTCAAATTTATTTTGCATCATTTAAGAAAATTCAATACATAAATAATTTCTTGAAGATCCAAAAATAATATCATCAGCATAGATTTGGACTACTAAAACATATTTAAACATTCACTTTATAAAAAGAGTAGGATCAGAAATTCCTTTTGTAAAACCTTTTAAAATAAGAAAATTGCTTAATCTATCATACCAAGCTTTGGGAGATTGTTTTAAACCATATAAAGCTTTTGTAAATTTGAAAACATGATTTTGAAAATAATGATTTGTAAAACTAGGGGGTTGTTCAACAAAAACATCCCCAACTATATATCAATTTAGGAATGCACTCTTAACATCCATTTGATACAGTTTGAAATTAATATGGGAAGCATAAGTAACCATGATTCTGTTGGCTTCAAATCTAGAAACACATGAAAAGGTTTATTCATATTCAATGCCTTCTTTTTTACTATAACCTTTTGAAACTAATCTAGCTTTTTTTCTAACAATATTACCGTATTCATCTATTTTATTTCTAAATACCCACTTAGTTCCTATGATCAAGGTGTCTTTGGTTCTATCCACAAGTTTCCAAAATTTATTTATTTCAAATTGATTGAGTTCTTCTTTCATATCCATCACCCAAAATTCATCATTGATTGCATCATTGATATTTTTAGGTTCAAGCTATAACAAGAAGGCTTGATGTTCAACCTGATTTTTAAGAGAATCTCTAGTTTGTGTTCCTTTGTCTATGTCTCCAAAAACACCATCTAAGGGGTGGTTTTTAAGGGTTCTAGTTGGTCTAAAAAAGGTAGGACTGGTTATTTCAGGTTCATCATTTTCATTTGGTTCATTATGGAAAGATTCTGGAGAATTTCCAGAATTTTTTGATTTCATAGATTTCTTGACAAAGGGATTAGATGATTTTTCATTTATGTCTAGATTTGATATAACATCTTCAAGGTTTTTTAGAGAGGTCTTAGGATCATGTGGATATTTTTCATCAAATTTGATATGCACATATTCTTTCACACACATGGTTATTTTATTAAATACTATATAGCCTTTACTAGAGGTTGAATAACCTAGAAAAATTCCTTTATAATTTTTGGATGCAAATTATTCAAGATTATCCTTTGTATTAATAATATATACTTTTCAACCAAAAACATTGAAATAAATGACTTTGGGTTTTCTATTATTCCAAAACTCATAAGGATTCTTCTTAATGATAGGTATGATTAAGGCATTGTTTATTATATAAGAAGTTTTGTTAACAGATTCATCCTAGAAGTAAATTCCTAGGTCATATTCATTAAGCATTGTTCTAGAAAATTCTTGCATGGTCCTATTTCTTCTTTCTACAACTCCATTTTGTTAATGTTTTCTAGGGGAAGATAAGTTATGACTATATCCATTGTGTGAGCAAAAAGATTCAAAGTATTTATTTTCAAACTCATGGACATGATCACTTCTTAGTGATTTAATTTTAATTCCACTATGATTTTCTACAATTTTATCATACTTGGTGAAGTAAGTACATGCTTCACTTTTGTGAGCTAAGAAGTAAGTCCAAGTATACCTAGAATAGTCATATACAAGAACATAGATACAATGATTTCAATTTAAACAAGATATTTGAGATAGTCCAAACAAATCCATGTGAACCAACTCTAAAGGTTGAGAAGTTGAAACTTCTTTATTTGATTTGAAAGAGATTTTATATTGCTTTCCTTTTTGACAAGGATTTCGCACTTTACTGTCTCGAAACTCTGATTTGTGGAGATCCTTGACTAGTACTTTTCTCGTAAATTTTCTAAGAGAGTGTAAATTGCAATGTCCAAATATTTTATGCCAGATCCAAGACACTTTGTGGAAGGCACTTATACAAGAAACATTCTGAGAGGCTAGAGTGTCTAAATTTATAGCATACACATTGTCATTTCCAAGAGCAGTAAATACTAAGTTATTTTTGGAATAAAAAACATGACATGAATCATTTTTAAATTTTAAATTAAATCCATAATCACATAGTTGAGATATTCCAAGCAGATTATACTTTAATCTATTAACATAAAGTACTTTGGAAATTGAAATAGAGTTAGGGTTACCAATCTAGCCTAGGCCAATGATTTTTCCTTTACCATTGTAACCAAATGTGATATATCCTCCATAAATTTTGATAAGGATTTTGAAGCTTGATTAGTCCCATATCATTTTTAATGAACACCCACTATCCAAATACCATAGATTTATATAGGAACTCCTTAGGCAGTTTACCTATAAAACAGTTTATCCAAGAAATGATTTTGGTACCCATATTTGTCTGGGTCCACAACCATTAGTAATAAAAGATTTAGGAACCCACACTTGACTTATGGGTTTCCTATATGCATAATATAGGTTATTTGAAAAATAAACTCAGTTTGGTCCACAAGAACAGGAGTTTGCAGTAAAATTTTGGTTTTTGAATAAAGAAGCAGATTTTCCAGTTATGGTCATAAAATGTGTTTTTGATAAGTTCCTTTTCCTTGGTTGATATCCAATTCCAAAAGAGTACTTAGGAGCTATATTTTTACCTAGTATTTGAGTAAGTGTATTTTTTACATTGGTAAACTTTTCAATATCCTTCTTTAATTTCTCTTTATACATTTTTAACTCATTGTTTTCCTTGAGTTGTTGAGAGAATTTTTCTATTTTTCAGTTGTAAGTTCAGATTTAACAATTACAATATGATCATTTTTTTCTTTAAAGATTTATATTTATCTTTTAATTCATTACATATATCTTATATTATGTTGCATTATTTAAATAATTATTCACGTAACACATTCTCAGACTCACTTTCATTTTGATTATAGTAAGAATGTTGAACAGGAGAGTTTAAGATTACCACATATGTTTTTGTCATAAAACACATATTTTCCATATCTTCTTTCTCATCATGAGAAGAAGAAGATTCACTGGTACTATCCTCAGAGGCACACCAGGTGGCCTTCATGGATTTCTTATATTTACTTTCCTTATTTTTATACTTTATTTTGTATTTGATCTTTGCATAGTCAGCCTTCACATGTCCTTTCCTTTTGCAATCATTGTAGACTATCTCTTATGATTTTTCATTTTTCTTCCAATCCTTTTTCTAACATCCCTTATTATCATACTTTCCTTTGTAATTGGGATTTCTAAAAAATTTATTTTTCCAATTAAATTTGTTGAATCTCCGGGTTAGTTGGACCATTTATTCATCATTGTCTGAAGTTGATTCTTCACTACCGGAGCTTTCAATAGTAGCTTGAACTTTCTATTTATCTTTATTTTTAAATGCAGTAGTCTTGAAAGCTAGAGACTTCCTCTTAGGTTCATCATCCTCCTATTTGTTGACTCTCATCTCTTCTTCATACATCATTATCTTTACAATGAGTTCTTTGATAGGTAATTTGATGATGTCACATGATTCTCTAATTGAGACATAGGTTCCTCTCCATCTATCAGGTAAATATATGATAAGACTCCTGATTTGTTCTTTGGATGTAACTTCTCTTATGATAGAAATCATTGTGTTTAAAATTTCATTAAATCTGATATACATATCAAAAATAGATTCATCAGGCTTCATTCTAAAATTTTCATATTTAATAGTATAAGTATTTAATCTCATTTCCTTCACATTATATTTTTTCTCATGAAAAATAGACAAGGTGTCCCAAATCTCATGGGCAGTTTTACAAGAAGAAATATGATTAAACTCTTCGTCTCCTAGTGCATAGTATAGAGCATTCATTGCATTATAATTATTGTTATAGACAACCTCGGTAGGTTCATCTAAAGTGTTTCTAGAAGTTTCAGAAATTTCATATTTACATTCAATAGTAGTCCAGATTTAAAATATCATTCTTTCTAAATGTATTTTAATTTTAATCTTCCACAGAGAATATTTTTTTCCATTAAAAAAAGGTGGTCTATTAGTAGTAGCTTCTTCTAGTCTATTATCCATGCTACAAATTGTAAAATAATTTCACAGAGATAAAAATTTAGAACTAATAGAAATTTTGAGATCTTTGAAATACAACTACAAACACAGTTGAAAAAGAGTTGAAAAATCTTTGATAACTAAAAAATATAACATTATTTGATACCAAATGTTGGTTAGAGTAGATTACTCAAGAGGGGGGTGAATTTTGTATCTATAAAAATTTCTGTTAAAATCATTTCTTTGAAAATTTCTCCCAATTAAAAATAAAATTAATGTCAGTTTGTAGTGAATTTATAAAAGTCCTAAATGTTCAATTAAATTCTATGATAATTGATTATTTCTCAGATATACTAATATGAAGATTAGTATAAATTTTGAAACTAACTTACCGATTAAAAATAGATATATAACACTTTCTAAACTAACTATCAAAGTTCATTTTAGTTTTATGAAATTGTGATAAAACAGAGCAAAACTAAAGAGTAAAACGCGACAAAAATAAACAAGAGGTTTATTCTCAATCTAAGACTTAGTCCTATTCACGTGGTGATCACCTACCACCAAGCAATTTATATTAATAAACTTGATCCACACCCTGGATTGGGGTTTCCAATAGTACATAGGACTGTCCAGGTGACACTAGACCTCTACCATAGTTATTCATGGGAAAAATAACAAACAGGTCATACTTGACCTCTTCCACTATTCTACGTGGGATATAGAAAATAATAATAAGAGTGATTTTTGGGATATTAGGTATCCTCCAGTTAGGCATAGGATTCAGTGTGTGGGTAACAGACAGATACACACGCTGCTCAAAAATGTAAATGAAAGAACACAATAGAGATAAAACTATAGAATGAGGTTCAGAAGTCTTTGTGTGTTATGCAGTGATGCTCTTGACTCGTTTGATGTAGAGAAAATGAAGTTTGATTCCACTTCTAAAAGTCAGCTCCAAAACAGAGTAACGCAATCTCTGTGGTCTGGTTTCGAAAGAGTGTAAAATGTTTAGATACTTATTGTAAAGATGTTCAGTGGAACTCAATAAGTTTTTCTAATCTTATTGATGTCCCCATATGTTATTTCTTTGATTTATTGGGATTTTTAATAAATCTCAAGTGTTTCAGGAGTTTTCAGTTCTTCTGTTCCTTCTTTTTCTTTTCAGTGTATTAGTCTTTGGGTGTTAAAAGATCCAATGTGTAATTATTTTATACTTTGAGGTCCAGTAGGCATGAAGATATCTCCATGTGCATGCACCTCGTATTTTCTACAGATATTCCTACAAGAAACATTAAATAATGTTAGAAACATTAATTTGTATAAATATACCTGTTATATATAAATTTTAATTAATAATATAAAAATAGTTTTTTATGAATATCAACGAGTCATAAGTATCGGTGACTCATTGGATTTTTTTCATCATCGGTCTGTCAGCATTGGTCTATCAACATCAGTGACTCTCTACAATGGTGAGTCGTTTTGATCGATATATGTGACTCTGGGTGTCAGTGTCTCCTTTCATTAGTGAGACAGATGAACTAATGGTGACTCATACCAATAGTGAGTCCTTCCTTCTGTCAGTGAGACAGTTAAGCCAATGGTGACTCTTTTTAACTATCGGTGAGTCCTTACATCGATATCATCATGCAACTATAGGTTACTTTAACTAACTATAGGTCATTTTCATCGGTAGCATGTGCAAAGGTTGGTCACTTTAACTAATGGTAGGTCATTTTCCTCAGTAGCATCTGAAACGGTGAGTCTTTTCCAATGGTGTCACGTCCAACAGTGAGTCATTTCCCACGGTGTCACGTCCAACACTGAGTCTTTTGTCTATCAGTTTCACATCCAATGGTGAGTCTTTTGTCTATTGGTAAGACATATGTATGACAGTGAGTCATCTACCTATTGGTCTCAGTGAAACATACTTAGACAATTTTAGATGTTATGTTTGTCTTTTGTTTCAGAAAAGTTTTAAACTGGTAATCCTCATAATTACACATATATAATCAATTAAAATCCTATTTATACTTAAGCACTCACAAATAGTTATATGAATGATAAGATAAGATATATGTTAATATATGACATGATTTTTCATAATTAAAACCTTTAGTTAGATATAGTTAGCATCTATGGGATAGCACTTTCTAAAAGTTGATAAAACCTATACTATTGATTAATATGTATGAATATTTAAAAACTCACCTTGATCACTTCTATCTTATGCTTTGCATGTAATATAAACTAAACAGCACACGAGGATTTTTACAAGGATTGTCCATAATGTGAAAACCAACATCCTTTTCATGTCAATTACCATTGAGTCATGGATATCCACTATATAATGAATTAAATACAATTATCCAACTCTTATCAATATCCTTCTGTATCACAATAGGTAATTATACTATAACCCACTAGTTATAAGGTTTTCTATTTCACTTAATCAAACACAATGATAAACCTTTGAAAGTGGATCATAAACACTGTATGAAATCTCTTTCTGGTATATATCGGTCTATTATGTATCCATACAGTGTGATTATATCTAATGGGCCTCAGTCTCCATCCATTATGATTCTATCAGTTGCACCTAAAATCTAAGAACCTCTATCCAGTGCCTCTATCTATTACACCTCTGTCTGATAGTCTTGTTTGGTATGGTCTTTTAGATAAGCTATATTTAGTAATATTTTTCAAGCACACCTTTATATGTTTCACCTATATCCATATTTACTCTTAATATTTAACTAAGTGGATCCTTGGATGGTAAATCGCACTGATTTTTTAAAACTTTAATACTTCAAAATCTTCTTATCATATACAACAACTCATAAAACTCTATCTGGAAAATATTTATCTAATGTGACCCTACCTTCATTCGGTATGAATCTATATATTGCGCCTTGAACTCTATGTCATACCTCTGTTTAGTATACCTCTATCTGATACCTCTTTCTGGTACCTCTTTTTCAACTAGAAGAATCCTTGGTTAGAAACTCACGCTGCACTTCTTACAAACATTTCAACAACTCAGCTCTCTCTCTCTCTCACATGAATAGTGTATAATTATATTTTACTTTCACCCCTTTATATAGGTATTCTTCCAGAATAAAATGTGGAAACCATAACATAGAATTTAATATTTTCCCAATAAACTCCTCTTTTTTGGATGCCTATCAAATATTCTATAATATTCTTGAAGCTTCATAAAAAAATAGGCTTTCTTCGAAATTACTTAAAACTTGGCATGATAGAATAATGTTGAAGAATAGCAATAAATAATCATGGTTATGGAATTTATAAATATTATTTAAACATACTTAGAATTAAATTAAAAAAAATCTAGTGTCTTCATAAGAATAAATCTATCTGGTACAGTTCCGACTAACCCCCCTCTATTCTGTTTACATTGTCTGATTGACTCAGTATGGTTACCTCGTGATTTCTTCATATGGTTCTATACAAATGCCTCTTATGTTTGATGTTTTCCCATATGTTCTTACTAAATAATCTATCTATTTAGTTTTAATACCTTCATATGTCCATCCTACATTTTTTCATACTTCATATTGGTCATAGATTGCAAATCTCAGTCCAGTACATCTTCATGGAATCACCCATCTAATAACATCATATTTATTAGTCCAATGATCATCCATATGATGGATCTTTGACTGGTAAAATTGACTTGAAAAAATCATCCTTTCATCTTAATTGATCATAATCTCTCTCTATCCTGTGTACTTCCTTCTTCCCTTCCCAACACAACTTCTAATCTTTCTATATCTGATCACCTATAGCTTAATTACTCATACTTCTCAGTCTAATGGACTTTACAATATTTTTTCCATTAGAAATTTTTATAGAAACATTCAATAATTTATTCTATCTAGTAAACTCATTACATCCCTATCTTATGTAACTTTTTACCTATCCTTCTGGCAGTCTCCATATTTCTCTTCTTAGTCTGGAATAGTAATATCTCTATCTGATTAGCCTTTTTTAATGAAAACTTTAGAAATCATCCTTTGTTAAATAGGAAATACATGACTTCATATATGTCAACATTGTATATATTGAAACTTCAACACATTAAAACTTAACTTCATACAAATCTTTTATCCAAAAAATTCATAAGACATTATCTGATCGACTCATTTTGTTGGACTTTATTCCTATCTGTTCGATCATATGCAACAACTTCAACATATCATAGCTTTAACTTTATACAGCCATAACTCAAAATTTGTATAGTGTAATTTGACTTCTCCCCCTTTATTCAAACTTGTACATACTTGGACAGATTCATGATTATCATCATGATGTTAGGAATTTTGAATATTTTAAAAGTGTCTTATGAATTTGTAAGAAAATTTTAATAAACTTATTCTCATATCTCAAGTAAATTTTCTTATCCTTATTTATAAAATAAAAATGTAAGATAAATATCACTTTACACTCCTTTAGAATGATTCATAGAGACTTTATTAAATTATTAGTAAGATTCATCTTTCTTGATTTTCCTAGATTACTTCACTGTTTTTCTTTTAATGGTTTTACCTTTAGGGTTACATACTTCAATAGATCTTCGATATAATTATTATTTGGAACTTACTTATTCGTTTTATAATTTCATAGATAGTTATTCTTCATCTTACAACATTATTCTATATTCATCATCAGTGTTATACTATAAAATTTCTTTGGGAAACTTTTCCTAATGAACCATTTCCTATAACATTTATTTAGGAATATTTTTTTTAAATAACCTAAGAAACCTTATTTATCAACTTACTCATTGAATTTTCTATATTCTATTGATAATAAATACAATATGTTGGCATCATCATCCAACAAGAGCTATACATTCTAGGTCTCCATGTAAATAGATGAAAATTTACAAAAGGAATCTTAATCTCCACTCATGTTCTAAATATGATTGGGTACATCAATGATTTAAGGAATTTTTGTCTCATATACTAAATATGATTGCATGTTTCAAATGATATTAAATATTATTTAATATGTTAAATGAATTGGTGATACTAAAGGTTTCATTAATCCTTTATTACCTATAGGATTCAATTATATTGTTTTAACTGATATATGATATTGATTATGTGATTTAAAAGTGTTTTAAATATAAAAACGCTTATAAAGAGAAAAGAATTTAAGTATAGAGATTGAAGTTTTATTTCAAGTAATGTAGAAAATGAGATATTTCATTGATAAATTGGATGATTCAAGCTTTGATAAACTCAATATAAGATGTATATTTTATCTCATTTTTCTCTTGTAAATAGCATCAAAACAGTTATTGTTTAATAAAATGAGATAGGGTTTTTTTGATACATGTATTTATGATTTATTCAGTTATATAACATGATTTAAGGGGAGGCTTAAAATTGATTATTATTATTAGGGAATTTATCTTATTGTTATCTATGGAAATTTTATGAAAATATTATTGAATTCAAAGAATTTTTTCCCAATATTATCAAAGTGTTGAGAAAATATATGAACTAGACATATGATTTCTAGGTTATAAAGCACTATATATATACTAGTATTTTGTAAATGATCAAACCAGGAGAAGAAAAGTTGGTTTAAAAGTGTAAAAATGTTTCTTCGGGAATCCAATCAAGGTCATTGAATCCTAGGATTTTCATAAAATAAGAGTAATAATTCACTATGATTAAATTATCTAAGATATACCTGAAATGGTTTGTAAAAAACCATGGAATGTCTATTTTAGGTATGGATGTTATAGAAATTAATTTTTGGATTTTGAAAGTAATGTGATACTGAATGTATATTTCAAAAATTGTTTTAAATATATTGGATTTTGAAATCAAAGGAAGAATTTATTGAGCTTATAGTCTATATTCATGAGATTAAGTGGATAGTTACTACATCGAGGATTTGAATGTAAATTATTTTATCAAGATCAAATGAATATAAATAAAATATATTTATATTCATCTCATATCTTATGTGATAATATAATATTTTCAATAATAAAGAGTTTTTATAAACAACAAGTGATGATTAATTGAAAACGTAGTTTATAATTTAATGGGTTCTATAACACGTTCAAATAAAAATATGTGGATAAAAGTTTTTATTTAGGATAAAATTTTGTATCCGTATATTTATTAAAAATATGAGGGAATGTGTGATTCATTCCTATCATGGGGCATAGAAAAACAATTTTTAATACCTACAATAGTATAGTAGCAAACCTAGGTAGTCTTCCAAAGAAAAGTGAAAAAAAATGATTTTTTCACTTTTAGTTGATATTAGGAGAAGTTGGTTTTAATTTTAGGTTGTGAAATAGGAAGAAAAAAATAATTTTATTTTATAAAATTAATAATAATTTAGAAATATGGTGACTAGGGTAAGTTTGGATTGACCTAGTGTTATGCTATCGTGGTTTTTCAATCTTTATCCTAATATTTTTCCTGTTAAACTGGTAAGAGATAGCATCCGCTATAACTTCCTATATCCTCCTTGGATAGATGGTTAATATGATAATAAACCTATTGAAATCTAAGATTCGTATACTCTCCTTTCTATGTGTGTTTCTTCATAGTAGGTCTAATTGATTAATTAGGGAAATCCCCGATCAGGTATTCTTATTTTTGAATAACCAGTCATTCCAACCGTGATTCCAAGCAAGTGTTGACAATCATTGAGCACTCAAAACCCAACCCTAGACTATTTTATTATATACAAACAAGAATTGGAAGGAGGTATATATGGATCATCTACCAAGGTAATTGAAATAAATATAATCATACCCTAAAGCAATCTCATTTGGAATTAAAAATTGAAATAGAATTGGAACCAAATGGAAGAATAAAAAATGTATTTATATTCAATTAACCATAAAAACTAAATAATAATGACACAGGTTCAGCCTCCCCCTTTCCTGATCACTTTCAAAAAATACTAGTTCCATGGATGTGGAAGTTCGGTTGATTTGGGAGAGGGGTGACATCATAGGAAATAAATAAAATAAAATAAAGTAGAAGCACAGTGCAGCAGCATGTTGTCATCTAGAGCTTCCCTCACTGATATATCCCTTTCAATCCACCCCTATACTCTTATTTATAGGCATGGAAGAGACTTAAATCTGTCATAAATGGGAAATAATGGACCTTAGTTTGTCCCATGTCCAAAATAATTACTTCCCTTTAATTCTACAAATCTTTAGTCTGTTAGCCATTTTCATGGCGTGTCAGTGTTACACAACATGTAATGTATGGGCCAAACATTTGATTTCAAAAGGATTACGCATTGTGAATAGTGGATTCATGGCGTGTAATGTGTTCTTGGAACTTTTCTTGGATTTTTTAATGGCTTTTATACCCTCATGTTATATGATGTGAATTACTTACACGATGTGTAATGTATTTTTTCAATTGCTCTCACCCAGTTTTAGTCTTTTTCTTAATTTTTAATCCTTGGTTTAAGTCCTTGACACCTTCAATATTTTTGTATCGCATTGGGTCACTTCACAAGATAGCTAAAAAAATTTATCTCACTATATTTTTCACTTTTTGTTCGACTTCAGAATAATTGTGTTATCCTTCCATAAATCACAAAAACTATTAAATACCAGCAAGAATAATTAATTAAATTGTAAAAAACATTGTCTTTTATATACAAAAATTTATGAAAAATACGACCCTATCAGTGTTCTACCATATCACATCGATGGTATATTTTAATAAAGTATTCTTTTAAAAATAAAATTTTCCAAACACATAGAATACTATATATGATATGAAAACACTATTTTATTTGTTAAATGTTCCTATTAAAAATGAAATAAATATTATATATGCACGCAAAAGGGTTATTGTATCTAATAAATATATTCTAAAAAGGATATAATTTCTGAGATTATAATGGGAGTATGTTTTTACTTAAAGGGGTTCAAATTTTAATAATAAAGGATTACACCAATCTAAAGTTAAAGTAATTTCTACTTGATATACTAAAGAGTTTAGGATGTGTGATGGTATAGAAAATATAAATTTTTAAATTTAGGTATCATTTAGAAATAGAATATTACTATTTCATAAAGGGTTATACTAGTCTAATATTAAAGTGTTTTTCATTCAATGTTCTAAAATAATTTAGGATATGTGATGATAAATAAAAATTTAAAGAGTTACATTTAGATATCGTAAAAAGTAAAAGATTATATTTTTTAGGATTTTACCAATAAAAAATGAAAATTGAATTATACTTGATATCCTAAAATAGTTTAGGGTATTAAGGTAATAATAAATGAAAATATTTATAGTGGTTACCATAACAAAGTGGCTTTTACTTTATCCTAAAATACTTTTTGAGGACCCATAAACAATAATGTAAGTAGTTGCACTATTTTCAAGGAAACATATTGATAAATAGGGTTACAATGGTGATGGTGATGAACTTAGAAAGTGTTATATGTATACAGTATAAATTGACACCATAACATTTGATTTTGTGAAGTAAAAAGGTTTAAATATGTTCAAGTAGTTGAAAAATTAAGAATTTGATTCCTAATTCTCAACTTTATTCAAACAATCTTTTTCTCACTAAAGCGTTTAGTGGGAGGATTTTATAAAATGGTTATATAGAGATGTGATAGGGATTTCATATGATGTAATTCAGTAATAAAACCTAGAAAGTGTAGAAAAAATAAGGTTGTTCTAGCAATTTATCATATATGATATGATAAAGGGATGATTGTGTTGGTTTTTTAAAATATTCTTAACAAATTTGAGAATATTAAAATGTATCATATTTGGGGATATCTCCACTTTATAATTCTTTAATTTTGGCTATATAAATTTATATATAAATATATATTTCATGAATATTGATGATAATAGACCTTTTAAAAATGAATTTGAGTTTATCTTTGACTGATATTCATCATTTATTATTATAGGTAATAATGAAAGTTTAAGGTTAGAGTTAGTGGGATTCTTATATAGATATATGGAATATTATCATGAGGTAAAAACAAAGAATAAGATTCTTTTTTTGTACTAGATAGCCTATTAATTATACCACATGGAGTGTCATACAGATGTAATTGGTATTCTAGGGATGCATGGATCATATTTGAGTCTTTGTTACCTAAGGTTGGTGAGATTCATAGTATGAGAACCTTCATACTCTGATACCCAACTTACACAATTCTATATATTATCCTAGTTAATGTGGGGGTGGTTGGGTATGTTGCTGATCATGTGGTCGGTAGGAGATTTATTAAGATGATATTTTTTCCCCTCAAATGAAAAGTATGATATATAATCCCTCAATTGAGATAGATTGTGGGAGTATACATCCACAATAATATATTTTATATCTATCCAAAAAAGGGACATGTGATGTTTTTATATATAAGGATGAATAACATGTGATGCATTCATTAATAAGATCAGTATGCACTTAGATAATCGAGAACAAATGAGTTACCTATATTGTATTGACATACTCTATTCCCCATGGCCACTTGATTTTTTTAACATAGGGAAATTTGATAATGCACATTTTCATATGATGAAAACTAGTGTACATACGTATGGAGATACATGTGTTTGATAGAGTTCAAACCAGATCCCTCTATATCTTGAGTAGCATTAGAACTTTTCTAGAGGATGTTCTTTGATTAGATATCTAGATCCAGAGATTTATATTGGTTTTCAATTATATAAAGGGTCATGGGGTCACATTTTATGGTTGACTAAAAGGGGATTGAGTTAAATACAAAGAGATACTCTAAAACTATTTTATAGTTAATTAAAAAGTGTTTGGGTGGGTATTCACAAGTTATTTCATATGATGCGATGCAAATTGAAGTTAATAATATATTTCCAAAAGTTTTTTGGAAAATATCCAAAGGGGTTTTTGGATATAATATCATGAGTTATTTTATATGATATGATATAAGGTCAAATTCCATATAGTTTATTAGGATTTAGTGTAAGAGGGATATTAAAGGGTATATTCCCTAAATCAATATGAAAGATATGTATATATCTACTAACTACATGTGATGCATGGATATATCAAATGCATTGTGTATGCATGCCACCATCTTTAATAGTGAGGACATATAGCCTCCATGAGATGCACAGTGACTTTACGTGATCCTCTTACTCATTTAGCTATCATTTAATGGGATGTTTCATGAGATGGAATATATTAGGAGTTACATCGATTTATTTGATACATGATCTGGATGAAGTAGCATTTACTCATGCATTAAAATGCATGAGTAAATGAAACATCCTAAGGAGTGCCATTAAATATTATAAATAATATATTTATATGATGGTTGTATATGTGGTGATTCCATGTCACTTGGTAAAAAATACCTTGTGCATGTATAATCTATTTATCCTTTTATTTTACTTTAGAATATCTAGAAGGTTATGGGAGAATGATAGATCCCATCTATATGATGGATGATTTAGGTGAAACCAATGGATACACCTTATAGAGGGGATGTATTTTGAATACCCTTTTTGATATTTTTTCAAGCACATCCAAATGTATTTCAATGTTATGAAGATGAGTAGATTCTATTCAATGTAAGGTATTCCATTTAGAGTACTGTTCTTCATTTCAGTTTTATATGTAGTTTCATATTTATTGTATGGGTAATCCTTAGACATGGGTTTAATGATTTATACTTGATAAAATAAGTGTTATTAGTATCATTTGAAACCATTTAGATTCTATACCATTAAATCCATAAGACTAATGGTATAGTGATTCTCCTATGCACACCTGCCCCCAAAATCTCATCAAACTCAGTGGTTGCAGGCTCCTATGCAACCTGATCATGAGGACCACATTCAAATTCTAGCGGGTCACAACTCATCAAAACTCGATCATGCTTCCACTCTACTGGCCATGCCTCCAATGCATTCCAATCTCACTAAGTGAAAATAACCCCAATACTATTTAAAATTGGGGCATCTCACCAAACCTAATCTATTAATATAACCTCTCATAACCCAATAATTGTTCCAAGAACTGAAGAATCTAACTATACTCTTCTTTCCCTAAATTCAACCATCTAGGTTTACCATTGACAATCTTGTTATAAACTGCAAGAGTAATCAACAAGTCTAGTAATTTGAATGATATTTCCTTCCAAAACTAGTCTTGATATTGAAAAACCCAAAGGTATCCACATTCCCTTTCTTGAACACATCCAAGGGTATCCAAAAACATAGGGAAACTAATCCCTAAACACTCTCAAGAAATCCTTCAAGACTCTACCTCACACTAGCATAACCTCTTATGAATCGGTATCAAACATGAGAATTTACCCATGCTCCTCATTATAAAATCACTTACATTAATGGGTTAACCAATCTCTAGGGTTACCCTCGATCATAAAAAATTGATGACTCACCCCTATCCCAAGATGAATCTTAATAGAATATAGATTATCACACCATTTCCTATAAGTTAAGTCTCACATAATCCATAACTCACAGGAAGAATCCTTGCTCCTGTATTGAGATGAACAATATCTAAAGTTCCAAGATAAATATCCCAATCATTGTTTTCACACACTGGTTTGATCCAAGTCTACTTTATCCACTCTCTCAAGTGAAGAACAATCCATAATGTTCACAGAAAATCATGTCACATTAAAAACTCAGGACCATGGTTCAAACTAAAACCAAAATATTCATGACATTTTGTTATCCTATACACCCCACATAATAAATGACTCAAAACATAGGATCTCTCATTATCCCCCTCTTCTAGTTTACAAGATCAGGATATTAACATTATGATCAAAATCAGAACACAACTTCACTAAATAATATTCCTAACATTACAGTTTATGAAAAGTGATAATAGCTGCAACTCCCCACTTTACTCCACATCCCACTTCATAGGTATATCATATAAATAAGCTACTATCAACATCCACAACTACCCATACATAGGGTAAAACATAAATTACCCTTTAGTTTCATATCATATATATATAGGATTCATAATTTTACTCGTACATTTTACATTAACCATAATTTTCTACAATAAGGGCTTAGTTAAATGAAATTTCAAGTACAAATTGTAAAGTAAAATGATTTATAAGTTTTAATTATAATTTTATTAAGCTAGTGACACATAAAAATAGAGATATGTGATCATGTAATTTACTTTTAACTATTTACTTTAACCAAAAAAATCACAACTAAGGTTTAGTTAAATGAAATTTCAATTAAAAGTTATGGAGGAAAACACTATATTAGTTGTAATTGTAATTTTATTTACCTAAGACCTTTTTATAATCAAGTAAAACTATTAAATAATATGATTTTATTCATTTATAGGATCAATTAATTAATATGTAACAATATATTTATATAGTAAAAAAATATACAAATGGTTACATAGACTTTAATAACTGACCCTTTTCACAGTCTAGGTAAAAAATCACAAACAATCAAACAAATGACATGTGAATCCTATGTAACTAATATGATGAATATACACACTCTCCCTTTCCACACTGAATAAGAGATAAAATCCCATAAATTAATTAACTCATAATCATGTGTATCACACGAGGTGAAATCAAATCAATAGTAAAAGAAAACAGCATGAACAACAATCACATCTGAGACAACATGGTCTTTCCTCATATGTGGGGTGTCCAGTCCCAAGAAAACATTACATACCACGTCCCAAAAAACATCATATCTCCTGTATAGCTTTCCTAAATAGTAAAACGAAAGAAAAGGATGCTCTGATACCACTTTGTAATTTCCTACCACCCAAGACTGTTAATCATTTTCCACACTGATAATTTCCATTATACCTCAGGCATGCCTACCCATACACCATAGACATGGTAAGTAGTCATGAGGGTCTATGGTGGTATGGTGGGGAGACTACACACCCAATATCAGAGTGGAGACAATTTTAGTAATAATAAAAATCTAATATATCCATATAGATAAGAAGTAAAACAAATACTCAAGAAAATATAGATAATTAATCAAAATAAATCATGATATAAAAAATTAATGGTACTTCATTTGAGTAAATCATACATTAATAGTAGAGAATATACAACATCAGAAAATACTAAAAGATAAAAGTAGGAAAAACTATAACAATGGTCCTGAGTCTTAGCCTAGTCCCAAACTCTCATGCTGCATCCTGGTAATACCATCATCAAGCATCAGACCTTTACTAAACCTTAAATTTCAATCAATTAGCATAGTCTCGGGTACCCAAGTTTCATATTTTCCTAAGTATGGTGTGATTACAACTCAGTAGGATGCCAATAAAAAGTGTCCCTAAATATAACCAGCCTAATAAAGTAAGTTCATGCGAGGTTCAACAATTAAATAGTTATATATAATTTAAATAAAAAAAAATGAATAACAACTGATTTGATATATCCATATTGAAACTTGATATTGGACCATACCACCATAAATATTTATGTTCATAACCTTGGTCTATGCTAACTCGAGCCTTAAACACAAAATATTTTCTGATTCTTAGCATTCTTTTCTAACATATACAATCGAAGGATCTAGAGTTCTAGTGTCTTTGAAATATTAAACATAAAAATACATCAAATTAAATATAAATACATCATCTTTATTTAAGACTCAATATATTTCACCTAACTCTCATAGATCTTCTAAAACTGCATAGGATATCTTGGGAAAATACATAAGGAAAAGGGTGATCTTGAAAGCCTAGTAAGGGAATAAACATGGAAATAAAGCATAACATGAGAGTAAAGAGGCATAACATGATATTATAAAGAGGATGATAATAATCAGGGATACATGGTATGATATTATAAACATAATTCAAAGTTCACTCCCAAGACTATCATCATAAAGTGGAAAAAGTCCCCAAGTGGATTATGTTCACTCCATAATCCCTTATATAACATCTCATGAGGAATAAAGAATTTCCAAATTCATTATAGGGATATATAATTCTATTCCCACCCATCACATAAATTAAAATCATACAAATTTTTGCTATGTTAGGAAAATAAACCATATATAAATCATAAGCTTTATCAACCCCATGAGAATCAATTGGGTTCCATAATTCTGATTCAAGGACTAATTTAAGAATAAAACATAAGGTTACCCAAGTTGATAAGGAATTAAATCATTAGGATATTCATATTTTAAAATAAAACAAATTTTTTCATCATTGAGTTCCAAAATAGATATTTTATAATAAGGATCTAGAACAATAAATAATAAAAATTCACTACCTGGGTAAAGCATTATGAAATAATTAAATGATATTTTTAAAGAAGGAAAGGCCATATTTTTTTTAATAAAATAAAAATATAACCATTAGTTTTCTATATAAAATAATTAGGGTTTTTATAATCAATTAATGGTTTAAAAACATTTGACTGTGGTGATTCTTAATGTGAGATAAGAAATGGGAAAGTTCCCTTAAATCTGGTTTACTAAAAAGTGGGGATTTGGAAGGGAGCTAAAAACATGTATAAACCTAGAATTGAAAATTATTTTTATCAAGATATATATTTAATAGAAATATATATAAAAATATAATAGGTTAATTATAATAATATTTCATAAAATTGAGAAAAAATAGAGAATGTGTAACCAATAAGTCATGAAGGAGGTATAGAAGATCTCTTTCTATATTTTAAAACACCTTTGTTGAAATACCACATCATAAAAAAAGATAATAAATATTTCTTTTGAAAATAGGATAATTTAAATTTTATTCTCATGTGATAGAAAACTTAATGAGGTTTTCAACTAAAAAGTATAACATTACTAGGAAGGGAAATTATGGAGAAGGAGGGAAAACTGGCGTTTAAATGGATAGAAATTGTAATTAATATATTTTAATTTTAAAAAAGTATTAGTAATCATCCATAAGTAATATTTGAATCAAAATTGATCATGAAAGATAAAAATATGGCGTACCATATGAAATGAAAGATGAAACCCAAGGAGAAAAATTATAACTTAAGAAAGTGTATTGAGTTATGAAAGACCCGTATATTTTTTAGGGAAGACATCAATCATGGCCCAAAGTAAGGAAGTTCATAAATAGAAGTAAATTTGCAATGCTAAAAATAATTTCTGATATTATAAGTCATGGGGTAGAATATACACCATAAAAATGAATATTTTTTCATAACATCAAAGCATGTCATAATGAAGGGTGATTGAGATGAAACCCTTACAGCTTAAGAAACATTCTAATAAAAAACCATTGAAAGAGAGAGAGAATAAATTTGAAGTTAAAATACCATGAACAAATATAATAAAATGTATTAAGAATCCAATTTTTATTATTTACATCATTTAAAATTAATTATGTGTATAAAAGAAAATATGCCTCAAAGAAGAAAATTTTGAGATGAAACCCTTACCCTATTCTAGATTCATTCTACACAGGCGCATAACATCCAGAATAATAAAATTAATTTTATTATATTACTTCTTAGGAGAATTATTATTCTTTATTAAATTTAATATTTACTATATATTATTATATTCTATTTATTCATTATATATTTTTCTTTCCTAAGTTGGTTACTTGAGGTTATTAGGTCAATTTTTTCAAAACTCCTTATATATGTTGACCATGGTAAAAATAAATTTAAAATAGTTTCATAATATACATAATATTAATATTGTTATAGAAATAATTTTCATATATTTTTTATATTTTTAAATCCAACCAAGATATGTGATGATGAAAAATTAAACGCATTGCTCATAGAGGCGATAGTTCGCACATATGCACGATTAATGTTTCCATTTATCAATGAATAAGAGGGAAAGAAGATAAATGATAATTTAAAATTTCATAATCATATTTATATTTTATATATCATATTTATTCATTTATTACATCCTTTTTCCCTTCCATGAATAGCGGTGATGAAAAACCTAAGACATCGTTTTGTGGAGGAACTAGTTTAGGCAACACACTAACAGCACATTTGTTTCTATTAGCAGATAGAGAAGAATAAATAATATTTATTCCATTAATATAATAACATATCAGTGTAATAATTATAATTATGTCATTATATTATTATTTATATAAGATATTTGGAAAATAAATATTAATGATAAAAAATTATGAAGACTGTAATACTTATGTTGGAGACTTGATCTTCTCTTAGAGATTTCCTTAGAAATGAAGGGTTTAAGATAACATCCAGAGACTAGGGGATTAAGGAAGATAAAATTAATTCTATTAGAGGTAGTTTGGTTATATATTCAAGTGAAATTATAATGGTAAGTCTAACTATATAGGGCTGGAAGTGATCCCCTTTTATAAGTGAAGAAATGGGCCCTTTGGGAATAACCTTCACACTTTCATGATATCAATAAGTTATTCCTTGGTCAAAAAATCCAAAACAATTGTAGTAATGGAGTTTGGGGTGATATCAGGTTGATAAAGACTCATAAAAGAATGTACACACGTGTTTTAAACATGTTTCAAGCCTTTTAACAATGGTTATTTCATTTTAACATTTTGATTTTTACCTTGGTAACTTGTTTTTTACTAAGTTATTTATATTTTATTTAAAAATATAAGGTAAAACACATTAAAAAAAATTGATATTTTGAACCTATTTTTAATCCCCATTTAAACTAATTCAATTTATTAATATGAGAAAATCTACTTTTAAATATTAAAATATATAATATATAAAAACATTTTTTGTCGAAAAAATGAATTTTAACCGTCATGCATTCTTTAATGTTATTTAGTATTGATTATCAATTTAATAAGTTTTAATATAAATATATGTTTTATTAAAAATAACATTAGAGTCATAATTTAAATTATATCAATTTTGATTGATTAAAAAAATTACATGATATTAATAAAACAATTATTTCAAAAAAATTATTTTACCATTATCACGATAATTAATACCAATATTACTAATATTATCTTTATTTCAGAAATTAAAATTGAATATTTTAGATAATATTGACATTTTTGGGTCAAATATTAAATATCAAAAAGATGTGAACATAATTTGGTTACCCAACTCATACCCCAAAAATTTCTTAAAATAAAAGGTAGCGACAAAGTGATAACACGAGGTGCAATGTATTTGCACCAGCTGAAGATCTAGATATTAGAGAATGGGAGGTAGAAAATGAAAAGAAATATGGTCAGAGTCAAGGTAGTTAAAGGTGACAACTTCCATGTTGCTCTAAAATCTTGGCCTGACTCGTCATATGAGGTCTTTTTATTAAATCCAATATCTCTCTTTTCAGTCTAAGCACATGGCTAGAAAAGAAAAACCACTGCTGAAAAAGAAGAAGCTCATCAAATTCCATTAGTGAAATCTGTACTTAATCCACAAAATCCTAATGATTGAAGAAAATTCCTTCCTACAAATATGTAACCATCTTCTCATGGAATCAAATCCATGATATCACTAGATATTGTCCCTTCAAAATGAAAATCTGAAAATTTGACAAGAAAAACATCAATTTAAATAATTTTGTGGAAAATTTTTATCCACATAATACAAGCTTAGCAATCATAAGATCATAAATCATGTAAATAGAGTCACCTTATTTGAATCCAATTTCAACCCGAAATGTGGATGGGACTGGGAGAAGAAAACTAGAGATGTTCTGTGAACAAGTTATGCTTTTTCAATGTAGTTTTTAATCTTGGTACTCAAGACACTATGCTTTCACATAATAGGTACTATCATTACAAAAAATCAAGGATGGAAATGGTAAACATATTCTCCAAGAACATCAAAGGAAACACTCGTATAATAAGGATGAAAGATTCTATTTTCTAGAAGAAATCCTCTTGGAAAAATTTCAGCATAAATTTGGACCTCAAAAGCATGACCTTCCAGTGAGTGGTAGCACAAAGATTCAGTCTAAAATGGGAAAGCATGCCATAATGAGTGTAGGGAACAAGACTGTATGATTTAACCCAATAAAGTTCCAGTCTTAGTCATATCAAATATAAAGCTAACAGCCTTTATAAACCAATGGGTTCCTTCAAAAAAAACAAAAAACATTGCTCCCTCTCTTAAATAGTTACAAGATGTAGATTCTATATTAAGCAGAGTATCTCTCTAGAAAAACCATAAACAATAGAAAAAAAATAAAACAGGTATGTCATCATATACTATTCCTTATACAAGGCCTTGCATATGAATTTGGTTGCATTCAGTATCTTCCAGTACTAGCTTCAAGGGAAATTTTCCCCCAAATTTCATACAAATCCACAGTCACCATTTGTAAGACATTAACATTCATCAACATTAAGATAAACCCCATATATTCCCAAGGTAGGTGTAGAAAATCAAATTCAGGGTCTCCATCAAGTTAAAATTCCACCCTATCAAACATCCGCTCTGGAATACTTAGATACTCATTTATAGTTATCTCCTTGTTAAGATACCTTACAAAGGACTTCCTCTCTTTTTATTCGATCTAGGGGTAAAATTATTCCTTATAACCCCCCTTAATAACATGGGTGAAATTATTGATCTTAATGAAATCCTCTGACTCCTATGACTCCTCTAAAGCCAATGATGAGGATGAATCCTCTTCATCCAAATATGAGGAAGGATCCCCACCAACTCCTAGCTGAGGAGGGATAAAGGATTTTTCAATTGAATACCCAAGGATCTGATAAAAATAGTTCTATTCAACTTAGAGTAATCAATACTTTTATGGGTCTTCTTAGGGGGTGGAGTAATAAATCAATATTGGTTGACAATCGTCTTATTCCCTTTTTTATCACTCAAGTGCAAGTAGTCGTTCTCAATTTGGCATACTTTATCAAGTGAATCTTTATTAGATTCACTAGATCTAGAGTGTGTCATATTTTTTTCATCCAAATAGAGGGTGCACCATCTAAGGTAAAAAAAGTGGGATAGACCTTATTAACAATATTCACAAAGCCAGAAAAAGCATCAACAATAGGACTCAAAGGCTGGGACTATTTAGAATGGCCAGCCACAACCCTATTATGTGTGGTCCACATAGAAGTCATCTTATCCACAAATTTATGGATTGGGTGGGCGTTATCCATAATTACGGTATCCTGGGGTGGTTGGGCATCAACAGGTCCAGCAGGGGCCATAGGATTTCCTAAGGTCCTGTCATCATGATCCATAAATTCCTCAGGGAAAAAATTCTACTTATCCTTTTACACCCATATTGAATTTTTGCGGGTGAGAGGATGTGAGATATTTAATTCATGATTTCAAACTTTAGAGGAATGACCAATCTTGTGACATTTGTTACAATAGGCTAGCATATTTTCATAAGTTACCACTTGATAAAATCCCAAATCACTATTTTTTATCTAGACAACCAATTGAAGACGTTGAGAGATGTCAATTTATAGTGAAAACCCTCAAAACTGAGGGTCTTGAAATATTTTTGGTAGCATAGTCCATTTTTAGTTGCTGGAAAATTAAGCTGGAAATTGGAAAAAGAGATGGCCTTTTGAATAGGTGAAGCGGAAGGTCAACAAATCCTAAGCAGATTGGGATAATGGGTGGTTCGAAGCTAAGATCAATGTCTGGGGTCCATTTAATAACTTTCATAGGGAATCCCCCAAACACCCATGAATTCCTCATCTAGAAGTGATAATATTCATCTTTATAAGAAAATAAAAAATACAACATTTAAGGAGTTTGACAAGCCAATATGAAAACTAATGAACCCAATAGCCTCAAGTGTTTTTCTTAAGTAGTTCAAAGAGGGCCTACTCTTGAGAAACCTACCAATAATAACAAATACAATATCTGAGGAGGGGAGGAGTACCTCATTAAAATATAACTATATTACCAAGTTACCATGATCTTGAAACATTTTCAGTTCAAAATAAGGGTTAGCACTCGGGTCGTCAGGAGATTCCTTTAATTCGACAGCTTAGCTGGCAACGACACCCATAAAGGAACGAGCATCAACATTAGGGTTTCATGAATATTTGCTCGTAGGTATTCTTCTAGTCACTTGTGATTCCATCCTATTAAATATAAAATATGAAATAAATTTCTTTATAATTAATTCTTAAAATGATAAATTCCAATTTTATTAATATAAGCATGTAAAAAAGATTTCACTGTGAAATATTACTTGAGTTTAAAAAATGTTCAACATGTGTTTTATAAGTTCAACATAGAATAATTAAATATTTTTTATTAATTATTAAATATATAATTTTTATAAACTTTTAATTCATTCTTATATTATAAAAGTGATAGTTTTTAGAAAAATCAGTATTTTTATTATTCACCTAAAAATTAATTATTTCAGAAAAATTAAAAAAATCATGCTAATAAAATTTTGCTATAAAAAACTCAAAAATTATGTTTATTTTATAAAATTAAAATTCAAAAAAAATTATATTTATATTTAAAATTAAAATTTTAAATTATAAATAAAGTTGCTTTTATTGAAAAATTACATTTTTAAACATTGGGTGTTATTAATATTATTTCATATTAATTTTTAATTTAAGTGATGTTAATATATTAGTTAATATATAATGACATTTTATTCTTTAAATTAAGTTATTATGAAAAAATATAAAATACTTAATAAAAATTTTCTTTGAAAATAAATCTTGCTTTTATGTTAAATATGCTTTTGAAAAATATCATTAATTAATTATCTCTATTCTAAAATTTATTTTTTATTGCTCCATAGATATTTAAATATTTATTTAAATCTTACATATACATCATATCATATTTTAATAATAATAATATCAATAATATTTATACATAACATGAAAATATAGATATATATATATTTCTAATATTTTAATATCATAATTTTATTTTATTATGAGATAAATTATTTTAAATTTACTATTTAAAAATACCTGACATTAGTATACCTATAGAATATATGAATAATTAACAAAATTGAAATGGCCATATTTTCAATTTCCATAATTATAATGACCATGTTTGCAACATCTATATTTAATTCCGATATATATAGACTTACTAAACTTATTTCATTCACACATCTGATTTCCATAGTTTTCTTTGATGGAATTTATCGCATCCTCACCATCCAGCTTCTTACTCTCTAGAATTCTCTATCCAGCTTCTCCCTTATGGTTTGGGGCCTTGTCTTCTTCCTCTGACTTATACGTCTCCCTCACAACTTGAAATCCCATCATCTTCCTCAGACAGATTTGTCTGTTGAGTGAAGATTCAGATGTATTGGTACCCTAGATCTGGTGGCACTAACATTGTTGGCAGCACTAGTTTGGGGTTGATGGTCTTAAATGATAGCACTAAGGGCCCTATCTTTTCTAAATCTAGATTTTATGCATATCTGGTATCTATGATGGTTGTGGGATCGCAGGTGATGGGTGGTCAGCTTATATTTCCTTAGGTGGTGACAGGTTGAGGCTGCAAAGGTGTTGGTGATTAGAGTCTCTCTGATTCATTATGAGGTGATGGCATGGGGTCACATGATAGTCACTGATGCTAAATCATTCATCGTGCTTTTAGTAATGGTGGTGGTTTCGATGTTGTGTTGTGTAGATAAAATCTTTATGGGGGATCGATATCAATGGTGGAGGGGGTCTACAGGTGACTTCATGAGTTGGATTTTGTTTTGGTGGATTCCTCTAGGGTTACACTGGGGTTCTGGCCTCTTGGGCCTTTGGGATTGTTGTTTTTGGATGTTTTCAACTAGGACTTTGGGCTAGGTATAATTGGTCTTTCGGGACACTAGGAATGGGATATCTTTCTAGGTTATAGGTTACATTACAAGACTAGTCTCATGTTTTGACACATTAGGCTATTGTCTCAGTAATTCATGCATGTGTCATCGGGTGGGTGACCTCAAAAGAGGGATGGGTGTGATGAAACCCATCATTCATCCATCTTTCCTCATCCCTATGAGATACGAAAGCGTTCCTACCCTTATATATTTATGTATAGTGTTTCAGTCAGTTTATGTGGAGCATCAAGTTGATTATACAGTGAGGGACACACAAGCATTGTTAGGTGGGAGGCTATGAAGATAGATGGGTGTGCTGGTAGCCATCATCTGGTCCTCCCACACACACTAATGTGGGATAGATGGGTGTTCTTCCAAATTTTTTTGGTCCAACAAGATGCAACTATCATTAGGGGTGATGCAACATACTTAACTAAAATAATAGGTTATGGCTAGGGGCAATGAGATGTTTGACTACCATTTGAAAATTTGTATGCTACTCTTGGGAATTCATTCCATTTCCTTCTAGGCCTTTAGGATATTGGGTCCTTTAGACCATGTATAGGCCTTCAGGCTATATTTTTCATAGTATTTTATGCCTCTGGGCCTATGGTCCTTATCTTGGGTTCCCTCTCGGGTTAAAAGGGGTTTTATCAATTTTTTTATAATAAAATAGGGTTATACCCTCAACCTTTTATAAAAAAATCATCTATGATGTGTAATAATCCATTAAATACGACACATGGTTTCATATACCTTTATTATAATGTTCCATTATAATTGAATAAAGTGACATTTTCTTGGTTCATATCTTGGGTGGCCTAATCTCTAATCAAGTATTAATTCTTTTGAAATAATGGAGAATTGTTCTTTATATTATATGGGAAAATTAACTGGGGAATTACATCCCCACTGCTAAATAAATTTTGTCCTCATAATTTTAATTATTACCTACTAATAAAAATATATAAGGGTTTCTTATATATATATATATATATATATATATATATATAGCTCAAGATATAATTTCAAGAGATATAACAACATTATAAACTTAGGAAATGTGCCTTTTTCCTTATAATAGGATTATCCCTAACATTTATTTTTCTCTATGATCTGGACCCAAGAGTTTATAATTATAAAGAATTGAGACTCAAGTTTTATAATTTTCTTATAAAGGATATCCATAATCATCCTTTCAGAGCCTATCATAGGTTGATATGAAATTTAATCTCCTTATTCCAAATTATTTTTTCCTCTAACTGGAGAGAACTGTACCATTTCCAAAATCGCATTAAATTTATCAAGGAAGGATAATAATATTTTCATAATTCAATTTCCCGTAAACTTAATCTTAGGATACAATGATTATGCCACTAGAAGTTTATATTAATAGTTCAATTTCTATACATTGAGGTGGTGATTTTATGTTCTTATAAAAAAATCTAGGTACAAGTAGTGGGTTAAATAATATAAAAATATAACACTCATATTTCTTGAGTGGATGATCAGTGTTCCCCACTCTGCATAATTTTCATAACTCACTTTGGTAGTTTCAATTGAATAGGATTTCTCTTGTTCTCTTGTAATTTCAAGTTTTTTATTTCTATCATTCTTTTTATCCTTTATATTAAGTCATTGAAAAAGATAATGCCCATTTTTTCACACATAAGGCATTGAATACTTAGTGGTTCTTTTGTATGAATACTTTCCACTCCCATCATTCTCATATTCCCATGACCGTTTGATGGTCGATAACCCCCTCTTCCATAAGTAAACCATTTTCCAATCCCCTTGAGTCAATTTCATTGGTGCTTCTTCCCACATTTTTGACATAAAGGAAGTTGAGTCATTTTTCTTCATCATATTCATTTTATGAATTTTTATCAGCCTTCATCCCTCTATTATTTGGATCACTTAGGTTTTCAGCTATGGTTATATATTTAATCATGGTTTTTGATAGTTAGTTTATCATAATCACCAAATTTCTCATCTCATATCTCATTCCAATGGGTTTATCATTTAGTTAATCGCTGCATTGTCCCTCACACCCAATTCTAACTTGATTCCTTCTGGTTATCCCTAAAACCAAAAGGGTAATCATGAGTGGTGAACATTTAACATCATAGGGATTTTATAATAATCAATAACATAAAAGGGATTCAACCTTAAAACATTTTATCCTTTTACACCATCACGTTATCCCATAATTACTTTATTTCACATATATAAATCTTAGTTTAACCTAAGTTCCTTTAAGTTGGGTAATCTTATAATTGTCATTCTAGTCCCTTAAAATAATTATAAAATCAATCCTTCATAGTGGTTCGTAAAGAGAATATGATCACACTACTATGTCATTCTATTCCCTTAAAATAACTATAAAATAGATTGATATGCATCCCCTGCCTCCTCCTCCTATGGTTGATCATCCCCTCCTCGGCCACGCATCCCCTCCTAGGTTGAGATTTCCCTCACCTGACATGAATCCCCCCAAGGTTGATCTTCCCCTTTGACTAGGTTGAGTATCCACTCTGGTCGAGCATCCCATCTAGGTCAAGGATCCCCTCTGATTGAGCATCCCCTTTAATGTTTTTTTGATTTGCGTATTCTTTGACAGTGAGTCCCTAATCTTCTTCTGGTGTGTTTAATTGATTCATTTTTTAGTTTGAGTTTTTTCTATTCAATTTTTATCATTTCATATTGTTTCATTTATCTTCGATATATGATTGATTTTGGTTTTATCAAAACATAAAAATATTTATCATTGTTGTGTTTTTAGATATAAATCCTTGGAAGTTCACATAGAAGATACCATGAGAACATGATTTCTTTACGATTTAGGTGAACAGCATATGATGTGTTTCTAGTTTCATAAAGAATATCATATTCTATGTGAAATAATTTAGAGCTTATAAAAATATTAATATTATTTTATGTCTATAATTATTCATTCCATTGATGCTTTTTGGATGAATTTTTCATGTGAATAGAGTGTTATAATTTGAAAAAGAAAATATTATCTAATTCATACTGTTTTAATATGTACATGATGTATGTGAAGGGAAATTGGTTTATGGATAAATGTATTGTTCTTTTTGGATTCACATACAGTTGAATGGGTAACTATATTTTATTAATTTATAAATTTTTATCTAGATGAAAAGTACCCTATAAATATTCCATTAACTCATAAGAAAGGTATTTAAACTTTTTTAGAGATGTGATTAACAAGAATGTATTTTCATATTTTCTCCATGTTGATTTTTTCAATGGAATAACAACACTACATGAAGGATTCATTTTGAAAAATTATTTTCCTTCACAAAGAAATATATATGTGTGAAGTACGTGTTGTATGAAATTTCCATTCGAGTGTTGTTTTATATCAATATTATCTAAGAATAATTAACTCAATTTAATTTATTTGTGAAACAATAGTTCATGAAGAATAAAATTATTGAACCAACAACATGAGATTGGATACATATTCTATGAATGGAACATATAATTTATGTGATTTCTAATTTCATGTACTATATAATAATAATAAATTTGAGATGTTATGAATTTATAGACATTAAATAGTATCTAATTTAGTGATATTTTACAGATACTTAGCTATAATGAAATTATCTCTTGTCAGGAATCATGAATAGGTGAGAACATACTACATAGTTCATCTTAGACTATAGAAAAGTATAATATTCTCTATTATATAGAATATTGTATAGAGTAGATCATTGGAATTACATTGGAGAATCTATGATTGGATCATCTTACCAATTATAGTAAGTATTTTGCTAGTTTTGAGACTAAATCATGTAATAATATTGTGTCCCCATTCATGGTTAGAGTTTAGTAGATGGATTTTGATGCTTATAAATAAATTATACTTTCTTGTTGTATGAGGTATTGTATATGGTCACTTCATAATAAGAAACTTGGTTCACATCTTAGTTATGGATGTGATTATAGGAGGAATTCATGACCCAATAATGGATCATTAAAAAATAACTCCATTAGATTAACGACTATGAAAATAAATACTTTTATGTTTTAGAGGATCTAAAAAATGTATTGTATGTTAGATTATAGATAGATATGGGATGATAACATTATCACGGTATATTTCAACTATAATGGCACATACCACTCTATAATAGACATGGAACCTTCCTTGGCCCATTATGGTTTACCTTGTTGATCATCCCTTTATAGGATAGAGGTAAAAATTTTATATCTGATACTAGAAGGGTTGAAATTGGTGATAAAAAATAAGGCACTTACAATAAAAATGTGAATTATATTTAACAATAATTTTTTTATGTTTTAATAGTTTTATTTTTTATAGTACATATCCATTTTTTAAATTTTTTTATGCTATGATATATTCTATTTAATTAGAAATTGTGTCCTCTAATAAACTTTTATTATTGGGTGGGATAAAAATTGAGTTTTATTTCATCTTCAATTCACCCCCTCTCGATGTCGTTGTTTGATTATTTATAAAAACAACAATTTATTTCAGATCTTGCCTCTTTGATTTTATTTTTCTAATATATTTGATATTAATGACTCTTGATAAAGTATTATAGAAGAATAATGATCTTATTGTTTCACTATTGGACATCAAATATTTTTTAGACCAAAAGAATTATTTATTATGTATACTATTACACATTACACATAATACCAGGAGAGTGTAAGGGTTAGAAACTTATTATTTACCAAATCCATTGAATTTTAATATTTTATTCTAAAAAAATGACATTCTTTACACAATTTACAAGTATTGTGTGTTTTTTTAAAGTAATTAATTGAGAAAGAAGATATTTACAAAATGAGATTCTGATTGATTTTAAAAACATAATTAAAAGAATCAAACAAATATAGTCTCAAGTAAATCTGTCCATTTAATTGTTAAATACAATTTTCTAGTCTTACACTTTTGAATCTAGTACTACAAATAGATATTGTTCATCGCTTATATCATATGTTATTTCTCTTATTCCTTTTTTCTATCTACTAGTATAATTTGATTAATTTAATAATAAATTTGATTGTAATGAATTTTTTTAATTATGGTTTACATTTTTGATTGGAAGATAACTTTTTTACCTTGTTATAGAATGGATAGAAGCTGGATGTATCGTATCGGTCAGATTTCAACTGAGTTTCAAAATAATTTGGATAATTTTTTAGATTTTTCATTTAAAAATTCTTCAGATGGAGGTTGGATACAGTTCCCATGCTATAACTGTGTTGGGAAACCATGATTAATATGGGAAGAAGTTATCTGTCATTTAACGAAATTAGGATTTCAAAAAAACTATTATGTTTGGTATCACCATAGAGAGATGAGTCAATATTCTACTGTTCATGAATGAAATGAAATAAGTGACATGGAGAATTGGATATTTGATTGGTTTCCATTTGTAAATTATCCCAAGATAGGTAGTATTCTAGTGCAAGAATGCAATGATATTAGTACTCGTGAGAAAAATATTGAATATGGTGTTGATAGAGTGAAAAAATTATTGGATGAAGCCAAAACTCTAGTATATCAGAAATGTACTAAAATGAACAAGTTGGAATTTTTAATATGGTTATATCATGAGAAAATAATGTATGGAATTTTTATAACCGCAATTGATTATATTCTTACATTTTTGAAGGAATTTCTTCCTGATGGTGCAGATATTCCCTCAAATCATTACAAGGCATGGAAGTTAATTAAGCACCTTGGATTTGCTACTAATAAATTCCATACTTATCCAAAATATTGTAGTTTATTTTGGGAGGAAACAGCTGATAGTAATGACTGTAAATAATGTGGTATATCTTTATGGAATACAAAATCCTATGTAACACCATCTTGTGTGCCACATAAATTCATGTGGCACTTTCCATTGATTCTTAGACTTCAAAATCTATTCATGAATGCATAAATCACATCCAATATGTGATGGTATGATGTTGAGAGAATTAAAGGTAATGATGAGTTTGTTCATCATATAAATATATTATCATGGTGGACATTTGATGTACAATATCTTGATTTTGTAGTTGAGGTGTGTAATGTCTGGTTCGGTCTATCTTGTGAAGGTTTTAATCTGTTTTGTCAGATGCTTACTAGTCATAGCACGTGGTCAACTTTTATTCATGTTTATAATCTTCCTCTGTGGATGTGTATTAAAAAACCTTTCACTTTGTTGAGTACACTGATATATGGACTTTCTGATCTGGTAATGATATATATGTCTACTTTCAGCCTTTAATAAGAGAGTTGAAACAACTTTGGGATTTGTGTGTGCATACATTCTATGCTTCTTCAAATAATATGTTTCATATGAGTGTTTCCAATCTATGGACCATAAATGATTTCCCTGCTTATGAAATGATTTCTGGGTGGATAACTAAGGGAAAACTATCATGTCCCATTTGTATGAAGAATACATGATTGATAAGTCATAAATATCATCGTAGTTTCAGTTTCATGGGGCTTTGAAAATTCTTGAAAATAGATCATCAATACAGGAAGAATAAGACGAGGTTTGATAATACTATTGACACTAAACAACCACCTCAGTGTATATGTCAGGAAGTGGTATTCTTAATGAATTAAAAGATTTTAGTTTTTCATTAGGGAAAGGTCATTTGAAATCTAAAAAGAAGAAGAATGTTGACACTGAAGCCACATATAATTATAAAAAGAGATTTTTTTTTTTTGACTTACTATATTAGTCTACCAATTTGTTACATTATTTTTTATATGTAATTAATATTGATAAAAATATATGTGAAATGTTTCTTGAAATTCTTTTGAATTTCAAGGGGAAGACCAAAGATAACTTCTGATCTCATTAGGACTTGTTGGATTGGGGTATTCGACCAGAACTACATCCTGTGTGTATCGGTGAAAAAAATGGAAAGTTCCTTATTCTTATTATGTGATGACACCAAAATATAAAGATCAATTTATGGTAGTATTAAATAATATAAAGGTTCTTGATGGTTATTCCAGAAACATATCAAAATGATTCAATATAAGAGATTTGGAACTGATATCCCTAAAAACTTATCATTATCACATCCTTCTTCATTAATTGATTACAATAGAAATTTTAAATTTTCTATATAATAATGAAAGGGTGACATTGAATCGGTTGTGAAACTTTTTTAGAGACCTTTGTGCTAAAAGGTTATCAAACACTACTGGAAATATGATCTATACCAACATTTTTGGGCAAACCATTGGTATAGTTCACTAATTTGGACATATACTAATGGTTTGGCCAAAACTGTTGGTATAGGTCACTTACATGAACCTATACCAACGGTTTTCCCAAAACCGTTGGTATAGGTCACTAATTTTGAGATATACAAATGGTTTTGGGCAAACTATTGGTATAGTTCACTAATTTGGACCTATACCAACGGTTTTGGGAACACTATTGGTATAAGTCCATTATAGAGACCATATACCAATGGTTTTGTCCAAACCATTGGTATAGGTCCCAAAATCAATGAACCTATACCAATGGTTCTCAAAAACGTTGGTATAGGTCTATACCAATGGTTTTGAGAACTGTTGGTATAGGTACATGTATTTTTAATGGAATCTTATTAAAGGGGACATTAAATAAATCAAAATTTAAAATACTTATAATAATACATGTATATTTATGAAATTATTTTCACAAAAGTGAGTTAGGTTAGTGGTTAGGTCATTCAATCATAAACAAGAGGTGCTGGGATCAAAACCAACTGAATTATTATTTTTTTAATTACATATACCAATGGTTTTATGGAACCATTGGTATAGATTTTCATATTACTTATACCAACGGTTTTGAAAACCGTTGGTATAGGTCTTTACCAACAGTTTTCCCAAAACTATTGGTATAGACCTAACCCCACGGCTTACTTGAAAACGGTTCTCCAAACCATTGGTATAGGCTATACCAATGGTTTGGAGGCCTATACCAATGGTTCCAAATCATTGGTATAGGGTATTTTTTCAGTAGTGAAAGTTATTCTTGATAAAAATACAGCAAGAGGGGCTGTTAATTCTATGTGAGTTGGAAATAAATTCCTTCATCCGTTTTCACCTACATGCTACATTTAATAGTTCATCTTACAATTGAGACACTTCTTGGGGGACTGGTCACTTTTTGGTTGATGTTTCCCACTAAAAGAAATATGTGTATAATGAAATCATATGTTCGAAATAAGAATTACCCTAAAGGTTCCATTATGAGGGGTTATCTGGCCCAAGAATGTGTGGATTTTTTTCAATGTATTTTTCTTATGTGAGCACAATACATAATCGGCCAATGAGAAATGAAGATGAGTAGTATGAGGAAATTCAGCCCTCATTTCCATCCCTTCCCCAAATAGGAGGAATTGATGGTTCATATACATTGGTTACATTGATCTTTAAAGAGCGAGATATGCCACATCGCATAGTCTTGTTTAATTTTGGTTTATTCGATGACTATATCAAGTAAGTAATTTGGATATCTATATATTATCTCATACTATTTCATTTCACATATACCTTAGGATTTTATTATCATTTTATATAGGGAACATAAAAAAATTATATGTAGAGTTCATTGATCTTTTCCTTTGAGAAGGATAGTGGATTTGTATAGACAAGAGTTTCTAGCTTGGTTGAAATCAAAGGTATAACCATTACATAAAATAACTTAAAATATATATATCCATTAAATTGTATAACTCATATCTATTTCAATTATTGAGTTTACATGCTAACTACATTTCTCAAGAATTAATAGCATTGGCTTTTGGTCCCAATTCTTTGGTTCATGAATACAAATCTTTAATAATAAATGGATATAAATTTGTTACAACTGATAATGTGGTGAAAATTAGAACACATCATGATGGAGTTATGTTAACTGTTATGATGAATTGTTTTGCCAGTGCATCATATAGTCAACCTAGATATAAAGATGTGTATTATTATGGACTGGTTGAGAAAATATTGTTATTGGATTATTACTCTCAAGGTTGAATCACTATGATAAAATGTAAATGGTTTGATTCAATGATGTGACATGATACATTTATTGATGATTTTGGATTTATATTTATTTGCATGAGTCAATTCTTTCATACTGATGAACCATACAATTTGGCATCAATGGAAAAAAAGTGTTTTATGTGAAAGATCATCTGAGACCTGATTATTGTGTCATTAATAATGTAATCCCAAGACATATTTTTCATGACATTGGGGTTGAAATTTCCACCATTGATTCCTTAATTGGTTTTGACCAAAATATTGCATTTGATGACCCAAATTGTCCCATTGTGAGAGTTGATGTTGAACCTGAGGTAGTGGAGGGTAATATATAGAATCAACCATATTTTTTCAGAGTTCATTCAGTTTACTTTACATGAGTTTCTTAGGTTGGTATTAATTTATTTACTTTAATTTACTTTTAGTTTGTAATGATATGTCTGTTTTACTATTTTTTGGTTTTATTTCATTTAATTATATTTATTTCAATTTGGAAAACCGGTTTTAAAATGGGTTTTTAAAAAATGTATAACTTGGTTTTAAATTATCATTACTGAAATATGTTATGTCTTTGTTTGTATTCTTTGACTTCTAAGTTGTATACATGATTTGTAAAAACTGTTTCTAAAAAATGTACATTTCATTATTATGAAGATTATGAAGAATATTATAGAAGCTCGCAAGAAGATATTATTTGATGTTGATCTTGATAGAACCAAGCATGGGTTGCCTTTAGTGAGTATAATAATTATCATATTTGTCTTATACATTACATATAATATCTTTTTCATGTCCTTTATTTAATTTTTTTAGGAATATATAGCTCCATAGTTTCCTCCTACCGACATGGGTCTGAGCAAGGATCCTCCTAGACCTAGATGGAGTACCCGTCTTATCACTGCCCACACTAACCCATCAGTGGACATCCCATATACCACACATCTCTGTCCTCCACTTGAGACTCATGGGATGTTCCCATCCATGCCCATGTCATCATATCATTTATCCTCTTCTTCCCATTCCATGTCTATGCCGACTCGACTGATGTTACCACCTTAACCATATCCATATCCATTCATGTATCCCCTGACCTACAACCCATATTCTGACATGTTTATGCCACATAATTTTCCTACCATACATCATATATATATTGATTTTATTCCTTCAGTTTCTACTCTAGTGCATGAAGATCATTCATAGTAAGCAGTGGAACAGATACTTCCTTTGGAGACTGCTAATCCAGCATAGTCCACGGATGCCTCACAACCTATTCAGGAGCCTGCATCAGGTTTTTTAATTATAAATGTGTAAAATTATATCATTTCATTTTTTTCCTATTGTATCGTCACTTAACTCTTATTTTCCCCCTCTTATCTTATTCAGTGGAATCTTCTAGTAGGTGACATGGGCGCACTCTTATGCGGGAAGCCTGGAATCGTGAAACTCAGATTATAGTGGATTACAATCCTCAAAATCAAATAGTAGGAAAAAATTCTAGGAATTGTAGAAGTTTCATGGCCACTTTATCCAAATACCATGATATTGTTTCAGTGGAACCAGTCACATGGAGACATATCAGTTGTGACATCAAGGATAGGGCATGGGTGCATATATGGGTAAGAAAATTTTATAAATTTATATCTATATTAGTAATGTATTTATATGAATTAACATGTTCATTGAAGATTTGTTTTAACTTTCCTGATGGTGAAGATGCCAAAGCTTCTAGGTTTAATGATCTTGGAGAGTTCTATCGGTCATACAAGCATGAGTTACATATTGGTTGGAGGATCAGAGTGGGTACTGATTTAGAGGGTGTACCCACATACCCTGACTATCCAAAAATTAAATATCAAAAAATAATCACACATTGAAATACTGAATAGTTTAAGTTACTAAGAATCTTTAATTTTTTGTATATAAAATTTAATTATTATTACCTATATTGATTTTTTTTAGGAAGCGTCAGAGAAAAACAAAAAGAAAAAATATGGAATGACATATCTACACACATTGGGGCACACTACCATGCCCAAGCATGAGAAGCGCCATGTACTTTCATCTGAATTAAAATAATGTCCTAATTTATATTATTACTTAGTTACCTTTTCATGTCCAATTATACCAAACCCAAGATCACACACCTCATTACATAGAAGAAACAACATCAATAAAGAACCACCAAAAATGTATTCATAAATGTTTTTTATTGGAATTGTTGATGGATTTTTGTTCACTAGTTTATTTCATTGATTACATGTCCTCATAAATTCATCATATATTCCCCTTGGTTAGTCCATGTTTCCTATAAATGACATCCTATTCCAGCAGGAGAAGTCTTGTCTATTTTTTCTACAAAAGTTGCAAAATTCCCTGAAACCCACTTCAGAAAACCACCAATCATTTATGAGTTTCATTTTCCTCAATGATCATAGGTTTATGATGCAGCTTACTTGAATCCAGATTTTTGAATTTATGATATATGGTTGTAATCTAGATTAGTGAATTTCTCATTTTCATCAAGCTATATTGGGCATCAAAGGTCATATACCTTGTGCTAAATTATTTTTCTCCAGTAGGAAAAAAAGGATGGAAATGCAATAAATTCACATACATAAGATAATATTGTAATTTTTTTATTTATATTATAAATATTTAGATGAAATTCATAATTTAATATGTTTTTTATAATTTAAACAGTCTTCCTTGGAGGCCCTCGATGAGAAGGAAGCTGACAACTTTGGGAAACATGATCATTTGAGTCTGGTGTTAGGTGTGGAGCACCCGAGAAGAGTCCAATGAAGACCAGGAAAAAAAATCATCCCCTCTAGGAATTTGTCCTCATTGGGATCCTCTCAAGAATATCATACCTCTAAGATAGAAAGTGCATGTGCATAATTAGCTGAAGCAAGGAAAATAGCTTTAGAATAGTGTAAAAGAAGTAAGCCGATGACTGAACATTTCATGAAATCTATGTCAGTTTTGAGTCAGTCACTACCATCAAATGATGCTACAACTTTTCATTCATGTATGGTGTCAATAATCTCTTTAAATGATTCTTCATATGATTCCCATGAGGGTCCTAGTTGTGATAAAGGTGGTAGAGATAGAGTTGTTGGTGTTGAGGATGTTGTTGATGTTGTTGTTGGTGATGAGACTACTGATGATGATGTTGATGGTGCAGTTGGTGATGATGTTGATGGTGATATTGCTGATGATGATGATGATTATGGGAATGAGGATGGGTATGGGGATGATGGAAATGGGAGTATATTAATACCCTCCATTTTTTACTTAGCAGAGAGACTTGTACAAGTACTTTAAGAACTTCAACTGACAGTTTGTATGGATTTGGATATACATGTATGTTTTATTTGATTTACAGGTTTAGTGTGATTTGTTTTATGTTGGAGTTATTTTTTATTTTTTTTAGACTGGTGGACTTCTTGTATGATGTGAATTTATTCATGAAATGAAATTCATTTTCTATTATGTTTTCATTGGGGGTGTTAAATGGGAATTCTTTAGGTAATTTTACATATTCATAAGTCAATGAATTCAGCTTTCATAAGCACTTGACTTTGGTTTCCTTGAACATCTACTCCAAAATCATCACATTAAAAGGGTTTCAATCAAGAATATATCCATTCAGGTATTCCAAAATAACAATAGTAATTTCATTAAGATTATACATACATTATCTCCACTTCAACATACATATTTCTTTCAATATTGTCTTTAAATTCCTTACAGTTTCATTCCTACATATTTTTGAAAGCACGGAAGTTTGATCTTGAGAAATCCAAAGATAAGGGTGTGGTATGTTCTCGTTTTTTGGTTTTATGCCACATTATATGTCATTTATAGTTTATCTTTTCCATATTATTTCATATCACCCTATTGTATTCTATTCAGGGTTTCAAGAGCTTTACAAAGTCTGCACGGGAACTCATTTTGTAGCTACAAAAGATCGATGGAGACAACTATCCCAAGGTATATTCATGAGTATGTACAGAGTTACTAGAGTCAATGAAGATTTATTCTTTTCAATACGTATGTGTTTTTCATCATTTTACCTCCTTGACACTTCCTTTACATGCCCTGAATGTAGAATATTACTACAACTGGATAGAAAAGGGAATTAATAAGTGGCCCCGTGTAAGTTTGATATTTCCCTTCATGTTCTTTTCTATAAATTTTTTTTACCTCTTTATTTGTATCACATGTTCAGGGTTTTTATACTTTATGTAATTAAAGAAGAGGATCATATCATGTTTCCTTTTTTATGTTACTTATCTATTTATTAGCATGTATTGATATTGATGTTATCATTTTGACATTTTTTTCTATATCGTTACATATTTTTGAATTAATCTTTTACCTAATGGAAGAATATGTGATGATTTTAAATGTTTGGTTTCTATAAAAACTGTTTCTTTTTTAGGCGGTGGTAATTTTTGGTTTCCATGCCTCCTTGAAACATATCATTATGTAACTGTATTCCACAGATGCCTTTGTTTGAAGTTACCTTGCACATACAGATACCACTACCCCTATATCCTGTCTTAGTAAGTAGGGAAGGAATCATTATTGTTTGATCCTTTCCAATCCTATACAGCTGGTGGTAGCTTGGAAAAATACAATAATAGTGCTTGTACCAAAAATAGTGTATGCGGTCACTGCTTGAACACTTGTGGTGTATCTTTGTCTGGATACAATTCTTATACCATTTTATTATACATATTATCACTCAAACTTGGATCTGAACTTACCTCATTAGGACGAATCAAACTAGAAACACTTTTCTACTTACTTTCCTTTTCCTGTCTAGTCTTTACACCTATAACTTCACATCCCATTTTTTGTGACTGCCCGATTTTTACCAACATATTTTGCATTTCTTTAACATATTCTTGTAATATACTCAAGATAACACATCCAGGACTCAGTACCTCCATATATAGGGGATATGATGAACTGGGAAGATAATGACCATCAAAAAAAACTTGGTCAATATGTGCATGAACTGTGTAGTTAGTGTAACTCTCACCCCCACGGCTTGCAAAAACCAACCAAAATTTCCATTTTTTTCAAAATACAGTGAAAAGAATGGATGCATGCACCGATTATGGGGTTTTAGATGCTACCTGGTACAATTGTGTTTGTAAAATCATGTCTGCAACCAAAGGAATTAAAATACTAGGTGGAGATTGTCAATTGGAAAATTCAGTCAACTCATGCATTCGCTCCTTCTTGGATCATAGCTTCTCATGTAGCTTACTCTGGACCTATGGTTATACCACTGCTATACTCTGCTCACTTTCTTCAATATTGAGTCTCACACTACATACACTATCTTCGGTAATGATCAACCTACCTCTTATACCTTCTAGTGTAGTTCTCTCAGCTTGTTCCTTGTACAGTTGAGTTTTCATCACCTTAAGTTGTTGCATCTCTATCTTCAATTTTGTGATTATTGTTACTTCAGATGAAACTTAACTCTCCACTTTCACAAGTTGTTTCTTCACATGCATGGAATTAAAACTTATATGTCTAGTGGTTGCTTTCCTCTCCTTTTCAAGCCCGACTAGCATGGTTATGCTTACCTTTATTACTTGCCAATCTAAAATTATTGCATCTGCTTCAGACATTTCTTTTTTAAGTTCCTCTATCACTATTCCCTTCTTCTATATTCTCTATCTAGAAATATTTCAATGAAATAACCACTTGATAAGATCCAAGGTGAGATAGAGAAACGATAGAGTTTCTATTAGTGAAACCAGCTTCAGCGTATCATAATTATAGAAAATAAGGGAGAAGAAGAATTTAGAAAAGAAGGGAAGAAGTCCCTGGGTAGAGCTAATTCCTAGGTCGATGGCCAAACCCACCCAAATTGTTTCTTGAAACATATCATTATGTCTAATTATTATTATTTTTGTTTCACACAATGTGTGATGTTCTATTTTACATTATTTCCATTGATGTTTGTGAAAATGTGAAACATAAATACTCTTATATGTCTATAAAAATGTGAAACGGCAATAAATACAGTTGTACCTTTTATAGAGTATTTTTTTCTATTTTTAATTGTTATTCTATTCACAAATAGTAAAAATGTGACACATCACTACTTTTAAAAAATTTGTAAAATAGCACATCACATTCTTATAGAGTATTGTTTTTCATATATTTAAGATTATATACTGTTTGTGATGTGTTAACTTTTGAGAGAATCATAATATAAGTCTAAAATTGCAGTATCCATTGGGAAATGAGATGTGGAGAAGTGTCTATATGTTTCATGTGAGTTTCTAACCAGTGTTACCCTTGGTTTATGTGTGTGAATTTTGATATTTTTTCTCATGGGGGGGGGGCAGAGTCATATATGATATATCTATACCTTGATGTAAAGGTTTACATAATTTTGGTGATTCGCAATGATATTTACCTTTATTAAATTGATTTTAAAATTTTGGTTCAAATTTATTTAGTAATTAATTATGAGACCTTTTTTATGATGCAAGAACTCAGGTGCATCAAGGATAATTGGAAAAATATTTAAAATGTAAATTGTTATAAGGTAAGTAGTCCCTATTATTTATTTCCTTTTATATGTTTTATTATTCTAATGTGTTTTATCTGCTTCACAAATCATCTTCTATAAATCCATGTTTGTGAAATTCAAAGGTTGAGAATCCATGGTTTAAGTTTGGTTCATCTTATGTTGGGGGGTCTTAGTGAATGGTTTCATATGAATTTGATCAATAGGTAAAATAATTTCATTATGCATCAAAAAGTTAACTCGAATATCATTTATTTTTTCTCATACCTTCTTTATCATTCTTATTGTATACATTTTTTGTTCTATAAAATGTTTATAAAACTTTAAATTTCCCTCTTGTTCTTTTATGTCGTTTCTTATTTCCATCTGAATTTGAAGTAGATTGGGGAGTCATCTAGTGCTGATTTTAAAGATATGCTTCAAGAAATTAATTGTATGATTGAACAAAAACTTATTTGGAATGATGGAGAATTAAATATGTCATTTTTTGTTGTGGTATGATCACTTTTATGATTAGTTTTTTCCATTTATGATACTTTTGGACTGTTTTGACCTTTATTAATAGACCATAGAACTCTGCATAAGTAAGGTAGGCTAATAAATTCTTTCACCAGGACTCTAATAATTTATTACTTAACAAAAGAATATATTTTGTCATTTGAGAGACATAATAGGATAGTACATGCATCATATATATTAACAGTTTCATTTTTATCAATGTTCTTCATGGTTCATGTCAACTAGATATTCCTTAATAATCATAGGTTCATCATTTCAAAATGTAGTATGTCACCTTGTAGATAACCCATATAGATATAGAGTTACAGTTATGATGATCTTATTCTAGTGCTTCAGCATCCAGTTTATGGATAGTTAGATAATGATATATCAGTTTATAGACCTCACCAGGAGGTATCTAGACCCATGAATTTATGTTAGATCTTCACCCAATTTCAAAGAGAGTAGACCCACCCATTGAGTGTATGTTATCCCTATAGAGTAGAATGAGACTACTCATAGATTGATTGTACTTTATGAGTTCTAGTTGTAAAGGCCTCCTAGGTTTTCTAACAATCCAAATCTCTGCTGATTTGAATGATACTACTCATTAATTGATTGTACATTATGAGTTCTAGTGGTAGAGGCCTCCTAGGTTTTCTAACAATCCAAATCCCCCAATAGAAAATAATTGACTGGTGTCGATGAATCACATTTTATATATGGTTCAAAAACCCAAAGATCATATTTTTGTTCTAGATTTGAGTATTTAACATCAAAAAACTAGCCTTTGTTATACATTGATAACTCAAACTCACAATGAGTTCAATTTACCCTTGATATTACTTAAAATTCTGTTTACATAACAGTTTAATATATTGAAACTAAGGATATTAGGTGTTTATAATATATTTTTCTTTTAGTAGGGTAGTATGTCTATGTATAGGAATATATCATGGATCATGGATATCAAAAGGTACTCAAAAAACATGATTCGTGATTTATTTCTTTCATATTTAAAAACAAGTAAGAACTTAGTAGGTATATTCAGGTTAGGATCATACCCTTATGAATCATCATCAATGAGGGACTCATAGTGTGATCTCTGGTGATATAGAGTTTCTTTAATTAAACAAAAATCGGGGGAATACTAGGTTTTCTCAAGGTAGAATCACCAGAAGTAGTTAACACACAATAGTTGGTGGATCTCTCCATCATGGGAGGTATCATTTTTAGAGATGATCATGAGGACTGATAACATTTCTAATATTGTGGATAGACTACCCTATCAAATAAAGTACTAGAATTGTGATCCCCCAAATTTGGATAGGGTGTCCCTCCTAGATATAGATATGTAAGAGGACCTAGTTGTGTAGAAAAACCTAGGGGTAGCTATAACATTAACTCATTTCTAACACTACCACCACCACCACTATCTAGTATATATCAAGAATAGGATGTGAGAGACTAGGGATGAGGTTAGATTAAAATGATTGAGGGTAATGATCATGCAGTTATTTTCCTAATTCAAGTTATAATTTGTTTTCTATATAATGATACACTCATACACATTGACACTATCATGATCCATTCATTTATTATTGTATTGTTTGTAAAGGGGTTAGAGATTCAAGTAGATCCCCAATCCTGACCTCTTTAGCCAACAATTCCTACTGGGGGTCATTACCCATTTAGTCATATATGGATTCAGTGTAATATTTATCTTGGAAAATTGTTGTTTTCATGGGATCTATAGTCTAGGATCAGGTATATTTTCATCATGGTAGGGTGATATTCCATCATGTAGATTGGTTATGATTAACATTAACTAGTATAAATGTACCTTAGGTATGATGAGAAGGGGAAATCCGTTGAAATTTATATTTCATTAGGAATAACGAACATTACTACTATGTTCATGCCACTCTTAAACTGGACCATTCATATGGAGAGGTTTATAGATACTTTTATTAATGACATCCTCAATTTTTCCAGAATCAATGATGATAAATATTGAGAATTTTATGATTATCTTGAACATATTTAATGATAACTATTATTATGGAAAATCATTGAAGTTATTGTTCTTGATTTGGTATGTTCATTTATCATGGAATATATTCTCAAAGGAAAGGGTATCAGTTTACCCATGAATATAGAGGCCATGATAGATTGTTTTCCACCTAATATGGGGTTTGAGTTTAATAGTTTCCATAGGATATTAGGATATTGCTACAGTTTTAGGGTTTAGTTATCTAATATTTCAACTCCCATGAATACCATTACCCAAAAAGGGAAGACATTCATCAATACTTACTATAGTCAAAGAGCCTTCAAGGATTTGAAGAAGAGGTAGATGTTTTATAATTTCTATATAAAGGAGATGTGTATGGGGTGTTATATGATTCTTCTTGGTCTAATGATAGATTTTGGTATAGATTATGGTTTTTGACTGGTTTTTAACTAGTTTTTATTCTGTATTGTACTATTTTTACAGGTGAAGGATGGTAGGAACACTACTAGAAAACAGGGAATTTGAGCCCTGTTACCTATAGCGACCACCAATGGCGGTCCCTAAGCCTCCTTAAAAAAACTAAGGGGCTCCCCCCCCCCCTCTCCACTCGATCGTGCCCCCCCCCCCCTCGAACCCTTCCCCCCCGTCCCCCCCCCCCCCCCCACGCCGCCGCGCGTCCTCCCCGCCGCCGCGCGCCCTCCCCGGCACCCCGCCCTCCGCCGGTCTGCCCTCCACCGGCCCTCCCTCCACAGCCCCACCCTCCGGCCGCCCTCCGCCGCCCCTCCCTCCTCCGGCCGCCCTCCGCCCTCCGGCTTCGGCCGCCCTCCGCCCTGCGGCCGCCCTGCGACCTCCCTCTGCCCTCGAGCCTCCCGCCACCCACCTCCGGCAGCCCGGAAGCCCTCCGGCTGCCCTCCGCCGGCCCCGCCCTCCCTGGCTGCCCTCCGGCTCCGGCCGCCCTCCGCCCTACGGCCGCCCTGCGGCCTCCCGCCACCCGCCTCCGGCAGCTCGGAAGCCCTCGGGAGCCCTCCGGCAGCCCTCTGGCCTTCGGCCTCCAGCCCCTCCAGCCTCCGACCTCCGCCCTCGGCCCTCCGCCCCCTCGTCCCTCCCCCCATCACCCCGAACACCCCCCCCCCCCCCCCCGCACCCCGCCAACCCCCGTCCCATTTGTCTTCGTCCCCTCCCTCGCCGCACCACCACCACCCGTCCCCTCCTTCACCGTCCCCTACCTCACCGCACCAGCTCCGGCTCCGACTCCCCACCGCTCCTCTCCCTCAAAGCACCGCCGTCGGCTCCCCTCCCTTTCAGGTTTGTAGCGCAATCAGGAATGACATGGGCTTTCACTTACATTATTATTTTATAAATGGTTCACAAACAATTAGTTAGTATTTATTTTAAATATATTTGATATCAAAAATGAAAATGTAATAATTCTTATGTAAATGTTTGTTATAGGGATCTTATTATGGATTAGAGTTGGATTGATCTTCCAAATCAAACGTCTAGAGAGTATTTCAATGGCATTATGCAGTTTATTGACTTCACGAGAGGATTTGGAAGTGACTATATTAGTTTTCCATGTAGAAAATGTGCTAACAGATATCAATTCACACGAGATACTGTGAGGTAGAACCTTTTCTTTAATAGATTTCTGAAAAATTATAAGAGTTAGACTCGTCATGGAGAAGAATATGTTTGTTGTCAAAATACAGATGCAGCTCAGATGGATGTTGATGCAAGGATTACTGATCCAATGCATGAAATGCTTACTAAAATGGTACGTGGGTTTGATCCTGAAGGCATTGACATCCAGAATCTTGAGACCAGTGAGATAAATCTTCGCTCTGGTGCAGATTGTGATTCGAGGAGGTTTTATGAAGCACTTGATGATGCGAAAACAGAATTATATCCTGGATGTACTTCTTACAATAAACTGTTGTTTATCGTGGAGTTGTTGCATTTGAAGACTTTGAATAATTGGTCAGACACATCATTCGACATGCTTTTGGTTTTATTGAAAAAAGTTCTTCCTGTCAACGCTAAGATTCCTGAGTCGTATTACTATGCTCGTAAGTTGACAGAGAACTTAGGTTTTACATATGAGACCATAGATGCATGTGCAAACAACTGTATGTTTTTTAGAAAAGAAACTGCCCATTTGGATATTTGTACGGTTTGTGGTGCTTCCAGGTGGAAAGAGAATAGGGGAAATAATACTCATCAAAGTCAGATTGCGATACAGGGGAAACCGATTGTCGTAAAGCAAATGCATTACTTTCCCCTTAAACCGAGGTTGAAAAGATTTTTTATGTCATCTAAAGTTTCTAATTTAATGAGATGGCATGCATAAAGAGTTCATGAAAGTGATATGTTAACCCACCCGGAAGACTCTCATGCATGGAAGGAATTTGATAAGAGACATCCCGACTTTTCTAAAGATGTTCGTAATGTCCGATTGGGATTGGCAGCAGATGGTTTCAATCCATTCAAGTCTATCGTTGGTGAAACTCATAGCACATGGCCCGTAGTGTTGGTTCCATATAATCTTCCTCCGTGGCTTTGTATGAAGCAACAATTTATATTACTTTCCACTCTTATTGATGGACCTAAAAGTACGGGGGATAAGATTGATGTTTACCTTCATCCATTGATTGATGAGTTGAATGAATTTTGGGGCGATGGTGTGATGACTTATGACTGCGAAACGAATGAAATGTTCAAACTGCATGCTGCTTTATTGTGGAAAATCAATGACTTCCCAGCTTATGCAAATTTATCAGGCTGGAGTACGAAAGGGGAATTTGCTTTCCCTTGTTGCAATAAAAGTAAAAGATCTGTATGGCTTAAAGATTCCAAAAAATGGGCATACATGGGTCACAGGTGTTTTCTCCCTCCTCAGCACAGATTCAGAAAGGACAGAGTGGCATTTGATGGTTCTAGAGAGTTCAGCCCAGCACCAAAGATCATGACAGGAGTTGAAATGTTATCGCAGATTGAGGAAGAAAACATGCGCACGGTATATGAAATTCAGGATTTGGTGGCTCCTCCAGTACGTAATATTCGTGCTGCGGGTAGGCAGCGTAGTCACAATTGGAAAAAGAAAAGTATTTTTTATAGTCTTCCGTATTGGAAAACTAACATGTTGAGGCATAATTTGGATTTCATGCACATTGAAAAAAATGTTTGTGATAACATATTGTGGACCATTTTAGGTGTCAGTGGAAAATCAAAGGACCATGTTAATGCACGCCGTGATTTGGAAGAAATGGGTTTAAGGAAACAATTGCATTTATAGTTAGCTGAGGGAAACAAGGCATATATGCCTGCTACACAGTATACGATGACTACAGAGGAGAAAGAAACATTTCTTTCCATTTTGAAGATGGTCAAGGTGTCTGATGGTTATTCTTATAATATTTCAAAGTGTGTGAATCTGACGAGCAAGACATTGCAAGGGTTGAAAAGTCATGACAATCACATATTACTTCAGCAGTTGATTCCAATCGCAATTTTTGATTGTTTATCCCCCAATGTTGTTCATCCCTTGATTGAGATGAGTAATTTTTTTAGACAGCTTTGTTTAAGAAGTCAACGAATGAGTGATTTAAAAAGTTTGCAGGACCGAATTGTACTTACGCTTTGTCACTTTGAGAAACTTCCCCCCCCCCCTCTTTTTTCGATGTTATGGTCCACTTGACAGTGCACCTAACTGATGAAGTAATGGCTGCTGGTCCAGTGCAATTCAGGTGGATGTATCCTATTGAACGGTATTTGAGTACATTGAAAAGATTTGTACGCAACAGAGCTCGTCCAGAGGCATCAATAGCCAATGGTTATTTGATGGATGAGTGTACTACCTTTTGTGCAGAATATCTTACGGATGTTGAAACAAAATTAGATAAGCCCTCTCAGATTCATGATGGTCCAGTTGGAGAAGGAACCACATTTGATATGGACAACATCGAGTGGATACAAGAACATCGATATATCTTGTTCAATACTCCATCAGTTGCACCATTAATGCAGTAAGTATCTTATCAATGTGCTTGTATAACTTTTACATGTTTTGTTTGCATAAGATGATCTTTTAAACATCGCGTTATCATTTGCAGGAAACACATTAATGAGATAAAAGAAGAGATGCATCGTGCGATTGAGTTGCAAATTCAACAATCTCATTATGCGTCATTTCATGATTGGTTCAAGGATTATGTATGTATAAATTGATTTTCATTATGAGTGAAGTATTATACTAATTCTTTCTGCATATATCAGTATTGATTTTTATAAATTATGTAGGTTCGTAAGCTGAGGGAGTTAGGGGACCCCACACTACCTGAAGTATTTATCCAACTGGCTGAGGTTCCATCTATAACGGCTCGTCGTTATAAAGCTATTGATGCTAATGGTTTTCGATTTCGCATTAAATATGTTGACGACAAATGAGCAACACAAAGCAGTGGCATCGGTTGTCCCTTTGTCGATTCTGGTTATTACTATGGTCAATTGATAGACATCATTGAAGTTGTATACACACACGGTTTGAAGTACATATTGTTAAAGTGTAATTGGGTTGATCCAGTGCGTGGATGTAAAGTCGATCAATATCAGTTTTCATTGGTGAATTTTAACTATATGTTATACAGAAATAATGAACGAGTTGAGAATGAACCTTTCATTTTAACATCACAAGCGGAACAAGTATTCTTCGTTACTTTGCCTTCGGATCCAAGTTGGTAAGTTGTTGTCAAAATGTCTCGGCGAGGAGTGTTTTTATTTGAAGAAGATGAACCCGAGACTGTTCCGTTTGTTTACCAACAACTTGATCAACATACCGTAGTTCAACGTGAAGAAGATATTTATTGGGTCAGAGCGGCTGTTGAAGGAGAAACGGTTTATTTGCATGCTTAATGAAAGGTATAATTGTTTTCCTGCTATTCAGTAGGATGTCCTAGGATATCATAAATTATCTAATCATTTTATAAATCTTTATAAGTTTTAATCCTCACTTTTGTATGTTTTAATTCAATCATAATTATTTAGGTTGTTTTTACTCTTGATTTATTGATGTTATGGTCGGTGTATCATCCCTTTGAGGTATTCTTCATCTGATTCATGTGCTGCTTGAATTTTTATTAGTTCTATCTGAAATATGGCTATGCATTGACTGGTTTTGTACATAATTTGTATATATGTTTTGTTAACTTTCTGATTTTTTAAAATTCATTCACAACTAATTATTCAATCCATTTTTTGTTTTATTAACAGTTGTACAAGTTTGATTTTTTAAGAACAATACAATTTATCTTTTAAACACTTTGGACTCATTACTGATGTTTTCTATGACTGCAGACATGTCAGGGGAAGAGGCAGAAGATCCACATCATCTATCTGAGGCATCTACGTCTCAGGGTCGAGGTATGTTTGAATGTCATTGTCTATATTTTTTATGTAATTGACATACATATATATATATATATATATATATAACATTTGTCAATTTATATATAAAATTGTTTTCAACAGGATCAGACTCGGCTGCTTCTTCCTCTCGCAGGAGAGGCCCTGGTCGTGGCATATTATCATGGAATTCCGACACGACGATAGATGTTTCATTTGATGAGGTTTTTCATCCTGTGGGACCGAATGCCCCGGCATTTATTCGTCAACTGGGTCATATCATACGTGACCCACATCGATTTCCATTGACCACGCGTGACTGGGCTTCTATCCCTCAGGACACATTAGATCGTCTATGGAGGGAGGTTCAGGTAAGATAATCATTTTACTTTATTTTCTATGTATAAAGAATACTAATATGTTTGATTATTTTCTTTATAGAAAAATTTGAAAGTATGACCTGAAGAGTTTCGGCCCGTGTGTATGAGCAAATTCCGTAATATGTGGAAAGATTATAAAGGCAAAGTGAAGAGGGACCACTGGGTACCAAATGTGGGTGCCCTAGACATTTTGGAAAAAGTCCCGAGAGGTGTCCTCCCGGCTCAGTGGCGTGACTTGGTTGCATATTGGTCTACTGAGGGTGTTGCGGTTTGTATATTAATTATTTTGGTGTATATATATTTTCAATAATATGTGATTTGTTTGAAATTTGAATGAATTGAATGTAGGAGGTGTCAACACACCATTCTGAGAATCGAGCGTTGCAGGGACCACCTCACAGGCTCGGGACTCGTCACGTGTCTCAGATCCGACATGAGGTATATATTATTCATTTTTTAATTTATTAATTAATATGGTTTTGTGTTTATATTCTTTTAATATACAGTTGCGAGAGCAAGGTGCAGCAACTGATAAAATGTCGGTGTGGATGAGGACTCGTGATCGCAATGATCCAGAGGTTGCAGCATTGATAGTAAGTGTCTGTACTTACAAATAATTACATAAATCTATATATTAACATATATATATTTATATATATTTAAATATTTCACAGGCTCAATTTGAAGCTGAGTTAGAACATCTGCCAGAGGACCAGCGACAGCTTCCCATTCGACGGGATGAGATCTTTCATCGCATTATCGGTCGGGACGAGCATGGCTATAGTTTGACCTATGGAGCAGGGATTCCTCGTTCTGTAGTGTCACGCGCTGTGGTTGTTGGTCCTGTTGTTGCTCATATGACACAGCAGATGTCAGATTTTGAGGCACGGCTGCGCGCTTCCGAGAAGGCAAATGCGCAATTGACAGCTGAGGTTAGAGCACTGCGGGAATATGTGCGTCGAGCTGATGGTGCAGGGGATCATACGACGCAGGTATATACTGTATTTATTTATTTAATTTAAATTATTTTTTTTATTAAAATATTTATAATGTTTATTTGTTGTAGGCCCATGGCCCACCAGAAGGAGGTAGCATTGATGACAACGCGTGACGCATCATATATTCACGAGATATGTTTTTTGTTTTTACTGGTGGGGTTGACATTGATGTACTGTATGTATTCATTTAATTTAAATTAGAAGGTTGTGTACTTATAATTTCTTTCTTTTCTTGTTTATTATATGATAGCTAATATTATCTAAGGCGTGCATTTAAAAACTCTAACCCCCCGCACGCCCGTACAGCCCCCCCCCCCCCCCCCCCGCACCCCCGAACAGCCCCCCGCACAACCGTACAACCTCTCGCACCCCCGGACAACCCCCCCCCCCCCCCCCCCGCACCCCCGTACAGCCCCCCCGGCACCCCCATACAGCCCCCCGCACCCCCGGACAGCCCCCCCGCACCCCCGTACAGCCCCCCGCACCCCCGTACAGCCCCCCCCCCCCCCCCCCCCGCACCCCCGTACAGCCCCCCTACACCTCCGTACAGCCCCCCGCACCCCCTGACAGGCCCCCCGCACCCCTGTACAGCCCCCTGCACCCCCATACAGCCCCCCCCCCCCCCCCCGCACCCCCGGACAGCCCTTCCGCACCCCCGTACAGCCCCCCCCCCCCGCACCCCCGTACAGCCCCCCCCCCCACCCCCTGACAGGCCCCCGCACCCCCGTACAGCCCCCCGCACCCCCGTACACCCCCCCCCCCCCGCACCCTCGGTGCGCGCGGCACGACCGAATGTGTCGTTTTCAGAAGCGCGGCGCACGCTGAAATGGCGCGTTGGGGGGGTTAAAACCACCCGAACGACCTCTGAATGCCACGAAACCGCACGACAACAGCAGGTGCGTGAATTCTGAAATGGTCGGTCAGACGGCACGTCATTCGGAGGTTCCGTTTGACCGAGGCGGCCGGAAACGCGTTTCTGGCGCCATAAAACACTAAAACGGCGTGCGGCGGTCCAATTCGGAGCAAACGTGCTCCGAACGACCTGAAACCGCACGAGAACGATAGAAATATTATTCCTGAGATGCAAGAGGAGGTGGCACGTCCATCGGACGTGCGGTGCGCGCGGCACAACCGAATGTGTCGTTTTCAGCAGCGCGGCGCGCGCTAAAATGGCGCGTTGGGGGGTCAAAACCACCCGAACGACGTCCGAATGCCACAAAACCGCATGGAAACAGCTGGTGCGTGAATTCTGAAATGGTCGGCCAGACGGCACGTCATTCGGAGGTGTCGTTTGACCGCGGCGGCTGGAAACGCATTTCCGGCGCCATAAAACATCAAAACGGCGTGCGGCGGTCCAATTCGGAGAAAATGTGCTCTGAACGACCTGAAACCGCATGAGAACAATAGAAATATTATTCCTGAGATGCAGGAGGATGCGGCACGTCCATCGGACGTGCGGTGCGCGCGGCACGACCGAATGTGTCGTTTTCAGCAGCGCGACGCGCGCTGAAATGGCGCGTTGGGGGGTCAAAACCACCCGAAAGACATCCGAATGCCACGAAACCGCACGAAAACATCCGGTGCGTGAATTCTGAAATGTTCGGCCAGACGGCACGTCATTCGAAGGTGCCGTTTGACCGCGGCGGCTGGAAACGCGTTTTTGGCGCCATAAAACACCAAAACGGTGTGCGGCGGTCCAATTCAGAGCAAACGTGCTCCGAACAACCTGAAACCGCACGAGAACGATAGTAATATTATTCCTGAGATGCAGGAGTAGGCGGAACATCCATCGGACGTGCGGTGCGCACGGCACGACCGAATGCGTCGTTTTCAGCAGTGCGGCGCGCGCTGAAATGGCGCGTTGGGTGGTCAAAACCACCCGAACGACCTCCGAATGCCACGAAACCGCACGATAACATCCGTTGTGTGAATTTTGAAATGGTCGGATAGACGGCACGTCAATTGGAGGTGAAGTTTGACCGCGGCGGCTGGAAACGCGTTTCCGGCGCCATAAAACACCAAAACGGCATGTGGCGGTCCAATTTGGAGAAAACGTGCTCCGAACGACCTGAAACCGCACGAGAATGATAAAAATATTATTCCTGAGATGCAGGAGGAGGCGGCACGTCCATCGGACGTGCGGTGCGCGCGGCACGACCGAATGTGTCGTTTTCAGCAGCGTGGCGCGCGCTGAAATGGCGCGTTCGGGGGTCAAAACCACCCAAACGACCTCAAAATGCCACGAAACCACACGAAAATAGCCGGTTCGTGAATTCTGAAATGGTCGGCCAGACGGAACGTCATTCGGAGGTGCCTTTTGACCGCGGCGGCTGGAAACGCGTTTCGGGCGCCATAAAACACTAAAACGGCGTGCGGCGGTCCAATTCGGAGCAAACGTGCGCCGAACAACCTGAAACCGCACTAGAACGATAGAAATATTATTTCTGAGATGCAGGAGGAGGCGGCACGTCCATCGGACGTGCGGTGCGCGCGGCACGGCCGAATGTGTCGTTTTCAGCAGCGCGGCGCGCGCTGAAATGGCGCGTTGGGGGGTCAAAACCACCCGAACGATGTCTGAATGCCACGAAACCGCACGACAACAGCCGGTGCATGAATTCTAAAATGTTCGGCCAGACGGAACGTCATTCAGAGGTACCGTTTGACCGCGGCGGCTGGAAACGCGTTTCCGGCGCCACAAAACACCAAAACGGCGTGCGGTAGTCCAATTCGGAGCAAACGTGCTCCGAACGACCTGAAACCGCACAAGAACGATAGAAATATTATTCTTGAGATGCAGGAGGAGGCGGAACATCCATCAGACGTGCGGTGCGTGCGGCACGACCGAATGTGTCGTTTTCAGCAGCGCGACGCGCGCTGAAATGGTGCGTTGGGGGGTCAAAACCACCCGAACGACGTCCGAATGTCACGAAACCACACGACAACAGCAGGTGTGTGAATTCTGAAATGGTCGGCTAGACGGCACATCATTCGGAGGTGTTGTTTGACCGCGGGGTCTGGAAACACTTTTCCGGCGCCATAAAACACCAAAACGGAGTGCGGCGGTCCAATTCAGAGAAAACGTGCTCCGAACGACCTGAAACCACACGAGAATGATATGAATATTATTCCTGAGATGCAGGAGGAGGCGGCATGTTCATCGGACGTGCGGTGCGCGCGGCACGACCGAATACGTCGTTTTCAGCAGCGCGGTGCGCGCTGAAATGGCGCGTTGGGGGGTCAAAACCACCCGAATGACCTCCGAATGCCACGAAACCGCACGACAACATCCTTTGCGTGAATTTTGAAATGGTCGGACAGACGGCACATCAATTGGAGGTGACGTTTGACCGCGGCGGCCGGAAACGCGTTTACGGCGCCATAAAACACCAAAATGGCGTGCGGCGGTCCAATTTGGAGCAAACGTGCTCCGAACGACCTGAAACCGCATGAGAACGATAGAAATATTATTCCTGAGATGCAGGAGGAGGCGGCACGTCCATCGGACGTGCGGTGCGCGCGGCACGACCGAATGTGTCATTTTCAGCAGCGCGGCGCGCGCTGAAATGGCGCGTTGGGGGGTAAAAACCACCCGAACGACCTTTGAATGCAACAAAACCGCACGATAACAGACGGTGCGTGAATTCTGAAATGGTCGGCCAGACGGAACGTCATTCGGAGGTACCGTTTGACCGCGGCGGTCAGAAACGCGTTTCTGGCGCCATAAAAAACCAAAACGGCGTGCGGCGGTCCAATTCGGAGCAAACGTGCTCCGAACGACCTAAAACCGCACAAGAACGATAGAAATTTTACTCCTGAGATGTAGGAGGAGGCAGCACGTCCATCGGACGTGTGGTGCGTGCGGCACGACCGAATGTGTCATTTTCAGCAGCGCGGCGCGCGCTGAAATGGCGCGTTGGGGGGTCAAAACCACCCGAACGACGTCTGAATGCCACGAAACCGCACGAAAACAGCCGGTACGTGAATTCTGAAATGGTCGACCAGACAGCACGTCATTCGGATGTGCCGTTTGACCGCGGCGGCCGGAAACGTGTTTCCGGTGCCATAAAACACCAAAACGGCATGCGACGGTCCAATTCGGAGCAAACGTGCTCCCAACGACCTGAAACCGCACAAGAACGATAGGAATATTATTCCTGAGATGCAGGAGGAGGAGGCACGACCGAATGCGTCGTTTTCAGCAGCGCGGCGCGCGCTGAAATGGCGCGTTAGGGGGTCAAAACCACCCGAACGACCTCTGAATGCCACGAAACCGCACGACAACATCCGTTGCGTGAATTGTGAAATGGTCGGACAGACGGCACGTCAATCGGAGGTGACGTTTGACCGCGGTGGCCGGAAAGGCGTTTCCGGCGCCATAAAACATCAAAACGGCGTACGGCGGTTCAATTCGGAGCAAACGTGCTCCGAACGACCTGAAAACGCACTAGAACGATAGAAATATTATTCCTAAGATGCAGGAGGAGGCGGAACGTCCATCGAACGTGCGGTGCGCGCGGCACGACCGAATGTGTCGTTTTGAGCAGCGCGGCGCGCGTTGAAATCGCACGTTGGGGGGTCAAAACCACCCGAACGATGTCCGAATGCCACGAAATCTCACAACAACAGCCGGTGCGTGAATTCTGAAATGGTCGGCCAGACGGCACGTCATTTGGAGGTGTCGTTTGACTGCGGCGGCCGGAAACGCGTTTCCGGCGCCACAAAACACCAAAACGGCGTGCGGCGGTCCAATTCGGAGCAAACGTGCTCCGAACAACCTGAAACCGTACGAGAACAATAGGAATATTATTCCTGAGATGTAGTAGGAGGCGGCACGTCCATCGGACGTGCGGTGCGCGCGGCACGACCGAATGTGTCGTTTTGAGCAACGCGGCGCGCGCTGAAATGGCGCGTTGGGGGGTCAAAACCACCCGAAAGACCTCAGAATGCCATGAAACCGCACGACAACAGACGGTGTGTGAATTCTGAAATGGTCGTCCAGACAGAACGTCATTCGGAGGTTCCGTTTGACCGCGGTGGCCGAAAACGCGTTTCCGGAGTCACAAAACACCAAAACGGTGTGCGGCGGTCGAATTCGGAGCAAACGTGCTCCGAACGACCTGAAACCGCACGAGAACGATAGGAATATTATTCCTGAGATGCAGGAGGAGGCGGCATGTCCATCGGACGTGCGGTGCGTGCGGCACGACCGAATGTGTCGTTTTTAGCAGCTCGACGCTCGCTGAAATGACACGTTGGGGGGTCAAAACCACCCGAACGACCTCCGAATGCCACAAAACCTCACGACAACATCCGTTGCGTGAATTGTGAAATGGTCGGATAGATGGCACATCAATCGGAGGTGACGTTTGACCGCGGCGGCCGGAAACGCGTTTCCGGAGTCATAAAACACCAAAACGGCGTGCAGCGGTCGAATTCGGAGCAAACGTGCTCCGAAAAACCTGAAACCGCACGAGAAGGATAGGAATATTATTCCTGAGATGCAGAAGGAGGTGGCACGTCCATCGGACGTGCGGTGCGCGCGACAAGACTGAATGCGTCGTTTTCAGCAGCTCGGCGCGTGCTGAAATGGCGCGTTGGGGGGTCAAAACCACCCGAACAACCTCCGAATGCCACGAAACCGTACGACAACATCCGTTGCGTGAATTGTGAAATGGTCGGAGAGACGGCACGTCAATCAGAGGTTCCGTTTGACCGCGGCTGCCGGAAACGCGTTTCCGGAGTCATAAAACACCAAAACGGCGTTCGGTGGTCGAATTCGGAGCAAACGTGCTCCGAAAAACCTGAAATGATAGCATTTCTTAAATCGGGGGTTTTAAATTATTATAGCACAATGATTCTATATTATACATATATTTAATATTATATATATTAAAACATTTAAAATATTATATATATATATATATTTATTTAAAATATTGTATTTAATAGTATATATGTGAATATTTTTTTAATATATATATTTATTTATTTATTTCAGTGGACATTTTTTTAAAATAAAAAAAAATCACTATAGCGACCGCCAAAAGCGGTTGTTATAGGTTGCCCGGCAGGAAGCCTGCAGCGACCGCTTGGCGGTCGCTGGAGGCCGAAATTCGGGCCTCCTATAGCGACCGCCATTGGCGGTCGCTGGGCGGCCGCTAGAGCCCAATAGCGACCGCTTTTGGATGTCGCCAGCTGATACGCTTCTAGGAGAAGCATCTATACCCACGGTTCATTGAATTATGGGTATGTTATATGTGTGGGAAGCTAATACACTTTTAGAAGAAGAATCTATACTCACGGTTCATTGAACCGTGGGTATATTATATGTGCTATGAAAATCTATACCCATGGCTCTTCAAACCATGAGAATAGATATATACCCACAGTTTACTTAAAATGTGGGTATTATGTAATTTTTTTGGGATATACCCATATTTTTTTAGAAACTGTGGGTATAGGGATATATTGATGCCTCAGTAGCCCACTGTTCATGAAACTGTGGGTATAGCCTATACCCACAGTTTCATGATCTATACCCACATTTTGAAACCATGGGTATAAGTGATATTTCCAATACTATCAACCAAAGCATATTCCCTAAGAGTGTCTATCCAGGTGTGTAGTCATTGGCCCACTCATTATGCATTAGAGTGATGATTGAGTCAATGCTCAACTAACCCTTTCAGGGTGATTAACCCTAAGTGCATCTTTATCATGGACACATCCACTTTCCAGTATCCAGATAGGGATGCAATTTAATGGAAAACCACATAATCTCTACTTTACCAAAATTTTAGGATCTTCTATTATACATAGTCTTATCCCTTATAATTCCCTCTAGTTTTTTCACTAATTTTATCTTATCCTAATCTCAAAAAATTACTAAACCTTCCATTGATACCAACTATGGGGACCCATGCCTTAAATACATAACATTTCATTTTTCTTATCATTCTTTTATAACAAATACAATCAAAGGAAACTATAGGAAATCCTACCTATACCAATTCCCCTATACCAATGGTTTTTAAAAACCATTGGTATAGGTCCCACATCCCAACAGTTCTTCAAAACTGTTGGGATAGGGTAAGTCTATAACAATGGTTTTATAAAAATAGTTGGGATAGGCCACTTTGAGAACCCCTATCTCAATGATTCTTGAAAACTGTTGGGATATGGTAATACAATCCTAATGGTTTTACAAAACCATTGGGATATACAACTTTTACAACACCTATCCCAATAGTTTTCGAAAACCATTAGGATAGGGTAAGGCTATCCCAATGGTTTTCCAAAATCGTTGGAGTAGAACACTTTGAAAACACCTATCCCAACAGTTTTGGAAAACTGTTGGGATAGATAATTTTGGGAACACTTATCCCAATAGTTTTGGAAAATCATCAGGATAGGGTAAGGCTATCCCAATGGTTTTCCAAAATCGTTGGGATCGACTATTTTTACAAGGGTACATATCCCAACGGTTCTCAAAACCATTGGGATAGGTACCCTTATTTTTTTGAATTATTTTGTTGAATATCATTAATAAATAAATATATAAATTACTTATAAATATATATATATATATATCCAAACATATTCACAAAGTTAATTGTAGGATAGTGGTAATGTTTTTTATATATAATGCACAGGTCGTGAGGTTAAACTTCCACTGTAAATTTTATTTTAGATTTACCTATCCTAATGGTTTGAAAAACTATTGGGATAGGTCAATCCCAATGCCAAATCAATCAACATATTCCCAAACCATTGTTATAGGCTATACTAATGGTTTGGTGACCTATACCAATAGTTCAAAACCATTGTTATAGGTTATTTTTTCATTAGTGGGATCTTGATTTATAATGCCTTTATAAGATTAGACATACAAATACATCAACTTAAACATAAAAACATCATATTAATTTAAGACTTATAGTACTAATAACCCCCATAGATCTTCTAAACTTTATAGGATATCCTAGAGTAATATTTAATGAAAAGTTTGAGCTTTAAATCCCAAAAAGTGAATAAACATGGCAATAAATCATAACATGAGTGTCAAGAGATATAAAATGATATCATAAAGAGGATGATCATAATCATGGATACATGGTATAATGAAATGATGTAATGAGATCATAATCATGTGGAAAATATATAAAAAATGATATCATAAACATAAGTTAGGGGTCACTCCCAATACCATCACCATAAAGTAGACAAAGTCCCATCATGGATTTGGTTCACTCCTTAATCCCTTAAATGGTATCTCATAAGATATAAAGCTTTACCCGATGCATTTAATGGATATATTATTCTGGTACCACCTATCACATAAAAAAATCATATATATGCATGTAGCTTGAGGAAACAAAAATCATAAACATGATCAAACCCATAAGAAGTGAGTGGGTTTCATAATTATAATTCAAGGCATAATCGAAGGATAAATCATAAGGATTACCATAGGGATAAGGAATAAAACCATTTAGATTTTAATATCTGAAAATTAAACATAGTTATTAATCATTTAGTTCCAATATATATATTTTATGAGAAGGATCTAAGAGAAGAAAGAATAAAAACATACCACTTAGGTGAAACTCTATAAAATAATTAAAGTATCTTTTTAAAGAAGGAAAACATGTGTTGTTTTCTAAAAACATGGAATTAATCCAAGAGTGTTATCTATATAATAATTAGTGTTTTTATAATTTATTAATAGTTTAAAATCATTTTACTATGGTGATTCTCAACATGAGACAAGAAATGGTAAAGTTCCCTTAAATCGGGTTTACTAAAAAGTCGTAACTTTTAAGGGAATTAAAAACATGTATAACCCAAAAAATGAAAATAATATTTAAATATTTTTATATTCAAGGGACATATATTAAAAAATATAAGAGTAATATGAGAATAATAGTGCATAAAATGGAGAATAATAAGGATAATGTATAACTAGAAATTCATGAATGAGGTGTGGAAGATCCCTTTCTCTGTTTTCAAACACCTTTTTTGAAATATCACATCATAAAATAAGATAATAAATATTTGTTTTAAAATTTTGATAATTTAAATATGATTCTCACGTGATATAACACTTAATGATGGCTCCAATTAAATATTATAACATTATCATGAAGGTAAATCAAAGGTAGGGAAGGGAAACTTTCATTTAAATGGATGGGAATTATTAATAACATGGTTGCATTTTCAAAAAGGATTAGAAATAATAAATAAGTAATATTTGAATAAAAAATGATCTCCTAATATATAAATAGGTCATAATATATAAAATGAAAGATGAAACCCAAGGATAAATGTTATAACTCAAAAAATAAGATTGAGTTATGAAAGACCCTTATATTTTAGGAAAGACATCAATCAGGATCCAAAATAAGAAATATCATGAATGGAAGTGAATTTCCAAATTTCAAAAATAATTTATGATATTATAAGTCATCTGGGTAGTATATACACCATAAAAATGAATAATTGGGCATAAAAAAATCATTCCTCAATGAAGGGTGATTGAGATGAAACCCTTAGAGCTTAAGAAAAAATCTAATAAAAACCCCTTGAAAGAGACATAAATTTAGTTGAAGTTAAAATAAATTGAATAATTATAATATTAAATATTAAATATCCTATTTTTTATGTATACCATTTAAAATAAATTATGTTTATAAAAGAAAATTTGTCTCAAATAAGGAAATTTTGAGACGAAACCCATACCTTATTCCAGATTCATTCTATGAATGCGTCTAACATCCTGAATAATAAAATTAATTTTATTAGATAACTTATTATAAACTTTATTATTATTTATTTAATTTAATATGGAACATTTATTATCATATTATATTTATTTATTATATAGTTTTCTTTCCTATGTTGGTTACTTGATTTTATTCATTTAATTTTTCTATAAATCCTTATATATGTTGACCATGGTAGAAAGGATTCTAAAATAGTTTGATAATATAAATAATATTAATAGTTTTATGGAAATATTTTTTATATATGAAAAATATTTTTAAATCCAACATTTATGGGTGGTGATTTCAAATAAAACTCGTTGCTCATGGAGGTGATAGTTTGCATGTATGCATGATTAATGTTTCCATTTCTCAAAAAATGATAGGAAAAGAAGGTAAACGGTAATTTGAAATTTTATAATCACACTTATATTACAAATATCATATTTATTAATTCATTTAATTATTTTTATCACACATTAATGGTGGTTATGAAAAATGGAAGATTTCGTTTTGTGGAGGCGGTAGTCTATGCAATGCACAGACAATGCCTTTGTTTTTCTTAGCGGATTGAGAGGAATAAAAAATGATTATTACATTAATATAATAAAATATCAGTGTAATAATGATAATTATTTAATTATATTGTTATGTATATAATATATTTGGAAGATAAGGATTAAGAAGAAAAAATTATGAGGAAGATAATATTTACGTTGGAGACTTGTTCTTCTCTTAGAGATTTCCTTGGAAGTGAAGGCCTTAAGCTTAATTATAGAGACTAGAGGATTAAGGATTAGAAAACTAATTTTAGGATAGGATTTTTGGGGGTAAATTCAATGGAAATTTTAATGGTAAGTGTAATCATGGAGGGGTATAATTGAACCCCTTTTATGAGTGAAGAAAAGGGAACTTTTGGGAATACCCTTTAAACTTCCATGATATCTATACACTATTCCATCATCAATGAATCCAAAATTTAATAATAATAGAGTGTGGGGTTATATTGGTCTGATAAATCTTCATAAAATAATTTCTAAACATGTCTTAAACATGTTTAAAGTCTTTTACAATTGGTTTTTACATTTTAATATTTTGTTTTTTACCTTAGTAACTAGTTTTTAACTAAGTGAATTATATTTTATTTAAAAATATAAGGTAACCCCTATTTCCCTATTTTTTATGTTTTGAACCTAAATATAATGTCTTTTTAATATAATTAAATTTATAAATATGATAAAGTAAACTTTTAAATTAAAATATATAATATAAAAAAAATGTTTGTTGAAAAATGAATTTTAACCATCATGTGTTATTTAATCTTATTTATTATTTATTATTAATTGAATGAGTGTTAATATAATTATATATGGTTTTAAACATAATATTTTAGTATTAATTTAAATTATATTAATTTTATTTATTGAAAAAAATTCACGATATTAATAAAACAAATATTTAAAAAAAAATATTTTACCATTATCGCGATAATTAACACTAATCTTACAAATGTTATCTTTATGATGAAAAATGAAATTGAAATTTTTATCTAATATTTAAATTTTTAAGTCAAATAAGAAATAAATTTCATTATATTTAATTCCTAAAAGTTAAAAAGGTCCAATTTTTTTAATATAAGCGCGTAAAAACACTTTTCAATGTAAAATATTACTTGAGTTTCAAAAATGTTGAACATGTGTTTCATAAATTAAAAATATAATATTTAAATTATTTATATTACTTATTAAATGTATATTTTTTAAAACTTTTAATTTATTATTTTATTATGAAATTTATAGTTTTAAGAAAAATAGATATTTTTATATTCAACTAAAAATCGATTATTTCAAAAAAAATATCAAAAAATCAAGATAATTAAATTTTGATATAATGAATTTAAAAATGAAGTTTATTTTATAAAATTAAAATTATAAAATTTATATATTTATCTTTTAAATGAAAAATATAAATTTTAAATAAAACTGCTTTTGTTGAACATGAAATTTTTAAACATTATATGTTCTTAATATTATTTCATATTGATTTATAATTTAGTTGATTTTAATATATTGGTTTTTATATAAAAATATTTTAATGTGTTAATTTATTTTATTAAGAAAAAATATACAATACTTAACAAAAAATTTCTTTGAAAATAAATATTACTTTTATACTTAATACGCTATGATAAATACCATTACATAATTATTTGTATTCTAAAATTTATTTTTTACTACACCATTGATATTGAAATATTTATTTTAATATTATATATACATCATATCATATTTTAATAATAATAATAATATTTATACATAACATGAAAATATATATAATATTTTAATATTATTTTATTATTTTATTGTTAGTAAAATTAATTTAAATTTAGCACTTAACGATACCCAAATTCAGTATACCTATAGTATATATGACCAATAAACATAATTTCAATGACCATACTTGCAATGGTTGTAATTACAATAACCATATTTGCAATAACCAGATTTCATTTTTATATATATAGAATTACTAAACTTATTCCATTCAAACATACCATTTCCATAGTTTTATTTTTAGATATGATAACATGATTTCTCTCTTTGTGGTATTATATATCATTAAATGATTTGTTATACAAATGGTGATTTTTAAAGGTAACTATAGTCTATTAGAGTTTCTAGTTCTAAAGATTATATTCTTTTCAATTTATTATCCCCTTTTAATTTTTTCATTTTTAATTGATACAATCATTCATGATGTGTAATAATTTTTTTTATGATACATGGTTGCATATGCCTTCATTTTAATGTTCCCTTATAATTTAATAAAGTGTCATTATAATGGTTTATATCTTGTATGGCATAATCTCAAATCAAGTATTAATTCTTTTGAAAGAATAGAAAAACATTCTTTATAATTATAAGGAAAAATTTAATGGATCCTAAAACCTGGGGAATTACACGATCGATCTTACCTTATTTTTACAGTGTAAAACCTTGATATTTTATGAATATTTTTTCAAATCAATTTAATTTCTTCAATAGGTTGTGTCACATGCAATAATAAGTTTGGAAGAACTGTGACACATTATTAAAATATTATTATCATATACCCATTGGATTAGAGGGTATGAATATGACTAAATAAATTATAAAAATATTATAATTTAAACATGTATAAAATTAATTCATTAGTTACCAATTAATTATAAATGAAAATAAAAAAATCATTTAAATGAAAAAGAAATATTTTTCTAAAAAACTGTTTTTATGTTCACAAAGTGTTTTTATCTTAATAAATCCAATAAATCACTATTAGTGAATTATTTTAAGGAAATTTATATATTATTTATTCAATATACGGTTTTAATAATATTTTAATATTTTTTATAAGCATGGAATAAGAATAAATCAAGTTTTATGCTTAAAAATGTATTTTTTCTAAAAAACGATTTTCATCGCTTGTTGTACGCTAAATTTAAAATTAATTTATACCTCTTTTAGAAATTAAATATGATAAAATTGATTCAATATTTTGAATCATGAGGTTTAAATTTTTTAAATAGTTCTTTTTTATTTTTTGTCACTATGAATAGTAACCGTGGTAAAATTTATCACATCGATAAAAAGTAAATCGGGATAATCTAGGTTAAAACTAAGTAATAAGTCCATAATTTTTTCTTAATAATTATTATTAGATGGATTTAATTATACCATTTTCATCTTAGGCTCTAAATATATGTGTTTAATGTACATTTTCCCATGAAAATGACATATTTAATATTTAAACCAAAGAAAGTTACAAAATGTCACTCTCTTGGTTTTAAATATATTTTACATGTCCACATAGGAAAAATAAAGTTATTAATGAATATTAATGTCTATTTTTATATTAATAAAATTATTTTCATGATATAATTTTTTTATAATTTTTATAAATTAAATAATTACCTTAAATGCTCACACAATGCCAAAATAGTATTTATTCAATTAATGGGAAAATAAAATAAATGCTTTTGAAAATATTAAAAGTGATATAATTTGAGTATTTTATAGTTTTACATGAATTTTATAGGTAAACATGACATAATAGTGTTTTTTTTAATTATTATATTTTAATTATAACTTTTTATTTATGTATTTTAAGTCAAATTAAATGAATAGTATCAAAAATGTCACTTAAGCGGTGGCGTAGTGGTGAAGGAGAGGACCATAACAAAATTGTTTGTTGGGGGGTTTTGGGTTCAATTCTTGGTAGCCTGCTCCTAGGAGAATTTATCCCTCCCCCGGGATCCACTCGTCTGGCTGGGTCTCCTAGTTCCTGACTGGGTGGGAAAAATGAGGCGCAACCCAACAGTGCTGATGGATTGTTGTGTCAAACCATTTCCATTCGGGTTTTCACCCTCTAGGACACTCTTTCATCTTAGTTGGAAATGGTTCTATAACACCCCAAAATTTTATAGTAAGTTATTTTCTTTAAAGTAACTCAATAGCTTGCGCTACACGCAACACCAAATTCGAGTGCACCACGACTTACCAAACTAGCTGTTCAAAAAGAGGTTATGAATAGTATTAACTGCATTTTGATATTTATATACTTCACATAATTTTATCATCCATATTATGTGTTTCTTAGACATAATATAAGAACAAATTCAATTTTTCAAATAAAAGAAGTATTTTTCAAAAAATGCAATTTTACCACCTTTTAATGGCGAACCCTTTCTTAAATAAAATATTTGACACTTTTATATATTCAATTTGACAAAATAAACTTATTCTTTAGAAGTGTGACATAAAAATTTAGTTTGGATAAATTTTTTGGTGCTTTTTTGATAACTTTCACATTTTGATGAATAGTGAAAAATACTAAATTTTAATTGAAAACAACTTTTTTAATCAAAACTATTTATAGTGTTAAATTATACATTTTAATGGTTTTGAAGTATAATTATATTATATTTTCATCATTTAATCCAATTTTGGTTATTGGAAGTAATTTTTCATTTAAATTGCACATAAACACATATCAATCTGTTGATAGTTTTTACTTCTCAAAAACCCGCTTTCTGGTTTTGACAATGGGAATTATTTTTGAATTAATTAATAAAACTTTTAGGTTTTAAATTTGGTAAAATATACATCATTTTTTAATTTATAATATCAAAATTAACTTTGGGTTAATTTTTGTTATTTTTCTAAAAACATTCAATTTTGATGAATAGTGAAAAATAATGCGTTATTGTTTAAAGATGACTTTTTATTTAAATAATTATTTTTAATTTAAATTTATTTTAAAGTCAAAATAGATAAATAATACTTATATTAGTCCAATGTAATTCATTTAATTCATTTTATAATAAGATTAGATATATAAAATTTTATTGAACTTTTTACCATCTTTTACCCACCTTCTAGGCACATTTACAAATTTTCATAAAACATATTTTTACTACTTCTGTGAATTGAATTTCAAAAATCAGAGGGACACGGTTGACATCATTAAGAAAAATTTGGTTCAATATGATGAAAATAATTTTTGTTGAATTGTAACTTTTGAATTTTATTTACCACAGTAAAAAGTAAATAGGGAAATTAAATGTAAAGATGATATTACAATTACTCGAACACATGTCCTAATTCTATTGGATAAGTTTATTTCGACAAAAAAACCTTAGGAAAAAATATGATCCTTTTTTATCCACTTGGATTAAATTAGGATATTTATTATATTTTATTTAAAGAAGAGTTAAAAGTGTTAAATTAAAATTTAACAACTAAAAAAATTTTAATATAGGGTTACACATAAGATAAATTTGACTATAAATATTCATTAGAAAGATAAAAATATTTACTACATAATGGTATTTTATTTTTAATTTTCAGACATTAAATAATTAAATTTATTTATGACACAATGATAATGAAGTAATTACCTTATTAATGAAAGACTAAAATAATTGATGTTATAAATATTAAAATAAATGTAAATTGAAACTTTTGATGAATTCTATTAATTTTCTAGGTTAATATGACATGTAAGGGTTAATTTTACAGTTTATTTTTTTATCTTAGGTTGTTTATACGTAAGTATCTACTGAGACTTCTTTATCATCCACATATGTGTTTCTTAAAAATGTATTTCAAAACATTTTTACTATTTCCTAGAATATGGGTTAAATTCATTTATACCCTTGTTTGACTTTCTATAAAAAAAATTGAAAGGAATATTTCTGTCGTTTTCCAAACAAGGTACTTTATGACCTTTACAAAAAATTAAGGTAAGAATGTTTTCTTTAACTTATATAGAGGGTGCAGCTATTTTCCACCATAATAACACATTCGAAGCTTCCCTTACATGCTAATAAGAATATTTTCAAAACAAATTTTTTCTTTTATAATTTCATGACTTTTAAATGATTTCAAAATTTCTCTCAAATAGTTTTTATATCATCTATGTCAACATCCTTTGATGGATTTTACACTTGTTTGAAGTTGATTTATTATGATACAATCTTCCATATTGTATTGAAGGTTTTGTGATATGTTTGAATGTGGATGTGTTATTTTTATACCTTTCATGGTATATAGTTAAAGTACTAACATTTTGTATGCTAGTTTTAATATGAATTTTTATGTTATGTTTCAACCTTTTCAGATGAGTAATGCATTGGACTTAGTAATTGATGGCTGGATCCTGCTATAGCTCCTCTATGCATCGGTATGTCTCAAGAGAAAAACTAGTGTCTTGGAACAAGGCCTTGACAAAATCTTATTTTTAGACTTGGCACGAAGCCTTGACTATGTGGTTATGATGTCCGACATTATTCATTCCATCATTATGAAATTAGCTATTGATATTACATGTGATTATTTGACTAGTAGAATATCCATGTGAATAATTAAATGGAATTATATGATTTTTATTTTCTATATTATACTGAAGTTTAAGTTTAAAAGGCTTGTGTTTTAGTCTTATAAATTGACTTAAATGTTTATAATTATTTATGAAAGTTTCCACTATATTTTTTATCCTTACTGAGCATCTGAGCTCACTCCTTTATTATGTTTTATTTTATTGGGATGCCAAGAATTGTATTATGTTTTATATATAGGTTTAAGCTAGGAGAATAATTGAATTCTCAAAGGATTATCTATGTTTTATTTTAAGTTATAAATTGTGATGTTAAGTTTATGTATGTAATCTATTTTCCAAGACTACTAAATTGATCGGCCCTTCAGGACTTGATTCCTTGTATTCATGTTAATGTTATGTAATAATGAACCGACTCTAGGTAACTAGGGTTGGGGTGCTATAGGCTCCTTCCTAGTTGGGGATCTATCTAGAGTGATCCCTTCAGGGGGAGGTGGGTTCCCTTGTGTAGAGGGTTAAAAAAGGCCACATGTCACGAACCGAATCTGGTCGCTGCCAAAACCGGCACCAAACCTAGCTCGTGACATGACCCGAAGGGCGTCCCCTATCCCCATGGGCTGGCACAAGTGCCCGGGTATCATTTATTTTTGTTTGGGAATGATTTACCCGAATATGAATGCATAATACATTAAAAACAATCAATAAACTGAATCTGAAAAATGTAAAACAAAATATGTTTAGAAAAAACCAGAACTGAATACATATTTTTAAAGACACTAAAAGTGGTCTAAAAACAAATAATGACAACATAAATACATCCCCATGGACTCCACATGACAAGGGGTTCATCACCCGCAAGCCTTCTCCGCAACACCGCCCCAGTGATGGGGACTAACACCCTGAACCGCCATCACCCTTAGCCTTCCCTTTACCTGAGTCAAACATAAGCAGGTCTACTTACACCCAAGGGGTGTAAGTAGGGTGTGATCCTAAGCCCAATAGTATACCACCAGATGATTCCAAAGAGCATACAATACAATGTGAACAAAACAAGCAATTTTAATACACAAGGTGAAATAGTGTTAAAATTCAAAGAAATGCAACTTTCAAATGAAAACAGTTTTCAGTCCAATAATTCCAGTATGTTAACACATTAAATAGACATGTGAGATACTGTAAATTACTACCAAAACACCCCACAACAAGGGTAAATACCACAAATCCAATGAGCATCAAAATCGGGAACACCCCTAAGCACTAGGTTGTCTCGGGCCCTATGTACCTCGTACCTCAGTGTAGAGTAACCATAGAAAAATCCTTTCTCATTCACGATCCACTAGTAGGGAACATACCCATAACCTAGTGGTCCCCAATCAACATCCACATATTTTAGTTAGAGTTGTCGTTATCCAAATGCTAAGTGGAACAGGGACAAAACCCATCTGATCCACTAGCCGTACTAGTACAAATCCGCCCCACCTAGGTACCCGGGCTTCCCCTTTTGTGCTAAAACAATTTCAGCAAACAACACACATCCTTTTGCATATAAAATGTCACTACTGGTCACAAACAAATAGTATAGTAGCTACACACATTTTATACCATTTAAAACACACAATAAAATAATTTTATTTTCAATAAAACAACCTCTCAAAACATCACATTGTTTTGCACACAAAGCTCTTTAAGGTATCCACTTTGCACACTATGTAAACACTTGTAAGTCATTAAAACAAAATTTCAGTTCAATACCTTTTAATGAAACCAACAATTCAGTTATGTGGCAGCCCAATGTGAACCAAGAAGTTATATCTTTTAAAAAACACCATTTTCACACAAACATGGCACTTAAAGCCCATTTGCTTCCCAAACACCATTTAAGCAAACTTTCACAGCAACAAAAAAAAATAATAAACATTAAAAACATGATTTTCAGTCATAATACAGTTCAATAAAATCAACTAAGTAATTATAGGTCATCCCAAAATGAACCAATGAAATATTTGAATGAAAAACCCCCAATTTCACCAAAAATTGGAACTTAAAATTCATTTTCATTATAAATGAAACTAAAACCAATTTTTACAGAAACTTTCAAGGGAAATATAAATTAAGGTACCATCAAAACAGAAATATCATTCACAAAAATTTCACACAAAATGGAATCACATACCAAAACCAAGGAAACCCTTGAACCCTTTGTGTGAAAACTCAAACGCACCACCGCCGCACCTCAAGGAAGGTAAACCAGACCTAAAGCCATAATTTCAGACCATGAAACACAATATAAAACCCTAATTTTTAAACCCTAATCCCTGGACATTAGAAACATCAATGATAAGGGAATAAACCCAAAGTAAATTGGATATAACCCTAAACAAATTGAAAGAAGAAAGAAGGAGAACAACTTACTTAAAATATCTTGTAAAAATCTCCCCCAAAAATACTAGTATCTGATTATTATAATACTAAAACCTTTAATAGAGGTTAGAAAAAGGATATAGATATTATTTAGGAATTTGAATGGGGGAAAAAGAGTAAAAATTGAGAGATATATGAAGTAATGAACTTACCTCTTCAAATCTGGACGATTTGAGGAATCCTATGAATCTCGGCACCAAATCGCGATTAACCAGAGCTCCAAAGAGGGGGGAGAGAGAAGGGTCGTGCGGCTGGGTTAAGTGGGCTTGGGATCCACTTGGAATCACCGAAAAATCACAAAAAAAAATGAATAATATATAACATAATAAAAATTTATTTTTAAAACGGGAATTGGGCTTTCGGGCAGGCCCAACCCCTTAGATAAAAACCCAAATAAACCCTGGTTATGGATTTCTAAAAGCTCCAAATTACCTTGGTGGTGTTAATAGGTTAGGGGAGGTCAAGTGGGAATTTGAATGGATGAAAAATGTTGAAAAATGAAAAAGTTATAGAAGATACAAAATTTATTTTTTAATCTGAAATTGGGCTCACAGTTTGGCCCAATTCATGAATACTCATCTATTCCTCCCTAAAACCTAGGTAAACCCCCAAAACAAAGCAAGGATATAAATTAAAGGAAAAAAATACCTTTAAAATATGTCATGTAAGTGACACCACACCTATAGATTCTCCTTTTCCAAAATAAAAATAAAATAAAATGAATTGTATCAAAATTGATTATAATTACTTTTTATAAAAATAATATTTAATTAAATTATTTAAAAACATTAAAATATTATAATAATACAATTTTGATATGATATGGTCTAAAATTTCAAAAATTATCCATTTAAAACCCAATTTTCAATAGATAAATAATAATTACAATGCTTTAATATTGAAAAAGTTGTTGTTGTAATTAAAATTAAAATTGGTTAAATAAGGGTTAATCAAAATGATAAGGTTTAAAATGACACCAAAATTTGTTGAAATTATACTGTTTGATAAAGTTACATACCTATACTACCTTATATTTGAATACCTATCCATTTGGAGTAATTTTTCTTGATAATGAATTTATAATAATTTAATCTTTAGAGAAATTCAAAAATTGTTCCTCACCTCAATTATAAAATGGAACCTCCTCCCTCACTTATTTACATCACATTGAGCATTATATCTCAACAAAACTCTACCAATTTACCTTATCAAATTATCTAGACACATTATATAGGTTTTTTTCTTCCTAAAAAACCAACCATAGATCCCTTTAGAGGAATCTAAAAGAGTTATTTCAAAGAAGCGGTAATTGCATTACCCGATCACTTTCTTTTATACTCTTCTTTACCTCCTCCAAATATATGTTATTTATCATAAAATAATAACATTATTATCCTAAATATTCTAAAATTTTATTATGATTATGAAAAAACCATTATACACCCTCTTTCCTATCAAATGAGATGTGAAAGTGTTGCTCGTGCATATGTACGGCTTACAATTTCCACCTAACGATACAATTCATTTTTCATCAACATTATTTAATGGATGGGTTTTATGAATGGTTTAATGTCTATATATTATATTTATGATATAATTATACTTTTTTAATTATAATATTACATATACCTTCTTACCATCCAATCCTTTGGGAAACCATAATGTCGTTCGTGCGTATGTGTGGACTACCACCTCCATGAAGTGATGTGATTCATTTTTAATTTATATTTTGATTAGATGGTAATGAGGAATAATTTGATGAATATATATGATATAAAAATGATCTAATAAATTTAAATTAATATATTATTTTCTTTTATTCCATCCTTCAAAAAATGAAAACAGTGTTCATCCGTACATACGGCCTACCGTCTCCATGATCGGTATAATTCATTTTTCTATCCCTGACATTTATGTGTGGCTATAAATATGTATATAATAAATATATATGATATTTATACAATTATTAACATTCTGTATATGATGTATCTATGATCAAAGATCAAGTACCAGAACTAAAAAATTAAAACTTATATGAAAAGGCGAAACAATTGTCACCTATAATAGTGATTTTAATAAAGAGTTATTAATAAATGGGTGATAAAAGGTTAAAAGTAAATAATATATGGTTTTATATATATGATTATGGTTATAGAATAAGATTTATAATAAACTTTTAATTATTATATAGGAGGTTCGAAAATTTATGAAGGAATTTGGACCTAAGGTAAAGGGTTTTAGGTTACCATCTCATTGTTTATCGTGATTATTTATGATTAAGTTATGAGGATGAAATATTATGATCTAAATCTCAAGAAACTTATAGATTTTATTCTACACTGGTTATTTATTTAAAACACATTTTTCCTTTCATTTTTCTCATCTTATGTACTCAAGAGACAGAAAATATTTTTTTAAGGAAAATCAACTTCATTTCTCTCTTCGATCAAAAAACCTTTTTCTTCCATATCCATATTTTCTAAAAAGGTTTTAAAGAACGTTTTTAATATTATGATATAATTTTTTAAATTAATTTTTTACCAATGTTTGATTTTTTAAAAAATTATTTGAAAGTAATATTTTTTCTGCTTTTCAAATGAGGTACTTTGTGACATTTCTGACAAAAGTATTAAAGGAATGTTTTTTTAACTTATACGACAAGAATTTATTTTCCCACCATCATGAATAATTTTTTATTTGAATATTATTTTATAATTTTACATGGTTATTTCCAAAGAAAATGTTTTCCATTATATTTTGATAGTTTTTTTAATAAGTGATTTCAAAATGGAAAGGTTATTTTCCTCAAGAATGTTTTAATGATATTTTAATGGTATTTATATTCATCAAATACCACAACCCTTGATTTAACTTTTGATTTACTATGAATATTATCTAAGTATACCATATTTATTCTTTCTCTATATGGTTTATGAATATAGTTTCATGATTTTTATGAAACTTATTTCTTTTCCATGGGTTATTCTATGATTAAATGATTAAATGTTTATAAAACCCATTTATTTTCCATGGGTTATGCTCTGATTAAATTTTTATGAAACCCATTTATTTTCATGGGTTCTAATATGATTAATGCTTTATGATCTTTTGGAATACATATGAATGATTTTCTTTATTTGATGGGTGGTACATATATATCTCTCCAATGAATTAGGTAAATATTGATATCTCATGAGATAAATAGGACCGAAATGGGGGGTGAGCCCAATTCATTAAGGGACTTTGTCCAATATGGTATTATTGGAAGTGAACCTTGACTGCTATAATGGTTTAAGGAGTGAACATGTACCACTATTATAGTCTTTGAAAAGATCCTTGACTACTAAGGAAATGATTTTCTATGCTTATGTTTATGCCACAATTCTATACCTTATACCAATTTTATGCTCTCATGGCTCATGTTCTTTGATTCCATTATGATCCATTCCTTATAAACTACCAAGATTTATTCCATGACTCAAGATTATGATATATGATATGTGGGATAAGATTTTCAAATGTTAATCTCAGGTTATCATACCATTTTTCTCATGTTATGGTTATATGATTGTTTATATATACCTAATTTACCCTTACTAAGCATTAAATCTCACCCTTTATTATGTTTCATTTCTTAGGTTATGAATAAAGTTTTTATATATGATATGTCTAATGAGGGTTATAGTTATGAAGATAGGACTGGAAGATAATGTAGAACTATTATGAATCAGTTGTTTATGTTTCCAAGTTTCCAAGTTTCCAAAAATATTATACCTATATGATTGTAGAGTGGATAATTATGTTGTGTAAATAATATTTATGTATTTAGATTTAATATATATGTATGAAAAGTATGGGTCACTATAGTTTGAATCAGATAAAATTTTAGTTAACCTTTAGAAATTAGAATGAGAAATATTTAGTAAGAACCCTAGGGATTAGTCTAAGTATAGGATAAAATCCTAAAGATTTAGTGATCACCATGAATGAACTAGGTTAAACCTAAGGTGTCATAGAAGAATTTTTCAATATTTAGACATCCTATAAATTATTTTTCATGATTATATGGTTTCCTACCATGATTATTGTGTCTCACACTATGCTTTTTTATTTTATTCAATGGCTAGAACCTAAAGAAATTGTTTTAAAGATGAGTGTGGTGGACAATGAAATGATTGTCCCCCTAAGAAACTAAATTTTATGGGAGTTGGAATAAAAAATATTGTTGTTATGATCACACAACATTATCAAGATATAAATCATGTTGATATTCCAAATGATAAAATGAAGGAAAAACATTCTATTGAGTCCTTCATGGGTCAATATACACTTTATTTTAGTGGGTCCACTGATCAACTAGTCGCTAAGAAATAGATCAGTACCATTGAAAAGATATTTTCCATTCTTCAGTGTTTAGAGAATGATAAATTTATTCTAGTTGTTTATCATTTTGAAGGTGAATCAGATCTTTTTTGGACTCTTATAAATTACATTAAATAATAATAAGAAATTGAATCTATGAAGTGGGATGAATTTAAAAGATTAATTTCAACAATTAATTTACCTGTACTATTCATAAAAAAAGGTATAAATAATTCCTTGATTTAAATTAGAAGGATGATGAGTCTATTGGTACTTATGAGTCAAATTTTATAAGACTTTTGAGGTATGCTTCTAGTATTATCATCCAAACTAAAAGTATGGTTGATCAATTATGAAGTGGCTTAAAACCTAGTCTCATAAGGTAATTAGCCATAAGTTACTTCAGTAGCTACAAAGAAATAGTTCGATGTCTTATCAAGGTAGAGGAGAAGATTTAAGATTCCCATAAATCTCATAGTTTTTATAATAAAAATAAATATGGAATTCAAAGAAAATTCTAAAAACCGTAGAGAGAAGAAGATGAACCTTCCTTTATTCTTGAAGTGTGGAAGGAAACATGGGGGAAATTGTCTTAAGGGAACTGCTAAATGTTTCAAGTGTGGAAAGGAAGTTCATCGAGAAATTGAATTCCAAAGTGATAGGAAGAATTTAACTAATGATGTGGATAGAGAGAAATCTTTAAATAATGTACCAAGAATACTCTAGAGTTTTAAATTTAAGGAGTATTAATTATCTAAACAGTGCCCAAATCTGAATGTTAATGATGATGATCAATGTCAAAAACCTATTAAGCCTAGAGACAAAGGGAAATATCATGTGATCACTATTTATAACGAGGGTTAAAATAACTACATTTTGAAAGGAAAACTTACAATCTACTCTAGAATTTCTAATGCCTTATTTAATTATAGATCTACCCACTCTTTTATATATAAATAATTTTATAAGGTTATCATATTACCACCAAAAAAATTAGATGTTTATTTAGTAGTAAAAACTTATAATGGTTTGATGATCACATCTTATAAATATGATCCTTCTTCAGTTGAAGTATGTGTAAATGTGTTTCCTGCAAATATTATTATTCTTTATCAAGTTTAATTCTATGTTATTTTGGGAATGGATTGGATTGATTTATATAAATCCCACATCAATTTCCAAGGAAGTTAAGTTATGTTTGATATTCCTAACCAACCTATGATCGCATATTAGTGTGATAACAAAAATGAACTTATGATGTAAAATGCATACGTCATATCAGTCATGATTCCTATTAAAAATGTTCATTTATCCTAGATGGTTGGTTAGAAACTAAATTTTAAAGATATTCCTATTATGTGGGAGATAATTGATGTCTTACTAAAATAGTTTCCTAGTCTTCCAGGGAATCATAAAGTTGAGTTTTCAATATAACTCATACCTAGTGCTACACCTATTTACAAGACACCATATAGAATGGCCCTAATTGATTTGAAAGAATTGAAGAAGAAAATCCAATTGAATATTCATAATATATTTATTCTTTCAAGTGAATCACCTTGTGGTGTACCTATTATATTTTTTAAGAACAAATACGGATCAATGTGACTCTATATTGATTATCGAGAACTTAATCGGATCACTATCAAGAAAAAGTATCTTCTACCCTATATTGATGAATTTTTTGATCAACTATGAAAATATCAATACTTTTACAATAATTATCTTTATTATGGATATCTTAATTAATGGATAATAAATAGTATATACCTAAGACAACATTCCTTACAAGTTATGGGCTCTATTAATTTATAGTGATTCCATTTGAGTTACTAATTCCCATGCTATCTGTTGGAGTTGGTGCCCTTGAAAAAACTTCTTTGTACTTTATGATAAACTTGTATTCATTATTTTTAATATTAATAAAATACTTATCACATCATGGTTATTCTTTTGTGTAATATAGTATGTGATTATTTCTTAAGAGTAGTTATCACACTAGAAGGTCATAGCAGTTTCCCGCTATGATGAGAACCTAGTAGTGCTACGACAATATTCTTGAATATATTTTCTATTATCGAATGATATCATTTGATGGAAAAAATTATATAGGCCATCAGGGGTGTAGAATCATAGGACTTTGAGGCACCTTCTCATGGTATACGCCCTTGGTAATATCCTGTAGGATATTGTTAGAATGAGACCCGCCAGTAGGAAACCCACATTTATGTGTCATTGGATGTTACTATCTGTGGACGTGTGTATTGGTCCTTAGACTTTAAGATTATTATTAATGAGTATTATGAGTCATGTACGTAGATTTATTGATGAAAACCATGATGACAGATGTTTGCGATGAGGTAGGATACATTGGGGGTGTCACAAGAAATATTGCATTAATGAATAATGCGAGAAAGGATTTATCCCTTCTGTTCATTAATGGAAATTAATATCTCAAGTTGTTTGATGGAAATTATGTGGCCTAAATAAATCCATGTTCATGGTGTTCTATAGGAAATTTCTATTTCTGTAAATTCAAAGAAATAGATATCGAGAACATCGGTTGATGGCACTGGCATGCAACCTACTCGATTAGAGATATTGTGATAAAGGGATTATATTACACGATAAGTGTCCGTATGAGGTGACGTGTCATTATAGAATTAACTACTTTATCTATGGGTGTCTTAGTGTGTTTATAGATGTTATCTTTGGACTTTAGACTAATTCACCTAATTCCACTGAGAAAGAGGCCTAGAGGGTCGCACACTAAGTGTATCCAAAATCTCAGTTAAATAATATATTATTATTTATTATTTAACAGGTTGAATAAATATTATTCCCATATGTGGTTTAATAATTATTTATGTAAGCTTTAATTTATATAAATATTTATTTTTTGTTTAAAAAATTTAATATTTATTTATTTATTGGTGAATAATGCAGTGATATTTATTTAATAAATAAATAGACATTATTCAAGGTCTGATAAATATTGTGGAGGAATGGTGGACTGAGTTTAATGGTCCGATGAGAAATAATAATATTTAATATTATTTTATTAAATAATATTTAATTATAATTATCAACTTAAGTGAATGTCAAGAAATAATAATATTAGTATTATTAATTCACATGGGGATTTTCTAGGATTAAATAAATAATTAAGTGAACTTGTGCAATTATTTTATTTTAACCCAAGCAATATAAATTCCCAATTATGTTATTCTCTCATGATCCAATTAATTTCATTGGTTTTTCACAACAATATTAGAGAATCCTCTCAAGCCTAGAGTGCTCCCTTCTCCTAGATTACTCCCAAGAACGGAGAGCAATCCTCCTCCACCGGATCAAGGAGAATGCTTTGGAAGAAATTCTTGAGGTGATCAAGGCAGACAACACAAGCATAGGTATATTCCATGCTAGCACCTAGAGACTCCTTTGGCAGCATCTAGAGATTCCTAGAACATGTGTGGATCACTGCTAGAGGAAATATACACTTGGTTTCTACAACACAACGACGGTGCACAATAGATCTATCACTGGATTCATCAATGAAGAAATAATTCCTTAGAGGTAATTATTAATTAATTAAATTGATTATAAATAATATGTGATGATCATATCTCTCTAGTTCTAGTGTGATTAATGTTGTCTGTATTTGATTCAATTACATTGATCATGGTTATTAAAAATCAAATAGATCCGGGATTGATCATCGATCATGAAAAAATTAATGTTGGGCACTGCACATTGCACACTTCCATTATGTCTGGAACCTACATGTGGTATCAGAGGGGTCACATGATTATTTATAATTATTTAAATATCATTGGTTATTTATGCATTTTTTAATTTAATTTTTCAATTCAAGTTTAATTGTTCTTTTAATATGAATTGTGAGATCTACTTCTTCCTCCTTCGTTTCTCATAGATCTAATCAAGATGATTAATTTTATGATTAAAATAAAATTGAGGAACTCATTCAGAGGTTCCATGGTCTCTAACCAGACAACACCAGACTACATGCCATGTAACTGGAGTTACACACTGTGTAATAATGTTCAACACATCAAGCTTTGATTCTGAAATCAATTTGATATTATACAATGATTATTTCATTAATTATAGCATTTAATGCACTACATTTTGAATATAATTAAATGGTTAATGGTCAGATGGAATACACACTATATAGCCCATATACATGGTGTGTAGTCCATTTAGGTCAGAGACGATCTGTGTATTCAATAAATGGACAACCTGACTAGTGAATGTGTAACATAGAGTGAACACAGCATGTGGCCCATTGGACACATCGTGTACTCAAAATTTTTTAGGTATGTTTTACAAATTGGGTCCCTAGGTTTGTACCTCAAATAGACGTTGAAAGGTGTACATTCCATGTAGATTGAATCTACATACCATGTACTTATACCATGTTACACATATTTAAAATTTATTTATTTTACTATGTAAACCTTGAGACATGTACTTGCATATGTTTGTAAATATAAGACATTTCATGTGATAGGTTTTAATGTACATAAATATTTAAATTTTTAATTAATATATACATGATGTTCATATATTCATATCATGTATGAGTTTTATTACAAGTTGTTACTCTATGTGCATTGAAGCATAACATGTGACCAAAAATTCATGTAATTTTTGCAATCATCTATGAAGTACATGTTGTGAAAGTACGTGATAAGTTGTGTATGCCATATGTCACAAGAGTTAAACAATATATGGGTATAATACTAATTGGGAAGAATCGGATGGGTATTCACCGTGTTTCCTCTAATGTACAAGTTATGTACATAGTTAATTTTTAAGTGAATATATTTAATTTTTTTAAAATTATAATGAATGAGAATATAAAAGAAATTCAAATGAGAATTAATATAAAAGTATTGATTAATTAAAGATAATAATTAATCCATTCAAGAACAATTTATCTTAAATAAGAATGATTAAGAATTGAATGCTAGTTTTATTAAATGTGTAATTCGTTGCATGCATGTGGATGATCATGAGCTAGAACATGCCTTTTTTATGTGATTGGTTTCATTTAATTTATTATTAAATTAAATTATCGACATGCATGCCTTCTCTCCTTTCATCATGTTGGGTCAGCGTGCCCATGGTTTCTTCTATGTAAACCCCTTTTTTCCCCTCACCTTCGTGTGAGTAAAAGAAATATGTAATGGATGGATCTCCCAAGCTAGTGGAGGTCGTTCAATTTTCAGAGCCAAGGTGAAACCAATCCAAGGAGATACATAGGTGGACATGTGGAAAGCTGCAACATGAACCTTAATTAGTTCAAGGTTTTTTTCCCCTAGGTCAATAATTAGTTTATCAACCGCTAGATAAACTAACCACTAGTAAGATCACATGGTAATATTGCTTTATTATTTAATTTCTGTCAGTTTCATGGTTATTTCATTATAGATGTCTTATCACAATCACATAATTAATGAAATAACAAGCATGTAAGATAGAAATAAAATAAACTATCTTATGGATAAATATTATCTAAGACACGGTTAATCACTTAAGTAAACCCACTTAATATTAACAAGAATGTGATAAAGATAATAATTGGAAATTTATGCATAAGAGGATAAAATCCAGTAATAAAATATTAAGTCGGTATAGCCTTCCATTACTTTGGTTAAAATTGAACTATAGTTCAAAGTACTTGACTAGCAAAAGTTGGGGTGATTTCAATTATCATGGAATTTTAATATGAGTTTTTGGGTTGACTTAACTTGGTTCACATCAATGGTTGACTACAAAAGTAAGACTTGGTGTAATTAAGAGGCAAAGATTGAGGAAATACAATAAAGGATTTTAGGATTGAGGAGTCCACTCAGTGGATCAAGGAACTATGAGTTAATGCACTTAGAATTTAGAATACCTACCTAAAACCATTCAAGTTGCTTGACCAACCAATGTTGGGGTGATGAGAAGGGGAATATGGATCCTTTCCACTTGAATGTCTAAGAATAAGGATATTCTGAATCCAATGGTTATAACTATTAGGTTTCGATAAAATAGTAGGAGACTAATAAATATATTATTTATTTATTTGTCTAAATTTTATCAAATAAAGTGATAAAATTATTCTTATATTAGTTTGTAGAAACAAAAATAAAATGACATAAAACATATAATTGTGATCCATACTTGAAAAGTAAAACCTTATCACCGACACAAATTTCCAAGAGTGGAAAATCCTCCTACGTGTCATACTTTTCCATGAAATAAAATTGTATGTGATGGAAGAACCATTACTAGTTACACCTGGAAATGAGGCAAGTGATTAAGAGTTATCTCTTTATGAGAACCATATGAATGATGCTATATATGTTCAATGTTTCATGCTATCATCCATATCCAATGATCTTTTGAATCAACATGAGGATATGGATTCCTATAGCCTGATATCTCACCTTCAGGATCTCTATCAATAGAAGGTGAGACAAGAGAGGTATGAGATATCTAATGTTTTATTCACAACTAATCTTGGAGGGTCGGTGAAATTTGTGCCACATGTAGTCAAGATTATTGGCTAAATTGAATGGCTGGACATCATAGGGTTTAAATTCTCAGATGATTTGCGTAAAAATATCATACTTTCAACATTACCCAAGACCTTCTCTGGATTTATTGTGAATTATAATATTAGGAATAATGAGAAGTGAATTTCATAACTTATGACCTTGATTCACCATGTGGATAAGGACATGGGTTGTGATAAACCCACGGTCCTTATGGTGAACAAGAAAAGGAAGAACAAGGGAAAAGGGACCAAGACTTATAAACAGTCTAAATCTCTTGAGCACCATCCTTCCAAGAAGAATAAGATCCATATGCAGGGCAAGGAAATGGAAGTAGTTTGTTTTTAATATAGAAATCCAGGACACTAGAAGAGGAACTACACCCAGAAGTAAGGGGAAGCTAAATTTCCATTCATTATCGAGTGTAATATTTCCATTTCTACGCATTGGGTATTAGATAAAGCTTTTGGTGCTCACATTTGTATCCAAATGTAGGAACCAAGTAGATTCTGGAATATTTATATAGGAGAGATAGATCTACGAGCTACCATGGTGTGAGGCTGGCTACTCGTCCTATCAGTGACTACCACCTTTCATTGCAAACAGGAATGATTTTGGTTTTAAGAGATTTTTATTGTATACTACAGCTACCAAGAACATAATTTCTCTGTCATGTTTAGATACATATGGGTTTATTTTTAAATTTGAAAATAAAAGTTGTTTATTTTATAAGTACAACATATTTCATGGTGTGACACATTTAAACAATGGTATTTATTTATTAAATTATGAAAACCAAGTTTTTAAATCGATAATGAATCATGTTCACATGACTCATATAACACCTAGCTATGGAATCACCATCTTGGTCATGTAAATGAGAATAGTTTGACAAAGCTCTATCAAGATGGTTATTTATACTCTTCTAAACTAAAACCACTTGATATATGGCATTCTAGTTTACAAGGAAAAATGACCAAACCACTATTCGGTGGACAGAGTAAAAGGGACACAGAACCTCTAGGATTGGTACACACTAATGTTTGTGGACCATTTTTAGTAGAAGCTAGAGGGGGATATTCATAATTCATAACTTTTCTGATGACTTTAGTAGATATAGCTATATCTACTTGATGAGTCTGAGCCCTTTGAGAAATTCAATTAATTCAAGAATTAAGTGGAGAATAGGCTTGGTAAGAGGATAAAGAAGCTTCGATCAGATCAAGGTGGTGAATATCTTAACCAATAGTTCATAAACTTTTTACAATATTTTGGGATACTATCTCAACTCAATCCTCCTTATACACTGCAGTGGAATGGTGTTAGTGAAAGGAGGAACCGTACCTTGTTGGAAATGGTAAGGTCGGTGATGAGTCATAAAGATATTCCCTTATCCATTTTGGGATAGGAATTACAAACTATGAAATACAAATTAAATTGAGTTCCAACTAAAGTGGAAAACAGACTTCCTTTTGAGCTATGGAGTGGAAAGAAACCCATTTTATCACATACATGTGTATGGGGTTACAAGGTGTTTGTTAAGGCCTTCTTAGGAAACAAAATAGCACCCTAGGGCACGAGGGGTATCTTTATAGGGTATCCCAAGGAAAAAAATGGATACCACCTATACAACCCCTCAGACAAGAAAGTGATTATCTCCAGACAATCCAAATTTCTTGAGTGGTATCACATCCTTAAAAAGAATAGTGGGAGCAATATTGAATTCAAAAAAGTTGATGCTCAAGATACAAAAGAGTTGGTATAGGAATAGATTCCATAGGTCTTCGTGGAAGAAGTAGTTCATGAAATACAAGTTCTGCGTAGGAGCATAAGAGAGGTAAGATAACCAGAGAGATGATTTTATAGTCACCAAGGATGGTGACTCTTTATTGGTTGAAAATGATGAACCTATATCCTACAAGGAGGTAGTAGAGAGCTTAAAATCTACAAGATAGATAGAATTTATGAATTTTGAGATGGATTCCATGTATTTGAACCAAGTTTGGGTTCTGTTCAATACGCTAGTTGATGTAAATCATGTCGGTTTAAAATGGTTATTCAAGAGGAAACAAGACATGGAAGGTAAATTAAGTACCTATTAAGTAAGGATAGTGGATAAAAGTTTTAAACAGCATCAAGGAATTGACTACAGTGAAACCTTTTCACCGGTTTCTATGTTTAAATCCATCAGAATCATACTTTATATATAATCTTATCATGACTATAAGATTTTGAAGATGGATGTTAAAACTGCATTCCTTAATGAGAACCTTCAGGAATATTTCTATATGACACATCCAGAAGGGAATGTGACTCCAGTTGATGCCAAAAATAATTTTCAAGTTGCATAGATCCGTTTATGGATTGAAGCTAGTATACATGTCATGGAACATTCAATTCAATGAAGCCATAAAAGAAATTGGTTTTATGAAGAATGAATCTGAGTCATGTGTTTACAAAACTTCTAATGGGAATGTGGTATTTTTTCAAGTAGTATATGTTGATGACATATTACTTATTTTAAACAACATATTAGTCTTACAATCTTTTAAGGATTGATTGAAAAAGTGTTCATATATGAAGGACTTATGTGAAGCAGCCTATATTCTAGGGATCAAGATCATTATTGATAAATACAAGAGGCTTCTTGGACTAATTCAAAGTACATATATTGACCAGATACTAAGGATATTTAGTATGGAACAATCCAATAGAGGATTGGTTCCAGTGTCACCTGGTTTACATCTTTCTAAGAAAATGTGTCCTCAGACACAACAAGAGAAAGAGATAATGAGTAAGATCTCATATGCTTTAGTGATAGGACTGATCATGTATTCCATGTTATGTACTAGACTTGATGTTACCTGTGCATTGATCATAGTAGACAGATATCAAGAAGATTCAGGAGAACAATATTGGACTATTTTTAAGGCTATCCTTAAATATCTGAGAAGAACTAAGGATATGTTACTGGTGAATTAAGGAGATGAGGATATGGTCATCATGGGTTATACTAATGCTGGTTTTTAGATACATTGGAATGATATGAATTCACAATCAAGTTATGTTTTTGTCTCAATGGAGGGGGTGTGAGCTGGAAGAATTCAAAGCAGCCAGTTTTCGCTGATTCTATAGTGGATTATGAGTATATAGCGGCTTTTGATGCAATCAAAAAATCTATTTTTATTCGTAACTTTGTCTAGAATCTTGATGTGGTACCTATCATTAAAGACCCTATCACATTGTATTGTAATAATACTGCAGCAGTAGCTCTTGTAAAAGATCCAAGGTCACACCAACAAACAGAGCATATACTCTGGAAGTATCACCTCTTAAGGTATTTTTATCAGAGGGGTGAATTTTTAGTGAGTAGAGTACCCACGGAAGATAACATGAGGACCCCTTGAATAAAGGTCTATCTCAGAAGAATAATGAGTATCATATAAGAGCTAGCATACCGAAGGTTGTTAGTAGTTGGATCTAGTGTAAGTGGGAGTCTGCTTGAGTTGGTTCCCTAGAACCAACTTATTTGTACTGTATGATAAAATTGTATTCATTTTCTTTGAATATTAATAAACCTCTTATCACATCATGATTTCTCTTTTTCAAAACATAGTATGTGATAATGGCCTAAGAGTATCTATTGTACTAAAATTTCCTAGTAGTTCCCCACTATGATGAGAACCTAAAAGTACTATGAAACTATTCTTGAATATATGTTCTATAACTAGATGATATAATTTAAGGGACAAAAATGATACAATTTATTAGTGGTGGAGACTCATAGTATATTGAGGAACCTTCTCATGGTGTATGCCCTTGGTAATATCTAGTAGGATAATATGGGAATGAGACCTGCCAGTAGGAAACCCACATTTATATGTGTCATTGTATGTTCCTATCTGCGGATGTTTTTATTGGTCCTTAGACTTTAAGATTATTATTAATGAGTATTATGAGTCGTTCACTTAGATGTATTGATGGAAATCATGATGACAAATGTTCATTGTGAAGTAGGATATGTTGGGTGTGTCACGAGTAATATTACATTAATCAATAATGTGAGAAAGGATTTATCCCTCCAATTTATTGATGGAAATTAATATCTCATGAAATTTGATGGAAATGATATATACTATATATATATATATCCATGGTGTTCTATAAGAAAGTTCTGTTTTCGAAAATTCAAAGAAAGAGATATCGAGCACATAGGTTGATGGCACTGTCATACAACCTGCTCGATTAGAGATATTATGATAAAGGGATTATATTAAATGATAAGCATTCTTACAAGGTGACAAGTCATTATGGAAATAAATTATTTCTCTATGGGTGCCTTGGCATGTTTCTAGATGCTAACCTTGGACTTTAGGCAGCTTCACCTAATGCCACTGAGAAAGAGGCCTAGAGGGTCACACACTAAGTGTATCCAGAATCTCAGTTAAATAATATATTATTATTTATTATTTAATAGGTTGAATAAATATTATTCTCATATGTGGTTTAATAATTATTTATATATGCTTAATCACATATAAATATTTATTTATGGTTTAGTAAATATAATATTTATTTATTTATTTGAAAATAATGCAGTGATATTTATTTAATAAATAAATAGACATTATTCATGGTCCAATAAATATTGTGGAGGAATGGAGGACCGAGTATAATGGTCTGGTGAGAAATAATAATATTGAATATTATTTAATTAAATAATATTTAATTATAATTCGCAAGTTAAGCACAGTCAAGAAATAGTAATATTAGTATTATTATTTGACATGGGGGTTTTCTATGATTACATAAATAATTAAGGGCACTTGTGCAATTATTTTATTTTAAGTTTAGCAATATAAATACCTAGTTATGTTATTTTATCATGAGACAATTCATTTTTTGGACTGTGTACAATAATCTTAGAGAATCCTCTCAAACCCAGAGTGCTCCCTTCTCCAAGAATGCTCTCAAGAATGGCGAGAAATATTCCTCCACTGGATCAAGGAGGATGCTTTGGAAGTGATTCTCAAGGCGATCAAGGCATATGACGCAAGCACAAGGATATTCCATGCTAGCACCTGGAGACTCCTTTAGCAGCGTATATGGATTCCTAGAACACTTGTGGATCACCAATAGAGGAAATATACACTTGGTTTTTATAATGCAGTGACGGTGCACCGTAGATCTATCACCATATTCATCAACGAAGAAATAATTCCTTAGAGGTGATTCTTATTTAATTAAATTTATTATAAATAATATGTGATTATCTTCTCTCCCACTGGTTCTGGCTGTAGGTTCCAGGCACAGTGGAAGCGCATTGGTGGGTGTACCCAACTTTAATTTTTCCATTAACAACGATCAATCTGAGATCCGTTATGATAATAAAATTCCAGATCTTTAAACGAAGAACAAAATAAAGGAAGGGAGTCTTGGAACCATAGATAGGATCATCACATGTTGGTTATAATTAATTTAATTAAAATATAAGAATTACTTTGATGGAATTCTCTCTCCATTGATGTTTCCAGTCATGATCTGATGTGATTCGTCGTTCTGTCATAGAATCCAAGTGTATGATTCCTCTAGAGGTGGTCCACACATTCTACATGTATCTCAGGACATCACTGAAGGGATATCTGGGTGATAGCGTGGAAGATCCTTCACTTGTGATGTCCGCCTTCGATCGCCTTGAGAGCCGCTTGCAAAGCGCTCTCCTTGATCCGGTGGAAGAGGATCTCTCTTGTAGATTGAGAATGTTCTTGGAAGAAAAGAATTATCTCTTGGCTTGAGAGATTTCTCTAGATCCATTGTGAACAACCACAAAAAATGGCTTGGCTAAACAAAATTATATAATTGGAATTTCAATTACTTAGAATAATAAAATGAATTAATTACCTGAAAGTATTTATTCATTTCATTTAATTCTTAGTAAGAGCCCATGTCTAATAATAACAGTTGACTATTATTATTACTTGACATGCGCCCAGTGAATTACAAATAATATTATTTAATTAAATAAATAATATTATTTCTCACAAATCCCAAGAAAAACTACACAACATGTATATTAATATACATGTTGTGTACTTTTGTTTTTCCATTTTCTTTTTTTCCTCCACCACATTTATTAGACCTTGAATAATGGCTATTTATTTCTCAAACAAATATCATTGTATTACTCACTAATAAATATATTATTTCACCCACAATATATTCTCTCGAATAACTAGTGTCGAAATAAATGCGACCATACAACCTTGAATAATTATTAAACCATAATTAGGAATAATCTTTATTCAACTTGTTAAATTAATATTTAACTGAGATACTTGGACACACTTAGTGTGTGACCCTCTAGGACTCTTCCTTAGTGGAATTAGGTAGAGCCTGCCTAAAGTCCAAGGTTATCATCTAGTAACACGCCAAGGTACTCATAGAGAAAGAAGTTAATGCCGCAATGACGTTTCACCTCCTACGAACGCTTACCGTGTAATGTAATCCCTTTGTCTCGGTATCTTGAATCAAGCGGGTTACATGATAGTTCCATCAACCCATGTGGTTGATTATTCTTTCTTTGACTTCTCAGAATTGAAATTTCATATTCTTTACCATAGCCATGTATTTATTTAGGTTATATCAATTCCATCAAATGGACTGAGATATCTACTTCCATTATGGAACAAAAGGGACAAATCCTTTCTCGCATTATCTATTAATACAGTATTACTCGTGACGCACCCAACATATCCTACCTCACTACGAACAGTGTGTCGTCACAGTTTCCATCAATACATCTAAGTGTGCGAGTTGTAATACTCATTAATAATAATCTTAATGTCTAAGGACCAATACACACATCATTAGATAGGAACATCCAATGACACTATGAAGTGTATTTCTTACTGGTGGGTCTCGTTCTCATAATATATTCCTGGATATTACCAAGGTAGCACACCATGAGAAGGTGCCTCAAATTTTTATGATTCCTCACCCCTAATGTCCTGTATTACTTGTATCCCTCAAATAACATCATCCGGTTATAGAACATATATTCAAGAACAGTGTTATGGCACTTCCGTGTTCTCATCATAGTAGGTATCCACTATGACCTTTTAGTGAAACAGCTATCCTTAAGAAATTATCACATGCATTGTCATGCAGAAGAACAATCAAGATATGATAAGGTATTTATTAATTAATAAAGTACAAATTAGTTAGTTCTAGGACACCAACTCCAACAAACTCCTACTTGGAATAGAGACAACTTCTAACAAACTTTACCCCACTAGAACTCACATGATATTCATGCTTCTACTAAGATAGGCCTTTAGTCATGGGGTCTTCCAAGTTCTATTCTATGGACACTCTACTCACTGCAACTTCACCCCTTTTATAGAAATACCTCAAGAGGTGATACTTCTGGAGTATGTGCTTTGTCCATTGATGTGACCTTAGTTATTTTTCAAGATCCATCACTGCAGTATTATCAAAATACAATGTGATAGGATGTTTACTACTAGGCACCACATCAAGCTCCTGGACAAAGTTCCCAATCCAGATAGATTCCTTGGCTACATCAGAAGCTGCTATATATTCGGACTCTACTGTATAATCGATGACAACTGATTGATTTGAAATATTCCAGCTCAAAGCTTCACTATTAAGACTGAAAACATATCCATAGTGTGACTTAAGATCATTCTGATCTATATGAAAAATAGCATCATCATACCCTCTGATGACAAGCTCCTCGTCTCCTCCATACACCAGGAACATATCCTTAGTTATTCTTAGATACTTAAGGATATTTTTAACAGCAGTCCAATGTTGTTCTCCTAGATCTAATTGATATATGCCTACCATGAACAGTGTATAGGAAACATCAAGCCTGGTACATAACATGGCATACATGATGGATCTTATAGCTGAAGCGTATGGGATCTTACTCATTCTATCTTTATCCTATTGTGTCTGAGGACACATTTTCTTAGAAAGACGTAGTCCATGTGACACTGGAACCAATCCCCTCTTGGATTGTTCCATACTAAATATCTTTAGTATCTAGTAAATTTATGTACCCTGACTTATCCCAAGCAGCCTCTTGGATTTATCACAGATGATATTGATCCCTCGAATGTAGGCTGCTTCAACCAAGTCCTTTATGGAGAAACAGTTGTTCAACCAGTCCTTAACTGACTGTAAGACTGATACATCGTTTCCAATAAGAAATATTTCATCAACATATACTACTAGGATAACGACCGAATTCCCCTTAAACCACTTATAAAAACATGGCTCGCATTCATTCTTAATGAAACCAAATTCCTTTATGGCTTCATCAAATCGAATTTTCCATGACCTGGTTGATTTCTTTAATCCATAAATAGATTTTTGAAAATTAAAAACCTGTTTAGATTCACCTGGTGTCACAAACCCTTCTATTTGTGTCATATATACATCTTCCTAAAGGTTCCCATTAACTAATGTTGTTTTGACATCCATCTACCAAATCACGTAGTCATGGTAAGCTGTTATGTCAAGTATGATTCTTATGGATTTAAACATATCAATTGCCAAGAAGGTTTCATCATGGTCAATTCCTTTATTTCTACTACTTCCTTGTAAGAGAGAGGTTCATCATTGTCCAACAATAATGATTCACCATCCTTAGTGACTAGGAAACCAAATCTCTCTTGTTCCCTTACCTCTCTTGAGCTCCTACATAGTACTTGTGTTTCTAGAACCTCTTTCATGGGGACCTGTGGATTTTATTCCTATACAAACTCATGTGTATCTTGACCATTAACTTTGTCGAAGTCAATTTTTCTCCCCCTATCCTTTTTTAGGATTTTCTCCCTCTCAAGAAAGACGTATTGTCTGGAGACAATCACTTTCTTGTCTGAAGGGTTATATAGGTAATATGCTTTCGTTCCCTTGGGATATCCTATAAAGATACACCTAGTGTCCTGGGGTGATAGTTTGTTTCCTGATAAGGTCTTAACAAATGCCTTGCATCCCCATACACTTGTATGTGACAAAATTGGTTTCTTTCCATTCCATAACTCAAAGAGAATTCTATTTTCCGCCTTAGTTGGTACTCAGTTTAATGTGTATACTTCAGTTTGTAATGCATATCCCCAAAAGGATAATGTAAGATCTGCATTACTTGTCATCGACCTCACCATGTTCAACAAGGTTCAGTTCATCCATTCACTAACACCATTCCACTGTGGTGTATAAGGAGGAGTGAGCTATGATAGAATCCCAGACTCCCGTAGAATATCGATGAACTCTTGGTTCAGATATTCTCTATATCTATCCGATCAAAGTTTCTTTATATTCTTACCAAGATGATTATCTACTTCATTATTGAATTCCTTAAATTTCTCTAAGGATTCTTACTTATATCTCATTAAGTAGATATAGTCATATCTACTCAAATCATTAGTAAAAGTAATGAAGTAAGAATATCCACCTCTAGATTCTACTGGAAATTGTCCACACACATCCATGTACACCAATCCTAGAAGCTTTATGGACCTTTCACCCTGTCTACTGAAAGGAGGCTTGGTCATTTTACCTTGTAAATAAGCATGACATCTATCAAGTGGTTTTAGCTTAGTAGAGTCTAAATAACCATCTTGGCAGAGCTTTCTCAAGAGCTTCTCATTTACATGACTAAGATCATGATGCCACAACTGGGTGATGTATGATTCATGTGAGTTTGTTTTTTTATCGATTTCCAACACTTGGTTTTCATAATTTAATACATACAAACAGTTATTTAAATGCTCCATACCATAAAATATGTTGTTCTTATAAAAAACAACCCTTATTTCCAAAATTGAAAATAAATCCATCCATATCCAAATATGATATAGAAATTATGTTCTTGGTAACACTAGGCACATAATAACAGTTATGTAAAACCAAAAGCATCCCAGTTGGCAATGAGAGGTGGTAATCGCTAATGGCCAATATAGCTAGCCTCCCACCATTGGAAGCTCGAAGAACCACCTCTCCTATGTTAATCTTTCTAAATCTACTTGGTTCATGCATTTGAATACAGATGTGAGCCCCAAAAGCTATATCTAATACCCAATGTGTAGAAATGGAAAGATTACACTAGATAATGAACAAACCTTTAGTGTCCCCGCGCTTCTAGGAGTAGTTCCTCTTCCAGTGGCCTTACTTACCACATGAAAAAACATACCGCCTCATGTTCCTTACCCTACCTCTGGATCTTCCCCTTATTGGAGGGATGGTGCTCAGGGGATTTAGACCGTTTTTAAATCCTTGGCCTCTTTGCCTTGTCCTTCCTTTTATTATTTACCATAAGGACTATAGGTTTGTCATGCCCAATGTCCTTATCTACCTGGTGAATTAAGGTTATAAGTTCTGATAGACCCTTCTCATTGTTTCTCATGTTTTAGTTGACAATAAAGCTAGAGAAGGTCTTGGGTAGTGATGATAGTATGAGATCTGTACGCAACTCATCCAGGAATTTGATCACTAAGATTTCCAGGCATTCAATGTAGCCAATAAGCTTGACTACATGAGGCTCAGCTGGTGTAGACTCTCCAAGATTAGTTGTAGACAAAGCGTTAGAGATCTTATATCTCTCATGTCTCGCCTTCTCTTTATAGAGATCCTTAAGGTGAGACATTATTTTATACACATCCATGTTTTCATGTTGCTTCAAGAACTCATTAGACATGGATGATAGCATGAAACATTGGACATCTGTGGAATTATCCATATGTTTCATATAGAGAGATAGTCCCTCATCACTAGACTCTTTTTCAGGTGCAACTAGAACAAGCTCCTCCAGCACATACAATTTCCTCTCATGGCGAAGGATGACGCGTAAACACCTCTACCACTCTTGGAAATTAGTGCAGGTGAGAAGGTTTTCCTTCTTGAGTATGGTTCACAATGACATGTTTAAAGTAATTTTTCTTTATGTTTCTACAAATTAAGATGAGCAAAGGTTTATTACTTTATCATGATAAAACTAAGACAAATAAATAAATTAATACTTATTAGTCTCCCACTATTTTATCGAAATCTAATAGCCCTCACCATTGACTTCAAAATATTCTGTTACCTGAATATTCTAGGGGAAAGGATTCATATTTCCCTTCATATTACCCCAACTAGGGTTGTTCAAGAAACTTTAAGGGTTTTAGGTAGGCATTCCAAATTCCAACTGCATTAACTCGCAGCTCCTTGATCTGCTGAGTGGAATCCCCAATCCTAAAATCCTTTTATTTTGGATTTCCTCAACCTTTGCCTCTTGGTCACAATAAGTCCTACTATGGTAGTCAACCCTTGATGTGAACCAAGTCAATTCAACCCAAAACCTTGAATTATAATTCCCCTATAATTGAAAGCACCCCAACCAGGGTTAGTCAAGCACTTTGAATTATGGTTCGATTCTAACAAAGATTATGGAAGGCTATACCGACTTAATATTTTCTTTGAGGGATTTTATCCTTATATATAAATTGTCATTTTATTATCTTTGATTACATGCTAGTTAATATTAAGTGGGATATACTTAAGTGTTTAACCATATCTAAGATAATAGTTATGCATAAGTCGGTCTTATTTTAGTTCTATCTTGCATGCTTGTTTAATTCATTAATTGTGTGATCATGAAAACACACCCACAATAAATAAACCATGAAATTGACAGAAAAAAATGGTATGATAATGAGCTTTTTCAATTGTTTAGTTTATCTAGAGGTTGATAAAATAACCCAAGACCTTGGGGAGAGACACCTTGAACCTTTTGGGTTTGTGTTTATAGCTTTCCACCTATTCGCCTTTATATATCCTTGGATTGGTTTCACCTTGGATCCTAACTTGAGCTACCTCCACTAGCTTGGGATATCCATCCATTACATATGCTTTTATCTCACTCATAGGTGAGGGGTAAAATGGGGTTTTACATAAAATAAACCTTGGGCACACAATCCCTACATATTAATGAGGAGAAGGATCGCAGGCCAACAAATTTAATTTAAATAAATTAATTAAAAGAAATCATTTAGATACAAAGGTCTTGGTCTATCTCATGATCATCCATACATGCAATGATATTTATGCATAAATAAAACTAGCATTAAATTCTTTAATCATTGTTGTTTAAGATAAATCATGCTCGAATCAATTAATTATATTTAATTAATTAATCATTTTATCTTAAACCCTTTTCTGAATTTCTTTGATATTCTCATCCATCATAATTTTAAACAAATAAATTCATTTAAAATTATCTTTGTACGTAACTTGTACCATGGAGGCAACCCGGTGAATTCTCGTTCATAACTACCCAATGAGTAGAAATGAACATTACTCATATGTTAAATTAAATATGTATATATAACACCTATCACAAGTTATGCCTCAACTTTATGCCCACACTATGGTACATGTCACAAGGGTTTGTCTAATATAATAATAAATTTTAATAAATCTGTGTAATTTGGATGAGTACACGATGTATAGTTCTGACTACACGACGTGTACTTTTGTTCGTCATCCATTCAAAGTACATTCCCGGAGACATGGCGTGTAGATTTACTTCAGAAATCATCAGTGTACATGGCGTGTTCAGTGGGACACATGTCGTGTAGTATCCGCATTACACAGTTTCCAGCTGGGCAAGCCATGTATGGGGTACACAGTCCAACCCTAACCCGATGGGACTACACACCATGTTCAATGGTCCACATGGCGTGTACTCCAGAAACCATGTGCCACCTATTCCTGGTCAACACATAGAGTCTTAAAGACTTAGATAGAATCCAATGACACGAACTGGTTTGGTGGATCGTCCCGGTGCATGGAACCTATACTACACGGCATGTACAATCGAATACATGTTGTGTATTCTGGTGTTGTACGGACAGGAAGCTTTGTCACCTCCAGATGAGATCCTCTATTTTATTTTAATCAAAATTAAAAGAAAAAATTGTTTATATAAGTTGAACGAGAAACAAAAGAGGAGGAATATATCTCGAGATTCTGATTTATAGAACGATTAACTTGAATTGAAACAACTAAATTATTAAATGTGTAAATTAACAACAAAAAACTAAATAATTATAATCAATGATATTATCCCTCTAATACCACTTGTAGGTTCTGGGTACAGTGGAAGTGTGTTGGTGGGTGTGCCCGACTTTAATTTTTCCATTAACAATGATCAATCAGAGATCCATCACAATAATAAAACATTGGATCTTTAGAATAGAAATAATAATGAAAGAAAGTAATGGAGTCCCAGAACCATAGATAGGATCATCATATATTGGTTATAATTAATTTAATTAAATAATAATAATTACCTTGATGGAATTATCTCTCTGTTGATGTTTCCGGTCATGATCTGATGTGATCCGTTGTTGCGTCATAGAATCCAAGTGTAGGATTCCTCTAGAAGTGATCCACACGTGCTCCACGTATCTCTGGATGTTGCTGAAGGGATATCCTAGTGCTAGTGTGGAATATCCTTCACTTGCGATGTCCTACTTGGATTGCCTTGAGAGCCTCTTGCAAAGTTCTCTCCTTGATCTGGTGGAGGAGGATCTCTCTCGTAGCTTGAGAGCGTTCTTGGAAGAAAAGAATTCTCTCTTGTCTTGAGAGATTTCTCTAGATCTGTTGTGCACAACCACAAAAAAATGGATAGGCTGATGAGAATTATATAATTGGGATTATAATTACTTAGAATAATAAAATTAATTAATTACCCAAAATCATTTATTCATTTCATTTAATTCTTAGTAAGACCCCATGTCTAATAATAACAGTTGACTGTTATTATTACTTGACATGCGCTCAGTGAATTAAAACTAATATTATTTAATTAAATAAATAATATTATTTCTCACAAATCCCCAGAAAAACTACATGGTGTGTATATTAATATACACGGCATGTACTTTTGTTTTTCTATTTTATTTATTTCCTCAACCACATTTATTAGACCTTGAATAATGGCTGTTTATTTTATCAAATAAATATCACTACATTACTCGCTAAAAATATATATTATTTCACCCACAATATATTCTCTCGAATAACTATTGTCTAAATAAATGAGATTAGGCATCCTTGAATAATTATTAAACCACAATCAGGAATAATCTTTATTCAACTTGTTAAATTAATATTTAACTAAGATACTTGGACACACTTAGTGTGTGACCCTCTAGGATTCTTTCTCAATGGAATTAGGCAGAGCCTGTATAAAATCCAAGGTTAGCATCTAGAAACACGCCAAGGCACCCATAGAGAAAGAAGTTAATACCACGATGACGTGTCACCTCCTATGAACGCTTAACATGTAATGTAATCTATTTTTCTAAATATCTCGAATCATGCAGGTTGCATGTTGGTTCCATCAACCCATGTGCTCTATTATTCTTTCTTTGACTTCTCGAAATTGAACTTACCCATTCCTTACCATGGACATGGATTTATTTAGGCTATATCAATTCTATCAAAGGGCCTGAGATATCTACTTCTGTTATAGAACAGAAGGGACAAATCCTTTCTCGCATTATCTATTAATGCAGTATTACTCGTGACACACCCAATATATCCTACCTCACTGCGAATGGTTTGTCTTCATAGTTTTCTTCAATACATCTAATTGAATGAGTTATAATACCCATTAATAATAATCTTAAAGTCTAAGGACCAATACACACGTCCGTAGATAAGAACATCCAATGACACTATGAAATGTGGATTTCCTACTGGTGGGTCTAGTTCTCATAATATCCTCCTAGATATTACCAATGGAACACACCATGAGAAGGTGCCTCAAAGTTTTATGAGTCCTCACCCCTAATGTCTTGTATTACTTATGTCCCTCAAATAACATCATCCATCCATAGAACATATATTCATGAACAATGTTATGGCACTTCTGGGTTCTCATCATAGCAGTGATCCGCTATGAACTTTTAGTGAAACGGACATACTTAGGACATTATCACATGCACTTTCTCATAGAAGAACAATAAATATGTGATAAGGTATTTATTAATGAATAAAGTACAAAGTAGTTCGCTCTAGGCAACCAACTCCAACACTGGCATGATTAATGATTTCTATCTTTGATTAAATTTCATTGATCATGGTGATGAAACATCATATAGATATTGGATTGATCATTGATCATGACAAAAGAAATATTGGGAACTACCCATCGCACACTTCCACTACATTCGGAACATACACTATCTTCATGGATTTATTTAATAGATTCTTTATAGATTACCTTAATCAGTTTGTGTCTGCCTTTATCAATGATATTCTTATTTATTCAAAAGGAAATGAAGAGCATGAAGATTACTTGAGGAGTGTACTGAAGACTCTAATGAAGAAGAATATTTATGAAAAATTTACCAAGTGCGAATTTTGTCTTTGGGAAGTTTCATGCTTGGGTCATATAATCTTAATTGAGGGTATATCAATTAAACCTTTAAAGATAGAAGTTATTGAACATTGTCCTAGACCAACCATCGTGACTAAGATCCATAGTTTTCTTAGTTTGGATGGATATTATTGGTACTTTTTTGATAATTTTTCATGGCTATCGAATCCACTCCCCATGTTAACTTGGAAGGGATCCAAGTTCCTTTGGATGGATGAATACGAATAATGTTTTAAAGAATTGAAGAGAAGGATAGTCCTTGCACCAGTTCTTACACTGCCCTATAGTGGAGAAGGGATTTTAATCTATAATGATGTATAAAACAAGGGACTAAGATGCATCCTCATGAAAAATTATATAGTTATAGCTTATGCCTCAGGACAATTAATGGTCCCTGAGAAAAATTAGCCAACTCGTTGTTTGGATTCAACTGCGGTAATTTTTTCATTAAAGATATAGAAGCATTATATTTATAGAGAATGGTGCGACATATATACTAATAAAAAAATCTTAAAGTGTATTTTCATTCAAAAAATATGAACATGTTCCAAAGAATATGGTTGGACCTAATTAAATATTATGACTGCTCAATACATTGCCACCCTAGGAAATTGAAAAAGGTGGCATAAGCTCTGAGTCAAAAGGATCATGATAGCTAGTTTATGATGAGGATTACAAAATATCTGATATTTATAGACTTATAATGGATGGATATTGAAATATTAAAGTAAGGGTATAAATCTTATCTTTCTTAAATGATTTTTCAACCATCTATTCAAATTAATATTAAAGAGGTACATAAGGAATATGTGGAGATGTAAAATAAGATAAGAATTATTATCGATTTCAACCTAGATTGTGATGGAATAATAAGGTTCATGAACCATTTATGTGTCCCTAAGATATTAGATTTGAATAAGGAGCTAATGGATTAAGCTCATAGTTATCCATTCTCAATTAATCCTAGAATTATAAATATGTATAAAGATTTGAAAGAGTATTTTTGGTGGGATGGCATGAAGAGAGATATTGTGGAGTATGAAATCAAGTTAAGGCTAAGAGATAGGATTATAAGGGGATGTTACAACCATTACCCATACCTGAATGGAAATGGTAAAACATCACCATGGATTTTATCATTGGGCTCCCCAAAACATCTAAAGGGAATGATGCTATTTGGATTATAGTTGATCACCTTACAAATTCAGAACACTTTATTACCATCATAGAAGATTTCTATCTTAATAAAATTAATCATTTATACATTAAGGTATTGGTAATATTTCATGTTATACTTCTATAAATTGTATATGATTAGGATCTAAGGTTAACCTCAAAGTTTTATAGAAGTATTCAGTAGGATTTGGATACAGAGTTAAGTTTCAACACTACTTATCATCCTCAAATAGATGGTCAGTATGATAATACCATTTAAAATCTATAAGAAATTTTGATATATTTCTCTATGGATTTAAAATTTGGTTGGTATCAATACCTTCCTTTGGTGGAATTTTCATACAAAAAAAATATTTCACTCCATTCAGATGGCTCCTTATGAAGCCCTCTATGGTAAGAAGTGTATAACTCAAACATGGATGGAATAAATTTAGTGAAAGAAAGATATTGGGACCAGATCTAGCTGAGGAAATGGAATAGAAGGTTAGATCCATTCAATAGCACATAATAGTAGCTCAGAGCCAAAAAAAATTATGTTGACAATCATCAAAAAGATCTAGAGTTTGAATTTGGTGATAAAGTATTCCTATGAATATCTCTATGGAAGATGGTGATTAGATTAAGAAATAAGGTAAATATAAGCCTTAGGTATATTGGCCCTTTGAAAATTCTTTATTGTATCGGGATGGTGGCTTATCAATTTGTGCCTAAATCTCTCTCAAGTTCATGATGTGTTCCATGTATCTCTATAGTGGAAGTACATACATGATCCATCACATGTACTGAAATAAGAGGTCATACTGACAGATCAAGATAATTATTATGTAAAAAAATTGGTATATATTTTGTATTATAGAGAGAAAGTGCTACAAAACAAGAACACTCACTAGGTCAAAGTTTTTTAGAGAAACCATGAATTTGAGGAAGCTGCGTGGGAACCTGAGGATGTGATGAAATAGAATTATCCTCATGTGTTTATATCAAAGTGATGAATTTAGAGGGATAAATTCATTTTCATGGGGGTATAATGTAACATCCTTGTATTTTATGAAATATATTCTTTCAAATAAATTTAATTTATATGATAACTTGTGTTATACATAATAGCAAGTTTAGACGAACCTTGATATATTATTAAAATACTATTATCACCTAGACGTTGGATTGGAGGGTATGAATAAGGCTAAATAAATTATGAAAATTTATGTTTTACACATATATAAAATTAATTCATTTCTTATCAATTAATTATAAATGAAAAAAACCATTTGAAAGAAAATGAAATATTTTTATGAAAAATAGTTTTTATACGCGCAATGTATTTTTATCTTAATGAATAAAATTAATCATTATTGGTGAATGACTTTAATGAAATTTATATATTATTTATTCAATAAAAAATTTAATATTCATTTAATATTTTTTCTAATTAAAGGACAAGAATAAATCAATTTTTATGCTTAAAAATGTATTTTTTTAAAAGCAGTTTTCGTCGCGTGTTGCACACTTATTTTAAAATTAATTTCTAAAAAAAATTAAAATTGAATATGATAAAATGGATTTCATACTTTTAATCAGTAGGTTCAAATTTTTTAAATTGTTCCTTTTTATTTTTGGTTAATATGAATAGTAAATGTGGTAAAATTTAGCACCTCGGTAAAAATTAAATCAAGTTAATATTTGTTAAAATTAAGTGATAAGGCCATAATTTTTCCATAATAATTATTATTTGAGGAAGGTAATTAAACCCTTATCATATTAGGATCTAAATATATGTTTTTAATGTAAATTTTCTATAAAAATGAAATGTTTAATATTTAAAGTGAAGAAAGTTACAAAATGTCACTCTCTTGGTTTTAAATATATTTTATATGTTCACATGGGGACAAAATAAAGTTATGAATGGATACAAATGTCTATTTTGATATTAATAAAAAAGTTGTGGTAGAAATTTATTTTTAATTTTTACAAATAATATAATTACTTAAAATTCTTAAACATCACCAAAACAGTATTTATTCAATTAATAGAAAAATAAAATAAATGATTTTGAAAGTATTAAAATCGACATAATTTGAGTAATTTATAGTGTTACATGAATTTTATAGGTAAATATGAAATATTAGTTTTATTTTAATATATTGTATTTTAATTCCATATTTTTCTTTATGTCTTTTAAGTCAAAATAAAGGAATAACGTCAAAATTGGAAATAATGATATTTTAGAAAAATAATATTTTATTATATAATTTTAAAAAAATAAAAAATATTGGAATAAGATAATTTGGGTATGATGTGGTATAAAATGACATAAATTGGTCCTTTATGGGACAATTTTTACCTTATAAGTAAAAATTACAACCCTTGAATATTGAAATAGTTGTTACCATAATTAAAATTATAATTGGCTAACTGAGGGTTAATCAAAATGATAAGGTTTAAAATGACACAAAAAATTGTCTAAATTATATTGGTTGATGTTATTTCAACCCTTTATTACCTTATCTTCAAACCCCTAGCGGTTTGGAGGCATTTTTCTTGATAATAAATTTATTATAATTTAATATTTTGGTAAATTCAAAAGGTGTCCCTCTCCTCAATTATAAAATGGAACCATATACCTCACTTATTTACACCATATTGAGCCTTATAGATTGACCAAACTCTTCAAATTTCTCCTATAAACTTCCCTATCCACATTCTATAGGTTTTAATTCCAAAAAACAAGGCCTAGATTCTTTTAGAGGAGATCTAAGGGAGTCATTTCAAAGAATAAGAAATTGCCTTACTTGATCACTTTATTTTATAATCTTATTTATCTACTCTAAATATATGGTATTTAACATAGAATTATAACTTAAGTATCATAAATATTCTGAAAAGTTATTATTATTACGAAAACACTATTATACATCCTCTTTATCATCAAATGAGAAGTGAAATTATCGCTCATGTGTATATATGGTTTACCGTCTCCACGTAGCGATGCAATTCATTTTTTCATCACCATGTTTTATGGATGAGTAGTATGATGGGTTTAATTTTTATATATGATATTTGTGACATAATTATACCTATTTAATTATAATATCACATCTACCTACTTACCATCCAGTCCTTTGGGAAATTATAACTTCATTTGTGCATACGTGTAGACTACCACCTCCACGAAGCGATGTGATTTTTTTTCATTTATATTTTACTTGGATGGTAATAAGGAATAATTTTATGAATATATATGATATATATGATATGATAATAATACTATAAATGTTAATTAATATTTAACTTTCTTTTATTCCATCCATCAAAAATTAAAATGGTGTTCATGTGTATGTATGGTCTACGGTTTCCATGAATGGTGTAATTCATTTTTATATCCCTAAAATTTGTGGATGACTATAAATATTTATATAATAAATATATATGATATTTATACCATGATAAACATTCTATATATTATGTAAATATGATCAAAGTACAAGTACTAAAACTACAAAACTAAAACTTACTTGAAAAAATGAAGCAATTATCACATAGAATAGTAATTTTAAAAAAGAATGGTTAATGGGTGTGAAGAAGGAGGAAATTTCTACCTTATCTCCTGGTTCTCCCCACTAACTCTCTTCTTCATGTAGGGTTTCCTCCTGGAACCCTTCGTCGTGGCTTTGGTAGAGGCTTTGTTCTTTTTTTTTCTTCCTTTCCCCCTCACCTTCGGTCGTCTCCATGCTCTGCCATGATTCTTCAGTTTCCTTTCCCTATATATGTTATCCTTCCCTACTTGCATGGAAATGTTCACTAGTGGAATATTGTTCTCTTCCCACCACCCCTCTTTGTATTACCCTGTGTATCAGACCTCTAATTTGGGTCTATGTGTGGATGTTTTAGGTGGTTTGGGTCGGTGATGGTGGTGGTGTGCGGTGTTCCTCTTCTCCACTTATCTTTTTTTCCAAACCATTAAACTTGGCCCCATATTGGTCGGGCTCAATGAGGGTTTTGAGTCAAATTGGGATGGTACTGGAGGGGGGTCATCAGCGGTTTCAGTGCTTTCTCTCATCGATATTGGTTTCTCTTATCTTTCGGGTTCCTTTTTATTCTTCATATTCTTCAGTGGTTATTTTTAGTGATGTCTTTCTATTTGGTTTTGGTTTGATTTTTGATTTCTATCGTGTTGTTCGGATGTAGTTTGTTGTGATTTTTTATTCAATTTTGTTGTGGAATGCTATTCAGATTTGGGCTTTCAGCGATGATGCCAACATTTTATTCATGATGGCATCGATGTTGATGATCGAGGTTTGTGACATACAGAGACCACAAAGACGGATCTTTTTGTTTCCATTTTTTGAAAAAAATTTCTTGAATGGAATTGATTCTAAAATATGGCTCTGGTATGAATTTTGGTTCGATCCAAAGGTGATTCGATGGTGGAAAGGCTATTGGTGTCTTTGGTTTTCATGGTCTGAAGCATCAGAGGGAAGATTACCAGTGGTATTTTCTGACAATGGTGATTTCTTATTGATAAAGGTGATTTGTCTATTAAGGGTGTGGCTCAAGGTGGACGTCCGCTTGAGATTTCATGACTCAAGGCGGTTCGAGGGTGATTGGTCCAAGGCATGTGGATTTGAATTTCAAATGTTGTTTTTGTGGCTGCCTATTGAATTTCAAATTTGGGATGTGAGGGTTTTTTGGTTGAAACGCTTCAATGTGATGTTCCCACTTAACCATAAAATGGATTTTAAAAAATACCAAAAAAAATTATTTAGAGTGGATTAAAAAATATTAAAAAAAATAAAATAATATATAAAATAATATATAATTGTTAATAAATAAGTGATAAAATCTTAGATATAAATTGTATGTGGTTTGATATATATGATTATGGTTATAGAATAATATGTATAATAAACCTATATTTATAATATAGGAGGTTCAAAAATGTATGAAGGAAGTCATATCGGAGGTAAGAGGTTTTATGTTACAATCTCATTATTTATCAGGATTGTTTATGATTAAGTTTTGATGATGAAATATTATGATATACCTCTCAAGAAACTTATTAAATTTCTTATCCACTAGTAATTTATTTAAAATACATGTTTTCCTTTCATTTTGTTCATCCTACGTACTCAAGAGACTGAAAATACGTTTTTCAGGAAAATCAAATTCATTTATCTCTTTGGTTGAAAAACCTTTTTCTTACATATCTATATTTTCTAAAAATGTTTTAAAAATAGGTTTTTACTATTCTTATATGATTTTTTAAATTCATTTTTACCCATTTTTGACTTTTTAAAAAATGGTTTAAAGGAATATTTTTTTTGTTTTCCAAATGCGGTACTTTGTGACTTTTATGACAAAAGTATGGAAGGAATGCTTTTTTAACTTATACAGCATGAACAGATTTTCCTATCATCATGACTAATTTTTTATTTGAATATTCCTTTACAAGTTACATGGTTATTTTCAATGAATTTTTTTCCTTTATATTTGTGTAGTTTTTTTAATAAGTGACTTCAAAATGGAAAGTTTATTTTCCTTAAGAATGTTTTAATGATTTTTAATGGTATTTCTATTCATCAAAGACAATAATCCTTGATTTCACTTATGAAATTTCGGATATATGATTCAAGGATACCATCCTTATTCTTTATTTATATGGTTTATGAATATGATGGAATGATGTTTATGAAACCTGTTTATTTTCCACATGTTGAGCTATGATGAAATGATGAAATGTTTATGAAACTCATTCCTTTTCCATGGGTTATGATATGATAAAATGTTTATAAAGCCCATTTCCTTTCATGGGTTCTTATATGATTAATGATTTATGATATTATGGCACACATATGTATGATTTTCATTATTTGATGGGTGGGACCTATATCTCCCTCCAATTCATTGGGTAAAGGTTTATTTCTCATGAATTAGATAGGACTAGAATGGGGGGTGAACCCATTTCAGTGAGAGAATTTTTCCACTGTGATGGTCTTGGGAGTGAACCTTGACTAATACGATGGTTTGGGTAGTGAACCCATTCCAATATGATATACTTGGAAAAGAGACTTGACTACTAAGAAAATGATTTTTTATGCTTATGTGTGTGTCATAATTCCATGTATTATGACAAGGTTATGCTCTCACAGATCATGTTATTTGATTGATTTATGATTCATGTCTAATGAACTATTATGGTTTATGTCAGGAATCAAGATTATGATCTATGATATGCTATGTATGATTTTCAAATGTCGATCCCATGTTATCATACCCTTTTTATCATGTTATGCTTATATGATCATTGATATCTCCCTTTTTTACATTAATTGAGTATCATAGCTCGCCCTTTATTATGTTTTCTTTCCCAGATTATGAAGAAAAGTTTTATGTATGATATGTATAATAAGGGTGATAGTTATGAAGATCTAATTGGGAGATTGTGTAGAACTACTATGAATGAGTTTTTTAGGTTTCCAAGCTTCCAAAGATACTAGACATATATAATTTTAGCATGGATCATTGTGTTATGTAAATAATATTTATCTATATATATGTAATGTATTTGTATGAAAAGTATGGTTCATTATAGCCGGTGTCAGGGTGTTTATGAGCACATCACATGGACCATGACAACCACAGTATCATGACCACCCTTTGGGGTGTTTTTCACAAAAGTATGACGGATCTCCTCAAAAGGTTGTTTTCATTAGTATCATAGACCACCCAAAAGGGATGTTTTCTTTAGTATCATGGACCACCCCAAAAGGGGTGTTTTCTTTAGTATCATGAACCTACCTATAAGGGGAGTTTTATTTATTCATCAATGACCTCATTACAAGAGGAGTTTTATTTAGTCATCATGGACCTCCCTACAAGGAGAGTTTTCTTTAGTCATCATAGGCCTCTCTACAAGGAAAGTTTTCATTAATCATCATAGACCTCCCTATAATGGGAGCTTTCTTTAGTATCATAAACCTCCCTGTGAGGGGAGTTTTATTTAGTATCACAGACCTCCCAACAAGGGGAGTTTTTTAGTCATTAGAGACCACCCCAAAGGGGTGTTTTCTTCAAAGTATCACAAGACTGCCTACAAGGTAATTTGCATAACTAACACATGTAACAAGAACTGACTGGAAATTAAATTTTTATTTTTAACATATATATCAATAACATTTCATAAAATCCATTCCAATCTACCGCTTCAATATCCTTTAGTAACAATGTTCCCATTTCGATTTTTAACATTTACCAATTCACATTGCTATTTTATTTCAATTCACAAGACATCAATTCACATCATAACATTCATTTCCAATTTCATAACTTGTGGATTACTGATTGTTATACCAATATAAAAACATAATCCTGCCATTTCATTTTATAAAAGTTAATTTCTATTAACTTTGACATTTAGTCACTTAAAGTTTCTATTTTTTTAAACAAGGTCATGCCCCTTAGAAAAGACCTTCAATGTGTTCTTTTACATGAGGGATATGGTATAAGTCATCAATTCCCATTCACAAGACACAAGTAAAATTCAAGACACTTTCATCATTAACTATTTCACAACTCCCATAACACACTGTAGGGAAAAAACAAATTTCATGGTTGTTTTTTAGCTGCGGTTTTAAAAACCTCTATAAAATATTTCATGAAAAAAAATCACATTAGTTTTTTAGCGGTAGTTTTAAAAATCACTGCTAAATGTGTTTTTTATTATTATTTTAGATGCAGTTTTTGAAAAACTGCGACTAAATAAATTTTTTTAATTGTTTTAAAAAATATATTTATTTTTAGGGGTGGTTTATAAAAACTATCACTAAATTAAAGAAAAAAATAATTAAATATTACATATTTAACTATGATTTATTATTATTAATAATTATTTATTATTTATAATCATTTATTTTTTAATATTTATATTTTTAATTAATTATAATGTGTTAATTATTAATTATTTATAATTATTAATTAGTAATTATTTGAAACTTAAATTAATTCTTAGATAAATTGAAAATCAGACTTCGACATCAAATGACCACAACTTTTGATCTGAGTGTTTGTTTTAGCTCCACGACCAGTCAAATCAAAGTTTATAAAATGAGATGTAATAAAATTAGATTATAATTTGGTAATAATTAATGGAATAAAATATATTACAATTTTAAGAGAAGTTGAAAATCGAACTTTAACTTCAAACGGCCATAACTTTTGATCTGGGTGTCTATTTGGGCTCCATCACATATCAAATCAAAGTCTACAATGAGTTTTATGTCATGTTATTCAAGGGGACCTCAATAACTATTTTATTGAGGTTAAAAAAGATATGGTAGGCCTCCAAAACTGTGTTTTTTATTTGGATATCATGATTTTTGAACAGTCAATGAGATTTTAACTTCATTTACGTGTGTATTCATATGCTTTCTAGGTCGTCTATGATTTTATTCCATGGATTTACATTCCTATTAATTTGATGGTGTTAGAATTGTTTTGGTTTTTCCTCTTTTGTTGATTTATTATCTATTATATATATATATATATATATTTGTATGTATTTCTATATATTTATTTAAAATTTATATATATTTATCAATATTTATTTAAAATTTTATATAATTGTATCTATGAATGGATATTTATATGTATTTATGAATATTTCTCTATATTTATATATATTTGTAAATATTTATACATATTTATGTTTATATATTTTTATATATTATATGGGTGTATATATATATTTATTTATTTTTGTTTATTTTTGTTTATATATATATTTATATTAATATACAATTATAAATATGTGTGTATTTATATATATTTATGTAACATAAATGTTTTTTATATATATTTATGTAAATTTCATTATATGTATATTTATTTATAGATATTTATATCCATTTATTATTTATTATTCAATCATTTATTGTTTATTCATTTTTTATTTTTTATTTTTTTATTACTTATTTATTTTATATTATTAAATTATTGTTAAATTATTATATAATATTTATTTAATGTTTATTATATATTATTACATTTTATTTATTATTTATTATTAATTTATTAATCATTATTAATATTTTATTAATTATTTATTATTGATATACTATTTATTATTTATTATTAATTTATTATTTATTATTAATTTATTAGTAACGTATTATTTATTATTTATTATTTAGTATTAATTTAATATTTCTTATTTATTTATTTATTATTTATTTATTATTTATTTATTATTTATTATTTATTTATTTATTATTTATTTATTATTTATTTATTATTTATTTATTATTTATTTATTATTTATTTATTATTTTTTTATTATTTTTTTATTATTTATTTATTGTTTATTTACTACTCTTTTATTATTTATTATTTATTTACTACTTATTTATTTTATATTTTTTTTACTTTTCATTATTAATTTATTTTTTTATTATTTATTTATTTTTTATATATTTTTACATTTATTTTTAATTTATTATTATTTTATTATTATTTTAATGTTAACTTATTATTTATTATTTAATTATTAATCATTTATTATTTATTTATTATTTATTATTTATTTATCGTATTTTGATTTATTATTTATTGTTAATTTATTATTTATTCATTATTTATTCATTACTTATTTATTATTTATTTATATATAATTTATAAGTTATAATTTATTAATTTATTATATGTTAATTTATTATTTATTTTTTACTTATTAATTATTAATGATTATTTATTATTTATTATTTTCTATTTATTATTGTATTATTTATTTATTTATTATTTATTAATCATTTGTTTGTTTTTTATTAATTATTAATTATTTCGTTCATATTTATTTGTTTTGTATTATTTGTTTTTTGTTTTTTCATTACTTATTATTATTCTTTAATATTATTATTTGTTTTTTATTTGTATATGTATATATAAGTATATTATATTTTGTTTACTCACCACATGAAAAGATTACTAGAGTGGTAAAGTCTTTTCAGAATAAGCAAGAGGTAATGGGTTCAAATCTCAATCAACCCATAATATATGCTAAATTTATGCATGGCATATATGATATATGCATTTATAGTAATAAATAATTAATTAATTAATTAATTATTATTATTAATAATTAATTTCTTAAATAAAAAATCAAAAATTAAAAATAAAGAACAAAAAAATTACCATGAAACGATTCTCTTGATTATTAAAAAATCCACTACTAAATCGTCTGGCACCGGATTTGAAAATTGCTGCTAAATGATTAGTGATGCATGATTTGGTGGTGGTTTCCCAAAACCGCCCTTAAACACTTATCTTGATGTAGTGACATTTCACAATTTACCAACCAATCATAAAATTCATTCTAGTTGTAGTTGAGATTTGCCTTAGTGGTAAGCACCCCGTAGTACTACATCAAGGTTGTGATTTCAAAACCCATTGGGTGCAGGTATTGTAGTAGCATTGTAGTTGTAATATAGCAGAACTATAGCAGCGGTAGAATTGTAACACCAACAACATTGTAGCGGTGGCCAGTACTGTAGGAGGGGTGGTAATGTAGCAACCTAGGTACTCTAGCAATACTATTCACCGAAGGGCCTTTGGACTAAAACTATGGCAATTCGGGCCATATAATGGGATTTAATGCCCTATGGACCTATGGCCGTTTCAATAGAAAAGTGTCTTCGGCCACAACTTTAAAAAAAATGCGTTCTAGCTCTCTATACCTTGTTTTCCAATTTAAGAGTTAACTTCCAACTTTGGTAGCCCCTTGAGTCACCCTTCATTTTACAATAAAGCCACATCATGCTCATCCAAGTAAATAGCCATTTGTGGGTCAAATTCTAGAGTAGGGCACTCCTTTGGAATCACCCCCCATTTATGTCTTTTAACACATTTATTAGGGGCATTAGCTCAAGCCACATCATATTAGAACATCCAATTTAAATTTAAGGTCACCACTCAATACAACGGCGAGACCTCCCAACGCAAGAACTTTAAATTAAAGTACAACTGTGAGTAAAAGATTAGGGTCCACTTACCTTATCCCCATAGAAGTCCACTCGTCCAATATTGGCATAACAAAAAAAGGGCACTAGTGGCAGTTATTTCGTGAATTGGCGGCAGTTACCAAAACTGTCGCGTATTTCATGGTCTCTAGTCATTTATTGGTAGTTTCTTTAATTTCATGGTGGTTTTGATATGTTTCATTTTTGGAGCATTTAGCGGCAGTTTCATGTTTATTTAGTAGTGTTTTTTTTTAAATACCTGAGGGAAAAAATAAATTATATGAAAGTAACCACTACTAAATATATTAGTGGGGGTTAGGTGTAGCTTTGGTTAAGGGTAGCTACCACTAAACATGATTTTAATTAATATAATTGGCGACGATTACTAAAAACCCCCACTAAATATTACAATTATATTTTTTTTAAAAAAATATTTAAAAAAACTATAAATATAAAAAAAGCTGACATGCAATAAACTAAAACATAAATGTATGATAAACCCATCATACATACATCATACATCCACAATCATATATACAAACATTCATAGTCAGCATAACCTCAGTCTCAGTCAACCCATACATCAGTCAACCAATACCTCGGTCATCAATATATACATATAAAATATGTCCAAAAGAAACCCATTCCCAATATACATCCATGCCATGACCTCCACTGCATTTGTCTGCCTCCACATCATCTCATCAACTCAAACTGACCACATCATCTCATCAACTATAACAAAAAAGGAAATAGAAATTAAAACTAAACAAAATAAATCAGAATTACAATAGAATAATTGATAAAATTTTAACATACCACAGAAACTAAGAACCATCACGACTACCTTCTAAAGAATGTCATAGATCAGAATGGTCAACCTACTGCCATCTTCTGTCATCTGTCACCTACAATGAAAACCATAACATTTAAGAAAAGAAATGAGAAAGAGAAATGACACCGAATATATTCAGAATGTTGCACATAAATTTATTTATTTTGTTAATCAAACAGAATACATTTTAATATAAAAAAATAATATATAATACAAAACACTTTGAAAACATAAACTTTCCTATTTAAGATATGATTCAATACTTGAAACTGAAAAAGGATAAGTAAATATTATAATTAATTTTTAAATTGATGTGCGATGTGCTTGAAATTTATTTAATAAACATATTTTAAATACTTTGATATCACATCATGTCCTATAATTCAAAAATAACACAACAGTATTATCCCATGATTATGCATCAATCTGAGGTCATTTTCTATGGTTTTGACCATTCCACACACGTTTTAGTGTTTTAAAACACTAAAAACGCATTTATAGTCATCCCGAGAAAATCATAACTTGGAATGGCATGTCAATAGTTTCTACATTTAAAAATTCAATATACAGTCATTTTCATCTGATTTTAGGGCAATCTAATATCGTTTTTTAGGTTTTGACCCCCTGGCACATGTTTTTACAGGCTTTTATACCTTTAAGAAGTGTTTACTGAGTCATTCTGACCACACCGCACATCAGATTAACATGTTGTCTATGTGTACATATTAAAAATAACACAACATTGGTTTTCACATGATTCTACATCAATATGAGGTTGTTTTCTATGGTTTTGACCATTCTACGCATGTTTTAGTGTTTTAAAACACTAAAAATGCATTTACGATCATCCTAGGAAAATTATCACTTGAAATGATGTTTCATTAGTTCTTACATCTCACAATTCAATCTACGTTCATTTTCATCTTATTTCAAGTCAATCTGATGTCGTTTTCTTAGTTTTGACCCCCTCATACATGTTTTTAAAGGCTTTTGTACCTTTAAGAAGTGTTTATCGAGTCATTCCAACCACACTACACATCAGATTGATGTGTTTTCTATTAATACACATCAAAAATAACTCAATGGTGTTTATATCATGATTCCACATCAATATGAGGTCATTTTATATGGTTTTGACCATTCCACACACATTTTTGTGTTTTAAAACACTAAAACCTATTTATGGCCATCCTAGGAAAACTGTAACTTAGAATGGAATACCGTCTATTCCTATATTTAAAAAATTAATCTATAGTAGTTTTTCTATGACTTTAGGGTAATCCAATATCATTGTACTTGTTTTGACCCCTCAACACGTGTTTTTAAATGCTTTTGTACTTTTAAGAAGTGTTTACTAAATCATTTCGACCACACCGCAAGTCAAATTGATGTGTTTTATGCATGTACACATTAAAAATAGAAAAAAAGTGGTTATACCATGATTCCATGTTAATATGAGGTCATTTTTATAGTTTTAACCATTTCATGAATGTTTTAGCATTTTAAAACACTAAAAACATGTTTACGGCCATCTCAGGAAAACCGTAACTCATAATGATGTGTCGTCAGTTGCTACATTTCAAAATTCAATATATGGTTGTTTTCTTATGATTTTAGGGTAATCTTACATTTTTTTCTAATTTTGACCCCTCGACACATGTTTTTAAAGGATTTCATACCTTTAAGAAGTGTTTATCAAGTCATTCCGACCACACCACACATCGTATTGACATGTTTCATATTCGTACTCAAAAATGTTTTTCCCATGATTAAACATTAATATGAGGTTGTTTTATATGGTTTTTACCATTCCATGCACATTTTAGTGTTTTAAAATACTAAAAATATGTTTATGGTCATTCAAGGAAAATTTTAACTCATAATGACATTTTGTTGGTTCCTATATTTCAAAATTTAATCTATAGTCATTTTTCTCTAATTTCGGGGAAATACAATATTGTTTTCTTAGTTTTGACCTCTCGACGCATGTTTTTAAAGGATTTTATACCTTTAAGAATTGTTTACCAGGTCATTTCGACCAAACTACACATTAGATTAGTGTGTTTTCTATGCATAAACATCAAAAATAACCCAGTGATGATTGATCCATGAATTCATGTCAATCTAAGGTCTTTTTCTATGGTTTTGATCATTCTATGCATGTTTTAGTGTTTTAGAATACTAAAACGCATTTACAACCATAGTGGACAACCATAACTTGAAATGATGTGTTGTCAGTTACTACATTTCAAAATTCAATCTAAAGTCATTGTACTCTAATTTCATGGCAATATAATGTCATTTTCCTAGTTGTGACCCCCCCCCTAACATATGTTTTTAAAGGCTTTTATACCTTTAAGAAGTGTTTATCAAGTCATTATGACCACACTTCTTGTCATATTGATGTGTTGTCTGCACATACAGATCAAAAATAACTCATTGGTGGTTTTCCCTTGATTTCATATCAATATGAGGTTATTTTCTATGTTTTTTATAATTCTATGCACGTTTTAGTATTTTAAAACACTAAAAATGTGTTTACAATCATCCTGGGAAAACCGTAACTCGAAATGATGTATCGTCGGTTCCTACATTTTTAAATTAATTCTATGGTCATGGTCTTGTGTTTTAAAGGAAATGTGACCTCGTTTTCTTTATTTTAACCCCTGATATATGTTTTTAAAGGCTTTGGTACCCTTTAAGAAGTGTTTACCGAGTCATTCTGACCACACTGCACGTTGGATTAATGTGTTGTCTATGTGTACTCCTAAAAATAACTTAGTGGTGGTTTTCTCATTATTTCATGTTAATATAAGTTTGTTTTCTATGTTTTTTACTGTTCCACGTATGTTTTAGTGTTTTAAAACACTAAAAACGCATTTACGGTCATCTCGGGAAAACTATAACTTGGAATGACATGTCGTTAGTTCCTACATTGAACAATTCAATTTATGGTTGTTTAACTCTGATTTTAGGGAAATTTGATATCCTTTTCTTGGTTTTAACCCTCCAACACATTTGGTACCCTTTAAGAAGTATTTACCATGTCATTCTAACCACATCTCACAACGTATTGATGTGTTGTATGTGTGTACACATAAAAAATAACACAATAGTGGTTGTTCCATGATTTCACATAAATATGAGGGTTTTTTGTGGTTTTAACAATTACATGAATGTTTTAGTGTTTTAAAACACAAAAAATGTATTTATGGCCATCTGAGGCTAACCGTAAATCAGAATGATGTGTCGTCGGTTCCTACATCTCATAATTGAATCTACTATCATTATCCTCTAACTTCAAGAAAATATGATGTCATTTTTCCAGTTTTGACCCCCCATCAGATGTTTGTAAAGGCTTTTTATACCTTTAAGAAGTGTTTACCGATTCAAAACTGAGCAAACAAACTTGGATTGTTTTCAAACTTATGGATAACGATCTATAATTCATTTTGGATGTATAGAAATCAACCACATGTCAGTCTAACACAATATGTGGTCAATTTGACTCAAAATACATGTTTTCTATATAAAAGTTTCATTTTAGTTTCATTTATAGAAGTTGTATGTGTTCTTTTCAAATGTGTGAATGATCTATGAAATTTTGAATTTATCTCGACAGGATGATCTATAAGGCTGTCAATTTCCTCAAAGATCATGTGGGTCATCCATTGAAATATAGAAACTAAATCATTTTCCATTGCCGACCACCACTAATCCTATTTTTTCCTATAATATTCTAGTTCTTTCACTTTTTCTTTCAATCATACATTTTTTCTTTGTGATTCCCGATCAACGACACTACTCTAACCCCCACCAAATATAGTAGTAATGGATAACAATGATCTACCAAAGACATCTGATAGAGTAGGCCCAGAAGCCATCCCCCATACACGTTTGGGATGCTCCTTCCCTAAAAAGATTCCAACTACATAGTTCTAGGAAACTGGTAATGAGTATAAAGGGTTCACGTCCCATACTTCTTGAATTTTAACTTGTTACTACAAAAATATTAACAATGATTTTTTAAAATATAAAAACTTAATAATATTATCTAATTAATAAATTTTTCATTATTATTTATTTTAATTTCATTACTATAAAAACATAATAATGAAAAACATATTATAACAACAAACAAGCCTTAAACCCTATTAATTGGGGTCGGCTAGATGTATCAAATGATGCCAAATTGGCATCGTTTTATCCATGTAGTCCACCCCATTTAATTGGGTTTATGTATTTTTAGTTGTTATAATATCTTTTTTATTATTATGTTTTTATAGTAATGAAATAACATGAAATGGTAATGAAAAGTACATATCCAGCATCTTTGGTAGGTTCATTTTCAAAACTATCATCAGTTTTCTTATGCACTTTAAACCACATCTATATTCAACCAATAGAGTGACCTAATTCATTATCCTTTATAAAAAATATAAACAAGTTAGAAAAAACCTTGAATTATAATAAAATGCTATAAATAAGAATGAATAAAATACAATCCAAAATTGTTCTTTTTCTCGAAAAACTCTAAGCCCCAGCGATGTGAGGAATGACTTTCTTCTCATGATTCATAGTAATTTTTTAGATAATTCCTACAAAAAATAGTAACATTAATAAAAATTATAATTTTATTATGTTTATGTTATGAAGATACTGTAAAATATGAAATTATCTCATGAGTTACATCTCTGTTAATATTGACAAAGAGCTTCCATTTCTCATGAGAAATGACTTCAGGAACTTTCTCATACATCTGTCATGAGTTCAGAGATATGTCATTAAACTCATGCCATAATCTATATATAAAATCTCTATATTTATTGCCCAAATTTTTCAATGTCTATGGACATGAAACAAAGTTAGAGACATCAAAATGAAAAAACATCTAGAAATAAAAAACATAACACTTTATAAGTACATTACAAAAAATTTCTCATGTATTTTAAATTAGTTATCAAGGAATATTAAATTAATATTGACTTTAATTGAGTATCAAAGACCACATTTTTATAAGTTGTAGGAATATTCCTTCAAACTTTATAATTAATTGAAAATCTCACCATCTTTCAAGAAAGATGCCCAAGAATATGCATATAGATTCCAGCAGCGTCACCGATAGGCACCCTGAACTCATCAAATGGAACAATAATCTTGAAGTCCTTTAGGTCCCATATATTTTTCATGTTCATATTTGTATCTATTCTATGTTTCTCTTTATCTATTTGAAAAATGAATTAAACAATTAATAAAATATATAGTTTTTTTAAAACAAATGACATACATACTAGTAACGGTAACTCACAAATATTCCCTGGATAGTGGGCTGACCAACTGCTCCGTCACTGGAGGTGAATCAGGTGATGGGATACCAACGACATCTAGGGAAACTGATGGATCTCTAGTATTCTTGATTAAAATATAATCACATAGATCCATAGAAGTTGACAGTAGTGGTGGCATGCTCCGAGATACTGATCGACTAGGATTCTGAATTTTTTTTGTTCTCAGCATTCCTATAATTCAAATGGTTCTGTTATATTAAATGTATAAAAAATTCAAAACTAAAAAATTTAAAAAAAACTAGAACATTTTATATATGTATGAAACAATTATCAATGACAAATTATAATATATTTTCATTTCCAATTTATACATTCAATTATCTTTATCTTCATTATCTTCATTGTTGTCAACCTCATTACGATGAGTCCTTCATTTTCACCCTCTCTTGCAAGTTCTACTATTTCGATATTCTTAGGAAAAAATTGTTCAATGTTTTTCGGTTGATGAGGTTCACTGTCACAAAGAACCAATTGATCTTCATCACCCATATCATATAATTCTCTCTTCTTTAAGTGTACAACAACACTACAACCTTCATGTATTTCATTGTCTACATAATAAACCATCTTCGATTGTGTAACCAAGAGAAATGGATCGTTCTCTACACGCTCACTGGTATGGATCAAGTGAGAGAAGTTAAAAAAGTAAAATGTAACGAATCTTTCATTATACCCATATCAATGTTGACCCACTTGTATTTGAATAAGACATTTGAAAACTGGCCATGATAGTTTAATTCAATTATATCATCCAACTTTCCATAGTATCCCACCTCTAAAAGTGTAAATACACCACTATTTTGAGTTTTCAAGTCTTTTTCATGATAAATTATACGAAACCTGAAGCCATGAATATCGTAGGCATCAAATCTCTTATCTTGGCTTAGAGGACCTCTAGCCAAAAACTTCAAATCATTTGATATTTTAGCTCAATTCTCAACATTCATTATCTAGACAAAAAGATATAAGGTGTTACATTTAACATAGACAAAATAACTACTTGTAAATAATATGAATATGAGTATATACTTACATGATGGGAGAACCATTCAAAAATCTACTTATTAACATATTTTGTTAATTCCTACTCATTTAAATCTTGACCCCTTCATCACATATTTGTTTATAGTTGCAATTCATCAATAAATGGATCTGTGTTAACACTATTGAGTGGTATATATCTATGTGCATGTAGAAACTCCAATCTAGTAAGTGTAAAATTTGACCCATTTCCAATTTTTCATCCAATAGTTTGAAATACTGATGACTAGTTTTCAGAATGAGAATTAGTGAGATGTCATTAGCATGTCCAGCATGAATGAATCTAGTCTCAATCCCATCCAAATACCTATAACATAAGGTCAAGAACTCTTCGGTTATGTAACCTTCAGCAATAAAGGATTTTGGTTGAGATATATTACTCACATATGATTTCAAATGACCTAAGTACCTAATGAAAACAAATAAGAAACATATTAAAAAATTAGATAATGATTTGATAAAATCTAATTCACTAATGAAAATAAGAATATATATCAACGTACATCTCAATTGGATACATCCATCAAAAGTGTAATGATCCACCAATTTTAGCTTCTTTAACCAAATGAATAGTCAAATGAATCATGACTGTGAAGAATGAAGGGGAAAATAACATCACCAAATGAGAAAGTGTCAAAACAATTATTTCTTGAAGTTTATCAAGCTCACTTGGATTTAGAGTTTATCTGCAAAGCTCTCTAAAAAGGTAGAAGACTCAACTAGAACCATAATTACTTTTTTTGGTAACCTATTATTCAATGCCAATGACAACAACTGATTCATCATAATATGTGAGTCATGAATTTTCAATCCATGTAACTTTTAATGTTTTAAGTCAACACACATTGATATGTTACTTGAATATCCATCTGACACTTTTATATTCTTTAAAGTTTGAAGGAATGCATATTTCTCATGATTTTTCATTATAAAAATAGACAAAGGATCTTTTCCATTCTCATTTTCTCATAAAACATACTTTATATTCATTGAAACCAAATCCTTATGAACATTAAGGTGATCCTTAAATTTACCCTACTAATTAAGCAATGTAAAAATTACATTGTCACAGACGTTCTTCTCAATATGAATTACATCAAGATTATGATGTATCAAATTAAAATCCAAATATATAAGCTCGAAAAATATACTCTTTTTCTTCCATTATTGTGTTCCAACTGCTTTAGATGTTATACCTCATACCCTTTTCTCCCCTTCTTTAAAATGATGACATTTTCCAAATTCTTTGGGGACATTCATTAATTGTCACAAGATTTTTCAACTAGATAACACCTTCGGTGACTTTCTCAATTCAATATCTCCATTGAATCATGTGTTGTTAAACTTGAATTTATGAGAAGTATCAAGAAATCAAAGATGACATATAAAACACCATTTTCTGCTATGAGGTAATCGTTTAGGTTCAAAATCAAAATTAAAAACTAGACAAGATAAACCAGTATGGGTGTTCCAACCAGATAATTTTCCTAGTCCAGAAATGTCACTGATTTTCCACATTAAAGCAGCATGCATTTTGAATAGTTGTCTCACTGAATCATCATATGTTTCCACGCCATCATCCTATAATTCTCAAAATTCTTTGATTAGAGGTTGAAGGTATACATCAATGTCATTTCTAGGAATTTTCTTTCCAAGAATAATCATCGAAATAATGAAAAAACTATTATTCATACACATCTATGGTGGTAGATTATAGGAGATTATAAAAACTGGTCAAATTCTATAATTAGTGCTTAAAGTACCAAAATGGTTAAAACCATCAGAAGCCAATCTCAAATGTACATTCCTATGATCCAAAGAAAAATCTAGATATAGAGAATTAATCATCATCCATGATGTTGAATCTTTTGGATGTATCATCAAGCCATAGTTATTATCCTAAGCATGCCACTTTATATTGTATGCATTCTTAGATGGCATGAATAATCTTTTTAAGTGTGGTTTTCGAGGAAAGTAACACAATACCTTTGCAGGAGTTTTCTTCCTCTATTTCTTCATGGGGTTCCATTGATTTAAACTCACATTATTGTTCATTGACTTTCATTTGCTTGTATGACATCTTATGCATTCTTCATTATCAAACTATTCTCCCCAGTAAAGTGTAACAACCCAAAATTTTGAATAAATATTTTTTCCTAATTTTGTGTGTTATTTTATTTCATTTGATAACATGAGTATAATTAAAATGAGACCATTGGGTTTTTACTGTTATATGACCATTGTTCAATATGACCGCTGGAACTAAACGTTTCGATTATTGTCACTAAATACAAGTGATCTTGGTTAATTAATCTAGAAAGAAGATTTGATGGCCTCATCCAGTAGTCTTGGGCCGATCGAAGCCCATCTAACAGAACTTGGGAAGGAGGTAGCACCACTGGGCTTTGCTCTGGACCAAACCCAAGCCGAACTTCATCATGTGAAGCTAGAATGTAATTTCCTTTGCGAGAAGTTCAAACTGATAGAAATTACTACTCATGTGATATTGGCTGAGCCGCCCTCAGATTCTCTCACCATAGCACACCTTACACTTAGGTCATATGCTGGTGTTATAAGGGGCTATGTGACGAGACCATAGCTTCTTTGTGTAATCCTTTGGGATGAATAAATTGATATTTCTTCCTTTAGTGAAGTTTGTGAAATTTCAAATGTTCGGATAATTTTAGGATGTATTTTATTGATGAATTTTGAAAAAAAAAGGATATTTTAAAATATTTATGTAAACCTTAAACAATTAATGATGTGTAATGATTTTCAAAAAATGGTCTTCTGCAAAAGTGTTCAGTAAGGAATTTGGAGTCTAATAAGATCAACATAATTTTTGATGAATAGTAAATTATGAATAGTGATTTTACGCTTAGGATTAGTAATGTGACTAAATGGATTAGTAATCTCACTTAAAGAAATTTTTAATATAATCTAGGCACCTTGATTAAGTAATGTGATTCAATAAAATGGGTAAATAACGGTTTCATAAATTATTAGTCAGGTATTAGTTTCTTCAGGTGAATTGTGTTTTTTAATTAAAATTTTAATTAAAAATATTTATAAAATTGTTTTTATAAAATGGACTTTATTTTTTAACTCAAAGCATCGATATTATGTTATGGTAATTTTGGGGGATTTTTCTAAAAAAAAAATGAATTTTCGGTGAATAGTGTATTTATTTAAAAATTAAATTAAAAATATTTAGAAAATTGTTTTTTATAAAATAGAGTTCATATTTGTAATCAGAGCATCGATATTTGGTTAAGGTGAAATTTTGGGATTTTTCTGAGAGATGAATTTTCAGTGAATAGTATAAATGCAGTTTTAGGGTTTCGGTATGTTTAATGACATCATAATTGTGTCATGATGATGTCATGAGATATTTTAAGGGTTGGCCGACCAAAGGTGATGCATTATTGTATTTGGGGCCCCATTTGGCCTAAATCCATGGGAAATACCATGGGAGAGCCCATGGTTTTGAGAAAACCACTTGTGAGGTGTCCCTTGAAATTATTAAAGTATCACCTCACCTTCCCTATAAATACCCACCCTTTCCTCATTTAGTTTTCACTCCCAACTCTCCCCCAACTAAGATATGGTCTCATTACCTCCCAAGGATTCCTCTCAAGGTTCCCCCAAGCCCTCAAGGTCCCAAACTTTGAGTTTTAAGAGATATGTTTTAAGGTAAGGGATCATACCTCTCTCTTTCTTTTCAAGTAATCTCTTTTATGTAATTTCTTTTATGCTCCATGCTCTTATGCTGGAGGATGTTATTTTATATTCCTATTACTTTAATTTTCATTTTCATATGATTAGAGACCCCCTATTGATCTCATCAATTCATTTTAAGAATGTTTAAGTGGCGCTGTTAGGTTGCCGAATTTTTAAGGGATTCTTTCACCTTTCTCATTTTTCAAAGTTCTACTTTCATGTCAAGTCTTTCAAGTTCCTTTTTATTATGTTGGGTTATTATCTCTATATCTATAATACTTATCTTATATTTTCATATTATGAGAGACCCTATTTGATCTCGTCAATTCATTTTTTTTGAAGTTTAAGTGGCGTCGTTAGGCTGCCGAATTTTTTAAGGGATTCTTTCACCTTTCTCATTTTTCAAAGTTCTAATTTCATGTCAAGTCTTTCAAGTTCCTTTTTATTATGTTGGGGTATTATCTCTATATCTATCATACTGATCTTATATGTTCATATTATGAGAGATCCTATTTGATCTCGTCAATTCATTTTTATTGAAGTTCAAGTGGTGTCGTTAGGCTGCCGAATTTTTTAAGGGATTCTTTCACCTTTCTCATTTTTCAAAGTTCTACTTTCATGTCAAGTCTTTCAAGTTCATTTTTATTATGTTGGGGTATAATATCTATATATATCATATTGATCTTATATGTTCATATTATGGGATACCCTATTTGATCTCTTCAATTCATTTTGTTGAAGTTTAAGTGACGTCGTTAGGCTGCCGAATTTTCATAAGAGAAATCTTATTTTTGTCTTCCCTCCATGTTTTTCATTTCATATGGTATGTCTTTCAAATATCATTACCATGTTCTTATATCCATTATATTATGTCCCTCTACTTTTCTTTGGATCATTTATGAGTGGTTGACCTATGTCCCCTCTCTTTTCAATGTTTTCTAAAACCCCGAATCATAGTCGTTATACTGGAGAATTTTTGTCTCAAATGTCTCTCTCTTTTTCTCAAATTATTTTATTTTATTAAGTGAATACTAAAATATCTTCCTTCTAAATGGGTATTCACATATATACCAAAATGTTCCATTTTAAATTCTGGGATTTACATACATGAGACCCGCTTTCCTTTTCCAAGGGTTTAAAGTGACATAAAGATCATGTCTTTAAAGCATTTTTTAAAACGTTATGATTATGAAATGAAACCCATTTATTTTATGATATATGGGTTGTTTATGAAATTATTGATGATGATATATGTGGATCACATGATAATAAAGACAAATTTAAGGGTGCACCCTGATAGCACTTCAATGCATTGGGTAAAGACTTAATCTCTAGAGATGGCCATTTTTAACGACGCCTTGGTGAATAACCTTGCTAATTTTTAATGACACCTTGGGGATGGACCTTGGTGAAACGGAAATGATTGTCAATATTAAATGTTTTAGCCACATATTCAAGTTATGAAATACGTTATTTTTATTATGATATGCCTCATGATTTCTTTCTCATGCCTTAAAGTTCTTTTTCATGACATTGTTGATGTATCTCAAGTTCACATGTTAAATGTTTCCCTTGTTTCCCTTACTGGGCCTTCTGCTCACCCTTTCTTTTGATGTATGTCCCCAGGTTATGAGATACAGTAATAAACCTAGGATGAACATAAGGAGAAGCCTTTCAAGTTTTTAAGATGGATGTTTTATGTTTTCATGTTTTAAGTTCCTGGTTTCCAAGACACTAAACCTTAAAGATCCTCAGTTTTGTAAAATGTAATGAAAAGTTATGTTATAAAAAGACGGGATGGTATAGTTGGTATCAAAGGATGGTTTAGTTATTTGTGGAAATTAGGATATGAAAACTTTAGGAAGAAACCTATAGAAATGTTTAAATATAGGAAATATTCCTGGTATTTTGGTGAGTATTGAGTAAGGGGTTGCCAAGAAAATACATCCTTGTCTGGATATGAGCAGGTAGAGGTGGCTCTGGCACAGATGTACATAGGGTTAAAACCCAAAAACACCGCTTTGAGCTAGATTTGAACGGGAACTGGTATATGACAACGGGCCTTGCTGCACTCTTGGTTACGACACTCCCGGGGGATATGCTTTGGTAAATTCATAATCTTAGTATGAACCATTATTAAAGGAACAAAGATAAAATAAAATAAAGATTCACATAAGAATATATGATCAAGGATAACCTGGATTGGAACCTAGGGGATCACAAGTTAGGTTATACTTTCCTTCTACAAGTTTATCCTTCTATGCTTAAAGTTTCCTTTTAATGATTATTGGCTAAGTATTTAAGCCCCTAATTATACTTTCTTTTCTTAGTTAATGGTGGGAAATGGAAGAACATGTCCCAAAAACCAATGTGATAGGAAATGTGACAATTTCCTTATTAATGTGACAGAGATGAAGAGAGATCAAGTTGAACATATTGTGATTATGCCAAACCAGCTATCAAAAATCACAATTAATAATTGGTACCTAGTTGAATGCCCAAATTCATCAAGGAAGAAGAAGACAAAGCTCAAGGATGTTCATCTGATAAATTTGATAAGGGAAAGAAGACCCAATTTCTTTTTGCAAAAAGTGTGGGAAGAGGCACCAAGGAGAATCTCACAAAGGAACTGGGAGATGTTTTAAGTGTGGGAAGATAGGGCATAAAGTAGCCAATTGCTTTAAAAAATGGATAATGTGATGAATAGAGATAAGGTTCGGTCTAATGTACCTTATACCTTTCAATGTCGTAAATGTGGAGAAGTTAGACATTATCCAAGGCAATGCTCTCTGGGAAGGGATGAGAAACATGATGAGCATCAACAATCTTCGAGGACAAGGGAACAATGCAAGTCCTATGCTGAGATGGATCATGATGGCTAAAGTACATGTAACTTCTTCGCAATAATTGTCTATGTCATGTTGTATTTTAGTTCGTGCTCTATGGGCATATCTTTTATGTTTTCTAAGATCATCGAGTCGCTACCTAAGATGATTTTATATCATTAAGTAAAACATCTATTGTTATGTAACACATGTTGATGTAGTGAAGCAGTCCTTCTTAAAAAAAAGGGTGATTAGGGGATTAAAAGATGATTATTATTTTGGAAGACGTTCACTATTTTGGGAACCCTATTTGATCGAGGTAAATAGATTACTAAGGTATTTTCTTTGGGGAGTAAAATTTGACTTATATTTTGAATAATCGATGAATTTAAGGTAAACTTATGGTAATATAGGTTACTTATGGAAATGATTAACCTATCTTGGGGAAAATGTGATTAGGTTAGTTACTTTTGTTATAAGATGATAAGAGTGGTTGATGTTGTTTGGAGATTAACGATAAAGTCTATCTTGGAAGACTATGTTATGAGATCGCTCTTATAATTGGGTTTCAATCTTAGTTTGGTTTATTTTGAGGAATTTTAAGGACAGTTATTTATGGAATGGTCTATGATGAACTTTGGGTAGTACCGTGGAATTTTGAAGATTTAAAGAAGTTTACCTTCCTATGTGATTCTTTCTTTTTGAAGAGTTGTTTTTTCTTACCCTTTCTCTTTTTGGGATAATAGAAGAAATAGATAGTTAATCTTTGATGGATTGTGTGATTCTCTAGAAGATGATTCTTGTGTTTTGATGAGACCAATTAGTTTTGAATGCTCGTCGTTTGGAGAAAAGATTAGTTTTTGTAGAAACTTATTAAAGGATGAAACTCTACTTGAAGGTAGGTATATTTCCCTGTGTTTTGTTCTATGTAGTAAATGAATTCCTCAAAACTATGAAAAGGAATGTAAAACAAAAACTTTGTCTGTTAACATTTCCCACTGGGAAATCAAATACCGTTTAACCCATCATAAGTTTGTGAATTTCTTGTTGTTAACTTTCTCCTAATCATGTTTTCTATCACTCTCCCTCAGAACGTGACCCTTTGTTTTCTCCTCCATGTCCATGTTTTCCTACATGGAATCCTAGTATGGGTTAACTCGGGTGACCTTTTTACTGCCATTTCATTCTTTTAAAGTAATAGTGTTACTGACTCTTTTTCCGATGTGAGACTTTCAATGAAATTTCCAATCCCAATTTTAAAAATTGCGAGGACACAATTTCTTAAGGGGGGAAGATTGTAACGACCTGAAATTTTGAATAAATATTGTTTCCTAATTTTCTGTGTTATTTTATTTCATTTGATAACTTGAGTATAATTAAAATGAGACCGTTGGGTTTTTACTGTTATATGACCATTGGTCAATATGACCACTGGAACTAAACGTTTCGATTATTGTCTCTAAATACAAGTGATCTTGGTTAATTAATATAGAAAGAAGATTTGATGGCCTCATCCAGTAGTCTTGGGCTGATTGAATCCCATCTAACAGAACTTGGGAAGGAGGTAGCACCACTGAGTTTTGCTCTGGACCAAACCCAAGCCGAATTTCATCGTGTGAAGCTAGAACGGAATCGTCTTCGCGAGAAGTTCAAACTGATAGAAATTACTACTCGTGCGATGTTGGCTGAGCCGCCCTCAGATTCTCTCACCATAGCACACCTTACACTTAGGTCATATGTTGGTGTTATAAGGGGCTATGTGACGAGACTGTAGCTTCTTTGTCTAATCCTTTGGGATGAATAAATTGAGATTTCTTCCTTTAGTGAAGTTTGTGAAATTTCAAATGTCCGAATAATTTTAGGATGTATTTTATTGATGAATTTTGAAGAAAAAAAGCATATTTTAAAATATTTATGTAAACCTTAAACAATTAATGATGTGTAATGATTTTCAAAAAATAGTCTTCTGCAAAAGTGTTCAGTAAGGAATTTGGAGTCTAATAAGATCAACGTAATTTTTGATGAATAGTAAATTATGAATAGTGATTTTACGCTTAGGATTAGTAATGTGACCAAATGGATTAGTAATCTCACTTAAAGAAAGTTTTAATATAATCTAGGCACCTTCGTTAAGTAATGTGATTCAATAAAATGGGCAAACAACGGTTTCATAAATTATTAGTCAAGTATTAGTTTTTTTGGGTGAATAGTGTTTTTTAATTAAAATTTTAATTAAAAATATTTATAAAATTATTTTTATAAAATTGACTTTATTTTTGAACTCAGAGCATCGATATTATGTTATGGTAATTTTTGGGGATTTTTCTGAAAAAAATGAATTTTCGGTGAATAGTGTATTTATTTAAAAATTAAATTAAAAAAATTTAGAAAATTATTTTTATAAAATAGATTTCATATTTGTAATCAGAGCATCAATATTTGGTTAAGGTGAAATTTTGGGATTTTTCTGAGAAAGATGAATTTTCAGTGAATAGTAAAAATGCAGTTTTAGGGTTTCGGTATGTTTAATGACATCATAATTGTGTCATGATGATGTCATGAGATATTTTAAGGGTTGGACGACCAAAGGTGATGAATTGTTGTATTTGGGGCCCCATGTGACCTAACTCCATGGGAAATACCATGGGAGAGCCCATGGTTTTGAGAAAACCACTTGTGAGGTGTCCCTTGAAATTATTAAAGTATCACCTCACCTTCCCTATAAATACTCACCCTTTCCTCCTTTAGTTTTCACTCAAAACTCTCCCCCAACGAATCTCTGGTCTCATTACCTCCCAAGGAGTCCTCCCAAGGTTCCCCCAAGCCCTCAAGGTCCCAACCTTTGAGTTTTAAGAGATATGTTTTAAGGTAAGGGATCATACCTCTCTCTTTCTTTTCAAGTAATCTCTTTTATGTCATTTCTTTTATGCTCCATGATCTTATGTTGGAGGATGTTCTTTTATATTCCTCTTACTTCCCTTTTCATGTTCATATAATGATAGACCCCCTCTTGCTCTCATCAATTCGTTTTAAGAATGTTTAAGTGGCGCTGTTAGGCTGCTGAATTTTTAAGGGATTCTTTCACCTTTCTCATTTTTCAAAGTTCTACTTTCATGTCAAGTATTTCAAGTTCCTTTTTATTATGTTGGGGTATGATCTCTATATCTATCATACTGATATTATATTTTCATATAATGAGATACCCTATTTGATCTCGTCAATTCATTTTTGTTGAAGTTTAAGTAGCGTCGTTAGGCTGCCGAATTTTTTAAGGGATTCTTTCACCTTTCTCATTTTTCAAAGTTCTACTTTCATGTCAAGTCTTTCAAGTTCCTTTTTATTATGTTGGGGTATGATCTCTATATCTATAATAATGATATTCTATGTTCATATGATGAGAGACCCTATTTGATCTCGTCAATTCATTTTTGTTGAAGTTTAAGTGGCACCGTTAGGCTGCCGAATTTTTTAAGGGATTCTTTCACCTTTCTCATTTTTCAAAGTTCTACTTTCATGTCAAGTCTTTAAAGTTCCTTTTTATTATGTTGGGGTATGATATCTATATCTATCATACTGATCTTCTATGTTCATATGATGGGATACCCTATTTTATCTCTTCAATTCATTTTGTTGAAGTTTAAGTGACGTCGTTAGGCTGTCGAATTTTCATAAGAGAAATCTTATTTTTGTCTTCCCTCTATGTTTTTCATTTCATATGGTATGTCTTTCAAATCTCATTACCATGTTCTTATATCCATTATACTATGTCCCTATACTATTCTTTGGATCATTTATGAGTGGGTGACCTATGTCCCCTCTCTTTTCAATGTTTTCTAAAACCCCGAAGCATAGTCGTTATGCTGCAGAATTTCCATCTCAAATGTCTCTCTCTTTTTCTAAAATTATTTTATTTTATTAAGTGAATACTCAAATCTCTTCCTTCTAAAAGGGTTTTCACATATATACCAAAATGTTCTATTTTGAATTCTGGTATTTACATACATGAGACCCGCTTTCCTTTTCTGTGGGCTTAAAGTGACATAAAGATCATGTCTTTAAAACAGTTTTTAAAACGTTATGATTATGAAATGAAACTCATTTCTTTTATGCTATATGGTTTGTTTATGAAATGATTAATGATGATATATGTGGCTCACATGATAATAAAGACAAATTTAAGGTTGCGCCCTGATAACGCTCCAATGCATTGGGTAAAGACTTAATCTCTAGAGGTGGCCATTTTTAACGACGCCTTGGTGAATAACCTTGGTAATTTTTAATGACACATTGGGGATGGACCTTGGTGAAACGGAAATGATTGTCAATATTAAATGTTGTAATCACATCTTCAAGTTATGAAATACGTTATTTTTATTATGATATGCCTCATGGTTTCTTTCTCATGCCTTAAAGTTCTTTTTCATGACATTGTAGATGTATCTCAAGTTCACATGTTAAATGTTTCCCTTGTTTCCCTTACCGGGCCTTTTGCTCACTCTTTCTTTTGATGTATGTCCCCAAGTTATGAGATGCAGTAATGAACCTAGGATGAACATAAGGAGAAGCCTTTCAAGTGTTTAAGAAGGATGTTTTATGTTTTCATGTTTTAAGTTCCTGGTTTCCAAGACACTAAACCTTAAAGATCCTCGGTTTTGTAAAATGTAATGAAAAGTTATGTTATAAAAAGGCGGGATGCTATATAAAGCATGCAATCATTAGGGCATGCATGTATTTTATATAATCAAGTCCAAGTTTGTTGATGACTTTCTTCATCTCAAAGAATGATGTAGGGATCTTAGTTTCACTAAATGCATCATGAAGTAACTCTAAAATCATAGATATTGCTTTGTCAGTAATTCCACAGAGTCACTTGATATGATAAAACTAAAGTAGAAAAGAAAACTTTGAATACTTGGAACACCCTTCATATAGTTCTTGTTGTCCATCTTCAACTAATTCATAAAATCTTAGACATTGTATTCTGCAAAACCAAATGCATCATTTAACAAATTTTGAACTGAATTATCATCCACTGGGTTACTTTATGTTTCGTTGACAGTATTTTCATTGTTTTGACTTTCCATAACTTTTGATTCACCGTGCCAAATCCAACATACATATCGAGCATGAAATGATTTCAATATCCAGTGGTCATATACTTCATTTCTATTCAACCATCGCATGAATTTATAATCAGGACACATACATTTTATTCTAACATCCACTGATCAGTTTGCAATTGCATAATCTAAAAATTCTTCCAAACCCTTCGCATACCAATGTGTGTTTCGAGGTAAATTAATCTGACTTTTATACATAGGTATTGGATTGTATTCTCCATGTACATTCAGATATAATGATATAAATGTTTAGTCAAAGAGGGGCAATCCAAATTAAACATCACCCAACTTCGTCATTGACTCTTTCATAACAACCATAAAGGAAAATGGGATGAATCAAATAATGAACTTTTACTTAATAAACTTGTAATGTAAAAACATGAATCAAATAAATTGTTATTTATCACAAACATAGATGAATAATGACAAAAATTAGATTAACACCACATTCTTATAATCTAAGAGGGATTTAACCATAAATTAGATAACCCACCACCTGCTCAGAAACATAGTGATGTTTTTTCATGAAACGGACATCTGACTCATTCTTATCGTCCAACAGGGATCACTATAATAATTGGAAAATGATGACTTTCTCGCTAAAAAAGAGGCAAAATACCATGATATATATAACCTACCATTTCATTTCATCCATGATGGATAAATAAATAAGTTCATTAACCTCTGCATGCAAACTTCCATAGAGAGATAATGACATAAATAATCTCATTTCATGGAATATTTAGACCTTGCTGATGACCATCATAAAACTACCTTAAAAAATTATCTTAATTCATCATGTAAATATAATAACAAACAGATTTATATAACAAAAAATAATTAAAATTATAATAAATTAATAATCAAATCAAAAATAAATCATCAACCTCGAATAAGTGAATAAACATTTCATTAAATATTTTATTTAATTAAATATAGTACATGGAACAAACAATTAATTTCACATCAAAATTAAGGATTACAGTATATCATGAATTTAAAAAACAGTAATGAAAGAGTGTTTTGGAATCACACATCCTTATGTGAAGGACAACTAGATAACAATAGCTTTAGTTTAACACTCGCATTATTCTATAATGGAATTTAATAATTTCTTCATAAAGAAATATTTTTAGTTATCTTTTTGAAATCTAAATTTAAAATGTCAAATTGTCATAATTTCATTCATCCTAATACATATTTTATTTCTATTTATAGATTTAAATTCATTAATTTATTTTTCAGAGTCCCTCAAAAAAATGTAAAAATTTAATATATATATATATATATATATATATAACCCTATGAATTAATGAATGAATCTATTTCTTGATAACCAAAATATCATTTCATATTATATGGACATCTCTTAGAGTCATAGTAGGATCTTGATTCGACATAACACAAATTCATCACCAAAATGATTCAGTCCAACATTAAAAACATAAACAACACTCAATCACATAAAACTTTATATAATTTAATTAAAGCTCTTAGAGAAATTCAATCAATCGTATCTTCAGTGATTGCTAGCAAGGGAGGAGGGGGGGTGAATTCACAACAGCCACCAGTAGGGGGGTCAGGGTCACAATAGGCGTCAACGGGGGGTCGGGGTCACGACAGTAGCCGGCAGGGGATCGGGATCACTGTGTTCATCGACAATAAGGTCGGGTCATTATAATAGAAGTTAAGGAGGGTCGAGGTCACGGCGGTCGCCGGCGGGGGGGGGGGGGGTCGGGGTCACGATGGTCACCGGCAAGGGGGATCGGGGTCATGACAGTACCCGGAAGGGGTGTCGGGTGATGGCGGTCGCCGGCATGGGGGTCGAGGTCAGGGCAGTCGGGGACAGGGGGGTTGCCACCGACGAGGGGAGAGGGAGGTCGGGGGTCGAAGGGGGTCGGGGGTCTCCACCAACGAGGGGAGAGGGAGAGGGAGGTCCAAGGGGGTTGGGGTCGCCGCCGAGGTGGGCGGTCGGGGTCATCGTTGAGGAGGGGAGAGGGAGGTCGGGGGGGGGGTCGCAGTCAGGGTCGCAGAGGGGAGCGGGGTGAAGGAGGGAGGGGGATGAATTTAGGGTGTTTTTAAAATATTTAGCGCCGGTTTAATTGAAACCATCACTAATTGTTAAAATAAAAAATATATATATAGCAGCGGTTTAATAAAACTGCCGCTATATTATAATTTTTTTATACGATTTATTTCGCAGTGGTTATTAGAACCGCTGATAATAAATCGTCGTTAAGTGCTGGTTTTTTTGTAGTGTGGCCTTTGGTTCAAACTAAAACGGAAGAAAACAAAGAAGCGAACAAAAACTCTGAAAATATGGCATATTAGATAAAAAGCAGTGAGAGGCACCTCGGCACTGAAGGAGATGAAGAATATAAGGCAACAGACACTTGGACTCTCCTCAAGCTTCTCAGCGTATCCGACGACCCATGAACTGGCAAACATGTGAGTGAGATCTCACCATGGAAGAGAGGGAGGAGTGGAGGGTCATGCATGAGGAGTTCTCGTCGAAGAGGAGGAAAAAGGGGGTCTTGGGTTACAAAATTATAAGGGCAAAAAGGTAATTTTCCAAATTTTAAGGGGTGCATGGTTTTGCCACAAGTTTGTCAAACCGTGAGTCAACCGTGTGGTCAGCACTATCTCAAAACACTCCTCACATGGTTTCTGCGTGTGGTTTACCAATCGTTCACCAATCATGCCAACAACTGTGCGGAAATTGTGTGTCAAGTCCTAGGTCCAAGCCACCCTTCACGGTTTACTCTGAGATCTGCACGGTTTCCCTTAAATCATGCGTTAATTGTGTTAGACAATCATGCACTATACAAATTGAACTAAAAAACGCTCAATGCTCAAGGTGGTGCATGGTTTCTCATAAACCGTGCACACCAACTGTGCATCTTGGATAAAATCCTTCAAAAACTTTCAAAATTCATCCCGAACCTCCCGAGACTTATCTGAGCACCCAATGCACCTATTGGGCCTCAAAACATATCCAAAAACATCTCTTTAAGACATTCATTCTCTCAAATTTTGGATCCAAAACTCGGTTTAAAAAAATGGTGCGTCCACCAAACTTGAAAAATTCAAAATCCACTCAGAATTTCTTAACTCGTAAAGGGACGGAGTTTTACTATATCACACCTCCAGGTCAACCAATAAATCAATTTAACAACTGAAAATTGCTAGGTTCAAGGTCCAATACCCGACCACATAACTAATACCTCACTTAAACAAAACACCTCATTCTCGACATAAATGTGCTATCAAAATTTCCATATGAGATTCCGTTTATGCAAAATTAATGTTTGTGTTTGCGGGATAAATATTAATTTATTTAATAAATATTAAATATCTCTTAAAATCCAACCATCTCCAAGGTTATCAAAATTCATCTTTAGAATAAAGACCGCATTTTGAATTCTATCAAACTACCAAAAAATTCTCTCAGGTCAACGGCAGTGTAAATTTATCATTTTACCCCTTTCAGGGATTCCCTTTGAAACTCAAAAATAAATTAAGCCCGGTTTAGTTGTACTGGGAGTTTTATTGATTGTCATTCATATTTTAACAATTGAATATTTTTATTATTTGAGGCGGGTCATGATATTAGTTCTAAAATTGAGTTATATTGAGGGTCAAATGGTCCTCAAACGTCTGTTTTGAATAATGCGACTGGAATAGGAAACGCCGGACTATTTATCAATTTCTATGGTTTGAAAAGTAAAGTATTTTTTTAAATATTGTTTTATTGACCCTGTAATTCCACAGGAACCAATTATGAATTTGAATTTGAAATATATTCGAAAAATTAATTAATCTACTCGTTATTTCGTGATCAGGCGTGACGGTGCATTGATGACGCAGTGCTGCTTACGTAGGCAATGAAGGTCACATGGGCGCTGCACCTTCCGCGCTATTCATCGCTTCCTCACGGTTTTTACAGTAACCCGTTCGCTTTGGTTCAACTCATCCATTTAATATAGATTTTAAAGCATATAATTAATTAATAATATTAAACGTGGAACAGATAAGCTGTACGCAACATTTTTTTTAAAAAAAGTATAATAATGCAGTTCTGATTTGAAAAACTGCTCCGTGAGTGGTGGACCTCCTCATGATGCTATATATATAAATGAACATAACAGTAAACATTTTTAAAAAAAAGTGATGATGATGGTATAAGATTTATTAAACGCTAATATATTTATAAATTTATTATCAAATTTCAAAAAAGTGATAATACAAATTAATATTATTCACTATTCATTTTAAGTAAATAATTTTATTTGGTTTTTGTGATCACATTTATTCTATAAAATGATATCTCATATCTGTGATAGGCGGACAACTCCACTATATATGACATATTCGCATGACTCCTCCTCTTGATGTCTCTTTTTTCGCTCCCATAATTCGATCGATCTGTGTGCGACTTCATCGCCCTGTGACTTTTGATGTGAGATATGTCTACTCATCACATGATCTTGATTCAAATTTTCCTTTGGGTAAACTTTTAGCCAGCATGTCTGACCCGCTGTCATCAATGTGGATCGTCTCAAACTCTGATTGTCTCGAATCAAGGATGTTGTAGATCCAATGATATCGAACATCGATATATTTCGACCTATCATGAAAAGTTAAATTCTTTCCCAAACAAATAGCACTTTGACTATCACAAAATAAAACATATCTGTCCTGATTTAATCTGAGCTCTCGAATAAAAGTTTTCATCCACAACAATTCTTTGCACGGCTCAGTAGCTGCAATAAACTCTGACTCTATGGTAGATAAAGCAACACATCTCTGTAATCTAGACTACCAAGATACAACTCCATCTGCAAAAGTGATCAAATAGCCTGAAATGGACTTTCTCGAATCAATGTCTTCTGCCATATCTGAATATGTAAAGCCACAAAACATAGGTTCCTCTTTACCAAAACACAATCTCAGATAAGAAGTACCACGAAGATGACAAAAAATATACTTCACTGCTCTCCAATGCTCTCTGCCTAGATTTGACAAAAAACGACTGACCACACCAACTACATGAGCTATATCAGGTCTAGTAAATACCATCGCATACATCAAACATCCAACGACAGATGAATAAGGTATGTGCTGCATCTGCTCTCTCTCTTCATCAGTAAAAGGCGACTGACTGGTTGTGAGCTTAAAATGTAAAGTAAGAGGAGTACTAACCACTTTCGCTCTATCCATAGAAAATCTATAAAGAACCTTTTCAATATATCTCACCTGAGATAACCACAATTTCTTGGCCTTCCTGTCACGGGAGATCGTCATGCCAAGAATCTGCCGTGCTGGCCCCAAGTCTTTCATCGCAAAAGACTGATAAAGATCCTTCTTTAATCTGTTAATTCTAGAAGTATCATGACCAACAATGAGCATATCATCAACATAAAACAACAATATAATAAAATCATCATCAGTAAATCTCTGAACAAAAACATAATGATCAGAAGATATCTTTCTGAAACCCTGATGAGAAATGACAGATTCACACTTTTTATACCACTGCCTCAGAACTTGCTTCAAACCATACAAACTCTTCATCAACCTGCAGACATGATTTTCTTTACCTGTTTCAACAAAACCCTATGGCTGCTCCATATAAATCTCCTCCTCTAAATCTCTATGGAGGAAAGTTTTATTCACATCCATCTGTTCAATCTGTAGATCCAAACAAGCAACCAAACCAAGAACAACCCGAATGGAAGATATCTGACATCAGGTGAAAAAATCTCGTCAAAATCAATACCTTTCTTCTGACGAAAGCTTTTAACAACTAACTCTGCCTTGTATTATGAAACAAAACTGGGTTCTTCATTTTTAATCCGATAAATCCACCGATTTTGCAAAGCTCTTTTACCTATCGGTAACTTCACCAGCTCAAAAGTATGGTTGTCGTGCAATGATGTCATCTCGTCATCCATTTCCGCAACCCATTTGCCTTTCTGTTCACTTTTCATTACCTTATCAAATGATTTTGGTTCTCCCCCTTCAGCGAGGAGCACATACTCATCAAGTGAATACCGAGTAGAAATGGTACGATGCCGAGATGACCTCCAGAGTGGAACTGCATGTTCATTAATAACCCATGGAATCAGATCATCAGAAACAAAAGGTGCATTGAAAACATTAACTCCAACCTCTTCACCCCGAGCATCATTCCATACATCAATGCGATTATCAGAATCAACAATATGAGGTAAATGTGAATCAGAACCTGACTCAAGACTGACAAAACCGTCAGAAGTTGGAGAAACAGATTTTTCTCCCTTATTAATGTCTATAATAGTCTAATCCTACTTAAACACTACATCACAACTTCTGACAAGTTTCTTCAAAACAAAATCATAGAACCTGTACCCAAACTTATCGTGTCCATAGCTAATAAAAATACACTGGTGTATCTTACAATCTAGCTTAGACCTCTCATCTATAGGCTCATGAACAAAAGCCTTGCAACCAAAAACACGCAAGTGATCCTACCTGATCTCTTTTCCATACCAAAACTTGTCGGGAGTGTATATCTGTAAAGCAACCACATGTGATAAATTGATAATATAAGCAGCAGTAAGTAAAACCTCACCCCAAAAATATCCATGCAACTCTGCTTCCGAAAGCAAACAACGAACTTTTTCTAACAAATTTGTGTTCATTCGCTCAACTACACCATTCAACTGAGGTGTCTTGGGAGACATCTTCTGATGCCGAATACCTTCCTGCCCACAATATTGATCAAACATACCATAATACTCTTCCCCATTGTCAGTGCAGATACATTTCAATTTCTTGCCTGATTCACTCACCAGAAATATGAAATTGCTTAAAAACACTGAGCGCCTGACTTTTGGCATTCAAAATATAAACCTAGAGCTTACGTGAGTAGTCATCAATAAATGTCACAAAATAAAGACCGTCACTAAAGATATTATATTTCAAAGGACCACAAATGTTAGAATGTACCAATTCAAGTACCTGTGACTTCATGTGCAGAGGATGACTACTAAAACTCACTCTGCTCTGTTTTTCAGCCATGCAATGATCACATGTGTCCAATTTAACACTATTCAAATCTGGAAGAAGATTTCTCTTGGCCAAACAACCAAGCCCTTTCTCACTGATGTGACTAAGCCTCTTATGCCATAACTTGGACGAAACACTGCACTCAACAATGCAAATAATATCACAAGAAATAGAAGCTCTAATCCAGTACAAACCTGACTGCTTCTTCCCTCAAGCCACAATCAAAGATCCCTTGTAAAGCTTCCATTTACAATCACCAAAAGTACTGATAAAACCTTCATCATCAAGAATGCTTATAGAAATAAGATTCAAGGGAACCTCCGGTGCATGTCGAACATTATTCAAAATAAACTTACTTCATGTACTGGTCTCTAAACAAATAGTCCCAACACTTAAAACATCAGTATGACCATCATTTCCCATCTTCAAAATCCAAAAATTACCTAGGTTGTAATATGTAAAGAACTCCTTCGATGTCACGTGAAAACAGGCACCACTATCAACAACCCAACAAGAATCATAAGAAGAAATATCAATGGAGTTATAAACAATAAGAAGATCACCCCCTGTAGCGACAATGACATGATCATCTCCATCTCCATTTTTCTTCTGTGGATTTTCCTTTATTCTATTCTCTCTTTTCATCTGATAACAAAACTTCTTAACATGCCCCTTCTTACCACAATTATGACATTCAAAATCTCTCTGCTTCGATCTAGATTTGATTCTACCTTGCTCTTACCTCGACTACTCTATCCATGGTCTTAACTTCTCCCCTATTCTCTGTGTCTAAAAGATCTGAAGAATATTTCTCTCGAGTACACCTCCTGACCTCTTTATTTAAAACAACAGACTTAACAAAACTAAATATCATAACACCATTAAAAGTAGAACCGATTAGAGTAACACGTAAATTCTCCCAAGAATCTAGTAAAGTGTTACGCAACAAAAGAGCTAAAACCTCATCTTCAAAATTGATACCCATGCCACACAATTTATTAAAACATCCCTGATATTCACTTAAATAGTCAAAAATTGACGCACCTTCTTTGTACCTCAAATTCATCATTTTTTTGAGAAGAAACAATTTATTGTTTCCTGTCTTGGAAGCATAGGTCGTCTCAAGCTTCTCCCACTAAGTTCTGGTGTGAGAGATGTTAAAAATGTGGTTCATCATGTTGTCTTCAACCCATTAGAAAATGAATCCACAAACCATCTCATGCTCAAATGCCTATTCTTTATCTAACATCCTTTCTGGCTTCTGGGTACTAAACACTGGAAGATTCATTCGCTTGATAAAAAGTAGATCCTTTATTTTAAGTCACCACATATGGTAGTTGGTACTATTAAACAAAATCATCCGAATGTAATTGGCCTCTATAATAAATATGAAATAAAAAACCAAACCCTTTGATACCAAATGTTGGGAAAGATGGAAAGACGATGAACGTGAAAACAACTGAAAAACGAATGCGCAGCGGAAATAAAATTTTTCCCTCCAAATAAAAGCAGATGTGCAGTGACCCAAAAGTAAATGTGCAGAATATAAAAGGTTGAAACCATAATTTTTTACATGGAAAACCCAAAAAAGGGAAAACCACGGGACCTAGTCCAGAAAGAGAGATATACTAAAATCAAGAGGTACACGGTAGATACTACCCAAAAATGTAAGGGATCTCAAAGGTATAATACTCAGAAAAACTATGGATCAAAAGGCAGAGAGTAAGAAGGATGATCATCGAACAAATCCAATCAACAAATGAGATTTTCTCTCTATATTTGGTGTGAAAAAACCCTTTTCCGCTACCTCCTTATATAGGAAAAATTTCCGTGTCAAAACCCATCCACTTCAAAAGAAATCAGTGTCAAAAAACATGTCTCCACATCAATGATTCATGCGGGCCTCTACATAGTATGTACAATTTATTACAAAAATTATATTTTCCCACAAATTTAGAAACACCATGGGTGGACTTGTATTCTGATGTCTTTGAGACCCCCTTTCAACACTGCATGGATACCCAACAAACCGACCACACATGATTACATTTTTCAATTTGTAATACACTACATCCAAATTTTTAGAACTAAAATTCAAGTTATATATTTTTATATTATGTTTTAATGATAATTTTGTTATGATAGGGTGGTGTATAAATATAGTAAAAATCATGGCATGAGGACAACCAATGCGCACAAGGTTCCTAACAATTTCTACAAGTGGACAAGTGTCGGGGTATATATAATAATATTTCACTATCCAAACACATATACAAAGAAATTACTTATTTTTCTAAATATTTCTACAATTTCTAAAACAAAAAAATGAAAAAGATTGTGGTTATTATTTTTGTAAATTTATGAGAGAAATCATATTACATCAACAAACTAGCATCTCTAGAGAAGTATTTTCGAAGATAATTACTATTTAATTTAAAATATTTATTAATCCTTTGTGTATTTATATGTTTACATTACTACTATGACAATAAAAAATTCTCATATTCACAAGACAATATAGATTTGTTTAGAAATGAACGGGCATCATACTTGATGGCAGAATGTGTACATATAGCATGATGATGTGACTTCCATAGAAGTAATGGATTGTTTCATATTTATGTTTAATTTATTTCTTTTTAGTATTACTCACATAAGAATTGTTTTCTTATACAGGTGGATTCCTTTGTTCGGGTTGGGGTGGATTGTTTTAAGCTACTCATGCTCATGAGAGATTAGACTTTGAGGTTGCAACTGAGAGTTCAATGAGAAGGTTAAAGTTTTTTTAATATACTATGTTTTTCATCAAAATATTATTTGTTCTCTTCTGCATTAACATAATCTAAATTAAATGATTGAATAATCATGAAAACAATATATTCTGCACATGACGATGCTACCAATCTAGTGGAAGAATGGACTATAATGAAGGAAACCCTTTGGAAAGATGTAAAGGTAATGTTACGATATACTTTTTCAATTTTACTAAAAAATTATATAATGAAATGTTGATTTAATTTTCATTATTCCTTGAAATATTCATTTATTTAAGAATATTTATATCCATATTTCATGACTTTCTTCACCAAAACTTCAACAGACTTATCCCTCAAAACTTTTTCACCCCTGCAGTGTTGACATTTATCACTTTTCTCCAAGTTCCCTCCACTGCCTTTGTAGGAAGAACAATGATGTTTCCTATGCTCAATGACAGAGGTAATCTTGATGTTTGCACAATAAAATCATTTTTTGTAGAAATAATGTATTGTTTCATATTTATGTTTAATTTATTTCTTTTTAGTACTACTCACATAATAATTATTTTCTTATACAAGTGTATTCTTTTGTTCAAGTTGGGGTGTCTTGTTTGAAGCTACTCATGCTCATGAGAGATTGGACTTCGAGCCTATAATTGAGATAACGACGACAAGGAAATGGGTCAAGAATGTATACAACTATCATGAAAATGGAAATTCTTACTGCTTATTTAATTAATTTTGTCATCATTTTATCTACTATTTGTAAGTTAATTTCCTCATCATTTTTATCTAATACTTATTTTGTTTCTTTCATAGATATTTTGGGAAGTCATGCTTTTCTTTCAACTATCTGCAACAAGCAACAAAAGAGATAACATGTTCATTTCAGCCACCGTTACCATACTTTCCATTGACTTTATTTGTCGAGCTGTCAACACTGCATATTGATTCAATGTTATTAGACAAAAAACATTTCTCGTTGTTGAAAAATAGAAGAGTATAAAAAGGTATTTTAGCTAATAACATTGACTCAATATGTGGTGTTTCCAGTTTGACAAAGAAAGACAATGTGACAGTGTGACCGAGAAAAATTATTCAGATTTTTTTATACTTTAGGACAACAATCCATATGTCATTTGTGATGTGTAGAAATCAACCACACATCAATCCGACGCACAATGTGATTGATATGACTCAAAGTGACCGTTATCGGTTTAAAATTGACATTTTAGTTCAAAACGTGCCACTTAATGAAAACTATAAGAACCCAGATCTTTATTTTAGGTATGGATATTGTTTTATGGTGTTTTTTTTAGAAAAAAGGAGTCTTTGGAAATTTAAGGAGTACATGTTGTGTATTTAGGAGTACACGCCATGTACCCGGTTGCCGTATGTAGCCATGTACGGGCCGTGTAACGACCGGGTACAGGGCCGTGTGGGGTGACCTAGAGACCACCTAAAGCAGGGTCCAATAAAGGCATATACACGCCGTGTATCTTTACAGAAAAAGCCATGTATTTTTATTTTTATTTGATAAATAGAATAGGGATCACCTCTAATTGACGGAACCTCCTTCTTCTAGCGTTGTCTTGTCCAGGAGCGACCAAAGATTGTCGATTCTTCTCTAAGCCCCTGATCGACTGTTTGTGCTCTAAATTGAACATCATCGATTTCATTGGAATCACATAGGTGAGTTCTTCCTTCTTTTAGATCCTCTTTTCCTGATTTCTCCTCTTTTGTGAGTTATCCTTGGTTGAAATTTTTTGAAGTTTTTGTAGATCTACTATGTTCTAGGTCGATTGAAAGGCTAAGGTTCAACTATATCGAATGTACAACACCGAGGTAGGTGGTTTGTGACTTTCTGTAGATTTCTTTGAGTTATATATGCAAAAAGTGCCTAATACCCTAGTTTAAGGTATTGCGTGTTTAGGGAAGTTAACCCTATTAATGCCTGATATGCTTTGTTTGCTTGAGTAGGGGTGTTTGATTATGAATAGGGTTTATTACCTTGCTATGGATGTGTTTTCCCATGTTTGTTTGATATTGATCATTGGGTCTAGAATTTCTTGTTAGGCTATTTTTCTTTCCATGCATAGTGCTGTTAGGATGGAGTGATTATTACATGACATGCTTGTGATATGCATTGTAGTTGTTTAGCCAATTAGTTTTTGAGATTTACTTTGGCTATTGGATATTGTTGTGAACAATTGGATTATACATGGTAGTGGGAACCTGGTGTAGTTAGACCATAGGGGGAATAGATGCTGAGGGCTTCCCCAGAGTGTCTATTATACTTTTCACATTGCGAGACCATAGGGGGGATGGATGTGAGTGCTCCCTTAGAGTGTCTGTAGTTCCACATTGCAAGACCATAAGGGTAATTGGACATTGAGTTCTTCCTTAGAGAGTCTGTAGTTTACCTTTACGAGACTACAAGGGGAATTGATGGTGAGTTCTTCCTCAGAGAGTCTTTGATTAAGCTAAACCAGAGGGGTTAGACTGTGAGAACTTCCTAGAGGGTTACTTGTGTTTGATTTGTTGAATAATTGGTAAATGTAAATGAATATAGTTGAAACTGTAGGATTGTTTACTTTGAGTATTTCCTTGTTTATTACTTCATTTTTTATTTTTTCCTACTATATATATTCAATAACAGTTAGGAACATGTATTTTGGTGGTCGCCTACTAGGATTCGTCTCACACCTGTTTAGGTCATGCTTTTGGGCCTAAACAAATTATATTGTTTTAGGTATAGATAAGGGCAAGAGCCCTTCTACTTCAGGTACTTTATTGTTGTGGAGCTGGAGAGCATGAGAACAAGATGAGGCTTGCGATGCTGCTGGAGTTTTTTTCTTGTACTTTGGTTTAGTACTGTATTCCAGCATTGTGACTTGTTTGGTTTCTTTCCTATATACTTGTGTCATGCATCATTATTTATATATATGCTGCATTTATTTATTTATTTTCAGTCTTCTGCTGTTTACTTATTGTATGTCATTACTGCTTCTGCTACTGTTATATGATTTTTTTCAGTTGAGTTACTCTGCCAATGAGGACATAGTTTCCCCACTATCACTCCCAAGGACCTCACGGCTAGTCAGCAACCTCTAGCATTTGGGGAAATGTGCTTGATGCCATGTGACCAACCAAGTACGAGGCACCTATGGGAAGAACCCAGAACTGGGATGTTATAAAGTGGTATCAAAGGGTTTATTTTCTTCTTGACTTACTATTTGGAGCCTATAGACAGGTATAAGAAAGAATAGGTAATTGGTAATGAGCTGTGCCCGAGAGTAGCTAACCCGTGTACAGGGAAAAGCTACTTTACCTCAGTTATTGCAATTTTTCTGGTTTTTCAATTATTACAGTTGATTTGATTTCACCGTTGGGTGATTCACATATTTTGTGTTGTTATCATTGATATTATTGAGGTTCTATTTCTGTTGAAACCCGATGAGATGAGGGTATTCCATCTCATGCATTATATAGGAACTTGTTAGGGATCACATGTCATGCATTCTTGTTATGCCATTTAGGGTGCATTGTCGATTACATGTTGTTGTGATAGATGTTGTGCTAGATATTCATGTTGTTGTGATAGATGCCTTGATAGAATACCTGCTGTTTATAGGGTATTGATAATGTTTAAAGTATCATTTGAACAGATGCCAAACTTTGTTCTCTGAGGTGTTATGGTCCCTCATGGATCAGAATTTGGTGGATCATGTGATTGATTTCACTGTTACACCCTGTGATATACATGTATATGATGCCAAGCTTTGATTCGTGGGGAGTATGGGCCCCCACGGATCAGAATTTGGCACTTAAATGTTGTTTTTGTTTTTTAATGGGGTTATGGAGTAGTTTCTGAGGGTTACTATCCAGAAAAACCAAGAATAAAAGGTGTGTAATGATGAATACATGCCATGTATCCTTCTGTTTGGGAAGGAACAAATTTTTTGAAGTACACGCCATGTACTATATGTACACACTGTGTAGTCTTTAACCGTGTGCCTATATATGTGAACAGAGACACATGATTGATAAATCTTTGATGGAACATGTTGTGTACCAGATATACACGTCGTGTAGTAGAGACCATGTATCCGACCATGTGACTAACGACATGGGTCAGTGAAATCCTTCTAGTACATTCCGTGTCTGGCATAAACACGCTGTGTAGAGTCAACTATGTCTCTGATCGTGTGACTAACAACACGGGTAGTTTAAACTTAAGGGGCACATGCCGTGTCCAGGGCGAACATGCCATGTAGAGTTACCCAGGAAGAAACCGTGTGGTTTATCCGTGTAGAGGAACTTGGGTAGGGGAAATGAGTCATGTACAGGTCGTGTCCTTGGGAGGAACATGTCATGTGTATGGGTGTTACACAACCAGTTTTGGCAGAAGTACACACCCATGTGAAAGCCTAAGAGGACACGTCGTGTAGGGGTCATACACGCCGTGTATCCCTTTAAAAAACTTTAATGTCTTCTTTCTCCTTCTCCTTTCCTAATATTCTAATTTTCAATCCTTGATAATCTTGAACTAAGATGTGTGCTTGACCTTGTAGAGTCATGCCACCGATACATCCTCTGGTTGTACGCCGGATACAGGGCAACGATCAGACACCATACATGGTAGATCAGGGACTACCAGTAGGTCCTCCTATCGTGCCTGTCTTGGCACCAACCATCATTCCCAATACAGGTGACAATGCACAATTTTGAGAAGGCTTCATGAGGTTTATGCAGACCTTCAGGGGAGCACCGCATCCTACCCCGTCTATGATAGAGTTGATGCGGGTTTTTCAATAGAATCATCCTACCACTTTCTCAGGAGATGGAGGACCTCAGGCTACAAAGTCATGGTTAGAAGCCATGTTGTATATATTTGAACACCTGGAGACACCTCCAGAGAGGAGGGTGAATCTCTCTATGTACATGCTTCAGGATTCTGCTAAGAGATGGTGGGATGTGATATCATAGGCAGGGTGCCAGCAAGGTATGATTTGGGATGAGTTCTAGCATACCTTTTATAATTACTTCTACTAAGAGACTTTGAGGGCCAACCGAGCCTGAGAGTTCATGAGTTTGGAGTAGGGTACTCTTTCAGTCATGGAGTATTCTTATCGCTTCAAAGAACTCCAGTGCTTCACACCCATCCTAGAGGGTGATGAGTTATTTCTGGCAAGAATGTTTGAGGATGGACTCAGGCATGACATCCGATCTCAGGTGAACATTTTCAGGTTGGCTTCCATAACTTCTATAATCAACCAGTCGATGATCACAAAGCACAACCTGAGGGATTCTGGGGCTGTGAGCCAGGGAGGCTCGGCATCCAGAGTTGGTACCCCTTCGAATGATAGCAGGAAGTGCCGTAGGGAGTCTACATGTAGAGATTCGAGTAGGCAGAATAATTCTTTAGGTATCTAGGTGGTATGCTACTAGTGCAGGAAGAGTGGGCATACGAGGCCACATTGCCCAAGATACCCAGTTGATTTATGATCTTGTGGCAAGATGGGTCATCTTCAGCGTTTCTGTCAGGTTTTTTCACCAAAATCTGGTGATAGGGGTTCTGTTTCGACTCCTCATACCGAAGCAGGACCACCCGTTTCTTATCAGTCAGGGAAATTGAGTTCTTTAGGCCGTTCAGGATGAGGCAGAGGTTGTGGACATGGTATCCATTTTCCAGGCTTTCAGCGACAACATGGTGGATCAGCTCAGGGCGGTCAGGCAGGGTTTCAGGGCCGCGGTATAGGTTAGAATTATGCAGTGGATTAGACCTAGAAGAAGTAGGATTCCGGACTCTCTATAGTTAGATGTACGATTTTGGTTGCCTCAGTTTTAGCTTCTGCTCTTTTTGATACAAGGGCTTCCCATAGTTTCATATATGTTTCTATTATAGAGATCCTTGGGCTCTGTATCTTTACTTCTACTGATATCTTGATGCTGGACACTCCGTTGGGGACTAGAATGACTAGTGTACGTCAGTTCAAGGAGTGACCTCTTGAGGTTGGTGGGTGTCACTTCTCATGGGACCTTTATGTCTTAGAGATGACAGGCTATGATGTCATTCTCAGAATGGAATGATTAGTTACTTTCCATGTTTTTGTCGACTTCTATCGTCGTAGGGTGAGGTTCATGTCACTAGAGGGTGGTTCGTTTCTACATAAGGGTAGATGGGATGTCCAGGTGGGCAGAGCTGGACCCGAGTATCATGGGTTGGGAGGAGTTACAACCCAGATCGCTAGTTTGTATCTAGATGACCAGGAAACTTCACAGATGGTCTTTCCTCTAGTGGTGGATTGTTTCAGGGATGTCTTTCCAGACGACTTTTCAGGTTTTACTCTAGAGTGAGAGGTGAACTTTTCTATTGATCTTGTTCCAGGAGCAGTACCGGTGTCCATTCCTCCTTATAAGATGGCTACAACAGAGTTACAAGAGCTCAAGAAATAGCTAGAGGAGTTACAGGAAAAGGGTTTCATCTGACCTAGTACTTCTCCATGGGGTTCACCTGTTCTGTTTGTGAAGAAGGCAGATGATACCCTTAGACTTTGTGTGGATTATCGGAAGCTAAACCCGTTGATGGTCAAGAACCGATATCCCTTATCGAGGATCGATGATCTCTTTGATCAGCTTCGAGGATCCCAGGTGTTCTTAAATATTGACTTGAGATTTAGTTATCATCAGTTGCATGTTAAACCATAAGATATACCTCTTACAACCTTTCAGAGAAGGTATAGTCTATATGAGTATGTGGTTATTCCATTCGGTCTCACAAAAACGCCTGAAATTTTCATGGCACTGATGAACCGAGTGTTCCATCCATACTTAGACTATTTCGTGGTGGTTTTTGTGGATGATATCTTGGTGTACTATCACACTCAACACGACCATGCTACCCATCTTGAGATCGTTTTGAGTACACTGAGAGAGCATCAATTATATGATAAGCTCTCAAAATGCCACTTTTGGATGGACCAAATTCACTTCTTGGGTCATGTCATCTCAGATACAGAAGTATCAGTAGACCCAGAAAAAGTGAGGGCAATAGTTTCTTAGGATCAGCCGAAGAACATATTTGAGGTTCAGAGTTTTATAGAGCTGTACAGTTACTATAAATGTTTTATATAGGATTTTTCATGCTTAGAAACACCATTGATGGGCCTACTAAGAAGGGTGCAAAGTACCTATGGAAAAATTCTTGTGAGTCATCCTTTCAGGATTTGAAAGGGAGGTTGAATTCAGCACCGATACTAGTTTTTTCAGATTCAGGAAAGAGTTACACAGTTTACTGTGATGCATCAGGTATCGGACTGGGAGCAGTGCTTATGCAAGGGGAAGGAGTCATTGCGTACGAGTCTCGGTAGTTGAGGCCACATGAAAGGAATTACCTGATGCATGATCTCAAGTTTCCTACAGTTGTTCATGCTTTACGCTGTTGGAGACATTATCTTTTGGGAGAGCATTTTGTGGTTTTCACTAACCACAAAAGTCTCAAGCATATCTTCACTCAGCACGATCTGAATTTGAGACAACGAAGGTGGGTTGAGTACCTTCAGTCCTTTGATTTTGAGCTTGACTATACGCCTAGTAAAGACAATGCAATGGATGATACTTTGAGCAGAAGGACTCAGGTATAGGTAGTTCAGGAGGCCAACAGTGAGTGGAATCTTATGGCTCTATTCTCTGAGATGCATTTGGAGGTGCATGACAGACAAGTGTAAACATTTCTTTCTTCTGTAGTTGTTACCTCTACTCTACTTGATCGAGTGTAAATGATACAACTATCAGATTCTGAAGGCCTATTCCTACAGGAGAGTGTGTCAGGAGAGGAACCAAATCATAGATAGACCGTAGGCAAGGATGAGATCTTGGACTTCTATGAACGTGTATGGGTGTTAGCATACATACACGTGGAGCTGATGTGGGATTTTCATTCTTTAGTTTGGGAAGTTCATCTTGGTTTCATAAAGATGTATCGAGATCTGCACCGTTAGTATTGGTGGCCATGAATGAAGAGAGATTTTGCCGATTTTGTGACGAGATGTTCCACCTATCAACAGGTGAAGGCAGAGCATCAGTGATCAATAGGGATTTTGCACCAGTTACCCATTCTCGAGTGGAAGTGGAATGATGTCGCGATGGACTTCATGACAGGATTACCAAGGTCACCCCGACAGAATGATACAATTTGGGTTGTCATTGATAGACTCAAGAAGGTTGCACACTTCTTACCAATCAAGTAAATATTCAGTGTAGATGAGCTGGGAATGTTGTACATTCAGGAAATTGTACGTTTACATGGGGTTCCACACACCATCATTTCATATAGGGACACCCGTTTTACTTCTTGGGTCTGGAAGGGTCTACAGAGGGCTTTGGGTACACAGGTACTTCTGAGTACAGCTTAACATTCCCATACAGATGGCGAGTCTGAGCATACAATACATGTGCTGGAGGACATGATTCAAGCATGCATCCTATATTTTAGAGGTTCTTGGGAGAAGCACATACCTCTGGTAGAGTTTTCCTATAATAATAGTTTTCAAGCAACTATTCAGATGACACCTTATGAGGATTTGTATAGTAGGCCATGCCGATCACCCCTATGTTGGCTGGAAGCAGGAGAGGCATATATGATGGGACCTCGTCTTGTCTAGGAGACCACATAGCAGGTGGAGTTGATTTAGAATAGGATGGATACTGCATAGTCACGGCATAAGTCTTATGATGATAATTGGAGATGACCTCAGGAGTTTGAGGTTGGAGATCAGGTTTTCCTATGTGTCACAATGAGGTTGGGACATAAGATAATTAGGATACAAGGAAAGATTTCACCGAGATACGTCAGGATGTTTGAGGTTTTGGAGAGAGTTGGGCCGATTGCCTATCGGTTGTAGTTACCTCAAAGGTACCGAGCTATGCATGGTGTTTTCCACATTTCTCATTTTCAACATTACTTCTCAGACCTGTCTCATGTTTCTTAACCTGAGGAGGTTGAGTTGGAGGTGGATGCCTCATTCGAAGAGCATCCTATCCAGATCATTGATCACAGCATGAAGTTTCTCCGTGGTTGGTCTGTTCCTCTAGTACGGGTGTTGTGGCAGCACAGGCGAGTACATGATGAGACTTAGGAGAGGGAGGTCGATGTATGATCGTAGTGGCCAGAGCTGTTCAAGTATTCTTCTTCACCTCATTCTTAGGGAAATTCGGGGATGAATTTATTTAAGGGGGTAAGTTTGTAAGAACCAAGATCTTCATTTTAGGTATGGATCATGTTTTCTGGTGTTTTTGAGAAAAAGATGAGTTTTTATAAATTTAAGGAGAACATGCCGTGTACTTAGGAGTACACGCCATGTACTCGGTTTCCATGGGTATCCGTGTACTGGCCGTGTAACAGCCGAGTGCATGGCCGTGTGGGGTGACCTGGAGACCGCCTAAAGTGGGGCCTGATAAAGGCATATACACATCGTGTATTTTTATTTTTATTTGATAAATCAGACCGGGATCGCGTCTAATTGACAAAACCTCCTTCTTCTAGCGTCGTCTCATCCAGGAGTGACCAAAGATCACTAATTCTTCTCCAAGCCCCTGATTGACCATTTGTGCTCCGAATCAAACACCGTCGATTGCTTTGGAATCACATCTATTAGTTATTCCTTATTCTAGATCCTTTTTCTTGATTTCTCCTCTTTAATGAGTTATACTTGGTTTATTTTTTTGACGTTTTTGTAGATCTACTGCGTTCTAGGTCGATTCAAAGGCTGAGGTTCAACAATAACAATCGTACAATGTCAAGGTAGGTGGTTTGTGCCTTTCTATAGACATATTTGAGTTATATGTGCAAAAAGTTCCCAATGCCCAAGTTTCGGTTATTGCGTGTTTAGGGAAGTTAACCCTATTAATACCTGCTATGATTTTTTTGCCTGAGTAGGGGTATTTGATTATGAATAGGGTTTATTACCTTTCTATGGATGTGTTTTCCCATGTTTGTTTGATATTGACCATTGGGTCTAGAATTTCCTGTTAGGATATTTTTCTTTCCATGCCTAGTGCTGTTAGGATGGAGTGATTATTACATGGCATGCTTGTGATATGCATTTTTGTTATTTAGCCAAGTAGTTTTTGATATTTACTTTGGCTACTGTATATCACTGTGCATGATCGGATTACATAGGGCTATAAGAACCTGGTGTAGTTAGACCATATAGGGAATGGACACTGAGGGCTTCCCCAGATTGTCTGTTATACTTTTCACATTGCAAGACCATAGGGGAGATGGATGTGAGTGCTCCCTCAGAGTGTCTGTAGTTCCATGCTGTGAGACCACAGAGGGAATTGGATGTTGAGTGCTTCCTCAGAGAATCTGTAGTTTGTTGTTACAAGACCACATGGGGAATTGATGGTGAATGATTCCTCAGTCTTTGATTAAGCTGAACCAGAGGGGTTAGACTCTGAGAACTTCCCAGAGGGTTTCTTGTGTTTGATTTTTTGAATAATTGGTAAATGTAAATGAATGTAGTTGAAACTGGAGAATTGTTTACTTTGATTACTTCCTTGTTTATTACTTAATTTTTCATTTTTTCCTACTATATATATATTCATTGATAGTTAGGCACATGTATTTTGGTGGTTGCCTACTAGGATTCATATCACACCTATTTGGGTCATGCTTTTGGGCCTAAAAAGATTATATTATTGCAGGCTTGCGATACTGGAGAGCGTGGGACCAAGCTGAGTCTTGTGATGCTACTGAAGTTTATTTGTTTTTCTTGTACTTTGGTTTAGTATTGTATTGCAACATTGCGACTTGTTTGGTTTCTTTCCTAGATAATTGTGTCATGCATCATTATTTATATATATGATGCAGTTATTTATTTATTTTTAGTCTTCTGTTATTTACTTATTGTATGGAATTATTGCTTCCACTACAGTTATACATTTGTTTCTATTGTGTTACTCTTCCAATGAGGGCATAGTTTCCTCACTATCACACCCAAGGCCCTCGCTGCTAGTCAGCAGCCTCTGGCATTCAGGGAAATGCGCTTGGGGACATGTGACCAACTGGGTATGGGGCACCTCTAGGAGCCACCTGGAATCGGGACGTTACAAAAACCAATAAAATACACTCTGATTATCTTGATAATTTAGTATAATGATTCATAAGTTAGTTGTGATGAGTAGGAAGTAGTCGCATGTCAAACCGACACATGATGTGACCGATATGAATCAAAGTGTGTCCAATTTCAAATGACATTTTAATAAAAAAGAAAAGCGACATAATCAAAACTGAGTAAATGCATTCAGATTATTTTGATACTTTAAGAAAAAGATACATAGGTCATTTGAGACATGTAGGAATCAGATTCACCTCAATCTGATGCACAGTGTTACCAATATAATTCCAAGTGTGTATTTATTTAAAATTGATATTAATTTTAGTAAAAAGAACAAGTGGAATACTGAAAACTAAGTAAACTCATCCTGATTATTTTGATACTTTAGGAAAATTATCCATAAGTCATTTTTTGATTTGTAGGAATCAGCCTCATCTCAATCCGACTCACTGTGTGACGGTATGACTCTAAGTGTGTCTTTTTTATTTAAAACTGACATTCATTTTAGAAAAAGAAACAAGTGACATAATATAAACCAAGTAAACACATTTGGATTGTTTTGATACTTTAGGAAAACGACCCTTGATTCATTTATGATATGTAGAAATCAACCGAATCTCAATTTGATGCACAATGTGATTGGTATAACTCAAAGTGTGTATTTTTATTTAAAATTGACATTAATTTTAGTAAAAAGAATAAGTGACATTTGAAAATTAAGTAAATACATTTGTATTGTTTTTATACTTTATAAAAATGATCCATAAGTAATTTTTGATGTGTAGGAATCATCTACACCTCAATCCGATGCATGGTGTGACTGGTATGATTCCAAGTGTGTCTATTTATTTAAAATTGACATTAATTTTAGTAAAAAGAACAAGCAACATACTAAAAACAAATCAAACACATTCGAATTGTTTTGATACTTTTCAAAAATGATCCATAAATCATTTCTAACCTGTAGGAATCAACTGCATCTCAATCCAACGCATGGTGTGATCGATATAACTCAAAGTGTATCTTATTATTTAAAATTGACACTAATTTTAATAAAAAGAACAAGTGACATACTGAAAACCAAGAAAAATAATTTTGATTGTTTTGAAACTTTAGGAAAATGATCCATAAGTCATTTGTGACATGTAGGAATCACCCCCACCTCAATCTGATGCACGGTGTGACCGGTATGAATCCAAGTGTGTCTTTTTATTTAAAATTGACACAATGAAAACCAAGAAAACGTATTCAGATTGATTTGATGCTTTAGGAAAACAACCCATGAGTCATTTTTGATGTGTAGGAATCAACTATATCTCAATCCGATGCACGGTGTGACCGGTATAACTTGAAGTGTGTATTTTTATTTAAAATTGACAATAATTTTAGTAAAAATAAAAAGTGACATACTGAAAATCAAGAAAAAAAATTCTAATTGTTTTGATATTTTATGATAATGATTTATAAGTCATTTGTGATATGTAGTAATCATTCGCACCTCAATATGATGCACGGTGTGACTAATATGATTCTAAGTGTGTTTATTTATTTAAAATTGATATTAAATTTAGTAAAAAGAAAAGGTGACATACTAAAAACCAAGAAAACACATTCAGATTATTTTGATAATTTAGGAGAATGATTCATAATCCATTTATAACATTTATGAATCAACCACACCTCAATACGACGCATGGTGCGATCGGTATAACTCGAAGTGTGTTGTTTTATTTAAAATTGACATTAATTTTAGTAAAAAGAATAAGTGACATACGAAAAACTGAGAAACACATTATGATTGTTTTTATAATTTGGGAAAATGATCCATAAGTCATTTGTGATGTGTAGGAATCACTCACACCTCAATCCGACGCATGGTGTGGCCGATATGACTCCAAGTGTTTCTTTTTATTTAAAATTGACATTAATTTTAATAAAAGAAATAAGTGACATACTGAAAACCAAACAAACACATTCTGACTATTTTGATACTTTATGAAAATGACCCACGAGTCATTTGTGATGTGTAGGAATCAACTTCACCTCAATCCAATGCACGATGTGACCGGTATGTCTTAAAGTGTCCATTATGAGTTTAAAATTGATATTTTAGTTCAAAACATGTGTCAATCACTAAAAACCAAGTAAATACGCTCCAATTGCCTTGATAATTTAGAAAAATGATTCATAAGTCATGTAACGACCCAGACCCGAGCAGCCACCTGAATAGTGCTAAATGGGTTGGGTGTTACTACCTTAGGCACACCTCCCCGAATGCCAAAGGCTACCGACTAGCAGGGAGGGTCTTATAGGTATAGTGGGGAGGATATACCCTCTCAGAGGATAATAATGGTACTGGTCCGAGTATAACAATAAATATGTAGTAGAATAAACGACTCAGCAGACTCGAACCAGACCCACAGAGCAGAAGCACATTCAATATCGATAAACAGTGGAAGCAATAAATATAAACAACAACAATGAAAATTAAACACAACATGTTGATCATTAGTAACCACTACTGAAAAACAAAACATGCATCCAAAGTAGGTCATACATATCCATATGTAAAGGGTGCCAATGACTAACCAAACACAACTACAAAATAAGTAAGCATGCTGATACAGGAAGGAACGCAAAACAAAGTAAACTCCAGCTAGGCAAGACCTCAAGGTCCATACCATCTCCATGCAATAGCTAATGCAGTCCAGCTCCTGAAGCTGGCCTCTTTCCTGCACGTAGATCCATAAAGTCTACACGCGTCCCGAAGGGCCCATGCAGGGTGTGAGACAAATCTCAGTAGGATACTACTCAATGGTGCATACCTAATATAAGTGTTTAAGCATGCATGCATTTATAAGGAAAACAGTAAACAGTACGATGCACACAACCAAACACAAACTCCACTGGTGCTCAATAGCCACCATGGAGTGTCACCTACTTTAGACAACGCCGGAATATCTGTCATGTAACTCGGCACCATGTGCCCCTGACACCGCGTGTCTCAAGTACCGACATCCTAAAGGTGCACCCAAGATGAAGTAACTCGGAGGAACATCGATGTCAGTCCTCAAATAAGCGACCGTAGGGACAATGATGTCTGCCCTCAAATAAAGTAACTGGAGGGACAAAGATGTCTGCCCTCAAATAACGATGAGCCTCTGCCCCCAACATGATAGCCTCAATGCTATCCCCTGAAGGATCCTCACCTTCTACGTGGATTCCTACGACAAGCACCCCCAAAACAATAGTACCTAAACCACAACTAATGGGGGCCTCTACGCACACAAGTGGTCAAAACCACCTCAACACAAAGTCTCTCTATGTGCACACTACTCATAGTTCCGGGTGAGCGGTAATCACCAAAATAATACCCAAGTGTAACACCCCAAGCTTCCATGGTATGTTTTCCTTTGAATAATACAGTAGCTTGTGTGGTACGCAACTTCGAGTTCAAACACACCACAACCAATCAAACTAGCCGTTATGAATAGTCATGACCACTTTTTGAAATTTTATAAATTTTATCTTCCAAAATGGACTTCATTTTTGGATTTGGAATATCGAAATTAGCATAGGATGAATTTTTGGTATTTTTCTGAAAACTTTGAATTTTTGATGAATAATGAAAAACACTGAGTTATTGTTTAAAACCAACTTTTTATTTAAATAATTATTTATTTTATTTAAATTTATTTTAAGTCAAAATAGATACATAATACCTATATAATTTCAATGTAATTCATTGGAGTCAGTTTATAATAATTTTAGATATATAAAAATTTTATCGAACTTTTTACCGTCTTTTACCCACCTCTTAGGAGCATTTGTAAATTTGCATAAAACTTAATTTTAAAGCTTCTATGAATTGAATTTAAAAAATCCTAGAGACACAGTTGATATCAGTAATTAAAATGTGGTTCAATGAGATGAAAATAATTTTTGGTAAATAGTAACTTTTGACTTTTATTTACCACTGTTAAAAGTAAATAGGGTAATTAAATGTAAAAATGATATTATTATTACCCTAACACATGTACTAATTACATTGGATAAGTTTAATTCGACCAAAAACAACCTTAGAAATAAAATACGATCCTTTAGGTCCACTTGTATTAGATTAGGACATTTATTATTCTTTAATTCAAAGAAGAGTTGAAAGTGTTTAATTCAAAGTTTAATAACTAAACCATTTTTAATATAGGGTTAACATAAGATAAATTCGACTATAAATATAAATTAGAAAGATCGAAAGATTTAATACATAATGGTATTTTATTTATAATTTTTAGACATTAAATAATTTAATTTATTTATGACACAATGATGATGCGGTAATTACCTTATTAATGAAATATTAAAATAATTTATATTATAAATATACAAATAAATGTAATTTGAGAATATTTATGAATTAAAATAATTTTATAGGTTAATATGACATTTTAGGGCTGATTAAATGAATTTTTTTTCAAAGTAATAATGCTATTATGAATTTAGAAAAAACAAAATACCAAATAGTGTTAAATTGACATAAAAGAGTTTTTAAAACAAATATTATATTATTAATTGATATAATATTTCTAAAAATATAATGTTCGGCAAAATGACTTATATAAGGTTATATATATTAATAATGAACCACTTGGGGTTTTCTTAACTTGTTATAGTAAGTTTATTAACCATATAATATAAAAATACAAAGAGACAAGGTAAATGTCAAACTAATTAACTAAGAGTTAAATCTAAAAGATAAGGTTAATATAGTAACCCAAACCTGTATAAAACCTAATGGTTGAGTGGTTTTTGAATCATCCTCACCTTATCCTCTAAATAAATCTTTTTTGAGCCATTACAAACCGAAAATGATTTTATTATAAAATAATATTTCAATCTTTTCCTAAGGTGCCCCTCACCCCTCTTATAAAAGGGCACTTCCCCTTCTCTCAAATTCACACCTTCAAATCCATTTTTCTCAGTCAAACCCTACCCAAATATCCTCTAAACTATCCTCACATAATTCTAGAGGCATTAATTTAGTCAGAAAGCCAACCTAAGGAGCCCTTTTGATCAAATCAAAAGGAAGAACCCGAAGAAGAGGTAAATATTTCATCACCTCTTTCAAGTTTTTTCTTCTTCCACTTCTTCTTTCCTTGTTGTTTCCATTATAAAATAATAAATCCAGTATCTTCTATATAATGTGATGTTATTATAAATATTATACAAACATATTCATTATTCTATCCATCCTTTGAATGACATGTCACCATACATGCGTACATACGAATTACCATCTCCACGTCGTGGTGTAGTTGTTATCTAATACATTATTATTTGGATGGGTATAATAATGATGTATAATTGATGTAAATAATAAATATAACATGATAATTATTCTATATATATGATATAACATCTTATTATATATTATTTTAATATCAAAAGAATGATATTTTTGCTCGTCCGTACGTACGGATTACCGTCTCCATGAACACGATGAGATTCATTCCCCATCGTATCCATTCAAGACTAATTTTCATTTGATGATTAAAAATAATGTTTAAAGACTTAATATCATTATGAATATGAATAAGATACATCCTATCCATAACAAACATTACTTACGTAACAAATCATATAAAGGAAAACGAATCAGTTAACACCCGAAACGACGATAATACTAAAATATTATTAACAAAGCAATATTAGTAGATCATATATGATATAATATTAATGTATATGGTTATTGTATAATTTAATAACAATTATTTCACCATTATACCAGAGGTTAACCTACCCTTGACCAAGTAAAAGTACAAGGTAGGGGTTAATTTCACAATCTCTTCATTATCCAAGGTTGTTTATACGTAATTATCTACTGTGACCTCTTTATCATCCACATCCATGTTTATTAAAAATGTATTTCAATTTTTTTTACTATTTACTAGACAATGGGTTAAATTCATTTATACCCTTATTTGACCTTATATGTTTTGGAAGGAATCTTTCTATCGTTTTCCAAACAAGGTACTTTATGGCCTTTTCGATAAAATTAAGGTAAGAATGTTTATTTTAACTTATACAACAGGTGCGACTATTTTCCTGCCGTTATAACATCGTCGAAGCTTCCCTTACAAGATTATAAGAATATTTTCAAAATAAATGTTTTCTTTTATAATTATATGACTTTTAAATGATTTCAAAATAGAAAAATATATTTCTCAAAAAAAGTTTTGATCTCATTTATGTCAATATACTTGGATGGATTTTAATCTTGTTTGAAGTTGATTTATTATGATACAAATCTTCCATATTGTATTGAAGGTTTTTTGATATGTTATACCGTGGATGTGTTATTTTTATACCATTAATGGTTTATGGATAAAGTATTGAAATTTCTTATACTAGTTTTAATACGAATGTTTATGTTATGTTTAAACCTTTTCATATGAGGAATGTATTGGACTTAGTAAGTGATGGGTGGAGCCCGCTATAGCTCCTCAGTGCATCGGTAGGTCTCATGAGACAAATAGATGTGGAATTGGCAGAGGGATTTCCCAATTTGATATATATGGTTTTGTCCAAGGCCTAAATAATTTTTAGACATCTTGGCCGAGGCCTTGACAAAATGTTTCAGAATGTCCGACATTATACATTCCATCATTATGAAAATAATATTGATTGTTCATGTGGTTATTAGACTAGTAAAATACCCATGACTATGTTTTATTATGGCATTATTTACTCAACTCATATTCCTGCCATAAAAGTGTTCATATTTATTATTTGTAAAGGCATGCATTTTCAGTTATTCACTATGCTTAATATTTATGTTATCTTTCATTGTATTGCTTATCCTTACTAAGCATTTGAGCTCACCCCTTTATTATGTTTCATTTTCCCAGGATATTAAGAAGTTAGTTATGAGTGACAGGAATAATCTAGGAGGATTGGATGTTTATAATGGAATAAATTAGTGTTGTATTTCTTTTCAAGTTGTAAAGTTGAACTTATGTATAAATCTTATTTCCAATAATACTAAACTGATCGGTCTTTCAGGACATGATTTCCTTGTGATAATGCCCATGTTATGTAATAATGCACTGACTCTAGGTAATTGGGTTCGGGGCATTATAGTTGGTATCGGAGTAAGTTTAGTACAAACCATGGAAACTAGATTTAGATAAACTCTGATTAGAGCACATTATCCTAAGATAGACTTTGAGGATTAGTATAGAATAACTTCCTAAAATTTTTTTATTGTAGATATTTTGTGAGGTTTCCAAGAAATACATCCCTGTATAGATATGAGTATATAGAGGAGGCTTTGGCACAGATGTACCTAGGGGTAAAACCCGAAAACATCGCTTTGAGCTAGACTCGAATGGGCCTTGCTGCACTCTTGGTTACGACATTCCTGGGAGATATACTTAGGATAATTCTCATTTTCTTTATAAACCATTATGAAGGGTTTATGAGTATATACTTTATCAAAGAAAACATTTTTATGATTATGGATTATATCCATAAACTGTTAAATTTATGTTAAGTGTTTCACAAGTATGTAATTATGTATTTCGATTCATAAACTAATATAGTTTATGCCGTTTTTTAGAAATGGAACCTAGTGGAAGGAATGGAAGCCATATCAATGCACGTAATACATGTAGGGATTTCCCTCCTACTCAAGATAATTATAGTGGAGTTGGTGAAGCAACTGGTGATGATCAGCTTATCACCATACCGGGACAACTCACTATAGTTATGAATAATAACCTTACCCATATGGAGCACCCTAATCCACAATGTTGAGGATCAATGTTAGACCACTTTATGAGGAAACAAACACCAATATTTAATGGGAGTACAAATCAATTATTGGATGAGAAATGGATAAATTCCTTAGAGAAAATATTTTACGCTTTGGGGAGCAGCAAAAGGGAAAAAGTTGTTATGGTAGTTTATCGCCTCACTGGAGATGCTGATCAATGGTGGTCATTGATTCAAAACACAAAGGAAGATGAAGAAGTGTCTAGTATATAATGGAGGGAGTTTAAAGAACTTTTCTTAAAAAAATACTTTCCTCGTGACCATCGAGTAGATATGGAAAGGAAATTTTTGAGTCTGAGGTAAAAAGAGGATGAGAATGTGGCAAAGTATGAAGCTAACTTTAAATGGTTATCAAAGCATGGTACATATTATATAGGTAACATAAGAATTAAGATTGACCATTTCTTTGATGGGTTAAAACCATTTCTTCACCAAGCATTAGTATCACAATCATTCTCATCGTACAAAGATATTTTCTCGTGTGCTATCAAGACAGAAAATGAATTCTCTAAGTCTTACGACTTTAAAGAAAAGCAAGAGAAGAAGAGATTTTTTGAACACTATGGGAAAGGAAATAAGGAAACAAGGAATAAGGGAAGAATTGAATTTCCACCCTATGATAATTTTGGAAGGAAGCACCCTGGTGCCTGTCTAAAAAGAAAAGGAGTATGCTACAAATATGGACAGAAATGCCATCTTGTTGGTGATTGTAAGGGAAATAAAGTTGCTACCAATGTTCAATGATACAATTGAAGGGAGATGGGAAATTATGCAAATGAATTTCCTAAGCATCAGGGAAACTTACCTCAAAAAGGCCAAGGGATCAAGGCCAAGCTTAGGTGATCCATACTGCTGATGTTAAATCTCCGAAAGACATGGTGGCAAGTAATTTAATGGTTTACTCAAGTTTAGCCAATACTTTATTTTATTCTGGATCATCGCATTGTTTCATATCTTCCCAATTTTCTAAGAAAATTAGATATTTCCAATTTGATTTAACAAGGGTGTTTTCAGTCAAAACTCTTAAGGGAAGTATCATTGCAACAAATTTTTATGAATTAGTTCCCATTAGGGAATATAAATGTTCTTTATTTGCTAATGTCATTGTAATACCCATGATTGAATTTGATATAATCCTCAGAATGGATTTTCTTTTGGACCATGATGTGAAAATTTATTGTTAGAAGAAGGAGGTTACAATTTTCTATGATGATAAGGAGTACCTTATCTTTAGAGCAGAAATGTCACCACCTGATTCTTATCTAGATAAACCCCCAGTAGATTAACTAAATTCAATTATTGGGGAGGAAGAGAATGAAATAACTATGGTTGAGGAAAGGAATGTTCAAACAGAGGACATACCTATTGTGTAAGAATATGTTGATGTGTTTCCAGAGAATTTATCTGGACATCCTCCAGAATGAGAAATTGAGTTTTCCATTGATTTAATTCCTGGTTCAAGGCCCATATTGAAGACCCCTTATAGAATGACCACTGTGGAATTAGTGGAACTAAAGAAACAACTAGAGGAATTGAGTAGTAAGGGATTTATTTGCCCTAGTGTTTCTCTATGGGGATCCCCTATTCTTTTTGTTAAGAAGAGAGATGGATCTATGAGGTTGTGCATTGACTAGAGGGAGATCAATGCTATAACAATAAAGAACAAGTATCCCCTACCTCGCATTGATGATTTATTCGACCAACTTCATGGAACTCAATATTTTTCAAATATTGACCTTTGATCTGGATATCATCAGTTGTGTGTGAAAAAAGAAGACATTCCAAAAATAGCATTTCGAACCAGGTTCGGGCATTACGAGTTTACAGTAATGCCTTTTGGATTGACTAATGCACCCTCTGTCTTCATGGATCTAATGAATAGAGTTTTCAAGGAATATCTTGATGACTTTGTAGTAGTATTTATTGATGATATCTTGGTATACTCCAAAAGCTATGAAGATCATGAAAATCACTTGCGCATTATTCTAAAGAATCTTAGAAGAAGTTAATTATATGGGAAATTTAGCAAGTGTGAATTTTGGATTCAAGAGATTTCTTTTCTTGGCCATATCGTCTCTAAGGATGGAATCTCTATTGATCCTTCAAAGACCAAAGCAATCCAAGAATGGCTAGCACTGATGAGTATAATTGAGGTATGCAGTTTTATTGGTTTAGCAGGTTATTATCGATGTTTTGTCTAGAATTTTGCTCAGTTGGATAACCCATTAACAAATCTCACACGTAAAGGGGTTAAATTTGTTTGTAAAAAAGAGTGTGAAGAATGTTTTGAAGAACTGAAGAGAATATTAGTCAATTCTCCTATCTTGACTCTACCATCGGGGAATGATGGGTTTGTTATTTATAGTGATGCTTCAAAGAAAGGACTTGGTTGTGTCCTTATGCAGAATGATATAGTTATTGCCTATGCATCACAATAGCTAAAAATTCATGAGAAAAACTATCCTACTCATGATATTGAGTTAGCAGCTGTAATATTTGCTTTGAAGATATGAAGACATTATCTCTATGGTAAAAAATGTGAGATATATACTGATCACAAGAGTTTGAAGTATATATTCACACAGAAATAACTCAACATGAGGCAAAGAAGATGACTTAAACTACTCAAGGATTATGATTGCACAATACACTACCACCTGAGGAAGTCAAATAAAGTGGTAGATGCTTTGAGCAGAAAGGATCATGGAGTTTTGAACAAGATGAAAGTTGAAAGGGATCCTATTTTCATGGATCTAGTGAAAATGGATATGGGAATAATCATGGAAGGTGAAACATCAATACTTTTTCAAATGGTTGCCAAACCATCTTTATTAGAAAGGATAAAAAGTTTTCAGGCTAATGATGAGGAGTTTCAAAAGAAAATTAATGCTGTGAACAATGGGAGATTGAGTGACTTCATATATGAAGATGGAATTTTGAAATTTGGGAAGAGACTTTGTGTTCCTAACATACCTGATCTAAAAAGGGAATTGTTAGATGATGCTCATAGCTCTAATTTCTCTATAAACCCCAGTAGCACTAAGATGTATAGATATTTGAAGGAACATTTTTGGTGGGACAACATGAAGAGGGAGATTTCTGATTTTGTGTCAAGATGTATGGTTTTTCAACAAGTGAAAGCTGGAAGGAAACAACCTGGAGGAGTCATGCAACCTCATCCCATACCTGAGTGGAAGTGGGATAATATTACGATGGACATTGTCATGGGACTACCAAAGACTACTAGAAGGAACGATGCAACATGGGCCATTGTTGATTGTCTTACCAAGTCAGCACATTTTCATGCTATAAGAGAACATTTACCACTTGAACGTCTAGCAAGACTATATATTAATGAAGTTGTAAGACTTCATGGAGTACCCCTATCAATTTTTTCTGATCGTGATCCCTGTTTTACATAAATATTGTGGAAAAGTATTCAGAAATCTCTGGATACTGAACTTCATTTGAGCACTGCCTACCACCCTCAAACTGATGGACAATCAGAACAGACTATTCAAACCTTAGAAGACATGTTGAGATCATGCTCACTTGACTTTCAAGGTATGTGGGATTAATATTTACCTCTAGTAGAATTTTATTATAACAATAGCTTCCATTCAAGTATTCAGATGGCACCATATGAAGCGTTATATGGAAAGAGATGTTGCACACCAACCTGTTGGGATGATGTTGGTGAAAGAAAACTCGTAGGCCCCAAACTTGTTGAGGAAATGATGGAAAAGGTGAAGGTAATCCAAACCCACATCAAAGCAGCTAAAAGTAGGTAGAAGAGCTATGCTGATAACTGAAGGAAGCATTTAGAATTTCAGGTAGGAGATCATGTTTCCTTGATGGTATTTTCATGGAAGGAAATTATACGATTTTGTAATAAGGGTAAATTGAGTCCCAGGTACATCAGACCTTTCGAAATTCTAGAATGAATTGGGGCTGTAGAAAACTATTTGGCAATGCTTCCAAGTCTCTCCAAAGTTCATGATGTGTTCCACATATCACTGTTGAGAAAATACACACCTGACCCAACACATGTGCTCACCTATGAGGAATTATAACTGGAACCCGATCTTTCTTATTGTGAAGATACTGTCAAAATTCTTGATATAAGAGAACAAGTGTTGAGAAACCAGACGACTCATCTGGTAAAAGTTCTATGGAGAAACCATAAAATGGAAGAAGCAATGTGGGAACCCAAGGAACTTATAATGAAGAACCACCCAGATCTTTTTATACAGTAATATTATAGAAATTTCGAAGATTAAATTATTTTAAGGAGGGGAGAATATAACACCCCAAGCTTCCATGGTACCTTTCCCTTTGAATAATACAGTAGCTTGTGTTGTATGAAACTTCGAGTTCAAACACACCACAACCAATCAAACTTGCCGTTAGGAATATTAATAACCAATTTTTGAAATTTTATAAATTTTATCCTTCAATATGGACTTCATTTTTGGATTCGGAATATCAAAATTAGCTTAGGGTGAATTTTTGGCATTTTTCTGAAAACTTTCAATTTTTGATGAATAGTGAAAAACACTGAGTTATTGTTTAAAACCGACTTTTTATTTTAATAATTATTTATTTTATTTAAATTTATTTTAGGTCAAAATAGATACATAATACCTATATAAGTTCAATGTAATTCATGGGAGTCAGTTTATAATAATTTTAGATATATAAAAATTTTATCGAACTTTTTACCGTCTTTTACCCACCTCCTAGGAGCATTTACAAATTTTCATAAAACTTAATTATACTGCTTATGTAAATTGAATTTCAAAAATCCGATAGACACGATTTATATCAGTAAGTAAAATTTGGTTTAATGAGATAAAAATAATTTTTGGTGAATAGTAACTTTTGACTTTTATTTACCACGGTTAAAAGTAAATAGAGTAATTAATGGTAAAAATGATATTATTATTACCCTAACACATGTCACAATTCTATTGGATAAGTTTAATTAGACCAAAAACAACCTTAGTAATAAAATATGATCCTTTAGGTCCACTTGTATTAGATTAGGACATTTATTATTCTTTAATTCAAAGAAGATTTAAAAGTGTTAAATTCAAAGTTTAATAGCTAAACCATTTTAATATAGGGATACACATATGATAAATTCGACTATAAATATTAATTATAAAGCTAAAAATATTTCCTACATAATTTTATTTTATTTATAATTTTTAGACATTAAATAATTTAATTTATTTACGACACAATGATGATGCAATAATTACCTTATTAATGAAATATTAAAATAATTGATATTATAAATATTAAAATAAATATAATTTGAGTCTTTTTATAAATTCCACTAATTTTATAGGTTAATATGACATGTTAGGGTTGATTAAATGAATTTTTTTGAAGTAATAATGTTTTTATGAATTTATAAAAAACAAAATACCAAATAGTGTCAAATTGATATAAAATAGTTTTTAAAACAAATATTATATTATTAATTGATGTAATATTCCTAAAAATATAATGTTCAGACAAATGACTTAGATAAGGTTATATATATTAATAATTAACCACTTGGGGTTCTCTTGTCTTGTTATAGTAAGTTTATTAACCATATAATATAAAAACACAAAGAGACATGGTAAATGTCAAACTAATTAACTAAGAGTTAAATCTAAAAGATAAGGTTAATATAGTAACCCAAACCTGTCTAAAACCTATTTTTTGAGTATTTTTAGACCCATACCCACCTTAGTCTCTAAATAAATCATTTTAGAGCCATTAGAAACCGAAAATGATTATAAAATAACATTTCAATCTTTTCCTAAGGTACCCCTCACCCCTCTTATAAAAGGGCACTTCCCCTTCTCTCAAATTCACACCTTCAAAGCCATTTTTCTTGGCCAAAACCAGCCCAAATATCCTATCAACTATACTCCCTTAATCCTAGAGGACTTCCTTTACCCATAAATCAAACCTAATGATCCCTTTTGATCAAATCAAAAGGAAGAACCCAAAAAAGAGGTAAATATTTCATCACCTCTTTCAAGTTTTTTCTTCTTCCACTTCTTATTTCCTTGTTGTTTCCATTATAAAATAATAACTCCAGTATCTTATATATACTGTGAGGTTATTATAAATATGGTACAACCATATTCATTATTCTATCCATCCTTTGAATGACATGTCACCATACGTGCGTACGCACGACTTACCATCTCCACGTCGTGGTGTAGTTGTTATTCAATACATTATTATTTGTATGGGTATAATAATGATTTATAATTGATGTAAATAATAAATATAACATGATAATAATTCTTTATACATGATATACCATCAAATTATATATTATTTTAATATCAAAAGAATGATATTGTCGCTTGTGTGTACGTACGGATTACCGTCTCCACAAACACAATGAGATTCATTCCCCATCATATCCATTAAAGAATAATTATCATTTGATGATTAAAAATAATGTTTAAAGACTTAATATCAATATGAATATGAATAAGGTACATCCTATCCATAAAAAATATTTCTTATGTAACAAATCATATAAATGAAAACGAATCAGTTAACACCTGAAACGACGATAATACTAAAATATTATTAACAAAGCAATATTAGAAGATCATATATGACATCATATTAATGTATATGGTTATTGTATAATTTAATAACAATTATTTCACCATTATATAGGAGGTTAATCTACCCTCTACAAAGGGAAAGTACAAGGTAAGGGTTAATTTCACAATCTCTTCATTATCCGAGGTTGTTTATACATAATTATCTACCAGGACCTCTTTATCATCCACATTCATGTTTCTTAAAAATGTATTTCAATTTTTTTTTACTATTTACTAGACAATGGGTTAAATTAATTTATACCCTTATTTGACCTTATATGTTTTGGAAGGAATCTTTCCATTGCTTTCCTAACAAGGTACTTTATGACATTTTCGACAAAATTAAGGTAAGAATGTTTATTTTAACTTATATGGCTGGTGCGGATATTTTCCCGCCGTTATAACATCGTCAAAGCTTCCCTTAAAAGATTATAATAATATTTTCAAAATAAATATTTTATTTTATAATTATATGACTTTTAAATGATTTCAAAATAGAAAGATATATTTCTCAAAAAAAGTTTTGATTTCATATATGTCAACATCCTTTGATGAATTTTAAGCTTGTTTGAAGTTGATTTATTATGATACAAATCTTCCATATTGTATTGAAGGTTTTGTAATATGTTTGACTATGGATGTGTTATTTTTATACCATTCATGGTTTATGGATAAAGTATTGACATTTCTTATGCTAGTTTTAATACGAATGTTTATGTTATGTTTAAACCTTTTCATGTGAGAAATGTATTGGACTTAGTAAGTGACGGGTAGAGCCCGCTATAGCTCCTCAGTGCATCAGTAGGTCTCATGAGACAACTAGACGTGGAATTGGCCAAGGCCTTTCCGAATTTGATATATATGGTTTTGGCTGTGGCCTAAATCATTTTTATATGTCTTCGCCGAGGCTTTGACAAAATGTTTCAGAATGTCCGATATTATACATTCCCTCATTATGAAAATAATATTGATGGTTCATGTGGTTATTCGACTAGTAGAATACCCATGACTATGTTTTATTATGGTATTATTTACTCAACTCATATTCCTACCATAAAAGTGTTCATGTTTATTATTTGTAAAGGTATGTGTTTTCAATTAGTCACCATGCTTAATATTTATGTTATCTTTCACTATATTGCTTACCCTTAGTGAGCGTTTGAGCTTACCCCTTTCTTTTGTTTCATTTTCCCAGGATATGAAGAAGTTAGTTATGAGTGACTTGTAGGCATATTCTAGGAGGCTTGGATGTTTCTAAGGGAATAAATTAGTGTTTTATTTCTTTTCAAGTTGTAAAGTTGAACTTATGTATGAATCTTATTTCCAATAATACTAAACTGATCGGTCTTTTGGGACATGATTTCCTTATGATCATGACAATGTTATATAATAATGCACCAACTCTGGGTAACTGGGGTCGGGGCATTACAGTTGGTATCAGAGGACATTTAGTACAAACCTTGGAAACTAGATTTAGATAAACTCTGATTAGAGCACATTATCTTAAGATAGATTTTGAGGATTAGTATAGAAGAACTTCCTAGAATTTTGGTATTGTAGAGATTTTGTGATTTTTCTGAGAAATAATGTTGTACCTCTCGTACCCCTCAAGGTTTAATTTTCATGATCACAATCACTCTCTTATTTATTTAATATTGTTTTAAGTGTTTTTGGATGATAGGCTTAAATTCAGGGTGCCAAGGAATTGGGCCAAGAAGGCCAAGAAGGCAAAAAGCCAAAGTGGACTGAAATTCAGTCCATCGGCCAACCGGTGGTTTCACCACCGGCCAACCGATGGACCCTGCACAGAAGGCTGAGCCACTGCCTCAGCACCGGCCAACCGGTGGCCTCAGCACCGGCCAGCCAGTGGCACCCAGCCAGCACAGTGTTTGCTACTGCCTCAGCACCGGCCAACCGGTGGCCTCCTCACCGGCCAGCCGGTGGAGCCTGAGCCCGAGCCCTCCTCCATTTTGCACACACCGGCCAACCGGTGGCTCAGTACCGGTCAGCCGGTGGAGCCAGTCAAACTAGCCGTTGGGCTTTTGACCAGCCTGTCCACTTGGTTTCCAACGGCTCCGAAGGCCTCTAACGGCCATATGAGGGTTCCCCCTCTATAAATAAAGGACTAGGAACCCCCGGAAGCCTAAGGAACATAGTCGGAACAATTGTGAAGCCAACGGACACATTTCTCATCATTTGGCGAACCTCCGGCGGACTTCCTCCAAGGAACCCCAATCGATCCAACTCAATTCCACATCCAAGGAGCATCACCAAAGAAGCTTGGGAGTGCACGTCTTCAACTCCAATCATCCATTAGCGCCCAAGGCTTCTCCAAATACGGTTTTTCTTGTTTTATTCATTTTGAGCATCAAATTGGGTTTGTGCCTACAAACCCCCATCTCTTTCATTCCTCTCTTCATTTGGGTTTTCACACCACCTTTAAGGTGTGAAGAGGTTAGTCAAGCCTTTCCTTTTAAAAGGCTTGAGTCAAAGGTGAGCTAGCCTTCACCCGTAAAAAGGCTAGTGGGTTTCTTGCTCAAACCATTAAAAAACAAGCTGTAATAGGTGAGCTAGCCTTCACCTGTAAAAAGGCTAGTGGGTTTCTTGCTACAACCATTGAAAAGCAAGCGGTAGTAAATCTCTCAACGGTTGAGTTGGTAGTGGAGACGTAGGCCATGTTTTAGGCCGAACTCCGTTATCAATTTTGTGTCTTGCCTCATTTATTTCCGATGCACTTTCAACTTTGATTTTAATTTGTTAATCATTTTTTAAAAGGCAATTCACCCCCCCTCTTGCCATCACTTCCTTTCTTTCTCCGCCTAACAATTGGTATCAGAGGAAAATTTGAGTAATACACTAACCGGTTTCAAATTTAAGATCCATTGTGATGGCTTCAACCTCTTTCGCCCCCGAAGGATATTCTTTGGGTCGTGCTCCATTTTTTTATGGAACCGACTATAATTATTGGAAAACCCGCATGACCACATTTCTTAGAAGTATAGGCTATCCCATTTATAAAATTGTCATGCATGGTTATTCTTTATCTACTCCCGATGAATCCAAATGGACTCAAGCCGACATTAAAAATTTCGAGCTTGATGGCAAAGCCATGAATGCTCTTCATTGCAGCCTTGATCGTAATGAATTCAATCGAGTTTCCACATGCACCTCCTCACACAAAATCTGGAAACTTTTGGAGGTTACCCATGAGGGGACCAACAAAGTTAAGGATACTCGATTGGACATGTATCGTCAAGATTTTGAGTCTTTTTCCATGCATCCTTCTGAAAATATAACTGAAATGTTTACTCGCTTTACTGACGTTTGAAATGGTAGAAAGTCCCTTGGTGATGATGTGTCTACAGAGACAATGGTCAAGAAGATCCTATGGATCCTACCAAGCTCATGGGCTCCAAAGGTAACAGAAATCCAAGAAGCAAAGGACATAAAGAACATGCCGGTCGAAGAGCTCATCGGATCACTCATGACTTATGAGATCACCATGAGGAGGCAAGCTGAAAAGGAAGGCAAACCAATCAAAACTCCAAAGAACATCGCCTTCAAGGTACAAAACGAAGAAAGCTCATCCTCCTCATCTTCTTCCTCTTCAAGCGACGATTCTGAAATGGAGGATCTTGCCTGCAAGATGCACAAGTTCATGAAGAAGCACAAAAAGAAGAAATCCCGCAAGGCCCGCAAGGCTCAACCCAACGAAAAATCCGAGCCCAAGGTAAAATGTTACGGGTGTGGCGAGAAAGGCCATTAAAAGCCCGATTGCCCACTCAACAAGAAAAAGGCCAAGCAAAAGGAGAAGAAGAAGGCATTCAAGGCCACATGGAGTGATAGCTCCACATCCTCCTCCTCCTCCTCAAGTGACAACGGTAACAAATGCCTAATGGCATTTCATGAGGTAACATCTTCCGACTCCTCTTCCTCTAGTTCTTCAAATTCTTTCAATCACATGTCTTATGAGGATCTCCAACATGCGAGAGATCAATTGGAGGAAGGTTTTCACGAACTTTCTTCCAAATTTGTTGCTTTAAAAAAGAATTTCAAAAAACTCTCTTCTGAAAAAGAACAACTTCTCAAAGAGAAGGAAGAGTTGACCCTCAAAATCAAAAATCTTCCCGATGTTGATTCCATGGAATCAACTATCAAAGATCTAAGGGAGACTCTAGCCAAGTTTACCCAAGGGGAACAAAATTTGAACAATTTTCTAGGTTCCCAACGCATATCAAGAACCACCGAAGGGCTTGGCTATTCCAAGCAAGCTTCCTCTTCCCATGCACCTACTATTTTTGTAAGGGGGAGCTCTCAATTTAAATTTTGTAATTATTGCAAAAAACCTGGGCACTTAATCTATGAGTGAAATTGTAAAAATGCCCAGTATGGTAGGCCCAAAACCATTTCTTTCAATGATGAATTTTTTAGGAGAAGACCCGCCACTAGACAAGTATGGATTGAAAAATCCCTCTTAGCGAGTCTCTCCGGACCGAAATTTGTCTCGGTTTCAAACACCACTCCCCGGTGATTTGTTGTTTTTATTTAGGGGGAGTTAGGATCATTTAAGCCTTTTTGTGTATTCAAATTCTTTTTCAATTTCAAAATTTTCGATTCAAACTTTCTATTTCAACACTTGGTATCAAATTTTTTAATTCTAAATTGTTATTCAATTTTTCATTCAAAAACTTTCAATTCAAACTGTTATTCAATTTTTCATTCAAAAACTTTCAATTCAAACTGTTATTCAATTTTTCACTCAAAACTTTCAATTCAAATTTCAAAAATTTCAATTGATTTAAATTCTCTATCTCATTTTTCAACGTTTCCCTCAATCAAGTTTTATACCCCGTGCTATTTTGATAATCACAAAGGGGGAGAAATTCTTGGTTGATTGGGGGAGAAATCCTTTAAAGCATGCTTTTCATTTCATTTTTACATTTCTTGATTTGGTGATTGTGATCATCAAAATAGGGGGAGATTGTTGTACCTCTCGTACCCCTCAAGGTTTAATTTTCATGATCACAATCACTCTCTTATTTATCTAATATTGTTTTAAGTGTTTTTGGATGATAGGCTTAAATTCAGGGTGCCAAGGAATTGGGCCAAGAAGGCCAAGAAGGCAAAAAGCCAAAGTGGACTGAAATTCAGTCCACTGGCCAACCGGTGGTTTCACCACCGGCCAGCCGATGGAACCTGGAAAGAAGACTGAGCCACTACCTCAGCACCGGCCAACCGGTGGCCTCAGCACCGGCCAGCCGGTGGCACCCAGCCATCACAGTGTTTGCTACTGCCTCAGCACCGGCCAACCGGTGGCCTCCTCACCGGCCAGCCAGTGGAGCCTGAGCCCAAGCCCTCCTCCATTTTGCACACACCGGCCAACCGGTGGCTCAGTACCGGTCAGCCGGTGGAGCCAGTCAAACTAGCCGTTGGGCTTTTGACCAGCCTGTCCACTTGGTTTCCAACGGCTCCGAAGGCCTCTAACGGCCATATGAGGGTTCCCCCTATATAAATAAAGGACTAGGAACCCCCGGAAGCCTAAGGAACATAGTCGGAACAATTGTGAAGCCAACAGACACATTTCTCATCATTTGGTGAACCTCCGGCGGACTTCCTCCAAGGAACCCCAATCGCTCCAACTGAATTCCACATCCAAGGAGCATCACTAAAGAAGCTTGGGAGTGCACGTCTTCAACTCCAATCATCCATTAGCGCCCAAGGCTTCTCCAAATACGGTTTTTCTTATTTTATTCATTTTGAGCATCAAATTGGGTTTGTGCCTACAAACCCCCATCTCTTTCATTCCTCTCTTCATTTGGGTTTTCACACCACCTTTAAGGTGTGAAGAGGTTAGTCAAGCCTTTCCTTTTAAAAGGCTTGAGTCAAAGGTGAGCTAGCCTTCACCCGTAAAAAGGCTAGTGGGTTTCTTGCTCAAACCATTAAAAAGCAAGCTGTAATAGGTGAGCTAGCCTTCACCTGTAAAAAGGCTAGTGGGTTTCTTGCTACAACCATTGAAAAGCAAGCGGTAGTAAATCTCTCAACGGTTGAGTTGGGAGCGGAGACGTAGGCCGGGTTTTAGGCCGAACCCCGTTATCAATTTTGTGTCTTGCCTCATTTATTTCCGCTGCACTTTCAACTTTGATTTTAATTTGTTAATCATTTTTTAAAAGGCAATTCACCCCCCCTCTTGCCATCACTTACTTTCTTTCTCCGCCTAACAAATACATCCCTGTCTGGATATAAGTAGGTAGAGGCAGCTCTGGAACAGATGTTCCTAGGGATAAAACCCGAAAACACTAATTTAAGCTAGACTCGAACGAGCCTTGCTGTACTCTTGGTTATGACATTCCCGGGGGATATACTTAGGATAATTATCATTTTCTTTATAAACCATTATGAAGGGTTTATGAGTATATACTTTATCAAAGATTTTTTTTATGATTATGGATTATATCCATAAACTTTTCAATTTATGTTAAGTTTTTTAAAAGTATAGAATTATATATTTCGATTCATAAACTAATCTAGTTTATGCCATTGTTTAGAAATGGCGCCTAGTGGAAGGAATAAAAACCATATCAATGCACGTAATCCATATAGGGATTTCCCTCCTACTCAATATAATTATAGCAGAGTTGGTGAAGCAACTGGTGCTAATCATCTTATGACCATACTGGGACAACTCACTCAGGTTGTGAATAATAACCTTACCCGTATGGAGCACCCTAATCCACAACGTGGAGGATCAATGTTAGAACACTTAATGAGGAAACAACCAAAAACATTTAATGGGAATACAAATCCATTAGTGGATGAGCAATAAATAAATTCCTTAGAGAAAATATTTCACGCTTTGGGGAGTAGTGAAAGGGAAAAAGTTGTCATGATAGTTTATCAGCTCACTGAAGATGCCGATCAATGGTGGTAATTGATTCAAAACAAAAAGGAAGATGAAGAAGTGTCTAGTATGTAGTGGAGGAAGTTTAAAGGACTTTTCTTAGAAAAATACTTTCCTCGTGACCATCGAGCAGATATGGAAAGGAAATTTCTGAGTCTGAGGCAAAAAGAGGATGAGAATATCGTAATGTATGAATCTAACTTTAAAAGGTTAGCAAGGCATGCTGTAGATTATATATGTAACCCAAGAAGTAAGATTTAATGTTTCTTTTATGGGTTAAAACCATTTCTCCGTCAAGCATTAGTATCAAAATCCTTCTCATCGTACTAAGATATTGTCTCGTGTGCTATCAAGATAGAAAATGAATTCTATAAGTCTTACAACTTTAAAGCAAAGCAAGAGAAGAAGAGATCTGCTGAACACTATAGGAAAGGAAATAAGGAAACAGGGAAGAAGGGAACCCTGTGATAATTGTGGAAGGAAGCACCCTGGTGCCTGTCTAAAAGGAAAAGGAGTATGCTACAAATGTGGAGAGAAAGTCCATCTTACTGGTGATTTTAAGGGAAAGAAAGATGCTACCAATGTTCAATGCTACAATTTTAGGGATATGGGAAATTATGAAAATGAATTTCCTAAGTGTTAGGGAAAATTATCTCAGAAAAGGCCAAGGGATCAAGGCCAAGCTTATGCGATCACTACTGTTGAGGTTGAAGCTCTGAAAGACATGGTGGCAGGTAATTTAATGGTTTCCTCAAGTTTAGCCAATGCTTTATTTGATTATGGATCATCACATTGTTTCATATCTTCCCAGTTTACTAAGAAAATTAGATATTTCCAATTTGATTTAACAAGGGAGTTGTCAGTCAAAAATCCTAAGGGAAGTATCATTGCAACAAAGTTTTGTGAATCAGTTCCCATTAGGGAATATAAATGTTCTTTATCCGCTAATCTCATCATCATACCCATTATCGAATTTGATATAATCCTCGAAATGGATTGGCATTCGGACCATGATGCGAAAAGTTATTATAAGAAGAATGAGGTTACAATTTTTGATGATGATAAGGAGTACCTTATCTTTAGAGTAGAAACGTCACCACCTGATTCTTATCTAGATCCACCCCCAGTAGCTCAACTAAATTCAATTATTGGGGAGGAAGAGAACGAAATAACTGTGGGTGAGGAAAGGAATGTTCAAACAGAGGACATACCTATTGTGCAAGAATATGTTGATGTGTTTCTATAGGATTTACCTAGACATCCTCCAAAATGAGAAATTTATTTTTCCATTTATTTAATTCCTGGTTCAAGGCCCATATCGAAGACCCCTTATAGAATGGCCACTGTGGAATTTGTGTAACTTAAGAAAAAACTAGAGGAATCGAGTAATAAAAGATTTATTTTCCCTAGTGTTTCTCCATGGGGAGCCCCTGTTTTTTTTTGTTAAGAAGAAAGATGGATATATGAGTTTGTGCATTGACTAAAAGGAGATCAATGATATAACAATAAAGAACAAGTATCCCCTACCTCACATTGATTATTTATTTGACCAACTTCATGGAGCACAATATATTTCAAAGATTGACCTTCGATCTGGATATCATCAATTATGTGTGAAAAAGGAAGACATTTTAAAAACAACATTTCGAACTAGGTATGAGCATTACGAGTTTACAGTAACACCTTTTGGATTGACTAATGCACCCTCTGTCTTCATGGATATAATGAATAGAGTTTTAAAGGAATATCTTGATGACTTTGTAGTGGTATTTATTGATGATATCTTGGTATACTCCAAAATCTACGAAGATCATGAAAAGCACTTGCTCATTATTCTAAAGACTCTTAGAAGAAATGAATTATATGGGAAATTTAGAAAGTATGAATTATGGATTCAGGATATTTCTTTTCTTGGACATATTGTCTCCATGTATGGAATCTCTGTTGATCCTTCAAAGACTAAGCCAATCCAATAATGTCAAGCACTGACAAGTATAACTGAGGTATGCAATTTTATTGGTTTAGTAGGTTATTATTGATGTTTCATCTAGATTTTTCTTGGTTGGATAACCCATTAACAAAGCTCACACGTAAAGAGGTTAAATTTTCTTGGACAAAAGATCGTGAAGAATGTTTTAAATAACTGAAGAGAAGACTAGTCAATGCTCTTATATTGACTCTACCATCATGGAATGATGGGTTTGTTATTTATAGTGATGCTTAAAAGAAAGGAATTGGTTGTTTCCTTATGCAGAATGATATAGTTATTTCCTATGCATCATGGCAACTAAAAATTCATGAGAAAAATTATCCTACTCATGATCTTGAGTTATCAGCTGTAATCTTTTCTTTGAAGATATGGAGACATTATCTATATGGTGAAAAATTTGAGATATATACTGAGCACAAGAGTTTTAAGTATATTTTCTCACATAAATAACTCAACATGAGGCAAAGGAGATGGCTTGAACTACTCAAGGATTATGATTTCACAATACACTACCACCCAAGGAAGTCAAATAAGGTGGCAGACACTTTGAGCAGAAAGGATCATGGAGTTTTGAACAATATGAGAGTTTAAAGGCATCCTATTTTCATAAATCTAGTGAAAATATATATGGGAATAATCATGGAAGGTGAAACATCAATACCTTTTTAAATGGTTTCCAAACCATATTTCCTAGAAAGGATAAAAAGTTATCAGGCTAATGATGAGGAGTTTCAAAAGAAAATTAATGCTGTTTTCAATGGGAGATTGAATGACTTCATATATGAAGATGGAATTTTGAAATTTGGGAAGAGACTTTGTGTTCCTAACATACCTGATCTAAAAAGGGAATTGTTGGATGATGCTCATAGCTCCAATTTCTCTATACACCCCAGTATCACTAAGATGTATAGAGATTTGAAGGAACATTTTTGGTGGGAAAACATGAAGAGGGAGATTGCTGATTTTGTGTCAAGATGTATGGTTTGTCAACAAGTGAAAGCTGGAAGACAACAGCCTGGAGGAGTCATGCAACCTCCTCCCGTACCTGAGTGGAAATGGGATAATATTACGATGGACTTTTTCATGGGACTACCAAAGACTCCTATAAGGAATGATGCAATATGGGTCATTGTTGATCATCTTACCAAGTCAGCACATTTTCTTGCTATAAGAGAATATTTACCACTTGAACATCTAGAAAGACTATATATTAATGAATTTGTAAGACTTCATGGAGTACCCCTATCAATTGTTTCTGATCGTGATCCCCATTTTACATAAAGATTGTGGAAAAGTCTTCAGAAAGCCCTGGATACTGAACTTCGTTTGAGCACTGCCTACCGCCCTCAAACTGATAGACAATCAGAACAGACTATTCAAACCTTATAAGACATGTTTATATCATGTTCACTTGACTTTAAAGGTATGTGGGATCAATATTTACCTATGGTAGAATTTTCTTATAACAATAGCATCCATTAAAGTATTCAGATGAAACCATATGAAGCGTTATATGGAAAGAGATGTGGCACACCAACCTTTTGGGATGATGTTGGTGAAAGAAAACTCATAGGCCCAGAACTTGTTGAGGAAATGATGGAAAAGGTGAAGTTAATCCAAACCCACATCAAAGCAGCTCAAAGTAGGTAGAAGATCTATGCTGATAACTGACAGAAGGATTTGGAATTTCAGGTAGGAGATCATGTTTTCTTGAAGGTATCTCCATGGAAGGGAATTATATGATTTGGTAAGAAGGGTAAATTGAGTCCCAAGTACATCGGACCTTTCAAAATTCTAGAACAAATTGGGGCTGTAGAATACCATTTGGCAATGCCTCCAAGTCTCTCCAAATTTCATGATGTGTTCCACATATCACTATTGAGAAAATACATGCCTGACCCAATGCATGTGCTCACCTATGAGGAATTAGAACTGGAACCCGATCTGTCTTATTGCGAAGAGCCTGTCAAGATTCTTGATACAAGAGAACAAGTGTTGAGAAACTGAACGACTCGTGAGGTAAAATTTCTATGGAGAAACCATAAAATGGAAGAGGCAACGTGAGAACCCGAGGAACTTATGATGAAGAACCACCCAGATCTTTTTATGTAGTAATATTCTAGAAATTTTGAGGACAAAATTATTTGAAGGATGAGAGAATGTAACAACCCAAGCTTCCATAGTATGTTTCCCTTTGCATAATATAGTAGCTTGTATTGTGTGCAACTTAGAGTTCAAACACACCACAACCAATCAAACTGGACGTTATGAATAGTAATACCCACTTTTTGAAATTTTATAAATTTTATCTTTCAAAATGGACTTCATTTTTGTATTTTTAATATTGAAATTAGCTTAAGGTGAATTTTTGGTTTTTTTATAAAAACTTTCAATTTTTGATGAATAGTGAAAAACACTGAGTTATTGTTTAAAATCGACTTTTTATTTAAATAATTATTTATTTTATTTAAATTTATTTTAGGTCAAAATAGATACATAATACCTATATAATTTCAAGGTAATTCATTGGAGTCAGTTTATAATAATTTTAGATATATAAAACTTTTATCGAACTTTTCACCGTCTTTTACCCACTTCCTAGGAGTATTTGCAAATTTGCATAAAACTTAATTTTATCGCTTCTGTGAATTGAATTTTAAAAATATGAGATAAAAAGTTGATATTAGTAAGTAAAATATGGTTCAATGAGATGAAAATAATTTTTGGTGAATAATAACTTTTGACTTTTATTTACCCCAGTTAAAAGTAAATAGGGTAATTAAAGGTAAGAATGATATTATTATTACCCTAACACATGTCCTAATTCTATTGTATAAGTGTAGTTCGACCAAAAACAACCTTAGGAATAAAATATGATCCTTTAGGTCCACTTGGATTATATTAGGACATCTATTATTCTTTAATTCAAATAAGAGTTAAAAGTTTTAAATTCAAAGTTTAATAACTAAACCATTTTTAATATAGGGTTACACATAAGATAAATTCGACTATAAATATTCATTAGAAATCTAAAAATATTTCCTACATAATGGTATTTTATTTATAATTTTTAGACATTAAATAATTTAATTTATTTATGACATAATGAGGATGGAGTAATTACCTTATTAACGAAATATTAAAATAATTGATATTATAAATATCCAAATAAATGTAATTTGAGACTAATTTTATGAATTAAAATAATTTTCTAGGTTAATATGACATGTTAGGGTTGATTAAATTAATTTTTTCTAAGTAATAATGCTGTTATGAATTTAGAAAAAACAAAATACCAAATAGTGTCAAATTGACATAAAAGAGTTTTTAAAACAAATATTATATTATTAATTGATATAATATTCCTAAAAATATAAGATTCAGAAAAATGACTTATATAAGGTTATATATATTAATAATGAACCAATTGGGGTTCTCTTGTCTTGTTAGAGTAAGTTTATTAACCATATAATATAAAAATACAAAGAGACATGGTAAATGTCAAACTAATTAACTAAGAGTTAAATCTAAAAGATAAGGTTAATATAGAAACCCAAACCTATCTGAAACCTATTGGTTGAGTGGTTTTCGACCCATCCCCACCTTATCCTCGAAATAAATCATTTTGGATCTGTTAGAAACCGAAAATGATTATATTATAAAATATTATTTCAATCTTTTCCTAAGGTGCCCCTCACCCCTCTTATAAAAGGGCACTTCTCCTTCTCTCAAATTCACAACTTCAAAGCCATTTGGTTCGGCCAAAACCTGCCCAAATATACTCTCAACTATCCTCCCTTCATCCTATAGGTATTACTTTAGTCATAAAGCCAACATAAGGAGCCCTTTTGATCAAATCAAAAGGAAGAACCCGAAGAAGAGGTAAGTATTTCATCACCTCTTTCAAGTTTTTTATTCTTCCACTTCTTATTTCCTTGTTGTTTCCACTATAAAATAATAACTCCAGTATATTATATATACTGTGATTTTACTATAAATATGGTACAACCATATTCATTATTCTATCCATCCTTTGAATGAAATGTCACCATACGTGCGTACGTACAACTTACCGTCTCCACGTCGTGGTGTAGTTGTTATTCAATACATTATTATTTGGATGGATATAATAATGATGTATAATTGATGTAAATAATAAATATAACATGATAATGATTTTTTATATATGATATACCATCCAATTATATACTATTTTAATATCAAAAGAGTGACATTGTCGCTCGTGCGTACGTACGGATTACCGTCTCCACGAACACGATGGGATTCATTCCCCATCGTATCCATTCAAGAATAATTTTCATTTCATGATTAAAAATAATGTTTAAAGACTTAATATCATTCTGAATATGAATAATATAAATCCTATCCATAACAAACATTACTTACGTAACAAATCATATAAAGGAAAACGAATCAGTTAACATCCAAAACGACGATAATACTAAAATATTATTAACAAAGCAATATTAGAAGATCATATATGATATCATATTAATGTATATGATTCTTGTATAATTTAATAACAATTATTTTACCATTATACAGGAGGTTAATCTACCCTCGACCAAGCAAAATTACAAGGTAAGGGTTAATTTCACAATCTCTTCATTATCTGAGGTTTTTTATACGTAATTATCTACTAAGACCTCTTTATCATCCACATCCATGTTTCTTAAAAATGTATTTCAAAACATTTTTAATATTTACTAGACAATGATTTAAATTCATTTATACCCTTATTTGACCTTATATGTTTTGGAAGGAATCTTTCCGTCATTTTCCAAACAAGGTACTTTATGACCTTTTTCAACAAAATTAAGGTAAGAATGTTTATTTTAACTTATACGATGGGTGTGGCTATTTTCCCGCCATTATAAAATAGTCAAAGATTCCCTTAAAATCTTATAAGAATATTTTCAAAATAAATGTTTTCTTTTATAATTATATGACTTTTAAATGATTTCAAAATAGAAAGTGATATTTCTCAAAAAAAGTTTTGATTTCATCTATGTCAACATCCTTTGATGGATTTTAAGCTTCTTCGAAGTTGATTTATTATGATAAAAATATTCCATATTGTATTGAAGGTTTTGTGATATGTTTGATTGTGGATGTATTATTTTTATACCATTCATGGTTTATGGATAAATTATTGACATTTCATATTCTAGTTTTAATACGAATGTTTATGTTTTGTTTAAACCTTTTCATATGGGGAATGTATTGATCTTAGTAAGTGACAGGTGGAGCTCGCTATAGCTCCTAGGTGTATTGGTAGGTCTCATGAGACAACTAGATGTGGAATTGGATGAGGAATTTCCCAATTTGATATATATGGTTTTGGCCATGGCCTAAATCATTTTTAGACGTCTTGGCCAAGGCCTTGTCAAAATGTTTCAGAATGTCTGGAATTATACATTCACTCATTATGAAAATAATATTGATGGTTCATGTGGTTATTAGACTAGTAGAATACCCATGACTGTGTTTTATTATGGCATTATTTACTCATATCATATTCCTTCCATAAAAGTGTTCATGTTTATTATTTGTAAAGGCATGTGTTTTCAATTATTTACCATGCTTAATATTTATGTTATCTTCCACTTTATTGCTTAACCTTACTGAGTATTTGATCTCACCCCTTTCTTATGTTTTATTTTCCTAGGATATTAAGAAGTTAATTATGAGTGACTTGTAGGCATAATCTAGGAGGCCTGGATGTTTCTAATGGAATAAATTAGTGTTGTTTTTATTTTCAAGTTGTAAAGTTGAACTTATGTATGAATCTTGTTTCCAATAATACTAAACTGATCGTTCTTTCGGGACATGATTTCCTTGTGATCATGTCAATGTTATGTAATAATGCATTGACTCGGGGTAACTGGGGTCAGGGCATTACACCAAGCCATAACAACTTTGACACCTCGTTCCCCTACGACCAGTCGCTCAAGTCTGATGGCCCTGCCTTCCAAGTAACCCGGGTCATGCCCAACCTGACAGTCACATTGCCTCAAGATGACATCCATGATGCCCAATCCCATGGTCAGAACCACCCAACGTAACCCGACCAAGCCCAACCTATGATCAACATCACTCAAGAATATCTAGGCCATGCCCAACACAACCCAAAGGTTCCAACATATGCAATTCAGCAATTACATCTATAACACATTAAAAAAACACATAAACAGGTAAAACAATCTAAACAGTTGAATTGCACTAGCCCAAGAGTTATCAACAATAGTAATGAGTTCTTGAATGCCTCAAATGGTTCATATCAAAGTTTAATAAACAAAACTCAACAGTTTAATCAAACAAAACAAATATAACCATTTTGGCATTCCCCGACCAAAATGCCCGGATGAGAAACGACCACTCGCCCAACCCCGCTCATGAAAAACAAGTAACAGGGCATACCCAAAGGCATCCCATAGGTCAAATAATAGTTAAACAAGCACTGATAGGTAAAACAGGGTCACACTCAAAATACCCGAAAATGCGCCAAAGGCCGCGCCACCCAAAAGTCTGCAAAAACACAAAAGAGGTATGCACCACCTACCTGAGACTAGTACGATGATACTCCTCCGATAACAACCTCCAATTTGGTCTAAAACGCGATATATCTACAAAATAATCAAAACCGATCAAACCCCTATAACTCATTCTAGAACAGAAATCATGAAGAATGGCTCATGAGGAATCAAGGCCTTACTGAGGGGGTTCCAATGGATCAGATGTCATTTGAATCAGACTCCAGATGAAGAATAAGAAGGGATTTGAAGTCCTGACTGGCTCTCCCCACTCAAACCCATCAAGGGTTTGGGTTTTTCCTCAAAATGAGGCTACTGCCCATTTTAGCAAAAAAAATAAAATGCACGGCGTGTACTTTAGGACTACACGTCGTGTATCATTTTACTATTCATAAGGCAACTGATATTTCTCCGAGGACTTGCCGACTGACAACACAGCGTGTACCTATAGTACACGACGTGTACCTCTTTACCCGACCGACATCCCCAACACACCATTTATATCCCCATACATGGCCCCTCTACATGGCGTGTACAAATAGTACACGAAGTGTACATGCTAAAAACATTCTACCCAACCAACAGGCCTACACACCATGTATGGCCTCCATACGGTCAAATATACATGTTGTGTCTATAACTACACGCTGTGTAGTAAGAAATTCCTACACAGTCATCACACGACATGTATTTGGTGAGCACATGGTCGGTACTTTCCTAACCCTTACACGGTGTGTACTTTTGAGTACATGGCGTGTAGTCTGAAAATTTCCAGAACATCCTAGATTTTCCCAGTTTTCCTAGGGACATGTCAAAAATTCAAAAAGGGTTGGGATTTTGACCCGTTCTAAAAACCTGTGTTTTTACAAGTCATTTGTGGCATGTAGGATGTAGTCTCACTTCAAACCGACAAATGATGTGATCAGTATGACTCAAAGTGCGTGTTTCCAATTTGAAATGACATTTTAATAAAAAACACAAATAACATACTAAAAACTGAGCAAACATATTCGGATTGTTTTGATATTTTAGGATAACAATCCATAAGTAATTTGTGACGTGTAAGAATAAATTGCAACTAAATCTGACACACAATGTGACCGATATAACTTCAAGTGTACCTTTATTTAAAATTTACATTAATTTTAGTAATAAGAACAAGTGACATACTGAAAACTGAGAAAACACATTCTTGTTGTTTTGATACTTTATGAAAACGATATATAACTCTTTTGTGATGTGTAGGGACCAAACTCACCTCTATACAATGCACAGTGTGATCGGTATAACTCAAAGTGCGTCTTTTTATTTAAAATTAATATTTTCTTAATGTATTCTTTCATATTAATGTTTTATTTATTTCTTTATAGTATTACTAACATAAGTTTTTTTTCTAATATAGGTGGATTCTTTTGCCTGAGTTAAGGTAATTTTTTGACAACTTATACCACATACAGACTTTTTTTATAGGGAATCGTGGGCACTAAAAGATGAAACATTAATGTTTTTAAATATTCGTGGATAATTGTAAATGTAATTATACAAAACATTGTTTGAAATGTATATAATAATGTTTTTATTTTGTATTAATGATTTCAAAATTATTTTAATTAAATTATATATTTTGCATACATAGGTTATAGGTCTTTGCTAGGTGTTTTGTTTTTTCTAGGTGTGCTATTATACAAACAGCACACTACAACATGTTGGGCCTTTATCAGCACTATTTCTAGTGCTGATAAAGGGTGGTTTTTATCATCATTAATGAAAGCAGTTATAAAGAGGACCCCCTTTAACAATGATGAGGACAAAAACATTTTTTAGCACTGTTAAATGGATTTTTGCATGCTGTTAGTAGTGGCACATTAAATTAAAGTCGGACTATGAGTAAAAGTTTAGTGGCCACATACCTTAATTAGATAGGAGACCACTTGTCCAATATTGGACTTCAGTTCGAACTAAAATGGTAGAAAATGAAGAAACAAACAGAAACCCTAAAAAATAAGGCATATTAGATAAAAGCGATGAGATGCAGTGAAGGAGATGAAGAATAGAAGGCGAAAGACACTTCGACTCTCCTCAAGCTTCTCAATGCATCTGGTGGTACATGAATTAGTTAAGAGGTGAGTGATATCACACCAAGGAAGAGAGGGGGAGGGGAGGGTCATGCATGAGGGGTTCTTGTCAAAGGAGAGGATGAAAAGGGGGTCTTGGGTTATAAATTCATAAGGGCAAAAAGGTAATTTTCAAATTTTTAAGAGTTGCATGGTTTTGCGACAGAATTTGTTAAACCGTGTGTCAACCATGACATCGACACTATCACAAAACACCCCTCCTCACTTGGTTTGTGCGTGTGGTTTACCAACTGTACACCGATCATGACAACAACTGTGCGCAAATAGTGTGTCTAAGCCCTAGGTCCAAGCCACCCTACACGGTTTAATATGAGATTTGTGTGGTTTCCCTTAAATCATATGTTAACTGTGTCACACAATCATGCACTATAAAAATTGTACTAAAAAGCGCTCCATGCTCAAGGCGCTACATGTTTTATCCTAAACCGTGCACACCAAACCATGCAACTTGGATAAAAACCTTCAAAAACATTCAAAATTCACCCCGAACCTCCCAAGACTTATCTTAGCACCCAAGGAACCTATTGGGCCTCAAATCATATCAAAAAACATATCTTTAAGACATTCATTCTCTCAGATTCTAGATCCAAAACTCGATTTAAAAAAAATGGCTCGTCCACCAAACTCAAAAAATTAAAAATCCACTCATAAATTATTAACGCAGAAAGGGATGGGGTTTTACTATATCGTACCTACAAGTCAACCAATAAATAAATTTTAAACCTAAAAACTGCTAGGTCCAAGGTCTTATACCCAATAAAATAACTAATACCTCACCTAAGCAAACCACATCATTCCGAACATAAATGTGCTATCGAAATTCCCATACGAGCTTTCGTTTATACAATATTAATGTTTGTGTTTTCGGGATAAATAATAATTTATTTAATAAATATTAAATATCTCTTAAAATCCCACCATCTTGAAGGTTTATCAAAATTCATCTTCAGGGTAAACATCGCATTTCTAATTCTACGGAACTATCAAAAAATTTCCCGTGGTCAACCCCCAGTGTAAAATTTTCATTTTACCCCTTTTTGGGCTTCCCTTTGAAACTCAAAAATAAATTAATCCCGGTTTAGTTGTATTGGGTGTTTTATTGATTGTCATTCATATTTTACCAATTTTATATTTTTATTATTTAAGCCGGGTCATGATATTAGTTCTAAAATTGAGTTATATTGAGGGCCAAATGGTCCACAACATTTTTGTTTTGAATAATGTGACTGGAATAGGTAACGATGAACCATTTATCAACTTCTATGGTTTGAAAAGTAAAATATGTTTTTAAATATTTTTTTATTGACCCTGTGATTCCATAGGAACCAATTATTTTAATATGAAATATTTTTGAAAAGGTCATTAATCTACTCGTTATTTCGAGGAGAGGTGTGGCAGTGCATTGATGACACAATGCTGCTTACATAGGCAATGAAGGTCACATGGGCGCTGCACCTTCCTTGCAATTCATCGCTTCCTCACGATTTTTACAATAACTCGTTCACTTTGGATCAACTCATACATTTAATATAGATTTTAAATCATATAATTAATTAATAATATTAAACGTGGAACAGATAAGCTATACACAATATTTTAAAAAAATGTATAATAATGCAGTTCAGATTTAAAAAAATGCTCCGTTAGTGGTGGACCTCCTCATGATAATATATATATAAATGAACATAATAATATTTTTTTTAAAAAAGTGATGATGATGGTATAATATTTATTAAACACTAATACATTTATAAATTTATTATCAAATTTCAAAAAAGTGATCATACAGATTAATATTATTCACTATTTATTTTAAGTAAATAATTTTATTTAGTTTTTGTGGTCACATTTATTCTACAAAATGATATCTCATATCTGTGATAGGCAGACCACTCCACTATTAGTGACATCTTCGCGTGACTCCTCCTTCGCCCCACTATCCTAAGGTGTCTCCTTTTTCACCCCATGTTTCGATTGATCTGTATGCTACTTCATCACCCTATGAATTTTGAATGTGAGATATGTCTACTAATCCCATGATCTTGATACAATTTATTTATATTTCCAATATATCAGTATGTTATCTTCCCCTTTGAGCTCATTCATATCATGGGTGCAAACATTGATTCAACTTCTTCTTGTTTTTGGTATATCTTTGTTTTGTTTTCACTAATATGGATCACACCTTTATCAATGTACAAAATGACTTTTATTAATAATAAAAAAGCATTGATGTCACTATGATAGATACAATATTTATTAACTTGCAAAAATGATATTATCAACACTAAAAAAATGTCGACATTGTAAGTGCCTTTAAAAAGCAAATGTTTTTATCAATGATATAAATAGAGCTGATAAAAACACACTTTATTAGTACTAAAAAATTCTTATAAAGGTGGTATTTTTCAAAAAAAAAAACAGCGCTGATGAATGGTTATTTTATCCAAAATACTTCTAACGTTGATAAAAGCGACGATTTGCAACAATGTGGTGTTATATTTACAACACATTTCAGCATCTCATTCAAAATAAAATTAGAATTTAATTTCAAATAAATTTACATGACAATAAATTGAGATTATAAATAAATATACAACACAAACATTTAAGTACACTACAATCAGACTAGTATGTACAATTTATTACAAACATTACATTTTCACACAAATTCAAAAACACCATGGGTGATCTTGTATTCTGAAGTCTTTGAGGCCCCCTTTCAAAAGAGACCAATCATGCTACTAGTTTCTAAACACACAAACACAACTTGAAAACAAAAGAAGAGTGTGCCTATAATAAAAAAACAATGCCTAGGTTAGTAATAGTACAATGAAATATATTTATGATACAATGCATTAATAAAATGTCATTTTTAAACTGAAAACACGCATTTCGAGTCACATCGGACACACCGTGAGTCAAATTAACATTTGAGTGATTCCCACATGCCACAAATGATTTATGGACCATTTTCATAAAGTATGAAGACAACCCAAGCATGTTTGCTCGATTTTGAATAGGTAACACTTGTTTTGAGATAAAATGTTAATTTTAAATAAAAACAGACACTTTCAGTCATATCAGTCACATCGCATGTCGGGTCGACTTGTGTCTAATTTATACATGTCACAAATGACTTATGAATTGTTTTCCTAAAGTATCAAGATAATTCGAGCGCATTTTCTCAATTTTCAATGAGTGATACACATTTTGAACTAAAATGTCACTTTTAAACTAAAGACACGCACTTTAAGAAACATCAGACACACCTTGTGTTGGATTGATGTGTGTGTAACGACCCAATGTTTTTAATGGAAATTAACTTCTTATAAATATGCCATAAAATCGCATAATAATGAACTACTAAGTGACAAGTGACCTTTAAACATAAGTTTGTCACTTCTGTGTTTGGAATTTTGAAAATCTGACATACAGGGTTGTGTTCAAGATGTTTTTTGGAGTTCGATAAGAAAAACTTAATTTTTTGATGAATAGTAACCTAACATAATGAATAGTAACATAACCTTATGAATAGTTATATAACCTAATGAATAGTAACCTCACCTATGATAGTATAAAAATAATATTCAAGTTGGAAGTACAATATAACTATGTTTTAGAATGAGTTAATTCATGTTTTAAATCTGGTTTTTGATAATAAAATAAGATTTTAATTAAATATTAAAATAATCATATTTAGAAAATTATTTTTGAAAAATGGACTTCATTTTTGGATTCTACATGTTGAAAAATGGGTAGGGTGAATTTTTGATATTTTTCTGAAATACTTGAATTTTTGATGAATAGTAAAATACGGTAATTTACCGTATATACACATTATAAGCTAAATAAACTATTCCTAGCATCATGGATGATGTCACCACCCATGGTTCGAATTCACATGACCCATTTACTATTCTTGGTCATGGAATACTTACTATTCTTTTTCTTGGGAAGAAATAATAAATTAATGAATATTATATTATGAAATCCCTCCTCTCCTCCTCTCTAAAAACTCCCCTTCACTCCCTCTTCTCTCCACTCCTCTCAAGCTCCAATACTTCTCTAAATTCTACCCAAATATCTCCCCAAGGTCCTCCCCCACTTACAAAAGCTATCAACCTCCTCAAAATACCAAAACCTCTCTCCTTAAGAGGTTCTCAAGGGAGAAAGTCTCAAGAGGTAAATTCCTCTTCCCAAATTTCTTCTTTTCTTTTAAGTTCTTTTCTTTTTTATTTTCTTTCCTCACCTCCCTTCACCATAATAGTATGATAAATCCAGTAACATAAATGTAATGGAATGTCTTCATTTTAGTGGTATATTTCATTATCTTTTCCCCTTTCCCCGCCCTTTTATTTGAAAGAAATGAAAGCACCGTTTGAGATGTGCTAATTTAGTAAATTCAAGGACAACAATTTATCAATTTCTATTTTTATCTTTAATTATGGTCATGAAACCATTTGTGTTATGGTTGAACCAGATTATTATATATTTAATATATCCTATTTTTGACTCTGTAATCTTTTGGTACAAATGGAATTAAGTTATAAATCAAAACACATTCCTTGTAATCAAACCCACCGAATAACAAAAACGGTTATCACTAAGGTTATATATGTAATAATTCAACATAACTCTAAGTAAACTAATTAAAATTAAAACCATGTAATCTCCTAGATATGAACTAAAGAATATAACTTCAATTCTGGACAACCACTTTCATCTAGCATATAATCCAAACTTGAATATAAGTGAACCGATCTTTAAAGCCAAGTAAACAAATGAGCTCGAACAATGAAATTGAACCTTATAACTAATCAAAAAGGATTTGAATGAACTAAAAAGGGTTATAATAAATAAATTACATATATAAGAGGTTTTGGACTTATGAATTAATAATCCTAATTTTTTATTCATGTCATTAATAACAAGTGGAGAACACCACCGGATTTAATGTAAGGGATCCTCCCCTTTTCTCTCTTAATCAAGATTTTCCTCTATACTTTTCCTTTTTATGTGTACTAGAAAATGATGGGGTATGTTTAAGAACCTCACCCATACTTCCTTATATATTTATAAGTGATGAGAAACCCCATTTCTCTCTCATCAATCCCTCTTGTTCACACCCAACACCATGCCGATAAAATCATAACGAATTCTACCCGAACCATCTTTGTTCTTTCAGGTTGACTTATATTTCTTTCAAAATGGTGTTATATTATCTATCTATGTGAGTATTATGACTTCTGGTTAGTTGTACAATATTCTCATATCAAGATCCTTTCATCACATTCTTTCAGGGATATACATGATTTTGAAAGATTCCCTCCTTAGAACTTTCCGATAAGAAAACCTGTTTTAAGGGGACTTCCCAAAATTTTTACCCAAATTTCAAGTGCACTCTATCCTATGTTTTAAAACACCATTGTATTTATAAAATCAATATTTTTATTATGAAAACCTTCTTGGTTCAATTCTGGTTTTATATAAAATAATGTCCTCTTTTCTATTTGAAAAGCTCTAGAGTGTTTTCCTTAAGACCGCACAAAATTGTTTTAATGATAATGTTTCTAAAATACATTTTTTTGTATGTTGTCACTTATATTTGACACCAATTACCATGTTATATGACTATATTACCCTATTAATGTCCATGTATGTTCTAATACTTTCCTTTCATGGACACTTTCATGATACGCCCATTAGATATGTTTGGTGTCATGATTGTGGTACCCAATTATTTCCATGGGTACCCTTATGTTTATGTATGGTTATTATGTATGATTATTTATGTGGAAAGATTATTTATGTGGCACAAATATTCATGAATATGTTGACATGGGTGTGGCCAGATAGTGCTCCAATGCATTGGGTAAGGTGAGATGCGATGTGAAATGGGATTGGCGGTTAGCCTTGACCCGTACTAAAATGGGAACCGAGATTGACGGTTAGCCTTGAACCGTACTAAAGATATGATTTAATATTCTGCCACATTTATATGATTACATTTTTATATGATCCCATGCTTATATTAAATGATTTCATAAGTTTCATGCTTTGGATATCATTATGTCATGCATCTTAATTCATGTGTTTGAGGTGTATCCTTATGTTTATTCCCTTATTGGGCATTTTTATCTCATCCCTTTGTTCATGTGTTCCCCAGGGTACCCTATGCAAATGTAAGGGCTCAAAGGAAGCTAGGATCTCATTATGGAGATTAAATAAAGAAGTGTTTTCTAGCCCCATGTTTTATGTTATATGTACCTAGTCTTCCAAGACTCTAGACTTAACGATCCTTGGCTTGTACTCTGATGATGAATTATGTTTAAAATCATGAAATGTTATATGTAAAAGTCTTGGGACGCTATAGTTGGTATCAGAGGATGGTATAGTTATTTTTGGAGATTAGAAATAGAGAACATTAGTAAGAACCTTAAGGATAATATCAAGTATACGAAAACAATCCTAATTTTTGGTGAGTATAGAGTAAGTGGTTTATCAAGAAAATACACCCCTGTTTGGATATGAGCCGGTAGAGGCGGCTCTAGCATAGATGTATCTAGGGGTAAAACCCGAAAACATCACTTTGAGCTAGAATCGAACGGGAACTGGTGCATGACAATGAGCCTTGCTGAACTCTTGGTTACGACACTTTTGGGGGATACGCTTTGGTAGATTCACAAGCTTAGTACAAACCATTATTAAGGGACAAAAAGAAGCCCATGAGAATATAAGTTAAGAAATAGATCAAGGATAACCTAGATATAAACCTAAGGAATCACAAGTCAGGATATAATTTTTCTTTATAATTTCATACTTTTATGTTCAAAGTTTCTTTTTATGCTCAATAGCTAAGTTTTCAATACCTCTAATTATACATACTTTTTCTTAGTTAATGGATGGAAATAGAAGAACATGTTCCAACAACCAATGTGAGAGGAAATGTAATTATTTCCCTAATGAAATGACTGATGTGATGGAAGCGGGTGCTCAAAAATTCATGGAAGTACTTGCTCAGCTGGTTCAAGTCATGAATAATAACTTGAATCAGGTGGAACATTCCCCTCCTCCAAGGAAAGAGAAAGTTGCCGCAGAATCCTTCATACGGCAAAGGCCTCCCATGTTTAGTGGGTCTTCTGATCCCCTCCTTACAGAACAATGGATTAGCTCCATTGAAAAGATTTTCTCTGTCCTCCAGTGCTCGGAAGAAGAGAAAGTTGTACTGGAAGTCTATCGTTTTGATGGGGATGCTGATCAGTGGTTGACACTGATCAAGAATACGAAGTCCCAAGAGGAAATTGATTCCATATAATGGGAGGAATTCAAGAGGATGTTTTTCAACAAATATTTTCCTTGAACACTCCATCTCAAGATGGAAAGAGAGTTCCTTTGACTCAAGCAGAAGGAAGATGAGTCCATCGGGGCGTATGAAGCAAACTTTACAAGGCTTTCAAGGTACGCCTCTGGATTTGTCATGAACACCGAAAGAAAGGTGGATCGCTTCTTTAGAGGACTAAAGCTGAGTCTACGAAAAGTGTTGGAAATTTGAGACTTCGATAGCTATGAGAAGATTGTCCGTTGTGCCCTCAAGGTTGAAATGGATATTAGAGACTCTCAGTGGTCTCATGGGCCTAGTGACAAGAAAAATAAAATGGAGAACAACATGGGTGGTTCATCAAACAAATCCCATGATGGAAATAAGCCTCGCTTTCCCCTTTGCAAGAATTTTGGGAAGAAGCATCTTGGTGACTGTCTCAAGGGAACCAGAAATTGCTTGAAATGCAGAAAGTTTGGTCATCTGGCCAAGAACTGCCAAATGGATATGAAAAATCCCACTAATGTTGAAGAAGAATGGAAGGTTCTGATCAAAACTCAGCCTAAAATGTAGTGTTTTAACTATAAGGAGCTTGGGAATTATGTGAACAATTTCCCTAAGCTAAGGGTTGTCAGAGGAAATCAGCAACAACCTCTAAGGAAACAAGGAAGGGCTTATGCTATCACTACTGCTGAGGTGGAGCCAGAAAACTATGTGGTGACAGGTGTGCTTGTTATTCATTCAAGAATAATGAACATACTATTTGATTCTAGTTCTACGCATTCTTTCATATCATGCAAGTTTAGTAGAACTATTCAAACACCACCTCAAAATTTGGAGGAAAATTTATCTATGAGAACAAAGAATGGGGAAATTATCGCATCCATGGTTTATAACTCCTTCTCGATTAATTTTTGTGGTCTGAACCTCCCAAAAAATCTTGTTATACTTCCTTTAGTGGAGTTTGATGCTATCTTGGGCATGGATTAGCTATCTTTGTACAAATCCAACATCAATTGTTGGGAAAGGGAGATTACTCTTTACATCCTGAAGCATCCTCCGATTATTTACAAGTTCAAGGAGAGGAAGATGAGTCTCCTTTAGAATCTTCATCTCAAGTTTGGATATTTATTCCTTATGAGCATGTATTCATAGCTCAAATGATTGAGACAAAGGAGAGAATCATGCTTGAAGACATGCCCATCGTGAGGGATTACACTGATGTATTCCCCGAAGAGTTTCCTGGTCTTCCCCCTGACCGAGAGGTTGAGTTCTAAATTGAACTTATCCCTAGATCTCTACCAATCTTAAAGACACCTTACAGAATGTCCACTGTAGAGCTAGAAGAGCTAAAGAAGTAGTTACAGGAGAATATGGAGAAGGGTTTTATACACCCAAGTGCTTCACTATGGGGTGCTCCAGTCCTCTTCATCAAGAAGAAGGATGGATTAATGTGCCTATGTATTTATTATCGTGAGCTCAATAAAATCACTATAAAGAACAAGTATCCCATTACACGGATAGATGACCTGTTCGATCAGCTTCGTGGGGCCAGTTATTTCTCTAAGGTGGACCTTCGGTCGGGATATCACCAACTAAAGGCGAGGAAGGAAGATATTCCCAAGAATGCCTTTTGAACGAGGTATGGACACTATGAGTTCATAGTTATTCCCTTCAGACTCACTAATGCTCTGGAAATTTTCATGGATTTAATGAATAGAGTCTTTATAGATTACCTCGACAAATTTGTGGTGGTCTTTATTGATGATATTCTGATATACTCTAAGAGCAAGGAGGAACATGAGGAGCATTTGGAAACTGTGTTAAAGACTTTGCGAAGGGAGAATTTGTATGAAAAGTATAGTAAATGTGAGTTCTAGATGGAGGAAGTATCATTCTTGGGGAATGTTATCACCAGGAAAGGGATATCTGTGGACCCTTCCAAGATGAAGTCAATTGAAGAGCGGCTGAGGCCAACTTCTATAACAGAGATCCGTAGCTTTTTAGGTATTGTTGGGTATTATCGGCAATTCGTGAATAAATTTTCATGATTGTCAAACCCAATGACCAAGATGACATGGAAGAGAGTAAAGTTCGTCTGGATACAAGAATGTGAAGACTGTTTCAAGGAGTTGAAAAAGAGGCTTATCATTGCGCTGATACTCACACTCCCTTCAAGTGGAGAACTCTTTGTGGTGTATAGTGATGCTTCTAAGAAAGGCTTAGGTTGTGTGTTAATGGAAAATGATAAAGTGATAGACTATGCCTCAAGGCAGCTAAAAATCCATGAACAAAACTATCCCACGCATGATCTGGAGTTGGCGGCTGTGATCTTTGCAATGAAAATCTGGCGGCATTATCTATATGGGAAAAAATGTGAGATATATACTGACCACAAGAGTATCAAATATATATTCACACAGAAAGAGATTAATATGTTCCAACGAAGATGGATAGAGCTCATCAAGTATTATGACTACTCAATCTACTACCATCCCAGTAAGGCAAACAAGGTGGTGGATGCTCTAAGTAGAAAGGATCCTGCATCTTTATCAATGATGAGAATTAAAAAGGATCCGATCTTCTTGGATTTTCAAAGGATAGACATGGGAATCATTAAGGGAGGAACATCATAAATCCTTTATCAAATGATTGCTCAACCATACCTCTTGGAGAAAATAAAGGTTACTCAAAGAAAGGATGTGGAAATTCAGAAAAGGGTGGAAGCTGTTAAAAATGGGAAATCCTCCGATTTCAAAATTGATGAGGAATGAGTTGTAAGATTTGGGATACGATTATGAGTACCATATGATCCAGAGATAAGAAGGAGCTATTTAATGATGAACATAGCTCGACCTTCTCTATCCATCCTGGGAGTACCAAAATGTACCGTGATCTCTGAAACACTTCTGGTGGGATAACATGAAGAAGGAGATTACAGAATATATATCAAGGTGATTGGTATGTCAGCAAGTTAAAACTGAGCGACATAAGTCCAAAGGTATGATTTAGCCATTGCCTATACCCATGTGGAAATGAGAAAATGTTACTATGGACTTTGTCACGAGTCTTCCGAAGATGTCGAAGGGAAATAACGTGATATGGGTTGTGGTTGACGACTCACCAAGACATCCCATTTATTCACTATTCGGGAAGATCTCTCGCTTGAATAACTTGCAAAGATATATGTGAAGAAAGTGGTGAGACTGTAACGCCCCGACCCTAGTTACCCAGAGTCGGTGCATTATTACATAACATTGGCATGATCACAAGAAAGATCAAATCTCGAAAGACCGATTGGTTTAGTAGCCTTGGAAACACTAGATATATTCATAAGTTTTACATTACATCATAAAATGAAAAACTACTACAACAACATAATGTCTCCACAGTCCACACTATTATCCCCTCATAATATCCCTACAGGTCATTCATAACTTACTTCTTCACATCCTGGGAAAAATAAAACATAGAAAAGGGGTGAGCTCAAATGCCCAGTAAGGATAACAATATAGCGGAAACTTTCATAAATAAGAATAAACATTTAAGGCAATGTATAACTAAAACAGAAGCCTTTCAAACTTTAACTTTCAACATTGTATGGCATAAATAAAATGAAATAATTCCATTTACTCATTCACATGGATATTCTACTAATCTAATAATCACATGTAAAATCACTAACCACTTTCATAATGTTGGAATGCATAATGCCAGACTATCATAACCACATAGCCAAGGCCTCGTGCCAAGACTACAAATAAGATTTTGTCAAGGCCTTGTGCCAAGACACTAGTTTGTCTCATGAGACCTACCGATGCATCGAGGAGCTATAGCGGGCTCCACCCGTCACTTACTAAGTCCAATGCATTCCCATATGAAAAGGTTTAAACATAACATAAACATTTGTATTAAAACTAGCATACGAAATGTAAATAATTTCACCATAAACTATGAATGGTATAAAAATAGCACATCCACAGTCAAACATATCACAAAACCTTCAATACAATATAGAAGTTTTGTATCATAATAAATCAACTTCAAATAATCTTAAAATCCATCAAAGGATGTTGACATAGATGAAATCAATATTCTTTTTAAAGAAATATCTCCTTTTAATTTGAAATAATTTAAGATCCATATAAAATAAAACATTTTCTTTGAAAATATTCTTATAAGCTTGTAAGGGAAGCTTTGAAGATTTTATAACGGCGGAAAATAGCCGCACCCGCCGTATAAGTTAAAAAAAACATTCTTACCTTAATTCTGTCGAAAAGGTTAAAAAGGACCTTATTTTGAAAACGACCAAAAGATTCCTTTATAAACCACTTATAAAAGTCAAAAAGGGTATAAATGACTTTAACTCATATTCTAGTAAATAGTAAAAATGTTTTGAAATACATTTTTAAGAAACATGGATGTGGATGATAAAGAGATCCCAGTAGATTATTACGTATAAACAACTTCGGATAATGAAGAGATTGTGAAATAACCCTTACCATGTACTTTTACTTGGTTGGGGTAGGTTAACCTCCTGTATAATGGTGAAATAATTGTTATTAAATTATACAAGAATCATATATATTAATATGATATCATATATGATCTTTTAACATTGATTTGTTAATAATATCTTAGAATTATCGTCGTTTCGGGTGTTAACTTACTCATTTTCTTTTATATGTTTTGTTACATAAGCCATGTTTATTTTATCTTATTCATATCCAGAATGATATCAAGTCCTTAAACATCATTTTTAAATCATCAAATGATAATTATACTTGAATGGATACGATGGAGAATGAATCTCATCGCGTTCGTGGAGACGGTAGTCCGTACGTACGCACGAGCGACAATATCATTCTTTTGATATTAAAATAATATATAAATGGATGGTATATCATATATATAGAATCATTAACATGTTATATTTATTATTTACCTGAGTTAAACATCATTATTATACCCATCCAAATAATATTATATTGAATAACAATTACACCACGACGTGGAGACGGTAAGCCGTACGTACGCACATATGGTGACATGTTATTCAAAGGGTGGATAGAATACTGAATATGGTTGTACCATATTTATAATAACATCATAGTATATGTGAGATACTGGAGTTATTATTTTAGAACGGTAAGAACAAAGAAAGAAGAAGTGGAAGAAGAAAGGAACTTGAAAAGGGGTGGTGAAAACATTACCTCTTCTTCGGGTTCTTCCTTTTGATTTGATCAAAAGGGCTCCTTAGGTTGACTTTATGATCAAACTAAGGCCTCTAGGTTGTAGTTAGGGATGTTGGGAGAGTATTTGGGCAGAGTTTTGCCGAACCAAAAGGCTTTTAAGGTGTGAAGAAATGAGAAGGAGGAGTTCCTTTTTATAAGAGGGGTGAGGGGCACCTTTGGAAAAGCTAGAAATATTAATTTATAATAAATTTATATTCGGTTTATAATGGATCCAAAGTTGATTATTCAAAGGTTAAGGTGGGGATGGGTCGAAAAAAACTCAACCAATAGAATTTAGACAGGTTTGGGTACTTATATTAACCTTATCTTTAAGTATTAACTCTAAGTTAATTAGTTTCACTTTTACAATGTCTCTTTGTATTTTTATATAATATGGTTAATAAACTTACTATATACATCCAAGCGACCACCCAAGTGGTCCATTAATGATGAAACTATCATTATATAAGTCTCTTGGCCGAACCTTAGATTTTTAGGAATTTAATATCAATTAATAATATAATATTTGTTTTAAGAACTCTTTTATGTCAATTTTGACACTATTCAATAGTTGATTTTTGTGAAACTCATAACAGATTTATTACTTCGAAAAAAGTCAATTAAATCAATCCTAATATATCATATTATCCTATAAAATTAGTTTAATTCATTAAAAGTTTCATATTATATTTATTTGGGTATTTATAATATCAATTATTTTAAGTTTTCACTATTATAGTAATTACTGCATCATCATTGTGTCATAAATAAAATAAATTATTTAATGTCTAAAAATTATAAATAAAATATCATTATGTAGGAAATCTTTTTATATTTCTAATTAATATTTATAATCTAAAATCCAACATATATAACCCTATGTAACAATTGTTTTGCTAAAAGATATATGCTTGTGTCATTTTTGTATTCATTTTAACTTAATTAAAATAAAGTGTCATTATCACTTACAAGTGGATCCATGGGGTCCCAAAATCGACCCAAAGATGCCCATGGCCGACCATGTATCAACCAATAGGGTTAAGACACGTTTTAGGGTAATTTAGTATTATTATAATATTATTTTTTAACCCTTATTTACCGGATTTACCCTTAACCATGGTAAATAAAATATTTACCGCAGTAATTATTCAAAATGTCTAAAAATAAAAGTAACCTATTTACATAATTTGTACATCCTGATTCCAAATATGTAATCCATTTTTCCAAATTCAAAACACAGAAGTGGCAGAAATTAATTTAAAATTAATTCCCGTTGTTAAAATAAAAAGCGTGTTTTTAAGAGATAATAACTATCAAAAGATTGACACTTGTTTATGTCTGGTTTAATTGTGAAATTATGTCCAATTACAAACATTAAATTAAATGGTAAAAATATATTCTAAATATACTTTAAAACCACTAAAATTCATAATTTATCAATATTAATTATTTTGATTAAAAAAGTTGATTTTAATTAAAATTTAGTAATTTTCACTATTCATCAAAATATAAAAGTTATCCGAAAAGTACCAAAATTTCACCCTAGGCTAATTTCAATATTCCGAATCCAAAAATGAAGTCCATTTTGAAATATAAAATATATATGATTTCAAAAAGTAGGTATTACTATTCACAACGGCTAGTTTAATTAGTTGTGGTGTGTGTTAGAACTCGAGGTTGCGTACAACACACGCTATCGCATTATTCGAAGGGAAACGTACCGTAGAAGCTTGGGGTGTTACAGAGACTGCACGGTGTTCCACTCTCAATTGTCTCTAACCGCGATCCAAGGTTCACATCTACATTTTGGAAGAGTCTTCAACATGCTTTGGGTACTGAATTGATTTTTGGTACGACCTATCACCCCCAAACTGATGGCCAATCTGAAAGGACTATTCCGATGCTTGAAGATATGCTAAGAGCCTACTCTCTATAATTCAAATGTGGTTGGGATTAGCATCTCCCATTGGTTGAGTTATCATACAACAATAGCTTCCAATCAAGTATTCAGATGGCTTCATTGAATCTCTGTATGGAAAGCGATGTAAAACTCCAACCTGTTGGGATGAAGTTGGAGAAAGAAATATACTAGGACCCGATCTTGTTCAAGAGATGATAGAGAAGGTTCAAGTCATCCAGAAACACATTAAAGCTGCTCAAAGTCAGCAAAAGATCTATGCTGACAACTGTCAAAGGGACTTGGAGTTCAACGTTGGAGATAAAGTCTTCCTTCGAATATCTCCATGGAAGAGAGTCATGCGATTCGAGAAGAAAGGGAAGCTAACACCAAGGTATATTGGCCCCTTTGAGATCCTTGAACGCATAGGAGCCGTGGCCTATCGGCTTGCACTTCCACCAAATATGGCTCGAGTTCATGATGTTTTCTACATATCACTCTTGAGGAAGTACATACCTAATCCCTCACATGTACTAAACTCAGAGGTGGTGCAGCTGGAAGATGATCTCTCCTATGAGGAGTGGCCAGTAAAAATTATGAATCAGAGAGATAAGGTTCTACGCAACAAGACAACCCATCTTGTCAAAGTTTTGTGAAGGAACCATAAGTTTGAGGAAGAAACATGGGAACTGGAGGAAGTAATTAAGAAAAAGTACCCACATTTGTTTTTGGACTAGAATTTAAAATGAAATTTCGAGGGAGAAATTTCTTAAGGGGGGAAGAATGCAACGACCCGATGTTTTTAATAGAAATTACCTTCTTATAAATATGCCATAAAATCACATAATAATGAACTACTAAGTGATAAGTGACCTTTAAACATAAATTTTTCACTTCTGTGTTTGGAATTTTGAAAATCCGACATACACGGTTGTGTTCAAGATGTTTTTTGGAGTCCGATAAGAAAAACTTAATTTTTTGGAGAATAGTAACCTACCCTAATGAATAGTAACATACCCTTATGAATATTTATATACCCTAATGAATATTAACCTCACCTATGATAGTATAAAAATAATATTCAAGTTGAAAGTACAATATACCTATGTTTTAGAATGAGTTAATTCATGTTTTAAATCTGGTTTTTGATAATAAAATAGGATTTTAATTAAATATTAAAATAATCATATTTAGAAAATTATTTTTGAAAAATTGACTTAATTTTTGGATTATACACATCAAAAAATGGTTAGGGTGAATTTTTGAGATTTTTCTGAAATACTTGAATTTTTGATGAATAGTAAAATACGGTAATTTACGATATATATACATTATAAGCTAAATAAACTATTATTAGCATCATGGATGATGTCACCACCCATGGTTAGAATTCACATGACCCATTTAATATTCTTGGTAATGGAATACTTACTATTCTTTGTCTTGGGAAGAAATAATAAATTAATGATTATTATATTATGAAATCCCTCCTCTCTCCCACTATAAAAACCCCCCTTCACTCCCTCTTCTCTCCACTCCTCTCAAGCTCCAAGACTTCTCTAAATTCTACCCAAATCTCTCCGCAAGGTCCTCCCCCATGTCCAAAATCTCTCAGACTCCTCAAAATACCAAAACCTCTCCCCTTAAGAGGTTTTCAAAGGAGGAAGTCTCAAGAGGTAAATTCCTCTTCCCAAATTTCTTCTTTTTCTTTTAAGTTCTTTTCTTTTTTATTTTCTTTCCTCGCCTCCCTTCACCATAATAGCATGATAAATCCAGAAACATACATGTACTGGAATGTATTCATGCTAGTGGTATATTTTCTTATCTTCTCCCCTTTCCCCACCCATTTATTTGAAAGAAATGAAAGCACCGTTTGAGATGTGCTAATTTAGCACATTCAAGGAAAATAGTTTATCAGTTTCTATTTTTATCTTTAATTATGGTCATGAAACCATTTGTGTTATAGTTGAACCATATTATTATATATTTAATATATCCTATTTTTTGTTCTGTAATCTTTTGGTACAAATGGAATTAAATTATAAATCAAAACACATTCTTTGTAATCAAACCCATCGAATAACAAAAACGGTTATCACTAAGGTTATATATGTAATAATTCAACATCACTCAATGTAACCTAATTAAAATTAAAACCATGTAATATCCTGGATATGAACTAAAGAATAATTTCAATTCTGTACAACCACTTTCATCTAGCATATAATCCAAACTTGAATATAAGTGAACCGATCTTTAAAGCCAAGTAAACAAATGAGCTCAAACAATGAAATTGAACCTTATAACTAATAAAAAAGGATTTGAATTAACTAAAAATGGTTATAATAAATAAATTACATATAGAATAGGTTCTGGACTTATGAATTAATAATCCTTTTTTTTATTCAGGTCATTAATAACAAGTGGATAACACCACCATATTTAAGGTAAGAGATCCCCCCCTTTTCTCTCTTAATCAAGATTATCCTCTATACTCCTTTTTATGTGTAATAGAAAATGATGGGGTATGCTTAAGAACCTCCCCCATACTTCCTTATGGATTTATAAGTGATGATAAACCCCATTTATCTCTCATAAATCCCTCTTGGTCACATCCGACACCATGCCAATAAAATCATAACGAATTCTACCCGAACCTTCTTTGTTCTTCCGGGTTGCCTTATATTTATTTCAAAATGGTGTTATCTTATCTATCTATGTGAGTATTATGACTTCTGTTTAGTTGTACAAGATTATTATATCAATACCCATTCATCACATTCTTTTGGGGATATACATGATTTTTAAAGATTCCCTCCTTAGAACTTTCCGATAAGCAAACCTGTTTTAAGGGGACTTCCCAAAATTTTTACCCAAATTTCAAGTGAACTCTATCCTATATTTTAAAAAAAAATTGTATTTATAAAATCAGTATTTTTATTATGAAAACCTTCTTTGTTAAATTCTTGTTTTATATAAAATAATGTCCTCTTTTCTATTTGAAAAGCTATAGAGTGTTTTCCTTAAGACCGCACAAAATTGTTTTAATGCTAATGTTTCTAAAATACATTTTTTTGTATGTTTTCACTTATATTTGACACCAATTACCATGTTATATGAATATATTACCATATTAATGTCCATGTATGTTCTAATCCTTTCCTTTCATGGACACTTTCATGATACGCCCATTGGATATGTTTGGTGTCATGATTGTGGTACCCAATTATTTTCATGGGTACCCTTATGTTTATGTAAGGTTGATTATGTATGATTATTTATGTGGAAAGATAATTTTTGTGGCATTAATATTCATGAATATGTTGAGATGGGTGCAACCAGATAGTGGTCCAATGCATTGGGTAAGGTTAAGTCTCATGAGATGCGATGTGAAATAGGATTGGCAGTTAGCCTTGACCCGTACTAAAATGGGAAACGGGATTGGCGGTTAGCCTCGAACCGTACTAAAGATATGATTTAAGATTCTTTCATATTTATATGATTCCATGTTTATATGATTCCATGCTTATATTAAATGATTTCATAAGTTTCATTCATTGGATAGTATTATGTCATGCCTCTTAATTCATGTGCTTGAGGTGTATCCTTATGTTCATTCCCTTACTGGGCATTTTTAGTTCATCCCTTTGTCCATGTGTTCCCCAGGGTACCCTATGAATATTTAAGGGCTCAAAGGAAGTTATGAGATCATTATGGAGATTAAATAAAGAAGTGTTTTTTAGCCCCATGTTTTATGTTATATGTACCTAGTCTTCCAAGACACTAGACTTAACGATCCTTGGCTTGTACTCTAATGATGAATTATGTTTAAAATCATGAAATATTATATGTAAAAGGCTTGAGTAACTATAGTGTGTTTTATTCTTACACATCACAAATGACTTATGGATCATTGTTCTAAATTATCATGACAATTCGAGTTTATTTTCTTAGTTATCAATGAGTGATGCATGTTTTGAACAAAAAAGTTACTTTTAAACCGGAAACACACACTTTGAATCATACCAGACATATTAGGTGTTGGATTGATGTGTGGTTTATTCCTATATGTCACAAATGATTTATGTATAGTTTTCATAAAGTATCAAAATAATCTGAGTATGTTTACTCTCTTTTCAATGAGTGACATACATTTTGAACTAAAATGTCAATTTTAAATCGAAAACACACACTTTGAGTTGTATTGGGAACATTGTGTGTCAGGTTGACATGTGATTGATTTATACACATTACAAATGACTTATGGATCATTATCCTAAATTATCAAAACAATCTAAATTTGTTTACTCAGTTTTGAGTATGTGACACATATCTTTAACTAAAATGCTACTTTTAAACCAAAAAAACACATCAAGTCATATTGGGAACACTGTGTGTTATATTGATGTGTGACTGACTCCTATACATCACAAATAATTTATGGGTCATTTTCCTAATATATCAAGCCAATATGATTATCAGTTTTGAGTATGGGGTGTTCATTTTGATCTAAAATGTCAATTTTAAATCGAAAACATGAACTTTCAGTTATACATGGCACACTGTGTGCTAGATTGATGTGTGATTGATTTCTACACATCAAAAATTATATATGGATCATTTTACAAAAGTACCAAGACAATCTGAATGTGTTTGCTTGGTTTTGAGTATGTGATTTGTGTTTGAAACTAAAATGTTAATTTTAAATAGAAACACATACTTTTAGTAATACTATCCACAGAGTATGTCAGATTGACATGTGTCTGATTCCTAAAAGTCAATTTATTAAATGTTATCCTAAAGTATAAAGATAATACAAGCGCGTTTGCTCGATTTTTGATTATGTGACACATGTTTTGAACTAAAATGTCACTTTTAAACTAAAAACATACATTTTTCAGTCCTATCAGGCACATAATGTGTCATATTGGCATGTGATTGATTCTTACACATTGAAAATGATTTATGAATCATTTTCCTAAAGTATCATGAAAATTCAAGCTTGTTTTCTCTATTTTTGAGTATAAGATGCATGTTTTGAAATAAAATATTAAATTTAAATAAAAACACAAACTTTCAGTGATACCATCCACACCGCTTGTCCGATTGATGCATGTATTATTCCTAAAAGTAAACTTATGGATAATTTTCCTAAATCATTATGAAAATATGAGCGTGTTTGCTCAGTTTTGAGTATGTGACATGCGTTTTGAACTAAAATGTCACTTTTAAACTGAAAACATGCATTTTCAGTCATACCGAGCACACCATGTGTCAGATTGGCATGTAGTTGATTTCTACACATTACAAATGATTTATAGATCATTTTTATAAAGTATAAAGAAAATTATAGATTTTTTCCTTCTATTTTGATTATGCGATGCATGTTTTGAACTAAAATATTAAATTTAATTTAAACATGCACTTTTAGTAATACCATGCATAGTGTGTGTTAATTTGACATGTGATTGATTGCCACATGTCATAAATAATTTATGGTTTTACTAAAGTATCAAGACCATAAAAAGTGTGTTTGGTTTGTTTTTAGTGAATGATGCGCCTTTTGAACTAAAATATCAATTTTAAAATGGAAACACACACTTTCAATCATACCGAGCACACCACGTGTTATATTGGGATGCAGTTGATTCTTATATGTCACAAATGATATATGGATCATTTTCCTAAAGTATCAATATAATATGAGAGATGTTTCTTAGTTTTGAGTACGTAGAATGTGTTTTGAACTAAAATGTCAATTTTAAAATAAAAGCACACACTTTCAGTCATACTGGGTGTACAACGTGTCACATTGATGTGTGGTTGATTCCTACATGTCAAAAATGATTTATGGATCATTTTTTTAATGTATCAAGACAACATGAGTGTGTTTTCTCAGTTTTTAGTATGTGACATGTGTATTGAACTAAAATGTCAATTTTAAACTGAAAACATGATCTTTCATCCATAATAGGGACAATGTGTATCAGATTGATATGTAGTTAATTCCTACACATTAAAAATTGTAAATGAATCGTTTCCTAAAGTATAAAGAAAATCTGATCATGTTTGCTTGAATTTGAGTATGTGACATGTGTTTTGAAGTAAAATTTAAATTTTAAACTGAAAACATAAACTTTTAGTTATACTAGGCACACCATATGTTAGATTGATGTGAAATTGATTCCTACATATCAAAAATGATTTATATATCATTTTCCTAAAGTATCAATACAATCTAAGAAAATTTTCTTGGTTTTGAGTACGTGATGCTTGTTTTGAACTAAAATGCCAATTTTAATTTGAAAACACACACTTTTAGTAATACCAGGCACAATGTGTGTCGAATTGATATGCGATTAATTTTAACACATCACAAATTACTTATGGATCATTTTACAAAATTATCAAGACAAACTGAGTGCATTTGATAAGTTTTCAGTGAGTGATTCACATTTTAAACTAAAATGTCACTTTAAATTGGAAACATGCACTTTGAGTCAAACTGGTAACATCATGTTATATTGAATTAAAATTAATTCTTAAACATAAAAAATGACTTATGGATCATTTTTCTAAAGTATCAATACAATTTGATTGTATTTTCTTGATTTGAGTATGCGATGTGTGTTTTGAACTAAAATACCACTTTTAAGGTGTGAACATATACTTTGAGTCATACCAGATATATCATGTGTTAGATTTATGTTCGGTTGATTCCTACACATCAAAAATTACTTTTGGACCATTTTCATGAAGTATCGGGACAATCTGAGTGAGTTTTCTTAGTTTTCAGTGATTGACACACTTTTTTAATAAAAATGCCACTTTTAAATTTAAAAAATGCACTTTGAGTCATACCAGTCACAAAATGTGTCTTATTAGTATGATGTTGATTCATAAACATCAAAAAATAACAACAAATCATTATCTTAAAGTATCAAGGAAATATGAGCACATTTTCTTAGTTTTAACTATGTGATGCGCATTGTGAGCTAAAATGTTACATTGAGGGAAATGGAAATCCTCAAAAATATTTGGACAATTACGAAAGGAGTCGGTATAAATGTATACAATTACCCAAAAGGGATTAGGTAAAAATGCATAAAAGTAACATTTTCATATCCAAATCACTTACTTTAGTAAATTCAATATCTTTTTTTTTTCTAAAAATAAAGCACACAAGTTTCTCACCGGTATGCAATTTAAAGTGATTAGGTCCAAAATATAATTCATTACATCAAAACTGAATATAAAAAATCAAATAAAGAACTAACGGCTCTATAGAGAGAACATTAAATAGTACCCTAGTGCATTATACATGCCAAATCCTTCATCAAGAATTTATTTCTCTTCAAGCATTTTGTACCAATAAAGAGCACAGAATTCCTCCATACATTATCCAGGTCCTTCTTGAAGGATAAAATCCACTTTTAGCCTTCAAGAAGGATCATGAAATCTATATGGATGTCTTATTTATCTCTTTATAGGCACATAATTCTTATAGAAAAATAGATTCTAAATCACATCTTCATGATATATATAAAAATAAACTAAATAAGTAATATATGAAAATCATAAAATAATTAACTAAATAATAAGTAGATAAAATGATAAGAAAATTTAATAAATAAATAGTGGATAAATCAACTCTTATGATCCTTGTGAAATAATTTTTTTACAAATGTGATATGAAGTCACCTCTTCATGATGTTTGCAAACATTATAAAACCATGCATTCTAACCACTCATTTATAAACAAATCTACTTCCTCTTTTGAATATGTGGATTGATGATAGTTATGGTAGAACTGGGAAAGTTAAATAAATGATTAAAACATATTTTAAATGAAATTGTAATTATCATTAGAAATATCACATTAGGGATGCTAGTTTGTTGATGGAATACGATATCATTCATAAATTTATAAACATAATAACCATAATCGTTGTCATTATTTTGTTTTAGACACTGCAGAAACATTGACTAGAATAAGGAATTTGTTTTGATAGCTAAATATTATTAAATATACCCTAATAAATATCCATGTGTAGAAATCCATAGGATTTTTATGCTCACTGGCCATCCTCATACCACAATTTTGATGATATTTAAACACCACCCTATCATAACAATATATCTCTCAACAATATATTGATTTATAATACAAGCTTCTGCTTGAATTTAATCTTTGACGTATCCTTTCAAAATCTTCATATGTTGTTCAATGGGGAACATCCATCTGTAATGTATAGAACCATATAGCTGAATCTTTCTAACCAAGTGAATCATTACATCAAAGAATGATAATAGGAAGAAGATCTCCAATTCACATAATATGACTAAAATTTCATTTTCCATAATTAAGAACTTTGATGGGTATATAAATTTACTACATATTTCTTTGAAAAAGAAACCAAGATTGGTTAATTTATGTCATACATTTTTATGCAGAATATAATGTAAATCTACAAGCATTAAATCTTGTATCAAAACATGATAATCATGCAATTTTAGGCCATTTAATTTCAAATTATTCATTGAAATGATATTTTTGATATTTGGTGAATACCCCTTTAGAACCTTTATGATATTCATAAAGTTATAAAAATAATATATCTATTTCCTAGAAAGAGTGTAAGCTACTTGAGGAAGAAAAACCTTCCTCTAACCCTTCACCGACACCAACTATTCACTAATCCCCATGTCAATCATGTACAACCTAGCCTTAATGCAGTCCTTTGTTTTTATGGGTGCATTTAGTATTGTTCCAGTGACACTATCACATAAATATTTTATACATGCATGAAAATAATAAAATGTATGATGTACAAAAAATTCCATTATGATAATTAAGAAAATCGATCTCTTTTTCCAACAGGTTTTCATAAGGTTTTTTGAAAGTGGTTTACCAAAAACAGTGACCATATCCTTTAATTTATCAAACTATTGACCACTTTTTAGTGTAGATAGTGTTGTACCTTCTTACAAATTCCCATCGAATGATGTCGTCCATGATTCATATTTATGTCGTAGGGGTAAAAATTTATGATTTCCTAGAAACACAGTCTTTGGGGAATTATTTAACCTATCTGAATATATACCTTCTTCATAAATGGTACACCCTAGATTTCCTTTAATTATTTATCCTAAAAAATTTTTATAAGGAGGAGAGTCATTTTTCATCCCATACAAAATGGATCTCAATATAAAATATTCATTTATAAAAGAATAATACAGTGTAACACTTGAATCTCATATAAGTTTTAGATCATTTATATATAGATCCAAATAAACATTAATATCATTACCTTATTGTTTTGGTCTTGATATAAACATAGACAATATAATATATTTTTTCTTCATGCATAAACACTTTGAAAAGTTATAATTTTCCAACACAAATGGCCATGTACTATGAGTGCTACTTTGTACATCAAAAGGATTCACTCCATTTGTAGATAGCATGAGACAAAGGTTTCTTATCTCTTTTCAAAATTTATGATACCCATGATAAATTTTCTTCCACTTATAAGAGTCTATTAGGAGTCAGAGTTTCTCATATTGAATTCTTGTATTTACATTCCATGTCAATTACCTTTCAGTCTCCTCACTTTCATATATGTTCTTGAACCTTGGAAGGATTTGAAAGTACCATACAACTTTCGAAGGACTTGATTCAACTTTATTATATCGAGAATCACCATACTTAGAGCATTTTTAAGTGATTCATGGTCCTTTATATAGCAACCCATACTAAATTATCCTTCAATTTTCATTATTTTAAAAACTTAAACACTTCATTACATATTTTTCTTACAAAACCTGAGAATCTTAGAAGTTTAGTGTCTTTGGAGAATAGATACATAAAACTTAATTTACATCCTTGTAAAAATTTCTCTATAATCCATCCCAAATAAATCAATTTTATATATCTCATAATCTATAAACATCTACATAACTTTGGAAATGTAAATATTAAAAAGGGTGAGCTAAAATGTTCAGTATGAGATTAACCAAAGTATTTTATGTTCGAGAATCAATTATAAACGAGTAATGAGACATATCTAGATAACATAAGGTGAATAATCTTAAGAATAGATGTATGAAATAAAATAATGATAACATAAGATCATGGAACCATAATCATGTTGAAAAATTATAAAGCATGACATCAGAAGAATATATTGAGGCTAACCACCAAGATGACATAACATAGGATAACTGCTATCGTCACCATCGTATGTTCTGGATAATCACCATCATAACATAATGTGATTAGGCTAACCACCCATGCACCATATATGGTATTTCATGAGACATTAACATTACCCAATTCATTGGAGAGATATAACAGACCCACCTATCACAACTTAGGAAAACTGCCATCATAATATGTACATGAATATATGTGCCACATCAATCATCATATCATAAAAATACATGGAAATAAAATTGGATTCATATCCTCTTTAAATGGAATAAATATGGATACATATATGAGCATGATAAAACTATTTAAGATAAAATGGGTATCCAATGATTCCATGTATCTTTCTAGGTAAATACCATCCAATCAAGATAATAAAACATGTGGTATTTTCACCTTATAGATACATGATATACGATGCAATCAATATTTTTACAAATCAATAAATACATGAGTAACTAGGTAATAACCCTAAATCAAAGAACTAAAATAGGATATTCATAGATAATTTAAATTGAATAAAGATCATGTTTTTAAACTTTATATTTTTGGTAAGACAAAATAGTGTTTGAGGATCATTAGAGAGATCACTTTAGAAAATAAGATTTATCCTCAAACTTTTGAAAACATTAAAAGATAATTTTTTTATAAAACTAGGTGAGAAATAATTTCCTTTAGAAACCATGAAAACATAGATCATAAGTTTCATCGAAAATGGTAATGGAGGAAAAAAGATATGTTCACACGACAACGTGTAAAGAGATTATTTCTATAAAAATGACCCATTTAGAAAACATTAAAATAATTTTATTATAAAAAATTTGATAATAAGTTAAATTAATTTGGAAATTAAATTATTCAATTTTTAAACTAAATATAGGTTTAATACACAAAATTTTAAGTGGAAGGTAAAAATACTAGCATGTAAGAAATCCCTTTTTTTTTGCATTTTAAAAAATACTTTTATTGAAAAACCCACATAATTTGAAATGATTTTAAAAAATAATTTTAAAAGAAAGGTGAAGAGAAATAAAAACCCACAAAGGATACTAAAAGAAGAATATAATGATAGTGGTTTCATACAAATTTCCTAGATGTGTTATCATCTTTGAGAAAAATAGATTTTTTAAAAATAAGATTTGAAATCAAACTCTTATAGCATGGGTGACCATTGAATCAAAAGGGGAAATGAGTGGATCAAGAAATTAATTTTTAAAACGACATGAAATTATAGAAAATAATGTTAAAATAATTTTATATAGTAGAATATACACCAATCTAAAGAAAAAGTGGTGACTAGGGCATGTTGTTGGAGTTGGTTCCCTATAACCAACTACTTTATACTTTAGATTACATGTTTATTAAAAGAAGTGAATTTTAATTTTAATGATTTATAAAGTGATAATTTCAGAGAGTATCTGTATCATTGAAAAATTCATAGTAGTTCTCTACTATGGTGAGAACCTTGAAATTCCATGAAAATATTCTTAAACATAGTTTTAAGATTGGATAAAATTCTATGATGGGGAATATAGTATGTTTATTGTTAGGTGAGATTACTCATAAGTGGATGAGACTTCATTGCATAAAGTTTTAACTTGACAATCTCCATGATAGAAGATTATGAGAAAATAACTGTCAGTAGGAATTTCGCATGTTTATGATTCATTAGATATTACCATATGCAATAGTGTATAATGGAACTTAGAATTTAATATTATTATTAATGCATGTCATGACCCGAACACTTACATTTACTGACCAAAACCATGACACCATATGTTCTCTAGAAGCAGGGTATGTTGGACACATCAAGAATGACATGTTATTAATGAATAATTTGAGAAAAGATTTGTCTCTTCCATATTGATGAAAGTTGATATCTCAACCCTTTCATTAAAATGGAACCATAGAATTAAATTCTATAGCCATGGAGTAACAAAATTTATTTTAGGTAGTCAAATAAATACATATCAAGAATATAGGTTAATGACATGAGTGTGCAATCTTCTTGATGAGATATTGTAATAAAGGGATTATATTATGTAGAAAATGTTTGTGTGTGGTTTTCGATGTTGTGAAATTAGATTTTTTCTATCTTGGGTGCCTTGAATCATTACTAGATAATAATCTGAGACTTTAGGTAAACTCATTTAATGCTAATGAAAAATAAGTATAGAGGGTCACAAAATAAGTTTCTATTGATCTCAATTAAATTATATTTGAATTTAATTATTGGAATAAATATTATTCTAAAGACTAAGAAATAATTTTACTCAAGATTTATTGATCAAAAATATTATTCACGAGGTAATAAATAATTATTTATTCATTAATAAATAATTTATTTATTTATGTTAATATTTAATAAATATTTATTCACCAGACTATAACTAAAACATTTATTTTATTTATTGAATATTAAAAAAAATTGTTCTCCATACCGTGAATAAAATATTTATTTTATGAATAAATATTTAATTAAATATTTATTCAGGTATTTGATAAATGACGAGGAGGATGAGTGGACCCAGATTGTTCCGGGTGATAAATATTAATTTGAAAGTCAATAAAATAATATTTATCATTATGCCAGTTTGCATATGCAATGAAAATAATAATGATAATATTATTACATGACATGGGGTTAAAAAAGGTTTAATATATTATTTAAGGTACATTATGCAATTAAATAATATTTTAACCCTAAACCCATCTCTATAAATAGATGATTATGCCTATTGTCTAGGGTTGATCGAGATTGATGGAAATTTATAATCATAGTGCACAACGAAATATAGAGTCCTCTCTCAATACCAAATAATACTATAAAGATTTTCCTCCCTCTTACATCCTCTTAAGAATGAGTGTGAAAAGATGATTATTCAAGACCAAATGAATTGTAACAATGATCTAGATGAATACTGAAAGATGATCGATTTGCTGTGGTAGCACCAGAAAATCCATCAGTGTTGTTCGGAGATCAATGGGGCACATGTGGATCACTGTTAAATAGATCCTACAAGTGCAACAATGATAAACTAAAAAGGGTTTTAGGTGATCAAAAACATCATTGAATACAAATCCAAAGAACAAGGTATGCTTTATTCTGATCTATATAAATCAATTATAAATTTAACATGAAAATATATCCTCTTGGTTCCAACATATTTCATTATCAATATTCCTTGGGAAAATTTCATTGGTCATGATTTTTATTTATTGTATAGTATGCAGATGATCTATTGAATATGATATTTTTTGAGTCAGGATTGGCCCTGATAAGAACTTATTCTACTCCCAGAACCATCAAGTGGTATCAGAGTAGTCATGTTCAAATTTATATTTATTTATTAGATTGTTGATCATTACACATTTAAAAGTTAACATTCATTTCAAGTTTTAATTTGTTCTTGATATTTTATTAGAATATATTCTTCAATTATCAATAATATTACAAATATTAGTTAATTATTAATGAATACCACTTATGAATAATCCATTAGGAGGTTCCATGAATTCTGTCTAGATGATAAAAGACTACATGGAATGCATCCCTTTTTTACATGTCGTGTATCCTTGTTCATCACACAAGGATGCTCGCATGGATTCCGGGTTTTCATGTATTTAATACACTCCACGCACAATAAATGCACCATGTATTGACCATATCATGAAGAAAATTGCTTTAGTGGAGTACACAATGTGTAGATTGACTACACACTATATAGTCTAAGTTCTTTTAAGGTACAAAACATGGGGTCAAACCGCACTGTGTAATTAATACACTATGTTAGCTTAATGTTGAGTGGATCCTTGAACCAATTTATGTTTTGATAATTAAAAATATTTACTAGTTTTATTTTCTTTAAAAGTATTAATACTTTGAATTATGTATTTATTAAAATATGATTTACTTGATTATATCATTATACATATTTTCTTAAAATATCATTAAATTTCATGTTTTAATTGGTCCTAACATGTACTACATGTTTCATGTTGAGTAACTAGGTTAAATATGTCATTTGGGACATTTAAATATCATTTAGACATGATTTTTACTATTCCAAAATAACCCTTTTACTATTCACAATGTACCCAAATGTTAAACCATGTAGCCAAATACGAATCCACATAGCCAAATGTAAATCCACGTAGCCAATTTTCTAGAATCAATTACCTCATGTATTTCATCAATAACTTGGGCTATAGAAATCCAAATTTATTAATAAATATTTCATTGGAAATATAAAAAAAATATCTACATTTAATTAGAATACATAAGTTTTGAATCAATTTACATCATTCTCTAAATTAGGTTTGAATTCACTGTATGTTTTCAGTCTGAATTATTTAGTTCTCCAGAACTAGTGTGCTACTATATTTTAACGATAAGTTGATATTTAGAAGTGAGATTAAGTTTATTATTGATTTTTTAAAAATATAATGAAATCATATAAATATAAGTGAACTATATATAAAGACGATTCTATCGTTTATAAGGTCTATTTGAGTATGAAATTTTATGAGTCAAGCTGTTTACAAATTTATAGAATTAGCTATGTGAAATTGGATATGTGAAACGACTATGTGAATTCACTTACATGAATTAGTTATGTAGATTTGGATACATCGATTCTATTACATGGAAAAAAATGGTTATGTGAGAATCCCTTATATGTATTTGTCTATGTAGTTCTGTGAATTTCTATATGATATTTTAAAACCTCAAAATATTCCCTGTTTTACATAATAATTAACATTTCAATTTTATGTAAGTTTATTATGGATATAATTAATGTTTTTATCCTAAAATTACTTATTAATTATTTAAGATTCATTTAAACATGTTTTAAATAATATTATGAAGAATTAAATGGGATTATCATGGGTTTAAGTATGCATGGCTATTCATGTTGAAATTTTGGAACTTGAGATATCAAATTCAAACCAAATGAAATATGAAGATTCAATCTTGATTATCATTAGAGAGCATTTCAAGGATATTAATTCTTGTTATTTAATGGTGTATTAAAGTCTCTAAAGAGTTCCATTGTATAGTTTTCATTAATTGTATATGATATCAATAAAGACTCATGAGAATATTATTTCTCATTTACATGTGGATTATTATCAAGGAAATAAGCATGGTCAACTCTAAATTAGTTCATTAAAGTTTCATGCACAACTCTTTCTTTGGGATAAAGTGAGATGCAACAGTCTTCAAGTTCAAATATGTTGCACATAAAGAAACTCTCTCTATATAGAGATGATAGAGCCAGTGAAAAAGAGAATGATGAGGTTGAGGATACTTCAAAACTATACAGTTTATGTATTATTTAGTTATAAAATTATTCTCCTAGTTGAACTAAAATAATTTGATCCTTTGTTTCTAGAGAGTTTCTGGATACTTTGAGACCTAGACTGTGAATTGTTCAATATTATTCTGTGGTTTTACTTATTCCCATTCTTTTCTGTGTGCATTATTGTAATTGGTAATACTTCCCATTAAAAGGAAAGAAATTTGTAGTGACCTAGAATTTTTAAATGATAATTGTTTCATAAATAAATGTGTGTCATATTATATTATATAAGTATTATACACATAGAGCACATTAAGAAACCAATAACACTTTAATTCATTAACAAATATCATTACATTTTTCATCTATAAAACCAATTAAAATTCCAAACATTAAAATTGGATACAAAATATAAAATATAAAATCTAAAATGGGGAAATATGAATCACCCAGATTTTTTAGATTCTTCTCCCCCATGAAAAACAAAATAGAATTGAAAAAAATATTAGTAAACCAATAAACATATTATAAAATGAAAATATAAAACATTGGGTTTAATTATAGTGAATAAAAAATGAATGAATGTATAGGTATTTATATGAGGTAATGTGACCATTAGAATAGTAATGTGACCGTTGGAATAGTAACCCGACCATTGGGAATAAAAACCTAACAATTGTGAATAGTAACCTGACTGTTAGAATAATAATTTGACCACAAAATAGTAAATTTTGATATAAATAATATTTATCAGGAATAATATAATTAAATATAAATATTATAATTCTGAAAAATAAATTTCATGATTAAAAAACTCAAAGAAAATGTAGGCACATTTTTAATAAACTGTATTTTAAAGTATTTCGTAAAAATAAAAATTTTTATATTAAAAATTAAAATTACACATATTAGAAATTTATTTTTTAAAATAAATATCATTTTTGAAATCATCAAATTAAAATTATCCAGGTTTGATTTTTTGGTAATTTTTTGAAATACTTCAATTTTAAATGAATATTAAAAATACAGTTTTTAACATAACTGGTGTATCTTAAATTACATAATTTAGGACGTAATAATGAACTAATAATTTATTAAACTTTTGGTTTGTAAAAAATTTATTTAATTTCATAATTGATTCATTAAAATACAATAAACTTAATTTCCAAACCTAAAAATCATTTTCCAAAACCTAAAGTCAAAAGTGATCCCTTAAAATAATATTTTTAATAATTTCATTTTTAATAAACTAAGTGAATTAGAATTATAAAGTGGTTTGAAGTATTAAAACGATTATATTATATTTATATTGTAAAAAATTCACTATAACTGTAAGGGCCCAACCCTAAACATTACATATTCTAGCATTTTTAAACTAGAATCCACATTATTACATTCCCAAGAATCATTTCAGTTTAGAGTTTTAGAGAAATAAGTAAAATATTAAAAAGTAAACCCATAAATTAAATGTTTTATATTTTACCCACTATCCATTTTTTTCGCCAATGGAAACCATTTTATAATAAAACATGTTTTCTCTTCATGTAAAATCTTTACAGTTTCCTCTTGTTCTCATCCTTGTCTCTATTCTCCCTTAAATCCCATGGATTTTTTTTTAAAACTTGGGATGAACAAAAAAGATCATTAAAGGACATAAATTAAGGGAAAATGTTATTCTAGTGAAAATCTATAATTTTTTTTTCATAAAAACATATGTTTTTATTCAAAAAAAGGAACAATCTTTTCAAAAAGATCAATATCCTACCTATTTAAATTCAACCAATTTTTATGAAAACTCATTAGAAAGTATCTAAAATATAAGTAGGTAACTTGGGTCATAATTTTCTAAATTACTCTTACAAATTGAGTAACCATTATGGTCAACCTCTAACTCTAGAGTACCTAATGCATATAGGTTATCACATAACCACCCATTCTTGGTTTATCATGGAACCACCCTTCATTTCTTTATCATCTAACCAACCATCATTGGTTTTTTGCATAGAAAATAATAATTGTTTTATCACACAAACACCGATAATTATAAGAAATTCCCAAGAACCATAACATATACGTAAATCTAGAAAGATTGCATCATAAAAACAATCTTTGAAGAAAATGAACTTTTCATTTTGAAATCACTCATTTTGAAAAACTACTCACGTACAACTAAAAAATTTTTCATTGAAATTAAACACATAAACTTTTAAGTTAATATTAAAAATATTAAAGTGACATTAAAGTGTAAAATTCCTTTCATTCCTTATATGTAATAAAAACATTCTTTTTGAAAAAGGATCTTTAAAATAGTTTTTTTAAAAGAAAGTCCCTTACAAATATCGTATCTTTGAAGTGAGCATAAATCAATGGAATAAATTATGTATATTAATTGTAAATAAAAATAAAACAAGTGTAAATACAACATAAGGAAATTAAAATTCATTTCACACATAATATTATAAATACATTATCAAATAAGTTTATGTTTAACCCCAAGGATGGAAATTGGGTTAATAATTCCCTTACCACTTTGTAATCAGTCGAATCGTATGCCGCATGAAACTAATAATTATCAAAATAGACATTTAATAACATAAATATAATTAGATTCAGGATATTATATATCAAATTATATTATATACACTATTCAATAGAAATAAGTGGCAAATAAGGAATATATCTCATAGAAGAAAAAGTGAGGCGAGAAAACCCTTACCTCACGCTTCCCTTTAGTGTAACATTATTTAACCTATTGTATAATGGTTTAAATAATGTTATTAAATAGTTAAAAAACTATATTAATATTTATAATACCTTTTAGGATTATTTTATAACACCTTATGACCCATTAATTAATAACATTTCATTATTTTTATGGTTTTAGGTGCGTTCATTTCGTGGTTTAATGAACGACTCATTTGTGTATAATTATAGATTTTACTGTCAATTGAAAATAAAACTCTAGAAGTTTAATGAAATGTTATTAATTAACTTAAATAATTTTAAATGTTCTCATTTATCATTTTTATTTCATACATGAGGATGATTCATTTGATAAAATGTTAATGATAAATGTTTGGTTTATTTGGGCATTTTTTTGAACATCCCGAACTAGTTTTGTTTTATTTACTATTATGAGTATATATTAGTTACAGAACATTAAATAGTTAATAATGTACCTATTAAGATATTATTTAACCATAAATATAGTTTTATGACCATCCATGAATATGTTAATGTAAAACAAACCAAAACATTATTCATGGTGGTGATTAACTAGCATAACTTGGACAATAGTTTCATTTCTTTGAATAAGAGGAGGTAATAAAAGGAATGAGTATAGTATATTACATTAAAAACATAAAATTATAGAATTTTAATTATTCTGGAATAATTATTACTTTATAGATAAAATAGATGATGTGAAAGTAGAATAAGAAAAGAAAATAAGAGAGGTGTTTTGAGAAAATTACCTCTTGGATATCACCTCCTTGAGAGACCCTTTAGGACCTTGGATGTGGTCTTTTGGGGAGAACAGATGAAATTGGAATTGGTGAGAGTTATTAGGAGAGGTTTGGGTATATAGTTTAGGATATTCAAGAATTTTGGGTCGAAATGGGGTGGTGAGGGGTGATATTTATACATGAGGAGAGGTGGGTTTAAGTGATTAAAATAATGATTATATTACAATTAAATCCAACCACATTGAGGTGAAATTAATTTAAACGTATTATATTGTTAATTAATGTTTTAGAGGATTTTTAGGGTTGATAAATACATTAAAAAACCATTAAACATTGTAATTTTTAGGTATGTTAAGCTTTTGCCTTTTAACTTTAACCCTTATCACTATTTTACTCACACTCTGGTAAATAATATTTTTACCATGGTAAAATTGTTATACCTAAAAATAAAATTGACATTAAAAAATAATTTTTAAATTATGATTCCAAATATGGAATCCATTTTACCTAATTAAATTCACATAATTTTTAAAATTAGATTTAAAAATAACCCCGTAGACAAAACGAAAAAGCAGGGTTTTAAAGCGAAAACTTCCAATGTTTGAAATGTTTCTACATCCGATTTCAATGTGAAATTGATTAAATTGAAATAAATTGGTTTATTGACATATAAATGAACTAATTATACTTTAAAACCAATTTAAAATAAAATTTAACTATATAATTAAATTAGATGAAATAACAATTTTCAAATAAAATGTAGTATTTTTCACTATTCATTAAAAAAATGAAACTTGTCAGAAAAATACCAAAAATCTACCCTAATATAATTTTTATATTTAAATTTTAAAAATTAATTTTATTTTGATAAAATAAAATTACCAAAGTATCAAAATTTATATTTAAAACAAGTGTGCCATCAAAAGGCAACAAAATTATCTCTTAGAAAAATATAACTTTTTATGATTAAAAATTCAATTTATTCTGATCTTAAACCAATAAAAATTATTGGATGAATTTAAAAAAAATTTATTTTATATATTATATATAAACTTCAATAATATATTTCACTAATAGTGATTAATTTTATTTATTAAGGTAAAATGCGATTTTGGGAATAAAAATGGTTTTTTTTATAAAAACACACACTTTATATTCAATTGGGTTTTTAATTTTTTATTTATAATTAATTGGAAACCAATTAATTCATTTTATAAAAATTTTTAAACTATATTTTCATAATTTTATTAATCTCATTCATTCCCTCCATTTCAACTACTAGGTTACAATTGTCACATTTAAATAATAATATTTAGTCATTTATGTAAGCTTGATGTTGTGTATCTTGTTTGATATTGAGCATAATTATTCCATTTAAAATATCAAGGTGTTATATCCTCCACTATTTAATAAATTTATTCCTCAAAATTTGAACTCAGGTAAAAAAAACTAGGGGTTTGAATTTTTCATAATACCTTTTTTGAAATTCCACATCAGAAAAAGGGTCAATAATACATCCACTTGAAAAGTGAGAAAGGAAAGTATGAAGGTCACCTGAGATAACCCATACTAGGTTTCCATATAGGAAAACATGGACATGTAAGTGAAAACTAACTATCAAGTTCTGATGGAGAGTGATAGAGAACATGGTCATGAGGAAGTAGTCCATTACAAAACCATAAATCTATGATGCTTTAAAAGGTAATTGATTTCTTTATAAGAAAAGTTAACGAATAAAGTTTTTGTTTCAAGAACCTTTTCATAGTTTTGAGTAATTATTTTACTAACTATACTAAGAACATAAGGAAACATACTTACTTGAAAAGTAGAATTTCATCATCATCTTTTCTCCAAACTATGAGTATTCAAGATGAATTTTCATACATGAAGCATCACAATCAACTTCTACAAATCAAAAAATCCACAAAATTATAACCATCTATTCCCCCTGTATTTAGGAATTTACTAAAACCAAAGTTCTTTATATAAGATAATGTAATTATTTAAAAATAATAATCCTTAATATCATAAAAAACTACTTAAATATCTAAAATTTAGAAGTAGTACCTAGAGTTCAATATTGACCATTCAATAAATAACTAACCATAAAACTCCTCACAATATTCCAAACTAAAATCGAAACCCAAAAATTATAAGGATTTGATCACATAGTCTTAAAAGATAAATTTAACATTTTTCTTCAAATAACATCAATTACTCTTGAATTCTCATACCAAAAAGTAATTTCCCTAATAATAATCAAGATATATTAATTATTTCTATAAATAACCCAAATTATTGTAAACCATATATGTTTCAACAAGTTGACCCATACTTTAATTTCTAAAATAAAATACCATAGTATTCTATTTACCTTAATCATATAATGTTCCCAAAATAGTAAACATCTTCCAAAATAACATTGATCACTTAATCCCCAAATCAAATTCTAATCACCTAGTTGTTAATATGATAAAACAAGTGATCCTAAAATGATCTTAACCATTATCCATCAGATAGTTTAATAAAGAAAAACAATTTCATACTAACCAGGACATCACTTAGGCTAGTGGTAGGTGATAAAACCTGGTCACCCTTTTTTTGTGGGTTCAATCCTTACAGCCTTGCCAAATGTGGTGGGTTTTTACCCATCCTATAGGCTGTCCTTTTCTAAAACTATATTAATATAATTATTATAAAATTCTAGAAATTTTAAAAACATTCTTAAAAATAACCATAATATATTTTAACCTTAAAGGTTATCTCATACCTTTTTATTTTTCATCCAAAAAAGTAAGAACCCATAATTACCTCAAATTCAAAGATCATATAAACCAAAAAGATTTACAACACCTTCAAACTTATGTCCACCAAAAGTAAATGAATTATTTATCAAATAACCCTTTTCATATCATAGTCTTAAGGGTTACATATACCTTAAAAATTATCACTATTTTACCACTTTTCAAAGGTAATTATTCTATCTAACATATGTTTCCAAATTTAAGAAAAAAAACCTACTATAGAAAAATCCTTAGGTGTTCAATGATTACCACAATATTTTTAAAATACCACTACATCATAAATTTGAAAACCCAATACAAACACACATCCTTCATTCAACTTCCTTCTTAAACCATTAACCATGCCTTTTCATCTTATTCCACCATAATTTTATTCCTAAAATAAAATATTCAAATTATATCATTATGATTCATTAGTATAAAACTTAAATGTTATCCATACCTTTAAAATTATGTCTACAAAATGAAAAATAATTCTTCCTCAAATAGAATTTTCACATGATAAACTTAAGGGTTACATATAACTCAATCTAAATAAAATACTCCCAAAGTAATCCCATCATCAAAATAGTATTAATACATTTAAACATTTCATCATCCTTAAATCTACCATAACTATCAAATCCCTTATATGTGGACATCTAAATTATCCACTGTTCTTCATAATCCCTAAACCATGCTTTTTGATCTTATTCCTCAATACTTATTTAATTTAAAAAAATATTAATCATATCCTAAGATTAAATAATGTTAAATCATGAGATAAGAAATAATTCATACCATTTTATATATCATTTTTAGTTTCCTAATCTTCAATTGTAATGGAATTAGGTATTACTAAATAGTTATCTGTACCGTCCATCTAATCCCATTCGTGAGCCTTATTCCTATGACATAAATGATCACAATGAACATAAACATTCATTTGGTAACTTAGAAATTAATTCTTTACCCTTCATGGAGTTAACTAAATGCTTCTTTTTTTCCTTCACTGTTTATTACTTTATGTCCTCCTTTACCACATATAAAGAATATTTCCTTCCTTTTAAATAATTTTCCCATGTTCTTCTTTCCATATTCTCGATATACAGGTCATTGAATATATTCACCTTTATGATAATTTTCACCTAAACTTCCATAGGAATTCATTTATCTCATATTTGATGAATTAAGAAACCCAACAAGGTTCAGGTTGTTAATCATTACTCCTGATAGTTGATTTAGAATAACCAAAAGTGTTCTCATTATTTCTCCCATTTCATTTGGTTTCTCATTCAAAAAACCACTACATTTTACTTCACATCCATTGTTACTTTGGTTCTTGATGAATCTATCCATTTACTAAAACCAAAAAGGTTAGTGTTAGTGTATTTGTAAAATCCTAATATACCATCTTATGAGAAAGATAAATACCAAGATATCCCTATTTATGTTATCTCAAACTCATTCAATTTATCTAAAATAACTTTGACTCTCCCTACCATGCTAACTGTTTTGTTTATGTATGACTTGTAACCTATGCTAAAATAATATCCTAACCTCTAAAGTTATCTAAACTATGCTATGATACTAACTTTAAGGACCCAAACTTAAACATTACATATTCTAGTGCTTTACACTAGAATCCACATTATTACATTTCCAAGAATCTTTTTTGTTTAGAGTTTTTTAGAACTATTTCAACTCTTAAAAAGTAAAACAATAAATTAAAAGTGGACTCTTATACCTAGTATCCATTTTTTTCACCAAAGGAAACCCTTTTATAGTAAAATATGTTTTATATTCATGTAAAATCTTTACAGTTTTCCCATTGTTTTCATCCTTGTCTCCATTCTCCCTTAAATCCAATGGATTTTTTTTTTAAAACTTTGAATGAGAAAAAAATATTATTAAGCGAAATAAAAGAAAGTAAAATTTTATTCTAGTGAAAATCCATAATTTTTTTTCATAAAAACATTCATTTTTATCCAAAAAAAGGAATAATATTTTCAAAAAGTTCAATATCTTACCTTTTGAAAATAAACCTATTTTCATGAAAATTCATTATAAATCATCTAAAATATAATTAGGTAACTTGGAAAATTATTTTATAAATCACTCTTACGAATAGAGTAACCAATATGGCCAACCTCGCACTCCAGAGTACCCAATTCATTAGAGGTTGTCATGCAACCACCCATCGTTGGTTTATCACAAAACCACCCATCACTGGTTTATCATGTTACCACCCATCATTCGTTTATCATGAAACCAAAAATCATTGTTTTATCATGTATCCAAATGAAATTATAAAAAAAATTACAAGAACCATAACATAAATATAAATCAAGAAATATTGAATCCTAATAACAATCTTTGAAGAAAATGAACTTTTCATTTTAAAATCACACATTTTGAAAAACTATGAACATACAATGGAAAAAATTTTCTTTAGAAGAAACCATATAAAATTTTATAGTAATATTAAAAATATTAAATCAACATTAAAGATTAAAATTCCATTTATTTCTTATATGTAATAAAAACATTCTTCTTAAAAAAGGAACTTTAAAAGTGTATTTTTAAAAGAAAGTCCCTTACAAATATCGTATCTTTGAAGTGAGGATAAATAAAAGGAATAAATTATGTATATTCAATGTCAATCCACATAAAACAAGTGGAAATACAACATGAGTAAATAAAAATTCATTTCACACATAATAATATAAATACATTATAAAATAAGTTGAAGTTTAACCCAAAGAATAGAAATCGGGTTAATAATTCCCTTACCACTTTGTAATTAGTCGAATTATTTGACCCAAAAAAGTAATAATTATAAAAAGAGACATTTAATACCATGAAGATAATTATATTAATGATATGATATATCAAAGGAAATTATATACACCACACATAAGAAAAAAGCAGTGAATAAGGAATATATATCACAAAATAAAAAGCGAGACGAGAAAACTCTTACCTCACACTTCACTTTAGTTTAGAGTTCTTTAACCACCTATAAAATGTTTTAAATAATGTTATTAACTCATTATAAAAATATATTCATATTTATAATTACTTATAGGATGATTTTATAACATCTTATGACACAATAATTAATAATATTTCATTATTTTCATGGTTTCAAGTGCGTTCATTTCATGGTTTAATGATTTGTTAATTTGTGTATAATTTTGGATTTTATTGTCAATTGGAAATAAAACTCCAGAAGTGTAATGAAATTTTATTTATGAACTTACTATTAAAAACCATCCTGGGTACCTTGGTAACCTAATAACTGAGCCGGTCCTAAAATATCCTGAAGGGCATTCTCAATCCCCACAGGTTGGAGACTAGAACCTGACACCATAAAAATTGAGAGTGGGAATGATTTTTCAAAAAAATTATAGAAGAAAAAAAAATTCAGAATGCATTAAAAATAAAATCCATAGTTAGAACTATACTAGAAGTCAAACAGGTAAATAAACCCAACGTACTATAGTAAAGTGCTAAAAAAATAGGATAACTACCCAAGTCCCAATGGACTCAACTCTCCAATCCCAAAGATCAATAACTATAACCACCTCTAAGTGGTTATTTTAGCCAACTCAAAACTGGAAGGAGTTAATCTATAAACACCTGAAGGCATAGGTAGAGTGTGATCTAAAAAACCAGTAGGGTCTCACCAAAGATTCCATAATAAGATGTCAATATTTAATTAACCAAATAAACCTCTCAATTTTAAATAAACTGATTTGGAATTCCAAAATAATATTTAAACAAATCATTCTTTACATTTCAAATTATGGAAATATTTTAAACAAATTTCTTAATAAAACATTTTATATAAAACATTTTATATAAATTCACAAGGCATGTAAAATAGTTTAAAACAAATATTGGCATAAATATATTTCAAATGAAAATAAGTGAGCAATATGTTCATATTTCTAAAGGTATGGTGGTTCTAGGATAAGGGACTCCACACACTCAAAGTTACACAACAATATGTGTATATAAAATTCCATTTGGTATGGACAAAGGAGACTTCATCACAATTGATTCGAGGATGCGATTGTTGCATTTATGTTTTGGAATGTTGTAAATAATAGAGTGCTATCCAAATGACTCACTAAATACCTAAGGATTTCATATTCTCTAATAACAAATCATCGATGGAAAATTTACTTTAAAATTTCTTAAAATACAATTCATCCCATTCTCCATTTAAAATATGTAAATTTTCCATTTAAAAACCAAAATGAGTTTTTAATCAAAACATGCCTTTTTCTAAGATAAAACCCAAAGGTTTCTATAAAAACCAATTTAAATCCATTTTTACCAAATAATAGAATTTGAAATCAATTCAGAATTAAATTTCACAATTTATATTCAATAATTTAATTTTCACAAAATTCCATCAATTTCACAATAAATCCCCAATTCAATGGAATTAGGGTTTCCCCCAATTTTATGCGAAAATATAATTTCAAATCCAAATATCTCAATTTAATGGAAATAGGTTTTCAAAAATTTAATTTCATAAGAATAAAATCCCACACATTTAATTGAAAGTAATTTAATCAAATTAATCAATTTAGGGTTAATGAAATTGGCCAATCAAAACAGAACCACCTACCTTGAGATCATGGGATCTCAAATCACAACATCTTAAATGGGATTTTACAATGACAAACGTCAATAATGGGAAACCAAGAATCAAACCTAGGTTTAAGATTCAAAATAGTGAGGATTAGATCCTCCAACCAATATGAGGATCTATAAAACCCTAGGGAGGAAAAGTGAGAGAGCAAGATATAGAGAATGAGAAGAGGAAACCTACTAGGTGGAGATCTAACGACATTATTCAAGCTTTAATATGCTTGTGGGAGGTTGTAGAGGGTCTAAGAACTGCTATTGGGAGATTAAAAGGAATAAGAAATCGATTTGGGGTTGTCCTGGACCATCAGGGACCTAAAAGAGGGGTTTCTGGAATTTTAAAATTAAAATTTTGATTAAAAAAATCCTGTATACATGGTTTTCTAGGCAGAGTTGCATGGTTTGGACAAACTGGGCGCCCTAGACATGTTACCCTTTTATTTAGATGCATAGTTACCACTAAGTGGGTGCACGATTTTTCAAACCATGCTCCAATCATGCAAAATCACATTACATAGGTTTGCTAGTTTTCTCTAGGGAACATGATTTGGGAAAATCGTGCACCAACCGTGCAAAACCCCAGAATTTTCAAAACATTCCATGTTTTCACCCGAAGCAACCCAAAATGAAACCCAACCAAATATTGATCCAAATAGTTGTTTAGGAATACCTGAAAAATGTAATAGGATGTTACAACCTCCCCACCATAGAAACTTTATGTCCCCATAAATCCTATGAAGAAACTTCTATTCCAAAAAGATGAGGCCACTGCTATCTCATTAGTGCCTCCCTCACCCACATCTTATGATTATCAAAACCATGATAACATAGAACTAAAACCAAAGATATTATACTCCTATAAATCACCTTGGTTTTAAAATCAACTATCCCAACTGGCTGTTCAGTCATGGATAAATCAAGTTCGACCTTAAGATCACTCTAGCTCAGAACTTGAGATGGATCAGATATATACTTTCAGAGATGATATACATGGAACATGTAATTTATCGACATCAACTATGGTAGAAGTGATTACCAATAATAAAATTTCCCCACCTTCTTAAAAACCTCAAAAGGTCTAAAAAAATTAGGAGAAAGCTTCCCTTGCCTCCTAAGCTGTCGATGACCCAACCAGGGCAAAAATTTCAAGAACACCAGATCCCCAACTGAAAACTACAACAATCTATAATGAAAATCAGCATAAGACTTATAATGGCTCTGTGCCATCAACATTATCAAATGAATCGAATGTATATTTTCTATCATATCTTGAACCAAGCTCAGTGAAACCAAGAATTTTTTTCCAATATACGACCAACACAATGGAGATGTAACACCCCGCCCCTACCTCATTGGCTAGAGGAGGCGGTGAGGGTTACTTTTCCTTAAGAGATGTTCCCAAGGTTCCAAAGTCTGACAATAAATGCTGAGGGCTTCGAGAACAAATTGGGGAATGATTTTACCTTAACACAAAACCAACCAGATCATCCACTCTCAACCACTATATGATGCGTGTCAATCAAAAAATTTAAGCATATATTCCCAAAGGACAACCAAGTTGTTCCACATTACAACCCAAAACCAACACAACAAACACCGTATCAGAGTACTATGTGAAAGACTCAACAAAAGACCCAAAATAATCCAAGACACACTCTATGGATCCACACCAATCTCTATGATCCAAGCTCCACCCATACATCACGATGCACCACTAAAGGAGGGTGATGCCATACCTTTGCCTACATCATGATACACAACATCTGCAAAGACACCAATGTGCCAAAGCAGGGGGTGATTACAACTATTCAGTAGGAATTCCCCAAATAACTTCCCTACACACTCCACTAGGATAAAACTGTTAGAACATTTATATAAAGTAGTTTATATAAAATAACCACAAGTGCATCCATTACCATAATCCAAACACACCCTTATCAAGCCATTTCACCCAAACCAAGTAACGCAGGGAAATCCAAACAATCATGCCGTAAGCCAAACATGCCACACAAAGAAGCCAAATCAACCATGCCACAATCCAATTACCCTTTTCATATTTCACTCAAAAGCCCCATCTACAAACATCACCAACCAAGCACACAACATATCATGGTGGCACTTCCCGTCCAACCCATTCATTACCAATCCACTCAAGCAGTACTTCCTACCCACTTGCTTTTGATGGTGGCCCTTTCGTCCACTATCCATCCCCTTTTTTATAGCAGTACTTCTCTCCCACTTCCATGAAACATTCAAGTAAGACAACACAACCGAGAATATAACCCATCAATGCCACAACAACATGCAATCAACCATTTCCATTACATGCCAATCCACTTCAATAAATCAAACATTTATTGAAAACACCCTTTTATAATTTTCCATGCCAAAACCCATTTCAATAGAAAAACCCTTTTTGTTGAAAACCATTTTCTCAAATCATCTTAATCAAACCAACAAAACAACTCATTTTAAAATCCCCTTTTAAAATCATATCAAGAGCATTTTTCCACAATCCTTTTTTCCCAAAAATCCCTTAACCATTACCAAAGGGATTTCCATCTGATTTCACACATCAAAAACACAACTAATTTTAAGCAACACAAATTAATTGTAACCAAACCACTAGTTCTAAACAAGTGGAGTCGAGAGAGAAGCCACAAACCTTTAGGGTTCCTGAGAAATCGACCCACAAGCAACTAATCCTCAAAACCGGTGAACACACCACTGAAGCCGCTCTAGATCTCTATCCCTAACATCCACAAGCATTAAAATTAAAATCCAAGGTAACCACAACCCTAGATCTACACACAACAATTGTAGATCTAGAAAAATGATAGAGAGGGAGATGTAGATCTAGAGGAAAACACAAGGAACCCAAGCGGAGATACTTACCCAGGATAAACCACCTTTAATCCACCAAGAAAACTCTTCAAAATGCTTCCAAAACGAGTGGGAGAGCACCCTCAACCCTTGAGAACTCGAAATCCTGAGTGAGGCTTGAGTGGGAGGAATTTTGGAGTGTTTTAGGTCAAGCCTGAGGGAGCCCAGATTTAAAACACCTTACTTTAAGTGGTCGCACGGTTAGCCCGCATGGTTTAACAAACCGTGCGCTAATCGTGCACATGCTACTTATTCAAGAGAAAGGGTCCGCACGGTTGCCTCGCACGGTTTTGAAAACCGTGCGCAGGCTGTGCGAAGCCTACTGTCTCCCCCTGCACAGTTTCCTGGAGAACCCACACGGTTTCCCTTAACCATTCTCAAACTCTGCTCCCTTAGAAAAGCCTCCAAACTTATTTAAAAACACTCCAAACTCTCCCAACCTCAACCCAAATCATCCCATGCACTTTAAACACATAAAAAGCATAAAAAAGGCTATGTACCTCAAACCGGGGTACTACATTCTCCCCACCATTGGATTTTCCATCCTCTGAAAGTAGTGAACCTGCCCTTTGCAAAAAGAGATTGGGCCACTGCTCGACCATTTCTTTCTCCCGCCCCCAAGTCTCCTCTTGAATCTGACCATACTGCCACAAAACAGGAACTAAACCGATGCTTTTACCACACAAGACTTTCTCTTGCCTATCCACAACCCACACTGACACGTGCACGAATGAAGCATCCGACTCTAGCTCAACATGATCCCATCGAATCACATGGCCCTGATCCGACTGATACTTTTTCAACTGTGACACATGAAACACATTGTGCACCGTACTGAACCTAGGTGTCAAATCCAAACAATAAGCCACCTCACTAACCCACTCAAGAATCTCAAAAGATCCAATATACCTTGGAGATAACTTTCCCTACTTCCAAAACCGACTTTGTCCCAACCTAGGAGAGATCCTCAAGAAAATACAATCACTCATCTCAAACGACAATGGCCGTCGATGATGATCTGTATACGATTTATAATGAATTTGAGCCGTCTCCATTCTCTTCCTGATTAACTTGATCTTCTCCATAGTCTCCTAGACAAGGCTCGCTCCAACCATCATGGACTCACCCGTTTCTACCCAGCATAGTGGATAATGACACGACCGCCCATACAACGCTTCAAACGGATCCATATGTATGGATTCCTGATAACTATTATTGTATGAGAACTCAACCAACGACAAGTGATGCTACCACGAGCCACCAAAATCCATGACACAATCCCACAACATATCCTCCAAAGTTTGTATCTTCCTCTCGGATTGACCATCCATCTGTGGGTGATGCCCTGTGCTCATAATCAACTGTGTCCCAAGGGATTGCTGCAAGGATTTCCCAAAATGAGATGTAAACCTTGAATCTCTATCTGATATAATTGAAACTATAACGACATGCCCCTTTACCACCTCCCGAATATATATTTTCAATATATTATCCACCGTATAAGATTCATGAATAGGAATGAAATGGGATGACTTCGTTAGCCGATCCACTATCACCCAAATGGAATTGTGCTTCCTGATCGTTCTTGGGAGACCTGTGACAAAATCCATCACTATTTGCTCCCACTTCCAAATAGGGATTGGTAAAGACTGCAACATTCCTGCTGGCCTCTGATGCTCTGCCTTGACCTGCTGGAAAGTCAAGCATCTTGAAACAAACTCAACCACACTTCTTTTCATACCATCCCACTAGAACTGCACTTTCAAAGCTTTATACATTTTCTAAATTCCAGGATGAACAACCAATCTGGAATGATGATATGCCCTGAGAAGATCCTCCTAATAAGAAACTAGTACAACCATCCGATTCTAAAACCACAGAACTGAATCTCCATTCAGTTGCCAACCCTCAATGGTCTCCCCACCATTGAGTTTCGACCTCATGGTCACACACTCATAATCAGATATCTGCACCTCTTTAACTAGGACAACCAAGTCATGAATCAACACGAGTGGAAAGAAGACCACTCTATCGCCCTGGTCCTCACATTCCAACCGCATGTCAGCTATAACCGACATCAACTTCCATGGGTCCGATGCTTGTTTCACCACCTGAGCATATGATTTTCTACTTAATGCATCCACCACCAAATTTCCCTTACCCACTGTGTACATTAAGTCAAAATCAAAAATCTGGAGATATTTCATCCATACCCTTTGCCTCAAGTTCAAATACCTTTGTGAGAAAATGTGCTTCAAGCTCTTATGATCTGTCTATACTGTGAATTTCTCACCGAAGAGATAATGACACCACACTTTCAAAGCATGGACCACTACTGCCAATTACAAATCATGATTTGGGTAGTTCTTCTCATGAAACCTTAACTACCGTGATCCATACACAACCACATGATTCCCTTGCATGAGAACACACTCCAGCCCTGATCTCGATGCATCACAATACACCACATACCCTCTTCCTGGTTCTGGTAAAACCAAGATTGGTGCTGATGTAAGGTGACCCTTTAGCTCTTTGAAACACTAATGACACTGTCCATTCTTATGGAATGGAACATTATTTCTTGTCAAAGTTGTCATAGGTGAATCCAAACGTGAAAAATCACAAACAAAACACTGATAATACCCAGATAGACCTAGGAAACTTCATACCTAAAAAACATTCTTTGGCGGTTTCCATGAGATAACAACCTCTATCTTTTCCGGATCTATTGAAACACCCCTTTTAAAATCACATCAAGAGCATTTTTCCACAATACCTTTTCTCCAAAAAACCCCAAACCATTACCAAAGGGATTTCCATCCGATTTCGCACATGAACAACACAATTAATTTTAAGAAACACAACCCTAATCTCGATGCATCGCAATACACCAAGTACCTCATTGGATTGAGGAGGCAGTTAGGGTTACTTGGCCTTAAGAAATGTTCCCAAGGCACCAAAGGCTGGCAATAAATGCCAAGGGCTTTGAGAACAAATTGGGGAACGATTTTCCCTTAAGAAAAAACCATCCAAAACATCCACTCTCAACCACTATATAATGCATGTCAATCAAAACATTCAAGCATGTATTCCCAAAGGACAACCAAGTTGTTCCACATTACAACCCAAAACCAACACAACCAATACCATATCAGAGTATTATGCAGAAGACTCAAAAAATACCCAAAATAAGCCAAGACACACTCCATGGATCCACACCAAGATCCATGATCCAAGTTCTACCCAGACATCACGATAAACCACTAAAGGAGGGTGATGCCTTACCTTTGCCTAAGTCACGATACACAACATCTGCAAAGACACCAACATGCCAAAGTAGGGGGTGAGTAAAACTAATCAGTAGGTTTTCCCCAAATTAATTCCCTACACATGCTACTAGGATAAAACCGTTAACACATTTATATAAAATAGTTTATATAAAATAACCACAAGTGAATCCATTACTATAATCCAAACACACCCTTACCAAGCTATTTCACCCAAACCAAGTAACCCAGGGAAAGCCAAACAATCATGCCATAAGTGAAACATGCCACACAAGGAAGCCAAATCAACCATGCTACAAGACGATTACCCTTTTCATATTTCACTCACAAGCCCCATCTACAAACGTCACCAACCAAGAACACAACATATCATTGTGGCACTTCACACCCAACCCATTCATTACCAATCCACTCAAGCGGTACTTCCCACCCACTTGCTTTTGATGGTGGCCCTTCCATCCACTATCCATCCCCTTTTTTATAGTGGTACTTCTCGCACAATTCGACACAACATTAAATCAAGCCAACAAAATCGATCATATAACCTATTAAGGCCACAACAAAATGAAATCAATCATTTCTATTACATGCCAATACACTTAAATAAATCAAACATTTATTGAAAACACCCTTTTACCATTTCCATGCCAAACCCCATTTTAATAAAACAAACCTTTTTATTGAAAACCATTTTCTCAAATCATCTTTATAAATCAACAAAACAAATCATTTTAAAATCACCTTTTAAAATCACATCAAGAGCATTTCGCCACAAGCCCTTTTCCTAAAAATCCCCAAACCATTACCAAAGGGATTTCCATCTGATTTCGCACATCAACAAAAAAATTAATTTGAAGCAACAAAAATTAATTGTAACCAAACCACTAGTTCTAACCAAGTGGAGTTGAGAGAGAAGCCACCTACCTTTAGGGTTCATGAGAAATCGACCCACAAGCAACTACTCCTCAAAACTGATGAACGCACCACCAAAGCCTCTCTAGATCTCCTTCCCTAATATCCACAAGCCTTGAAATTAACACCCAAGGAAACCACAACCCTAGATCTACACACAATGGGTGTAGATCTAGAAAATCTAGAGAGATGTAGATGTAGATCTAGAGGAAAACACAAGGAACCCAAGAGGAGAGACTTACCCGGGAGAAACCACCTTCAATCTACCAAGAAACCTCTTCAAAACACTTCCAAAACGAGTGGGAGAACACCCTCATCCCCTGAGAACCTAAAATCCCAAGTGAGGCTTGAGTGGGAGGAAGTTTGGAGTGTTTTAGGTCATGCCCGAGGGATCCCGGATTTAAAACCCCTTAATTTAAGTGGTTGCACGGTTAGCCCACACGATTTGAAAAACCATGCGCTAACCATGTGCACGCTACTACCTCGAGAGAAAGGGTCCACACTGTTACCTTGAACAGTTTGACAAACTATGAACAGGCCATGCGAAGCCTACTGTCTCCCCCTGTACGGTTTCCAGGAGAACCCGCAGGGTTTCCCTTAACCGTGCTCAAACTGTGCTCCCTTAGAAAAGCCTCCAAACTTATTAAAAACCATTAAAAACTCTCCCAACCTCAACCTAACTCATCCCATGCACTTTAAAAACATAAAAAGCATAAAAAAGGCTAAGTGATCATCTGAATCTCCACCAAAGTCTATGATGTAGGTGTGAAGCATATCCTTGAGAATCTGTATTGCTCTTTCCATCTGGCTATCTAATTACAGATGGCATTCCATGCTTAAATGGACTTGAGATCCCAATGCCTCCTGAAGGCCTCTCTAAGAGCGAGAAGTAAAATAAGGATCCTTATTAGAGACTATAGAATATGTAACTCTATACAAATGAACAATCTCTTTCACATAGATATTTTCCAACTCCTCAACTTTGGCTGTATCATGAATGGGTATAAAGTGACTTGACTTGGCCAACCTATTGATCACAACCCTTATCAAATTCTTCTTTTTCTGAGTATGTTGAAATAGAACAAAAAAGTCTATAGAGATCCCATCCCACTTCCAAGTTGGAACTGAAAGTGGCTAAATAAAACCTAAAGGTTTCTAGTACTCGACCTTGAACTGCTGGCACGTATAACAACGAGAGACAAATTTAGCACTTCCCCATCTCATACATGGAAATCATAATTTCCAACGCATTTCACAGAATATATTTGTGTTTTTTTGGTTCCAAACCTGATGGGAATATGGACCCCCCCATCACAACTTTACTTACCACTAATGACACAACAAATAGATTATGATAGGACAAAATTACCTTAGTGGAGAATAGCCAGTCATGCACGGTCTCCCCACCATAAAGAGAGTCTCTAATGATATAGAACTCATCATCAAGTTGATGATCCTAAAGAATCATCTCAATAAGAGTGGATTTCAACCGAACATTGTCCAAGGAAACCTCAAACCCTAATTTTTTTACTCCAAGATGAAATTGTGCAAAAAAGAGCCATCAAGTTCCACTCTTACTGATGATTCTTTCACTGTATTGGTCTGAAGTTTCCTACTTAAAGCATCCTAAATGACATTCCATTTATCTAGGATATAGGAAATTATAAAGTCAAAAGATTATAGGTATTCCACCCAATTCCTCTAGCAAAGATTTAGATCCTTTTTATAGAAGATATAACTCAAGATCTTGTGGTCTCAATACCCAGTAAACCTTTATACAAAAAGGTAATGCCACCATGTTTTAAGCACATGTATCACGACGGAAAGTTAAAGGTCATGAGTCAGATAATTCTTTTTATGTGACCTAAGCTGACGAGATCCATGATCAATTTAATGATCACCTTTCATAAGAATGCAACCTAAACCTGAACCTTATGCATTACAGAAGACCACATAGCCCTACCCGACCTTTTGAAGAGTAAAAAAATGGAGCTGTATTCAAATGATGTTTTAGCTAAACAAATGAATTATTACATTTCTCATCCCATGCAAGCATTTATACCTTCCAAGTTAGAGTAGTCATCAGAGAATCCAACTTTGGGAAGTCCTTGACAAACTTATGATAATAACCAGCCAAACCCAGGAAGCTCTGAATCTTGAAAAATTTTCATGGTTGTTCCCATGTTATAATAGCCTTTATCTTCTTAGGGTTAAATGAAATACCATGTTCTGACAGCACATGTACCAATTACTTCACTTCTTGGATCCATAAATCACATTTCAAAATCTTGGAATAAAGTTGGTGATTTCTCAATAAATTCATAACTACTCTCAAATGATGCACATGATCATCATAGAACTTAGAGTAAACAAGGATGTGATCCAAAAAGACCACCACAAAGGTATCAAGATACTCTTGGAAAATCCTATTCATTAAAACCATGAAAACTATAGGAGCATTGGTTAGACCAAAGGATATGAAAAGGTACTCATAATGGAAGTACCTGCTCTGAAAGGTAGTTTTCTGAATGTTTGATTCTTTTATCCTCAACTAATGGTAGCCAAATTGAAGATCAATATTTGAGAACCACTTCAACCCTTTAAACTAATCAAAAATATCATCAATCTGAGGCAAAAAATTCTTGTTCTTTATTGTAACTCAGTTGAGTTTTCGATAATAAACACAATGGTGTAGTGAACCATCAACCTTCTTAGCAAAGAGAACCAGCACCTCCCGAGGTGATACACTAGGGAGTATAAATGATTTATCTATAAGATCATAAAAATGAATATTTAACTCCTTCATTTTAGCTAGTTCTATGAGGTAATAGGGAATAAACACTGGTTGAGTACCAAGAACTAAGTCAATAGAAAACTACACCTCTCTTACTAGTGACAAACTAAAGAAGTTAGAAGGGAACACGTCAGTAAACTTGACAACCACTGGAGGGAGATCACTACTCAAATATTCTTACTCTAGATCAAAAGTAAACATAGATATCAATTTACCCAACTCTGGATAATAAGGCTCAACTCTACTCATCCTCGAGTCCCATTCTCTTTGAAATATTCAACAAACCCCATCTGGTGTAGTAAAGGAGACCCATCAAAAATAACAATCAATATGAGCTGTATTGTCAATGATCCAACCTATCCTAAATATCATTTCAAGTGGTTTCATGTCAAAAACTAGAAAACTCCAAGCAAGATAAACACCTGATAAAGAGAAAACACAAGCAGGGCTATAGAGACCCTACTCTCTCTTTGTATCATGGGGTGTATTAATATCCATCACATAAGACAAAAGCTCTGTCAAAAGATTTAAAAGATTAATAACATGGGTTGAAATAAATGAATGAGATGCATTGATATTAAATAAAGTAGTTACTAATGATGAAGCTATAGTAATGGTACCTCTCACGATTGCTGGACCCATATCTGCTTCCTCTAGAGACTCTTCCACTGTGTGAAGATGCTTTGTTCTAGATGACTGTGGTTGGAACCCCTTTGTCTATAAAGCATATGATTGCACTATAGTTTTAAAAGGCTCTAAATATCCCATTCCACTACGCAGAGTGGAATAAACATGGAATAACTTATTCAAATGACCTAATCATTTGCAGGACCACATACCTTGGGTGTCTCAGTGAATACCCTCTTTGAATGACCTAGTTTACCATACTAGTAATAAATCAAAGGGCCTCTTCTAGTCACTACAGGAGGTCTAGAATGAACCTTCTATCAAGAACCACCATGAGGATCATCACACTTCCTATTCCACTTATAGGAACTCATGCTGCCACTGGGAGAAAAAGGAACTCCTGACAGCCCTGACTTTCCAACCAGGTCCATTTTGACTATCAGTTCTCTATCCAACACATCAACATACGATGAAATCTTTAGTAAGAAAACCTAAGAATAAATATTTGTTCTAAGTACCAACTCAAACCATCAATACTTCATCTTATCATTTAATACTATCTCAAGTGAAAAATACAAAATCTCATCAACTTGGTTTTCATATTCTATCAAAGTCTTATCAGCCTGCTCAAGTTTGAAAAACTCAGTGGCCTTGTCTAATAACAAATACTCTGGATAGAACTGGTTTGTGAAAATAACCTTAAAGTATTCCCACTCTAAGCCCTCATGCTTCTTCACCATCACTATTGTTTACCACTATCTTCTGCTCAGTCCTTCCAGCACGAAGGGGGCACACTTCACCTTGATGCCATCAGTTGTCTCTAAGAACCCAAACAAATGCTCCAATATCCTAAACCATTCCTCCACCTCATGAGGATAATTTTGAGTCTTTGAACAATGTTGGATTCTGGTAAGTAACTCTTGATAACTAATCTGAAGAATGTCCCTATGAGGTTCCACAACTAGAGCCTGAATGAGAACTGGTGGTGGTGCCTGTCCCATAGATTGGAAAGTATACATAATAACCTTAACTAGATTCGAGTCCACAAGAGGATTCACTCAATGATGTTCATCATAAGCTTCATCCTATATTTTATTTTCATGTCTTATCAGAGGAATAATTCTACAAAAAATCAGCATAAAACATGGAATAAATCAAATTTAACACTCAAACTGAGAAACCAGGGAAATTCATCCCAACAAATTGAAAAACAAGATTTTTATTTCAATCTATCCAAATAAAAATTAGGGAAAATACTAAAACCAATCCTCAATAAGACTTTCTAGAACCACCCTTGGTGATTTAATGTTCCTTGAGGTGATATATATCCAGGAACTCGATTGTAACTACCTTCTAAGTACTGACAATAAAACACAACTACATACTGACATCAAGGAAAGATGTAAAATCCAAACCTCTGATACCACTTTGTCATGAACTAGCTCGGGTACCATAGTAACCCGATAACTAAGACGGTCATGACATATCCTGAAGGGAATTCCCGATCTCCATGGGTTGGAGAATAGCACCAAACATCATAAAAAATGAGAGTCTAAACGATTTTTCCACAAACATTGCGAAAGTAGACAAAAAAGTTAGAATGCATACAAAAGAAACTCCACAGGTAGAACTATACCAAAAGTCAAATAGGTAAATAAACCCAAAGTAATATAGCAAAGTGATAGAAAAATGTGATAACTACCCAATTACCAACATACTCAACACTCCAAGCCCCAAGATAAATAGTTAGAACCACTTCTAAGTAGTGATTTTCCTCTGTACAAACCTAAAAGGAGATAATCTACAAACACTCGAAGGAACAGGTAGGGTATGAGTTAAAATCCCAGTAGGTTCTCACCAAGGATTTCATAATAAGATAATAACATTTAATTAACCAAATAAATATTTCAATTTTAAATAAATAGATTTGGAATTTCAAAATCATATTTAAAAAAATTATGATTTACATTTCAAATGATAGAAATACTTTAAAGAAATGGCTTAATAAATCATTTCATATAATTTTTTTATATAAATTCACAAGGCATGTAAAACTGTTTACTATAAACATTGGAATAAATACATTTCATATAAAAACAAGTGATCATCATAGTTATATGAATAAAGACACAATGATACCAGACTAAGGGACACAACACACTCAAAGTGATAAGAAAATATGCACACACACAGACACCCCTTAGGTATGACCAAATAAGACTTCATTACCACACCTTTGGGGATGTTACATGCTACATTTATGTTTTGGAATGTTGTAAATCATAGAGTAATGTACAAATAAATCACTAACTAACGAAGGCTTTCATGTGATCTAATAACAAATAAACGATGGAAAATTTACTTTAATACTACTTAAAATACAATTCATCACATTCTCCATTTCAAATATGCCAATTTTCCATTTAAAAAATAAAACGATTTTTTAATCAAAAGATTCCCATTTACAAGATAATACCCAAATATTTCTATCAAAACTAATTTTAATCCATTTTACTCAAATACAATTATTTTAAATCAATTCACTATTCAATTTCACAATTCACTTTCATAATTTAAATTCAAAAAATTTATTTCCACAAAATCCCATAAATTTAACAATAAATCTCCAATTCAATGGAATTAGGGTTTTCCCCAATTTTATGCCAAAATAAAATTTCAAATAGAAATCCCTAAATAAAATGAAATTATGTTTTCAACAATTTAATTTCATAAGAATCGAATATCACACATTCAATTGAAATCAATTTAATCAAATAAAGCAATTTAGGGTTAATTAAATTGGACAATCAAAATATAACCACCTACCTTGAGATCATGAGATCTTGAATCAAAACACCCTAAACAGGATTCACCAATGATGAATGTTGACAATAGGAAACCAAGAATCAAGCCTAGTTTTAAGACTCAAAACAGTGGGGATTATATCCTCAAACAAACATGGAGATCTAAAAAACCCTAGGGAGGAAGAGAGATAACGAGAGATATAGAATAGGAAGAAAAAACATACTAGGTGGAGATTGAATGACATTAGTCAAGCTTTGATCTGATTTAAAGAGAATTTAGAGGGGATAATAATTTATCTTGAGAGCCTCTAAGGAAGAATAAATTGATTTGGTCTGATATCAGCTCGTTAGATACCTAATGGAGGGGTTTTAAGAATTTTAAAATTAAAATCCAGATTAAAAAATTCAATATGCATGGTTTTCTGGGTAGTGCCATAAGGTTTGGACAAACCATGCCCCTAGATGTGTGCCCCTTTTATTCAGGTTCATGGTAACTACTAAGTGGGAATACAATTTTTCAAACTATATGCTGACCATGAAAAATTCCACTTCCTTGTTTTTCAAAGTTCAGGAAAACCATGTGCCAATCGTGCACAACCCCTAAATTTTAAAAACATTCCAAGTTTTCACATGATGCAACCCCAAACAAAACCCAACCAAAGTTCGATAAAAAGAGGGCGTTAGGAATACATGAAAATAGTAATAGGATGTTACACTTATAGAAGTTTAAATAGTCCCATTTATCATTTTTCTTTCATACACAAGGATGATTTGTTTGATAAAATGTTAATGATAAATGTTTTATTTATTTGGGTAGTTTTTCCAAACATCTCGAACTAGTTTCATTTTTTTTACTATTATAAGTATATATTAGTTATAGAACATGAAATAGGTTATAATATACATATTAAAATATTATTTAACCAGAATAATAATTTTATGATGAACCATGAAGGTGATAATATAAAAAAAATAAAAACATTATTCATAGAGGAGATTAGCAGGCATAACTTGGATAATAGTTTCATTTCTTTGAATAAGATGAGATAATAAAAGGGATGTATATAAGATATTCCATAAAAAAAATAAAATTCCAATATGTACATGATTTTGTAATCATTATGAATTTATTGATAAATTAGATGAGGATAAAGTAGAAGAGGAAAATAAAATAAGAGAGGTGTTTTGAGAAAATTACCTCTTGGATATCACCTCCTCAAGAGACCCTTGAGGACCTTGGATTTGGTTTTTTGGTGAGAATAGTGGAAATAAGACATGATGAGGGTGAGGATGAGGGGTTTGGGTAGAGATTTTAGGGGCTTCAATTCTTTTGTGTCTAAATGGGGTGTTGAGTGGTGATATTTATACTTGAGGATTGGTGGGTTTAAGTGATTAAAATAATGACTATTTTGTAATTAAATCTAACCACATTAAGGTGGCATTAATTTAATTGAATTAGATTGATAATTAATATTTTTTAGTTTGTTTAGGGTCTATAAATACCTCAAATAACCATTAATTTTTTTAATTTTTAGGTATGTTAAGAGTTTACCTTTTAACTTTAACCCTTGTCACTATTTAACTTACACTGTGGAAAATAAACTTTTTTCCATGATATTTTTATACCTAAAAATGAAATTGAAATTAAAAAATAATTTTTACCTTATTATTATAAATATATAATCCATTTTATGTAATTAATTTCATATAATTTTCAAAATTAGATTTAAAAATAATTCCGTTGACAAAACGAAAAGTGGGGTTTTAATGTGAAAACTTCCAAAGTTTGAATTTTATTTATATCCAATTAAAATGTGAAATTTATTTCATTTAAATAAATTGGTATTATTTATGTATAATTAAAATAATTATACTTTAAAATAAATTTAAAATATAATTTAACTATATAATTAAATTAGATGAAAAAGTAGTTTTCTAATAAAATGCAGTATTTTTCACTATTTATAAAAAAATAAAAATGTTATAAAAAGAAAAAAAATTAACCCTGAGAGAATTTTTATATTATGATTTCAAAAATTAGGTTTCTTTTTTCCAAATAAATTTATGAAATTTTGAAAATTTAGATTTCAAATAGGTGCGACATCAAAAGGAGACAATTTGTTTAAAAAAAATATAGTTTTTATGCTTAAAAATTGAATTTATTCTTATCTTAAGCCTATCAAACTTATTGGATGAATTTAAAAAAAGTTTATTTTATATATAAAATTTAAGTTTCAACAATATCTTTTATTAATAGTGTTTAATTTAATTTATTAAGATAAAATTCCATTTGGGCAAAAAAATAGTCTTTTATAAAAACACGCCCTTTATATTCAATTAGTTTTTATTTTTATTTTTTATTTATAATTGATTGGTAACCAATGAATTAATTTTATAATCACGTTTAAAATGTATTTTCATAATTTAGTTAATCTCATTCATTCCTTCTATTTCAACGACATGGTTATAATAGTCACATTTAAATAATAATATTTAGTTGTCTGTGTAATCTTGATGTGGCATATCATTTATGATATTGAGAATATCATTTCCTTTTAAAATATAAGTGTGTTACAATAATTTTTTACCTTTTATATAATATTTTATTTAATATTTTATTCTAAAAATACCCCCATCCTCAAGTATAAATAACCCCTCTCCCTCTGCTTGGAAAACCAATCCTCCCTCACTTTACAAAGCCAAATATCTTCCCAAATACTCCCTATTGAGCCTATTATAATACTTATGGAAGTTTTATGTCCATAAAAATCAAATAATCAAAGGATTTTAGTGCTGTAGAGATGAAGCAACACTGAGAAGAGGGTTTGTGCTCATCAATTCTCCCTCCCATTCTTCTCTTCTATTTCTCTTTCCCACACACCTTTCAAACAAAAATATTATTAGGATAATTAATTAGTATTTTCACATTATATTATTTATGTTAATGTACTAGAAATATTATATTTACAAAATATTAAATTTTCATACTTCTCATTCCCGCTCTTTTGACAATGTCTCATTAACGGTTAGTTAACCGCCAATGAGGACGTTGCCAATTATTTTCTTATCACTTAACTTATTGATGGATTTTATAAATTATTTATGACGTATAAATGAATAAATATATTTATTTTAATCTTATAGAATTATTTTTACTAATTTATACATTACATTGAACAAAATAGTGAAATTAAAGAAAAATGAGAAATGTTTAAGGAAAACATGATATCAAAACACTTAAATTTCATCAACAAAAATTAAGAAATATAAACAAATGATTATAATTTATAAATAGTGACATAAATTAACATAATTAACTTCTCATTAATTTTTTTAATAAATATAATTTTATTGTTCAGGAGTCATAAAATTGATGAAATAAAGCGGGATTGAAGGTAAGGGGATTCTCGAACCCAACTCATTTTCTTTGGGTTAATCCTCTTTCACATAGAATCTTAGTATGTATATTCCTATAAAATTTCTTAAATTTCGTTTTACTATTATTACCTTTTAATTCAGTGATATATATGTTACCACCTTGAGTTATAATCCAAATACAAAGATTTTCCAAAAAGGTTTTTTTATTTCCCAAACACATCTTTTTACTCCTCTTGAATTGTTTCTTCTTCACTTAAGAATGATGATGTTTATGCCAAATATGTGTTACCTTATTCATTTATTAAACCCTAGTTAATCCATTAAATTATTCTTTCTGAAATATGAAACAAAATAATCTATTTTTCATTCTAGAATTAAATAGTTAAATTCATTATAAATGAATAATAAAATAATTGGTATTTTTAGAAATTAAGGAATCCATACTAATTGAAGTAATATGACTACTAGGAATAGTAATATGGCCTTTAGAATAATAAAATCACCAATTAAAGTATAAATAAAAATTTAGATTTCTCCTAAGTGACAATATGATATATTTATATCTTATAATATGTAAATAAATGTTTAAAAAATGATAAATTAAGTGTTGATATTTTTGTGAAGCGTAAATGTTTACCTACAATTTTATAATTAATATAATGATTTAAAAGAAAATTTATTTCCATAAAATAGATTCATAAATTAATATTTTTTTGTATTACAGTTATAAGATAATTTTATGAGACCTTAGCTAATTTTCAAAGTGTCATTAAATCAGTTATAATATTAAAATTAGTATTTTTTGAATAAATGATGATTTTAATTACAAATTAAATTTATCAAATTTATAAAATTATTTTTATAAAATTTATTCCATTTTTGAAATGTAAACATTGAAAAATGGTTAGTTTTATTTTTTGGGTTTTTTGTAAAATAGTTAAATTTTTGGTGAACAGTAAAATATGGTAATTTATAGTATTTAACATTATAATTGAATAAATAAATTTTTGAGTCATGGATGATGTATGGATGAGTTAATCACTCATTACTTTGAACTTGAATTCTCTATTTAATTTATTTAGTTATGGGAATCAATACTATTGATAGTCTTGAGACAAAATAATAAACAAATGAATAAAATAATAAAAAGCACCCCTCTCCTCTCCCTATACATACCACCCCTCACCACCCCTTCTCTGCACACATCCAAATCCTTTTATCTTGTCTAAAATATTCCCAATTCACTTACCAAGACACTTACCCATGTATAAGACCTACTATTCTCACAAAAATACCAAAACCAAGTGCCTTAAGAAGGTCCTCAAGGAGACGATATTCAAGAGGTAAAATCCTCATTCTTTATTTTTTAAATTATTTATTTCTATCTTTCTTTCCACCTTATCCTCATATCATATATAAAAATTGGCATCATAAATCTAGTATAATATATATTCTATAATTTTATTTTGTTAACAGAATATCTATCATCAAACCTCTTCTCTTCTTATCTTATTCTAAAAAAATGAAAACATCATCCGCGACGTGTCGATTCACCGCCTTAGTGGACGAAAAGTTTTCATTTTCATTTACCACATTTAATTATGGTTATAAAAATATTATTACGGTTAAAAAATATTTTTATATTTATATTATAACTTTTTTTATGTTCTGGAACAAATTTATAGACATAATATTAATTAAAATGAAACTAGTTTGTGATGGTCGGAAAAACGACCAAAAATAAACCAAACGGTTATCATTAATGATCTATCTAATGAATCATACTCATATAAAAAATTATATATGGGATCAGTTAAAATTTTGGAAGTATATTAATACCATTTCATTCCACTTCTTGAGTTTTTCTTCCATTTGAAAAGAACTCCCATAATTATACTCAAGGGAACTGACCATAAATCCATGAAACAAATGCTCCTAGAACAACAATTATGATATTTACAACTCATATAAATGGACATAAATGAAATTAATAAAATGTTAATAAATAAAATATATGTGTAAATGGTTCATAATTAAGTAATTAATGAATTTAATTTTATTTTCCATGACATTAAGTTCAAGTGAAAAACTCTTTCAGACATAAGGTAAGAGAATTCTTAACCCAATTTCCATTATTTGGGATAACCATATACTTCTTGATTATGTCATGCTAAGATTATTTGTGAAATTAATTTTTATTATATTATATTTTATTATTTGTATTTTCATTTAATACACATATTCCATTCATTTGATTAATTCTCACTTCAATGACATGATATCTGTAAGGGAATTTCCTTTAAAAATCCTCTTTAATGTCTCTTTTTTTAAAAATGTTTCTTTTAACATATACGAAATGAATGGAATTTGAAAATTTCATGATTCTTTCATGTTTTTAAGCTTCTTTTACAAGTTTACAATCTTATTTTTAAATAAATTTTTTCATTTATTAGTGCGCAATTTGTAAAAATGAAAAGTGATTTCAAAATGGAAAAACATATTTTCCTCAAGAATGTTTCTTTTATGTAAGATTTATGAATTTTTCTTATGTTATGGTTTTTTGGAATTTTTTTAAGAACCAATGTTTCTGTGATAAACCAAGGGTGGGTGAACCCATTATAGATCTCTAGTGTATTGGGTAAATAGATGAAGTTAACCTATTTGGTTTCTCCTAAGAGATTATGGGGATATAATATGATGATTATTCCAAGCGTAACCAGGATGGTTACTTCTTGTGTAGCTAGGAGAGCTTCATTATATGTAATAGTGATATAAAAATGATGCTACAAGTTACCTTTATAACATTTTTATGATTTCTATAGTTTTATAGGAAACTTATGATTTCATAAGGTAAGATAAAGATTTTATGTTTTATGTGTAAAAGTTATAACTTTGTGAAAATGTTTTCCTTCATGGACTAATGAATTATTTCTTCCATTTTATGTCACTTAATGAGATTTTTATACTCATCCCATATTTTAAAATTTTTTTCACAGGGTTTATGGATGGGTAAAGGAAAGGAAGGATTCAAGTTTAAAGTCGTGAAGTTTTTTCTAGGAAAGAAATCACATTCTATTTTAAAAGTTTCATATTTTGAAAAAATGGATATTGGGTAGAAGTGTTTATTTTGTAATATATGAGTTTCTATATATGATTTTATGTCCTAATTCTATAAAACTCTAAACTTAAAACATATTTAGAAATGTAAAAAAGTGAATTCTAGTTGAAATAATTAGATTATGTAATGTTTAAGGTCAGATCCTTAAAGTTTGTATCAGTGAAAGGTTTATATAACTTTATGGGTTAGGATAATGTTAATATAATAACCATAAATTATTTTTTACTTTGTGGTTATGTTGAAATGATATATAATTTAAATATTACCATTTTTATTATCTAAGACATGTCTGTTCAAAATGGGTTTTCATAGAGGAAATAGGGAAGATGAAGTAGGAATTCACTGATAGGATGGAATCATTCCGAATCTGTAATCTAGAATATTGGGAATTGAAACAGAGAAGTTTTTACAGTAAGGGATCACTTGACATAGGCTATAAATGGATGCGACATCCATAAACAATATCATCTAGATCAACTATAGAGAAATATTTCAGTGGTAGAACATTTTATGAGGAAACAACCTACCACATTTATTGGATCTTCTAACCAAATGGTAGCTTAATGGTGGATTAAATACTTAGAAATAATTTTCTATGTCATGGGGTGTTCATACCATCAAAAGTTAAGTCTTTCTATTTATCTTTCTGAATGTGAAACTGACCAGTGGTGATTGATGGTCAGGAATATCAGGGATAGTGAGGATATTGATGCTTCAGAATGAGATGAATTCAAAAATATTTTCCTTGAGAAATATTTTCCTAAGGAGATTCGACTTAGGATGGAAAAAAATTATTATAATTGAGATAGGAGTAGGATTTAGTGGCTTCATTTGAAAAAAAATTCAATTTATTGGAAAGGTATGCTCAAAATTTTATCCAGGATCTTGATAGTAAAATCAATCATTTTTACTCAATATTAAAGAAAAGATATTGAAGAGAATTGGATTCTCTTGAATTCATAAGTTATAAAAAACTTTTTTGATGTATGGATAAAGTAGAAATGGAGTTTTTCGATGATAGCGTATTTTTTGAAAAACAATAATTAAAGAGGTCGAGATGGTAGGAAAAAGGAAAGAATTGATCAAAGAAGTTTGATGGTAAGAACATTAAGTTTTCAATTTTTGATAATTGATGTAAAAAACACACTGGGGAATACCTTTTGAAGTCTGGTAAGTGTTTCTAATGTGGTAAGTTTGGGAATATGGCTTGTAATTGTAATAAAAAAGATCATGGTAGTGGTAAGAACAATTCTGATATATAGTCAATAAATTGTTTTAAATTTAATGATATGAGTTATTATGAAAATGAGTGTCTAAAGAGGAACCTGAATGGTGGAAAAAATCTAAACTATAAGTAGAAATGTGTGGTTAAATCCTTTGCAACTACATTAACAGATGTTGGGACATCAAATGAAGTGGCATCTATAGGTTCTGAGTGTAGTGGAAGCATATGACAGACAACTACTAACATTGATTTTTGTTATGATTGATGAATAATATGAGATCCACATGATGATAAACTCCGTGATCTACAGAATTGGATCAACAAAATCAGACAAGGGTAATTATACCATAACCATAAGGGAGGATCATCACATGTTACTTATATTTAATTTAATTAAATTATAATTACCTTGGTGGAATTATTTCTTTATTGATGGATCTGGTAATAGATCTATGATACACTAGAATTGCGATTTACAAATAAAGTGAAAATTTCGTTTATTGGTGATCCACATGTGTTCCATGAATCTCTAGATGTCGCCAAAGGAATATCTGGGTGCTAGTATGACAAATCCTTTCAATTTCATTGTCTGTCTTTGATCGCTATGATAATCACTTACAAAACATTCTACTTGATCTGATAAAGGAAGATTAGTATCTATTCTTGGGAGAATTATTGTAGAAGAGATCTCTCTAGGTCTTGATAGGATTATCTAAAATTTTGTTCCCAACAATAATAAATGAATTAGTTTATTGAGAAAATAACATAATTGATTTTATATATCACTAGGGTTAAAATAAAATAATTGTACAAGTGACCTTAATTATTTATTTAATCCTAACAAACACCCCATGTCAAATAATAATAATAATAATATTATTCCTAAAAAATTCTATTAACTTGTGAATTAATATTAAATATTATTTAATCAAATAATATTTAATACTTATTATTTTCTCATTGGACCTAAAATCCTGGTCCTTTATTCCTCTATTATATTTACCAAACCTTAAATAGTGACTATTTATTTATTAAATAAATATCACTACATTATTCTCCAATAAATAAATAAATATTATATTTTCTAAATAGAAAATAAATATTTATTAAATATTATGCTCAAATTATATTCTCCTGAATAATTAGTGACATAATAAATGCGATCAAGAAAATATGAATAATTATTAAACCACATGTGAGAATAATATTTATTTAACTTGTTAAATAATAAATAATATTAATATTATTTAACTGAGATTCTTGATACACTTAATGTGTGATCCTCTAGGCCTCTTTCTCAATGGCATTAGGTGAAGTAGCCTGAAGTCCAAGGTTAGTGTCTAGAAATATGCTATGGAAACCATAGATAAAGAATCTAATAAGACAACATCACATTACCTCATAAGGACACTTATTGTGTAACATTATCCCTTTATCATGATATCTCTAATCAAGAAGGTTGCATACTGGTGCCATCAACCAAAGTGCTTGATGTATCTTTATTTGATTTCTCAAAAAATGAACTTGCCTATCAAACACCATGGGCATGGTTTTATTTATGCTAATCATTTCCATCAAAGGACCTAATATATCAACATCCATTAAAATATAAGGGACAAATCCTTTCTCATATTACTCATTAATGCAATGTAACTTGTGACACACCCAACTTATCCTACCTCACCTCGAACATATGCCGTCATGGTTTTTTTCAATACATCAAAGTTTTTAACTCATAAAATTCATTAATAATAATCTTAAATTCAATGGACTAATACACATTTACACATATAGAAACATCCAATGACACATATAAATATGGATTTCCCACTAGTGGGTCTCATTCTCATAATATCTTACTGGATATTACCAAGGGCGTACACCATAAGAAGGTGCCTCAAATTCTTATGATTCTTATAGAGACCCTAGCCTTTTACATTTAACATTACATGATTTTAATCATAATTATTCATCAAAGTACAATCCAAGGATTGTAAATTCTAGTGTCTTAGAAGACTAGGTACATAAAACTGAAAACATGGGACTAAAAAAATCTTCTTTATTTAATATTCAAAAGAGATCATAACTTCCTTTGATCCTTTACATCTGCAAAGGGTACCATGGGGATCATATGAACAAAGGGATGAGCTAAAATCCCAGTAAGAAAAAAAAACATTGTAATAAAACTTTAACACATGGGTTAGAAGACATGGCATAATGAAAAATAAAAGGCAAGGAACACATGGAATCATAACACATAAACATGGGATAATATAAACATGAATTCAAAGTAATGTAGAAGAAATATAAAACAAGACTTTAGAACAATTCAAGGCTAACCTCCAAGACCATTGCACATGGTAGCACAAGCCAATGCTAATCGCCAAGACTGTCACACATGGTAGTACAAGCCAAGTCTAACCGCCAAGACCGTCGCACATAACATCTCATGAGACTAAACTTTAGTCAATGAAATGGATATCTATCTAGGAGAAAACTTTTCATGAATATGTTTGATACATAGATAATCATACATAATCAATCTTATATAAACATAAGGGTTACCCATGGAAAGAATTGGACACCACAATCATGTCATAAAGCATAAAAAATCGACGTATCATAAAAGTGTACATGAAATAAAGGAACTAAAATATACATGGAAATTAATAAGTTAAAATTGTAATTTATCATGTTAAGTGATGTCAAGTATAAGTGACAACATGTAATAAAAAATGTTTAAGAAATTTTAGCATTAAAACATTTTTGTGCGGTTTTAAGAAAAATACCATAGAGACTTTTGAATAGAAAAGGGAGAAATACTTTATATAAAACCAGAAGTTAACCAAGAAGGTTTTCATAATAAAAAAGACTTATTTTATAAATACAATGGTGTCTTAAAACAGAATATATAGTTCACTTTAAATCATGTAAGAATTCAGGAAGTACCCTCAAAACAGGTTTGATTATCGGGAAGTATTGAGGAGGGAATCACTTAAAAACATGTATATCCCTGAAAGATAATGATGAAATGGTATTGATAAATGAATTTAGTAAATTTAAAAATAATTTATAATATGAACATAAAAATTTAATAATACATCATATTGGTAAAAGGATGATTAGGCAACCTGAAAGAACAAAGGAGGTTCAGGTGGAATCCCTTATGGGTTATCTGCATGGTATCAAGTGTACTTAAGAGAGCTTAATGAGGGAGAAAGTGGTTTATAATAACTTATAAATCATGAGGTAAGTATTGTGGAGGTGTTAAATTATACCCCATTATTATGGATTACACATAAAAGGGCATAACATAGAGGACATTCTTGAAAAAAAGTGAAATAGAGAGGATCCCTTACATTAAGTCCGATGGTGTTCTACACTTGATATTAATGACTTGAATAATAAAATTAGGTTAATTAATTAATAATTAAATAACCTCTTATATATATAAAAGATTTAGTGTATCCTTTTTAAGTTAATTCATGACCTTTTTATGGGTTAAGTGGTTCAATTTCATTGTTCGGGTCCGTTTGTTTTCTTGGTTTTTACGACAAGTTTACTTATTTTCATGAATGGAGAAACATGTAAAATGGGGATGGTTGTACAGAATTGGAGTTATATTTTAATATTTAACATCTATAAGGTAAAATGGTTGTAAATTTAATTTGGTTACTTAGATTGAATTTGAATCAATATATAAAACTTTAGTGACAACCTTTTGGGTTAATTGGCGGGTTTTGACCACAATAAACACATTTTGTTTTATAAACCAAAAACTTTTGAAAAAAGGATTTTAGAACCATATATGAGGAATAATACATATATTATGGTCTTTTTTAATCATGAAAATGGTTTCATGACCATAATTGAATATGGTAACAGAAATTGTAAACCCATCATCATTGAATGCGGTAAATTAACACATCTTTGTTGGCGTCTTTACTGCTAAAATAAAAGAAGAGTAAAGGAGAGATGATAATAAATTATTCCATTATAATAACAAAATTTTAGTACATGTTAGGTAATTTAGTTTTCATAACATTTGGATTATTATAGGTAAGGATAGAAAATAAAACAAATGAAGTTGAAAAGAAAAAGAAAGAAAAGAAAAGAGGAATTTACCACTCAATTCAATCATCCTTGAGAGCCTCTTAAGCGGAGAGGATTTGGTCTTTTAAGGAGACCAAGGGATTATAGACATGGGGGAGGATCTTGGGGAGAGATATGGGAAGAAATTATGGAAGTCACAAGACTTGATAGGAGTGAAGAGAAGAGGGGAGGAGTGTGGGTGGTTTTTATAGTGGAGGGGAGGAGAGTTTTCTTAATATTTTAATCATTAGTTTATTATTTTTCCATAAGACAAGAAATAGTAACGATTCTTTTCACCAAAAATATTAATATGCACACGTGAGTTCTAACCAATGGAAATTTTCATCATCCATGACTAAAACATGATGCAAAAATTCAGGTTTTAGCATTTATCGTGAATTATTATATTTTACTATTCATAAAAAATTCAAGTATTTTAGAAAAATCCCAAAAATTCACTCCAACCATTTTTCAATGTGTAGAATCCAAAAATGAAATCAATTTTTCAAAAATAATATTCTAAATATGAATAATTTAATTTTTAATTAAAATAATAATTTACTTGAAAAATACAGATTTTAAAACCTTAACCGCCTTTATAATGTTTTCAAAAATTACATAAGGAATTATAAAATTATCTTAAAACCATAAGACATAAAATTATTAATTTATAAACACATTTTAGGAAAATATTTTTTCTTTTAAATTAATTAATTAATTATAATTAATTATCTAGGACTTACAAAAATACCAATACTTTTACTATGGTCATATTATCACTTATAAGATGACTAAATTTTATTTATACATTCATGGGTGAGGATACTATTCTTTTAGATGATTCAATATTCATAAGGGTCATATTACTATTCATAACCAAAAATTAATTTTTTCTTATCGGGCACCAAACATCTTACTGATCACAGCTGTGTATGTCGTATTTTCAAAATTCAAATCACAGAGGTGAAAATATTATGTTTAAAGGTCACATAGTTCTTATTAGTTCATTGTGTTGTAGTTTTATGTGATTATATAAATATAAGAAGGAAATTTACATTGATAAAACATTGATTCCTTACCCTATTCCCCCCTCATGAAATTTCTACCTCAAAATTTCATTTTACATTATAATCCATAAATAGGTGTGGGTACTTTTCCTTCATTGCCTCCTCTAGTTCCCGTGTTGCCTCTTAGTACTTATGGTTCCACCACAGTACTTTGACCAGGTGAGTAGTCTGGTTATGTAGAACTTTATGTTTACAATCCAAGATCTTCACTGGCTTATCCTTGTAAAAAAGATCATTCTCCAACTGTACCACCTCTGAAGAGAGTACATGTGAAGGGTCTTGTATTCACTTCCTTAAGAGGGATATATGGAAGACATCATGTACTTTTGACATTGTAGGTGAAGGTTCCAGTCGATAGGCTACAACTCTGACTCAATCAAGGATCTTGAAGGGGATTATGTACCTGGGAATTAGCTTGCCTTTCTTCCCAAATCTCATGAACATCTTACATTGAGATATGCGGAGAAATACCACATCTCCAACTTTGAACTCAAGGTCATGTTGATGATTGTTTTCATAAATATTCATCGACTTTGGGATCCCTTGATGTGCTACTAAATGGTTTTCACCTTATCCACCATTTCTTTGACCATTTCAGGTCTTGGAAGCTTACATTCACCGACTTCGTCCCAACACGCCGGTGTTCTACACCTTTTCCCATAGAGGGATTTGTATGGTGCTATTCAGATGATCAAGTGGAAACTGTTATTGTAGGAGAATTCAACTAGTATAAGATATTGGTCCCATCCACCTTTTAATTCCATAGAACATACTCTCAACATATCATCTGGTGTCTAAATATTCCTCTTAGATTGGCCATTTGTTTGAGGATGATAGGCTATATTGAAGTTCAGTTCAGTGCTTAGAGCATGCTGGAGACTTTTCTAGAACTTTAAAGTGAATCTTGGATCTTTATCAGATACAATAGATTGGGGTACTCCATATAGACTTTACACTTAATTGATATATATCGTGCAGGTTGATCTAATGAGAAGTCCTCTCAAATCACGATAAAGTGATCTATCTTTATAAGATGATCCAAAGTGATACATATAGCATTGTTTCCTCTGGATGTCCCTAGAAGTCGAGTGAAAAAGTACATGGTGATATTTTACCACTTCTATGTTGGTATGGGTAGTGGTTGAATCATATCCTTAGACTTCTGTCTTTCAGCCTTCACTTGTTGACATACCAGAAACTTTGATGTATATTCAACAATATCCTTCTTCATATTATCCCACCAAAAGTTCTCTCGGAGTTCTCGATACATCTTTGTGCCCCCTAAGTGGATATAGAAGGTTGAGCTATGTGCATCATTCAGAATCTACTTCTTTATCTATGGATCAGATGGTACACATAATCATAACCCAAATTTTACAACTCCTTCCTCGTCAATCTTGAACTCTGAGGATTTTCCATTTCTAACAACTTCCACCCTTTTCAGAATTTCCACATATTTTCTTTGAGCATCCTTTATTTTCTCCATAAGGGATGGTTGAGAAATCATTTGATAAAGGATTGATGATGTTCCATCCTTTATGATTCCCATGTCCATCCTATGAAAATCTAAGAAGATTGGATCCGTTTCAATTCTCATCATTGATAAAGATGCATGATCCTTTCTACTTAGAGCATCTTCCACCTTATTTTCCTTACCGTGATGGTAGTACATTGAGAAGTTATAATCCTTGATGAGATCTATCCATATTCACTATCACATATTAATCTCTTTTTGTGTGAATATGTATTTGAGACTCTTGTGATCAGTATATATCTCACATTTCTCCCCATAGAGATAATGCCGCCAGATTTTTAAAGCAAAGACCACATCCGTCAACTCCAGATCATGCGTAGGATAGTTTTGCTCATGTATTTTCAGCTACCTTGAGGTGTAGGATAACAATTTATCATTTTTCATCAGCACACAACCTAATCCATTCTTTGAAGCATCACTGTACACCACAAAGAGTTATCCACTTGATGGGAGTGTGAGTATTGGGGTAGTGATAAGCCTCTTTTTTAACTCCTTAAAGTAGTCTTCACATTCTTGAGTCTAGAAAAACTTCACTCCCTTCCATATCAACTTGTTCATTGGGTTTGAAAATCATTAAAATTTATTCAAAAATCATCGATAATACCCGATTAGACCCAGAAAGATGTGGATCTCTGTTATAGATGTTGGCCTGGGCCACTCTTTAATTGCCTTTGTCTTGGAAGGGTCCATAAATATCCCTTTGATGGTGATAAAATTCCCCAATAATGACATTTCATCCATCCAAAACTCACATTTACTGTACTTTTCATATAGTTCTCCCTTCTCAAATTCTTTAACATAGTATTCAAATTCTCCTCACTTTCCTTCTTTCTCTTGGAGTATATCAGAATATCATCAATAAAGATTACCAAAAATTTGTCTAGCTAATCTCTAAAGACTCTATTCATTAAATACATGAAAATTTTTGGAGTATTAGTGGGTCTGAAGGGCATCACTATGAAATCATAGTGTCCACAACTTGTTCGAAAGGTAGTATTGGGAATTTCTTCCTTCCTCACCTTTAATTGGTGATATCCCGACTGAAGGTCTACCTTAGAAAAATAACTGGCCCCACAAAGCTAATCGAACAATTCACCTATTCATGGAAGGGGATACTTGTTCTTTATCGTTATTTTATCGATCTCATTATAATCAATGAAGAGGAACATTGATCCATCCTTATTTTTGACGAAGAGGACCAGCGCACCCCATGGTGAAGCACTCAGGCATATAAAACCCTTCTTCAAATTCTTCTATAACTGCTTCTTCAACTCCTATAGCTCTAAAGTGGGAAATATATAAGGTGTCTTTGATATAGGTAGAGATCCTGGAATAAGTTCAACTGAGAAATCAACCTCCTGATCAGGAGGAAGACCAAACAATTCTTCAGGGAATAAATCAGTGTAATCCCTCATGATGGGCTGTCTTCAAGAATAATTCTCTCCTTTGTCTCAATCATTTGAGATAGGCATGATTTCTTATAAGGAATTAATATCCACACATGAGAAAATGATTCTAAAGGAGATTCATCTTCCTCCTTATACTTTTAAATAATTGTAGGATGCTTCAGTATGTGAAGAGTGATCTCTATTTCCCGACAGTTGATGTTGGATTTGTATAAATATAGCCAATCCATGCCCAAGATAGTGTCTAACTTCACTAAAATAAGTATGATGAGATTTTCTAGGAGGTTTAATCCTCATACATTAACCAGGGAGGAGTTATAAACCATGGATTCAATAATTTACCCATTTTCTTTTCTCATAGATAACTTATCCTTCAAATTTTGAGGTGGTTCTTGAGTAGTTCTACTAAACTTGAAATATATGAAAGAATGCGTAGAAATATAATCAAACTGTATGTTCCCTATTTTTGAATGAATAACTTGCATATCTATCACCACATCATTGTATGGATCCTCCTCAGTAGTAGTGATAGCATAATCCGTTCCTTGTTTCCTTGGAGGTTGTTGTTGATTGCCTCCAACAACCCTTGGTGTAGGGATTTTTTTCATAATTTCCATGCTCCTTACATTTGTAACACTGCACTATAGGATGAGTGTTGATATGAACCTTTTTTTTCATCTTCCACATTAACAAGATTCATCATATCCCTTCAGAAGTTTTTATCCACATGTCCCAACTTTTTACATTTTAAGTAGTTCCCGGTTCCCTTTATATAGTTCCTAGGATGATTCTTCCCACAATTTTTACACATGGGATAATGGAGCTTCTTTACATCATGGAATTTATTTGTGGGACCACACACATTATATTATATTTTCCTCTTCTTATCACTGGGCCCACAATACAACTGAGAGTCTCTGATCTCCATTTCAACCTTGAGGGAACAACACACAATATCCTCATAACTGTCAAAGTCTCTAATCTCCAATGCTTTTCATAGACTCAACTTTAGTCTTCTAAATAAGAGATCCAACTTAATTTTGGCATTTAAGACAAATCCAGAGGTGTACCTTGAAAGCCTTGTAAATTTTTCTTCGTATGCCCTGATTGACTCATATTTCTTCTGCTTGAGTCCAAGTAACTCTCGTTCCATCTTGAGATGGAGGGTTCGGGGAAAATATTTATTGAAAAACATTATCTTTAATTCCTCCCAATCCATGGAATCAATTTCTTACTAGGGATTCTTATTCTTGATTAGTGTCCACCAATGATCATATTCCCCATCAAAACGATAGACTACCAAAACAACTTTCAATTCTTCTGAGCACTAGAAGACAAAGAATATCTTTTCAAGGGAGTTAATCCACTATTCCACAAGTAGGGGATCAGAAGATCCACTAAACAAGGGAGGAATTTTATGCATGAAGGATTTAGTGTAAACTTGATCTTTCCTTGGAGTAGTATGGTGTTCCACATGATTCAAGTTATTATTAGTAACTTGAGGCAACTAAGCAAGTAATTTTATGAATTTTTGAGCACCCATTACCATCATATAAAGCATATCATGAGGAAAATATTCACATTCCCTATCACATTGATTTTTGGAATGTGTTGTTCTATTTACTTCCATCAACTAAGAAAAATAACGTATAATTAGAGGGCTTTAATACTTTGCTATTGAGCATAAAAAGGAAACTTTGAACATAAGAGGATAAACTTGTAAAGGATAAGTATATCCTAACTTGTTATTCCCTAGGTTTTAATCTAGGTTATCCTTGATATATTTCTTAACTTATATTCATATGGTATTTTTTTAATTACCTTGATAATAGTTTGTACCAAGATTATGAATTTACCAAAGCATATCCCCTCGGAGTGTCAAACCAAGAGTGTAGCAAATCCCATTATCGTGCACCAGTTCCCGTTCAAGTCAAGCTCAAAGAGGTGTTTCTGGGTTTTACCCCTAGATATATCTGTGCCAAAGCCACCTCTACCCATTTTTATCTAGACAGGGATGTATTTTCTTGATAAACCACTTACTCTATACTTACCAAAATTTAGGGGTTTTTTCTTACATTTAGTCTCATCCTTGATGCTCTTAATAAAGTCCTTTATTCATAGTCTCCAAAAATAACTAGACTATCCTATGATACCAACTATAGAAACCCTATCCTTTTACGTATAACATTAAATGATTTTAAGCATAATTATACATCAGAGTACAAGCCAGTGATCATAAATTCTAGTGTGTTGGAAGACTAGATACATAAAACTAAAAACATGGAACTAAATATAACATTTCTTTATTTAGTCTTTATAAAGAGCCCCTAAATTTCATTGTGCTCATACATCCCCATAGGATAACCTGGGGATAACATGAACAAAGGTATGAGATTAAAATCTCAGTAAGGGAATAAACACAAGAATAAAGATTTAGGATATGGGTTAGAAGGCATAACATAATGATATAAAAAAGGTATGAAAAATATGGAATCATAAAATATAAACATGATATCACAAAAACATGAATTCATGGAAATATGGAATCAACATAAAACATGAATTTAGCATGAGTTAAGGCTAACTACCAAGACCACTACACAAGTTAGCATAAACCAAGGCTAACTGCCAAGACCGTCGTACATGGTAGCACAAGCCAAGACTAAACGCCAATATTGTCGCACATAACATCTCATGAGACTCAACTTTACCCAATTAATTGGAGTTATATCTGGGTTCACCCATCTTAAATTTTCATTAATATGTTTTCCACATAAATAATATTACATAATCAGTCTTACATAAACATAATAGTTACCCATAGAAATAATTGGGCAACAAAATCATTCCATAAAGCATAACAAATGGGTGTATCATAAAAGTGTCCATGAAAGAAAAGAAATAAAATATAAACGTAAATTAATAATGGAAACTAGTCATGTATCATGGTAATTGATGTCATGAATAATTGACAACATGTAATAAAAGTATTTAAGAAATTTTAGCATCAAAACATTTTTATGCGGTTTTAAGGAAAATACTATAGAGCCTTTAAAATAGAAAAGAGAAAAATATTTTATATAAAACCCGAAGTGAACCAAAAAGGTTTTCATAATAAAAATACTGATTTTATAAAGACAAATGCGACTTAAAATAGAAGATAGATTGCACTTTAAATTAGGTAAGAATTTCAGAAGTTCCCTTAAAACAAGTTTGCTTATCGAGAAGTTTGAGGATGAAATCACTTAAAAAACATTTATATCCCAGAAATATAATGAGTAATGGTTCTTGAAACATGCGTTTTGATCATATACATATTATGTATAAGTTTTTCACAAAATTAAAATACAAATTCATTTGGATAAAAATAAATAAAGAGCAACCTGAAGGAATATAGGAGGTTTGGGTAGAATCCCTTATGGAATATCAACATGGTATCGGGTGTACTTAGGAGAGATTAATGTGAGAGAAATAGGTTTATCATATTTTATACATCATTAGGTAAGTATGGGGAGGTGATAAATCCTACCCCATCATTAGTAATTACACATAAAATGGCATAATATAGAGGACATACTTGAATAAAAGTGAAATAGAGAGGATCCCTTACCTTAAGTCTAATGGTGTTATCCACTTGATATTAATGACCTTAATAGTCAAATTAAGTTCATTAATTAATAATTATAGAACCTATTATATATTTAAAATATTTATTATAACCTTTTTAAGTTCATTTATAACCATTTTGATTGGATATGAGGTTCAATTTCATTGTTCGGGTCTGTTTGCTTACTTAGTTTCAACGATCGATTCACTTATATTCATGTTCGGATAAACATGTATGATAAAGGTGGTTGTAAATAATTGAAGTTATATTTTATTATTTAACATCCATAAGGTTACATGGTTGAAAATTTAATTTGGTTACTTGGTGTGAAGTTGAATCATTATATAAAACTTTAGTGACAACCTTTTGGGTTAATTGGCGGTTTTTGACAAAATGAACACCTTTTGTTTTATAAACAAAAAACATGTGCACAAAAGGATTCCAAATCCATATATGAGGCATAATACATATATTATGGTATGTTTCAACCTTTAAAATGGTTTCATGACCAGAATTGAATACGGTAACGTAAATTGAAAACCCATGGTCCTTGAATGTGGTAAATTAACACATCTTAGATGGTGTCTTTACTACTAAAATAAAACAAGAGTAAAGGACAGATTATAATAAATTATTCCATTATCATAAAAAAATTCCAATACATGTAAGTTACTGGAGTTTTCATAACATTTTTATGAGGATAGGTACAGATAGAAAAGAAAACAAATAAACTTATAAAGAAAAAGAAAGAAAATAAAAGAGGAATTTACCTCTCAATTCAATCTTCCTTGGGAGCCTCTTAAGGGGAGAGGATTTGGTCTTTTAAAGAGAAAAGGGGACACTAGAAATGGGGGATGATATTTGGGAGATATTTTGGAATAATTTAGGGAAGGCACGAGGCTTGAGAGGAGCGAAGAGAAGAGAAGAGTGTGGGTGGTTTTTATAGTAGAGGGGATGAGAGTTTTCTTAATATTTTAATCACTAGTTTATTATTATTACATAATAAAAGAAATATTAATGATTCTTATGACAAAAAATAGTAATATTATCATTTTATTTCGAAGAAATGGCCATTTTCATAATCCATAACTCAAACATGATGCAGAAATTCAGGTTTTAGCATTTATCATGAATTATTGTATTTTACTATTCATAAAAATTTCAAGTATTTTAGAAAAATACCAAAATTTCAACCCAACCATTTTTGGTATGTAGAATCAAAAAATGAAATCCATTTTTCAAAAATAATTTTATAAATATTAATAATTTAATTTTTAATTAAAATTATAATTTACTTGAAAATACTGATTTTAAAACCATAACCGACTTTATAATGTTTTTAAAAAATTACATAAGGCCTTATAAAATTATCTTAAAACCAGAAGAAATAAAAATTTTAATTTTTGAACACCCTTTAAGAAAATAAATTTTCTTTTAAATTAATTATTTAATTGTAATTAATTATTTATGACTTACAAAAATACCAATACTTTTACTATGGTTTTATTATAAATTATAAGATGCCTCAATTTTAGTTATACATTCATGGGTGAAGATACTATTCTTTTGAACAATTTACTATTCATAAGGGTCATATTACTATTCATAAGGGTATGTTACTATTTATAAGGGTAGGTTACTATTCACAAAAAAATTATGTTTTTCTTATCGGGCTCCAAATATCTTACTGAACGAAACCGTATATGTTAAATTTTTGAAATTCAAATCACAGAGGTGAAAATATTATGTTTAAAGGTCACATAGTTCTTAGTAGTTCATTGTGTTATAGTTTCATGTGATTATATAAATATAAGAATGGAATTTCCATTGATAAAACATTGGGTCGTTACACATCTAGTGGATGGAGTTAAGTATGCGATGTTTTAATATGCCTATAGAGCTAGGATTGTATGTGTTCTGATGTAAGGGTAGGAAAATGATTGCTTATGGGTCCCAACAACTAATACCCCATTAAAAGAATTACATGACCAATGATTTGGATATGACAGTAGTATTATTTTCCTATAAGACTTTGATACACTACCTTTTGGAAGAGTGATCCATAATCTATTTTTATAATAAGCATATTTGGTGTATCTTTTATCATAAAATATTAACCTGAGGTAGAGGTGATAGATAAAGTTCTTGAAAGACTATGATTTTTATATAGTCTATACTCCCAAAAAGGGGAACATGGTGGAAAATTATCTTAGTATGAAACCACAATGTGAGTAAACAAGGAATTTTCCCCATTTTAGTTGTCCATTATGGGTAAGGATGGAGAAAAATATATCTTGTTGATGGTTGTAACCCCTCCACCTCTCTAAAGCATCATAGAAGTGCATCTAGGAGATATTTATTGTCAGGTGTTTCTTATCTAAGTATTAATAGTACATGCTCCTAATGTATTTTTTTAAGGTGGGTAGCACATCACTTTTTATAGGATAGGTTATTTTTCTAGTCATGGTACGAGAGACGGTAATAAGGGATTTTCAGACACCCCCTATTAGGTCTAAAAGGGTCCAAGATATCCTTAGAGGGTGGGGTGTGGGGGGTGGGGGTGGCAGGGGGGGTGAATTAGGGTATGGATATTTTTTCAAAATTCTTTCTACCCCACTAGATCTTAACCTGATTATTAGAAGGGTTAATTTTTTTCTCTTTAGTGTTTATATTGATCGTATCCTTTACAATTTTATCTAATGATAGTGCACTGAAAGTAAAGCAATTGCGTAAGCATAAGGACACAAAGATATTTACTTGGTTCACCCTCACTTAGCTACATCTAAGGAGAATACAACGAAAATGTGATTATTATACCAAATTCACTAAGTATCACTTCCAATAATGACGTTATGGTTAGATCACTTCTATACCCCAACTCACTACCTTTATAATGTTTAGGGCCAGCTCACTACTTTCCCAGGGGTCACTCCATATGTCTCTATCTCTGAATCACTATCGATGAAAGGGATCACCATATTCCTCTTCCTTTTCTCACTTATCTTGGAAGGGATCAACACAGAGTTTTTGTACTTATAGGTCCCTTCACTATTGATTATGAATCCATCCTCAAATGTAAGTAGATTCTCTATTGAAGTTCTTTTTGGGTTTCTCCTTCACTCATGTGAAAACACCTGGATGAAACACTTCCAATTTCAAGAAAACTGGAACAAGATTCTCTTTACTATAAAAAAGAAATTACCTCTACATCGACATTATATTCACTTGATTCGAAGTCTTCCTTTCACTTCTTTGAATGTAGTTGTGAATATTCTCCTTCTGTAAGTATTTTCGAATGGTGCAGATCCTCTGCCTTCTTCTTTTCCTTTAGAATTCAGATGTGACAATGATACTATTCATAGGAAATGTAATCTCATATATCCAGGAACAATATTCTAGTGTGATAACCCTGTGTGAGATCCTATTTCATAACCACTTGTGCGAGATCCTGACATGAACCCCTGGTACCTTGAGTGAGTCTCACATTGTGCGGTTCCCTTGGCATGAACCCCTGGTGCCTTACATGAACCCATGGAGCTTTGGACAAACCCATATCGCTTTGTGCGAACCCATGGAAGCTTTCCCAAACCCCTGACACGAACCACTGACACCTTGCGAGAACCCTCGGTGGTTTGTGTGAATCCCTAGTGCCTTGTGTAGACACCTGGCACCATGTGGGAACCCCTAGCGCCTTGTGCGAACCATTGGCACAAACCCCCAATGCCTTGCGTGAACCCTTGGTGATTTTCATAAAGGCTTGGTGATTTTTATGATTACCACTCTACATAAATATCTTTTTCATGTCTACTATCACAATTTCTATTTCACGAGTTCACTTTATCTCTTTGTACAAGACCTTTTTCAGATCATGAACAAGACTTACACAATTTGAATCACATATACTCCTTCTCTACGAACCTCTATTGTGAGATCTCACCGCAAGTCTCTTCTTCAGATGAGCTTCAGATCAATCCTTTAATCAAAATATCATAAATATTTAAGGACACATCTTGTGGTATTTATAAGCGAGTGTCTACCACCTTAATTCCAAAAAACACAGACACCCTTCCACCACATTGGGATTACGCACTCTGTATGATCCGGGTGTGATATATGCACATTATTTGTTTGATATCCGGGCCTGAGTCCTCTTTCAAGATATGTTCTTTGAGAAATTCCTTGTTTAGCATTCCTACTTATGCATTGCATGAGTCCCCGGTCGACATTCATGCTTTTCGCGAGTCCTTGATCAGCATTCGTGCTTTGCACGAGTCCTCGATCAACATTCACGCTTATTCTTTGTGTGAGTCCCTAGTCAATGTTCATGCTTTGTGTGAGTCCTCGATCTGCATTCATGCATTCTGCGAGTCCTCGATCAGCCTTTCCACACATAATTCATTGAGGGTATGTCTAGAAAACTCTGTGGCACTCTAGGGATATACATATATATTTTTCATAACATGCTTGGATACTCTCTATATTACCCATATTGGTCTTGCGAGGCATCATAAAAAAATAGTGTAAATATCCTAGATACCACTTACACCAACTCGCATGATCTCTAATCTTTGAAAGGTAACACAAAGGGGATAAAAATGGAGGAGTAAAGATGAGTTTGTGATCACTAAAAGTGATGCGATGTGCCCCATGATTCCCTGGTGACATGTCTACCGCATCTTGCGAAATCTCTCTGGCTTGTCATCATTTGCACTCTACGAACCCTCAGTTAGCATTTGCACTCAAGCGCGATTACTATTCATGATTTTTGAAAGATCTGGCCACAAGTTCCATAGAAAATCATGATTATTGTGAAATACCCCTCAAAAAGCTCCAAATATAGTCATGAGTGCTGCGCAAGACCTCTCCACAAGATCCAAAGACAATCATGTGCATTGTGTGAAATATTACCATGAGAATCAAATTAAATCACATGAAATCATGCTATTTTCAATGTTACTACCTTCCAGTGCGTTTCATGACCCATCATGAGTCCCAAATACAACTATGAGTGTCTCTTATGATCACCTTTCAAGAAAAATTCAGCACTCAGGCTTCGCATGTTCAGTTCAGCATTCATGCTAACTCTTCGTGCCTTAGACTCAAATTCAATCACGAAAAATATTTATATTTTAAATGTTATTTTCTTCCAATAATTTTCATGACCTGTTGCATGTATCAAAGAAAACTATTCGTGATCACATTACAAGATTAGTTAAGAACTCGTGCTTCACCTTAGACTCAAAGTCAATCACGCGCAATCTTGCGACCGTCAATGTTGTTGTATTTCAATTTTTTCATGATCCGTTATGAGTTCTAAAGACAACCGTGTGTTTCATGCTAACTCTTCATGCCTTGTTTGACAACCAAACTTTATCAGAAACCTCAAACCATGTCAAAAAACACAATCAACCCAAAATCATGATCATGATGGATTTTTGGCTAACAATCTCCCCCTTTGGGTTTTTTGATAACTCTTTATATTTTGATTCCACATTAAATATTCTTTTATAATATTCCAAAAATTCACTTCTAATGATTATGATAGTTGTCATAGATTTACTCAACACCCAATATAAGCCCACTTGAGCCACACTCGATATGAGAAACAAGAGTATAATGAAACATTTGTCAATGAAACAATTCATTTCATTCCAAAACCACTATTCTTCTTTCATCAAGAACCTCATCTGTCATGATATATATTATTTGATCGATCATCTCTAGAATAACTAGATTTAAATATCCCCCTACTTCACTGCTCCCCCTATCATCTTCCCCTCTATCTTGACAAAGACATTTTCTCCATTTCTAGTATAATTTCTCCCCCTTTGTCAATAAACCTGAAGGTTAGTTCATTGTGGTCTGCAAAAGGGTAAAGAACAAAGATTGACATATCAGAGAAAAATAAATCATACCTTGGGGGGAGGGGGTCCCACATATACACTTTTTGAAGTGAGGGGAGTCAACTAGAATCCAAGAGCCAGTCCATTCCATTCAAACACTTCTTTGGGTAAGGCCTTTATCAGAATGTCTGCAACCTGTAGTTCTCTAGGCACATACTCCAATTTCACAATTCCTTTCTCTACCTTATCCTTGATAAAATGATATCTGATTTAAATGTGCTTTTTTCCTTGAGTGATGGACTCAATTTTTTATCATATTTATATCACTTGAATTATCACTATAGATTATAATCGGAGAATTCATTTCAACCCCCACATCATCAAGTTGCCACTTCATCCACAATAACTCTGTGCATGCTTGAGTGGACGCAATGTATTGAGCTTCTGTAGTTCAAAATGAAATGAAATATTGTTTTCTTACCAAGATAGAACACACATCTTGAAGTCAATTTTCTATCATCTACTAACCTGGCCCAATCTGCATCTATATTGCCCAATAATTTTTATTGATATTTTTCATACAACAAACCAAAATCCACCGTGCATTTGATATATCATAGTATTATTTTCACTGCAAGAATGTGGTTTTCCTTGGGATTATTTTGATACCATGTTGTTTGACATGCGTTAAAAATAATATCTAGTCATGCCATTGTTAAGTAAAACAGGCTTCTAATGATCTTCCAATATTATGTGACATTAACCATTTTTCCTTCATCATCTCCTAAAAGTTTTATTTGGGTAGCCACTAGAGTCATCATATCATTGGAATTATCCATTCCAAATCTTCTCAAAAATTCCTTGTAATATTTAGATTGAGAAATTAATTTTCCATTATTTCTTTGTGACACCTATAAACCACCAATAATTGACATTTCAAACTCACTTTTCATGAATTCCATGAACTGATTGCATTGAGATTTATATGATCCAACAAATATTATGTCATCAACATATACCAGCACCATCATACTTTGATTAATATCAATTTTTACATATAAATTGTAATCAAATCCACCATACTGGAAATCGAGTTTCTTCAAAAACTGATCTAGTCTTGGATACTATTCTCTTGGTGCTTAATTTAACCCATATAGTGCCTTTTCAGTTGAAAAACTCAATTCTCCTCTTCAAAATAAGAAAAACATATAGCTACTCAATATAAACTTCTTCTTCCAGAACCCCACTCATAAATGTGGATTTGACATCCATATTAAAAACTTCAAACATTCTTTGAACTACTATGTCCCAGAATGATCTGATTGTCTCTAGCCTTGAAACAAGTGAAAATGTTTCATCAACATTGATACCCTCTTTCTGGGAGTACCCTTAGCACACTAGTCATTATTTGTTTTGAATCACAACACCATATTCATTCATCTTATGATGGAAAACCCATTTAGTCTATATTACATTCTTGTCTATTATTCTCGAAACAATCTCTGATGTCTGATTCTAATTATAGCTATCTTAAATGGGATTTTCATTGGGTGATTTTACCACATATCAATGAGCCATCGACAAGACCACTAATACTATTGAGTCAAAACTTGGTGTATGAAACAATAGATAAAATTAATAATTCCATCACTATCCATTTCACTCAGTTACTTTTAGATATATAATGTAGATATAGAAAATTAACTCCTTTCAAGGAATTCTTTTAGATTTCTTCTTCATCTCTGGTAATGAATTTTAATCAGTTGAAATTCTAGAGCACATCATAACACTACTTTGAATATTTTTTTTGCAAATTACCCTTGGATAGTATCTCCCCTTGAACATGAAATACTTAAATGTCAGTTAATAGCATTTATACACATGGGGGGGGGGACTTCTAGAATCATCAAAAATAGGATTATGGTAGATCCTGATGGATCAACCCTTTTATACCTTCTTGTAATGAACTATTCTATTTTTATGATTGTTCCAACTATCCATCCAACTTCAATTATTCTATAAATATAACTAAACATTCTTTACCGACATATTGAGACTTCTTTTGATGTTTGGATTCTGTTGGAATGGACGTTTTCATTGTTTTTGGTTGAATCCCATTTGTATAATTTTTTTTCGTGGATGCTCCTATAATATGCCATTTTTCCAAAATCTTTCTTTGAGTAGATATATTTTCACTGTTCATCTCCTCTTACTTATTCCACCTTTGGAGGGATCTTTTTATTTCCTTCACTTATAGCCATGTGGAATGACATGTGATTTTTTCAAGGCATTCATTATTAATTATTATTTTATCAGTTATTTGAGTCATTCCACCCTTTCTTGTTGGAGTTTAATATTCTACTTAATTAACATTATTATTGATCACAACTGAATCAACTCCTCCCTTTTTATTCTAGATATTTTCATGTTCATTCCAAGAGAATTATTGTGAGTGTAATAGAGGAGATGATTGATACTCCTTTCATTGAGATCCTTGTTATTCCCTTAAGCCTTTAAACCTATTTTTTAACTCATAAATTTATCTTATAGTGTAGTATTTCTATTTATACACCACTGGAGTTGAGTATCTCCCTTTGAGTTCCTTTTTCTTACCCGATTTCTTCCTACTACAATATCTTTCCAAATACCCATGATTAGAACATATAAAACACATATTGTTAAAAAAATACCTCATTTCATAATTTCTTGGTTAATATGTTGATACATATTGAGTTTTTATTCTGAAATTGAGCTCTTGGTATTCTTGAAACATAGTTATATTGTGCTCCATTTCTCAACAATAGTATAATTTCATGGATACTTTCTTCTGAGTGACTCTTCTTTAAAATTTCTCAAGAAACTTATTCTTATTATCAGATTTCTAAATACTTCTATCTCCACAGTAAGAAATATATTGCAAATCCTGTAAGAAAAAACTTGATTTATGACCATAAATCCCATAGTAATAGTACATTCTATCGTTACTTCCTATAAAAACATTTTAAGGCCTCTTTCTAGTATCTATAGGATTTTTCTTATTTCGGGAACTATTCAAAACCCTCATCTTGTCATGCATCGGAGAGGTTTCATCATATCCTATACCGGTTTTTACCAAACAGTATGACCTTTGATATGAGAAAATATTTTCTTTTTTCTCCTCAAAAATAACATATTTGATTTTCATTTCATCATCACATGCTGAAGGATAATCAAATAGTAAATGCAAATCATCCTTAAATTTAGGATTACCTTTGGCATCAGATTTATCCACTTCTTTATTCACTAATTCTAGCTCTTATCCCAGTTTTTGAATCTTCATATCCCTTGTTTCAATTTGATCATTAAGTTATCTCTTGAGATTCTTACTACTACTCATCTCATCTTCCAATTATCGGGTGAGCTTATCTATAATGTAAATTTTCTCTTTTCTTTTAAATTTTTCTTGAGAAATATAATCAGCAGTGCTTGAATTCTCTTACTATAGCCTTTGGTTCTCTTGAACTAGTTTAGATAACTGTGTAGTAATATTATAATTTCTAGATTTCATATTTTTAATTTCTTTTGATTTCAGATTCTTTATATTATCATCAGCTTCTAGTTTTTCTAGAAAACTTTGGTATTTATTCATCTTGGGAATCATTCTTATCCCTTAGATCAGTAGACACATCAATAATCCTTTTATTTAAGACTTTTATCTTGTTGGTATCAGTTCCCAGTTCTTGGATATCTATATCTTTAGATTTAATTTCTTTATCCACATTCTAATCCAATTACTCTCTTTCATGGACAAATTACAATTTTTTCCTTCTTAGAATTTTGTTATCATTAGTAGTTTTAAAATCACATAGAATTTCAAGTTCTGAATTCATTCCTACAACATCATTGTGAGAGTCTATCTTTTCACTATCTAATTCATCCAAAAAATTCTTCAGTTCACGATTGGTTTCCTTAAACTGAATCACACTTTATCTGTATACACTTCCACATTGAGGAATACCAAATTACTTATTCTTGTTATTTGTTGTTCTTCTCTTTACCATGGAACACTAAGATAAAATAAAATTGAATCTTCAATGCTAATTGTGGAGTAAATTTTTTTAGAGTAAACAAATTAACAAAGGTAATCTACTATATGATTCCAATTATTAGGTCCAAAAGGGGCATTTATACCCTGAGAGGGGGTGAATTATGGTTTGGATATTCTTTTCAAAATTATTCCTTCCCCACTATATGTTGACCTCATTGTTATAAGGTTTACTTTGTTTCCTCTTTAGTGTTTATATTGATCATATACTTTCCAATTTTATTTGATGATAATGAACTGAAAGTAAAGAAATAACTCAAGCATAAGAACGCTGATATTTTTACTTGGTTCACCCACACTAGGCTACATATAAGGGGCATACAATAGAAATGTTCCAATTTCACAAAATTCAATAAGTCTCACTATTAAATTTTTTTTTAGGATATATCACTTCTATGCCCAGACTTACTACCTTTACAATATCTATGGTTGTCTCACTACTTTCCCAAGGTTCAATCCCTATGTCTTTTTCTCTGGCTCACTGATAGTGGAAATGATCATCATCTTACTCTTATTTTTCTCACTACTCTTGGAAGGAATCTACTCAAGTTTATGGAATTTTATGTCCCAAACAGTTTTTGGACACATAGGTCCCTTCATTTTTTTTATAATTAATTCACTCTCAACTGTAAGTAGATGCTTTGTTTAAGCTCCAACTGGGGTACTCCTTCACTCCTATGAAAATAACTGGATGCAACACTTCCAATTTCTATAAGACTAAAAAACCCACTCTTTACTATATACACAGTAATTAACTCCAATTTTTCATGATATTCAAATGATTCCAAGTTTTCCTTTTACTTCTTTAAATGTAGAAATGAATAACCTCCTTCTATAAGTGTTGTTGAATGGTGAAAATCCTCCATCTTCTTCTTTTCATTCAGAATTCAGATGTGAAAATGATACTGTTAATAGGGAAATGTAAGCATTTATCTCCATTTACGATATTCTAGTGTGATACACTTATGCAAGATCCTAGTGCATAACCACTTGTGTGAGATCTTGGCACGAACCCCTAGTACCTTGCACAAGCCTTACCTTGCGCTGGTCCCTGGGCATAAACCCCTAGCCCCTTGTGTGAACCCCAGTTACTTCGTATGAATTCCTGTCACTTTTTTTGAACCCCTGGAACCTTATGTGAACCCCTGTCACAAACCCATAGTGCCTTTCAAGAACTCATGACACCTTGCGCGAACCCCTAGTGTGAACCCCTAGCACCTTGCACGAACCCATGGTGCATTGTGCGAACCCCTAGTGCTTTTCATGATTCCCACTCTGCACATATCTCTTTCATGTGTCTATTTTCACGAGTCCCATTTTGTGAGTCAACTTTATATCTTTGCACAATACCTTGTTTATATCATGCACAAGACTTATGTGATTTCAATTGTGTATACTCTTTCTCTGGAAACCTCTATCATGATATCTCACTGTGAGTCTCTTCTCCAGATGAGATTCATATCAATATTTAAAAAAAATCATCAATATTTAAGGATAGGTCTTGGGGTATTTATAGGTGAGTTTCAACTAACTTAATTCCACAAATCATGGACAAACACCCACCACATTGGGATCACGTGATCTGCAATATCTGGGTGTGATATCTATACGTTCTATTTGTGAGATCCGGGCACGAGTCCTCTTTAGGCATCCATTATTTGTGTGAGTCCTCATTCATCATTTGTGATTATGATTTCCATGATTCCTTGGTTGAAATTAATGCTTTGAGTGAGTCCTCGGTCAATATTATGACTTTATGTGAGTCCTCGATCAGCATTTACTCTTATGTTTTTCATGAGTCCCTGGTTGAAAATCATGCTTTGCGTGAGTCCTCGGTCTGAATTCACATTTTTTGCGGCTCCTTGATTATCCTTTCCACATGAAAGTCCTCGGGTTTATCTAGAAAACTCTATGGTGATCTAGGGATAGACTGATTGATTTTTATGACATGATTTCACACTCTTCATATGACCAATATTGTTCATAGAGGTATCATAAAAAATTAGAGTAAATATCTTAGATATCACTTTTTCCAACTCACATGATCTTTTAACATTGAAAGATAACACAATGAGGATTATGATGAAGGAGGTGAGAGGTGTTTGTGGTCATTGAAAGACATGCAACGTTCCTCACGAGTCCCTAGTGACATGTCTTCCGCATCTCATAAAAGCCCTTAGAACTATCATAATTCACATTCCTTGAACCCTCATTCAGTATTCGTGCTCAAGCGCGAATCCTATTCGTGCTTTGTGCAAGATTTGGGCACGACCTTCATAGACAATCACAAGTGTTGTGCAGGACCTCTCCGCGAGCTCCAAAGGTAGTCATGCGTGCTGCACAAGACCTCTCCATGGGATCCAAAGAGATTCATGTGTGTTGTGAAATATCTCACCATGAGACTCAAATTCAATCACATGAAATCATGCTATTTTCAATGTTATTGTCTTCCAATGAATTTCATGACCCATCGAAAGTCCCAATGAAAACTATGAGTGTCACGTGTGATCACATTGCAAGAATAGTTCAGTATTCATGAAAACTCCTCATTACTTAGACTCAAATTCAATTATACACAATTTTGTGATTTTTAATGTTATTGTCTTCCAATACTTTTCATGACCCATAATGTGTTCCAAAGACAACTATGAGTGTCGCACATGATCACATTGCGTGATTAGTTTAACACTCATGCTTTGAATTAGACTCAAAATCAATCACATTAAATCTTGTAATTGTCAATGTTATTGTATTTAAATGTTTTTTATGACCCATCATGAGTTCCAAAGACAACCGTGTGTGTCACACTAACTCTTCATGCCTTATTTGACAACCAACCTTTTTCAACAACCTCAAACCTTTTAAACAAACACAATCAACACAAAAGCATCATCATGGGGGATTTTTGGATAACACCCCTCAGTGGTTTCTCCAGGAGTGGAGAAGATGTAACAAGAAATTCATCATTATCTTTGATGGAAAAGGATAAAGTGAATTATAGAAAATTTCATCTCTTAATGCTTCACTTTGAAATAGATGAAAGCTGAGAATCTAGTACCGACTGTTTTATGCTATCCCATTGAGGTTAAAAAATGGATGTGGGATAGTATATCCATATATTTTGTGATATAATTTCCTTGAAAAATGATATTTCACAACATTATCTGGGTGATCATATATGGACTAACCCTGATGGCCAACTTCCTTACAATCTAAAAGCATAGTTTAGTGGAGTGTTTGGGACTCTTGTATGTGTAGTAGATAGTCTGACTTCATATATTTTCTAAAGAATAATTTCAAACTATGTTACTCACTACAAATCATAATTATTAAGAGGAGTATAAGAGGATTTTGGGACTTAGTTTTATATGAGCATGAAATTACACCACTAGATGGATGGCCAGATTGAGTATAACTTTCAAATCATAGAGGACATGTTACAAGATTTATTTTGGGATTTTTTTCCACACAAAGGAGGATCATCTACCCTTGATGTATTTTTGATACAAAAATAGTTACCATTACACCATTAGCGTGACACTATTTGAGGCCTTATATGGGAGAGCCCATAGGTTACTACTGTTCTATAAAAATCTATGAGAGATAATGCATATGGTCCTAAAGCTTTTGTGAGCAATGATAGATAAGGTTAAGATTAATTGCAAGAGTACGAGGACTACCGAAGGACACTATAAGTCCTATCCAGACCATTGATGGAGGACTATAGAGTTTGATTAGGAATACAATGTGTTCCTAAATATTAAACCTCAACAAGGACTATAGAGATTTTTCCAGGGTGGAAAGTTATCTTCGAGATTGATTGGCCCTTTCCAGATTCTATGTAGAGTTGGCGAGGTGGTGTATCACTTGGACTTAGAATCACAATTTGAACGGGTTGATGACATATTTAACATGTCATAGTAAAGTATACATATCCAAAATAAATTTCACGTTATTGAATTAGGTGAGTGGGACATTTAGGATGGATTTATATTCTCATAGTGCCTAATATCTATTAATAATTGGAAGGAAAGTATAAAGTTTTTTCATGTGGTTCCCTTGGTAAATGTTAAATTACATCCTGATAATCATTAGGATAAAACTTGAGAGTATAATACCCAGATGCGTGCTCAGTACGTTAACCCTTTTAACTATATTTTTTATTTCTAGGATAAAAACACCTAAAGGTTTGGATAATTCAATGACTCTATTTTTTCTATTTGACACTTAAAACATTTTAAATAATATTTTTAGAGATATGAACAGAGTCAACATGAAATTATGTGCCTCATGAAGCCTTGGTATTTATGTATTAAAAATATTAAATATAATATATTTTATACATGCATAAATTCATAAATAATGGAATATCATTTGAATGTTGTCTTAGATGGGAAAATCTAGACCTCTATTAAATTAATAGCTTGAGTTCTACCCTAGGCGTATCATAATATTTTTGCATGTTATAAATTTAATTTATGTGTATTCATGGGGGGAATAATAGATTAATAATTAAATAAATTAAATTTACTTTCTATTAAATTCTTAAAACCTAACCTTCCTCTATTTAAACATGGTTATAGAGAAATCTAGGGGTTAACCACAAAAGTCTAAAGATTTGGTGGGGAGTGACTATGGTAGAGGAATTTATTGTTGATGAATGTATAGGAGGAATGATAAAGGATCAAAAAACCAATTCAATGAAATTCATTAATGACACTACATGTCGAACACAGTCTTCACCAGTGATCAATCTAAATCTGATGCATGGATTTGTTTTTATTGGTTTATCCCTATTCTTGAATATTTTAATGTACATGAATTAATTCATTTAGAATTAATTTATTAAAAAATATTTATTAATTATAATATTATTATTTTATTCCCAAAATTAAGAATTGTTGTTTCATCCAAACCCTCTTGACCCCTTGATCTTCTGATGATGAAATTGGCTAAGACTAACATGACCAATGGAAATATTTTACTTTTTTCATGGATTTATTACTCCATTATTCATGAGTTAATCCCCGGTGTTCATTTAAATGGTGAATCAACCTATTATTGGGAAACCTTTTCAGTAAATAATTTTTTGATGAGTTACATGGATTAGAGTTTTGGATTCTATGGTGGATATTGAATTATGATGGAGGTATGAGGATGATGATGGAAAATAGAGGATGGATCATAGATTTTGGATTCATGATTCGACATGTGTGAATGACATGATTGATGATGTGTTTATTTTACATTTGAAATAATACCGAAATCTAGCCACCAGTGAAGATTTAGGATCAATTAATGTGGTTATGATCATTATAGGTGAAATTAGTGGCAAAATTGGAAGATAAAGTAGTGTGGGTGGAGATACATGGATGGGAAGAAGTATTTAGATTTTTCTCAAGTACACATCATGAAGTTTGGAATAACACACACCATATTGAACTCTTAGTGAAACAGACATGGTCTACATAGATGTTAAAAATCACATGGTTGTGTGCTTATCCCACATATTGTGTGATACTTATATGGTCGTCTTGGTTTGTACATAGAGTAAATTCCCAGAATCCACATAACCCTACTTACCATGTGAATTTAGAGGCACACCCTAGGTACTCTGGAGAGTGAATGACCATAAGAAGATGGTACATGCTCGTATGTGATGAATGGACTCTACATTATATGTGTCTTTACAACATGTAATGTATATAGATAAGAACATGTCACTTGAGATGGTAGGACACAAGTAGTAAAAAACTTAGTGATGCAACCTGAGTATACTTTAAGTACGTTGTGTGACCTTTATAGGGATAAGTAAATCCCATGATAATTTTGATATAGTTTTTGATTCAGTATGGTTTATTTTTTACACTATTCCTTCATGAGGGTTTATTGCATCATATTGTCGCGAGCATCAAACATAAGATCCCCTCGACAGATTAGAGCCATGTATCCCTCTGTGAGTCCTGAGGTTGTGATCCTCATTACCATATTTCCCTAGGTAGGTCTAGGTATGAAATATAATACATGTAAGGTACTATATTTTTCATAAAATTTAGATGGGGATAAGTAAGGATACAAAATAAAACAAATGAACTTGAAAAGAAAGTAAAGGAACTGAAAAGAGGAATTTACATCTGGAATCAATCTTCCTTGAGAGCCTCTTAAGGGGAGAGGATTTGGTCTTTTGAAGAGACTAAGGGCTGTTGGACGTGGGGGAGGATCTTGGGGATAAATTTGGGTAGAAATTAGGTAAGGAACAAGGCTTTAGAGGAGTGAAGAGAAGAGGTAAGGAAGGGTGATATTTATAGTGGAGGAGAGGAGGGTTTTCATAATATTTAATTGCTTAGTTTATTAATTTACCTAAAGACCAGAAATAGTGATGATTAAAAGAAAAAAATTGTAATAAGTGAATGTGAGTTTAAATAAATTGGTATTACATCAGAAGAGCATCATCCATGACTATAAATCATGTATTAAGTTTAATTTGAAAATTATTGTATTTTACTATTCATTAAAAATTCATGTATTTTAGAAAAATCCCAAAAATTTAACCTAACAATTTTTTGATGTGCACAATCCAAAAATGAACTCCAATTTTAAAAAATAATTTTTTAAATATAATTAATTTAATTTTTAATTAAAATCACAATTTACATGAAAAATACAGATTTTAAAACTATAACACATTTTATAATGTTTTCAAAAATTACACAAGGTCTTATAAAATTATCTTAAAATGAGAAGACATAAAATTGTTAATTTATGAACACCTTTTATGAAAATAAATTTTATTTTAAATCAATTAGTTAATTGTAATTAATTATTTATGACTTACAAAAATACCAATACTTTTACTATGACCATATTATCAATTATAAGATTCCTAAATTTTATTTATACATTCATGGGTGAGGTTACTATTTGTTTGGTCGATTTAATATTTATAAGGTTCATATTACTATTCATAAGTGTATCATTATTATTCATAGGCTTTAGTTACTATTCAACAAAAATTAAGTTTGTCTTATCAGACTCTAAACATCTAACTGATCGCAACCGTGTATGTCATATTTTCAAAATTAAAATCACAGAAGTATCAAATTTATGTTTAAAGGTCACATAGTACTTATTAGTTAATTGTATTATGATTTCATGTAATAATATGGAATAATTATAAGAAGATAATTTCCCTTGATAAAACATTGGGTCGTTACAATTCTCCACCCCTGATACCGTGTATCATTTGTGTACCTAAAATGATATCATTAAAATATAGAAAATATATTCAAGAATAGTGCCGTAGTACTTTGGGGTTCTCATTATAGTGGGTAACTTTTATAAAATTTTAGTGTAACAACTAATCTTAGGAAATTATCACATAATATTTCACATAGAAGAATAATCATGATGTGATAAGTAGTTTATTAATATTAAAAAATACGAATTTAGGTTATGATAAAGTATACAGAAGTTGGTTCTAGGGCCCCAACTATAACAATATCAGGTACATTTTTTGTTTATTCATATTATGCTAATGTTTTTTTGATACAGGGTCTACAAATTCTTTAATTTCTAAGAAATTTTATAGTAAATTGGAAATTGAACCTCAAGAAATTAAGTTATAAATTATGGTAAAAAACCTGGGGGAAATATTAAGGCAAAGAGAAATTCTAATAATCTTCCCATCGGTGTCTGTGGAAAGAATTTACCTAAAAAATTTATTGTCTTTCCCCTGGTATAATTTTATTTTGTTCTGGGTATGGATTGGATTTATGTTTACGATGCTAAGATTGACTATAGAGCTAAATAATTTGTTTTTTTGAAAGATTTTAGGTTTGTATACAAGAATAAATCCAAACTATTTATAATATATATGGAATTAATGAAACTATTAAAATATGGAAATGAATTTTATCTTGCACATATTGTTGAAAATAAGGGAACTATTCTGAATAATGATTTTTTAGTGGTAAATGACTTTCTGGATGTTTTTTCTTATAAGTTTCTTAGTATTATACGTGATCAATAGGTTGAGTTTGCTATTGATTTAGTCCCTAATGCTAAACCTATTTCAAAACCCCCTTATCAAATGGATCAAGTATAACTTCTATAATTGAAAATGTAGTTATAGGAGTGTCTAGATAAAGTTTTTATTCAAACCCAAACTTTACCTTAGTATTCTATTGTTTTGTTTGTTAAAATAAAGATGTTTTCCTGAGGCTTTTCATTGATTATAGAGCATTTAATAACATTACAGTTAAGAATAAATATCCACTTCCTCATACCTATGATTTGTTTGATTTGATCCAAGGAGAACAATAATTTTCAAAGATTGATCTCAGGTTGGGGTACCAACAGGTGAAGGACTATGAGGATGACATTTCAAGAACAATGTTATGGACTAGATATGGGAATTATGAGTTTGCAGTTATTCCCTTTGATTTAAAAAATGCTCCTTATATATTTATGGATCTTATTAATTGAAAATTCCATGAATATTTGGATAATTTTATTGTTGTTTTTATTAATGATATTTTGGTTTATTCAAAAATTTATGAGGATCATGAAAAACATCTAAGTATTTTTCTACAAATCCTTAAAGAAAATAAGTTATAAGGGAAATTTAGTAAATTTGATTTTTTGCAACAATAAATTTATTTTCTTGGGAACATGTAAATAGTGACGACATAACAGTCGATACCTCTAAGAAAAGTGGTTTTTGAAGGGCCAAGACCTACAAATATTATTAATATTTGTTTTTTTCTTGGATTATAATGATATTACCAATGATTTGTTAAACAATTTGACATTTATCTATCCCTCTAACTAAGTTAACACAAAAGGGGTTAGATTTATTTGGAAATAAGAATGTGTTGTTTGTTTTTAGGAACTAAAAAGGATATTTGTGAATGCTCTAGTTTTGGCCTTGATTTCTAGAAATGGAGAGTTTGTTATCAATAGTTATGCTTCTTTAAAGGAACTTTGTTGAGTTCTGATGCAAAATGATTAGGTAATTTATTACACTTCATGGAAAATGAAACCTTATGATTTAAACTATCCCACACATGATTAGGAATTAGAAACTGTGGTTTTCACTTTAAAAATATAAAGAAATCATTTATATGGATCCAAATGTGAAATATATTCTAATTCTAAAAGTTTGAAGTATATATTTACTCAAAAGTAATTGAACATGAGAAAAATAAGATGCAAATAATTGATTAAGGATTGTGATTTCACAATTCATTTTTATCCTAGAAAATAAAATAAAGTGTCCAATGATTTGAGTTGGAAAAATAATTCTACATTAACCATGATACATTTGTAACATAAACCCTTGGTTAATTATTTTATGAATTTTGGCTTAGATATTGTTGGTGCATGAAATTCATCTATTTTGTTTCAGGTGTCAGTGCAATTGTATCTATCTGAAAAAATTAAGAAAGTGCTGAAGGAAGAACATGAGTTACTGGAAAAGGTAGAATTTTTTAAAAAGGGTAAGATTCTGAAATTTAACATTGATAAATATTTTGTTTTGAGATTTTGGAATATATTATATGTGCTTTATGATTCACAATTAAAGAAATAGTTATTAAGTGAAGCTCATAGTCCTCTATTTTTAGTTAATCCTAGAAGCACTAAGATGTATAGAGACCTTTGGGAGTTTTACTGGTGGGGTGGAATGAAAAGAGTTATTTCTGACTTTACCATGAGATGTTTGATTTTTCAATAGGTAAAAGTAGATATAAAATTACCAAAGGGGATGCATCATCATTTTCCAATTCTAGATTGGAAATGGGAAAATATATCTATGAATTTCATAATGGGATTACCAAAAACATCTCGAGGTAGCAATGCAATTTGGGTTATTATGGATCGACTAAATAAATATGTACATTTTGTTCCTATTTGAGACACTCTGTCTCTAGATAAAATTTCTCAATTGTATCTTAAAAAGATAGTCAGGTTACATAGAGTTTCTCTTTCCATTATATCTAAACATGATCCCAGGTTTACTTCTAAGTTTTGGATGGCCTTCAAAATTCATCGGTAACTGGATTAAATTTCATTATTTCTTTTCATCATCAACTTGTTGGACAATTAGAGTGAATAATTCAGACATTGGAGGATATAATTTGAGCTTGTTCAATGGATTACTAATTAAATTGTGATTATTATCTTTCTTTGGTTGAGTTTTCTTAAAATAACAATTTTCATTTCAGTATACAAATGGTTCTTTTGAAGCATTATATGGAAAGTGGTGTCAAACTCAAGTATTTTGGGACAATGTTGGTTAAAAAAAGTTTATGGTACTAAAATTGGTATAGGAAATGACAAATAAATTTCTGATGATTTAGTGACACTTGAGGACAACTAAGAATAAGTAGAAAAGCTAAGCAGATAACCGAAGAAAGGATCTTCTTTTATGGTAGGTGATTATGTATTTCTCAAATTTTCTCTATAAAAAAGTTTGATGTATTTTGGTAATAAGGGGAAGTTGAGTCCACAATTCATTGGACCCTATGAAATCCTATAGAAAATTGGATCAGTTTCCTACTGAGTAGTTTTTCCTCTGAGTTTTTCCCAGGTACATAATTATTTTCAGGTTTCGATGTTAAGAAGTTATGTGTTGGATTCATCTCATGTTCTAAACCCTGAGGTTGTTTAGTTGGAAGATAACCTTTCTTATGAGGAAAATCCTATTTATATTTTTGATCAAAGATAATATGTATTGTGAAATAAGGTAATTCATCACTTTAAGGTTTTGTGGATAAACCACAAGATTGAAGAAGCAACATGGGAATATGAAAATGCTATGAGGGAATGGTATCCTCAATTTTTTAAAAAGTTAATAAAATTACGAGGATACAATTTCCAAAGGGGGGAGAGTGTAACAACCGGGTACTTATAGAATAATTTGTTTTCATTGAAAAATTAAATAGTTAAATTCATTATATATGAATAATGTAATAAGTTGTATTTATGGAAATTAAAAAATCTATACTAATGGAATAATAACTTGACCATTGGAATAGTAATGTGACTGTTAGGAATAGTAATCTGGATATTTGAATAATAACCGCACCTATGAAATTATAAATAAGAAATTAAGTTTCTCATAAGAGAAAATGTAATATATTTATATCATAGAATTAGTAAATAAATGTTTTAAAAATGATAAATTAAGTGTTGGTATTTTTGTGAAATGTAAATGTTTATTTACAGTTTTATAATTAAAATAACGATTTAAAAGAAAATTTATTTTCATAAAATAGATTCATAAATTAATATTTTATTTTATTATAATTATAAGATAATTTTATGAGATCTTAGCTAATTTTTCAAAGTGTCATAAAATCATTTATAATATTAAAATTAGTATTTTTCAAATAAATAAGGATTTTAATTAAAAATTAAATTTATCATATTTATAAAATTATTTTCATAAAATTGAGTCCATTTTTTAAATCTACGCATCAAAAAATGACTATGTTGAATTTTTGGGATTTTTGTAAAATAGTTAACTTTTTAGTGATTAGTAAAATACAATATTTAACATTATAATTAAATAAATGATTTTTTTGAGTCATGGATAATGTATTGATGAGTAAAGAACTAATTTTTTCAAACTCACACTCTCTAGTTACTATATTTAGTCATGTTTATCAACACTATTGATATTCTTGATCCAAAATAATAAACAAATGAATAAAAATAATCAAAAATACCCCTCTCCTCCCTATAAATACCACCCCTTCTCCTAACACCTAAAAAACCTTTTATATTATCTAAATTATAGCCAATTTAATTACCAAGACACTTCCCCATGTCCAAGACCTATTGGTCTCTCCAAAATACCAAAACCAACTATCTTAAAGAGGTTCTCAATGAGAAAATATTCAAGGGGTAAAATCCTCATTATTTCTCTTTTAAATTCTTTCTTTATGAATTTATTTCTAAATTATCCTCACCTACCCTATACAAAGTGGAATGATAACTTCAGTATCATATATATACTATAATTTTATTGTGTTAATGGAATATCCATTATCAAACCTCTTCTCTTCTCCTCTTATTTTAAAAAATTGAAAACATTATCCCTAATGGGTTGATTCACCACCTTTGTGGATGAAGAGTATAAATTTTTCCTTTTACCACATTAAAGGATGGTAATAAAACCATTATTACAGTTAATTTTTTTAATATTTATATTATAACTTGTTTTATGTTTTGTAACTAATTTATAGATACAATATTAAATAAAACGAAGCTAGTTTGTAACAGTTGAAAGAATCGCAAAAAATAAAACAAACATTTATGATTAATGATTTGTCTAATGAATCACCCTCATATAAAAAATGATATATAGGATAATTTAAATTTTTTGAATCATATTAATACCATTTAATTTCACTTCTAGATTTTTTATTCCATTTTACAAGAACTACCATAATTACACTCAAGGGAACTGACCATAAATCCATGAAACGAATGCTCCTGGAACAACGATTCTGATATTTATAACTCTTCTAAATGTCCATAAATGAACTTAATAAAATGGTAATAAATAAAATATATGTGTAAATTTTCATAATTAAGTAATTGATGAATCTAATTTTTTTATCTAGGACATTAAATACAAGTGCAGAATGATTTCAGACATAAGATAAGAGAATTCTTAACCTAATTTCTATTCTTTGGGTTAACCTTCTACTTATTGATTATGTTGTTATAAGATTATTTGTGAAATGAATTTTTATTATATTATGTTGTTTTACAGTGAATACACATATTCCAGTCATTTGATTAATTCTCACTTTAATGATATGATATTGTAAGGGACTTTTCTTTAAAAATCCTATTTAAGGTCTCCTTTTACAAAAATGTTTCTTTGAACATATATGACATGAACGGAATGTTATGTTTCCCAGATATTTTAATGTTTTTAAGATTACTTTACAAGTTTAAAATTTCATTTTCAAATAAAATGTTTTCATTTATGTGTGCATATCTTGTAAAAATGAAAAGTGATTTCAAAATGGAAAATTTTATTTTCTTCACGAATGTTTCTTTTATGTAAGATTTATGGGTTATGCTTATGTTATGGTTATAGGTAATTTTTCTGAGGAAATATGGTTCTGTGATAAACCAAGGTCAAGTGAGCCCGTTATAGCTCTCCAATGCATTGGGTAAAGTGAAAAAGGTTACTGGTTAAGTTTCTCATAAGATATTTTGGGAATATACCATAATGGTTATTACTCCTTGTATTGCTGAGGGAGATACATTATATATAAGAGTGGCATAAAAATGATACCAAAAGTTACCTTTATGACTTTTTTATTCTTGATATGGTTTTATAGGAAACTTACAATTTTATAAGGAAAGATAAAGATCTTATGTTTTATGAGTAGAACTTATAACTTTGTAAAATGTCTTTATTTGTGGACTAATGAATTATTTCTTACTTTTTCTGTCCTTGAAATAGCTTTTTGTGCTCATTCTAAGTTTTGAAATATTTTTTCATATTGTTTATGGATGGGTAAAGGAAAGTAAGTATTCAAGTTTAAATTCATAAAGTTTTGTTATGAAAATAAATCATGTTTTCTTTTAAAAGTTTCATATTGTGGAAAAAATGAATATTGGGTATAATTTACTACTTTTTAATATATGAGTTTATATGTATGAGGTTATGAAATAATTATATAAAATTATAAATCTAAAATATCTTTTAGAATTTAAAAAAGAGAATTTCAGTTTAAATAACTAGATTATGTAATGTTTAAGGCTGGGTACTTACAAAATCCTTCTGAAACCCATTCCATTCCTTTAGTTATTTCATGAATTTTATTGTTATATATTCTATGTGGCATGCATGGTAATGTTAATATTTTGATGTGATGAGTGGGCCTGTAATTATATATCCCTCTAATGAATTGGGTAATATATTGTATCTCATGAGATAATGTGTATTGTGAGTGAACATGATGTTATATTTGTTCACAATGATGATATTACAATAATTCACATATTTTATGCATGAATATGATGCTATATTTGTTCTCAAATATGTGTGGTATTTGAACACTATGACATGATGTTTCATTCTTATGCATTTGAATATTCCAATCCTTTTTCAAATGTTCCTCCCCTGAGTATAATGGTGATCCTATTCTTATAATGTGATTATGATGATTAATCTCACCCATGTTATATTGATTCATGTACCTTAATCCTCCTATCAATGGGGTTTTATCTCACCCCTTTCTTTATTTTATGTCCTCAGGTGACTACATGTACTAATGAGAATGTGATATTTTAAAAGGTTAAAGAAGAAGTCTTTAAAAAAATATTTCTGATTTATTAGGTATAAGTGATGTATGATCTTAATTTTTCCAATATACTAAACCTTTTGATCCTTTAATGTATAACAATTATGTTATTTATCTTTAAAATAATGTAATAGTCATGTAAGTAAAAGTAGGTTCTCTATAGTTGGTATGAGAGGTATAGTTTAGTTAATTTGGGAATTAGGATTATAAAATATTAGTGGAAAACCTTAGGATGAGTCTAAGTACATATAAACATCCAAGAAGATTTGTTTTAGAAAAAAATTAAACAAATGGATCCCATAAGATATTACTTTTGAGTTAATTACGCAAAAAAAAAAAAATTGGGCTTTGTTGACTTATGTTTTATTAAAAAAATTTCTATTCTAGAAAATTATGGGAACCAAAAGAAACCAGTCCAACAACCCATGTGATGGATAATGAAATTATTTCCCGAATGACATTCCCAATTCCATTGGAGGTGGAGTTAAAAAATTCATGGTGATGCTTACTCAGTTGTCTTGGGATATGAATAATAAACTAAACCAAATTGAACATTATCATTAACCTAATTAGCTACTAGATATTGAGACTTTTATGTGGAAATGGCCACAAAAACTTAGTGGATATTCTGATCCACTTGTCATAGAACAATGTGTTAACACAATGGAGAAGATATTTTATATGCCCCACTATTCTAATAAGGGGAAGTTGACTCTAGCCATCTATTGTTTAGATGGAGAATCAGATAAATGGTGGGAATTGATAAAGAACATCAAGAAAAATTATGAAATGGAAGAGATGGAGTGATAATACTTTAAGAAAATATTTCTTAACAAGTATTTCTCTCATACTATTCAAACAAATATGGAGAGAGAATTCATAGAGTTGAAGAAATAGGAAGGTGAATCTATCATTGTTTAAGAGAAAAACATCATAAGGATTTCAAGTCACACCTTAGGTGTTTTATCAACAATGATAGAAATATAGATATATTTTTAGTGGATTAAAACCACACCTTAAAAAGGATCTATCTATCTGAGACATTAGGAGTTATGAAGAAGTAGTTTGATGTGCTCTCAAAGTAGAGATGGAGTTTGGGGAATGGTCCCAAGGTTATGGTGATAAGAAGAGAATAGTGGACTTTCAAGATGGTTGATCAAATGAAAAAGTAAGAAATAGTATCCAACCACTCACATGTAAAAAATGTGGTAAGAAACATTATGATAATTTTCTCAAAGGGACGGTGGAATGCTTCAGGTGTTAGAGAGAAGGTCACCAAGCTCATGAATGTTGAAGAGACATGATGAATAAAACCAACATAATGTAGTAAAGGAAGGAACATCATATTGCACCATCCATGGTTCAATTCATCAACTATAGGGAGTAAGGGAACTATGAAAGCCAATGCACTAAAACACAGGTCCTTGAGGGTAATCAGTGTAAGAAACCATAAAATACAAAGGATCAAAGGGAATCTCATTCCATCCATACTACTGAAGTAGATCATGAAAATTAAGTCATACAAGGTACATGTCCTATTCACTCATGAATGAAAAAAGTTTTATTTGATTATTGTTCTAATAATTACTTTATATCTTGAAAATTTTCAGGAACTATTTAATTAAATCTGTGATATGTTGAAGTAGAGATATCTATAAAAACACCTAGTGGTGAGATCATTGAAACTCAATTGTTGGAATCTTCAATTGTTAGCATATGTGGGAAGATTCTTCGATCGAATCTCACAATCCATCCCTTGGTGGAACTCGATGATATAATGAGAATGGTTTGGTTTTCATTATATATAGAACACATCAACTATTAGGAAAATTAAATCTCTTTTTATATTAGATATCATCCCTTGTTCTTATAAAAATTAAAGTAAGATCATGAATCTCCTTTGGAAAATCCATCAATGGTGTGGGTAATGATACCATGTGAAGAAGCATACCTTTCCCAGATGTTTGAGTCAGAGAAAGGTATCAACATGGAGGAAATTCCCATTATGATGGAATACACTGATATATTTTTAGAAGAGTTACCCGAACTTCCCCCATATCACGAGGTATATTTCCTAATAGAGATCATACCTTGAGCCACTCCTATATCCAAGTTCCCATAAAAATTTCCCCAATTGAAATTGATGAGTTAAATAAGCATCCTCAAGAGAAGTTAGACAAAGTTTTATACATACTAGTGCATCTCCTTGGGGTTTCCTAGCGCTCTTTGTCAAGAAGAAGGATGAATCTATGTAGTTGTGTATCGAATATCAAGATATCAACAAGATAACCATAAAGAAAAAGTATCATCTTCCAAAGATTGATGACTTGTTTGATCAACTAAAAGTATGTCGATACTTCTCAAAGGTGGGTCTTGGTTTTGGGTATCATCAACTAAAGGCAAAGAAGGAAGATATTCAGAAGACTAATTTATGCACAAGGTATGGACAGTCTGAGTTCATAGTGATTCCCTTAAAACTTACTAATGACCATATAATATTCATGGATTTGATTAATAGAGTATTTAGATACTTACTTGAATTTTTTTTGTATCCTTTCTTGATTATATTCTCATTTACTCTAAGATAAAGGAGGAACATGAAGAACAACTAAGGATTTTACTGTAAATGTTAAGGAAAGATAAAATGTACACTAAGTTTAGAAAGTGTGAGTTTTAGATGAAACAAGTCACATTATTGGGGTACATGATCATAAGTTAGGGAATTTATATAGACCCTTTAAAGAAAAAAAAATTTAGGAATGAACCTTATACACTAGTTTCATGGAAATACATAGTTTTCTTGGATTAATAGGGTACTACTTTTTTTTTGTGGGAAAATTTTCATGATTTTATAGCTTACTAACTATGTTATCATAGAAAGGGGTAAATTATGTATGGATGGAATAATGAGAAGAAATATTTAAGGAGATCAAGAAGAGCATAATCATTGCACCTGCACTCACACTACCAATAATTGGAGAAGGTTTTGTGATTTATAGTAATGGTTAAAAGAAAGGTTTGGGTTCGGTGCTCATGAAGGATGAAAAAGTGATAGCCTATGCCACATTATTGTTAAAGATACATGAGAAAAACCACTCCACACATGATCTAGAGTTAGCTATGATATTTTCCTTTAATATTTGGAAGCATTATATCTATGGTGAGAAGTGTGACATATATACCAATAATAAGAGTCTAAAGTGTATATGTTCACATAAAAGGATCTCAACATGTTTCAACAAAGATGGTTAGATATAATCAAGGACTATGATTACTCTATTCAATACCATTCGCGAAAGGAAAACAGGGTATTTGATGATCTTAGAAAAAAATATCCCATTACTTTGTCCATGATGTGTATTGAGAAAGACTATATCTTCATGGATATACAAAGAATGAATCTAGAAATCATAATGATAGAGAATACATATTTCCTTACACAAAGGATTTCCCAACTATCTATCCAAGAGAAGATCAAGGAGGTATAAAGGGATGATTTGGAGATTCAAAATAAAGTGAAAGTATCAAAGAAAGGGAATCTATATGAGTTCCACATCATCGAGGATGGTGTAATTCAAATTGGAACTAGAATTTGTGTGTATGAATCACCTGAGATAAATAAAGAGTTATTAGATAATGCTCATAGACCATATTTCATTATCCATATTGGAATTTACAAGATGTACCATGATCTTAGAGATAGATTATGGTAGGAAAACATGAATAATGATACTATGGAGTATATCAAACGGTGATTAGTATATCAGCAAGTTAAATCAGAGTGATAGAATCATGAAGGGATAATGAAACCATTGCCTATACCCACATGGAATTGAGAGAACATCACCAGATACTTTTTCACTAGTTTCCCAAATACATCCAAAGAAAATAATATGATATGAGTTTTGGTGTATTGAATCACTAAGACGGACCACTTTATCACCATTTGTGAATATTTCTCACTGGAACAACTTTCCAAAATATATATCAAAGAAGTGGTGGGACTGCATGGGGTTCTAATTTTTATTATCTCTGATCACGATCCAAGATTCACATCTATATTCTGGAGAATTCTTCAACATAATTTGAATAATGAACTGAATTTCAGCATGACCTATAATGCCCAATATGATGGCGAATATGAAAGGACTATTTAGACACTCGAAGATATACTGAGATCCTTCTAAATGTAATTAAAGAGTGGATGATATCAATATCTCTCATTAATTTAGTTCTTATAAAATAATAATTTCCATTAAACTATTCAAATGGATTCATATGAAGCTATCTATAGGAAGTGATGTAGAACTCCAACTTTTTGGGATGGACTTTGTTAATGAAACTACTTGGACCTGATCTTACAAAAGATATTACAAATAAGGTTCAATCTATCCAACAACATATAAAAGCTACTTAGAGTCAGAAAAGATCTATATTGATAACCATTAAAGGGACTTAGAATTTAAAATTGTAGAAAGTGTTTTACTTTTAATATCACCATGGAATAGATTCATGATTTTTTTAAATAATGGGAAACTTAACCAAAGGTACATTGACCCCTTTGAGATGCATGATTGAATAAGATCAGTGGCCTAACAACTTGAAATTCCACAAAACTTGGATCAAGTTTATGATGTATTCCATGTATCTCTTCCGAGGAAGTCCATACCTGACCCCTCACATGTACTGAATCCATAGGTGGTACAACTAGAAAATAAAATCTTTTATGAATATCATCCAGTGAAGATCTTGGACCATAGAGAAAAAGTTTTACACAACATGGAAACTCACCTTGTCAAAGTGTTGTACCAGAACCATAAGTATGAAGATGCGATGTGGAAACTAAGAGAAACAATATAGAAAAAGTACCCTCATATATTCTCAATAGAGAATACGAGTTGAAAATTTGAGGATAAAATTTCTAAATGGGGAATAATTTAATTAACCATACTTTTTAAATGATAATTGTTTCATAAATAAATAGGTGTTATATTATATTATATAAGTATTATAAGGATACAACACATTGAGAAACCAAAAAAATTTTAATTAATTAAGAAATATAATTATATTAGTTATCTATGAAACCAATTAAAATTCTAAATATTATAACTGGACAAAAAAAAATAAATTAGAAAAGATAAAATGGGAAAATACAGATCTCCCCAATCTTCTAGAATCATCACCACAGGACCAATACCATAAAAATGAAACAAAATATTAGTAAAACAATCAATATATTAGAAATTTATAATATATAACCTCAGTATTAATTATAGTGAATATTTAATTAAAGAATTTAGTGGTATTTATAAGAGGTAATGTGACCACTAGAATAGAAATGTGACCGTTGGAACAGTAACCTAACCATTGGGAAAAGTAACATGATTATTGGAATAGTAATTTAACCTTTAAATAATAAAGTGTGATATAAATAATATTTATCATTAATAATAAAAGTATATATAAATATTATAATTTTTGAAAATAAATATCCTGATTTAAAAACTTAAATAAAATATAGGTTCATTTTTAATAAAATGTATTTTAAAGTATTTTGTAAACATTATAATTTTTATATTTAAAATTAAAATTAACAATGATTGAAATTTATTTTAATAAAATTAATTTCATTTTTAAAATTATTATATTTAAAAATTTTAAGGGATATTTCTTGGTAATTTTCTGAAATACTTCAAATTTTAGGTGAATAGTAAAAATACAGTTTTTTGTGTTACTAGTGTATCTTAAATTACATCATTCATGATGTAAAAATGATCTATTAATTTATAAAACTTTATTTTCTAAAAAAATATATTTAATTTCATAAAAGAGTCATTAAAATAAAATAAACTTAATCTTTAATCATAAATAGCATTTTCCAAAACCTAAAGTCAAAAGTGATCCCTTAAAATAACAATTTTTACTTTTTCCAATTTTTATTTTTAGTAAACTAAGTGAATTATAATTATAAAGGGGTTTTAAGTCTTAAATAAATTATATTATATTGATATATTATTTATATTGTAAAAAATTAACTATTACAAGTTTTACCTTTGATATAATATTTTATTTAATATTTTATTCTAAAAATACACCTCTCCTCAAGTATAAATTACCCCTCCCCCTTATAAAAATATCCTCAATCACTTTAAAATTCCAAATATCTTCCCCAAATACTTTCTATTAGTACTCTTATAATAACTAGGTGTTTTTGAAGCCTTACAACTCCAATCATCAATGGAGTTTAGTGCTGTAGAGAAGAAGCAACACTGAGAAGGGGGTACGTTCTCATCAATTCTCCCTCTCATTCTCCTCTCATATTTATCTTTTCTCCACACATTTAAAACCAAAACACTATGAGAATAATTAATAAGTATGTTAAAATTATATTAATGATTTTAATATACCGTAATTATTAAATTTATGACATATTAAATTGTCATAATTCCCATTCCTGCTCTTTTGACAATGTCCTGTTAATAGTTAGTTAACCACCAATGAGGATGTTGAAAATTATTATCATATCAAAAAACCTATAAATTTTTATTATAAATTATTTATGATATATAAATGTATAAATACATGTATTTTAATCTTCTAGAGTTAATTATACGAATGTATAAATTACATTGAACAAAATAGAGAAATCGAAGCAAAACGTGAAATGTTTAAGGAAAATAAGATATCAAAATGATTTAATTTCATAAAAAAAAAGAAATATAATATAATGATTATAATTGATAAATAGTTACATAAATTTACATAATTCACCTATTTTTCAATGTATGAATATATATATGTATATTATTTAGGAGGTGTAAAAGCGTTGAGATAAAGTTTGATTTAAGGTAAGGGGATTCTCAAACCCAACTCCATTTATTTGGGTTAACCCTATTTAATATCAAATTTTAGTATTGATATTCCTATAATGTTTCTTAAGTATCCTTTCACTATTCTTACCTTTTTATTCATAGATATACATGTTACCACCTTGATTTATAATCCAAATACAAAGATTTCTAAAAAGAGTTTTTCTTTCCAAAACACATATTTTTACTCATATTTATTTGTTTCTTATTCACTCAAGAATGTTGATGTTTATGACAAATATTTTTTTCCTTTTTAATTTTGTAACTACAAGTTTTTTCATGAAATTATGATTGATTAAATCCTTATGAAACCCATTCCTTTCTATGGGATATTTTATGACTACAGTTTTTATATGTTCTATGTGGCATGCATAATAATGTGAATATTATAATGCGACGAGTGGGCCTGAAATTATATGTACCTGCAATTTATTGGTTAAAATGATGTATATCATGAGATAATATGTATTATTAATGAACATGATGCTATATTTTTTCAAAATTTTTATGTTATTATTATGCACATACGTTATGCATGAACTTGATGCTATCTTTGTTCGCAACTATGTGTGGTATTTGACCACTATGACATGATGTTTCATTTTTATACATTAAAAAATTTCATGAATTTATAAAATTTTCCCAAATTATTATTATGACGATCCTATTCTTATGATGTGTTCATTCTGATTATTCCCACCCATGTTATATTGATTAATTTACCTTATTCCTCTTCTTACAAGGATGCTAGATCATCCATTTATTTAATGTTTATCCATAGATGACTACATGAACTAAGAATAACATGAGATTTTAGAAGGTTAAATAAGAAGTATTTAAATAAATATTTATGATTTATTATGTATAAGTGATGTATAATCATAATTTTTCCAAGATACTAAACCTTTCCATCCTTGAATGTATTACTATTATGTTGTTTATCTTTACAATAATGTAATGGTCATGTAAGAAAAAGTAGGGCTGCTATATAATTGGGTTGTGAATCCCAATCAAAGGTCAGAAATTAGGTTGTTCCTCTAGGGGATTTTTTGGCTATTTGGGTTGTGCCTCTAGGTATAAAAAGATAGGTCAGTTTGGTTTAATTCGTTAGGGGGAAAAGACTTTATAATTGGTTTGTGGATTCAGTTGGGAATAAATCATTGTAAGATTCCATTATAGTTGATATAGTGGGTTCTATATCTCATAGTTTATGAGAGGGGTGAAGAGTATAGTGTGACCATTTAGATATAAACTAATATAAAAATATCTTAGTTTATTTACTTTTATTTCCACTGAACTAACATTGATTATTTTGATATAACATGAAATTATAACATTATCATTTAATTTATTAAAAAGGATAATACACCCCTATATTTTTAAAATTTACATCTTAACTCCAGACTAATAATTAGTATTAGATGTTGACCCCTACCTTTATTTTTCATTTGATTTGACCACATTCTAACTAAATTATCAATGGGAAAAGGTCTGTTTAAGTTGGTAGGAACTAGTTTGAATGATGGATGGATACCTCAAAACAACATCATTTTGATGGTATTGATTATAGTTATTTGCAATCTTGGATGAAATCTTTTTTAAAGTAACATAACATTGATCATTGGATAATCATGGAAAATCCATACAAGCTGACCGAATGTGAAACTAATTCTTTAGTTGGAAATGATATGATAAAGTATGTTTTAAATTAAAATATTTTTAATATATTATATTATTCAAAAAATAGAAATGTATATAGTCATGTTTCATCATGTAAAATTTCACATGACATCTATAAAATTCTAAAAGTTACACATATTGTATTAGATAAGATTATTAGAACATAGGAATATTAAGAGATGAATATAATGAATTTGAAATTGGTGATGATGAAACTGTTAATAAAATATTCCATAGATGCACTAGTATTATAAATGGTATGAGCTCTTTTAGAGAGACTCTATAAAATAATATTTTTGTTAAAAGAGTTCTTAGAGAACTTACTAAGAAATGGAATTCTTAAAAAGAAGATACAAATGAAATTAATAATTTCAAGGAACACACTCTTGATGAACTTATTGAATCACTATTACAATATGAGTTAGAGCTAAAAATAATGTTTTAGAAGATTATTCAAAGAAGAAGGGAATTGATTTTAAATAAAATATATTTATTTACTCTTATGATTATGATTCATAGAGCATTGATTGGAATGATACAACCTATGTTACAAAATGTGGTTATAGAAAGAATAATGTCTACTCAAGGAGATATCAAAAATACTATCTTAAGGATGATTATAATGAGGAAAATAAAGGTAATTTCATTTCTAATGATGTTCAAGATGTAATTTTTTATGAGTTAAGGAAAAGGGGGTTCATCAATCCCTAACTTTAAAGACTAAAGAAGGGAAAAAAATAAGAGGAATACATATAAGAAATAAAATAAGGTAATAAGATATGGATGGAGTTGCATTAACGATTCAACCACTATAGAAGAATCTAGTTCTACAAGGATATGGAAAAATTAATCTTAATGAATCCATAAAATCAAATAAGTGAATCTAATTATTATTCATCCTCTGAATCTAAATCCGAAAAACCCATTATTGAGTAATTTCTTAAATATGCTTATAAACTTGAACATAAAGTTCAAAAGGTCACTTGTTTATACAAGAACCTTAAGAGACAATACATGGAGATTCTTAAGAAGAATGAAAATTTAAGTAAATATATCTAGGATGATAAAAATTATTCTCATACTGATATAGAAATTTCACAATAAAATCTGAAAAATTATCTTTCTAAAATTGATAAATTAAAAAGAGAAGTATATTTCACATCAAAGTGTAATGAAGCTAAAGTACAGAATTTTGATAATGATATTATGGGGAATGAATAGATCAAAAAATGAAGTTGAAATTTTAAAGTCAAATATGTCCACTTTTTATCAAATTAGATAATTTTTTTGTAGAATATTTATTTTTAATAAAATGAACAAAAATAGATTTGGTCTTAGTTATGATAATAATTTACCCAAAATGTAAAATATTTTCTTTTTTAAAATCACTAATGTAAGGGCACCTAATGTGACTTGTTTTATACGTCATACGAAATGTAATTATGAAAATGAGTACTTCTTAATATTTCCATAGTCTCTGGGACATACTAATGACTTAATTTATAAATATATATCTTTTATATATATTTTTAATAAATGTTTTAAATCATTTTGGATTCCCAATAATTCATATTCTAATCCCATTAAACCCAAATTTTTATGGGTATCAAATAGTTATTAAATCTATTTTTATAGGAACTATATATTGGGATCATAAAAAAGGATATTTAATACATGAACATTGGATTATCAAGACAAATTGAATGGTGATATATCAAATTTTATTTCATTCAATAAGTGTGATGGAGGTATGTTATATTTTGAGAGAATTAAAAAGTAAAGGTAAAAGGTTTTGGTGAGGTTGAAAGTTCTAATTAAGTTATTATTTGTAAATTTTTATATTTTGATGTTTTGAAAAAGTAATTTAATAATCATTGATTAGAAATGTGATGATGGAATGTTTGTTAAATTTCAAAATCATAAATGTATTTTTTTCAAGGAAAAATATATTTTGTTTTATGAAAACATAAAAGTTAATATTTTTTCAACTAATTTGGATGAATTAAATGATAAAAATTTCAAATGTTTAAATGTTGTATAATTTGATAACATTTTGTGGCATACGAGGTTGGAACATTCCAGTTTTCGGTTGATGCATAAGCTGTACATGAATCAAAATGGTCTTCATTTACCAGAACTTAAAGTGGACAACACCTTTCTTTGTGACTCTTGCTTGAAAGGTAAGAAAATAGAAGTAGTTTAAACTCAATAAAATAAGTGAAAAATGTAAGGATTATAAATCTTATTATTTTTTATTTATTTGGTCCTATAAAACGTGCTAGTTTGGGAGGTAATAGATATATTTTTTGTTATTATTAACGATTTTAATAGATACACATGGGTTTACTTTCTTAATATCAAATATGAAACTTTATCTTTATTTATAACTTTTTTTTGTAAATTGGTTCAAAATGAGGAAGGAAAATTATGTGATTCAATTAGAATTGATCATGGTGGTGAATTAAGGAATCTATAATTTATCCAGTTTTTTGAGTGAAATGAACTTTTTCAAAACAATTCAGCACCTAGGACACCATAAAAAATGGTATAGTTTAAAGAAAAAATAGAACACTTAAAGAAATGGGTAGGACAATATTAAATGATTTTAATTTAACTAAATATTTTTGGGTAGAAGTTATGAATAAATTTTGTTATATTACTAATTGATTTATTTTAAGAAATTTTTTAAAAAATACATATCATAAACTTTAGAAAGAAAACTTAAAAATGGTTATTTTAGATTGTTTGGGTGTAATGTTTTTATTCTTAATAGTAAGGATTATTTAGATAATTTTTATGTAAAATATTATGAAGGAATTTTGTTATGATATTCAAATGATAGTAAAGAATCTAGAGTATACAATAAAATAACCCCAGTTTTTGAATCTCAATTCATGAATAGTTTTATAAAAAATATTTGAATAAAAGAGATGGTGATATTGATCAACTTGAGGAAGAACATATAGACATTAATTTTGAAGAAGAAGGACCCCAAGATAAAGAATAACATATTGTGGGGGGATTATTTATTATCAATATGAACTTATTCATGAAAAATATTAGAAGACTAATATAGATAGTCACAAAGATAACATGATTGATAATGTCAAATCAAAAGTTAAAACTAGAAAATTTGTTATTAATGTTTGTGATTATCATGGTTTTTATCTTCTGATTTTATAGAAAATAATATTGATGACGATTTAGATCATGCTAATTGTATCTTGGCTATAAAAGATGAATTTAATCAGTTTAATAGGATTAATGTATTGAATTTACTTTTACTTCCAAAAGATTCTCATTTTATTGGAACAAAATGGATGTTTATAAATAAACTTGATGAATATATAAATATTTCAAAAAATAAATCTAGATTAGTGTTCAAGGATATTCTCAAAAGGAAGGAATTTATTTTGAGTAATCCTTCACACCTATTCCTAGGTTAAAATTAATTAATATATTATTATCTTATATTAATTTTTAGGGAGTTAAATCTTTTCAAATGGATGCCAAAATCACCTTTTTAAAATGTTTTATTTTAGAATAAACATACTCTAAACAACCCCTAGTTTTGAAAATTAAAATCATCATGACCGTATTTTTAAATTTTCTAAGCCTTCATATATTTTGGAATAATATCTTTGATATTGGTTTGAAAAGTTAACTAGATTTATTTTAAAAAAAATTTGAGAAAGGAAAGGTTTATCCTAATTTTCTTATTAAGAAATATTGTAATGATATTTTAATTGTATAAATTTACATTGATTATATTATATTTTGATCTTCAAATGAAAATATTTGTAACAATTGTTTAGAATTTTTGACATCTGAATTTGATATGAGAATGATGGAGGAATTGAAATTCTTCCTTGGTTTACCAATTTCTCAAAGTAATGATGGTATTTTTATATACCAATCTACGTATGTTAAAGATTCTGTCAAGTGATTTTTTTAGAATCTTATAAAATTTAAAATACTCCCATGAGTATTACTTTCAAATTATATTTATATAAATAAGTAAAATCATTTGGTGTTAAAACTTACATTGAAATGATTAGAAGTATATTATATTTAACTTCTTCTTCTCATGATTTTATGTTTTTAGTTTGTATGTGTGCCAGATATCAATGTGATCCTAAGGAAAGTCAAATTAAATTGGTTAATAGGATCATTAAATATGTTAAAGTATCTTTGAATATTGGCTTATTTTTGCCTACAATGACTAACTTTGATTTGGAAGGTTTTTCAGATTTAGATTTTAGTGGATGTAAGATAGATAGAAAGATTACTTTATGTATGTGTCATTTATTTGGTAAATATATATTTTCATCATCTTGAAAGAAAACAAATTTTGTTTCACTTTCAACTGCTGAATCTAAATATATAGTTGTTTCATCATGTTGTGCTCAATCTTTATGGATTAAGAAAAATCTTTCTGATTTTGGTTTTGATTTTAATAAGTTTCATATTTTTTTTACAATAATTATTCTATTTATATTTCAAAAACACCATAAAAACTCTAGGAATAACCACATTAATGTTAAGTTGTACTTTATTAAAGATCATTTAAAAGAAGGAAATATATGTCTGGAATTTATTTCTATAAAAAATCAACTACCTGATATATTGACTAAGCCCTTAAATTTTAGTATATTTTGGAAAATCAAGTTTTAACTTGGCATGATGGATATTTCAATTTACATTTATATGTAATGAATTTAGGGGGGGGGGTGGTGGTGGTGGTGGATGTGTTTATATGTTGAAATTTTTATATTTACATGATATCTATAAAATTTGGATTCTTTTTTTGAGATTACTATTACTTAATTTCTATACATATTTTTTTATTATATTACTATTTCAAGACTTCATATACAGAATAAATAATGTTAAAATTATTATTTAAACTTTAATTTTTCATAAAATATTATTTTATTAAGGGGTTTTCATTATTTTTTAGAAATAACTTTTAAAATTTTCCTCTATGTATCGTTGTTCCTTGCCAGATGTTTTGAAATATACATCTTTAGAAAACATTTTCACAATTTTTTTTTTAATTTTTATAAAATATAATATTTTAAAAAAATAGTGTAAGGGACTATGTCATTTCAAAGGGATAATTTTTCAATTGATACATTATATTTTTTTATAATTTAAAAAAGGTAAAGAAGTTTTTAAATTATACTTTGTTTTGTAATTATACAAAATGTGGAGAATGTTGAGTGGATCCTTAAAACCATTTTATATTTTGATAATTAAAAATATTTAACTGTTTTATTTTCTTTAAAATTCTTAATACTTTCAATTATTAATTGATTAAATTATTCTTAAACTTGACCATATTATTATATTTCTTTGCTTAAAAGGTCTTTAAATTTCATGTTTTGACTGTTCATAACATGTACTACATGTTCCATATTGTGTTCCTAGGATAAATAAGTTATTTCAAACCTTTAAATATCATTTAGATAGTATTTTTATTGTTTCCAAATAGAACATTTACTATTCACCATGTATCTTAATGTAAAACCATATATCCAAATATGAATCCACATAGCCAAATGTGAATCCACGTAGCTGATTTTCCAGAATCAGTTACATTATGTATTTTGGAAATAACATGGGTTACGTCACTAAAAATTGAGTGATTATTGTTTCATTGTAAATAAAAACAAATTATATATATTTAATTAGAATAAATAAAGTTATGAATTAATCTCTATAATGTTATAAATAAGGTTATAATTCACTACATGTTTTAATTTTGAATTCTAAAGTTTTCTAGAATAGGTTTGCTAGTGTATTTTGATGATAACATGAGATATATAAGTATGATTAAGTTTGTTATTAATTATTTGGAAATAAAATAAAATAATATAAATATAATTAAACTGGAAATAAAGATGATTCTTCCACTTGGAAGGTATATTTTAAGTCTGAAATTTTATAAGTCAAGCTGTTTAAAAATTTCCAGAATCAGCTACATGAAATCATATAGGTGAAACAATTGTGTGAATTCCCTTATGTGAATCGATTACATAGACTTAAACATGTTTATTTTATTAATTGGAGAGAAATGGATATCTTAAAACCCTTTATGTGTATTTTTATATGTAGTTCTTTTGAATTTATAAAGGATATTCTAAAATCTAGAAATATTCTCTGTTTTACATAATACTAAACATTTCAATTTTCTACAAGTTTATTGTGGATATAATTAGTGACGGGGTTTTACTAAAATCACTTATTAATTATTTAAAGGAATGAAAACATTTTTTTAAAGAGTTTTATAAAAAATAATGTTGGATTCTCAAGGGTTTATGCGTGTATGAATATTCAAGGACATTAATGATTATTATTTAATTATGTGTTAAATGATCCAATGAGTTCTATTGTATAGTTTATACTAATCGTAAAGGATATATATAAATAATCATAAGAACATTATTTACTATTTAGAAAAAGATTATTATAAGAGAAATAAGCATGGAAAAATTTGAATTAGTTCATTGAAGTTTCATGCATAACTCTTGCCTTGGGATAAAGTGAGATGAAATGGTCTTCAATTTCAAAATATGTTGAACAAAAGTATACTCTTTATATATAGAGTTAACATAACCAATGAAAGAGAGAATTATGAGGCTGAGGATACTTTTGAACTTTACATGTTCTAAATTATTTGGTGATAAACATGTTATGCTAGTCGAACTAAAATAATTTGATCATTTACTACTGGAGAGTTGATGGGTACCTTGACACTTAGAGTATGAAGTGTTCATTATAGTTTTGTGATATTACTTCTTCCAATTATTTTTGTTGTATATAATTGTAACATGTTATACTACCCATTAAAAGGAAGGTAATTGGATTGGGAATCCTAAAAACATTCCAATATTGGGTTATGAATCCCGGGGAAAAGGAATGTTATTTAGGTTTTGCTTCTAGGTAGAAAAAGGTAGGTCAGTTGGGTTTAAGCCTCCTATTGAAAAATGGATTTACGATTGGGTTGTGACTCTAAGTGGGAAAAATTCTTTGTATGATCCCATTATAGTGGTTATAGTGGGTATCATATCTCAGTTTTTAGAGTGGTGAAGAGTAGAGTAATATCATTTAGATATGAACTACTATAAAAATATCATGTGTTTATTTAATTTTATTTTTGATGCACAAGCCTTAATAAATATGATATATCCTTAAATTATAACATTACCATTTAATTTTTTTTTATAAATTTCAATTCACCCCCTTTGGGATATATTTCTATCTTAAATTTTGGCCAACATTTAATACACAACACATATAGGATAGAAACCATGTAACTTGAAGTACACACCGTGTATCATTTATACATGCTGCATACATAATAAATGTCCATGATAAGTACACACAATGTCCTTAGGAATGTACTATAGATATCCAGTGAAGGGAAGTACAGACCATGTGATGTCTTATTCACATAGTGTACTATACCCATTTACATGGAAATATTAAATTTAATTAATTAATCCTTTAAACCTCATCAATCTGAGTTATATGGGTCCTTAATTTGATAATAAACACTGGTTTTTAGGTTCTATAATATATTAAATTCTTAATTAATTTTCCATAATTTTCGGAACCATGAATCCTGTGTGGTTATTGTATACTAAATACTCAAAAAATTAAAGTATATAGGCTATGTAATTTTCATATGTTTCATGTGGAATTAAACTTTTAGTACACAGAGTGAAATTATGACACATTCCATTTGTACAATATTTTGTATGAGTTCATTGTTTACAATTAAAAATTATTAGGTATTTCAGATATGCAATCACCAAGTTACTTCCAAGTAAAAATTTGGGAGCTATTATGTTGATTTTTAAATAAAAATAAATTATTTATTTTATTTAAAATCACAATGGATGGTAATTTTAGAAATATTGGATGAAATAAGCTAAAATGAATTTATTGATTAACAAGATAATTAATCAAATTAATTCATGCAAATTTTATCTTATTAAATAATTAATTAAAATTAATGTTAGAATGTTATTTTAAATACATAATCATTTCATGTGTATGGATGATCATGATCTTGTCTAGATATAGCTGCCCTACTTTTTCTTACATTACTATTACATTATTTTAAAGATAAAAAATATAATAATGTTACAAAATGAGGATCCAAAGGTTTAGTGTCTTGGTAAAATTAGGTCCAAATATAAAATTTACATAATAAAACATGAACATCATTTAATTACTTCATCTCTAGCTTCTTAATAGCCTTCACATTCTCCTTAGTGCAAGTAGTTACCTGAGGATATACATCAATGAATGGGGTGAGCTAAAAGCCAAGTAAGAGGATATATAAAAACATGAATCAATATAACATGGGTGGGAATAATCATTATCATCATAACATAAGAATATAATCACCATCATAATCATGATAGGAATAATTATATAAAGGCATGGAATGTGTAAATACATAAAAATGAAACACCATGTCTTAGTGTTCAACTACCACACATAGTTGTGAACAAAGCTAGCATCATGTTCACAAATAACCTATGTGCATTATCATAACATAATCATCATTATGAACAAATATATTATCATTTTTAGAAATATGGAACATTATATCATGAGATAAATCACATTACCCAATGCATTGGAGTGCAATATAATTCTAGGTACACCCATCATATCACAACATTTACATAATCATGTATGCCACTTAGAATATAAATTAATCAAAGTCATGAAGTAAACCATGTAAATAAATTGATTTCATATGGATTTAATCCATCTTGAATAAAATTTTGGGATTACCAAATGGTAAAGTTAAAAAAATATTTTTTATTAGATCCATTATTCTTGAGAGAAGAAGAAACAACTAAAGAAGAGTCAAAATGTGTTTTGGAAAGAAGAATTATTTTGGAAAATCATTGTATTTTTCATAAAAAAAGATTATAAACATGTATATAATAGAAAATAAATGTTAAGACTGATGGAAATATACTTTAGGAGTATTAAATTAACATCTACACTGAAGTTTGTCATGAAAGAGGAATAACCAAAAGAAAGTAAATTGGGTTTGAGAATCCCCTAACCATATGTCTAAATGGTTTCTTAACTTTAATATCCTATATAATCAAATTATATTTTTTTAATTAAAGAATTTATAATCTCTTATATATTTATTTTACTCATTATATTTTTATTAAGTTCTTTTATGGCCATTTTGATTAGTAATAGTGTTCAATTTCATCATTCAGGAGTGTTCATTTTCTTGGTTTTCATGATCATTTCCCTTATATACATGTATGAAAGTTCATGTAAAATGAGTATAATTTTATAGGATGTTATTAATTTACTTACAGAATATTAAATGATCTTATATATCATTTTTTATATGGAATCAGGATGAATCATTAGATAAAATGTTAATGATAACCATTTTGATAAATTTGGCGGGTTTTCAATCATCATAAACTAGTTTCATTTTATTATTTAATATTATGTACATATGTTAGTTCCAGACCATAAAAAGGGTTATAAAATAAATTTTAAAATCTATTTAAACCTTTATAATGATTTTATGACAAGCCTTTAAGGTGTTATAGGAAAATAAAAGTGCATCATCCACGATGGTGGTAAATTGACATATCACATGTGATGTTTTCATTTTTAGAATAAAAGAGAGAGGAGAAGGGGTATTGATGATGGATTATTCCATTAACATAATAAAATTATAGTTTATTTAATATAATAGAGTTTTCATTCCACTTTTATAAGTATAGGTGATGAGATAATAAGAAAATAAAATAAATTGAAAAGAAAGTAAAAAAATGAAAGAGGATTTAACCTCTTGAATTATCCTCCTTGAGAACCTCCTTAGAGAAACTGGATTTGGTATTTTTTTGATACCAAAGGATTATGTATGTGATGGAGGGTATTTGAGTATTGGGAAGAAATTATACAATCTTTGAGGCTTTGGAGTTGTGGGGAGAATAGGTGGTGATGGGTGGTATTTATAGTGAAGGAGGGGGATGTGTTTTTTTGATTATTTTATTAATTATTTTATTATTTTGGCTCAAGAATATGAATATTTTAAACCTTATCATTAAATAAATTTAAATAATGAATGTTTTTTCTAGATTTTGGGATTATATTAGTCATAAATCATCTATGAATCAATAATTTTTGTATTTGTTAAATATCGTAAATTACCATATTTTACTATTCACCAATTTTTTTTTACTATTTTAGAAAAAATTAATAATTCACACTAAAAATTTTTTGACATGAAGAATTAAAAAATGTACTGAATTTTATGAATATAATTTTCTAAATATTAGAAATTTAGTTTTTAAATAAAATAATCATTTATTCAAAAAATACCTATTTTAAAATTATAACTGATTTTATGACACTTTGAAAAAAAATAATTAAGGTATCATAAAATTATCTTATAATCATAAGAAAAAATAATAATTTATGAATACATTTTATAAAAATAAATTTTCTTTTAAATCATTATATTAATTATAAAATTGTAAATTAACACATTTATTTTATAAAAATACCAACACTTAATTTATCATTATTAAAAAATTAATTTACATATACCATGAAATAAATATATCATATTTTTATTCATAAGATACCTAGATTTTATTTATAATTTCATAGGTGAGGTTACTATTCTATTATCCAGATTACTATTCATGATGGTCACATTACTATTCCAAAGGTCAAGTTACTATTTCCTTGGTATAGGTTCTTTAACTTCTAGAAAGACCTCTTATTTAATTAATTAATCATTTATAAAGTTTTTATTGTGTTATCTATGTGAATTTATTTGATTTATACTATATGGAATAATTATAATAAGGGATTTTCCATTGATAAAATTATAGGCTTTTACATTCTACCAGCCTTATGAAATTTCTCCCTCAAAATTTCATTTTACATAAATAGGTGTGGGTATTTTTCCTTCATGGATTACTCCAGTTTCCATGTTGACTTTTCGTACTTATGGTTTTTCCATATTACTTTTACCAGGTGAGCAGTCTTGTTGCATAGAACTTTATCTCTACGGTCCATGATCTTCACCGGTTGCTCCTCACAAGAGAGATCATTTTCCAACTATACCACCTATGGATTCAGTACATGTGAGGGATCTGTTATTTAATTCTTTAAGAGAGATACATGGAATACATCATGTACTTGAGACATGGTAGGTGGAAGTTCTGGTTGACACGCCAAAACTCCGACTCGATCAAGAATCTCAAAATATCCAATGTACCTAGGATTTATCTTTCCTTTCTTCCCAAATATCATGATCCTCTTCCATAGAGATATGCAGAGGAATAACATGTCTCTAACCTCTAACTCTAGGCCCCGTCGGTGATTTTTTGCATAGCTATTCTATCAAATTTGGGCTGCCATGATGTTATACTAAATGGTTTTCACCTTTTCCACCATTTCTTCTACATTTTTTTGGTCCTAGTAGCTTATGTTCACTGACATCAACCCAAATTGTCAGCATTCTACATCTTTTCCCATAAAGAGATTTATATAGATCCATTTGGATGATTGAGTAGAAACTGTTGTTGTTGGAGAACTTGGACATAAGAAAATGTTGGTCCCATATAGAACATTCTCTCAACATACCTTCCAAATTATTAATTTTCCATTCATATTGGACATTAGTTTGAGGATGATAAGCTATAATGAAGCCTAGCTCAGTGTTTATAGTACATTTGAGACTTTTCCAAAAAATTGGAGGTGAATCTCGGATCTCGATCAGATAAAATTGATAGTGGTACTCAATATAGCCTTACCACTTCTGTGATGTATATACGCGCAAGTTCATCTAGTGAGAATTCATATCAAATTGTGATAAAGTGATCTGTCTTTGTAAGATGATCCATAAAAAACCATATAACATTGTTTCATCTGGATATCTTCAGAAGCATAGTGAAAAAGTTTGTGGAGAGGTTTTTCCATTTCCATTTTGGTATAGGTAATGGTAACAAAATCCCTTTAAAATTTTTCCTTTCATACTTCACTTGATAACATACCAAGAAATTTGATGTATACTCAACAGTCTCCTTCTTTATATTTTCCCACCAATAGTTCTCTCAGAGATCTCAATACATCTTTCTAATCCTTGTATGAATAAAGATGGTTGCGCTATGTACATAATTTGGAAATCATTATTTATCTTTGGATTGGATGGTACACATAGTCATGACCCAAATATTACAACTCCATCCTTATTAATTTTAAACTTTGAGTATTTCCCATTTCTCATGGCTTCCACCTTCTTCTAAATTTCCATATTATTTTTTGAGCATCCTTTATTTTCTCTAGGAGGGATGGTTGATCAGTAATTCAAGAAAGGATTGATGATTCTCCTTCTTTAATTATTCTCACGTCCATTCTTTTAAAATCTATGAATATTGAATCCTTCTCAATTCTCATCATTGATAAATATGCGTGATCCTTTCTACTTAGAGCATCTGCCACCTTATTTGCTTTACTAGGATGATAGTGGATTGAGAAGTCATAATCCTTGATGAGATATAACCATATTCAATGACACATATTAATATCATTATGTCTGAATATATATTTTAGGATCGTATGACCAATATATATCTCACACTTATCCCCATAGAGATAATGCCGCCAGATTTTCAACTTGAAGATCACAACCGCTAACTCCAGATAATGCATTGGATATTTTTTCTAATGAATTTTAAACTGACTTGGGTAATAGGATATAAATTTATCATTTTTCATTAGTAAACATCCTAATACCTTCTTTCAAGTATCTTTGTATACCATAAAGAGTTCTCTGTTTGTCGGAAGTGTGATTACTAGCACTGTGATAAGCTTCCTTTTTTACTCTTTGAAGCAATATTCACATTCACTGGTCTATAAAAAATTTTCTCCCTTCTGAGTTAGATTGGTTAGTGGGTTTGAAAATCATTATACGTTCTTCAAAAATTTCTATAAATACCCATCTAGACCATGGAAAATATGGATCTCCATTATAGATGTTTTTCTTGGACACTCTTTGATTGCCTTTGTCTTCAAAGGTTCCACAAATATTCCTTTGCAAGAGATAACATTCCCTAATAATGATACTTTCTTCATCCAAAACTCACATTTACTATACTTTACATAAATTTTATCCCTTTATAAAGTATTTATAATAGTATTAAAATGATCCTCATATCCCCCTTTTTCACGATCCGACCCTACCGGTCTCGAGCCGCAACTACCCCAAGCCCGCCTCCGTAGGCCAGGGGCAGGCGACAAGCATTGAAGGCGTGACAATATCGGGGAGGACTTTGCCTAAGTACCTATACACACACACAACCCACTCAATACAGAATTTCAGAGTAACAAGGAACCAAAAGTACAAACAACTATAACCCAACCACAGTCATTCATCAACTTCTAAATAGAACAAGTAAAGTGCTGAAAAGTACTGACAAGATAAATGAACAACAAAAGGGAAAAACACGTGCCCAACCCGAAAGGTTCCACAACCCAAAAATAGGTAAACAAAAGTAAATAGATGGTGAGTCTCACACCTAAATTTCCTACTATGACCACTAAATGCAGCCCAAGATCCTGTGTCCTCTATGCTCCTCCGTAGTCTCGATCGACCTATCCATCGTCTGCAAGGGCACACCAAGTGCGGGCAAAGCCCAAGCAGGGGTGAGTATAAATATACTCAGTAGGATGCCCCAAAATCTAGAGGGAGCGAAAAAGGAGGTACTAAAATGGTGAGCAGTAGAAATAACAAAGAATAGTGTAAGAGTACAACAGAGAGAGTGCATCTCAACCTAACAAAAGAAGGAAGTAGACTCGTCCAACCCAAGAGGATCTAGACACGGAAAGCACGTGGCATGCGCCGCACGTCTTCTCCCCTCCTAGAAGGTGAGTAACTAAACCCAAGGAGTGGGAAAAAAGTAGGGTATATATATATATATATATATATATATATATATTCTCAACAAGAAACCTGAAAGAGTGTGTTAGGGGATCTCCATCTCCAAGACCAGCTTAGGAGAAGTGGCCAACAATTATAAGGATATCCATCTTTGATGCCCAAAATCCCACATGCCAAATATGTCTCATCGCTGTACCATATAACCAAGGGTCACGCTCCTGTAATCATGGAGAAAAGTCACTGAATAGCCTCATAGAAAGGGATGAGTCTGAAATAAGTCGTTGGGTAACCCACTTCCTTGCCCAGCTGGAGGGTAAACCCTAAGAGGTCATCGGGTAACCCACTGCCCAGCCCTGTTGGAGGGTAAACCCTAAGTTTAACGGGTAACCCACTTCCTATCCCCGCTGGAGGGTAAACCCTAAGGTCAACAGGTAACCCAATGCCCAGCCCCACTGGAAGGTAAACCCTAAGAGGTCATCGTGTAACCCACTGCCTAGCCCCACTGGAGGGTAAACCCAGAACTGGTCTAAAAACTCCGCACTGCCCGTATCATTACTGGGTGTCACTAACATCGTTACCATGCGTTGGTTTGGAGTGCGTCAAAGGAACCTCTGAAAAAAGACCTTTCATGTTTCCACATTTAATGATATCTCAAAAGAGGCTCTGCATGCCCAAACAGATTACACCATTGCAATCCTCCCGGAAAAACACGTGAGATAGACTATTTACTCACTTGGAACGGACTCCCAACGAAAAGGTTGTTCAACACCGATTTATGCCCTTACGACGTCTCGTGGGGCCCACACCTTAGTCTCGAGAAAGGACGGGTGAACTATGCCAACACGATTCTCTCAGAAAAACACGCCAAAATGACTTTTCATACGCCCCAAACGGTCGTCTGGTGAAAAAGTCGCAAAAACGCTGCATGCAGCTTGAATGGAGGCCCGTGGGCCCACACCTCAACTCTTTCTGCAATGCTTGAAACCACCCTAGTCATCTTCGTCTTGATGCCAGGGTCACAGCGTTGTTGACGACGCTTAAAACGGACTCCAGATGTACTCGCGCCATCTGAAACAAGAATCCTGACGAGGCACTAAATGACACTTAACGAGCGTGTTGCACCACCGAGCTCCCGTATCGGAAATTAAAAATCCCCGAGACCTTCTCAAAACCTTCGTACCAATACGAGGATTGCGTCTCTGTAGATGACATGTAAATCCGACACTCGGTTTGCAACTAAGAAGGCGTTTTAACGCCAACGGACGGAGACGGGGTGGGCTGGACTGGTTCAGCTAGTCCACTCCCTTTAGACAGGCGGTCCGCGGCTCGGCCGTCCGGACCGCCCGGTCCACTGCGGCCCACGGTTCACCACGTGGGCCGCACCACCTCACCTAGACCGGCTTAAGCCGGTTGATCTCCTTTCCACGAGACCCACGCTTCACGGGTCTCGGTCGGCTCCGAAGGTCACGACGACCCCGGTCTTGCGCCACACGCCGACCGGTGAAGCCGGTCAGTGCGTGCCCCTGGCCTCCTGTGTGTGCCGCTGATGCCCGTAGCCGCTCGCCTACAGCCGTTCGCTCCACCGCCTGAGACCCGCCGCGCCGTCGCCGTCCCGCTCGCCCGTGCCGACCGCCGAGGAGCCGTGCCGCCACTTGGGTGCCACACCGCCACCTGGGGGCTTTCCAGACCATCGCGCGGAGCCGCTAGACCACCTTGGAACCACCGGAAAATGTGGGTATTGGCCAGAAAACTTCCTGGGGCCACCCTAGACGCCCCAGGACTCGAATTTTCGATCCAAAAAGAGTGTTGGAAAGCTTAAATAGAACCCTACGCATCTATGGACTTCACTCAAAAATTTAACAGCATTTTGACGCTAAAATTTGAGTTGAATGTAGATTCGGAAATTTAAAACGAAACGCAACGAATCTACCTCGCAAGGCATAGCCCGTCGCTTCACAAACGATCCGCCGGAGCCGCAACCACCTTGGAGAGGTGGGAGGAGGATCTTGACGAGAGGTGGATCATTTGTTGGGAGAGCTTCTGCCAGGGAGAGTGAAAGGGGGAAGAAGGGGAAGGGGGTGGACGTGTTTAAGTAGGGAAACTTAATAAAAAAATTAAGTAACACTTAAACACCCACCTGTTGGCCCGTACCCGAACTCTCGACTGGGCCAAGGTTAAGTCGCTCCTAGGGTAAAATCCATGTTCTGAGTGAAATGGTGGTCTCAGAATTTTAATCTGAGCCTCAGTTCAGAATTTATAAAGTTCTTGGCTGAGACCGCTAAATTACGATAACACCCTTGGTGGCGTTTTCCACAGAAGGGCCACGCCCACGAAAGTTACACCCCTCCTAGGGTAAACAGGATTCTCTGGACTCAACAGTGCCCTCATTTTTCCCATGAGAGAAACCATTTAGGAGTTATTATATTTATTTGGTGTGTCTTGTGTGGACGCACTTAGAATTTAATTCCAGCCACACTGGGGCTCGGAATCACACGTCGTATTAACGCCCTGCTCTGGAATAACATCATTAAAATTTCAAAGTCTTACAAGCTCAAAACCAGGGTTCTTAAATCATTACCTCCTTTAATTTTTTCATCCACGAAAAACAAAACTATAAAAACAATTCGGGATACTGAGCCCGCATATGGCTCTCCCATTCCCAGGTGCTCTCCTGCACCCTCCCGTGCTGCCACAACACTTGAACCAAAGGAATGGTCCGTCGACACAGAGTCTGCTCCTGTTGGTCCTCAATAACCACCGGGTGCTCCGCAAAGGTGGATCCATACTCAATGTACCGCTCTCCCCAGTTGATGACGTGCATGGGGTCATGCACGTATTTCCTCAGCTGTGACACATGGAAGACATCATGCAACCTCTCCAGCTGTGGGCATAGAGCAAGAAGGCAGGCAACCTCACCAACCCTGCGTGCGATCTCAAAAGGCCTAATGAATCTCGGGGTTAGCTTTCCATCCTGGCCGAAACTCTGTGTTCCATGCCTCGGGGAGACTATAAAAAAGAAATGGTCCCCCTGCTCAAACTCCAAAGGCCCGCGACGACGGTCTGCATAGGACTTCTGTCTACTCTAAGCCATCCTCATCCACTAACGAATGAGATGCACCTTCTCCGTCGTCCCCCGCACCAACTATGGGCCCATAAGGCTGGTCTCCCCAAATCCTGTCTAGCACAACGATGACATACATGGTCTCCCGTAGAGGGCCTTAAAAGGCGCCATGCCGATAGTGGAGTGGTGACTATTTTTATACATGAACTCCACCAAGGGCAGGTGATCCACCTAGCTTAGTTCAAAGTCTAACATGCACACCCTAAGAATATCCTCCAACACCTGGATAGTGCACTCCATCTGACCATCTGTTTGGGGGTGGAAAGATGTACTCATCTGCAGCTGAGACCCGAATGCCTCCTGTAGGACTCACCATAATCGCGATGTAAACCACGCGTCACAATCAGAGACAATCATCGAGGGTACTCCATGAAGGAAGATGATATCCCAAATGTATAGCTACCCTAGATTCTCCACCGAGCTTTACTCCCTGATGGAAAGGAAGTGCACCGACTTCGTGAGTCGGTCCACTATCACCCAAATGGAATCATGGCCCTTCGCTGTGTGCGGAAGCCCTGTGATGAAGACTATAAATATTCCATCCCACTTCAACTCTGGGATATCAAGGGGCTGCAACAACCCTTCCATAACTTGATGCTCTACCTTCACCTACTGACAGGTAAGACACTGAGAAACGAACTCAGCTACATTATTCTTCATGCCATACCACCAAAACTTCTGCTGAAGGTCTCTGTACATCTTCCCCACACCAGGATGTACATCCAAGGGAGAATTGTGGAATTTCTGCATCACCTCCTCCCGCATCTCCACTGGTACTACAACTCATCCCTGGAATAAGATCTCATGATTCCCTCCTTCATAATACCCATCGGGTGAGTCGCCAGTGGATATTTGTTCACGCAGTACCTCATTGTCAACATCCCCCAGATGTGACTCTCTCACATGCTAATGGAGCGAAGGAGTCAACACCATCGACTGCAGAATAGCCATACCCTCATACTCCACCAAGGCCAGCTATAGGGAAGCCAAATGCTCTGAAGCTTCCCATGCTAGACGAGCCTGGGACTTCCTGCTAAGGGCAGCTGCTACTACATTGCCATTCCATAGAGTATAGACTATCTCAAAATCATAGTCCTGCATAAACTCCAACCAACACCTCTGCCTCAGATTTAGATCCCTCTAAGTGAGGATGTACTTGAGGCTCTGGTGGTCAGAGTAGACCAAAAAATGCTCACCCAGAAGGTAGTGTCTCCATAACCTCAAAGAGAAGACCACCGCTGCCAGCTCCAAATCATGAGTCGCATAATTCTGCTCATGGGGCCTCAACTGCCTTGACCCATATGAAATTACTACCCGTTGCTGCATCAGCACGCACCCGAGCCCAACTCCTAAAGCATCACAGTATACCACGAACTCAACACCCTCCTCTGGCAGCCTGAACAGTGGAGCACTAGTCAGGCTCTGGCTCAACTCCTTGAAGGCCTTCCAACACTGATCAGTCCAAGTAAACGGTCCTCCCTTCCATGTCAATGCGGTCAAAGGGGTAGAAATCCTAGATAAGTCTTCCACAAACCTTCTGTAGTAACCTACCAAGCCAAGGACACTCAACACCTTAGATGAATTCTTGGGTGGATCCCAAGAAAGCACTGCCTCTATCCTTGTGGGATCTATGGCTAAACCCTGTTCTGAAATGACATGCCCCATAAAGTGAACCTCATGAATCCAGAACTGACACTTCAAGAGATTACCATACAGTTGGTGCTCCCGGAGTAAGTCTAGGACCATCCTCAAATGCTCAACATGCTCCTCCTCCATCACAGAGTAGATGAGTATGTCGTTAATAAAGACAACCAGAAACTGGTCCAAGTATGACTGGAAGATCTGGTTCATCAAGGCCATGAAAACAGTGGGGGAATTCGTGATGTCAAAGGGCATCACTAGAAACTTGTAATGCCTATAACGACAATGGAAAGACAACTTCAGGATATCCGCCTCACGAACCTGCAACTGGTGGTAGCTGGATCGAAGATCAATCTTAGAGAACCACTTCGAATCTCTAAACTAGTCGAAGAGGTCGTCAATCCTCAGCAAAGTGTACTTGTTCTTTATCATGGACTGATATAATACACACAAAGCCATAGGCTCCCATCTTCCTTCTTCACAAACAAAACCGGAGCTGCCTAGGGGGACACACTGGGCCTGATGAATCCCTTCTCACAAAGGTCTTCCAACTGAAGTCATAGATCTCGAAGCTCTATGGGTGCCATATGATAAGCCACACATGATATCGGGGTAGTCCCCAACTGCAAGTCAATGCAGAACTCCATCTGTATTCTCGGGGGTAGTCCCGAGACATCATCGGGAAAGATGTACCTATAGTCATCTACAACAGTAGGGATCCAGGTGCCTGTAGCGTCTACTGATCCGAGAGCCATGCTCACAAAATGGTGAGTAAACTGCCATGATCTTCTACTTAGAGTACTTGTCTGCTCTGCCCCAAGGTCTCGTTCACCTAGAATGGTGAAGCTCGTCCCATTATAATGCACACCTCTGACTTTTATACGACAACAATCAATCTGGGAGTGAACTATAGAAAGCCAATCCATACCCAAGATGATGTTGTAAGGTTCCATCGTGATGACCAGTTGGTACCACGTGAAACTCTCTCCTCCAAATAACAGTTCACACTGTCTGCAAACAAAGGTCACTAATGAGGCACTTCCTATAGGAACCTCGAGGCTAAGTGCAGGTGTCAGCGCATCTACTGGGAGCTCCAACTCCCATACCAAAAGCATAGATATAAATGAGTAGATGGAACCTGTGTACACTAGTACTGAAGCAAGTGTAGAGTAAACACAAAGCATACCTCAGAACATCTCATGTGCTGGGGGGGGGGGGGGTCACGAACACCCATAGCCTGAAGCTTCCCACACCCCCTAATGCCAGCTCCCTGAGCCTAGCATGGGCTGCCCGGTGGTGGCGGTGGAAGGACCTTGAAACACCGTCTCCCACCTCCAGGTCCTGCTACTCTGCTTGCACTACCTCCCTGAGGACCACCCTGTCCTCGCTTGGGAGATCCCTGGTCATGGTGCTGCCTCTGCCGCTACGGAGCGCCCACTGCCTGCCACAGCTGCTCAGTACGCCTGGTCAGGCAGTCCCGTGCTAGGTGACCCCATACATAAAAATCATAGAACCGACTCTCTCATGACTTCCTTGGTGCTCTATGGAGCCACTAAGGTGTATGAACCTTCCCCTGATTCTACTTACGGATGGGTCTCCTCGACTGAGGCTCTGCTCACTGCCGCCTGCCTGTTACCGAAGACTGTGCTCTGAAGTGGCCACTGCTCGGCCTTGTCAGCTGGTGTCCCTCATCCTAGAATCTCTCTATCACGAGCACCCGCTCTAGAACCCCGAAATAAGTAGTGATGCACATTGGTACTACACTAGAACAAATCTCCTTGCGAAGACCCTTCTCAAACTTTCGCGCCCGGAAGTAACTATCGCAGATCATATCATGCGAGTAGCATGTCAGATCGGTAAACCGGGCCATGTACCGTGCCATGGTCATCCCCCTTGCTTCAACTCTAGAAGCTCCTGAATCTGAATAGAGCATAAACAAGAGGGGGAGTACTCCTCCCAGAAGAGCTGCTGGAAGCTATCCCACGTGAGAGACGACTCGTCGTGGGTCTACGTAACCAACCCCCACCAACGCCCTGCCATCCCGAGGAAAAGGCTGGAAGCTAGGGATACCATCTGGTCTGCTGGTGTTTGTACCAGCCTGAAAAGCCAATCCACGGACTCTAGCCAGTATTTCACTGCTTGGGGATCTGGGTCCCCACGGAACTTTTTCGACCGCTGATGCTGGAAGTCTCAGAGCATACTCAGCCTGCGCTCAACCTCGGCCTGTGCTGCCTGTACTAACTACCGCTCTCTAGATGGAGGGGCTAATGCTGAACCAATGGGTGGAAGGGGATCACGTGAGGGTCCCTGAACTGACATCTCTTCACTCACTAGGTCATCATCACGAACTGGAGAGGGTAACCTGGATGGATGCTGTCATGGGGGCATCCTGAAAATTATCAAGGATTACTGCAATCAGATGAGAATATATATATAATAGTAATCACGAAGGGGAGATGACTCAAAATGGAAAATCAAAGACTCAATCCTTCTGCATGCATGTTCAAAGTTCCCTGCAACAAATTTCTCAACGTGCCGAGTTGACAAGTGGGTTATCAGGGTCCTGGTGAATGGATACGTCGGCCACCCGTACCATCACTGGACTCCCTGGCCTGAGAACCGCTCTTGAGACACGTTGAAACTATTTCCCTAAATCCCAACCAATTCCTTTTTAGGGACATCCGAACAATTCCCCAAGGAACGAACCACCTCTGATACCACTTTTTCACAACCCGAACCTACTGGTCTTGAGCCGCAACTACCCCAAGCCCTCCTCCATAGGCCAAGGCCTGGCGACAAGCACTGATGTCATAACAATCTCAAGGAGGCCTTTGCCTAAGTACCTGTACGCACACACAATCGACTAAATGTAGAAGTGCTGAGTAAAAAGGAACCCAAAGTACAAAAAACTATAAACCAACAGCAGTCATGCATCAACTTCTAAATAGAACAAGTAAAGTGATGAAAAGTACTGACAAGATAACTGAACAGAAAAAGGGGAAAACACGCACCCAACCCAAAAGGTACCACAACCCGACAACAGGTAAACAAAAAAAAATAGCTGGTGATTTTCACTCCAGAAAGTCCTACTATGATCACTGAATGCAACATAAGCTCCTGTGTCCTCTACGCTCCTCTGTAGTCTCGATCGACCTATCTGTCGTCTGTAATGGCACACCAAGTGCGGGAAAAGCCCAAGAAGGGGTGAGTATAAAGATACTCAGTAGGATGCCACGAAAGCTTGTGGGAGTGATAAAGGATGTACTAAAATGGTGAGCAGTAGACAGAACAATGAACAATGTAAGAGTAAAACAGAGAGAGTGCAACTCAACCCAACAAAAGAAGGAAGTAGACTCGTCCAACCCAAGAGGAGCTAGACATGGAAAGGATGTGGCATGCCCCGTGCGTCTTTGCCCCTCCTAGAAGGAGAGTAACTGAACCCAAGGAGTGGGAACAAAAGTAGGGTGTATATATATATATATATATATATATATATATATATATATATGCTCAATAAGAAAACCGAATGAGCATGTAATGGGATCTCCATCTCCAAGCTCAGATCAAAATAAGTCACCAACAGTTCTAAGGATATCCATCTCGGATGCCCAAAATCCTGCACGCCAAAGCTGTCTCATCGCTGAACCGTATAACCAAGGGTCCCTCTCCGGTAATCATGGAGAAAATTCACTGAATAGTCTCATAGAAAGGGTTGAGTCTGAAAGAAGTCGTCGGGTAACCCACTGCCCAGCCCAGCTGGAGGGTAAACCCTAAGAGGTCCTCGGGTATCCCACTGTCCATCCCCGCTGGAGGGTAAACCCTATGGTTAACGGGTAACCCACTACCCAACCCCAATGAAGGGTAAACCCTAAGGTTAATGGATAACCCACTGTCCAGCCCCACTGGAGGGTAAACCCTAAGAGGTCATCGGGTAATCCACTGCCTAGCCCCGCTGGAGGGTAAACCCGAAACTGGTCCGAAAAATCTGCACTGCCCGTACCATTACAGGGTGTCACTAACATCTTTACCGTTTGTTGGTTTGGAGTGCATCAATGGAACCTCCGACTAATGACCTTTCATAATTCCACATTTAATGAGATCTCGAAAGAGGCTTCGCATGCCCAAACAGATTACACTGTTGCAATCCTCGCGAAAAAAAGGGAGATAGACTATTTACTCACTTGGAACATACTCCCAACGAAACAGTTGTTCAACACTACTTTATGCCGTTACAGAATCTTTTGGGGCCCACAAATCAGTCTCGAAAAAGGTTGGGCGAACTGATCCATCATGATGCACTCAAAGAAACATGCCAAAACGACTATTCATATGCCCTGAACGGTCGTCTGGTGAAAAAGTCGCAAAAATGCTGCACACAGCTTGAATGGCGGCCCATGGGCTCTCACATCAACTCTAGATTCAACACCTGAAACCACCCTGGTCAACTTTTTCTCGACTCTAGGGTCAAAATTCCACTAACAGAGCCTAAAACGGACTCCGGATGTGCTCGCGCCATCCAAAACTAAAATCCCGGTGAGGCACTAAATGACACTTAACGAGCGTGTCGCACAATCGAGATCTTGTCTCAGGAATTAAAAATCCCCGATACCATCTCAAAATCTCCGTCTTGATCCGAGGATCACGTCTCCGTAGATGGCATGCGAATCTGACACTCGATTTTCAATTTAGAGGCGTTTTAACGCCAACAGACGGAGATGGGGTGGGCCGGACCGGTTCGGCCGGTCCACCCCCTTTAGACTAGCGATCCGCGGCTTGGTCGCCCGGACCGCCCGGTCCACCACGGCCTGTGGTTTACCGTTTGGGCCGCACCGCCTCACCCAGACCGGCTAAAGCCGGTCCGGATCTTTTCCACGAGACCTGCGATTTGCAGGTCTCGGTCGGCTCCCAGGGTCGCGACGACTCCGGTCTCGCACCGCATGCCGACCGGCGAAGCCGGCCTGTGTGCACCCCTGGCCTCCCACGTGCACTGCCGACGCTCATAGCCGCTCACTCGTAGCCGGCCGCACCACCGCCTGAGACCCGCCACGCCGCTGCCGTCCCGCTTGCCCGCGCCGACCGTCGTCCCGCTCGCCTGTGACGACCGCCGAGGAGCCGCACCGCCGCCTGGGAGCCGTGCCACCACTGGGGGACTCATCGGACCATCGCGCAGAGCTGCCAGACTACCCTGGAACCTCTAGAAAACGAGTGTATTGAATGGAAAACTTTCTGGGGCCACCCTGAATGCCCGAGGACTCAGATTTTCGATCCGAAAAGAGCGTTGGAAAGCTTGGATCAAACCATATGCATCAATGGCCTTCGCTCGACAATTTAACAACATTCCAATGCAAAAATTTGATTTCAAAGTAGATTTGGAAATTTAAAACAAAATGCAATGAACCTACCTCACAGGGTGTAGCCCGTCGCTTCACAAATGATCCGCCGGATCCACAACCGCCTTGGAGAGGTGGGGAGAGAAGCTTAATGATAGGTGAATACTTTTTTGGGAGAGATTCTACCTGGGAGAGAGCAATGGGGAAGAAGGGGGAGGGGGTGGATGTGTTTAAGTAGGGAAACTTAATGCAAAAAATTAAGTAACACTTAAACACCCACCGCTAGGCCCGTACCCAAACTCTCCATGGGGTCAAGGTTAAGTCACTCCTATGGTAAAATCCACATTTTGAGCGCAACGATGGTCTCCTAATTTTAATCCGAGCCTCTGTTCAGAAGTTATAAAGTGCTCGCCTGAGGCTACTAAATTAAAAAAACGCCCATGGTGGTGTTTTCCATAGAAGGGCTACGCTCACGAAATTTACACCCTTACTAGGGTAAACAACATGCTCCGGACTCAACGGTTCCCTCAGTTTTCCCATCTGACCAACCTTTTAGGTGTTATTCAATTTATTTTGCATGTCTAGTGTGAACACACTTAGAATTTAATTACGGCCACACTAGGGCTCAGAATCACACGCCGCTTGTACGTGCTGCTCTGGAATAACAAAAAGAAAATTTCAAAGTCTTACAGGCTCAAAAACCGGGTTCTTACACCCTTTCTCTTAGAGTATATTATAATATCAACAATGAAGGCTACCACAAATTTGTCGAGGTAATCTATGAAGACTCTATTTATTAATTCTGTGAATATTTCTGGAGCATTAGTGAGTTCTAAAGGCATCACCATGAACTCATAGTTTCCATACCTCATTCAAAAGGTAATATTCGGAATATCTTACTTACTCACCTTTAATTATTGATATCCTGACCGAAGAACCACCTTAGAGAAATACTTGGCCCCATGCATTTGATCAAACAAGTCATCTATCTGTGGAAGGGGATACTTGCTATTTATTGTGATTTTGTTGAGCTCACAATAATCAATTCATAGGTTCATTGATCCATCCTTATTCTTGATTAATAGAACTAGTGAACCCCATGATGAAGCACTTAGTCATATAAAACCCTTGTCCAGACTCTCTTGTAAGTCATTCAATTCCTCCAAATCAATCTTGGCCATTCTATAAGGTGTATTTGACATAGATAGAGATCTAGGAAAAAGATCAATTGAGAACTCAAACTCCAAGTCATGAGGAAGACCATTTAATTATTTAGGGAACACATCACTATAGTCTCTTATATTAGGCATGTGTTTGAGCATGATTCTCTCCATTGTCTCAATAATCTATTCTAGATATGATTGATCATAAAGCAATAATATCTATACTTGAGATGATGATTCTAAATTAGATTCATCCTCATCCTTAAACTTATATTGGATGATGCCTCAGGAAGTGAAGAGCGATCCCCCTTTCTTGAAAATTGATGTTGGATTTGTATAAAGAGATCCAATCCATGAACAATATAGCATCAAAATATACCAAAGGAAGTAAGAAAAGATTTTTTGGGCGGTTAGGTCTACAAACATTAACCAGGGACGAGTTATATACTTTGGATATAATAATTTCCCCATTTTGTAATCTCACATATAACTCAACCTCCATATTTTGAGGTGGTGTTTGAATTGTTCTACTAAACTTTCAAGATATGAAAGAATGTGTGGAAATAAAATAAAATAGTATATTCAATATTCTTTAATGAATGACCAACGTACCTATCACCACATCATTTTCAGGCTCCACCTCTGCAATAGTGTTGGCATAAAATTTCCCTTTCTCCTTTGGATTTGGTGGCTAGTGATGCTGATTAACCTCTAGAACTCAAGATTTAGTGAAATGGCTTGCATAGTGTTGTTGCTCCCTAAAATTGAAGCATTGAACATTATGCAGTGCTCTCCTTTCCTCTACCACATTGTCCATATTCAACATGTCTCTACACAATTCATGAGTTTGGTGTCCTTATCTCCTATACTTGAATAATTTCCCTATACCTTTGAGGTAATTACCATGATGCTTCTTCCCACATTTTTAAAATATGAGTGGTTGAGTTTTCTTTCCATCTTTTTCATTAGATACCCTAGCTTGAAACTCTATCTTTTATTCCTTATCTCCATAGCCGTGGAACCATTATCCAAACTCCATTTCCACTTTGAGAGAACATTGAAAAACTTCTTTATAACTCCAATGTCTCTAATTTCTAGAGTATTTTGAAGGAGTGGTTTTAAACCACTAAATAATATATCTACTTTTTTATATTTTATAACAAAACCCAAGGCATACCTTGAAAGACTTATGGAATTTTCTTCGTAAGCAATGTCAGATTCACCTTCCTTTTTCTTCATCTCTAAGAATTTTATATAAATATTTATATGAATATTTAGAGGGAAATACTTGTTAATAAATATTATATTCAAGTCTTCCCACTCCATATCTTAAATTTCATCCTTCAGATTAGTGTTCTTAATCAATTCCCACCATTTTTCAGCCTCCCCATCTAAATGATAAATAGTCAGAGTCACCTTCTCTATCTAATAATAGTAAAGCACAAAAGAGATATTCTCTATTGAGTTGACTAAAAAATCTACAACTATCAGATTGGAAGATCCACTAAACGTTGATAGTCATTGCTGCATAAAAGACTCGATATCCAATTCTTCCCTCTTAAGTGAAGGAGGATGTTCCACATTATTTGGGATATTTTTGATATCCTGAGATGGCTGGGTAAGCATCACCATGAAATTTTGAACTCCACCTCCCAAAGTATTGGGGATTTAATTTAGATAATCACTACATTGTCCCTCAAATGGATTTTTGGCCTTGTTTCTCTTAGTTACCACCACTTTATAAAGTAGAAAAAGTTTGAATAAAACATAACTCAACAGTACATGAATAAATAATTTATTCCATTGTGCAATTAACTCTAAAGGCATATCTTGTGGGATCCTTATAATAACCATACTCTTTATTACACACTTACACATGATTTATTACATAAAATTTCACTTAAGACAACTTTTATGATCGATAGGTATAGTGTCCTAAGAAAATTATTAACATTACATAAAAAATTATAATATAAAATACAACATCTTTATTGAAAAATTCTTTTACATGACCACAACATTCCTTTGTACTTAGAATTTTATGGGATAACCTGAGGACATGCATAAGAAATGGGTGATCTATAAAGCCCAGTAATGGAGTAAAAAAGGCATAACATTAAGAATTTAGCACATGTTAGGAAATAGGAATATCAATGGAGAACAAGAGAAAAACTAACATAAAGGCATGATATATCAGGATTATCATAACATGGAAATGTAGCGACAACATTTATATGATATTAGCATGAGACAAGGCTCATTGCACATGGAGAATGAGTAAACATCCATTGAACTTTAATTATCATGAGTAAACCCCCATTGCAATTTAATTTTCATGAGTAAACCCTCATTTCACAAGGTTTATCATGATACTATTCTTTTCACAATGCATTGGAGCACTATTAGGGTGCACCCTTTATAAACATTTCATTTAATGCATAAGTTTGACACATGGATCATATAACATAGAGACAATCAACATCATCATTTATTACACAATAAAGGAATGTGGAATAAATACATGAAACTATATAACAAGTAAGTATATGTGCATAAAGGTGAATACCCTTGATAGGGAAATGGGTATGCTATTCACTTACACGATGATTTTGGCATGTGAAATTTTAGTAGCATAATGACATAAAATAGAAATCGTAAATTTGTTTGATGAGATATAAATGGGTATCTCATCATTTATAAATGAAATGAAAAGTAATGGGGTCATGGAACATAATATCCCAACATATGTAATAGAATTTAAATGCATAATTTAAAATAATATCTTGAATGTAAATGAGAAGAGAGAAATTCTTTATGGAATTTCGGCATGGTAACTGGTGTACATGAGAGGTATTAATGAGAGAGAAAGAGGTATCTAATCATTAAAAAATAAGGAGAGAAGTATGGGGTAGGTTATAAATCATACTACAACATTTTTAATTAATAATGAAATGGTATAACAACATAAATAAACTTAGTCAAAAATAAGAAAGGAAGAGATCCCTTACTTGGAAGTGTGATCCCAAAGGATTGGGAGAGGATAGAGAGAGGATTATTGGGTGTTTAGGGAACCTTGAGAGGATTATATAGAGAGGAGTACATAGTAGGGATGTGCTAAAAGGGTTTTTAGTGAAGAGAAGTGGGATATTTGGTGGGTTTATATAGGAAAAGAGAGGGGAATTGTTTAATATTTCACAAACTTATGTTTTGGAATCTATATAATTAAATATTTAAAACAAAAAAACAACCCATGGTTTTTGCCCATGGTTTTTTCCAAAGGGGATTATAAAACATTATTTTATAATGAGAATGACAGAAATTATTAAAATATTAGGATTTCTTATGTAGAGGTGAGTCATACTCTCAATGAAATCATTTTAAAATTTTAAAATATTTTTTTAGTCTTGGAGGGTCCACTAAGGCATCATAAAATTAATCAAACAAATCTAAAATCACATTATTTTAGAGTTAAAATGTATATTTTTCGAAAATAACTTTAATTGTATTTTATTACATCACTATTGGGTCATTAAAACACATTATATATTTAAACAGTATTAAATTTTTACCCAAAAATTCGACTGTCTCAGAAAATTATAAAAAACTCACTATTAGATAATTTCGACATCCGGAATCCAAAAATGATATTAATTTATCTAATTAATTTTATAAATATTTTAATTTACATTTTTAAAATAAAAACTGACATTTATCCAAAATTCATGGGTTTTGACAAAAACAACTTTCAAACCTTAATAAAAATTACAATTATCTTCATAAACAAAATTATACGATAATTTATATTTAATAAAAAGTAATTTAGTAATAATATTTTATTAAAATATTATTTAATTCAAAAATCCATTAATTCATCAAAATAGATTTCTTAATTTAATATTAACTAATAAAATACTATTTTTGCTTTAAAAACCATTTACAAAGTAACAATAATAAAATGAATATATATTCTTTATATAAAAATAATGCATATAATCATAATGCAAGGGTATTATTACAGAACCCATTATAAAATCCACATAATACCTAAGGGTAAGGTGTGTGATGGTGATGGACTCTTGGGGCAGCTCGGATTACATCGCTCGAGTGGTAATCTCTATTAACTTCTACTTCTCCCATAGGTGGTTCCGTTCAAGCTTAATGTATTAAAGCTCAGCATGGGATTGGTCAAGAGAGAATCCCAGTGATGCTAACTCATTTATGATCTCTAACAAATGGCTTTTTATGGTGAAATTCTACTGGATGAGGCCATCAGTTCCTTTGTCCACGTAAATTGGATTTGTTAAAGGCCTATATTCATAAAAATCACATGATCACTATTCAACGACTATATTAGCAATGATAACAATTATTAACGATATTTTAAAATCAAAAAACATAAAACCAAGTAAGTGTATATGTTTTATATAACCATTTTACATAATAATACATTTAATTAGATCAAGAATAATTTTCATTAATAAAAGTTTGGGTCATTACAATCTTCCCCCCTTAAGAAATTTCACCCTAAAATTTTTATTTTACTACACTAAAATAGATGCGGGTAACTCTTCTTCATCACTTCTTCTGATTCCCAAATTGCTTCTTCAAACCTATGGTTTCACCACAACACCTTGATGAGGGGAATTATCTTATTTCGTAGAACTTTTTCCCTATGATCTAAGATCTTCATCATCTTATCTTCATAGGAGAGGTCATTCTCCAATGGTACCACCTCTGAATTGAGTACATGTGATGGGTCATGTATGTACTTACTCACGAGTGATACATGGAGTACATAAAGTACTTGAGATAGGTTCAGTGGGAGTTCTAGTCAATAGGCCACTGCTCCAATGCGATCAATGATCTCAAAAGGCCTGATGTACCATCGACTAAGATTTCGCTTCTTCCAAAATCTCATAACTCTCTTCCACAGTGATATGTGGAGGAATACCATGTCTCCAACGTCAAACTATAGGTCTAATAGATGATTATTTGTATAGTTATTTTGTCGAATGTGACCATATTTAATGTGTTTCTTGATGATATCAACCTTCTCCACCATTTCTTCGACTATTTCTATACCTATGAGTTTTCACTCCCCAACTTCATCCCAACATGCCAGTGTTATTCACCTCTTCCCACAAAGGAATTCATAAGGAGCCATTTGGATTATTGAGTGGAAACTGTTGTTATAAGAGAACTCAACCAGAGGAAGATGTTGATCCCATCCTCCATTGAAGTCCATTGAGCATGCTCTCAACATGTCCTCAAGTGTTTAGATAGTCCGCTCAGATTAACCATCAGTTTGAGGATGATAATCTATAATGAATTTTAGATCAGTATTCAGAGTGTGTTGGAGACTCTTTTAGAACTTAGAGGTGAATCTTGGATCTTGATTGGATACAATAGATAGTGGTACTCCATGCAGCCTTACCACTTCTTTGCTGTATACCCAGGCTAGTTGATCGAATGGAAAATCCTCTTGAATTGTAATGAATTTTATAGTCTTTGTAATATGATCCACAAAAATTTAGATAGCATTGTTTCCTTTGGATGTCTTCAAAATTCTGGTGACAAAGTCCATGGTGATGTTTTCCCATTTTCATGTTGGTATGGGTAATGGTTGCATCATCCCCTTATACTTATAACTCTCAGCCTTCACTTGCGGATATACGAGGCACTTTGATGTATACTTAGTGATCTCCTTATTCATGTTATCCCACTAATAATGCTCTCATAGATCTCGATACATCTTTGTGTTTCCTAGGTGAATAGAGAAATTCAATCTATGTGCATCATCCAAAAGTTCATTCTTTAACTCTGAATATGATGGAACACATAGTCTTGATCCAAATCTCATAATTCCTTCTTCATTAAAATTGAACTATGAGGATTTCTATATTCTGATAGTTTCCACTTTATTCTAAATTCCCACATCATCCTTTTGAGCATCATTTAACCTTTCCAAAAGAGACAGTTGAGAAATTATTTGTGAAAGGATTGATGATTTTCCCTTATTTATGATTTCCATGTCCATAATCATCAAATATAAGAATATTGGATCTTATTCAGTTCTCATCAATGATAGAATCATTGGGCCCTTTCTACTTAGAGCATCTGACACCTTGTTTGCTTTCACAGGGTGGTAATGGATTGAGCAGTCATAGTATTTAATCAGATCTAACCATCTTCATTCTTGCATGTTGAACTCCTTTTGTGTGAATATATACTTGAGGCTTTTGTGATCCGTGTAGATTTCAAATTTCTCCCCAATGAGGTAATGTTGCCAAATTTTTAAAATTATTATTACTACATCCAACTCCAGATTATGTGTTAGATCGTTTTTCTCATGAAATTTAAATTTCCTTGAAGAATTGGCAATGACTTTTTCATTTTTCATCAACACACAACCCATTCCCTTCTTCAAAGCATCCTTGAGTACCACAAAAAGTTCTCCACTTGTGGGTAGTGTGAGCTCAGGTGTAGTGATAAGCCTCCTTTTCAAATAATTGAAGCTATCTTCACATTCATCACTTCAAGAAAAATTTACTCTCTTCTGAGTTAGCTTGGTAAGAGGGTTTGAAAATTGTTAGAAATTTCTCACAAATTAGAAATAATATCCAGTTAACCCTAGGAAGCAACAGATATACATCACCGATGTTGGCCTCGACCATTCCTCAATTCCAGCTATCTTGGAGTGATCCATAGATATCCCATTTCTTGTGATGATATGACCCAAGAATGAGACCTCCTTTAAACAGAACTCACACTTGCTGTACATTTCATAGAGCTTCTCATTTTGTAAGGTCTCTAGTATAGTGCTTAGATACTCCTCATGCTCCTCTTGGTTTTGGAGTATATAATAATATCATCTATAAATACAACCAAATTTTTTTTAGGTAATCTATAAAGAATCTATTCATAAAGTCCATGAATATTGATGGAGCATTAGTGATTACAAAAGGCATTATTATTAATTCATAGTGCCCGTACCTTTTACGAAAAGTAGTCTTGAGGATATCCCCCTTCTTCAACCTTATTGGTAATATCCTGACCTCAAATCCATATTGGAGAAGTATTGTGATCCACGTATCTGATCGAACAAGTCATCAATTCGTGGCAGAGGATACTTGTTCTTTTTCGTGATTTTGTTGAGCTCTTGATAATTAATGCAATGATGTATTGACCCATACTTATTCTTGATGAAGAGAACTGGTGAATCATATGATGAAGTAATTAGGCGAATAAACCCTTTAAATAGATTCTCCTATAGTTATTTCTTTAGCTCCTCAAGATCCATAACATCTATTCTATACAGATTCTTGGACATTGTCAATGCCCCAGGTATAAGATCAATTGAGAATTCAACATATCTTCTAGGAGGAAGACTAGGAAATTCCTCAGGAAACACTTTAGCGAATTCCCTCACAACAGGCATGTATTCAAGGACAATTTCTTGCTTAGACTCAATCATCTAATAAAGATTAGAATTCTCATAATGCAGTAATATCTACTATTGAGATGATGGTTCTAAAGAATATTCATCCTCCTTGTGCTTTTACATAATCGAGGTGTTGATTCGCCATATGGAGTGATTTCCCTCTCACGGAAATTTATGTTGGATCTATATAGGGAAAGATAATCCATACCTAGAATTGCATAAAATTACACCAGAGGGAGTATGACAAGGTTCTTTAGGAAGTTAAATCCACAAATTGTGATAGGGGAGGAGTTATATTCATGGGTTACAATGATTTCCCCATTTTCCATTCTCACCGACATCTCTACTTCCATGATTTGTGGTGGTGTAGGGATTGTTCTACTAAAATTTTTGGAAATAAAAGAATGCGTAGAACTAGAACTAAAAAGCACATTCTCTCTTATTGAATGAATAAATAACGCACCTATCACCACTTCATTGTTGGGGTTATCTTTAACAGTAGTGATGGAAAATATCTCCCTTACTGTCATAAAGGTTGTTGGTTGTCTTCGAAAAACCTTGTCTTAGGGAACTGGTTTGCAAAGTGCCCCGGTTCTTTGTAGTTGAAGCAATGAATAATGAATTGAGGTTCAAATAGATATTTCATCTCCACTATCACAGTAGCGGGTTTTTCTAGTTGGAAGTTAATGGCCAGGTTCCTTTCTCTTCTACACCTAATGCATTTCTTCATCCCTTTCAGGAAATTTCTATGGTGTTCATTTCTGCACCTTTGGCAAGTGGGGTGATGGAATTTCTTAGCACTATTGGATTTATCCATCAGACCACCTGAATTAAATTCCAACTTACACTTCTTATCCCCATGATACCCCTGAGATTCACTGATCTCCATTTCTAGTTTAAGGGGACATCTGACAATTTCCTCATAGCTATCGAAGTCACAGATCACTAGGGATGTTTGTAGGCTAGGTTTTAGCCCACCAAAGAAGTAGTCAACCTTGCATTCGAGGGTAACGATAAAGCCATAGGCATATCATGAAAGCCTTGTAATGTTTTCATCATATGATATGATGGATTCATCATCTTTTTTCTTGAGGATAAGAAAGTCCCTTTCAATATTAAGTTAGAGGGTTCATGGAAAATATTTATCGAAAAACATTTTTTTGGAAATCCTTCCCTTCCAACACCTTGATATCTTACTCAGGCTTCGTATTTTTGATCAATGTCAACCATTTATTAGCTTCACCTTCTATATAATAATATTCTAGAAGAACCTTCTCTTGTTCGGAACATTGAAGGATGGAGAAGATATTTTCAAGGGAGTTGATCCATTATTCTACGAATTGAGGGATCATATAGTCCATTAAAAGTAGGAGGCCTTTATCACATGAAGGTCTCGATTGTGACCTGTTCTTTCTTGGGGGGGGGGTTGGATGTTCCTATTGACCCATGTATCTATTAAATACTTGAGTTAACTTAGAGAGTATCATGACAAAGTTTGAGATTCCTTCTCCCATAAGATTGGGAATCTCCTTAGAACAGTCATCACATTGATATTCACATCAATTGTAAGCCCAAGTAATCCTATTACTAAACATTGGATGGAATAAGAGGAGATTTAGGGGTAACATATAAAGGGGAATCCATTGAAAAAAGGATAACTTATAAATTACATTTATTTACTCAACTTATGAATTTATAGGCTTCAATTTATGTTATCCATTATCTACATCCCAACATATATTATTAGGGTGTTTTTTATACCCTTAATAATGATTCATACTAAGCTTATGAATTTACCAAATCCTATCCCTTGGAAGTGTCATAACCATAAGTACATTAAGGCCCATTTTTGTGCACCAGTTCCCATTCGAGTCTAGCTCAAAGTAGTGTTTTTGGGTTTTACCCCTAGATACATCTATACCAGAGCCACCTCTACTTGTTCGTATCCAGAAAGGGATGTATTTGGTTGATAAAACACATACTCTATAAGTAACCAAATTTAGGGATTTTTTTATTATACTTAGTCTTATCCCTAAGTCACTCACTAGGGTTTTATATTCATAATCCCAAAAATAAATAAACCTATCCTCTAATACCAACTATAACAACCCTACTCTTTATTACACACTTAAAAATAATTTATTTCATAAAATTGCACTTAAAAAAACTCTGAGGATCAAGAGGAATAGTGTATTGGGAAAATTAGGAACATTAAATAATAACTTACAACATAAAACACAACATATTTATTTAAAACTTCTTTTACATGACCATAACATTCCTTTATACTTAACATTTCATGGGATAACTTGAGAACATGCATAAAAAAGGTGTGATATAAAGCCTAGTAAGGAATAAAAAAAGGACTAAAATGAAGAATATAATACATGTTAGGCATTATTAATATCAATGGATCAAAAGATAAACATGAACATAAATGCATGATATATCATGATTATCATAACATGAAAACGTGGCAAAAACATTTAACATGATATTATCATGAGCCAAGACTCATTGCACATGGGGCATGAATACAACCTAATTGATCTTTAATTAAAATGATTAAACCTTATTTTCACTTGAATTATCATGAGTAAACCCTCACTTCATAGGGTGTATCATGATACTATTCTTTACCCAATGCATTAGAGTGATATCAGGACACACCCTTTATAAACATTTCATTTCATGCATAAGTGTGCCACATAGATCATATAACATGGAATCTATAAAAATCATAATTTATTCCAAGAAAAATGAATGTGGAATACATACATGAAACTATATAATCAAAAAGTATATGTGTATAAAGGTGAATACCCTTTATATAGAAATGGGTATGGTATTCACTTACACGATTATTTTGGCATGGGAAATTTTGGTAGCATAACGATGTCAAATAAAAATCGTAAAATGGATTTATGAGAGATAAAGGGGAATATAATAATTTATACAGGAAATTTATAGTAAGGGGGTCATGGAAAATAATATCCCAACATATGTAATGGAATTTATATTCATAATATAAAATAATTTCTTGAATGTAAATGAGAAGAGAGAAATCCCTTACGGAATTTCAGCATGGTAATAGGTGTACATGGGAGGAATTAATTAGAGAGAAAGAGGTATAAAATCATTAAAAAATAAGTATAGAAGTATGGGGGATGTGATAAATCATACCCCAAAATTTTTAATTGAAAATAAAAGGGTATAACAATATAAATAAACTTGGACAAAAATGAGAAAGGATGTAATCCCTTACTTGGAAGTGTGATCCCAAAGGCTTGGAAGAGGCATGGGAGTAGCTTATTGGGAGCTTAGGGAGACTTGGGAGGATTCTAGAGAGAAGAGGGAAGAGTAGATACATGATCCAAGGGTTTTTCGTGAATAGAAGTGGGATCTTGGGTGGGTTTATATGGGAAAAGAGAGGGAAATTCTTTAATATTTCACAAACTTAGGTTTTGGAATCTATATAATTAAATATTTAAAACCAAAAAACAACCCTTGGTTTTTGCACATGGTTTATTACAAATTTGAGTGGAAAAAATTATTATATAAATCCAATGACCTAACTTATTAAAATATTAGGCTTGCTTATGTGGAGGTGAGTCACACTCTCAAGGAAATCATTTTAAAATGTTAAAATATTTTGTAAGTCTTGGAGGGTCCACTAAGGCATCATAAAAATAATAAAAAAAATATAAAATTAAATTATTTTAGAGGTAAAACATATATTGACCTAAAATACCTTTAATAGTATTTTATTTGATCACTATTGTGTCATTAAAACACATTATATATTTAAACAGTATTTATTTTTTACCAAAAAATTTGACTATTTTAGAAAATAATGAAAAATTTACCGTTAGACAATTTTGACATCCTGAATCAAAAAATGATATTCATTTTATCTAAATAATTTTATAAATATGTGAATTTCTATTTTTAAAATAAAAAATCACATTTAAAAAAATTCACGGGTTTTGAAAAAAACAACGTTCAAACCTTAATAAAAATTACAATTGTATTCATAAAAAAATTATATGACCAATTATATTAATAAAATTAATTTATTAATAATATTTTATTAAAATATTATTTAATTAAAAAATATATTAATTCATCAAAATTGATTTCTTAATTGAATATTAATTAAAAATACTATTTTTCCTTTAAAACCCATTTACAAAGTGACAATAATAAAATGAATGTATATTCTTTATAAAAAAATAAGGAACATAATAATAGTGCTTGATTATTGTTATATAAACCCTTATAACACCCACATATGACCTAAGGGTAAGGTTTACGATGGTGACAGACTCTTGGGGTAGCTCAGATAACATCACTCGGCTGATAATCTCTATTAACTTCCACTTTTCCCATAGGCGGTTCTGTTCAAGCTTAATGTGTTGAAGATCGACTTGGGCTTGGTCAAGATCAAAGAAAAGTGACACTAAATCCTTTCCGATCTCCAAAAAATGGGCTTCCTATGGATCAATTCTGCTGGATGAGGCCATCACTTCCTTTTTCTGAGTAAATTGGATTTGTTAAAGCCCTATATTTATACTAATCATGTGATCACTGTTCAATGGTTATATTAGAAATGGTAACAATTATTAAAAATATTTTAAAATCCAAAAACATAAAACCAAGTAAGTGCATATGTTTTATATAACCATTTTACATAATAATACATTTAATCAGATCAAGAGGAATTTTCATTAATAAAAGTTTGGGTCGTTACAATCCTTATGTTTAGCATTTTTCTAAAACAAAGCTTCCTGGTTTCTTACATTTACTTAGTCTCATAATATGGGTTTTCATTACATTTTTCTAATCCTAATTACCAAGTTAAATAAACCATTCTTTGATACCAACTATAGTTAAGCTACTTTTTATTACATTACAATTACATTATTTTGAAGATAAAAAATATAATAATGTTACAAAACCAGGATCCAAAGGTTTAATGTCTTAAAAAAATTAGGGCCAAATTTAAAATTTAAATAATAAAACATAAAAATTATTTAATTCCTTCTTCTCTTGATTATTATTGGCCTTCAGATTCTACTTAGTATAAGTAGTCACCTGAGGATATAAATCAATGAAAGGGGTGAGCTAAAATCATAGTAAGAGGATCGATAAGAACATGAATAAATATAACCTGGGAGAGAATAATCATCATTATTTTTATATAAACATATGATCATCATTATAATCATATGAGGAAGAATTATATAAATGTATGGAATTTTTCTGTGCATAAAAGTGAAACATCAAGTCTTAGTAGTCAACTACCCCACATAGTTGTGAACAAAAACTAGCATCATGTTCACACATAACATATACCTATAATCATAACATCCTCATAATTATGAAAAAATATAGAATCATGTTCAAACATATTTTAAATTATCTCATGAGATACATCACATTACCCAATGCATTGTATCTCTATATAATTCTGGGCACACCCATCACATCATAACATTTATATAATCATGCATTCCACTTAGAACGTACATCATTCAAAGTGATGAAGTAAACCATATAAAGAATTGAGTTTCATATGAATTTAATAAATAATGAATATAATTTTAGGATTACCAAATGATAAATATGAAAAGATATTTCGTATTAGATTCATTATTCTTGAGTGAAGAAGAAACAATTCAAGAGGAGTTAACATGTGTTTTTGAAAGAAGAGTTCCTTTGGAAAATCATTATATTTTTCATAAAACCAGATTATAAAAATTTATATCCTTGAAAATAAATTTTAAGGGAAATTAAATTATAATTTATAAGTATTAAATGAACATCCACACTGAAATTTGATACAAAAGGGGAATAACCCAAAGAAAGGAAATTAGGTTCGAGAATCCCCTTACCTTATGTCAAATGAATTTTCACTTTAATATCTGGGATAATAAAATTATATTAATTAACAAATAAATAAATAACCTATTATACATTTATTTTATTCATTATAATTTTATTAAGTTCATTTATTTCCATTTTGATGAGTTAAAGTATTAAATTTCATCGTTTGACAGTTTTCATTTTATTGGTTTTCATGATCAGTTCACTTGTATACATGTATGGAAGTTCATGTAAAATGAGGATAATTTTAAAATAAATTATTAATAAAATTAAATAATATTAAATTATCTTATATATCATTTGGTTATATGTTATGAGGATGAATCATTGGATAAAATGTTAATGATAATCATTTAGATTAAATTAGCTGTTTTTCGATCTTCATGATCTAGTTTCATTTTATTATTTAATATTATGTATATATATTAGTTCCAAAACATAAAAAGGGTTATAAAGTAAATTTTAAAATATTTTTCAATCATTATAATGGTTTTATGACCATCCTTGAATTTTTTTATAGTAAAATGAAATCACATCGTCTATGATGGTAGTAAATCGACACATCACAAATGATGTTTTTATTTTTAGAATAAAAGGGAGAGGATAAAGGTAATTGATGATAGATTATTACATTAACATAGTTAAATTATAGTATATTTAAGATAATTGAGTTATCATGCCACTTGGATAAGGATAATTTAAGAGAGAATAAGAATCTAAAATAAATTTAAAATAAATTAAAAGAAAATGGAAGTGGATTTTACCTCTTGAATTATCCTCCTTGCTAACTCCTTAGGGAAATTGGATTTGGTATTTTTTGAGACCAAAGGATCCTATACATGGGGGAGTGGATTTAGAATAGTATTGGGTAGAAATTGGACAAGCTTAAAGCCTTTGGAGTTGCAATGAGAAGAGGTGGTGATGGGTGATGTTTATAGTGGAACATGGTTTTTTTAATCATTTTATTCATTAGTTTATTATTTGGGCTCAAGAATATTTATATTTTGAACCTTATCACTAAATATATTAATAAAATGAAGTATATTTATAGATTATGGGCTTACATCATCCAGACATCATCTATGAGTTAATAATTTATGTATTTGTTAAATACTGTAAATTATCGTATTTCACTATTCGGACAAAAAAATCAACTATTTAAAAAAAATACAAAAAATTAAACCTATACATTTTCAACACAATTAGTTCAAAAATTAACTCAATTTTTTGAAAGTAATTTTCTAAATATGAGAAATGTAGTTTTTAAATAAAATCATCATTTATTTGAAAAATACATATTTTAAAATTATAAATGATTAATGACACTTTGAAAAATTACTTAGAGTCTAATAAATTTTATTATAATAATAAGAGAAAAAATAATAATTTATGAACAATTTTATGAAAATATAATTTCTTTTAAATCATTATATTAATTATAAAATTGTAAATATACAATTTTTTTTATAAAAATACCAACACTTAATTTATCATTATTAAAACATTTATTCACATATACCGTGAAATTAATATATCATATTTTCATTCATAATATACTTAAATTTTATTTATAATTTTATAGGTGAGTTTAATATTCTATTAGTCAGATTACTATTCCTAATGGTCACATTACTATTCCAAAGGTCTAGTTATTATTCCATTATCATAAGTTTCATAACTTCTAGAATTACATCTTATTTCATTCATTAATCATTTATAATATTTGTATTGTGTTCAATATGTGAATTTATGTGATTTATACTATATGGAATAATTATAATAAGGGTGTTTCCATTGATAAAATTATGTTTTGTTACACTAGAACTATGTTTGTGTTGGTTTTATTTAATTTAACTTTATTATATGGTTTTTCAATTAATTATTATTAAATTAAATATGATGTCCAACAAGTCATACCTCCCTATTTTATTATGTAGGACCTTAATGTCAAAGTTTATTTTATATCATCTCCCTTAACCCATCATTTGGTTCCCCTCACCTATGTGTGAGTTATAAAACATATGTAATAAAAAGGGTTTCTGAAGTTGCTTGGTGTTGGTTCAAGATAGAGTCGAGGCAGAGGCAGTTTAAGTTGAAACCTAAAAATCATGCCAAGACTAAAACAAGGATTTTATCCCCAGGGTCATAGGCTAATTTATTGTCTACTCAATAAATCATCCATTAGATAAATATCATGATCATTAAATTTATTTATTTATTTTTTTATGTCTTATGAATGATTTTTTTGTGGATGTGTGACTATGATCACCTGAATAAATGTACTAATATGAAAAGATAGATTTAAAATAAATGGGTAATGCATAAATGTTTTATCAGAATATGGTTAACTCCTAAAGTAAAATCTACTTTATATTAACAAGACATATAAAGGATAAGAAAAGAAAAAATTTACACATAATAAATAAAATCCCCAAATTAATATTACGTCAGACTAAGCATTTTTTTAATTGATTAGGAATGAAAAACATAGAACTAAGTGTTTGAACCACCCTTTTTGGGAGAATTAATTTTAGTTTGGAGTTCATATAAAAGTTTTGAGTCAACTTAACAAATTTACATCAAGAGAAGTATCCTGCACTAAACTTGATGTAACTTAGAGGCAAGTGTTGAGGAAATCCAAGTAAGGGTTTCTGGATTGGGGAGTCCACTCAATAGATCAATGAGATGAAATACTATTGGTAAAGACCCTCCAACTTAAATACCTTTAATTAATTGACCAATCCCACACATGGGTTATAATATGAGGCATATCGATCCTTGTAACTAGAATGTGTATGCAACTAGACATTTAGAGTTCAATGATGATGGTTGTTTATAATTAATAAAATAGAGGGAGATGTAACAAAATTAAAACGATTTTGTCTCATACAATTTGTAATCAAGTAAGTTACTAATCATCTATTTTAATTATTATAAAAAATGGAAAGTGAAACCACAAAACCACGGTGATAATTTCTTAACTTAGGGTATGTCCTTAAAAATAAATATTTTCAAATATGGTACAATAATTTATGAAATTAATTAATATCAGAAAAATTATATTATATATGGGAATACCCTATTTCTATTATTCCACCTTAGTGGGAAAGTGAAGGTGAAAAAGATACATACTAGAGATATATAGAGGATGATTCTTATTTCCATTTTATTATATTGTCCACTATGTTTGAAGATTTGATGATACAACATAAGGAAATGGATTATTACACCATAATATCTAATATTATTTCTCAAGAAATATAAGTAAAGGATTTTAATAAATAATATTTTCAATGCACTATATTGGTTTTAACTGGAATAAGGTAATATAGCTACTGATCATGCTTTCAAATTGATGGTGTATATTGACTAATTAGAAAAATTGGGCTTCCACTTAGATATTTAATTATCCATTAATCCTATTTTCCTATACCTAACAACATGGTTATCCTTATTCATCCAATCCTAGATGAATGGAATGGATAATTCGCTCAAAAATATTTCGACTATACTCCACCAAGTATATAAGGATTGGTTGAAACATGTTTCTACACCCCTTATAATGAAAAGTTTGAAAGACAAGGATAAAGATCCCATGGCTAATCTAAATCCAAAATAACCTTTACAATAACCTTCAAGGAGAGAAAAGATTCAGATGAGTAAGAAAGAATAAGAGGATATTTGCTTCTTATGTTGAAATAATATACAGTAGAAATTAAATTACAATGAATTGAAGAAGTAAACATTTGCATCAAATTCAAGTATATTCATCAAATATTTGTTCACCACTTCTATATCATAATACAATATGCTTACAATATATATGTATTTAAATACTATAAATGAGTGTGAATAGAAAGGTTATAGAATAAACTCAAAAGGAGCTAAGAGAGGGAGATTCCTATATCAACCAAGGGGGTATCACTGCTTCAAATTTCCAAAAATGGATGATTCAAGTTTTTAGTAAGTGTTACCAAAACATTTATCTTAGTGTCCATCTAGACACATTGAGATATTATTTCACTTTTATAATAAATGTTATTATGGTACTTTAATACTAAACTAATGGTTCAGTAACTCATGAATCACAGATATAAATTTCAATGAATCATGAATATAAAATATAATACTATTACTCGAATGTGGAAATATAATTTTTTATCAATTAAAAATGAAAGTAGTTGAATTTTTTATATCATAAAAGTGTTTTAGTCTCAATTGATTTAAGATACTATATAGATAAACAAACTATTTATCATGTCTTAGATAAATAAACCATTATAAATAAAGGTAATTTAAAAATATTTTACATTTAACTCAACTTGACTATGTGAAATATTTTAAAGCTATAGGTGACTATATATACTTCATGAAATTTATTTAAGAAATTTTAAAAATTCTCAGTAAAGTAAATAAGTGAACTTGGTAAAGATTGAGAAATCTCTGAGCTGGCTTATCAAATAAAATTTTATCCATTTAATCCTTAGTCATATATTGAAGTAAAGGTAATCCAAAACACACATTTCCTCATATATATAAATTTTATGATGGTATTAAAAGGAAGATTAATGACGAGTCTTATATATATTTCAAATCTTCCATTCTTTCTTCCAAGATATATTTTCTAAAATAGAAGTGAAACAACTAACCATATGCCAACTATATTCTCTAATGAACATCATATCAATTACAATATGATTATAATCTATTAGGATACTAATATAAGTGTTTTTTGGAAACTATTTGTTAAAATATGACTTTATCCCCAAATGAAAATCAAACACTAAGGTGCATCTAAGTTAATAATCCTGTATTCACTAAGGATATTAAAATCTAGTCAAGACTGACTATATTTCCATGAGGAAATCCTATATATTTAAATATAGTTAGAGAAGAATTAACATCTATGGGTTAAGTCTCTAGATGCACATGGGTTGGCATAGGAATAATGGACTCTACTGATCTTAAGTGGGGGAGGGGGAGTAGTTATAGAGACACATACAATATAGGCATTCATAGCCAAAGAGGTTTTTTAATGTTCACTATATTGGGTGATACATATATTATTCATTTAGAATAAATATTCCTATAAATAAGTAGTAAATGGAAACATGATAAGGTTGAAAAGTATATATACATTTAAGTAATGGAGACCATGTATCAAGATTTTGGTACTCTATATTCTAAATGTTTCTAAGACTTGATAACACTATTGGGTATTCGAGAGAAACTATACATGGATAGTACAAGAAAATACCAAAAAATATTGATTTATTATTTAAAGGTTTAGTCTCTAAAAAAACCTATACACTAATCATCATGAATAAAATATTTTTAAATTATACTTGTCATAGAATTTTTCTAAGATCATTATATTGGGCTATTGGTAGTCAAGGAAACCTTATTTGGAGGAATCCGTATGAAATAAATATATATGAACTCACCAAAATGGAGACCCTATGGTATATGTCTACAAGGAATAACTAGAAAGGATTAGTTACGTCACTAAATTCCAATAATATTTGTAGATTACATAAATTAATTTATGAATAAATCATAGATAGTGATCATAGAATATTAATTTGGAAACAAATGAGTGACATATATCTCTAACTATTTAGTGGGAGCGCTATAAGTTTTCAAGATAAATATGTTGATAACATATGAAAAATAAATTTTGTGTCTAATTAGTTTATTAAGAATAAGGAATGAAATTTCCCCAACTATGAATTAAAGTTTCAACCGTGTTCTAGTGAACAAGATATACAAAATATATCCAAGGGTTTTCTAAATATAGTTATAATATATATATATATAATATAAAAGTATTGAAAAATGTAAGCTAAAATGATTCAGGAACGAATTATCGTTAGTATATAATCCTTCCGGTAGAACATATATGGGAATAAGAAGATATTATTTAGATTAAAATAATTTCACAACCTTAAGTGAAAAGAACGTATCTCATATTTTATTTTATGTACTAATGTTGGATATTAATTATGCATAATATGTGAATATAAAATAGATTCAATATAACTACATCAAATTACAGTTAAAACCATCTGAAGAAAAGTATAATTTAGTATGTTTTTGGTGACTAGAGAAATTAGAATACTAGTGATCAAGGGAATTGAACACTTGTCTTCACTTTGTTCAATTTGATCTAGTATCACAAAAAAGGATAAGGTAATATGAAATAAATTTTTTTGATAACCAGTGGTTGCTACATTTATAATATCGGAGTATGTTTTTGCTTTTGGTATATCGAAAAGGGAATTTAAGCAATTTCCTATTTCAATTTTGGGTTATACCTAAATAAATAATTTTATCATTATTATGATAAGATTTGACTGTTGACTTAGTCAAGATGTAAGGACTATGAATTGATAATAAAAGGTGGATACATGGTTATATCACTACTTGAGGGATTTTCTCATAGTAGTAATGTTGCAGTAAGTAGTTTCACCACACAAACATGTGGAATTACCAACCCTAGTCATAAACACATGATAGACCTAGAATATATAGCCATACTAAGAATAATAATTTTTAATATACGATAACTAACCAGTCATTAGTAGTTGACTCTAGTGCAAGTGATAATCTATTAGAGTTGGTGCCCTATAACTGATTATTTTTTTTACTTTTGATTAAATTTATTTTCAAAGAAGTGAATGTTAATTTAAATTCATTATCACATATTTATTATTATTCTTCATAACATTAATGTGATAATTTCCATGAGTATATTTCATATTGAAAAGGTTATAGTAGTTCCCCACTTTGATGAGAACCTTGAAATTCCATGATGATATTCTTAAACCTAATTCTACGATTGTAGAAAATTATTATATGGGGAATATAGTTTTTTAATTTTCAGGTGTGGGTACTTGTAAGAGGATGAGACTTCATCTCATTAAGTTCACACTTCTTAGTCACCAAGATGTGATATTATGAGAATAGACTCTCTAACAGGAATTCCACATGTTTATGTGTCTTCAAATATTCTTGTCTACGAGTGTGTATAATGGTCCATAAAATTTAATATTATTATTAATGAATTTCATGACTCGTTCACTTAGATTTACTAACCGAAACATTGAAACCAAATGTTCATGGGAAGTAGGGTATGTTGGGTGCATCATGAATGACCTATTGTTAATGAATATGTTGAGTAAGGATTTATCCCTTATATATTAATCTAAGTTGATATCTCAAACCGTTGATTGAAATGGAATAATTGTATTAACTTCCATGGACATTGTTTAACAACATTTATTTCATATAGTCAAATAAAGACGTATCAAGCATATATTTTGATGACATGAGTGTGCAACCTTCTTGATGAGATATTGTAACAAAGGGATTATATTGCACAATAAACATTCATGTGTTATTGTCGATGTTATGACATTAAATTATTTCTCTTGGGTTCCTTAACACATTTCTAGATAGTAATATTAAACTTTAGTAAAGATCACCTAATGCCAAAAATAAATAATCCTAGAGGGTCACACACTAAGTGTTTTTGTTTATCTCAACTAAATTCTATTTAAATTTAATTTTTGGAAAAATTATTATTAATTATATAAATAAATAATATAAATAAATATTTATTAATGGTAAGAATAATTCATGTGGTAATAAATAATTTTTTATCCATTAATAAATAATTTATTTAATTACATGAATATTTAATAAATATTTACTCATTGGATTGTGAATAAAATATTCACTCTATTTTTTGAATATTTAATAAATATTTATTCGCTAGATTGTGAATATAGTATTTATTTTATGAATAATTATTTAATTAAATATTTATTTGGTAATTTTATAAATACTAAGAAGGATGAGCAGGCAAAAACTTTGTCCAGTGATAAATATTAATTTATAATCCCATAAAATAATATTTATTGTTGTGCCAGTTTGTGCACGCTATGAAAATAATAATAATAATATTATTATAGCATATGGAGTGAGACAAGGTATTCTATAATATTTAAGGTTCATTGTACAATTAAATAATATTTTTAACCACAACCCTATCTCTATAAATAGAATATTATGGCTCTTGTATAGGGTCAACCAAGATTAATCGAAATTGAGAATCATTGTGCAGAACGATATCTAAAGTTATCGCTCAACATCGAATAATGATCTATAGATTCTCAACCCTCCTTCATATTCCTAAGAATGAGAGTTCAAGTACGACTCTTCATGTCTGAAGGAATTATTGTAGCGATCCATATGAATATTCCAAGGTGATCGATCCACTGTGTTAGAACCTGATGATCCATCAGTGTTGTTCGAAGATCAAAGGAGCATGTATGGATAAATTCTAGAGGGATTATACACTTGGATAATATAATAACAATGATGATAAATCAAAAGGGGTTTCGGATGATCAACAACATCATTGAATAAATATCCTAAGATTGAGATATTATTTCTTCTGATCTATTTAAATTAATTATAAATTAAATGTGAAAATATCTCCTATTGATTCAGTCGTATTTCATTTTAAATATCTTCATAAAAATTTCATTGGTCATGAAACTAAATTCTTGTACAATATTCAAAATAACCATCAAATCATACATTTTTTTCAGGATTTACCCCAATAAGTTCTCCCACTTCTTCTAGAATAATCACATGCGACTCAAATGAAAGAAATTAAGATGATAAAACCTTAAAACTTGAATAGAAAATGAATTAAGGATAATAAAGGAAATATTGTGAAATTAACACATGAATAATTTTTTTTATGGATGATATATGATGAAACAATGCACCCATGATTGGATGGGGTGCTACGGGTGGGGTGGGTTTTGGGGCGTGGTCATAGGGTCAAGTCCACAGGCCAACGAATTTCCTGGTAATTTATTTGTATTGTTAATGAGCTATAATTAGAATTTTTACCTTATTATATATATTATGAAATAATAAAATGGTATATTAGTTACATAAAACCATAATTTTAGGTTAAAAACAAATCATTATGCCTCAATTAAAGTAAATTGAGATAACAAAAACCCTAACCTTATTTCCCTTCTTAGTTGATCACACTCTAAACTCTTGTAAAAAAACAAAACTAAATTAATAAACTATTTAATAACCTTAAATATAAATATTAACCTTTGATACTAATTATTCATAATTACTTTTCATGGTTACCTTAATTAACTATATCATATTTTGACTACCACATGTCAATAAATTTAACTAATTTGTGCATGTTTTATAATGTTGATATCATTACCCATCATTTGAGACCAAGTTAATAATTAATACATCATTTAGTTTTATTTAATATATATTATATTTATTTAAAATGTTATTATTTAATTCTATGGGAGTTTTAGATATATAGTGTGAAAATCAAATTGGAAACAACAGATTTCAGTAATTTTTTTAACGACTGAAGATGATATATAAAATACATGTTAAGTACCATATATAAATTTAACAGAACCATGTACTAATGATTATTAGATAATATATATATATATATAATCATTATTTTTCCTATATCCATCCAAGATCATATTTTAAATCATTGTTAATATAGGAGGTTAAATCATTCAAAACACGAACATTCTTTATCTCAATGGGTGAGTATGGTAAAGTAGGGGTTTTGTTTGACATAATATTATTATATCAGATTTATAATGATATTTATATTATTTATTTATAAAGGTGAAATATATTTTTGTATTTTTAGATAATTTATGAAAATATAGATGAAAAATGAAAAATGTTTCATCATGGAGGTGACAGATCGCATGTACGCACGATTTGCATTATCATTTCTCAATACACGAGTGGAGGAGATGGTGGATATTAAATTGAAATTTAAAAAACATAATTATATGATATATAACATATTTATTAATTATTAAATCCATTAATACCATCCATTAAAGGTGATAATGAAAAAAATGACGTTGCTTCGGGGAGGCGGTAGTTCACACATACATACTAACAACGTTCTTTTGTTTTTTCTTAGTGCATGGAAATGAATAAATATTGGTTGTAACCATAATATAAAACCATATTATAATAATAATTATAGAAATTTACTTATATAATAATTTTTATGGGAGTTTTAGAATATAAATATTTAAGAAAAAAGGACAATGTTTAAGTGATATTCACTTTGGGACCTTTAAATTTCTCTTGAAAGACTCTTGGGAAATAAATGCACTAGACTAAATAAGGGTGGAAATGGGATAAATAAAGTGTGAGAGAAATATATTAGAAGATATTGGGGTATAATTTCAAGGAAATTTCTAATAGTAGGTGTATGTTTGAAAGGGTGTAAGTGATCCCCTTTTTATAAGAGAGGAAAAGAACACTTTTTGAAACACCCTTTATATCTTAATAATGTCATGACACTATTCCAAGGTTAATGGATCCAAAGTTTTGAAGTAATGGAGTTTGGAGTTTCTTTGGGTCAATAAATACTCAACCATGACTTTTAAAGTTTTTTTTAAACATGTTATAGGGTTTTTATTATTAATTTGTTTTACATTTTACTCTTACTTTTAAACTAGGTAACTAGTTTTTTACTATGTAATTTTATGTTTTATTAAAAGTATAAAATCAAAAATATATATTTTTTATATATGATGAAAATAAATTTAACCTCAATTTAATAAAATTAAGTTTCTAAATATTAAAAGAATTATATTTTAAATTAAAATACATAATATGTAGAAAATCTATTTTAGTAGAAAAATGAAATTTTGACTATTATAGATTCTTAATCTTATTTATTATTAATTAGAAATTAAATGGTAGGTAATATATTTATTTATATATTTATAAATAATATGAAATTATTTATTTAAATGTGTTTATTTTAAATTATCTGATTGAAATTCCATGATATTAACAAAACCATAATCCTAAAATAATTGTTTCACTATTATCGTGGTAATTATCATTAATCCTAATAATCTAAATTTTATACCTAAAAAATCAAATTGGAATTAATAAATAATATTAAAATTATATTTTAAAATATAATAATCATATTATAAAATTAAATTTCTTTGTGTAGGGAAATTAATATCAACATTAGCACTTGTAACTTGTAAAAATCTATTTTTAATAAAAGTGTATTTCTAAGCATAAAGTTTATGTAGAGGAAAAAATTATCAATATCATTGATTATAATGATTTTAAAAATATTATTATTTATCAATGAATATTTATTTTACATTAAAATAAATATGTAATGTAATTTCCCCATTTTCAAATTTAATTATAGAAATAGACAAAAAATTGTTTTTTAATAAAATACTAAATTTTCTAAAATGTTAAACATTGATTTTAAAAATTCAATATAGTATTTTCAAATGATTAATTTAAATTTATAATATATATTTTTTATAGTAAAAAGTTTTCAAAAACATTCATGCCATAATGTCATAAAATTGACGGTTTTGGTAAAAATCATCATGTTTCACTATTTAATTAAAAATAATTTATTTTAGAAAAAATCCCAAAAATTTATACAAAGTTGATTTTAAATTTATAAATTTAAAAAATTATTTTTGTTTAATAAAATTTAAATCATTAAATTTATATATTTTTATGTTAAAATAAAATAGAAAATATATGTAGATTAACTGCTTTTATTAAAAAATAACATTTTTTAAATATTAAGTGTTTATAATATTATTTCTTACTATTTTTTTATCTTAAATGTGTTAATATTTTTGTTCATATATTGATTTATTATGTGTTATAATAATAATATTTCAAAGTTTATTAATTTAATTTAATTGAGTATTTTTATTTTTGTTTTAGTTCAGTGTTACAAGTGAACAAAGTTATGAAACATAGTGTTTATCTAAAGGAAATTACAGAGTAAAATATTAGGTTATTACATTGAAAAACAATATAAAATTATTTTGACATGTATTAATTCATTTAGAGATCATACACATTGAACATAACATTAATTTATCACCACATGTTCAATAAGGTTGCTCATTATCTTTTGGTAGCATATCATTCAAGAGAGAAATTAGTTCTATAAAGATGATGTCACTCTACTCATTGGTAGCTTTAAAATTATATAGCTTCAATATGACTGTTGATCATCTATATTTAGTACAACTAGCATAAAATGGAATCTTTTAATAACTCTTTTACTTCTCAAATTTATTTGGATAATCATGATGATCATCTTCAGTTGTCATTGTCATTTCCTAAATATATCCATCATTGTTTACACTTGTAATAATATCCTTGATACGATATTAACCATCATTCAAATTTGTAGTCATATCAGATTATCCATAAACCGAACTATGATTCTAGTAACTAGATGCATTAATTTCTTCACTATGTTTAATCCAACATTTATAACATCATTCTATTCCATGACATATCAAGTGTTATTACAACTCCTTTAAAATAATTCATCTTGAATAAAGACAATTTAAATGTGGACAAATGATTTGAGAAGGGTTATATACATGCTCTTTTGAAAATTTGATGAACTCTTTTAACCCTTCCTTAAACTATTTTTTTCATACAACTGGAATCCATCCATTTCAAATTCACACCCAACATATTTATTTAACAAAAAAAAATAAAAAAAGGTATGAGATTATAATCTTAACAGTCTATTCTTTATATATACACATATTGTCATCATATTTGATTTAAATTTTAATTTCATCAACCACTTGTTAGAACATATAAATATGAAAAACCATATGAATAAAAAATCTAATAACTCTTATTTTTTATTCAAAGAAGACACATATGATAATCCATTCAATTTTTGGAATTGATTCATCGAGGTAAATAATTCATGCATAATCATTACCAATGTGCACAATAAATCTAAGGATTTCTACAATTGGGTAAATACTAGGGTATATATAATAAGATTTCACTAGAAAAAATATATAAAAATAAATTATTTATATTTTATAGTATTTCTACAGTGTCCAAAGGCATAAGGGGTGAAAATCCATTTTAATGAAGACTTTAAAATTTACAAAAACACATTACAAAGAAGGCATAAGGTGCGACCACCCATTTTATGTTCTTTAACTAATCATTTATAAAACATTTCAAAGTAGCAAAGACAACGACGACTCTGAAATACTCATAGAAGTAAGAAAGGAACAAGAAGAATAAACTATTGTAAAATTTTATTACACATATCATAATTTTCAAAAATAAACTCAAACAACAAAATTAATATCTTATATACCTCAAAAATAAATTTATGTATTATAATTGAAACAAAAAACCTCTCAAAATAAGACTTTTGAGTTTTAAACCTAATTATTAACATTTGAACTCACATAGATATTCAAGATATCATATCAGATTTCCTCATTTTTTCAAAGAAAAACCACATATGCACTAAATTAAAACCAATTAATATATTTTCATTAAAGAAACATACATTTTGAAACAAATCAAGGGGTGGGAATTAGATCAATGTGAAAAAACAAGGAAGACATATATGACAAGGGAAGAAAGAAAGATATTAATCACTTCCACAACAACATGAAATGAAAAATCTCATATAGTGGAAAAGGTTGGTGAGAGAACATAAGATTAGTAGGGGATCCGTGCACACACTACTATTCATAAAGAATAAAAAAAGTGACACATATGCACTAAATCGTTTGAAAAATACAAAAAAACATGAACAGAGTATCATACCTTCAATTTTGAGGGTTTAGATTCATCCAAAATGTCTATTGAGATAAAATAGAGTTCGACTTCTCCAACAAGATTGAACGCCATGAGGAGAAGATCTCTGTCAGGGTTCTCTTAAAAGAGTGGAAAATGTTGTATCAGTGCTAGTAAAAAAATCTAATAAAACATACTTTTATCACAACTAAAACCAAAATTGATTTTTATTGGAATTGATTTGTAGCTTTACCAATGCTATATTTAACGATGATAAATTATGGATTTGTTAGCACTAGATTTAGAGATGATAAAGTCTAAATTTTACATTGATAAATACTAGTTTATAAAAATTAAAAATTAAATTTAAAAATAACAATAAACTACTAATTATATAAATATGAATAAAAAATAGAAAATAATTTATAATAAAAAAAATTAATATTAAAAATTAACAAATTTCAAAATTATAAAAAATGGATATGCAACATTAAATGAATATATATTATTAATTATATAAATTATAATAACATTAAAAGTGAATAAATAATATTAATTATATAGATTACAAATTTTTTTAAAAATGAATAAATAATATTAACTATATAAATTAAAAAAATATTATAAATGAATAAATAATATAAGTTATATTTATTACATAAATAATATAAGTGAACAAATATTAAAATAAAATTAAAAAATATTAAAATGTTCATTTAAATAAAAAATATTTACAATGATTTACTAATTGAAATGAATAAATAGTTACAAATACATATTTAAATAACAAATATTGAAATAAAAAATGGATAAATATTAATTATGTAAATTAGAAACATATTAAAAATATTAAATATTAAAAAATAAAAATTTATAAATAAATATTAAAAATGAATAAATTAACAAGATATTAACAGAATGAATATTAAAAATGAAAAAATTACATAAAAATTTAAAAGTGAATAAGTATTAAAAATAAGTAGATAATAATAAATGAATAAATATTAAAATTTAACAGAATTTGATAATTATAATTGAATAAATTGTAAAAATATTAAAAATTTGAATAAAAAATTTTAATTATGTAAATTAATGAAACATTAAAAATGAATAAATAATAAAATAAAATATAAAAAATTTAAAATTTAAAATTACTTTAAAAACAAGAGATTTAGAATAATGATCTAATTAATAATGAATAAATAATAATTATATATTGATTTAAATACAAATATATTGAAATAAAAATGAATAAATATTAATTATATAAATTATATACTTATTAAAAGTAGTGAATAATAATATCTAAAAATGTATGAATAATTATAAAAAATTAAAACACCACGAAAATATTAAATGAATAAATTATAAAAAATATTTAAAATGGATAAATATTACAAATAAATAAATAATATTAAAATGATAAATGTTAAAAATAAATAAAATTTGTTGATTAAAATTGAATAAATTGTAAAAAATATTTAATAATGAAAAAATAATATTAATTATATTATTTGTACAATTATTAAAAATGAATAAATATTAAAATAAAAATGAATAAACATTAAAAATCACATTTAAATACAAAAAATTGACAATAAACTACTAATTAAGAAAAAATAAATAATACTTATATGAAGATTTAAATTAAAAATTATTAAAATAAAAATTAATAAATATAATTATATAAATTAGAAAGATATTAAAAAATTAAAAAATTAATAATAAAAAATGTATAAATAAATATTAAAAAATGAAAAAATTATAAAAATATGAAATGTAAATATATATATTTCCATATGAATTTGCATTAATTACATTTTAAAAACCAAGTGACTTTTACTATGATTGTGTGTACATATATGTGCGTGTATACACACACACACACACACACACACACACACTATAATGAGATGCCAAATTGATAAAACAAATGATTTCTCCTATTATATAATGATCTATTCGTATACAAGTACACAAACACACATATCACACACACACACACACATAGAAATTACCATAGACACACAAACACATACATACAGATATACACACACATAAATACACACACACACACACATGTATATACACATACATGCATACACACACACATACACAAAAATACACAATCATATACATAAAATTACAAATACCTAAAATGTGTATGCATATGCACATACATGCACGCGCGCACACACACACACATGCAGAAACACGCACATAAAATTACGAACACATACACAAATTTACAAACACATACATACACATGCATACACATACATACACATACTACATAAACACACACTTACATACATGAACATACACACATACATATACATCCAAACAAACACACACACACACGCAAACACACACAAACATACACATACATACACATAATACATAAACACACACACACACACACACACCCAAACAAACACACACACACACACACACAGATACATACACGTACACAGATATGCTCATATATACACATACATACATCCATACAAGTAAACACAAATATACATATACACAACACATATATTTTATACATACATATAAACATACACATACAGATATTCAACACGTACATACACATATATACAATACATACATATATATACATAGACATATACACATACATACAAATACATACACATACATACACATACATACACAAACTTATGCATACATACATGCACATTCAAACATACACATACATCCACATATATATACATATATAAAAATATATATCTATATTTTAAATTATTTAATATGATTATAAATATATAACTTCAAATATAAATTATATTTAATGTATTTATATCGTTCATATTAGTATATTTTAATACATATATACATATACATGTGTGTGTGTAATTATAATTATAATTATATTTATAAATAAGTAAAAAGATTTAACAAATGTATATAAATTTTCTATTATATAAATCGTATTTATGAATATACAAATATGTATATATATATATATTATATAAATAAATAAATATTTATTTACATATATTATAAATATAATTAATTAAATATATATTCATTTATATATTTATATAATTGTTTAAGAAATTTTATAAAATATCATATTTATATATAGATTTTTTAATGTATATAAATATATTATTAAACATTTTTATTGATTAATATAAATTTATTAATTTTTTATATGTAAAATTATGAGAATAAGATTGATAATAATTTTTAAATTTTTTTATAATTAAATAAATTATATTTATATAAATATATGTACTTATTGTTATATAAATCACACACACACACACATGCTAGTGGATTGGGTTTACATGGGTTTGAGTCCTGAAAAGCATTTTTTTGTCTAAAAGGGGAAATGTATACATCTTATATTAAATATTTTTATATAAATATATATAAATATATTGTATTTATATAAATATATATAAATATATTGTATTTATATAAATATATAAATATATATATATATATATATATATTAAATTTTATATAAATCATATTTAAAAATATATTAATATTTATTTATAAAATAAATTATTCACGGTGATATTTATCAACACTTTTTTAGCATTGTTAAAGGAAAACCTTTTATTAGCGCTGATTAAGGCACTGATAAATGGTAATACCTATCAATGCTAAAAAAACACTCATAAAGGGGGAATTTTTAGCACATTTTCTTAGAACTAATAAAGGGAATATTTATTAGCACTTTTAGTTAGCACTAGTAAAAGAACCCCTTTATCAGTGATTTTTTAGCACTAACAAAGAAAAACACTAAAAAAATATAAATATGTAGTAGTGTGTTCCATGTTCCTTTGAAAGATTGTTTCTTTTATCAGTGTTAAAAAAAACTGATATAAGAATCTTTTATTAATGCTAAAAAAGTGATAATAAAGGTGGACCTTTACTAGTGCATATTTTAGTCCTGATATAGTGACCCTTTATTAGTGATTTTTAGTGCTGATAAAGGGCTCTTTTATCAGCACTATTTCTCACATTGATAAAATCCCTATTACAATAGTGTGATGCTACAATTTAAAGCACAATGCATCAAAAAACATATAATTTAATTTTAAACAAATTTACATTATAATACATTAAAAAACTATACAATGCTTGAAAACATTACAATTTAAACACTGATATGTAAAATTATATTAGTATATACAATTTATTAAAAAATATATTCCAAAAAATTTAAAACCACAATATTTCAATGACTTTGGGATCCCCATTGAAAAGATCCAGATCATGATTTAAGTTGTCAAAAAAATCAACCTATCTCAAAAAAAGAAGAACAATATACAGGTATTAAAAAATAATGTTTATATTAGAAATACTATAATTAAATATAAATATGATATAATAATTCATTAATACAAATAAATAAAAAAATAAAATATGAATTTTAAATGAAATAACATAAATTAAAAGGATAACACAATACATAAATAAAACATATTTCAAAGTAATATGTGATGTGTGTTTTGAACTAAAATGTCAATTTTAAATAGAAAACATGGAATTTTAGACATATTGACCACATTGTGTGTCATATTGATGTATGATTAATTCTAAAAAGTCAAAAAATGACTTGTGGTTCATTATCCTAAAACATCAAGACAAACAGAGTGTGTTTTCTTAGTTTTGATCATGTGATGTGTGTTTTGAAATAAAATTTCAATTTTAAATAAAGACACACTCTTTCAGTCATAATAACCACATCATGTGTCTAATTAATGTGTGGTTGATTCTTACGTTCCATAAATGATTCATGGATAATTATTCTATATTGATTAGTGATCAAAATAAGCACTTCCATAAATCAATTGACTTTAATAAATGTCTTGAACACATTGAGAATTTAAATTTCAATGTCCATTTAAATATTGTAACAAATATTTAATTCTCCTCCTACCTCATGCTATAAGTACTATTTCTTTTTCTAGAAAATTATTTTAGTCAATGATACTATATTTAAATCAGATAAATTCACCACTTTTCTTGTGGAATAGTTTATCTGGCCGAACCATGAAATTTTCATGTGTTATTTTATTTCTTTGCATTTGTGTGTTAGTAAAATCAAGAGAAACTTCCTCAGAAAAAACTGGAATTAGATCCAGTTTATTACTTAAGGAAGAAATCAGAGGCACTATTATCCATTCTTGTATAACTCATTGAAACTATTTCCTATACTTTCTACTTGAACATATTTTCTATGCCTCTTAATGCTTCTATCCATGACCCTATGGACCCTCACAATACTGTCTATGACTCTACCTTCAGCTGTATTGCTAGTTTGATTTTTTTTATTCATTTGTGATCCAATTGATATAATTAAATAGTCAATTTTATCATTTTATACTATTTTGGATTCATCGACGTTATTTGTTTTTGGTAATTCCATATTTTTAAGATTTTATGGAGAATTCCCAAACCAAATGTAGGGAAGTTTCACTTGAGGATTCAATTCCATTAGAACATAAAGGAATTCCAATATCTTCTAGGAATAATATTATGGTTTCCAACACAAAATTTGAGGTCTTGATATTCGATGGGATGAATAACTTTAGCATGTGGAAACATGAATTTCTTGATGTATTAACTCAAAAGAGATTGATATTTACCTAGAGGACAAGCCCGTTGATATCTCCAATGGAAATTCGAGGAGACTCAACTACCAATTTTTTTCAAAATCTAATTGTGTTTAGGAAATGATAAAAAATTTAGTGTATTGTGTGAGACTTCAATAATGAAATTTTCAATGATTTTGGAGAAAAATTACACAGCCAAAAGCATAAAAAAATCCACTAAATAAAAAATAAATTATTTAATTTTCAGTGAAATAAAGGTATTTATATGATTGAGCACCAAGATAATTTTAAAAAAATCCTAGAATAGTTTCAAAGTTTAGAATTAATGGCTGGAGATGGAGATAATGCTCTATTACTGTTGAACTTTCTACAAGAGAGTTATGAACTTCAAACCAATATACTCTTATATGGAAAGGATGTGCTAAAATTTCTTAATGTATAAAATTACTTGATTAAAAATTAATATAGGTGAAAGGAAAAGTATAACCATAGATATTCTATATTAGAGACATTGACGACAACTAGAGGAAGATCATTTAGTAGAAATCTAGGAGGATTCCAAATAGAAAAATAACGACTAAAATCAAGAGGTGAGTCTATAATAACCTGAGATTTCAATATTAATAAATTTTATGTTAATATCATGTTTCGCAGGCATAAAAAAACTAAAAAAAAGTGATATACTAAATTAAAATTTGACCATTATAATATAGTTGTTAAATTAATGTGTATAAAATAAAGTAACCACATTTTCAAATATATGAAGGAAAGAAACAAAATTGAGTTGAGAAATTCATCATTATGAAGCCCTTATATCTGATATTTGGAAGGAGGTAGCTTCACTTGGGTTTTCCCTTAACCAATCGCAAGACAAACTTGACAAATTACGGTTTGAATGAAATCATATTCAAGAGAGATTCAAGCTTGTGGAAATTTCCATGAGATCTACGCTAGCAATGTCACCAAACTCGACTGTAACTAGATATCATATGATTCTTAGGTCATATATAAAGATCAAAAGGGGTTATTTAATTATAAATTAATATTATATCAAAATGTAATAAAATAATTATATATATATATATATCATATATTTATATAATTTTTGTTTTTTTTCTAAATTCACATTACGATTAAAAAAATTTGTTTTTCAAAAATTTTATAGTTGTTTTAAGGAAATAATTTAATTTTGATTGAATAATTACAATATATATTAATACTATATTAATTATTAATTTATATTAAAAATAATTAATATACCAAAACTATTTTTTCTATAAAAAGAGTTTTTTGTAATATTTTATGTTTTCAATTAAAAATATAATTTATAAGTTTTATGATGTGAATTTTGAGAAATTAAAATCATTTTTATATTTATAATTTAAATATTAACTTAATATTCTTTTTTTGGAGTTTTTAAAAAATTATTGATTTTTAGGTAAATAGTGAAAAATACCGTTTCTTAAAAAACATTACTTTATGAAATTATTTGCATATAATTATGAATTTTTAAATATATGAAACATTTTTATAAGAAAAAATATATATTTTATGAGTTACTTTATAATTTTTACAATAGTGGTTTTAATTTACAAACCCGTATTGGACATTTAAGAATTTATGTTATATTTTTCAAAAAAATATTTTTAATAAATCATACATTTAGTATTTTAAAATTTATTTTTATTACATTTAAAAAATGAATCAAACAAAATTATTCTAAAATATAAAATCATTAGGTCCAAATTATATATTAAGGACCATATTTTTGGCCATAAATGATAAATTACCTAGGTAAAACCTATTAACCTTGGTAAAAGACAAAATGGTAAAAATGGGAATCCTTAGAGGTAAAGAGCCTAACATGTTTAAATCATGTTTTTAATTGATTTGTAGAAGTGTGACTCCACCGTATCTCTTGTACAATACATTATTTCTTAATTTTTGATCCACTTTCTTTGTTTGTGACTTCCCATTATTAAAAAGATTTGGGTATTTACCAAAATATCACCCCATTTCACTTATAAAAGGGTCACTCCTATCCTCACTTCCCCTAAAAAAGCCCCATAATTTAAGCCAATAATCTACATAAAACTCTCTTGAAAAATCCTATACACCTTAAGGAGGTTTTAATCTTTTCATAATACCATCCCTCAATCTTTTATTCCCCTTCGCAAGGGAGATAATCCAAGAAGTGATGTATAAGTTCTTGATCATGTTTTTTTCTAATTATTCATGTGATTTTATTATTTATAAAATTTAATTTCACCATATTAAAATGATAACATTGGTATCATTAAAATAATGGTATGATATTATAATTATGGTATAATAATTTCCATTAAGAAAAATGAAAACGTGAATCATGTGTTGTTCAAACTACCACCTCCATGACAAAACGTGTTTTGTTTTCCATCACCATATTATAAGGATAGTCCTAATGGTGAATTTAACATATAATTATTATATTTATTAGATATTTTATATTCTAAATGATAAAACATATTAGTCCATTTCCCCATTCAATGGAAAATGAAATCATTAACCATACGTATGTGTGGACTACCGCCTCCATGGAACAATCAATTTCCGTTTTTCATTTCAACACTGCATTACATGTCCAGTCAAGAGAAATTTTTTAAAAATAAATATTTATTTTCTGATATCATTATTGTTAAATTATAAAAAACTAGAGAAACTGTTAATGACATGATCAAGAAATGATTATCTTAAATTCCACCATTTAAAACAAGCGTACTAAGAGGAAAATCATTAATTCAAATCATTTAATATTTTAATATATATTTCCTATTTTTATAATTACTTTATAATTTTTATATATCACACTAATAAACACTAACTGATATAACTATTCTACTATTTTAATGATATTACAACAAAATCACCTCATAATAACCAATAATCGTGGTATGTACATGACTGTGTCAGTTTGACCACTTACATGAACAATGTTATGAAATTATAACATGGATGATTAGGAAAAATTAATTAATGGTATAATATGATATAAATATGTAAGTAATGATTTATTTTATATAAATTATACATAAATATTTAACTCAGTAATTAAGAAAACACGCCTCACAAGCTTAAAATCGCCAAAAAAATGTTTGTTGATGATTTCATCTTCTAAGATAAAGACTAAAGTACCCATGAAATGAAATTTAAACTTAATAAATAATTATAATTCACCCATTATATTAGATTTAATTATTTTTTAATGATTAACTTCAGAATAATAATGAATTCCAACACCGCTCCTATAAAACTACTTCAAATGGTCAAAAGTATTAACACATAATGTGGGAAAATAGAGAATACTAACTAATATACATGTAAATAATGATTATAAATATTTTTAAGTATTAATATGGTTGTGGAATAATATATTAATATATTTATGCTTTTTTATAGGAGGTTAGAGCATATTCAATAAAGTAGGAATAAAGTCAGTGGGTTGTCATGGATCAAATATTTTCTTTGGGTCATAATCACTCTTATTTAACAATTATCCTTCAAGATTTATCTATTATAAAATTTGATTATGTTATGTTTAATTTACACTTTATTTTATGGGGGAAAATGTTTCACACCAAATTATCCATCCTTTATTATTCTATTGTATCGTTAACATGAATTTTTATTAAGAATAATTCCATTTTCTTTAAATGTATTTTTCTTCCATGTACATGTTTTTATGTCAAGACCCATCCCAAAGGATCCCATGTTGTGACTACCCTAAAATCACCTCTAATAGGCTAGAGACTGGTGACTACAACTGAGTAGGCATATCCCACAAATGACAGGCATTTTACTAAGTACTTGTACGCACACACACATCTTTGAGCCACAAATACTGAAATGTAAAATCACTAAGTAAACAATGCTTGAAAACCACTATATCCAACAACCAGATTACAATAGTGAAATTAATAGAAAGTAAACAGGTCTAAAAAAATCCGACGAACGGAATAAAGTCTGCATCCACATGTCCAACCTATAAAGTGAGAGGTACTGGGAATATGATTAGAAAATATTCAAGAACACACCTCGGCCTGTCCAGTCTCACAAGGAACCACTTGGTCCTTGTTTTCTTGGAACTACATCAAAGAGTCGATCATCTGCACAGGACATGAAATGTGTTGGTAAAGACCATATAGGGGTGAGTAAAATAATACTCAGTAAGACACCTTTAAACAAAAAAGGAAATACTCTAAAAAACCACAAAGCAAATACCACAAAGGAATACCATAAAGGAAATACCGTGAAGGAATACCACAAGGGAAATACCACCAAGGAATACCGTGAAGGAATACCACAAATTAAATACCATGAAGGAAATACCATGAAGGAAATACCATGAAGGAATACCACAAAGAAATAACCCAAAGGAAATACCATGAAGAAATTCATAGTTAGCTCCACACAGATATATGTATGCAACAAATATATTAACAACATATAGATATAATCAATCCAGTAAGACACATAGTATCAACAAGATACAAAGTTTCCATAAGGTACATAGTATTCATAGGAAACATAGTATCCAAAAGATACACAGTCTCCATAAGACACACAGTCTCTATAAGACACACACTCTCTAGGTCATAGCTAGACACAAAAATGTTTCCTTGAAGCGTGCTCTTTCCGAGAGAACTCACTCTTCAATCCATTATCTCTTATTCACACTCCCATAAAAACCAACTAATTACAACTATAAATTAACATCTCATTGTAAGGGTCCCATTAACACAGATGGATTGCCAAATAGATGCACTGTTTGAGAGTTATGGGGGTTTTGATGTTTCAGGGGGGTCACCGGGCCCATTGAACGACTCATAGTCAGTCCACCAACCTCCTCAGTCGGCTATGGTGATCAGCCACCCCTTGCTATTGTGGTTGACTATGGAGGTTGACCGCCCCCAGATACTATATCCACACGATAGCTAGAGCCACCGTGACTCAAGGTCGACCACCTTAGTCGATTGTGGCCCGACTCCAGCCCGATTGCCCCAGTCCTAGCTCGGATCTGACTCAGCCTGCTCAGTCCAACTTTGACCACTCAGTCTGAATTGGCTTATTATCCCCATCCCACTACGCTTGGTCCTAACCCCTTGACACATAGGCCATCTGGATTGGTCAACATAGTTGTTGGCCGCATCCCATACGGTGACCAAGCCCGTTGCATCCTACGACCACTGCATCCCGCAACCACCACATCCCGTAGCCACCGCATCTCATGGCCGCTGCATCCTGTAGCCATTGTATCCCATAGCCTAGACACATCCCACATACATCTCCTCCACATGAGGATTCCCACCCCATCCATGTCCCACCCTCATCACACACGACCTCCCTCTGCATCCCTCACGGCTCGCTTCCACCTTCCACAGCCGCCACCTTCAGTCGATATGCCACCTCGCACTGGACCGTCGTGCCGGTGGTCCCTTACATAGACCACCAAGACGACTCCAGTGCCCAAATTTCTGAAATGACGGAATATCTACGATTCTCGGGTCTCAATCTACGAAGATCCAACCTCTGTTTCAGTTTGAATCTAATCTAGGGGTCTGATTGCATTATGATCCTCCCAAAAAGTTGAGCTGTGACCATGAGGGTCCAATAGTGAAGAACGCCAAGAACAGGGGAGATAAAAGCATAAAGAACACCCAAAGAATGAATCTTGTCCTTTGTTTATGTCATCCTCAATTCGTTCTCATTAGAAGGATAAACGAAGAGGATAAACTAATATCTCGATAACCCCGCATCAATTTAATATCCATCCCACAACAGTTGAACAGTAGATCAGTCTATTCATTGATTGACCCGAGTTCACCATGAAAGTAAATAATGGGGAAATATAAAAAATAAGTAATCACCCTAACTCAATTCGGATCAGTCACCAATGAAGTATCGTTGCATTATCGTCATCGTTTGTAGGATTCATTCGAATTGGGTGTGCATCGATCGTCAATCCATGATCCGTTTCCATTGGTAGAGAGAGTTATTCCCAAGCTCTCCCTATAGATTCTACAGAGTTCCCAAGGTTATAAGGATAACCCTGGGATTTCTGTATAAGGATACATTTAAGGGAAAATTCACTGTGTCAAGAGAAATAAAATTTATTTAAATTATTTAATGATGATTATGTCATTTTCATGTATTTCTACAAAAGACCCATTCCAACTAAAGTTAAGTCTCACATAGGGAAAACACCACATTAGAAACTCAACTGTGGTCGTAGATTTCCAATTCAAGTCACCATTCATGAGTTATTAGGATTTAAAAAAATAAAATAATTCTATTTAATTAATTAATTTATGTTTATTTCATTGGTTAATTTTTCTATAGAAGACCCATGTAGACCAAAATTAATTCTCACCTTGGGTAAATCCACCTTTTTGTGCTCAGTATTTCCGCATATTCCTAATCCAGGCACCTATTTAAGAGATATTCCATTTTTTTAGGAAAACCGGGCACACGTTCTATTAAAGTTTTAACATTTTTTAAACAATTGTTCCAAGAAAACTTGGTCTTGAAATCACACACAGTATTAGTTACATGTATCCAAATTAACCCAGTTAATTTCTAAAAATAATACACAGAAATTTTGGGATGTTAAATTTTCCCCAACTTGAGGCTTTACATCCCCAAAATCTAAAACAAGAGCTACTCAAACAAAATAGGGTACTGAACACGAATCTGAGCCTGTTTCTCCCATTTTCTCTCCTGGATATTCTTGTGCCACCACCAAACGTGCACTAAAGGAATCAATCACCCACTAAGGATCCAAGTCTAACATGCAAGCTGACAGTATGTCCTCCAAAACCTAAATGATCCACTAAGTCTGGCCATCCGTCTGGGAGTCAAATACTGTGCTCGAGCATTACTAAGTCCAAAATATCTCCTTAAATCCCTTCCACAACTAAGATATAAATAAAGCATCATGATCTGAAATTATTAGCAATGTAACTCCATGGAGTTTAACTATCTCCTACACATATAAGCATCCCGAGCTCTCTATTTAACTATTTTCTTGTATAGATAGGGAGTGGGCTGAATTGGTGTGTTGTTCAACGATCACCAAGTTATAATCGTATACCCTAGATGTATGTGGTAAACCAGTCACAAAGTCTACTGATACCCCATCACACTTCCTTTCTAGAACCTCAAGGTGTTGGGCTAAAATTCCTAGAACCTGGTGCTCGGCCTTCACTTACTAACAAGTGAGGCATCAAGAAACAATATATACCACTCCATTCTTTACCCATGGCCACCAAAACTGTCATCGGAGGTACTGTTACATCTTCCTCACACTAGGATGTACCGCAAAATGGGATTTATGAAACTCTATCAAAACATCCCCACAATACCACCAGTACTATTGGGATCCCTCTTAAAAGAATGATGTGCTCCCCAACTTTCAAATATCCATCAAGGGCATGCCCTATGGATATCTGAGCATGTAAAGTCTCGTAGTTGGTATCCCCATGATGTGCCTCCCTGACTCACTATAAGAGTGAAGGGGTAACAACCATCAAATGGAGGTAATCTGCTCCATCCCCATCCACAAAGGATATCTACAATGAGGCCAACTGCTCTGATACCTGGTACAAAAACTATGAACTGGATCTCCTACTGAGAGAATATTCCACCATGTTCCCCTTCCTAGGATTATAGAAAATATCAAAGTTATAGTCCGGAAGAATCTCTATCCATCACGTCTATCTCAAGTTCTGATCCTTCTGAGATAAGATATACTTGAGACTCTTGTGGTGAGATTAGACGATAAACTGTTCATCCATCAGGTAGTCTCACCACATCTTCAAAGTGAATACTACCATTTCTAACTAAAGATCACAGGTCATGTAGTTAAAATCATGTGGTCTCAACTAAATTGAACCATAGACAATCATTTCTTTCCCTTTCATAAGGGAACAACCAACCCCAGTTCCTAATGCATCACAGAACACTATGTACTCAGTACCCTCCTTTGGAAATATCAAGATGGGATCCCTCACCTATCTCTGCCTCAAGTGTTGAAAAATCTCATGGCACTTCTCCATCTACGCAAAAGGCTGTCCCTTTTGTGTCAAAGTTATCAAGGATGCTGCCACTCTGGAAATGTTAGGTACAATCCTCCAATAGTACCTTGAAAAACCAAGGCAACTCATCACCTACGTAACCCTATTGGGTGGATCCCAAGCAAGCACTACCTCAATATTCACTGGATCCACTAAAAATCAGCCTATGAAAAGATGTTTCCCAGAAAATAGACTTCCTAAATCCTAAACTGACACTTCAAGAGTATCCCATAAAGCTGGTTCTCTCATAGTGTGTCCAGGACCATCCTCAAGTGTCTCACATGCTCCTCTTTAGACACTGAGTACTCTAGGATGTCAACAATGAAGACCACCATGAATCGGTCTAAGTAAGGCTAACAGATTTGGTTAATGAGTCACATGAACATTGTTGGGAATTTGTCTTTCCTAACGAAATCACCAAGTATGTAATGAAATATTATGGTATTATATGTTATATACTCATCCCATACTCATAGCTAGTGATATCCAGATCTGAGATCAATCTTTGAGAACTACTGTACCCCTTTCAATTGATGAAAGAGGTCATATATCCTCAATAATGGATACTTTTTCTTCACGGTCGCATGGTTAAGGCACCAGAAGTCCCAACATAACCTCAAGATCTAGTATGCCTTCTTGTAAAATAAAACTGTGGCTTCCCAATTTAAAACACTGAGTCTCCCAAATCCCTTCTTCTACAAGTCCTCCAACTACACTCTCATCTCATGAAGATCTATAGAAGCCATCTGATATGAAGGTGTAGATATTGGCACTATCCCATGGTATATATCAATGCATAAGTCTACATCTCTATGGAGAGTTAATCATGGAACATACTCAGGAAATATGTTCTCATTATCTTCCACCACTGTAGGTAACTGTAGACCCAAATCATCCACTGCACCAAGGGTTAGGCTAGCCAACAGATGAGTGATCAGCTACACCCTCCTATGCGTGAGTCGACCCTGCACTTCCTGTGTTTCCTTTTCACTAACAAAGGAAAACCTGGTCCCATCACTATGGACACACCTTACTCTATACCTAAAATAGTCAACATGACCATGAACTATGGATAAATTTTCCATACCAAGAATTATGTCATAAGGCCTTAATGACACTACCAAGAGATCCCAAACAAAACTCTCACCTCAAAGTGTTAAGTCACACTATCGGCACTAGTGTGTGATCATCAAATATTCTCCCATATGATTATCTATGTGTAAGGGTCAAGTCAATGGTTAAAATGGAATCTTTGATTCTCAAACAAGGTTTGTTAAAAGAAATTAATGACTAGAACCTATGCTTATCAAAACTATAACTAAGGTGTAAAAGACACAAATCATACCTCAAATCATCCCTAGAGACCTTGGGCCATAAGCCTCTATCACTTGTAGCTGGCCTCATCTCTATCCACCAGATCCCTAAACCTGGTGTGAAAAACCTTGGGGTGGTGGTGGTAACATGTCAGAACATTGATCACCTCCTGCTATTCCCCCAGCTCCTCTTACACATCCGCTATCTTTCAAAGCACCCCGATTCTCTATATGACTTTACCTCAGTGGTTAATCCACCGTATCTTCTCCAGTAGTATTCCATGTTGTAAAATCTCTAGAGATATGTCCTCTACCATTTCAAAAAATTCATTGCCTCTCTCTAGGCTAACTGGACCCAGTATGTGAGCCCTGAGCTACAGATCTCCTATCTCGGGACCTCCTATTGAAACATCTCAAATGTTCAAGTCTCTTAGACTATAGTTGGATCCCTATTTCCATGGTCATTGCTCCTACTTTCCCACTGCTGACAATCACTGGCTATATCCACCCTTCCAAGGAACTCCCATCCACAAAGGTTCACTCTAGAACCCCATCATAGGTAAGAATGCACAAAGGGATAATGCTGGCTTGGATGGCCCTTCACAGACCTCACTTGAAGGTTCAAGCCATGAATTAAAAATCATGTATCATTTACAAAGAGTACCTAAAGAGGTTGGTAAACCTTTATGAATACTCATATATCAACATGTCATCCTGCTGGAGCTATAGAATCTCTTGGACATGCATATCACTCAACTTACATGGTGAGAAAACCTCTATGAAAATGCTATCCAAATCCATCCATGGAAGAGTAGCCTCATTGTATGATTGGGTTACCAAACCCCACCATCACCCAAATGAGCCATATATAAGACTCGTTGTTTGGACCAACATATGATCTATGGTGTCCTAAATAGATGGACAAATTGGTTCACCACCTCAAGCCCTTCCTCAGCTGCCTGAGGGTCAGGATCTCCTCGAAACCTGAGGGGTCTCTATCACTTAATCTAGAGAAGCTTTATCAACCTAGAATTCTCTTCCGCTGGTACTATAGGTATCATGTGCTACTCTACAGGTGGTGGTAAAGCTGGTGCACCACCTGGAGGTGTTATCTCTGATACAAATCCCTATACTGATGTCTCGTCACATTGCAAACCATCTTCATGATCACATGGTGGAATACTGTTTGGCTATCCATTTCAAGACATATTGAAGTAAAAGAAGATGTAACATGGTCAATAGATTATTTTTGGAGAGATGAATCAATAAATACATGAAAGACACAACCCATTACTATATAATGCATGTACCATTATTTTCCCTACAACCTGTGTTTTCATGTATTGAGTCAAAAAGCAGGTGCCCAGAGTCCTGGTGTGTGGATACATCAACTACAACATGAATACTGAATTCCATGGCCTAAAATCTGAACTCTAAACACTTAAAAATGTTTCCTAAAACCAACCACATAGACTCTCAGTCCTAAGAAGAACTGACCTCCTCTGATATCACTATGTCATGACCCATCCGAGGGGCCCTATGTTGTGACTACCCCAATCTTGCCTCCAATAGACCAGGGGATGGTGAAAAGCACTAATTAGGAATCTTCAATAAATGGGAGTCATTTTCCTAAGTTCCTATACACATGCACACATCTCCAAGATTCAAATAGTGAAATGTAAAATCACCAAGTAAAAAATGCATGTGAACCACTATATACCACAACCAGAGTACAACAGTGAAAGTATTGGAAAGTAAAAAGGGACAAAAAAATAATAGTAAATGAAAATACTTTGAAGCCACAAGTCTAAACTATAAAGTAATAGGTACTGGGACTGTCTTCAGAAAAGAGGCTAGAACACAGCTCAACCTGTCTGGTCTCACTAGGAACCACCTGGTTCTGTTCTGCCTAGAACTCCATTGAAGAGTCGATCATCTTTACAAGACACGACATGTGTTGGAAAATCCCATGCAGGGGTGAGTAAAACAATACTTAGTAGGACACCATGAAACCACAAAGGAATACCATAAAGTAAATACGAAAAAATAAATACCACGAAGGAATACCAAAAAAGAATACCATAAAAGAAATACCCTGAGGGAATATTATAAAGGAAATACCATGAATGAATACCAAAAAGGAATAACACAAATTAAATACCATGAAGTAATACCATAAAAGAAATACCATGAAGGAAATACCACGAATAAATACCACAAAATAATACCACAAAGGAAATACCATAATGGAATGTATATTTAGCTCCACACAGATATATATATCTACAATAAATATATCAAGAACATCAGATATACTCAATACAATAAGACACACAGTCTCAAAAAGACACATAGTCTCCATAAAACACACATTCACCATAATAAACACAGTCTCTATAAGACATACAATACCCATAAGACACATGGTCTCTATAAGAGACACAATCTCTTTAAGACACAAACCTCTATGTCATGACAATCCATAGAAATATTTTCTCAAAGTGCGCTCATTCTTGGATAAATCACTCATAAATCCATTAGGTAATATGAAAACTACCAAAAAAACCCAGTTATGATATCTCAAAATGGCTATCTCGTCATAAGGGTCCCATTACCGCAAACGGCCCAGCCGCGTTTCGAGGTCGCCAGCTCCGCATGCAGACACCCGCCATGTCTGCGGCCTGCCATCACCCCACGCTGCCTCCCTCCGCATTTCAAGTTCCCTACTGTCACCTTATATGGCTTCCTCATCCAGTCACCAAAATACCTCGCGCCATCTCACGTTTCCTCCCTGGACCACCGCACCGCCTTGCGGGACCGCCGTTCTAGTGGTCCCTTCTGTGGAACACTGAGCTACCTTTGATGCCCAGATTTCTAAAATGAAGGAATATATATAATGCTCGTGTCCCCATCTACACAAATCTGGCCTCTATTTCGTTTTGAATCCAATACAAGGGTCCGATTGCATTTAGACCATCCTGGTATGTCGAGTTGTGACCACAAGGGTCCAACGACGAAGAATGCCAAGAAAGGGGTAGAGAAAAGAAACCTTGGCCTTTGTTTGTTCCGACCTCGATTAATTCTCTTTAGAAGGATAAAAAAGAGGATAAAATAATATCCTAATAATACCACATCAATTTAATAATAATCCTGCAATGATCGAACATTTGATCAATCTATTCGTGGATTGACCCGCGTTCGTTGTGAAAATCAATAACGAAGAAAGATTAAAAATAAATAACCGCCATACCTCAATTCGGATAAGTCACTAATGAAGGGCCATTATATTATCATCATCATAAATGAGATTCCTTTGAATCAGCTGCACATTGATGGTAGATCCACAATCCATCTCCATTTTTCAAGTGAGTTCTTCCAAAGCTCTCCCTAGTGATTCTCCGGTGTTCCTAAGGTTATGCGGATAACCCTGATATTTCTGCATAAGAACAAATTTTATGGAAAAGTGGCTACATAAACAGAACTAATTTTTATTCAAATTATTTAATGATTATCACCTCCTTTTCATGTATTTCCATAGAAGACCTACGCTGACTAAAGTTAAGTCACACCTAGGGAAAACACCACATTACAAACTCAACAATGGTCTCATATTTCCAATCCGAGTTATCATTCTTGGTTTATTAAGATTTTAAAAATAAAATAATTTTATTTAATAATTTTATTTATGGTTATAACCCTAGTTAATTTTTATACATATGAATTATTCCAACCAAAGTTAGGTCCTGTGTAGGGTAAAGTCGCCATTTTATGCTCAAATATGCCCTTAGATTTCTGATCTGGACATCCTTTTAAGAATTATTCAGCTTTTTTTTAGAAAAACCATGCACACTTATATTAAAAGTTTAATATTTTTCAAACAATTGTTCTAGGAAAACCTATACTCAGAATCACATTCCATCTTATCACCTGGTCTTGAAATTAACCCAATTAATTTATAAAAATAATACACAAAAATTCCCGTACATTTTATTTTCCTTCCCACCAATGTTATCCTCTATTTTTGGGAAATATAAAATGTATTATTTTCTGTGATTTTTTTAATTTACTTTTCCCCATTTCAAAATAAAAAATTAAAACTCTTTTTAATGATATGGGTTTTCAAACAATGACGTCTCAAAATAATAAGGAAAAAGGTTTTCCTTCCTTAAAAAAATAAAATGTTTTTTCTTCCACTACAAAATTTTCTGATTAAAATTTATGTATTTTCAATAATATTTTATTTGGATATCTTTATAATATGGTTTTATATTATTTTTTTATTCTCAAAAATGTTTTTTTGAATGTAATTTACACTTTATCTTTTATAACAATGTTTTAAGGCTTTTTTGAAAACATTTTTATTTTTCATTTTATTTTTACTCTATGTTTTATCTCTCATGAATTAATGTTTTGATAATCTTATATATTTTATTATGTTTGGATTAATTTTTTAAAATGAGATATCATATCTATGATTACTTAAGTTCATATTATGTTATAATTTTTATAAACACATTCTTTTTCCATGGGTTATTAAGGATATGATGATGATTGATTTTAAGTGGCACACATATGTGGGGATGATGATGGGTGTGGTCCCATATGACCCTACAATTTTCTGGTTTTATATTATATCTCACGAGATATTAAGGCATGGAAATTATGATTTTGTTTACCTGAGCATGGACAAGATGAGTTTTCTCACATTTCAGGTGTGGACATAATGAGTTTGTTCACACATAGGTGGACATAATGGGTTTACTCACATAGGTCTTCCTATGATTATGGTTTTTCTACATTTCCAATTTGTTCATCAATTCCTTCCAATTTTTCAAGTTACATTTCATTACTATGAAACACCATGTTTTCATTATTACACCTTATTTTAAAGTATTCCACACTTTTATGTCATGTTCACATGTTATATGTTTATTGAGATGTGTTTTGAGCCATGTAATATCTTTTATGCTTCAACAATGATATTTATATGATCTTATGCTACTCTAAAATGTTTTATGAGTATCTTATATTGTATTTTTATCTTTTATTATGATATTTATATCTTCCTTATGTTCTTCTACATTCTTTGATACATTTTCCCTTATTAGGAATTTAGGATCACCCTTTTCTTATATTTTCATTCTATATATTATGAAGATGATTATATCATGTGATATGTCTAGAAAAGGGTATATAGGATCATGATTATAAATAAATGTTTAAAAGTTATGTAAATAAAATTTTATATCTGTAATCTCTAAGACACTAAAACTTTAGGTTCTTGGGTTGTGTGACTATTTGTGAGACATATTATTTAAATCATGTGATTAATGTATTATTTATTTCATGTTCATCTTGGGTTTATTTAGTTGGTATCAGTGTAAGGTTTAGTTATTTTTGGATGTTAGTTTAGTTACCTTTAGTGTGAGGGTTATATAACCTTAGTAAAAACCATATAGATGAGTCTTAGTATAGAATGATATCTTGAAATATTAGTAAAGTCATGAGTAGATGATTTTACCTAAAAGTAAATCCCTATCTCGATATTATAAGTGGATGTTGGATTTTGAACAAATGTACCTAGGAATAATAAACTTTAAAAGGGTGTGATGGGTATTTAGTCAATCGTTACCTAGTATATAAAAAGAAGACTAATTGCACACCTGTTTTGACACTCCTAAGGGATATGATTTGGTTGATCATTTTCTCCTTACGAACCATTATAAAGGATTTATTTCCTAGATACTTGGATGTATTATGGTGAGAAATGTTATATAGATTAACTTAAAGTAACCTAGGTCAAACTAAGATTTACATAGGTTGAACTAAAGGAACTATAAGCCAACATGATAATTTAAAATAATAAGAAATTTTATGGTTGAATTCATTTTATTATTATGATAATTCTCCTATACTATTAATTTTTTTCACTCATGTCAACCCTTTTGGTTTTAGTAATAGTCTAAACTAGAAGGAACCATGGATTTGAAGTAAATCACAAAGAATACCTAAATGAAAAATCCATCGGAATGTGATTTAGAATGAGAAACCTTTTGATTATTCCAATACAAATAACCCAAAAATATTTCCAACAATGTGAAGTTAGCCTAAGTAACAAACTCACTAAATATGATAAAGATAGATTATCATGAAGGATCATGCGATGAATAATATTATGGAAATAATGTTTAATTTATTATATATCAAAAAAATTAGAATAATCACCAAGGGAATTGTATAAAGGAGAATGAATGATTATTTACTTATGAAAGAGGGGGTTATTGAGCATAAAAAATTCATAGAAAATTGAATAGGCCAGTTAGCATGATAGGAGTGAAAAACATGCATCCAATTTTCCACTAATAGTTCTATACCATAAGTGTGGAATACTTGGAGATTACCCAATTAAATTTCATAAATACTTGTATGATAAGAACGATTAGTGTGAACAACCATCAAAACCAATGGAACAAGGTAGAGCCTATTCAATGGTTATTGATGAGGTGGATTGTGATAATTAATATGAGATATTTATTTTAGCCACTCTAAGTTTACTATGTTATTTTCTAAGTGTATCAAATTTATGTTTGTTTGTTAAATAAAATATCTCAATATATGATGGTTTCTTTATGAAATATATTTTTATAATTATATAAATATTAGTATGGGACCTTTAGAAAGGTTTGAAATAATGGATTAACTATTTCAATATGGTTTCCACATTCAATAATCATGGTTAGAATTACAAAAACATTATAAAAATTTAAAAATGGATGGGGGTGGAAAAAATAAGCATTCAACACAGATAGATATTAAAAAAATACAATAGAAAACTGAAACAATGAATTTTCATCATAAACATCCATCAATAAAACACCTCTATATGTAGGCCTTGATATTTTTAGATAAGTTGGAAGCACCATTCCAATGGTGGATATATAATACAATCCCTTATGCCATGAATAGTGCCACAAGACATAATGGTTAGGAGAAAAAGGAGGCTGCATAGTGACCTTGGGGATTGTAGAAGTTATAGAATCAGGTTATATGCCCCAGATAATTTGATATGATAAACATTTTAGGTATTGGAAGGCCTAATTTGGCCGCATGAAAATCCACAGGAGTCGATGTGGAGAGGCAACCATCCCCCTAAAACCTTTATCATAGAGGATTTTATAATTTGGGAAGCATAAGGACTAGAGAAACAAACATAAGTGGAGATGGGTAGTTATTTATTGAAGTTGGAAATATAAGATAGAGATAAGATGGAGAGGGTTCAAGATAATGCATTGGAGACGACTACTCTAGAAAGGGTTGGGATGGGTCTTATTTTTTATGTGAATGAGCCTTAAAAGGAGGATGAGAATTATGCATCGATATAATAATTAAAACTCGACTTTATACTAAGATCACCAAGTTGAGGAACCATGGGAGACTATAGATAGGAATCTTTGGTGTAACTATTATAAAAATTGGGAATCAAATTTCATTCCTTAAACTAATTTATGATAAATTGTCACTATACGTCTGAACTATAAAATCAATGGAAAATATAATAGGTCTTAACACCAAAATATGAGTGGTATTTAAATTAAATGGTTAGGATGAAACACAATATTCAGATTATTATTATTATAAGTAAATATATATGATTGATGCCTCATTAAAAAATTAAATCTTGATTTATCTTACAAATACCTTTACCTAACTTTGTTATTAATTAATAATTAAAATTGCAAGAATACAATTCATGTAGGGTTGGAAGGATGTAACAACTAAAGATTTCACTATAAATAAATATTATGTTAAGATCACGTTTCATAGGAAAAACCAAACTAAAACAAAAAGTGATATATTAAAATTAAATTTGTTTGTTATAACATAATCATTAAATTAGTTAATATCATAATGAAGTAACTGTATTTTAAAACATATGATGGAAAAAATGGAATCAATTAGAATAAGTATGCCCTATGTATACCATCTATCTGATATTGGGAAGGAGTTAGCTTCATTAATATTTTCCCTTGACCAAGACCATCCTGAACTCAAGTAATTATTGTTTGAGAAAAATCATATGTGAGATAAATTCAAGATTGTGGAAATTTCCAAGGGATATATGCTAGCAGAATCACCACCCTCGTCTGCAATCAATGATTACATGATACTTAGGTATTACAAGAAGATCATAATGGGTTATGAAATTTTAAATTAATATTATATAAAAATTAAATAAATATTTATATTTATAGATATTTCATGAATTTATATACTTTTAGGAAATTAAATTTTTCCAAAATTCACTTTATGCTTAAAAAAGTATTCTTTAGAAATTAAAATTTTATTTCCATGAAATATTTTTACTTTTATAGAATAATAATAATACATATTAATATAATATTAATTATTAATCAATAGTAAAAATGTTAATATACCAATTCAATTTTCTGTAAAAAAGTTTTTCGCTGTATTTTATATTTTTAATTAAAAATAAAATTTATAAATTTTTGGGTGTGAATTTTTAAAAGTTATAATAAAGTTTGGTTTTATCATGACTATATTAGCTTAATATTAAGTTTTTATATTTTTCTCTAATGATTGATTTTTAGGTGAAAAGTGAAAAAAACCATTTATACAAATAACACGAGTTAATGGAATTATTTACATATATGTATAAATTGAAATTTTTTCAATTCTTCTTATAAGGATGAATATTTATTTTATAAGTGATTTTATAATTTTTATAATGTATTTTTAATTTATAATCCCATATTTTATATTTTATAATTTAAGTTATATTTTTCCAAAAATTGTTTTTAATACATTAAACATTTAATATTTGAAAATTAATATTTATCAATTTTAAAAATTGAATAAAAGAATGGATTTAAATTTTTTAATTATTTGGTCCAAATTATATAATAAGGACAATTTTATTTTTAGTTATATAGGATATATTACATTGGAAAAAACTAGTTGCTGCAATGAAAACTAAAATGGTAAAAATGGGCAACCTTTGAAGTAAAGAGCCCAACATGTCTAAGTCATGTTTTTATTTGAGTGGTGAAAGTTTGGATAGAACCTATATATTATACACTCAATTATTTCATTGTTTTTGAGCCACTTTCTTTGAGAGTGACTTCCCATTATTAAAAAGGTTTGGGTATTTACAAAAATGCCACCCCATTTCTCTTATAAAAGGGGGAACTCCTCTCCTCACGTCCCCTCACACAAAAAACACAAACTTTACACCCAAAATATCTCCAAACCTCTAATGGAAACTCCTATAACTATTTAAGAGGTTTTTTAGTCTCAAAATACCATATATTAAAGGTTTAGTCCCCTTTCACAAAGAAGATAATCCAAGAAGTGAGGTACAAGTTACTAGCCTCTCATTCATTTTTTCATATTTATTTATGTGAATTTATTTTTCATAAAATTTAATTTCACAAACTTAAAATGATAAAATTAGTTTCATTATTATAATTTTATACTTTTATAATTATTATGTAAGAATTTCCATTAATAAAAATGAAAATATGAACCATGCATTGTATGAAGTACTGCCTCCATGATGCAACATTTTTTGTTTCCCATAACCACCATATAAAAGTGGTTTTAATGGGAAATTTAAAATATATTTATTATATTTATGAGATATTTTATATTATGAAATTATTAACCATATTTATCCTTTTACCCATTATATGGAAGAGAAAATCGTCAACCATGCGTACTTGTGGATTACCGTATTTTTAGAACAATTGACTTCCATTTTTAATTTCATAACCACCATATATAAATGGTAATAAGAATGGATTTAAAGGATAAATATTATTTTTATGATATCATTATGGTTATGGTTTAAAAAACCAAGGAACCTGTTAATGATATGATCAATAAATGATTATCGTAAATTCAACTATTTAAAATAAGCGTACTAAGAGGATGATCATTAATTCAAATCGTGTAATATTTTCATATCCATTACTTATTATTATAATTACTTTATAATTTTTCTATATCATAGAAATGATCACTAAATTATATCATTATTCTACCTATGTAATGATATTATAACTAAATCACCTCATAATCACCAATAATCATGGTGTGTTCATGATTGGATCAGTTGACCACATACTTGAACAATGCTATGAAATTATACCATGGATGATTATGAAACATTAATCACTATTATAATATTATTTAAATATATAAATGTAGTAATAATTATTATTATTTTATTTTTTAAAGGATACACCATTATTTAACTCAGCAATTAATAAAACACCCTTCTTGGGTTGAAAATCACCAAAAAATGTCCATTGTTGATTTCAACTTCTAGGATAAAGACTAAAGTACTCATGAAAGGAAATTTAAAAATTATAAACAATTATAATCCATACACTATAGTAACCTTAATATACATAGAATGATGAACTTTTGAAGAATAAAAAATAGTGACACCCCTCCTTTGAAACTACTATAAATAGTCAAAACTATGAATACTCGATGTGGGAAAATAGGAAAAAATAAACTAATTTACATGTACATAATGATTATAAATAGAAATTATAAATATTATTAGTGATTAATATTTTTTCTAAAATATTATATTAGGATTTTTATGTTTTTTTTACATGAGGATAGATCACATTTGACTAACAGGGAATAAAGCTAAGGGGTTTTTATTACTCAAATATTTTACTTGGGTTATAATCACTCACCTTTGAATATTATATTTCAATATTGATATATTTTAACATATGATGATGTTATGTTGTATTTACTACTTTTCTAGGAAAAATCGTATTTCACACCAAAATCTTCTTCCTTTATGTATTTTCAAGGATATTGTTTTCGTCACTAATAATATTTATATTCCAGTCCACATTTTTTAGGCAACCTTTTTGCATTTTCAAGGATATTTTATTTGGAACTCTTTATAAGAAGGTTTTCCAAAATTATTCTATTTACCATCTCAAAAATGGGTTTTTGAAAGTAATTTAAACTTCATATTTTATAACAATGTTTAAAAGGTATTGTGATTTTTTTATTTTCACTAATATTTTTCCTGTAGGGTTTATCTCTAATGAAGTGATGTTTTGATCATCCTATATATGTTATTATGTTTTTATTCCTTATGGAAGTTGAGATTTTGATATTCATGATTACTTAAGTTCATGTTATGTTATATGTTTAAGAAACCCATTATTTTTTCCATGTTTATTTAAGATATGATTATGATTGAATTTAAAGGGCACACATATTGTAACGTTCCGGTTCTGGAAGCCACCCAGAGGCTCCCCATACCCGGTTGGTCACATGGACTAAAGAGCATTTCCCCGAAAGCCAGAGGCTGCCGACTAGCAGCGAGGGTCTTGGGTGTGATAGTGGAGAAACTATGCCCTCATTGGAAGAGTACGCAACAGAAGTAAACAAATACATACAAGAGCAGAAGTAGTAGTAATGACATACAACAGTAACAACATAAGACTAAAAGTATAAACTAGAGAACACATATATAAAAGGATGCATGATACATATGTCTAGGAAAGCAGCCAAACAAGTCACAATGCTGGAATACAAATATTACTAAACTAAAGTACAAAATAAAATATAAACAACTCCTTAGCATCGCAAGCATATTCTTGGTCCCATTATCTCCATATCCACAACAAGTCAAGTACCTGAAGTAGAAGAGCGCTTGACCTTATCTATACCTGCAAAAATATAATCTATTTGGGCCCAAAAACATTACCCAAATAGGGTGAGAGACTAAATTCCAGTAGGAAACCACCTGAAGATCTGTGCCAAATATTTAGTGAATATATGGAAGGTAAAGTACAGAAAGTAGTAAAAAAGAAAGTACTAAGCAGTAAACAATCCACAATTTCAAATCAAGCAACAGTGAAGCAAACAGCTAAACCACAAACATGTAACCCTCTAGAAAGTACTCACAACCATCCCCTCTGGTCCCACTTAAAAAGTACAAGCAACCCTCTAGGTAGCACACTTTGTCTAACCCCTATGGTTCTGTTTGTGAATATAATAAGACTCTCTGAGGAAGCACTCATAGTCAGTCCCCTTATAGTCTAAGGTAAAGCAAGACTCTCTAAGGAAGCTCACACAGCCCATTCCCCATATAGTCTAGGGTAGTCAAGGACTCTATGATGAATCTCACCCGATCAATTCCTCTTATAACCCAAAGGTCTAGGAATCTCTGAGTAAGCTCACTCTGTCAACCCCCCTTATAGCTAAAAGTGCTCAAAGACTATCTGAGGAAGCTCACCCGGTCAATTCCCCCTACAGTCTACTACACCACGTTCTCACGGCCCTGTGTAATTAAATGATCATAGCAGTGTAATATAGCCAAGGTAAACCTATATAACTACTTGGATAAAAAGTCTACAGCATAACAAGCATTTCAGAATACAAAATCTCCATCCTATAGCAACATTCATGGAGAACAGGCAAGGCAACCAAACGCTAAACAGGACCAAACGGTCGTAAATAGTACAATGCATGGGAAAAACACATCCAAAGCATAGATATCAACCCTATTGATATCCAAATATCCTCTATATGGGCATGAAAGCATGATAGGCAAACAACATGGGTAAAATAGTAAAAACACAATACCCCGTTCAAGGGTATTGGTGGAATTTGAACATAATACTCAAAGAATTCGAACGGAAAGGCACAAACCACCTACCTCAGGGTTAGGAGATCAATATAATTGAACCTATAAGATTGAATCTCCTTGGAATGTCTTAGATCTAAGAAAATGTACACAACATTCAACCCACAATAACTTGAAAAATAAGAGGAATCATGAAACGAGGTTCCAGTAGAAGAGAAAAATCACCGATGAGATTCCAACGCAATCAACAGTGTTTGATTCGAAGGAAGCATAGAGGACCAGGGGCTCATCGAAGATCCACGACCGTATGGACTCTTTAGGATGAACGAAACCTAGAGGATTTGAGTTCTGTCCGTCAGACATGACCCCGAAGCGTTTAATGAAAAAAATAAAATACACGGCATGTAATTTTGGAGTACACGGTGTGTACTTGCTGTTTCCGTACTCCGAATTAGGTGGCCTCCATGTCACTCCCACACAGTTGTGTGTGTGGCTACTACATGGCCATCACATAGCCTTCTAAAGAAAGGAAGTACACGACATGTACTTATAATGTACATGACATGTACTTGCAAAATTTCTAGAAATTACTCTTTATCCCAAAAAAGGAAGAAAAGGAAAAACATACCTGAAAAGAAGGTCTGGGTTCTTTCAAACTTCACCCTTAAAGAAATTTGTCCCTGAATTTCCATAGCGCAGTGTAAAAGAAGAAACCCTGAACAGTTCCGGTCACTGTGCTCATACATCGGCCTCCCTCTCCCAAGTCTCGTCCTACACCCGGTCGTGCAACCATAACACTCGTACCAGAGGAACAGACCAGCCACGAAGAACCTTTGTACTATGATCCACAATATGGATAGGATGCTCTTCAAACTATTCATCCACTTCGAGCTCAACCTCCTCGGGTTGAAAGACACGAGACAGGTCTGAAAGGTAATGTTGATGCTGAGAAACATGGAAGACGTCGTATATAGCCCAGTACCTCTGAGGTAACTTCAACCGATAAGAAACGAGACCAAATCTCTCCAACACCTCAAACGTCCTGACGTACCTCAGCGAAAGCTTACTATATACCCTAATTGTATCGCCCTGACCCTAGTTACCCAGAGTCAGCGCATTATTACATAACATTGTCATGATCATAAGGAAATCATGAGTCGAAAGACCGTTCAGTTTTGTATTATTGGAAACAAGATTCATACATAATTTCAAATTTACAACATGGAAAGAAATACAACATGAATTTATTCCATTAGAAACATCTAAGCCTCTTAGATTATGCCTGCAAGTCACTCATAACTAACTGGTTCATATCCTGGGAAAATGAAACATAAGAAAGGGGTGAGCTCAAAGGCTCAGTAAGGGTAAGCAATACATCAGAAGATAAAATAAATATTAAGCATGGTGAATAATTGAAACCACATGCCTTTACCAATAATAAACATGAATACTTTTATAGCAGGAATATGAGCTAAGTAAATAATTCCATAATAAAACATAATCATGGGTATTCTACTAGTCAAATGACTACATGAACCATCAATATTATTTTCATAACGAGGGAATGTATAATGACAGACATTTTGAAACATTTTGTCCAGGCCTTGGCCAAGACGTCTAAAAATGATTAAGGCCTCGGTCAAAACCATATATCAAATTGGGAAAGGCATTGGCCAATTCCACGTCTAATTTTCTCATGAGACCTACTGATGCATCGAGGAGCTATAGCGGGCTCCACCCGTCACTTACTAAGTCCAATACATTTCTCATATGAAAAGGTTGAAATATAACATAAACATTCATATTAAAACTAGAATAAAAATGTCAATAATTTAACCATAAACCATGAATGGTATAAAAATAGCACATCCATAGTCAAACATATCACAAAACCTTCAATACAATATGGAAGTTTTGTATCATAATAAATAAACTTCAAATTAACTTAAAATCCATCAAAGGATGTTGACATAGATGAAATCACAACCTTTTTTAGAGAAACATATATTTCTATTTTGAAATCATTTAAGAGTCACATAATTATAAAGAAAAAATTTATTTTGAAAATATTATTATAATCTTTCAAGGGAAGCTTAGACGATGTTATAATGGTAGAAAATATCCCCACCCGCCGTATAAGTTAAAAAAACATTCTTACCTTAATTTTGTCGAAAAGGTCATAAGGTACCTTGTTTGGAAAATGATGGAAAGATTCCTTTGAAAACATGTATGGTCAAATAAGGGTATAAATGACTTTACCACATTGTCTATTAAATAGTAAAAATGTTTTGAAAAACATTTTTAAGAAACATGGATGTGGATGATAAATAGGTCCAGTAGACACTAACGTAAAAACCAGCTCAGATAATAAAGAGATTGTAGAATTTACCCTTACCTCGTACTTTTCCTTGGTCGAGGGTAGGTTAAAATCCTGTATAATGGTGAAATAATTTTTATTAAATTATACCATAATCATATACATTAATATGATATCGTATATGATCTTTTAACATTGCTTTGTTAATAATATCTTAGTATTATTGTCATTTCAGGTGTAAATGGATTCGTTTTCCTTTATATTATTTGTTATGTGAGTCATATTTTTTATCTATGGGATGTATCTTATTCATATCCATAATGATATCAAGTATTTAAAAATTATTTTTAATCATCAAATGAAAATTAGTCTTGAATGGATACGATGGGGAATGAATCTCATCGCGCTCGTGGAGACAGTAATCCGTATGTACGCACGAGAAATAATATAATTATTTTGATATTAAAATAATATATAATTGGATGGTATATCATATATATATATATAATAATTATCACGTTATATTTATTATTAAATCAATTACACATCATTATTATACTCATCCAAATAATAATGTATTGAATAACAATTACACCACGACGTGGAGACGGTAAGCCGTACGTACGCACGTATGGTGACATGTCATTAAAAGGATGGATAGAATAATGAATATGGTTGTAACATATTTATAATAAAATCAAAATATATATAATATACTAGAGTTATCATTTTAGGATGGAAACAACAAAGAAAGAGGAAGTGGAAGAAGAAAGGAACTTGAAAGAGGGTGGTGAAATCATTACCTCTTCTTCGGGTTCTTCCTTTTGATTTTATCCAAAGGGCTCTTTAGGTTGGATTTATGACTAAAGGAAGGCCTCTATGATGAAGGGAGGACATTTGAAAGGGTATTAGGGTAGGGGTTGGCCTATCCAAAAGGCTTTTAAGGTGTAAATTATAGATAAGGGGGAGTTCCCTTTTATAAGAGGAGTGAGGGGCACCTTAGGAAAAGCGATTAATATAATTTTATAATAAAATTATTTTAGGTTTATAATGGCTCAAAAATGGATTATTTAAAGGTTAAGGTGGGGATGGGTCGAAAACCACTCAACCAATAGGTTTTAGATAGGTTTCAGTCACTATATTTACCTTATCTTTTAGATTTAACTCTTAGTTAAATAGTTTGACATTTACCACGTCTCTTTGTATTTTTATATTATATGGTTAATAAGCGTACTATATACTTAAAATAGAACCCCAAGTGGTTAATTAATGATAAAATTATCATGATATAATTAATTTGTCCGAACCTTTGATTTTTAGGATTATTTTATCAATTAATAATATAATATTTGTTTTAAAAACTCCTTTTTGTCAAGTTTGACACTATTTAATAATTGATTTTTCTTAAAGTCCTAAAAACTTTATTAATTTGAAATAAATTCATTTAATCAATCATAACATGTCATAGTAACCTATAAAATTCGTGTATGTCATCAAAACTTTAAAATTATATTTATTTTAACATTTATAATACCATTTATTTGATTCTTTCATTTATAAGGAAAATAATGCATCATCATTGTGTCATAAATAAATTTAATTATTCAATGTGTAAAAATTATAAATAAAATGACATTATGTAGGAAATATTTTTATCTTTATAATTAATATTTATAGTTGAAGAGATAACATGTATAACCCTATGTAAAAATTGTTTTACTAAAATATATATGCTTGTGTCATTTTTATATTTACTTTAACTTAATTAATATAATGTATCATTATCACTTACAAGTGGCTCCATGGGATCCCAAAATCGACCAAAAGATGCTCATGGTTGAAAATGTATCATCCAATATGGTTAGGACATGTGTTAAGGTGATTTAATATTATTATAATATTATTTTTGTACTCTTATTTAATGGACTAACCCTTTAACCATGGTAAATAAAATATTTACCGAAGTAATTATTCAAAATGTATAAAAATAAAAGTTACCTATTTACAAAATTTAGAACTATTGATTCTAAATATGGAATCCATTTTTCTAAATTCAAAACAAAGAAGTGGAAGAAATTAATTTAAAATTAATTCCCACTATTAAAATAAAAAGCGTGTTTTTAAGAAATAATAGCTATCAAAAGATTTTCACTTGCTTATGTCCAGTTTAAACGTGGAATTACGTCCAATAACCCACATTGGATTAAATGATAAAAATATAATCTAATTCTACTTAAAATCAACTCAATATTATAATTTATCACTTTAAATTATTTTGAATAAAAAAGTCGTTTTTAATTAAAATTTAGTATTTTTCACTATTCATCAAAAATTGAAAGTTTTCAGAAAATACCAAAAATTCACCCTAAGATTATTTTGATATTACAAATTCAAAAACTAATTCTAGTTTACCAATTTAAAAACATATAAGTTTCATTAATTAATTTAAAATTAATTCCCATTGCCAAAATCAAAAAGCGTATTTTTAATAAATAATAACTATCAAAAGATTGACACTTGTTTATGTCCAATTTTAAAGTGAAATTACTTACAATGACCATCATTGGATTAAATGGTAAAAATATAATCTAATTATAATTCCAAAAAATTAAAATGTATAATTCATCACTATACATTATTTTGATTATAAAATTTGTTTTTCGTTAAAATATAGTGTTTTTCACTATTCACCCAAATATGAAATTTATCAGAAAAACCCCAAAAATTTATTGAAACTAAATTCTTATGTATCAATAATAAATAAAAAGTTTATTTTTTAAAATTGAATATATAAAGTTTCAAATATTTTATTTTAAAAGGGTTCGCCATTAAAAGGCAGTAAAATTTCATTTTTTGAAAAATACTTCTTTTATCTAAAAAAAATGAATTTGTTCTTACATTATGTCTAAGAAACTCATAATATAGATTCTAAAATTATAAGGATTATATAAACTTCAAAATTCAGTTAATACTATTCATAACCTCTTTTGAACGACTAGTTTGGTAAGTCATGGTGCGCTTGGACTCAATGTTGCGTGTAGTGCAATTTATTGAATTACTTTGAAGAAATAACGTACTATGAAATCTCGGGGTGCTACGCTAATCATCTTGTGTCCCAACCTCGGTGTGACACACAAAAAAACCTGATCCCTAGCCTCAAACTCCACAGATCGTCTCCGCTGATCAGCATAAGACTTCTGTTGAGACTGTGCAGTAGCCATCCTCATTCGAATCAACTCTATCTGCTATGTGGTTTCCTGAACAATATGAGGTCCCAGCAAATTAGCCTCTCCTTCCTCCAACTAACATAAGGGAGATCGGAATGGCCTACCGTACAAAGTCTCATAAGGTTCTATCTTAATAGTTTCTAGAAAACTATTTTTTTAGGCAAAATCCACAAGAGGTATATACTTATCCCAAGAACCTCCAAAATCCAAAATGAATGCTTAGAGCATGTCCTCAAGCACTCGAATCGTATGCTCGGAATGGCCATCTGTCTGGGGGTGGTATGCTATACTCAAAAGTACCTGTGTTCCCAAAGACTTTTGAAGCCCCTGCGAGACTCGAGAAGTAAAACGTGCATCCCTTTCTAAAACAATGGAGTGTGGAACTCCATATAGACGTACAATCTCACAGATGTACAACCGTCCCAGCTCATCAACACTAAAGGTCTCCTTGATTGGCAAGAAGTGAGAAACCTTCGTGAGTCTGTCTATGAAAACCCAAACTGCGTCATTCCCTCGAGTCAACCTTGGAAAATTGGTCACTAAGTCCATTGCCACATCATTCCACTTCCACTTAGGAATGAGTAAATTCTGTAGAAGCCCTGCTGGTCGCTGATGCTCCGACTTCACCTACTGTCAAGTGGAACACCTCATGACGAATCTAGAAACATCCCTCTTCATACCTGGACACCAATAATGATGATGTAGGTCACAATACATCTTGGTGATTCTAGGATGAACTTCGCAAAATGAGGAATGAAAACCCCACATTAGCTCCTCGCTTATATCTGTTAGAACCCATAAGCGCCCCTGGAAACACAAGATCTCATCTTCGCCTACGGTCCATCCGGGAATAAGGTCCTCACCTAACACACTCTACCTTAGGACTAGGCCTTCAGAATCTGATAGCTGCCTCATTCGAACTCGATCTAGAAGAGTAGAGGTAACAACTACATAAGAAAGAAACGTCTTCCCCTGATTATTGTGAACCTCCAAATGCATCTCATAGAATAGAGCCATAATCTTCCACTCACTTCTCACCTCATGAACTACCTGTATCTGAGTCCTCCTTCTCAACACATCAGCCATTGGGTTGCCTTTCCCAGGTGTATAGGCAAGATCAAAGTCAAAAGACTGTAGGTACTCAACCCACCTACGCTGTCTGAAATTTATATCACGCTAAGAGAAGATGTACTTGAGACTTTTGTGGTCAGTGAAAACCATAAATTTATCTCCCAGAAGATAATGTCTCTAACAAAATAAGGCATGAACAACAACTTCCAACTCCAGATCGTGCGTCAGGTAATTCCTCTCATATGGCCTCAACTAGGGAGACCAGTACACAACAACTTTATCTCCCGTCATAAGCACAACTCCCAACCCGATACCAGATGCATCACAGTAAATAGTATATCTATTTACCGAATTTGGAAAGACTAGTATTAGTGCTGAATTCAACCTCCCTTTCATCTCTTAAAAGGTTAACTCACAAGAATCTAACCATAAGAACCTCACACCCTTCTTGGTCAGACCTGTTAGTGGTGCTGCTAAGCGTGAAAATTCCTGTATAAAATGTCTATAGTATCCATCCATCCCTAGAAGACTCCGCACCTCAATTACGTTCTTCGAATACTACAAGGAAACTACAACTCTCTCTTTCTCTGTGTCTACTGATACTTCTTCCTCTGAGATAACATGACCCAAGAAGTGAATCTGATCTATCCAAAAGTAGCACTTTGAGAGCTTAGCATATAACTGATGCTCTCTCAGTGTACTTAAAACGATATCAAGATGGGTAGCATGGTCATGTCGAGTGTGAGAGTACACAAAGATATCATCCATGATGACCACCACGAAGGAATCCAAGTATGGATGGAACACTCAGTTCATTAGTGCCATGAAAACTACAGGCGCGTTCGTGAGACCGAATGGCATAACAAAGTACTCGTATAGACCATACCTGCTCCTGAAGGCTGTAAGAGGTATATCTGATGGTCTAACACGTAAATGATGATAACAAGACCTCAAGTAAATCTTTGAGAACAATGGAGCTCCTCTAAGATAATCAAAGAGATCTTAGAACCTCGCCAAGGGATATCAGTTCTTATCCATCAACTGGTTGAACTTCCGATAGTCCACACAAAGCCTGAGGGTAATGTCAACCTTCTTCACAAGTAGGACAGGAAGATCCCAAGGAGAAGTACTGGGTCATCTGAAACCCTTTGCCTACAACTCCTCGAACTACTTCTTGAGCTCCTGTATCTCAGGTGTAACTATTCTATAAGGAGGAATGGACACCGGTGCCACTCCTTGCAGAAGCTCAATCAAGAAGTCTACCTCATGCTCCAAAGGAAAACATGAAAATTCCTCTGGAAAGACATATCTGAAACAATCCAACACTAGAGGAAAGTCTAACTATGAAGTTAACTGGTCATCTAGATAAGGACTAGCAATCTGGGTTGTAAATCCTCCCAACCAATGATTCTCTGGACCCTCTCTACTCGCCTGGACGTCCCACTCGCCCTTATGAAGAAAATATCCACCCCTAGAGATATGAAACTCACCCTGCGGCGATAATAGTCGATGAATTCCTGGAATGGAAATAACCAGTAAACCCTGAGAATGAAATCATAGTCTGTCATCTCTAGGACATAAATGTCCCACAGAATGTGACATCCACTAACCTGTAGAGGGAACTCTCTGCACTGACATACACTGGCCGTTCTAGTCCCCAATAGAGTGTCTAGCGTCAATATATCAGCAGAAGAAAAGATGCAGAGCCCAAGGCTCTCCATGAAAGTGACATATATAAAGCTATGGGAATCCCCTTTATCAAAAAGAGTAGAAGCGAAAAATAAGGCTACCAAGATCCTACCTCGAAAGGTAGAAGGTCCGTGATCCTGCTCCTGCTGGGTCTGCTCCACTACAAAAGTCTGGCTTGTACCGCGACCTTGTGACCCTGCCTAAATACTCTGAGCTGATCTGCCTTGATGTCACTGAAACCCGGGCGAATGGCTACCATGGCCACGACCTCCACCTCGGCCTGAGTGACCGAAAGAACTCCAGTTCATAGACTGGTGGGAAAATGGTGCTATGGATCCTGAACGAGGAGTCATAGAAGAAACCTTGTCACCAGAGGCTGGGGAGAAGATCTAACAGAAGCACTGTAGATGAACCATCTTGCCGCAAGATTGGCACTCCACTAGGTCTCTCTGGCACTATGGCGTGTACTTAAATCCTCTCCCCCTGCTCGAGTCCTTCTACATGGTTAAGCCAAACGGCTCTCCTAAGATAAGGCTGCACGGCGTGTACAATTCCTACACGGCGTGTACTAGACAAGCTTCACCTGGCCCATGTTGTTAGTGACATGACCTAACTCACGACTCACACTACACAATGTGTTTCATATGGACACAATGTGTATGAGATAGGATAACACCGACCCGTGTTGTTCATGACACGGCTGGGTACCTGGGTCAGACTACACGGCGTGTTTAAAGAGGACACAGTGTGTACGTGAAAGGGTAAGACCAACCCGTGTTGTTCGTGACACGGCCAGGTACCTGCGTCAGACTACACGACATGTTTATATGTAACACAACGTGTATTAGGAATGACTTGAGCAACCTATGTTGTTAGTGACATGAGTGGGAACGTGGTCGACACAACACAGTGTGTATGGATGATACACGGTGTGTTCACTCCATACTTTTCCTCATCCTGTGTCTCTGCCCACATGACCTATGACTCGGTAGGAGAATACACGCCTTTTACATAAAGTCCATGACATGTACTTAATAAAAACTACTTCTTACCGAATATAAGAACACACGACGTGTACTTAACATTACACGACATGTATTCTAGGTTTTTCTGGACAGTAACCCTCAGAAACTTCTTCGGAACCCGGAACACTGAAACAAGCATCGAAAGTGCCAAATTCCAATCCATGAGGGCCCATACTCCCCACGAATCAAATTTTGAAATCTTATAAAAGTTATAGAAAGGAAAAAAAAGCAATGATCCACCAAATTATGGTCCATGAGGGCCCATAACACCTCAAGAAACAAAGTTTGGCGTTCATTCAAGAGAATATCTACCCAAAACTATACCCTATCAAACAGTAGGTATTTCTATCAAGGAAACTATCAAAAAAACATGCATATTTTACACATCATCTATCACAACAACATGAAATCTATGATGCATCCTAGATGTCATGGAAAACATACATGACATGTGATTTCTAGAAAGTGCCTATATGATGTATGAGATGGAATACCCTCATCTTATTGGGTTGCAATAGAAATAGAACCTAAATAACATAAAAAATAATAGCACAAATCATGTAAATCACTCAAGGTGAAATCAAATTAACAGTAATAATTGCAAGACCATAAAAAAATTTCAATTTAAACGAGGTAGATTTACTTTTCCCTATACACATGTTAGCTACTCCCAGTCATAGATTATTACCAAGTACCTATTCCATCCTATCCATAGCTAAGGCTCCAAACAGTAAGTCAAGAGAAATGAAATCCTCTAATACCACTTTGTAATGTCCCGGTTCCGTAAGCCACCCAAATTCACCCCATACTCGGTTGGTCACATGGCCTCAAGAGCGTTTCCTCGAATGCCAGAGGATGCTGACTAGCAGTGGGGGCCTTGGGTGTGATAGTGGGGAAACTATGACCTCATTGGAAAAGTACACAGTGGAATTAAACAAATACATACAAAATAATAAGCAGTATTAATGAAATACAATAGTAACAACAGAAGAATAAAAGTATAAACTGGAGAACACATATATAAAATGATGCATGATACATATGTCTAGGAAAGCAGCCAAACAAGTCACAATACTGGAATACAAATAGTACTAAACCAAAGTACAAAATAAAAGATAAACAGCTCCTCAACATCACAAGAATATGCTTGGTCCCATGCTCTCCAGATCCAAAGCAATTCAAGTACATGAAGTGGAAGGGTGCTTTCCCTTATCTATACCTGCAAAAATATAATCTGTTTAGGCCCAAAAACATGACCCAAATAGGGTTTGAGACTAAATACCTGTAGGAAACCACCCAAATATCTTTTCCTAATAGTCAGTGAATATGTGGCAGGTAAAGTATATAAAGCAGTAAAAAGAAATGTACTAAGCAGTAAACAATCCACAATTTCAAATCAATCAATAGTGAAGTGAACAGCTAAACCACAAACTGGTAACCCTCAGGAAAGTACTCACAGCCATCCCCTATGGTCCTTCCTAAAAATTACCAGAAACCCTCTGGGTAGCACACTCGGTCTAATCCCTATAGTTTTGTATCTAAATATAATAAGACTCTCAGAGGAAACTCTCACAGTCAATCCTCTTATAGTCTAAGGTAAAGGAAGACTCTCTGAAGAAGCTCACATGGTCTATTCCCCGTATAGTCTAGGGTAGTCAAGGACTCTCTCAGGAAGCTCACCTGGTCAATTCCTCTTATAGCCCCAAGGTCATGGAATCTATGAGGAAGTTCACTCGGTCAATTCCTCTTATTGCCCAGATCATTCATAGACTCTCTGAGGAAGCACTCACCGCCAATTCCCCTTATAGTCTAATAGCTCAGAATTAAAATCAAAGACTCTCTAAGGATGCTCACTCGGTCAATCCCCTTATAGTCTAAAGAAATCAAGGACTATATGAGGAATCTAACTTTGTCAATTCCCCTTGTATACCTAAGTGGTTCTAGGCTCTATGAGGATGCTCACTTGGTTAATCCCCCTTATAGCCCAAAGTGCTCAAAGTCTCTCTGAGGAAGCTCACCCGGTCAATTCCCCCTGTATTCTACTACACCAGGTTCTCACGGCCCTGTGTAAGTCAACAAGCATATAAATGTAATATATCCAAGGTAAACCTATAGAACTACTTGGATAAATAGTCTATAACATAACAAGCACGTCAGAATACAAACTCTCTATCCTACAACAACAAGCATGGAAAACATGCAAGGTAGCCAAAGGCTAAACAGGACCAAATGGTCGTAAACAGCACAATGCATGGGAAAAACACATCCAAAGCCTAGAGATCAACCCTATTCATATCCAAATATCATCTACACAAACATGAAAGCATGGTAGCCAAAGAACATGGGTAAAATAGTAAACACGCAATACCCTGTTCAAGGGTATTGGTGGAATTTGCACCTAATACTCAAAGAATTTGAATGGAAAGGCACAAAACACCTATCTAGGGGTTAGGATATCAATATACTTGAACCTCAAATCTTGAATCATATAGGAAAATCATAGATCTACGAAAAAGTACAAAATTTTCAACCCAATATAACTTGGAAAAGAAGAGGAATCATGAAATGATGTTCCACAGAAGAGAGAACTCACTAATGCGATTCCAACACAGTCAACGGTGTTCAATTCAAAGGACGGACAGAGGATCATGGGCTCATCAAATATCCACGGCCATACGGACTCTCTCAGATGAATGAAAACTAGAGGATGTGAGTTCTGTTTCTCAGACGTGACCACGATGCGTTCAATGAAAAATATAAAATACGCAGCGTGCAATTTTGGAGTACACGGCGTGTACTTTCTATTTCTGTACTCTGCATTAGGCAGCCTCCAAGTCACTCCCACATAGCCATGTGTGTGGATACTACATGACTAGCACACGACCTGCTGCGGTAAGGAAGTACACGGTGTGTACTCAATAAGTACACGACGTGTACTACAAAAATTTCCAGAAATTCCTCTTTTTCCCAAAAACGGCCAGAAAAGGAAAAACATACTAAAAAGATGGTCTGAGTTCTTACACATATGTATGGGTTGTAACACCCTGGAATTATAGATTAAGAACAACTTATTCGATAGTTTGTATGACACATAACACCAAGAGTGTAATGGAATATAATATCCTGAGAATTTATAGAGTATTTACTATTTTAAATAGATTCAATATATTATATATATTCCACTGTCCATGCATGTTTTATCACTGTGGTAGAGGTTGAGCTAATGTGGAATTTATCAGTGCTTGAGATGGATGGGTATGATGTAATCCTAGGAATGGATTGGATGGTGGCGTTTAAGGCCCACATCGACTATAAGGCATGCACAATGGCTTTTACGACACACAATGGCGTTAAACATCTCTTAAGAGGGGAAAGTAATGAAGGGAAGGGTGTAATGGGTTTGTTGGAACTGGCATCGGGCACGTTATTGTATCCATTGGCAGTGTTGTCATTGGAATCGGTAGAGGGTGTTGAGCAGAGTGTTCTTCCGGCAGTGGTGGATCAGTTCATGGATATTTTTCTTGAAGAATTCTCGGGGTTACCTCCTATAAGAGAAGTGATGTTTAAGATTGATCTACTTCTGGGGACCAATCCTATCTCACTTCCATCTTACCGGATGGAACCTTCTGAATTGAAAGAATTGTAAGTCTAGTTAGAGGAGTTAGAAAACAAAGGGTTTATTCAGCCTAGCACGTCTCCATGGGTAGCTCCGGTGTTGTTTGTGAAAAAGGAGGATGGAAATTTGAGTCTCTGTGTTGATTATCTTTGACTTAACTAAGTTACAATATAGAAAAGATATCTACTTCCACAAATTGATGATTTTTTCGACCAGTTGAGGGGAGCCCAGTGGTTCTCCAAGATCGACCTGAGGTCAAGATATCATCAATTATAGGTGAGGAAGGATGATATTCCTAAAACAGCTTTCAGAAATAGATATGGCCATTATAAATATGTGTTTATGCCCTTTGGTCTAATGAATGCACTAGCGGTATTCATGGCATTGCTGAATCAGATATTTCAGAGATATCTGGATTCATTTGAGGTGGTGTTTATAGATGATACTCTGGTGTATTCAAAGACAAGGGTGGATCATGAGCAGCACTTGGCGACAGTGTTGGGGATCTTGAGGGATCATCGGTTGTATACCAAATTGTCAAAGTGTGACTTTTGGATACATTGAGTCTGTTTTCTTGGCCATGTGATCTCTGAAATAGGTGTTTTAGTGGATCCTGAAAAGATAGAGGCTGTTATCTCATGGAAACCACCAAAGAATGTGTTTGAGGTACATATTTTCCTCAGTATAACTGGGTATTATCATCGTTTTGTTCGTGATTTTTCACGTTTTAATTCACCGATGATAGCTTTGACAAGAAATAATGTTCCATTCCCGTGGAATAAACAGTTTCAGTAGTGTTTTGAAGAGCTAAAGGGTCTCCTTACATCAGCACCAATCTTGGTTTTTCCAGAACCAGGAAAATTGTACATGGTGTATTGTGATGCATCAGGATCAGGGTTGGGGTGCGTTCTAATGCAGGGAAATCATGTGGTTGTGTATGGCTCATGGCAGTTGAGGTTTCATGAGAAGAACTACCCAACTCATGATTTGGAATTGGCAGCAGTGGTCCATGCTTTGAAAGTGTGGCGTCATTATCTCTTCGGTGAGAAATTCATGGTATATACAGATCATAAGATCTTGAAGAACATTTTCTCACAAATGGATTTGAACTTGAGGAAAAGAAGATGGATGAAATATCTTCATATGTTTGATTTTGAATTGATGTACAATTTGGGTAAGGGAAATTCAGTGGTGGATGTATTAAGTAGAAAATCATATGCTCAGGTGGTGAAAAATGCATTAGACCTGTAGTAGTTGATGTCGATTATAGCTGACATGCAGTTGGAATGTGAGGAACAAGGCGATAGAGAGGCCCTCTTTTCGATCTTGTTGATTCCTTAGTTGGATTCACTGGTTAAAGAGGCGTAGATATCGGATTCTGAGTGTGTGACCATGGGGTCGAAACTCAATGGTGGGGAGACCATTGAGGGTTGGGAAGTTAATGGTGATTCAGTTTTGTGTTTTCGGAATCTGATGGTTGTACCCGTTTCTTGTCAGGAGGATCTTCTCAGGGTGTATCATCATTCCAGGTGGGTTGTTCATCCTAGAATTCAGAAAATGTGTAAAGCATTGAAAGCACAGTTCTGGTGGGCTGGTATGAAAAGAAGAGTGGTCGAGTTTGTTTCGAGATGCTTTACTTGATAGCAGATCAAGGCAGAGCATCAGAGGCTCGTGGGAATGTTCCAGTCTTTACCAAAATCTGTTTTGAAGTGGGAGAAAATAGCGATGGATTTTGTTATGGGTCTCCAAATAACTGTCAAAATAACGACACCATTTGGGTGATAGTGGATCATCTAATGAAGTCATCCCATTTCATTCCAATTATCGAATCTCATACAGTGGAGGATCTATCCAAAATTTATATCTAGGAGGTGGTAAAGAGGCATGGTGTTCCAGTTTCAATTGTATTAGATAGAGATCCGAGGTTTACATCTTGTTTTTGGAAATCCTTGTATCAAACCCTTGGGACACAATTGTCTATGGGCATGGCGTATCACCCTCAGATGGATGGTCAATCCAAGAGGATGATACAAACTTTGTAGGATACGTTGTGGGCTTGTGTCATGGATTTTGGTGGCTCATGGGAGGAGCACTTGTCATTGGTTGAGTTCTCCTACAATAATAGTTATTAGGCAACCATACATATGGATCTGTTTGAAGCATTGTATGGGCGGTCGTGTTGTTCTCCACTATGATGGGTGGAAACAGGTGAGTCCTCGATGGTTGGACCAAGCCTTTTCCATGAAACTATGGAGAATATCAGGTTAATCAGGAAGAGAATGGAGACGGCTCATAGTCATCAGAAATTGTATGCAGATCATCATCGATGGTCATTGGCGTTCGAGGTAAGTGATCATGTTTTCTTGAGGATCTCTCCAAGGTTGGGGCATCGTTGGTTTGGGAAGCAGGGAAAGTTATCTCCAAGGTATATTGGACCTTTTGAGATTTTTCAGTAGGTTGGTGCAGTGGCTTATCGTTTGGCTTGGCCACCTAGGTTCAGTGCGATGCACAATGTGTTTCATGTGTTGTAGTTGAAAAAGTATCAGTCGGATCTGGGCAATGTTATTCGATAAAATTATGTTGAGATAGAGTTGGATGCTTCGATGGTGCATGTGCAAGTACGGGTTGTGGATAGGCAAGAGAAAGTATTGCGGGGTAAAAGCATCATTCTAGTTTGGGTTTTTTGGCAGTATGTCCAGATCCAAGAGGAGACTTGGGAGTGGGAGAAAGAGATGGTCGAGCAATGACTTGATCTCTTTCGAAAAAAGGCGGGTTCACTACTTTCCAAGGATGGAAAGTCTAATGGTGGGGAGAATTTAGCACCCCCAGTTTGAGGTATGTAGACTTTTTTATGCTTATTTATTTGTTTAAAGTGAATGGGATGAGTTGAGAAGAGGTTGGGAGAGTTTGGAGTGGTTTTGGATAAGTTTGGAGGCTTGTCTTAGGGAGAACAGTTTGAGCACGGTTTGGGGAAACCGTGCGAGTTCTCCAGGAAACCGTGCAGGGGGAGATAATAGCCTTTGCACGGACAGCGAATGGTTTTCCAAACCATGTGAGGAAATCGTGCGAACCACTCCTCTCGAGGTAGTAGCGTGCACGCGGTTAGCACACAGTTTGTCAAACCGCATGGTCTAAATGTGCGACCACTTAAAAATATGGTTTTAAAACCCAGGTTCACTAGGGCTTGCCTCATTCCTCTCCAAACCCTCTCCCACTCGAGCCTCACTCAGGATTTTGGGTTCTCAGGGGTTGAAGGTTATCTTCTGCTGATTTTGGAAGTGTTTTAAAGAGGTTTCTTGGTGGATTGAAGGCGGTTTCTCCTGGGTAAGTCTCTCCTCTTGGGTTCTTTGTGTTTTCCTCTAGATCTACATCTCCCTCTCTCTTAGTTTTATAGATCTACACCCTTTGTGTGTAGATATATGGTTGTGGTTTCCTGGGATGTTAATTTTAAGTCTAGTGGATGTTAGGGAATGAGATCTAGAGAGGTTTCAGTGGTGCGTTCACCGGTTTTGAGGAGTAGTTGCTTGTGGGTCGATTTTACTGGAACCCTAAAGGTAGGTGGCTTCTCTCTCAACTCCACTTGGTTAGAACTAGTGGTTTTTGTTACAATTATTTTTTTTTCTTGAAATTAATTATGATATTAAGGTTTGAAACTTGATGGAAACTCATTCGGTGATGATTTGGTGGTTTTTGAAATAAATGGGTTATTGTTTAAAAAAGGGGTTGTTGTGTGATTTTAAGATGTTGATTTTGAAATTATTGGTGGTTGATTATAAAAAATATGTTTTGTGAAATATGTTTTTCAATAAAAGAGTAGTTTTATTGAAGTGTGGGTTGACATGGAAAATGGTTTGAGGGTGTATTCAATAAATTCATGATTTATTGAGGTAACTTGACATGTTATCGTTGGAATGTCGTTCGAAATAATTAGTTAAATTGGTATTGGAAATTGTTGTGTTGTATGATGTTGGTAATTGTGTATTGAAATGTTGTGGGGATTTTGGTGATGGGCTTGAAGTCCCACACCAGTGTTAGGAGGGTGATGGGCATGAAGTCCCACACCAGTGATTGGTGTAAAGTCCCACGCTATGAAGGAAACAAGTTGGCTGTGAAGGTATCATCGTTAAAGTAATACTATGATTGAGTGAATGGAATTGGTTGTGTGAAATAATGGGTGTATTATTGTGATATGTATGTGGTCTTGAAAAAAGGTGAATGGGATGGGCGGGAAATCCCACCATTTTGGGTTGTCAGGTAGTGGGTGTGAAGTCCTTCTAGCTGAAGATGGGGTGAACGAGTTGGGCGGGAAGTCCCACCGTTATGGTTGCTTTGTTGTGTGTTGCTTTGAATAGATGAAAATTGTTATGGAAATGTGAAATGGTTGAATTATATTCCTTCTGTGGCATGGTTTATTGGGCTTCCCTATGTGTCATGTTTGGCTCATGGCATGCTTGTTTGGTTTTCCCTGGGTTTACTTTGTTTGTGTGAGATGGCTTGGTAAGGGTGTGTTTGGCTTTTTTTAATGGATGAAGTTGTGATTATTTTATATAAATTGATTTATATAAATGTGCAAATGGTTTTATCCTATTGGTGTGTATAGGTAAGTCAGTTGGGGAAATCCTACTGAGTATTAGTACTCACCCCCTACTTTGGCACTCTGGTGCTTTTATAGATGTCGTTTCCCAAGACATAGGTAAAGGTAAGGCATCTCATTGATAGTGGTTCGTGGTGATGCTTGGGGTATGTGGTGGAGCTTGGAGCTTGGATCTTTGTGTGGAGTTGTGGTGGTGTCATGGCTCATGGTGTTTTCTTTTTTGGTTTCCGCTTTGTACTCTGATTTTTCGTGGACATGTCTAGTGGAATGGTTTGTGATTTGTGATGGTTTTGTCAGTATCACATGGTTGGGATTGAAAGTTCATGAATCTTTAGTTTTTTGTTGGTTGAGTTGGGTTTTCTACTTAAGGGAAAATCATTCCCCACTGTTCCTTGAAGCCTTCGGCATTTATTTCCAGCCTTTGGCACCTTGGGAACGTCGCTTAAGGCCAAGTGACCCTCACCGCCTCCTCAAGCCAATGAGGAAGGGGTGGGGTGTTACAAAATAGCCATTAAATTAGTGGTTATGAATATTATTAACTAAATTATGAAAATATATGGTCTATTAAAATACATGGTTGAATTAAATGGTTAAAATTTAATTATAAGTGAACATAAGCACAAATTGAATATAAAGGTAATGTGTTTATAAAAAACTTTTTTTATGCTAATAAAGTTATTTTATCCTAATAAATTAAATTAATTACAATTACAAAATGATATTAATTTAATATATATATATATATATATATATTCAATATTCAATCAAATATTTCTTTTCATTCATCCAATAAATTTTATAAGCCTAAATTGAGAACAAAACCAATTTTACACATAAAAACCTATATGTTTATAAAGGCTCTTTTACTGCCTTTTAATGGAGAACCTATTTTAAATAAAATTTTTAGAACTTTTATAAAATTTATATGTCAAAATAAATTTTTTATAAATAAAAATATAAAAATTATCCTAGAGTGGTTTTTTGGTATTTTTTGTGAAGTTTCCTTTTTTGATGAATAGAGAAAAATATTGATTTTTAATTTGAAACTTATTTTTTTATAATTTATTTATAAGTTTAAATTATATTTTTTATTGGTTTTAAATTATTATTAGAAAATTTTATATCAATTAATCCAGTATATGTAATTTTATTTGATTTGACTTTGAAATTTGATAAAAAAACATCTCAAACTTTTGAACATTTTTACTTTAGAAACCCGCTTTGTCGTCTAGTCTATGAAATTAAATTTAAATTAATTTCTACCACTTATATGATTGGAATTTGAAAAAATGTATTACATATTTAGAATCAGAATAATTTATAATTTCTCATAAGTTTAATTTAGTTTTTTACAAAAAAGATCAATGAATATGATTAAAATTAATTACATCAATTAAGAGGTAAATTAGCTTAATAAGGGACTAAACCTTAAACTTAAGAGAAAAAATGACATATAAACTTGAAAAAATAAATTGGACAACTATTTAAACCCTATTATACGTTTTAGATAATTTTTCTAAATATTTTATCTAGTTTTCATAGAAAAAACATGGTTGGAATTTACTTTAAATTTTTTTACAAGAATGCCACTCCTCATCCACTATAGAAAGGCACCCACCCCTCCCACTTTTTAACACCTATAAATCCATTTGGACCACCAAAATTATAATAAAATAATCTCCCAAAATTCCTACCATAATCCTATAATCCCATCTTTGCAAAAAAAATCCAACCAAAGAAGTCATTTTGTATGAAAAAAAAGGAGTTACCTGAAAATGAGGTAACATTCGTCAATGATCACATTCATTTTATTTATTTCTAAACACCTTAAATTGTCCTTATTACATGATTATATAATAAAAATAGAATCCTTAATATACTTATATGTTGTTTTTAATGGTTATACCTGATCCTACACACACTTCCATCAAATGGGTTACAAACTTACCATTCATGTGCGGCAAACTATCACCTCACAAAACAATTTTATTTGTTTTTAATTTACCACCTATCATTGTAGTAATTATGATGGAAATGATATTTATATATGATATAACTTATATTTATAATTTTTTAATCTTATTTAATTTCTATACAACACATAACTTTATGCTTTCCATTTTCTGGGGATATGTTAACATCGTTTGTGGAAGTGTGGACTACCACCTCCTCAAAGCGATGTGGTTCATTCATGCTATACGTGGAATGTATAAAATATGATTTTAATAAAAATATGTTAAATTTATAACATTAATATGGTACTTTAATTATAATATAATTATAAATATATATCATTTAATTTTCATTATTTTAAACACGATAAGGAAATAGAAGTAGTGTTCATGGATACATACGACCTACTGTCACCATGAACGGTGAATTTCATTTACTATATCCAAATATTATAAATTAATATAAATAAATATTTTTTGAATATAAATATCATTTAAATCATGGTTTACATTCTGTGTATTATGAAACTATGAGAAAATTAATAGGAACAACATGTAACAAGTCAAAACATAATCAAAAGCTAGAAAATTAACACCCAAAATAGTGAAAATAACGAAAGATTATAACAAATAGTTAATAAGATATTATAAGAAGTTAATATATGATATTATAAATATGATTTTGGTTCTGTTTTAAGTTAGTTAAGTGCTTAAAATCATTATATATGAGGTTAATGGATGTTTACCAAAAAAGAAACACAAGGTAAGGGATTTTCATCTCACCTTTTTTACATCTGTGAGATAAATGTCATATTCACCACTTAATTATTTTGTGTGGTGTGTCTATTGTCCATTTTGATATATTATATCCTGAATTATTTTATCCTCAAGGTATTTTTTTAATTTGAATTATATCTTCTAAGGGGATTTGAGTTAAAAGTCACCAAGTGGTAAATAATTTCATAACACGATTCCTTTTAATAGGGTTATATTACTTCCCTATTGTAATTAATATTTTAAGATTATGTGTGTAATTAATTTGTACTGTATATTTTTTTATTTAAACCTATTTTTTTTTACATTTTAGACGCTTAATCAATTCATTGATTGATTCTCATATCAACATTATGGTCTTTTCAAGGGTTTAATTCACAATCTCATTTTTTTTGATATTTGTTTACAATTGAATTTACTTAAAAGGAAATTATTGTATAATTTTTTAATAAATAATTTTATTTTATTCTCCTCTAGTAATTCATGACATTTTCCAAGTAATAGTACTATTTTCCCACTCTTTGGTAGTCAAATTTTTTAGAAAATAGTTTTAAGAAAACTGGAATTCATTTCTTTCTTTAGTAAGAGAACATATTTTATTTTAAAAACCCCATCTTATAAAAAAGTTTTAAAAAATGTTTCTTGACATATCTAAAAGGATTTATAAATAAATTTTTACCCTTTGTTTATTTTAATTTTTTTTCAAAGTAATCTTCTTATAGATTTCTGAACAAGGCCCTTTTCTAACCTTTTTACAATATAAAAGAAATGTTATTTTTACCTTGTATGACATGTAAAAATTTACCAATAATTATTTCTTCAAATATTCATTTTCACATTTAAAAGATTTATTTTTAAAGAAAATGAATTTAAAAGTGATTTTCAAATAAAATTATTTTAGAAATATTTTTCAAAATGAAAAGGATATTTTCCTCAAGAATGTTTTAAAAGTCATTTTTATAATATTTATCCTTATTTTACACCACTTGGGATATTTTATATTGATAACTTCCATATTATTATTCTATATGGTTTATGATTTATTTGGACGAAGATAATATTGACATTCAATTCTTTGATTTTAGTCCCATTTTAATATTCAATTTCTTATGATCATTGGACATTAAATTACCTCTAATTATCTATATCATTTATAATGAATTTGTATATTTCCTAAACCATATATCATTTTTATATGCCATATTTAATTTTATATGTATTTTATTGATTGGGAAAATATTGATAAATCTGTATCCTTTACTCAACATGGAGATTTGATAAGGAACTATGTTTATTTAAATTGACTATTCGATATATGAGGAATGATTTGGAGATGCACTATATAGGTTGGGGACTGATTAATGAAAGATCTACAAGTTGGGAACCTATCAATGAAATCCATATGGGTTGAGGACCATTTAATGTAAGCCCCATGATGCATCGGTATTCTCATGAGATGAAATTTGTTGGTGAAAAACCCGTGGAGTTTGTTTCTTTGTAGAATAGACAGGTTTCTACCCATAGACATAAACCATATTGAGGATAGATCTTAACGGTAAAGGTATCATGTTCCTGGTAAATATGATGTCCAATAATCAAGTATTTACTTTATTGATAATTTATTTATTATTATTTTACATGAGATTATTTATTTGAAATTATCTATGGATTCATTTCATGCTAAATTTATTGATTAAATGGAATGTGTTTTCAATTTATTACCTTTCTATATTGACTCTTCTCATTGATTAATTATTACTTCTAATGTACTTAACTTTACTAAGCATTTGAGGTCACCCTTATTTTATTTTATTTCCCTTAGATTCCATGAAGTATACTAATAAATATATGAAAGTTCATGCCAGATGGGAAAAGTTATTATCGTAAAAAAAATGTTATAATTTGTGTATTCATTTTAAATATAAGACTCATGTATGTATCTAGTTTACTAAGACTACTAAATTGTTTAGTCCTTTGGGATGAGATTTACTTTTATTTTTTTCCAATGTAATGGCAGTATCACAACAGTGCTGGGCTTGCTGGGGTCAGGTACCTACATGGATAAGGATTTTTAGGGTCCTATTTCACCCTCTAATTAATTGGTTTAAGCTTATATCCCATGAGATAGGTTGGAATGGACATAATGAGTTTTTTTTCACATGCATTGGCATGATGGGTTTATTCATATTTTAGGCATGGACATAATGATTTTGTTAACAAAATTATCGGCATAATGAGTTTTATTAGATTGGTTTTTCTATTTTTATGGTTTTTACACATTTCCATGTTTTTTATCAAGTCATAAAAAATTTTCAAGATGTATTTAATTTCCATGAAATTCCATGTTTTCATGATTAAACCTTTTTTAAGGATTCAACACTTTTAAGTCATGCTCATATGTTATATGATTATTAAGTTGTATTTTACGCTTTTCATATCTTTTAAGCTTTCTTAAAAATATTTCTATGATGTTATGTTACTCTAACATGATTTATGAGAATCATCTAAGATATTTTGATATTTTATTTTGATATTTATATCTTCCTCATGTTCTCCTTCATGATATGATATGTTTTTACCTTACTGAGTGTATGAGCTTACTCATTTTCATATGTTTCCATAATATAGGTTTTTAAGATGATTATATCATGTGGTATGTCTAGAAAAGGGTCTATAGGAGCATGATTATGAATAAATTTTTGTAGGTGTTGTAAATAAGATGTCATGTAGATAATCTCCGAGACACTGAACCTTTTTTGTACTTGGGTTGTGTGACTAATTTTTATAAATATTATTTAAATCATAATATTATTGTATTGTTTATGTTATTTAGATATTGGGACACTTTAGAGTAAACCAATAGGCGACTAAGAAATAATAATGTGCATATTGTAAGAAAAAAAGACAATAGAAGAAGGATTATCCAAATATTCAAAAACCAAAGGAGAATATTGTATATAAAACCAAATATTTTAATAACTCAATTTTATTTGTTTCCTCAATGGAGAACCATTAATAAGTTTGTATTGTTGATTTTGGTTTTTCATTCCACATGTTTAGGAATCAAGATTGGTTTTCAAGACTCAAAGAGTTAGATGAAGGTGTGGTGATTATGGGGAATAATCATCCATAACATATGAGAGTTATTATAATAATTCAGTTGAGGATGCATGATGGTACAATCCAATGCATTAAATATGTGAGATAAATATCATAATTAGAGAAAAACCTTACATATAGGGGAGTTTCATATGTGATTGGTTACAAAAGAACCATTGAAGATGGTTTTATGAGAGTAATCCATAATGTTCTCCTTTCGGTGAAAGGTACTCAAAACGTATTTTTTATTAATTAATTGAGGAGAATTCTATAAGTGGAGTTATAATACAATTGGTTAGTGATCTAGAAACTTTCATATTGGGTCATATTAGAGTCAAACATACCAAAGAGAAAGATTTGCATAGTTTGGTAGAGAAAGTCATTTTGAGGGGTTCCAAAACATTAGAATTTGACTTTTATGAGCATTGTGTGATGGGTAAGAAAAACAGATTTAATTTTATAATTACATCCCATAACATTAATGGGACAATTTACTATATCTGTAATGATATTTGGGTACCACCAACGACTTCCTTATTGGGAGGTAATCATTATTTTGTCACATTTATTGATGATTACTAATGATATGTTTTCATATATGACAGGAAGCATAAGGATGAAGTGTTAGATGTATTCCTCAAATGGAAGAAGAGGATTTAAAATAAAAAAAAGAAAAATCAATAGACTAAGATCATGTAATAGTGGAGAATACAAATTATATCCATTCAAAAAAGTTTTTCCAGATGAAGGGATTTTGAGATACTTTACAGTTCCTAGAACACCATAACCTAATAGAGTAGTAGAATAGATGGACCATATAGTCATAGAAAAGGTATAATGTATGTTATATCCATTAGGTTTAAAAAAATATTCTTATGATTATGTTTTAATGTATGAAACACACATTATGAGATGATTATTGTCTTATATGATTAATGGAAAAATTCAGATAAAGGTTTGGTCTGGTGAGAATGTTTCTGATTATGAAAAACTACATAAATTTGATTATACTTCATTATTTCATATAATAGACTCAAAATTGGATACAAGAGTAAAGAAATCCATTTTTTGGATTTAGTAATGGTGTAAAGGATTTCTGACTATGGAATACAGAATAAAATAAGACAATTAAGAGTCATAATGTCACATTTGATGAATTAGTAATAGTAAAGACAAATAATTCTAAAAATTAGACGGATAACTCATATAAATTTGTGAATAAATTGAAAAAACTCCACCAATAATTGATTAGAATCCATAAGTGACAACATGTAGTAATTTAATTGATATCCCAACTAAATAAGATGATTCCTTATAGTAGGATAATAAAAAACTTGATATTATCACAACTTTAAATCATGAAAAACCATATGAAGACCTTCCATGTATAATGATATGTTTTTTATGCTCTTTCTATATTAAAAGATGTTGTTTTCAAAAAATATTGAGATATTTTGGAAATAAAAGAGATGCACTAGCATAATTCATCTATGGAATATGAAATGAGTTCTCTATATCAGAATCATACATGAGATATTGTTCCTCCTATGAAGAAGAAGAATACAGTTGGGTGAAGATGAGTGTTTATTAAAATGGAAGATTAAACCAGCAAGAATGGTATTAATTTCCATCAATCTTGATAAATATATCTCATAGTTTAAATACCTATAAGAATCATGGTGGTATAGAGGAGATTAGTTTGAGTAACATCACTTATTTATATTTTTCATCATGGTGGAGATAGTTGATTATTAACCAAAATAATCACCGCCATAAAACACTTGACCACCATAAATGGATTGATCATCTAGAGAATTAAATTTAAATAAAACATTTAAATATTGTAACAAATATTTAATTCTTCTCCTCTTTTATATTACAAATATGTTTTTTTCATGGGAAATATTATAATCGGTTGTATTATGTTTGAATAAGATAAATTCAATGCCTTCACCATGGACTAGGTCATTTGACCAAACCAAATAATTACCATATGTTATTTTATTTATTTATATGTGTGTGAGAGAAAAATCTATAGAAACATTATAAACAACATCTTGAAGTACCAAGATGATATGAGTATGTTTGATGAGTGTTCAGTATATGATGTACATTATAAACTAAAATGTCATTTTTAAATGAAAACACACACTTTTAGTCATACCAAACACACCATGTTTTATATTGATTTGATATTGATTAATACATGTCACAACTGGATCACATATTATTGAACTAAATTATGAGTATAATTTGATTGAATTTTGTTGGTTTTGTGTGAGTTACAGATTTTTTGAATTTAAGTGTCATTTTTAAATTGAATATACACACTTTCATTCATACCATCAAAATATTGTGTTATATTGTTGTGTGTTTTATTAAAACATGTAAAAAATGATGTATTGATAATTTTATTAAACCATCAATACAATATGATTGTATTTTCAATAAGCAACATACATTTTTATAAAAATACCACTTTTAAATAGAAATCATTAAATTTTTTGTCATACCATTCACATTATGTATCATATTTACGAGAGTATGATTCATATACATTAAAAATGAATTATGAATTATTTTAAAAATATATTAATATGATATGATTTATTTTTGTTGGTTTTAATGAGAAACAAATTTTTTGAACTAAAATTATCTTTGTGTCAGATTGATGTGAGGTTAATTCCTAAATGTTATAAATTAATTAAGAATATTTTTCCTAAAGTATAAAAATAATATGATAATGTTTTATAATTTTCATTAATTTTCTTATGTTTTGAACTAAAACATCAATTTTATATAAAAACATACACTTTCGATCATGTCTGGCACACTGTGTGTTGGGTTGACATGCAAGTGATTCCTTCATGTCACTAATGATTTATTTATCATTTTTCTAATGTATCGATACAATCTATGTATGTTTTTTGAATTTTGAGTGTGTGACACATGTTTTGAATTAAAATATCTATTTTAAATTAAAACATTCACTTTCCATCATAATGGGAACAATGTGTTTCGTATTGAAATGCATTTGATTCATACACATAAAAAATAACTAGTGTATTGTTTTCATTGATTATCATGATAATTTGAGTGTGTTTTTTAATTTTTCAGTGGTTAATAAATGTTTTAAACTAAAATGTCACTTTTATACAAAAAACAATTACTTTGAGTCATTCTAGATACAACATGTGTCAGATTAACATGAAGTCTATTCATTCACATGAAAAATGACTTATAGAGTGTTTTCATGAAGTAAAAAAAGACAATGTGAGCACTTTTTATTAGTTTCGAATATGTGATGCATGTTTTGAACAAAAATGTTAATTTTAAATTAAAACACCCACTTTGAGTCATACCATCCACATGTGTGTTAGATTAGCATGCATTTTATTCCTACATGTCACTAATGACTTTTGATTTTTTTCATGATGTTTAAAGAAAACATGAGAACATTTTCACAGAAAAATACAAATTAGTATCCCTAACATATTATTAAAAGGGATTGAACCCAAAAGAGAATACATTTCATAACTAATAAACATAAAAAATAAAAAATTAACAAAAATATCAAGGGAGAGAAAAAATTCTTCCTTAGTGCATTATCTTTGTTGAAGATTTCATCAAAATTTGACTTTTATCCAAGCATTTTTCATATATGAATATAAGTAAAGGCCTCTATACAAAGTCTAGGATCTTTCTTAAAGAATAATATTATCTATAATTAAAAATAACACTTCATATAAACTCTATTAGTTTGGAATTCATCAATTTTTTGCATCAATACTGATGACTTCAAAACTTATAGATTTGTAATGAAGTTGTATTCTAAAGGAGAGATCATTTTATCCATCAAAAAGGACTTGAAAATATTTATGGGTACCTTTTGTGAAATTCATAGGAATAAAATACTTATATAAGAACCTTAAACTCTATATAGTGTCTAATAATACATTTTAAAAATCAATCAATAGTCATGATCATAAATGAGTATTAATAAACAAACTCTTCATGATCTCTTTGAAATAAAAAAATTGTAATTGTGATATAAAATAAACTCTTTATGATGATTGAAAACATTCTTATAACATGTATTCTACACCATAATTTCTATTCAAATCAACACACACTTATGAATACGTGGGATGAAGACCCTCCTATTAGTTTGAGAAAAATATAAATAAATAAATTATTAATAAATATTTTAAATGAAATTGTAATTATAAATGAAAATACCTCTTTAGGTATTCTAATTTTTTAATGGAATACAATATATTTCAAAAATTTACTAAGATAATAACCATAATCATTGTGATTAATTTATTCTGGAAAATATAAAAATATTAAGATAAATAAGTAATCTATTTTCGTATAAATTTTAATATTGAAATATTATTTTATATACCTTGATACTTCCATTTATAGAAATCCATAGGATTTTTATGATCACTAGCCATCCTCACACCTTGATTTTGACAATATTTTAAAACATCTCTATCATAAAAAACTCATCTTTAAAATATAATATAAAATATAAAATCTGAATTCTATTCATAAAATGATGAAAGTTGTGTATTAAAAATTGATAAGGGTCATTATATGTGATTTTTTTTGAAAATATGTTCTTTAAATAAAAAAAATCTTTAGAGTTTCGAAATTGATTTCAATGAGAAACCAATTATTTTTAAAAAAATGAATAATTGAGGAAAGAAATGAGAATATAATTTATATGTTTATATTTTAGATTATTACCATAAAATTTTTGTTATTAAGAAGATATTTTAATCTACAAGTTTATTTTAAAATTTTCTGGCCAACCGATCCCATAATATTGAAATTTCAAAGTTATCCAATGAATCTTTTTCTGTAGAAGAGATGTGGGGACTAATGAGTCTAAATATTTGTTATGGTTTTCCCTTCACATATTACTTATATATTCTTGTAAAAAATGAATAGTATTTAACAGTAATTAACAAAGTAGATATATTATTTTACAAATATATTATGAAAATGTTCCTCATGTATACATTCAAAACCAAGGCTCCCATCCATCCATTATTTTAAATTTAATTTTCTCCCTCAATACCAATAATGTATTGAATGGTATACTCATATGTTTGTTCTTAAAATTAATTGTATAATGATTTATTTTCTTTGAACATTTTATCCTCATGAACTTGTAGTGTTAGTAAATACAATAGTTAAATTGGTGGGGTAAAGGAACTCTGAGAAGGTCTTTTTGATTTATTGGTTCATCCTTTAGATTTATTAGATTTGACCTTCAATTTCCCCTTATTTTCCTTTATATATAATAACATTAATCATTTTAAACCTTTTATTAATTTTTTGTTAATTTGTTTTCATAAAAACAAATTATAAAGGACATACCTTGTTATTTACAAGTATTTTTACAAGACCAAGTGACCATGATATGAAATTTTCAATAGCATGTGGGATCTTATGAACATACGAATCATCAAGGGGAATACGTAACTCTATGATCAAATATTAAGATATATGAATACTTACTCTCACATGATATTTTTGAAGTTGTTTGTTATGTGGAACATCTCCTAAGATATTGTATATTGTACCCCTCACAATAAAGATATGGGAAAGTGATAATAAATATAAATCAAAATCCATTTCACCCTATATATTTTTAATAAAATAATGGAATTCATATCTATATGATCCACATTACAATAAAAAGGTTATGAAAAATTTGATTACCTATGGTATGGATGGTTTTTAAGGGGAATGGATGGCCTCAGATCCTTGGGGGGTGATCTTCAAGTTGTCGTTATTATTGTGTTTTTCTTTTATTTGATCCCTTCACACAAACTTGTCTAACAATTTTGTCTTTCAGTTTAAATTTTCTTATAAATCATTTATTTCTGCATGACATTCATCTAAATTTTTATATTTATCCTCTTGTGTCTTTGATTTATCAAAATATTTTTGAGGTGACACTCCAAAATCTTCACCTCTATTGTGACCATATTTTTTCTGTTGCTTCAAGGCTATTGAAAGTAGCCATTCATTAATTATATATGATGATTATTCTTATGTATAAACTAGAAAAAAATAGGAAAATAAATATTCATTTTTATGTAATAATTATTTAAAAAAGAACAAATTTATGTTATGTCATACTTATAATTAATTACCAAATTAGTTTTTCATTTTAATCTACCATTTTCTCTCTTTATTTACATGATCTTCCTTCCATAGAACATGATGTGGGATGGAATTGACTTTAGATTTTGATTCATCAACCTATATAAAAACAAAGGAACATAATTGTGTTTTTGTTTCACATCACATAAAATTACTTCTACATATTTAAAATACATACCTTTTTTTCGCGTAAAGCCTACCCCATACTTGATTTACAATAGGGGTGTGTTATTTTTGATGAATGATTCTTATTTTTAGCACTCATGTTCAATTTCAAAATATTAAAAATCCTTATTAAAAGTTATTTATACATGTAATATCAAGTAAAATATTACCAATTAAAATGTTCCTAAAACTATGCATCCTTATGAAGACTAATGAACACATTCCATGTTTCCTGGTTTATCATGTGTGCATATATATGTGGTGGGTGAGGATTTACTTTCCCAACATCGTCCTTGATACGTTGCTTCATAATAATTGTTTACAAGGACATATAATCCTTTATAGTGACTATTATTATAAATTTTATTCTATAATCATCAAATATAAGTACACTCATTATGGGATTTTAAAGAGTAAATAAACATTTAATTATTTTAGTTTTTAGTAAAATACAGAAATTATATGATAATGTTACCCTAATATCTTCAAAAATTAGTGCCTTAATAATAGTAAAATCATTTTCCACAAATTTATATCAATCAACACATTCATTCAAGTGGGGAACCCAATGTAACTAATGAAAATTGACTTTTTAGGGTCAACAGGTTGGTCACCTGCATTCCATATAACCTCAAATTTTATTCATTTGATTTTAACCTTAATAATTTTTGTAAATAATATCACACTATGATTCTAATATTTTTTCCCAAACATAGTCCATTCACTTTAATCAATTTACACAGTTCCAAAATCATAAATATTTTTTCCTCAAGATTGGTAACATCATCATCTGGAGAAACTAGTTGTTCCTCTATATTAGGAGAATTCTCACATGGTGAATCTATTATCTAAAAAATAATTCGAACATTTAGTTTATATTACATAAATATAGTATAGAACACATAATATTATAAGTTAAAAACTATAATTTTTTTAAAAACTTTATTCATATTATTGAAATCCCTTTTTTATTTAAATCTTGATGGGATTTGGACACTATATCGAGTATCCCAATACTCTCATTGTGACCCAATTGATATAAATTACTCCATAAATATTTGGACCAACATGAAATGAGTGTGACATACCAATAAAGTGGTATTCTTCAATGGAATTTTCAGTAGGCCCCACAATTGTTTTAGTAAACCACATAATAATTGATTAATTTTTTTTGTATGATCTAAGAAATAAAATACTATTAATGCCTATGATTCCATTATGAGTGGTTATTCCATGTAACCTTATTTACTAAAATACTCTTTCATGAATCCCAATTCATTAATTTTAACTACACTCTAGTTATGAACCCATTTTCATAAAAAATAGGCACTTGAAATTTTGTATAATCCAAACCCAATATTTACTCAATGATAGAAGATAATAACATATTCACGTGAATTGGATTTCTAATCATGGTAGCTATAACACCTCTTATATATATTACTGAACCCAAAAGGTTCCCACAATGATGATATTTTTAGAAACTAAGGATATATACATCAGATAGGTAATCTGTATATAATTTAATGACTTCCTTAACAATATATCACTTTGTTATAGAACCTTCTATATGACTTAGAGTTTTAAAATACCCTTTAAAAATGTTTATATACCATTTAATGTGATATAACCATCTATAATGTATAGAATCATATATCCATATCTCTCATACTAAGTGATCCATGAAGTGAACCATCATATCCAAGAATGATTAAAAAAATCACAAATTCACTTAATATTATTGTAATTTACATTTTCATAGTTGGAAAAATTTCAATGCCTATCAATTTACTACATATAAATTTGAAAAAGAATCAAATATTGGTAAATATACATAAATATTTTTATCTAGAATGAAATAAAAAGATAAATGAATTAAATATTATAGAAAAAATGTTATTTATTTGATTTAGGAACTTTAACTTCAAATCAGTCATTGACACAATATTCTTGATATTTTATAAATATCACTTTGAAACCTTTTAATCATTTAGGAAGATATAAAAATGATATCTGTCTTTACTAGAAGGAGTGTAAGATATTTTTAGAAGAAAATCCCACCTTTCACCCTTCACTATAACCAACTCTTACTTTATCCCCATATCAATCATATCCAACACATTGTTAATTCCATACTTTATTTTTCTAGGTCCATTTAGTAATGTTCCAATTACACTATCACATACATTTTATTTATACATGAAAAAATAAAGAATATTTCTGATGTACAAACAATTACATTATGGAAATTTTTAAAAAATAGATCACTTTCTACAACTAGTATTCATAAGGGTTTTCAAATAAGTTTTACCAAAAATGATTACCATATCATTTACTTTTTCAAAATTTTATCACTTGTTAGTGGAGATGGCATTGTACCTAAAGATACTCGGGGATTTACAGAAGCATGAAAAAGGTATTTTAAATTTTTTTGGATCAAATTTATGTTGAAATATAAAAATGGAATACCCCAACCCTGATTCAACAACGAATCAAATGAAAATTAATTATTCATGAAGAATTAAAATGAAATATAAAATTGAAATTTTATTGCATCATATTTTTATCAGAAACTTGTTTCACTCTTCATTAGTAATAATTACTCAAAGGAATTGAATCTATAACACTCTATATCATCCACACACAATCTAGAATATTGATTTATCATTATCCTATAAAGTCTAGGTGCTAGAATACATAATCAATGGATCTTTTTTTGTCACTGTGATTACGGAAAATTAAACAAATGATCCTCAAACTCAAATAAAATTATTCTTGATCTTCCCCTTGATTTCTCTCTCTTGGACCCAAGAGAGGGGTAGAGAGGAGTGATAATTCAATAAAAAACTTATCATTATTATTTGGGGTCATAAAATTTCTTAAAAACATAGGTTATTTCTTCCATAAATTTCATTTTGGTTCTTATGGGAATTAACCCTTTAAACATACAAAAAAGAAAAAAAATACTTAAAACTTGCTGAAATGTCAGAGATATTTAATTAAATTCTTGAAATAACTAAAAATTATTATGTTATAAAATAAAATTTATTAACTTTACCTTACTCTCCTATAAATATTAAATATACATTGAATGTTAAATATTAAATATTCAATTGGAAAATATATTTTTCATCATATCCAATGAATAACTTATGAATATAATAAGTAAAAAAATTTAATGTTTATTATTATAAACTAAAATAATATTGAATTTATTTATTTACATTATGATCTTACAGAGTTAAAAATTACCCAACCACCACTTTGAGGCCCGCCAAGTCCTAAACTTCAATTCACTAAAATTTTCCAAGATTATAAATATGATTTGTGTGTCACCATATTGGCCCATATCTTGATAGAAGTGAGTGATAATCATAGACTATGAGTGAAGTATTACAACCCACCAAGGCCCCTAAGGAGACAAAGTTTAGTCATAGTAATGATTACCTCCTACAAATACATGTCGTGTAATATAATCTCTTTATCTTATGATATCTCATAATGCACGATGCACACTTTATGGAATCATCCTTTTTTTACTTTATTTATTCATGACCTTAATAAATAGACTTACCTTTAATCATAGTATCTATGGATTCAATAAAGGAACTACATTCCTAGTAAACAAGGCTTGATATATCTCATCCTTTTGAAAGTGAAAAAATATTTCTCAAATATTCAACTAATGTCATACCAGTAAATACAAACCCAACACTAGCTACATGTCCACACCATAAATGTCATGGTTTTCATCTTGAATCAAAGTATGTGATCAAATTATATACATTGATATTGATCTTAATTCGAGAGGCCAATACCCATGATCATAAATAGTAATAACCAATGGAACCTAAAACATGTTTTGTTATTATTAGAATTTCAATCCTCATGATCTCATTTACTTGAGACCCCCAAGTGAAAACTTCATGTAAGGAAGTATCAATGGTTATGAGCCCCTGAAAAATGATTGTTAGACATCATTTGTGTCCATATAATATGATGTATATTGACCATATGAAACACATTTAAGATTAATTTTATAGTATATTGAGGTTCTCATTATATATGAGAAATGCTATAATATATTTATATGATAAATAATTTAAGGACATTTCCATATAAATAATGGATGTAAAATTTATGACACTCTTGTGGTAAGTATACATCATGAGTAAATATCTATATACATGATTTTGTAATTAAAAATTTATTTTCAAGTTGTGTCTAGGGAACCCACTTTTACAACACACTAACTTGGACTAGAGACAAATTACTAATAATCAAACTATTAGCACTCACATGATAAGATCATGTTTTTTATGATTTATGGATTTAGTCATTGGGATTGACATATTTTCATACATGAATATTCTACTATTAGTAACATAAAATACTTGAGTAAAACATCCCAAGAGATTATATCAATGAGTATAACATTTTTTACTATGTTATAATCTATAAATATTGTTTATTACCTCTGATACGATTAAAATAATTGAATTTATTTACACATATTATACTTGTTTAGCTATATCAGAAGAAAAACGTTACTTGAGATATGGATATCACAGGCTAAAATGAGATTTTATTTCTCATTTCATTAGTGAAACAATTATATCACATCATTGTTATCATATGAAATACTAGTTTTTACCCATTAAAACTAGTGTTCCATTCTCTCTAATTACTAGTTAGACAGTGACAGTGAATTTTCACAAAAAACTTTTTAATTAAATTCTTATTTTTCAAATAATTCACTATAGTGGCACAACCCAAGGTTTATCTCGTGAAGGCCACTCACAGCACACTAAATTTATATAGTCTCTATTATAATATAACTAATGTAAAACTAATAAACTTATATAAATGAGGGGGGTTAATTATTAAATACATGATATATCTATATATATATTAATGAAAAAAATAAAAATAAATGACATAAATAATTTGTAATAATGAAATTTTTTATCTAGAGGGTTCATAGTGATGTTAAAGTTGTTATTTGAAATATGTGACAAATTGTTTTATTCGATTCAGAGACCAAGCCTTTTCACTCTAAACCGTCCCATTCGAAATATATTACCCTACAAAGAGACCTATTCATTTTAGAGTAATCTATTCTAAATCAATACTTAATCCAAAATGTACTATTTAAATTAATTAGTTATCAATGAGAAGTAAAATGAGTTAAAGGTAACATATGCCAATGAGTTCTACCATGGATTGAAATATTGAGAAAGCACTTCACATGCCACCTTGTTTTGAATTTTTTTGACTATTTTTTCGCTTCCACCATTCCTAGTGCTATCAACTCCTCACCCTGTGCTGATCATCAATCTAAAACCTACCTCACTCACACAGCTGATTTAGTTTTCCCACCATAATTGGTCTGTTCATATCCTATTCTTCCCAATAGGTTTATTTAAGTTTGATCCTCATTGAAGGACACCCTTCTTAGATCTATGAGATCTCATTCAACACCCATTCCGATGATTCTTGAAGTTTTGATGGAGGATATGTTTTCATTATTGGTGGAATATTAATTGGTTCTCAATTTTATGGAAGGTGATTTTTTGGTAGGTATTATCTTCAATTGGTGGACTATGGAGGTCCTATTTATCTTGGATCACCCACTACTCTTGATGTTTTAGTCTTTTATAGGGACCCCAGGGATGGATTCTCTGACTAGGGTTACAGTGTGGAATCAGAAAGACTTCATAATGGTGGTTGCCTATAGGGGTGATTTTTTGAAGGCCTGGTCAAAGAGCACCAAAGTTTTAGGAAAATAGAGATTCAACTTGTTTTGGTGGTTGATAGAGGTTCATTCAGGTTGAGGTACACCCCATGTGCTGGTGTGGATTAATATCACTTTCCACCCTCTCCCCTTCCATAACCTATCCCTACCCCATGGAATAGGAAATTCTATCATCTTTTTTTATGGGTGAAAAATCATTATATTAGGCTTATTGAATCCTCAATAGATTTACTATGCATGGAGGTTAATCTCTCCAAACCTTTAACATCATGAATCCTCCTCCGTGCTGGAGAGTGAATCTGTTGGCATCAACGCATATTCTATGCCTCTCACACTTAATTATTCCTACAATTACATATTCAAGGTCATGAGTTTTCAACCTATAGGAGGAATAATTTTGGATTCATGTTGTCTCCCTCAGTGGATAATTTTTCTTCAAGTATGGTTCCATCTATATTACCTAGTAATGTTCAGGTTTTCTTAGTGATGATAGGTCCATAACCTAATGAAAAATCTTACTATCCTTTTCATCTTTCCCCGCAATCTTCGATTGTTAAGAATTATTCTCCAAGATTGAATATCCCTGATCACCCCACTAAGGTAAAGTAATATTCATGCCTTATTTTGGTGGTTTTGTAGATGAGTCGGGAATTCATATTTTCATAATTAGTGTCCCCAATCCTCTCAATATTTTCTACATCTTTTGGTTCGACCCTCTAGTGTGGTAAAGAAGTTGTATTCCAATAAATCACTCTTTTAGGTAACAATATAAGGGATCTAGGACCTTATATATTCTCTCCCCAACCTATGTCTAATTGTTTTGAAGTGATGTATAACTATGGACCACTCTCAGTAGAGTTGGATTTTTATGATCTAGCTACTTGTTCATGCTTATATCCTCCTATCAGTGTTCGTACAAGATCTTAATCTATCCATGAGTTGACCAATACCCCTTACCATACAAAAGTACTTTTTATGTCAAGCTCTAAATCTAGTTATTTCTCTGGTGATGATATCTCTTATATTTTGGAATTCCTATAGGCTAGGAGCACATGTGAAGACTCATTTTATCTCTAAGTAACTATACTACAAAACCCTCTTTCATGGAGGTTCTCAAACCTAAAAAACACCCATCCAAATTTTCATAAATTTCTTATAGTATGTTCCTATGAGATTTAATGCATGTAAATTCTACAAATCGACATATATAGTCTTTTTTGTAAAAATAGCATTACATTGGATCTGGTTGACGTCTCCATACAATGTATCACCACCAGGGTATGTTCTGGATACATTTCCTACTTATTATCCTTTTTTATGGAAAGTATGATGTGATGGCTAGGTATATATTATGGCAGGATCTTAGATCCTTCAACCCAAGGAACTCATACTATTTAATGAGTGGTGATTTCAATGTTATTTTGGTTTCTTTAGAAAATAAAGGGGAAGGGTATACCCTAATAATGCTAGGTAGGAATTGAATAGTTTTGTGTATTGAACTAGTATCATGGATATGTTTTATCAGGTGATAAATAAACATAATGAAACAACTAGAAATGGGGTATTGAAACAATTTTTTTACTCAACCAATGCTTTTACAACCTCCAATCCATTTAAATTCACCCAAAATTCTCTGATATCCCATATCTTTTTGGAACTCTGTGACCACTACCCACTTTATATCAACCTAGAACCAATAAGAGATGGTTGTGGTGTTTTTTCCTCTTAAGCTACTGGCCTTATGATCCTATATATCACCACATGGTTTGGGTGTACATGAATAAACCTATACAAGGAAGATTGTGTGTTGAAATTCATAAATAACTTAAGTGTCCAAAAGGATATATGCTGACATGGATTAAAAATAACCCCCACTTTCATGTTCTTGAATAATTTAAAGAAAATATTGAACATAATGAGGCCAGACTCAAGGAAGGCTGGGATAATGATTTATTCGAAGATACCACCCATAAGAGGATATACTTTTTAGAGATTCACTTGGAGAAAGTGAGAGGGGTCTTTGTTTAGTCCAAATGTAAATGACTTAAATAAAATAATAATAATACCATATATTTCCAATATTTCATCATCAAAAATAGGTAGGTTAGTAGTCCAAACATTTTCATAGAGGATTGTACCTTAAATAAAAATATCAAGGTGGTGGGGGTTATGTTTGAGGCCCATTTTAAATCCCTACTTGAAGAAGCTAAACCATGTATGTAGGTAGGTCACCTGAGGGTCTATGAAGACTTATTTAATATTTCCCATATGTTGTGATAGATCATAATAACTTCTTTGTAGAAGGAATCCCAAAGGAGAGGGAAGTATGGGAGGCTATCAAATGTCGCATCCCAGAAAGCTCCCCAAGCCCGTATTGATTCCTAGGTTCCTTTTATGTTGATTATAGGGATCCTGTTAAAAAGGAATTAGTGGAGTATATTTAGGTTTTTTAGGAGGATGAATTATCCTAGCGTCGAATGAAAATACCTTGGTTCTTATACCAAAAGTGAAATACCCATCATATTTGAGACAATTCAGACCCATTAACATGTACAATTTCCCATACAAGGTTGTTTCTAATATTTTAAATATAAGTCTATCAGTGAACCATAAAAAAATAAACCTTTAAGGAGAAAAATGGTTTTATCAAGGGAAAATACATCTATATTTCTATAGGCACAATTGGATAAATGATTGGTGACATTAACAAGAAGACTCAGAGTTCTAATATTTCCTTCAAATTTAACAAGAACAAAGAATATGAAATGTTGGAGTAGAAATTCATTGTCAAGGTTATGAACGTCATGGGATTCTCTACATGGGTTAGATACTTATTTTTTTTATTTTATAGATCCCCTTGGCTCTCTATTACCTTTATGGGTAGGAAATGTGTCTTTATACAGCCATTCAAAATTGTAAGGATGGGAGAACTATTGTCACCCAGCATTTAAATATTGGTTTATGATACCTTCAATAGATAACTTGAAAAAAAAAATCTTAATGGAAGAATTATTACATTTTTATGCTTGGGTGATTTCATTGGATATTACGACCTCTTTACCGATGATATTGTTTTGTTTGTTAATGAACTAGAAGAAGATTATGAGGCTTCAACAAGGTCATAGAGGAGGACTCATAATAGAATTTCCAAATCATTAATTATGAGAAACGTTGAATTTATATTTCAAATTATTGTTTAGAATGGATCTTAAAGATTATTGAAAATTACTTGGGTATTCATTGGAGGCGCTTACCCATGGATTACTCGGGAGCCCCAATATCTTATAGTAGGATATGCATCTGACACTTTTAGGGAGTGTTTGAAATGATATATAACCACATTAACAATTGAAAAACCACTTCCTATGATTTTCAACCTAGATCAACCTTATTAATTGTATCCTCACCTTAATTACTAGGATTTTTTTAGTAATAAAGGTGCCATAGGTAGTTAGCAGCGATATTGAAAAACTCATGTCAACATTTTTATCGAATTCCCACTATGATGAGATATTTCATTGGTATTTATGGGCTAGGATAACCAATAAAGTGGATAAAGGTTGTATTAACTTGAGTAGAATCATAGGAACTATTAACTACCTGCAAACCAAGTTATCTTGGGAAGTTATTAAAGACCTAAACCTTATATCCAAGCTCTAAGTGAAAAATTATGGGAAGGTCTTGAGACATCCTTCAGTTAGGGTATCCTGTTTATAGAAATTGCTCCAAGGGAACATCCTAGTTCTATTGGACCACTCACACTGGATCATTGTATGTGGTGAGATCAAATTATGGAACCAAAACTGGGTAAGATCCATGCTTTTTTCCCTAGGTTCTCAATTCTGGATGTGTAATTTAAGAAATACAATATTGATCCTTTTTTAATCAATACCATTTTTAACAAAGATAAACATGTTATTTTTTCCTGTATAAAAATGTCTTACAAGATGGATATGTGTGTGTTCACAATCACATCATCAGGGGTATTCTCAGTGAAGGAATATTTCCATGTTCTATATGTGAAGTAGGTTCATGATGGTTTGGGTAGTATTATCTAGTAAAATTATATCCCACCAATGTATAAAATCTAAATTTGGTGTATCCAGAATCATACAATTTTCACATAAGAAGAGATAAAATGAAAGGAAATCATGTTTTCCTCAAGATGCCTTTGTTCCAAGAATTCAAATAAGGGATGAACCAATCACCTATTATTTGATGGAGAATGGTGGTGGAGACATTCTATAGTTATATTTTAGTGGTGGTGGAAATAATAGTCAAGAAATGAAAGTGAGGATGATTCACCTCACAGCTCGATTCTGGTGTATATGGGAGGCTAGGAACATGGTCCTATGTGATGGTTACTTAGTTCATGGATGGTTTTAGTTATAAGGACTAGATTAAAGGCTATAGACCCAACATCACTTTTTAAAGATTTGGATATTTATCTTTTTAAGAAGATCATGACTAGTAGAGGCTGCTCTTCTTATATTCAGGGAGAGACACCTTAGGGGCACTGGATTCATTAGTTTCTACCTCCCAGGGGACTTAAAATCAATATATATGGAGAATGAAACCTTAGTTTAGTATAGGGGAGGAATTTTATATGACTCTAGGGGTTAAATGATCACCCCCTTTAGTGCTTTCTATTGGTAAGGTGACTCGCTTTTTACCAAGGCTTGTGACATGCTCACTGGTATAGAGCTCTATCAAGATAAAAACTTTGATTTGGCCTCAGTTGAAATTGACTTGATAGTTCTGAACAAATATCTTCAAGTCTATATTGAAACTACTTGGTCTATTTTATATCAGATTCATAGATGCAATACTATGATAAAAATTATATTGACCTATTCCATATATGGGGAAAATGATATAAAGTTGACGATTTTATAGTTTTGCAGGATAATATGGATCATATGTGCAAGAAATTTATGAGTATTGGATCCCTTATCCTATTTTCATTGATATTATAAGAGAGTATTCCATTAGGTGACACCAATTTAGACCCCCATGTCCCTCAGGTCCCCTTTCTTGTTAATAAATTTCTTATAGTGTTGTTGTTTAATGGAAAATGAGTGAATGAGGAGGAAAAAGAAAGTTGTAGGGAAATAGGGTTTACCACACACCATAATCATTATAACCACTACTATAATATTACAATAAAACATCATAAATCATAAAATCACAATCAACTCAAAACACCACTACTTCCCCCCTTAAACAATAATGAGATTTAGTTCTCCACAAACATGGAGATAAAAGGAGCATAATGGGTGAAAAAATAGAAAACAAAAGAAAATAATGGAATATGAAGAGAGATAAGATAACATATATTGAAAAAATAAATAACTATTGTAGTATCTAGTCTCCACCTTATCCAACTGAAAATTTCTATCCCTTGGAATGAAAGAGGAGGTTCATATTTATAAGGAATAGGGTGGGAAATTTTCTTTCCAAATTAGACCTCTGAAAGTTTTAGTGTGGTTAACACATTAAATAGGAAATTTTGGAGAAGTTACCTTCTTAAAAATTATCCATACACATATAATTCATCTACTTAAAAAAATTAAACCTTTTAATCTATGTATTTATGGTGTTATGTCTAAATCACTATTAATAAATTTTCTAGATCGGTAGTCTTTTCATATTCCCATGCTATGAATTCCCATTAATTTATGACCTTTAGGGAGGAAAAATTTCACATTTATACAGTGGATGAAGCTTTTCCCTAGTATATTCTCTATCTGAATGTGAAATTTAAGCTCATTTCGGTTGGTTCTTTGTGAGATATGGGACCATCTTTAAAATTATCCATATCTCTCCATAGATTTCAATGCCAGACTTGTGAGCTTTATTGGGGTATAAAAATGTTGGATTGTTATTTGAATTTTGTAGGATTAAATGTATCCAAATTAATTTTTAATCCCAAAAAAAGTAACTTCATACTTTGTATTTGTTTATAAATTGTTATGATTAAAATAAAATAGAAAATAAAAATAGTTTAAAGTCCAAAACAAGGTTATTTTAGAAATTAAGGTCAAATTACTACTAAAACCTGAAATTGAAATTTTCCATAAAATAACACTATAGTGGGATTAAAAACATTGAATTAAAGTATAAAATTTGTGAATGTACTAGCTTCATCACTCACCCACACTTAACCATTTCACTCCTAAGGAATCATTTATACTAAGTTCAAAATAAACTTCCCAAGGTATAAATGATAACACTACAAAATCTAAAACATCTAAGGAATTATCATGCCTCCTATGCGGAATTCGAAAAATCCTCAGAAATCATAAATTAAATTCAATATAATGATAATAATCATATTAATTTTTTACTTACTTCTAAATAAATGTATTTCTCTCTTCATTTATGGATTTTGATTTGGAGATTTTCTTATTCTTATGAAAATGTGTGATTTCCATAGGCTTGATATCCCCTAAGTATCGTCACTTAATAGAGAAATAAATTTATAAATCATGTGGTATTTTCATGGGTTTTTCTAAGTAATAAGTTTTTAGGGTGTATAATGTTAAAACTGTAGAGGAAAAATAAGGAGGGTTAGGCTCTAAAGTGAAACAAATACATGTAAAATGTTTCCCTCAAGTATGGAGTGCTCCTTATTTAGATAAAAAATGAATCACATCCAACGATATTTTTACTATTTCATGGAAAGTACACACTTTATATCTTTACTAGAATCATTTATTTTCTTCTCTCTTTCCTCATTTTAGTCGATTTGATTCCACTTTTGATATTTGGAATATCAGCTTATTTGTTTATGTTTTTTGAGGGAAATAGAGGCACTTTGATCTTTAATTTTTTTTTGAACTCATAGAACTTATTTTTAAGGATATTTTAAGACACAAAAAACATCTTTCCATCAAGAAATTTCTTTTTATTAACCAAGGAAGTAATAATATGAAAACACTTTTCAGTATCATCTCAAACAATTTCAACCAAATAATACAGTACATATCGAAAATTCCCACACACTTAAGATCAATAATAATAATGTATTTTATTTATGTAATAGGTATGAAAGTGATAAATTGATTCTAATGTGGATGCCTAATAAGGAATTTAGTGGATACTAGGTGATTAAGAAAGTTCAGATGAAAAGGTGGTCCAATGATTGGAGAGATAAATGTAAAAAAGGGGATTTTCAAAATGATTACTCAGACATACTTGAAATATTCCATGAACTGTAAAATATTTGAAAATTTGGAAAATAGAAATTTTTTTATCAGACAATAGGGTTCAAGAAACTCAAGGAAAAGGGAAATGTTAGTAATATGTGAAAAAGGTTTAGAAGACTCTCGGGTTTGGGAAAATTTTCTTTACTAGACAACACTAATGAACATGATTTTCACAATCAATCAGACTTCCTAAAATTAAAGGATTAGAAACCAATAAATAAAATACCTTCATCAATAATTTTAATCATTAAACATTCAAATTAGTTAGTGAGTAAACAAAATATAATGTTGGTTTGAATTTTCTGAAGTATTATATAAAGCACAAAATCCTAAATCACACTAAAAAAAAGAAAAATAATACCTGAAAATTTTAAATAGAAGATGGTTGAGACTCCCATACACTTAATATTCAAAAAACCTTCAATTAATGATAATAAAATAAAATATAAATGAAGAAAAAAATAATAGAAAAATATAATCTAGATTTATTCATTAGTGGCAGCTTTGAGTTAGGATCCTAGCTTCTAACACATAAAATAAATAAATAAATAAATAAATAATAATAATATATAAAAATTATGAGAAAGGGATATAGCATGGTTTTTACCACCATGTTAGTGATAGGATTTTACTTCCTAAAGTCAATCAGTTCCATTGGGTTATCCTCAATCTGAAGGTGGATGTGGATTCCTTGACATAAATCACCACATCATCTTCTTTCTAGTTCTCTTCATCCCACACTGGTCTAGGAGGAACCCATGAATAGAGTACAATTTCTCTCCCCCTTTTCAATGTGATACAACTTGGATGGGGGTAGAATGATGAATAATAATTCATCATCTTCTTCATCCATGACTTCTTTGACCATTTCTTTATGATCCATTGCCCATTTATTTTCCATTGCATTATAAATGTTTTTATAAGGGAAGTCAAGAATCAATTTCAATTTAATAATGTTAAATTCTAATGAATTAACAAATAAATATTCTTATTTCACCAAAATAGTTTGAACATTGATCTCTTCAGGCATGTCTATCAAGAATTTTTTCTTATTAGGGTCTTGTTCATCTTCTTCAAGAGTAAAAGAGAGGTACATATGAGATGTTTTTTCATTTTCAAAGTGATATCTCTAAATTTCATACATATTTTCATAGGTTTTAACCTGTGTTGTATTGGGATATTTATTAATTTAATATAATATTCATTCCTATTTTATTGTTTATATATTTTAATGGAGGGTTCTATATTATGTTGAAATAAATAATTATTTTGGGGAAACCTGGAAGTATGAGAAGTAGTGTGGAATTGGAAATACTAGGATGAAGTTGTGATCAAGAAGCTCAATCCATAAACTTTGAGACAAAAGAAATTATGGATTATAACAAATGGTGTCATGACACGATACATATACATCACACCATGAAACCCCTTCAAAACTTTCAGGATAGAAAATCAAGATCTAAGAATATTTACTGAGTGATTACTTGAATAATTTATGATGTAAAAATCTTATTTACATCATGAAAGTGTTGAAGGAAACCAAGAAAAACAATATTTGATGATTTTATTTCACAAACCCCATTTTATGACCCCATTATGACCCGATTTGATCCAAGAACCATTAATTTAGAATTTATGATACCCCAAGCATCATTTAAAGAATATAAAAATATGTCTACAGAGAGAATTATTTCTATCATTTGACAAGAGATAAAGAGATGTTTCTAGGGTTCACACCTAGGGATCATCAACCATAGATAGGATTCACTATTTTTCTTTCCAATTTTATCCAATTCATTGTAATATTTAATGATATTTAGTTTAATTATAGTTTCTTTTATTTATTCCTTTACCTTTTCTTTACCTTATTTTATCTCTCTTATGGATTAGGGTTTATTCATCATTGGTGATCACCTGATGATGGTCAGTTATATTTTTAGGGGAGAGTGGGACTGGTTAGAGGGGGTATATACTAAAAAATTCTGATTTCCTTCATTCATAATATAATTTTATTCAATAATATTCTCTTGTTCTTTCAAGTTTATTTTATTAATTTTTGATTCATTAAAAAATGTTTTCGATTGTGAATAAACCCAATATGATTTAGGTAATTAATTTATTACAATTAAATTGGATTGTTCTTCTGCCAAATGTCCAACTATGGTCCTTGTCATGCAATGTAAGGAAAAAATGGTGGAATGCGATTTCACTATCGATTCTTCCAAAGAAGACCAAAAGCAGATGAAAGAAAGTGTTGTGAAATCTGATACTAAGAAGAAAATGACTTGGATTAATTATGAGGCCCACATTTTACTTCATGGATTAAATTAAAGGAAGATATTTATTGAGGAGTTAATTAAGATCTGGGATATGTTGGATTCCTTACTTGAGGATCTGTTATATGAGGATCGCAAGTGGATTAAATTCCCTATAATCTAGAGTCTTCTTAGGCCAACGAGCTTGTACCCTAGTGGTAGAGGATCCTTCTTAGAATCCAAGAGACCCAGGGTAATATCCCAGTGAGGGTGAATTTCTAGGTTATTGTATCAGTACTATAGCGGGTACTATTTGGAACTGTAGCAGCTGACACTATTCATCTTATTTGGCCCTTTGGGCCACCAGTTTGGGTATACGGGTCTCAAGGCCTTTAGGCCACCAAATGCCTTTGGGCCACCGGGGCTTTGGGATGTTGGACCTTCAGGCCACAAATGGGCATCAAACAATAGGGATTTCAAGGCATAGAAAAAGACCTAAGAAGTGTAACCAAATGAGACCCGACCCGGACGAGGATTCAGAGAAAAAATAAGCAACCACCAGAGAAGAGCTAACTGGATTGGAAGAGTAAGAGGGTATTAAAACTTCCATCGAGACCAGACACCATGTAGCTCTGCTTGGGGTAATTCTAGCTGATCATCCATGTGTGGTGGGGAGCTAGGCTCCTTCAAGATGCAAATGCTAGGGATGGACTATTTCAATGTGTTAGGTCTGGGGCCTTTGAGGTCATGTATTGAGTCATGTATGGGCCTTGTACCTTGGGCCTACGGGTCTTGTAAGGGTTCCCCTTAAACCCTTAAAAGGGATATTATCCAAAATAAAATAAAAATATGGCCTTTAGGCCATTCGGGCAAGAGCCTTCTTAGGTTACTGATCGCACCACGATTCAATGATTCATTTTCACCCTTACACCACTATGCTAAAATAGTTTTGTATTGAAAATTATAATTTTTTTTTCATATTTGATTAAATTATTTTGTTTTTATAGTTTTGAAAATGGGAAATTTTAATTGTTTTGATCATTTCATTGAAGGTGGATGTGATTTTCAGGGCCCATGATAAAGTCCAAGAAAAATGGGCCAAGTTGCATATGATCCAAGCACACTAGTTTACTAAACCACATACTAATAATTTACTGTGTATCCAAATGGGATTAAATTTTGTGGTATGGTCCAAAATTCATTATAATACATTTAATATGAATGAACCCAAGCCTCATTCATCCATCTGGTGGCCCAACCTACCTGATCTGTCTAGCACACCGAATCTGCATGAAGTCAAAAGTGCAGTATTGTGATCTGTTTATATATCAGGATGTATTTGTAAAAATTATTCCAAACATTTGGTTGAGATATTAAAGAGGTGGGGTAGCATGTTTAAAGTTTTTTACAAATGTATATTCTACTTTATAGTGGTCAAAAATCATGGTCCATGTGGTTTTACACAATCTGTGTGCCCAAAACCAGCTTCTACTTTGCCTATAAAATGAAAGCTTGGGTTACTCATTTTCAAGTTCCAAAAAGAGAGTGAAGTGATTCAAAATTGAGGTTCCAAAGGAGTCCCTTCATCCCCTTGGAGGTTCTGAATCTCCCAATCCTCATAGGGAGAGATTAAATGAAGAAGGAGTTCCACTTGAGCTTCCTCCTCCTCCCAATGTTGAGCTAAACGGTGAGTGTTCATTGTGCAGCAGCTACACACATGTCAAGGGAGTTCTGATGCATATATTAGCTACTAGTTTGGATTTATTTTGGTGTTAAAACATTTCTTTTAATTTATATTAAATTATTTCTTATTTGAATTCTTTTTTTGATGCATTTTATTGATTTTCTCTTAATTTATAACAGATCGATGTGATGTTTTGGGTGTGTGACATGTGTTGTTATGACTGGAAAATAGAAGAATCCTTTTATTTCCTACTCTCTTGAGATTTAGATATTCTTTGTAATATCTTATTCCATGAATAAGTTCTAGACCTTGAAAATATGATTGTTTTTTCAAGGTTTGGTTTTTCAAGCAATGAAATAAAAGCTTAGGAATTAATTAGGATTCCAATTAATTTCAACCAAAGAATTACTACAAACCTAAATGAATATGTAATAAAAATGAAATTGAAATGTGTGTAGTGAAATCAAAATTACACCTTTACCTCATAATTCTTAAAACACCACCTTAATTTATCAAATATTATACTCTTTAAACCAAGTTATTTTCCTAAAACTGTTTTCAAAATCACCCCTTTTATTACTTTTTATTAAAAACACATACTATAAACCTATCAATGCTCCTTGAGAGACTACCATGGTTCTATCCTATACTTAAAATCAACCTTAAAATCATAATCATTTGACATGTCCAACAACACATTCAGTTACCATATTCTAACACCTTAATTCTGTATTAGGATGAGAATGTAGTTCTAATTTTGGATTAATCCGGTTTCTATCCAATTTATTTATTTGCCTTAATTGGGAGTGTTTTCTTTCCCATTATGGTGATGTGTAGTTTTTTTTCTTGGTTGTGGTTTTGATCAGCCTCAGTGGTGTTTTGTTTTGGTTTTTCTCTCTTCTAAGAAGTAGCTCAAATTCTAATGGGGGCGTTATGGAGTATTAGCACTATCAATTGTCTTCAATGATGGAGCTTCAACCCAATATGAGTTTTGGTGGTATTTTTTAGAAATTATTGGTTTATTTTTATATATAATTGGAATATGGTATTGATACTATTTATGTTCTCACTTTTCCTTTAATTTTTTTTAAAAAAATAAATAATAATATTGGTTCTCAATTAAATTGTATGGTTTCATAACTTTTTAATATAATTATTTTTAAAGTAAAGTTTAATTAATTTATTTAGTTAAACTTCCCCTAGAAACTGGTTACCTTATCTTATTAATTTTAAATTGAGATTATTTATTTAATTTACAGTATTAATTTAGTTTAATGAAATAAATTGAAATTGGGGTGTCCTAAAATTTGCTCAAAATCCATCCCTTCTTTAACTGCTCTATGTGGGATTGACCCCATACTACCACTATGATATTTATTTTTAGCTAGTGTAATTTAGGAAAAATAAGAATTTCTAATATGACTATATATGTGGATTTAACAACACTACACGGTTTCATCATATGGATGGAATAATCACTTTCCTTTTTCATTTCAAATGAAATCTAACCAATTTTCTTAAGAATCAAGGTGTGTTCCCATTGTTGTATCAGCTGGAGTGTTTGATTTAGAATCATCTTCAAGAAATTTCTAGTGAGAGATTATTGGATCTTAAAATTGCATCTTCAAGTCTTACTTAGATTTTTCAACTTCAACTATAGGTGGAACAATCTTGATCTACTTCACTTCATCTCAATCTTCATCATCTTCGTCTTATCATTACCACTATAAAACAATGATTTCCCTTACTACAGTGGATAATGATATGATTTCTCCAATTTCATCTTTAAACATCATGAAATTCACTTGAATTTAAAAATTTAAAGATTATTGTCTGCTAGACTCAACATTAGGCTAAGAGTATGAAACATCACAATAAAAATCCATCATGACTGAGGAAATAAATATATAAAATTAAGTTCTATTTTTTTCTATTTTTTTAAATTTATGTTTTTTTGTTAAAAATAGTCTGTGAAATATCTTGGCCTCCCTAAAAATTTCACATAATTAAAAAAACATGTTTTAGAAAACCATTATTTAATTAAATTATTATTTTCCTAATAATATACCATAGTTTCACCACCAATGGTTGATCTTGAAGAGATATCTCATAATAAATTGAATTTCTATTGCCATAATTATAATCTAAAAAATACAAAACTAATAAAATAATATAAATGTGGGTTTTGGTCATAAAATTAAGATATAATTATATATATTAATGAAAATAAAAAACAAAAAGAAAAATAAAAAACAACAAGAAGTTAGGAGAATCAAGCCGATTTCTCGGGGGTTCATAGTGATGTTATAATTATTATTTAAAATACATGTCTCATTATTTTATTCAATGTAGACATAAGTACCTTTAACTCTATACCCTCCCTTTCTAATGGAATTACCCTACATTTATTCCTCTTCTTGTAGGATCAATATCTTCCACGTCAATACCTAATCAATACTCCACTGTTTAAATGAAATAGATATCAACGAGAAGGAAAATGAGTGAATGAGGATGAAGAATAAAATAGTAGGTAAATCAAGGTGACCGACACTAATTTTTTTTTAAAAACTTATAAAATTTACAAATAAATCACATGAAATCATTAAATCATAACAAACAAAAAACATCACCACTTCCCCCTAGAACTATAATGAGGGTTAGTTTTGAATAAACATGGAGATAAAAGAAATATGTCGTGGGAGACACATAATAGAACGGAATAATAAGAGAGATAAAATAATATATACTGAAAATATTAAAATCTAATACATCATCTAGACTCCACCTTTTCTCCACGGAAATGTCTATCCCTTAGAATGGAATATGAGGTGCATATTTATAATAATGGTGGATATATTTCACACAAAATTATACCACCAATAGTTTTAGTGTGTTTGAAACATTATGTGGATGATTTTGGAAAATTTTCCTTTAAAAAAGTTGTTTCTATAAATCTCCCACATGCACCAAAAAAAATTTAGATCCATTGTTCATATGAATTATTAATTAATATTTTTTTGGTGAGGTAGTATTTTCATATCCCACTAGTCTTAATTCCCATGAATTTATTGTATTTAGGTAGAAAAAAATAATATCTAAAAATTTAATGAAGCCAATCTCTAATATGTTCTCTATCACCATGTGAAATTTAAGCTTATTTGGGCAAGTACTTTGTGAGATATGAACCTATATTTAAAATTTTCTAGATCTGAGAATAGATTCCAAGGCAGGACTTGTGTGCTTGATTTGGGCCTCAAAATGTTGGATTGAGATTTGTATACCATTGAATGAAATTAATCCAAATGAATTTTGAATCCTAAAAAAATTAATTTCACATTTTGGATTAGTGTAGAAATATTTTTATCGGAAATTAAAAAGTAAATAAAATGAATTTAAAATCCAAAATTAGTCCATTTATGAAATTAAGCACAAACTACTACTAAAACCTAAAATTATGACAATTGACAATAAAACAACACTAGAACAGGATGAAAAACATTTAATTATATTATAAAATGTTTAAAAATACTATCTTCTTAGTATATACCCTTTAGGATTTCTCATATAATTATTGAATATCTCATCTTGTATATGGCACATTATATATTGTAGATACATTTTCAAAGATTTTAGATTTATACTCATTATTTTACTCTTTTCCTCTCTCTCATAAATTTATTCTTGGGGAGATTTATTCGATGTGTCATTGGTAATAATTCTCTCTTCAATTATTCCAACTGTAATTTTAAAACAATGTCAGTATATATAATTTGACTTGTCTAAGAAACCCTTAGATCTACCTCAGAAGATATTTCTCCCTAGAACATAGGTTGATACTTTAAGAAAATATTTAAATAGTTACTTTTAACCCAGTCTTAAATAACTATTAGACCAATAATTTTTTTCCATATGTTTACAACATATTTCACTTGGAATACCATGAATCCTTTAATAACCTCTTTTATATGCAATGCATGTTTAGATTTCAAATAAATATTCTATGATCACAGTGATTTAATTTATCCAAAAATATATCTCTATAATTTTCATTCCATCTTCAAATTCAATGGTGTTACTAACCCTTTTTGATTTATTTTTATAGACACCTTCTAATAAAGTTGGTCTTGACTTCGAATGCTCAATATTATAGTCATAAAAATTTTCTATGAGAATTATAATTATAATGGATTTAAGATTAAAGACTTGGTATAACATAAACAACCCCTATTTGTATGAAATATGAATCACCCATGTATATTTTCTATTGGATACTGACAAAAAATTTTATATCAATTAGGGAAATTACCAAAATACTAAACTGATTTTGGTATGTGGAATCATTTTTTTGAATTCATATTAACATTTATAACAAATATTAATGTCATTTTATTCTTCCTTATAGGATGAAAACTAATTATTCTAGTTGAATAGTATATCACCTTGACTTGGTGATAATAAAACCATTTCACTTTATTTTTATCTTTCTTATATAGTATGTGTCTATGGAATAATCCTTTCCCACAATCTCTTTGTGTAACTTGTTCCAATTCCAACTATTTGTCCATCTCGATCCTTGACTTAACCTAATTCAATTTAGCTCATAGCAACTCAAATATACATGTGAGCACTTTTATTTAAAAATAGTTAATCTCTTGAATAATACATTTCTATCATAGGGATTTAAGTAATATCACAAAAAAAAAATATTGGATAAATACATGAGATTCAATTTGTGTATTTATTGATGCAAGTTTGTTTACTAACTTTAACTTAACAAAAAAAATTCATAATGAACATATGATTTCTGACATAATGTATTTATTTAATACTATAACTGATATTATAACCATTTTTTCTTATATTTTATGTATGTTTATGTGTTAGCAGTGTAATTCCCAAAGAATGTCTCAAAAAATAATGTAATATTCTGAATGAAATATAAAACTCATCATTGATCACCATTTAAATTAAAGAATAACTCTAATGTTTATAAGGAAATTTGATTTTAGGAATCAATAATCTATTCAGATCTAATATACTTTCCAAGTATATCCATTTCATCACTTTTACATCCCTTTAAACAGTTAAAAGAATATCCTGAATTATGTGAATTTACCTCTAACTTCTTCTTGAAATAGATGAAACTATCTTGATTAACTAATTCAAGAAGATTTTTGGAAAGAATTTATTTCTAATGTTTTCTTGTTCTAAAACATTACAAGTATGTTTTATAATAATAACCAATTTTCTTATCTCTAAAGATTTTAAATTCTATACTAGTATATCCTTGAAAACTGCTTATTGTTTTTCTTCATATAGATTTTTCTTGTAATAACTATGTGTGAGTTTTATATTTTATATTCATCATTTATTACGAGTGATTCATATAGTATTGAACTATTAGTTATTAAATATCATAAAAAATATTCATTCCTAAATATTATAGTAGTATTCAATACACAATTATATTTTGACATGAACTATTATTTTGGAAATAAATAACATACACTTCTCTCCACTGATGTAAGTATTATCCTTTATTAGTCATTTGGAGAATACACCTTGAATTATAGTAATGTTTCTTGAGTTCCTTTTTTACTTTATTTAGAAACAAATATGTAAGTGATATATTGTAATTTTTATCTAATACATATATAACATGATTTAAATATTATATTATTGATGAATAAACCTAAAGTATAAGACCATTATTTCTTCTTCTTCAATTCATTACAATTTATCATCTAGTGATCTCTCTTTCCACATAAAAATTAAATATCCTCCTATTCAATGCTCCTCCTCTTTATATTTGGTTTGTTATAAGGAAATTGTGAAGGTTCCTTTGGTGGTTTACTTGAAGGTTCCCTTTTTCTCCAGGTATTTCTTATTTTTCATCTTAATAATTAAATATTTAACCTTATTTAAATTATCATCTTCATGGAGAACCTATCCCAAAATATATCAAAGTGGTTTCTCCAAAATATTTATTTTATAACTATCAATTAAACTAGAAAAATTGGGTGGTAAGGATAAGATAATGAGATGATCTAAAATTTCATCATTTGACTTGAATCCCAATTCTCCTAGTTGACCAATGTACTCAATCATCCTGAGTGCATGAGAACCAACTTGAGTTCTATATTTAAATATTTACATGATCAGTGTGATCATAATATCATTGATCTCTCACTTCAATTTATTTTTATGGACTTATCATAGATGGGATAATATTGTATAAACATCCATGTTATAATGTTTGTTTTTCAAATTTTGGACATTAATGATAAAATTATGATATAGACTAAAAATTCACCATTCATGAATCTCCAGTAAGCATGTTGCACTTCCAAACTTGCATCCTAATGGGGTTAATCAAGTATTGGGGACTCTAACACATATAATTTCCTTTCATATAATAATAATACAAACAATTGGATTTTTTTAATCATGTAAATTTTTTCTCGTTAGGAAATGTTCTTTATCCAATATTGATCATAGTGTATATGTGGTTTTACTTGAATTTTTTTATAAAAAAACATAAATATATAAGTATTTTTATCTTTATTATTAATTGTTATAGACATTAATGATTTTTTTTTATTTCAAATTCTCCCACTATTTTATTGAATCCTAGAAAATACCAACTATTAGATTTGGAATAATTAGTCGCTACAGTATTATAGTGGAAACGATCCTTAAAACACATCCTTATCGTCTAATATATGGCCACATCACTACTTATAGAGTCTCAAATAAGGATTTTGTATAACTAAACACATTAACTTGAGACCCCTTAATATGTTGAGTGATGTTCCATCTCCTTCAAAGGATTAATTTGTTCTTCTCAAGACTTTATCTCTAAATTTAAAGTGAGCTTTCTATGACTATTTATTTTCTACAAATTTTAGTTAATTCAACCCACCTATCTCATATGAGTTACCCGGTAGTAAGAGGCACCCTCAATTAGGGTTGATGAGCACCTCATACACCTGATTTTTTTTTTCAAATTTAAGCAATTTAATGCATTTAAGGACATAATATTTACTTTTAAGGGTTTTATTTTTTCTCATAAAATATAATGCATTAATATTTAAACATTATTTTTTTTATTTTATCACACTCACACATTTAAAATTCTATAAATAGAAAAATATTCACCACACATGTTCTTTTAATCTATATAGGTTTGCTTATTATTTTATATGCTCGTGCGTAAAAACAAAACATACATAAAATAATAAACCATGGATAACTAATATTAGACAATGTAATCATGATACTATACCAATGCTTGATCTGTTGAGAAAATAATGGATCAAGAAAAGACCATGGGGGTAACTCATTGGGTCACAACATATGTGGCTCAATTTTCAACACTCACCCCATTTAATGTGTCAAATTCTATTCCATTGTCTTTTCAAGTCTCTGGAAAAAATGTGTTACCTTCCTTCTTTATCATTTTTAAATAATGCTCACACGTTAGTGAGAGGATCTAATGTATCTTGGGTATGGATAAATAATATTCATTATTGACACATAGGTTCTTATAAAAATTAGGATGCAAGTGGTGATTCATAGATCACCATTTATTAAATAACAATTAAAAAGAAACATATTTAAATAAATAAATAAATAGATTAATAAAATTATACATGCATTGGTCAATATAAGGCTCATGATCATTTGGTATACATTAAACTCATGTAAATAAATTAAATTTTTGATAAATTCAACTTGAGGGTATTTTTTATCAATTAATATAAATTGAATTAATTTTAATTCACAAAATACCTTCAACATGATCCCAAAAAATGTTTAATGAAATTCAAAATATTTTTTAGAATATATTTGGAATCTTTTTTCCATAAATATCCAAGATCCTGGATTTTTTTTAAACTCTTGGAGGGGTACCGAGTCATGAGAAAAACCCAGATGGGAAAAAAGGTTAGACAGAGATGGACCTGTCTTGTAAAGGGTTGAGTTGACCTAGCTATTAGCTAGGTCAACTTAAAAATTCACACACCTAAATGAAGATACATGCATAATTAGGGGATACATCATAAGGAACATGCATTAGATTAAAATAGGTTTTTTAAGTGTAGTTACCCTTTAGGAGCTACCATTTCTAAACCCCATATATTTAAGGGAGCCTTAATGTTTTATGTCGGGGTGGATAATCCTCCCCCCATATTGAGTTTTTTATAAATTAACAGATATGCGGTGTTACCTTCTCCCCCACCAAATGGGGGGGGGGGTCTTTCAGAGAAGGCCACAAATTATTTTTTTAAGATTTTTTTTCCAAAGTCTATATAGTATGTTTAGGGAAAAAATTTAAAAGTGTGATGTTAGGAAACACCCCCATAAACACATACACACAAATATATATATATATATAGACACGCAAACATATATTACAATTGTATTTTTTTATTAAATTCTGCACTGAATTAGACATAACCAATATTGTAGCCCGACATGATAGATCTCACACCAACATTGTCCCAACCATTACTTATGACCCAAATTCATCGATCATCGGTGATATAGTGATGCAATATCAATATATATATATATATATATGTAGATATATATATATATATATGTATATATATTCATTCTTGGTATTAATCTAGTGTAATTATAATCTATATCTTAATATGACCATAAGTTGGCTATCTAATCTATGATTGATGTGCCAATTATTGTAGTAAAAATACAATGACACCATCTACTCAAATAAAAAAATTTAATTTTTAATTTTTCTTAATTAAATGCACAATAAATTTGATACCAAATGGAGGAACCTGTGGCATTTCATAATCTTGAAAACGGTATTTTAAAATTTTTGGGTCTAAATTTATGTCAAAAAATAAAATTTGGTATACTCTATTATAAATTCAACCATAGACCATGAAAAAATTAATTAATCATGAAAAATAAAAATTATAAATTTAATTGAAATTACACCACATTTGATCTATATGAGAAACAAAATCCGTTCATCTTCAGCGACTGTTTCTCAATGGAACTGAACTCAGAACCCTCTAGATAATCCAAACAAATTTCAAAAGATTGATATATTTTCAAAATTTAAAATCCAGGATCTGACATTAATAATCAAAGGCACCTCAATGTCATCATGATCATGGGAAATCAAACTAACTACCCTTAAACATGGATCAAACAATTCTTGATCTTCCCTTCATTTTCTCTCTCCATGAATTGAGAGAGAGGTGGAGAGGAGGGATAATTCTAGAAAAATATTCTCACCAAAATTTTGGGTCTTAAAATGATTAAATACCTTGATTATAACTTCCATAAATTGTATTTTGGTCCTTATAGAAGCTAACCAATACACATACAAAAAAATGAATTAAATGAAAAATAAAAATTACAGAAAATATCGCATATATTTTATCTCGTATTTATAACACATAAAATATATTACATGATAAAATATGAGTCATTGACATGAGTCACATCTCCAATTAATATTGAATAGACCTTGAATATTAAATATTTATTATTCATTCAAAAAATATTTTTTCGTTATATTCACTAAATAAATTGTTTATATAATAAGTAAATAAATTAAATGATTATTATTATAAACTTTAATAATAAAAAATTTAATTTATTACTTAGTGATAAAATAGATTTATACATATCTAATCACCATCATGGGGACCATTATTTCCTAAACCACAATTCACTAGAATTGTCCAAGGTTTTTAAAACACTTTATGTGTGAATCTCTTAGAACTCATATCGATCTTAGTGAGTGATACTCATAGACTAAGAGTGGAGTCTATCCGCCCTTCAAATCCCCTAAAAAGATAAGGTTTAGTTATTGAAATGATAAACTCCAATGAATACACATTGGGTAATATAATCTCTTTTTATTGTGACATTTAATAAAGTATGATGCACATTTCATGTCATCACCCTTTATTTATTTATTTATTAATGAAACCAATAGATATAATTACATTTAATCACCATGTTTATGGATTTAATAATGGTACTACCATATTAGTCAATAGGGTTCAAGATATCTCATCCTTTAAGAAGTGAAAATGCTTTCTCGAACATTCAACCAATATCATTCCATCAATGACACTCCCAATGAAAGATACACAACCAAAAAATAAATGTCACAGTTCTTTATCTTGATTCAAAATACACAATAAAATGGTACACTTTGAAAAGGATATGAAATCAAGAGACTAGTACACATGCTTATAAATCTAAACAACCAACAGTAGATGAAACATATAATGTTTCTTTTGGGGGGTCAATCCTCAAGATATCTATACTTGAAATCATCAAGTGTGAACTTAATGAGAATAAGTCTCAATGTTTATGATCCCCATAAACAAAAAATTCATACATCATTTATGTGCAGTCAGTATGATGCATCTTGACTATAATAAATGTTTTAGATTAATGTCATAGTATCTCAAGGTTCTCATTATAACTTGAAACTATTATAACCGATTGATATGAAAAATAATTTATTGACATTACCAAGTAAATAGTAGATATAAGAGCGTTGACACTAACTCTCCATATACAAGATTTTTTAATCGAAAAGTACGTATCATGTTGGCTATAGGGAATCCAATTTTATAGTTGTAACATATTCTAAACTCCCATGAAATTATTTCATCTAGGATCAATATTTAAGTTATTGGGGTAAATATTTCTCATTTCCTGGAAATATATTCTTTGAGTAATGTTTTATGTTAAACATGTGTGTGCCTTCTTCAAAAATAGGACACCCTAGAATTCCTTTAATACTACAGACTCATAAATTTCCATAATAAGTAAGTTTATTTATCATCCCATAAAACCAAACTCTCAATGTGGAATCTTCATTTATATAAGAATATTGTAACATAACACCTAAATACAATATTAATTTCAAATCCTCGAACAATGGATTCAAATAAGCATCAATATCATAACCTAATTATTTTGGAACTAATATAATCAGATATAACGTAATATATTTCTATTTATGCATAACCACAATGTCATGTTATAATTTAAAAACATAACTAGACATATATAGTGAGTGATACTTTGTATACCGGAAGGATTCACTTTATCTACGGATAGAACAAAATGAGGTTTCTTGGCTCTTTTTCAAATTTAGCATATTAATGATCAATTTTCATCTAGTGAGGAGAGTATGATGGGTAATTAAGTTTATCATCTTGATGTTCTGTATCTTTTATTTAGGTTGGTTCCCTAGAACCAACTTATTTTGAACTTTTTGATAACTTATATTCATGTTTTTGAATATTAATAAATTCCTTATCACATCATGACTATTCTTTTGTGTAACATTGTACGTGTTAATGTCCTAAGAGTAATTGTCTCACTAGAAGGTCATAGTGGATCCCTTCTATGATGAGAAAACAGAAGTGTTATGACACTATTCTTGAATATATTTTCTATATCTTGATTATATCTTTTGAGGGACACAAATGATATAGGATATTAGGGGTGTAGACTCATAGGACTTTGATGAACCTTCTCATGGTGTACGCCCTTGGTAATATCCAGGAGGATATTACGAGAACAAGACCTGCCAATAGGAAATCCACATTTCTATGTGTCATTGGATGTTTCTATCTACATAAATGTGTATTGGTCCTTATAATGTAAGATTATTATTAATGAGTATTATGAGTTGTGCGCTTAGATGTATTGATGAAAACCGTGATGACAGATGTTCGCGGTGAGGTAAGATATTTTGGGTGCATCATGAGTAATATTACATTAATGAATAATGTGAGAAAGGATTTATCCCTTCTATTTTTTTTAATGGAAGATAATATATCAGGCCCTTTAATGAAAATGATATATCCTAAATAAATCCATGGCCATGGTGATCAATAGTAAAGTTCAATTTTTGAAAAGTCAAAGAAATAGATATAAAATATATATATTAATGGAACTGTCATGAAACCTACTCGGTTAGAGATATTGAGATAAAGGGATTACATTATGGTTAACCTTTATATGAGGTGACATATCATTGCGGCATTAAATTATTTCTCTATTGGTAACTTGGCATGTTGCTATATGCTAACCTTACACTTTAGGATTCTCATCCTAATGCCACTAAGAAATAGGCCTAGAGGATCACACACTAAGTGTACCCATAATCTCATTTAAATAATTTATTATTTAAAAATTTGAATAAATATTCTTCCTGATCATGGTTTAATAATTATTCTTGCATGCCTGATCTCATTTATTCCATCACTAGTTATTTGAGAGAAAATATTGTTTGCATAATGATCAAAAAATATTAATTTTCTAGTTTGGTGAATATAATATTTATTTATTTATCAGAGAATGATGTAGTGATATTTATTTCACAAATAAATACTCATTATTCAATGACCGATAAATATCGAGGAGGATTGGTGGACCAAGTTTAAGGGTCCAATGAGAAAAAATAATATTAAATATTATTTGATTTAATAATATTTAATTGTAACTTTTTGGTTAAGAATATGTTAGGAAATAATAATATTGTTGTGATTATTTGACATGGAGTTTCAGCAGGATTAATGAAATAATTAAAGGCACTTGTGGAAATTATTTTATTATCGCCATAGTGAATTAAATTCCTAGTTATATTATTCTCTCTTTTATCCAAAGACCTATCCAAGATAATCATTATGTAAAAAAAATTAGAGAAAAGATCTCAAGCCTAGACAGTTCATCTCTCTCCAAGAACGCTCTCAAGAACAAGATAGATCCTCCTCCACCGAATCAAGGATAATGCTTTGGAAGCAGTTCTCAATGTGACCAAAGGTGGACATTAAAAGTCTAAGGATCTTCTATACTAGCATTCAGATACTCTTTCAGCCAGATATAGAGATATGTGGAACATATGTGGATCACTTCTATAGAAATCCTACACTTGGATTCTATAATGAAACATTGGTGTACTATAGATCTATGGTCAGATGCATCGATGAAGAAAGAATAAACATGGGGGTAATTATTATTTAATTAAATTAATTGTAAACAACATGTGTTGATCTAATCTCTCCTGATTCTAGGTTTTTCTATCCCTTTCTTAATATTTTATTCAATTCAATTGGTAACAATGTTCTTAAAAGGAATAGATGTTAGATTTATTTTCAGAAACAACAAAAACAAAAGTTGGGCACCATCCTTCTCGCACTTCCATTGTTCCAAGAACCAAAAATTGGTATTAGAGCGGTCACATAGTGTTTATAATTATTTAGTTTTGTTGATGATTTATGAATTCATAATTTATTTTTTCAATTCAAGTTAATATTTATTTAAATATGAATTATGAGATGTATTTCTTCCTCCATGATTTCTCAAAAATCTAATACAAACAATTAATTTTATTATTAAAATAAAATCAAGTAACTCATCTAGAGGGGCCAAGTATTTAGACCGGATAAAATAGGAGTACACGTCGTGTCATCAGAATTTCACGTTGTGTATTCATGCTGAATTTACTAGGAGTTAATTCGTCAATTAATCATCTAGCATGCATTAATGGCTCGTGGTGTAGATAATTATTACACCACGTGTTAACTAGGATAGACTGGTGTGCAGTCTCCCAGACTAAATGTTGTTTGGGCCACTAGACATAGTGTGTAGTCCCTTCAGGTGAGGGCCAGGCCATGTATTCCATACATGGCCTACCTGATGGGCGACCATGTAACATAGAGTCAACATGGCATGTGGCCAACTGGACATGTCGTGTAGTCTAAGATTTTAAAAGTACACCTCACACACCGAGTCCCTAGGTGCGTACATTGGATACGTAGTGAAGAATGTACACGACATGTACATTCACTAGTTATGAAGATTTAAAATTTATTATATTATGTAACCCTTGAGACATGTGCTTGTGTGTGGGAGAAAATCTGGGACACACCCTGTGATAGGATTTAATATATGTATATATATATATATATTATTAATATATGCATAATATTCAAGATCTTCGCATCATGTATGATTTGTATTATAGTAATTATTCTATGTGCATGCTATATGTCACATGGAATAAAGTGTAAACAAGTATAATAAATGTTGGGTAGTTTTAGACGGGTATTCACTGGGTTACATCCCTAGTACATGTTATGTACATAGTTAATTTGAAATTAATTTATTATTTTATATAAAATTATAATGGATGAGAATCTCAAGGAAATTCAGAAAATATTTATGATAAAAGGATTGATTAATTAAAGATAATAATTAATCAATTCGACCATGATTTTTCTTAAATAAGAACAATTAAATAATTTAATGTTGGTTTTATTAAATGTTTAATTTGTTTCATGCATGTGCATGACCATGAGCTAGACCAGACCTTTTTATGTGATTGGTTTCCTTTTAATTTATTATTAAATTAAATTATTGGTCTGTGTGCCTTCTCTCCTCATTAATATGTTGGGATTTCATGCCAATTGTTTCTTTTTTGTAAACCCCCTTTACCCCTCACTTGCATGTGATTAAAAGCATATGTAATGGATGGACCTCCCAATATAGTGGAGGCAGATCAAGTTAGGAGACTAGGTGAAACCAATCCAAGGTGATAAAAATACGGATAGGTGGAAAGTTGTAAACACAAACCTTAAATGGTTCAAGGTGTTTCTCCCATTGTCCAGTGGTTAGTTTATCAACTGGTAGATAAACTAACCACTAGAACAAGCTCATGATCATACCCTCTATTTTTTTCTGTTAGATTTCATGGTTATTCATTATGTATTTTTTTCGTGATAACATAATTAATATATTAACAAGAAACCAAGATGAAACTAAAATAAATTGTCTTATGCGTAAATATTATATAATACATGGTTTATCACTTAAACATATCCCACTTTATATTAACAAGGATGTGAAAATATAATAATTATAAATTTATGCCTAAAGGATTAAATCCATTTATAAATATTAAGTCATTATAGCCTTCTATTACTTAGGTTAGAATCAAAACATAGTTCAAAGTGCTTGACTAGCCATATTTTGGGTGCTTTCAATTATTGGGGAATTCTAATTTGAGGTTTTGGGTTGAATTAACTTGGTTGACATCAAGGATTGACTAACAAAATTGGACTTACTATAACTGAGAGGAAAAGGTTAAGGAAATCTTAATAAATGATTTCAGGATTGGGGAGTCCACTCAACGGATGAAGGAACTTTGATTTAATGCAGTTGGAATTTGGAATGACTACCTAAAATATTTAAATTTGCTTGAATAACCTAATTTGGGGTGATGAGAAGGGTAATATGGATCCTTTCCACTTGAATGTCCAAGAAACATGATATTCCGAAGCCAATGGTGAGGGATATTGAGTTTTGATTAAATAGTTGGAGACTAATAAATATAATATTTATTTATTTGTCTAAATTTATTAGATAAAGTACCAAATCTATACTTATATTATTTATATAAGCAACATTAATAAAGAAATCAAACATATCACTTTGATCCATACTCTATAAGAAAAACCTTTTCAATGGTACTAATTTCTAGGAGTAGCAATGGCACCTACGGGTCATGCTTCACCATGAAAGGAAACTATATGTGATAGAATAACCTTTACAAGTTGTGTATGGTAATGAGGTGAGTGATGAAGAGCTCTTTATGTATGAGAAACATCTGAATGATGTTACATATATTCAATTATTCATGATATCATAAATATCCAATGATCTCTTGAAGCAACATGAATAATTGAATGCTTGTTTCATGATATCTTACCTTTTGGATATCTATCAAGATAAGGAGATACAAGAGAGGTATGAAATCTCCAACATTTTGTTTGAAACTAATATTAGAGAGTTTGTGCCACCTAGTCCTCATGCAGTCAATATTATTAGCCACATTGAGTTTCTAGGAAGCTTAGGGATTAAATTCCTAGATGATTTACATATAGATTTCATACTTTCATCATTTCCCATGACCTTATCTAGTTTTATTGTGAATTATATTATGAACAATAATGAGAAGAGCCTATCATAACTTCTGACCTTTATTCTATAAGTGGATAAGGACATGGGGCATGAACAAACCACAGTCCTTATGGTGAATAAGAAGAGGAATGACAAGGAAAAGGGGAATAATAATTATAAATAGTCTAAAGCCCCCGAGCACCATCTGATGAAGAAGAAGAAGATACAAAGTCATAGAAAGTAAAAGGAGGTAGTATGTTTTTAATGTGTCAATTCAGGACACTGGAAGAAGAACTGAACCCAGAGGCAAGGGGAATCCAAAGGTGCATTTGTTATCGAGTGAAATATTTCCATTTCTACACATTGGGTGTTAGATATAGCTTGTGGTGATCACATATATATTTCATAATGCAGGAATCTAGTAGATTTTGAAAAATTTCTAAAGGAGTGGTGGATCTGTGAGATGCCAATAGTGCCTGGATAGATGCTATTTACATTAGTGACTACCACCTTTCATTGTTGGTGGTAATGATTTTGGTTTTACCTGATTTTTATTATGTACCAACTATTACTAAAAACATAATTTTAGTATCAAGTTTAGATATAGATGGGTTTATTTTCATGTTTGGAAATGAAATTTGTTTCTTTTATAAGGAAAACATATGTTATGGTATAACACATTTAAATAATGATCGGTATGTATTAAATTATGAAAACCAAGTGTTATAAATAGATAATGAATCAGGTTTACATGAATCATATAACACCCAGTTGTGGCATCACCTCCATGGTCATATAAATTAGAATCATTTGAAAAATCACTGTCAAGATGGCTATTTAGTGTTTTTTAGTTAAAAACACTCGATAGATGTCATTCTTGTTTACAAGGGAAAATGACCAAACCACTATTTGGTGGACAGGGTGAAAGGGACACATATCTTATAAGATTGGTACACACTAATGTGTGTAGGCCATTTCCAGTAGAGTATAGAGATGGATATCCTTACTTCATAACCTTTACTTATGACTTGAGCATATATGGATATATTTACTTGATGAGGTATAAGTCTTATTCCTTTTAGAAATTAAAGTAATTCAAGATTGAAGTATAGAATCATCTTAGTAAGAAGATAAATAAGCTCCAATCGGATCGAGGTAGATAATATATTAACCAAGAGTTCATTGAATTTTTATAGGATTTTGGGATTCAATCTCAACCCACTTCACCTTATACACCATAGTAGAATGGTGTTAGGGAAAGAAGGAACCATACCTTATTAGACATGGTAAGGTCTATGATGAGTCATATAGATCTTTTGTTATCCTTTTGGGGATATGAATTACAAAAAACAACATACACATTAAAATGACTACCAAATAAAGTAGAAAATGGAATTCCCTTTGAGCTATAGAGTGTAGAGAAACACATTTTATCACATACATGTGTTTGGGGATGTGAGGTGTTTGTTAAGGATTTCTTAGGAAACAAACTAGCACCCCAGGGCACGAAGTGTATCTTTATAGTGTATCCCAAGGAAATAAAGGGATACTACCTATAAAACACCTCTAATAAGAAAGTTGATATTTCTATTCAATCCATCTATATTGAGTGGGATCACATCCTCAAAAAGGATAGTGGGAGAAAGACTTACTTTGATGAAGTTGATGCTCTTGAAACACATGAGTTGGTATAGGAACAAGTTCTACTATTCCCCATGGAAAAGAAGTTATTGAACAAGTATTTCATAGGAGTGTATGAAAGGTAATAAATCGAGAGAGATATGGTTTTCTAGTCACTGAGAATGGTGACTCATTATTTTTGAAAAATTATAAACCTATCCCCTACAAGGAGGAATTAGATATCTCATAAGCTGCAAAATGGATAAAAGCTATGAATTCTGAGATGGATTCCATGTATTAGAACTAGGTATGGATTCTATTCTATGAACTAGTTTATGTAATGCGTATTGGGTGTTAATGTGTATTCAAGAGAAAACTAGACATAGAAGGTAATGCAATTACCTATAAAGTAATTCTAGTGGCTAAAGGGTTTAAACAAAATCAAGGAATTGACTATGATGAAAGTTTTTCACTAGTTTCCTTGTTTAAATCCATAAGAATAATATTTTACCTAATAGCTTACCATGACTATGAGATTTGGCAGATGGATATCAAAACTGTATTCTTTAATGGGAACCTTTAGGAAGATGTCTATATGACACAACCAGAAGGGTATGTGACAGCAGGTGACGCCAAAATGATTTTCATGTAGTAGAGATCCATTTATAGATTCAATTAAGCATTTAGGTAATTGAACATTCGATTTGATGAATCCATAAATGAATTTGGTTTCATTAAAAATGAATGTGATCCACGTGTTTAAAAAAGGTTTACTGGGAATGTAGTCATTATCCTTAAAGTATATGTTGATGACATATTATTTATTTGAAACAACATACCAGTATTACAATAAGTTAAGGACTGGTTGAACAAGTGCTTATCTATGAATGACTTAGGTTAAACATCCTAGATTATAAGGATCAAGATCATTCCTGATAGATCCATGAGGCCTCTTGGACTAATCCAAAGTATATATATTGACTAGATACTAAAGATATTTGTTATGGAATAATCCAAGAGGGGATTTGTTCTAGTGTCACATTGTTTACATCATTATAAGAAAATGTGTCCCCAGACACAACATGAGAAAGATAGAATGAGTAATATCCCATACACTTTAGGGATGGGATCAATCATGTATGCCATGTTATGGACTATACTTGATGTTTACTATATATTGAGCATGGTAGAAAGATATTAAGAAGATCTAGGTTGGACTGTTGTTAAGACTATCCTTATGTATCTGAGAAGAACTAAAGAAATATTCCTAGTGTATGAAGGAGATGAGGTTATTGTCATCAGAGGGTATGCTGATGTTGGTTTTCAGATAGATCAGAATGATCTGAATTTGCAATCTGAATACGTTTTCTCTCTCAACAGAGGGGCTATAAGATGGAATAGTTCAAAGAATCCTGTTGTAACTGATTCCAAAATAGATTCCAAGTACATAGAAACTTCTAATATATCCAAATAATCCATATGGATTCATAAAGTTGTCTAGGAGCTTGATGTGTCACCTATTAGTAAATACCCTATTACATTTTATTATGATAATACGATAACGATGTCTCTTTCAAAAGAGCCAAGGTCATATCAAAGGAAAAAGTACATACCCTAGAAGTATCACCTATTAAGGGATTTTTATCAAAGGGTTGAAGTTGTGGTGAAGAGAGTATCCATGGAAGAGAACACGGTAAACCCCTTGACTAAAGGCATATCTCAGCAGAAGCATGAGTATCATATGAGACCTAGTGAACTAATGGTCGTTAGTTATTGGATCTAGTGAAATTGGGAGTCTATTGGAGTTGGTCTCCTAGAACCAACTTATTTTTTACTTTATGATAAATTATATTCATGGTTTTGAATACCAATAAATTTCTTATCACATCATGATTGTTCTTATGTGTAACATTGTATGTGATAATGTCATACGAGTAACAGTCTCACTAAAAGGTCATAGCAGATCCCTACTATGATGTGAACCTGTAAGTGTTATGACACTATTCTTGAATATATGTTCTATAACCAGATGATATCATTTGAGTGACATAAGTGAAAAAGGCTATTAGTGGTGGAGACTCATAGAACTTTGAGTCACCTTCTCATAGTATACACCCTTCGTAATATCCAGGAGGATATTATGAGAGAAATACCCACCGGTAGGAAATACACATTTCTATGTTTCATTGGATATTTCTATCTATAGTCATGTATATATTTCCTTAGGCTTTAATATTATTATTAATGAGTATTATGATTTACACACATAGGTGTATTGATGAAAACCATTGCGATAGATGTTTGCAGTGAGGAAGGATATGTTGGGTGTGTCATGAGTAATATCGAATTAATGAATAATGCGAGAAAGGATTTATCCCTTATATTATTTAATGGATGAAAATATCTTAATCCCTTTGATGGAAATGATATAGCCTAAATAAATACATGTCCAAGGTGATCAATAGGCATGTTCTATTTCTAGAAAGTCCAAGAAAGAGATATCGAGCACATTGGTTGATGGTACTGTCATGCAACCTTCTCTATTAGAGATATTGTGATAAATGGATTATATTATATAGTAATAATTCGTATGAGGTGACATGTCATTACAACATAAAATTCTTTCTCTATGGGTACCTTGGTTTATATATGCTAACCTTGGACTTTAGGCTGTTCTGTCTACTACTAGTGAGAAAATGGCCTAGAGGGTCACCCACTAAATGAATCCAAAATACCAGTTATATAATTTATTATTTAAAAAATTGAATAAATATTATTCCCGGTCATGGTTTAATAATTATTCATGGATACCTGGTCGAATTTATTCAACCACTAGTTATTCGAGAGAATATATTGTGATAGGAATGATTAAAAAATAAATATTTTCTATTTTGGTGAATATGATATTTATTTATTTACTAGTGAATAATTTAGTGATATTTATTTAGTAAATAAATAGTCATTATTCAAGTCTCAATAAATATTGGGGAGGATTGGCAGACTAAGTTTATGGATTCGATGAGAAATAATAATATTGAATATTATTTGATTAAATGATATTTAATTGTAACTTTTATGTTAATCACTTTTCAGGAAATAATAATATTGTTGTTATTGTTTGACATGGTGTTGCACTAGGATTAATGAAATAATTAAAGGCACTTATGCAGATTATTTTATTATTACCCTAGTGCATTAAATGATCTATTATATTAATCTCTCATTGAGCTAAAGACATCGCAAAGAAAATTGTTGTTCATAACAAATTTGAGAAAATATCTCAAGACTAGAGTGTTCATCCCTCTCTAAGAATGTTCTCATGAATAAGAGAGATCCTCCTCCTCCAGATTAAGGAAAATTCTTTAGAAGTAGTTCTCAAGGTGATCAACGGTGGACATCACAAGCATAAAGATCTTCCATACAAGCACCCGGAGACTCTTTCACTGATGTCTAGAGATATGTGGAACAGATGTGGATCACTACTATAGGAATCCTACACTTGGATTCTACAAAGCAATGGTGATGCACTATAGATTTGTGGCTAGATACATCAATGAAGAAAGAATAACCTTTAAGGTAATTATAAATTAATTAAATTAATTATAAACAACATGTGTTGATCTACGCTCACTTGGATCCAAGTTTCTCTATCCCTTCATTGTTATTTGATTCAATTCCATTGGTCGTGACGTTCTTTTTCAGAATAGACATCAGTTTGATTATCAGTAACGTCAAAAATAAAAGATGGTCCCTGAGCCACCTACACTTTTACTTTACTTGAAACCTACATCTTCATGCCATGTTAATTTCCTTGTAGTATCCCCACTTCCATATAGGTTGCTAAACCTTGGGATGATTGGAAAGTAACACACAAAAATTGAAGGAATTTATTCATCATTCTTATTTCAAGATGCACAACACTTGTGGAAAATTTTTAAGTGATTCATGGTCCTTTAGAAATATAGTCATTTGGGTAGGAATATATTCTTTTAGATATTATACACTATAAATTACAGTGTTATACCCATCAGTATCTACATTTAGTTCATTCCTGTGTTTATTCCAACATTTATAAATTTGATGTATTCCATGACATATCAAGTATTCTTCCAACTGATCTAGAATAATTATTCCTTAATAACTACAATGTAAACAAAAATAAAGGATTTCAGAAGGTTCATATTCTTGATCTTTTGCAAACTTGATGAACTATTTAACCCCAAATATGTTTTGTCATATGATCGACATCTATCCATTTTGATCCATATCCATGCCATTTGATTCAAAAATTTGCATATAGAACATAAATAAATAAATACATATAAGGTAAGATTTTAGAATCCTAAATATCTATTCATTATATTTACACACATATAATCATCATATTTAATTAAAATTGTCATTGCATCAAAAAATTGTTAGAATATATAAAGATGAATAATTATATGAATAAAAGTATAATAAAACATATTTTTTATAAAATAAGTAACATATCATAAATAATTATATTTTTTGAAATAAATTCATCAAAATATATAGTTTAATTCATATCACTATCAATGTGCATAAACAACCAATTCATTTCTATAACTAGATATGTATTAGGGTATATATAATGAGATTTTACTATCAAAACAAATATAAAAACAAATTATTATTATTTTTCAATGTTTTTGTAGTGTTATAAAAAAATTAATCACATAAATTTTTCTTTATTATGATTTTAAATTTATAAAATATATAATATTCTATCCAAAAACTAGAGCCTCAAATAGGTATGTTCTAAATTAGACTTTTTAACTCATTCTCATGATGTGAGAACGTTTGTTTAATTTAATGTTTTAAAGATTTTCTAATTATTAATTTGTTATATATTTAGAGTTAAATATATTTATTAAACTATTTCAAATTAAAATAAACATTTTGGATTAAATAATTCATCCACTTCGTTTTCTGTGACCTTTTTTGTTTAAATATGTATTTATCTAAATTGGTGTCTCAAAAAAAAAATGAAAATATGAAGGAGTTTTGATGATGAGACAATAAATCACATAATGGTGTCTCATACCATGTTGTTGGTTATATAAAAATGAAAATATAAAAAATTGAAAATCCTTGATTGCATAATTACTGTCGCCCTTTTTATCTAAACACAATTACTCACCCATTTCCCCCCTTTTACATTCAAACTATTCAATTTAAACACAATTTCTAGCACATAGTTATAGACTGTGATTAATCATTTTAATCCATTTTAAAAAATCACTTACACAAACATTATTATTTTATCTTCATCCACTTTATATACGATTTTTCATTACTTTTAAAGTAATTTTCACCATTCCAATACACCACGTTCCCATATGTTTTTATTAAAAAGTACCCCAAAATACATAAAATATTATTCCAACCATATTGGCATTTTTAAAACCCTTTTTAGTGGATTTATAATCTAAATAAAAATTATTTATATTATATAATTTCCATATTTAATACATATAATATCTAGTTACATGCAACAACAATTTAATAAAACTCATATAAGAACAACATGAGTTAAATTAGTAGTGAATCACCCAAACCAAACCAAATTCAACTTAGAATCATCAATTTTAACCTTATTTATTTAAAAATAATCCCCCATTATTTTTTAGTATAACTGATCTATTTATTTGGTCTTAATCCCTTTAATTTACATATTTACCCAAAAAAGTCTTCAATTTCGTCATTAAATCATTATAATTGAATATGATCAATGAATAAAAATTCCTAAAAATTAATATATAATATTTAAATTAATTTTACATGTTAATAACCATTAATAATTTATTAAACCAAATACGTGACACAAAATCACACATAATATAAATATAAATACCATAAGAAGGTTAGAGGAAAATGTTGTTAGACTGGACAAATAATCTATAAAAGTATATCAAAAAATCATCAGAGAGAGGAGCCAGATATCAAGAAGAAGAGAAGAACAACCAAAAATACTTAAAGAAATTTTCTATCTATACAATAATAACCAAAAAAAATTTGAGTGAGGTGCTAAAAATCAATTAGAGAAGAATAAAAACCAAAAATATTAAAAATAAGCACAGCTATCCAAATAGAGAACAAAACCAATAAAAAATCACATAAAATTATGAAATATTGATTAAAAAATGATTAATGAACAATATAACTTCTGTTTTGAGTGTATATTCATCTAAAATATTTGAAAGAGTCATCAACATACTTCATCTTCCTCGAGAGGTTGAATGGTGAGAGCGAGGACAATCTATATTAGGGATCTTTTAAAAAGGGGGAGCTGTTTAGTCAGTACTAGTAAAATGTATTGATAAATGGAACCTTTTTTAGTACTAAAATGGAAAGCACTATTAAAGGTAGGATTTATTAGTGCTTCTATAGTACTGATAAATAATTATATTTTTGATCACTAAAAATATTCTCACATATCTCACATTTATCAGTGCTAATTGATAAGCTCTCATAACTACTAGTGAAAAATAAAAAATAAAAAGTAAATTTAAAAATTATAATAAATTATTAATTATATAAAATTTAATATTAAAAATTACTTTATAATAAAAAGAATATATATTAAAAAAATTTAAATAAAAAATTATTCAACAACCTCAACTACATCATTTTTCTAATTCAATGAAAGTCGTGTATGTTATCTTTGGAAAAGCCACAATTGATGGATTTGAGGAGGTTTGGGTGAGAAACTATCAAATTAAAACCCCTTAGGAGGACCTTGAGTGAGAAAGGATTCTTCATGGCCTCAGTGATGACATCACTATTTAGACTAGCTCACAATTTGAGTATTTATGTGTAAAAATGGAACATGAACTTTTCAGAAATAAAGACTAAATAAAAATTAAATTTTTATTTCCAAATATCTTTTAAGGAAAAAGTGGGTAATAACACAAGTCAAAACTTAAGTGCATTAAACAAAGAAATAACTCAAAAAATCATTAATGAAAGAACTAAGATTATTGGAATCACTCACCCTATATAATCCCTAGTGAAGTGTGGTTACCAACGTATCTGGATATTTCTTGATAAGATATTTGAAATGTTGGCCATATTTTTCCATGTCTGGTTATACTTCCCTAGATTAATTTTCCCTTTGTTAATTCCATGTGCCAATATCCGATATTGTTTGATGATCAAATCAGTTTTATCCTCATTAAGATCAAATTGAACCGATCTCTCATACATTCTATTAGAATTTGACTTTGAAACCTTGATATTGAAATCTTTGTCTAACATCTCTCCATTACAATGGAGGGTAAGTATTAAAAAGACATTCTCCATTCATAGATCCTTTTGGAAACCTCTAAATTCCCATAGTTTTGATAACCGATTAAGATCTTCTAACTTTCCAACTTTAGTCTCATTGTCCAAGTCATTAGAAACATCCACCTCATCACCAAGAGGTGTTGCTAGATCCCCTAGAATTCCACATTTTTGAACTATTACTGGGTCTGGACTTACCTCTACCTTAGTTATCTTTAATTTTCTAGCTGATCTGGTGACCATGGTCTCCGAAATTTTAGAGTAGTCTTTGTGTTTCTTAGTTTTTTTTCTTTTTATTTACTGGAAAATTTATAGAAATAACATTGCCTTGCTTCTTGTTTCTCATGTCGTACCAAACATCCATTATCATATGTTGATATTTCTCACACTCTAGATATAAAAACAATCTATATGTCTTGAAATTTGTATATTCCAACATTAAAATAATATATGATTCATCCTACATATGGATTTTAGGTATTTATCATAGAAATAGAATGTCCGATTCAACCCGGGGGACATTTCTACTATGTCATTAGATGACGATCTTGAACAGGAGGAGAGGCTAATATCTATATGGTAGAGGGTAATATCCTATGCACAAGGGTTTTAGAAGATAAACCAGGAATGACTTTTTATGCATTTTATAAGGTTTTACCCTTACTGTGGGAAGTCACTTCGACATCTAACCCATCTTTCTTCCTTGTAGTTATATTTTTATATAATGAATGAATTGGGGCCTTTGGGCTCTATTCATGGACTGTTTTGGGTATTTAGATAAATATATAATAATATAATAAATTTATTACTATTATGAAAAATTAATTAATATTATAATAATATTTTAGTAATAAATTTATTAATATTATAATAAATAATTTATTAGTAAATTTATTAATATTTTATTAAATATTTTGAATAAATGTATTAATATAATAATAAGTTATGTGTTATCAAATTACTTCAATGTAAGAATTAATAAATATTAAAAATTAATAAATTAAAATTAATAATTTTACTATATTTGAAATGTTTAATCATTATTAAAAAATTATTAACTATGTAAAAGATGAATCTCACATTTATTAGTGAAAAATATTATGCGCTAATAAAAATACTTTATCAGCTCTTAATATAGTGCTGACAAATGCTAGTGAAAAATAAAAAATGAAAATTAAATTTAAAAACTATAGTAAATTACTAATTATATAAAAAAGAATATTAAAAATTACTTTATAATTAAAAATAAAAAATATTAATAATAAATGGATTAAAAACATATGAAAAATAAATAAATTAATTAAATTTATAATATATGTTTTAATAACTATGATTATATTATTATATATGTATTTGATTATAATAAATAAATTTATATTATGATAAATTTATTAATATTATAATAATTTATTTATCAATAATTTTATTAATATTATAATAATATTTTTGTTAGTAAATGAATTAATATTTTAATAAATATTATAGTTAAATGTTTTAAAATTATAATAAATTACATGTTAAAAACTAATTTATTAAAATAATTAACAACTACTAAAAATAAAAAATATAATTAATTATTTAATTATATTTCAAATTTTAAATTATGATCAAAAAAATTAAAAATTATATAAATGATAAATACCACATTTATCGGTGCTAACTGATAAGAGCTCATAAAAATAATTTTATCAATGCCTAATATAATGATAATAAATACTATAGAAAATTTAATAATAAAAATTATATTTAAAAATTAAAATAAATTTATAATTATATAAAATTAAGTATTAAAAATTACTTTATAATAAAAAATAATAAATATTAAGTATAAATAAATTAAAAAAAATTAAAAATAAATAAACTATATTATTTATATTAAATGTATTAATAAATGTGATTATATTATGATAAATCTTTTATATTATACCAAATGTATTAATATTATGATAAATTTATTAATATTATAATTAGTTTTTCATTTATACATTTATTTATATTATAACAATTTTTATTTATAGAAGTATTAATATTTTAATAAATATTAGGAATAAAAGTATTAATATTATAATAAATTACAAGTTACAAAATTACTTTATAAAAGGAATTAAAAAATATACAAAATGAATAAATATAATTACTTATTAACTACATTTGAATTTTTCAATTTTCAGTATTTTTTAATTATATAAATGAAAAAGTATTTTTTAAAATATATAGCTAATAAATGTAGGAATAGTAATACGATGAATAATTTTTTTTCACAATATATAATTAATTATAAAACTATAAAATTAAAAGTAAGACTTTTAATATTTATATTTAAATAGATTTACATTTTCAATATATATATTTATATTATTACAAAATTAATTATATATATATTGCATTAATTATATATATATAAAAATAATTATTAACTATATTTAAATTTTTTAACCATGATTAAACAATTATTATTTATATAAATGTGTAAATATTTTTTATGTGAATGTGTGTGTTGTATGGGTGAACCAATAGATACTCGTGTGTATGTAGTTTACTACACACATATAGATACACATATGCACACACACACACACACACACACACACACACACACCTGCATGCGTGCACCCACACATACATGTATATGCACACACACACACACTTGCATAAATACACAAATAACATACACATAATCAAACACCCCTCCCTCCAAATCATTTTTTTATTTTCATAAACCACTTTCACAGCTAGAGTGGGAACCACACATAGTTCAAAATATCAAATAGTGTAAAACAAACATCACACAATCCAACAAGAGATAATTCAAAATTCAAAATTCAAAATCCATCAAAACCAACAGGATCCTATAAATCACGTAGGCCACCTGAACCACTGCACCATGTTGAGTCAACAACGCATCCATCATCATTGTCTTGTCACCGCTGACCATTCCAAACAACGAACACAACATCACCAATTTTCATTGCCAGAGAACCATCGCTGACGGAGGAAACCACAAACTAGGGACACACGAACACCCAAATTGAACCAGAATCAACCCTCAGAATCACCCTCCTCGAATAGCCACACTAGTGAAACCATCGTCACCAGCTCCAAACCACAGAACCGCTGGCGAACTCCAGTCATAATCCACCAAAACCCACCAACACCATGATATGAAGTCCCAAAAATTCTCTAAGGAGAACACGTTCCACAAAACAGGGAAATTGAAGAATCCATCTCGAGGAAGAACATAGGTCATCTTATCATCACTTCACCTTCTCCACTGTCATCCTCATCGCTAAACAGACTCTTCCCTATACCAAAACCAAAAGAAAACACCAAAAACTACCGAGTCTGAGGAAGGAATATAAAAGAGGGATATAGCCCTAATCGAAACCAATGAAGATCGAAACAATGAGAGTATGGAACCTTAAAAAGAAATTGGGGGATTAAAACCCTAGAAGAGGAAAAAAAGAGACGCCAAGAGGACCCTTGACTACCAAATTTCTCTCCCAAATCCTCAGTGTGCCCATCACTCTAGATCCAACCAGGAGCGAAGTGGTGGAACTCAAGTCCAGAGTGGAGAATTTAGACCAGAGAAAGGCCTTCATGGATCCAGGGAGAGGGGTCCTAGAACCGGTGATAGAGAGAGAGATAGAGGAATCAAAGAAGAAGCATAAACAAGGCCATTAGGGAGGAAACCCTAAGATAAAGAGGAAGCTAAGCCCAGACAAGAGCCCGAGAGTGGCCAAGAGAATAGGGTGCCATGTTGTATTTTTTTATAATCACACACACACACACACAAAAATTCATCCTGTCACACACACACACATATCTCTGTGTGTGTCAATATATATATATATATATAAACACACACACACACACAGATATATATATATATATCTGTGTGTGTGTGTGTATTAATTATAAATTATATAATATGGGCATAAATATATAAATTTGAACATAAATATACATATGTATATTGTAAAATTATTAAATTTGGATTTAAATAAATGATAATAAAAGTATACATGATTAAATATATATATAAATTGTATTTACATATATATATATATATATATATTTGTTATATAAATCACATTTAATATTATATAAATATGTATATATGAAAAATTGTTCAATTTATCACTAATAAAAAATCCGTAAAAATTAAACTTTATCAATACCAAATAAAGAACAGATAAATGGTGTCCTTTATCATTACTAAAAGAAATAATGAAAAAGGTTGTCTTTCATTATTACTTTTTAGCACAAATAAATGATATATTTATCAGTGTGTTTTGTTAGCACTGATAAAAGTCTTCCCATTATCATCATTTTTTTATCATTGATATATGGTAGCGATGAATATCATTGAATCTATAGTAGCTCTTACTCTTCAACTCTTATATATTATGGAAATTAAAAACACTATAATTTATGCTATATGGTAATTTTGTATGTTTTGGTTGAGTAAACTAAGAGATTCTATATGTGGTCTTTCGTCCTGGAGATAAACATAGTCTTTGACAATATGGATGAATTTCTTATTAGAAATTGTGCCCTAGAGACTAATCAGGAGATAATGATCAAGGGAAATGTGTGTATCATGTATTAATTCATTAAATTAATAAATTCAATATTCTGTTATCATTGTTTCGTGTTCTATTACTTTAAACACACTAATCGTAATAAAAATAATTTTGGTTCTTAAGGAACCAGTTTTATCCCAAACCAAGAACCATCACATAAGTAAAGATATGGATGTGAGTTCAACATGAATTGTTATTTTATACATTTCGATATATATAATGCTCAAATGAGTTATAGGAGATACTTTTTTTGAATTGGATGCGACTTATTGATAAACACCACATCGTTTTTTATATTTATGTATTTAGTGTATTTCTAGTGGTATTCTTTTCATGTCTCCTTTGATCAATGGTTGAAGGTTCTAAGGTGAAATGAAAGAGGTGGGTCGATGAAAATTTTTGGCCATTCGTTGGTTTTAATAGAAAAATCTAAAAAACCAAATGAAAACAAACTTATAATCTCTTAGAGAATATATTTCATGTTTAATTTATAATTATTTTAAAACAGGAATTAACTAGAGCATGATAATATTTCTCCATAAATTTTTGTTCCCACTTTTGTTGTAATGTCATTGCACTGAAGAATCCATGTGATGATTCATCAAGTTATATCCACATATACTCCATGAATCACCAGATGGAATTCTTGGTATTTTGAGTGCTAGTATCAAGTAACTTAGTGATTTGTACCATTATACAGTGATTTCATCAAGTATTTATCTTATTTTTTTATGTTCATGAATGGGGGATGGTTGGATTTTCTCTTTTAGGATTGAGATAATTCTAAAGAGATTATAATTGTGCACAATAAGTCTCACATTCTCCAAAATGGTATAATTTTGAATTTATACATAGGGTTAAACTATTTATAATAACACATATTCTCTTATAAATATATTAAATCTTAGTAACACTCCGTGTCAAATAATAATAATAATAATAATAATAATAATAATATAGATATTATTATTATATCCCATAACATGCATTTATTTAAATATAATTTATTAAATAAATAAATTAGTTTTTATTTAAATGAAATGAAATAAAAAACATCATTTCCTTTGGGAGATTAACTTGACCCATTATTTATCCCTGGAATTTATTGAAAATTGAAAATAATATATTTTTTCAAAAAAAATATTATTCATTCTATGAAAGAAAAATATTATGTTCATTAAACTTATGAAAGGATATTTTTTTAATATTCATGTTACTAATAAATATTTATATTAATCTATTTAGTAAATTAGTGAATAAATAAATATTTATTTATACTTAATTAATAATAAAAAACACATAAAATTTTACTCACATATTCTAAATCCCATATATATCATGATTGAATTAATATAATATACTTTACTTGAATAATTATTATTTGAAAAACTAAGAGGTATGTTTATTCTTAATATTAAATTCAATAGAATTTAATGAATTATGGAGGCACTTAGTGTGTGACCCTCTATGCCTCATTCTCAGTGAAATCAAGTGAACTTACCTAAAGTCCAAGATCAACATCTAAAATCACATCAGGAGACTCATATAGATATAAGTTAATTTCACGATGAAAAAAACCAGACTATAAATGTTACTATGTAACACAAACCCTTTTTTACCAATATATATTTAATCTAAATTTATAATTGCATCACCGTCATAAGTTTGATTTACATTTATTTAACATTACAGAATGAACTTGTTGATGAACTACCATGGCCATGAATCTAATTCAATAGTTTGATTTTAATAAAATGGAAAAAGTCACCGAGATATATTCTTCCATTAACATGGAAAGGAAATATCATTTCTTGACATATTAAATTAATTCCATATCACTTATGAAGCTCCTAGTGTATGCTACCTCTTAATGAGCATATATCATCATTGTTTTCAACCATATATAAATTATTCATTATAAAAAGTATTAATAATCTCAAGTCTAAGAAGCAATATACATGTTCAAAGATCAGAATACTTAATAACATGTAATTTTGAACCCTGAAGTCCAACTGAGCACCATAAGTGGGGATGAATTAGGGTGTATTGAAATTTAATATTAACTTATATTCAATTATATCATGTTTACAAATTGGAAAAAAATATTGAATTTTTCATGATTACCATACACATGAAATGACCATATGAAAAAATTAAAGAATCATAGACACATAATTTTTACTTGGTTCACCCGCATCAAGCAACAATAAAGGATTATATATCATTGTTTTATTGATATACTATTTAATCACTACTTCACTGGTTGTGATGATAAACTTTATGATAATATCACTACTTATCCAAGGTCTATGAACTCTTCCTCTCTTCCACTTAGTACATTCAATGGGGTTATAAATATATAATTGATACGTAGGTTAAGCTCTCAAAGATATTAATCGATGTCATAACACAATACATCTAAGAGTGTTCTCCATTGTTATCTTATACCTTCAATTACTTATTTATTAATCTCAAATAATGTTTTTGTTATTTAAAATTTATTTTATGTTTTATGAAAGAAAATTCATTTTTTGGGAAAGCATGGATTTTTTTTCTAAATCTAGAATTGAATGAATGGTACATGAAAATGACCACACATCATATGTGATCAACCGCATGAATACCTGATCAACCATAGAGATTATATGGAAAAGGAACCAAGAGAACATAAGATAAAATTGAGCATCTATATGTTGTAATCAAATCAACCACTACAAGGCTTTCACAACGGTATAGATCGATCATATTCCTAATAAAGTGACCACAAAGGTAGTTACATCAACCATGAAACCGAAAATCCAAATGGAAGAAACTATATAATTTGCAGATTTTAATTTGAAGAATCAACCACAAGATCAAATGAAGTGATTTTGGTCATTAGTCTCAAAATAGAAAAAGTATTGGATAGACCACAAGTACAAGGTGATCAACTAAAAGTACAATGTAATCCACCATAAGATAAAATTATTACACATACATACAAGTGATTGACTATACAACATATATGAGAATTCAAAAAGTATGGAAGAAACCAAAGATACTTATGTGGAACATTTAAATCCACCATGTCTAAAGGTAATTATTATTTTAATATATTTTTAAATATATTAATCCAAAAAAAATTCTAGGTAGAATTCAATACCCTCCAGAAGAATTTAATGAATTTGGATTTCCTTCCAAAGTTTTAGGATCTTTTTGATTATTTGTAAATATCTATTTCAATAGAGAGAGTTATATTTATAAAATAAAACTAAAGATAGATGAAAGGTGTCGTGGGACACATAAAAAAAATTCATATGTGAGACACAAAGGCATTAGAGTCTTTATTGAATGAAAATGAAGAAAATATACTGTATTTTCAAACATCTATGATACCCAATTCAAACCATAAATTCAAAAAAATATTTGGAGAACATTTTAACATCTTCAAACATCCATTTTGAAACAAATTTATGACAATAAGAAGATAAGAACTACCTATAAAACAAAAAAAACAACATATTATATTAAATCAATTTATTCAACTTATCTTACTCTATTTTATTTACTCTATAGTTTTGTGTGCACTGTATGCCGTTTATATTTTAGAACTATCTTTTATACTAAACTGGAGAGTTGAGTACACTCTATCATTTATTTATTTATTTTTACCATGGAAAATTGTATAAGAGGCAAGTTGTCCTAGACTGGCTATATGTAGTTGACATATTTTAGTTCTTCCACATTGAACTATGGAATAGGCTCTATGTAGCTTCTAAATCTATGTGTTATATTACATAAAACCCAATCCAAGTTGTAGATTATTTTATTTTATAATAAACTTCTTGGCATAAGGTGATTAGCAAGTGGAGGTTATTAGTTCTCAACTTTAGACCGAAACCATTGTTTATTCTGCTATGTTTTTTTCTATTTTATTTTACTCTATCTTAAAAAAAATCATCATATGTTTTCTAAAATAAAAAATAAAACATTAATTTGATAATTTAATTTAAATAGAAATTTTAATTGGAAACTAAATTAAACCCCTATTGATTGTTCCACTCCGAACAATATATTGTACGAAAATAATTTCCAAATACTTTTAATTGTGATCTATTTTTACATAAAGATATTAAAATTTCTATTCATCTAAATTTTAGCCTTTATAGATTATAATATATAAGAAGGAAATTTTAATAATAGACCTATTTATTTTAATGGAACTAATTATTCTCAATGGATGATAAATATTAAAATCTATTTAAAAAGCACAGGATTTTATATTTGGATCATTATCATGAAAAAATATGAAGAATCAAAAGATGCTAGAGATGAATGAAGTGATTTCTCTAGGGATACATATGACTATAATTATAAGACCAATAATGAATAAAACTATGAATTAGGAGAAGATTAATTTAATAAAATATCTTCTTTGTCTACTACTTTTGAAATTTAGGATTCTCTTTCTATATATAATGAAAAAACCTCATATTTTAAATAGATTTGATTAAATAATTATACAATTAAATATAATGAATTCAATATGATGCAATATGAATCCATTACTAAAAAGTACCTCACCATTAATGATATTGTGAAAACAATGTGTGCACTTGGGAAATAAATTTCATAAAAAGATTAAAGTGATGTGACTTATAAGATGTATACATGATAGGTAATGAGGAACCTATATTTCCATCAGAGAGTTCAGTATATAATCAAGATACCTATAAAGGAAATTTTTATAAAGAATATGATTTATGATGAAGAATTGAAGGTAAAAAAGAATAAGGAGATGAATCTGATAGGAAATAAAAGTCATTCAAGACTTTTAACTTAGAGTTTGAAAAAAGATCAAGAAATTCTAAAGGAAGACAGAATTATTCAAAATGACAAATGATTGAGGTATGTATGATATTGAAGGAAACTAAAAAAGGAGAATAATATAGGAGAAGTTACCTTCTATGAGTGAAAATGGAAAGGACACATAGAATAAAAAAAATTTGAGCTAAAATACCAGAAAAAATATGAATACTAAGGCAAATACAAAAAAAGGCTATAAAAACCACATGGAGAGCCTCCAATTATAGTTAAAGTGACTTCGACTCAAGAAGATAAGATAAAAATGATATATCTAATACATTTTTCATGAAAAATACATCCAAGGTACTAAATATTTTTTATATATCACCTGAACACGATTCAAATCATTATGAGAATGAAAAAATGATGAGAATGTGACCAGTGAGGATATATTTGAGAGTCGTACCATGCTAGAATAAACATTTAATGATTTGAAATATAAATACAAAATTCTAATAAACACTACTAGAAAAACAGGTATTTGGGACGGGTCATTTGCGACGGGATCCCGTCACAAATGGCTTTTTGCGACGGAGGCCCGTCACAAATGACCCATTGCTGAAAACGGTGTCGCAACAACAATTTTTTGCGACGGGCCCATCGCTAAAGCCTTTTTCCGCGACGGAGAGAATCCCCGTCGTAACTAGTACTCCGTATATTTTTAAAAAAACTATTTGCGACGGGCCCCGTCGCAAATACCTGTTGCGACGGGCCCGCCGCAAATAGTTGTTGCAACGGGACCCGTCGCAAAAAACTATTTTAAAAAAAATAAAAAAATATTACTACTATTTGCGACGGGAATAGTATCCCGTCGCAAATACTATAAAAAAAATAAAAAAATAAATTATTAATAAATTATTTTAAATAATATAATAATAATCCAATTATAATTCAAAAATAAAAAATAATAAAATATTAATAAATGATTTTAATTAATATAATAATAGAATTATAATTCACAAATAAAAATAATAAATTATTTTAATTAATATAATAATAATAGAATTATAATTCAAAAATAAAAAATAATAGAATATTAATAAATGATTTAATTAATATAATAATATTAGAATTATAATTCATAAATAAAAAAAATATTAATAAGTTATTTTAATTAATATAAAAATAATTCAAGTATTACAAAAAAATAAAATTAAATTATAATATTATAAAATTTTAATATATATATATAATTTAATATTATAAAATATAAATAATATTATTATTCATATTAATATTGTTATTTAAAAATATAATATTATTAATATTTTATAATGAGACAGAAACTACGAATAGAAAAAAATCATATTTTGATTTCACAAATTTTATAACATAAATACAAACTCTAATATGAAGGGGGGGGGGGAGGGGGGATCTGCAGATGGTGGTGGAGGAAACTCCATCCCTAAAGCATGAGTGAGTCAGCGCATGTACTCCATCTGCTCCTGATGCTGCTGCTGCCACCGACTCGTCTGCTCCTCGTACAGCGGTTGCTGGCGTCGACGCTCCTCCTCATGCTGCTGACGCATCTGCTCCTGCTCCTGTCGGAGACTCTCTATCAGTGCAGTCTGAGATCGCAACTGATCCTCATACTATGTAGCAGAATAAGATGCACGAGCTCCTCTCGAGCTGGACGCCGACATCGCAGCACTGCCATAATAATCTCCGGGAGTCAGTCGAGAGCCGATACCAACTACCCGGCCCTTCTCGAAGGCATACTGGGTGGCCTGCATCCATGCCACCTCATCAAACTGACGGCCAGTGGTCTGATCTGATGACTTGGCCTGACTCTCAGGTCGGGCTTGTGACGCTGCAGCCTCATATGACTCCTGTAGTTGCAATTTAAAATTAAAATTGTGAATATATTATATGTAGTTAATTTTTAAACTTGAAAACAAATAATACTGACCACGAAGTGATGCTGACGATCACCTCTGAGCTCCCCAGTAGAAGGATCACTATACATCCTCCGATATACGTCGTACTCCGTAATATCGGGGTGCTCGACAGCCTATAAGAATAAAAAATAAACTATTAATATTTATAGTTATATAAAATATTTATAAATAATGTACGTACCAGTTGCTGTCTATGAGTACTGAAAGAATGACTCCCAGCTCGATGAGTCACCTCCTGTCTCCCCCAATTCTGCCTCCCCACCGATGATCTCCTCTGAAAGGCACCACTCAACCAGTGCGCACATAATCCATCCCATACATGGGATGAAATGTACTCTAGTCGGTGTGCTCTACATGACTCGTCAAAATCTGACACTCCTGCTTTCTTCATCGCAACTTTTCTTAAATTGTGCAAAAACTGATGAAGGCGATCACGCATGGCCACCTCCCATGCCTCGTGGATGGCGTCATGTATGGTATCCTCGATCGGATACCATAAACCCTACAAATAAATCAAAATATCAAGTTAGAAATGAAATAATTTTCAAAATAAAAATTATTTATTTACGTACGTACCAACCAATGGCCTAACATGGCCTGCTGCACATCAATGGGAATCTGCTCCCATGTGGTCCACGACTGAGAGAAATAGTTGCGCAAAATAGCACTGCCCTGTCCGACTGCTATATGCAAAAAACTGTAAAAATAATAAACATTTATTATGTGAATAGATTAATGAAATCTTAGTCAAATCCACAGGTTATCACACAGGTTATCACACCTCCGTGTGCGTGGATCAAACCCAAGACGTGGACGTCGCTCGGAGATGGGGTCAGGAATCATCAATCGTGCAAGACCGTGCCCCCTCCGTGTACTCCCTGGAGCGTCTGCAGGCTGAGGGTCATCTGTCAGCAACTCATCCGCATCGAAAGTCAGGTCAGCATCCACCAACTCACGAAATGTGGCGTCGTCCATCTGAAACAGAAAATGTTAATGTTGTTAGCAAATAATTGATAATTACTATTATATATACATATATACATATTATGATTGTATATAAATACCATGGAATTCTATCAGTGTTCATCTTCATCATCATCTTCATATATGTCAATGTCATCTTCATATTCCTCCTCAATATCATCGATATCCATTTGAGTTGCAGTTGCTTCATCTCTTACCATTTCAAATTCATATGTGACATCATTAACATCATCATCATCACCGAATCTTAAATGTGGGGTGTCGTCATCAATACTCATGTCTCTTTGTAAAAAAGATTGATTTTGAGTACTCTCTTGAAAAACTTCAATTCTTTGCACATCAGTGAAAGCACATTCACTTTGACTAAACTGATTGTCTCGAATTTTGATTTTTATTACACTCCACCAATCAGTCAAGTCTCTTGATGTAGCACAATACTTTGCGTAATAAACTTGATATGCTTTTTGAGCCAATAAGAATGGTTCATTTACTGCGAGAACACTTTTACATTTAATATCGATGATTCCATGAGTCGGATGAACATGCACGCCTCTCTCTGTATCCAACCACCGACATTTGAACATGGTTATGTAATGTTTTCCAAGATAACAGAGTTCAATGATTTCATCAAGTATGCCATAAAAGTCAACTTCATTTTCTCGATGATGAGATCCTCTCAAGCTAACTCCACTGTTCATTGTTTTTTTCGATTCTCCATATACATGTGTGTGGAATCGAAATCCATTCACCACATATGCATTATAAGTTTTAACAAGTTTGTAAGGGGGGTTACTCAATACACACAGCCGTTTTTCAATTTTATCAGCATGTCGAGACACCTGAAAATTTGTGAAATAATTATCAATATAGTAAACTATACATTGAATGAGTTTCTAAAAGATAAAGAATTTATGTTACCAGTTTTTGAAACCACTGAGAGAAATTTTTCAGTCGACGTTCTTCGAGAGCAGCTGCTGTAATTTGTAGAATTTGTTTCTTGATATGATTATCATACAACCTATAAAAACCAAAGTTATTTACTGTAACCTAAATGATATAATAAGTGATATAAACACTTACAGTACAACTGATGTCATCTCTTCACAGTTGAGCAGAACATACGTATGAGCTCTATGATGTTCATCATCTGAAAGCCAGCGTTCATAAACTCCACCAAAACCAAGCTCTGACTGGTTGAAAACAGATAATTGATTTTCGATTTCATCAATATTCCTCTCGTTTCGTCCCATTCGGTTGTGTTTTGAAGGATACTCAGGTTCAAAATAATGGGAGCAGAAAAAAGATATTTCCTCTTGCAAATAAGCTTCTGCAATAGATCCTTCAACAGATGCTTTGTTACGTACTTTTCTTTTCAATTTTTGCATGCATCTTTCAAATGGGTACATCCATCGAAACTGTATTGGACCTCCACATTTGGCTTCATATGGCAAATGTAACATCAAATGTTCCATTGAGTCGAAGAAAGACAGCGGAAATATTTTTTCCAGTTTACATATAATTACAACAAAATCTTTTTCAAGTTTTCCTAGAGCATCATAATCTTCTATAGCCGCACAAATTTCCTGAAAAAAATGAGACATGTCTGTTATGGAATCCCAAATCACAGAATTCAACAGACCTCTTAATCCAATGGGTAGAAGTCTTTCTATTATAACATGAAAATCATGACTTTTTAATCCAGTAATATGACCATTCTTTACACATCTACCCAAATTGGAAGCACAGCCATATGGAAGTCTCAAATCTGCAATCCACTGACAAAATAATAAACGGTTTTCTTTAGACAGTGTATAAGCTGATTTTGGTTTCAGTAACCTTTCTGTTCTGACATTCTCAAACAGTTCCAATTCTGGACGCCTGCAAATTTGGGCAAGATCTAAACGTGCATTTACATTGTCTTTGCTCTTTCCTGGCGTATCCAAAACTGTATGAAACAAATTATCAAAACAGTTCTCATTAATATGCATGACATCTAACATGTGTCGGACCAACAAATCAGACCAATATGGCAAATCCCAAAATATGCTACGTTTAATCCAATTGTGTTCTTTCCCAAAACCAGAAATTTTCTGTTGGTTTATTGTGGGACCAAAAGTGATGGGAGGTAATGAAAATACAAATGATTTTAACTCCAAACCTGATATAATTTTTGGAGTTCCATCCCTTTCAACTGTTCCTTTTCTGAAATGAGATCTGTTTCTGTGAAAAGGATGATCAGCTGGAAGAAATCTGTGATGAGAGTCAAAATAACAAGGTTTCTTTCCATGAATGAGCATAAATGCTTTGTTCTCTCCCATACAGTAAGGACATGATTTTTGACCATGTTTACTCCAGCCAGATAACATCCCATAAGCCGGGAAGTCACTTATTGTCCACATCAATGCTACTCTCAGTATGAAATTCTGTTTCGTTGCAACATCATATGTACTGACACCAATACTCCACAATAAATTTAATTCATCAATCAATGGTTTCAAATAAACATCAATATTTTTCTTCGGATGTCCTGGAATTAGTAAAGTAAAAAAGATATATGGCTCCTTCATCAACATCCATGGAGGTAAATTGTACAGAGTTAAAAAAACGGGCCAACATAAATATTGACTACCATAAGATCCAAACGGACATAAACCATCAGTGGAAAGTCCCAGTCGAACATTTCTAGCTTCTAAAGCAAAGGATGGATGCACTCTATCAAAATGTTTCCATGAATCACCATCAGCTGGATGATTCAAGCTTTTATCGGTTGAAATATTCTCTTTATGCCATGACATCATTGTCGTTGTATTCTTAGACATGAATAAACGCTGAAGTCTGGATGTAAGCGGAAAATATCTCAACTGTTTTACAGGAATCAAACCAGACTTCCCGTGTTGTCCTTCTTTATATCTCAATTGCCCACATGTGAGACAACTATCCAACGACTCATTTTCCCCAGAATATAAAATGCATTCATTTGAACATGCATGAATCTTCTGACAAGTAAGTCCCAAATTTCGAACCAGCCACTTACTCTCATAGTAATTTGCAGGTAAAACATTTCCTTCGGGTAACAGTGTTTTAAGTAAAGAAAATATATGGTCAAAACAGGTGTTTGACATTCCGTTATCTGATTTGATAGCCATAAATTTTGCAACTGCTTCTAATTTGCTCATCTTGCAGCCAGGATATAATACATCCTCAGCAGACTTCAACAACTCATAAAATTCAGACGGTGCCAACTTAGGATTTGAATCTATATCAGCCGGAGTTTCTGTATGTTGAACAGATGAACCTACAACATCATGTACTAAATCTTGAAACCGGGATGGATTCGGAATCAAGTTGGTATCACCTGCTCTCGAACTGCGTTCACCGTGTTGATACCAAAAAACATAATCTGGTTGAAAACCAAAACACAAGAGATGTTCTCCCACTTTGTCAAATGTGTCAAACGTTCTCAATGCACATTTTCTGTAAGGGCATTTTATTTTTCCTTCTGAAACAAATTCTGGATTTGATGCCGCAAATGATAAAAAATTCTCCACACCCTCTACATATACTGGATTTAAACCAGAACCGTTTGGATTTCTACGTTGATTTATCCATATGCGGTCACCTAATAATGATTGTTGACGACCTTGTTGTTCCATATTTCTCTATAAAATATAAAATCATTACTGGTTTTGAATAATTTGTTAGAAAAAACACTCAAGCTAGGATAATTTTAGAGTTTAGATCATATACGACTGACGCAAACTTTTTATTGAGATAGACCTAAAAATTGACCCTTTAAGAATTAAATATGTTGAGAATAAAGAAAAACAGGTTACAAATATTGATAATTTTAATATTATATAAATTTTTTATTATTTTCATAGTACTAATATTATTGGTAATTATTCCAAATTATTGTTAATTATTACTAATTAATACTAATTATTACTAATTATTACGAATTATTACTAACTATTACTAATTATTAATAATTATTACTAATTATTACTAATTATTGGTAATTATTACTAATTATTGGTAATTATTACTAATTATTACTAATTATTACTAATTATTGGTAATTATTACTAATTATTACCAATTATTGGTAATTATTACTAATTAATACTAATTATTGGTAATTATTACTAATTATTAGTAATTATTAGTAATTATTGATAATTATCGGTAATTATTACTAATTATTGGTAATTATTACTAATTATTGGTAATTATTACTAATTATTGGTAATTATTACTAATTATTGGTAATTATTACTAATTATTGGTAATTATTACTAATTATTGGTAATTATTACTAATTATTACTAATTATTACTAATTATTACTAATTATTGGTAATTATTACTAATTATTACTAATTATTACTAATTATTGGTAATTATTGGTAACTATTACTAATTATTAATAATTAATACTAATTATTGGTAATTATTGGTAATTATTACTAATTATTGGTAATTATTATTAATTACTACTAATTGTTACTAATTATAGGTAATTATTACTAATTATTGGTAATTATTACTAATTATTACTAATTATTACTAATTATTACTAATTATTGGTAATTATTACTAATTATTACCAATTATTGGTAATTATTACTAATTAATACTAATTATTGGTAATTATTACTAATTATTGGTAATTATTAGTAATTATTGGTAATTATCGGTAATTATTACTAATTATTGGTAATTATTACTAATTATCGGTAATTATTACTAATTATTTGTAATTATTACTAATTATTGGTAATTATTACTAATTATTACTAATTATTACTAATTATTACTTATTATTACTAATTATTGGTAATTATTACTAATTATTACTAATTATTACTAATTATTGGTAATTATTGGTAATTATTACTAATTATTACTAATTAATACTAATTATTAGCAATTATTGGTAATAATTACTAATTATTGGTAATTATTACTAATTATTGGTCATTATTATTAATTATTACTAATTATTACTAATTATTGGCAATTATTACTAATTATTGGTAATTATTACTAATTATTACTAATTATTACTAATTATTACTAATTATTGGTAATTATTACTAATTATTACTAATTATTACTAATTATTGGTAATTATTGGTAATTATTACTAATTATTGGTAATTATTGGTAATTATTACTAATTATTGGTAATTATTACTAATTATTGGTAATTATTACTAATTATTGGTAATTATTACTAATTATTACTAATTATTACTAATTATTGGTAATTATTACTAATTATTACCAATTATTGGTAATTATTACTAATTAATACTAATTATTGGTAATTATTACTAATTATTGGTAATTATTAGTAATTATTGGTAATTATCGGTAATTATTACTAATTATTGGTAATTATTACTAATTATTGGTAATTATTACTAATTATTGGTAATTGTTACTAATTATTGGTAATTATTACTAATTATTGGTAATTATTACTAATTATTACTAATTATTACTAATTATTACTAATTATTGGTAGTTATTACTAATTATTACTAATTATTACTAATTATTGGTAATTATTGATAATTATTACTAATTATTACTAATTAATACTAATTATTGGTAATTATTGGTAATAATTACTAATTATTGGTAATTATTACTAATTATTGGTAATTATTATTAATTATTACTAATTATTACTAATTATTGGTAATTATTACTAATTATTGGTAATTATTACTAATTATTACTAATTATTACTAATTATTACTAATTATTGGTAATTATTACTAATTATTACTAATTATTACTAATTATTGGTAATTATTTTTAATTATTACTAATTATTGGTAATTATTGGTAATTATTACTAATTATTGGTAATTATTACTAATTATTGGTAATTATTATTAATTATTACTAATTATTACTAATTATTGGTAATTATTACTAATTATTACTAATTATTGGTAATTATTACTAATTATTACTAATTATTACTGATTATTGGTAATTATTACTAATTATTACTAATTATTGGTAATTATTTCTAATTATTACTAATTATTACTATTTACCGGTAATTATTGGTAATTATTGGTAATTATTCCTAATTATTGGTAATTATTACTAATTATTGTTAAGTATTACTAATTATTGGTAATTATTACTAATTATTGGTAATTATTATTAATTATTACTAATTATTACTAATTATTGGTAATTATTACTAATTATTGGTAATTATTACTAATTATTACTAATTATTACTAATTATTGGTAATTATTACTAATTATTACTAATTATTACTAATTATTGGTAATTATTGGTAATTATTACTAATTATTGGTAATTATTGGTAATTATTACTAATTATTGGTAATTATTACTAATTATTGGTAATTATTACTAATTATTACTAATTATTACTAATTATTGGTAATTATTACTAATTATTACCAATTATTGGTAAGTATTACTAATTAATACTAATTATTGGTAATTATTACTAATTATTGGTAATTATCGGTAATTATTACTAATTATTGGTAATTATTACTAATTATTGGTAATTATTACTAATTATTGGTAATTATTACTAATTATTGGTAATTATTACTAATTATTACTAATTATTACTAATTATTGGTAATTATTGATAATTATTACTAATTATTACTAATTAATACTAATTATTGGTAATTATTGGTAATAATTACTAATTATTGGTAATTATTACTAATTATTGGTAATTATTACTAATTATTGGTAATTATTATTAATTATTACTAATTATTACTAATTATTGGTAATTATTACTAATTATTGGTAATTATTACTAATTATTACTAATTATTACAAATTATTACTAATTATTGGTAATTATTACTAATTATTACTAATTATTACTAATTATTAGTAATTATTGGTAATTATTACTAATTATTGGTAATTATTGGTAATTATTACTAATTATTGGTAATTATTATTAATTATTGGTAATTATTATTAATTATTACTAATTATTACTAATTATTGGTAATTATTACTAATTATTACTAATTATTGGTAATTATTACTAATTATTACTAATTATTACTAATTATGGGTAATTATTACTAATTATTACTAATTATTGGTAATTATTTCTAATTATTACTAATTATTACTATTTACCGGTTATTATTGGTAATTATTGGTAATTGTTCCTAATTATTGGTAATTATTACTAATTATTGTTAAGTATTACTAATTATTGGTAATTATTACTAATTATTGGTAATTATTATTAATTATTACTAATTATTACTAATTATTGGTAATTATTACTAATTATTGGTAATTATTACTAATTATTACTAATTATTACTAATTATTGGTAATTATTACTAATTATTACTAATTATTACTAATTATTGGTAATTATTGGTAATTATTACTAATTATTGGTAATTATTGGTAATTATTACTAATTATTGGTAATTATTACGAATTATTGGTAATTATTACTAATTATTACTAATTATTACTAATTATTGGTAATTATTACTAATTATTGGTATTTATTACTAATTATTACTAATTATTACTAATTATTACTAATTATTACTAATTATTGGTAATTATTACTAATTATTACTAATTATTATTAATTATTGGTAATTATTGGTAATTATTCCTAATTATTGGTAATTAATACTAATTATTGGTAATTATTGGTAATTATTACTAATTATTGGTAATTATTACTAATTATTGGTAATTATTATTAATTATTACTAATTATTACTAATTATTGGTAGTTATTACTAATTATTGGTAATTATTTCGAATTATTACTAATTATTACTATTTACCGGTAATTATTGGTAATTGTTGGTAATTATTGATAATTATTGTTAATTATTACTAATTATTGGTAATTATTACTAATTATTTTTAATTATTACTAATTATTACTAATTATTACTAATTATTACTAATTATTACTAATTATTACTAATTATTACTATTTATTACTAATTATTACTAATTATTACTAATTATTACTAATTATTACTAATTATTCCTAATTATTGGTAATTATTGGTAATTATTGGTAATTATTCCTAATTATTACTAATTTTTGGTAATTATTAGTAATTATTACTAATTATTACTAATTATTGATAATTATTAATAATTATTACTAATTATTGGTAATTATTACTAATTATTGGTAAGTATTACTAATTATTGGTAAGTATTACTAATTATTGGTAATTATTACTAATTATTGGTAATTATTACTAATTATTGGTAATTATTACTAATTATTAATAATTATTCCTAATTATTGATAATTATTGGTAATTGTTCCTAATTATTAGTAATTAAATGAATAATTACCAATAATTAGGAATAATTACCAATAATTAGGAATAATAAAATTATTAGTATATTTTATTATTAATATTAAAATAATATAATTTTCTAATTTATATACAATTCTCCTTTCATCTGTGTGTTTTCTATCTCCACATACAAATAATACATGTGGAGACAGCAAACACACAGATGAAAAGAGAATTGTATATATATAAAAAATTATATTATTTTAATATTAATAATAAAATATACTAATAATGTAATAATGTTATTATTCCTAATTATTGGTATTTATTACTAATTATTAATATTTATTCTTAATAATTAAAAAAATTTACTAATTATTCCTAATTACCATTAACTATGAACAATACTAATAATTTAAATTTATTAAGTAATAAAACAATGTAAACATAATTAAATTACAACTAATTAAGAATAATTGAAACTAATAAAAAATTGAAAATAAATATTAAATTAAAATGAATATAAATACCTTGAAAATTGATCTGAGGTTGATCTCTGATCGTTCTTCAAAACTTTAATATCAACTCCGGAGAAAAAAATTAAACTTGAGAAAAACTGAACTTTAGAAATAAAATTTTGAGAGAAGAAGAAGATGGAGTTTGAGAATGATTTGAAAAAAACGGATGAGGGTATTTATATGTTAGGTTATTTGCGACGGGTCCATTTGCGACGGGATACCTGTCGCAAATAATATTATTTGTGACGGGTACCGTCGCAAATACTTTAGCCATCATTTATTACAGTCAACGGTTAAATAGTTATTTGCAACGGGTCCCGTCGCAAATAACCACCTGCCGACATACTATTTGCGACGGGGGAATATTCCTGTCGCAAATACCTTTTACCGCCGCCGGTTATTTGCGACAGGAATATTCCCCCGTCGCAAATATGTTTCCCGCGATTTGGCGCGCAAAGCGCGCCAGTCCTTTTGCGACGGGGAAAGCTATCCCGTCGCAAAAGGCTACTTATTTGCGACAGGCAAATACACCCGTCGCAAATAAGTTTTTAACAGGGCTATTTGCGACGGGAATAAATCCCGTCGCAAATACCCATTTTTCCCATAGTGAAAATAACATTCTCTAACAGTTTATTTTAAATTTTATTTTTATATAGATAAGTAAAAAATAATCAAATATTAAAGGAAAACAATGAACTTAAAATGTATAATGAGTGAATTAAAAATATCTAGAAAGATTCAATAATGATAGATAAACCCTTTCCAAAATTATTAGAAAATAGACTACTCTTAAATATCCCACTGGGAATAGTTACCAACCTGGAAAGAGTAAAATTTATAAGAACAAATTTGTTCCAAGATCTTTTTTTTCTAAGTCTATAAACACTTATTATTCTGATAGACCAAACAAAGGTTTTATTTCTAAAAGTCTAAAATATATTTTTGGGAAACTAGATAAGAATGTTTGGATTATTAAAGCTTTTATCACTAACATTTTATATACCAAGAAAATATGGGTACAAAAAATTTTATTCTTTGAATTTACTATCGGAAACCTCTTGAAAGAGAACTAGTAAAAATATACAATATGTGAATAGTTTATATTCTAGAAACCTGAATAAAGACTACTCAAGATTCAAGAACCTTATCATTATAGATAGTGGACATGTCACTTTTGGTGACAATGCCAAAGGGAAAATAATTGGACTCAGTCAAATAAATAACTCTAGCACTGTATTGATTTATAAATTCTTATTTGTAGATGGATTCAAATATAACCTACTTAGTATTTCATAGTTATGTAATGATGGTTATCATGTGAAATTTGAAGACAATTATTGAAAATTTTATGACTCTAAGAATGGTTTAGTTTTAAATTATCTATGTAGTGATAATGTTTATGTTGTTGATTTGAATTCATTATTTTCTCAAAAATATTTCTTTCTTAAGTTACTTTCAAAAAAATTCCTGGATTTTGTATAGGAGTAAATGAAATTGAAACCAAAACTCACTTAGTAATCCATATAGGAAAGGATTAGTCAAGAATCTTTCTACACTAGAATAATTCTGTTACCCATGTCAAAAATAGAAACAACACTAAATTCATTTGAAACCAAAGAAATAAATGTCAACTTATCAACCCTTAGAGTTTGTTCACATGGAATTTTTTAGACCCTCTAGAGTTTATATATTAAATGGGAAGAGCTATAATTATGTTCTATTAGATGAATTTTCTAGATACAGTTGAGTATTCTTTTTATCTCACAAAAGTGAGGCTTTTTCCTATTTTACCATGTATGAAAAATCTATAGAAAAAATTCGTAGAGTGAATATTAATACTTCAAGAAGTGATCATGATCTTGAGTTTAAAAATCAAGGTTTTAAATATCGATGCTGACAATATGGACATAGTCCTTCTACCAGGACCCGACAACAACATGGTGTAGTAGAAATAAGATACATAACTCATCAGAAAATCACCTGACCATGATTAATGAGTATGATTTACCTGTTTACTTTTGAGTAGAGGAAATGAATACAAATTGATATATTATTAATAGAGTTATTATTATTACACTTCTAAATAATACCCCATATAAGTTATGAAATGTTATAAAAAAAGTTAATTACTTTAGAGTTTTTGGATACAAAGTTTTTCTACTCAATACAAATGATAATTCAGATAAGTTTTTATCCCAAAGTGATGAAGGGATTTTTCTTAGTTATTCATCATCTAGTACATAATATAAGGTATTTAATAAAAAGAACTTTTTTTAGAATAATCCATACATGTCAAATTTGATAAAACATATCCACAAGAACCTAATATGCTTTAGAAAACCTTGAGGATAACCTTTATAATTTGAATATAAATACCAAACTTAGTGATAATTATATCAAACATGATGTAGAAAATTCACCCAGTTCCAAGGAACTGTCTGAACCATAACTTATAGAATAAAATGAAGAATAAAATACTTCTATCCCTAGAAATATTAGGATTCATAGAGACTATCAATTATATACAGTCATATGCAACCTAGGTAAAACAACTAAGACTATATCCTATCTTATAAATTTGGTTGAACATCAATCATTTTTTTCACATCATATACCTAAGAACGTTACTAAAGCAATAGAAGGTTAATTCTGGGTAATAATATTGCAAGAAGAATTAAATTAGTTCCAGAGGAAAAGATTCTTGGAATTAGTAGAAATACCTAAGGACTTAATAACCATTAGAACCAGGTGGGTTTATAGAAACAAGGTTGATTAATGTGGTTCAATAATTTTAAATAAAGATACATTGGTAGTATAAGGTTATAGTTAATAAGTTGTTACTGGCTTTGAAGAAATATTTTTACGAGAACTAGAATTTAACTATTAGAATGTTTCTAACCTATATAGAACATTTGGATTTAAAAATATATCAAATTTATGTCATGATTTAATTTATAAATGGTTATATAATTTAGTTTTTATTTGTTGAAAAACCCATGTATTTTAAGACTCTCATTTTCCAAATAATGTTTTTAAATTAAAAAATCTTTATATGGTTCAAAACAAGCCAATAGGGATTTGTGTGATAGGATCAAAGAACTTATTTCTTCAAATGATTTTTAAAAAGGTTTTTCTAAACCTACACTATTTATAAAAATAATTTCAATAGATGTTTTATTACTATAAATAAATGTTGATGATATTATATTTGAATCATCTAAAAACACCTTGTGTATTGAATTTTCCAAAATGATGTAAAACGAATTAAAAATGAGTTTAATGGAAGAGTTGAAAAAATTTCTAGGATTTATGGTTTTCCAAACAAAAGATTAATTGTTTTAAATCAAAGAAAATACACAAAGGATGTTTTATTTTTTTTGGCTCTGATATCACTAAAGGTCACGACACTCCCATGAGTATAGTGTGTGAACTGGATCTTGATGAAACTAGAAAACCAATAGATTAAACTACTTATAGAGGTGTGATTAGAATTTTATTATACTTAACTACTATTTTATTGGTTATTATGTTTAGTTCATGCATGCACATAATTTTTTAATCAAATCCTAAAGAATCACATTTACTTTCTGTGAAAATAATTTTAAAATACCACAAAAATACAACCAATTTTGGATTTTTTACCCTAAAGAACATTAATTTGATTTTTTTTGATTCTAGTGCATATTTTAGTTGTTTTAAGTTAGATATAAATAGAACCTATGTAATATGTCACCTTTTGGGAATATCTATAGTTTCGTGTTGTATTAAAAAAATCTATTTCATCATCTACTGCTAAAGTTGAGTATATATATATAGGTAGTTGTTGTGTACTGATTATATGGATAAAAACCACATTATTGTATTATGGATATGAATTTAGACATGTACCTATAAATTTCTACAATAAAATTGAGATAAAAATTTCTAAAAAATATATGTCAAATTATAGAAAAAAATATAGTCATATATGACTTCACTTTTTATGAGGTCGTTTTTAAAAAAGTGGAATCATCCTTGAATTTACTAGAATAGAGCATAATCTTACAAAAAGTTTCAAAAATACAATAAATTATTTGACAATGGATCATATAAAACATAACTTATATAGTATTAATTTTGATTAAATTTTTTATAATTATTTTAATATTCTATTTTCTTTTTACTATTATTCTCAATATTTTTTTAATTATGTTATTATTGTATCAAGTGTTCTATTTTCTTAATTTATATTTTTTTAAAATATATCTTATCTATTTAGGAATATATTAAATGATTATTATTATTATCTACCTATTATTGTAAAAGTAAATCCCTAAATGATTAAAATGTAAAACCAGAAGTGGAATCATCACACACCTTTCTAACCCAAACCAAACTCTCTTTTTGAAAAATATTTCTCAAACCTTTCTTCAAATCCCTAATCATGATTCTCAGGATACTTGGTCAAGGTGAGGTGATCTTTTAGATAATATGTTAGAAAATTTCATAAGTAATAAAAGTATAACTCATGAAATTCTAGGAAGCTTTTAAATCTGAACTTAATTTCTTGCAATGTTTTTTCTGAAATATAATTGAATGTCAAAGGGTTTAGAACTAGTAGTTAATTTCTGTCGAGATACATTTTGAATCACAACTATTAAAGTTGGATTTTAGATTAAAATTTACCCTTCTGTCATAGTATTGTAAAAGAATTTTAATTGAATATGTTGTTTGAATCTAGAGAGTACGAGGTTGCGATTCAAACATTTATTGATGGTAAAGAATATGAGTTTACTTTGACCTTATAGGTTAGCTGTCTAAGAGTCCAAATTTTTGAAGAATATGAGGAATACTGATCTTAACCTATGAAAAATCCCTTACTAGATATTAGGGATGTTTTTGAGGAACTTAAAAATGATATAAATGATCAAATACTAGTAAAAAATTAACTAAGTACAAAATGTGGAGTTTTGTTGAAATTCATTCAGTACTCCATATTTTTAAGGAAGGCAAATTTTAATTTTGAAGGTATCATGATTTATTATTTTCATTCCTAATGGTACATGGAATTTATATTATCATGTCCCATTTCTTAATGATACATATGAAGGAGTTATCTAAACCATATTCAAGTTTTTACACACTTCATAATGCAAAGTTTATTTTTGTGTTCCTAGAATAGAGAAAATTGGTTCTTATTAATGTTGAGAGGATTATATTTCCAGGTGATTTCTATCTAAATACATGTACATATAAGAGGATGAATATTAGTTTTAAATCTTGTAAAAGGATATGGATATCTGATGAGGATTAGTTTTATAATAAATTCTTTCATAACTCTCTTACATCTAGAATAATATGTTTAATTAACCCTAGTTTTGAAGAAGATGAAATTTTTTATGCTGATTATCCCTTAGATAAGTATGAATATAAAGCTATGTATTTGGATGAGGAAACCAAAAAAACTTTTGAGGAAATCCTAAAATGACTCTTGTTTAGGAAATTCAAGATGAAAGAGAACCTATTATAGAAGAGATATCTTCTACTCAAGAAGATCAAGGGACTCATGAAGTTTTAGTTAAATCTTTTAGAGAACCAGGATTCCTTTGATGGATGAATCATTAAGTGAACATGTACGTAATTGGGGGATAGAGTTCCTATGTCAATGTTGTTTGGACCACTTCTTACAAATTCTAAAAGTGATAAATATTTGGATCTTATTGTAGTGGAGGGTATACCTATGATTGAGATAAGAAGATCTCCCATTTTTTATTCCTCACCTTCCAATGAATAAACCCCTATAGATAACAATTTATTTGATATGGGCATATCTTCTCTTAGTGGTATTAATGAAAATAAGGATAAGAAGGGTGATGAAGAAGATTAGAAAGATGAAAGGGATGATAAGGTTGATGATAATGGAAATCATGTAAAGGATAATGACTATGATGATGATAATTATCCTAAGATTAAAATCCTTATGATTTATTTTATTATAAGGGAATAATGATTAGTTGATCCAAATAATTATACACATAATTCTGAAAGACCATTAATGGATGACTTTTATGAAGACATGTTGAAGTTTCTGGCTACTCCACCTTCCCCTAGAGATGTTTTAATAAATATTTCTAAAGAAAATATTTTCTATCAATATTCTACCATAATATAGCTTATATCCCTAGAAGATTATATGGATGAATTTGAATCATCTATGAAGGAAATTAAAGAAAATCCTGGGACATTTTCTACCAAGTAAGAGTCTTGGAGGAATACTCTTATGTTCAGTGAGCGTTATTCTAATCAAAATGACGAAGATTTCTTTCTTAAGGTTGTTTATTCTCATGATATATCTACTATAATTTAATAATATTGACCCTATTTTGTTCAACCCTATGTAATAACCTGTAAATACTTCATTATATTATAAAATGACCTTTTGTAAGTCCTAAAATAAGTGATTTTGAGTATCAGTATTGATAATACTAATGATAGGGAAGAGGATATTTCATACATGATTCAAAATTTTTTCTCACACACTTATCCTAGGGTGTTTATAAAGATTAAATATATTCACGAAGATTTTCAATTGTTTTAAAGATAAATTAAGTGTCTTAAAAGTTAAATTGGAGCCTTGAAAGATGATCTATTAGATATGATGCCAACCATGGATGCCATGTATCTTTCAGTAAGGAAAAATCCTTCTAGAACTTCAAATTCTATCCAAGAACCTCATACTACTTCAATTTATATTTATGATACTTTAATTTTAAGGTTGATTTATGAAGAGATTTAGAGTATTCTAAATAGTGTAAAGGATGTGAGAAGTCAAGTTCAAATAGATATTTCTTATCATAAAATAAAACAACTTGATTTGATTAAGGATGAATATATTTAGACTACTAGAAATAAATGTGTAATCGTGGGAGAAATAAACTACTATATAAGAAGTTTTTACACCAAAGTATACCTTAAGAGTCAATTTCTTTCTTTAGTGGGAGATTTTAAGAAACCACTATTGACAACTACTTTCAAAGAAATTATAGAGAAGTTTTTGGTAATGAATCCTTTTCTAAATCAGTTTATGGTATAAAAAGATGAGTTTATTAAAGTTATGGAACATTGAACAATATATTTGGATGACATCATAAGAATATTAGAGCCACAGATGTATGTTGTTAATGCCCCTATGTCAACACCTTATACTATTCCTTTACCTCACATATCTACCTATCCTGACCAGGAATCAAATGGTACTCTATATCATCAAATCTCAACCACACCTATACCTCCAACATGAAATTTTGGTCCCAATATTTTCTAATACCTTGGTCATATCATTCCAGTTTTTAAACAGATAACCATTCTTGGACATTCTTAAATTCATTAGCCTACTCCTCTTGCTCCTGTTCCAATTATTAGAAAAGGTAAATATCCCTATGACCCTTCTACCCATCTAGAGCCTAATGAATATGATTATGGTTAGCTATGTTAGGGCTCATGTTCAACCTATTGAAAATTTTATGTAATATAAATTTATTGTTATTTATGGGTCTGTTTTTTAATTATATATGACTTATTTTCTATTTTCTTCTTCTTTACTCTTTAACCATTTATAATTATTTTTCTAATCACAAAGGTGGAGTAAGATATATGATATAAAAAATTATGAATCAATTATTACAAAAATGGAATATTCAAAATTAATTCTAATAAATTAATACTAGTTTCTACCACAAAATTAAAATTTTAATACCTAATATTTAATTATTTAGATAAAAATTTATGCCATGATTTGTGATCATTAAAAATGAGAGACTATATTTTTTAATCCAATCAATATCTATAATAATTTTTTTAAAGGTAAAGATCAACCACACACCTAACAGAGTGACCAAAAAAATAGTTGGATCGACCATACAAAGAACCATGAGACCACATGGCCTAATGAAATAAATTATGTAAGTTATGGATTTTTAAGAGAAGAATCATCCACAAGAACAAATGAAGCGACCGTGGTTAGTAGTCTCAAAATTGAAAGAGTATTGGATCAACTAAGTGTATTAAGTTATCAACTAAAAGTACAATATGATCTACTATAAGACAAAATGATCAAAAATACATACAAGGGATTGACCATGAAACATAGAAGAGAATCCATAAAGTATGTAAGTGGCCGTAGATACTTGCATGGAGACTTTAAATCAATCAATTCTAAAGTTAAGTACTACATTATTATAAATTAAAATATATTAATGAAACACTTTTCTATAAATAATTAAATTCCCTTCAAAATAATTTAATGAATCTGGATTTCCATCCAAAGTACAAGGTTCTTCCGAATGATTTTTCAACATATATTTTCAAAGATAACCTTATTTTTAAAAATAGGGATAAAGATAGATAAAAAGTGTGGCGGGTCACATATAAAAAATACACAGGTGAGACATAGATACATCAGAGACATTCCTGAATAGAAAAAAGGACATCTAATTAGTTTTCAAACATCTGTGTCACCCTGTTCTCACCATAACTTAAATGATATATCAAGAGAATATATGATCGTCTCCACACATCTATTCTAAATCAGAATATCACTACGATAAAAGAACACCTACCTATATAACAATAGACAACATACTCTATGGCACTAAATTCATCACTTTATCTTAATCTATTTTATTTACTCTAGAGATGTTTGTGTGATGTACACAGTTTATATTTTATCACTAGATTATATGATAAATTAGAGAGTGAAAGAAACTCTCTCATTTCATCATTTATTTCTCCTATTTAGAATAGTGTAAGAGGATTTTTATCCTGCACTACCTATGTACAATTGATATCTTTTTTGTTTTCCACAAAGCATTGTGGAAAAGGATCTATAAAGCCTAGATAGACTTGTGCGTTGTTGTGTGAAACATGATCTAGGTTGTGGATCAGTTTATTTTATAATAAAATTATTTGAAAAAGGTTATCTTTAAGTGGAGTGGATTAAGTCTCTTATTAAGATTGGGCCCCTAGTTTATTCTGCTGTGTTTTTATCTATTTTGAATGTCTATATTTTCAAAAAAAATATACATTTGTTTTCAAAATAAATAAAAAAACTTTTGTTTGATATTAGTTGATTTAAATTAGTGTTTTGTATACTTAGTTTGCTTTTAGTAAAACAATTTCAAAATTTAAAAGAGTTTTCAAACTTGATTAAACTAAGTTATGATCGTAGTTCCAAGAAGATTTTTACAAAGGTCAAATTATATAAATTATATTGTTTTAGTTTACTAGGATAATTTTTAATTTGGTGGGACATTTTTTATTTTTTTAAATAGAAATTTTAATTGGAAAATCAATTCACCCCTCTTGAGTGTTCCAATCTGACCGACAACCATAATGCTCTAATCTTATCTTCTAGACCATCAATGAAAAAAAAATAATTCTATTATCCAAACTAGATCTTCAATATAATTTATCCAACTCACACTTATCTTTATAACACTAGATATTTAATAATATTCCACAAATTTTACACTCTTCTTCATGATATTCAATCTCCCTCTATTTTCTGGGTGTATCACTCTTTCTTCCTATGCCATTTTATCCTTTATATCAAGTAAATTTTGAATTTTTGATTGAAAATTTAAACTACAATTAACTAAAAACTTATTCCATTTCAAATCCATCCATTGTTGAGTTCCTATGTGAATCTCCACCATTGAATTTCCAATGGGTAGTTAATAAGGATATCAAAATTTCCTAACATTCTTGAGATATCCAATTCATCATGAATGTTAAAATTATCCAGAGATCCCAAATCATGAATCAAAATCCTACCTCATGGCATGATATGTTATTTTATCCATTAAAGTTATTTAATTAGATTATCAAAATGTGACATACGTCTTCGTGGTCCAATCATGATTTGTGTTTTAAAAAGTTCAAATTTTAATATTCATAGCATTTTAGCCTTTTCATTATAAGATAACACAACATGATTCTCTCAATCATATTTTATGATTGAACTTTTAATGGTGTGAAACTCCTTCCATTGAACGAGCACCCTCAAATAACTAGAACCATTGAGTTATCCCAAGTCTTATTCATGGTTGGACTAATGTGTCATGTTGTAATTTGATTTCTTAAAAATTGTTATAGGTATAAACCTCGTATTTCCTCCAGGTGACCAATACGAAATATTTTCTTTACCCTTGCATGGGAATTTTCTATTTTTTCAATTTCCACCGCATTAATAGTGTGACTTTTGTGCATATGGCATGAATTTTTTGGGAAATATAAATATCTTCAAATCATCTTAGATTTTAAAAACTTATTCAAATCATCTTTATTCCAATTAAAAAAAAAATCTATCAACTTATTTTTGTAACAATCTACCACTTATAATTTTATTATAAATCCACCATCAGTGTTTTTAAACCTCTATTTATCTTATTTTAAGTTTTCAAGCAATTTATCTCCCCTTACAACCATTCCCCAACATTATCCAACTAGATTTCTCCAATGTTTTCCAATAAATTAGGCATGATATTTCCCTCCATTTGATTATAAAATTAAAAGTGTCTAAGAAATTACATTTTAGCACAGAAACCTTTGCAATGATATAATGACAAGGTGTATGACCTTGCACGAGTCAAATCTCATTGTATAAAATAAGATAAAGATATAATTAAAACAGTAATATCTATATTTAATTTGATAAACCTCATTATGTGATCATCCTCAATGGATAGTGTATCATCCTATCTTCTTTTTCTCAATAGAAGATAAATTATTAAAATAAACAACAATGTCTAAGAAATACATTATATAAAATAAGGAACGGGTCATATGAACTTCCATAGTTTGGAAATATTTTTACAAATCAGTTGTTCAAATAGTGCTTTTCAGACACATATTCCAAAAATAGTTTATTCAATACATATTCTACTTATTGTAAGGTTCTAAGAAACTCAAATTTTATAAAATAATTCTCCAATTTATCCTTTTGAATGTGCTACCAAATATCAATATTTTTATTGAGAGAGTATGATACTGGATTCTTTATTTACTCAATTTAACTCATATTGTCTCACTAAATCTACAACAATTGTCACACCACTTATATAATATATTCTAACTATTTATTTATCTATATAATTTTCATATGACCATTGGTAACTAAAATATATTCACCCTTTACTATACTCAAGGAAACAAAATCCTGATTCCTACTCATCTAGTGAAAAACATTTCCTCCAATGAAGAAATCTTCACCCCTTGTGGATTTAAGATCCATAATATCACTAGCCCATTCAACATGAGAATAAGATAAAAAATATAGATAATATCTATAAATGAAAACCAAACATTAATTCAATGTTCCCTAAACAAACCTTGTTATTATTTTCATTGGCGTAAGATATTTTTTCCTTTAAAAAACCTAAAAAATGTTCTTCCCAGCATGTTGCATAAAAGATATCAGGTGTTGTTTCTATAATCTAAAGTAAACTTCCAACAATTATTCTATACAACATTGAGTCCAATCCCTTTCCACCCTCACATTTTCTAACTTTCATTCCAATTACTATTAAAGTTGAAGCAAGTCTGTATCTTTCGATTATGAATTTTTGTAACACTTATTTTGAATATTTTACTTGTTAAAAAAATTTAATCCCTTTTTCTCGATATACTTGTATCCCCAGATAGAAAGTTAACTCTCTAATCATTGACATTTCAAATTCTAAATTTATCAACTATGAAAAACTATAAACTAAATTCTACTTGTTTCCTATAAATATAATATCATCCACATACACTATCATCAAGAAATTCTCTTCATCTGTGACCTTATCATAGAGGTGATGATCACCCCCTATATCTTGAACTTCATCTTTCTTATATAACACCATGTGAAAATGATTATTTATGATAGGGTATTTTTGATCATCCCATCACTTGGTATAAATTGTTCCGTTGGATATAATAATTGTGATGGTAAGGGTTTCGCATAAAAAATACTTATAATTAAAAAATTATTTGTGATGGGAAAAATTTCACATCGCAAATAGCTTTGGCGTGAAAGTTCACAATACGACAAATTCTGTTATTTTTGATAGGTACTTGATCTTATCACAAATACTAGTTAAACTCTAGGTTATTTGCGACTGTCATTTACAACCAGTCACAAATAATGTGTCAGAAGAAGCCTAGTTTTGATGGGTTCCATCATAATTAACTCTTTTTTTATTGCTGACACCTTTATTTATAGTCGGTAATATCTATGATGGGCTCGTTCCTAAATAATTCTATTCATGATAGGAATCCCATCACAACTAATCAAACACACACACACACACAAAGATATATATATATATATATATATATATATATATATATATATATATACACCCCCGGTTGTTTTTGACCTCACTTTCCCTTCCACACCTCTTCTTACCTCTAATATCCTATCATTTACCCTTCTTCATTTCTTACTTTAAATTTCTTAATTTTTACAAGAAGAAATACTTCCAGATTCACATTCGATCAAGCACAAATTTTAAGATATTTGCCTATTTTTTTAATTCTTAATCAATTTATTTTCATTTATATTTGAAATTATTATTTTTAATTAGAAGTAATAAATTTTAATTATGTACATGTAGAAGTAGCTATTTTTAATTCCCAGAAATTAGTTTTAATTATCAGTAATTAGTTTTAATAAGCAGTAATTAATTTTAATTTGGAGTAAGTAGTTGTGATTACTTGTAACTACTTATAATTGATAAATAAATAGTACTAATTAATAGAGTTTAGTAATAGTTAAAATATCTTAGCAATAAGTAATAATAATTTTCAATAATGAGTAATAATTAACAGTAATTAATAATTAGTAGTAATTAATAATATTTTTTATTAATTAATGGAAAATATAAAAAATTTAAGAACAATTTGTAATAATTAGAGATATTCAGTAAATATTAATAATAATTTGTAAAATTTAGTGTTAATTATTATAAATTACTGGTAATTATTATTAACTAGTGGTAATTATTAGAAATAAGTGAGAATTAGTAAAAATTAGTGGCGATTGTTAGAAGTTAGCGGTAATTAATAGAAATTAGTGATACTTATTAAAAATTAGAGGTAATTACTAGAAATTAGAGGTAATTAGTAGAAATTAGATATAATTAGTAGAAATTATATGTAATCATTAGAAAACTTGTAATTAATAGAAATTAGTAGTAATCTATATATTTTTTTTGGAAATTAGTAGAAAATAACAGAAATCGGTAGAAATTTGTGAAAATATGTAAAAATTAGATGTATTCAGTTTAAATTACTTGTAATAGGTATAAATTAGATGTAATATGTAGAAATTAGATGCAATTAGTAACCATTAGAGGAAGTTACGAAAATTAGTAATTAATAGAAATTGATAGAAATTAGTGAAAAGATGTAATTTATAATAATCAGTGGTAATTATTAGCAATTAGCTGTAATTAGAACAAATTAGTGGAAATTTGTTGCAATTAGTGAGAAATTATTAACAATTTGAATAAATTATAAAATAATAGATGAAATTAGTTGAAAATAGTATAAATTAGAAAAAAATAGAGGAAAATAATTGTATAAATAATTAGTGAAAATTAGCGGTAGTTAATAACAATTAGTCAAAAATAATAGAAAATTGTTGAAAATTGTGGTGTTTAGTGGTTAATAGAAAAAAATAACAATATTTAGTGGAAATTACTGCTAATAAGTTGTAATGAGAAAAAATTAGTAGAAATTAGTGGAAATTCATAATACTTAACTATAATTAACCATAATTAAACATAATTAACCATAATTAACCACAATTAAGAACAATTAACCACAATTGACCACAATTAACCACAAATGACCACAATTAACCCAAATTTACCCCAATTAACCCCATTTAACTATATTTAATCATAATTAATGACAATTTGTAATATAAGGATGTCCAAAGGGAATGAGAGAAGCATGGAGCTGAGGGGATGAAGGTGAAGATGGAGTGGAGGAATTTTGGTTCCCCTGATTTTAGACCTTTTGGAGGAGATGTGGTCATGGATAAAACTAAAAGTTGTAGAAGGGAAAACTGATGTGAGATATAATAATGACATGATTAGTGAGTTTTTTCCCTGTTTGGTTCAATATCTCTTTGTGAGAAAATAATTTTTTACAGATAATCATAATGTAAATGCCCGAAAATCGGTAAAACATTATTATTTCATGATGATCAGTTTAACAAGAAAAGGGAAATAATATATTGAGAGTTTCATTATTATATCTTTCATATAATTCCTCTTCCATGACTCATAGGTTTATCCATGAATGTCTCTTCTCCAATCAGTCTGAACCAAGGTGCGCCAAAATTCTTTCCTCTACTAATTCCTTCATCTCCTCCATTCCTTACTTCCCTCAAGGGAAGCATTGAGTGAAGGTAATGAATGTGATGAAAGAGTGAAATAATTCCAATTCCCCTTCATTAAGACCATTTGGAGGAGAGTTAGTCATGGGTAAACCTATGAGTGTACCCATGTCTACCTCTCATCCAAATAGTCTAAATATAAGGGCACTAAAATTCTTTCACTCTATTATTTATTCAATCCCCACTACTCTATGATCCTCTCATGCCCCTGGGTTATCCTTCTATTTTCATTAGTGTTAATTAATTTTAATTAGAAAAAAATATATTTAATTATAAAAAATTAGCATTAATTTGTGGAATTAGAAAAAATTTTCGGTAATTAGAAAACACTAGTGTTAATTATATAGATTTGATAATATTTACAAGTAATTTTTAATTTTTTGATATTTCTATTTTTGGATTTTCTCTTTATTATATTAGATTAAAAAAATAGTTTTATTTATAATTTTTAGAAAAATATGGAATAAGTAAGTAGGAAATAGTATTTATTTTAATACCATGATTGGATAAATCATAATTGGAATCCAAAAATGGTTCTAGTATAAATCCTACTTATAATGAGAGTGTTGAATATATTTTTAACATTTTAATCATATAAACCAAAATGTGTTTTAGAAGGGACAATTTAGTGTCCATATATAAAATTTGATCTTAGTAGATTTGGAACATTTGAAAATGTTTTGGGTCATCTGTTGTGTTTTTGTTTTTATAATAATTTGGTTTTTTGGTATGAACATGGTGAATGTTTTACCAGAGAAGATACTAATAACTGGGTTCCAAATCTAACATGGTTTCAAAGTATTGTACATGATGTTTCTTGTGTATTGTTTTAAAAAACATAAACTTAGAATGATATTTATTGAACCCTTGAGTTAGAACTGTATAGATTTTATGAGTTGCTAAAGTCTTCTAAGGATGCCTTATATCTTGGTTGCAAGATAAGAAAATTTGAAGGGGTTAAAAAAATTTATGACTTTTAAATCACATTATGAAATTTTAAAAAGTTGTTTTGTTCATATATTATCAATGTTTAAATCATTGTTACCAGAAGAAAATATGTTTCCTTCAAATTTATAAGAAAACAAAAGGCTGGTTCATAATTTGGTTCTTGGTTATCATAATATTCATGCTTGTTCAAATGATTTCATCTTATATTATGGTGAAAATGAGTTGTTAGTTATTTTACCTACATGTGGAAAATTAAGATACAAAGAGGATAAATAAGGGAAGTATAGATTGGTTCCCATTAAACAATTGAGATATTTCCCACATACAACTAGAATGAAGAATTTATTTATGTCTCAAAACACAAAATCATTTCTGTGAGTGAAAAATTCCCATATTTCAACCAGTAAAAGCTTAAATTATCCTTATGATGGCGATTCATAGAAACATTTTGACCACCTACATCCTTAATTTTCTTGACAATCCCATAATGTGTGATTGTATTTTTTTACTTATGGATTATGTCCATTTAGTTGTTATGTTAGTCAATATTCTAATTAGTCCGTATTTATAAATCCGTACAACATACCACATTGGATGTTGATGAATGATCCATATATATTTTTAACATTATTAATTATGGTACATCCAAAAATGAATATTTATATTTATTTTAATATGTTTATTAATGAGTCATATTTGTTTTAGAGTAATGGTATCAGTACATATGATGTTGTTGCGGAACATAATTTATTATTAAAAGCTAAATTAATGTAGAAAATCAGTGACTTCCTAGAATATTCCATGATATTTGGAAAGAGTTCACATGGTTCAAAATAATTTCCATACTATATGAGTTATATTAAATCATTTATTCTCAATAATGGTGGAAAAATTATTTTTTGACTGTCACCACTGATTTATTCCTATTTATCATCCTTTATGAAGGAATAAAACTCATTTCAGAAAAGGTACAATTGAAAGAGATGGATATCTAGAAATAATATATATAGTTTATTTAAAATGTATTTTCTATTCATTACATCCCATTACCTTTAGACCGTCTATAGAACAACAAAAAATAGATGGCTTTGGGAAAGATCACAATAGGATAAAATGAAGTATTTTTTGGGATCTCACATATTGGTCTGATTTTTTGGTCAGTCACATGTTAGATGTCATGCATATTGAGAAAAACTATTTTGATGATATATTTTATATAGTTTTGTATACTCTTGGGAAGACAAAATATAATTTTAAGGCATCATTATATCTTGAACAAATTTGTAGGAGACTGAAACTTGAGTTATTTGAAAATGTCATATCATAGAAGTTAATGAAGCCAAAATCAGATTATATTGTTCCCAAATATTTTTTATTATTTTTTTAGTGAATTTCATAAATAAGGTTACCAAGTAGTTATATTTTTCATTTTTATAGATGTGTTAAAAATAATCAAATAACTAGATTAAAAGGTCATGATTGTCATTTCATAATGGAACTGCTTATACCGATTAGATTTAGAATTTTATTGATTTTTTCAATTCAGGATGAGCTAATATAAATATCATATTCCTTATAAGATATTTTTGTGGAGACAACTTACTATGATTCAATTAGTAGACTAAAATAAGTTTTTTAGTTTTATGTAAATTGGAAATTTTTTTTCCTTCAACTTTATTTGATTTAATGGAATATTTTATATTACATTTTCTGCATGAAGAAAATTATAGAGGATTTGTATAGTTCTAATTGATGTACCTATTGGAGAGATTCATATAAAAATTAAAGAAAATGATATGTAACAAATAATCTGTTTATGGGTCAATTGCATAAGGTTATTTGTAGGGGGAAATTTCTTTTTCATGCTCCCATTATTTCCAACCTAAATGTCCATCAAAACATAACCAAATGGGATGTAATGGGGGAAATGTTGATGATGCAATGAACATTTAAGTATTATATTTTCATCATCCCGAACATGGATTTAATGGAGTTTATAAAATATGTATTTTAGATGATGAACATCATAGGGCTCATACATGTGTTCTAATAAACTGTAAAGAGATGACATGATTTGTATAGTGAGTTATACTAAAAATATCCAAGTATTAGCTATTTTACTAACCAATACCCTAGAAATTTATAAAAAAATTAGAAATATAGTGATTGAATGAGGTGAAATGAATTTGCACGAACTAGTTATCTAGTGATTGAAAAATGATAGAAAAAAACAAAATCCAAGTCATTATCTAAGAGAGTGATAGTAGCTCCTCTATCCAAGAGTCAGCACCATAATGACATCACAACGGGATCTCATCTTGTGCCTCTCTTCCATTATGTTTGTGTTCAACATCTATTAGCATTATCTCAATGATAAACCATTATCCAAGATTATGATATTCATTCCCAAAATATTGAAGGAGAAAAAGTAGTACATATAATGACATAGATATCAGTATCCCATGGATATTGTGTAACTGATTTCAAAAAAGAAAAATAGAAGCTCTGGTGACAAATTTTCATAACATCCAGGAGCTTCATCCCTTGAAGAATGTCAAAAAAATAATTTTTCCTTATAGTTTCCAAGATTGGTAATGTAAATTATTTATGGTTTAACATATCCAATCAATTTATTATTTTTTATATTGATAATTGCTTTTTCAAATTTCAAGGCATCACAAAATTTTGATAGAATTAATAATCAATTGTGTTTATTGAGCAACCCACCATCTAAAATGGTTAAATATTATAATACATATGTGGTGAATGGTTTTTGATTTCATACACATGTATATAATGAACTAGAAAAGAAATGAATAATGGTGTTTTCTAAGTAGTATCTCATCATAGAGAAAGTGAAGTTGACTTTTATCGTAGGATGGAAGAAATAATTTAACTATGTTATGTAAGATAGAATTTTTTTATGATGTTTAAATACCATTGGTTTGATACTAATAGAGGATTTCATATTCATCATTTCCATGAAATCATCAACATTAAATATAAAATACTCCTTTATGTAAATAAGCCATTTTTATTGGCTCATGTAAAACATAAAATTTATTATGAAAATTATTATGCTTCGTCAAGAGAGTTAATTGAATGGTGGAGCATTATGAAAATAAAATCCCATGAAAATTAGTTTATGTAAAGTGAATGTGGTTCTGCTGAAGTTTAAGGAATTTAATTTTTTCAAGAAACAAATCAAAATATATATTTTCAATAAAGAAATGTGAATATTGATGATGAAACACCATATTTATGGGTCGATTGTGATGATGATGTATCAAATGAATTTGAAATAACATGAGATGATGAATATGAATGTCCTATATAAACTGATGATATTGATGCAGAAGATGTTTATATTTACAATGTTGTATATAGAGATGTGTATGAAGATGAATAAAGAAACAATTATATGTCGGTTATAATAATAATTAATATATATATATATAATGACCATTTTGATTCTTTTTGAAAACATTCATTTTTTGTTTTAGATGGGAAATTATACTTTTTATGAGATGTTATTCATCCAATTGGAAGTTATGATTCCTAGCGATGAGCATATTTATTTGTCATCTGAACCTCAAGTTGTAGGTGGTTTACCATTGAATCAAAGGGGTCACGGTCTTGTGAGATTGATTATTTCTGAAATTATTCCTGTGCGAAGTCCACATCTTGATTTTGATCCACACATGCAGAGGTATGTTAAGTTGTGTGATTTAGTTAATTTTCTTTAATTACCATCAATTTATTTATGTACCTTTTTTTTCTATTTTCCTAAAAAAATCCACATAGCTATTAGATATGTGAGTGTTGTTATATGAAATTTGTTTTCTAGAGGATGGGTGATGTGTTATTATATTCCCAATGATTTTTAGAACCATTTGTTTGATAATTTGATGGTACATAAATAAATTATAGTTATTTTAAAATTTATATAAATATTAACATTTTAAAAAAAAATATTTGTAGGGTTTATGGTATCCCATCCTTTATAGCATGAGTAATTCTATCTAGGATACCTAGAATGGATTTATGCATGAGCGTGGTCATTTTTTTTCACAAGAAGAGGAAGAGATACATGAAGAAAGCTGGAGTCACAATTTTTGACTAGTCTTGCAGCAACCATCGACCCAATTACATATCCTTTAAGGTTTTAATGGAATGTTCTCATACTATATGGAAGATAGTTTCTATAGGATTTCATCATTAGGTCAGAAGAAACAAGGGAAGAAGGATGTCATGAATAGAGCTTGTAACCATACATTCAGTACTCATCGATGACATATATTATGTACTTTTATTTAATAATTATTTTACTATAAATGTAAACGATTTATTTTATAATTTATATAGGCAGTTGATCATCTGAATATTATAAAGTTTAGTGTTTATAAGAGGATATATAATGATCATGTCACTTGAGATATTATTAGTGCCTGACAACATCAAATTATGGTCAGTACAATTTTTTTGAGTTTTAAAATTAAATAAAAAAATATTTTAACTATTTTAATTTAAAAATTTATTTTAATGAGTCATATGAGGTTGTGACTTCTCACATACATGATTAGATTCAGGCCGATATTGAGTTTCAATCCAATAATGCATCAGATTTTACTAATGCAACATGAATTTTGGCGAATTAATATGCTTTTGATAAAGGATGAGTTGTTGGTATTAGTTATCGATTGATTTCTAGATGTTATAATAGTACTTCTATGTAGTAATTGTCTATATTTGTTAGATCTCATGGAGAGTTGTCATCATAATATTTATAGTATGAGGAGAATACGTGAGATTAGGATGAGGTCATAGAGACCCTACATAGAGATCAAGAAGAGTTTCTTCAATAGCAGCACCAGCAGTAGGAGGAGCAGCATGAATCATAGGAGGTGTATCAAGAGAAAATTATGGATTACATGTGACTCCTAAAACATGGTATAGGGAAAGAGTTCCCTCCGCCACCTCCTACAAATAAAAATCCCCCTCCTTAGTGATTTATTTATTTATTTTGATAAAATTATAATTATAAATATTTGAATGAACATTTTTTTGTAATATTGTTATTAATTCAGATATTTATAGTCTTATGTATTTTATTATTTATATTATTTTGATGTTTCTAATTTCTAATTTTTAATTTTTTTATGATTTTTTTAAAAATTATATGCAATGGGTGAAGAATCCGATTGAAAATAATTAATAGTTATGGGTGAAGAATCTTATCACAAATGATGATGTATTTATAATTGGTAAAATATTTTTGTGATAGAGGATTCACCCATCACATTTTTTTTCAATGTGTCTTTTAGATACATATCATTTGTGATGGGTTTATATAATAAATGACTATTTTCAATGTGGTCCCATTAGAAATTTCCCATCACAAATAATTCATATTCTAGTAGTGTATGTATCCAGTCATACATACCCAACATGTGGTGTTTTCTTTAGGTGATACAAGGCCTTCTCCAATCTTAAAACCTTTGATTCATCATCTATAATAACAAATAAAACTATTTTTTTTCTATATATACCTTTTTATTCAAGACTCCATTTAGAAATCATATCTTCACTTTCATTTGATAACCTCTAATATTCATTTGTACATTCATTGAAAGAAAGAATATGATATGTTATATTCTTTCCAATGGAGTGAAATTTTCTTCCACATATTCTATTTTAGCCTATGTATATCCATTAAAAACTAATCTTAGTTTATCTTGGACCACTATTAAATGTTTATAAATATCGTTTTTAAAGTACAATTTTATTCCAACTACATTACAATATCTTAGTCTATCAACAAGAACCCAAGTTTGGTTCATTTCAATTTAGTCCAATTATTCATTCATGGATTTCTCTCATGATTTAACCTTACCATCTTATTCAAAATAGATCAGTTTAATATTAGATAATGAACCACTATGCTCCATTATTATAATTTTATGGGTTTACATTGGAGTATATTTATCTCTAATTATATTATATGGATCAAGTCCACCTCTACTCCTTCTAGTTTGAGTCATAGGTTGGAACTCTTGTTCTATTTTCTCGTTTTCTAATTCAACTTGAAAATCATCATCAATGAGGATATTTTGAGATTTTTCCAAATTTTAAACTATCTTATCTTATTATTCTTCATTAACTTTTTTATGGAAAAATTTATGAAATTCTCTTTAGATTCATTTCCCAAAAAATTCACATCAACTTTATCAAATATTTTTTTATCCTTTTCTTGAATCATTTATAAGACTTACTCTTTGATGAGTATCCTAGAAATATACCTTAATTTACCACATCAATATATTTTCCTTTATTTTTATTTTTATTTGAGATGAAACATTATATTTTTAATAGCCTATGATGCATTAAGGAGGGTTTCCAAACAATCCATTTTTCAAATGTCTTCTTCCATTATCTGGGACTAAGAAATGATATATTTTATGTATATATATCTAGTTGTACTATATTTTTATAATAATGTTGATAGATTACTTTTTTATCAATAATGACATGGCTATATTATTTTCCATGTGGTTTATTATTTTTATAACCCAATTGTCTCAAGGAGTTATCATTGAAGATACCATATGCTTAATACCATATTTATTAAGGTAATTTTAAACCACAATAGATGCATAATCTATCCCATTATTTGATTTAACAGTTTGTATGTTTTCCCCTTGGTGGGTTTTCATTTAAGGGAATATATAAACTTATTCCAGATGTTATACTGTGTTTCCTTATTAATACTTTTCTAAGAGTGCACAATATAATAAAAGTGGAGGTTGAGGTGATGGATGTCATTGACCAAACATTGGGATTTTCCTAGATATAGGATTTGGTGGACTTCTCCTCACAAATACAAAGAGGTAGTGGCTATTGGATGCACCAAATGGGTGATACTATAAATATTAGGATGGATCATTTGATTTTATTAGTGTGATTTTGTAATAATATTCTATTTCCTAAATAAATTTAAAGTAGTGTTCGTAATTTTTTTCAAAATAATTTACAAAAATACCATAAATTTTATTATTATTAATTAAAAGTCAAATCTCATAAATAAATTAAAAAAAATAGATTTATAAGTAAATATACCTAAATTAATGATATGTCTCCATAGTTAATACATAATATATATATGTTATGGGACAAAAAAACACAAACATATATATATATATATATAATAATATTTGTTTAAAAAATTTAATATTCAATTTTAATACATATTTTAGTATTTTTAAAAACAAAATATATCATATGTTCCTTGTTTTGGGTTTTATTAATATTTTTTAAATAGTTTTGATATTATATATATATATATATATATTGTAAAATATTATTTTAAGTAATTAATTTTACAAACAAAAAACTATTGTTTGACATTAAAAAATAGAACATTGCCTTTTAAAGACACAAATGATAGTTTTTAAAACCACAACAATATGTTATGTGCATTTTTTTAATTTTTATGATTTTAGTTTATATATGAATATTGAAAAAAAAAATCAAACTTACATTTTCTAATGAAATGTATATGTTATGTAATTTGATAGTTTTAAAAATTAGGATTTTTTAGTTTCTTTTTATTTTATTTTATTTATTATTTGGGTTTTTATATATATTTTGAAATATATTTTTTAAATATTCAATTTTTTGTAGTTTTGAACACATACACAAAAAACTCACACACACTCTCTCTCTCGCACACACACACACACAGATATATATATTAACATATCCATTTATATATTATATTTATTAAATATGGGAGTAAATAGACGAATGAATACTATTTAAAAAAATTAATAAAATTTTTTAGTAGGTAAATAAGGTTATTAGTCATTTTGGAATGGATTTCCCAAAAAATATTATAAATGTGTTATAAATTATTATTTTTATATACCCAGGAATTTGTATTCTTAATTCCAAATTCCATTCTTTCATATTCCTACTCATTATATTTCGACATTTCACTATCTTATATTAATTGGGAGATAAATCTTACCATTAGATTTGACATTAAAAATAGAATTTAATATAAAATATTTATTGTCATCTCATATAGCCTATATATATAAATGTGACAATGTTAAAATAAAATAAAACGTTTTCATGCATAATTTCTCTTTGTATCTCAACCACCACTATTTATATGTAGTTACCTAAAATTTTAGTTTATTATCATTAGAAAAGAGAAAATGGTCTCAGGATGAGGCTCACATGATTTATTGGTATGCTAGTTGATAGGGGATCAACCATGAATTATATTTTACTATTTTGAAAACTACCTTGACCAATTAAAATATATTTGACCCATATTCACATGGCTTTGCCAACATGGTCATTAGATAATCTACAAGCCCATACATTTTTTTTGTTCTTAATAATTTTATAAATTCTTATCTAGATTCCTTCAACTAATATGTAACACCCCGAGTTTCAATAAAGGAATAATTTTATTTAATAAATGAGAAAGAATAAATAAATTATGGCAAGCTCATTATTATTTCATATTTTTTATATAAATAGTATCATTAGATTTTAATCAATAACATATTTTCAATTATGAATTTATTTTATAAAATGTGAACAATATATACGAAAAAATCATAAATATGAATATATTCATAAAATTGTAATAAAATTGTTAATATAAATATATATATTTAAGAAATATAATTAAATAGTACATATTTTTAGAAAATTGTTATCATGATTTTTTTAAATTATTGATGTATATTATTGCAATATTATATAATATAACTATTTTAATAGAAAGTTAAAATTATATATATATGAATGTTATTTTTATCGGATTAAAATTTATTTTATGAAAATTTAATGATTTATAAATTATGAATTTTTTTAAAAGAAATTATATAAATATAATTAGGTTTGTTTTATAAAACATAATTTTCAAAAAATATGATATATATATAAATATATTAGTTTTGAAATATAGAGAATGATTCAATTATCTCTTGTAAACTTATTACTTTTTAAAAGGTTTTTTTATAATTTAATATCTATTTATATATAAAAGTAATAATAATAATATGTCAAAGTCCTATTTTAAAATAATAATTTTGTTAAAAAAATAAGAAACAGGGGTTGTGGTCCGTGAGTCGCACAAAGGGGGTTTGTAGGGTGGGTGTCCCGTCCTGAGCAAGAGGAGTCAAGGGAGGCCTAGCTTAGGGTTTCAAAAATTGAGGGGAAATTGTGGTTGACCGCAGAGAGGAGTTCGAGTAGTAGGTGATTCATGACCTGTGGTTGAGTAGAGTCACCAGGAGAGGCCGAGGGAAAGCCGACTGGGGAGAAGGTTTCACCACGAGTGCTAACGATGGAGATTCGGGTGACATCAATGGGTATCATACTCAGTTAGGGTTTCTTTAACCTACTAAGGCAGGCTTGTGATTTCCATGTCCGATTTGGTTTGACTTTGATGGTTTTCATTTTTTTTCTTCCACCACCAATGTCGCCATTCAACTATAGCCACTTGTGTTTTTATTTTTTGATTTGAGACTGTGACCAGATTTTTTTACTTCAAACCACATATGTTGAATTTTTTTCATATAATTGTTATTTTTAACTAGTTTTTCAAATATACTATGTTGTATTCTCATTAGGATAAATATGTCAATGTTTCATATTTAATATGTTAATATTTTACTGTTTATAATTTTATACCCGACTTTCTTTAAAAGCTGTGTTAGTGTCACTTTACTGACTGTAGGAAATATTGATTTAAAAGGCTTTATTGTGCTTTTGCAATGGGGAAAATTTTTTTTTGTTAGTATGGGAGTAAGGATACATGTAAAGATGTTGTAGTAGAAGAATTTATTTTATCACAAATCAAGTCAGGTATTTACATACATACCTATGTTAAAATTTATAAATATTCCATTAGTTTATTTATTTATGTTCATAATTTATGTTTTATGAAAATTATGTTAAAATGGCTACAACATGTATTAGCTTTAGTATTACATTTCATTTTGAATTTTTTTATGTCATTGAGGCATTAATTTTTTTCTTCTATAAATTATGGTATTGTAATAATTTTAATTATTTAATTATATATTCAAATTTAATATTTAATATTTTTATTTATCAAATTGTGATTTTAAATAGGGTGGTGTGATAAAATCAATTGTCTTATTTTGATAATGGTATTTTATTTTTATCCAATCTAAGTTTTGATTCCTATTTGAAACTTATACTTTTATCAAAGTATTGAATAACATGAATTTTATTCCATGATATTGTGTAATTTGAATTCCTTATTATATACATATATGTATATATATTTATTTATACATGATTTTGGAATTTTTTTTTGTTCTTTAAGTTAAAATATAAATTTATGGTTTATAAATATATAAGTGAATTTGAGTTCATGTTCGAAGATTATGATTTATGTCCAAACATCAATAATTGTCAATGTCATTTTGTACCTTGTTATATGTAAATGTATTTATGTATATACATGAATGCATGTGTGTTGAGTGAATTTCTCATTTATCAATGTTTTTTGTAAGAACTATTTTATGATAATATGGTTATTAAAATCCATGTGTATATATTAGTTTCTAATTTTTGTTATTTAAGCATTTATATATATATATCTACATATTTATCAATTAGTTAGTGATTTTAATGTGGAAAAAAATCATGTATAGATATGAGATAAAAATAATATCAAGATCTTGTACTAATACCTATTTGCAATTTACTTATGGTTAGAATGGTTATAGTTGTGTTTATAATTTTATTATCATGTTTCAAAAAAATTGACATACCATGTTTTCATGTTAACTTAAAATTAATGATGCCACATTTGTATATAATCATGGCCATGAATTTATGCATTACATCGATATCCATTTCATTTATAATAGATATGTGGTTTCAATTTAAATTTTAAGGATTAAACTCTTAAAATTATTAAGTACATGGATTACATTGAAAGTGTTTTATTTTAAATTTTATGCGAGGAAAATAAATTATTATTACTACTATATTATAAAGATCAATTATTTATAATAATGGTAAATATCTCTCATGAAAGAATGATTGAATATATGTTCAGTTTATGCATGGGTATATGGTATGAGTTTTGATTGAAACCAAACTCAAAAGTGTTATGAAATGAAAGTTCATATACATAAATATATATATATATGTACATAATTATATATAATTATAAGTGGGAATGTTTATTTTAATGTAGTGTCATGTTTTCAAAATTAAAAACACCAGTGAAAATAGTTATATAATTATAGAAAGCTTAAATGTTTTTAGAAAACCTAAAACTTTATCGTTGTAAATATGGAAGGTATTTGGGGGAGTAAACCCAACCTTCGATAAGTGGGTAGGCCTAGATAGCCTTCAAAGGTTCAAGTGACATCATAATAGTGTTTTTTTAGAAGTTCATGTATTGTTTTGAGAAAAAAACTGGATTGTGTTTAAGCAAATTTTGAATGTAATTATTTTCTAAAATGATCTAGTATTTTTAATCCATAATAAATTTCATATAATTTTTTTTAACAAGGGTATTTCTAAATGTATTTACAAAATTATTTTCCAAATAACATCTTTAAAAGGATTTATAAAATGTTTTAAAGCCACTTAATAGGCATTTTAACGCTCACCCCTTATTTTAAATAAATTTTCATTGATGAATTTGAACTCCAAAGTTGGCCAATATCATTTTTTCATGAACGAAAGTGATGTTGGTTTTTGTTTCTCTGATTTTTATTGAAACTCTGATAAATTTTAAGCTTGTATCTAACTCTCTAGAACCTAGGCTAGTAAAAGGTCCTCTATTGTGTAATGGTTAATGCTAGGTCTTTATAATTGGTATTAGAGGAACGGTCTAGTTAAATTGAGAGATTAGATGTTTTCGTCAAAGTGGTAGAGTTTAGAAGTCCAACATTTTTAGTTTTCTTAATTCTGAAGATAGAAATTTAGAATTCTTTTGTCTTAAGAAACTAATTATGTTGTCATAATTCTTTTGAGGGGGGATAATGTAACACCTTGAGTTTCAATAAAGGAATTACTTCAGTTAATAAATGGGAAAGAATAAATAAATTGTTATAAAATTATTATTATTTAAGAATTTTATATATAAATATTATCATTAGATTTAAATTAATAAAATATTTTCAATTATGAATTTATTTTATAAAACTTGAACGACATATATGAAACAAAATTATAAATATGAAGATATTAATAAAATTGTAATAAAATTGTAAATACACACACACACACACACATATATATATATATAAGAAATTTAATTAAAGAGAACAAATTTATAGAAAATTATTATCATGATTTTTGTTTTGAAATTTTAGATGTTTATAATTGTAATATGATATAATATAACTATTTTAATATAATGTTAAAATTATTCATATATAAATTTTATTTTTATCGGATTAAAATTTGTTTTATGAAACTTTAATGATTTAGAAATTATGATAATTTTAATTATTAAAAAAACATTATATAAATATAGTTAGGTTTGTTTTATAAAATTTAATTTTCAAAAAATATGATATATATATATATATATTAGTTTTAAAATATACCGAATGATTAAACTATTTATTATAAAATAATTACTTTTTAAAATTTTTGTTTTATAATTAAATATCCCTTTTTATATAAAAGTATCAATGATAATATATCAACGTTTTGTTTTAAAATAATAATTTAGTTAAAAAAAGAAGAAATAGGGGTTGTGGTCTGTGAGTTACACAAAGGGGGTCCATAGGGGGTGTATAGATGTGAGGTAGAGGAGTCAAGGGAGTTTCAGCTTAGGGTTTCAACCACTGAGGGGAAATTAAAGTCGAGCATAGAGGGGAGTTTTATCAACAGGTGAGTCATGACATGGGGTCGATTTGAGTCACCGAAAGAGGCTGAGGGCATGCCGATTAGGGAGGAGGGTTAATCGTGAGCACCAATGATGGAGGTCCAGGCAACATCAATGGGTATCTTCCTTATTAATGGTTTCTTTTCCAGGTTTTCTTCAATATACTAAGGTAGGCTTGCAATTTCTATGTTCGATTTGGTTTAACTTTGATGGTTGTCATTTTATATTGTTTTCTTCCACCATCAATTTCTCCATTCAACTATAGCCACTTGCGTCTTCTTTTTGATTTGAGATTATGACCAGATTGTTTACTTTAGACTTCAGATGTCGATTTTTTCTCATAGAGTAGTTATTTTTATTTTATTTTTAAATTATACTATGTTGTATTCTTGTTCGGATGAATCTATCAATGTTTCATATTGAATATGTTAATATTTTACTATTTAAAAATATATACCCAGCTTTTTTTGCGATCTGTGTTAGTGTAATTGAAATCACAACATTAAATATTGATTTAAAAGGATTTATTGTGCATTTTCTAATGGGGTAAAACAATTTTTTTCAGTCTGGGTGTAAGTATATGTGCAAAGATGCTGTTGTAGAAGAATATATTTTGTTTCCAATCAAGTTAGGGATTTATATACAAAAATATGTTCAAATTCATAAATACGCCATCAATTTATTTACTTATGAACATAATTTATGTTTTATGAAAATTAGGTTAAAATTTTTGCAACATATATTAGCTTTAGTATTGCACATCATTATAAATTTCTCTATCAGTGATGCATTAATTTTCTAATTCTATAAATTGTAGTATTGTAATAATTTTAATTATATAATTATATATTCAAATTTAATATGTAGTATTTTTTATTTATCAAATCATGATTTTAAACAAGGCGATGTGTTAAGATCAATTGTGTTCTTCTGATAATGGTATTTTATGTTTATCAAAACTAACTTTTGATTCTTGTTAGAAACTTACATTTTTTTCAAAGTATTGAATAACATGAAATTTATTCCACGATATTGTGTTATATGAATTCCTCATCAGATACATACATACCTTCATATATATATATATATATATATGTATGTATACCTGATTATGGTAAAATTTTAATTCTTTAACTTAGAATATAAATTTATGGTTTATAAATATATAAGTGACTTTGAGTTTATGTTCAAAGATTATTATTTATGTCTAAACATCATTAATTGTCTAAGTTATTTCGTACCTTGTTATAGGTAAATTTATTTTTGTATATACATGAATGCATGTGTGTTGAGTGAATTTCTCATTTATCTAAGTTTTGTTTAAGAATTATTTTATGAAAATATGGGTATCACAAAATCTATGTGTATATAGTAGTTTATGACTTTGTGTTATTTAAGAATATATATATATATATATATCGACATATTTATCAATTATTTCTTGATTTTAATGTGAAAACAAATCATGTATAGATATGGGCTAAAATTAATATCAAGATCTTGTATAATTCCTTATCGGTAATTTAATCAATGTGGGAATGGTTATAGTTATGCTTATAATTTTATTATTTGGTTTAAAAAAAGAAAATAGCATGTTTTCATGTTATTTGAAAATTAATTAAATAACATATTCATATTATCATGGCCATAAGTTTATGCATTACATCGACATCCATTGCATTTATAATTGATACATGGTTTCAATTTAAATTTCAAGGATTAGAAGCCGAAAATTATTAAGTACATGTATTACATTGAAAGTGTTTTATTTTAAATTTTATGTGAGAAACATAATTAATTATTAGGATTATTTTATAAAGATCAATTATTTATAATAATGGTAAATGTATCTCATGAAAGAAGTAATGAATACATGGATAGTTTATACAAGGGTTTATGGTATGAGTTTTGGTTGTAACCAAACTTCAAAGTGTTATGAAATGAGAATTCATATATATATATATATACATACTTACACATAATTGTAAGTGGGAATGTGTATTTTAATGCGGTTAAATGTTTTCAAAATTAAAATCCCCAGTGGAAAAATATATATAAGTAGAGTAAGATTAAATGTTTTCGGAAAACCCATCACTTCATCTTTGTAAATATGGAAGGTATTTGGGGAGTGAAACCAATTTTCGCTAAGTGGGTAGGCCCATACAACCTTCAACAGTTCAAGTGATCTCAGAATAGTGATTTGTTTTCAGAATCTTGCGTATTGTTTTCAGAATCTTGCATACTGTTTTCATAAAAACACTGGATTATTTTTGAGAAATTTTATACGTTATTATTTTCTAAAATGATCTAGAATTTTTAAGCCGTAAGTAATTTCAAATATATTTTTTTAAATGGTATTTATAAATGTATTTACAAAATTATTTTCAAAATAATATCTTTAAAAGTAATTACTAAAGGTTTTAAAACCACTCATTAGGAAATTTAATGCTCACCCCTTGTTTTAAAATTATTTTCATAAGTCACTTTGAAGTCCAGTGTTGGATGACATCATTTTTGCGCATGCAGAAGTGAAGTTGGCTTTTGTTTGTTTAATTTTTATTGAAACTCTGATACATTTTAAGCTTGTATCTAACTCTCCAGAACCTAGAATGGTAAAAGTGTCATGTAATGTTTAAGGCTGTGTCTTTATATAATAACCCCTCACCCCTATCCCATTCAAATTCACATCCATTAATTTTTTTTAATTTTTTGTTTGGTTGGGATAAAACTCTCCCTAATGATGTCCTTATTGATTATTTGGTTCCTTTTTTTCTTTGATTACTATTGGATATATCAGATCCCACTCATCCTTAGAGTGAGTTTTATTACATTATAATAACTTTTATTGGGAGTAAGACATGATATATTGGTCATCCAATTTGTTTCAATTTAATATTTCATTTCCACATCAGGAAAGTCTTGGGGGATAACATGTGGGGTTAGGGTGGTGGGAAGTAAAATTAATTAAATTTGATGAAGGATTGATTTGATTCACAATTATCAAGCCACAAAACAAGCCTCACTCCAAAAAAGGTATAACGATTGTGTAATTATAATTGGTAATTATATATATATATATATAATATTTTTTGGGTAAATATATATATAATAGACTTTCCCCTGATGAGTTATCCAATTCGTATGGAAAATAGGCCAATCTTTTAAAATATGGACAATATATAAAATGACTGCCTAAAAAATAGGCTTATTGTCATTAGATCCTATCCCATTTAGGTGAAACCAACTGTTTTACAAGACTTTTCATTATTCACTTACATTCAACATTACCTTTCATCTTCAATCGATATAAAAAAATTTCTACAGTTGAATATGGGGTTGAGATTTTGAAATACTTATCTGCTTCAATCAGTGTCACAGCTTTATTTCATAACACATAATCAACATAATGGCCGTCTCTATATTATGCACTATTATTATGATGCCTCCATCACTCTCATTAATTTAAGATAAATCTTACATGAAAAGGGTATGTATCATGTTTTTATAGTTTTTTGGCATGCACATTCATGTGTGCATTAACTACACTCATTTGAAGTGCTATATCAACAAGTAAGTACTATTTTATATATCATATATTTTTATAGATATTTTTCTCCCTCTATATAACATTGAAAAAGCTAGATGAATTATTTTCTTAATCTTTTGTTTATATAAAAGTAATAATTTTATCTTGAAGAGCAGTATTGACTAATGATTATCAAATTCCACTTTATTCCCAAAATTGGATGTGATTAATAATTATTGAATTTTAATTACTATTCGACATGGTCAATGTTGAAACCATGATCATTAACTAAATGAAAATATTAAATAATACAACCATATGTGGTCAAATGATGGACATCACATTCCTATCATACACCAAAATGAACTTATTTGATCATGCTTTAAACATTGATGATGACAAAATAAATTTGACACCTCCTATTTCATTGTACAACATGAAGGTTTTGATCGTAATTATGATGAAAAATGCTCATAATAAAGATAATATTTATTTTTTTTGTTTTCAATAAACATTTTATTACCTTATTTATTTTTCATTTTATTTTTATAATATATAATAATGAAATAAAGAATTCATGATAAAAAAATTAATATATTTTATTGATATTAATTCCCTAAATTGGATGAAAACAATGAAATGAATATTATTTTCTTTATCTCAAAGACACTATGAAAACTGATAAAATAAATTTATTCTATTCCCAAAAGTGAATGAGAATGTTTTTTAGAACAACTTGGTTTCATTCACTAAAGTAAAGTAAAATATACATGATTTTATTTTAAATTAAGTTTAGAGTGGATATAATATATTTTTATGATCATTGTGTTTTATTTATTTATAAAGAAAATAAATAATTAAAAATAATATAACCACTAGAAGTGGATTGATGAAAATAAATATTTAAAGAGAAAAATAAATTTTATTAAAATTTATGAATTATTATTCCCCTAAAGAATGATGTGTAAATTATAAATTTTGAAAAAAATAGAGAATATTTTAATTCATTAATATTTGATCTAGTAGTATCAATATCAATAAAAAAAATTATTATATATAATGTGTTTATGAACTATTAACATCATATTATTTAATTCATTGAGGTGGATTTTGTTCTTCTTATAGTTCATTGATAAGATGATAGAGTTATAAAAATGATGGGTTTTATAGAAACATAACTTTCTAATAATAGTATAAATAACCTAATAAAAAATAATATTTATTACCATAAAATGTGCAAGTAATTGAAATACATAATATAAATAAGCATACCTCATAAGCAACAAGATCCATATCAATGGAGCCTATTTTATAAAGATCATGTAGCAGTTACTAAAATATTCTCACCTCCCTAGGTTGTACAATGTCCATTAGAATCATCATACATTATGAAAGTACATGTTGAACTCCAAAGAAGTTTAAGCACCTTCTCCACAAAGAAAACCAGATAACAATGAATACAAGATCCTTGAATTAGCTAGATAATATCACCACACACTCCCAACAAGAAGATATTATCCATTTTATAGACTTACTTCATTCAATGAAGGAGGTTGGGTGTTAATAACCAATATTTGGAAGTCAACATATGTTACCCAAGACATGTTCTCGATGGATTGTTTTGATCGTTAAATGCTTTAACGATTATAAAATGTTTTCCATACATTAAATTAATCATCTATATGACTCATAACTGATGATGAACCACTTTATATACATCACATTTTTTAATACACCTGACATTGTATATTTTATTCCATATCATATTTCATACCATATGGTATAGGAATTACTATGAATTTAATTATATAGAAATATATTTTCTTATGATATGCATCTTGTGTTGGTTCTGGAAATAGAAAAAGCCTACAGTGGTGGGTGATATATTTAAATTTATTTTAATAATCATTATCTAAAACCACAATTGAGGATCATTCACATCAAATTTTTAATTAATTTATTTAAAATTTGAAAAAATAAATACCCAGTCTTATGAACATTATTTGTTGGTGAATGTTGATCATCTGAAAAGCCCCTTTCAAATTACCTTCATTGTGCTGTGGGGATCCAAGGATATAATCCTTATAGTTTTGATCCATATATGCTTTTTGATCTCCGAGAAATACCACTTGATCTTTGAGTACTAGCATGGAGAGTCGAGTGTCTTGTATTGTTCGTTCTTGATCACTCATTCTTTGGTCTTGAAGAAATATCTCTTTCACTTGTCACTCTTGAATGGGAGAGAGGAGGATTTTAGAGAGAATTCATTGTACACAACAATTTTCTATTCTCAATTTTTCAATATGCTACACAATAGACATAACTGTCTCTTTATAGAGTTAGTATTTAAGTTGAAATATTATTTAATTGCATACCAGCCATTAAAAAACATTTATTATCTTTAATAAACCCCATGACACCTAACAATTATATTATTACTATTTTATGGCATGCACCACCTAGTGCAATAAAAAAAATAATGTAATGATATTTTTTATTAATATTTTTCACCGGACTCAGTATTGCTTTATTCAAACTCCTCTAGAATTTATTGTAAAACCAAATAATTATTTTATTCATAAAGAAATATTTTATTCCCAATATAGAGAATAAACATTTATTAAATTATTTAATAAATAAAATAAATATTTTTTGACAATACAATGAATAAATATTTATTTAATTTATGAGATAAATATTAATTGAATAAAATTATTCCTTGGGCTTGAGAATAATGTTTATTCCATTAATTAAACTCAAATATAATTTAATTGAGATCAATTGAAACACATATTATGTGACCCTCTAGGATTCTTTCTCATTGGAATTAGGTAGGCTTAAAAAAATTCTAGGATTATTGTATAGCAATGGGTTAAAGCACCCATGAGAAATAACTTAATGTCATAACATTGATAACCACATCTGAATGCTCACTATGTAATATAACAACTTTATCATAATATATCATCAAGCAGGATTCACATACAAGTCACCCACATATATACTCAATATGTATTTATTTTAATATCTAAAATAATCACTTCATTACACCATAGCCATAGAATTTAATGTGATGGTTCTATTCTAATAAAATGGTTGAGATATCAGTTTCTATAAAGATAGAAGGGACAAATCCTTCATCGGATTATTCATTAATGACATGTCACTCATGATGAACCCATTATATCCAAATTCACGATGAAATATTATCATCATAATTTAAAAAATATATCTTATTATGTGATTTGTAACATGAATTAGTAATATTATTAATGTCTAACTACCAGCATACACACTCATAAATAGGAATATCTGATGAAACCAAAACATGTGGAATTTCTACAGGAAGGTCTTTTCTCATAATCTCTTGTCATGAAGATTACCAAGTGAGAAATTCCTGAGATGATGTCTCATCTTCTCATGTTTACTCACACCTGACAGTTTATGTAATTTCTATCCCATCATAGCACGTTATCCAACTACATAACATTATTTAAGAATATCATCATATCATAAAAAGGTTCTCATAATAGTAGGTATCTTTTATAACCTTATCAATGTGACATATACTTTTGGGAATTATTACATTAGAGTCATTTAGAAAAATGATCATAATGTAAAAGTTAGTTTTATTAATATTCAATACATTGAATATACATGTAACCCAATTAAAAATAGCTGGTCCTAGGACACCAACTCTAAACAAACCCACTTGTACTAGATCCAACTACCTACAACCTTCGATCTACTGGACCTCACATGATATTACTATTTCCACAGAGTCAAGGATTTATTCAAGGGGTTCGTCACATTATTCTTAGTGTTAATAATATTCATTTCAACTTCACCTCTATGAGAAAAATCCCTCAAGTGATGATACATCTTAAGTATTTTCTTCATTCACTGATGTAATCATGGATATTTTTCAAGATCCACTGCTATAGTATTATCACAATAGATCATGATAGGATATTTACTTCTAGGTACTAGTTCAATCTCTTGAAAAAAGTTATGCATTTATACTTCTTATTTATCTTTATAAAAAGTCGAAATATACTCAAATTATACTATAGAATCTGCAACTATAGAATGCTTTGAACTTTCCCATCTCACTACACCTCTATTCAAAGTGAATATGTATCCTGTTTGTGACTTCATGTCATCTTGATCAGTTTGGAAACCAGTATCTTCATATCCTCTATGGACTATTTCCTCATCTCCTTCATAAACCTAGAACATATCCTAAGTATACATCATATACTTTTGGATAGTGTTGAATTCCATCCAATAGCAGTCACCTGGATTGGTTTGATATCTTTATACTGTACTTAATGTGAAGGATACATCCAGACTAGTATATAGCATATCATACATGACTGACCAAATCACCGATTAATATGGAATCCTTGTTATTCAATTTCTTTACTCATGTGTCTAAGGAAACAATTTCCTATAAGATTAATTCCACATGACATTGGAAATAATACCCTCTTGTATTGTTCCATGATGAATCTATTTAGTATATTGTCAATGTATGTACTTTGAATTAGGCTAATCAACCTCTTGAATCTATCATGATGGATCTTGTTCCCCAGAATATTTACTGCCTCACCCAAGTCCTTCATTAAGAAGAATTTATTCAACCATGCCTTAACAAAATGTAAGACTGGTATTTTGTTTCTAATGAGAAATATTTCATCAACATATAATATTAAGAAAACTGATGCACTCCCAGTAAACCAATTATAGACACAAGACTCACATTCATTATTTATGAAACCAAATTCCATTTTGGCCTCATAAAAAATAATTTCTCATGACTTGGATGATTTCTTTAATCCATAAATGGATATTTACAACTTTCATACCTTGTTGGAATCCTTTTGAGTCACAAACCCTTTGAGCTGTATCATATAAACATCTTTATGAAGGTTTTAATTAAGGAAATCTATTTTGACATCCATTTTTCAAATCTCGTAATCATGTAAATCCATAATTTCTAGTAGAATTCTGAGTTATTTCAGTTTTGCAAATGTGGGAAAGGTTTCATCATATTCTATGAATTGACAATGTTTAAAAACTTTTTGAACCAGTCGCACATTATAGGTACTAACTTATCATTCCATGTATAGTTTCTTCTTGAATACCCAATTTCATCCAATTGGATTTGCATCAACTAGTGAGTCTACCAATATTTAGAATTAGATTTGGTACATGGAATCTATTTCAGAATTCATGGAATCTTTCCACTTGGAAACATCTGTGCCACTTACCACTTCCTTATTGGGTAGAGGATCACTATTATCAACTAATAATGATTCGACATCCTTGTTACTAGAAAAAACATATTATTCGGGTTCTCTAACCTCTCTTGTAATTCTACATAGTAATTATGTCAGTGGAATAATTTCTTCTTATAAATGGATTTTTGGAATTTATTCATGTGCCAACTCTTTTGTATCTTGATCCTGAAATTCATTGAAGTATATCATGTTCCAACTCTCTATTTTAGGGATAATATTATCCATAATAAATTTGGGACGTTTCTAAACCACAAAATTTTTGTATGAAGGATTGTATAGGTAGTATCCCTTTGTTTCTTTGGGATAACTAATAAAGATACAATTTATGTCTTGGGGTGAAGTATTGTTACCTGAAGAGGTCTTAATATTTGAATTAGAACCCCCACATGTATGTAAGACACATCAGTTTCTTTCAATTCCATAATTGGTATATTATACTATCTATTTCTTTATTTGACACTTAATTTAGTTGGTATACTTAAATTTTCCCTGGTTATCCCCAAAATAATAATGGAATTCTCGCATGAGTCATCATTGATCCCACCATGTCTAACAAGGTGAGGATCCTCCTTTTTCTTACAACATTACACTGAGTCATATAAGGAGGTGTGAATTCAGATAATATCTTGAACTCCCATAAATAATCAATGAAGTATTGATTAAGATATTCTCCACCACGGTCTGAGCAGGGTTTCTTTATCTTCTTACCAAACCGGTTCTCAACTTCATTATTATATTCCTTGAAATTATCAAATGAATCTGACATATACCACATTATATATACATATCCATATCTATTCAAATCATCATTGAAAGTTATGAAGTATGAGTTCCCACCCCTTTCTTCAATAGGAAATTGTCCACATACATTGGTATGAAGTAATTCAAGAATCTCTTTAGCCCTTTCACATTTCCCAATAAATGGGTCTTTGGAAATTTTCCCTTGTAAACTTTCATGATATAAACCAAGTTGTTTTAGTTAAAAATAATCTAAATATCCATTTTCATATAATTCAATTAAGAAATTTTAATTTACATGATCTATCCGGTGACGCTAAAGTTGGGTATGGTATGATTAATGTGAAGTAAGTTCATTATCAATTTTCATTACTTGGTTTGTGTAATCCAAAACATAAAGATCATTATTTAAATGTTCATTACCATAAAAATATATATTTATAATAGAATAAACATTTATTCCCAAATTTGAAAATTAATCCTTCAATATCTTGTATATGTATATAAATAAGGTTTTTGGTAAATGATGGAACATAATAAAAACCCATTAAAAAAGACCATTCTAGTCAGAAATGTGAGGTGGTAGTCCTCGATAGCTACAACAACAAGTTTAGGTTCACTGGATGCTCGTATATCTACCTTCACTCAATTAATCTTTTATAATATTCTTGGTTACTATATTTGAATACATATTCAAGCACCACAAGCTGCATTTAATACCTAGTTTGTAGAAAAAAAATTGCACTCAACAAAAAATGCACCTGAATCTTCCCCTTGTTTATTTGTATGATTGTAGTTTTTCTTTAAGTGACCCTTCATACCACATGATAAATAGAAAAAATCATTTTTTCTTACTTTCCCCTTGATCTTTCTCTTCTTGGAAGGGCGTGAAGAAGCTTTGGGTTTAAATATCTTTGCTTTCCCTTTTCATTTTTTCACCATAAGGGCATATTGTTTTTCATGATTTGTATCCATATCTACTTAGGGGAGAAGATTAATATGATATGATAAAAAATTCTCAAGGTTATTTATATTAAAATTCACAATAAATATGGAGAATCTATTAGGAAGTGATGTAGAATGTGGTCGGTGAACAGTTATTTGGTGATTTTAAACCATAGAACCTATAATTGCTCAATGTAGCCATTGATCTTGACTAAGAGATGCCCAGCTGGGACACCCTCTCTAAGCTTTTTCCAAAATATAACCTTTGAAATATCAAACCGTTCATATCTAGATCTATGATGGTAAAGACCATGGAGGTTATCAGGCATGCTATACACATCTATGCTTTTTTGAGACTTAATTAGTTCAATAGACATCTATGAAAGCATCAAACATTGAAAATTGACCACATCACACAAATATTTTTCATAGATAAGGAACTCTTCATAACTCGCCTCTTTAGTAGGCAGATCAGGCATTAAGGATTCTTGCACACAATATTTCCCTTCATGAAATAAGACAACGTGAAGGTTTCTAAACCACTCTTAGAAGTTACTATTAGTTATGAGGTTGTCTTTCTCCAATATTGATCATAGGGATAATTTGTATGATTAAATTTTCATTTTATTATTCAATTAGAAATATTAGATTATTAGTATTCTATTGATTAAAAATTATGTGAGATATAATAAATTATATGTTTTAATTAAATATTACATACTTTATCAACTCCCAATATACCTCACAATTAAAATCAGAATGTCTAGTTTCATTAAAATTATCATGGAAAATATCCCTATTACATTTCATAATGATCCATACTTTGGCCATTAAAACTATAATAAATTAATTAGGTAGGCGGTCTTTCGAACTGTGGAATTTTAGCTCCTTTTTATATTGAGTGGATTCCCCTATCCTAAAATACGGACAAGGATTTCCTCAACACTTGACACCAAATGTTTATTGAACATACTTTGGCCATGAAAATCAATAAAATTTTAGTTAATTCAACTTAAAATTTTCCTAAGAACTTTTCGATAAAAGTAAGTTTCCAGATCATGGACATGTACCACACCTTATTATATAGTTGCATTCTCAATCATGTAATGGAAGACTTAGTTTGACATAATATTTAATTGAGGTATTTTAATTTATTATGCATAAATTTTATATTGTTTTATCCTTTTCATGTATTTTTTATATTAAGTGGAGGTTACTTAATTAATTAATTAATCATGTTGGATAAAATATTTATGTGTAATTAATTTATATAATTTCTATTTTTTCACATTAATTAATTAATTTATGTGATCGCAACCTTGCATCCATAAGATAAATAATTTCATAGATAAAAATAATTAATTAGTTAAATGACCCATTCATGAGATTTATCTAATGGTTTATTTAATGATTGGACATTAAATAAAAAAATTTCATAGGGGAAATAACTCCTATTTTTAGTATCGACAAGAGTTAGATCATTCAACATGCCCACCAGTGTATCACCTAGGTTGGAATAATTATGGTTCCATCTTGAAATGCCTCCACACACCTTGGGATGCTCCATTAATTACAAATATTTATTACTCATACGCTGGTGAGGGGAACCAAAGGATTGGATATATGGGATTACAAAAATATCCTTGGACACATAGTTACTAAATAATAATGGAGGGAGTAATGAATCCCAGACCATCATTTAATTTAGTATAGAATAATTAAAAAATCATGCAATAAATTAAATTAAATTAATACCGCCACATACACATGTCTTGGTCAAGATCCAGATCAGTAATATATGCAAATAATACATAAAATTAGTCATCTAGAATTCATTTCTTTATTTTATCTTTTATTATTAAGATAAATGTGCTTTCATTAGTAAATAAATAAATAAATTCCCTTTCATCTTAATGATTATCTGATCTGAATTAGAGATACACATCATTTGTGGAACTCATGGAAAATAAACAAAAGAACCAATAATGACATATTAATTATAATAATTTAATTGATCATTTAAAATTATTTAAAAACATTATTAAATTTTCAAACACACAATGGTGTTCCAATAAATAAAATAAGATTTTAATGCTAAAATTTCCAAATTTAATGTAATTTTAATTTATTCCATTAAAGGGAGACTACACGACGTGTACATCCAGCCACACACCACATACCTCGACTGCCCTATATTCGAGTCAAATGCTCAGGGCTTAAACTTGTTAACTGATTCGAACTAAAAAGTGTGTGCATGCCATCTATATGCCTCGTATCCACTTTTTATGTGCTAGGTTTCCCCGATAAACACACGGTGTGCAATAAGACCACTGTATATAATTAATCTCTTGGCACATTTAGATACAATTCACATGGGTATATGGAATATGATCCGACTACACATCATGTAACCTAGTTGTATCTACCAAGGATTTTTCACTTCCCGATGGAATCTTTGATCGTTGTTTATTTGTTCTTAAACCATTAAGAAAGTGAAACACTAAACAAAAATGATTACCATATCGATAAAATGTTAATTCAAATTGGATTTAAGAATTAATAACAAGAAATGAAAAATTAAACCATAATTTCTCATAGATCAACAATAAAATAAATAATTATAAATTTAAATGTAACCTCCCCTTGTTATAACTTGATGGATTTGGGAATAGAAAAAGTGTGTGGTCATTGGTGATATATTAAAATTTCTTTTAATAATCATTGTATGAAACTCTGAGTGAGGATTATAGACATCAAATTTATAATTAATATATTTAATATTTCAAGAAATAAATACCTAGGCTTAGAAACATTCATCATTGGTGAATATTTGTCATCCAAAATTTTCATGACCCATCCCCCAGGGCTCATGCGGTGACTACCCCAAGCCCGCCTTCCATAGTATAGGGGATGGAGACTAGCACTGGAAAGGCATATCCCTAAAACCGGAAAGTCATTCCCTTTATAACCTGTAAACTCACACAACCAAGCACACAACAAGATATTAGCACAAAGTAAATTGTATAGTAAAAAGAGTGTGTACAGTAAGTATAGGGGGCCAGAACACAAGCCCATCTAAAAAGTACAAGTAAAACTAAAAACATCTTCTGTGAACACCCACCAAGGATCCTACCTGAAGGGTTGGTATATATCTCATACGGTCATCTATGCGGATCACCTCGTCTAATATCCACCTTCGAGAAGCCTCCAATCATGTTACCCTCATCCTCGGTCAGCATTGTCCATCATTTGCACAAGACACAACAAGGTGTGGGCGAAGCCAGTGCAAGGGTGAGTATAACGATACTCAGTAGAGACCCCTATACCCTTTGAGGTATCTCAGAATCCACAAATGTTAAACCAAAGAGCAATACCAAAACCACCAGGCATGAAAACAACAGTGAACCCTACTTTGGTATATACCCATACATATAACTATGTTATGAAGTATACCCATATCATTCATGAGGAAACAGAAGGCCCAACTCTTTATCCAAAATCAAAATTGTTCCACAAAGGAAAGAATACCATGTAGGTAAAACCCCGAAGGCATGTACCACAAAGGTAACACCACAAAAAATAATACCACAATGGTATCACCATGAAGCTAAGTACCACAAATGTATGAAACACATAAGAATACCACTAAGGTATCACCACAAAGGTAAGTACCACAAAGGTATGCCACACAAAAGAATACCACAAAGGTAAAGACTCAGCTCACACTAGGTATAACTTAAGTATGAAAGTATAGATGATTAGTCATATTTATTGATCACCTTACTTTTCCGATAATCTCTACTATTGACCCGCATAGAATCAAAGATGACCCACACAGAATCTGAAGATACACAGGATCTAAAGATGAACCACACAGGATATATATTTGCTAACCCACATAGGATTTTTGAGCGCGGACCCACATAGGATCTAAAGATGACCCACACAGGATCTGAAGAATCCTCAAGTATAGCCAGACACAGGGTTCTCGCATTAAGCATACTTTATTCTAGGAGGTTCTGATCCTCAATCCATTTGTCAGTAAAATATCACAAAGTACCACGAAAAAGTACCCCAAAGGACCTCCACATCACATGGGTCCCAATGCAATAAACGACAAGTCAATCAGACGCCTGGTCTGTAAGATATTAGCCTTTTAGTCTCGAAGGCCCAGTTGGATTCGTGTTTGATCCAACCCATCCATACTCCAACTTTATCTAAAACTCATGTAGAGTATACCAAAAGAACTGCCTCGGTCCAAGGATTCTGACACCTTAGACGGTTCGTCAAACGGACACTCAGTTCTCAATATATGGCCACAAAGGCATATCTGGGTTCAGATGGTTCTGGGTCCGGTCCGACCCAAACCGGTTCGGGTCGACCAGACCCGATCTAGGTCCAGCCTGGATGGGCCGAACCGCAGCAGGCCCGGACCGCTGGGCTACGGACCGGCCCAGCCCGCAAAGGGGCACGACCCATTCGACTGGTGCAGTCCACCGTGTCGGGGCCCGCCCAAGCTGCTACCCAGGGGGACAAGTATTCTGAACGGTTCGTGGACCATTTGGATGGTGCTTACTAGAGAGCGGGAGCCATCGAAATGGTCCGGCTCGGCATGATGCGGTCGACTGGGGCTCCAGCAGGCTCTCCTCCCAGCAGATTGACGGCACCACTGTCCACCGCGGTCGGACGGATGTCGACCGCCCCCTAACCTTCATCGTGGCCAAGTGGCCGCAGACTCCAGCTCGGATGGTGCGGACACACACTACCGCTTCGCCACGTGGCCAGACGACATGCCAGCCACCGTCCCCTTCTTTGCCACAGCCGATGGGCCGCAACTTCCTCCGCTACCGGCAGCGCGGATGCACGCCACCCCAGTTCCACAAGGCCTGACAGCGTGCCTGCTGCTCTCCTCCTCCTCTACCTGCTCGAACCACGTCCGGCCGGTTTCTGGCCGACCTCCTCTTCCACAGGTCACCACAGCTTCATTTCTAAGACCGAAAAAATGACGACCACATATTCAGGATCCTCGTGTCGAGATCTCCGTGTCCATATGTCTCTCTCAACAAAACATTGTTTTTTAGCACGCTTAATTATTTGGCATTGAAGAATGCTCGAAGAACCAGTGAAGAACAAATAGTAAGATCAAGTTATTTTGGCGGATCGAAGGCCATGTTCATTTGTCCATCGTCGTTGAGAATAGAGGATATGAATAATCAGCAACAATATAGTTATCATATCTTAAAATAAACCCCCTACCTTGATCGTTGGAGATGGCGTGAGGAAGAAGACAAAGACGATGAAGACGCTGATATTCATCGTTCATGAAACACGCTCCTGATCTGAGCTCGTGCGTCATTATCTTTAGAGGTTTGTTCTTTGTTGGAGGATGCTCTCCCAAAGGTTCTCCCAATTCTTCACTTTTCCAACTATCCCCCACCATGAGAGGTGAAGATCCAATGTTAATTGAGTTAAGTTAATTAATTCAATTAATTTTGGCACATTAATTGGGAGAATTCTAAGAGTTAAACTCACATTAAAAGAGGAGTTTTTGGTGGTCCCCACCACCAAGTTTCAAATGGGAGGTTTCAGTTAAATAAAAATAAAAGTTAATATATTTATTTTTTTATTATATTTTTTTAACTCTCCCATGAAAAACTGGAATACCAAATTCCACCCCCGAACTACTGTGGTCGAGGTGTAGGTATCCTTAAGCGAATATCGACGTTGTGAGTTCAACGGTGTCCTTGGATTCCAATTCTGAGCACTAGTTCAAAAGTTACAAAACTCTACTCACATGTTTATTGAACGTACCTAAAAAAATTTAAGGAATTAATTCTGGGCTCACTGGGCTTCAGAATCATGCGTCGTCAATTTTTGAGGACTCCTAATAATTCCACATAATAAAAAACGTTACATGGAAAATTTTGGGTCTTTACATTTTCCCCACCTTAGGGATTTGCGTCCCCGAAAGCCACAACATAAACTAGAGAAACAAGTGGGGGTACTGAGCATGAATATATGCCTCCCACTCCTATGTGCTCTCCTGGAGGTTCTCATGCTTCCAACGTATGGGCACTAGAGGTATCGATCTCCCAAGAATGACTCTATCATATTGATCCTCAATCACTACTGGAACCTCTGAAAACATCTCACCATCATCGATTTCCAGCTCTCCCCAGTCAATGATGTGCAAAGGATCATGTACGCATCTCCTCAGCTGGGATACGTGGCAAAAGTCATGAACCTAGTGCAACTAAGGGGGAAGAGCTAAGTGGTATGCCACCTCAATAACTCTGTTGAGGACCTAAAAAGTTCCAATGAACATCATAGATAACTTGTCACCCCGGAAAAATCTCCGCAAACCTCATCAAGGTGAGACCCATAGAAAGACGTGGTCTCTATCCTCAAACTCTAGAGGTATCCATATACTATCATCATAAGACTTTTGCCTGCTCTATGTAGTCTTAATCCACTCCTGGATGACCTACACCTTCTCCGTGGTAGCATGTACCATCTCTGGTCCCATGAGTGTTGACTCCCCTGGGTTAGTCCAGTACAGTGGTGATCTGCAAGGTCATCCGTACAATACCTCAAATGGTTCCGTACCGATAGTGGAGTGATAACTATTGTTGTATGTGAACTCTACTAAGGGAAAGTGATCCTCCCAGCTGTGACTGAAATTAAGGATGCAAGCACGCAACATGTCCTCAAGGGTATGAATGGTATGCTCTGTCTGACCATCTATTTGAGGATGGAAGGTGGTGCTCAATTGAAGTTGAGTCCCGAATGCCTCCTGCAACCACTTCCATATCCAGAAAGTAAAACATAAATCACAATTAGAAATAATTTTCAAAGGAACTCCTTGAAGCCATAAAATTTTATATACGTAGAGGCGTCCCAATCCCTCTACTGAACCCTATTCTCTGATAGGTAGGAAGTATGCCGACTTTGTGAGTCGGTCAAAGATCACCCATATGGAATCATGTCCCTTGGATGTGCGTGGAAGTCCTATCATGAAGTACATGGAAATTCTATCCCACTTCCACTCTGGAACCTCTAGTGGCTGAACTTAGCCTGCTGGAACCTGATGCTCTGCCTTCACTTGCTGACAAGTGAGGCACCAAGAGACAAACTCTGCCACTACTTTCTTCATTCCCGGCTACCTGTACTGACACCGAAGGTCCTGATACATCTTCGCCACTCCTATATGTACTGCTATAGGGAACGTATGGAAATCCCTAAAAACTTCATCCCGTAGCACCACTGGTACCATAGTACACCCTCTAAAGAGGATGATGTTCTCCCCACCTTCAAAAAATAAATTAGGTGCCCGTCCTATGGATATCTGAGCATGTAGAGTCTCATAGTCAGTGTCCTAAAGATGCGTCTCCCTGACTTGCTGAAGGAGTGGGGGAGTGACTGTCTGAGACGGAAGATAAGCTACTCTATCTCAATCCATGTAGGATATCCAAAAAGTGGCTATCTGCTACATTGCCTCACTCAGAAACTGTATACTTGATCACCTAATGAGTGCATTTTCTACTACGTTCCCCTTCCCAGAAGTACAGACTATCTTGAAGTCATAGTCCTATAGGAACTCAAGCCAACATCATTGTCTTTGGTTCAGGTCATTCTGATAGAAGATATACCTGATACTGTTATGATCAGAGTAGACTGTAAAACGTTCGCCCATCATGTAATGTCACCACATCTTCAAAGAGAAGACCACTACGGCTAAATCCAGGTCATGGGTATCATAGTTCTGCTCATGTCGTATTAGCTATTAAGAACCGTACGTGATAACTACTCACTCATACATTATGACACATCCAAGCCCGGTCCCTAATGCGTCGAAGTAGACTACGTACCCAACACCCTCCTATAGTAACCTCAAGATGGGGGCAATCGTCAGTCTCTGCTTCAGCTCCTGGAAACTCCGATGGAATATCTCCGACCACACTAAGGGTTTCCCCTTATTCATCAATGTTGATAAGGGTTCCAGAATCTTGGAAAAGTGAGAAACAAACCTCCGGTAGTAACAAACCAAACCCAGGAAACTCCACACCTCTGTTACACTTCTGGGTGGATCCCAAGCAAGCACAACCTCAATCTTCACTGGATCCGCTGCAACTCTAACCTCTGATATGACATGACCTAGAAAGTGAACCTCTCGGATCCAGAACTGACACTTCAAGAGCTTACCATATAGCTAGTGCACTCAGAGTGTGTCCAAAACAATCTGCAGATGATAGGCATGCTCCTCCTCCGTAGTTGAGTATATCAAGATGTCGTCGATGAAGACTACTACAAAGCAATCAAGTTATGGTTGGAAGATCCTATTCATGAGTCCCATGATCATTTTTGGGGCGTTGGTCACACCGAATGGAAGAACCAAGAACTCATAGTGGCCATAACGACATCTGAAGGTCATCTTCCGCACATCCTCATCACGTACCCTGAGCTGGTGATAGCCATATATGAGGGATATCTTCGAAAACTGTTGTGCTCCCTTCAGCTGATCAAAGAGATCATCAATACTCGAGAGTGGGTACTTGTTCTTCACAGTCACCTAGTTCAGGCACTGATAGTCCACATAGAGTCTCAAACTCCCATCCACCTTCTGGAAGAACAAAATTGGGGTTTCCCAAGGGGAAACAATGGGCCTAATGAATCCCTTGCTCTGCAAGTACTCCAGTTGTACTCGAAACACTTAAAGCTCCACGGAAGCCATCTGATAGGCTGGTGTAGATATTGGTGTCATCCCAGAGTACAAGTCAATGTAAAAGTCCACCTCTCTACGAGGAGGTAGACTCAAAACATCACCAGGGAAAATATCAGGGTACTAGTCCACCACTATAGGATAACTCAGACTCTCAACATCAACCGGTATGAGGGTAAGGCTATCCAACTAATGTGTGATCGGCTACACCATCCTCTGGGTACATCCATACTGTGCTACAAAGGTTTCCTTCTCACCTGTGAAGGAAAACCTAGTCCCATCCTCACGAACACACCGCACTTTGTGCCTAATAAATTCAATCTGAGCATGGACTGTAGATAACTAGTCCATACCCAAGATGACGTTGTAAGGCCTCAACACCACTACTAGAAGATCCCAGTTGAAGCACTCACCTCCTAGAGTAAGCTCACACTACTGGAACTGGTGTGCAACCATCAAATCCTATTCCGTATGAGTCTCTAGCCATACGGATTGAGCCAACGGCTCCACCAGAATCTCTGATCTCCGAACGAGGGTAGTGGAAATAAAAGAGTGACTGACACCTGTGTCTATAAGTACTAAAGATAAGGAAGAGTAGACAGATATTGAACCTTAAATAATCTCTAGAGCGCTGTGGTCATAGGCCTCAGCTACCTAGAGCTGAGCCCATCCCTATCCACCTACTCCCTAAGGTCAGGGTAGACCACATGAAGGTAGTGGCGGTAGAACCTTGAATCGCCGCCCACCACCTACTGTACGACCTGCTCCTCTGCCACATACATCTCATACCTGCGGACTTCCTCGATAAAATATTTGCCTCTTCCTAGGCATTCCTACGACCATATGCTGGTCGTCTATATGCCTGGTCGGGAAGTCGTGAGCCATGTGACCCTGCCCGCCGCACGAGTTACACTCGTTGCTCCTCTCCTATCCTACTCTGTCTCAAAAGCCCCGAACAACCAACCCTGTATCCTACGGTCATCCACCTATATTTCTGGACCTCTTGGAACTTTTCATCATCCATCTACTGCCATATATAGATGAATCTACTACGTGATGTCCAGTGGTGGGTCTCACTGCTGGTGATTTCTCAGCAAGGAAGCTCTCTACTAAGAGTGCTCGCTCTAACACCTCTGCCTGGATCATGATGCGGAGAGAAATCATCGAAGCTCTAATATCCCATATGAGACCCTGATCGAAGGTATGGGCCCTGAAGAAAGGTTATCGCACCATGTTAGTGGAGTAGCGCAAATGATCGGTGAACCTCTCGGAATACTAAGCCACGGTCATGCTAACCTGCTGCAAGTGGAGAAGCTCTTGTATACGTATAAAGCGTAAGTTCACTGGGACAAACTCTTCCCTGAAAAGGCTTTCAAATTCCACCCAGATTAGAGTGACTTCATCATAAACCTAGAGCATCATTCTCCATCATCTGGTCACTGCTACCGGAAGAAGGCAGGCGTCAAGGACACCATGAGATCAGATGGTGTCCCTACCAGTCGAAAAACTCTAACCACAGCCTCCAGTCAGTCCTCAGCCACCTGTGGATCAGTATATCCCTATAACCTTGGTGGCCACTGGTGTTGGAAATTGTGCAACATGCTCAAGTGGCGTAGACCCTCTGTTGTCGGGGCTGGTGGCATTGGTTGCCCAACGGGTAGTGGTTCAGCTGGTACACCACCCGATGGTACAACTGCCAAAAGGGGTCCCTACACCGAAGCCTCACCGCTCGATGGATGTCATCCCGTACTCTACCTGGAACCCTGGCAGGCTATTTTTGTGGAGGTATCCTGGAAAGAAACTGGTGTGCCATGGTCAATAAGTTATACCTGGTGAGATGACTCAAAGTGATCATAAAGAAAACTTTTCAAAAACACACATGCAATCAGTTTTTTCATGAACTGAGTCAAAAATGAGAAGTCAGGGTCCTGATGTATGGATACGTTGGCCGCCGCACCAACACTAGATTCCCCAAACAAATAACCACACTCATAACACTTAACACTATTGTTGATTAAAGATCCGAGTCCAAGTTCTTTGGAAGAACCGACTCCTCTGATACCAATTTGTCACGACCCGTCCCCCAGGACCCATGCCTTGACTACCCCAAACTCGCCTTCCATAGGACAAGGGCTAGCGACTAGTACCGTAAAGGCATATCCCTGAAACTGGGAAGGCATTGCCTTTATAACCTATAAACTCACACAACCAAGCACACAACAAGATATGATCCCAAAGTAAACGGTATAGTAAAAAAGAGTGTGTATAGTAAGTAAAGGGGGATAGAATACGAGACCAGATGGAAAGTACAAGTAAAACTGAAAACAGATCCTGTGAACACCCGCCAAGGATCATACCTGAAGGGTAGGTACAGTGATCATACGATCTTCTCTACGGATCATGTCATCTAATGTCCACCTCCGAGCAGCCTCCAGTCCTAGTACCCTTGTACTCGGTTAGCGTTGTTTGTCGTCTGCACAAGACACAACATGGTGCGGGCGAAGCCCGTGTAGGGGTGGGTATAACGATAATCAGTAGGGACCCCGAGACCCCCGAAGTTCTCTCAGAATCCATAAGGGATAAACCACAGAGAAATACCGAAATCGCCAAGCACGAAAACAACATTCAACCCTACTTAGGTAAATGCCCACACATATACCTAAGTTATCATGTATACCCATATCATTCAATAGGAAACACAAGTACCAACTCTTTATCCAAAATAACAACTGTAATGCAAAGGAATGAATACCCCGAAGGTAACACCTGAAAGGTATGTACCACAAAGGTATCACCACATAGAAGAATACCACAAAGGTATCACCACAAAGGTAATTACCCCAAAGGTACGCCACACAGAAGAATACCACTAAGGTATCACCACGAAGGTAAGAACCAAAAAGGTATGCCACATAGAAGAATACCAAAAAGGTAAAGACTAATCTCACACCAGATATAACTTAAGTATAGAAGTATAGATGATTAGTCGTATTGCTAGATAATCTTAATTCATTGAGAAGCTCTGATGTTGACCCACACAGGATCAAAGATGACCCACACAAGATTTGAAGATGACCCACACAGGATCTAGTGATGACCCACATAGGATCTATATGCGTTGACCCATATAGGATCACTGAACACTGACCCACATAGGATTCGAATATGACCCACACATGATCTAAAGACTCCTAAAGTTCATCCCGCCACAGGGTTCCCAAGCTAAGCATGCTAGATTCCATGAGGTTCTGATCCTCAAGCCATCGTTAAATACTTAAAATTCCATGAAGTCTTACGAAGTAGTACCCCAAAGCACCAACACATCAGAAGGGTTCCAATGCAACAGACGACACATCAATCGGACGCCTGGTCAGTAAGTTATTAGCCTTTTAGTCCTGAGGGTCCGGTTGGATTCAAGTTCGATCCAACCCGGCCATACTCCAAATTTTCCCTAAAACTCAAGTGTATTATACCAAAAGGACAATACCAATCCAAGGATTCTATCACCACAGACGGTTCATCAAACAGATGCTTGGTTCTTAGGATATGGACATAAAGGCGTATCTGGGTCCAAATGAGCCCGGGTCTGGTCCGATGAGGCCCGACCTGGCCAGGGACGACCCAACCCAACCTGGTTAAGGTCGACCAGACCCGGTCCGGGTCTGTATTGGATGGGATGGACAGTGGCGGGCCTGGAATATTGGGCCGCGGACCGGCCTGACCCGCTATGTGCGGCCCGCTCAGCACGACCTACTCGGCTAGTGCGGTCCTCCATGGCGAGGGCCACCCAAGCCGCTACCCAGGGTGGGGGGTGTGCCCCTCAGTATTTCGACCAGTCCGTGGACCATTCGGCTGGCACCTACTGATGCAAAGGACCCGCTGGTGCGGTCCCGCTCATCTTGACGCGGCCGGACAGGGCTCCGACCAGTTCTCCCCCCAGTGACACAATGGCGCCGCTATCCACCGTGGCCATATGGATTCCGGATGCCATTCCGACCTCCACTACGGCCAAGCGGCGGTAGTCTCCAGATCTGGCGGCACGAACGCCCGCAGCCGCTTCGCCATGTAGCTGGCCGGCATACCGGCTGCCGTCCCCTTCTCCACCGCGGACGATGGGCCGCTGCCTCCACCGCTACCATCGGCGTGGATGCATCCAACCCTAGTTCTATGAGGCCGGCCAGCGTCCTACTCGACCGCCTACTCAAACCACGGTCAGCCGGCTGCCGGCCACCCTCCTCTTCTGCGGGTCACCGCAACTTCGTTCTAAGACTGAAAAATATGAAGACTGAATATTTGTGATCCTCAGGTCAAGGTATCTGCATCCATATGTTTCTATCAAGAAAAAATTGTGTTTTCAGAGCACTTAATTATTTTTCCTTGAAAAAAGAATGAAGAACGCTCAAAGAACAAATTGTAAGATCAAGGTATTTTGGCAGATAGATGGCCGTGTTCATTTGGCCATCATTATTGAGAATCTAGGTTATGAATAATCAACAAAAGATAATTATCATATCTCAAAATAAACCCCCTACCTCGATAGTTGGAGATGGCATGAGGAAGAAGACAAAAATGATGAAGACGCTGACGTTCGTCGCTCCTGCAATACGCTCCTGATCTGAGCTCATGCGCCATCTTCATTGGAGGTTCATTCTTAATTAGGGGATTCTCTCCCAAAGGTCCTACCAATTATTCACGTTGACAATGATCCCCCACCACGAGAGTTGAGGATCCAACTTTAATTGAGTTAAGCTTACTAATTCAATTAATGCTGGCACATTAATTGGGACAATTCTAAGAGCTGAAATCACATTGAAAGAGGAGTTTGGGTGGTCCCAACCACCAAGTGTCAAATGTAAGGTTTCAGTTAAATAAAAATAAGAGTTAATTTTTTTATTTTTATTAGGTTTTATAACTCTCCCATGAAAAACTGGAAAACCAACTTCCACCCCCCAACCTACTACGGTTGAGGTGTAGGTCTCCTTAAGCGAATATCGGCACTACGAGTTCAACGGTGTCCTCAGATTCCAATTCTGAGCACCAGTTGAAAAGTTACTAAACACCGCTCACACGTTTACTAAACGTACCTAAAAAAAGTTTATAAATTCATTCCGAGCTCACCGGACATAAGAATCACGCGCCGTCAATTTTCATGGACTCGTAATAATTCCATATAATAAAAAAAATTGCATGGAGAATTCTGGGTCTTTATAGAAATGGACCTTTTAGATTACCTTCATTGCACTATGAGGATCCAAGGATATAATCCCTCTAGCAGTGATCCACACGTGCTCCTATGATCTTTGAGCAAGACCACTCGATCTTTGGGTGCTCGCGTGGATAGTTGAATGTCTTGCATTGTTCATTCTTGATTTACCATTCTTCTATATTGATTAAATATCTCAATCACTTATTATTCTTGAGATTGAGGGATAAGAAAGATATGGAAGAGAATTATTTGTGTGTAACAATTCTATTTTCTCAATTTTTCAATACACAACACAATAGACATCGTCATCTATTTATAGAGTTAGGATTAGTTTACAATATTATTTAATTACCTATAGGACATTAAATACCATTTATTACCTTTAATAAACTCCACACCACATAATAATAATTATGTTATTATTATTTTGTGGCGCACGCTAACTTGCGCAATAAAAAATATTATGTAATGGTATTGTTAATTAATATTTGTCATCTAACTCAGTCTTGGTTCATTTGAAGTCCTATATAATTTATTTAACAACCTAATAAACATTTTATTCATAAATAAATATTTTATTCCCAATATAGAAAATAAATATTTATTAAAATATTAAATAGATAAAGTAAATATTTTATTCACAAGCTGATGAAGAAATATTTATTTAATTTATGTGATCAATATAACTTGAATAAAATTTTTCCTTGTACTTGAGAATAATATTTATTCCATTAATTAAACTCAAATAGAATTTAATCAAGTCAAGTGAGACACTTAGTGTGTGACCCTTTAAGATTGTTTCTTGTTGGTATTATACAGGCTTTCCTAAAGTCCAAGATTACTATCTAACAATGGGTCATGGAACCAAAGAGGAAGAACATAATGTCACAACATCGAAAACCACATACAAATTCTAACTATGTAATATAATACCTTTACCACAATACCCCATCAATTAGGTTTCACATCCATGTCACTAACCGATATGATTGATATGTCATTATTTGACTATCTAAAATAAACTCATTATAACCCCATGGCCATGGAATTTAATGTGGCGCTTCTATTCAAAAAAAAGAAATGAGATATTAGATTCCATAATGATAGAAGGTAAAAATCCCTCCTTAACTTATTCATTAAACAAATGTCACTCGTGACGCAACCAATGCATCAAACTTTTCCATGAATCATTATCATAATGGTTTATGAACTAAATCTAAGTACGTGAGTTATAACATGCATTAATAATAATATTAATGTCTAAGGAACATCACACATGCTCGTATATAGAAATATATGATGGCTCCAAAACATGTGAAATTTTTATAGGTGGGTATGTTCTCTGGATCTCCTATTTTGGAGATTACCGAGTGCTAAGTGCATGAGAAGAAGCCTGATCTTATTATGAGTACTCACACCTGATAGTCTATGTAATCTATGTCCCATAATTGTATGTTATCCAACTATAAAACATTATTTAAGAGTATCATTATAGAACATCAATTTTATGATCATAATATAAAACTACTATGACCTTATCAATGTGATGTATACACTAGGAAATTATTGCATTTGATTAATGAAGAACAATGAAAAATAAATAATATGTAGTTTTATTAATATTCAATATATTGTATATACATGTAATAATAGTATGAATAGTTTGTCCCAGGACTCCAACTCCAACATAATATACATATTATGTGTTATAATAAGGATTAAGAGTACAATAAATTATCCTATTTTAGTGTATATAAATCAATATTACACTTATACTAAAATACAATAGATTCTTTATGTAAAAACTTCACTACTCTTTATGAATCCATCATAACTCCTTTGGATATAGTTATATCATTTTTTATTTATTTTGGAACCAACATTTTTTCCAAAATTTAATCCTTTCTCTATTTCCAAATAATACTACCTCAAGGGCCTTTATAAAAATGGAAAAAATATATGAATTATCTGATTTATAGTTGTAATAAAATTATGATATCAAGCATAAAAAATATGCTACTCTTGCTATAAATAGGTCTGATATGATCTAGATAAAACACACTTATCTCTCTATTTGAACATGTACACTATAGTATTTATTATATAGTACATATTTATATTTATATAATCCCTTTACCCATGGAATTAAGTGACCACTAGACTCGAAACATGTCAATATATTATAGAATATATCATACATTCATGATTTTATGAAATAGACTGTCCAATTTGAATAAATACATCACATTTTATTCATTCAAGTAGTCAAGAACATAACACACCACTCAAATAATTATTGACAGGTATTTCTTCATTTTAACTCAATTATGGACCCATATTTAATTTATTGTCATAAAAGTGGAAAAGTATCATATTGTTTGAACTCTAATGAAGACATGATTAGTAACATACCCAACCACACTGTGATTAGATCAACCTCAAGGATGAAATAAGAAAAATATCAATGTATAAATATTCACATACTAAGTATCATTTTAATATAAGGTAATGGATATTTATAACAAGTATAAACACATAATTAATACAATGAACATAAAAAATTCCTTGTGATAAAATTTCACGGGTTAGTCCATACAATAAATATCTACTTATTATCTCATGAGTCTACTATTTGTATCACATAAATTCTACCCATGCTAATATTAATACATCATCATAACCCAAAATACTCCACGATGATAATTTATTAATGGTAAATTAAATAATTTAATGGATTTTATTATTCCTAAATTCATGTAATATATACTGTTCACATGAATAAATGATGAAAGATATTAAATTTATTATAAAAATGTGATATAATACTATTGAAAATAATTATTATTTATAAAATATAATGTATCTAATACATTAAAACATTACATGAACTTCATGATCCCATTGCATTAGTGATTTTTCAATGGATATTTAATATTCTCCTCTACATACACCCAACAGATCTTTACATTTCCCCTGTAAATTATTTTTTAATGAGATGGTATATGTGAAGGATGTTTTTAGTACTTTAGTGAGATTTGGTTCCTTGGTTTTTTGAATATATACCTTTTTTAATTGTAAATATTAATTTCTCCCTCAATGCTTGGTACCAACCCAATTCTAGTGATAGAATTATTAATCTAAAAATTTTTTGTCACAACATTTGATGAAATAATCTACTTTACCTATTATGTAAAGTTTGATAAGATGTATTTTTTTTTGAACTCTTCCAATTAGTATATACAATATTTAATAAAAACAAGAAACTATATTGATTTAAAACCCTTCTCCTTTTTGGGTTATGAATTTCACTAGTAGTTTGAAATTTTTGAATTTTGGTGAGGGGTTTGTTTTTAAAACAAAGATTCTGATTTAAATTCAATGATTTGGAGTATTTTGAGTTGATATTTTTGGATATTTTTTGAGTCCTAAGTGTTTCCTTATGTGTTGTTGTTAATTTTTAGAGATTTGGATGAAATTAAAATTTTTTAAGGATGTTTTCCTGGAGCGTTGTTTGGGTTTCGCGTTTTAATGAAAATAAAATTATTATCCTTTTGTATGAATATGTACAATTAATTTTTTCAAAAAAATGGGTAGCACACTCACTTATCACTTGGATAACGTTTAAAAATGGAGATTCCATAATAAATCATCCATGTTGAGTATGGATTGGGGTTCAGTTCATGGTTTACACACTACTGTAGAAAAACCATGCAAAAACCATAAAAGGTGCTCCACAAGTGTTGTAGAGGTGATATGCATGGTTGGAACATTGTTGGATAACTTTGTAGTCTAGATACTGGAGGGTGGTATCCTTGGATAGTGAATTTCAAACAATTAGTATATATTTTTTCCAATCCTGTGACTCAACCATAAAGATCATTAAAATTGAAAAAATTAAAGTTTTTCCCTCTATCCTTTTAAGATCCTCTTCCCTTTCGTCCTTCTCCCTCATATACGCACAGGCTGACCAAGATCTTATTATTGATCATGTGTACTTTGATGGATTTTACTGTATTATATATAAGTCTTTTTTTTATTCCTGTTACTATTAGTACTCTGATACAAGGGGTATAGTCTCCCCGCTATACTACCCTAGACCTCCACTACTAGTCACCAACATCTATCATATGAGGAGGCACAATTGAGGTCCAATAGATATCCAATCTAGTTACTATTCATAGTGACCCATGATAGAGATTTTTTATCGTGGTATAAATTATTTTATGCAACTAATATTATACAGTTTTTTAGAGTTTTATTTTGTCTTACTATTTGGGGGGTGGGGTTTATGTGACATAAGAAAATATCAGAGCTTATGATGAATACCAGACCAGTTCATCACAAACAACATTTATGATATAAATTCTATGTTACCACATATATATGATTTAAGTACTTAGTTTATAATTTTATGGTTTAATGATTTCAACTATTGTGACACACATGAGTTTTGGAGTTATTATTTATTATTGATTTGTTTTTTCCTCTTATCTAATTGGTAATAGGTTGATGTTTATAGAACATCATTGGAATGTTTGACTAACATTACCTATATGTTATTTCATAAAATTGATATAACTGACAATGACATTCAGTTGTTTAAAGTGTTAGTAAAAACTCATATAGAATTTTCCAATATAACTTGGTGGTGATGTTCTACTCAACTGAACCATAATATATTTTTTATTCTTCTGATGTGTCATGTGGATTTTTGGAGTTTTTCTAGATGATCAAGACTATACTGGACCTCTTTTAATGGATTTTTAGTAACATATATCAGGTATGTATAAGAATTAGATTCCTTGATACTGGTATGAAAAGGAAAACATGCTTGTTATTTAAAGTGTCAATAATAAACTATATAGTGTTGTACCATATATCTTCTTGGTTGAATTATACTTAATTGAACTATAAAACTATGGTATAGTCAACCTAGATCATTCTTATGGAATGAAATTGTTTTCATGTAGGTACTTAATTGATAATGTGATCCTAGAGGTGATGAAACCCATATATGGAGGCCCAATGGTGATTAATTTGAGACTTTGGTTCTTGAAGGGGGCAGTCTCATATTTGGATAGCTTGTGAGAAATAAAGTTTGAGGATTTATAATTTTACACTAGTGTGCATATGTTTGGAAGATATTTTAATTCTAGAGAGGGTAGTCCCATATTTAGATTCATAGTGAGAATCGTCACCATAGTTGGCTGGTAATTTGGTATGTGAAGGATGATATGGATATCTGAGACCCTATAGTGGGTAGTTTTGTGCATGTGTTTCCATGTGACATTAGATATTGTAATATAGGGGAGTTTCTTGTGCATTATAAATTAGTGAGGCACAATTTATGGGTTAGGTGGGTGATCCAAGTACCTTTCGATAGGGCTCAAGATAGTGGTGAGCAGGGTATTATGGATCAAATGTGATGTTCTATATGATGGCAACCTATGTGAGGGGTTATCCTAGGTTTTTGAATTCCTTAGAGACGATAGGTATGTGTAGATGCTTCAAGTTATGAGATTGGTGCATAGTAGGATCTATCGAGTAAATGGTATGAGTATGTGGGACACCTTGTTTTTTTCTAATAAAGGTACCTTGAGTGTTAGTGCTTAGTGTTGAGATTTATTTTTAAGGGATTGTTTGATTGTGTGCCTAACCCTGTTGATTATGGATGTTATTTTTTGAGAACAATGAGAGTGGGAATATACTTGTTCATATTTTTAAATGACAATTCTTGACAATTTATTGTTTAATTTTTATTATCATGTTAGAGATGTTGGGTTTATTAGAAAGTAGGTACCGAGGTTTTTCTAGACAGATGATATTGGCATTCTATTAGAAGGGTTAGTTATTTTGGTGCATGAGTCTAAGTTAGATGATGTGAAACTCATGGGATCATGAGTTATGATATATGATAGAGTGGTACAAGAGTGTATGCTCTTTTGTTTGGATGAGATTGATATTGTGTGCACGAGTTACATGTTGTACCATTTTAATTTTGGATTAGTGAGAAGCTATGCATGGGATGAGGACTGGGGGTTTTAATGAGATTATAAGGGGAATAGTTTCCAAATTTGTTTTGATAATTATAGTTGTTTCACATATGAAATGTTGATGACTTCATGGATGGTGTGGTGTCCGGAGTTTCTAGTGGATGAGCATGGATCAGGAAGAGGAACATGTGGATGATTATCAAACCTATTGAGGTTGTGTTCAAGGATAATTTTAGGGTAGGATATATGGTAGTGAGTTTACTATTGTACGTTATTAGTTGTGACCCTAATAACATATGATAATTTAGAAAACGATGAGTTTGGTGTTCTTAGTGAAATGGGAATGAATTCCAATTGATGTTTCACATTTTGATTTGTTTATGAGCCAGAATTTTTTTAGAATTTATGTTCAGTAAGGGATAGAGTGTGTGTTTTGGATATAGAACCGTTGTATCTGTTGGGTTATAGTTTAGGTGTTACTTGTTATGTGATATTCAATATGGAATTTGAGTTTTAGTGATCTAGTGAATCCAATTTATCTAGTCCCATAAAAAATATTATATTCCGGATTTAAGAGAAATATTAGGTGGAGTTCATGTGTTGGAATTAGGCTTAGTTTGGTTATAATGTGATCTGATAATGTGTATGATTAGTATGGAACCATTTCTTATGTGAGAACATGGAAGATGATTTAGTTGGTTGAGGATACAACCATTTAATTACACTATAAGTCGGGTTAAGAATTAAACTCATGATATTTGGATGATCTCAGAATACCCCCAAGGGTTTATTAATCACGATCAGGTAAATGTGATAGGGCATCAGTGGATTTAGTTAAGAATTTTTGAGAATGGTTAACTAGAGGAGGTCCATTCTATACCTTTTTCAATAATTGGGAGTAGTGAGATAGAAACTGCATCGAGTGGGACGATAGATCACTTAAACTGTGTTTTGGTAGTTGATTTGATAGTGGGGAGAACCATGGATTAGAATCATCCCTACTAAGAAGAGTCTATTAGTGGGTAGAACCACAATATGTTTGAAGAATTAATTGATGAAACTATGGTTTATTGGGATATACAGGTGTAGGAGAGTACTATATTAGTGTTTCAGTGGTGGTTATGAGTAGTGAGGTGACATTTGATGAATTGTGCCCCTCAATTTTGGAGTTACACAAAAAAAAATTGGTTGTCATTCTAGAGTAGAACATTATGAGATCATTATTAATTTTCAACTATGAGAGGTAAATATTAACTATTGTTGACCACTGATACTTCTCTAGTACTAGAATTAATATGGTAGGGAGGTTGTAAAACCACACTCCTTCATGGGTTATGAATTTTAGTGGGAGTTTTATTTTTTGGAATTTTACTGAGGGGTTCATTTTTAAAATTGGGATTTCAATTTGAATTTTAAGAGTTAGAGAAACATAAGTTGATGTTTTTAGACATTGTTTGAGGCTCGAGGGGTTTTTCTGATAGGGCATGTATCAGGAGCTCTGGGTGAACTTTTAAATTTTTTTGAAGGTTTTCTTCATAGAATACTTTTTGGGTCACATAATTTAGGGAAATAATGAATTTAACCTTAAATATATGTATATATATATTTCTAGTTCATTTTAAAAATAATATGGTTGGAACACATGATTATTATACAATTAATGGTCAAAGTTATGGATTTTAGAGTAAACCTGGGGGGTGAGTTTGGATTGGGGTTTGGTGAAAAATTTATGCATGGTTTCAAAAAAATATACGGAAACTATGCAAGGTGTTATCGATTTTTTTGAGGTGATCTACATTTTTGGATCATGGTTTCTTAACTGTGTAGTGAATCCATGAAAGTTTAATGAACTTGGGCAATGAAGGCTACATAGTTGGTGCATGGTTTGGCCAAACATGCAGCCAAACTGTGTGGTCCCTTAAAATTGGAAAAATAAAAAGTTTCCCCATCCAAAATTCCAGTCCCCTATTCCCTTTTTCCTTCTCACTCACATATGAATGGGACAACAACACTCCCCTATCCATCCTCCTTCTGCCCACTTTGTTTGGGATGATTTTTTTGTGTGATTGTTATATGTTTATGGTGAGATTCCTCCTTCTATACCATATTTTATTCTCCCCACTTTATTTCATCTGGATTTCAATTCTCTAGTGTAACATTTCAATACCAATTCCACCAGACCATAGTATAATTGGATGATAATGATGGGTCTTTCATATGGTATAAGAAGAGGACATCTCAAGATAACATATTCATGTAGTCACATGTCATTTTTAAGGATTTATGTCACCATATGGTTTTATCTATGGTTTTTAGTTTAAAATAAAATAATTTGTGATTGATTTAGTTCATTTTTTAGGTATTTGGCCTCAGATAACAGAGGGAGTGCACTACAATCCTTTTATGGTTTGTTGGCCCTCGTTTCAGTGTGACAAGATGTATCGATTATTATTTAGGAAAGTATCCATATTAGATGAAATTTATAAATTTAATTAAAATTTATTAATTAATTATAAATTATTATAATTAATTGAAGTGGGTTTCATGACTTGATATAGGTTCTCATGATATTTATGGGAACTTGGAAAGGCCTTGATGAGGTTGGTCAAGCAAAGGCTAAAGGATGATAAATCTAAAATTGACATTGTTAGACCTTTAAACATGCCATTTTTGTCTTATGCATGTTTATGGTTGCTTGTGATGTGAAGGATTTCTACCAGGCATGGTCAACCTATTTAAATTATAAAAATTGGTTAATTAAGAGTTTAATTATTATAATAGGAATGAACAATGTGCCAAAGCCATAAGGGGCCTTGTTCACTGGATTGATTCATCTACCATCAATGGATAATGCTTGATGTTATATTTATACCTTGTGATATACATACCCAAATTGGTGAGACTTAAATAAACAAAGTTTTCATTGTGGACTTGGATATTTTTCCTAAGCCTCCATGAGTAGGGGTGAATAATGAATTGGTATGACCATCTGGTGTGACTAGGATATGACTATGAGACTTTTTAAAGACTTTGGGATAGTAAATATGTGGTGTGGGTGAGAGTTAATTCTCTCTTGAGATGTGGATACCTGGGAAGGTGTGCCTTGGGTCACACTTGGATATGTTGGGTGCTTGAGGACCGACCTAGAAATGACTTGGGATATAAGACAAACATTATTCCATATCTTGAGAGTGATGCCAATGAGCCTTTCCTTATGAGTCCAGTAAGTCTGTGACATGATTTCTATGATTCTTAAGGGCATGATGCACCCTGGGGGATGGGTGTTTCCCTAAGAGATGAATTTGGGATAAATTTACCTTTGTAGGGTGTCCTAGATATGATGGGACATTGGGGACCCTAGTGGGAACTATGGTGAGATGTTGACCCTAGCAAGGGTTCATATAGGAAATGATTAGTGAGGAATTTGGTTTTCACATTAGAACTCAAATCAAAAATATATTCCTATTATACATGTGACAATGATAGATCACATACTAGTGAGGTCAACCTAAAATTGTGGGATGAGTTTAGGAAGAAGGCCGACCCCATTAGGATAAATTTTGTGCGATGATTTGGGTGGGATGAACTACCTAGTGATATGTATTAAGATACCTGGGATTCTTAGGAAATTATCCTAGGATACCATTTTGATCCTAATACATATTATTTCCTTATAATTTCTCCCTATAATCGGCATAGGGGATGCAACCCTCAGACAGATGTTCCATCGGTTTAGAATTCCTTAGATATACACCTTGGATTCATTTATGCAATCATTTTGGAATTCCTTGGGAAAAATCCTTGGATTCAGATAAGATATAATTTTTAATGCCTTTGAAACACTCTAAAATATATGTTCTATTGATTTGGAATTCATTTTAAATGTTCCATGGATTTCGACATGATACATTTTGGAATCCCTTGGACATGCTCGTTGGAATTAGATGTGATATGGCATGGTAGCGAGACTTGGTATTGGTTTGTATGGATGTGTAACATATTTAGAGACACTATGAAACTGACCAAAATATATTTAGGTCTATACATGTATTCATGTTAAAACCTAAGGATCTAAAATGGTTATTTATTTTTACTTCCATAGTAATATATTTATTCACTTGATCATATCACATGTGCATACACTATTTTAAAGGTTATGCATGAGACTATATTGGTGGTGTGCCATTGATTTTTACTCATAACTTGATTGGGGGTCCACTGCACTTGTTTACCTAAGTAGAATTCACTAATAGAACTTTTATTTTAGGCATTGGACCGCTGTAGCATGATCGACTGGGATGGATTACACGACATTGGGGATTCAAATGAGGCAAGGCTCAGGGATGGAATTAGAGCCTTAGTGACATTTTAGTTTTTTTCTTGTTTATGTGATGGGATCTGGGGGAACTATGTTGCTTTATTATATATAAAACCACATTTCTGTATGTATGGCTATATACTTATGAATTCTCATATTTATTATCGATTCTTTTAATTTATTATGTATACTTTTCTGAATATTTATTTTTTATATGAATATTTTTTAGTTATTTATACAACTATTTCTACTCTGATACAAGGGTATAGTCTCCCTACTATATTACTCGAGTCCCCCACTATTATTCAGAAACCTTTTTATTACATGGCATCATATACGACATCATGTTGAGTACATAACATAAAATACATGATATATTCTATGGTAGATTCATAATGAATAGTATCCATCCTTTCTAATTATTTAGAGAGATATTAAATATTCCAAATATTTGTGGCATTAAACACATGTTAATACCCTTTCTTTGAGTTATCATGGAAAAACCACTTTAAAATATTAGTAGTATATGTGTTTTGACTTAGTCTAAGAAAACTCTTTGATCAATCTCTATAGATATTCATACATAGTATGTAGGCTACTTCACCCATGTGTTTCAACAAGAAAAACATTCATAACCACATGTTTAACAAATTTAAATTTGGGATATCATTTTTAATATATAGTATTCCATGAACATACAATACCAAAAATGTAACAACACTCCCATTAACTCTATTGTACACATATAAATCATCTGAATATTTGATGAAAAAAAATTGTTGATTGCATCATCAAATTATAGAATATTTATTTATTCTATAAATGGGATTTTGCAACTTATAAAACTTATCATGTTTATTTGGTACTTGAAAACCGTCATGTTGTATCACATATATGTACATAGCTAAATTAATATTAGAGAAATAGTTTTTAACAAACTTATGATATATCTAAAAATCATAATGTTATGCTATGGAAGAAAATATTTGAATATGATTTTATTAAGAATGTGAATAATAATTAATGTTTTTATGAAAAACTGGATGGAGAAGCTCTAATAGTTAAGTCAACTAGATAAAGGTAGTGGAAGATAATGACTTTCACGGAGGTAAGTCATTTGGAAGATTTTATCTTCCGATGATCCTATACAAGTTTATGGTTTGAATAATGTATGAATAAAAGTTATGGGTCTACATCGGGTCTTAAGATGATGTTACATTGATGTATTCTACTTATGGTTTTGTGGGAAAAGGGTTTTGAGAATAAGAGTCATTTAGAATGATATAAGAGTATGTTTCACTATTCAATGGAAGTCATAGGTTGTTGTCAGACTTAATACAGGTGATCAATAGTCACTATTCTCAAAAGAGGTACTTATATGAATATCAAAAGTTAGTGCAACTGGATTTCCAAATAGGAAACAATATAAGTGGGTTATATTAATTATATATGTGTGGTGATTTTATCAAGTTATTACATATAATTAATTATCTTAAGTGATTGTAATTCTTGTAACTTCCAAAGGAATGAAAATGTAATATTGTTCTTTTATGTATTTTGAACATAATATCCAATCCACATAATACATTATATCCATTAATTTTCTATTTTTCACTTGAATTATTTTATAAGTATGCACTGAGTGTGTGTGAGGTTTGACTTAGTTGAGTGATTTGGGGTTAAGTTATTTCTTCAAATATTCTAGTACATTGAGTCTAAGGGGTATATACAAAAAATAGAAATTATGAAGCATTTTCCACCATTCTAGGTGTTTTGGATGGGGTATCTGTCATGACCCCCTCCCCACAAAGTGAACCCCTCCTGGTCCGACAATGTGAGAAGAGAGATAATGACCCCTGAGTCCTACTTTAACAAGGTCCCGAGTTGGAAACTTGCACTGAGGGTATAAAAAACACACAGTTTGGATGCATTACCTATAATAGAAAACATGCAGAATAGAGAGATAAGACATACATAAACCAACTCCTACACATAATACAATATAAAATAATTACCAAGTATACATATGTAATGTCATTAAAAACTACTACAATTGAAATAGGAAAACTACATGTACCAAAAGAACTAAAATGAAAGCGACCACAAATCCCAAACAGCTCTTGCAAAACCCCCCAAGATAGTAGTATCTAGACTGATCTCCAACCTTCTCCAAATGACCTAAAAAACTTTTATATAACATAGGGTTAGTATTACAATATACTCAGTTGAATCCTCCCCAGAGTCCCTAGTGCAAAACTAAATAAATAATGCTAAAGCATAGTGAACAACAAGTGAAACTAACTCATCACCTAAATATGTGTACTATGTTACCAACCTCACATTGGATAATCTCACCAAGTATCACATATAAGAGTATATAAGATAATTAATAATTTCAAGGGTACCTCGCTACCACTTCCCCACTAGATTTATGCTTTACCCCAATGTTTCACGTCCTGAGCATCTCTCTCTAAAAAGGCTTGCTTGCAGACACCAGGGAAAAACACCACAACACACACCTCATGCAACAACATGCACCTTGTGTGTCACACCACCACATCCACATAACCAAAGTAACCAAGTAGTTTCTAGGAGCCACCAAATCTCACATAATGTGTATTATACATCAGATACTATACCTTAAACCATCACAACCCATACACCGAGTAAGGATCCTCAAGAAATCACACCCTATACACATTACACCTATAGTATTCCATAGGAAACTATATGGATAATATATATAGATGAGTAACCACAATTCATTATACCCCTATATATACTTATATGGGTAAAACTAACTATTTTTCATATCATTACAAGTAACTACCAAGAGAAGATAGTTGGGCCAAAGGGGGTAATCGACCATACATCCTCCCATCAAGATATTGGGGAAGACACCCCTAGGTCTTAGAATCCCAGGGGTGTTAGTTTTCCTAACTAATAGGTTGGACTATAATATCAAAGCACAAAAATTATAGGATATAATATAGCTCACAACCACACTATGGGCATCACCTAGTGTTAGAATCAACTACAACTAACATCTCTTAGACTCTCTAATTCCATTACTATTACTAGATATCCTATAAGTACAAAACCATTAAAGAGATATATAAAATTATATTATCCCTTTTAATTCATTGAAAATTATTTTAATTAATTTTTTAACCATTAATTAACCATTATCAACTTCCACACTTCATTTCATTAGTATATCAACAAGATCCATGCCCTCTGGGCACAACCAAATCGAGTCCATGATTTCTCAGAATTACAACCTCATCATTGCATCCAAGTAACCTCCAAACCCATGGGTTAACATAATTTCTTAATTTATTTGTCAACATTACCACTTTACATATTTCCAGGTACTCTAATAAGGACTTCTAAGCAACCAATCACAAGGGGATCAATACAGTGAGTAGGTGAACTACCTGTTGAGTCTTTTCCACCTATATCAGAAGCATAGACCCATACATCCTTAAGAAGATAAACATGAAAATCATGTGGCATACCCCACACATCTTCACATATTTTTGAAACAGAGTAAGAAAAACTAGCTACCTCAAGGAGTGGGGATTGTAAAGCAGATAAAAAACAAAAAAAATCTACAACAACCACTTTGATATGAATGGGTAAACCCTACTTCAACCCGTTCCATAATCTCCAGTGTCTTACCCAACAACCATATGCTTTAACTGATGCATCTCACCACTTCATACATAAAATAATGACACAAACACTAGCCCTCCATACCCCCACATACCACAATATCCTTTTAGGCTACACCAAACTAGGCTCATGTTAGATCTAGGCCACCTTGACCCCACCACCATAAGTCTCGAACCAAAGTACATCACAAGCAGCAAGAACAAACATAACAACAGGATCTCAACCACAAAGTAAGTAATTCAGCCTTCACACACAGTGATCTCTCAAGGGTGAAAAGCAGATTCACTCATCCTTTACAAGTAAGAGGTAAAATCAGGCCCCATAAGGCATTAACTTTATCACACAACCAGTTTGTATTTCATATTGAATTAAAAGATTCATTATTCATAGGTTCAAAATACGTGAAACCTAAGAAACAAGCTATCAGAATATATCCCAAAATTAATTAAAAAATTAATTTATCATGACTTTAAATATTTAATAAAAAATCATCAAAATGATTTAGGTTCATAAACTAGATCAATTAAACATGCTCACTTGCATCAATTGATTATCATCAATTGTAACAACAAAAATCGGATTCATTAAACATGCCTCTCTATATTTAGAAAATTAATTAACAATTAATTACAACTTTACATTATTACAAATTTTCATCAAGAATGACATGATAAACAAGAAAGGAATAGATATCACACTATCTAGCAAATCAAGAGGCAAACCACTATCCCGATATAAAGAAACAACATCACTATGAGATCAATGCCGATTCTTTAATCCGGTTCAATATTTATTAAGCCAATTATATTGTGATCCAAGGTCTAAATCATGATAAATATGTGATTGAACATAAATAAATAGAAAATAAGAGAATCTCCTACCTCAAATCATCATTGACGTTCTTCACACAAGAAAAGATAAAATCAACAGATCATGATCACTTATCCCGCTACAACTACATCCAGTCGAGGACGCTGTGACAAAACCACACCATCCAAAAACCAAATAAAATCTATTAGAAACATAGGGATCACATGCCATCGCATGGAAGGGAGAAACAAGAGAAAATGGATATAATGAACCACATGAATGGAGATATATCATTCATTAGATGGAAGACAAATCGCTATGGATGGAAGGAGGGAGTTAGGGAGAGATACTTGACAAAGGAATCCCAAAAATGTTTAAGAGAGTTTCATTGGGTCACCTGGGGTTGTGGGAGAGCTTATATATCCATAGGTTTTGAAAAAAATTGAGTTGTTGAAAAACACTTGAAACATATAGAGTCAGGGCATTACACAATTTATAATACCCTTTCATGTCGTGTAATTCATTGAGGTCGAGCTGCAATGAAAAACATTTATCTTAAATAATTTATTTTATTTTTCAGACCTCAAATTATTAAACTCCATGAATTGCTATATCACACCATTTAAAATTCTGCATGTTGTGAATATTTCCAAGACATCCCGTGAAATAGGATTTCACGTCATATAATGCTGTTACACGATGTGTAATCTACTCCTTCCATGTTTTACTTAACTGAACTTCTCCAAACTTCTTTTGAGCCACCTATGAGCACTTAAATCTTTAAAAACATGCCAAGGGCCAATCCATGTGGATTCAGGCCCTTATATCATATACCTGTCAAAAATTTCTCATCCTTGAGAATCCAAAACCAAACTCGAGAGGAAACAGAAAGGGGTCCTTCGAATGACCACCCCTCAAGATACCTATCAAAGCATTCACCACCATATGAGCTCACCACCTCACTATAAGAATAATCCCAAAACTAAGAAACAACAACAACTCATTCCTAAACACTCTCTAAGAAGAGATACCTCTCAAAAGAGAGAAAACCAGAATAAGAAACAAGATAAATCCATCTCATAATAGAAAGGGTCTACAAACACCAAAGGGGAAACATTACAAGATAAGAGATAAACATTTAAAAGATTAGGGTACTGAGTTTATAACTTTGAGTTACATTCGTAGGTTCTCTCCTCCATACCACTATGTTGCAAGAAGACACGAACAAAGGGTATAACATGCCTAGAAAACACCTTCTCCTAGCGGTCCTAGATCTCTACAGGCTGCTCGTCGATGGTCACATCATTTTCAAAATTGATATCACCCCAATATATGACAATAGAGTCATCATAATGATAAAAAAAGATCTGTAACACATGAAAAACTTCATGTATCCAATACATATGTGGAGGAAGCGTTATCTGGTCTTCTATGTCTCCAAAACGAGCCAACACCTCGAAAGACCCAACAAACAGAGGAGAAATATTGATCCCACAACCATAACTTCAATTACCACAATGGGGATTCACCTTTAGAAACAAAAAATCCCTAGAATCAAACTTCAGAGGTCTCCTCCTATGATCAATATAGGAGTTATAATTTTCTTGCACTGCCTTCATCCACTCATGAATCACCTGAACCGTCTTTTCATACTCTACACCAGTTCTGGCCTGATAATTTTTGACCAACCGACCCCACGACATCACAATGGTGAATGGAAAGTTTGGACATACAAGGATTCTAATAGTTCCATAATGATGGTAGAGTGAAAGATATTATTTTAAGAAATATCTATAAAAGTTAGGTGCCTCTTCCAAGAATCTCCAAGATCTAGGACAGAAGAGCGCAACATGTCTTCAAGAGTCTAAATGGTCTATTTTGTCTGATTGTTTGTCTGTAGATGAAAAGAAGTGCTAAGGAATAGCTAAGAACCAGAATCATGTTGGGGACCTCTCCACACTATGGAGGTAAAATTATGATTCCATCATAAATGATCATCCTCTAAAATCTGTGGAGTCTCACAACCTCCTACAGATACTTCCTCGATAGAACCTCCACTCAGCTTAAATCATTGATTGCTATAAAGTAGGATGATTTTTTCAAATGATACACTACCACCCATATAGAATCATAGAATCCATAATCTTAAGGTATACCAGTTAAGAAAATTTATCGATATGTCCTCCCACTTTCACTGATGAACATCTAATGGATGGAGAAAATAATAGGGAACACAATGCTTGACCTTCAACTTCTGACAGACCAAACATGGAGACACAAACTTCGCAACTTCATTCCTCAACACAAACCACCAAAATAATCCACTCAAGGATCAGCATAGCTTTGTCACACCAGGATTCACTCCTAAGTGTAAATTATGGAACTCTCTGAGAACCATCTCACACATCTCCAAAGGAATGAAAATCCTTCCCTAAAACAACACCCTATTTTTTCATCCTCAGGCCAACCATCAGGGGCCTCACCACACAAAACTTATTCTCCCCAAATCTCTACCTCAGGATCCCTCAACTGGGACTCTTCTACTGTAACGACCCAAAAATTTATATATAAAAATTCCTCTTGGTGTATTTAAATAGCATCTTATGGTTATGTAAAATGTATGCACTTATTTGGTTCTATGTTTTGGATTTTAAAATACCATTAAGAATTGTGACCAATGCTAATATATCCATATAATAGTGTTCACATGATTAGTATAAATATAGGGATTTAACAAATCCAATTTACTCAGAAAAAGGAAGTGATGGCCTCATCCAATAGATTTTCCCCATACGAAGCCCATTTGTTGGATCTTGGAAATGAGGTGGCATCATTGGGATTATCTATTGACCAAGCCCAAGATTAGCATGAATACGTTAATCTCGAGTGGAACCACCTATGAGAGAAGTGGAAGTTGATAGAGATTACCACTCGAGCATTGTTATATGAGTGTTTCACGCTGGAATTCAGGATGACCTCATTGGTTTAAGGTTCAAACATTCCAATCGGTTTCTAATGGGTTTGTTCGTAGAATTGGAAATATCCAATGATTCTATATCCATTTGGACCAACTTTTCGAAGGTAGGTGCTCATTAGTTGTGAACCGATGAGGCTTAAGAATTTTCATTGGTCGAGAGGATGGGAGGTTGGACTCATCACACCTTTTTAGGGGAATTATTGTCTACTCCAGGACTCTCTTTTTAGATTTGAGTTATGTTCATGAATAATTATTAAATTACCAAGTATGAAAATGATATTTCCTTTAGATATGACAATCAATGATTTATTATGTAGGAGATTTAGAGAATATTTTATATGTATTTGAGGTTCTTCATCTATAGAGAATCATCTGTATTTGTTAGAGATTCTTAGTCAATGGTATCCTTCAACACATTATATAGAAATCTCTTGGTCATTATGATAACCATACTGGTTTTAATGCCACACAGTGGGGCACTTGAAGTTTATTGTCATTCAGAAGGACATGGATTATTTCAGAGATGGGATCATACCCGCAGATGGGCTACCTATGTATCCTTGTTTAGAAAAGGAATCAAAACCCATGTAGTTCGAGTAAATAAGTATGAGTTTTATTCACGGTTTATGGCTCAAAGAAAGATGTCATAATTACTTTTACACTCTAATCTCACGTGAGTCATGCTCAGTGTGAGAAAAAAGAGGTATTGGTAAAACCTGACAATTGTGCCACGAAAGATGCAATCATAAGAAATAATGTGGGTCTTATGTATGTATGACTGCCTAGATAGATGAGGATTGGGATTTACTTTAGTGAAGAAACCCAGATACAAGTTCCATAAAGGTATATGTTCTTTATGGAGATTTGGATACTTAACTTAGGGATTACTCCTGAGAAGGAGGCCCAAATTAGAGGGGACTTATGATTGGATTTTACTCCTTAGAAGGAAACCCAAATCAAAAGTAAATTAAGACTGGTTAAGAGAAATTATGACTGGGGATTATTCCTAAGAAGGCGGCCCAGGTTATAGGGACATGAGAACTAGGGCTTACTCCTAAGGAGGATTCCCAGGTTAAGGAAATTTGAAGATTGGGGCTTAATTCTGAAAAGGAGGCCCAGGTTAGGAGACATGTAACTTGGGGATTACTCCTAAGGAGGATGCCCAAAATTAAAGAAGCTTATGATTGGGTCTTATTCCTGAGAAGGAGGCCCATGAATAGGGGACTTGGGGCTTACTCCTAAAGAGGATTCCCAGGTTAAAGGAAATTATTATTGGGGCTTACTCCTAAGGAGGATGCCCAGGTTAAGGAGATTTGTAACTTAGGGATTACTTTTGAGGAGGATGCCCATAATTGGGAACTTGGACTAGGGCTTACTCCTAAAAAGGAATCCCAGGTTAAGAGAACTTGGACTGGGGATTACTCCTGAAAAGAAGGCCCAGATTAGGGGACTTGGGGCTTACTCCTAAGGAGGATGCCCAAAATTAAATATCTTCTTATCTTAAAGGATGAGGTTGAATGAATGAAATATCTCACATTAGTGACATGAAGATATGTAAATCACTAGGTTTTGAGAGATGTTCCACAGAATTCTTTTCAGATAAGGAAGAAAACCAAGTAAACATGCCATAAATGGATTTGAAGAGGGTTCTGAAGACTAAATATTGAAGAGGAAATGTGGATTTGAATAAGAGTGGTGAATAAGCAGAATGGGCACCCAAAAAGAAGTAGGCGCGTAGGTCCTGTTGGGGCGCACAGGTATTGGTCGCGCAGGTATACCTACGTGGAACAGGTGTACTTGCGCGCCTGCCAACCCATAGGGTAATACTTGGGTGAGCCTTGGCTCAAGCCCTTAGTATCATCCCTAAAGTATTATAAAAGGGTAGCGCACAGGTTCTGTTGAAGGGATAAGGTAGCGCGCAAGTGTATTCATTTCCCTGAAGGGTTAGACACCTAGGCGCGTAGGTGTTGATGAATTTCAACACATAGGCCTTGTTCCCTCTCTTTAGATCTTCTGTTATAGGTAAGAAATTACCTTAGAAGTGTTCGAAAGGCTTCAAGAAGAGACTTGGGTGCCGAGAGATCAAATCTGAGTTTCTAGATTTTTGGTCCCCCAAATAGGGGGCCCATAAGGGGTATTTATAGGCTGCTGAACACCCTGGGTGAAAATCAGATAGGGTGCGCAGGTCACCTGTGCACCCAATATGTGGCACGAAGGTATACCAGCATAACCATGATGAAACCTGTGCGGACCATTCTTAACCAAATCCTTTTTCATGCATTTGTCAATTTTTGATGTTTCTTCAAAGGATGAATCTCTCTATGCTAAGGTATTCCCCTTTTTTGTCATTAGACTCTGTGACATAAAGGAGTGTCAAAAAATGTCCCCCCTCAGAGTTTGATCCGAAAGGAATGAGGATGTGACTCTGAGGTAAAGAATAAAACCAAGGAAGGACGACACACAAGTTTTGAGCACGCAGATAGAGGCGCACAGGTGAGAGGCACGCAGGCTTCGGTGCACAGGGGTGCAGCCTGTCCTATAAATATGCGACCATTCTCGCGCAATGCACCTGACTTTGAACAGTTCGAACTCTCGCCGCACAGGTTTCTCTCGTCGCGCAGGTTGCTGATTTTCCATGGTTTCATTGATTCTGTTCGTGCCGCGCTGCTGCAGATGAAGTTTTACCTGCACGGTGATACCTACACGTCAGAACCTGCGCGACACATTTACACCTACACGCCAACTTTGGAATTGCGCGCCTTAATTACTTATCCATTTTTTCGATTTTTTTCACAAATTTTATGAAAAATTAACTTACTTAAGAGTTAATTTATTTGACCTTTGTGCAGATTCAATGGATTATAGAAGAATTGGAACGACTGATGAACTGGCTAGCAAGCGAATTGATGACATGATGAACGTTGTCGGCCATGATTACTATACTGTCTGCAACATCACTCTCCCATATTTGGCTAAGTACTTGAATAAGTATCATCTTAAATTTTCAGAGAGCATATACTTGCCTCTATATGGGCATGGTCATCTATAAGATGTCAACATTCCGGAGGCAAAGAATTATCTTCCACATTATTGGTTTCATAATTACACCAATTTTGCTTCAGCAAATATCTCAAGTGGAGGAGCATTTGTTAATACTGAAACAGTGGAGAAGGCCTACATAATGAATCATAGCCCTTGTTCCCCAGATCTGAAACCTCATAAGCCTGAGCTGCAACCCCATTGTTATCCTTAAATCTTCCTAAATTCTCAGATGGATCAATCCAAAGGTTGGAAGAAGAGTCGGGACTTCCATCCTGGAGGAGGTGTGAAGCCAACTTGGATGTGGGCATACAGGGTGCGAAAAACCTGTACAGAGTTTGTCGAGGATTTGAAAGGAGCTACGATATATGAAGCTGTCTGGGCAGGGCATACATATGTCTACAGGAATGATGAGTTTTTGCCTGAGCTAGTTAGCCGCTAGAGCCCATAAACCAATTCATTCCATCTGAATCATGGATAAGTAGGCATCAGTTTGTGGGATGTATACAAGATCTCAGGGGCTCCAATTTTGGGCTATATGTATGATGAATTCATCCCCCCCAATGCGACTTGGAATAATTTCAAGAAGACTCCGGCTTTGGCTTAGGAATTATTGAAAATCTTCTACAAGGTCAGGAATTAAAAGACCTCAAAAACTCATTACAGAAAGGATATTAATCCAGAGGAGTGGATGGATATGCTTCTTACCAGGAAGGAGGGGGAGTGGCCCAACTATACTCGTCCTACTATTTTCCCCAAAATAGATAAGAGGAGTGCTTATGGAACATTCTGGCCGACTCTAGAAGCAGGAGAATTTAATAAGTGGGGGTACAAAGTGGATAAGAGAATCCCAAAAAAGACCCTTCTGGCGGGCTTCTTGTCCTTGTGGATTAGTGTTTATCTTTTTCTAGTCAGGGATTCGAAGGGAGGCGTCAGGCCAGGGACCTTCATTATGGCAGCCAAGTTGGCTGAGAAGAAAATGGTTGGGTTGGCCACCCCCATTTTGGCGAAGATTCACAGGATCATACTCCATGTCTTTTTGGGTAAGTATCCTTTGAGAGTAGTGGGACCACTCCATATTTTGTGGGGATGGATCGCCACTCATTTTAGGACATATAATATACAGAACAGAGTACAGGTTCCTGGAATCTCTTTCAGACCATCAGTGTAGGCATTTTCTGGAGTTTCTTCATTATCTCTCAACATCTATGATATGAAGGTGAGGCTAATCATGTATAAGGAATTCAATTTATTTCCTTATGGAAACCCACCAACTGGGTGGTTTGTTGATGATGGAACAACCGGCCTGGAATTTAGGTCATACATGCTGGCTTGCAGAGATGGTGTACTGGCCACCGGGATTGACAGAGATATTATATGTGAGGCCTATACTTCATATAGATTTTCACACAAATTTAAGTGTCTACAGTCAACTGTCGTATCCCCTCATGTGCATGTCAGGTCATAGAAGCATCTGATGGTTGCCCGACAACTATGGTTGCTGACATCTATAGAGAAGATCGGGGCAGTGTTTGATCTACCCGTTGATAAAGCGGTGAGTAACTTGACTACATGGTATGCCGAGAATTGGATTGCATCATACCCTGAAGGGGTGTTGAATCGTCTAGTTTATCAGGTGGGGAAAAAGAAAAGAACTATAGAGAAAGAAACTCTTCATCGAGAAGGTGACGCTTCCCCACCTAGAGGTAATTCACCAGGATCCTCACCCGGGGCTGACTCGCCGGATTCCCAAGATGGGGATGATGAGGAACAACATGCGGCAAAGAGGCCTCGTTCCAGATATAATCCTCCTGTCAGAATCAAGAGACCAACTCCATCAACTCCTAGTGAGTTACTTCATTGGTGAAATTTAATCATAATTACTTTATAGAGCAACAAGTTTTATTTTCATATCCATTATCTGTAGTTGCAGGAGCTGGGAAGAAGCTGAAGTCTAAGATTGTAGGACCCTCCTCGCATCCTTCTGGTACACATGCTGAATATTTATGACAAGAGGCTATCCATACATGGCGGATTTTATATTACAATACTGAAACTGCCTGGATGGATTTATTCGAAGGGCTACACATCCCTGAAATAGGGAATCTTCGGGCTTCTACTGATATATGTTTCAAGGATAATCCTTTTGAAGTGTGGGCTTACATCAGAGATCTGGATATGCTCATATATTCCATCGACGATTCCATTCTTGTCACCAAGCGGGTGAAGGAGATGATAGATCGTGGCACCACTGAGGGTGGTTCCGGAGATAAGAAGTGGCATGATTACGTGGCTCCTGAAGATTTAAGTTTCTTTCCTTATTTGCTTTGCAACTTGATTTTAGTCAAAGTTTTGTTACTCAAGGAAATTATTTTCTTCATCCTGCAGCTTGCAAAGAAAGTAACAACTGAGATTCCTTCACCACAGTATATCCCTGGTGGTACTACCATCGGGGATAATGAATCTCCTCATAAACCGGGTGAGATATATCCAGGCCAGCAAGCCATGGATGAAGAATTAAAAAGGTCTTTTCACTCTCCAATACCTGTATTTGGAGAGGATAATGTCAACACTCCCCAAAAGCCAAAGAAGAAAAATTATCGAAGGAGGAAGTCCATAGCTAAACGTTTCATCAGTAGTGGTAAGTCCTTCAGATATTCATGAGTCTTAACCAATTAAAAGGTTGCTCATACTTCTTGGGATTGCAGGGGCTTCTTCAGTTTCCCCTTTTAGGGAGAGGACTTACCCTCCTCTAATAACAACGGAGGGTGTTGGTGAACAATCACAAGTTCATGCTGGCTTGGCTTCTCCTGAAGAGGAACCAGCGTCTGTTCCTAGTACCACTCCTACTGCTACTACAAGAAGTGAATAACGTGCTTCGGGTAAATTAACAATGCTACATAAAATGTTGAATGAAACATCAAATGACTTCCATTCTGTGATACTTTAGGTTCAACCCCTACACCAGAACATTTAGAATCCACTGCAACTGACGCCACAATTTTAACTGAAGAAGCTGTCTAGGGTCAGAGGCTGCAGGACATGGGTCTCCAAGTAGATACATCGAATGCTATCACTAGTGAGACTAACCAGGAATATGAGATAACATTGGATGAAATGATGGAAATTAGCGTATCTTTGGAAGATTTTTTAGATCTTGTTAAATTACCAGGTAATTTAGAAGATTTTTAGACGTGAGTGTTATCCTTCATCCGGTTAAAATAACTTCTTATTACATCTATGACTATGATTGGTTCAAATGTGCAGTTCCATATGATCAAGGTTCTGAACTACCAATGCCTGAAGGGGGTACATAAAACCTTACTATTGCATAGAAACTAGCTCAAGTGGAGTTGAACCCACCAGAGCTTCCTGAAATTCATCCTGAAAATCATGTTGAATCTTGGAAAGACAGGGAGGAGCCTTCTCATGTTGTTGATCTACCATTGGGTAAGGGATAAAAATATTTGTGACTGTACTTAATCTTCAAGAGATCCAATCAAATTTTGTTATCCTTTGAAAGTAACCAAAGCTTTCAATTGATTATGCAGGGCCATCAATTCCAGTGCCTAGATCTGGAGGTGAAGCCTCTGCCTCCACTCCAATAGGAATAAAAAGTGAAGTAACATGGGTCAGGGGGGAAGGATCAGAATAGAGCACTTCCATAAGTGCATTAATCTCAGATTTTTCCCCCCTGTGACAGTGATGCTGAGTCAGACCCAGGGGTACAAAAGGTGCTCCAATTTTCACGACGCAAGGCATGGTAGAACATATGGAAGATCATATCTGAAGTGCCTCTTGAACAGCTGTCATCGAAGATCCCGCGACTGTCATCCCTGTTTGTCATGTTGGGACTTGGCGGTTTTGGATATCAATAGATCCATGCCGTGGTGAAACAAGTCATCTTAAGAAGGGATCATGAGTAGAGGTACCATCAAGATTTGACCTAGGTCAGGCTATCAGCCAATATTAGTGAATTTGAGGCTGTGGTATCCCGAGCTGAGGCTGATCATGCCGCCAAGTTAAAGGAGTTGAAGCATAAGATCAAAGAGAAAGTCGTCCAGCAGATGCACCTTCAACAATAGTTAGATGTTGTTACTAGGGAACTTGACCAGCTTAATAATTCATTGGAAGGAGTTCAAATGAATGGTATGAATGCCATTGCAGATGCCAAGAAAGCACTTCATCAAGCTGAAAAGAGTGAAGCTGGTCAAGTTCATGAGCTTCAAGTGGCTGCTGATGAAGATTGGGATGTCGTAAATCAAGTGAAGAGTTATGTTGATAGCCTTTTGTAATTATCGAAAAAGAGAAGAGGCTCCAATATGTGGATGTACTTCTAACTCTTGTGCATCAATGAAGAAAACTTTCATCTTCAATCATTTGTTCCTGAATTATTTTACTACCTGCTTTAAATTTTTACCTAAGCCAATGGTCCTAGTAAGTATAGTTTGATTTTTACTAGGATTATAAAAATAACCCTACAAAACTTTGAATCTTTAATTTCTGAATATTACCTAAATCATACGAAATGTATGTTTCGTGAGCTGGGACTTGACTTTTGTTCAGAGTTCCCTTGTTTTTTGTGGGCAGTTTAAAGTCATGCACGTCGGATATAAAAAGGATAATGTTTAAGGTCAAAATATCTTTGACCGAATGGATTAAAATTGACTCAATTCCTTGATAATTTATCTGAAAACATATTACCATAATCAAATATGAGGGAAAAAATGTAAACTATGACTTAAGAAATTTTGAATCTGAGGAATGATACAAAAAATGGCTAAAAGGAATTAGAAGAATTATTTCCCAATAATGAAGTTACCACTATTTAAAAAACCCATTAGGGGGTTGAATTATGCAGGGCCACTTAAGGGCATTGGATGCATAGTCAAATTATAGCATCTTTTGGCTAACAGGTTCGTTATGTAGACTACTTATGCAAGGTCCCCTAAGGAAACGTGCTCCATAGTCAGGCAAAAGAACTTTCAGAAATTTTACTTTTCTACTACTAAAAAGCCAATGAAAGTTTATGGAGATTCAAATTTTCCAAAGTATAGAGTCTTCTGTATAGAGAGAGGTACTTGAATATGGAGAGGATATTTCTAATAAAGATTGTCTAAGAATTGGAGGAATGTCACTCCTATGAAGGTCTGGCCCAAACATAGGGAAGGGAAATATAAACCATATACTTGATTACTTTCAGATCATGAAAAATAGTATCGGACAAATATGTTAAGGATGAATATTTTTTGCTGATCCTTACATATTTTCGATAAGAACAATAAGGAAAAAATGAGGTTTTTCTCCCAAGAATGAAGTTACCATTATTTGACAAACCCGTTAGGGGGTTGAATTATGCAGGGCCACCTATGGGAATTGGCTACATAGTCAAATCATAGCATCTTTTGGCTGACAGGTCCGTTATGTAGACTACTTATGCAAGGAAACCTAAGGGCACATGCTGCATAGTTAGGCAAAAGAATTCTCAGGTATCAGACATTTTGTGACTAGAAGTCAAGAAAAGGGTTATGGTGATCTGGAAGTATTTAAAGTAAGGAGTATGACACATCAAAATGGGAATTATTCCATGTATGCAAAGATACACAAAACAATGCTAACCATAATCATGTTGTGGCTGGGTCCTGAATTGAGGTGCTAGACTTCACTACGTATCCCATAAGGATGGGAATCAACCCATTCATAGTTTTTGAAATATAGTTTAACGTCATGTGGGATGAGAGTGTAGGAGATCTTAGTTTAGGGTAATAGAACTCAGACCATTATAAGGAATACACAGTGTGTGTTTGTTATAAACCTGATGTGAATGAAGACCAGGGTTTTCATACCACATTTATGTTTTCACAAGGGGACTTTTCAGCCAAGGGGCTGAAAGGGAAATTTGGGGTTAGGCCCAAAGACTTGGGCTGGATTTGAGGGACGATCGAACATTCCTACGTATTCCATAAGGATGGGAATCAAGCCGCACATAGTTCTTAAAATACCCTCTATACAGATTTGGTTCATATATATAAAGGGAGAAAGGGGACTTTAGTGCAATGATGGTTTAACCCAAGATTAAGGTTTGGGCATTGCCATGTATGCACGTAATCTTTGGAATATAACATAATTGGAGATCAATGTAAATAATGATTCCCTCTCAGGTGAGGGTGTCAAAAAATGTTGTAGTTTATTGTCATACAAGAAAAAAGTGTGAATAGTTTAACATCATACAGCAAGGAAGATGGTGAACCAATGTAAAAAATATTGGTTTTGGGGGCGGTTTAACGTCATGTTGGACAATGGGGGACTATGCAGTTTAATGTCATGCAGTAAGGACAAAAGAGGGTGCTGTATAGTTTAGTGTCATGTAGCTAGGACATATGACTATGCAGTTTAATGTCTTGCAGTGAGGACAATGGGGACACAGTTTAACATCATGTTGGACGTATTAGGAATTTTTTCACAGTTTAATGTCATGTTGGACATTGGGGTGTTGTACAGTTTAGCATCATGTAGCTATAAAAACGATTATGCAGTTTAACATCTTGCTGGATGTAAGGGACTTCTGTACAGTTTAGCATCATGTAGCTAGGACATCACAGTTTAACGTCATGTTGGACGAAAAGGGACAATACAGTTTAACGTCATGTTAGACGATGGCACAGTTTAATGTCATGTTGGACGATGGTGCGAATAGTATAAGGTCATATGCATAGACCTATGGTGATGTATTTGTGTTATACAAAATAATTCTTCAATAATCTTGCATTTTTTAGAGTTGTGATGAGTTCTCCATCCATTGAGTTTAAAGAATAATCTCCATTAGAGTAGACCTTATGTATTGAGTAAGGTCCTTCCCATTTTGGCTCAAGCTTGGGAGGTTTCTTTCTTGGTATCATTGGATTTCTGAGAACCAATACCAATTCTCCTTGAATGAATGAATGAAGAGAAACTTTTTTGTTGAAATCTCATGATATTCAATTCTGATAGACTTCCAAGTGATGTAGGGTACACAATCTTTTCACATCTAATCGTTCCAATTCATCCAATCGCTTTTGAGATTGTTCATCTGTAGATGACTAATCAAAAATGGATACTCTGAGTGAAGGTAATTGAACTTCAATGGGAAATACTGCCTCCATTTCATATACCAATGAATATGGAGTTGACCGCGTTGCAGTGCGGGTTGTGGTTCGATAAGCCCATAAAGCATGAAAGAGTTTATCAGGCCATGCCTTCTTTTCTTTATCCACCATATTTTGTAGTATATTTGAAAGAGTCTTATTGAAGGAATCTATCTGGTCATTGGATGTTGTATGATACCGAGATGAATGGTTGGATTTGATGTTGTATTCTTGATACAACTTCCTTACCTCGGATGAACAAAAGTTTGTGCCATTTTCCGTCAATATGGTATGAGGGACACCAAATATGGTAATTATGTTAGACTTGATGAAGCTAAAAAATATTTTATAACTAACTTCTTTGAGAGGCATTGCCTCTGCCCATTTGGAAAAGAAGTCAGTAGCAGTAAGAATATACTTAAACTGCTTGGCTGTAGCTGAAGGGTAAGGTCCCACTACATCCATTCCCCATGTGGAAAATGGCCACAAGTATTTAGCTGTATGAAGAAATTATGGGGGTTGATGAATGAAATTGGCATGTACTTGGAATGAATGACACTTCTTAGTGAAATCAACAAAATCTTGTATCATTGTTGGCCAGAATTATCCAAGCCTCTGAACTTGATCAGATAGTCTATGTCTAGACTGGTGGGCACCACAGACTCTTGCATGTACTTCTTTCATGACAACCATGGTCTCTTCACCATCAATGCATCTGAAGAGAACTCCATCAAAACCACTTTCGTAGAGAATTTTTTTCTAGGTGATCTGGGCTGTAATAAAGAGTAAAATTCATCACACGTCGCCAGATTTGTTCTTTCTCAGCTCTATTAGGTGGGAGTGTTCCATTTTGAAGGTATTCCCTGATAGGTGTCATCCATACTGTAGTATGACCATACAGTTCAGGAATGGGACTAATTTCATTGATTTCCTCTGTTCTGGTTTGAACATAAGGTGAAATTGTATGATAGTGGGAAATATTGATGATTGTCTCGTCCCAATTTGGATCTGCCAGAGTTGTGGATATATTAGCTAGTGCATCAGCTTGGGCATTTTGTGATCGCGGGACATAAGAAAATGTCGGTTCCGAAAGAAATTCTTCCATTAACTCTCTGAAGTAATCATAAAAAGGGATTAACTCTTCTTATCTGATGGCATAATCCCTATTGACTTGTTTGATTACCAGGTCTGAATCACCTTTTACCTTTAAGTGATTCACTTGTGCTTGAAGCGCCAATTCTAATACAGTGATAAGAGCTTGATATTCTGCTTCATTATTTGTACCGCCTTCCCACAATAAGAAGGAAAAGGGTAGTACTTCTTTTTTTAGTTAAATAAGCAGGATTCCTAACCCAACTTTGTTGAATTTAGGATCTTCCATTTTCTTCCCTGTTGGACTTATGGTTCCACCATCAAAGTACATTTCCCATGTTTGAAGACTATCTTGAATAGAAAAGACTTCCTCATCAGGGATTTCAATATCTAAAGATTTATATTTTATTGAAGGATGTTCAGCAAGGAAATCAGCCAGAGCTTGTCCCTTTATTACCTTTTGAGACACATACTGGATATCAAATTGCTGCAAAATAACTACCCACCTTGCCAGATATCCTGTAAGCATTGGACGACTGAGGATGAATTTGAGCGGGTTATTGCGAGATACCAATTGGACCTCATGATGTTGAAAGTAGTGTCTAAACTTCTGAACTACAAAGATTAATGCTAGGCATCACTTCTCAATACTTGAATATCGGGTTTTTGCTTCAATCATAGTCTGACTGAGATAGTAAAGGCTGTTTTCATTTCCTGAATCATTCTTCTAGGCAAGGAAGGCACTCAATGATCGCTCTAAAGCTGTCACATAAAGAATAAGTGGCCTTCCTTCAACAAGTGGCATTAATACCAGTGGACTCAAGAGATATTTCTTGATAATATTGAATGCTTATTGACATTCTTTAGTCCACTGGTAAGTGACTCCCTTCTTCATCAATTTGGTGAAGCGTAAAATTTTGCTTTCCAAATTGGCGATGAAACCCCGAATATAGGCCAAGTGTCCTTGAAGTCCTATCAATTCTTTAAAATTTCGATGAGGTGACATACTAAGGATTGCCTTTGTTTTCTTAGGATTGACTTCGATACCATGATGGCATACAACAAAGCTGAGAAATTTTCCTAAGGTCACCCCAAAAGCACATTTTAAGGGGTTCATCTTCAAATTGTGTTGTCGAAGTTTGTGGAATATGATTTCCAAATCATCCAAGTGATTAGAATGTTTCCTAGATTTAACAACCAAATCATCCACATAACATTCAAAAAACTTCCCTAAAAAGGGTTTGAAGATATGGTGCATGGCACGCTGATATGTTGCGCCCGCATTCTTCGGGCCAAAGGGAATTACCCGATAGCAAAACACACCCTGTGGGGCTCTAAAGGCTATAGATTCCTCATCTTCTGGGGCCATTTGGATTTGATTATATCCTGAATATCCATCCATGAAGGAAAGTGCTTCATATCCAGTTGTTTCATCAATTAAGAGTTCTATTATCAGAACTGGAAAATCATCCTTTGGACAATGTTGATTAAGATCTCTGGAATCAATGAAAAATATAATTTTTCCATTATTATTTTTCACAGGGAAAATATTAGCCAACCATTTGGGATATTGAACTTCTCTGACGAATTTAGATTTGATAAGCTTATCCATTTCATCTTCAATTTTGGAAGCATAAGTTGGGTGTGTTCTTCTTGCAGCTTATTTGAATCCTCGATGTTCTTCTGGAAAATCCAAACGATGAGTAGAAACATCAGGATCAATCCCAAGCATTTCTGTATAATTCCAAGAAAATATATCTCAATTTTTCTTTAAAAATGAAATATAAATTTATTTCTCTTCAAGAATCATGGCCGCAGTAATTAATGTGGGTCGTGGATCTTCTTTTGTACCCAGATTTATTTCTCTGAGTTCATCCCCAGTGGTAGAGATACCCTCTTCAAATGCTAGAGGAGAATCTCTGAGATCTTCCTATTCTTCTTGAACATGTGTTACTTCTTCTATTTCTACTTGCATAGTAGATGATGAAGCGGAATTTCCATGATCATGATAGATGTTAAAATTTGAACATCTTGGAGAAGAGGCTTCCATTTCTGACCCTATTAATGACGAAGGGTCTTCCTTAGGTAATAAAGAGGAGATGATGGATTGAGAATCGACATCATCATTCACCTCTGACATTGCTATAACTTCTTCTAGCCTGGTTGGTGAAGTATAGACTTTCTATATTTCAGCGGATGAAATGAAGACATATCCATTTGAGCTTTCATCATTGCTTGGTGAATCACCAATTTCTCCCATACTGTCTGGCTTTATTTCCATAATTGACATTATGGAAGTTTCCATAAGAGTACTTGGATTTGGGTCTATCCTATTAATTTGACTGATAGGCAATAAATAATTTGTACTCACATGTATGAATGGGTTTATTGGAATCTTTTCCAAACCATATGGATCATTAACCTTGGTAACATCCCTTGTTGTGGATTTCTCCTTACCCTTCATGTGATAGAATTCCACCTCAATTTATTGAGATTTACATGTTTTTAATGGGGCTTTATCACCATACAATGTCCCAATTTGACCATTGAAACCATATTTGATACATTGATGGTATGATAAAGGGATAGCCGCATGTTGATGTAGCTAAGGTCTTCCAAGAAAAATGTTGAAGGCTATATCGTGATCAACAACCATGAAATATGAATTGAATACAAGGTCTCCAAACTGAGTTCTGAGTGTAATCTCGCCTAGTGGTTCTTGTTAATTTTTGTCATATCCTTGTAACGTCAATTTAGAAGGAGATAAATCAGATTCTATGAGGCCCAATCGACAAAGTGTACGAATGGGGATTAGGTTGACTCCTAAACCATTATCAATGAAAGCTCTTCGGATATCTACACCATTGACCTTTCCAGATAAGTAAAAAGGTCTAATATGTCCATGAACGACATCATATTCATCTTCATCTATAAAAGATATCACTGTATGGCATTCTGTAGGACCATTGTCAACATGGTAGACTTCAGCTGCAACAATTTCAGTTTCTAATTCCTGAGGACTTGACAAAGCCTCAATGAGTGCCTCCCAAAGATACTTTGATAACTTCAATGCATCCAGAATTGATAACTTGGCCGGTACTTGGGACAAATGTTTTAAGACATCATACTTTTGGTCCAAAGGTCTGTGTTTCCCAACAGGAACATGTGTATTATCAGGTGCCTTAGAAGTTGATTCTTTGGATGTAGATGCTTCCTATATTAGGGTAGGAGTTGGAAATACTCATGGATTTGGAATATTAGACCGATTAGGTCTATTTACTTACTGAGAGGAAGAAGGTGGAACCTCTAACCGATCCTCCAGAATAATTGTACCAGGACTGAATCTGCTATTGGTGGGAGAATTTTCGTTTTCTTGTTGAGCCCACTGAAGGACTCTGCCACGAGTTTCTGCTGCATATATAGTTCTAGCGGGGGTAGAATTGGAATAGTGGCCTCTGGGATATAGAGGAAGACATAGATATCTCAGAGGCCACTATTCCAATTCTACCCCTGCTAGAACTGTATATGCAGTAGAAACTCATGGTAGATCCCTTCAGTGGGCTCAACAAGAACAAGAAAATTATTCCACCAATAGCAGATTCAGTCCTGGTACAATTATTCTAGAGGATGGGTTAAAGGTTCCACCTTCTTCCTCTCAACAAATTCTGACTGTTCCTCTTTCTTTGAATTATGTCTTTTCTTTGAGTATTTTCCCTCTGATGAAGAGGGTTTTGCAGTGGAATTCATAGCAGAATACACAATTGGTTTTTTCAATTGCATTCGCAAAATGGCATGAGTTCGGTTGATCTTTTTCCTAACCATCCAATCATCATATTTCTGCGTAATTTTTCTTTTGAATTCTTCACACTCACCTTATTCCTTTGGATTTGTAGCAGTAACACATGCTACCTGAGCTGAAAAACCTTTCAGTTTGACTTGTCCCGTTTCCACCATTTTTTGAAGGAGGTCGTTGAAGAAAAAACACTCCTGAATGGAATTCCCTAACATCTGATGAAATGGGAAATAGTTGGTACGGTCTTCATCTCCTTCCTTGTTTGGCCTTTTGGGCCTTGGAAATTGAACCAAATTATTTTCCAGATCCGAAATGAAGTAACCAGGAACTTGTTCATTTCAAAAAGAGTAAACTTCTCTCTTCATATCTTCAAATTGTTTCCGTCTTTGATCTCTTTGACCATCTTGACAAAACGGCCTCTGTTGTTGACGCTCAGGAGGTGGAGCCCTTCGATAAGATGAAGGTTTTGAAGTAGAAGTAGGTACAGGTGCTTGTTTAAGCATAACTGTAGCAGTCTCTACTTTACCCATTCTCCTTCCTGGATCTGATGGAATTACATGAGTTTTATCCTTAGTCTTTATAAGAGAGTCTTTAATCTGATGAGTGATCGAAGTAAGGTCTCGAAACCCTCCTGTGTATTTCATAGGGATCAACGGTGTGCGTAACTCATCACGCAAATTTTCCACACAGATTGGAAATAATTATTCTTGAGGGAGTGCTAAGCTTAGGGAATATGTTAATCCCTTACAGTGAGCAATGAAATATGAAACCCTTTCATTCTCCTTTTTCGTAGAATTTGTAAGATCAAAAATTATTGTCTTTGGCAACCTTGAGCTGGATTGAAGAAGGAATCTTTGGCGGAGATCCTCCCATCCAACAATTGACCGGGATTGCAAACTTGTATACGATACAAAAGCAGGTCTTAGTAATGACTGTACAAAACACCTGAGCTTAACTACTTCCTGTTGCTGAGGGGTTCCCATAATAGGATCACAACGAGAGACAAAATGTGTTAATTGTTGCTCTGGGTCTCCCGAACCATTAAATATTGGGAATGTGGTACTTGCAAAATTTGATGGCGGAGGAATTGCATCATCCCATTCAGGGTAAGCTCTCTTTTCTGGTTGAATTTGAGCATGTTTACCTCCATATCTTCCAAATGATCTATTAATGACTCAATAGTAGTTATTAACTTTTGATAAACATTCGGTTGATCTTGGACCTGAGCAGGTGCAATAACTGGAGTTTGGACAGATGTGGTGGCTAGAACTGCAACTGATGATAACACCACCAGTTTTTGTTGCACCTGACCCATAGGATTAGTCCTATGAGGGTGTGCTGATAAAAGAACATATTCTTGATCCATCTTAGTAGTTGCAACAAATTATTTTGGTTGACTGACTCCAGCACGCTTAGGAGGAAGACTACCTTGAAGTAGTTATGCATTCAACCTCCTTAATCCCTTCATTTATTCCTCTTGTTGTGTGAATCTTTGCTCTAGTGAGAGTGATTAGCCTTCTCCTGAGGAAGGGTATGTAACCTGATTCTTTCCTTTCCCCTTGTTGGATGCCTTTCGAAGAGGGGGAAGTTGATTATTTGAAAGAATACTTAGATTCTGAGTAATCCTTTGATTTTGTGTACACACACCTTCTTTATTTGTGTCTGTGCGTACAACTTCTTGAGAAGGAACCTTTTCATCTGATCCCTCTAAATGAGATTCATGTTCTAGAGGATCTGCAACAATGGAATTGATGACATTAATTGATGCATAACGCATTTCATCCCTTCTATCGACATTTCTGCGATACTGTCTTTTTCCATGTCCTTGATGAGACATTACCTTTTGTTGATTTGAACCCTCGGGAACTTCTTGACGAACCGTAATTTGGAAAGAATCTCTTAATAATTTGTCTCTTCGTTCCTCTTGTGGCTTCTTCCCTAATCGAGAGAAGACTGAATTTATCTCTGGAAGAGATTGAGGATTTGAAAAAGTCCCCAGTCCTGTGGACTGGGGCTGTTCCTACTGTTCCTGCTCAACTCCTCGAATCCTATTTGTTGATTTTGAGGGTTGGGTTAAAAGAGTCCCCAGTCTGGCAAGCTGGGGTGGTTCTTGAGCTACTATATCTAAGACTTTCTTAAAATCTCTCCTGATATTGTAGACTTTAGTTCGGAAATTGGATGGATGCATCAACCTGCATCCACTCAAATCACCTGTCTCAAATGAACACTGGATGATTTCTGACACTTCTGTCACCTGATGATGCGCTCGCTCTAAAAGATAAACCTGTTCGATATTCTAATTTTCCTGATGCAAGAGAAATTCAAAAACTTTTTCTTTGTATGCCTGACTTTGGGAAGAACTAGTTGAGGCATGTTCTTGGGCGATCTTTTGATTACAAACAAAGCCAATTGACTATGGCCGGCCATGGGCAATAACATTGCAAGAGACCATTTTTGGCGGGGTTTGTTGGCTGGGGAGAATAGTGAAATTTAGTGCTCCATAGACACCCCATCCCCTGATATGAATTCCAGATGGGGCCTTGGCAAGTAACTGGTGCAATCTTCTTAATGCGCCAAGGCATGAATGCTAAAAGGCGCTCTGTTGCTTTTCAGCCTTCGGATATCGAGAAACTGAGAGAGATGCCAAATCAATTTGGCGTTGTAACCCTTCTATTATCTTGACATGATTTTCATATTCATCATAAGATAATATTTTCTTTTTCAATTGACAAAGATTATTCCACATGTTGAGACGAATATCTTGAATACAATATTCCGTCAAAATATCTAGAATGTCATACTGAGAGTCATCCAAAGGCCAAAACATAACTGGTACTTCACCTTTCACCAGTTTTTTCTCATATTCAACACTTCCTCATTATCATTCGATGAAGATTCTTCTACTTGATTAGACAAGAGTTGGTGCTTCCTTTTTGCTTCATCATATTCAACAAGATTGGTAGAGAATTCACTTATCAAACTAGAAGATGAATGGCCCAGGCGTGGTTTAGAGAATAACCTACACCCCGAGTTATCTTTTGATTGAGAAAGTATTTCACCTACTAACGGTAAAGCATCAGACATGACTGGCTTCACATTAGCAAGTGCCTCAAGATAAGATGGCTTTCTCGTCACTACATTGTCCATTGGAGCATTTTCCAGGTAATGTGAATTACTACTATGGAGAGGACTTTCGAAGCTAAATTCACACTACTGGAAAGATGATCTTTCCCAACACTTCTATACCAACGGTTTGTAAAAACCGTTGGTATAGCTACCCTTTCCCAACGGTTCACCAAAATCGTTGGGAAAGGGTCCCTTTTCCCTCCCCTTTCCCAACGGTTCACCAAAACCGTTGGGAAAGGGTCCTCTTTCCCAACGGTTCACCAAAACCGTTGGGAAAGGGTCCCTTTTCCCTCCCCTTTCCCAACGGTTCACTAAAACCGTTGGGAAAGGGTCCTCTTTCCCAACGGTTCACCAAAACCGTTGGGAAAGAGAGGGGATAATTTCAACCTTCGGCCCACAAAAGTTCAACCCACCCAAACCTATCCCAACGGTTTGGAAAACCGTTGGGATAGGGCTTTCCCAACGGTTTTCCAAAACGTTGGGATAGATTCTTTAATTTTTTTCCAGGCCTTCTAACCAAGAACATTATATAAATAAAAAATTTAAATAATTATGATAATACATATATATATTTATGAAATTATGTTTACAAAGTGATGTTAGGTTAGTGGTTAAGTCGTTCGATTATAAACGAGGGGTCCTGGGATCAAATCCTAGCGGATGTTTTATTTTTTGGAATTTATATACCAACGGTTCCATTACCGTTGGTATAGATTTCATATTACCTATACCAACGGTTTTCAAAACCGTTGGTATAGGTCTATACCAACGGTTTTTTGAAAACTGTTGGTATAGACCTATCCCAACGGCTTACTTGGCTACGGTTCTCCAAACCGTTGGTATAGCCTATACCAACGGTTTGGAGGCCTATACCAACGGTTCCAAACCGCTGGTAAAGGTTAGTTTTCCAGTAGTGTCATCATCATGGGGAGGACCACCATGGTGGGTTATAGAAAAAGATGAAACATTTTGCTCCTTGGTCTTCTGGCCACACAGAGGGTTCTTGTGGCTCTCATATGAAGATGAAACTTCGAGATCAACAGAACTATCATGAAGAAATCCTTAATGAGGAAGTGTCTGATGAAGACATTCAGAATTAATGTTCCCACTATTGGGAAATGAGAGAGTAGAATCTTGAATTCGAACAGATAATTGTCTGAGGGCTTCTAGAACTTTAGCATCGAGCAAGGCCTTATTACAGATCGACTCTTGATTTCATGACTGTGCTGGATGAGTCTTCTTCTTAGAAGCCTTCTTACTCACATTAGGAACCACTTGTTGACAAAAGTGGTTATTATGGTCGGGTGTATGTGCCTGCTCAGGAGACATAGCCAGGTTAGGCTGATTATCTCCACTCAAATCAGGTTTATGTGCCTAACTTGTTTGTCAGTATGACATGGGGGAGTAGGCCCCCACAACCCTCTTGAACTGGAACAGAGGTGTGTGTTTGTTCTAGAGTGATATGTTGATGTGTCACTCCACTAGTAGGGATAGATTTTCATTTATTTCCCTATGATGCTGCTGAAGATGTTATAATATTCTGACAGACATCCAGAATATGAGCATGGATTTGCTTCTGCTCTTTCACCATTGACAGAATATGTTTGGTGACTTCAGCTTCTGGAATGAGGATATACGTCCATTCTGTGCTTGGAGTAGGTGTGTGTTCCTACTCCTGTCCTACTTTTCCTATCAGTGAATTCTGACAGTACTCATGTGTGGGGGCAGAGAGTTGAGTCTGCCTCCTCTTTGTCATTGGGGATTTCCAACTGACTTCTCTGGGTGTTACCAAACGAGTCTGTTGTTAGGCTTGATCTATACTAGCAGGTGTATGTGTCTGCTGATTGCACTCCACCGACCGTGTTTGATGAACTTCCTTCAATACTAGCAGATGAGACTACTGGTAGGATTGATGAGTGTAATCAGGTGTATGTGCCTGTTTACCAATTGTCAACACATTGGGTTGGCGGGCTTCATCGTATGTAGTAAGACGAGCCTGCTGACTAGCTGATAATTTATAAATAGGTGTGTGTTCCTTTTTATTGTACTCTGCCGGAATTTCCTAGTGGGAATCGCGTGTTGCTGCCAGACGAGTCTGCTGGACAACAGAATTAAAACGGACGGGTGTGTGTGACCGCTTGCTGCATTCCACCAAGTTAGGTTGGTGGACTTATCCGGAAATGGAAGAGATAAGAACCTGCTCACTGTTGACCGGTCGTCGCCTCTGTTGGTTCGTCTTGCCTGCTCGGGTTCGAGGAACCTGAGCCGAATGCCTAGAGACGACACCCTCATCACGTTGAGGACGCACTACCACACGAGTCTGGCGGCGATTGTTGGTGGGAGCCTTCAGGAAGGACTCCAGTGTCCTTCAATTAAGGCCTTGAGTGACCTTCTCATTCACCTCCGCATAATATGGGAGGGACTGGTGATTGTGTTCCGGGGATAACGACCCGAAAGAGTTGGAGATGGTGGTTGGCACCACCTGTTTCTTGATTGTTGGTCGTCGCTGTCCGGATGACCAGGGTGAATTATTGACTTGGATGGATTGTCGAGCGGCATCCAGAGTCGGGATGGTACCGTGTTGACGGTATTCCTTAACCAGTGCATTTGATACCCAGCGTTGAAAACGCTGAGAAGGTGATGTCATCCTCATAACGGACTACGATCCAGCATGAGTAGCAGTAGAGGTATTCATAGCAGAGGCATTCACAGGTGTGAACTTAAGAGAATCCATTTCTTTAATGCATAAGATCTCGGAAAAGAGTGCCTGTTTGATACAACATACATGATCAAGATAAGTTCAGCCACTACATCTTTTGGATGAGCACATATGTTATTGATTGTTTTGTTGGCCCACTCATTGAGTTTAAATAGGGGCCTAACAAATAAGTAAAAGATCATTTTAACTTGGTTAAACATTCACGTCGGGTTCACTATTTTTTGTTTCGTGCTGGAATTGGGGATGACCTCATTGGTTTAAGGTTCAAACATTCCAATCGGTTTCTAACGGGTTTGTTCGCAGAACCGGAAACATCTAATGATTCTATATCCATTTGGGTGTACTTTCCAAAGGTAGGGGCTCATTAGTTCTGAACCGGTGAGGCTTAAGAATTTGCATTGGTCGAGAGGATGGGAGGTTGTACTCATCACACCTTTTTGAGGGGAATTATTATAAACTCTGGGACTCTATTTATAGATTTGAGTTATGTTCGTGAATCCTTATTAAATTACCAAATTTGAAAATGAGCTTTCCTTTAGATCTGACAATCAATGATTTAGTATGTAGGTGATTTAGAGAATCTTTTATATGTATTCAACGTTCTTCATCGATAGAGAATCATCTGTATTTGTTAGAGATTATTAGTCAATGGTATCCTTCAACACATTATATAGAAATATCTTGGTCATTATGATAACCATACTAGTTTTAAAGCCACTCAGCGGGGCACTTGAAGTTTATTATCATTCAGAAGGACATAGATTATTCCAGAGTTGGGATCGTACCAGCAGATGGGCTACCTACATATCCTTGTTTAGAAAAGGAATTAGAACTCATGTAGTTCGAGTAAAGAAGTATGAGGTTTATGCATGGTTGATGGCTCAAAGAAAGATGTCACAATTACTTTTACACTCTAAGCTCACGTGAGTCATTCTTGGTGTGAGAAACAAGAGGTATTGGTAAAACAATCAAGAGAAATATGTATGGGAAAAAATCATCATTCTACTAGTTTTGGAAAAATTCCTTCTCATAGTAGTGACTTCAAAAAGTACAATTGTAAAGGATTGGTTTATTTCCCTCTCTAGGAGATAAATCAATCAAGACAACAGATCTTGGAGTTCACCACTCCAAGGTTAATCAACTATGAGAACTCTGGTTTGAAAAAGATGACCAAATGAACTCGTCGTAAGTTCTGTAGCATTCATTTCAATTTAAATGTTTAATAAAATTAATCCATAATCAGACTCAATGAATGATTGTGAAGTTCCGAGGTTAAGTGCTAGTGGTACTTTTCAATTTAATGCGTTCATATCTGATCTCGCCGATCAGTTCAGACCACATTTAAAATGATAGTGAGAAGGAAAAACAAAGATAACCAGCAGACTCGATTTTAACCCTGAACTGGAAGAATTATCCTAACATCATCTCTATTATGTAAGAATAAATCATTCGATTACATGAAAGAAAATTGAAAGATAAAATAGGAAGATATCTACCTCTCCTAGCTTGAATCGATGCTACTCCTGGCACTTGCCCGAATAGCTCGAAGGCCTTCTTTTTTATTTTATTATAGATAATCCCTCTTTTAAGGGTTGAAGGGGAACCCTTACATGACCCGTAGGTCCAAGGCATAAGCCCCGACATGACTCACAATACATGACTCAAAGACCCAGAGGCATACCATGCCCATTACGTGACCCGTAGGCCCAGCCCACTAAAACTCCCCCCCCAGCGTCTTGAATCATTGATCTCTTGAGCTCCCCACCTTGCATTGCTGATCGGCTAGTATTGCCCCGTACAAAGCTGCACGGTGCCTGACACTTGGGTCTCCAGGAAGTGGTTCTCCGAGAAGTGCTCCAAGATTCGCCTGCAGGTTCTCGCTCTACTTCGAAGTGAATGATCGAATGAATCCCCACCCCCAAATAATTCCTGCTACTCTTCTTTTGTATCATCCTATCATTTTTTGCACGTCACCCCCTATTTTCCACCAACTTCATGTGTCCTTCATTTATGCACCGCATATGTGTGTTTTTTCATGACTGACACGTCACACTAGTTTTGTCCTTATAACTAACTCCCACTGAGTTAGTTGAAAGCACTAGATGCCCATGTTTCCGACTCCACTGTGAAACTTCAATGCTAAAACAAAATAACACAGTTAAAACTTGAAGAAAATTTAAATAATAGTTATTTTTTAAAAATCTAATGTTATAAAACTTATTAAAAAGTTATTTAACATTAACTAATAAATAATTTAGTTGATAGATGTTATTTGCTTCTATGTTTTTTAATTAAATTAATTATTTAAAAATTATTAAGATCTTAAGATTATTAAAAAGTTATTAATTAAATTAAGTAAATTATTATATTTATTAATTTAATAAGTTTATGATTTTAAACTTGAATATTAAAATTATAATTGAACATTATATGTTAATTAAGTAATTAAAAATGTTAAAAATTAAATTGAATTAATTATTTTATTAATTTTATTATTATAATTATAATTTGTATATTAAAAGTTAAATTATTATATTTATTAACTTATATAAATTCATTAGTTAGTTTATTTTTATTTAAGTAATTTAGTTTTTTATAAATTTAATTCAATTAGTTTTAAATTGTTATTGTTTATTGTTTATTTATTTACTTTTATTTAGTAATCTTTCTTATTTCTTTTATTTTCTTCGGTCTTGTTCCCCAAACCCTACAGCTCCGCCTCCCATCCGCACAACACTGACTCATTTGGTCTTCATTGGCACAGCTCGGGCGGCGAACTTGTCTAGCAGTGAATCTCTCAGCGCGGCACGACTTCTCTGCTCTGGGCGGCGACGACTCAAGAAGGTCTTCTCCTCCTTCGAGTGGTATGGTATGGCTCCAACAGCGGCGTCAACCGGCTCCATGTGGTGGCGGACTCTCCCCAGCGGCTTGAGATCCTCCTCGCTGTGAATGATGCGGCTTCTTCTCCTTGCACATCGGCTATAGGTAGTCCCCCCAAGCACTGGCTCGGTTCTTCACATAGTGGCGTGACCGTAGCTGAGAGTTTCAGATGGCATGATATCGGTTCTTCCCAGCAGTGTGGTTTTCAGGTGGTCCTGCTTCGAATGAAGGCGCGACTCTCCTCAGCTGGGAAACAGGTTGCGGCGATGGTCCTGTATGAAATAGGTGAAGAACATGTGTGGGTAGGGAAGATCTGGTTTTTTTTTTGGGTTTATATAGATCTAGTTTTGGATTTTTTTTTTGCAAATTGAGTCATTTATTGAAGGTGTAGTGTGATTTTTGATCTAGTTTGAGTGCATGTGGAGTTTGATGCGATTCTTTGACGGTGTGAGTAGTGTGGCTTAGTGTGTGAGAGCGTTGGTGGTATGATCAGGGGAACGGTGAATCTGGGTTGTGAGTTATGGTGGCAAGGAAAAGATGGCAAAACTATGTAAAATAAGGCTACATCAGCTAGTACGATCCAATTACTTGGATTGATCATGAAAGTGATCATATAAGTGAATTGTTTATTAGTATTATAATTGTGTATGGATTAAATCGGCAAATGATGTTGTGGAATTATCTTATTGATTGGACACTTCTTGAACCAGTGAGCTATGATTTCATAGGAAAACAATTACATCCATTATATCCCTAGCAATAACCTATGATCAACCCATATCCATTAAATTTTTCCATTCAAATCATTAGGTTTTTCATTCTTAAATACAAACCATTCACTTAGGTTCTTTAGTATTTTAGTTTCACAATTGAAATCAACACCAAATATAGAATCTTCATATCCAAACCACCCATCAAATATTGGTGTCTCAAGGTTTCTTCCTTGATCCATGTGTATTTGATCCCAACCTATACTGCAATGGCCACTTCTACATGTAGGGAAAATTTGGGTGTCACCAAATTATGGTGTCATTTATGGGGACCTAAGTAATTATCATAGACGATATCCTTATTTTATCACACCAAATTGTCTTTTCTCACACAAATATCTATTATCTGCCACCTTTTTTTGTTGTGCATGACCTCTCACACCCAGAATCATTTTAACCATTCCACTACGGTTTAAAATCTATCCTTACGGGAAATAGGAAAACCTTAGGGGTATTCTTTTAATTGTTATTAATCTTCTTGAAACATTTAAAACAAATATTGAGTCTGCTCCAACAGAGGATGATTAAATATATTTCATCATAAAACCAGGCTAGAATAAATTAGGAAACAAATATTGGGAATCCCCTCACATAGGGAATTTCATCGATCAAACCTTTAATGATGACCCCACACCTAGTGATATATAAAATCATTGGGATGATTAATGTTTCGAGGAAAAATTTCCAAACCACTCAATGAAGATTTAATAGGTAAAATGTAATGAATTCCATGATGTTCAACATCATCCTCATTCTATTCTCCAGACAGTGATTGAATAATGGGGTATTCAAAAGGAGATAATTAATTCTAAGGTTTCATCTTTGAGTTTATAACTACAAAACATTAATTTTTTTGATTAACTGATCCCTACACTGAATATCCCTTCAATAACTTTATTTTGAGGGTCTAGTTTCTTAAATTTACCCTATATATAGATACGGTCATTGTAGTATAGATAAGGATTCAATCCATAGGGACTGAAGAAGAAACCTTGAGATACTCATATCTGATGGGAGGTTCGGCTATGAAGTGGTTATCTTTGGGGTCGATTTGAATTTTGAAACTAAAATACTAAAGTACCTAAGATAATGGTTTTTATTTAATAATGAAAATTGTATTGATTTGGATGGAAACAATTAATGGATATGGGTTTATCCTTGTTTTTTTAGGGATAGATTGAATTTACCTGTTTTCTTATGAAATCATAGCTCACTAGTTAAAGAAGTATCCAATAAATGAGATAAGTCCACAAAATCATTCACTGACTTAATACATAAAAAGTTCTAAGTATAATCTCCAATTCACTTAGAGGATCAGAGAGCCTGATAAACCTGTCATGAGATAATATGCCTTGTCCACGTGGGGAATCCCCTACCAAATATCCTAATCCCACATGAGCTATGCTCTGTGGAGGAAATAAGTAATGGAAAAGGTTTCTCATGGAATGGGGGAAATCAGAGAAAATAGGGGGGTTTTCTATCATATAGTGGATGGGCTGGGATATGGAATCTAGGATTCCCTTTATATCTCATTATAATAATAATCTAGCCATAAGTAGTTCTAAATACTATTAAATTTATTATCGTGCAATAAGGAAAGCATCTATGCAGTTAAAACCTTATGGTAAGGATGTGGATGACTCATCATGAAGGAAGAGTAATGTTGTGGCTGGGCCCAAGAGTGGAAGTTTGGGCATCTCTTCGAATCATTTTATGATAGGAATAAATCCATACCTAGTTCTTGGAAATTGTGCTGTTTTGTTTCATGTGGAGAGGACGTCAACCATGTAGTTTTAAGGTCTTACAGTAACGATGAGGGTCACCCAACATGGAAGAAAACTGATATTGTGGTTGGGCCCAATAATGGAGGTTCGGGCATCACTACATATCTTGTGATGGAAGAAATCAGGCTGCACATAGTTCTTGGATGAAAATATCCCCGATGTGGATCTTAATCTCACATAGGAATAGGGGATTTCATTTTTCTTCCACATATATCTATCTTTCACGCGGTGGAAGATTAGTGAGATGATTCTTCTTGTTTAGTTTAGCATCATGCATTGAGGACATCATCTGTCTAGTTTAACATCATATGTTAAGGACTCATTTCATATTATCCAACATCAAGTGATTAGGACATGAAATAATGTGAAGTTTAACGTCCTACTTCTAGGATAAGGTTCACCAGACATGAATGAAGATAAAAATTCTGGATCCATGTAGTTTAACATCAGGTAGCCAAGACTGGATCCGTACAGTTTAACATCATGTTGTCGAGACATACTCCATATAGTTTAACTTCATGTGGTTAGGATTTAATTCAAATAGTCTAACATAATGTGATCAGGATGTTTATTCCTACTTTAAAATCATATAAATAAGATTTTAGGCACTTTATGATAGTTATGAAAATTATTTCTTGAGAAACATCTCATTAGTGGAGTGTGTGAAAAATTCCCCATCCACTGTTTCCAATGAGTACGCTCCATTATGACATATATAACATATAATATAAGGTCATTTCTATTTAGATTCTATATTTGGAGGATTATTCCCTACTATCATTAGGGTTTTTAGAGCTAACACCAGTTCTCCCTAGAGGAATGAATAGAGTTGAACCATTTTATTAAAGTCTCATGCGATCTGATTCTAATGGACTTCAAGGTTTTGGAATGTTCACAACATGTTCTCATTGAGCCTCTCTCACTCATCTAAATTCTTTTGTGATTTCTCATCATCTGATATTTGTCCTCAAATGGATATTTAGAGTGAAGGTAGTTGGACTTCATTGGGTAACACTGCCTTGGTCATGTAAACCAATGAATTTGATGTTTCTTGTGTAGTAGTATGTGTGGCCAGGTCTTAGGACTATAAAGCATGGAGTTTCTTATTCATCTAGGATATATTGACTTTATTCACCATATTTTAGAGTATATTTGATAGAGTCTTATTGAAGGCTTCTATCTATCCATTTTCCAATTCATGACAGTGGGATCAGTGATTGGACTCAATGTTGTATTCTTGGTACAATTTCAGCAACTCCATGGAATACAAGTTGGTGCGGTTGTCCATCAATATTGTGTGAGGAACCCAAACCTGGTAATGGTATAGTAACTTAAGAAGATGATGATATTCTTCATCATGGATTCTTTGAGGGGTATTTCCTCAACCCATTTGGAGAAGAAGTAGGTATTAGTAAGGATGTACATGAACTGATTAGCTGTGGTTGGGGGATATGTTCCCACAACATCCATTCCCAATATGGAAAATGTCCAAGAATATTTAGTTGTATATCAAAATTATGAGGGTTGATGGATGAATTTTACAGGGATCTGGCTTGTATTAAATTTCTTGGGTAATTCCACATAGTCATGTGTTATGGTTTTATAGTAATAACTTGGCCTCCTAATTTCATGGGATAGCCTAGTACCAAATTGATGAGCATTGTAGGAACCTACATGGACATACTCCATGATGGTCGGAATCTCTCTTTCTATTGGGAATCTAAGGAGGAATCTGTTGAAACATCTCTTATAGAGTGTTTTTTTTCTTATTTGGACCATACCATAAGTTAAAGCTCATTACAAGGCACATAATTTGTTCCTTCTCGACTTTGACTATCTGTATAGTCCCATTTGGAGATAACCAATTATGGGATACATCTATCTAGGGGTGGATACAAGTTCATCATGCTCTAAGGTGGTGTTTATATGATTGATTTCATCCATATCTGAGAGAATGATCGATGAGACCATTCATCAGTATTTGATGTGGAAGATTGATTCCTCCAATTTAGGTTCATCCAATATTGTGGTTGCATTAGTCAACATAGTAGTGCAAGAATTCTATGATTTGGGAACATGATTCAATGTAGTCTCAAAATGGAATTATACCATCAGTCCCCTAGCATAGCTAGTGAGAGGGGTCAATTCTTCATTTTTGATGGTATATTCTACATTGATTTTCTTTATCACTAGCTCTAAATCCCATTTGATATTTAGGTAGGCTATTTGTATCTTTAGGGCTAGTTATAACCCAATGATGAGGGATTGATATTCTTCTTCATTATTTGTGTATCCATTAGATAGTGAGAAAGAGTAGGGAAAAAAGATTTGTCTGGAGAAACAAATATAATCCTTAGGACAACCTGATTTAGATTTATCTTTTCCATTCTTTTTCTGATTTGTCTTTGGGAGGCCCAATTAGAATACATCTCCCATATATAGAGAGTTTCATGGGTGCAGAAAAACTCATCATTCAAAAGTTTAGTTTCAATCATTGTACATTATGGGACAAGATGTACCATGAGGAAATTAGCTAGGGATTTCACTTTCACCACCTTCTGTGACATAAACTATATGTAGTATTTTTTAGGATGACCGCCCATCGATCTAGATACCCAATTATCATTTTTCGGCCAAGTATTTACTTGATCATATCAATATGGGAGAACATATGGAATTTATGGTGCTGCATGTAATTCCTCAGCTTCCACACTACAAAGATGCATGTGAGGTAGTTCTTTTCAACATATGAGTTTTGAGTCATAGTACCTAACATCATTCATTTGTTTTAATAGAGATTTTTTTCATTCCTAGTACTGTTATTTGGTGTAATAAGGGAACTATGTGATCATTCCATAGAGGATACATCTATGATGAGTGGCCTCCCTTCCACAAATAGTATTAGGACCAGTGAGTATAGAAGGTACTGCTTGAGACACTCTAAGGCTTTTTTGAAATTATTGTCGCACTGATATGTGATTCTCGTATTCATTATCCAAGTGGAGGGGAGTGATTTTCTATCTATGTTAGCTTTGAAAAACCAAATGTAGGAAAGGTTCCCTTGGATTACCCTAATTTATTTGAGATTTATTGTGGGTGAACTTGATTGAATATAAATAGTCTTTTCTAGGTCAACCTCGATACCATGGTGGGGTCCAAAAAATCCAAGGAACTTCTCTAAGGTTACCGTGAAAATGAATTTCAGCAGACTCATCTACAGTTGGTGTCGTCGCATCTTTTCAAAGACTGTTTGAAGATCTATGAAGTGATCACATAAATGCTGGGATTTGACCACTAGGTTATCGAAATAACACTCATATATTCTCCCCAATAAAGTATTTAAAATATGATGCATGTTTTGTTGATATATAGAACAAGCATTATTTAATCTAAAGGGAATGACCTGATGAAAAAATATACCATGTGGTGATCTGAAGATAGTGGATTCTTCATCTTCAGGGGCCATATTTATCTGATTGTACCCTGAATACCCATCCATGAAGGAAAGGGCTTTGAATCCCTTAGTTTCATCAGTAAAGAGTAATATAACCAAAAATGTGTAGTCATACTTTGGTAGATTTCAATTAAGGTTTCTAAAATCGATACAAACACTAATCTTTCCATTCATTTTCTTTATGAGGATGATATTGGAAATCCAAATTGGATATTTCAACTCTTGAAAAAAGTTGGATTTGATCAATTTTTAAACTTCTGCCACTATATTGGTAGCATGAGAGAAGATCACCCTCTTAGCTTCCTACTTGAAGCCTTGATAGTCATTGGGAAATTTGAGATGGTGTGTACCCACATTTGGATTCAGTTTGGGCATTTCTATATAGTTCTAAGAGAACGCATATCAATGTTTCTTTACAAATTTGATATACATATTTATCTCCCCAAGATGCAAAGAGGCACTAATCAATGTATGTTATAAGTCTTCTTCTATTCCAAAAATTTACCTACCTGAGGTCATCAATAATGGTGGAGATTCCTTCTTCAAATGAAAGAAGGGTGTTCCTGATGTCAACCTTATCTTTTTCCACATATAAGTATATTGAGGCATTTTTAGATGAGGTCAGTAATCTATGTGAATATATGTCATTGTTGAGCTGAGAGAGGCTATGAGAAAAGACACTATCACCCCTTATTTCCAGATTCATTGCAGATATATTCCAGAGATGATTGTCTTTTACACTCTCACTAGGAATAGAAGGGGCTTGGACATTTAGGATTAGGTATATTTCCTCAACTAGATTTATGGGAAGCACATATTCATTGGAAAACATCATATAGGGGTTTGTAGGGGAATCCCCTAATCCATTGGGTATTGAATCCTTTATATCATCATCCATTATTGGTTATTTTCCTTCCCTTTTGTAGAAAATTGTTTTAGCATATGTGGCTTCACAAGTCTCTAAGGTAGCATTATCACTATATAGTATGCCAACCTTTCCATCGATGGGGTATTTCAAACACTAATGGAATTTTTAGGGAACTTCAATGTGGATGTGGAGCCAGGTAATTCCAAATAAGACATTTTATGTGGTGTCTTTTTGGATAACAATAAACTCAGTGCCATATGTTTGGTTCCCAATTTTAGATTTGAGTTTGATCTTCCTGAGAGGTCTTTGATTGCACTTATTATACTAATTGATGGTCATATTTGTGGGAGATAAGTCCACTTTTTTATATCCAAAACATATGAGGGTTGGAATCAGAATGAGATTGATCTTATAACTATTTTCAATCAGAGCCCTTTGGATGTCAACATCATTGAGTCTACTCAAAACACATAGGGGTATGATGTTCCCATGGATGACCTCTTCCTGACCTAGCTCTATAAACGGGATGGTGACATGGAATTATAATGGCATGGTCTCCTCTTGATTTAATTCAGGTTTAGTGACTTTGTTCTTAGACTCCTTTTGGCTCTAGAGGTCTTCAATGAGTGACCATTTGAGTTGTTTTGAAAGATGGAGTGCATAATGGATTGATAGATTGGATGGGACAATAGCTAGCTATTTCAGAATGTCATAGTTTTGCTCTATATTTTGGTGCTTCTAGGTGGGGGGTTTCTTCCTAGTATATGTTTCAAGAAATACGGTGTTTGAGGTAGATGGTCCTAGTTCTTATGCAAAGGTCATCATAGCATCTACTACTAGTGGGGTAGGTTGTGATAGTCTCCCCCATTATCTGGACTGATCAGATAATCGCACCCCTAAAAGGCATTCATGTAAGATGACTATGCACATTTGAATATTGGAGGGTTTCGGGAAACCTTCATGTTTTGGTTGGGATTATTGGAGAACTTTCCCATGAATCTTAGATATATATTTTTCTTGTATGGGGATGTGACCTAAATATTGGGTTCAACTATGCTCGTGTTGTCCCCTGTTTCATCAGTTCCTGCTCCTATGAACTCTAATCCCTCGATGTGGTGCAGGGAAATCATACTAAGATTCATATTCATCATCATAGAATGGTTCTTCCAAATTGTATCTTATTGGAATAACCAAAGATGATCCCTTCATCTGGTGAGGGTTCTATTTGGTGTGTTGGTACCTGTGCTTCAGATGATATAGCGAAGAAATATGAAAAAGATAGAGCTTTCATTGGAGCATAATATGACACTTCATCTTATGTTTCTTCCTATGTCTAATGGTTATGGCCACCTTTGGGATACATATATGATATCACATACCTAGGTGGAGGATCTATGGTGGTTCTATGAAGATGTTCTCTAAGGTTGGAATGATTCCAGTTAATTACTTTCTGAGTCATCCAATTATTAAACTTTTATTCACATAGGGATTGAAGTTTCTATCAATCACACTTTTATTCTGATTGTGAAATGTCTATGCAGGACACCTACTCTGAGGATTTATCTAACACAACCTATATAGAATCACCAATTCCTTGAAGTATGTCTTTCAAGACAAATAATTCATGGATGTTATGTCCCATCCTTCTATGGAAAGGGCAGTAGTCAGGGTGGTGAGTGATGTTGAACTCATTTGGCTTCATGGGTTGTGGTAGCTTAAGAAATTTATTGTCCTTGATTGTAAGAAAATAATCAGTGAATTGTTCATTTAAAAAGGAGTAGGATTTATTCATCCATCCATAAAATCATGAGTGACCTTAATTCTTCTTTGCTTTCATCTGAGGGAGAATTTTTGATTTTTATGCTTGATAGGAGGTGCTATGAGGTTTAGTGATTACCTAGGTTGTTTAATGGAAAATACTATTGGTTTTTGGGTAACAACATTAGTTTCTTCCTTGTCAAACCTTTTCCCCTATGTTGAAGGCATGCATTGAGATTTAGCTTGGGTTTTTTGAATGGATTCTTCCAAATGTTGGGTTGTTTTTACAAACTCACATAACCCACCTAGATACGTCATTGGGATTATATGCATCTTAAAATAATTCCTAATATTTTCAGCAGATAGTTCTAGTAGTTGTTCCTATGAGAGAGGAATACAAAGTGAATGGGTTAGACCTTTCCATCTAGCTTTGAATTCAGATACCCTCTCATTTTCACAATTCTTACAGTTCATAAGGTCAATGATTGTCTTTTTTTATTAGTGTGGAGATGAATTGGTAAAGGAATTGATGATTAAGGTCTTCCCATCCTACAAAGGATTCATCTAGGAGGCTGTTATAGCAAATAATGGATGTCCCTACCTGGGTATGTACAAAACGCCTCATCTTTGTTGACTCTTATTGATCTTGTGGACCCATCATCAGCCCAAATTGGGATATGAAGTGTGTGAGATGATGTTTAGGGTCTCTTATGTCATCAAAGGTAGAGAATTTAAGATTGAAAAAATTGGGTGGAGGAAAGGTTATATCCATCCATTCGGGATGTGGCCTCTTCTCATGATGAATAGGTACGTGTCACCCCTTCAAGGATTCTATTTGAGTAGCTAGGGACTTGATGGAATTGATAAATTTTATAGGTATTGTAGTTTGAGACAAATCCCTTCTATAGGGAGTAAGTGAGGCTTACTGAGGTGGTCTCATTTTTTATCTACCACGGATTCTCGACCCATGCTTAGACTAAGTGATTCCCCTAGCAAGTGAGAGGATTTCATAATAATGGAGAAAACTCGTGATCATTTCTGACTTCCTCATTTTTGTGGACCATCTTTTTTGATCTAGATCCATTATAATGCTCAGATTCCATTATTACTTGCATACCAGACCTAGGAGGAAGATTATTAATCTCTACCTGATGATGATACCCAATGAGAATATTTCCCCTGAGTATATCCTCGTTGAGTTGTCAAATATTTTATATCTCATTCTCATTTTGTGAAAATTTTTCCTCTATGGAAGGAACCTAGACTCTTTATCATGGTTATCAAAATTTGGCCACCTCTTTCCATTTATCCTTGGCAATGTTCCGCCATAGATTTGGAAACTCAATATTCAAAGGTTCCAGGTTTTGGAGACTTCCCAAATTTCGGTTGCGTACTGCCTCAATCAAAGCATCCAGATGACCCTCATCATAGGGTAATTTTTCCATATTATGACCCTCTTTATCTGCGACTTGATCCACATTATCTATTGTGTTCATAGTGACGTCATTTACTGAGGTATATTAGGAAATGTTGGTTGTCCTATTAATGTTAGGGAAATAAGATAATTTTTTACTGCATGTATTATGATTGTTTCTTGAACACTTTCCCATATTGGTCTATTTTGGCCTATGAACCCAATCGGGATTGATTTCCTTCATTGTATGTTACTCTTATATCAGCATGTGACTAATGACCCTGAGGGAGTTTCTAATCGTGACTATGGAATGATCCTCGAATAGAAGAAGTTTTTCATGGGGCGGGAGGTACAAATGGAATGTCGACCGTCAATATTTACCACCCAAACAGGAGAATACATATTCCATCTACTATGATGATTATGGTGATAATTCCCCTAGCCCTATGGGATGTGGATTATTCAGGGCCACAATTATCATTGATTGATGATTTTGGTGAGGATCCATGGATTCTAGACTAGGATTTGATGGCTCCTAGGATATCAATCGAGATATAAATGCCCTCAGTCTAGTAGGATGGGGTTGATCTAGAATAACCACTGATTTCCCTAGGACCCACTCAGAGGATTATGAATATTGAAATGAATTTTTAGATATAAATTCCCCCATCCCATTGGGATGGGGTTTGTTAGTAGCTTTTGATATTCTATGAATCCTCTTGGGAATTGATGATCTGAGGGGTTGAGTTGGTGAGAGGTATTCCTCTAGCCTAGTGTGATAGATTCACTCCTATAAGATACTATAATTGTTGCTAATATAACCTATTTGATGATTTTATATTGTTATTGTGTAGGATCTGGGTGCATGGAATCCCATGTTGGCAGTCAATTTATAGCGATCTGAGCCTTTTACATATAACATTTCATTATTTTAAGCATAATTAATCATCAGAGTACAAGCCAAGTATCGTTAAGTCTAGTGTCTTGGAAGACTAGGTACATATAACATAAAACATGGGGCTAAAAAACACTTCTTTATTTAATCTCCATAATGAGCTCCTAACTTCCTTTGATCCCTTACATCTGCGTAGGTACCCTGGGGAACACATGAACAAAGGGATGAGCTAAAAATTCCCAGTAAGGGAATGAACATAAGGATACATCTCAAGCACATGAGTTAAGAGGCATGACAGAATGATATCCAAAGCATGAAAATTATGAAATCATTTAATATATGCATGGGATCATATAAGCATGGAATCATATAAATGTGGCAGAATCATAAATCATATCCTTAGTATGGGTCAAGGATAACCACTAATCCCGTTTCCCATTTTAGTACGGGTCAAGGCTAACCGCCAATCCTGTTTCACATCACATCTCATGAGACTTATCCTTACCCAACACATTGGAGCACTATCTGGGCGCACCCATATCAACATTTTCATGAATATTATTTCCACATAAATATTCTTACCACATATACAATCATACATAATCAACCATACACAAACATAAGGGTACCCATGGAAAGAATTGGGTACCACCGTCAGGACATAAAACATATCGAATGGGTGTATCATGAAAGTGTCCATGAAAGGAAAGGATTAGAACATACATGGAAATTAATAGGGTAAAATAGGAATATAACATGGTAAGTTGTGTCAAATATATGTAACAACATGTTAGAAATGTATTTTAGAAGCATTAGCATTAAAACACATTTGTGCGGTTTTAAGGAAAACACTCAAGAGATTTTCAAATAGAAAAGAGGAAATTATTTTATATAAAACATTAATTGAACCAATATGGTTTTCATAATAAAAATAATTATTTTATAAAGACAATGGTTTCTTAAAACAGAGGATAGAGTGAACTTGAAAGTTGGGAAAAAATTAGGGAAGTCCCCTTAAAACAGGTTTGCTTATCGGAAAGTTCTAAGGAGGGAATCTTTCAAAAACATGTATATCCCCAAAAGAAAGTGATGAAAGGGTCTTGATATTAGAATATTTTACAAATATCCAAAATTCATAATATTCTAATAAATAGATATGATAACACCATTTTAAACAAAAGATAAGGCAATCCGAAAGAACGAAGAAGGTTTGGGTAGAATTCGTTACGATTTTACCGGCATGGTGTCGGGTGTACCTAAGAGGAATTGATGAGAGAGATAAGGGGTTTTTCATCACTTATAAAACATTAGGGAAGTATGGGGAAGGTGTATACACATACTCCATCACCTTTTATTGCACAAAAAAACATACCATAGAGATCAATCTTGATTAAGAGTGAAAAGGGGAGGATCCCTTACCTTAAATCCGTTGGTGTTCTCCACTTGTTATTAATGACCTGAATAAAAAAATTAGTCTTATTAATTAATAAGTCCATAACCTCTTAATTATTAAAATTTATTTGTTATAACCCTTTTTAGTTCATTAAAATCATTTTTGTTTAGTTACAAGTTTCAATTTCATTGTTCGGGCTCATTTGTTTACTTGGCTTTAAAAGATCAGGTCACTTATATTCAAGTATGGATTATATGCAAGATGAAAGTGATTGTACAGAATTGAAGTTATATTATTTAGTTAATATACAGGAGATTACATGGTTTTATTTTTAATTAGGTTATATAGAGTGATGTTTAATTATTACATATATAACCTTAGTGATAACCGTTTTTGTTATTCGGTGGGTTTGATTACAGAGAATGTGTTTTGATTTATAACTTAATTCCATTTGTACCAAAGGATTACAGAACAAAAAATAGGATATATTAAATATATAATAATCTATTTCAACCATAACACAAATGGTTTCATGACCATAATTAAATATAATAATAGAAATTGATAAACTTTTGTCCTTGAATGTGCTGAATTAGCACATCTCAAACGATGTTTTCATTTCTTTCAAATAAATAGATGGGGAAGGAAAGAAAATAATGAAATATACCACTAGCATGAAGACATTCTAGTACATTTATGCTACTGGATTTATCATACTATTATGGTTAAGGGAGATTAGGAAAGAAATTAAAAATAAAATAACTTAAAAGAAAAGAAGAATTTTGGGAAGAGGAATTTACCTCTTAAGACTTCCTCCTTTGAGAACCTCTTAAGGGAAGATGTTTTCGTATTTTGAGGAGGCTGAGAGCTTTTGGACATGGGGGAGGACGTTGGGGAGAGATTTGGGCAGAATTTAGAGAATTCTTGGAGCTTGAGAGGAGTGGAGATAAGAGGGAGTGAAGGGGGGGGGGGTTATAGTGGATGAGAGGAGGGATTTCATGATATTATAATCTTTAATTTATTATTTCTTCACAAGACAGAGAATAGTAAGTATTCCATGACCAAGAATATTAAATGGGTCATTTGAATTCGAACCATCGGTGGTGAAATCATCCATGATTCTAGGAATAGTTTATTTATCTTATAATGCATATATACGGTAAATTACCGTATTTTACTATTCATCAAAATTTCATACATTTCAGAAAAATCTCAAAAATTCACCCTAACCATTTTTTGACGTGTATAATCCAAAAATGAAGTCCATTTTTCAAATATAATTTTCTAAATATGATTATTTTAATGTTTAATTAAAATCATAATTTTTTATCAAAAACCAAATTTAAAACATGAATTAACTCATTCTAAAACATAGGTATATTGTACTTCCAACATGAATATTATTTTTATACTATAATAGGTGAGGTTACTATTCATTAGGGTATATAAATATTCATAAGGGTATGTTACTATTCACTAGGATAGGTTACTATTCACCAAAAAATTAAGTTTTTCTTATCGGACTCCAAAAAACCACATGAACACAATCATGTATGTCAGATTTTCAAAATTCCAAACACAGAAGTGTCCAACTTATGTTTAAAGGTCACTTATCACTTAGTAGTTCATTATTATGTGATTTTATGGCATATTTATAAGAATGGAATTTCCATTAAAAAGATTGGGCCGTTACATTCTTCCCCCCTTAAGAAATTTCACCCTTAAAATTTCATTTTACATTCTAGGCCCAAAACGGATGTGGGTACTTTTCCTTCATTGATTCTTCCAGTTCTCATGTTGCTTACTCAAACTTATGGTTCCTCCACAACACTTTGACAAGATGGGTTGTCTTGTTGCGTAGAACCTTATCTCTCCAATCCAGAATCTTTATTGGCTACTCCTCATAGGAGAGATCATCTTCCAGCTGCACCACCTCTGAGTTTAGTACATGTGAGGGATTAGGTATGTATTTCCTCAATAGTGATACGTGGAAAACATCATGAACTCAATCCATATTTGGTGGAAGTGAAATCTGATAGGCTACGGATCCTATGCGGTCAATGATCTCAAAGGGGCCAATATACCTTGATCTTAGCTTCCCTTTCTTCCTGAATCGCATGACTCTCCTCCATGGAGATATTCGAAGGAAGACTTTATCTCCAACGTCGAACTCTAAGTCCCTTCGATGGTTTCTAGCATAGCTCTTTTGCCGACTTTGAGAAAATTTGATGTGTTTCTGGATGACTTGAACCTTCTTTTCCATCTCTCGAACAATATCGGGTCCAAGTAGCTTTCTTTCTCCAACTTCATCCCAACTGGTTGGAGTTCTACATCGCTTTCCATATAGAGCTTCATATGGAGACATCTGAATACTCGAGTGGAAGCTATTGTTGTATGAGAACTCAACCAATGGGAGATGCTGATCCCATCCACCTTTTAATTCTAGATATCAGGCTCTAAGCATATCTTCAAGCGTCTGAATAGTTCTTTTAGACTGGCCATCAGTTTGGGGGTGATAGGCCATGCTGAAATTTAATTCAGTACTCAAAGAATGTTGAAGGCTCCTCTATAATTTCAATTTGAACCTTGGATCATGGTCAGAACCAATTGAGAGTGGAACACCATACAGACTCAACACTTCCTTCACATATAACATTGCAAGTTATTCAAGCAAGAGATCTTCCCGAATAGTGATGAAATGGGATGTCTTTGTGAGTCAGTCAACCACAACCCATATCGTATTATTTCTCTTCGACGTCTTTGAGAGACCTGTGACAAAGTCCACAGTAACATTTTCCCATTTCCACATGGGTATAGGCAATGTCTGCATCATACCTTTGGACTTTTGTCACTTAGCTTTAACTTGCTGACATACCAAGCACCTTGACATATATTCCGCAATCTTATTCTTCATGTTATCCCACCAGAAGTGTTCTCAGATATCACAATGCATTTTGGTACTCCTATGATGGATAAAGAAGGTCGAGCTATGTGCATCATTCAATAGATCATTCTTTATCTCTGGATCATATGGTACACATAATCGTGTCTCAAATTTTACAACTCCTTCCTCATCAATTTTGAAATCAAAGGATTTCCCATTTTTATCATCTTCCACCCTTTTCTGAATTTCCACATCCTTTCTTTGAGCAACCTTTATTTTCTCCAAGAGGGATGGTTGAGAAATCATTTAAGAAAGGATTGATGATGTTCCTCCCTTAACGATTCCCATGTCCATCCTTTTCAAATTTACGAATATTGGATCCTTTTCAATTCTCATCATTGATAAAGATGCAGGATCCTTTTTACTTAGAGAATCTACCACTTTGTTTGCCTTGTCGGGATGGTAGTGGATTGAGAAGTCATAATCCTTGATGAGCTCTATCCATATTCACTAGCGCATATTAATCTCTTTCAATGTGAATATATATTTTAGACTCTTGTGGTCAGTATATATCTCACATTTTCCCCATAGAGATAATGCCGCTATATTTTCAACGCAAAGATCACAACCGCCAACTCCAGATCATGCGTGGGATAGTTTTTCTCATGGATTTTCAGCTTCCTTGAGGAATATTCTATCACTTTATCATTTTTCATTAGCACACAACCTAATCCTTTATTAGAAGCATCATTATACACCACAAAGAGTTCTCCACTTGAATGGATTGTGAGTACCGATGCAGTGATAAGCCTCTTTTTCAACTCCTTGAAACAGTCTTCACATTCCTGTGTCCAGAAGAACTTTACTCAATTCAATGTTATCTTGGTCATTGGGTTTGACAATTGTGAAAGTTATTCATGAATTGTCGATAATACCCCGTTAGACCTAAAAAGATGCGGATCTCCATTACAGAATTTGGCCTCGACCACTCTTCAATTGCCTTCATCTTGGAAGGGTCCACAGATATCACTTTCTTGGTGATAACATGCCCCAAAAATGATAATTCCTCCATCCAGAACTCACATTTACTATACTTTTCATACAAATTCTCCCTTTGCAAAGTCTTTAACAGAGTTTGCAAAGGCTCCTCATGTTCCTCCTTTATCTTCGAGTATATCATAATATCATCAATAAAGACCACCACAAATTTGTCGAGGTAATATCTAAAGACTCTATTAATTAAATCTATGAAAATTAATAGAGCCTTAGTGAGTCCGAAGGGCATCACTATGAACTCATAGTGTCCATACCTTGTTCGAAAGGCAGTCTTGGGAATATCTTCCTTCCTCACCTTTAGTTGGTGATATCCCGACCAAAGGTCCACCTTAGAGAAATAACTGGCCCCATGAAGCTGACCGAATAAGTCATCTATCCATGGAAGGGGATACTTGTTCTTTATAGTGATTTTATTAAGCTCATGATAATAAATGCAGAGGCATATTGATCCATCCTTCTTCTAGACGAAGAGGACTGGAGCACCCCACGATGAAGCACTCGGGAGTATAAAACCCTTCTCTATATTCTCCTGTAACTACTTCTTCAGCTCTTCTAGATCTACAGTGGCCATTTTATAAGGTGTATTTCAGATTGGAAGAGATTCAGGGATAAGTTCAATTGAAAACTCAACCTCTCGGTCTGGGGGAAGATGAGACAACTCTTTAGGGAATACATCAATGTAATCCCTCACGATGGGAATCTCTTCAATCATGATTCTCTCCTTCGTCTCAATCATTTGAGCTAGATATGCATGCTCATAAGGAAGTAATATCCACACTTGAGATGATTATTTCAAAATAGATTCATGTTCCTCCTTGCACTTGAAAAGAATCGGCGGATTCTTCGGGATATGAAGAGTGATCTCCCTTTTCCGGCAGTCGATATTGGATTTGTATAAACGCATCCTATCCATGACTAAGATAGCATCAAAATCCATCAATGGAAGTATGAAATGATTTTATGGGAGGTTTAGTCCACAAACATTAACTAGGTAGGAGTTATAAACCATGGATGTAATGATTTCTCCATTCATTGTTCTCATAGATAACTTTTCCGCCAAATTTTGAGGTGGTGTTTTAATAGTTCTTCTAAACTTGCAAGATATGAAAGAATGTGCAGAGCCAGAATCAAATAGTACGTTTTCTATTCTTGAATGAATAACTAGCATACCTGTCACCACATCATTTTCTGGCTCCACCTCAGTAGTAGTGATAGCATAAGCCCTTCCTTGTTGCCTTGGAGGTTGTTGCTGATTGCCTCCGACAACCCTCAGCTTAGGGAAATTGTTCGCATAATGCCCAAGCTCCTTGTAGTTATAACACTACACTACAGGCTGTGTGTTGATCTAAACCATCATTTCTTCTTCAACTTTAGCGGGATTTTCATATCCCTTCGGCAGTTCTTGGCTAGATGAACAAACTTTCCTCATTTGAAGCAATTCCTGGTTCCCTTGAGACAGTCACCAAGATACTTCTTTCCACAATTTTTGCAAAGGGGAAAGTGAGGCTTCCTTCCATCATGGGATTTGTTTGATGAACCACCCATGTTGTTCTCCATTTTCCGCTTCTTTTCACTAGGACCATGAGACCACTGAGAGTCTCCCATATCCATTTCAACCATTGAGGGCACAACGGAAAATCTTCTCATAGCTGGAGAAGTCTCAAATTGCTAACACTTTTCATAGACTCAGATTTAGTCCTCTAAAGAAGAGATCCACCTTGCTTTTTTGTGTTCATGACAAACCCAGAGGCGTACCTTGAAAGCCTTGTAAAGTTCACTTCATACACCCTGATGGATGCATCTTCCTTCTTCTTGAGTCCAAGAAACTCTATTTCCATCTTGAGACGGAGGGTTCGAGGAAAATATTTGTTGAAAAACATCCTCTTGAATTCCTCCCATTCTATGGAATCAATTTCCTCTTGGGAATTCGTATTCTTGATCAGTGTCCACTACTGATCAGCTTCCCCATCAAAATGATATACTGCCAGTACAACTTTCTCTACTTCCAAGCACTGGAGGACAAAGAAAATCATTTCAATGGAGTTAATCCATTGTTCTACGAGGAGGGGATCAGAAAACCCGCTAAACATGGGAGGCCTTTTCCACATGAATTATTCTACGACAAATTGCTCTTTCCTTGGAGGAGGGGGACGTTCCACCTGATTCAAGTTATTATTCAAAACTCGAGCCAGCTGAGCAAGTACTGCCATGAAGTTTTGAGCACCTGCTTCTGTCACATCAGGCTTGTCATTAGGGTAATCATCACATTTCCTATCACATTGGTTGTTGGAACGCGTTCTTCTACTTCCCACCATTAACTAAGAAAAATAACCTATAATTAGAGGTCTTGAATACTTAGCTATTGAGCATAAAAAGGAATCTTTGAACTGTAGGATCGAAATTGTGATGTAGATGCTCAATATACAAGAGGGGTGGTGAATTGTATACTTTAAAAATTCCTTTGGAACCTTTAAAGTATGTTATGAATAACTATGTTTTCCTTAAGTAATGGAAAGGACTATGTTTAACAAAGTCAAACTAAGCAAATTCACAACACCTCTAACACCGAATGCAGCCTTGGAAAGAGATTCCGAAAGTAGGTTCCGGAAATATGATTCCAGAAATTGAACCTTAACAAAAGTTACAATATGAGATTCTAACTTAAAGCGTATAGAATCTAAATGAAACAGAGTACAAGTAAGGAAGTATAAGAAAGTTATACTTTCCTTATAAAACAAAATGCAGGGGAAATTAAACAAGTAGTTAAACTACAAGTAACAAGATAATAGTCTTTTAACCCAAAGAGAAGGGTATCCAACAACCTTGGATAAAGGTCCCTTGATTTTTTACTTTCAAGAAATTCTGTCATACCCACACTAGGGTAAGCCCTCAATACGAAGATCGGAGTGTTTCAGTCTTGCTATCCCCGCAAGCCCTCAAATTCAAGGTAGTTGGCAACCTCTGTCTTCCTCAGCAAGGAAGCCCTCGAACTTCAAGGTAGTCGGCACCTCTGTCTTCCTATCCCCGGAAGTCCTCGAATGTAATCACCAACATTTGGAGTCGCATGAAGCTTTGAGGGTTGATAAGAGCCTCTCTCTCTAGAAATTACTTCAAGTATGTAATCACATGAGTCGAAGATCAGTCAGCCTTTTCAGCACCGAGCTCTTTCAAATGAGCTCCTATTTATAGGTAAGGTCGGCTCCTTCTCCAATGGTCATATTTTCCTTAAAGATCGGAGGGACCTTTACACGTTTCACTTAGACAACGGTTAGTTTATAACAAAATAGAAGACATCGTTTTATAACAAAACAAGTGTAACAGAATGTACGCCATCGTTTTAATTTTAACTAAAAAAGTTCGGAATGAAAGCTTCGGAGAGAAGATTCGGAGTGAAATGAAAATAATAAAGAGTAGAAAAATTATAGAAATGTAAGCAGAATAAAAGTTCGGAGTCTAACCAAAATATTTTTCAGAGTCTGAATTAATTCAGAGTGTATAAAACAAAGATGACCAGATTCTGTTTAATAGGTGAATTCGGAATGAGAATTCAGAATGAGAATTCAGAATGATAATTCGTCATCAGAATTCGTAATGAGATTTCATCATCATAGTTCATAATGAAAATTCATTATCAGAATTCGTAATGAGAATTCGTCATTAGAATTCATAATGAGAATTCAATGTCAAACTTCATAAGAATTCGTATCCTGAATTTGGAATAGAACTTAGTCAGAGTTCATATCCGGAATTCGGAATGATACTTTATTACAGTTCTTATCTGGAATCCGGAGTGAAACTTCCTTACAGTTCTTATCCAGAATTCAGATCCTCAAACAGAATACTTTATATCAAAGTTTTAAACAAATCCGAGAAAACAGAAATGAATCCTAATTTTATACTTAGGAAAAAAATATGGATGAAAATATGATAAAGATAAATTTCCTTATAAAATCAATTTTCCTTATAAAAGCAATTTTCCTTAAGAAATCATTTTTCTTTAAGAAAGCATTTTTCCTTAAGAAAGGTGTTTTTCCTTAAGAAAGCATTTTTTCCTTAAGAAAGCATTTTTGCTTAAGAAAGAATTTTTGCTTATGAAAGGTGTTTGTGATTTTCAAAACAAGAAGGAATGAAAAAGTCATACGGAAAACCTTATTGACTCAACAATCTCCCCCTTTTTGGAAAGCACAAACATCCTTACGAAAAAAATAAATTCTAGGAAGAAAGAAAAACATTAAAGCTTATCTCCCTTTTATTTGAGGATATTGATGAATACGACTAACTCCCCCTTAGGCTTTGAAACTCTAAGGATCGTATTCTTAGATTTCCGGAGTGGCATTTCATTATGAATAAGAAAGTCTTCTTAAATGAAAAAACTCCCCCTTAAACAAACTCTTATTAGAGTTCTTTTTCCTTAGGGATCTTTTCCTTCTCCCCCTTTGATAAACTCTCATTGGAGTTCTTCTTTTTCTTAAGGACCTTTTCCTTCTCCCCCTTTGTGATTTTCAAAAAGAAATTGAGGGAATGGGAAAAAAACAAAGTACCTGAAACATTAGTAGCAACAACAAAAGGAACGACAAGCAGAAATTTCATTAAGTTTGAAATCTCGGCAACAAAAAAAAATATTACAAAAAAAAAGATCGGATTTGGTTATTTCAGATCTTTTTCCTTCGAAATGATCCCCTTAAGAATAGTCTTGATCTTCTTCAGGTCTTTATGATCTTCTTCAGCTTGCTTCTCTAAGACAACTATTCTTGCGGATTGAGCTTCAATCTTTTCTTCCTGGGCTTTCAGGTTTTCTTCCTGAGCCTTGATCTTTTCTTCCTGAGCCTTCATCTTCTGTTCAAAGTCAATCCGATGATCCCTTTCAAATTTCCAGTTCTGAGAAACAGAATTCAACTTCCCATTCAGATCTCTGACTTCTTGAATCCGGAAGTTCTTTTCATCTGTCAGCTTTTCTTCAAAGGAGGAAGTCAACTCATTTATCTTCCTGTCCTCAGTCTCAAAGGAATCTTTAACATTGTCTTGAAACTCATCGAATAACATCATCTCTTCAACAGTCTTCTTCGACCAATTTGTCATCCTCTTGCAAGATTTTCTATGAGCTTCGTATCCAACAAAGAAGGTTTTGAACTGATCCTCAATCTCAACGCACTTGTCCATAACCATAGATACGGAGTCAGTTTTCTGGTTCAAAGCATGTTGGAGCATCTGGAATCTTGAGTCAATACTTGAGAAGGTCAGAATGGATCCCACCAACTTTTTTAAAGACTGGACAACAAAGTCATGCCCCACCGAGGATGACTCCGAATCTGAAACTTTGCTTGGAGAATTTTCTTCCTCAATAAGCTCCAACTTCCTTTTAGACGAATCACCATATTCTCTTTTCTTGCTAGCCACTGATTTTGGAGTCTCAACAAGGACTTGCTTTCCCTTGTCTTTTTTCAGTATCGATTCTTGATCAGGGGTTTTCTGCTCGCCAGTAGACACTTGAACAATATTATCAACAACTTTTTGAACAAAATCTTTCTCATTCTTATCCTTCTCTGGAGTTAATAACTTAGATGATTCAGCCTCTGAAGTTCAGAGTGATAGATGTTCCGAAGGCGACCCCTTATAATCATCTACTTCTTTCAATAAGTCTCCTATTTCGCCACTTCCTTCAGCAACTACTTCTTCCTCTCCCACTTGCTGAATCTGCTCGAGTTTCTCAACATGCTCAGCTCTAGTCTCTTCCGGAAAATCAAGGTTTCTTCCTGGAGTCTCAGGTCAAGATTCCAGGGAGAAAGATCTCGGAACTGGAATGCTTCCGGATACCATCTCATTAAACTTTAACAACGCTTGGACTGCCTCGGCTTCTGTCATCTTCTTCTTGAGCTTCTTCTCCTTTACTTGTTTTTCAAGCTCATCAGCAGTTCTCTCCTTTAAGGCCTTAGCCTCCACAGGGTCCAATCCGAACTGCGGATCCCCTTCTTTCCTTTTCTCTTTATCTGCTCTCCATTTCGCAACAACCTCATCAGGAAAGGTCTTCTTCTTCTTTGGTTTGGGAGGTGCGGTTTGAGCTTCCTTAGATTTAGTATCCTGTACCTCAGCTGCAACTTCCTTCAACTTTCTTTTCTTTACTGGATTAGATGATTCCGGTTCAGTAGTCTTCGGAGCCGCTTCTTCTTGATTAGGCAGATCGAAGAACTCACCAGTCTCCTTGTTGAAGGCCACATCCATCCTCTTAAGGGTATCCTCACTGACCAACAAAATTTTGCAAACCCTTGACTTAGATCTGCAAGCTTCCTTGAAGGACTCAAGGCACAAAACTATCAACTTTGATAAAATTGCTGGATACATTACGATCTGGGCTCTGAGATTTCCTTTCTTAAGATTCTCAATGGTTATAAGAATGTGCCTCATGAAGTTAAACTTCCTCAGATTTATCAGAAAATCTAAGATGTAGATCTCACTCTTCTTCAAGCTGTCTTTATCACCTTTCCTCGGTACGATAAGACCTTGCACCCACAACTCTAGAATCCGGAAATTTGTAGGCAAACTAGCAATCTTCGGAGCTTTGTCATATGAGAGTCCGAGAGCTTTCAAGGCTTTTTCTTTGTCAAAGCTACCCTTAGAATCTGAAAAAACGTGAGATATAAACTCGGCTTCTCCTTCATAGGACAACCCTACCAAGCTTGCTGCCTTGGTATAAGAAAGCTTGTAAGTCTTACCATAAGACTTAAAAGAAAATTTCTCCCTATTATCTTCCTGAAAGAAGGAAACTGTTTCATAGAACTCAACAAGTAACTCCGAAAAAATATCATCTTGATTCCCCGGTTTGGATACAGCAATATCTTCCCACCCATTCAACTTCATGTTCTTCGAAATAAAAAAAATCATAGTTGTTGAAGAAATCCGGATGGACTAACCTTTCTTTGTAAACTAACCATTGTGAAATAGGCTTAGTGGATGAAATTTCTTGAGACACTAACTCCGCAGACATTCGGATCTGAAGTCCTCTGAGATGTTCGGAACAGAGAAATCTGAAGTTCAGAACGACCTTCAATTAGAGAGACAGAGATTCGGGATGCGAGAGCTTGTAATCGATGTGGGACGAGTATTTGGGTCCCCTTTATATAGGCAATGGAACAACGGTTCAACTTCCACGGTTGATCTAACGGTTGTGATAAGCTAAGATCAAATCTGTCGATTGAAAACGAATTCTCAAGAAAACTGAATCCGATATTTTTGAGGTTTTTGTTTATTAACACAATGAATTAAGAAAACTATAATCCGAAAATAAAATATCTGAAAATGCCAGCAAGTAAAATATGGCTACGAAAACTTGAGTAAGGTAATAATACCTTTCGGATTGGATTAGGAGGATTATTCGTAATGGGTAATATAAAAATGACTACGAAGAAAAAAAAATTTATTATGAGAAGACAGAGTTCGCAAAAACTTTACTACGGAAAATAAACTTAGTAGGAAAAACTCATTATGGAACACTCATTACGGAAAACTCAGTACAAAAAAAAACTTAGTAAGGAAAAACTTAGTACAAAAAATTCATTATAAAATTTTGAAAACAAAAAACTTATTATGAAAGATTCGGTATGTAAATATTGTTATGAAAATACCAGTACGAAAATTTTCATTCCAGAAATTTTCAATATGAACACTTCCATTCCAGAAGTATTCTGTACGAAAATTTCCATTCTGGAAAATTGAAGTTCCGGAAATTCCATTCCGGAAATTTTCGTTCCGAAAAGTTTGAGAACAAACTTTGAAAAACTTTGTTATTCTATCAAACAAATGTACTCCCCCTATGAAAGGGAGTTTATTGCTGTAAGAAGACCTTTTCAACAGAAAGTTAATTAAGGAGGATTACCTTATGGTTATCATCCCTAACTTCTGTTTAATGTATTCAAATCTATCAGAAGGAAAAGATTTTGTGAATATACCAGCAAGTTGATCTTGTGTTCCGATAAACTGAAGAATAATATCTCCTTCAAGTGTGTGATCCCTAAGAAAGTGATGCCTAATATCTATGTGTTTTGCATGGGAGTGATGTGAAAGGTTCTTACTGAGGGCAATGGAACTTGTGTTATCACACAAAATTTTAGTTTTAGTAAAACTCAAGCCATAGTCTATGAGTGTGTGTTGCATCCACAACACTTGAGTACAACAACTTCCAGCTGCTACATATTCAGCTTCAGCAGTGGAAAGTGCTACAGAATGTTGCTTCTTGTAGGACCAAGAAACTAACAAATATCCTAAGAAATGACAAGTTCCAGATGTAATTTTTCTATCCATTCTACATCCACCAAAGTCAGCATCAGAAATGATTTTTAGAACAAAATCATTTCTAGAAGTATAAAATAATCCTAGATCCATGGTTCCCTTAAGGTAGCGAAAAATTCTTTTTACTGCCTTTAGGTGAGATTCCTTAGGATTGGATTGATATCTTGCACATAAGCATACTGAAAACATTAAGTCTGGTCGACTAGCTATTAAGTAAAGTAAACTTCCTATCATACCTCTAAAAGCTGTTTGATCTACTGGTTTCCTTGCTTCATCAAGATCTAAAGAGTTTGAGGTACCAATAGGAGTACTTATACTCTTAGTATTGTCATAACCATACTTTTAAGAAGATCTTTAATATACTTATGTTGAGATATGTAGGTTCCTTCTAGTTTTTGAGAAATTTGAAAACCAAGGAAAAAAGTTAACTCACCCATCATACTCATTTCAAACTCATATTTCATTAGACTTGTGAAAGAGTCGGTCAAATATTGCTGAGTTGAACCAAATATGATGTCATCAACATAAATTTGAACAATCAAAACATTTATCTTATCTTTCTTTATAAAAAGGTTTGGATCTACATTTCCCTTAACATATTTATTTTGAAGCAAAAATCCAGTAAGTCTATCATACCATGCTCGTGGGGCTTGTTTAAGACCATACAAAGCTTTGGTAAGTCTAAAAACATGATCATGATGTTTTGTATCTTCAAAGCCAGGAGGTTGTTCAACAAAGACTTCCTCTTGAACATAACCGTTAAGAAAAGCACATTTCACATCCATTTGGAAAAGTTTGAAATTAAAGAATGCTGCAAAGGCAAGTAGAATACGGATAGATTCAAGTCTAGCTAATGGAGCATAGGTTTCTTCATAGTCTATTCCTTCTTGCTGATTATAGCCTTTAGCAACAAGTTTAGCTTTATTTCTTACTATGACTCCATTTTCATCACATTTATTTCTGAAGACCCATTTTACTCCAATAATAGAAGTTTCTTTAGGTCTTTCAACCAAGGTCCAGACTTTATTCCTTTCAAATTCATTTAGTTCATCTTTCATGGCTTTAATCCAATCATCATCACCTAAAGCTTCATCAATTCTTTTAGGTTCTAATTGAGAAAGAAATGATAGATGTTCTACTTCACTTCTCAAGGAACTTCTAGTCCTTACAGGTTGATTTACATCACCAATGATACTATCACTGGGATGATTCTTAAGAAACACCTGATTTGGGTTTTGTAAAACCTGTTCATCAACATAGGGTAGAAAGTATTCTGGGGTAAATGTTTCAGGAATATCTTCTAGAACATTATCCTTATCAGAAGGTTCTTCTATTAAAGGTTGACAATCAGTTTTTGATAACACATTCGCAGATGTAGGTAGGGATAGTTTAGAAACAAAAGGATCCGACTCATCAAATTTTACATGTACTGTTTCTTCAATAGTACAAGTGTTTTTATTAAAAACTCTATAAGCCTTAGATGTTGTGGAATAACCTAAGAAAATTCCTTCATCAGATTTTGGTGCGAATTTATGTAAGTTATCTTTAGTATTAAAAATGAATACTTTGAAACCAAAAACCTTGAAGTAGGATAATCTTGGTTTTCTACCATTCTATAACTCATAAGGAGTTTTATTAAGAAAAGGTCTAATCAAAACTCGATTTATAGTGTAACAAGCAATACTTACAGCTTCAGCCCAGAAATGTCTAGCTATAGAATATTCACTCAATATGGTTCTAGTTATCTCTTGAAGAATTCTATTTCTTCTTTCAACTACACCATTCTGTTGAGGAGTTCTAGGTGCTGAAAAATTGTGAGTAATACATTTCTTACTACAAAAAGTTCCAAAATCAGAATTTTGAAATTCTCCTCCATGATCACTATGAATAGTTTTAAATGGAAGGTTTTTCTCATTTTTAACTTGAGCTCTAAAACTTTTGAAATAAGAAAAAGCTTCATATTTCTTTTCTAGAAAATAAACCCAAGTAAATCTAGTGTAATCATCAACTAAAACAAACACATAGTATTTGCCTCCAATACTTCCAGTTTGTGTTGGACCAAAAAGATCCATGTGCACTAACTGTAATTCATTGGTTGTTGAGACTTCACCGATTGATTTAAAACAAGATTTATGTTGCTTGCCATATTGACAAGGATCACAAACTTTAGAAGAATCAAATCTAAGCTCCGGTAGATCCTTAACTAGTTTCTTCTTAGAGAGTTTACATAGGTTCCTAAGGTTACATTGACCTAGTCTTCTATGCCATAACCAGGAGTGATCTTCCATTGCACTTAGGCAAGGTAAATCTTGGCTTCTGAGGTCTTCTAGGTTCAAAGTGTAGACATTCTCTTGCCTATTGGCTGAGAGAATAAACTCTTCCTTGGAATTGTGAACTAAGCACTTATCATTCCTAAAATTCACAAGGTAACCTTCATCACATAACTGACTTATGCTAATGAGGTTGTGCTTAAGACCTTTAACAAAAAGAACATTTGAAATCAAGGTTTTACCAAGAATAACAATATTACCAATACCAACAATCTCTCCCTTAGCATTATCTCCAAAAGTTACCTTTCCTCCTTTCGTTTTGATAATATTTTCAAAATAGATTTTGTTACCAGTCATGTGCCGAGAACATCCATTATCCATGTACCATGTATTGTTGCTGGTTCTCTCTTTATTTTCCTGAAATCAAGAAGAAAATTAGACTTTCGGAATCCAAATTTGTTTTGATCCGAGATTTCCAGATAATAAAATTTTAGGAACCCACATCTTCTTAGAGAAGTAATCTTTATGAAATCCTAAAGATTGGGTTTTGTTTAAGGAACAATTCTTTGCCCAGTGACCACCACATTGACACTTGGTACAAAATGGGGCACTTTGAGGAACAAAATAATTTTTACTGAAAATTGGTTTTGCATGGGTATAACCAAATCCAGATTTATTTCTTAAAGGTCATATTTGAGAATACATTTTATCAAAATTTTCCTTACCATGGGTAAAGTTTGATAAACACTTCTTTAAGGAAAATATTTCGGACTTGAGTTTTATAACCAAGTTTTTATCCTCAAAATCATTAGTTTTTGAACTAGAGTTAGGCTCGAAAACATTTTTCTTAGAAATTACTTTTTCTAATTCTTTAGAAAGTTTGTTCTTCTCAGAACATACTTCCTCAAGATTCTTTGAAATACTTTCAAAATCAGTATTTTTCTTATCAAGATCTTTAGAAAGATCTGATATCTCTTTTGTAAGAATAGAATTCCTAGAGTTTGCCTTATCAAGTTTCTTATTGAGTTTGGAATTCTCAATTTCAAGAAGTTCAGCAAACCTAGAGACTTCTTCATATGTAGGTAATGTATTTTCCTCATCAGAAGATGATTCTTCATCAGAAGAGTTATAATACTTACTATCATTGGAATTTAAAGAAACATTGGTCAATGATTCAACATTTCATACCTTAGCCATAAAACAATGATTATCAATAGGTAATCTGGCTATAAGACCAAGATTCTTCTGTCCTGAAGATTCATAATCAGAAGATTCATCTGAAGAGTCACCACCACTGGCACTCTAGGTGTCATTGGCTTTCAAAACTTTCTTAGCTTTAGCTTTGTAATACCTCTTTCTTTTCCTGTCTGAATTCCTTTCTTTTATTTCTTTCTTTTTGAGCATAGGGAAATCTGGTCTAATATGTCCAGCTCTTTTGCATTCATAACAAGTAACTTCTCCATCTTTCTTATCTTTCCTTTCCTTTTTCTTATACTTGGATTGGAAATTTCTCTGGCCAGCTATCTTGTTTATCCTTCGAGCAAGATTTTCTAGTTCATTTTCTGAGACTTCACTCTCACTAGATTCGGACTAGAAAATAACTTTCTTAGACTTGGATCTGGTTACTCTCTCAGGAGTCTTAGCTTTCATCTGATTTGAAGTTTTAGTAAAAGCAACAGTACCATTTCCATTCTTCTTCTTGATGTTATCTGCATCTCTCTTCATTCTGGTTTCATGTAGTAGAAGAGTTCCAAAAAGCTCATCAAGAGAGATCTGAGTGACCTTCCTGTTCTCATCTATAGCTATTCTTTTGGATTCCCACTCATTGGGCATAATATCAATTATTTTATCCACAAGAGATTCATCATCTAAACCTTTCTCTCCCATAGATTGTAGACTGTTGACTATAGTCATGAATCTCTGTTGAACTTTACAGATTGGTTCTCCATAAGGAAAGTTGAAACCATGATATTCAGCTCTAAGCATAGCTCTTCTAGTCTCAATCAATTTATAAGTCCCAAAGTGTGTAACTTCTAACTTCTTCCAGATACAGTTAACTGCTTCACAAGAAGAAATTTGGCTATATATATTTCTAGTCATTGAACATAGTAGAGTATTGCGTACCTTATAGTTGAGTTGATATTCTTGCTTTTCCTGGTTAGTGAAAGTTCTAACTTCCTTGTCAGGAATTTTATAATCACCAGTAAGCATAACAAAATTATCTACCCCAGTGTTGATAACAAAAGTCTTCAATCGATCTCTCCAGTACTCATAGTCATTACCATCAAATATTGGTGGTCTTGTAGGATTTAGATTATCAATCGAATGAACATTAATTCCTACCATACTAGAAACCTTTGACACACAAACTTGTTAGTAGCAAAAGATTCGTAATAACAAAGTTCGGAATGAGAAAGTTCGGAATGAAAAAGTGAGCAAGAAAAAATTATTCGTAAGTATAAGTATTTCAGAAACCTCCTCTGATACCAATTGTAGGATCGAAATTGTGATGTAGATGCTCAATATATAAGAGGGGGGGGGGTGAATTGTATACTTTAAAAATTCCTTTGGAACCTTTAAAGTTAGTTACGAATAACCATGTTTTCCTTAAGTAAAGGAAAGGACTAAGTTTAACAAATTTAAACTAAGAAAATTCACAAAACCTCTAACACCGAATGCAGCCTTGGAAAGAGATTCCGAAAGTAGGTTCCGGAAATATGATTCCAGAAATTGAACCTTAACAAAAGTTAAAATGTGAGATTCTACCTTAAAGCGTATAGAATCTAAATGAAATAGAGTACAAGTAAGGAAGTATAAGAAAGTTATACTTTCCTTATAAAACAAAATGCAGTGGAAATTAAACAAGTAGTTAAACTACAAGTAACAAGATAATAGTATTTTAACCCAAAGAGAAGGGTATCCAACAACCTTGGATAAAGGTACCTTGATTTTTACTTTCAAGCAAGTCTGTCTTACCCACACCAGGGTAAGCCCTCGATACGAAGATCGGAGTGTTTCAGTCTTGCTATCCCCACAAGCCCTCAACTTCAAGGTAGTTGGCAACCTCTGTCTTCCTCAGCAAGGAAGACCTCGAACTTCAAGGTAGTCGGCACCTCTGTCTTCCTATCCCCGGATGTCTTCGAATGTAATCACCAACATTCGGAGTCGCATGAAGATTTGAGGGTTGATAAGAGCCTCTCTCTCTAGAAATTACTTCAAGCATGTAATCACATGAGTCGAAGATCAGTCAGCCTTTTCAGCACCGAGCTCTTTCAAATGAGCTCCTATTTATAGGTAAGGTCGGCTCCTTCTCCAACGGTCATATTTTACTTAAAGATCGTAGGGACCTGTACACGTGTCACTTAGAAAACGGTTAGTTTATAACAAAATAGACGACATCTTTTTATAACAAAACAAGTGTAACAGAATATACGACATCGTTTTAATTGTAACTAAAAAAGTTTGGAATGAAAGCTTCGGAGAGAAGATTCGGAATGAAATGAAAATAATAAAGAGTAGACAAATTATAGAAATGTAAGCAGAATAAAAGTTCGGAGTCTAACCAAAATATTTTTTGGAGTCTGAATTAATTCAGAGTGTATAAAAAAAGATGATCAGATTCTGTTTAATAGGTGAATTCGGAATGAGAATTCGGAATGATAATTCGTCATCAGAATTCGTAATGAGATTTCGTCATCATAGTTCATAATGAAAATTCATTATCAGAATTCGTAATGATAATTCATCATTAGAATTCGTAATGAGAATTCAATGTCGAACTTCATAAGAATTCGTATCCGGAATTTGGAATATAACTTAGTCAGAGTTCATATCCGGAATTCGGAATGATACTTTATTACAGTTCCCATCTGGAATCCGGAGTGAAAATTCCTTACAGTTCTTATCCAGAATTCGGATCCTCAAACAGAATACTTTATATCAAAGTTTTAAACAAATCCGAGAAAACAGAAATGAATCTGAATTTTATACTTAGGAAAAAAATATGGATGAAAATATGATAAAGATAAATTTTCTTATAAAAGCAATTTTCCCTATAAAATAAATTTTCCTTAAGAAAGAATTTTTCTTTAAGAAAGCTTTTTTCCTTAAGAAAGGTGTTTTTCTTTAAGAAAGCATTTTTCCTTAAGAACGCATTTTTTCTTAAGAAAGCATTTTTTCTTAAGAAAGGTGTTTGTGATTTTCAAAACAAGAAGGAATGAAAAAGTCATAAGGAAAACCTTATTGACTCAACATGAACATTAAAGGATAAACTTATAAACAAGAAGTAAATCCTATCTTGTGATTCCTTAGGTTTATATCTAGGTTATCCTCGATCTATTTCTTAACTTATATTCTTATGGACTTTTTTTCCTTAATAATGGTTTGTACTAAGCTTGTGAATCTACCAAAGCATATCCCTCGGGAGTGTTATAACCAAGAGTGTAGCAAGGCCCGTTATCGTGCACCAGTTCCTGTTCGAGTCTAGCTCAAAGCGGTGTTTTTGGGTTTTACCCCAAGATACATTTGTTGCAAAGCCGCCTCTACCTGATCGTATCCAGATAGGGATGTATTTTCTTGATAAACCACTTACTCTATACTCACCAAAATTTTGGACTGTTTCCATAGTCTCATCCTTAAGGTTCTCACTAAGGTTCTCTATTAATAATCTTCAAAAAAAACTAGACCATCCTTTGATACCAACTATAGAGACCCAAGCCTTTTACATACAAAATTTCATTATTTGAAGCATAATTAATCATCAGAGTACAAGCCAAGGATCGTTAAGTCTAGTGTCTTGGAAGAATAGGTACATGTAACATAAAACATGGGGCTAAAAAAAACTTCTTTATTTAATCTCTATAATGAGCTCCTAACTTACTTTGAGCCCTTATATTTGTGTAGGGTACCCTGGGGAACACATGAACAAAGGGGTGAGGTAAAAATTCCCAGTAAGGGAATGAACATAAGGATACATCTCAAGAACCTGAGTTAGAAGGCATGACATAATGATATCCAAAGCATGAAACTTATGAAATCATTTAATATAAGCATGTGATCATATAATCGAGGAATCATATAAATGTGGCAAAATCATAAATCATATCTTTAGTATGGGTCAAGGATAACTACTAATCCTGTTTCCCATTTTAGTACGGGTCAAGGCTAACCGCCAATCCCGTTTCACATCACATCTCATGAGACTTATCCTTACCCAATGCATTGGAGCGATATCTAGGCACACCCATATCAACATTTTCATGAATATTATTTCCACATAAATATTCTTACCACATATAAAATCATACATAATCAACCCTACACAAACATAATGGTACCCATGGAAAGAATTGGGTACCACAGTCATGACATAATACATATCCAATGGGTGTATCATGAAAGTGTACATGAAAGGAAAGGATTAGAAAATACATGGAAAATCACAGGGTAAAATAGTAATATAACATGGTAATTGTTTTCAAATAGAAGTGACAACATATTAGAAATTTATTTTAGAAACATTATCATTAAAGCATTTTTGTTCGGTTTTAAGGAAAACACTCTAGAGATTGTCAAATAGAAAAGATAAAATTATTTTATATAAAACTATAATTGAACCAAGAAGTTTTTAATAATAAAAATACTGATTTTATAAATACAATGGTGTCTTAAAACAGAGGATATAGTGAACTTGAAATTTGGGTAAAAATTAGGGAAGTCCCCTTAAAACAGGTTTGCTTATCAGAAAGTTCTAAGGAGGGAATCTTTCAAAAACATGTATATCTCCGAAATAAAGTGATTAAAGGGTCATGATATTAGAATATTTTACAACTATACAGAATTCATAAAATTCTCATAAATAGATATGATAACACCATTTTTAAATAAAGATAAGGCAACCTAAAAGAACGAAGAAGGTTTGGGTAGAATTCGTTACGATTTTACCAACATGGTGTCGGGTGTACCTAAGAGGACTTTATGAGAGAGAGAAGAGGTTTATCATCACTTATAAAACACTAGGGAAGTATGGGGAAGGTGTATAAATATACCCCATCACTTGGTATTACACAAAAAAAACATAGCATAGAGAACAATCTTGATTAAGAGTGAAAAGGGGAGGATCTCTTACCTTAAATCTGTTGGTGTTCTCCACTTGTTATTGAAGACCTGAAAAAAAATTATTCTTATTAATTAATAAGTCTATAACCCATTATATATTCAATTTATTTATTATAACCCTTTTTAGTTCATTCAAAGCCTTTTTGGTTAGTTACAAGGTTCAATTTCATTGTTCGGGATCGTTTGTTTACTTAGCTTTAAAAGATCGGTGCACTTATATTCATGTTTGTATTATATGCAAGATGAAAGTGGTTGTACAAAATTGAAGTTATATTATTTAGTTAATATCCAGGAGATTACATGGTTTTAGTTTTAATTATGTTAAATAGAGTGATGTTGAATTATTACATATATAACCTTAGTGATAACCGTTTTTGTTATTCGGTGGGTTTGATTACAAAGAATGTGTTTTGATTTATAACTTAATTCCATTTGTACCAAAGGATTACAGAACCAAAAATAGAATATATTACATATATAATAATCTGGTTCAACCATAACACAAATGGTTTCATGACCATAATTAAAGATAATAATAGAAATTCATAAATCGTTGTCCTTAAATGTGCCAAATTAGCACATCTCAAACGGTGCTTTCATTTCTTTCAAATAAAAGGGTGGGGAAAGGAGAGAAGATAATGAAATATACCAATAGCATGAAGACATTACAGAAAATTTATTCTACTGGATTTATCATACTATTATGGTGAAGGGAGATGAGGAAAGAAATTAAAAAGAAAAGAACTTAAAAGAAAAGAATCAATTTGGGAAGAGGAATTTACCTCTTGAGACTTCCTCCTTTGAGAACCTCTTAAGGGAAGAGGTTTTGGTATTTTGAGGAGGCTGAGAGATTTTTTACGTGGTGGAGGACCTTGGGGAGATATTTGGGCAGAATTTAGAGAAGTCTTGGAGTTTGAGAGGAGTGGAGAGAAGAGGGAGTGAAGGGGGGTTTTTATAGTGGAAGAGAGGAGGGATTTCATGATATTATAATCCATAATTTATTATTTCTTCACAAGACGAATAATAGTAAGTATTCCATGAACATGAATAGTAAATGGGTCATGTGATTTCGAACCATGGGTGGTGACATCATCCATGATTCTAGGAATAGTTTATTTAGCTTATAATGTATATATACGGTAAATTACTGTATTTTACTATTCATCAAAATTTCACGTTTTTTAGAAAAATATCAAAAATTCACCCTAACCATTTTTCAACATGTAGAATCCAAAAAAGAAGTCCATTTTTCAAAAATAATTTTCTAAATATGATTATTTTAATATTTAATTAAAATCATAATTTATTATAAAAAACCAGATTTAAAACATGAATTAACTCATTCTAAAACATAGGTATATTGTACTTCCAACTTGAATATTATTTTTATACTTTCATAGGTGAGGTTACTATTCATTATGGTATATAACTACTCATAAGGGTATGTTACTATTCATTAGGGTAGGTTTCTGTTCACCAAAAAATTAAGTTTTTCTTATCGGACTCCAGAAAACCTCTTGAACACAACCGTGTATGTCATATTTTGAAAATTCCAAACACAAAAGTGTCAAACTTATGTTTAAAGTTCACTTATCACTTATTAGTTCATTATTATGTGATTTTGTGTAATATTTATAAGAAGGGAATTTCCATTAAAAACATTGGGTTGTTACACAATTTCTATATTATTTCATTGGGTTGTTTGCAACCTTTTCTTCCTTATCTGAAATGCATTCTCATTTCTTTGAGGTGGATTGTTAAAATACTATTTTTCTATACTCTTCCTCTATTAATTATGTGCTTTAATTGTAGTAGAAGTATCATTCCATTGTAGTGACCAACTAGCTCGAGCGTTACATGATCCCCATATTTCACCAGAGGCTCTGGCATTATAGGACACCCTATATGAGGGGTTCTACTACTCTAGGGTTATGGTGAAGTGTAATGCTCCATACATTCCCTGTCATCAAATATGGATGCATGAAGTGGCTTCGAAGATCAGTTTCTGAAGAGTAGTGAGGAAATGATGTAAATTATTTTGTAGATTTGAACTATGCTTATCCAGTTTTGGATCTCAAGGCATGGAGATATAAGCCTAGTCTAGATGAAAATAGAGTATCTTGAGGGTCTAAAGGTGGCCCTCATATCTTTGATAAGGGAGGTGCCAAGCCTTCAGAATCTGATGAGTATCCCACATATTTTGGCACAAATAAATAATGTAATACATTTCTATATCATACGGAATCTCATATTCAAGAGTATTAAGTGACCAAAACATGTTTGGGGAGGATATTTTTTTGATAATTATCTTCATATATCGATGTCTTATACATATTCATATGACTTACACACCTCCATTTGGTCAGACCATAAAAGATGCTTCTTGGGGTCTCCTGATGACTATAGTGGAGTGATGATGGTTGTTGAAAGAAAAATCTATATAGGTGACCCTGATATTTCGATCACCTCTCTATACGAAGGCATCCGAGCTTTTAATACCCCTCTATACATCAGTGTTTGGTTAGGGGAGGATTTCATTATCTGTGGGAGATATCACCTTAGGGATGTTAACTACAGCAGATGTTAGGAGTAGAGTCACTGCAATCTCTCTCCACACTACCAAAATGAGGACTATCAGGTTAATGATCATCTATTACTTCAGTAGAAGAGTTAACAAACCCTTGGTGTGTTGAGAATGTGTCTCTAACTACCTTAAGTTCATTGGCATGGAGCATATTTTGAAAATGATTCTCATTTTGTGTCATGGTAGGAATATACTGACCTTCTTTCTATAATTGTGCAGGGATATGAGCCTCCTATATAACGGGTTTTGAACCTTGTTAATAATCTTCTGGTGTTGTGGGAGTATGAGTCTGCTACTGAGAAGCTTCTAGAATATTCCAATGATATTATTCATTATTGGTAGGAATATGATCTTGTTCCAAGGCATGTGTCATTGTCACTTGGTTAGTTTCCATCATAATGGGGGTATGATCCTGATCCTGAGTCTCTGTAATATACTACCGGTATTTTGCGATAGGAATATTTTCCTACTCTGAGTCATGTACAACTCTCAATTAGTGAGGCCTATTTGAAACAAGAATATGATCCTAGTCCAAATTTGAATTCCCTAATGAAATATGTCAAGGGATTTCTGGAATGGGAGAAGAGATATGAACCTCCTCCTATATTTCCTAGAAATTATATTGGTGTAGTCTTTCATCAGTGAAAGTAAGAATATGCATCTAGATTCTATGATCTGCTGGAATATGACAAACAGATTCACTAAAAGGAATATAAGCCAGTCCCGAGACATGTATTATTATCACCTGGTGAGACCCGTCCATAATGGGGATATTACACTAATGCCGGTTCTTTGGAGCATGATGTTGGTCTTATTTTACTAGAATATGAGCATGCCCCAAAGGCATGTGGCACTCTCACTTGGTGAGACTTGTCCAGAACGGTGATATGTTTTCGATCATGGGCCTTTGGAATACTTCATCTGGATTTTTCAATAGGAATTCTCCCCTCTCCTGAGGCATGTTCAACTCTCACCGGGTGAGCACTGGTTAGAATGAGAATATGAACCCAAGCTGATGCCTCATCCTTTACTAGAATATATCGATAATACTCTAGGATGGGATAAATAATGTGGGATTTCTCTAGAATAGACACTAGTTCATAATTATTAGAGTGTTCAGATGATCTAGCTATAGGAATAGGAATATGTTTCTATTCTGTATCTATACTAGTGATGTAATATGAAAGTGGAGTTCTTCAGCTATTCCTAAGATGCGATTGAATTTTATAAAAGTGTGGGCTTGGATATTTCCTGAAAATTTTCTATCTTTATTGTATATCATCTTATATATTTTATTGAAGTGCGGATATGAGTCCACTTCTATCCTCCTTATGCCATCAGAATATGTCAATGGACCTCATGCAAGTGGGTAGGGATATATGCCTCCCTCATGCCCACTATAAGAATATTCCCACAGACTTGTTCTGATTAGGCAAGAATATGAGTATGCTCACTGGCTACAAATAGAATATTACAAAAGGCTCTATCAGTAGATGTGGGAATATGATACCACTCCTGGTTATCCAAATCCCTTTGTTCCCGATGGTCCTTCCTTGTCTCTCCTGTATGGGTGTCATAGGTGGTATTGTGTTGAGTGGTGCCCTCAGTAGGCGATTGATGGATGCTGGTGTGATGGTGCTGGAGATAGTGGTTGATAGGAGATCTCTTTACTGGACCCTAAATCTGGAGGGAGTTGTATTTGACTCCCTGGTATACCTTCATCAAATAATGAAGGTAGTGATTATCATGTTCTATGGATAAGATCCCAAAAAAGTTGGTCGTGGTGATGAGTTCCCCTATATTTACTACAGGTTTCCCTGGATGAGGAAAACTCATCGGTTTTAGTGCTTGAAGAACCTTGCAAGTATCCTCAAGGTTTGTGATAGTACCATGTCGATGGAGCTCTTGGACCATTTCATTTTCCACCCTATGCTAAAGATGTCAGGTGGGAGAGGTCATTCTAGGGAATGCATGGGTTTTGGTTATAGCTGAATTTCCATAAAGGTCATTGGATGAAGACATGTCAGATCTATGTGTTGTTTATGAGAACACGATCTACAGTCATGAAGATAAAAAAGAACAAGGAAATCGATCAATGAATCATCTTAGGCATGATATGTGCTCAATAAAATATGCATGGGTAACATAATTGTCCTTTTATTCCTGATCCAGTTGTTTTCTTCATATGTAATTTTCAAGGAATGGATAAACTTATATCATAAGAACCATGGATATAGAAGATTAGGCATAATATTAATGTCAGGTTTTCCATTTTTTGTGTAGATTATGAAAACTAAATGCACCAATGTATGATTAAGTGATCATCCTTCTATTTGATATATTCAATATGGGTTCAAAATTTTTTGTGCAGATTGTAGAAGGAAAAATGTCCCAATTTATGATTAGCCAAGCATCCTACCAGTTGAGAGATTTTCATCAGGTTCTCCATTTTTTTGTAGATTATGCAAGACAAAATGGCTCGATGTATTATTAACTGATCATCCTTCTATTTGATAGATTCATGTTGAGTTCACCTTTTTTATTTGTATATATTATTAAAGAAAAAATGTCCTTACCTATGATCCATCCTGCTATTTAAGATATTCACATTGGTTTCAACATTTTTATTTCATCAAAAAAATACACAACAGAATGATGGTTCTATTTTTTCCGATAGTTAATTTGGGGGGGGTCAATTTTTACAAAATCATTGACATAGAATCACCATTGTTGGTCATAATAGAAACTCAAAATGGCTCCCATATTCATAACTCGATACATACATGATTTATAAATGTAGGAAGTTATTTGGGTTTCAAAACCAATGGAACTTTATAATACACATTGGTCGAGGGGATGAGAGGTTGGGCTCATCACACCCTTTTAGGGGGAATTTTTTCCTACTATGGTACTCTATTATAGATTTAAGATATGTTTTTAAATCTCTTTCTAATATCTATACAGGACCGGTAACCCTAAAAAATGACCATAGGTTAATCCTCTCTTCATTCCAGATACATAATCTATTTCAACCACAAAATGACCATAGGTTAAATCTATTTTATAAATTAAAAGGAATATTTATGGAATCCATCTATATATTTCCAAGATTTTTCATCCATTTCCCTTAATGTGTGGATGATTATATGTTGGATCTATATAGTCGGGCCCTTTTTAATTTGCTTCCATGTAGGGAGATATTTAATGTTTTGATGAAGGTATTGAGCCTCTATAAGGCATCCTACATATCTTTTTTATAGAAGGAATCAATTCCCATGTACTTTATTGAACCCATTCAGTTTAACATAATGTGAAATGAACATAAGTGTTGGCACTTAGGCACTGGGAATTTGAGCTCTAGTCTTGTGGATATGTCATGTGTATCTTTCTTATCCTAGTTTGATTACACCCATCAGATTGGACCCAAGTTAGATGTCCATATATGGAGGGAGTCATATCATGACACTCATTGAGGCTTACATGCTAAGGATTCCTTAGATGGGGTAGATTCATGATGAAAATGATATGACAATTAAAACTCCCTAAGCCCACATGAGTCATATTTGGTGTGAGAAACACAGGATATAAAGTAGTGAGTCTCACTGTATATGGATGTAGGGCCTATGTACTAGGATATCCCTTTTCAAGTTTAATATCAGGCTTGGGAATTAGAAATGCATCCTACATATCCTAGTTATTATAGGAATCATAGTTCTAACAGTTCAATTCACTTCTCAATCTGATGATGGATGAGGTAGTATGATCAGCCCATGGGAATGGTTGGGTTTTGGTGGTTGAAATGTCAGACACATGGCTGAACTTACACCAAAGATGATTCCTATTTGAGATCAGGCCTTAAGAAGGTATTCTATGTATCCTGATTATTGTTGGAATCATAGTTCTCATAGTTCAAAATATTTGGGCTTACACACTGAGGTTTCACTTTTATGGAGGTAGTTGACATATCATATCATGCCACTGAATAAGGATTACTTGTTTTGGTTTTCCTATGTGAAAGATATGAAATTTTTATCTTCATAATCCCCCATAAGTTATGCTCAGTGTGAGAAACAAGGGATTGAGAATGATTAGTCTCACTACTTGTGGTTGTGGGAGTTATGTGATGAGACTTCCCTTTGGATGTTTATTATGGATCTCGAACCTTAGTAAGGAATCCTACATATCCTAGTTATAGTAGGAATCTAAGCCATTGAAGTTAAATTGAACCGGATCTTACGAAATGAGGTTTCCCTATGTGGATGATATGATCATTGTAGCTTTCTAATCCCACATGATCTATGCTCGAGGTGGGAAATAATATATGGTACATGAAGAGTATCACTACTTGTGGATGTGAGGGTTATGTACTGGGACTTCCCTTTGGATATTTATTATATTCCTTGATCTTTAGTAAGGAATCCTACATATCCTAGTTATAGAATCAATTAGATTCATCATAGTTCAATTTAACTAAGTCTTACACACTGAGGTTTCCCTTGTATGAAGGCTAGACAGGGCTACCAAGTCCTAGGATGCCTACCTGACCTGGCCTGTTTGTCTTCCTGTCATATATTGATTGTTTTCTTAACTTGTCTTGGTTTTTTGCTTTAACTTTGGTGGATTTTTTTCATGAAATGTCCAAATAAAATAAAATGATCTTGCTGACTTTTCCAAGGGACATCGGTTAATCTGGATGGAATTTTAAATGGTCCTCTCATGACCAAGGATGACTTATCTGGGGGACATCGTAAGACTTGGATGGATAATCCTGAAGACCATCTCATGATATCAACTGAAACATTTGGAGGGTTTCACATGATTAATTTGACTTTATATGATGTCATTATGAATGATAGATGACATGTTTGGATGGTGTTGAGAGAGTTGGTGGACCTATCAGGAGGGTGTTACATGTCCTGGATGAATTTTCCGAGTATTAGTGTGAAATTCTGTTGACATGCATAGATGACGTCTCAAGGTCTGGCTCGCTTTTCTAGAGGATGTCGTGAAATCCATTTGACATTTCCTATATCCATCGAAAGATGAAAATGACATGTATTGGTTTCTCGATATGATTTTTTTGACACATTTGAAGGACATCTCAAGGTATGGATGGAGAATTCGAAGGGTTTAGTGAGACTGGGGTGGCATGCCCAAAGGTTCCATGTTACTTTCTCTAACATTTCCATGGGACTTTTCATGATCTAAATAGTATACCAAATGAGCATCACATGATTTGGGAGACATGTCCTGGTGTTGTCGCATGACCTGGGTGGTTAATACTAAGTGCATGAGGGTCAGCATACATGTTCTTCACATAATTCTTCTATCTTTTTAGTCTTTGTTCCAAAATTTTTATCTCATATTCTTTAGATATTTTTAGTGTTATCTTGTTTTAGTCTCATGTGATTCATAAACTACGTGGCATGTCCTTCGCATAAACCATCATAAGTCCTACTCATAATCTATGAGTGATCACACAAAGTTTCTATACCTGTATTATGATATCTTAGGTTGTTTCTTAAACATTTTCAAATGAAAAACCTTTTTGATCACAAGATCATCAACTCTAATAAATATACTATGTTGCTCAGGTTCATCGATGTGAGGATCCAATGATTAATTTTTCATCCATTGGTGGGGAATTTATAATTCTATCCACCCTGATTATTGACCTCCATGAATAGTGAATATTTCAAAAATCTAGGCTAGATTCTATAGAGGTATTTTATGTCATATAATATTTAAGATACTACTATAAGTTATTTTGAGGGAATTTCATGATTTTCAGAAACCATGAGATCATCCTATCAACTCCCAATTTTTTATAATATAGATAATTAAGGGTTTCATGCCTAGTCATGTGGGCATTCCAAGGGGTGTTCACATTGTCAGGATGATATATCCAAGTGCTTTCATGAGATAATGATTTTGGTTGAAAGGATTTCGCGTGACCTTGGGTGACTTTTTAGGGATCTTCTATGAGACAAAGATGGCTTTACAGGGGTCATTCACAAAAATGGTTCATCATTTTGATGGGATTTTGTGAGGTCTTGTGGATTGAATGAGCATGTCTCGTGAATTTTATGATTGTAAGATGCTCCCACCTTTCCCCTTTTTATTTCCTTTTTTATTTTACAAGGGTCTTGGGTCTCGTAAGTTTTATCAAGCGTTGTCGAATACAAACAGTCCCCCCATTGGTGATGTGTCACATGACCAAAAAAGGGTACTATGGTGATGTGTGATAATTATCATAGACAAAAACTCCTACTTAAATTTGGATCCAAAGGGGGAGTGCAGGAATGGCTGGACATGCCTGAAGCCTTGCGCATGACGAGAGTGTCATGCTAGTTAGATCTTGCACGGTGAGGCAGACATGTCTCTAGGGGATTATTCCATGTATTGAGAAATACTTGGGAATATTTAAAGATTTTTATAACCACAAGAGGCCCCCACCTTTTTGGATTTTTACTCTTTATTTTATTAGAATTTTTGGATGGGTTGTCAAGAGCCTACTAGTAGACAAGTCACATGACTTGGGGGATCCCATCTGGCTAAAACCACATGGTCAGTGAGTGTCCTATACACCTTCATAAGAGAATAAGGACTCATTAAAGTGGATCCATGTGATATTCTAAAATTTATGTGTTGTTAATGACATCCTCATGGCCTCCCAATGTTCATGCAATCACATGTCTTCCAGAGGTTCACGCGATCTACATGATCTTGGACACCTTTATCTTCCTTTTCTTTATAGAGGAAATAATACCCATATTTAATTATTCCAACACTTATGGATGTTCCAATTCTCATTTTGTGGGAGTCAAAAATGTATCAACATGGATTCATGAAATTTAGAATATTAACGAAAAACTTAGGCATAAACTGAATTGATTCTCTATTAATTATAGAATTTCACCATTTAAGGAGCATTTAAATATTCTTGAATTTGTTTTCTGTGAGATTAACTTTTATCAACTTCAAGATCAACCACCATTGGATTTTTTTCTTTAATCATAGACCGATTTTGATGTTTGGGATATTTAAATCCATTAAAATAAAATCAATAATCTTCAAATTTTAATCTTCTTCGAAATTTTTCAATACGGTAGTCTCAGATTAAAATATAAAAAATTCTATAATTTTTAGTATTGATTGATGGAAACATATACTGATATATGATATTAACTATGAGGATGTAGGATAGATATACATAACTTAGATCATATCTATGAAAAGGTAAAAATCATTTCTATATAGATAATTATTCTGTAAATGATGCCTATTCGACTAATGATGATGGTTACACAATGCCAAATTATGGTTACGTAGAACCCGAATGATGGATATGAAGATCAGTTCATACACGCAACCTTTCATATGATGGTTATATAGATGGTAATCATGGTTACGAAGTTCCTAAATCAACCTTACGAAATCTAGAGATCATGCCTACGGGCTTCCAAATTATAGATATGCAAAGTGAAAATGATGATAATGAAAATAAATAATTTTGATTATATAGATGTTAGATGATCCTTATAGTGGTATTACATATCCAAATTCAACTTTAGACTGAAAAAAATATATTTATCTCCATACTTTGAAATATTTCATCCTAGTGAATTTTATCATTATAAACACCATCCGTCATGATCAATAAACACTAGGATGGAATCCCCAACACATGGGTCTTCAAACTATCTAATAAAATTTATTATTACAATAATTATAATATATATTGAATCTATTCACTCTATATATTATATCAAGTTCTAAAAAATGTTTTAGATATTACTCTTTAACATGTTATTATATATCTTTAACACGATTCATATCCCATTCAATTAACTAATGTAAAGGGATGCTCCACTAAATCTTTCCATCAAAGTTCTTCAAGGATCGGACATGTCCTTTTCCCAAGAATTGTACAAAGCACCTTCATCAGCTAGAGAGGGTAGATTCTAATTTCATCAACCATTCCAATATGACCTACGTGTACATGCACATTGATAACACATAAAACATAATCCAATAGAACTTCACAACCCATCGCCTATGGGAACGTTTCTTATACTGTTCTCATTCTATCATGCCATGATAAAAGTAAAGATAACATACAGGGAGACCATAAATATAACAACCTAGAATTTTTGGATATGAAAATTTTATGTCCCTAATATATGTGAGGAATAATTTTTTGTATAAATCACACACATAAAAAATTATTTATTTAATAATTATAAAATATTACATACAAAGTAAAAATATACTCCATAATATTGAAAATATTATAATTTTTAAATAAAAATAAGTAAATAATAATACTAGAACATTATATTTTGATATGCCATGGTACCATAAAATTGTTACAGATGCATACAAAATTGTGAAAATAAACCAAATCATGGGAAAGAAGAATGGAATTTTAAAACCAAATAACAATTAAATCAATAAAAATATGAGTGATTGAATAATGAAGTAAATTATAAGTATTTATAGGAATTGAAGTGATTATATTACTATTGGAATAGTGTATGACGGGTGAAAACAATAACTATCCATTAAAATGGTAACCAAATCAATTAAATTACTAAAATTTTTCCAATATCACATTGGTGTATTTTTATTTTTATTTATTGAATTTTTTAGAGTTATTGAAATTTAGGATGAATTTTCTTAAGGATTTTTATGGTTTCCACGCTTGTCACATAGTTCGGTAAATCATGCAGCCAAAGTGCAAGGTTGTTCATAGTTTTTATAGTTACCCTTGCATGTTTAGTTGATGGTTGGGTAAACCATGTGAATTATAGTAGAAACAACGTTTCAGGACTTGTATGTGTAAAATGATCATGCATAGTTGACACATAATTTGTAGAAACAATGTGATAAAATTTTACACATTTAAGTAAAACTGTGTGATTCACCATTATGCATGGGTCCCTTACACATAATTGATTAAAGACTAGGGAAAACATGAGTAATATTAACGGATAATATAGTGATAGTTTCATGATTAGTGTATGGTTTTGTTAAACATGTGGTCTACCTAGATTCTTGATTTTTTCAAATAATAGTTTACCCCCTATCAAATTAAAACCCAAAATTGGGTTTCAAAATCCTAATTGTTTCGACCTGGATCCAGTGGGAAGCTACAATAATCTCCCTACATCCATTATCAAGCCTCCAAGAATCACTATCCTTGTTTTTTTCAAGGTTAGGTATCCCTTTTCTTCTCTTCTCCTTCCATTTTTATTATTCTCCATCATCTCTTCATGTTTCTCTTCTTCCTCTCACAAGGGTCCATATTTATCAAACCTTAAGGTAATAAATTCACTAAAATTTTATTTTTATAGATGTCTAGGGTGTTCATATTTTTTTATCTAGAATCTCTCTTTACTTCCTTGAAGTTTTTATGCCATATTCATTTTTATGGTAGGTGTTTCCATGTAATTTTCATTTCTTGATATATTATGTCGTGCTTGGGTTTTTTCAATCATATTTCTTTAAAAGTATTCATTTTTATAGATCCTTAGTTGATTTATAATGGGTTCTTAAATGTTTTATGATTTAATGGATTGATTAAAAGTGGGTTCTCATTAATGTATACACATATATCTTTGTTACTATAATCATTTCTCATTATGTTTTTGTTGATATTTTATAAAAAAATATCAATCAAATGATTTTTGAACTTCCTATGATTCAACATGGAATATTTTATGAGTTTAAAAGATTGTTCGGTAAGAATTTTATTATAAATGAACTTTTAGAAGATTCCTTAATAATTTCTTATGTTAAATTCACATGATAAGACATATTGATTGTCTCTATATCATTTAATGATGTTTTGTAAATAAATATATGTCAAGTTATGCGATATTGAAGTTAATAATTCTATTTATTTCAAAAGAGGTTTCTGAATGATACTTGGTTTTACAATGGTTTCTAAAAAAGAGTTTAATGATTATTATTTTTATCATTAAACTGAACCCCTAGTTGAGACCTTGTTTAGAAAGTGTTTTTTCAAAAAAATAGGTTACAACCAGAATTTTAGCCCCATTATTTTTTGTTTTTTTTATTCTTTTCTATGTTGAGAGATGGAGTTGATTATTCTTCTATGCTTATATAAATTTTTTATGTTTGTTATTTAAAAAAGGGTGTCTTGAGGTGGTATTAGAATTAGTATTTTATATTTCGTTCTATAAGTTTTGTTATTTATGTGTGATTGATGTGAGAAAAATGTGACCCCACATCTAGTAGATAACATCTTAGGAACCTTAGGTACTAAGGTAAGAAAACTAGGGAAAGTACTATGAAGAAATGATATACTCTCCCTAAACATAGAATACACCACAAATTATTACAATACTATGAATGGGGTGTGATTTTACCACTATGAATTGATGTAGATCTCCCTAGTGGCCTCAAGGGAGAATGATATTATTGGTTTTGAACACAAGAAAGAAAGATAATATTAGTGTGACTTGAACATAGAAACCCTTGGGATTCCACCATGATTTTTTTTCATGTTTTTTTACATGATTATTTAAACAACACTTAGTTTCTACTATACTGGAAAACTTTGATTATGATGATGTTTTATTTTTATTCACTATTTACCATAATTTTTGTTACTTACTTTTTATATATTCTTATTGTATAATTTAAATTTATCCACATATTTGTTCTACTTATAAATTCTTATCACTATTTTATAGATGTATTCAATACTTTAAGGAGTTTATTTCTTATTTATATTATCAATTGTATATGTTTAATTATATTTTAATGACATGTTTAGTTGTTTTGAGTTAATTTTTATGATATTTTTAAAAGTGTTTTGAGATTTTTTTTAATGGAAATTTATAAATCAGTTTTCATGTAAATATGTAATATATTTTTCCTTAAAGGATAGTTGATGCTTGAAAGTTAAAATTAGTATATTTTTTAGTTTTTTCCATAAATTTCTAAAATAAAAACCTTACTTTATTTATCAGATATCAAACTAGTGTCTATGTAATGTTTTGAAAAAGTAAATTCCTAGAATCTTTGGTGAAATCCTGCTAGGAATTTTTTCCCACACACTACTTTACCATTGAGTATTGGTAGACTCAGTAGCTTATTATTGGTTTCGATTCATTGTTTCTTGGAAGATCCTCTCATAGAATCTTATATTTGGTCAGTAAAAGAGTAGAATCATTTCAAGATGTTGAATTGTGGAATTTGGTCATAAATATATTATTAAAGGGGTATTTTAGGATATTTTGGTTTATTTTTTATATAGTACATACTGTCTAATTGAACCATTCATGAATTTACTAAAAAATTATATCAATGTTATTTTATTCCTATTTGGTTATGTTATGGTATTTGAGATGGATTTTTACTTTAATTTATTCCTTTTTTAGTTTTAATTATATTTAAAACTACTTATTTTAATATAAATATAAGTCTAATGTGTTGATATACCATAATATATTATCAATAAGTCTACAATTCTTGTTTGTTTATATTTATTGGGAGAAATTGTTCATATGTGTGTCTCATAAAAGTTCAATCATTATTTTTCATCCCATGGGGAGAGTGAATGTCCTTTGAGACTTAACATGGGCCAACCCAAGTACCCATATTAGGGGTTTCTTGGGTTGGTTCATAACAAGATGCTATGAAAGTGACCATTTATTATTTTTTGAGTAATGGTATATTGGAAATTGGAATATAATAACTCAATAGGTAAGTGTGAGGAGAGTCTAGAATTATCTTTATTATTCTGAGCCTCAAATTACCCTAGGTATATGGGTGGTGAATCATGATTCTCATATTAGGTTCTCATTTATTCATGTATTTTTTTTTTCAATTTATGGTGTTATGGATTATATGTAATTTATGTGGATTTTTTGGAGGTTTTACATGTTTTTTGTGAAATTGGGGATGAACTGGAGGTGAATAGTTAGCTTGGATAGTCTGGAAACCCATGAAAAGCCTTTATTAATGGTTTTGAGAAGCTATCAACTATATTTTTATAATTGGTGGAAAGTCCAAAAAACAATGCATTCAAACCATCTACAAACACAAACCTATTTAAATTTTGTGTTTTAAACCCATTTTTCTTTATGTTTTTTTGTTATTAAAGTGACATTTTTTATATACTTTTTGCAACCTTTTAAGGTCTTAATTTAATATTACTTTTTAATAATGAGCAGTTAATGGTGAATGATTTTTCATTAGTCAGTATAGTTATGTTTTTGAATTGCAGTAAATATGTTGATGATAATAATTGATTTTATTGCATTAATATAATATGTATATAGATTATAATTTGAAATGGAATTTTTCTCAAAAATATTTCTATCATTATTTCATTGTTACTTTTTTGTCAATAAATTGTAATAATACTATTAATCATAAAACAGTTATTAAAATAGAATTTAGAATTGATAATTTTCACTTAATACTTAATTATTACTATTTTGGGTGAGTTGGTATATGGGTATATACTTGTGGTTTTGATATATATGGAGGGTCACCCCAACTATAATTTCAAATATTGGAGCCCTAAAAACTCAATTAGAATTGGAAAAAAGGATAGATTGCAACAAAGATCAATTTGAATTTGTAGTAATACTAGGGAATATTATAGGTCATGATGGAAGTGCTAATATGGATGAGTGTGTGGGATGAGATTTTATCCATATGTGGAGTTTAGATACCCATTTATTTCTTTTAAGTCTTTGAAATATTTCTATATATATATTTCTAGAGCTAGGTGCAGAGAGGGTTTGTGATTTAGAGGCTCGATGTTCCTAAAATTAATTTTACGCAAATAATAAATATATTTAATATTTTACGTCCATGGTTTGTTAAATTAAATATTATAACTCTTAAATGTAATCTCACATGATAAATATGACACCATTGTTTGGTTTGGAATGCATTTTTTACCATCGGTGCGACCTAAAATAGGACATTGCAGGGCGTTCAGACATCTCGCTCATTTGCGATATATACAATGGATTATTTTATTAATTTAAGTTATTTAATTATTTCATTTTACCTAAATAAATTGTCTATATCGATACTGAAATGGGTATTCACTCATGGTTAGAATCATATTCCTAGAATCTACTAAGAGCGTCTCCTTCTTGATATGTGCCAATTTCAGATCCTTGGTAAACTCCCATATACCAGTTTAATTGTTTATTTTTCATTTTATAACACTGATTATAAGAATTCTTGATATTTGGATAATAACACTTGTAAAAAGTCATTTAAAACAAATTTGGTGCATTTACCCCTAATTTTTTTTTTTCTGTTCATCACTGGTAGGACCCCTCAGTCTTGGTTGGATACTGTTGGGTGGTATTGAGACGGTCGAACCCCTGAAATCATGATGCATTCATGAACAAATAATGGATAAATGTAAAAAGGTTATATTAGGGATTATTATAGGTTGTGGATGTTGTTTTCAATGATCGGAGGCTATATTATCGAAGGAAGAAGTTGTGGAGGCATGTGTTTTGAATAGAGAAACCTTTAAGGAATGATGGAAATGATTTTTAGACAAAGGATGGTGGGAAACAAAGAACTGTAACTATATCAATAGATTTCAGGTAAAAATGAAGCCTAATATAAAGGTGCAATGTTAGATCTACCACATTGAGAGAAGATATAAGATTCTATGAAAAACCTTACTACATACCTTGTATTGGGATGAACACATTGTGTCTATCCCCCTGTCTATGGTGGTTAGGGTTTTGGAAAATTATAAGGATGGAATGATGTGTAATTATCCCACACGTTGTGTACCACCTTCCCTGTGCGGATGATCCATGTAAATAAGAACACTACTAGGAACACTCCTTGTTCCCAAGTATAGAGAACACGGGCGACACCCCTTGTGAAGTAATAGGTCATGTACCAAAGTACATGGGCACAACTTGAGTACACAGATGTAGCAAGAAGGACATGGATCAGTCCTAGATAGTTTGGACACGTTGTATAGTCCACCTGCATAGTGTGTACTTCTACAAGGACTTGGATTCGTGTTCTTTCTAGGGACACGACCATGTATTTGAGTGGGACCACACACTATGTGGGTCCCCTCACACGTTGTGTACTATTTGGTTCTTTTTGAGGAAACATCAAGGTTCCTTATCACCTTCAGTTGGACTCATATTTTGGACCGTAAGTAGCCTATCGTAAGTTATTTTTCATGTAGAACATTATGGGGCCCCCATTTTTGTCTTTTTGGATATGATGTAGAATTTTTTGGGTGTGACGCATAGTTAGAGGATTCTCAACGATGACAGTGGTCACGCAGGATCCCCAGAGGCATCCTAATTAGAACCCTCTAACTGGGCTAGGCATGAATCATTAATGAATTTTATAGTGGATCCCTCTAGATGGTATGGGTATGGGTACTCTACCCACTTCCAATTTTAACTCTCCAGACGGGTTCAACATGGGTCCATGATGAATATAGTGGAACCCTCTTTTCAGCATAGGTCATGGGTCCTCTACAGACCTCTAGAGTTGAACCCTCTAGCTGGGATGGGCATGGGTCCTCTACCGATTATCATGTGTAATCCTCTATTCAACTTGGGAATATTTCCTCAATGAATTCTTTAGTGGAACCCTCTAATAGATCTGGGCATGGGTCCTTTATGACTTCTAGAGTGGAACCCTCTAGCTAGGCTGGGCATGCATCCTCTACCACCGGAGTGGAACCCTCTTGTAGGGTTGGTAATTAGTCCCCTATCAACTATCATATTTGAACCCTACTATTATACTAGGACATGGGTCATCTACCTTGATATTTATGGACCCTCGACTGTGCATCCCAGTGATGAGGCATCTCTTGATTTGGATGGTTACTTCTGGGAATATGCATGAGATGCTAGAAATCGTTGATGGAATTTTGGAACTGTGGGAGACTCTTCTTCCTAGGATGATCTATGAGATGGAGATACAATTTGTATCTCATTTGGGTTTCTTTTGATTGATCATATATATACTTGTATCCATACCTTTTTATTTGGTTACTCTCTTTCCCTGATAGGCGAAGATACAAGGTATTGTTCATGATTTCTGTTTTTAGATTCTCACGGTTTGGTGAGTTTAATCTCCTAATATGGGTGGAAAGGACTCGATGGGTAGTTTATATACTCACCATGTTTACCCACTTTACATGGAAGAGGTTACACTCTTTTTTGTTTTGGGTTGAGCTGTTCTCTTTCATATTTCTTATCTACTATCTTTCTATTCAATTTGCATCTCTTACTCCCCCCCTTTAACTTTCTAGGCATCCTACTAGGTATGTATATACTCACCCCTACATGGAATTTTCCCACATGTTTCATGTATTGTGCATATTTTGGATAGGTCAGAAATGATTTTAGAGGATCTTATGGATACCTTGTACTTTGGTCCGTGTATGGTGGTCGTCGTGTGGAGATCTAGAGATGCTCTCTCTCAACATTTCACTTTCAAGTTTTGTTAGGATGAGACATATTTCTGGTTGGGTGTGTATTTTTTCCACTATAACTTTTAGTTTAAACTAATGTACTCTTGTACTATCTAGAGGTTTTGCACATATGGTAATTCCCTTAGATTTTTTATTCTTTAAATTATATTCCCTATACACTTCTATATCGACATGGATGTGTGTGTGCATGAAAGTACATATGAAAAGGAATCCCTATGTTATATATGCCATTGAAACTAGTCACCACCCCTGGCCTATAGAGGCGGGCATTGGGTAGTTGTGTCTTGAGCCCTGACTTTGGTCAGGTCATGATAGTTTGGTATTAGAGCTGTTCATTAAATGTGACATTTTAGGGATTAGTCCCATTATGAAGATTTTGGTTGGGATTAGGGAAACAGTTTAAAAGCATCTTGAGTGTGGATCTCAAGATTGTTAATCCCGTGATGGTATGATTGGCTAACATATCCATTCACTGGGACCTTGGCTACCTACTTATCAACTCAAAATACCAAGACATTATTTATAGGGATTAATTGTACATGCATCATATAGGATTGATCCTTTGAATGTACTTCTTGAGAAAGATCATTGTTTTTTGTTATATATATATATATGTGCTAATTTGATAGTGGTACATATTGATTAAATTTAAGTAAGTCTCTATGATGACAGCTAGAGAGGATAACAGTTCCGGATAATGATGATGATCTAATGAGTGATGAGGCCTCAATTCAGTTTCAATCCTATTTTATTATTCCTCTGTGTGGGAAGGTAGAATCACCTCCAATAGTTTAAAAGAAAACCAAACCAAAATAGAAGTCTAGAGATGCATGTAAAATCATCATGATTAGTGAGTTCTAGCACCAAAGGCTGCTGAGGTTCCACAACTAGCCAAATCCTCAAGTAGTGGAGGATTGGCTATAGTCCTTGGTCCATACCTTCATTCTTATTTGGACTCCAATGGATTATTTGGTTACACAGGCAGCTATCCTTTTCCATGGAACATATGTTCAATGGTGGAGTCTTGTTACTTAGATGCATAATGAGTTGAAACTCTCATGACCCAAATTCCAACAGTTATTTCATGAGGAGTACTACCCATGCTGTTTTTGCTCAATTTCAATTAAGGAGCTACTGAAGATAAAATAGGGAGGGATGATGGTGGATGAATATGTAGTGAGGTTTAAATACCATACCTGATACTCCATTGACCTGATCCATGAAGGATACTTCGGAGAAAATAAGTTTGACCAGGGTCTCCACAGAGAGATTTGTGCCATTATCATAACCTAATGCATCCACACCTATTTTGGGGTGCTAGAGAGGGAACTAGTGATAGATGGATTTTTTTCATAGATATTCCTAATATATATAGATGGAAGTTGGAATCACAGAGTTGAGTCATCTACAGCAACTAGCAGGCACCAATTGGCAGGAACTTGGTTTAGGAGATAATTTTGTGAGTTGACTCTGTCATGTGGTCATGTGGTATAGGGATAGTGTAGAACACTAAGGAAGCACGTAGATGTTCGGTGAAATATTTTGGATGTTATAGGTCATATATCGCATGACTTCGAGACAAAAAGTGTCAGACAACATTGTTAGGTAGCTAACGGACTACCACAACAGAGGCAGTTCTATAATATAGGATCTCCTAGGTGATGGAACAGTCACCCACATAGAGGTGGGACTAGAAGATAAGTAGGAGTGTCTATGGGTGGTGGATGATGATAAGAGATTCCTCCTCCACCACTAGGTGGCCCATGTAAGGCTTAGGGAGCTGGTAGAAGGGTCGCGGACAGCTGAAATATTTGGAGGCTTATGACCCCGCAGGGCACAAGTTGATTAGAGGAATGATATGTGTTTATTATAATCATGTTGTAGTATTTGTATACATTCGTTCCAGTCATTCCTTCATCTTTATAATCCTGGTATAAGAGATGGAGATACCAGTTAAGGCACTAGCCAAGAATATTCTTCTTGAGGCTCTTACAGGGAACACTTCTTCCATATCTTTTATCTGCCAACAGTGTGAGTTATCATTTGGTGGATGGGGGTTCATGTGGGACATTTTGGACATCACAATGGAACCCTATAGAGTCATCTTGGGTATGGATTGGTTTTATAGGATTTAATCCCATATTTATTATCATAGAAAAATTATTCAGCTGCCTATGCACTGATGGGACATGATTCACATTTATGGGAGGGTTATATTAGTAGAAGGATACAGACTACCACCCATCAATTGGAGATAATAGACCATTGTGAAGTAGGCTCTTCAGGAATCTAGATTCATTTATTTGTGGAGTATTACATGTACATATTCCCTAAGGATTATTCATTACTAATAATGAGGTGGGATATGGAGTTATTCATTGTCTTGTATCTCGAGACTACTTTAAAATCCTTTTGGGAATATCAAATGGTCCATACCAAGAAGAGGGAGCTAAAATTTAAGTTGAAGGGCCTTCGAGAGAAGGGTTTCATCAGACCCAGTGTGACCCCCTAGGTAGCTCTAGTTATTTTTTTTGAAAAAGGATTACGTGACCTTATATCTTTACCCAGATTATCATAGCCTAAACTAGGCCACGATAATGAACAAGTGCCCCTTAATAAGGATTGATGACCTATTTGACCAGTTTTGAGGTGAAAGTTGATTCTTGAAGATTAATATATGGTCTACATATCACCAGATGAGGGTTTTTGTGGTTGGTATTCTAAATATAGCATTATGATCTCAATACTGAAATTATAGGTTCTTGGTGATTCCCTTTGGTGTGATGAATAAATCCATCATTTTTATGTATTTGACGAACTGGATTTTATAGTCGTACATGGACTAGTTTTTGTTCATCTTCATCAATGACATACTCAGTTACTCTACATTAGAGGAGGAGCATGTAGAAAAATTGAGGATGTATCTAGATTTACTTCGAGAGCAAAATCTTTATGGGAAACTCTCCAAGATTCAGTTCTAGATTCATGATGTTCACTCTTTGGGGAATTTTATTTATAAGAATGGATTATCCATGGAGTCAATGAATATTGACTAAATTATATATTATGATCCACCAAATACTGTTTTGGAGGTGTAGAGATTTCTTATCTTGGTGGGGTACTACGTAAGGTTTTTGAAAAACTTCACCAGAATTTCAACCCCTTTGACTACCCTAATGTGGAAAGGGAAGTTGTTTACTTGGTTTGAGTAGTATCAAAGGTCTTTTGTGGAGTTAAGACTGAGTATGATGAGTTATCTTGTATTGATACTAACATATGAGGGCATGGAGTATATATTTTATTATGATTCCTTGTGATTTGGAATCAGTTTCATGTTAATGAAAATATAGGATGTTATTTCATATGATTTAAGGAATTTGAGACCCCATGATAAGAACTACCCAACTCAAAACCAAGATCCGGTAGTGATAGTCTTAGCTATGAAGATGTAGAGGAACTACCTTCTGGGGGAGTGCTTTATAGTTTACTCAAACCATCAGAGTCTCGGGTACCTCTTCAGGGAGAGAGACTTGAACCTAAGATAGAAGAACTAGTTGGAATTTCAATAAGACTATGACTTCGATATAGTCTATACTCTGGGGAAGGGGAATGTAGTATTGGATTCCCTGAGCAAGAAGTCCAAGGTTCACTTGGTGCAGTAGGATTTGGAGCAGTTTTACTCCCTCTAGATGACCCTGATGGAGCAGGAGGGTATAAGTTTTCTACCTTTAATGGTGTTGAATCCTATAATTCTCAAGAAAGTGAGAGATTCCTAGTTGGAGACATCGATTGTGAGGTCTTACATTACTAGATATCCATGAGGGATTCACCAGATGGATATTCTATAGGAGGGAATCACATCCACCTTTTCTAACGATGGATGGTGGTTCCAATTAGGATGTTGGAGGAGGTGATGCGAAAGTTCCACACTTCTCCACTAGATGTATATCCCGATTTGGGGAATATTTATAGAGACCCTAAATGGTATTTTTGTGGTCTAGCTTGAGAAGAAGTGTAGCTGATTTCTTCTCTTGGTTCCTCGCCTTTTAGTAGCTGAAGAATGAGAACCAAGTCGCAGAAGGTTTTTTGCAACCCCTTGATATCCCATATTGGATGTGACATGGAATATCTATGGAATTTTTCAGAGGTTTTATATAAAAAGTGAATTTCCATGATGGAATTTGGGTGATATTTGACTAACTTATAATGTGGGCACACTTCCTTGCTATCATGGAGTAGAGTTCGATGGATAGTTTGGGACAACTGTATATACTGGATATCATTCTTCTTCATGGGGTTCCCTCGACGATTCTCTCTGAATGTGACATATGGATTATATCACGATTTTGGAGAGGAATGCATGAGGTATTCAGGACCAAAATAGGGATGATTATAGACCGGAACCCCAAAACAGATTGGAAGATCAAGATCATTATCTAGGTGTTGTATCATATGATGAGGTCTTGCATGTTAGACTTCATATGAATCTAGTTGGATCACTTTTACTTGGTAAACTTTTCATTCAATAATATCTAACACTCTACTATCATCATGGAACCATTTGAGACCCTGTACGGGAGACCCTTCAGGTCACCCTTAAGATAGATAAATATTTTAGAGACAACTCTTGTGTGTTCATAGTTGGTTTAGGTGATGATGTAGAAGGTATATGTCATAAATGAGGGGATGATTATGGACTACAGTAGATATAAATCATATACAGATATTCATTGTAGGACCTTGGTGTTCGAGTAGGGAGACTGCATTTTCCAAAGAGTCTCTACACAATGAGGATCTGGGAGGTTTAGATGGGGAAAATCATATCCATGTGATTTATTATTTCATTTGAGATTGTGTAAGGGATTGGAGATGTTTATTACTGAATTTCCTAACCCCCATAGCTAGAGATGGTGCCCAAAATCTTCCACATTTCGTAGTAAAGGAGATACATGCATAAACCCATGCACATAATCAACTAAGGTGAGTTGGACACCGCGGATGGAGATGACACCATTTTGAAGCACCTAGTGGTGATCAAGGATCTATAGAAGAGGACCATATGTGGATGGACCATACTCTTGTTTTTCATGTTTTGGTAGCACTAGAATGTATAAGAGAGTTCCTAGGAGTGGTAGAGCCAAATGTGGTATTAGTATCTCAATTGTTTTAGTTTTTCTTTTAAGGGATGAAAAACTTTAATGAGAGAATGATTTAGAGACCTGGTTTTTGGCTTGGGATACTTTGATATATATATATATCCAGATCTAGGTGCTGAGACAACATGCGATTCTGAGGCCTGGTGTGCCCGAAATAATTTTATAAAGACATTTAATATATTTATATTATTAATGCACATTTTCTTAAATAAAATATGATAAATATTAAATAAAATATCAAATACTAAATTAAAGACCATGATTGAGTCCTTAATGCTTTTTTACCATAGGCATGACCTTAAATTGGATAGTGTGTGGTGTTTGGACATCTCACATGTTGTCGGTACGTATTGTGGATAAATTTATAAATTAATTAAAGTTAATTAATTAATTAATTTGAACTAAATGAATTTTATATTAGTATACTAGCATAGATATTCACCCCAGGTTATCCACATAATCTTGGGACCATCCAAGATCTTCTCCTTCCTCAATCCATTGGTGAATCACATCAGATGAGGATGAAACTCTAGATCGGAGTAGATTATGAGGCATAAAATTCAAAAAATTCCTTAAATCATTGATGAGCGTGTACTTGGAATATTAATGTTCCATTTTCTTATAGGACTCATCAATTTATGGATTATACCCATTTTGGATAAATTTTTGGAGTGGATCAGTCCCCTTCTATTGATATGCACAAATTGTGGATCCTTAGAATGCTCTCATGTACTAGTATAATTGTTTATTTTTTGTTTTATAACCTTAAATATCCTCGTTCTCGATTGTTGGTTAGAAATTATTGGAAATGGTCATTTAAACATGTTTTTTCATTTATCCCTAATTGCTTCACGTTCATCAATTGTAGGACCCCATGGTCCCAATTTGACATTCCAGTCAAAACCGAGCTCGATCGGACCCCCAAAATCAGGAGAGATTCATAAAAAAGGAACATATCAATGGAATGAGGTTATATTAGGGATTTTTATTTTTTTTGGATGATCATTTCAATGATTGAATACTATATTATCGAAGTAATAACATGTGGAGGCATTCATTGAGAATGGTGGAACATCCGAGGAACAAATGAATCGATTTCTCAGAAAAGGATTGCTAGAAATGATGATGGGTGACCAGATCCACAAATTTCAAGAAACAAATAGCTTGTTCTAAAGGAATAAGGATTAATCTACCGCGTAGAAATTAGATCTAAGATTCTATGAAAAATATCACTACACACCATGTACTAAGATGAATACATGGTGTGTATCCCCTTTCTAAGGTGGCTACAATTTAGGAAAATTATAAGAATGGTGTGGCGTGTATTTATCCCACACACCATGTACCAACTTCTCCATCTAGATGCGATATGTGAAGAATAATGTGGCTAGGAACATCCCATGTTCCTAAGGACATGGGCATGGAGAGAGTACATAGCCAACACCCCATGTGAAGAAACACACCATGTATTAAAATACACAGACATGGCTTGAGTACACAAAAATTATCAGTAAGACACATCCTAGACCCTAATATTTTGAATATTACATGAAGACCACATACACATCATGAAATTCTACAAGGAATTTAATCCATGTGCTATCTAGGGACATGAACATATAGTGGAGTGAGACCACATGCCATGTGGGTCCCCTCACATGTTGTGTGCTACTTGATTCATTTTTATAAAACTTCTAGATTTCGTATATCCTTCATTTGGACATGTATTTTTGCTTGTGAATATCCAATCTTGAGTTTGTTTCTGCATAGAATGCAATAGTTCCCTTGGTTGTGGATTTTCTAATACATTATGGAATTTTCCAGGAATGAAACTTGATTAGGTGATTTCCGACGATGACAGTGGTCATGCGAGATCAATAGAGGCATCCCAAATGGAACCATACAGCTGGCTATGAATGGATCCTAAAATAATTTTAGATTTAAACCCTCCATATGTTCTAAGAATGGGTCTTCTACTAATTTCTTATTTGAACCATCCATATGGTGTGGGCATGGTTCCTTTATTACTAGAGTATAACCCTCCTGTCAGCATAGGGAATGGGTTCTCTATAAACATCAGAAGTGAAACTCTCCAGGTGGGCTAGGAATGGGTCCTATATCGATTCCCAATGGAAACCCTCCAGTCAAGCTGGGCATGGGTCCTCTATGACTTCTTGAGTGGAACCCTCTAGTCAAGCTAGTTATGGTTCCTCGATGACTTATATAGGGGACCCCTCCAGCTAGGATAAGCTGGTGTCCTCTAAAACTAATGTGTAACCCTCCTTCTTGAAAGGGAATGGGTCCCTAATCAACTATCAGAGTGGAACCCTCCTATTATACCTAGGCATTGGTCCCCTACCTTGATATTGTGGACCCTAAAATTTGTGGTATAGTGACGAACATGTCTTTACATGAATGTTTACTTATGGGAAGACATGTGAGATGTTGGACATCATTGATGGAATTTTGGAATTGTGGATGAATCTTCTTCTTGTGATGAGATGTGATATAAAGATCCTCTTTCTCTCTCATTTCAGTTTATTTTTTCTAAGCACATATATAAGTACACATGTATCCATACCTTTGGATTTGGTTAATCTCTTTCCATGAGAGGTGAAGACATACGGGGTATGTCGTCTGCTTTCCATGTTTATATTCTCATGGTTGGATGATTTTAATCTCCCACTATGGGTGGAAAAGACTCAACATTTCATTCATCTACTTGTTTTGTTGAGCCCCCTTTTCTTGGATGATGTTACTCTCATTCTTGGTTTAGTTTGACATTTTCTCTTTCCTATTTAAAATCTACTATATTTCTATTATTGTTTAATCACTTACTAACCCCCCTTCATATTTTGGGTCATCCTATAGTGTATGTATATACTCAACCATGAATGGGATTCTCCCGCACATGTAATGCCTTATACAGACGATGGGTAGGTTGGTGGTGACTTCATATGATCTTAGGGATCCCCGGTACTTTGGACCATATATGGTGGTTATAGATTAGAGATTATGAGATGGTATCTCTTAGCATTTCACATTCCTATTTTGTTAGTTTGAGACTTATTTTTTATTGGGCTTTTATTTTTTTCCCTTTACTCTTCAGTGTATACAACATTACTCTTGTATTTTCTACAAGTTTTTCATTCATGGTTAATACCTTAGCTTTTTGTTTTTTTAATTTAATCCCTATGAACATCTGCATCATAATATATTTGTGTGTACATACAGGTACTTAGGAAAATGACTCCCTTTGTTAGGTATTCTTTCGGTGCTGGTCTCCACCCTCTATAAAATTGAGGTGGGCTTGGTTTAGTTACGGCTTGATCCTTATCTTGGATCTGGTCATGAAATAGAGGAGCACAAATAGCTAGTAGATTCTATTTGATTAATTCAAAGATGAATATCCATAGTGATAGGTGAACCACATGAAAGCCGAGGGATGTGTTTGTACTAGCTACCTAGGTTCTCAAGATGGGAATTACCATGAATTGTTTTATATGGAGGGGACCTATAAAATTCAAGGATACCTAATCAAGGGATTGATCAAGGACCTATAATATCATAACTCATCAACAAACACTATAGAACATGGGGATCATGGGAGAAATTGGGAGAGTACCAAGAGATCTAGCATAAATTCAACAAGAATTGGAGCTACTGATCAGACAATAGTCCTCTTCTTCTCTTATTTATTTCTGTTGTATTTTTATAATGAAAATTCTAAATTCTATTGAATAAAATATGATCATCAGCTAAAACTATTTTTGGGAATTAGATCATACTGGTAGTTATTGTTACTCCATTTATGACTTCTTTGATGGATGTTACTCTCAAATGTAATTTCTTTGGTAGTTCATTTTACAAGGAAAACATCGAGAGTGGGTGAAGGATATTATTGATTGAACTCAATATAAACTAATAAATCACCTGACGATAAATTTTATAAGTGATCAGATCTTTTGAGTATCTCACCAAGATTAAAAAAATGATTCTAGTGATTACTGGGTTCATCATTTTTGTGAATGAGTAGATTATATAGTTTAGAAACTAGATAAGTTAATCAGTCAAGGGTTGATCAATAGACATAGGTGGTCAACCACATTTTCAACGAGTTCTATTTATTTTTTTCATTAATAAAGGAAGCCATATTTTAAAACAATATAATTTATTTCCTCTACCTCATCAATTGATTGTTTCCATCTATTATTTGGATCTTTTATCCCCTCAACCTAATAACCTACTTAGGTATTTTTAATTCATCTCACCTATTTCAGGCTATAATTACTTGTTCTTAAAGGTTTTAATTTTCTTTGTCTGTCACTCATGAAAATTTCATCCCTTCCATATATTTTGACACCCTGATCACTAGCAATAATATTTCCAAGTATGATTATAAATAATTAATTTGATTGATTCCAATGACCTTCATCATATTTGTGTTATGTTTCATTGGAAGACATGTGAAAAAAAAGATAAAAAATATCAAAAAAATCAAAACAAATAGGAAAAATTAAATTTTTCACAAAAATATAAAAAACTATAAATCCAAAATTTATATGAAAACTAGTTAAAATACGAAAAAATTAGTTACCAAAAAAATAAAAAATCACATAAATCTTAGTACTCTAAAAAAATTAACAGAAAACCAAAATTGAAGATAAATGAGAGGCTCTGAAAAATAACTAGACTAAAGATATTAATCCATTCAACCTAAAAATAAATTAGTAGAGGAAGTTATAATTTGTGAGTTCCATTCTCCTGTAGTTTCTAGTAATCCATCATGAATTTGGAAATCTAATAGGTCTCAAAACTATGAAGTTATGAAATCCCATGTTTATATGATGCATTTATATAATTGATTACCTAATGAAGAATTAATTTAATTCGTTAAGGACTTATTTAGTGTGGTGAAATTTCTACCAATTATAAGGTTGAGAGAGGAGGAACTAAAACTGAGATTTTTCCAAATTCTCTTTAAGGGAAATGAAAGAAGCTGGTTCTAATGAATTTATGAGGAGATATTTGATATATGAGACCCTCAATTCAAAGATTTTATAATGTAATTTTTTCAATATGAGTGGAAAATAAAACACGGAAAAATTTTATGGGTTTATTTAAGAGGGTGGTGAGTTTTTTCATGAATCTTGGGACAAATTAAGGGGGTTAATTAGGTGGTGTATATAACATCAATTCACTCTACAATTTCTCATGGAAAAAATCAATAATATTTTAACCCCATACCACAAAAAAATTGGTTAATCAGTCTTCTATAAGAGATTTTAGTGATAAAACTAAATAATAACTAAAGAAAATTTTTACCACTCTTACTCGAACTCATAAAATAAATTTCTAATAATAAAAAAATAGTTAGGAAACATTACATTACGATTAAACAATATGAGGTAAAATATTATTAATTATAAAATTAAAATCAATAGAAATTACTTAGGGATTAAAAAAACCATTGTTTTATATTTATAAACTCATATTATTGCTTCCCAAAATTTTACATGCTTGTACAACCTCCTAAAATGGGAATTTTATAGGGTATAACACTAGGATGAATCTTTGAGATGATCTAATTTTAAAAAATAAAAACTAGTGGTATTAAAACCATATAAATCTATCATGCAATTAAAAAGGGGTACTCACCCATGCCTTTACCTCTGGTTTTAAAAAACTTTCTAGGAAACAATATCAAACCCAATAAAGGGATAAAACCTTTAATTTATATGGAAATTTGGAGTTTCAAATTTTTTCTAATATAGAACAAATTATAAATAGAATGGATTATAAATATTAAATTTTAATTTTCAATCAGATAAAAAACTCTATATGATTCAAATAAATCCTAGGTGGATTACAGGATTTATAATCATGAATATAAAATGGGCAAACTAGTTATGGGAATGAATGAAAGAGAGAAAGGGAAGTTTCCATGCAAAATAAAAAAAATCTTGGGAAAATATAATGAATATCATAACTATGCATGGTTAAAATACTTAATAGGAAGTTCAAATAGATCCTAAAACTACAAAATATGAAAATTTGGATGATTATGAAAACTAAAATCAAGAAATCTCAAAAACTAGAAATATACACGACAATACTGAAATCAATTTGAAACTTATTTTTATAGTTGAAAAACAATTGGTAAAAGATTCAAAAGCCCATAAATGGAATAAGAAAAATGAATAATGGATTGAGGGACATCTAGAAACTCATTATAATTTCACCCCAACCATATCCTTTCTTTAATGAATTATAAAGAATAATTGGGAACCGAAACTAATTAAATTCTTGATTATTTTTAAGAAAATTCAAATCAAAATACCTTTGAATCATGTACCAGTTCAAAGCTCTTATTATAAAATTTCAATTAAGAAAATTTTTTCAAATAAAAGAACCATGGATTATTTTTCTACATATAATTCCATAGAAGTTTGTTGTGTAGTTTTCCAAAATAGGATACCTCCAAAATATTAAGATCCAAGTTTTATCATATCGTGTACTTTAGGATATAGAAGTAGTTTATTTAAATGATTGTGTTATCTTGGTGTGAGTATAAATATGATCCCATTTTATTTATTTAAAAACTTGAAATTTGGATTTCTATATCCCACCACTATTATCTTACAATTAGTGTATTGTTATACTATGCACCCAGTCAAGAAAGTTAGTGACTTATTAATCGGTGTTAGAAAGATTTATTTTTCTCGTAACTTTTTGATTTTAGATGTGGAGTGTGACAAGGACGTTATTATAATCATTGATAGGTCCTTACTAACTACATGATGATCCATCATAAATATATCTGAGGTAAAGATGATTTTTAACCTGGGAGAGAAAAATAGTAATAATTTAATGATTTTAAAAGATATTAATGAACCTTCACAAAGTAAAACCTATCAAAGAGACGAGATTTTAGAATTATAAGAATATGTAGATGGGGATGGAGAATTTTTTTTAAGAATTATTAATGAAATTAATAAAAGGACATCCCCTACTGAATATTTCATTGAAATCATGTCTATAAAGTATAGTTAACTTTTAGATGAAAATTTAAGATATTTTCTAGAAAATTTAGATGAGTTTTATTTTTAAAAAAATTATTAACGTATCATAAATTTTGAACATAATGAACAATATTTTGAAGAAAATATAGTGATAAATATGAAACGTTCTATAGTTTATTCATTAAGATAGAGGTTGAGGATCTAGACCCTATTTCGCCCTTGTTCCTTCATGTAAAAAATTACCTAATCAGGAGATCAAAACCATATCAGGTCATTTAATGTAATAATTTCATTTGGAGTAATATTAATTTCCAATCACTATCTAATATACTCTATACATAAGTCAAGATGACAATTTTTTGAATTTTTTGAGTAAATTTAGATCTTTTATTGGTTGGGCCATAAATATCATAAAGGGAATAATTTTCACATACAATATACAAAAAATACCCATAGAGCCTAACCATAAACCAAGTATTGAGGTGTAGAGAATAATTAATCCCAATATAAAAGATGTTTTTATTGAGTAATTGATAAAATTTATTAATATCGTAATAATATTTCCTAATTAAGATAGGCCACAAGTTAGACCTATTCAAGTGGTCTCTAAGAAGAGTAAAGTAACTATTTTTCAAAATGAAATGAATGAGAAGATAAAAACCCAAGAACTAAATAAGTCGATATTCCTCAAATATTATATAAAACTTAATAATTTCTCTATGAAAGACTATTTTCAAATTCTAAGTCTTGATTAAATTATATAGAGGTTGATAAGAAATAACATTTTTTGTTTCCTTGATGGATACTCTAGTTACAACCATATTTACATATCCCCTAGTGATCATGAGAAGACCACTTTCACTAATCCATTTGGGAAATTTTCCTATTGGTGAATTCATTTTGGATTATATTTTTCTCAAGAAACATTTTAGTTATGTGTGATGGAAATTTTCTTAAATATTATTTAAATAATAATTGAGGCTAAAATTAATAATGTATACATAATTTCAAGAATTGTGAAAGCTATATTAAAAAACTGGAAACTATTTTGGAAGGATGTCAAGGGAAAAATCGTTTCTTAAACTGGGACAATTTTTAATTCATGGTTTCTAATGGAATTTTCATGGGTCATAAGGTTTCTATGAAGATAATTAAATTAGATAATGATAACATCCAAGTGATCCAAAAAATCACCACTTGATAATGTTAAAGGAATTAAGAAATTTTTTATCAATGTTGGTTTCTATAGAAGATTCATTAATGAATTTTAAAAAATCAAAAGGCCTTTATACTTACAACTTATCATGGATACTAAATTTGTGTTTATTGAGAGTTATTTAGAATAATTAATCTTTCTTAAGTAATAGATCACATCATCACCAATTATTGATTCACCATATTAAAAAAGGACATTTTATGTGATGTATGATGCAAGTGGTGTGGTTGTGGTAGAAGATGTTATGAAACGTAAGGAGATGAGGTAGTATGTGATTTACTATGTTAGTAATCTTTAACATAATGGCCCTAAAAATACATACTACTTAAAATGAGTTGGTTAATATTATGTTTTTTCTGAATAATTTTAGGCAACATTTATTAGGGTCTAAGGTAATTATTTTCATAGACCATTCATCCATCAACTATCTTCTAGCTATGAAACAATATAATCCAACAATATCTAGATAGGAAACTTGAGTTATAGAAGTTTTATTTTGAAATCAATGATATAAAAGGTACTAAAAATGTGTCTGTTGAACCCTTGTCTAAGTTACCCAATATTTAATCTATAAAACCAAAATAGATTAATAACTACTTTCCTGATGAAAAACTATTTGCTACTTCAGTAAAAAAAATTTCATGGTTTGTATATTATGATAACTTTATATCTATAGTGTTTATTCCATAGGAAATTTCCTAGAATCAAAAGAAGATATTCATTTTATATTTAAAATATTTTTTCTGTGATGATATTTTACTATTTATGATGTGTATTAATGGAATTATATGGAGATGTGTGGATAAAGAATAAATGTTTCCCATCCCTAAGAGATTTCACTCTTCTTCTTGGGGTAGAAATCATGTGGGAGATTGAACTTTCCAATAGTTTTTAAAGCCTTTTTTCTACTATAACACTCTATTTAAAAATGCTAAGAGTATTACCGTAGGTTTTGAAAAATGTAATTGGATTGATATTTTTGAAGAAAACATGACACATCAAAAAAAGGAATTCTATAGGTGGACATTTTTTATGATAGGGGTTTAGACATCATGAGACCATTTCTATACTATAATGGGAATGAGAAAATTCTTGTGGTTGTGGACTCTGTTTATAAAGGGGTATAGGTTGTTTCACTTTCAAAAAACCTTTCAATTAGTGTTTTTAAGTTCATTAATAAGAATATATTTACAATATTTGGACTTCCTAAGTGATTCACCAAATATAACAGTACCCATTTAAAGAATTATAAGATGAAGGATTTATTTGAGAAATATGGGTGTGCTCATAGAAATGGAATAACATATCACCCATGGTCAGGTGGATATGGTGAAATTTAAAAAATAGAGATTAAGTAAATTTTAAAGAGCATAGTATCTGGTTCTAGGAAAGATTGGTTAGTTATGCTAGATGAAGCTTTGTGCACTTGTAGGACTACTTATAATATCCTGATTGGGATGTCTCCTTCAAAGTTTATCTTTGGAAAAATAAATTTTTATCCATATAAAGTTTTATAAATATTATTTTTTGGATGTGAAGGCCTTGAATAATGATTTTAAATATACCATAAAAAGGACGTGGCTGGATTTTAATGAGCTACATTAGAATAGAAATGAATTACATAAAAATACTAGGATTTATAAATGGAGAAAATAGTTTTTCGAAGATTATGTGGTTCAGAATAGGGACTTCAAAGTTGGTCAAAGGGTCTTGTTTTTTTATTATAGGAATAAAATTTTTCTAGGTAAACTTGAGATAATGTCTTTACGTCCCTTCAATTTCTGAGGGTGTTACTAAATGGGGATTCGGTGTCAGTTAAAGAATGAAATTACCATTTTGACTAATGGTCACTAGATCAAACACTAATTCAAGGGGATACTAAAGATATTGTATACTATATATTTGTTTGAAATTTGAGCACCCACTAAGTCAAACTAATGACTATAAATTCCATGCTTCATGGTTTCTAACCCAAAAATACTCATCTTTACTTTCTTCTATCAATAAATAAATACACGTATTGTCTAAATTGTTTGTATTGTTATTTATTTGGTCACTCTCCAACCATGGGTTACATTAACTTACAGTCACTTTTCCTCTCATAGTCACTTTAATCATCTTGGTTGATCCATCCCTTGGTCATAATTTCAAGTTGTGGCAACTAATTTACACTATTGGTTGATTGAACCCACTCACGATTCATTAAAAGTCCTTATTATGATCACTAAAATCCACTTAAAAATTTCAATTAATTGTAATAGCATGTCAGTTATAGTTATTTGAGTCTTCTTTTAGTCAGCTTATTCCCTGGTGGAATTTTAACATGCATATAATTTACCTATCGCAAGACCCTCAAAGTAAATTCCATTCTATTGTTAGTCTAGGACTTTATGAATTTTCAAGATCATTCAGTGGGTTTCTAGTGGGTGTTAAATTGGATTCTTAAATTTAATAACTACTTCTTGGTGTAGATGATTACTTTTCTCTTCATATACTCTATTTCATCATGTGCTCAATTGGCTAGGCAAGGTCTCTAAGGTTGTCAACAAATAATCAATCATTATTTTTATATTCAATACATCTATTTACAAATTTTCAATGTGTGTTTTATTCTCACATTTTGTCAATTAATATATAATATTATGGTTTATTGACCCACCACAGATGTATTTTATTTTCATGCTCAGTCCTCACATGTGGGAAATTTGATTTTGTTCATATGGTCACATTCCATAGGCTTGGTATGGTCTATTTTTTTGGATTCCCCGCACAGTTGGTTGTAATCCAATGTAGCTTTCCATAGTTAGTGGGATCTTGAGAAACTATGTAACTTTAACACCTTGAGATTTTTTGAATTTTTATCTTTGGAATTAATTTAACCATTTTGATATTTTTCATTTCACACAACACTGAATATAGTTTTTTTATATAAAATCACTAAGTTTGGATTGTGTTATATGCAACACCAAGTTAATATTTCTCTATATGAAACACTTATACTGGCTTGTGATACAAAAAATACTATATTTGTCTTCTGTTACATACAATATAGATTCCTTTAGGTTTCTTTCTTTACAAACCAAAAAACGTTTTACTGTACTAAAAAAACTCTTAATATTGTAATTTAAATATCATTATAGTTATGAACTAACTATTGGAAAAGAAGTTACGAATATGATTGACTAATGTTTGAAAATATTATTTATAAATTTATATAAAATGATTCCTTATATTATCAATTAGCTAGAAATGAAAGTAAAAACTATTTTAAAATAAATAAATTCTACTTCTAAGAAAAATATTTCTCTATGTAAAATTACCATTTTATATCAGTAAATTAAACAATAAATTTTTGAGGAATGTTTTTTATATAATTTATATTTTATGTATTCAATAAAAAAAATTACACTCATCTGATATATTTTATAGGAGTAAGATATGAATAAATCCAATTATTTGAATTAAACAAGATATTTTTATAAAAAGTAATTTACCACCCTTTAATGTCGAACATATTTTAAATATATTTTTTCAAAATTTTATAATTTTTATTAGAAGTGAAAATATAATTTTTTAAAATCATAATATCAAAATTTAATTTGGGTAAATTTTTGGTATTTTTTGGATAAGTTTTATTTTTTGATGAATATTTTAAAACATTGAATTTTAATTGAAAAATACTTTTTCATCAAATTTATTTATATAGATTTATTAAATTTTAATTTATTTTGAAGTATAATTAGAATAATTATAAATAAATTATTCTAATTTAGGTCATTGGAATCAATTCTACATTGAAATTGGATATAAAAACAATTCAAACTTTTGAACATCTTCAATTTGAAAACTCGTTGTTTTTCCCCATCTGTGAGAATAATTTTAAATTAATGTATTAAAATTATATGATTATAATTTGGAAAAATGGATTTAATATTTTTAATAATATTAATTTCTAATTTATAAAAATTTGAACTTAGTTTTTTAAAACAAGGATTAGTGAATATAATTAAAACTAATTACAATGATTAAGGTAAAAATGAGCTTAATTAATGACCAAACATAGAATATAAGGTGTAAAAATAATCCTATACTTATATAAAAAATATTTTGTGGTCATATTTTTACCATTACCCCTAAAATGATTTATAATGGTCCATTTTTTACCCTTATGGGACAAATAAAATGCGGGGATCACTTAAATATTTTCAACAATAATCAATGTGTCCTTTTCCTCGCTTGTAAAGGGAATCCAGTAATCCCACCCCCTAAAAAACTCTAAATACCTTTGAATCGTCAATCTACTACCATAATAATCTCAAAAAATCCATAAATTCATCCTAGAAGCCTCAATTTTGGCAGAAATCCATCCAAGGAATTACTTTGATGCAAACCAAAATGAGTTACTCGAAAAAGAGGTAACATTCTTCAATGTGCATTTTTATTTTATTTATTTCTCCACCGATTAATTTATTATTATTCCATTATTATATAATGAAATATTTATACTAAATATACTAAGTTTTTTTAATTATAAAGTTTTTAACTACACCTACACACACTTCCATCAAATGGGTAATGAACTTATTGTTCGTGTGTACGGGGGACTACCACCACGCAAAATGATGTCAATCGTTTTTCCTTTACCACATTATATGGTAGGGTATTATGATGTAAATAATATTTTATTATGATATTTATGATGTCTTTATGATTTTTTAATTTTTATATAAACCATACCTTCATGATTTCCATTTTTTGGGAATATGATAACTTCATTTGTGGATGTGTGGACTACCACCTCCTCAAAGAAAAGTGATTTATTCCCAATCTACATAGAATGAATTAATGATAGGTTTGGCAACAATATATGATATATATGACATAATAATTATAATTTAATTATAATATATATATGTGTGTGATATTTATATAATTTTTTACCTTTTTAAACGAATAAAATATTCATATAAGTAAGAGTATCAAGAATAAAAAGTCAAAACATATATGAAGAACAAAGAAGTTATTACTTGAAACATAACATTAAAATTAATTTTTTAACAAATGGATAATATAGAGGAATAATAAAATAATTTCTGTTATGATATATAAAAATACAGTAATGTGTTATATTTATAATAAACTTATATTTATTATACAAGGTGTTTGGAAGTGTATGAGGAAATTCAATACTTAGGTTAGGGGTTTTCTCATCTCACATTTATTTTTGTGAGAATTTTTCATTATTAACCACTCATTTATTTTTTGTGGTGTATATACTAAAAAAGAATTTATTCTACGATTATTATACTTATATTTATGGGTATTTACATATCCATTTTATTATCTTTATTTCATGGGGGTTATGGTTCAAAATTTTCCAAATCAGTAAAGTAATTTTACCTAAATATGTCTCCTTTGAGATATATTCCATGTTTGGAACATATATTTTTCTATTATCTATATGTGCTACCATTTTACATGTTATATAATTAATATACTTATTTTAATGATATTTTAAGCTTCATATAATGTTATTATTTCCATAGTATTATTATTCAAGTTTTCCAAAGTGGTAACGGTTAACTGCAACAATATCTTATTTTATCAAAATTGCTTATGATTAAACTTCCATTGATGAAATATTATGATCCATATATTAATAACTCCCATGAATTTTCTAACCCTTTTTTTATTTATGATATCTAAATGTAATTGGACCATTTTTCTACTCTTTGGTACTTAAGATAATTAAGAATGTATTTTTAAGAAAATATGACTTTATTTCTCTCTTCAGTTAGAAATTTGTTTTAATCACAAAACCATGTTTTCTAAAAAAATAAAACATATTTTACTATAATATGTAAAATAAATTTTTACCAAATTTTTACCTTCTTAATAAAAAAATGATTTTAAAAGGAATCTCCTTGTTCTTTTCTAATCAAATCACTTTCCTAACCTTTTTACACATGACAAGGAATGTTCAGAATTTACAGATTTATCCAACATCATGATCGTCATTTCCTTAAATAATCCTTTAAAATTTAAAAAGGTTATTTTTATTTAAATTTTTTTTCCGAATATTATATAAATTTATTGTTTTGAAGTGGTTTTCAAAGAAAATATGTTTTAAAAATATTTATGATTTCAAAATCATTTCTAAAAGTGGAAATGATATTTCATAAACAAATGTTCTAAATGATTTTTAAAATATTACTTTATAAGTTTCTCAAAGTTTTTTATAAAGAAAATTATTTGGGAAATGTTTTATGTTTTAAAAAGTAATTTTCAAAAAATGTTATTTTTGTCAAGAAATTATTCATGTGATCTTTTAAAAACCCTTCCTCATATAAGTTGAATTCATTTGATATAGTTTATTCTTTACTGGATAAATGATCCAAGACATAATTATTATTCTTTCTTTGAATGGTTTATGATTAAAAGGACAAGTTTATTATGAAGCTTGTTTCACTTCCATAGGTTTTACGATGATAAAACTATTATTAAACCCACTTCCTTTCATAGGTTATTCTATAATGAAATGATTATCAATACTATCTCCATTTAAAAAGTTATGATATGATTAAAATTTTATAATACCCATATCATTCCATGGGTTATGATATGTTTTTTATGAAATCTATCCCTTTTGTGGTTAATGATATGATGGATGTTTTTTTTATCTTGGGTCAGATGCATATATGATTTAATTATATGATGGGTGAGACCTATATCACCCAAAAATTTATTGGGAAAAAATGGATGAATCAAGAGTATATATGTTATTCATGAACCTAATTACATGTTTAAAATTTTATGCATGGAAATGGTTTCATGTGAATAAGTTTATGTGTAAACCTGATTACATGTTCACAATATTATGTGTGAACCTGAATACATGTTCACTATGTTATGAGTGAACCTGGTTTCATGTCCATAAGTTTATGTATGAGCCTGATTACATGTTCACAATTTTATAAATGAACCTAATTACATGTTCACAATGTTATTTGTGAACCATATTAAATGTTTGCAATGTTATGTGTGAACCTAATTAAATGTTCACAATGTTAAGCATGGACATCATTGCATGTCCAAAAGTTTACGTGAGGTCCAAATTTTATGTCTTAAACCTAATGAGAAAACATTTTTACATTTTCACATGTTCATAATGTTATTGGTTGATGTGTAAGCCTCAAATTTATATCTTATGCCAATATTATGCTACCATGACTTGTGTTCTTTGATTTCTTTATGATTCATGCCTTATGATCTGTCAATATTTATTCCATGATTCATTCTTATTATATTTCATAAGTAGGGTATGATATTATAATGATATGATCTTGTTATTATACCCTTATGCCCATTTTATACATACATATATCACTTTTTTACCCTTACTGAGCATTTGAGATTGCCTATTTCTTATGTTTTCATTCCATAGGTTATGAAAAAATGTTTTAAGTAGGATTAATAAAGGGAAAAATATTTAATGGAGATGTTGAAGATCTTTCAACAAGATAGAAGATTATGATTCCATGTTTCCAAATACACCAAACTATTACAGTACTCAAGCATATACTTTTCTAATGTGTTGAATATTCATCTAAAATGATGTAATATCCATTTATGTTATGTCTGGGTAACTATAGTTGGTAATAAAGGAAAAATTTAGTCATCCTTTGGAAACTAGGATGAGAAAACTTTTGTGAGATACCAATGTATATTTAAAAGGATATTTCTAGGGATGTATCTACGTATATTCCAAAGGTGTCATTGATTTAAAAGAAGGTTCCAATATTTAGTTATCCAATAAGTAATTGTTTATGATTATGTAGTTTTTTTGTAGGATAAGTGTTTCTCACACTATGATTTATGGACTTTGTTAAAAGAGGGGACTTGAAGGATCTGGGCTAACATTGAATATTTCATATTTGTAAAATATGGGCATTATTTAAATTGATATCCTAAGTATAAATCTCATAAAGAGAATTAGGAAGGTGACGCAAGTATTGGTTGTACTACTAAAGGTAAAGAGACCGAGAATAACCTATGAACTATATGGGATGTTCTAACAATATTGTTCACATGATTAAATTTGGGTTAAGATACCTTAATAAATGATCTATATTATATATTCAAGGAAAGGGGTATTAATTAATAAGATGATAAATCCTAAGTAATGGTTTAAGAATATAGTTGAATAATTGAAGTGTATATGTATAGGAATTCAAAAAATATGTGATATTATTCATGTAGTATATATTTTCCATTAAGTATTTGAAAAAATATATTGAATGGATTTGATGACCTAGAAAATTGATTTAATAAAAAGGTTATATTTTGATCAAGGGAAGGTAACCCTTAAACTGTTCTCCATATTATGAAAATTGTGTTTAGCATGGGTGAAGATATGATTATAGGTTAATTAAATTAGATAATATTTATTACCATGGAAGTGATTATTGATTTTTTGTTGAAGTGTATTATACTATCATAGATAGATTTTATGAAATTTTTGGATTTAAGTAATATATCTAATAAAAATTGTAATAAGAAAACATGCATGTTTTTATAGGGATTTAGGGTAATTCTTGTTATTAACATGTTTCAAAACAATACACAATGAATGTATTAACATGTTGGGTATGTAAAAATAATATTTACTTTATGATATATTTGGGATCAATGTTAAGCTAGTTTTGATAAATTTAGTAACCTTATTTCTAAATTTTCAGACTTTTATCTTTTAAAAGGTTATAAGTTTAACCATTTGTGGAATGGTTTATGTTAAATGTCATATGAGGTTTTAGAGAATAAATTATTATCTCACCAGAAGAGGATTTATGAATATTGGATAACTTTTTCTAACCATTTTACTATTATTTTAAATAAAGAAATTTGGAATTAATTATCATTCTACTTTATGATCTATTAGTACTTTAGGAAAGATAGATTCTCCAACATTTCTTGGAGTAAGGGATGAAGTGGATATCAAGAAATAGAAAACCAAAGTTTGAGATTCTTTATGTCAAATGGAATGAAATAACATAAGTATATTTTATTTTTTAAATTATTAAAATTTAGGAAAAGGGTTGTGAAATTAAAAAAATCCCTTTATCATGATTTTTTATGATATCAATGACCTTTTTCATGCCTCTTTGTGTTATGTCTTCGTAATCTATAACTATATACTAACTATGTTATCTATCACTCTCCATAAAAACTTGGTAGTAATATTTATCTTCCATTTCCATGTATTCACTTTATACCTATGTAATTCTATGTGGAAACCCAGTTATGAGTTACTTTGGTTAACCATTACAGTTTTGAATTTCTTTTTTTTAATGTAGTATTAGTATTAATTTTTACGATGTAGGTTTATATAAAAATAACTTTCATGTATTAAACCTTTGATGAACCAAAGAAATTTTAGGGAGAAATTTATTTTAAGGGTCATATAATGTAATACCCTGAGATATTGTGAATTATTTTTTTCAAATAAATTTAATCTTTTTGATATTTTTCATTTCATGCAACACGGAATATAGATTCTTTCATATGAATGAACTAATTTTTTATTATGTTATATGGAACAACAAGTTAATTTTTAGGTACATGAAAAAATTAGATTGTATTGATATACAAGAAAAACTATTTTTGTCTTGTGTTACACATAATACTGAGTCCCTTCGATAGCTTGAGTTACACGCAAGGCCAAGTTTTACCAAACAAAAAAATACTATTAATATTGTTATTAAAATATTATTATCATTACCACCTAGACATTAGAATGGAATTTATTAATAGGATTAAATATCATGTGAAAATATAATTTACACATGTATACAAAATGATTCTTTCAGTTATCAATTACTAAGAAATGAAAGTATAAACTATTTGAAAATAAATAAATTTCTCTTCCAAGAAAACTATTTCTCTATATACAAGAACAATTTTATCTCAATAAATTAAACAGACTAATTTTGATGAATATTATTAATAAAATATATATATAATATATTCAATTAAATTTTTTACACACATACAATATATTTTATAGACATAATATAAGAATAAATCCAATTATATGAATAAAAATTGGTATTTTTCTAAAAGGTAATTTTACCACCTTTTAATGGAGAACCAATTTTAAATATAATTTTTGGCTCATATATAATTTATATTTGAAAAAAATGCAATAAATTTCTGAAATAAAAATATCAAAATTTACTTTGGGTTATTTTTTTATATTTTTTAATAAGTTTCATTCTTTTATGAACAATGAAAAACACTAGATTTTAATTGAAAACTACTTTTCATCTAATTTAGTAATATATTTAAATTATGTTTTAAAATATTTTTAATGTATAATTGGATCATTTATACACATATTAATAAAAATTAGGTCATTATAATCAATTTCACATTGAAATTTGATTAAAAATAATTCAATATTATGAAAATGTTCGCTTTAAAAACTTGTTGTTTCAACCTATCTATGGGGATAATTTTAAATTAATTTCCACCAATTCTATAATTATAATTTGGAAAAATCAATTCCATATTTATAATCAGAATAATTTATAGTTTCTAATAATTTCAACTTAGTTTTCTACCAATAATATTTTTGAAATTAATTGAAATTCATTATAATGATTATGGTAAAACAAGCATAATTAATGACCAAACTTAGAATACAAGGTGTAAAAATGACCCTAAACTTGTCTAAAAATTATTTTATAACAATATTTAGACCATTAATCTTATAAGTATCTATAATAGTCCATTTTAAACTTTTTGGGATATGTAAAACGTGGGATTCACTCAAATATTTTCAATAATACCCCATCACTACTAGAAAACAGGGCTATAACCATGGACCTATAGCCACAGTTTTATAAGTCTGTGGCTATAGATTAGTTTATACCCATAGTTCTATTAAAACTGTGGCTATATCATAATTTATATCCACAGATTAAAAAAATCTGTAGCAATTTTTTTTACTATCAATCGGGCTCATCCTCCCCATTCTGCAACTCCTCTCCTCCCCTAATCCGCGAGCTCCTCCTTCCCAGTCCATGACACTCTTGGAGATGCTCTCTGTGATGCTCTCCTCCTCTCCTCCCTCGATCCGCGAGCTCCTCCTCCCCACTGTCAATGACTCCTCGAACCCTTGACCTGGACCTGCTCTCCACACACTCCTCCCCGACGTCACTGCTACACTTCCCGACCATCAGTGTTTCATGGCGGCCTCCCCACCCTCACGTTCGACTTTCTCCTCCCACCCTCGACCCTCTCCCCCAACGAATACTCCTTCTCCCTCACTTTTCCTCCTCCCTCACCATTCCTCCAGAGACTAAATGGTCATGGATTCTATCCTGTAAGTTGATTGGACTTTTAGTTTTTTCCTTACCCACACGCTTGGTTTCTCATGAATATGTGAAATTTGTAGGAAATTTGAAAGGGGTTTCAATGCCGAGCTTCAGAGTTTAGGAGAAATTTTGAATAGGAGTGCGCAGGATGAGCCGACTCATCTTGCTTAATTGGTTCTGGGCATTGATAACAGGTTTTTAAATATATTTGATTTCTCTTATTCCCTTGCGTTTTTTAAAACAAGTGATATGACATCCCTTCATATGTTTATCCCTTCATTTGAGATGATCCTAAATGAACTCCTCTGTTTTGAGAGGATTTCTCAAGATAACACAGAATCTTCAGGAGGTCAAGCTCTCCACAAGAAAGATGTATTTTTTTCTGAATGGATTTGGTATGTTTCCACACCAAATTATCACAATCCTTATGTGGGTAGGCCTGGTATTTTTCCTACACATTCAAACTAGTAATGAATTCATTCTTACTTTAAAACACTCAAATAAGTACAATTGAGTTGGTGGGGATGGATTTTTTTCCTAGATGTCAACTAATTGTTTCAAAATGTAGCCTTCTTAGTAATGTTTCATTATTGTTTTCTATTAAAAGTTCATGAATACAACACTAGAGTCAGAGTTAATACCTTTTTGATAGTGGACCAACTAGCCATAGGGAGGTGAATTAATATTGTGATCTTGGTACTGGAAACGATTTATCTTTTTTGGGGTGTATAAGAATGGTAATGTGTACCTAATAACTCATGGTCCCTTTTCATGTTCACTGGGAATGGAAAATAGGCCACGTTGAAGGATATGGATTCCTAAATAAATATATAATATTATATATACATAATTATAGCCATACTTAATATTTACAGGTTTGGTGAATCCATTGACCTTGTAAGAACACAATGCAGTTTACTAGAAAAATCACCATAACTATTCTTGATATGAAACATATAATTATCTTACTAGTATCTTACACATATACATTATTTAACATAATGGTAATATAAATGAACATAGTTATAATATTTTGGTTTTCTAGGTTATGAAGATATGTTTTAGGTATAAGTACTAATGGTTGACATCATTATGGGATATTTTTATGACATTTGATTACGATTGAATATTTTTTATGATTAAAAAGACACAAAACTATTATATTCCTTAGGAATGTATTATTGTAATGTAACTTATATTCACCTAATATTATGTAATATATTTTTATATTAACCCTGGGTTGCTATACATTCCATTTATATTGCATGGTTGGCGGTATGTTAATGTAAATTATGATACTGTGATGCGAAACCATTGCACCTTGGATAAGATAATTTAACAAATTTGGCACATTATTTTGTAAAATTTATAATATCCTCAGGTTATTTTGTGACTTTTACCCCTCTTGGATAGAGGAAATCACATGGTTGGTGAACATCTTGGAAAACCATTATGTCAAACCATACATCCCTTAAAAAGTGTGAATTTCCCATTTCCCCCCATTGATATTTATCATTCCTCAACAAATATTCTCCTCATTTCTTACCCTTTCATCCATGGTTACAAAAAAAATGCCCAAATCATTCCAAGGGTGGATCTCCTTTGATTCTACACTGTTCAGAGCGCCCTTGGTTTCAAATCGATGCTCCGTGTTTCTCTAATACTTCTCTTTCTTCAATTTTTTAGATTTAGGTTTGTTTACTTTTCTATCTTCTTCTGAATCCCTTAAATTATTTTTTTCTAGTGTATATTAGGATGGGGTTTTGAAGGGTCTTCGAATCCGGGTGATTCTCCAAGTTTGTGCATGTTTTTTCTTCATAATTGAAGTATGTCATCTACAAGTTATATCCAAAAGTTTTATTGTTAATTTGTTCATGTGATGTTCTGTTCATGATTCTATATTGTTTTAAATTTGATTCCTTTGTTAGGGTTTGGTAAAATGGTTGGATAAATGATAAAATGAACACCTCATGATCCCCGTGTGATGTGTGGAGGATGATTTCACCTGTTTAGTTCCACCCATGGGTTGCTTCAACATTTCTCAACATGGAAAATTGAAATATTAAGAATAGGGTTGATTTGTGTTGAAGTAAAGACCATGATAAATATGTTAAAATTTTAGATAAAATATAAGAGTCACCAATGGTTGTTTTTTCAAGTTATTGAAAAAGGAAAATGGTATTATTTGTAATGATGTGAAAAAAATTAAATGGATTAATGTGAATCAGGGAAATGGATTATGAATCTGGGATGTACATGCGTAAATAGGTTAATTCATAAGAATATAGGAATGCGATAAATGGTATAATGCACCTAAATTGAGTAAACAGTTATATGGGTTAAGTTATTGGTGTTGATTAATATTCTAAATGGGTTAAGGTATGAAAAGGGAAATGGGTCAAATGGGCTAAGCGATATAAATGGGAAATGTGTTAATGGGTTATGTATTGATATTGTGTCATATGAAAATAAATATGAATTGTGATGTTTGTGTGTATGGAATATGTATGGATGCGATATGTTATATATGGTTAATCAATACATAAGAATGTGATCATGGTCTGGTTGTATGGGGGGAATTGACTTCAGTTTCAATACACACGGGTTGGGTTGGATAGAGGCTCTAAACCCCACCCCTTTAATACATGACTTAGGGAGTCATACTAAGGATATATTCCCTTAATAGTTTGTTGGATATGACTATATGGACTAAGGCTCCTTGGTAAGTGTAATTATTTGGTTATGATATGTTTATCCCTAGCGAGATAGGGAACATGACTTATTCACTTATGCATAGTATTTTACCATATTAGGCCATTGTTTAAAAGATATAAATGCCTAACCTATTTCAACTGGGATGAAAATTAAATATGTTATTAAGATGGTATAAGTGATAAAAATGGAAATAACGAAAGAAATGGTTAATGTGTATATAGTTAACCGATAATACCTAAGTGTTTTTTTTGTTTTCTATCTTATTTACATTGAACCTACATACACTATCTGTTTAGACTGGATAATTTATAGACATCATTGTTGATGTCCTACTGAGTATTACCCACACCTTTACTAGACCATAATTGGGTACCTGAGATTATTTCATCGTTGTATGTCTGAACAAGGGCAAAAGCCCTCTTCTGGGGAGTTTAGTTGTCTTTGGTAAGAGCATGAATGGGGATAAAAGAATTGGAGTATGGACCCATTTTGGGGATTCCATGGTTTCAATTAATTATTGGGTTTCTTTATCAAATTGACAATGTTATCTTGACATGATGTATTATTGTTTGGTTATAGTCCATACCCTATTGGGGAAACAGTTTGTAATTCATGTGTCCAGTTATTGTTTATTTTTTCATTTAATTCACATGGTATCTATTGTGCCTTACACCGGTAAGGAGGTTTTAGAATCCCCACATGATTCCTCATACCCATACTACATGTAAGAAACCTCTGGTTTGTGTAGGGTGTTAAGGGGGTTCAAAACATGAATGAAAGGATAAAAGTGTCCATTATGTGCATGTTACATGGTTGGAACATAGTTAGAGTAAAACACATGACCTTGGAAAGATGAATTTCATACTGATGGCACATATTTTTATAAACTGTGTGAGATCCCTGATTCAAAGTGTGACTTGGACCCCTCTTGGACAGATATTGGTGCACGGTTTGGGTATGTTTTGGAAAACTATGTAACAAAACTGTGTGCCCCTTAAAAATTGAAATTTTCAATTTCCCCCCTTGTATTTATCAAACCTCACTCAATTTCTCATCATTTATTCACCTTGAAACCATAGAGATGATATAAAATTCTCATATCTCTACATGGGTTGATCTCATTTTATTCTATTCCATTTGAAGCACCGTTGGTTTTGAATCAAATCTCTGGGTGAGTCAAATCCTTATATTTCTTCACTTTTCGTATTATGGAATGTGTAGTTTCTCATGTTCTTCCAATAACCGAACAACATTTTTTCTTTTTAGGTCGTATGTTGCTGTTTTCAATGGTGTTTGATTCTGAGTTAAGGGTAATGGTTGAGCAAGCAGTATTCTTTAGAATAGTGGTATGTGGTCTATATGTTTTATATAATTGTTTTATTATTGATTTTTGAATTTGAGGTTGTGTTATTATTTATCTCTTGTTGGGAATTTTATTTCTTTTTCAGGGTTTGGTAATTTGGATGGAGAAATGATAAAATTAACCCCTCATAATTTTTGTGTGATGCATTAAGGATTGTTTTACCAGTTCAGGGCCACCCATGGGGTTCACCAACATTCCTAAACATGGAAAATTGAATTGTTAAGTATATGGTTGATTTGTGTTGAAATAAATGATAAAATTAACCCCTCATAATTTCTCTATATGATTGATTTGTGTTGAAATAAAGAAATGCCATGATTTTATAATAAAACACCTCTAACGGAGGTGCGCTGTCTTATAAACCAAAGAGTAGTGATAGCTATTTGTATCATGTTTATATTTGGTTTGAGTCTTTCATATGCCTCTTGTTGGTGTTTTTTTTAGGCTAGTTAGTTTTTGTTTTCTTTGAATAATATAAATTGGCTTATCATACTCGTTTAACTCAAATGACATTGCCCGAGTAGGCATATGCCTTGACCATGACACTTTCCTTTTCACGCATTGAGTATTATAAATAAAATTTGCATGTTTAGGTAAAGTGAATGAATTTGTAAATTGTTTGTGTAGGGTGTATGATTATTTTCCATCGTATTGTTTCCCTTTAGATGTTGCGTCATTGTGCAGCTCGCTACAACCTTCTCTGGCGATACCTTGTTATAGAATATTAAATAGTTGATTTGTTTTATCATCTGTCGGTGGGGCGATGGTCAGAATGTTGCCCCGCCTCCTCCCACTCCCTTCACTCCTAGACAGAAGATGCTGCCCTGCAGAAGTCGCTGGACTGGGACAGCATGCCGCGGTGACGCCTCAGTCACGTCACGGTCATGCCGCGGTCACATCCCGGTCACACCGTGGTCAAGCCGCGCTAATGCTGTGATTTGGTCCTGCTCCAAGATGACACCCCATGATGGTTCACAGTGATAGTATTCCATGAGTCTTGTGATCAATGTTGAGACTGACTAATCACAATTTCTGCCGGTGGGGCGATGATCGGAATTTTTCCCCACCTCCTCCCCCTCCCTTCGCTCCTATCCGGAAGATGCTGCCATGCGGATGTCACTGGACCGAGCCAACACGCTGCGGTCATGCCACAGTCACACCGCGGACACGCCGCGGTCACGCCACGGTAATGACGTGATTTGGCTCTGCTCTAGGTTGACACCGTGCGACAGTTCACTGTGATAGTATTCAATGAGTCTTGTGATCAATGTTGAGACTGAATAATCGCAATTTATGCCAACGGGGTGATGTACGGAATGTTGCCTCACCTCCTCCCGCTCACTTTTCTCCTGGCCAGAAGATGTTGCCCTGCGGTTGTCCTTGGACCGGGCCAACATGTCGCGGTCACGCCGCGGTCACGCCGCGGTCACGCCGTGGTCATGTCACGCCGTGGTAATGCTGTGATTTGGCCCTTCTCCAGCCACATCTAGCCCCCTTACTGGAAAACAATGACCTCTTAGGCCAAGAATTAGATCATGGGGAATATTATGCCATGTTTATAAAATTATTACAGTGGTTGTGAATGTTAAAAAATAATCCAATAGGTGATCCATACTACTTTGAAAATCCTTTTGAAAAGTATCCCTTACAGTAGCCTTCTAACAAGGAATTCCCATCCAGAACCCTCTTAGCCTGGGGAAGAGGCCCCACCCTTTCTTGGTAGGACTTTTTCTCCACTAGGAATCTCTAACAAGTGTGTAAGAATCCTCCACATTGGTTGCTGCAGTTGTCACTAGACTAGATTAACTATTTCTACCACTGGCATAAAAACAATGCTCACATCCAATCCGAGTATCTATAGAGGCAATACATTATGGTCTCATAGAAACTATACCAGCCTCCATTAGATTTTTCATGGAATTTCCAACATCAATCACTTCTGGTTTTATGGTATCTACTTCAATGAAAATAAAAATACTCTTCTATTGTCGCTAATTTGTACTTCATCGTGATTTGTTCTGATAGAACATTCAAACACTTTTTCCCTTAGTTAGTGGTTCCATTAGAACATGAACATGTTTCCCTTCCTCAATATGACTTTTATGCTTATCCTATGAATAAATCAGATCATAATGTACCATGTCAGGCCATTCGAGACAGGATTCAAACTTCTCCCCATTCTCTTCATTGTTTATCCCTTTCTGTCTGGACTGAAAATTCCACAAGCTTTCTACCTCTCTATTAAATTCTATTTGATCCACTTCCATGAAAAAATAAAAATAAGATATTACCTCTTCAGGACATACTATTTTGGTTGCAAGCTGCTTATCCTTGGAATTGCGTCTACTAAATGTATATGTAGCAGCTTTGTCACCTCAATTTCCGGAATCTAAACAATGAGACTCTTGCATATCCTGCTATCATACTTTTGCTCGCAAGAACTGAAGCTATTTTTTATAGTTGTTATGAGTTATTGAATCACGATAATATGAGTTTGAATAATTCTCACCTCTGTAGAAAATTTTAATTCCATCATAAACAACAATCAAGCCAATAAAGCTCGTGAACTTCCTCCAACTTCTGCAGCGTGCCTTCGGAAATGGTCACAACTTTCCAATGTTCGTGCCTCCATCAGAGTCGAGGTTTTTAGCATAAATTTTCCCAAAGGTTGTGTCCAATATAAAAACAGCGGTTATAGAGAGAAATAAACTACAATTAATTCATTTATGTCATATTTTTTTCAATGAAAAATGCCTCCATGAAAGAGTCATGAATACCTTTCGATCACAATCATTCCTAACAGAAACTAGTCGCATAAACCATTTACTCAGTGTGCGATGCATCTTAAATTTTCCCCACCTATGTTTTATTTCCCAAATCCTTACTCTCTCTCCAGCTATTGAAAATCTTGGATCAACTTCCCTCCTTGAGTGATTTCCCCATTGGAGTATTCAAAAGTTAGGTAACAAACCTAACAGTAATGAGAGAAGTTGAAAATAGGTAGAAAAGCATTGAACAAATAGACTTGGATCACTTGATATTTCTAGTATGAGAAGAAATGGAGATATATAAGGATGGAGGAGAAGAATCTCAAGGAATAAGACCACCTCTCCGAGAGATAAGGTCGGCACCTCCCAAGTCCCCTACCTCTCAACATCAACTAGCTGAACCAAGCCAATTAATTTGCACCCCCTTCCTGCCATTCTCTCCCCTATTCAATATCTGAAACAAATTCTAACAACCCATCCAACAGATTCCTAACTACAATAGCTAGCCAAAATATAAAAGTATCAATAAAGACAAAATCGCCCCTAATTATTCACTACTTCCCATACACATCCCAGCCACCCCCACAAAAAACTAACCCCCATATATCACTAACATTTCGTACCCATTAAAAATTCATATTATCCTCTAGGTGGACTATGAATATATTTGTTCGATTTCTTAAGTACTGGAATGAAAACATATTCTCAAGAACTGTAACAAAAACCCCTAGAGTCTTTGGGGGTAGCCTAAGCATTAATGTAACTTTTTCCAGTATTTTCCTTAGAGAATAAGTCTTCTGAAGCTCGCTGACCTTACTTTGTTGGCCCATTTTTTGTATCCCATCACAAATAAACCAAACACATGGAAAGACCAGTTTAAATAACAGAGCTTCATGCCCCTGAATAAGAACTTAAAACAGCTCCTCTTTTACCAAAAACACAGGCTGAGAATCAATATTTTTCTCTTCATACCAAATTTTGGAAGCTTTAATCATAAGCACCGTCACCGGTGGGTCTCAACATGCTTGTTCAGAAGCAGAAACAACCATAGAAAAATATGATTTTATTCAAAAAACATTCTAAATTATTCTCAACCAGAAGGATGTAAACTTATAAAAACCTACAGAAGGTATAAAAAAACCCTTTAATATCTCCAAACAGCTCTAAGTAATTGAATGATTCCCTTTTAGTAGGATTTGAAACTATTGTATAAAACAAATCCTTTAATCATAAACACGATCACACCACGGTCACGCCGCTGTCACACCGTGATTTTTCCCTGATCAAGGATGAAACCTCACAGCGGTTCATAGTGATAGCATTCCATGAGTCTTGTGATCAATGTTGAGACGGACTAATCACAATTTTTGCCGGCGGGGCGACGACCGTAATGTTTCCCCGCCTCCTCCCGCTCCCTTCGCTCCTGGCCGGAAGATGCTGCCCCATGGATGTCTTTGGACCGGGCCAACATGCCGCGGTCAAGCCGTGGTCATGTCGCAGTCACACCGCTGTCACGCCACGGTAATGCCGTAATTTTCTCCCTACTCAAGGACGACACCCCGCGTATAAGTGCACTATGGAAGAAGTTAGTACTTATGCACTTTATAAGTGCACTATGCAAGAAATACTAGGTGATTAATAAGGTAGGGATTCCCTTGTCCTTATTTCATAGAATATGAGAGAAGGTTAAGGCACTAGACATCATCAAAGGATAAGAAAATTTATCCCCTCACTATCTAAAATGGGGAGGTTTACAACATTTCCAATAAGGTTGTGGTCCTTGTTACCAAAAGATTTTATAATTAACAACACTCCAAGGATCCAACCTATTAGATATTATAAATTTTGGACCTTAATTTCTATTATAATGTATAATATAGAGGACATTCTAGTATTACCTATGGTCTGACTACACATATCCGGAGGATTCAGGGAAGGCCTCATATTCATCTCTTTTGGGTGAGGTGTCTAAGGGAAGAGGTGACCTACCATTGGAGACATGAAAATACATCCCAAAGGATGGTACACCTAGGTGTGGAATAGGTGGATATAAGGGTCTCGTGTAGGGTAGACTTGGGTGGACTAGAAGGAACACGCAAGATTGAACTAGATGGACTAGAATGTCTCTTGCAGGATAGACCTGGACGACATGAGATTGATTTGTGTAGGATGTACCTATGTGAGATAGAGGTGAATTTAGAAAATAGAAATCCTTGGAAAAAACACTTAGGTGAGGCCTTTCTCTAGGATAGTAGGGTTACCTCAAGTGTCTATGTAAGGGTTTTGTGTAGGTCCTTAGTTTGGGAGGATACCTTAAAGCTAATACTTATGGAATGAGGGTGAGTGGTTACTCATGAGGGTGAATAATTCTTCAAACAATTTAGGAACAATAAAATAACTATTACCCTTAATTACCTCTTTGATTAGGTTTTGGAGAGATACCTGGATGGTTTTGATGGACCATGAAATGGAAGAGGGCAAGTATAGATTTATGACTTATTCTGATCTTCCATATTTCATAAATACAGAGCCCAAGGTCCTATTTATAGGAAATTTTGGGACCCTGGGAGAAGGATATGTCTTTCATAGGGTTCTATAATAGGTTAGTTCACTGGGTGTTGGCACAGATCTCCTTTTCTATGATGACATGCACAAGTTTGGGGTTGCACAACCTGGCCCTGCGTGATGGCGTTGTTAGGGTCTTTTGTTGGGATATATTATGCGATCGATTTTAATATTTTTTGTTCTTAACTTACCAATTATTTGAGGTATTCTCTTTTGAATTTATTCATCTTCATATGGAAATGGGATTGTAAATCAAAACCCTCATGATTTGATCCTATTGGAAGAAGTGTGTCTAATATTTAAGTAATGAAATACTGATGTTGAAATATTCTTTGTTTTTTGGTCTCTAGATTCCCATTTACATTCTTGATTGGTCTTGAAGAAAATAGCATCTTGGGTACCATGAAAGGGATGAATGGGGAAGGATGGGCCTCAAAAGTATGATGCAACGATGTCTTTTATTTGGGGTTCAAGCAGTTAGTCCGTGAAGGTTAGGTGCACATGTCACCCGTGTAGGTGTTTGTGCATTTATAAATAGCATCGATGGATTTAAGTATCTTCTTATCACCTTATCATAGTTTTAGCCACCCTTCATCTATCCCAGTTCTTTTCTTCTACACAGATGTTTCATCATGCTAGTTTTCTGAGAAAGATTTCTGCTAATGATTTTCTCACATACGCATGGTATTCCCTTACCATCATGACACATATACCTAGTTGGGGTGACCTATGTGAGGTCATTTGGGTGAGTGACCAGCATGAGGTCAATTGGGTGAATGGCCTATGAGGGGTCCCTTGGGTGGGAGAGTAACCTGTGTGAGGTTGTATTGGCGAGTGATCTGCAACACATCACACATATGCCAAATTTTTGAATTTATAAATTTTTACAAAAAACAATATTTTATATCCTATGAAAATATTGATATATTTTTATAGATTTGAAATGGATACCCAAAAGGTTAGTTTTTTTAATGAAAAATATTCTTCCCATTTTTTATAAATTATTAAAATGATTCGGATGGATTATTATGAAGTATTTGATAGCACACTCTTGTACTTGGAAAATCATTTAATGAAACACCACCACGAATATCCTAAGAGTAATTATCTTCCACTATATGTTTAGGGGGCTCCAGTAGGGGGGGCAGCTGTTCAGGGGGGTCCAGCAGGGGGGGTAGCTGTTCAGGGGGGTCCAGCAGGGGGGTTCTATTTGAGGGGCTGCTATCTAGGGGGTCTAGGGGGGGATGTTGTCCAACAGGGGGGGTTCTGTCTAGGGGGATGGTGGTTTCTATCTGGGGGGGCTGCTGTCCAGGGGGTCCCGCAGGGGGGTTCTGTCTAGGAGGTGCTGTTGTCCAAGGGGGGATACTATCCAGGGGGGTTTGAGGGGGCTACTGTCCAAGGGGGTCCAGCAGGGGGGGTTCTATCCAGGGGGCTGCTATCCAGGGGGGGTCTGTTGTCTGGTAGGATACAGTGCGAACAAGAAATGAGATGGGTCTGAGGAAACCTTGAGGAATTTCTTGTGGGTGTGGTGTTTCTTGATGATTCTCTTGTGGGTAAGGAGATGATCTTGGATGGGTTTGTTTTCAGAGTCTTCAGATGAGGTTTCCCTATCTAGATTGGATCATGATTTGATAGATGTGATCTAGGGGACCATGGGTGCCCCATGTTATATTATCACTAAGAGGGTCAGTGCTGATTTAATCATTGGTGTCTTTGGGTGTTACCTTATAACCTAGAGTTTTGAAATGTGAGCATATTTTGGCTATTTTTGTAATGTTTTGTTCATGAATTTGATTGAATAGTGTTTTATACCTTATACCAAATATGGTTGAGGTAGTTCCTTGCTTAGGTACTAGAAATAGGACGATAACTTTGGGATATTACTGGATCTTGATTTGACCCTAAGATTGATATGATGTTTTCTTTTATTGGCCTGCTGTTTGTGTTAGACAAGTCCTAGGGAGATAATGGGTGATCTGAATTAGTGCACCCCCTAGTTCAGAGTTACAAAATGGATATAGTGTTAGTGGGAATGGATTTTTAGAACTCATTGATAGTGGTCCTGGATGTCGAGCACTCCCATCATGAAATCTTCTTCTCCTCTATATATTTTAAGTTTCAAACTTATCCACTTGTGAGAGAAGGATATAATCACATGATATTCTTGGAAAACATACTTGATATATTCAACTATAAGTATATGAGGCAAAAAACTTTATAGAAACAAGAGTTTATAAACAAGTAATCAATGCAGTACATAAATCATTCAGTATGTGATGTAAATATAAAAATTAATATTGGCGTTGTTCAATATAACCTCAATGACTAATTAGAATTAGGTTGTCCAGATTTTGAGATTCCATACAGTTTTTCATTATTGAAAACATTAATTTATGCTTTTCACCCCTTGAGGGATGGTCTCACTTTCTTCATCATGGAAAATCTAACTTCAATGGTATTCTAGGAAGGATACTTCATTCTTGTTATACCCAAATAATACAAAATTCATCTATCTCCCCAATTGTTTTATTTAATTCCCTATAAGAATGTATACATAAAATGAATGGGAATAAAGAGGCGATACCTTTCCAGTAGTTTTTTCAAGCTGGGAATTTTTTTTACTAAGAGTATTCCTACTTTTATTACAACTACTTCTATTCTTCTTAGGTCTGCCCCCCTTTTTTCATCCCAGTTCCAATGAAATGACATGTTATACCAGTACTCAAAAGATTTATACCAAAAACTTCTACAACAATATTAATATCCCTTGAAACTTGATCTTCCTTTATATTGATGATTTTTTTGTATAAAATTATGCTTGTTTTCCAAGCATCCTCCAGCCTTTATTTTCCCATTTCCTTGGGTTTTTCCCAATCTCAGGTCATCCACAGGATGAATTTTTTTACACTATTCATAATCCTAAAAATATTCAAATTATGTTTCATAATATTTATAATGAATGGAAACATATTTAGTATCACATGAGAATTTAGAAAAATGTTGTACCTTTTTCATGGGGCTGGTTTTCTCGTCATCCTTGGATGGTTCATCTTGAATGTCCACCGCATTTTCATAGACTTATATCATATTCTTTATAGTGTTTCCAGATTTAAGATTCCTAGATTGTTCCTCATGAAGTTCCTTTTATTTAGCAACCATTTTTGTATTAAGAAATTTTGGTATCGTGTCTTATTATACACATTTCATCATGGACATTTTTATCTCTTCTATGAGATCATTCTACTTCACATTTACACTTCATTTCTATTTTTACAATAGTTTTACTTTCTTTTAATATATGGAATTATGGTCAAAGTAAGAAATAAAATAACCTCTTAGAATATATTCTATATAACCATCCCCTTTTTCTTCTTCTTAACTACTTGTAATGTCTGTTCATCTCTTAACCTTATAGGTATATATGTATATTAATTGAACATTCCATTTTCTTAGTGTTTTTAATGTATGTGCTTATGTTTTTTTTATTTTTCCTGCAATTAAAGTTTGGTGGACGGTGCACGGTGGGGGGGGGGGGGTAATGCAGGGCGTGGGGGGGGGGGGGTGCTTGTGTAGGGGGAGGTGGTGTAGGGGGTGTGTGTGGGGGGGGGGGGATGGTGGTTGATGAAATTTTCATCCTGGGGGGTATAAAACTGTTGCATCATAAATTCATGTGTTCTATGGAAACACTAGAATTTCAGAGTGACCGAGAGATGAGCTTTTAACTTCTTTATATTTGTGCAAGTACAAGTCTCATCTTAAGTTCACTAGAACTTGTTATGTTTACTTGGTCACAGGGAGGAAGCAGTAGTAGTATTTTGTGAGTGTGCACTCAATTTTACTTAGTTCAATGGGTGATACCACGACATTAGATGAATCATGAATAAATGTATAGGAACAAGTATCTAAGGTATTGGAACCAGTGAAAGAATTGGAGGATTCAGATGCATCATTTATTTCAAAGGCATCCATCGAGGAAAAGGATCTTTTTCAGCGTGCTATTTCTCTTGACTTTACAATCAAAAGTCTGCGCTCTTTAATAGGGTCTCTTCTTGATAATAAAGACTTGGATTCTTCTTTATCTGATAAGGTTGGAATTCTACAACTAAAAAGATTTAAACCTTCTATTCTGATTTATCTTGTCCTTTTTCTTCTAATTAATAATCGATTAGTTCTGCTGTAGGCCTCAATTTGGCAGAAGGTGTGTCTCCACCCAAATTTATGTTACTAGAGTGATATATTATTCTAGTGTTTTAATCCCTAAATACTTTATGCTTTTACTTTATTGTAGCTCGATGAAAAACTGCACAAGGAAAAATGTATCATGGCCGATGGCGTGGGAGCTTCCTTTCTCCCTATAAATTCTCAAGGTACTAATTTTGGGTCCATTTTTTTTTCCAAATTTCCCTTACTAGTACAATTTAATTTTCTAATTTCTATCCTTTTCCCACTTATTTGGAATACTAATGGGGTTGGATGGGGATTCTCATGTGTTATCAATTCCATTTCTTCATTTGAACTGTAGGTTGCTTTTGGATGAAGTTTATAGGTCATATCAATGTGCACGCTCCTTGGAAATAGATCCAGTTCAAATTAAAAGAAGAGTACAATCATTTGTATTCTTCTCTAAATCCCATTTTACTTGTCATACAATGCATACATTGCAATCCAGACACTCATGAGGATAACCATGAAGTCCAAAAGTTTCATCACTACATATTAACTTGATTAATTATGGCTCTACTTCATACTTTTATTACTATTTTCTTAGAATCTTCATGTAAATAAAGACAATAAGGATAAAAAAAGAATCAGGAATATACATGGGGGGACCGACAGGGGGGATGGAAGTGGGGGACTGAAGGGGGGAATGGGCAGGGGGTGGTAGGGGGTGGGGTGGGGGGGGGGCTAGCAGGGGGTGGGGGGATAGGGGAGTGGGAAATGGGTAGGGGGAACTGACAGGGGGTGCAGGGTGAAGGAAGTGCATGGTGTAGGTAGTGGAGGGTGTAGTGCAGGCAGTGGAGTGCTGGAAATTCAGGGTATAGTGTAGGCAGTGCAGGGTGTTTTAAAGGGTGTTTTGTAGGGTGTGGGACATTGTGTGATTTAGTTTTCATTCATGTAGTTTTTTTTATGTTCATGTGTTCCAACTATGAGGTACATAATATCATGTACTTTGAGAATGTTTAACTTATGGATGAGGTGTTGGTATCTTAACATATGGATGATGGAAACTCATGTATGATTAACTAGGTACATGGTGTGGTGGAGTGCAGGGTGCAAGCTGTGGAATTCACTATCAGATTCAGGTATGGTTTCTTCCATTTTTATTCTTTGACTCAATTTTAATTAGGGTTTTTGTGGTTTTTGGGTTCCCTATCTTTTTGCAATGCGTTTGGATCTCATTGAGGATAGTGAAGAACCACATGACTGGGATATTCTCTCAACCTTCAAGGATGATGCCTTCTAAAAGTTCATCACAAGGCCTGACTCCTTGGTTCATTTTGGACCAGGTTAGGTTTGCTAGGATATTTTTTATTGGGTTCATTTTTTTGGTTTATTTCAATTGTAACAGGCTCATTTTGTTTGATTTGGGGATATTCAGTTCAATTAAATTAATTTTAGATTCAACCAGGTCTGTTTCATTAGTTTCATTTTTTGCTTTCTCAATTATGCTTTATTGAAGTCAGTTTTTATTGGTTTGAGTCAGTTTGGTTACATTATTTTCAGTTTGGTTCAATTTCATCTTTTTGAAAACCATTTGGTTTGGTTCCACTCTACTCAATTTGGCTTGATGATGTTTAATTTGGTTCTAATCGTATTAGCATGTTATTTATTAGTGTAGTTTATTTGACTAGAAATTTTTGTATCATAGACATATTATCATGTTTTTGGTTTTTGCAATTCAATTGACTGGTGTGTTGGGCAGGTTGGGGGGCTGTCGGAGGGGGGGGGGGGTCGGTTGAGGAGGGGGTTTGTAGGAATGGGGGGAGTGGGGGTGTGAAGTTAGGAGGGGGCCGGTGGTGGGGTGTAAGGTATAGGGGGGTGGGGCAGGGGAGGTGTGCAGGAGCAGGGGGTGGGGGTGCTAGTTCAAGATGGGGAGGGGGGAGGGGGGTTGTGTAGTGAGGAGGGGGCAGGGGGGTGCATGGTGCAGGGGGGTGGGGTGTAAGGTGCAAGGGGTGGGGGTGGGGTGTAAGGTGTATGGGGGTGGGGTAGGGAAGGTGTGAAGGAGTAGGGGTTGGGGGGTGCTGGTGTAGGGTGGGGAGGGGGGCTGTCTAGGGGGAGGCGGTGTGCAGTGTGGAGGTGACAAGGGGTGGGGTGCAAGGTGTAGGGGGTGGGGCATGGGATGTGTGCATGAGCAGGGGGTGGGGGGTGCTGGTGCAGGGTGGGGGAGCTGTTGGTGGGGGAGGGGGGGAGTTGGTAGTGTCCTCCCAACAGCCAGCACGGTGAACCGTGATTGTTTTTTTATGCAGTGGAAAGGCCTATAGCCATAGTTTTAAACCATGGCTATAGAGCTTTAACTATGGTTCTATGAACCATGGCATTTATTGGCATGGCTATAGGGCTATGTCTATGGTTGGAGCCATGGATTTAGGGATATATCCACGGTTCGAACAATGGAAATTGGGATATTGCCACAGTTTCAAACTGTGGCTATAGGATCTGACCTATATCCACGCCAATACCAGCCACAGTTCATGAAATCGTGGCTATAGCCTAAATTTCCAGTAGTGAGTGTTTCCTTTTCCCCACTTGTAAAAGTCCTCCCCTCCACCTTTATTAGCACCTCTCAAGTAATTTTGTCATCTAAAAACAACCCCCATAATCTCCCAACATCCCTAATATCATCCTATAATCCTAACTTTTGTCATAAATCCAACCAAGGAACCCTTTGGTGAAATCCAATAGGAGTTACCTGAAAAAGATGTAACATTCTTCAACATTCATTTCTATTTTATTTATTTCTCCACCAATTAAGTTATTATTATTACATGATTATATAATAAACTCAGTATCCTAAATTTATTTATTTTTTTATAAGTGTTTTATCTACACCTACATGCACTTCCTTTAAATGGGTAACAAATTTATTGTTCGTGTGTACGGCAGACTACCGCCTCGGGAAACAATGTCCTTAATTTTTACTTACCAACTCTTATGGTTGGTCATTATGATGTACACAATATTTTAATGTACTATATATGATATTTATGATGTCTTTATTCTTATTTAATTATTATGTAACACATAACTTCATGCTTTCCATTTTGGCGAATATGATAACTTTTTTATTGGAAGTGTGGACTAACGCTAACTCAAAGTGATGTGATTCATTCACACACAACATAAAATTTATTAAGTATGGTCTTAGTGAATTTATATTATATATATGGAATAATAATGATACTTTAAATATAATATACATTCACATATTTTATTTAACTTCTTTATTTCAATACGATACGAAAACAGAAACATCATTCATGCGTACGTACGACATACCATCTCCATCAATAGTGTACATCATTTCATATTTATATATTTTATATATTATTATAAAAAATATATTCTGAATATATATGATATTTATATCATGTTTAACCTTTTTTTAAGAAGTAAATCAGGATCTAAGTAAGAGTTTCAAGAGTAACAAGTCAAAACATATACGAAGAACAAAAAGGTTATTACCCAAAACATAACATTAACATGGAATTGTTAATAAAAGGGAAATATAAATTCATAATAAAATAATATATGGTATGATATATAAAAATATGGTTCTTTTTTATATTTATAATAAACTCATATTTATAATACAAGAGTTTTGAATATGTATGAAAAAAATCAAGACTTAAGGTAAGGGTTTTCTCATCTCACTTTTATTTCTCTGAGACTTATGACTTATTTGGCACTTATTTATTTTGGGTGGTGTATATATTTCCCAATAATGTATTCTAATAATCTTATAATTAAATTTATAGGTATTTACATATCCATTTTATGATCTTTATTTCTTGTGGTTTATGGTTCAAAAGTTACCAAATCGGTAAAGTAATTTTTTCTCAATTTTACTTCTTTGAGATACATTCCATGGAATGCACCTATATTTTTTATGAGGTCTATATAATTCCATTTTAAATTATATATTATAAATATAATTATTTTAATTATATTTTATACCCCGTGTAATGTTATTATTTCCAAAGTATTGTGATTGAGGGTTACCAAATTAGTAATGGTTTATTACTAAAATCTCATTGTTTGTCGAGATTATTTATTATTATGATTACATTAGTGAAATATTATAATCCATATATCAAGAACTCTCATGAATTTTATTCTCCTGTGGTTATACATGATATCTCCATGTATTGGAACCATTTTTTTTTCACTCTTTGGTACTTAAGATAATTAAGAAATTATTTTTAAGAAAACCTAACTTTATTTCTCTCTTCGAACAGAAATTTATTTCAATAAAAAAACCCTATTTTTAGAAAAAAAAAACTCATAAATGTTTTACTATAATGTGTTAAATATATTTTTACCCATGTTTAAAATTATTAATAGAAAATGTTTTCAAAGGAATATTCTTTTTCATTTTTCAATCAAGACACTTTCTTAAATGTTTTACACTGTAGAAGGAATGTTATGTATGTATATATTTAACTATGATCTTTACTATCATTTCTATGAAGCCTCCTATTAATGTTTACAAGGTTATTTTTAAAGAAAACATTTTACCTAATATTCTAAAAAAATTAAATTGGTTTTCAATGAAAAGGATTTAAAAAATTTATGATTTAAAAAGTAGTTTTTAAAGTGGAATGGATCTTTTCACAAGAAATGTTTTAAAGGTTTTTTAAAATCTTACTTTATAATTTTTTAAAAGTGTTTTTTAAAGAAAAGGATTTTAAAATGTTTTATTTTTTGAAAACTGATTTTCCAAAATAGGTTATTTTCCATAAGAAATGCTTCATGTGATCTTCCAAATCCTTCTCCAGATAAGTTGACATCCTTTAATATAGTTTATTAATTCCTAAGGATATAATCCAATGAACCCATTATAATTATTTCTTTTAATAGTTCATGTTTAAGAGGACAAGTTTTTTATGAATGTTGTTCCTCTTCCAAGGGTTATACCATGAAAAAATGATTATCAAAACCTTCTTCCTTTAAGGGTTAGTATATAATGAAATAGTTCTGAAACCTATCCCCTTTTGACAAGTTATGATTTGATGAAATGTTTATAAAATACCCTTTTCATTTCATGTGTTATGATATTATGTTTATTAAACCCATATTTTTATATGCTTCAAGATATGATAAATGTTTTTTTGTCATGTGGAACATGTATGTATGATTTTATTATATTACGGGTGGGACCTATATCTCCATCCAATGTATTTGGTAATGATGGATGACTCATGAGTATATATGTTATGCATGAACCTAATTACATGTTCACAGTGTTATGAATGGACCTTTTTGCATGTCCGTAAGTTTATATGTGAACTTGATTATTTATTCACAATGTCATGTGTGATTCTGATTACATGTTCACAATGCTATTCGTATACCTGGTTTTAGGTATATAAATTTATTCGTGAAGTTTATTAAATATTCATAATGTTATGTGTGAACCTGATTACATATTTACGATGTTATGTGTTAACCTAATTACATGTTCAAAATTTTATGTGTAAACCGGATTACATGTTCACAATGTTATGTGTGAACCTGATTACATGTTCACAGTGTTATGTGGGGACCTAGTTTCATGTCCATAAGTTTATGTGAGGGCCTGATTTCATTTACTAAACCTAATTAGAGAACTTGTTTCTATTTACACATGTTCACAATGTTATAAGTTGATGTGTATGCCAAAAATCTATATATTATACCAATATTATTCTCTCAGGACTAATTTTCTTTTATTTCTTTGTGATTCATGTCTTATAAACTACTAATATTTATTCCATGATTCATTTTTAATGATCTTTGATATGTAGGGTATGATCCTCTGATGATATTATCATTTTCAAATTCTCTTATGCGCATGTTATACTTATATATCTCCCTTTTTTACCTCTACTGAGAATCTTATCTCACCCTTTTCTTATATTTCCTTTCCCCAAGTCATAAAGAAAGGTTTTATGTAGGAGTACCAAAGGGGAAGATCATTAAGGGAGATGTTGAAGATATTTCACCCAAATAGAAGATTATGTTTCCATGTTCCCAAAGACAAAAAACTAATATATCCCTTGAACATTTAATTTTTTAATGTGATAAATATTCATATAAAATGATGTAATATCCATGCATGTTAATTCTAGGTCACTATAGAAACCCTTGATATTGTACTGATCATATGGAGTAGAAATTCCACTACTTATCGTTGGAGAAGAAAAGTTTTATTCTAAATATTATGGATAAAAATTCTCATAACTCAAACTATTATTGTATTTTTTCACACTTGAACTTCTCATTTATATATTTAATCTTTATGCTTTTTTGGGCTTTGAAATATAGAAACTAGATATCTTTCACAAAGATAAATGGGAGAGAACTTTTGAATGAACTCCAATGAGGAAATCCTCCATATTCAAGGGATTGATCTTCAAATTATTATCTTTAAAGTTATTACCAATAAAATATTCTTAGTATATTATACTATTAAATTTATTATAGGGGTATTTCCAGGGGATTTTGAGTTAAAATAAGTGAATATTTTTTTGTGTGTTTGTTTTTCTTACTTATATCAGGAGAGTAGAAAACCAAATTGAACTATGGTTTCAAAACTGTCTAGGGCCCTAAAATGACTTTAAATTTAAATGTTATTTTTCTCATCCTCGTTCATCATGCTACATTTTGAGATGAATTGTGAATTTTTATGTATGTTCTTAACATAAAAAACTTGATATTTAAAAAAATATATTTTTGTCTAATATTCATGGTGAGAAAAAAAAAATCTTTCATATAACCCATCAAATATTCTCTAAACTATGGAATTATAAAACTTTTTGTGAATAAATTTATTAAATACACTTCCACCTTATGATTTAACTTTGATGACAATGTTTGGTTTTAAGTGTTCGGGAGAGGGTTATTTCACTATTTTTCGTTATTATTCAATGATAAAATTTCTCAATGCCTAAAAAATTCCTTAAAAAGTTTAATATTTGGGTTGCCACAGGCATCAATTTTCTATTTAATATTGTCTTTGTTAGTGGATAATTACATTCCCATGACTAATAAACTAATTGGGGCTACAATTATTGGATGTGCATGATTTTTGAGTGATGTTGTAGACTATGTTTATTAAAATTATATTTTGGAACCAAGAAAGGGGGTTTGGTAGGAAAAATATTTTGGAAATTATAATTTTAATATAAAGAAAAAATAATCATTGAACTTGAACATAAGTAAATTTTCATTTGAAAAAGATAAGACCTCAGGGGTATAACTCAAAATATAGTCATATAAATACTGTTAAACTAGATTAAAATGGTCAATTGGGTTCTCATAGTAAATATTTTATACAATAGACACTAGGAGTGTGAGTAAATGGTGATTCTAAACCCAAATTAATAAGGTGAAATTAACTTGAATGAAAATATTTTTTTGTATCATTGAATTACATAAGTGATCTTTTATTTGAGAAACATTGGAGATAACTATAATTGGAAGTGTTTCTTGTTAAAGTTTTATTTCCACTTAAATTTAATTTTTATATACTCTTAAAACTAGAACATGAATATATATAGAGGTGTGGTTATGAGGGAAATTCAAAGATTATGTATGAAACTTTAAATAACAAATGAGTATATACTTTCTTTATTTTTCGTGTGTGTATTTCAACCTAGACTATCCTTGATGTGAAAATTATCTGAATTTTTTTTCCCATATAAAAATAATTTTTTCTATAAATCAATATTTAAAATTGATAACTTTTTAGCTAATTGTTACATATTTCATTTTTTTATAAGGTAATATAATTTATTATTTTTATTACATTTTTATAACTGCTTGAGGAGAGTTAAATTGTGAATTTATTCCACTATTCTTGATAAATGGGTTTCTTAATGATAAAACAATTGTCAAGTGTGGAGTAATTTTATGTTCATTATTTTATATATTCCATTCCACATCCTTTAAAAGGATTTATTGAATATTACATATCAAGAATGAGATATTTATTGTGAATAATTTTATTTCTATCAATCGGGTGATGGTTCTATAATTCATTAAATATTTTAATGATAATATTTTATTTTTATTCTTTATTATACTAAGGCTCTTGATATTAAATTGAAATGGGATGATTCTTAAAAATAATTCAGTCCTTATTCAATTATTTAATTCCTTCAAATAAATTGTTGGAATATTTTTAATCTTATAAGTTTTTAAAATTAGAAATTTTTAATATTTAACTTTTACTCAAATCATACTTTTTTCAATTTTGGGTGTGCTCATGTTAGGGTTCTTTCCAATATTTCTGATTCCCATAAAATGGTATCTCGATAAAAATTTCAAATATATGAACTATAAAATTTTAATTCAAATTTTAACTAATTGGATATTGTTACTGAGATCAAGATGAATCCATGGGAATTCTTAGGAAGATTCTGGAGCTTAATGGAAGTGCTGAGAAGAGTGATTGTGAGACCTGGGAGTTCTACCATATATAAAGAAACACATTTAGTTGAGGTATTATATTCAATTCAAGAAAAGGTAATGATACTTAGTGATAGGCGAACCATGTGGAGGCTGGGTCCCATGTTCGGACTAACTGGGTTTGAGATCGGTCTGGGAACAAGTTTAAATTTCAACTATATGGATAAAACCTAGAAAATTTAAGGGGAATGATCAAGGTATTAATCATGGACCACAATGTTAATTCACAATCAATACACGTTATAGGTTCTAGAATTGTTGGGAGTGATCAAATGAGAACTAGGAGATTAGGTAGCAATTCATTTGGAAAGGAATCCTCTCATAGTATAAGAATCCCCTTTCTGTATTCCTAGTTTTTTTTATATTTTTGTAATGAAATTCTAAAATTATATATAATAAAATATGATTGTTTGAAAACACTTTTTTGGGGAATGATATTGTGTTGGTAATTTTTATTACTTCATTAATTCCTTTATAGTTTTATTTTACTCTCAACTTCAATTTATTTGGAAGATCATTTATCAAATGAAAACATGAAGATCCTAAGAAAATGATACCTTATTAAATTTCATTTAAACTAATAAATCATATAAGGATAAATATGAAGAGTCTTTATAAATTGAGAGTAACTCACTGGGACAAAAAAACTTATTTTGGTGATTACTTTTCCTATCATTCTGTGAATGTGTGAGTTCTATAGTTGAGAAACTATATAAGTTAATAATTATTATGTGAATATACTAGAATAGATAGTAAACACCCTTTTCAACCATTTACAATGATTTTTTTCATGAATAAATTTAATTTTTTTAAAATAAGAAAATAAAATACCCATACCTCATCTATTGATTGATCCTCAATTTCCCCATGATCTATTGTTCTCTCACAAAAATAATCTTCTTATATACAATTAACTTATCTCACAAGTTGTATGGTTTTATTTATTTTTCTTAATACTTTTTGTTTTATATTTGAGTCACTCTCACTCATTTCAATCCATCCTTGTGGTTCAACACCATTCCCACTAGATATACTCATTCAAAGTAGGATTATAAATAATTAATTTGATTTATTTAAATGAACACTGTTAGTTTTAATTTTTTTACTATATGGGAAGAATTAAAGAGTTATTATAATTTATTTCAAATTATTTGGATGGAATTTGTGATATTTTTTAATGACAAACTTGTCTTGAAATAATAAAATGGTAATTTTTGAAATCAATAGAGGTCATATGAACATAATTTAAATGAGTATGATTTTTGAGTGATTCTTATATATTTTTATTGATGAACATAGGGAATTTAAAACTACTTTTGAAGTGGAATTACATGACTATGAAGAGGTGGTTTTTAACTACACTATGAAAGTAATTTATAATAAAATTTCAAAAAAATAATGTTTTGATTTTATGAGTGGTTTTTATGATTTTTAATTATGGATTTTTAATTTTAACTATTGGTTTACCTTTTTTGGGTTCAGTTAAATCTTAATTTTTCATGATTGAGATAAATGTTTCATCTATTATTTAGACTATTCATCCCATAAATGTATCAATATATCATAGTAAAACCTTATCATGTGATACTTATCATCTTAGTAGATGTTATATTTATAGTTATTGAATATACCCAAACTCGTGAGGGGGTGGTAGAACCAAACCCTTCTCTAAATTCACTTGTCTTTTATGATGATCAGTGTCCTTTAGAGTAAATAGAGTGTCTTGAGAAGATTCAGGGAAAATTTATTTCCCTAGGAACTCCCAAATTCTCAAGACTAAAATAAACCCTGGACTTGTTTAAAAGAAAAATCGAGAATGGTATGAGGATATCGTTCTACCTCAACCACAGGGTAGTATGACCTGGGAATTTCTTAAAACCACATTTATTTAGTGGAACTTCCTTAAAAAGGTAAAGGTGGATGACTTTATAGTGATTTTAATTCTCTAGAAGAGTAATAAAATAATGAACGTGTATGGTAACTATTTCTATAAGAATAATATGGTTTCTTTATCCTATATGTTACTATTTAGGGACTTATTGAAATATTATTTCCATGTAAGAGGTATATATCTAGACCATGGTTCTATATTTTCCCCCATCGAATTTTACTTCATTTTTTAATATGCTAAAAAATTACATTGTGGTAGAGCTGATTCATAAAAGGAAACCCAATACGGGTTTTGAACCTATCTCCTTTGAATTGTTGAGGGTTCTCTATCTTGAAAGAAATAGAATAAGGATGAACTTGGGTTAAAGAATAGGGATGATTTGAGAGGATCTTCACAATCTGTTTCCATTCCCCTAGTGAAAAATTTATTCCTTGTATGATTTCACTATGTTCATCTATGGAATTATAATCCCTCTTATTTTAGATTTTTTAAGACCTTCAATAAATATGGCTAGTTGGGATATATTTATAAGTAATTTAAATTGAATGTTAGAAAAATAAAATGACGTTCAACATATCCCAGATCTGGATACTAGACTAGGGGAACTTGTTTGACATACCATTTTCTTTATTTTAATTCTTCTTATATTTATTTTATTAATTAGTTGGTCTATTCCATTTACTTTTATATTGTTTAATATCTTTTTATCTTCTTAGATATGTTGTTTTTTTATGGATATAGATTTTCCATTTTATTTACTATTTCATTATAGCCTCTTCGATTATGGGATCAGGTTATTCCTTGTGGTATTATCCTTATATCCATCTATAATAGTGTAATTATTATATAACGGGGAGACCCCCCATGGGTATTTGTATTATTATTTATCTACTCAATATTTTTGGGTGTCATTTATGCATTTGGAGATTAGTTTTTATATAATGGTTTTTCTCATTTTTGAATAGTATGAGAATTTTATCTTTTAGTACTCTTTATTTCAATAAACCCTATATGAGTTCCTACTTTTTATATTATAATAGAATGAATCGATCATTATTCATCTTGAGTGAATTTATAGTGGTATAAAGTCAGGTGTTCTAGAGAATATTGATACCATGATATCACTTTTGTGTATTTTCATTCGTGGTAACTAAATTTATTGGACTTAAGGGATTTTGAGAAATATATATGTTTTTTCATTTTTAAGGGTTTTTATAGTTTCATTCTTGGATTTTGATTTCGTAAAATCTGTGGACAAACATTTTAGAATTTTACATGTGTTTTAGTGAACCTTTCATAGTTAGTATGTAGTTGGGTAAATTATGTGGATCTTAGGATAAATGGTGTTACTTTACTATTATGAATAAAATAACCCATCATGGTTGGTGCATAGTTTGGGGAAACTATATTGCTTACTCTTATACATTACAAGAAAACTATGTTATGTGACTTTATTCATAGTCCCTTTTATCGTGATTGGTGCCTGGCTAGGGGAAAAAATTTAACAAAACCATGAGGAATCTATTAGGATCATTCTGTGTAGGTTTGAGAGTTGGTTCGTAGTTTGGTAAACTATTTATCCCACCTAAGTTCTTATTTTTATTAAAGTATAGTTTTTACCTAATAAATTTATAAACAATACAGGGTTTCTTACTTCTTATTTATTTTAACCATCTTTAAAAGAAATCTCCATAAATCTACCTCCTGATTTCAAGCCCCCAAGCTTCTTGAACCTTGATTTTTCATGTTTAGGCCTCCATTTTATTTACTTCTCCTTATATTTCTCTTCATATCCTTCATATTTTCTTATTTATATTCTTCATTTCACTAAGTTTATGTCGTCTTCATTCCATAGGTTAAGGGTTTGATGAAACCTTTATGGTTCTTGACTTATTTGGTGTGACGATTGTTTCATGGGAATCTCATTTTAAATATTTGAAGGTTTTTTATCATCAAAATTTATTTTAGGGATGTTTTTCCATGAAATTTATTTTTCTTGGAAGACCATGTAATTATTAATAATTAAGAAATCCTTTTTCTCAAAAAATATTCTTATTCTTAGACACTCTGATGTTTTATATGGTGTTTTTAGTATTTTTTTTGTTTTATGGATTGACTAAATGGGGGTTATCATGAATTTTTACTACAATATCTTTCTGACAAGAATATATGATTTTTTTGTTAAATTGCACAATATATTTTACAAAACAATTGTAAACCAAATGTTTTTTTAAACATCTAATGATTTTACTTGGAAATTTATATTTATTTAGGGGATTGATTGGTTGATATTTTTTTATCAATGAAATTTGATGAGTTTCATTAATATGTTATCATGTTACTTTTATATGATTCCTTATATTGATGATATTCATGTTATCTAATATTTTTTTTTATATAATTTTAATGCATATAATATTTGTTATTGGACGCTTTTAATATTTAAAATTATATATGTAGTTGGTGCACTATTTTGGGTGTAATAAAACCCTCAATATTAGTATATTAAATATATTAAATATATTAACACACACAAGAATAATCTCAAAAATGTTGGATTATGTGAAAAATAGAGTTTCAGCTGTGGAAATTGAGGACACCGTTGAATCTAAAAATCTTGTTTTGTCCAAGGCCTGATGTAAGTTTCATTCTCACTAAAAATTTCAATAAAGTGCACTAGTTGGAGGAAAAATTCATGATTAAATAAAATAATTAATTTATTGTATATTTAATCACACAACCCCAACCAAATTACTATAAAAAAATTACTATAACTAATTTCTAGGTTTAGAGGAATAACCCTAGAGATTGTAGAGGTGACTTTTGCATTGGATAATGTTAGTAGTGACCTTGGAATCAGGTATCGATCATGGACACATCAGAATTCAGCCCCATCTTTGACAGTGATGATGTGAGATTAGTTCTTTATCTTTAATGGATCCAACATTAAGAAAGTTTATTGTTAATTTTGATTTATCCTAATTTTTATTATTTATGTGGACAAGGATCCAATCTCCCTAAATGAAATCCATGATCTATTTATTTTTAAGGCCTCGATCAACTTTAAGTTTTTATTTAATATTATGAATTAAGAATTTTGACCTAGAACATTAATATTATCTTATTTTTTCAAAACTTTCTCCACCATAAACAAAGTCTAATCATTTTTGGTATTCATCATTGCATTTTCTTGTGTTTTCCTAGATATCCCCCTATATCCTTATCATGTTCATCATTGTCCAATCATTTGGGTTGGTTGTTTGACCATTCCTGTTTCGTGATACCCATGAATTTTTTATTATTGGACCCATGAATTGAAGATGAAGATTCTATTTTGAGGATAAAAATGTGAGAACAGTTTCTGATTACTAAAGATATAATTCAAGTGTTCATTGGATGGTGATATATAGGGTGATAGAATCAAAATGAGAGTTCAATCCTCGAATTAATAATGTTTATAATCAATTTTATGACATCAAATTGATCATTGATCAATAGAGTTGTTCAATATTTAGTGGATAATATAGTAGTAGTAACACATCGGGTGGTGATTATGGAGGAAGTTGGTCTTCTTGAAAATTCAAGAACACATAACATTAATTTTGGAATAACACATTATGTGTGTCTCATAATACTGAAATGGGGTTTGAGTTATGTTAAATACAACATGGTCATGTGGTCGGGGCCACACACCATGTGATGCTAGATAAAATGCTTAGTGTATACAAGATGTACATCCTCAGGGACCTGTATGGATCCACACTCTATGTCTGTTGGGCCATAACCCATTTACCCTTGATGGTATATGACTCGGGTATATGGTGTGCATTTTGAGTACATCCAAAGCCATGGAACATGGAGTAACCCCTCTATAGGCCATGTAATTGGGAAGAGTCATGCCATGTGGAACAAAAAAACATGTCCATCTAAACGACGTAGGATAACACACCATGTACCCCTATGACACATTTTGTACTTTCATTTGTCTTGGGATAATTGTTTCAGATATGAATTTCTCCCTCATTATTTCTAGGTGGAGTTGGTATCTCATGTGTTGGGACTGGAATCCTCCTGGGGATTTGATGCTTCACCCATATGAGCACGGAACTAGGATCCTCTACCTGTAGAATCATATTGAGTTGGTACTTCATCTACATTATGAGAAAGAGATCCTCTAACTATGGAGTTAATTTTTCTCTCATTTTAAACTCTCATAAGAGATAGGTATCCTCCACTGGAGTAATTATTTCACCCATAATTATGTGTTAGGGATCCTCCTACATCATCTGAGGGAATGGAAACATGGATTTCTTTAGACCTCTATATCATTATCTATGAATGAAATGTTTTTTGGTTGGATGTGAGTTTTTAGATGTACTCTAGTACTTGATTACCTCTTATGATCGTATTCGAGTTTCTTCTTTCCTTTTCCCTCTTTGTTATGGTTTTGATATGACTCTTATATTTGAATAATTACTTTTTTTATGATTTCAAGGTATCCTACTAGGTAAGTATATACTCACCCTATATGGGATTTTCCCATATGTATCATGTATTATGTATAAAATAGGATATTCAATGAGGATCTATGGGAAAATGGTGTGGGTGTTGATTAGTGGCACTTGGTAGTTGTGCTATGATGATTGTTGACAAACCGGTGCTCACATGTTTAGATTGTTTTCCATCTAGTTATTATATTATCCCAACATATTGTTTATTAATACATCATTTTCCCTATTTACTTTGACTATATATAGTCATACATAGTTGTGGGATATTATAGATTGTGAATTCCTTTATTATTCACATTTTTTACTATTGACATTACTCTAGAGTGTATAGAGATATGTGTGAAAGTGTAGAGGAGAATTAGGTTAAGGCCTCCCATAAGTGTGTTTTGAATACCCAATAATAGTCCCCAGCCCCTAAAATATTTCAAGTAGGATTGGGTGGCATACCCAACTAACTGTTGGTTTTCCAGGCCATGGTAGGTTAAGTCATGTCAAAGTAGTTTTAGAGAAGGTTATCCTGGGATGGAGTTTGAAGATAAAATACTTGTAATGATTGTTCTATGATTTAGGTCATGTTGTTTTAGTGTTTCAAGTTTGAATCTCTAGCTAGTAACCCTAGTGGTGGTGCCCCAATGAATATATCAATACACAAGGTCTCTAATGAACAAATTTTCAACTCAATACGCTGATAAACTAGTCTTTTGGAAAACAATAGTACATGTTTCACATAGGAACAGTTTTTGGTTTTCATATCCTTCTCGAGTCATATCTAAAATAAGTTATACTGACTACGGTTCATCTTGAATTCTTTTGGATTCCTCCATAAAGATAGGTATCTAAGATTTTACAACACGATCACTATGATGAAAAACTGATTAATGATGCCTTAGTAAAAGAGCATGTTCATGAGGTATTCCCAATAGGAGGGTAGCTAGTAGCACTTGTACCCATTAAACAGTGAGTGAACCTTCCACAAGTACCACAGTTATATGTTTTTACTCACACTTAGAATAAAATAATTTTAGTAATATAGGATGATGAAATGCAAAGGTTGATCTTGATTTGTGAGTTTTAGAGGAAGATACCACCCAGGTTATTAGATGATCTACACCCATAAGAGCTAATGAATTGATTTTATTACATGTTTTGAGTATTATTTCATGTATGAAACCATTTAGGAAAAATGGTGGTGCTCATGAAAAAATTTATTTATATCTTAGAAGAACATTGTTAGATCTTAATTATCCAAATCCATGATTAGGACACTCTTACCTATATCAATTTCGAGCTCCTTTTCCAAGAGAAGTACTTCGAGTTTACTCTATGATGAATGATCAGTTTGGAGATTATTGGGATTCATCAAGGAAGAATATTAGTGGGTGAGCATACATTAATTTTTACTATCCTCATGTGATACTCTCAATAATTGGTTCTTTATGAGAATTTTTGAGTGAGGATGCTTGAACATGGTTAATACAACGATATTCAAGTAGAATTTAAGACCATATACATACCCATCTATACATAGGCATTGGATGATTCCTTTAAGGTAGAGATATATTTTGATGGTTATTCATAGAAATTTGGTAGTGATATAAATAAAAAAAAGTGGAGACATTAGTAGTTAGTGGATGGAATTGGGCTTTGGGGTGACGACACTCAAAGATTCAGCAATTCCTATCTCAGACCACATGATCCATGGCCTAGGGTTCATAGAGATATTCTAGTAATCCCAGGGAGAATAAATTGTATTCTTATGTAGGGAGGGTCTATATCACTCAATACTTCACATCCTACCATGAAACAGTAGATTGGACTTTGAAGCAGTATCAGCAATGTACAGCAAGAGACCCACAATAAAGAAAAAATGGTATAGGGTCTTAGATATCTATAGGATGTGGTTGATTTTTTTGATCTGATACCATAAACACAACCTAAAATTGGTCCCCATTCAGCTTATAGAGATATTAGGTAGGGATTTAGTCATCTGCAGGTAGTTGAGGCTTATGACCCAGAGGACCTCGACATGATATGAGGTACGATCTGTGTCTTTTCTAATTTAGTAGCATTTTTTATAGGCATGGGTTTGAGCCATTAATTTTTTAATGTATACCTTATTAGAGAACTATATATTTCATTAGAGCCTTGATCTCAGCCTTTATGTCTATCAAATCTTACAAGTGGGGATTTTGTGATTACACTTTTTTCCCATCAGTGTGATTTGACTCTTAGAGGAGGGGGATTCTCATACGAAATTTTATTATCTAGGTTGAGACTATATGATTCCATTCATGATATGGATGGTTTATCTTCCATTCATTCCTAGATTTATTATTTTAAGTGGAGGGTATGGTGGACCCAAGCTGATAGGTCATGATTTCCCTTCACTAGTGAGAACGAATTAAAACAATAGAAAGTTGAACCCATGTTCAGAAACATATAGCCAATTTATCATCAACAGGATAGCTTAGATCATTGTTTATAATAAATTATAGATTATTGGTTCCCCACATTAGTATATCAGTACCTAGATGTCTTCTTAGATTATATCCCTAGTTAACCACCCTGTTGAGAATTTTAATTTGTATCAAAATACACCCAAGAACTCCTCTAGTACTTTCAGTAGTATATCATATAGATCCCAGTAATATTCAAAAGATGAGGGTGCAATTGGAGTACCATCAGAGGAAATTTTATGATATAAATAGTGTGTCCCACTAGTTAGATCCAATATTATTTTCCTAAATGGTAGATAGAAACATGTGGTTGTTTCAAGATTAAATTTACCTAAATCATGTGAACATTAGGAACTTATATCTAATATCAAGGATCAATAAACACTTTGATAAACTGATAGGATCCAGGTGGTTTTTTAATATTGACCTAATATCTATCTATTACCAGCTACAATTATGTTTGGTGTATATACCAAAGATGGAACTTCAATATCACTATGGTTATTAAAAGTACCTAGTAATTCACTTTGGCATGCCAAACAACTCAGCAGTGTTTATGGGACTTATGAAGTAGATCTTCTAATCCTTCGTATACTAAATTTTCATTGTCTTTATCATTAAAATTATCATTTACTCAGTGGAAAAAGATGATTATGTAAAGTGTTTAAGGATGGACTTATACATGAAAAGAGATCATCAACTGTATGGAAAACTCTCAAAGCTTTCATCCTAGACTAGAGGCATCTACTTTCTAAGACATATCATCTCAAAGGAGTGTGTATTTATATATATGGTGAAGTTAAATGTAATTCTTGATTAGTACCATCCCAAGAGTGGGATAGAGCAACAGAGCTTCCCTAGGTTGGTTGGATGCTGCCAACGATTCATCCAAGAAATCTCCAGGGTTTCAAGTCCTTGAATACCTATACTAGTCAAGGGAAAACTTGTATCTATTAAAAGAAGTTCCATAAGTCCTTTAAGGATGAGTGGAAGAGGTGTATGAGTTCTCTAATTATGAGGTTACCAAAGGATAGGGTTGAATACACAGTTTTCTATGATACCTCTAAAGTTATTCTTTGGTGTGTGTTGATGTAATGCTAGGTAATGATAGCGTATAGGTATAGGAAGCTGATATCGCAAGGGAAGAACTACTTTGCCCATAATTTAGAGTTGGTAGTTATGGGGTTCTCATTAAAATATAGGAGAAGCCAAATTCTAGGTGATTGGTGTAAGAACCCGAGTTTTTAGAACGGGTCAAAATTCTGATCCTGTTTGAAAATTTTGACTTGTTTCTAGGGAAAAACTTTTAAAAGTTGGGGAGGTCGTGACGGTGCACATGGTTGGCGCACAGTCTGAACAAACTGTGCAGGCAAGCCGTGCGAAGTCCTTGGGTGAGACAGTATCAACCGCACGGTTGGCGCACGATTTGAACAAACCATGCACACAAGCCGTGCGAAGTCTCTGGGCGAGGCAGTGGAAACCGCACGGTTGGCGTATGGTTTTCTGAACCGTGTGGGGTAACTGTGCGGCCACTTAAAGTTAGGGTTTTTAAGTTTCGGGCCACTCGGGATTTCCCATTCTTCTCTCTTTTCTTCCCCCCTTTTGTGTCTTGTGTGGGGAGAGCCGACCGGACCTTCAAATCATTCCTGGATCTTCATCTGAACTCCGTTTCGAACGTAATTTGACCCATTGGAACCCCCTCTGTAAGGCCTTGATTCCTCTTGAGTCGTTCTTCTTGATTTCAATTCTAGAATGAGTTATAGGGGTTTGAGAGGTTTTGATTCTTTTATATAACTAATGCATTTTAGACCTAATTGGAGGCTATTATCGAGGGAGTAACATCTTACTAGTATGAGGTAGGTGGTGCATACCTCTTTTTTTTGTTTTCGTGTTCATTTGGGTAGTGCGGCCTTCGACGGGTTTTTGGGTATTTTGAGAGAGACCCTAATTTATCTTCTATTTCATATTAAACTATTTATTAGACCTATGGGATGCCTTTGGGTACGCCCTTTACCTTTTTTTCTTGAGCGGGGTCGGGCGAAGGGTTGTTGCTCAAATAGGCCATTTTGGACGGGGGTGCCAAAATGATATTAATTGAATTGTGTTGTTATAAACTGTTGAGTTTAGTTTATTGAACATTGAAATTTATTGTAATATGGCTTAGAGACCTCAATGTTGGTATGGGAAAACACATAGTTATCGCATTTCAACTATTGAGTTGTTTCCCTGTTTAAAAGTAAATCTTTTGATTATGTATGTGAATTATGAATTGCATATGCTGGAACCTTCGGGTTGTGATGGGAATGGCCTGGATATTATTTAATGATTCTGATCATAGGTTGGGCTTGGATCGGGGTTACTTTGGGTGGTTTTTGACCACGGGATTGGGTTTCATGGATGTCGTCTTGAGGCATGATGACTGTCAGGTTGGGCATGGCCCGAGTTACTAGGATGGCGAGGCCATCAGACTTGAGTGGCATGGTCACAGGGACACGAGGTGTTAGATGTGTGGTGGCTTAGTTACTATTTTGGTGATTACCACTCACCCGGAACTTGAGTAGTGTGCACACATAGATATCGCATGATGAGGTGGTTTTGACCACTCATGTGGGAAGAGGCCCACGTAGATACGGTTTAGGTACTTTGGTTGGGGGTGCTTGCCATAGGAAGCCACGTGGGAGGTGAGGAGCCTCCAGGGGATAGCTTTGAGGTTATCAGGTTGGGGGTTGAGGCTCGCTGTGATTTGAGGGCAGGTATTGTTGTCCCTCCAGTTACTTGTTTGAGGGCGGATATCGTCATCCCTCCGGTTACATTATTTGAGGGCAGACATCACTGTCCCTCAGGTTATTTATTTGAGGACATACATCACTGTTCCTCTGGGTAACTTCTTGGTCATGCCTTCGGGACGTCGGTACTTGAGGCACGAGGTGTCAGGAGGCACAAGGTGTCAGGTTACTATTCTTGGGTGTGCCTTCAGGATGTCGGTACTTGAGACATGCTGTGTCAGGGGGCACATGGTGTCGGGTTACACGACAGATATTCTGGCATTGGCTGAAGCAGGTGACACTCCATTGTGGCTGCTGATCACCAATGGAGTTTGAGTTTATTTGTGCATCATATTGTTTATTGTTTTCCTTACAAATGCATGTCTGATAAAACAATTATATTAGGCATGCACAGTTGGGTGGTATCATACTAAGATTTGTCTCACACCCTTCATGGGCCCTTTCGGAAGCGTGCAGAATTTATGGATTTACGTGCAGGAAAGAGGCCAACTTCAAGAGTTGGGCTGTATTAGCAGTTGCATGGAGATGGTATGGACCTTGAGGGCTTACCTAGCTGGAGTTTACTTTGTTTTTCTTTATTACTGTATCAGCATGCTTTCTTGTTTATAGCTACTTATCTTTATCCATTGGTGCCTTTACATCTGGATATTTATGACGGGCCTTGGATGATTGTTTTGTTATTTGTTTAGTAGTTTCAAGTAGTTTTCAGCATACTGTTGTGTTTAATTTCCGTTGCTGTTGTTATATTTATTGGTTCCACTATTTATCGATATTGAATGTGTTTCCACTCTGCGGGTCTAGTTCGAGTCTGCTGAGTTGTTATTCCACTGCATCTTTATTATTATACTCGGACCAGTACCATTATTATCCTTAGAGAGGGTATAGCCTCCCCACTATACCTATGAGACCCTCGCTGCTAGTCGACAGCCTTTGGCGTTCGGGGAGGTGCGCCTAAGGTAGTAACACCCGACCTATTTAGCACTATTCAGGTGGTTGTTCAGGTCCGGGTCATTACAAAGTGGTAACAGAGGAGTTCTTGATAGGTATTTAGTAGAAGCATTTTACTGGATACTAATGAGATTGAGACTTATCTTTTTTATTTCTGCTGGTTTACTAGTTGGGATATGGTAGACTGGAGATAGTTTGTTACTAGAATTGGGTTTCTAGCTTGTTCTTGGGTACCTACAGCCCCATGTACATGGGATGGAACAAGTTTCCAATGGGTAGGAATTGCTGTTGTTTTTTGCTCAGATTATAGTTTATATGATTTCCACCTCGGTGGCTCACTTGGTGTTTGGTGTTATTTATTGTGATGTATAACCTTTGACCCGATGCGGTAAGGTAGAATTGGACCTTGGACCGGTATGGAAAGGCTTGTTTTCTTGACTTTTTGATAGGCACATTTTAGGGTATTTCAATTTCATAACTGCACGTATGCTTTGTGAAGTGATAATACCATGTGAATACAATCAATTGCCATGTATTATGCTCTGAAGTGTGAATAGGTGAAATTCCTGATAGAATTGCTTGATGTCACAATGTGTATTCTATGCTTTGTATATTTTTATAATTGCATGTGGTAGGATATTTGGGTCTGGCTTTGGTATGAGTAGGCAGGTACTTTAGTTGAGGTGATTTTTATCACCAGGATTGGGTGACTCGGTCATCGGTTTGAGGCAACGTTAGTTGTCAGGATGGGCATGGCCTGAGGTACTTTGATACTTGGCCATGATAAAGGCAGGTAAGGAGGCCATGTGGATGGGATGTCGTGGGGCATGGTTTCAGTGGGGGAGAGTAAGGGTGGTTATTGTGTGCAACCTTTTATTGCTTTCCTTATCTATGTTGAATATATATTGTTATATATATACATATATGAGCTGTTTGGACATTTATGGTATTCAGTGGGTTCCTCCTATATGTCTCAATGAAGATTCATTCAAGTGAGGGTACAATGCCGTAGGTTCATGATCAGGTTCAAGATCCGGGGTAGGCAGAGTAGGAGTCACATGTACAGGCTCTGGGATAGGATCAGGTTCAGAATCCAGTGCAGGCAGGACATCAGCCGGGTTTGGCAGCATTTGTGCCATGGCTCGATGAGCAGATCCGAGCTATCCTGGTAAGTGTCTTGCAGTGGATCCATAGAGGTACACAGGGTACATAGTCATCCATGGAATATCTGACGCGGGAGTTCCAGTCATAGCATCCGCCACTTTTTTAGGGTAAGGATGGTCCGCAGGTGTCTGAGAACTGTATAGAGATCATAGATATGATATTCGAGTAGCTCAAGATGCCTTTAGGGAGGAGGGTCATGCTGGTGACATACATACTGTGAGGACTAGAAAAGTGTTGGTGATATGTGCAGGTTCAGGCTCACAGGCATGAGGGTATGGCATGGAAGGACTTTGAGGACATGTTCTTTGAGTACTTTTACCCAAATACACTGAGAGCTGAGAGGGCTTGGGGGTTCTTGAGTCTTCAGCATGGAGACATGTTTGTCATGGACTATGCAGCTACTTTTACTAAGATGTCTCTCTTTTCACCTGGTATGGTAAGAGATGACGCGACTAGGGTGAGGTGCTTCGAGGATGTCTTATGACACGCCATTCGGGTCCAGGTGAATATTTTCAAGCTGGGTTCCTTTTCAGAGGTGGTAAATCTGGTGCTCATAGCAGAGGGCAACCAGAGGGATAGGCCCCAGGTTGGTCGGACGACAGCTTCAGGTGATGGTTTAGATAGAAAGAAGTGAGGACGTGATGAGTTCCAACAGAGCAGTCAGGCCAAGGACTCAGCTAGACCAACTCGTAGCAGTTCTGCAGTGGTTTGATTCTAGTGTGGACAGCCAGGGCATGTTCAGACTCAGTGTGATAGGCCTCCAAAGGAGTGTCAGGCATGTGGATAGGTGGGCATATGGAGAGGTTTTGCAGGCAGCCTTTCATGATAGCTGGCAGACATGGACCAGGATAGATGGTGGAATCCGGAGTGGGTTCAGGTTCGGTGTTAGGAGAGGGTAGCCGAGGTTCAACTTCATGTGGTGGACATGACAGGGAAAACAAGATCCAGCTGAGGGGTCAGTGGTCGGTGGCTAGAGCAGCACTGCAGGGAGGTCAGGCTTCACACAGTCGTACATCAGGCTAGGTTCACGTTGTGGAGCTGCTGAAGCCCGAACAGGCTGGTGAGCTGACGACGGTTAGAGGTACACCATAGGTGTGGCCGTGATTTCCATGTTCCTTTATGGAATGACCTGTAGAGGCATGTCCATTTTGAGTGCACGTGATGCACATGATATATGTGGACTGACAAGATTCTAGTCAGTGGGATTGGAACCATATCAAGTGCGTGATATATATATATATATGTGTGTGTGTGTGTGTGTGTGTGTATGAGATGCGTAACATCATGGGAATCGAGGATTCGGGTTGCTTGAAGTGCCTTGGGCATCGGGGCATCGAGGATGCGGGTTACTTGAGGTATCTTGGGCATCAAGGCATTGAGTATGTGGGTTACTTGAGGTGCTAGGCACCAGGTTTGTTTTGGGAATCCATGGGATGCAGGACCTCATGGAGGCAGACACCGATGCGGTGTGGGATGTTTTTGGGTGTCGGAAATGACACGGGGGTGCCAATGAGGCACATGGGTGACGATGCGCCACGAGAGGACCTTGAGTCCGGAAATAGGTTAGAAAACCTTTTCTTGTTCTGAGTTTTGTCGGGTTGAGATGAGATAGGCGATTCCTAAGGTGGGGAGTCCCTTGAAGAATTTATGCAGGACCTCTGAGACCAGGGAAGTCCGGGTTACTCTGATTGGGGTGGTATGTTTGGTGCCATCTCCGGGTTCCGTTTGATAGCTCGAGGATGAGCTATGTTATGGTGGGAAGTTTGTAATAACCAAAGTTTTTAGAACGGGTCAAAATCCAGAACCAGTTTGAAATTTTTGACTTGTTTCCAGGGAAAAAAATTTAAAAGTTGGGAAGGTCGTGCATGTGCGCACAGTTGGCACACAGTCTGAACAAACCGTGCAGGCAAGCCGTGTGAAGTCCTTGGGTGAGACAGTAGAAACCGCATGGTTGGTGCACGGTCTGAACAAACCATGCAGAAAATCCATGTGAAGTCTCTGGCTGAGGCAGTGGAAACCACACGGTTGGCGCACGGTTTTCCAAACCGTGCGGGGTAACCGTGCATCCACTTAAAGTTAGGGTTTTTTAGTTTTGGTCCACTCGGGATTTCCCATTCTTCTCTATAGCAACCCGTCTTTTTATAACATAACTTTTCATTCCACTACACGGAACTGAGGATCTTTAAGGTTTAGTGTCTTGGAAACAAGGAACATAAAACATGAAACAAAAAAAAAAACATTCTTCTTAAACACTTGAAAGGATTCTCCTCATGTTCACCCTAGGCTCATTACTGCATCTCATAACCTGGGGACATACATCAAAAGGAAGGGTGAGCAGAAGGCCCAGCAAGGGAAATAAGTGAAAAATTTTACATATGAACTTGAGATACATAAAAAAAATAACATTTTTCATAACTTGAAGATGTGGCTGCAACATTTAATATTGACAATCGTTTCGTTTCACCAAGGTCCATCCCCAAGGTGTCGTTAGAAATTACCAAGGTTATTCACCATGGCGTCGTTAAAAATGGTCATCTCTAGAGATTAAGTCTTTACCCAATGCATTGGAGCGCTATCAGGGCGCACCCTTAATTTGTCTTTATTATCATGTGATCCACACATATCATCATCAAAAATTTCATAAATAACCCATATAGCATAAAATAAATGGGTTTCATTTCATAATCATAACATTTTAAAAACTGCTTTAAAGACATGATCTTTAAGTCACTTTAAACCCACGGAAAGGGAAAGCGGGTATCATGTATGTAAATCCCAGAATTTAAAATAGAACATTTTTATATATATGTGAATACCCCTGTAGAAATAGGAGCTTTGAGTATTCACTTTATAACATAAAATAATTTTGAGAAAAGAGAGGCATTTTGAGACGAAAATTCTGCAGCATAACGGCTATGTTACAAGGTTTTAGAAAACTTTGAAAAGAGAGGGAACATGGGTCGAGCAATCATAATTGACCCATAAAATAGTATAGGGACAGAATAAGAAGTATATATAGACATGGTGGTGCAATTTCAAGGACATACCATTTGAAATGAAAAACATGGAAGGAAGACAAAAGTTTGATTTCTCTTATGAAAGTTCGGCAGCCTAACGGCGTTACTTAAACTTCAAAATACTGAATTGAAGAGATCAAATGGGGTCTCTCATAATATGAACATACGATTCCAGTATGATAGGTATAGAGATCATACCCCAACATAACAAAAAGGAACTTGAAGGAATTGACATGAAGTAGAACTTCAAAAACGAGAAGGGTGAAGAACCACTTAAAAATTCGGCAGCCTAACAGCGCCACTTAAAACTTCAAAATACGGAATTGAAGAGATCAAATGGGGTCTCTCATCATATGAACATAAGAGTCCAGTATGATAGGTATAGAGATCATACCCCAACATAACAAAAAGGAACTTGAAGGAATTGACATGAAAGTAGAACTTAAAAAACGAGAAAGGTGAAGAACCACTTAAAAATTCGGCAGCCTAACGGCGCCACTTAAAACTTCAAAATACGGCATTGAAGAGATCAAATGGGGTCTCTCATCATATGAACATAAGAGTCCAGTATGATAGGTATAGAGATCATACCCCAACATAACAAAAAGGAACTTGAAGGAATTGACATGAAAGTAGAACTTCAAAAACGAGAAGGGTGAAGAACCACTTAAAAATTCGGCAGCCTAACGGCGCCACTTAAAACTTCAAAATAATGAATTGAAGAGATAAAATGGGGTCTCTCATCATATGATCATAAAATATCAGTATGAAAAATTTAGAGATCATACCCCAACATAATAAACAGGAACTTGAAATACTTTACATGAAAATAGATCTTGAAAAATGAGAAGGGAGAAAGAATCCGTTACAAAAATTTCGGCAGCCTAACGGCGCCACTTAAAACTTCATAAAACGAAATAATGAGAGCAAGAGGGGATATCTCATTATATTAACATGAAAAGGGCAGTAAGAGGAGTATAAAATAACATCCTCCAACATAAGAACATGGATCATAAAAGGAATTACATAAAAGAGATTACTTGAAATGAAAGAGAGAGGTCGGATCCCTTACCTTAAAATGTAACTCTTAAACCTCAAAGTTTGGGACCTTGAGGGCTTGGGGGCACCTTGGTAGGACTCCTTGGGAGGTAATGAGACCAGAAATTCGTTGGGAATGAGTGGGGAGTCGAATGGATGAGAGGAGGGCTTGGTATTTATAGGGAAAGTGAGGGGACAAGGCATTAATGGCCAAGGGACACCTCACATGTCTTTTCTCAAACCCATGTGCTCTCCCTTGTCATTTATCATGGAGTTAGGCCACATGGGGCCCCCAAAACAATAATTCATCACCCTTGGCCGGCCAACCCTCAAAAGATCTCATGACATCATCATGACACCGTTATGATGTCATTAAACATACTGAAACCCTAAAACTGTATTTTTACTATTCACTGAAAATTCAACTTTCTCAGAAAAATTCCAAAATTTCACATTAACCAAATATCAATGATCTGATTTCAAAAATGAAATCCATTTTATAAAAATAATTTTCTAAATATTTTTAATTTAATTTTTAAATAAAAACACTATTCATCGAAAATTCATTGTTTTCAGAAAAAACCCCAAAAATTTCCATAACATAATATCGATGCTATGAGTTCAAAAATAAAGTCATTTTTATAAAAATAATTTTCTAATTATTTTTAATTAAATTTTTAATTAAAAAACACTATTCACCCGAAAAAACTAATACTTGAATAATAATTAATGAAACCGTTATTTAACTATTTTATTGAATCACATTACTTAATCAAGGTGCCTAGATTATTTTAAAACTTTCTTTAAGTGAGATTACTAATCCATTTGGTCATATTACTAATCCTAATCATAAAATCACTATTCATAATTTACTATTCATCAAAAATCAAGTTGATCTTATTAGACTCTAAATTTAGTACTGAACATAATTGCAGAAGACCATTTTTTGAAAATCATTACACATTTTTAATTATTTAGGGTTTACATAAACATATTTAAAATATCCTTTTTCTAAAATTCATCAAAAATATGCATACTATATTTATCCGGTCATTTCAAAATTCATAAACTTCATCATAAGAAGAAATACCAATTTTTATTTAAAACAAGGATTACACAAAGTAGTTACGGTCTCGTTACGTAACCCCTTATAATACCAGCATAGGACCTAAGAGTAAGGTGTGCTAGGGTGATAGAAGCTTGGGGCGGCTCAGTCAACATTGCCCGAGTAGTAATTTCTATCAGTTTGAACTTCTCATGAAGGCGATTTCGTTCCAGCTTCACATGATGAAGTTAAGCTTGGATTTGATCCAGAGCAAAGCCCAGTGGTGCTACCTCCTTCCCAAGCTCTGTTATATGGGCTTCGATCGGTCCAAGATTACTAGGTGAGGCCATCGAATCTTCTTTCTATAATAATTAACCAAGATTACTTATATTTAGAGACAATAATCAAAACATTTTGTTCACAGCGGTCATGTTGACCGATGGTTATATAATAGTCAAAACCCACTGATCTCATTTTAATTATAATCATGTTTATCAAATAAAACATTTTTGTTGAGTATAACAATAACACATAAAATTAGGAAACAAAATTTATTTAAAAAATTTCGGGTCGTTACAATCTTCACCCCTTAAGAAATTGCATCCTCGCAATTTTAAAATTGGGTTTTGAAATTTCATTGAAAGTCCCACATCGGAAAAGGAGTCAGTAAAACTATTACTTTAAAATAAAGAAAGGGAAGTACAATGGTCACCCGAGTTAACCCACACTAGGGTTCCATGTAGGAAAACATGGACATGGAGGAAAAACAAAGGGTCAAGTTCTGAGGGAGAGTGATAGAGAACATGATTAGGAGAAAGCTAACCATGAGAAAATCCCAAACTTATGATGTGTGTAAACGGTCTTTGATTACCTAGTAGGAAACGTAAACCAACAAATTTTTTGTTTTACGTTTCTTTTCATAATTTTGAGGATTTCATTTACTACATAGAACAAAAACATAAGAAAATATACCTACCTTCAAGTAGAGTTTCATCCTTTAACAAGTCCCTACCAACACTAATCTTTTCTCCAAATGATGAGAATTCAAAAACACTTGGTCTCATAAAAGCACAAGAATCATCTTCTATAGAATCACATAATCTACAAAAGATTAACTATGTATTTCTTCTATCTTTAAACATTATCCCAAAAACAGAAAGGTTAAGGTAAAACAACTCTTCAAAAAGAAAGAATCCCATAGGAATGGAGACTACTTTTAAATCATCAAAGTTCTATGGTACTACCCAAAGTTCATCATAGACCATTCCATAAATAACAGTCCTTAAAATTCCTCAAAACAAACCAAACTAAGATTGAAACCCAAATACAATAAGGATTTGATAACATAGTCTTCCAAAACAACTTCATTGTTCATCTCCAGACAACATCAACCACTCCTAACATCTTATAAAAAGTAGCTAACCTAAACATATTTTACCCAAGATAGGTTAGTCATTCCCATAAGTAACCTAAATTACTATAAGTTCACCTTAAATTCATCGATTCTTCAAAATATAAGTCAACCTTACTCCTCAATGAAAATACCGTAGTAATATATTTACCTCGATCAAATATGGTTCCCAAAATAATGAACGTCTTCCAAAATAATAATCATATTTTAATCCCCTAATCATCCCTGTCATATTAATACGAAAATCGTCGCATTTCCTATCACATTGGTTGTCGGAACATGTTCTTCCATTTCCCACCATTAACTAAGAAGAGAAAGCATAATTAGGGGCTTAAGTACTTAGCTAATAATCATGAAAAGGAACTGAAAGCATATAAGGATAAATTGTATATGAAAGGTATACCCTAACTTGTGATCTCCTAGGTTCCCATCTAGGTTATGAATGATCATATATTCTTATGTGAACCTTTATTTTATTTTATCTTTGTTCCTTTAACAATGGTTCATACCAAGCTTATGAATTTACCAAATCATATCCCCCGGGAGTGTCGTAACCAAGAGTGCAGCAAGGCCCGTTGTCGTGTACCAGTTCCCGTTCGAGTCTAGCTCAAAGCGGTGTTTTCGGGTTTTACCCCTATGTACATCTGTGCCAGAGCCACCTCTACCTGCTCGTATCCAGACAGGGATGTATTTGCTTGGCAAACCCTTACTCAATACTCACCAAAATACCAGGAAGATTTCCTATATTAAACTTTTCTATAGGGTTCCTCCTAGAGTTTTCATATCCTAATTTCCACAAATAACTAAACCATCCTTTGATACCAACTATAGCATCCCGTCTTTTTATAACATAACTTTTCATTCCAATACACGGAACTGAGGATCTTTAAGGTTTAGTGTCTTGGAAACAAGGAACATAAAACATGAAACAAAAAAAACATTCTTCTTAAACACTTGAAAGGATTCTCCTCATGTTCACCCTAGGCTCATTACTGCATCTCATAACCTGGGGACATACATCAAAAGGAAGGGTGAGCAGAAGGCCCAGCAAGGGAAACAAGTGAAAAATTTTACATATGAACTTGAGATACATAAAAAAAATAACATTTTTCATAACTTGAAGATGTGGCTGCAACATTTAATATTGACAATCGTTTCGTTTCACCAAGGTCCATCCCCAAGGTGTCGTTAAAAATTACCAAGGTTATTCACCATGGCGTCGTTAAAAATGGTCATCTCTAGAGATTAAGTCTTTACCCAATGCATTGGAGCGCTATCAGTGCGCACCCTTAATTTGTCTTTATTATCATGTGAGCCACACATATCATCATCAAACATTTCATAAATAACCCATATATCATAAAATAAATGGGTTTCATTTCATAATCATAACATTTTAAAAACTGCTTTAAAGACATGATCTTTACGTCACTTTAAACCCACAGAAAGGGAAAGCGGGTATCATGTATGTAAATACCAGAATTTAAAATAGAACATTTTTATATATATGTGAATACCCCTGTAGAAATATGAGCTTTGAGTATTCACTTTATAACATAAAATAATTTTGAGAAAAGAGAGGCATTTTGAGACGAAAATTCTGCAGCATAACGGCTATGTTACAAGGTTTTAGAAAACTTTGAAAAGAGAGGGAACATGGGTCGAGCAATCATAATTGACCCATAAAATAGTATAGGGACAGAATAAGAAGTATATATGGACATGGTGGTGCAATTTCAAGGACATACCATTTGAAATGAAAAACATGGAAGGAAGACAAAAGTTTGATTTCTCTTATGAAAGTTCGCCAGCCTAACGGCGTTACTTAAACTTCAAAATACTGAATTGAAGAGATCAAATGGGGTCTCTCATCATATGAACATAAGAGTCCAGTATGATAGGTATAGAGATCATACCCCAACATAACAAAAAGGAACTTGAAGGAATTGACATGAAGTAGAACTTCAAAAACGAGAAGGGTGAAGAACCACTTAAAAATTCGGCAGCCTAACGGCGCCACTTAAAACTTCAAAATACGGAATTGAAGAGATCAAATGGGGTCTCTCATCATATGAACATAAGAGTCCAGTATGATAGGTATAGAGATCATACCCCAACATAACAAAAAGGAACTTGAAGGAATTGACATGAAAGTAGAACTTCAAAAACGAGAAGGGTGAAGAACCACTTAAAAATTCGGCAGCCTAACGGCGCCACTTAAAACTTCAAAATACGGAATTGAAGAGATCAAATGGGGTCTCTCATCATATGAACATAAGAGTCCAGTATGATAGGTATAGAGATCATACCCCAACATAACAAAAAGGAACTTGAAGGAATTGACATGAAAGTAGAACTTCAAAAACGAGAAGGGTGAAGAACCACTTAAAAATTCGGCAGCCTAACGGCGCCACTTAAAACTTCAAAAGAATGAATTGAAGAGATAAAATGGGGTCTCTCATCATATGATCATAAAATATCAGTATGAAAAATTTAGAGATCATACCCCAACATAATAAACAGGAACTTGAAATACTTTACATGAAAATAGATCTTGAAAAATGAGAAGGGAGAAAGAATCCGTTACAAAAATTTCGGCAGCCTAACGGCGCCACTTAAAACTTCATAAAACGAAATAATGAGAGCAAGAGGGGATATCTCATTATATTAACATGAAAAGGGCAGTAAGAGGAGTATAAAAGAACATCCTTCAACATAATAACATGGATCATAAAAGAAATTACATAAAAGAGATTACTTGAAATGAAAGAGAGAGGTCGGATCCCTTACCTTAAAATGTAACTCTTGAACCTCAAAGGTTGGGATCTTGAGGGCTTGGGGGCACCTTGGGAGGACTCCTTGGGAGGTAATGAGACCAGAAATTCGTTGGGAATGAGTGGGGAGTCGAATGGATGAGAGGAGGGCTTGGTATTTATAGGGAAAGTGAGGGGACAAGGCATTAATGGCCAAGGGACACCTCACATGTGCTTTTCTCAAACCCATGTGCTCTCCCTTGTCATTTATCATGGAGTTAGGCCACATGGGGCCCCCAAAACAATAATTCATCACCCTTGGCCGGCCAACCCTCAAAAGATCTCATGACATCATCATGACACCGTTATGATGTCATTAAACATACCAAAACCCTAAAACTGTATTTTTACTATTCACTGAAAATTCAACTTTCTCAGAAAAATTCCAAAATTTCACATTAACCAAATATCAATGCTCTGATTTCAAAAATGTAATCCATTTTATAAAAATAATTTTCTAAATATTTTTAATTTAATTTTTAAATAAAAACACTATTCATCGAAAATTCATTGTTTTCAGAAAAAACCCCAAAAATTTCCATAACATAATATCGATGCTCTGAGTTCAAAAATAAAGTCATTTTTATAAAAATAATTTTCTAATTATTTTTAATTAAATTTTTAATTAAAAAACACTATTCACCCGAAAAAACTAATACTTGAATAATAATTAATGAAACCGTTATTTAACTATTTTATTGAATCACATTACTTAATCAAGGTGTCTAGATTATTTTAAAACTTTCTCTAAGTGAGATTACTAATCCATTTGGTCATATTACTAATCCTAATAATAAAATCACTATTCATAATTTACTATTCATCAAAAATCAAGTTGATCTTATTAGACTCTAAATTTAGTACTGAACATAATTGCAGAAGACCATTTTTTGAAAATCATTACACATTTTTAATTATTTAGGGTTTACATAAACATATTTAAAATATCCTTTTTCTAAAATTCATCAAAAATATGCATACTATATTTATCCGGTCATTTCAAAATTCATAAACTTCATCATAAGAAGAAATACCAATTTTTATTTAAAACAAGGATTACACAAAGTAGTTACGGTCTCGTTACGTAACCCCTTATAATACCAGCATAGGACCTAAGAGTAAGGTGTGCTAGGGTGATAGAAGCTTGGGGCGGCTCAGTCAACATTGCCCGAGTAGTAATTTCTATCAGTTTGAACTTCTCACGAAGGCGATTTCGTTCCAGCTTCACATGATGAAGTTCGGCTTGGATTTGATCCAGAGCAAAGCCCAGTGGTGCTACCTCCTTCCCAAGCTCTGTTAGATGGGCTTCGATCGGTCCAAGATTACTAGGTGAGGCCATCGAATCTTCTTTCTATAATAATTAACCAAGATTACTTATATTTAGAGACAATAATCAAAACATTTTGTTCACAGCGGTCATGTTGACCGATGGTTATATAATAGTCAAAACCCACTGATCTCATTTTAATTATAATCATGTTTATCAAATAAAACATTTTTGTTGAGTATAACAATAACACATAAAATTAGGAAACAAAATTTATTTAAAAAATTTCGGGTCGTTACATTCTCTCTTTTCTTCCCCCCTCTAGTGGCTCGCGCGAGGAGAGTCGGTCGGACCTTCAAATCCTTCCCATATCTTCATCTAAACTTCGTTTCGAACATCATTTGACCCGTTGGAACCCCCTTGGTAAGGCCTTGATTCCTCTTGAGTCGTTCTTCTAGATTTCTGTTCTAGAATGAGCTATAGGGTTTTGAGTGGTTTTGATTCTTTTATAGATCTACCATGTTTTAGACATAATTGGAGGCTGTTATCGGAGGAGTAACATCGTACTAGTATGAAGTAGGTAGTTCATAACTCTTTATGTTTTTTCAGGGTCATTTGGGTATCATGGCCTTCGACGCGTTTTTGGGTATTTTGAGAGAGACCCTAATTTATCAGCTATTTCATATTAAAATATTTATTGGACCTGTGGGATTACTTTGGGTATGACCTTTACCTGCTTTTCTTGAGCGGGGCTGGGTGAATGGTCATTACTCAAATGAGGCATTTTGGCCAGGGGTTCCAAAATGGTATTAATTGAATTTTGTTGTTATAAACCATTGAGTTCAGTTTATTGAACATTGATATGTATTGTAAGAGGCCTTAGAGACCTTAGTTTTTGTATGGGAAAACACATAGTTAGGTACGCATTGTTGGGTGGTATCCTAATGAGATTTGTCTCACACCCTACCTGGGCCCTTTGAGACACGTGCAGACATTATGGATTTATGTGTAGGAAAGAGGTCAGCTTCAGGAGTTGGGATGTATTAGTTTTTGCATGGAGATTGTAGGGACCCTGAGGTCTTACCTAGTTGGATTTTACCTTGTTTTTCTTTATTCCAGTATCATCATGATTTCTTGTTTGTAAATACTTATGGTTTTCCAATGGATCCTTTACATATGGATATGTATGACCTGCTTTGGATGCATGTTTTGTTGTTTGATTAGTAGTGAAAAGTGGTTTTTAGCATTCTGTTGTGTTTACTTTCCACTACTATTGTTATATTTACTGCTTTCGCTATTTATCGATATTGAATGTATTTCCGCTTTGCGGGTCTGGTTTGAGTCTACCGAGTCATTATTCCGCTACATCTTTATTATTATACACAGACCAGTACCATTATTATCCTCTGAGATGGTATAGCCTCCCCATTATACCTATGAGACCCTCGCTTCTAGTTGGCATCCTTTGGCGTTCGGGGAGGTGCCCCTAAGGTAGTAACACCTGACATGTTTAGCACTATTCGGCTGGCTGTTCGGGTCCTGGTCATTACAATTGGTTTGTTTTGTATTCTAAACATAAGAGTCTGAGGTACGATTTCAATTATAGAGATCCCAAACCATGATATATTTGATGGTTGGATTTACTATATGACTATTACTTTGAGGTAGTCTATACTTATATAATGGTGAATGTGTCGTCAGATTCTCTCTATAGGGTGTATTGTTCCCAATTTCATGGTCAGGTTTCGGAGAAGATAACCTCATTGTAGTTATCTTTGGTAGATAAAGGAGGATCTGAATGACACCATTCAATGGTTTTTTCCACTCCACTTATCTTGTTCATGGGTGAATCACAACTTGGACATATTGATTGTGAGATATCATGAAACCAAATATATATAGGATATTATCATAATGTATTATCTAAAGTTGGTGAGCAAGTAATCCGCTTCTAAGGGTGGATAGTAGTGCTAGTCATTATTAGATTGGAGGTGTTGAGAGAGTTCCAGACATCTCCCTTAGTGGTACATCCTATGGAGGAAAATATTTAACAGGATATTTCATGGAAGTGTTATTGGATAAGGATGAAGAGTATTATTGTTTATTTCATCTCTTAATTCATCATTTTTCAATAGTTAAAGGTCGAACATCAGGTTTTAGCAGGCTTGACCCATCCCCTTGAGGTGCTGGAATGGATGTGGTATGTAATTTCCATAGATTTTGTTGTGGGATTTACATGGATGATGAGAGGTCATAATTCTATCTTGGTGATCATTGATTAAATCACTATGTTTTTTCACTTCCTCTCTATCAGAGAGAAAATTTCAGTTGAAATATTGGAAAAAAATTATATGTAGGTGATCATATAACTTTATGGTGTTCCCTTGATGATTTTCTAAAATTAAAATTATTAATTCACATATAGGTTTTTGAAAGTGTTGTGGGGGTGTTTGGGGGATTAGTAATAGATGATCACTACATTTCACCCCTAGATATATTGATAGAATAAGTAGTCTATTTAGTTCCTAAAGTACATATTATGAAATTGCAATTTGGATTTTGGATGAATCTACGAGGATCAAAATTTCTTAGTATAGTTTTCTGAAAACAATTTTCACACAAAAATTGGTTTGGCGCCATTAGAGGCTCTTTGGGATATACTATACAGGTCAGTATTATGTTGGTTAGAGTTTTGAGAGTCAAATATTAAGGGTATGGAGTTGGTGAATGAAGAAAGATAAAAAGTTTAGATATTACAAGAGTAGATGAGGATGGATTTGGGATATCAAAAGTCATATATGGACTAATGATGGAGGCCCTTGGATTTTATTGACTGATTAAATGTGTTACTGAAGGTCTCTCCTCCACAAGTATTGTGTTGATTTGGTTGGGATATCAAGTTATTTATAATATTTATCAGTTCATTCCAGGTTCAATGTAGGATTGGTGAGATTATATGCCATTTAGATTTACCTCTATAGTTGGATCATGTTCATGATGTCTTCAATGTGTCATATATGAGGATATATTTTCCGGACTCATTGGATGTTATCAATTGGGGAAAACTAGATTTTTAAGATGGATACACCTTTTTATAGTACCCGATGGTGATCAAGGATCCGTAGGAGAAGATACATCATGGGTGAATGATTTCCCTTATGTGTATTCTATGGAAGTGTGGGAATCTTTGAGATAGCTTATAGGAGTAGGAGAACAAAATTTGGGCCCAGTTATCTCAACTATTTAAGTAGTTCCTATTTTTTGGGATGAAAATTCTGAGGTTGGTGAGAGTGTAATGGATTTGGTTTTATGATTAGACATTTTGGATATTTTAAATAATATTTATTGATCTACAAATAGATTTGGTCTAGTGTTTTGGGTATCATAAAACCTCAATGTTGGTATGTTAAAATTTTAAAATATATTAACACACACGTGTTAATAATATAAAAACATGGAATATATTTTGGTTAGAATTGAATATATGGAAATTGGGACCATCATTGAATCCATAACATTGGTTTTACCCAATCCACGATGTAAGTTTTGTTCCCACTAGTCATTTGCGGATTAAAAGATGATTAAATTAAATAATTAATTTCATGTCTATTTAATAACCTAAACCTATCCAACTTTTTATAAAATCCATTCTAGTCTAAATATCTATGTTATCTGAAAAAACCCTATAGATTGGACATGTGACATCTGTGGTGGCGAACATTGCTTATGACCATATAATTGAGGATCGATCAAAGATGCATTATAATTAAGTTATACCATCAATGATGACGATTTGATATTTTTTCTTCATCATTGATTGATCTAATATCAAGGTAGGACATTGTTAATATCGGTTTATCCCCCTTTTGGTTCTTGATGTAGATATGGATTCCACCAACCTAAGTTAAATCCATGATCACTTAATTTTTCATGGACCTATAAACTTATAGTTTTTATTTAATATTGATATCTGAGATTTTTGATGTTTAACCTAGTGATTACCATCTTGTTTCCCCATATTTCTCTATCCTGGAAAAACCCTAGTTTTGTTTGATCATCATCGTTACCTATTTCTATGTTTTCATGGATCCCCCCGGTTTTCTTCTCATGTTTATCACTATCCAATCATTTGGGTCAATGTTTTGACCATTCCCATATCCTAATTTCTATGCACATTTTTATTGGCTCCATGAATCAAAGATATTGATTTGGTGTTGATAATGAAAATTAAAATGTGGTTTTTAATTCATGGTGTGATGAAATCTAGTTTTTCTTTGAATAGTTATGTGTGTGGTGATTGAATCATGATGAGAGCCTAATCCATGGATGAATTGTGGAAAAAATCCATATTATAGGAAGGTGTTGATAATTTTTTAACTACGGATGTAGGAATTTTGGTGGATATTGCAACAATAATGGTACATTAGGAAAAGATTTGGGATGAAGTTGACCTGCTGGAATATTTGTGACCACTCAACATATATTTCAGAAGAAAACAAACCATTTATCTTTTGATTTGGAATTATGGTTTGATAAGATTTAAATATCACATGGTTGTGTGGTTAGGCTCACACATCGTGTGACTCTAGATGAACAGATCAATTTGTATTAAATGTATACACTCGAGGACTCGTGTGACCCCACACAGTATGTGTGCTGGGATACACCCTAAGTACCCTCATATGTACATGAATCCAGAAGATGGGGTACATGTAGAGTACATATATAGACATGGAACACCATGTGACCACCCTACACACCATGTAATTGGAAAAAGTCTTGCCATATCAAAAAACATAAAATGGAAATCTATCATACTTCCAAAAACACATCGTATACCCCTAGGACACATTGTGTAAGTTTCTTTATCTTAGTATAGTTCCTTAATAAACAAATTCCCCCCCCCCCTAATAATTTATAGGTGGATTTGGTATCTCACTCAATATGATTGGGATCCTTCTAGGGAGTTGGTATTTCTCCCAGGTGATTACAGGGTTCAGATCTTCTACCAATGGAATTAGATAGAATCAATATTTCACCCACATTATCAGATATGGATCCTCTATCTATAGACTATGTATTTTACCAGTCTATAGAGCCTGGATGAGATAATTATACTCCTTTTGAGTCCTTATTTCACCCATAGTCATGGGAAAGGAATCCTCTAGCAACATTTGATTGAATGGTCCCATGTTTTTCTTGATACTTATAGATTGGATGATGGGAATGAAGAGTTTTTTTGGATGGCTGTGATTTTCTGAATATAGTATGGGACTCAAGTACCTCTTATGATAATATATGGGTCTTTCCTTTCCTTTTCCCACTTGGCTATTATTTCAAGGTAACTCTTTCTTTTGATTCCTTACTTCTTGGTAATTTCCAGGTCTCTTACTGGGTATGTATATTCTAACCCATGCATGGGCTACGTAAGAATGTATCATGTCATATGTAAATGATAGTATATTTAACATGGATCTAGGGTGTCGTGAACTAATACACTAGTTCCCTCTTATTCAGAGTAAATCCATGTGTGACACCCCAAGCCTACCTTCAATGGACTAGGGGTAGGCGACTAGCACTGAGTAGACATATCACACATATGGGAGGCCTTAGCCTGAGTTACATATAAACACACTCACAACTACGAAATCCAATATAATGTGTAAATAATATATATATATATATATATATTCCAAAATGAATTCATACAACTAATCCTACAAAAAAGTACAACATAACTATAGGAATGAAACGAGATAAATATAATACTACCAAAACTGATAAAGATTCCAACATGCTTGTTAGAAGGGAACCGAGGTCAAGATGAAACTCTTGGAACATTCTATTGTCCGAAAAGTGTAACTATGTTCAACCTACTCCTGGTCCCCCAAGGACTCATTCAAAATTCCAATCATCTCTATAATACATGATGCGTGTGGGAATAATCGGTGTATTTATGATTATAAACTTACCCAGTAGGATACCTCAAAATCACCAAACATAAATCATCAGGGAGATTAATCTCATAAGAAATGATAATAATAAGATAGATATTATCAAGGATAGAAAACAAGTTTATAAGTAATGTTACAACCACAGTGATGGTGTAGAATTATTTTAAAGGCTTAAAGGTAACACTCATATGAGAGAACTCACTCATTAGGTCTTTCAAACACAGAAGGAACTCATCTTAGATGTCAATACCATTGGGCCTCACCATGAATAATTACACAATAGAAATAAAAAGATTTCAATACACTAATTGGTGATCACATCTAGGGCATATGGGGTATACCTAACCCTACCCAATGTTGTCCACTAAGATTAGGGATCAGAATCCCTGGAATTCAGTAATGGGATACATGACTCAACCTAGGGAAGAATGATATAGGATCACACCATGATCCAAATATAACGATACATGAATATATCCAAAACTACCCCATAAATGGGATCTCTCATCATGTTCTTAGGACATGATGTATCACTATACCCTTATAGTGATGAACCAAGGGAATATAACCCATTGATACTCATCTAAAATTAAGTGAAAATGTAATTTAACCTATCTTGTAGGGAGTACACAAAATGTCTGTGGAATACATTATGTTCCCAATATAGTCTATAAATCCTTGAGTTTGTGCCCCTAGTTGTTTCCTTGAACTCATTCCCATGTACTCTGTTTGTTCCCATGTACAATTGTTGGGCCGATGAACATTGGTTATGTCAATTCCTACTAGTCATCTATGTGCACAGTGGATGGGTCTTTGTTTGTTTAACCTTAGGGTAGACATCAAGTCACCAATAAATATTTAAATGAATTTTTAAAGGTCACATGGTAGGTGATATTTATCTTTTTTTGAAAAAAATTATCCGTCATAGAAAGGGGTTCACAAGGTGTGTGTTCTTCATAACTACAAACCTTGAATATGAGTATTTTTCATAAAGTCCAGAATATTATACATGTATCACCCCTATCACTTCCACTATAAATTCCACTATAGAATAAAAAATTGGTCTCAGATCTAGGGTTTACCATGACTAGGTTGTAAGGTCTCATCCCAACACATCTCTAAACTAGTAGACAGATTGGTGGCCACATGGCCTCAAGTGTGCCTCCCAATATGCTAAAGGATGTCAACTAGAAGTGAGGGTCTAATGGTGGTATGGTGGGGAGTCTATTCCCTTCAGATTAGAGTAGAATAACATAATACTAGAGAATAAAAATCATAAAATAGTGGAAGTGGTAATAATATATGACAATGCAGTGGAAGATAAATATGATAACTAAATAAAACTATCCAACACTAATATACAACTAACCATGTATTCATGTAGATGTGGTGATACAAGTATAAGAAGAAAAAAAATACAATAAGTAGTGAAATAATGAAAACCCAATGACTATCAACATGATCATCATGAGTACTAGCTCAGTCTTGTACTCCTAACTCCCACACATTATGCGCAACACAAGTAATAAACCAAGGGTCCCCATACTGAATCCAAGGAGGTATGCTCAGGTACCCCAGTGTAATGGTTGCCGAGACAGGGCCTGAGATATACTCAGTAGGTGACCACCAATGGTGTCTATAGAATGATCCATTTTTTGAATCTAACATAATTAGTGTGTCTATAAACCATAATAAAACATCCATGAAAATAAATAATTAACTAAGTTAGTACAAGGTTCCATAGGGATACATGACCTAACTATACCTGCTTCGGCAAAGACAGAAATGTATGAACCAGAGGCCACCTGTACAATTGAGATAAATGAAAGGTGGTAGTGAAAGTGTCATAAAACTGGCATAGTGTGATAGACCAAACCCAAGAAAGTGATTTTTCTTGGAGACATGTCCCTTGAATAATAAATATAAACCATTTTCCATTTCTATAAATCTAACTTCCAATTTTAAAGAGGCAGCATCCTGGGCCCATCCAGGGTGAACCTTAATAAGGAAACCATGTATCACACTAAGAGCTCTCTAATGATCACTATCATCAGAGACCATTTAATTCAACCCATGAAAGGCCTCACAATTATCACTCCCTACCAATGTGAGACAACAACCTCTGATATCATACCTAGTATCTCACAAAGGGGATCAAGGATCACTCATGGCCTGGTAAAACCATCTCACCAATGATATTTTCCAAGGTGTATCCCCTATGGAATGACATAATGAGTTAATAAGAACACATGGTGATCCCATCCTGGCATAATAGTATTTCCCCCAACATATACATAATCCAAATAGTGGATCTAAACACAAGAACAAAGATTCCATCCTTATAATGTCCCTGAAATTTACATGTATTTTTTTTAAAATTATATGGATTATTTCAAAAACAAGAACAAAGAAAGAATGTTATTTTGAGTCTTGGGATTCCTGGAATAATTTTTTGAACTTTTTAAAATATCACGCATGCGTGGTTTTGGTAAATTATAAACTGGTCCTTGGATTAAAAATTGGATGGCATTATTCCATTTGGAATGAAATCTTTTCCTTAGGAAGGAACTCACCTTGAAAAGCATGGGTTGAGGGTAAAAGTTAATTTTTGGGTGTTATAAAGAAGACGAAAAAATTAATAAATTTTACTTTATTCAAAATTTATCGATGCAGCATAGCGATGTGTTAGTTGTTTCATTTCATAAATGAAATAGTGTAATGATGCTACGACTCAGTGTAATAGAAACAATGAAATCAATTTCCATAATTTAATGGATTATCAAGGATGCAGGATCAGGAGAGGATCCTAGATTTTTCACTGAAGCTTTGAAGGAATTTTATTGGCGAATGAAGAGTAGTAAAGAACGACGGATCACCAATGACAATCAATGCCCCATCCTCTTTAAAGGATTTCTCCAATAACAATGGATTTCTAATCGAGGATCAATGAATAATGGTAGTGTGTCTCCTTTTTCATCATCCAATCCAATTTTCCATACAGGGTTTATTTCTAAGTGATTTCTAACTTTCCCCATTCTTTTATTTGAGCAACGAATGCGGATCAACCCACAAATTGGTTGACCCAGGGATCGATGGCGTATGTATGACAGTTTAGATTGGGGGAATTTTAATTGGGGTTATCTATGTTTTTTTGTGATCCATGCCTCGAATTTTACTTTCTTACCCCCATGATTTCAATTCTAACATAGATGGATGGGATCCAACATGAATGAGGCCCAGATCAATCTGTTTTGGGTGTTCTTGTGTTCCTCCAATTCTTCATGGTGCAATGATCTAGGCCACCGGCTCGACAGGGATGGTGGTGGAAATAATCCATGGTCCTGGAGGGACCATGGTGGCACATCATCTTGGAAAAGGAGGCTATGGAAGATGGCGGTACCAGGTGGGGAAGGCCGGGGCCAGGTGGACCACGGTGTCAGCAGAAGACCACAGCTAGGGGGGGGGGACATCAGTATAAGTTCATGGCCAGGCGGGCTACGGAGGTGGTGGAGGCTGCCGGCTTGAAGTCCAAGGGTGGATGATCCCCTGAAAACATACCCAATTTGTGAGTGGCAGTCGCGGCTAGGTGGGTCGTGGGGGTGTGAAGCAGCGACATCAAATGGGTTCCACATCATACAAGAAGACCCACAACTTAGCCGCAAGTGTACATGGGAACACGGTCCGTGGAACTGTGTACAAGGGATGTGGCCAACTAGAAATTAGATAAATTGACTAGGATAGGATGTGAAAGTATCTGCATCTGGGTTTGACGAGATGGCCAACTTCAGTAGGTCGGGCCGGCACAGCGGGCCAAGCCAGGCCTAACCGGTCTGGTCCGGGCCAACATGCCCTAAAATTCAAACCATACGTCTGATTGATGATCCATTTCCAGTGTTGTGACCCTAGTGATGAGGCTGTATTTTGAGATACTCTAATTTTTTTATGGAAGTAAATATATAAGCTTTTCCTTGAGAACTAAGTTATCCCATAACAATCACACTATGAGCGGGAATCCTATGGCTGGTTGTGACGAGAAGAACATGACTACGGGTCAAAGCGACTCAGTTGGCCAAAGTAACTCAGTGAGTCTAAGTCTCTTAGTGGGTCTAAGTGAATCATATATTCTAAGTGACTATGTAGGTCTAAGTTACTCAAAGTTTTTAAGTGACTCAGCAGGTCTAGGTGACTCAAAAGGTCTAAGTGACTCATCGGGTCAAAGTGACTCAACAGTACAGGGTGTTTTGTGTTTAAAACAAATAATATTACTTTTCATACTTCAAATTTTTACCTATGTGAGCTAACAATACTTCCTATGTTTTTTCATTTTGTGGTCATTCTGTTGTGGTCTTTCCTTTGTGGTTTCAGGGTTCCTTACTGAGTATTATATTACTCACCCCTACACGGGCCTTGCCCGCACATGTCGTGTCTTGTGTAGATGAATGATGCTTTGAAAGAGACCTAGGTGTTCCATTATCAGGTGGTTCCCAGTGAGATCATACCTATGAGGTTTACTCTTATAGCTTCAGGAATCTACACTTCACCTACCCTTCAGGTAGGGTTTTCTACAGATGGGTTTCTAGTGACTTATATACACTATTGTTTACAGTTTTTCTTTTGTTGCTCCTATATATTGGCCTCGTTACTTTCAGTTTTGTACTTTTACTCTTAGTTTTAAGCATAGTGGCATGCATAGTTTACTCAATTTTTACTTTTCATCATTTTTTATCTTGCATTGTGTGCGTGTGTATAGGTTTAAAGGAAATGCCTCGCATTTGTGACATATTCCTACTCGGTGCTAGTCGCCAGCCCCTGGCCTATGGGAGGTAGGATTGGGGTAGTCACAGCTTACACCCCACTGGGACGATTTGTGACATAGTGGTATCAGAGGGGTTTGGTTCCATATTGTGACCGAGAGTCTGTGAGATTTCATTTGGGGAAACCGTTTTTAGTGTTTTGAGTTTGGATTTTCGGCCACAGACTCTAGTGTTGGTGTGGTGGATGACGTATCTGTACACCAAGACTATGGAATCCTACCTTATGACTCGGTACATAAAAACACTAGTTTTATCTGAATAAATGGTACAAACATCATATTGAATTTTGAGGGTGTCCTATTTTCCTTCTTGAGTCAGCTCACCAGGTATATTCTATTGACTATGGTTCATCTTGATCTATTTCAGGATGCCTCCACACAAATATCTATCCATGATTCTATTTCATAACCATTAATATGGTCTTCCTAGAGATGAGGCATAGGTATATGGACTTATACTGAAGGCAGCCCCATCGGGTGGTGCACCAGTGATACCACTACCCTTTGATCATCAGTTTCTACCGGCGCTACCGATAGAGGATGCACACATGATCAGTACATTACAAGTGTTCCAAAGTCAAAGACCTCCCACGTTCATGGGTGAGACTGAACCCCAGGTGGCTCAGTATTATCTTGAGGCAGCTACAATAGTCTTCCATCTAGTGAGGACGCCTCTCGACTAGATGGGGGTCTTAGTCACAAGCCTTCTTCAGGTCTTATAGGGTAAATGGTGGAGAATGACGACCCAGACGCATGACGAGGAGACCCTCACTTGGAATTACATTTAGATCCTTTTCCAAGAGGATTTCTTTCTTATGATGTTGTGCTCTATTCATATGGATGATCTACTACACCTATAGCAGAGTAGCATGACAGTAGCGAAGTACTCAGTGAGATACACCAAGCTTTATCACTACTCCACAGACATGTTGCGAGACTCATTCTTTAGAGATCAGGCTTTTGATTAGGGAAAATGTCAGGAGACCAAGGAATCCATGGTGTATCTTAGCATACCTACTTAGGTTGGGGTGTTGGAGAGATATCTAATTGTGGGGAGCATCTTGGTGGAGCAGGCACCTACAGAAGGAGCTACCAGTAGACACCAGCTGGCGGAGTCTTCGGCAGTGGGTAGTAGGCAGTAGAGGTAGGTACACAAGTGGGTCAAGAATTCTACGGGAAGGTCCCAAGACATTTGATTAGTGGTACGCAACTTATAGGGAAAATGGAGTTAGTAGAAGAGAAGGGTGTGATACTCATACGATTGTTAGGGGCACATGGATCATGATTTCCCGACTCACTGCACAAATGATCAACAGATGGTTGAGGGACCGTAGAGGAACTATTATAGCGTTAAGAAGAGTGGTCGACAAGGTTGTGAACATTGCTGCGACATGAGGTGGGTGTAGGTTTAAGTTACTACCACCACCACCCCTAGAGGGTCTACCATGGGCTCCAGGAGCTGGTGGAGAGGGGTGGGCCCAACTTTAGGTGATAGAGGTCCTAGATCCCAATGCCCTAGATATTATTAGAGGTACGATATATGTCTTATACACCTTAGCTTCAGTGATTATAGACATAGGTTCCCATCACTCTTTCCTTACCATAGACCTTGTTTGATGTTCGGAGATTCCAATGGAGTAGTTAGGTCAATCCTTACGATTAGAGACTCCTATAGGAGAGGATTCGACAATCATGCACTAGTTCCGGTAGTGTGACCTCACTCTTGAAAGCGATATGTTCGACTGTGATCTCTTAATAGTGGTGTCGAGGCCATACGACATCATTCTGGGTATGGACTGGTTATCCACAGTTCATGCTCAGACTGACTATTTTAGGCACAGAGTGTGGTGTGTCCATAAATATGGGACCAAGTTTTCCATTATCCGTGAAAAGGGAACACTTTCAGTGCAATAATTACTTTCTTAGAGGAGGGTGTAGTCGATCACTCACCAGTTGGATAGCTTTACCCTTGGTGCAACGAATGAGAGGAGTCCTCAATTTCCTACAATGGTAGACTAGTACGAGGACATCTTTCATTAGGATATTCTGGGATTACCACCTCACAGGGAGGTTGACTTCTACATTGAATTCTAACCCAAAATGGAATGGATATCCACACCGGAATACTGGATGGATCCCATATAGATTCTTGAGTTGAGGGTATAGATAGAGGACCTACGGAGGAAGAGCTTCGTGAGGCCCAGTGTTTCACCATGGGTGGCCCCAGTTCTATTTTCCAAGAAGCCAGACATGAGCTTAAGATTGTGTGTAGAATAGCATTTCCTAAATCAGGTGACCGTAATGAAAAAATATCCAATGTTGAGAATCAATGACCTCTTCGACTAGTAGAAGGGAGTGAGGTGTTTCTCAAAGATAGACCTCAGGTCTGGCTATCATCAGATGCATTTTTGGAATAAGAATGTACTAAAGACATCCTTTATATGTTAGTATGGTCACTATGAGTTCTTGGTGGTGCCATTTGGTATAACCAATGCCCCAGTAGTGTTCATGGGACTCATGAATAAGATATTCCAGCCTTACCTTGACCAGTTCATCATGGTCACCATTGAAAATATCTTAGTGTACTTGGCATCCGAGGAGGGGCATGCAACACACCTGAGGATGGTCCTAGATACACACTGAGAGAATAAGCTATATGGTAATCTCTCTAAGTGTTAATTCTGGATTCGGGAAGTCCAATTTCTGGGACACACCATTTCATAGGCTAGAGTTATTATCGATCCAGTGAAGATAGATGTAGTGTTTGCTTGGGAGCCACCTAGAAGTGTGACTGAGTTGTGAAGCTTCTTGGGTTTGGTTATATACTATAGGAGGTTTGTGCCCGACATTTTTAGTGTAGAAGAACCCTTATATACTTTGAGATGTAAGGGATATCCCTTTGTGTGTATGGAGAAGTTCCAGTAGAGTTTCTAGGAGTTGAGGTAGAGACTGATGAGTGCCCCCATATTGAGACTTCCAGAGGAGGGCGTTGGGTATGTAGTGTTCTGTAATTCCTCAGGGGTGGAACTAGGTTGTGTCCTTATATAGGGGAAAGTGTTAATTTCCTATGGTTTATGGTATTTTAAGAAACATAAGCAGAACTACATGACCCATGACCTTGAGTTATCAGAGGTGGTCTTTTCATTGATGATGTGGTGGAACTACTTGATTGGTGTGCGATTTGCTGTCTATTCTAACCACAAGAGTCTTAGGTATATCTTCTCACAGAAGGACTATAACTTGAGGTAGTGGTGGTGGATAGAGTTTCTCCAGAATTATGACTTCGAGACAGTCTATTCTTATGGTAATGGAAACGTGGTGGCGAACGTGTTTAACAAGAGATTCGGGTTGCAGTTACTGATTGAGGAAGCAGAGCAGTGAGTCACGATGCAGTTATTATTCATGGATGATGATGGATAATCTTACCTTTAGTTGATGATTGTCACTCCCCAACTCTTATAGAAATTTAGGGAGACACATCTAGGGGATGTCGACTATGAGACCAGTCATGCTTATTTATCAACAGGGCAATCCCATGATAGATATTTGATAGATGGAGAGCGCACCATCCTTTTTAGATAGATCACCTTTATACCATTGAAATTGTGAGAGGGTTTTTGGAGGGAGTTCCAAACCTCCCCTTTGGTGGTACATCCAGGAGTGGAAAAGATGTACTAGGATCTTTGATGTTAGTTATGGTGGCTGGGGATGAAGAAGGCAGTGGAAGACTTCATTTATTGGTGCCTCACTTGTCAGCAAGTGAAGGTAGAGCATCAGGTTTTAGTAGGCTTGGTTCATCCACTCAAGGTACCTAAGTGGAAGTGGGATGGTATATCAATGGACTTTGTGATAGATTTACTATTCATATCCAGAAGCCATGATACCATCTGAGTGACACTAGACTGACTCACCAAGTCGTCCCACTTACTACATATCCAAGAGAAGAATTTGGTAGAGGGCTTTGGACACCTCTACATTCAGAAGATAGTTTGGTTTAATGGGGTGCCTTTGACCATCGTTTCTTATTGTGATGATATCTTTACATATGAGCTATGGAGGGGATTGTAGGAAGATTTCGAGAATCAATTGCGCTTGATCACGGTGTTTCATCCCTAGACAGATGTCAAGACATAGAGGACTATCTAGGTTTTAGAGGACATGATTCATGTTTGTATCATGGAATTTGGTCTCAGTTGGGAGTAAAACCTACCACTGGTGGAGTTTTCATAAAACAAATGCTACCACTCCACCATTAGTATGGAACTATTTGAGGAACTGTATGTGTGACCATCCATGTCAACACTATGCTGAATAGATCCAGGGGAGTTAGCACTCTTGGGACCAGAGTTGGTACGGGATACCACCGAGAAGGTTTAGATCATCAAGGAGAGGATGAGGAATCTACAGAGCATGCAGAAATCTTATGCTAATAGGAGATGGAAGCATTTGGAGTTTGAGGAGGGAGAACACATGTTCTTTTCTATCTCCCCTCGGTGGGGATTATGAATATTTATCTAGGGGGTCAAGTTTTCTTTGAGGCTCATTATCCCTTTTCCGATTCTAATATGATTTGGAAAGGTGGCGTACTGCCTAACTCTTCCCTAATAGATGCATCGAGTGCATGATGTCTTTCACGTGTCGCAGTTGAGGAGGTACATGCATGATCCATCGCACGTCATCGACTAGGGTGAGTTAGAAATTGATGATGGGGAGACATTTTTTGAGTCCTTAGTAGAGATAGAGGATCGAAAGGTGTGGTTCATTCATGGATGACCGATTAATATGGTGCACATTTGCTGAAAGTATGAGAATATTCTGGAGAGAACTTGGGAGTGGGAGGCTTAGATTAATTTTCAGTATCCCCATTTTTTTCTATCTCTTATTTTGTCTTTTGGGGATGTAAATCCTTAAGGTATGGAGAATGTAATATCTTGAAAATTTCCACATAATTTTTTTTAAAATTATATCGATTATTTTGAAACCAGGAGCTGAAACGACATATGATCTCGAGGCCTAGGATGCCAAAAATAATTGTTTGGAATTTTTAAAATAGCATGTGTGTGTGTTTTTGGTAACTTATAAACTGGTGCCCGAATTAAATATTTGAGGGAAATATTGTTTCTGGAAAAGAGAATTTTACTTAGGAAGGACCTAACCTTGACTGGTGTGAGTTGAGGGTAAAAGTTAATTTTTGAGAATTTTAAAGAAAAAAAATAAAATAAACATAAGAAAGATTATTTTGTTCAAAATTTCTCTCTACAGTGAAATGACTCATCAGTAGTTTCATTTGATAAATGAAATAGAATAACAGAAATGTTGAAATGGGTTTCTTTTATTTAATGGATTATCTGGGATACGTGATCAAGATAAGATCCTGGAGATTGCTTAGAATCTATGAAGGAATTGTTTTGGAAAATGAAGAGCAGCGATGAACGACGGATCGCCAACGATAACGAACACCCCCTCTTCATTAAAGGATTTCACCAACAATGATGGATTCCAGATCGAGGATCAACGAACGATGGAAGTGTGGCTCTGTTCTTCAATGAACAATCCAATTTTCCAAGTAGGGGTTTATTTCTAAGTGATTTTTTCCTTTCCCTATTCTTAAATTTGAGTGAAAAACACAGATCAACCCACAAACTGGTTTAACCATAGATTTATTGCATATATGGGATGGTTTAGATTGTGGGAATTTAAATCGGGGTCATCCATGTTTTGATGTGATCCATGCTTAGAATTGTAATCTCCACCCCACACTGATTTCAATTATAACACAGAAGGATCGAGGATGAAATGAACAAGGCCCATATCCATATTTTTTGGATGTTCTTGTGTTCTTCTCCTTATTTATGGTGCAATGATTCAGGCTGCCAACTCGATGGTGGTGGTGACAGCAATCTGTGGTCTAAGAGGGATCGTGGCGGTGCATCAGCCCTTGGTAGGGGGATAAGAGAGATGGTGACTCCAGGTGGGGAATGTTATTTCTAGGAGGGTTGTGGCATCAGTAGAAGAGTGCAGCCAAGAGGGCCATGGTTGTGAAGAATGGCCACGACCAGAAGTTTGGTGGTGGCGGTGCAGGTTGCTGGCTCAAAGGCTGGAAGTGAAGGCACCCATGGAAATAGCCGCTGGTGGCTAGTGGATGTCACTGCCAGGGGGGTCATGGAAGTGAAGAGTAGTGGACCCGGCAGGGTATCACGTTAGGCCATAAGCCCTATGATTAAACCGCAGGTGTGTGTTGGCACATAGTCCATGGGACCACGTGCCGCGGAGGGCACAAGACAACTGTCGGTCACGTTGATCAGGAGAGGACGCGGCAGGTTCTGTGTCCATGTGAGATATATCAGCCCGCTTCAGCGGGCTAGGCTGGGTAGGCAGGTCGGCATCGGGTTGGTCCAGCGGGCACCGGGTCGGGTCGGCCCGATTGGGCCAGACTAGACGCATAACCAAACCATCCCCTTTTCACTTAATTTCCCCTAACCTTCAAATCTTATGCCCGATTGACGCTCTATTTGTGGCATTGGAACCCTTGCGATGAGGCAGTCCTTTTGAGATACTCTACATGGGTTTTAATGGAATTTTCAATATGAAATTTGTCTTGAGGTGTAGGTTCTCCTAGAATAAGCATGATATAAGTGGGGATCCTGTGACTAGTTGTTTTGAGAAGACTATGAATACTGGTCTAAGTGAATCAGCAGATCTAAGTCACTTAGTGAGTCTAAGAGACTCTATGGGTCTAACTGACTTGGTAGGTTTAAGTGACTCGACATGTCTAAGTGAATCAATGATTCTAAGAGACTCAGTGGGTCTAAGTGACTCAGTGGGTCTATGTGAATCAAGGGGCCTAAGTGACTCAATAGTTCTTGGAGTTCTGTGTTTACGTATGATAGTCTAAATTTTCACACTTTATATTTATACTTGTGTGAGATAACAATACATCCTATGTAATTTCCTTTGTGATATTTTCCTTTGTGGTCTTTTCTTTGTGGTCTTTCTTTTGTGGTTTCAGGGTTCCCTAAAAAGTATTTTATTACTCACCCCTACATGGGCTTTTCCCACACGTGTCATGTCTTGTGAAGATGATCGACGCATTGAAAGAGACCTAGGTGGTCCAGGATCAGGTGGCACCCAATGATATCATACATGTGAGGCATACTCTTATGACTTAAAGAGACTACACTACACCTACCCTTTAGATAGGGTTTTCTACAAACGAGTTTCCAGTGATTTGTGTACCTGCTTGTTTATAATTTTTTGTTGTTTGGCTTGTATACCGGCCCCTTTACTTTCTGTTTTTTTCTGTTACTCTTAATGGTTGTCTTAGTGGAGTGCATGGTTTACTCATTGTTTTCTTTTTCAACATTTTTGGGGTTTTAGATATGTCCATATGTATAGGTTTAAAGGCAATGCCTCTAATTTTTGAGATATGCCTTTCTGCGCTAGTCACCATCCCCTAGCCTATTGGAGGTGGTCTTGGGGTAGTCACAGCATGGTCCCCACTGGGACATGTCATGAAAATTCTTTCTCATTTCATGGAAGGAAACCCAAGTATCACTCATAGTGTTCATAATTCATTTAATTAATTAAATTAATAATACAAGGGTACATACTAGCAGGCATGCCTTAGCATGAATCAATGACACATTCAAAAGGATTGTGCCTATTTTCTATTTCATCTTAGGAGAAAATGGGGCCACAAAAATAATTAAGCAACATCACATCTAAAAGAAGTTAAATAAGAATACCAATAATTCAAATAATTAATAGAACTTATAGCACTCTCTAATTAAATACAATGAATCTCATTGAGGGGACTTATTAGAAAACATGAAATTGCTTAACAAACAATACATTTAGCTGAAAAAACATCACAATAGATAAGTTTAACTCAATTTTCCTAAAAAGATTCACTTTTAAAATCTATCAAACATGGAAAGACAGCTTCATCTTTCAAATGGGAACTTATAAGTTTCATTTTTCAATTAGGAAACTACATACAAAGGTAATTTTGTATAGAGGTTGGTCCAAGCACTTATTAGGTTCCTTGGATTCATCCAACATCTATATAAAAGAGGGAAAACACATTATGACCCGAGATGAACACTTGAGAGGTGTTACGAGTATTTTATCATTTAATTATAAAATTGAAAAGTAGGTCAGCAAACCCAAGGGGTCCCATGATCAATTCCAATTTCCTCTAACTATTAAAAATTGATCATCAGGTGAATAGTAAGGTGTGTATATTAATTTAGGTGGAAGAAATCCATTCTAAGGTGACCTAAAAAAATAAGGCATGTGGCATAATGGAAACATTTTATAATGAAATGAAACTTTGAGGGAAAATATATATACCACCTACCTTATGATTAAGTCTATCTACATGTCTAATATCAAGATTTTATTTGGTATAGTTTTAGAGAAATCGAAGAAATGAACATCCACCTAGAAAATTGGGAAAAAGAGATCTCACCAAAATAGTGTATCAAGTGAAAAGATAAATGATGAATAAAAGAAAGTGGAATGAGGATATTATTGAGAAGAAATAATAGGGACCAATGGAACATGATTCGAAATTCATATGAGAGAGATAGAGCAAATCCTAGGTTAGGCTTGGGAGAAGACTCACATGAGAGGGGAGGGGGGGGCTCATTTGTTGGAATAAAGAGGAAAAAAGATGGTTTAAAATTTAAGATCATGAAGGGTAGAATAATCATTTCACCTAGACATAATAGTGCATATGGTTTGGAAGTACAATTGGACAAACTCTATGACAACCACACACTAAGTCACTGCTCAAGGAGAACCTCGCACGGTTATGGATCATGGTTTCCATAACCATGTGAAAACCATGCTAAAACCCACTATCAAAAACTAAAGTTGGTCGCATGGCAATGCAGATCCTCCCACATGGTTTGACCAAACCTTCTAACACATCCTACTGCTCTATATCAAGTTGCATAATTTTCCCTAGGGGACACATGGTTTCCTACAAATTGTGTACCCCTCATAGTTCCCTCAAATTTAGAGGTTTTAGGATCCATCACTCTTAAACTCAATGGAACGCCTGAGGGACCCCTCAGGCCTTGAACCACATATAAAAAATGTATATTGAAGTGTTTCGACACTAGTAAATCCATTCTGAATCCAAAAAATAAAGATATTCAAATTACCCAAAAATTTCATTTTGTTTAAAAACACCGGACACTACAAACTCCTCATTTTAGAACTTCTCATAATCAAGAAGCCTTTGGAAAATGAATAGAATATCACTCGGCCAAATTTGGTCATGAAGGCTTATTGAAATGGCCGTGTTGCATTCCAAAACACCCAACTCACCTCCAAGCGTCACTATAACATATGGTACACGAGTCGTGCAAACTCAAGAAAATTCTTGTTTTAATGAACTATAGCATTGAGATGGGGCTTACTCGAGACTGTCAAACTAGAGACATGATCTTTACATCATCTCTATCACCATAACGCTCTAGAATTTAAGGACTATTTTTGAATCATGGTATCTCTACCATTGGAATTGTCTTTCAAGACATGACCTTAGCATTCCAACGACACTCACAATAAGAGAGATGATTCATGATCCAATTGAATGGTCAAGTTCAAACCGACCACATTTAAACTGATCAACCCGATATTTCAAGAAAAGCTATGGATGAAATTTACATTCCACCCATCCAACCCAATAATATCATGAAGTGGTTCCTCACTAAATGCATACAATAAGCACTACTAAAAATAATCCGTTTACAGTTTTGGCCTTATCAGTGCAATACAGAAGCACTAAAAAAGAGAACCTTTATGAGTGCTAAAGAAAGCACTGATAAAGGGTGCATTTATCAGTACTTTATTTTTATCACTAATAAAGGAATCCTTTATCAGCACTTTATTAGCACTCATAAAGGTCCGAATAGAATGAAATAATTAAATAAAAAAATAAAAAATTATTTTATTATAAAAAATGTTAACAATTTTATTAATTAAATAATTATTGATAAAAAACAAAAGAATTGATTATACTATATGTAAATTATAAATATTAATAAATAGTATATATTAAGTATATAAATATATGAATAATAGAAATTTTAAATAAATAAAAATTAAATGTGTGTTATATTGATTTCACATAAAAATATTGCTTTACGCATTGAGTAATCGACACAATTGAATGTCATTTTATTTTTCAATTTAACACTGATCAAACGTGTGTTATATTGATATCACATATACATAATTAATGAATTTTTATATAAAATGCACACACAAAAACTTATCTGTTTTTTCAAAGTGTACTTATTTGTAATTTATACAATTCCACTCATTTTTAACATGCATGAACTTAAGATTAAATATTCATTTATAATGTTAAAAATATATTTGTAAAAAAATATTTATAAATAAATATATTTTTAAATGTACATTTTCTATATTTTTACATTTATATATTTATAATTATAAATAAATAAATATTTTTTTTAAGAAAGTTTTTATATAATTATAAATAAATAATTCTATATATTTAAATAATTATTTATAAATAATTATATATATTTAAATAATTATTAAATTTATACTAAATTTATTTAAATCGTGAATAAATTTTACTACTTTTATATTTATATATATTTATTAATTATATATATATATCTATAATGATATAAATATTATTTTAAAAGAAATATTTATATACTTATAAATGAATAATTATATATTTTAATAATTATAAAATTATAATAAATATATTAAAATAAATAATATATTTACTATATTTATATTTACATATATTTATTAAATATATATAATTATATATATATATATATTTAAAAAAAATATAATTATAATTATAAATCATTTATCAACACTTAAGTAATAATCACTAATAAAATTAATATTTATCATGCCTTTTTACAGTTGATAGAGATGCCTTTTATCAGTGGTTATTGCTTAAGTACTCGTAAAATGCATCTTTATCAGCACTTTTTTAGAAGAACTCACTGTAACATCCCAAGATTTTAAAAGGAAATACTATGTCTTTAAATGAACTACTAAATACTATGTGACTTTTATAATCTATCCATTAAACATAATTTTGTCACTTCTATGTTTTGAATTTCAAAAAATGGTCATCTATGGGTGTGATCATTATGTTATTTAGAGTCTGATAAGACAAACTTATTTTTTCATGAATTGTAACATACCCTTATAAATAGAAACATACCCTTATGAATAGTAATGAATAGTAAATTGGCCAAAAAAATAGAAGCTTCACCCATGAGTGTATAAATACAATTTAGACATCTTATAAGTGAGAAAAACAATCATAGTATAAGTATTAATATTTTTGTATGTCGTATATATTTTAATTACAATTTTATGATTAATATAATTATTTAAAATGGAAATTTATTTTCATAAAATTTAATAAAAAATAATTACTTTATTTTCTTATGGTTATAATATAATTTTACGGGACCTTGATTAATTTATCAAGGTGTTATAAAAGGAGTTACAGTTTTAATGTTGTTTTTTTGGAATTAATCATGATTTTATTAAAAAATTTCCTTAATAAAATTTAGAAAATTATTTTCAAAAAATGAAGTTCATTTTTGAATTCTACATATTGAGAAATGGTTAGCATGACATTTTTGGGAATTTTCTGAAATTCTATAATTTTTTATGAATAGTAAAATACGATAACATACGATAAATGCAAAATACTTCATTTACCGCATCGTAGGTGATTCAAGGATGCTTTTAGACCACTTGGTATGAAATCACGTGCCATTATTACTATTTGGGGTCACATGAATTAAGACTATTCATATACTTGAGTAAACATATTGTAATAATGTTTAAAATAATGTAAAATACCTCCTCTCTTCCACTATAAATACCACCCTCATTTCTCACTACCTCCCACACCTCTCAAGAATTGATCCTCACATATGTTCTGACCCATAATACTCCCAAGTCTCTTACCCATGTACTAGATATTATGGTCTCACCAAAATTCCAAAACCAAAGTCCTTAAGAAGGATCTCAAGGACAAGAGATCAAGAGGCAAACATCCTCTTTTGTTTTTTTTTCATTTCTTTCATTTTATGTTATTTATATTAATTTCCTTTGGCTTATTTTGGGATATGTATTTTAATATTCCCCTTACATCCCATATTATGTAATAATTATTATTTACCCCATTTCACTCATTAAAATATTTTATGAAATTTTAAGTGACGCTGTTAGGCTGCCAAATTTTCATAAGCGATTTCTCAACTTTTCTTTTATTTCAAGATTCTTTTCTTTTCTATTATACTTATTTACTAACATCCTCTTATCCAAAAGGCATGAATGATCCATTATCTTAAATATAGTTTATTTCATCATGTTTATGGAATAATCACCATTATATTTCTTCTCCTATCCCACTTATTCAAAAATAAGAACATCATCTGTGATGTGTCGAGTTACCGACATCGTGGACGATGTGATTTGAATTTCATTTAATTTCTTCAAGAATGGTCATGAAAACATTTTTATGGTTGAAAAAGATTATAATTTATATCTTATATCTTATATAATGTTTTGGAATCATTTTATACACATTTTATTAATTTATAAATCAAAATTAATTCCTTACGACCGAAGAATCCCGAAAATGACCTAAACAAATATCAATAATGTTTTAACTTATGAATAATCCTCATGTAAGAATTAAAAATGATTAATGGTATAATTTAAGGTTCTTTAAATATGTAAATACCACTTCATTCCAATTCTGGAGTTTCACTTCCAATCGACAAGAATATCCCTCATGAACCGAATATGGAAATCACGTAAGGAATGCACCAAAAAACAATGGAAGGAACAAAATACTAATAATTAAAGGGTGAAATGAGGTTATTAAATGATCATATAAGATGTTATAAATATTAAAATGTTTCTTCAATATACTAATAACACTATTTTAACCATTATATAAGAGGTTTAAACAATTTTGATGTAAGGAGAGCCCGAGGTAAGGGAATTCTTAACCCAATCTCCACTCTTTGGGTAAACATTCTACTTCATTATTTTTGTGGTATTAAATTTGTTTGTGTGATTAATTTTTTATATATTATTTTTAATTATGTGTATTTATATAGTATATACATATTCCATCCACTCTATTAAGTCTCACCTAAATTATATGATATTTGTAAGGGACTTTTCTTTTAAAAACCTCTTTTAAAATTCTGTTTTACAAAATTCAAAAGAAATGTTTTTATGAAATTATTCATGTTTTATGATTATGTTATGGTTATTAGGTATGTGTCTGTTGGAGGTAGGCCATATGGTTACTCCAAGTGTAACTGCGATGCTTACACAAATTGTAAGTTAACTTTGAGGACTACAAATTATAAGGTAGCTGAGAGGGTTACAAGATTATGTAAGTAATTCCCTAAGATATTTTTATGGTTCCATTTATATTATTATGTTTAATGGGAAAATTTTGGAAATATCAAGTTTCAAAAAGTAAGTATATATGGGTTTCAAGTATCTCCTTTTAAAATTATTACATACATTACAAGTAATCATGGACTAATGTTTTCTTTTTTTTCTTTTTATATCCCTTACAGAGCTATTTTTTTCATCCCATGTTTTTAAAATGTTTTTCACATGAATCCTTATAAGTTCAAAAGGAATTTAAGGTGATAATGTAGAACAATCCAATTATTTATATTATATATTAATTTTTTTAAATTTTAATTCAATATATGCATGTTTTGTCTAATTCTCCAGATCCTAGACCAGAAAATATCCTCATTTTTATAGTGTACTGTGTATTTTTCAGTTAACTATTATACAAAAAAATACACAACATGTTTTAGTACTAAATTAGGAAGTGTGGGTTCAAGGATTTATAATTGGTATCTTTTTTTAAAAAATAGTGATAGAATTTACTTTGGAATATATAGTTAATTATGTACACATAATAAAATCCATTTTTATAAGAATTGATATGTATATTCATAATTAAAACTATAGTGAACGAATTGCGAAGGTGAAATTCATTTAAGGTTGGGAGATAATGTAGCATCCTGAGATTTTAAAAGGAAAAACTATATCGCTAAATTAACTACTAAATACTATGTGACCTTTATAATATATCCATTAAACATAATTTTACTACTTTTGTGTTTTGAATTTTGAAAAATGATCATCTTTGATTTTTATCAGTAAGTTATTTAGAGTCTGATAAGACAAACTTAATTTTTGATGAATAGTAACACACCCTTAGGAATAGTAAGGAATAGTAAATTGGCCAAAAAATAGAAACTTCACCCTTGAGTGTATAAATACAATTTAGACATCTTATAAGTGAAAAAATTATCATTGTATAAGTATTGGTATTTTTGTATGCCGTAAATATTTTAATTACAATTTTATGATTAATTTAATTATTTAAAATTGAAATGTATTTTAATAAAATGTAATAATAAATTGTTGCTTTATTTTACTATGGTTATAAGATAATTTTATGGGACCTTGATTAATTTCTTAAGGTGTTATAAAAGGAGTTATTGTTTTAAAGTTGTTTTTTTGGAATAAATTATGATTTTATTTAAAAAAAAAATTAATAATATTTAGAAAATTATTTTCAAAAAATGGAGTCCATTTTTGAATTCTAAATGTAGAGAAATGGTTATGGTGATTTTTATGGAATTTTATGAAATTCAAGAATTTTTTATGAATTATAAAAATATGATAAAATATGATAAATGCTAAATACTTCATTTACTGCATCATAGATGATAGAAGGATTATGTAAGACCAATTGATTAGAACTCACATTCCATTATTACTATTTTTTGTCAAATTAATTTATAATATTCATATTTATGAGCAAAAATATTATAACAATGATTAAAATATTGTAAAATACCTCCTCTCCTCCATTATAAATACAACCCTCATTTCCCTCTTACTCCCATGCCTCTCAAGCTTTGAGCCTCACCTAATTTATACCCAATACTCCTCCCAAGGCTCTTCCCCATGTCCTATATCTATTGGTCTCACCAAAATTCCAAAACCAATGTCCTTAAGATGGATCTCATGGAGAAGAGGTCAAAAGGTAAACATCTTCTTTTGTTTTCTTTCTTTTATTTAATTTTTTGTTATTAATATTAATTTCCTTTGGATTATGTTGGGATATGTATTTATATATTCCCCTAACTTCCCATATCATGTGATAATTATTAGATACCCCTTTTTTCTCATAAAAATATTTTATAAAATTTTAAGCGACGTCGTTAGGCTTCCAAATTTTCGTAAGAGATTTCTCAACTTTTCTTTTATTTCAAGATACTTTTCTATTCTATTCTTATTATTTCCTAAAATCCCAATATCCAAGAGGCATGAATGATCCAGTATCTTACCTATTTTGTATTTCATTATGTTTATGGAATACGAACCATTATATTTCTTCTCCTCTCCCACTTATTCAAGAAATTTGAACATCGTCTGTGATGTGTTGAGTTACCGACATCGTGGACGATGCGGTTTCAATTACATTTACTTTCTTCAATACTGGTCATGAAATCATTTTAATGGTTGAAAAAGAATATATTTTATGTATTATATCTTATATAATGTTATATAATCATTTTATACACATGTTATTAATATATAAATCAAAATGAGTTCCTTACGATCGAAGAATCACCAAAATAACCTAAACAAATATCAATAATGTTTTAACATATAAATCATACTCATGTAAAAATTAAAATTGATAAATGGTGTAATTTATGTTTCTGGAAATATTTAAATACCAATCCATTACAATTATGTAGTTTCACTTTCAATCGATAAGAATTTCCATCATGACCTGATCATGGAAATCAGGTAAAGAATGCAACCAAAATCATCAGAAGGAAAAATAATAATAATTAAAGGGTGAAATGTGGTTATAAAATGATCATATAAGATGTTATAAACATGAAAATGTTTCTTTAAAATACTAATAACACTCTTTTAACCATTATATAGGAGGTTTAAACAATTTTAAAGTAAGATGAACTTGAGGTTAGGGAATTCTTAACTTGATTTTCATTCTATAGGTTAACATTCTACTTCATTATTTATATGGTATTAAATTTGTTTGTGTGATGAATTTTGTATAAATTATGTGTAATTATGTGTATTTACATATTATAATAATATTCCATCCACTCTATTAAGTATCACCTCAATTATTTGATATTTGTAAGGGAATTTTCCTTCAAAAAAACCTCTTTTAAAATTCGCTTTTACAAAATTAAAAAAGTAATTTTTTTATGAAATTATGCATGTTGTGTGATTATGTTCCGATTATTGGGTATGTTTAAGTTGGAGGTTGGTCATATGGTTACTCCAAGTTAAATTGTGATGGTAACACAAATTGTAAGGTAGTCGTGAGGGGTACAAATTATAAGGTAGCTCAGAGGATTACAAGATTATGTAAGTAATTCCCCAAGATACATTTATGGTTATATTTATGTTCCTATGTTTTGTGGGAATATTGTGGAAATATCATGTTTCACAAAGTATATATGGGTTACAATTATGTCTTTTGATAATTATTTCATACATTACAGGTATTCAAGGACCAATGTTTACTTTTCTTCTTTTTTATATCCCTTATAGTGCTATTTTACTCATCCAATGATTATAAAATGTTTTTAATAGGAATACTTAGAAGTTCAAAGGGAAGTTAAGGTGATAATGCAGATGAATCAAATTATTTATATTAGATATTAATATTTGTAAACTCTGATTTAGTATATGTAAGTTTTCATCTAATTCTCCAGAACCTAGACTAGAAAAGGTCATCATTTTTATATTGTATTGTGAAATTTTTAGTTATCTATTATACAAAAAAAATACATAGCATGTTTTAATACTGAATTAGGAAGTGTGGGTTCAGGGCTTTACACTCACAAAAGTGTCCCAATCTATTTTAAAACCCCTAACCAGTCGTGAACCTGCCATGATATCCAATGTTTTCCATGGAATCCACCCTATGTCGATGCTCTTCCTTAATGAATCGAAGCTCAAATCAAGACTCAAACAAATCCAAGGCTCAAACTATTCATCAAATTAATCCAAAGATCAAATGTAAGTATTTATCTACATTCTCTTGAACATAATGTTTTTATCTACTTTCTCTTGGGGAACTCATAGTGTAAAACACCATTGTTTCTAACCATGGTGGATGCTGTTTTGCAACTCTGGGTGTGGTCAGTATAGGCTAGTGTGTATGGGATTGATGTTGAAAGGGTAGGTGTGTTTTTATCCCTTGTTTGTGATATATCTTATTGATGTTTAATATTTCTTTATGACATATTCTTTATGAACCTCCCATGAATCTCAATGATTGGTCAATGTGTATTAGATTACCTATAAAGAATTTCAATTATCGGTGTGGCGATATGAAATCCCAAGAGGATTTATATGTTTTTATATATTTGATACACCATTAATACTAAATATAATAATTATTAGGTTGTTACACCACTTGTTCCCAAAAAATATAAGGTGGTTATCAAATTATATATTTTAGAAATTATTTTTAGGTATTCATCATATTAGGTATACATGTATTTTTTCCAGGCCTAGAAATATATAATTACCAACCATGTATATAAATTTACTATTTATTTATTAAAATGTTTTATCAATACATTTCTATATTATATATTTTATTAAATGAGAGTTTATTATTATTTTTTATCATATCTAGGTTTCTTATTATTCCTTAATTTCCTATATTATATTTTAAATTTTTAGGGGTATTTAATAAAGACTTGATGTGTGTCAAACAATAGTTATTATTTAAATTGGTTACTTGAGACTCATCCCCCATTTTTTATAGACAACTGGCATTCTCATCAATTTCATCTCATGAATAATTATTTAATTTGGTAATTGAGACTCATCTGCCATCTATTTTATGTTTTTTGTACTACATTGAGAAGTATTCATCCCATGGATGACTACCTCTTAGTTTATATCAAGAAAAATAGGTGCATGTACATAATTGATGGATGATGTGTGTCAAAAAACAAAATGTAATGAGTGATGTTCGGTATATGAGCTGATGAGCATGATAGTTGTTTATAACTTTCCCCTTTGAATGAATTCATAGGATAACACATACTATAGTGGAGTAATTATTATTTTTTAAATTCAATTACCCATTTTTCTCAAAGAGTAATAAGATTATTTGAAAAAATAAAATGTTAGTTTTCTCTTGATAGAATTGTTTATAACTTTCACCTTTGATAATTAATATCTTATGTGTATTTATTTATTTATTGCAAAATATTAATATTTTGTGAATAAAATAGGATGAATGTGAGTCGAAAATGGATTCAAACTAATCATTTGACAAAATAGTATGAATATAGAGTTAAATATTTCATAAAATATGAAAGATATCACGCATACGACCCTTATAAAAACATTTATCCATGTTTATATTATTGTTATTGAAGAAAAAGTCTTCCAGAAAAGTTGGAAGAACATTTGATTTGTCACGGAATAGATCACAGCTAAAAACATTATACTTAACATGGGGAAAATTGAATGCTTTCATCGATTGGGATGATAATATGGTTTATGAATCATTTGATATGAATACTAGTGTAAATGATGATGGAGATCACATGGAAGAAATGGAAATGGAAATTGAAGATGACCTTTACAATTGTAAAAAATTGTTTGAGAATTTAAATAGCTATCCCAAGAGACCAGTGTATACCATTTTTACTAAATACACAACATTGTCAGCTGTATTGAAGTTATATAATTTGAAAGCTGGTAGTGGATGGAGTGCGACCAACTTTATAGAACTACTTGGTCTCTTGAATGATATGATACCAGAAGAGAATGAATTTCCAAGTCAAAAATATGATGTTAAATGATTTCGAAATTCGATGGAAATCATCTCTAAAAAATACTTGCTTGTCCAAATGACTTCATATTGTTTTTCAAGTACCATGAATCAGTCATAAAATTCCTTAAGTGTAATGCAGATCGATATAAGAAAAATGAATCAAGTCCTTCAAAATATGTCTGGAACTTTCCAATCATTATACAGTTTATAAAACTATATGAACGTTAGGAAATAGAGAGAAAATCAGCATGGAATGAAGATACAATAATTAAATATGGGAACCTACATCATACTGTAGATTATCCTCAGTGGAAGAAGATTTATTATGAGTATCCTACATTTGGAAATGAGATGAGAAACTTTTTCCTTTCTTTATCCACAGATGTAATGTATCCTTTTGGTGTACTGAGTAGTACTCACAGTATATTGCATGTCATGTTATTAAATTATTGCTTTCCTCCATGGTCATGAATGAATCACAAATACATTATATTTACTCTACTTATATCTAGACTAACAAAAATTGGTAATGATATTGATGACTATTTGGCTCCATTGATAGAAGATCCAAAATTGATAAGGGATACAAGTGCTACAATGTATGATGTTCATATAAGTGTATAATTCACATAGAGGTCCATGTTATATAGGATGATAAATGAATTACCCGTATATGGAAATTTATTAGGAATTAGAATTAATGGAATTTTAGGGTGTCCCATTTTTGAAAAAAAACATACTCACTTCGGTTGAAACATTCCTCAAAGACTATGTTTTTTGGACATTTTAAATTTTTACCTAAATGACATAAATACTGATCTTGGATAACAATATTCGATGGGAATATCAAACATGGTATAACATCATCTCTAATAATGGGTGATCAAATGTTCAATAAAGTAAAATATATCAACATTATTTTCGGTGAACCATTTTCAAAAAACCTTACGAAATCATGTTGGAAGAATATAACAATTTTCTTTGAATTAACATATTATAAATTTTTGTATGTCAAACATTTTCTTGAAATCATGCATTTAGAAAAAAAATATATTCTATTGTGTTATTGGCACATTTCTAAAATTTATTGGGAAAATGAAATGTGGCATCAAGGGAAAGTTGGACTTGATTGAAATAGGGATTAGGGAAGAGTTGGAATCAGGGAATGGTAAAAGGTGTCTTTTCTTCCTACAGCATCTTACACTCTATCCTGTCAAGAATAATTAAAAAAAATCAGTTCATTAATAGGGTAAAAGTTCCACAGGGGAATTCATAAAATATCAAGAATGTCGTTTCAATGAAAAATTTGGAGTTACAAGGAATAAAATCGCACTAATATCTTGTTTTGATGAAATATTTGATGCATGTTTCTTTCTATTTCATTCTTCCTCAAAATGTATGGCAAACATTAACTAGATTCTTATTCTGTTTCAAATACATATATAGTAAAGTTATAGACCTGGTGAACTTTCCAATCATTGAGAAGGAGGTTGTATTCATATTATGTAAATTAGAGATGTTCTTCCCAATATCATTCTTCAATATGATGGTCCATATGATGGATCACCTAGTTATAGAGGTTAAATTATTTGATCTAATGCTTTATAGATATATGTACCCCATTAAAAAATATATCATGACTTTGAAAGCCTATGTCAAGAATAAAAGTTATCCAGAAAGTTGTATTGCAGAATGATATATTGTTGATGAAGCTATTGAATTCTATACTGATAACCTATCATATGTTGATAGCATTAGTCTCCCAAAGTCTTGTCACAATGAACACCTTATGGGTGAAGGTATTTTCTAAATATATTTTGTCATAATTCCCTTTATAGAGTAGGAGAAAGTGCACCTTTATGTTTTAAATAATAGTGGTGTTGTTGATCCATACATTGTTTCCAACAAATAAATTATTAAAGATTTGAAGCCATCAAGGGATAAAGATTAGATATCAAATACACATAATAAATATTTTATAAGATGATTGAGAAATCCAATTTATAAGGAATTATTTTAAAATATGAATTCAATTGCGGAACGAATTCAATGGATAGCTAGAGTACAGAATGAAAATGTTATATCTTATAATATTTTGGTAATCAATGGTTATACGCTCTATACAAAATAACACAATGAGTGCAGTACAATGAAAAATATCTGTGTTATGCTTATGGCTGAAGCGATGAAAATATCTAGTTCCAAGGATAGAAATCTAATTTATGAAAATATGACATATTTTGTAATTATTGAATAGATATATGAGATTGATTATACAATATTTCAAGTTATTATTTTCCATTGAAAATGGATGATAGTATGAGTGTAGTGAAACTGGATGAAATAGGTGTTATGAAGATGAATTTTAGTGTGAATGGAGAAAATGATGATTTGTTCATAAAGTAATCACAACAAATATAATTATTTTATATCATAGATCTAGAAAACAATAATTAATCATTTTTTATGTTGGATAATAAATAAAATGTTGGGTCAGATGAAAATTCAATCGTGGATCACCCTTTAATTGTGAGATCACAAAAAATTCATGTTCATCCCAATGTAAATAATGTATTGTATTTTAGAGAGGACCAAAAATATGGGATTTTGATTCTCAATAGAGGAAACAAATCCCTAAAACCTTTAAAAAAACAGAGTTCAATGAGAAGGTAAAGTTGTTTTTTAATATAATATGTTTTTCCCTAGGATATTATATATTATTTCCTAGATTACCATAATATAAATAACATGTCTGACTATAATGCAGACAATGTATTCTTCAAATGATGATGTTACCAATCTCTCAGAAGAATAAACAATAATAAAGGAAACACTTTAGGAAGATGTAAATCTAATGTTACGATATGATTTTTATATTTTACTGAAAAATTATATAATGGAACGTTGATTTAATTTTAATTATTCCTTACAGAGTTCAATTTTTTTTATAAGATTTATGTCCATCTTTCATAAATTTGTAGGAAGAGCAATGATGTTGCATCTTCTAAATCATATAGCCAAGGTTGATGTTGTCATAGTAAAATCATTGTCCCTAGAATTAATTTATTATTTCATTTTGTCGTTTAATTTATTTCTTTTTAGTATTACTTTCATAATAATTGTTTTCTAATATAGGTGAATTATTTTGTTTAAGTTAGGGTTGTCTATCCATATTTAGGATTTTATACACCAAAACATCCACAAACTTATTCTCCCTCATAAACCTTTCACCCCTGAAATGTTTTCATTTATCACTTTCCATTAAGTTCCATTCATTGATCAATCATAGAGGTAATCATGATGTTTTCATAGTTAAATCATTTTCCATAGAATTAATGTGTTTTTCATATTTATTTTTTATTTATTTATTTTTATTATTACTCAAATAATAATTTTTTTCTTATACAGGTGGATTATTTTATTCTAGTTGGGTTCGTCTATCCATCTTTCATGCCTTTCAACACTAAAACATCCACATATTTGTCCCTAGAAAACATGTCAGCCCTACAATGTTCGAATTTATTAATTTTCATCAAGTTACCTCCATAGCTCAATCACAAAGGTAGTCTTGATGTTTTCACATAAAAATCATTTTCCATGTAATTAATGTGTTATTTTATATTTATGTTTTATTTATATATTTTTCATATTAACCATATAATAATTTGTTTCTTATAAAGGTGAATTCATTTTTTTTGATTTGTGGTGGTTAGTTCAAAGATACTCATCCTCATGAGAGATTTGACTTCAATTCAACAACTAAGATAATGAAATCAAGGAACTTCATCAATAATGCATTAAACTTTCATGAAAAGGTGAATCTCTACTACTTATTTAATTAATTTTTTATCATTTTATCAATTATTTGTAACTTAATTTCCTTTTCATTTTTAACTACTTCTTATTTAGTTTTTTTCATAGATATTTTGGGAAGTCCTATTGATTTGATGTTCTTAGAAGGATAAAAAAATTCTCTTTGAAAGTCATAAGAGCATATTAATTTCATGGGGTCATTGTGGTGACTTCTCGTGATATAATGGGCACATGATCTTTCTATACTCTTTTAGATTTCAATAATGAGATAGGTTTTTTTCTAAGAACATCGAGTTGATATATAGTGTTGATAGTTTAAAAAATATGGAAATCATTGTAACATTGGAATTTAAGATATTTTTAAGACTTTGGGAGGTTTAGGAATCATCTTCACCTCAATCAAACACATGGTGTGACCTATATTACTCCTAGTGCATATTTATATTTAAAATTGACATTAATTGTAGTAAAAATGATAACTTATATACTCAAAATTGAGATAAAATATTCATATTGTTTTTATAATTTTGTAAAATTATCCATAGGTCATTTTTATGTGTAGTAATAATCCGCATCTCAATCTGATACACGATGTTCTTTATATGACTCAAAGAGTTCATTATCAGTTTAAAATCAACATTTTAGTTCAAAAAGTTCCACTCACTGAAAAATAATCATAAAAAATTGTATTTTATTGATAATTTAGTAAAATTATTCATAATTAATTTTGGGCATGTAGGAACTGGTTTGACATCAAATTCATACATGATGTGATCAGAATGAGTCAAAGTATATGTTTCCACTTTAAAATTACATTTTAGTAAAAAATACAAGTGATGTACTCAACACCAAGAAAAATAATTTGGATTGTTTTTATACTTTATATAGATTACCTATAAGTTATTTAAGACATTTATAAATTAGTCGAACCCCAATTTGATGCACGGTGTGACCGGTAAGACTCAATGCGCATCTTTTTAATTAAAATTGACATTAAATTTAGTAACAGGGACAACTGACCTACTCAAAACTGAGAAAACACATTTGGAATATTTTTATAATTTATTAAAAAGACCCATAAGTGATTTTTGATGTGTAGGAATCATTATTACCTCAATTTGATACGTGATGTGTACGATATGACTCAAAATGTCTGTTTTCGGTGTAAAATCAACATTTTAGTTCAAAAAGTGTATCTCACTGAAAACCAATAAAATGTTCTCATATTTTCGTGATATTTTAGTAAAATAATTAATAAGTTACTTTGACATATAGTAATTGGTTTAAAAAAAAACTAATACACGATGTTATCGTAATGAATCAAAGTGTGTGATTCTAGTTTAAAATAACATTTTAGTAAAAAATATAAGTGACGTTCTCAAAACTGAGTAAGTGAATTCAGAATTTTTTGATAAATTATAAAAAAAATCTATAAGTTATTTTAGAAATTTATAAATTATACACACCTCAATATGATGCATGGTGTGATCAATATTTCTAAATTTTCATCATTTTATTTAAAATTGACATCAATTTCAGTAAAATGGATAGTTGACCTACGCAAAACTGAGAAAAAACATTCAGATTGTTTTGATACCTTTAAAAAATTATAAATATGTTATATTTGAATTTTATGAATTATCACCACCTCAATCCAACAAAATATGTTCTTGGTATGACTCAAAGTGTCCGTAATCAGTTTAAAATCACCATTTTAGTTCAAAAAATGTCACTCACTGAAAACCAATCAAACATGGTTGTATTTTATTGATAATTTAATAAAATTACTTATAAGTCATTGATAACATTTAATAACTCATGTCACATAAAACCAATACACGATGTGATCACAATGAGTCAAAGTGCTTGTTTCTAGTTTCAAATGACTTTTTAGAAAAAAATACTAGTGGCATACACAAAATAGATAAAATGGATTAGGATTGTTTTGATATTTTATTAAAAAAATCCATAATTCATTTAAAAAATGTTCGAATTATTTTCACCTCAATCTGATGCACGGTGTGACTATTTTGTCTCAATGTGTGTCTTTTTATTTAAAATTGCCATTATTTTTCAAAAAATAGACAACCGACCTACTCAAAACCGAGAAAACACATTCATATTTTTTAACAATTTATGAAAATGATCCATAATTTATTTTTTGATTTATAGGAACCATCCACACCGAAATACAATACATGATGTTCTCGGTATGACTGAAAGTGTTTATTATCATTTTAAAATCAATATTTTAGTTCAAAAAGTGTCACTCACTGATAACTGATGAAACTCACTTAAGATTTATCATATAATTATTTTATTAATTTTCATAGATATAATGATTGAACCCAAACAAAAAGTTTTGTGACATGGAATAATCAACCACAACTCAATCGGATATGCAGTGTTCCTGGTATGACACAAATTTTAGTTTAAAATTCACACTTTCTGTAAATTTATTTCTTTATATTATTAATAATATGAGAATTGTTTTCTTTAATAGGTTCATTTTTTTTCTTTAGTAGGGGTGGGTTTTTCTAAAATATCATGATTCGAGTTTAGGATCAAAATACAAAGGTACATTGATGTTTTTGAATGTATGTAATAATTTTCACTCATGTAGTTGTATAAACCAATGTTTGAAATGTCTATAATATGGTGTTTTTTTCTTATATTTGTGTTTTAAATTTCATTTCATTTAAATTTTATATTGGTACTTGATTTTGTTAATATGGTGGTGTTTCTGGTGTTGTGGTGTGCTATTATAGCACATTGCACTGGTTCTGCAATTTTCTATTACAACACACTACAGTATGCCCCTATATCAGTTCCTTTGAAAACATTGATATAGGGTACCCTTATCAGCGGTTTTATTTAGTGCTGATAAAGGGTACACTAAGGGGATTTAAATGTTCTTATAAAAGGATCAAATACACTTTCTCCATAAATATGGAAAAGGGATCAGTTCATTTTCAAACCAACCATACCAACTACAAAAAGGAGAACAATTGAACCGTCACAAGATGACTTCTTTCATAGAATGCCCAGCTTCACTTGCTGACACATCTCTATTAACCATTCATCAAACCATTACCACACAAGGAATCATGAGATCAGTCAAACACAACCAATGAGGCCCATCCCGAACCAGTGATATCTTCAAAGGTTACACAAATCAACCAAAAATTCAATGTTGTGTTGGCTTGTAAGCACTGACACTTTATAGGACTCACCAGCTCCACGCCCATTTAAGAAAGACTGACCATTTTGAAATAGACCTTTATGTTTTTATCCTTCTACTTGGAAGGAAACATTTAATTAGAGTTGATGTGACACTCCCCACCTTAGTATTTCCTTATAATTCAATTTATAAAAGAAGGGGCCTCGTTCCATAGCACATGCTACATCGACCATTGACTGCAGGCCTTAGATATGTCCAAAACACCTTTAGCGAGCATTAAACTGAAAGAGATAGAAATAAATACACTTGGAAGCACTAGATTATATTCACATTTAGACTTACACACATATCTACTCCTATTTTAAATCCACATACACCATATCATTGGGAATAAAATCAAAAATGATTAACCAGCATGTCGAACACCTAATCCTCTTTAATACATCATCCTAAACATTGGGATGAGTCTGGGTCTATTCTAACACCATGGTCACTCCACTCTAGAGTTTACCAACATTATAAGAATAATAACCCATTATTAAAAGATTAACACTAAAATCAATGATTTGATGTGCCGTTTAACAAGACAACATGTACAAAATATATTGTTGCACACTACCCTGAGATTACACGAGAAGATGGAATGTCCATGATACAAACCATAGGATTATAAGCCCTATGAATTTCAGTATCTATTGTCCCACATGAATAACTAACTCTATTCTACATTACTCCATATGAAAAAATAGTTTAATGACCTCTAATTCATCCAACACTAAAGAGGGAGGATAAGTAGAGTCACATGACCTACTAAGAAGACAAATATTCCCTTGGTATGTCTAGCCTTATTAAACTGATCAGTTATAAATTCTCACACTCAGAGAAGGGGCCAATACAACACATGACCACCCATAAAAAGAGGGTTTCATTTTTAAAACTATGATCCCTATATAGGACTATGGCACCCAATCAGTACCACACAAGAGAAAATGCTCATAAGCAACTCACAAGGGATTTGAGGATCTGAAGGTGATACTTACAATGGTCCAGACCCTCACTAAAACTCAAATCATCAACCCAAAATAAGGTTACACCTATGAATGATCACAAGTCTTAAGATACAATCATTTAGCTTCGAGATAAGGGAGAATAGACCCATAGAAAATGCCCAAATCATCATTTCAAGTAATAACATAAGAAAAATCATTAATCACCATTAAACGAGGGTCAAAACTAAAGCACCACTTAAGGTCCGATTTAAGGCATTGAACCAAAAATCATTTCACTCTTTAACATTTCAAAGTTTACTTTTAAAAATAAACTAATACCAAACATTTGAAAAAAATAGTAAATTCAATTTAATTAGCTTCTATAAGCATCATTATTCAGTGAATTCCCATTATAATTAGTCCATTTCATCACATAACCCATTTAACCATTCAATTATTTATAATTCCTCACAAAAAATTGTTCAAATAGATTAAAAGTCCATCTATTAATTAAAGGGGTACTAACTTATAAGATATTACACATTATGTTTTTGTGAAAAACCATAGATATGATTGTGGGAATTTTAAAATTTCCACAACACATAGCATAAACACATCCAAAGGGGTTTAGGACTAAGGCATACCAAAAGATAAGGCGACCTAAAAGGGTCCCCTTTAGCCATTTTGGGTTCAATTAAAATCAACCCAACAATTTTATGTATTTATATTTTAAAAATTCCTGTAACTACTTCATTTCATAAGAAATGTGTCCCAACTGACCTACATGGGCCCAGTTATGCATTTTAGAATTTATCCACATGGTTCATTAAGTCCAAGCATAAGGGGTAAAAGACTTAATATGAAAAACAATATATTTAAGGTCAAAATTGAACAACATTTACATTTAAACAGGTTTTTAAGTATATGACTCATGACAGGTGGCTTGGTTTTAGGTGTTACTACCAGCAATATATAAAGTTCCAATAAAATTTACAATTTTTAGGTGGTTCCCATCTAACCGCACCCATTTTCTATAGGATAATGAAAAATTATTCTATAAATATTTATAAAAAATCACTTAAATATATAATATGGGTCTAGAGTGGTTCAATTATATGGTTCCCCCTATTTAAATTCATAGAGAGCCCACACACTTTATGAATTTGATTAATTGGCTCCCATTTAACCACAACCAATTTTCTCAGTATAAAAGAGAAATTAAAACACATTTACATTTACACAATAATATTTAAGTATATAAAGTGAATAAAAAACCATTCGACTATATGGATCATCAGTTCCCAATTCATAAGGTGACCATACACCTTGAAAATTGAAAATTGAATCTCTTTTAATCACAACCAGCATGATTCATCCCATGCTAAATAAGCATAGAAACATGGAAATTTTAAAAAACACACTGATTAGTTACCTAAACATGATAAGTAAATAAACATGATAAAATAATCACTACGCATGATAAATAAAAAAAGAATCTAACATAATCATGGAAAGTTACAATGCATGAAAAAGAACACTCAAACATGGAATACATACAAGACATGAAATTTTAATTTACAGAGTCATGTGAATATAATATCTAAGTAGGAGAAAACTGAACATGTTACTATGAGCACCTAGTATGGAATACAATAGGTAGGTAATTGATACATGAGGTGTTCGATTTAGTGCCCCAGAACCAACTTCTGTTTACTTTATGATAACTTTTATTCATAGTTTTGAATATTAATAAACTTCTTATCACATCACGATTGTTATCCTACGTAACATAGTATGTGATAATTTCTCTAGAGTATCCATCTCGGTAAAAGGGAATAGCAGTTCCTCGCTAAGATGAGAACCCAGAAGTGGTATGACACTATTCCAAAATATATGTCCTATATCCAGATGATACCCTTTAAGAGACACATATGATATAGGTAATCATGGTTGGATACTCATAGGACTTTGAGTCACCTTCTCATGGTGTATGCCCTTGGTAATATCCAGTAGGATATTATGAGAATGATACCTTCCAATAAGAAATCCACATTTATATGTGACATTGGATGTTCTTAACTGAGAATGTGTGTATTGTTCCTTATAAATTAATATTATTATTAATGAGTATTATAAGTCACATACTTTGATTAAAATCATGAAAATCATGAGGAAAAATGTTCTCAATGAAGTAGGATATGTTGGGTCTGTCATGAGTAATATTGTATTGATAAATAATATGAGAAAGGATTTTTCCATTTTGTTCTTTAAAAAAAGTTAATATATCAGACCCATTTATAGAAATGATATAGCCTAAAAAATCCATGTCCATGGTGTTGTATATGCAAGTTCTATTTCTAGAAAGTCAATGAAAGACACATCGAGTATATAGGTTGATGGAAATGGCATGCAACCTGCTTTATTTGAGATATTGCGATGAAGGGATTAAATTACACAGTAAGCGTCTATGTGAGGTATTATGTCGTTGTGACAATAACTTATTTCTCTAAGGGATCGTTGGAGTGTTGTTAGACGTTAACCTTGGAATTTAGGTTGCTTCGCCAAACACCCCTAAGGAAGAGGCCTAGAGGGTCACACACTAAGTGTATCCATAATCTTAATCAAATAATATATTATTATTCGTTATTTAACAATTTGAGTAAATATTATTCCCAAATGTGGTTTAACATTTATTCATGTTTTCTTGATCGTAGTTATTTTCTCACCAGTTATTCGAGAGAATATATTATGAGATGAATATTTAATAAATATTTATTTTCTATTTAGTGAATATAATATTTCTTTATTTATTGGAGAATAATGTAGTGATATTTACTTAAAAAATAAATAGATATTATTCAATGTTTGATAAATATTATGGAGGAATGAAGGACTAGAATTTTAGATCTATTGAGGAAATGATAAATATTTAATACTATTTGATTAAATAATACTTAATTTTAATTTTCAAGTTAAGCGCACGTCAAAAAATAAAAATAAAAATAATAATATTTAACATGGTTTATTCACTATGATTAAATAATTAATTAAAGTCTCTTGTGAAATTATTTTCATCTTAACCCTAGAGATATATAAACTCAGTTATGTTATTTTCTCAACAGAACAATTCATTTGTTTGGGTTATGGATGGAATTGGAGAATTATCTAAAGACCTTGAGATCTCTCTTCTCCAAGATAGATCTCAAGAATAGATAGAAATATTCCTCAACCATATCAAGGGGAATGATTTGGAATCAATTCTCATATCAATCAAAGGAAAATGATTCAATTGTGAAGATCTTCCATTCTTGCACCCGTAGATTCCTTCAGTGATGTATGAAGATTTTTAGAACATGTATAAATCACTAATAGAGGGGATATACACTTGATTCCAACAATGTAATGATGGTGCATCACAGATCTATTACTAGATCCATCAATGAAGAAATAATTTCGTCAAGGTAATTCTTACATAATTAAATTAATTATAAATAATATGTGATGATCCTCTCTATCTAGTTTCATCATGATTCATGTTGTTTATCTTTTTTGATTCAATTTTGTTGAGCATGGATTTTATCATCATGTAGATATCAGATTGATTATTGAACATGAAAAGAAAAAGAAAACTTGGGCACTGCCCTTCGCATACTTCCATTTTTCTCAAAACCTACAAGTTGTATCATAGTAGTAACATAATTATTTATAATTATTTATATATAATTGGTGATTTATTCACTTTAATTTAGTTTTATAATTCAATTTTAATCATTATTTTAATCTTAATCATGAAATATTCTCCTTACAACTTCGTTTCTCATAGATATAATAAAAACAATTAATTTTATGATTAAATTAAAATTGAGAAACTCATCTGGAGGTTCCACAGATTCTGGATGAACAACATAGAAGTACACATCATGTAACCAGAGTTACTTATCATGTTCTTGTGTTCAATGCACCAAGAGTTAATTCATAAATTACTCAATCCATGTTTTTTGATGGAATGTGGTGTTGTTAATTCTTACATCGTGTGTTGACTTGGACATCTTGGCACATGGTCATCCAGATTACTTTTGTGTATCCCACATACACGGTGTGTAGTCCCTTTGAGTCATAGATGGGCCCTGTATTCCACACATATCCTACCTGACTAGTGAACATGTAACTCGAAGTTAACACTCCATGTAGTCAATGATTCATGTCGTGTACTCCATTTTTTCGAGGCATAGTTTTTACACTGATCCCCAAGGAGTCGACCTCGAATACAATGTGAGTGGTTTACATGTCATGTATTTTTACCAAATTATACATATTTAAAATTTATTTATTATACTATGTAAAATTTATTGACATGTTCTTGAGTGTGGTAATTATGTTGATAGGTCATGACATGAGATAGTTTTTTAATGAATATATATATATATATATATGTTTATTTAGTATCTGCATATTGTTCAGATCTGCATATCATGTATGATTCATATTATAGTTGTTATTCTATGTTCATTGAACCATAACACATGACTGAAAAATCATATAATTCATGTAATAATTAAGTTGATAATACATGTCATGAAAGTTCATGAAAAGTTGTTTATGCTATATGTCACAATAAGTAATACTATATACAAGTATAATACATGTTGGGTAGATTCAGACATGTATTCACCATGTTACCTCAATGTTATATTTATGTACAAAGTTAATTTTAAATGAATTTGTTTAGATTTTTTAAATTATAATGGATGATAATATCAAGGAAATTCAGAGAATAATTAAGATAAAATAATTGATTAATTAAATATAATAATTAATTGATTCGAGCATGATTTATATTAAATAAGAAAAATTAAGAATAGAATTCTAGTTTTATTAAATGTGTAATTTTTTACATGCAATTGGATGATCATAAGCATAGACCAGGCCTTTTTATGTGACTGGTTTCATTTAATTTACTATTAAATTAATTTTTTTTCCTACATGTCTTCTCTCCTATTACTATATAGGGCATGTGTGCCCATGTTTTCGTGTATGAAAACCCTTTTCCCATCACTTATGTGTAAGTGATTCATATGTAATAGATGGAGATCCCATGATAGTTTAGGTGGTTCATGTTTGGAGCTGAGGAAAAACCAATCCAAGAGAGATGCATTGGTGGATATGTATAAATTTGTAACTCAAACCTTAAATGGTTCAAGGTGTTTTCCCCTAAGTCAATAGTTAGTTTATCAACCACTAGATAAACTAACCACTAATAAAATATCATGATCATACTGCTTTATTATTTTATTTCTATTAGTTTCATGGCTATTTCATTATAGTTGTTTTTTTGCAATCACATAAATTAATAAAATTAACAAGCATGCGAGGTAGAACTAAAATAAATTGGCTTATACATAAATATTACTTAAGACATGGTTAATCAATTAAATAAATCCACTTAATATTAACAAGAATTTAATAAAGATAATAATTTTAAATCTACACATAAAAGGTAAATCCCTAAATTATATATATTATGTCAGTATAGACTTCCACTACTTCAGTTAAAATTTAACCACAGTTCAGAGTGCTTGACCATCCAAATTTGGGGTGATTTCAATTATCGAGGAATTATAACTTCAAGTTATGGGTAAAATTAACTTATTTCACATTAAGGGTTGATTTTCAAATGAGGACTTGGTGTAACTAAGAGGAAACTGTTGTGGAAATATAGATTAATCATTTCATGGTTGGGGAGTCCACTCAATAGATCAAGGAATTATGAGCTAATGTAGTTGGCATTTGGAATTCCAACCTAAAAACATTAAATTTTCTTTACCAATCAAAGTTAGGGTAATGCAATGGGTAATATAGATCCCCCACACTAGAATTTACAAGAAACGAGATATTCTGAAGCCAATGGTGAGAGATATTTGGTTTAGATAAAATAGTGGGAGACTAATAAATTTAATATTTTTTTATTTGTCTAAATTTATCAGATAAAGTACTGAAATTATTCTCATCTTATTTGTAGAAACATCATTAAAATGAACTGAAACATATCAATGTTATCTATAATTGACAAGGATATCATTCTCACCATCACAAATTTCCAAGTGTGGAAAAGGTGATTATACCATATACTTCACCATCAAGGGAAATTGTATATGCTAGAAGAACCATTTTTAGTTGCGCTTGGTAATGAGGAAAGTGATCAAGATTTGTCTCTATATGATACACATTTCAATGATGCTACACATTTTCAATGTCTCATGCTATCATCCACGTCTAATAAGAATTTGAGGAAACATGAGGACGTGGATGTGTACAGCATGGTGTCCCACCTTTGGGATCTCTATCAAGAAAAGGCAATACAAGGGAGGTAATATATCTCTGATTCTTTTTCTATAACTAATCTTGGAGAGACTATGTTGGCTAGGCCTTATGTAGTCAATATTACTGGATACATTGAACTCTTAGACATTTTAGGTATTAAATTGTCGGATGTGTTGCGTACATATATCATACTTTCATTACTACCCAAAACATTCTCCAATTTTATTATCAATTATAATATGAGAAATAATAAGAAGAGTCATTCATAACTTCTTCATTTGATTCTCCAAGTGAATTAGGACAATGGGTGTGATAAACTCATGGTCCTTATGGTGAATAATAAATGTAAGAACAAGGAAAAGGGGCCCGAGACCTATAAATAGTCTAAATATCCCAAACACCATCCTTCATAGAAGTGAATGATCCAGAGGAAGGACAAGGAAAAAGAGGCAATATGTTTAGTGTGTTGCAACCTAGACCACTAAAAGAGGAACTGCACCTAGAAGTAAGGGGAAGCTAAAGGTGCATTTTTTATCTAGTGAAATATTTCGATTTATACACATTGGGTATTAGATACAACATATGGTTCTCACATATGTATTAAAATGTTGGAACCAAGTATATTTCAAAATATTTTAAAATGATAGGTGTATTTGAGAGCTACTAATGGTGCCAGGATAGATACTCTGGTCATTAGTTATTGCCACCTTTCATTTCTAACAGGAATGATTTTGGTTTCAAAAAAATTATTATTTACCTATGGTTACCAAGAACAAAATTTATATATCATGCCTAGATAGAGATGAGTTTATTTTCAAGTTTGTAAATAAAAGTTGTTTCTTTTATATGGAAAACATATGATATGGTATGAGACATTTAAATAACGGTGTTTATGTATTAAATTATGAAAACCAAGTGTTGTAAATTAATAAAAAATATTGTTCACATGACTCATATAACACAAAGATATGGAATCACCATCTAGGTCATGTAAACGAGAAGCATTTGAAAAAGCTCTACCATGATGGTTATTTTGACTTTTTTAAGATAAAACTAATTGAAAGATGTTGTACTTGTTTAAAAAAAATGACCAAACCACCATTTGGTGGAAAGGGTGAAAGGACTATAGAGCTTCTAAGATTGGTACACACTGATGTGTGTGGACCATTTCTAGTAGAAGCTATAGGTGGATAATCTTAATTCAAAACTTTTATTGATTACTTGAGTTGATATGGATATATCTACTTAATGAGGTATAAGTATGAGTCCTTTAGGAAATTAAAGGAATTCCAGAATGAGGTAGAGAATCAACTACAAAGCAAGATAAAGAAGCTTCGATCTGATCAATGGATGAATATATTAACCAAGAGTTAATTGATTTTTTATAGGAGTTTGGGATTTTATCTCAACTCACTCTACCTTACACACCAAAGTGGAATGGTATTAGTGAAAGGTGGAAGCATGCCTTGTTAGACATGGTAAGTTCGATGATTAGTAATGTAGATATTCTATTATCCTTTTGGGGATACGCATTACAAACTGTGAATACACATTAAACCGAGTAACAACTAAGGCACAAAATGGAATTATTTTTGAGTTATGGAGGGGAAAGAAACTTGTTTTGTCACATACAACTATATGGGGTTCTGAGGAATTTGTTAAGGCCTTTCCAGGAAGCAAAGTAGCACCCTAAGGCACAAAGGGTATCTTTATATGGTATCTTAAGTAAAAAAGGGGTACTATTTATAAATCCCATAAAATAAAAAGTGATTGTCACTAGAGAAATAATCTTTCTTGAGAGGGAGCAAATCATCAAAAAGGATAGTGGGAGAAAGATTGACTTTGATGAAGTTGATGCTCAAGATACACAGGAGTTGGTACAGGAACAGACTCCACAGGTTCTTATAGAAAATGTAGTTCATGAAACACATGTACTGTGTAGGAGTGTAAGAGAGGTAAGAGAACCAGAGAGATATGGTTTTCTTGTCGCTATAGATGGTGACTCATTATTGGTTGAAAATGATGAAACTATCTCCTACAATGAGGTAATAGAGATATCAAAATCAACAAGATGGAAAGAATCCATGATTTCTGAAATGGATTCCACGTATTAGAACCAAGTTTGGGTTCTGGTTGATGCACTAATTGATGTAAAGCTCGTTGGGTGAAAATCGGTATTGAAGAGAAAATTAGACATGAACGGTAAAATAAATACCTATAAAGCAAGGCTAGTAGATAATGGTTTTAAACATCATTAAGGAATTGAATATGATGAAACCTTTTCACTAGTTTCCATATTTAAATCCATCAGAATTATACTTTCCATATTAGCTAACCATGACTATGAGATTTGATAGATGGATTTCAAAACATCATTTCATAATGGGAACCTTCAAGAAGATGACTATATGAAATAAACAGAAGGGTTTGTGACTCCAAGTGATTCAAAAAGGATTTTCAAGTTGCATAGATCCATTTATGGATTAAAAATAATATCGAGGTCTTGGAACATTTGATTCGATGAATCCATAAAATAATTTGATTTCATTAAGAATTAATGTGATTGGTGTAATTATAAGAGGTTTAGTGGGAATTTTTTCATTATCATAGTAGTATATTTTGATGAAATATTACTTATTGGAAACAACATACCAGTATTATAGTCTATTAACAACAGGTTAAACAAGTGTTTCTCCATAATGGACTTATGTGAAGAAGCCTACATTATAGGGATAAAGATTATTCATGATAGATCCAAGAGGCTTCTTGGACTAATTTAAAGTATATATATTTATATGATACTAAATATAATTAGTATGGAATAATCCAAGAGGGTATTATATCTAGTGTCACATGGTTTTCATATTTCATAGAAAATTTTTCCTCTAACACAACATGAGAAAGATAGTATGAGTTAGATCCCATAAGCCTCATCGATATGACCAATAATGTATGCCATGCTATGTACTATAATTGAAGTTTCCTATTCATTTATCATGGTAGGCAGATATCAAGAAGATCTAGTAGAATAACATTGGACTATTGTTAAAGCAATATTTAAGAATCTAAGAATAACTAAGGATATGTTTTTGGTATATAGAAGAGATGGAGAACCGGTCATCATGGGTTATACTGATGCTAGATTTCAGATAGATAAAAATGATCTGAATTCATAGTTATGATATGTTTTCTATATTAATAGAGGATTTGGGAGATGAAAGACTTTAAATCCTCTAGTTGTCATTGATTATATAGTTAAGACTGAGTATATCACAACATCTGATGTAGCTAAGGAATCAGTTTGGATTTGAAACATTTTCGATGAGCTTGATGTGATACCTATCAGTAAAGACCGTATCACATTGTATTGTGATAATATTGTTGTGGTTGATCTTATAAAAGAGATAAGTTTACACCAATTAAAAAAGCACATACTCTTGAAGTAACACCACTTGAGAGATTTTTGGTGAAGGTATTATGTTCTGGTGAGAAGAGTCACCATAGAAGAGAACGTGGAAGAACCCCTGACTAAAGTCCTATCTCAGTAGAAGCATGAGTATCATGTGAGGGCTAGTGGACTGAATGTTGTTAGAATTTGGCTCTAGTACAAGTGGGAGTTTGTTGTAGTCGGTTCCATAGAACCAACTTATGTGTACTTTATGATAACTCATATTCATAGTTTTGAATATTAATAAAATTTTTATCACACCATCATTTTTCTTTTGTGTAACATAGTATGTGATAATGTCCCTAGAGTAGTTTTCACACTAAAATATCATAGCAGTTCCCCACTATGATGAGAAATCAGAAGTCCCACAGTAATATTCTGAAATATATGTTCTATAGCTGGATGATATCATTTTTGGGAAACAAATGACACATGATATAAGGGGTGGAGACTGATAGGACATTGAGTCACCATTTCATGGTGTACTCCCTCAGTAATATCCAGTAGGATATCATGAGTATGGGATCCGCCGGTAGGAAATACACATTTATATGTGTCATTGGATGTTCCAATTTGTGGATGTGTGTATTGGTCCTTAGACTTTAAGATTATTATTAATGAATATTATGAGTTGTGAACTTTCATGTATTGATGAAAAATCATAATGATAGATGTTCGCAGTAAATTTGGACACGTTGTGTACATCATTAGTAATATTGCATTAATAAATAATGAGAGAAAGGATTTATCCAATGTATTATTTAATTGATGTTAATATCATAGGACCTTTGATGGAAATTATATATCCTAAATAAATCCATGGTCATGGTGTTCAATAGGCAAGATCTAGTTATGTAAAGTTAAATAAAGAGACATCAAGTATATAGGTTGATGGCACTGGCATGCAACCTACTTCATATGGGATATTGTAATAAATAGATTAAATAATAGTGTAAACATTCATATGAGGTATTATTTCATTGTGATATTAACTTCATTATCTATGAGGGCATTGGCATGTTATTAAATACTAACTTTAGACAATATGCTACTTTGCCTAATGCCACTATGAAAGCGGACTAGAGGGTCACACACTAAGGGTTTCCAAAATCCCAGTTAAAATATATATTATTATTAAATATTTAATAATTTTAATAAATATTATTCTCACATGTGGTTTATTAATTATTCAACTGTTCTTGATCGCATTTATTTCATCACCAGTTATTTGAGAGAATATAATTTGGGCAGAATATTTAATAATTATTTATTTTCAATTAAGTGAATATAATTGATAAAAAAAATTTATTAAATATTTTATTAATAATTGAAATGATTTCCTAACATTCTGTTGAATATGTTTATTTATAATATATTTGGGATTAGATCCTTCATTTAATAATTTGGGGAAATTTCCATTTTTCCCTTTAAAATTATTTGTAGTATTTCGATTCTAAATATTTTCTACTGACTTATTAGAACATTAAATTTTGTAACTATGTTCCTAACTTAGTATTATAAATTTTTATTCAGTAAATTTGAGTTGAATCATGAATTTGAGTGGTTTAAAAGGGTCATGAAGTCGAAGATGGGTTGTACTCACCATATTGGAAACCACTTCAATGTTTGGTCCATAAAATCTTCATCCATACATAGATTGGGCATAAATTTGGAGAGGATATCAAGGAACCAATTTATCACAAATCACCCTTATGGAAGGATATCTGTTTATGTGTTTTTGTGGTGAACAAGGTGGTATAATTTAGCTTAAAATATTTTCCCTAATTTCCCCATTCACACTTGAAAACTCTTATAACCTAGCCTTCCCTCCACTCTATAAATTGGTTTTTTCTCATTTGGAGGGTGTTTAAGGTGACTTAAAGGATTGTGATCACAAGTGAAGTGGTGACTTTCTATTTTAATTCACAATTGGAAGAGGGAATATATCAAGCTTAGATATCCTCCAAAATTCTCTTTTATCCACTTCTTTATTGTAATGTTTTAGTTCTTATAATAAACTTGTTTATTTATTTTTCAATTCTTATGTTTTGTTCAATTTTATTCTTGTAATATTTTTTTATAAAAATAACTAATAGAAACTAGATTGGTTTATACCCTTTATAAACATTTTTGAATGTAATTCATTCCTACAATGATTACACCACCAATGGAAGAGTAGTTTTCTTAATAATCAATCTACCTACTACCCTCTTCATTTATTTATTTTTAATCAATGAGATATTGTAATTAAAATAATAATATCCATGAATTTATTTTTTAAATTACAATAAAATAATCGAACAATTAAACAATTGATAAAAAACACAGTAGGAAAAGATTTTTTATAAATTCTGATAATGCAAACTTAATCGGTAAAACAAAACCACATAGGATAAATTCGTAGAGATAAAATATAATCCCTAAAATAAATTCATCGTTATTTATAGAATGGTTTTATGTCATAATTTACCACTGACCATATTATATCCTTAAAACAACAAGAAAATCGGGGTCTTGTGATTAAATATATCATAACTAGCTTAGGGTTTAACTATTTTTATCTTTATGGTAAAGTTGATTCTCATAGGGTTCAAAAGTTAACAAATTAGTGGATTATAATTAAGTGGATATTAATTTAAATGACAATTATTAATAAGTTAAGGGGTAGAGTTATATCGATTATCTATTTTAATTTTTTTTTTACAAAAATATCTTCTCATTGTATTTTCTCAATATCATTTAAAAAACACACACACATATATATAATATTCTTCCTAAATTCTAATTAGTCGTATTTTAAAAACATAAAGCACACCCCTCCATAATTTGAAGTTGTTTAGTTTTTTATCTTTATTTTCATAATACCTTTAAGAAGTTTTTTTAATTAATACCACATTGATAGACGACCTTGGTCAGCCACTCTGATGCACCTGAGTACCCAAAAATCACACATCATTTGAAATAACCCTTTACATGACCTTTCAAATTGGAACCCTTTCTGGGGATGCAAGTAATTTTTTAAACCAACTAGTGGTAGTCCTTTTAATTTTAATTTCATTCTATTATTCTCATATTTCTTTATTCTTTTCCCTTTCTTAATTTTTCCTTATTCTTTTCTCACTTTTTTTCGTTATTTTTTAGACCATTAATTAAAACTTATTTTCTTTTTATTATGGTTAATTTTTCTTCATTTACATTTTATTTTTCATTTATTTATGACATGATCTAATCCCAAGGATCTCTTAGATCTTGAACCTGATATTGAATGAATCCTTAAGGCCTGAATTAGACCAACTTAATCTACGGGAAGTTTCAATATTCAACCAATTGGAGAATTCCTTTATTATGAGAACATTAAAATTTGAAGCAATTAAAATTAAAATATTAAACAAAAACTAGTAGGTGTAAAAATAGTAATTATGAACTTAATAGGACCATTTATGAATTTTCTACACTTGACATTAACTATCAACCAAATTTTATGGCATATCCTAACCTTGAATCATACATTAAATTAAAATATGTATTGATACACCTGCTTCCAAAATTTTGTGGCCTCTTTGGTGAAGATTCAAATAGAAATTTAAAATAATTTCAAGTGTTTTTATCAACCCTAATACTAAGAAATATATCTGAAGATAAAATAAATCTAAGATAATTAAAATTATCACTTGATGGAACTACAAAATATTTGATGTATTATTTACCACCTGAATATGTGAATTGTTGGACTGATTTGAAATGTCTTTTATTATAAATATTTCTACCAACATAAACGACCAATTCCATTCTAAAATATATTTCATGGATCAAGAAAGCATAAGGGGATTCAATTTATGATTATTGGGAGAAATTCAAGAAGTTGTGTGTAAGATTCCCACATCCCCAAATCAATGAGAAACTCCCCATCCAATACTTCTATGAAGGACTCATGCCTATTAAAAAATCATGGTGGATGTCATGAATCATAGATCATTAGTGGTAAAAAACACCAGCAGCTTGATGTGCATTGATCGACAAGATGGCACTAAACTCCCAACAATTTGGCAATCGGGGTACACCACATGTTAGAGGAGTACATCATGTTTATTCATATTCTCTTGAAATTAATTTAATTGATACCAATATGGAATAATTAAACACTATGGTGAGGCATATTTCTTATCTCAAAATACATATCATCCCACTCCTACGAGGGCTTATGGAATTTGCACTGAAATTGACCACCCAAATGACCATTGTACCCAACTACAAGAGACGGAGGATTGTGTAGAATTATTACCTAGAAGAACATATTAGTAGAAAAAACAACCACATACCCATAATAACTATAATTCCTTTTCTAAAATATACAAACAATGATGGAAGGATGGATCAGATATGAGGTATGGTCAAGGTTCTGAGTTTAGGGAGTTGAAGACACTAATGAGCCATATTTCCATTGCCCCCTATGATCTGGTATATAAGAACTCTATGAATATTCCATATCAACCTACTTTAAATTTCAAGGGTAATGTCCATACCAACACATTGAGAAGTGGGAAGAAAACGACTAATACATCTTTATCTACCAATCCACTTGGATTCACCTCAACTCTAAGAAAAACCCATTCAAGAACCACTGATGAGAAGCCCAAGGAGAAAGGAAAAGGTAATAAAAAGATTGATGATTATCCCTTGAAACCCCTTTAACTTCAAAATAGAGTTTTTCAAACCAAAAATATGGTTGAAGAGGTGATGAAAAAAGAAGTTTTGGACACATTCAAGAGTGCGGAAATAAACATCTCCCTTATTGAGGCCATTAAAAAATCCCATGGTAAGCCTAATTCTTAAAAGAACTTTGTACAAATCGAAGAGGGTTCAAGGGAAATGAGAAGATCAATCTTGGAAGGAATTTTTTAGTACTCATTACACCAAATAAAGAAATTATAACAAAGTGAAAGGATCTAGATACATTCACCATCCCCTTCTCCATATATTAGTTACAATTTTTGGTTCTTTATGTGATTTGTAAGCTTCTATAAATGTGATACCTCACTCCATATTCTCTTCTTTACATATTGGTGAGTTGAAACTGGCGAGAGTAGTGGTCTAGTTGGTAAAAAGAGCTATATCATATCCAACGAGAGTCCTTGATGATGTAATTTTTTGACTAAAAGACATAATATTTCTATTATATTTTTGTGTTCATAACATGGAGGACGATCAGGTAAATTCTCATAATACAATTATGTTTGGTAGTACCGTCCTAAATACTGAAGAAGAAAAATTAAATATCTATTAGGGTACACATTCCATTTATTTTGGATATCAAGTTGCGATATTTAATGTTATGGTATCTATGAAGTACCCCTCATAGTATCATTCTACTTTTTTTATATCTTATTTTGTACCGCCAAGTAAAAACCTAATGGAATTTGATTGTCTTGTGACTAGAGAGATTATGAAAATTATTTCTAGTTTAATTACTAAGTGCACTTCCACACCAATTTCAAATGAAAAAAACCGCTCTTGGATGTGAATTGGGTGTGGATTCATATTCCGTTTTAGATTATGTTTACATTGATTATGAATTGAACGTTGATTATACTAAGGGATTTGATTCATTATTCTATGATCTTGATGATGTCTATTTTGAAACTAATTTTCATTGTGCACAAATTTCAGTTTCTTCAATTTCTCCATCCATACAGCTCCCCCCTTCATTGGGACTCAATCCATTACTATAAAATCTAAAATACTCATATTTAAGTAGTTAGAGACCACTTGTTATCATTTCTAACAATATCCCTTTTTAACATGAAGAAAAACTTTTAAATATTTCGAGGGATAACATTTGGGAAATCAGGTGGAATTTGGCTAACACATCTGTTATTATCCCCTCTATTTACATGAATATGATTTTTTTGGAGTATGGTGATAAACTAGTAAGGCTACGAAAAAGGAGATTGAATCCAACTCTTTTAGAAGTTGTTTAAAAAGAAGTTGAAAATTTGATCGAGGTAGGTATAATTTATCCCATTTCAGATTCCCAGTGGGTAAATAATATTCAAGTTGTGCCTAAGAAAAGTGGTGTTACTATTTTTATAAATGATAGAGAGTAGTTAGTTTTAATGAGATTAAAAAATAGCTGGTGTGTGTGTATTTATTATAGAAAATTAAATGAATCCACTTGTAAGGACCATTTCTCCCTCCTATTTATTGATCAAATACTTGATGGATTAAGTGGGAAGATACACTATTATTTTGTGGATGGATTTTATAGATATTTTTAGGTAGCTATAGCTCTAGAGGATTAAGATAAGATAGAATTCACTTGTCCATTCAGTACATTTTCCTACCAAAGGATTTCATTTGGACTTTTCAATTCCCCAGGTACCTTCCAAATATGGATGGTAAGTATTTGTCTTCAGATTTCATTGAGACCTTCATGAAAATATTTATGGATGACTTTATAGTGTATAAATATTCATTTAATGAATTTATATTTAGTTTGGGAAAGGTGTTGAATCATTTTATTGATAAGAATCTGGTCTTCAACTTTGAAAAGTTCTATTTCATGGTAGAGAATGGTTTTTTCATAGGTTAGGTAGTGTCAAAACAAGGAATATAGGTAGATAGATCTAAGGTAGATATTATTTTATCCTCACAATATACTTCATGTGTGTATGATGTTAGATCATTCCTAGAGCATGAAGGATTTTATCAATGCTTCATCTGAGATTTCAATAAGATTGTTGGAAACTTATCACAATTACATCAAAAAAGACGTTGATTTCATTTTTTATGATTCAGGTAGGGTATCATTTTATGAGATAAACAAGTTTCTGACCACTCCACCAATCATACAACCCCCATGGCGGGACATTCCATTTGATCTTATCTGTGATGCTCCAAACATTGTAATTGGAGTTGTCTCAACACAGAGGGTGGAGGGACGTTCACATGTGATTTCCCATGCTTTGAGGACATTGGATTCACCCAATAAAACGACACAACCAGGTAAAAGGAGTTTCGTTATGTTGTATTTTCATTAGATAAATTCTATTCATATTTATTGGGCTCTAAAGTAGTTTTTTTACCATGTAGCTTTGAGGTACCTCTGGAAGAAGCCAGATGTGAATCCAAGGATTGTCTAATAGAATCTACTTCTTCAAGAATTTGACATTGAGAAAAATAAAAAGAAGGGGTCAGAGAACATTGTGGTGGACCAAATGAGTAGGATTACTCACACACTATAGAATGATACCTAGGACCAGGTACCACTTCGAGAGTCTTTCTGATGAGCATATTTAGCACTCCCAAATACACATCCTTGGAATGAAATTATATTTATATATCTTATTTTCTGTCAAATTCCTATAAATTTAATGAAACATCAATTCCAAAAATTAAATAGTAGGTATAGGTTTTATGTGTGGGGTGATCCCTACCTATCTAACACGTGTAGTGATCAAATTATTAAGAGTTGTGTTACTAATCATGAGTTTGACTCTATTCTTCATTTTTTCCATTCACCTTCTTGTGGAAGAAACTTTGGACCCCAACGAATTTCTAGGAAATTCTTAGGCTCTGGTTTATATTGTACTATCTTATTCAATGATTCTCATGTGTTTTGTAAGTTGTTGTCACATTTCCGACACACTGGAAATATTTTGAGGTAAAAAAAGATTCCACAACAACCCATATGATTTTTTTGAGACTTTTGATGTATGGGGAATTGATTTTATTGTTCGTTTTCCTAGTCTATTTGGTTTCTTGTGTATTTTGGTTTTTATTGATTATGTAAGAAAATGGTTGGAGGCCAAAGCCACTAGGACTGATGATTCTCATGTTGTAGTGGACTTTGTTAAGGATCAAATTTTCAATAGTTTTGGAGTACCAAAGACCATCATCAGTGAACAAGGGACACACTTTTTAAATTGGATTTCGGATTGCCTCTTTTGGAAGTATGGGGTGAACACAAAACATCCACATCATACAACCCCCAAACAAATGTATAGTCTAAGGTTTCAAATTCAGAGTTGAAACAAATTTTAGATAAAATCCTACAAATGAATAGGAAGGATTTTAACAATCACTTGGATGATACTATTTGGGAATATATGAAATTATAGAATAACCCCATCAGTATATCCTCATTTTGGATTGTTTTTGGTAAATCCTATCATCTCCTCATAGAAGTCGAGCATCAGGCTTATTGGGCTGTAACGAAATGAAACATAGATTTCATCCAAGATGGAATTAAATTAAATCTTAAAATTGAATATAATGAGTATATTTTATTTTCATCATATGATAACTCAAGGGTCTAAGAGGAAATTTCAAAAGAAGCTCACGATAGAATGGTCCAAAAAATAGAGTTTCATTTTCGAGAGAAAGTCCTTCTCTATAGTTCACGACTGAAGCAGATTCCTGGTAAGTTGTGTTCTAGATGGTTAGGTCCTTATGTTGGGTCTAATGTTTTTAATTATGGTGTAGTGGATAACACATAAGAGGATACATGGAGGATATTTAGAGTCAATGGGAAACACTTAAATAAATACACTGAGAGTCTTTCTACCGATGTAGTTGATTTCATCACACTACATGAACCCATTATCAATTGATAATTTTAAGATATTCCTAACCCTTTAACTTTTATATTATTTGTAATATTTAAAATTATTTATTTCATGTGCATATATCATCTCATAAGTTCGCATTGAGGACAATGAAATATTTTAAGTGTGGTGGAGAGGACAACATTTTGGGAAGATATTTAGTATTTTAATTTGTGTATTTTGTGTGTGTTTTCTATTATGTTTTTGGATAAAATTTTCAAAAACACACAAAAAATAAATAAAAAACTTATCATATTACAATATCATTTACATGTGGTATATATGAAAAATGCATGTTTTCAAAATTCATTAGCAGCATGATAATAATGAGAAATATTTCATTATCAAGGGGTAATTTTTATAAAAATGTAAGTCATTGATGATATGATTGGTTGTGTCATTATAAAAACTTATAGAGTATGAAAATATTATTTCTGATTTTCTTTCATATTAAATTGTGTCTTTGATTTCTCCACACAATGTTTCATGCATCCATGAATTGTGAAATTTTTACTACTCAATTTAAGGTATAGCCATGTTAGGTAAAATGGTTCATCTTATATTAATGGTTGGGCCATACGATCATTTATCTTCCAATAAATTTAATTTCTATATTTAATTGAACTATGAATGTGTACCTAATATTAGATAGTTGTACACCTTGAAAAAAAGTAGAAAAATATATAATAATAAAGAGAGGAGTGATGAAATGTACAACATGTGGGTATATCAACGACGTGATCTTATGGATTGATTTTTGGGAATGCTTAAGTGAGTGGGTCTTGAAATTTTATTGTAATGGAATGTAGAAAAGGTTAATTTAATTAAATCAGGTAATAATAATTCTTTTACATGACTTAAATATGAAAAATAAAGGGAGGATACATGAGCTTGAAATGGTTTGAACGTATACATGTGGGGAATTAATGGCATGTTTGTCCCATAACATCTTTTTCTATGATCAGTTTCATTAATCTCGCTAGATTTTATTTTGATAAAATTTATGAGAAAATGAATTTCAAATTTATTGATACTGACACTTGATGGGAATCTTAATTTTTTTATATTGTCACTATGGACTGGGAATATGAACATGCATATATCTTGTTACAATTTTTTGGAATACTTAATATGAGGTTTCTCGCAAGAGTGAAAAATGGTTTGTGCAGGGGAGTTAATAAAACACCATTTTATTGAATATTTTATTTGATAATAAATGAGATAATTTCCCCACATTGTGTTAAATATGATTATTTATAATATATTTTGGATTAAATCATTTATTTGAAAATTTTATGAAAATTACTGTTTTTATTTTAAATTTTATAGTAGTATTTCAGATATAAATATAATTCAGTAACATATTTGAACTTTAAATTTTGTAAATGGGTTCTTTAATTAATTTAATACAACTTTTATTAAGGACATCAAAGTTGAATTAGGCGTTTGTGTGGAGTAAAAGGTCCATGAATTCAAAGATGGGATGGACTCTCCATATTGGACACCATTTGATTATTTGGGAAATAACATATTCATCCTTGCTTGGATTGGGCCCAAATTTGGAGATGATTTATAAGAACCATTTTTTCAAAACTAATCCTTTTGGAATGATATATGTTTCACACATTTCAGTGGTCAACAAGGTGGTTCATTTTTGGATTAAAATATTTGTCTGTATTTCCCCATTTACACTTGAAAAATCATATAACCTAGCCCCTCCTCCACTCTATAAAATGTTGTTTTATCATTTGTATGTGTTTTTATGTTCCTTATATGACTCTTATTAGAGTTTAAGTGGGGCCTTTCCATTTAAATTCATCATTGTAGGAGGCAGGCTATCAATCTTGGATCTCCTCCAAAATGCTCTTCTTTTCCTCTTCTTTGTTTTAATGTTTTTGTTGTTGTAATAAAATTATTTTTTTCTCTTTCAATTATTCGATTTTTTTCATTTAATTCTTTTTTAATAATCCCCATTGTGATGTAAATCATGAGTAGAAATGATATTGGTTTATACCCTTTCTAAACATTTGCAAATGTAATTTTTTTCTACGATGACCACCCCACCCATAGAAGAATAGTTTTCTTAGTAATCAATATAACTCTTACCTTATTCATTTATTTATTTTTAATCAATGATAAAAATTAATTTAAATAACTTGATCCATGAAATTATTTTTTAAATTAGTTGAAACTAATAAATAAATTTATGAATTAACATAAAAACACGTGAGGTTGAGATTTGTGTAAATTGTGAGAACACAAATATAATCGGTAAAACTAAACCACATGGGATAAATATATAGAGTTAAAATATAATCCCTAAAATCAATTAATCCTTATTTATAGAATTTATTTATACCTTAATTTACCACTGAACATAATCCTGTCTTAGAAATGAAATTAAAGCAGGGTGTTGAGATTGCATGTTCTGAAGCTATCCTAGGGTTTAACGCTTTTCATCTTTGTGGTAAAGTTAATTCTCGTAGGGTTCGAGGGTTAAAAAATTAGGGGATAATAATAAATTTAATGTTAATTAAAATTATAATGAATAATAATTAAGTGAATATTCATAGTTAGACCTATTATTCCTTTTAAATATTTTTCAAAAAAATATCTTCCCTTTTCATTTTCTCAATCCCATTTCAAAAACAAAATGAAAAAATATAGAATATTCCAGCATAATTATTCTTCTTATTTTATAAACATAGAAAACCCCCAACCCCTCCATCCATATAATTATATTAGTTCTTTTATCTTTATTTTCATAATACGTTTAATAAGTTGTTTTAATTATTGCCTCATTGAGAGACAACTTTGGTCAGCCACTCTACTGCACCTAAGTACCCAAAAACCACACATCATTTGAAAGTGTCCACAACAGTGAGTAGAAAAAAAATTTTAGTAGATATTTATGATTTTCATTTGTGTGTTTTTGTGTGTTTTATATTGAGTTTTTGGTTAAAATTTTCAAAGAGACACAAAAAACAATATAAAATCAATAAAATAATATCATGTAACATTCTCATTTACATTTGGAAAATATGAAAATTTCATGTTTTAAAAATTAATTTTTTGCATTATAAGAATGAGAAAGATTTTATTATTAGGGGTTTTTTTTATAAAAATGTAAGTCATTGATGATATGATTGTTTGTGTAATTATAAAACATTATAGATTATCAAACCATTCTTTGTGATATTTATTCATAGGAAATTGTGTCATTGATTTCTCCACAAAACTTTTCCCGCAACCATGACTTCTAAAATTTTTAATACTCAATTGAAGGTATATACAAGTTTAGTAAAAAAATTATTATATCAATTTTTGGTCCATAATATCATTTCTATTTTGATCAATTTCATTACTGTGATAAATTGACCTATGCATGTGTACCTGATATCCAACAGTTTTACAGTCTTAAAAAATAAAGATAAAAAAAATCAAAATATATATATTAATAAAGAGTGGAGTGATGAAATTTAAATCATGTCAGTATATATCTAGGTCAGAAGCTTAAGGTTTATCTTTCTTAAATGTTTAAGTGAGTGGGTCATGAAATTTGATTGCAAAGGAATGTAGAACAGGTTCAGTGAATTAAACCAGGTAAGAAGAATTATTTTACATGACCTAAATATAATGAATAAAGGGTGTAGATATGAGCTTGAAATGGTTTCACACACACATGTGGGGAATTAATGGCTTGGTTGAACCATAACTTATTTTTCTATGATTAGCATCATCAATATCATTGGAATTTATTTTGAGAAAATTTATGATAAAAAGAATTTCAATATTAATGATATTGACTTTTGATGGGAATCTTACTTTACTTATATTGTCACTTTGGATTGGAGAATATGAACATGAATATATCTTGTCACAATTTTTTAGAATACATGATATGAGTTTTTTCCCAATAGTGGAGAACGGTAAGTGTGGGGGAGTTGATAAAACACAATTTTTTTCAATATTTTATTGATAATAAATGACACAATTTCCTAAAATTGTGTTAAATTTGTTTATTTATTATATATTTTGAATTAGATCATTCATTTGAATATTTGATGAAAATTACATTTTTTATTTAAAGTAAACTCTATTATTTTGGATATAAATATTTTTTAGTGATAAATTTGTACTTGAAATTTTTTAACTATGTTCCTGACATAATGGGATACAACTTTTATTCAGGACATCTGAGCTGAATCACGCATTTTAGTACGGTTAAAGGTCAATAGAGTCAAAAATATGTATTTTTATTAGATAATAAAGTAGTGACATTTATTTAATTAATAAATAGACATTATTCAAGGTACGATAAATATTATGGAGGAATAACGAATTGGGATTTTACGGCTGGTGAGAAAATAACAAATATTGAATATTATTTGATTAAATAATATTTAATTTTAATTTTCAAGTTAAACACATGTCAACAACTAATAATATTGTTATTATTATTTGACATGGTTTTTTTCTAGGATTAAATAAATAATTATAGGAACCTGTGAAATTATTTTATTTTAATCATCGTGCTATATAAAACTAGTTATGTTATTTTCTTAATAGAATAATTCATTTGTATCGGCTGTGCAAAACGAAATTGGAGAATTATCTCAAGAAGTTGATATCTCTTTTCTCTAATATCTCTCCAAAGAATGGAGATCAATCTTCCTCCACCATATCAAGGAGAATTCTTTGGAGTCAATTCTCGCAGCGATCAAAGGCATACAACGCAAGCATAAAGATCTATCGTGATAACACCCGGATAATCCATTGATGATGTTTGGAGATTCGTGGAACATATGTGGATCAACACTAGAGGTATTTTATACATGATTACTACAATTCAATTATGGTGCATCACATATTTGTTACCAGATCTATCAATGAAGATATAATTTCATCAAGGTAAATCTTATTTAATTAAATTAATTATAAATAATATGTGATGATCCTCTCTCTATGGTTCTGACATGGTTCATGTTGTCTATCTTCATTTATTAAATATCATTGAACATGAAATTTATCATCATATAGATCTTAGATTCATCATTGAACATAGAAAAAATAAAATTTGGGCACTTCCCCTTGCACGTTTCCACTGTGTTTGGAACCTACACAAGGCACATCAACAATTTAAAATAGCCTAACAATACATTCTACATGGCATGGTATATTCATAAAAAGTGAATTGTAATGTTCCAATCATGATGCATGATATAATACATCCTTTTCACACCAGTACAAGGGTAAATTCTATAAATCTCATAAATCATTAAGAAATAGAAAGTACACCAATCACTCAAGGTGAAATCCAACTCAATTGTAATAATGAACAACACAAACAACAATCCCATCCCTACCGATATGGACTTTCCCCTATATATAGGCTGATCAATCCCAAGCATGGATATTTAAATGTTCCAAAAATTTCCTAGTCTCTTGTTTACCTGCCCAAAATAATAATAAAAAGGAAAACTACCACTTATACAACTTTTTAACATCCCGGGTCGACTGACTGATAAACTAGTAGCCATACTCTTCACCATATAGCCTCAAGCATCCCTAACTTTATACCAGAGATTGCTGACTAGCAGTGATGGAGTAATGGTGTTACATAGAGAAGCTTATTCTCTGGAGATTAAAGTAGCAAAGAGGTATATTAGAGAATATATAATAGACAAAAACAGAAGCAATAACAATATATGACAACATAGCGGAAGATAAATATAATAACTAAATAAAAGTGTCCAATTCCAATATAAAAATAACCATGTATGAATGTCCACGTGATAATACAAGTAAAATTAAAGTAAATGTAATAATAAATACAAGAATGATTTCCCAACAACTAATTCCACGAGAAACCAAAGTACCATTTCAGTCTTGTGCTCTTAACTCCTACACACTACACGCAGCACAAGAAATAAACTGAGGATCCTAGTCCTGAAACCCTGGAAGTTTGTTTGGGTACCCTAGTGCAATGTAGTCTTGGATAGGGTGTGGTATATACTCAGGTGGCCACCACTAATCGCGTTGTGGAGCACGTCAAATTAATTTCTGCAGCATAGCAGCAACCCTAGGTCGTCTCTCGATAGAGCCTTAGATCATTAATTTAAAAAGAAGGTTCTGATTTGAAATAAAAGAGAAGTGGGGATTTATAAAAAATTGGGTTTTTTATTTTAAAACACAAATTGAAACTATACTACTAAGTGAGGGAAACAAGATAGAGAAATCATGATCAACTTGGGTAAGTGTCCCTTGATGCTCAATCTGTCATCGCTCTCAAGGGAATGAGAAGGATCGTTGATTTCTTGATTTAGACACACTGAACCCAATATGGTATATTAGTTACTACTAGGTTACCACCTATGAGTTTATCGATCAATGATATTGATTATCAATGACTGCTCAAATCATCAAACTTGAATCGATGTAAAATTGGAACTCAATCAAGGAATCACATCAACAACGTGATGAGATAACAAGATTTGTGTCAATGATAAAATATTCAAAAAGAAAAGAACATGAATATTCATGGGTTCAAGCTCTTGTGATTTATCAACTGACATAATCCATTCACACACTCATGAAATGGAAGGGGTGAGAAAAGAGGCAACCACACTCAAATCATCACAATATCCGGGTTATGCTTGGAAGCATGAGGATTATTGTTCCTTTGATTTGTATTTGATCATACCAAAATAAACAAAAATTAAGAAGGTATAAATAAATAACAATTGACATAAAACCTGTAAATTCCATTACCTTATGAATATTACAAGTGTGGACCTCAGGATTACAACAAAGGACACCCCCCCAAGTTGTTCACTAGAGGTTTAGAAGTACATGGGGGAGAAGAGTGAGAGAATGGATGAATAAATCTATCTAATTAAAATCACCCTTAACCCTAGTAGTTCCACACTAGATAATGCAGAGGAGGAGTGATATTATGGGAAATTACACCAATATTTCCACATAAAGTGATCAAGTATCTAAAGAGCTAGGTGAATATTCAAGGGATATTTTTTACTCCATTTTATTCGACTAGTTTATAAACCGAAACACATGAAAATGTATTGAAATTAAGTGGAGAGTCGGGGCTTTGAGTAACTATCCATGGTAGGTGGAATCATCCCAATTGGATCTCTGAGGCCCGAGTTATGACCCAAATACATCAGGGTGATCCAATATGGCTCACCCAGAATTTCTTCACATTGTGGGCCTATTGGGGCCTCCAAATGGACGAATTGGGATCCATGATCTTATAGATAAATGTATACCACATTTTTTTCACTTATAAACCCATTTTAGCCTAATTTGATGCACATATTATCCATAGTACAAATAATTGTACACATGCATTCTTGGGCACTCGCGTAATTTGGTCCATTTTGCTTGAATTCCACCACGGGCTCTCCAAATCCCCACCTCCTACAATGTAAACACCAAAACAATTAATTTTTTTTTATTAAAAAGTGATAAAAATTAATTCATTGATTCAAACATAAAGTGAAATTTATTATTATATTTGGAATATTCATTACAAAACCAGTTTAAAATAGCAGTGTAAGGGTGGATTTGAATAGTGAATCGATATGCGCTCAACCACCAATGGTTTCTATAGCATGATCCAGTTTGTGCAGCTAACATAAGTAGTGTTCCTATATACAAAAAAAACAAAAATTAAAATAATTAATTAATTCAGGCTCAGGTTTCATAGGGAAACCTGACTTGACTATACCTACTTTGACCTAAGCAGGAAATATTAGAACCATAGGCCACCTGTACAATTGAGATAACTAAAAGGTGATAGAAAAAGTGTCAAAAAATTGGCATAGTGGGATGGACCAAACCCAATCTTTTGATTTTCCTTGGAGACATGTCCCTGGAATAAAAAATATAAACCATTGAAATTTTATATAAAAGTAACTTACAATTTTATAGAGGTATCATCAAGGTCCCTCATAGGGAGAACCTTAACAAGGAACCTGTATATTTTACCAGGGGAACCATAATGCTCATGGTGGTTAGATTTTATCCAATGTGACCAATATAAGGACTCACAAGTATCACTTCTAGACAAATTTTAGTCAATAACCTCTAAGACCATACTTTGTATCTCCTATAGGGTTCCATGTCTGTCTCACTCATGGCCTGGTATAACCATCTCACTAATTATATCATCCATGGTGTCTCCCCTAGGGAACTAGTATCGCTCATAATGAGGTAATAAGAACACATAGTGATCGTGTCCTATAATACAAGTGTCTACCCCAGTGTATATACAATCCAAATACCGTATCTGAACACAAGAAAAAAGATTCTATCCAGGAAATTCAATGGAATTAAACCCAAGTATCACTCATGGAATTCAAAATTCATTTAATTAATTAAATTAGAAATAAAAGGGGTTATGCTATCAAGAATTCCTTAGAAGGTATCAATTACACATTAAAATAACCATGAAATTTTTTTATTTCATCTTAGAAGAACAAGGGGCCATATACATAAGCAAGCCACATCACATCTCAAAGCAATTAAAAAAGAAGGAACTCAATTCAAACAAGTCATAGCATATATATCAATTTCTAATTGAAGGAAGCACACCTCATCAAGGGGCTTTATTAGAAAACATGAAATATTTCAACAAGAAGTTCATTCAACTCAAAGAAACCTCACATTAAATAGGAATAACTGAATTCTTTTAATTAGAATCATTTTAGAGAGATATCGAACATTGAAAGAAAAATTCATGGTTCGAAGGGGCACTTAGATGGTGATTTGTTCAATAATTCTACTAAATACAAGGGAAATTTTATTTATAGGTTGAGACAGGCACTTAGAAGGTTCTTTCAGTTCATTCAACATCTATATAAAAGAGGGAAAACCCATTTACAACTCAAGATAAACACTTGGGTGGTGTTTTGGTTATTTTATCAGTTAATTATAAAATGGAAAACAAGTCAGCACACCCAAGGGGTGTCCATGATTGAGGTTAACATCCTATAACCACTAAACATTTATCATCAGAAGCATAACAAGGCGTGTATATAAATTTAGGATGAAGAAAACCATTTCAAGGAGGCGCATGAAAAAATATGGTATTTAGAACAATGGAAACATTTTATAAATCAATGAAACTTAGAGGGAAAAGAGATATATCATCTACCATGATCTTATGTCAATCCACACATCTAATATCAATCTTTGATTTGGTCAATTTTGAGGGAAATCGAAGAAACATTAATCCACCCTAAAAATATGGAAAAGGATATCACACTAAAATAGTGTATCAAGAGAAAAGATAAAAGATGAATAAAATAAATAGGAATGATAATCTTACTGATAGGAATTTATAGGGATTTACGGTACTTGATTTTTACTTCATATGAGAGAGATAGAGAAAATCCTGGGTTCATCTTGGGAGAAGACTCACATGAGAGGGGAGGGGAGCTATTCTACTGATTTTAAGATGAGAAAATAAGGGTTTGAAATTTAATATCATTAAAGTTAAAATCATGATTTCACCCAAACAAAATAGGGAACATGGTTTTTCCACACATTTGGCCAAGCCATGCACCGATCATGTGTTGAGGCATTGGACAAGGAGAATCTTGTGTGGTTAAGGAACATGGTTTCCCTAACCATGCAAAAAACCATGCTAAAAACCCTATGAAAAACCTAATGTTGGTTTCATTACCATGTATCTCTTCCCACACATTTCGACCAAACCATTTGGAACTTACTACTATTATAGATCATGATATACGATTTTCCCCTAGGGCTTCATGGTTTTAGAAAAACTGTGCACCCCTGACAGATCCCAAATTTTTTGATTTTTTCAGGATCTAGCACTCAGAAATTTTATGGAACACCCAAGGGACCCCTCAGGCCTTGAAATATATCTAAAAAAACAAATTGAAGTGTTCCAACTCTCGAAATTACATTTAGAATCATAGTTTACAAGATAGACCATCCACCAAATGTAGAAAATTAAATTCCTTTTGAATTTCATCGGGTCCAAAAACATGGGATGCTACATGTTTCTTCATTGGTGGATGGATATTGGTCACCCATCCACTTGGAAGTTGGTTCTCATCACACTAAACCTCTAAAATCACCAACCCATGAAACAAAACCTGAGATCCTACATTGATATTTTTTCACCATCACTGCACCTTGATAATGAATTCGACCCCAAATCTGAACCCATGGAAATGATCTGTTGTGAAAAAGATCAATTGTGAAATGATTGATTCTTGGGTATTGTTGAACCGCTGGTCGAAAATAATACCAATGATGAATTTTCAAAGAACTAGGGGATAAATGCATGAAACTCAAAATTGAGAAAATGGATGTGAGAAAATTTTCAAGTTGGCCTTGTTCTGTTGGCACCAAAATGAAGATCATTAAGGAATAAACAATGCTTAGTAAATTACTAGAGAATCTCTAATTCCATAAATATAAATCATTAACCTTAAATAAAAAATTGATATATTAAATATTTCTATATGTAATTAATCCATGTTTGATTAGGAGAATCCATAAATTGGGATTAATCCAACAAATAAATATTTCTACATTGAAAATGGATTGATCGATAATAAATAATGATTATTTATTGCTTCTATTGGTGAGTTCCAAGAACCCCACTTTTTAAGAAAAACTCCCTATAAAAATGATCATCAATCCATGATCATGTTATTTCCACCAAACCTCACCTCTATAGTCCTCTAAAATTTATAGTGTAATGAAAATAATCCTAGGATTTTCTCATAACCTTCTTTAAATATGAGAAGAATTAGGTCGCAACCATTTATTTATAAATAAATTTATTTATTTATTTTTTTTATAATTACACCTATGATTTATCTTAAATAAAATATTCAAAGTTCACAATGGTTATGTCGCACCTAGGGTAAATCCCACTTTTTTGATTTAATGGCAGTCTAAGATTTCTCCTATGAATCTCTATTTGGGATATAATCCACAATTTTAAAAAAAATCAAACACTCTATATAATATATTTAATATTTTTATTAAATCAAAACCAAAACTCTACATTCCATTGAATTACATGTTGACTCTATTCCTAACTCTGAAAATATTCCTTAAAATATTCCAAAGTGTTGCAAGAAAAAAATTGAGTCATTATATTCTCACCAACTTAGGTGTTTTCATTCAAAAAAGGAAAAACCTACTCAAACAAGTGAGGGTATTGAGCTCGCATTAGGTACTCAAATTCCTAGGCTCTCTCCTAGAGGTTCCCATGCTTCCATAAATTTTTTTAAGGTAATCGCTCACCTATGAAGGATCTTATCCTACCAATCCTCAATCTCTACTGGGTACTCTATAAAGGTAGCTCCATCCTCGTTTTTAGCTCACCCCAGTTGATAATATGCACATAGATATGCACATTCCACCTCAATAATGATACATTGAAATCATAATGCACCAGGTCTAACTATTGTGATAGGGCTAAGTTGTATGCCAACATTCCAACCCAATGAGGTACCTGTAAGGGAATAATGAAACATAGAGATAAACTAACACCTCTCCCAAATCTATGCAGTCTTCACTGAGGTGAGACCTTTAGGAACACATAGACTCCCTCATCAAATTCTAAAGGCCTCCTTCGTTGATCCACATGAGAATTATGATGGATATGGGCATTACACATTTACTTTTAGATGATCTAATCCTTCTTTGTTTTCACTCTTACAAATTTCGGGCCCATGAGTGTTGACTCCCTTGGATCAGTCCAAAATACTGATGATCTTCTGGGTATCTCACACAAGGCCTTGAATGGTGCCTTATCGACGATGGATTGGTAAGTATTTTTGTATAAAAACTACACTAATAGTTGGTAATACTAATAGCTATGACCAAAGTCTAACATCAAAGAACAACTCATTCCCTATAAAACCTTAATAGACCATACTATATGGACATATTTCTATAGATGAAACATCATGAAAAATTGTAACATAGTCCCAAAGACTCCTAAAATCCTATATGTAATCATGATGCGAAGAAATAATCATATTCTAAGATGATCATCTAGGGGACTCCATAAAGTTATATTATCTCTTATATGTAAAGTCATCATAATCTCTCCACTAAACTCTACTCTCTAATGGCTAGGAAGTGGGATGACATGGGGGTTAGTTATAAGATCACCTATATAAAATTTTTAACAATAGATTATAATAGAATTATATTCATGAATTATATGGAAATATCATTCCATTACCATTCTAAAACCTCAAGAGGTTGAGACAAACCTAGAGGAACCTAGTGCTCGACCTTCACTTACTAGTAAGTGGTGCATTGAGTGATAAACTCAGCTACCCCCTCTTCATCCTTGTCCATTGGAACTTACACTGAAAGTCCTAGTATATCATTTTTACTCTTGGGTATATGGATAATGGGGTTGTACTAAACACTATCAGTTCCAACTCTTACGGAGTGGTAGGTACCATCGTTGGTATTCAAAAAATGATGATGTGCTCCCCACCTTTAGAAAATAAATCTAGAGAACATCTAGTGGATATCTTACCCTGAAAGTTCTCAAAATAAATATCTCCAAGTTAATCCTCCCTAACATGATAAAGAAGAAGAGGGCTAAAAATCATTGTTTGGAAGTAAGATGAACCATCCTCATCCACTAAGGACAACTATGGTGAGTCCAAATGATCTGATTCCTCACTTAACAACTGCAAACAATATCTATTATAGAGAACACTTTCAATGTGTTCCCCTTTCCATAAGTATAGAATATCTAAAATTCATAATACTATAAGAACTCTATTCATAACCTATGACTCAAGTTAATATCATTGTGTGAAAAGATATACCAAATAAACATGTGGTCTGAATACATGATAAATCGCTCTCCCATAGGGTAGTTTCACCATATCTTCATTGAAAAGAAAAAAATTTCCAATACTATATGATGAATTGTGTAGTTATTCTGATTGTTTCCCTGTTAATGTGACCCATAAGAAATCAACACGTACCTCTACATCAAGACAAATCCACACACAGTTATAGAGGTGTCAAAAACACCACAACTCAACACCCTCCTCTAGAAGTCTCAGTATGGGGTTCTCAAGATTCTCTATCACATATCCTAAAATTACTAAAAGCACTTCTATATCCACATGAAAGGTTTTTCATTTCATTTCAAAGTAGTCAATAGTTCTGAAATCTTGAATAAATGTGTCACAAATCTATGATAGTAGCCTACCAACCCAAGGAAGTCTACACATCAATCACACTATTGGGTGGACACCAAGATATCACTACATCAACCTTTAATGGGTCCCCTTATACCCCCACATTTTTATTACATTTCACAATAATTGACTTCTCATATCCATAACTGACACATTGATAGATTTCCATAAATATATGCCCTCACAGTATGTCTAAAACCATCCTAAAATTTATCACATTCCCCTCTTTGGATCCAAGTATACAGGGATTTCATCAATGATGACTACAATGAATTGGTCTAAAAAGGACTAAAAGATTTAGTTTGTAAGCCTCATGAATATAGTTTGGTGTTCGTCATTCAAATAGGAATTACCAAATACTCATAGTGATCATAGCAACATCTAAATTTTATCTTTTTCATACCCACCTCTCAAACTCGGAGCTAGAGATAGTCCTACCTAAGGTCAATCTTTAAGAACCACCTCACCCCTTTTAGATGGTTGAAGATGACATCAATTATAAGAATAGGATACTTATTCTTAATGGTCACTTGATTTAGGAAATTCTAATCCACACATAACCTCAAACTCTCACTCTCCTTCTAAGTGAACAACATTGGGGATTTCAGGGGGGACACATAGGGTCATGAAATTTCTTTCTCTACAAATCCTCCAACTGCACCATCAGATCTCAAATATCTGGGGCGGTTTTGATATGATAGTGTATATATCGGAGTAGTCCCTATGTGAAAGTATTTTTAGATATCAATCTATTAGTGGGGAGGAAATCATAGCACGTCCTCAAGGAAAATATTATCATACTCTACCAAAAAATAAAGAAACTAAAATCTCACAACATATATTTCACTAAGGGTAATACTATCCAACTAATGAGTAATTGGTTTTATTCTCCAATGTATGAGCCCATCCAAGTTTGTATAGACTTCTTTTGTACCAATGAAAGAATACTGCATCCCATCAAATCAGACACACCACATCCACCACCCAAAACTACCAATCTATGAATGAAATGTGGATAAAAATTTCATAAAAATAATGGAATTATACGGCCTCATCATGGTCATGAAAAAAATATATTAAGAAAATTTATCCTATAAGGGTTTGGTCCCACTACCGGTTGTAGGGGGTGATCAATAAATCTCCCTCAATAGAAGACTCCATATAAAGGGTTTGGCCAAATGATCTACTAGAATATATATATATATATATATAATAAGGCATGTTTTTAGGAAATTTTTACATTCACCTATGTCTATTAATTCTACAGCTAAAGTAGAGAAGACAAAAATCATACCTTAAATTATCCCTAGAGACACTCCATCATAATCCCACACTACCTGATGCTACCCACATCCTTTACCACCAGCTACCTAAGTATGGTAAGTATAACCTAGGGTTATTGGTTTCAATAAATCAAAATCATGGACACCTCCCACTATTATCCAAACTCCTCTTCCACTTTCACCACCCTACAAACCTCCCTACTCTTGCCAGTGCCTCTGCCAAGCTGGTTCATCTACAGTATCCATGTTATCCACACAAGGGGTTGGACAATCCCTTGAAATATTCCCACACCCTTCATAGGAAAATATTATCCTCTCCCCTAGATGACTAGAACCATCCAAAGAGCCCTATACTGTAGACCCTCTATCTTATGACTATCTTTGGAAGCACCTCATGCACCCATATCCCTAATCCTAAAATTAACTACTAGTTACTAAAGTCTGAGATCCATGGTTCCCACCAATAGCATTAACTATTGGAGACTCTTTATCTAGAAATCTATCCATAACCAAGGTTCACTCCAAGACTGCAGTATAGGAAGTGAAACAAAGAGATTCCACTCCATCCCATATATCTCAATAAATTCCACTCTTTATGGTTTTTACTTTAAATTATGCATCGCCAAACATGTTCATAGAGTGTCATGAGAGGTTAGTGAACCATGACGCATACTCTGTGATTAATATGATACCCTGATAAATCTCTATAACCTCATAGATACCTAGTTCCCACAACTTATCTGGGTAAAACCCCTCTCTAAATATGTCCTTGAACTTTTTCCAAGTGAGATTCACCATATCATGTGTCTATGTCACCAAAATCCATCATCTCTTTGTTGATCCATGGAGAAGATCTTCTGCTAAAAACAACATCTAATCAAGAGGTGTCCAAACAAGAAGAAAACCCACCCTGTTTCCTTAAGTAAATCCTTTAATACCTTGGAATTTGGATCACCCAAAAACCTGAGGGTTTTATACCTCTGAAACTCATGATGTGAGCTCAACTTGTGCAAGTAATATTTTGATACTTTTGGAACAACTATATACTCAGTTGGTGGAGGTAGAATCAAAAAACACCCATATGTACCATCTTATATACAGGACCCTAAATTGAAGCATCATCATTAGGTGGTTCATTATCACCACACCATTGAGGAATAATAGTAGGATATCATCATGGATCCATCCTTAAAATGTCAAGATGAACCATGTTTAAAGATCATATTTAGAGAGATGAATCAAGAAGTACATGGAAACCACAACCCATTCCTATATGATACAAATACCAATTTATTTCGTACAACTAGGAACTATATATACTTTGTCAAAAAGTCAGATATTAGTTTCATGGTGAATATATATGTTGACCTCCCCTATATCACAACGTTCTACGGCCTATGATATGAACTCAAGAAACTTTAACAATGTTACCATAATTATCAAACCAATCCTCATAGATATAATACATCTAAACACCATTCTTAAGATAGCTTACTCTAATACCATTATGTCATGACCCGACCCACCTAGTCCCTCTTAGTTGGTGAAAAGTTGTGTTTGACACACCAATCCCACCTATAATAGGTCATGGTATTGATAATATCATCGAGTAGTCATATCATGCACATGGGAGGCCTTAGACTATGGAACTTATACACACACAAAAAACACTAAACACCAATATAATGTGGAAAGGATAGATACAATGGAAACCCAAATTCATGCATATAAATAATCCTACATCTGAGTAAGACACAATTATGGGAAAGAAAGTTATCCAAATACAATACCATCAAAATAGATAAAATTCCCACATTCTAATAACAAGGGGACTTCTATTAATACATAACCCCTAGAACTATCTACGATCCATCTAGCGTAACTATTCTCCACCAGCTCATAGTCCTCCTTGGACTCTATTGAAATTTATATCATCTAAAAAATACATGACACTTGTGGGAATATCTCTTACAAGGGTGAGTATAAGCATACCCAATAGGAAACCATGTGATCACCAAAAATAAAGCATCAAGGAGACCCAACTTATAATAAAGGATTATATATATATATATATATTCTTAAGGATGGAAACCATGTCTCAAATTAAGTTCATAACCACACAGTTACCCTTGGATTCTGTGTGAGGATTCAAGGCAATGATCATCTAAGAGAAATCACTCATCATGTATTTCTAATACTGAATGATCACTTCTGAGTGGTCGTGCATGTTGGTCCTCTCTATGAATAAGTACATGCTAGAAATCAGAAAATATTGATACATAGATAGGGAATCACACCCAGGGCCTATGGGGTATACCTAACCCTACTCAATTGTTTTCACTAGGATTGGGTATCACACACCCTAGAAGTTGGTAACGGGATACCCAAACCATGTTTTGGAAGAAACATATAGGATCATAATCTATGCCACATGGAGAGATACCTAAACTTATCCAAAACTAACCTATATAGGGTATCAATCATTTTATTCTTAGGATTATATGATTTAGTTTACCCTTATGAGTATGGATCAATGAAACATATCCTATTGATATTAATCTCTACTGAAGAAAATGGGGGGATTTAACATACCCTGGAGGGAGTACACTACATTTACATAGAATATACAGTGTATCATAGCTAGTCCAGAAAATACTGAAGTTTTTACTTGTTCTCATGTACTTCGAACCATTCCCATGTACTCTGATTGTGCATGTGTACACTAGTCATTCTCGTGTACACTAGTTATGTATGTGCCCACTGGTTGTGTTCGTGCCCGCTGGTTGTCCACGTGCTTGTGTACCCTGGGGTACACAATGGGTCACCAATTAAGAGTCACATTGCATATTAAAGGCCACATGGAATGTGATACTTATCATTGTTCATAAACCATATTCTTCATGGAAGAGGGCCCACATAGCATGTGTTATTCCAATATAAATACCATGTTTTTTGGGATTCCAATGAATGTCCAGTCTCTTATACATTTCTCGAACACACCATCACCACTGTCAATTCCACCATGTAATTACTCATTAATCTCATATCTAGGGTTCACTATTTCTAAGCCATCAACAATGTCTAGATTTGGGAAACCCATCCATTCATAAGTCATTTCCCATCACACAGCACCATCAAAAACTCTAATCAACAAAACAAATCAATCAATCCAAATCTGATCTTCCATCATATTCATTGCACCTCTATTGTTCCTTTGATCATTATTTTGAAACCATGGTAACAATCCATTTTACCAAAGATCAATTGTGCAATATATATTTAGGAATATTGTTGAACCACTAGTCAAATTAAATTCTAATGATGAACATTTAAAGAACAAGGATAAAAAAACATGAAAAACAAAAGTGAGAAAATATATATCATCCATTATTTACGTTGTACTTGATCAATTAACGTATAAATAACAAAAATTTAGTAATAAACAATGGTAGATAAATTCCTAGACAATATCTAATTCTAGGAAGACAAATCATAAAAAAAATCAATAATCGATATGCAAATTAATATTCTAAAAAATTAGTTCTCTTTCGACTGAGAGAATCCAAAAATTAGAATTAATCAAACAAAAGAAATCCTACCTCAGAAATGGATGAATCACTAATGAATAATGAATCTACATTTTTGTCATTAGTGATATCTAAGAACTCTGTTAGTGGAGATAAACTCGTTGTAAAATTGATCATCGATCCATGATTCTGTTATCGCTGGCCAAAACTCTCCTCCATAGTCCTCTCAAATTTCTGGGGTTATGAAACTAACCTTAGTATTTCACATAACCGTGTTAAAATAGGATGAAAATTAGGTCTCATCCATTTAACAAAAAAATAATTAATTAATTAATTTTTATTATTCCACACACGACTTCTCTTAAACAAAACACATGACGCACACAAAGTTTATGTCAGACATTGGGTAAAACATGAATTATATAATTAATGGTGGTATAAAATATTATATATCATGAACCATTCAATATATATTCCATTATTTCACGAAAACTACACAAAAATGATATAATATATTTAGTTTTTTTATTATATCAACATTCAGTCTCCATTGGTAGTGGAATCCTGCACTGTCTATACACCTAACTCTGAAAATATTATTTAAAATACTCAAAAGTGTTTGCAAGAAAAAAAATTTATTATATAGAACCTCTTTTGTGTGGTTATTAGTGGTTATTGGAGGTTGTGGAATCATGGATATAAATAGACTAGTGGTTTTATGCTGAGACTGTTAGCCCTCTTATTATCGCGTCGGACCTACATGCTTGTTATTAGAGTTGCATATTTCCCTATTTACATTGATAAATTATTATCATACTTGTTTGTGGGATATTCAAGGAATTAATTTTATTAATTATTCTAGTTTTTTAATTCCTCCTTTAGACTATAGTATATGGAGATATGTGTGGATGAGTATAATTGGACTATGCTAAGGCCTCCCATATGTATGATATTTTTAATCAGTGATAGTAACTAGCCCCTAGCCTTTTAGTGGTTGTATTAGGGTGGGACACATTCCTTTTCAATGTACAAGAGTGTCCCAGTGGATTTGGTCATTTTAATAAATATATGGTAAGTTGTGTTTTATTGAAGTTCAGTCATATATTTATTTAAAAAGTGGTTTATAAATGAAACTTTCTAACAAAATGGTTTCTATAAAATGGTTTAGAGTGTTTGAAGATTTTATTGAAACAAAAGGAATATTTGGAACCTTATTTAGAAATGAGTTTTCATAAAATTATTTTCACCCCTGATCCGAGCCCCATTGTATTACGTTTTTGATATGTTTTTCTTTGTCGATAGGTTGAATTGATTATTGTTTTATGCTTATATAAATGTGAAGGGGTTATTATTTAATATGTGTTTATGGGGGATAGATAAGGAATTGATATTTACATTCCTTGATATGATTTTTGTTATTTATATATGATTAATGTGTAATAAACGTGACCCCACCTCTAGTGGATAAATTTATGGTGACCCATGTTTCTTAGGTAAGGACCTGAGGATAAGTACCACTAAACACTAATCGACTCTCCCAAGCATGCACCACTAACTATAACACTACTATGACTTAGATGTGACTTTACTTCTATCCATTAACATATCTCTCCCTAGTAGCTTAGATGTAGCTGGATGTGATTAGTTTTAAAAATAATAAAGTATGAGTATTTTAGTGTGCATTGACATTAGATATATTAGAGATTCTCACATGATGCTAGATATGAAATGAGTTTTTGCATGATTTTACTCATTTTATCTCTTACTATTAAATTTTTTTATGATGTAACATTAATTCCATTCACTAATTTCTATAATTTATGCCACTTGATTTTTATCTCCTACTATGGTACAATTTAAATGTATTGTTATGTTAGTGTTACTTATTAATTATTTTTAATATTTTATAGCAACTTTCTATACTTGACTGACTACGATAATTATTCCACTTTTCAACTATTTATGTTTACATATAATTTTTATTCCTTATTTAGATGTTTTTGGGTTCATTTAAAAAAAAATTAAAATTGGTTTGAAAATCATTTGGGAGGAAAATTTGTAAATTATTCTTCAAGTAAATAACTTAATTTATTTTCCATAAAGAACTATTAGGGTTTGAAAAATGAAACAATTTTTTTATGAGTTTGTTTTCTTAATTTTTTTTAAAAATTCAATAATTTTATTTTCATATTTCCAAATATCCTTTATAGAATGTTTTAAAAATAAAACTCATAGACTCTTAGGGGAAATACTACTTTGAAATATTTGCTCACACCCTACTTATACAACTCTATATCGATAGAATCCGTGGATTCATATAGGATAAGGTTCAATGTTTTTTGAATGTTATTGAACTCTTATATTTAGTCTCTCATGGTGTGTATTCATATTGGGTTGTTAGAGAGTGACTTTGATTTATGATAAGATCATCTGCTGGGTATTTAGGATCTTTTTTGTTTATTTTGGATTTTGTATGTATTAAAAACTTCACCCATTCTTGTATTTATTGATATCATGAACTAGTTTTGTTTTATTTATCTTTAGGTTATGGTATAATATTTTCATTGGATTTTTTACTTTGATTTATGACTGGTTTGGTTTAAGTTATATTTATATCCACTTGTTTTGATTATGTATGGAAGTCTAATGTATAGATGTACAATTCTAGAATCTCAGTAAGTTTCTATGGAATGTTTTTTATATACACTGTGAAATAAAATCCTCAAGAGTGTGTTCTAGATTCCCAGTCTCAAGATTTCTGTATGTGGGGATTAGGAATTTCCTTTAGGCCTTGCCACAGACCAGCTCATTTACACAGATCAAGGGTAACATAAGTTTTTCAGGACATAAAATTACTAAAAATTAGTATTTATAGTGAGTAAAAATAAATAAATAAAAATTTTACAATCCCAAAAAAATAATTCTTATATCATATAACTTAAAATAAAGAAATATATTTAAATTTTAATAATGTATATTTTAACTTTATTATTATATTAATATTTATTTATCTAATTATGAATCATATTTTATTTAAAGTAAATATATTAATTAACTACCAAACATATAATAATTATTATAGATAAAAATCATAAATGTAATCACTCATGTCAAAATAAATATTAATATTTCAAAATAAAATGGTATTTCCATATAATATATGATTTTATTTAAATATTAAATTTCTAATATTTTTTTTATTGTTCATATTTAATTAAGTTTTTCGAATATTAGATTCATTCTGGTAAGGTTTTAAGGTAAAATAAACCTCCATTTTTATTCATGGACCAATAAAAGTCATATGAATCAATATTATTCATATTATTTATCCTAAATGATAAAATAATCAATACAATATTTGAAAATAACCCTCCCCCATTTCTATATAAACACCCCTCATCCACCCCTTCTCCTCACTTTCATAATTACCTATATTTCTAATATATACCCAAATAAACCTATAAACTCCCTTGTATATCAGTAATCCCCTAGTGTGACCAAAATTCCCTTCCCTAAAGCCTCTAGTCTCAATCCAAAGGAGGTGACTAAAAGTGAAAGGTAAGGGTTTTAAACCCCATGTTTTCATTTCAATTATTCCCTTAACCATTATAGAAAATAAATTACTAAATGAAATTTACTTTAAAATAGATTTTTTAATATAGTTTAAGGTTTTTATAAAACTCTTAGATCAATTGTTTTACCAATTCCTTTTAAAACCGTCTTAAAAACAACATTTCACCTATTGTAGTTTTACTCTAACTAAGTGAATGGTGATATTTTATTTTTTACTTATACCTTTAATATATATTATTTAAGAAATTATTATTATTTAATATAACATAATAATAAAATAAAATTATTCCTTTTATTTTATAATCATAAAATAGGCATATAAATAATAATATTAAATATAAGAAATTTTATTCATTTTTAACAGAAAAACAAAGTTTACCAAGGAACTTTCCTTGAATTGTAACTGTAAAATGATCTATTCAAACCCATAATTTATGTAATGATATGAAACAAAATTAATGACTCATATTTATCTTATTTTACCATTTTATATTTCCCTTTATCCATTTACACTATATAAAAGTGGTTTTGGAACAATGAACCAAACAACCTCAAAACTTCCAACATGAACATTATAAATCTAATAAATAGATGAAACAAGGTAAAATTTATTATATTATAGGAAATAGATATTAAAATGGTTTTTAGTAAATTAATTAGTTAAATTAATTTTTGTAATGATAAATTTAGTGTAGTATTTGAAGAAAGTTTTGACTCAATGTAAGGGTTCCCTTCTCATTCTTCATCGTTATTCCTCATTTTGGAAAATATATTTTGTATCTCTATATTTATCTTTATGTTAATATTTATACGTTTATAGTGATTATAAATTGTGTCCTTTATTATTTCTCTTTTTTCATTTTTATGGAATATTAATTCCATTATATTTTTCTTTATATTGTTTCCATACGTTAATCCTTAAGAATATTATCATGGTATCTTTTCCAACTTATCTCTATTTTTACCAAATTCATCTTATGTTGTTATACTTTTAAAAATTTTATTTTCTCCATATTACTTTCAAATAACCCCCCATCATAAAATATATTGTTTTATTTCTAGTTTTAGGGAAACACTATGTCTGTACCCCTTTTAATTACTATTTTCCCTATTTCTTAAAGGTTTCAATATTGAGTTTATTTTAATGACTTCTTCATATTTTATTATTATAATAACATCACTTTGAAATATATTTTCCTTTCCAATGATACATTGTTTAATTATGAATGTAAAATATGATTTAATCCCATAATTTCATTGTATCCTACATGATACCTTGATGTTTAATGATTTAAGGAATTATTATGGTACCCATTTCTTTATCATGGGATTATTTCATGTTTATAATTTATGTATGTTTACATTTTATGTCTACATCATATTAATTATTTATTATGATAATGAGTGGTTCAATAATTATACATAGCCCCAATCTATTGGGTAATTCTTTCATCTAATGGGATGTAATCTATACTCTATGGGTAGTGATCCTAGAACAATATGTTATATTGTCTTGGTGGTGAGCCATGAATTATGACATGCTTTATACTTGTTCCATATTATTATGATTCTCCTAATTACCATGATCTTATAAAATATTGTATTTAATTCTGCGGTTTTATGGGATGATTTATAAACATTCTCTTTATTGATTCCATGTTATGATTATTGAATCTCTTTATATCGCTTCATTTGTATGTCCTATTTTATAACCTTACTAAGATTTATGACGCACTCCTTTATTAAAATACACCACTATGTTATCACATATAGTTATATGAGTACAATGATGAGTAGGAGAGAGTTATTAATATTGAAATAAAAGTCTATTTTATTATTTTTCACATTATTTATGATGTAACTAGTTTTACAAATATGTTGTACCTAAAGATTTATGGGATTATATTATAGATAATTATGTTATAAATTATGTAATAATATTTTTATGAGATGCAGATCATTATAGTCGGTATCAAAGGAAGGTATAGTTATTTTTAGGGATTGGGTTAGAGAACCTAATAGGAAATTTTCATGTGCATTGTAGCACATCCAATTTGAAAATTTATTAACATACTAACTATTATAGAAGTGGAGAGCATGGTCAAACCCAAGATAGAATGTGAGTAAAAACTGGGGATATCATCTAAAAAAATGTTTGGGTAGACAATTTATTTAATGTGATTAACAATTGAAAATTAAAAAATGTAAAAAAACTATTAAAAACCATTAATTAAATTATCTAAAAATATCTAAGTGAACTAAATTAATCTATGGAAGATAGTAAGCAAAGACGTAAATGTCAGAGTTGTAACATCCATTCAGGTGCATGAAATGCCAATTATTTAATTCCCGCATCTAAATATTTATTCATTCAATTATCATGGATTCCAATTTTAATTAAAATTATATCAAGTCTCATTCTATGATGTTAGATAATATTATAATTTTCACCCAAATCATATTTAATTTATTTCTATATCTTAATGAATAATTTGTGCATCACTTAAGCATTAAATCACTTGGTAATATACAAAAACCCATTTCTTACAATGTTGAAGTTTCTATCCATGTCGCATTTTCTCACATGAGATTAAATATTAGGTATCACTCATGCATGTTTTAAGGAGAAACACACAAAATATTAATTTTTCAAAAAATATACTTATTTATAAAGAATACAATTGCATGTGATTTATGATTTTCTCATGCATGTGATCGACGTCTGGATAAATAAACTCAATGATGATCTCCCAATAATGATTACTTATTTTTTATCATATGAACGGGAACCAAAGAAAGTGTGTAGGGTAAAAAAGAAAATTAATTCAAACACATATATAATTAATTAATTAAACATAAAATTAATATTAAATTATAGTCAATCAAATATGGAAGAAAATAATGGTATGAAATTATTGTCACATTCATCAAAACTCTGACACCAAATATATTATCCATCCATAATGATGACATAGTACCTAAAATAATAAACAAACCCCAATGTTCTCATATTGTCTTAGTTGTCACCAGAAGCTACCTGAGATTATCAAAAAATAATAACCATCACTATATCGATCTCTGAAACTTTGAACCAAACTATTATGTCGCCTAAAAAATGATCGAATCAGTGATTGTTGTTAGCACATAGAGTCGGGCTATGGAAGCAAATTGAATCTATTCACACATCGATTTCATCATTCCTGAAACACAAAAAAAATTAACGATGACTATCTCTAAATACAAGACATGTGCAATTGATGCCGCACCTTGGGTCTTATAGGGGAGAGGAGGTAGAATTGATGGTAGGGTTTGAGAGGGGCTAATCCCATGACTATTGCATACAATTGGAGACATCCGCTGGTGAGGGTTTTGTTGTTGTGAGATGAGGGAGCCATGCAGTTGTCAGGTCATTCGTCACTCTATGGTTGTCTCATTTAGGGACGCATCTAGATGTGAGATGTGGGGTTTTCCCATGGAGGGTTGTACTGATGGAGGATGATAGCGGCATGTATTTCTTCAAGGGGGTTCTTCAGTGGAGATGTAAAAGGGGGTGCTTGGCATAATGTTAAACAAGGGCACAAACTAGTGTGCACATGTATGAGGGATGGGAGAGGTATTCTAATAGAGATGGAGTGGATGATTTTGCAATGTGGTTTTGCATAGTGAGAGAGGGGGGAAATCATCTTGACTGCTAGGGTTTTTGGCACACCCCTAGATGATGAATTCACCCCTGTGTGATCAAATATATATACAATAAACAATTAGATTAAATAATAATAATAATTAATTAAAAATAAATAATAAACCTAAAAATTAAGATGAAAATAATTAATGAAATAAATACAATTGTTAGAACATTAGATATATATATATACATATATACATAAAATAAGATATATTAATAATAACAAATAAGATATGGATTTAAGTAGAAAAAGTTATAATTATACAAATAATAATATAGTAATAATACTAATAATAAATTTTAATCTAATTTTATAAAAAAACTAATAAAAATAATACTAATATTTTAAATAATATAAAATGTTAATAAAAATCCATAAAACTGAAATAAAAATTTAAAATAATTGCACACAAATATTAATAAACTAATATTAATTAAACTACATAAAATAATAAAATTATTAGATATTAAATGTTAATAAACTATAAAATTTATATAAACTAATAATAATACAAAATAACCAATATTAGTATATAATTAACTTAGAATTTTAAACATAAAAAACACTAAAAAACTATAAACAAGACCTACAAACACTAAAAGCGGGTTCAAAATTAATTAAAAATAAGATAAAAATTAACAAAAAAATTAGTGAAATTCATGCCCATATAATCCCCCACACTTAAAATTTTGTACTCGTAGGAAAAACAGTGAAAAACAACATGAAACTGCACATGTAGAAAAAAGAAATCATCAAAAATAAAAGTTCATAAAAATCAATTTTACCACAAAATATCAGGCTTCATTTAAAATTAAAATTTTCGAAAATGGTTTCCCTTCCAATTAAAATCTTTCAAAATCAAGTGTCTACAGTCATGCATCATGGGACATACATTTCTATCACCCTCATCACTCAAACAATTTGATCAAAGTTGTGCTCAATTCTCATACACTTGCATGCTTACCAAAGGATTTCAAGGAATTTAAAATATCCACTATTGGAAATAAAAAGAAAGAACCAATCTCAAGGACTATAAAATAGGTTCAAATGTATCTGAGGTTGTGTCATGGTGGCTCATAAAAAAAATTTGTTAGTATTTTTTAGCAAAAAGGAGGGTTGAACCATGAAATAAATACATGATATGTGTCGATCCAAATGTCTCTATCAAACTCTCTCTATATCAAAATAAAATTTTTATTTTCTACAATAATATTAGAATCAATGCCTCATTATTTTTTTATAGTTTTTCCCTTTTTTTGGGACATAGATCACTAAAATAGGATATGCAGAAAAATAGGTGAGTATCTACTCTAAAACACCACGAAATAAACGTCATACAAAATCCTGAAGAAAGGTACACAAGTAATGTGTACATACTATAATCACATTAAAATTAGGTCACATATAATACTCTCTAGATACCAGAGTAATGGATCATCACTTTTATAGGTATCCCCAGAAGTGAGGGTTACCACGTAATGACCAAAAAAGTTCTCGCTGTTGAAAAAAAAGACTCTATATTCTCATATCAAAATACATATAATGAATGTGGAAACAATGAAATATAACACCTAAAATCATGATTGGATAATGTTAATCCATTTGAATTAAAATAATACTACACATAAAACAACCTTCCCCATGAATAAATACCTCCCCCATACATATATTAAAAATCATCATGAAAATATTCAAGAATTTGGAAGTGAAGGTTAATAGTTTTCTGCTCATCCTAAATAGGATTACACATGGATTATAATAGATACATTATGGATAAAATGTATGGGTGGATCAATGGTTGAATGGGGATAAATATCATACAAATTCCATAGTCGTTTTAGTGAAACTTTCAAAATTTCTATCACTTTGACGAAAAAACATGGAAGGTTCTAGAAGACATAAAACGGTCAAGATTCCCTCAAGAAAAAGAGAAATATGACATAATGAAAAATGGTATATAATCCTGACGAGTATGGAAATATAATGTTGGACATCACAAATTATTATGATTGAAAATAAGTTCTATTCCCCCAAACCATGTTTTGAAAACAAAAATACAAAAATTATCATATGGGTTAAAAATGAGAGAAATGTTTGTTCTTTTTTCTAAAAGAAATTAAATTTTTTATATATAATTATTTTTCTTTGTGTTTTTTGATTCATAAGATATAATATAAAATAAAAAAATTCCCTGAGTACATGCAGATAGGCATGGAAAGGCTAAATGTATCTATTAGAGCTCTAGAAAGTATGTACCTATAAAATATAAACATGGGAAAAAAATACCAAAATCATATCAAATAGATAACACTAAAATAAAATTAACATGTATATGTTAAAAATATATATGATGAATTCAAATCCACTATGGTTCTAGGAGAAAAAAATATTATGGAAAATTCATTCCATTTTATTACTTAAAAACTAAATGAAATGAAACTAAATTAGGTGAAAATAAAACAAATAAAGGATGGATTTCCTCCCATTGAGTGATAAATTTACTTCATCTTCAGCCATATATTGATGAAACTCTACTGGTATTCAACAAAAATGTATACCATGCATCTACTTCTTTATCAGTGGGAGTGTGGAATCTATTCATCGAAAATGATATTGACCTGAAAGCTACATGACATCTCAATGAAAATTTGTTGTTCAAATGGATGTGTGGAATTAAATGAAAATAGAACAAATTATAGGGGAATGAATATAATTCATCTGGAGAAAGACTCACCAAATAATTGATTTTTGTGAAAAGTGAATCATCACGATGATCAAGAAAATTGTATTTTTGAATTTCCCAAAGATAAGAAATTCCCTTAATATACTCTTTCAGTGGTCAGATTATATCCATAATATCCTTGAATGCAGTATTTGGGTTGATGATGTGTCCCAATTGTTTTCACCACCAACTACTAGCATAGTGAAATCCAATGGTTTAAAACTCAGTTCATGCTCCACTATTTCATTGATTATATCAAATTCAAGAGTATTTCTAGTGGGTGTTTCAAGTGAATCATTTTTGACCTCGATGTGTGGAGAAAGTGGGGTGGGATCAATTGGATCAGATGAATCCATTGTGTCAAGAAAGAAATGTGTTTCAAAAGTTTCCCATATACCACCCTCATCATATTTCTCCATTGACACATGTGTCTCTACAAATTCAGTATCCTCTAAGAAATCACATTGTTCTATTGTTTCTAGAAAATTATGAGTGCTATTAAATAAAATCACTGGTTGATTTTGTAACTCTTAAATTATTTAAATTGTCTCCACTTTTTAGAAAGATTTGGACTCAAAATTATTTTTAGAAATAGGTGATTCGATTTCATTTGAATTGAATTCCTCTTGCATTTTAAAATCAATGTTGTCATGGTTCAATTCTGACTCTATAACAGTAAATAAGTTTCACAGTTCAATGTCCTCCTCATCCTAAAAAGTTTTAATTTGATAGAAATTGAATGTTTCCTTTCTCATTTTGGGATGTACGGGTTTTGAAATATTATAATGAGAACATGAAATTTCATTTTCTAAGGGACCTCCATATTTGATAGGTCCAAAGAGTAAGCTCTCATATTATTGATATTGGATTGGATTAGAAGAATAAAATTTTAATTAGGATGAGTTATCAATGGTTTTATAGGAGTAAGTATTGATCAAAGTAGTCTCATTATCATAATCAAATACTGGATTTTGTTCAAATAGAACCTCTACTACACTTTCTTCAATTTTTTTTGAATTAGGACATCAAGTGGTATTTAGGTGGCTAGATGGACAAGATTATTCTTTTCATTTTATAGATCTTTCTTTGAAGAAATAAACTTTTCATTACATTCATATTGAAGTTAAAACATCCTATTTGTCTCATTAATAGCACAAAACAACATGTGTTAAATTACTAAATCACTTGTTTCACATGAATTCCCAAGTTCTAAATATTTAAGAATTATTGGAATTTGAAAATGATTAACATATGTAAAATGACTTGTATCATAACATGGTGAATCATTATTATATGGATTATAACACTAACTTAAATAAAGATCATTAAAATAAAATGGATTACTTGGAGAGATCATGTGCAGTGAATCATTATAGATCATACCATGATTGTTGGGCATGTAGAGAGGTTTTTGATTTTAGTTTTATAGTGTTAACCATGCAATGTCGAGATTTTGTGCATTGTGAAATTTCCAGCAATGAAAAAATCCCATAGTAGTAAATTGAACTTTTTTCGTTTTTTTATTTTGAACCTAAATCAATTTCTTTGAAGACTTTCTAATACTACTATTCTCCCCAAATAAAAGTTATAAATTTAGAACATGCATCATAGTGTTTCCAATTTGAAAATTTATTAACCTACTAACTAGTTTAGAAGAGGTGAGTAGGTTAAACTACAGAGAGAGTGTGAGTAGACACTAGGAATATACTCCAAGAAGAATGTTTGGGAAAACAAGTTTTTTAATGTGATTAACAATTAAAAATTATTATAAGTAAACAAATATTTGAATATAGTTAATTAAATTTAAAAAACTATATTAGAAAACTAAATTAATCTATGTAAGATATCAAGTGAAGATGGAAATATTAGAGTTGTGATATTCATTCAGGTTCATGCAATGCTAATTATTTAAATACCACATCTGAATATTTATTCATTCAATTATAAATGATTTCAATTTTAATAAAAATACTATTAGGTCTTGTTCTCTAATTTTAGGAAATATTATAATTTTCACCCAAATCATCTATCAATTCATTCTATTTCCTAATGAATAATTTTCGCATCACTTAAGCATTGAATCACTTGGTAAAATATAACAACCTATTTCTCACAAAGTAGAAGTATCAATCTGTGCCGGGTTCGCTCACATGAGATTAATTATTAGGTATCACTTGTGAAATTTTGAATTTGAAAATAGAAAAAATGTTAATTTTTCAATTAATATATTTATTTATTAAAAATTCGATAATGTTCAATTTATGATTCTCTCATAGGCATGACAAACTTTCAGATAAATAAATTCTCTGATGATCTCCTTCCTGTGATTACTTATTAAGTATTATAGGATTGGGAACCAATTAAATTGTGTAGGTTCCAGATAAAAATTAATTCAAATGTAGATATAATTTATTAAATAAATAATTATTTAATAATAAATTATTAGTAGTCAAATATGGAAGCAAATAAGGTTATGTAATTATTTTCATGTTTATCAAAACTCAAACACCAAAGATATTATCCAAACATGAAGACGATGAATCACATAAAATAATAAACAAATATAATTGTGATTTTTTTGTCATAGGTTTCACTACAATCTACCTTGGGTGATCTTAAAACAATAACTTTCCCTACACTGATCACCACAACTTCGAACCAAACCATTACGACACAGAAAAATGTTTAGATCAGTATTCATCAAAGGCGCACATCACCAAACTCTGGAAGCAAAATGAACCTCCAATCATGTTGATGTCTTCATGCCCGAACTACAACAAAAATGCATGATGAATTTCACTAAATAAAATACATGTTCAACTTATTTCTCATGTGGGGTCTTGCAGTGGAGAGGAGGTAGCTCTGATGGTAGGGTTTTGAGAGGGGTTAGTCACATGGTTGCTACGTACAAGAGGAGACATCCGTTGGTGATATTTTTATACTGCGATATGAGGGAGGTGTGTGGACATCTAGTGGTTTAGCCCTGCCTGATGGTCTAATGTCGGGAGGTAGTCGGACATGATACAGGGTGTCTGCTGAGGACGGTTGCATCGAGGGACGACGATGGCAACCAACTTTTCTCCAAGGGAGGTGCTTTAGCAGAGAGTGAAAAAGTGGGTTCTTAGCTTTGTATTGAAAGTGGGCGTAGCCTAGTGTGTGCCTATAGGTGGGAGGGCCATGACCATAATTTGGAGAGGGAGGCGTTGATCATGTTGTGAAATTGTGCGCAGTGAAAGAGGGGATCGCTCGAACATGCTTGTAGGGTTTTTCCAGTGCCCCTTGATGATGAATCCAGCCCCCTGTGTGATCAAATATATATACACAAAACAATTATACTAAAATAATAAAAAAATAATATATCAAAACTAAATAATAAAACTAAAAAGTAAACTTAAAATAATTTAATTTTTTTTAGAATATTATATATATGTACATATAATTATATATATTAATAATAATTCATAAAATATAGGTGGCCAAGATTATAATTATACAGATAATAATATAGTAATAAAAATACCAATAAATTTTAATCTCATTTAATAATAAAAAACTAATAAAAACTAATAATAATATTTTAAATAATATAAAATGTCAATAAAAATATGGAATACTAAAATAATATTTTAAAATAATTACTAATAAATATTAATAAACTAATATTAATTAAACTACAAAAAATAATAAATGTGTTAGATGTTAAATGTTAATAAACTATAAAATTAATATAAACTAATAATTGTACTAAATTTCCAATATTAGTATATAATTAAGTAAAAATAAGAAAAATAACAAAAACACCACAATACTATAAAAAGAACCTAAAAACACTAAAAGTGGGTTGAAAAATTAATTAAAACTAAGTTAAAAATTCACAAAATTTTATCAAAATCTATGTGCATAAGAAACATCTAGTAAATAACATAGACTTTCACCAATAAAACAATCAAGTAAGATATACAATTTATTATTGAGTTATTCTTTCAATGTTTCTAATCTTTCATTAATATAAATATTAATCCGAGTATTCTCACACATAACTTTATTTTGGTTTTATAAAATGTTTAGAAAAATAATAATATAGATAAATATAAGTTAATTATCCACTTTTGTTTTTTAATTTATTCATACATTGTAGATCCACTCATTCATGTAATGGATTTTAAATCGATGGATTGTTTTTTAAAATTAAATGCAGTTTTTACGAGACTAGGATCTAAGATGGCATGTAATTCCGAGACCCAGAGTGGCCAGAATGGATTTGAAAACTTTTTTTAAAGTTAATTAATTAAATATGTGAGCGGGTTTTTCTTTATTTTGATTTGGTGATAAGATAAAAAATTTGATGGCACCATTGAACTTATAATGTAGAGATTCACATTGAAAGGGCCTAACGTTGGCTGGCACAGGCCAATAGTGGAAGTTATTTTTTGGTTGTAAATAAAATAATTAAGTAAAAATTATTTTATTTTCAAATCCTTATAAATACTAAATGGTAACTCTGATAGAAAATATGAGAGTACTATTGATCTCATGAGGGAATTTTTCCCTTAGGAGGAGTTTAACCTTGACCGGCATGGGTCGAGGGTGAAAGTTAGATTTTGAAAAAAAAATTAAGTGAATTAAAATGGAATGGGTTCACAATTTTGAAGACTTCTAAATGGTTGCCCAAATTGAAAATATGAGGTAACTGTTGTGTCTAGAATAGTGAAATTACCTAATAATGGACTTGACATCGACCGACATGGGTCGATTGGAAAAGATAGTTTTTATAATATTTAAGAAAAAGGTAAAATAAAATAAAGTGTACGTTTTATTTTATTTTTGAACGTTTGAAACTATTGCAGTGAAAAGTATGTAGTGCAATGAAACTAAATATGTTGTTTCATTGAATGAAATAGTGTAACTACATTATAACAGAAACATAACCAAAACATTGATTCACATTTCCTCCTTTAATGTCCAAGTAAATGATGCAGGATTGTTGGTACAATCATGGTTTTTCTCCGAAGCTCTGGTGGGTGAAAATGAAGAATACTAACCCCCCCCCCCATTTGAATGGAGTGTCACGAACGACGATCAACCAATGGTCATAAAAATATGGTCGCAGAATTTCAAATGCAGCGACACCATGCATCGCCAATGAGAGATCCAACCCAGGTATGGGTTGTTATTTAAATTATGTTCTTTTATGCATTCTTGGTTTTAAACAACGAACACAGATCAACCCAAAAATAGGTTGACCGCAGTTTGATCATTTTTGCAATAGGAATTTTTCTATTAGGATTATCATTGGAGAGTAAATCATTTTATAAATTAATTTTATTTAATTTTCCTCATTGATCCTTCTAAAGGGAGCAGATCAATGTCGTGACGAACAATGGAAGAGGTCTATTCTTCACATTGTTGTTTGGTTTTACTCTCCTAATTGGTGATATTTCTTCACGGGTTGACGAACGGTTGGTCATTGTGCAACCGTTCTTGGCACAATGACGATGGAGGTGTGACAATGACAGTGATGATTGGATCAAGGAGGCATAGGAAATAGCACCAGACAAGCGCTTCCTGGTGGAAGAAATGAAAACGGGATTTTGAACCTCAGGAAATAAAGAATGCAGCCCAAGGACTCTGAAACACCTTAAAGATTGAAGAAAAAACCATCAGAGTGTGTCTGGTGCTCCATATAAGAGGCCACCACGTGAAAAAAACCGCAGCTCTTGCCACGGTGAGACTAGGACCCATGGCAAGCCGTGGTTCGTGCAAGAGGTTTGGTCCATGTGGTTGGACCAGTTGGCCTGGGGATCAGAGCCAGTTCCCATCGCGTGCTGCTGGACAGACATGGCAGAACCACATCCATGATGAGGGAGCCGACCTGCTCCAATGCGGGCCGGGATGATTTTGGCGAGTCGTACCCAGCCAGGTAGCCTGGGCTGGTCTAGTTCCGATGGGCCATCCCTATCCAGGCGAGCCAGGCTAGCAGCGGGCTGGACCCTTGGCCCAGCGAGCCGGACCCTCGTCCTAGTGGGCCGTGACCAAACAGTCTGGGCTAGATCAGACCCATATCATCTCGGACCTAGGTCAGGTCAGTGGACCCTGTATCGGTTCGAGTCCGACCGGATCCATACCCAGTCGGCCCCCGTTTAGCTAAAACGGTCGTAAATTCTAAACGGAGCATCCATTTGACGAGACACCTAGAGTGTTGGGACCCTTGGTACGAGACGGTCCTTTTGAGAAACTCTAACCGAGTTTTGGAGAATGTTATATGATGGCCACTTTGGTTTCAAGAGTAGGATATCCCGATAGGAGCAGACTTTGGGTAGAATCAGGGTGATTCTTATGATGAGATGTTAGGATGGTTACTCCCTTGATGACTCAAGGAACATGTAATCCTTATCCCTCTATTTTTGTAGAGACGGGACTCCCTACATTTTTGGGTGTCAGTTCTCAGAGAAGTTCATAAAGGATGAGTTAGTACTCCCCTATCGTGCGAGGGAGTGGGTCCTCTATCCTTGGAGTTGGAACTCCCCTAGTGGACTAGGGTGAGGGTCCTCCATATCTAATGCGTATAGAGTTAGTACTACCCAACGTGGTAGGGAAGGGATCCTATATTCTAGGAGTCAATACTCCCTTGTCATTCTAGGGTGCGGGTCCTCCTTACGCATTGATATAGTAGATTCGGTACTCCCCTATCATGCCAAGGAACGAGTCCTCTAGCCTGGGGTTGGTACTACCCTAACTTACTAGGGTGCAGGTCTACCATAGAAAACAAACTGAAAGAGTCGGTACTCCCATATACTAATAGGGTGCGTGTACTCTAGTCACTGAGTGGTACATGCCTACCAAGTATGGTGTGGGTCCTTGATCTAAGAAGTTTTAATCCCCTATTGATACGGAGCGTGGGTCCTTCATGACTAGTACTCCCCTATCGCACTAGGGTACGGGTCCTCTAGTCACTAAGTAGTACTCCCCAACCAGGTAGCGTACGGGTCCTCAATTGGATATGGAGCTCCCTCAGCTATCAGACACAAAAGCAAGGAGCGGGACCATCCACTTGATGAAAACGATACCTAGAGAGAATTTAGTACTCCTTCAATGGACTGAGGCATGTGCCACTCCTTATCAGAGCGATTGAGTTATCAATGGTTAGTCTAGAGTAGTGCCCCTCAACTGAGTGCAGTGACGAGGAGCATGACTCTTTACTAGGGTTTCCTTAGTCTTACATCGTGTTTAAGGCTATGTCAACTAGTCCTCCAGTGTTGGACACTAGAGTCAAACCTAGTAAAATGTTTCTGATAGAGTACGTTCTCTCGGACGTACCATTTAGAATGGTAGGATTATTCTCAATGGATTTCATCTCTCAGATAGGCACCATATGGGATGGCTGAGCTCGTGGAGTATGATCTCATAGTTTGTGTGTTACGACTTGATCCTTCGATGAAAATCCTGAAGATGGTTGTGTGGTAGGGACCACATACTTCCTTAGTGGATGAGACGAGTATATCTGGATGTTCATGGTATATATATGGGCATATACCCTAGTAGATCTGATTTTGGATTCCTTTATGGATTTTCTCTTGTGCATTACCTTTGTGGTTTTAAGGTCCCCTAGTGAGTATCGTTTTACTCACCCCTGCATGAACTTTTCCCACATGTGTCATTTCTTGTTCAGATGACATATGCTTTGAAGAAGTCCAAGGAGAACCAGGGCATAGTGGTTTTCAGTGAGATCAGACAGACGGGGTGCACTTCTACAACTTCAGGCAGCTACCCTTCACCTACCCTTAAAGTAGGCTTCCCAACGGATGAGCTTCAAGAACTTGGAGTGTTAATTTTGTTTTTTTTATTTTTGGTGGGATTGTATACTTGTCTAAGTTTCTACCCTGTACTTTAATTTCTATTGTAATCTGGTTGTGTTTTACTTAGTGGATTGCAAGCATGGTGTCTTTGGTTTTTACTTTCAAGTATCTTTAGATTGTAGTTGTGTGTGTGTGTATAGGTACATTTTAAATTTCCACCCACTTGTGGAATAATTCCTTTGACACTAGTCTACATCCCCTGGCCTTTGGGTGGTGGGCTTGGGGTAGTCACGACATGGGCCCCAAGGAATGGGTCTGTAACACCCCGAGATTTTAGGAAAATTAATCTTTTTAATTTCATTAATTTCTTGTGTTGTACACTACACCAAAAGGAGCTTTCACAACACACATCCTTGACTTTCCTTTCATTACACGCAATCACGATATTCCTCGATAGCATGTGTAGTACGCAATACCGAGTTTCACTAAATGAGATATTATTATAAAATTATTATGAACTAGCTGTTATGAATAGTAATACCCACTTTTTGAAATTTTATAAATTTTATCTTTTCAAATGGACTTCATTTTTGGATTCGGAATATCGAAATTAGCTTAGGGTGAAATTTTGGTACTTTTCGGATAACATTCATTTTCTGTTGAATAGTGAAAATTACTAAATTTTAATTTAAAACTACCTTTTTAATTGAAATAATTGATTGTGATAAATTATTAATTTGAGTGGTTTTAAAGTATATTTAGAATATATTTTTAAAATTTAATACAATTTTGGTCATTGGATGTAATTTCACATTTAAACCAGACATAAACAAGTGTCAATCTTTTGATAGTTATTATCTCTTAAGAACACGCTATTTGTTTTGACGACGGGAATTAATTTTCAAATTAATTAATGCAACTGATATGTTTTGAATTTGGTAAAATAGACATCATTTTTGAGTTCATAATATCAAATATAGCTTAGGCCTAATTTTTGGTATTTTTCTGGAAACTTTCATTTTTTTGATTAATAGTGAAACCACTAAGTGGTAGTTAAAAAAACGATTTTTTCTTAAAACTTAATTTTACCGCTTCTGTGAGTGGAATTTCAAAAATCCAAGAAACACGGTTGATGTCAGTAAGTAATATGTGGTTCAATGAGATGAAAATAATTTTTGGTGAATAGTAACGTTTTACTTTTTTTTACCACGGTTAAAAGTAAATAGGGTAATTAAGGGTAAAAATGATATTATTATTACCCTAACACATGTCCTAATTCTATTGGATAAGTTTAATTCGACCAAAAAAACCTTAGGAATAAAATATGACCATTTAGGCCCACTTGGATTAGATTAGGACATTTATTATTAATTTATTTAAAGAAGGGTTAAAATAGTTAAAATCAAAGTTTAATAAGTAAATCATTTTTATTATAGGGTTATACATAAGATAAATTAGACTATAAATATTCATTAGAAATATGAAAGGATTTCCTACATAATGATATTTAATTTGTAATTTTTAGACATTAAATAATTTAATTTAGTTATGACATAATGATGATGCAGTAATTATTTTATTAATGGAATATTGACATAATTAATGTTATAAATACCCAAATAAATGTAATTTGAGACTTTTTATGAATTACATGAATTTTATAGGTTAATATGACATGTGAGTATTGATTTAATTAACTTTTTTCTAACTAATCATTCTGTTATGATTTTCAAAAAAGTCAATTACTAAATAGTGTCAAAATTGACAAAAAATAGTTTTTAAAACAAATATTATATTATTAATTGCTATTTTATTCCTAAAAAACTAAGGTTCAGCCCAATTACTTAGATAAGGTTATATATATTAATAATAAACAACTTGGGGCCCGTTTGGCTTATTATAGTAAGTTTATTAAACTTGTAGTGTAAGAACACAAAAAGACACTGTAAAAGTAAAATTATCTAACTTAAAGTTAAATATAAATGATAAGGTTACAATAGGAACCTAAACTTGTCTAAATTCTATTGGATGAGGGGATTTCGACCCATCCCCACCTTATATTCAAAATAAATCAATTTGGAGCTATTTAAAACCGAATATGACTTTATAATAAAATAATATTTTTAGTTTTCCAAAGGTGCCCCTCTCCTCCCTTATAAAAGGGAACCTCCTCCCTCTATTCCTCACACCACTTTGAGCCTTCATGCTCGGCCAACCCCTGAAAATTTCTCCTCTCCACTTCCCTAGAAACATCCTAGAGGTCCTGGTCTTCTTCAAAGACAAATTTTAGTTCCCTAAAAGGAGGTCTCAAAGAGGCGCTTCAAAGAAGAGGTAATGTCCGTTACCGATTCTTTCAACTTTATTTTGTTATTCCACTTCTTCTTCTTTAGTTGTTTCATTATTAAGTAATAAAATCAGTATCACGCATATAATTATATGTTATTATAAGTACGAAACAACCATATTTCACCATCTATCCATCCTACGGAAAATGAAATCACCGCACATGCGTACGTACGGAATACCGTCTCCACACCGTGGTGTAATCTATTTTCCACCACCACCTTACATGGATGGGTATAATGATGTGAATAATGACTATATATTTTTATTGTAAAGTGATATTGATTCTTAAATAGTATACATACACTCCAATACAATTACACAATCATGGGAACAATATCATCGCTCGTGCGTACGTACGGAATACCGTCTCCACGATGTGATGCGACTCGTTCTACATGATCTTCATTTTCATAATGATTATATAAATGAATTGAATGAATAAATATGATATATATTATACTAATAACATTATATAAATGAGGTATCTATAACCTAAAATAAGAATAAGAATTTATTCAACAAAACACGCATAAGAACAAAAAGCAATAAACACCCGAATAACAAGTAACAATGAAATATTACTAATAAGAAGCTAAGAATATGACCATATATGATATCATAACAATGAGTATGATTCTATAATATGTCAATGACATTATTTCAATCATTATACAGTAGGTTCAGACACTTACAAAGCAAATCAGACCTAAGGTAAGGGAAATATCACAATCTCATTTTTATCTGAGATTGTTTATAATTTGGAATTTACTGGGGTGTATTTTATCATCCACATCCATGTTTCATCAATATGTAATTTTATTTACATCCACCTAAAATTGTTTAAACCCAATTTTACCCTTCAGTGAGTACTTTGTAAAAGATATGAAACGAATCTTTTGTCGTTTTTCGTACGAGGTACTTTTTAACTTTTCCGACAAAAGTATGAGAAGAATGTTTTTTTAACTTATACGGCATGAATGGATTTTTAAAAACATTATTTCCAAGAAACTTCCTTTACAATTTTTCAAGTTTATTTTTAATCAACTTCTTTTAATTTAGAATTGTATGACATGTTTAGAAAGGAAAAGTGTTTTTGAAGTAGAAAGGAAATTTTCTTCAAGAATGGAGATCAATTGTTTTATCAAAATTATTTTCCAACTAAGATAATAAAGGGTTCTGTTTCTATCCCTATTATTACATTGATTTGATTATGTTGTGGTGGAATTATTTTTATGAATTATTTTATCTTATATGAATTGCTTTATGATGTCATGTTGTTTAAGAATCTCATTTTTATTACACGAGTTATGCAATGATGTATGATTTTTGATTTTGTGTCACACATAAGAATGATATAATTGTGAGATGGGTGGGAACTATATCTCCCTCCAATGCATTGGGTAAATATTTTATATCTCATGAGATAGACATGGCTGGAACGACAGGTTAAACCGGTTCAGTGAAACAGGACTGAAATGAGGAGTGAACTCGGTTCAGAAATGGACTTTGTCCACTAAGATAGTCTTGGAAATGAGTCTTGACTAATAAGAAATGATTCTCTATGATTATGTGTGTATGACACAAAGTTTCATGTTTTAAGTTATGATTATTGGGATTACATTTCACTACTATGATTTATCCCATGTTATGATATTATGATCTCTTTTGCAGGTTAAGATTTCAAAAATGTTATGTTCTTATGAATATGATGTGATTGATATTTCTTTTGTTTACCCTTACTGATCATTTGAGCTCACCCTTTTATGTTTTCTTTTCCCCAGGATATAAAGAAAGGTTTTAGGTAAGAAAAAAAAGGGAAGATCTTTATGGGAGATGTTGAAGATCTTTCACCATGATTAGAAGATTACGTTCCAAGTTTCCAAAGACACTAAACTATTACGGTCCTTGTGTGTGTGTTTTTTTATGTAATAAGTATTCCTAAAAAGTAATGTAATGTCCATGTACATCAAGATTCCGGTCTCTACAGTTGGTATCCAAGGAAAGGTTTAGTCAACCTTTGGAAACAAGGATGCGAGAACTTTAGTGAGATCCCTATAGATATTTATAAGGTATGTATAGGGATGTGCCTAAGGTTAAGTATAAGTATAGGTTATAGTACTAGAATTACGGTAACCTAAGATGTTAGATATTGAAGGTACTACCCCTTTATTATGTTGTTTTCCCTAGCGTGATTTTTGCCTCTCACACTATTATTTTTGGGTTTTAGACAATGGCTGGAACCTGAAGGAACCATGTTGATCAATGTAATGGACAATGCAATGATTGTCCCCATGAACAAACAAATGTTATGGGAGATGGAGTGAAAAATCTTATTCCTATACTAACACAAGCTATGAATCATTCTGTACTTCCGAATGAGCAGAGAAGGGAACAATATTCTATTGAGTCCCTCATGAGGCAACGTCCACCTTCTTTCAGTGGGTCTTCTGATCCACTTGTTGCTGAAAAATGGATCAGTACCACTGAAAAGATATTTTCAGTTCTTCAATGTTCTGAACATGATAAAGTCATCTTAGCAGTATATCGTTTGGAAGGTGAAGCTGATCAATGGTGGAATCTTATCAAGAATACGAGGCCAAGAGATGAAATTGAGTCCATGGATTGGGATGAGTTAAAGAACTTATTTTTCAATAAGTACTTCCCTCGTATTCTTTGAACAAAGATGGAGAAGGAGTTTCTTGAACTAAAGCAAAAGGATGATGAATCTGTTGGTATATATGAAATGAATTTTACAAGGCTTACAAGGTATGCATCTGGCTTTATCATCCAACCTGAAAGTAAAGTTGATCGATTCTTAAGTGGCTTAAAACCAAATCTTCGAAGGGCATTAGCTATAAGAGACTTCAGTAGCTATGAAGAAATTTTGTGCTGTTCTATTAAGGTAGAAATGGAAGTTGGTGTTACATATCCATCTCAAGGTTTTGAGAAGAAACGAAAGATGGAATTCAAGGAGAAATCTCAGAATAATGGTGAAAAGAAGATGAATGTTTCCTTATGCTCAAAGTGTGGAAAGAACCATGGTGGAGATTGTCTTAAAGGGACTAGAAAATGTTTTAAGTGGGGAAAAGTAGGTCATCGAGCAGCTGAGTGTCAAAGTAATGGAAAATGGGTTTCTAAGGGTGTGAATAAAGAAAAGACTGCAGAGAACGCGCCAACAACACTTCAATGATTCATGTGCAATGAAATGGGGCATTATGCTAATCAATGCCCTAATCCAAGGGTTAATGATGATCGACATGAGCCACCACTTAAGGAAAAGGACAAAGGGAAGTCACATGCGATCACTATTGGTGATGTGGAATATGACAACGATGTGGTGGAATGATTAAGCGTTTATGTAATGGGATTCCAAAATAATGTTGTATATAGTATCGTGGAATATTGGAATATTTATGTATTGGTCTATTGTGGTTTTCAATAATTTTATGGTACCGGTAACCATGGAAAGTGATTGAGATATTTTTGGTAAGAATATTATATGCGGATAATGAAGGGATAAGAAGATAATGAGATGTTTGATTGTATTCATATAAGGACTAAGTGATATCATGGTTTGATTATAAAGAAGTTTGAGGATTTTGGTTTGTGGAAAGTGTTATCTTTTAACTGCATTCATGTTTTTACTATGGTTTAATGGGTATTCATTCTTCAAGAGAATACATTATTAAGGTATTCACATGTTTGTAATTTGACCAAAAAGATATATCTTATGATATATGGGGTATAAATAATGGCATTCATGTGATTGTTATGTGAAATTTCAAGTAATCATTTTCTTTATACTATGATCTTGGACCGAAGTATTTTAGATAAGCCTAAAGATTGGAATGGATTATGTTGGACATAAGTTAGTATTGTTTAAGGATAGAACTTTTTTCGATATTATTGATGGGATGTCATAGTAATATATCTTTAGAAAAAGGACAACCTGCAGGATGGACGACATCCCATCGCATCGGACGAGGCTGTGGGAATCGAACCCACAACCGAAGTGCGACTAGCCTTTATCGCCTACCACTAGCCTACAAGAAGTCCCTGGTTAGTAGAAACTAGTTTTATTTTATTACGTAGTATGATATATGAAGTATAAGTCCATTTTAGGAACCATATATGATTAATCTCACTATAGATGGACTTATGTATTTTTTTGATAACTTTTCTAACCTTTTGTTTGAGACAGATGGAATGACCCATCATTCTATCACATGATCTTCTAACACATCACGAATGACAAATTCAACTTCATTTCTCTAAGATATGAAGTGTAAATTTTCCATAGAATGACCAATGGTGAGAGTGTACCAAAATCACGAAAGTATTTCTTCTAATTCCAATTTCATCAACTTTAGGGAAATGATATTGAAAACCAAAAATGTTGTCCTAGTGCTCTTATATCCTATGAATCAGATGGTACCTTAGATCTTCAAAAATTTATGGCTTTTTGATTGTTGTATTTTTCATAGCCATGTTCTCTACCACTCTACATCATAACTTCATGGTTAGATTTTTCTTCAATATCCATATTTTCACTTATGTTATCCTATATGGAAACCCAGTGATGAGTTAATTTGGGTAACCATTACATTTCATACTTTATTTTTTTAATCCAACTTTTGGTATTCCTTTTTATGATGTGGGTTTATATTAAAGAAACTTTCAAGTCATAAACCATTTATAACCCTGACAAATTTCGAGGGATAAATTCATTTTAAGGGGGGTAGAATGTAACACCCCGAGATTTTATGGAAAATATTCTTTTTAATTTCATTAATGTCTTGTGTTGTACTCTACAATAAAAGGAGCTTGCACAACACGCATTTTTGACTTGCCTTTCATTACACACAATTGCGACGTTCCTCGATAGCCTGTGTAGTACGCAATACCGAGTTTCACTAAACGAGATATTATTATAATATTATTATGAACTAGCCGTTATGAATAGTAATACCCACGTTTTGAAATTTTATAAATTTTATCTTTTAAAATGGACTTCATTTTTGGATTAATAATATCGAAATTATCTTAGGGTGAAATTTTGGTACTTTTCGGATAACTTTCATTTTCTGATGAATAGTGAAAATTTCTATATTTTAATTAAAAAAAATCTTTTTAATCGAAATAATTGATAGTGATAAATTATTAATTTGAGTGGTTTTAAAGTATATTTATAATATATTTTTAAAATTTAATACAATGTTGGTCATTGGATGTAATTTCACATTTAAACCAGACATAAAACAGTGTCAATCTTTTGATAGTTATTATCTCTTAAGAACACGCTTTTTGTTTTGACGACGGAAATTAATTTTTAAATTAATTAATGCAACTGATATGTTTTGAAATTTGTAAAATAGACATCAATTTTGAGTTCATAATATCAAATATTTCTTAGGCCTAAATTTTGGTATTTTTCTGGAAACTTTCATTTTTTTGATGAATAGTGAAACCACTAAGTGGTAGTTAAAAAAATGAATTTTTCATAAAACATAATTTTACCAATTCTGTGACTGGAATTTCAAAAATCCAAGAGACACGGTTGATTTCATTAAGTAAAATGTGGTTCAATGAGATGAAAATAATTTTTGGTGAAAAGTAACTTTTTACTTTTTTTACCACAGTTAAAAGTAAATAGGGTAATTAAGGGTAAAAATGATATTATTATTATCCTAAAACATGTCCTAATTCTATTGGATAAATGTAATTCGACCAAAAACAACCTTAGGAATAAAATATGACCATTTAGACCCACTTTGATTAGATTAGGACATTTATTATTAATTTATTTAAAGAAGGGTTAAAATAGTTAAAATCAATGTTTAATAAGTAAATAATTTTTAATATAGGGTTATACATAAGATAAATTTGACTATAAATATTACTTAAAATCTAAAAATATTTCCTACATAATTATTTTTAATTTGTAATTTTTAGATATTTAATAACTTAATTTATTTATGACACAATGATGATGTAGTAATTATTTTATTAATGAAATATTGACATAATTGATGTTATAAATTCCCAAATAAATGTAATTTGAGACTTTTTATGAATTAAAATAATTTTATAGGTTAATATGAAATGTTAGTATTGATTTAATTAACTTTGTTCGAACTAATCATTCTGTTATGATTTTCACAAAAATCAATTACTAAATAGTTTCAAAATTGACATAAAATATTTTTTAAAACAAATATTATATTATTAATTGTTATTTTATTCCTAAAAATAGAAGGTTCGGGAAAATGACTTAGATAAGGTTATATATATTAATAATAAACCACTTGGGGTTCGTTTTTCTTGTTATAGTAAGTTTATTAACCTTATAGTGTAAGAACACAAAAAGACACGGTAAAAGTAAAATTATCTAACTTAAAGTTAAATATAAATGATAAGGTTAAAATAGGAACCTAAACTTGTCTAAATTCTATTGGATGAGAGGAGTTCGACCCATCCCAACCTTATATTTGAAATAAATCAATCTGAAGCTATTTAAAACTGAATATGACTTTATAATAAAATAATTTTTTTAGTTTTCCAAAGGTGCCCCTCTCCTCCCTTATAAAAGGGAACCTCCTCCCTCTCTTCCTCACACAACATTGAGCCTTAAATCTCGGAAAAACCCTGCCAATTTCTCCTCTCCACTTCCCTAGAAACATCCTAGAGGTCCTGGTCTTCTTCAAAGACCAATTTTAGTTCCCTAAAAGGAGGTCTCAAAGAGGCGCTTCAAAGAAGAGGTAATGTCCGTTACCGATTCTTTCAACTTTATTTCATCTTCCTCTTCTTCTTCTTTAGTTGTTTCATTATGAAGTAATAACATTAATATCACTCATACAAGTATATGTTATTATAAGTATGAAACAACCATATTTCACCATCTATCCATGCTACGGAAAATGAAATCACCGCGCGTGCGTACGTACGGAATACCGTCTCCACGCCGTGGTGTAATCTATTTTCCACCACCACCTTACTTGGATGGGTATAATGGTGTAAATAATGACTATATATTATTATTGTAAAGTGATATTGATTCTGAAATAGTATACATACATTCCAATACAATTACACAATCATGGGAACAATATCATCGCTCGTGCGTACGTACGGAATACCGTCTCCACGATGTGATGCGACTCGTTCTACATGATCTTCATTCGCATAATGATTATATAAATTAATTGCATGAATAAATATGATATATATTACACTAATAAAATTCTTTAAATGAGGTATCTATAACCTAAAAGAAGAATAAGAATTTATTCAACAAAACACGTATAAGAACAAAAAGAAATAAACACCCGAATAACAAGTAACAATGAAATATTACTAATAAGAAGCTAAGAATATGAACATATATGATATCATAACAATGAGTATGATTCTGGAATAATTAAATGACATTATTTAAATCATTATATAGGAGGTTCGGACAATTACGAAGCAAATCAGACCTAAGGTAAGGGAAATATCACAATCTCATTTTTATCCGAGATTGTTTATACTTTGGAATTTACTGGGGTGTATTTTATCATTCACATCCATGTTTAATCAATATGTAATATTATTTCCATCCAACTATAATTGTTTAAATCCAATTTTACCCTTCGGTGAGTTTTTTTGTAAAAGATATGAAAAGAATCTTTTGTCGTTTTTCGTACGAGCTACTTTTTGACTTTTCCGACAAAAGTACGAGAAGAATGTTTTTTTAACTTATACGGCATGAATGGATTTTTAAAAACATTATTTACAAGAATCTTACTTTACAAGTTTTGAAGTTTATTTTTAATCAACTTCTTTTAGTTTAGAATTGTATGACATGTTAAGAAAGGAAAAGTGTTTTTGAATTAGAAAGGATATTTTCCTCAAGAATGGAGTTCAAGTGTTTTATCAAAATTATTTTCCATCTAAGATATTAAAGGGTTATTTTTATATCCCTATTATTACATTGATTTGATTTTGTTGTGATGGAATTATTTTTATGAATTCTTTTATCTTATATGAATTGTTTTATGATGTCATGTTGTTTAAGAATCCCATTTTTATTACATGAGTTATGCAATGATGTATGATTTTTGATTTTGTGGAACACATAAGAATGGTATCATTATGAGATGGGTGGGACCTATATCTCCCTCCAATGAATTGGATAAAGATTTAATATCTCATAAGATAGACATGGCTGGAACAACATGTTAAACCAGTTCAGTGAAACAGGACTGAAACGAGGAGTGAACTCGGTTCAGAAATGGACTCTGTCCACTAAGATAGTCTTGGAAATGAGTCTTGACTAATAAGAAATGATTCTCTATGATTATGTGTGTATGCCACAAAGTTTCATGTTTTAAGTTATGATTATTGGGATTACATTTCACTACTATGATTTATCCCATGTTATGATATTATGATCTCTTTTGCAGGTTAAGATTTCCAAAATGTTATGTTCTTATGAATATGATGTGATTGATATTTCTTTTGTTTACCCTTTCTGAGCATTTGATCTCACCATTTTATGTTTTCTTTTCCCAAGGATATAAAGAAAGGTTTTAGGTAAGAAAAAAAGGGAAGATCTTTATGGGGGATGTTGAAGATCTTTCACCATGATTAGAAGATTACGTTCCGAGTTTCCAAAGACACTAAACTATTACGGTCCTTGTGTGTGTGTTTTTGTTATGTACTAAGTATTTTGAAAAAGTAATGTAATGTCCATGTACATCAAGCTTCAGGTCACTACAGGGTAATGGCAATTCGTCCATATCAAATTGGTTTACTAGAAATATTTAGACATCACCTCAAAACATGGAAGTAGATATTATAGTGAAAACATCAAGTGGTGAAATCATTATATCAAAAGTATACAACTATTCCCTAATTAATGTTTGTAGGAATAATATTCTAGAAAATCTAGTTATTCTCTATTTGGTAGAATTTGATGTTATGTTGTGAATAGAATAGATGCTCATATATTGATAAATTATCAACTTTCTAGAGAGGTAAATCACTTTACATATCTCAAAAAATATTCCAATTCTCTAAAAATTCAAGGAGAATTATGCAGCATATTTGGTATATACTTCTCAATCTTGGATATTATTTTCTTATGATGAATCATATATATCTCAAATGATTATGTAAAATAAAATGATTTTCCTTAATGACATGACTATAGTAAGGTAATATGTTTTTTTATTCTCTAAAGTGTGGAGTGGTCTTCAACTTGATCTGTAGGTTGAGTTCTCTATAGAACATATTCTTAAATCTCTAATCATATCAATGTCTCTCTATAGAGTATACCCCATTGAAATATAAGTATTAAATAAGAAACTATAAAAAAAATATACAATGAGGTTTTATATTCCCTAATGCTTCTCTATGAGGTTCTCTGGTCCTCTTTCTCAAGAATATGGATGATTCGATGCATATTGTCATTGATTATCATGAACATAATGTGATCATGATAAAGGAAAAGTATCATCTTCAACTTATTTATAACTTTTTTTATGAACTACATGGGGATAAATATTTCTGATATATTGATCTTCGATTTGGGTATCATCTATTAAAGGTTAAAAAGAGGATGTTCCAAAGACTACCTTATATACAAGATATGGAAACAATGAGTTTATAGTTAGTTGATTTAAATTCACTAATGTTCCTTTAATATTTATGAAATTAGTAAAATAATCATTATGGATTACTAAAAGAACAATAATTGGTGTGAAAAATGATAGTTAAAAACTAAGGCTTGTATATATATACTTGGTAAATAGGTCTTTGATTTAATAATAAAATGAGGCTTTGGCCAAACCTTTAAAAAATGTTATCTCTATAAAGGTGGAAAATTCGTTTTTCTATTAGTTAAAAATAGGTGGTTTTCATGATTAAAATTTAGGGACTTTGAAAATAATTTAAAAAATGATTTTATTGAATGATATAAAAGATGATGTGTCTAATATTGGATTGATAGATGAAATGTTATCCAAGTACTTATAACAGTTCACTCTTCTTCTTATTAATTGAAAAATGAATAAATTCATAATTACTTCATCAATATCCCTAGGTTGAATGAAATGGCGAGATTTAATCTAGTAGTAATCACTCTTTGATCAGCCCTCATTCATATGTTTGTGAAAAGGTACAAATAGAACATAAATATTAAACCACTCCAAAGGTAATTAGGAAAATTCCAATCAAGTTTTCATGTTACAAATAACTTAAAATGAAATTCACTATCTTCCACACACATACCAACAATCGCTAGATACTCTCTACTCATTCTAGCCTTTTACATCATATATAAACTAAACATAGTGCAGAGCGGGACATGATCATATACCAAATTATTAAAAAAATAACATGAACAATAGACTTTAACACAATCACACACAATTTATTATGCTACTAATGAATATATAAATAAGTTAATCTAAATATATTTTTTATTCATTAATAACACATACTGAAGAGTAAAATTTTGGTTTTCCTTCACCTTCCTCAATCACTAAAACAGTATTTAACCTATTTTTTATAGGAAAAATAGTGGGCAGAGAAAAAAATAAAATTATAGTAATAGTAGAAAATAGAAAATATATCTTAAAAAACTAAAATAGTAATAGAACATGCCGAACTCCCTTCCACCTCAAACATATCTCACTTTTATAAATACTTTTTGTATTCAATTTTCCTAGTTCAAATCCCATGAGATTACCTCCTTTGAATTAAAATATCCTTATAATAAATTAGGATTCCTCTGAACCCATAGCTTTTAATTCCTTTTTCCCAACATCGATCAATGTTGGGATCTTGGTAAATTCAATCTTCCATGATTCAAAGATATTTTCTCAAATACTGATTTCATTATATAGTCTCCACTTGGTATTATATGATCTTCACTATTTTTATTTACTATTAACAACTAAAATAATCCCCCACCCCCCAGATAGAATACCTGTATCTAAATCTTTCTAAGGTAATAATGATTAAAAAATATAGGAATGACTCTTTCATTCAATCCCTTTACCAATTTTTTAATTCTAATTCAAATTGAATATTATGAAATTTATAATTATTCTTATGATTTTCTCGTAATAGTATTATACGTTGAAATATTTTTAGTATCCATTTCAAGTAAAACTATTTTGATCTACAATTTTCATAAATTCCACATTTTACTTCATATGACTCTTCCATTTTTACCAGATGGCCCTTAAAAAGTGAAAAGTTACTTTTAAGAAATGTAGAGTTGTTCTCAAAAAATACAAGGAGTCTTGGTATTCTACTAAAATAGAAAAAGGAAATTCTAATATTCCTCTCATGTCCCTAGCCAAATGAAACTAATGAAAAGTAGGATGACTCTTACAAAGATAACAATGACACTTATAAAGAGAAGATTCGTTATCATGAAGAGCATATTCACTCTTATGAAATCCATGTTTTCTAATTTCTCAAGTATAGAGTTAGAAGGAATGACCTTTATAGATATTCTTGATGACTCTTATGTATGGGGATAATGTCTCTTAAAAAATTCACAAACTTGGATGAGTCATCAGTACAAAGTCAAAAATGAGTCTCGTGAATATCAAGGAATTGGAAAAAATATCCCCCAGTGCATAAGTCTATGATTCTTACATGGAATAAAATTATTACAGAATAACCCATACACGTCGACACTAAATTTCTTCAATCCTATAACAAGTCTTTTCCTCACATACTAAGCCAACTTCCACCATTATTATAGCTGACATATTTACCCTTTAAATTTACATTCAACTTCATCACCTAAATAAATAAAAAATAAATAATTATCAATATTATGACATTAATTTTATATCAAAATTGAAATTAATTAATTGTATAAAAAATGTATATTATAAGAAATAGTCACCAAATCCAATATAATGACATTTTAATCTCAAAAAAACCTAGAATTCAATGAATTAATAAATGTGAAGGAATAAAATGAATGGAATAAAAAAACAATCAATGATTTACTCTTTTAATTCCCTCTAACTTAATCATTTGACTCTAAAACAAGTTAACATCAAAGAAATTACCACAACTAAACCCAAAATACTTTCACATGTGAATTCAATTTTTAACATCCATTTTACTTAAACTCATTATGCCTATTAAATGTTATTAATTATATTTCATTAATGAATTATATTCAAATAATTTCCAATATTTTCCGATTATCGTATTCTAATTTATAATTAACTTCATTGAATTTTCGAAATCAAAACTCACATATGAATTTAACAAAAAATCATTTGAATACCATGTAGCAGTCACTATAGTCTTACTAAATTTATATATCTCTATGTAATGAGTCATGAACTTTTTATAATTATGAGGAAATTTTAGAGATTTCTAGGGATTTTTTTTGGTATTTTATAATGCGAGAAAATTCTAAGGTAGAATATAAGATATGGATCTATTTGAAGCACAATATATGATTTTTATATTTTACCTAAGAATATAATCATGAATCACTCTCATTTTTATTAATTCATATCTAACCCCTTCGAATTCAAAATGGATTCTCACTCATTCAACACATAGGTAGTACTAATTTTTTATTATATCAATTCTCTTAAATAAATTTATTTCTATTTTTTCATTTATGCTTAGATATAACTTCTTGAAGGAATATATGAATCATTGATTTTAAAGAAACTATGTCAGGACAACCTTCATTCCCCATTTAGAAAGAACATGTCCTTCCATTTTCATAAAATTTGATTATTTTTTATCTCAAAACTCTTTTATATATTTCCCTATAATATTCTCCAAATCAACACATAAATAGAATATTATTTTGCTCATATAACATCAGTTCAGATTAGAAGGATGAACCACCCCACACACACATATACACTTGAGTTTAGATTTGATCATGTTTTAACTTCTAGATCTAGGAAGTTAGATATTTTAGTATTGTAATTTTGATTCATAACAAGATAATTTAGGGATTCTAAGGCCACAATGGTTAACAATAATGGTATGAAGATATAAAAGTTAATTTAAAATGGTATTTTTAACTCCAAAAAAATACTTTGTCATTTATAACAAAAGGACCCCAATGCTCTGAGGTTTTGAATAGAGTCATAGTTTAGTCATGAATTTATGGAATTGTGTAGAATGTGTAAAAATTGGTTTATAATCCTCTTGGGTTGGTGATTTTAATTTAGGTTAGTATTTTATGGAATAGGATTCAAAAATAAAGGTGTGTTTTATGAGATTTTTCACTTTGAATTCAAAAAAACATATATATTTTATTATTTATCTAATCTGAGTTCATGGGTAAAATCATTTTCTCACAATTGAAATAGATAAAAAATTTATAAGGGTGTTAAAATTTATATCAGTAGGTTTCAATACAAACCAAAAATAATAATGAAGGACACAACAATTTTAAAATGAAAAATTTAAAATTGAAATTCCAAAAACTGAAGAGGTGACCCCCCCCCCCCCCCCCCGAACACACACACACACCTGAATGATGTAGTTTACTAAATGAATTGTAATATATGTGGATGTATGAGAAAATTTTAAATAATGACAATAATCACCAATTATTAAATAGAGGTAAAACTTAATGGTTATATTAGAGTAGAGTGACATCATCAACTGGTGATTGTGGTAGATTTACATGGTACTTCTACAACCTCTTCCCATTAACAGTGAATAAATTCTTTTATCCTTATTTAATTATTTTGAAAACACCAAATGGGTATAAATTTGTGACAATAAAAGGACTTTATCATTGGTAATAAACATTAACTATCATTAACTTCAATTTGGAGTTTTATAGTAGCACTTGGTATCCCATATGAACGTATAATTTTTGAATTAACATTTTCTGGGTCACACTAGTTCTTTCATTGTAAATACTAGTGTTTTGAAAATTGACCCTCTTGATTTCTTCTAAATTTTATAAATTCAACCTTCTCTTTTTATGAACATTCTCTAAAAATAGATTTACTTAACCGACTTATTAGTAGGCTTTATGCTCTATATCTATAGGTAATTGATAGATTATCTTATAGATGAATTGATATGGAAAAATTCCAATGAGTTTATTTTTTTTATTTCTTAATGGACCATACGGTATTTTCTAACATGTAGCTTTAGACATTCCCATGGGGATTCAAAGTCTTCTGGATGATTAACATTATCTATTTGTTTGAAACCTTATATTTTCCATTATTCTATGGGTGGTAAGGTGTAGATGTCTAGTGTTTCACTCCAAACATTCTCATTAGAGATTATAGGTCCCAATGGGGGAAGTGGTTCCTTGTTCACTGATGATTTATTTGGAACTATGAATCTATAAATGATATTAGTCCTGAAAAAAAAAGAACAAAAAATTATCATACTTAGTTCAGGTGGCTTTACCACCAACCCATGTTTAAGCATTGTCCACTACTAATAAAATGTATGAATTTCCAAATGACATAAAAAATAGTCACATGAATCATTTGTCCCAAAGTTCAATGGTTTCAAAAAGGCCTATTGGATTTTAGGGAATTTTTTGTATTTTATATATGTTACATGTGAACTAGAATTTTATTTATATTTTCTAAAATTCACTAGTATCTTTAAATAGTATGGGATAATATATATCAGATTTTAAAACCTTCCTAGATGTTCTTTAAGATCCAAAACAAACTACACAAGCAAATGTATAGAATAATTATAAGGCATATTATTCCGTAATCTTATGAAAATATATTATAATCACTTTATCATTATAAGTTTCCAAATATATAGGTCATCCCAAATATAGAAGCCATATTCATATTTGAGACTAATAATTTGTTATGGATTAATATGATATAGAAATTGATAAGTTACAAAAAAATTATCATTTAAAGATAGAATTATACATATACTTCCACCAAGTACTATTTTTATTTTGGAAAGGAGTCATTGAATATTTTTTCTTTCTTGAATTTCCACGTTTGAAGTATGAGGCTACCTTCTCAAGTGGTATTCCACTTAATTTTCCTATCCTCTCTTGTCCATTATTTCTAAATAAAACTCATGGAGTAGTAACATCACCATAACCATCCTTTTATATCATTTTCCCTCATTATTAGGTATCTAAGGGTTGAATTATAAAAAAATATTTACCTTAGTTCCAAAAAGGAATTTTCTAAATTTATACAAAGCAAAAACAATTTCTAAATTTTTTTATTGGTAGTAAAATTATATTTGGATATATATAATTTTCTTAAATCATATGAAATGACTTGATGTCTTACATTAATTGACTGAGATAGTACTACTCCAACATTATAGTTTTGTTATTTACAAATTATCTTGAATGGTTACTCTTAATTGGTTGGATACATTACTAGTGGTGTAGTAATTTTATACTCCATTTAATCAAGATATTCCTTTAAATAATCCTCAAATGAAAATCCACCATCCTTTAAGAGTAATATATAAAGGAAAAAATGAATCTTACTAAATTATCTGATGAAAATTTCATAAAATCCTACATGGCATAGAAAATATCTAACATTAGTAACAACTTTGGTGTAAGGAAATTTATTAATGACTTAAATTTTAGAGTTATCCACCGTAATCCATTTATGTGAAATAATATGATCTAGAACTGTTTTCTTTTCCATATTTAAATAGAACTTTTAAAAATTCAAAACAAGGTTCATTTCAATATATGTTTTCAGAGCTTTATATATATTATCTAAATATAAATCAAAAGAGTTTCCAAATATAGTGGAATAATCTACAAGAAATTCTTAGAAGTCTTCAATATGTTCAAGAAAACTATTAGATTGATCTTTAAAGGTAATTGGTGAAATACACAATCCAAATTGAAACATAATCTATGAAAATGTTCTGAAATAATGAGGAAATGTATTTTATCTCATCCCTCAGGTACAATAAGAATATGGAGTATCTAGAAAACCCATCTAGAAAATAGTAATGAGTAATCCCTACTAATCATTCAAACAATTCACCAATAAATGGAATGGATAAATGATATTTCCAAGTGATCTTATTCAATTTCTTATAATCTATTAAATCTCTCCAACTATTTTTGTTTCTTAAAAGTATTAATTCATTATACACATTTTTCACTACGGTCAATCTAGATTTCTTAGGAACTATATGAATGGGGATAACCCATTGTGAGTTATAAATGGAATAGAGTATACATTCTTCTGAAAATTTTTATATATAATTTTAACTACCTCTATCATAGTTGAGTTACGAATTATCTAAGGCTGACTAATGGGCTTCGGTTCTTCTTTCAACAAAATTATGTGTATAGAGATTTTGGGAAATATGCCAGGTATATCTTCTACCCTCTATCATATTTCATACACATTTTTTCTCAAAAGATCAATTACTTTTTCTTATTAGTTAGGATACATGTTTCTATAAATTAAATCTATAATGTTGTTTCTTTCCATCAAGAATACATATTTTAAAAATGTGGGAAAATATTTTAACTCTTGGTATGAGGAATGAAATAATGATGAAATCAGATTCATATTACCTACCTCTACAACCTTATACTCTTATATAGTATTTGAAATATTATATTCATAATTATTAAATAAATAATAAATCTAATTTTAAAAGTGAAAATTCACCTCATCCTAAAATATTTTAATAATGTTACCAAGTCCCTACCAATTTGTTTAAAAATATTTTCAAACCTCAACTGATTACCTTAAATAAAATTTCTTATAATATACCAATTTATTTTTACGTTTTGGGTTCCTCAAAGTGTTATAGTGGGAACATCAAATGATCCTCCCATAGGTACATCGTGGAATCAAAGATATTGAAGTGGATAGTGTTATTGTAACCCCCCATGCCTCCATGGTATGCTTCTCTTTTAATAATAAAGTAGTGTGTGTTGTACGCAACTTCGATTTCTAACACACCACAACCAATCAAACTACCCGTTATGAATAGTAATACCCACTTTTTGAAATTTTATAAAATTTATCTTTCAAAATTGAATTCATTTTTGGATTCTGAATATCGGAATTAGCTTAGGGTGAATTTTTGGTATTTTTCTGAAAACATTCAATTTTGGATGAATAGTGAAAAACACTGAGTTATAGTTTAAAACCAAATTTTTATTTAAATAATTATTTACATTATTTAAATTTATTTTAGGTCAAAATATATACATAATACCTATATAAGTTCAATTTAATTAATTGGATTCAGATTATAATAATTTTAGATATATAAAAATTTTATTGAACTTTTTACCGTGTTTTACCCACCTCCTAGGAGCATTTGAAAATTTTCATAAAACATAATGTTACCACTTCTATGAGTTGAATTTCAAAACTTCGAGAGACAAGGTCGAGATTAGTAAGTAAAATGTGGTTCAATAAAATGAAAATATTTTTTGGTGAGCAATAAATTTTTACTTTTATTTACCACAGTTAAAAGTAAATAGGGTAATTAAGTGTAAAAATGATACTATTATTGCCCTAACACCTATCCCAATTCTATTGTATAAGTATTATTCCACCAAAAACAGCCATAGTAATAAAATATTAACCTCTTTGGTGCACTTGGATTAAATTAGGACATTTATTATTATTTAATTCAAAGAAGAGTTAAAAGAGTTAAAATTAAAGTTTAATAACTAAATTTTTTTAATATAGGATTACACATAACATAAATTCGACTATAAATATTATAAATATAAAAATATTTACTACATTATTTTATTTTATTTATATTTTTATACATTAAATAATTTATTTTATTTATGACATAATGATGATGTAGTAATTACTTAATTAATGAAATATTAAAATAATTGATATTATAAATATCCAAATAAATGAAATTTGAGACTTTATGAATTAAAAATATTTTATAGGTTAATATGACATGTTAGGGTTGGTTAGATGAATTTTTTTTTGAAGTAATAATGCTGTTATGAATTTAGAGAAAACAAAATACAAAATAGTGTCAAAATTGACAAAAACGAGTTTTTAAAACAAATATTATATTATTAATTGATATTGCTTTCCTAAAAATATAAGGTTCAGATAAACAACTTTTATAATTATAGGTGTATCATTAATGAACCACTTGGTGTTCTCTTGGAAGTATATAGCAAGTTTATTTCCCATATAATTTAAAAATACAAAGAGACATGGTAAATGTCAAACTATTTAACTAAGAGTTAAATCTAAAAGGTAAAGTTAATGTAGTGACCCAAACCTGTCTAAAACCTATTGGTTGAGTGTTTTTCGACCCATAACCACCTTATCCATTAAAGACTCCATTTTTTATCCATTATAAACAGAAAATTATTTTATTATAAAATAATATTTCTAGCTTTTCCTAAGGTACTCCTCACCCCTCTTATAAAAGGGCACTCCCCCTTCTCTCTAATTCACACATTCAAAGACATTTTTCTCGGCCAAATCCCGAAGAAATACCCTCTAAACTGTCCTCCCGTCATCCTAGAGGCCTTAATTTAGTCATAAATCCATCCTAAAGAGCACTTTTGTTCAAATAAAAAGGAAGAATCCGAAGAAGAGGTAAATATTTCATCACCTCTTTCATGTTTTTTTCTTCTTTCACTTCCTCTTTCTTAGTTATTTCAAATATATAATAATAACTCTAGTATTTTATATATAATGTTATGTTATTATAAATATGGTGCAACTAAATTCAATATTCTATCCATCCCTTGAATGACATGTCACCATACGTGCGTACATACGGCTTACCGTCTCCATGTCGTGGTGTAATCGTTATTCAATACATTATTATTTGGATGGGTATAATAATGGTGTGTAATTGGTGTAAATAATAAATATAACATGATAATGATTCTTTATATATGATATAACATCCAATTATATATTATTTTAATATAAAAAGAATGATATGGTCGCTCGTGCGTACGTACGGATTACCGTCTCCACAAACGTGATGGGATTCATTCTCCATCGTATACATTCAAGACTAATTTTCATTTGATGATTAAAAATAATGTTCAAAGAGATGATATCACTATGTATATGAATAAGTTACATCCCATCCATAACAAATATGACTCACATAACAAATAATATAAAGGAAAATGAATCTGTTAACACCTGAAATGATGATAATACTAAGATATTTTTAACAAAGCAATATAAAAAGATCATATACGATATCATATTAATGTATATGATTCTTTTATAATTTAATAACAATTATCTCTCCATTATACAAGAGTTTAAACTACACTCAACCAAGGAAAAGTACAAGGTAAGTGTCAATTCTACAATATATTCATTATCTGAGGTTGTTTATACATAATTTTCTACAGGGACCTCTTTATCATACGCATCCATGTTTCTTAAAAATGAATTTCAAAACATTATTAATATTTACTAGACTATGGGTTAAATTCATTTATACCCTTTTTTAACTTTTATAAGATGTTTATAAATGAATCTTTCTGTCATTTTCTAAACAAGGTATTTTATAACCTTTTCAACAAAATTAAGGTAAGAATGTTTTTTTAACTTATACGGTGAGTGTGACTATTTTCCATCATTATAACATCATCAAATCTTCCCTTACTAGATTATAAGAATATTTTCAAAATAAATGTTTTATTTATAAATTATGTGACTCTTAAAATATTTAAACATAGAAAGAGATATTTCTCTAAAAAGGGTTTTGATTTCATCTATGTCAACATACATTGATGTACTTTAATCTTATTTGAAATTGATTTATACTGATACAAAACTTTCATTTTTTTTTGAAGGTTTTGTGATGTGTTTTACTGTGGATGTGTTATTTTTATACCATTCATGGTTTATGGATAAAGTATTGACATTTCTATGCTAGTTTTAATACGAATGTTTATGTTATGTTTAATCCTTTTTGTATGAGGAATGCATCAGACTTAGTAAGTGACAAGTGGAGCCCGTTATAGTTCCTCGACGCATTGGTAGGTCTCATGAGACAAACTAGTGTCTTGACACAAATCCTTGACAAAATATTATTTTTAGTCTTAGTACAAGCCCTTAACTATGTGGTTATGAAAGTCTAGCTTTATGCATTCCATAATTATGAAAGTTGCTATTGATATTGAATGTGATTATTTGACTAGTAGAATATACATGTGAGTAATTAAATGGAATTATTTGATTTTATCTATTCCATATTATACTGAAGTTCACGTTTAAAGGGATTTTGTTTTAGTCTTATACATTTCCTTAATTGTTTATGATTATTTATGAAAGTTTTCACTATATTGTTATCCTTACTGAGCATCTGAGCTCACCCCTTTCTATTTTTTATTTTTCCCAGGATGTGAAGAATTATTTTATGTATGACCTACAGGGATATTCTGAGGGGATATGAGTGTGGTCTATGGAAACAATGTTGTTTTAGTTTTTCATTTTATTATTTAATGTAAACCTTATGAATTTATCTTGTACTACCAAGGATACTAAACTAATCGGTCTTTCGAGACTTGATCTTTTGTGATCATGCCAATGTTATGTAATAATGCACCGAATCTGGGTAACTGGGGTCAGGGCGTTACAGTTGGTATCAGAGAAAGTTTAGTACGAACCTTGAAATATAGATTTAGATAAACTCTGATTAGAGAAAGTTAACCAAATATAGAATTTTAGGATTAGTATAGAAGAACTTTCTAGAATTTTGGTATTGTAGAGATTTTGTGAGTTTTCCAAGCAATACATCCCTGTCTGGATATGAGTAGGTAGAGGCGGCTCTGGCACAGATGTACCTAGGGGTAAAACCTAAAAACACCGCTTTGAGCTAGACTCGAAGGGGGACTGGTGCACGATAACAGGCCATGCAGCACTCTTGGTTACGACACTCCCGATAGATATTCTTAGGATAATTACCAATTTCTTTACAAACCATTATGAAGGGTTTATGAGTATATACTTCCTCAAAGATTTTTTTTTATGATTATGGATTATATCCATAAACTATTTAATTTATGTTAAGTGTTGTAAAAGTTTAGAATTATGTATTTTTATTCATAAACTAATCTAGTTTATGTCATTGTTTAGAAATGGCACATAGTGGAAGGAATGAAAACTATATCAATGAATGCACTCCATGTAGGGATTTCTCTTTTACTCAAGGTAATTATAGTGGATCTGGTGATGCAACTGGTGCTGATCAGCTAATCACCATACTGGGACAACTCACTCAGGTTATGAATAATAACCTTACCCATATGGAGCACCCTGATCCAAAGCATGGAGGGTCAATGTTAGATCACTTCATGAGGAAACAACCACCAAAATTCAATGGGGGTACAAATCCACTAGTAGATGAGTAATGGATAAATTTCTTAGAGAAAATATTCCACGCCTTGGGGAGTAGCGAAAGGGAAAAAGTTGTCATGGCAGTTTACCGCCTCACTAGAGATGTTGATCAATGGTGGTCATTGATTCAATACACAAAGGAAGATGATGAAGTATCAAATATGGAATGGAGGGAGTTCAAATAAATTTTCTAAGAAAAATACTTTCCTCATGACCATCGAGCAGATATGGAAAGACAATTTCTGAGTCTGAGGAAAAAGGAGGATGAGAATGTCGCAATGTATGAGGCTAACTTTACAAGGTTAGCGAGGCATGCTGCAAATTATATACGTAACCCAAGAAGTAAGATTGATCATTTCTTTGATGGGTTAAAACCATTTCTCTGTTGAGAATTAGTCACATAATCCTTCTCATCATACGAAGATATTGTCTCATGTGCTATCAAGATAGAAAAATAATTCTATAAGTCTTACTACTACAAATAAAAGCAAGAGAAGATGAGATCTAATGAACAATATGGAAATGGAAATAAGGGGAAGAAGAGAAAAGTTAAATATCCATCCCATAGTAAATGTGGGAAGAAAAACCCTGGTACTTTCCAGAAGGGAATGGGAGTCTGTTACAAGTGTGGTGAAAAGGGCCACAAAGCTTGTGATTGCAATGGAAAGAAAGAGGTTATTGATATTGAATTATAAAATTGTAGAGAAAGGGGGAATTATGTGAATGAATTTCCTAAGTGTTAGAGTAAATTACCTTAAAAAAGGACATGGGATCATGTCCAAGCTTATGCTATCACTACTGCTGAGGTTGAAGCTCCAAAAGACGTGGTGGCGGGTAATTTAATGGTTTCCTCAAGTTTAAAAAATGATTTTTTTGATTCTGGATCATCGCATTGTTTCATATATTCATAGTTTTATAAGAAAATTATATATTTCCAATTTGATTTAACAATGGATTTGTCATTCAAAACTCTTAAGGGAAGTATCATTGCAACATAGTTTTGTGAATCAGTTCCCATTAGAGCATATAAATGTTCTTTATCTGTTGATCTCATCGTCCTACCCATGATTGAATTTGATATAATCCTCAGTATGTATTGGATTTCAGACCATGATGCGATGATTTATTATAAGAAGAATGAGGTTACAATTTTTGATGATGATGATAAAGAACACCTTATCTTTAGAGTGGAAACGTTACCACCTAATTCTTATCTAGATCCACCCCCAGTAGCTCAACTAAATTCAATTATTGGGGAGTAAGAGAATTAAATAATTATGGATGGGTAAAGGAATGTTAAAATAGAGGATGTACCTATTGTGAAAGAATATGTTGATGTGTTTCCATAAGATTTACCTGGACATCCTCCAGAAAGTGAAATTGAGTTTTCCATTGATTTAATTCCTGGTTCGAGGCCCATATTGAAGACCCCTTATAGAATGGACACTGTGAAATTAGTGGAACTAAAGAAAAAACTAGATGAATTTAGTAATAAGGGATTTATTCACCCTACTATTTCTCCATGGGGATCCCCTGTCCTTTTTGTTAAGAAGAAAGATGAATCTATGAGGTTGTGCACTGACAACAGGGAGATCAATGCTATAACAATAAAGAACAAGTATCCCCTACCTCGCATTGATGATTTATTCGACCAACATCATGGAGATCAATACTTTTCAAATATTGACCTTCGATCTAGATATCATCATTTGTGTGTGAAGAAGGAATACATTCCAAAAACATCATTTCAAACCAGGTACATGCCTTACGATTTTAGAGTAATGCCTTTTGGAATGACTAATGCACCCTATGTTTTCATGGATCTAATGAACCGAGTTTTCAAGGAATATCTTGATAACATTGTGGTAGTATTTATTGATGATATACTGGTACACTACAAAATCTATAAAGATCATGAAAATCACTTACACATTATCCTAAAGACTCTTAGAAGACATGAATTATATGGGAAGTTTAGCAAATGTGAATTCTGGCTTTAGGAGATTTCTTTTCTTGGCCATATTGTCCCTAAGGATGAAATATCGCTTGATTTTTCTAGGACAAGAGGAATCCAAGAATGGCCAGAACCGATGAGTATAACTGAGGTATGCAGTTTTTTTGGTTTAGCAGGTTATTATCGACATTTCATGCAAAATTTTTCCCGGTTGGCTAACCCATTAACAAAGCTCACACGTAAAGGGGTTAAATTTGTTTGGACAAAAGAGTGTGAAATGTTTTTGAAGAACTGAAGATAAGATTAGTCAATGATCTTATATTGACTCTACCATCAGGGAATGATGGTTTTGTTATTTATAGTGATGCATCGAAGAAAGGACTTGGTTGTGTCCTCATGTAGAATGATAGGGTCATTTCCTATACATCACGACAACTAAAAATTCATGATAAAACTATCCTACTCATGATCATGAGTTAGCAGCTGTAATATTTTCTTTGAATATTTGGAGACATTATCTCTATGGGGAAAAATGTGAGATTTATACTGATCACAAGAGTTTGAAGTTTATTTTCTCACAGAAAGAACTCAACATGAGGCAAAGGAGATGGATTGAAATAATCAAGGATTATGATTGCATAATAAACTACCACTCGGGGAAGGAAAATAAGGTGGAAGATGCTTTGAGCATAAAAGATCATGGAGTTATTAACAAGATGAGAGTTGAAAGGGATCCAATTTGCATGGATCTAGTAAATATGGATATGGGAGTAACCAAGGAAGGTGAAACATCAATTCTTTTTCAAATGGTTTCCAAACCATCTTTACTAGAAAGGATAAAGAGTTATCAGACTGGTGATGAAGAGTATCAAAAGAATATTAATGCTATGAATGATGGGAGATTGAGTGAATTTGTGTATGAAGATGGAATCTTGAAATTTGGGAAGAGACTTTGTGTTCTTGATATACCTGATCTATAAAGGGAATTGTTGGATGATGCTCATAGTTCCAGTTTCTCTGTACACCCTGGTAGCACTAAGATGTATAGATATTTGAAGGAACATTTTTTGTGGGACAACATGAAGAGGGATATTGCTGATTTTGTGTCAAGATGTATGGTTTGTAAACAAGTGAAAGCTGAAAGGCAACAACCCGGAGGAGTCTTGTAACCTCTTCCCATACCAGAGTGGAAATGGGATAATATTATGATTGACATTGTCATGAGACTGCCAAAGACTCCTAGATGGAATGATGCAATATTGGTCATTGTTGATCGTCTTACCAAGTCAGCAAATTTTCTTGCTATACGAAAAGATATATCACTTGAACATCTAGAAATAATATATACTAATGAAGTTGTGAGACTTCATGTAGTACCCCTATCGATTGTTTCTGATCGTGATACATGTTTTACATCAAGATTCTAGAAAAGTCTTCAGAAAGCCCATGATACTAAACTTCATTTGAGCACTGCCTACCACCCCCAAACAGATGGACAATCAGAACGGACTATTCAAACCTTATAAGACATGTTAATATCATGCTCACTTGACTTTAATGGTATGTGGGATCAATATTTACCTCTGGTAGAATTTTACTATAATAATAGCTTCCATTCTAGAATTTAGATGACACCATATGAAGCGTTATACATAAAGAGATGTCACACACCAACCTGTCGAGATGATGTTGGTGAAAAAAAACTCATAGGACCAGAACTTGTGGAGGAAATGATGGAAAATGAGAAGGTAATCCAAACCCACATTAAAGCAGCTCAAAGTAGACAAAAGAGCTATGCTGATAACCGAAGGAAGGATTTGGAATTTCAGGTAGGAGATCATGTTTTCTTGAAGGTATCTCCATGGAAGGGTGTTATACGTTTTGGTTAGAAGGGTAAATTTAATCCCAGGTACATCGGACCTTTCAAAATTCTAGAACAAATTGGGGTTGTAGCTTACCGTTTGGAAATGCCGCCAAGTCTCTCCAAAGTTCACGATGTATTCCACGTATCACTGTTGAGAAAATACATGCTTGCCCCACTAAATATACTTACCTATGAGGAATTAGAACTAGAACCCAATCTATCTTATTGTGAAGAGCCTGTCAAGGTTCTTGATACAAGAGAACAAGTGCAGAGAAACTGGACAACTCATCTAGTAAAAGTACTATGGAGAAACCATAAGATTGAAGAGGCAACATCGGAACCCGAGGAACTTATGATGACGAACAAACTGAGTCTTTTTATGTAGTAATATTTTAGATATTTTGAGGAATAAATTATTTTAATTAGGGGAGAATTTAACACTCCAAGCTTCCACAGTACGCTTGTATTTGAATAATACAGTAGCGTGTGTTGTACGCAACTTTGAGTTCTAACACACCACAACCAATCAAACTAGCCATTATGAATAGTAATGCTCACTTTTTGAAATTTTATAAATTTTATCTTTCAAAATGGACTTTATTTTTGGATTCGGAATATCAAAATTAGCTTAGGGTGAATTTTTGGTATTTTTTTTGAAATCTTTCAATTTTTGATGAATAGTGAAAAACCCGGAGTTATAATTTAAAACTGAATTTTTATTTAAATAATTATTTATTTTATTTAAATTTATTTTAGATCAAAATACATACATAATACCAATATAATTTCAATGTAATTCATTGGATTCAGTTTATAATAATTTTATATATATTTAAATTTTGTTAAACTTTTTACCCCGTTTTACCCACCTCCTAGGAGCATTTGCAAATTTACATAAAAATTAATTTTAACGCTTCTGTGAGTTGAATTTAAAGAATCCTATAGACACGGTTGATATCATAAAGTAAAATGTGGTTCAATAAGATGAAAATAATTTTTTATGAATAATAATATTTTACTTTTATTTACCATGGTTAAAAGTAAATAGGGTAATTAATGGTAAAAATGATATTATTATTACCCGAACACATGTCTTAATTCTATTGGATAAGTATAATTCGATCGAAAAAAACCTTATGAATAAAATATGAACCTCTCTGGTCCACTTATATTAGATTAGGACATTTATTATTATTTAATTCAAAGAAGAGTTGAAAGAGTTAAAATCAAAGTTTAACGACTAAAACATTTTCAATATAGGGTTACATATAAGATAAATTCTAATATAATATTCATTAGATAGCTAAAAAACATTCCTAAATAATGATATTTTATTTATATTTTTTAGACATTAAAAAATTTAATTTATTTATGACACAATGATGATGCAGTAATTACTTAATTAATAAAATATTAAAACAATTGATATTATAAATATCTAAACAAATGTAATTTGAGAATTTTTATGAATTACACTAATTTTATAGGTTAATATCCCATGTATGGGTTGGTTTGATGAATTTTTTTCTAATTAATAATTCTGTTGTGAATTTATAAAAAACAAAATACCAAATAGTGTCAAAATTGACATAAAAGAGTTTTTAAAACAAATATTATATTATTAATTGATATTGTATACCAAAAAATATAAGGTTCGTCCAAAGGAATCTTATAATGATAAGTGTATAATTAATAAACCACTTGGGGTTCTCTTGGAAGTATATAGTAAGTTTATTAACCATACAATATAAAAATACAAACAGACATGGTAAATGTCAAACTATTTAACTGTGAGTTAAATCTAAAAGATAAAGTTAGTATAGTGATCCAAACCTGTCTAAAACCTATTGGTTAAGTTTTTTTTTGACGCATAACCACCTTATAATTTAAATAATTAATTTTTAAGCCACTATAAACCCAAAATTATTTTATTATAAAATAATATTTCTAGCTTTTCCTAAGCTGCCCCTCCCCCCTCTTATAAAAGGGAACTCCCCCTTCTCTCTAATTCATACATTCATAGCCATTTGGCTCATCCAGACCCTTCCCAAATACCCTCTCAACTTTCCTCCCTTCATCCTAGATGCCTTACATTAGAAGGAAGGCGAACCTACATAGCCCTTTTAATCAAATGAAAAGGAAGAACCCGAAGAAGAGGTAAATATTTCATCACCTCTTTCAAGTTCCTTTCTTCTACCACTTCCTCTTTCTTTGTTGTTTCCATTCTAAAATAATAAATCCAGTATAATCTATAATATTTTATGTTATTATAAATATTTTACAACCAAATTCATTTTTCTATCCATCCCTTGAATGACATGTCACCATATGAGCGTACGTTCACCTTACCGTCTCCTCGTCGTGGTGTAATTGTTATTTTATACATTATTATTTTGATGGGTATAATAATGATGTGTAATTGATGTAATTAATAAATATAACATGATAATTATTCTGTATATATGATATACCATCCAATTATATATTATTTTAATATAAAAATGAATGATATTGTCGCTTGTGCCTACGTACGGATTACCGTCACCACGAACGCGATGTGATTCATTCCCCATCGTATCCATTCAAGACTAATTTTCTTTAGATGATTAAAAATAATGCTTAAAGACTTGATACAATTATGTATATGAATAAGATATATCCCATAAACAACAAATATGAATCACATAACAAAGAATATAAAGGAAAACGATTCCGTTAACACCCCAAATGACGATAATATTAAGATATTATTAACAAAGCAATATTAAAAGATCATATATGATATCATATTAATGTATATGATTCTTGTATAATTTAATAACAATTATTTCACCATTATACAGGAGGTTAACCTACCCTCAACCAAGGAAAATTACAAGGTAAGGGTTAATTCTACAATCTCTTCATTATCTAAGGTTTTTTATATGTAATTATCTACTGAGACCTCTTTATCATCCACATCCATGTTTCTTAAAAATTCATTTCCAAACATTTTTACTATTTACTAGACTATGGGTTAAAGTAGTTTATACCCTTGTTTTACTTCTATAAGATGTTTATAAAGGAATATTTCCATCGTTTTCCAAACAAGGTCCTTTATAACCTTTTCGACAAAATTAAGGTAAGAATTGTTTTTAACTTATACGGCAGGTGCAGATATTTTCTGCCATTATAACATCATCGAAGCTTCCCTTACAAGATTATAAGAATATTTTCAAAATAAATGTTTTCTTTATAAATTATGTTACTCTTAAATGATTTCAAAATAGAAATAGATATTTCTCTAAAAAGGGTTTTGATTTCATCTTTGTCAACATCATTTGATGGACTTTAAAATTATTTGAAGTTGATTTATTATGATACCAAACATTCATATTGTATTGAAGGTTTTGTGATATGTTTGACTGTGTATGTGTTATATTTATACCATTCATGGTTTATGGATAAAGTATTGACATTTCGTATGCTAGTTTTAATACGAATGTTTATGTTATGTTTAAACCTTTTCGTATGAGGAATGCATTGGACTTAGTAAGTGATGGGTGGAGCCCGCTATATCTCCTCAATGAATCGATAGGTCTCATGATACAAACTAATGTCTTGGAACAAGGCCTTGAAAAAAATATTATTTTAGTCTTTCCACAAGGCCTTGACTCCGTGGTTATGAAAGTCTGGCATTATGCATTCCATCATTATGAAAGTGGCTATTGATATTACATGTGATTATTAGAATAGCAGAATATCCATGTGAGTAAGTAAATGGAATTATTTGATTTTATATTTGTCATATTTTGATTATGTTCAAGTTTATAAGGTTTTGTTTTAGTCTTATACATTGCCTTAAATTTTTATGATTATTTATGAAAGTTTACACTATATTTTTATCCTTACTGAGCATCTTATCTCACCCCATTCTATGTTTTATTTTTCCCTGGATGTAAAGAAATATTTTATGTGTGACCTACAGGGATAGTCTAAGGGGATATCAGTGTGGTCTATGGAAACAAAGTTGTTGTAGTTTTTCATTTTATGATGTAATGTAAACCTTATGAATGTATCTAGTACTTCCAAGGCTACTAAACTAACCAGTATTTCGAGACTTAATCTTTTGTGATCTTGCCAATTTTATGTAATAATGCACCGAATCTGGGTAACTGGGGTTGGGGCATTACAGTTATCACGAAACTCACTAGTGAGGGTTTATTCATGTACAATTATTAGGTTTTTTATTATCTTCTATAACTATTTACCCAAAATAATTGGAGTTTATATTGGGGTATTATCATTCTCTAAATACAGTACATAGAAGTCAGTTGGAAAGTTTAGATTTTGTACTCTGGCTATAACATATTTCAAGATTCCCACCAAGAATATAGTGGATTAGTTTTTAAATTGAAAACCATTATTTTTAGTTTGAGTTACCCCAATGATAAAGAAGTAAAAACCAAAACATAGAACCACATTAATAGAGGCTCCAAGATCTGTAACATCCTAGAAAATATTAAGTAATTAAAAAAATGAATTATAATTTAAAGAAATACTGTTATATTTTTATAAAATTATGTTATTTAGTTTAATCAAAATGAAATTTGTTACCTTAATTTATATTATTCTTCATCATGTCACTATATATTGAAATTATATAAATTAACTATAGTTTCATATACATTTTCTAAAATGTTTTTTTAATAAAAAACACAAAACAAAATAAACATAATTAAAGTTAATAATTAACTTAAAAAACATACATTATATTCATAACAAATAAAGATTTAAAAAAAAGTTAAAATTTATAATAATAATAATAATTAAAAGAAATAAATTTAGTTTAAAAACAGACTTAATATTATGTATTTATTAATTTTATTTTGATTGTAATTTTATTTAAGCAATATATATATATATATATATATATATTAAAAAAATGTAAATTAATAAATGTTTAAGTTATGATTAATATAAATTTATATTTATATTTATTAATTAAAATTGTTATATATATATATATAGATAATATGAAAATTGTTTTATTAAATGATAAAAAATAATAAATGATTTAAATAAAAAGAATTAAAAATGATAAAAAAATAAGATGGAAGGTCAAATCGGAAAAACTGTATGTGAAGATTGTATTTCATAATTGAGTCCGACGTGGGGGAGATTTCTTCGCAGAGAGAAGAAATTGAGTTCATAGTCAAGCCAAGAGGATGGTTCATATTTGGGGAGTGGAAAGGTGAGCGTCGTCCTGGCCTTGATCCAAGGTCTTTGGTGGAGTCGAAGTCGACTATGGCCACAAGGAATATATTAGAAACATTGGTTAGTTCCTCTTTGAGAGGCAAGGTGGAGTAACAGTATAAGATGTAGATTGATGGTTCTTCTTTAGATTCGAGTTTGGTTTTGGTTTCAAGTTCGAGGGAGATCAGTTGTGGACCGATCGAATTCGGGGTATTCAAATCCAGTAATAATCGGATGTCTCGGGTCATTTTTGAGTCACGGTTAGGGTTTCAATCTTCAGGGAGGTAGGTTTCTATTTTTAGTCATCTGAATCCTTATATATTGAACTGATTTCGACATATTCAATTAATTTTTATCTGAATCTTTCTAAAAAATCATATCTATTTGATTGGATGCAACACATTGATTTCCATTATTATCGTATTCTTCAATCCCGATGTTGATTTCAATGCATTAACTCACCGATTTGTCTTGTTTTTTCAAATTTATTATTTTGTTGTTGTATAAAAACCCTTTTGGCATCGATTCTATATTTAACTCAATCCAGTTTAACACTATTTTAATTAAAAATTGATTTTTTCAACTTTCTATGTGGATTATTTCAATACAGATGTTGATATTTTTAGTTGGATGTCCATATCAATAGTATGTTTTTATTCTTTCAAATAATCCAGTTGTCGTGTTGCACCATTTTCAACATACTTACAAATTATCATCGAAATCCCTGAATTTTTCCCCTTGGAATAGAATATATAATATATTCTCAATGATATGTAATCATTCTCGACAATCAGTACATATGGTCCACTAAATTAGAGAAAATATAATCATTCTTGTAAATGATTTCACTAGTAAATAGTGATTCATCAAATATTTAATATATGTATCACTGTACTGGTACAACATATACATTCCTTTCAAAAAATTTTTCAATTCAATATCATTTATTATAAATATAGGAGTGCAGTGAGGTAGTCTAGGTTGGAGTGAGAGTGATTGTTTTTCTAAGTCTTCTCTTTATTTTCCACTTATATATAAGAGTGAAATTAGATTCCAAAGAGTATATAAAAATAGAAGGATACTATACAGAAACATGTAAGGGATTTCATATATTTATTCTTTAAAATTATTTTGCAACCCAAATTATATTTGTGCGATAGATAATTTATTTTATCTTATTTTTTAAATTCAGAGTTGATCTTAATAGATTTTTTCTCCATTTTTCATCTAAGGTCTTCAAAAATTATTTAATTTTGTGTAAGGGAATTTTGATTATTGATTTCAAATTTATATGTTCTATTTTTGAGCAAGGATAAATATTTGGTCTTCAAATATTTAGTTTTATAAATTAATTTTATGTTCAAAGTTGATTTTATGGGTTTTTTGCTTCAAAATCTATTTTTTTTCTAATAAGGGAATGGTAACTTTAAATATTTATTTCTTTAATCTATATCTTTTTTAGAAATAAAGATATTCATTTATTTTATTTTATTTTTTATCATTTTTTGTTTTATTTGCATGGGTAATCCATATATTCAAATATTATTACTATGTTATTTTTATTGTTAAGTGTTACTCAAATTTATCACAAGGTTAGTTTTAAATTTGATTCTAATTGAGTTTATGTAATCAAGAAATTTGAAAGGATGAAAATTACTTCTTAGTTAAAATCAAAATCAATCACGTTGTTATATTTGAATTTATCTTTTCAAACTAAAATTATATATATATATATACTTGCATGGTGTTTATGTATATAATTATTTAAATAAATTATTAGTCAAGTATTAATTCACATATGAATTTATAAAATAGGAATGTCATAATTTTATCATGTTCATGTCATATAGAAAGCAAGATTATATCTATAAATCAAAGATTTTGATATCTTGACATTTATACATTAATATATATATATATATATGTACTTAAATTCATGGTCCCTAAAACTTATGTGCATATAAAGGGATTATTGAATTTAGTAAAGAAATGATTCTCTGATTATTTTTGTGCGCGACACATAATTATCTATTGTTATTGACAAATTTTAAGAAGATAGAATTATATGTTAACTATTGTGATCAGTTTATACCTTCATGCATAAAATAAATTTAATAAATATTTATTTGAAATTCCAAGTGCGCAGATATTGATTTAACTTCAATGTGTTTATGAAAAGTCATGTATCATGAGATCTGATCTTACAAAATTGAATATATAATTTTTAGTAAAGAGTAGTGTTTATTTCTTCCAAACATGGTGATAAATATATTTTCAAAACTAAAACACTAGTGAAAATTATATGTATACAAGGAAAGCTAATACAAAAATGTTTTATAAAAAATGGTACTCAAACTTTGTAAATATGATAGGGAATTGGATAGTGAATCCATCCCTCAAGTGGGTAGGCCCAAGATAGCCTTCAAAGTTTCGAGTGGCCCTAGTTGTTCTGTTTTCAAGAGTCTGATTAATATTTTCAACTAAATCGCTGGAATAGTTTTAAAAGTGTTTTCGAAATATAATTAATTTTCAAAGCATTATAGTATTTTGTAAAGGTTTTTCTACAAATGTATTTCTAATTGAATTTTACAAATGTATAATCAAGGGAATATTTTTAATGAGATTTATCATAGGTTTTAAAAAAACTCCTTACTTGGAAATTGAATTCTCATACCTTTGTTTTTAAATGTTTTTCACAAGAATCACAGAACTTCTAAATCAGACTTCAATGCTACTGGTGTAGTGTACGTGGAAGAGTAGTAGGAAATCATTTTCTTTTTGTTGAAATCTGATAAATGTAATGTTTTGTCTAATCCTCCAAAACCTAGACCGATAAAATTTTCTCATTTGTATAAAGTGATGTGTAACAGTTTCTTTTTTTAAAAAAAAAATTACACAGCATTTTTAAGCACCGAGTCCAAAAGAGTGGGCTCGGGGCATTATAAGATCACACGATGAATCATTAAAATATAAATATCCAATGGTAAAAGGGATAAAAATTTCCTTGTATATTTTAATTTATTTGGAAGTTGTGTTGTGATCAAGGATGAAACACATAATCCTAAATTTAATATCTCACCCCCTTGTAGTATTATCTTTTTAATTCATTCTTTTTTGAGGAACTTATCATACTTGGGGATTTCTTTGAGAGCTTTAAGTGTGGGGAAAATTTATTTCAAAATTTTGGAAGGGTTTTATAATCTCATTTGAATTTATTACTTTTAAATTTTCTTTAATGGAATCATTCTAGAGGGAAATGGAAATTATAGATTTTAATTTTCACTTTTCTATATTTTCAATGGTGGTTCTGATTTATTCTTATATTTTTCATGATTATTCTCCTTTTCATTATTCTTACTCTCTAGAGTTATTCTTAGTGTTTTGTTCAAATTCATTGGCTTCATTTTCCTCAGTTTTGGATTGGTTATACTTAAAATTGTTTTTGATAATGGGGTAAATTTCATTACCACTTCTAGTTGTTACTAGGAATACATTGCCTTTTGAATTTGGAACTAGTTAAGGTAGTATATTTCCTATATTATTATTTGGTATATCCACTAGACTTCCTTTATGATTCTTTAGTTATTTCACTTCATTTGTCATATCCTCAACCTATAATCCTGGTTAGTTATTCAAATGTAGTTTTTAACTTGTTTAGGTATTCTCAAAAGTGTTATTTTATTATTAGGGCAGTGGAAAGAAATCTTGGTTGTAGGGCTATGTGTTTGGTTGTTGAAATGGTTGAGTTATTTTAAATTGGTTTTGATATAGGTATTCTGGGTTGATGTTATTGGTTCCCAAATCTATTTATACTTGGTAAGGTCTTATATATCATTGAGTAGATTTTTGAAACATCCTTTGATAGTAGGATACTACACAATTTTCAGTTCCATATACATCATCACATTATCTATTATAATTATTATAATAAAAATATAGATTGTATACCCCTTTGGAGCTTACTGTTCACTATATTGCTTCAAAGGTATTTTTCTCACAAGAGTATTTATTTCCCCAATATTAATCTCTAAAAAGGGTGAATCAGAAGGTCTTATCTCTTGAAATGTTCTAGTACTAGTACCTATTGTGCCAAATTATTAAGAATTATTTGTTATCTTAAATATAATCTCATTTTCCTATACTTGTGATTTTTAAATAATAACTCCTCCTAATGATCCCTTCAGTAGGGTCATATCACTCTCAAGTATGCCATGACAGAAAAAAAACTAAAAAATGGTGCCCCCTAATTTCATGGTGAGGTAAACTTGCACAAAACTTTACAAATCTTTCACAATGATCATATAAAATATCTTCGGAAGATTTTATAGTTATATTGATTTAATTTCTAATAGTATTTCTTTTTAATCAAGAAAAACTATTTAGAATAATCACCTATATGAATCATCCCATCCATTGACCTCTCTAAATTTAAACCATCCTTATCTTCTTCTTATAATGGGAGTGGAAATCCCCTTAACATCACTTAAAATTATACCACTCCTCCGGGATTTAGTTAAAAGAATAACAAGGTGAATTAGTTGAAATATTTATTGGGTTCCTCACTAGAAATGAAATAAAATCTAGAAAATAGATACATAAAATAATTCTTTAACTCAAAGTCATATTATTGTAAATGCATAGATATTTGAGTATTTTATTTAAAAATTGAGATAAATATAGATCTCACAATGTTGGGTTAGGTTTTACTACCATTATCACAAGCTCATAGTGGAAACTAAGAGTTTCACTGATTTTTGATAAGACAATATCCCCAAAATCAGTTTGTAAATTTATGTTTCTATATTACTTAGTAGAGTTATCTCAATATCAGGATCAGTAAAGTGAATATTTCCAATGCTATAATTGGACATAAAATTAAATTTATAGGAATTCTAGTACCAAAACCCCGGTAATCATGGAAATTTTTCTAAATAGTTATTTTATGTGCGCACAAATCTAGTGAAAACTAGATTATATATATATATATATATATGTGTGTGTGTGTGTGTGTGTTTTTGTGCGTGTCTATGAGTGTCTGTGTTTTTGAAACCATGGTTATCTCTAGAGAGGGTTAAAAAAATACACTTGTCCCAATTAGTTAAAAATTAGTGGTTTTGATGATTTGGATTTTAGTAAACTGAAAATAGTTTCTAAAAATGGATTTTATCAAAAGAGATTAAAGGTTATGGGTTTAGGGTTAGATTAACAACTATAATGATATCCTAGTATTTAAAACTGTACACTATTCATTTTTTTAATTGATAAATGAATGAATCCACAATTTCTCTATCAATCACCCTTGAGTTAAACAAAATTGGGGGATTAATCTAGAATTAATAACTACTTTATTAACCTTTCCTCCAATGAATGTGAAAAGGTATCAATAATACCTAAATAGTAACTCACTCTAATAATACTATGGGATATCCTATTCAGGTTTTGGAATTCCTAAGATCCTTAAAATCAATTCATTATCTTCTACACATTTATTAGAAATCTCTATGCACTGACCACATAGCTTAGCTTATTCCATCATATAAAAACTAAATTGATAAAATATGGATATGTGATTATCAAAAAAGATAGTAAATAAAAAACATGAATTACACACTTGTACACAATATCCCTCAAATGATTTTCTAACTCATAAATGTAAAGATAAATAAATTAGAAGATATTTTTTATTAATTAATTGCATGGAAACATGAAATTTATGTTGGTTCTCCATGCCATTCCCCTAATCAAAAAACATTTCTTACCCCTCTATTTGAGAGGTGATAGGAGTGGGAAGAGAAGAAAAGATAATAATACTAATATAAAAAATAGAAAATAAAACTCAATAAACTCAAATATAAATAGTACCAACCCATGTCAAACAACATGAATACTAATTATTATCTACCTTTATTGATTATTCAATTATTATTTTTTCCTAGATCAACTCCCATGATATTTTCTCCTTGTAATTTGAATATCCTCCGGAGGGTTCAGGTTTCCTTCAAACCCATTAATTTAAGTTCCTTATTCCATATATTAGTCAATTTTGGGAACTTACAAGATTCACTTTCCCCTAATTTGATGATATTTTCCAAAATCATTCTTCTATTATATAAGATCAATGTGTTATTATATGATCTCCATATATATTATTTCCTCTAAATATTTAAAATAAATTTCCCATGCACAACATGCCTTTTTCAAGATTTTGATAAGGGAATGACCCTTATAAATTTAAGGAATGCCTATTATTTATTATCTATTTTCCAAATTTTTGAATGAAGAGTCAAACTAACTCTTACAGAATATTTAATGACTCTTATGTTTTTTCCTTAAGAGTCTTATACTTTTAGATATTCTAAATATCCATTTCAAATGACTCTTACACAATCCACAGTTTATAAAAATTTCACTCTACACCTCAAATTAATCTTACATTTATATAGTGTTGGGAAAATCTTATGAAATGTACAGTTACTCTTACTAAATTCAGCAAGGATAAAAATTCTCATCTAATAGTAAAGGGAAAGACTCATTAAAATCTTAGGTTGAGGTCTGAATTACCCCTATTGAAAGAAGAATGAATCATATAAAGAGTATACTGACTATTATAAAGAGTAGAATCACTCTAATAAAATATATTAACAAAAAAATTATCAATTTTAATGTCAAAATAACTTTTACAAAAATTAGAGAGTTTCTCAATAACTCTTATGTGTGTGGGTAATGACCCTTATGAATTAAAAGACTTGGAAAAATATTCAATGTATATTAAAAAATTACTCATGCAGATTTCAAGGAACTATCCAAAATATCCCATGTTAACTAAGTCAATGAAACTTATGTGGGTGGTTGATAAATTGAAATGAACCTGTCATTTCATTGGTATTAAATAACTCATTGTTCATTTTTTATCAATGAACAATTTGTATGGGTAAAATTGTAAATTAATCTAATAAAATGACCACGTAAATATTTTCTGATTGTTCTATTGATTGTGGTTAATGGTTTTTAGATTTTGGATGGAGTTTTCATGATATTATAGGTTATCCATTTTTCTAAAAAAATATTTTATATTTATATATTAAATTAAAAATTTCCAAATGTTTGTTAACATTGTTTTATCCTTAATATATCCATAGATATAATGTTCATCGCTATAGTTTTAATAAAAAAATGGGTTCAATCTAAGGGAGCTATAAATCATGTCTAGGTTTCATATCCTTATACTAGTCCATGTTGAATCATTAATTTAATTACATATATAACCTATTTCGATGATATAATTTTAATGTACAACCCATTAACTATTATATTTGTTTTATTAATTTATGAATAAAGAAAAGGAGATATGGTTGGAGTGTTTTCCATTATGGAGCTTATGAAATCAAGGACCAAGGATGGATTAAAAGCATTGTAGAATTCAAAATTAACAAAGTAAATTGTTTATTTCATTCACTCAGTTATTGATTTCATTTTGAATTTTTATTGATTTAAAAACTATTATTATTATTTTTATGAATTTTTAAAAAAATTGGATCATAAGTTTATCATGATTCTAAACCCCTATTTCCTTTTCAAGGAATGTATATTCAAATGATGTTTCGGGTTTCCATAATTGCATTGTAGACCAATCATCCTGGTTTTCCACATTTTAATTTCAAATAATGATGAATAATTAATTTCATTCTTTTCAATAGTTGTAGGATTAATGATGGTAGTCGGGATGGTTGGATGGAAGAATACATGTTAGAGGCAGTGTATGTTTGGATGAGGCCACAATGAATGGGGAGATTAATTGCAAGGTCACGGGTGAAAAACTAAGCTAAAATGGGGTTTAGTGAGTTGTGGTGGCATTGACAAGAATAGTTATGATAATTTCCTGAAGAAACATGGTGATATGATCTTGAGAGAATCATGCATGGTCAATGGTAGAATTAGTATTGGGAGCCACATATCATGGTTGATTTAACCTAGATGTTTCATTGAGAATATTTCTTTATAGCATAATTTCTCTCCTTAATCTACACTCCATGTATTATTTTAGCATAAAAATAGAATTTCTTCAAGGTGTTCAGTATTTCACATTTTGAAACATTATGGAACACACTATGCTTCATATATATGTTTATAATAGTTTATATAGTATGGTTAAATATCACATAGTGTGTAACCACATAAGAACACACTGTGTATACCGACTCAAAATATTTGGGGATTTAAAAAATAACATACTAATCCACTCCATTTTTTACAAATTGAATGTTGTTGGGAGTAAATCTCATGGATAATTTCATTTACTAACATGTATAAACATTACCTTCCCATGTAGTGTTTTTGATTTCACACACAATGTCACTTAATGAAAACGTCATCTAGGTTAATATGACAAGATGTAAAACTCAACAATAATCATTGGCTAAAACTCAAGACTCACATGCTAGTTTTTACGGTATAAAGGAAATTAATATCATAATAAATGTGACAAGATAATTCTAATAAGTGCCTAAGAATCACCTAAGGATCACTTCTAGTAAAAAAGTTCACATACTATGTAATTGCTATTGTTCAATGTTTTTCACCTCTTATCACTAATGTTTCTTAATCAGACAAATAAATGGTACATTATGAGCCTTTTTAGACATACACATGACACGAGATAGAAATTGAGATTTGAGTTTTGTAGAATTTGGTAATATATTCCCCTATATGAATTAAAATATTTCTGGTGATATGTTCAATGAAAAAAGGGCTTATAACACCCCTACAAACATATTTAGGCTACAAAGCAATTCATAATATGATAAGTAGAGTCCAATTACTCCATTTGTGAAATCCCTATGATACCATGTAGTCTCTTATAAAATTTATGGGGTTTTGGTAAATCATTTGTTTGAATGTGTGGTTATCTATATGTTGGGTTTTATTACCAAATTAATCGATTAATTTTCCACCAACAAGGAAATTCATATAATATAGAAACATAGAAGTATCATAGAGGTTATAGAAGGTGGTTTGATATAGTTTATATACTCATCCATGTATCAAGGCATGTTCCTTAATACGTGGGGTTTAATCATCACATTCATGATTTCTATAATTCAATGTGGTCCCCCACTAGAATTTAATATATCGAATGATCTGTATTAATAATGGATATTTATATTTTTTGAATATATGGGGTTTTATGTATTGGAATAGATAGTTTATATTGTGATTTATCATAAAACTAGGTTATCAATAAGGTAATTTGTTAAAAAAACATGTTGCCTATTTATAAAACATATTTAATTATTTTTATGAATAATGTGTCACCAATTATTTCGAGATTTTAAATGACTTATTTTTCATCCCAAATTTATTTTTTAATGGTATCCCATATGGATGGTTTTTATTCACTCCTATGTAAGACTTAAAACAAATATGTGTTGTTTCTATATATGTCACAACTTGTTTGGATGTATCGGGAACTGATGTCATGTCATTTCTTTGATGTGGTGGGTGATATTTTCTAGTGATGATTACAATTAGTGGGGGTGCAAGAATTTTGTGATGTGTGGGTGTGTTATGGAGGGTGTGCTATAAAATAGGATTTCTGGCTCATCTACTAACATTTATTACTATGTTTTCCATTATAGATTTATTCTGAATAACTAGTGTGTCATGCATGCTTATTATTCTACATCTCAACTAATTATAATTTCATTTTTATGGTAATAATAAATCATATATTTATTATATCCCAATCATTCAAAAATTCTATAATAATAAATATTATGGAATGGATATAATGGGTAATTATGAATTTGTTAAAAATTTTATGGATGCCTTTTTTTATTAACTATGCATTGTAACCATGGATCAATATGATGTTTGGGATAGTAGGTTATTCATAGTTTGAGAATGGATTGAAGAATAATTCATGTTTATAATTTTTATACCAATCAAATTTTTGGTAACTAAATATCTCAACACCATTCTTAATATATTTGTTGATTGTTCCAATAAAAAATTTTAAAATTCATTATAGTATTTCAACATGGAAAATTGGTGTCATTGTAATTTTTATAATATTTTTATTGAAACATATATGTATAAAAAATAAAAAATAAGTGTCATTTTTTTAATTATTACTATTGATATATAACTATTTGAGATAATATAATAACTTGTGTAAAGTAATATAATTTCTATTATTTTTAAAGGATGGAAATGTGTTGGTGGATGGAAACTGTGGGTGTGTGTGGGAATTTATATAAAATATTTTTTTCTATTTATCTCCTATTTTTAAAATTTCTAGTAATTGTTTTATTTTAATATAATTTCAATAAAAATGGGAGGGGGGAGGTCTATAACACCCTTCATTTAACCTAATTCATGTTTAAACGAGGGATGTAAACTTCTATTCTTTTTTTGTTTCATTATCTCCATTGTTTTATTCTAAAAATAATGGTGTTATCACCATGATAGAGAGCTTCCACTTCACTATTCTATTTTCCTCTTCATTATCTTCCTTATCTAATACTTATCATCATCTCAAGTTCGTGGTGAACTTTTTCTTTTCAAATAATAAAAAAATAAAAAAAATATCATAGAAGTTTAAACCCATTTAAATTTTCTAGTCTATCCTTCAATGGAAAAGGAGTTATGTTTCCTTGGGCTTAGGGTATGTGATTTATTTAATCCCATTGGGTTGTGATATATTTAGTTTAATGAAAGTAGTTTAAGGACCCAGCATTCTATATGGAGATTTTGTAATGTTATTTTGAAATTGGATACCTAGAAAATACCAAACAATGGGAGTAATTCTGGTGGATTTTTTCATCAATTGAGAAAAATGGTGAAGCCAAAAATTTTGAATTTTAATGAAAATGGTCAATACGGTTCAATTCATTATGTACATAGATATTGGGATGAATGACATGGACCACCAAGATGACCTCTCTATAGTAGTTGTCAAAATGAATTCAATATGACTAATTTCATTTGACCACATTTAGGCCATTCTGTTTAGAGTTAGAGTTTTACATATGAAAAATGGTTAGAATAAAATGAAATTGGAGGAATCCATAGATGTTTAAATGGAATAAAGTCACTTAGGAAGACCACCATTCCAATGGTTATAAGAATTTCGTATTTCATTGGGTTTCTGAGTTGAAGATACACATATGAGTAATGATGATCTCAAAACGGTTGTGGTAGTTCTTGTGGATAAGATATCTATTTTGGTCAATATAAGTTCCTTCATATATTTGTATAGCTAAATAAAAAAATTAAATAATTCTAGGAAACTACTATTTTACAAGTTTATATTTCATGGATATAAAGAGGCTATTCTATCATGTCAAAATTACCCCATTTTGGCTACAGTTTCACTAAGACAAATGATAAATCTAATTATTATGAATCATAAGGTGGATAAAATTTTTTCATTCATTCAATAACCCTAATTCTTAAAGTTTATGAAATTTTATTAGTTTAAATGAAATCGATTTTGTAGTGATTCAATTATGAATTAATTTTGAATTAATTCACACATATATGAAGGATAAATAGAGTCCTGAAGTAGTTATTTATTCAACTTCAAGATGAAATGAATAATGTAAGTGTTATGGGAACTTTTTAAGCTCTATTATGGTGTAGATTATGGAAAAAATTAAAGCACATGATCTCTCTATTTTATAATAGGGGATATAAATTTTTAAGAAAAAAAATAACACTACCATATTCTATTTTTATAGGATCACAGAATGATAATTTCTTGGTGAGGGACTATAAAGGAAGAGTGATCTTATGATATTATTGATGATCTTAATTCCATGTATAATAAGTATCTTTATAGAATGATAGTAATGGAATTAAAAACATTTTCTGGAATGATAATGGTGATATTTTAAGCATGTGTTCAATGATTGTGAGTAAGTAATAAAGTTTAAATCAAAAGAGCATAAACACAAATTCATGAATGAAATAAACACATGTGATTCTATCTAAGTGAATTACATGTTTTTAACCTATGTTAAGGACATCTATTATAGTGTACTGATTGAGAGGAAAGAATTTTTAGTTAGTGACCTTTCGGAAATAGTCAATTTTTCTGAAACCTGTAAAGGGAGTGACAATAGGTGATGAGTGACCATACCCAAATAATATTAAGAAATAGTGATATTTGTAGTGATTTGGGGAATTAAAACACTGCCAATTCCTTGATCCTTAGAGAATCATAATGAGTGTATATTAATTTAATTCTTCATACTAGATTCAGCTTATTATTCTAAACCAAAGAAGGTAAAAATAAAAATCCAATTATTTGTATATGAAAAAAATTAAAAAATTAATAATTTTTTTGAGAATTAAAAACTAGAAGTCACCACCCCCACACTCAAGGTATATCTCCTTCAATGTCCCTTCTCAGAAATATAAATGTGTTACAGAGAGAATGTTTATTTTTCTGGTTTTTTCTTATTTTATTTCACATTATATGATGTTGTTGAAGAGAAATGGAGGACATTGTTTTGGATCAATGTTTAATGGATATCATTTCATAATATTTAAAATTTATTTCATTATGATGATGTGATATTCATATGTATTTACATGAATCATTGTGTATATTTTATTGTTCTTAATAAACAAAATACAATTATCTTTGAGACAAATCAGTGAAAAATTAAGATTGATACCACAATAAAAAAGAATAAAATGACTCTCTTATGAATAATTATTAAAAGGATATTACTGAATTTAGATTATCTAAAAGAATGTGGCTTCCATTGGAGAACTAATTTAGAAAATTACAATGGATAGATAAAACAATATACACATCTAAATGTTAGAAGAAGATTGATAGAAGTAGTTAGTGTTATCCAATATAGGTAACCAATTAAATTTCAATTTTTAAGATTAAAACTATTTCAAATAAATATATTTGTAGAATATATCTTGATGATGATAAGAAGTTTTTGATCTGGTGAAGTGGAAGTATATATATGTTTCTAATAAAGGAGTTGTTCATTTATATTCCATGATAATATCACAGTCTCACAATAGATGGTGGAATAATGGGAAGTCCTATATACTCTTTATTATGTTATTATTGAGGATTGTTCTATAGAGAACAAGAGGGGAAACATATAATTTTTGGATGTTACCGTCATTGTAAGTAAACTAAGAACAAATATAATTGAACGACAAATATTCTTTAAGATCACTCCCATGTATATCATAAATATTATATCTAAAAATAATTATATTAAGGAAAATGTAATTCTTATCATAAGCATATTTTGGAGAGAGAAGAAAAAAATAAATTAATCATTCCTCACGTTTGAGTTAAATTGTATAATATTGATGTAAAAGGATGAGATGATCAGTGAACTTAAGTATAGGGTAAAAACAAAAAATGAAAAGGTGAAAATATATCTAAAGTAACCATTAACCAAAAGATGAAATATAGAACTGAAATATGGAATAAAATATACATTCTACAAAAGAATGGGAATCTACTATCCAAAAAAGAATTTTAAACCATAATTAAACTTTTATGGAATACTTGGGAACATTATGAGAATTTTTTTAAGCCTATAAAACAAAAATTAAATGAAAACTACAGATGTTACAAAAACCTATTTGAAGAAGGGAAAAATTAATTATTAATATCATGTGAAATGTTATATTTTTTTTAAAACCAGTCATATATTGAGTTATGATAGTTGAAACAATTTTAGAAAGGAAAAATATTCTATATTAAGACCCTCAAATCCTACGACATATGTGGATTGTGTTTTTCCAAGGAAAATGAATGATTACATAGAAAATTTAAATCAGTTTTCTAGATACAAAATGAGCCTCAATAACACATGAATAATGTTAAAAAATCAATATACTCACAAAAAATATACTGGAAGAAAGTAAATGAAATGATGTAAGAAATTTGGGATTCACACTATCTCTGAGAAATGTGTAAGAGCATCTGTATAATAATACAGTGACAATGAAAACTGAGTCCATGATAGTACATATGTAAATTGATGAGGAATGATAACTAAATGGTCACCCACTATCCACTAAATGGAAATCAATGAATCTTGGTAGATGATTCCTTCAATAAAAAAAAGGATAGAGAGTTGGTCCACTAGAAATATTGAACATGTATATGTTTAATCAAGTGTGATCAATTACCTAAATATCAAAAATCCAAATCGAATGAAGATGCTAATTTTAATATCTATGTAGCAATTTGTGAAAATATTTTCCAATAATGAATATTTAAAGAAATGGGTTAATAAAGCTATAAATAATATAATACCAATATGAATATGATTTCAAAAAGATTAAATAATTCCATTAAAAATTATAATATTAAAAGGAAATGTGGAAGGTGAAGGGTTAGCCTATCATAACTAGACCCATTCCTCATCTTGATAAAATATTTAGTACCCCACTCCCTAGGTTTTTCATTTTTAAAATTATTTATAAAGAGGAGTTGAATTAAAGGGGAGATACAGTCCATGTAGTGATTTTTCATGAAATTTGTTTTTTTTGGAATTGAGTAAATATTATTTTATTATTAGAAGAAGTATGGACAAAACATTATTTTTTGGTTTCATTGGAATAATTGGTCTTTACTATAAAGGTGCATACATTTAGGTAATTTATACATTGAAATGTTCTTGGAAGAGGGAATGAATGGTGAAATAAAAATATTTTAAACATTATATAAACATACCAATGTGATAATATAAAATACCTAGTCCATTATTTAGTACCAAGCCACAAATGTTTTTTATCTGGCCTATAAAATGATGAGATTCATGGGATGAAAAAAATTAATACCATTTATATTCATATATTTTGTTTTATAGTATTTTTTATAATCCACTAATGATTTATAGGATTAAAAAATATGCATAGATGAAGGAGTTATTATAAAAAAATCAATCCCCAAAATAAATCATCACAAGATTTTGTGTTCAGCATAAGTCAGAAGCTAAGATTTTTATCAAATTTTAAGAGATTTTCATCCTCATTTTATATTTGTGCATCATATAAACTGTTACAAGATCATTAGTATAAATTTTTTTGAACATGTAATTTTCAATGGATATTTGTTCCAAAAAGGGATACTATTATCACAACCATGTGATTTATTGTTTATTTCCAATACTTTCAGGTGAATGTTATTTATATCTTCAGTTATGTGTTTTGAAGTGAAAAAATAAATATTTTGTGACTTTTTTATTTATATTTATGAATTACATGTAAAATATTGAGGATATTATCCAAAGGATATATTTTCTTACATTTATATTAGGTTAAATTTGAGAAGGTTACTAATTGAATAATATAATGAAATTTGAGAGTTATACTCAATAGATTTAATTATTTTTCATTCCTTACATGGTAATTGTGTTTGAGTTTTAAGAACATGAGTTTCCGGGGGCTATATATTTTGACTAGAAATTATTTTCAATTGGAAAATAGAGTATTTGGTTAATCTATATGTTGTTGATTCTAATGATCGATGTTGATTACAATTAAATGGTTTTGAAATTGTAGATAAATTTATCCCAATTCTTAATAGGGTACATGACAGTCATGTGGAATCCTGATTTTATGCTAAAAATGGAGTGGTATTTGATCATTCATTTAGTTTCATCACATACTATTGGAGGAGATAAATTATAGAAAAGTGGTAATAAAAGATCATATTCATAGAGGCTGTTTATGATGAAATTTGGATCCCAATATATAATTTGGAGATTATTATTTTCCCCATGATGGAAGGTAATTAAAGAATAAAATTTTCATTAGGTTCAAACCATTTTGATATTTTCAATAAGGGAAATATTGATCATTTTAATTTCATTGAGAGGAATGAGGATAAGATGTTATATAGAATTGGTGTGTCACATTTTTAATAAAATCCCTGTTTGGATATTGTTGGAACCACAATGTTTTGTGTTTAATTTGTATAAAATAAGATTTTTGATGAAATGAATTAATAGTGTAGTGACTTTGGACTGGTTTACAAGAAGTGAGTTGTTGAAAATAACTTGTTTGAAGGAGGTTATTAGTAGTAAAAGTGTTATCATTAATAGAATTATGGTTTGAATAAATCTATATGGATGAAGGAATTATATATGAATCCTATATTGTATTTGAAGAATCTTAAAGAAAATAGAAAATCAAGTGAAAAGAATTCCATCATGATTTTATGACTGAAAATAGTATTCCCAAAATGAGAACGGTGGAAAATACCTGCCATTATTTTCTCTATGTTTGAGTTCATTTTTACATAATGAATGTAGTTAATTAAATATGTGGTCATTTATATACTTTTGGTTTGGATAATTCATTACATTGAGGACTTAATGGTTTAGATGGAAAATATTAACAATAATCCAGGACAAATCTATAATAGTGGTCGTGTTTCATTCCAAATGGATAGTGGTTTGTCACTATGGAATAACACATCATGTCTTGTGTTTTAGTTTCATGTCTTATTAATGGTAAATATAAAACATATAATCAATAGGAAATGGAGAATTAAAATTAACAAATATACTGAATATGACCTATGTACCTTGGTGTAAGGAATTTAGGAATTTCATTGGGATTTTTTTTGTTGATATTCTACCCATGAGAGATAGTGAGCACAATATGGGAATAGTTGTGCCTAGTGAATGGTATTTATTGTAGTAATAATTTCTAGATCATCATTATTCATAGAGAATAGTAAAATGGTCAATAGTCCATGAAAATTGGTATTTCAATGGTAGATTTTTTAGGAAATTCATAGGTCAGACCAGGGTTTCTAGATATATGCCATTTTGGAATGTGTTTCAACAAGATTTATGACAAATCCATAGATTCTAAATCACATAATGATTGAATGGATCTTAAAATCTTCAATAATATGTTTCCACAAATTCAGTCCATGATTCAATCTAAAATTTAATTAAAATTTAAATGATTAATAGGTTGGTCAATTGAAAATTAATTCAAATTTTATGGAGAGATATTTTGATCATTGATGTAGTTATTTTATTTACTACAATAATATATAAATTACAAATAAATATGGGATGTTATGAATCACAATATTGGATTAAACATATTTAAATTTGAATGCACATAATATATTTTCTAAAAGGAAATATCAACAACCAAGATATAGTTATATTACACACATCAATATTGGAATTTTGGAGGATAACATAAGTATTTTTCTAAGATATGGTAAGGAAAAGGAGAGGGATATTGTTCCATTATGAGGACATGAATTCCAAGAAGAAGGAGGTTGTTGTTTGGATAGTTGTAATGGAATTTTAGAATTGTCAATAATGATAATGGAGTATAAAAAATTCAGAGTTCTATGATTTTGAAATAGTATCCAAGAGGACACCAAAAGTGATTTTATATACTATCAAGGATGATATAAATTATTAGTTTTTTTTCAATGGTACAATGATATGTACATTTTTCATCTATATTTTGATGGGGTTTTTACTTGTGATTTCTATAGGGTTTTTTTTATTTAATTAATATTTCTGAATAATGTTATTTGTTAATGGATTTTTAAGATTTCATTGAAAAATTAAACAATAAAGAATCTAGAAAAAATGGACCATCATGAAGTCACATCATGAAACATTATGTAATTCCATGAAAAATCATAGGATTTGAAAAAAATTACTTTTTTGTCATTGAAAATTTCTACATTTGAATTTAACATTCATCATATCAATAGTCTATGTCATTACATACAAAAGTAAACACGTTTGGAATTTTTTTGGGGATTTCTCTTGGGGTATGATACATAAAACATAAGGATGAATATAACTATTATAAGAGGGAGATTCCAAAAAAAGTAAAATATTCATTCAGGAGAAAGTCGTTTGAATGCCCAAATTGCATCTATAGGGTCCCAACCTGAATTCCATTATCCATAGTTTAGTTTTTATTCTAAATTAATATTTTTTCATTACCATAAAATGATTCACTTTTTAATTCAATTATAATTTCTCCTATCTATATCTTCCATCAAATTCTCTATAAAGTTTTTTTACTTTTCAATATTGATCTCCTGATGAAGATTGTCTGCATCTGTATGGGAGGGTTGAATCTATCAAATTATGTTTGTATCATTTGGAAATATTTATGTTTTTACTCTTGTAATTATTATATTCAATTATTAATATGATTTAATTGATTCTTAATGTATTTTTTGTGAAATCAATTAATTTTTGTTTTTTTGTAGTAGATGAAAAATGCACAATTAAGGTAATTAATTCATGAACATAGAATTGGGTTTTTATTTTTGAAATTGAAAATGGTCATAAGGAATAATAGTCATTAAAATTCATATTTAAATGATGATTTTAAATTTTTTATGTTGATTTATTCATTTTTACCATTTATCATATGAATAAAAAGTATTGCTTGGGAATCTAATTGATATAATTATTTCTCAAGTGTATACAGAATTGAAAATGTAAAAATCTCACATAGAAACTGATTTCTATCACTTCTAACCTTTTCCATTTGAAATTAACTATTCCAGTTTTCATGAATAATTTAGTTTAAAAAATTTAATTGAAAATATGTTGGCTTAAAAAGTGGTCCACTATTTTTTGGAGGTGTCATAAACTATGTGGGATCGACTATGTACTTCCACTATTCTATTCTATATAGTTAGAGTGATTATGATTTTTTTTAATTTCATGTTTCAGATGTATTTAATGAATCCCATCAGATTCATTAAAAAACATAACCATATACTATATAAATTCAATTGTTTCCCAATATATTAGTCAGAGGAAGAAAGTGTGAGGGTGACCATTAGGAGGTAGTCCTTTGTCTGCAAACTTGTAAGGGGAGCTACCCTATGGGAGGAGTATCTGAGCCTAAACCACAACAATGATAAATTATATTTTTAGTTATTTATTGAGTTAAATAGTCATTTATGTTTTTGGGATTAGTCTAGTGTGAGAGAAAAAATATATTCTATTTATTTTATTTATTTTACAAATCTACACTAAAGGTGCTAAAAAAAAGTAATATACAGTAAAATGTTTTAGTATAGTTAATTCATTTTGATAAATGTTTAAATTCAATATCATAACATCTAGTCATTATTTTAAGTGGTAATAATCTATTTCTATAGGGATTCATCAATGAAAAACTGTTTGAATTTGTTCGTTCATCATATACACTAATATACCACCCTACTCGAGTGTACATCACTCTATGTACCATTTAGGGACTATAAAGACCTTATTAATTACTATTTATTTGATCAATATATGAGAGATAATTATTTATAAATTTATATTATACATATAAAAGATATATGTATATTGTATCATCAGTTTATAACTGATTTTATCTTTTTTTTCAATTTTTATTGTAATAAAATGGTTTCCAAGGGTGTAAAATATCATTTAAGCCCACATAATTAATTAATTATATATGGTTATCATTTTAGGGTTTCAGTTTTTTTAAATTGGTTTATTTGAAATCTATGTCGACAAACTCCTTGATCATTGAGTATTTTTTAAAATGTTAATAATGATTTTAATGTTAAATTATCATAACATTTATATAAGAAATGATATTAATTATATAAAATTGATGATCTTATTTTTTAATTGAATAAAGAATATAAAATTTTGTTTGACATAATCTATGTATTCTTATTTTATGGGTTTTATTTTTTTCAACCAATCTATAAAATGAAATGAGAAACTTTTGACTTTATTTATATATTATATTTATATATTATATTTATATAACAGTAAAGTATTAAAAATGTACACTTTACATTAGGTTACATGAATCTCTTCTCTTTAAAAAATATAATGGGAAACACCTTGTGTACTAGTAGGGTTCAAAGGAAATGTACCATGATGTGTTATGAGGAGACTCACCCTAACATTTCATAGATTTTTTAGAATGTGCTTGTAGTTTTTGATTAAACTAGCTAGTTTGATATGAAACTCTTTATAGAGTCATATTCAAATATGAACATGTATTCATATGGGTAATGATATACATATTTATAAAAATTTGATCATGTTAATGTATAAGATGAAAATTATGATTATAGATATGGACATGAAAATTTTAAGGATCTCGGGACTCCCTACCTTTGTACCATAAGTGATCTCTACCTTATTTGTATTTATCTATATTTATTATAAATTACTTTTCAATTATTATATATCAATATATAAATACATTATTAACAAGATTCAGTATTTTTATTACATTCCTATTAATTCACTTATGGATATAATTGTTTAAAGGAAACACCACGTTATTTGATTTAAAATAAAGATAAAAAAATATATTTTTTATTCTTTATAAAACTAATACATATGTATTTTCAATGAAAATAAATCTGTAGAATATTTTTTGGAATACTACAGGACATTCTATAACAACTTATATACACACAATTCTGTCTATGAAACAATTTATTTCTTTTATCATATTTTAAACATCTGACCATTAGTCTTGATTATAAGTGGATAATTACCTCAGTTTTAAGGAAATGATGGTCATGAAACATGAAGGGACATGTTTATTAAAAATATAAATTAGATATTTATGTCACCATTTCACATTATTTTCTGTTAGAAATGAAATAACTATCACAATTTTATAATCATTTTTATCTTTTATTTTAAATGAGTGGTTGTCGATTTCATTGATTATTTTCCATGAGTCACATGTATTAATTATATAGAGTAAAGGGTAAATAATTCATATCCATTTTGTTACGATCATCTGGGTAGTTGTTTTCATCACATGGTGAGTGGGAACATGACATAGGCTTTATTATATACCATCTTGGGTTTGATGGAAGTTATCCTATTTCGTATGTTAAAACATAAGTAGTTTATTGCAGGATTTCATTCATCTAAGGCCTCTCAAGTATGATATTCATTCTCGATGATATTTACCAACACCCAACTTATTGGATGTGGGATTGGGGTAGAAAACATAACATAACAACATGCCTAGGTAGGACAACATTGGGGAAGCTCATACAAGATATGATCAAAGTGGATAATTATAACTATACACAAGATCTTACTTGAGTTTTGATATTCATCCATGATTACCATCCTAAGGATATATTTAATAGAAAAACTGGTAAAGGATGATTCAGAACTATATTAAAATTTCAATGTAAAATATGTCAACCTAAGGATAGTAAAATCACAATAATAATGATATGATAACGTCATATATAATTCTACTATTTTATGTCTGTAAGTGAATATAAAATCATGATTCTTAAATTCATTTATAAATTTGAATTTTGCTGAGAAAATATAATAAAAAACAACATATTGTGAAAATATTTTATCTAATATTCATGTATTGAAATGTATAGTATAAGAATTATAACAAGAAAAATAAATTAGAAACTAGTTGAAATTAATTTCATACAATATTTTTATAGAAGAAAAAAGTGAACTCACATGAGATCCCAAGAATACCAAAAAACAATTTAGTTTTATTCCCTAAAATGACTGAAACTACTTATTATCATTATTACGTAAATAATTTATATGGATGAGTTTAAGGAAAACCATTTACATAATGTGGTTATACCCCAAAGGCAATAGGGAAATGACCCCGCCAATTGTTGTTAAGTATTGAAAAAGCACCAATGTAATTAAAACATGACGATGTCTATCTTTTTGACATGGTATACAAGTGAACTGATAATGATTATAACATTTTTCAAATAGAATTTTATATCTTTATCAATAATACACTATGTAAAAGTTTAAAATCATTGAAGAATATTTTATATGGAGGGTAATGAGGCGTGATGATTAACTAATTGGGTTTTATGTCATTGATTTCCAAAATCATAATATATTTTTTAGTTTGATTATGATGAATAAATTTTGTGTGAGGAGATATAAATTTCTATGATTTTATAAATAAATATAGTATGATTCATCTATTTTTCATATGTACTGATCTTAATATATTTATATATCATTTTTTATTAGAAACGAATCAATTGGGAAATAAATAAATAAATATATATTTTCTTCCACATCACTACTGAAAACAATATGCGTTAAAATATATTTTACCTCTTCTCTGTAGTATTAAGATTTTAAAAATAAACAATCCATAAGTTATAAACTGTAAAATATCCTCCTAGTGATACTCCTAACACATTTAGAGTACATTATGTAACCACTAATTAATTTATGATTAATCTCCAGAAGTAAAAATTATAATGAAGATAATGAATATCAATATTTTTTGGGTTTTATAATATTATATGAACATGTTAGATACAAACAATGAAAGATCATGAAGATCATATATATGACTAACTTAAATAATGTGTATTATAAGTGTAAATATATTTATTTTATCTCAATTAATAATACTTATTGTTTTATTTATCAAGGCTCTCTCAGGGATTATATTTACTCATGAATGTACCATAATTAATGGTGAAAACATAAATTGAAAATACTTTGAAGATAATATTTTTCCTTACCATGTAGGGGAATCTTGTTAATAAAATATGATATGTTTCCTCGTAATTCATAATGAAATATTTTGATAATTAATTTTCTATATTATAATTGATATCATATTTCTATTTTTGATAAAATAGTATTTATATACCTATATATCTAACAAGAGTTCATAATAGTGAAGAAAATTGGAATCCAAATAAATTTTCAATATCTCATGTTTACCTCTACTATGTAAATTCATGTCATATGTATAAAATAATATGACTAACCATAATAATATAATAATATTATGAAATGATATTTTGAGTCATTTAGGATAAATAATGATAAAAAATATATTTTTAGATTTAAAAATAATTGTGAATTAATTGTTATAGGAGTTGAAATCCATTGGAGAGAATCAAAAATTTAATTAATGTAATTAATTCTATTAAATGTACACTTATGATAGAATTTTTTTCTCTTCATGATATAATGATTTTTTTTATATGATTAAAAAATTTTAGTTACCGAGAGTTTCATAGCATTAAGTTAAATAATTTACATCATCACTAGAAACATTGGAAGTGAATTTCAAATATTTATTTGCAATATCATTTAAATAATATATATTAATACACTAACATACTATTATGAATATATCATATTTTAGGAAATTTGGATCTATAAATTGGTTATGTGTATTATTTTTTTGTTGGGGGATATATTACATGTGTTTTAGATGATGATAAATAAATTGTTTCAAATTCCTTATCTAAAATTATTCCACAAAACCATTTATATGAAACTAACAATACTTATATAAATGATTCTATTATAACGTGTTAAAAACTAATAATATTATTTATCAAATATAATATAAATGTGATTGAGTGAATTGTATAAATTAAATGTTTATTATGATTTAAAAATAATAAAAAACAATTTTTATGAAGAAGAAATTTAATATATCAATATGAAAAATACATTTTCATATATTTTCCAATAAATTTCATTACCAAGTATAAATTATTTTGTTTCATTAATTCGTATTTAAGATACATTTAAATTTATAGATTATTTATAAAGTCCTTAATAATAATCAAATTTTGTGTACTTAAAAATGAATATTTATAGTTAAAATGAATTTATGTAATGTGTGATGTGTTTAAATTAGTAATATATTAACAGTTCTCCAAATTAAAATTATTTTTTAATAGAAATAATATTATTATAATTAATGTTCATCCTTCTTTTTATATGAGTTTATGTAATTTATAATTTTCATTTTCGTTATTTATCATGATGGTAATATTGAATAAATCAACAATATATAAATCCTTAATGGGTTTAACAATATTGATTAATATTTTATGTTATAAAAGATTCACCAAATTATATAAATTAATATAAGATTTTAATAAAATAATTTCAATTTGATATAACCATTTCAATAAATACTTAAATAATTAATAAGATAAATATTATTTCATCATTCCGTGACATATATAAATTGTTCCTCATATTTTTTTTTTCAAAAATATTATAAAATTTGAAGAATTTTTTAAAATAGTATAATACATGATCATAGAATATATGAAAATTAAAATTATTTTTAATTAACATTCCAAATGAATAAATGATATATTTTGGAATTATTTTACATATTCTAGACAATGAACGTATTGTGTGATTGAATATATAATTTACAAGAGTGATATATTTTACAAATGAGGGGATAATAAATAAATTATTATTCATTGATGGATAAAATGTAAACACTAATTTAATTATTCATAAATGATATTCATATTAATGTGTATATGTAACTTATAAATAATATGATAGTTATTATATGAAATTTCATACATGTAAATTTCCTTTCTAGATAATTAATATTCAAATGGAATAAATTATTATATATTCGAAAATTAAAATAATAAATACAAAATTATGATAACATATATTTATTACAAAATAGTCTAATTGTCATTTTTTGGTATTCCAAAAAAAACATCAGTAATATCCTCAAAACATGTTTAGATTATTGTAATTCATTAAACCTGTAAAATATATTCTTCTGTTATGTTTAATTATTCATCATATTTGAATAAATATTGGATTAACTATGAATAATTATATTCCAGATGATATACTTTAAGATAATGGAACTGGTACAATGAAAATAAAATGTGGATATATCAATGGTGATAGGAAAAAACATATCTCATAAAAATTTATTTTACCATTTATCATTATAATATTGGTAAGACAAATATGTACCAAGTTATATGAGTTGACAATGTTTTGTACTTTTTCACAAATACATTGCTAACTAAACCTTTTAAATATATTTATAAAATTATGATGTGAATAATTCATTGTATATAATGATTAAATTAGTTGGAGTTGTGAATTTTTTTATCTTCTTTGATTAATTTTGCAATTCAATATGTGATTTATTAAAAAATATTTTCAATGAGGTACCTTAAAAATCACAAAGTAATTTATTTAATTAGTCTATATTTAAAAAAATTGTAGATTGGAAATTCTTGTCAATATTTTTTTTGTAATGAAATTTATATTAATAATGATCAATTTATATATTTGAAGGATTCAATTTTTTAGCAGACTCTAATTTAATGATAAATATTTGATATTTAATTTGTTTCTAATTATTCATGGTCATTGTTATGACAAATATAAATTTTTTAGGATCTAATAAAAATGAATTTATAATGTAAGGATTACTATAAATAATTCAATCAATTTTATAATTATTATTACAATGTTCTGATTTCGATAATATGAATCCAAATTGAATTAAAAATAATTAAATTTGATAATATGTTTTTCAAATTGCAATTTCATTCATAATATTCTATCACTTCAAATACATTGGTACACTATCCAAATAGTTTTAGAGAAAAATATTGTTGTACCAATATTAGATTGATGAAATCCATTTCTGTTAATGTACATAGAACTAATATTTGAATATTTATATTGAATGAACTTGTAAATCCCTATATTTACTAATATTTGTGCATGTTTGGTGATTCTATGAGCATTCCCATTAAACCCTTAAATGTTCTTTCCCTAAAAATTATATAGTTGTTGGGAGACAGAGAAAACTACTAATTTAACAATTGTTTTAAGAATTATTTCATCTATAGTGTAATATTTAAAGCTCGATATCCTAAAAAAATTTAGAACCATTATTTGTGGAAATAGAGAAATAAATTATGATCTTTGAAATTTAAATTTAAAAATGCTTGGATTGTTTTAATATAGTCATTAAAATATTCATATAATAGTTATTTTCATTTTGTAGTGTGATTTCTTGGATGAAAAAACCAGGTATATTCGTCATATTTTATAAATTTTATAAATAATTTAACATACATTTGCATACAATGATAGAATTTATATAAATTGTTCCCAATTTAAATAAATATAAAAACACGAAATGTGATTTTATGATTAATAGTCATCATCTTATATATATATATATATTGAATTAATTATTTATGGGATATCAATTCATCAATTAATATAGATATTTCATGTATTGAAAATTTCTAAAATAATGATCATTTTGGTTTTATATGTTTTTTATTATCAAAATGAAATAAGTGTCTACATAAAGGAATATTTACAGAACATTATACCATATAGCTTCATTGCCTATTTCATTTTAATGAATCCTCTCCTATACAATATTTTTGGGATATTGGAGGGTGTTGTGTGATGTATCATAGAGAACATGTGGATTGAAATTGATATTTTGTTTTGAAGATATCATAAATAGATTTCACATGGTGAAACATGATTAGTTGTTATCCCTAATATTATATAGAGGAATAAATTTTTTCATTCACATTACATATGATATTCAAGTTATCATGATAAATGTTAGGAATGAATTAAAACAACCAATGGGTATCATTAGTGCTAGAGGGATTACCTGGACCAAAAATGATGTGATTTGACCATCATGTTATTTGGGAAGGGGTTGGCCCTAGAGATTTTGAAATGACTAGTGCAATTTATCTTCTCATCATGTTAATTAAAATCATTCTACATAAATTTTGATAATTAAAATACATAATATTATTGTTGAAAATAATCATAGACAAAATTATGATAATATGATGAATAAATATTAAAAAAACAAGTAAACACTTATAGTATATTGATTTTTCTGATTAAGAACTTTATTTGTACTATCAATGATCAAAATTACAATTTCAAATGCAGATACATTTTTCTAGAATACCTTGATGATATTAATCATCAAAAGGATTATTATAATCTAAATTATTTCCTATTTGAGACCACACCATATAGGAAATTCATTATAATAAAAGAATCGTGGATGGAAAAGATATATTTAAAATGGGAAACATTGGAGTATTTTTTGACTACTATTAAATAACAATACGCCACGATTATATAGTTTATACATATAACATAAAATCCTTGTAATTAAACCTCTTTCAATTTATTTCATTCTTTTTACAACATTATAAAAACACCCCATTTCTCACTCTCCCTTTTATAACATTAATTTGTTACATTGTATCAATTTTAAAAATATCCTTATCCCCTACGAATCGTGAACATAAATAAAAAAATATCATCTGACATACATAAATTTTAATCAAAGATAATTTCATGAGAAATTATATTTTTTTATTCCCAATACTCAATAACAATAAAAAAGAAAAAATTGTCATTTATTATATATATAGATAATTATTTTTCACAAAATTTAATATAATACAAACTAAAAATATCCAAATTAAACTAAATATTGTATGATTCTCATTCCTTGAACTGATAATGTCATGAACTGTGATCTAAAATGGGAAACTGAAATCTAAACTCTTTGGGATTTTATCAATCCAAAATCTTTCACATATTATCTATTAAATTTAGAAAAGATGTATATTAATATATTCAATGTTTTCATTTTATATATAATGATGAACCATAATATATTGAACATAATAATATTATATATCCTGATTTAGAGACATTTAATTCATTAATTATTCTTCCCTATATACATGAACATAATAAATATAAATCATCCGAGAAAGTCAATGAATTTATTTTGTCTCACTGACTTGAGAAAAATAGTGTTTTTGGTGATCATATGAGTTGAAAATTACCATATTGTTTAAAAAATATATCATAAATTTTTTTAACATACATAACTATTCTCACATAAATATATTCACTTCAATAACACAACTAGGATGCAAGTGTATGATAATTCACATATAAAGAACCTTGAAAACCCCATGTCAATTTATTTTGTGATGAAAAAAATTCCATGTAATACCAATGATATATATGAAAATAAAATCCATTTAGGATTATTGAAAATGAATCAATTAAGTAAAAAATTTCTCAAAGTTGTATACAATAGTGAACTTGTGATCATCATATAATTTATATTCATAATAATATTATCCTTTAAATACCCTTGGGAAATTAATGTTTAAAAAACCCATTGGTGATTTTAATATCATCATTGATCTATTTCATTTTCAAAATATTACATGATAAGATCTTTATTGTTAATAATGTTGGAAATATATAAATAAAAGGAACACGTGGTAAATTTGTCTTGGTTTTTTAGAGAGGAAAATTAACACTAGAAAAACTCATTTCAAATCGTAATATTATTTTCAACTCTAATATGTCACCCATAAGGTAATAACCATGTGTGTGTTGGGAAATGAACCAAGATATGATGAGAATACCATGAGGATAATTTTCAATGTTAATTACTTGGGGAGATCGGGTTAGAATTAAATGGTTTTGGACATAATACCATGCCAAAAGTGTTGGTACAGAACCTCATTGAGATTTTTGGGGATCCCAAAGTTGATGATATGATTTAGGTGGGTGGGGGTGAAACGCCATTATAAAACATTGAATAAAAAACTTATTAATGAAACCCATTTCAATAGAGAAAGACCATTCTTTTAAAGAGTTTACAAGATATTTCCCATATTTTCATGTGTTTTTTGTTAGGAATGTATTGTATCTACTATACTATAACACCCAATTATATCCTGGTATTTTATCTTCAATATCATCACAAAACACCAACTAGGATTCGATATCACGTAAGATTTATTTTCTTGGAAACAACACATTAGTGCTAAATTATATAAATGATATATTGATAACTAATACTTTAAATATAGTAATATAAATAGTTATAAATAATTTTTAAATGTTATTTATATTTTTTTCACCTAAATAAAAAATATTTATAATGAAATGTATAAGTTTCAAAAAAATTGTTATATGTTTAGAAATACTATTTTCTTAAAGGATCTAGTTTTCATGTCCTTTTGCGAAGAATCATAAAATTTATTTTAGAGAAATTTAGAAATTTAATTTTTTAAAATATACTTCTTTTTTTAATTCATAATATGAAATTTATCTTAGTATAATGGTTTGGTATTTTGCTAAAAACATTCAATTCTGGATGAATAGTGAAAAACACTACATTATTGTCAAAAACCCGATTATTTCATTTAAATAATTATTTAAATTTAAATTGATTTTAAAGTCACAATTGATAAATGATAAATATATTAGCCTAATTTTTGTAATTGGAATGATTTTTTATTAGATTTCGATATAAAAATTCCTTGAACTTTTTTAATGGGTTTTTACCCATCTTCTCGCCACATTGGAAAATAAAAATTTAATGTAATTTTACCGCTAATGAATTGAATTTTTAAAATACTACATATATATTCATAATAAGTATGAAAAAACAGGTCTAATTTTATAAAATATATTTTTGGTGAATTGTTTCATTTGAATTTTATTTACCATGGTTAAAGGTAAATATGGTAATTAACGTTAACATAATATTATAATAATGTAAAATTTTCCTAACAATTGCCCTAATTTAATTTGAAAATTTCTTAGACCAAAATATTTCATAGGTAAAAAATATGATCCTTTTTCACTTATTTTAGATGAGGGAAGTTATTATATCTTATTTAAAGAAGCGTTAAAAGTGTCATATTCAAATTTTAATAAATAAATCATTTTTAATATAGGGTCATACATAAGATAAATTATACACTAAATATGAATTATAAATATATAAAATTTATCTACATTATGATAATTTATTAATAATTTTTTACATTCAATAATTAAATTTAATTGTGACATAATGACGATGCAATAATTAATTTATTAAAGGAAGAATCAAATAAATGATATTAATAATATTAAAAAGAATGAAATTTAACATAATTAATGACATAAACTAATTTTATAGATAGTTTATACATTTTAGTGACATATTGGATGTATTGGTTTGAAAATATCCTGTTGTTTTGATATTTTTAAAAATGTAAATACGAAATAGTATTAAAATTGACATAAATGATATTTTAAAATAAATACAATTTTATTAAATGATAGAAAAATCATAAAAATATAAGGTTGTAAAAAAAAACTTGTATATTGTCGTATATTTCCTAAATTATCCTATTGAGGTTATTTTAAAATTTTATATTAACTATAATATCCATAGAGTGTAAAAATACAAGAAGTCGCGGTAAGAGTTAAATTATTTAACAAAATGAAAAATCCTAAAGATTAGGTTAATATTTGGACTTAAAAATGAATAAAATACATTGGTTTAGATTATTTAAACATATAATCTAGTTATAATAAAAATAAATCACTTGAGAGCTATTTGAAACCAAAAATAATTTTATAATAAATTTTTATTTTAAGATCTTCTAAAAGTTTCCTCACCTCTCTTATAAAAGGACACTTCTCATTATATTAATTGACACCTCACAACCCCCTTGGATCAGCCAAAACCTTCCCAAATCCTCTAATAAATTCCTTAACTACATCCTATATTCAAAAACTTGAGATGAAATCCTTCTTATGGAGTCCTTTTCTAAAAATCAAAAGAGGATACCTGAAAAGAGGTAATTGTTTTATCACCACTTTAAATGTTCTTTTCTTCTTCTACATAGTTTTCATATGTTGTTTCCATAATAATGTAATAACTCTAGAATATATTCCATTATGATATTATTTTATTATTATGGGACAACCATATTCCACCTTTTACCCAACCTAAGAAAAACAATATCACCAAGTGTACGTACGTACGGCTTACCATCTCTACGCTGCGGTGTTAACTGGTTTTCATTACACTATATTTATATGGGTATAACGATGAATAAAATGGATTTAAATAATAAATATGACATTATATGGTTTCATTAAAAATCATATTTTTATTGTTTTGAGAAATAAGTTTCACTCACCACCTATTTCTTGTGTGTAGGGAATGTACTTCCCATATTATATTTGATATCATGAAAAAAATAATCATCATTGTATTCAATGATTCGTATGATGATATTTGGATTTTTATTTAAATGATCAAACTAGTATGATATTATTTAAATTCTTAAATAATAAATCCTTTCCCCATTTCAATATTTTTGATATTATCACACTTACTTATTTTTATGTATATAAGGGATAATAAAGAAAATTTTATGAATCTTTTTATTTTTATTAAAAAAATAAAAAATAAATCCATTATGGTTTTTTTATAAGTGTTAATTTCATGACCTCTTTATTATCTGAGGATGTTTATATAGAAGTATCTATAGGGACATTTTTATCATCCATGTACATGTTTGGTAAAAATGTATTTCTAAAAATAATTACAATTCTTTGAAAATTGTTGAAAGTCATTTTTACCTATATTTGACATCTTATAAAAAATTTAATGGAATACTTATATCATTTTCCAAAGAAGGTTCTTTATGACCTTTTTGAAAAATTAAGGAATGAAAATTTTTAAATTATATGGCATGATAGTCTATTCCCACCGTCATGGCACCTTAATTTTTTGAAGCTTCCCAGACAAGATTAAAATTTTATTTTTAAAAGAATTGGTTTCTTTTACAAATTTTCAAGATTTTAAATGATTTAAAAATAAACAAATAGTTTTTCTCTCAAAGTTTATTAATGATTTTATTAGATTATTTTCATCCATGTAAACATAAATTGTTATATTTTATACTTAATTAAGGTTTATTTATTATGATATAGTATTCCAAATTGTATTGAAGAGTTTATGATATGTTTAACTGTGGATGTGTTATTATGATACGATTTATAGTATATGGTTAAATTATTAACATTTCATATGATAGTTTTATTATGAATGTTATGTTTTTCATGTTTTACCCTTTTCATGTGAGGAATTCATTGGATATAGTAAGTAATGGGTTGGGGACCAGTTAATGATTGCCATACATGTTGGGGACCCGTTATTGAAATCCTATATATGGATCAATATTTCTCATGAGGAAAACTAATTTTCATTTTTACTAATGTCTTACTCTTATTGTCCTAGAACGAGGCCTTGGCAGTATGTATGACATTATGCATTCCCACATTATGAGATATGTAATTGATATTATATGTAATTATTCGACAAGTATAATAACCATGTGAATGTTTAAATGGAATTATTTGATTTAATATATCCATATTATGGTGATGAATATGTTAAAAAGGCTTATATTTTAGTTTTTATAACTTGCCTAAAATATTTATTGTTATTCATGATAGCATGCACTATATTGTTTATCCTTACTGAGCATATGAGTTCACCCGTTTCTTATGTTTTGTTTTCCCTAGATGATAAGGATGGTTTTATGATGGATATATAGTGTTAAAATAGAAGAATAATAGCATTCACAATGGATTATCAAAGATGTATTTTAGGTTTTTAATTCTAATGTACGGTTGATGAATGCAACCTATTTTCTAAGGCTGATAAACTGATCATTACTTGAGGATTTGATTCCTTGTAATCATAAAAATTAATTAAAATAATGCACCATCTCTATGTTTCTAGGGGCGGGGAGTTATAGTTGGTATCAAAATAAGTTTTGCAACAACCATGAAATCTAGATTTAGAAAACATTGATTAGGGATAATAACCCTATGATTGAAATTGAGAATAATTATATTGGAACATCCTAAAATTTCGGTAATGCATAGATTATGTGGGTATTCCTATAAAATACATCCTTGTATAGATACTGAAAGTGGACGTGGTTCTGGCACAAATGTTACTTAGAGTAATAAATCCGACAAGGTGTTCGGGGCTTGACTTGGGGTAACATGGTACATTACAATCGACCTTACTATGCACCTGGTTTGAAACTCCCATGGGATATTCTTAGGATAATTCACATTTTCTTTACAAACTATTATAAAGGATTAAAGAGTAAATATAACCCAAATGAAACCTTTTTTATGATTTTGAGACTAGATACATATAAATATTCAATTTATGTTAATCATTTTTGTACATTTCGGATAATTTATTATGATATGATTAAACATGTATATGCCATAATTTAGAAATGGTTCCCAGTAGAAGAAAAGTGAACCTCACTAATGCATGTGATCTAAAGAGTATGAAAGATAATATATATCATTGTATTAATAAAATAATTTTAATCAAAATAATCTCCCAAACATTCTCATCAAATGAGTAAATAATATCAAGTTATAGTGGGACATGTAAATAATACCCTTTGTATTATGGCTTCGGAGGGAAGAATTAGAATAAAGGATTGTTGAGAAAAAATTGGATGAAAATAATATGGTTATGATGTATTCTCCAACATGTTATAATTGTGGAAGGAAACAACCCAATTCCTGCTAGATATTGAAAAAAAATTATTAATTGTGGAGAAAAAGGAAACCTTAATCATGATTTTAAGGGAAAAAATAAATTTTAAACGTTCAATTCTTCAACTGTAAGAATATGGGGAAATATGGAAGATAATTCTTCAAGAATAAAAGGAATATAACCCAGAATCCACTAATAGATAACACTAAATATTATGCTTCTACCAAATTTGAAGAGGACTATTTAAGGTTCTTATTTGGGGATTCTTTAGTTTGAGTATTTTATCAATGATATACTGGTATTATGAATTTTGGAAATAAATAAGGGTCGTATTGTATAATTATTTCATTACAGATTTGAAATCACATGGTACCAAGTAAAGTAACACAGTTGCAAGTTATACAATGTGGAAAACATATTATTGAGGTAATGATAACCCTTAATATGTAGGAGAATATGATTTTGGAATAAAGGGATGATTGATTTGGATAATATATATTGGATATTATTGAATTCCTTGGAACTCATTAATGGTCTTTTTATTCAATCATTGTTGGAGTTTACAAAATTTCTGACTTTAAAGATTTTATTTAGTTTTCTATGTTTTACAAATGGAATAAAGAAGCACAGATGTATTAAAATATGTTTTGTGGAAATTTAGTGTATTAACATATTTTAAGAGAATACATGATGAAGTTATTCACATTCTTTTTAAGTGACAACAAAGACCAGCTTTATGTTATGTGACCTTCCTTATAAATTTTTGGACTATGATTTAGGAAAAAATTATTTTGGATAAGACTAAAGGTTTGAGTGGATTAGCATGGACATTGGATGGTATTTATTAAAGATAAAACATTTATTAAGATTATTTTTTGATTTTTATAATAATATTATTTTAGAAATAGATGACCAACAGGTTGTGTGACAACCCATCATGTTCGATAAGGCTGCGGGAATCGAACCCAAAACCGAAGAGCAATAAGTCTATACCACCTACCATTGTCTTATGTGATGTTAGAGTCTATATAATTTAGTTTATTATTTAAATGGTATTTAAGATGAATTATAAACTCATTTTGGAACCCTATACGATTAAGATAAATAGAAAACGTTTTAAATTTTATTATCTTTTGGAGAGAAAGATGTGTTTCCGATAGAAATTGGTTAAATGATAGAATCCTTATTATTGTGTAATTATAATTCCTTTTATTCTAATTATATGAATTAAATTAATTATAAAACACAAGGGAAAGGATCTTAAAACTAAATAAATTTCCTTGTACGTTCTTTTATGATGAATCAATTCCCCCTTGGGTCATCACATATTTATAGATTTGAGGTTATTCAATTTTTCCTAATCATGTTCTATTTTACTCTCCATCAGAACCTAATGGTTATTTTTTATTTCATACCCTTTTTTTCTTACATTTAACCCTAGTATGTGTTATCTCTGGTGACCTTCTTACTTCCCTTTCTTTATTTTAAATTGAGGGTCTCATTAAACCATTTTTCGATGTGGGTTTTTAATTTTGTTATTTTGAACAGTCCAACCCATAGATTTCGATTCTGATTTTGTTTTCCGAGGATTAAATTGATTAAAGTAGGGGATAATGTAACACCCTAATATTTCATAGTATGTTGTCATCAATTAATTGTGTTGTACGCAACACTGACTTGGCTTACACAAGACACAAGATTGAGTTTCTACAGAACAACACTTTTGTGTTAAAATTATTTCAATGATATTTTTATAACATATCCATTAAATATAGTAATATAAAGAGTAATAAAAAAATTTAAATGTTATTTATAATGTATTTGTATTAATAAAACTAATTTATTATTAAATGTATTTGCTGAGGTAAACTAGTTATATGTTTAAAAATACTATTTTCTTAAAGGAAATACTTTTTATGTCCTTTTGATGACAATGATAAAATTAAAATTTTAAACTCTTAGAAACTGAATTTGGTATAATAGACTTCATTTTTGAATTCATAATATAATAATTAGCATAGGGTGAATTTTTTGTATTTTTTTTAAAAAACAATTAATTTTTTGAATAGTGAAAAACATCGTATTGTTGTTAAAACCCCAAATCCTTCTATTAAATAATAATTTTACATTAAATTTATTTTAATGTCACAATAGATAAATAATAAATATATTAACCCAATTTTGGTCATGGGAAACATTTTATAATATATTGATATATAGAAAATGCTTGAACTTTTTTAATGTCTTTTACCAGCCTTCTGCCCATATTTTTATATACGTATTAAAAAAAATTTTATTGGTTATGTTAATTGAATTTTGAAAATATTACATACATTGTTGAAATCAGTAAGAAAAATTAGGTCTAATAGGATCAAAATATTTTTTTGTTGAATAGAAATTTTTTAATTTTATTTACCTCTATTAAAGTTAAATAGGGCAATTAAAGGTAAAAATAATGTTATAACTATTTATAATTACCATAACACTTGTTCTAATTTCATTGGATAGGAGTGCTTCCACCAAACTAAATCATTGTCCAAAAATATAATCCTTTTAAACCACTTATGTTAGATTAATCCATTTATTATATTTTATTTATTGAATGGTTAAAAGTGACATATTCAAATTTTAATAACTATTTTTTAAATATAGGGATACAAATATGATAAATTCTAGTATAATTAATCATTATAAATATATGAAAATTTTCAACATCATTCTAATTTATTTATAAATTTTAAACATTACGTAATTAAAATTTAATTGTGACACAATGATGATATGATAATTGATTTATTAAGAGAAGAATCAAATAAATGATATTAATAGTATTAAAATAAATATAATTTGAATTAATAAATGAAATAATCTAACTTCATAGATAACATAAACATTTTTGTGACATATTTTATTATTTGTTTTGATGTTATCAACTTGAATTGATAGTTTTAAAAATGAAAATACTAAATAGTATTAAAATTGACATAAATGATATTTTAAAATACATACTATTTTATTAAAGGAAATAAAAGTCATAAAAATAAAAGTTTGATCAAAATAACTTGGATAATGTCAAATATTTAAAATATGATCCAATGTGGGTTTATTTGGAATTTTATTACAATTTTATTAACTGTATAGTTTTCGAATACAAGAAGACACAGAAATAGTTAAATTGTTTAACTAAAGGTTAAATCCAAAATATAAGGTTGCTTTTGTGACCTAAACATGTATCAAATTCTTAGTATTAGAGGTCGTAAACCCATCCAAACATTTTTCTAAAAATAAATCACATTTAAAAAAATTTAAAATGAAATTAATTTATAATAACTTAATATTTTTGGATCTTCCAAAAGTACCCCTCACCTTTCTTATAAAAGGAAACTTCTACTCGTAATTCACACAAAAAATATCCATCTGTCTAGGCCAAACCCTACCCAATTTCTCTCCCAACATCCCTCACTACATCATAGATGCATTAATTTGGGTATAAAGAGATCCTATGGAGTCCTTCTGTGGCTATCAAAAGGAGGTACCTGAAAAGAGGTAATTTTTTTATCACATATTTCAAAGTACTTTTCTTCTTCTAAATCTTATTCCTATGTTTCTTCCATTTTAAAGTAATAAATACAATATATAATATATTATTTGATGTATTTATTTTTATGTGATAACCATATTCCTAATTTTAACCATCCTACAAAAAACAATATCCCCATGCGTGCGTATGTACGTCTTACCATGTCCACGCTGTGGTGTAATTGTTTTTCCATTAAAAATAATTTATATTGTAATAAAGATTAATATTAAGGATATAAATAATAAATTTAACATGATGTTGTTTCTATACAATTCATATTTCATTAAACTCCATACCATTTAACTATTAAGTTAGTGATATTGTCGCTCGTGCATACGTAATGCTTACCATCTCCACAACGCGGTTAGATTCATCTTCTACATTACCCATTCAAGGATGATTATAAAAATATTTATTATTAACAAGTATGATATATATGAAATAATAATTATAGTGTAATCATATAAATATGTATGTACATATATTTCATTTACTTACTTCTATTCAATGCGATAAGAAAACAGAAATAGAGTTCAGGCGTACATATGGCCAACTGTCTTCATTAACATTGTTTTCCCTTTCATATATATATATATATAATATAATTATATTAAAAATATATATGTTTGTAAATCATGTTATAAATTTTGGAAGTAATTACATCATTATCTAATTAATACTATCAAAAATAACAAGTCAAAAAAACTTGCAATAAAGAAAGTGATTATTACTATAAATGTTGCATTAACTTCCAAATTAATAATAAAAGGGTAATATTAAGTCATAAAAGAAACATATATGTTATCATACATATAATTATTATTCTATTAGAAGTTAATAATATTTTTAAAACGATTTTATAAAAGTTTCAGACACTTATGTAGAGTATTGGACCTAAGGTAAGGGAATTTCTGTCACACTTTTAGTTTTCATGAGATATAAGCCACATTCCGCAACTATTTCTTATTTTTGGTGTTTGTACTTCCCATATTATATTTTATATCACGAATACATTTATCTTAACAGTATTTAAATATTCATTTGACAATATTGGTCTTATTTTGTAAATGATCAATGTGTTACGGTACACATTGAATGTTCAAAGAATTAATCCTTTCTCCATTTCAATATTTTGGATATTAACATACATATTTATTTATAAATATATAAATGGCTATAAGGAACATTTTATTTATATTTTTGAGTTTATTAAAATAAATCTAAAATAAATATGCTACTTTTTTACATAAGGTACAATTTTATAATCACATTATTATCATAGGTTGTTTATACATAAGTTTCTACGGGGATATCTTTATAAACAATGTCTGTGTTTGGTAAAAATGTTTTCCAAAAAACTATTAACATTCCCTGAAATTTTGTTAAAGACAATTTTACCCATGTTTAACTATTTTTAAAATAATTCTAAATGAATATTTATGTTTTTTTTCAAATGAGGTACTTTATAACCCTTTTGAAAAATTAAGGAAAGAACATTTTATAACTTATATGGAAATATGGAACGATTGAATATTTCCTCCAACATGAATCCATAAAATTTTGAAACTCACCTTAATATCTGACAATGTTATTTTTAAAATAATTTTTTTCATTTAAAATTTCCTATGATTTTAAATTATCCAATGTAAAAATATATTTCATTCAATGAGTATTAATGATTTTATTAGATTATTTTCATCTATTTAAACATAAGTAGTTAAGTTTTATACATAATTGGGGTTTATTTATTATGATATGATCTTTCATATTGTATTGACGATTTTATGTCATGTTTGACTTTGGATATGATATTTTGATACCAATCATGTTTTATGGTTAATGTATTAACATTTTGTATGCTAGTTTTAAGACGAATTTTATGTTGGTTATTTTCACCACTTTCAAATGAAGAATGTGTTGGATATAGTAAGTAACTGTTTGGGGACCAGTTAATAAATGTCCTATGGTTTGGGGACTGGTTAATGAAATCCCCTTAATGCATCAATTGTTATCATGATAAAAAATAACTTGGGTTTTGACTAATGTCTTACACGTATGGTCTTGGCCTGAGGCATTGAAGGTATGTACGACATTATGAATTCCCACATCATGAGATTAGTAATTGATCCTATATATGATTATTCTACATGTCAAATATAATAGGGAGTTTTTAAATGGAATTATTTGATTTATTATTTCCACAATATGATAAATATTATGTTTAAATTTTTTTTTTTACTTTTTATATCTTTCCTCAAAATTTTATTATTATTCACTACAACTTCTTCTATATTTTTTATCCTTAAGGAGAATCTGACCTCACCCATTTATTTTTTTTTATTTTCCCAGGGTACTAAAAAGGGGTTGATGATTGATATGCATGGTAAAAATAGAAGAATAATGGTGTCCTAAATGGATTGTTTATGTTGTATTTTATGTTTTCAATTATAATGTAAGGTTGGTGAATGTAGTCAATTTTCCAAGACTGCTAAACTGATCCATCCATTGAGATTTGATTCCGAGTAATCATTCCAATGTATTTAAATAATACAATGGATCTAGGCATCTGGGGTCCAAGCGTCTCTAATACATTACAATTTATAATGATGTTAATGCCCACAAATAACATTTCTTATTTTATAATAACGTTTTTAAATGTATGTTTCATGAATTTATATCATGTTTTTATCTATTTTGGAATGAAACAATACGTGATGTGTTACAGAAACACTGTTCGTACCCTACGTGACATAAATGAACATATAGATCACTATCTCTATGCTACGGTGAAAATTTTGTGGGTGGAACAGAATCCTGACTATAGATATTAAACATATGGATCATAAACCCTATGTATGATGGAATGATAACTTGTGGAATATCAATATGTTGTTCGAATCTATAAATATTATTCATACCCTACATTCAGAAGAATGAGTATATGGTTAATTAATGGTATTTTTTTGAATATAATTATGAATGGATGAACGTATCGATCATCATCCCTAAATTATGTACATATGAAATTATGGTTAGGGAATTATATATTAGAAGGAAACCTATGTAATTAAAAGGAGCTAACCACTACAAAATAGAACCCTATTCTATGTAAATAAACCCTAATATATGCAGTTGAACCCTACATGTGTCTATTCATTAGCGGAGGTTTATTGTTATGATTTTATCCAACTTTAATGCTACGATATGCATATATTTTATCCCAAATTCAAATATATTTATAATAAATTCAAAATTTTGAATTTATTGGATAAAATAACTACTATTCTAGAGGAATGTTATGACTCCCCTGGTTATTTCAAATTTGAATACCCGCATTCTATCAGGTATTTTTCCTGGATCTGGGATACCGTGTCAAGATATCCGATCTATATATTCTACCAGTGTATTTTCAAAATTATGTGTTATATAAGATTCACACATTCAACTGTATTATTTTTAATATCATTTATTTTACTTCTGCAACGAACGATCACCAATGAGACTACACATTCGAGACATACGTATTTCAAACCTTTTTCTTCTGTAAGTTTACCCCTTTTGTTAGATGATTTACATATTAAAGTTTATTTGAGACCAGGATCACATAAAATTTATTCTTTCTTGAAAAGTTTAATTTCTATAGTTAAAGATAAATCTATTTTTTTCTACTACTATATCTAGGGAAATAATCCCAAACTGTCATGAAACCAAACTCTTTTGATTTTGGAGTATCAAAAGCTTGTTCTCAGTTTTATATTAGGTACTAGTTTCGTATACTATGATTTTGATAAACGGTTCCCTATTAATGAACTAGAAGGCTCTATTTAGGATTCTTATAATGGTATCAATTGCATGCACTCAGTTTTGGATTTGAGGGTATTTTGATAAGGGGAATTTTCTAGTGAAATTCAATAAACTCATAGAGAGATGGTTGGTGGAGTGGAATTGGAGAAGGTTGTCCCCCAAACCACTATAAAATTGTTGTGTTCCTTATTATGGTTTACCAACTACTTACATTGATTATAGAAGATAATGTTTCGTATCATCATAAATTTCTAAAAGATTAATAAACTAGAATCTGTTGATAGAATTGAAAAGACACAATTCACCACATCTTGTGTTATCTTCATATTATGTAGACCTAAAAATTAGTATTAGAGGTTATATTTGTTTGGGATAAATATATATAATTATAAAAATAATAATTTCTATACAAAGAAGATTTCAATGGTTGATCCAAATGAATGAATGTTTATGGTTCATGCTCTATACATTAATGGTGACAATTATGTAGTCTATAAAAAATTATGATTATCTATATGAAGAATCTTGATTTCAATGTTTATTTGTTGATTATTAGTCCATATTAAATTCCTAAAAATTTAGTGTATTTGAATATTAATATTGAATCTGAATATAACATCAATTCAAAACCAATGAATGTTATTATCTAGGAGTTGTAGGAGATGAGTTTTATCAATCCTCACAATTTCCTACTTCTTACGAGATGTGGTAAACTATAACTGTTTCATATGAATGTAAAAAACATCATTTAGATGAGATATTCCACTAATAAAATATAATTTTACACCTTTAGAATCTGTGATGGTGAAAGAATCACACAAATGATTGGAAGGTTAAAATAGATTGTTATCAATTTTAATTCCTTGAGAGATACCAAAAATCAATCTGATGTAGCACTAGAAGTATTAATAGTTCTTCCATGTAAATGGAATGTGATATATGTGGCTATAAAATATTTATAAACATTAAACAATATAAGTATGAAGGAACTTATTGGATATTTAATGATTATTAAGTATAAATGAAAGATAAATCTAAAGATCATAAGATTATATTAAAAATGAGAGAATATGTTCTCAAAGTGAAATATCAGAATCATAATAGAAAAAAAACAACAACTCAAAATATAAAAAGCATTATACTCCATTTTTTAAATGGTGTTGGTTGAACTAGCCAAGAAATTTTTCAAATTTTACATGAAGAAAATTGGATTTATAAAAACTGTAATGAAAAATGAAAAAGGGACTAGAGATATACCATTTTATGATTGGAAAAAATGTTGTCACATCAGAATATATTTCCCCCAACTAAAATATGAAAACTGTGGTATTGAAAATATGTATCTGAAGAATTATGGTTATGACTATAAAAGGAAAAGTTACATGATAGCTAAATCGAGTGTATCTGAAGACTCTGTTAGCTCTTAAAAATGTGATTTAGATAAAGGGACATAAATACTAGAAGATAACATGTAATTTATGGATATATAAGAGGAAGAGGAACAATATTATGTCATTTTCAATTCTGAAATAGGTAGTTTTACAAATGGTAAATTAGCTACCATTGGTTTAATGTTAGAAGATAAATATGTTTCATTATTACTGAAATAGAAAACATTGAAAAATATTCACAATAATATTCAATGGGAACCTAATATAATTAAAAAACAGCATCAAGAATTATTTTTTAAATTTAATTCACCTTCCTCACACTGTATAAATAATGAAAAAGGGATGAAATATTAAAGGATGATGTAGAGTCTTTCAAAAGTGATGCACTTTTTTAATAAAGGATTAGAAAAAATGCAATTAAAATATAAAAATTTGTAATTTTAATCAAGGGTGAAAAATAAAACTATACAAAAAATATTTGGTCTATAATTCAAAAAATTATACCTACTATTATTGTGTAATAAAAATTCATTACAATGATAAATATTACCTGAGAAATACTCGGATTAGTGGTATTAAAACCCCTTTGTTTCTAAAAGTGTTTTTGAATCATGTGACATAATTTAAGGAATGATAATGGAGATATTTAGTCCCAAATCATTTCACACTGACACTGATGGACCTTAGAAAATATGGGTACCAAAGTAAAAAATTGTTTAAATTATCCTGAATGAAAAAGGCCAAAATAAAAAAAATTCAATATTGTATATGGATATTGGATTCTCCAAGAACATGAGTGGGGAAATATCAAATTTCCATACACGGAGTATCAAACATGGAGGTCTAGTTACATTTGTAGACAATGAAAAAGGAAAAAATGTTTCAATTGGAACTATTTAAGATCAAAAGACTATATCAATAAAAAAGTAATATATGTCCATGTTTTAAAGAAAAAACTAATAAGTATTTCCAAAATCATTGATGATTGATTTTATATTTATTTATTTAAAAATTCTTACTAGATTTTCAAATATGAAATGCTTAAATTTAATTCACCAAGAACCAAAAATGTTTATATTTTAGATTTAAATTACTTGTGTAAACAGAAAGTGAATTCTTTAACTACTATGAAAAATGTGTCATGGATTTCGAATATAATACTTGGGAATTATAATATATATTATTTAAATAAGCTATCTAAGAAATTTTTAGTTTTTCATTTTCCTAGTCTTAAATTTGACTATAATATATTATACGATGCTTGCGAAATATGAAAAAAGAAAAAAATATTATTTCAAATATATTAACAAAATCGATACATCTAATCCTTTTGATATTATCCCCATGGATTTGTTTTCAACATATAGAGTAGCAAGTTTGGCAGGTAAATTATATGCCTATGTTTTTGTTAATGATTATTCTCAATTTACATGGGTATATTTTCTAAAACTAAAAAGTAATGCATTCTCTATTTTTTTACGTTTATTTAAAATTGTTCAAAATGAAAAAGGCATTAATATATTTTCATTTAATATTGATCATTGTACATAATATGAGAACGTATAATTTATTACTTTTTTCGCAAACCTAGCAATTAAATACAAATTCTCTACACTAAAACCACCTCAAAAAAATAGAATTATTGAATGAAGATATAGAACTGTTTAAGAAATTGAAAGGGACATGATGAATAAATAAAGTCTTCCAAAATTATTTTGGGAAAAAGATGTAATCATGTTTTTATATATCATGAATAATATTTTCGTAAGACCGATTCATACAAGGAAACTATATAAAAATTTTAATAACATAAAACATAAAGTAATGTACTTTAATGTGTTTGGATGCAAGGTGTATATCTTGAATACAAAGGAAAACCTTGATAAGTATGATCCAAAAGATGATGAGGGAATATTTTTAGGATATTGTACTTACTCAAATTCTAATAGAGTGTTTAGTAAAACTCAAGGACTATTGAAGAATTAGTTCATGTGAAGTTTGATGAACAATATCCATTTATTAAATTGAATGATAAAACTAATGAAAGTAATAATTTTTTATAAAAAGTGAGTTTTTGATTCCCAAAAATTGATGTTGAAAATGATATTAATAAAATTCAGTCTAGTTCAAAAGAACATGAAACTGATGAACCTGAAATAATATTGTCGAGAAAATCTAGAAACGTAAAGAACCATCCTATAGAAACTGTCATAGGTGACCTAGATAATGGAAGTAGAACTAGATGAAATATAGTAATATAATTTAATTATATACCTTTCCATCTCACTTTGAACCTAAATATATTGAGAAACTCTTAAAATATGTGTGTCAGTTATAAGCTATGCAAGATGAAATAATCCAAATCAAATGAAATGGAGTTTGGGAATTATTAGAATGCCCACCCAATTATCTAGTAATAGGAAGTAAGTGGCTCTTTAGAAAAAAAATAGGATGATCAAGGGATCACAACAAGAAATGATGATAGATTAGTAGAAGAATGATATAATCAGGAAGAAGGAATAGATTATGATGAAACCATAACCCCTATATCTAAATTAGAAGCAATTAGAATCCTGTTATGTTATGTATCTGATATAAATTTTAAATTATATCTGATGGAAATCAAATCTTTCTTTTTTATAGGATATTTAATGTGGTAATTTTATGTTTCAAAACCTCACGATTTTGAAAACCCACATAAACCAAATTCAATTTATACAGTTACTAATTCTCTCGATGGCCTTAAACAAGTACTTAAATCATGCTATGAATGATTAAGTTCTTCTATTTTGAAAAATTAATTTACTGTTGGATTTGTAGATCAAATATGTTTTAAGAAAACTTTTTTCTAAAATATATTATAATTATTTTTTTGTGATGATGTTTCATTATAGTTCGACAAATGAAAATATTTTTATTATTTTTGAAAAATATTTCAAAAGGAATTTGGAATGGGTGTTATAGTATAATTGAATTTATTTTTAGGAAATAAAAATTATCAAAAACAATATGGAAATGTTTTAAATCAATGTAAATATATTATTGATATATTAAAACATTCTGTACTTGAAAATAGTAAGACATATAGATCTCCAATCTATACTAATATGAAACATGATTTGGATGATGTTGGAAAAACCGTTGACAAAAGTTATATTGATGTATGATTGGTGGTTTATTATATATTAATTCTTGTAGAATAGAAATTATGTTTTTATTATGTTCATGTAATAGATTATATAAAAATCCAAATGAATACCATCTAACTACTATTTAAACAAATTTTATACATTTAAAAGAAACAATTTTTTGATCTCTTATTTACCCCAAAACATCTGATTTTAATTTTATTTACTATTTAGATAATTATTTTTGAGATCTTATATTAGATATAAAAAAACACCTCAGGAACATTCCACTTTTAAAAACATCATTAGTATAATGTTAATGTAAGAAACAACACTTAGTTTTTTGGTCTAAAACCAAAGCAAGATATGATATTTCTTGCATTTTTTGTACACAAGTATTTTAGATTAAAAAAATATACAAGGCTTTCGATTGAATTTTATTAATATACCTATTATATATTATAATACTAATTCTAAAACTATTTCAAAAAATCCTATATGTCATTATAAGACTAACCATATTCATACCAGACATCATTTTCTAATAGATTGGTTTCTTTAAAAGGATATATCTTTAGAAATTGTTAACACTAAACAACAACGAGAAAATATTTTTACTAAACCACTTTCAAGTGGATGTTTTGATTTTATTAACGGATTATTAGGAATATTTAATTTTAAATGAATATTTATTAATTTAATTCATTATTAATATCTCAATTATTAATTTAGTTAAACTGTATATTTTGTATTTATTTATTTACTTATCTTTATTTTATATCGTTTATGTATTAATTAGTTTTACAAGGAATTGAGTTTCAATTTCATTTTTATTTATCATTTAATATTAAAAAGTGATGAGTATATTCTCAATCATCATGATAAGACTATATTCCTTCTCCCACTCTTCTCCTTCATGTCACTTCAGTTTATAGAGCTTATTTCATTCCAATTTACCAAAACCCTAAACTGCCTAACCCTCAATCCTCAAACCTTCACAAATGGATACATCATGAAACATTATTCATATTTCTCTAATAAATACTATTTGTGAGTTGAAATTTCAAAAATTTATCTATGGAAAGGAGATTGAATTTTTCTTGGACGAATCAAAAAAAATTCTTGCTATTATTTTCTACAAGATTTCATGGTTTGGAAGTCATTTTTGGAAGTTAAAATTCGTTTTTTTATATAAATGTAAATGAGTTCTGTTGGAAAGGTTCTTTTGTTTTGGATCTGAGGAAGAGAAAGCTTTTTCTATGATTCATCGCAATGAGTTTTCTATTTCTCCAATTAAAATTTCTATGATCTTAGCATGTACCCTTGTGGTGGAATTTCATTTTAATTTTTGAAATATATGATATGATAAATACAGATCAGATTATATCATGTTTCTATATTTGCAACTAAAATAGTCAGGAAAATCATTACAATAGATCTTAATGATAATCAAAGAGTCATGTTGAAATTCATTCAGTCTAGAATATTTCTAAGGAAGGATAATTTGAAAAACTTATTTATCAAGATATGTATATTCAGTTTTTGTTATCAAAAAATATTAATGTAAAAATTAGTATATATTTGTAATTATATCTGAATCATTACTGTCATAAAGATGCATAGATAGGTTTTTATCCCTATCGATGGATTCTATATCTTTTTTTAAGGCTGGAAATGATTAGATACATAGATTTTGGTCATATAAGTCTTCACAAAATTATTCTCGATGCTGGAACTATTAGATTTTTTTTGGAGCAAATCATTCAATCATCATCTTCTTATTTGAATAGTGGAACATAAGATGTTGATGGCAAGAGATCAGGGAGAGAAATTACCTATTATTAGTTCTATGAGACCAAATCCTAATAAATAAGTAGAATAAAAATCGATGAGTAATTTTTCCATTAGAGAAGAAGAATATGAATAAATATTACTGAGCTAGTGGTAGTTTCCTAAGATAGTGAAGAATAAGTTTCTATGTAGGAGGCTCATGTAACTAGAAATATTGGAGAAGTTTCTCAAGGAGATGGTAAATCCATAGAAATTAATCATAATTCTGATCAAGATGGTCATGGATATAAGGACCCAAACTTAAACATTGCTTATTCTTGAATTAAGTAAAGAATTCACATTGAGGATCTTATCAGGTTTATAGATTTAGAGAATTAGGTCATAAATATACATAACAACTTGAATATTACATGTAGACTCATCTACCCAGTTTCAATTTCATTCACAAAATAAAAATTATTGAAAAAAATTGTCCTGTATAATTCCATGTTTTATATACCATGGATTTTCCTTGATCCTATCCTCGAACCTATTCCACTTTATGTCCTGTGAAAAACATTTCAAAAACATAGGATGAGCATAACAAGCCGAGTAAGGGATTCAAAAAAGGGAAAATTGTAAGTGTTTCAAAACAACAGGTAAACCATGAATAATTTATCATAAGTAATAATTTTCACCTTTATGAAGTAATAAATACTCTTCCCTAAATAAAATATCAATTCTTACACTTTTATAGCTAAAAGATTACCTTAAACCCATATAAAGAACACATAACATATAAAGGTATCTTCGGACATAAACATACTTAAATGGAATAACCATATGGTCATTTCCACACATATCACTAAATGGAATAGTGGTACGGCTGACTTCCATACCCAATGCGTTGGAGGTTATAACGTAACAACCCGTCCTTGTTTATCATGGAACCACTCGTAATATGGTTTATCAAGTAACCACCCATCAAATGCCCAAGTTCCATTATAAAATCACAACACATACCACTAATATAAAGGAATGAAAACACTTCCACATTTAAATCACAATATTTCACTTAAATATATTTACATAACAAAACCATTATCAAAAACATTTTCAATAACAATATACATAAAAGTGTATATGGTATTTATTTAACTTTTAAAAACCTTACTGCTTTTTAAGTAAGCCAAAGATCAAATAATACTCATGGCGATGGAAAGTCCATTGTCACCGCTTATGTTAAAAGAAACATTATTTTTGTCATTTAGTAAAACGATTTGTAAATAAATATTACCTTTGAATGAAATGAAAAGTTAAAGGTGTTAATATAGTGTATATAAGAAAGTGGTGTATTAAAACAAAATATGCCTCTACGAAAGGAGATTGAGACGCAGTCCCTTACCTCACATCCGACAAGACCCATTCATTCTTCAATCTACTGAATAATAAGAAAAATTTAATTTATACTTTCTTAAGAACCTCTTTTCAAATTTATCATTCATTTTATGTCACTTATTACCATGTTATAAACATTATGTAATCATTTAAGTTAAAAATGGTCTTTTAGGTGATATTTGGTACTTGAGTCAAAAATTGACTTCTTATAATTACAAGTTGTCCATGTGGTCAAGAGTCCATTATATTCAGAATGATATTCATGATTTATATATCATATATATCTTTAATATATATGTATTTATAAAATTACATAATATTTAGAGGTAAGAAATGAAATTCATCGTTCATGGAGACACAAAGCCTTACGTACGCATGAACACTAAATTAATTTCTATTTCAAATTGTAATGGAATGTAAGCATAATGATACATTAGTATATTATAATTACAGTATAATATCATATAAAATTTCTTTAACTCTACCCTTTATACATTTCACATAAGGCATGAACGAATCATATCACCTTGAGGGGGCATTTGTCCGCACTTCCTCAAATGAGATTATCGTATTTACCCACTATGGAAACCATAAAGGTATTCTATAAATGAAATATATAGAAGTAGTGAAACAATATAAATAAAATATACATCATATATAAATACATTTCCATCATAATGTCCACCATGAGAGGTGGTTGGAGATATGTTAACAATCATTGTTTCGTGAGGCAGTAGTTCATCGTCCAAAGAAACAGTTTGTTCTTAACCCATTAATTCAAGGTGTGTGTAAGTGTAGTTCGAATAATTCTAAAAAAAACCTATTATATTGATGATACATTTTTTGTTATAGAATAAAGGAATAAAAATATTTTAGGGGGTTGGAAAGTAAAATAAAACAAAACAAAACAAAAGATTTTAAGAGAAACTGTTACCTTTAATTAAGGTAACTTCCCTTTGGTTCGAACCAGAAAGAATTATTGATGTTCCTTCTTCCAAAGGTAAGGATTTTAGGAGGGGTATAGAGATCTTGAGAGATTAATTTGGAAGAGTTTGGATGAAACAAGGGTCTCGAGAGGTGTGAGGAATGAGTTAGAGTTGAATGCTTTTTATAAGGGGGAGGATGGGATCTTTAGGCAAGTTTGGAATTATTATTTTATTATATAATGATTTTCGGTTTCTACAGGACTGAAACTAATTAAAGTAGAATATAAGATTACTCATAGTTTAAATAAAATCATACAATAACAATTCGATAGGTTTGGGATATTATTTTAATCTTTATAATCTTATTTATTTAAATCATTTATTAATGAGGTAAACATTGTATCATTATTGTTTCATAAATAATATAATTTATATGATGTATAAAAATTATAAAAAAAATAATATAATGTATTAAATCTTTTCATCATTCAAAAGAATATTTATAGTCGAAATTATAACTTGCATAACACTACGTAAAAATTAATTTACTAAAAGATATTTGTTTTGGTCATTTTTGTCTTTACGTTAAATTAATTAATCTAAACTGTCATTATCACTCTCAAGTGGCTTCATGGGGTAAAAAAATCAACACAAGGATGATATTGGTCGCCATGACTCATTCCGTAAGGTTATGACAAGTGTTAAAGAAATTTTTTATTATTATGATATTTTTTCACCTTGAATTACCCTATTTACCTTTAACCAAGGTAAATAAAAGTCAAAAGTTAGTATTCGGAAAAAAAAATATTTTCATCTTATTAATCCACATTTTAATTACTAATAACAACCATTTATGTCTAATTTTCTAAATTCTATTCACAGAAGTGGTAAAATCTCATTTAAATGAAAATGTCAACTTTTTAACTACTACTCAGTGTTTTCACTATTCATCAAAAATTGATGTTTTTTCAGAAAATAACAAAAAATTTAGCCTAATATATATTTGATATTACAAATTACAAATTAATGTCTATTTTACAAAATTCAAAACATTGAATTTGGATTAATTAATTTAAAATCAATTCCCATTGTCAAAACAAAAGGTGCGTTTTTAAGAAATATTAACTATCAAAAGATTGACACTATTTTATGTCTAATTTCAAAGTGAAATTATTTCCAATGACCAAAATTGGATTAAATGGTAAAAATTTAATCTAATTACACTTTAAAACCAATTAAAAAATATTATAACCATATAAATAAATTATATTAAAATCCAGTTTTTAAATAAAATACAATATTTTTCACTATTCCTTAAAAGATGAATTTTATCAGAAAAATAACAAAAATTTACCGAATGTAAATTTTGATGTCTCGATTCTAAATAATAATTTTATTTTTTCAAATATAACATATAAAAGTGACCAAAATTGGATTTAAAGAGAGTTCTCAATTAAAAGGCGTTAAATCAACCTTTTAAAATAAATTATGCTTAATATTCGATTCATTCACATTTTAAGCCTCTAATTTTTTTGGATAAATGTAAAAACATTTAACAAACATGTATAATCATATTGTAGTTAGTTATATTTATTCCCACCTTTACAATGGCTATGCGTTAACTACCATTTAAAATATTATTATTTTTTAGTATGACTCAACATTTTGTGTGAAATTAGACTTCAAAGAAACTCATTGTTGCGTATCAGGTACGAAAATTAACATAGAATCCCTTTTAAAGTAAAATTAATATTTATTTCATAGATATTAATAAATATGAAAATTCAATATTTATTTATTTACCTGGGATGTTACATCTTTCCCCCCTTTTGAAAATTTTGTCCTCATAATTTTATTCACTTATCAAATAAATGGGGGTATTTATCCCTCATAACATTTTTAGATTCCCAAGTTTCCTCTTCAACCATATGGTTTTTCCATAAAACCATTACCTGGTGAATTACCTTATTCTGAAACACTAGCTCTTTTCAGTCAAGAATCTGGACTGGTTGTTCCTCAAAAGAGAGATTCTCTTCCTACTAAACTACCTCTAGGCTCAAAACATGACATGGATCTAGAATATACATTCTCAACATTGAAATATGATAAACATTTTGTACCTTAGAAAACTTGGAGGTAAATCCACTCTGTACGCAACTGAGTCAACTTTCTCCAAGATTTCATAAGGTCCAATGAACCTCATACTCGACTTTCCCTTCTTACCAAAACACATCACAATATTCCCTGGAGAATCTTTGAGAAAGACATGATCACCTACATAAAAAAATAACCTTCCTCTGATTATCCCCTTAACATTTCTGTATGCTCTGATCTGTTCTCATGTTCCTCTGAATGAACTGAACGTTTTCTTCCATATCTTCTACAAAATCTCAAAATACAATCATTATCATGGTTAGAATCAGGAAACTTACCCTTCTGAACCGACTTTACCTTTTTCAGCAAATCACTGTCTTCCTTATGCGCTTACTTAATTCTGTCTAATAGAGATGATCTCACTGACACCTGAATGAAAATAGAGGAATTCCATGCACCAAAAACTTCTATTCCAAATTTCATCAAATCAAAAACCAAAGGATCTGGTTCCAAACGAAGCATTGTTAATGAAACATTACTTTTTCGACCCAAAGCATCTGCCACTTTATTTGCTTTTCCCGAATGGTAAAGGATCGTGATATAATAATCCTTGATTAATTCCATCCATCTACTCTAGCTCATGTTCAATTATTTTTGTGTATATACACATTAAACTTTTATGATCAGTATATAATTCACACTTTACACTATATAAATGATGCCTCCAAATTTTCAATGAAAAAACAACAAAAACTAATTCCAAATCATGTGTAGGGTAATTTAACTCATGACATTTCAAACAAAGTGAAGAATAAGCAATTAAATAATCATTTTGCATAAGGAAACAACCAAGTACTTTAATTGAAGCATCACTGTAGATAAACAAATCGCCATTTATTGAAGGTAATGCCAAAACTGGAGCATTCACCAATCTTCTTTTCAATTTTTGGAAACAATCATCACATTCTTTTTTCCAAATGAACTTAACACCTTTTCAAGTTAACTTATCCATTGGAATAGATAAACATGCAAAATTTTCAACAATACTACAGTAATAACCTACCAAACCAAGAAAAATATGGATCTCGATTATAGTTTGGGGTCATGGCCATTCTTCAACAGCTTTTTATTTAGTATGATCAATAGTTATGCAATTTTTTAAAACAATGTGTCCAAGGAATGAAATTTGAGGTAACCAAAACTCAAATTTGTTGAATTTCCCAAACCGTTTCTTTTTTTAAGGTTTGTAAGAAAAACATTAAATTACCTTCATGTTCCTCTTTGATTTTAGTATAAACCAAAATTTCATCAATGAACACAACAACAAACTTATCCAAGAACTCATGAAAAATTCTATTCATAAAATCCAAGAATACGATAGGTATATTGGTTAACCCAAAAGGTATAACTAAATACTCATAATGGTCGTATCCAGTACAAAACGTGGTCTTTGAAATGTCTATGTCCTTTACTTTCAACTGATGGTACCCCAACTTCAAGTCAATCATCGAAAAATACTGTGCTCCCTAGAGCTGATCAAACAAATCATCGATATGAGGCAAAGGATACTTGTTTTTAACAGTGATGTTATTCAATACTCTACAATAAATGCAAATCCTCATTGAACTATATTTATTTTTAACAAATAAGACATGATAACCCCATGGTGATGTACTAGGTTGAATGAAACCTTAATATAATAACTCCCACAATTGCTTCTTTAACTCTAAATGTTCCATTTGATCCATTTGATAAGGGGGTTCTGAAATTGGCTTGGCATCAGGAACTAAGTCAACCGTAGAATCAACTTCCCGATCAGGGATAATATAAAGCAACTCATCAAGAAAAACATAAAGTTACTCATTTACCACTGGAACATATTTAATCTAAACTGTTAGTATATTTTCAACAATATGTGCAAGGAAACATTTATTTCTATCTTTTACTATTTTCTCAGCTTCCTGATATGTTATCAAAAATAAGGGTTCATTTTTGTACACAAAGTGAAAATCATTTTGAAAAAAAACCTCTTTAGATCTGTAATCAATCTTAGCATGATAAACATAAATCCAATCCATACCCAAAATAACATCAAACTCTACTAGAGGCAAAAAAAATAAGGTTTGTAGGTAGATTCTTTTTGCACACAAGGACGAGAAGGTTCTTATAATTTCTTTTTGCCTCAAAATTTCCCCCGGTGTTTTTACCATAAGTTCTGGATACATATCTTGAGATGGAATTCTTAATTTACTATAAAACTTCTCAGAAATTAATGAATGTGTAGACCACGAATCAAAAAACCCATTAGAATAATCTGAACAAACAAATAATGGTCTTGATACTACTTCATTTGTTGGACCAACATCAACTGAAGTTGTTGCAAATTATTTAACCACCCCTTTTAGATTATTGTATTTATGCTTTCCCTCAGTTGAGTTCTTCATTGGACACTCATTTTCATAATTAACTATTTCATTGAACTTAAAACATTTTACTAAATGTAAATCAGATTTTGTCTTACCATTACCTCGATCTTTTTCAGTGGAATTACAATCTTTATGTCCAATTTTACCACATCAATATCACTTACTAGAATTCAAAACACATTCCCCCGCATGCTTTTTACCTCAATTGTCACAAAATATAAACTTATGATTCTTACCATAATACTTTTTTGAAGAGTTCTTCCCTTTCACCTGCCACCTTGACCTCTTATTCTGTTGTTTGTCAAAGAAGACCTTATCATCGGAAAACTCCATGCCACTTTATCTGCACATCAAACAAGTTTTTCATAACTTTTGAACTCATGAGAAGATAAAGCCCTTCAATACTTTGGATTTTATCCAGAATAAAAATGGTTGATTTTAATGTCAATATCTTGTGTGAAATTTGGATCATACCTTTCTATTCGAGTGAAATTTTCTTCATATGCAGCCACTAAGCCATTATCCTGCCTCAATTCTAGGAATTTTTTTTCATCCTTGGAAAAACCACCTTATGAAAACATTTCTCAAGAAACATACCATTGAATTCATACCATTAATGTGCATAAATATCCTAACTATCTCTAATATTTTTCACCATCAACCACCACTAGTCAGCTTCACGTACAAAATGGTAAACAATGAGACAAACCTTTTGATGTTATGAACACCCCATGACATCAAGAATTTTCTCCAGTGCATTAATCCACCCTTCATCTTGCACAACATCAGATAATCCTATAAATAATGGGGGGATGTTTCTTTATGAAATGATCCCCTACTGACATGTTACTCTATGGTTGATCTGGTGATCTCGTGCATGGATAACACACCCATTTATAGTCTAAGTCAACTTTTCCATCACTACAACAAACTGTTCGGTTCTGATATTGACCATCTTAGGTTGATGGTTTGGAAGGTTGTCTTACTCTTGATGTCGTTCCAACATAGCTGCCCAATTTACTCTGCGGAAAAACATTCTGAACACAGTGATATCTTAGGAGAAACAACATGGTAATCTGTAAATTCTATCATTTCAATACTAACATAAATTAATTTATGAATATTGATTTAATAATAACCTAACACCTATATTTATCTAACCTGACCGCTGATACTAACTATAAGGACCCAGCCTTAAACATTGCTTATTCTTGAATTAAGTTAATAATTCTCATTAAGGATCTTTTTATGTTTTTAGCTTTAGATAATTAGGTTATAACATATACATAAAAACATGAATATTACATGTAGACATATCTACCCAGTTTCAATTTTTTCTCACAAAATAAAAATTCATCAAAAAAAAAGAGTCATGTCTAGTTCCATGTTTTAGACAACATGAATTTTACTTGATCCCATCCGTGACCCTATTCAAATTTATGAGTTGTCAAAAAGATTTCAAAAACATTGGATGAGTATAAAAAGCTTAATAAGGGATTCGAAAAAAGGGAAAACTATGAGTTTGTTAAAACAACAACTAAACCATGAATACTTTATCTTAAGTAATAATTTTCACCTTTATGAAGTAGTAAATTATCTTCACTGAATAAAAGATCATTGCTTACCATTTTGTAACCAAAATATTAACATAAAAAGAATATAAATAACACATAACATGTAAATGTAACTTGGGACATAAACATAATTAATTGTAATAACCATACGGTTGACTTATACACATATCATAAAATGGAATAGTCATACAACCAACTTCCATACCCAATGCATTGTAGGTTAAAATGTAATCACCCATCCTGGTATATCATGACACCACTCGTCATTTGGTTTATCACGTTACCACCCATCAAATGTCCATGTACCATTATAAAATAATAACACATACAACAAATATAAAGGAAAGAAAACATTTCCAAATTTCAATCACAATATATCACTTAAATATATTAACATAACAAATCCATTATCAAAATCATTTTCAATACCAAAATACATAAAATATTCTATGGTATTTACTTTCAATTTAAAAACATTACGGCTTGTTATGGAAGCCAAAGATCAAATAATACTCACGACGGTGGAAAAGTCATTGTCACCGCTTACTTTAAAAGAAACATTCCTTTTTTCGTTTAGTAAAACGCTTAATAGAAAAATATTACCTTTGAATGAAATGAAAATTTAAAGGTGTTTATAAACCATATAAAATATAGTCATTTATTAAAACAAAATATGCCTAAATGAAAGGAGATTGAGATGAAGTCCCATACCTCATGTCCGACATGACCTGTTTATTCTTCAATCTTATGAATAATAAACTAAAGTCATTTTTTACTTTCTTAAGAACATTTTTTTCTAGTTTATCATTACTTTTAAATCACTTATAACCATGTTATATAAATTATGTATTCATTTATATTAATAATGGTCATTTTGTTGATATTTGGTATTTAGTCAAAAATGGACTTCTTATAATTACAAGTTGTCCATGTGGTCAAGAGTCCATTATATCCAGAATTATATTCATGATTTATATATAATATATATCATATATATCCAGTATATATATGTAGTTATAATATTACATAAAATTTAGAGGTTAGAAATGAAATGCACCGTTCATGGAGATGGTAAGTCGTGCGTACACATGAACGCTACTTCCACTGCTATTTCGTATTGTAATTGAATGAAAGATTCATGATACATAATTAAATTATAATTCCAGTATAATATCATATATAATTTCATTAACTTTAACTTTTATATGTTCTATATACGGCATGAACGAGTCATATCACTTTGAGTGGGTGGTAGTCCGCAATTCCTCAAATGAGATTATTGTATTTACCCACTATGGAAACCATAAAGATATTCTATAAAACATTATAGAAGAATAGAAACAATACAAATATAATATATATCATATATAAATACAGTTCTATCATAATGTCCACCATGAGAGGTGGTTGGAGATATTTGAACAATAGTCGTTTCGTGAGGCAGTAGTTCGCCATCCAAAGAAACAGTATGTTTTTACCCATTAAACGGAGGTGTGTGTAAGTGTAGTTCGAATACATAAAATAAAAAATTCTATTATATTGAGGATAATTTTTTTGTTATAAAATAGTGGAATAAAATGTTTTTATGGGGTTTGAGAAGTAAGATAAAACAAAATAATTTAAGAGAAACTGTTACCTTTAATTCGGGTAACTTTCCTTTGGTTTGAACCAAAAGGACATCTTGAACTTCCTTTTGCCTAAGGTAAGGATTCTAGGATGAGTATAGGGATATTGAAAGCATAATTGGGTAGATTTTGGATGAGCCAAGGGGCATGAGAGGTTTGAGGAATGGGTTAGAGGTGAGTGCTTTTTATAAGTGGGGGGGGGGAGGGGCTCTTTAGGAATGTATGGAATTATTATTTTATTATAAAATTATTTTCGGTTTCTAAAGGTCTAAAACTAAATAAATTCACATATAATATGACTCATGGTCGAAATAGAATCATCAAAAAATAATTGGATAGGTTTTGGATATTAGTTTAATCTTTATAATCTTATTCATTTAAATCATTTATTAATGAGGTAAACTCTGCATCATTATTGTGTCATAAATAATTTAATTTATATGATGTCTAAAAATTATAAACAAAATACCATAATTTATGAAATCATTTTAGATTTCAAAATAATATTTACAGTCTAAAATAAAACTTATATAACCTTATGTAAAAATTTATTTACTAAAATATATTTATTTATTTCATTTGTGTCTTTACTTCAAATTAATTATTCTAAAGTGTCATTATCACTCCCAAGTGGCTCCATGGGATACCCAAATCGACCCAAGGATGACCATGGTCTGACATGACTTAGAAAGTAAGGTTATAAAAAGTGTTAAAGTAATTTTTTATTATTGTGATATTCTTTTTACCTTGAATTACCCTATTTCTCTTTAATAGCGGTAAATAAAAGTCAAAAGGTACTATTCACCGAAAAAATATTTTAATCTTATTAAACCAAATTTTACTTACTAATAACAACCATTTATGTTGGATATTCGATATTCAGTTCATAAATGTTTTAAAAGTTAATTTAAATGAAAAATTCATCTTTTTAACTACTGCTCAATGTTTTCACTATTCATCAAAAATTGAAGTTTTTCAGAAAATTACCAAAAAATCAGCGTAAGATATATTTGATATTCAGAATTCAAAAATGATGTATATTTTTACAAATTAAAAACATAGAATTTGGATTAATTAATTTAAAATTAATTCCCTATTTCAAAACATAAGGCGTGTTTTTAAGAAATATAATCTATCAAAAGATGGACACTTGTTTATGTCCAATTTCAAAGTGAAATTAATTACAATGACCAACATTGGATTAAATGGTAAAAATAAAATCTAATTAAACATTAAAACAAATTAATAATATAATATAACCAAATAAATAAATTAGATTGAAAGACAATTTTGATTTAAAATACACTATTTTTCATTATTCATTAAAAAATGAATTTTATCAGAAAAATCTCAAAAATGTACCCAAAGTAAATTTTCAAGTCCTTATTCTAAATAAGAATATTATTTTGTCAAATAGAACATATAAAATTGACCAAAAATATATTTATAGAGTTCATCATTAAAAGGCTGTAAATCATCCTTTTAAAGTAAATTATGCTTAAAATTAGATTAATTCACATTTTAAGCCTCTAACTTTTATTGGATAAATGTAATAAAATTTAACAAATATGTATAATCATATTTTAGTTAGTTATATTTATTCCCACATTTACAAAATCTATATGATAACTACAATTTCAAATAATATTATATTATTATTTTTCAATATGACTCAGCATTGTGTGTAACATTAGACTTCAAAGAAACATGTTGTCACATATCGGGTACTCCATAGAACATAGAATACCCTTTAAATTAAAATTAATATTTATTTCAAAAATATTAATAAATATGAAAATGTAATATTTCTTTATTTACCTGGGATGTTACAATGGAAATCAATATGTATTTATTTCTAATTTGATTGATGTAGGATCTTATGCATTAAGAGATGAGGAAGAGCGGAGTTTGGATTTGACGAAAATTGAAAAAACCAGGGTTCAATCCACTGAGTCTTCTGACACGCTGTAAATATATTATAATGATCTAATTTAATGTTTCAATCATGTAAATTCTTAGAATATAACTGAAGATAGGCATTGGAAATTTAAATATTTTTTTTAAAGTGATCAGATGTTCTATATTATAGAGAGATAATTTTGAGGCACTTGAATATAAATTAAGAGATGTTCATGAAAAATTAACTTTTGTGGGAGATCATGATGATTTTATCAGATCTATAGATAGAAAATTGAAAACATGTAAAAATGAATCTATAAAGAAGTCTAATTCTTAAAAGATACCGCTTCTGTTTGGAAAATAATTTCAATCTCTCAAGGGTAGTAATCATGCTTCAACATCTAAACCTAAACCCACTTATCTAGACCACATATAAGGATTTGATGTTATAACTATGGTTATTAATGAATTTATTATAGGATGAATTATAACTACTATGAAATTTTTCCTTTGATTATTCTTCTAGATAATCGAAGAGATTTGATAAGTCATCTAACTTCAAATGATTCCAAGTAAGGACAAGTCATTCATCAATTAATATATAGATTGACTAATTTTATTCACTCAGAAAAAATTGTTAATGATTTTTCCTAGGTTAATGTGGAGGAAATATTAATGGTTAGTCATTATTCAATTAAAAGGCTTCAACACTAGAATGATGTATCCAACAATAATTGTTATAGTCTGTTAGTGAAGCTGCATGAGATTCAAGGTGTTGTTTAGATTTTTCCCCTTCAATCTTCACCATCACTCAATAGAGTTTCTGATGTAGAAAACCCTTTGAACTAGAGACCATAATTTTAAAGACATGTTATATTAATATTTTATGTACCCATAATTCATCAAAACATTTGATCTAAAATTAATTTTATTTAACATTACATTTATATTTTCAATGTTTTATATTGTTTTATACTTTTATTCTTTTATTTGTTATCATCATAACCCTCCCATATCATATATCTTATTTTTCTACCCAGAATAGTATAACATTCATTTTTGGTTCAATTTTATATTTACTATGATCTATATCATTTTCTATTTAAAAATTTCTCTTTGATGTCACAATAATGGGGAGAATATTTGAAAACAACTTGTTTTTGGGAATATTTATTTACATTTAAATTGTTCTATGAAATTGAAATAATTTTGAGAAACTATAATGTTTTTTTAAATATTTTTTCAAAATACTGTATTTTCTATTAGTTATTTTATGGGTTTTTGTGATCATAAAAATGGGGTGATTTTTGGGCTTATATTGTCCCAAAAATACTCTATAATTTATGATGATTTTGATGCTCACAAATATTGTTGTTTCCTCTAAAAATGTTGTGCTAAATATGGGTCAAGAATATAAATCATATTTTTAACTTATATGGAATGAAAATCTATGGGATGAGTCATGGAAGCACTGCTCATACCCTATGTGTGGTAAGTGAACCAATTGATCATCCTCCCTTTGCTATGATAAACCATTCTTGTATGGATCATCATCCCTACAATGAATATAAACTTATGGATCAGAAAGCCTACATATGGAGGAATTAAAAAAAATATTAAATATCAACCATACATTGGAATCTGGTATTACTATTTACACCCTATGTTTAGAATAATGAACTTATGTTTAATCAATGAAACATTTGGTATCTTATGATAAAAATATGAACATATAGACCACCATTACTATGTTTTGTATAGATGAATGTATTTTTATGGATCCATATTTTGGAAGAAACCCTATTATAAGCAAAGGAACCCTATGCATTATGGTTGAACCCTTCGATTGACTATTCATCAGGGGAGACTTGTTGTTGTGATTTTATCTAAAATTCATGCTATGATACTAAAAAATTTAATGACTACTTCAAATGTCATTATAATTGGTTCCAAAAACATTATTTATATGAGGAAATCAGCACAAAACGTAAGGGAAGTTATGACTCCCCTAGTCAGTTCAAATTTGAATATCCTAATTCTATGAAGAATTTTTCTTGGATCTGAGATACCATATCATCCTATATGTACTATATATTCTACCAATGTATCTTTTTGAATTATGTGTGATATAAGATTAATAAATTCAACTGTATTATTTTTAATATATTTTATTGTAATTCTATAATGAATGATCGACTATGAGTCTCCACATTGGAGACATAGAAATTTCAAATCTCATGATTTTGTATGATTACTATAGTAGTTAGTAGATATTCATGTTGAATGTCAATTTAAACCAGGATCACATCAAAATTATTCATTCTAAAAGGTATTAATTTCTGAAGAAGAAGATCCATCAACTATCAGTTGCTTCTACAATTGTCAATATCGTCCCAAACCATCATCAAATGAACCTCTTTTGATTTTAGAGCATCAACTATTAATATTTAGTTTTAGTTTAAGTATTAGATTCTTATACAAATCTATGCAGAATTGGTTCCCTATTAAATAACCAGAAGTATTTTTTAACCTTATTGTAACGGTGTTAATTTCTTATACTCATTTTTGGATTTGAAGGTCTTGTGATAAGTCGACATTTCTAGAAAAATTCCCTAATATTGCAGAGTGAGTATTGGTGGAGTGGACTATGTGATATTTTTTCCCCAAACTGCTATAAAATTGTTTTATTCATTGTTTCTTATTATCCCCTTGTCATATTCATTATATAGGAGAAAGATCTGTATCTGTATAAATTGAAAATAGATTTAGAAATGTGAATCTGTCTTGATTTTTTAAAAGACACAATTCACCACTAATTATGTTATCTTTATATTATTCCTACCTAACATGTCTTTCATAAATTTATTTTAGAATATATATCATATTGAAATTTTTTCAAAAGGATTTTGAAATTGATGGAAAATAAATTCAGAGAATATGTGTCAATATGTAAGTAAATTGTTTAGTGTGATTAGTTAACAAATAAAAAATCCATTATTGTGGGGTCAAAAAAATATAAGCTAACCAAGGTATTATGTGTAACCAAAATTATTTATTAGTTAGGTTTATGGCTTAGAAAAATGTGGATGGTTTGTTGTTTTGTCCCAAATCTAGTCTGAACTATCCTAAAATGATCGTTGTATGACACATAAAAATGTATTAATCCTTAAGATGGAATTGGAGGAATCAATATAAAAGCCTATGATTACATCCCTTCACCAATTCTGAATAGGACTATGAGTGATGATACTTGATGTAATGAACCTATTTTCTTAGGATTGTGTGTTTTCATATAAATATGGTTTTTATAGAATTATGTGGTATCTTGTAACTTACAATCTCTCTTTTTTCAATTTGGATCCTTTTATAACCATATTTTTTACCCTCACATATGAATTCCATGTAAATAATGGTTTCCATTATTTTAGTATTTCTTATTTTTTCTGATTTCTCATCAATTTGTTACAAAATATTTCAAGAGAAATATATCACCATAATCTATTATATTCCCTATTAATAATATATTATGAATGTTGTTGGCCTCCTTCTTTTAATTATGACACAATAATGATTACTATGATATTACCAGTTTTTTTATGAAATAATTTTAGTTCATAAGTATAATTAGAATGAAATTTGGTAATATTTAGAAAATAATCACCACCATGTTAAGACAAACCACCGAGTATGAGACACAACAAGAAAAGTCTCACTGCCACCAACATCTCATCATCAGAAAAGTCTCACAACCAATGAGTTATCACCTTCTCCTTGAGTCACTGTCAAGGTGACTTAACAATAATTTTTAAAAATTGGCTAATTAATGGGATGAATCACTATAATCCTGAGTCACTGCCAGAACATAATTTTGAAAATTAATGGATTGACTCACATTTAGCAATGAGACACCACTAATATAAGAATTAGATAATGTATATGTCACTAAAAGACTAAAATACATCTAGAGGTAACACTTTTCCAGAAGTTCTCACAGCTCAAATGAATCACTACCACATTAACACACCACAAGTCATTGAGTGCCCACTAGATTCAGACACCTCGAGTGTCACCATTAAAAAGAATCACCACCACTATTATTTTTATAATATTTTTAAAATTAAATATTTATAACAGCTAGTTTCTCAAATTTATTTTTGACTGTTATTTTGATGACTGTCTGTTCACTGTTGTAGAGAATTCAGTAAATAATGTGTTAGCCCTATGTATAAGGATACATAATATCCATATTATTTTATCATGTAGATGTTTTTGATATTTTTCTTGATAATGGAAGAAGTGAACTTACTAATGAGGGAATGATTTGAAGTGAATATAAATGAACCTTGTTCAATGAATAAAAAGGATGTGCATAATTCATCTTCCCTACACTCTATTGAGGAAGAAAAGGCACAATATATATCGAATGCCTTCCAATAGTAAAGAATCTGGTGTTTATAAAACTCTTTTATACAATACGATTATAAAAAATGACTTGATCCTCATTTGGAATCTCATTCAAGAGTCATGAGATGTTGATCATAAAAGACTAATATATAATGTCTATTTGTATATTTTAATTTATTAGTCTACAAATTATCATTTTAATTATGATCAGTGTGTCCATAATATGTTATCTACACACATTGTATCTTTCATTAAACTACAATATACATGTATATATTAGAAAAATTTAACTCTTATTTCCCACATGTTGTGTTAGATGTCTGATTATTATATGATTTCTATTTTATTTTTTACCCCTCGATTAATATGGAAGATGTCCCTATGTGTCCTAGACAGTTTTAAAAATATATTAATACATGATAAACATTTTAGATCAAAATAGTACATTATATAAACTATTTGGTAGCAAGTGATTTTGAGGTGTAGAGGACTAAGTCATATCATAGGACTAAACATCTTTTCTTCAAATCCAATGTGTTTTTTTGGTTTGTTTTCTACATTTACTATATTAAAATTAATAATTTTTTAACATCAAACAAAACCACTACATTGATCATTATTTTTAATTAGTGTTTATTTAAGTGTTTAATTTAGTCAATTTATTCCTAAGGTTATTGAAATACTGTATATATTTTTTACTGATGCTTAATAAATCTTTGAGAAATCTTTTAAGATTTCATGACCTAAATAATACTATTATTTTAACTTATTAGGCTATTTTACTAAAATTAGTGTATTTTACTTAAATTAATTTCAATAAAAAATTTATTGGGTAATCAATTCACCCCCTCCTAAGATACTAATTTCGAGAAATATTTGGTATCAAAGAAACTAATATTTTATATCATGGTTTTTTAAAAATATCAACTATGGTTATAATGGATCTTTAAATATCACAAATTTTTGTTAACTATAAATTTAATTTTATAAGTGCAAAACATAAAAGAAGGTTGTATTACCAACAGACCTTTTTTCAGTGGTAATAGTCATGTAATGTTGAATATTAAAATATATATTAATATAGGGATTATGGGTTTTGTTATTTGGATTGAAATAGAGGATAAATATAAATTCCCTGCAACTTCTAGAGCTACCTGGGATAATTTTATGAAATATACTTACAACAACAATTTCAATGTTATGAATTCCACGTATTGTGTAGTAGGAGATGATGAATTCAATAGAATTTCTTCTCATAAAAATTCCCTTGATATTTGGGACACATTCACTATTTCTTATAATGGAACAAACAATGTTAAAGATCTAATATTGAACACATATACAAATAAGTATGATAATTTTATGATGATTAATTAAAAATTAATTCCGGACATGTATTTTTGTTTTAATGAAACTTTGAACACCTTGATATGAATTGGAATTATAGTATCTGACAAAGATCGGATTATGGGGATGATAATATGCCTTCTAGAAATATAAAGACTCGCATATTTTCCAATTAGAGAGACATGTGAGATCCTGAAACATCCATTGAGGGAGATGATTGGGAAACTAATGACCTATAAAGAAAAATAAAATGTAAATTGAGAGATGGAAGATGAGTCAAAAATTTGTTTAGTACCTTTATGCATACTGCATTGAAACATATAGAAAAAGAAAAGTAAAAGATACATTCTAAAGTATCTAGTTATAATGAATCACCACCAGTTAATGATGAGGAGATGGACCATATGGAATGAGAAATTAAGAAGTTCTAAAGAAAGAAGATGTTTTTAGAAATACAAACTATAAAAGAATGTTTAACACTAAGGTAAACTAAAAAATAATTGGACTAATGATTATAATAAAATTACCTCTTAGGAATGAAAAAGAAAAGGACTTGTGAATGAATAATTTCCAAAATTGAATTATTAAAATAAATATAATGACAGGACCAATGGTATAAGAAAGATTTAAAATAATCTTGGTGTTCCTCTGAAGACATCTCTAGTAATTCTGACTCTCCTCTTGAAGAGATATCAGATCAGGCCAATATGTGCTTCAAGACTAATGTCTCTTAGGTCATATTTTATATACGGGTTCACCTATGCTTAATTCTGATAATTCTAAAAATTAACATAATGATGATACATTTCTTAAGAATATATTTTTAAATATTGAAAAATGATTGAGGACCATTTGAATAAACTGAAGGATAAATATAAATTTCATAAAATGCAACGTGATTTATCTTCCAATATTAAATCTTATTTAATAATGAAAATGAGAAGAATGCTATGTTATTTTCTGAGAATATAGAGCTTAAATTGTCTAATAAGTAATTTATGAAGTATTTACAAATTTTTATAAATTTTAGGGAATGTATTACATATATTCTAGTAAATATGTTCAGTTCTAAGTATGTTATTGGTTTAGGAAACCAACATGGACAATAATGAATAGTAAATAACACATTTTTATGTACAACTAAATCTGATAGTGCTACTACTTTTTATTTTAATATGGGACCAAAAAATGTGTTCAGTTAAACAATAGTTTCATCCGTTTATAAGTTACCCATTATAAAAATTTGGGTTCATAAATAATTCATTAATAAATAATTTAGACCCAATATAAGCTCAGAACCAAAGTCATTTTTGTAGAAATTGTGTTTTTTAGGAAATCTATTTGAAGACCTCCTGTAACTGTTAATGGGAAAAGACTATGGATATTCATGGAATATGGAAGGAGAATAATATTTTTTCATGAGTGTAATAATGGTTGATAGTGTTCATGTCACCAATGAAGAAAAATCTAATGGGAAAAGCATTTTCCTTAGACAAGATGGTAATATTAATTCAGTTTTAATTTCCAATGTATTATTTGTTGATGGTTGGAATTATTAGTATAATATTACATCAAAAATATTTGATGATTAAATTAACATAATTTTTTTGAATAATACATGTATTGTTTGGGATTATAATGATTCTTTATTCATTAGTTCATTAAGGATTGAAAATTATTTTTCTATTGATCTTAAGTCCTTATTTTTTTAAATCATTCCTTCTTGAGTGATTTTTACATAGAATATTTTCATTATCATTGGAGAGTAGGACAATATAACATTCACTCACATAGGAAGCTTACATGTAAAGGTTTAGTTAAGGATATTCCAAAGCTAGTGTTCCCAAATAACAAAATATGTAATCCCTATCAAAAAGGGAAACATCATAAGATTTATTTAAAAAATTGATAGAATATTCAACTTTTCAACCTCTTGATTTGGTTCATATGGATTTATTTGGAACATAAATAGATTATATACTAAATGGTATGCACAATGTTTATATACTAGTAGATGAATATTCTAGGTATTCATCGGTGTTATTTATAGATCACGAATGGGAATCCATTTCTTACTTTACCATTTATTCTAGGTTATTAGAAAAATTTTGTGGACTAAGAATTATTAACCAATGAAGATATCATGGTCATGAGTTTAAAAATAATGATTTTGAATGTGTTTCTCTCAAAATGGCTATAATCATAACTTATCTACTTTGAGGACCCCTAAACAGATTGGATTTGCAGAAAAAAGGAATATAACACTTAAATTTATAGCCCATAATATGCTAAGTGAATATGAATTACCTATATTATTTTGGGAAGAGGATGTAAAGACTTCTTGTTACATAATAAATAGTGCATTAATTAGACCTAACTCCTATTATATTTGGAATTATAGAAAGCCTATCGTTAACTAATTTATAATGTTTGGTTGAAAAGTTTCTATTCTTAAAAAGAAGGATAATATTAAAAATTTATCCTCTAAAAGTGATGATGTAATTTTCCTGGGTTATACAACATCTAATAAAGCCTATATATTTTCCATGAATTGTTCTATGAAGGTGGAAGAATTATTCTATATAATATTTAATGAGACAAATACACATGAGCCTAATAACTCTTTATAAAACTATGAGAATGATTTACCAAATCTAAACATAAACTATAAACCTACTAATTAAACTATTAAGTAGTTATTAAAACCATCCAGTTCTATAGAATTTACATAACATTCAGAACCTGAATCTCTAGAAGAACCTAAAGTGACCACCCCCTTATTCTATAGAACGTTTTTCTCTTAAGCACCGTTCTATAGATGCTGTCATTGGATACCTATATAGAGGTATATAGACTAAATTTTCTCTATGAAATCAGGTTGAATCTTAAGCATTCTTGTCTCAGATTAAACCAAAGAACATCAATAATGATACCATTGATGAATTATGGGTAATACAAATGAAATAAGAATTAACTAAATTTGAATAAAATAAATTATAGGAAATTATGGATAGACCCAATGTAACAATGACTATACAAACTAAATGGGAGTTTTGAAAAAAGGTAGATGAATCACGAATAATAGTAAGAGATAATGTTTGACTAGTTCCACAATGATATTGTCGATAATGAATAATAGAATATGACAAGAGCTTTTCACTAGTAGAAATACTTGAATCGATTAGAATAAATACGGCATATAATGTTCATCTAGATTTGAAACTTTGTCAATTATATGTCATGATAGATTTCATTAATGGGTATATAACTGAGGATACAAATATTAAATAAACCATTGTTTTCAAAATCCTAATTTACAAAATCAAATTTTCAAATTAAAAAATCTTTTATATGGATTGAAACAAGGTTAAATATCATTGTACAGTAGGATAAACAAATTTATTATTTCAAAAGGATTTTCAATTGGTATATATGATCATACCATTTTAATAAGAAGAATTTCAAAATATTTTTTAGTTGTACAAAAATATAAATATGATTTTTTTGGATATTAAAAAAAAATCAAAATATACCGATTTTTATATAATGATAAAAAATGAATTTGAAAAGAGTTTAATGGGTGAACTCAATTTATTTCATAGTTTCATGATTTTTCAAAAATAAGAAAGAATTGCTTTAAATCAACAAAAATATAAAAAACTTCTTTTAAAATGTTTTCACTTGGATAACACTAAGAGTAGTGAAACTCTTATGATTATCACTTTCAAATTGGATATTGATGAAGTTGGAAAACCAATGGATCAAACCAGTTATAAAGGTTTGATTGAAAAAATTCATTATCTTACCACAAGATGATGTGTTATTATATTCAATGTCTGAATGTGTTCTCATTTTCAATAAAATACAAAATTTTCACACTTCGATGCACTAAAAAGAATATTTAAATATCTCAAATGTACTACTAATTTAATAATGATTTAACCAAGTTAAAAATAAAATTACATGGTTAGTTATTAAGATACAAATATTTGTGGATATAAATTAAATAGAAAACTAAATACTCAAACATGTCACTGTTTAGGAAAGTATCTATTTTCATAGTTTAGTAAGAAATAGAATTCAGATGCATTGTCTAATGCTGAATTAGAATACATTTCTCCAGGTAGCTGCTGTGAAATTTTATTGATGATTAAACACACATTACATGACTATGGTTATAAATCCCAACATGTCCATATAAAATGTGATAAAAAATTTTCAATTATTATTTATAATAATCCATTTTCAAATTATAGAAGAAATCATATGGAAGTAATACATCACTTTTTGAGAGGTCATTTTCAAAATGGTGATATCACTGTTCAATACATTGGTAGAGAAAATCATATTGCTTATATATTCACATAACCATTGAATTATGAGTGAATGAATTAAATAAAAAATTAATTAGGTATGATACATTTTTTGTTCAATTTTACAGGACTCGCTATAGGATATTTATCACTATTGTGAATAAATCACCTTTGGTTGGGCAAAAATCTCACAAGGTAACATTGCGACATTTTTGGGTTGATTGTGTTTGTTGAAAAAGTAGGTTTCCATGGTGAATTGTCCAAATCCAAAGATTTTTTTGATAATCCATGTTGAAAAATAACCCTGAAAAAGGAATGGAAGATCTGGAGGCAGTATAAGAGAACAGATACACAGACATGAGTTTCCCAAAGATAGGCTACATGGATTGGATTTCACGAAGACATGAAAAATTTTGACGGTGATGCTTCACGATTATGACAAGCTTCACGAACAGAATAATTAAATATCATTTCGGTGGCGAAGGGAATCACGAGTGGTACTTCGTAGGGATTGGGCGAAGTAAATGATGGAATGCTTTGTGATTATGATGTGCTCCGCGATCGGAATATTTCTGTGGTGCTTCGAGATTTTGATAGAATTTCCCTGGAAATTTCAGAGCTTCATGATTTTGGATGACGTGATGTTGACTTCGTGTGGAAGGTTCTAGGTTTACTGGAATTGGATATAAATAGCCCTCAACCCCCTCGTGAGAAGTAGAGAGATTTTTTGAAGAAAATATTTCACTCTCGTCTCGTGAAGGTGGTTCGCAAAGGCAGTGTGCTTCGCGAAGAAATGAGCTTCGCAGTGGCTAATTTTTCTCGGTGAAAGTGTGGTGTATCATGTTGGATCAGTGATCTTCAAGAAGGAAGTCACTCTGCGACGACTTGAGCTTCGCGATCGCCTACACTTTGTGAAGGCTTGATCTTTGCAATGGTCTGATCTCCGTGAAAGTAGTTTGCTCTATGAGGTAGGAGCTCTACGATAGTGTGTGCTTCGCGAAAGGGCAGGAACTTCACGAAGGCTTGTTTGAGCTACGCGAAATTGGGAGTTTCACGAAATAGGGTGCTTTACGAAGGTACATTCCAACGGTTGGTGCCAAGTGGTCACATGAAAATGTGTATTAATCAGTGGATGAAATTTGGACTTCAATATAGCATCTACATATTGTGTAGGATGCATTCATTAGTGGTAATGAAGAGACCTAAAGGTCTATAAACTGTGAGTGGATACCTTCCAATTGTAATGAGAAACGGAAAAGGAAGAAGGTTATCCTTTCTACCAGTAGTAAGCCAAAAAGAGAGGAATATGGAGAGACCCTTGGGAAAGCAGTGAGCTGACCCTAAACACTGTAAAGGCAGTGATCCTGGGCATAGAAGTGATATAGCTCGAACATTACTGGTAGTGAGATTTAGTAGATTTCGTACAGCGGCACATCGTCGTTGTATGCTCCTTGGACGTAGCCCAGTGAGGGTGGACCAGGTAAAAATATTTGTGTCTGCCTGGTTGCTTCCCAGCATTGCATCAAAAGCATCACCATTAGATAAAGATAAAAATAAGTGATCAACATAATCACACAAGATAAAACAATGTAACCCTAATGATAAAGAGGTCAAGATCCAGTGGGGCATGAAGAATTTTGAAAACGAATATCCATACCCAGAATCACCCCCCCTTCTCAGGGTATCTAGGACCCTTTTGGTGCTGGCAATTGGTATCCGAGTGAAAGGTTGATATTAATGTTTTTCTCTCAAATGGAGGTCACCATTCGCAAAGGGATTCCAATATTTGATGTGAAAAATTTCCACCTATGGAATAATCAAATAAAACACTACATATCATCATTAGGAAGGGGTGTATTCACAGCACGAATGCATGGCATAACAACTGATATAAACAGTGGTGCATTATCCGAAGCTGAGCATAGAGATATGGATGCCAATGCACAGAGAATTAATTCTTTATGGGGATCCCTATCTAATTTTATATATACAAAGCGATGTCATGAAAAACATCACATGCCTTGTGGGAAAAGCTATTGAATATATATGAAGGAGATAAAAAGGTCAAAGAGGCAAAGATGTAAGTGTTGTGGAACAAGTATGAAGATATGAGAATGAACCTGAATGAGTTTGTTGATTCATTATTTGAGAGGGTAAATTTTGTAGTGGATGACATGTGAGGTATTGGAGAATTTATTAAAGACATAATGATTGTGAAGCACATCTTTAGGAAACTTCCACCTCAGTTCAATCTGAATATTTTGTTTTTTGAAGATAATGACCTGAATGAGCTGACATTGGATAACCTGCATAGCACCCTTATTGAATATGAAATGAGAAATGATGATAACGATGTTGTGGAAAAGGGGAAATCCAAAGCGGTGTCATTCAAGGCCATAAAGAAGCTCACTATTGACAATTCTTAGGAAGAAGAAGAGACAAATGAGGTTACGTCATTCCTCTCCTAAAACCTTCAAATAGGAATAGGAATGTTTAAAGGGAAGCTTACACGTGTTTTTTTGATGTGTAAAGGATGGAAATCTTCTGGTAAGGTGCCCCAACAAGTTCCAAGAGGATAATGATGTCGATGAAATACAAATTTACAAGAAGAAGTCTCCAACCTATGGGAAAGGCCAGAAATAGTTCAAGAGAAATTTCATTAAGAAGAAGAACCTTCTTTCAAAATAATATGACATTTCAAATGAGTCTATGGTTGAGGAGGTTGAAGTGATAGAGAATGGTAGAGATCATGGAAAAAATACTATGGTAGCAGTTTTCGGTAGTTCTCAGAATAAGAATGAAACCGAAGTTGAGGAAGAAGAATAAGAAGTTGAGGTAAGAGTTGATATGCAAGTTGAGTTAGAGGTTGATCTTGAAGAGATAGATGTATGGAGATCCAAAACAACGAAAGACAACATAGTTTTTCATGATTCCAAACTCTATATGCAGCAGTATGAAGAATAGAAGTCTGAGTTGATGGAAGAAATTGAGAAATTCAAGACATCAACAACAGAGAACTCAGAATAAGTTAGTGAGTATAAAATAAAAATTGAAGAACAGAAAATGGAGATTTATAGCTTTAATAACACAAGGAAGGATCAAATCTATTGTAGTGAATAACTTTAAGGAGAAATTGTTGGCTTGAAAAAACAAGTTAATGATCAAGAAAAAATCTTGACTCCCACTGGGATATCAGGAAAGAAGATCACTCAGAAAATTGAGAAGATGATTGTTGAGAATAGTGGGTCAGTAGAAAGGAAGCATCAATTATGTTCAGATGCTAAGGCCGAGGGGGGGTTTGATCGAAAAAAGTAGTGAAAATTGAATTTAGGATACAAGAACCCATTCTATGATTGATGGTTGATTTGGGCATAAAGCATACTCAAAATATTCAGAAATACCTAGGGGAAACTAGCAGTGTAGATGTAACATGAAGGAATTCACCTTATATTAGCTTCTATTGTTTTGAAAAGATGGGGCATTAACAGAATGTGTCTTCTATAGCCAAGAGATATCAAAACGAACAAGAACAGACGTGGTAGCCAAATAGATATCGGTTCTCTAGAATATATTTTGAAGGACACTGTTTTTTGTGCGGATGATTTGGGCACATGGCAATGTATTTTACTTCAACCATACAGAGGAATGCGCCAAAGTAGAATCAAAATGTTCCCAAGTAGCAGAGCAATGAACTAACATGAGAGTTTAAAATGAAAAATCGATTTTCAGATATACAAGATGAAGTTGCTCCATCATACTTTGAGAAAGATCAAAAGTCTCAATCCATGCCAAGTGTGAAGAAGAAAATATGAACCAAGAAGAAAAAGGATGAGAAGGCAGCGATGGAAGAAATTTCCCTTAAAGCACTAGATCGCTCTGGTGTGCTGATCCTTGACAGTGGTTTCACATCTCACAAGATAGGTAATAAGGAACTTGTTATAGGCGTAAAATATGACAAAGAAGGAGTTTTCAAGTTTGGAAACTATGAAGATATGAATATTATTGGCTTAGGAAAGGAAAAGTTTTGGGGAAAAGAGATGAGATGTTCTGATGTCTTAGTAGTAGAAGGTCTCAGTTACAATTTTCTCAGCATCAGTCAACTTTGTGACTCAGGACATTCTATAAGGTTTACTAAAAAGTTGTGTATTGTCAAAGGAAGAGATGGGGGAAGTGGTTCTATAGGGAAAAAGAACAATGATAAATCTCTACATGGTAAGTGGAGAAGAAGATATGTTCTTTCTATCCATAGAAGAAGAAAAAACGTTGTGGCATAAACGACATTGTCAAATATGTCAACCATCCCTAGAAGTTCTGGTAAAGTGTGATGGATCAAGAGATCTCCCTAAGTTATCTTGTGATCAAACACACATGTGAGATGCATGACAACAAGAGAAGGTCATTAGAAAAACATATAAGGCTATGGAAAAGGAGTCAAAAAAGAGTGCTCAAATTTGTGCATGCGGATGTTTTTGGGCCTATCACACCACGACAAATTGACGGAAAGAGATACTATGTTATTTTTATTAATGAGTATAGAATAATGGCATGTGTATTTGTTATTTCTAATAATTCCGATTTGTTCACATGCTTAAAATACTATGGTAGAGAGTGATAAGGGATTTTTGGACTGAAAATTCTAAAGTTTCATACTGATAATGGTATGGAATTCACAAACAGTCAGGTGGAAGAAAATCTCGAAAACATGGGAAAAGGCATCATGTTTCCTCAGTGAGAACTCCCAAACAGAATGGCATAGTTGAAAGGAGAAAGAGGATCATCAAAAAAATTTCTAGAATGATTCTCATAGAAAAAGAGCTACCAGATAAATTGTGGAAGGAAGTAGTTTTGACATCAGTCAACATTTATAACAGGGATCTGTTGTTTCCGAAGGAAGGGAAGACTCCATACGAGATGTGGTATGAAATGAACCCAACAGTGAAATACTTTAAAATAGTTGGAAGTATGTTCTTTATCCTCGATAAGAAAAAACATAGGAAATATGTGTCATGAGGAGATGAGGGGATATTCCTTGGCTACTCAGGAAGAAGTAAAGCATACAAATGCTGTAACAAAAGGCTGGGAAAAGTAGTTGAGAGCAATGATATCACTACAGTGGAGAATGAAGAGATCATTCAATAGAATAGTGAAAAATTTCATGATGAACGTGATGAGGAGGAAAGCAATGCAGGGGGAGCAGAAGTGGCTGATGTTGATTCCAAAGAAGATACTAATGATGATCATGAGGAAGTAAAATCCATATCTGCACAAATGCCAAGGATTCGAGCAGAAATTGATAGGAAGAATATCATTGGTGATCAGTAAACTCTAGTTCATACAAGGAGAATTAAATCACTACAACATACATTTTTCCTATCTCAGGTTGAGCCAAAATGCTTCGCTGATGTAACTGAAGATGAGAACTGGCTTCAGGTAATGAATGAAGAGATTGATCAGATTGAGAAAAAACAGATGTGGGAGATTGTTTCGAGAGCAACAAATAAGAATGTCATAGGGACTAAATTGGTCTATCAAAATAAGATGAATGAATATGGCACAATAATTCAGAATAAAACATGACTAGTATGTAAAGGATACTCCCAGATAGAAGGAATAGATGTTGATGAGACATTTTTACTGGGTGCAAGACTAGAGACAATCAGATTATTCCTAGACATTGCAGTGCAACAAAAGTACAATGTTTTATAGATGGTCACCAAATCAGCATTTTTGAATGGGGTTTTGTAGGAAGATGTTTATACTGGGCAACCATATGGTTTTCTCATTCTTGAGGATGAGAACAGGGTTTACAGAATGAAGAAGGCGTTGTATGGGATGAAACTAGGACCAAGAGAATAGTACTCAAGGCTTGATCTATACTTTAAAAAGCTTTGTTTCCATCATGGGGGAGTTGATTACAGTCTCTATTTTAACAAAAAAAATGTAATCATAGGATGATGGTACTGGTTTATGTTGACAACATAATATTTGGCGGATCAGATGCATCTCAATGAAGACAGTTCTCTGAATTCATGAAAAGTGAGTTCGAAATGTCAATGATTGGAGAGATAATGTTTTTCCTTGGTCTACAGGTGACACAAGGAAGGAAAAGAACATTAATTTCTGAATAAAAATACACCATGGAGGTTTTGAGAAGATTTATAATGTAAAATTAAAAGGAGATGAAGACTCTGGTTGCTACTCGGATGAAATTGTCCAATGATGAGGATGGAAAGGTAGTTAATATCACTGAATACAAGAAAATCATTGGAAGTTTTCTATACTTGACTATGACAAAGCCTGGCATTGTATTCGCTACCTGCAATGCAGCAAGATATCAGAGTAATCCTAAGGAAATACACTTGATATTAGTGTAAATAATACTTTGGTATATTAAGGACACAGTGGATTTCGGTTTGAAATATATTGAAAAATAGCAGTCAGAATTACTGGGATATACTGATGCAGATTGGGCCAGTTCAGCAGATGATAGGAAATCAACTTCAGGCAGTGTTTCTATCTTGGTGGATTTTGTGTTTCTTGGCTAAGAAAGAAGCAAGATTGCATTTCATTGAGCTCCGTAGAAGCTATGTTTATTTCCTCCACTCAAGCTTGCACACAATTATTTTGGATGAAACAACAGCTTGAAGATATGGTCATTGAAGTGAAGTCTCCAATCGGAATCTATTTCAACAACTCAAGTTCTATAAATCATAGAAAAAAATCACATCCATCACTCTAGGACAACGAACATTGAGATAAAGTATCATTTTATCTAGGATAAGGTTGATAAGGGAATCATGATGTTGGAGTATGTGCCTAAAAAGCTATAGGTTGTAGACATCCTGACAAAGCCCTTACCCAAGAAAGCTTTTGGGAGGCATAGATGGGCTTTGGGAGTTCAATCGACTCTCTGAGCTTGAAAATGTGTGGTTGTGGGACCCCCTCTCCTCAAGGTATTGTGTGTTTTTCTTTAATGTGATAGTATGTTTACTTTCCAATGTTTTCGACCACAGAGAAGCGTCCATTGTGTTCGTTGACAAAGGGGGAGAAATAATGACTCCCCAAGGCGGAAAAATTGTGGCTTATAAAGGGAGAAAATGTCTTTGTCAAAGATATACGGAGAAGCTAAAAGGTGGAGTAGCGAGATAGGGGGAGATCAATGAGATATGGGGGAGTTTTTAAATTTGATGATGCTCTATGTGATCGATCAAAGAATTGATATCACGATAGTTGAGGATCTTGATAAAAGCATAACAATGATGTTGGAATGGTGTGAGAAGGTTTCCATCTATCACCAATTGGTATCAATGTGGTATCAACAATTGGAATCAATTTGGAAATTGGTATCAGTTGGGTGTAAACTTTTGGTGGTAGAAATGAAGTGATTCATTGATTTTTTTTCATTTACTCCTGTTTCTCACAACGAGCATTGCTCATGTGGGCTTGGAGAATGTGGTGAGTGAATCTCTGATCGCTATCTGAATCGCAAGAGGTGTAGGTTCGGTAATGATGAAAGGAGACTCAGTGAGGTATCAAAGGGCAGAAAATCATTCTGAGAAGATTTTTCAACAAACACAAAGGGGGATATTGTGGGCAAACAATCCCTTAAGGCAACATTGCAGCATTTTTGGGTTGATTGTGTTTGTTGAAAAAGCAGGTTTCCATGGTGAATTGTCCAGTTCTAGAGATGTTGTTGACAATATATTCTGAAAAAGAACCATGAAAAAGGAATGTGTTTCAATGATAAGCTTCATGGATTGGATTTCCCAAAATCATGAAAAATGTTGATGGTGATGCTTCATGATTAAGAAGAGCTTCGTGAATGAAAGCGTTAAAGAGCATTGTGGTGGAGAAGGGCTTCATGAGGGGTTCTTTGTGGCGAAGGCATGATGTTAATGATGGAATACTTCACGATTACGATGATCTCCGCGATCAGAAAATTTTCACGATGCTTCGCAATTTTGACATAATTTCGGTGGAAATTTCAGAGCATCACCATTTGAGATGATGTGGTGTTAACTTCACGTGGAAGGTTAGAGGGTCAGTGGAATCACAAATAAATAAGCCTCAACCCCCTTTAGAGATGTACATAGAGTTTTCGAAGAAAATATTTTTCTCTTGGCTAGTGAAGGTGGTTTACGAAGGTAGTATTCTTCACGAAGAAGGGATCTTCACGGCGGAAAATTTTTCTCCACAAAAGTGGTGTCCATCACGTTGGCTCAGTGAGCTATGCGAAAGAAGTCTCTCTGCGATGAATTGAGCTTCGCGAAGACCTAAGCATTGAGAAGGCTTGAGCTTTATGACGATCTGAGCTCTGAGAAATCATTGTTCTTCGTGAGGAAGGAGCTATGGGAAGATGTGTGCTTTGCGAAAAGGCAGGAACATCGCGAAGGCTTGTTTCTGCATCGTGAGATTGGGAGCTTTGCGAAGTAGGGTGCTTTGCGAAGGTACTTTCCAATGGTTGGTGACCAGTGGTCATGGGAGATGGGGTATTCATCTGTGGATAAAATTTGGACTTCAAAATAGAATCTACATACAGTTGAGGATGCATTCATTAGTGGTAATGAAGAGACCTACAAGTCTATAAACTGTGAGTTGATCTCTTCAAGTGCAGTGAGAAATGGAAGAGGAATAAGGTTATCCTTTCTACCAGCAGTGATCCAGAGAGAGGTGAATTGGGAGTGACCCTTGGGAAAGCAGTGAGCTGACCCAAAACATTGTAAATTCAGTTAGCCTAGGCATAGAAGTGAACTAACCCGAACATTATTAGTAGTGAGATTTAGTGTATTTGGTACAGTGACACATCACCGTTGTATGATCCTTAGATGTAGCCCTGTGAGGGTGAACCAAGTAAAAATATTTGTGTCTACATGGTTTCTTTCCTATGTTGCACCTAAAGTATCTCCATCAGATAAAGATAAAAATAAGTGATCAACATAAACACACAAGAGAAAATAAAGTGTTCATAATAATAAAGAGGTCAAGATCCAGTGGGGACAGAAAAATTTTGAATACGAATATCCATACCCTGATTCACCCCCCCTCTCAGGGTATCTAGGCCCCTTTTGGTCCTAACACTTTTGTTAATGTATGACCATTATGAATGTCACATTTTTATGAATGTTAAACCATTATGAATGTCTCACCATTGTGAATGTATCACCATTAATACTTCTCACCATTGAAATTATCTTCATAGAAATTCTCACCATTGAACATCCAACTATTGGGCTTCTCACTATTAGTCTGTTTCACAATTAGAATGTTTTAGGACATTGACAATTTTTCTCTTCTATTATGTAAATGTTAATGTATTAGTTTTTTATTTTTTTACATTATATTTTAAGTAACAATATATTTTATAACTAAATTATTTTTTGTGTCCTAGTTTTTAATTTTTATTTTCTAAATCCCTAAAATCTAAAATGATAATAAATGTGATACATTTTCTAGTTCCACCGTATCTATTTACACAAACCTTTATCTATTGATAGATGTATGATCATTCAATGACAACATTGTTACATTAATTTTACCATTAACTAAACCAACCGATCCATCCTCCAAGGATAGAGTGAGCAGACCTTCATTGACTTCTTTGGATAATCCACGTCCTATAAAAAAATATTTGGGAACTAAATCATCCTACAATTTTAGAGCTGGTGAATCTCAATCTTTTGAAGAGAGTATTCATTCTCGATAATGATATTTGATATGAATGGGTTCTATCATGTATGTCTTTAGTGGATAATGTTAAATAGAGCCCAAGATGGATGGAATGGTTCTCTATAAATGGGATACCATTTTATGCTAGTGTTTTATATGTGTTTAACCATTTTGTGGATTTTGGTTTTGAAGAAAAATAAAAATATTGGGTAAGAATACAAATTAATGGTCAAGTCTGTGGGGTAGTTTCTTAGAATTTCAACATAATGTTGTGTTTAATGATTTTCAAGTAACAATTATAGATTCTAGTAAATATTTTGTTGATGAATAAACTTTTACTGAGTTGATAGATGATTGATTTTTAAGAAGTCCAATTGCATATGAGTTACAAGGAGAATTCATTCTATTGATCAAGCGTATTTAGAACATGTTCTATGAAAGAAAGGGTGACTATATAAATTTAAGGTATCTTTATTTCTACCTATTATTTCTAATCTAATGAGGAAGGAATATAAACCATTGTATATTTCTCATTCATCACCTGATGTAAATTACCATAACAACATCTAGATCAAATTCCTTGATCTACCTGAAGTTCATTTCATCTATGCTTAAATCCAATGGCTTACTTAATGAAGAGGAATATGTTTTTGTAGATAGGGTTGGTTTTTGTATCACATGAATATTTTGTAAATGGAATAAAATCAATTAGAACACGTGGAAGAAGAAATAGATTTTTGATATATATAATTTATACAAATTGATTAATCCAATTGACAACCCTTCTAGAATGAGGAAACTTGTGGACCCCAATCTAGTGCTAGATTAAATTATTGAGTACACTTATTTTGAAGAGAATTAAGAGGACATATTCTCTAGAGAAGAATAGGAGAAGTATATTTCTATTGATGAGGGAAGTGACCATTAACTTCCTCCTATATCTCCTAGTATAACTTTTAGAGATCCTAGTCCACCTAGGAATCTCTCTAAAATATATAAATCAGAAAACAAAATTATGAAAGAAGAGACTGAAGTCTCTAAAGAAGAACAAATCAATAGAAATTAAAATTATTATAAGTAAAATGGATATGGTGATTTTGAAAAATATGAATAGGAAGAAGATAGAAATGATTATGATATAGAAATAGATACTTACGGTTCTAGTGGGAAAATTAGAATATAGTTTTTTGAGATTCCTAATGATTTGATTACTTCTCCTAGTAGTTTTTTTTTCAGATTACAGGGGAGGCCAGAATTGTTTGGGGAAGTGGATATATATACTCTAGAATAGGGAGACACATCCATTCCATGGGATAAATAAACATGCTTTGGAAGTCACCAAGATTTTGATGCTCCTATTGTTTGAAACTGTGTATCTATTACTGATTATAAGATGGTATTAGATTGAATTTTTGGTGAGATGATGAGAGTGGCAACTACTATTGATTAGCATGTAGCTATAAAGATGGATGTCGAGCATGTTGAACAAGTTTTTCATTAGTAGAGAACAACTGGGACTCTTATATTATAAATGTTGTGTTTTTATACGGTTGTAAAACCAATAATAATAATATTTATATTTATTGATTCTTATTTTTCTGTGTCTTCTTATAGTTGGATGGATTCTATGTATGAGTATTGGGGTAATTTTCTAGGAGTTCGCTCCAATTAATGGTAGAAATTACACTAGAAAAGAATGGGATCCTATGGGATCTATGATTGACTTGATTGATGCATCTTCCAACATTCTGTGGGTTGATACAATGCCAACATCACCCTTTTATATTCTTATTTTCTAACATGTTGTTTCTACACTACCATTGTATGTGGTAACCAAGGGTGACTTGGATGTTTTTAGAGAAATGAGGATTTTATATTTTACTAATATTTTAAAGAGGAAAGCTCCACTTCATACCAAGATAAGTGAATGGGATGAACGTTATTTTTTGAGTTGGTTATCCATCACATTAGACAGAAGATGGTGTACTATATCCATGAAGTTAAAATTCAGAATATAAGGTTATAGAGTAAGTTGGGTTCCCTAAAATCCACTACCGAATGCATGCAGTATTCATCTGTATCTTCTATAGATACCTTAATTAGGAAAGTTGAAAATCATGCTCTAGTAGCTTCTATTTCAACTGCCCCCAACATATTTTTGATGTTGATATAATCCGAAATATCAACAAGGAATATCTTAGATCTGCATCATGTACCCTTTAAGTGATGTTGATGCCTTACCTGTGATAACTTTGAGGATGTTTTAGTATGACAATGATCATTCTCATATGATGATCCGAATGTCTGTAAATGATTTGAATGATGATCAAGAGACCATAACCAAGGTCATCAGGTATTATCTCTAAAGTATTTACTGTAATAATGAGCTTACTGATCACTTTAATTTTGTGTAAAAAATATGAGTATGCCTTCGGTTTCCCATGCCATCAAGAAATAAGTCAAGCACTTGAATATTTTGAATCTGGTTCCATAGAATTTTATGTAACATAAAACATAATTTTTTAGAGATATGTAGAGATGTGGGAAAATCATAATTAATTTGATAATCCTTATAAAATCAATTTTAACATGTCCATGGGACAATAATTGTAGCTAATGAAACAATACCTATGACACCCCATCTCACATCTCCTTAAACAGATCCAATTTTATTCAATGATGGGTTGACTAAAGATTTTCATGATAATTTTCCATCCACATTCCATCCATTTTTTCTATCTCATATAGATGTTGTCAAGAACCTAAGGCTAATCCTCACTTGAGATCCTCAACCTCCTTCAACTATCATTAATTTTATTTATAATGTTATTAGAGGAACTCTATCACTATTTCCTTTGCCTCTAATAAGGAAAAGTCAAAAGATCTTATGGATCCTTCATCCAACCCCAAAGATTGTTGTTTCTTACAATTTGGTTATTTTGTGGAACTTTTTCATAACTTTTGGTGGATGAACATCAGTTCATTTTTTTAAAGAAAATTATAATATTCTTCTCATTAAATTTTACATTAGTTTCTTATATTATTCGTGGTCTATTAATTTTCATGTCTTACTATGAACATATTTGATAATTCAAATGGGGGAGAACTATTATAATGAATTTTTCTCTAACATTACTATTTTATTTGATATAAGTGTTTTCTATTACTAATTATAATGATTAAACATTTAATACAACATCATGCTTGTCATTTTTTATCTTTAATAACATTATTTATATTTGATATCATCTATATAATATCATTGATAACCTATGTATTCTATTTACTTTTTAATTCATTATTTATCTTTGATAACATGTATATAAACTTCCAAGATTTGCAGTCAACATAAGGGGGAGATTTTTGGCCTCATTGTTCTAATGATCACACAATCATGTTTATTATAAAATAAATTATTTTTATTTTTTATGATATAATTTCTTGTTATAAGAAATATTTGGAATGAAGTTTAGTTATGTATGGAAAGGATTCACCACATAGTAATGAAAAACAACCATGTATGATACACCACAAGAAAAGTCTCATTGTCACCAATGTCTCTCCATCATCAAAGTCTCAACAGCAATGGAGTATCACTATCACATCGATACACTATCAAGAAGTATCTACATAGGGATATAAGAATGGAATAAGTACTATGATGACTCACCATCAGTGTGATTCATCATCAAAAAATTATTTTGAAAATTTATGGAATGACTCTCTGCCAGCAACGAGTCATTACTATGGTGGGATTTTGAGAATGTATGAGTCACTTCTATCCAGACATACCACCAGATCCAGACTCCTCAAAAGAAGTTATCACATCACAAAATACCCTCCGCCACATTTTCTCACATCCAGACTCTACGTCACCACCATATTTAGACACATCCAACATCACCATTCAAAAGACTCACCACATCTATTATTTTACATATCTTTTGGAATTAAATATTTCAAAAATATACTTTAAAAAATTAAAAATTTAAACTTATATTAATGAATATTTATTATCTATTTTACATAGTGCATTAAAGAATGTGTCATCCCTAATTAGAAGGATATAGAATATCCAGATTTCTTGTCATGCGAATATTTTTGTTATTGAAGTGGATAAAAGATGATGCATGCTTCCTTGTGTTGGTGTTATATTTAGTGAAGAGAAATGTACCTTATTAGAAGAATATGAATATAAAACATGTTTTCTCTTTCAAACAAATAACTAAGGATAATGAATTATTAGTTATCCAGTACATTCTTATATTAACGAATAACAAGTTTACAGTAATTCGTTCTATAGTAGATGTATAAAAATGAATTGAGACACATTTCAAATTACATTCAAGAGTCACGAGCTACAAATTATAACAGATAGAGAAACATTATCTGTTTAAATAATTTATTTTTCCAATCTATTTATTTTAATTTATCTAGTGAACCTTGTGTGCATTATATGTTTTTTACACACATTTTCACATTGATTAATCATTAATATACATTTATATATTCCTAAAAACTTTAATTTTATTTCCCACATGTTTTTGTATAGATCTGATCGTCTCATGATTGTTTTTTTCTTCTATAATCCCACAATTATTGTGTCATGGTTGTTGTTTTCTTTTGTATATTTTTTGGAATTATTTATTTTTAATGGGGATTAGCTATGTTTTCATACCTAGTTACCTGATATATATCATTATTTACCCTTATAAAAATATACCCAATATAATGAATCATTTAGATAATTTTTTGGCTTCCAATTGGAATAGGTTTTAAGATCCATAATTATACTTGTGAAAATAAACACTTCACCATAATAATTATTACATTGAAACTATTCTATTTTATTATAACACATAACTAGAAAATTAAATAAAATATATCGACAAAAACTAGTGGGACATATTATAAAAAAATATAGACTAAACCATAATAATAAACTATAAAGGATCACACTCAAAATAGATTGAAAATTATCTAACATACAATTCTCTTTTATGAAAATAATAAGAAATTGAATATATATTTTTATAATTAAGAGATGAATATGAATGATTTTATAATTGATAATAAAGTGTGTTTATAAGGTTAAATATGAATATTTTAAGTGTAAATTTTCCCTTTTAATCTATACGATAAGAGTCAAACCTTTGTAAAAGTTTTATAATCACTATATATTAATGTCTATAAAAAATATGGAAAATCATTTATTACTAAAATAATTAATAATTATTAAAAATATTTTTAACCAATGAATAGTAATATAATTACATTCATTAATATTAGAATGAAAAAAATAAAAATAAAATTCTTATTTTTATTGTGAAAATAATTCTTTTGAAATACACACATATTTGTTTTTAATTTTTAATCTTCAAATATATTAAATATTATTTTCATAAAAGGACACCAAATTTTTAATCTAAAAAATTATTCTATCAGTTGGAGAAATATAAATTTATGAGATATCCAAGTTGTTTTGTATATTGAATAACATAGTATGTATAAACACAAATAGTAAATACTTCATTAATTAATAAAAATAACTTAATAATAATATATTGTCTTCTTTTAAAATATCACTCGTAAAAAAATGTATTTTAATAGGTGAAAATTCGTTTTAGAAATCTAAAATATTATTTTAGAATCTAAAAACATGTTTATTGACTTTTGTAAAAAAAAAATTAATAGAATATTTTTCCTTATAAAAAATAATATAATTTAATGGAGTTCAATTATTAATCATATAAGAGTAAAAACCCATGTCCAAAATGTCATATATGATGGTTTAAACAAATTTAATAGACAATGGATTTGAGTGTTTCCAAAATATAACATCCATGTACTACGTTCAAAAATAATAATATTGATCTTCCACAATTTCTATTAATACCCACCCATCATCATGTTCCTCACAAATCCAAAACCATTAATTGGGGCTTTCTCTTTTTTCCTGTCAAGGATTATTAGGGATATACTATGGTAGATAAGGATTTAAAACTCTATCTTTATTGGTATTTCCATTATTTTTTTAAGAGATTTCTGAAGATAATTATAGAGGTAAGGGTTCCAAAATACTTATCTACGGTTCTTTTCCAAGATCCCATAGTATTTAGGGTATTAGGGTATAATCCTCATGTTTTGTGAAGGGACATATCTAGGTAATGGTTTCTATAGCTTCATCTTCATTTTCCTTTTTAATGTATTTTGAATTCAATAAAATATACTTATATAATTATTTTACATTTCGTTAGAAATAATCAGTGATAATATTAGAAATAATATATTACCACATAATCTAATTATAAAAAATTCATAATCTACTATAAAATACCATTTCATGGAATCACATTTTTTCTAATTAACATTAAATAATTATACAATTCATATACACATGACTTCAATGTGGACTTGTATTGATTACTAAGATATGTAAATGTATGTGGTTCATTTTAGATCATTAATATATGTATTTTTAATTAGACATTAATATAATTGACAGATTATACTTATTATGTGGGGTCTGGGGACTTGAATTATATTTTCCCTCAATGAATTGATTCATCTCATAAAATAAACTACTTGGGTGCATTTGGTGCATGGCTACCTTATTATGTATGATGTACTAACACAAGGCCTTTTTGTGTGGTATTTATGTCTTGGACAAGTCCGGGATGGTATCATTAAGATGTCCAAAAACATACATTCCACTACTATGATTTCATATTATTTATTGACATTTATTACACATTCTACTGATATTTTTTTCATCTAGCATCAATTAGATTATTTATTCTCATCTTATTATTTATGCCTTGATAATTACAAGTTCTATTCAATTGAATAATTTCCTTTACTAATCATGAGTTCTCACCACAGGATTTTGGCTTAAGTTTTCCCGAAAAAATTAGGAATATTACTACCAATGATATAAGGTTATGTTTGTTGGAATTATAAAATTCCATATATTTTATATAATGTATTTTACTTGATCATTTCAAACATATGGAATATGTTTGTATCTAGTCTCTTAATGCTTTTCAAATATATAATCATGTAATGTGATTTTTTATTCTATATCAATGTAATAAGACAACCTCTATCATCAATATATGACTTCTGATGAACTATAAAAAATCAACAAATTATATAAAATGACATATTTATAATTTTTGTTATTAAGAAATGATGTTAATTTTTTAATCAGTTTTATTTAGTGTGAAATATCATTTCAATTTTATTTCACATCAGATATATTATAACCATCATTGAAAGATGAATTTTTTTTATTTTATCCCTTAAATAATTTATGTGAATAATTTTTATCAATGTTATTTTTATACATTGGATATAATATTACTCCCATTGAAAAAATAAAAAAGATAAATGAATAGATAAAAAATTTAATATCTTTCAACCTCTATCAATGTGAACCCTAGTTTGTCTATATGAAAACTTGAACAACTGATATATCCACCCTTATAAACATATTAATCTCCATCACATCCCTTTATATTCATTGATATCATAACATTATCTATTCATCGTCGGTATCATTACATTTGCCTCTATTTTCATGATTCTCTAACGTTATTATATTTCACCATTTCCCCTATCAATTCTATATTATACAAATTGTAATAATCAATATAATTTGGTTTATTTATTCTAGTTATGATTTATTTTTTCCTTTTATTGTTTTATGTTACTTATTTATAATTCTAAACTTGAACATATGACCTTTATGTTTACTTATCATGATCATTATATATAGAATTTTTATCTTAGAATGTTTTTGTAGGATATTATGTAAATTTCTTTTATGAGAAATCAATTTTAATTATATATACGTCATAAATTTTAATAAAATGATTTAAAACACTGTGAATTATAAATTTTATTGTTTTTAAGTGGTGGTGATATATTCCCACCAACCAAGAACGTTTCTCACAATAGAAATATTCAAATTTAACATATCTGAAAAGCATTATCATGTTATATATTCTTCAATAATGTTTTTTTAATCTTTTTTTAATTTAATTTAATTTAATTCAATATATTATTTATAAAATGTCATGTGAACACATAGGATTAATATTGTATTGAATATAAAAAACTTTCATAAAAGGTATGCATATTTCAAAGAATTATTATTAATGGTTACAAGAACATATGTTTATTTTCATTGATTAAGAATATGATTAGTATTCATTGAAGTTTATTTTCCTTTATTGGTTGTTTTTATTGTGTCATACTATATTTAGACCATTGTGGTCCTTTTTGAGTTATTCATTCCCTTATCCAATTTACAATTAATATTTTTAATAATGTTATATTTTAGTTTATAGTATACTCTTAAAATTATATAAATTGAAGTGTTTATATAGTAAAAAAGGATAGTTTTAGTGTCTAAAATGAAGTAAATTTTCTTTCATGTGAATTGTTTTTACACAAAAATAAATTTTACTATCATTAATTTTTTGATCATTTATATTAACATATAACTTATATATTATTTATTCAATAAATATATAATTTTGAAACTATATAATTAAAATAAATAATAATATCTTATTATTTTTAATCCTTTGAAAATAAATATTATTTATTAGTTGTATTTTAATTTTTTATAAATTTCGAAAGGTTAATAGTTTAAAATGTATAAAATTTTAATTTCATTTAAAAAAGATGTTGTGTTATTTTATTTTTTAAAATTTTTTAAATATCATTATATATATTTTTATTTATAAAAGTAAATTTAAGATATATTTTTAATATATAAAATCTTATATTTAGTAACTGAAATTTTTTAATGGTTATGTTAAGTCAAAGTTAGATTAATTCAAGGAGAAAAACTTATGAATATGATAAAGGGGTGGAAACTTTTTCTGGATTTTTCAAAAAAACAATGTTCTAAATAAGTCATGTTTTTCTCTCAATTCATTAAATAAATAAATTTGAAACGGTTTCAAAGATGAGAAATCAATGGACATTTAATTTTTCATGGTTTAAATATGATTTATATTCCATGGTTTTTACATAATGAAATGGGACATAATTCGGTGTCTATTGATGATGAATGTTTTCAAAATGAGGACTCTAATAAAATTGGACAATAGAGTTCTGATATTAACTTATGGGAAGTTTCGAAAGAACTAATTATTTATCACCTTTTTATAACGCTAAAACCCGATTTTTTCTAGATTGTTTTAAATTTATTATGTTTTCAATGGTGTTAAGATTTTTCAACATTGATATCCAGAAATGGATGAAATGAAAAATGTTTCTTAATGTTGCTAGAGGTTATGAAAGGTGTTCATCAAGAAGAAAACAACCTTCTAAATTTTGATTATAATGTGTAGAAAATATAATGGATGATTGGTTTTGGGTTAAAAGAAGATCATTTTTTACCCGAATGATTATGTTCTATATAAAATGTATTATGAAGTTTTATATGAGTGTCCAAAATTTATCACATCACGATATATGAAAAAATAAAAATAACATGATGATTTAGAAATTTCCATGAATCCTTATAAAGACATATGTTACCTTTATATAATTCATCAATTTAATATTTTCTTCCAAATTTCAATGATGTATAAAAGTTAATATAGAATATAGATGAATGAATATAGGATGGAAAAATACGTTATCTACAATATTTTATATATGAGTAGAAAATTATGAAATTTCATTCTAACATAGGAAATGATGTTAGATGTAGTTTACATAGACTATGAATAGATACAATGATGGCATAATGGGTAAATTTTAGAAACCTTGTTTGTATCCTATTTTTTTAGGAATTTCTAACATATCACCAGAATTATGAATTAATAAGAAATTTATTCAATTGAGCTTAATTATTGAAAGACTAATTCAATATGGAAATTATAGATAAATCACGTATTTAATAACTTTTTTATGATATTATTTTGATAAGATATCCATTCATTATTCTCCCCATGATATTAAATAACTGATTTGGCATGATCTAGGTGGCTCACATGAAATTAATTTATATAAATGGTTTACCCTAATTTCACTCCAATGCATTATGAAAATATTTTAATCTCTAGGGAGTATATGTTTTACAAACACTTTTTGAATAACCATGGTAGTTTTTATTTATTACACCCTGGTAATTATCCTTTGGAATTTTTGTATGAATGTATAGATTAAATGATGTAGAAAAAATTTCATGTTAATATGCATGTTATTATTTTTATGATATTCCTTATTTTTTTCTAACATTTCATAATGAAATTCCTTATGTTCTAATTTTTATTTCACACATTATCATGTAAATTGTTTTTCTCACTAGGCCTCTTGCTCATACATTTCCTTTGATGTATGCCCCCAGGATATGACAAGTAGTTATTGTACACAGGATGAAGCCATTTAGTTGCCTTTAAGTGTATTATAATAATGTATTATGCTTTCATGTTTTATGTTCCTAATTTTCTATATAATATTCTTTAAATGATCTTCTATTTTGTTTCATGTTTGGAAAAGTTGATGTGATAAAAATTCGGGATGTCACAGTTGGTATAAATTGATGGTTGAGTTATTTATGGGAACTGTGAATATAAATCCTTAGTAAAGATCTTATATATATTTTTAAATAAAGTAAATCAAAATATTATTTTGGTAATATGGTAAGTAATTGGTTTCTGAGAAACAAAATCCCTTTCTGGATATGAATAAGTGGTTCTGGCTCTAAAATAGATGTATCTTGAGGTAACAGAAAAAACATCAATTTGAGCTATACTAGAACGATAATTCATGCATGAAAACAAGCCTTGATACAATTAAAGACTGGCAATACCATGAAGATATTTTTAGTTATCACCTACTTTTTATGAAAAATTATAATGGATTTATAGAACATGTATTCGTTGTTAATTATTAACGAATTTATACATGATGTTTTTTGACAAAAAAATATCATTTAGAATTACAATATACAAAAAATAATGTGATCTTCACTAAATTTTTCATCTATTAAAAAATAGTGGGAAATTAGAGGAACCACATAAATGATTAGCTCAATGGAATATGTGTTGAAGGCCCTCCAATGTATGAAAAAATTGAAAACATCATCACAATGATGAACCAACGAATATCAGTTATGAACAATAACATGAATCAAGAAAAGAGACTGGATTCGCCTCAAAAGGAACACCATTATGTTGAGTCCTTTACACTTAAATGAACACCATTATGTGAATATACCAACCCATTGATTGATGAAAAATTAATAAGATCTTTAGAAATGATGTTTTTGGTACTCTATTGTTCGGAAAAAGGGAGAGTAACCTCAGTTGTTCACTGCATATGTGGAGAAGCTGGTCAATAGTGGAAAAAAATTAAAAAAATGAATCCAAGAAGGAAGATTGATGATATGAAATGGGAAGAGTTTTATTTACCATATTTCAATAAATATATCCCTCATTTGATGTGAATTAAAATAAAGAATTTATTCCTAGAGAACATGTATAATGAGAATGAATAAATGGAACCCAATGAGATGAGTATTAAAATACTTTCTCATTACACATATTGAATTTTATTTGGATCTTAATGGAAATGTTGATAGATATTATTGGTCAACTAAGACTCAATCTATGGAAGAATATAACCAATCAATACCATGAATGTTATGAGGATGTAGTGAAGAGTGCTATAAAGGGTAAACTAGAGTTTGTAGACATGAAATGGTTACATAAATAAAAAAGAAAATAATTGATCATTGGGGAAAAATATATGGTGGATATTTGATTATGGGAGAGGAGGAAAGAAACTATAATATCTCACATACAACAAATGTTTGAAGAAGAATTTAGGGATCTACTTTCATGATAGAGGAAAATATTATAGGCGTGGAAGAGAATACCATGTAGCATGAAACATTAATAGTGAGGTGAAGCCAAAACATATCCACACTAACAACATGTGGAAGATAGTGCAAGCTCATCCTAAAGTCCAATTCACTATGTGTGGAATGCTGGGTCACATTACTAGTAACTGTCCAAATCAAAAGATAATGGATGGATATCACTTCCAACTGTAGAATATTACAAGGAATAATGGTTATTATTTTCTAATAGGATGACATATGTAGGTGATTCAAATGATATGGTGGTAGTTACTCTCATTGTTCTCCCAATTAAATAAATTTCTTTGCTAAATTTTATTTCTATTCATTAATTTATTTCCATCACTTTTTTCAGAGAATATATAATAACATACAAAACTTATAGATGTATTGATATTAGTATATATTACTGGATGAAAAATATACTCATAAAAAATGTAATTAAACTCTCTTATTGAATTTTGTGTGAATAGTCTCATCACGACCCTAGCAGTCATAGTGATGGTGGAATTAGACGTTGTACTAGAAACCGATAGGCTCTTATAGTATAATGATTAGATCAACTATAGAAGAATGAAACTCACAGTTTTCATGAATAAAAATCCTATAGTTATCTTTAAATGAGATATATACTAACCTGAGATCTATCTACAAGCACCTTCTATATACTTCTCTATGGATATGATCTGTGAATAAGGATAAGTAAATGAATGATTATAGACAGAGAATTTACACATAATTCAGAAAAATATTGAATTATATCCCATGGATTTACATATAAATCCCCTAGTAGGATATGTAGAGTTCTCCATTGAACAAATACATGGATCTAAACCAATATCAAAGACCCCACATAGAATGGATAATTTTGATCCAGATAAATTAAAGATTGAAATACAAGACATTTAAGATAATGGATTTATTCAACCAAGTGTGTCTCCTTGGGGATCTCCAATTATCTTTGTAAAAAAGACTAATGGATCAATGTGGCTATGAAATGATTATAGAGAACATAATAGATTAATAGTGAAGAATAATTACCCTCTCCAAAGATTGAGGATTTATCTGACCATCCTAGTGTGGTTCAATTCTTCTCTAAAATTTATTTTTGATTGGGTCATCATTAATAGAGGTTGAGGAACGAAGATATTCCAATGACTTACTTTTGATCAATATATAGAAATTAGGATTTTGTTCTTATGCCCAATTTTTAACAAATTATCTGGCTATATTTATGGATTTTTTTGAATAAAGTATTTAATGATTACCTTGATAATTCTGTGTATTTTTTATTCTTGATATTATGATATCTTCTAAAAATCCTGAGGAACATCAGGATCAACAAGGGGTTATATTTAAAACTCTATGGAATTAGAGGCTATTAGGAATGTTCAAAAAATGTGAATTTTTGTAAAATCAAGTTTCTTTATTGGGGAACATTTTATCCAAAGAATGAATCTTAGTTTACCCAACCTGAAAAAAGGTTGTGGAGTTGTTTCCTCATCCTACAATAGTATTTGATATATTTAGTTTCAAAGGATTGGTAGGATATTATAGTTGGTTTGAGATTTTTTTTCATGAATATAAAATCCACTAACCATGTTTACTCGAAAAGGGATATGTTCACCTGAAAAATAACATTTGACTAAAGCTTCCAAGAACTAAAGAAGATATATGTTAAAGCACCTTTTTTAACAGTACCCTCATTCAGAGAAGGATTCCTTATTTTAGAGATTCATTTATGAAAGGGATTGGGTACATCCACATGAAAAATGATAATGAGGTTTCTAATTTATTTTGATAGTTACAGCCTCATGATAAGAAATATATTACGCTTTAACTCATGCTAGATACAACTACTTTTTATCATAAGATATGAATGGAATATATTTATATGAAGAAATATGATATATATACAAAACACCATTTTTTGAATTACATATTCACACTAATGAAATTGAATATGAGATAAAGGAGATGGTTGGAAATTCATAAAGACTTTAACTCCTCAATTCAAATCATCCCAGAATAGAAAACACTGTCACTAATAAATTAAGTAAGAAACACATTATTTTGGTAGAAATGATAAGGATTCAAGGTGATCCTTTAATCAAGGACCTAGTAACATTGTAGATGGTAATAATAAGCGAAGTGACATCATCAACCATGTTCAAACTAATTTCTCAAGCATCATTACTTGTGAAAACCAAGAACACTATAAGAGAATAATATTTGATATAAAAGAATATAGAAGTTATGAATAATAGGATGATTTCTGAGTTTAGTAATGATCAAAAAAGTATACTGAAATTTTGTACCAGGCTATGTGTCCCATCTCTCCAAGATATAATTAAACAAACAGAAGATGAATCCCATATATCTAAATTATTTAGTAAGATTTATCCATTGAGCAACACACCTTGATATACATAATGTATGTGGTGAGGTTCCATGGTGTGCCTAAATTCTATAATTTACAATCATGATACTAGGATCATGTAGAAATTCTAGATAACTCTCCAATAAGATCTGAAAAATGAATTTTATTTTAATACAGACTATCACCCACACATTGATAGAAAATATGAAGGGATTATTCAACCACTCAAGTAAATAATGAGAACATGTAAAATAGAATTTAAAAGTTAAAGGGTTCAACACCTCCCATTAGTTGACTTATCACACATAAATATATATTCTACTAGAGTATTTAGATGAAACCTTATGAAGCTATATATTAGAATCAATGTAGAACTCCATATTACTGAGATGATGTTGGTGAGAAAAATTTCATTGGGCCAAATCTTGTGCAATAGACGAAATAAAATCTTCATTGCATCCAACATCACAAAAATGCTACTTAGATTAAGTAGAATGGCTATGTTGAGAACTCCCGTAGGGACGTGGAGTTTGATGTTGGTGATAAAAATATTACATCAAATATCACCACAGATGACTATCATGTACGTAGGTAAGAAAGGTAATCTAATCCCTATGTACATTGGACCCTATGAAATCATCGCACACATAGGAGAAGTGGTCTACCAATTTTAACTTAAAAAGAATCTAGCACATGGTCACTATGTATTCCATGTATCTCTCTTGAGGAATTACATACCTAATCACTCACATGTACTTAATATAATGGTGGTACAACTGGAACATGACTTATCATATGAGGAGAAATAGGTGGACATCTTAGATCGTAGAGACTATGTTCTATGAAAAAAATACTACCACCCTATTAAAGTGTTGTAAAAGAACAATTAATATTAATTACTTATGTGGGAGAGAGAGGTAACAATGAAACATAAGATCCCACGACTTTTCTAAATTGAAAGAATTTGTTTAAAGTTTGTGGATCAAATTTCTTAATGGGGGAATAATGTAACAACCTTTAATTTTCAAATCATATTTTGTTTCCTGAAAAAGTGTGTTTTATTATATTAAACAATAAAACCAAATTTTTTAAATAATGATGTTGTATTTATAGAGTATAAAGAGAAATATAAACAATGATATTTTAATGTTATATGATTTTTTTATCAACATGATCATTGGTAATTATGACTATTGGGAACTACACTCTTGGTAAAAATAATAACATTATATCTATATTTTTAAAGTAGAAATGAAAAATGATAATTGATGAAAAAATGAGAATTGATGGCCTCAACATATATAGACATTCCCTATGAAGCCCATATTTTCAGAACCTATGATAGTGGAAACATCACTAGGGAATTCTAATAAACACACCCAATACAATCTTTAACAAGTTATTTTAGAACACTATCACTTTCTAGAGATGTTCAATTTATTGGAAATTACCAATCAGACAATTTTAGATATGCAACCCAATGAATCAATCACCATTTCACAACATACCCATAGGTGAGACCAGGGTGTTATAAGTGGTAATTTTCCCTATACATAGTTACTTAAAGTGTAATTACAATGTACCAAAAATTGTTAATCAATAAATAGTTGTTGTTAATAAAAATATATTTTTAATTGAGATGGAATTTAATTAATTAATCTTCTGAAAGAAATTGAACATTTTAGGAAGGATGTAAACATTTCTATAATAAAATATGGTATTAAAAATAATTTTTATTTTAATGAAACCTAAATATAATAACACTATTATTTAAATATAAATTAAAAAATAGTTTTTTTATGTCATTGAAAATTTTAAAGTGTTGGCAATTTTACAAGGCATTTTCAAACCTCTATTTTAAAACTAAATTAATATTTTTTGTATTTAAAAATAAAAAATATAATATTTATATAATTAATTGGATAAAATGAACATCATTTTCAAAATCATCACATCTAAATTATGTTAGGGTGAATTTATGATAAATTTCTAAAATACATTATTTTTTTGTGAATAGTAAAAATATAGTTTTGGTTTTTCACCATGTTTAATGAATATATTATTATTTTATGATGATGTAATAAATAATTAACTTAAATACATGAAATAAAATATATTTTTTATTAATATCTTTTATTTTAATATATTCTAATATATTTCCAAACATATAATTTAACTTCCAATGTCAAAAATGGAAACTTTGACTTTAAAAAATTATTTCGTAGATGATTTAACATTTCATGCTAAAATAAGTAATATAATATAATTAATGATTCATGTGGGTTAAAATAATTCAAAATACATCCCAAATTTCCTAAACTAATTCCAAAAACTATGGATAATCCAAAAAGTATTCATTTTCCACAACCTATATTTCTAAGGCCAAAATTTGGAAATATTAGTCAAATCCTAGACTTTTTCTCTAAATACCCACCCATTTTTTCATTTATCTTCACTCGCAATCCTTACTCCAAGATGTTATAGTATTTTATCCTCCAATGAAACCCACCCATGTTTTCATCAATCCACCCTTGTTCTGTTCCTCAATATTTAAGAGTAACTCTTCAATGTAAGGGAATTATCTTTATTTTAACTTCAATTCAAGACCATATTTTAGTAAATGAATATTAATTGTTGGGATTTATCTATTTTTTATTCTTTTGATGTTACCCATACATGAACATTCTGTTTTATCAATGGAATATTGTAGAGACCCAAAGCTTAACGTATATGGACATTACATTACTTTTCCGGAATACTTAGTACATAACAAAAACACACACACAAGGACCGTAATAGTTTATTGTCTTTGGAAACTCGGAATATAATCTTCTAATCGTGGTGAAAGATATTCAACATCTCCCATAAATATCTTCCTTTTTTCTACCTAAAAACTTTCTTTATATCCTGGGGATAAAAAACCTAAAAGGGTGAGCTCAAATTATCAGTAAGGGTAAACAAAATAAATATCAATCACATCATATTCATAGGAACATAACATTTGGGAAATCTTAACCTGCAAAAGAGATCATAATATCATAACATGGGATAAATCATAGTAGTGAAATGAAATCATAATAATCATAACTTAAAACATGAAGCTTTTTGGCATACACACATAATCATAGAGAATCATTTCTTATTATTCAAGACTCATTGCCAAGACTATCTTAGTGGACAAAGTCCATTTCTGAAATGAGTTCATTCCTTGTTTCAGTCCTGTTTCACTGAACCGGTTTAACCTGCCGTTCCATCCATGTCTATCTCATGAGATATAAAATCTTTACCCAATGCATTTTAGGGAGATATAGGTCCCACCCATCTCATAATGATACCATTCTTATGTGTTCCACAAAATCACAAACCATACATCATAGCATAACCCATGTAATAAAAATGGGAATCTTAAACATCGTGACATCATAAAACAATTCATATAAGATAAAGGAATTCATAAAAATAATTCTATCACAGCATAGTCAAATCAATGTAATAAAAGGGATAGAAACAGAACCCTTTATTATCTTATATGGAAAAGAATTTCGATAAAACACTTGAACCGCATTCTTCAGGAAAATATCCTTTCTACTTCAAAAACACTTTTCCTTTCTTACCATGTCATACAATTATAAACTAAAAGAATTTGATTAAAAATAAACTTGAAAACTTTTAAAGGAATCTTCTTGGAAATAATGTTTTAAAAATCCATTCATGCCGTATAATTTAGAAAAAAAACATTCTTCGTACTTTTGTCAGAAAAGTCAAAAAGTACCTCATACGAAAAACGACAAAAGATTCCTTTCATATATTTTACTAAAAACTCACCGAAGGGTAAAATTGGATTTAAACAGTTGTAGGTGGATGTAAAAAATATTACATATTGAGGAAACATGGATGTGGATGATAAAATACACCCCAGTAAATACCAAAGTATAAACAATCTCAGATAAAATGAGATTGTGACATTTTCCCTTACCTTAGGTCCGATTTGCTTTGTAAGTGTCCGAACCTCCTGTATAATGATTTAAATAATGTCATTGACTTATTCCAGAATCATACTCATTGTTATGATATCATATATGGTTCACTGATGACTTTATATTACCCGTTCTTTTGTAAATTCCATGTTAAAGAGTGTTTTGGGTAAAATCGTTTCATTTGTCGTCTGTGCTTTGAATTGTAATCAATCATATGATTACTTAGATCATGATTACTTAATTCCAGAATATAAAACATGATTTATATATAATATATATTCAGAATGTAAATATATATAATAGATCAGTAAATGGAATGAAATACACCGTTCATGGAGACGGTAGGTTGTACGTACGCATGAACGCTGTTTTCGTTTCCTTATTGAGTTGAATGGAATTAAGTAGATGAAATACGTATATATACACATAAATACAGTATCATTATTATGTCATATATTTCATTATTACTTATTATATATACTTTATAATCATTCATGAACGGTTAACGTGGAGAATAAATCTCATCGCGTCGTGGAGACGGTAGTTCGTACGTACGCATGAGCGATGATATCGTTCTCATGATCGTGGAATTGTATTGGAGTGTATGTATACTATTTCAGAATCAATATCACTTTACAATAATCATATATATTTATTATGAACACCATTATACCCATCCAAGTAAGGTGGTGGTGGAAAATAGATTACACCACTGCGTGGAGACGGTATTCCGTACGTACGCACGCGCGGTGATTTCGTTTTCCGTAGGATGGATAGATGGTGAAATAGGGTTGTTTCATACTTATAATAAAATTTCAGTATATGAGTGATACTGATGTTATTACTTCATAATGAAACAACCTAAGAAGAAGAATTGGAAGAAGAAATAAAGTTGAAATAATCGGTAACAGACATTACCTCTTCTTTGAAGCACCTCTTTGTGTCCTCCTCTTAGGGCACTAAAATTGGTCTTTGAAGAAGACCCGGACATCTATGATGTTTCTAGGGAAGTGGATAAGAGAATTTTTCATGTTTTGGATGATCTTGAAGGCTCAAAGTGGTGTGAGGAAGAGAGGGAGGAGGTTCCCTTTTATAAGGGAGGAGAGGGGCACCTTTGGAATTCTCCAAATTATTAATTTATAATAAATCTAACCCCACTTAATAAACCTCCAAAGATGACTCATATTATAATCTAGATGAGATAGGGTTGTAATATCATCAACCAATAAAATTTATACATGTTTGGAACTTATTTTAAACCTTATCATTTTGATTTATCCTTATCTAATCTATTTAAGTTTATTTCTGGTAATAAAATTCTAAATTTTAAATTATAACAAATAATTAATTATTTGTTGTGAATTTTCCATAATTGGTTACTTTATAACATTATATACCATATAAAGTTAAATTTATAATTTTTAGATATTTTTGTGATTTTTAAAAAATTTTATAATATGTTATTTTTATAAAATAACAATAGTGTCAATTTTGACACTATTCATTTATTTGAATTTAAATAAAATATATAAAGAAGATATGTTCTAACTAAAAGCTTTAATAGATTCATAAAAGGTCATATGTATCTATAAAATTAGTTTATATCATTAAATAGTTCATATAATATTTATTTTAGTATTTTTAAAACCATTCATTTTTTTAGCTATTAATAAAATAATTACTACAACATTTTTTTATAGTTATTTAATATACTTATTTTTTCATAAAAATTAAAAACAAAATCCTATGATGAATATAAATATATTACCTTTCACGATAATACTTTTAATCGAATTTATCATCTTAAAATACCAATATTTAAATTGTTATATTTATTAAATTATGAAGGAGACAACTTTTGAATCATTTAAAATAAAATAATATAAGTGTCATAATCACTTTTAATAAGACTCCAAACGGTTATATATTAGGTCATTAGAAGTTTATGGTATAGATATACACTAAAAATAAGTTTTGGTCAGGTTTGGGGGCCTTTTAATGGGTATTATTATTTCAATAAAAACTATATTACTGATTTTTCACTTAATAAATAAATTCTGCATCATTAATGTATCACCATTAATGATAATTATTTAATCCCTAAAAAATATAAATAAATTATCATGATGTATATAATTTTATTATATTTCTGTAGAATATTCATGTTTGAAGTTTTCTGACGTTTATCACTAAATTAAAATTATTATTCTTATAAGATTTAAGCAAGTGACATGTTGTCACTTTCTTTGGTTTTAATAATAATTAAATTATTTTCAGGGTCAAAAGTCCATAAAATGAATCTAATCGGACCCTTAGGTGATAGGGTTCTACTTTTAGTCATCCAATAGAATTTTGTCATGTTTTAGGTTAATTTTATAATATTATATTCACCCTTAATTACCCAATTTACCTTTAACTATGGAAAATAAAATTTACAGTAGTTACTAATCATAATTCCCAAAAATAAAAAGTAGCCTATTAACATAATTTGGACCCACTGATTCCAAATATGGAATCCATTTTTTAAAATTCAATACACAGAAGTTACAGAAATTAAATTAAAATTAATCTCGTTGTCGAATGAAAATGAGTTTTTGTTTAAAACATTGCAAAAGATTGAATTGATTTAACCTGTGAATTCAATGTAAAATCAATGCTAGTGACATACATTATATTAAATGTCAAAAATATATTCTATTTATACTTTAAAACCATTAAATATTATAATTTAACCATATCAGTTATTACGATGAAAAAAGTTGTTTTAAATTAAAATATATCGTGTTTTTACTATTCATTAAAATATGAAAGTTATCAGAATAATATGAAAAATTTATCCATGGTAAAATTTTATATCCTGATTCCAAAGAATAATTTAATTTTGTAAAATTGAACTTATAAAAATGTCAAAAACTAGATTTAATGTGGTTGCGCCATCAAAAGGCGGCAAAACTTCATTTTTTGAAAAATACTTATTTTACCCGAAAAATTTATTTTGTTCTTATACTATGTTCTAGAAAATGTGTACGATGAATAATAATGTTATAAAATTAAAAATTTAGTTAATACTATTAATAACGGCTAGTTGATAATAATATTATAATAATATATCGTTGTTTAGTAAAACTCGGTATTGCGTACAACACACGCTATCGAGGAAGGTCGCGATTGTGTGTAATGCAAGCCAAGTCAGGGTTGTGTGTGGTGCACGACTCCTTTGTTGCTGCGTATAACAAAATACATTGAATATATATATATATATATAATCAATGTTTTGTAGAATAACTACTATCAAATAAACATGAAATTGTGTGGAACACGATCCAGGATTAGTGTTGCGTATACTGCAAGCTAATACGTTGTTGCATATAGCGCAAGATAATCTTGGTGTATAGACAACAGATGATATGAAATAAATTAAAAAGAATATATATTATAAAATCCCGGCTTATTACATTCTACCCCCATTAAAATTAATTTCGCCCTCGAAATTCATCGGGGTTATAATTGGTTTTCTACTTGAAAGTTTCTTTAATTGAAACCCACATCGTAAAAAGGAATACCAAAACTTATCTTTATAAATTAAAGTATGAAACGTAACAGTTACCCAAATAAACTAATCACTGGGTTTTCAAATAGGATAACATAGGTGAAAATATAGATATGGAATAGAAATATAACCATCATGTTCTGATAGAGAGTGGTAGAGAACATGGCTATGAAAAAACCAACAATTACAAAGCCATGGATTTGTGATGATCTAAGGAACCATCTGATTCATCGGATATAAGGTCACTAAGACAACATTTTTGGTTTTCAAGGTCATTTCCCTAAAGTTGATGAATTAAAAGAAATACTTATATGATTTTGGTACAATCTCACTGTTGTTCATGAATTGGATGATTTCCAGTTCATCCCTTAATGAAATGAAGTTGAATTTGTTATTCATGATGTGTTAGCAGATCATGTGATAGAATGATGGGTCATTCCATCTGTTTCAAACAAAAGGTTAGCAAAAGTTATAAGTCCATCATATGGTTAGATTAATCGTATATGGTTCCAAAAATGAACTTATACTTCATATATCATACCGCTTAATAAAATAAAACTAGTTTCTACTAACTAGGGACTTTCTGTAGGCTAGTGGTAGGCGATAAAGGCCAGTCACACTTCGGTGGTGGGTTCAATTCCCACAGCCTTGTCTGACGCGATGGGCTGTCTCCAGTCCTGCAGGTTGTCCTTTTTCTAAAACTACATTACTACAACAACCCATCAATAATATCAAAAAAAGTTCTATCCTTAAACAATAATAACTTATGTCCAATATAATCCATTCCAATATTTAGGCTTATCCATACTACTGTAGTCCACTCTCATAATATAGTGAAAACGATTACCATAGATTTCATACCATCGTTGATCCCCATATATCATTAGATATGTCTTGTTGGTCAAATTACAAACATGTGAATACCTTAATCATGAATTCTCTTGAAAAATGAATACCCATTTAACCATAGTGAAAACATGAATGCTGTCAAAAGTTAACTCTTTTCCCCATACCAAAATCACAAAAATTCTATATACTCAAACCATGATACCACTTATTCCTTATATCAATCATGATCTCATGAATACTATCAAACATATTAGATTCTTTTTATCCCTTCATTATGTGTATATCATCTGCTTTCCAAAGATATTTCAATCACTTTTCATGGTTACCGATGCCATATTCTTATAGAAAACCACAATGGACCATTAAATAGATATTCCAATATACCATAAAAGTACCTCAATAAAATTATTCTTGAATACCAATACATAAACACTTTAAACCATCATCTTCAATGATTGTCCTGGAATAAGACCTTCCTTTATTTAGAAGTAACTTTTTAGGTTAGGGCATAGAGTTGGGTAATGCCCATGTTCTCCACAAATAAGACATTGAACTCCATAACATACTGTCACTCTATGTCCCTTTTCTCCACACAGATAACATCTGTCCCTCCATTTGAGGTATTCCTCAAGGTTCTTCTTCCCTTCTTTAGAAATATCAATCTTCCTTTCTTTATGTTCCTCAACATGTGAACATGCATAAAAGTCTATCTTCCTCTTATTTGATGAATTAGGCATACCACTAAATTTTAACTTGTTAATCATATATCGCGATGACTGACTCGGCATAATCAAAATATCTTTCTCTCTAGGCATTACGCAATTTTTTTTCTCATAGTCACCAATTTGTCCATTGGATTCAATGCTAACCGAATTCTTTCTGGTTCCCTGCATTGACTAAAACACAAAAAGAATTCTGTGAGAGGCAAAAATCATACAAGGAAAATAACATAATCAAGGGGGAGTACCTTCAACATCTAACATCCTAGGTTTAATTCTAATATCGTTACCGTAATTCTAGTATTATAACCTATACTTATACTTAACCTTAGGGACATCCCAAGACATACCTTAGAAATATCTCTAGGGATCTCACTAACGTTTTCGCATCCTAGTTTCCAAAGGTTGACTAAAACATTCCTCTGATACCAATTGTAGAGACCCAAATCTTAACATACAAGGAAATTAAATTACTTTTGTGGAAGAATTAGTACATAACAAAACCACACACACAAGGACCGTAATAGTTTAGTGTCTTTGGAAACTCAGAATATAATCTTCTAATCGTGGTGAAAGATATTCAACATCTCCCATAAAGAGCTTCCTTTTTTTCTACCTAAAACCTTTCTTTATATCATGGGGAAAAGAAAACATAAAAGGGTGAGCTCAAATTCTCAGTAAGGGTAAACAAAATAAATATCAATCACATCATATTCATAAGAACATAACATTTTGGAAATCTTAACCTGCAAAAGAGATCATAATATCATAACATGTGATAAATCATAGTAGTGAAATGTAATCACAATAATCATAACTTAAAACATGATGCTTTGTGGCATACACACATAATCATATAGAATAATTTCTTATTAGTCAAGACTCATTACCAAGATTATCTTAGTGTACATAGTCCATTTCTGAAACGAGTTCATTCCTCATTTCAGTCCTGTTTCATTGAACCGGTTTAACCTGCCGTTCCATCCATGTCTATCTTATGAGATATAAAATCTTTTCCCAATACAATGGAGGGAGATATAGGTCCCACCCATCTCATAATGATACCATTCTTATGTGTGCCACAAAATCACAAACCATACGTCATAGCATAACCCATGTAATAAAAATGGGAATCTTAAACATCGTGACATCATAAAAAAATTCATATAAGATAAAATAATTAATAAAAATTATTCTATCACAACATACTCAAATCAATGTAATAATAGGGATAGAAACAGAACCCTTTATTATCTTATATGGAAAATAATTTCGATAAAACACTTCAACTCCATTCTTGAGGAAAATATCCTTTCTACTTCAAAAACACTTTTCCTTTCTTAACATGTCATACAATTATAAACTAAATGAATTTGATTAAAAATAAACTTGAAAACTTGTAAATGAAGCTTCTTGGATATAATGATTTAAAAATCCATTCATGCTGTATAAGTTAAAAAAACATTCTTCGTACTTTTCTCGGAAAAGTCAAAAAGTAACTCGTACGAAAAACGACAAAAGATTCCTTTCATATATTTTACTAAAAACTCACAGAAGGGTATAATTAGATTTAAACAGTTGTATGTGGATAGAAAAAATATTACATATTGAGGAAACATGGATGTGGATGATAAAATACACCCCGGTAAATACCAAAGTATAAACAATCTCGGATAAAATGAGATTGTGATATTTTCCCTTACCTTAGGTCTGATTTGCTTCGTAAGTGTCCGAACCTCCTGTATAATGACTTAAATAATGTCACTGAATTATTCCATAATAATAATCATTGTTATGATATCATATATGGTTCACTTATGACTTTATATTACCCGTTCTTTTGTAAATTCCATGTTAAAGAGCGTTTTGGGTAAAATCGTTTCATTTGTCGTCCGTGCTTTGACTTGTAATAATTCATATGATTACATAGATCATGATTAATTAATTCCAGAATATAAAACATTATTTACATATAATATATATTCAGAATATACATATATGTAATAGATCAGTAAATGGAAAGAAATACACCGTTCATGGAGACGGTTGGCCGTACGTACGCATGAACACTGTTTTCGTTTCCTTATTGAGTTGATTGGAATTAAGTAGATGAAATACATATATATACACATAAATCCAGTATCATTATTATGTAATATATTTCATGATTACTTATTATATATACTTTATAATCATTCATGAATGGTTAACGTGTAGAATGAATCTCATCGCGTCGTGGAGACGGTAGTCCATACGTACGGACGAGCGATGATATCGTTCTCATGATCGTGGAATTGTATTTGATTGTATGTATACTATTTCAGAATCAATATCACTTTACAATAATCATATATATTTATTATTTACACCATTATACCCATCCAAGTAAGGTGGTGGTGGAAAATATATTACACCACGGCGTGGAGACGATATTCTGTACATACGCACGTGCGGTGATTTCGTTTTCCGTAGGATGGATAGATGGTGAAATAGGGTTGTTTCATACTTATAATAACATTTCAGTATATGATTTATACTTATGTTATTACTTCATAATGAAACAACCTAAGAAGAAGAAGTGGAAGAAGAAATAAAGTTGAAAGAATCGGTAACGGACATTACCTCTTCTTTGAAGCGCCTCTTTGAGTCCTCCTCTTAGGGTACTATAATTAGTCTTTGAAGAAGACCAGGACCTCTAGGATGTTTCTTGGGAAGTGGAGAAGTGAATTTGGCATGGGTTTCTCGAGCTTGAATGCTCAAAGTGGTGTGAGGAAGAGAGAGAGGAGGTTCCCTTTTTTAAGGGAGGAGAGGGGCACCCTTGGAATTCTTAAAAATATTAATTTATAATAAATCTAAACCCTCTTAAAAAACCTCCAAATATGACTAATATTCAAAGATTAGATGATATAGGGTTGTAATCTCATAAAAAAAATAAAATTTAGACATGTTTTGATCTTATTTTAAACCTTATCATTTTGATTTATCCTTATTTAATCTATTTAAGTTTGTTTGTGGTAATAAAATTCTAAATTTTAAATTATAACAAATAATTACTTATTTGTTGTGAAGTTTCCTTAATTGGTTACTTTATAACATTATAGACCATGTAAATTTAAATTTATAATTTTTAGATGTTTTTGTGATTTTTAAACAATTTAATATTATGTTATTTTCATAAAATAACAATAGTGTCAATTTTGACACTATTCATTTATTTGAATTAAAATAAAATATATACAGAAGATATGTTAGAACTAAAAGATGTAATAGATTAATAAAAGGTAATATGTATCTATAAAATTAGTGGATCACATTAAATAGTTCATATAATATTTATTTTATTATTTTTAAAACCATTTATTTGGTTAAGCTCTTAATAAAATAATTACTACAACATTTTTGTATAATTATTTAATATACTGATTTGTTGCATAAAAATTAAAAATAAAATCCTATGATGAAGATACATATATTAACTTTTACAATAATACTTTTAATATAATTTATCATCTTAAAATAACAATATTTAAATTGTTATATTTATTAAACAATGAAGGTGAAAACTTTGGCATCATTTAAAATAAAATAATATAAGTGTCATAATCACTTTTATAAGACTCCAAACGGTTATATATTAGGTCATTAGATGATTATGGTATATATATACACTAAAAATAAGTTTTTTTCAGGTTTGGGGGCCTTTTAATGGGTATTATGTTTTCAATAAAAACTATATTACTGATTTTTCACTTAATAAATAATTTCTACATCATTAATGTATCACCAATAATAATAAATATTTAATCCCTAAAAAATCAAAATAAATTATCATGATGTAGATTATTTTATTATCGTTCTGGAGACTATTAATTTTCGATGTTTTATGACGTTTATCACTTGATTAAAATTATTATACTTATAAGATTTAAGAGAGTGACATGTTGTCACTTTCTTTGGTTCTAATAATAATTAAATTATTTTCATGGTCAAAAGTCCATAAAATGAATATAATCCGACCCTTAGGTGATATGGGTCTACTTTTAGTCATCCAATAGAATTTTGGCCTGTTTTAAGTTAATTTTATAATATTATATTCACCCTTAATTACCCGATTTACCTTTAACTATGGTTAATAAAATTTACCGTAGTTACTATTCTTAATTCCCAAAAATAAAAAGTAGCCTATTAACATAATTTGGACCCACTGATTCCAAATATGGAATCCATTTTTTCAAATTCAATACACATAATTTTCATAAATTAAATTAAAATTAATCCCGTTGTCGAATGAAAATGGGTTTTTGTTTAAAACATTGCAAAAGATTGAATTGATTTAACCTACGAATTCAATGTAAAATCAGTGATAATGAAATAAATTATATTAAATGGTAAAAATATATTCTATTTATACTTTAAAAATATTTAATATTCTAATTTAACCACATAAGTTATTACGATGAAAAAAGTTTATTTTAATTAAAATATAGCGTGTTTTTACTATTCATTAAAATATGAAAGTTATCAGAATAATATGAAAAATTTTTCCAAGGTAAAATTATATATCCTGATTCCAAAGAATAATTTTATTTTGTAAAATTGAACTTATAAACATGTCAAAAACTAGATTTAAAGTGGGTGCGCTATCAAAAGGCGGAAAAACTGCATTTTTGGAAAAATACATATTTTACCTGAAAAATTTATTTTGTTCTTATACCATGTTCTAGAAAATGTGTAAGATGAATAATAATGTTATAAAAAAATTTATTTAATACATTTCATAACAGATAGTTCATAACAATATTATAATAATATATCGTTGTTTAGTAAAACTCGGTATTGCGTACAACACACGCTATCGAGGAAGGTCGCGATTGCGTGTAATGCAAGACAAGTCAGGGTTGCGTGTGGTGCATTACTCATTTGTTGCTGCGTATAACAAAATACATTGAATATATATATATATACTCAATGTTTTGTAGAATAAATAATATCAAACAAACATGAAATTGTGTGTAACACGATCCAGGATTAGTGTTGCGTATACTGCAAGCTAATACGGTGTTGCGTATAGCGCAAGATAATCTTGGTGTATAGACAACAGAAGATATGAAATAAACTAAAAATAATATATCTTATAAAATCTCGGCTTATTACATTTTACCCCCCTTAAAATTAATTTCTTCCTCGAAATTCGTCGGGGTTATAATTGGTTTTCTACTTGAAAGTTTCTTTAATTGAAACCCAAATCGTAAAAAGGAATACCAAAACTTATCTTTATAAACTAAAGTATGAAATGTAACAGTTACCCAAATAAACTAATCACTGGGTTTTCACATAGGATAACATAGGTGAAAATATGGATATGGAAGAAAAATCTAACCATCATGTTCTGATAGAGAGTGGTAGAGAACATGTCTATGAAAAAGCCAATAATTACAAAGCCATGGATTTGTGATGATCTAAGGTACCATCCGATTCATCGGATATAAGGTCACTAAGACAACATTTTTGGTTTTCAAGATCATTTCCCTAAATTTGATGAATTAAAATAAATACTTACATGATTTTGGTACAATCTCACTGTTGTTCGTGAATTGAATGATTTCCAGTTCATCCCTTAATGAAATGAAGTTGAATTTGTTATTCATGATGTGTTAGCAGATCTTGTTATAGAATGATGGGTCATTCCATGTGTTTCAAACAAAAGGTTAGCAAAAGTTATAAGTCCATCATATGGTTAGATTAATCGTATATGGTTCCAAAAATGAACTTATACTACATATATCATATCGCTTAATAAAATAAAACTAGTTTTTACTAACCAGTGACTTTCTGTAGGCTAGTGGTAGGCGATAAAGGCCAGTCGCACTTCGGTTGTGGGTTCAATTCCCACAGCCTTGTCTGAAGCGATGGGCTGTCTCCAGTCCTACAGGTTGTCCTTTTTCTAAAACTACATTACTATAACATCCCATCAATAATATCGAAAAAAGTTCTGTACTTAAACAATAATAACTTATGTCCAACATAATTCATTCCAATCTTTAGGCTTATCCATACTACTGCAGTCCACTCTCATAATATAGTGAAAATGATTACCAGAGATTTCATACCATCGTTGATACCCATATATCATAAGATATGTCTTGTTGGTCAAATTACAAACATGTGAATACCTTAATCATGTATTCTATTGAAAAATTAATACCCAGTTAACCTTAGTGAAAACATGAATTCTGTCAAAAGTTAACTCTTTTCCCCATACCAAAATCCCAAAAATTCTATATACTCAAACCATGATACCACTTAGTCCTTATATCAATCATGAGCTCATGAATACTATCAAACATATTAGATTCTCTTTATCCCTTCATTATGTGCATATCATCTGCTTTCCAAAAATATTTCAATCACTTTTCATGGTTACCAATGCCATATTCAGATAGAAAACCACAATGGACCAATAAATAGATATTCTAATATACCATAAAAGTACATCAATAAAATTATTCTTGAATACCAATACATAAACACTTCAAACCATCTTCTTCAATGATTTTCCTCGAATAAGACCTTCCTTTATTTAGAAGTAACCTTTTGGTTAGGGCATTGAGTTGGGTAACGCCCATGTTCTCCACAAATAAGACATTGAACTCCATAACAGTCTGTCACTCTATGTCCCTTTTCTTCACACAGATAACATCTGTCCCTCCATTTGAGGTATTCCTCAAGGTTCTTCTTCCCTTATTTAGAAATCTCAATCTTCCTTTCTTTATGTTCCTCAACAGGCGAACATTCATAAAGGTCTATCTTCCTCTTATTTGATGAATTAGGCATACCACTAAATTTTACCTTGTTAATCATATATCGCGATGACTGATTTGGCATAATCACAATATCTTTCTCTCTACGCATTACACAATTTTTTTTCTCATAGTCACCAATTTTTCCATTGGATTTAATGCTAACCGAATTCTTTCTGGTTCCCTCCATTGACTAAAACACAAAAATAATTCTGTGAGAGGCAAAAATCATACAAGGAAAATAACATAATCAAGGGGGAGTACCTTCAACATCTAACATCCTAGGTTTAATTCTAATATCGTTACCGTAATTCTGGGACTATAACCTATACTTATACTTAACCTTAGGGACATCCCTAGACATACCTTAGAAATATCTCTAGGGATGTCACTAACGTTTTCACATCCTAGTTTTCAAAGGTTGACTAAAACTTTCCTCTGATACCAATTGTAGAGACCCAAAGCTTAACATACATGGACATTACATTAATTTTGTGGAATAATTAGTATATAACAAAAACACACACACAAGGACCGTAATAGTTTAGTGTCTTTGGAAACTCGGAATATAATCTTCTAATCGTGGTGAAAGATATTCAACATCTCCCATAAAGATATTCCTTTTTTTCTACCTAAAACCTTTCTTTATATCCTGGGGAAAAGAAAACATAAAAGGGAGAGCTCAAATGCTCAGTAAGGGTAAACCAAATAAATATCAATCATATCATATTCATAAGAACATAACATTTTGGAAATCTTAACCTGCAAAAGAGATCATAATATCATAACATGGGATAAATCATAGTATTGAAATGTAATCACAATAATCATAACTTAAAACATGAAGCTTTGTGTCATACACACATAATCATAGAGAATAATTTCTTATTAGTCAAGACTCATTACCAAGACTATCTTAGTGGACAAAGTCCATTTCTGAAACGAGTTCATTCCTCATTTCAGTCCTGTTTCACTGAACCAGTTTAACCTGCCGTTCAAGCCATGTCTATCTCATGAGATATAAAATCTTTACCCAATGAATTGGAGGGAGATATAGGTCCCACCCATCTCATAATGATACGATTCTTATGTGTGCCACAAAATCACAAACCATACGTCATAGCATAACCCATGTAATAAAAATGGGAATCTTAAACATCGTGACATCATAAAAAAATTCATATAAGATAAAGAAATTCATAAAAATAATTCTATCACAACATAGTCAAATCAATGTAATAATAGGGATAGAAACAAAACCCTTTATTATCTTAGATGGAAAATAATTTCGACAAAACACTTGAACTCCATTCTTGAGGAAAATATCCTTTCTACTTCAAAAACACTTTTCCTTTCTTAACATGTCATACAATTATAAACTAAATGAATTTGATTAAAAATACACCTGAAAACTTGTAAATGATTCTTCTTGGAAATAATGATTTAAAAATCCATTCATGCCGAATATGTTAAAAAAACATTCTTCGTACTTTTGTCGGAAAAGTCAAAAAGTAACTCGTACGAAAAACGACAAAAGATTCCTTTCATTTATTTTACTAAAAACTCACCGAAGGGTAAAATTGGATTTGAACAGTTGTAGGTGGATAGAAACAATATTACATATTGAGGAAACATGGATTTGGATGATAAAATACACCCTGATAAATACCAAAGTATAAACAATCTCAGATAAAATGAGATTGTGATATTTTCCCTTACCTTAGGTCCGATTTGTTTCGTAAGTGTCTGAACCTCCTGTATAATGACTTAAATAATGTCATTGACTTATTCCAGAATAATAATCATTGTTATGATATCATATATGGTTCACTTATGACTTTATATTACCCGTTCTTTTCTAAATTCCATGTTAAAGAGCGTTTTGGGTAAAATCGTTTCATTTGTCGTCCGTGCTTTGACTTGTAATAATTCATATGATTACTTAGATCATGATTAATTAATTCCAGAATATAAAACATTATTTACATATAATATATATTCAGAATATACATATATGTAATAGATCAGTAAATGGAAAGAAATACACCGTTCATGGAGACGGTAGGCCGTACGTACGCATGAACGCTGTCTTCGTTTCCTTATTGAGTTGATTGGAATTAAGTAGATGAAATACATATATATACACATAAATATAGTATCATTATTATGTAATATATTTCATGATTACTTATTATATATACTTTATAATCATTCATGAATGGTTAACGTGGAGAATGAATCTCATCGCGTCGTGGAGACGGTAGTCCGTACGTACGGACGAACGATGATATCGTTCTCATGTTCGTGCAATTGTATTGGATTGTATGTATACTATTTCAGAATCAATATCAATTTACAATAATCATATATAGTTATTATTTACACCATTATACCCAACCAAGTAAGGTGGTGGTGGAAAATAGATTACACCACGGCGTGGAGACGATATTCTGTACGTACGCACGCGCGGTGATTTCGTTTTCCGTAGGATGGATAGATGGTGAAATAGGGTTGTTTCATACATATAATAAAATTTCAGTATATTAGTGATTCTTATGTTATTACTTCATAATGAAACAACCTAAGAAGAAGAAGTGGAAGAAGAAATAAAGTTGAAAGAATCGGTAACGGACATTACCTCTTCTTTGAAGCGCCTCTTTGAGTCCTCCTTTTAGGGTACTAAAATTGGTCTTTGAAGAACACCAGGACCTCCAGGATATTTCTTGGGAAGTGGAGAAGGGAATTTGGCATGGGTTTCCCGAGCTTGAAGGCTCAAAGTGGTGTGAGGAAGAGAGAGAGGAGGTGCCCTTTTTTAAGGGAGGAGAGGGGCACCCTTGAAATTCTTAAAAATATTAATTTATAATAAATCTAACCCCACTTAACAAACCTCAAAAAATGACTCATATTCAAATATTAGATGATATAGGGTTGTAATCGCATCAAAAAATAAAATTTAGACATGTTTGGATCTTATTTTAAACCTTATCATTTTGATTTATCCTTATTTAATCTATTTAAGTTTGTTTGTGGTAATAAAATTCTAAATTTTAAATTATAACAAATAATTACATATTTGTTGTGAATTTTCCATAATTTGTTACTTTATAACATTATAGACCATAAAAATTTAAATTTATAATTTTTAGATGTTTTTTTGATTTTTAAACAATTTTATAATATGTTATTTTTATAAAATAACAATAGTGTCAATTTTGACACTATTAATTTATTTGAATTTAAATAAAATATATACAGAAGATATGTTAGAACTAAAAGCTTTAATAGACTCATAAAAGGTCATATGTATCTATAAAATTATTGGATCACATTAAATAGTTCATATAATATTTATTTTATTATTTTTAAAACCATTTATTTGGTTAAGCTCTTAATAAAATAATTACTACAACATTTTTTTATAATTATTTAATATACTGATTTGTTGCATAAAAATTAAAAATAAAATCCTATGATGAAGATAAATATATTAAATTTTACAATAATACTTTTAATATAATTTATCATCTTAAAATAACAATATTTAAATTGTTATATTTATTAAATTATGAAGGTGACAACTTTGGCATCATTTAAAATAAAATAATATAAGTGTCATAGTCACTTTTATATGACTCCAAACGGTTATATATTAGGTCATTAGATGATTATGGTATAGATATACACTAAAAATAAGTTTGTTTCAGGTTTTGGGGCCTTTTAATGGGTATTATATTTTCAATAAAAACTATATTACTAATTTTTCACTTAATAAATAATTTCTACATCATTAATGTATCACCATTAATAATAATTATTTAATCCCTAAAAAATCTAAATAAATTATCATGATGTAGATAATTTTATTATCATTCTGTAGACTATTAAGTTTCAATGTTTTATGACGTTTATCACTTAATTAAAATTATTATACTTATAAGATTTAAGAGAGTGACATGTTGTCACTTTCTTTGGTTTTAATAATAATTAAATTATTTTCATGGTCAAAAGTCCATAAAATGAATATAATCTGACCCTTAGGTGATATGGGTCTACTTTTAGTCATCCAATATAATTTTGGAATGTTTTAGGTTAATTAATTATATTATATTCACCCTTAATTACCCGATTTACCTTTAACTATGGTAAATAAAATTTACCGTAGTTACTATTCATAATTCCCAAAAATAAAAATTAGCCTACTAACATAATTTGGACCCACTGATTTCAAATATGGAATGCAGTTTTTCAAATTCAATACACAGAAGTTGCAGAAATTAATTTAAAATTAATCCTGTTGTCGAATGAAAACGGGTTTTTGTTTAAAACATTGCAAAAGATTGAATTGATTTAACCTACGAATTCAATGTAAAACCAGTGATAATGACATAAATTATATTAAATGGTAAAAATATATTCTATTTATACTTTAAAACCTTTTAATATTATAATTTAACCACATAAGTTATTACGATGAAAAAAGTTTATTTTAATTAAAATATATCGTGTTTTTACTATTCATTAAAATATGAAAGTTATCAGAATAATATGAAAAATTTATCCAAGGTAAAATTTTATATCCTGATTCTAAAGAATAATTTTATTTTGTAAAATTGAACTTATAAACATGTCAAAAACTATATTTAAAGTGGGTACGCCATCAAAAGGCGGCAAAACTGCATTTTTCAAAAAATACTTATTTTACCCGAAAAATTTATTTTGTTCTTATACCATGTTCTAGAAAATGTGTAAGATGAATAATAATGTTATAAAAATAAAAATTCAGTTAATACATTTCATAAAGGATAGTTCATAATAATATTATAATAATATATCTTTGTTTAGTAAAACCCGGTATTGCGTACAACACACGCTATCGAGGAAGGTCGCGATTGCGTGTAATGCAAGACAAGTCAGGGTTGCGTGTGGTGCACGACTCTTTTTTTGCTGCGTATAACAAAATACATTGAATATATATATATATATACTCAATGTTTTGTAGAATAACTACTATCAAACAAACCTGAAATTGTGTGTAACACGATCCATGATTAGTGTTGCGTATACTGCAAGCTAATACGGTGTTGCGTATAGCGCAAGATAATCTTGGTGTATAGACAACAGAAGATATGATATAAATTAAAAAGAATATATCTTATAAAATCTCAGGTTATTACAGATACCCTTGTCCCCTCTCATTTTACACCGTTCCAAAACAATGTTTTATACTTGTTATGGAGTCGAATTTACATCTGGAAATTTCTATCTTCTCGTCAATAAAATTTAACATAGTTTAATTGTGCGGATAACCTAACCATTTTATTTTACATGTATATTCACCTAGATATAATATAATTTAAATTTTTGGTATTTTAAAATAATAATCTCACATTTTGTATTTGTAGGCTTAAAATTATGTAATGATCTTGTCTTTAAGAACTTTTGTAGGTCATGATATTAATGAGACACTCATTTTTTTAAACTCCAATGGTTATTAATGAAATTATTTCTTAGGATTTATGTCGCTACCATAAAATTAAGAGATATGATGGGTGCACCCTGATATCCCTCCAATGAATTTTGTAAGGAATTTAATCTCATGTTATGATATGTTAGGAAACCTTGGCCCATAACATTCGTAATGTGAATTTACGAAACCATGGTGATAAACCTTGAGATATTATTATTAACGTGTAAATTAAATTTTGTTGAAAAATTTACATGTTATTATTCATGTTCTATTTATTATTATATTATTTATTTTTCTATCTTCATTCCATAATGAGATCCCTCATGTTCTTATTGAAATTCCTCATTTTCTGATGTAATTTTTTTCCCTTTCTGGGCCTCATGCTCACCCATTTCCTTTGATACATTTCCCCAAGATATGATATTCTATAATTTTAATTATGATGAACCCATGGAAAAGACCTTCAAGTTTATTATAATAATGTTTTTATATTTTATGTATTATGTTCCGGATTTACAAGAAACTAAAAATTTAAATATCCTCTATTTTGTTCCATGTAATGAAATGTTTATTTGATAAAAACGATGAATTAAAAATTGTATGATATTAAATGAGAAAAAAAGGAATGAACAAATGAATGAATGGATTCACTTTCAATTTGAATTTTTTGAGTCATCTCCTACTACTGAAGGATATAAATTCATGTCATGATTCAACAATTGAAACCAATTTCATTATGTGTAATATGCATATAGATGTTAGAATTAATGTCATGAAGGTGTGTTAGTTTTTTAATTCCATATATTACCATGTGATCTATATGACTTTATCATAAACACTTATAGAATGATGTAGTTTTTATAAATATTCATATGGAAATATACTTTCCACCACCTTTTTTAATATCATGATTCATTTAACGGTTCTTTTCTGGTAAAAAATAATGATTTTTGGTCATATAGATGACTGATAGATGTAACCTTTTGAATTTTATATGAATTTATCACAAGGAAATGTAAAAAATATAAATATACTAAAAGGCTCCATTAATGATTTGTAAATTTCATAGGATGTCTCAATGTTTTTTATAGATAAATGTTGTATATTTGATCGCATCAGTTTACTCATATCTAGTTATAAATGAGTTAGTTTGAGGGAAAGGGGATACATGGATTTAATGAAAAATCGCTGAAATGTCAATGAATAGAGAAGTCATGTTTTCATAGTTGAACAATATTGATTATTCTCAATAATATATAATAATACACATTAATGGGTTAAAAATTATATCCAAAGTAGACTAATACAGGGATATTGAATGACTATAATTATTTTTACATTGTTTAATGAGATAATGAATGGTAAATTGGATGAGAAAAAGTTTTTCAAAAGGCCAATGAGAAGTAAAATTTTAAATTTGGAAACATGGTTATATTATTTAATTAATGGATATAAATTTTACGCATGTGATGAGGATAATGTAGTTATATTTCGGAAAAGTATTGTGTTAGTTTTTATATAAGAAATTAATTTCTGGAGTTGAAATGTGGAAAACCAATCTATAAGTTATTTTTATATTATTGTGTTATTATTGAAATATCTGAGATTTGTTACATTATATTTCGAGTTCCAATTATTATCACCAATTCTATTTCCTATAAAAATAGTGTCAACCATGATGATTTCAATGAAATTATATTGTATGTGTATATACTAGAAAACATAGATGCAATATTTATCATGGATACACATGAAGAAACAATTTCTATATTTATAATCAATAAAAACTGTAGTACATTTCATTTCTTATGGAAAAACATTTTTTTGATGAAAAACATAATGAAAAAAATGATTCATGCGATATCCCTACTTCTATGGAATTATTATCAGGCAATATAGATAACCACAGTGCAGACATAGTTTATCCAATTAAGAATAATCATAAAGAATGAATATTGGGAAAAAAATATTTAGTAATCATCTACTATTATTTGGTAGTAACTATTATTTCATGTTTAGCTTTCTAATTGACATATAATGATTGATATACTAAAATTTATCTTTTTCACTTAGGACACATATTTTAATATTTGTGATACTTTTTTTACTAATATTTTTTTCTTTTTATTTTTATAAATTTGGAATTATTTTACATTACATGAACTATGGTATTTTTATAAATGTACACTTTTCTTTATTTCCAAATATTTAATATTAAAAATAATAACTAAGATTTAATTTATCTATCTATAAAATTATATAATTTAAAAAAATAATGTTTTCATATTTTAGACAGCAAAAAATATGATAAATATTTATTTATTATTGTTTTGTTTTTTTTGTTTTTTCTATTTTATTTTCCAATAATAATTAAAATATATATGAAATGATATATTTATATAATATTTTATTATTTCATTTCCTTATACCCATTTCATTTCATTTCACATAGATTTTTAATAAAAAATAATTCAAATATTGTTATCTACATTAATGAAAATCCTAAATACTGAGTTATTTTTTGTATACTTGTATTATCATTATCCAAATTTATATGTGACTGTTGGATATAAACAATATTTACATAATCTTCAATATCATCTGTTAATATCATTACATATCTTATTAAGGTTGTCATTATTTTTTCATCATTTCTATTTAATTATTTTTTAGATATGAATAAAAATGTTCTTTGTTTAGTTTAGTTTTTGTTGGGTAATTTTATAGTGTTTAATTAGCTTTTCATGAAGCACTTGGATTTTTTAATTTTTATACTAATTTATGAGTTAATTATACTAGAAAGACAATGTCAACTCAAATAAGTGAGACACCTCATGATCATGGGGAGAAATGTATATATTCATCTAATGATTAGGGTTCACGTCCTTCTATACAGGAACCCTCTACAAACATATGGGTAGAGAATTTTTCTAGGGATTGAAAACAGAGTATAATTAACTTACCAAAATTATAACTTTTCAGTATCCAATACAATAATATATATATAGTTTAAATATGATTATAATTGTAATATTCCTAATTAAAAACATATTGGAGTTCGGTTTTAATGAAATATTAGGCTAAAGTTGTAATTTTTATTTATAGTCATGAATGCTTAAAAAAGGGATAGTATATTCATTATGATAAATTTTTTTAGTAATTTTATTCTTTATTATATTAATTATATTGACAGTTTTTTACCACATTGGATCATTCCATTTTTATCATAAGTAATTTTATATACATAAATCTATAAAACATAGGAAGAGTTGTTTAAATTTTTACTCTAAAATTCATATCAATCTTAAATGAACCATCAATGAAAATATAATTATTATTGAATCACAAAATGAGAATCCTTAATAAATATATCTTTTTATAGATAAATACATGTGGAATGATTGTTTTATTTTATATCAAAAGAATCAATTTTAGAAATTCAAATTTAATAACTTTTTGAATATTTTATAATAATTATCATATTGATCATTTAAGTATTCAAAAATTAACAAAAATAGATGATATCTCATTAGGATATAAAATACCAAAACATTTGACCACAAAATTTATCTTATAATAATTATATTCTATTAGAAGAACTATAAAAGGGGAATATAGAAAAAGAAATTAGTGCCATGTCATCAGGATCCATAGTGAATGCACAATCCCCCCACCATGTAATTAAAATTCGAAGAGGGACTAAATAATCAAAGAGGGTATATATCTTATCGAAGATTCATTGGAGTTGGATTTTATAAATTTATGTTATTTTTTTATTTTTGTTATTTCACAAAATTGTATATTATGATTTAAAAATAGTATTGTCATATATTCGATAAAAGGATCACTTGAGACATATACCACAGAAGGGACATTCATGCCTAGGATTATGAAAGGAATTTTATCTACTTCATTAGGAATGACCAAATATCAAGTAATTGTATTTTATCTACTTCATTATGTGTATCAGTTTAAAAAAATGATTGGTAATTATACAAATTCTTCAAAGGGGGATTTATAATAAGGAAAAAATAAACTATATAGAAACTAAAGATCTTGTGATGGATGAAATGATGGAGGAATGTATTAGAGAATCGATATAGTGGATTTATTTTAAATGGAAAACTTGTTTCAGGATCCATATCCCAGTCCTCCACCATGTTCAATGATAGAAAACATTGTTATTTTCTTTTTCATAAAATGATGTGTTGTGTTTGTTGTCAATACCTTATGGGTTGATCCAGGTTTTTTTACACAGGTTTACATTATAAAACAGATGGTATATTGGAAGTAATTTTACTATAGTTATGTTAAAAAGGTTTTTCCAAAATTGTGGGTTTAAAAATTCATAGGAAGTGAAATTTTGTTTATAAAGAGAATGGATATTTTTTATCAAGTCATGTTCAAGATGCTTCCCACAATTTTTTAGAAAATTTATATGTTTCATTAATATTATACATTTGCACAAAAATATTTTTTTTGAAAGTGTAATTTTATGAACATTGTGTTGTTTTACTATTTTATATGAAAATCCTACCCGGATGAGATGCATTACTCACGTGATAGAGAGTTTCTAAAAAGGATGAGTATTGAATATAAATATTCCAATGACCATAATTTAATTAATTAATGACATAGCGATGAACTAAATCACTCATTCATCACATAAGACTTACACAAACATATTTCTTTTCTAAAATAGGAACTATAAATTAACTAACATTATATGAAAAGCATTCTTCAAAAATATTTCATGAGTTATGATTATATTGAATTATTTTTATTTACTATTAGATGATTAATAAAAGTTGGTTGTTTTGTGAGTGTTTGAAGTTTCATAAAATATGAAATTTAAAGAAAATAGTTTCATTAATTAATATAATTTTTGAAAATGTTTATGGAATAAATTGATGCATCTTAATGAGTTAGGTAGAGCTGATGAAATTTATCCAAGTCATTGATTTTACTATGAAATAATTCTTGTAAGCTAAGTTCGCCTAATTTGGACTGACAGTGTGAGGTTCCTCAAACCCACACTACTAGATGTAGTGATGAAAAAAATTCTATAGACACTATTTTATTACACAGGATTATATGTATATCCATATAAGGATACGTATTTCCATTAAAAACTATTATGATAAAGAATTATGGAATAAATGTAATTGTAGAAATTATTTTGAACCAAGTGAACTACATATGTTTCATGTAATGACTTCTTAAAAAATCACTCCCATCACATCCACACAACAATATTATGAAAAGTTCATCTCACATAACATTCATACAATAAACTTTTGGATAAGTTAACCTATTACACATTAACATAATAAACATATGTACAAAGCATCCCGCATCATGTTTACAAAAAAATACTTGTAAACAAAGCTAAAAAAATCTCACTCATCTACCCAAAATGTGAATAAAGATACCCATATAAAGGTCAAAAATATTGTGCAAAAAAATAATAATATGTTTTTCCCAAAAAAAATTTTTGAACAGGGCTACCCATATCTCAATCATGAAATCAACTTATAATACAATTTACCTATATCACATCGAAATGAAAACTTATGAAAAAATATACAAATGTCACATTAAAAAAATGTCCAAATTAACAATTATACCCTTATAAACCTCACATAGAAACAAAATTTATACAATGTTACCCACATCACATTACTATTATCACATTTTTAATGAAGATACCTATATCACATTTACAAAATACACATTTCGTTAATAAAACCCACATCACATTTATAAAAAAACTTGTACAAATTCGTCCTAAAACACATTTTCAGAAGAAATATTTTTCCCATGTGATATGAAATCAAATGAAATTCAATGCAGAGATATAATGGACCACACACATAAATTTTAATCATCCATATATTTATGTTGGAATAGAACATGAACACATTATTGATTGAAACATCACGTAATTAACCAATTGTAAGGATATTGTTCCCATAAAAACAACAATCAAATATTTTATAATACACATAGAAAAATAAATAGGATATCGGTATAATAACATATCATAAGTGTAATATATTGAACAATAATGATATTGATATTAATGTTAAATACCTTTTCAAAATGATTACGTAAATTACTTTGAAAAAATTATTGGAAATACCTCAATTCATTTTAAAATAATTAAAAACATTGTTTATTTAAAAAACCATTTCTAAATATGGAGATGATGCTTCATTGAAAATAATTTTAATTATTTAAAAATTATTTGTTCACAAAGAAAAATCTAAATAGTGATATTTTAGAAACCATTTGTAAAATTTTCAGAAAATATTGAATTCATGGGACACATGTAGAAATTACTTTGAAAAAATTTGATGTGAGAACTATTAAAAACATTTTATTTCAATAATTATCTTAAAAAATGGATTAATAAAAAGAAAAAAAGTGTTTTATATAGGAATTTAAATTGGAAGACAAAAAAAGAACATGGAAAAGTGAAACCCTTTTAATATATTAGAATATAGTTTTCTAAACACATAATCTAAATAGGATAGTAAAACCTACATCAATATCATGAAAAATAGAAACATTGAAGGTCACATGGAATAAAAAAATTGGGTTTGGAAATATAATTGGAAATATTAGTATGAATAAAAACTCTCTATGTAGAAGAAAAATAACCTTTAGAATGGATGATAATATATATTAACATTATTTTACTTCTATAACAAAGATATTCGTCAATGAATATGATTTTTTAAAATCATTTTAATTTCCCAAAAGTGAGAAGAGGGAATAACATATGTAATATAGAAAACATGATTATGGGTGACCTAGAAGTTTGATGGTGAAGAAGTTACATTATAACCCCCACAAAATGGGTTTTGAGTTAAAAATAACTAATAAATTTTGTAATAGTTGTATTAAAAATATTTAAGGATAAAATTAACTGAATGAATTTTAAATCCAATTAAAAATAAAGTTTAATTTCAACTTAATTAAATTATAGGTTATAACATTCCCAACAGATAATAATAAACTACACGTAGAACAATCCAAACTAATTTAATGGAAACATAGATACAAAGAACCATAAAATCATCATTATCATTTTAATTAAAAACCCATAAATGGTGAAATATTTTAGTTATTTTTAAATTCTATATATTTCGTTACGAAATATGATAAAATAAATACATATAAAATATATAAATCATAAAAAGGAAACATTTTTTGAAAACAAAACATTTCTCAATGAAGTAAAAGTTTGATGTTCTAACCCTTTATTAAATTCTTAATGGATGAATTTGTTTTGAACCTACCATATAGAAAATATTAATGTAATAATTACACATTTTAGAACCATTATCATACATATAAGTTGAAATATTTCAAAACTATAATAATTTGTTAAATATGTATTCTGTTTTTATATTTGATATCAATCATCATTTGTTTTTTTTCTTCCTGGATTATTAATAAATTCATAATAGTGGTGTATATTAAAAATTATAGATTAAAAGATGATAATTATTACATTATTATAGTTAATATAATTTTTTTTGAATGATATATAATCTTATGATTTCATTTCATAAGTAATTTAGTTATGATTAGTAAAGATGAAATTGGTAATGAAGCTATTTTTTTAATGTTAATCTAAAAAGGATGTAAAAACAAAAAAAAATATTAATATAAATTTTAAATAACCATAAATAATTATTTTTTATTTCTTTCATAATATCTATAATAGTTGGGTTTCAATTTTCATCCATGATATAAATTTCTGGAAATTTTCAAATATGATAGTAAAATGACCCGAACAAGATCATACTATAATCCTTATGGAAGTATGGTTATAAATGTGACTGGGTTGGAATAATAACATTAATACTGTATTATAATTATATTTCTAAAAAACTTATGTTGGTGAATCTTATTTTAATAGACTTTGAAAATGGAGAAAAATACAATTTTAAAAAACATTATTTTGGGGGAGGTGGTAGTCTACTCATACACTCGTGAAACACATTCATTTTCTATAGATTGGGAGGATTATTTGTAATTACAGATAATTTCATAATATTTATAATTTTTTAAATATCATATTAACTCATTGATTAAATTTTAATAACTGGTCATGTATGGTGGTGATGATAATTCAAGAAATTCACTCTTTGAGGAAGTAGTCCATATGTACATGATAATGGAACATCATCATTAAAATGTATTTTGAGGAGGCTATAAATAGATTTTATATTCATATATTAAATTTTATAGATATTATTAATAAATATTTTAACATATATTCATGCATTAAATAAATTTGGGGTAGAAAAAAAGAATTTATAGAGATCATTTGAGAACATTACTTGTCCATTTGGATATTAACCATTGGAAGAAAACCTTAAGGATGTTTATTATAGTTGTATAGAAAAAATATTATTCTAGGGAAAAGGTATAGGGTTTTAGAGATACAATAGAATATTTTTTGTATATAAAAACCTATGGAATCAGTGTAAAAATGTGTTGGATTTCATCTCCTTAAAATTTGAAAAAATCACTTCATCATTTTTAATCAATACATTATATTAATTTAATTAATGTTTTAAAATCTAAAAGGATAAATAATTGAAATTAATTTATTTTTGATTTTTTTTGGTGATACATATCTCCAAAACTCATTTTCTTCCATGTTTTAAACATTTTTTTTGACTTTTACTAATTATTTTTTTAGATTTTACATTTACAATTTATATCTTGGTAACATGTTCGTACCTATGTAATTAAATTTTTAGTTAAAATAATAGAAACAAATCCTACAAAATAATTATTTTTTGATCAAGTATTAGGACAAAAATTAATCTAAATCAATTTCCTTACTATTTAAATGAAAAATTTAGAATAAAATATATAATATATTGAAAACATATTTTGATGAAAATTGATTTTTTCATCACTAACTTTTATAATAGTTTATAAAAGAACTAAAAAATTAAATGGATGTAATATATTTGAATATAAGTGTAAAAATAATATTATATTAATTATCTAAAATTTATTAATTTAATTTATTAGATAAATATTATACAATATTTTATATATATTCCTTCAAAATAACACTTTCACAATTATCAATTTCATTAAAATTAATATTAATAATAATACGTTTATAGAAAAATTAAATTTAACATTTTCAATTATTTTATAATATTGTTCTAAATCATGAATTAATTTGTTTTAGATTATATTTACAAAAGTGATGAATTTTTTAATATAAGCATTTACAAACATTTTATAGAGTAATATGTTACATATGTTTTCAAAAAAAGTTATGAATTGATTTGATTGATTAAATAAAGGACGTTTAAATGATTTACTTCCAATTATATATATATATATATATATAGTTTTATAATAAATATATTTAAAATACATTTAGAGCTTTCTCATCATAGGAGAATGAAAAAAATTTGTGTATGTATTAGAAAACATATTATTTTTTCACAATTTACTTAAAAATGAATTTTTCAGATCCAGTCTATTTCTAGGTACGTCCCAATTTGAGTTTTTCATTGAACATTTCTTTTGTGATTCCTGGGTCATTAAAACAATTTAGATATCTTATTTTAGGGAAAATGACCATAATTGTTTGGATGTATTTTTATTTAAATTAATGGACTCTAGGTATAAATTTTTTTAAGGTCATTAGAGGGTTTTCTTATTCATAGAAGACATTATAGGTTGTTTAGGAACTTTTGGTGATTTAGGGGAATAAAAATGTATTCAAGGAACATACACACCATATAAATGCATTAAATTCTACTTAAATTAGAAAAGTAAAATATCATGAAAGGGATATAGGTCATGAATGGATTCATGTACTGAAATGAACTACATGCTAGGAATGTACATTACATGGTGTGTAATGCTCGGGAAAGGTATAATTCACTCAATGTGATATGAATTTCATAATAACTCATTACTAAGGATTATATGTCGTGTAATTTACATACAAACTGTAAAATTCATGAGATGAGAGATATTAACAATTTTCAACACTTATGTCTCTTATTTTTTTACCCAATCCCTTCACCGTTCCAAGCAGAAGTGATATTCTAGGTGATTTGGTAGTGATTTCATCCCTTTCAGACATATCTGTTTGGCATTTGATCCCTATTAAGACCTTTTTATTTAGTTTTATTCCCCTTTCATCATTCTTATATTAATATGGTGTGTTGTTTTGATCCCCAAATTAGAATTGGGTATTGATCATGTTTCATGGATGATAATTATTTCCTCATAGATGGTCTTCACACCCATCCTCTATCAACAATTCCATTGATGACATTTATTAATTAAAAATAATGGTATGGGGTCTCAAACTAACCATATAGTCATTTAAATATTTATATATGTAAAATATTATGATTTTTTTCCAATGGGACATGTACATAAATTAATTTAAATTTGAATGTTTGTAATTCGTGGTTTGGATTATTCCTTGGATCCTATTGGATTCAATGGTTTTGTGACTTAACTTGTGGCTACCCATAAGGTGATAGAACACTTCAACAAAAATGAATTTTTTAATTGATTAATTTTTGTTTTTCCTGAAATTTTATTGTAGGATATTTCTCGATATAGAATCACTTTCTTAATAGATTTTGGGTTATTTATATGACTGTCAACAAATTGATAAGGAAATGTAAGTTTAATTAAAAAAATGATAATTATCATAATTAACCATTGAGGTATATGTAGTGATATTGTTATATCCTTGCAGTTATGACTTGTTTTGTTTCACTATGTAATGATTAAATAGAGGGATTAGTTGATATTGATGTTGGGATTCTTATATATAGGGTAATTCCTAGGGATACTCATAATTATTATATTTAGGGATTGGTCGATTTCATGATAAAATGATTATATAGTTGGCTTGGGCCAATTTGATATAGAAATAAATATATATAGGGAAATACATGGTTATTCTAAAATTCTTATAAAAAGTTATTTTCCTAGTTAAGTGATTAAAAAATAGTATAGTTTATGGGTTTTAGGTTTGTGCTACATGCTTAGAGACATTCTGGCATAGTACAAAAGAATGATGATTTTTGTATTATATTAATTAATTAATTAATTAAACATTTACCTCCTAATTTAGTGAGATTATTTTTAGAGTATCCTTTTTATACCATGCTTTGTCAAAATACTAATTTTTACCAAAACCCTATTTGACGTTCTCTTTGGTACTTTATAAGTTTTCATGGATGCATGTTTGGGAACGGGAATGAGACATTATTGATGACTGTTGATTACTAGATGAGACAAACATAAAAGATGAGACCATCCTGGGGTTAGAGAATGAGAACATTGGAGTTTATTTGTACGAAATGTTTCTATTATTTTTAATACATTCTTTTTGAAATTTATGTACACTTAATCCTATTATTATATGATTCATTATTATTAGATTATTGGTTCTGTTAAGTCAAAAGTCTTCTTTTGGCTTTTACATCATGTTTTGGAAATCACAAATATATTCTATGTCATGTTTTGGAAATCTCAAATGTATTCTATCATATGTTTGTAAATAATAAATTGTCTTTTATCATGTTTATCGTATCATACGATGTTGATCGTACCGACCAAAACGTATCGTACTGACTCTGTCAAACGTATCGTACTGACCCTGTCAATCGTATCGTACTGACTCTGTCAATCGTATCGTACTGACTTTTCTATTCAGATGATCATTATTTGTTTTGGTACTTTGTCAAAAACTCTCTCTGCATATGAATCGTACTCATGTTTTATATTTCTATATATCTCTTATCCTAACAAAACGATGTCGTTGAGTTAGTTATATACTAATCAAAAAGATGTCGTGCTTTCTGTTTCAACATGACCGTTGGAGGCAATATGACCGTTGGAACCCGAGGCCTATAAATAGGAGGTCATTTGAAGCTGAGAACAACAATGAACGAAGAGACTCTGTGAACTACGAAGATTCTAGAGAGAGACACTGTGACTTCTCTCATCAGCTTTGTGCGTCCGATCATCGTATCGAGGGCTTTCAAGTAATTGAAAGACAGAGGTGCCGATTACCTGCAAAATCGAGGGCTGCCGGGGATAGGCAGACAGACGTGCCGATCATCGTATCAAGGGCTGCCGGGGATAGGCAGACAGACGTGCCGATCATCGTATCGAGGGCTGCCGGGGATAGGCAGACAGACGTGCCGATCATCATATCGAGGGCTCACCAAGGTGTTGGTGAGACAGACCTTTTATCCTAGGTGAAAGGATAACCCTTCTCTTTGGGTTAAAAGAATTGTATTACTTTTACATTTCCGCTGTTGTATTAGAAAGGGATTTGTATTGTTTCCTTTCTTCTTTACTTATTCAATTGTAATTGTTTCAATTACAATCATTCCATTACATATTGTATTGATTGGTTCTATACGCTTTAAGGTAGAATCATTCATATCTGTATTACTCTGATTATTGTGTTCATCTTGAATACAATTGTTTTACATAACATTAGTATTAAAATACTTCATTCCTTTTACTTTCAATACAATTGTGGGTGTTTGTATTTGTATTAGTTTAAGATCATCTAAACTAATCTCTTTGTTACTAAAACTCAAATTTTTTAAACCTACAATTCACCCCCCCTCTTGTATTGTTCCATCTAATAGACTTTTATATCGACTATTCGATCCAACAATTGGTATCAGAGCAGGTTTTCCCCTGATTTGTATTACTAGCTTTATTTCTTATTACTTTCTTAAATACTTACTACACTAACGTGTGGAGTGGAAAAGTTGTTTTTGTTATATTAGATGGCAGGAATGAATATCGGATCAATAGATAATATGAATCCTTCTAGACCACCGATCTTTGATGGAAATGATTATGAGTATTGGAGAGATCGTATGAAGTCTTTCGTCATCAATACTGGTGTAGACAATTTTATTATGCTTACTGCGGGTTACAAAATTCCTGACAAAGAAGTCAGTACTTTCACCAATCAAGAGAAGCAAGAATATCAACTGAATTACAAGGTACGCAATACTTTATTATGTTCTATGACCAGGAATATATATAGTCAGATATCTTCATGTGAAGAAGCCAACTGTATTTGGAAGAAATTAGAAGTCACTCATTTTGGTACATCCAAGGTTATAGAAACAAGGAGAGCAATGCTTCGAGCAGAGTATCATGGATTTGTTTTTCCTTATGGAGAGCCAGTATGTAAAGTGCAACAAAGGTTTATGACAATTGTCAACAGCTTACAATCTATGGGAGAAAAAGATCTTGATGATGAAGCTCTTGTTGATAAGATTATAGATATTATGCCAAATGAATGGGAGTCAAAAAGAACAGCTATTGATGAAAATAGAAAAGTTTCCCAGATTACTCTTGATGAACTCTTTGGAACTCTTCTACAGCATGAGACAAGAATGAAGAGAGATGCTGATTTCAATAAGAAGAAAAATGGGAATGGAAGTGTAGCTTTTGCATCTAAAGCTAAAACACCTGAAAGGGTTACAAGGTCTAAATCCAAGAAAGTTGTTGTTTCTGATTCAAGTGATTGTAATCTTTCAGACAATGAGTTAGCTAATCTTGCTCGGAGGATGAACAAGATTGTGGGAAAGAAAGATTTTCAATATAGATTCAAAAAGAAAGACAGGAAAGATAGGAAAGATTCAGAGGTAACTTGTTATGAATGCAAGAAAGCAGGACATATAAGGCCTGATTGTCCTTTACTGAAGAGGAAAGATAGAAAAGATAAACACTCTGAAAGAAACAAGAAAAGGTTTTATAAGACAAAGAAAGTCTTGAAAGCAAATGATACATGGAGTGCAAGTGGTAGTGACTCCTCAGATGATTCTTCAGAATATGAGACGTCAGGACAAAGGAATATTGGACTTCTAGCCAGACTACCAATTGAAGATCATTGTCTCATGGCTAAGGTACATAATGCTGAAGCTGTTACAAATGTCTCTTTAAATGCAAATTATGTTGATAATAGATATTATGAATATTCAAATGATGAACCCTCATCATCAGAAGATGATACTTTACCTTCCTTTGAAGAAGTCTCTAGATTTTCTAAGTTACTTGAAAATGAAAATTCTAAACTCAAAAAGAGATTTGAAAAAGCAAATTCTAGAATTTCTATTTTGACTAAAGAAGTATCAGATCTTTCTAAAGATCTTGATGGGAAAACTTCTGATTTTGAAAGTATTTTGAAAACCCTTGAGAAAGTCAAATCTGAAAAGGATAAACTTTCTAAGGATCTTGAAACTGCTATTTCAAAGAAAAACTTTTTAGAGTCTAACTCTAGTTCTAATTCAAATGTTTTAGAAAACAAGAATTTGGTTTTAAAACTAAAGTCAGAGATTTTATCCTTGAAAAAGTGCTTGTCAAACTTTACTCATGGAAAAGAAAACTTTGATAGGATGTATTCTCAAATAAGACCTTTGAGAAATTGTTCTGGTCTTGGTTATACTTATTCCAAACCTGTTTTTAGTAATAACTATTTTGTTCCTCAAAAAACCATTTTCTGTTCCAAGTGTCAATGTGGTGGACATTGGAGAAGAGATTGTTCTCTTAACAAAACTCAATCTTTAGGATTTCATAAAGCTCATTTTGCTAAACAAATGTGGATTCCTAAAATTCTTTTATCTAATCCTTCTGGATCCAAACAAGTTTGGATTCCGAAAATCTAATTGTTTCTTTTTCAGGAAAACGAGAAGTGTATCAATAAGAACATTTGGTACATGGATAGTGGTTGCTCTCGACATATGACTGGAAACAAAGATTTCTTTGAAAAGGTTATCAAAACAAAAAGTGGAAAAGTTACCTTCGGAGATAATGCTCAAGGAAAGATTGTTGGTATAGGTGATATCGTTTTTCTTGGAAAAGTTCTTATTTCAAATGTTTTATTTGTTAAAGGTATTAGACACAATCTCATCAGCATAAGTCAATTATGTGATGAAGGTTACCTTGTGAATTTTAGAAATGATAAGTGTCTAGTTCACAATTCCAAGGATGAATTCATTCTATCTGCCCATAGGCAAGAGAATGTTTACACTATTAACTTAGAAGACCTTAGGAACCAAAACTTACCTTGTTTAAGTGTAATAGAAGACCAATCGTGGCTATGGCATAGGAGACTAGGACACTGTAATTTGAGAAACCTAAGAAAACTCTCAAAGAAAGGACTTGTAAAAGGGCTACCGGATCTTAGATATGATTCTTCAAAAGTCTGTGATCCTTGTCAATTTGGCAAGCAACATAAAACTAGCTTTAAACCAATTAATGAAGTTTCAACTTCTAATGCATTACAGCTTGTGCATATGGATCTGTTTGGTCCTTCACAATCTGGAAGCATTGGAGGCAAATACTATGTATTTGTTTTAGTTGATGACTTTACTAGATTTACATGGGTCTACTTTCTCAAAAAGAAATCTGAAGCCTTTTCGTATTTCAAAACTTTTAGAGCCCAAGTTAAAAATGAGAAAAACCTACCATTGATAACTATTCATAGTGATCATGGTGGTGAATTTCAAAACTCAGATTTTGAAACTTTTTGTAGTAAGAAAGGTATTACTCACAATTTCTCAGCACCAAGAACTCCTCAGCAAAATGGTGTTGTTGAGAGAAGAAATCGTATTCTTCAGGAAATGACTCGAACCATGTTGAGTGAATACTCAATTGCTAAGCACTTTTGGGCTGAAGCTGTAAGTACTGCCTGTTATACTATAAATCGTGTTTTAACTAGACCATTTCTTAATAAAACTCCTTATGAGTTATGGACTGGCCGAAAACCTAAAGTTTCTTACTTCAATGTTTTTGGATGCAAAGTATTCATTCTGAATACAAAAGAAAATTTACACAAATTTGCACCAAAATCTGATGAAGGAATCTTTCTAGGCTATTCCACAACCTCTAAGGCTTATAGAGTTTTCAATAAAAACACTTGTACTGTTGAAGAAACAGTACATGTAAAATTTGATGAAACTAACCCTTTTGTTTTCAACCAACCCAATCCTACATCCTCGGATGTGTTTTCTAAAGATGTTTATCAACCTTTGTTAGAAGAACATTCTGATAAGGAAAATGTTAAAGAAAGTGTTCCTGAAACATTTACCACAGAAGATTTTCTACCATATGTTGATGAACAGGTTTTACAAAACCAAAATCAATTGTTTCTTAGGAATCATCCCAGTGATAATATCATTGGTGATATAAATCAACCTGTAAGGACCAGAAATTCCTTAAGAAACGAAATAGAACATCTTGCTTTTCTTTCCCAATTTGAACCTAAAAGTCCAAGTGAGGCCTTAGGTGATGATGATTGGATCAAAGCAATGCAGGATGAACTAAATGTATTTGAAAGGAATCAAGTCTGGACTTTAGTTGAAAGACCTAAAGAAACAACTGTAATTGGTGTAAAATGGGTTTTCAGAAACAAGTGTGATGAAAATGGAATCATTGTAAGAAATAAAGCAAGACTTGTTGCTAAAGGCTATAATCAACAAGAGGGAATAGACTATGAAGAAACATATGCTCCTGTAGCTAGACTTGAATCTATTCGTATTCTATTAGCCTTCGCAGCATATTTCAATTTCAAACTATTTCAAATGGATGTCAAATGTGCTTTTTTAAATGGTTTTGTTCAAGAAGAAGTTTTTGTCGAACAACCTCCTGGTTTTCAAGACCCAAAACATCCTGATCATGTCTTTAAACTTACCAAGGCTCTATATGGTCTTAAACAAGCCCCTAGAGCATGGTATGATAGACTTACAGGATTTCTTTTACAAAACAATTATAGAAAAGGTACAGCTGATCCAACTCTTTTTATCAAAATAGGAAAACAAAAATGTTTTGGTTGTCCAAATCTATGTTGATGACATCATATTTGGATCAACTCAGAAATCTTTAACCGATTCTTTTGAAAATTTAATGAAATCTGAGTTTGAAATGAGTATGATGGGTGAGTTAACATTCTTTCTAGGTTTTCAAATATCTCAAAAACCAGAAGGAACTTATATATCTCAACATAAGTATATTAAAGACTTACTCAAAAAGTATGGATTTGACAAAACTAAAAGTATTAGCACCCCAATTGGTACCTCAAATACTCTTGATCTTGATGAAACTGGGAAACCAGTAGATCAAACAATTTTTAGAGGTATGATAGGGAGTTTGCTATACTTGACAGCTAGTCGACCCGACTTGATGTTTTCTGTATGCTTATGTGCAAGATATCAATATAATCCAAAAGAGTCTCACTTAAAAGCCGTAAAGAGAATCTTTCGGTATTTAAAAGACACTATGGATTTAGGACTTTTCTACTCTTCTGGAAATGATTTTGTTTTAAAAAGTTTTTCAGATGCTGACTTTGGTGGTTGTAGAATGGATAGAAAAAGTACATCTGTAACATGTCATTTCTTAGGAGACTCTTTGGTTTCTTGGTCCTGCAAGAAACAACACTCAGTAGCACTCTCCACTGCTGAAGCTGAATATGTAGCAGTTGGAAGTTGCTGTGCTCAAGTATTGTGGATGCAGCACACACTCACTGACTATGGTTTGAGTTTCTCCAAAACTCAAATTCTGTGTGATAATACAAGTGCCATAGCTCTTAGTAAAAACCCAGCACATCACTCTCGTGCAAAACACATAGATGTTAGGCATCACTTTCTTAGGGATCACACACAAAAAGGAGATATTGTTTTACAATTCATCGGAACGCAAGAACAACTTGCTGATATTTTTACAAAACCTTTACCTTCCGATAGATTTGAATTTATAAAACAGAAGCTAGGAATGATTACATTAAAATAATCATTCATATCTACTTCCTGTTTTACATCTCTCCTAATAGTAAGAAACTCCTCGTAGAAAGGGGGAGGACATTTCTTTATGTCTTTATGTTTCTGATCTTTAAATATTTACTCTCTTTATATATGTTTCTTTCTGTTTATCGTATTGACAGTTTTATCGTTTCATTTTAAGTTTTCCTGTATCGTATTGACCTTTTCAGTTTTTCTGTTTATCGTATTCAAATTCTTTTCCATCGTACCATTCAATAGTTTTTGAATCGACCGATGATAGTATTCAAATTCTTTTCCATCGTATCGTTCAAAAATTTTGTATCGTCCGATGATAGTATTCAAATTCTTTTCCATCGTATCGTTCAAAAAATTTTGTATCGTCCGATGATAGTATTCAAATTCTTTTCCATCGTACCATTCAATAGTTTTTGAATCGACCGATGATAGTATTCAAATTCTTTTCCATCGTATCATTCGTTTTTTTTATCGACCGATGATAGTATTGAGATTGTTTTCCATCGTACTGTCGGTTAATGGTAACAACTATTTTCCATCGTACGGTCCGATCATAGTAATGACTTTGTTTTCCATCGGCATCATGATTTTTTTTTCTTCTTACGATTGTGTTTACTTTTGATTCATACCAAAACCAGCAATCACCTTATGTTCTCCGACAGGTTTCTTTTCATTTTTTTTATTTTATTTTATTTTCTTTGTTTTAATCCTAACCATTGATCTGGTATTATCTAATCTTGACCGTAGAATATCAACGGTCATCTCTTTATCGCCTATAAATACCCCCCCTCCCCTCCCCAAACCCACATTGATTGTTCAGGATTTGAGGCGAAGCTCTGCTCCACCAGCTATAAACCATCGTACGATCTTCTCATCGGCAGAACCTTTATGTCTCAATCTTCTGCTAATACTCCTGCCGAAATGTCTTCAAAGACTTTTACAGAGAAAGACTTTCACAGAGAAAGGTTAGTATCCCGAGAATTTTTCGATATGTACGATTCTACAATCAAGAGGATTATTTTGTTTCAAGGATGGGAACATCTCTGTGTGGAAAAGCCTGATATTCAAGATCCAGTTCTTTTTGATGAAGTTTGTCAGTTTTACAAAACTGTTTCTTTCGACAAAGATATGACTATAAACTTCGCTGTGTACGATAGAAAGTTATCTATGTCTGTGAAACAAGCGGCACATTTTCTGAATGTTTCTATAGAAGGCGATGCATTCTGTCCATCTCACAAACTACCAGAGGAAGTTGGTACGTTTAATAGAGAAAGAGCTGAAAAAACTTTGTTTGTTGTTAATGAGGGAAAGAGGAAAGTTTATCATCTTTCACCGGACAATCGGTTTGTCACTTTATGGATGAATGGTTTTCTTGTCCCAAGAAAAGGGGATAGAGAAACCCTTAAAGTTTCTGATGTCTTTATGCTAGACTATCTTGTGAATATGAGGAAAGTAAATCTCATGGGATATATTTTTGAAACCATCAAGAATGTCAAGAAAGGAGGGATTAAATCCCAAATAATAATGTATCCATCCATCCTTACGAAATTCATTCTTGAGAGTATGAAGTTTTGTAACATTCCTTTGAAAGGAGAACCTATGGATTTGTGGCCGTCTTTGATTAATAAGAGTACGATGAAAAAGCTGAATGTTTGTTTTGATTCAAATTCAAAACTTTTTGTCAGAGATGTAGAAGCTGAATTGGCTCAAAATCAATCGGCACCTATGCCAGCCAAGGACAATCAATCCACCGGTGTTACTCGAAAGTCTGATCCTCAAACTAGTTCAAAACCAAAGAAGAAGCCAAGGTACAGTAAGGAAGTTGTAGCCAAATGAAGAAAGGACAAGGAACAAAGAAAGGAAGGTGATCCGAAGTTTGGTCTTGATCCTGCTGAGGCCTTTGCAGAAAGAATAAGGGTAGAAGAAACCCTTTCAAGCTGAAAAGAAAAAGAAGACTCTTTTGAAAAGAAAGGCTCAGGACTTTGATATCTCTAAAGTCTTGAAAGCAGTTGAAGATGCTAGTGCTCAACTAACTGTGGAAGTGCATCAAGAGCCCATCGTACAGAGTCTGCCAGAGAAAGAAAAAGGAAAACAAGTGATAGAAGAAGTGGAAGTAGAAGAAGGAGATTTTCTGTTAGAATTTCTTCAAAGTTCAAAGAAAAGTAGAGAGGAATCGCTTCAAAAGCTGAGCGAAGGTGTTCAACAAACTCCTCATGACGATTAGGAAAGATCTCCGGACAGGATATCATCTCGAGAAAAGCAAGATGCTCAATCCTCTCATTCAGATAAACTTGTTGTCATTAGTGACAAAGTAGAAGAAGAAAGAAAGCAGAAAGAAAAAGAAAAAGGGAAACAGCCAGTTGTTGATTCAAGCAGATCGTATGAACTAGCATCGTACGATGAAGATACTGATTCAGAGCATACAATCTCTCTCAAGAAGAGTGATTACATTGTTCATGTTTTGAGAAGGGTGGAGAAAACAATTCCTTATTTCCCGAGGCTGGAAGGGAAGATTGATTTTATTACTGAAAATCAAAGGAAAAAAGTTTGGCTCTGTAAAAGAATTGAGAAAGAAAGTTTTGTCAGTAGAAGCCGATCTGAAAGTTCTTTCGGAAAGCTCAGTTGCTCATAAGAAAGCTTGCAATAAGATGACCAAGTGGTCATACAAAACTGAAAGCTCAATCAATGATCATGAATTAGCTATTGAAGATATAAGGAGGTTACCAAATGAGCTAGCAATTGCTTTCAACAAGCTTGATAAAGAAACGGTTGAAAGGCTGAAACTTTTGTCTTCTCAAAGAACCGATGTTCCTTCAGTGAAAGACTTGCAAGATAGGATGAATGCTTTCCAATCTGAATTCTCGAAGGTTTCATCTTTCAAAGATGAAATGGTTTTACTGAAGAATCAAAATTCTGAGTTGTCCAAGGATAACAAGACTCTGCAAAACAGAATTGATACTCTTGAAGAAGTAATCAGAGTCCAGGATGAAACCATCAGAAATCAAGATCAGATTTTTTCGGATCAACAAGAGATTCTCAAAACTCAGGGTGAATCAATTTCTGAAGACAAGAAGGAGATCAAGAAGATGAAAGCTGTGCTTCATGAGCTTATAAAGAAAGAGAAGGAAAGAGAAAACAAATGATTGTTGTATTTGTTTCTTTTGGAACTTGTTTGTTTTGTAATAACTCTTATAATCCTTTCTCTTTTATCCATTGTCTTGTATTACTTCACTAACTCTTCCAGACAATTCGAGATTCCTCCTTTCTTTTTGTAAATCACAAAGGGGGAGAATATTTACAAAGCAAAGATTGTTTTACAAAGGGGGAGAATGCATTACAATGCTCTTAAGGAAAATCTATGAATACAATCCTTAGGAAAGTCAATACCTAAGGGGGAGTTAGTTGTATTCAATTTCTTATTCAGAAGAGTTTTCAATAACTCAGGGGGATATAAGTATTTCTTGTTTCATTTACTTTGTGTGTTTGTGCTTTCCAAAAAGGGGGAGATTGTTAAGTCAAAAGTCTTATTTTGGCTTTTACATCATGTTTTGGAAATCACAAATATATTCTATGTCATGTTTTGGAAATCTCAAATGTATTCTATCATATGTTTGTAAATAACAAATTGTCTTTTATCATGTTTATCGTATCATACGATGTTGATCGTACCGACCAAAACGTATCGTACTGACTCTGTCAAACGTATCGTACTGACCCTGTCAATCGTATCGTACTGACTCTGTCAATCGTATCGTACTGACTTTGCTATTCAGATGATCATTATTTGTTTTGGTACTTTGTCAAAAACTCTCTCTGCATATGAATCGTACTCATGTTTTACATTTCTGTATATCTCTTATCCTAACAAAACGATGTCGTTGAGTTAGTTATATACTAATCAAAACGATGTCCTGCTTTCTGTTTCAATATGACCGTTGGAGGCAATATGACCGTTGGAACCCGAGGCCTATAAATAGGAGGTCATTTGAAGCTGAGAACAACGATGAACGAAGAGACTCTGTGAACTACGAAGATTCTAGAGAGAGACACTGTGACTTCTCTCATCAGCTTTGTGCGTCCGATCATCGTATCGAGGGCTTTCAAGTAATTGAAAGACAGAGGTGCCGATTACCTGCAAAATCGAGGGCTGCCGGGGATAGGCAGACAGACGTGCCGATCATCGTATCGAGGGCTGCCGGGGATAGGCAGACAGACGTGCCGATCATCGTATCGAGGGCTCACCAAGGTGTTGGTGAGACAGAACTTTTATCCTAGGTGAAAGGATAACCCTTCTCTTTGGGTTAAAAGAATTGTATTACTTTTACATTTCCGCTGTTGTATTAGAAAGGGATTTGTATTGTTTCCTTTCTTCTTTACTTATTCAATTGTAATTGTTTCAATTACAATCATTCCATTACATATTGTATTGATTGGTTCTATACGCTTTAAGGTAGAATCATTCATATCTGTATTACTCTGATTATTGTGTTCATCTTGAATACAATTGTTTTACATAACATTAGTATTACAATACTTCATTCCTTTTACTTTCAATACAATTGTGGGTGTTTGTATTTGTATTAGTTTAAGATCATCTAAACTAATCTCTTTGTTACTAAAACTCAAAGTTTTTAAACCTACAATTCACCCCCCCTCTTGTATTGTTCCATCTAATAGACTTTTATATCGACTATTCGATCCAACAGGTTCTTCCATTTCATCCCAGTTGTGTGCTGAATTGTTTCCACTATTTTCTATTACTCTGATATTTATTTAAATTTTTTTATTTCCATTATATTGTAACTCTACACTAGCGGTGTAGTCTCTACACTTTACTCATCACACACATACTTCTAGTTAGTATCCTCTGAAATTTGTGGAGGTTTACTTAGGGTCCCACAAGATACCTGATTTTTCCACATGAGAGAGTATTGTAATGGGTAAACTACAAACTGGCATTATTGGAGAATGTATTTTTTAATTTTTTCCCAATAATATTTATTAAATTAATATAGGGGGATGGGATTTTTTAGTACATGGTAATTATATTTTTAAAGGAAGTAGCTAAACCATATATGGGGAAAAATAGAGTGCCTATGGATGTGATTATTTTCCAAGAAGTTTGTTTGTTTTAATTGCTCTCATTTCACCATGAGTGATTCAAATGTCATGTGATGTTATTATTTCTATATATTTCTACTCGTGTCCTAGTATGTTGAAATATAAATCTTCATGAATCATGATAGGATCATTAGGATGTATATTGACATGCAATGTTCATTATAGAGACATATATTTTTTCATGTGAAATATTTTTCGAAGATGTAATATGATATGAGATACATGTTAAATCTTATAAATGGAATGGAGGATATGTTATGTCGTGATAAAAAACATTTATTCCATGTTTATAGAGACCATGAGTCAGTGGTTCTCTGTTTCATTCGCTTCATGAGGTTTACCTTGTTGTTATCTAGTAGTCTAAGAAGGGTATTTGAACTGTAGAGACAATGACTTCTCATCATATTTAAATTGATCATTAAGAGAGTATAAATAGTAATCTCATAATATAGCTTTGTTGGATATTCTAGAAGATCTTGAGTATCAGATTGATGCTCAGTTTCATGTTAGGTTCCTAAGGTTCAAGTGGTACATGAAAATGGATACTAGTTGCACCGTATAATTGATTTTAGAGATAAAGATAGATTTTCATCTATAGTATCTACCAACCTTCACTGGTGAGTGAGTCTGTAGAGACCTGAAGCTTGAAGTACATGGACATTACATTACTTTTGTGGAATACTTAGTACATAACAAAAACACACACACAAGGACCATAATAGTTTAGTGTCTTTGGAAACTCGGAACGTAATCTTCTAATCATGGTGAAAGATCTTCAAAATCTCTCATAAAGATATTCCCTTTTTTTCTTACCTAAAACCTTTCTTTATATCCTGGGGAAAAGAAAACATAAAAGGGTGTGCTCAAATTTTCAGTAAGGGTAAACAAAAGAAATATCAATCACATCATATTCATAAGAACATAACATTTTTGAAATCATAACCTGTAAAAAAGATCATAATATCATAACATGGGATAAATCATAGTAGTGAAATGTAATCCCAATAATCATAACGTAAAACATTAATCTTTGTGGCATACACACATAATCATATAGAATCATTTCTTATTATTCAAGACTCATTGCCAAGAATATCTTAGTGGACAAAGTCCATTTCTGAACTGAGTTCACTCCTCGTTTCTGTCCTGTTTCACTGAACCGGTTTAACCTGCCGTTCCAGACATGTCTATCTCATGAGATATAAAATATTTACCCAATGAATTGGAGGGAGATATAGGTCCCATCCATCTCATAATGATACCATTCTTATGTGTGCCACGAAATCATAAATCATACATCATTGCATAACCCATGTAATAAAAATGGGATTCTTAAACATCATGACATCATAAAACAATTCATATAAGATAAAGGAATTCATAAAAATAATTTAATCACAACATAATCAAATCAATGTAATAATATGGATAGAAACATAACCCTATATTATCTTATATGGAAAATAATTTTGATAAAAAAAACATGAACTCCATTCTTGAGGAAAATATCTTTTCTACTTCAAAAACATTTTTCCTTTCTTAACATGTCATACAATTTTAAACTAAAAGAAGTTGATTAAAAATAAAGATGAAAAATTGTAAGGGAAGCTTCTTGGAAATAACGTTTTAAAAATCCATTCATGCCGTATAAGTTAAAAAAATATTCTTCTCGTACTTTTGTCAGAAAAGTCAAAAACTACCTCGTACGAAAAACGACAAAAGATTCCTTTCATATCCTTTACTAAAAACTCACCGAAGGGTAAAATTGGATTTAAAAAATTGTAGTTGGATGGAAAAAATATTACATATTGAGAGAACATGGATGTGGATGATAAAATACACGCCATTAAATACCAAAGTATAAACAATCTCGGATAAAAATGAGATTGTGATATTTTCCCTTACCTTAGGTCCGATTTGCTTCGTAAGTGTCCGAACCTCCTGTATAATGATTTAAATAATGTCATTGACTTATTCCAGAATCATACTCATTGTTATGATATCATATATGGTCATATTCTTAGCTTCTTATTAGTAATATTTCATTGTTACTTGTTATTTGAGTGTTTATTCTTTTTGTTCTTATGCGTGTTTTGTTGAATAAATTCGTATTCTTCTTTTAGGTTATAGATACCTCATTTAAAGAATGTTATTAGGGTAATATATATCATATTTATTCATTCAATTCATTTATATAATCATTATGCAAATGAAGATCATGTAGAACGAGTCGCATCACCTCGTGGAGATGGTATTCCGTACGTACGCACCAGCGATGATATCGTTCCCATGATTGTGTAATTGTATTAGAGTGTATGTATACTATTTAAAAATCAATATCACCTTACAATAATAATATATAGTCATTATTTATACCGTTATACCCATCCATGTAAGGTGGTGGTGGAAAATAGATTACACCACGACGTGGAGGAGGTATTCCGTACGTACGCACGCGCGGTGATTTCGTTTTCCGTAGGATGGATAGATGGTGAAATATGGTTGTTTCATACTTATAATAACATATAAGTATATTATTTATACTGATGTTATTACTTCATAATGAAACAAATAAAGAAGAATATGTGGAAGAAGAAATAATGTTGAAAGAATCGGTAACAGACATTACCTCTTCTTTGAAGCGACTCTTTGAGACCTCCTTTTAGGGAACTAAAATTGGTCTTTGAAGAAGACCAGGACCTCTAGGATGTTTCTAGGGAATTGGAGAGGAGAAATTGGCAGGGGTGGGCCGATATTTAAGCCTCAAAGTGGTGTGATGAAGAGAGGGAGGAGGTTCCCTTTTATAAGGGAGGAGAGAGGCACCTTTGGAAAACTAAAAATATTATTTTATTATAAAGTCATATTCAGTTTTAAATAGCTCTAAATTGATTTATTTCGAAGCTAGGGTGGGTATTAGTCTAAATCCTCTCATCCAATAGAATTTAGACAAGTTTAGTTTCCTATTTTAACCTTATCATTTATATTTAACTTTAAGTTAGATAATTTTACTCTTACCGTGTCTTTTTGTGTTCTTACAATATAAGGTTAATAAACTTTCTATAACAAGCCAAACGAACCCCAATTTGTTTATTATTAATATATATAACCTTATCTAAGTCATTTGGCCGAACCTTAGATTTTTAGGAATAGAATAACAATTAATAATAAAATATTTGTTTCAAAAACTATTTTATATCAATTTTGACACTATTTAGTAATTGATTTTTTTTTGAAAATCATAACCGAATTATTAGTTCAAAAAAAGTTACCTAAATAAATACTCACATGTCATATTAACCTTTAAAATTAGTGTAATTAATAAAAAGTCTCAAATTACATTTATTTGGGTATTTATAACATCAATTATGTCAATATTTCGTTAATAAAATAATTACTGCATCATCATTGTATCATAAATAAATTAAATTATTTAACGTTTAAAAATTACAAATTAAATATCATTATGTTTTAAATATTTTTATCTTTCTAATTAATATTTATAGTCGAATATATCTTATGTATAACCTTATATTAAAAATTATTTACTTATTAAACTTTGATTTTAACTATTTTAACCCTTCTTTAAATAAATTAATAATAAATGTCCTAATCTAATCCAAGTGGGCCTAAATGGTCATATATTATTTCTAAGGTTGTTTTTGGTCGAATTACACTTATCCAATAGAATTAAGACATGTGTTAGGGTAATAATAATATCATTTTTACCCTTAATTACCCTATTTACTTTTAACCGTGGTAAAAAAAGTAAAAAGTTACTATTCACTAAAAATTATTTTCATCTCATTGAACCACATTTTACTTAATGACATCAACCGTGTTTCTCGGATTTTTGAAATTCCACTCACAGAAGTGGTGAAATTAAGTTTTATGAAAAATTCATTTTTTTAACTACCACTTAGTGGTTTCACTATTCATCAAAAAAATGAAAGTTTCCAGAAAAATACCAAAAATTAGGCCTAAGCTATATATGATATTATGAACTCAAAAATGATGTATATTTTACCAAATTCAAAACATATCAGTTGCATTATTTAATATAAAAATTAATTTCCGTTGTCAAAACAAATAGTGTATTCTTTAGAGATAATAACTATCAAAAGATTGACACTTGTTTATGTCTGGTTTAAATGTGAAATTACATCCAATGACAAAAATTGTATTAAATTTTAAAAATATATTATAAATACACTTTAAAACCACTCAAATTAATAATTTATCACTATCAATTATTTCGATTAAAAAGGTTGTTTTTAATTAAAATTTTGTAATTTTCACTATTCATCAGAAATAGAAAGTTATCCGAAAAGTACCAAAATTTCACCCTAAGTTAATTTCAATATTCTGAATCTAAAAATGAATTCCATTTTAAAGGATAAAATTTATAAAATTTCAAAAAGTGGGTATTACTATTCATAATGTCTAGTTCATAATAATATTATAATAATATCTCGTTTAGTGAAACTCGGTATTGCGTACTACACATGCTATCTAGAAACGTCAAGATTACGTTTAATGCATGGCAAGTCAAGGATGTGTGTTGTGCAAGCTCCTTTAGGTTTATAGTACAACACAAGACATTAATGAAATTAAAAATAATATTTTTCATAAAATCTCAGGGTGTTACATTCTACCCCCCTTAAAATGAATTTCTCCCTCGAAATTCTTCGGGGTTATAAATGGTTTACGACTCGAAAGTTTCTTTAATAGAATCCCACATCGTAAAAAGGAATACCAAAACTTGGCTTTAAAAAATAAAGTATGAAACGTAATTGTTACCCAAATTAACTCACCACCGGGTTTCCATGTAGGAGAACATAGTTGAAAATATGGATATGGAAGAAAAATCTAACCATCAGGTTATGATGGAGAGTGGTAGAGAACATGTCTATGAAAAAGACAACAATCACAAAGCCATAAATTTGTGAAGATATAAGGTACCATTTGATTCATAGGATATAAGAGCACTAGGACATCATTTTTGGTTTTCAAGATCATTTCCCTAAAGTTGATGAAATTAAAATTAGAAGAAATACTTTCATGATTTTGGTACAGTCTCACCGTTGGTTGTTCTTTGGACAATTTCCACTTCATCTCTTAAAGAAATGAAGATGAATTTTTCATTCGTGATGTGTTAGCAGATCATGTGATAGAATGATGGGTCATTCCATCTGTCTCAAACAAAAGGTTAGAAAAGTTATCAAAAAATCTACATAAGTCCATCTATAGTGAGATTAATCATATATGGTTCCTAAAATGGACTTATACATCATATATCATACTGCGTAATAAAATAAAACTAGTTTCTACTAACCAGGGACTTCCTGTAGGCCAGTGGTAGGCGATAAAGGCCAGTCGCACTTCGGTTGTCAGTTCGATTCCCACAGCCTTGTCCGACGCGATGGGCTGTCGCCCATCCTACAGGTTGTCCTTTTTCTAAAGCTATATTACTATAACATCTCATCAATAATATCGAAAATAGTTCTATCCTTAAACAATACTAACTTATGTACAACATAATCCATTCCAATCTTTAGGCTTATCTAAAATACTTTGGTCCAAGCTCATTGTATAAAGAAAATGATTACTTGAAATGTCACATAACAATCACGTGAATTCCATCATTTATCCCCCATATATCATAAGATATATCCTGTTGGTCAAATTACAAAAATGTGAATACCTTAATCATGTATTCTCTTGAATAATGAATACCCATTGAACCTTAGTGAAAAAATGAATGCAGTTAAAAGTTAACACTTTCCACAAACCAAAATCCTCAAAATTCTTTATACTAAAACCATGATATCACTTAGTCCTTATATGAATACAATCAAACATCTCATTATCTTCTTATCCCTTCATTATTTGCATATCATATTCTTACCAAAAATATCACAATCACTTTCCAAGGTTATCGGTACCATAAAATTATTGAAAACCACAATAGACCAATACATAAATATTCCAATATTCCACGATACTATATACAACATTATTTTGGAATCCCATTCCATAAACACTTAATAATTCCACCACATCGTTTTTATATTCCACATCACCAAGAGTGATCGCATGTGACTTTCCTTTGTCCTTTTCTTTAAGTGGTTGCTCATGTCTATCATCATTAACCCTTGGATTAGGGCATTGATTAGCATAATGCCCCATTTCATTTCACTTGAAGCATTGAAGTGTTGTTGGTGCTTCTCTGCAGCCTTCTCTTTTTTCACACCATTAGCAACCCTTTTCCATTACTTCGACACTCAACTACTCGATGACCTTCTTTTCAAAACTTAAAACATTTTCTAGTCGCTTTAAGACAATCTCCACCATTCTTCTTTCCACACTTTGAGCATAAGGAAACATTCATCTTCTTTTCACCATTATTATGAGATTTCTCCTCGAACTCCATCTTTCGTTTCTTGTCAAAACCATGAGATGGATATAGAACACCAACTTCCATTTCTACCTTAATAGCACAGCGCAAAAGTTTTTCATAGCTACTGAAGTCTCTTATAGATAATTCCCTTCAAAGATTTGGTTTTAAGCCACTGAAGAATCGATCAACTTTACTTTCAGGTTGGATGATAAAGCCAGATGCATACCTTGCAAGCCTTGTAAAATTTGCTTCGTATATACCAACAGATTCATCATCCTTTTTCTTTAGTTCAAGAAACTCCTTCTCCATCTTTGTTCGAAGAATACGAGGGAAGTACTTATTGAAAAATAAGTTCGTGAACCCGTCCCATTCCATGGACTCAATTTCATCTCTTGGCCTCGTATTCTTGATAAGATTCCACCATTGATCAGCTTCACCTTCCAAACGATATACTACTAAGATGACGTTATCATGTTCAGAACATTGAAGAACTGAAAATATCTTTTCAGTGGTACTGATCCATTGTTCGGCAACAAGTGCATCAGAAGACCCACTGAAAGAAGCTGGACGTTGCCTCATGAAGGACTCAATAGAATATTGTTCCCTTCTCTGCTAATTTGGAAGTCCAGAATGATTCATAGCTTCTGTAAGTATAGCAATAAGATTTTTCACTCCATATCCCATAACATTTGTTTGTTCAGGAGGAAAATCATTGCATTTTCCATTACATTGATCAACACGGTTCCTTCGGGTTTCAGCCATTGTCTAAAACCCAAAAAGAATAGTGTGAGAGGCCAAAATCACGCTAGGGGGAACAACATAATAAAGGGGTAGTACCTTCAATATCTAACATCTTAGGTTACCGTAATTCTAGTACTATAATCTATACTTATACTTAGCCTTAGGGACATCCCTATACATACCTTAGAAATATCTATAGGGATCTCACTAAAGTTCTCGAATCCTAGTTTACAAAGGTTGACTAAGCATTTCCACTGATACCAACTGTAGAGACCTGATGCTTGACGTACATGGAAATTACATTACTTTTGCGGAATACTTATTACATAAAAAAAACACACAAACAAGGACCATAATAGTTTAGTTTCTTTGGAAACTCAGAACGTAATCTTCTAATCATGGTAAAAGATCTTCATCATCTCTCGTAAAGATCTTCCCTTTTTTTCTTACCTAAAACTTTTCTTTATATCCTGGGGAAAAGAAAACATAAAAGGGTGAGCTCAAATTCTCAGTAAGAGTAAACAAAATAATTATCAATCACATCATATTCATAAGAACATAACATTTTGGAAAGCTTAACCTGCAAAAGAGATCATAATATCATAACATGGGATAAATCATAGTAGTGAAATGTAATCCCAATAATCATAACTTAAAACATGAAACTTTTTGGCATACACACATAATCAGAGAGAATAATTTCGTATTAGTCAAGACTCATTACCAATACTATCTTAGTGGACAAAGTCCATTTTTGAACCGAGTTCACTCCTCGTTTCAGTCCTGTTTCACTGAACTAGTTTAACCTGCTGTTCCAGCCATTTCTATCTCATGAGATATAAAATTATTACCCAATTCATTTGAGGGAGATATAGGTCCCACCCATCTCATAATGATACCATTCTTATGTGTGCCACAAAATCATAAATCATAAATCATTTCATAACTCATGTAATAAAAATTAGATTCTTAAACATCGTGACATCATAAAACAATTCATATAAGATAAAGGAATTCATAAAAAGAATTCCATCACAACATAATCAAATCAATGTAATAATAGGGATAGAAACAGAACCCTATATTATCTTAGATGGAAAATAATTTTGATAAAAAAAACTTGAACTCCATTCTTGAGGAAAATATCCTTTCTACTTCAAAAACATTTTTCCTTTCTTAACATGTCATACAATTTTAAACTAAAAGAAGTTGATTAAAAATAAACATGAAAACTTGTAAAGTAAGCTTCTTGGAAATAATGTTTTAAAAATCCATTCATTCCATATAAGTTAAAAAAACATTATTCTCGTACTTTTGTCAGAAAAGTCAAAAAGTACCTCGTACGAAAAATGACAAAAGATTCCTTTCATATCCTTTACTAAAAACAAAATGAAGGGTAAAATTTGATTTAAACAATTTTAGGTGGATGGAAACAATATTACATATTGAGGGAACATGGATTTTGATGATAAAATACACCCCAGTAAATATCAATGTATAAACAATCTCGGATAAAAATGAGATTGTGATATGTTCCCTTACCTTAGGTCTGATTTTCTTCGTAAGTGTCCGAACCTCTTGTATAATGATTTAAATAATGTCATTGACTTATTTAAGAATCATAATCATTGTTATTATATCATATATGGTCATATTATTAGCTTCTTATAAGTAATACTTCATTGTTACTTGTTATTCGAGTGTTTATTGCTTTTTGTTCTTATGCGTGTTTTGTTGAATAAATTCTTATTATTCTTTTAGGTTATAGATACCTCATTTATAGAATGTTATTTGTGTAATATATATCATATTTATTCATTAAATTCATTTATATAATCATTATATAAATGAAGATCATGTGGAACGAGTCACATCACATCGTGGAGACGGTATTCCGTACGTACGCACGAGCGATGATATCGTTCCCATGATTGTGTAATTGTATTGGAGTGTATGTATACTATTTCAGAATCATTATCACTTTACAATAATATTATATAGTCATTATTTACACCATTATACCCATCCAAGTAAGGTGGTGGTGTAAAATAGATTACACCACGACGTGGAGACGGTATTCCGTACGTACGCACGCGCGGTGATTTCATTTTTCGTAGGATGGATAGATTGTGAAATATGGTTTTTTCATACTTATAATAACATATCAGTGTATGAGTGATACTGATGTTATTAATTCATAATGAAACAACTAAATACGGATAAGTGGAAGAAGAAATAAAGTTGAAAGAATCGGTAACAGACATTACCTTTTCTTTGAAGCGCCTCTTTGAGACCTGCTTTTAGGGAACTAAAATTTGTCTTTGAAGAAGACCAGGACCTCTAGGATGTTTCTAGGGAAGTGGAGAGGAGAAATTTTCAGGGGTTGTCCGAGCTTGAAGGCTCAAAGTGGTGTGAGGAAGAGAGGTAGGAGGTTCCCTTTTATAAGGGAGGAGAGGGGCACCTTTGGAAAACTAAAAATATTATTTTATTATAAAGTCATATTCGGTTTTAAATAGCTCTAAATTGATTTATTTAGAATCTAAGGTGGGGATGGGTAGAAATTATCTCATCCAATAGAATTTAGACAAGTTTAGGTTCTTATTTTAACCTTATAATTTATATTTAACTTTAAGTTAGATAATTTTACTTTTACTGTGTCTTTATATGTTCTTACACTATAAGGTCAATAAACTTACTATAAAAAGCCAAAAGAACCCCAAGTTTTTTATTATTAATATATATAAACTTATCTAAGTCATTTGTCCGAACATTAGTTTTTTAGGAATTGAATAACAATTAATAATATAATATTTGTTTAAAAACTATTTTATGTCAATTTTGACACTATTTAGTAATTGATTTTTTTTAAACTCATAACAGAATGATTAGTTCGAAAAAAGTTAATTAAATAAATACTAACATGTCATATTAACCTATAAATTTAGTGGAATTCATAAAAAGTCTCAAATTACATTTATTTGGATATTTATAAAATCAATTATGTCAATATTTCATTAATAAAATAATTACTCCATCATCATGGTGTCATAAATAAATTAAATTATTTAATGTATAAAAATTACAAATTAAATTTCATTATGTAGGAAATATGTTTATCTTTCTAATGAATATTTATAGTCGAATTTATCTTATGTATAACCCTATATTAAAAATTATTTACTTATTAAACTTTGATTTTAACTATTTCAACCCTTCTTCAAATAAATAAATAATAAATGTCCTAAACTAATCCAAGTGGTCCTAAATGGTCATATTTTATTCCTAAGGTTGTTCTTGGTCGAATTAAACTTATCCAATAGAATTAGGACATGTTTTAGGGTAATAATAAGATCATTTTTACCCTTAATTACCCTATTTACTTTTAACCGTGGTAAAAAAAGTAAAAAGTTACTATTCACCAAAAATTATTTTCATCTCATTGAACCACATTTTACTTACAGACATCAACCGTGTATCTAGGATTTTTGAAATTCCACTAACAGAAGTGGTAAAATTATGTTTTATGAAAAATTCATTTTTTAACTACCACTTAGTGGTTTCACTATTCATCAAAAAAATGAAAGTTTCCAGAAAAATACCAAAAATTAGCCCTAAGATATATTTGATATTATGAACTCAAAAATGATGTATATTTTACCAAATTCAAAACATATCAGTTTCATTAATTAATTTAAAAATTAATTCCCATCGTCAAAACAAATAGTGTGTTCTTAAGAGATAATAACTATCAAAAGATTGACACTTGTTTATGTCTTGTTTAAATGTGAAATTAGATCCAATGACCAAAATTGTATTAAATTGTAAAAATATATTCTAAATAAACTTTAAAACCACTCAAATTAATAATTTATCACTATCAATTATTTCTATTAAAAAGGTTATTTTTAATTAAAATTTAGTAATTTTCACTATTCATCAGAAAATGAAAGTTATCCGAAAAGATCCAAAATTTCACCCTAAGCTAATTTTGATATTCCGAATCCAAAAATGAAGTCCATTTTAAAAGATAGAATTTATAAAATTTTGAAAAGTGGGTATTACTATTCAATACGGCTAGTTCATAATAATATTATAATAATATCTCGTTTAGTGAAACTCGGTATTGCGTACCGCACACACTATCGAGGAACGTCGTGATTTCATGTAATGCAAGGAAAGTCAAGGATGTGTGTTGTACAAGGTCCTTTTGGTGTAGAGTACAACACAATGAATTAATGAAATTAAAAAGATCATTTTTCATAAAATCTCGGGGTGTTACATTCTACCCCCCTTAAAATGAATTTCGCCCTCGAAATTCGTCGGGGTTGTTAATAGTTTACGACTCGAAAGTTTCTTTAATAGAATCCCACATCGTAAAAAGGAATAACAAAACTTGGATTTAAAAAATCAATTATGAAATGTAACGGTTACCCAAATTAACTCATCACTGGGTTTCCATGTAGGAGAACATAGGTGAAAATATGGATATGGAAGAAAAATCTAACCATCAAGTTATGATGGAGAGTGGTAGAGAACATGGCTATGAAAAAGCCAACAATCAGAAAGACATAAATTTTTGAAGATCTAAAGTACCATCTGATTCATCATACATAAGAGCACTAGGACAACATTTTTGGTTTTCAAGATCATTTCCCTATGGTTGATGAAATTGCAATTAGAAGAAATACTTTCGTGATTTTGGTACAGTCTCACTGTTGGTCGTTCTTTGGAAAATTTCCACTTCATCTCTTAAAGAAATGAAGTTGAATTTGTCATTCGTGATGTGTTAGCATATCATGTGATAGAATGATGGGTCATTCCATCTGTCTCAAACAAAAGGTTAGAAAATTTATCAAAAAAAATACATAAGTCCATCTATAGTGAGATTAATCATATATGTTTCCTAAAATGGACTTATACTTCATATATCATACTGCGTAATAAAATAAAACTAGTTTCTACTAACCAGGTACTTTCTGTAGGCCAGTGGTAGGCGATAAAGGCCAGTCGCACTTCGGTTGTGGGTTCGATTCCCACAGCCTTGTCCGATGAGATGGGTTGTCGCCCATCCTGCAGGTTGTCCTTTTTCTAAAGCTATATTACTATAACATCCCATCAATAATATCAAAAAAGTTCTATCCTTAAACAATTCTAACTTATGTCCAACATAATCGATTCCAATTTTTAGGCTTATCTAAAATACTTCGGTCCAAGCTCATAGTATAAAGAAAATGATTACTTGAAATGTCACATAACAATCACGTGAATGCCATCATTTATCCCCCATATATCATAAGATATATCTTGTTGGTCAAATTACAAACATGTGAATACCTTAATCATGTATTCTCTTGAAGAATGAATACCCATTTAACCTTAGTGAAAACATGAATGCAGTTAAAAGTTAACACTTTCCACAAACCAAAATCCTCAAAATTATTTATACTCAAACCGTGATATCACTTAGTCCTTATATGAATACAGTCAAACATCTCATTATATTCTTATCCCTTCATTATGTGCATATAATCTGCTCACAAAAAATATTTCAATCACTTTCCATGGTTACCGGTACCATAAAATTATTAAAAACCACAATAGACAAATACATAAATATTCCAATATTCCACGATACTATATACAACATTACTTTGGAATCCCATTCCATAAACAGATAATCATTCCACCACATCGTTTTCATATTCCACATCGCCAATAGTGATCGCATTTGACTTCCCTTTGTCCTTTTCCTTAAGTGGTTTCTCATGTCTATCATCATTAACCCTTGGATTAGGGCATTGATTAGCATAATGCCCCATTTAATTGCACTTGAAGCATTGAAGTGTTGTTGGTGCGTTCTCTGCAACCTTTTCTTTATTCACACCATTAGGAACCCTTTTTCCATTACTTCGACACTCAACTACTCGATGACCTTCTTTTCAACACTTGAAACATTTTCTAGTCGCTTTAAGACAATCTCCACCATGCTTCTTTCCACACTTTGAGCATAAGGAAACATTCATCTTCTTTTCACCATTATTATTAGATTTCTCCTTGAACTACATATTTTGTTTCTTGTCAAAACCATGAGATGGATATGTAACACCAACTTCCATTTCTACCTTAATTTCACAGCGCAAAATGTTTTCATAGCTAATGAAGTCTCTTATAGCTAATGCCCTTCGAAGATTTGGATTTAAGCCACTGAAGAATCGATCAACTTTACTTTCAGGTTGGATGATAAATTCAGATGCATACCTTGCAAGCCTTGTAAAATTCGCTTCGTTTATACCAACAGATTCATCATCCTTTTGCTTTAGTTCAAGAAACTCCTTCTCCATCTTTTTTCGAATAATACGAGGGAAGTACTTATTGAAAAATAAGTTCTTGAACTCATCCCATTCCATGGACTCAATTTCATCTCTTGGCCTCGTATTCTTGATAAGATTCCACCATTGATCAGCTTCACCTTCCAAAAGATGTACTGCTAAGATGACTCTATCATGTTCAGAACATTGAAGAACTGAAAATATCTTTTCAGTGGTATTGAGCCATTGTTCAACAACAAGTGGATTAGAAGACCCACTGAAAGAAGGTGGACGTTGCCTCATGAAGGACTCAATAGAATATTGTTCCCTTCTCTGCTCATTTGGAAGTCCAGAATGATTCATAGCTTGTGTAAGTATAGCAATAAGATTTTGCACTCCATCTCCCATAACATCTGTTTGTTCAGGGGGACAATCATTGCATTTTCCATTACACTGATCAACACGGTTCCTTCAGGTTCGATCCATCGTCTAAAACCCAAAAAGAATAGTGTGAGAGGAAAAAATAATGCTAGGGAAAACAACATAATAAAGGGGTAGTACCTTCAATATCTTACATCTTAGGTTACCGTAATTCTAGTACTATAACCTATACTTATACTTAACCTTAGGGACATCCCTATACATACCTTAGAAATATCTATAGGGATCTCACTAAAGTTCTCGCATCCTAGTTTCCAAAGCTTGACTAAACCTTTCCTCTGATACCAACTGTAGAGATCTAAAGCTTGACATACATGGACATTACATTACTTTTGCAGAATACTTAGTACATAACAAAAACACACACACAAGGACCGTAATAGTTTAGTGTCTTTGGAAACTCTGAATGTAATCTTCTAATCATGGTGAAAGATCTTTAACATCTCCCATAAAGATCTTCCCTTTTTTTCTTACCTAAAACCTTTATTTATATCCTGGGGAAATGAAAACATAAAAGGGTGAGCTCAAATGCTCAGTAAGGTTAAAAAAAATAAATATTAATCACATCATATTCATAAGAACATAACATTTTGGAAATCTTAACCTGCAAAAGAGGTCATAATATCATAACATGGGATAAATCATAGTAGTGAAATGTAATCCCAATAATCATAACTTAAAACATGAAACTTTTTGGCATACACACATAATCATAGAAAATCTATTCTTATTAGTCATGACTCATTGCGAAGACTATCTTAGTGGACAAAGTCCATTTCTGAACCGAGTTCACTCCTCGTTTTAGTCATGTTTCACTGAACTGGTTTAACCTGCCGTTCCATCCATGTCTATCTCATGAGATATAAAATCTTTACCCAATGCATTGGAGGGAGATATAGGTCCCACCCATCTCATAATGATACCATTCTTATGTGTTCCATGAAATCATAAATCATACATCATTGCACAACCCATGTAATAAAAATGGGATTCTTAAACATCGTGACATCATAAAACAATTCATATAAGATAAAGGAATTAATAAATAGAATTCAATCACAACATAATCAAATCAATGTAATAATAGGGATAGAAACAGAACCCTATATTATCTTAGATGGAAAATAATTTTGATAAAAAAACTTGAACTCCATTCTTGAGGAAAATATCCTTTCTACTTCAAAAACATTTTTCCTTTCTTAACATGTCATACAATTTTAAACTAAAAGAAGTTGATTAAAAATAAACATGAAAACTTGTAAAGGAAGCTTATTGGAAATAATGTTTTAAAAATCCATTCATGCCGTATAAGTTAAAAAAACATTCTTCTCGTACTTTTGTCGGAAAAGTCAAAAAGTACCTCGTACGAAAAACGACAAAGATTCCTTTCATATCCTTTACTAAAAACTCACCAAAGGGTAAAATTGGATTTAAACAATTGTAGGTGGATGGAAACAATATTACATATTGAGGGAACATGGATGTGGATGATAAAATACACCCCAGTAAATACCAAAGTATAAACAATCTTGGATAAAAATGAGATTGTGATATTTTCCCTTACCTTAGGTCCGATTTGCTTCGTAAGTGTCCGAACCTCCTGTATAATGATTTAAATAATGTCATTGAATAATTCCAGAATCATAATCATTGTTATGATATCATATATGGTCATATTCTTAGCTTCATATTAGTAATATTTTACTGTTACTTGTTATTCAGGTGTTTATTGCTTTTTGTTCTAATACGTGTTTTGTTGAATAAATTCTTATTCTTCTTTTAGGTTATTGATACCTAATTTACAGAATTTTATTAGTGTAATATGTATAATATTTATTCATTCAATTCATTTATATAATCATTATGCAAATTAAGATCATGTAGAACGAGTCACATCACATTGTGGAGACGGTATTCCGTACGTACGCACGAGCGATGATATCGTTCCCATGATTGTGTAATTGTATTGGAGTGTATGTATACTATTTCAGAATCAATATCACTTTACAATAATAATATATAGTCATTATTTACACCATTATACCCATCCAAGTAAGGTGGTGGTGGAAAATAGATTACACCACGGCGTGGAGACGGTATTCCGTATGTACGCACGCTCAATGATTTTGTTTTCCGTAGGATGGATAGATGCTGAAATATGGTTGTTTCATACTTATAATAACATATCATTATATGAGTGATACTTATTTTATTACTTCATAATGTGAAAACTAAATAAGAATAAGTGGAAGAAGAAATAATGTTGAAAGAATCGGTAACGGACATTACCTCTTCTTTGAAACGCCTCTTTGAGACCTCCTTTTAGTGAACTAAAATTGGTCTTTGAAGAAAACCAGGACCTCTAAGATGTTTCTAGGGAAGTGGAGAGGAGAAATTGACAGGGGGTGGCCGAGCTTGTAGGCTCAATGTGGTGTGAGTAAGAGAGGGAGGAGGTTCCCTTTTATAAGGGAGGAGAGGGGCACCTTTGGAATACAAAAAAGTTTATTTTATTATAAAGTCATATTCGGTTTTAAATAGATCAAAATTCATTTATTTTGAAGAAAAGGTGGGGATGGGTCGAAATCATCTCATCCAATAGAATTTAGACATGTTTAGGTTCCTATTTTAACCTTATCATATATATTTAACTTTATGTTAGATAATTTTACTTTTACCGTGTCTTTTTGTGTTCTTACTCCATAAGGTTAATAAAATTACTATAACAAGCCAAAAGAAACCCAAGTTAATTATTATTAATATATATAACCGTATCTAAGTCATTTGGCCGAACCTTAGATTTTTAGGAATAGAATAACAATTAATAATATAATATTTGTTTTAAAAAGTATTTTATGTCAATTTTGGCACTACTTAGTAATTGATTTTTGTGAAAATCATAACAGAATGATTAGTTCGAAAAAAGTTAATTAAATAAATACTAACATGTCATATTAACCTAGAAAATTTTTGGAATTCATAAAAAGTCTCAAATTACATTTATTTGGGTATTTATAACATCAATTATGTAAATATTTCATTAATAAAATAATTATTCCATCATCATTGTGTCATAAATAAATTAAATTATTTAATGTCTAAAAATTACAAATTAAATATCATTATGTAAGAAATCTTTGTATCTCTATAATTAATATTTATAGTCGAATTTATCATATGTATAACCCTATATTAAAAATGTTTTACTTATTAAACTTTGATTTTAACTATTTTAACCATTCTTTAAATAAATTAATAATAAATGTCCTAATCCAATCCAAGTGGGCCTAACTGGTCATATTTTATTCCTAAGGTTGTTTTTGGTCGAATTACACTTATCCAATAGAATTATTACATGTGTTAGGGTAATAATAATTTCAGTTTTACCCTTAATTACCCTATTTACTTTTAACCGTGGTAAAAAAAGTAAAAAGTTACTATTCACCAAAAAATATTTTCATCTCATTGAACCGAATTTTACTTACTGACATCAACTGTGTCTCTCGTATTTTTGAAATTCCACTCACATAAACGGTAAAATTATGTTTTATGAAAAATTCATTTTTTTAACTACCACTTAGTGGTTTCACTATTCATCAAAAAAATGAAAGTTTCCAGAAAAATACCAAAAATTAGGGCTAAGATATATTTTATATTATGAAATAAAAAATGATGTCTATTTTACCAAATTAAAAACATATCAGTTGCATTAATTAATTTAAAAATTAATTGTCGTCGTCAAAACAAATAGCGTGTTCTTAAGAGATAATAACTATCAAAAGATTGACACTTGTTTATGTCTGGTTTAAATGTGAAATTACATCCAATGGCCAACATTGTATTAAATTGTAAAAATATATTCTAAATATAATTTAAAACCACTCAAATTATTAATTTATCACTATCAATTATTTCGATTAAAAAGGTTGTTTTTAATTAAAATTTAGTAAATTTCACTATTCATCAGAAAATGAAAGTTATCCGAAAATTACCAAAATTTCACCATAAGATAATTTCGATATTCCGAATCCAAAAATGAAGTCCATTTTAAAAGATAAAATTTATAAAATTTCAAAAAGTGGGTATTACTATTCATAACGGCATGTTCATAATAATATTATAATAATATCTCGTTTAGTGAAACTCGGTATTGCGTACTACACACGCTATTGAGGAACATTGCGATTGCGGGTAATACAAGGCAAGTCACGGATGCGTGTTGTGCAAGCTCCTTTTGGTGTAGAGTAAAACACAAGACATTAATGAAATTAAAAAGAATATTTTTCATAAAATCTCAGGGTGTTACATTTTTCCACACATAAAATGAATTTCGCCCGCGAAATTCATCGGGGTTATAAATGGTTTACGACTCGAAAGTTTCTTTAATAGAAACCCACATCGTAAAAAGGAATACCAAAACTTGGATTTAAAAAATAATGTATGAAACGTAACGGTTACCCAAATTAACTCATCACTGGGTTTCCATGTATGAGAACATAGGTGAAAATATGGATATGGAAGAAAAATCTGACCATCAAGTTATGATGGAGAGTGGTAGAGAACATGGCTATGAAAAAGACAACAATCACAAAGCCATAAATTTTTGAAGATCTAAGGTACCATCTGATTCATCGGATATAAGAGCACTAGGACAACATTTTTGGTTTTCAAGATCATTTCCCTAAAGTTGATGAAATTGGAATTAGAAGAAATACTTTCGTGATTTTGGTACAGTCTCACCGTTGGTCGTTCATTGGAAAATTTCCACTTCATCTCTTAAAGAAATGAAGTTGAATTTTTCATTCGTGATATGTTAGCAGATCATGTGATATAGTGATGGTTCATTCCATATGTCTCAAACAAAATGTTAGAAAAGTTATCAAAAAAAATACATAAGTCCATCTATAGTAAGATTAATCATATTTGGTTCCTAAAATGGACTTATACTTCATATATCATACTGCTTAATAAAATAAAACTAGTTTCTACTAACCAGGGACTTCCTATAGGCCAGTGGTAGGCGATAAAGGCCAGTCGCACTTCGGTTGTGGGTTCGATTCCCACATCCTTGTCCGACGCGATGGGCTGTCGCCCACCCTGCAGGTTGTCCTTTTTCTAAAGCTATATTACTATAACATCCCATCAATAATATCGAAAAAAGTTCTACCCTTAAACAATACTAACTTATGTCCATCATAATCCATTCCAATCTTTAGGCTTATCTAAAATACTTCGGTCCAAGCTCATAGTATAAAGAAAATGATTACGTGAAATGTCACATAACAATCACGTGAATGCCACCATTTATCCCCCATATATCATAAGATATATCTTGTTGGTCAAATTACAAACATGTGAATACCTTAATCATGTATTCTCTTGAAGAATGAATACCCATTGAACCTTAGTGAAAACATGAATGCAGTTAAAAGTTAACACTTTACACAAACCAAAATCCTCAGAATTCTTTATACTCAAACCATGATATCACTTAGTCCTTATATGAATACAATCAAACATCTCATTATCTTCTTATCCCTTAATTATGCGCATATCATCTGCTTACCAAAAATATCTCAATCACATTCCATGGTTACCGGTACCATAAAATTATTGAAAACCACAATAGACCAATACATAAATATTCCAATATTCGATGATACTATATACAACATTATTTTGGAATCCCATTACATAAACTCTTAATCATTCCACCACATCATTTTCATATTCCACATCGCCAATAGTGATCGCATCTGACTTCCCTTTGTCCTTTGCCTTAAGTGGTTGCTCATTTCGATCATCATTAACCCTTGGATTAGGGAATTGATTAGCATAATGCCCCATTTCATTGCACTTGAAAAATTGAATTGTTGTTGGTGCATTCTCTGTAGCCTTTTCTTTATTCACACCATTAGCAAACCTTTTTCCATTACGTCAACACTCAGCTGCTCGATGACCTTCTTCTCCACACGTAAAACATTTTCTAGTCCCTTTAAGACAATCTCCACCATGTTTCTTTCCACACTTTGAGCATAAGGAAACATTCATCTTCTTTTCACCATTATTCTGAGATTTCTCTTTGAACTCCATCTTTCGTTTCTTGTCAAAACCATGAGATGGATATATAAAACCAACTTCCATTTCTACCTTAATATCACAGTGCACAATTTTTTCATAGCTACTGAAGTCTCTTATAGCTAATTCCCTTCGAGGATTTGGTTTTAAGCCACTGAAGAATCGATCAACTTTACATTCAGGTTGGATGATAAAGCCAGATGCATACCTTGCAAGCCTTGTAAAATTCACTTCATATATACCAACAGATTCATCATCCTTTTGCTTTAGTTCAAGAAACTCCTTCTGCACCTTTGTTTGAAGAATACGAGGGAAGTACTTATTGAAAAATATGTTCTTGAACTCGTCCCATTCCATGGACTCAATTTCATCTCTTGGCCTCGTATTCTTGATAAGATTCCACCATTAATCAGCTTCACCTTCCAAACGATATACTGCTAAGATGACTTTATCATGTTTAGAACATTGAAGGACTGAAAATATCTTTTCAGTGGTACTGATCCATTGTTCAGCAACAAGTGGATTAGAAGACCCACTGAAAGAAGGTGGACGTTGCCTCATGAAAGAATCAATAGAATATTGTTCCCTTATCTGCTCATTTGGAAGTCCAGAATGATTCATAGATTGTGTAAGTATAGCAATAATATTTTTCACTCCATATCCCATAACATTTGTATGATCAGGAGGAAAATCATTGCATTGTCCATTACATAGATCAACACGGTTCTTTCGGGTTCCAGCCATCATCTAAAACCCAAAAAGAATAGTGTGAGAGGCAAAAATCACGCTAGGGAAAACACCATAATAAAGGGGCAGTACCTTCAATATCTAACATCTTAGGTTACCATAATTCTATTACTATAACCTATACTTATACTTAACCTTAGGGACATCCCTATACATACCTTAGAAATATCTATAGGGAGCTCACTAAAGTTCTCGCATCCTAGTTTCCAAAGGATGACTAAACCTTTCCTCTGATACCAACTGTAGAGACCTGAAGCTTGACGTATATGGACATTACATTACTTTTGCGGAATACTTAGTACATAACAAAAACACACACACAAGGACCATAATATTTTAGTGTCTTTGGAAACTCGGATTGTAATCTTCTAATCATGGTGAAAGATCTTCAACATCTCCCATAAAGGTCTTCCATTTTTTTCTTACCTAAAACCTTTCTTTATGTCCTGGGGAAAATAAAACATAAAATTTTGAGCTCAAATGCTCAGTAATGGTAAATAAAAGAAATATCAATCACATCATATTCATAAGAACATAACATTTTGGAAATCTTAACCTGCAAAAGAGATCATAATATCATAACATGGGATAAATCATAGTAGTGAAATGTAATCCCAATAATCATAACTTAAAACATGAAACTTTGTGGCATACACACATAATCATATAGAATCATTTCTTATTAGTCAAGACTCATTCCCAATACTATCTTAGTGGACAAAGTCCATTTCTGAACCGAGTTCACTCCTCATTTCGGTCATGTTTCACTGAGCTGGTTTAACCTGCCGTTCCAGCCATGTCTATCTCATGAGATATAAAATCTTTACCCAATGCATTGGAGGGAGATATAGGTCCCACCCATCTCATAATTATACCACTCTTATGTGTTCCACAAAATCATAAATCATACATCATTGCATAACCCATGTAATAAAAATGGAATTCTTAAACATCGTGACATCATACAACAATTCATATAAGATAAATGGATTCATAAAAATAATTCCATCACAAAATAATCAAATCAATGTAATAGTAGGGATAAAAACAGAACCCTTTATTATCTTAGATGGAAAATAATTTTGATAAAAAAACTTGAACTCCATTCTTGAGGAAAATATCCTTTCTACTTCAAAAACATTTTTCCTTCCTTAACATGTCATACAATTTTAAACTAAAAGAAGTTGATTAGAAATAAACATGAAAAATTGTAAAGGAATATTCTTGGAAAGAATGTTTTAAAAATCCATTCATGCCGTATAAGTTAAAAAACATTATTCTCGTACTTTTGTCGGAAAAGTCAAAAAGTACCTCATACGAAAAATGACAAAAGATTCCTTTCATATCCTTTACTAAAAACTCACCGAAGGGTAAAATTGGATTTAAACAATTGTATGTGGATGGAAACAATATTACATATTGAGGGAACAAGGATGTGGATGATAAAATACACACCAGTAAATACCAAAGTATAAACAATATCGGATAAAAATGAGATTGTGATATTTTCCCTTACCTTAGGTCCGATTTGCTTCGTAAGTGTCTGAAACTCCTGTATAATGATTTAAATGATGTCATTTACTTATTCCAGAATCATATGAATTTTTATGATATCATATATGGTCATATTCTTAGCTTCTTATTAGTAATATTTCATTGTTACTTGTTATTCGGGTGCTTATTGCTTTTTGTTCTTATGAATGTTTTGTTGAATAAATTTTTATTTTTCTTTTAGGTTATATATACCTCATTTACAGAATTTTATTAGTGTAATATATATCATATTTATTCATTCAATTCATTTATATAATCATTATGCAAATGAAGATCATGTAGAACAAGTCGCATCACATCGTGGAGACGGTATTCCGTACGTACGCACGAGCAATGATATCGTTCCCATGATTGTGTAATTGTATTGGAAGGTATGTATACTATTTCAGAATCAATAACACTTTACAATAATAATATATAGTCATTATTTACACCATTATACGCATCCAAGTAAGGTGGTGGTGGAAAATAGATTACACCACGGCGTGGAGACGGTATTCTGTACGTACGCACGCGCGGTGATTTCGTTTTCCGTAGGATGGATAGATGGTGAAATATGGTTGTTTAATACTTATAATAACATATAAGTATATTATTGATACTGATGTAATTACTTCATAATGAAACAACTAAAGAAGAAGAAGTGGAAGAAGAAATAAAGTTGAAAGAATTGGTAACGGACATTACCTCTTCTTTGGAGCGCCTCTTTGAGACCTCATTTTGGGGAACTAAAATTGGTATTTAAAGAAGACCAGGACCTCTAGGATGTTTCTAGGGAAGTGGAGAGGAGAAATTGGTAGGGTTTGGCCTAGCTTGAAGGCTCAAAGTGGTGTGAGGAAGAGAGGGAGGAGGTTCCCTTTTATGAGGGAGGAGAGGGGCACCTTTGGAAAACTAAAAATGTTATTTTATAATAAAGTAATATTCGGTTTTAAATAGATCCAAATTGATTTATTTAGAAGATAAGGTGGGGATGGGTCGAAATACTCTCATCCAATAGAATTTATACAATTTTAGGTTCCTATTTTAACCTTATCATTTATATTTAACTTTATGTTAAATAATTTTACTTTTACCGTGTCTTTTTTTGTTCTTACACTATAATGTTAATAAAATTACTATAACAATCCAAACGAACCCAAAGTTGTTTATTATTAATATATATAACTTTATCTAAGTCATTTGGCCAAACCTTAGATTTTTAGGAATAAAATAACAATTAATAATATAATATTTGTTTTAAAAACTATTTTATGTCAATTTTGACACTATTTAGTAATTGATTTTTGTAAAAATAATAACAGAATGATTAGTTCGAAAAAAGTTAATTAAATCAATATTAACATGTCATATTAAGTTATAAAATTAGTGTAATTCATAAAAAGTCTCAAATTACATTTACTTGGGTATTTATAACATCAATTATGTCAATATTTCATTAATAAAATAATTACTGCATCATCATTGTGTCATAAATAAATTAAATTATTTAAGGTATAAAAATTAAAAATTAAAAATAATTATGTAGGAAATCTGTTTATGTTTCTATGGAATATTTATAGTCGAATTTATCTTATGTATAACCCTATATTAAAAATAATTTACTTATTAAACTTTGATTTTAACTATTTTAACCCTTCTTTAAATAAATTAATAATAAATGTCCTAATCTAATCCAAGTGGGCCTAAATGGTCATATTTTATTTATAAGGTTGTTTTTGGTCGAATTAAACTTATCCAATAGAATTAGGACGTGTTAGGGTAATAATAATATCATTTTTACCCTTAATTACCCAATTTACTTTTTAAAAAAGTAAAAAGTTATTATTCACCAAAAATTATTTTCATCTCATTGAACCTCATTTTACATACTGACATCAACCGCATCTCATGGATTTTTGAAATTCCACTCACATAAGTGGTAAAATTAAGTTTTATGAAAAAATTCATTTTTTTAACTACCACTTAGTGGTTTCACTATTCATCAAAAAAATGAAAGTTTCCAGAAAAAATACAAAAAATTAGGCCTAAGATATATTTGATATTATGAACTCAAAAATGATGTCTATTTTACCAAATTCAAAACATATCAGTTGCATTAATTAATTTAAAAATTAATTCTCGTCGTCAAAACAAATAGCGTGTTCTTAAGAGATAATAACTATCAAAATATTGACACTTGTTTATGTCTAGTTTAAATGTGAAATTACATCAAATGACCAACATTGTATTAAATTGTAAAAATATAATCTAAATATACTTTAAAACCACTCAAATTAATAATTTATCACTATAAATTATTTCTATTAAAAAGGTTGTTTTTAATTAAAATTTAGTAATTTTCACTATTCATCAGAAAATGAAAGTTATCCGAAAAGTTCCAAAAATTTCCCCTAAGCTAATTTTGATCTTCCGAATCCAAAAATGAAGTCCATTTTAAAAGATAATATTTATAAAATTTCAAAAAGTGGGTATTATTATTCATAACGGCTAGTTCATAAAAATATTATAATAATATCTCGTTTAGTGAAACTCGGTATTGCGCACTACACACACTATCGAGGAACGTCGTGATTGCGTGTAATGTAAGGCAAGTCAAGGATGCATGTTGTTCAAGCTCATTTTGGTGTATAGTACAACACAAGACATTAATGAAATTAAAAAAATATTTATCATAAAATCTCGGGGTGTGACATTCTACCCCCCTTAAAATGAATTTCGCCCTCGAAATTCGTCGGGGGTTATAAATGGTTTACGACTCAAAAGTTTCTTTAATAGAAACCCACATCGTAAAAAGGAATACCAAAACTTGGCTTTAAAAAATAAAGTATGAAAGATAACGGTTATCCAAATTAACTCATCATTGGGATTCCATGTAGGAGAACATAGGTGAAAATATGGATATGGAAGAAAAATCTAACCATCAAGTTATGATGGAGAGTGGTAGAGAACATGTCTATGAAAAAGCCAATAATCACAAAGCCATAAAATTGTGAAGATATAAGGTACCATCTGATTCATCGGATATAAGAGCACTAGGACAACATTTTTGGTTTTCAAGATCATTTCCCTAAAGTTGATGAAATTGGAATTAGAAGAAATACTTTTGTGATTTTGGTACAGTCTCACTGTTGGTCATTCTTTGGACAATTTCTACTTCATCTCTTAAATAAATGAAGTTTAATTTGTCATTCGTGATGTGTTAGCAGATCATGTGATAGAATGATGGGTCATTCTATCTGTCTCAAACAAAAGGTTAGAAAAGTTATCAAAAAAATACATAAGTCCATCTATAGTGAGATTAATCATATATGGTTCCTAAAATGGACTTATACTTCATATATAATACTGCGTAATAAAATAAAACGAGTTTCTACTAACCAGGGACTTCCTGTAGGCTAGTGGTACGCGATAAAGGCCAGTCACTTTTCGGTTGTGGGTTCGATTCCCACGGCCATGTCCGACGAGATAGGCTGTCGCCCATCCTGTAGGTTGTCCTTTTTCTAAAGCTATATTACTATAACATCCCATCAATAATATCGAAAAAAGTTTTATCCTTGAACAATACTAACTTATGTCCAACATAATCCATTCCAATCTTTAGGCTTATCTAAAATACTTCGGTCCAAGCTCATAGTATAAAGAAAATGATTACTTGAAATGTCACATAACAATCACGTGAATGCCATCATTTATCCCCCATATATCATAAGATATATCTTTTTGGTCAAATTACAAACATGTGAATACCTTAATCATGTATTCTCTTGAAGAATGAATACCCATTGAAACTTAGTGAAAACAAGAATGCAGTTAAAAGTTAACACTTTCCACAATAAAAAATACTCAAAATTATTTATACTCAAACCATGATATCACTTAGTCCTTATATGAATACAATCAAACATCTCATTATCTTCTTATCCCTTCATTATGCGCAAATCGGCTTCTTACCAAAAATATCTCAATCACTTTCCATGGTTACCGGTACCATAAAATTATTGAAAACCACAATAGACCAATACATAAATATTCTAATATTCCACGATACTATATACAACATTATTTTGGAATCCCATTACATAAACACTTAATCATTCCACCACATCGTTTCCATATTCCACATCGCCAATAGTGATCGCATGTGACTTCCCTTTGTCCTTTTCGTTAATTTGTTGCTCATGTCTATCATCATTAACCCTTGGATTAGGTCATTTATTAGCATAATTCCCCATTTCATTGCACTTGAAGCATTGAAGTGTTGTTGGTGCGTTCTCTGCAGTCTTTTATTTATTCACACCATTAGCAACCCTTTTTCCATTAATTCAACACTCAACTGCTCGATGACCTTCTTTTCCACACTTAAAATATTTTCTAGTCCCTTTAAGACAATCTCCACCATGCTTCTTTCCACACTTTGAGCATAAGGAAACATTCATCTTCTTTTCACCATTATTCTGAGATTTCTCCTTCAATGCCATCTTTTGTTTCTTGTCAAAACCATGAGATGGATATGTAACACCAACTTCCATTTCTACCTTAATAGCACAACGCACAATTTCTTCATAGCTACTAAAGTCTCTTATAGTTAATGCCCTTCAAAGATTTGGTTTTAAGCCACTGAAGAATCGATCAACTTTACTTTCAGGTTGGATGATAAAGCCAGATGCATACCTTGCAAGCCTTTTAAAATTCGCTTCATATATACCAACAGATTCATCATCCTTTTGCTTTAGTTAAAGAAACACATTCTCCATCTTTGTTTGAGAATATGAGGGAAGTACTTATTGAAAAATAATTTCTTGAACTTGTCCCATTCCATGGACTCAATTTCATCTCTTGGCCTCGTATTCTTGATAAGATTACACCATTGATCAGCTTAACCTTCTAAAAGATATACTGCTAAGATGAATTTATGATGTTCAGAACATTGAAGAACTGAAAATATCTTTTTAGTGGTACTGATCCATTGTTCAACAACAAGTGGATCAGAAGACCCACTGAAAGAAGGTGGAAGTTGCCTCATGAAGGACTCAATAGAATATTGTTCCCTTCTCTTCTCATTGGGAAGTACAGAATGATTCATAGCTTGTGAAAGTATATCAATATGATTTTGCACTCCATCTCCCATAACATTTGTTTGTTCAGGAGGACAATCATTTCATTGTCCATTACATTGATCAACACGGTTCCTTCGGGTTCCATCCATCGTCGAAAACCCAAAAAGAATTGTGTGAGAGGAAAAAATCATGCTAGGGAAAACAACATAATAAAGGGGTAGTACCTTCAATATCTAACATCTTAGGTTACCGTAATTCTAGTACTATAACCTATACTTATACTTAACCTTATGGAAATCCCTATACATACCTTATAAATATATATAGTGATCTCACTAAAGAACTCGCATCCTAGTTTCCAATGGTTGACTAAACCTTTCCTTTGATACCAACATTAGAGACCTGAAGCTTGACGTACATGGACATTACATTACTTTTTCAGAATACTTAGTACATAACAAAAACACACACACAAGGACCGTAATAGTTTAGTGTCTTTGGAAACTCGGAACGTAATCTTATAATCATGGTGAAAGATCTTAAACATCTACCATAAAGATATTCCATTTTTTTTCTTACCTAAAACCTTTCTTTATATCCTTGGGAAAAGAAAACATAAAAGGGTGAGCTAAAATGCTCAGTAAGGATAAACAAAATAAATATCAATCACATCATATTCATAAGAACATAACATTTTGGAAATCTTAACCTACAAAAGAGATCATAATATCATAACATGGGATAAATCATAGTAGTGAAATGTAATCCCAATAATCATAACTTAAAACATGAAACTTTGTGGAATACACACATAATCATAGAGAATAATTTCCTATTAGTCAAGACTCATTACCAAGACTATCTTAGTGGACAAAGTACATTTCAGAACTAAGTTCACTCCTCGTTTCAGTCCTGTTTCACTGAACTGGTTTAACCTGCCATTCCAGCCATGTCTATCTCATGAGATATAAAATCATTACCCAATTCATTGGAGGGATATATAGGTCCCACCCATATCATAATGATACCATTCTTATGTGTGCCAAAAAATTCATAAATCATACATCATTGCATAACCCATGTAATAAAAATGGGATTCTTAAACATCATGACATCATAAAACAATTCATATAAGATAAAGGAATTCATAAAAATAATTCCATCACAACATAATCAAATCAATGTAATAATAGGGATAGAAACAGAACCCTATATTATCTTAGATGGAAAATAATTTTGATAAAAAAAACTTGAACTTCATTCTTGAGGAAAATATCCTTTCTACTTCAAAAACATTTTTCCTTTCTTAACATGTCATAAAATTTTAAACTAAAAGAAGTAGATTAAAAATAAAAATTAAAACTTGTAAAGTAATCTTCATGTAAATAATGTTTTAAAAATCCATTCATGCCATATAAGTTAAAAAAACAATCTTCTCGTACTTTTGTCGGAAAATTCAAAAAGTACCTCGTATGAAAAATGACAAAAGATTCCTTTCATATCCTTTACTAAAAACTCACTGAAGGGTAAAAATGGATTTAAACAATTTTAGGTGGATGGAAACAATATTACCTATTTAGGTAACATGGATGTGGATGATAAAATACACCCCAGTAAATACCAAAGTATAAACAATCTCAGATAAAAATGTGATTGTGATATTTTCCTTTACATTAGGTCTGATTTGCTTCGTAAGTGTCCGAACCTCCTGTATAAAGATTTAAATATGTCATTGACTTATTCCAGAATCATACTCATTGTTATGATATCATATATGGTCATATTATTAGCTTCTTATTAGTAATATTTCATTGTTACTTGTTATTCGGGTGTTTATTGCTTTTTGTTCTTATGCGTGTTTTGTTGAATAAATTCTTATTATTTTTTTAGGTTATAGATACCTCATTTACATAATGTTATTAGTGTAATATATATCATATTTATTCATTCAATTAATTTATATAATCATTATTCAAATGAATATCATGTAGAATGAGTCGCATCACATCGTGGAGACGGTATTCCGTACGTACGCACGAGCGATGATATCGTTCCCATGATTGTGTAATTGTATTGGAGAGTATATATACTATTTTACAATCAATTTCACTTTACAATAATAATATATAGTCATTATTTACACCATTATACCCATCCAAGTAATGTGGTGGTGGAAAATAGATTACACCACGGCGTGGAGACGATATTCCGTACGTACGCACGCGCGGTGATTTTGTTTTCTGTAGGATGGATAGATGGTGAAATATGGTTGTTTCATACTTATAATAACATATCAGTATATGAGTGATACTGATGTTATTACTTAATAGTGAAACAAATAAAGAAGAAGAAGTGGAAGAAGAAATAAAGTTGAAAGAATCGGTAACGGACATTACCTCTTCTTTGAAGCACCTCTTTGAGACCTCCTTTTAGAGAACTAAAATTGGTCTTTGAAGAAGACCAGGACCTAGAGGATGTTTCTCGGGAAGTGTAGAGGAGATATTTTCAGGGGTTGGCCGAGCTTGAAGGCTCAAATTGTTGTGAGGAAGAGAGGGGGAGGTTCTCTTTTATAAGGGAGGAGAGGGGCACCTTTGGAAAACTAAAAATATTATTTTATTATAAAGTCATATTCGGTTTTAAATAGCGCCAAAATGATTTATTTCGAAGCTAAGGTGGGGATGAGTAGAAATACTCTCATCCAATAGAATTCAAATAAGTTTAGGTTCCTATTTTAAACTTATCATTTATATTTAACTTTAAGTTAGATAATTTTACTTTTACCGTGTCTTTTTGTGTTCTTACACTATAAGGTTAATCAACTTACTATAACAGGCCAAACGAACCCCAAGTTGTTTATTATTTATATATATAACCTTATATAAGTCATTTTTCCAAACCATATATTTTTATAAATAGAATAACAATTAATAATATAATATTTGTTTCAAAAACTATTTTATGTCAATTTTGACACTATTTAGTAATTGATTTTTTTGAAATTCATAACAGAATGATTAGTTCTAAAAACATTAATTAAATCAATACTCACATGTCATATTAACCTATAAAATTAGTGGAATTCATAAAAAGTCTCAAATTACATTTATTTGGGTATTTATAGCATCAATTATGTCAATATTTCATTAATAAAATAATTACTACATCATCATTATGTCATACATAAATTAAATTATTTAATGTCTAAAAATTAAAAATTAAATATCATTATGTAGGAAATATTTTTAGCTTTCTAATGAATATTTATAGTCGAATTTATCTTTTTTATAACCCTATATTAAAAATGATTTACTTATTAATCTTTGATTTTAACTATTTTAACCCTTCTTTAAATAAATTAATAATAAATGTCCTAATCTAATCCAAGGGGGCCTAAATGGTCATATTTTATTCCTAAGGTTGTTTTTGGTCGAATTAAACTTATCCAATAGAATTATTACATGTGTTAGGGTAATAATAGTATCATTTTTACCCTTAATTACCCTATTTACTTTTAACCGTGGTAAAAAAAAGTAAAAAGTGACTATTCACCAAAAATTATTTTCATCTCATTGAACCACATTTTACTTACTGACATCAACTGTGTCTCTCAGATTTTTGAAATTCTAATCACAGAAGCGGTAAAATTAAGTTTTATGAAAAATTCATTTTTTTTAACTACCACTTAGTGGTTTCACTATTCATCAAAAAAATGAAAGTTTCTAGAAAAATACCAAAAATTAGTCCTAATCTATATTTGATATTATGAACTCAAAAATTATGTCTATTTTACCAAATTCAAAACATATCAGTTGCATTAATTAATTTAAAAATTAATTCCCGTCGTCAAAACAAATAGCGTGTTCTTAAGAGATAATAACTATCAAAAGAATGACACTTGTTTATGTCTGGTTTCAATGTGAAATTACATCCAATGAACAACATTGTATTAAATTGTAAAAATATATTCTAAATATACTTTAAAACCACTCAAATTAATAATTTATCACTATCAATTATTTCAATTAAAAAGGTTTTTGTTAATTAAAATTTAGTAATTTTCACTATTCATCAGAAAATGAAAGTTATCCAAAAAGTACCAAAATTTCACCCTAAGCTAATTTCGATATTTCGAATCCAAAAATGTAGTCTATTTTAAAAGATAAAATTTATAAAATTTCAAAAAGGGGGTATTACTATTCATAATGGCTAGTTCATAATAATATTATAATAATATCTCATTTAGTGAAACTCGGTATTGCGTACTACACACGCTATCGAGGAACTTCACGATTGCGTGTAATGCAAGGCAAGTCAAGGATGTGTGTTGTGAAATCTCCTTTTGTTGTATATTACAACACAAGACATTAATGAAATTAAAAAGAATATTTTTTATAAAATCTCGGGGTGTTACAGAGTCCCCTATATAGTTGTTTTCTTGATATAATTATTCCAGATGATCTGTAAGAACCTCCAGACGTTAATAGATAAGATGGAGATTATTGCTACTTGTAATAATTGTGGATTCATCATAAGTTTGTGGGGAATTGTAGATAAATATGAGAAGGAAGAAGAGTTATTTTGGTCTGAAATCAAGGATAAGCCCTTGATGGACTTCAATCCTAGACGATGAGGTATGAGAAGGTTCACAAGTTCATATAACTAAAAATGAAGTAATTTTAGTGATGGACTAAATACTATGCTTCATTGACATGCTCTGATATATGATATCATTAGTAGTTGGTGATATCTCTAGGGTGGGGGTGTTTTTAGTATGGGATTTATTCTAAAATAAAGCTTTAGGTTAACATATTTTTATTGAGTGGGTTTTAAAATGTGATGAATGATGTACTCTTCCAATAAGGGAACATAAGAGCTATTTTGGAGTAGGGTCTATGATGTTCCAGCATGGATGATATAAATATATTCTTCTAATTAAGACAACTGCTTATATGGAATTTATCACCATGTAAAAAATAAGAAGATAAGTTAGGGTAGTTGGTATCAACCTTAAATTATATATTATCTTTCTAGAAATTGTTCATGCTTATTTGTGGAATGTTCTCATGTCTCTTTTACCATCGATAAACCATTGGAAGTGTATTAGGTGAATATAAAACATTGTCAGGCGTGTTCTATAGAAAGAGATCGTTGTCATTTCTTATGGGAACCATTTTTTTAGAAATGATAGATTTTAACATGATCCTTGGTATGAAATGGATAGTTATATACATGAAGAGAAAATTCTGTTACTATATGAGATTTAATTTTTTATCTCTAGAAAGAGAAATAAATTTCCCCGAGGTGGGTGAGATCTTTAAAATAGTCATGTTGAACCAATTCAATGGAGATTATGTTTTTACATGTTTTAAATATGAAGACATGTTCTGAATGATGGTGGAATTAAACAGGGTTCTACTCCCCCATGGGAAGAACAATTTCAAGATGCCTTTTTTCGAAGAGTACTTTGGCCTAGAGATGTAGATAGTAAACAAGTTCATGATTGAGTTTGTTTTGAGAGAAGAGACAGTTGCTCTCATGTCATATATAATGGAACCAGTATATATTTTATAGTTTATTGTTCATTTGGATGATTTAGAAACCAATGGTTTTATATATCCTATTACATATTCATGGAGTTCCCTAGTTATTTTCCTGAATAAGGATGATGACAATTTTCACTTATGTGTAGATAATGAGAGAGTGAACTGGATGATGTCTCAGAACAGGTAACCCCTTCCACATAATAATGATATATTCAATCAGCTGAGAGGTAGTAATATATTATCCATGATAGATTTAAAATCGGTATACCATTATTTTATCTTTTTAACGTTATACATACCTCTTATTTATTTTAGAAGATGGTTTGAATTAATGATTTTTTTTGTAATTCCATATGATCTATCAAATGAACTGATTGTATTCACGACCTGGATGGACTAGATATTTGATACTTGTATGGATAATTTTTCTGTGGTTTTGGTTTATGACATAATTGTTTACTACCATTCAATAGAGGATCCTTCCAAATATCTTGAAAACATCTAGAGTACTTTGATACAATATGTTATTTATGCCAAAATAACCAAATTAAATTTTTGGAGTGATAAAGTCCAATTCTTCGTTTGTGTAATATCATAGAAAAAAAATGTATTTTGTACCAGATAATTTTATATATATAGTACCATGGTATAGGACAAATAATATGATTAATATATAGAACATTATTAGTTTAGTAGGATATTACCAAACAATTTATCCCAAACTACTCTCTTTGGGATTCCATACTATGTATCATGACGCATCCAAAGTTTGAATCTGAGTAGTTCTAGTGCAGAAGAATCTTGTGATTGCTTATGTATCCAGGAAGCTAGGAACACATGAGAGGAACTGCCCTACTCTTGATCTAGAGTACGATATAGTAGTATGTGCCTTGATATGGTAGAGACGTTATCGTATGGTTGAGAGGGTTGTGGTGTACTCATAGATCAACTCCCTAAGGTACATCTTTTCTCAGATATTCCTAAAAATTATAAAGAGGTGGTATGTCATGTATATATTATGAGTATACCGTGAGTTGGATTGTACACCGACAATGTTATATTTCATTATTGATGATATGAAACATGATATGAAAATTGAGGTTTTGACAGATTCTTACGATTAGTGGAGGATAATGGTACTCATTGCAGTCACGCATCATGATGTTCAGGAGTCACATGGATGAGTAGCTCAAACTTCGACAACTGGTTTACCTTTCATTGGTACTAGGAAAAGATAGTGAATTTATCAGATTTTTAGGGAAAATTTCTCGGAGAAAATTCTTATGGTGGTGAGACACTATCAATATGGTATCTTGGTAGCCAAAATTAGCTTCTTTTTTGTGCCGAGCTATGCATTCCTATGGTCTTCTGTAAAGAGTTGGTGACATATTTTCATTCTTATATATGGGTGGTACATACATGTCTGAAAAATTTGTTTCATGATATCCATGGATATTACAATTGGTTCAGAATTAAGAATGACGTAGTGATACTCATGGTGATATGTTTCACCTGTCCATAGGATAATATTGAGCATCAGATTCTAGCAAGGGTTTTGCAGCCACTGACCCTTCCTAATTGGAAATGGGATAGTTTCACTATTGATTTTGATAAATTTTTTGATTTTTTTCAACAAGGTGACATGAACTAGAAAACCAGTTCATGCCACAAGAATTTATTAAATCAAAATGTTACAATGGAAACACGAGGTGTAATACGCTTACACCATCACCAAGTTGTAGAGACAAACAGGTTAGACAATGAAGAATAGAGGAGAAAAAAATTACTTTCCAGACCTGATCTTTATTTCATTATAAAATTCTTCTTTTTCTATAAAGATACCATCCAAGATCAAACTGTACTGCAGACCGCATCAAACCAGTGGAACAAAAAAGTGGTTCTAGAAACTCCATCAAATCCCAGAAAAACTGCCGGCAATAATGACCACCTTCGCACCCCACATCAGAAATGAAACCTCTGAATATGTTTCCTACACAAGAGTAGTATAAACCGAGAGTCTAAATAAGTGCAGTGTTTGTAGAGACCCGAAGCTTGAAGTACATGGACATTTCATTACTTTTGGGAAATAGTTAATACATAACAAAAAAAAAGACACACAAGGACCGTAATAGTTTAGTGTCTTTGGAAACTCGGAATATAAACAACTAGTCATGTTGAAAGATCTTCAACATCTCCCATAACGATCTTCCCCTTTTTGTTTCCTTTCCTAAAACCTTTCATTATTTCCTGGGAAAAGTAAAACATAAAAAGGGTGAGCTTAAATGCTAAGTAAGGGGAAACATAGAGAAACTAAAACAATCCATAAATATTTGAAAGAAAAAACATGAACATGAAATCTAAACATTAAAACCTTGAGAAAAGACAAAAATCTTGGAATTATGTAAGGAATATAACATAAAGGAACATCAATCATGATAAAATAGCATTCAAATAAAACATGTAATTGTGGAAACCATTCAGCACTTGTTATGATTTCCATAGTAGCCAAGGCATTGCTGCCAAGACCATCTTAGTGGACAAAGTACCTTTCTGAATCGAGTTCACTCCTCGTTTCAGTCCTGTAACACTGAACCAGATTAACTTACCATTCCAGCCATGTCTATATCATGAGATATAAATCTTTACCCAATGCATTGGAGGGATATATAGGTCCCACCCATCTCATAATGGAATCATTCTTACTTGTGCCACAAAATAAAAATACATTATTCATAATATCCCAACGAATAAAATGGGTTTCATAAACATCATCTCATCATTACATAATCCATATAAAAGAAATGGATTTCATTTCATAATAAGAAAAGTGAAACCATGTAAATCATAGAGACTTGATACTTGAAACATACACATATGAAATAATGTCATCTTAGTTGAAAAATGGTTTTGATAAAACACTTGAAATTAATTCTTGAGAAAAATATCATTTCTTCTTCAAAATCATTCTCTTTTCCAAAAATGTCATGCAATTTTAAAAGAAATGTATTTTGTTTAAAATAGTCATGAAATCTTCTGGAGGATGCTTCATGGAAATAAGGCTTTATAAAACCGTAAAAATCCGTTCGTGCAGTATAAGTTAAAAAAACATTCTTCTCGTACTTTTTCCGGAAAAGTCAAAAAGTACCTCGTAAAAGAAATATTTAATACATACCATGTAGTAAAAGTAAAAAATGGGTAAAAAGGACATTAAACATACATGGAAAAAATTTATAAAACAAAGACATGGATGATAAATATAACCCCAGTAAATACTTATGAATAAACAATCTCGGATAAAAACGAGATTGGAAAAGTTATCCCTTACCTTAGGTCCGATATGCTTCATACGTATCCGAAAATCCTGTATAATGATTTAAATAATGTCATTGTATTATTACAGAATCATATTCATTGTTATGATATCATATATGTTTCACTTATGACTTTATATTACCCGTTCTTTTGTAAATTTCATGTTAAAGAAGCGTTTTGGGTAAAATCATTTCATTTATCGTATGTGTTTCAACTTGTAATTCTTGATATTAATACATATATCCTTATTTAAATAATTCCATAATGTAAAACATGATTTATATATAATATATATTCATCATATACATATATATATATTATAGATCGATAAAAGGAATGAAATACACCGTTCATGGAGACGGTAGGCCGTATGTACGCATGAACGCTGTTTTCGTTTCCTTATTGAATTGAATGAAACTAAATAGATGAAATACATATATATATACATAAATCCAGTAGAATTCAAATATTTCATTATTATTCATTATATAAACTTTATGATCATTCATGTATGGTTAACATGGAGAATGAATCTCATCGCGTCGTGGAGACGGTAGTCCGTACGTATGCACGAGCAATGATATCATTCCCATAATTATTGAATAGAATTGGAATGGATGGTATAATATATCAGAATAAGTATGATTTTATAATAACCATATATAGTTATTATTTACACCATTATACCCATCCATGTAAGGTGTTGGTGGAAGAACAGATTTCACCACGGTGTTGAGATGGTATTCCGTACGTACGCACACGTGGGGATTTCATTTTCCGTATGATGGATAATGGTGAAATAGAGTTGTTTCATCCATATAATAACATATCAGTATATTAGTTATACTTATGTTATTACTTCATAAGGAAACAACTAAAGAAGAAGAAGTGGAAGAAGAAATACAGTTGAAAGAATCGGTAACGGACATTACCTCTTCTTTGAAGCGCCTCTTTGAGACCTCCTCTTAGGGCACTACAAGTGGTCTTTGAAGAAGACCAGAACCTCTAGGATGTTTCTATGTAAGTGGAGAAGAGAATTTGGCTGGGTTTGGCCGAGCGTGAAGGCTCAAACTGGTGTGAGGAAGAGAGGGATGAGGTGCCCTTTTATAAGGGAGGAGAGGGGCACCTTTGGAAAAAAATAAAAATATTATTTTATTATAAAGTCATATTCGGTTTTTAATAGCTCCAAATTGAGTTATTTTGAAGCTAAGGTTGGGATGGGTCTAAATCCTCTCATCCAATATAATTTAGACAAGTTTAGGTTTCTATTTTAACCTTATCATTTAGATTTAACCTTAAGTTAAATAATTTTACTTTTACCGTGTCTTCTTGTTTTCTTACACTATAAGGTTAATAAACTTAATATAACAAGCCAAACGAACCCCAAGTTGTTTATTATTAGTATATATAACATTATATACGTCATTGGGAAGAACCTTGGATTTTTAGAAATAAAATAACAATTAGTAATATAATATTTGTTTTAAAAACTATTTTATGTCAATTTTGACACTATTTGGTAATTGATTTTTGTGAAAATCCTAACAAAATGATTAGTTCGAACAATATTAACTAAATCAATACTAACATGTCATATTAATCTAAAAAATTAGTGTAATTCATAAAAAGTATCAAATTACATTTATTTTGGTATTTATAACATCAATTATATCAATATTTCATTAATAAGATAATTACTGCATCATCTTTGTGTCATAAATAAATTAAATTATTTAATGTCTAAAAATTATAAATAAACTACCATTATGTAGTAAATAGTTTTATATTTCTAATGAATATTTATAGTCGAATTTATCTTATGTATAACCCTATATTAAAAATGATTTACTTATTAAACTTTGATTTTAACTATTTTAACCCTTCTTTAAATAAATTAATATTAAATGTCCTAATCTAATCCAAGTGGGCCTAAATGGTCATATTTTATTTCTAAGGTTGTTTTTGGTCGAATTACACTTATCCAATAGAATTAGGACATGTGTTAGGGTAATAATAATTTCATTTTTACCCTTAATTAACCGTGTCTCTCGGATTTTCGAAATTCCACTCACAGAAGCGGTAAAATTAAGTTTTATGAAAAATTTAGTTTTTTAACTACCACTTAGTGGTTTCACTATTCATCAAAAAAATGAAAATTTCTAGAAAATACCAAAAATTATGCCTAAGCTATATTTGATATTATGAATTCAAAAATGATGTCAATTTTACCAAATTCCTAAAATATCAGTTGCATTAATTAATTTAAAAATTAATTCTCATCGTCAAAACAAATAGCGTATTTTTAAGAGATAATAACTATCAAAATATTGACACTTGTTTATGTTTGTTTTAAATGTGAAATTACATCCAATGACCAAAATTTTATTAAATGGTAAAAATATATTCTAAATATACTTTAAAACCACTCAAATTAGTAATTTATCACTATTAATTGTTTCGATTAAAAAGTTGTTTTTAATTAAAATTTAGTAATTTTCACTATTCATCAGAATATGAAAGTTATCCGAAAAGTACCAAAATTTCACCCTAAGCTAATTTAGATATTCCGAATCAAAAAATTAAGTCCATTTTAAAAGATAAAATATATAAAATCTCAAAAAGTGGGTGTTGCTATTCCTAACGGCTAGTTCGTAATAATATTATAATAATATCTCGTTTAGTGAAACTCGGTATTTCATACTACACACGCAATCGAGGAAGGTATTTATTGCATGTAATGCAAGCCAGGTCAGGGATGCATGTTGTGCAAGATCCTTTTGGTGTAGCGTACAACACAAGACATTAATGAATTTAAAAAGAATATTTTTCATAAAATCTCGGGGTGTTACATTCTACCCCCCTTAAAATGAATTTCTCCCTCGAAATTTTTTGGTTTTATAAATGGTTTAATACTTTAAAGTTTCTTTAATATAATCCCACATCATAAAAAGGAATACCAAAACATGGATTTAAAAACTAAATTATGAAATATAACGGTTACCCAAATTAACTCATCACTGGGTTTTGACGTAGGAGAACATAGGTGAAAATATAGATAGGGAAGAAAACTTTAACCATCAAGTTCTGATGGAGAGTGGTAGAGAAAATGGCTACGAAAAAGCCAAAAATCACAAAGCCATAAATTTGTGATGATCTAGGGTACCATCGGATTCATCGGATATAATGGCACTAGGACAACATTTTTGGTTTTCAAGATCATTTCCCTAAAGTTGATGAATTTGAATTAGAATAAATACTTACTTTATTTTGGTACAATCTCACTGTTGTTCATGCCTTGAACAATTTCCACTTCATCTCTTAAGGAAATGAAGTTGAATTTGTTATTCGTGAAGTGTTAGCAGATCATGTTATAGAATGATGGGTCATTCCATCTGTCTCAAACAAAAGGTTAGCAAAAATTATTAAATATACATAAGTCCATCTAGGGTGAGGTTAATCCTATACGATTCCAAAAGTGAACTTATACTTCATATATTATACCTCTTAATAAAATAAAACTAGTTTCTACTAACCAGGGACTTCCTATAGGCCATTGGTATGTGATAAAGGCCAGTCGCACTTCGGTTGTGGGTTCAATTCCCACAGCCTTGTCCGACGCGATGGGCTCTCGCCTGTCCTGCAGGTTGTCCTTTTTCTAAAATTACATTACTATAACATCCCATCGATAATATCAAAAAATGTTATATCCTTAAACAATACTAACTTATGTCCAAAATAATCCATTCCAATCTTTAGACTTATCTAAAATACTTCGGTCCAAGCTCATAGTATAAATAAAATGATTACTTGAAATGTCACATAACAATCATGTGAATGCCATCATTTATCCACCATATATCATAATATATATCTTGTTGGTAAAATTTAGAACATGTGAATACCTTAATCATGTATTATCTTGAAGAATGAATACCCATTGAACCTTAGTGAAAACATGAATGCAGTTAAAAGTTAACACTTTCCACATACCAAAATCCTAAAAATTCTATATACTCAAATCATGATATCACATTGTCCTTATATCAATCATGAGATCATGAATACAATCAAATATCTCATTATCTTCTTATCCCATCATTATGCGCATATCATCTGGTTTCCAAAATATTTTAATCACTTTTCATGGTTACTGGTACAATAAAATTATTGAAAACCACAATAGACTAATACAAAAATATTCTAATACACCATAAAAGTACCTCAACGACATTATTCTTGAATACCAATACATAAACACTTCAATCCATCCTCTTAAATGATTTTCCTAGAATAAGTCCTTCCTTAATTTAAAAGTAACTTTTTAGGTCAGGGCATTGAGTTGGGTAATGCACATGTTCTCCACAAATAAGACATTGAACTCCATTACAGTCTGTCACTCTATGACTCTTTTCTCCACACAGATAAAAATTATCCCTCCATTTGAGGTATTCCTCAAGGTTCTTTTTCCCTTCTTTAGAAATCTCAATCTTCCCTTCTCTATGCTCCTCACTAGGTGAACATGCATAAAATTCCATCTTCCTCTTATTTGATGACTTGGTAATACCACTAAATTTCACCTTGTAAATCATATATCGCGATGAATGATTCAACATAATCACAATATCATTCTCTCTAGGAATTACGCAATTTCATTGCTCATAGTCACAAATTTTTTCCATTTGATTCAATGTTAACCAAATTCTTTCTGGTTCCCTCCATTGACTAAAACATAAAAATAATTCTATAAGAGGCAAAAATCATGCTAGGAAAAACAACATAGTGGGGTAGTACCCTCAATATCTAACATCTTAGGTTAAATTCTAAGATCGTTACCATAGTTCTAGGAATATATCCTATACGTATACTTATCCTTAGGTACATCCCTAGATATACCTTAGAAATATCTCTAGGGATCTCACTAACATTTTCGCATCCTAGTTTCCAAAGGTTGACTAAACCTTTCATCTGATACCAACTATAAAGGTTTTGAATTACATCAAGTGGACTATAATTGATACCTATCAGGGCACTCCATGGGTGGCTACACCCCCTGGGTGGGACACACCACCATCCCCAGTGGGAGCCATTTCCTCATGCAGCCCTTGGGTGGAGAGCCATGCTTCGTCCAATGCTCACATGTGAGAGTTACCAAGGATCGGATTCATTACTACCTCTTTTTCCACTGATACAAATGATAGAGACCTGAAGCTTGACGTACATGGACATTTCATTATTTTTTCAGAATACTTAATACATAACAAAAAAAGACACACAAGGACCGTAATAGTTTAGTGTCTTTGGAAACTTGGAATATAAACAACTAGTCATGTTCAAAGATCTTCAACATCTCCCATAACGATCTTCCCCTTTTTGTTTCCTTAACTAAAACCTTTCTTTATTTTCTGGGGAAAATAAAACATAAAAAGTGCGAGCTCAAATTCTCAGTAAGGGAAAACATAGAGAACATAAAACAATCCATAAATATTTGAAAGCAAAAAACTTGAACATTAAATATAAACATTAAAACCTTGAGCAAAGACATAAATATTGGAAGTACGTAAGGCATATAACATAGAGGAACATCAATCATGATAAAATAGGATGGGAGTAAAACATGTAATTGTGGTAACCATTCAGCACTTGTTATGATTTCCATAGTAGCCAAGGCATTGCTGCCAAGACCATCTTAGTGGAAAAAGTCCCTTTCTGAATCGAGTTCACTCCTCGTTTCAGTCCTGTAACACTAAACCAGATTAAATTGCCGTTCCAGCCATGTCAATATCAGGAGATATAAATCTTGACCCAATGCATTGGAGGGAGATATAGGTCCCACCCATCTCATAATGAAATCATTCTTACTTGTGCCACAAAATAAACATACATCATTCATAATAACCCAACGAATAAAATGGGTTTCATAAACATCATCTCATCATTACATAATCCATATAAAAGAAATGGATATCATTTCATAATAAGAAAAGAGAAACCATGTAAATCATAGAGACTTTATACTTGAAACATACACATATGAAATAATGTCATCTTAGTTGAAAAATGGTTTTGATAAAACACTTGAAATGAATTCTTGAGAAAAATATCCTTTCTTCTTCAAAATAATTCTCTTTTCACAATATGTCATGCAATATTAAAAGAAATGGATTTTGTTGAAAATAGTCATGAAATCATTTGGAGGAAGCTTCATGAAAATAAGGCTTTATAAAACTGTAAAAATCCGTTCGTTCCGTATAATTTAAAAAAACATTCTTCTTGTACTTTTTCCAAAAAAGTCAAAAAGTACCTCATAAAAGAAAGATTTAATACATACCATGTAGTAAAATTCAAAAATGGGTAAAAAGTAAATTAAAAATACATGAAAAAAAATTAGAAAACAAAGACATGGATGATAAATATAACCCCAGTAAATACTTACGAATAAACAATATTGGATAAAAACGAGATTGGAAAAGTTATCCCTTACCTTAGGTCCTATATGCTTCATACGTATCCTAACCTCCTGTATAATGATTTAAATAATGTCATTTACTTATTAGATAATCATATTCATTGTTATGATATCATATATGTTTCAATTATGACTTTATATTACCCGTTCTTTTGTAAATTCCATGTTAAAGCAGCGTTTTGGGTAAAATCATTTCATTTATCGTATGTGTTTCGATTTTTCGTTCTTGATATTAATACATATATCCTTATTTAAATAATTCAAAAATGTAAAACATGATTTATATATAATATATATTCATCATATACATATATATATATTATAGATCGATAAAAGGAATGAAATACACCATTCATGGAGACGGTAGGCGGTATGTACGCATGAACGCTGTTTTCGTTTCCTTATTGAATTAAATGAATATAAATAGATGAAATAAATATATATATATATACATAAATCCAGTAGAATTAATATATTTCATTATTATTCATTATATAAACTTTATGATCATTCATGTATGGTTAACATGGAGAATGAATCTCATCGCGTCGTGGAGACGGTAGTCCGTACGTATGCACGAGCAATGATATCATTCCCATAATTATTGAATAGAATTGGAGTGGATGGTATAATATATCATAATCATTATGATGTTATAATAACAATATATAGTTATTCTTTACACCAATATACCCATCCATGTAAGGTGTTGGTGGAAAAACATATTTCACCACGGCGTGGAGACGGTATTCCGTACGTACGCACATGTGGGGATTTCATTTTCCATAGGATGGATAGATGGTGAAATAGGGTTGTTTCATACATATAATAACACGTCAGTATATGAGTTATACTGATGTTATTACTTCATAATTAAACAACTAAAGAAGAAGAAGTGGAAGAAGAAATAAAGTTGAAAGAATCGGTAACAGACATTACCTCTTCTTTGAAGCGCCTCTTTGAGACCTCCTCTTAGGGCACTAAAATTGGTCTTTCAAGAAGACCAGAACCTCTAGGATGTTTATATGGAAGTGGAGAAGAGAATTTTGTAGGGTTTTTCCGATATTGAAGCCTCAATGTGGTGGAGGAAGAGAGGGAGGAGGTGCCCTTTTATAAGGGAGGAGAAGGGCACCTTTGGAAAAAAACTAAAAATATTATTTTATTATAATGTCATATTCGGTTTTTAATAGCTCCAAATTGAGTTATTTCTAAGATAAGGTTGGGATGGATCTAAATCCTCTCATCCAATATAATTTAAACAAGTTTAGTTTTCTATTTTAACCTTATCATTTAGATTTAACCACAAGTTAAATAAATTTACTTTTACCGTGTCTTCTTGTTTTCTTACACTATAAGGTTAATAAACTTACTATAACAAGCCAAAAGAACCCCAAGTTGTTAATTATTAATATATATAACATTATCTAAGTTATTTTTCCAAACCTTAGATTTTCAGGAAAATAATGACAATTAATAATATAATATTTGTTTTAAAAACTATTTTCTGTCAATTTTGACACTATTTGGTAATTGATTTTTCTGAAAATCATAACAGAATTATTAGTTCTAAAATAGTTACCTAAATCAATACTAACATGTCATATTAACCTATAAAATTATTTTAATTCATAAAAAGTCTCAAATTACATTTATTTTGGTATTTATAACATCAATTATGTCAATATTTCATTAATAAGATAATTACTTCATCATCTTTGTGTCATAAATAAATTAAATTATTTAATGTCTAAAAATTATAAATAAACTACCATTATGTATTAAATCGTTTTATCTTTCTAATTAATATTTATAGTCGAATTTATCTTATGTATAACCCTATATTAAAAATGATTTACTTATTAAACATTGATTTTAACTATTTTAACCCTTCTTTAAATAAATTAATATTAAATGTCCTTATCTAATCCAAGTGGGCCTAAATTGTCATATTTTATTCCTAAGGTTTTTTTTGGTCTAATTACACTTATCCAATAGAATTAGGACATGTGTTAGGGTAATAATAATATCATTTTTACCCTTAATTATCCTATTTACTTTTAACCGTGGTAAATAAAAGTAAAAAGTTATTATTCACCAAAAAAATATTTTCATCTCATTGAACCACATTTTGGTCCTTGATATTAACCTTTTCTCTCTGATTTTTGAAATTCCACTCACAGAAGCGGTAAAATTATGTTTTATGAAAAAATCAGTTTTTTAACTACCACTTAGTAGTTTCACTATTCATAAAAAAAATGAAAGTTTCTAGAAAAATACCAAAAATTATGCCTAATGTATATTTGATATTATGAATTCAATAATGATATCTATTTTACCAAATTCAAAACATATCAATTTCATTAATTAATTTAAAAATTAATTCTCGTCGTCAAAACAAATAGCGTGTTTTTAAGAGATAATAACTATCAAAAGATTGACACTTGTTTATGTCTGGTTTCAATGTGAAATTACATGCAATGAACAACCTTGTATTAAATGGTAAAAATATATTCTAATTATACTTTAAAACCACTCAAATTAATAATTTATCACTATTAATTATTTCGATTAAAAAAGATGATTTTAATTAATATTTAGAAATTTTCACTATTCATCAGAATATGAAAGTTATCCGAAAAGTACCAAGATTTCACCCTAAGATAATTTCGATATTTTAAATCCAAAAATGAAGTCCATTTGGAATGATAAAATTTAAAAAATCTCAAAAAGTGGGTATTACTATTCATAACGGCTAGTTCATAATAATATTATAGTAATATCTCATTTAGTGAAACTCTGTATTGCGTACTACACACGCTATCGAGAAAGGTCTTTATTGCGTGTAATGCAAGCCAAGTCAGGGATGTGTATTGTGCAAGCTCCTTTTGGTGTATCATACAACACAAGACATTAATGAAATTAAAAATAATATTTTTCATAAAATCTCGGGGTGTTACAGTGTTAATTAAGCTACAAGCAGATAAGGATAGAAATCTCTAGAACCAATCAACTCCCAGCCAACCAAGAAGATCAGACTAAAGGAGTCAAGCAGAATCTGCTTCATGTTACTGAACCATACATCCAACAGTGAGAAAAAATATTAATGCTCCATATGTCTCTGAGAGCACCTGGGAAGTCTGATAAACAACAGAAAAAAGGCAACCAACAAATAGCAATCCAGGAATACAATCCGGCATGACATACGTTCAAAATGGAGATATCAACTGAAAAGAGTCCTCAAAGTCCAAGAAATATCGTAGCAAGTCAAAGTTAGAACATGAAATCATAAAGGATTGTTTGAAAACAACTATTATTCCCAAGTAATAACATTGAAATCAAAATGGGTATTCCTTTTAAATTCATCCACCACTCTAAGGAACATTCTCTTCTTGGGCTGTAAGTAGTTGTTAGCATTTATTTCCCCATTATTTTATTTTCAGAATGCATGTTCGTCATTATCATCCATCCAAGCTCTATGTTCCTCAAAGATATCGAAATTCTTATCAATTTTAAAGGAAACCCTATAGGCGAGGTCATTTTAAGGATCACTCTCGGAGCAATCTGAGTCAGATGATTGAGAGGAAGAAGCTGCTTGTTCTATAGTTACAGGATGTGAAGTGACATCATCCAGTAACAGGGGCACTGGAGGATCAGAATTTTCCATATTGGCATGATAAAGAGACCTTGTAACAATAGTTCATTCCATCTGGGAATAGTCTCTATGCTTTCTAGTTTTTCTAGGATTGGGGGTGATGAAGCCATCAGCATCAACCATGGGGTTTTCCCCTTTTCTAGCTCTTGAACTTAAATAGGTTTCTTCAATCTGACTAGGCTGATCGTCAGCCTCTAAAGAAGATCTTTCAGTATCAGAAGAATCATTTTTATCCTTATTTTGAGATTCATTGACTTCAAGGTGCTTCTCATGTTCCTCAATTAGGGTTGGAAGCATCATTTATGGTTATTGGGATTTTTTAAATGATGAATGAGACCTGTATTGTCGTTATCAGAATGCTCACCCTGCTCCAAATGAGTGTCTATCCTATCTTCCTGTTTTTATAGAGTTCCCTTAGAGGACAAAGTCTTAGTGAGAGGCTTAGGTATATCAATGGGGTTTGGGGGTGGTGTGTTAGCTGTGGTCCTTGTAGTTTGATCCTTATTGTAAGTAGTCCTTTCCAACCAAATGAGTCTGGAACGAGGTGGATGAGGTTCAAGATTTTGAGACTCACAGTTAGTCATCAAATGACCAATTCTAGAACAACATTTATAGTAAGCTGGAACATTCTCAAAAATAACATCCTGAATAAAACCAGAATCTCCATTTTGAATCCAGAAACGAGAAGGTAGTTCGTGTGAGTTATCAATTTTAGTGAAAATATTAGCTATTGAAGCCCAAGACAGATTCAAGGTAGCTGAGTCAAGTCTAATTAAAATTTCAAATAGATTATTAATTGCAAAGAGAGAACGATTTTTGAAAATATGAAAGGGTAAACCAGGGAACCCAATCCAGACCGGAACGATAGGAGGTTTAGTACCAATATCGACGTCCGGAGACCACTTGGAAACATTCATAAACGACCCTCCAAAGGACCAAGATCCCCGAGTCTTGAAACAATAATAATCATTTTCCGAATATTGATTTTGATAAATGATTATCCATAAAACCCCATAAGAATGATGTTTTATGGGTGATTGTGGAATGAATGATGAAGGTTTACCAATTATTTCTTATCATGGTGACAATCGTGGTTGATGACTAAGGTAGTATAAATGTGTAAAAAATATTTTGGTTTCATGGTGTTCTAAGGAGTATCATTTCTAATAATGAACATTATTTCATGTTATAGATCTTTTAGGGTATTTAGAGTACTCTAGGATTACCGATTCATTTAATAACGACTTATCATCCTCATACTGGATGCTAATCTATGTGGACTATTTACATTCCTTAGGATATATTCTAAGCCTATGTTATATATTTTGATGGTTTTGTGATAAACATATGGAACCCTTGATGTTTTCATATGATAATAGATTCCTTAAATCAATACAAATTGATCCTTTTGAGAAAGTTTATAAAAGGTCATGTTGTTCTCCTTTTTATTAGCTTAAGGTAGGTGAGTCAAAACATTTTGGATATAGCCTCATGCTTGATATTTCTATGAATGTTAATTTTTTCAAGAGGTGTTTGGTGACCAAAAAAATCATGCATAAATCTTACACTAACCATCCGAGAAAACCTCTAGTGTTTGGAGATGGAAATTATGTTCTTCTTTGAGTTTATCAATGGTTTGGAAAACACAATAAAAGAATTACAGAAATCCATCGACTTGGTTTTTGAGAAATTTTTAGTTAGTCAAAAGGGTCTTTCTAGGGGTGTGTAGAAAATCACTTCCATGGAGCTATAGTTCCATGGAAGTCATGTTTTACTTATCACAGATTTTGAGATATTATCGTAATACTTCACATGTGAGATATGTCAAGGAAATATATCTTTATTAAATTAATCAATTGACTATAATACAATATGTATTATGGATCTTAATGATATATATATCTAGGGTAAGACAATGACTATAGTTCGAGTCCAGTGGAATCATGGGAGTATTAAGAAGGAAACATAGGATAGGGAGTCTGATACATGATTATAGTCATAATAGATATTCACTAAGAACTTATAATGTTTCTTGGAGTAGAGTGAAGATGATATGTTATATGGTCCGGACTTTTTAAGATCTAATATTTTTTGGGTACATCCTATACTATGTTATTTATTAAGATTTTGTTGTTTATTGTTTCCTAGGTATTTGAACCTTTTTGGTCAAGTCTCTTTAAAATTCCCTGATCTGTTGGGGGAGGGACATAATGATAGTAGAATTATGTCTGTTTTAATTAGTGGAGTTTTGGTATAAACATGTTTAATTGTCTTATATGGTTTTTTATAAGCTTTCCAGGATTCATAAGTGGTTTGGGATCTTCCTTGGATTTGTTGGCATGAATATTTATTTAGTGAATTTACACTCCATGTAAATTCATTGAAAAATGTTTAATTTAAATTATTAATATAGTGTGAAAGGGATATAATCCATGAACATGTTGATGGAATGAAATTTATCACACACCAAGAATCAGAATTACGTGATTTTTTTTGTTCGTGTAGTGGTTAATTCACCATAAGTGACATGAAAATTGGTGTACATCATAAATAATTATTATACGCATTTTAATATACATAAAAATGGTTTATAACTATAGATAAATGTATTTATAGAAATTAAATGCATTAGTTTTTCATTAATATTCAAAAAACCATCCTCTTCTCAAGACTAGGTGATTTTCTAGGAGATTTTGGTGTGACTTCATCTGATTAGAACAACTCAGTTTTGTGTTTGATCCTTAGTAATCCAATTTTGTTTTTTATTATAAATTCATAATTACTCTATTAATGGGTTGTGTTCAATTGATCTATACAATGGAATCATGTGCTGATCATTCTGTTTGGATGATCTATTCTTCCTCAAAGATCTCCTTCATGTTCATCCTCCATTCGTGATCCATTTGTTGGTATTTCATAATAATATGATATAGGTAAGGGGTATAAACCTAATAATATAGTCTATTTAGTTGTAATGTCTATTAAATATTATCATTTCCATAAAAAAACATGAACATAAATTAATTTAAGAAGTAATGATAATAAGTATTACATTGTATTGTTAATTTTACCCCTTTGTATTCAATGTTTCTTCGACATGGATTGTGGACACTCATTGGGTGAGTGAACCATTGAATAGTAATGAATTTGACAGCGGATTAAAGTGTGTTTAGAATTAAATAAAATTTCATATTGTGAACTATTCTTTTCATATATGGATATTACATAAATTTATATGAACATTAAACACATTACAAAAATATATTAGTGAGGACCATAATAGATTTCTTCTATTCGAAACATGAAAATATTTTCATCCAGCTTGCTAAAAATCACGGGTTTATCCCTTAATGAACATTACATTTAATAATAAAACATAAAACCTTTCATCATAGCCCATAAGATGTAAAAATAATAAGGGGTGTGATTAGATGCTCAATAATGGTAAATAAATGAGATGGATAATTATAACATGAACATAATGGTGTGAGAATATGATAATATAATTTTAAAACCATACCATGATTAAAAAAGATCATAATCATAAGTCATGGAAAAAATATTGGTTTTTTAAAAGAAATAAATCATAATAAAATTAATGTACATGATCCATGATTGTATAAAATTTTAATAAGGAAAGTAATTTGGGGAATAAACATAAGCATCAAAAATCTTTCCGCAGGGTCACACACCATGATATTCATAACATGTTGGGCTTTGGATAACAACCCATTTAAAAGAATTGGACTTCAAATGACCACATATATATCCTCTTTTTAGGATTGGGATTTCCACCCAAGTACCATCATCATTGGTCTTGGTATGACAACTAGTGTACCCTCTGATCTCATTTATCATTAATCATTATCCAATTATTTGGAGTGCTATTTTGGTGCACTTGTCATATAATGAATTACAGAATCACCTTATTCTATATAGTCTATCGCTTCTCATAATATATAATTTTATTACCCATTTTTATCTTGGATACCCCATCATAGAAGCTGTAACATGATTACCCCACGATATCCCGACCACCCTCCATATAACTAATCTCCATGAACCAAAAATGGATAATGTACAAAGAATATTCATTTCATCATAATAATATTAAATATATGAATTATTCAATTTAATACATAACTAATCCATGGGATGAAATGTGGTTTATGTTCACATCTTTTAATCATGATTTATGCATAAAAGAAGTTCTGGTTTCATAACAATATCTTTGAAACATAATAATCCTATGGAAAAGAAAATATCTTCCTAAGAAATTATTTAGAACATGTTTAAATCATGGAAAGATTGTGTTTCAACATAATATATTTGAAGCATTATCAAAACATTCAAAATAAATAGGTCTCATAATTATCTCATTGAAACATGATTATCCCATTAAAAATAAATGACTTCTATAAACATAATGCCACCTAAACATGAACCAGACATTGAAATAATATGAATTTTATCCCTGGATCATATAACTCTTAATGCATAGGTAACACCTAATGATGTCATTTTATAAAGAAAATAATCTTTAAGGGATCATTTAAAATATTTCATGAGGAAAATATACTTTCATCATTGGAAAGTCCTTTTAAAACATATTAATTTTGAAAGCCATTTACATTTAAAATAACCTCAAAAACATATAATGGAATATTTAAAAATAATTTAAAATAAATAAAACAATTTCAAATCACTTTTACTTGGAAATGATATTAAAATATCATCTAAACTTTATTTATTATTTAAACATGTTTTTGGAATAAATCGTATTTCTAACCAAAGAGGGAAATAAATTTTGACGTTCATAGAAAAATTTTCATAATACTATTTATTATGAAAGAGTGGAAAACTGAAACATTTAATTGATTATATCATGAATAATCATTGGAGGATAAATCTAATGATAATTCATGGGAGGTAGATCATGATATTTCATCATTGGAGAATTATTCATAAAAAATCCTCAAAAATGATGATATGGTAACATAAAATAAATACGACTTCGGTAACATTAAATCATAATACCAATGATTAAATAACATTAAATGAAAATTAAAATTCTATAATGATGAATAAATTAATGATATTAAATTTCAAATGGGGTGTATACATGTTTCTTGAAAAATGTGGAATTTTCATTGGCCTGATGCTTTGTTGAGAGTGGAGATGAATTTGAATCCCAATTATATTTACATCAGGATTAAGATTTTTGTCCCTATTAGTATCTCTAAAAAGTTACGACATCTATAACTGAGTACAGAACTCATTCCAATGGATGGTGGTCAATTGGGTTTTAGAACTAATGGCACATAGAAACTAAAATTGGCTAAGAGGATGGTATGTTCGGCTTATCAAACCCTTTTGAGATGAATTTTTACCTAAAAATAGATTCTCATATAGATATATGATGTGTTCATGAAATCCTCACCCAACCTAAATAGAGGACAATTAACCCTTTTGTCAATAATTTTATTAAGACCATGTATTTATAGGAACAATTGTATGTGTATCATGGGTCTCCATCATTATATTAATTAATTATGATACTTTAGTTTATAACATTTTTTGGGACCATTGTAATTTACTTACATCTAGGGAGGTGGCCAGTGTCTTTGAGATGGGATTGAACCTCTATGTGTAATCCTACATATCATGTGTTAACATTAATCAAAACCCACAAAGTTTATTTGATAGTGTTTATGTTCGTGTTTCTGGACCCCTTATTGCAATTTAATGTTTTGTGGTAATTACGTAAATATAGATCTCAGACCACATTGATTCTTCTGGAATATCCTATTAATATAGGAATCAAGGTCTTTATCTTCTCTGTATGAGAATTAGTATTTTTAGAGATATGTCAACAAAAGACTTCATAATGACTTTTCATATGAGACCGCCCTAAGATTCCATGTCAAGTGTATGTCCCTTTTAATTAATATGAAATGAAATTATACTTGCATACCAATGATGGGACCATACAAGGTAATCCTCATAATTACATTAGTATGATCTCTAGTCTCTAAGTATATATGAGACAAGCTCATTGAGATAAATCATAAATAGAGGGATGTCATACACATTTCATAAGATCATGTTTTCAGAAGGATTACACATCAATGATTCCAATTGAGAGGTAGGATTACCCATATTATAGATGATATTTTAAGGATATCATGTACTAAGAATTATTCCTACATATCTGTTTTATAATAGGAAATAGAGTCATCATAGTGTGATTACACCCAAACCCGCTGATGGGTTTGAGGTACCTGAGGGAATGGTTAGGGATTACACATAAAATGACATTTTTACATGATCCCACACCACATATGCTGATGTAATATTGGGGATGTTATAATTATGTTATAATTCATTCCCCTATATCATGAATATTACAAATATAAAGGGACTTCCTCCTTGTATGATTCTCATTTGAGTTCAAGCCTCAGGGAGGAATCTTATGTGTCCTAATTATAGTATGAATTAGAGTCCTCTTAGTTTAGTTACACCCTAACACACTAATGGGATTCTTTGGGTGTTTACACTCTCATATAGTATTGTTATTACCGAGGTTTTAGGGATGAAAAATTCTTACACTAAGATGGATGCCCTTTTTAATATATATTTTCAATCTTCTAACATATAGGGGGAGATGGAACCCGTTAAAGCTTTTATGGATATTACTGGGATGAAATAGAGGGATCATCCGAGAGAATGGTTGGAATAGGGCCACATGAGTGTGTATCCCCAAACTAAGATAAACAAACCCATAATAAATAGGGTATGTGGATGAAGTATCACTACTAGGTGTCCACACAACATATGTTCAATTGTGTCATCCATATGAAATTGACATGCAATAGGTGATTTTATTAGCATTACATGGCCATAAACGAGACAATACATGATTAATTTCTAGGTATATATTGATTTCATTACGAATATGTCTTTATTTTTTCCCTAAATGTTTTTTGTGCTTGTCTAGTAAGGTAGATACATCCAAGGGTTTCCGCCTCAAATTTCTCAAATGCTTCACATAATCAAATTTTGCATGTCCAAGATGCATCACATGATTGATGTTGACTTATCAAAGATATTTTACCTGATCAAAGAGGACTTGTCCTGTGTATTTCATATGATCAGCTAATTTTTATTTCATTTCTTCAAATGATCAATGAGTAAATGTCTAAGATTTCACATATAATAGAAGAAATTTCTAGTGTCTTTGCACATGATCAACTGACTTATCATGGATATCGTTTCGTGTTAAAAACAGAAATTTGTATAATACCTCACAAAATAAATGAGGACGTGTCTAATTCCTTTTCGTTGATCAACCAACTTTTCCTAAATATCTTAATATGGTCAAAGAGAATAATTTCATATATTTTTTACTAGGATCAACCTCACACGTGATTTGGATATCTCATGAAAATGTTGTCATGTTAATAGACAATAACATGATAATTCAAACATGTTAATAAGATGGAACACGGTCAACCTTGATTTTCCAAGATCTATATTGAGATAAAGAGTGACATGTGCAATGGAACCAATTGAAATTTCAAGACTAGAGAAGTATCTTTAGATCATGTGACCTTTAATAAATCACACAGTAGGGTCTTGAAAACATTTTAATGCGCATAAAACTTCCCATGTGTCGAATTCTCATTCCCTTGGGGATCATTCCTCAATGATATATGGACAATATCTTTATGTTTGGAGAGTTCTTGGATAGTGAGATCTTTCCAATGACACAACACCTATGGTGTTTATTGATAATAGAGGGAATTACCAGAATTCCTCATCTATTTCAGGGATATATAAATGTTGAGGGGAACCCCATATGAAGGGGTCACATGAATATCCCTCATTATTATTTTACAATACCTCGATAGGGTCTTACAAGGTGTTCTGTTACTATGATTTGATTCTTCACATTTATTCCATAAAAGTGTACAAGAATGCCTGATTAATGGGGTGCATTGGTGAGATTATATTCAATGGTTTATGTGTGTTACATGACCTTGTTTATGCCAATGAATGGCCACATTACCAGATCATATAAAACTCAATTATTTGTGTCATCACATGACCTCATTGGTGTGTTGTGATGGGTTATGTTGATGACTGAAGTAGTTTCACATTATACCTATGGTACAGACAATGGTTCTCAGCCTATTATAGTTAACCCATTCGTGTTCATGGTGTTTGTATTATCAATTCCCGCTTCGCATGGAAATGTACTGACGTGGTGGTTCATTATAAGGCAACCAATTCCAAGTCTACCTAAAATCATCAAAATATCCAAGGCTCATGAAACTTTGAGACCAAGGGTTTGTATGATATCCCATCCATGTTTTTGTTAAGGCATTATAGGGATAGAAAATAATTTTGAGGTTTGTTTCTCTAGATCTCCCAATATTTGGGAGGCACCCACATAATAGGGTGTTTTTTTAGAAAAAATCACTTAACATGAGCCCTATTTGAGATTTCCATGAAAAGGTATCCTATATATAGAATCATATGATGTGTCAATCCTCTCGTGATGATATTAACGAGATCACACTATGGATATCACCGTTACAATTATAATTTCCTTGAACGTTACCGTGATTATACCTATTTTGTCTACTTACCTCCTAACCCCCTATCACGAGTGTCTTTTTGGGCAAGGAAGAGTTTATAAATTACAATTATGGCCATGTTGGATGAATCTTTTCATGTGGAAAATGACACATTTGAAGGATAATGGAGGTGGTGGTGTTGAGTTATCCCCATGTGGGATGTTATCATGATGAAAGGATATGTTCCTATACATGAAAGGACTTGGTGATGTTCACCATTTCTTTCTTGATCATCCTCATTTTTTTATTAAACCTATATTGTAATGGCCTATCACAATTCTCATTAATGGATTCATATGATGGTGTATCATGGCTCGAATCTCTAAAGTACCACATTCATAAAAACTAGGTTCCATGCATGTTTTAAAGAAGTCATGCAATACTCAACTACCTTGTTTTTTTATTCATATAAGGATTTCATGGATTATGAAAAGTGATGGGGTGAAGACATGGGTCTAAATATGGTAATTCCAGTGGGGTCCATGAGAAATGAAAGTGGTCGAAGGTTGAAGATGATGTCAGAATAGAATGGACAACCTAAATCATATTGATAAGAAGACACCTATTATTTTTTATATTATTAAGGTTGGAGAATATTTCCCATTGTATTCCAATCCAACATCAAATCTAGATGAGAAATTTTTGTAATTATTAATTTAACACCGAACCAAATATCCCTAGAAGTCAGTATCGATGTCCGCTCTCGACCTCTGAGGAAACCTCCCCATGTCATCCCACTGTCTCACATTGCTTCCACCATTTGATGTATATATGGTTTTCTTATGATGAAACATTCCAACAAAACCACTACCTCTTCTACCAACCAACTATTATTGCTCCCTAATAATAGCTGAGGTGATTCCCCCATGAGCCTATGTTGTGTCGATTTTCCTATATATCCTCATCCAGACAATATTTTTATAAAGTAAAATTCCTAATACATAGAATAATTATCTATGTATTGTGATCATAATAAAGGATAGTGGTGAATTAACTTATAAATAAATGACTAATACCATTCTTCAATGATGTAACCTATGAGCACGTTTTAAAATTTATATCAACATTTTTCTCAAAGTCTTCACACTTATATTGTATTTGATAAAAAAGAACATATCAAAAAATCATGGAGCTCAATAAATTTCTTCCCTTATAACTAGGTTCTTTTAGAATGTAATGAACCTAAAAATAAGGATAATCTAAATCAATTTTTCATGTTTGTAATCATATAAAAATATTTGATATTGATCCCCATCAAGGGATTTTTCTAGAATGTTCCAACTGATGAATGTTTTGTTCCATATAGAGGATAATCATGAAAATGAGTGATTCTAGGAATCCATGATAAGATGTATCACAAAATTGGGTCATGAATACCCTAAAAATGAAATGCTTATAAATTACTGCCATGAATAGGGATTGGGTGGAATGAATCATGTGTCTATATTAAAAGTAAGTAATATGGATGTCACTACATATCCTATAAGAATGGGAATAAAGAAATATGTAGTTATGAAATAAAAAATTATGAAAATAAAACTCTTCTATAGGGGTTATAGGTTCATTGATGAATAAAACTGTGATGAATGTATATACATTGATCTACATTTTACATAAGAAGGGTACAATGACCCTATTTTGACGAAACCCCGTGTAGAGACCCATTTTTTCAAGATATGTTTCATATATCATCCATGATTTCCATTAATTGATTAATAGAAAATAGAACAAAATTCTTGGATTTTATTGCTTAACATATAATATATTCCCCATGAGAGATGTTCATGAATTCCCTTCTACATGTGATTCTTCATTATGTTTCTCATATCATTTTCTTGGGATTTCCTAATTTTGGAGGATATTTTTTGTATGGTATATGTCCAAAAGGCTGAATTATCTTTCATCATTATATTTTTGGGTGATTAGAAAATATACCCATATTTTTAATATGTTTATATAGTGATCCCTAGAAGATTTGTGTCTATTAATTTAAATTTCCCTCTCTTTTCCTAAACAATTATATAGGAAAAGAATTAGTTGTAGTGGAATTGGATATTTCTTTTCCCAACCACATAAAGTTTTTGGACCAAAAATTTGTTATGTATTCCCTATTTTATAAATTATAAATATTTAATAACCCATGAAAAGAGAATTAATAGAGTGTAGTGACATGACTTTTTCCATATATTACCTTATTGAATTTTCAACTTGGGGAGAATTAAGTCTCTTTAAATTGTATGTTTTATGTTCTTTAAAACTCGACCATCAGTGTCCTATAATATAGGCACCTTTATCTTAGACCTTAAATTAGTTTAGATTAGGGTATTCTATATCATACCCTTGAGTTATTTACATTATGTTCTTGTAGCTCAAACCTTTTGTTGCAATTTTTTAGGGTCTTCTAGCTCTGGCCATGATATTCCATGCAATTTTGATTAATTCAACTAGAATTATAATTTATAAATATGTAATATGAAAAAGAACTTCCAGGGATGACCTAAAAACCTACGGTTTTGAGCTCCACTATTGTGTTTCTAAGGCTCCAGGGTAATTGAGTTCCATTTCAAGAAGGAGCGTATACCTCTAGTTGGTAGTTCAAATCCCTTATTCATCACTAGAAAGGTCAAAAAGTAGGTTCCCTCCTCTTTTCCAATGGTCATGAATTTTTTTAAGGTGGTATTGGTAGTTCTCTAAAATATTATTAAAGATTAATCCACCAAGATAGTAGGAATATCGATTTTGTAAATCAAGTGTCTTTGAAATTGCATTGATGAGTCAAGGGATTGGGTTTTTATACGGGGGGACCCAAAACACCGTATTTTTCTAAGTTCCAACACAATGTCGATGGGACTCATGATGATAAGAGTTCCTTTATAGTAAGGAGGAGAATCCTCTAGTTTGTAGTTTGGATCCCTTATACATCCACCCATAGAGATTACATGCATGGGCAAGTATAGGAGATCCCCAATCTTTTCCAATGGAAATGTAGTATTTATATAGATTCAAACTTCTTGATTATGAAATGGGTAAAGGAGAAATAAACCAAATATTAAGGGCTCTGTTACCCTTGAGAAATGTATTCTTTTTTGAGGCACAAGGCCCATACCATGTGGTTTTGAGACTTATTGTTTGGGCCATCAAAATATTGGGGAATATAGGGTCTCATTCCTTATATGATGAAGCATATAATTAAAAATGAAAGAATGTTAATAATTTTCAATCCTCTTGAGTCTGGTTTTGGGGGTTGTATATTATTTTACAAATTGCTCGAGTCAATAGTATGTTATGGGAAAATCATAATAGAGATATCCCCAAACACCCTCATATACTCATTCCATCCATGGTGACATTAGTCTCACTAGGATGAGGTATCCCTTTAGACGGGGTCAAATTTTCTCTAGTTGGTAGATATACGATCATATACAGCAATAGTAAGGTAAAACATAGAGATATCCCATTTCTATTCCATGGTCAATGAAAGGTTTTCAGCGACCCAAGTAAAAGAAATCATGAACTATGATTTAGGGAAAATGTAATATTCATGATTAGTTTGACCATACTAGATGTAGTTTCTCCACTTAGCGGACACCTTATCATTGTGAGGAGATGTGAAAATAAATTAATGTATCTTTTTACAAGACCAGTGTTTCATGAGAGTATGGATAGATTTTTACTAAGGCCATAAATTGAACCCTATATACTTTATGCCTTGTTTATTTATGCTATTGTTTTTTCCTAAACCACAGAGATGAAGAGTTATATAAGAATATAATTTATCTTTTTTATCAGAATTCTTTTATTGTTTTTTATAATGAAATGTTTTTTGTCTCTTCCACTAGCATTTCATGTCTTTATGATTTGGAAAATTATAGGTACAATGATTAAGGGCATAAAACTTCAACCAATGTACATGATTTTTACGATCATGATTTTTATGGATCGTAGTTTTAGGGGAATGTTACAAAATATAATAATTAGGATACCCAGGGAAAATATTATACCAACATCGTTATGAGCATGTAATCAAAATTCTATAAATCATGGCATGTGGTTTCAGTTCATGAGTAATGATTTAGTAAAATCTTGTTGGGGAAGGCCCATAACACCCTCAGGTTCTGAGTCCTACCATGATGACATCAATCACACAAGTATCATAATTCACTTCCTATATGTAGAATATGTTTCTAGTTGGCATGTAGAATCCATTATTCATGAAAAAAATGGTAAAATTGAATAAAAAAAATTCTTTCCCATGATAAAATAATGTTTTGTGGAAACATGAGGTCCTCACGACATGAAGTGTAATTTATAAATTTGGGTTATTAAAAGATGGTGAAATAACCTCATACTCTGGTCGATTAAGGTAAGGATCAGGTTTTCCATCGATTATGGATTATAATGGGTGATGACTGAGATATTTTGACATTATGTAGTGGGGACTTATTTATTTTTCATTTTTAATGTCATGTGCCAAATACATTCTCCAAACAGTTTAATGACCGGGGGTAAGGATGTTCTTTACTCCATGTAGTTTAAGATCATGAACTATGGATTTTGGATGAATAGGTTTTGGAAATATAAATCTTGGGGTGCATTTTTTTATCCGTTTATATATTGTCATTGATCCCAGGTTTGGAGATCTAGGTGTCACTACATTTCCACTGATAATTGTATTGAATCCCTAACTAGTTATTTAATGAATGTTTCCTTCATAAGTGTGACCACTAATCCTGGATGGGGAGATAATTGTTTTATCATGGATGGTACAAAAACTCAAATAACTAAGAATCACAACATATCCATGATTATTGGAATAATTCCACACATATTTCTTGGATGTGAAAATCTTTGCAAAAGTTTGACCCATAATCAGGGGGAATTTTTTATGTTGATTACTTATACTAGGCCTAGGATTTAAGATCCAATAATTACAATGTAACCAATACTGGTATGAATTGAGAAACACATAGTTTATGAATAGGAAACTATATACACATCTCCAACCCACACGCAACTGGAGACATTTTTTCCATTGAATATTACTTCTGGACCCAGGATTGGAAACCGATGACACTATGTATCATATGATCTAAAGAATAAATACACACATAGTTCTTGAGAAAAAATATAGTTTGTCATAATAAAAAAGATGTTATATCCACAACCTGAATTTAATATTATGTCTATAATTGAGACATAATATCTGGGTGTCACAACATATCCCGAGATGATAGGAATCAAGCCACATGTAGATCATGATAACCCATTTAGATTAATTCTAGGTGGAAATTACATTAGTCCCTCAGTGTGAAAAGTTAATATTGTGGTTGGACCCGAGACCTATGATCTAGGTTTCACTACATATCTCACAATTTTAGAAATCAAGCAACACATAGTTCATGAAAAACCATGAATTTTAACATCATGCTGCAAGGGCATCAGTTCCATGTCATGAAAAGATAATATAGGGGTGGGAACAAAAAAATGTGATCAAGGTGTCACTATGTTTTCGGTGATGGAACGAATGAAGCCACACATAGTTCTACAAAGGGAAACTCTTTACATAGGTCTGACCCATATAAAGATGGGGGAATTTTTCACATTTATTGTTTTAGCTAGACTAGGGAATGAAAATTTGTGATAGACTTCATATCATGTAATTATCAAATTCAATACACACATAGTTCTTGAACAATGATATGGTGGGAGACCAACACTATGGATAGTGGTACTCTTAGGAAAATTCCAATTTAATTCACAATTTTATATAATAGATGGGATATCAATCATGATGTTTAACTTTATTGAGAAAGTAATCATGGTTCTCATTTTATGGTCTTTCATCCTGGACCATGATAAACCTATCATGAACTGATATTCCTTGATTGTATGTAGAATCTCTTACCAAATTCGTAATCCCAATTGACCCATTATTAGTGTGAGAAATAAGGAAATACAAAAGTTCCACTAATATCATGGAGGAAATTAAAGTGGGTTTTATTTTATATCATTTGTGGGATGTCCCAATATATTGGATCTAGTTGTCCCTTCATAGCTCGTTTGTATGAGAATCCTACCTTACATAGTTATAAAAACTAAGTATTTTAGTTTCATGAATAAATGACATCATCTTTGTAGTTTAATATCATATGGTAAGGATGAAGGTGACTCAATGTGAAAGATGGGTAATATTGTGGATAGGTCAAGGAATAAAGATCCGGGTGTCCCTATGTAGCCTATGATGGATGGCATCATCACACACATAATTCCTAAAAATAATTTAGTTTAGTGTCATGCTATGAATAAATCTCCATGCATTTTAATAACTTCATTAATGATGAGTGTCACCCAATGGGGGAAAAATCGAAATTTTTGCACATTATGTTGTATTGTTAATAGGTAGAATATGTTGTGGCTAGGCCTAGGATTGGAGATATGGGCGTCACTACGCATCATGTGTGTCTATAATCGATCCACACAGAGTTACTGAAAGGGAATTCCCTTAATGGATTTGAAACACACATATAGATGCAAGAAATTCATTTCTCTTTTTCCCAGATATAGCTTATGTGGATGAATCATTTGTGGGGTGATGTTTCTTATGAAGTTTAATGTCCTACGATAAAGAAATATCCAGTTCCATTTAACATCATGTGGTTTGGACATGATCCATTAAGTTTAATTTCATGTAGTCCGGACAATTTTGTGTAGATCAACATCAACAAATCAGGATGATGAATGCAGTCCTGTTTTAATTATATCTACATAGACTTCTTCCATTCATTTTTACATCACATGGTTAGAAAGTATCATGGTCTTATAAAATCATGTGAAAAGGACATTGTATAATGAGAGGGTTGAATTCTCTAGGCTGTTTTATAGAAACCATGATATTCTTAGAGGTACCCTTTATGAAACATAGAAACATCGATGTTCGGTCCGAGAATTTATGTGTAATTCCAAGGTAAAATATATTTTTGTTTCCTTAGGAATTTAGTATAAACACCCTTCTCAATATGAAGTATGGGAATATGGGAATAAATTCAATCTTTACCCATATTTGGATATAATAATTTGAATTAAAACATCTAATCAATAAGATCGTTTTCAGGATGCATAGATAACATGTCATTAGTGTCTGTTAGGATCTTATGATCCTAGGTGTCGGGTAATAGAGGATGAAACCATGTGCTTCTAACAATAGGGTGAATTTATTATTTATAGGTGACCCTCATATCCCTAATAAGGGGGTTTCTATCCTCTAATATATGAAAATTAACTTACATATTTTGTATAATGTAATGAATACACTACCTATCTGACCCATTAAGAATCTCATAATTTAAAGTTGAACTTATTTAGAGTATGTGGGGGAGGATGTTTCTGGATAACTCTCTCAATATATTCATGTTATCCCTTTCTTCATTAGTACTATAAAACATTACATGGTGTCACCGCACTGGTTTCCTCTCTGGGTTACCTGCTGACCGCAATGAATTGCTACATATGGTTGACGGGGCACTATATATGGTTATCCTTGATGTTATGAGAATACTTTTACATGACTTTGACTGATTTTTTATCACCTATCTATATGAAGGTGTCTCAGTAAGTGGTGGATTTTTATTTACATTGTAGACATCACCATGCTGAGGGTGACCATGGATGATTATATAAGTAGAGTACATACGATCCATATCCACGGTACCATGAGGAGGAATATCACAGAAATGATCTCCTTATACTTCGATTGAAGAGTTGGTGCACCAATGGGGTGTTGGGAATGTGTCTCAAACAACCAGATGGACACTCGAATATAGAATTTTATGGATATGATCCTCATTCTATATTGTGGCCAGAATATATCAACTTGTCTTTTGGGATTCTATCGAGAAATGATCATATTGTATGATGGCTGCTAGAATATATTGATAACCATGTCATGCTATGGGAATATGATCCTACTATTTAGAAGATACTATAGTATGTAGAAGATATTATATATTTTTGGTAGGGTTATTCATCACCCTATAGGTATTTTTCGTAATATTATAGTCAATTATAGAAAAAGTGGGTATTTGATCCTGGTCCATATATGAATTCCCTTCTAGAATATGTCGATGAATCCCCTGAATGGAAGAAGTGTATTGAACCTCCTCCGGCAAGCTATAATAATATTTTTTTGTATCTTTTCCAACATTAATATTAGCCTTTAACAAGGCATTTTACATTCTCACTTGGCGATTCCCATCAAAAATGAGTGAATGAGCTTGATCTTAGGACTTTGGAATATAACTCTTGAAATTTTAGAAATGAAATTGTTCCTTTCCCATGGCATGTGACACCCCCACATTGTGATCCCTACCCATAATAAGGATTTTAGCCGGAACCTAGGCATTTGTAATTTTCTAATGGTTTTTTTGGATACGAATATAAACCTATCATAAGGCACGTGTTGCTCTCACTTTGTGAGCCCTGATATGAAAGTGAAAAAGAACTTGGTATTATACCACTTACTTTATAGAAATATTTTTACAATCCTATTAGAATGGTGTGAGGATATAACATGCCTATCAAGTACCCACTTGTTCATAATGATCAGTGTGTTGTGAGGCTCTTGTTTTTAGGATAAAAATATATGTATATCCCATCATCTTCACCATAATATACCGACAGAACTCTTCTATTGCTGTAAAAAATAATTTTAACATCAACTAGGTATTCATGTGAATATATTTAATTTTTTTCATCTTCTAGTATATTTTGGTTGATTCTATTGATTGAAATGGGGATATACACCCACCCATTTCCACCTTGTACGGTCCTAATACGTAGATGAACATTATAAATGAGGTTATGGATTTTCAATGGCCCCATTCTTGCTTCTTGAATATGGAAGTTGACATTGTTTGAACTACTAGGGATATGAGCCTCCTCCCATGGACTATACCCTAATGAATTCTAGAAGGAGTTCTTGATGGATAGATATGAGTGTTTAGGTAGGTGAGTAGTTAGAGAAAACCCTTAGTAGAAAAAATAGGAGAAATGTAGATTTTATTATATTGATGGAATAGAGGCCATACTGTACTGGTGGTAGATCTTGAAACTACATTTTCCAACTGATCATGATGATGTCCCTCATGTATTGAGATTCTGTACTATCTAAAATCATATGACTGGGATGTATAATGTTGTGTTTATAATTTTTTGGTAAGTATGAAGCCAAGTATTTTAAAATCATAAGGCCAAGATATAACGTGTGGATAAATATTCCAGAAACAATGATTTGGTCATGAAAATTAGCATCAGGAATCTCCAGTTTATTGTTCAGTTTAACGTCATTTGACTAGGTTTTTAGTTGTGAAATTTAACATAGTGTGACTAAGACTTAATCCATACCATTTCACATCATTCATTAATGGTTAAAGGTGTTTAGATTAACAACATGTGGTAAGGACGTGGGAAACAGTGGCGTTTAGGGTCATGTTGAAAGAAGATTATCCTTACATTTTAACATCATGTGGTATTGAAAATGATGAAGATCATGTTAGGATAATGACTCTTATATTGGATCTTGGATGAATCACATGAATATTTAATAAGTTTCAATATAGTTTCACTATATCTGGTTTTCACATTCTAATCTCACCAACCAATCATTACAGATAAATAAACTTTATATGTTCTGTCCAATACCTTGTTGGTAGGGGAAATGGTTTTCATGTCATATCAACCATTCCTCACTCATATTACTAAATGTTTGAAGTTTGATCTAATCATCCTCAATGGATTAATCAAAATACATTGGGAAATTATTATTTTTTGACGAAATATGATTTGTTAAACCTTAGGTCGAATGATAGCCACCCATCCCTGGGAGGTATGTGGACCATGCACCACAACACAACTTGTGTTTTTTAGTCAAAATGCACATATGATATGAGAATTGATTAAGGTGATAGTAAATTTTATAACCCCACACCCATAGAATGAATCCAATACTACTACTTTCCATGTTTTCCTTTTTAATTATCACCTAAAATACCAACACAGTCAAAGGTACCTTCTATAGATGCCAAAATGATAAAACCAATCAATTTTTTCCTATACGAGATGAATAAGTCCGGCCAACCTTATGTGACTTAGATGACTGTATGCGGGCATTCTAATACTATTTAGGAGTCTTCTACATGGGATTTGGTGATAATTACTCAGATCTATTTAATAAACTATTTTTATAGAAATAATCGATATGCTTCTACTCTCGAATGAAGTATCTCATTTGATGGATTGGTTCTGTCATGACCTGTCCCTCAGGGCCCATACTTTGACTACCCCATACCTGCCTTCTATAGGCCAAGGGTTGGTGATAAGAACCAGAAAGGCGTATCCCTAAAACAGAAAGGCATTGAAATTATACTTGTATAAACACACAATCCAAGAACACAATAAGATGAAACCACAAAGTAAAACTGTAGTAGAAAAGGTGTGTACTGAAAGTAAATGGGGAAGCATAAAATCCAAATAAAAAGGTACAAGTAGAACTGGAAAACATAAAATAGCTCCAGGATTCATCCACTAAGGATCCTACCTGAAGGGTAGGTATAGCTCGTCTCCACTTCTATCCACGTCATCCAATTTCCTCATTGTTCTACCTAGTCTTGGATCACTCAAGCCTCAGCCAAGCTTCTCTTTATCTACACAAGACAAAACATTGTGTGGGTGAAGCCCGTGCAGCGGTGAGTATAAAAATACATAGTAGGGACCCACAAACCCCCCTAAGGTCACTCAGAAATTTCAAAAAGGAAAACCAGAAATAATTATCTCGATCACAAGCATAAAGAAAAAGACTCAACTCAATCCAGGTATAAGTAGATAATAGAAGTATAGATTATTATTCAAGAAGTTATATCATCTTATACTATTGAGAGGAAAAACTACAGACCATACGGAGTCTGAACCACATAGGATCGGTAGGTACTAATCCCTACAAGACCCACACCAGATCTGACCCACCCAGAGTTGATAGTTAATAACCTCGCAAGACACTCACAGGATCTGACCCACGTAGGATCAGTATGCGCTGATTCACACAGGATCGCTATGAATTGACCCACACATGATCTGAACCACACAGGATCGATATGTCACTAATCTGCGATGGGCCGCTCTAACGTTGGTCCTCATCAGGGTGTGTACTTCTGATCCACACACAATTTCTAGGTGTTAACCCACACATGATCACTCGGTACTGATATCTTTGTGATATGACTCTAACATCCTTCTCACTGCCAGCCACTGGATTCCCGCTTAATGTACACATGATTCTAGGAGTACCGCTCCTCAAGCCATCAGTCGTATTTCAATAGGCACGAAGACCCATGAAGATGTAACCTGATGATCTATCATGTTATAAGTGTTCCAGTGAAACAGATAGTGTGACAACCAGATGCTCAGTGTATAAGTTATTGGCATTTTAGTGTCCACCACCTAGTTGGATTCAGAGTCAATCCAACTTGGATGTACTCTAACGTTCTTCAAATATATCATGGAGCTTTTCAAAAGTCCAACCTCTCTCCAAGGATCCCAGTGCCGCAAATAGTTCATAAAACAGATGTCTGGTTCTCAAGTTAAAGCCTTTTAAGCATTTATGGGCTTTAGATGGGTCAGGATCTGGGCCAACCAGACCTGGGACGACCCGACCCGCTCCGGGTCCGTCCTTGTCGGGGCCCTTGGCTGGGCACAACACGATGCACGGTCTGGCCCGCTACATAGCCTATCCCACGCAATGGCCACGTTGTCCCCCTCCTGAATGGCGCAAAGAGTCGTTCAGTTTATTTAACGGCGGCGCGAGGTGGTGTCGCCTTATCACCCGGGGGACCCACAGGAGGCAGGTTCCACTCCATCTCACCACGACTTCCTTCAGTGCAGTGCATGATGGAATGCTTCCCCCACCTTCGCGTTCGGCCACCTATCTTTCCACAATGTCACCATGCGGCGTTGCTTTTCCACCAAGGCTGGCGGTTGCCGGCTGCTGCTCCTGTCCGTAGGCGATTATTCTGTGGGGCTTCAATGATGCTATAGAGCACAATTTTCACTTCCTCTCACTCTACGAGCTCCTTGGTATTCTTCCATCATTACGAGGCTCATAGATTTCATATTTTGATGAGTTGAATAATTTTACCCTAAAGAACGCAACATGAACGAAGAGGTCGAGGGTCCGAGCATTGTTTATTTGGCCCGCTCCCTCCGCATTAGCATTATATCTAGCTGAAGATTATTCAATTAATCTTTAATAAATATCCCCAGTTCAAATCCCCTACAATGACCACCCACAAAATCTAGAATGAGGAGAAGAAATCATGGGAATTTGTTTAATTAAAAGGAAACCCATACCTGGTGAACCATTAGAGGTATTGCAGTCATTGGCAGATTGAGAGTCTTTGTCGGAGTGAGGTCATTAGAGTTATTCAATCCTGGATCATCGTCATCCAATATTATGTCCTACCTTGGTGGAAGACGTCACATCACTTCACCAGAGGTTCCTTTCTTGGTGAAGCTTTGTCAAAATTTCACCCTAAACCTCACCTAAATAGAGTGGTAAAAGGTGTGTAACGTGCCGAGAAGTTAATGAGGTTCATTTAATGAGTGAACCTCTGAATTCCCAAATGGCATGGTTAAAAATAAATGATATTCAAGACATTAATTGGCTTTACAAGTCCCTGGCCCCCACCACTTCTACTCATCCACTAGACAAAAATAAATAACAAACTTCTTATATTATTTAATTAATCTTTTGTAAAGTCCAAAATTAATCTTTTTCTCCCGACCTACTATGGTGGAAGTGATGCTTCCCATAAGCGAATATCGATGCTACAGATTCAACGATTCCATCTGATTTATAATATGATCACTTATTCAAAAGATAGAAAATGTCATGCGTTCCATTACTAAACATACCTTAAAAAAAGTTCAATAATTGATTTCGGGCATAGCAGGACTCGGAATCACACACCGTCAATTTTCATATAATCTTAATAATCATAAATAATTTAAAAAAATTACATGGAATTTCTAGGTCTTCACATTCTCCCCACCTAAGGGATTTTCCTCCCAAAAATCTAATTTATAACTAAGGGAAAAAATGGGGGTACTAAGCATGCATCTAAGCCTCCCACTCCCATGTGTTCTCTTGGAGATTCCTATTCTACCAATGAACTCTCAAAAGAGGAATCGACCACCCACAAAGGACCCTCTCCTATCGATCCTCTATATCTAAAGGAAATTCTACAATCGTTGCCCCATTGTCAATGTCCATCTCTCCCTAGTAGATAATGTGTGATGGATCATGCACATTTCTACTTATATGAAACACATGGAATACATTATAAACCGAGTGCATATGTGGGGGAAGATCTTGAGGGTATTCCACCTTGCCTTCTCTGTTGAGGATCTGTAAAGGTCCGATGAGCCTAGGAGATAGCTTGCTACCCTGGCCAAACCTCTACTATCCTCGTTCAGGTGAGACCCTTAAGAAGGCATCGTCTCCTTCCTCAAACTGCAAGGGTCTCTGTCTCTAGTTGGTATAATACTTCTGCCAACTCTATGAAATCTTCATCCGCTCTAGGATGATTTGTACATTCTTTATGGTTTCTTGAACCAACTCAGGACCCATAAGTGCTGACCCTTCTATGTATATCTAGAAAAGAGGAGACCTTCATGAATGTCCTTAAAAATACTCAAATGGGGCCATGCCGATGGTGGAGTGATAAATATTGTTGTATGAAAACTCTACCAGGGGAAGGTGGTCCTCCCAACTAAGGCTGAAATTGAGGTCACAAGAATGAAGCATATCCTCGAGTGTCTGTATAGTCTGCTCCATCTGACCATCTGTCTAAGGGTGAAAGGCGGTTCTCAAGTGTAGATGAGTTCTGAATGCCTCCAGAAATCCCTTCCACAAGTGGGATGTAAAACATGCATCGCGCTGTGATACGATCGTCGACAGAACTCCAAAAATCCGCACTATCTCTTGTACATGGAGTTATCCCAATCCTTCTTACTGATCCCTTTTCTTAGATGGGTTGGAAGTGGGCCGACTTGGTGAGTCATTCAACAATCACCCAGAAGGAATTGTGGCCCCTGGATGTACATGGTAGTCCTGTCATGAAGTCCATGGAGATACCATCCCACTTATACTCAGATACCTCAAGTGGATATTCTATGCCCGCTAATACCTGACGCTCGACCTTAACTTTTTGACAAGTGAGGCACCACGATACAAACTCTACCATTGCCTTTTGCTTTTCTAGCCACCAGTACTGAAGCAGGAGATCCTGGCACATCTTTGCCACTCCTTGATGTACCTCTAATGAGGATTTATGGAACTCCCTCAACACATCCTCCTCTAGAATTACTAGTACTATAGTGCACCCTCGAAAGTGAAAGACGTGCTCCCCACCTTCAAAAAATCCTTCCAGAGACCTTCTTGAGAGAATATGAGCACGTTTGGCCTCACAGTCAATGTCCCCAATCTGTTCCTTCTGAAATCACTGATGAAGTGGTAGAGTGATAGTCATAGACTGGAGGTAAGCTTCTCAATCACTATCTATGAAGGATATCTGAAACATGGCTAGCTGCTATGTTGCATCACTCAAGAAACTGTAGACTAGACTACTTGCTGAGAGTGTCTGCTACTAAGTTCCCCTTTCTAGGAGTATAGAATATCTCAAAGTCATAGTCCTGAAGGTAATCTGTCTATCTCCATTTTCTCAAGTTTTTATCCTTTTATGATATTATATTCATGAGACTCTTGTGATAAGTGTAAACAATAAACCATTCACACATCAATTAGTGCTGCCACATATTCAGCGCAAAGACCATTGTTGCTAACTCCAGGTCATGGGTATTTTAGTTTTTCTCATGCTATCTCAACTACCATAATCCATAGGTGAGCACTTCTTGCACCTTCATCAGAACACAACCTATTCCGGTCCTGATGCGTCGCAGCAGACTACATGCCCAACTCCCTCTTCTGGAAGCCTCAATATGGGAGCACTCATCAATCTCTTCCTCACCTTCTGGAAACTATGATGAGACTTCTCTATCCACATGAAAGTTTTTCCCATCTTTGTCAAAGCTAAAAAGGGATCTGCTACCCTGTAGAAGTCAGGAACAAATCTCTAGTAGTAACCAAAAAATCCAAGGAAACTCCGCACATCGGTCCCTCTTTTGGGTGGTTCCCAAACAAGCACTACCTCTACCATTTCTGGATCCACGACGACTCCAGCCTCTGAGATAATGTTCCCCAGGAAACGAGCATCATGAATCTAGATTTCTCACTTAGAGAGATTTCCATAAAGTTGTTTCTCTCATAGTTTATCAAGAACTCTCTGCAGGTGCATAGAGTGCTCCTCCTCCAATCCCAAGTATATCAAGATATAGTCAATGAAGACCACTAGAAAGAGATCGAGGAATTGCAGAAACATAATTTTCATGAGCCACATAAACACTGCTGGAGTGTTGTTCACACTGAAAGACATCACAAAGAACTCGTCATGGTAATACCGACATCTGAAGGATGTCTTTGGTATGTCCTTGTCCCATACTCCGAGCTGATGATAACCCGATCTAAGGTCTATCTTCAAAAACAAACGAGATCCATTTAGCTTGTCAAAGAGATCGTCAATTCTCGGTAGTGGATACTTGTTCATAATGGTCACCTAGTTCAGGAACCGATAGTCCACACAAATCTTCCATCTCCCATCCACCTTTTTTGTGAACATGATCAAGGATCCCAAGGAGAAACATCGGGCCTAATGAACCCCTTTCCTTGAAAGTCCCCCAACTATACCCGCAACTCCCAAATTTCTACGGGAGACATCCGATTTGCAGGTTATAGATATCAATGCTATCTTGGGGTACAGGTCGATGTGAATGTCTACCTTTCATCATGGTGGTAGTCCTAGAACATCATCAAGAAAGACATCAGCATACTGGTCTACCCCTACAGGATAACTTGGACTCCTCACATTAACTGCTCCGAGTGTGATGCTAGCCATCTGATTAGTAATCTACTGCACCATCCTCCAAGAAATTCCATCTTGTACTACAATGGTTCCTTTCTCAATAGTGTAGGAAAACCGGATCCCATCTTTGTTGACACACCATACTTTGTGCCTAAAACCGTTGATCTGAGCATGGACTACAGGAAGCCAGTCCATACCAAAGATGGCATCATAAGGCCTCGACGCTGCTGCTAGTATATCTCTACCAAAGCTATCACCTCCTAGAGTAAGATCACACTATAGGATACAATGTGAAATCATAGAATCATCTCCTGTAGTAGTCTCTAATCATAAGGATTGCACCAATGGCTCTGTCCAAATCATTGAGCTCTGAACAAGTGTCGTGGAAATTAAAGAGTGATCGGAAACTATGTTTATAAGTACAACATATTGGATGGAATAGACATAGATCATACCTCTAATCATCTTTATGCATCGTGGTCATGGGCCTCAGCTACCTGAACCTGTGCTTGCCCCTGTCCACCTACTCCTTGTGGTTGGGGTGGACCTCCTGGTGGTGGTGGTGGTAGAACCTCAAATCACCTCCCACCACCTACTTCACGTCCTACTCTTCTTCCTCATCCTCTATACTATGGACCTCCTTTCTCGAACCTCATCCAAAACCATGGAGGTACCTAGACTGTCTACTGATTGTCAGTACGGCGGGTCGGGCAGTCGTAATCCATGTGGCACTGCCACTACACGGGAATCACACTCATCCTCCTAGCTAACCGCTGACCCTGTATCCCAGGGTCGTCCACCAGACGGTCTGGCCGGCTTGGTCCTCTACATCATATGACTATTGCCTCCTGTAGATGAATTAGCTACATGTTGTCCCATAATGGATCTAAGTGTCGATGTCTTCTCACCTATGAAGCTATCCACCAATAATTCTTGCTCAAGCACTCCAGCCTACTATGGGATATTCAATGATATCATCAAATTTATGATCTCTCCTCGGTGACCCTTCCCAAAGGTTTGGGATCTAAGGAAAGGGTATAACACCAAGTCGGTAGAGTAGCGCGATAGGTCAATGAATCTCGCTGAGTATTGGTCCCTTGATAAGTTGTCCTGCTGTAAGTGAAACAACTCCTGGATACGCACTGAGCATAGTTTCCAAAGAACATACATCACCCTGAAGAGTCTCTCAAAGTTCATTTAGGTGAGGGCCTCCTTGTCATGTGTTTGGAGCATCAGGCTACACCATCTCCCTGAGGTTCCCAGGAAAAGGCTATCATCTAGGATAACCATCTTCACTACTGGTGTTTCAACTAAGCAAAAAACTCTAGCAACAGCCTCCAGATAGTACTCAACAGACTGGGGATATGTATCACCTTGAACCCTCAGAGGCCTCTAAATATGGAACTCATGCAACATTCTCAATCAGCCTACATGGTATATTAGTGGGGCTGGTGGAATCTTCTTACCAACAGGTGGTGCTGGTGCTGGTGCACCACCTGAAGGTACTACCACAGTAAGAGGGCCCTGCATGGAAGCCTCATCACTCAGAGGGCCATCTTCGTATACTCTATCAGGAATCCTGGCAGGCTTTCTACACGGCGACATCCTAAGAAGAAATAGTTGCATCACGATCAATAATTTATACCTTGTGAGATGACTGAAAAGGGATCAATGTAAAAACATTTCCATAAGACACACAATCTGTATTTTTTGTACTAAGTCGAAAATCAGAATTTAGGGACCTGGTGTATGGATAAGCCGACCTTCGCAAAAAAACTAGACTCATGAAAATGAAAATCATATTCGAAACAATTAACATTATTTCTCCATTAAAAAGATCAGAGTCCTTGTTCTTCAGTATAACCTCCCTTTGATACCATATTATCACGACCTGTCCCCTAAGGCCCATACTGTGACTAACCCAAGCCCACCTTCCATAGGTCAGGGGCTAGTGACTAGCACCAGAATGGCGTATCTCGAAAACGGGATGGAATTTCCTTTAAACTTGTACAAACAGACAATCCAATAACACAATAAGATGCAACCACGAAGTAAAACTACAGTAGTAAAGGTGTGTTTTGAAAGTAAATTCGCTATAATACTAGACAAAATGAAAGGTACAACTACAACATTAAACCTGAAATTAGCTCTTGAAATCATCCACTGAGGATCCTACCTAATGGTAAGGTACAACTTGTCTCCACTACTCTCCACAGTAGCCAATCTCCTCAATGTACTGTCTGGTCCTCGCACCCTCAAACCTTAGCCAAGCTGGTCGTCGTCTGCACATGACACACCAAGGTGTGGATGAAGCCCGTGCAGGGGTGAGTATAACAATACATAGTAGGGACCCTGAGACCCCCTAAGGTCTCTTAGAATTCCAAAAAGGAAAACCACAAAGCTTTATCTCAATCATAATAACAATGCAAAAGAATCAGCTCAATCAAGGTATATGTAAAGCATAGAGGTACAAATGATTTGTCGAGAAGAAAGATCATATTAATCTGTTAAGAGTCCCTTTTGCTGAACATAAGGAGTCTGAACCACATAGGATCGTTAAGTACAAAACCCCCGAAATACCCACACAGGATCTGACCTGCCATAAGTCGATAGGTACGAACTGCCGCAAGACCAACAACGGATCTGACCCACACAGGATCACTGAGTGATGACCCACATAGGATCTAACCCACACAGGATTGGTATGTCGCTAATCCACGATGGTCCGCTCTAAGGGTGGTTCTCTTAAAGTCTCATACTACTAATCCACACAGGATCGCAATGTGTTGATGCACATAGGATCTCTAGGTTGTTACCCACACATGATCTCTTAGTACTATCCTCCGTATGATTTGTCCCCATCCTCTGCCTCAATGCTTGCCACTGGATTCTCGTTCATAGTATGATTGATTTATGGAGAACCACTTATCATGCCACTAGTCATATTTCAAATAGCATGAAGTCCAAAAAAAATTAACCCCATGATCTATCACGTTATATGGGTTCCAATGTAGTAGACGACACATCCACCAGATGCCCTGTCTGTATGTTATTGTCATTTTAGCGTCGATAACCCTATTAGATTCGGAGTCGATCCAACCCATTCAGACACTAACATTATCCAAAACTCTCATGGAATATCTCAAAAATAATGTCACTCTCCAATAATCCTAGCATTGTAGACAGTTCGTCAAAGGGACATCTAGTTCTTAACATATGACCTTTTATGCTTTTTTTGGGCCCGAGACGGGTCTGGGTCTGCACCGACCCAGCAGGGGCTAGCCCGACCTGGTTCAGGCCTCCCTCGCTCAAGACGGGTCAGACCATGCCCGGTAGGGCGGGGCTGTGGTGGGTTCAGCCTACTGGGCCGCGAACCAGCCTGGCATGCCTGCTGGGTGCGGCCCGCTGGGCGGTTCAGCCAGATGGTCGGTGCGACCCATGCCGGGGTCGCGTGGTCCGTCTCAAGAACGGATCAAAGATATATTTGGTTAATTTATTGTCAGCACCAGGTGGAATCGCTTTGTCACCCGTGGGACCCACAGGAGGCAGGTCCCTTCCCAGCTCGATGTGACTTTGAAGCTGCGACTTCCTTCAGTGCGGCGTGTGATGGCACACCGCCACCACCTCTACGTATGTCCACTGCCGGATGCCTGTATGACCACAGTGGATCCAAGAAGCACCACTCTTCCACTACGGCCAGTGGTTGCTAACTTCTACTCTCATCTACGGATGCCAGTTTCTGGCATCGCCGCTTCTTCCACGAGGCTTCGGTGATGCTCCAGAGATCCATTTTCACTTCTACTCACGTCTATGGGCTCCTTGGGATGTTATCATCGATCTGAGGCTCCCAAATTCCATATTATGATAATTTTAAGAATTTTCCCTCGAAGGATTCAATATAAACGAAGGGGTGCAAGGTCCGGTCCTTGTTTGTTTGGCTCACAGCCTCCGCATTAGCATTATAACAAGTGAGAGATTATTAAATTCATCATTCATAAATAAACTATGTTTAAATACCCCAAAACAAACATCCGAAAAAATAATAATGAGGAATAAAAATCATGGGAATTTATTGAATTAAAATAAAACCCCTACCTCATGAACTGTCAGAGGTATCACGATCATTGGCAGATAGAGAGTCCCTGTCGGTGTGAGGTCGTTGGCGTTCTTCGATCCCAGATCATTTCCACCAAATCTCTTGTCCTCCATCAGTGGAAGATGTCACATCACTTCACTAGATGTTTTTTTCTTGGTAAAGCCATGTCACCCCCCTCCCAGGCTGCACATAAATATAAGGGTGGAAAGTGAGTAACGCACCGATGAATTAATGAGGTTCATTTAATGAATGAACCTCTTAATTACCCAATGCTGTGGTTACAAATAAAGGACATTCAATCCATTAATTGGCTTGAAAAGTCACCTTTCCCCACCTCCACCGCTCATCCGCTGGAGAAAAACAAATAAAATAAAATGTTTCGTTATTATATTATTCATGTGTGATGTACAAAATTTATCTTTTTCTCCTTACCTAATAAGGTTGAAGTGACACTTCCCTAAAGAGAATCTCGGTGCTATGGATTCAAAAGTGCCATCAGATTTTTAATCCGAACACCGGTTCAAAATATAGGCAACGTCGTCAGAGCGTTATTGAACATACCTTAAAAAATATCAAAAATTAATTCTAGCCACACCGGGACTCGGAATCACGAGCCTTCAATTTTCACAGACTCTTAATAATCCAAAATAATTTAAAAAAAATCCTGGAATTTTTTGGGTCTTTAAAGGTTGATGATATGATTTTTGATGGGATGATGAATGATATACCATTAGTGGGGAAATTTCCCATATTACAGTCTGAGGGGGCGATACCCATGGATCTTTTTGTGGTGTTGGAACCTGTATTTATGATGTTCCCTTTAGTGACCTTTAGTTTTCATATGTTAACATTATGTAACATTTTCCAAATATTAATCACAGTGAAAAACTAATTCTCAATGATAGTATTATCCTAGTGCCTTTGGAAACATGGAAACATAAACACTGATACATAAGTGAGCTAAATTGTATTTATACAGGTTCTTCCTAACAAGAACACTTCTTAAACATATAATATTTAATGAATATACTCATAACATGGGTACGTTAACATAAAAGGGGTGATCTTAGATTATAATAAGGGGTAGACAAGGGATATTTGTAAGCATAAACAAAAGGGTATGTTAATGTGATCATAATATTACAGGTTCATACCCTACATTGAAAATACCATAAACATAAATAATTAAATAAATTTTGGAAGTCAATAAGACATGAATCATAAGTGAATAAAGATAATTATCCATGAAATCATAATAAAACAACAAGGAATGAAATTTTGGCAGAAACATAAACATATAATAAAATTCCCCATAAGTTAGGGCACATTTTCACCACATAATAGAGAACTTCTTGGGAATACACCAACCGTTCAGTACATACCACCATCACTAGTCACATTTCATTCCCTATAATGGATCGATGTTAACAATCTTCCCATTGTAGATCTAGATTCCCCATGTTCTCATATTGGATCCAGTTTCCCCCATCACCAGTAGTGGATAAGCCAATCAACATGAATAACACCATTTTCTCACGAAATATGAATCTTTACCCAATGCATTGGATGGATATATAGGTCAAACCTATTTCATAAATAAATCATGCATACATATGACACATGATCATAAAAAATCATTTAATACACCATGAAATGAATTGGTTTTCATAAACATGGAATCATATCATCAGATATATGAAAAGGAAAAGGTTTCATACTCATATCATCAAATTCATAACCTATTAAAAGAAGTGGGATTCATAGCTATATAATGGATGAAAATGAAATGTTTTTCATAAAATGTAACTTGTGAAATAGAAATGGGTTTCATAAAAACCATTCTATAAAAAACCATTTAGATAAATAATCAGAGTGGAACCTTTAGATCATTTCTCTAGAAAGGAATGAGTAAAAAAAATATATGTCATCTATGTTAGAAAATAAATTTCATGTATCTTCAAAAAATATTTATGAGGAACATATCCTTTATTCATTAAACAATGATTTTAAAACATGAAACCATTTTCATTGAAAATAAATATCAGAAGTAATAAAGAAAACTTGAATGAATATTTAAAACCACTCCATTTAAAACACTTTGAAAACTTATAATGAAAGATTGCAAACATTTTAAATACCATTTCAATTTTGTGTATTTGAAAACAAATCATGGATTAATTGAAATCCAAAAAACATTTTTATACTCTATTTTCCATGAAAATCATCTCAAAATAACATCTTCCAAGAAATTGATATTTTTTGAATTTTTCCTTTGAAAGCATTGTCTTTTAAATTCATGGTAGGTGTCTCAACGAAGGAAAATTGGGAAAAAACTACATTAGAAATTTGGTAACATTTGAAACAAAGACCCCATGAAAGTAATATCATTAAATGGATATATGATTATAGATATATTTATTGATAATAATTATAGATTATATTTATGGTTAGTATATACACCACACAATTGAAATGAGTGATGAATAAGGCAAAAATCACATAAAAAAAGTGAGACTAGAAGTCCCAAATCCTTAAGTGTTAACTCTCATCATACTCATAAAAAATGAATGATTAATAAATATATGTTAATTATACAAATTTTATAAAATATTATTCATATATCTAATACAATATATGGTTTCATATCACCAGTTTATTAACACTACCATGTTAAGGTTATGTTTCAGGTAATATCTTCTTTATTCCTCACCCGTGTCTTAATTTGTTATATTTTTTGTCCTCATAATTTTATCATTATATAAGGAATGTAAACCATTATATAAATATCTTGTATCTTTACTAAAAATTTATTTATAATAATCTATGAATCATATAAATATGAATGGAATACATCATTTCTTGAGATAGTTTTCCTTACGTATGCAGAAAATTATTATATTCAAGGAAAAAACATAATGGACATTTATGATTATATGTATATATAATAATTATAGTAGAATTATAATGTTATATATATTATATAAATCTGCTGAACCTATTTTTAATTCATTCCATGTTGAGGGTGGATGAATAACATCGTTTTGAGGAGGGGAAGTCCACACATATCCAAAAAAATTATAAATTTTAAACCAAATGGAAAGAATGAAGGTATGTGTTATATAATTATTTGGGAAAAATAAATACATTCAAAATATCATGTGCATGTATATATATATATAGCAAATATTCCATTATAATTCCAAAACATGAGAGGTGGTACAAGAAAACCAAACAACATTGTTTTGTGAGGTGACAGTTCTCCATACACAAAAACGGTATGTTTGTTACTTATTAAATGAAAATGTGTATAATTGAAGATAAATAACATTGAATAAAAAATTATTTTTAAATTTTGGAGTATAATGGTAATGTAATATATTGAAATAAAAATATTTTATGGTGTGGATAATGAATATAAATCAAAATATAATGTGGAAGGATGTTACATATTCTTTGGGTAACTCCTTTTGGTTTTCAGAAGAGGGATTTATTTGATTGATTTAATCCATCATGGGGGATTTTATTATGAATGAAGGTATTTTTACAATATTTAGGCATATTTATTTCTGAGCCAAATTTAATTAGAGATTTGAATAATTTGGAGTGGTGAGTTTATATTTATAGTGTTGGAGGAGTGGAATTGTTGTTAATTTTTGGAAATAGAATTCCACAAATGTTTTCCCAATGAAATATCACCCTAATAAGTTTAACAATCCATTAAAACGGAGGATAGGGTTGAAATATTAATATCCATTGGTTTTTTGACATGTTCATATCATGTTTTGTGCCTTATGTTTTTTGGGTTAGTACTTTATTAAGTTAATTTCTCCCTTAATCCATGTAATTAATTTTATTGACATTCAATAATCATAATTTTCAAAAAATATGTTGACCATATTATAAATTTTAACCTTTTATAATTTCAAATATTGAATCTATTTTTTTATTAAAAACACAAATGTGGAAATAATTAATTTTAAAGTAATACGTTGGACATGTCTTAACAATAGTTTTTGAGAAAAACATTTAAATGTTTGGAATGTTTTGATATCGAGTTTCAATGTGAAATTAGTTCCAATGAGATAAATTGAATTTATTATTATACAATTAATCACATTATACTTTTAAACCAAATTAAAATATTACTTTAATATATAAATAAATAAAATGAAAAATAAGTAATGAATTTAAATTAATATTTTTCACTATTAATAGAAAAATGGAGATTTTTTGAAAAATACCTAAACGTAACCCTTATATAATTTCTAGATTATAAAAAAAATATTTTCCCATATATAAATTATAAATGTTTTTTTAAAGTCACTATTTATTGAATAGATAAAAAAAGAGAATTACATGATTTTTAATGATGAAATATTATTACAGTACTTCTCATAAAAATAAAAAATCACAAGGAAATTCATCCTTCCAAGTGATGTCATGGTTATCTCCCTTGTTAGAAAGAGAATCTACAACAGTGTTCACCTTATGAAAGGAATGAGTGGCAATGTAGTTGACTTCCAGAAGTGAAGCAAGACAATTCATCCCTTGAGTGGTAAGCTGCCATACAAGATGCACCACACCCTTCATAATATCTTGGACAATAGTGGTTGAATCACATTCCATAAAAATATTATTCCAAACCATGTGTTTGGAAAATTCAATAGCATATATAACCCCAATCATTGCTGCTTCCAGAGACGAGGATGTACCACAACCACCAATGAAGCATCTATAACACAGGCCAAGAAAGTTTCTAGAAATAACACCACATCTTGTAGGTCTCGGGTCACCATAACTCGTGCATAAATCCCAAACACATCATTTAACATCTGTTGATAAATCTTGAGAGGGGTTCCAATACAGGATTCTATGTCATTTAAAATCTTGGAATTCCAGAAGAAAAATTTGTGACCATGTAATCTCACCCAGACTGGAGCCATCGTATTCTTATATGTGTGTGGTTTAAAGGAAAAATAACATCCAGAATGTCTAAGAACACCATGTTTGAGCCGAATGTTTCCTAGTTTCCAGACGCGGTCAAGCTCATCCTATGAACTTAATAAAATATGAACATAACCTTGTCTGATTGGAACAAGCATCTAGTCTGGAATGCCCAAAATATGTGCAATTATTGGATTAAGATCCTTTGCTGACCATGGTTTATCCCTTTTGAGATATGAAATGTGCCCCATAATTGAAAACATGCACAATTGAAAACGTTTCTGTAGAGCCTCAAAATCATCTTCAATTGAAAATCATCCTTCTTCCAACTTCTTGCAATGTGATAGTTCGTCGAGCTTTTTTTTCACAGATCTGTACCCTTTAGGGCCTATAGGATAAAAGATTTATTTGGGACATTCAACTAGTAGTCTTTAATGTTTTTTCATCATGATTCCCCAACCATCGAAGGATTTTTCCCATTCAGGGTTGAAATCTTCTATTTTAATATAATTATATTTTAATGAAACTCAATGTTTCTTCCAACACAAGTCATGATGGTGATGGTAGTAAACCAAAATTATCTTGGTGTAGTATATAATTAATATTTTACTTAGTGTATCATGAAAAGCTTGAAACTAGAGAATATAAATTTATATTGAAGAAAAGGTTCATAAAAAACATGTGTCCTTACATTCTACCCACATTAAAATAAATCCCCCTTCAAAATTCATAATTGAAATACAAACAATTGAGGATATTTAGGCCTTATCATATCCTTAAGTTACAATGTAGCTGCCTCTACTTTCTGATTTCTCTTGAAAAATTTCATGAGGTGAGTGGTCTAGTTTTATAGAACATTCTTTGTAAGGTCCACAAATTCAATTGGTTATTCCATGTAAGAAATGTCATGATGTATCGGTATCACCTCTATGTTCAATACATGTGAAGGGTCATGTTTTCACATCCTCATGAGAGATACATGGAACTCATCATGGACATGACTATTTTTGTAGGATCTTCCAAGTGATTTTCTACCATTTTGATATGATCAAGAATTTTAAGGTGACCAAAATAGAAATGGATTAGTTTCCCATTCTTCTTGAATCTCCTTATATTCATCTGTTGATAGATCTATAGAAAGTCTTTCTAACCAAATTCAAATTCATGATCAAAATTATTGTTATAATCAAAACTTTTCTGTATAATATTTCCTTCCTTGATATGATGTTTAATGGTTCTATCCTTCTCATGAATTTCTTTAGCAACCTGAAGTCCCAATATATTTATTTCTCCTACCTTATCCCAGCACATTGGAGCTCTAAATTTTTTATGATATAGGTCTTCACAAGGATCCATCTGAATTCATTAGTGACTGCCATTATTGTATGAAAACTCAACAATTGGAAGATATTTATGCCAACCACAATTAATATCCAATGAAAAAGATCTCAATATATCCTCTTGGGATTGAATTTTTTTTTTCTGAGTTACCATCTATATGAGGATGATATGTAGTGCTAAAACTCAATTTTGTGTTAGGTTCTTGTTGAATAATTCGTAAGAACATTGAGGTAAACCCCAAATCTCGATAACATATAGTATAATGCGGTAATCCATGGAAACTTAACACTTCCATAATGTATATCTTAGAAAGATGATCTAGAGAGAAGTATTATCTGACAGCAATGATGTGTGTAAAATTAGTAATCAGATCAAATACAACCCAAGTTGCACTAACCCTTTATAGGTTTTTGGGATTCCCCTATAATAATCCATAGCGATGTCATCCCATTTACATTTTTGTATGGTTGATGGATTCAACATCCCAGTAGAAATTTTTCATCTATCCATGTCATATTGAAATACCAATCATCGAGATACAAACTCATCGATATACCTCATCATTTCATCCCACCTAAATTATACTTTCAAGTCCATATATGTCTTCGTAATTCTTGTATTAAAAAGTAATTAAGAAATATGAGATTCATCTAAAAGCTCCTTTTATAAGTCTTGTATGTATAAAATAAATACATGGTTTATGAACATTATCATTCCATAATGATCAATATTATACTTTATAACATCTCTATTATTCTTTGAAAGTTGTACATATTCTATCTATGTCTCTTTGAATATCAATTTGATAGAGGGATGCACATTCAATTGATAAAGATAATATTTTTTCACATTATATCTAGATTTCTCGATATATCCTTTTAAAATATATAAATATTGGGTATTTTTTCCCTCATCAGGGATATGATGGAATGATCCTTTTGATACAAAGAATTACCAACCTTTTTCTCTTTCCTAGAGTGGTAATGTATTGATTTGTCATAATATTTTATCTGATCTAACCATATTCTCTAAAATATGTTCAACTCCTTCTATATGAATATATATTTCATAATTTTATGATTGGTATATATATCACACTTTTATATATAAAGATAATTTCTCCATATTTTTAATTCAAAATTTACTGCAACAAACTCCAAATTATGAGTTGGGTAATTTTTCTCATGAATCATCAAATTCCATGACACATAGACTATAACCATGTTCTTATGCATTTGAATGCTTCCCAATCCCATATTGGATGAATCACTAAATTTTAAAAGACATCTTCCACTATAGTGTATTGTAATTATAGTTTCTTGAATAACCATATCTTTAGTTCCTTGAAATTTTCTTCACATTCATCTATCTATAGGATCATTGCACCCATCTGTGTTATCTTGGTCAGAGTATTACATAATAATGAGAAATTATCTAAAAAATGTTGATAATATCTAGAAAAAGCAATAGAACTAAAAATCCAAGTCACTATGGTTGGTAAAGTCCAACATTAAATAACATTCTTCTTTGATGGATCTACTATTATATCTTCTCGTGAGATTATGTGACCCAAAAATGAAAATTGTGTAGCAAAAATTAATAGTTTGTAATTTTTTAAAATATATTCTCCTCAACTAGGGTCTTTAGTATAATTATCAATTTTTCTTCATGATATTCCTTTATCATTGAATATATAAGGTTTTAATCAATGAATACTACCAAAATATGATCTAGGTAATATCTAAAGACTCTATTAATCAAATCCAAGTACGACACTATGAAATTAATAAGAATAAAAGAATCACTATATATTCATATTCTACATAACATTTAAGGTATGAAGTTATGGGTACGTCCTCTTTAATAACCCTCAATTGATGATATGGAGAATGGAGGATAATCTTGGAAAAGTATTGATCTCCAAACAGTTGATCAAAAATGTCATCAATATGAGGAAGATAATTGTTTTTATTGAATGTGATCTTGTTCAACACCTGATAATCAATGAATAGTTTCATTTATCAATATTAAATTTTCAAAATGAGGATGGGTTCACCCCAAGGTGACACACATATATGAATTAATCTCTTAAGAATGTTATCGTGGAATTTCTTCTCTAATGCCTATAACTCAGTTAGGTCAATTCTATTGGGAGTCTTTGAAAATGGTGTGGAACCATTTATGAGTCCAATAGAGAAATAAACTTAATGTTTAGACGGAATTTTAGTAAACTCTTTTTGGAATACATCAAAAAATTCCCAAAAAATAGTCATGTCATTGATGTCGAGTTACTCCCTTGCTATTTATTGAAAAAACAGCTTTTTAATGGGAATTAAGGCTTATGTAATATATGTAATCTCCATAGGAAGTTCATACATTCCATCATATTAATAGTTGATCATAGTATGGCTTAAAAAACATAACATCTTTTAATGGACAATTGATGAGGGATTTGTATAAAGAAATCAATACCATGCCTAATATGACATGATAGTAATCCATGGTAAAAATGAAAATATTTTCTCAAAGTAAATTCCATTAAGAATCAACCAGAGCAGAATCATGGACCAGAGAAGAAATCATCATATAATTAGGGGTTTTTAATGAAAATTCAATATAAAATCATTTTAGTGGAATATTAATAACCATATAAATCCTTTTGATATGAAAGAGTCGGAATATCTAGAATCCACTAATACATTAGATGTTATAGATTGGATGGTAAGTGTACCATTCAACATTTAGTTGTCAAAAATATTATAAAAAACTTTGATTTAATGATATTTTCACTTCTCACATAGTTTAAGAGGCTTCTAACACCGATCACAATCACCAATCATGGTGTCTGGGAACTGGTTAACATAATGCCCATCCTCCTTAAAATTGAATCATTGAAGTGTGGGTAGTTCATTCAAGGTATCTTTTCTTCTAATTGCATCATTGGTCACCTTCATCCCATTATTGTGGAAGCCAATTTCCAAATGTCCATCCTTTCTACAAAAAAACACTTAATAGTCCACATAAGACAATACCAACCATGATTCATTCCATAATTAGATAATAATGGAAGGACCACATTATTCTCTCTAGTATTTTTAGATATTCCTTGGAAATACATCTTCTATTTCAAAATAAAACCATGATATTTATATGAAACTACAACCTCCATTTCAACATTGATTTTCCCAAAAAAATATCTCCATAAGAACAAATGTATCTAATTACCAACATTGTTATGATAAATGTATTTAGTCCACTGAAGAACCTTTCAGCTTGTCTTTTTGGTTGGTTAATAATTCTATAAGAATGCCTCACATTTCATGGTAAACTATCCTCATAGGCAACAACTGGTTCATTGTTATTTTTCTCCATCTCAATGAAAACCTTTTCCATCTTCATACGAATAACATGAGTATGTTACTTGTTGCAAAATAATTTATTTTACTAATCCAAAAACATTGATACAATTACATCTTTCATACACATATTTTAGATTAGATTCAAACACTTTTCTTCTTCACCTTCTAATTGATTAATTTCTAGAATGACATTCTTGTATTTTAAAAAAATGAGAAGAGATAATATCTTTTAAGTGGTACTGATCAGGTGTTCATCCAAAAGTGAATCATAAGTCCCAATGAAATAAGGTGGAATTTTCCAATTGATGGACTTTATAAAATGTTGTTCCCTCATTTTCTTATTTGTAAGCTCATTAGGATTCATATGTTAAGATATTTTGGTGAGAATAGTAATGAGATTTTTCATTCCATCTCCCATATAATTCATATGTTTAGTACGAAAATAATTTCATTGTCCATAGAAATCACAATTAATGTGGTTCATTTAGTTTATATCCAATAAAAAAACCAAAAAACATAGTCTATGCGATAGTTTTCTTTTTAGGGACCCACATAATTATGAAAACCCACTTATAGGATGAATAAATTATGACACCTTCTTTAATCTATAACCCTATAGATTTATCCTATGTTTTTCAGAAAAAAAAACATATATTTAAATCATTCATTATTGTTTGTGATAAGTTTGTTAATTCACAAAGAATATCCCCATTATAATTTCAAACTAGGTGCATAGAAATGTGAGTTTTCATGTACATGGTTATACACAATTAAGGATTGATGAACCTTGTCAGAGTTGTACTCCTTGGTACATCTATAGAAGAAGCCCATCCACTTATAGTATCCATAAAAAGATGTATATCTAGGAACCCACTAGTTATATTCTTTACCAAAATTCCTGGGCATTTTCCTATATTTTTCATATCCTTAACATTATCCATAGACAAGTAAATAGATTTATTACTAATGTCATCTCATCATAGTTTCCAAAGGTTATCTAAAACATTCTCTAGTGCCAAATAATGCAACCCTTTGTTTTCATACATCAACATTATATCACTTTTGGGGAATAATTAAAAAATTACAAAAATAGACACCCGAAGACTGTATTATCGTTGTGCCTTATGAAACATGGAAACATTTATACTGGTATATAATTGAGATAATTTATCTCACACTAGGTTATTCATGATTTGAACCCTTCTTTGACACATTATGTTTAGTAAATATCTTTATAACATTGGGAATGAAACATAAAAATGGGTTAGATTAGATGCTCAGTTAGGTTAAATAGGGGAGATATATAAGTATAAACATGAGAATAATGGTATGAGAATGTTTTCATATCATTATAAGACCATACCCTGTTGTAATCCTTTACTTGTAAGGGATTGGGTTTCCACATAATTTCATAGTGGATCAGTTTTATCCATATTCTTATAGTGGATTGTGATTCCCCATCCTCCCATAGTGGATCAAGTCTCCTAATTTTCTAATGTGTATCCAGCCCATTGACTTGAACCCCATTATTATCTCTTGAGATAATAATATTTACCCAATGAATTAAAGGTAGATATAGGCCCCCAACAATCTAATAATGATATCATCTTACTTATGTCAAAATATAACAATTAATCATATCATAACCCATCAAAATAAGTAGGTATCAAAAACAAGTAATCATATCATAACATATAGAAAAAGGGATAGGATTCATAATAATTTTATCCAAATAATTTCTCATGACAGGAATTGGGGATCATAGACATATATCATACGACACAGAAATGGGTTTCATAATTATGTAACGCATGAAATAAATATGGGATTCATAAAAACCATGAGAAACAATAAACTATTCACAAAAAGAAAATGAATGGATCCTTTGTATTATATTCCCAGAAAGGCATGAGTTACAATAAAAATATTTATCTTAGATGGAAAATATTATTTAAATATCTTTTAAAAAAATATATTAAGGGAAATATTATATCTTATTTAAAAAATATATATTTTTTAAAATGAATCTTGAAAACAATTTTATTTTAAAATAAACTTCAAAACATATAAATAAATCATTAATTTTTTTAAACAATTTCTTTGAAAACACTTTGATATCTTATAATGAATGCTTGAAAATGTTTTGAAGCCCATTTCTTTGACAACAAATTGAAAACATATAAAGGATTCTATGAAAATAATAAATCATTATTAAAATGATTTTTCCTCAAAAATGACATTAAAATATAATATTTAAAAACATGGTTTAAAACATTTGTGAAAACGTGTTATTTTATGTTCATGGAATATATCACAATGAAATAAAATGGATGAAAAACTAAATTCCGAATTTGGTAAATTTTGAAACATATACCACATGAAAGAGATAAAATAAAATGGATATGTGAATACTCATATTTTTTAAAATAATAATCATAAAATATATTCATGGGAATTATATATACTACATGAAATTTTTATGTTGTGTAAAATACATAAATCTACTAGAAATAAAAGTGAGACTAGAAATACCCTTACATAATATCTTGGCTCCTTTTTTACTCATAAAAACCTTGTATATTATAATTATATATATTTTACAGAACCATACTCTAATATCTAACATAATATATGTATTTATATAAGAACCATGTATTCCACTTAGGTTTGAATCCTTTATATTACAATCTAATTCTCTATTTCGACCTAATATAGATACTTTTTGAGTTAGAGAAGGACCCAAGGGTGTTTAGAGATTGTTCAAATCCTAGAACCCAACCTTTTGGAAAAATGGATCTATCTCATGGTTAGAGTAAACCATATAGGAAGGGTTCATGGATAGATCTAAACATACAGACGACCTGTATTTCAAGGAAGATCCATCTCGCATGATTTATGCAAGATTTCCCTAAATGTGTGGAGTAACCATTTGGTATTCCCTTTTCAACTTGTACCCATGCATGGTTTACATATGGTTTGAAAAACTATAAATAAGATAAATTTTGTGTAATTTTACATTTTTCCATTAATGATCTTATTAATGATATCCTTATTCTTTATTACGATTTCTAGTGGGGACAACCTCCATTTCATTCGTTTTTTGACCTTTTTTAAGGAATAAGGTAGCTACCAAGAGATATCCTTCATCTAGAATCCTTTTGATCTTCTGTTTTCATATTGGTTGCACAATGGTATGTACTCGAGTCCATTTGAGTCATTCTTCCTCTCTCTTTCTTACGACCGAGTAATTGAAGAGTTATAATTTTTTCCATTTTATAAAATATACTCTGATTCAAGACAAATTGTAGTCCAATAATAGAATGGGAGAGTCTTATGAGCCTAAGGGGGGCGGTCTATAACTCATCCCTCACATTTGTTGATTTATGAAATGTAATGTGGGGCCCACTGATTTCATCGGGAGTTGTTTATTAAATTCATATGTCATAATTATAATTGTTAGAAAATTATGACTCCTTTCATTCCAAATAATTTATTACATATTAGTTTATATGACCAAAACTCCATCCATCCCATGTATGATGTTATCCCAAAATAAATTTTTTACTGTGAAACACATTTGAGCCAATGTTCAAGTTTGCCTTGGATTGACATTCCTAAGGGTAAACATTTCTATATTAAATAGCCTATTTTTTGTGATTTATAAAATTGTATGTACCGTGTATGCTCACTAATTAACCAGATTAAAGTAAGTTCTTCAATTTTTTAATTAAATCTAAAATGTGAAATTGAAAAGTATACTAGTTATATGAATAGTATTTTATAAATATAATTGAATAATAGTGTTCACATCCATATCACCTGATCACATGATGCTTAAATATAGAAGACTAAGCCTTGATTATGAAATTGACATAAATCGATCAAATCAAATGGTTTTATACTACTTGTCCTTTTCTCACTAATTGAATCCAATGATTGATCCAAGTGGACTTATTGATTAATTATGTCTTAATTAAATGATTCGATGCTAAATTAAACTTGTCAGACAAATTAAAGGTAAATTCTTAAAACTTATGAATTATTTGTCACTTCATTATCAAAATAAGAGTGTCCTGGCTTGAGCTCACCATGGATTCTCTAGGTAATGCCTTCAGCACCCGGGAACCCCATTGTTATTCCAGTATGTTACTTAAATTGGTTAATACCCACCTATATCTTAATCCTTTTATGTTTTTGGATTCCAGGTTTGAATCCAAAGGATTCATCATGTATTCTTAAAGGATTCCATGTAAAAAGTCCTTGGATCCAACATTTACGTGTTGGTTCCATGGTTAAATCCCATCATGCCAAGTCATTACATAGCATTGTTTTACCTTGGATTAACTCCATGGACTCAATATGCATCTTATTGTGGAATTACTTGGACTATACTCCTTGGATTATAGTTGTACTCCAAGATAGGCTATAATAATTACTAATTTAGAGACCCTTAAGGTATATGTTTCCATTATCCTTACCTAGTAACATAATCATTAAATATCATTACAGGTAACCTTGTTATATCTCATAATAATTAGTATGGCTATCATGTGAATTACTTCTAAACCGGTAATAATATTTTAATAAATTGGTTACATGTTTAGACCCCATAGGAGGGATAATACATGTACTTGGGTATTTAGGTACATTATGATACATAACATTATTATAAATGATTTCAAACTATTGTATTTCTTTTACACTAGTATGATGTTATAGACACCACTGGTGGTGTCCCCTGATATTTATCTCACACCCTCTAGGTGTTTTTTGGTACCAAAGGCATATTACATAAATGAAGGTGTTTAAAAAGGGAAGCATATGGCTTAGAAAACATGACATCTTATTGTTTTGGATGGATATTGATAGCAGATGACTGAGCCAGATCTCGGGATGCCTAGGATAGTCTTTTGATTTCGTTTAAAATTTTGTGTATCATGTAATGGATATTATCTTATATCAATGATTTCTAATTTTCTAGTGACATAACTTATTTTCATCAGTTATTCCAGTTATTTAAGTTATTTTTATCCTGCATATTCATCACATTTTTCAACATCCAATATTTACATATATTTCTTATTCTCTTTTCCTTTTATTGTATTTATTTTCTATGCTATAGTCTAGTAATGATATCATAGTCTCCCCACAGACACACCATATACCCTCCATACTTGTGTGTATCCTTTAGTGTTCGGGGAAATGCTCTTGAGGCCATGTGACCCACCAGGCACAGGGAACCCATTAAGTTGCATCCGGGTCCATGATGTCAAAATGTGGTATCAGAGGGTAGGTTTTTCATTTCTTGATTTAATATTTTGAGAAAATAGTCAGAAGATTATGAAACTGGGGTATTGGACAAAAGTCGTTCATGGGAATCACAATCCCATGATTGGCATGAACTCTATGTTACCTAAAATATAACTTCTGTATTGTTTTTTCAATTACAGTAGATATTATTTCACCATTGGGTGACACAGATGTTATGTGGTGTTATTTATTTCTCTTCTGATTGAGAATCTATTTTACCCCTTTGCCTGAGGACATGATGTCAAGGCTCATTACTACATTCATCATTATAGGCACCTAGAATTCACATTCCATGCACATTTCAATGCCTTATAAGTGCATTTCACTAATTTACATTACATGATATGCCCAAGATTTTTATGGGATTTTGTGATAGTTAGAATATTATTGTATTAAAATTTGTTGAGACTAAGTGATACATGTCTTAATTCATGAGGTGTATGGACCAGCATGGGTTGGGATAGGTAATTATCTAAGTCAAACCATTATGATATAATTAAATGGGTTGTGTTTTTAGTGAAAAGTTCTATGTGAACCAATTAAATAAGAATGGATATCCATTATAAAATTAAACATGGAATCTATAATTAAATGCTTTCACGTCTTTATCATGATTTTTCATGTTTTTGAATGGTAAATGAGTGAACCTAGAGATTATATATAAATATGAAATGAAATGTATACTTGAGAACATACCAGTACATGGACATCTAAGTGGGTAGATTGGGTAGTATTCCTCGGGTAGTGAGTCTTTCTTTATTTAAATTCCATATGATTTAATATCTATCATCTCAATGTCTGTTATGAGGAGTGTCCTAGGAGATTGTAGATCAATTCCATAATGAATTCCTCATATCATACTTCAAGAAGGTGGTGAAGACCATGAGCCCAATGTTGTGGGACCTAAGACACCATTCTTATTCCCATGAGTTCCACTTAAGGCACATTATATTTCACCTGATCTAGGAACAAACTCATAATTTTATCAGAGTTTTCTACATCTGATGCAGTCCCTTCATAGTGCTCAATGGGTTCAACCTATGATGGTTGATCTGACCCGTGAGTTCTAGCAGCAAAATCCTACTACTTTCTCAGGGGATGGCGGTCTATAGTCTACTGACTCTTTCCAAGATGACACACAACCATTCATTGATCATTAAGAGACGCCCCTAGGGTAGAGGACCAATCTTAACACATACAAGTTGCGTGATTCGGCCAATCACTAGTGGGATGTGATTACCCAGGTTGGTCATTGTCGGGGCATGTTATGGGTTAATTTTCAGACTTGCTTCTGTGATAAGCTATTTCCCAAATGTTGACACCTGATAGAGCCAGATAGTTCAGGCATCTCAAGCATGGTTCTGTGTTGGTTATGGAGTTCTCATTTCATTTCACTGAGTTACAACACTTTCCAAATCTTCTAGACAGTGATGAGATTTCTCATGAGAGATGCCTCAAGGATGTGCTTGTGTACACCATATGTACACATTTGAATGTATTTTTCATCCCAACATTTTATGAAATAGTCAATCATGCTCTTTTCAATGAGATAAACCTAAGGGATGACAATTGTACTAGGCATAGAAGATAAATTCTGCATTAGGAGAGTAGTTCTTCTTATGTTAGGAAGCGTTCCCTCAAGGTTTCGTGTTAGGGAAGTGACAACCAGAGTACATGTTTTAATAAATCCATTATGTGTCATCATTGTGGAAGACTTGCTAACCTAAATCCCCATTGTGATAAATACCCAATAGTTTTTCATGCATACAACATAATGGGGAATCCTTATATGTTCTATATGACCTTTCCACAAGCTTCGAGTGGAAAAGTATCTACAGTATCTCTTCCTTGAGGAGAGGGTTCATTTGTACAATGTTATATAACGACCCAAAAATTCATTAATGAAAATTCATCTTGGAATTTTTAAATGTATTTTTATGGTTAGGTAGAACTTATGAATTTATTTGATTTTATATTTTGGATTTTATAATACCGTTAGGAATTGGGACCATTGCTAATATAGTCTTTGAATAGTGATCACATGATTAGTATAAATATAGGGATTTAACAAATCCAATTTACTCAGAAAAAGGAAGTGATGGCCTCATCCAGTAGACTTTCATCATATGAATCCCATTTGTTGGAGCTCGGAAAGGAGTTGGAGTCATTGGGCTTAGATCTTGACTAAGTCCAAGCCGAGCGTGAGTACGATAATCTCAAGCAGAACTGCCTACGAGAGAAGTGGAAGTTGATAGAGATTATCACTCAAGCATGTTATCTGATCCACCTAAGAGTTTTTCAACATCACGCACCTTACCCTAAGGACTTATGTGGGTGTTTTAAGGGTTTACATAACAAGACTGCAACATTATGATTATCTACATTATTTTAGTACTTTAATAAAGAATATACTTTCTTTTTTTATTGTTACTTTGTAAATAGTTTTTAAAGCACAAATGTAATTTTTTGTTAATATTAAACTAAGGAATATATTTTGATAAATTAATGGATTTTTGAATTAAATAATATTTTAATAAAATATTATTAGTAAATTACTTTTTATTAAGTATAAATGATCATATAATGTTTATGGATACAATTGTAATTTTTATTATGGTTGGAAGGCTATTTTTGTCAAAACCCATGAATTTCTGATTAATGTTAGTTTTTATTTTAGATGTAAAAAATTTACATATTTAGAAAATTATTTCGATAAAATGAATATTATTTTTGGAATCAAAAGGTTGAAATTATCCCATGGTGAATGTTTCATAATTTTATAATATTGTCCAATTTTTGGGTAAAAAATAAAAACCGTTTAAATATATAATTTGTTTTATGACATCATAATGACCCATTAGTGATGTAACAAGATACTATAAAGATTATTTTCAGAAAACATATGTTTTACCATTAAAAAAATTGATTTTAGGTTTGTTTTATTTATTTTAAAAAGCTTTAGTGGACCCTTCAAGACTTGTAAAACATTTTATCTTTTTAAATTTATTTCCTTGGGAGTGTGACTCACCTCCACATAAGAAACCCTATTATTTTAAGATGTTCGGAAATTGGCCTTATAAAATATTGTTTTCAACTCCCATTTGAAAAAAAACCATGGTGAAAAACGATGGGCTAGTTTGTGGTTTTGATTAGTTTAATGTGTGGTGTCCCAAACCTAAATAATAAAGTATTCCTTTTATTTTTCTATATAAACCCACCCAAGCTCCCACTTCCCCATCACTCACAGAATTTGGATTTCATCCATCATCTTCCCCCTCCCTCTATAATCCTTACAAGGTTCCCCATGCTCCCAAAAATTCTCTCTCAATCCCCTCCATAGCCATTGGGATCACACATCCAAGTAAGTGATTCTCACTTTCTTTATTTATGTCCATGATTCCATATATGGTTATGCCCTTTTATTTTCAAATATAAATGGTGGGGTATGATTTCACAGCTCCCCCATACTGCCATATTCATGTTTGAAAAATGAGATATCCCCTTTCTCTCTCATTAATGCCTCCCATGTAAAATTGTTACAATGTCGAATTTTCGTAAGGAATTTTTCTCTCCTCATTTACATTCAAGCAATTATTTTATATTATGTATATAAATTGCATTACATTTTTGGGGACATGTATCTATATGACCCCATTACTTTCCATTTCATGTATATATTACGAGACACCCGTTTCTGTATCATCAACCATTTTTATGAATTCTTAGGCCACACTGTTAAGCTACCAAAATTACACAGTGTTTTCCAAGCCAAGATTATTGTGTAGAAAATACCTTACCCATGTCTCTATCAAGGGTTTTCACCTTTATGCACATATACATATTGAATGGTAATCTAATGTATTTATTAAACATTACTTAATCATAGAATAACTTATAATGTTGATTAATTCAATGTTATATATTCCAAGTGGCACACATATGCATGAAATATAATGTTTGATAAGGGTGTTCCTTGATAGTGCTCCAATGCATTTGGTAAGGAATAGTATCATGATAGGTCATGTGCAATGAGTTTTTACTGACGCTAATTAAATTGAAATGATGGTTTACTTGTGCTTCATGTACAATGAGGATTTTCTCATGCTCCATTTGCAATGAGCCTTGTCTCATGCTAATTCCATGTTAAGTGTTGTTGACACATCTCAATGTTATGATTTTCATGATTTATCAAGCTTCTATGTTCATGTTTCTCTTGTGCTCAATTGATGTGCCTATTGTATAACATGTATTTTATTCCTCATGTTATTCCATGTTTATTCCCTTACTAGGCTTTATAGCTCACCGTTTTCTTATGCATGTCCTCAAGTTATCCCATGCAATGCTAAGCACGAGAGAATATAATGGTCATATAAAGGATGTTTTCAATAAGATTTCATGTTCTATGTTTTAAGTTGATATGTAATGTACCTATTTCCCAAAGACACTAGACCTATCAATCTCCCATTTTGTATCAAGTGAAGAGTGTATGTAATAAATCTTGTTTATGTGTGTAATAAAATCATGGTTGTTAAAGTTGGTATAAGAGGATAGGTTATGTTATTTTTGGGATTCAGATTAGGAAATCCTAGTGAATCCTTACATACAAGACTATTTATAATTAAAAAATCTCTATGTTTTGGTTAGTATTGAGTATGTGGTTTATCATGAAAATACACACATGTCTGGATACGAGCAGGTAGAGGTGGTTCTGGCACAAATCTACCTAGGAGTGAAAACTCTGACAAGGAGATTCAGGCTTGACCCCAGGTATCCTAGTACACGACAATGAGCCTTTCTACACTCTTGGTTACAACACTCTCAAGGTATTTTCATTGGTAAATTCACAAGCTTAGTATAAAAAATCATTAAGGGAATTAAAAAAACCCCCTAATAATATATGTTGTGCTGTAGATCATTGATAACATTGATTGAAGCCTATAAATTGATAAGTTATAGAAATAAAAGTAATTTATAAGTCATCCACTTTTTTCATTGGATTCACCTTTTTGTGTTTATTAGATCAAAAGTACTCATCCCTAAGTCTATATTGGATAGAGTAGATGTAACACCCCAAGCTTCTACGGTACGCTTCTCTTTGAATAATGTGATAGCGTGTGTTGTACGCAACACCGAGTTCTAACACACCATAACTAATCAAACTAGCCGTTATGAATAGTAATACCTAATTTTTGAAATTATATATATTTTATATTTGAAAATGGACTTCATTTTTGGATTCGGAATATCGAATTTAGCCTAAGGTGAAATTTTGGTACATTTCGGATAACTTTCATATTTTGATGAATAGTGAAAATTACTAAATTTTAATTAAAAACAACTTTTTTAATCAAAATAATTAATAGTGATAAATTATGAATTTTAGTGGTTTTAAAGTATATTTAGAATATATTTTTACCATTTAATATAATGTTGGTCATTGGACATAATTTTACAATTAAACCGAACATAAACAAGTGTCAATCTTTTGATAGTTATTATCTCTTAAAAACACGCTTTTTGTTTTGACAGCGGGAATTAATTTTAAATTAATTTCTGCCACTTCTGTGTTTTGAATTTAGGAAAATGGATTCCATATTTGGAATCAGGATTTTCAAATTGTGTAAATAGGTAACTTTTATTTTTATACATTTTGAATAATTACTGCGGTAAATATTTTATTTACCATGGTTAAGGGTAAATCCGGTAAATAAGGGTTGGAAAAATAATATTATAATAATACTAAATTACCCTAAAACGTGTCTTAACCCTATTGGTTGATACATGGTCGAACATGGACATCTTTGTGTCAATTTTGGGACCCCATGGATCCACTTGTAAGTGATAATGACACTTTATTTTAATTTAGTTAAAATGAATACAAAAATGACACAAGCATATATCTTTTAGAACAACAATTGTTACATAGGGTTATATATGTTGGATTTTAGATTATAAATATTAATTAGAAAGATAAAAAGATTTCCTACATAATGATATTTTATTTATAATTTTTAGACATTATATAAGTTATTTTATTTATGACACAATGATGATGCAGTAATTACTATAATAGTGAAAAATTAAAATAATTGATATTATAAATACCCAAATAAATATAATATGAAACTTTTAATGAATTAAACTAATTTTCTAGGATAATATGATATATTAGGAGTGATTTAATTGACTTTGTTCGAAGTAATCAATCTGTTATGAGTTTCACAAAAATCAACTATTGAATAGTGTCAAAATTGACATAAAAGAGTTCTTAAAAAAAATATTATATTATTAATTGATATTAAATTCCTAAAAATCTATGGTTCGGCCAAGAGACTTATATTATGATAGGTTAATCATTAATGGACCACTTGGGGGTCGCTTGGATGTATATAGTAAGTTTATTAACCATATTATATAAAAATACAAAGAGACATTGTAAAAGTGAAACTAATTAACTTAGAGTTAATACTTAAAGATAAGGTTATTATAAGTACCCAAACCTGTATAAATTCTATTGGATGAGTTGTTTTCGACCTATCCCCACCTCATCCTTTGAATAGTCAACTTTAGAGCCTTTAGAAACCGAATATGAATTTATTATAAATTAATATTTCTAGCTTTTCCAAAGGTGCCCCTCACCCCTCTTATAAAAGGGCACTCCTCCTTCTCTTTTCCTCACACCTCTCAAGCCACTTGGATCGTCCAAACTCTGCCCAACTAAGCTCCCCACATCCCTATCCTCCTCCTTGAAGCTTCCCCTTAGACAGAAATCATTTCAAGAAGTCCTTTGGTTCCAACCAAATTGAGTTACCTAAATTAAAGGTAATGATTTCTCTTAAATTATTTTCCTTTATTTTGCTTCTCCAACCCCAAAACTCTTTTTATTTCCTTTCTTTTGTAACAACACCAGTATCCTCAATATACTAGGATGTTGTTATAAGAAGTATTCAAACTACACATACACACAACTCCATCTAATGGATGATGAACATAATGTTTCTTTGGATGGCAAACTAACGCCTCACGAAACGATGATTGTTCAAATACATCTTACCACCTCTCATGGTGGCCATTATGATGGCACTGTATTTAAATATGATATTAATGATATATATTTTATATATAAGCTTCTGTAATTCCATTTTATTTCATACCATTATTCGTTTCATGTTGTATATACATACGATAATTTCATTTGAGGAAGTGCGGACTACCGCCCCCTTTGAATGATATGACTCGTTCATACCACACATGGAACGTATAAAGGATGGTGTTAATGAACTTAAGTAACATATATAAAATATTATATTATACTGGAATAGTAATATACCTATGTATCATTTGGATTTGAATCTTTTAAAATAAAAATTAAATGGAAGTAGCGTTCGTACATACGTACGGACTACCGTCTCCACGAACGCGATAAGATTCGTTCTCCATCATATCCATTCAAGTCTTATTCTCATTTTAGGGTTAAAAATAATGTTAATATCATTCTGATTATGAATAAGATTTAATCTATCCATTACAAACATGTCTTACGTAACCAAACATTTAAGAAGAACGAATCGATTATGACCTGAAACGAGGATAATACTAAGATATTATTAATAAAGCAATGTTAAAAGATCTTATATGATATCATATTAATATGATTCTTGTATAATTTAATAACAATTATTTCACCATTATATAGGAGGTTAACCGACCCCAACAAAGGAAAAGTACAAGGTAAGGGTTATTTCACAATCTCTTCATTATCCGAGGTTGTTTATATGTAATAATCTACTGGGATCTCTTTATCATCCACATCCATGTTTCTTAAAAATGTATTTCAAAACATTTTTACTATTTACAAGAATATGGGTTAAAGTCATTTATACCCTTTTTTGACTTTTTATAAGAGGTTTATAAAGGAATCTTTCCGTCGTTTTCAAAACAAGGTCCTTTTTAACCTTTTCGACAGAATTGAGGTAAGAATGTTTTTTTTAACTTATACGGCGGGTGCGGTTATTTTACGCCGTTATAAAATCTTCAAAGCTTTCCTTACAAGCTTATAAGAATATTTTCAAAGAAAATGTTTTATTTTATATGGATCTTAAATGATTTCAAAATAAAAGGAGATATTTCTTTAAAAAGAATTTTGATTTCATCTATGTCAACATCCTTTGATGGATTTTAAGATTATTTGAAGTTAATTTATTATGATACAAAACTTCTATATTATATTGAAGGTTTTGTGATATGTTTGACTGTGGATGTGCTATTTTTATACCATTCATAGTTTATTGTGAAAGTATTGACATTTCGTATGCTAGTTTTAATACGAATGTTTATGTTATGTTTAAACCTTTTCATATGGGAATGCATTGGACTTAATAAGTGACGGGTGGAGCCCGCTATAGCTCCTCGATGCATCGGTAGGTCTCATGAGACAAACTAGTGTCTTGGCACAAGGCCTTGACAAAATCTTATTTGTAGTCTTGGCACGAGGCCTTGGCTATGTGGTTATGATAGTCTGGGATTATGCATTCCAACATTATGAAAGTGGTTATTGATTTTTGCATGTGATTATTCATTTAGTAGAATATCCATGTGAATAAGTAAATGGAATTATTTCATTTATGCCATACCATGTTGAAAGTTCGTATTTAAAAGGCTTTTGTTTTAGTTATACATTGCCTTAAATGTTTATTCTTATTTATGAAAGTTTCCACTTTATTGTTATCCTTACTGGGCATTTGAGATCACCCCTTTTTTTATGTTTTATTTTTCCTAGGATGTGAAGAAGTAAGTTATGAATGACCTGCAGGGATTTTATGAGGGGTTAATAGTGTGGATTGTGGAAACATTATGTTGTTGTATTAGTTTTTCATTTTATGATGTAATGTAAAACTTATGAATATATCTAGTGTTTCCAAGGCTACTAAACCAATCGGTCTTTCGAGATTTGATCTTTCTTGTGATCATGCCAATGTTATGTAATTAATGCACCGACTCTGGGTAGCTGGGGTCGGGGCGTTACAGTTGGTATCAGAGGAAGTTTAGTACAAACCTTGGAAGCTAGATTTAGATAAACTCTGATTAGAGCACATAGACCTAAGATGAACTTTGAGGATTAGTATATAAGAACTTCCTAGAATTTTGGTATTGTAGAGACTTTGTGAGTTTTCCGAGCAATACATCCCTCTCTGGATACGAGCAGGTAGAGGCGGCTCTGGCACAGATGTACCTAGGGGTAAAACCGGAAAACACCGCTTTGAGCTAGACTCGAATGGGAACTTGTGCACGACAACGGGCCTTGCTGCACTCTTGGTTACGACACTCCCGGGGGATATGCTTAGGATAACTCTCACTTTCTTTACAAATCATTATGAAGGGTTTATGAGTATATACTTCCTCAAAGAAAACATATTTATGATTATGGATTATATCCATAGATAGTTCAATTTATGTTTAGTGTTTTATAAGTATGGGATTATGTATTTTGATGCATAAACTTATCTAGTTTATGCCATTTTTTTTAGAAATGGCGCCTAGTGGAAGAAATGGAAACCGTATCAATGCACGCACTCCATGTAGGGATTTCCCTCCTGCTCAAGATAATTATAGTGGGGCTGGTGATGCAACTGGTGCTGATCAGCTAATCACCGTACTGGGACAACTTACTCAGGTTATGAATAATAACCTTACCCGTATGGAGCACCCTGATCCGCAGCGTGGAGGATCAATGTTAGATCGATTCATGAGACAAAAACCACCAACGTTCAATGGGAGTACAAATCCCTTAGTAGCTGAGCAATGGATATTTTCCCTAGAGAAAATATTTCAGGCTTTGGGGAGTAGTGAAAGGGAAAAAGTTACCATGGCAGTTTACCGCCTCACTGGAGATGCTGATCAATGGTGGTCATTGATTCAAAACATGAAGGAAGATGATGAAGTATCAAACATGGAATGGAGGGAGTTCAAAGATCTGTTTTTAGAAAAATACTTTCCTCGCGACCATCGAGCAGATATGGAAAGACAATTTCTGAGTCTGAGACAAAAGGAGGATGAGAATGTCACAAAGTATGAGGCTAACTTTACAAGGTTAGCGAGGTATGCTGGAGATTATATTCGCAACCCAAGAAGTAAGATTGATCGTTTCTTTGATGGGTTAAAACCATTTCTCCGTCGAGCATTAGTCTCACAATCCTTTTCGTCGTACGAAGACATTGTCTCATGTGCTATCAAGACCGAAAAAGAATTCTATAAGTCTTATGACTTTAAAGAGAAGCAAGAGAAGAAGAGACCTTCTGATCAATCTGGGAATGGAAATAAGGGGAAGAAGGGAAAGGTTGAATATCCATCTTGTGGTAAATGCGGGAAGAAACATCCTGGTACTTGCTTGAAGGGAATGGGAGTCTGTTACAAGTGTGGTGAAAAAGGCCACCAAGCTCATGATTGCAAGGGGAAGAAGGAAGCTACCAATGTTCAGTGCTACAATTGCAGGGAGATGGGGCATTATGCAAATGCATGTCCTAAGCGTCAGGAGAACTTACCTCAGAAAAGGCCAAGGGATCAAGGCCAGGCTTATGCTATCACTACTGCTGAGGTAGAAGCTCCGAAAGACGTGGTGGCAGGTAATTTAATGGTTTCCTCAAGTTTAGCAAATGCATTATTTGATTCTGGATCATCGCATTGTTTCATATCTTCCCAGTTTGCGAAGAAAATTAGATATTTCCAATTTGATTTAATAAGGGAGTTGTCAGTTAAAACTCCTAAGGGAAGTATCGTTGCAACAAAGTTTTGTGAATCAGTCCCCATTAGAGCACATAAATTTTCTTTATCTGCTGATTTCATCGTCATACCTATGATTGAGTTTGATATAATCCTCGGTATGGACTGGCTTTCGGACTATGATGCGAAGATTTATTGTAAGAAGAAAGAGGTTACGATTCTTGATGATAATAATAAGGAACACCTTATTTTTAGAGCAGAATCGTCACCACCTAATTCTTATTTAGATCCACCCCCAGTAGTTCAACTTAATTCAATTATTGGGGAGGAAGAGAATGAAATAACTGTCGGTGAGGAAAGGAATGTTCAAATAGAGGATGTACCTGTTGTGAAAGAATTTGTAGATGTATTTCCGGAAGATTTACCTGGACATCCTCCAGAACGAGAAGTTGAGTTTTCCATTGATTTGATTCCTGGATCAAGGCCTATATCGAAGACCCCTTATAGAATGGCCACTGTAGAGTTAGTCGAACTAAAGAAACAACTAGAGGAATTGAGTAATAAGGGATTTATTCGCCCTAGTGTTTCTCCATGGGGAGCCCCTGTTCTTTTTGTTAAAAAGAAAGATGGATCTATGAGGTTATGTATCGACTACAGGGAGATCAATGCTATAACAATAAAGAACAAGTATCCCCTACCTCGTATTGATGATTTATTTGACCAACTGCATGGAGCTCAATACTTTTCAAAGATTGACCTTCGGTCTGGATACCATCAGTTGTGTGTAAAGAAAGAAGACATTCCGAAGACAGCATTTCGAACCAGGTACGAGCATTACGAGTTTACTGTAATGCCGTTTGGATTGACTAATGCACCCTCTGTATTCATGGATCTAATGAATAGAGTTTTCAAGGAGTATCTCGATGAATTTGTGGTGGTATTTATTGATGATATCTTGGTATACTCCAAAACCTACAAAGATCATGAAAATCACTTGCGCATTATCTTGAAGACTCTGAGGAGGCATGAATTATATGGAAAGTTTAGAAAGTGTGAATTCTGGCTTCAGGAGATTTCTTTTCTTGGCCATATTGTCTCTAAAGATGGAATCTCTGTTGATCCTTCTAAGACCAAGGCAATCCAAGAATGGCCAGCACCTACGAGTATAACTGAGGTACGTAGTTTTATTGGTTTGGCAGGTTATTATCGACGTTTCGTCCAGAATTTTTCCCGATTGGCTAACCCATTAACGAAGCTCACACGTAAAGGGGTTAAATTTGTTTGGACAAAAGAGTGTGAAGAATGTTTCGAAGAACTGAAGAGAAGATTAGTCAATGCTCCTATATTGACTCTACCATCGGGGAATGATGGGTTCGTTATTTATAGTGATGCATCAAAGAAAGGACTTGGCTGTGTCCTTATGCAGAATGATAGAGTTATTGCCTATGCATCACGACAGTTGAAAATTCATGAACAAAACTATCCTACTCATGATCTTGAGTTAGCAGCTGTGATCATTGCTTTGAAGATATGGAGTCACTACCTCTATGGTGAAAAATGTGAGATTTATACTGATCACAAGAGTTTGAAGTATATTTTCTCACAAAAAGAACTCAACATGAGGCAAAGGAGATGGCTTGAATTACTCAAGGATTATGATTGCACGATACACTACCACCCAGGGAAGGCAAACAAGGTGGCAGATGCTTTGAGTAGAAAAGACCATGGAGTTTTGAACAATATGAGAATTGAAAGGGATCCAATTTTCATGGAGCTAGTGAAGATGGACATGGGAATAACCAGGGAAGGTGAAACATCAATGCTTTTTCAAATGGTTGCCAAACCATCTTTACTAGAAAGGATTAAGAGTTCTCAGACTGATGATGAAGAATTCCAAAAGAAGATTAAAGCTGTGAATGATGGGATATTGAGAGACTTTGCGTATGAAGGTGGAATTTTGAAATTCGGGAAGAGACTTTGTGTTCCCAATATACCTGATCTAAAAAGGGAATTGCTGGATGATGCTCATAGTTCCAATTTCTCTATACACCCTGGGAGCACCAAAATGTATAGAGATTTGAAGGAACATTTTTGGTGGGACAACATGAAGAGGGAGATTGCTGATTTTGTGTCAAGATGTATGGTTTGTCAACAAGTGAAAGCTGGAAGGCAACAGCCTGGAGGAGTCATGCAACCTCTTCCCATACCAGAGTGGAAATGGGACAATATTACAATGGAATTTGTCATGGGGCTACCAAAGACTCCTAGAAGGAACGATGCAATATGGGTTATTGTTGATCGTCTTACCAAGTCAGCACATTTTCTTTCTATAAGAGAAGATCTACCCCTGGAACGTCTAGCAAGACTATACATTAATGAAGTTGTGAGACTTCATGGAGTACCCCTATCGATTGTTTCTGATCGTGATCCCCGTTTTACTTCAAGATTTTGGAAAAGTCTTCAGAAATCCCTGGATACTGAACTTCATTTGAGCACTGCTTACCACCCTCAGACAGATGGACAATCAGAACGGACTATTCAAACCCTAGAAGACATGTTGAGATCTTGCTCACTTGACTTTCAGGGTATGTGGGATCAATATTTACCACTGGTAGAATTTTCCTATAACAATAGCTTCCATTCGAGTATTCAGATGGCACCATATGAAGCGTTATACGGAAAGAGATGTCGTACACCAACCTGTTGGGATGACGTTGGTGAAAGAAAACTTGTAGGCCCAGAACTGGTGGAGGAAACGGTGGAAAAGGTGAAAGTAATCCAAAATCACATCAAAGCAGCTCAAAGTAGGCAGAAGAGCTACGCCGATAATCGAAGGAAGGATTTGGAATTTCAAGTCGGTGATCATGTTTTCCTGAAGGTATCTCCATGGAAGGGAGTCATACGTTTTGGTAAGAAAGGTAAATTGAGTCCCAGGTACATCGGACCTTTCGAAATTCTAGAACGAATTGGGGTTGTAGCTTACCGATTGGCAATGCCGCCAAGTCTCTCCAAAGTTCACGATGTGTTCCACGTATCTCTGTTGAGGAAATACATGCCTGACCCAACGCATGTACTCACCTATGAAGATTTAGAACTGGAACCCGATCTGTCTTATTGCGAACAGCCCATCAAGATTCTTGATACGAGAGAACAAGTGCTGAGAAACCGGACAATGCGTCTGGTAAAAGTTTTGTGGAGAAATCATAAGATGGAAGAGGCAACGTGGGAACCCGAGGAACTTATGATGAAGAACCACCCTAGTCTTTTTATGCAGTAATACCCTAGAAATTGCGAGGACGCAATTATTTGAAGGAGGGGAGAATGTAACACCCCAAGCTTCTACGGTACGCTTCTCTTTGAATAATGTGATAGCGTGTGTTGTACGCAACACCGAGTTCTAACACACCATAACTAATCAAACTAGCCGTTATGAATAGTAATACCTAATTTTTGAAATTATATATATTTTATATTTGAAAATGGACTTCATTTTTGGATTCGGAATATCGAATTTAGCCTAAGGTGAAATTTTGGTACATTTCGGATAACTTTCATATTTTGATGAATAGTGAAAATTACTAAATTTTAATTAAAAACAACTTTTTTAATCAAAATAATTAATAGTGATAAATTATGAATTTTAGTGGTTTTAAAGTATATTTAGAATATATTTTTACCATTTAATATAATGTTGGTCATTGGACATAATTTTACAATTAAACCGAACATAAACAAGTGTCAATCTTTTGATAGTTATTATCTCTTAAAAACACGCTTTTTGTTTTGACAGCGGGAATTAATTTTAAATTAATTTCTGCCACTTCTGTGTTTTGAATTTAGGAAAATGGATTCCATATTTGGAATCAGGATGTTCAAATTGTGTAAATAGGTAACTTTTATTTTTAGTCATTTTGAATAATTACTGCGGTAAATATTTTATTTACCATGGTTAAGGGTAAATCCGGTAAATAAGGGTTAAAAAAATAATATTATAATAATACTAAATTACACTAAAACGTGTCTTAACCCTATTGGTTGATACATGGTCGACCATGGACATCTTGGTGTCAATTTTGGGACCCCATGGATCCACTTGTAAGTGATAATGACACTTTATTTTAATTTAGTTAAAATGAATACAAAAATGACACAAGCATATATCTTTTAGAAAAACAATTGTTACATAGGGTTATATATGTTGGATTTTAGATTATAAATATTCATTAGAAATATAAAAAGATTTCCTACATAATGATATTTTATTTATAATTTTAAGACATTATATAAGTTATTTTATTTATGACACAATGATGATGCAATAATTACTATAATAGTGAAAAATTAAAATAATTGATCTTATAAATACCCAAATAAATATAATATGAAACTTTTAATGAATTAAACTAATTTTCTAGGATAATATGATATATTAGGAGTGATTTAATTGACTTTGTGCGAAGTAATCAATCTGTTATGAGTTTCACAAAAATCAACTATTGAATAGTGTCAAAATTGACATAAAAGAGTTCTTAAAACAAATATTATATTATTAATTGATGTTAAATTCCTAAAAATCTAAGGTTCGGCCAAGAGACTTATATTATGATAGGTTAATCATTAATGGACCACTTGGGGGTCGCTTGGATGTATATAGTAAGTTTATTAACCATATTATATAAAAATACAAAGAGACATTGTAAAAGTGAAACTAATTAACTTAGAGTTAATACTTAAAGATAAGGTTATTATAAGTACCCAAACCTGTCTAAATTCTATTGGATGAGTTTTTTTCGACCTATCCCCACCTCATCCTTTGAATAGTCAACTTTGGAGCCTTTAGAAACCGAATATGAATTTATTATAAATTAATATTTCTAGCTTTTCCAAAGGTGCCCCTCACCCCTCTTATAAAAGGGCACTCCTCCTTCTCTTTTCCTCACACCTCTCAAGCCACTTGGCTCGTCCAAACTCTTCCCAAATAAGCTCCCCACATCCCTCTCCTCCTCCTTGAAGCATCCCCTTAGACAGAAATCATTTCAAGAAGTCCTTTGGTTCCAACCAAATTGAGTTACCTAAATTAAAGGTAACGATTTCTCTTAAATTATTTTCCTTTATTTTGCTTCTCCAACCCCCAAACTCTTTTTATTTCCTTTCTTTTGTAACAACACCAGTATCCTCAATATACTAGGATGTTGTTATAAGATGTATTCAAACTACACATACACAAAACTCCATCTAATGGATGATGAACATAATGTTTCTGTGGATGGCAAACTAACGCCTCACGAAACGATGATTGTTCAAATACATCTTACCGCCTCTCATGGTGGCCATTATGATGGAACTGTAATTAAATATGATATTAATGATATATATTTTATATATAAGCTTCTGTAATTCCATTTTATTTCATACCATTATTCGTTTCATGTTGTATATACATACGATAATTTCATTTGAGGAAGTGCGGACTACCGCCCCCTTAGAATGATATGACTCGTTCATACCACACATGGAACGTATAAAGGATGGTGTTAATGAACTTAAGTAACATATATAAAATATTATATTATACTGGAATAGTAATATACCTATGTATCATTTGGATTTTAATCTTTTAAAATAAAAATTAAATGGAAGTAGCGTTCGTACATACGTACGGACTACCGTCTCCACGAACGCGATAAGATTCGTTCTCCATCATATCCATTCAAGTCTTATTCTCATTTTAGGGTTAAAAATAATGTTAATATCATTCTGATTATGAATAAGATTTAATCTATCCATTACAAACATGTCTTACGTAACCAAACATTTAAGAAGAACGAATCGATTATCACCTGAAACGACGATAATACTAAGATATTATTAATAAAGCAATGTTAAAAGATCTTATATGATATCATATTAATATGATTCTTGTATAATTTAATAACAATTATTTCACCATTATACAGGAGGTTAACCGACCCCAACAAAGGAAAAGTACAAGGTAAGGGTTATTTCACAATCTCTTCATTATCCGAGGTTGTTTATATGTAATAATCTACTGGGATCTCTTTATCATCCACATCCATGTTTCTTAAAAATGTATTTCAAAACATTTTTACTATTTACAAGAATATGGGTTAAAGTCATTTATACCCTTTTTTGACTTTTTATAAGAGGTTTATAAAGGAATCTTTCCGTCGTTTTCAAAAAAAGGTCCTTTTTAACCTTTTCGACAGAATTGAGGTAAGAATGTTTTTTTAACTTATACGGCGGGTGCGGTTATTTTACGCCGTTATAAAATCTTCAAAGCTTTCCTTACAAGCTTATAAGAATATTTTCAAAGAAAATGTTTTATTTTATATGGATCTTAAATGATTTCAAAATAAAAGGAGATATTTCTTTAAAAAGAATTTTGATTTCATCTATGTCAACATCCTTTGATGGATTTTAAGATTATTTGAAGTTAATTTATTATGATACAAAACTTCTATATTGTATTGAAGGTTTTGTGATATGTTTGACTGTGGATGTGCTATTTTTATACCATTCATAGTTTATTGTGAAAGTATTGACATTTCGTATGCTAGTTTTAATACGAATGTTTATGTTATGTTTAAACCTTTTCATATGGGAATGCATTGGACTAAATAAGTGACGGGTGGAGCCCGCTATAGCTCCTCGATGCATCGGTAGGTCTCATGAGACAAACTAGTGTCTTGGCACAAGGCCTTGACAAAATATTATTTGTAGTCTTGGCACGAGGCCTTGGCTATGTGGTTATGATAGTCTGGCATTATGCATTCCAACATTATGAAAGTGGTTATTGATTTTTGCATGTGATTATTCATTTAGTAGAATATCCATGTGAATAAGTAAATGGCATTATTTCATTTATGCCATACCATGTTGAAAGTTCGTATTTAAAAGGATTTTGTTTTAGTTATACATTGCCTTAAATGTTTATTCTTATTTATGAAAGTTTCCACTTTATTGTTATCCTTACTGGGCATTTGAGCTCACCCCTTTTTTTATGTTTTATTTTTCCCCGGATGTGAAGAAGTAAGTTATGAATGACCTGCAGGGATTTTATGAGGGGTTAATAGTGTGGATTGTGGAAACATTATGTTGTTGTATTAGTTTTTCATTTTATGATGTAATGTAAAACTTATGAATATATCTAGTGTTTCCAAGGCTACTAAACCAATCAGTCTTTCGAGATTTGATCTTTCTTGTGATCATGCCAATGTTATGTAATTAATGCACCGACTCTGGGTAGCTGGGGTCGGGGCGTTACAGTAGAAGCATAATCAAAAAGTGAAAGGAAGGGTTATCACCCATTCTTCAACACATTCTTTTATATCCTGAATGTCTAGTAGAACAATCCCATCACCACCACAAATCATCAAAGTAAAGATGTTTGTGAGTACATAAAATGGGGAAATCATTGCATCCCATGAATATAACTCCTCCCCTATCATAATTTCTGGATTGAACTTCCCAGTGAACCTCATCATAATCTCTCTGGTAGAATTTTTGCAATTCATGGAATGGATTGGATTTCCTTATATAGAGCCAACATAAATTTCTATGAGAGGGAAATAACTCTGCAAGAGAAGACTTGACCCTAAATTTTGTACAAGTGAAAGTAGGAGGATGAATCTTAATTAGTTACATCATCACAAGCATGGATATTACTTCCCTATGAGAACTCGTATCTAGCTTAGATGATTGAGTCTAAGGAGGCAACCATCCATGAAGACATTTCTATTGTGAGGGAGTTTGCTGAAGTGTTTCCTGGGTAATTGTTTAGTCTCCCTCCAAGAAGATATGTTGAATTCACAAATTATCATATACCAAGGGAATTACCGAAATCCAAGAATCTGTATAGAATGGATGTTGTAGAGGTTGAGGAGCGGAAGAAGCAACTACAAGAGAATCTGAATAAAGGGTTCAAACGCCCAAGTGATTCTCGATGGGGTGAACCATTCCTCTTCTTCAATAAGAAGGATGGGTCAATGCACCTTTTCATTGATTATAGTGAGCTCAAAAAAATCACAATAAAGAACAAGTATCCTCTTCCCTGAATTTATGATTTGTTCGATCATCTGCATGGAGTCCAATACTTCTCCAAGGTAGATTTACGGTCAGGATATTATCAAGTAAGGGTGAAGAAGGAATATATCCCCAAGACTTCTCTTCGTACAAGATGCGGGCACTATGAATTCATTGTAATTCATTTCAGACTCACTAATGCTCTTGCAATTTTCATGGACTTGATAAGTAGAGTATTTAGAGATTACTGCAACAAACTTGTGGTAGTATTTATAGATGATATTCTAATATACTCCAAAACTAAGGAGGATCATGAAGAGAATGTAAGAACTTTACTAGAGACCTTGTGAAAGGAAAATCTCTATGAAAAGTATAACACATGTTAGTTCTGGTCGAAGGAGGTCTCATTTGTTGTCCATATCATCACAAGAAATGAGATATCTTTTGATCCCTCCAAGACAAATGCAATAGAGGAAGGCTGAGACCAACATCGGTAATAGATATCCATAGCTTCTTGGGGATAGCTGGATATTATCAATGATTTCTGAGAAATTTATCACAATTGTCCAACCCTATTACCAAGCAAACTTGGAAGGGTGTAAAGTTTTCTTGGAGTGATGAATACATAGAAATATTCATGGATTTGAAAAATAATCTTATCACTCCACCCGTGATCAGATTATCCATAAGTGGAGAACTTATTGTGGTATTGAGTGATGATTTGAAGAAGGGAATGGGATGTGAGTTGATGAAAAATGAAAAATTAATTGCCTATGCTTCAAGGAAATGGAAAGTTCATGAGAAGAATTATCCTGCACATGATCTGGAGATGGCAGCGGTGATCTTCGCTTTAAAAATTTTGATGCATTATCTCTTTTGGGATAAGTGTGAAACTTATACGAACCAAAAAATACTCGAGTATATATTCACACAGAAATAGTCAAACATGCGCCAGTGAAGATGGTTAGATCTGATCAAAGATTATGACTGGTCAATCCATTACCACCCTTGGGAAGTTAACAAGGTGGAGGCTTATCTAAGTAGAAAGGACCCATCATTTCTATCCATGATGAGAATGGGGAAGGATCCAATATTCTTATATTTGATTAATATTGTCATGGGAATCATAATGAAGGGAACATCATCAATAATTTCACAAATTATTGTTCAACCGTCTCTTTTGGAAAGGTTAAATGATGCTCAAAAAGATGATATGAGAATTTTTAAGAATGTGGAAGCTATCAGGATAGGTATATCATCAGAGTTCAATGTTAGTGAATAAGGAATTGTGATATTAGGGAAAAGACTATGTTTTCCATCATGTGTGGAGCTGAACAAGGAACTTTTGGATGATACACATAGTTCAAATTTCTCTATTCAACCAGGAAACAAAAAGATGTATTGAGTTCTATGAGAGAATTATTGGTGGGATAATATGAAGAAGTATATCACTGAGTATACATCAAAGTGTCTGCTGTGTCAGTAAGTGAAGGCAGAGAGGTAGATGCTAAAGGGGATGATGAAACCATTTCCCATACATGCATGGAAATGGGAGAAAATAACCATGGACTTTGTCATAGGACATCCGAAGACATCCAAACACAACAATGCAGTGTGTGTAGTATTGGATCATCTTACAATGTCTGCAAACTTTATTTCAATTCTGGAGGATTTCTAATTGGATAAATTGGCACATATATACATCAGTGAAGTGGAAAGGCTTCATGAGGTACCATTATCGATTGTATCCAATCGATATTCAAGATTCACCTCTTTGTTTTGGAACAAAATTCAACATTATCTGGATACTGAATTGAACTTCAGTATGAAATATCATCATCAAACTGATGGCCAATCTGATTAAACTATTAAGACACTAGAAGATATGTTAATATCATGTTCAATGGACTTTAAAGGAGGATGGTATCAATATCTTCCTCTGATTGGATACATGATATTTCTACCCATATTTTCATGGATGAAGTTCATGAGGTTTGAAATGAATGGGATGTTAAGTCCTAGGTGCATCGGTCCCTACGATATTATTAATTTTGTCAGGTTTGGGGCCAATCAACTAGCACTTCTACCTTCTTTGTCCAAAGTACATAATATCTTTCATGTTTCCCTCTTAAGGATGTCAATACCAGTCCCTTCAGATGTACACTCTTCAGAGGTAGTATAGTTAGAGGATGATCTTTCTTACGAAGAGAAAACAGTGACGATCTTAGATTGAAGAGAGAATGTTCTACAAAATAAAACAATTATCCTCGTCATGGTGTTATGGAGTTTGAATAAAAAATGTGGGAATTGAAGGAAGTGATGAAGCAGAGTTACCCAAATCTGTTTTAGAGTGGGAGAAGGAAATTTCGAGGGTGAAATTTCTCTAGGGGGGAATATTTTAATGACCCAAAAAATTCATTATTAAAAATTCCTCTTGGTCTATTTAAATGTATTCTTATGGTTATGTAAAATGTATGAACTTATTTGGTTTTATTTTTTGGATTTTAAAATAATGTTAGGAATTTTGATCGTCATTAACATAGTCATTTAATAGTGATCGAATGATTAGTATAAATATTGGGCTTTATCAAATCCAATTTACTCAGACAAAGGAAGCGATGACCTAAGCTTGCAGACTTTCCCCATAAGAAGCCCATTTGTTGGATCTTAGAATAGAGGTGTCGTCATTGGGCTTTGCACCTGACCAAGCCCAAGACGAGCTTGAATATGATAAGCTCAAGCAGAACCACCTATAAGAGAAGTGGAAGTTGACAGAGATTACCACTCGAAAAATTTATCCAAGCCACCCCAAGAGTATGCCACCATCGTGCACCATACCCTAAGGTCTTAAGTTGGAGTTTTAGTAGTTAATGTAATGATACGATATCATTATGATTATGTACCTTATTTTTTTATATAATAATGAATATACTTTCATTTTATTATTGTTACTTTCTATATAGTTTTTAAAGTGAAAATAGTATTTTTAGTTAATATTCAACTGAGGAATTTATATTGTTAAATGAATGGATTTTTGAATTAAATAAGTTTTTAATAAAAAATTTATTTGTAAAATTACTTTTTATTAATTATAAATGATGATATAATTTTTATGAATACAATTGTAATTTTTATTATGGTTTGAAAGCTATTTTTTTCCAAAACCCATGAATTTCCGATAAATGTCAGTTTTTATTTTTAAAGTGAAAATTCACATATTTAAAAATCTATTAGTATAAAATGAATATTAGTTTTTGGAATCAGGATGTCAAAATTATCCAATGGTTATTTTTTCATAATTTTCTAGAAAATTGTATTTTTGGGTAACAATTAAATACCGTTTAAATATATAATGTGTTTTACAACATCATAATGACCCATTAGTGATGTAATAAAATAATATAAACATTATTTTATGTCAAAATATGTTTTAACATTAAAATAATGTTATTCTAGGTTTTATTTATTTATTTACAAAGCCTTAGTGGACTCTTCATGAGTTATAAAACATTTTATTTTTTTAAATTGATTTCCTTGAGAGTGTGACTCACCACCACATAAGAGACCCTATTATTTTAATATGTTAGTCCATTGGACTTATAAAATATTTTTTCCACTCCCCTTTTCAAAAAACCATGTGAAAAAACCATGGTCTAGTTTGTGGTTTTGATTGGTTTAATGTGTGGTGTCCCAAACCTAAATAAAAATGAATTCCCCATCCTTTCCTATATAAACCCACCCAAGCTCCCACTTCATCTTCACTAAAAGCCTTTGTATTTCATCCAACCTCTAGCCTCCTCTCTCTATAATCCTCCCATGGTGCCCTAATATCCCCTGAAATCTCTCTCAAGACCCTCCCAAGCCTTTGGGATCACACTTCCAAGTAAGGGATTCTCACTTTCCTTATTTTTTTCCAGGTTATCTTATACTGTAATTTACTTTTATTTTCAATTAAAAATTTCGGGTTATGATTTCTCACATCCCCCATACTTACCTATTCATGTTTTAATAATGATATATCTTCTTTATCTCTCATTAATTACTCCCACGTACACATGTTACCATACCGAAATTCCGTAAGGAATCTCTCTCTCCTCATTTACTTTCAACCAATTATTTTGTATTATGTATCTAAATTCCATTAAATTTGTTGGAACATTTATCTATATGACCCCGTTACATTCCATTTCATGTACATATGATGATACACCCATTTTTCTCTTATCAACCATTTTTATAAATTCTTATGTCATGCTGTTATGCTGGCGAAATTCCACCGCATTTTTTAAGCCAAGATCATTATGTAGTAAATACCATACCCATGTCTCTATCAAGGGTATTATACATTATGAACATATACATATTTAATGGTACTTTCATTAATTTATTCCACATTACTTGATTGTGGAATAACTTATGATGTTGATTGATGCCATGTTATATGATCCATGTGTCACACTTATTAATGAAATTAAATGTTTAAGAAGGGTGCGCCCTAATAGTTCTCCAATGCATTGGGGAATGTATACTATCATGATACATCATTTGAAATGAGTGTTTATTCGTGATAAATCAAGTTCAATGAGGTTTTAATCGTGCTTCATGTCTAATGAGGATTTACTCATGCTCCATGTGAAATGAGCCATATATCATGCTAATTCCTTGTTAAGTGTTGTTACCACATCTCAATGTTTTTATTTTCATGATTTATCAGGCCTTTATGTTCATGTTTCTATGGTTATCCATTTATATGATTATTTTCCAACATGTATTTAATTCTTCATGTAATTTCATATTTATTCCCTTACTGGGCTTTATGGCTCACCCTTTTCTTATGCATGTCCTCAGGTAATCCCATGCAATGCTAAGTACGAGGGAATGTTGTGGTCATGTAAAGGAAGTTCTCAATAAGATGTTGTGTTCTATTTTTTGTGTTGTTATGTAATGTTACTAATCCCCAAATACACTAGAACTCTTGATCTTCCATGTTGTATCAAGTGAAGATTTTATATAATAAATTATATTTATGTGTGCAATAAAAGCATGGTTCTTATATGTTAGGCGAGGAGTTGGAATATCATAAGAAGGAAAATCCATGGGGGAGTTCATGGATGTAGTAGTAAAGACCCTCAGAACTAGTATCTCTAATAGAGTAGTTATGATAATGGTAGTGTAGCTGTTCCATAGGGATGTAGATCATGCCAGTTGCGTGAACTTCATTTGATACCCAAGGATCAAGTTGTACGATCATCTATAGTTCTAGGTACTATTCAAGTGGAATCTACTATAGTGTCCACTTTATTTGAAAAAGGTGGTTCAAACTATTTTATACATGTATCTGTTGAGAAATGTCTCAGGCTATAGATATATTATTATTATCATGTAACAACCCTATATACACTATTAAGAGTTAGGCCAGTGGGAATGTTCCAACATAGGGACAATACCCTTGAGTTAGGATGTTACTCATTACTATAGATCCTCTTCTTTATTGAGTTGATAGCCATTTATGTCTTTATCAGGATGTATTATTTTTATTAGCATCATGTTTTTGTAGATGGCTATCACCGTATGGTATCTTTTACATCACCAAAGGGTAGTAATTATCTAAATAAGGTTGTGTGGGATTTCCAGTATGGTTGCACGATAAAAGAATATCAAAATATATGTAATTTCACTACACATATTTCAAATCACTTCATGTAGGATCATAGTATACAATAATATGATTTCTCTCAAGTAGTGGATCTATTTAGGGACATATTTTCTGATGATTTTTCATTCCTTAATCTTGAGAGAGAGGTAGAATTTATGATCGATCTTTTCCCAGTAGCAACTCCAATGTCTATTTATTTATACAAGATAATAACATACATATCTTCAGGAGATCAAGCGGTAGTTAGAGGATTTAGTGGAAAATGGTTTTATACGACCCAGTAAATCCTCTTGGGGTTCACCCACACATCTCTCTATGAAGGAGAATATATCCTTATATTTTTGTGTGTATTATAGAAAGTCAAACCTTTTTATGGATAAGAACTAATATTAACTTAATTGAATAGATGATCTCTTCTAATAGCTCGAGGAATTAGGTTTTTATCTAAGTTCATCCAACAGTTGGGATATCACCAAGTTAATGTAAAGCCACTAGATATAACTCATATATCCATCTGTAGTACGTATGGTCTGTATGAGTACCTTTTTATTCTGTTCGGACAAAATAGTATGCTCTCTATTTTCATGGATCTAATGTATATGGTTTTCCAGCCCTGTATTGTTTCATTAATTGTGGTCTTTTTGGAAAACATCTTGTTGTATTATCACACTCATTACAACCATTCCAATCATCATAAGATAATTCTGATTACAGTAAGTGGACATCGGCTTAATTAAATGCTTTCTAAGATCCACTTATGTATTGAAAAAAATTACTTATAGGGTCATATCGTATCAGAATCAAGTGTAACTATTGACCTAGTAGAGGATAGGGCTATATTTTCTTTGGAGAATCCCAACAATATGTTCGATATATAGAGTTTCTTGGGGCTAGATAGATAGATACTACCAACATTTTATATACGGATTATCACCCCTTTCATCACCTCTAACTAGCCTAAAAAAGATTTTTGTAAAGTTCCTATGGTCAAAAGTGTGTGAAAAAGACATCCTGGAGCTAAAAGGGAGGATCATCTTGATACCAATTCAGATTCTGAAAGTGCGTAGTAGAGGTTATATCGACTACTATGATGCATCTAAAATTTTCCTAGGATAATTGATGATAAAGGAGTATTTAATTATTACATACCAATATCAACAGTCGTGGCCTCATGAGATGAAATACATGATGCATAATCTTGATCTAGAAATAGTTTCATGCCTTACGTTATTGAAGACACTAACTGTTAGGTGAGTACTTTGTATTGTACAGGAGCCACAAGAGCCTCAAATATATCCTTTCACAATCTAAATTTAACCTAAAATGAAAAATATGGGCTGATTATCTACAATATATTGATTTTGAGCTTCCTTGAATGCCTGTGAAAGGTAATGTTGTTGTAGTTTCTCTAAGTCAAAAAACTCAAAAATAGGCAGTACCAGAAGCCACTATCGAATAAGTGTTAATGGATCTCTTATCTAAGATGCATTTAATGTTCCAGGATAGTAATTAGTAGTTTTACCTCTCATATTTGATATTTACCTCACCCCTTCCTGAGAAGGTGAAGGGTAGACAATTTTCTGGTTCTGAGGGCTTGGTTCTCTATGACAGTGTATCAGGAGACAACCCACCTCTATATGGGTATGTGAACAGAGACAACATATGTATTCGTGGATGTTTCTTGATCCCTATAAACATTAGAGAGAAGTTTATGATAGATTCCCACACTTCTTGGTGGGTAGTTCAATCGGGAATTTCCAAAATGTATCAAGATATTCAACACCAATATTGGTAGAATAGGATCAAACATCAGATAGTAGGATTTATCATAATGTGTTCCACTTATCAGCATGTGAAGGAAGAAAACCATAGACCTCTAGACTTGTTACAACTTCTTATTTTCCCAAAATTGAATTGGTAAGATATATCCATGGACTTTGTAGTTTTCTTTCATTAGTCTCCTAAAGGTAGCGACACTATATGAGTTATCCTTGAAAAACTGAAGAAAGTGGATCACTTAATTCCGATTCGAGAGACATTCACAATTGATGAGCTGGAAGACTGTATGTCTGTGAGATCATATAACCATATGGGGTTCCTCATACAATCAATTTAGATAGGGATTATCATTTTACATCATGGTTCAAAAAGGGATCAAAGAAATCTACCAGAAAATAGGTGCTTCTAACCAATGGTTTTCACCCCTCAGGCCGATAGACAATCATAACTGAAAAAGGTCCTAGAAGATATTCTCACCGATTGTGTTCTTATTTTTAGAGGTTCTTGGGAGAGGTATATCCCACTCATTGAGAACTATGATAATAATAACTTTTTATAGAAAATTCAGACAGATCCTTCTATGGCTGTATATGGTAGGTTGTGTCATTCTCCCCATCAATGGTTTGAGGTAGGTAAGGTAGCCCTACTAAGACTACGTCCCATTCATGAGAATTTTGAGTAGGTTCATCTGATCCGAATGTATATGAACTCAGCTTAGTCTATATAGAAATATTATGTTCATCACCATAGTCAACCTCTATATTTGGATTTTGGGGATTGTTTTTTTTCTTTAGGAATCACCCATTATAGTGTATAGGGGGTTACAGAAGCAAGGGAATCTATCACCTCGTTATGTAGGGTTGTTTGTGATTCTTGATAGATTGGGGATGGTGACCTATCTATTGCTATTAGCACTGAATTATCATACCATGCCCGATGTCTTTTATGTTTCATTGCTTCACCAATATCATGCTGATCCATATAATACCTTTGATCCCATGTATGTTGAGTTAGATTCCAATGATAACTTTGAGGAGTATGAAGAATTCAATGTTGACAGGAGCATGATGGCTCTCTGAGGCTGGTATGTCCCTATAGTGTGGGTGTTCTGGTAGCATGATTGCGTGTAGGATGAGACATGGGAGTAGGATGCCAATATATGATCCCATTGGCCAGAGTTGTTCTAATATAGTGCTTCACCTCCCTAAGAAGGTGATCTCAGGGATGCGTTATTTAATGGGGGGACTGTAAGAACCTGATTTTTGACTCAGGTATGGATCCATTAATTTTTAGTCTAATTTTTTTATTTTGGGCTTAATATGGATTCTATTTGTGTTTGAGAAGGTCCCAAGGGTGTGTAGGGAATTTTTGAAGACCATAACCCAACCTTTTTGGAAAATTTGACATTGTATCATGGTTACAGTAAACTGTGTGGGCAAGGCTCATGGAGAGATCTAAACGTGCATATTGCATGAATTTTTGGGGAGAGCCATATCACATGGTTTACGCATTATTTCCCTAACTATGAAGCCTAATCGTGTTGTATGCCCCTTTCCCTAGGTACCCATGAACAATTTGTAAAACCGTGCAGGTAAACCCTATATAGGATAAAATTTGGATAATTATACCTTTTTCCCCTTGGTGATCTACTCAAGCTTATCCTTCTTACTTATTATGATTTCCATCTGGATTATCCACCATTTCTCTCATTTTTTTACGTATTGAACAACAAAGTGAGGGATCCTGAGATATCCTTCATCATGTTTCTCTTTGATCTTCATTTCATTGTGCTAGATGCGCAAGTGTATGTACTCAACTCCATTTGAGTCGTTCTACATCTCTCTTTATCATAACCAAGTTATCATGGTGTGTTCATTTTTACCATTTTTATGATCTAGTCTAATACAAGCCAAATTAGAGGCCAATAGTAGAGGATTAGAATATTACGATCATATGTTGTGTGGTCTATATCTCATCCCCCATGTTTTTTGATTTTCAAATTATCTTGTGGGCCCCACCGATTTCATCGTGTGGTGTCTATTGAATTTATATACCATTATTATAATCAATATAACTATATGGTAATGTTCTTTCCAAATATGTGATTATATTATAATAGTTATGCCCAAAACTCTATCCATTCCATGTATGATTTCATATGATAATTTATGTTTCAGAGTTGTGATATGTTTCAGCCACTGTTCAAGTGTTCCTTTCCTTGAACTTACTAAGGGTAAGAATTCCTATATTAAATTAATTGATTAATATTTGGAATTTCTTAAAGGAAAGTACCATGTACTATCACTACATGAAGCATTTAAGGTTAGCGCATCAAATTGATAATTAAATTTGAAATGGGAAATTAGAAAGTATACTATGTACATAACTTAAATTTTAAATTTATAATTGATAATAGGCTCCACATCTATAGCACCCCTTACAAAGTTTATGGATGGTAGAAGAGTGAGAATTGCTTATGAAAATTCCTTAAATGAAATATGTGAATTGTTACATGCTACTTGTCCTTATCACACTAATGAAATTCATGTCTTGAACCAATTTCACTTATTTATTAATTATCAATTAATTAAATTGTGGAATTATCAATTATCCAGGTCACACTAATGAAAGGTAATGAATTTAACATTATGAATTATATGTGACTCCATTACCAAAATTAGAGTGCCCATACATGAGATCACATTGGATTCCACAGTGAATTTCATGAGCACACGAGAACCCCATTCTGATTCAAGGACATGGCTTGATTTTGTTAAGACCCACCTAGATCCTGAACCTTGTTTGTTCTTGGATGGACATTATGAAACATTAGGATCCCTCATGTATTTATATAGTATTCTTTGGTTACACTCCTTTGAAACATAATTGATAAGTATGGGACATGGTTAAACCCCATCTGATGTAGTAATTTCATAGCCCAATTATACCTTAGATGATCTCCACAGATTTAGTTGGAATATTATTATTGAATACCCTAGACTATACTCCTTGTACTACACTATTATCCTTACTGGGATAGAGTCATTACTTAGTTGGAGACCCTTTATTTCTGTGTTTCCTTGGTTACTATAATTGATATTCATTATTAAATATCATAATTGATTTCTTTGTTACATCAAGATCCTTCACTATGGATATCATGTGACTTATTTTTTTAACATGTAATAATCAATTAATAAATTGGTTATATGTTCTGACACCAACCATGGGATGAAACAGGTAATTGGGAAGTTAGTTACATTTTATTTCTTTAAATTACATGTTCATCCATACATACTATTACATTTCCATTAAACATAAAAGATGTTATAGACACCATTGGTGGTGGCCCATTGAAATTTATCGCATTCCCTCTTTGGGTACCATTTGGTACCTGGGGAAGATATATAAATTAAGGTGTTAAAAAAGGGAAGAATACATCATTGATCACTTAACTTCTTAGTGTTTATAATTGAGCATTATATCATATGAACGAACTGGAGCTCTATATTTTTGGGATATTCTTTTGATTTATTTTATAATTTTGTGGAATATGTCATGCTTTCTTTCTTGTATCCATGTTTTCCAGTATTCTTGTGACATGACATATCATCATCAGTTATTCTTATTATTTTTGTTATTATTTTACTTTCATATTTATCACCTTTGTATAATTCCACTATTTACTTTTATTTCATAAACTATTTACCTATTTTTATATTTATCTATTATGAGACACTCTTGGAATATGGGAATAGTATTACAACTCACACCCCCAAGGACCTCGCTGTTAGTCATAATCCTATGGAATTTAGGGAGATACGCTTGAGGCCGTGTAACCCACTAGGTCTGGGGTACCCATTAATTGGAATCTGGGTCTGGGAAGTCACACATTCTATCACCCGCTTATTAACACCTCCATGTTAAGGTTACATTTCAGTTAATGTCCTCAGTCATCATTTTGTGTGTCCAAATTTTTTATATTTTATGTCCTCAAAGATATTCAATGATTTTTATAATGTAAGAAGAGATATAAATATAATTTATACTCAATAATTATGTACATATAAAAACCTATGAAATATAAAAATATGAAATGGAAAACATCATTCATGGAGATAGTAGGTCATATGTATTCATGAATGTTGTTTCTATTAAATTATCATATTGAATGAAATTAAATGATATATATATTTTATTTATATATAAAATATCATGTAACATTATTACATCATATATATATATATATAATATTTTTACTTTCCCATATTTAAAAAATTTCATGTCATGTGTGAACGAATCATGTTGATTTGAGGAGGCGGTAATCTACACGTCCCCGAACAAAATTATCGTTTTTATATAAAATGGAAAGAATGCATGTAGGTGTTATATAAGGATTATAGAAAAATAAGTAATCCTAAATATCATATATATTTATATATAACATATATTCCATCATAATTACAAACTATGATAGGTGGTATAGGTAAAATGAATAAAATCGTTTTGTGAGGTGAAAGATCACCCTACAGAAGAACGGTATGTTCGTTACCCATCATAAAGATGTTTGCGTAAGTGTACGTATAATACTTTTAATTAAAAAATATTAGTATATTTATGATCATAGGGATATTTTATATTCATGTAATAAGAATATATTAGGGGGTTTATAAAGAAAATAAAATAAAAGAGCTTGGGAAAATATGATACCTCTTCTTTGGGAAACACCCATTTATTTGTACTAAAGGGATTCCTTCAAAAGCTTTATTGCCAAATGGATTATTATAGAATAACATAAAGGGGTTTTAGGATATTTCTGCATATTTGTACTGAGAGAAATTTATTTATAGGTGTGAATAAATTGGATGGAAAAGGGCCTTTTATAGTGGAAGAGGAGTTACATTCTTGTAAAAAAATCTAATGGAAATTATAAAAAATTTATTCCCATGATATGTCAATCCAATAAAGATAAAAACCTAATAAATGGTAGTATATAGTCTCAAAATGAATATCAAATGGATTTTTTTAAGTTTATACATAATTATGGGACTATCATTTAGGGTATTTCCCATTGGTAAGATAATTTGTCCCTTAATCACTGTAAATAATTTTAATCATATTCGCATGCAATTTTGATAAAAAACTATTTTGAAAATATTATAAATTATATGATATTCCAATACAAAATATTTAATCCATTTTGAAAAATTCTAATCATAGACGAGTCATAGATTATTTCAATGTTATTCCCACAGATGTGTTGTTACAGTGGGTTTTTTGAAAAATGATTAAAAGTATTAAATGTTTTGATAACCAATTTCAATGTAAAATTTGATCCAATCATCTAAATTGGATTAATTTATGTAAAATTATTCTTATTATTCATTAAATACAAAATAAAATATAAATTTTAAATAAAATGTAATAGATGAAAAAGCATTTTTGGAATAAAATTCATTATTTTTCACTATTCAACCAATTATGATGCTTTTTAGAAAAATCAAAAAATTCACCATAAAATAATTTTGAAATTATTAATTCAAAAAAATTTATATTTTATCAGATATAATTTTTTAATGTGTGTAAAATTTATGATATTATTTTTCACGAAAGGACATAAAAATTACTTTATTTGAGAAAATAATTTTTTCAACAAATAAAGACTTTATTAATTTATCTTGTATTATTATCTATAAGAATTTTTTAAATAAAGATATTTTAATGATTATTTAAAAAGTATTTATCACAATTCATATTAAAATTTTTAATTATTTATTTACAACAATCTCATTTCAATAATCATAATAATAAATTGATGTTACTGTGAAACTCAGTATTGCGAGTAATGCAAGACAAGTCAGTGATGCGTGTTGAGAAAGATAATAGTGCAATATATTATAATGAAATTTTTACTTACTATACCATGAAATTACTGAAATCAAATAAAATTAATTTATTTAGAAAAATGGTTTATAAAAAAAGTTGGGGTCATACAATTTGAGGGTAAAATTGAATAAAAATGAACATTGCTTTATGGGATGGGGTGATCCATGGGCTTCCACAGCCACCATAACTAGATGTAATGATGTTAGAGGATCATATATAATGATTATGTTGGATTGATTCCTTTCCAATATCATGATAAATTGGTGATCCATAGATAAATTGGAGTTATTAGGGATATAAGCTTGCACTGGAGTTCCATAATTGGGATACCCTATGTGTGATCTCGAATTTGGTTCACTAATTATAATGGTTTGTTTAGGAATAACTCCCTTTATAACTCCTCATGTAATAATGTTCAGATATTGATGAAGATGACCATAATGGATAGTATCCCTCTTAGGCCACTCATGAGTGATTATATTGACATGTTAAATGGCTAAATCCACCTCCCTTATATAGGGATGTTATATGGTTCTATCCTCTATTGATAAGAACCCAAAGTGGTTGACTGTAAAAAATTGGCCACTTACTCAATTTTGGACTACTAAGGATCAATGGCATGTACTCCCAGACTACTATGTTCACCAACAAGAACTAGAGGTGTAGTATTGGAAACATCATATGCCAGTGCCTCGGGGCCAATGTTTCTTGTCCTTCAATTTTAGAGTCCATTTACATAGTCAAACAATTTCATTTTAAATTAATGGAATATGGTACATCCTGAATAAGAAACAAGACACCTTATTAATGAATAATCATATATATGAGTACAAATTAAATCAATTACATTAAAATTTAATGTATAAATTTGGTTCCCTTCTTTTTATATGTGGTTTAGTGTAGTTAAAAGACATATTGAAGTTGCCAATTTTATTAAAAAAAAATACAGTACAAATTTTCATGATGAAGAATTAACAGTATAACCATTATATCCCCTAAAATTAATCATCCCATTAATGGATTTAACATCATTTTCAACATTTAATTTCCCAAAAAACTAGAAATATCTCTGGCCTGATTCTTGGTTGTGATGAAAATATCTCTTATGAGAAACAACTTGTCCAGATTCATGACTGAAGATGAGAAGTGTTTCGGAATAATGTAATTAATCAGGTAATGGTTTTTTTTGGGAAAACAATATGGTCGAAGAGGAAATGTGGGAATATGAAAATTCTATGGGGGATAAATACCCCCATTTATTTGATAAATAAATAAAATTACGAGGACACAATTTCTATAAGGGGGGATGCAACATCCTAGGTAAATAAAGAATAATATATTTTCTTATTTATTTATATTTGTAGATTAAATATTATTTTTACTTTAAAGTGGATGCTATATTTTATGTCTCACCTGATACGCAACAATTAGATTCTTTGAAATCTTATGTTGCACACAATGCTGAGTCGTACTGGAAAATAATAATATAATATTATTTTAAATGGTAGTTTATGCCTAGTTTTTGTATTGGTGATAATGAATATAACAAACTACAATATGATTATGCATGTTTGTTAAATGTTTTTACATTTATTCAATAAATTTTAGAGGCATAAAATGGGAATGAATCTAATTTTAAGCACAAATAGTCTAATATTATTTAAAATGTTGATTTACCGCCTTTTAATGGAGAACCCTTTTTAAATATATTTTCTTATAATTTTATATATTCTATATGAAAAAATAAAATATTTCTTTAGAATCAAGACATCAAAATTTACTTTGTAAAACATTTGTTATTTTTATGATAAATTCATTTTTTAATGAATAATAAAAAACAATGTATTTTAATTCAATACTGCCTTTTAATCTAATTATTTTATATGGTTAGATTATTTTATTAACTGGTTATAAAGACTAATTAGATTTTATTTTTACCATTTAATCCAATGTTGGTCATTTATGTAATTTGACTATCAAATTTGACAAAAACAAGTGTCAGTCTTTTGATATTTATTATTTCTTTAAAGCCTGCTTTTTTTGTTTTGACAACGGGAAATAATTTTTAATTAATTAATTAAACTTATATGTTTTTAATTTGATAAAATAGACATCATTTTGGAATTCATAATATCAAATATATATAAGGCTGAATTTTTGTTATTATTTTGAAAACCTTCATTTTTTTATGAATAGTGAAAACACAGAGTATTAGTTAAAAAAACCAACTTTTTCTTTTAAATGAAAATTTACAACTTCTTTGAATTGAATTTTAGAAATCTAACATACATTTGTTTTATTACTATGGAAAAAAATTCAATAAGATGGAAATTATTTTTGGTGAATAGTAAAATTTGACTTTTATTTACTACGGTTAATGGTAAATAGGTTAATTTAAGGAAAAAATAAAATTATAATAATATTAATTTACCCAAAAAAGTATATTAATCCTATTTTTGGATACATTTATGACCATTGGAATTATTGTTTCAATTTTGGGACCCCATGGAGCCACTTAAGAGTGGTAATGACACTTTATATTAATTAATTTAAAGTAAATACAAAAATGACATAAACATATATCTTATAGTAAATAAATTTTTACATGGGGTTATATAACTTATCTGTCAGACTATAAATATTCATTAGAAAGAAATAATAATTTCCTACATCATGGTAATTTTTTTATAGTTTTTAGAACTGAAATAAATAAAATTTATTATGACACAATAATGATGTAGTGTTTACCTTATTAATGAATGATTTAAATAAATAAAATTATAAAGATTAACACAATATCGAAATCCTGTCCAATTTTTATTGGATGATTTTATTTCGAAAATGATTCTTCTTATATTATACTTTAATGACCTTTTGACCTTTATAAACTGAAGATAATTATATAATAAAATAATATTTTCATAGTTTCTTAAAGAGACCCTTCTCCTCTTATAAAAATCTTTCACCTATAACTCGTTAATAAAACCTCTCAAGCCTATTGGCTTGTCGAACCTCTTCTTTATTAAGCTCCATAAATACATATCTTCCTCCTAGAATCATTACCTTAAGTTGAGATCACTTCCATAATTCTTTTTGGTTCAAAGAAAAGGGAGTTACACGATTTAAAGGTAACATCTTCTCTTAAGTTCTTCTATTTTATTTTCCTTCTTCAAACCCCCTAAACGCATTTTATTCCTTTCTCTCATAACAACACCAGTATCCTAAATATACTAGGTCATTTTTAGTTGAATGAACCAAACTACACTTACACACACCTCTATCTAATGTGTTAAGAACATACGGTTTCTATGGATTGTGAACTCCAACCTCACGAAACGATGATTGTTCAATTACCTCCAACCTCCTCTCATGGTGGCCATTATGATGGAATTGTATTTATATGTGATATTTATTATATTTATGTTGTCTCTATGCTTCTATATTTTTCATTTATATCATACCATTAAGGTTTCCATTATGGGTAAATGCGATAATTTCATTTGAGGAAGTGCGGACTACCGCCACGTAAAAGTGACATGACTTATTCATGACATATGTGGGAAATATAAAGGATAGAGTTAATGAAATTATATATATTATTTTATACTGGAATTATAATTTACCTATGTGTCATTAATTTTTCATTCTATTAAATTTGAAATAGAAATGAAAGTATTGTTAATGCGTATGTACGACTTACCATCTCAATGAACAGTGCATTTCATTTCTAACCTCCAAATGTTATGTACTATTATAAATACATATATATACTAGATATATATGATATATATGATATCTAAATTATGAATATAATTATGTAGATAATGGAATTTCATCCACATGTGCAATTTATAATTATAACAAGTTCATTTTAACTCAAGTTCTGAACATCGGCAAAATGACAAATATGAGCTCAAATAATTAACTAATTGTTTATAACATGGTAATAAGTGATATAAAAGGAATAATAAACATGAAAAAGTTCTTATGAAAATATAAATTAACTTATGTTTATAATTCAGTAAATTAATGAACGAACGGGTCAAGTCAGACACGAGGTAATAGACTTCATCTCAATCTCCTATCATTGAGGAAAATTTTGATTTATACATGAAATTCTTTTATAAGTTGTATAAAAAAATTGAATTTTCATTTCATTCAAAGGGAGTATTTTTTCTATGATGCAATTTACTAAATTAAAAAAGTAATGTTTTTAACGTTTGCAATGAATGTGACCACTCTTCCAGAGTGATCCTTAGTTGGCTTCCTATATAAGCCTCAATGTTTCTTTAAAATGAAAAAGAAAACCCTTATTATATTTTTTGTGTGTTTTCGTATTGAAAATGGTTTTTCAAATTTATATATTATTTAAAAATATTTAAATTATTAATTCTTATTGCAAATGAATTTTCATTAGTGAAATATTTATAAATTCAATATTTTATGTGTTATGATTTTATAATGGTACTTCGACATTTGACGGATAGTTACGTGATAAACCAAATGATGGGTGGTGTCCTGATAAACTAGGATGTGTGGTTTAGTTATAACATCCAATGCATTGGGTATGGAAGTCGTCCATATGGATATTCCATTCAGTGATATGTGTGGAAGTCGAACGTGTGGTTATTCCATTGATGAATGTTTATTTCGCAAGTTATATTTATATGTTATTTTTTATTTCTATGGGTTTTATAGTAATATTTTGGTTACAAATGGGTTAGAATTGATCTTTTATTTTGCTAAGATTATTTACTACTTCATAATGGAGAATTATTTTTCTTATGATAAGGTATTCCTGGTTTATTTGTTGTTTTGAAAAACTAACAGTTTTCCTTTATTGTGTATCCCTTACTGAGGTTTTTATGCTCATCCAAATATTTTTTTGAAATGTTTTTCAGATGAAATAATGTGGTATAAGGTCAATGATGGGATCAACAAAAATTTATGCTATCTAAAACATGAAACTGGGCATGACTCCTTTTTTCAAAGAGTTTTTTTATAATCAAATTGAATACTAAGTTGAAGTGTCTACCTATAATAATCAAGTTGTTTTGTTTATGTAATGTTGTAATTATATAAATCTCTAAACCTGAAAAGATACTCAATTTAAATTATTTAGTTAATTTAAGAGTATGCACTATTTTAAGGCCGGGTCCTTATTCTTTCTATTATCTAGACTGTGAGGAAATTATAAGGGAAATTATAAAATATCTAATTTATTAAAAAAACAAGATGTTATACTATAGTTATAATTTTCTACAAGATTTTCACTAAATATGCCTCATTATATTCTCTAAAAACCATATTAACTAATCCTAAAAATCATGAATCATTTCCTTAATATAAACTAAGGAACCCCAAAAAATCACTCCCTGGGCTAGTTTTAAAAAAACATTATATAAACATTGTTTTTTTAAACCAATGTTGAGATTATATTTAAATAGATTCATTTTGTCATTTTTTGAAATGAGTTACATTATGTCAATTTTGAAAAAAAATACCTAAGGGGGGTTATTTTTAAAATGTATGGAATGTGTAGATTTTCTTAGTTTTATGATGCCTTATTTATTTGATGCTTCCACTACATGTTTGCAAGATTATTTTTATGGAAATTATTTCCTTAATAAATGCACTTTTTTTGTATTTAAAAGTTAATTTCAAAGAAAAAAACATATTTTACTTATAAATGATTATAATGATACTTTTATGGTACTTTTTTCATTATTGTGAATCCCATTTATTTTTCCTATTAACTATTAAGTATTTGTTTTAGTAAAACAATTTATGTATTCCCTTACTGGTGACCCTTGGATATTTAATTTATCATAAATATACATATTATTGTAATATGTATATGACTATTTATTAATAAATATAATTTTTTTTACATATGGTTTTAACATTGATTTTAATATTATTAATTGTGAAATATTGATTAATCTGTTTTATTTATTTAATAAATATATATTTTGATAAGTCAGATTGATTGAGTAATGTAATAAATCTTCAAGAATATGACTAATTATTTGGACGTATATTAGTTGGTGGGGATCATAATTATATAGCCCCCATATGAATTAATAGTCTATAGAGGTGAATTAATAAACTAGCATTAAAGGGTTTTCTACCTATATTTTTAATAATCAGGAGAAACAACATGATAGTATATGTATCATGTTCTTGAAAACCAGACATCTAATAATAAATAATTTCCATTATTAAGAATTATTTTATTAATATCTTTGATTTTTCCACAATGGTATTATTCCTGGAATTGTTTTTTTTTTCTCTATATATTTATTAAATTGAGTGTGTTTCAGATTAATTAAATAATTTTAATGATTATTCATTATCTTCTCTTGATATTCAATTTTTTGATTAAATATAATGTTTGTTCAATTATTTTACATTATGTATTTATTATGAATTGATTATTCATGATAGCTTCTACTAAATTCAACCCCTATTAAGAATTTTATATTACCCTTAATTTTCTTCCATTGAATAGTATATGAAGGAGAATCCTTTAATTGAGTTAAATGATGTATAATTTTTTCAATTACTATATTTTATATTTCATCCCTGATGAAAAGGGGTATCATGTATATATCTAGTTTTCTAAAACTGCTAATATGATTGATCCTTTGGGATTTGACTACATGAATTTGTGATAATTTAATTAAGTTACCAATAACATAGGGCTTCTTGAGTTACATTTTTTATTAATGGTATCAAATAACGCTTAGTTAAACCCTAGAGAGTAATATTTATAAAATCATACATTATAATATCTAACTATATGACTTCCTTTACGGATAGATCAGCGTATTGGATACTATCTTTTAGAATAGTAAATGGCCATTGATAACCTAGAAAATACATGTGTACATAATTATTGAGATGAATGTGTCATGATTTAGACATCATTTGACTAATATTTCATGATTATTTGATATCTCGCTCTAATTATTATAGTTTGATTCTTACACATTAATTTTTGGTTTTAGTCGTGGATAGAACAAGAAAGAACATTACTAACATTTATTATGAGGGAAAATGTGGTTATTCTTAGAAACAAAATTGAATGACAATCAGAGTAAAAAATATTATGATTATAAAAATTTGGTCATTGTGATATATGATTAAAAACATACACCTTAACTATCTATTGGAATCCCAAATGAAAATATTTTTAGAGTTTTTTGAGAGATCATGTAGTGGATTCAAAGGGGGAAATAAGGATCAATTCTTTTCAGTTCAGAAAAATTGAAAGAGACACCTTATATAAAGTTTTAATGAAATGGTAAAATGGATTAGGTGTGGGAAATAAAGAAAAAAAGATAAAAATTTCAAAGTAAAAATGAACAGTATGGTGTATGGAAAGGAAAACCCATCCTAGAAATGAAATTATAGTTCATTGTAATAGATGTGAAAAACCTTGGAATTATATAATTTAACAACCTTTTATAATGGTTAAATCCTAGAATAAGGAAAGTTTTATGATTTTCCATATCATTTAAGTATAATGATCAAAATATTTTATATTAGGATTCATTAATGAAGTTGTGTAGGAATTTATCCAATGTACATCTCGTTATAGGAACAAAGAAATATATATGGATCGTGTTGATTTATAATGAATATATGTCATCATAAACATAAGTGTTCTAAACAATATCATGGGTTTATGAGTTTATTGTTATTATTTGTTATAATTTTTAAAAACCCTTTTTAGGTTTTATGTTGTGGGAGTAAACCATGATTAATGATACTTTTTGTGACATTTGGGGAAATACAACCCATTGGTTTAGTATATGTTTTTGTTAAAAAATTATATAACGAATAATTCCTTTATAGTTTTGTACTTATATCTAATGGAAATTATATCATTTATGGTTCATATGATCATTTATGATATGTAAATTATGGTTTTTTATATTTTTGGGAATCAAAAAAGAGAGACATGAGAAAACATTTTTGGTTAACAAATTTATTTAATTATGAATATAATAAGGGATATTATTAGATTTTTTAAAATGTTGTAGGGATTATATTAAATATTGTTTCATAGAATGGAAAGACTATTGGTTGGGTGACAACTTGTCACATACACCAAGGCTGTGAGACATGGTCCCACAATTGAAGCGTTACAAGGGCACATAGCCTACCATAAGAAAATGTGATATAATTTTTTTTATGAAATATTTTTTATCTCTTTAAAAAATATGATAGATAAATGATAAGTTAATTTTTATAACATATGTTTTATCATATAAATAACCACAGGGTCAGAAATTTGTTTTTTCCTAAGTGATTTTTGATGTTCTAGAAGATATACAATCTTTTGGGAACCTTATATGATTAAGGTAAACAGAATTTTATGGAATTTAATTTGATAAGTAATGGTTGAATTATATTTTTTCGGAATATATGAATTTATTGTAGATTTATAGAGATTCATGTTTTTTATGGAAATGGTAAGCGTATCTTAGAGATTAAATACTTTTGATGTAGAACTTTTTGGAGAAAAATATAAAATTATTCTTCAAATAGTATGATATTAAATCTTTCCAATATATGGGTTTCAATATTAGGATGGAATATTTTATGGAAAATATATAGATATTTATTTATTGAATGATATATGTTGTGTTTTGTGTATTAATTTTGTGTTTTTTGTGATTAAAATATTTTTCCACACATGTAGTTTTATTATTTTTTGTAATTATCTTATCTTGTATCAATCATATTGGTTTTTTTAATCCTTATAGACCAGAGGATTATTTTTTCTATAGTGAATTTTTAGATTTTTATATGTTTATTACAGGGCTTCAGGCATGAAAAAACCCATACTTATCATTAGGGAAAAATGATGAATTTGTGATTGAAATTGATTAAAGGATGAAACACTAATATTTAAATAAGTATATTTCCTTTTTTCATACTCTACGAAGTATAATAATTTCCCATAACGTAGAAAAATGTATATTGGAACAAAAATGTTTTCTGTTTTCTTTTTATATTGGGAAATCCATGTCCATTTTTAACCATGACATATTTGTGGTTTAATGGTGATTAAATATAAAATGAAAATGATCTATATCAATCTATATTAATCCTTGGGTAATAATATTCTATTCCATGTACATATTTTCAACTACCTCTAATGATCTCATATTCGGAAACTTAGTTTTTACATGACCTTGTCATTTATCTATCCCTCTTTATAAGATGATGTTTTATCACATTTTACGATGTGATATTTCTGTATTGGAATTTTCAAATGTAACCGCATTTATTATCAATAAAATGTTAAAATTACAAGGATAAAATTATTAAATGAGGGTAGAAATTTAATATTGAGAACCAGAATTAACATGAATATATATTATATAATTTGAGATAAATATTCCACACATTCCAAAAATACATGTCTGGGGACTGTAATAGTTTACTGTATTTGGAAACAGAGAAACAAAATCTTCTAGCATGGTGAACGATCTTCAATATCTCAATTAATGATATTAACCTTTTAGTGATCACACATATAACCATTCTCCATAACCTGGGGAAATAAAACATAAGAATAGGGTGAGATATGATGCTCAATAAGGGTAAACAGTGAAGATATGTAAGCATAAGCTGAGCATAAGTGTATGATATCATGTTCATAAAAATAGAATATCACACCCTGAATATCAAAATTCATAAGGGATGAATCATGGAATAAATATATGATGTTGATAAAACTTAAATCATAATATATTTAAGAGAATAAGGAATGAAATTATAACATAGGATTAAGACATGGAATTTTGGAAAGCACATAAGAAAAGAAAATCATATGCCTATGCCACCTATAATAACCTCTATAACATGTCAGGCTTGGGATGATCACCCATGTACCTTTTTTAGTATTGGGATTTCATCCAATGTACCTTATTATTTTAGGCTAGGCATTCCCTCATATGTGTCCTCTTTTTTTGTGCAGGGAAATCCCCCCATGTTCCCTCTTGTTTGGGATTTGGATTCCATCCCATATACCATCTTAATTTAAGACTAAGATGCCCTATTGTTTTGGTAGGGGATTCACTCCTGTGTAACCAATTATTTTGGTCTTAGAATTCAATCATGTCATAGGCTTGTGATTCCCTCTTATGTACCATCTATAACTCATAAAACATTTATTTTTACCCAATGAAATGGAGGGAGATATTGGTCCAACCCTTCAGAAAATTAAATGATACATGCACGTGACATAGTCTAATAGAAAATTCATCATATCATGACTATGAAATTAAATAGGTATAATTAACATTTCATATCAATATAAACATTTTAAATTTAATAGGTTTCATAAAAATTTCATCAAAAAATAACCCGATATAAGAAGATAGTTTGAAAAGCAGATAACCCATTAAAGATAAATATGTATCATAAAAATCATTCCATCAAAATAACATTCATGAAATTATATTAATGGTATTCATAATCTATCATTTTAGTTTCATCTTATATGTATAATGATTTTAAAATATGAAATGAAAAAATTCATAATTAAAATAGTTTTTCATTGAAAATAATTAATGTAAATCCACTTAAAATAAATTATTTTTATAGAAAAGATTAAAATTTCCAATTAAACATTTCTTGTGGAATATAATTTTCTTTTTTAAAAAATTATTTTTAATTCATAGAGAATTTTGAAAAAAAAATTCTTTGAAAACACCATGAAAATCATAAAAAAGAATGAAACTATTTTGAAAATTTATTTCTTTGAACATAGTTATAGAACATAACCAGAAGGATTTAAATCATTTTTAAACATGTTTCCTAGAACATAACATTTTTGAAACATATAAATAAATGTTTGAAAATAACATAAAACACGTTTTAAAAATATTTTGAAAACCAGTTTTTTAAAACAACTTTTAATTAATAATTTCTTTAAAGAATAGTTGGAAAATATTTTCCATAAAAATAACCTTGTAAATTTACAATGGAAGCTTCAATTAAATGCCAGTGGGAATGTTCTTACCTATTGAACATTAATTTTTTACCTCAAATATTTATAAAATAACATTGATTATAAAATAAAAAGAATAACTCTTATAATATAGTGTTTAAAAAATATAAAAATTGGAAAAAATTTACATTAAACATCATATCATAATAGTTATTTTTTTTCAAAAAACTGTTTTGAAAGAATGCAGATTTCCGACTGAGTTGAGAAATAAATTCATATATTCATAAAAACAATTATTAATTGTATATAGTACCATAGAGTCAGAAAATTGTACTAATAAATAAAGATATCATGGATATCCAGATGAGAATAAGATAAATGATATTTCATTAGATATGGATCATAATTTTTCATCAATGGAGGCATAGTCATAAAAAATCTTAAAAACTGATACTATTGTTGCAATAAATTATTACAACTTTAGTAATATTAAATCATAATACCTAAGAAATAATAATATTACACGAATAATATAATTTCATGAAAGGAATGAGATTCATTAAAAAACATATCAAAGGTTAAAATGTACAATGGAAATAAAAATATAGCTTTATAACATTGCATGTATCTTAAAGAAGACAAATTGAGACAAAATTACATTAATTATTTGGTAAAATTTGAACCATAAAACCCATGAAATAAATATCATAAAATTGATATGTAAATAACAATAAATTTAAGTATAGATATCATAGAATATAACCATGTTTATTATATACAACATATAAAAGAAACAGGTGGTGAACATGGCATGCATCTCTTGTATATAAAAAGAGGTATGAGAAAACCCATACCTCAAGTATTAACATTCTTTGTATAGATTCTAACATATTATTTAATGAATATAAGAATACTATACATCTACCATGGAACCATATTCTTATATTTTATAAAACATGTTATTTTTATGACATTAGTTTACCCTTTTATTATCAACTACATGTTAATGTTACTTTTCACATAATATCAGTATTATTTTTCGTATATATTTAGTCATTTTATTCATGATCTTCTTATTCAAATAATGATTTCATAATTTTGAGAATGTATAAAATGATATTAATATCATATATATATATATATGGTATATATTTATTTATTATAATTTATAGAATTAATAAGTATGAAAAGGAATACGCCGTAAGTGGAGATGGTATGTCATACATACACATTAACGATGATCTGTTTTATTGTAACATTGGAAGAAAAATATCAATTTAAATATGTTTATATATATAAATAATAATATTTGTATTATTATAATTATCTCATATATATCATATAGTTATACTTAACTCATGATTAATACATTCCACGAAGACTATGAATGAATCGCATCACTTTGAATATACAATAGCCCACACTTGTCGAAACAAAGATATATGATTTACACAAAATTGAATGAATAAATTTTTTTTCTATATAATAATTAAATAAGAATAATTATATAATAAATAACATATATATGATATAAAAAATAGTTTCCATCATAATTTCTAACCATGATATGTGGTTATGGAAAAACAAACGACATCATTTCGTTGAGGATATAGTTCACAGAACATTAGAACAATATGTTCATTACCCATTATATTGAAGTGTGTGTAAATATATGTATAAACTTGAGAATAAAAATATATAATTATATATATGATAATTAATCTCTTATATAAGAATTTATAATAATACTTTATGAGATTTATAATGAATACAAAACAAAGGATCTTGAAGAAGAATGTCACCTCTTCTTTAGGTAACTCATTTTGGTTTGCACAGGAGGGATTCCATGAAAAGATTTATTCCAAAAGGCTGTATTATAGGATGGAATTAGGGAATTTATTAGATTATTTGAGAAAATGAGGGTGATAAAAGGACTTGAGAAGGGCGAATAATGGATATGGGTAAGTTTTATTTTATAAGAGATAATGAGAAACATTATGGTATATTTTGGAAAGGGAAATTAAACCCACGTTTTTTCCATATCAAGTGGCACTTATAATAGAAAAAAATTATATAAAATGGAATATAGAGTCGAAATATAAACTTCCAATGGTTTTTGAACAAGTGTATTGATCGGTTTCCCCTTATGTTTATGGATTAGTTAATTGTTAAAAAAATAATTCCTCTTAATTGTTGTAAATAATTTTAATTGCATTTAGAATTATTTTTGGTAAAAAATATTCAAACTTATCCGTCATAATAAATTAATTTTTTTAGAAATATGGAATCAATTTTTCCAAATTGCAATAAAAAATTGGAATAGATTAAATTAATATTAATCCCATAGATGGGATGAAAATGAATATTTTTAAAGTATACTTGTTCAAAAGTTTACTAAGCTTGTATATCTACATTCAAAATAAGTTCATACCAATGAAATAAATTGGATTAATTTATTTATAACTTATATAATTAAATTTAATAACTATTTTAAATATAATTTATCTTTATAAATAAATTATAAGAATAATAAATTTTGAATAAAACTTTAGTATTTTCACTATTCATCAAATAATGAAACTTTACAAAAAAACAACAAATTCACCATAATGTTTTTATGTTTTTAGTTAAAAAATTATTATTTTTACATATAATATTTATAAAATTTTAAAAACCTAGATTTATTATAGGTTTATCCTTTAAATATTGGTAAAATACTTTTATAAAAATATAGTTCTTTATATAAAATATTGGGTTTTTCCAATCATATGACAACAAAATATATTTGATGAATTGAAAGAAAATATTTTAATAAATATATAAAATATATTTTTATTCAATATATATCCAAAATAGTAATTAATTGAATTTATTAGGATAAAATTCTTATGTGAGCATAATGTTAGCTTTAATAAAAAATATTCCCATTATATTCAATGGTTTCGTATATTAATTAACAATTAATTTTTATCCAATGAATTGAATCTTTTATTTTACTAAATTTTTTAAAAATATTTATAAGTGAAAACTTAACAACTTTTTTATATGTTATTAAATAATATTTTTTAATATTATATTATTGTATGATAAAACTAAATCTTTAATGTTATTCAATCCATAGAGGAAATCCAGTCTTGCATGTAATGTAAGTTATCATTGATGTTCCATGTTGAGAAAGGTAAACTTTTTGGTTCATATAGTTCATTTTTAACTTATTTTTGGTTATAATGGAAGAAAAAATTACTAGTTTAATAATAATTAAAAAAACGTTTTTCAGTATGGAGTGAAATGAAAAATATCAACAAGATTAAAATAATTCAAAAAAATATTTGACAGAATCCTCAGGTGTTACATTCTAACCCACTTAAAATGAATTTATCTCTCAAAATTCATATTGTTTTCCAAAGGATTAATAAATGAAATATAATTTCATATAAATCCACATATTAAAAATGAAAAATTAAAAAATTATTTAAAAAGGGAACGTTCGAAACACAACTGTTACCTAAAGTAAGACATAACTAATTTTTGACATATGAGAATATAGGTGTCAAGTGAAAACATGTAAATGGAAGTGAAATATGACTATCACATTATGATATTGAGTGACGAAGAACATGGTTAGGATAATGTTAACAATAAAAAATCCATAAACCCTAGAAAATCTAAGGGGTTATTTAGTTCATCATAAATAGAGGTATTAAGATAATTTTTTTTGGTTTCAAAAACATTTTTTGAAAAGTTTTTATATTTTTATAGACAATATATACATACCGGATATTTGGATAACCAAACCCTTTTTGTTGGCTTGATAATTTTACACTTTATCTCTCATTCTATTAAATGAAGGTGAATTTTTTCAATCATTAATCATTAATAGATCATGAGGTCCCTAAATAGAATGAATGTATATTCCATATATTGTTATAAAAAAGTTAGTAGAAGTTATCCAATATGCATAAATTATCATATTATGAGTTTAAAATTTAATATATAAAATATTATCCAATGGTAAACATAAACCATTCCATAAATGGTTAACCCTATAAATCTTATAAAATATAATTCACACATTATTAATTAAATAAGATTGTATCTTATACCAAAACATATTCATTACAAACAGAGATCCATTATTTTTCCTGTAAAACATTAATGTGATTTTAATATTCAAAAATCCATATAGAAGGATATAATTCCATGAAACAACATTAAAAGATGAATAATAATATTTTCAAAGGTATTATGAAAGCAAAACCAATCATGAAGTTCACAACTATGGTGGGGAGTAAAATTATTCCCCAATTACTATGTTTTATATCATATATTATGATTGAATAAGAATTACTTTTATCCCATTACTAAATATATTTTTGATGTTGATCATCAATATTGTCCTTTTTTTAAGAACATCATATCATAATTCTTAAAATGTTTTCATTTGAAACTTAGAATTGTGGGAGGTGAATTATTTGGATCTTTATATTTATTCCTATCACAATGACAATCACCCACTCGATGATTTTTTTACAGTTAATATATTTAGCATTTTCATAATGAAATTTTACCTTATTATTCATTAAGACCTTGAGAATAATGTAATTATAATCATCTTCTCTCCATTGTTTTTATACTTTCATTTGAAATTTATCCTTCTATTCTTATCATAACCATGTGATTGATAAGAAACTTTAATATCCCTTATTATAAGAAGTATATGAGGAAGGTACTTACTGAAAAATAAGTTTTTGATCACTTCCATGTCCATGGAGACAATGTTATCTGATTGCCTCATGTTCATGATAATTTTCCACCACTAATTTGCCTCAGACTCCAAGATATAAGTTCCCAACATAACATTTTCATGTTCTGAACAATGGAGATTAAAAAAATCTTTTCAATGGAACATTTACATTTCCTAGAAACTAGAGGATTTTTCATTCCACTAAAATAAGGATTATGTTTCCTTTAGAAGGATTCAAAAAATCCATTTTCCCTCCTTTGGTCATTTTGAAACTCATCATTATTCATTGGTTGATATGGTTGTGTTGTCATAGTAATAAGGTTTCTCACTCTATAAACCACGACATCATGTTTATATTGAGGAAATAATTTCATTTTCCATTGAATTCTGCATTAAGTTGGTTCCTTTGGATTATATTCATTGAATAATACCAATATTCATTGCATGTAAAACACTTATAATACAGTATGACTACATAATCTTGAAAAAACAATTATAGTATGTCTAAATAATAACACATTATTTTGTAATCATTAAATAAACAAGTTTATCCTATATCATTTAAATTTTTTATCCAAATATATGATTCATGATAGCTCATAAAGAGTTTTTGAGTTTCCAAATCATATCCCCATGGATTTTCAGACTAGGTGTGCAGCAAGGCACATTTCCATATACTAGTTCCCAATCAAGTATAGATTAATACGGTGTTTTTTGGGTTTTTACCCAAATGTAAGTATTATCCAGATCAACATATACATGTTGTATCCATATATGGATGTATTTCTAGGAATAATCTATCTCTATTCACTAAAAAATTTGTGGAGAATCTTTTAATCATTAACTCATCCCTAGAATTATCCAGGGATACAAACCTAGACAAATCCATAGAAATATCCATGGGATCTCACTAAAGATTTCTCATAATATTTTCCTAAGTTTGACTAAAAGTTTTATTTTATACCTACTATAGCGACACAAGATTACCATAAATAGAAAAAAATCAATTTTTATGAATATTTAGACTATTAAAATAATAAATTCTCAAGGACCATAATAGTTTATTATGTTTGGTAGCATGGAAACATAATCATCTAACATTGTGAAAGATATTAATTATCCCCTTAAATAACTTCCCCTTTTAGTGATCTTATATAAAACTATTATTCATTACCTAGGGAAAGGAATCATAACAAAGGGGTGACATCATATTCTCAATAATGGTGAACTAGGGTGATATATATGAATAAAATGAGCATAAGGGTATGATATCATGATCATAAAATTAAAATCTCACTCTCATTATATAAAATATCATAAAACATATATCATGGAACAAATATTGTTCGTTCATAAGACAAGAATTATATGGGATTTAAGATAATAATCTAGGAAATCATAACACCGGAGAAAGGCCTGAAATATTGGCCTGAACATAAACACTAAAAACCCTATGTCATTGATACCTACCAAGACCTCCATAACCGGATGGCTTGGAATAATCAATTGTGTTCTAACTTTATTCTTGGTATTCCCTCCCATTTACCCTCTTGTTTCAGGATTACGATTCCCTCCGATGTACCCTCTTATTTTGGGCATGGGATGCACTCCTATATACCCTCTTGTTTCGGGAATTTGATAAACTCTTATATAAAATCTTTCCTTGGGATTAATAAGACCTACTTTTTTGAATCTGGATGCCCCCCCTTTTTCCCACTTGTTTTGGTCTTATGATTCCCCTTTTTTAATGACCCAATTTTTTTTAATAATATTCATATACGAATTTAAATAAATGTATTTTTCTTTAATATGTCTTTAGGAAACAGATGCACTTATTTGGTTTTATAATATATTTTTTATTTAAAATACCATTATGAATCCCTACCATTGATAACATTGTCATTGAACAGTGATCACATGATTTTTATAAATATAAGGTTTTAACATATCCAATTGACATGGATAGAGGAATTTTTTGCCTCAACTGGTAGGTTAATACCTTTAAAGCCCATTTATCCGAGATTTTGTGGGAGATATAATCTATATGAATTTTTCTTGACCAAGAACAAAATGGTATTAAACAATATATGCATGAGAGAAACTATTTACAAGATAATTTCATGCTCATCGAGAACACGAACCAAACCATGTATGTTGAACTACCCCATGAGCTTCCCAATGTTGTGAACCATACACATAGGGAATTTGTGGGTGTATTAATGGGATATATATCAATACCCAATGGATATGATTATATACATTATTTTTTATAGAATAATCAATATATTATAATCTTATTATTGTTAAATTATTAATTTTTTTTTTATTTTGATACAATAAAACACATCTAATATTTTTCTGTAATATTAAAATTAAATTAAATAATCTATTTACATTTATGAAAAAAAAATATTTTTATAAAATTTGGTAATTAAATTAATTTTATTAAATTCAAATGATTATATAATTTTAATGAATTCAAATTTTATTTTTATAAGGGTTCGAAACCAGCTATTTAAAAAAACACAGCATTTATTAATAAATGTGAATTATCATTGTAAAAGTGAAAATATACATATTTTGAAAGTTAATTTAATAAATATAATGATATTTTTGTATCAAAATTATGAAAATATTAAATTGTGATATTTTTATAATTTCATGAGATAGTCAAATGTTCAGATAAAAATTATATTGTGTATAAATACACGGTGTGTATTATGACATCATAATGACCCGGAAGTTAGGTAATGAATAATATAAAATGTATCCACTATCAAATATATGTTTTAATTTAAAATAATTTGATTTTGTTTTGTTTTATTTATTTGATAAATCCATTATGAGTCATGAAAAACTTATAATATATTTTAACGATTTAGAATCCATTAATTATGAGTATTAATCCATTCTAGAGAAGTTATAGAGTTAATATTTTCAACATAATTTATATTTTTTAATGTATTAATCCTTATCGATTTATAAATTTGAGATTATTTATATCAATATTGTATTTTTGGTGTATTTATGGCTAAAATGTCAATATTTCTTAATTCATGAATGTAGACTAATTTTAATCACTTTGGAATTTATTGCATAACTTTTACCATATTGATTAAATTTGAGTGATTCCTTTATTTTATGATTCTTTGAGTTATGGAATTCAAAATTATTATATTGAATTAGGATATGATTCTAAATTACAAAGGCAGTAAAAATCAATGAATCTGAAAAATTGTTCAGGACAAAAGGGTGGACCCACCTCGGTGACTTTGGGATAAATCGGGCTACTCACCTCCAATTGAGGTTATTGTAGAAATAATTCCAATACAATTCCATGTTATGTATTAATTTTTATGATCATGATAATTTTTCTTCATTATTGCGATTATTGAATGATCAATATTGAATTAATATTTCTGGAATCCTTAACTAAAAAATGTGATACCCATCAATTATTCCATAATGACCTCTATACATTCCCAATTATTGTGAAATTTCATGGGAAGATATAAAATTAAATTTATAATATTCTATAATAAGTAAAATTTGTGATATTTGACTATATTGTAAGAAAAAAATGAGAAAACATTCGTAGGAGATATTTTTCTAAATGAATTTTCTTGTTTTCTTTTCTTCTTTTGTTTTTATTTTTTAAACCCTTCTTCGTCCAAAATCATCCCGGTTACCCTTACCATAGTGGGGTAATCAATTTATTGATTTTTAAGGTTCAGTATTCACATTTTGAATGCATGATTTCTTGGACTTAATTGAGTGAAATAGTTTTCTTTCTTCTATGTCATTGTTTTTATTTTCCTATACTATTTTTTATTATCATGTACAATCATATTTTGTTTTTGATCATATTATTGATTTTTTATGTTTTTCAATGTTCATTATCTCTCTCAGATAGGTTATGGTTTATATATGATGGAATAGACTAGGGATTAGTAGCGATGTACTTGATAATCATCAGTAAATGTGAATGGGATAGTGGATGTTCTTGATCATTTGGGATAAACAGGACTTGATTAGGTATTTACAATGTCTTTTAATGATATTAATTGAAAATATATATAACAATGAAGGCGATCAGACTAATATAATATCTTGGTATGTTTTTATCTCACCATCAAAATTTGAAAAATAGAGTGGGAGGAAATGACCATTTAATAGCCCTTTAATCAAATTATCATAAAAGGGTTAAATTAAATAAAATAAGAATATCATTAAATCTGGAAAACTAATCCCAAAATGATCACACTTCTTATGTCATAATTTTCAATCTCTTGAGTTTCTAATTTTAGTTCAAAAATTTTCTTAATATTTATTTCATTTCATTTCATTCAAAATAAATGAATTCCATAAATGGCACATTTTTTTCTCAAATTAAAATGTGAAAAACTATTTTGTTTCCACTCATTTAAGATCATTATTTTTTCATTATGTTTTTTAATGTTTATGTTTCAATTTAAGTCCCTTATTTTAGGCTAAATAAGTTTATCACGATTTCATTTGAAGACTCAGGGGTGTTTTGAGAGTTCTAAACATGAAACTGGATGAAAACGTAGATTCGGGGAATGTGGTACAGTTTCCGCATAGTTAGTGAAAGTTGTGCGAAGCATCCCATTTAACCGCACATCCATAGAAAAAGGCTTATGCACAGTTTGGGCATGGGTATGTAAACTATGTGGAATCCTTATGAAACTGTGTGAAGGGTTTGTTTTCAGATAGTGGATCACACATGGTTTGTGCACGGTTTGGCAAACTGTGGAGTCCAAATAAATTGGATAATTTACAAAATTGCCACTCTAAGATTTTAAACTCTAACTTGGGTTTCTCCTCAATTACACCCCTTTGATCCCTTGTGACATGAATGGGGAATCAAGCATCCCAAGGGTCATTCCACTTATATTCTATGTTGTTTTGATCATTTTTTGTTACAGATTGAAGCCTCGGTTAAGTCTAACATTCCACTTGATTCTCTTTTGCGGATTAGAGTTTGTAGTTTCTTCTACCTCCATAAGAATCTCTAAAACCATCTTATTGGGTCAGATTTAGGTTGAGGATTCATGGGGTGTTTGAATCAAGATCCAAGTCCATGATTACAAGTGTATTCATCATTGAATTCAAATTAGGTGGTCCACAATTTTTATCCCATATTTTTATTTTAGATATGTGCATGGTAGTTGGTATTCTTGTTTCCCCATTTTGTTTTCTTGGTTCCATTAAAGTGTTTGATAAAAATTGGTGTTTAAGTGACCAATCTAAATTCTCACAATCCCCATGGGAGGCATATATGAGTACTTCACCAAATTAGGCCCTCCCATATGGTGCACGAGAAATCCCGAACCTAGTGATTGGCAAGGTTAAGTGAATGATAGCTAAGAAAAGTGTAAACCCTGTGTAGAACCTATTTTAATGGCTAATTAAGTTATAAATGGATTTATAATAGATATTCCCATGGTAATAATTCATAAGGGGTTGTCTAACATGTCAAGGAAATGAGAAAAAAGCGTCGAATCAGATTAGGTCAATTATTTGAGGGATTTAGGTTATAATTTCCTAATATTATTACCGAATATTAAATGGTGAAATCCTAATTTGATTATGGAATGGGAAAGGGGGAGTATGTTAATGGTTTGTAATAAGAAAATTAAGGAATATGTTTAATGGTTTAATACATGGGAATTGTTTTACACCTAATGGTTGAATGTAATAAGTGGTTGGGTTATGATATATGATAAATGTACATGAAAAAAATATGTGTGTGAATGATTGTGAATTGCTAAATGTGAGAAATGGGTAAACTTATGTTCGTTGATTAATTTTTTTCAGGCATGATCTTATTGAATACACTTAACGGGTTAAGGAATGAGAATGGGAATTTGGGTAAATGGACATGAATTGTAAAAGGTAAATATATTAATGGTTTAGGGGGTTGCATTAATTCATATATTGTTTTTTATGTATTTTGAATTACAATACAATTGAGTATTCTTAGTTGAGTTATGGTATGGTAGTGGTGAATTGATAAATAAGCATGTTCACAACACTTGGAAGAGTTCAATATTGAATTGAGGTTCTACGCTGACTGGTCGAGTTACACTAAGGCTCTAAACTATAACCCAAAATTCATGGGTTAGGGAAGGGTATGAAAGCTCTAATCTCCCAATAATTTAAATCCACTCGGACCGAGTCTTTAAGATGAGGATAATTTGTTGACATGATATGTGTATCCCTAGTGAGATAGAGACTTGATTTATTTCCGTATCTATATGGATTTCTTGCCTTAGACCCATGTATAAATTATTTATATGCCTAACCCAAAGAGAATGTGTTAAAAATGGATTATGTAGTAAAATTTTAATATGAAATGGAATTAAGATAAATGCTATTAATGAATTAAATGAAACTTCTTATCAAATGAAACCTTAGTTTTTATTTTTTTACATACCATTTATTTCGTACTTGCATACTCTATCTACTAGACATGATATTTTGTAGACATCGTTGATGTTGGACTACTAGGTTTTGTACTCACACCATAGTCAGACTATAGTTGTGTTCCCGAGTAGATCTCATGGTTTCAGGTTAGGAAAAGGGCGGTGTCCCTACACTAAGATGTTGATTTGGGCTCAGGATGTGTATGGAGAAGGGTATGTACTTAGAGTTCTGACTCCTAGGAGTTTGTTCATTGTTTCATTTCGGGTTTCATTCACTTTGCAGTTATAGTATGGCATGTAATTGTTGTATTTTATTTGTGTGTGTACTCCGTTTGGAAATATTTGGGTTATGAATGTTTACTAGTTGTTCATATTATTCAGTTATTTATATTGTGTTTTGTTGTGTATTACTCTATTTTAAGGGGTTATAGTATTTCCACTTGATTTATTAGACCCTATCTGCTAGTTAGAAACCTTTGTTGTATGAGGAGGCATGCTTGAGGTCATGTGACAACCCGACTAAGGACACCAACTTAGTGGCATATTGGTCGAGGATGTTATAATGTGGTATAAAAGGATTTCATTTCTCTTTCCTACTGTTTAGGGATGGTAGATAGGTAATTAGGATGTGTTGGGCCATGGTAATGAGCTCATTCTTGGGGGTTTCTTACCCATGTATGAGGGAAAACCCAATCCACCCTTGGTGGAACTTTTTGTTCTAAATGTTTTGTGTTATAGTTGAATGATATTTCACCTTGGGGTGATGCACATGTTGTGTGATATGACTGATTGATGTTTTTTTTTTCATTTTTTGAATGGAATGAAGTTGTGTATTCATACATCATAATATGAAACTAATTATATAGGTGGCACACATCATTATAGTATCACATATGGTATGGGTATGTGGGGAATAGAGAATAAAATTAATTTTACTTCTTTGATAAATTAGAATAAAATGATGTCTAATAATTGTAATGCATGTGGGTGATTCAAAAGAATAAATATTAGTAGTTAAGGAATATCGGGGAAGAGTAAATTTTATAACGGTGCTAAAATTTAGGTTTATGATAAATTTTAAAGATTAAATGGCTTTTAAAATAGATATATTTGTGTAGTGATGGAAAAAGGGCTAATGAGTTTGCCTAAAGAAAAGTGTAAATGAGATTAAAATGATTAGAGTGACATGTTGTGAAATGGGAAATGTGCTTAATAGGATTGGATCATGTTGTAAAATAATTATTGGTTTGAAGAGGTTTTGATGAAATACTTGTGATTAAGTAAATTTTTTACCCTATGTGGACCATGACCCATAGTAGGTGTGATAGAGCATAGTGTTAAAAGTGTGATGTTGACCATTTAGATAGAGTATGAAGAATGGTTAGTTTATGATTGATAGTGTGAGATATTTTCATCTGTGTTTAAATTTTGTTGGTCATTATTCAAAGCATCAAGTGAACAATAAGTTAAAATGATAATGACTAAGTTCATAGGTGGGTATCATTTGTGTGTTCATTTTGACCCTTTTATGTGTGGGTTGGGGTAGTGAAAGAGTGCTCTAGTTTGAGACATTGGATTTGGACTTTGACTCCTTTTCAGTTATGATATGGCCAAGGATGTGTGTTTAGGGAACCCTTGGTTGGTTTGCGGTCATTTTGATGTGTGACATTGTTCGGTAATGTGAGTGTGGAACCTATCATGGATCATGACAGTATGGAGTGCATGTTGGACCTAAAGGATGGGGAATGGGTCTTAGTAAGCTTCTGAGTAGAGACCTTGCAAGGTGAATTCTGAATCCTAGAGAGGATTTGTTTCTTGTAGTTCTGATGAATATGTACACCTTTGGTATGGATCATAGAGTAAATAGTTGATTGGTTCACTAGGAACAATGTGCATCATAATGGGGTGAGAGTTCCATTCTCAAGCATTTCTTTGTTCATATCATGATATTTATTATTTCAAGAGAGGGCCAATGGTTTATCATGGTTGTGACTCCAGTCTATGGAGTTGGTAACATTCATCCTTCTTGGAGACCTATGAGAGAGTTTGTACATGGCATCTGGTGATTCTGGGTGTGTTTCACACATGTATATGTTTTGGATTTTTTTGGAGATACTTAGAGTGTTTTATGGTGCAGTTTTGGCCTTGAGGGAAAAGTGGGAAGATTGATGGTTGGTGGATCCACTCGAGTTGTGTATATGGGATGATAGTTTCAGAAAAACCAAGGGTAAATTTTTTGGATGTTATCCCTACAGGGGATGTACCTTAGAATATAAATCATAAGAGATGATTTGGACGTGGTTTCAATGCATACTAAGTACCCCAAGTTTTAGTAAATGGTGTAGTTCTACCAGGTTCATTCATATGTGCACTGTAATGTTTGTGATAAGAGGTAAGGTTTATTTCTAAGGGTTGTATAACATGAATTCGTGACTCACCTATTTGGATGATGAATCATGGAGGACTCAAATTCATTTTCGAGTGGAAGAGAAAAGGGTGGTTGAAGTGTGGTAACATGTTTTCGCTTGATGGTGACACCCGTGGTAAGGGTTGTCACATGGCTGAACTTGTTGGTATGAATGGATTGGTTGTTCAATGAGATGAAGATGCCACCTTATGGCTGACTTGACTAACTAACCATAGACTTTGTTAGGTATGTAAGTAGGTAATGATCTATACCCATGTTAAGGTTGATTTTTAAGAGATCATTGGGTTCATTAATGTGGTAGACCATTGTTTTTCGATTATTAGATGTAAGGAAAGAATCAAAAGGACTCAATATGTGTAGATGAAGTAGTTCCACATGAAACATTAGTTTGTGACTAATTGGTGGTTTGTTTGTGGAGTGAAAGTTGAGCATGGTTTGAAATCACACTTGGGTGGTGGTGGTTAAGTGTTGATGAGACACGTTCAATAGGGAAGACCAAAATCCTTGGCAGGTCATGGTGTTCCATAGTTTGACATCAAAAATGGATAGGTTAGTGGTGGTGTTCTTTGACATCTTCTTAGTGTACCTCATCTAGTGACGATCCTGCCCAATATCTTGATATAGTCCCAGGTACATTGATAAGATCCGACTTTACACCAAGAGACATGATGGATTTTGGTTGGGTGATGGACATAAATGATTTTACTCTCAGGGAAACGGTATGTGTGGAGCATAATTATGGGATGTACACTCTATATGTCATGGGGTAAGGTCCACTAGATGGACCGAATGTTGACATACATCATGGGTGACATTCATGGAAGCTGAGAATGGGCACTGGGTGATGTTCATTTTCTTGTCTTGGGAAAAATCTAGATGGCTATTTCTAAAATTGTGGATTAGTTTGTGAGTGGGTATAAGATGCAGTGGTTGGAATCCATCATGGTGATAAATAGTAATGACACTCCTATGGTGGGGAGTGATAAGCTATCCCTAGATGTAGAGAGAACATTTAGTTCATTCATTGGCACCGAGATTCCAATGAGGAACCTGTAAGGTGCTTGTTAGGTCACATAGAGAGGAAATTTTGGACATGGATGTGGTGAATAATAAACCATGTGTTGGCTTCGAGCTCATGGTGGTTCCAAGTGAAGTTGTGACGTCTATGGTAGGTCGAAGAAGGATGTGGTTGAATATGACAACAGGTCCTTACAAGAGAGGTTGAGTTCTATAACTCCAATTTACATTGGGTTTAGACTTAGGTAATTCCTCCTTTTTAGGTTTTTGAATATCTTGATGTTGAGGTAACCTTGGCCATGTGAGGTGGTGTCCCAGCAAGGGTGAATATGATGATGGTCTGGAGTGTGATAACACTGTGATGATGGAATTCTACCAAAATTCAAGGAATGAACTTAGATTGGTTCCTAGGACGACAATTATAGGCTTCTAGTCAGGAATCAGCTTATGAAGGTAAGAAAGGCAAAGCATACCATTAGTGGAAGGTGGGTGTTCCAAGGCAAGACAGTCGGGGGTAGTCTGACCTAATATGGTAAACATGAATGGGTTTGGTAAGAGTGACCCACCTCTGGGTTGAATAAGTGGAAGTCAGTACAATCTTGGAAATGATGTGTACCTAAGTGGGGTCGTGTTGATCTTAGTACATTAATTGATATGTAGGAATGATTTTCTTAATGGTTTTGATGGTGCAGATGGATTCCAATGAAGAGTAATGCTCCTACGAATGTTTGGGTGAAATTAGTTGGAGCATGTCAGACGATGTGAATGTCAGGTTGAGGATTGAGTTTTCTAGCATCAAAATGTGGAGGTTTCATGTAACCAATTATGTTGGAGATAACTATACTAAATAAAATTTTTGTTGACTATGTGACCAGATTTTTGGGTCGGACTGACTTAAGGGGTCACTATTCGGGTGACCTAGCCCTGATAAATATCTTTATAACATGTTTAGTTGGTTGACTACCTGATAGTTTTGGGTTTTGATTGGTTGTATAGTTTTAGAAAAAAATCTTCAGAAAATGTGGTTGGAGGGATTGTGTATTTTTCTCTATGTAATATTGGGTTTGGCAGCCATTAGAGTTTTTAAAACAGAGGAAAATGACACCAAGTGATTTGGGTCCAGTGTTGTGTAAAGGATCAAGGAGATGCGGTGCTAATTGGTACCTCCATGATGATGTGATAGTATTTTCTATGATTCCATGTGTATTGAGTCGTGAACTATTATCTACAATTTCTCTTTGAAATTCCAGTGGTTGGGAATGGTTGAAGTAGAGGCATCCTTAAAGAATTTCTTGGTTCATGTTGTGGGTTGTGGTGAGGAATTATTGAGGGGAATGTTTCTTCCCTTGATCCATTTTCATTGGCCTTGTGATGTGGCACTAGAAACATGGAAAGTGGTAATGGATAGGAAGGCCTTGTGTCTTGATCTCTTGTTAAAAATGTTTAGTGATGCTTGGAAGAGCAGAAAGAGGAAGTGCCATTTTAAGGTGGGGAGGTTCTAAGATCCAAGTTTCTTTATAAGTTACGATCTTATTTAATATTAAGTGAAATTCCCTCAGTTTAAGATAAATACATGTTTACCAGTTTCATGGGAATCCATTGGGGTGTTCTGGCAGTTCGGGACATGAAATTGGATGAAAAATGAGTTTATGGGAGTGTTGCACGGTTTGTGCGTGGTTATGGAAAACTGTGCAGAGCATCCTAGGTAACTGTGTATCCATGGACATATCCTTACACACAATTGGAACATGGTTAATAAAACCATTCAAAATCCCTAGGAAACCATGAAAAGGTTTTTTTTTCAGAAAATGTCTCACACACGATTTTTCCACATTTTGTAAAATAGTATGGGTAAACCATGAAGCCCAGAAAAGGTGTAAAATTTTCAAAATTTCCACTTCGTGATTTTAACCCCAACTCAGGTTTCTACTTCATTTCACCCCCTGCAATCCTAGTGGCGAGCTTGGATGAACCAAGATTCCCAAGGGTTGTTCTCCTTAGATTGTTGACCTTTTGGAGCACTGTTGGTTTCAGAGAGAATTCCTAGTTAAGCCTAACGAACCTCTTTCTTTTATTTTGTGGATTAGGGTTTTTAGTTTCTTCCATAAAATTCCAATTCCCTAAAAACCTCCTTTTTAGGTAACATTTAAGTTGAGGATTCATGTGGTGTTTGAATCTGGATCCAAGGCCATGATTAAGAGAGAATTCATCATTGTATTCAAGGTAGGTGGTATACAAGTATTATCCCATTGTTTTATTTTGGAGTTTTTCATGGGAATTGTGGCACACCTAATGGTTGAATGTAATAAGTGGCTTGGTTATGAGATATGAGAAATTTACTTGAAATGAATAAGTGGGTGAATTCTTGTGAAATGAGAATGGCTTAAATGAGTAAATTTATGGTCATTGATGAATTTTGATAAGGTTTAGTGGTTTTTTAATACACCTAAAAGTTTAAGGCCTGAGAATGGGAATTTGGATAAATGGACATGAATTGTAAATGGTAAATTTATTATTGGGTAATGAAATTCAATTAATTCACATTTTGTTTGTTATGTAATGTGAAAACTAATGGCATAGAGTTTTTGTAGTTGTGTTGTGGTTTGATATTCGGGACTTGTTAAAGAAGAATGTGCACATGGATTTTAGGAGTGGGGTATTTACTTGAGGTTCTAATCCCACAGGTCATGTTAGACTGATGCTATAAACTCCACCCCAAAAAGGCACGGGTTAGGGAATGGGATGGAGGAACTATTCCCCAAATGGTTTCATTGCAATATAACAGAGGCTTCAAGGTGTGGATAATATGTTGATGTGATATGTTTATCCCTATTGAGATAGGGAATTTCTTTATTTTCCCTATGCTCAGTGATTTATTAACTTAGACCCATGTATATATTATGTATACGTCTAACCCAAAGAGAATGTGTTAAAAATGTATTATGTGGTAAGAATGGTATTAAAAATGGATTTGGTATAAATTTTAATCATGAATTAAATCTAAAATTTTATCTAATGGAACCCGAGTTTTGTTATGTTTACTTACAATTTATATTGTATGTGCATGCACTGTATACTAGATTGGATATTTTGTAGACACCATTTTTGGTGTCCAATTGAGTTTTTTACTCACACCCATCTTGGGCCGCGTTGGGTACCCAAGAAGATCTCATGATTTCTGGTCAAGACAAGGGTAGAGTCCCAACACTAAGATGTTGAGTGGGCTCAGGATATTCATGGAGAAGGATATGGACTTAGAGTCTGGACCCATTGGATTTTGGTCGTTGTTTTATTTTGGGTTCTATTCACTTTTCACTATTAGTATGGTATGGAATTGTTGTATTTGATTTGTGTTTGTGCCCCATTTAGAAAATGTTTAGATTTTCATGTTTACTAGTTGTTCATATTATTCCATTATTTATGTTGTGTTATGTTGTGGCTGACTCTGGTAAAAGGGGGTATAGTCACCCCATGTGACTCATTAGACCCTCACCACTATTGGACATCCTATGGCGTATGGGGAGGAAGGATTGAGGTCTTGTGATTACTCGACTTGGGGAATCAACTTAGTGGCTATCGGGTTGGGGATGTTACACTCCTATTTGGAAGACTACCAATGGTTAATCATAGTACTAGTCATAGGTAATAAAAACAATTTCCACAACCTTCTATAGTCCTGTGTAAAAATTAGAGTGATTGTAGGGGGAAGTGAAACTTATCATTGTAAAAAATGGATTTTTTAAAACTAAATGTACCATACTAAAACTAACCATTTAATTAAAATTGATCAAAAAAATTAATGAAAAATAACTAAAACGAGAAAAAAAATTGAAACTGATTTTAAGGAAATAAACAAATCTAATTGAATTTCCATTCTTATATTTCTCATTGAACCTAAAATCATTTATTGCGATAAAATCCAAAACCTATATGATTTTTGAGCATCCCAATTTTCTATTCAAAATAATAAACTTTGTGTACAAACATTCCCAAATGATTTAGAATCTTAGATCAATATTATTCATGTGCTTTTGAAACATCACGGTCTTATAGGAGATAACCCAAATCAGCACATGCAATAATTTTTCTTCAATTTCTCATGATTTATGCTCATAGGATCAACTAAATAACACTTTAATGGGAGGGAATTTCCCTTCTCACTTAATAAAGCAGCTAAAGAATGGTTGTATAATCTACAACTATGGGATATGAATGACTATTAAGATACGAAATGATGGTTCTATAGAGATGCTTTCCCACAACCAATATAAATACCATTAAAAGGTGATTTACATCATTAAACAGCCAACTAGAGAGACTTTATACAGGTACAAGGATCAATTAAAGAAACTATATGAAAAATTACCATATATTGAATGGAGGAACACCATGTCCTTATGTTCTTCTACTAAGTACTTCTCAATAATGATCAAAAGATTCTAGATGAATCATATGGTGGAAACCTGATAGGCAAGTTGCCTACCAAAGTTCGAGGTGCAATTGAAAATATTTATATGAATGCACAAAATTTTTGGGAAAAGTGGTTCATCCATAAGGGGTATCCCAGAGGTCAGAAAATATAATTCAAAATATTTAATCATATTAGAAATTGGTCAAATCACCATGTTAGTGAGAAAAATTGGATGTGAATCATGTTAATTAACTAGAAGGCCTATATAATTTCTGGGGGTCATACTCATAAACTTTTCATTACACTAATCTATGTCCAAAATAGAAGGGGACAAAGACTTCTGTTGCAGCTTATTTATAAAGGAAATTTCAACCAAATCAGCCATGTCAACCCCAAAATCAACTAGGATATGAATTCCAATATAACTAGGATCTACAAACTTTTCAATTGAAATAACATCACACCAACCATTCCAAAAATAAAATAAATACCACTTTCAACTATAGAAAACTATCATCCACCACATTTACAATGAAATAATCTTGAGAAGTTTTCCACATGTAAACCATTAACTGAGTAGAATCAGCTACGAACCAAGGTTTATGGTTTTGAAAGAAAGATTTCAAAGACGACTGGTCAATCCATAAGTTTTTTATACATTTTTATAACGAATCAAGGAAAACAACTAGAACTTAAAATTCTAAAATCCAAAAAATAATGTCAACATGATTATAATATATATAGGAAAATAATTGCAACAAAAAACCTCCCATGAACTAGAAATAAGACCCCCTTTGTTGATGGGAAATGAAGTTGGAAATTTATAAAATTCTATAAAAAATAACTGCGATGAAGAGAGGAAATATTAGGAGGAGAATGATAGGTTATGAATGAAGAGACGAGAAACACCATTGATAAAGTAATAATGGGATAAGAAATAATTATCCCCACAATTTTCATCATGGATGATTGAATAAATGATATTTTAGGAATAAGTTATTAAAAAAAAGAAATTCTCGACACCTTCAAGAATGTGAAAATTAATATCTTCCTGCTTGATGTCATCATGTAAATTACAGGGAATGAAAAAACATTTGATGGATATTTTCACCAATAATATAATAATTTAAGGTATGGAGAATATCCTATTGGGAATACGTGTATCTTATCTTATCACACCACAACTTATATCCAATTGGAATGATCTAGGGGTGTTTTCCATTCCATGCACAATAGGACCATTAATTTTCTAAAATTCATTATGAGATATAGGTGATTCAAATAATATATTTCCTTATTAAGTATACTCTTCTTTAAAGATGGGAGAATTTAAGCCCACATGAGTTGTGGTCCTGCATGAAAATAGATTCACAATTTTCCCAGTATGAGTTCTTGAAATGGTCCGTATAAAGTTCAATGCTCATTTATTCCAAGTTGACTTCTATGTGCTTAATATGGAAGAATATAGTATCCCATCACACTGACCAATCATTTTAGGGAGATAATTCAATAAAATATCCAAAACCATAATCAAAATCTGTAAAGGGACACTCACCATGGAGTTTGAAGACATCGCTATCCACTTAAATATTTTTTAATCAGTGAGGCACCCATCAGATGATAACTCACTATCTTCACTATAACATGAAGTTGGTACTGAACCAATTGAAGAATTGGGTATGTGTAATGAATTCCTAGACATAAAAGAATTTTATTTCATTCCATATATCATTGAAAATAAAAATTCAAAAATCATTAGAGATTCTAATTTCTTATGAGAGGAAGTAGAAAAATTGTATTTCTTTTATTATTTGTTCAAATATCAAGAAGATGATATGATTTATTTTGTGTAGGTGGTCCAAACTTTGGAAATGGGGATGATGAATTTAATATTATCTCATGAGAATCCCCCAAATCCAGAATTAAAACCACTCCTCGCTAATTCAAAATATATGTACCACATGGAGGGGGTTATATTACAACTGATATTTGTTATTAATTTGTCTAAAACCCATTAAAAACCCTTGAATGAGCTTCTGATAGAGATTGTATGTCCAATAAGATGGATTTTATGCGGTATCCATGAAATAAACCCAAAATTATCCTCACATAGAATTCATATTGATGAATATTCCAAATATATTATGAATCCCCAAAGGATGGTGAATCCCAAATTGATATATGATGTGAAAAATGATGTTGAGAATCTCAAGGAATCTAGGATCATCCATCCCATTTTAGATTTTCAATGGGATCTCCCAATTCTTGAAGCTCTTGGAATCATGGATCATCCATACCATTAATAGACTAGATTATTGAAATATTGGAATGTAAAACTCATTATTTATTTTTGGATGGATTTTCAGGTCTTTTAGGTACCCATTGCTTCGTAGGATCATGATATGACAACATATACTTGTCCCTTTGGGATTTTTTTATATAAAATAATTCCATTCGTATTTTTTAATTATCTATGTAAATTTTATATGTTCATGGTGAGTATATTTTCTGATCACAATGAATATTGTTTGGTTTTTTTCTTTAATGATTTCATATTTTTGGAGTATCTTTTGGCCATTTTTTGAAAAAACATGAATACTTTTTGAAACTATTCATTGAAAGAATTTTATTTTATATTTCTAAAAGATACATTTCATAGTCGGGAGAAGAATTTTCCTTAGTATTTTTATTTTAGAAAAAGGAATTGAAGTGGTTAAATCAAAAAAATTAAGTGATATACCCCTTATTATAAGTAACTTCTGTGAATCATGTTAGATAATTTTTTGGACATGTAGGATTCTACAGGTGGTTTAGGGATGATTTTGGTATGATTTATCTCACTCTCCAAAGATTACATTTGAATGATGCAACTTTTTATTTGAAGGTTCCATGTAGAGAAGCCTTTGATGATTTGAGGAGGAGATTTATTTCACCACCAATGATGTAGCCACCTAATTGGGAAGAACCATTAAATATTCATATTGATACATCCAACAAAGAAGTCATAGAATTTGTTTACTAGAAAATTAGAGGCATGCTACATGATATTTCATATTCCTCAAGAATTATAGATGGGGCCCAATTCAATTATACCACTATAAAAAAGTGTTATTAGAATTTAATTTTCTTTTGTATGATTTAGATTATATCTTCTTAGAACTACATTCATAATGTTTTCTGATAATGAAGCTCATATGTAAATGACAAAGTAATAATATGATAAACCAAGACTAGTGATATAGATGATAATACTGTTTGCGTTCGACATAGAAATAAAGTACCAGAAGGGAGCTGAGAACCAAGTTGTTGATCACATTAGTGGACTACCCAACACTACTAAAATATAAAATTCCAGAAAAAGATCCATTGAATGATTACATTATAGAAGAGTATTTGTACATTGTTGAAGGATAATTGACTTGGTATGATGACATGGACAGTTATATAGTAACATCTCATGTCACACCTAATTTAAATTAACACCAAATTTAATAAATGAAATCTAAATCTATATATTACAGTTGGGAAGATCCATTTTATTATAATAAATGCAATGATCAGGTGATAAGAAGTTATTTTCCTAAAAGTGAAATTAAATTTATCTTTTGATTTTTTATACTATATCTTTTTTAGGAATATTGGGACATCAAAGGATAACATGGAAGGTTTTTTAATTGGGAATTTATTGGACAACCATTTTTAAACATGCTAATTAATTTTTAAAAAGGTGTGGTAAATGTCAGTTTTCTATAAAATATTTCAAATATATAAGAAATCCCACAAATTCAACTAAATCATTGTGAGAATATACAAGTCTAGGGGATATAATTCATGAAACAATTTACAATATAATTTATATATATTCATTTATATTTCTTGTAGATCATTATGTTTCTAAATAGGTGGAGGAAAAGACACCAAGACTAATGATGCTACAATTTTTTGTGATTTTGTTTGGGCTAACATATTTTGGAGGTTTAGTGTTCATAGATCCATCATCAGTGATCAAGGGACTCACATTTTCAATAGGATAATGGATGCTTTGCTAAAAATTATGGAGTTCATAATAAAAATTATAGTCCATATCATCCATAGACTATAGATGTGACGATGTGTTTAATTGAGAAATAAAAGGATATTTGGAAAATTATTTTAAACCAAATAGGAAGGATTTGAGCCAAAGGCTGGTGGATACATATTTGGATTATAGAAAATCCTAGAAAACCCCAATATGAATGTGTCAATATTTTTGGATTTTATGGGAACATTTTCATCTTCTTGTGGATTTGGAGAAAAAAGCATATTGGGTTTTGAGAAAAATGAATTTGGATATTTAATGCACATGATATTTTAGAAGATTACAGTTATAGGATATGGTGGAAATAAGAAGGTATGGTTTTTGAAATTCTAGTTTTTACAATGGTAGAACAAGAGTAGATAATGAAAATATGATCCATACCAAAATATTCCATTCAATAGAGGAATTGATGTTATTCAACTCAATAATCATGATGATTCCATGTAATCTTCAATCTTGATGGGAAGGTTCATTTATATTTACTCATTTATATCCATTCATCATTGCGATGATTATGAAAGATGGATACAAGGAGCCCATCATTGTTACTGAACATTGGATGAAGAAATTCCATGGTAACCTTCCATCAGATCTTGGGGTGGATATTACACGCCCCCGACCAGTTTATCAGAAAAAGTCATTAGGTTGTGCCTCTCCATAACACTTACTTGACTATAGTGATGAAATTTAAAATATTCTCATATGTTTAATCTATATAAATACATTAAAAAACAGAATATATTATCTCTAGGGGGCCTTTTGAAGTTTATTCTTTTGAATATAGATTTTATTTTCAATATTAAAGAAAAACAATTCAAATTTTTTTGTGTTCATTATAAAAATATTTTTGTTCATAAATCATGTGAGCTAAAATGATATTCATTTCCATTTATAAAGCCTATATCTATGAGTGAAATAGTTTATTCGTTATAACTAAGACTTTATGGATTCTTAAAATGACTTTGTTTCATGTTCCAAACATTGTATAATTCCATGGAAATCCCACTTATTTTTTTAATCAAAGGCCACAATTCATTATATTTATCATTAAAATCACTTTCCCAAGATTCTTCTGAACCCTTTTTTCATATTGTTTACATTCACCTCACTTTTTGAGAGAACCAATGTCTTCTTTCTATGAACATAATTTAATTCCTTCCTATCAAAACATGATGGTTTTATATACTTGTTTTTTAAATGATTTATGTATCTATTTTTTTAAAGTACCCTTTTTTCAAATAATACATTTTAATCTAGAATTCCTTGTACATTTAATCCATATTTCCCTTAAAATACATGAAAACAATATTATTTTAGCCACATTAGAGTCTAATTTCTCCATTTGACTTTATCTTGCAGTGAAATTTAATAAACTATTTGTTATTAAGTTTATGAAGAGGGGTTTATTATGTTTTTCAACCTCATCCGGCGATACATTGCATTGAAAATCAATAATGAATAGATTATTTTACTTCTGAAAATTAATTTTATTGAATGTTATTTTTTTCTGGAGATTTCATGATATGTGAATTTCATTTTTTATGAGCTTTTATAGGAGATATAATGTTAGGTATATCTGTATCATTAATATATATATATATACCTAAGAAGATGTTTATGTGATAATATGGATGATTGGGAAATGTGTGGGTTGTCCATACAAAAATTTTATATTAATGTTAGGGATAATATACTACTATAAGAAGTGAGGAAAAGACCATACCAGAGTAGATATTAGAATCTGTAAATTTTTCTTCAAAAAGAGCTAACCCTCAAAATTCAGACTCATAATTTTTTACATCTAGATAATAACAACCAAAAGTCACCAAACAACCCTCAGAAGTCATCATGATAAAAAAATATACCTAACTCTCATCAGTTGGAGGTGAATGAATTTATCGTAACTATGGTGACTATTTGGTGAGATTAGAAGGGAATATCCTTGTTATAAATTTACATTTGTAAGATGAGGTAAAATTCATGTGAGGTAGTTGTTTTTTTGTGGGATAAGAATTGATATTGGAGATACATGAACATAATTTATTTTGTTTCAGGTGTCATTAAAATTATCAATGACAGATCCAATTAAGAATGATTTTAAAAGGTATCGTGTTTTATAATAATGGTATGTTTTTGTCATTAAGGGAAATTTGCCTAAATTTTATATTGATAAATAAGATTATTTGACATTTGGAAGGAGATTATATGTTCCTTAATTGATGAATGAATTTTTGGTTGATGCTTGTAGACCCCAATTTCCTATTCTACATGTAAGCACTAAGATGTACAGATACCTTCTAGACATTTATTAGTTGGAAGGAATATAAATATTTATTTGTGACTATACCATGAGATGATTAACTTGTGAACAAGTTAAAGAAGAACGAAAATTACCAAATGGTATTCTTCAAAAATTCACACTTCTAGAGTGAAAATGTAAGAATATATCCATCAATTACCTAAATCTCTACATTTCCTAAAATATTTTGTATTTGGATCACTTTTATCAACTAAAACTAAATGATATAGTTTGGTAACATGAAGTTCCTCTCTCTATTGTATAGAAGCACAACCCTGGGATCCCATATATTTTTAGACAGTCTTATGAAATCATTTGGAACATAATTAAATTTCAATATGGATTTCATACTAAATATAATGGATAATATGAGCGAGGAATTGAGAACATAGATGATATGAATCTTTGTTGTTCAATGGATTACCAAATATGTTTTTATAATCATAATTAATTGGTTTACCTTTATTAAAATAAAATTTTTCATTCTAGAATATAAATTGAAACTATTGAGGAAATATATGTAAAATAGTGTCTAAAACTATATTTTTTGGATGATATTTGAAAAAGGTCTTTTATTAGACTAGTTTTTAGTAGAATTGGCTAAGAAGGTGGATTTTATTTAGAAACATATGAAAAAAAAATTAATGTATATAAAGATCTAGTTTTTGTCTTATCAAACTTTTAAATATTTCTATATATATTTCTAGAGTTCTGTGCTGGAACGTTGTATGATTACAAGGCCCGATATGCTTAGAATTAATTTAATAAAAATATTAATTATATTTTATACTATTCACATGAAACTACATAAATAAAATGGGATAATTATTAAATGGAATCATGGATCAAAAACCATACACAACAGTTGAGTTTGTAAAGGGTTGTTTACCATAAGTGTGACATAAAATTGGTCGGTATGGGAAGTTCTTACTCCTCCCTCATTGGAGATTAGTTCAGTGAGTAATTTAATTACTAAATTAATTAGTTTAGTGAGTTATTAAATTAATAAATTAATAAACTCATTAATTTATGACCTTGATTAAATGATATAAATATATCATAATGCAAAGGATTAAATAGTTAGCCTCATAATATTTGATTCTCCAATGATACTCTCCTCCATCCTCCATTAGAGAATCTCATTAGACAATGAAAAAAACGTGGATCAAATTAGATCATGATGTAACAAACACAATATCTTATTGTGATCAATGAATGACATGTTCTTTAATAGATAATGATCCATAAATGTGGTAGGAATCACATATTGATGTTTTTTTGCACCTTTTGATTAAATAAATTGAGTAGATCAATCATCGAGTTTTGATCTTTGTCCTTTTACAACCTTTCTATGTGCCCAATTATTGAAATCATATTTAATTAGAGTTTTTTTCTAACCCTGGGATCTATTTTCTTGATCTATTGTCCAATATTTTCGGGCATCGATCATTTAACATTTTTATGGGTTTTTCATCCCATTATTCTTCGTATTCAATAATGATAATACCTCAAGGTCCTAGTTCGACATTGTTGGGTGGTATCAATCCCTACAGGTCCAGTGGATCCACGGTGGATCAATGAAAGGGGAACATATCAGTGAACTATGACTACATCTAGGATACTTGTGAGGTAGAAATTCTTATTTTCATTGTTCAAGATCAACGAATAAATTAATGATGGTATGGGGGAATGTCGGATGCATGACATACGACTGAATAACCAAAAGATTTGATTTCTAGAAACCAACGACTTGAACAGGGGAATCATGGCTAGATCTATCATTTTTAGATGGAGATTGGCCGAAATTAAAGATGGAACAAACATATTTGAGTGAGGGAAGCGTATCAAGAAAACTAGTGAAACAATTACTACACACTATGTACATGGATGAATGCATGGTGTATAGCCCCACCTATGTGGTAGTGGATAAGGTTTTGGAAAAGATAGAGATGACATGGTGTGTAGCCCTCATACCCATTGTGTATCCCCTTCCCCTAGTGGGAACCTATGTGATGGATAACATTGGAGGGAAACCTTGTGGAGTACATAGAAAGATACATGGATGTGTACCCGAATACACGAACATGACGAAGCCACACTAAAAGCAACCCATGTAATGAAACAAGCTGTGTATAGAGTACACGAGGTCCATCTCATGGAAAATGTGAGCTCTAAAAAACACACTAATGGATAACATAGGCAGTCCTTGTAGTAAATATACATGGAATGTACAACATTATGAGATGGAACTATGTTCTGTTTAAATAGATGGCCATGCTATGAAATGGGACCACACGTTATATGGCTCCCCCACACACTATGTTCCCCCATTTCATTTTTGAGGAAAAATCAACTATCCATATCACCTTTGTTTGAACTCATATTTTGGCCCATAATTATCCTATCTGGAGTTATTTTTGTTGTAGATTGCAATGGTTCCTTTCTATAGTGCCTTTGGAGATAGGATGTGAAATTTCTTACGTTAGGCACCTAAAAATGTAGTGCTCGATGAAAAAAGTGACATTGCAGGATCCAAAAAAAATTCTATGTGGTACTTTCTAGTTTGTATGTGAAGTGGATTTCCTTAATGAGCATACTAAATTTATCATCTATCATAGATAGGATGTGACATCCTCAAAGGATACCGAGATAACCCTATCATATATTTGGGAATTGATTTCATCGACCAATATCATGTTCACCCTCTAGGATTTCTGGGTAGTGGTGTCCTTGATGGATATCCTATTGGCCCTCCAATATAGATGGGTAGTGGAGTCCTCAACGGATACCAATTTAATGCTCCAGCATTGCTGGGAATTTTTGGCCTCAATGGATACTGAGTTGACCCTCCTTAATATATGGGCAGTGGAATTCTCAATAGATACCGAGTTGAAACTCCACCATCGTGGGGTAGTGGTGTCCTCGATGACTCATAGAGTGGAACCCCTCTAACATATTAGGGTGAGGTTCCTCTACTTCAAGTTTGAATCCTTTGACTATGTGGTACAGTTACAAGGCATGGCTAGACATGGATAATTACTTTTTGCAAGATGAGGGAGATTCTAGGTATCATTGAAGGTCTTTTGGAAGTATTAGATACTCTTCTTCTTGAGCTGAGTTATGAAATGGAGGTACATTTCAATTTTTTTTAGATTATTTTAATTAATACATATATATATATATATTATTCTATATACAATCTATGAATTTGGTAACTCTCCTCCCATGAAAGGTGAAGACGCACAGGTTATTCCACATACTTTTGGTGTTTAACTTATCATTGATGGATGAGTCTACTCTTATACTATAGGTGGAAATGACTCGATGGGTTGTTCATTGGTCATAGTGTTTATTCCTATGTTTTTAAATGATCTTATTTTTACTATTGGTTGGGTTGAGATGTTTTATTTCACTGTATCTGGAATTTACCATCTTCCATTTCCTCTTGTATCTCTTTTTATTTCTCCATCATCTTTGGGGGTGTCCTACTAGGTATGTATATACTAACATTTGCATGGGTTTTACCCACATGTTTCATGTTTTTTGATGAAGAAGGATAGTTTCACCATGAATTCAGAAGATTATATGGATACTAAGTGTATGGGCCACATATGGTGTTCATATCTTGGGATTCAGTAGCTAGGATATCTTAATATGATAATTTGCTAGTTTTGTCATCTTGAGACATATTTCTTGTTGGGTACATATTTATTCGATTTAGTTTTTAGTTTACACTACCATAAATTTTTACTATCTAGAGTTTCACTCATGTACGGTTTACTTTATTACAGTGTTTTGTCTTTTACTATTACCCTATACTCTATTTCATTGATACGGTTCTATGTGTGCATATAGGAATATTAGAAATTTAATACCCATTTTATTTATGCCTTAAACTATAGTCAACAACCCTTTTCCTATATTAGTGGTATTAGGTTAGTTATGGATTGAGCCCCATATAGGGTTGGGTTGTGGAAGATTAGTAATATAGATGCTTAGATCCTTAGGATGTTCCTTTCAAAAGTCCTCTAACATGGATTGGTATGTTTTAGGGAAACATTATTTATGTTTCTCGAGTGAAGCACTCATGCCATGTAATCCAGTGATGGAGTGGAGATCGATATATCCAGTCTCTAGGACCCTGGGAACCTCATTGATAACTCGTCTTGCTAATACATTTTTTAGGGATCAATGGTACTTGAATCATGTATGATTTATAATTTGACTATCCTTTTTGAGACATATCCCCATTATTTCTGATATATATTTATTCTCATGTAATAATGGATAATATTTATTAATCTATTGATTCCTTCCTAACAATATCCATCTCAGATACTAATTCTAGATCACAATGAAAATTTTATGGGTGACAACTCATTAGTTAAAGGTTAATTCTACGCTCTCATTTCTCTATGTAGTGGATTAGTGGCATCATCACCTTTCAAGAAGTAGATTATTTCAACAATTATGTTTGAGGAATCATGCAAGAATAGTGCACTCCATAAGTTCTGGAATTAGATACCTCTGAGTTTCCATGGAGATCAGATCGAATGGTATCATAGGATTGGATAAAGTTGGTGGTCTGAATCTTCAGGCTTGTTTGGACCCTGGCAGATCATTTGGTTTCACTGGTACATAAACTTTTCCAAAAATTATATGTGCACTTGTGAATCCTTATAACAAAAATTAATTATGAGTCATTACTCCCATAGATCTACATCCATTAGTTATTCTATGAGGGTTAATACCCCTCCTTTTTATTCAATTTGGATATAGGAGCTTCTAGAGCTATAAAAAATAGGATAGTGGGGGATTAGTATGTAAGAAGGCCCTTATAATTTACCTAGTACTCCCATCACATGATCCTCGATGGATTCTTCGAAAAACTAATGTTTTAATAGGGACTTCTCAAAGTGATTCATTCCAGTGTAGTTCCCTTGTGAATTACCACCAATTCCTAGGTGTGGGAGGGGGCACAGGTGATAGATATATTTCTTCCATATGGATTCTAGACAGTTGGATATGGTAGTTGGCACACATAAGTTGAGTCGTTGAAAAAATATTGTAGATTCAATGTGATGGGATCTCGAAACATGAATCACATTTGCAATCAGGATCATGTATATGGTCGTGTAGTTCCGGAACAATGCAGAGCACTAGGAAAACCTTGAGTGGGGAGGTTAATTGGTAGTCACTATCCAACTCACATAGTTACAAACTTCCCTACCAGACATGTTGAGTTGCATAAACTAGTAGCTAATGGACCTCTATGATAGAGGTAGTGCTATGATCAGGGATCTCCCTGGTGGGGGTAGGGTGGTCCTTAGAGAGGTAGAGTTGGAATAGGATCATGAGATGCTTTGGATGGTGGATGCCATTATGTTATCCTTCCACAACCACAACTAGGATCACCCACTCTAACTTATGGATATGATTACTTGGGCCATAGACAACTACATGCATTGGATGTTTGTGATCCTACATCTCATGAGATGATTTGAGGAATGATATATATGATTTTAAATCTATCATCAATATTACTTGGAATAGGTTCTAGTCAGTCCTTTATCTCTATACTCATGGTTCAAGAGCTAGAGATTATTGTTTAGGCCCTATGTCATCTACTTCATATTTAGGTTATTATATTAAATGATTCCTCTTTATCCTTAACCTACTGGGAGTGTGAGATATCACTTTGTATTGATAGGTTCAATTGGTTCTATTTTGTCATGATGATGTAACCCTTCGATTTAATATTCGTATTGGTTAGTTTTTCTATAGTCCAAGACCACATTGAATTTCTCCACAGAGAAGTTTGTTTCTTGTGCACTGATAGATTGAGATTCTCATTTTCTAGTGAAAGGGATCTCATGATGGGACAAGTGGGACCTGTAAGAAGGTAGCTAAATCCCATCACCCAACAATTATTGAGTATATCTCTGAGTGCATTTTGGTATTTAGGATATTGGGTTCCTTAAGTTGTAAAGGATCACATGTATGTTTTTTCCCATGAAGGTTTAGGACATCCTCCATGGAAGGAGATGGATTTATGCATTGATTTTCATCCCAACACCACTTGGATATCCTATGAAGAATCTTGTATGGCCCCTATTGAGCTTCGAGAGCTTCAGTTACTGTTGGAGGACCATTGAGGGAATGGTTTCACTTGACCTAGTGTGTCCCCATGGGTGGATCATGTCTTGTTCATCAAGAAGGTGGTTTTTGTTTTTTAGTGTTGCGTGTATTATCATTTCCGAAACCCGAACATGAAAAAAGTACCCCTTTTGAATAATTTATGACCACTTTGATGAGTTTTAAGGGGTGAGATGGTTAAGGATGATCAATATCAGGTCTTCATACCACCATTTGAGTGTTCCTGAGGATGATATTTCAATTTTTCATTCAAATTTTGATACTATCACTATGAGTTCAAAGTGATTCCCTTTGTTCAGATAAAACCCCCAACCATGTTTATGGATATGATTAACTAGTTTTTTTAGTCGTACATTGACCATTTTTTTATTTCCTTTATCGATGACCTAATAATAAACTATGCATCATAGGTGGAACATAAAGCACAAGAGAGGATGGTCCTCTATTATATTCAATTGAAAAATATTTATGGAAAACCATGAAGTTCCAATTATGTATTCATGAGGTTCAATTTGTGGTTCATGTCATTTATAAGCGTTGTTTCTTCCCGGATCCTATGGAGATCGATGATGTTATTACTTTGGACACACCCAGAGCATGTCAGAGGTGTGAATTTTTCTTAGAATTGCGAGGTACTATATGATTTTGGGGGTATACATCCACATACTTCTAGCACATTTGACTTCCCTGATATGGAAAATGTTACTGTTTACCTGCTCTATAAAAAATAGAGGAAATTTGTGGAGTTGAGGATGAGGATGAGGAGTACTCTTGTGTTGAGAATATCATAGTGAGGTGTAGAGTTCGTGGTGCATTATGATTCCTCATAAGCTAGTATCAACTGCATGTTGATGCAGTAGAAGACAGTTATCTAATACAAGTCGAGGTAGTTGAAACCCCTTTAGAAAAACTAAGCTAATCATGACCTTGTGCTGGAAAAAATTGTCTTCAACCTAACTATGTTGAGGCACTACATTCTGGGGGAGAACATTATAGGTTTCTAAGACCACTGAAGTCTTCGATATTTCTTCACTTGGAGAGACCTGAACGAAATATTGAGAAAATTGTTTGAATTTATACAATACCTTGAATTTGTGAGAGTATATATTCTAGGGAAGAGAAACATTATTATAGATTCTGTAATAACAATACCCAAACTCTCGTACTAATGGAGTAATTAGACTAGTAGTCATCCTTACAGTAGACCCTCATGGATAAGGGGTGTACAAATTTTCTATAGTAAATGGTGTGGACTTATAATGACGTGAACTATTGTAAATAAATTTCTTGTTGAAATTTAATAAAATCTCATACAATGTAATATGTTCATAAAAATCACATTCATTTATTTGGGATTATTATATCCTATTGGATTTAAATGACCATTAAACATATTTTCCATTGAACAGTGATCACATGTTTTTTATAAATATAGGGTGTTAACAAATCCAATTGAGAAAACAAAGGATGTTATGGACTCAACCCGAAGTATAGTGCTATATGAAGCCTATTTATTAGAGATTATGTGGAATATATCATCATTGGAAATTTACCTTGTTCAAGACCAAGTAGAGGTTGTCACGACCCGTCCTAGTGGGGCCCGAGCCGCAACTCCCCAAGCCCGCCTCCAATAGGCTATGGGCTGGTGACTAGCACCGTGCAGGCATGTTACTAGCATGGGAGGCATTGCTTATAAACCTGTACACATGCACACACATCTCCAAGCCCAAAAATCTGAAAAAGTATGAGCTACTAAAAATTTAAATGCATGCATACACTAAAAATCCCAACCAACAGAGTACGACAGGAAATCAAAGTATAGTAATGTGAAACCCTGGGCCAAAAGTACAATCCCACCAAAAGGGAGTATGCATTATAGTCCAACCTATAATGAAAGTAACTGGGACTGCAATCTGTAGCCATATGAACACACCTTGTTCTTCTTGATCTCACTGAGCACCGTCTGGTCCTGGTCTACCTAGAATCCTACCAATGGCTTGCTTGTCTGCACAAGAAACGACACATGTGTGAAAAGCCCATGTAGGGGTGAGTATAACGATACCCAGTAGAACACCCTAACACCACAAGGGAATACAACAAGGGAAGAATACCTCAAAGGAAAGATACAGTCATATCTACATAGTATATGTTTACAGAACATATAACAAGAATATCCAGATATACTCATGCACGATTGACTATCGCGAAACAACCACTAAGATCCATCTAAAATATTCCACTAAGCACGTAACAAGGAGAACACACTCCTAGGTCTATAGAGAGAGGAATTAAGTACTCATTCCGGGAGAACACACTCCACAATTACTTGATAATATGATGCTCAGATGGGGATCACAACCCAAATCCATTGGGTGATTCCAACAACTTAGTCTGAACTAATCTGCTAAGCTAAGGATCAGTGGCCGGGTAAAGTAGGTCACGTCGATACCAAGAACTCTACATAGGGTTCCAGGAATGAATAGAGGATCCAACTCTAAGTCTCACAGAGGGGATTCCAACAACTCTATTCAGGAATTCTTATTGAAGGGATTATACACATGTACATAGAAAATTATACCAACCTTCAAGGGAAAGACCAAGGGTACAAACCCTAAGAATGCTAGTCCAAGTCACGGTAGACAAAAGGATCAAGCCAAGTAAAAAAGGTTACATGGCTTGTAGTACAGTTACACGCCCTGTTCCTTGACTCCGGGTACTGCCCATGTAAACGGCCCCTGTCCCCAATCCAGGTGTGTAAAACTAGACTACACGGCGTGTAGAAGGATCACACGCCATGTTCCTTGACTCCGGGTACTGCCCGTGTAAACGGACCATGTCTCTAGGCTTGTCATATAAAAGTTACTAAACGACATGTAGAAGGATTACACACCATGTCCGATCACCTGTGGTTCACTCCTTGTATGTTGGCCACGTGCCTATACGTAGTCTCTGTCCGTGTCGTCATGCCCGTGTACCAGTACAAGGTGTATCCCATGTATTTGTCCAGGTATGGTCCGAGAAGGGTATACACGTCGTGTCCTTGGCCGTGTACCCAACCCATGTCTGTGTAATCACATAGTAGAGGCCAGGTGGTCCGCTGATGAACACATTCCCTAAAGCCCATACTACACACCATGTAGTCAAGATTTTTCCAGAACCGTCATCTTCCTCCTCGCACCTCATCCAATCTTTTGTATGTCAATTCTATAGTCTGTTTTCCACGAAACTCATGTTGTTGGTTCGGTTCATCATCCTAACACCGAATACGGGTGTTTTGGACCTTTGATTGGCTCAGAAAACAAGCGTTGATTCATCCGAAAGAGAATGCCCAAAAACCCATATCTCTTGATCCGCTCCGAATCGTCCATCGCCACCGTAGTCGCACGTTCGTAGCATCATTCTGGGGTTGGATATCCAATCTCAGATCATTGTGCCCACAAACAAATGTGCAATGATCGATTTCCTCTAAGAACATCAAGCGCTGGGAAGAACGAGGAGTATCCACAAAGAACAAGGAATTTAATCACAAAACGAACAAGAGGGATGTACCTCGATCATTGTTTGTGACGATTCGAGTTCATCTCCATTAGATCAAAACAAAAACAATCAATAGATTAAATCGCAAGGATGATGGTCTTCCCCAAAATCCCTGCAAAATCCCATCCCACAAATACGATCGATCCGCGGGATAATATGTTCATGGATTAGTCTGCGTTCGTTTTAGGAATCAAGAACGGGGAAAGTAAACCAAAATAAAACATCCTACCTAGATTAGAGTCATTCGTTGGTGAAGATCCAGTCACCGCATCATCGTCACTGGTGAAATTCGTCAAGAAAGTCATCGTCGTATTGTGGTTTCCTCCAGAGCCTCCAGAGCCTCCAATGGTTTCATGGTTATGAGGTCTGTAACCCTGCACCCCTGTGCAAATATCTATTTGAAAAGATAAAAGATATTTTCTGCAATAAGATTTAATAAAATATATTTATTAAATAGTTTATTATAGTTATGTCCAAAAACTAGATTTCACCACCGACCTGCGCCGTCCAATGTTCGGCCTCGCATAAGGTAAAATTGCTGCTCTAAATGCAATGGTGCCCTTGGATTTTTGTTCTGAGCACCTGTTCAAGAGTTATTCCACTTTTTCAGGAAAACCACATGTGCGCGTAATTTAATTATTTAATTTAATTCAAACATTTGTTCCGGGCTCACCGAGCCTCGGAACTACACGCAGTCTCAAAGTCTGGTCTCGAAATAATTCCCATATAATATTAAAATAATACATTGAAAAAATCAAGGACATTACATCATTCCCACCTTAGGGATTTATGTCCTCGAAAATCCAAAACAAAGGCTACTCAAAAATATGTGGGTACTACACACGAATCTGAGCCTCTCGTTCCCACGTGCTCTCCTAGAGATTACTGTGCTTCCACCGGACACGCACTAAGAGAATAGCTCGCCCACGAAGGATATTCTCTTGCCGATCCTCGATCTCCACTGGGTACTCCTTAAAGGTTGCTCCATCATCGATGTCCATCTCGCCCCAGTCGATAACGTGCGATGGATCTTGCACGTACCTCCGCAGTTGTGACATAAGGAAGATGTTGTGTACCCTATCCATCTGAGGTGGTAGAGCCAAACGGTTTGCCACCTCACCAACTCTCCTCAGAATCTGAAAAGGGCCGATGAACCTTGGAGATAGCTTTCCACCTCAGCCAAATCTCCACAGTCCCCACCAAGGTGTGACCCGAAGGAACACATGGCCTCCCTCCTTGAACTCCAACGGCCTCCGTCTCCTATTAGCATAAGACTTTTGTCGACTGTGTGCAGTCTTCATCCACTCCTAGATGAAACGCACCTTCTTTGTAGTAGCACGCACCATCTCTGGGCCCATGAGTGCTGACTCTCCTAGGTCAGTCAAACAAAGTGGTACCTAAAAGGTCGCCCGTACAAGGACTAGAATGGTGCCATATCAATAGTGGAATGAACACTATTGTTATAAGAAAATTCTACCAGTGGTAGGTGATCCTTCCAGCTATGACCGAAGTCAAGTATGCAAGCTCGTATCATATACTCTAGAACCTAGTTAGTCTGCTCTATATGACCATCAGTATGAGGATGAAATGTTGTGCTCAAGTGTAACTGAGTCCCAAAAGCTTCCTATAATCCCTTCCACAAACTGGATGTGAAAGGAGCATCATGATCTAAGACGATCATGGATGGCACACCATGAAGCCGAACTATCTCCTGCATATAGAGGCATCTGAATCTCTTTACTGAACTCTTCTCCCATAAGTCTAGGAAGTGGGCCGACTTGGTGAGTCGCTCAACGATCACCTAGATGGAATCGTGTCCCCTGGACGTACATGGAAAACTCATCACGAAGTCCATGGATATCCCATCCCACTTCCACTCTGGCACCTCAAGGGGCTGAGTCAAACCTACTGGCACCTGGTGCTCAGCCATTACTTGCTTATAAATAAGGCACCAAGAAACAAACTTTTCCACATTCTTCTTCATTCCTAGCCACCAGAACTAACATCATAGGTCCTAGTACATCTTTTCCATGCCTTGATGCACCACCAAAGGAGATGTATGGAACTCCCTCAGAACCTCCTCCTGCAACGTCACTGGTACTACTATGCGCCCTCTGAAAAAAACAACGTGCTCCCCACCTTTTGAATATCCAGCTACAGCATCACTTGCGGATATCTGAGCACGAAGAGTCTCACAGCTAGCATCCTCTAGCTCTGCTTCCCTCACTCACTATAAGATTGGAGGGGTAACAACCATCAACTGAAGGTTTGATCCCTCATCTCTGTCCACGAAGGATGTCTGTAAAGAGGCTAACTGCCTCGTCGCCTCTTCCAGCAACTGCGAACTAGACTTCTTGATGAGAGCATCTGCCACAAAGTTCCCCTTCCCAAGAGTATAAACAATCTCAAAGTCGTAATCATGGAGGAAATCAAGCCACCGCCTCTATATCAAATTCAGATCCTTCTAAGAAAATATATATCTGAGACTCTTGTGATCAGAGTAGATGGTAAACCACTCTCCCATTAGGTAGTGTCGCCTCATCTTTAATGCGAAGACTACCGCTTCCACCTCAAGATCATGGGTCGTGTAGTTCTGCTCATGTGGACTCAACTGACGTGAGCCATAGGTAATCACTGATTTACTCTACATCAGGACACAACCAAGCCCGGTTCCTTATGTGTCACAGAACACTACGTACTCGACACCCTCCTTCGGTAATCTTAACATCAGGGCGCTTGTCAAACTCTATCTCAACTGCTGAAAAGACTAATGGAATCTCTTGGTCTATACAAAAGGTTTCCCCTTTCAGGTCAAAGTTGTCATGGGTGATGAAATCCTGGTTAAATCAAGAATGAATCTCTGATAGTAGCCTGCCAACCCAAGGAAAGTTCGCATCTCCATTATTCTACGGGGTCGCTCCCATGATAACACTACCTCTACCTTGGCTGGGTCCACTACAACACCAACGGCTGAGATAACGTTTCCCAGAAAGTGGACCTCCTATATCCAGAATTGACACTTAGAGAGTTTCTTGTACAAATGGTGCTCTCGGAGTGTGTCCAGAACCATCCTTAGGTGCCTCAAGGGCTCCTCCTCAGAAGCATAGTACACAAGGATATCATCGATGAATACCACTACAAACTGATCTAGATAGGGCTGAAAGATCTGGTTCATGAGTCCTATAAACCCTGTCGGGGCGTTCGTCAGGCCGAAGGGCATCACCAAGTACTCATAGTGACTGTAGCAACATCTAAAAGCTGTCTTCGGTATGTCCTCATCCCGTACTCACAACTGGTGATAGCCTGATCGTAGAAAAACCTTCTAGAACAATCGTGCCCCTATTAACAGGTCGAAGAGGTCATAGATAATCGGTAGTGGCTACCGGTTCTTCACGGTCACCTGATTCAAGTGCCGGTAATCCACACACAGCCTCAAGTTCCAATATTACTTCTTGGAAAACAATATTGGGGATAACCAGGGAGAAACACTAGGTCTCATGAAGCCCTTCCTCTGTAATTCTTCAAGATACACTCTCAACTCACGAATCTCTGCAGGAGACAACTGATATGCTGATGCTGATATCGGTGTCGTCCCGGGTTGTACCTCAATGTAGAAATCTATCTCCCAATGGGGAGGTAGTCCGGGGACATCCTCTGGAAATATTCCCTCGTACTCAGCCACTACTTCTTGAAACTGGAAACTTGTAAAATTTGTTGCGCCATGGACTAGGCTATCCAACTGATGTGAAATCGGATGTACCATCCAACGCATGAGTCCATATTGCGCTGTCGGGGTCTCCTTTTCATCGAAAAAGGAGAACCTCGTTCCATCACTACAGACACACCACACTATTCACCTAAAATAGAAAATCTGGGCATGAACTATGGATAGCCCATCCATACCAAGAATGACTTCGTAAGTCCTCGACGCTACAACCAAGAGGTTCCAACCGAAACTCTCACCTCCAAGGGTCAGGTCACACTGTCTGCAAAGGTGTGTGATCTTTTAATCTTCTCCAGTCGGTTTTTCTAAGCGTAAGGGTCGAGTCAGTGGCTCAACTGAAATCTCATGGTCTCGATCAAGATAAGCAGTTAGAAAAGAATGACTAGCACCTATGTCTATCAGTATGGTAACCATAGAAGAAAAGAGAAAAATTCTATCTCTAATCATTCCAGGAGTACCTGGGTCATAAGCCTCCGCTGCCTGCAGCTATCCCTGCCTCTGTCCACCAGCTCCCTGAGCCAGGGGTGGACCTCCTGGGGGTGGTGGGGGTAAAAGTAAAAAAACGCAGACCACCTCTAGCTGCTCTCCCAAGTCCTCTACCACGTCCGCCACCTGTCAGGTCTGTCTACTCTACATGTTGCCTCTGCCTCGGTGGTCCATCCACCGCTCCCATGTTAGTAGTACGGCGGGTCGGAAAATCTCGAGCGAGATATCCCCTTCCATAACAAGAGTAGCATCACCTCTCTCGAGGATGGATGGATGCGCCCTGACAACCCTGTACGGTAGATCCCATATCCTGGGATCTTCTCCGAAAACATCTCCCAAACCTGGGTCTTTGACGCCGGCTTCCTACTGAAAAGGTCTCTGCTCTAACTCGCTCACTAATGACAACCACTGGCAGTCTCAGCTCTTCCAAGAAGATCTCAACCACCAAAGCCCTCTCAAGAACCCCAGAATAAGTAGGAATTCTCATAGGGATGATGATACCATGGATGTCTATGTGCAAGCCTCACTCAAAAGTCTGAGCTCTAAAGTACTGATCCCTGACCATATCCATCGAGTACCGTTAGAGGTCGTTAAACCACTATGAATAGTCAGCCACTATCATGGTTCCCTACTGGAGCTGAATAAGCTCCTGTATACATACTTCTCTCAGGGTAACCAGTGAAAACTCCTCTATGAAGAGATTCTCAAACTATGACCGCGTATGCGTCACCTTGTCATGAGTCTGGATAACCAAACTCCACCATCGCCCTGCCGAGCCCTGCTGAAGGCTCACTGGGAGGATCACCATTCGATCTGCTGGTTTCCTGACCAAATGGAAGACTCTTGCCAGTGCCTCAAGTCAGTCCTCTTTGGCTTGAGGGTCAGGATCACCTCGAATCCTGAGGGGTCTCTGTCTTTGAAACTCATGGAGTGCGCTCAGCCTGTGCTCCTCCTCTACTGGTACAACATTTACTAAACACTGCTCCACAGGTGGTGGAATAGATGGCACACCACTCGAAGGTGAAACTGGGGGATATGGTCCCTGTATCGAAGCTTTATCACTGGGGGGGTCATCCTCATGATCGAGCTATTGGATCATAGTGGGTGCACGTCACTGAGGCATCCGGTAATGAAACAAGATGTATCACAGTCAGTGAGTATATCTAGAGATCTGACTCAAGAAGGACATGGAATCCACAACCCATTCCTATATGATGGATATACCCTTATTTTCCCCGGAAACTAGTGCTCTCATGTTCCAAGTCGAAAAGTAAGTTATCAGAGTCCTAGTGAATGGATACATCAGCCGCCCGCAACAACACTGTGGTACTTGGCCTGAAAGTCAAACTTGAAAAACATAACACTGTTGCCCCAAAACAACTCACAGACTCTTGGTCCTAAGGTAGAACCAACCACCTGTAAGACTACTCTGTCACGACCTATCCCAGTGGGGCCCGAGCCGCAACTCCCCAAGCCCACCTCTAATAGGCCACGGGCTAGTGACTAGCATCGAGTACGCATGTTACTAACATGGGAGGCATTTCCTATAAACCTGTACACATGCACACACATCTCCATGCCCAAAAATCTAAATAGGTAAAAGATAATAAAAAAGGAAATGCATGCATACACTAAAAATCCCAACCAACAGAGTACGATAGGAAAGCAAAGTACAGTAATCTAAAACCCTGGTCCAGAAGTACAAGACCACCAAAAGAAAGTCTACAACAAAGTCCAACCTGTAAAGAAAGGTAATATGACTACAATCCGTAGACGTAGGAACACATCTCGGCCTACCTGATCTCACTGAGCACTGTCCGATCCTGGTCCACCTAGAATCCTATCAAAGGCTCTCTCGTCTGCAAAATACACGACACGTGTAGGAAAATCCCGTGCTGGGGTGAGTATAACAGTACCTAGTAGGACACCCCGAAACCACAAGAGAATACAACAAGGGAAAAAATACCACAAATGAAAGATACAGTCATGTCTACAAAGTATATGTTTACGGAACATATAACATTAATATCCAGATATACACATGCACGATCGAATATCGTGAAACCACCACTAAGATCCAGCTCGATGATTCCACTAAGCATGTAACAAGGCGAACACACTCCTAGGTTTGCAGAGAGAGGTATGAAGTACTCGTTCTGGGAGAATAAAATCCACAAGTAATTGAGAATATGATGATCAGATGAGGATCACAACTAAAAGCCATGGGGTGATTCCAGCAACTCAATCTAACTAATACTATAAGAAAAGGATCCGCGCCCAGGTAAAGTAGGTCATATCGATACTAAGAACTCTACAAAGGGTTCTAGGAATGAATAGAGGATATGGCTCTAAGTCTCATAGTGGGGATTCCAATAACTCTATTCAGGAAGTCCTGCTAAAGGGATCATACTCCTTTACGTAGGAAATGATACCAGAATCCTTTAGAGGAAATACCAAGGGTACGAACCCTAAGAAAGCTAGTCCAAGTCACGACAGACAAAGGGATCAAGCGATGTAAAACAGGTTACACGACATATAGTATGGTTACGCACCGTGTTCCTTGACTCCAGGTACTGCCCGTGTAAATGGCCTGTGTCTCCAGTCTAGGTGTGTAAAACTAGACTACACAGAATGTAGAAGGATCACACGCCGTGTTCCTTGACTCCGGGTACTGCCTGTGTAAACGGCCAGTGTCTCTAGGCTTGTCGTATAAAATTAAATAGACGACATTTAGAAGGATTACACGCCATGTTCGCGCACCTAAGGTTTTCTCTGTGTATGTTGGCCATGTGGCAGTACATAGTTTATGTCCGTGTCGCCATGCCCGTGTACCAGTACACGGGGTATCCCATGTATCTGGTTGGGTCTGTCTAGGGAAGGGTATACATGCCGTGTCCTTGGTCGTCTACCCAACTCATGTCCATGTACTCCCGTAGTACACTCCAGGCGGTCTGCCGATGAACACACACCGTGTAGACCATATTACATGCCGTCTATTCAGGATTTTTTCCAGAACCGTCGTCTTCCTCCTCGAGCCTTGACCGATCTTCCGGCTCTCGATTCTGTCATCCGTTTGTCGCAAACCTCAAGATGATGGTTCGTTTTATCATACTAACATCGAATTCGGGTGTTTCAGACCTTCGATCAGCTCGAAAAACAAGTGGTGATTCATTCGAAATAAAACACCCCAAAACCAATATCTCTCGATCCTCTCTGAATCATCCATCGCCACCATAGTCGCACCTCCTTAGCATTATTCTGGGGTCAGATCTACAATCTCGGATCATTGCACCAATAAACGAATGTTCAACAATCGATTTCTTCCAAGAACGTCATGTGCGGGGAAGAACGAGGAGTCTCTACTAAGAAAGTGGAATTTAATCGCAAAACGAACAAGAGGGACAGACCTTGATCTTTGTTCGTGATGATCGACATTCATCTCCATTATATCAAAACCAAAATAATTAACAGATTAAATCACAAGGATGAAGACCTTCCCCAAAATTCCTGCAAAACCCCATCCCACAAATATGATCAATCCGTGGGCTAATCTAATCGTGGATTAGTCTGCATTTGAAGAAGGAATCAAGAATGGGGAAAGGAAACCAAAATGAAACATCCTACCTGGATTCACGACATTCATTGGTGAAGATCTGGTCGTCGTGTCATCGTTGCCGGTGAAATTCGTCAATAACGTCATCGCTGTGTTGGGGTTTCCTCCAAAGCCTCTATAGCCTCCAAGGGCTTCAGGGTTATGAGGTCTGTAACCTTGGACCCCTATGAAAATATCTATTTAAAAAGATAAAATATATTTGCTGCAACAATATTTAATAAAATATTTTTATTAAATATTTTATTACAATTACATCCAGAAACTAGATTTCACCACCGACCTGCGCCGTCTGATATTAGGCCTCGCATATGGTAAAATCACTTCTCTGAACACAACGGTGCTATCAAATTCCTGATTCGGGCACCCGTTCAGGGGTTATTCAACTTTTTCAGGAAAACCATATGTGCGCGTAATTTAATTATTTAATTAAATTCAAACATTTGATCTAGGCTCACCGGGCCTCAGAACTGCACGTTGTCTCAAACCATGGTCTTGAAATAATTCCCATATAATATTAAAATAATACATGGAAGAAATCTGGGACATTATAGAGGTGTTCTACATTAATAGGGAGCCAAAAAGATTACTAGAGATGTTCAAGCCCATCAGAATGACTTCACAAACCATGTATATCGAACCATCCAACGAAATTCTCACCACCACACACCTTACCATTAGGATGATTGTTGGTTTATTAAAGGTATATGTATCAAGACCTTATAGATATGATTATGTACATTAATTGTTTAAGAACATTGGATATATTTTGATCCTATTATTGTAACTTTACTATTTTTATATTTTGATACAATTAAATATTAAAAGTACATTCGGGTAATATTAAAATTGAGTTAAGGTATTTATTTTGAGGAATAAATGGATTTTTTAAATAAAATATATTTAAATAAAATATAATTATTAAATATTATTTATTAACTTTAAATTATCTTGTAATGTTTATGAAGTAAAATGTATTTTTATAAGGGTTCAAAAACTGTTATTCTAAAAAGAACGTCATGTTTTTAATAATTTTATATTTTGTTTTAAATTTGAAAATTGACATATTTATAATGTTATTTAGAAAAAATTAATTTATTTTTTTAATCATATTTTCAAAATCTTCCAATTGTGAATGGTTTATTATTACTTTTAGATTGTCAAATGTTCTGGTAAAAATAAAAAATTGTATAAATATACTTTGCGTATTATGAAAACATAATGAACCAAAGTGATGTAATAGAAACTATAAAATGTATCCAAAACCAAATATTCTTTTATATTAAAAATGAATATATTTTATGTTTTCTTGACTAAAATTTTAAATCCATTAGGAATCCTTTGAATCCAATAATATATTTTAAGTTCATCAAATAATTTATTTTAGAGTATATATCACTTCCATATTAGAAAGGATATTTTTTATTATGTATTGGCCTATTAGTTGTATAATAATGAAGTAAAATTTCATTTGGTAGAAACCATGGGAAAGAACCATGGTATGGTTTCAGGTTTTGGTTATTTTATTATATTGAGTCCAAAACCTATGTTTGATAAATAATAAAGAAATACCCACTAATCTGAAAAAAACCAAATAATATCCAATTTATATTTAATAAAACCCTTTAGATAATGTCCTTACTCTTATATCCCCTCTAAATAGGCCTCCCAAGCTTCCCCCATGTTCTCTAAAAGGTCCTCCCAAGCATTTCATGTCCCACACTCATGTATGGTATTCCTTATATTATCTTCTTCATTTATGTTTAAGTATTATCTTATGACTATTATTTCCTATTATATTTGTTGTTATATGTCCTTCAATGTCAACGATACTACCTATTTAATAATAAAATAAGGATAGAACCATTTTACCCTCATCAGCATATTTTATGAATTTTTATGTGATGTAATTATGCTTCTAAAATTTATTCCCCAATCCCTAATCATGTAATGAAAAATAATGATGAATGATACCATGTTTTATGATTTATTAGGAACACATAATAAGAATAATGAAATGAATGTAATGAGTGTTCCTGAAATTATATTTCACTCTAATGCGTGGGGAAATTTTTAGTCTCATGAGATATTATATAGGGATAAGGATTGAACTTGATTCATTAATTATATTTTTTCAATCATGATGTCTTGGTAGTTATCCCTGACCTATGTTTATGATGAAGTTATTAAGTTATTTCCACATTATCTGTGAATATATTATTATTCTCATGTTATATCGTGTATAATTATTGTTTTTTATTATTCATATGCTGTTTATTCCCTGTATATATTCATATTGTCTAACATGTATTATTCTCTTTATGTTATTCCATGTTTATTCCCTGACTAGGATTTATAGATCACCCCATTCTTATGTATGTCCCTAGAACATCCCATACTATTTTAAGTGCTATCATGTTATAGATGTTTTTATTAAAGATGGGGTTTTTACTATTTTAAATTATTATGAATTTACCTAATTCAAAAATACACTAGACATCTTGAACGTTGAGGTTGAATTATGTGAAACCATATGTAGTAAATCATTTATTAATGTGTAATAAAGATCATGGTTTTTATTTGAATACTTCAATTCTCGAGTGTGTGAGAGAGTCCCAGCTGTGAGACATCATTTGAGAGGTCTAACGTGATCATAAATACAATGGTTAATCAGTAAATACATTTTCTAAAGGACGGAATCACTTTATCTTTTTTCAGGGACGAATAGTGGTTCTACACATTTTGTGGGAGGAGGTGATGTGAGAGTTCTACACATATCCCCTAGAAGTGCATCCTGGTGTGGGGAAGATTTAAAGATACCTTTAGTGGAAGTTTTTTTCATGCATCATGAGAGGAATCATATTAATGGTTGTCTCTCGGTGCCTCACATGTCAATAGGTTAAAACGGAGAACCAAGTTCCTATAACATTGTTGCAGCCCCTTGAAATCCTGATGTGGAAATTGGGTAACGTAACCATAGAGTTATTAATTGGTCTTCCACAAATAGTGAAGTTAAATGACACCATCTAGGTGATAATTTAATTTATCACAAAGATGAAACACTTCTTTTCTTTGAAGGAGTAGAGTTTGAGGGACAGTTTTGGGGTAGTGGTATATAAAAGGGATCCTTCACCTTCATGGGTCTCTCTTGACAATTTTCTATGATAATGATCTATAGTTTATATCACCATTTTGGAAATCCAATATGAGGGATTTTAGTCCCAGATGAGGATGAGTAAAAAAATTCAACCCCATATCGATGGGAAGAAAGGGCGTACTATCCTAGTATTAGAGGATATGTTGATGGAATCAATGTTAGACATTGTCCAAAGATAGGAAGACCACCTTCCCTTGGTAGAGATTTCATACAATAACAAATATCACCTAACCATTATCAAGGATTCTTTTGTTGACCTATATGGGAGACCATGTTGGTCATCCTTATGCTAGATGATGAATGGAGAGTATATTCATGTTGGCCTTAGGTTAGTGCAGTTAATGATAGAGAAAGTCCAGTTCAAATGTTAGTGGATGAAGATGACCCAGATAAGAGAGAAATAATACACATATCATCATCGAATGACCTTGGATTTTGGGTAGGGATACCATATTTTCCTAAGTGTCCTCCAATGACTCAGACTGAAGTGGTTTTTCAAGGGAGGTAATCTATCCCAAATGATCATCTAGCCAGTCAAGAGCATAAAGAGGGTTGGTGAGGTTTCTTACTGCCCCTCCCTACCACCATAGCTAGTGTAGGTGAATGATGTATTACACATGCCCTAGATGAGGATATACATTCATTGCCCTATAAACATCATCGATTGGGGTTAGATATACATCAAGGATGAATGCACTTTCTCAGAACATCCTGTGAGGATCATAGATTGATAGGAGATGATCCTTCATGGACATACCATAACCATTATCCATGTATGGTGGTATAACGGAAACTTACATGAGAGTTACAAGGATCCGGAGAGCAATGTCTAGGATCAGTATCCTAGTTTGAATATTTAGAGTTTTGTTTTCATGGATGTTAGTATTGAAGGAGGAAATGATTTATATAAGTGTTTTTTTCCTTTTTAGACATGAAAATATTTTTTATATATTTTTAGAGTTAGGCACTGAGACGGTGTGCGATTCCAAGGGATGGTGTGCCAAAAATTAATTTTATTAAAATATTAATAATATTGTATATTATACATAAAAAAATCTATAAAAATAGATAACTATTAAATGGAATTAAGATCTAAAATACGATAACCATATTTGATTTTGAACGTGGTGTCTACCTTTTTTGTGACATAAAATGGGTCACCTGGGGGGATTCAGACTCGAGTCCTCAAGGTGAAACGTTCAGTGAGTTAATTAATAATTAAATTAATAAATAAATTATTTTTTTTGGTATGTGAAATTTTTAAATATAAAATCATGGAGACCTTTATAGGGTTATCCTCAAAATTATTGAATCGTCAAAAATCCTCTCCTCCTTCCCCCATTGGAAAATCTCATTGAACGATAATGAAACAACATGTCAAATCAGACCAAGATCTAGCAAATGTGACATGTACTCCAAATAGTTGAAATAAGTGTTAGTCAACAACGAATGATTCATAATCAATACAAGACTCATAAATTCATGTTTTTACACCCAAATGATCAAATATATTATGCTTATTGATTTTCTTCCTACAATATTCATCATTTTATAGAATTTTTATATGTTTTAGTGTTGAAATCATGTTTAATTTCAATTGTCTTCTTACCCTGGGACCTTAATCCTGATCGATTGGAGAAGAAGGGTCTTCATAAATACATTATATAATAGTATTGTTATTTCCCCCATTATACTTCTCATTCATCACTAGCAGGACCCCTCAATCCCAGTTGTAAATTTTTAGTTGGTACTGAGCCCAATCAGTCCCCCGAAAATAGGATGTATCATCAAAAGGCTCATAGATCAGTGAATTAAGATTAAATATATGATGTTTGTGAGGAACAAACTATTGTATTGGTTATTATGAATCATGTAATTAATTTTTTATGGTTTAGTATCACGTGGGAGGGGGAAAAGAGGTTCAAAAAACCTACGGAGCCAAAATTCGGTTAGTGATGACTGAAATCCACAAACCATGTCTAGATCTACCATTTTCGACAGACGATTGACCAAAATTGATGGTGGAATAAGTTAATTATACCACCAGATGTGGAACTAGAAACTTGTTGAAAACCCAAATTCACACCATGTTCAGGGAGGAACACATGACATGTAGCCCCCCCTCATCGACATTGACTAGGTTTATTGAAAAGATAAGGATGACATGGAGTGTAGTGCACCTACACACCATGTACCACATTCCCTAGATACGAACCCATGTGATGGATCACACTATTAGGAAATAGTGTGGATTATATTTCCAGTTTCATATCCATTTTCCTAAATACACAGACATGACTAGGTCACATAAGTGACACACCGTTTGATGTAACATGTCGTGTACATAGTACACGAAGTCAGGTATATGGACATAACTAGATGAACTCGACTTGATCACAATTAGCATGGGAAAATAGTGTATTCCACAAACACGGTGTGTACTACTATATGTTATAGAGACGTGTGATGGACAAGGAAATGACAAAGTGGTTAAACTAGACCACACACATTGTGGTCCCCCTCACATGTCATGTTCCCCTTTTTCCATTTTGAGGAAAATTCATCTTCCTGTATCTCTAATGTTTAAACTAGGATTTTTTAATATGAGTCCCATGTCCTAGTTTGTTCTTCTAAATAGAAAATAATTATCCCCTCAATTTCATCCATAGATATATGTTGACAAATGTTATGAGCATGCTTCTTGATAAGGAAATGCCTAATGATAGTAGTGATCATGCTGCATAACCAGGACCTTTCTGAATTGTAACCTATATCAGGGTTTGGATTTGGAGTTCCTCAATGACTATACTGAGTTGAAACTCCAAAATTTTTGGGTAGTGGAATCCTCAATGGATATCAAGTTGACCATCCAGTATAGATAGCCATGGAATCCTTCATGGATACCCTGTTGACCATCCGACATTGTTGATTATTAGTGCCCTCAAAAGATACAGAGATGAGAGTGCAATATATATAGAATGTGGAGTACTTGATGGATACCATGTTAAAACTCTATCATATATTTCTAGTTGTATCCTTAATAGATAATGAGTTAACCCTCCATCATAAATGGGAATTGGCATCCTTGATAGACATTGAGTTCAACCTCTAGCATAGATGGAATTGGCCTGCTCGATGGATTATAGAGAAGACCACCCATGAAAAATTAGGTAATGTGTCCATTACATAGAGTTTGTGGCCTTACACTATGTGGTAAAGTGATGTTTCAAGGTTATACTTGTACGGTATTTTCTGGGAGGATGCGTGATATACTATGCCTCATTGATGGAATTTTTGAATTGATGGATAATATTCATATTGGGATGATATGTGAGATTAAAATCCTATTACTCTTTTTTGGGTTTCAATGAAAAAGTTGTATATATATATTATTATACTTTATATACACCTCGGTTTTGTTTACTCTCCTTCTGGGATTGCTGAAGGTGCATAATGTATCCCATGTGCTTTTTGAGTTTAGATTATCATTGTTGTATGAGTCTACTCTCATGATATTTGTGGAAGATATTAGTTGGATAGTTTATATAGTCACCCTATTAATCCCCTTTTGTTTGGATGATCTTAATTTTACTCTTGGTTGGGTTGACCTATTATGTTTAACTGTATATGGAATATACTGTCTTTATTTTTGAATTGTATCTCTTAATGTTCATCCTACAACTTTTCGAGTGTCATACTGGGTATTTATATACACACTAATTCATGGTCTTTTCCCATATTTGGCATGTATTAGGCAGATGATAGAGAGGTTGACCGTGACTACCTTTGAATTTAGGGATATGGGGTTATTAGACCACATATGGTGGTAATTACATGGGATTCAGTAGCTATGCTCTCCCAATAGCTTACTTTTGAATTTTTGTCATGTTAATACATATTTCTTTTTAGAATGTATTTATCCACATTAATTTTCAATTTATACTACAATACTTTTTTACTGTATAGAGGGTCATACATGATTGGATTACTTAATATAAGTGTTTCATCTTTTTTTTATTTTACTATCAAATTATTCATCAAGAAGAACGGGTGTGCATGTGTATATGTACTTAGGAAATGACCACACCTTTGTAGTTATTCCTTTGACACTGGTCTCAATCCCCTAGACAGTGGACCTGGGATTCAGGATGTTGCTGCTTGATCCCTAGCTTGGGTTAGGTCATAACGGAGTATGTATAATTGTTATGCTTATAAAATAAGTAGATATGTTTTCCTCAAGGAATGTGATCATGTATTTCCTTAAGTTTGTCCATATAAAATTTCTGTCTTTTTTTAAATGAAATGTTATGTTCAAGGATAATTGGATAGAATGAAATTTTGATGAATGGTTTAGTTTTTTCTGACATTGTTCCTTTTTCTTTGAGATTACCCTAGCTACACTATTTATATCATATTATAATGTAAAAGAGACATGTTCCATATTCATCTCATGTTTTTAACCCTCAAGTTTATTAGTTATAATAAAATCACTTATATAAGGAATAGATTGTTAAAATTATTAACCATAGAGATAATTTGTTGTAGAATAAGCTAATTTATTATGATTAGGGTGTATGGAAATGCTCTATAGTTGAATAAGAAACATTGTAATTTGAAAATGTTAGGGGGAAATCTACCATATAATGATTTATAGTTGTATAAAATTATAAAGATGAAATTAAAAAAATAGAGAAGTATATTAAAATATTAATAATGATATAAAAAATAATTTTTATCTATTATAATATTTATAAATCATTTTTGATATATTTACTATAATATTTTAAAAAAATTATAATCTAAAAAGAAATATTTTAAATTATACACTTTTCTTATAATGTTTTTATTTATAATATAAATTTTATATGTAAAAATTGAATATAGAAAATTATTTTAATTTTTCATAATATAATATGGAAAGTAACATAGGGTGAAATTTTGTATTGTTTTAAAAAATAAGGAATTTTTATTGAATTGTGGAAAATAACGATTTTTGTTAAACTCACATTTATTTTCAATAAAGTTCGTAATTTAAATGCCCTGTTATGAATTGAATTTGATTTAAATTAACATAAGTAATATTATTTTTTATTTTATCCAATTAATATATTTTAATCATCTTCATACTCTATTTTTTTATAATACTATTTTTAGGCTTAAAAGACATTTAATTTCTAAAACCTGTTTCAAAGAGTATAATGTTTCTCCATTATTAGTAATTAAAAAACACATAATGTGGACTTATAAATATTAAATTAATACATTATATATATGTAAATTTAAATTTAAATTAATAAAATTATTATTTCTATTTATACTGTTAAGATAAAATAATTTTAGGCTAAATATTACATTTCATGAAAACCCATTTGTTTGTTGAGTTTGGGGGGTTTAATTTTATATTAAATTCTACCACATATATGAATTTAATTTGGAAAAATTTATTAAATATTTTATACAATAAGAAATTACATTTTACAATGATGTGTACATAATTTTTTTTCATAAATTATTATGAAATCTGTATTATATTTTACAACTATAGAGGAGAAAAATGGGTTTTCAAGGGTTAAACTAAAATGATAAGGTTAAAAATGTCCTTAAAATTTAGAACAATTATATATCATGGATATAAATTAACCTTATATAATTAAATTAATTATAATGGTCAATCTTTTTTTCATGTGTTAGTTTTTTTAAAATATTTTCTTTTCAAATATTCCATCTTTTCCCTCTACCCTACGTAGAAAAGTCCACAACAAGTATCCTCTTATTCACACCTTTAAATATATTTTTTAGAATATAAATTCTCATGTCCATTCCAAAATTACATTAAAACGTCCCATAATAATTTTTATCAAAAAAATTAATATTATAAGGCGTTAGGTATAATATTATAGAGGTGGTACAATAGAGATGTAACATTATTAATATATATTTTTTTCTTCCATCTTCTGACACCTTAAATTATTATTCAAAATTGATGATATAATAATACTAGTATCTATAATATAATATAATTATATTATTTAAATGAAATTACCTATATAAAAATCCTATTTCAATAAATGGGAAATGAAATTAGCAGTCTAGTGTACCAAAAACTTCCACCTCGCGATATAGAATTTAAATTATAATTCATCAATTTCCCATAAATATTTGTATAAAGATAAATATACAATTTAAATGAGATAATAATTAACTATAAATAATTATAAAAAATATAATATCCCATTTTATTTTGTACCTTTCCACTCATTGATAAATTATAATGTCGTTAGTGTGTTTTTGTGGACTGCAACCTCCATTGAGTCATGTGATTTTATTATCCTCCCCATATCACATAATATATATATATATAAGTATATTTAAACATACAATATGCTATTTATTATATTATTATCATTAAGGAAATGTAAAATGATACAAAAATTCGGTTCATAATGATCATTGAAAAATGGAAATGCTACAAATTCATATGATTAACATATCATCCCTATGATAATTACATAGTTAATTTCTCATAAACATATTTCATAATTGGTATTATAATTATAATATATATATAAAAATAATTAATAATTCATGATTATTATTATTATTATTATTTAATAATGACCACATTTACGATTTTCAACCTACTAATGTCATTTTTGTAATAAGAGAAAAATACCATCAAAAAGTTCAAATGTAAATAGAAATGATTAACTAATTGTGTATTAGATGGTAATAGATAAAATAATTTGAATTATAAACATGAAAAAAATATATTTATAATCTAAATAATTATAATATGTTTATTGTTTTTTATGATAGGAAACATTGAATATTTATCAAACTCAAGGAACGAGACACATTAACGTAATACATGATTTGAAATGTTTTTGATGAAGTTTTTTCTATATATTTTTCTTCAATGTATATGTTTTTAAATTTATTCCATAATAAATATTTAGGAACATAAATGAATTATAATATATATTTCTATATCCCTTTTTACATTAATTAAATGATTTTAAAAAAATTATCTTTTTATTGGATGTTTTAAATTCATTATAAAAGATAAAAAGAATATTCTATTTTAACATATACTGTGATAATGAATTTTCACATCACTTTAACCATACCCTAAATTTAGGCTTCCATTACAAGATTTCATATTTTCTTCAATAAAAAAACCCTCTATCCATTTTTCTTGTTTCTTTTTCATGAAAATGTGTTTTCAATAAAAAGGTGTATTTTGATGTCCAAAATTGTTTTATACATGTGTTTAAAAGGGTTATTAAAGGGGTTTATGGTGAAACATTATGACCTTAAAATGTTTTATTAGTGATAAGGTCTTTTTAAATTGTTAAAATGATTATTTTCTACCTTATATCTCAAATGTTATCCTGATATAGAACATTTGAAGGTTTTAACCCCATTATAGATCATGAAAAATAGGTGATCCTGATATAGAATCTATGATGTGTAAGCCTCATTATTGTTCTCTAATGAATTTGGTAAATGACTATGTGATTTGAAAATTTTAATCAATGTTCTTCAAATGGTTATTCCAATTTCTAAGGGTTATCTATGGATTTTATAAAGATGATGTCTCAAGGAAGCTAAATGGATGTTATGTTCTTTACAAGAATTCATGGAAATAATATTTTTTTCAAAAAGGGAATATAAATGATCTTATTAAAGGAATGATAATTACCTTCTTGACTAAAACTATATTTTTTTTAAAATATGTTTCAGGGTTCTCATATTTTTAAATGGAATAATATTTTTTTTATGTCCATTACTATATTTTTTTATAATCAAATGATTTAAATTTTTTTTGAAGAGTTTAAGGAGTGGTATTTAAAATGAATACGTCATATTAAATTTGATATTTATTTTTAATTAAAATAAAATATTTTTATTTTTAATTTATTTTATTATGGAAAAATGAATTCTAGTAATATATGACCACTTTTTAATATATGTTTTTTTATATGTGTTATGACTAAATTTTGTAAAACTCTGAACTGAAAATATCATTGGGGTTTAAAGATTTTGAATTGTTTTCTAATGAAACAAGAATATGAAATGTTTAATTATTTTCCCCTAAAAAAAATTCAGTATATGTAGATATAATTCTTTTCCCATGCATCAAATATTAAAATCATATAAATGTGTTATATAAGATCATAAAGAATTCGTCATATCATTACCCATGAAGAAGAAATGGGATTCATAAAAATTTCTACCTGGAATAACCAGTGGAAAATAAATATTATTCATTAATATAATGTTATGAGGGGAATTTTCCATCCAAATAAATAATAACTTTGATTTTATTGACTCATATCATAATAATAATTAGAAACATCAATTGATGTCAACTTAAAAATAATTTTCCTTAAAATAGTACATGAAATATTTATTGAGGAAAATACCATTTTCTATTTGAAATAATATTTTTAAAATTTAAATATTTAAAAAATATTATGAATTTTGTATTTTTAATTATCCTTGGAATCATTTAAAGTAATATTCAATATATTTAGTGGTCATGATTTTTGTATATTCTACTCATTCTATATAAGATAAAATAAAACATTAATTTCACATGTTCGTAAAAAAATTACATTATTTAAAAAACATTTGACTCATTTTAAAAATATTTAAAATTTAAATAATGTGGAAAAGTGAGATTAATAATTAATAAATGATTATTAAAAAATTCTAGGTATTGTTTTGTAAAAAATAGAAATGGAAATAGTGGACATTCACCTAGAGAAATAAATAAAGTCAGATTTACAAAAAAATCATATACTCTCTTTAATTATAAAATAGTGGAAAAATAAATTAAACATGTATTGTAATGAAATAAAAATAGGAGATGAATATTTAATGGATTTATCATATTCAGTTAATATAATATTCTCTATGGAAACCCAATCATAATCAATCCATATAATAAATATTTTGGAAAGAGAATTCTTATACCTTCAGTTCCAATTTCATTGATTGTGATATATCCTAACAGATAATAAATTTAAATTTATTATAATTATATAAAATAATAATTTAACTACTTAAAATTTCATATATTTTCTAATTATTACATTTTATTAACTATTTAATAATAAATTAATTGTTAAAACATCGTTTTTTGGTGATAAATGAATTAATTTTCACAAGAATTTCCGTTAAGTAATTATCATCCTTGAACTATTATCATGGTTTCCTAATAGAATTAATTTTAATAAGGATATAAATACATTATATATTAAATAATATATTTTAAATTCATCTTGAAATGATAAATATTGAAAATCAAATTACACCATTCTTGGTGACATTGGGATGTATGTATGCATGAATGTTGTTTTCAATTTTTGATGGATGCAATGAAATGATGGAAAATAATAATTCACCATTATAGAATAATTATTATATTATATTAATAATATATATTCATTAAACATGTCATTATTAATGTTGATTTAAAATTGAAATGAAAAAATGAATCATATCGCTTTGTGGATGTGTCCGTCTAGAATTACTCAATAGCGACATTATTGTTTTTCAACAGATTGGAACGTAAGAAGTTATATATGATATTATAATTATAGAATAATAATAATTTCATATTTATCTTATATAAACATTAATATCATTATAATACCCATCCCTAAAATAATTTGATAAGTAATGAATTTTATCGCTATGTACAGATGACAAGATGTACAAACGCACGAGCGATACAGTCACATCCCATTTAATAAGAATGAGGGTAGATTTTGGTGGATTCATACTGATAATTAAATTTAAGTATATTATTTATATTGAAGATGTTATTTTACGGTAAAATCCAAAGGTCTAATGTTAGTGAAATATAAATTAAAAAATAAAGTGATCAATTAGGTGAAAACTCTTCTTTGAAAGAACTCCTTTAGATCTCTGCTTATAGATCATATGGATGGAATTTTGAGAATGAAAACTCCTCCAGAATGTGGATAATCAATCATAGAAGATCAATATATAGGATTAGTATAAATTATAATCTTAATGTGTTGAATTTAATATAATGGTGGGGTTCCCTTATATATGTGATAGGAGGGGTACTCATGGAATTTCATAAAACATTAAAAAATAAAAAACAATTATCATGAAAACTAATTCCGAATTTACATGGATTTGAAAATAAGTTAGGATTTGTTTGAATTCACATCATCCAAATAAATTGTAAATGTTTTATTTTGGGTTTTATACCATATAATTGTTTAATCCCTTAGTAATTCTATTTTAACTATATCTATAGTAACGTTTTTCGAACATAATGGAATATAATTATATACTGAATGTCAAAATTGATACATAAATGGACATGGGTTGAAACTCTTTATGATATATTATCCACCTTATAATATTTCAATTTTTTTAATAAATAATTATTTACTAAAATATTATTTTCATATAATATAATTAATCTAATTTTTTGACACTATTAATTTAATCTAAAAATGAAGAGAAAAATAAAATAATTGAATTAGAATTTAATCATTTTAAAAAACAATAGTATGTCATAAAAATCTATAAAATTATATGAATGCTATTACACGTCCCCATCTTATTAATTTCATATTTTAATAGAATTTATTACGTTTTTCAATTAAATAAATAAATATTTATAAGCTTTGAAGAATCCCTGAAGGTGAATATATTAATAAATATTTCTTAAAAAAAGTTGTCACCAATATAATATATTTATTTAAAATTTATACCTTAATATTCATTTATAACGTTCTATTGTCCCCATGTGAACATATAAGAGATATTTAAACAAATTAGGTGATGATTTTTATTTTTATTTACATTAAATATTATATAGGACATTATGTTCAAAAATTTTCCTTTAAATAATTAAATTACAATAATTGGGTTATAATATATAATTAAATTCTTCCAATATGATTCATTATGAAAAATAGTGACCTTACTTCAATGTTTTAACTTAGGTTAACCCAATTTACCATTTATCGATGTGCTAAATTTTACCATAGTTTCTATACATAATGCGTAAAAATAAAATGGAATTATTTACCACTCTTTCAAATATTTATTCTATATGTGATTTCCATTTTTCAAAAATTATTTCCTATTTATATTATACATGAATTTCAAAAATGAGTCTGTATAAAAAAAATTTCATAAAAACATATCCGTTATTTTCAAAATATTTTTTTATTTTCATTTCAAATTTATTGATAACAAATGAATTATATTATAAATATACAACACATATATATTTCATAATTTATTCAGAAAAATTCATTGTTACTAAACAAACAAGTTGGAAAAAAATATTATATTTAATAATAATAGTATATTAGTATATTAGGGTTAGTTTAAACATAGTGTCGGGTATTTGAGATCTATCAATGAAATCAAACAATTTTAGGGATAAATATAACATAAAATCTTAGTATGTCACATAGATCATGAAATATTTTTTTACTGATAATCATCTCATTAATCTCCCCACTTAACAGTAATGTACGCCTAATAAAAATACTAATCCATATTTCCCTAAGTGGAATCCTAATATGAGACGTCAAAAGGAGAAGGTAATACCCTTAATCGAGTCAATTGTTTTTATCTAAATCCCCACCCTATAAAAATACCATTTAACATGTTTTAATTACTCATTTATAATATATATGCATGAATGATATTTTTTTTAATTAATATTAATAGGTCATCATCTTCTCTAATAAACTTATTCTAAAAAAACAATATTATATTAGGGAAGAACCTTTATGGATGATGAGTTTTTACATCCCATTTAAAAATTCAGTATATGTTTTAATTAAATTACAATTTTTTAAAATGAAGTATATATTTATTTTAAATATTTCTTCACACTCTAGAAAATATACATGGCCAGAATATTATGTGAAATATGACTAGTTTCTAATTGTAGGTTAAATAAGAAAAATAAACTAACAATTTAACATTAACATTTAGGTAAATGATTCATCTATATATTAGAACCAAGATTGATAATTAAAAAATATAAATATATATATGGGAATTAACACAATTTCATATATTTTGAAAATAACATTAACAATTTTCCATATGTGATTTTATGTTTCACCCAAAAAATTAATAATCTCCTAATAATGAAATTTAACTTTATATCTTGATAATATCGAAAAAAATTTACATTATATAATTATAATAAATGAAATGTAGATTTAAAATTTTATAAATTATGTAATTAATGATTATAATATGATTAATTAGAGCATTAAGTGCCTCCATATAATGATTCTAGAATATACAACAAAGAATATATTGGAATTATAGTTTTTCTTTAGGTTATGGAACATATCTATATAGCTAATATTATATCTCTCTATCTTATGTCATGAAGTTCATTAATATTCTTTATATTTGTATGTTTAAACTATCTATAATTGAATTTCCCTTCCCTTTATGGGGTATTACAATCTTTGATTTTATTTATCAATTTTCCTCCTTTAAAATCAATCCCGATTGAGGAAAATATTCTATATTTTAATCATTATTTTTTTCAAATGAAAATTATATTATGATTTATATTCTTTTGAAATCAGATATGAATGTATGAAATATTTTACATCATATTATATTATGAATATTTATGAAACAATCTTTGATTATTATTTAAAGCATCATTATGAAATACATTTCCTTCGATGGGTAATGGTTTTGTTTATGTCTAATGAATGATTTAATTTTTTAGACCATATAATCATGTTAATTTTATGATATTTAAAACTAGATATTTCTCAATGTTACAATGTATTTATGTTCTATAGATGTGGTCTCTATCATATTAGGGTCTCCACCGAATCCATGATGGGACTCTATCCACCGCATGATATTGACTTTTTTGTTATCAATGAAATTTGATTAAATAATGTTTTACACCCCTAACACATTCATATGTAACAATTATCTTATGAAAATTTATATTTTTATTATCCTACCTTATTATTGTTGTTGATACTTCACTTTTATAATATCATGTTATTTTTTGACTTGCATCTTATATTTTTTTTCATGTTTACTTATTTACCGAGATTTATTGATCATCACATTCATTTATATACTCCCCAAGTTATCATATGTATGTTATAAAGAAAAAAGGGGGTTAATATATAATTAATAAAAATAAAATAATTACATATTGTTTTAGTTTTCAGTTTTTAGAAGTATTAACCAATATTTATATAGAAACATGTATTCGAGATCCTTAAGTCGTTTTGTTGGATATTTATTTTAAGAATCATCATAAATAAACATTGAAGGATTGGGTCATTATAGTTTTTATTATTGGAACACCTAGTTTTTTCTAGATTTGGACAACAATAATTTAGTGATTACACAATCAATAAGTTTCATTATATGTGATTATCCTAAAATTTTAATAATGTATACAGTTTGTTATTTCCAGGAAAATTCATCCTTATATGGATACTAAAAATTAGATTTTGATCTAAAAAATTTGTACCATGGAGTAATAACCTAGGAAATGGAACATTGGGTATTAAAGAAACAATCACCTTGTTTATGAAAAAGAAGCCTTTATAAGAACATTATTTTATAGTATTGAAAGATATTCTTTGGAAAATTTATAGATTAATTATAATACTTCTTAAATGAAATGAAGTAATTTTATTTTATAAAATATATTTTGGAAGATTACCATGAATAAACTAGATTTATTCCCAAAGAATCAAAAATTATGATATAAATTTGGTTTAAAATTAATTCCTTATATGATTTTAGTTTCCATTTTTACTTTATTTCTTGTCATTATATTCTCATACTTGTGTTTGTTTTGGGTGTAGTAAATTACTAGAACAAGAAACAATTACGAAATATGTTTCATATTATCCATGCATGACCCAATATTATTATAGTTCGATGAATTATTTCATATATTTTATATTCTTTATAACTATTTTTAAACCATATCAAAACATGGGGGTGGGAATATCTATGAAGCTAATAAATAGATATATTATTGAATCTCAAGTATATAACTCCTTCACATTCATTATTTGTGGATGAAATATTAAAAAATAATTTTTCCATTATTTAGTGTAGTATTATTCTATATGAGTCTAGGATTGGATGTTCTTATACGAATCCAATATCATGTTTTGGTGGAGATATATATCTCTTCACATCCCCAGCCATCCTCAAATTTTTTTACAGGTGTAAGGAGGATGGCGAACATCATTCAGAATTTGATTCTCTTATGTTGATATTTTTTCCTTTTTTTCAAGAATATACATCACAAATGATTGATAAAATGGATAGAATAATTCTAGAATACATTCCCATTATAATTGATTGTGTAAATATATTCCAATTGGAGTTTACAGGATTTCCTATATAACTAGATGTTGAGTTTTCAATTGAACATATACAAGGATCCATAAATTTACCCAAGATACCATATAGATTTTCCACAATTTTTTTATATTAAATGAATATTTAGTTTCAATAAAATATGTATATTGGTTTTATCTTCCCATTTGATAAACCATGGGGGGGTTGATTGTTCCAATTTCATCAAGAAGATGGGTGGGCCAATTCCCAACTATATTAAATATCATGAACTAAACCAAAACATTATAAAGAATCGTTATCTCTTTCTATATATTTCTTAATAATTCTATCACAAAAATTGGTAATAGTATTTATCTACGGTGTACATTCTGTTGAGATGTCATAAATTTAAGGTGAAGTAGAAATATATTCCAAAGACTGGATTTTAAAAAATATATAGATAAATATGAGATCATTGTGATTCATTTTGGACCCATTAATTCTATATAAATTTTCATGGACATAATGTAGAGAGTATTTAGAAACTACCTCATCAAATTTTTGATAATAAATATAGATAATATAATAATATAATCTAAAATAAATCATAATCATGAAGATCATCTTAATTTTTTTATAAAAACAATGAAAAATGAGAATCTATATGAATATTATGGTAAATGTTATTTTTGGATGGAGTACATATAATTCTAGGTGTATTCTATCACCATTGCACGGATATATGTGGGATTTTATCATAAAAATCCAATATAGTTGTTTCCTAGATCAATATTAGTAAGGGAGATCCATAATTGCCTTGTTATACCTTGGTAGTACTAATATATGTGTAAAATAGCTTGTGGTTATAAGACAGACTAATTTTTTCTTAGAATGGAGTAATGACAATCTATATTGATTAATATATGAGAGTTTCCTGAAATTGAAAAAGAGACTTGTCACTACAATAATACTCGTGTTTCGTCACGTGGAGAACATTTTTTTGGTATATAGTAGTGTTTTAGGGATGGGAATTAGCTATATAAAAATTAATTATGATAAAGAGAAAACTAATTTCTCAAAAAAGGGTAAAATACACATGTATAAATACCCAACTCATGTTCTAGATTTGGAATAATTGGTATAAAAATAGAAAAATCATTCTTATTTTAATTATGGGAAAACATGAGAAGTATATACATATCATAACTTACACTAATATATATTAATATATAAGAATAATAATAGGTTCCAGTGAAGAGGGTTAGTTCTCATCTTGGATAATGACTACACAATTCAATACCACCGTGGTAAATAGATTAAAATGGTTTAGGATCTTAGTAGAAAGGATCTGACAACCATATTGTTTATGATAATTGATAGGAATCAAACTTTTTAAACATTCAGTGTCTATAAATGGGAGTCACAAAGGAAAGAACGTCATATTTCCTTTCCCAAATTACTTATTAACTATCCTTTCTAGAGATGATATTGTATTCTAATAGATATTATTTGGAAATAGATAAAATGGTTGATTCAATGAGAAAAAGGAAATCCTTAGTGTTCAAAATTGATGAATACATTGTTTTATTATTTAAGTCATGATGATGTGTAATGTAAATAACATTAGATATAGAAGGTGATTTTAAATAATGTATATAGTGAAAAAACATTTTCCACTCAATATTATATGATTTTAAACACAAACATAAAATAAAAGAAACCAAAATATCATGAGCCCTAGTGTCTTTGAAATACTGTGTTCATAAACACAAAAATTCACTAATATAAAATTACCTTATCATAATATCCAAAATGATAACATAAATCAAATTTATCTCCAAATACTACATTGTATAATCTTTGGAATATATGAATGAAATGGTGGAGAGATAAAGCCCTGTAAGGGAATGAACATGGTAATGAAGCACATCATATAAGTTAAAAGCAAGGACATTAGATCATAAAAGTAATTGAATAGGAATAATTTTGCGGATAAGGTATGAAATAGAATGTAATCACTAGATCATATTAACATTTAAATGTGGTATAATAATAACATATGACATAAGAATATGTTAATGCTATGTGCACCAGAAACATCAAATGTGATATAGAGTCCTATGGTGGATTATGTTCACTCTCTAATCTCATACATACCATATCATGAGACTAAAAAAACTATTTATTTCTATCTATATCTAATAATACCCTTAAAAACATATACAATCCTATTTGTTCCACCAAAGTAATCAATTATAATGAAAAAACATAAGAATTAACCACATAATGAAATGGGTTATGTAATTATCTCGCATATCCTAATCAAATGATATTTCAAAGAGATTCCAAGAAGAAAAGGAATTAAATATTTTTTACATTGATATCTGAGCACGTAATCATATGACTAAACATATGGTGTATATGTGAAAATAAATCTCATGATTAAGGGGTATAAAAGTTTCCCTTAATTGGGATGGAATTTAATCAGGATATTTTATGAAATAAACTTGTGGAATTAATTACCCCATAAAATGAAATATAGAATAAGTCAGGTATATATGTAATAGATTTGTATATAATTAATTTATATTAATTTAATAATATCACAAGGAGATATATAATGTGAGTTTTATATAGAAAGGTCATTTCCCAAAGAAAATGGTGGTTTGGAAAGACCGCTTACCATATGGTCTAAAATCACTCAATAATTTCACATAAAATATCATATAATTGAATTAGATTTATTAATTACTTTTTTAGAAGATTCTACATATATATTTTACAAAATATTCTTTTATTATGTTCACATATATCTATTTATATGATTTATAATGTATAATTTGATTGTTCCTAGGGCCATCATTTCATAGTTCTGAGGTCAGATCACTTCCAGATAGTAATAGATTTTTTGTCAAATGGTTCCACAAATCCATAAGTGAAATTAATTTTTATTCATCGAGTTTTATAAATTGAAATATATCACCTAACTATATGTTTTTTTGATATATTTATGATTCATACAATAAACCAGTAATGCTATATTGTTAGTTTTTTGTTATTTTTACTGACCATCTTGATCTAGTTTCATTCTATTTGATATTATGACCATATATTTATTGTTTAATATGAATAAATAATTTATATATATATATATATAGTTCATTTTTATCATTTATATGTGAACTTAAATCTGATATAAAGGTGGTAATTTGAAATAAAAACTCATCATCCATGGAGGCGATGATCCAATATAATAAGAATGATGTTTTGATTTTTAGAAGTAGAAGGGGAGAGAAGATGATGGATGATATATATTCCATTATGGAAAAAAAATATTCTAGAAAAATATGATACTAGTTTTATTATTCCAATTTTAATGGGAATTATTTGGAGGATGGGGAGGAAAATGACTATTAATTACTTGGTTGTGGGTCTTGCATTCTATATCAGATGTATCCTATTGGGAAACCACTTAACACACCATGGATTGATATTTTGAAGAGACCATAACAACTAAAAAATTATGTATAGTATTCACTACGGGAAAAATGGGTATTTGCGACGGGGGTATTTACCCGTCGCAAATAAGTAGGCTTTTGCGACGGGATTGCTTTCCCGTCGCAAAAGAATTGGCGCGCGTTGCGCGCCAAATCACGGGAAAACTATTTGCGACGGGGGAATATTCTCGTCGCAAATAACCGGCGGCGGTAAAAGGTATTTGTGACGGGAATATTCCCCCGTCACAAATAGTATGTCGGCAGGTGGTTATTTGCGACGGGTCCCGTCGCAAATAATCTAGCCTATAAATACCCCCATCCGTTTTTTTCAAATCATTCTCAAACTCCATCTTCTTCTTCTCTCAAAGTTGTATTTCTAAAGTTCAGTTTTTCTGCAGTTTAATTTTTTTCTCCGGAGTTGATATTAAAGTTTTGAAGAACGATCAGAGCAGATCAATTTTCAAGGTATTTATGTTCATTTTAATTTAATATTTATTTTTAATTTTTTATTAGTTTCAATTATTCTTAATTAGTTGTAATTTAATTATGTTTACATTGTTTTGTTACTTAATAAATTTAAATTATTAGTATTGTTCATAGTTAATGGTAATTAGGAATAATTATTAATAATTATTAATAATTAAGAATAAATATTAATAATTAATAATAAATACCAATAATTAGGAATAATAACATTATTACATTATTAGTATATTTTATTATTAATATTAAAATAATATAATTTTTTATATATATACAATTCTCTTTTCATCTGTGTGTTTGCTGTCTTCACATGTATTATTTGTATGTGGAGATAGAAAACACACAGATGAAAGGAGAATTGTATATAAATTAGAAAATTATATTATTTTAATATTAATAATAAAAATATACTAATAATGTTATTATTTGTAATTATTGGTAATTATTCATTTAATTACTCATAATTAGGAACAATTACCAATAATTATCAATAATTAGGAATAATTAGTAATAATTACCAATAATTAGTAATAATTACCAATAATTAGTAATAATTACCAATAATTAGTAATAATTACCAATAAGTAGTAATAATTATCAACAATTATCAATAATTAGTAATAATTAGTATTAATTACCAATAATTAGTATTTATTACCAATAATTAGTATTAATTACCAATAATTAGTAATAATTATCAATAATTAGTAATAATTACCAATAATTAGTAATAATTACCAATAATTAGGAATAATTACCAATAATTAGTAATAATTACCAATAATTAGTAATAATTAGTAATAATTAGTAATAATTAGTAATAATTAGTAATAATTACCAATAATTAGTAATAATTACCAATAATTCGTAATAATTAACAATAATTAGTAATAATTAACAATACTTAGTAATAATTACCAATAATTACCAATAATTACCAATAATTAGTAATAATTAGTAATAATTAGTAATAATTACCAATAATTAGTAATAATTAGTAATAATTAGTAATAATTAGTAAAAATTAGGAATAATTACCAATAATTAGTAATAATTAGTAATAATTAGTATTAATTACCAATAATTAGTAATAATTACCAATAATTAGTAATAATTACCAATAATTAGTAATAATTAGTAATAATTACCAATAATTAGTAATAATTAGTAATAATTAACAATAATTAGTAATAATTAACAATACTTACCAATAATTACCAATAATTACCAATGATTGGTAATAATTACCAATAATTACCAATAATTGGTAATAATTAATAATAATTACCAATAATTAGTAATAATTGGTAATAATTAATAATAATTACCAATAATTAGTAATAATTATTAATAATTAGTAATAATTAATAATAATTACCAATAATTAGTAATAATTATCAATAATTAGTAATAATTACCAATAATTAGTAATAATTAACAATAATTACCAATAATTAGTAATAATTAGTAATAATTAGTAATAATTAGTAATAATTAGTATTAATTTCCAATAATTAGTATTAATTACCAATAATTAGTAATAATTACCAATAATTAGTAATAATTACCAATAATTAGTAATAATTACCAATAATTAGTAATAATTAGTAATAATTAGCAATAATTACCAATAATTAGTAATAATTACAAATAATTTACAATAATTACCAATAATTACCAATAATTAGTAATAATTAGTATTAATTACCAATAATTAGTATTTATTACCAATAATTAGTATTAATTACCAATAATTAGTAATAATTACCAATAATTAGTAATAATTACCAATAATTAGTAATAATTACCAAAAATTAGTAATAATTACCAATAATTAGTAATAATTACTAATAATTAGTAATAAATAATAATAATTAGTAATAATTACCAATAATTTGTATTAATTACCAATAATTAGTATTAATTACCAATAATTAGTAATAATTACCAATAATTAGAAATAATTACCAATAATTAGTAATAATTAGTAATAATTACCAATAATTAGTAATAATTAGTAATAATTACCAATAATTAGTAATAATTAGTAATAATTACCAATAATTAGTAATAATTAACAATACTTACCAATAATTACCAATAATTACCAATAATTAGTAATAATTACTAATAATTAGTAATAATTACCAATAATTACCAATAATTGGTAATAATTAATAATAATTACTAATAATTAGTAATAATTAGTAATAATTATTAATAATTACCAATAATTAGTAATAATTATTAATAATTAGTAATAATTAATAATAATTACCAATAATAAGTAATAATTATCAATAATGAGTAATAATTATTAATAATTACCAATAATTAGTAATAATTAACAATAATTACCAATAATTAGTAATAATTAGTAATAATTAGTAATACTTAGTATTAATTACCAATAATTAGTAATAATTAACAATAATTAGGAATAATTACCAATAATTAGTAATAATTACCAATAATTAGTAATAATTAGTAATAATTAGTAATAATTAGTAATAATTAGTAATAATTACCGATAATTAGTAATAATTACCAATAATTCGTAATAATTAACAATAATTAGTAATAATTAACAATACTTAGTAATAATTACCAATAATTACCAATAATTACCAATAATTAGTAATAATTACCAATAATTAGTAATAATTACCAATAATTAGTAATAATTACCAATAATTAGTAATAATTAACAATAATTAGTAATAATTAAAAATAATTAGTAATAATTACCAATAATTAGTATTAATTACCAATAATTAGTATTAATTACCAATAATTAGTAATAATTACCAATAATTAGCAATAATTAGTAATAATTAGTAATAATTACCAATAATTACTAATAATTACCAATAATTAGTAATAATTAGTAATAATTACCAATAATTAGTAATAATTAACAATACTTACCAATAATTATCCTAGATTGAGTGTTTTTTCTAACAAATTATTCAAAACCAATAATTCTTTTATATTTTATAGAGAAATATTGAACAACGAGGTCGTCAACAATCATTATTATGTGACCGCATATGGATAAATCAACGTAGAAATCCAAACGGTTCTGGTTTAAATCCAGTATATGTTGAGGGTGTGGGGACTTTTTTATCATTTGCGGCATCAAATCCAGAATTTGTTTCATAAGGAAAAATAAAATGCACTTGTAGAAAATGTGCTTTGAGAACGTTTGACACGTTTGACAAAGTGGGAGAACATCTCTTGCATTTTGGTTTTCAACCAGATTATGTTTTTTGGTATCAACACGGTGAACACAGTTCCAGAGCAGGTGATACCAACTTGATTCCGGATCCATTCCGGTTTCAAGATTTAGTACATGATGTTGCAGGTTCATCTGTTCAACATACAGAAACTCCAGCTGATATAGCTTCAAATCCTGAGTTGGCACCGTCTGAATTTTTTGAGTTGTTGAAGTCTGCTGAGGATGCATTATATCCTGGCTGCAAGATGAGCAAATTAGAAGCAGTTGCAAAATTTGTGGCTATCAAATCAGATAACGGAATGTCAAACACCTGTTTTGACCAGATATTTTCTTTGCTGAAAACACTGTTACCCGAAGGAAATGTTTTACCTGCAAATTACTATGAGAGTAAGAGGCTGGTTCAAAATTTGGGACATACTTGTCAGAAGATTCAAGCATGTTCAAATGACTGCATTTTATATTCTGGGGAAAACGAGTCGTTGGATAGTTGTCCTACATGTGGGCAACTGAGATATAAAGAAGGACAACATAGGAAGTCTCGTTTGATTCCTGTAAAACAGTTGAGATATTTTTCGCTTACATCCAGACTTCAATGTTTATTCATGTCTAAGAATACAGCGACAATGATGTCATGGAATAAAGAGAATATTTCAACCGATAAAAGCTTGAATCATCCAGCCGATGGTGATTCATGGAAACATTTTGATAGAGTGCATCCATCCTTTGCTTTAGAAGCAAGAAATGTTCGACTGGACCTTTCCACTGATGGTTTCTGTCCGTTTGGATCTTATGGGAGTCAATATTCATGTTGGCCTGTTTTTTTAACTCCGTACAATTTACCTCCATGGATGTTGATGAAGGAGCCATATATCTTTTTGACTTTACTAATTCCAGGACATCCGAAGAAAAATATTGATGTTTATTTGAAGTCATTGATTGATGAATTCAATTTATTATGGAGTACTGGTGTCAGTACATATGATGTTGCAACGAAACAGAATTTCATACTGAGAGCAGCATTTATGTGGACAATAAGTGACTTCCCGGCTTATGGGATGTTATCTGGCTGGAGTACACATGGTCAGAAATCATATCCTTACTGTAATGGAGAGAACAAAGCATTTATGCTCATTCATGGAAAGAAACCTTGTTATTTTGACTATCATCACAGATTTCTTCCAGATGATCATCCTTTTCGCAGAAACAGATCTCATTGTAGAAAAGGAACAGTTGAAAGGGATGGACCTCCAAAAATGCTATCAGGTTCGGAGTTAAAATTAGTTGTATTTTCATTACCTCCCATCACTTTTGGTCCCACAATAAACCAACAAAAAATTTCTGGTTTTGGGAAAGAACACAATTGGATTAAACGTAGCATATTTTGGGATTTTCCATATTGGTCTGATCTGTTGGTCCGACACATGTTAGATGTCATGCATATTGAGAAGAATTGTTTTGATAATTTGTTTCATATAGTTTTGGATACGCCAGGAAATAGAAAAGGCAATGTAAATGCACGTTTAGATCTTGTCCAAATTTGTAGGCGTCCAGAATTGGAACTATTTGAGAATGTCAGAACAGAAAGGTTATTGAAACCAAAAGCAGCTTATACACTGTCTAAAGAAAACCGTTTATTATTTTTTCAGTGGATTGCAGATTTCAGACTTCCAGATGGTTGTGCTTCCAATTTGGGTAGATGTGTAACGAATGGTCATATTACTGGATTAAAAAGTCATGATTGTCATGTTATAATGGAGAGACTTCTACCCATTGGATTAAGAGGTCTGTTGAATTCTGTGATTTGGGATTCCATAACAGACATGTCTCATTTTTTTCAGGAAATTTGTGCGGCTACGGCAGATTATGATGCTCTAGGAAAACTTGAAAAAGATATTGTTGTAATTATATGTAAACTGGAAAAAATATTTTCGCCGTCTTTCTTCGACTCAATGGAACATTTGATGTTATATTTTCCATATGAAGCCAAATGTGGAGGTCCGGTACAGTTTCGATGGATGTACCCATTTGAAAGATGCATGCAAAAATTGAAAAGAAAAGTATGTAACAAGGCATCTGTTGAAGGATCTATTGCAGAAGCTTATTTGCAAGAGGAAATATCTTTTTTCTGCTCCCATTATTTTGAATCTGAGTATCCTTCAAAACACAACCGAATGGGGCGGAACGAGAGGAATATTGATGAAATCGACAATCAATTATCTATTTTCAACCAGCCAGAGCTTGGTTTTGGTGGAGTTTATGAACGCTGGCTTTGAGATGAAGAACATCAGAGAGCTCATACGTATGTTCTGCTCAACTGTGAAGAGATGACATCAGTTGTACTATAAGTGTTTATATCACTTATTCTATCATTTATGTTACAGTAAATAAATTTGGTTTTTATAGGTTGTATGATAATCATATCAAGAAACAAATTCCACAAATTACAGCAGCTTCTCTCGAAGAACGTCGACTGAAAAATTTCTCTCAGTGGTTTCAAAAACTGGTAACATAAATTCCTTATCTTTTAGCAACTCATTCAATGTATAGTTTACTATATTGATAATTATTTCACAAATTTTCAGGTGTCTCGACATGCTGATAAAATTGACAAACAACTGTGTGTATTGAGTAACCCACCTTCTAAACTTGTTAAAACTTATAATGCATATGTGGTGAATGGATTTCGATTCCACACACATGCATATGGGGAATCGAAAAAAACAATGAACAGTGGAGTTAGCTTGAGAGGATCTCATCATAGAGAAAATGAAGTTGACTTTTATGGCATACTTGATGAAATCATTGAACTCTGTTATCTTGGACAACATTACATAACCATGTTCAAATGTCGGTGGTTGGATATAGAGAGAGGCGTGTGTGTTCATCCGACTCATGGAATCATCGATATTAAATGTAAAAGTGTTCTCACAGTAAATGAACCATTCTTATTGGCTCAACAGGCATATCAAGTTTATTATGAAAAGTACTGTGCAACATCAAGAGACTTGACTGATTGGTGGAGTGTAATAAAAATCAAAATTCGAGACAATCAGTTTAGTCAAAGTGAATGTGCTTTCACTGATGTGCAAAGAATTGAAGTTTTTCAAGAGAGTACTCAAAATCAATCTTTTTTACAAAGATACCTGAGTATCGATGACGACACCCCACATTTAAGATTTGGTGATGACGATGATGTCACATATGAATTTGAAATGGTAAGAGATGAAGAAACTGTAACTCGAATGGATATCGATGATGTTGAGGAGGAATATGAAGATGACATTGACAAATATGAAGATGATGATGAAGATGAACACTGATAGAATTCCATGGTATTTATATACAATCATAATATGTATATATGTATATATAATAGTAATTATCAATTATTTTCTAACAATAACATTTTCTGTTTCAGATGGATGACGCCACATTTCGTGAGTTGGCGGATGCTGACCTAACTTTCGATGCGGATGAGTTGCTGACAGATGACCCTCAGCCTGCAGGCGCTCTAGGGAGTACGCGGAGGGGGCGCGGTCTTGCACGATTGATGATTCCTGACCCCGTCCCCGAGCGACGTCCACGTCTTGGGTTTGATCCACGCACACGGAGGTGTGATAACCTATGTGATAACCTGTGGATTTGACTAAGATTTCATTAATCTATTCACATAATAAATGTTTATTATTTTTTCAGTTTTCTGCATATAGCAGTCAGACAGGGCAGCGCTATTTTGCGCAACTATTTCTCTCAGCCGTGGACCACATGGGAGCAGATTCCCATTGATGTGAAGCAGGCCATGTTCGGCCATTGGTTGGTACGTACGTAAATAAATAATTTTTATTTTGAAAATTATTTCATTTCTAACTTTATATTTTGATTTATTTGTAGGGTTTATGGTATCCGATCGAGGATACCATGCATGACGCCATCCTCGAGGCATGGGAGGTGGCCATGCGTGATCGCCTTCGTTAGTTTTTGCACAATTTAAGAAAAGCTGCGATGAAGAAAGCAGGAGTGTTAGATTTTGAGGAGTCATGTAGAGCACACCGACCAGAGTATATTTCATCCCATGTATTGGATGGATTATGTGCGCACTGGTTGAGTGGTGACTTTCAGAGGAGATCATCGGTGGGGAGGCAGAATCGGGGGAGACAAGAGGTGACTCATCGAGCTGGGAGTCGTTCTTTCAGTACTCATAGACAGCATCTGGTACGTACATTATTTATAAATATTTTATATAACTATAAATATTAACAGTTTATTTTTTATTCTTATAGGCTGTCGAGCACCCCGATATTACAGAGTACGATGTATATCGGAGGATGTATAGTGATCCTGCTACTGGGGAGCTCAGAGGTGATCGTCAACATCACATCGTGGTCAGTATTATTTGTTTTCATGTTTAAAAATTAACTGCATATAATATATTCACAATTTTAATTTTAAATTACAACTATAGGAGTCATATGAGGCCGCAGCGTCACAGGCCCGGCCTGAGAGTCAGGCCGAGTCATCAGATCAGACCACTGCCCGTCAGTTTGATGAGGCGGCATGGATGCAGGCCACCCAGTATGCCTTCGAGAAGGGCCGAGTAGCTCGTATCGGCTCTCGACTGACTCCCAGAGATTATTATGGCAGTGCTGCGATGTCGGCGTCCAGCTCGAGAGGAGCTCGTGCATCTTCTTCTACTACACAGTATGAGGATCAGTTGCGATCTCAGACTGCACAGATAGAGAGTCTTCGACAGGAGCAGGAGCAGATGCGTCAGCAGCATGAGGAGGAGCGTCGACGCTAGCAGCAGTTGTACGAGGAGCAAATGAGTCGGTGGCAGCAGCAGCATCAGGAGCAGATGGAGTACATGCGCCGACTCACTCATGCTTTAGGGATGGAGTTTCCTCCACCACCATCTGCAGATCCCCCACCTCCCCCCCTCCTTCAGATTAGAGTTTGTATTTATGTTATAAAATTTGGGAAATCAAATTTTTTTTTTCTATTCTTAGTTTTTGTCTCATTATAAAATATTAATAATATTATATTTTTAAATAACAATATTAATATGAATAATAATATTATTTATATTTTATAATATTAAATTATATATATATATTAAAATTTTATAATATTACAATTTTATTATATTTTTTGTAATACTTGAATTATTTTAATATTTGAATGTAAAATAATTCTATTATTTTTATATTAATTAAAATAACTTATTAATATTTTTTTTATTTATGAATTATAATTCTAATATTATTATATTAATTAAATCATTTATTAATATTCTATTATTTTTTATTTTTGAATTATAATTCTATTATTATTATATTAATTAAAATATTTTATTAATAATTTATTTTTTTTATTTTTTTTATAGTATTTGCGACGGGATACTATGCCCGTCGCAAATACTAGTATTATTATATGCATTAAAATAATTTATTAATAGTTTTTTATTTTTTTAAAAAAATTGGTTTTGCGACGGGTCCCGTCGCAAAAGCTATTTGCGACGGGTGCCATCGTAAATACTATTTTAAAAGTTTTTTACAAATATACGGAGTACTATTTGTGACGGGGAGAATAACCCTCACAACAAAAGGCTTTAGCGACGGGCCCGTCGCAAATAAGTGTTTTTGCGACGCCGTTTTCAGCAACGGGCCATTTGCGACGGGCCCCCGTCGCAAAAAGCCATTTGCGACGGGATCCCGTCGCAAATACCTGTTTTTATAGTAGTGATTGTAAAGGAAAATTTATAGAATAATTGTAATTTTACAGGGATAAATTTTTCGATGAGATGGGGTGGTATTTTTAATGGGAGTCAATGGGAGTTTTTGAATATTATAATTGTTAGTTTATTATTTCAGATAAAGTCATCTAATTTTATTGATTCTTGGGATAATATATAATTAATAGTGGATGAATGTTTTAAATAATTGATTCCCACATTATCGATGACTCAATTGTTTTATTTATCATTTAATGTAATGTATAATTTATTTCCATATTTCACTGTAAAAAAACTGTTTTATAAAAAAAACCAACCAATTTTTTTAGATAAGTATAATAAAAAAAATTGATACAAGTTTTCAATATATATATATATATGATTTTTAATTATTAAATAAATCCCTCATTTATTTGAAATATATCAAATGTAAAAAACTGATCATTTTTTTGAACAATGAAACAATTAATTATTGTACCATTAAATCATTTTTTTATTATAATTAAACATATTAATAATATATAAATATTTTTTAAGAAAATAATATTTATTTTAAATCATTATATTTATTATAAATTTCTAATTAAAACAGTTATGTTTTTCAAAAATATCAACACTTGGTTTATAATTTTTAAATAATTTATTTTATTATAAAATGATTTAAATATATCATATTTTCATTTTATATGATACTAAAATATTATTTTACACTCACAATAGAGATGATACTATTCTAATTGTCTCATTAATTTTCCTAAAGGTTAAATTACTTTTTTTATGGTTATGATATTTTTCTAACAGTTATATTAATTTTCATATTTCCAGATATGTAATAGTCATATGAGATCCTGATTTTTTATAAATACCTCATATTTTATTTATTCAACTTTAAATTCTATTTCTATAATAGATATATATTTTTATTTTCAAATTTTATATTACACTACCAATATTTGGTTTCATTTCTATAGTATTTTTCCTAAGTGCAATTATTTCAGGGGAATGAGCATATATAATTTTTTCTATAATTGTTATATTATTTCTATTTTTTTTGTCATTTTGGATCAATATATACATATAGATATATGTATTATATTAATTATGTGTTTAAAATTTAATGATAAATTTTAAGGGTATTATCATGTTATGATTTTGTATTATATAATATTATATTAATTATCATGACATAAATGTATACATAGAGGGGTCATTCTGTAGTTAAAATTATATGTTTTTGAATTCTTTCACTCATATGAAATTTTCGATAATAATATTTCTTTAATAATAATATGAAAAATGGTGAGGGTAATTTGGGTTCATGGATTTATTCGGTTCTGATGTCCCCTCATCGTACATATAGTTTTTCTATAATACTAAGGCCTTGTGAGTTGTCTTGTTTTGTAAAAAATTATCTTCTTAGTCCAATATAATCACCTATTAGTTCTTATAAGGGAGGTAATTTTCATGAATGGACACCTCTGAATTCAACCCATGTGTTTAATATGATATTTAATTCTTTAATGGGGATATATGGAATATTTCATGTATGTGAGATAAGGTAGGTGTGAGTGCTAGTTGATAGGCTATTTCTCCGATGTAGTCCAGAATCTCAATGAGGGAAGTGTTTCTGGGACATACTATATCCTTGATCACAAATATCATTACCTTATTCCACAGTGTCAACTAGAGTAACCCCATATCAATGACCTCAAACTAAAGTTCTCACTAATGTTTGTCAGCATAGCTCTTTAATAAACACAAATAAACCTTATTCTGATATTGAATGGTTTTGGCCTTTTCTACCTTTTCCATGACCATTTCTAGTCCCAATATCAGACGTTCACCTACTTCATTCAAAAACATAGGTTTTTTCATATCATCCAATAAAGGGATAAATATAAAACAATTTGGATTTATGATTTGAAACATTTATTCTATGATTACTCAACCATAGGAAGATATAACCCAATACTCTTTTAATTTCCATCGTTCATGTATTCTATTAGTTGATGGAGAAGATCGAGATATGTCAATATTTCAATAAATAATTTTTATCATATGTTTTAATGTTACACAAATTTATGACAGAAATCATAAGACTATGTCACCATTTTTTAAATCCCATTATCTCCCCTTTATCGTACCTTCCACCATATTCTAAATTTCTACATCATCTCTCTAGGAATTCTTTATCATATCTAGAAAATAACCTTGAGAAATCATTTTTGAGATGAATGATGATATTCCTTAAATTATGACATCTATGTAAAACCTTTTTATGTTAGTGATGATTGGATCACTATCAACTATCAACATTGATAATGTTTCCAAATAATTTAAACTTATAGAATCTTCCACATTGCCTATTTTCCTAGAATGGTAGTGGATTTAACAACCATAGTTATTATTCAAATATAACTATCTCCAATAGTGTTTTTTAAACATATATTTCAATATATACTTTAGGATCTTATGATACATATTTATTTCAAAAATCTTCGCATAGACATAATACTGAGATATATTCAACATTAATATCATTACAACCAAATCAAGATCATGAATTTGGTAGTTCTTTTCCTAAACATTCAACTTCCCTAAGGTGTAGGCTATCACATCATAATTTTTATCAGTAGTAGAACAATATTTTCATTGAATTATAAATGTATATGATTAAATGATATCTACATCTGGGTACATGAATAATGGTATAGCGATGATACTATTTTTCAATTCAATAAAATCATCTTCACACTCATTGGTATATATAAACATTACATACATCTGTGTTAACTTAGTTATAAATTTTTACAATCATGAGATGTTTCTCTAACATCCATAGTAATAACTAATTAGTATAAGGAGACTATGGATCTCTATTATAGATATTGTTAGGGGACACTCCAAAATTTCCTTATATTAAAAGGGAAAAAATATATCACATAGCTATTGATAATATTCCCCTTGAATTAAGGATCCTTCTTCATAAACTCACATTTATTATACATTTCATAAATCTTATCCCAACTAACAATCTATATCAAGGTATTCAAATGATCCTCATGTTCCTCCTTATATTTTGACTATATTATAATGTCATGTATAAAGAATACAATAAATTTTTTAAGATAATTTAATAATATTATATTCCTTAGGTTCATAATGAATATTGGATAATTTTTGAGTTTGAATGGACTGACTATTAACTAAAAATACTACAACTTATTCAAAAAAATTGGGAATATCTTATTTCATCACCATTAATTCTTTTATATTATCTGAAGGTCCACGTTAGAGATATATTGGTCCCATGCAGTTGATTGAACCTGTCACTAATCCCTAGAATTGGATACTTATTCTTTATCCAGATTTTTTTAATCTATTGATAATAATGATGAGTCAAATTTAACCATTCTTATATTTGATGAAGAGGATACACACACCCCACATTAAAGAACTTGATAATATAAACCCCTTCCCCAAATTACCTTGAAATAACAACATCAGTTTATCCAATTCAATTTTGGAAATACTATATTGAGTATTTGATATATATATATATATATATATATATATATATATATATATATATATATATCCATGAATAAGATCAATTTTTAGCTCAGCCTATAGGGAAAGAGGAAGACCATACATCAATTTGGGGAATAAATCATTATAACCTATCATAATGTTATTATATTTGAGAATTATTCTAAAATTTTTATAAATAATTTGCACTACATAATATTTATCTTAAGTAAATAATACACATTATTTAGTAGATGATTTCCTTTGAAATTGATACCCTCCTTAAACATTTAAAAAATAAGAGGATGAAAAATGATTTGAAGATTGGAATCTCCTACCCGACAATTAATGCTGGATTGATATAGGGATTAACAAGCCATTACCAATATAAAATCAAACTCTTCTAAAAGAAATAGGATAATTTTTTGCAGGTTCAGTCCACGAATATTGACTAAGAAAGAGTTATATGCATGGAATACAATAATTTCCAAACATTATTTTTTATCAAATAAATCAATCTCCTTATTTTGAGATGTTTTTTGAATAATTATACTAAACATTATATATTTATAGATTTTTTAGAACTATAATGATATAGTCCATTTAAATATTAATAATTAATAATGAGTACACCATTTAAAATTTGAATCTACTTTTAGTAAATTAATTGATCAAAAATAAACATATTGATAAAAATACATAAACAAACAATTATTTAAAAAGGGAAACAATGAATATAGAATGAATTAACTATAAATAAAATATTATTATTAAAACATTTCCCTTTATCTTTAAATATAGTTTATCAATTTTAGTTCCCCTATTAGTTTCTCTAAACCAACAATATATTCATGTTATTCAGAATTGTTCGTATTGAGTTTTTGAATTTCCCAATTCATATCCCAAGGGAGTGTTAAACTAGATGAGTAAAAATTTCACAATTTCATACACCAGGTGACTATTGAATTATTATAAAATCCATAATATTCATATTTATTACCCCTAGGTAGAAGTGTTCTAGAGGTTCAATAAACTAACTGATGGAGATAGGGATTTAATTTCGTTGAAACTGGTCCCTCTATAATTTATTAAAACTTCAGGATAAAATATTATACATAGATTTATGGTTAATAAGAATTATTATAGACTTGATAAAAAATATATCTATAAATATATTTGTTTCCAACAATAATAACCCATACCATTTACACATATTACACGATTGTAAACATTAATATCCAATGAACGCAACACAAATATTATGACATCTAATTTATTTAAAAGAATAAGTGTGTTATACATAAATGAAAATCCATAATAAAAACTATTAATCATATTATTCGTAAATCAGTTTTTTCTCCTAAAATGGAATATTATAACTTATATAATACCTAAAATAAATGGGAGGAATATAAATCCTTGTAAGGGAATAAACATGGTAATGATGCTTAAGAAATGATTCAGAAGGAATAAAATTATATCTTAAATGAAAACACTCATGAATAATCATATTGAGTCATACTATAAAGAGAATGAAACCATAATATTAATGAAACATAGGTAATTACAAGACATAGAAAATATGAAATAAACTTAATCAAGGTATAACGGTAAGGACAACATCACATGGTGGACCAAGTCCAACCGTGGATTCAGTGAACACCATAATCCAATACATAACGTATAATATGTCAAAAAATATTACCCAATTAATTGGTGTAATATATAGTCACATTAAACATAATATAGATATATTTATGTGTACCACAAAAGGAAATCAATCATAAGATATAATCAAAATAATTTCACATTCAATGGAATATGTTTCAAAATCATGTCTCATATCATAATCAAAGAAGATTTCTTAGAGATTTTAATGATAAGAAAAATTATATTTTTAGAAAATTCATATATCTGTATACATTAATATGTTTCAAAACACAGTGTTCATATAAAATACACAATTAGGGAATATAAAAGTACCACATTATTAAGATTTATTTTAAATAGTTTATTTGGAGAAAATAATTTAAGGAATGAATAACCCCATTAAAGGTTATTGGATTGGATAAGTACATATATGTAAGGAAAATATATATAATTTTTAATTATTACATAAAATAATATTTAGAGATAATGTGAGATAGAGAGATAATGATAATAAACTAATAGAAAGGGTGGTTTAGAGTGATCATCGACATAATCACCCCGAATTAATTTGATGTGAACTTAACATCTTATATAGTAATATTAGATTAATTAATTAAATAATTTAGAATATTTTCCAAATATAACATATTTACTATAATTTTTTATGTTCATTTATATGTATTTTTATAAGACATTATGTTTTATTTCACTATTATGAGGGAATTTGTTTCATGATTCCATGGTCTGTTAACATGTGGATAATTTTTAAACTTCTTATCACATAGGACTGCAATTCCATAAGTGAAATGAAATGGTATGAATATATTACTATAAATTTAAATGGTTTTGTTTATCCATATGTGTTTTTAAATTTTGAAGATTCATTTAGTATAATGTTATTGTTATATGGTTTGATTATTTCAACGGTTTTACAAACCATAAAAATGTAGTTTAATTTTATTTAATATTATAGACATATATTAATTCTTGATTGTGTATAAATATAGAATATACATATTTATATTTTCTAAAAAATATTATTTTATACCTTCCACGAAATGTGAATATGAGAAATGAAAACTCATCATCAATCGAAGCAGAGAACCAATATAATATAGATGTTGTTATAGTTTACTGGATAAAGGGTGAAAATAAGATGAAGGGTGAAATATATTCAATTAAAAAAACAAATTAGTGTATATATATATATGATAGTGTATTCATTATTCACGATTTAATATAATTATTTTAGGTGAAATGTAGATAATGAATAGTTGAAAACTCAATTAAGGGTCTTACATTCTCCTTAGGTGATCTTCTCTTGGGATTCCACATAAGGGACCCTGGATCGGTTAATTGATAAGACCATAAGCACTAGGAAATCATGGAGAGTACTTTTAAGATAATTGGATAGATATTCAGAAAGCTATAAGGATTATAATATGTGAAGATAAGGGGAGGTAAATATAAGGATATGAGAAGGGTGTTTTGGAAAATTATTACCATTGGTTTATAGTTAACACTCAAGACTACTATTATTAGTTATTTGTGAGAATATATAAATTAAATGATGCACGTGAGTTCGTTTAATTGGTTATTAAATCAACCATGACTAAAAAATTCATGTTTTCAGTATATAATGTAAAATAGTTTTTTCAACATATTTCATTATTCATCAAAAAATATTTTTTTTTGAAAAATACCAAAACACCACTGAAACCATTTTTCAAATTTTAGAGAAAATTGAAATATAATTTTTTTAAATTGTTTTTCTTAATATAAAACATTTAAATTTAAAATTAATTTTCTATTTATTTGAGAAAAATCAATTTTGATATTTTAATACAACTTTGAAGACATTGAAAATTTACTAATAGTATCATAAATTATATTATTATAATAAGTACATCATATTGTCAATTTATATATAGATTTTATGAATACAAACATTCATTTCAATCATTATATTTGTCATAAAATATTAATTAAATATTAATTTTTTTAAAAAAACTATTAAGTAATCTTTTTTATAGTAATAATTTATAAATAATGCGGTGTATGTATATCATATTTTGATTTTAGATGAAACAAAAATAATATTTTACACTTCTATTTGTGATTTTACTATTATAACAGCATAAAAATATTCTAAATTGGTTGATAACTATTCAAAAGATCATGTTACTATTTTAATATTCAAATTAATATGCCAACAGTAAGATTTTTAATAGTCGAATGAGATACATAATTTTTATAAATACCTTGTATTACAATAACGATTCATTTAATTTTCTTTCTCTCAAGGTTATATAGTTTATGTTCCAAAATTAATATTTCATCACTAATATTCTATTTCATTTCTATAGTACTATTCATCAGTTCGATTATTCTAGGGGATTATACCAATCCAAATTTTCTTATTATTGATATATTATTTTAATTTTTTCCCACATTAATACATTCATTTAATATTTCCATATTTTTTCGATAATTGTTATTTCTAAAATATTATAATAATTTTTTAGGTTTTATAAAGTTGTCCATGTGCATTATATAATATCACATTAAGTAATATCGCACAACTATATAACTAGAGAGGCAATTATGTTGGTTAAATTTTATGTTATTATATTGGAAATATATCGACCTTGTATTTCCACCCAATGATCACTAAAATGAATTGAGATCATTGAGATAAAAAATCGTGAGAAAAGAAAAATCTGGTGATTAGAAATATATATCAAATTTTTTAGTATGTTAACCAGTGGATGGAAAAAGTGAAATTTCTTGGGGGATGATTAAGAAATTTCCCATGCCTACTTGAATATTGGAAAAAATCACTATGGACTATGTCACAACTATTTGGCAGTCATCAAGAAGAAATAATTTTATGTTTTTTTGAGGTGGATCATCTTACAAAGACTGATCATTTCATTTCAATTAGAGAGGACCTATCACTTGATTTATAAGAATGTATATAAATCAAATAAGTGGTGAGGATACATGGAACCCTATTATCAATTATATATTCCTGATATATTAAATTGTTCTTCATGATCTGAAAATGTATCCAACAAAATATTAAAACTTAATTGACATTTAGTAGGGTTTATTACTCATAAACTGATTTCCAATTTGAGTGGATTATTGAAACACGTTAATCCATAATGGGATCATGATCAATGTTCTTCAGTGAATGATGGAATCAAAATTTTCCTATGTTTGTGTTTTCAATTATGAAAAATTAAACTAAATAATACAAGTGGATCCGTATGATTCCATTTATGGAATGATATGTAGAAGACCATCATATTGGGATGATGTTATAGAATAATATATATGTTATAAAACTTATTGATGAAATTATCGAAACATTAAATAACAATTATTGGCACACCAAGGTTGCATAATGATGAAGGAAGAGATAAATTTGATATTACCTATGAAACTAGATGATTGAGGTGGTAGATAATGTTTTAATAGTAAAATATCAACATATGTGATTCCTGTTATTTTAATAGAAGAGAAAAATATTTCTTAGGTACATCAGTCCTTTTTATATTATTAATCCCATTAAAGCAATTTCATACCGACTATAATCCCACCAATAATATCTCATGTTCATAATGTATTCATATATCCATTTTCAAAAAGTGAATACTAGATCCCACATATGTATTGAATTAAAAAGTGGTACATCTTTAAAATCAAATCTCTCATATGGATCATCTATTGAAGACCTTAGACCACAATGATATTGTTTTATGGAAAAAAGAAAACTCAGATGGTTAAACTAATATGGTGAAACCATATATATGGGAGGCAACATGGTATCAATAGGATTCCATGAATCATAACTACCCTCACATATTTTCACATAATTTTGTAAAATGAATTATTGAGGTGAAAATGTCATAGGGTGGAATAATGTAACAAACAATAACTTTATGAATTTAATTTACCTTCTGAATATATAATATTTTTATTTATAGTAATTTAATATTTTTTAATGCACACACACAACAAGATAAATCCAAAAAAAATATTATATAAATTTAATCATTATATTAAATTAATTAAAATGGACATAAAAATTAAATGTATTACAATGGGATATGAAAATAAGATAACAAGAATAGAAAATTTCGGAGATGTTCAATCCCCTTGAATATCGACACTAATGAAAAATGTTATCGAATGAATTGGTATATTAGTAATGAAATCATCATTTTGAAAATTAAATTATATATATATATATATATCATTGAGAGATAATAGAGGTGAATGAATACAAAATTAAGTATGAAAATGTTTTAGAAACTATGGATCCCTTACAATTTAGCAAATCTTAACATTGGAATAGTAATCTATATATTTAAATAGTTACATGACGATAGATATAGTAATCTTCCCATTAGGGATCATAGATTGATTGTTATAATAATATCCAAACCCTTTATATTTGTAAAATAATATTTATTTACCTTATAAAATGAAAACATAATATATTTATATCACGATGCAAGTAAATAATTTTTTAAAATAAAAAATTATGAATTTTCTTTTAAAAAAAACACATATATGTTTAATTTGAAAATTTATAATAAATGAAAAAATTTAAAAAGAAACAATTTTCATACAATTTATTTATAAATAAATGTATTTTTAGAATAAAAATGATAACATATTTTTATGAGACCTTAAGTAAGCTTTCAAATTGTTCTAAAGATGGTGGTTATATTAAAATCTGTATTTTTCATATAAATGATTATTTACATTAAAAATTAAAATTTCCATATTTAGAAAATTATTTATATTAAATGGGTTTCGTATTTTAAAACTAAACCTTGAAAAATGTAAAGTGTATATTTTTAGTATTCTTCCAAAGAAATAGAATTTTAGTGAATAGTGAAATTTGAAAAAAATCAATATTTAAAATTATAATCCCAGTACATTAATTTTTGAGTCATGGGTGATGTAACAACCAATTGGTTAGAAACAACATGGACAATTTCCTATATATGATCAAAATATTCCAAAAAAAATTATTCATGAGTAAAATTAATATGCTTTAATTTAATATTAAAAAACACACCTCTCCCATTTTAAATACAACCCCTCACACCATTTCTCCTCAAAACATATATCACATGGAGCCTTCCATATTTATACCAAATTATATAAAATTTAATCCAACACATCCTAGTTTTCATTTAATTATAAAATTTCCATTCCAAGGTTCTTGAAGTGGTATCCCGAGAGGAGATTTCCAAAAGAGAATGTAATAACATCAATCGAGTCTTAATTTTCTCTTCCTCCTCATCCAATAAATAAATTCCCTTAAAAATGTTATAAAATCTATATTAATTTATATTTTATGGAAATTTATTTTATTAATGTAATATATATCATCAATAATCTTATTTAATTCAGTTATTATAATAGTGAAATCATCATCTGCATTATGTTGGGTCACTATATTTGTAGACGATGAGTTTTTATTTCTCATTAAAGCCATCACAGATAGTTAAAATTCACTTATAATTTTTTATAAATAATGTAATTTATATGTATACTATATAATTATTCACATTACATAATACTTATAATTCCCTAATATAAAAAATGAAACTAGTCTACCATGGTCCGTAAAAATCCCAAATTAAACTAACTAAATAACATTAATGATTTACAAAATGAGTCATTTATATGTCAGTGTACATATGGATAAGTGTGACTATATTAAAAATATTATTTTTATGAATACCATTTCATTTCAATTTTTTTCTTTTGTCACCCATTTTATGAACATCAAGGATTATGCCCTGGGGTTCAGACCATGGAACCTTGAAGAAAATGCATCTGGATCAACGAAATTAGTTATTATATCTCAATGAAATAGTTAGAAATGAATATAAAAAAATTTATAGTTTTAAAATATTTTGAATTAATTTTTCAATAAATTTAATTTTATTAATTGTTAGATTATGTGCTAGTTGCGAATGATTCTAGAACATAAGGTATGATATCTCTATGAACCATCAATTATCTATGGATTATGAAAATCATCAATAAAACTTAATTAAATTTTATCCTAAATGTTGATAAAGGATTATAATATATATATATATATGTATATGTATATGTATGTATCTAATATATAAAAACATTATAATTTTTCTTTCCATATATAGGGTAATAATTTCGTTATACTCAATTCACAAAATGCCAACTGGGAAATCAAACACAATTAAGCAAGACTTTCCTTCCCATAATAATGAAGTTTTTTTTTTCAATGAACCCTATATTTTTTACATATTCTTATGAAATAATATATTAATTTTTATATAATTTAATTCCTAATTATATTGGTAATCATTATTAAATATCACCTGAATATGAGTTCTAGACATATTATGCAACCTAATTATTGTTATGGGAAATTGTTATATTTATTCCCAATGACTGACTTTCTTTTGCAAAAAACAAAAGAATGTGCATGTTATGATGGTTTTCCTTTAGAGAAACCCAAATTATTGTGAAAATTATTTAACTCATGAGATGTAACATATGGTAATAGGGAAAGAATATAATCCATTATAGGACTATATCCAACTTGTGTTATTGTCTTGGAAGTTATCTTTGGGTTTTTCTAAATTCATTTTTTATGTTGCAGGCACTATCTTATGTGGCCATGATATAATGATAACGTCCACTTTATGTTATTTTACCATGTGATTATAACTAGGTATTAACTATTTTGATATCAACCAAATATATTTTGGAATCATGTTATGCATCATTATCTTTTTTATTCCATTACTAGGCTATATTGATCACCCTTTTCATTTATGTTTTACCTAAGTTATCCAATATAGTAGTAGAGGATCAAAGGGATTAAAAAACTCATTATGCCGAATAAAATAATTAATTTCTATTTTATTTTCGTTTTGATGTGTTATAAACCTATTCCTCAAAAGTCACTATGCATTATAATATTTTGGTTTTGTTAGATAGATATTTATATTAAAAAAAATTAATAATTTTTATTAAAAGGTTGGTGAATATATATCTATTGAACAATGATGTCTATATCCCAATGAATATTTCTTGAAAATATGTGGATGATTTTTGTTTATTTTTATTGATTATTACAGTGGAGCGACTTGTTTTATATTTTTAATGAGAAAGAGGTTGTTTATAGACAGTATAAATATGAACATGTATGGAGTGTAAAATGGTATATGATTTAAAATCATGATCTTATAATATAAAGTTCAAATACAATGTACATCAATATATTTGAAACATAATTTGAGAATATAAAATTTAACATTAGGTATCATCTACTTAGAATCTATGAAATAATTATTATTTTAAATGAATATATCTCTAGGTGAATAATGGGGCCATAAAAATTCACATTGGAAGAGCATTCAATTAAGATAATGAGAAGGATATATTTAAGGTTTTGGAGTACAATAAAAAAAATTGTTTGAATACTTGGGAAGGAAATGATACTGTAAGAAATAATAAAATAAAAGAATCCCACACAAAGAATTTTTTTATTCTTTAAAAATAAATGTGATATTAAAAATAAAAAATTAAATCTTGGAATATATGGTGATGTGATTAATGATGGGTTTTTTCTAAGTAAAAAAAATTAAGGAAAGAATGTGATTCATGAAAAGGATCAAAAAACCATTCAATTTATTAAAATCAATGATATTGAAGAAAAATATAAAAGGATCGCTCAATATCCCAACAAAAATAAATCATTTAATTAATAGGATAGAATTGAAATTTTCCCTACAGTTGAACCTAGTTCTCATGATTATGATGACTTTGAGGATGAGTCTTACAAAGTTTTAATTATAGAAGAAACTAATCGCAAACATTGAAGGATAAATATAAGTGAAGAACTAGATCCATCAAAAATAATTATAGAAAAAACTACTCAAGGACTAAAATAGAGGATATGAAAGGATGATCTTGTTTATCTAAATTAAATGGATGAAATTAAATCATTTGAATTATGTGAATATTAAGAATCATTTTTAAAATTATCAAACCAATAAAATGATCAAATTAATAAAAAAACATTTAAGATGGAAGAGAATCATTAACATCCCAATGTAATTGAAACAAATAGGTTATTGAAGAATAAATCATAGGAGAACATAAATGTGAAATGAAATATGGTAGATCATTTATATAATTGATATGAACTTAATATATTTTTTATTTTCAATGAATTATTATATATTTTGGCCTTAAATTTTATCATCGAAACTCCTCTATCTAATTGAAATTTGGATAGGCCTCGATAGTTTTCTAGTGGAAGTATAAAAACATTCATTAATTGTTAACTATATGATGATATCTATTCTAAACTACTAGTTTGATTGATTATTGTACATGATGAAATGAATATATAAAGGTTTAAAATGGATTTTATTATCTGATAAAGGCACAACATGAGTGGTATACTAGACAAGATTCAAATATAAAGTACTTGGAATTCAAAACATGAAGTGTTGATAAAAATATTTATGAGAAAAAATCCATGGTAGAACAATTAATTATTTAGACATTTTTTTTGGTATTATAATCATAGGAAGATTTTATAAATATATAAAGTAATTTTTATACTTATTTGTTCAGAATTATATATTTATATTGTTTGTGAGATCATATATTTTTTTGTATTATAATTAATCTAGAAAGAAAAAACAAAAATATATATATCATGATAAGTATACTAAAATACTATTGAAGAATATATATATTCATGATAATGAACCTATGTGAACTATTATTGTGCTTGAAACAAAACCTGTGAAGAATTATTATGTATTGTTTATAGATAATACCTTGTAATGGAGGTTAATTGGATTATTTCAATATTTAACTACAAATTTACCAACTATTTTTAGGGAATTATTTGAGGCCCATTTTTAGTTTAATCTAAAAGAGAATCTAAAATATGTTAATAGTATAACGAGGTATATAAAAAGTTCTCTCAATTTATTATTTCTCATTAATTAAGTCGTATATCCTAATTTCTGTGTTTTTAATTCTTACTAGTTTAGCAATATTTAATACCAAATTTTCAAAAGTGTTGGATAGTTGTTAATTACGAATGAATGTGTTTAATTATTGAAAAAGAAGTATTAAAACTCTAGATTAAGTATGGATGAAAGAAAATAGGACTTAGTGGATGAGGCCTAAAATCAGATTTTGGGGAATATGTAACTACAAAAATATATATGTGAAGAGGTGAAGTTGTTGATGGTTATTTTATATAATATGATGACTGTAATAGATATCAATAAAAATCTAATTCAACACTCTAATTACAATAATAAATATATAATAAATAAAATCATTAAGAAATTGGTGGAGAAAATAATGGTCACTGAGGAACTTATTTGAACTAATTACATAGTGGATGAAATCAATAGTAATCTATTTTACATACCATAATTTGAGACAAATTAATTAAATATTGTATTTAAACTATTACCCTAAATATTAGGTGGATCACATTTATGCATTTTATAAATTTTTAAATGTCTGTACTTGTTTATTTACAATGTAAAAAATTGAGTAATTGAAAAATTCTTGGAGGATTTATGAATGCTTAAAGGAAAAAATTATTTCATCTGGGTTACTTCTAAAGTGTGAGAAATAATTTTCCATTAAATAGAATAAATTATGTGTATGAATATTATGGGGAGTATCATGGATTATAAATTTTATGGAGCATGAAATTATCTCTTGAAGTATTTGTTCCATTATATTATTTATCATATATAGATAGAGTGATGGATGAGTAATTTTATTACTATTTATAATAATTTATAGGTCTTTTCATTAATGATTTTATCATTTTTTTTTCAAACAAACCAAAAGGGGGAGAATATTAGAACAATGGTGATCTGCACGGATATAAAATGGTGTATTTTTGTCAATCATTTTTGAGTTAATGAAGGCTTTTAAACTTGTTTCCAGAATGATGAAAATAAGTTTTATTCATGCATTTGTGATAGTTTTCCTAATAGATAGGCCTTTTATAGAATGACTAGTTTAAAAAACACAACCATGCTTCTATATTTATCCTAAAATGTGAATCCGGAGGTGAAATGATTCATATAAATGATAAATATTTACAATATGGCGATTTTCCCTATAATTATTCCACTAATAATAATTCTCTTCTTCAAATATTTTGATAATTGATAAATCACTATATATTTGTGTAATACATCTATGAATGTTTTCATGTGTGAAACAGAAACACTATAAATGCTAATATTATATGAATCTAATTCTTGATAAATAGGGAAAAAGTTTCAATTAATGAACATTTCATTTTATAAAATATAAAATTTTCACAAAAAATTGAATTTTCAAAGAGTACTGGATGTTTTTCAAAAAAGATATTATTTTAAAAAATTAGTATAAACTACAATGATATTAAGAAGATATTATGAAAAATGTTAAAGAATCATATTCAATCTATATTAATAAATTTAATCGTTAAAATATATTCAAATAAAAAGGTAACATTTAAGTTGTTATACAAATAAATTCTTAAATCGAAAATGTGATCCAATGGGAGTCAATGTAAATGATATGAGGTAGGTATTGTAATGCACTTGAATTATTTTAATCTTAGTGTGATGAGAACATAGTTTCCATGAAATAAAATTTATAAAATATAAAATCTTTTAAAGCATAATAGATCTTTTTATAACTGAAATGATGTCATATTATTTTCATTGCTCTATCCCTTATCATTTAACTATGTTAAACTTTGGTGTTTTATTAATATATATGTTCTTTTGTACGATGATTTCACAATTTAATTATAGATGTTTAATGTGTTTCTAACTACATGGAAACATGATCCACTTAATATAAAGACAAAATTAGACATCCAAATCCACCGCTACACACTAATGGTATTCCTAGGTAAAGAATTATAAAAATCTCACTCCTCCATCCCCAACTACGTATCCAACTCATACACAACCTCATCTCCATCCTCTTGTCTCTTATTAGTTTTATGTTGAGGATTCACAGTATCATATTATTTTTATTTAAATATACATACTATATTTTTTAAGACATATATCATCATCAAAGTGCAATTAATCATTTTTGGGTATTGATACATGACATTACTAATATATAACCTATGATATCATTCCCCACAAATGAATTCACTATAGTTTACCAAAGTATTAAACTTTTTTTCTACATTAGGTAGCTATTCATTTCTGAAAATTTTAAACTGATTAATTTATATATATATTAAATCCATAATTTATTGTTAGTGATAAATTTATTCTTAAATTTATATTATATATATATTCTATAGTAAAATATTAATTTTGAAGATACACTATATAGATAACAACATTCAAACAAAGCTAAAAATTTAGATTCTACTTCTTATAGAAATTATAGATTATCAATAATTCATATTTTATATTTAATTTTTATGATTATCCAATGTTGTATAATATTTGTGGTCATGATATTAATATGATGTTTTTAAAGAGGGATAACATGATATTGTAATAGTATATATGTTAGGCTTCAATATGATATAAGTCTATTACATATAAGATGATTATCAAATTTATTTCAATTATATGAAATTCAGGAAAATAAATTCATATGTCTCTTTTTTATCAACCAATCATATAGATGATGTATTAATTATTATAATGCATCAGTATATGTTTTTTATCTTATAATTTATTTCACCCATTATGATTTCAATCAAGATACAAAAAATAATATTTTTTATTTGTGATAGACTTCAAAATGATGAAATTCATGGGTGGATTCTTCCTTATTATAAATTATATAGAAAACAATTTGTTTTTAAATACTTTATCTTTCAAAACATAATTATATCTAAAAATATATTTTTACTTTTTACTAAACATTGGACGTTTTTTGATTTTTTTAATAAGAATTTAGCATAATGATAATGTTTCATACATTTTGATGTGAAAGTGAAATTTATTAATGTATTCAACATTTCTGTTTTATTTTTTCAATACAAAAACATAATACTGAATTTTAATTTTATACCATATATTATATTTTCAAATTGGGTAGGGGATTACATTAGAGAGAGATCATAAAAGACGAAATAGAAGATCAAATAAGTTTCGGAAAAAAGAATTCTCATTTATAATTACTACATTATGGAGGAAAAAATTAAATTATATTTTTATTTGAAATCCAATTTTGAAAATTATCATTCATCAAAAGATAGCGTATATTATTATAGATATTATATTCTACGATTTTTTTTCAAATAATTTCAACAAGGACTGTAACAAAAATTGAAAATATTAAACATTATTCTAAAAATTTCATTAACGTATATTATAATTAATTTGAAAATAGATATTGTAGTACTTCATTTTCAATTTTACCACTTTCATTGCCCTCGTTATTTTTTTTGGAAAAAGAGATATATAATTTTCATGGATAATTGGAGGTTAATTTCATAGGAATAATTGGGGTTTTATTTATTTATAAAATATTTTAAAGATTTTAAATTTAAATTATAATGATGAAATGAACTAAAAATGGTTTGAAGTAAATTTTTATTTTGAAATGGTATTATTTCAGTTTTAATCGTTATTTTTGTTTTTTTACTGCGATAATATTTTTGGGGAAATAACATTTAAAATAAATATTGTAAAAAAAATATCTCATTACTTCATCTACTGTATAACCTGTGTGACTTAATTTTTTTATTTGTGTTCGTTATACAACAGCTGACATTAAAATTCCTTCCTGTTATAAAATTTTAAAATACTTTCTAGGATAATATATTTTATAATAAAACTAATAGTTAGTTATTCAGATTTTTTATTTTAATTAATATGGAAAACCTATCTACAACATCATTTACTATGAAATAAAAATTTAGTCCTTGTTAAAAAAATAAAACACGATGTTGAAACCCTTTTTTCACTAGTGATTGTTCATGTCCCTTCATGTTTATTAGAAACCATGGAAACTACATTTTTGTGTTTCATATAAAAATGGTACAACATTATGGGAAACAATTATGAAAATTATATATAGAAAAATTGTGCCTTGGAATCATATGCTTTGATAAATAGTTTTATTCAAGAACACATCAATAGTATAATTTATTATAAAAATTATATCATTCAAAAGAAATAGAAACCATTTAAAACCCTATATTTAATATAGGAATTTTACTATTTATAAATTTAATTTACCTATGTGGAATACTAAATAACTATCATTTCATGTTTTTTGACTTATGCTATAACCAATAACCATTAATGTATTTATAAATCTATTCCCCCTTAACATGGTGTAACAATGTTGGAAAATTTCACAATATAAAAGACAACCTTATCTAATGGACAATCTATTCCACCAGTAATAGAAAATAGATAACATAACTAGAGAATAAATTTATTTATTTTTTTATATAGTAAAAGGGGAAGGTTTTTCAGAAGTATATTTTCTATGGGGAGATGCTGATAAATGGTGGTAATTTAATAAAAATACTAACAATGAGAAATATATAGTGAGTATAAAAAGTAACTCTTTTAAGGTGACATTCCATTAGAAGTAAAATCCTTGAGGAACAATTTCATCTATAAACAAATATCATATGTTATAGACAAAAGGAAGAGATAAATATTTAGGATTATAAGGATAACTTTAAATGGTTTTCAAGACATCATTCAGACTACATATTAAATCTATAAATAAAGATTTATCACTTCTTGGATGGGATATATCCATGAATTCAAAGGTAACTCTACTCTCAAAATGTTTCAACATATGGGGAGATAGTTTGAAGTTATATAACAACTATGAATGAATTATCCAATTAATTTATTTCACAATTAAATCAAGATAATCATATGTATTATGAGAACTATATAATATTTCTAAGGAGAAAAAATTAATGGAAGAATTTAAAATATACAGAAACTATACAATGAATCACCCTTGAAAGTTTTCAAAAGGTAATGATAGTTTTCTATAAGTTTATATATAAAGGAAATAAAAATGATAAATGAAAATGAAATAGAGAGTTCATCAATGTACAATTATTTTACATGATGTATATTATCTTAGTTCAAATAAATCCTCAATGAATCATGGGGATCTACATCAAAAGTGTTCATGGGAGAAAAACAAGTATTATTAAGTTACATTAGTTAATGTTGATGTACCAAAAGATTTCATAGTGTATAATTTTACAATACAATTTGTCTTTCATATTATATTTATTTATTATGAATCAAAAATTTCATATATATAATTGATATTTTCTATTAATATTGAATCATTGCCTAACACATTAAAAAATTAATTTAATTCCAAACATCGAGTATAAGTATTATTTGAATGAGTATATATAATTAAGTTTCTATTAACATAAATTGATATTATCTAATTTAATAAATAATTAATATAACTATTTTCGGATTTTACATGATCCATGTGATGGATTTTATCTTAATGTTTAATGAAATAATTTACAATTGAGAGAAGGTTATGATTTTTGAAGGAGGAATACAATATTTATTTATATGAGAGATTTAATTATTTTTCTCTTATATTAAACCATCTCTATTATCTCATATTAATCAAATTAATATCAAATAATAAGGAAAACATAATCATTATATGTGATTTATATCCTAAGAAATGAGGATGTAAAAATTGTGCAAGAATACATTGATGTTTTAAAAGTGTAATTACTTAGACATCAACCAAAATATGATAATTAAAGTTCTATTGAGCATATCCCAAATGGAAATCCCAATTATAAGCCTACATATTGAATCATATACATGGAACTAGTGGATTGAATAAAACACTACAATACTTGTTTAATAAGTGACTCAAACACCCAACTATTTCACCATGGGGATCCCCAATCCAATTTTTAAAAAATATGTATGGGTCTATGTTGTTTGGAATAATTTATTAGGAAATTAATTATATTTATATAATTAATATACATCCTTAACAATGGATTGGTTCTTTATTTAATCAAATTAGATGTTCTTCGTACTTATTAATGATCAATTAAGATTTTGAATTTCTTCAAAAGAGTTAAAACAGATTCCCTATCAAATTAGTAATTCATCTATAGTTTATATGTATTTGATGAAAATAGTGTCCAAGGATTACAAATAAAAATATACAGTTATTTATTGATGATATATATATATATAATCTAAAATATAGGTAGGACATGAGAACAACTTGCAGAATTTTTCTTGACACCCTTAGAGAAAATGTGTTATATAAGAATTTCAGGAAGAATGATTTTTATCCCCACAAGTTTATTCTTATTGAAATATTATCTATAATTATTAGATATTTATAGACCCATAAATTTATAGGGTTTTCAATGAATGATGGACACTAATGAATATAATCCTGGTACAATAGTTTTATGGTTTAACAGGTTAATCTCAATAGTTAGTTCATAATTACACCTAATAATCGAACCCATCAACCATGTAAACATGTAAATTGGTCAAATAAACTAGTTCAATAGAGTGTTAAGTATTTTTTTATGAACATAATATGATATTATATGTTGATTTTTTAATGATAACATGAATCAATAGGAGAGAATAGATTCACCTTGAAGAGACAAAATTTCTATTTATTCCTTTAGGTAGAAATGACAGCCATATAATTGTGTATTTATTGACCCATTGGTTTTTGAACATTGTATTACCTCTATAAAAGTGATAATTTTTGAAATATTTGTTGGAGCTGGAGAAATTTACCATAGCAGTATACCTTATATAAAGATAAGATGATCGGTGGTGGGAATTTTTTAGAAACATGAAACCAAAATGGATATGGATGTTGTGGAGTGGTAATAGTTGTGGGGAATCATTTTTAAAAACTATTTTACATATATGATGTGAAAATATAGAGATTCAATTCCTAGAGCTAATGTGGAAGGAAAATTAATATGTGGGATGTTATGCGATGATTTCTAGATGACATCATTGATTCACCTCAAGAGTTGTAATGGATACTAAGATGATGAATGATAGTTTATAATATGTAATGACACACTGTCAACATAGAAATTAATAGAATCAAGAATATGAAAACTATGTTGAGACAGTGTAGAGTTTATGCATTTTGAACAGGATTTGGGAGAGGTGCTTTGGTCAAAAATATCGAAAGAAACTTTTATATAAATGGATTCAAAATTAAGGAATAAATATGATCATGGAATATGTAGAAGGAAGGTGAAACATCCTAAATTCAATAAATAAAGGGAATTTTAATTAGGGAACTAATTATAGAATAATTTAATGCGATGCAATTTTGGACAAGATGAGAATATATCTTGGAACATTCATGGTGAGTTGAATCCTCAACTTGTCAAACATAAAAAAATGGAAGAATGTGTCAGAAAAAATTAAATATCAATGCTTCAAGAGTGGATAGCATGGGAACATTTCCAATAAATGTTCATATTATTAAATAATGGAGGGAAACCACTATTAACCTCAGCGTAGACCGATAGATCAAGTTCTGGAATTTATTATCATGATGGGTGAAGTAGGGGATCCAAATATATGTGGTAGTAGGTACCATTGTTGAGATATCAAAGCTAGCATGTAAATTGTTTGAAAATTTTCTACATATTTTAATATTTAATCGATTGTTTTGAATAATATAGAATCAATCCATGACATTATGTATGTAGAGTTATCATTGAGGGGTTTTGGAGGGATTATCCTTGAGTAAACAATGTATATAAAATATATTATTAACTTTTATGCGTACATGATCATGAAAAATCATATTTACATTACCATGGTGGAATTAAAAACTATAATCAGGATGGAAATTCTCTAAATTCATGATTACAGGTCAACTAAAAAGGAAGGGGAATAATAGTTTTCCTAAATGTATATCCTCCAGTTAATTTCAAAGGATATATATATATTAGCCTAACCCCTTTCTTGAATCATCTCCCATATCATTTTTTATATAGATGATATTGGAAGAGGGATAATGAAATGAATATATAAAGATAGAAAATTTCTGCATAATTAAGAAATATGATGATGTATTTTTGGCAGAGTTACATAGACCTATTATGAAAAGACAGTTAGATATCACAATTGTCCTCATACTTGGATCTAAGCTAATGTCAATGACACTATTTATAATTGAAAATGTGGGGATATAGGAAAAAAATAAATAACATCAATATCTTATGGATATGTGAATTACTAACCAACTGTGTCTAATTAGAGTGAACTTTTTCTCTTTTTATATTAAGAAGGATGGATCAATACATTTATGCATTGATTATTAAGAATATAATGTGATCATAATGAAGAATAATTACCCTATCCAAAGGACTAATTATTTATTTAATCAGCTTTATGGGGTTCAATTCCTATTCAAGACTAACCTTTGATATAGATTTCATTAATTGAGGGTGAATAAAGAATATATTCAATATAATACCTTCCAAATAAGATATGTGTATTATGAGTTTTTTTATTCAATATTTCTTGAATAATTATACTTCTATATTTATGGATTTTATGAATATAATATTTAAGGAATACCTTGAAAATATCACTGTTGCTTTTTAATTATATTATGATATATTTCAAATTATATAGTGAGAGTGAAGATCATATAGGTTTTATGTTGAAAACTATAAAAAAGGAAAATATAATCTGAAAATTTATAAAATAGAAATTCTAGTTATAACATTTTGTATTAGTGGGCACATTATAAACAATTAAGGGATATCCATTAACCTTAGGAATAAACATTTAATAGAAGAGTTTCATCATCCTACAACAGTAACTGAGTTTATTATTTTATGTGGTTTTGGATTATATTATTGGAGTTTTTGAATAACTTTTCATGAAATTATAATCCAAAGGCCATTTATTCCAAAAAATTATCTATGCTTGTCTGGATAAAGGTGTGTGAAGGAAATTTCCAATAACATAAGAAGAGATTTGTTACTTCACCCATGTAAACTCTACCCTCTATTAAAGAAATATTTGTTATTTATAGTTGTGAATCTCTGAAATGGATTGGATGAATCCTCATGAAAAATGACTAGGTGGTCAATTATGTATCTCAGCATTGAAAGCCTCATGAGAATAATTATCCTATGAATTACTGGGAGGTTGAATTAGTTATATTTTCATTCATGATATCGGGGATATATCTTTGTGAATAAAAATGTGATATATAAATAGAAACCTTGAGTTAGAATTATATATTCTCAAAAAATGAAATAAACTAGAGACAAAGGAAATGGTTAAGGATTCTTAAAGTCTATGATTACTCAATTCAATAAGACCATAGAAGATTAAAGAAACACATTGATCAGTTAATTAATAAATTCCATGTTGTACTAGAAACAATGAGTGTTCAAGGATATCCATTGGTCAAAATCATAGTAATTATGGACATGGGAATCAAAAGGAAAAAGACCCAATCAACCCTATCCAAAATTATTTCACAACCATCATTACTAGATAAGATCAATAGGGATCAATGTAAATTTACTTTGATACAAAATAAGATAGTAGATTTTACAACTGGGAGGTTTCATATGTTAAATAAGAATCAAGAAGGTGTACTGAAATTTGGTATAAGAATATGTGTCCCATATACCCCATAGATAAGAATGAGTTGATTGGGAGAATCTCATATCTCTACTTTCTCTATACATACTATAATTTCTTAAATGTATAGGGACCTTTGTGATCATTATTTCTCGAATAATATGGAATGGGATATTTCTGTCTACCCTGAAAGGTACTTAGTGTATCAATAAGTGAAGGTGGATTGAAAACTACCTAATGGGGTATTAAAGTCACTACCCTTACCAAAAAGGAATTAGGAATATATATATATATGGACTTCATCACTCGTCTACCATGAACCTCCAATTAAAACAATGTGATATGGGATATAATGGATCAACTATCATAGATTTCTCTTTTCATCGCTATTTTGAAAAATTTCCTTCTTGGAAAACATTCAATGATATCCATAAAAGAATTGGTGAAGCTATATGTGGTGCCACTTTATATCAAATTTAATTGTGATCCATGGTTTTTGTCTAAATTCTGTAAAATTATTCAATATACTCTGAATACATAATTGAATTTTGGTATGTCTTATCACCCCAAAATGATGGCCAATCTTAATGAAATATTTAGACACATTATAAATTATACGAATATTATATATATAATTCAAAGTTGGATGGGATAAACACCACCTATTAGTTGAGTTATCATAAAACAATATATTCTTCTGGAGTATTAAAATGGAACCATATAAAGCTCTATACAATATGTGATGTAAAAATACCACTAGTTGGGATGAAGTTGGAAGAAGTGTTATACATAAAATCATTAATTAGACCTAGAGTTTGATGTGTTATAAATTGTTTTCTTTTGGATGTTACTATGGAAGAGAGACATGTGGTTTGGAATCAAAGGGATGATTAGAAATAGGTATATAATATAAGAGTATACCTATAGGCAAGATCATTTACCAAATTTGGATCATGTTTATGATGTATTCCATGTATCTCTCGGGAGATGTAAATACCTAATACCCTACATGTACTGAATGTAGAGGTGGTATAGTTGTAACATGATATCTATAATGAGGATAATCATGTTGAGATATTGGACCATAGAGTTAGTGTAATTCACAACAAGACTACCCACCATGTTAATCTGTTCTGGATGAATCAAAAATATATAGAAGAAACCCACGAACTAGGGGAGAAAATGATAAAAAACTACCCCCGAATTTCCACAACCAAGGGAAGGAGTTGAAATTTCAAGGATGAAATTTCTTATGGGGGGAATAATGCAACGACCTATGATTTTTAACTATTATTTGTTTCTTGAATAAATATATGTTATATATGTTATAATTTTATACAAATTCTAGATATTAAGAAACTAAAAAAAATTTATCCCATTAATAATGATCATTATATTATAAATTTATAAAACCAATTTAAATATAAAACACTATATATAGAAAACAATTAAAATAGAATAGTTAAAATGGGAAAATACGTATCACCCCAAAATGCTAGATTCATCACCCCCAATCCCTCCATTATTGAAATGAAAATATATATTAGTAAGACAATCAGTATCATATGAAATGAAAATATATCCTTATGAGTAATTATTGTGAAGAAATTTTTAAATAATAAAGTTATATTTATAGGGTATAAATTGAAATATGGAAGTTGGGATTCAACCGTTATATAACCATTGGTCAAATATGACCATCATTCAATATAACTGTTGGTCAATTTGACCTTTGGAAATAATACACATGGGTGAAAATTTTACCATTATAATTAGTGTTTATAAGTAGTAATTAAAATGGATAATTGATGAAAAAAGAGATATGATTTCCTTGACCAATAGGGTCATTCCCATTGAATCCATTTTTTCAAAACATGAGAGGGAGGTTGATGAACTGGAGTTACCCCATGACAAATCCCAGGTAAAAATTCAACAACTCGATCATTAATAAAATATCCAATGGGATAGAATAATGTTAGTAGAGTTTACCACTTGATCGATTTTAGTCAATTCACCGTATGATGTTACCACCATCTCACACCAAAAAATTACGAAGTACATAAGAGTAATTAGGGGATAAGTGTCTAGAATTTAGTTTATTAAAGAGTAATTTCCTTTGTATAAGTAAAATTATTGTTCTATAAATTCCATTAAAATAATAGTTTCACTTAATATAATATATGTTTAATTGAGATGAATTTGAGAAATTTTTTTTAGATTAACTGAAAATATATATGATTTTATAATAAACATAGGTATTCTGTATATTTTTTTTTCAATGAAATATAATTTTAAGTACTTTATTATATAAATATAAATGTTAAAATAAATTATTTATGGCTTGGGAATGTTTTATTGTCTCAAAAATTTGATTGTGTATTAAAAAATACTAGTTTTCAATAAATCAGGGTTTTTATATTTAAAAGACATAATTATCTTATTTAGAGAATTATTATCATAAAATAAAAATTATATTTGAAATTAGATCCTTGAAATTACATTACTGTTAATTTTTGATAATTTTCTAAAATGCATTATTTTTCAATGAGTATTAAAAAAATATTATCGGGTTTACAATATGTTTTCTGACATCATATTTATTTCATAATGGTTTAATAATTAATTATGAACAATAAAAGACATATAATACATTATTTTATTAATATTACGTGTTTTAATATATTTTAATCACTTTACAAAATTATAATTGACAGTCCAGTGTCTAAAATGTAAATTTTTATTTTAACAACACCACTTTGTGGAAAATTTACATTTCCATTCTAAAAGATTTATTAAAAATTATATTTAGTTCTCTTGGAATAAAATATCATAAAATGTGACCTAAGATTCTAATAACATGGGAAAACATGGTTGTTCGAATATTTTTTTAGTTTCAACCACCTAGATTTACATGAACTATATTTTGTAACAATGAAACAATTATTTTACAGTTGTTATTAATACCAACCGATTTCACCTTCCTCGTTCACGCCCAATCCATCCTCCATTATTTTCTTGGGATTATTCACCCCAATTAGTGCCACCAAGGAGTCCTCAATCCCTAAATATTCCAATACCCATGTTTTTGGGGTAACTCTTCATGGTAAGGGAAATCTACACTTCTCTTTTCCATTCAGTCCCCTATTTGTAGTATGTATTCCAATATCCAAAATAATTTATTATTTTCAAATTTCTATTATCCAATTACTAATAGTAAAATTATTTTATCAATGGTGGACCTTTGTTCCCACTCATTTACCCTTTCATAAAACCACTTTATAAAAATGACATGTTGAAAAATTTAAAACACAAATTTTTCTCTTTAATATATGAAAATATCATTTATTATCCTATGCGAATATCCAAAAGTCTTTATTTATTCATGAATATTCACCTAGTTTTAAAAAAATATTTAATTGTTTACGGATACACATATATTGAACCAGGAATTCCTTTTTTTTTGTTTAAATAATGACATAATGATCATGACCTATAGAATTTTTAATTCCATGACTTTGATAATAACCCCATTCATTATTCTCCATAGGTAATTAATGATTTTACTTTTATGATATTTGTGGTTAACATTAATTTTTAAGTATTAAGGGTACACCCCGATATTGATCCAATCAATTGGGTAAATAATTTAATCTCTAAATAAAAGTTGTTCTAATATACCTTCATAAATAACATTTATAATTTTCAGTTATGATTCCTTGGTGAGAAACATTGGTGATATGCTTATTAATTTAACATTTTAACCTTGTAACCATATTTCCATGTTATGATTAACATTATAATTATTATGATATTCCTATTATTCATTCATTATTTTTATGGATCATGTTTATATTGATATGTCTCATAATAAATACCATTATGTCTCCCTTGCTTATTCCCTTACTTGGGATTATGCACACCCTGTTCCTTTAATATATGAGCATTAGATTTGAGATACAGTAAAAGTAACCTATAGTGAACCAATGAAAATTTATTTCAAGTGGATTAGAATAATGTTTTCTATTTAAATGTTTTATATACCTAATTTTAAAGAAAATAAACATTAAAAGATTGTTCTTTTTCTTCCATGTAATTAACGGCATTTTAATAAAAATGTGGGAGTCCATATTTGTAATTAGAGCACAGTTTAATTATTTGTTGAAATTATGGCTTGAAAAAATCTGTACGATCCTTAAAAAAATTATAAATATAGGAAACATCATTCTATTTTTGAAAGTATTATGTATGAATTTCCAAATAACATAATCCCCTATATAGATACTAATTGTGGATGTGGTTTTCCCATAGAAGTAGCTGTCAATAGCACCGAAAAAAACACTGAATTTATTTAGACTCACTCTAGAACTGGTGAAGAAAAATGGTTCTTTCTTCACACCAAGTTTTCTTCTCTTGGGTTATATTTTTGGTTGATCAAAATATATTTCTTAACCATTATGATGGAAATATAAAAAAATGAATTGTTATTAAATGAATATAATATTTATCAATGATTTTTTAAGACATAAACCACACTAGAATTATAAATTTCAAATAAGTAACCCATTTTTCACTACAAGTTTCTTATTTTAGAAATTTTTTTGTAAATTGGATGAATCACATAAGGGATGAGTGTAATGAATGATTAACTAAATACCTTTTGATGGATAGTTGAATGGAAAACATATTGAGGATAATGGATCAACTGTCTCATGTATTGGATAGTAACTTATGTCATGCGGAGTGGCCAGATTCACCTCAAAGGGAACAAATTTTCATTGAGTCATGTATGTGTCAATGACCACATACTTTTAGTGGATCTACTAACCCATTTATTTAGAAAAAAATGGATTACCTATTCAAAAAAATGTTATTTTGTGTACTCTATTTTCATGAGCTAAATAAATTCACCCAATAAGAATACCACATAGATAGAGAAGTTGACCGGTGGTGGACACATATTAAAAATGGGAATCCATGTAGGGAGGACGATGATATTAATTTAGAAGAGTTCGGGAAAACCATTTTCAGTTAATATTTTCCCTGTTCAATATTGAAAAAAATGGATAAGGAATTCTTATTGGGGATGATATAGGAAAATGAATCAGTGGTAAGCTATGATATGAAAATTACAAGACATACTCAGTAAAACTCTATAATTTACATGGATCCTAAGGTAATAGTTGATAGATTATTTAGTGGAATGAGCTACCGTAAATGGAGGAATTCTTCAAATATGGAGTATAAATGATATTTGGAGATATTATGGAGTGTTGTGATGGCTTAAAATTATTTTGGAGTTGTTTAGATGTCACATAGATCGAATTAAAAGAAGAGTTTAGTGGATCTGTAGTAAGTAAATCATTTGGATCATATAATACAAGTAAAGAAAGTGTGGCATACCACATAAAATAAATGTTGTAATAAGCATTCATCAAATTTCATTATTTAGAGTGGAATATTGAAAACATATGGAAGGTATGGCCATGTAGCTCTTATTATTCTTAGTGAGGTGAAGCCTCAACTCATTAATAATAATGAAAAATGGAAATTGGTAAAAGGCCAAAACTTATGTTCAATTATTCATGTGTGGAAAGATTGATAAATTTTCAAATAAATCATAGAATCATGAGATAATCAAGGGAAACCTTCATTAACCTCACCATAGGAAAATGGAGATTGATCGGTAATTGGATATCATGATGGTTAATATAGAGGTTCCAAATGAAGTATTTGTAGGTAAAATAATTATTATCTAAAAGCTAGAATGTACTTTGTTTGATTATGTTTCTATGAATGACATTATGTTTTCCATGTTTATAAATAATATATAATCAGTCAACAATATCTTATATGTTTTGTTATCAATCATCACTTTTAAAGGGATTTTTCTTGAATCAAATGGGTATAAAAACTATAGAATCAACTTTGGTGAGTTAAATCTCATCACAAATCATGTATTTAATCCAATATAAGATTTTTTAATATACTAGGGATGGATAAGATCTCATTGTCTAATTATAAGGTTATCTATAGAAATAAGGATATATTAGTATTCTTAAATAGAAATTGTATAGTTATTTTGAACTGATAGATATCTTAGCCTCATGTTTTTCTAGAACCACCTACCATATCTTTATTTATTGAGTTGACCAGTGAAGAGGAATAATTTAATGAATGTATAAATATAATGAATTTCCACATAATTTTTTAATACATTTATGTATTTCAAGAAGCGTTACCTAGACCTCCCCAAGAAATATAAGTAGATTTCTTCATTGAACTCACACCTGGATCCAATACATTATCAAGCACTCTATATAGAATTTAAAATGTGAAGTTCGATAAATAAAAGAAACAATTTCATGTTATTTTTTCAGATTGTATTTATCCATCAAAGTGTGTCACCTTGGGGATAAGAAATTATATTCGTAATGAATAAGGATTGAACAATGCTATAGAAACCCATGACTTTTACATAAAACATTTCATGATTTTAAGCATAATTAATCATCATAGTACAAGCCAAGGATTGTTATGTTTAGTGTCTTGGAATACAAGGTACATATAACATAAAACATGGGGCTAAAAAACACTTATTTATTTAATCTCCATAAAGAGCTTATAACTTCATTTGATCTCTTACATATGTATTGGGTACCCTGGGGAACACATGAACAAAGGGATGAGCTAAAAATCCCAATAAAGGAATGAACAAAAGGATACATCTCAAGCACATGAGTTAAGAGGCATGACATAATGATATCCAAAGAATGAACCTTATGAAATCATTTAATATAAGCATGGGGTCATATAAACATGGAATCATATAAATGTGGAAGAATCATAAATCTTATCTTTAGTATCGGTCAAGGCTAACCGCCAATCCTGTTTCCCATTTCAGTACGGGTCAAGGCTAACTGCCAATCCTGTTTCACATCGCATCTCATGAGACTCATCCTTACCCAATGCATTGGAGTGCTATATGGGTGAACCCATCTCAACATTTTCATGTATATTCTTTCCACATAAATATTCTTACCACATATACAATCATACACAAACAACCATTCATAAATATAAAGGTACCCATGGAAAGAATTGGGTACCACCATCATGACATAAACCATAACCAATGGGAATATCACGAAAGTGTCCATGAAAGGAAGGGATTAGAACATACATGGACATTCATAGGGTAAAATAGGAATATTACAAGGTAAGTGGTGTCAAATATAAGTGAAAACATATATAAAGGTATTTTAGAAACATTATTATTAAAACATTTTTTCGGTTTTAAGGAAAACACTCTAGAGCTTTTCAAATAGAAAAGATGAAATTATTTTATATAAAACCAGAATTGAACCAAGAATGTTTTCATAATAGAAATACTGATTTTATAAATCCAATGTTGTTTTAAAACATAGGATATAGAGCACATGAAATTTGGTTAAAAATTTGGGAAGTCCCCTTAAAACAGGTTGGCTTATTGGAAAGTTTTAAGGAGGGAATCTTTCAAAATCATAAATATATCCCCGAAAGAATGTGATGAAAAGAACATGATATAAGATTCTTTTAAAAATAACCAGAATTCATAATAATCACATAGATAGATAAGATAAAACCATTTTGAAAGAAAGATAAGGCAACCCGAAAGAACAAAGAATGTTCAGGTAGAATTCGTTACGATTTTATCGGCATGGTGTCGAGTGTGACCAAGAGGGATTGATGAGAGAAAAATGGGTTTTATCATCACTTATAAATACATAAGGAAATATAGGTGAGGTTATTAAACATACCCCATAATTTTAAAGTACACATATAAAGGCATAGTATAGAGGACAATCTTGATTAAGTGAGAAAAGGAGAGGATCCCTTACCACAAATCTGGTGGTGTTTTCCATTTTTTATTAATGTCCTGAATAAACAAATTAGGATTATTAATTCATAATTCCAGAAAATCTTATATATGAAATTTATTTATTATAACCCTTTTTAGTTCATTCAAATCCTTTTTGATTATTTATAAGGTTCAATTTCATTGTCCGGGCTCGTTTGTTTACTTGGCTTTAAAAGATCGGTTCACTTATATTCAAGTTTGGATTATATGCAAGATGAAAATTGGTTTTCCAGAATTAAAGTTAAATTATTTAGTTAATATACAGGAGATTAAATGGTTTTAATTTTAATTAGGTTACTTAGAGTGTTGTCAAATTATTATATATATAACCTTAGTGATAACCGTTTTTGTTAATCGGTAGATTTGATTACAAAGAATGTGTTTTTCATTATAACTTAATTCCATTTGTACCAAAAGATTACAGAACAAAAAATAGGATATATTAAATAAATAATAATATAGTTAAACCATTTCACAAATGGTTTCATGATTTTAATTAAAGATAATAATAGAAATTGATAAACCGCTGTCCTTGAATGTGCTAAATTAGCACATCTCAAATGGTGCTTTCATTTCTTTCAAATAAAAGGGTGGAGAAAGGAGAGAATATAATGAAATTTACCACTAGCATAAAGATATTCCATTACTTTTATGCTACTGGATTTATCATAATATTATGGTGAAGGGGCGTGGGGAAAGAACTGAAAAAGAAAAGAACTTAAAAGAAAAGAAGAAATTTGGGAAGAGGAATTTACCTCTTGAGACTTCCTCTTTTGAGAACCTCTTAAGGGGCGAGGTTTTGGTATTTTGAGGAGGCTGAGAGATTTTGGACGTGGGATAGGACCTTGGGGAGATATTTGGGAAGAATTTATAGAAGTCTTGGAGCTTTAGAGGAGTGGAGAGAAGAGGGAGTGAAGGGGGGGTTTTATAGTGGAGGAGAGGAGGGATTTAATGATATTGTAATCCTTAATTTATTATTTCTTCAAAATACAAAGAATATTAAGTATTCCATGACCAAGAATAATAAATGGGTCATGTGAATTCGAAACATGTGAGGTTAAATCAACCATTATTCTAGTAATAGTTTTTTCAGCCTATAATGTATATATACGGTAAATTACCGTATTTTACTATTCATAAAAAATTCAAGTATTTCAGAAAAATCTCAAAAATTCACCCTAACCATTTTTCGATGTGTAGAATCCCAAAATTTAGTCCATTTTTCAAAATTATTTTTCTAAATATGATTATTTTAATATTTAATTAAAATCATAATTTATTATCAAAACCCAGTTTCAAAACCCTCATTAACTCATTCTAAAATATAGGTATATTGCACTTCCAACAAGAATATTATTTTTATACCACCATAGGTGAGGTTACTATTCATTAGTGTATATAAATATTCATAAGTTTATGTTACTATTCATAAGGGTATGTTACTATTCATCAAAAATTACTTTTGTTTTATTTGACTCCAAAAAACATCTTGAACACAACCGTGTATGTCATATTTTCAAAGTTCTAAACACAGAAGTGACATACTTATGATTATAGGTCACTTATCACTTATTAGTTCATTATTTTGTGATTTTATGTTATATTTATAAGAAGGTAATTTCCATTAAAAACATTGGGTCGTTACCAATACAACTATGCAGTTATTATAGATAATTTAATTGGATGACAATGGATAATAATTACTATCTCCTATGGATTGATACTTTTTTTGATGAGATTAATGTGTCTCATTTTATCTCCATGATTGAACTTTGATATGGTTATCATAAATTGATGGTGAAGAATGAATATGTTCTAATAACTACCTTCTAAATAATATAATATAATTATGAGTTTGTTGTTATGATCTAAAATATATCTAATTGTCTTATTATATTTATAGATTTTAGGAATATAGTCATTAAGGACTACCATGAATAATTCATGGATAATTTGTTGATGAATTTAGGATATATTCTAATATTCAATAAAAGAATGGGGATCATATACGGTTTATATTGGTAACTATAATCATTGAAAATCTATTTGGGAAATTCATAAAATGGGAATTTTGGTAACCATAAGTCATTTTCATGGGGGATATCATAATAATGGAAAGAATCATAGTAGAACCTATGAAGACAAAGTCTATATAGAAATGGCCTTATATTATAAAAGTGATTGAGATTTTTCATTTCCTTAGTTTAGATGTATATTATTCGAGGTTTTTGTAAAACATTTCAAGAAATTCTTATCCCCAAACCTAGTTAACTCAATTAGGACTATGTTCATATAAGAAAATGAGTTTGAGGAATGTTTGCAAGAACTGAATAAGTGATTTTTTACACCCCCATATTAATTCTTCCCTATATCGGAGAAGGATTTTTTTATATATGGTGACACATCACTGGATAGGATTGGGTGCATCCTCTAGAAATTAAAAAAGGTGATCACATATATATATTGACATTTAAAATAATTTTTATAATAATTATCCAATTCAAGATTTAGATAAGAAACCCACTCTATATTATCCATGGGTTATAAAAGAAATAATTTATTATGATCTATGTGGTCCATAATAATTAATACATGTGAATGGTATTGTAATAACCCGGTATTTTATAAGATATATTCTATTTAATTTCTTTCATATCTTCTGTTGTATAATACACCAAGATTATCTTGCGCTATACGCAACACCGTATTAGCTTGTAGTATATGCAACACTAATCCTGGATCGTGTTACACACAATTTCATGTTTGTTTGATAGTAGTTATTCTACAAAACATTGAGTATATATATATATATATATTCAATGTATTTTGTTATACGCAACAACAAAGGAGTAGTTCACCACACACAACCCTGACTTGGCTTGCATTACACGCAATCGCGACCTTCCTCGATAGCGTGTGTTTTATGCAATACCGAGTTTTACTAAACAACGATATATTATTATAATATTATTATGAACTAGCTATTATGAATAGTATTAACTAAATTTTTAATTTTATAACATTATTATTCATCTTACACATTTTCTAGAACATGGTATAAGAACAAAATAATTTTTTCGGGTAAAATAAGTATTTTTCAAAAAATGCAGTTTTGCCGCATTTTGATGGCGCACCCACATTAAATATAGTTTTTGAAATTTTTATAAGTTCAATTTTACAAAATAAAATTATTCTTTGGAATCAGGATATAAAATTTTACCTTGGATAAATTTTTCATATTATTCTGATAACTTTCATATTTTAATGAATAGTAAAAACACGCTATATTTTAATTAAAAACATCTTTTTTCATCGTAATAACATATGTGGTTAAATTATAATATTTAATGGTTTTAAAGTATAAATAGAATATATTTTTACCATTTAATATAATGTATGTCATTAGCATAGATTTTACATTGAATTCGTAGGTTAAATCAATTCAATCTTTTGCAATGTTTTAAACAAAAACCAGTTTTCATTCGACAACGTGATTAATTTTAATTTAATTTCAGCAACTTCTGTGTATTGAATTTGAAAAAATGGATTCCATATTTGGAATCAGTGGGTCCAAATTATTTTAATAGGCTACTTTTTTATTTTTGCGACTTATGAATAGTAACTACGGTAAATTTTATTTACCATAGTTAAAGGTAAATCGGGTAATTAAGGGCGAATATAATATTATAAAATTAACCTAAAACATTATAAAATTCTATTGGATGACTAAAAGTAGACCCATATCACCTAAGGGTCGGATTAGATTCATTTTATGGACTTTTTACCATGAAAATAATTTAATTATTATTAAAACCAAAGAAAGTGACAACATGTCACTCTCTTAAATCTTATAAGTATAATAATTTTAATTTAGTGATAAACTTCATAACACTTCAAACATGAATAGTCTACATAAATATAATAAAATTATCTACATCATGATAATTTATTTAGATTTTTTAGGGATAAAATAATTATCATTAATGGTGATACATTAATGATGCAGAAATTATTTATTAAGTAAAAAATCAGTAATATAGTTTTTATTGAAATAATAATACCCATTAAAAGGCCCCCAAACCTGACCACAACTTATTTTTAGTGTATATATATACCATAAGCATCTAAGTAACTAATATATAACCGTTTTGAGTCTTATAAAAGTGATTATGACACTTATATTATTTTATTTTGAATGATGCCAAAGTTGTCACCATCACAATTTAATAAATATAAAAATTCAAATATTGTGATTTTAAGATGATAAATTCGAGTAAAATTATTATTGTGAGAGGTAATATATGTATCTTCATCATAGGATTTTAGTTTTAATTTTTATGCAACAAATAAGTATATTAAATAATTATACAAAAATGTTGTAGTAATTATTTTATTAAGAGACAAACCAAATAAATGGTTTTAAAAATAATAAAATAAATATTATATGAACTATTTAATGTGATCCTTTAATTTTATAGATACATATGGCCTTTTATGAATCTATTAAAGCTTTTATTTCGAACATATATTCTGTATATATTTTAATTAAATTCATATAAATGAATGGTATCAAAATTGACACTGTTGTTATTTTATAAAAATAACATATTATAAAATTGTTTAAAAATCACAAAAATATTTAAAAATTATAAATTTATATTTATATGGTCTAACATGTTATAAAGTATCCATGTATGGACAATTCAAAACAAATAAGTAATTGTTTGTTATAATTTAATATTTAGAATGTTATTACCACAAATAAAATTAAATTGATTAAGTAAGGATAATCCAAGTTGATAATGTTTAAACTAATTTCCTAACAAGTCTAAATTTTATTGGTTGATGAGATTAAAACCCTATCTCATCTTATATTCGAATATGAGTCATTTTTGAGGTTTTTAAGTGGGGATAGATTTATTATAAATTAATATTTTTTAGATTTCCAAAGGTGCCCCTATCCTCCCTTATAAAAGGGAACCTCCTCCCTCTCTTCCTCACACCAATTTGAGCCTTTAAGCTCAGTAAAAACCTGCCCATTTACCTTATCAACTTCCCTATAAACATCCTATATGTCCTGGTCTTCTTCAAAGACCAATTTTAGGACCCTAAGAGGAGGATTCAAAGAGGCGTGTCCACGAAGAGGTAATATCCGTTACTGATTATTTCAATTTTCTTCCTTCTTCAACTTCTTCTTCTTTAGTTGTTTCAATATGAAGTAATAACATCAGTATCACTAATATAATGATACATTATTATAAGTATGAAACAGCCATATTTCACCATCTATCCATCCTATGGAAAATGAAATCACCGCGCGTGTGTACGTACGGAATACCGTCTCCACGACACGATGAGATTCACTCTCTGTGATAAACATTCAAGAATGATTATAAAGTATATGTAATAAGTAATAATAAAATATATGACATAATAATGCTACTGTATTTATATATATATATATATTTATGTCATATACTTAATTCCATTCAATTCAATAAGGAAACGAAAACAGCGTTCATGCGTACGTATGACCTACCGTCTCCATGAACGGTGTATTTCTTTCCATTTATCGATCTATTATATATATGTATATTATGAATATATATTATATATAAATAATTTTTTATATTCTGTAATTAAGTAATCATGATCTATGTAATCATATGAATAATTACAAGTCAAAACACGGACGACAAATGAAACGATTTTACCCAAAACACTCTTTAACATGGAATTTACAAAAGAACGGGTAATATAAAGTCATAGGTGAACCATATATGAAATAATAACAATGAATATGATTCTTTAATAAGTCAATGACAATATTTAAATCATTATACATGAGGTTTGTATACGTACGAAGCATATCGGACCTAAGGTAAGGGATAATTTTTCAAATCTCATTTTTATCCGAGATTGCTTATTCGTAAGTATTTACTAGGGTTATTGCAATCGTCCATGTCCATGTTTTATAAGAGTGTTTTCATGTATGTTTAAAGTCCTTTTTACCCATTTTGACTTTTACTACATGGTATGTAAGGAATATTTCTTTTGTTTACGTTACGAGGTACTTTTTGACTTTTTCGGTAAAAGTACGAGAAGAATGTTTTTTTAACTTATATGGAACGAATGTATTTTTACGGTTTTATAAAGCCTTATTTTTATGAAGACTCCTCCAGAATATTTCATGAATATTTTCAAAAAAATCCTTTTCTTTTAAAATTGCATGACATTTTGTCAACAGAGAATGATTTGGAAGAAGAAAGGATATTTTCCTCAAGAATTCATTTCAAGTGTTTTATCAAAACCATTTTCCATCTAAGAAGACATTATTTCATATGTATATGTTTCAAGTATAATGTCTCTATTATTTACATGGTTTCACTTTTCTTATGATGAAATTACATCCATTTGTTTTATATGGATTATCTTATGATGGAATGATGTTTATGAAACCCATTTTATTCTTTGGGTTATGATGAATGTTTTAAGTTTATTTTGGGGCACAAGTAAGAATGATTTCATTATGAGATGGGTGAGACCTATATCTCCCTCCAATGCATTGGGTAAGGATTTATATCTCATGAGATAGACATGGCTGGAATGGAAAGTTAAACCGGTTCAGTAATACAGGACTAGAACGAGGAGTGAACTCGATTCAGAAAGGGACTTTGTCCACTAAGATGGTCTTGGCAGCAATTCCTTGGCTAATATGGAAATCATATCATGTGCTTAATGGTTGAAACAATTACAAGTTTTATTCCCATGTTATTTTATCATTCTTAATGTTTCTTTATGATCTATGCCATACGTACTACCATGTTTTATGTCATTGCTCAAGCTATTGATGTTTAAACATTATGTTCATGTTTTTAAGTTCAAATGTATATGGTATGTTTTATTTTATCAATGATTACCCTTATTGAGAATTTGATCTCACCCTTTTTATGTTTTCTATTCCCCAGGATATAAAGAAAGGTTTTAGGTAAGAAAAAAAGGGGAAGATCTTTATGGGAGATGTTGAAGATCTTTCACCACGATTAGAAGATTACGTTCCAAGTTTCCAAAGACACTAAACTATTACAGTCCTTGTGTGTCTGTTTTTGTTATGTATTATGTATTCCACAAAAGTAATGTAATGTTCATGTACGTCTAGCTTTGGGTCTCTACATTTGGTATCAGAGGAAAGGTTTAGTCAACCATTGGAAACTAGGATGCGAAAACGTTAGTGAGATCCCTAGAGATATTTCTAAGACATGTCTAGGGATATCCCTAAGGATAAGTACACGTATAGGATATAGTCCTATATCTACGGTAACGATCATATAATTTAACCTAAGTTGTTAGATATTGAGGGAACTTCCCCTTTACTATGTTGTTTTCCCTAGCATGATTTTTTCCTCTCACACTATTCTTTAAGGGTTTTAGAAAATGGCTGGAAACAGGAAGATTCACGATAATGGAGGATATGACGGACAATGGAATGATATTATTCATGAGCAACCAAATGAAACGAGATTTGGAAGTCCAAACATCATTATTATTCCTAATCATAAATCTCATAATATGATCAATAATCTCAACTTTGGTATGTTTCCCGACTCAGATAATAAGAGAAAGATGGAGTTTCATGATGATCATAGAGGAAAGAAAGTTCAATTTCTCTCATGTAAATCATGTGGGAAGAGGCATCAGGGAGATTGTTTCAAAGGAACTGGAAGATGATTTGGGTGTGGAAAAGAAGGTCATAAAGCCAGTAAGTGAAAAGGAAAAGGTTCAGTTAACACCATGGACAAGGATAATGGTATTGCTACGAAATCAACAATGATTAGATGTTTTAAATGTGTAATGTATGGGAATTATGAAAACCAATACCCAAAAGGAAAATCTCATGAAGAGAATCAGCATGGTCATACGGGGAGTATTTATGTGGATGATGATTAAGAGACTACAAATGAAATATGAGATGAAATAAATGATGAATCTCAGCTAGTGATTTAATAAGTTAGTGGAATGATTGTATGTTTATAAAGAATAATGTATGGTACTATGGAATAAAGAATCATCTAAGGATTGTTACACTATTGTTTTTCCTAAAGTATATGATAGTATATGTTGAATGGTACCGGTAACCATGGAAGGTTATGCAGATATTTTTGGAAAGTATATAATATGCGCATAATGAAGGGATAAGAATATAATGAGATGTTTTATTGTATTCATGAGATCATGACTGATATAAGGACTAAGTGATATTATGGTTTGATTATATAGAAATTTTGGGATTTTGGTATGTGGAAAGAGTTAACTTTTGATAGCATTCATGTTTTCACTAAGGTTAAATGGGTATTCATTTTTCAAGATAATACATGATTAAGGCATTCACATGTTTGTAATTTTACCAACAAGATATATCTTATGATATATGGGGGATAAATGATGGCATTCACATGATTGTTATGTGACATTTCAAGTAATCATTTTCTTTATACTATGAGCTTGGACCGAAGTATTTTAGATAAGCCTAAAGATTGGAATGGATTATTTTGGACATAAGTTAGTATTGTTTAAGGATAGAACTTTTTTCGATATTATTAATGGGATGTTATATTAATGTAGTTTTAGAAAAAGGACAACCTGCAGGACTGGCGACAACCCATCACGTCGGACAATGTTGTGGGAATCGAACCCAAAATCGAAGCGCGACAGGCCTTTATCTCCTACCACTAGCCTACAGGATGTCCCTGGTTAGTAGAAACTAGTTTTATTTTATTAAGCAGTATGATATATGAAGTATAAGTTCATTTTTGGAACCATATACGATTAATCTAACCATATGATGGACTTATAACTTTTGATAACCTTTTGTTTGAAACAGATGGAATGACCCATCATTATATCACATGATCTTCTAACACATCACGAATAACAAATTCAACTTCATTTCATTAAGGGATGAAGTGGAAATTGTTCAATTCACAAACAACAGTCAGATTGTACCAAAATCATGTAAGTATTTCTTTTAATTCATCAACTTTAGGGAAATGATCTTGAAAACCAAAAATGTTATCTTAGTGACCTTATATCTGATGAATCGGATGGTACCTTAGATCATCACAAATCTATGGCTTTGTGATTATTGTCTTTTTCATAGCCATGTTCTCTACCACTCTCTATCAGAACATGATGGTTAGATTTCTCTTCCATATCCATATTTTCACCTATGTTATCCTATGTGGAAACCTAGTGATTAGTTTATTTGGGTAACTGTTACATTTCATACTTTAGTTTATAAAGATAAGTTTTGGTATTCCTTTTTACGTTGTGGGTTTCAATTAAAGAAACTTTCAAGTAGAAAACAATTTATAACCCCGATGAATTTTGAGGGCGAAATTCATTTTAAGGGTGCTAGAATGTCATAACCCAATATTTTATAAGATATATTCTTTTTAATTTCTTTCATATCTTCTGTTTTACGATACACCAAGATTATCTTGCGCTATACGCAACACCGTATTAGCTTGCAGTATACTCAACACTAATCCTGGATCATGTTACACACAATTTTATATTTTTTTGATAGTAGTTATTTTACAAAACATTGAGTATATATATATATATATATATATATATTCAATGTATCTTTTTATACGCAGCAAAAAAGGAGTCATGCATCACACGCAACCCTGACTTGGTTTGCATTACACGCAATCGCGACCTTCCTCGATAGAGTGTGTTGTACGCAATTCTGAGTTTTACTAAAAAATGATGTATTATTATAATATTATTATGAACTAGCCGTTATGAATAATATTAACTAAATTTTTAATTTTATGACATTATTATTCATCTTACACATTTTCTAGAACATGTTATAAGAACAAAATAAATTTTTCGGGTAAAATAAATATTTTTCAAAAAATGCAGTTTTTCCGCCTTTTGATGGCGTACCCACTTTAGATATAGTTTTTGACATGTTTATAAGATCAATTTTACAAAATAAAATTATTATTTGGAATCAGGATATAAAATTTTACCTTGGATAAATTTTCCATATTATTCTGATAACTTTCATATTTTAATGAATATTAAAAACACGCTATATTTTAATTAAAAACAAATTTTTTCATCGTAATAACTTATGTGTTTAAATTATAATATTGAATGGTTTTAAAGTATAAATAGAATATATTTTTACCAATTAATATAATTTATGTCATTAGCATTGATTTTACATTGAATTCGTAGGTTAAATCAATTTAATATTTTGCAATGTTTTAAACAAAAACCCGTTTTCATTCGACAACGGGATTAATTTTAATTTAATTTATGCAACTTCTGTGTATTGAATTTGAAAAAATGGATTCCATATTTGGAATAAGTGGGTCCAAATTATGTTAGTAGGTTACTTTTTATTTTTGGGAATTATGAATAGTAACTACGGTAAATTTTATTTACCATAGTTAAAGGTAAATCGGGTAATTAAGGGTGAATATAATATTATAAAATTAACCTAAAACATGCCAAAATTTTATTGGATGACTAAAAGTCGACCCATATCACCTAAGGGTCATATTAGATAAATTTTATGGACTTTTGACCATGAAAATAATTTAATTATTATTAAAACCAAAGAAAGTGACAACATGTCACTCTCTTAAATCTTATAAGTATAATAACTTTAATTTAGTGATAAACATCATAAAACATAGAACATGAATAGTCTCCAGAAAGTTAATAAAATTATATACATCATGATAATTTATTTAGATTTCTTAGGGATTAAATAATTATCATTAATGGTGATACATTAATGATACAGAAATTATTTATTAAGTTAAAAATCAGTAATATAGTTTTTATTGAAATAATAATACCCATTAAAAGGCCCCCAAACCTGAAGAAAACTTATTTTTATTGTATCTATATACCATAAGCATCTAATGACCTAATATATAACCGTTTGGAGTCTTATAAAAGTGATTATGACACTTATATTATTTTATTTAAATGATACCAAAGTTGTCACCTTCAAAATTTAATAAATATAACAATTTAAATATTGTGATTTTAAGATGATAAATTCTAGTAAAAGTATTATTATGAAATTTAATATATTTATCTTCATCATAGGATTTTATTTTTCATTTTTATGCAACAAATAAGTATATTAAATAATTATACAAAAATTTTGTAGTAATTATTTTATTAAGAGAGAAACAAAATAAATGGATTTAAAAATAATAAAATAAATATTATATGAACTATTTAATGTGCTCCACTAATTTTCTAGAAACATATTGCCTTTTATGAATCTATTAAATCTTTTATTTTGAACATATATTCTTTATATATTTTATTTAAATTCATATAAATGATTAGTGTCAAAATTGACACTATTGTTATTTTATAAAAATAACATGTTATAAAATTGTTTAAAAATCGAAAAAATATTTAAAAAATATAAATTTAAATTTATATGGTCTAAAATGTTATAAAGAATCCAAGTATGGAAAATTCACAACAAATAAGTAATTTTTTGTTATAATTTAATATTTATAATGTTATTACCATAAATTAAATTGATTAAGTAAGGATAAATCAAGTTGATAATGTTTAAAATAATTTCCTAACATGTCTAAATTTTATTGGATGATGAGATTACAACCCTATATCATCTTATATTCTAATATGAGTCATTTTTGTTGGTTTTTAAGTGGGGATAGATTTATTATAAATTACTATTTTTAAGATTTCCAATGGTGCCCCTCTCCTCCCTTATAAAAGGTCACCTCCTCCCTCTCTTCCACACACCAATTTGAGCCTTTAAGCTCAGTAAAACCATGCCCATTTCCCTTCTCAACTTCCCTTGAAACATACTATAGGTCCTGGTCTTCTTCAAAGACCAATTTTAGTACCCTAAGAGGAGGATTCAAAGAGGCGTGTCAAAGAAGAGGTAATACCCGTTACGGATTCTTTCAATTTTCTTTCTTCTTCCACTTCTTCTTCTTTAGTTGTTTCATTATGAAGTAATAACATGAGTATCACTCATATACGGATATGTTATTATAAGTATGAAACAACCATATTTCACCATCTATCCATCTTATGGAAAATGTAATCACCGCGCGTGCGTACGCACGGAATACCGTCTCCACGACGCGATGAGATTCACTCTCCATGATAACCATTCAAGAATGATTATAAAGTATATATAATAAGTAATCATATAAATATATGACATAATAATGCTTCTATATTTATGTATATATATATATATATTTATGTCATCTACATAATTCCATTCAATTCAATAAGGAAACGAAAACAGCATTCATGCATATGTACGGCCTACCGTCTCCATGAATGGTGTATTTCTTTCCATTTATCGATCTATTATATATATGTATATTATGAATATATATTATATATAAATCATGTTTTATATTCTGGAATTAAGTAATCATGATCTAAGTAATCATATAAATAATTACAAGTCAAAACACGGACGACAAATGAAACGATTTTACCCAAAACACTCTTTAACATGGAATTTACAAAATAACGGGTAATATAAAGTCATAAGTGAACCATATATGATATAATAACAATGAATATTATTCTTTAATAAGTAAATGACATTATATAAATCATTTTACAGTAGGTTTGGATACTTACGAAGCATATCAGACCTAAGGTACGTGATAATTTTGCAAATTTCATTTTTATCCGAGATTGCTTATTCGTAAGTATTTACTGGGGTTGTTGCAATCGTCCATGTCCATGTTTTATAAAAGTGTTTTCATGTATATTTAAAGTCATTTTTACCCATTTTTACTTTTACTACATGGTACTTAAGGAATCTTTCTTTTGTTTACATTACGAGGTACTTTTTGACTTTTCCGGTAAAAGTACGAGAAGAGTGTTTTTTAACTTATACGGCAGGAATGGATTTTTACAGTTTTATAAAGCCTTATTTTTATGAAGCCTTATCCAGAATATTTCATGACTATTTTCAAAAAAATCATTTTCTTTTAAAATTTCATGACATTTTGTCAAAATAGAATGATTTGGAAGAAGAAAGGATATTTTCCTCAAGAATTCATTTCAAGTGTTTTATCAAAACCATTTTCCATCTAATATGAAATTATTTCATATGTGTATGTTTCAAGTATAATGTCTCTATGATTTACAGGGTTTCACATTTCTTATGATGAAATGATATCCATTTGTTTTATATGGATTATTTTATGATGGAATGATGTTTTTGAAACCCATTTTATTCTTTGGGTTATGATGAATGTTTTAAGTTTATTTTGTGGAACAAGTAAGAATGATTTCATTATGAGATGGGTGGGACCTATATCTCCCTCCAATGCATTGGGTAATGATTTATATCTCATGATATAGACATGGCTGGAACGACAAGTTAAACTGGTTCAGTAATACAGGACTGGAACGAGGAGTGAACTCGATTCAGAAAGGGACATTGTCCACTAAGATGGTCTTGGCAGCAATGCCTTGGCTAGTATGGAATTCATATCATGTTCTTAATGGTTGCCACAATTACAAGTTTTATTCCCATTCTATTTTATCATTATTAATGTTTCTTTATGATCTATTCCATACGTACTACCATGTTTTATGTCATTGCTCAAGCTTTTGATGTTTAAACATTATGTTCATGTTTTTAAGTTCAAATGTATATGGTATGTTTTATTTTATTTATGATTACCCTTACTGAGCATTTGAGCTCACCCTTTTTATGTTTTCTTTTCCCCAGGATATAAATAAAGGTTTTAGGTTAGAAAAAAAGGGGATGATCTTTATGGGATATTTTGAAGATCTTTCACCACGATTAGAAGATTACGTTCCCAGTTTCAAAAGACACTAAACTATTACGGTCCTTGTGTGTCTATTTTTGTTATGTATTAAGTATTCTGCAAAAGTAATGTAATGGTCATTTACGTCCAGCTTCGGGTCTCTACAGGTATTCCTTGATAGTGAACCAATTCATTGGGTATTGAATATAATTTCTATATATGACATTTTCTACAAAACATTTTGTGAACAAACATGGTAATATACATTTGAAACCTCCGTGTTAAACCATGGTGGTATAATTGTGAATGTGTCATTTATATGATTTATCCACTTTTCCATGTTATGATTCATGTTATTATTTCAATGATACTCTTATTGTTCATTCGTTATTATTATGACTCATTTTCTTACTTATATGACCATGATCACAAGCTCTATGTCTCAATTTCTAATTCTCTTATTGGGATTCTTGTTCACCCCTTTAAATTGATGTATCTCCCTAGGATTTTATATGTAGTAAAAGGAACCGAGGGTGAACTCATAAATATCTCTTTCAGGATTATTATAAAAAATGTTTTATGTTATAATGTTTTATGTAACAATTTTACAAGAAACTAAACAGTAAATGATCATTCGTTTTTTCTATGTAATTAAAATTTTTTGGAACAATAAAGAGGAATGAAATATTTTTGAAGAATTTTTTTTATTCAATTTTTTTATATTAAAATTATACCATTATTTATTTTTGAAAAAAAATATTTACTAGAATAATTTTTCTTTTCCTAAATACGGTAATTTTTACCAAATGTGTAAAAAGAATAATTATTTTAATGATTAAAACATGACCGGAATTTCCTTCTATCATGAATTTTAATTATATGAAGCATCATTTAAAATATTTATTGGTTCATTTTTAAGAAAACTCAATTATATTTTTAAAATATTTGGATTATTAACATGTGAAATCAAATTTCAAAGTGTATTTTACTCAAGAAATATAGAAATGATACATTTAAAAAACCTATATGATAAAATATTTGATTTTAATTAATATTTACAAGGAATATGATCCAATGGTACTTTCCTCGCTATTTATTTGTATTTTTTTTATTAATATGATCATATGATTTTGAATCATTTTTATTCTCTATTGGTTTTATTTGAGTAATTATTGAAATATTGAGGAAACTCATTTCCTTTTATTGGTTTGTAATGTGGTGATATGATGAATTCAAAAGGGTAATTTGAAAAAAAAATATGTATAGACTTCATTATGTTACACATGGATGAGGAATTATATATGCCTCTAATGCATTGGGTAAATATCGATATCAAATGAGATAATAAGAACTGTAAAGGGGAGTCAACCAAGTTTAATAATGGACACAATCCACTGATAGTATTTGGGGTGAACCATGACTAAGGATTTGATAAAATATGGAGTGAACACAATCTACTAAGATATTTCTCATAGTGAAACTTCACTATAGAAATTATTTTCTATGATTATATATATGAAAATAAATTATGTCTGCTGCTTATGATATGTTCATGTGGAATATGGTTTCTTACGAATGATTCAGCACACATATGTCTATTGTATTTTTTTTATGAAAAAGTATTATGTAATGACTTATGATTAATGATCTTTGAAAATTTTGTTTGATTATTTTATTTTATGATCAGGTTTTTGCACTCCTATTCTTATTTGATTCTAAAATTTCATCATTAATAGATATCTCTTATATTTACTCATTATTACCCTTTGATATCATTATTTCCTATTTTTTTGTTCCATAGGATATGAATAATTTTTTTATTTGGGGTATGTCTAAGAATAGTAGCATTTGAAAATTTATTTAATTTTGATGATATATATTTCTCCTAAAATAATCTAATTCTATATGTAGTCTACAAAGATGATAAAAAATTATATTTATAGCATGTATTGTAATTCTATGTATTGAATGTTAATTAATTTAGATGATGTATTTTTGTGTTCACAGTAGACGTCTCTATATTTAGATCTAGGAAGGATTATTTTTACGTTGAATTAAAATAATTTAATAGTCTATAATAAATTAATCATTCGGGGTGGGTGATGAGAACAATTTTTTTAATTTCTTATTATAAATTTCCATTATAATTTACCCCCACATTATTACTAATCTGATCATAATTATACATTTTTTTACCCTGGAATATTCAATAATTATTTTTAGAGGATTTAAATAAATTTTTTAAATTTTTTTTCATTAATGAATTATTACACCTGAGTCTAAAATTTTGAAGTGCTTGAATGATTCCAAGGTTAATAGCCACTTCCCATCCATTCATGTGAATAACTATCAAGAATATCCTATTGTGTAGGATCAAATGATAATAAAAGGGTGATTCTTGGGAATAATAAATGGGAAATGCATATCATATTAGAATAAATCATGTTTCATTGTTGTTCATACTATGAATAATTATGACCAACACATTCATGATATCGACAATGCTATCACATATGATTAAATGGGTTGGTCTGTCATTTTTTAAGATGTTGTTGGGGCTATTTCATATTAATATTCCTTGAAAATCACATTTTTATTGGTAAAAAATAAACATGTTTTCCATGTTGTATTAATTTATAAATTTTTTAGAATCCCTTATTTGGAAATAAAGTGTCCCCATTATAATGTAAAATAAATGATCTGAAAGAAATATATTATACACTATGGGGATTATACTCAATTTTTAAAGGTCTACTACACAAGTGACAATAAACAAGATCCACATCAGCTTATATAATTTTAATATCTTATATCATGATTTATACTAGCTGAACAAAAAATATATTTGTAGTTCCTAGACACATTATATGATCCATGTAACATATTTTAATATTCAAATTTAAATTCATGTGATAATGGGTTTTATAAACCAGGACATGCAATGTGAAAATTAGGACTTGATCTAAATTTTAAAATCACAATTCTCATGCCTACAAAATTGTGAAATAGTCAAAAAATTTATCAGATATATTTGATTAATTAATTGAAAAATATAGTTATCATGGAATTATTTTTATGAAACATATATTTTATTGAATATTTTAGAGTGTGGATGATGGGAAAAATTATACCCCTCCATAGTACAAATGGATGTGAAAAGGGGGATAAAGTTATAGGAATAAGAATTCAGTAGTATGAGTGAAAAACCTATGAATCCTATAGATACAATCAATAATGTTACTTTTAAGGTGATTACACCACATATCCTTCAATAATGGTTTATTATAGAATATTTTTTAATTTACATATTTTATTAATTTTCAATAATAATTAAATTTCTAACACATGTCTTCAAAATATATTTTCTATAATATATATTTTTTAAATATTATAACATCACCCCCTATGATTAAAGAGATCTATATTGGAACAATCATTGAATGTAGTGTTGGGTGGTTTATCATAGATCCAATATTTTCAAATTTTAATAGTTTAATTTTTATATTGTGAATTAAAAGAGTTGAAGGGTTAAGTTCTTCCTTGAAATTCTCCAAGTGAATAATTTCTCTTATATATATATATATAACTAATTCCTCATTTTTCATTTACTCGCACGGTTATCAGGGTAGTACCATTGTGTCCAAGTGATAAATGGATGAATTGAACTTCTATGGTAAGCTAATGAGGTACTCCCTCTAGAGAGGTATATTTTTTTAGTTCCCTATATCGGACATGGGTTTTCGGTTCACTTGATAGATCATGGGTGGGAATTGAATTCACAAATTCAATGATTCAGATAGATATATTCACATATATATATATAATACATGTTAATTATAAAATATGAATGAGACTAAATAGAATGTGATTGTGTGAGTACTTTGACAACAAATCCTAGGAGCAACGCCTTCTTTCCTAACTACATTCTGTGAGTTTTCATTACTCATTTATTTTATATTATAAATTTCCCTCGCCCACACATTCCTAATATTAAAATTATTGAAAACATAAAAACCTTAATACTTTTATTTAACTGTGATATTATTATATTGACTCTTTATAAGATTCCATTGGTTAGCTCCCTTGCTAAATTTCCATATTTTTAAAAACAGTCTTACAAGATTGTTGAGATAATAATATTATCTACCCATAATGATTATATCATAAGATAAATTAGATAAATTGTTAAAATAAACTTTCATGATAAAATTTATAGCTTAATCATAAAAAATATTAGAGAAAAAACATCATTCATTTATTATATTTACAATTTAAAAAAACAATAAAATAAAATTTATATAACATTGGAAACAAGTATATATAACCATGGCTCTAAAAAATCATGCCTATATATTCAAATTATTCCATGATTATGCAAAATCATAACACTATAAAATTATTTTCCTATAATTTCAAAAATATTTTCTTTTAGAATATTTATGGCCATGATTTCAAAACCATGGGTGTAAGATTCATTGGTTATATTCTTTTGTTAATATATTTACTTAAATCAATTGAAATGTCATATTATACTGCCAAAATTTAATTCATTCATTATAATTGATAAAATACAACAATAATTTCTAAATAATTATTTCAATCTTTCTTTGTATCTCATGGATTATATTATATCCAAAAAACAGAAAAACATAGACCTAGTTCCAAAAAAATAATTACACTTCTAGAATTTCTACCAATAAATATGGACTAATTAAAACCTATTTAAATAGGTACCATAAAACAAAAAAAATTGATCACATACATAAAAATGGATCATTTAATCATATAATTTTTGAGAATTAGGATTGATTTATTTTAACCATAATATTTATTTTTCCCCACAAAACATGTTCATAATAAAGACATGCCAACTTCACATTAATCATTCATATATTTATATTTATATGAATTTATTAGATTTTATAGAAATACTTCAACCTTAATAAATATCCTTAAATAATTTTAATAACAACAAAATGATCATTAAGACACCTAAATATTGTATAATGTAATTATATATTCCATTTCAAAACCACTATATGATAAATTTAGTTCTCTTTTACCATTATAAACTTTGAGATCAAAATAATAAATTATATACATGATAAGTAAAATTATCAACTAAAATATTTTCATAAACCATTTAATAAGAAATATTAATTGAAAAATACATCAAACACTGGTTTTTATAAAATAATGAAAAAATAAAGAAATTTGGATCAAATAATTTTAAATTTCAACTTGAAGAAGTTGAATATACTTTCCTTTAAAAATATTCTCAAAATAATACCTAGTGAAATAATAATATTTTCAAAAAAATTGATTTAAATAAATGGTAAATCATGTAGGTTAATTGGTAGAAATGATATTATCACTCTTATAATGTTACCTACAATCACTCTTAAAAATCCTAATCGATTTGGGAACGATTTCTAGATCAAATGTTCCTGGTATGTAACATAACAACATATCATTAGTTTATAATAGAACCCTAACCCATCCTTTGCTTATAGAGGAATAATATATCATCATATAAAATTACCAATAATCATAAAATAAGCATAATACACGAAATATTGTATAAAAATATTCTTTCTATTGCATTATATTGCATTTTTGAAGATATATAGAAAATAGGGAAATAGAATTTTTCATGTAATAAGACATGAAATCTTAAAAAATATTAAAAATAACCAAAAATGGTAATGGAGGGGAGATGCACTGACACCATATACATTGAAATAGATCACAACTAATTCCTTTTTTCAAAACATTCCATGAAAAATACATAAAAATTCAATTTTAAAACATTTGGAAAAAGGTCAATAGTGACATAAATTGTAATTTATAATAGAATAATTTGATATTAGATAAATAAAAATAAATAATTTATGATTATTTACATTGTGGAAAATTATTTAACAAACAAAACATAAAAACATTAAAAATGTGGTTTTAAGAATAAAGTGCCCCTTTCCTGAAGTCAAAATCATCACATAAGTTATATATCTTCCTGAATAAAAAATAGGATGAGTATTTAATTTCATAAATAAATTTTTAAACATTATTATTATATTTACAATTATCATTAACATTTTATATAGATTTACATAATCCATTATTTTAATGTTATATTTTTTGATTATATTCATCTCATATATTGAAAATGACATTAGTAGGAAGAATATAGTAAAATTGGACATAATTCCTTCATCTTTATAATAGTAATCCTGAAATAATTATAATTTTTAGTCATTAATTATAATTTTAAAATCGACCTTTAATTTTGGTTATGAAAAAATGATTTACCATACAACTATGGAGTTGGTAGGTTGTAGATATGCCTGAGTAAAATTTCAATTTTTTCAAAAGTGAATGAATAAACAAATACAGGAATTAATTTTTAAATAATGAAATTGAAATATATTATAAATATCGTTTTATATCTCTATACACACTTATATATATAATCCATGTGATGTGTTTACAAATATAATAATCACATCACCCCTTGTATGTGGTAATACACATGTAAGCATTAATGATGCGTTCTATTTTCTATCGATTGAGAGGTAATAAAAGAAATACTACCTTATATTAATAGAATGATAAATATGTAATGATTATGATATATATAAATATATATTAAATCCATTATTTAATAATTTTGTGTGGGGATTTGATGAATAATTGATATCATCTATTTTTGGGGATGTAGTTCTCCATACACACAAATAATGGTTTCTTTTCCCATATGACGAAATATGGGAAGGATATAGGTTATTTAATTAACATAATAACATATCATTTTATGTGTTATTATAATTTTATTATTTTCACAAGTTTATAGATAGTTTAATGTTGGTAACATATAAAATAAAATAAAATCATTTGGCTAAAAACTATACATATTTTTTAGATATTATCCTTTTAATTAAACATTAAGTCCTTTGAGGATGGTATTGTACAAAATATATAACCTATAAAATATATTTAATGATGTTGGATATAGGCATGTTTTGTTATTGGATGAAATTTAGTGATCAAGACATGTAAATAATATAGGAGATGAGGCTCCATTTAAATATTAGGGGAAGGGAATTTTTTAAATTTTTTATAACAATAAATTAATATAAATTAATTTTTTATTAAAAATATCTAAAAATGATATAATTATAATATAACATGAGGATGATTTGAAATAAAAATATATAATAAAAATTGAATAAATATTGGTTATATTTCTATCCATATCACTGAGTTTTAACCCCTCTTAAACCTCTAGATAATTACCATGATATCAATGTTTTTTATTATTTAGTGGTCAAGAATTTTACAATAAAAGAAAAAATGTCCCATAAATGTGACAAGAATAATTTTTCATTTGAAATCATTTTAGAAAATATTGACTATTATAAAATATAATTTTTGTATATTTAAGAACTATTAATTTAATATGAATACAATAAACACATTAAAAAATAGAACATATATATAAACGTAAATAATTCCCTAATATATTATATTTAATTGTAATTTTTTGGTGACAGTATACCTCTTTTTTTTATTCATTTAAGAACATTAACATGATTTTTTAAATGAATACACATTCAGTATTCTAACATTGTATATATATTTAAGGTAACTATTTCATCACATATTTTTTTTTGAAATTATATGATAAAAAAAATTCAACTTATAAATAAATATTTATAACCAAAAAGAAGATTCTTTTATTAATGTCAAAAAATATTCAAGATATTAAAAGTAAGAGAGTTCCATTTTATACTTTATCCTTGAATTAAAATTATATTAATATTATAATAAATTTAAATTAGAAATAAAAATCCAAATTTTATATAATATCATGCTTATGGTAGAAAAAAATCCAAAACCACATAACTATTGTATCCATTTTAAGACTAATATACAAGTTATAATACATTTAAACTCATTTTAACTTTACTTGTGAAAACATATATATTTAATATTATAACATAATTAAATGAACCCAAATAAAAGGATAACTATAATCCAATTTTAAAATTATGATACAAAATTAGTAATAAATTTTATTATGTTTAAATTATAATTTTGGAAGAAATTAAATTAAATATAATAAAAAAAAATTCAAGAAAATATTTTTTTCTGAAAATAACCGAATTTTGATTAAATATCATTTCAAAATTTAATTAATTAAAAGATTTTGTGAATATTTTTATTAAATAATAAAATTATAATGGTTTTCAAACATTATTATCATGTGAATTACAAATGAAATATTCTAAAAATTCTATTAAATTCAAAAAAAATTAATTTTGGTTTTAATATTATATTACTTATCTATATAAAAGTATATCTTTGGTTCACAATTTAAAAATAATTTTTTAAAATAAAATACTATATCATTAAAAATAAAAATATTCTAAAACCACTCTTATTATATGATGAATTCAAGTGATAAGGTTATTTTAAAATTTGTACTTATTGTTTTTACCTTTTTACCCCATTTTAACCTTTATCGATGTGATAAAATTTACCATAGTTACTATTCATAATGTCTCATTATAAAATGGTCTTATATACCATATTTTAATATCATGATTCCAAATATTGTATCTATTTTTTTATGCATAAATCATATGATGAGGTAAGAAATTATTTAATGGTGAAAAATGAGAAACTCATTGAAAAACGATTTTCAGTAAAACGTGTTTTATTCCAAAACAATTATACCAATATAAGGTATAATGATTATAACTATGTAATTAATTATAAAATTTGAAATTAATCCAAATAATATGCTACTTTAATATAAAATATAAAATTTAAATTTCATTATATAACGAGAATAAATGGTTGTTTGTACAAATATGTGTATTTTTCACTATTCACTGAAAAATTATTCTTTTCAAAAAAATCGCCAAATATCAACCTATGTTAATTGTAATAAAAATGTTTCAAAAATTTTATCCTTTTTATCAAATAAAATTTATATTAGTATGTTAGGAATGAATATTTCACAAGGATTTCAAAATAATAATTATTAATTTTGAAATCCATAATCAAGCCCAATGAATGATATACATAGTTAAAATTGGAAATGTAAGTTATAACAATTTGTAGATTTCCCCCTCTTACATAACATATAGTCTATGTGGGACCACCTATTTGTATGGAGTCCTTTAAAACTATTGTTTTTGGGATGATTCTATAATATCATCACCCGACCCTTAAATGATTTTAATTTATGGTGCGAGTCGGTATTTTAAAAAACTGAAAAAAATGATTTATCATTTGCGGTGTGTTGTGGAAATTTCATGCCCTGAAATTGTGTTGTTTTTTATAGAGTGAGGAATATTCTTCACACCAATATAAATGTTTCTTATTTCTCGCATGAGGTGATAACTTCACTATCCAAATAAACAAATTTTCATTTTTGGAAAAAGGTGGTAATTTAACTCCCCTTTAAAATTCAAATCATTTTTGGGAGATTTGGTGACTCATCCAAGCAAGAAAGTAAAAATACATTATCCATGTATTAATGATATCATTTTCCTATGAACATCACTTGGTCGGTTTTTCGAATGACTAACCATATTCATAAAAGGTTTATTCTCAAACTTAATTAATACATGATGTTCTCACAAGAAAAAAGTATTTAAAGATGATGAAAAGATGATACATGATAGAGAGATGAGGATAATATTATAGAAGTCGATGTAGTATAATTCATGTTCTCAAGGTAATTAAAATACCATACAATGTGAAGGAATAAAAGAGGCCCTGCAAAGGGATCCTTGGCTAATAAGCCCTACCAAGAATGTGATACTGACTAACTGTGACTATGTAAATTTGGAATTTTTCCATCAAAGGAGGTAAATACAAGTTATGGTGTAATGAAATTGTGAAAACCAAGGTTGATCGATCTACTGATGTTACAATAGTCTTGAGGTATAGAACCCAAATGAAATCTGATAAAGAGAGTCTCATCGGCGCCTGATTAGTAATCCAAGGCATCTATCGTAAAGTCTATTACTCTCCAAGTATGAACCACCTTAACCCCGCGGTCCAAAAAATTCATCCCCTTCTGGATAATATAAATCTGCTCCCATTGAACCCTCGTATACCATTCCATAATTTCCACTAGAATCTTTATGTTAGATTCTACTTCCCTAATTATAAAATTGAATAGCTTATATAATTTAACAACATTGAGAAACACTCTGGCCTCTACTCTGAGGGAGGTCCCTAGTCCATAGTTATCACTATAGCCCAAAAAATTCTGAACCTTTTTTATCTCGTATCATCCTTCCACCTCTCATGTAGCAATAAATACATAAACCATACACATTGGGTTTCTATACCATTTATAGAGGCTTTCAGCTCCCATATTGGCTCTTAAATTTACATCAATTACCAGATAAACCTAAGGAATCATCTTCCTAAGGGATGGGGAGAGAAACCCACTAACCTGAAACCCCCCATCATAGCCACCAAGGAATAGATCCACACCTAATACCTATACAAATAAAATGTAATCTTTCCCTTTAATTGTTCCTCAAATCCCAAATAACCAAACACCCTCCCAATAAAAACACGCTATGTGTTTTTGCCTCCTCACCGCACATATTAGTCCCCTAAAACGAGCTGTGGAAAATAAATATGTGGTTTCACCTCCAATACTTACACCCATGAATATTTCCATAAATCTAAAAACTCATACCACAACATCACTCTTAAAAAATAAGTGCTATCATGAATCTTTTCCTTGATATACACATCTCTAGCAGTGGGGCGAAAGAGGGATGCATTTATTTTGGATGTTTTTCTCTACCAAAATGGACATATTCCTAATGCGCTAAAACAAGAAATTTTTCTTTTATAGGTTCCATTTGGAATAGAGTGTTACTGGACAAACATTATTTTCATTCCTGACATGTAGACATTCCCATAGGGTGGATCCGTTAAAATTCCCTAAATTCAAATCCTTAAGGAAACAATTTATCTAGCTACTCATTCATAATAATTCTATTAAGAATATCGCCTTGATTTCTGTTGACCTCATCCAAGAGGATATTCGGATATCCAGATGATTCCTTTAAGGATAAATCTAGAACGCGATATCCATGGAAGAATAATGGATTTCCACTCCTCTTTTTTCAACAGTAGCGGATCTCACTGTGCCCAAATCTCTAGAAATAGTTATCCTTTTGCACCTCAAGAAACGTGATCATGAGATACACTAGCATGGAATGATTTTTCCCACTCAAGTTCCAATCACCCCACCTCTCATTGTACCTATGTCTCATGAATTTCCCCCAAATAATAATCCACTTTAATGTTGTCCTTGTTGAACTTCTCTTTCATTGAATACATTAAATATTTTATATCTCGTATGTTAAATCCCCCTTCATCTAAAGGATTTTCAAAAATATTCCAACTCACTGAGGGTAATATTCCCATTTCATTGGAATTCCAAAGATACTTAATCATGAATTCTTCAATTCAATCAATTGTTCCTTTTAGAACCTTGATAATGAAAATCACATGAATTTATATGGATGACAACACACTGTTCATTAGAGTTATGAAACCTCCAATGGAAAAATTGTTATACCTCTAGTGGCATATCCAACCTGTAATCTTACTTATTATCTCTTAAAATATCATGTACTATGTATTCTATCTGATATGGGTGAAACCAACTAATAAAGATGTAGTTTTATTAAGGTATTTCAAAAATATTACAAATCTCTCTCTCTCTACGTGCTCTGCATTAATAGAAAATCTACACATGTCCATTTTCTATGTTCATCCTCTGCCCAACTTTCTCATGGTATATCCTCATTATGGTATTCCAATATTTAATCAAGTTCTTCCTACCATTGATGCATACTAGTGTATCATTATTTAAAATCAAATTCAATATCATACTATCACCTTCTTTGTTTTTATAAGTAATAATAAACCCCTCCTTTATCTTGTGCTTAATATTCCTTGATATCACATATTGTGGCATGTTAAATAATGTATGTGATATGGGTTCACCCTGCTATAGGCCTCATACCATTTTACTGAATCCAATTATATTCCCCTTGAAATGAAAGGATTACCATAGAGTTGTAAAACACTTAAACGTCAGATCAAATTCCTATGAAATTAAACCAAGCCTCCTCATAATTCTAATAAGGTAACAGGTCTCCATCCAATAATACCCTTTATCCATGTCAACATTGATGATCATTCTTGAACCCAATATCATTTTATTAATATTATACAACATTTCTCATGCAATTACCACCTCACCTCAGATTCCTCTACCATGAATGAATCCATGTTTTTCAGAAGAAACCACTTCTGGGACCAATATATTCATCTGTTTGATCATGTTAGTGAGATAAATTTTATACACAATGCTACAGAGACAAATAGGGAGGATCTGATTCACTATTTTACAGTATTTCACCTTAATAATTACGACCATAATGGGGTCATTTAAATGCTCATAATCATGAATTCTCATAGGAATGAGGATCACCTCCTTAGGGATGGTTAAAGTTGTTCAAAAGTAGAATTTATACCCTGTATAATTCATGAAATGTGTTGAAAAATTGGAAATATAAAAACATATATGTATTCCCCAACCTAATGTTTTGAAATAACTAGTATTACAATTAGGTCTAAGGAAATTCATTATGTCTTATTGCACCATTGTATCCTCACCCTCATCTACCAATAGATGAGAATAATTTCTCTCCCATGGGAATATCTCCATGAGTAAGAATTTATGCTTCTTGATGTATGTTATACATTTATAATCATCCATATCCGTACACTTAGCCACTTTTGGAAGATGAATACATTCTAACATGAGATTCCAATATAGATGTAATTGACTTTACAGGTATAATCATGCGACATGATGACCTCTTGTAATCTCTTATTCCTCTTAAAATCATGAATCATGTGGGATAATTATCAATGATTACAAATACATTACAATGGATAAGGATATCAAATGGGCCTCATAATTGGTGTAATCCACAAATCTTTTTTCCATCCCTTGAAAGGGACACATTACCCATGTGATAAACCATCAAAGTGATATATTCCCAATGATGCTATGGAACATTACAAACTATATGGACTTTGATTCCCATCCTAATGAGATTTATTGGATGCCTCCATCAAGTTCAAACACATCACCTTAAACCCAAATTCTTCCTTTTTGGTGAATATCACTTGTTGAACCAAATACCCACAAGGAAGGAAATATTTATTCTAGGAAGAATCATGTTAAGCTAATAAATTTGTATTCCCTTTGAGATACATCTCCACAGTTCCATAGTGCTTATAAGTCTAATCTATTATTGACATGTTATATTCCCCATAGGGAAAATAGAAAATAGATAACCATGCCTATGTCCAATATAATATTTTTCATGGAACCATTCACTTATGCATCCTCACCACATTATAATACACTTCATTTCTTATTTCTCATATAATGAACATAAAAGGTACTATATAACCCATTATATGGTACCAAAATATAATTCTTCATATTACATTCACAAGAATACATGGGATAAACTTATCTTGGGTATGATCCAAACATAAAAAATAAAACCACCTCCCTGGAGGATAAAAAAATATAGAGTTCCAAATTTTGAGGGATTAAACAATATTTCATTATAATAAATCATTAAAAATTAAAAATGAAATACTATATGGAGAAACTATGGTACATGAATATGGATATATCATTTTAGAACCATGGATACATAAAAATTCATCCATTTTTGGAAACACATTGATACATAGATATGGATACCTCCGTGTGTAAAAATGATTGATTACTAATGAGAGGAGTGACTATCCTTGTATTATTTTTTAAAATAATTCATGAATATGAAATAAATAAATATGATAGTCTAGGAGTAGGTAATAATTCACCCCAATAGGGTGTGATGATATTGGTATCCCATAAAGTTCATTCCAATAGTTTAATTTCATATTGACATGAGGTTCCTTTATTTAATGATTGTTTTGATACATTAATCATATCATGAGGCACTATTGATGTTAAGTCCAATCATTTATAATTCATTATGATAAAAAACTGTTATTATTTATAAATTAGAATACATCCTAAGGAGGCATTCATTTTATGGTACTATCTTTGATTTCATATATTCTTGAATAGATTAAGAGAGTCTTATCTATCCCACCATATATAATAACATAGTTTCAAAACATAAACTTTGGGGAGATCAAGTACATGAGTCTTATATAGAAGATGAATAAAACATATCTCCCACGAGGAAAAACATTCTAAGGAGTTTTTAACTTTTTTTTCAAAACATGGCCACTCCACATTATGATATTCTAAAGGATGGATGAATACAAGGAATTTTTATAACACTCTCAATGGTTCCTTTCAATTTAAAAAGAAATTTAATTCCATACAAAGGATATAGTGATCTTGTTATGGAAAAAAGAATTACATCATCACCCTATTGATTCAACAAACCTTTATGCTTTGTGACTAAAAAAATGGAAAAACAAAATGGGAGCCTTGAATTTGTATATATTAATAGATTATAACATTTTATCATTAAAACCCACCTAGTACCTATATTAGAGAGTGGGGTGGGAAAGGATCATTGAATTTAAATTTTCTCTATGCTCAAAAAAATACCACTATAAGTAGCTTCATTTAATGTCATTTCATGAATCCAACTAATAGAAGAGTGCTCTTCCTACCAAAGGGGTCATGATTAGCAAGTTACAACCATGAATAAATCTCATAATAATGAAGATCAGCATGATGAGAACATAGAAATAATGGTTTTTAAGGCATATATAATGATTGAGTAGATGAATATCTTGAAAAAATACAATGGTTGAGTAGTAATGACATCTTTTGAAATAATTATATAACATTAAAATCATAAATTGAACACCTAAGTCTTGATAATTGATTTGAAAAATCAAGAGATCATCCCTGATTGTTGCTACCATAGTGATAAAGGAGTATACCTAGCCCATAGGAATGGTGGAATTATTACCAAAATAGTCCTCTTAAATGTCTTTAAATTAAGTTTTAAGTGATAAAAAAGTGGATCATGGGAAACCCCAAACCATTCATAAATGGGAATTTTTATTAGATTCACTACCCCCACAAATTTTATTTCTTCCTAGTTATGAGTCATGTTAGAAACTCGGTCCTCATAGTGTGATTTATTTATATCCTCACCCCCTTTAATGAGAAGGCATACAATTATGTTTTAATGGTAATCCCTTTAGTTCAACCCTCATAACAATACCTAGGTGGAATCCACTTGAAAATTTTTGAGTCCCAAATAAGTCTTCAAGATGAAGTTATATTCTAATGGAATAACAACTTTTGTATATTATCACATCATTCATGACTATATGGAAATAATTCCACCCTAATATTATCTTATTATTGATGTAATACAACTAATTCATTACATATAACTAAATTTAATTATTAGTATATATATATATTCAAGAAAAAATAAAATCAATCTGGGATAATAGGAGATGTATGTTTATATTCAAAACATTTTCCACACTAGGGAATTAATGGAATGTGTGGATATCAGAAACCAAAGCATTGATCATTTATTTTCAGCTCTTTTAGAATCCCCATTACTACGCCATTGATATTATTCATCCACGGTGAGGGGAAAAATAATTTATATATACACCCTTTTCATGAATAATTTCAATCTCATACACTCGAGGAATAATTTTCTCAGTATGAGGTTGAGAAAATGGTTTTGAAGAGGCTTAATATATAATTTCATAGAGGAAATATTCCAACAAAAATGATAATGAAGAAGATCCTCATTTCAATATACAAGCTAAAAACCCTCAATAAGAATTTCTCGTCACTCTATAAAAAGTATATCTAGAAAATCCACTTATCCTAGGATCTAGAAAACAAATATACATGGATGTAATGGAGGTAAACAATCAAGACTCTCCCAATTGGTGAAATAACTAGAACTGTTTCTACCCAATTATCAAAGGTCATCCCAATATGGTTATAAACTATAAAACACTGATTTATTATTTAATATATATTGATTAATTAAATTTATTTGACATCTTTTATAACATGTGACACTAAGTTTTAATGAACCGCACAAAACTGTTAACATTATTATATAAACTTGACAGTTATTAAAATTTCAGTTAACCTAGAAGCATCAATATGAATAAAAATATGTGAATTTTATTAATTGTTTTATATAATGATATCACGTTGAAAAAAGTAGTTAATTTTTAGTAATGTTTTTATATGGTTCAAAAAATTACAATATTTCTCAAATATTGATTTTTATTTTTTTAATTCAAAATAAATAAGGAAATTATTTTTAAATCTTCTAGAAAATTAATCTGATGAAATGAAAAAAAATTTAATCAACATTAAAAAATAATCTTAGCATGTAATTTTTTATTTTCCTGAAAATATAAATTTTCTGATGACTTGTGAAAAATATTGTTTTTCATAAAAAAACATCTTTTCCATTTAACAAATTTATAATTTTAATTTTTTTTAAAAAATGTTTTGAAAATAAAATAATGGAAATTTTATTATTATCAATTCAATATAGCTAATTTTAATCAATTTCATGATGAATTTTATGATAAAATATTTTTTATCATGTTGAAATTTTCTCAATAGATAACTACTTTTTGACGCATCTACAGTTCAAATTTTATATTAATATTTTTTAATTCTATAACTGGAATTTATGGAAAGAGATTTATTTTTTTAGTATGATTAATATATATTATATAATATGATAAAATTATTTTTTCCCCAAAAAATAATATTAAGAACATTAAACATTAACTAGTGCAGTTAAAGTTAGAATGGATTTATCGGGGGTTATACAAAAATGATAATTAGTAAAATTACATAATTCCCCATAAAAATACACTTCATGGCCATATTTAGTCCTTATCGCTAATAATGTTCAACAATCATAAATTTTGGATACTTTGTGCATCTGAAATAAGGGTTCAGATATTATTCTTTTTAAAACATCTATATATGTCTTCTCCTACACATATAAAAGACCACGCCATATCCTCTCAAAATCACACTTAAAAACCCCTTTGTATCATCCATTAAATATAAAAATATATTCTATAATTCTATATATACATATTAAAAGAATTATTTTTATTATATAATCTTCATATTAAGGATTCAGTTATAAACCTAAAGATGTTCTTTGAAGAAGATGTATTTTTATAAAAACTATGTTTATTTTTTTATTCCACCTCCTTAAAATATTATTCAAATATGGTAATATAATATAAACATACCTCTCATATAATGAGAAATCATTATTTTAATGTAATTAACTATATCTATCTCATCTACTATCAAATTAGAACCCAAATCATCGATCTTGTGTATGAAAGACTACTACCTCACAAACATATTTTATTTGTTTACCGTCACCTCCTATCATGGACTTGTATAATGAGGAATTTTATTTTTATATAGGATATTTATGAAATTACTACCTATGGAAAAAACATATCACATATAACTCCTTATATTACACTTTGTGGGAATAAGATTATGTAGCTCACGTGTATGATAAACTACATCCTCGCAAAGGGATGTGATTTATTTTTCACATAAGGATTATATGGAATTAAATAATTGTAAAATTAATGATAATATAATATAATATATATATATAACATGTCATGAACCGACCCTACTCGGGCTCGAGCCGCAACTACCCCAAGCCCACCTCCATAGGCCAGGGTTGGCGACAAGCGTCGAGGGCTAAACAACTCAGGGAGGCCTTTTCCTGAGTACCAGTACACACACACACGCAACACGCTCAATGCAGAAGTGCATAGTAAAAAAGAAAAGAAGAATACCAACTGCTATAAATAAACCACAATCTGCATCAACCTCTAAAAGTACAAAGCAAGTGCTGAAGGTAAACTAAAATGTAAAGGGGAAAAACACACCCCCAACCAGAGAAGTTCCACAACCCAACAATAGGTAAACAAAAGAAAACAACTAGAAGGGTCCCCCACCTAGTACCTGACTACGAACACCACACGCGGTCCAAGCTCCTGAACTCCTAAGCTCCAATGAAGTCACGACCAACCTGTCTGTCATCTGCATGGGAACACCATGTGTGGGCAAATCCCAAGAAGGTGTGATTATAAAAATACTCAGTAGGATACCCCAAAGGCTCGATGGAGCAACAAAGGAGGTACCGAAGGGTGAGCAGTAGATCGAACATGGGAAAGTAAAGGAGTACAAGAGAGAGTGCAGTAAGGAGTATAACAAGGAGTGCAGTAGAGTAACAGTAGAGAGTCCAGCTCAACCTAACAAGTGGAATGAAGGTAGACTCATCCAGACACAAGGAGATGGAAATGGTGAGAAGATGAACTTCCCGTCGAGTCTTCGCTACCTATAGTAGGAGAGTAGACTCGTCTAACCACGAGAAGCTAGACACAGAAAGCACGTGGCATACCACTTGCGTCTTCGCCTCTTCTGGAAGGGGAGTAACCAAACCCAAGAAGTGGGTACGAGAACAAGGTATATACATATACATATGCTCAACAAGAAGCCCGAACAAGGTCATAAGGGGATATCCATCCCGTACCTCACTCCAATAAAGTGAGTAGCCAACAGTCCCAGAAGTAAACACCATCGATGCCCAGTATCCCACATGTCTACCCCGAACTGCAATTCAAGGGGCTCAATTCACCGCACCTCGAAACTATCCTCTTTGGGTGGCACTGACTCGCCCGCACGGTTTTAGGTCGCATTTCAAGGATGTGTCTCAGTGGGGGAAAGCTCCCCTCATACTTGAGAGTTCTGGGGGAACATCATGCCACACCTCATCACTGCCCCATAGTCGAGAGGTCTCCTCAAAGTTGGCAGGCGACCCCCTGCCCAGCCCCGCTGGAGGGTGATCCCTGGAAGTCGACTGGTTCCCACTAGAGGGAGACCTGACATGAGTCGATGGGTGACATACCGCCCAGTCCCGTAAAAGGGTAATCCAATGGAGGGAGACCCGGCTAAAGTCATCGACGAGTCCCATTTCCCAGTCTTGTAAAAGGGTACTCCACTGGAAGGAGGCTTGGAACCGTCATCAGGGACCACTTCCCAGCCCAGCCGGAGGTAAACTCGGCATCGGGTACCACTTCCCAACCCAGCTGGAGGTAAACCCGGCATCGGGGACCACTTCCCAGCCCCGCTGGAGGTAAAACCGGAACCACTCTGGCCATCCCGGCTCGATGGTACTACTCGGTGAACACTGCTATTCTGGCCATCCCTGCTGGATGGTAACCCACTGTCCATCCCTACTGGATGAAACTGCTCTGGCCATCCTTGCTGGATGGTACCCCACTAGCCAGCCCTGCTGGAAACAACCTCCTGGGTAGAGGATCGGTGCCCACGTAATGTCTTGGTCACACCGAGATCCACAAGAACTCTACCAGGGAACACGAACCAACTCTATCAGTCAAACCATCGAGAATAGAACCAGTGGAAAACCACTCATCTCTGCTGGTTGAAACCATCGTAAAAAGGACTAGGGGGAAAAGCACTCAACCCTGCTGGTCGAAACCATCGTGAACAGGACAAGGGGGAAAACCCACTCAACCCTGCTGGTCAAACAAACAAAATCAGAACTAGGGGAAACTCAACCCAACTAGTCAAACAAGCAGGAACAGAACTAGGGGGAACCTCAACCCTGTTGGTCAAACAAGCGGGAACAGAACCAGGGGGAACCTCAACCAGGATGGTCAACCAAACGAGAACAGAGGGACCCTCTACGCCACGAGAGGTCAAGAGTACGCAAATCAGAACACAGCACACACATGGGGCCCACACTATGTGTGGCCCCAAGTCAACTCCAACCGTGTTCACAAACATTCACAGGTACAAACAACCACGTATACCTCCAAGTATTCATGTATACTCCCAGAGTATACCACGTCTCTAGCCATAAGGCTAACATGCACACGGCACCCAATGTTAACGTGAAGGTGTAAACGTAACAACTCCAAATTGCCACCCCATCATCCCAGGCACGTCCAACTACATATCTTCAAGCATTCACTTCACTCTCTCAAGAGTGAACGCGATCACATTCCAAGGGTTCTCTGTAAACACCGCAGGAAGAACCACCACCAGTGCACCTTTCATGCTTCCACATTTAATAAGATTGTGCCAGAGGCTCCGCACGGCTGAACATATTACACCGTTGTAAACCTCGCGAAAAAAAACGCGAGATAGGCTACCTACTCACCTCAAACAGATATCCGATGGAAAAGTTGCCAACACCGCCTTACGCCCGAACGGCGTCCCGTCATCCCGAGCCTCGGCCTCAAAAACTGTCGGGCACCTTGCTCCATTGCGATCCCCTCGGGAAAACACATCAAAAGGACTGATCACTTGATTGCAACAGATATCTGGAGAAAAATATGCATTCCAGTACACCGTACACAAGCGGTGCTTCATGGGACCCACATCCCAGTCCCAAAACACAACGAAAAGATCGAACCGATGCAATCCTCTTGAAAAAGTACACAAGATGGACTAATCACTTATCCTAAACGGACACCCAGAGAAGGAGATAGAAATTCACCGTCAACGCCCAAAACGGCCCTCGCAGGTCCCACACCATCATGTGGAGTTAAAGCATGTGGATTGCACCAATGTAATTCCCTCGTAAAAACACCCAAAAACGACTACTCGCACTCCCCGAACAGACGTCATATGAAAAAGGTGTAAAGCATTGCACGCAGCTCGAAAGACGGGTCGTGGGGCCCATGCCTCAACTCCGGTTTCAATGCCAGAAACCATGTTGTAAAACTCTGGCTCAATGCCAGGGTCGTAATGCCACTGACAGTGCTAAAAACAAACATCGGATGGGTCTGCGCCGTCCAAAACAAGAACCCCCGGGAAAAACGCCAGTCCACTTAAAGGCGTGTCTTGCCACCGAGGCCCTCTTCTCAAGAATTAAAAATCCTCGAGACCATTTCAAAATATTCTTCTTGATTTAAGGATCGTGTTTCCACTAAAGGCACACAAATTTGAAATCGAGTCCACATTTTATGAGCGTTTTAGTGTGGATGGCCGAAACGGGGTGGGCCGGGCTGGTTCGACCGGTCCACCCACTCCCTGGACCGGCCCACGGTTCACCTGCGGGCCGGCCGCTTCCATTCCCTGACCGGCTAGTCCGGTTCAGTTCCTCCAACATGGACCCGCGTTCTACAAGTCAATTGCGCATCCCGGAGTCGTCGTGACCCCAGTCTCCCCCACCGACCGGCCGACATCCGGTCGGTTCCCCGCTCGCCCACGCACGCCGCGACCGCCGAAGCTCGTGGCCACCTCCACTGAAGAGAGCCGCTCTACCGCGCTCACGCCAACCGCGCTTGCTCTCCACTGAAGCCACTGACGCATGTTCCCAGCAGACCATCCTGTTCGACCGCGAGCTGCCTCCTCACCCCGTCTAGCCACCGCCTCGCACCGAGAACCCACGCCGGACCGCCGTCCCAGCTCGCCAGAGAACTCAAAACAACCTCCAAAACCCGCAAACTTCACCGGACATTTTTGAGCTCCTCAGAACTCGGAATTCAAATTCAAAAGATGCGTTGGAATGATAAGAAATTATACTACACAAAAATGGGATTTGTTCGAATATCAAACAACAATTCAATTCTATAATCGGGATTCAACGAGGGGTTCAAGATTTAAAACTCAAAAAAAATGAACATCGCCAACTTGCAGGGGCGTAGCCCAAAGCTTCTCGACGATCCGCCAGAGCTTACAAGCCTCACCGAAGCTATCGTGCCTCACCGGAGAGGTGTAGTTCCTCCTTATTCATTGGGACCACCTTGCACCAGGGAAGATGGACAAGGGGAAAGATGGAGGGGGGTTAAGTGTTTAAATAGAAAACACGCTTAACCGCCGGCCAGTCGGCCCGGACCCGAACTTCCGGCGGGGTCGTGATTAAGCCTCACCTGGGGTAAACGCCACGTCCTGAGCACAATGTAGGTATCAAAATTTTAATCTGAGGCCCTGTTCAAAATTTATTAATCTCAAAGCCCGAGGTCACCAAATTATGAAAACACCCCTGGTGGAATTTTCCACAAAAGGCCCGCACCCGTGAAAATTATACCCCTACTAGGGTAAACGTCTCACTCCAAACTCAACAGTGTCCTCAGTTTTCCAATTCGAGCTACTGTTTAAGTGTTACTTGTGTTAAGCAATTAAATGAATTAATTAATTAATTTATTTATTCTTTTAACATTCCGGTAGCGGGCGAGGGGTCCAAACATCCTGCGCTGACATGCCTTATGTCGTTCCTAGGGTAAACACCCCATTTCGAACCCATCCGTACACTCAAATTTCTGATTTGGATTACTGTTTAGGAGTTATCCCATTTATTTGGTGTGCCCAGTGTGAATGCACTGAACGTTTAATTCCGGCCACACCGGGGCTCGGAATCCCACGCCGTCTGAAGGCGCTGCTCTGGAATAACATCAAGAACATTCCAAAGTCTTTTATATCCAAAAACCGGGTTCTTACATAATTCCCTCCTTCATTCTTTTTATCACCGAAAAGCAAAATCAGGGAATAAATCATGGTACAAAGCCATCACATGGATCTCACGTACCTAGAAGATCTCATGCACAGTTCTACGCCACCGCACACAGACCAAAGGATTTGATCTGTTCACACGAGGTCTGCCCTCACCGATGTCGTGCATAGGGGCACACACACTTCTTCTCGGGTGAGTCAAGTGGGAGACGTCATGCACTCAACCCAGCCTTTGGGGTTAGGGAAAGGCGGTACAGAACCTCGCCATCCCTTCACATGTTCTCAAACGGTCCGAAGGACTTCAGGGGTATCTCACCTCCCCGATCGATCCTCTATGTCGCACGCCGCGACTGGAATCACAATTTGGACCTGGGACAAAGCCCGGTGATTCCTTCTTTCAGAATATCCATATGGTGAAACACTAGAGGATATCTGGTCACGCAATGTTTCACAGTCGATATCCCGCAACAAAGACCCTCTTATATGCTCGGAAGCGAAGGGGTCAACACCATCGACTAAAAAGAAATATTCCACGCCTTTTACTCTACCGACACAGGGCCACACCGACGCCCGAGCGTCACCCAAGTAAGACTTCAATCAAGGAATAGGGAGAAAATCATTTCACACACAGAGTCTATCAATTCTACTGCAAAAAGTAGAAGAGTCATAGAGCATACCTCTTATCACCTCATGCTCTGCAGGATCGTAGACATCCAAAGCTTGCGGCTATCCGCGATCCCAATTGTCAGCTCCCGGAGCCTGACGTGGACCACCTAGTGGTGATGGGAAGACACCGTAAGGTCTTCCTCCACTTCCATCTCCTCCCGCTCCTCTTCTAGCACCACCTCTCTGGGTACTACTCTGATCATGGCGCTGCCTTTATTGTGGTGGTGCACATGCTGCCTGCCTGATACTCTCTGCATGCCTGGTCGGGCATTCCCATGCCAGGTGACCGCGCCCATCGCAAGCATAGCACCGACTCTCTTCGGGCTACACTGGTGCCCTCCGACGCCACCGTGGTGTACGACCACTCCCCTGAGTCCGGTTGTCAGAAAGCCACATGCGTCGAAGTTCTGCTTGCTGACGCCCGCTTGCTGCGGCAGACATCCCGGCTCCATCGAGCCTGCTGTCACCACCAACATTAGAGAATGACAGGAAGCACTCTGTCACCGACGCCTTCTCTAGCACCCCGATATATGAGGAAATTCCCAAGGGTACTATGACGGCACACATCTCTCGGTGGAGACACTGCTCAAACTTCCGCACTCGGATGTTGTTGTCATGGACAAAGTTTGGGTAAAATCATGCACAGTCTGCGAAGCTAGCCGCGTACTCGGCCACCGTCATCCCTCCCTGCTGAAACTATAGGAGCTCCTGAATCCAAATGGAGGGTAAGAAGGAGGGGAAATACTACTCACAAAACAACAAATGAAAGTCTCCCCACGAAAGCGACGACTCGTCAAGAAACTGAGTCACCGGACACCACAAACGCTATGCTTCTCCACTGAAAAGGTTGGCGGACAAATCCACCCTAAGATCTGTCAGCATCTACACAAGCTTGAAAAGGTGAAGCATTGTCCCAAGAAAAACCTCTACTGCCTGAGGGTCTAGCTCACCACTAAACCTTAGAGGTCTGTGCCGCTGGAACTCACGGGGCGCGCTCAACCTGCGCTCAGGCTCAGTCTGCTCTGCTGGATCTCTCTACTACTCAACAGATGGGGGTGCTGCTATCAGCCCACCTGAAGAAAGGGGCTCGTATGATGGGTCATGTACTGTGTCCTCGTAGCTTACATGGTTGTCATCACGAAACAAAGCTGGTATCCCGGATAGCTATCTTCATGGAGACATCATGAATATTGTCAAGGAGTGTCGCGATCAGATGAGCATATATGTATATCACAACAACCAAAATGATGGGAAGCTGACTCAAGAAGGACATTCAAAGACTCAATCCTATGTGATGAACAAACCAAATTTTCCTGCAACAAGTGTCTCAGCATGCCTAGTCCACAAGCGGGTTATCAGGGTCCTGGTGAATGGATATGTCGGTCGCCGCACCATCATTGGACTCCCTGGCTAGAGAGCCACTCTCAAGACACGTTAACATTGTTTCCCTAAATCCCAACCAATTCATTTTTAGGGATGTCTGAACAATGTCACAAGGAATGAAGCACATATGATACCACTTTGTCACGACCCAGCCCTACCTATGCTCGTGCCACAACTACCCCAAGCCCGCCTCCATAGGCCAGGGGCTCGCGATAAGCACCGAAGGCTAAACAACTTAGGGAGGCCTTTGCCTGAGTACCTGTAGACACACACACGCAGCACGCTCAATGCAAATGTGTATAGTAAAAAGAAAAGAAAAATACCAACTGCTATAAATAAACGAAAATGTGATTTGAACTCTAAAAGTACAAAGAAAATGCTGAAGGTAAACTTAAATGTAAAGGTGAAAAACACATGCCCAACCAGAAAAGTTCCACAACCCGGCAACAGGTAAACAAAAGGAAACAGCTGGAAGGGTCCCCCACCAGAAACTTGACTACAACCACCGCACGCGGTCCAAGCTCCCAAACTCTTAAGATCCACTGAATTCACGACCAATATGTCCGTCGTCTGCAAGGGCACACCAAGTGTGGGTAAAGCCCAAGTAGGGGTGAGTATAAAAATACATAGTAGGATACCTTGAAGGCTCGAGGGAGCCACAAAGGAGGTACCGAAGGGTGAGCAGTAGATCGAATAGGGGAAAGTAAAGAAGTACAACCGAGAGTGCAGTAAAGAGTACAACAAGGAGTGCAGTAGAGTAACAGTAGAGAGTCCAGCTCAACCCAACAAGAGTAAATAAGGGAGACTCATCCAGACACAAGGAGATGGAAATGGTGAGAAGATGAACTTCTCATCGAGTATTCGTTACCTATAGCCAGAGAGTAGACTCATCCAACCACGAGAAGCTAGACACAAAAATCACGTGGCATACCTCGTGCGTCTTAACCTATCCTGGAAGGGGAGTAACCAACCCCAAGAAGTGGTTAATAGAACAAGGTATATACATATACATATTCTCAACAAGAAGCCCGAACAAGGTCGTAAGAGGATCTCCATCCCGTAGCTCAATCCAAGAAAGTGAGTAGCCAACAGTCCCAGAAGTACACACCATCGATGCCCAGCATCCCGCATGTTTCCTCCGAAATGCATGTCAAGGGGCTCAAATCACTGCACCTAGAAAATATCCACTTTGGGTGGAACTGACTCGCCCGCACGTTTTTAGGTCGCGTCGCAAGGATGCATCTCAGTGGGTAAAGAGCCCTCTTACTTGAGAGTTCTAAGGTAACGTCAAGTCACACTTCGTCACAACCCCGCAGTTGAGATGTCACCTTAATGTAGAAAGTCGACCCCCTGCCCAGCCCCACTGTAGGGTGATCCTTGGATGTCTATGGGTTCCCATTGGAGGTAGACCCGGCAGGAGACGATGGGTGCCACACTTCCTAGTCCCGTAAAATGGTAATCCACTAGAGGGAGACCCGGCTAAAGTCATTGACGAGTCCCAATGCCCAGTCCCATAAAAGGGTACTCCACTGGAGAGAGGCTCGGAACCGTCATCGGGGACCACTTCCCAACCCATATTGAGGTAAACTCGGCATAGAGGACCACTTCCCAGCCCACCTGGAGGTAAAACCGGCATCGACGACCACTTCCCAGCCCCGCTGGAGGTAAAACCGAAACCACTCTGGCTATCCCGGCTGGATGGTACTGCTCGGTGAACATTGTTTTACTGGACATCCCTATTGGATGGAAACCCACTGGCCATCCCTGTTGGATGGCACTACTCTGGTCATCCCTGCTGGATGGTACCCCACTGGCCACCCCTGATGGAAATAACCTCCTGGCCAGTCCTGCTAGAAACAACCTCCTGGGTAAGGATCGGTGCCCTCGTAATGTATTGGTCACACCGAGATCCACAAGAACTCTACTAGGGAACACGAAGAAACTCTGCCAACTGAACCATCGAGAACAGAACCAGGGGAAAACCACCCAACCCCGCTGGTCGAAACCATCGTGAACAGGACCAGGGGAAAAACCACTCAACCCTGCTGGTTGAAACCATCATGAACAGGACTAGGGGAAAACCCACTCAACCCTGCTGGTCAATCAAACGAAAGAAGAACCAGGGGAAACTCAACCCTGCTGGTCAAACAAGTGGGAACAGAACCGGGGGGAACCTCAACCATGCTGGTCAAACAAGCACGAACAGTACCAGGGGGAACCTCAACCCAGCTGGTCAAACAAACGAGAACAGAGGGACCCTCTATGCTGTGATAGGTCAATAGTACGCAAAGCCGAACACAACACGCACTTGGGGACCACACGACATGTGGCCTCAAGTCATCTCCAACCAAGCGCAGAAACGTTATCAGGTACAAACAACCACATGTACCTCCCAGCGTTCCCGTATACTCCCAGAGTATACCACATCTCCATCCAAAAGGCTAATGTTCACACGGAACCCAACGTCAACGCAAAGGCGTAAACGTAAAAACTCCAAATTTCCACCTCATCAGCCCAAGCATGGCTAACTACATCTCTTAAAGCATTCACTTCACTCTCAGAAGAGTGAACGCGATCACACGCCAAGTGTTCTCTACAAACACTGCAGGAAGAACCACCACAGGTACACCTTTCATGCTTCCACATTTAATAAGATTTCACAATAGGCTCTTCATGCTTGAACAGATTACACTGTTGTAAACATCGCAAAAAAACACGCGAGATAGACTACCTACATGCCTCAAACGGATATCTGATGAAAAAGTCGCCAACACCGCCTTACGCTCGAACAGTGTCCCATGATCCCAAGCCTCAGCCCTGAAAATAGTCGGGTGCCTCTCACCATTGCGATCCCCTTAGGAAAACACGTCAAAAGGACTGATCACTTGAGTGAAATGGATATCCGGAGAAAAAGATGCATTACGGCGCACCGCACACGAGCAGTGCTTTGTGGGACCCACATCACGGTCCCAATACACCATGAACGGGTCGCACCAATGTGATCCTCTCGAAAAAAAATTACACAAGATGGTCTAATCACTTGTCCGAAACGGACACCCAGTGAAGGAGATAGAAATTCATCGTTAACGCCCAAAACTGCCCACATGGGTCCCACACTATCGTGCAGAATTAAAGCGGGCGGATTGCACCAATGCAATTACCTCGTAAAAACACCCAAAAACGACTGCTCGCATGCCCCGAACAGATGTCCGATGAAAAAGGTGTAAAGCGTTGCATGCAACTCGAAAGACGGGCCATGGGGCCCACACCTCAACTCTGGTTTCAACGCCCGAAACCATGCTGAAAAACTCCAGCTCAATGCCAGGGTCGCTACACCACTGACGACACTAAAAACAGACATCAGATGTGTCTGCGCCATCCAAAACAAGAACCCCCTGGAAAAACGCTCGTCCACTTAAAGGCCTGTCGCGCCAACGAGGCCCTCATCTCGGGAATTAAAAATCCCCAAGACCATCTAAAAGGCTTCTTATTGATTTAAGGATTGCATTTCTGCTGACGGCACACAAATCCGACATCGGGTCCACATTTTATGAGCATTTTAGTGTGGATGGGCCGAAACGGGGTGGGCCCGGCCGGTTCAGCCGGCCCACCCACTCCCTGGACCGGCCTGCAGTTCACCGCGAGGGCCGGCCGCTTCAATTCCCAGACCGGCTCAGCCGGTCCGGCTCCTCTGACATGGACCCGCATTCTATATGTCCACTGTGTGTCTCGGGGTCGTTTTGACCACGGTCACCCCCACCGATCGGCCGACAGCCGGTCGGTCTCCCCGCTCGCCCACGCTCGCCGCGGCCGCCGAAGCCCGTGGCCGCCTCCGCTGAAGGGAGCCGCTCCACCGTGCTCGCACCAACCGTGCCCGCTTGCCAATGAATCCGTCGACTCCTGTGCCTGACCGACCGCCCTGCTCGACCGCAAGCCACCTACTCGCCCCGGCCAGCCGCCGCCTCGCGCCGAGAACCCACGCTGGACCGCCGTCCCAGCTCGCCAGAGAACCCAAAACCGCCTCCAAAACCCGCAAACTTCGCCTGACACTTGCGAGCTCCTCAAAACTCGGAATTCAAATCTGAAAGATGTGTTGGGATGATAAGAAATTATAATACACGACCATGGGCTTTGTTCGAAGATCAAACAACAATTCGATTCTATAATTTGGATTCAAAGAGGTGTTCTGGATTTAAAACTCAAAAAAAGAACATCGCCTACTTGCTGGGGCGTAGCCCGAAGCTTCTCGACGATCCGCCGGAGCTGCGGCGCCTCATCGGAGATACCGCGCCTCACCGGATCGATCGCACCTCGCCAGAGAGGAGGAGTGTCTCCTTCTTCTTTGGAAGCTCCTTACGCCAAGGAAGAAGGAAAATGGAGAAAGAGGGAGGGGGGTTAAGTGTTTAAATAGAAAACATGCTTAACCGCCCGCTCGTCGGCCCGAACCCGAACATCCGGCGGGGACGAGATTAAGCCTCCCTTGGGTTAAACGCCCCGTTCTGAGCGCAATGGCGGTCTCAGAAATTTAGTCCGAGGCCCCATTCAAAAGTTATTAAACTCAATGCATGAGGTCTCTAAATTATGAAAACGCCGCTGGTGGCATTTTCTACAGAAGGCCCGCGCCCACGAAACTTATACCCCCCCTAGGGTAAACGGCATGCTTCAAACTCAATGGTGCCCTAGATTTTCTAATCCGAGCTACTGTTTAGGAGTTACTTGCGATAATCTATTAAATGAATAAATAAATTAATTAATTTATCCGTTTAACGTTCCGGTAGTGGGCCGGGGGTCCAAACGTCCCGCGCTGACATGCCTTATGTCGTTCCTAGGGTAAACACCCTATTTCGAACCCATCCTCACACTCAAATTTATGATCTGGATCACTATTTAGGATTTATACCATTTATTTGGTTTGCCCAGTGTGAATGCACTGAAAGTTTAATTCCGGCCACACCGGGGCTCGGAATCGCACATCGTGTGAAGGCGCTGCTCTAGAATAACATCAAGAATATTCTAAAGTCTTTTATAGCCAAAACCGGGTTCATATATAACATAACAACTATTCTTAAATTAACCATACTATTTTCCTTTATTTGTAAATATAGGGAGAAAATGGAAGCAACATACATTTGTACATATGGTCTACCATCTACAATGACAGCATAATAAATATTCTATCTCAAACTCTAATGGATATATCTAAATACTTGTATAATGAAAATATAATATATTTAATACATGGATTATATTATTCAGATACTATAACCATGATCAAAATGGAAGGACCACAAATATCAATCCAAAACATACACAAAAGCATGTCAGTTATTACATGAAATTATATTTTTTCATAAAGCTTTTAATAAAGAGGTAATAAATGTTAATAATTAAATAATAAATAGTATTATACATAAAATTATGGTTACATAACTTAATTTTCATAAAACTATATTTATTATTGTGGAGGTTCTAACATGTATGGATAATTTCATAATTTAATGAAAGGGATTTCTAGTTGCTCTTCTATTTCAATAAGACATATATCATGCACAGAGCTTGTTTTTTTGTGGTGTATATAACTACACATTAATGTATTTTAGAATTATTCTCATGAAAATTGTGCTAAATAAATATCCAAATATGTATATATTTTTCATCGGGTTATTATTTAAAAGTTACCCACGTAGTAAGGGTTTCATGTTATAATCTCTTTATTTTTTGGGATTGTTTATGATTGTGATTTTGATAGTGGAATCATAAGATATACTTCTAAATAAAATTATGGATTTTATTATCATCTATTTAAGTTTTTTAGAGTACATTTTTCACTTCATTTTTCACTATTTATGTACTCATGATTCCAAATGATTATTTTTATTAAAAAATAATTATATTTCCCTCTTTGGATGAATTTTTTTCTATCCATATACATGTTTTCTAAAAAAGATTTTATTAATGTTTTAATGTTCATATATTATTATTTAAATTCATTTATACCATTTCAATTTGAATTATAATAAAAATTAAAATGGAACCTTTATGTCATTTCTAATAAAACCATATTTGGATTTTATCAAAAAAATCGAATGAAGCATTATTTTAACATGTATAATAAGAGCTTAATTTCCCACCATCATAACTAATAAATATTTTATATAACCTAGTAAAATATTCAATGGTTATTTTCAAATAAAATTATTTTTGATTTTGTTAAAATTTAGTTTTAAAAAGAATATTTTCAATGTGAAGTGAATGTCTTCCTCAATAAATATTCAAAGTTATATTTAAAAATTGTTATCAATCTATGATGACATCGGTTAATGTTACATAATCTTTACTAGTGTTATGATCAAATTTTATTATCCATATTATTTCTATCGATGTTTAATATCTATGATGACCATATTTTTATGAAACACATTCCTTTTTTCATTGGTTATTCAATTATGAAATAATTTATTTCATTCCAAAAAAAATTGGTTTCCATGACATATACAACGATGAAATTGTTGTGAAATACATTTATTTTTATAGTGTATGATATGTTAAATTATTTATGATCTTTAAAAAAATGTATGGTTTATGTGATTGTTGGGGCCAATATATCCCTCTACATAATTAAAAACATGATTAATTTTAATGAGATCAATGTTTACATGAGATATTATCCCAAGAAAAAAAAGGTACATGATAGCTTATCTCATGACCAAAAAGAGGTTACATTTGAGGTTACCACATTCCCAATATAGACACATGGGTGGTTTTCCTATTCCTAAGATTTTATCAAATTGTTTTTGGATATCTTTGATATAATATTTTCATTTCATATGTGTAATCCAAAAATCTATATCTTTTACAAATGTTATGAACTCATTGCTCATGTTGTTATATTCTTTTATTTTTCTTCTCTTATTAAATTCCAGGATTTATTCAATGACTCTTTTTTATGATCTATTACATTTAATGTATGGTTTATGAAATTTTATTCTCATGTTCTCATACCCCTATGATCAAGTTATGTGGATATCTCCCTTGTATAACTGTACTGATCATCTAATCTCACCTATTCTTATGTTTCTTTTCCATAGGTTATGAATATTTCACCTATGTATGATATGTATTAGAAAGGAAATTGTTTTAAAAAATGTATTGGAAGATGCTATAACTCACTCATGTATTAGTCATTTGTTAATCAATGTTTAGAAAGGAAGTAGAACAAATGTATTATTTCATTGATCTATAGGTTGTTTAATTTATATTCGTCTATTAACATGTAATAAATATGTAAAAGAATACTGGTATCTTAATAGTTACAATCGGTGAATGGATTAGTATTGATATAATAATAAGGATGAAAAACTTTTTGTTCGATCCCTAGGGATATGTATAGGGATAATCCTAAGGATAAATTTATATATAGGAAAATATCCTAGAAAATTAGTTTAAAATAGAGCGACTGGTTTCCAGGAAAATGCATCCCTTACCAGATACTAAAATATGATATAGTTCAGAAATAGATATATATATGGTATAATAACTCTAAAAAAGGCACATCATGCATGACATGAGAACTACTTGGTATACAATAATGGTTCTTAATATGTGCATAGTTTTACAATCCTTGGAGTTGATCTTCGAAAATTCACAAAATCCTAACAACCCATCATGATGTATTTAATTAATGACTTGGAATGAAATATGTTAGGCCTCATTTATTATTCATTTAAATGAGGGTGAAATATTTAAGATAACTATAAGTTATTTTTAAGGATTATGTGGTTTCCCACTATCATTATTATTGATTAAAATTTTCTTCTTTGGATTACTCAATGTTTAGAGACCAAAGTAATGATCCAAATGAAAAAATGAAACATGAAATGAAGTGATTGTACCCCAATTAAACCAAATTTTATTGGATCTGGAATGATAAATCATATATTTATTCTTACAAAACATTACCAGTATATAAATCATGTAGAACAAATAAAATGAGAAAATAAGGGAATTTTTTTGTAGATTCCTCTATTACAAAATAACCACCTTAATTTTATTGTTCTTATGATCCACTAGTTACAAAGAAATGGATCAGTACCATACAAATTTCATTTTTAATTCTCCAAAGATTAGATAATTAAAAATTCATTTTGGAAATCTATTGGTTAGAATAAAAATCATTCTAATGGTGCAATCTTGTCAAGAAAATGAGTCAATAAGATTAAATTGAATCCATGTAAATGTATTTTTTTAGGGAGTTATTTTCAATTAAATTATTTACTGATATTCATATTATAAAAATGGAGAAAAAATTCCTTGAATTTAAATATATCAATGATGAATCTATTGGTTCTTCATGGTAAATTTTACATGACCTATGACGTATGCTTATGGAATTATCATCCACCCAATAATAAGGTATATTGTTTCTTCAATGTCTTAAAACCATATCTCTAATGTGATTTGACCATATGGGACATTTGTAGTTATGAATAAATCATATAAGTTTATATCAAGTGGAAATATATATTGGATTTACCCATCAATCTCATGGTCAGGATAATAAATGAATGATGGAATTCCAAGTAATCTCTAAAACCCCTTGATAGAAGAAGGATATATTTCCATCAGGCTTGATGTGTGGAAAGTAACACTATAGAAATATTCATGAGGGGATTAAGAAATTACATAATTTTTAAATTGAAGGTAAATGAGTGAGTGAATTCTGATGTGATGAGATTAATTTAGATAATGATATTAATAAAAATAATTATTAATATAATGAAATTCCTACACATTAGTGATAAAAAATTAAAAATGTTTGGGAACTATTCCAATATGTTATCAAATCATAATATTAATGATGATGATCGAAATAAGAAACATCTTTTACTGAGAGAAAAACTAAAAGCTTATATAATCACAACAATTAAAGTGAATTTTGATTATTAGGGCACACATATCATCTAATTGTTGTTTGGTAATTTCATTATTGATTCTGTGAAAATAAGTTCAGAAAAAGGATTAATGTTCACATGTTAGGGAAACTAGATGTGATTATGAGCATTGAGTATCTCCATCTACATTGTTTCTGGAATAATGAATTCAGACATGATATTATATTAGTGTGTGGATGAAGCCAATATTCTAACAGATTTTTTTTCTATGATAAGATATTATTTATTGACTAATTTGTGAATTTTTCTGGATGCATATATTTAATCATCTAATGTTAACATATGAGTGAAGGATACCATCATGGGTTTTTGGTTTATTGTTACTCATAAGATCAAATACTTAGACACCCCCTATGTTTTCATCTATGTGATTGTAATTTTTTATGATTAAAGATATTTTGGAAAAAAATTGTTAATGTATAACCCTATTTTGTTTTTGTTTTAGTGAAATAGTTTTTACGGAGAAATTTCTTTTATATTTTTTAGACGTAAGATTAAAGGTGTAATAAATCATTATGGCTTATATTTTCATTATTGTTGATGTAATATAGGATTATTTAAATTTGGGTACATTATTGAAATTATAATAATATATAATGGGAAAAATATAACCCATATATCTAGCAACAACATGTTACATCTGGAAATCTGATGGGACATGAACACAAAACTAAATGACATCAAGGGTATATAACTTTACAATTCGCTACATGAAACAATATTTATAGTGAGAAAACATGAAGAGGTATATTATTGAATATGTATCTCATTTTTCTGTATGTTAGTATATTTTATATATGACACAAAATGATATATGGATTCTATAACCATTTTCCCTAGAAGAATGGAAATGAAAAACAATCAATATGGATTTTTTCATCATACTACCCAAATCATCTAAAGGTAATAATTCTACATCAACTATTATTGATCAACATAAACATTAAACACACATCATCAGTATCTAAAAATATTTCTCTCTTAATTATCATGGAATGATATTCATTAATGATCTGTTATGGTATCATAGTGTATTCCATTCTATTATAGTTAAACCATATCATATGTTTACATAAATTTATTATAAAATTGTTCAGAAAAATCTTGATAGAGAGAGATGTTTCATCCCTTCTTTTCTTTCTCATATATATGGTTAGTTTGAGAGACAAATTTATACCCTACAAGATAAATTGATATATTTTTTAAAGGTGGTTGGAATAAACTTCATTATATAGTTTTATTTTTATACAACAATAGCCTTCAATCGAGTATTTAGATTGATCATTGTGAATCCCTATATGGTAAAAGGTATAAAAATACAATTTTCATGGATGAGGCTAGATAATGATACCTATTTTTATCTATGTTATCATTAGAAATTAGAGATACGTTTAGATCAATCCTGTAACCCATAAAGGATGAACAATTTTGGTAGAAAGGTATGCAAATATTTGTAGGCATTGTATAAAATTTGATGTCGATGATAATTTATATTAACAAATTTCCCCATGAAATAATATAATGATATTTATAAATAAGGGGAATATAAAACATATTTATATAGTTCCCTTTAAAATTAATGTTCTTATCAGGATGGTATCTTATCAATTGTATATTCCACTAAACTTATCTGATGATTGTGACGTGTTCCATGTATTTCTCTTGAGGAAGTACATGGATGAACCGTCAAAAGTTGTAAACTTAGTTTTCATACCATTTTAAAAATATATTTAATATTAGGAACAAAAATTAGTGATTCTAGATAGTACCGTGAAAATACCACAAAATAAGGCCCATTATTTAGTCATTTTTTTGGAAAACTATCATATTGGTGAAACTACGTGGGAAACAATGTTTGTAATGATTAATATGTGTCATTGTTTTTTATCTTAGGGAATAATTTTGTTAGAAAAATAATTTTAATTTTGTAATAATGTGACAACCTTTGTTTTTATGAAATATATTTTTTTCTAATAAATTACATTTTTCTTCAATAGCATTCGTTAAACACAGCATCTATTTATAATGAACCACAAAAAAATATTAATATTATTATCCAGACATGAAAGTTATTAAAGTTCCATTAAAAATGTTGAAATAAATAGAATAAACTAATTTTAAAATATATTTATAGTTTTTTATATAAATAACCCATATTGACAAATAATTATTTATTTTCAAAAGGGTCTTTTTATGCTTCGAAGAAAACTTTTTTCTAAAAAAAAAATATTGTGCACATTTTTGTTGAAAAGTAACAAAATAAATATTGTATAAATTTCTAAAATATATATTATAAAATTAATTAGTCTTTTGAATTAATTTTTTAAAAATATATTATGGTGAAATTTTCATATTTTTCAGAAAAGTTTAATTTCACGATGAATAATTAAAATTAGCAATTTTTATTGAAAATTTTCTCCTCATTTAAAGAATTTTTATTGTTCCATTATATTATAATTGATTAAAATGTTAAATTAACTCAATAATATTAAAATTAATCCAATATTGTTCATTGGAATCAATTTCATACTGAATTGTGATATAAAAATGTTTGAATCATTGGGAATCAAATCATTGGAAAATGTCATTTTCAACACATATGTATGTTTAATTATAAATTAAAAATTTCCAATTATTTGAATGGTATTTGGAAATATATAATAAATATTTTTAATATTAAAAACTGATATTATATATTATTTTTAATTTTTTTTGAAGATAGTTAATTTTTAAAATAGTAAAAATTAATTACCATAGTAATGTTTAAAACAGTTTTTCCTAGGGCTAAAATAAAATGATAACTGGTAAAATGAAATAGAAACATGTAGAAATAAATTATATTTCTTTATTTATAACCTATCACCTATAATAATTGTTAATTATAAATTTTTTAGGTGTTTATAATTTAAAAAACATGTGTAGACATTATTATTTTCAATAATTCAATGTGTTTACACTCCCACATTCATAAAATCCCACAAATTCTGTTATCTTATTAAAACATATAAAACCCAAGAGATAATCTATTATATTCCAGAATATAATTCTTAGGTACCTCATATAGTATTTGAGTTGTTATTTTCATTATAAAAAACTCATAGGAATGATTTAGGTATATACCCAATGATATTTTTGGAAGAAGAGCTAAATTTATAAAACTAATGTTTTTTGTTTTACATATTCACCCAACAACATAATAAATAATTCATATTTTATAAATTAATAACACAAAAATCTCCCATAAAATAATATTTTATTATGTTAATGGAACTACCTCCATCTATCTCATCTGCAATTAAATGGGAAACCAAAAATGTCATTCATGTGTACGACGAACAACAGCCTCACGAACTGATGCTCTGATTTTTCTTGAACTATATTTATAATATTTAAATAATTTTTGATTTAATTAAAAAATATTATATTTATTATATTAATATAATTATGTTTTTATAATATCACATATACCCTCTTACATTCCAATTTGTGGGAATATGATAATGTCGCTCGTGTGTACGGAGGACTGTTGTCTCACAAAGAAATGTGATTCGTTTTTTCACATTAAATTTAGATGGAATGTAAAAAATGGAAAGATTTAATGAATATATTTGATATATATTATTTTATTTCATATTCTTTCATCCATCATTAAAATAAAAATTTTGTTCATGCCTGTATATGACATACCATATATGAGAACCGTGTAGTTCTTTTTTTATAACTAGCTTTAGTAGATTTCTCTAAATACTTATATACAAGCTTTATATGATATTAATATCATGGTTATAATTGTGGAGATGATGTGATGAAGATAAAAATTTATGGAATAAATATACCAAACAAAAACATAGACAAAAAATAGAGCACTTCTTACCAAAAAATGTGATTTTAATAGTGATTTTTTAATTAATGTGAAATAAAATGTCTAGGGTAAACATTTATGGTGTGATAAATAATAGAATGGTTCTATAATTCATTTATAATAATCCTATATTTATTATATATGATTTAAATATGTTTATGATTTAATTTTATACTTATGGTTAGTGTTTTCTTGTCTCTCAGTTGTTTTTTGGAACATATTCTATATTGCCCACTTGTTTCTTTCATGAGACATATATACTTCCTGTGAATATATTTTTTTATTCTTACCATTAATATTTTTTGGATTAAATTTATATATAAGGTTTTCTCCTTCTTGTCACTTATGATTCAAATGACACCCATGTGGTAATTTATTTATGTCTCAATCTCATTATTTATTTGGATTATTTATGGTTATGATTTCTAGGAAGAAATATTATGATATATTTATTAATAACTTCCTTAATAATCATCTACTATGGTTATCTATTTTGAATTCACGTTTTCCTTTAATTTTTCACTATTTATGTCCTAAATATTCCAAATGAATTTTTTTAAAAAGAGTTGATTTCATTTATTTCTTTGGTCAAAAATTCATTTTCATCTATATCCATGTTTTTAAAAATGATTTCAATAATGTTTTAATGTTACTATAAGATTTATTGAATTTATTTTTACAATTTTTTTAAAATTTATGTTTTTTAAAAGTAATCCTTGTATTGTTTTTCTATAAATGCATTTTTTGATTTTACTAAGAATTGGAAGGGAATCCTTGTTTTAACATGTACGATATGAAAAAACTTTCCTACCATCATGACCCCTAAAATATTTAGATTTTTATTTTTTATTTTTTATTTTTAATGTTTATTTTCAATAAATGTATTTTCAAAATTTTTAGTGGATATTTAGTTTTAAAATAATGATTTTCAAAAAAAAATTGTATTTCCTTGTAGAAACGATCCATGTAATCATTAAAAAAATATCAATTTAGAAATAAGATTATCATCATGAAATAAATTAATATTAAATTTAAACTCTCTATCAGGAAGAAAAATAATAAATTCATTGAAAAATTATTCATTAAATCCATTCACTGCTAGAATTTCACTAATCAAAAATATTTCTTTCTTTTCAATAAAATGACCTAGATATCCTTCAATGTAATCAATAATAAATCTCTCAGTGACATGGTATCTTTTCAATTGTATGAAATCATTAAATAAAACTTTCATTTCATTTAAATCTATATTTTCATTATAAATTGAATGCCAATCCATACCCAAAATGATACCAAAATTTAACCATTGAATGATCCTAAATATTTCTTAGAAAGTCCATCCAACTATTGATAATTGGAGGATTCTTATAAATCATAGTTGCCTTGATATTTAAAGCTGGAGTTTTTACTAAATGTTTTATATCACAATTATGAGGTCATATTTCCAATTTACTTGCAATGATATCATAAAGGAATGAAGATGATGTTCCAGAGTCAAATAGAGTATTTTTCGTATTTTGAAATACCCAGTAACATACTTATCAACACATCATTTTATGGTCCCACATCAACCATAGTAGTACCAAATGATTTTTCCATTCCTTTATGCATTCGATCATACTGGTTTCCACCCTTGATATTTAACTTTGGTCAAACATTGGAAAAATTCCAAAACTCATTGAAACTAAAACATCTTTCCTCCAGTTATTCATTGCTTTCCAGATCATATCCTTTGAATTAATGAGAAATATGACAAGTCTTACCACATAATAATCACTTACCAACCCTTGAGGGCCATTCTCTATGATTTGTTTTCCACACATCTCACAAGATTGAAATTTATCATTCTTACCACCAAATTTCCTTGATAGAATCTTCAACATTGCCTGCCAACCAGATCCATTCTCTTTTATTTCATTCATGGAAGACATGATCATCAAAAAATAACATTTCTACCTTATCAGCACATCAAACAAGTTTCTCCTAGATTTTGAACTCAAGAGAGGGTATTTCCCTTTGATATTTTGTCTTCAATCCTATGTAATTCTAGTTTGTATTACTATTAATATGTCAGATAAAATTTGAGATGTACCTTGAAAAACGAGTTAGATTTTCATTATATGAACCCACAAAATTATCCTCCATTTTTCTTAATTCAATGAATTGACTTTCCATCCTAAGTCGAACAGGCACATGAAAATATTTCCCAAGGAAGATATTCTTAACTTCGTTCTATTGCCATGGTATAAATCGCTTCACTTCCACTAATATTTGTAACCATTTTCCACTGCTGATCAACTTCACCTTCTAAATGATAAATGGTAAGACTAAAATTTTTATTATCTTAAAACACCATTATATAAAAACTATTTTTCTAGTACATTAATGCAACCTTCATCTTGTAAGGGGGTAGATGATCCTTTGAATGATGGGGGATGTTTCCTTATAAAATGCTCCACTGATGACATATTTATGTACGATTAATATGGATGATCTCATGCATGGAAACAACCACTATTTATTGACTCATTAAACAGCTCTATCAATGCAATAAACTATTCTGCTCTAATTCTAACCATCTCGAGATTCCGAATATGAATTTTTTTCCCTCTGTATGCCTTCCCATCACATAAACCATGTTTCCCCTATGGAGAAAAATTCTTAACAGACATATCCTATATGAAGAAACTTAGTAATCTTAATAAGATATATCATTTCAATTTCACCAATAGGTAAAATAAATTTATCTAAATTAAATTAACAGTATTCTAACTTCTACATGTATCCAGACTGACCTCTAATGCCAACTATAGGGTACTGACTTTAAACATTTCATAATGTTAAATTAAGATAATAATTTGGTGTTATCTCACATTGATGTTGTTTTCATTTTTGGAGATTTAGACAATTAAGAAATAACTCAATATAACAACTCAAATATTTCATTATAGAGACCTCTAATCACAATTGATTTTTTCATAAGACAAAATGTTTCAAAAACAAACAAGGTTTTGTTTCATGTTTAATCATCATAACTTTTCCATAATCCCATCCTATACTCTATTATCCATTAAATTAAATAAAAAAATTCTTAAACATGGTATTATCATTAAAATACCATAAAGCGATAAAAAAATAAATAAAACTATTAGTCCCATTAAAACATGTATACCATGAATAAATTGTCATAATTTAATACTTTTCACCTTTAATAAGTTCTAAATACTCTCCAAATAACTTATTCTCATTGCTTAACCATTTTGTAATAAAAAAAGATTTCCAAAAACCCATAACAAGAATATATAACATATAAAGGTAACTTGTTATATAACCCTACATGAATTGAATAACCATACAGCTGACTTTTAAACATGTTTATAAGTGGACTAACCATATGCCTGACCTTCATACCCAATGCATTAGTGGTTATAAAAAAATTAACCATCCTTGGTTTATCATTCAACCAACCATATTTGGTTTATCATGTAACCAACCATATTTGTTTTGTCCCGAAAGAACCTTTAAAATGTCTTTGTAGAATTATATAATCATAACACAAAGAATATTTTAATTATCAACATTTCACTTATAAAATTACATTTTCAGTTACATGAAATCATTTCAAAATTTTTAAATAGTAAATACATTTTAAAAACCAAATTCCATATAAAAAAATAAAGAAAAATATATTAAGAAATTTTGTTTTTTTCTCTATTTTAAAAACATTATTTCATACAGTGGAATCCAAATATCATGTAACTATTACTGTTGCGGAGAAGTAATAGTCCATACATATGTTAAAAAAAATCCATTTTTTCATTTAGTAAGTAATATAAAATGATTCATATAAAACTATTCCTTATGAAAACCAATTAATGAGATTCAAAATATACCTAAAATATTTTATATAATCTTATTATATCCATATACATAAATATGTAAATTGATATCAAGGAGAAAAATGTTTGGTAATTAAATCTTTAAACCTTCAATGTTTCCCATATCACTTTGAACATTTAAATCTTAAACTAAATGAATACATACATTTAACAAAACATTAAATAAAATTATTATAGTTAAAATATGGATTTTATGTTTTATAGTGTCAGTATAAACAACTAATAAAAGAATAAAGGGATATATTATTAAGAAATTCCTCAATGAAAGAAGATTGAGATGAATTGACATACATTGAGTCTGACTTGTCTCATAAATTGATTATCATCCTAAAAAAAATTAGCTGAATTTATAATTTATTGACAAACTTTTTCAATTTTATTATAAATTTTGTATCACTTATTACCATGTTATAATAATTACATAATTATATATGTTCATGTCGGACATTTTGTCGATATTTGGTACATGATTTGAAATAGTAATTGGTATGATGTCAGTAGTCCATGTGGTCATAAGTCCATCATATACAGGATATAATAGATTATATAATTATATTATATATTCATCGTATATGTATCTATAACTTTATTTTAAGATAAACTAAAAACACTATTCAGGGAGACGATAGGTCATACGTACACAAGAATTAAATTTTCATTTTCATTATTGTATTGAAAGGATGAAATTAAAAGAAATGTATGAAAATATATATCATTTAATTATATTATATTTAATATTTATTTTATATCATATATTTTTACTAAAGAAATACTTAATAAATTCTATGTGATTTGTGAATGAATAACATCATTTTGGGGAGGCGGTAGTCCACACGTCCCCAACGAAGTTAACATATAATCACAGTATATAAATAATGATGGTATGTTTAATATAACATTTCTAGAATATTAAATAATTTATTATATACATATTAAAATGTAATTTTACTATAAAAATAGTTTTAAGACCACCTATGTAAATGGAAATGGCATTATAAGCAAATCATTATGCATGGAGGTGATTAACAAGAATATCTTGGACAACAATGTTTTCCTTTGTATAAGAGGAGGTGAAAAATGAAATGGATATGAGATATTACATTAAAAACATAGAATTATATTATGTACATGATTTTAGAGTTATCATGTATTTATGGATGGAGGTGAGGATAAAGTAGAAAAATAAATGAAATTAAGAGAGGTACTTTGGAAGATGAATATCCCCTCCTTGAAAGACCATTGATGACCATGAATTTGGTCTTTTAGTGAGATTATATGACCATGAACATGGAGATAGGGAGGAGGAGAGGCTTCAAAAAATATTTCAGGAGATAAATGTAGTTTTTGGTGGATATGGGGAGGTGAGGGTTGTTATTTATACATGAGGAGAGGTGGGTTCAAGTGAGAGAGTTACTGATTATTTTCTATTAAAAGCTAACCATATACAAGAAGAATTAAATTACAATAATTTGAATTTGAATTAATGTTGTATGCAATAGTTAGGGTGGATACACACCTAAAACACCATTTAAATTTTGTAGTTTTTAGGTATGTTAAGAATTTAACTTTTAATTTTATCCCTTTTCAAAATTTTACTTTTCCTATGGTAAATAATCTTTTTACCATGGTAATTTTTTATACCTAAAATTTAAATTGACATTATGTAGTTATTTGATCCATTTAATTATTAATATAAAATCTATTTTAACTAATTCTATTAAATTTTTTTTGTAAAATTATATTTAAAATATATTTTTCCAAAAACACTAAAAAATCAGGATTTTAAAGTGAAACGTTCAAATGTTTAAAATGGTTTTAAATATAATATAAATATGAAATTAGATTGCAATGAACAAAATTGGATAAAATGATGAAAAAATAATCACAATTGACTTTAAATCCTAATAAAATTATCTTAGATCAATAGAAATTTTTTGATGAAAATGTAGTTATGAATTTAAACACAGTATTTATCACTATTCATTAAAATATGAATTTTATCAGAAAACAAAATTAATATCCAAACTAAATTTTGATGTCCTACTTCTAAATATAAAGTTTTTTTTCGAACATAACTTTTTATTGTGTCAAAATCTGGATATAAAATCTATTTTCCAGCAATGTCTGTTAAATTATTTTTTTGAAAAAACAATGTTTTGAACCATAAATCTATATTTATCATATACGCTATTGAAAAAAATGTATCTTTTTACTTATATCTAATTAATAAATATTAATAGATATAGAAAAGTCGAATTATATAATTACCTAGGATGTTTCAATTTCTATCGTACTTTCTATATGCTTCTCATCATCGTGGTATGACATAATGGAATAAATACTGACCCTTAGTAAACTAAGGCTATCCATGACATGAAACCTCATTGTAATATCATTGAGATGGGAGGACTATAATAATTATATTCTTGTGTCTTTTCTTTTATAGAAAATTTGGGTTGAAAATATAAAACATTAATCAAACAAATGATAAATAGAGTTACATACCTATTGACTGATGACTCTTAAGATTCATTTTATTGTGTTACGAAGTATATCTTGATTTAGACAGTTTAAAAAAACCACTATAAAATGAAATCTAGTATTTTATTTTATATCATTAGAGAGATCACATGATGATCTAAACATGTAATTAATGATTCTATAATTTATAATATACTATTTTATTATAGTGTAACTATGACCAATACTGATCTTCAATATTCAAACAATTTTAATAATTTCATAGAATTATTTTAATTTATTTTAAAATCTGAGACAATAAATGTAGAATCATGATATCATGTGTTAACCCATTACAACCTAAAAAAATACATCCATAATTTCTATAATCTAATTGTGAATCTATCATATTTGGTAGTAATCTTGATGTATTTTCCATTAGGTTCATACCCAAAAAAGTGATAAAGGACCAAGAACTAGAATATATCCTTAAAGGCCATCCCCCTGTGGGAATAATGAAATTGAATACCGAATTCCTAATGAAGATATATTATTTATTCGGGGAGCAACACATATGGGGAGATGTATATTGATGGTTTGTGTAACATCCGAATATGATAGATGATGGAATACTATAATATCAATAAATTCATGTGGGGAGACTATTATATCTCGCAATAAATGTTTGTTTGACCTTATTCATTACTTCTCTTGGGAGCTTGCACAAAAAAATTAAGTAGATAGAGAAATTTTCATCAAATGTATATAAAATGTACTCCAAATTTTGGTGGACCACTAGTAGGTAATTTGTGATATATATTTAGTGATAAAATAGTTCAAAGATAATTATAATACTAGGAAGGAAGATTGGATCCATATTATGGACATTGTGTGAGGGTGGATAGAATAATTGACTTTTGAAACAATGTTAACTTATTTCTTATGAACAAAGAATTTCTATGTAGATGCATTAGTAAATCTGGCTATGAGTTTTGTAGAACTCAACCAGGAAAAAATATTCATTTGAATTGTGCACCACATAATGGTGTAACCATTTTTTTCATGACAACATGGATGTGTTATATGATGCCAATTCCATATATGAACCACATAATCTGACAATTGGTTGTATGTATCACATATTAGAATATCTCAAAATAGAGTTCTCAAATCGAATATTTTGAGTTCTCAAATCAAATATTTATATAAAAGGGAAAATAAGATAATTGGAAGAAACTATTAGTCTTTATTATTTCACAAATCATTAGAATATCTTCAATAATAGTGGATTTTATTGAGCCCACCAAAAATATATTGATTGTGAAAATATAATAGTCACTATAAATGATGTACGTATGACTGCATGTTATTCCCAATAGTCATGGATCTATATTTCTAATTGTATTTGTAGGTGTGGATATTTCTAGATTTCAATTATAAAGTATTTCATTATATTTACCAATAAGTTATAGCATGGTCATGTGTTTGTCATATTTATACAGAAACACCCTATGTTGGTTCACACTTCCAAGTACTTTTGTTCATTTTCCTCTGGGGGTGGATATTGTAGGGCCATACCATCTTTCTACAGCTACGTAGTTAAATTCTACCCTTAGTAATATAGAGTTATTTTCCAAATATTCTTAGTTAATACCTCTCAAAAATGTTGGTGAAAAATAGCCTCATCAATTTCATATATGAAATAATAATCACTTTATTTGGTATCCATAAAAAATACTAATGGAAAACAAAACAAATTTTCATTCATAAAAAAATTAAAAGGATACACCATGAGAACAACATTGAGTATTATAATTTATCAAACTATCATGTAGTGGAAAAAGTATATATATAGTATTTTGATAAAACTCAAACAAACATAAACCATAAAATGGAGGAAAAGGATATGAAATCCTATACATATAAATGTCTATATTCGATGTCATAATACCATAGTATATCATATATTTCTAGTCAAGAAACCTTATATTCACTTTTATATGGGATAGAAGTTTTCCTTCCCCTTTATATCAAATTTACATCACTATTTATTTCAATTTTCTATCACCTATACATAGAAGAGAAATGAAAAAAAGTGACTAGATGAATTAGAACACCTATTTAAGTAAAACAACATACCATGAGTCATTTAAAATAACTTTAAAAAAGAATAGAATAATATTTTAACAAGATATATAAAATCCATTACATCCAATATACAAAACATGATTCTTCTATTATAACCCCATTGATACCGGGGATGAATCCTCTAAAGCATGAACCAGAATGGGAGACCTATTTTTTCATCTATAATATCTTCTAAAATGTTTCATATTAATTGATTACCATGGATGGTGGGTGCATACGGGCCCTACAATTTCACGGTTTCTCATGAAATATTTCATTTGACCAGATACTCTATAACAATCCTTCTCTCACAACTTAAAAATTAATGAACAATCAAAAGTCCAAGTCACATGTAATTAATCTTCATGATAATGTCAATGTCATAATATTTTTTACTTTAGGACACAATATCCTTTCAATAATATTTTAAACTATATGGTTTACATACCATTTTTGTGATATATGACTATGTTCTATTACAAAATATTATTTAGTAGAGCCCTACTCCTTGTATTTTTCTTCTATGGAGCATTTGCTCAGAGCTACAAGTTTCTTTATTCTTCCTCTAATGAGATATGTATTGATTCTTAAATCTCACAATCTAGAACGTCTATAAAATAAATAAAAATGGCCCATCTTACAAATGGAAATGACATATTTAGGTGATTTGAATACCTATTACCTCATATATGTAGGGGATTCCCTAATCATGACCAACTCTATTGTTAGAATTCCTTCATCACATAAAGGAATATCACTTTCACCCATACCATTGGATCACTATAAACCATATAAATCCATCGGTTAAAAATTATCTAACTCCAAAGGACTCCTATTTCATTACTATGTATACAATTCCCAATTGGTGTCTTCTTTATGTGTACACCCTTTTTGGCCCATACATTAGAATCATCTTCATCCTCTATAGAAAGCCCTATTTTTTTGTATTCCATAAATTTTTTTAATGGAATATACTTTTAAAACATGGCCTATAGTGATTCCTTATTTTGTTTTATTCTATATTTTTAATAGAATCAACAGCCCTAAATCATGGCTTAAAACACCCCCATTTCACATATATAAAATGCTCATGTTTTTTTAGTTGGACAACCATGGAATAAAAAATAAAGTTGTACATGTTGAAAAGGTACACCGGTTAGCCTATTGTTTCCCATTTTTGATAACTCCTTGAATTATCTTTTTTCTCAGACCTAGAATAAGTCTTATGGGACATGTTATTTGAGGTGATTATTGTAGTTTATTTTGTTAAATCATATCAAAACCAGAATCTTGTATAGATTATTATTGTAGGTACATAAAAAGGAACCAGTAGACCTAGATTCAAGACTTTAAAATTCAAAATGTTGTTAAATTTTTTAGAACCATAAACAATAGACACTCATATATATGTTCTCTAAGACAATAATCAGTATGTAAAAATCTATGGAAGTTTTATACTCAAATTTTGGATCTATATTCATGTCATAATTTCTACATTCACAAAAAATATATATTACCTCATCTCCCAATAATCATCGAATATATATAACCATAAATTTTAGTAACCTAGTGAGTTAGTCTCTGTATGATAAATTGATTGACAATATAAATTTCATTTGATGTTAAAATATATAAATTAGCATCATTATCATATGATGTTTTAATATGATACATGATAAAATAAGAACATTAAACATCATTATTTTCATAACTTTCACATGATAAAAAATAATAAGATATGTTTTCCCTCAATAGAATGGCCCCTAATCTTGTCTCATATCTCCAAAAGAGTAATTTATAATTTCATGAACAATGCGTGGATTGGTTCGTACTTATATCTAATACATAGTGACCCCCAAATCCTTTATCATGCCCCCACTACTATATTCTAAATAATTCCCTCTCTATGTAAATGTATTTGATCACTATTTATAATTTTATTTCAGAAATATGTTTTGGTTAGTTCTCACTCCAATTAAATACTTAGTGTTGACTATATCTCTCATTCTAGGTTGTGAAACACAAAAAATATCTAAACATTCCCCCCTGATCAATGTAAAAAATACTTCTATGACTTACATTATTTGTGAGATGATGATTGAAGAAAATTATCCCATCCGTACACATTTATTAGATAAATGTTGAATATTTCTCAACCATGGATGACCCTATTTTTCTATTACTCCTTCATATTATAAGGATATATCCAATCCTAAAAACAATTCCTTTCATGTCTCATGAATAATAGATCACCACAGTCATTCCTAGGCCATTAGTGATGGGAGTATCAAAATCTAAAGGACACCCAAATTTTAACTATTCATATTATACCCAATTAGGCTATGTTTAATTTTTCTTATACTACTTATTAAAATGTAGTGGAATGTTTTTCCTCTAGAGAAATCCCTTTTCCCTACATATTCCCTAACAAAATCATAATTAAATTATATTTTTGAACAGGAAATTTTGTTAATCCTCACATACTTTTCCCATATCTTGTCAGATCTGAGAGCCCTAAGGTTATCGATATCACCTTCCCCACATTACATCTCAAAAATTATATTTCATTATTAGTTAATCCCCAATTAAATAACCCTTGACTATCATTTATGGTATGTTTTTGGATAACTCTATATCATATAATATTTCTCATAAAACGCATGAACCACATGGGATTATTGGTTTTTGTGATTATTCTTGTTTTTATGGTCATGTTATACTTAAAATATAATTGACTATCCACCCCTGTCTCATGACCTCAAAAAATGAACCACTAGTCCTAGATACACGATCTTAAAAGGAACACCATTGAATAAAGGTTCATGACCATAAAATCCATCCACCGATATTAACAAGTGCTATGAAATTTAATAATGTGTAAATATCTGTTAGATATTCAATAATAGGATTTTGAATATTTTTTCATATCAGGTTTTCCCTTTTACATTACTATATAGACTATATCATCAATAAATTGGTGTCAATTGTATACGACTATAAATTACAATGCTCATCCGTCTTAGTCACATGTTGAAAAATAGAATGACAATGTCTATGTCATAATACATTAATCTATATGGCAATATTTTCTCCTCAAACAATGTTAATATACATCATTTCCTCATAGTAAGACAATAAACAATAGGGTTCAAATCCATTCTGTAGGTTTCAAAACATCATGGTTCATAGGAACATTCTTGAAAGGATGTTTACTCTTGGTGTATGTCCCCCTCCACACCACGTATAATTTTTTATTACCATAGAGAGAATTAATTCTATCTCTACTGGATATGTAGGGATTATTATATAATATATCCTATCTCTACTACCTAATGCTAAATACTTCACTCTCCCTGTAAAACAACTTGTTCACTATGAGTAATTTCATCACCTAAAAATGTGTGGTTTGATTCACTCTCCAATGTTATATGTAGTGATGCCTAGATCTCTCATTATAGGAACAGATAAAAAAACCTCTCATATACATGTATCAGATAAGTTTAAGAGATTCTATATTGAGTATATTCATTTTCAAACTCATTTTCGATGAAAATTCTCGCTAAGATACAAATTACTAAGATCTAAATTTGTGATGTATCATCAATGGATAACACTATTTGTAAATTAATTAACCATATTACATGGATATATCATCCCATTTAAACGTCACACTCTATGTCTTGAATGTTTTGGATATCCAGAAACATTCTTAAACATATGTGATAAATTTATTTAACTCCAATGTACAAGTCCCATATCATTTTCCACAGTTCAAGATCCATGAGATTATAGAATACAATCTCGTGACCTAAAATCTATAATGTACAAGAATATTAAAAACTAAAAAAAATTCTATCCATTGGAATATAAATTTCATGGTGACTGAAAAAAACAACCCATGGTTTCCATTTGTGGTAAAATTTGGATAATCATCCGATTTCTCCTTGTTTTTCACATCGACCATGAATCAAATTAGCTTAGAGACTTAATGTGATTCTTCCAATATGTATAATTGAAACATCACATGAGTCAAGAAGTGATAAATGAATCAAAAATGAACTTAATTTCTTTAGACTACCCATCCTCACATGCCTAGTCCTTATTTACCTATGAGCCAAATTTACATATGGAACTCCCTTAAAACTATGTGTGTCTTTATTCATTTCTCTGAAAATATACGTATCAAATCCCAATTATCTCTTTTTAATCCAACCAAAATGTAACCAAAATTCACCTTTTCCTTTTCATATGAGATAGATATATTTATGTAAATCCTTATGTGAACCATATCAAAGAAAATTTCCCAGATCCAAATGGGAGTTTAGGAAACTTCTCTTGGTGGACCCAATTAAAAACGATTCTACATTATTTTTGTAACATGATATTTCCATAAATCATACTTTATTTTTTGAGGAAATCGTATCCATACAAACATTCAACAAATATAATAAATAACACTATATTTCATTGAATTACACCTTTAATGTGATTATATTTACTGCACCTAGTATGATGAAATATAATGTGCACCCCAAATCTGTCCAACAAATTAGAGGCATATTCATCCTTAAGTGAAATAAATCTTATCTCTATATGCTCTGAAAGATATCATTTTATGAAACATGGACCATAGTCATTCCTTATTCAGTAGTCCAATATAACTTTATCAAATCCAAGAACCCCAACATAGTTCTTTTATAATATTTATTATACACCCACAAAAGATGATTGAAGAATCTACTCCCAATGATTTATCCTTTGATTGGGCCTAGGTAAATGTGTGGGTAATAATATAAAAAATAAAAATTATTGTTGGGTCTACCCAAAGGCCTCGAATAGAGTCAACTTATAAAAATTATTCCTCGTAGCCTCGTAAAAACATGATTCACTACATATATCAATTCCTGAATTTTGTGTTAGGATATTCAAATAAACATTATACTTATGATATCATGAGATGAGATCATTAATTAATATATACTAACAATGGTTTTCCGATGATTTCTATTATACATGTACTCATTTATGGTCCATGCCTAAGGAGGTAAAATAATTTATTCATTAGTATTCACAATAATGATCGATATTGTTATTTGGTAGTTAGATGACTAAGAATATATTAAGGTAAATTTTTAATGAATTTAATGTTATTATAAAACGAAAAAATAAATAGATAAAAGAAAAATAACAATAGTGAATAAATCACTACTGGTTCATCAAAAAATTATAATATAGAAACATAAATTTTTTGGAGTTTCCCCATGTAATTAAAACAATGCTACTAAAAAATATTATTACTGTATAATTATTTTGAATCATTAATTAATCAAAATATTTGATTTCTTGACACAAATTAGGTAACATTGAGTCCTTATTCTCTACATTATCCTATAGTACTTATGACCTCTCAATTACATCTACCTCTCCCTTCTATACCTCTTTTACAGAGAATTTCATCCCCTAAACCATTACTTCATCATGAGTTAGTTATTTATTCAGATGATCCATCTCTCTATGAAGCTGTTCTAAATCCCGATAGAGTTATTCATCCAAGAACAATTCTTTTGTACAATGATAATATCACTTTGAAACTAGTCCATCCTATAAATAATCTTCACTAAATAGGATAATATTAGTTATAAATAAATGTTCCATGGAAACCATAACAAAATTTTGGTATTAATCATATTACACCACACTCAAGTAGTGATACCTAGACCATAGTGTGTATGTAATGGTAGTCCATCCCCCAATAACCATGAAATGATGGTATGTGATCAAAATGGGATGTTTTGATGGTAAACATTATAGGGGGTCTATAAAACATTATATATATATATATATGTTTATGAGAAATGCATAAATTTTATAGGGTGAATTGATTCTCATTATTGTCTATTTGTAAGGGAAAAAATATTTCAAGATCATATCAACTAAGGAGCTTATAGCCAAAAAAATATTTGGGCATGAATGATCTATAAAGTTTGGGGTCCTGGTTGCCTCAACATATTGGGATATGGAAATATATGAACATTTGATATTTTCATTGATGTTCTAAAACAAAAAATCAACAAAACATGTATCTAGTAATGAAAGGGATGATATAGGGACGTAGTTGGCAGACATACTATCACCAAATTAGGGATATCCTCCATGACCATAATTATCATACTGGAATAAAAAATATGTCCCTATTCTGTAGATATCTCATTGATCGTATAATAAATCCCAAATTTAATCATATATCTATATTAATAGGTGCACAATAAATATGGATGTGATCAAAAGTGTAGTGGATCCCTTTGAAATTTCAAAAGTAACAATCCTATTTCCATTAATTTGGATGGAACATATACATTTTCTGATAAATTGGTAACCACTAATAGGTCTCCAAAAAGAAATAATCCCTAAATATTGAATATAAATGATCTCGAAGCAAAAAAACAAACGTAAGCAACCTTGTACACGAATAATTAGTTACCATGTTGTTTATCAATCAAGGAGATTGAGTTTTGTTTGTCATGTGTTGGTGAAAACTCTCTCATTACCCTCTTTCATTATGGTAGGGTCAAATGATCCTAACAATCTAGTACCCCAAGTGTTTGAAATCCCGTAATATCACTTATTGGACTTAAATCCACATTTTACAAAGATTTCCCTAAAATTTAAACTATCGCAACATCGAAATCCAAAGGGGAAAGAGAAATAAGATATTAAATGATTGGATACTATTGACTCAAAAAACTAATGATAACCACTATGAATGTAAATTCCCCAATATGATAAAACATAGAACATGTAAATTATCTTAGGTTATACTATTATTACCTTCAATCCATGATCCAATGTGTATTTTTAGCCGACATACATATCTTCACCTTCTAGTTTTCCATTAGGATAGTATAACTAGGAGAATACTGTTTGGGAATGGCTTGGGAATTCCCTATGTTGATCTACATTCATTGAATGTATGTTCTCTTCCACCATAGGATAGCCTTTTTCCATGACCCATTCATCTATAATATCATTCATAGCAAAAACTGTTCCTCCTTCGATATATTATATCAAATGAATTGGTGATATCCCACCTAATCCTCCTTTAAACCCCTAAAGAGGATCGATGATTACAATAACACTGAATGGGAGTGATGATATATGGACCCTCCCTACATCTTCACAAGAATAAGTCACTTATTAACTCATTCAAAAAAATTCATTCAATATCATATAATATTAAATCCTACTATTGAGGGAATAAATAGAAGAATAAATTTTTTGATGATATATGAGGACATCCTCAAGTTTTCCATTGAAGGAGAAATTACCAAGATTATTGATAATTTGGAATCTAGAAAACTAAATCACTAATTCCTAATAAAATATCTAAATTTAATCAATAGATATATTCTTCCATTATACTTCTCATTCTCATTATGCATCAGGAAACATTTCAGTGATGCAGATATATAATGATGGGGTGTAAGACCAAGCGGTTTCTGAGGGATCAAGTCACTACACCTTCTTCCTTAGCATCACGGGTGTCTTAAATCTCCTCAGATAGTTGAGATTAGGATCCATAATTATGGGGTAGGAATAACTCCCTCATGTTCAGGTGTAATGGGATAACCTACCTCCTCAGTTTCCTATGAGAAACATCCACTACCTTCCACTTCTTTACTCTCATTCCCATAAGAATTCAGAATATCACGTACTCTGTTTGGAAATATATGTTAACCATTAAACAAGTTAATGAAGGAATCATGACTCGGAATATAAACATTTACTAACTTTGGAATCTTAATATTATAAATATTTATGGGAGACGATATGCATCCTTATCAATTTAAAAAGACATCATCCCCCTTGAGAAAATTCCATAGTCCCCAAAAATTCATAAAATCTTTCCAGGTATCTCACTCCCTATAAGTCATTTCATAAGTAGACTCTATAGGTATTAATACTAGTAGAAATAGTTTAGAAATCTGGGATAGAGGGACAATGCCTATATTTTTTAAACCTTGCCATAAAATATTTATCCCTTTCCATGTCATTTCAGAAATAAGCAGTTTCCTCGATGAAATCCCCTTCCCAGGAATAACATCATTAGTCATAGAATTCTCACACACACTAGTTTTAGTGATAGTAAAACACAAAATAAAGTGTATAAATTTATTCATTAAAACATTATAATTTGGATAGAACCATGATTCTGTATAGTATATCATTGGCATAAGATTTTCATCCCTCAGAAAAATTAGAATTAGGAAGGATGTGCCCTCTCATGTAAACAATAAACATGTGAGATGGGTATTTATCATATTTTTATCCTTATGTTCACTATTGAAAAATATAGGACACTTATTTGGATAGAAAAATTGGTTCCATTATTTATATGTTGAATACCTCTCACTTTGTGGTTTTACATTGAATCTTATAGTCATAACATATTATCTTAGAAAAATGAGATACCCCCTCCATGTTTGCCTTCCATATTCATCATTCACTATGGTACTAATGGTATAAGAATAATGAGAATAAACAAAAGGCCCCTAATATTTCATCTTTTCCATTACATCACAATAATAATATGAAAATATATTCACCCTACTAACAAAAAAAAGTATCTAAATAAATCATATGTAATTAATTAGTCATTAATAAATACAAAACCCCCAATGCGGTTTTCTATCCATCCCCATATAAATTGGAATGTTCCATTGAGTTTATTTTGTTTCATTCCCCTAGTAAATCATCCCAATAGATGACACATCATTTCAAATATAGGTACCATTGAGCTAACACATCTCCCAGTCCCCAACTAGGAATATATTTTTTTTAACAATAACCAGAATTCATGATTCTGAAACTGGTACGAAGAAACCAATAAGGAACATGTCTAAAATTTCATATATGTGAACCAACCAATAAATTCCACATGATATTTTATATGACCCACAATTTGAAATTAACGTCCTCATGTTTCCTCGAATTAGCACTTGTATTCCTCTAAATATTGTGGTTCAAACATGTCTGTGACCTCCTTGATCATTTCATGTGGCCATTTGATATGAAAAAAAATTATATATGATGATCGAAAACAAATTTTCCATCAATGAATGAGTATTGAACAACAACAGATTCAACTATCTATCAAAAAAACTCTTTCATTAGTGTGTGTTTTTGGGGGGAGGGGGGATTAATTCTATATGTCTCCACACACTGAGGGGGAGGGGGAGCTCATCATATATATCCCAAATGGTTGGAACCCCCATAATCACCTAAAAATACCAATGGAAAATGTAACTCCCCGACCCCAGTTACCCAGAGTCAGTGCATTATTACATAACATTGGCATGATCACAAGAAAGATCATGTCTCGAAAGGCTGATTAGTTTAGTAGCCTTAGAAACACTAGATATATTCATAAGTCATACATTACATCATAAAAATGAAAATTGCAACAACAACTTTTCTTCATATTCCACACTCATATCCCCACATACTATCCATGTAGGTCATTCATAAATTACTTCTTCACATCCTGGGAAAAATAAAACATTGAAAGGGGTGAGCTCAAATGCGCAGTAAGGATAACAATATAGCGGAAACTTTAATAAATAAGAATAAACATTTAAGGCAATGTATAACTAAAACAAAAGCCTTTTAAACTTGAAATTCAACATATTATGGAAAAAATAAAATTAAATAATGCCATTTACTTATTCACATGGATATTCTAATAATCTAATAATCACATGCAATATCAATAACCACTTTCATAATGATGGAATGCATAATGCCAGACTATCATAACCACATAGCCAAGGCCTCGTGTCAAGACTACAAATACGATTTTGCCAAGGCCTTGTGCCAAGACACTAGTTTGTCTAATGAGACATACTGATGCATTGAGGAGCTATAGCGGGCTCCACCCATCACATATTAAGTCCATTGCATTCCCATATGAAAAGGTTTAAACATAACATAAACATTCGTATTAAAACTATCATACGAAATGTAAATACTTCATCCATAATCCATGAATGGTATAAAAATAACACATCCATGGTCAAACATATCACAAAACCTTCAATACAATATATAAGTTTTGTATCATAATAAATCAACTTCAAATAAGAATAAAATCCATCAAAGGATGTTGACATAGATGAAATCAAAACTCTTTTTAGAGAAATATCTCTTTCTATTTTGAAATCATTTAAGAGTCATATATTTATAAAATAAAATATTTTCTTTGAAAATATTCTTATAATCTTGTAAAGTAAGCTTCGAAGATTTTATAACGGCGGAAAATACCCGCACCCGTCGTATAAGTTAAAAAAACATTCTTACCTTAATTCTGTCGAAAAGGTTAAAAGCACCTTGTTTGGAAAACGACGTAAAGATTCCTTTATAAACCACTTATAAAAAGTCAAACGAGGTTATAAATGACTTTAACCCATATTCTTGTAAAAAATGTTTTGAAATAAATTTTTAAGAAACATGGATGTAGATGATAAAGTGATCCCAGTAGATTATTACGTATAAACAACCTCGAATAATGAAGAGATTGCGAAATAAACCCTTACCTTGTACTTTTACTTGGTTGGGGGTTGGTTAACTTCCTATATAATGGTGAAATAATTTTTATTAAATTATTCAATAATCATATACTTTAATATGATATCATATATGATCTTTTAACATTGCTTTGTTAATAATATCTTAGAATTATCGTCGTTTCGGGTGTTAACTTACTCATTTTCTTTTATATGTTTTGTTACATAAGCCATGTTTGTTATGGATAGGTTGTATATTATTAATAAACAGAATGATATCAAGTCCTTAAATACTATTATTAATCATCAAATGATAATTATACTTGAATGTATACGATGGAGAATGAATCTCATTGCATTCGTGGAGACGATAGTCCGTACGTACGCACGAGCGACAATATCATTATTTTGATATTAAAATAATATATAATTGGATGGTATATCTTATATACAGAATCATAATCATGTTATATTTATTATTTACATGAATTACACATCATTATTATACCCATCCAAATAATAATTTATTGAATATCAATTACACCATGACGTGGAGACGATAAGCCGTACGTACGCACGTATGGTGACATGTCATTCAAAGGATTGATATAATACTGAATATGTTTGTACCATATTTATAATAATATTAAAGTATATTGTAGATTCTGGATTCATTATTTTAGAATTGGAATAACAAAGAAATAAGAAGTGGAAGAAGAAAGGAACTTGAAAAAGGGTGGTGAAATCATTACCTCTTCTTCGGGTTCTTCCTTTTGATTTGATCAAAAGGGCTCCTTAAGTTGGCTTTATGACTAAAGTAATGCCTGTAGGATGAAGTGAGGGAAGTTGAGAGAGTATTTGTGTAGAGTTTGGCCGAACCAAAAGGCTTTGAAGGTGTGAGTTAATGAGAAGGGAGAGTTCCCTTTTATAAGAGGGGTGAGGGGCACCTTTGGAAAATCTAGAAATATTATTTTATAATAAATTCATATTCGGTTTCTAATGGCTCCAAAGTGGATTATTTAAAGGTTAAGGTGGGTATCGGTCTAAATCCACTCAACCAATAGGATTTAGACAGGTTTGGGTCATTATATTAACCTTATCTTTTAGTTTTAACTCTTAGTTAATTAGTTTCACACTTACCATGTCACTTTGTATTTTTATATTATATAGTTAATAAACTTAATATATACCTCCAAGAGACCCCCAAGTGGTCCATTAATTATAAAACTATCATTATATAAGTCTCTTGGCCGAACCTTAGTTTCTTAGGAATTTAATATCAATTAATAATATAATAGTTTTTTTAAAAACTCTTTTATGTCAATTTTGACACTATTTGGAAAATTGATTTTTGTGAAAATCATAACAGAACGATTAGTTCGAAGAAAGTCAATTAAATCAATCCTAATATGTCATATTATCCTATAAAATTAGTTTAATTCATTAAAAGTCTCAAATTATATTTATTTGGGTATTTATAATATCAATTATTTTAATTTTTCACTATTACGGTAATTACTGCATCATCATTGTGTCATAAATAAATTAAATTATTTAATGTCTCAAAATTATAAATAAAATATAATTATGTAATAAATCTTTGTATCTTCCTAATGAATATTTAAAATCGAATTTATCTTATGTATAGCCCTATATTAAAAATGTCTTAGTAAATAAACATTGATTTTAACTCTTTTAACTCTTATTTGAATTAAATAATAATAAATGTCCTAATCTAATCCAAGTGGACCTAAATGATAATATTTTATTCCTAAGGTTGTTTTTGGTCGAGATACACTTGTCCAATAGAATTAGGACATGTGTTAGGGTAATATTAATATCATTTTTACCCTTAACTACCCTATTTACTTTTAACCGTGGTAAATAAAAGTTAAAAGTTACTATTCACCAAAAATTATATTCATCTCATTGAACCTCATTTTACTCCTTGATATTAACCGTGTCTCTCGGATTTTCGAAATTTCAATCACAGAAGTGGTAAAATTAAGTTTTATGAAAAATTCAGTTTTTTAACAACCACTTAGTAGTTTCACTATTCATCAAAAATTGAAGTTTTTCAGAATAATGCCAAAATTTCACCCTAAGCTATAATTGATATTCCGAATTCAAAAATGATGTCTATTTTACAAAATTACAAACATATAGGTTGAATTAATTAATTTTATAATTAATTCCCGCTGTTACAACAAATAGCGTGTTTTTAAGAAACAATATATATCAAAAGATTGACAATTGTTTATGTCCAATTTCAAAGTGAAATTAATTTTAATGAACACCATTGGATAAAATTGTAAAAATATATTCTAATTATACATTAAAACCACTAAATAATATAATTTATCACTATACATTGTTTTGATTAAAAAAGTTGTTTTTAAGTATTTTTCACTATTCATAAAAATTGGAACTTCTCAGAAAAATACCAAAAATTCATCTTAGGATAATTTTGATATTTCGAATCCAAAAATGAAGCCCATTTTGAAATATAAAATATATATAATTTCAAAAATTAGGTATTACTATTCATAACGGCTAGTTTGATTGGTTGTGGTGTGTTAGAACTCGATGTTGCGTACAACACACGCTATCACATTATTCCAAGAGAAGCGTACCGTAGAATCTTGGGGTGTTACATTCTCCCCTCCTTCAAGTAATTTCATCCTTGAAATTTCTAGAATACTACCACATGAAAAGACTCAGGAGGTTCTTCATCATAAGTTCCTCAGGTTCCCACGTTGCCTCTTCCATCTTATGGTTTCTCCACAAGACTTTTACCAGACGAGTCGTCCGATTTCTCAGTACTTGTTCTCTCATATCAAGAATCCTGACAGGCTCTTCGCAATAAGACAGATCGGGTTCCAGTTCTAATTCCTCATAGGTGAGTACTTGCATTGGGTCAGACATGTATTTCCTCAATAGAGATATGAGGAACACATCGGGAACTTTGGAGAGACTTGGCGGCATTTCCAATCGGTAAGCTACAACCCCAATTCGTTCTAGAATTTCGAACGGTTTGATGTACCTGGGACTCAATTTACCTTTCTTACCAAAACGTATGACTCCCTTCCATGGAGATACCTTCAGGAAAACATGATCACCGACATGAAATTCCAAATCCTTCGATTATCGACATAGCTCTTATGCCTACTTTGAGCTGCTTTGATGTGATTTTGGATTACCTTCACCTTTTCCATTGTTTCCTCTACCAGTCCTGGACCTAAAAGTTTTCTTTCACCAACGTCATCCCAACAGGTTGGTGTATGACATCTCTTTCCGTATAACGCTTCATATGGTGCCATCTGAATACTCAAATGGAAGCTATTGTTATAGAAAAATTCTACGAGAGGTAAATATTGATCCCACATACCCTGAAAGTCAAGTGAGAAGGATCTCAACATGTCTTCTAAGGTTTGAATAGTTTGTTCTGATTGTCCATCTGTTTGAGGGTGGTAGGCAGTGCTCTAATGAAGTTCAGTATCCAAGGCTTTCTGAAGACTTTTCCAGAATCTTGAAGTAAAACGAGGATCATGATCAGAAACAATCGATAGGGGTACTCCATGAAGTCTCACAACTTCATTAATATATAGTCTTTCTAGTCGTTCAAGTGGTAAATATTCCCTTATAGCAAGAAAATGTGCTGACTTGGTAAGACAATCAACAATGACCCATATTGCATCATTCCTTCTAGGAGTCTTTGGTAGCCCCATGACAAAGTCCATCGTAATATTCTTCCATTTCCACTCTGGTATGGGAAGAGGTTGCATGAATCCTCCAGGCTGTTGCCTTCCAGCTTTAACTTGTTGAAAAACCATACATCTTGACACAAAATCAGTAATCTCCCTCTTCATGTTGTCCCACCAAAAATGTTCCTTCAAATCTCTATACATTTGGGTGCTCCCAGGGTGTATAGAGAAATTAGAACTATGAGCATCATCCAACAATTCCCTTTTTAGATCAGGTATATCGGGAACACAAAGTCTCTTCCTGAATGTCAAAATTCCATCTGCATACATAATGTCTCTCAATCTCCCATCATTCACAGCTTTAATATTCTTTTTAAATTCTTCATCATCGGTCTAAGAACTCTTAATCCTTTCTAGTAAAGATGGTTTGGAAAAAATTTGAAAAAAATTGATATTTCACCTTCCCTGGTTATTCCCATGTCCATCTTCACTAGATCCATTAAAATTGGATCCCTTTCAATTCTCATATTGTTCAAAACTCCATGGTCTTTTCTGCTCAAATCATCTGCCACCTTGTTTTCCTTCCCCGTGTGGTAGTGTATCGTGCAATCATAATCCTTGAGTAATTCAAGCCATCTCCTTTGCCTCATGTTGAGTTCTTTTTGTGAGAAAATATACTTCAAACTCTTGTGATTAGTATAAATCTCACATTTTTCACCATAGAGGAAGTGCCTCCATATCTTCAAAGAAAAGATCACAGCTGATAACTCGAGATCATGTGTACGATAGTTTTTCTCATGAATTTTCCTCTATCGTGATGCATATGCAATAACCCTATCATTCTGCATAAGGACACAACCAAGTCCTTTCTTCGCTGCATCACTATAAATAACGAACCCATCATTCCCCGATGGTAGAGTCAATATAGGATCATTGAATAATCTTCTCTTTAGTTCTTCGAAAAATTCTTCACACTCTTTTGTCCAAACAAATTTAACCCCTTTACGTGTGATCTTCGTTAATGGGTTATCCAATCGGGCAAAATTCTGGAAGAAATGTCGATAATTACCTTCCAAACAAATAAAACTATGTACCTCAGTTATAGTCATAAGTGCTGACCATTCATGGATTGCCTTGGTATTAGAAGGATCAATAGAGATTCCATCTTTAGAGAAAATATGGTTAAGAAAAGAAATCTCCTGAAGCCAGAATTCACACTTGCTAAACTTCCCATATAATTCATGTCTTCTCAAAGTATTCAGGATAATGCACAAGTGATTTTCATGATCTTCATAGCTTTTGGAGTATACCAAGATATCATCAATAAATACCACCACATATTCATCATGATATTCCTTGAAAACTCTATTCATCAGATCCATGAATACAAAGGGTGCATTAGTCAATCCAAAAGGCATTATAGTAAAATCGTAATACCCATACCTGGTTCGAAATGCTGTCTTCGGAATGTCTTCCTTCTTCACACACAACTGATGGTATCCAGATCAAAGGTCAATCTTTTAAAAGTATTGAGATCCATGCAGTTGGTCAAATAAATCATCAATGTGAGGTAGGGGATACTTGTTCTTTATTGTTATGGCATTGATCTCCCTATAGTCGATACATAACCTCATAGATCCATCTTTATTTTCAACAAAAAGAACAGGGGCTCCCCATAGAGAAACACTAGGGCGAATAAATCCCTTATTAATCAATTCCTCTAGTTGTTTATTTAGTTCAACTAATTCTACAGTGGCCATTCTATAAGGGTTCTTCGATATAGGCCTTGATCCAGGAATTAAATCAATTCAACACTCAACTTCTCATTCTGGAGGATGTCCAGGTAAATCGTCCGGAAACACATCTACAGATTCTTTAACAATAGGTACATCCTCTATTTGAACATTCCTTTCACCACCCACTGTAATTTCATCCTCTTCCTCCCCAATAATTGAATTTAGTTGAGCTTCTGGGGGTGGATCTGGATAAGAATTAGGTGGTGATGATTCTTCTCTAAAGATAAGGTTTTCCTTATTATCATCATCAAAAATAATAACCTCCCTATTCTTACAATAAATCTTCACATCATAGTCTGAAATCCAATCCATACCGAGGATTATATCAAACTCAATCATAGGTATGAAGATGAGATCAGCAGATAAAGAACATCTATGTTCTCTAATGGGGAATGATTCACAAAACATTGTTGCAGTGATAGCTCCCTTAGGAGTTTTAACTGACAACTCCCTTGTAAAATCAAATTGGAAATATCTAATTTTCTTAGCAAACTGGAAGTATATGAAACAATGCAATGATCTAGAATCAAATAATGCATTTTCAAAACTTTAGGAAACCATTAAATTACCTACCACCACGTCTTTCGGATCTTCTACCTCAGCAGTAGTGATAGCATAAGCTTGGTCTTGATCCCTTGGACTTTTCTGAGGTAAGTTCCCCTAACGCTTAGGACATTCATTTGCATAATGTCCCATCTCCCTGCAATTGTAGCATTGAACATCGGTAGCTTCCTTCTTCCCATTGCATTCACGAGCTTGGTGGCCTTTTTCACCACACTTGTAACAGACACCCATTCCCTTCAAGAAAGTACCGGGGCGTTTCTTCCCACATTTACCATATGATGGATATTCAAACATTACCTTCTTCCCCTTATTTCCATTCCCAGATTTATCAGTAGATCTCTTCTTCTCTTGATTTTCTTTAAAGTCATAAGACTTAGAGAATTCCTTTTCGGTCTTGATAGCACATGAGACAATGTCTTCGTACGATGAAAATGATTGTGAGACTAATGCTCGATAGAGAAATGGTTTTAACCCATCAATGAAATGACCAATCTTACTTCTGGGGTTACGTATATAATCTCTAGTATACCTTGCTAACCTTGTAAAGTTATCCTCTTACTTTGCGACATTCTCATCCTCCTTTTGTCTCAGACTCAGAAATTGCCTTTTCATATCTTCTCGATGGTCATGAGGAAAGTATTTTTATAAAAATAGATCTTTTGACTCCCTCCATTCCATATTTGATACTTCATCATCTTCCTTCATGTTTTGAATCAATGACCACCATTGATCAGCATCTCCAGTGAGGCAGCAAACTGCCATGATAACATTTTCCCTTTCACTACTCCCCAATGCCTGAAATATTTTCTCTAGGGAATTTATCCATTTCTCACCTAATAAGGGATTTTTACTCCCATTGAATGTTTGTGGTTGTTTCCTCATGAATCTATCTAAAATTGATCCTCCACGCTGTGGATCAGGGTGCTCCATACGGGTAGGGTTATTATTCATAACCTGAGTGAGTTGTCTCAGTATGGTGATTAGCTGATCAGCACCAGTTTCATCACCAGCTCCACTATAATTATCTTGAGCAGGAGGGAAATCCCTACATGGAGTGTGTGCATTGATACGGTTTCCATTTCTTCCACTAGACGCCATTTCTAAACAATGGCATAAAGTAGATCAGTTTATGAATCAAAATACATAATTCTATACTTATAAAACACTTAACATAAATTGAACAATTTATGTATATAATCCATAATCATAAAAATTTTGTCTTTGAGGAAGTATATACTCATAAACCCTTGATAATGATTTGTAAAGAAAATGAGAGTTATCCTAATCATATCCCCCGGGAGTGTCGTAACCAAGAGTGTAGCAAGGCCCGTTATCGTGCACCAGTTACCGTTTGAGTCTAGCTCAAAGCGGTGTTTTCGGATTTTACCCCTAGGTATATCTGTGCCAGAGCCGCCTCTACCTGCTCGTATCCAGACATGGATGTATTGCTCGGAAAACTCAAAAAATCTCTACAATACCAAAATTCTAGGTAGTTCTTCTATACTAATCCTCAAATTCCATCTTAGACATGGTAATCATGGATTCTAGTAACTATGAAATCCACCATAAACCAAAGATAAGGTCTCATGTCACATCTTACTCCATAATAAATTCTCTCAATCATGTATTACCTCCATTAATCTTGATCAAAATATCAAAATCATGGACCATTTTTTCTCTCCAGATGAAAGGAAAATATATTTTTGGAGTATTTACAAAACAATATGAAATTATGTATAACACGTTAAATGATGTTCATCTCATGATACAAGAACCAGATTAAAATTGAAATTATTACACAAAAAATCTCAATTTTTATAAAAAAAATTATACTATGAAGAATTATATTTAGTTTTTAAGAATACCAGTTTGTGAACGATGATGATGTATTATGTGGAAAATGTCAATCATAAAGTTAAGTCACTATGAAATTATTAGTAAAGTTTAAGAGCTTATAATTGACTATAAATATTTCACTAATTTGTGATAGATGATTAAAACATTAAAAAAATTATATTAATGGTCCTTCCATTTTGTTCACATACACACCATAAATCATTAAGCAATGCTGAATTCATCATTAGAATGGACCCTATTCATGATGATTAGTCCCCATTCGAAAGCGGGATTTTTTTGGGCCCAAAAAGTTCAAAAATAATCCAAAAGGTTATCAGTAACATTGGGAATCTATAATCATTACCAATGAATATAACATTGAGTTAAAATTATAAAAGTATATATATCTGTAAAGAAGCCTTCTCCTTCCAAAATAACCCTCAATTTCTATGGTACTTCTTCTCTATATAGAATCCCTAAAAATCGTAATCATTAGTGGGATGAAGCAATAAGAATATAATTCCCCTTAAAATGATAATATATTTTGATGTGATCTCATAATTTCATTCACCCACAAATGATTCCTCAATTTTGTAACATGATGTTGATTTCATGCCCCGAACAAATGATTTTTCATTTTCAATATAAGGAGGTAATTTCAGAGCCCCTTAAATAATTTTATCATTTTTAAAATTATGTATTAATTTATTGCCCCTGAAAAATATTTTCTTAAATTAAGTGATAATTTAATTTCCCTCAAAACCAAAAAATATTATTTTTGTGAGGTGGTGAAAAAAAAGACCTCACAAAAAAAAATACTTTTATTATATTGATATTTTTTATCACATTCATTAGATAACCATGTATATTATGCCATCGACAGTTCATTTGAGAAATAGTTCTTCTTATGACCTATAAATACTATATTCTCTTTCCAAAATAATCAAGATGCAGATTATAATTGTGAAAACATCAATGAGAGGAGAAGATATGGGTATGGAAGTCCAATTGAGACACATCATTTTTGGAAGTTAATTAACTTTCACATATAGGGATGAAAAAGGAGACCCCCAAAGGGATACTTGGCTAATAACCCCCATCCCAAAAGAGATAACGTTTACAAGAAAAAGTCATATTTTTACATCTGAAAAATGGGACCCCATTACATTCATAATAGAATCCTCTTATAAAGAAACCCCATTACAAAATAACTCCTCCTCAAATTCTCGAACAATAATTGTTAGAATCATATGTGGAATATTGTATCCATGGTGTATTTAAACATTAAACTCTAAGGGAGATCCTTCAACATTGTGTTTTTTATTCATCTTATTCCCAAACTAAATATTCAAAATGAATACCTTTGATAGTTACTAAAACACGAGAATGAAATAATTGTTCTCTCTCATCATGAACAACATATTCAAACATCCCAGAGATGTGACACCTTAGTATTTACCCTTATGATCATGAACTATTATGATAATATAATTCACTCATTTTTCCTCAAAAATAGGTTGGGTCCTATGAAACATTGAAATAATTTATTCTCATGGTAATGAGTATCAAATAATTAGGGAATGTGAATGTTTATAAAGAAACAACATTTATTCATCATATAATTCTTGGAATTTTAATAAAAACAGGACGTACACGTATGAATACATAATCCATAACAAAATATTTATAAATATTCAGAAATAATGTAAAGGTCAATTCTAATATTTCTCTATAAAGTCACTACCATAAAACCTCCCTTTTCTAGAAGACGATGAGAAGAAATTCTCTCTAATGGAAATCCCTACAAGAGTAAGACTGTAGTATTTATTGAAAATTTTTCAACAAATCCTAATGTTTATATCCCCACCCTCATCCACCTGAATATGAGGAATAAAATATTAAATGTCCTTGTAATCCTTTTTTATTTCCCCTTCCAGTTATATCGTAAAAAATGACCACATCCAACTACCTATTGTTTCTAACACTTTTCATCACTCATTTTCATTTAGATATTTATGGGTACTACATCATTAGAATGAAAAAACGTCTCAAATGATACATCTACTAATTTTAACCCCAAAATAATGTCTCCATCACATCAAGGTGGAAAATTCCTTATGAGAAAAAGTATTTAGAAGGCAATATTTTCAATGAAGGTCCATAACATTTCAAATCACATGGGAAGAATTTATATCCAAAATATATAAAAAGAAATCATCCTTGAGGTTCAACGCCCACAAATTCAATCCACTATCATCTGCATGGGTCCATATCCATAGAATGAACAAATACATATCTAGTGGGTTATGTTACATTCAAGGCCAATTATCTCATCATAATTTGTGTATATTATATTTGAGTTTTGTCTTCATATGGTTATATTCCTTTTAAGATCAATCCATCCCCATTGAACCATATTCTCCATGGTTTCAATATAAAATGGATTCTCAAGATTAATCCTCAAATGAACGTTTTCCTATACAACTTTATTCTAAGAATCATCACCACATGATGATAAACTGTATGGATTGGTCCTCATCACATTACATTAAATGGTGTAATGTGTCCTATAGTGTGGCATCAAATAATGTGTGTTATGATTAAATTAACATGTATATGTATGAATCCATTATCACGTTCCTTATTCAATCATCAAAACTCATTCTGCCTCCCTGGATGGTAATGAATTATAAATTTCAAAATTTTGAGTATTCAAACAAAATTTATTTATAATAAATTATTAGCATCTAAATAATAATATGAGATGTAGAACCTCTAATACAAACATATTTATCTCCAAATGGATAACTTTATATACATATAGATGGTTCTATTTATAGATAACTTTTTTACCTATAGATGGTGTCCCCTATGTGTACATGAGAATTAATACACATGTGAGGGTGACTAGAAAAAAATTCTGATTTGTGAAGGACTCATGAATATGAAATACATATAAAAGAGTGTTTAATATTAGGTAATAATCCCTCCTAAAAGAAATGATGAACACAAAATCATATCCTATCAACCAACACCAGTCCTTATGAATTGTTGAAATGGTTCCCAATCATCACCTACCACTATGATGATGTACTATCTCATGGGTAGACAAACCATTATTTCTTTTTATTCCATGAATAAAAAGTTTTGTAATCCTCCCAGTAAATGTGTGAAAAATGTTTTTACAAAAAGTATTTATAAAAGTTTGTCCAAAAAATAATAAATATTATTTGCAGAGAGCATGTTTTTTACACATAAAATTCATTTACTAAAAAATGGACCACTAATTACCAAATCATTTTATTGAATACATCCTTTAAATATAATTCATATATAAATTAATCATATTAATAACCAAAAATTGGACAACTGTTTTAGAACTATAAAATTTAAATGTTAATATCAAATGGTTACTTTAAAATTATTGTGTTTTATCTCATGTTATTTAAAGGATCCATTATTTTTTAAAAACATGAATATAACATTGTCCACCATTAATAAATTTCTTCCATGAAAACTAAACCTGATATCAAAAATTTGGGGTATAATATTTTAAATCACCATTGACAATAAAACCCACAATATAAAAATGGTTACAAAAACATACTTTAAAAATAGGGAAATAGAAATACGAAGGATACAAAGAATAACACATAACAAGGATTCAAAATAGTTTAATATTAGTGGGATGTTAAAATATAAACATGGAGCAAAAATTAATTTATAAATAATTATAATGTGTGATGGAAAACAATGATAATAAGGAATTGAATGATAATCAGAAATTCAGTGACCACAAAACCATAAAATAATGTTATCTGAAAAGACCATTACTTAATGAAAAAAAGGTAATTATATATCTTTTTTCATATAGGATCTATTTAATAGATTTGGTGAATTTATATACTAATAAAAATAAAATATAAATAATTTAAAAGTGAAATTTTATATATTAATAAATTTCCACGAAATTATCATCCTTTTTACAAAATAATGAGTATTTAATAAAAACACACATTCCATAATAATTAAAACCCACTTATAATTTATAAAATATACCACAATAGTATAAAAAGAAAATCCACAAATCTTTAGACATTATCCAAAACCAAATGGTTATTGTAATGTAATAAAATTTCTAAAATGAATAATCCTTCATATTTTAAAATATTACATTAATATATAAAACCTGATTAATAACACTGAAGGATCATCATAGACAAATAGATAAACAAAGAACCCAAATATATTTCAAAATATTTACACCAATTATAAAAAACTCAACAAACACCATGATTGGATCATGTTTTATTCTTAGATTAATTTAATATTTATCTCTGTAGAGTATCTTATTTTTGAACGAGGCTAGAATTTGAAAGGTATTAACTTTTTCATTTACTAGATGGGTTGGTTTTTAATCCATTATTTGGTTTGATGTTATATGAGTTGAGGCCATTTAATTTGATGAAATATGGATTGGGTAAAGTCTCAATGTGTTCCTCATGTGGCTCGAGGGGTTTCGAGAGCACCAGACACAGATACACAGTTTTTAAAGAGGTTGTAGAGGACCTACAGTTTGTTTGAAAACCGTGTGGCCCATATCAGTGACCATAAAAATTACTACAGGCGAGGCAGTATCATTCGTATGGGCTGTGCACTATTAGTCAAACCATGTGGGTCAGCCATGTGAGAAACTGTAGGTATCCAGTATTGGATGCAAGGTTTGTGCACTGTCTATTTGATGTGGATGTCATCCCATGTAGTTTACCTAAAATTAAAATTGGGGTTATTATTTATGTAAATTTAATATTAAAAATAATATAATTAAATTATGTTGAAATAAAGAATTTATTTAATTAAATTGAGTTAAAAATAATTTAATGAAATTATGTGTAAATGAGGTGTTTGGGGTTTATCAAAGAAGTGTTTTATTAAATGATATTAATAATAATATAATTTTAATTACTATTATTATTACTATATTAATTATTGTACTATTAGTAGGGTATTTTTGTAGAGGACCCCAAATAGAGTCACACCCCACTCTTCCTCCCTATCTTGTGAAGCATGACGAGCCCCCAGGTCTCCCATGGCGCAGTATACAATACCCCTCCCTTCAGCTCCGCCTTCGTGAACCCATCTCCTCTCAATTTCTTCGTAGAACATGTCTGTCTTGATGAGGTAAGGCCTTATCCATGCATTTCCTTCTTTGCATCAGCTATTTTGTATCTCTATCCTCTGAATTCTGTTATTCCAAAACCCTATGATGTGGTTTAATTCAATGTTTTCAATTATTCTAGTTCTAGGTGGTGTAGAAAACTTCTTGGGACTCATGGGTATACATTCCAAGAACCACCATTGAAGGTGAAGTGTTTCGGCTCGATTTGGTTCACCACCATCAATTTCGAGTAAGGTTATACAACCGTTAGTTGGTTTCACACACCTTTTTTAGGTTTTCTTGGTTTATATGAGTTATAAATAATTATTTAGATGAGTGTTGTTCTTTTCCAAACTAATTTTTGGTGTTTTATATTGTTTAAGGGCATTTCAAACAATTCAATGTACCTAAATGCATTTTGGTTGAAGTGTGTGTACGTGATTAGAATACTCTTTGAGTTACAAAGAATTGGTTTGGTCGATACATTGAGGTAGGATCCTCAACCTAGATTTAATTAAAAAAAATTAGTTTTATTATATTTATAGATTTTTATAAATTGGGATGCAATGCTTGAATGAAATTTTCATTTGTGTTGAATGATTTGTTAGATTAAAAAATATAATTTTTTTAATAAAACCCATCCATCAAAGATGTACTTCCATCAAGATAAAAATGCAATGAGTGTACTACTTATGTCTTCTTAGTTTTATGTTGTGTGTTTTTCTATTCTTTCCTAGTAATATAGAGATGTTTAAATTATATGGATTTGTTTCCTCCTTGGCATGTTGAAGCCTTTGAAATAAATGTTTTCAAGGATCTAGAATTGGATACATGGGTGTGTATACCCATGTGAAATAAATTAAAGTTAATTTTCATAAATGGGTGGGTATATCCATGTGTTAATATTAAATTTAGGTTTTATAATTTATAAATCACATATCCATGATTCTTCCTTGTATATGAAAGTTTTATGATTGATATATTTTTTTAGAAATTTTGACCTCTAAATGAATTAATTAATTTTGTAAATTAATTAACTGTAGAAGCTATGTAATTATAGGATTTAGGGTTTGTAGAATAAGATAATGACTTTAATAATTAATTATTATTTTCGATATGTGTATTTGAATGAGGAATAAGGATAATTAATTGGTAAATTAATTATTAGTGTCAATGATTTTGAAATTGGGATAATTAAATGTTGTATTAATTATCAAGTTTTCCTTTTCTGATAAAGAATTACTAATTTGTTAATTAATTATTGAGTGTCAATATTTTATTATAGAATTAATTAATAGAAATATGATGTTGACAATTAGTTATTCAATTAAATAATGTAAATGATTAATTAATTCATGAATTAATTAATGGACATGATTTTGTGTGTTAGACATGGATTTCATCACTAATGATATTAGGGTTTTGACATGGTGTTCTACACCAATAGTATAAATATATGAATGGTATTTTTGGTGTTAGACTTGTAGTTCTTCACTAATGAGATTAGGTGTTAGGAAAGTCATTATACAAAAATAGTATAAATATATGAATGTGATTTTAAGTATTATACATGGTGTTGTTCACCAATGGAATTAGGTGTTAGCCATATAATTCTACACTAGTAGTATAAATATATAAATAGGATTTTGGGTGTTAGACATGGCATTCTTCACTTATGAGATTAGGTTATAGACATTTCATTCTACACCAATAATATATGATATAAATTAAATGTGAATTGAATAAGTGACATGGATTATACCTGAGTCTCTGTGGATGAATCAAGAATAATCAAGAATATGATAAATAGTTTATTTATGCATTATATATATATATATATATAAAGTTCCAATTTAGATTCTTATTCCAGCAATGAGCTAAAGCTCGTATTACCGCCAGGTGTCCCTTATAAACCTGGACGTGTTGTTCTTTATTGATTGAATTATGTTATTAATTCTCTATACCTAGTCACTTTTTATTTATATTGAATTTTATATATTTTTCTAGACACATATGGTCCCGACCTATTGAGATTTAGATCCCACTCTCTATTCCGGTTTCCATTTCACTGGGGTACAAGAGTAGACTCTACATATTGGTCGGACCATGGACTGTGTTTGTTGTTGTTTTCTTATACATGGGAGTTATGAGAAAATGACCAAGAAAAAGCTTGAGATGTTCTTGGAGATCACCCTTGGGTATTTATGTCTTTCCATTATTTCATTGGTGATAGGTAAATCATGATGTTTGGTTTAATGATTTCAAATATGTGTCCTCATAACATGCAATCATTGTATAAACTAGTGTTGGCCATTTTCTTCATTCATAGGATATTTCAATTTTCCTCTACTTTTTTTATTATTTATGTATATCTTCTTATACTATTTTCATCTATATATATATTGTTATACTAATGTTCAAACTCTAATATGAGGGTATAAAATCCCCAATGACCGTCCTACACCCTCGTGGCTAGTCTGAAAACTTTGGAATAGCAGGAGGCCCTCTTGAGGTCATGTAGTGACCAAAATAGCTACCGGATCGATGGTATTCTGAGTCTAGATGTTACCAAATTGCATAAAAGGGAAAATTTTACTTTTTATTCCTATTTTGGGTTAGAATATAGGAGACTAAGAATGTGTTAGTTCTTGGTTAATAGCTGTTCTTGGGACTAATCGCCCCACATAAGGGGAATGTACAAGTGTCCAGGGTTTGGAGTTTATGTTTATGATATTTTATATTACAGTTGATGTGATTGCACCTTGGGTGACGAGTGTATATTCCACTTCTTATTGATTTTTGACTTTTGGAAATTTTCCATGGCCTGATATGGTAAGTAAGTTGTATTACATGGATCATATTAGGCACTAATAAACTGAGATACCATGCATAAGACATTCCATTTAGTTTCATTAGTTGGATTCTTACTAATTTTTATTTTGGGGCTTAAGTGGAATGTCATTTTCTGATCTTCTTAGCATTCCTGTTTAGATAACATGTTTCAATTATTTATTTAACATGCTTGGGTGTTTATATTATATGTGGTATATTATTGTATCATGTTTTTTTTTGTTCCATGCTTAGGTGCTATAGAACTTTTTTATATTACCACTTATGATAACATGATAGAGATGTTTTGATTTTTAATTGGATACAGGAGTGGAAATTGATTGATTTCATATCTGATAGGGTCAAATTTCAATTATAAGGTGTATGGGAACCTTATAATTGGGAAACAGGAAACCTGTGTATTCAAACCATTGAAAAGATTGCTTCTAAAGTTATAATGGTAAATGGAAATTGGATGTGATTAATGAGAGAAAAATGAAAGTGGTAAGGTGTATATGTGCCTTATCAATTGGTATATGGCGACCCATGTTATTAAACCTTGTATAACCATATTGTGTTTAGAAATGGTAATTAATGTAAAACTATCTTGTTTTGATTAAAATTGTTTTCTATGATTTCAAAATGTCATAATGGACAAATGTTAGTTAGTTGGGGTGTAACGCCCCGACCCTAGTTACCCAGAGTTTGTGCATTATAACATAACATTGGCATGATCACAAGAAATATCAAATTTCGAAATACCGATTGGTTTAGTAGCCTTGGAAACACTAGATATATTCATAAGTTTTACAATACATCATAAAATGAAAAACTACTACAAAAACATAATGTTTCCACAGTCCACACTATAATCCCCTCATAATATCCCTGAAGGTCATTCATAACTTACATCATCACATCCTGGGAAAAATAAAACATAGAAAAGGGGTGAGCTCAAATGCCTAGTAAGGATAACAATATAGCGGAACATTCAAAAATAAGCATAACCATTTAAGGCAATGAATTACTAAAATAAAAGCCTTTTAAACTTGAACTTCATCATAGTATGGCAAAAGTAAAATGAAATAATGCCATTTACTTATTCACATGGATATTCTACTAATCGAATAATCACATGCAAAAATCAATAACCACTTTCATAATGATCGAATGCATAATGCTAAACTTTAATTTCTTTTCAAGGCCTCGTCCCAAGACCTTGGGGATAACTATAACCGGAACCCAACTCGGAGTGCCTCTAATAACCGGACACCAACCCGGAGTGCCTCTAATAACCGGACACCAACCCGGAGTGCCTCTAATAACCGGAGACCAAACCGGAGGGCTTACTTTTACCAGTCCCTAACCTGGAGGGCTTACTTTAACCAGTCCCCAACCTGGAGGGCTTACTTTAACCAGTCCCCAACCTGGAGGGCTTACTTTAACCAGTCCCCAACCTGGAGGGCTTACTTTAACCAGTCCCCAACCTGGAACATACTTGTCCAACACATTCATATGAAGTAAAGGTTGAAATATAACATAAAAATTCTTATTGGAACTAGCATACGAAATGTCAATACTTTACTCATAAACCATGAATGCTATATATATGACACATCCACAGTCAAACATATCACAAAACTTCATTACAATATGGAAGTTTTATATCATAATAAATCAACTTCAAATAATCTTAAAATCCATCAAAGGATGTTGACATAGATGAAATCAAAATTCTTTTTAAAGAAATATCTCCTTTTATTTTGAAATCATTTAAGATCCATATAAAATAAAACATTTTCTTTTAAAATAATCTTATAAGCTTGTAAGGGAATCTTTTAAGATAACAGCGGAAAATATCTGCACCCGCCGTATAAGTTAAAAAAACATTCTTACCTTAATTCTGTCGAAAAGGTTAAAAAGGACCTTGTTTTGAAAACGACGGAATGATTCCTTTATAAACCTCTTATAAAAAGTCAAACAAGGGTATAAATGACTTTAACCCATATTCTTGTAAATAATAAATATGTTTTGAATTACATTTCGAGGAAACATGGATGTGGATGATAAAGAGATCCCAGTAGATTATTACGTATAAACAACCTCGGATAATGAAGAGATTGTGAAATAACCCTTACCAATTTGGTAATTTATGAAACATACAACCCATGAAATAGGTATCATACAATGAATATGTAAATACACATAAATTAAAGTGTATTACACAAAGAATATAATTATGGGCAGTACATACACCACACAAAAGGTAATGGTGGCAATATGGAATGAATCTCATAGGAATAAGGAGTGAGATGAAAACCCCTTACCACGTTAATCAACTGAGTCGTATAGCCAAAAGTTAATAACCACCAAATTATTTACAGAATAACATGAATAGAAAGATAATCATGATAATATATATCAAATGCCAGTACACAATACACCACTTTCAATAATTTAGTGGCGAATAATGGAAATCTCACGGAATTGAATGTGAGATAAGAAAATCCCTTACCTTGTACTTTTCCTTGGTTGGGGTAGGTTAACCTCCTGTATAATGGTAAAATAATTGTTAATAAATTATACAATAATCATATACATTAATATGATATCATATATGATCTTTTAATATCGATTTATAATAATATCTTAGTATTATCGTTGTTTCGGGTGTTAACTTGTTTTCTTTTATATGTTTTGTTACGTAAGACATTTTTGTAAAGGATAGGTTGTATATTATTCATATACATAATGATATCAAGTCCTTAAACATCATTTTTAAATCATCAAATGATAATTATACTTGAATGGATACGATGGAGAATGAATCTCATCGCGTTCGTGGAGACGGTAGTCCGTACGTACGCACGAGCGACAATATCATTCTTTTGATATTAAAATAATATATAAATGGATGGTATATCATATATACAGAATCATTAACATGTTATATTTATTATTTACATGAGTTACACATCATTATTATACCCACCCAAATAATAATATATTGAATAACAATTACACCACGACATGGAGACGGTAAGCCGTACGTACGCACGTATGGTGACATGTTATTCAAAGGGTGGATAGAACACTGAATTTGGTTGTACCATATTTATAATAACATCATAGTATATGTGATATACTGGAGTTATTATTTTAGAATGGTAAGAACAAAAGAAGAAGAAGTGGAAGAAGAAATGAACTTGGAGAAGGGTGGTGAAATCATTACCTCTTCTTCAGGTTCTTCCTTTTGATTTGATCAAAAGGGATCTTTAGGTTGGATTTATGATCAAACTAAGGCCCCTAGGTTGTAGTGAGGGAAGTTGGGAGAGTATTTGGGCAGGGTTTGGCCGAACCAAAGGGCTTTGAAGGTGTGAAAAAAAATGAGAAGGAGGAGTGCCCTTTTATAAGATGGGTGAGGGGCACCTTTGGAAAAGCTAGAAATATTAGTTTATAATAAATTCATATTCGGTTTCTAATGGCTCCAAAGTTGACTATTCAAATGTTAATGTGGGGATGGGTCGAAAGCAACTCAACCAATAGAATTTAGACAGGTTTGGGTACTTATATTAACCTTATCTTTAAGTATTAACTCTAAGTTAATTAGTTTCACTTTTACAATGTCTCTTTGTATTTTTATATTATATGGTTAATAAACTTACCATATACATACAAGAGACCCACAAGTGGTCCATTAATGATACACCTATCATAATATAAGTCTCTTGGCCGAACCTTAGATTTTTAGGAATTTAATATCAATTAATAATATAATATTTGTTTTAAAAACGCTTTTTTGTCAATTTTGACACTATTCAATAGTTCATTTTTGTGAAACTCATAACAGATTGATTACTTCGAAAAATGTCAATTAAATCAATACTAATATATCATATTATCCTATAAAATTAGTTTAATTCATTAAAAGTTTCATATTATATTTATTTGGGTATTTTTAATATCAATTATGTTAATTTTTCACTATTATAGTAATTACTGCATCATCATTGTGTCGTAAATAAAATAATTTATTTAAGGTCTAAAAATTATAAATAAAATATCATTATGTAGGAAATCTTTTTATCTTTCTAATGAATATTTATAATCTAAAATAAAACATATATAACCCTATGTAACACTTGTTTTTCTAAAAGATATATGCTTGTGTCATTTTTGTATTTATTTTAACTTAATTAAAATAAAGTGTCATTATCACTTACAAGTGGATCCATGGGGTCCCAAAATAGACCCAAAGATGCCCATGGTCGACCATGTATCAACCAATAGGTCTAAGACACGTTTTAGGGTAATTTAGTATTATTATAATATTATTTTTTAACCCTTATTTACCGGATTTACCCTTAACCATGGTAAATAAAATATTTACGGCAGTAATTATTCAAAATGTCTAAAAATAAAAGTTACCTATTTACACAATTTGAACATCCTGATTCCAAATATGGAATCCATTTTCCTAAATTCAAAACACAGAAGTGGCAGAAATTAATTTAAAATTAATTCCCGTTGTCAAAACAAAAAGCGTGTTTTTAAGAGATAATAACTATCAAAAGATTGACACTTGTTTATGTTCGGTTTAATTGTAAAATTATGTCCAATGACAAACATTATATTAAATGGTAAAAATATATTCTAAATATACTTTAAAACCACTCAAATTCATAATTTATAACTATTAATTATTTTGATTAAAAAAGTTGTTTTTAATTAAAATTTAGTAATTTTCACTATTCATCAAAATATGAAAGTTATCCGAAATGTACCAAAATTTCACCTTAGGCTAAATTCGATATTCCGAATCCAAAAATGAAGTCCATTTTGAAATATAAAATATATATAATTTCAAAAAGTAGGTATTAATATTCATAACGGTTAGTTTGATCGGTTGTGGTGTGTGTTAAAACTCGAAGTTGCGTACAACATACGCTACTGTTTTATTCAAAGGAAAGCGTACCGTGTAAGCTTGGGATGTTTCATTTTAAAATTTTTTGATGTCCCCATTTAGTAAAAAAGTTTAAAATATTGTATTTAAAAAGGTTTCACTATTAAAAGTTGATAAAAGTGCAATACTAAAAATGAATCTGTTCTTGCATTATGACTAAGAAACTCATAATATGGATTCTAAAATTATAAGGATTATATAAAGTTTAAAATTTAGTTAATACTATTCATGACCTCTTTTAATGGCTTTTTTTGTAAGTCAAGGTGTGATTGAACTTGGTGTTGCGTGTAGTGCAAGTTATTGAATTATTTTGAAGAAATAACACACTACGAAATCTTGGGGTGTTACATTCTCCCCTCCTTCAATAAATTGCGTCCTCGCAATTTGAAATTGTTCTTCGAAAATAAAAGGTTGAAAATAGATAATATATTTGTGGGAAAACCCACATCGGAAATTGGGTTACTAAAATTTAGTCTTAATATGAGGAAAAGAGAAATGAAATGGTCACCAACAAATTATGATCTCGATTAGGAGAACATTGGTGGTAATTAGAAACATATAATTGGAGGAAAAACGTAAATATTTATAGGTAGTGATTGAGGTCATCAATCACAAACAAGTATAAAAGTGAGGTCCTTAAACTCATCAATCTATGATTATTTGAAATACCATCGGTTCAACAAAACATAAGGTATTGGGATAACACATTTTTGACGTTTCAAAATATCTTAGTTGAAATCCCACATCGAAAAATGAATTAATGAGGCCTCTATTTAAAATAAAGAGTGGAAAGTATGAATATTACCGAAAATAACACATACTAGGGTTCCATGTAGGAAAATATGGATATGGAAGTGAAATCTAACCATCAATTATCTGATTGAGAGTGGTAGAGAACATGGCTATGAAAAGGCCAACAATCCTAAAGCCATAAATTAGTGATGATTTAAGGTACCATCTAGGACAACATTTTTGTTCTAAGTTCCTTTTATTAATGTTGAGGAATTTATTTATGAGATTGGCTAAGATCATAAGGAGATATACTTACATTATAATTAGAGTTTTATCCACTAATAAATTTCTACCACAAACTCATCTTTCACTCTAAAAGATAATAGTATGTAATTTTTTTTTCTATTTATACTATTCGTACAGGGTTCCAAAATAAATGAATTTATAATTCATCTACTAGATCTTTTAAAAAAAACTACATTATTTAATCCAGGATATCTCGTGGGCCAGTGGTAGGTGATACACCCTTGTCGCCCTTCGGTTGCGGGTTCAAGTCTCGCAGCCTTGCCGGACGCGACGGGTTGCCGCCCGACCTCCGGGTTGTCCTTTTATGGCAATCCAAAATAATCCAAACTAGAAATATCCAAAATAATTCTGTCCAAACTCACAGTCCAACATTTATAAGGAAGGTAAACATAATGTAGATCCTTTTTACCCCGTAATAGCATATGAATACCTTCATCATGTATTCTTTTAATACACTGAAACATCCTGATTTACCATAATCTTTATTGATTACATTCATGCTCCCTTATTCCATATAGAATGCTGGATATACTTCATCAATCCAAAAATGTTTTAAACCCCAACAATGATGGAATAGACAAATCATTAATTAGCTTCAAGGTAGTCATGAATATCCAATCCAAATCAATCATGTATTATTCTAAAATCACTACCTCGGTATCAGAACCATATTATGGTTTATCTTTCTCTCAACCATATATTTTCCAAAAATTTAACCTTCTATTGAGTCACTTTTCTTTGTTCCACACAATCTCAAGTCCTTAATGAAATAGTACTTCAGTACAATCCTTATATACTCCATAATTATTATAACAAGTACACTGTTGATACAACACTAAATTGACATAATCAACATAAGAACTCTAATCACTCCTCTTCATCTGTGGTAGTATCATAACTTTATTATTATCCAATAACATCATTTGTGGCATATTCTGATGACTGGGACATAGGTTCGCATAGTGTCCAAACTCCTTGCAAATGAAGCATTGTACATTTGAAACCATTTTCTTACCCTTGCAGTCATGTACTTTGTGCCCTTTTCCACCACACTTATAACAAACTACCATTCCTTTCAGGCAAGTTCCATGGTGTTTCTTTCCACAGTTACCACATATGGGAAAATTCTTCTTTTCCCTCTTACCTTTATCCATCTTTCTCTCTTCCATCCTTTTCTTCTCTTGCTTCCTTTCAAAGCCATAGGACTCAGTAAACTCTTTACTTATCTTATCAACACATGATATTATTTCTTCATATGATGATAATACATGGGAGACTATTTCTCTTATAAATTCTAGCATAAGACCATGAAAGATATGATCCTTCCTTCTCTTTGAATCATGTGCATTTCTGGAGTTCTCATTCCGTCTACTGGGCGCCATTTCTAAACAATGGCATAAACTAGATCAGTTTATGAATCAAAATACATAATCCCATACTTATAAAACACTTAACATAAATTGAACTATTTATGGATATAATCCATAATCATAAAAATGTCTCCTTTGAGGATGTATATACTCATAAACCCTTCATAATGGTTTGTAAAGAAAATGAGAATTATCCTAAGCATATCCCCCGGGAGTGTCGTAACCAAGAGTGCAGCAAGGCCCGTTGTCGTGCACCAGTTCCCGTTCGAGTCTAGCTCAAAGCGGTGTTTTCGGGTTTTACCCCTAGGTACATTTGTGCCAGAGCCGCCTCTACCTGCTCGTATCTAGACAGGGATGTATTGCTCGGAAAACTCACAAAATCTCTACAATACCAAAATTCTAGGAAGATTTTCTACACTAATCCTCAAAGTTCATCTTAGATATACGTGCTCTAATCAGAGTTTATCTAAATCTAGCTTCCAAGGTTAGTACTAAACTTCCTCTGATACCAACTGTAATGCCCCTACCCTAGTTACCCAGAGTCGGTGCATTATTACATAACATTGGCATGATCACAAGAAAGATCAAATCTCGAAAGACCGATTGGTTTAGTAGCCTTGGAAACACTAGATATATTCATAAGTTTTACATTACATCATAAAATGAAAAACTACTACAACAACATAATGTTTCCACAGTCCACACTATAATCCCCTCATAATATCCCTGAAGGTCATTCATAACTTACATCTTCACATCCTGGGAAAAATAAATCATAGAAGAGGGGTGAGCTCAAATGCCCAGTAAGGATAACAATATAGCGGAACATTCAAAAATAAGCATAAACATTTAAGGCAATGAATTACTAAAACAAAATCCTTTTAAACTTGAACTTCAACATAGTCTGGAAAAAGTAAAATGAAATAATTCCATTTACTTATTCACGTGGATATTCTACTAATAGAATAATCACATGCAAAAATCAATAACCACTTTCATAATGATGGAATGCATAATGCTAAACTTGAATTTCTTTTTAAGGCCTCGTCCCAAGACCTTGGGGCTAACTGTAACCGGAACCCAACCCGGAGTGCCTCTAATAATCGGACACCAACCCGGAGTGCCTCTAATAACCGGAGACCAAACCAGAGGGCTTACTTTTACCAGTCCCTAACCTGGAGGGCTTACTTTAACCAGTCCCCAACCTGGAGGGCTTACTTTAACCAGTCCCCAACCTGGAGGGCTTACTTTAACCAGTCCCCAACCTGGAGGGCTTACTTTAACGAGTCCCCAACCTGGAACATACTTGTCCAACACATTCATATGAAGTAAAGGTTGAAATATAACATAAACATTCTTATTGGAACTAGCATACGAAATGTCAATACTTTACTCATAAACCATGAATGCTATATATATGACACATCCACAGTCAAACATATCACAAAACTTCATTACAATATGGAAGTTTTATATCATAATAAATCAACTTCAAATAATCTTAAAATCCATCAAAGGATGTTGACATAGATGAAATCAAAAATCTTTTTAAAGAAATATCTCCTTTTATTTTGAAATCATTTAAGATCCATATAAAATAAAACATTTTCTTTGAAAATAATCTTATAATCTTGTAAGGGAAGCTTTGAAGATAACGGCGGAAAATAGCCGCACCCGCCATATAAGTTAAAAAAAACATTCTTACCTTAATTCTGTCGAAAAGGTTAAAAAGGACCTTGTTTTGAAAACGACGGAAAGATTCCTTTATAAACCTCTTATAAAAAGTCAAACAAGGGTATAAATGACTTTAACCCATATTCTTGTAAATAATAAATATGTTTTGAATTACATTTCAAAGAAACATGGATGTGGATGATAAAGAGATCCCAGTAGATTATTACGTATAAACAACCTCGGATAATGAAGAGATTGTGAAATAACCCTTACCAATTTGGTAACTTATGAAACATACAACCCATGAAAGAGGTATCATACAATGAATATGTAAATACACATAAATTAATGTGTATTACACAAAGAATATAATTATGGGCAGTACATACACCACACAGAAGGTAATGGTGGCAATATGGCATTAATCTCACAAGAATAAGGAGTGAGATGAAAACCCCTTACCACGTTAATCAACTGAGTCGTATGGCCAAAAGTTAATAACCACCAAATTATTTACAGAATAACATGAATATAAAGATAATCATTATAATATATATCAAATTCCAGTACACAATACACCACTTTCAATAATTTAGTGGCGAATAATGGAAATCTCACGGAATTGAATGTGAGATAAGAAAATCCCTTACCTTGTACTTTTCCTTGGTTGGGGTAGGTTAACCTCCTGTATAATGGTGAAATAATTGTTACTAAATTATACAAGAATCATATACATTAATATGATATCATATATGATCTTTTAATATCGATTTATAATAATATCTTAGTATTATTGTTGTTTCGGGTGTTAACTTACTTGTTTTCTTTTATATGTTTTGTTACGTAAGACATTTTTGTAAAGGATAGGTTGTATATTATTCATATCCAGAATGATATCAAGTCCTTAAACATCATTTTTAAATCATCAAATGATAATTATACTTGAATGGATACGATGGAGAATGAATCTCATCGCGTTCGTGGAGACGGTAGTCCGTACGTACGCACGAGCGACAATATCATTCTTTTGATAATAAAATAATATATAAATGGATGGTATATCATATATACAGAATCATTAACATTTTATATTTATTATTTACATGAGTTACACATCATTATTATACCCATCCAAATAATAATATATTGAATAACAATTACACCACGACGTGGAGACGGTAAGCCGTACGTACGCACGTATGGTGACATGTTATTCAAAGGGTGGATAGAACACTGAATATGGTTGTACCATATTTATAATAACATCATAGTATATGTGATATACTGTAGTTATTATTTTAGAATGGTAAGAACAAAGGAAGAAGAAGTGGAAGAAGAAATGAACTTGGAGAAGGGTGGTGAAATCATTACCTCTTCTTCGGGTTCTTCCTTTTGATTTGATCAAAAGGGCTCTTTAAGTTGGCTTTATGATCAAACTAAGGCCCCTAGGTTGTATTTAGGGAAGTTGGGAGAGTATTGGGGCAGGTTTTGGCCGAACCAAATGGCTTTGAAGGTGTGAAAAAAATGAGAAGGAGGAGTGCCCTTTTATAAGTGGGGTGAGGGGCACCTTTGGAAAAGCTAGAAATATTAGTTTATAATAAATTCATATTCGGTTTCTAATGGCTCCAAAGTTGACTATTCAAAGGTTAAGGTGGGGATGGGTCGAAAACAACTCAACCAATAGAATTTAGACAGGTTTGGGTACTTATATTAACCTTATCTTTAAGTATTAACTCTAAGTTAATTAGTTTCACTTTTACAATGTCTCTTTGTATTTTTATATTATATGGAACATACCATATACATACAAGAGACCCACAAGTGGTCCATTAATGATACACCTATCATGATATAAGTCTCTTGGCCGAAACTTTAGATTTTTAGGAATTTAATATCAATTAATAATATAATATTTGTTTTAAAAACTCTTTTATGTCAATTTTGACACTATTCAATAGTTGATTTTTGTGAAACTCATAACAGATTGATTACTTCGAACAAAGTCCATTAAATCAATCCTAATATATCATATTATCCTATAAAATTAGTTTAATTCATTAAAAGTTTCATATTATATTTATTTGGGTATTTATAATATCAATTATGTTAATTGTTCACTATTATAGTAATTACTGCATCATCATTGTGTCATAAATAAAATAAATTATTTAATGTCTAAAAATTATAAATTAAATATAATTATGTAGGAAATCTTTTTATATTTCTAATTAATATTTATAATCTAAAATCCAACATATATAACCCTATGTAACAATTGTTTTTCTAAAAGATATATGCATGTGTCATTTTTGTATTTATTTTAACTTAATTAAAATAAAGTGTCATTATCACTTACAAGTGGATCCATGGGGTCCCAAAATAGACCTAAAGATGGCCATGGTCGACCATGTATCAACCAATAGGGTTAAGACACGTTTTAGGGTAATTTAGTATTATTATAATATTATTTTGTAACCCTTATTTACCAGATTTACCCTTAACCATGGTAAATAAAATATTTACCGCAGTAATTATTCAAAATGTCTAAAAATAAAAGTTAACTATTTACACAATTAGAACATCCTGATTCCAAATATGGAATCCATTTTCCTAAATTCAAAACACAGAAGTGGAAGAAATTAATTTAAAATTAATTCCCGCTGTCAAAACAAAAAGTGTGTTTTTAAGAGATAATAACTATCAAAAGATTGACACTTGTTTATGTTCGGTTTAATTGTAAAATTATGTCTAATGACAAACATTATATTAAATGGTAAAAAGATATTCTAAATATACTTTAAAACCACTCAAATTCATAATTTATCACTATTAATTATTTTGATTAAAAAAGTTGTTTTTAATTAAAATTTAGTAATTTTCACTATTCATCAAAATATGAAAGTTATCCGAAATGTACCAAAATTTCACCTTAGGCTAAATTCGATATTCCGAATCCAAAAATGAAGTCCATTTTGAAATATAAATTATATATAATTTCAAAAAGTAGGTATTACTATTCATAACGGCTAGTTTGATCGGTTGTGGTGTGTGTTAAAACTCGAAGTTGCGTACAACATACGCTACTGTTTTATTCAAAGGAAAGCGTACCGTGTAAGCTTGGGATGTTTCATTTTAAATTTTTTTGATGTCCCCATTTAGTCAAAAAGTTTAAAATATTGTATTTAAAAAGGTTTCACTATTAAAAGTTGATAAAAGTGCAATACTGAAAATGAATCTGTTCTTGCATTATGACTAAGAAACTCATAATATGGATTCTAAAATTATAAGGATTATATAAAGTTTAAAATTTAGTTAATACTATTCATGACCTCTTTTAATGGATTTTTTTTTAAAGTCAAGGTGTGATTGAACTCGGTGTTGCGTGTAGTGCAAGTTATTGAATTATTTTGAAGAAATAACACACTACGAAATCTTGGGGTGTTACATGGGGTATGTTTTCATGAAGAGGACTATTATTGGGTTGTTTTTTTTGAAGAAATTATATTGAATAAATGGATCCCTCGAACTTTTCCTTCTCATTAAAAGGAATTTAGATGCTAAATTTGCTACTTATGATGAAATTAAACTTGATGTTATGTTTAAAGATGTATTTTTATATATCTTGTTGGCTTTTTCATGGGGAATTGTTTAAAACCAACTACCTTTTTTGTGAAATGGTACTTGGGGTAGGTTGATTTTTTATCAAATATTTAAAGGTTGAAGTGATTTAATGAAATGTATTGAAATTGTAACCTAAAGTTGTTCCATCATTTGAACCCTCTTGGAAAAATAGTTTGAAATGTTTCATATGGTATTACATGGAACCAAGATGTGAGTAGTTATCCATTGGGTGTTTCTTATTAGCAGTGACTAAAATGAAAATGGGGTTTTTAACCTAGTTGATTTTGTTTTGTGTGACCAAAACATCAGGTTGATGTGTAAAATGAGCCTGTACCCAAGTGGTAAAGTCTTGTGCTTGGAATCCAAAAGACCCATGATCAAATCCAGGCAGAGACTAATTTCTGGTGCTGTAGCAGGTCACTGTAGCAGTACTGTAGCAATCGTGCAACTGTAGCAGCGGTAGCACTGTAGTGGCGGAGGCACTGTAGCAGTGGTGGTACTATAGCATGTACTATAGCAGCCCCATTACTGTTGTAGTACTATTCACTGAAGGGCTCTTTGGTCCAAAAAAATGGGCTTTCAGGCCATGTATTCAAACCACTTGGTCTTGGAACTTCGGACTATGTAATGGGTCCCCCTCTACCCAGTTTGAAAGAGGTCTTTGCTTTAAATAATAAATGAGGCTTCAGCACCAACCTTTTTAAAAAAATCATGTTGATATTCATGCTTAGTATGGGAAAATCCCATGTTAAGTAGCAACCTTAGACCTGAGATGTCATATTTTTTTTGTGATATTTTTAGCATTGGGACCATTTGAGTTACATTTTCCTTATTAGGGATTTTGGGTATTAATGAACGAAACCCATGTTTTGAGGGGTGAATGTTGTAACTTGTCTTTTAATGTCATAATTAGCATTGAGAAATACTTTTTTAAGTAGTTTAGACATTCCTCAGGCATGGTCAACTGTTTAGGAGGTCATTTTAACCTCTCTTTATTCGATGATGGATGGCTCAGTGGGTTTCCATCCATGTTAATAGATGTACGAGATAATGTGTTGTTATCTTTTTTTGAATTCAAGGTTGGGCATGTTGACATACATAGTGTCGTCAAGTGTTTAGTGATGTAATGAAATGGTTGAGTTTGGTGTGATTATTGAGATTAAAATATGTAATATGTTCTCGAGTCAACTTTTGAGTAGAGTGTTTAGGCCGTTAATGTAGTTTGTCCCACAACTCAAGAGTGGTTATTGGGACTCTGGTGTTTGGACATATTGGTCAATATTATTTTCATCTTTCATACCAGCTGTGTAGATGTGGCATTTTTGGGTCAAGGAACATCACATTTGAATTTAAAGTTATCCTCAACTGGTGTTCTTTTGAGTAACTGGTCGTTTCCTTCACTAATATGGACACTCCAAAGGTCGGTGGTGTCACACAGGTTCTGGTGTACATATGAGTGATTGCTTGGAAGAATGAATTCCAAATTTTTGCCGATATGCACAGTCCCCTAGATACTCAATTAGGTTTTTAATAGTTTCAGTTGATTGATTTCAAAGAGCATAGATGCCTTGGGTGATATAGGCATAATGGTTTGGATGATGGTGCATTGGTAGGTGAAGTCGATCTTTTTGAAATTATTCAATTGATAATAGTTCGATAGATATTTTTGGTGGACTTGGTTTACTCATAGTGTTCTCGTATGAATCAGATGAGCATGTCCTCTATCCTGACCTCATTCTTAAGATAGTATGATAGCATTGGTCTTAAACCAGGATAATGATTTAAAAGTTGTTTGGTTGGATAAGTGGTTGTTATCACAATTGTACATAGGATCCACGGTTCTTTGGGTTACTACTTTATTCATGCTAGGGAATGGTAGTTATAAAATAGCCTAGAGATGGGTAGACACAGGAATCTAACCAGAGGTTGTGTAAGGGCATCGATGTACATGTGATTGGTCATGGAATCATTTTAAAGGCACATCAGTGGTTTAAGGGTGAGTGTGGGTTTATTTGTCGATGATGTCATTCAAAGAAAAAGTTTTTGTTTGGGAGTTTGACATTAAATGATATGGACTTTGGTGGAAGCCACCAGTGAGAAGGTGGTTGAGGATATGAGAAAGAGATCATGTCTCTAGTTTTGTGGGCTCGGTTATGCATTGTTTTGATGTTTTGGGTTGGATTTTGAGATTTGGTTTGGGTTTTAAAGGCATAATCCATTGGGATTATGTAATGGTTAAAGGTCCTATGGGCATTTGGGAACACAAAACAGATATTCAAATGAGACATCTAGACCCATGGTAGGTTGGTTTATGTTGTTATAGTTAGCAATGCATTCTTAGGGATGATAAGTTTTATGGTGGGTAGAATATAGAGTCATATATTTTTTAACCAGGCCTAAATACCAATGTTTTTGAACTTTTTCATTTACTCGATAGGTTGGTTTAAAACCATGTTTTGAGATGATTTTCCATGAAATGGGATAGTTTGAGGTATTGATCTTGGGTTGGGGTAAAGGCTTGAAGAGTTTATCGGGTTTCTCAAAGGGTTTTTGGAACACCTAACCCCGAAACACAGTTGTTAAAGAGGATTCAGAGGGGGAATAGTTTTCTTGAAAACCATGTGGCCCAGTGCAGCTATCGTATGAATTTATACAGTAAAAGAAGTAGTTTTCGCATAGGCTACATATGGTTTGTCAAAACATGTTGTTCAGTCGTGAGAGATACTATAGGTATCCAATAGTGGGCGCACGGGTTATGCACGGTCTGTCTGACCATGTGAGTCAAAAAGTGCGGTTTACCCAGATTTATAATTGGGGGTAATTATTTAATGAAATAAAATGTTAAAAATAATTTAGTAAAATGATTATTAAATGGATAATTTCATTAATTAAATTGAGTTGAAAATAATTTAATTAAAGGACATGTAAATGGGGAGTTTGGGGTTTATCAAAGAAGTGTTTTATTAAATGATAATAATAATAATAATGTAGTTCTAATTATTATTATTATTATATTAATTAGTACACTATTATTAGGGTTTATTCTTTTATAGAGGACCAAATAGGGAGGTATACCCCCCTCTTTCTCCCTAACCGGTGAAGCATGATGCCCACCCCCTTATCTTCTATAGTGTAGTGCATGCCACCACCTTCTTCGGCTCCCACTTCATGCGCCCATCCTCTTGTGATTTCTTCGTTAAACATGTCCGTCTTGGCATGGTAAAACCTTGTCCATGAATTTCCTTCATCACATTGGTTGTTTCACCACTCTATCACCCAATTTGCGTTAGTATGAAACTGTAGATTTTGGTTTAATTTTGTTTCATCGATTCTTTCAGTTCTTGGTTGTGTAGAGGACGTCTTAGGACCCTTTAGTCCATATTCTGATGATTGGTACTGAAGGAGAAGCAGGTTGTCCTGATTTGGTTCATTGCCATAAAATTTTGGAAAGGTTATACATCTGTTAATTGGTTTCATACCCTATTGTAGATTCTCTTGGTTTATATGAGTTCTAGGTAATTAATTAGATGTGTGTTGGTCCTTTCCGGAATAATTTTGGGTGCCAAATATTACTGTAAGGCATTGTGATCAATTCCATGTGTGATCATGCATTTTTATTGAAGTGAATGTATGTGAGAGGACTGATATTTGAGTTACAAAGAATTGTGCAGGAAAATACATTGAGGTTGGGTCCAAAAGCTTTTTTTAATAAGAAAAATTATTTTTTTGTTAATTGATTGATTTTAATAAATGAGACTAAAATTTTAGAATGAATTATTAATTAGTGTTAAATGATTTCTAGTTTAAAAAATATGGTTTTTATAATAAAAAACATCCATTATAGGATTATTTACTTCAAACTAAAAACATGGTGAGTGTACTATTTTTGAGTGGTTATCTTGATGATGAGCGTTTTCTTATGATTTCATAGTTATAGTAAGTTGATTAAATTAATGGGATGTGTTGCCTCCTTCTCATGTCGATGCATATAAATTAATGGTTCCCAATAAGATAGGATTGGATATATTGGTGGGCATACCCGTGTGAAATAAAAACGTGAATGGTAAAAAATGGGTGGGTAAGCCCATATGAAAATATTAAATATAGGTTGTCTTGTTCCTAAATAACATATTAGTTATTCATTCACGTATAAGAAATATGTTTGATTTCTATATTTTTTAAAAAAAATTTGATCTCTAAATGAATTAATTAATGTGGTACATTAATTAACCGTGGATGTTGTGAAATTGTGGGATTTAGGGTTTGTAGAATAAGATAATTAGTTTTGAGAAATAATTATTTTTTATATTTCTGAATTTAAATGAGGGATAAGGATAATTATTTGTTAAATTAATTATCAATGTAAATGATCGTGAAATTTGGATAATTAAATGGTGTACTAATTATCAATATGTCCTTTTGTGATAAAGAATAATTAATTGGTTAATTAACAATTGAATGTGTATATTTTTACAGGTTAATTGTTTATAAAATTTATTAACATAAAATTGATGGTGTTAATTAGTTATTAAATAAATTATTGGACTTGATTAATTAATTTTGGAATTAATTATTGGACATGATTTTGGGTTTTAGACATGGTGTTCTTCATTAGTGACTTAGCTGTTAGACACAATGTTCTATACTAATAGTATAAAAATATTAATGTCATTTTAGGTGTTAGCCATGGATTTCTTCACCAATTTGATTAGAAGTTAGACATGGAGTTATACACCAATAGTATAAATATGTGAAAGATATTTTTGGGTGTTAGACATGGGGTTCTACCCAAATTCGATTTGGGGTTAGACATGGAGTTCTACATCAATAATATAAATATATGAATGAGATTTTGGGTATTAAACATGGCATTATTCACAAATGATATTAGGTACGAGACAAGGCGTTCTACACCAATAATATATGATATGAATGAATTGTGAATTGAATAAGTGACACTGATTCAAACCAAGTATATGTGGTTGAAAAAAGAATAGTAAATAATGTGATAAGTATATTATTTATGAATTATATTTATAAAGATCCTAATTAGACTCTTAATCCAGCAATGAGCTAAAGCTGTTATGGTCATTAGGTGTTGCTTAGTGTTAGACTCCTTTTGTTTTAATGCTCACAAATCAAGAAAATGATGAAAATCATGAAAATAATACCAATCATGAAAATCATTCAAATCATGAAAATCATACAAATCATGAAAATCATGCCAATCTTGTAAATTATTTAAATCTAGTTTAAAACTTACAAATCAGGATTAATCTTGTTCTACCATTCTTTATTATGATTGTGATTAACCCTGATCCATTCTATGAGTACTACTTATTAAGACAGAAGGACTATATTTTACTAATATGAGGCATTGTTTTTGTGCCCAAACGGTCTCACTATTTAGTCTGGAAATCGGCAATGTCCATGAAACCATTTCCCTAACACCTTAACCTTTCCACTAGTTCCAGGTTTTACAAAATACATAACACCATAACTATGCTAATGGTTCTAGATTTCACAACGGTCCTCATAACGTAACAGGATACAGGTTTCAGAATTTAAAAAGGAATGGACACTATTTCTATGCTACAGCTTCTATGAAATCGTAACAAGACACCATGACAAGACAGAGGTCTAACTCATCTCTTATGACTCACCATGAATGTGGAATTGCTTCTATCTCACCATCAACCGTGATAGTGTTCCTTTCATAATTTTTATTTCTTTTTCAATTTAATTTAAAACTTGATTTTTAAAATCATATTTGATTCATTTAATAAAATAGAAAAAATTAATGATCTTTTATGGACATTACGCCTAACAGTATGAGGTATGAGGTGTGTAGATCATTCTACTTGTCGTCCATAACATAAACACCATTAGATTAAACACAAGGTGTCACACTAGGTAAAAAATGTTAAGAAATTGTGAAGTGTAGACTGAAAGAGATGATAGATAAGAACATACACACATGCAAGAATGTCAAGATGAGAAATGATAATTGATATAGCATACTATGTACCATCCTACAATATCCTTGCATCACCAAATCATGGAAGAAGAAGTGATACAAATATTTACACAAAAACTCATTAGAAACTAGAACACATAACACACAACAATCTATTTTTTTAGTCTACTTTTAGACGAAGAACTGAACATAAAATATACTACACCCTAGAATTCCAATGTTGTGTACAACAAATATCGAAGCATTCAGAATACCTTATTAATATATTCTACTATGTTTTGTATAGTTTTGTTAATCGTTCGAGCAGTGTGTGTATGTACTAAAACACAAACTGTCTCTAATAATAAATTTTAAGATACAAGATATCCTCACACGAATATCTTTTATACATTGTTTCACCCATGTATAAGAGTGGAAGTGGTCATGTGCGACCTAGTGGTTATATTACCCATGTAGAAATATGGTATAGGTAATGTAAACTGGACAGTCTTAAGTACTGTTATGTAAACCCCAATCCTGGGTGTGGATCAAAGATTTATATTCATATTTTCTTGGTGGCTGGTGTTCACTAAGGTGAGTGGATTAAGTCACAGTTTGGGACTGAACCACTTGTTTAAATTCGCTATGTTTTAAAATTTAGTTTACTTTTTTCAAATCATATTTTATAAAACAATGTTTCACTTTGATTATTATTATTGTATAGTGTTTATAACTATTTTGGTTTAGTAAATTAGTTTCAAAATTCATTTTCGTATTTATATTGATAAAACTAAATAGTAATCAATCTCTTGAGAAATTAATTGAACTTTCAAACTATTTTAAATTTACTACTTTGATAAACAAGCCTATTTTTTATATTTGATGATCTTCAAATAGTGTTTTTGATAAATAATTTATACAAACTAAATTCACCACTCTTTTGAGTGTCCTACTCTGACCATTATTTGGTATCAACAGATGTTTTTAAACTGCTATTTTCAAATGTTTTATTGATTTATCAAGTAATTTAAATTAGGACATAGTTGTGTTTTAAATATATCTATATTTCTGTTAGTTCTATATTTATAGCTATTTAAAATTCAGAATTTATTATTGATTATATATAATTGATAGGAAGGTGTTGCAACCAATTGACCACCCTATTTTAATGAAACAAATTAGGATCAGTGGAAAATTAAAATAAAATGCACTATGAAAGTATATGAATTAATATTTTGACCGTAATAGAAGATAAATATGAATTATGAGAAAATCTATGAAAAACATGGATTCAAGATACAAAAGCTACTTACAATAATATTTTTAAAGATATGAATTATTATTTTTTTCTTTAAGGGATGAAGAATTTGATAGAATATCTGCTTGTAAATATGTATATGAAATTTGGGATACCATAGCTATCTCACATTAAGGAACTACTAATATTAAATAAATTAGACAAATACATACACTATTAGGTATTATAACATTTTTATGAAGCCAAATGAACCCATTTATGATATGTATCTGAGGTTTAATGAAATGGTCAATACAATGAGCTCTCTTGGCATACTAGTGGGTGCCGAAGAACAAATCAATTGGCAACTCAGATATCTACCAGAAATATAAAGATGAACTTTAGTATCTATTATAGAATCCTATTATATCATTATGTTTCTAGTCAAGGATATTATAGGTAAATTGATTATTTCTGAGGAAGAGTTAAAGGCAAAAAAAGATAAAGAGGATGAACCAAAATGAAAGTCAGTGGCATTCAAAACAACTACATGAAATAATAATGAAATGGAAAGTATACATACACATTCTGGAAGTACATGTAAGGATGATTCACTTGTAGAATGTGATAAAGAAATGGATCAATTACCCAATGTTTAGGATGTTTTATAAAGAGAAGAAATTATTCAGAAAACACATCTACAGATGAAAGTATGATTATATGGTAAAATTAAACAAGGGCTATAAAATGAATGAGAACTAAAATGAAATAGTATTACATGAATGTAAGAGAAAGGGACATGTAAAGGGTGATTTTCCCAAGCTAAAGTATAAAATGAAATATGAGAAAAAAGATAGATATGATAAATAGGAAATGAATATAACCTACAGTGATTCTATGGAGATATCATGTGACACATAATCTTCACATGATGAAAGGGAAGACAAATCCAATGTGTGTTTCAGGACAAACACATATTAGGTAACCCTTGAGTATCATGTACAAAATTCTTATTATTCTGGATGTGAAAGTGATTCTGAAAATAGGACTAGTGAGGAAATATTTTAATAATTGGTAATGCATGAAGATATATGAAAGGAATTTAAACATAAATATAATGCTCTAATGATATACAATTCTCTCACTTCTTCTGTTAAATTTGATCTTACTGCAGAAAAGGTAAAAAATTCTCAATTTTATAAAGTGAACAATGATCATAAATTATCTAAAAAGAAATTGAAAACCGGACTACAAACATTTACCAATGGAAATAATACTATAACACAAATAATTGGTAAACATGTATCTCTTAGGTACACTACTGGTATAGGATACTAACATAGAGAGAGAAACATAACTAACACTTATTTTACAAAAAAATCTAGAAAATCTATTTTCATACCCAGAACTAAAAAATATTCTAGTTCTAGCTCTGGGAAGTCATTCACTACTATTAGTTTTTCTAGGCCAAACAATGTTTAGTTTTAAAATACATTACAAAATGTGTATAGTAAATACATGAAGAACGTATGGGTTCAAAAATATCTTATTACTAATGTTACTAGACCTAAAAAAATCTAGGTACCAAAATCATCTTTTAATTAATTCTTTTGTTGGAACTTTGTTTGAAATGATCCTATATAATTGTATAGCATATGGATAGTTTATGTTCATGGCACAGTACTTGATATTACTCATGATTCATGAATCTGATAATGATAGATGGTGGACATGTCACTTTTCATGACAATGCTAAAGTAAAAATAATTTCCTTGTCCGTATTGATAACTCTAACTCAATTTCAATTTCAAAAATAATTTCTTTTGATTGATTGAAATATAATTTTCTTAGTATTGTAGAATTATTTAATGATAGGATTCGTGGTAAATTCAAAAATGATTCATACAATGTTTTTACATCTAAAAAGGAATTAGTATTTTCAGCTTTTAGAAACGAAATTTTCTTTATTGTTAACATAGATTCTTTAGTTCAGCAGAATGTATCATTCTTAAATGTATTTGACAAAGAGTATTGGATTTTTCATAGAAGACTATGACATTGTTACATACACTCTATTTGAAAGAATATTAGAAAATTCTTATTCTTGGATCTAACAAAATATTAGATTCCAAATGTAAAAGTCTATAATCCTTGTCCAAAATCTAAACAACATAAAATATCTTTCAAACCAAAGAAATAAGTTTCAAATTCTCAACCTCTTGAGTCGGTTCACATGGTCTTTTTTGGACCATCTAGTGTTTCAAGTATTAATGGGAAGCATTATGTCTATGTTCTTATGGATGACTATTCTAGATAAACATAGACCTTCTTATTTCCTCACAAAAGTGAATCATATTCTTATTTTGTCATGTATTGTGGAAAAGTAGAGAACCTAAGTGGTCTTTGAATTAAAAACCTAAGAAGTGACCTTGGTCATGAGTTTGTAAAAAAATAGTTTGAATATTGTTTCTCACAAGATGGATATATCATAAATTTTCTTCCCCTTGGACACCTCAACAAAATGGTGTTACAAAAAGAATAAATAGAACATTACAAGAAAAATAAAGATTAATTTTTAATGAATACGATCTACCTATAAACATTTGGGATGATGTTATGAATACAGATTGTTATATTTTTAATATAGTCTTAATAAGACAATTTTTTAAGAAATATCCTTATGTGTTATGGATGAATAGAAAAAATAATTTTAATTACTTCGTGGTTTTTGGTTGAAAATATTATATTCTCAATACTAAGGAAAATTATGAAAAAAATTCATTCAAAAGTGATGAAGGAATTTTCCCAGTTTATTAAATCTCTATTCAATCATATAAGGTCTTTAACAATAGAACCAAATGTGTGGAAGAATATTTACTTGTGATATTTTATGAAATAGATCCACATGAACCTAAAACCTCCCTATAAAACATTTAGTATGATGTTTCAAATTTGAACATAAATGAAAAATATTTTTACCATGCAGTCAAAAAATCTGTGAAATCTCCCATTTTTAGAAATTCTTATGAATCCATCCATAATGAAACCAAACCTGTTGAAGAAGCTAAAATAACTATCCCTATTTCTCTAGATCTATTAAAACCCTTAATAGCCATTCTTTAGATTCTATTGAAGGATATTTAGATAAAAGAACTCAGACTAGAGATTATCTAATAAATCAGGGTGAAGATCAAGATTAATTGTCACACCTAAGGCCTAAGAAAACCAATGAGGAAATCAATGATGAATTTTAGATGATATCTATACAAGGTGAATTATTTTAGTTTGAAAGAAATAATATCTTGAAAACTTTAGACAGGCCCAAATACACCTTGATCATGGGCACTAAATGGGTGTCTAGGAATAAAGTAGACGACGTTGGTAATATTGTAAGAAACAAAGCTAGATTGGTTGAACAAGGTTATATTTAAGAAGAAGGTAATGACTATAAGGAAAATTTTCACCAGTTTTCAAACATGAATCCATTATAATCTTTCTTCTATATGCCAAAAATCTAAATTTCAATGAATATGAAAGGGATATTAATATTTCATTCCAAAATGGGAATATAGATGAGGGTGATTTTTCTGAACAACTCCACGGTTTTACAAAACATCATTTTACAAATCATGTTTTTAAATTTTAAAAAGATTTATATGGTTTAAATCAAGCTCCAAGAGATTTATTTGATAGAATAAGTAGTATTCTTATTTCCAAAGGTTTTAAAAAAATGTAATGGTTATCCAAATCTGTTTATAAAAGTAATATCTGAGGATGTTTTAGTTGTTCAAATCTATGTGTATGGTTTAATATTTGGATCTTCTAAAAATTCCTTATGTTTTTATTTTTCAAAGATTATGAAAAGGAATTTTAAATGATTTTGATGGGTGAACTAAAATTATTTCATGGATTTAGAATCATTCAAAATAAGGAAGGAATTATTTTGAATCTAGGACAATACACTAAATATATTCTAAAACATTTTGGTTTGGATATTAATAAAAGTAGTGACACTTTTATGAGTACCACCTATAAGTTGCATCTTGATGGGAATGGTAAATTTATTGATCAAAACATTTATAGAGGAATCATTGGGAGTTTACTCTACATAACTACTATCAGACCAGATATTATGTTTAGTGTGTCTATGTATTCTTGATTTCAAGAAAATCCTAAAGAGTCACATCTTTTGATGATAAAAGGATTTTAAAATACCTCAAATGTACTACCTACTTAGGATTGTTCTATCCTATATGGCAATAATTTGACATAGTGAGATATTAAGATGCTGATATTTGTGGTTGTATGTAAGATATAAAAAAACCTCTAAAACTTTTATCTTTTTGGGATAGTCACTAGTATCATGGTATAGTAAAAAAAATTTATATTACATTAACTATTTTCAAATTTGAATACAGAGATGTTGGTAGTTTTTTTTCTCATATTTTGTGATTGAAACACACTTTTCAAGATTATGGATCTCAATTTAGACATGTCCCTTTAAATTGTGATAACATAAGTGATATTAAAATCTCTAACAATATTGTTTTCATTCATGAAATAAAACATATTTATATAAGACATCACTTTTTTAGAATGATCATTATCAAAAGGGTGATATTACTTTAGAGTTCATTGGCATTTAACATCTTCTTGATGAAATTTTTAGTAAGCCTTTGAATTCTGAAAGTATGAGTTACAACATACATGAATTAGGATTGATCATCCTTCAGTGACCTAATTATTATTTCTCAGTTATTGTCTTGTAGTTAGTGTCTCATTGTTAGTGTGTCTCCTTTACTATCTCTCAGCATGTTTGTCATGTTTTTTGTCTCGCTAGTTACCGTTGCACCGTTTAAGAGTCACACCACAATGTTGACCCCAAGACTTCCTGTTATGGTCTCACTGTTATAAATTAGTCTTTTTCTCAAAAAAAATTCTATATCATTGTATTTATTTTTAAATTTATTTTATGTCGTGTTTTTATTTTCAGCATTTGGACTCCATAAATGATAAAAAACCCATCTTATCACTTCTCTCTTCACTCGAACTCTCTACTTACGAAATCAATATCTTTTCTCTCAAAATTATATTCTTTATTGAGATCTCTATTAATTAATAGGATGAATCTTCCATCATTATTATCTTATATAAATCCTTGGTCTTCAATTAAACAGAAACAGGATCTGATAACCATGCCCGGGAAACCGCTAAATAAATGTATTAAGGATAGTACAGTCATGCTAGAGAAAGAAATATGTGTTAGGTGGATCTTTTCAAGAATGTCTCTTATTCTAAAATTCTTGGAAGAGAAGCTCTAGCTATATTGGTTTACAAAAGAGAAGAGTCATATCTATCTGAATATTCTTTTTTAATTTCAACGCTATGTTCAGTTCTCTTTCTACTCTAAAGATGATTTTGTTGTTAGAAGCCGGGTGAATAGACAGAGATGCACATTTTCATTGAGGATAAGGGCTTCCTACTTATAAATACCACAATAATGGATTTTTTATGACTATTAAATAGGTCATCCTCCTTCAAGTGAAATATTTAGTATAGAAGAGGCCTTGGGTGATTTTGTTGGAAACAAAAGAGAAAATAAGGACTATTGTTTTTAAAAGGATCAAGCCCCTTGAATTGAGAAAAAAAAGAAGGCCTATTAATGTTGAAGTATATGGATAGTCTAGGTTGTTGTTTTTTATTATTCAACACCTATTCTGTCCAATGAAAGAAGACATTTCCACTCTTAAGTATCAATATGTGTTTTTGATACATCTTCTTAATAAAGGTAACAAGATTAATCTATGCGAGTATATTATCATTCTCATATGTGACATGAACAAAACAACATCAAAGTCAACTTCTCATTTAAATTCATGGTTTATCTCAACTATTCTACTATCCAACGGTTTTTTTGGTATGAATGAATAAGTGGTTTAATATTATATTTTTTTATATCTAAGGATACATGAAGAAGAATTGTGTTTATTTGGAATCCAAGGAAGAGATCATGAGGTAAATACAATGACATACTATAAGAGGATTTTAATCCCGTTGATAACCATTATAGACCTAAGAATGTCAATGACATAGTTTTATAGATTGATGAGCTTGTAGAATACTTAGATAAAGGAATAGATGTTGATAGACCATAAGGATAAAAAGATACTGATGATGGGGAAGCAATTATGGAAGACTCTCATGAAACTCAGGAAGTTCCCTCTAGTGAATCTCCTCTCTCTAATGGTGTTGATGACTGTAGTAAGGTAAGTGAAAATTTTAATAAAATAAAATATTCTATTGAAGAATATTATGATTTGGAAGAGAATTTTTTTACTGATAAATAGAAAGGGGAAGAATCGATAGAAATAGAAGTGATTTTAATTTTTAAATAAATAATGTAGAAAGCCTTCTAATAATTTAGATATGTGTCTGAATCTGATAGAAAAGAGGGTGTGGATGTTGTTAAATATATTGAGTCTCGTAGTCCTATAAGAGATGCATCTGTTGAGGGGGAGAAAAACCCAACATGGAAAGGATTGAAGTGCTAAATCATGTTGACTCGTGTTCCTGGGATTCCTGGTACAGGATTCCAAGGTATTTTCATGTGGATGAGTCTCAGGGAATGTCGGTTAAGGGATTTGATATCTCAACTACGATTTAGCTAAAATCACTCTCAAAATTCATCTCAACTATTGAACCAGAAATAATTTTAGTTCTTGCTCCTAAACATGCTCATGATACTCGTAGTTATGTTAGTTGTGATGATTTGAAAAAGTTTGGAGACAATTGTTTTTCTAGTTTTGAGAACCTTATGAAGCCACAACATATGCTTGTGAACAAACTTAGTGAAAGTGATAATTCATTGCTTCTGGAAAAATTCATATGGAGTATCTAGTCCAAGATGCATCATGAAATTTAGGAAGTCTGATTTAAGAACAACAAATTGAGGGATGAAGTGAAATAATTAAAATCTTTGGTTGAGGAATTGAAAATAGACAAGAAAGTTATTCAAGACCATATTTCTCACCTCAATGAGGTATATACTAATAATATCCCACTGATGGTTGTATATTAGATTCAACCCAATAGGATAAATGTGTATGAAAATGTGGTTGAGAACAGCACAAAAATAGAAGATGAGATCTGTGGGCTTGTCTCTGGAATCCACACTATGCCCACTGAGTAAAAAGGATAATTATGTACTATTCTAAATCTTCTTAAAACACTCATATCAGTTGTTTATACTCCATCTACTTATTTTCATCCATACCATCCATTGGATAGTGACATGATAAGATCTTTATTTCAAATAAGAGCTTTAGTATATGTTTAGTGGTACTGATCAGGAGAGTCTCTCTAAAATCATTAAGAAAATTGACCATGTGTGTGACTTGGTAAGATTATGCTCCAAAATTTCCACTAATTCTCAAGAATAAATTTCTATGAAAGTGGATTACTACTTCAAAAGGATCTATTGCCATAATAAGTTTAAAAACCATTTCATGCATCAATTGGAGAATTTAAAGCTTCCTCTAGTTACTCAAGCATTCAAAGATCAAGTTCAAGAAGATCATGAACTTAACACCGACTCTAGAGAAATTTATGGAAAATAATGATGATTTTGAGATGTCCATGCAGTATGGTAGTGAAATCATCATAGATTTTATCAATTTGTTGAAGCCTTATATGCATGTTTAGAGCTCTACCATAGTTGTTCTTGTTATAGCTCCTTTGAGACCTACACTGATTCCTTCAACCAATCCTTCTCCTTCTACATTCTTTGCACCTATAAACATGTTTATATCTTAGGCTATTTGCTATACCAGACTTTTTATTATTCAGAAACCATTTCCTCAGACTTCCACCAAACCAACCCTTTCTCCTTCAACCGTTGAAGGACTACCATTACCTTTCCTTACAACTGATTCTACCACCTCCACATCTGCACCTCTTACATCAACTGTTGTTGTCTTTAATAAGGATAAACTAAAAGCTGTAGAATATAAAGATAAGTGAAGGATCGATTTTAATTGGGCTTTGATTTATTCTCTTTTTGTGATTGCAACTCTCGTTTCTCATTTTATTAAATATAAAGTGTTCACTCCTTTATTCACCTTTTGGTTTAATTTAGCATTTGTTTTTCCTATATATTATTCAATTTTTGATAATCATGAAGGGGGATAAGAGTTAGAATTTTTCATAAAGGGGGAGAAATAAGAATTAACTTGTAGGAATTTATGGGGAAAGAACCGTTATGGGAGAATGACTACATATAAGCTATTTTTTATATATATTCTCTAAAATAATGACATGATAATCAATATATCTATTTATTCCCTTATAAAATGTATAGATTATAAATTCCCTAATTTTTTATCATTAAAAAGTGGGAGATTATTAGACTCCATTAATTATAATGGTCAAAAATCATGAAAATCAGGAAAATCTTGCAAATCATTCCCATCATGTATATCATCTAATTAATGTAAATCATGTTTAAATAATATAAGTCATGTTTATTATGTTATAATATGTTTTATTATGATTATTAATAACCCTAATTAATTATGTGAGTATTTCTTCATAAGATAGATGGAAGATATTTGATTAAGTATGAGACACCATTTCTATGCCCAAACAGTCTCACCGTTTAGTCTGGAAATCGGCAATGTCCATGACAACATTTCTATTATACTGTACCATTGCTACCTCTTCAAAATTTCACAAAGGATATGACTTTGTGGCCGTGCTAATGGTTCTAGATTTCAAAAAAGACCTGATAACATAGCCATGCTATCAGTTCTAGATTTTTAAAAGGACCTGATATCGTAACCATGCTACTGGTTGCATATTTTTCAAAGGACCTGACACCATAACAAAATAAAATTTTTTAAAAAAATTTAAGTACTAGATACTATTGTTGTGATATTACTTCAATAACATAATAAAAAGACATTGTAACATGACATAGATCCAATTCACTGCTTTTGACTCACCGTGACTATGCCCCCACTTCAGTCTCACCATCAACTGTGACACCATTCGTTACTTAATTTTTCTGTTTTTTTTTCAATTAAATTTAAAATTTGATTCTAACAGGCATATCTGAGTTATTAAATGACACTGACATAATTAATTATATTTTTTAGACATGACACGTGATATTACGAGGTACAATGTGTAGAGATTTTTTTCCTTGTCGGCTGTAACGCCCCGACCCTAGCTACCCAGAGTCGGTGCATTAATTACATAACATTGGAATGATCACAAGAAAGATCAAATCTCGAAAGACCGATTGGTTTAGTATCCTTGGAAACACTAGATATATTCATAAGTTTTACATTACATCATAAAATGAAAAACTAATACAACAACATAATGTTTCCACAATCCACACTATTAACCCCTCATAAAATCCCTGCAGGTCATTCATAACTTACTTCTTCACATCCTGGGAAAAATAAAACATAAAAAAAGGGGTGAGCTCAAATGCCCAGTAAGGATAACAATAAAGTGGAAACTTTCATAAATAAGAATAAACATTTAAGGCAATGTATAACTAAAACAAAAGCGTTTTAAATACGAACTTTCAACATGGTATGGCATAAATGAAATAATTCCATTTACTTATTCACATGGATATTCTACTAAATGAATAATCACATGCAAAAATCAATAACCACTTTCATAATGTTGGAATGCATAATGCCAGACTATCATAACCACATAGCCAAGGCCTCGTGCCAAGACTACAAATAAGATTTTGTCAAGGCCTTGTGCCAAGACACTAGTTTGTCTCATGAGACCTACCGATGCATCGAGGAGCTATAGCGGGCTCCACCCATCACTTATTAAGTCCAATGAATTCCCATATGAAAAGGTTTAAACATAACATAAACATTCGTATTAAAACTAGCATACGAAATGTCAATACTTTCACAATAAGCTATGAATGGTATAAAAATAGCACATCCACAGTCAAACATATCACAAAACCTTCAATACAATATAGAAGTTTTGTATCATAATAAATTAACTTCAAATAATCTTAAAATCCATCAAAGGATGTTGACATAGATGAAATCAAAATTCTTTTTAAAGAAATATCTCCTTTTATTTTGAAATCATTTAAGATCCATATAAAATAAAACATTTTCTTTGAAAATATTCTTATAAGCTTGTAAGGAAAGCTTTGAAGATTTTATAACGGCGTAAAATAACCGCACTCGCCGTATAAGTTAAAAAAAACATTCTTACCTCAATTCTGTCGAAAAGGTTAAAAAGGACCTTGTTTTGAAAACGACGGAAAGATTCCTTTATAAACCTCTTATAAAAAGTCAAAAAAGGGTATAAATGACTTTAACCCATATTCTTGTAAATAGTAAAAATGTTTTGAAATAAATTTTTAAGAAACATGGATGTGGATGATAAAGAGATCCCAGTAGATTATTACATATAAACAACCTCGGATAATGAAGAGATTGTGAAATAACCCTTACCTTGTACTTTTCCTTTGTTGGGGTCGGTTAACCTCCTGTATAATGGTGAAATAATTGTTATTAAATTATACAAGAATCATATTAATATGATATCATATAAGATCTTTTAACATTGCTTTATTAATAATATCTTAGTATTATCGTCGTTTCAGGTGATAATCGATTCGTTCTTCTTAAATGTTTGGTTACGTAAGACATGTTTGTAATGGATAGATTAAATCTTATTCATAATCAGAATGATATTAACATTATTTTTAACCCTAAAATGAGAATAAGACTTGAATGGATATGATGGAGAACGAATCTTATCGCGTTCGTGGAGACGGTAGTCCGTACGTATGTACGAACGCTACTTCCATTTAATTTTTATTTTAAAAGATTCAAATCCAAATGATACATAGGTATATTACTATTCCAGTATAATATAATATTTTATATATGTTACTTAAGTTCATTAACACCATCCTTTATACGTTCCATGTGTGGTATGAACGAGTCATATCATTCTAAGGGGGCGGTAGTCCGCACTTCCTCAAATGAAATTATCGTATGTATATACAACATGAAACGAATAATGGTATGAAATAAAATGGAATTACAGAAGCTTATATATAAAATATATATCATTAATATCATATTTAATTACAGTTCCATCATAATGGCCACCATGAGAGGCGGTAAGATGTATTTGAACAATCATCGTTTCGTGAGGCGTTAGTTTGCCATCCACAGAAACATTATGTTCATCATCCATTAGATGGAGTTGTGTGTATGTGTAGTTTGAATACTTCTTATAACAACATCCTAGTATATTGAGGATACTGGTGTTGTTACAAAAGAAAGGAAATAAAAAGAGTTTGGGGGTTGGAGAAGCAAAATAAAGGAAAATAATTTAAGAGAAATCGTTACCTTTAATTTAGGTAACTCAATTTGGTTGGAACCAAAGGAATTCTTGAAATGATTTCTGTCTTAGGGGAAGCTTCAAGGAGGAGGAGAGGGATGTGGGGAGATTAGTTGGGCAGAGTTTGGACGAGCCAAGTGGCTTGAGAGGTGTGAGGAAAAGAGAAGGAGGAGTGCCCTTTTATAAGAGGGGTGAGGGGCACCTTTGGAAAAGCTAGAAATATTAATTTATAATAAATTCATATTCGGTTTCTAAAGGCTCCAAAGTTTACTATTCAAAGGATGAGGTGGGGATAGGTCGAAAACAACTCATCCAATAGAATTTAGACAGGTTTGGGTACTTATAATAACCTTATCTTTAAGTATTAACTCTAAGTTAATTAGTTTCACTTTTACAATGTCTCTTTGTATTTTTATATAATATGGTTAATAAACTTACTATATACATCCAAGCGACCCCCAAGTGGTCCATTAATGATTAACCTATCATAATATAAGTCTATTGGCCGAACCGTAGATTTTTAGGAATTTAATATCAATTAATAATATAATATTTGTTTTAAGAACTCTTTTATGTCAATTTTGACACTATTCAATAGTTGATTTTTGTGAAACTCATAACAGATTGATTACTTCGAAAAAAGTCAATTAAATCACTCCTAATATATAATATTATCCTAGAAAATTAGTTTAATTCATTAAAAGTTTCATATTATATTTATTTGGGTATTTATAATATCAATTATTTTAATTTTTCACTATTATAGTAATTACTGCATCATCATTGTGTCATAAATAAAATAACTTATATAATGTCTAAAAATTATAAATAAAATATCATTATGTAGGAAATCTTTTTATCTTTCTAATGAATATTTATAATCTAAAATCTAACATATATAACCCTATGTAACAATTGTTGTTCTAAAAGATATATGCTTGTGTCATTTTTGTATTCATTTTAACTAAATTAAAATAAAGTGTCATTATCACTTACAAGTGGATCCATGGGGTCCCAAAATTGACACAAAGATGTCCATGGTCGACCATGTATCAACCAATAGGGTTAAGACACGTTTTAGGGTAATTTAGTATTATTATAATATTATTTTTTTAACCCTTATTTACCGGATTTACCCTTAACAATGGTAAATAAAATATTTACCGCAGTAATTATTCAAAATGTCTAAAAAAAAAGTTACCTATTTACACAATTTTAACATCCTGATTCCAAATATGGAATCCATTTTCCTAAATTCAAAACACAGAAGTGGCAGAAATTAATTTAAAATTAATTCCCGCTGTCAAAACAAAAAGCGTGTTTTTAAGAGATAATAACTATCAAAAGATTGACACTTGTTTATGTTCGGTTTAATTGTAAAATTATGTCCAATGACCAACATTATATTAAATGGTAAAAATATATTATAAATATACTTTAAAACCACTAAAATTCATAATTTATCACTATTAATTATTTTGATTAAAAAAGTTGTTTTTAATTAAAATTTAGTAATTTTCACTATTCATCAAAATATGAAAGTTATCCGAAATATACCAAAATTTCACCTTAGGCTAAATTCGATATTCCGAATCCAAAAATGAAGTCCATTTTCAAATATAAAATATATATAATTTCAAAAATTAGGTATTACTATTCATAATGGCTAGTTTGATTAGTTATGGTGTTTTAGAACTCGGTGTTGCGTACAACACACGCTATCACATTATTCAAAGAGAAACGTACCGTAGAAGCTTGGGGTGTTACATTCTCCCCTCCTTCAAATAATTGCGTCCTCGCAATTTCTAGGGTATTACTGCATAAAAAGACTCGGGTGGTTCTTCATCATAAGTTCCTCGGGTTCCCACGTTGCCTCTTCCATCTTATGATTTCTCCACAAAACTTTTACCAGACGCGTCGTCCGGTTTCTCAGCACTTGTTCTCTCGTATCAAGAATCTTGATGGGCTCTTCGCAATAAGACAGATCAGGTTCCAGTTCTAAATCTTCATAGATGAGTACATGCGTTGGGTCAGGCATGTATTTCCTCAACAGAGATACGTGGAACACATCGTGAACTTTGGAGAGACTTGGCGGCATTGCCAATCGGTAAGCAACAGCCCCAATTCGTTCTAGAATTTCGAAAGGTCCGATGTACCTGGGACTCAATTTACCTTTCTTACCAAAGCGTATGACTCCCTTCCATGGAGATACCTTCAGGAAAACATGATCACCGACTTGAAATTCCAAATCCTTCCTTCGATTATCGGCATAGCTCTTCTGCCTACTTTGAGCTGCTTTGATGTGATTTTGGATTACTTTCACCTTTTCCACCGTTTCCTCCACCAGTTCTGGGCCTACAAGTTTTCTTTCACCAACGTCATCCCAACAGGTTGGTGTACGACATCTCTTTCCGTATAACGCTTCATATGGTGCCATCTGAATACTCAAATGGAAGCTATTGTTATAGGAAAATTCTACCAGTGGTAAATATTGATCCCACATACCCTGAAAGTCAAGTGAGCAAGATCTCAACATGTCTTCTAGGGTTTGAATAGTCCGTTCTGATTGTCCATCTGTCTGAGGGTGGTAAGCAGTGCTCAAATGAAGTTCAGTATCCAGGGATTTCTGAAGACTTTTCCAAAATCTTGACGTAAAACGGGGATCACGATCAGAAACAATCGATAGGGGTACTCCATGAAGTCTCACAACTTCATTAATGTATAGTCTTGCTAGACGTTCCAGGGGTAGATCTTCTCTTATAGCAAGAAAATGTGCTGACTTGGTAAGATGATCAACAATAACCCATATTGCATCGTTCCTTCTAGGAGTCTTTGGTAGCCCCATGACAAAGTCCATTGTAATATTGTCCCATTTCCACTCTGGTATGGGAAGAGGTTGCATGACTCCTCCAGGCTGTTGCCTTCCAGCTTTCACTTGTTGACAAACCATACATCTTGACAGAAAATCAGCAATCTCCCTCTTCATGTTGTCCCACCAAAAATGTTCCTTCAAATCTCTATACATTTTAGTGCTCCCAGGGTGTATAGAGAAATTGGAACTATGAGCATCATCCAGCAATTCCCTTTTTAGATCAGGTATATTGGGAACACAAAGTCTCTTCCCGAATTTCAAAATTCCACCTTCATACGCAAAGTCTCTCAATCTCCCATCATTCACAGCTTTAATCTTTTTTTGGAATTCTTCATCATCAGTCTGAGAACTCTTAATCCTTTCTAGTAAAGATGGTTTGGCAACCATTTGAAAAAGCATTGATGTTTCACCTTCCCTGGTTATTCCCATGTCCATCTTCACTAGCTCCATGAAAATTGGATCCCTTTCAATTCTCATATTGTTCAAAACTCCATGGTCTTTTCTACTCAAAGCATCGGCCACCTTGTTTGCCTTCCCTGGGTGGTAGTGTATCGTGCAATCATAATCCTTGAGTAATTCAAGCCATCTCCTTTGACTCATGTTGAGTTCTTTTTGTGAGAAAATATACTTCAAACTCTTGTGATCAGTATAAATCTCACATTTTTCACCATAGAGGTAGTGCATCCATATCTTCAAAGCAAAGATCACAGCTGCTAACTCAATATCATGAGTAGGATAGTTTTGTTCATGAATTTTCAACTGTCGTGATGCATATGCAATAACTCTATCATTTTGCATAAGGACACAGCCAAGTCCTTTCTTTGATGCATCACTATAAATAAGGAACTCATCATTCCCCGATGGTAGAGTCAATATAGGAGCATTGACTAATCTTCTCTTCAGTTCTTCGAAACATTCTTCACACTCTTTTGTCCAAACAAATTTAACCCCTTTACGTGTGAGCTTCGTTAATGGGTTAGCCAATCGGGCAAAATTCTGGACGAAACGTCGATAATAACCTGCCAAACCAATAAAACTACATACCTCAGTTATACTCGTAGGTGCTGGCCATTCTTGGATTGCCTTGGTCTTAGAAGGATCAACAGAGATTCCATCTTTAGAGACAATATGGCCAAGAAAAGAAATCTCCTGAAGCCAAAATTCACACTTGCTAAACTTTCCATATAATTCATGCCTCCTCAGAGTCTTCAAGATAATGCGCAAGTGATTTTCATGATCTTTGTAGGTTTTGGAGTATACCAAGATATCATCAATAAATACCACCACAAATTCATCGAGATACTCCTTGAAAACTCTATTCATTAGATCCATGAATACAGAGGGTGCATTAGTCAATCCAAACGGCATTACAGTAAACTTGTAATGCCCGTACCTGGTTCGAAATGCTGTCTTCGGAATGTCTTCTTTCTTTACACACAACTGATGGTATCCAGACCGAAGGTCAATCTTTGAAAAGTATTGAGCTCCATGCAGTTGGTCAAATAAATCATCAATACGAGGTAGGGGATACTTGTTATTTATTGTTATAGCATTGATCTCCCTGTAGTCGATACATAACCTCATAGATCCATCTTTCTTTTTAACAAAAAGAACAGGGGCTCCCCATGGAGAAACACTAGGGCGAATAAATCCCTTATTACTCAATTCCTCTAGTTGTTTCTTTAGTTCGACTAACTCTACAGTGGCCATTCTATAAGGGGTCTTCGATATAGGCCTTGATCCAGGAATCAAATCAATGGAAAACTCAACTTCTCGTTCTGGAGGATGTCCAGGTAAATCTTCCGGAAATACATCTACAAATTCTTTCACAACAGGTACATCCTCTATTTGAACATTCCTTTCCTCACCGACAGTTATTTCATTCTATTCCTCCCCAATAATTGAATTAAGTTGAACTACTGGGGGTGGATCTAAATAAGAATTAGGTGGTGACGATTCTGCTCTAAAAATAAGGTGTTCCTTATCATTATCATCAAGAATCGTAACCTCTTTCTTCTTACAATAAATCTTCGCATCATAGTCCGAAAGCCAGTCCATACCGAGGATTATATCAAACTCAATCATAGGTATGACGATGAAATCAGCAGATAAAGAAAATTTATGTGATCTAATGGGGACTGATTCACAAAACTTTGTTGCAACGATACTTCCCTTAGGAGTTTTAACTGACAACTCCCTTATTAAATCAAATTGGAAATATCTAATTTTCTTAGCAAACTGGGAAGATATGAAACAATGCGATGATCCAGAATCAAATAATGCATTTGCTAAACTTGAGGAAACCATTAAATTACCTGCCACCACGTCTTTCGGAGCTTCTACCTCAGCAGTAGTGATAGCATAAGCCTGGACTTGATCCCTTGGCCTTTTCTGAGGTAAGTTCTCCTGACGCTTAGGACATGCATTTGCATAATGCCCCATCTCCCTGCAATTGTAGCACTGAACGTTGGTAGCTTCCTTCTTCCCCTTGCAATCATGAGCTTGGTGGCCTTTTTCACCACACTTGTAACAGACTCCCATTCCCTTCAAGCAAGTACCAGGATGTTTCTTCCCGCATTTACCACAAGATGGATATTCAACCTTTCCCTTCTTCCCCTTATTTCCATTCCCAGATTGATCAGAAGGTCTCTTCTTCTCTTGCTTCGCTTTAAAGTCATAAGACTTAGAGAATTCTTTTTCGGTCTTGATAGCACATGAGACAATGTCTTCGTACGACGAAAAGGATTGTGAGACTAATGCTCGACGGAGAAATGGTTTTAACCCATCAAAGAAACGATCAATCTTACTTCTTGGGTTGCGAATATAATCTCCAGCATACCTCGCTAACCTTGTAAAGTTAGCCTCGTACTTTGTGACATTCTCATCCTCCTTTTGTCTCAGACTCAGAAATTGTCTTTCCATATCTGCTCGATGGTCGCGAGGAAAGTATTTTTCTAAAAACAGATCTTTGAACTCCCTCCATTCCATGTTTGATACTTCATCATCTTCCTTCATGTTTTGAATCAATGACCACCATTGATCAGCATCTCCAGTGAGGCGGTAAACTGCCATGGTAACTTTTTCCCTTTCACTACTCCCCAAAGCCTGAAATATTTTCTCTAGGGAAAATATCCATTGCTCAGCTACTAAGGGATTTGTACTCCCATTGAACGTTGGTGGTTGTTGTCTCATGAATCGATCTAACATTGATCCTCCACGCTGCGGATCAGGGTGCTCCATACGGGTAAGGTTATTATTCATAACCTGAGTAAGTTGTCCCAGTACGGTGATTAGCTGATCAGCACCAGTTGCATCACCAGCCCCACTATAATTATCTTGAGCAGGAGGGCAATCCCTACATGGAGTGCGTGCATTGATACGGTTTCCATTTCTTCCACTAGGCGCCATTTCTAAAAAAATGGCATAAACTAGATCAGTTTATGCATCAAAATACATAATCCCATACTTATAAAACACTAAACATAAATTGAACTATCTATGGATATAATCCATAATCATAAATATGTTTTCTTTGAGGAAGTATATACTCATAAACCCTTCATAATGATTTGTAAAGAAAGTGAGAGTTATCCTAAGCATATCCCCCGGGAGTGTCGTAACCAAGAGTGCAGCAAGGCCCGTTGTCGTGCACCAGTTCCCGTTCGAGTCTAGCTCAAAGCGGTGTTTTCGGGTTTTACCCCTAGGTACATCTGTGCCAGAGCCGCCTCTACCTGCTCGTATCCAGATAGGGATGTATTGCTCGGAAAACTCACAAAGTCTCTACAATACCAAAATTCTAGGAAGTTCTTCTATACTAATCCTCAAAGTTCATCTTAGGTCTATGTGCTCTAATCAGAGTTTATCTAAATCTAGCTTCCAAGGTTTGTACTAAACTTCCTCTGATACCAACTGTAACGCCCCGACCCCAGCTACCCAGAGTCGGTGCATTAATTACATAACATTGGAATGATCACAAGAAAGATCAAATCTCGAAAGACCGATTGGTTTAGTAGCCTTGGAAACACTAGATATATTCATAAGTTTTACATTACATCATAAAATGAAAAACTAATACAACAACATAATGTTTCCACAATCCACACTATTAACCCCTCATAAAATCCCTGCAGGTCATTCATAACTTACTTCTTCACATCCTGGGAAAAATAAAACATAAAAAAAGGGGTGAGCTCAAATGCCCAGTAAGGATAACAATAAAGTGGAAACTTTCATAAATAAGAATAAACATTTAAGGCAATGTATAACTAAAACAAAAGCGTTTTAAATACGAACTTTCAACATAGTATGGCATAAATGAAATAATTCCATTTACTTATTCACATGGATATTCTACTAAATGAATAATCACATGCAAAAATCAATAACCACTTTCATAATGTTGGAATGCATAATGCCAGACTATCATAACCACATAGCCAAGGCCTCGTGCCAAGACTACAAATAAGATTTTGTCAAGGCCTTGTGCCAAGACACTAGTTTGTCTCATGAGACCTACCGATGCATCGAGGAGCTATAGCGGGCTCCACCCGTCACTTATTAAGTCCAATGCATTCCCATATGAAAAGGTTTAAACATAACATAAACATTCGTATTAAAACTAGCATACGAAATGTCAATACTTTCACAATAAACTATGAATGGTATAAAAATAGCACATCCATAGTCAAACATATCACAAAACCTTCAATACAATATAGAAGTTTTGTATCATAATAAATTAACTTCAAATAATCTTAAAATCCATCAAAGGATGTTGACATAGATGAAATCAAAATTCTTTTTAAAGAAATATCTCCTTTTATTTTGAAATCATTTAAGATCCATATAAAATAAAACATTTTCTTTGAAAATATTCTTATAATCTTGTAAGGAAAGCTTTGAAGATTTTATAACGGCGTAAAATAACCGCACCCGCCGTATAAGTTAAAAAAAACATTCTTACCTCAATTCTGTCGAAAAGGTTAAAAAGGACCTTGTTTTGAAAACGACGGAAAGATTCCTTTATAAACCTCTTATAAAAAGTCAAAAAAGGGTATAAATGACTTTAACCCATATTCTTGTAAATAGTAAAAATGTTTTGAAATACATTTTTAAGAAACATGGATGTGGATGATAAAGAGATCCCAGTAGATTATTACATATAAACAACCTCGGATAATGAAGAGATTGTGAAATAACCCTTACCTTGTACTTTTCCTTTGTTGGGGTCGGTTAACCTCCTGTATAATGGTGAAATAATTGTTATTAAATTATACAAGAATCATATTAATATGATATCATATAAGATCTTTTAACATTGCTTTATTAATAATATCTTAGTATTATCGTCGTTTCAGGTGATAATCGATTCGTTCTTCTTAAATGTTTGGTTACGTAAGACATGTTTGTAATGGATAGATTAAATCTTATTCATAATCAGAATGATATTAACATTATTTTTAACCCTAAAATGAGAATAAGACTTGAATGGATATGATGGAGAACGAATCTTATCGCGTTCGTGGAGACGGTAGTCCGTACGTATGTACGAACGCTACTTCCATTTAATTTTTATTTTAAAAGATTCAAATCCAAATGATACATAGGTATATTACTATTCCAGTATAATATAATATTTTATATATGTTACTTAAGTTCATTAACACCATCCTTTATACGTTCCATGTGTGGTATGAACGAGTCATATCATTCTAAGGGGGCGGTAGTCCGCACTTCCTCAAATGAAATTATCGTATGTATATACAACATGAAACGAATTATGGTATGAAATAAAATGGAATTACAGAAGCTTATATATAAAATATATATCATTAATATCATATTTAATTACAGTGCCATCATAATGGCCACCATGAGAGGCGGTAAGATGTATTTGAACAATCATCATTTCGTGAGGCGTTAGTTTTCCATCCACAGAAACATTATGTTCATCATCCATTAGATGGAGTTGTGTGTATGTGTAGTTTGAATACTTCTTATAACAACATCCTAGTATATTGAGGATACTGGTGTTGTTACAAAAGAAAGGAAATAAAAAGAGTTCGGGGGTTGGAGAAGCAAAATAAAGGAAAATAATTTAAGAGAAATCGTTACCTTTAATTTAGGTAACTCAATTTGGTTGGAACCAAAGGACTTCTTGAAATGATTTCTGTCTAAGGGGAAGCTTCAAGGAGGAGGAGAGGGATGTGGGGAGCTTAGTTGGGCAGAGTTTGGACGAGCCAAGTGGCTTGAGAGGTGTGAGGAAAAGAGAAGGAGGAGTGCCCTTTTATAAGAGGGGTGAGGGGCACCTTTGGAAAAGCTAGAAATATTAATTTATAATAAATTCATATTCGGTTTCTAAAGGCTCCAAAGTTGACTATTCAAAGGATGAGGTGGGGATAGGTCGAAAAAAACTCATCCAATAGAATTTAGACAGGTTTGGGTACTTATAATAACCTTATCTTTAAGTATTAACTCTAAGTTAATTAGTTTCACTTTTACAATGTCTCTTTGTATTTTTATATAATATGGTTAATAAACTTACAATATACATCCAAGCGACCCCCAAGTGGTCCATTAATGATTAACCTATCATAATATAAGTCTCTTGGCCGAACCTTAGATTTTTAGGAATTTAATATCAATTAATAATATAATATATTTTTTAAGAACTCTTTTATGTCAATTTTGACACTATTCAATAGTTGATTTTTGTGAAACTCATAACAGATTGATTACTTCGAACAAAGTCAATTAAATCACTCCTAATATATCATATTATCTTAGAAAATTAGTTTAATTCATTAAAAGTTTCATATTATATTTATTTGGGTATTTATAATATCAATTATTTTAATTTTTCACTATTATAGTAATTACTGCATCATCATTGTGTCATAAATAAAATAACTTATATAATGTCTAAAAATTATAAATAAAATATCATTATGTAGGAAATCTTTTTATCTTTATAATGAATATTTATAATCTAAAATCCAACATATATAACCCTATGTAACAATTGTTGTTCTAAAAGATATATGCTTGTGTCATTTTTGTATTCATTTTAACTAAATTAAAATAAAGTGTCATTATCACTTACAAGTGGATCCATGGGGTCCCAAAATTGACAAAAAGATGTCCATGGTAGACCATGTATCAACCAATAGGGTTAAGACACGTTTTAGGGTAATTTAGTATTATTATAATATTATTTTTTTAACCCTTATTTACCGGATTTACCCTTAACCATGGTAAATAAAATATTTACCGCAGTAATTATTCAAAATGTCTAAAAATAAAAGTTACCTATTTACACAATTTGAACATCCTGATTCCAAATATGGAATCCATTTTCCTAAATTCAAAACACAGAAGTGGCAGAAATTAATTTAAAATTAATTCCCGCTGTCAAAACAAAAAGCGTGTTTTTAAGAGATAATAACTATCAAAAGATTGACACTTGTTTATGTTCGGTTTAATTGTAAAATTATGTCCAATGAACAACATTATATTAAATGGTAAAAATATATTCTAAATATACTTTAAAACCACTAAAATTCATAATTTATCACTATTAATTATTTTGATTAAAAAAGTTGTTTTTAATTAAAATTTAGTAATTTTCACTATTCATCAAAATATGAAAGTTATCCGAAATGTACCAAAATTTCACCTTAGGCTAAATTCGATATTCCGAATCCAAAAATGAAGTCCATTTTCAAATATAAAATATATATAATTTCAAAAATTAGGTATTACTATTCATAACGGCTAGTTTGATTAGTTATGGTGTGTTAGAACTCGGTGTTGCGTACAACACACGCTATCACATTATTCAAAGAGAAGCGTACCGTAGAAGCTTGGGGTGTTACATCGGCCATAACACAAACACCAAGAGATTAAATAAAAGGTGGGGTACAAGCTAAAAATTGTGAAGAAAGTATTAAGTACATACTGAAAGAGACGATAAAGATGAACATACACACATGAGAGAACACACAGAAGAGTAATGATAATTGATACTTTTAATTTTTTACCATCCTATAACATCCCTTGAGAACCATGTAAAAGAAGAAGAAATGCTTAAAAGAGTTACCGAAAAACTCACTGGAAACCAGATCATAGAACTCATAGACACTGTTTCTGAGTTTTGTTTAATAATAATACCTCAACATAAAATCTAATATATCCTATATGTCTAAGGATATATATAATTACACTCAGATCATTCTTAGTCCCTTCTTAATATATTCATCTCAATTGTGTATTGTTTTATTAATCTTTAGAGATGTGTTTGTCTGTCCTTATTAAAAACACACACAATATCCTTCACTAAATTAGAGGATAGAAGATAACCTCACACAAATATCTTTAATTCCTTATTTTACCCATGTATAACTGTTGAATAGGTCTTGTGTGTCCTGGATATTATACTTCTCATGTTTAAATGTCGTAGAAGTCATGTGACCTGAAAAGTCTTGTGTACTGTTGTATAAACCCTCATCCTAGGTGTGGATCAAAGCTTTATATATATACATTCTTGGTGGTAGATGATCCCCAAGTGGAGTTGATTACATCTCAACATGAGACTGAACCACTTATTTTAATCTATCATGTTTTCAAATTTATTTTACTCTTTTTTAACTCATATTTCAGAAAACTGTGTTTCCTTTAGATAATTAGCCGTGGAATGTGTTTATAACTATTTAGGTTTAGTAAATTCATTTGAAAAGTTATTTTAATATTTTAGATTGATATAACTGATATTTAATAAATCTCTGTAGAAATTAATTGAACAGTTAAACTATTTTAAATTTATTAATTTCATTAATTGGAATTTTTTAAAATTGGGGGATCGTAAAAGTGATTTTTTAACAGAAAGTTTTATAATAACTTTATTACCTCACATCTTGAGTGTCCTACTTTGGCCAACACTTATGAACCTGTACATTTGTTTCATTAGTTATTCAATTCAATTATTACATCATTATACCTATATAATATTAAATTATATTTCATTTTCCAAATTGAAATAGATACTAGTGGTCCTAGTTTACTGTGATTTATATCTCACCCACAATCCTAGAAGGCATTGAATTGGGGTACATGAGTATACTCAAATTGTTTATACAAACTTGTACCTTGCTTGTTTTTATTTTCTTGTAACTAGAAGTAAGGATAAAAGTACTAAACAGGAGCTTTATATCTCATGGAGATCACCCATGGGGCTTTCATTCTTTTCATTATTTCTGTATTAAGATGTAAATAATGTTGTTTTGTTTACTACTTTTAGATATGTATCATGATGGCCATAATTAATTGTGTAAACTGGAATTGGTGATTTTATTTATTCAGATGATATTACAATTTTCCTTCATTGTTTTGTTTATTTCTTTATATATGATTCCACTATTTTATCTATTTATAAATTGTTATACAAATGTTCAAACTATTATATGAGGTTGTAGTATCCCCCTGACTATTCATACACTCATGCTTCTAGTTGGAAGCTTGTTCTATACAGGGAGGCATGCTTGAGGTAATGTGGTGACAAGTTTGGCTAGCGGTTTGATGGTAAGTTGGGTCAGGAAGTTACAATTTCAAATCAATATTAACCACTCCAAAAGTCATGTACACTAGAAATTGACATAATTATATTATATTCAATCACAATAATTATTTTTCTAATTAAATATAATCATATTAATTCCACATTAAAATCATATATGCTTCCAAAAAAAAATTCATCGTTTACCCTCAAATAAAATCCAATTTTATCAAAATATATTTCCTCTTACGTTAATAATATATTATTCCAGAAATATTTATTTCCATAAAAAATAGAATTGAACCTTTTCTACCAAACATTAATGAATACTTTATCCAAATTAACATGAATAAATTCAACATTGAAGAATGTGTTAACCTCAAATGTTATCTCATACCTGTTATATAGCATTACAAAAAATGTAATAGTATTATTTTGAAATAATACATTATATTATACCTATTTGTTTCATATACCATAAAACAATAACACATCCCCAAAAAATATCATTTTACACTATGATAAATAACTATATAATCTATTACTGTAGTGAATATCACCAAATAACAAAAATAAAATTATGATTGAAATATAAATGGAAATCCTTAGCTTGACTATATATATCTATAAAAATATCACCTTTTAAATGAATCACATTACAACAATAAATATGATCATTATCCCTATATTTAGTATATAATAATTATCATAACATAAAATCATATATGTACCAATATTGAAATTAAAAATTCAATATAGGAAAAATGCTAAAACTAGTCAAAGTTTCAAATCACATTAAAATCCCACTACATAAAACCATTAAGTGGTGTTGATGCCTCTTGAAAATATGATATAACATAATCTTATAAACCCTTGATTATATCAATAAATATTATGTTATCCTCACAAGAAAATATATTATTATAAAATGTTATGAAAACCCTTCTCTAAAACAAACTATAACAACCATAAACTTGCCCTATCAGATCTGGTGCAAAAAATTAATCATTATAAAACTATTATTGATACTGATAGAAGTTACATAATTATAACCATTTTAGACGTATAACATCAAATTGGAATATTGTATCACTTACATATTTAATGACCATTTAGGTTTATAGTTTCTTATAATTAGGAAAAACTCTATTAAAGCAGAAATTTACACACAGAGTCTGATATTCCAAAAAAATGTGTTATTTATAGTAACATTCTTCCTTACCTATATTTAACTTCAATATCATTAACTATAAAACTATTTAATTTTCTTATAATACTTAAATCATATGGAAATCATTTCAAAATTTGTTATTAATATAGATATTCCACTAAATGACTTAAATAATGTATAATAGAACTCACTATCCCCTTTCATGACTCAGAGAACAAAATAATTAGTTTTTCATTAACTTCATAAATATTTATTTCAAAAAAAATTCATAAATGATATGTATACATATCTTCCCAAATATTGTGATGAAAAATTTCTTACGAAATCATCCTAGAAAAATAAATTGGATAAATTTTTCTCTACAATCATGAAATAGTATTTAAAAACATTTGAAAAACTTATATATTTTACCCTTAAGAAGTAGAATAAGTTTTACATTAAACATAATCTCAATATAATCCCTTGTGGACTCATAATATTTATGTAAAAAATCCTATAAATCATAGATAAATATTGTATATAAATTGGAAAATAATTATGATAATACATTTACAATCACTTCAACAATCACTCTAATAAATTTCCAGTGCATTTGAAATCTAAATAAGGCTCGCCTAATCATGAATTATAATAAAAACAGCCATTTTATGTTTATAAAAAAACTAAAATACATGGTTTTAAATTGAATAAAATCACCTCAAAAATATTTCCCATGAGCAAGGTAATGATAAAAAATGAATGGTTTTATACCAATTTTCATTGCACCCATAAGAAAAATACATTTAGACATGTAAATATTTATTATTTTTTAAACTCTTTTTAAAAATAACTGGAAAATTTGATAGATAGTTTTTATTTTATGAAGTAAGAAATTATTTTTATGTAATAAAACTGTAATATAATGGTTATTACAGTAAGAAAACCCATTAACACAATATCTGTTATAACAATAGTTTTTTTCAATTTTTCCAAAAATTCAATACCGAATACATAAAAATATTCATCTTCAGAACATTCAAAAGAGAGGAAAAAGTGAAAAAACTTAAATTATAACACAACCATGCCTATATAAATATATAAATAAAAAAAATTATGAATATTTTAATGGAGGGTAAATATTTTTAAAATAAAACATCAAAACATTTAAAATGGTGTTTTTAATGTAAATTGTCCCATACCTTGATTTTGACTCATCATTTACGTTATTTATCTTCTTGAAAACTAAACTAGTGTTAGTTAAAAACCATACTAATAAAATATTTCAAGATTATTATTCCTTATATTTTATTTATTATCATGTTATAATGAACTAATTAATTAATTGATTTCACTTCTAATGTTTTGAAAATATTCAACTCATATATAGAAACTTAAATTGGTATGATGACTATGGAAAATGATTTCATTATTCTATCATATCCAGAGTAATAATAATGAAATAATTAACATTTTTATTTTTAACGTATACTTTTAAAACAAACCACTAATGATGGTCATTAAAAATTAGTTATGTTTTACTCATAGATATTGTATATCAGGTATACGAATGATTAAGGGTTCCATCTTCCAAAGAGTACGATAAAAAGAATATTAGTACCATTTTATCATTCAATAATTATTATTATATTGTTAATATCATATTATTTCATTAATCCTTATAGTATATATCGTCCATGTGATGTGGTTATGATATAAAAATAACATCTCTCTATAGAGGTGGTAATCTATATGTCTCCATGAATAATGTTACCGATTTTTAATTGATATAAATTTAAAAACAAGATGATAAAAAATATTTAAAGAATGGTAATTATTAAATTAATATCTTATATATACACATTAAATCCTTCATTATAACCATACATTATAGGCATCGATGGAAAATGACATACATTGGATTGTGAGGCGGGAGTCCACCGTAGACACGAACTGTAGTTTCACTACCCATTTGATCGAAGAGGATATGTATATACATAAAGAGTAAAAAATAATAATATATCACTATATGGAATACAATAATTTTATTATTTAATAATTTTTAAATAGATTTTGATATATATATATATAATATGATCATAATCAAAATTATTCAGACAAAAACTATACATATTCTTTTGATAATAACCTTTTCTTTCCACCATAATCCTTATAAATATTGTAGCAATCCAAAACATAGATCAATAGAACATGTTTAGGGATGTTTGAGAGATAATAGGGCATGATTTTTTTGAACTAGAGTGATCATAAGGTTTGATTATGATCGGAGAGTTGGTTCTATTTAATATGTGTCGGAGGGCTATGGAAGGAATTTCTTAAAATAGTAAAATCGTATAAATTAAATTTCCTTTAAAATGGATAAAAATCTAAATAAATAGAATATAAGATGTGGGTAAATATAAATAACTTCATCTAATAAATATTTGACATTGTTTTTGTTATTTTTTCAACATTATCTCTTAGTTTTGACCCCCATTTTCCCCTTAGACAATTACAATGATATCAGTGTTTTTACCTTATTTATGGGTTATTAAAGAAACTGAAGAATGAAAAAATAACCGATAAATAGTTCATATATGAAATATTAAACTATATTTCATTATCTTCATTGAATATTTAATTTTTATTAATTTAAAATCATTTCATATAATACTACATATAATAAAATATAATTAATTTCATTTTTAGAACTATTTGTTTAATATAACATTGGAAAAAAAATTATAAGAAAATAATTTTAATATTAAATTTCAACTATCCATTATATTTTTTATTCAAATTTAAAATTCATGGCTCCCCAAAATCACCAAAAAAATAACTTTTAATGACATTAAAATCATTTAGTATATTTTTCTACTAGATGCAAAAAAAATATTCTTCGGCATCACATTAAAATTTAAAGTGATTAGTCAATCACTAAAACCAGAAAATAATATTTCACATAACAATTGATAACTAAAAATATCACTTATTATCACTTTTATAAAATATTATAATTATTAAAATACAAATATTGAAATTTTTTAATAAATCATTTAAGTAAAATAAAATAAATATTAAAATTAAATTAAAGTGGAATAAAATTGAAATGTTTTCATGATTTTTCTTTTCATGGTGTATACATAGAAAATGAATAAAATACATATAATATTTTGGTACATTTTAACACTTATCTCAATGTTAAACCACTTTTAATTTTATTTTAACCTAATGTGTGATAATAAAAAATTTAGCTTGTTTACTTATTTAAATGAACAAAAAAAATGGGTAATATAAAAAAATGTAATCATTATGAAATGTAAATTTTAATCCATTATATTTTTCTCAAATTATAAATAAGAAAGAAATTACATTTAATGTAATAATTTAATATGCATTAAATTTTTTCGGTAAAAAACATGATTTTGTTTTAAAAAAATATCAACATTATATAATTTAATGAATTTCATTTAATGAAATTATTTATTCAAATAATAATGAAAGGAAGGTTTTTTATTTTTTAATTAAAAAATCCAATGAAATTTTCAGACCATCCATTTAATGAAATCACCCTAAATTAGTTTATAATTTTAATAAATTACAATATTTATTTATAAAATTATATCATGCCACCCAAATTTAAAAAAAATGTTTTGGAATAAATTATACAACTTATTAAAAATATCTTTTACATAAAACCATTCATATAGATTCATAATGACAGGTTTTGGGTTATTTTAATGTTTTATCATAGTTTTTATCCTTGTTTTACAAATTTTTCCATTTACCAATGTGATAAATTTTACTGCGACTACTATTCATACTGAATAAAACTAAATGGGAGATATTTACCAAATTTAAACCTAATAATTCCAAATATGGGATATGTTTTTCATTATTAAATTTATAGAGTGTCTTTGAAATTATTTTATGGTTAAAATTAAAAACGCAAAGAATAAATGTTTTTAAAAAATTAATTTTTAGTCATAAAATGAATTTAAACCAAAACTAGTTATATTTATGATTCTTAAATAATTAATTAGGTTATTTGTAATTAAATTATACTTCTAATAATTTATGATCAAATGGGACTTTAAAATTAAATTATTTAATGAAAATAAATTTTAGTTTTTTAATCATCAACATTTTTCACTATTAAAAAAATTCAATCATTTTTGGAAATACTATTATTTTACAGTAATATAATTTTTCTACAATGATTTGAAAAATTATTTCATTTTTATCAATTTTTTTAAATTTTTAGGAAAATGAATATAATATTTTCTCACAAAACTAAATAAAAATAATTTTTAAAGAAAATATATATTTTATGCGTAAAATTACTTTATTGAAATAAAAATAGATTTTATCAAAACATTAGTATAGGGGAGAAAAATTAAATGTATATCCGAAATTCGTTAATATTGTCTTTACATTACAATTTAACATCTATGTTATAACTATAAAATTTTAATACATACATTTCAATTTTTTTGACCATCGATGTTGTGTATCTTATACTCTATCGAATATAGTCATTTTATTAAAATATTTTTACAATATATATTATAGGGTAAATATTTTTATTATTTTAAATTACCATCATAATATGTGTTTATTCTATGACCATATTTATTGAAATATTTTTACGTAGTTCGATGAATTCACCTACCCCTTAATTCATCCAACATTCTACTTGTTTCTTTTTCACACTGTGTTGAATATTCACATCAAGAGATTCCCCCACAACATACATATCACAAAAAAATGGTCCACAATAAATAATTTTATTAAAATGTTTTTGTCAAAATAGGATAACATGAAAGGTTTGGCTGCATTATTATCTCGACATTTCACATACGATGAACCCCCCACCAAGGACCTATAGTACCTCAAACTGGTAGGCTACATGGGTTGGAATAATGTGCACCGACTATGTGATTTGGATTGATCAAACCCGCAGATGGTCTTGCAGAGGTTTCACATTATTTCTACTCACTCTTCACCAATCATGCACCCCTGATAAAATCCTAATATTTTAGAATTAAAACCTGTACCGAACCGAAACTCAAAAATTTCAAAAAAAATTAAATGATTATGAATAATTAATTTTTTTATATTTTTGGTGTGATAATACCTAATTTAACACATACTAAAAGGATAAATTTTAATAGATTTGTTTTAGTTGTATTAAGGTGTTTATGTTTTTCCATATCATCCTTAAATGTCACACTATAATGTTTTAATCCTTCTTGTTTCTCAAATATATAACATCCTTGACATGATCATTTTATGGATAAATTTTTCATAATGTTCTCATTTTTTTATAATGAAACATTACTTATTCATAATTAAAATAATATAAATTTATATATGTATTAGGTGAATTAATATTTGTGGTTCTTTGGAAGATCATTGTATTGAATAATCACATATGAATTTGGAAAACTAATTGTGTTTTCATCATCAAGAAACTAATTATGGTTATATTTTGGTTTTTTGGTATTTTATGAAATACTTGATATCCTAATACATTATATTAATGGGAAAGTTTTAGATTTAAATTTATTGGATTTTGAATTTTTTTATTTTTTTTGTTTATATAATGTTATGAAAATGTTCATAATATATTTACTATGTTATTATGGACTCATCTATACATACCATGAATTATTATTCATAACAAGATATCAATCATTACTTTTATATATATAATACTTACTTAATTAAGTATTATACTATTTTCATACACAGTTAATTTTTTGGATATCAACATTGTGGATAATATTTCAATATTACCCACCACCATAATAGTAGTTATAGTAGTAAAAATAATAATAGTATTAGTATTATTAAAGCAGTTATTATTATTATTTGTATTTTTTTATTTCTACTACTGTTATTGTTTTTTTTTCTAGATAATATTTATGAAAAGTATAACTATTATAGTTCTAATAGTATTATAATTAAATTGCATTAAAATTATAAAAATAATTTTTTCACTTTTATGTTTATATATTGATATTTATATATTTTTAAAATATAAATTAAAAATTGTTATAATCATGTTTACAATATTAACATTATAATTTTTGAATGGATAAATCTTGGACAAATTATCATGATCATTTTTTAGATTACATTCTATATAACAATTTTTTGTTATAAAATTATGTTTGAATAAATTATTCTCTAGAAGAACACAGATGATATCCATGTTGTAATAAAAATGGACACCCATGATTAACTCATTAAAAAGTTAGATATCAACTTAAATTTTTTTATTTAAATGTAATTATGAGTTACAATACCAGAGTAGAGAAAAAATTTGACAATTAAAAAATATTTGATAAATATGATAGATTTTTTTGGAGTATATGATATTTGATCTATTCATTTTTATGTTTAAAAATGGAATTGTATGCATAATTGATGGAGAAATAAAAGCACTAAATTCAATGGTAAGTTTTATTTATAATAGGAAAAAAAATTATTTTGAGAGAATTAATATGGTAATTAAGGATAATTATACATAAATTTATTATTTTTTGATAATATAACACAAAAAAGTCCATTACAGACCATACTATGTTATAGACATGGACGGGTGTGCTTCCCCATGACAGCCTCCAAACATTCAATGGTTGATGGCTAGAACGGATGTGGTGAACCCAACAAAATAATAGGTATTAACCCTAGAAATATATTATTAATTATCTTCACTAATCCACTAGAATGAAATATATGAAAATTATATATACATGTTAACTAAAATTCAAGAAACTATATCAAACATATCATCAGTCAACCAGACAAAAATTCATAATCAATGACATGTCATAACATGTGTAATTCATTAACCTGAATGTGATAAATGAAAACATATGGAAAAAATTGAAAAATAGTATCATTAACTAACTCGCTAGGACTCTCCCTGAGGTCATAACGATATTTTCTATGGCCCTCAAATGTTACAATCAATAGTTCATGGGGTTAGTTGATCAATAATGTGTCAATATTACACAAATGGAAAGTGTTACCCTTTGGAAAGAAAAACTCGAAAACATAATAAAATATAGAAAAAGGAATAGCATTACCAAAATCACATTAAATAAGTGTGGAAAAAAGAATTATGTTTCATAATAATGTTTAAAACCCCTAATAAATGATCAATGCAACAATCCAAAATCCAAATAAATACTCTATAACTCCAGAATTGTATAATATATAAATCATCCAATAAAAAATATCACATGCCAAAAATAATGGTCAAATGAAACCACCACCAATATTATCTAGTGTATTTAAAAATAGTATATAAAAAAATACATTGATTATAAATATAATCAATATAATCCTCCCTTAATTCAATGTTAAGAATTTTTTTCATATGGGGAATGCTCGAAAAAGTAACAAGTACCTAAAGTAATATATCATAATAGCATCGGCTCTCACACGATTTACAAACTATAGGGAAGGTATATTGTAGTTTTAAATATAATACAAGAGTGAGAATGGCGTACCTGGAGGTTTGGAAGTCCTCTACCATATTAGCCTCTCAACATTTTTATGCAGTATTCATGTAACTGGATAGGATACTCCAACATCTATATACTAGATAGGTGATATTCCAAGGTACTGATATAGCCTCTCAAATGGACCCATGAATAATGGGTGAAAATTGTTCCTCCCCATCTAGGGAAATATTTTTTGAGAGGCATAATTCCAGTCCCTTATGGCTAGAAAATTCATTAACAATGAGAGAATCATTGTGACCAAAAGAAGTACTGAACAATTTGACCCTCTTAAAAACATTCAATTGTCTATGTTAAAAGTTTAATGATTCATTTGTTAAATTAATAATATTAAGAAAATAATATATCCGTTCCCAAGTAAATTCCTTTAATATACTTCAATTACATTTTTAAATGAAAGAAAATTTCAAAAATAGATTATTATTATAATTATATATAGAGGAATATCTTTTTTTTGAAATATAATTTATGTATAGGTATCATTCCACCCACAAGGAGATCACTCTAATATATAAATAAGAATCTTAAAACTCATAAGGTCCAAATTGTGGTGTATTATAGTGGGGTAACTAGAAACCCACAAGGACCTCATGTTTTCTAGGTTCCAGGCCTCAAGGACCTCACCACCAAAACCATCCTAAAATATAATACAAAGGCTGTGAGATACATTACTCTAATATAGCTCCCTAAAAAAATGTATCCACCCTTGAGAAACTTCAGACCATAACCTTGATCTTAATTAATAAATATAATATCCATACACTATATATTATCCAAAAAACATCATCATCCTGTAATATAAGTTTCTTCAAAATGACACAATCAATGTTATCTCCCACATAGGCCACACAAGCATATATATATATATACGGGTCTTAGGGAGTTAATAACCATAACATATAGAGAACACTAAAATATCACCCATGAAATTATTAACATTGTTCATAATGATTTAATAAATACATTATGTAATGATTCATCAAATCAGAAGAATTTATAACTTCAATAATCACTTGATAAGAAAATTTATATCTGAAAATGAATTACAACATGGTTTATCTATCAACCCTAAAAGTACACATTTACACATCCATATAGGCATAGAAGAGAGGATTTTTGTAAGTGTTATGAGTGATTTAAAGAAAACAACAAATATTTACACACACCTCCTGTTGGATTAAACAAACTCATATCAAGAATAGATAAGAGAAAAAAAGAAATCAGGTTAGATGACCCTCATAATAATTTTTTATGATTTCATGCTTATATTTGTTTTACCCATTTGGAAACTGAACAACCATATTTCATGTCACTAGATGAATGTTCATCTTTACCAGAGAGTGGCATGACCCCATATGATACTTGGGATAAAACTCTTGAATGTTTCAATATTATTATCAAACAGAGTTCCATAACAAATAAAAACATCAATAATGTATCATATCCCATGTGACCAATGTAATGAACCCATTCCAAAAACGTTAATGTTATGATTCTCACTAATTATGGGTAAAAAACCAAGTGATAGAATAATTATAGAAATCTAACTCCATAGTGAACCATATTATTAATATATCATATATTATCAATCCACCCATAAAATTTACTATAGAGTGTTTTTTCGTAAATTAAAATCTTTTATATGTTCATAATTCAATACTATCATTTCAAATTACTATGTTAAACCACCACCCCTCAGTCATGAATCATTTTAATTATAAAGTGTATATTTTCTATAAAATCTTATTTTTACAAGGAATTATAAACTAAACCACTTTATTTTAGTGAATCATAAACCATCTATAAATAAAAAATAGTAATAAGTTAAATTTTATTAGTATAATTGGAAAAATAAAATCATTGAAATACATTTTTATGATGATAAAAAAACCCCGATGAATGCCTTTTTCATAGCCAATCATATTTTTTATCCACATTATTTGATTCTCTTTACATAAGTACTATATGATTTTTTATTTAGGGAAATGGAAAAAATTATAATGGGAATTGAAAATATTTTTGGAAATTTATTACCACATCTTTTATTAAATAATAATAATATATTATTCTCTAAAACATCTCTTTGACATTATATTTATAACCTCTCATTATAATTATATTTTGATGAAACCCCACATCAATGATTAATTAATATTTATCCACTCCTTTCATATATTATCAAATTTACATTTCCCAGATTTAAGATTATATTGTCTATTTTTATAAATAATATCCATAATTAATAATATAACAATTAATTTAATTTACATAAATTTATAAAAAAATATACATCCACATAAAATTACCATAATTCCACTATAGGGTAAACATATCATCTAGAATCCATTGGTGTTCTCAAAAATTTATTCTGATAATATTTAAATATAGTGTTACAATTCATATTAATGAATATAAAACAAAACCTCTTGTATTATATAAATAGTTGAAAAATTATAGGTTATCTACATTAGACACCATTTTAAATTATTTTTATAAAAATGATTTTCCATAGTCCTAAAAAATATAATTCTATAATCATTCTCTTTATATCAACATTCTTCATTAAAAAAATTCTGGTTAAAAAAAGGAATTACTAACTAAAATAGATCAGGATGTCACATTCTCAAATATGATTCCAAAAATCCTATTTTTTACCTTACTTTATAAAGATTTCAAATAATTTTCACTAATTTAAAAAACATTTGGATAGTTATTTTATATCAAAATTCTAAATTTCTATAGAATAATAAAAATAAATCATGTTTTTTGTAGTATCAATATCTTCTAAATTAATATCATGTGAAAGATTATGATAATACTCCTTAATTTGGGACACATGGTATTCATCACGAATCTTTTTTATCTAAAAAGATATCAAAAATTAAAAAACCTATACAATTGAAACAATTAATTCCGATATTAAATTGAATCTTTGATAATTCATTTTTCCTTTCCATGATTTCATTTATCATTATAGGGAGATATTAGAAATAATTCATTATCTCAAATATAATATTATAACTATCTTATCCCTTGGTATGTGAAGAATTTCATTCAGAATTTAAAATCCTTGTATAATGCCAAATTGTATGCAATCTTTAATATCACCTAATATCATTAAACATGTAATAATTCCCTCAAAAACCAAAAATCTATAAACTACCGAGATATATGATAGTCCATAATATCCCTATAAGGTACAATATCAATGAAACAATGATAAACAATATTATAAGAAATCTAAAATAATGTAAAATGATCCTACAATGATCAACCAAAATCGAGAATGCATTACCCTAACTGGTCTACAATTTTCTATATCATTTTCTTAATTAAAATATTGACTTATGGGTAAATAGTATTATTGAGGAAAAACTGGCTAAAATGAATGATACAATTTCTTTCATATGCATTACTTAAACAATGTTTCATGATCTGGAATGATTATACTTGAAACATAATAGATATCTATTACATTAATTTCATTAATTATTCTCAAAGAATCATCTAATCATTATTTTTATTAGTAATAATTATATTATAGCATTATATTTTCAACACTATTTAATTTATAATCATATCCTCTCATTGAGTGTGATCGTTCCATAAAAAACCATGTAAAATTCATTTTACTTTAACCATAGATCATTTAATTTACAAAAAAAACTATTGGTCTCCTAACATTTTAATTTCTCTTGATAGAATTAATACACCTGAGTATAAGTCATAGTAGTAAATTTATATTTCTATTCCGTCAACATTTTTCATTAAATTATGATATTTCAACAGAAAACGATATTCTACAGCTAATAATATGGTATGGAACTCATATAATGATAATTACTACATTCTTTCATTAATTCATATCCTCCAATGAAATGAAATTTTGTGTTCCAAATTCACCATTCAAGTTTCTATAAAATCAGCAATACAATATATTTATGGTCTCTATCCGAGACACGTCAAATTCTTAGTAAATGATATGTCTCTATAAACTAATAATCACATTATCTCTTATAAAATACCCTAAGATAAATTTGTTCTGACAGTAAATAACAATCATATTAACCCTATTGTGGGTATATTTTATTTTCAAAAAATAATCATGAATAAACACTAAACATATTATTTTCTATAAATTTAAATATTTTAGAGAGAAGATATATCATAATATCTTAACGTTAATTGTTGGATCTATTTCCACCACTGGGGGGTTGAATTAGTTGAGTATGTTATTACTATTATTTTCGACATAATCAATCCTCTATGAAAATTTTAGAGTTTTATCCACTTAATAATGAAATAACTCAACCTCAAACATGCATTCATACAAAATAAATATAAAGGAAAACACAATTCTTAAAAATTTGTTATCCAATATGAAATTATCTTTCTTTCCATGGTTGGTTACCATCTACAACCAAATATAATATTTAATATAAGTATAATTGTGTTGCATGTACAACTATTTGTGAATCGTCATAAGAGAATAATTAGTACTCATAACTATAATATATCATCATTTTTAGTACAAATATGATTAGTACAAGATGAATAAGATCATGAAATTAAACATGTTTCTTCTATAAACAAAGATAAATAACATATTATATGATCTTCTAGAGTATATAAGAAACAATATTCCTAGTATTTAAATTTAAATATGTTATAAAATAATTTTATACCAAAATAAAATCCCAAGATGAAATTAGATTCATCAGATGTTGATTACTGAAAATTCATACTCACCGAAAGTCTGTTCATCTAATTTTTAATTCTCAATGAAGCAAAACAATTAGCCACATTGTGAAACTAGAATAATTCATTGTTTACTTTATATTAAAACATCATCAAAAAATCATTTTTAATGATCATCATTATTATGGTATCTTTGTTCCCTTTATATAAAAAAATAATGTTCTCATATAAAATTTATGATACATGTAAGTGAAATGTTATTCTATGATATTAAAAAATCACAATATCATCATAAAAAAAGTTTTTTTTGTAATTACAATTTAAATAAGGCATTTTATTAAGTTAACCCTTCATGGTATAATTTGGATACGCGAATAATTTGGATACCTGAAGAATTTAGATACATGATAGCCTTTGTTTTAATAAATTGATGAATTTGGATACATCGTCGAAGTAAATGAGTGAATTGTTTTTCTATGTGAATCCATTCAACTACATCATATAAAATGGACTTGTGACACAATTTTTAAATAAAAAATAACATATATTGATAAAATAACTTCAATATTCATTACATAGTATAATTTTCTATCTTATTTTCCTACTTAACATTTTTTCATATCTAATTTGGATCTACATATTTTCACTTATTATAATTGGATACATAGATCATTAGTGTATAAAGATTTTAAAATTATATAATTTTATTAAATTTTCAGAAAACCTTCAATAAACATATAGTCTTTATCAAGAAAAACATCCAACATCTTGAAACTTTATTTTCGGGTATACACGACCTACCAACAAGATCAAACACCTCAAAAATAGTGAGTGATCATAAAATATGGTTATCATCAAATTAAAAAACATAAACTAGAAAAAATAAATGGGATCCCCAGTCATTTTCAAACACATCCATAAATCCATTGGTTGTTAAACTTTTATGATCTATGTAAACCATATAAAATTTAGTAATAAAATATTTCCGCACTAGATTGATCACTAATACAAATAGGCTATCTGGTGTTTATCTATTAGATGAGGTTCTTCTTGGGACACTTGGTCATCTATATAGGATTCTCATTCATATTATTAAGAAAATCATGTTTGTTCCATGATGTTCAGTTGGGGTGGAATGTCTCCCCCTGGTCGATCTCTCATTAGTTGAGATCAGTTAATCTTCATCTTACCATCAATTGTCATTGGTGTAGAGGTTTGGTTAAGTGAAACCTTACATTCCTTTTTTAAGGTCATTCATGGCTATAGAATATATGGCATCCATTTTAATTCTCTATAGAACAGCCTTCTACATTGATATGCTTTCCTTAATGAACATTTTTATGGAAAAGTCCAGGGAAGATTTAAAATACATGAACCAAAGGATCACACATTTTATTTTTTCATGTGATGAACACAATAAAAAAGAGACAGGTGTTGCAAAATTTTGGATTAGGATTATTTGGAAACCTAAAAATCTTTAAAACACCTCAATTTGAAAATCCATCGATATGAATTTGGTTGTTATCGTTTTTTAGATTAGAAAACAATGTTCTTATAATTGGTTCCATGTCCCTATATCTGAGTCAAGATGGATATGGAATCAGAACTTTTGGATTGATTACTAATTAGGATTATAAATATTTCTCCTTGTGGTAGCATAATATCTACCAAGAATTACCCAGGATCATTGGGGGTTTCCACTTTTATTGTCATTAAATAAACATGTTAATGTGTATAAAATCATGTTCCATAGTTTCCAATACAATATTAATTTCTTCTCATAATGAGTATGTTCCTCCAATGAATTTGGTGGTGACTCAGAAGCTAGGACTATAAATGCAAGACCTAACACTTCTTATAATACCATCTCTAAGAATTGTCGATAATTAAATCATGGAGGTAGGTTTTTCAAATTTTGAGCTTATGTCCTACATGTGTGTCTACACCATGGCTATTCTGGCCATTTTTTCATCATAAATTCCTATCACTTCAATAGATATAGGTTCAAATATTACTAAAAAACCTAAAAATGGATTTTTTTTTTCATGTATAATATTTTATATCACTTCTATCTAGGTATTCACCTTCTCAAGTACTATCCAATGTTTCTCTAGGTGAAAATATGTTTCCTCTTTCCCTGTCAAACATTGATGCATGAAACAAATCAACAACAGATTTCAATGGAAATGTGGTTCCCACATATGTTGTTGACTAATTTAAATAATAGTGGAATTAATCCCCACTTGTAAATTATTTCATAATCTCACCAAATTTTATTCATGTTCACTAAAACACAACAACGTAATTTTTTGTGAAAAAATATAGAAATATAATGCAATGATGTGACTCCTTGAGAATGTCCATGAACTATCCCTCAATTTAATCCTTTTCATTTCTTTCCATCAACTTCACAATAATGAACATTATATGTAGTTTGTTTGGCTTGGAAGCCAAGGCATCGACATGTTTCACCATATTAGATGATAACTTAATATTTATCCTTAGTTGGAATGAGTTTTTCCAACCAAACCTATGGATGTGCATGAGATTTATATGTTTAACCCTTCACTTAATATCTTATAATGCTCATGAATTGTAATTATTATAAAAATTGGTTGTTTTCTTCACCAAATGAGGTTGTCTAATGGACCATTGTGAAATGTAACTCACCATAAAATATCTCACATTGTTAAAGACCAGGTGGTACTGTCTACCTAGAAATGTTGTTAATTGTGAGAAATAGATGTGGTGCTTCCTAGTGATTGATGTCTATTTATTTCACCATGTTGGATAGTAATGAAGTAAATCCGTATTAGATAATGGAGAAATAATCAACTTCACCATGTTTGGTGTTGTAGAATCTCTAGAGCATGTGCTAGTGGGTTTAAGTGATGATCTCTGTTTCCTATAGTGTTTTTAGTCTTCATTATCCCTGGCATAAATGACATTGTGTGTTTAATGGTGAATGAATCCTCACTACTCAACACACCTTGTTCATTATGAGTGCTCAAATCCCATTAATCAACCTCATTGAAGGTCATATCACACACTAGATTCACTATATTGATGATGGGGTCATACATGAGGTATGCATTGGAAAAGGACTCATTCCCAGTAAAGATCACCTATGTACTCTAGTCACCCATCTTCATCAAGTTAGGGTTATCATTATTTATATGTGAAATGAAGCCAGTGGTAATGAGAAATTTTACCCCTAGTCATTTCCAATGCCCAACCTCAAATGACATCACCCCACCAATGTTGTGTGTTGGGGGTTGATTATGGATGAAGCTAGCGGTGGAGACAGACTCACCCTATAACATCTCTAGAAGTCCATTTTCCATCATCATTATTTGATCATTGGAAACCAGGTTCTGGTTGTTTTGTTCAACTACCAAATTTATCTATTTTGAAAAATAATTTGTCATTTGTTATTTTATGCCATTCTTGATATAGTACTCATCAAATATCACTAATGTAAACTCTCCACTGTTGTCGATGTATATTATATTTTTCTTGGGCCATCCCTCCATCTCCACTATGGCCTAAAATCTTATCATTTCTACTAGATCATGGTATTTTCTTGTAGTTAGATTTAGACACATGTAGAAACTCATGCCATCCACACGAAGTAGAAAGTAGTGGTTCATGATTAGTATCATTGGATTAATCAGCTAGCAGATTTCACAGTGTACATGGTTGATGACTCGCTCTATGTGATTATTCACATTATAAGGTAATTAAACTGATTCATTATTCCTATGAAGGAATCCATCATATACTTTTTTCAAAAGATCAATACATGTAATTCCTCACATCATATTGTGTTGAGAGATCTTGTGCAGATCCTATCAATTCAAGTGGTTTTATCACCCATGAAAAATCCATTCCTCCTCTGACCCCATATAATAAATGTATGTATGGTGTGAAATTTAGAGTCTTAGATCATACAAATGATTTGGGAAGTGTTGGGACCTAGAAAATAGGCATTCCAGCTTGTTTTTTATTTTCATGATTCCTCCATAAAATTGAACTAGAAATGCACTCTCATAAATATGACTAATGCTAATGGTGTTGGTTATGAAAATATGGATGAATTAAACCCCCTTGAACCCTAGGTTAAGTCCATTATTTCAATTGAACATGATTTAGCACACACCCCTTGATATTGACAATAGATCTTATACCATACATGGAGATTCATCTGATACCTGATTCATGCTTAGAGATGATAGTGCTAGAGCCGATCGTGTGGTTTTTGGAATGAGGATTGATGTACCATTGTTCATCGTTGCACACCTACTACTAATATTTTTGTGAAAATACCTTCTCCTTGACCATACATAGAGGAAACAATTTCTGTGGTGGGTAATTTGGAGTGGTGGATCATGGTGATGGGTTATCAAGTTCCATAGTGTGCACCCATTACATAAGGTGTGCGGTATTATTGTGATCTCCTTGGTATTGAACCACCTCATCCTTTTAAATAATTCTATATAAATCATGGTCACAAGGGAAACTTTTTCAAAACATGCAGTAGTTGTCCCTATAGATATCTCTATCGATACCATGTCTCGAGCCATCCCTTTTATTTCCATCATTGTTGTTGTATATTTTTTTATAGTTTTCTGTTGTGATAGTTTTCAAAAATGGAGTCATTTTTGGGTCGTCCCCCAAATTTTTTCCATTCAACCATGAAACCAACTTCTCCTTGGTAAGAATCATCGTCCCTTAATAGTCATTGGTGGGTGTTACCACAAAACCGTCATCCATGAAATTGATTCTCATTATTACCTTTTATATAGAGGGTGTCGTTATATAGATAAGTGTATAAATTGAATGTGAATTTTGGGAGAACCTAGAGAGGAGGGTGTATAAGTACTTATCAACGGCCTTATGATAAGCCTCCATATCAATAAGGATTGTGAGATGGTCTACCAAATAGGATAGTTACATTTTTAACGGGTGAATATTTTTAGATTGAGGTGATACATTCTCCCTAGGAGGGAGTGGTGGAGGTAGTCTTTGAGGATTATACATCAATGGATAAGATGACATTATCACCCCTTTTTATAATAGAAGGAAACATGTCACCAAAATCATATCTAGGGTACAAATCTAAATGGTTTTTAGACATAGTGGATTAGGATGATGTACTGGATATTATGCTCAATAATTTTTTGGATAAGGTAATAGTGTAGATCATGAATCTACCATAACCATGAGTGGGTGTATCACCTGATTTGGGGGAAAAGAGGTCTCTGCCAACTTTTTTTTAGTTAAATAAGGTTTTTTTCATACCACAATGTCATCCAATATTTTAACCAAAAATATATGTCATTTTTTTAATGTCATGGTCATGGTTTCTTGGAGAAAATGTGCATTTATTTGCAGTGGGATGAAACAGTTGCGTAACGTAGTTGTTGTTTCTATTGAATGAATGATGATTATGTATCTTATGTTAGTATGGGTAATTGATTTTCAGAATAAATTCATGAGAATTATTATAAATAAAAAAATTGGATTTCCTAGAAAAGATTTGTTTTAGTGGATCTTATGAATGCTTCATAACAGTTCATATCTAGAAAAATAATTGAACATGGAACAAAGTGTTTCTTCTCAATCATTTAAACTAGATACAATGTTTCATATATAATGATGTTATAGAAACATCATTCCATGCTTTAGATATGTATTTTTCCATTGTTCAATGAGGGTAACTTCAATACCACAACTGATGCATTATAAAATAGGTGTGGTAGGATGTTATCCACAATCAAAATGATGAACTTAATAGATTTTATGCCCAATAATGATCTTATATTTTTTGGAATATCATGAGACTTGTTCACATAGTTTATTATAAATAATTTATCATGAGAAATTAGAACAGGTTGGGTCAGTTCCGCTCCTATATTCAATTCATTAAAACTATTGTGCGAGCTTTATTTATTCAATTCACAATGTCACTCATATATTAATCACTGACCATGTTGAAAAAATGAGGATATAATTTATAAAAAAATTATAATCAAGAATTAGGATTCAGTTTGATTGTTATATAAAATTGATGAAAATGACTTGTGAGAAGATATATTTTGGTTCCTCATGAGTGTTTTTAATGCATAATCTTTATCATTTTATGAAAGAGATGTGGGATTGGAATTTCTGCATAACGAAAAGCAAGAATAATCTATAGGGGATCAAATATTACATTGATATAATTGAGGTACAATTATGAGAAAATTTGGATGATGATATGTTTGTGAATTTGGTTGAAAATAAAAATTATGTAAGGTTGAAACCAAGATATAGAAAGGGTGTGGATAGAAAAATAAAGATGTTTTTTTCTCACAGATAGGGATAGGGAAACAATATATTCATAGTAATGTGTGAAATAATGGACAGTTTCTAAGAATACAAAACCAAAATTGAATGATAGATCTTATATTGTTTTTAACGGTATATGGGAATATGGATACTGAGATCTTTGTAGAAATTTTAAAATAATAAAAATAAATCTCTAAAGGAATAAAAAAATGATGAAATTGAGGGGGTTTTCTTGAAATTTATACCAAGACTAGAAGGGGATTTAGAAATTGATATTGTTGAGGCCATCCCGAATATGGAAGAGATTAAGGAGGTAGTTTTCATCTTGAACCATGTGAGTGAACCTTTCTCAGATGGATTTCTTCTCTATTTTGTTTGTGTACGTATGGGATATTATCAAGGTTAATTTGGGGGAATTGGTTTTGGAATAAATCTGGGGAAAAGAACTTAATAGGGATCCATGTTCTTTCAAGGGGTTTCTTATTTTGAATACCACAGAACCCTATACAATCAATCAGTATAGGATTATTTTCCTTTCTAACATATCATATTTTTTCCTTTCCTTAACAATATTTCCATTAGACAAGTAATTCTTATCCATGTTTTCAAGTAATGAAATTTCTTTGTTAATGTTAAGATCATCCAATGGTAATCAGAAAAGAAAAATAAATGGTGGAAGACATCAATAATAAATATCAAATAAATATCATCTTTAAAGTGGATATGGTTAAGGTGTTCAACCAGCTATAAATGAGCTTAATTTTAAAATACATGATTTATTATGGATTCAATGAATAGGTTAGTGACCAATAAATTAAATTTTTTTTTTCTTCCCAATGGATATACATTTCATTGTGGTGGATGAGTTTTAGTTTGTTCATAAGTGTGATTGTATTAAGATACATGGATCACATATCACCTAATCTCTTCATACATGTGAAGGAGTATATCATAATGGATATCAAACATATAATTGGTGGAGTTTAAGATAATTTAATTTAGAAAAAGTTCTGGGAAAGGATTTCCACCTTACCATTTTTGTTTGTGGATGATATTATTTTCCTCTTTAATGGAGACATATATTATATAATGAGGATCAATAAAATAAGTTAATTTCATAGAAAACTAAGAGTCCAATATATAATTAGATGGAAGAGGAGTCTTTTTATCTCTAATAAATGATCTAGTAGATTTTATGGTATCATCAAGGGAAAAATTAGAATGTTGATGAATTCAATAAAGACGGTATATCTTATCACTCCAATCACAAATGGAAAATAAATATGTTTTTATTAGAAGACATCATGAACTATATCATGTGGATGATATTCAACTCAATGAATTGTTTTCATTAATTCGGAGGATGAATCACTTTGGTAAATAATTTTCTCTCATATATGTCTATTCACATGTTGTGAATTATCAAATCCATGAAGATAACCATCAAGTATATATAAAACATCATTATAGGATTTATATGTGATGAAAACTAGTCTGGGAAGTGTCATTGGGAATCATAGGGAAACATTTATTGACTTATCATCGATGATACAATAAAATTACATAGATTTCCAAAGTCTTTTAATTCCATATAGGTGAATCAGGCATGAGAAATCATTGATTGAAATTAATTTTGGGTGAGATTCATGGGGAACATGAATATAAAAAACTGGATATTATGGGATAAAAAAATGTGAGCACGTCAAGACCCACGAGATGCCTCATCAATAATTTTTGAGGTGATGGAGGATGATGTTTTGTGAGTGGTGGGGAATATAGATATCAATTAATTTAATTATAATTTGGATAGAAAATCTCTTTATTTTATTGGGAATCTAGTTCCAATAATTTCATTTAGGTAAGCATGATTATTTCTTAGTCTTATCATCTCCAATTTTTTTAACAACAAAAAAATATCCAATGGTAGTATTTTAAAGAATTATGAGCTTGATAAATGTGGGTTTTCATGATGATATTCCTATAATTTCAATAGTTCATAATTCCATGGGAAGATTTACACAAAAAAGGTCTATGATGAATTTGCACACAAATATGGTTCAAGGTGATTCTGATGTAGATGAACTTTTTAGGGTGGTAGTGGAGGAATCATTAACTTTCTATGTAGAATAATGTGTTGAAGAAATATTTTCAATAGAACATTCGTAACAATATTGTGTAGGGCAAATTTTGGAAACCACTTAGCACATTTTCTTCAAATGTGAATTTCAGATTCATATATGGAACTAAATGGGATTGTGAATGGGATTTACCATGGTGGGGAATCTGTCCCTATGTTCATGTAGTCTACGTTCTAATGGGTAAATCCAAAGGGTGTGTATTTCAAGATACATAGTGTTGAATTGTTTTTTGTCTTCTGGCAACATTGGGATGCGCAGATTTATGTATGGATAGGTAAAATATTCTCTTATATTTTCTTTCAGGTACATGTGAACTCTAATGTTGTCGGTCCTGGAGCTCTAATTAATGGTGGGGGTATCTTTATTTTATGGAGAATTATACCTATTATTTTTCTTAAATGTAAGGATGGGGAAAAATAAATAAAGAGATATAGGTTAAATAGTCCCAATATTTTATGGGATTGATATTGAATAAGGATAGATCGTGTGTATATGGGGAAATGAGAGGAGGTGGTCTCATTTGGGATAATAGGGTATCGGTGATACAAGGATTATATGATAATTATAAATAATTTATCTCATTGGGATCAAATGTTATAGTGAAGGATAATGATCCATCTCTTTCAGAGAACTACAAAATTAACAATGTAGAAGTGGAGTGAGACTCCAGGGTTCTATTAGAACATTGTCAATGTAATAGAAGATGCCTATTGGACCTGAATTATTTGGATAGAAATTTTTGTTATTTTCATCAATATATGTATTAGTTTTGGATTAAATTTGTGGAAATTATATTTTTCTATCGACATTGGCTAGAAAATGGATCCTAAGTGAATGTATTTTTGTTCATTTTTTTACCAGGGCCTTACCAAAGAACTAAAATCATATTTTATTGTATGGGTCCCAATGTATTTCTCATTTCCATCCCTCATAATATATTTTAATCAAGCTTATAAGATTAAATAATAAATAATTATACATAGATATCATTATCATACTTTTAGAAAATAAAAATAATAGTTGTAATTGGAGAAGATAAAGTATTAATTTCTTATAAAAACTAATTATCCTTAAGAAACATTATGCATCAAAAAATTCACCCTTAAGATCCATGAATTAATCCCTTGTATCATATGTGGTTCTACTACTACACATTTATCATTAATTACATGAATCATTAAATAAACTTATACTATTATTGAATTATATATTGAATTTTTCTTATAATAAATAGTGTTTTTATTTTAATTTTTTTTGGAATATCCCATTAATGTCAGTATAATACTCTTCCATATTCAAAAATAAAAAACATCACTTTAATAAATCATTTTAATTGAATCATGAAAGGTTAAAACTACCGCTTTCATAAGTCCCACAGAAACAATAAGTTCATTTATGACTCATAATGACATCACAAAAATTACAAAAATTTTATGACAATATCCACTATGTTTTGATAATGATATATTTATCTTTAGAAAAATTGTTGTGATATCTTGATTATAAATCATAAAAACCAATTGAATCAATTTAAACTTTTCAAATATATAATATTTTCTGGGAAAAAAATATTAATTGTTCATACTCACTTATTCAGACACCTGTAATATATATATATATAATTAAAATTCCTTATTCATTAATTTTTTCCACAGTTACAATACGAAATGGAAATACACACTGTTGGTAAAAACCCCTCTGATACAATTCATTTATTTGAAACACTAACTCTTTGTTCTATATATGTTTTATATAATAATATTCCATAAAAAAGTATAAACCTCAATATATAAGTATATCTTAATTTCAATAAATTACCTTGGAGGGAAAATCAATATTTATTATAGAAATACCTTAGTGTTGTCCCAGAAAATATTAATAAGTAAATCCAAAATCACAAAAAAAAGTAAAATTTTTAAATTCACAATAAAAAATGTACTTATATATATCTCAATCCATTATTTTCTAAAACAGAAATATATTACCCTAAAGAATACAATATGAGATTCTTCATTGATAGATAAATTTAATCTCTCTTGATAGTGATCAACATAAGACTACATATAATATAGATAATATATTCCTCAAATGAATAAATATTTTTTTCATACATAAAAATACCAGGTTCCATGAAATTTGATATCATTCAATAATAAACTCACAACTACAATATATCATAGATGACATGGTATGAACTGCCACTGGTATCATCAACTCCATTAGTCATTGACCCTTATACACTTGAATATAAAGACCATTTACTGTTGGATCTGAATCTACGGATTACACACAAGAGGGGGGGTGAATTGTGTCTTTTCAAAATTATTACAATCTCTTCAATTTAGACAAATTCTGTCCACTATGCTTTTAGCACGATTAAATATGCAGCGGAAAAAATAAAAGCATGAACACACGGATGTATAGTGGTTCGGGGAACAGAAGGCCCCTAGTCCACTCCACCAATGCTCAAATCCACGAGCTTGGTGATTTTCACTATCTGGTCCTCGTTTCCACAGACCTGTTCACAACTGAGTACAGGGAGTTGACACCTTTACAAGTTTCAGGCAAACACAGCCTTCCTGGTTCAAACACGAACCCACACAGCTTAGAACGAGAAGCTGATCACTCAAAAATAAAAAGAGTTTCGATAAAGAAAACACTTCTCCAGTTGTTCTTCACAATTTCAACAGAATGTAATTGACAGTAGATAGATCGTCGTCTTCAGAAAATAAAGATCTGTAATTAAAACAGTTCTGAGTCGATCCAGTTGCAATAGATATTACAAGAAACTTCACAACTTCAGCAGCAGTAGATTCACAACAGATAGTCGATGTAGAACACGTGAATCTGCTATCAAGATCTTCCTTCGGTAATAAAGGTTTTACACTTCTTCTCGATCACCAGAAAAGAACGCCTTCACACAGTCTCTGTTTCTTGCTCGTTAAAAGATCAATCTATATATTTCATACACTTTCCTGTGTATATATATATCCGAAGTTTCCAAGATGGAACATATATATTCAAATCTGAGAAAATCTTCCGCATAAATAGATCCATGAAAATATCCTTTAGATTCGCGATATTAAATAACAGAGCCGTTGTAACTCCCCCGAAGAATCGGCATAAAAAGATCCATTTTAAATCAATCATTAATCCGTTGAAAATCGTCTTTGATTCATTCAAAGTCGTACTTAAGAATCGGCTCGAAATCCGCTTAATAATCCGCCTGTTTGACCAAAGCAAAAGGAAATATCGTCTGTCAAAAATATCCCGACGCCAAACATAGGGTTGATGACGTGGCTCCAAACATAGGGTTCACAAACGTAAGGTTCACAAACGTAAGGTTCACAAACGTAAGGTTCACAAACGTAAGGTTGAACATACATATTTTCTCTTCAGCATTCAAACGTAGGGTTGATCATCCATACTTTGTCTTGCTTCAACTCTCCAAAGAACGTACGGTTGATTATAAAAGTAAGGTTGATGATCCATACTTTTGAGAAACAAACTCAACACTGAAAACTAACGTACGGTTTCTCTTCCATACTTGTCCAACAACAAAAACGTAAGGTTCCTTCCAAACGTAATGTTCTTCTTCCATACTTTTCAACAACGTAAGGTTCATTAACCATACGTTTCAAAATAACGTAAGGTTCCTTAACCATACGTTTCTTTTAACATAAAAAGTAAACTTTTCATCCATACGTTACGTTCATCAACGTAGGGTATGAACAGTGATTCCAGTACGCGCTAAAACTGATCTCGCACTACAGTGATTCCAGAACGCGCTAAAATTGATCTCGCGCTACAGTGATTCCAGAACGCGCTAAAATTGATCTCGGAATAAATGAAGTATGAAATCTCGTTATATGAGATAAATAAATAAAATAAATTCCTGAAAAATACTCAACGAAATAATTAGTAAACAATTAAGGGTATTTGTGAGCATTAAAATCATCATAAAGAGACAGAGTATTATTTAAAATAATCTCCCCCTTTAAAAAACATTATTTTGAATTGTTTGAAAACAATACATTGCTCAACAATCTCCCCCTTTTTGATGATCACAAAACCCATAAAAATAATAGAACTAATTTAATTGCAATCTTTATTGAAAAATTAGTTTTATAAAATTTTAGAATTTTGAAAGGATTAAAACAATATTTAACTATAATAAAATTTCTCCCCCATAAAAATAAATTTTCAGCTAAAAATAGATAAAAGATAAATATCGTATATATCCAAATTCTCCCATATATCCAAATTTCTTCATAGGAAACAAATGAATTTAAATGTTGTGTTTATCCAAATTCTCCCCCTTTTTGTGATATCAAAAAGAATGAAAAAATTACGGATTTGAACACATTCAATATTGCACTGAACTATAAGTAAATGCTATAGTTAACTGTGTATGAATAAGTGAATTTGTTATACTGGCTAACTCAATCATAAATCAATAAACAACAAAACAAAAAAGAAGTAAGAAAAGAATTTTCATTCACAAGCTGTTGTATATAAACGATTGTGATATACAGAGGAATCAAGGTTCATAGATAAGACAGGGAAAAAGGTGTCTATTTCATTTGAATCGCGGTCTTTATCTCTGTAAACTGTTCTTTGAGCCTCTTAATCATCCCATCTCCTAACTTGATGATAAGATCTCTGTTCTCTTGAGTCATATGAATATCTTCAATCAAATTAACTCTGAAAAACTCATGCATTCTTTCTTCTTTTTCAACAAAAAGAGCCAGTTTTTATGATAACTGATTCAAAATAATCCTAATCGGTTTCTCTCCAAATGTCAACTGATCCACTAAAAATCTCTGATTATCTAGCAAAACTGACAAAGGGGAACTATTACACTGAAGATCGTGTAATCTGTCACTCATATTGCTCATTGCTCCAGTAATTGCTTGAAATCTCCGAATCAAATCAGGTGAATAGCCTGATCCACTCACAGCACTGTTTGCAACAGACTCAAATTTATTCTCCATGTAAATCTTCAACTCAGACAAATCATCTTTCTTTACCATCTCTGATTTTAACTGATCAACAGCATGCATCATATCAGTCTTAAACAAATCTACTTCCTGTCTTGAAACAGTACATTCTTTCAGCTTCTGAAACTTCAACTGCTCTAAGTTCAGAGAATTTCTGAGACTAACATTCTCAGATTCTAACTGAGAGATACGCTTGTACAACTCAACAACTTCTTCTTTTCTCGAATCAGGGGCACCCTGTGCTCGATTCTCATGTCCAGAATTAGGTTGATGAAGCAGGGCAAGTGGTAAGGAGTCTGCATCTGACTGTTCTTTGTCCTTGTCCTGACAAGGTTGATCCACTGAACAATCTTTTGAAGCCTGTAACTCTTCCACTGAAAAATCTTCCTGAAGTACCTCTGTATGAGCTTCAGAAGTATGTTCATCACGAACAGTAGTCTCTCTGACTTCTACTGATTGGTCAAGAACAATATTTTCATGTAAATCTTGAGGTCCGGCCACTTCTTCACCAGCCACTGCCTCCATAAGTGGTTCTTGTTGAATTACTTTTTCAACAGCCACAGCAGCAGATTGAGGTTCTTCTTGAGTTTCTGTTTGAGCTGCTGGTTCCTCTATCGGTGCAGTCTACTCCACAACAGCTTCTCTCACAAATGTATAAGAAATTACCGGTTCAGAGGATTTCAAGGCAGGAGAGATAATTTCTTCATCAATTGACCTCTTCCTTCTAGATTGAAGTCCTTCTTGACTTCTCTCTTCCTCAACTTCCTCCATCTCAAAACGAATTCTCCTTGCCACTGTACTAACTCTTGATTCTGCTTGTCCCTCCTTGGACTTAGTCGGTTGAGCCTGAGCACTCTCCGAGTTTTCCTCAGCTCCAACAGGTAAGAGTTTTCCTTTAATTGTGCTCCAGAAGTATCCTACTTTCCTTAAAGTTCCAGCATTGAAAACATTACTGTGGTGACATTTCACCCCAGCATCTACCAATCTGATCATTCCTCTTTTAAACAAAAACAAAGAAATGAACCTTCCATAAGGGAAAAAGGTCATTCTTCCTTCACTCTGACAGCAGTAACTCAGATATCTTATCATAAACCGAGGAAAATTAAACTTAATATCACACATCAGAAGATACATTATGTACATGTCCGGGTATAGGATTTTCTCCATCTCAGCCATTCTTGGTGCTAAACCAGTCTGAACAAATTTTACCAAAATTTTCTGATCGGGCTCCAAATCCTTAATAAACATCTTCTTTATCACTCTGGTTCCAAATAGAAAAGACATAATGTCTTCAGACTTATGTACAGAATCTCCAATATTCCGTAAATCGAAATGAAAAACTCCTTCATGAGGGCAGTTAAGAATTTGACTTATCTCTACAGATGATATTGAAAAGTCCTTATCCTCTATTTGAGCCAATAAACTATCCTCTATATCTCCAAGCCTAAACTGAACAGTTCTAAAGAAATGTCTCATTTCTGCCTCATATAGAAACTCAGAATTTGCACTATTAAAAGCTTGCTCAAGGATTTGAAACGACAACGCTTGCTTCAACAGTAAATTAGTTTCAAACATCCACTCTAAATCTATGACTTTACCTTGCAGTATTTTCCGACCTACTACCTTAGGTTTCTTTGCAGCACTGCTCTCGGCTTCATCTGGATGCTTAGTCTTTGCCATTCCAACAACGATTTCTGAAGGTTCGTAAGTTTAGGGTTTGAAGATTCAGAAAAGGGTTTTGGAGCAAATGTGCGGTTTTAGGTTTTCGAAAGGGTTTCTGAAAAAGGTGAAGCAGTTTAGAAGGTGAAACGGTTCTGACAGCCTTGATTCCCGTGTAATCACTAATCATTACTTTTATTTAAAACAAAATAAAATTACTTATAGCGGAAAACGAAAATTAAGCAGAATTCGAAAACAGAATAAGATTTAAAAAAAACTATTTAAAATTAAATAAACCTAACTCCCCCTTAATAAATTCAAACCTTGCCGTGGGAAGTGGTTTAGTAAAAATATCTGCTAATTGATTTTCTGTATTTACAAATTCTAAAAATATATCCTTTTTAAATACATGATCTCTTAAAAAGTGATGTCTTATATCAATGTGCTTAGTTCTAGAATGACTAATAGGATTTTTTGAAATATTAATTGCACTAGTATTATCACATAAAATAGGTGTATTATTGAAATTTAATCCAAAGTCCATAAGATTGTTTTTCATCCACAACACCTGTGCACAGCAACTACCTGCAGACACATATTCTGCCTCGGCTGTTGACAGGGCAACTGAGTGTTGTTTCTTACTAGACCATGATACTAAAGACTTCCCTAAAAAGTGACATGTTCTTAAAGTACTCTTCCTATCTAATCTACAGCTTCCAAAGTCAGCATCTGAATATGAAATTAAATTAAAATCATAGGTTTTTGGATAAAGCAGAGATTGATAAATAGTACCTTTTAAATATCTAAAAATTCTTTTAACAGCAGTTAAATGGGATTCTTTGGGATTTGATTGAAATCGAGCACAAAGACATACTGAATACATTATATCTGGTCTACTAGCAGTAAGATATAACAAACTACCAATCATACCTCTATATAACTTGTTGTCCACTGATTTTCCAGTTTCATCCAAATCAAGTTTTATATTAGTACACATAGGAGTTGTAAATGGCTTGCTGTTTTCAAGTCCAAATTTCTTAAGGAAATCAGTAATGTATTTGCATTGATTTAAAACATTTCCAAAATCTTTTTGAAATATTTGAAGACCTAAAAAGAAATTTAATTCTCCCATCATACTCATTTCAAATTCTTTTTTCATTAATTCTGAAAATTCATGACAAAGAATTTTATTGGTTGATCCAAAAATTACATCATCAACATAAATTTGTACCAACAAAACATTATTTTTCACAGTTTTCTTAAAGAGTGTTGGATCTGCCAGTCCAACAGTAAAATCATTTTTCAAAAGAAAAGAACTTAGTCTTTCATACCAAGCTCTAGGTGCTTGTTTAAGGTCATAAAGATCTTTAGTAAGTTTGAAAACAGAATCTGGTTTTTGAGAATTTTCAAAACCAGGAGGTTGCTCAACATAAACTTCCTCCATTAAATAACCATCTAAAAAGGCAGATTTAACATCCATCTGAAATAATTTAAAATTCATATAAGATGCATAGGCTAAAAGGATTCTAATGGATTCTAACCTGGCTACAGGTGCAAAGGTCTCATCATAATCTATTCCTTCTTCTTGATTATATCCTTTAGCTACTAATCTTGCTTTATTTCTAGTTATTATCCCTTGATCATCCTGTTTATTCCTAAAGACCCATTTAGTTCCTATTACTGGATAATCATGTGGTCTTTCAACTAATTCCCAAACCTTATTTCTCTTGAACTGGTTCAATTCATCTTGCATTGCTATTACCCAGCTCTCATCATCTAAGGCTTCTTCTATGGTCTTAGGTTCTTGTTGGGATAGGAAAGCAGAGAATTCAACTATGTTTCCAAGGTTTCTTCTAGTTTGAATACCAGTCTCTAAGTCACCTATCACAGATTCTAAAGGGTGATTCTTTAAGGTTCTAGACTGTCTAGGCATTACATTCAATTGTTCTTCAGTGTCATGTTCTTCTGAACTGGACTTAATTTCTTTTATATCATTTTCAAAATCATTCTTTAAATTCTCAAGTCTCATGTTTTCATTAGAATCAGGTTCATCTATTTGTTCTATCCTTTTCTCAAAAGGATCAGATTCATCAAATTTCACATGAACTGATTCTTCAACAATCCTTGACTTTTTATTATAGACTCTATAAGCTTTAGAAGTTGCAGAATATCCTAAGAAAATACCTTTATCAGATTTTGGATCAAATTTACCAAGATTATCTTTGGTATTCAAGATGTAAACCTTGCATCCAAAAACATTAATGTAATTTACTTTAGGTTTTCTGTTATTCCATAGTTCATAGGGTGTCTTTTTCAAAATAGGTCTTATTAAAATTCTATTCATTATATAACAAGCTGTATTAACAGCTTCTGCCCAGAAATATATAGGTAGGCTATATTCATTTAACATAGTTCTAGCCATTTCTTGAATAGTTCTATTTCTTCTTTCTACAATCCCATTCTGTTGAGGTGTTCTTGGAGTAGAGAATGTGTGTTTAATACCCATGTTTGAGCAAAAGGAATTAAATTCCTAGTTCTCAAATTCTCCACCATGATCACTTCTCAATGAGATTATATTAAAACCTTTTTCATTTTGAATAGATTTACAAAAACCTTCAAATAAACTAAAAGCTTCACTTTTAAATTTCAAAAAGAAAATCCAAGTAAATCTAGAATAATCATCAACTAATACATAAACATATAATTTACCAGCTAAACTTGCTACTCTTGAAGGTCCAAACAAATCCATATGGATAAGTTATAGAGGTTTAGTTGTAGCAACTTTATTAACAGATTTGAATGATGATTTGTGTTGCTTGCCAAGCTGACATGCATCACAGAATCTGTCATTTTCAAATTTGAGACTAGGAAAATCAGAAACTAGATTTTTCTTAGATAATTTATGTAAAGAATATATATTGCAATGACCAATTCTTCTATGCCAGATCCAGGATTCACTTATATTAGCAGTTAAGCAGTTTACTTGTTGTTTACATAAGGAATACAAATCCAAAGTATAAACATTATCAGTTCTGGGTGCTCTAAACTTAAACAGTTTATCTTTATAAACAGTACAACTATTGTTAGTAAAATCAACAGTGTATCCATCATCACAGAGTTGAGAGATACTTATCAGATTGTGTTTTAACCCTTGTACATAATGTACTTTGTTGATTGAGACTGTCTCTGGATCTCCAACTGTTCCAATACCAATAATCTTTCCTTTGGCATTGTCACCAAAGGTGACAAGTCCTCCTTCCTTTCGAGTAAGAGAAGAGAAATTAGCTGAAGTTCCACTCATGTGTCTTGAGCAGCCACTGTCCATATACCATATTTCTTTCTTTCTTTGATGACCTGTTACCTGCAAAGACATTCAAACAAATTGCTTTGGTACCCATATTTTGTTGGGTCCAGGAGTGTTAGCAAGCAGTGATCTGGGTATCCAGATTTGCTTTGTTTTCTTAAAATTGATTGAATCATATAGATCATTGGAAATATAAGCTTTCTTAATTCCACATATTTGAGGTTGTCTTAGAAAACAGTTTTTAGCTATATGACCTTTTGTTCCACAGAAGTTACAAATAACCTGTTTAGTGCTAGGAACAAAATAATTTTTGTATAACTTAGGTTTTTCTCCTTTACTTCCAATTCCAAACCTTTCCTTTTTAATTACAGTTTTTCCAAGTATCTCATTTAAGGCGTTTTCTCCTTTTGTAAAAACTAATGCAGCCTTTTTATAAGATTCTACTTCATCCTGTAGAGTTTTTATTTTTGATTCAAAATTAATTTTATTTGAGTCAGCAGAGTTGTATTTGTCAATTAATTCCTAATGTTGTTTTAGCAAAGTATTTCTCTCATCTGAAATAGCTTTATGCAAGTTCTTTATAGATTTATATTTTTTAAATAATGATTCATACCTTTCTTCAAGCATATTGCAGTAAGCTGCAAGTTTTTTATTTGAGAAACCTGTTTCAGAGTTTGATTCATTATTTGAGTCAGAGGAGTAGTATGAGTGTACCTCATCAGTTTCAGCCATGAAACACATATTTGCTTTTAAATTGGCTTCCTCCTTCTCTGAGCTTGATTCAGAAGAATTACTTGAGTCTTCAGAAACACTCCAAGTAGCTTTCATAGCTTTCTTGTCTTTCTGCTCACAATCATCTCTTTTGAAGAATTTCTTCTTCTTTGCATCTTTCAATTTTGGGCAATCCGGTCTGATATGTCCCATCTTTTTGCATTCATAACATCTCACTTCCTTTCTATCCTTCTTGAAGGATTTCTTGAAGTCTTTCTTCTTACTGTAGAACTTTCTGAATTTTCTGGCAAGCTGAGCCAGTTCTTCATCCGAATTTGAAGAATCAGAGCTTTCTGATTTAGCACTTACTTCTCTGTTCTTCATCTTTCTATCCTTTTGTTGAGAAGTCACTTTCAAAGCAGTATTTTCCCTTTTTATGTAGACTTTATGCTCATTTACCTCATCTTGCATTTCAGCCTCGTACATCATCAATGTACCAATCAGCTCTCTCATAGTTAGATCTTTAACATAAGTTGATTGTCTGATTGCTGCAGAGATTCCATTCCATCGAGTAGGAAGTACTCTCAGTACCTTTAATGCTTGATCAGCCTGCTTGATTGGTTCTCCTAGAGTTGTTATATTATGGAAAATTTCTGTCAATCTTCCATTCATCTGAGTGATTCTCTCTCCTTCAATCATTCTGAAAGTATCGAATTTTAATTTAGCAGTTTCATATCTCATCTGTCTTACATTATCTGTTCCTTCATAAGAAACAGCTATTGTTTGCCACATTTCATATGCAGTCGGGCATTGAGATACTCTGTTAAATTCATCCGGTCCTAGACCACAGATGATTGCATTCATAGCTTTTGAATTCATGTCATACTCAGCCTATGTAGCAGCACTCCATGTATCGGGATTTTCAGGAATTTCATAGGGAGTCAGAATCTTTGAATAGACTCTGTAACCAAGATTTTTCAGATAAATAATCATACGTGATTTCCAGCAGCCATAATTATCTCCATTAAAGTAAGGTGCTCTGACCATTGGCATTCCCTCTCTCGTATCACCCATGATACACTATGTATAATCTTTAAATACTTCTAGCTTTATAAGACTTTAAAAATAAGAAGCTCCTCCTCTGATACCAATTGTTGGATCTGAATCTACGGATTACACACAAGAGGGGGGGTGAATTGTGTCTTTTCAAAATTATTACAATCTCTTCAATTTAGACAAATTCTGTCCACTATGCTTTTAGCACGATTAAATATGCAGTGGAAAAAATAAAAGCATGAACACACGGATGTATAGTGGTTCGGGGAACAGAAGGCCCCTAGTCCACTCCACCAACGCTCAAATCCACGAGCTTGGTGATTTTCACTATCTGGTCCTCGTTTCCACAGACCTGTTCACAACTGAGTACAGGGAGTTGACACCTTTACAAGTTTCAGGCAAACACAGCCTTCCTGGTTCAAACACGAACCCACACAGCTTAGAACGAGAAGCTGATCACTCAAAAATAAAAAGAGTTTCGATAAAGAAAACACTTCTCCAGTTGTTCTTCACAATTTCAACAGAATGTAATTGACAGTAGATAGATCGTCGTCTTCAGAAAATAAAGATCTGTAATTAAAACAGTTCTGAGTCGATCCAGTTGCAATAGATATTACAAGAAACTTCACAACTTCAGCAGCAGTAGATTCACAACAGATAGTCGATTTAGAACACGTGAATCTGCTATCAAGATCTTCCTTCGGTAATAAAGGTTTTACACTTCTTCTCGATCACCAGAAAAGAACTCCTTCACACAGTCTCTGTTTCTTGCTCGTTAAAAGATCAATCTATATATTTCATACACTTTCCTGTGTATATATATATATATCCGAAGTTTCCAAGATAGAACATATATATTCAAATCTGAGAAAATCTTCCGCATAAATAGATCCATGAAAATCTCCTTTAGATTCGCGATATTAAATAACAGAGCCGTTGTAACTCCCCTGAAGAATCGGCATAAAAAGCTCCGTTTTAAATCAATCATTAATACGTTGAAAATCGTCTTTGATTCATTCAAAGTCATACTTAAGAATCGGCTCGAAATCCGCTTAATAATCCGCCTGTTTGACCAAAGCAAAAGGAAATATCGTCTGTCAAAAATATCCCGACGCCAAACGTAGGGTTGATGATGTGGCTCCAAACGTAGGGTTCTCAAACGTAAGGTTCACAAACGTAAGGTTCACAAATGTAAGGTTGAACATACATATTTTCTCTTCAGCATTCAAACGTAGGGTTGATCATCCATACTTTGTCTTGCTTCAACTCTCCAAATAACGTACGGTTGATTATAAAAGTAAGGTTGATGATCCATACTTTTGAGAAACAAAATCAACACTGAAAACTAACGTACGGTTTCTCTTCCATACTTGTCCAACAACAAAAACATAAGGTTCCTTCCAAACGTAATGTTCTTCTTCCATACTTTTCAACAACGTAAGGTTCATTAACCATACGTTTCAAAATAACGTAAGGTTCCTTAACCATACGTTTCTTTTAACATAAAAAGTAAACTTTTCATCCATACGTTACGTTCATCAACGTAGGGTATAAACAGTGATTCCAGTATGCGCTAAAACTGATCTCGCACTACAGTGATTCCAGAACGCGCTAAAAGTGATCTCGCGCTACAGTGATTCCAGAACGCGCTAAAATTGATCTCGGAATAAATGAAGTATGAAATCTCGTTATATGAAATAAATAAATAAAATAAATTCCTGCAAAATACTCAACGAAATAATTAGTAAACAATTAAGGGTATTTGTGAGCATCAAAATCATCATAAAGAGACAGAGTATTATTTAAAATAATCTCCCCCTTTAAAAAACATTATTTTGAATTGTTTGAAAACAATACATTGCTCAACATTTACTAGGTTATGTGTGATAAAAATATGAATCACCAGTATTAATGAAATCAGATACGAGAATGATGGAAATGAAAATCTCAACTCAAAACACATATTTCCCACTAATTCTTAAACAAGTACAGTATAGATTTTTTCATGAAACATATCTCATAATCATTACCCATTTTGTCAACCTCTGTATCCTCTTTAGTAATATATTGATCATGGATCATTTTTATATCCACTATGATGATATCATTAGACAACACCCATTGTTAGTTCTCTTAATTATTATTGTCATACTACCAGTCTAGAAACTACTACTGAGTTTTTTGATTAAACTAATTATATTACCAATAATGTTTTAAAATATACTGAATAGTGGTATGAATAATAAAATGATTGTGGAATTAAATTTAGAAATTTCTCATCCTTCTATAAGAAAAATACTTAATTTTTGTTGATTTAATTAGATTACTTTGTAACTCCCATATGAGAATAATAGGACCATTCTGTAATTTTTCATCCATGGTTATTCCTGTATATCTGTTTCCTTAATTTTTTTTAAATTTGAACATAATATCTAATTGGGTTATTGTGATCTGGTGTATTCATCTTTGAACATCTCCTTATGATATATATATTGGATAAAATCATATAATTCTCTTATATCCACACTAAGTAAATTAATAAAATCATTCCCAAAAAATTATTTATCTCTAGTAATAAAGGTTTATTAACATGAGGATCCAATATCTTCTCAATAATTAAGTAATATATAAATTGATAAAAATTAACCATAAAATTCACATAGAAATATAAATTTATTGAACTCTACAACCTAAAAACTGATAAATATTGAAATATAAGAGTCTTAGATAGTAATATATTCTTAAATAGATCTTTAAAAAGTGTCTCTCAAAATATAAAAAATAATTGTTTCATAATAATAACATCCACCACTGACGTGTTTTCCCTTATAATAGACTCACTAATAAATGAACACATTTTTTATTATATGTTCAGGCTGACAAAAATATAATCTCAACCAATTCTAATTAGCCTTATGTCTCATGAATATAGATAGAAAAAATATGATTTACTAATTTTTCTATAAAACATTCTACTATATAATCTAATTTTTTTTAATCATTATGTATTTCATTAAATGTTCAACCATAGGTTTCTATTACCACTCCTAATATTGAACTACATTATAAAATAATAATAATATAAAAAATACATAAATTTAAAAAAACATATCCTAATAATATAATAGTTATATTTTATAATAAAATCCCATATATTTCCCAACATGATCATGGATCCCATTCCCTACACAAAAAATCATTCTGACATGAAACTAACAAATGCGTGAATCTATTCATATAATGGTTCTAATAATTTAGTACACATAACCCCATGTATTAATAGATATAATATCACAATCCTTACATTGATTTATATGGTCTTTTGTTCTTTAGTTGTGTGGCCTCCATCCTAGTTCTTATATTATTATCATCTATTAAAACATCCTTATTAACCCATTTTGTACATAAATATTTAAAATAAAAATGTATTCCCAATAGACTAATCTTTGATGCTATAATATCATGTTGAAAAAGTTGGAATATCAAGTGTTTTAGAAGTTAATTATTTAACACATAGGGTTCATGTGATAATTTAGTTCATCTAGATGGGAGAGGAATTTATGAATAGATTTTCATGTTTTGAGCATTAGTTAGTTTTGTGAATTTGGTTTTCCTGATGATAGGACCATATAACTTGTGAAAATTTGGCTGTAAATCAGGGTTTATGTTGTGAATGTGTTAGGTGGTAGGGATTCACTACCTGAACATATTTTCCACATTATTAATGGAACATCACTATGTTCTTTTTTATATGTTTGTTTCATATATTCCATGTTGGGTTGATTTTTTTCAGGGGTTTAGGGATGTCAATATTGGAAATTTTTTGGATTTTTCTTCCTCTCTCATCATCCTATATACTCCCCATAGGTAGGAGTGATTCTGTAGTGATTTTATAAATATTTTAGATAATACCGTTAATTCGAGGCTATATTATTTTATTCCATAGTTGGTTGCTGGATTCAATATAATTTAGAATACGGTAAAAACTGATTTCATCAAAGCATGCTAAAATCATTTATGTGTGTTGGTGAGTTCATGTGTTGTGACTATAAGAGGACTGAGGAGGCTGAAAATATAGTGTTTCAGACAATTTTAGTGAAATTATGATGTGTGGTCACTTTTTGGTTATTATTATTTTAATATTTAATAATCAATTTGGGTATGTGTCATTTCCCAATGAATGTATCTCCAAGGAAATAGGGTGTAATTTAGTTTGACATGAGTCTATGAGTTGGTCTCATGATTTGATAGCTAATGTGAAATTTACATGGTATGATTCATAATTCTAGTAGGTAGGGATCAATTCCTTTAACTTACTAATGACAGGTGAGATAGATGTAACTATCATATTAAATGAGGGACACAATCATATGGGTGACGGAGAGTCTTGGTGTATGATGAGTTCTATATGATCCCATATGAACTTGATGAAGTGTGTTAAATAGGGGGTTCCTTCTGGTAATTTGTTTAGTGTTGTCTCCTAGGATACAAGATACTAAACCCAATGTTGGACATCAAAATTACTTTAGGACTTATAATGTAGTTACTAAGGGTTCTTATAGTTTTATGGAATTGGAAGGTCTTTGGGTGTAGGAATTATGAGTAATTTGGTTGGATCATACCTTGATAAACTAATAGAAAAACCACTATACCAATGGTTTGGAAATGTTGGTATAGGTCTCCAAACGATTGGTATAGCCTATACCGATGGTTTGGAGGGGAATTGGCAATTATGGATTCAGTATAGACCAATACCAATGGATTTGTGTAAACTCTTGGTATAATCCTATACAAATGATATTCTAAATTTGTTGGAGTACATCACATGAAATCCTATACCAACATTTTTACACATGTGTTGGTATAAGTAATGTAAAAAACCAAACCCAACATGTTTTGATCCAAGAATATCGTGTTTATAATCCCAAAACCTATCTACTGACATAAAATGGACTTTATAAACATAATAATATATATATATATATATAATTATTAATTCTAACTATTGCTGTATTTAATATTATTTGAAAAAATAATCGATAATAAATTTTTCCCCAAATTTGAACAGCTTTCAAGACTGTTGGTATAGGGATAAACCAATTGTTTTGAGAACCGTTGGCATATATAAAATTATTTTTATAGTTACCAATGGTTTAAAAAAAATTGAATAAGGTGAACCTATGTCAATATTTTTGACAAAAACATTTGTATATAGTCTCTACAATGGGCCTATACCGATGTTTTCACTAAAACCATTGGTATAGGTCTATATAAGTGACCTATCTTAAATTTTTGGCCTAAAAATTGGTATAGGTCCATACAAGTGACATTTATGAATGGTGTTTCCAAAACCGTTGGTATGGGGACTCTTTAAGGTATGTATCAAAACAACCTTTCCAAAACATTGGCATAGGTCCATTTAAATAGATTTCATTTATATTATTGATATCCTAGATGGGATTATCAAACATGCTTTGGTGACATCAATGGGTTAAAGACACGAGAAAGCCTTGACGATGAGAAATTATGGTGGTCCAAAATGACGTAGTGGATATCTCAACTAGTGAGGAGAGATGTTATTTGAGATGATAGTTTAGTTCTCTTGTAAATAGTGACTTGGGATAAGTTGGTGAGTTGTATGTAATGTTGTAGGCCCTTCATCTGATTTTCTTTGTTTTTTAAGGTGATGGATTACAATGGGGGAGTAGATCCTTAGATATATCCTCTCATTGAGTATGATATATTTTGAAATGGTATTGGTCCTTACCATTAGTATTCAATTTTCATTGATTAATTATATTTATTCATGTAGGATTAAGGTAAGGACTGCCTGTGAGAGTGTTATGTCATGATGTGATATGAGACCTGTCTGTTGGAACCTTCCTTGAATGAGAAGGAAGTGGGAGAAGATATGGATGCAATAGTGCACTATGTTCTTTTGGGTGGTATGATAATGATTGGAAGACTCCCAAACATATTTTTTTCATATACGGGGTGGACAAATTGTAAACTAAAAAAATGTGAGTTGATGACTAGATTTTGATACGGAATAAATGTAGGAATGATTGGGTATTGGGTATCCATAGTTCCACATAGTTACCTAACATACATTTTTACCTCATTAAGGGATATAGAGTCCCTTCTATCTCATGAATAATTAATGTTAATTTTTTTTCATTTATTTTCCTCAAGAATATATATATTAAAATAACTGATTTTATTGGGGTCTAATGTGTGAGACCTTACTGGGTCATATTCCCACACCCTTGATGGGAAATTTGGGGTGCACTAAAATTTTATATCTATTTTAGGTTATATAATAGGTTGTTAAATGAATCAGGATAGATAAACAAAATAATTATTAGATAATAGGACAAATTTGATTCCTAAGTATTGATGTATATCCTTTTTGTGTGGATTTATTTTTTTAGTTTTTGAAATGGATTTACCTAGTGGTTGATAATATGATGTTCATATATATGAAAACATTTCATTTTATTATAGTATTTATTAGTTCATATTAAATTTTACTAAGATGTTAGACTTCAATTATCTATTAGTTTTCTTGTTTGTGTTTCATGACTCTAATTTGTGGGGAATAGTCTACATTTGATATGGATTAGGCCTCTAACAATATTTGGAAGCTCATGTAATATAGTGTGGCATTCTTGAGGTCATGTAGAAACCTCAGAAAAAACTGTAGATTTTCCATGATCCATGGTATTAAAAATGGTATCATTTCATTTTTGGTTTTCTTATTATTTAAAAAAAGATTTATATGAAATATAAACAAGTCAGATCTTGTGATGGCCCCCAGAAAAGTGCATCATGAACACCATTCTAGTGGGAACTCCTTGTTACTAGGGGTATGATATATATCATTATAGTTTTCAATTATATTATTGTGGTTTATGTGGAATATTATCTATTTACCATAAATGTTGTTTGTTTTTATTTTTTTTCTCTTGTACCATAGTTAAGATGACCATGCATATTCATCATTTCCACATGTTGGATTCCCATGATATGTTAATCCATGTCTGAAGTTAGATTACTATAAAGGCGTTTATTTTTTATATTTAATAGATAACATATAAGAATATTTCATAGATAACATGATGGTGAAACTATACTCAAATTCACCATGGTGTATTTCTTTATATTATAGGCCCATAGAAATTTGTTGGAGTTTTTATAAAGATAGAAATAAAAACCCTTTATAAATTGATATAGTGAGATTCATCGTGGTTTTGTACCGGTATTTATTCCCCAGTAATGACTCAATAATATAATTTTATTTTAGGGAGATTATGTGAATATGATAATGAGTATAATTTAGGAAATAGGGCGTGATTATTTAAAATAGTTACAAAAACCAACATGTTTTTTCCAATATAGTTTCTCAGTTGAACTATAATTAAATGGACTGAGTGGTTTAATGGAAACCCTTAGGGGTTTAGGAAAAATTCTTGTGACTTAATTTAGATTTTTTTGAAACATAATTTGGGTTATTGAATTGTTGAGTTTGGGTTTTATGGGAAGGGTCAATTGGATAAATGGGCATATTAGATTTTGGTGCACTTTTGGTGGCGTGGTGGATTAGTAATTGATATACACATGGGGGTTTGGATAACTTTTATGTGTTTAGTGAGTGCATTATTTGAATTGAAAAGATTGATATTCCAAATTCTATATAGAAATAACGACATAAGAAAGAAACATGATCCTAGGGTTAGGCATTTGATCCTAGCTTTGATAGGATGAGACTCAAGGGAGAGGGAGATGAGTGATTCGACTGAATTATATTGATGCATATATCTACTCGATTCTAGAGATATCAAGGAAGATAAAGGGGGAGATCCTAATAGAAGATTCTCAATGGATCATTTAGTATAATAAGAAGTGAGGTAATTATCCCAATATATATGATAAATTTAAATTTGTGAAATGGTAGTTGCACATTGGGTATGTATGGTTTCTGATAGAGTTTAATATTGGTGAATGTGTTATTTTCTTGTTCATTGAGAATATTTTGGGTTTTTGGATGATCTAAAATGATGTTTCATTGGTGTTCTAGTGGTGAGACATTTAAAATTATGGTATATTAATGTTCAATGGAAATTGGGGATGTCTATACTATAAAAGGTTGAATTAGAGATGGATTGAGGTACTATAGTATGTTTGGTTAGATCTCGTACATTTATTTGTTTTTTAGGGATATGCGAGAAATGATTTGGTGGAGTAGTACATATATAGTTATGGGACATATTTGGGTTTTTCCATCTCAAGCTGTGTAGGGAATCCATATGGTAGGAATGACACCATTTTCCATTAGAGGTGGTGAATCTTATTGAGAGTGAAATTTGATAGATTTATGGGGATATCATTCCATGTATGATATGAATTGAATGACATTCAAGAATCATGTCAGTGCTTATGTAGAGGATGTTTTTCCATGTCTAGTCAATGTGTTGTATTACAGATAGACTTTTCATTAGGGATATCATAATTTCGGTTTAATAGGGAGATTATATTGATACTTATATAGTATGCATTATTGTTTCAATTATTGGTTTACAATCCTTTCACCAAAACTGTAATGTTTTTTTCCGATCTATTAGTAGGTGTTCATGGTTGTATGATGATACAGGTGTGTGGTAAGATAATTTGTGATCTAGATCATCAATTATTACCATATAACATATTTAGATATGGTTTTCAGTGGATTTCATGAATATACATCACGATCAAGAATGAGTAAGAATGATTTAAGAGTGACTCATATTAGTGGTCTATTAGTTCATGGGGTGAGATCATGTCAATTGGAGATGGTGTTTAGTGATCCAATAGTGTATATACACTTGGTTTCTTGTTCAGACATTGTTGTGGGATCTTGTAATATTATATGATTTCTCTGGATTTTAATAAAATATGATCATGTGTTTTAAGATGTATTGAGAATGTGTAAATGATAATATAAAATAAAAGTCATCTAAATGATGCCTTATTGAATTTATGGATTAAATTTTGATATGGAGAGGTGGAAACAACCTTAAAATAATTATTCATAATACATTCTGTGGGTTATTTGACCACCTGATGATAATTTTTTATATTCAATTACTATGGTGGGGTGAAGCATGAATCAATATTTGTGATTGTGAGTGGATTATTATAGTGGGGAATATCATAAACATTAGATTGAAACAGTTGAAAACATTATTTTGTATCAAGATAGATGGGTTAGATTGAGAAGAATCTTGATATTTATGTTGGTGGTGAGTGACTGACTTTGTTTTTGGTGAATTGTTCAGTTCTATTTTTGGATTATCATAGTGAAAGTGATCTAAGATTTAAAGGGTGTAATATATTGAGGCTTATATGATTATATGATATTTTTAGGTTAGTTATAAGGGTTATAAAGAAATCAGGACTTCTAAGTGATAAAAATATGTATTTTTTGGAGTATTCAACACCCCATAGACTTTTTGATTGTATGTTTTTTGAGTTAGTTCAAATATTTAATGTGGACTTTGGTCATTTTTTGAATCGTGGTTCTAATAATGAATTCTTTAATGTTCACATCTTAAGAAGATGATTTTTTATATGGAATTACTCTCGGTTTTCTATACATTTTTACAAGATGAAGTTGGAGATTCTCTAGAGTTGAATGTAGTTGAAATTTGGGCTACATTATAATTTAATCCGTGAGCCAATGATCTAGATTTCAAAGACTCATGCGATTAAGATACATTAAAAAAACCTTTTTTATTACACTTTAAATTTTACCATGCTATATTCATTTGTATAGGTAGTAGTTTCACCTTTTCTTTTTCCTAGTTATTCTGTTTTATGTGTTATGGGGGTAGCACAAGATCTCATTTTCTTTTATTTCCTCCCCCCATTCATACCATAAAATACCCCTACCTATGGAATATTTTAGAATTATTTTTATGGAAATTTGAAATATGATAATTTTTTCTTTTCTTTTTTCTTGTATCCCATCATAAACCACTGATTTTTGTTCAATTTTTGAATAGGGTTTGTGTTTATTTCACCATCACAATGTGAAATTGTCTGAATGTGATGGGGATTTCATGTGTGGGATAAGAGGAGGTTGTGGGTGGATTAAATCAATTTTTTCATTTAGTTTTGGTCATATGATAATTTATAATGATGTTTTAGGAAACTATACATTTTAAATTTGAATAATTAATTATAAATTATTATTTATAATTTGTGCGTGGTTGAAGTGTGTGACAGGTTCCTTGGATAATGGTGAGGCTTTGATGGCCTTTGACGAGACTGAAAAAATCATAGAATGTTGTTAAATCCATGTTATATAATGGTCGAACCTATTATATGAAAAAATATGCATGATTATTTATGAGAATTCATGCCTACATAATGTCATGAGTTTTGGTATGGTGCTTAGAGATAAAGGATTCCCTGGGAAGAAGTGGTAGGATATAATTTGGCATCATACTGTTGGAATAATTTCTCCATTGCACATAATTTAATTAAGAGGGATCAATAACTATGTATTCAATAGGAAATGGTGTTATTATGGTTTAAATGAGTACTTAAGTAAATATTAGTTTATGTTTGGTGTTGTTGAATAGAATTCATTTAGATTCTAATGTTTGTAGTTAGGCATTGGTGGAGTTGTACTAGTAATGGTGGGTGAGTTAGAAATATGTCTCATCTTTTAGGAGTGAGAAACTCTTAAGGATACAAGATTCTCTTGGTGTATTATTTGTGAAGGGTGATTCCATTTGGAATATATGTGATGTGATATATAATGGTCTCCCCTATGTAACATGTTGATAATTCTCCCATATAATACATGAGTTGAGACCTAATGGGGGATGTGGGAATTTATAGAGGACATTCCACATAGATTTCAAGGGGGTATTTTGGTATAACTTGGGAAGGTCATTGGGTAGTAGAACCAAGAGTGGTTGTTTTGTACCATGCATTTATGTAAGGTTCAGGAAAATCCTATGAGATATGGTGTCCCTGAGGGGTAATTAAATATAGAAGGAATTAACTGTAAGAGACCCTGAATAGAATGAAGGAACCAGTGGATGTCATGATGGGTGAGTTAATTTGTTCAATAAGATGAGGGTAAAGATCTTGAATACCCATTTCCTTGGGATTAACTAGTTAAAATTGTGATGTGATACAAGAAATTCTTATATTACAAATAGTAGTGTGATGTGAATTATTATAGTGAGGGAGAGGATCTGAATTCCTGATCTCTCATTTATTGAGAATGCTTATATAATTTTGGTGGATATTTACTTTAAAAGTATTTTCACATTGAGTGTGACCCCTTTCTGGACTAGGCTTTGGTTGAGGGCGACCCCTGAAAGAGATGGGTTCAGATGTGATATGAGTCATGGATAATGGAACCTTCCTTGAGGGATAATGTAGTTGGTTTGGATGTGGATGTATGACCATGAAATATTGCATTTTCAAGTGTATTATTATTTTTATGAATCTATCCCTTGATTCTCTATGTATAGGATAAACATAGTGTGTTATGAAACTAGATGGATAAATAAATATATTTTAACATCGTATATATATTGGTAAGCTTAGAAAATATGTTGGCCTAGATAGCACAATGTGTCCTGATGAGAAAGTGTACCTTATCAGGTCTTGTGGGGTCCTTATTATTTCATGAATACTAGAAAAACATATTTATTTTTAAATTGATTTGGTAACGCATAAAAATTAATATATAGAAATATATTAGTTGTTCTTTTTGATGTTACCCAGAATATCACACCTCAACCTAGTCTATAAACATATACTTTTAAAAATTATTTTTTGTTCAATGAGATATAATTTAAATTATACTTACAAAAAAATCATATTAATATTACATCTAATGATTACATCACCCAACACAGAGATTTTATTTTATTTTCATTATATAATGACTATAAAAGTAATTTATTTTAAAAAATATGTGATCATTTATCCAAAATCATACTCCTAAACACTCCCTTATAGACTTAAAACAAGTTAACCATATATTTATAATCTTTGGAATGTAAACATAATAATGTGGTGAGATCAAGAATATATTAAGGAAAAAATTATCAACATTCCTTTATGAGTAAGATAATAAGTATATGAAGACACATTGAAAGGGAGTAATGTTACTATTAATATGAATATGGAACAATAATAGTTGTATATAAATAATTATAGGAAGATATTTAATCTCAACGGAACTAATACATACATAAAAAAGTAGTGTGGTATCAATAGATGATAAACCTGATCCATAAGCATAACCATAAGAACCTGATTATGATATATAATTGTTAAATTAATATAACTCTAAAAAATTAAATTTCAATTATGTACCTTAAGAATTTAATCTAATAGTAGGTATTGAGAAATAATACATGTAGCTTCTTAGGCTTGGAATGATCATATATTATACAATTGGATGTGTGATAAATCCTTCCTTGTACCACATTGGAATGGAATAAACACTTATGTGTACCTAATGATTTGGATAAATCATCATGTATACCATTTTTATTGGGATAAATCCTCCTATGTACTATTTTCATTTTGAACAATCCTCATTTTTTCCCTTTAGATTATGAAAAATCCCCTCATGCACTCTTTTCTTCTTGATAAATCCTACCATGTACCATTTTGATATAATGAGATATATACTTCTTTAATTCATTACTGAGTGATATAATACCCCACTAATCCTAATATATATATATTTACATTACATAATAAATATTTCCATTAGTAAATAAACCATATAAATAAAATATATTTTCAAATACCTTTCAAAGGAAATAATAAAATGAGAATATTAATAATTCCTATAATAAAAATGCTAATCCCCTAGAATATTAATGGGTATCTAAAGATATTAAATAAATATTTATATTAGTACCCATGAATATAGATAATAAAGTATATTATATTTTCAAAATATATAGAAACTATATATGATTAATTCAATAATTTTCCAAAATAACCAATGATTGTAATATAAGTGACACCCTTCAATCATTGTAATCCAGAATGGGGTGTTTAAAGAGGAAATGAATTTGAATAGAAATCATGGTTATCAACTGAAGATGATTAAGAAATATAATTGATTTGATAAATCATTTATCTATTATATATTTAATTTATTCATTTATTAAATCATAGATAATGAAACTATGGTTATATGAAGAATAGTTTAAATGAATGTTAGAAATTTTATCAGAAAAAATAAAGAAAATGACCCCTTTCCATTAAACCTGTTTCAAATAAAACTATTCTAATTATGTAAAAATAATTGACATTGTAAAATTATAATTATTGGTTAAAATAATTTAAATATATGGAAAATATATTCTTGTGAAATCATTTGTAAAAATATGTTTGGTTTTTGTATATTTATAGAGATATTCTAACTGAAAAGGCATAAATTTATTTTGAAAAGAAAATTTAAAATAAGATTAAAATATATCAATTAAAATATATTAAAACATAAATTAAAAAAGATAACTAATAACAGACTCCTGAAAACGACATAATTATTTTGTAGAGAAATCGGGGATTTAAAGATAAGGAAGATAACCATGATATGGAAAAAATTAATATTTGAAAAACCCTTTTATTTAAAATACATATCTTAAAAAAGAAAGAAAAAATTTAAATAATAGTGATGATACGTAATAGGATCACAATGATTATTGAATATTTATGTTACCCAAAATAGGGAAATTATTTTCCTAGAAAGGAAATATGCATATGGTGGGGAACAATCCATTTGAAAGAATGGGAGTTTCTCTTACCATTGCCAAAATAATAATTAAGAAATTATTTAGTCAAAGATGATGATACCAATGATATGAAGTAAACTCCCTATAAGAAAATGTAAATGTACATTATAAAAATGAAATTTATGTGTACCAAACTTTAATTAAGATAAAATGAAAGTAGCTAATTTATGACTTTGGAAAGAATAATAAGATTTATGAAATCTATTATGGAATGAGTAAACATTAAATTAAAACCCATTAAAATATGTTCTATACATTGATACTATAAATATAATTAACAGTGAGATTATTATCATAAAAAATTAAAAATATTTGTTAGATACAACATTATAACTAAATCAATTTTTATAATAGGAAATGTTTCTAAAGGAGAGAAAATTGGAGAAAAGAAACCAATATTGTGGACCAGATTCTATTTTTAGATGCCCATAATTCCTAAATAATATAGTTATGATCATAAGATGGCATCTTATAATCCCAAATGATAAATGATTAATTTATATGGATAATTTTTTTTTCATATTATATATAATTATTATAATGTTGAATCTTATTTTTATTATTTTGTGTGAAAATTTAACTGATGTCCGCTTATTTTTTTATTTTTAGTGATGGATGATGATATTGAAATTAAACGTAACAAACAAAAAATAAAATTTATAGAATTAAAAAAAGTAAATTTTTTCTCACTAACTTATAATAATATTTTTTTAATTCCAATTTTAATCCATGATACCATTTTATTACATAGTTCATGTAGGTTGTTAAACAGATCCAAATGTGAACAGATTATGTTTGAATGAGGGAGTATGATTAAGGAATTGTATAATATAATTATAATATAAGATTAATTATATTTTTTTATATTTATTGAATCATTTTAATAGTTTTTATAAAAAAATTGATCAAGATGAAAAATGAAGAAAAATAATTTCTTAGAGGTGATAGTGTGCACAATACACGATCAAAGAATTTTTTTTATAAGAAGTTTAGATAGAATTAAAAAGGTTTAATACATTAAGCTAACCAAAATATAGAATACAGTTAATAAAATGGTAACTATATTACTATTTTCAAGGGATATTTGGAAGACAAAGAATACGAATAAAAACATAATGGCTGATTAATACTCACTTTGGAACCGTTAACATTTTCCCAAATGTATCTTTAAAAATAAATGGAATAGGATAACTAATTTAGATTAGATCCATGTGAAATTGAAATATTATTCTTTTAGGAGAAGAGTCATAGAGTTTCTGGATGAAATTATAGGTAATTGATTTTTCGTGATGTTTTGTAAGTGTATCTTTTTATAAATAATCAAAATGGATGTTTTGTTAACACCTATAATATTTACATAATCATATGACACTACTCATGGGTTATTGGTTCTAAAAGTAAAACATTATAGAGTGTGGGGAGGAATATGTTTTATAAATCCTCCATCACTATTTTTCTATCATTTTTTGAACATTTTTCAGTCCTTTTACTTCAATTTTTATATGATTTACCATTCTTGTTTTTACATTAAAAACAAGTTTTTACCCTACTTATTTATTTGTTATGAAAATTATAAGTAAACCCTTCTATTCATTTATGTTATAAACCTAGAAGTAGTATTAATATTATATATTTATATTTATAATGTGTATAAAACTTTATTTTAAAGTAAAACATTTAATATATATGAGAATTAGTTTTTTATAAAAATGATGTTTTAAACATTAAGTGGTCTTAATCTAAATTATTAACAATTTCTAAAAGAAATATTTTTAATGTATATATATATTGGATTAAATATTATGTTGATTTAATTTTGGTAAGTGTTTAATTTTTTTTATAAGATAAAAATTAAAAAAATTAATAAAACAATTATTTAAAGACAACAATTCTACCATTATTATAGTTACTAACATTATTCATTGTAATAATATAATTATTCCTAAAAATGAACATTTAATTGATAAATAATATTAAAATAGTGAAAATAAATTAGAAATTCCTTTATTCGATTTAATTATATCATATATTGAACAATTATTTTTTAATATAATTAAATAAAAATAATTATTTAAATGAAAAATATTACTTATGTTTCGAAAACATTAAATAAATGATTTATATAGAAAAAATAATATTTTAAAATTATTTATTTTAAAGTATATATATATATTAAAAATGGTTTCAAAAAATGTTATATCAAAAGTGAAAGGAATCTAAACATAATGTATGAGCTCATGTATCACCTCATATACTGAATAAATGTATTTCATCATGTTATATGTGTTGAATTTAATCACATAATCCCACTTATAATACACCTTCACGACATGAAAATTATTTCCATGATTTGATAGCCCAAACTAAATGGGGGTTTCATAGAATGACCACTTATTTTTCTTCAAATGAGACTCTCTACTTCCAATACATCACCCCATGTCACCTTCCAACACATCATGTCATTTCATCCTTCATCCCATCCTTCATCAAATTGAATCCATTACATTTTTTTGACCATACATATGGGTAAATCCCCCAACAAGTTTTCCCTAACATTTATTTAAGCTATATACATGTTAACATCTTAAAACCATCACATTGTGGTGATTCTCCCCCACACAGTGATCTCTAGTAACCCATACTTTTGATATTTTATCCTCAAGCATAAAATAATACTAGATTAACAACATATTCAACCCTTTACCCATACATCACAACATGGAAACCTAAACACATGAAAATACTATTAATACCAACATAACCATTATTATATAAAATTAAACTAGAGACACTATCTTGAACCATCCCATTTTGGATGTATCTATAGAAATCCATTTTATATACACACCCTTTTGAAAAAAAAACCAGTTGATTCATATGTAGAACTCATGCAAATAATTCCATTAAAACTCAATGAACTACATACCCAAAACTCTTAGAGATACACCTATACCCACCGTAATCTCTCAAGACATGGTCAAAACTTTTATATCAAAATCCATTGACCACATGGCTTGAATCTAAATCGATCATCTATTCGATAAAATTTAAAAAAATTGGTAGCCATTATTTTATATCATTTTGAAAAACATGAAAAACAATGTGGGAATAATGAAGCACTATAGAAGGGATATCCAATCATCATTTATAGAATCAGACCATAATTGTTTGTGAGTTTAATCTCATGTGATGAATAATATATTATAGGATAGAATATGATAATGGATTTCAATAAAAAAATATAATTTAGATAAATCATAGTGGTAAAAAATTTGGAAACTAGCTTAATTTGGCCTAAGTTTACATAATTTAACACATCTATTTTCATGGAGAATTTTGTTTTTCTGTGAATTTGAGCTCTAATTATAGAAAGCTCACATATTTTATCTTATAACATTAAAATTTTAAATATTTGAATACATTATTAAATATGTGTATTTGGGTGTTTAATTTCAAAATTGTTCTCCATGTTAATTCTCTACATTTTTTAATAGTAAATACATTTTTATGATATTTTTATTCAATTACTTTTTCTAAATCTATTACTTCATAAATTATTTTTTTTCATTCATTTCATAAGTTTTTTTGTCAAATTATTTTTAATATCATTTTTGGAATTCAATTCAAAACCGGGGATATTAATTCCTTATTTTTATGCAATTTTTTTTAAGAATATCACTATATAAGGATTTTTTTTTATTTTATATCCCCCTTGAACATGAAACAGGGATCATGAATCTAATACTATAAATTGAATTCTACTATTGTAAAAGAAACAATTAATATTATTTCAATTGTGAATGGAACCTCCCATGTATGTGACCATGAAATAGAAACAATCTTTCATTTCTATCCCCTTAATATCATGAGGTGTTTTTATTTTTTTACTTCCATAAAACTCAACCTAACATGATACAATGAAAATGGTTCGAAACCAAGAACATGACCATGTGACTATAAATTTTTTCATACTACATTGTGGTTAAGAGTTAAAATATGAACCTCTATAAAGTTTTTATTATTATATGATTTAAACTACCTAATAATATTCCTACTAAATTTTTATTACAAATAGATCCATTAGTTTTCACTAAAACAAAACATGATTTCAAAAGTTCTAGAATAGGCCTTTTTTAGTGAAAGAAATGAACTGACTACCTCAGTGCGGTTAAAAGGACAATACTTTTATCAATGAAAATAAAATCCCTAGAAAAGAATTATTTTATCATTTTATTTAAAGCACTAAAAAAATGAAACCATTTATCAGTAATTTTATATAGTGCTGATAAAGATTCCTTAATTGGAGCTTTAAAGAGCACTTATAAATGATTCCTTTATTGATTCTTATACGATAAATGATAAAGGGTATCATTATTTCTGATTTAGAAGCACTAATAAATACACCTTCATCAATAGTTTAAAAAGAGCGGATATAGGATTCCATTATCAACACATATAGAAGAGATGATAAAGGTGGAACTGTAGTGTGATGCTATATCACACTAACGCACAAAAATCTAGTGATGGGTGCTATAACAAGATGTTATGTCACACTAACACACAAAAATCTAGTGATAGAAATAATGAATTTAAATGGAAAACAATTTCTAACACAAATACAACAACAAATTATATTATAGATTATGTCACCTTTTCATAAATTAATGTAGATTTTGAATAAAAAGGTGAACATAGTGTCATAATAGTTACACCTTGAGTCTAATTGAGGTGTGAATAATTCCCATATTCTTAAAATGACATATTGGTCATTTTCATAAAGTAAAAAATCTATATAAATTCTTTTTCATGGTTTTGAGTATGTTAGTATTTTTCGTAAAAATTAATGTTATTTTTGAATAAAAACATTCCCTTATAGTCATATTAGTCACACCATGCATTAGATAGAGGTGTAGATGATTCCAACATGTCAAAAATGAATTATGGATCATTTTATTAAATTACCAAAATAATACAAATTATTTTATTGTTTTTGAGTATGTAAGTTTTTTTCACTAAAATTAATGTCAATTTTGAAAAAAAAGATGTAATTAGAGTCATACCGATCACACAGTGCATTAGATTAAGGTGTTGCTGCTTTATACATGTCCTCTGTTCCTCATGGATCAATTTAATAATATATAAAAATAATAAGAATTATTTTCTTTGGATTTAGTATTCCACCATTATTTTTTACTAAAATTTCATTTCAAACTAGAAAGATGCACTTTGAACCATATTGGTGGAATCATGTGTGGGTTTTACATGGGACTGATTCATACATTTCACATATGAATATTGAATAATTTTCCCAAATTATCAAGACAATCCAAGTTTATTTTCTCAGTTATTATCGAGTGCCACTTTTTTGTATTAAAATATTGATTTTAAATTGATAACAGATACTTGGAGTCACACTTGTCTTTTCGTGTGTCAGATTGAGGTGAAACTATTTCTTATATGTCATAAATGAATTATGGGTCATTTTTCTAAAGTACCAAAACAATTTGAATGTGTTTTCATGCTTTTTAGTATGTAATTTTTTCAATAAAAGTAATGTCTATTTTGAATAAAAACATGCAATTAGAGTCATATCGATCATACCATGCATTAGATTTAGGTTCTAAATATTTTTTAATTGCCCCAAATGATATATGGATATTTTTTCTAATGTATCAAAATAATCAGAATTATTATCCATGGTTTTGAGTACACCATTTCTATTTTTTACTAAAATGAAATTTTTAACGGGAAACACGATACTTGAGATATAAAAGTGGAATTGTGTGTGGGTTTGACTTGAGACCAATTCATATAGATCAAAAAATTAATTATTAATCAATTTAAAAAATTATCAAGAAAATATTTGTGTGTTTTTTTGTTTTTATTGAGTGACACTTTTTTTAAAAAATATCAATTTTAAACTGATAACGGTCACATGGAGTCATACCAGTCGCACTATTCATAAAATTTAGGTGACAAGGATTCTTACACATCACAAATGACTTATATATTGTTTTCATAATGTAAATAAAAAACCTGATTTTTTCATTTTTGAGTATGACAGTTATTTTTCTCTATAAAATTTATGTCAATTTTGAAAAACAAGGATGCACTAGGACTGATACTGGTCACAATATGTGTCAGATTGATGTGTGGATGATTTTTACACATCCTAAATGACTTGTGGATCTTTTTACTAAAGTATAAAGTATTCATAATGTGTTTACATGATTTTGAGTAGGCCACATGTTTTTTTTTCTAAAATGCCTTTTTAAACTTGAAACACACACTTTGATCCATACAAGTGGCATCATGTATGGGTTTGACATGAGATTGATTTATACACATCAAAAAGGAATTATGAATCATTGTCACAAATTATCAGGGAAATTTGAGTGACTTTTATAGGTTTTCAGAACGTGAAACTTTATTGTATTAAAAGACCAATTTTAAAATGATAATAGAAATTTGGACACTAAAAATCTATAATGACCATGATATATCAATGCTTATTTCCTCCAATTTATATTTCATAAACTTGTTTCCTTTAGTGGTTTATTTCACACATAATTATTCAAACATTTATGTTGGATTAGATAACTCTTTAATTATTGGGATTTTTAAAAAAATAAAATCTATAACACTTGTGTAGAAATTAGATATTACAACATAGAATAATCGTACATGTGGATTACAGCCCTGTATAAAATCACATAAATAAGTGATGATACACATTATTTACATAAAAACTTAAAACACTTGCACAATGTATCTTTTCATAAGTGACATATTTTATGTGAACTTTTAAACAAATTTTCACAATCAAAATCATGGTATGATACTCATTTTACTTCATTTCCCAAAAACAATTAATGTTTGCAAGACAAAAATTTGTATTATCCAATTCCTCATTCTCCAACTCAGTCTTTGCCACTTACTCCTGTTCAACATTAGTATCTGAATCCAAATCTACCTCTTATTATGCTTCCACATTCACCTACACATCCACATGTCCATATCCCTCCAACTCCACCTCCACCTCAACCACCCCTTATGCTTCCTCCTTCCACCTCCACATTAGAAATTTCCAAAAAAAAATATTGTTTGATGTTCAGAGATTCTAAAAAATGTATTTCCTATATTATACTTCTCCTTGAGAAATTCATCATAAATAATATATAATAATTCTAATTATACTAATTCACAACCCAAATATCTCTCTAAGGTCATAAATTTTTCTATATTACAAACATTGTATGTAACCACCTGAATTTTTTATTGTCATACATTCTAAAAACATTATGCTTCCCTCACTTCTTTAAATAAATTTTATTTCTTCTATTCAGTATCTAGGTTATTATTAATCATGATAATATCAAGAAAATAAAGTTAAAAAAATTTATTATGAAATATATTTAAGGAAATTTTAATTACCTTTGATAATTACCAATTGGGGGATTTTGGTATTTTTATGATTTATGATTTATCGCACAAATTTGAAAACCTAATTGCTTCCTCATTCAAAGTAAGTTTTAGAGAAGAAATGATATAGGGATTAATGAATCGAAACCATGAATCACACGGTCTTCCCTTTATAGAGTTGTGATATAAATTCATGCACAAAATATGAATAGTTATTAAATTTAATAAACATATTATCTCACTATTTAGATGGATGTAATATATAAATCTACCTTATGTATATATTCAGAATTGATACACCCATACCTTCAGGATTGAGAATACCATTCAGAGTCTCAAGACCTATTCTGTATATCAATGAATCTCCATAAAAAATTTATCTTATTCAATGAAATAAATATTTTTATCTTTAAATATAGTCTATTCATGAAGTTCTAATGAAAAAAAATATTTCTCTGGAACTGGGGAGGAGAAGGTACTCTCAAAAATTCATTTTATTTTCTTAGTCAGTTCATTATATTTTATTGATTCTTAATTTCATTACTCCACTAATTTATCCATTTGTACTATGATACATCACATAAGTCCTTTTATCATCAATTGTTACATGTTTTTCATTTTACTTTTTTTAAAGATGTACCTAATGCTTCTTTATAATATTAGACAGACATGATATTGAAGATCCAATATAAGCTTTGACTATTGTAAATTTCAGACCATAGATTTGAATAGGTAACTCACCAGTCAGATCAAAAGATACCTCAGTCACCACTCTCATGTGATCATTGTGCGGTATTGATTGTGTATATGGTCTCCTACATTATTAATCATTATACATAGCCATAACAGAAGAATGTGGTAGTTGAAAGATACAAATCACACACAACCCTACCCTATAGAATGTGAGAAATATAAAGTTATTAGAAGTTTTTTTGATTAAAATTTAGATTAAAGAGTAATGAAAAATTTGATTAGCCCAGGTAAGGTATGTGGTTGGTTGGAATGACAACCCTCAAAGCTAGTGGGATCATTTGGTTTATGTGTGGATCTTTTCTCTACTGTTTGTTTTCTTTGTTTCTTATAAATTAGTCTAACAAACTAGACCAAAACATAATATATTATGGTGAGTTTATCTGTGTCTGTAATCATCTCACCATATTATATATATCTTCTTTTGGTTTTACCTTCTTGAAATATGTTCTAGAAGTGACACCAAAACATAATCCTCTAAATCGGCCATATTTCTCAGGCTACATCAAAGCTATTAAAACTAGCTTGTCTTATTATATGGTCATAGTCGATTCATGGGTCTAAACCATATAATAAATATGAAAAAAATAGATATTTTTATGCATTATTGTCTTAAATCAAAATTAATTACAATTATATAACACTAACAAATGCTTCCAATCCTATTTTTATGTTTTCATTAACTAATTTACCCTCCTTATTTACAAGAGCCTCCTTCTATACCCCATGATGTGGGATGGAAGTGGCTTTATATTTTGATTCATAAATATAAATATATATATATATAACGGACATATGTTGTTTCATATCAGATAATTAAACTTTTATTATTGATTTAAAATACATACAAATTTTTTCTATAATGAAGTGTACCCCATCCTTTCATTATGATAGGGGCACATCGGTATTGATGCACATTCATTATTTTATAAAATATTTTTTTATTTCATAAAATAATACTTTCAATCATGTAAGATAAAATAAGTAATGTCAAATAATACATCATCGACTATAATGCACCTGAAAGGATTTATCATTGCAATAATTGATGAAATAATTCCATCTTTCATGATTTATAATGTTTGTATAACTAAGTAGTGATTCGGGACTTATTTTCCCCTTATCATTTATAAGATTTTATTTCATAATAAGAGTTTGAAATCCTCTTTGGGATTTTCAATTAAATATTAATAAAATGTATTTCCTTCATTACAAGTTGGACATGATTCCATGAATCAATATCAATAAGCACATTTTTCCACATTATAAACCTAATATAACTAATGAAAATTGGCTTGTTGTGGTAAATAGGATAGCAAAATTGATTCCAAATGACCTCAAATTTTATACCTTGAATTCATTCCTTGATAATTTCATTCACTTTTGCAATAATTCGTCGTTTCTTTTGGTTAACATGTTGTGTATCCCCAAATAATTCCACAGTTTCATCATCAAAATAATGTTAATCCTCAAGATTGGTAACATTATCATGTGCATAAGACATTGTCTGCATGATAAGTCAAACATTTTTTTGTCTTGGATAACAAAAACAAAACACACTCCAAGATTACAAGTCCACATTTACATGCTTATTGTAATAAAATTGTCACTATCTTAAATAGATATATAATACATAAATACACCAGTACAACTAACCTTCATTACCTTTATTTAAACCATTTCCATATGTTTATTTTTTTCCATACCTTGATGATGGATTGGACTCCATATATCAAAGTATCCTTAAAACCATCATTGTGAATCCATAGTTCACTAATGAAATACATAATAAATGGTTATAATTTTCTTTTTTGTTTGAAATTTACCTCTAATGTTTTTTAGAAACCCACCTATGTTTCTTGAACTAATATAAGAAAAAGGCATCCCATACAGTTTACTTGTCATCATTTTAGATGAAAACTTTTCATATTAGTTCACGGAATATAGAAGATATGGGGGATGAGTCTCATGTAATGAAATTTAATAATAATTTTTTGGGAGATGAATGTAGAGTTTCCATTGAAGTTAAAAAACCTTTAATGAAATTTTTATCATGGATTGAAACATAATTCATTAAAATAATGAAATAATGAACATTCAAATCTGTACGCCTTCTACTCAAAGTCATTTAATTACACTTAAAAAAATTATTATTTCCCACTTCATCTGAAATGTTTCAATTTTTGTAGGTCTTTTAGAATACACAAACATTTTGTGTTATTGATTTTAGGAGGATGTGAGATCATGAAACCAGTCATTTCTATAAGCTACTAAGAGAACGTATCCTGATGATGAAGCTGAAAACATGGCTAGAGAGATCTTCTAATTGAGATAGAAATGCCTTTTATATTATGATTAGATAAATCAGCATTTTATGATTCACATCCAAGTACGATTAACTATGGAGTTATAATAGGATCCATTGTAACCGAACTCAAGAACCCATAAAAATTCATTCAATATTTTTTGATTAATTTTTTGGTGTCAATTTCTGTGTTCCTGGAAAGTGTAAAATGTGAAGGATGAATGTCTGAATGATTTGATGAATGAGTTAGAATATTTATTATTCAAATATATGGTAGTGACTTTAACAATGACTAAACAATACAATATTAGTAGGATGTATGTCATCAAGGAACATTGGAACAAAATTTATGGTAAAAAGCATAGTTTCAAATAGGTATTCGAATACATTGACAAGAGATAGAAGGAAATCCAGCATATAAGTATGGATTAAATAAAAATAGTGATGGGTAGTTGTACTGAAATGTTGAAGTATTATATATTTGGTCCAAATTGAAACAATCTTCATGTAAGATTCATTCAATTGTTTACTTTTATGCATGGAGTGTATTGTATTGTATATCTATATTACCAAAAGGAATACATATTTAAACAACAATATTTGTGAAAACTATGGTCCTTTTTTATGAAAACTTATTTATGTCGATTGCGACAATTATTTGTTGTATTCTTCTTTCCCAACAATGGATGGAGATGAAGTTCGTAGTGGTCTTGTATGATACTGGAATTAGTTGACATGGTATGGGTGGAATTGTGTAGAAATAGGTAAGGGAGACATATATATATATATATATATGTATATATATATTATTCATAAATAAAATTTTAACTAATTACCATTTTTTCACATGCTTACTTATAGATTATATTTATTTTAATAACGTTATGAATATTTTATAATCTTAATCTTAGGTGAAATTTAATATACTCATAAATAATGAATATATAGCCTCTGCATCCAATGACCATCAACAAGTGAAAAATAAACAAGGATTGTACCAGTCACTATAAAAGAACCTTTCCTAGCTTCATATATAGGAAACTCATCCATAAATAATCTACCAATCATATCTAATGACCCTTCCTAAAAGGAATATCTCAAAATGATCATTAGAGGTTCCCCAACTAACCACATTAGCAGAAATGTCTCACATCAAAGATGAAATAAGGATTAAAGTGTACTAGGAACTTATTTTGGCGGAATCACTCAATAAGACTCCTTAATTGAATAGGAATTAGAATACATCCACTCTAATGGTCTTGAAGAAATGAATCTCACACCACCTACAGTCGATATCACTTCTATCTACTCAAGTATTTCTCAACTTCTAATTTTAAATATTTTTTTTAATCCACCATTAGATCCCATCAATAATATACATCACCTTAAAGCGTTAATTTATCAAATTATTCATAGTATTGATCAATAATTATTTACTATTATAAATTAAATGAATATCTTCAATGAAATCGTAAATTTATTATTATGATATATTATTATAGAATATTAGGGGAATCATATATACTATATGTTCCCATAATTGCAAACTATACCACATAGCTTGAAGTAGATATATTGTTATCTCTAGTACATGAGAATCAATATACCTTCTAGAATATAGTGGGTGTTCATTGGCTACTTTTAATGGAGATCTAGGGGTCATATTGGTGACTTATTCTATATTAATTTATAGATTAACATAATTTTCCCATTTCAAAAAACAATAATATTCCAAAAATAGGCACAAAATAATCTATATTAGAAGTAACCCCCTTCCCCTATCTACCATTCATTCCATTTTTAATAAGTCTTTTCATACATTAAATGTAATAAAAAATATGTTAGAAGCATTATTTTAAATAGAAGTATGGAACAACTTATTAATAGTATAGATAATGGGGGTTGCTAGAAAAAATCAATCACATAATAATTTATATATACCTAATCATCACTAATAACAAAATCAGAATATATTATTTATTTCATGATAATATTTCTATTCTTATAAATATATAATTGATTTTTGGAATAAAAATTAAACCCATACACATATGAACAAGAAATATCATATATTCTTAACAATTCCTACCTATAAACTCCAAAATAAGAGGCATGATACTCGGAATGATAGTTCAAGGAAAAAATAAATGAAAAATAACCCAAAATTCATATGGTAACTCTAGTATCCAATATAATTATTCTATCTAGACAAATTTATGGATTACTTGTTATATATGGATGGTTTTCCCTTTTGAATATAATCAATACCAATATCCCTAGTTTCACTATGATTCAATTATGTAACATTTTTTACCTAGTATAACAAAACAGTTCCCAATTCAAGTTAGCACATCACCTCACACACACTTCCTAATAACTAATGTGTTATGTTCATGCTAAGGGATATAGATAATATTACCTTTACAGTATCTTGTGGTGAGAAATCTATTTTATTTATACATAAAATAACATACACATATGTTCACTAACCTTACCATATGAAAATATCCTTCCCTTTTTTAGAAACTATTTTCTATAAAGTAAAAAAGATGAAATATAACCTCAAATTTTATTTTTTTGCTGAGGAGATGAGATGGAGGGAACTTCATGATTAAGAACAACAAAAAAATAAAAAATAGTGATCCCAGAAAATAAAAAAATGATAAAGGAAAAGTAGAAAATAACACATATTAGATTCTAAAATTGATTTGTTCGAGGGGAACGTAAAGGTATCTCACTTTTAGTAGGGGATTTTCGTGAGAGCTTGATAATCACAGGTGATTGAGTCATGGTTAGTGTTCTTTTAAATAGATCTGGGACAGTTTTAATATTTATTTTTAGGAAAGCACTGACAATGATCTATTTTATCATGGTTAAATTAATTAGTACTGAAAAAGGCATATTTATCAATTCTTTTTTAGGAATGATAAAATACTTCTTTATCAATGGTAATTTTTTAGTGATGATAAATATTTTTTAACAATTTTTTTTAGCATTGATACTGATCGATCTTTTTCTACACTAAAAAAGCAATGATAAATATACCAGTTATCATTGCTAAAACTTTAGCCCTGATAACATATTTATAATTAAAATTATTTAAATAAATTTGTTATAATTTTATAATTATTTAAATATATATATTTAATGATTTAAATTTTTATAAATTCTAAATTAAAAATTTATTATTAATTTTTAATAATTATAAATATATAAATTTTTAAATATAGTAAATATGCATTTATAAATATATTTATTTATAAATTATTATTTACCAATAAATTTCTATCAATAATTGGGAATATATAATCTTAAAAACAAACATTTTAAAAATCAGTGAAATTGAATAATTCAAATTGAGTACACTTGGAATATATTGAAAATGGATTTGTTTTAATAATTGAAAATAAATTATTTAAAATATATGGATATATATATATGTTGATGTAAATATGACTACATATTGAAAATAATAAAACATGGTAAATAAATAAATATATAAACAAATTACTAAAAATTATCAAATTAAAAAAAATTAAATACCCTAAGTGTAATAGAATTAAAAATATATAAATAAAATTTACTAATTAAAAACATAACACATTAAATGTATCATATAAAATGAAATTATAAAATATACTGAAATTTGAAAATTTTCATAAATAATATTTGTATTTTTATCCTTACATTTCATAAAAATGTTTTTGTGGGTGATTTAATATAAAAATGAAATAATTACATATATATATGTACATAAAATCAATGTAACACATGAAATTTGAAATATGTTAAATTGAAAAATCAAACAACCCTAAAATGAATATAACATTAATATATTTGTAACAAACATTTTATTTATTATATAAATATAGATTTAATATATATTATATATTATTATATATAATTAATATATATGTGTTATACTTATTAAATTTTACTAATAATTTATTCATTGATATATTTTAAAATAATTTTTTTAATTGTCGATTTTTTATTTTCTTGTTTAATATTTAAAATCTATGCATTTTGTATATCAATATTTAATATATACTATTTATTAATATTTATAATCTATATATATGTATGTTAAATTTAGTCATTTTCATTAATAATTATCTAATTAATAAAATGATTATTATATTTCTTAATTAAATCATTTGAAATTTTTATTTGTCTAATTATTTTATTTTATTCATTTTAAGTATATATATATTTAATATATAATATTTTTTAATTTTTGAAATTTATATACATATATATATTAATTTTATTAAATTTTATGAATATTTATTTAATTAAAAAAATTGTTAAAAAAATATTTTTCCTTTTTTAATTATTTGATTTTATTGTGGACTATTTTCAGTGATAATAAAGAACTGATAAAGGGTCGCATTTATTAGTGCTAAAATAAAGCATCGAAAAATGTGTCCCTTTATCAGTTCTTATACAGATGAACTTTATTAGTGCATTTGGCTAGCACTGATAAATGCCAGTAGTGTAAATGAAATGTTTTTCAGTAGTGTATATACAATAAAAGAATGTGCTACCACTATTAACCAATATTCTACCATAGGGCATGAATCTTATCCACTTCATGAAGATAGATATTGTGGTATTTCATTCCACCAATAAGTATACTACTACCATACCTAGAACTGGATAATGATTATAAGGACAAGATCATACGAATCCCTATCATGTTATATAATATTTAGACGACTTGAGATACACTATTTTGTTAGATATAGGTAGTAAACTTATATTTTAATTTATTTTAGACATATAAGATGATGAAGGTTAATAGACATATTCAGATTCAATATAAAACCCCAAAATGGGACCGAGAAGAAATCAATATACAATAGATATTCACTTCTTAAGAATCATATAACCAAATAATTATTTTTTTTGTTAGTTTTTTGATGTTGGGATGTGATAATATACTAGGTGATTATGTTTTCAAGAAGAAATAAATTCATGAAGAATTGGAAGTCATTTCACAATCACTAGATGAGGAAGGAAATTTGAGTTAAGAGATGAACAAGATGATGGTGCCTTATTGAAAATTCAAAGATGAAAAAGATAATCAATCAATTATATGTAGTGATGAGAATTAAAATATTCAAGATATATAATTATTCCTCGTAGTTTGAATGATGATCTTAAATTTTGGATGATTGTGTTTTCAAGTGTTAAATTCCTGAATAAGGGGTCCGGATTTTTCCCCAATTGGGTGGCCACATATCATGATTTTTTATGTGAAAATAATGCTCGATGAGGTACCATTATGAAATCTAAGAATAAAGTGCCATACGATGGTGTCAACTAAATCATATCAAAGTTTTGTCTAGATGAACTAAAAATGATTCCATGATTCAACACTAGATTATTGGTTCTTAGGATTGTTCACATGAGCTACATAGGTTGAGGCAAAACCAATATTATTAATGGAATAAGAATTTTGTCTATGAAATTTATCAATCAAAGGAAAATATTATTCAAATTTGAATGCAAATATGGGTGACTGTGTGTAGTTTTGTTTACAAATTTAGAAAGTACCATAGTGATACTGATAATTAGTGTTAGTCTTGATGAATGAGACATGATGAAAATGGGTTTGCCTAAATATATTTTAATAAAATCTAACCAAATCATTTCAATGAAACATATGAATGTTTTTATGGGATTTTTAATTTGAGTTTCATGAGGTAGTCATGTATGGAGATTAATTTGTTGACTTCCAGTAAGTAATTGGGAGGTTGGAGAGTTTCGCCAAGATTTTTATTCCTTAGATTTAGTGTATAAAAATTTTCAATCTATGTTATATGGAATATTTTCTTACAATATTCATGTGTATAAATTTCCTAGAAGAAGTTATTATAATAATTATTAGTGGAATTAAATTTTAGTGAAAAAATAAATTTTAGGATAAAATTATGAGACCTCTAAAAAATAGGTATTTTTTTAAAATAACCATTGAATAAAAAGATTTCTCTAAGATAGAAGTTGTAATAATTTTATTTAAATTTTCCTTATAAGAATATTAATTATGAATACTTAGTAACTATACTTCCTATAGGGAATAAGTAGAAAAATGAGGTGTAAATTTTCTAATTGGATATTTGTTTCCCTATCCTACGAATTCACAGGAACTTAATGAAAAACACTTTTGATCATTTCATGTGGATGTAGTTACTATTATATTTCATTTGTAGTTTCTTTTAAATAATTTGTGGATGGCCTCCATAATTAGGGAATCCCCAGACATGATAATCAATTCTGATTCTAGTAGATGGGAACCACCCCTTCTTCTTATTTTTTTTATCACTATGTTGTTCTTATTCTTACTATAAATATATTTAGGTTTTTTTTCAATTTTCTTCTTTAGTTTTGTGTTCTCATACCACCGGAAAAATGAAGACACTAAATGTATTGAATTAATTGTGTCTTTTTATTATAAAAATTATTTTTTGATATAAATTCAATGTGGCAGTGATTAAAACATGGAATTTATACCATAAATTTATTCTTCAAAATTAATAATAATATATAAATTATTCTTTAACATGAAGTGGTGTTTGGTTAAATAAACCGACATTAAATATAAGAACTTCTTACCAATTCTTAATACATAATAAATCTTATAGTTACAAAGTGAAATAAATTTTTTATAGTGTTTTAAGAAGACCTTTAGATGATGTTTATCAAACATCATTAGATATCAGCAAATTTATAGAAGTGGATATTGATCACATTTTGATGATGTTGAATGATTTTTCATCATTTGAATTGAATATTTGAAAAGTTAAAAAATGATTTGAATGATTATATTGAGGATTATTTTTTAATTCATAAATGGAATGAAATTATTATTATTCTATCCAACTATTTTGTTACACATTTATTAAAAAACATCCAACCATGTATTCAAAGAATTTATATCAAGACCACAAGTGTGGGATGGGACCTCAACCATATTGAATAGAAAAATCATAGAGCTCTCATGGAGGCCTGTGAGTGTGTGAGGTCTTTCATATCATCCACATAAAATGCATAGCATTCCCCCAATGGTTCATAGATGTCTTCAAAGTGGGTCATAGAATGGTGTGGTACAACATATTTTGGTGTGTGTGATGTGCTTATAGGTCCCAATCCTTATTTTATCTCTAGAATACACAAATGTAGATTATATTAATCATAAATAGAATTCATGTGTCGAACCGATGTAGGACTATTCGTATTCTAGTGTACTAAACCAACATCTAAAAGATTTGTGATGAATTAAATTAATACTTTGAGATCTCTTTGACCTATATAACTGGGGATATACTGCTATCAACCAAATAGCTTCACGGTACCGTCTAATATTGATAGTAAATCTCAATAACATGATGATTTTTTAGGACCAACAATCTTTATTGTTAGTCCAAATGGATATAAGGTACTAGATCATTTCAAGAACATTTATGAAATATTCATCATGAATGCATGAGAAGGTATTGGTAATGTTTATAGATATTATTCCACTGAACAATCCCAAGAATAATTTTCAATTTCAAGAATCCATCATGAATCTCTATGGAATATCATGAAAAATAGTCTCTAAAAAAGATTAGGTCATGGAATGTTTCATTGGCATGTATCATTTGAAGTTTTAATTTTCAATGAGAAGGTATATATTTTTTGGTTTCACATACCAGGAGTTTGAGAGAGTGAGGAAGGTCACATACTGATTTGGTTTCGGTGCAATGAATGGTTTTCCAGAAATATCAAATATCTATAGCAGTGGAAGAAATATATAAATACCGTGGCCTTCAAACATTTCCCATATAAACCAAATTTTTATCAAATCATAAAGTGGGATATGTAGAATGATAAAGTAGTTTGTTTATTTCATATTAATAGATTAATATTTTGTGATACTCTCTCATATATCAATTATATCACATGAAACAAGTTCATGAAAATCATGTGACGTGTTGTTACACAGATGTGAGAGTTCTAATGTAATATAAGTAATATGAATATCAATGACCTCCACGTACTATTTTTATCCATGTGAATGAAGTATAATAAAGTAACATATAACATGTACACTTATACGAAGAAGAAATAAGAGAGGTTCTATGTGGTCCAAATACCCAATGATGATAGACATTGGGACAATTTCATTAGGTATTGGATTTCATGAGGAAAATTATGGAAAGGGCCATGGGATAATCTTGCATGAAATATTATATATGATTAAGTTCATGGGAATGTGTACAAAGTAATTATGTGACCTAGGGTTTTTTGATGATGTTATGTAATATTATAGTAACTATGTTCATAAAGGGACTGTTATTATTTAATGAAGTGGAAGTATAACAGTGATAAAATAATGATTTTTCCATTTTCATTGCATGAAGAAAACATACAAAAGAGTTTTGATAACTACATACATTAATAATTTTTATATGAACTATTTTGTGAAGAAGAAAGTGAGCTTCACTTGATTGAGATGTGTTAAACGGAAAGATAATGAATGTTACAAGGATGATATATGAGTTTGTATTAGTGGTGTATCATTAGGTGAAAAGTTCTGCTAATTGAACATATGAAATTACAACAATTATTCTAGAGAATATTTATCTCTGTCGACTTGAAAAAGAACAATTCTAATGTGTACACAATAATGGTAGGTAAAAATAGTTTAAGTCCTTTTCATAAGTGGTTGGGAAGTACACTATATAACTGTTGGGATGACCATATAAATAAATAATGAAAACCCATTTTGGGAGAGATCTTAAACTAGATGGAGTTAGTATAAAGAACATTTTTTTGAAGAGAGTCTAATGATTACATCAGGATATTACCCACTATAATTGTTAGTGACTTGGAATTATGGGTATTTTTCTGTCCTAAATTACCTGAGATTTTCTATATCTCTAATAATTTATCTTCATTATTTCACAATATATGTCTCAGATCATCCCAAACAATTCAAGAATATTAAAAACAATCTTGGTGGTGAACCTTGTTAAATTATTGTGTCTTGTGATTAATTTAATACATGTTGTATATTGTTTGTTAACATGGATGATATATTAACCATAATAGGTTCAGAGGTTTTAGTTTAAAAAGTGGTTAAAATTGAATTGAAAGAAATATATAAAACTTATCACTACTGATTTACTCCCCCTCTAAGTGTACCTTAACGATCATCTGGGCACATTAATTTTTATTAGGGAAAAGGTTTCCCTTATAATTGGAACTATATCACTATCGAATTCATCTATATCTGGAATATATGAAGTGTATATTTTAATTAAAAATATTTCATAATTTCATTATATTTAAAAATTAGTTCATATATCTATCTATTACAACATGGTAAATTTTGGAAAACCCATTATGAACATATTTAAGAAAGAGGCACTAACCATAAATGTGTTAGAAGAAGAAAGTGGGTACACCACAACCTAAATGCATTCATAGTAGTATTCTATCATCGTTATTTTTAAACCAGTTGATAATGTTTCTTTTGAATATTCTATTTCATGTATTGATGATGTGGAGATTATTAAACTAATCAATTATTTTTAACCAATGGTGAAATATTATGTGAAGAATATTCATATAGACCTTGTCAATTACATAATTACTTTTAACAATGTATAAATAATGGAAAATAAAATCTACAATATGAATATGAGGATATAATGTATGATTTTTCTATTAAATTTAAAAGATTAAAACATATCACACAATATATTGATGCTAAATAATAAATTTATGAACATTTCAAAGAATATATCCCCCAAGTTGAACAATATTTCAAAGTAATTTGAATTTGAAAGCAATGAATGTAAGTGTTCTTACTGAGATGATCCATAAGCTTTAGGAATATCATAAATCTACCATGAAGGTTAATAATAATATAATGTAATTGAAAAAAGATGATACAATATCCCAGTATGAGGAATTAAAAGAATACTCAATATCTCAATACAATTAATTGTTCACTCTATTTAATGATGAATTTCAATGGGTTCTTTCTTATAAATATGTGATTGCAATAGTTCATACAGAAGTGATCTGTGTGCAATATATACAATATCGAACCTATCTAAATGTTAAGGAAACTAGATTTAGGTTAAACAAAATACGATTAAAGAGATATATAATTCGTTATATTGTAAAATCAAATTAACCAATATCAGATTCTAAAAATGTTGATCCAAAGGGAGGAATAATTGTTATTTTTTCAAAATGATAAGTTTTATATCGACTTGAGCAGTCTTACGTTCTACGTAAAATTGAAAAATCAGGAAAAAAACAAGATGATGCTTCCTTAGAATCTATTCTCAGAATGGATAGTCGGAGAACTTTTTAACATGTTATCAATTTATGAAATACTCATTACATTGGAAATAATAGCATTATATTTTCTAATGATAAATCTATTACAAGACTGTTTAAATAGGTAACAAATTTCCTTAATATTTGTTTATAATAATATGATTTCCTATTCTCTTATAGGTTACTAAAGGAATTTTTATCAAACATGGGTAAATAATATAGAATAAAAACCAAATATTTTATAAAAAGTTAACATAAAATAGATTAATAATTATTATTCCCAAAACAATCTCAAATAATGAATTATATTTTCCAAAAAACGAATGATGTGAAATACATAAAAATTTTATCACATTATAAAAAATAATTTTTTTGGATACTAATGGTGATATTAGTTGTTTGTGTACTAATAAAATGACATTTGACATAATTCATTAATACATAATGATTATAGAAGGCATCTTTATGTGGGGAGGTATCTTATGTGAATGAGAATCCTACACAACTAAATTAGAATACATAGATAAATAAGAATATGAATACTAAGAAAATATTATTTTTTCTTCAACACATTGTGATTACTTCAATAGAAGTGGTCATAATTATAAAATGTTCTGGTATGTACTAACCATCAAACATACATATTCTAATATCGATAAAATTCAACAGAAATTATAAATGAAAGGAAATGGAATTAAAAAAATTCATGGGATATAAGAATAATAACACTATAAAGAAATATATTGTATGATATACACCAAATAATATAAATAAAACATTTTCCACAATAAAAAAAATGTGTTTTATCATTAAATAAGTGTCTATATCAAGGACCTTTGAAAACATACCATAAACACCCATGATAGCTCAAACAAGCTAAAGAAAAAAAATTAATCAATTTAAAAAAAAGGAGTTGATTATGTTAAGGAAATTAAACAATTAAAATTAAATTTTTAGTAGAGGTTGATAAAAAGGATATCTTTATAACTACTACACATCTGGGTGGAAGCTACATAATGTTAGGAAAACTGCTAAAAATATAGGATGACGTTGCATGGGAAAAAATAACTGATAAAGAACAATAGAAAAAAACAATGAATTATAATGATAAAAATGGTACTATAAAGAATGAGTATACTTAAAATAAGAATATTGAGAATATATCAAAATAATTCCTAGTCATATTCCCTGATCAGTTGTAATTTTATAGAAATTTGGACTAGGAATATAAGATTTAAATTTCCTTACATGCTAGAGATAAAACATTATTCACTCTAATAATAAATTTGAATTAGTAAAATAAAATATTTCACCTATGGAAATTATTTTATGTAATATTAATTTTTATTTAATTAATAATTATTATAAAGATAAATTTAGGTTGAAATTAGTTTTAAGGTTAGATAAAAATAGCATCTTAGTTTATATAACTAAGGTTCTAATGAAGAGCCCACAATATTATGATATACATATATATATATATTGTTTTTGTTTTTCATTGAAAGGAATTGAATGAGGTTTATATACTCAAGGGTAATCCAAAAGAAATGAAATTATAAAAATAATGTAACAACCAAGAATATATGAATAATGGGTTGAGTTATTTAAATTGGTATAATAAATTTCATGGTGTTAATTCATGATGAATGTAGCTACGATGAAGAGGATAGATGAGTTTCATCCCTCTAAGAGGACTAAACCAAGATAAAAACTAAATTTAAATATTTTAATTGGAATAAAACTTGAATTTTTGGTAAGTTATATATCTAATAACTCAAAATTTTTATGTTAAGGAAATTTAATTTTTTTCATTGAAGTGGTATGTTCTCCTACTTTTGAGTTGAAAATTAATTATGAAATTGAATGGAAGAAAAAAATTATTTAATGATAAACGAAATATACTTTGAAAAGGGGAGATATAGTTATGATCTTGAATGTTATTAATATATTTATAGAGAAAAATATTGATGTTTAGTAAAAAATCCTTTTGAATTTCAATAGGATGACGTTTTTAGTGCTAGTATCACATTAAAAATGTTTATTATTTGTTTTTTTCTAGGATGGTGACTCATTTGTTATACATAGGGTTATCCCATATAGAATTAGAGTTGATAGATTGATGATTCGTTTCTATAAGAAAAGTGATTTTATCCATCTCTATAATTGATAACTTTGAATTTGCCATAACTAGAATTCCTTATGAAATGAGGATATTTAAAGGGATAAGCTAGAATAAAATTGTTAAAGAATTAGATGAGTATAATTCCATTATTCTATGACAATTTCATTTATTTTCAATTTCGGGTAGAAGATTACATTGACAATAGTACTGAATTGGATGTGGGAAAAAACCTAAACAAGGATATGAAGAACACTATATGACTGAAGTAATTGTGTTGTATTTGTTATCAATATCATTATAAGATATAAATTCTATGTGACAGTGATTTCATAATGGTGTTTTTTCCATTTACTTATTCATGATAATTGTTCATAGGCTACAAATAATCTCTTGACATGGATAGGGTTTTATTAAATAAAATAAAATTAAATGTCATTATATCATAACCTATTAATTAAGACCAAGACTTATTCCGATTGAATTATGAGAATGAAAGTTGTTTATATTATTTAATTAATATATTTTTATGATTTTATGAATAATAATTTTATTATTTTGAAATTTATAGAAGTAGATATAGATTTTATTTTGATGATCATGAAAGATTGTTCGTCATTTGAATTGATGATTTGAGAATTTAAAATGGAACCAGAATATTTTTTCTCTGCACTATTTTAGAATTATCATATTCAATGGATTTTTTTTTGTTTTTTATAACTCTTTTATAGATATTTAATAAAAAATTCCATACATTGAATCTATGTAACTATCTCAATCCCACACATATGGGAGGAGACCTTAACTATGTCGGAGTTCCAACACACAGAGCTCATATAGAGGTAGGTGACTGCATGAGGGACTACATAGAACCCAAATAAGGAACATATTAATTGAAAAGGGTGCACATGTGAGTGTTTTAGTGAATGAATAATGGTGTGGTATGACCTATGTCGGTAAGAGTCATGTGTGTATAGCTACTGACCACTTTTTCATCACAAGAGGTGGCTGAAGTGGCATGTATTGTTATGTAATGACAATTCAAGAACAAGTTCCATGTGGTCTCAAGATATTTGTAGTGTAATGTACCTCCATTTAAATGATATGTAAGGAACTCTAATAATTAAATTAGATCCAATTTTCCCATCCAATATATGGTATATCATCATCAACCTCATAGATATAAGGAACACCATGACACCAATGGTAAAGCTTGACCACATGATGCATTTAGGTCAAAAAAATATTTTTATCTATTAAAATTTATAGAAGGTTCAATTTTTTTTCAAGTCCATTTATGATATATTCATCATGAGTGTATGTGATGAAGTTGGTCATATTGAAAATTATCATTCCACAAAGTCTTTGGATGAATAAATATTGATCTTGTGAATAAATCATGTATCCCCACAACATCTCTTAAATAACAACATAGAGTAGAGGATATCAACATGGATTTATTCCACCATGTGAAGAATCTGGAATTTCATTTTTTCTTTTATAAAAGGGATCTACTAGTTTCATTTACATGGAGGTTGAGAAACTGAGGTGGTGTGTGTACTAAATTTTAATTTTTGAAACAAAACATTGTGAATAATAAATCCCTAGGACTGTATAACAAATCAATAAAAAACCTTCACAATTTTACTATATGAGGTAAAGGTGCATTGAATCATAGAGAGAGTTATGGGGAATGGGAAGGGAGTTTATATGCTTTTACATTAATATATAATTATCATGTGATATTATATCTTTTATATATTATATCACATAACAACGTGTCATGAGGATCTTGAAATTTTTCATAAAACTGAAAATGACTTTATGTTTCCTATAAGTATTGTAAATATGAATGACATCAATATATAATGGTTATACATATAAATTTAAAGACTAAAATTCCATAATATTCTAAAACATGTGAAAAGAAGAAATAATAAATATGTCAGATTATATTTATTTTGAAAATTCAATCAATATTGAGATAGTTTTGCAAGGAAGTGTCCTTCATGAAGAATAATAATTAACATGCACACAACTCATGTATGAATGCAATATTAAATATGATGTCTTATGTGTGCAAGTGTACTGAGTTTTTATGTGATCTAGGGTTTCATAAAGACTTTATACAATAATAAAGGGATTGTTTTCATAAATGCAGTGTAAATTTTTTAAAAAGTTAATGTATAATAGTGGGAAACAGTGATTTTTGAATTTTGATATGATGAATAAAACATAAAATAATTGTATGGGGAATTACATGAATTGATTACATTGATGTAGATAATTTTTGTAAGAATAAATTGAGATTAACTTGTTTGAGTTGTGAAAAGTAGACAGTATATACGTGTTACATGCATGAGATATGAGTCTCGATCAGCGAGGTCATAGAATTAGTATAGTTTGGATAATTTAATGTGATAATTGATAATAGTATATAAAAATAACATTTGAGAATATGGACTTTAAAATTAAAATGGAAAATACACACTTTATATCAGTAGAAATAACTATTAGTAGACCTTTTTATGGGTGATTGGAAAGAAAATTGATGAAATAATAGCATGTTAGTATAAATAAACTATGTAAAGGATTTTGGGGTGATATCTTAAATAGTGTAAGTCTATATAAATAATAATATTGGGATATCAATTAAAATATATCATCAATATATAACCTAAAGTAACTATTAGTGATCATAGATTTTGAGATTTTATGTATTTGAATTCACTTTTTTTCTAGTATAAAATTTACATCTCACCATATTCATAACACATCAATGATTTCGTCCCCCATCACGAGAGGGACAATATAAAAATATTGTAACCAGTTTTTCACCCTTATCAAATAAGAGAGACCTAATCTAAGGTGTGAAAGTTCATGATTCCTAGATATATGGGCTATATTAAATTTGTAACCAGTTTTTCACCCTTATCATATTATCATGATGGTTTTAATTATTAAAATATGTTAATATTTTCACAGAATGGTTTTCTACCCTATTACCTCATTTTTTCATATTCTTTATCTAATTATTCTCAAATAAGTGTGTTTGTGTGTTAGTGTGTTTCTATTTGGTTGTGTTATTTGATGGTCTTAGTAGAACTATTTTCTCTATTGATACTTCCTAGCTGGATTGAATCTATTGAGTGATTCTCTTTTTCATTCAAAGGAGAAAACATATAATGAAGAAGAATTTTAGTTCAGTGTAAACATTTTTGGAGAGAGTGGTCATTAACTTAAGCCATCAGTCATGCACTAGATGAGGTTTGGATTTGACGATTTTATTATTAATGAGATCCGAGATAGAAATTTGAGAATAAATAAACATGTATCTGTCCTTGTTCTTGATAAATGTGTATTCTTATTTATTCTTTATGTCTCTAATTTTTTTAATTTCACTCACTCCTACTACATTTTTCATCTATTTTTCATGATCTATATACTTATAAAGAAATATTTAAAAATAGAAAAACGTTTTAGGAAAATCAAAGGGAATTATGCACTAATTCATTGATATCCACCTTTGGTATATACATTGTGTTATATATATAGGGTATTATAAATTTATTCACGATAACCCTCTCAATGATGTCACTTTAACTGAATTAGATTCATTTCCATGGATCCAACATTTGACTTACTAGGTTATTTTCACATATACAGAAAGATTAATATAATTAAAAAAGAAAAGGAGAAAACAAAAAAAATGAAAAAACAAGAAACAATGGAAGATACTGACAATTTGTATTCATATTAACTATTAGAATACTATATTATGAATTAAATTTATAAGGTTGTGACATTTTTTCAAAAATGGCTACAAAAATGACAAGATCGGGAGATCTCCATGGTTGAATTTAATATTACTCATAAAATAATGAAGGTATTTACACAATATTTTAGTAAAATTAAAGTGGATTATGAGGGGAATATACTTATGAATATGGATATTTTGGCTACCAAAAAGATTAAATAAATTCTTAAATCTAATAACTTGGATCTTGAGGACCATAATAACTATTTAGTGATCCAGTAACTCATTAAATAATTATATAAAATTAAATTAATATGAAAATTGAAGAGAAACATTTTTGGCAGATGAGAAGCTAGAGATGTTAACATTTGAGACGGAATTTCCCATTTAAACATAATTTTAATTTCAATATCCACATTTAGAAATTATTTTTTAGTATTTCCAGGATATGGGATATATAGAAATTTAAAATTTTGGGAATTTTTTTGGGAATTATATTAATTCTTGTTTTCTTTTTCATGGCTTTAATTTTTCTTCATAGTATGTTTAATTTTCAATGTTTGAACAATTTCAACCAACATTATACATCTTATTAGTTTCCTAGGGATACAACATAGTCATGTTATTCTATTTTGTAGAGAGTATAGAGAAGGTTAATTGCCCCACTCCTACCCCCATCACACTCCTAATAGAATTTTCTATCCTTGAATAAAAAAATGTTGAATTGTTGCAATTACTTTCTTATTACATTAATGAAGTTTCTTCCATTTCGTAATTAAGTCTACTACCTTTTGTGGGATTATGTTTCTCCTATTATAGTTATTAAAGAGTAATCTAATTTTTTTTATTTACTAGAGTGTTAATTGGAGCATGGGGATACACCTACTTAAGATACATTGGAGCACATAAATTTTACTGAAAATTATTTTATGAGATCCATTAAATTAGTAATTGATTTATTGGAATTATTCATGGTTTTTAAAATTGATATTGGATTATTTTTTGTAATAAATGATTAAATAAATGTGTTTTTAGACTAAAAAACATGTCACATTCATGATTTTTATTCATAAAATATGTGCACTCAAACACTCAAGATAAATAAGAGATAATGTACTCCTCCATTATATTACCCCATCACTCCACAAGATCTTCATAGCTATGGAGTGGGATCTGTTTGAAATTTTGAAATGCATACTCCAATAATGAAATAACAATGAAGTTGTAATGGATAGACTTTTGTATTTCTTGGGTAATGTAATAATTGAATCTCCCCTTGTTATTAGATTAATTCCTATTGGATTTTATTTTTCATCATTCCAAGTACTGTAACTTGAATAAGAAATGATGTTGGGAAGTCTATAACATTATATATGTGGAATGTAATTTTAATTGGTGAATGGATATATATTTACTTTATTTATATTGTGTAATTGAATTTTGGAAGGAGTTGTTTAGATTGTTATTAAAAAATCATATCCTCTCCCATAATAATTTTCTTGGAAAATATCTACTTAATAAGATTCATTTTGAGCTCCTTGAAAAAATAATGATTTTTATCTTATAATGAAGCTGAGAGAGATAACATATTTTTTTATAATAAAAGAATATTTATTTTTTGGGGGATATTTATTCATCAAAATTTAACACACATTTCAACATCAATTTCCATGAAATATTTTTTTTTTCAATTTGAGATCTAATTGGTAAATATTAATATGTTTTTATCATATTTCATTAATATTTTAAATCATAAAAAATAATATTAAAATTTATTGTTTCAATGCATTAATTTATTAATTTTTCTCCTTTAAAATTCCCCAATTTTTAGGATAACAATAAATTTTATGATTCCATTATGGATTTTAATTTTTTTTAAATGAATTAATTCATTAAATCCATGTTTATTTTATTTCAATAATTTATGTGAAATTATTTTTAATTTCACTTTTAGAATCCAATATTTATTTGGGATAATTTTATAATTAAAATTTTATAAAATAAATTATTTTATATAATTTTACTAAGGCTAAAGATATATTTTTTAGGTTCCCTTTAACTGTGAAATTATGGAAATGAATAAAATTATATAAAATAAATTTTACTACTATGAGAAAAAAAGACAATTTTGATTGTTCACAACACCAACAACGTCTCCAATTGTAAAATAAAAATTGTTTTTTATACCTTACTAGTGTTCATATTTTTTCTTTTGTACCTTTACTGCTTGATGACCTAAAATGATACCATGAAAATATTTGGTACCGTGAACTTTTCTAGGTTATTAAATATTTATCCCTTCTACCAAGTGACGAAAATTTAATTAATGAATGTGTCAAACATTTGCCTCCTACACCAAATTACCCTATCTATTTTCATAACTAAAAATGTCTTCAAACTATAAAAAACACTAATTAGTTATTGTAAAATTCTTTTCAATTATGGGGAACCAAACTTCTACTATAATACATGACAAGTGTTGATCACAATATGTGTGAGATTTTTCTATTCTATTCAACTGTTATGCCTACTATTAGTGTAATTGGAAACTAAGAATGTCTGGAGAGGAAAATATCATATGAATCTTGAGATTCTTATTATATATTTTGATGACCTAGGACCATGCATTGAGGATTAAATAGAGATGAAAATTAGAGTATAATAACTTATAAACATCAATGATGAGGATGTTCAAGACAACAACAGGGATGAGAACCATGAAACGATCATTGGATTGGGCGAAAATCAAGATAATGAAGATAAGATCCACTTGAGAATTAATAAATTGACTAATTTTTTATTTTTCTAGTTCATTGAATACTAGATGCAATGATCTAATGGTTGATTAGGGGTTTTTGAAGCAGGAAATTCAAACTAAAGTCAATAACCATTCATGACGATTCCCTGGGGAGGCATTATAAAATAGGAGATGAGAAAACTAGTACCTTGACATAAATAATTGAATATAATTAAGAAGAAATATGAATGCTCATCCATGATGAGGAAGACCAACCTTCTTAGGATTAAAATATTACTTATAGTTCAAAATAATGTCATAGGTTATGGATGATTTTTCTTGTGATTTTCATATTCATGAAGAATATAACACATTTTTAAAAATTTAATGGCTACATGTCATAAATTTTACAAACAAATAAATCTTTATTAATTACATTAATAATATTGGCATCTGACCAATATCTAGTTGTTTCATGTAAATGGAGTCCATGCCATTGAAAAATGAATCAATGATGACACAATGAATCAACGCAAGAGATTCGGTAATTCTAGGATTTCTCAAAAGTTTATGAGGTTGAGAGTAATTAGAGCTTATAAAATAATAGTATAATATTTTTCTGAAATTAATCTTATAAAATATGAGGATTTTTGAAATGTTAATTTTAACATGAATGAATTGGTATAGTCATGTTAACAAAAATTTTTAAGCATGAAGTGAAACATATAATCAATTATGGGATTGATCGATTGATCATAATGAAAATTGAATTTTTAAAAGGGATTGGATAATGTTTTAGCTGATTCATTTTACAACAAAAAAAAGAATTATGTCTTTTGTGATTTTGAATTCTAGCTTAATGATTAATTAATTCCTGAAACATAATTGGTTGAGTTCTGGAAAGAAAATGGGAGACAAAAGAGTATTAATGGGATTATAGTACCTTGTCTTGACCATATACAAATATTTATTAAAGTTTATTATGAGTTTTTTTATTAAGGTGAAGGTATATAGATTTTCCAAAAAAAGTTTGTAGTGGAATTTTAGATTGAACTAGAAGAGTTTATAATCTTCTTTGAATAATAAAAATTTGAGTGAAAATAACATTATAGTTGAAACTATGGATACAATTATAAAAACAAAAATTAAATAAAAATGGGATATTGATGTTGGATGATGAGATAATTATATGAATATTTTCCTTTGAATCATATAAATTAATATGAGTTGTGTCATAACAATTTCTTGAGGAAAAATCCCACATGTGAGTTGAACATTTTATTTTAGGATAATGATCACTCTCAAAAGAATCCCTTGGAAGTTGATGAGAGAAACTTTAGAGAATCCCTGCTTATTATGTTCTTGTTATATTTTTTCTTCTCCATTTTCTATTTTTGAGTAAGTATGGGATCACCTTGGTAATTGGGGAATTCTCAAACACAAAAATCTATATTTATTCTTAGATATTGGAACCATCCTACTACTTCTTATTCCCCATTTTATCACATTGTTATTCTATTTATTACTTTAAACAAATTTGTTATGTTATTTTCTCTTCCTTGTTTTTTGGGTTCCAAAACCTGTATAAATAGGGAGCCAGTTCATGAGGCTTGATCGAGAAAGTTAAACTCAATTTTTCCTTCATATTTGATATTTATGATGATCATTACCTCTTAATCACCCTTAAAAGATTATGATATTGATTAGGTTTATTGTGGAAGTAAAATCTTGCATGGTAAATGTTTTATGTAACACCCCAAGATTTTATGAAAAATATTCTTTTTAATTTCACTAATGTCTTGTGTTGTATGCTACACCAAAAGGAGCTTGCACAACACGCATCCTTGACTTGCCTTGCATTACACGCAATCACGAACTTCCTCGATAGCGTGTGTAGTACGCAATAACGAGTTTCACTAAACAACAATATCCTATTAAAATATTATTAAAACTAGCCATTATGAATAGTAATAACCACTTTTTGAAATTTTGTAAATTTTATTTTTTAAAAATGGAATTCATTTTTGGATTCGTAATATCGAAATTAGCTTAGGGTGAAATTTTGGTACTTTTCGGATAACTTTCATATTTTGATGAATAGTGACAATTACTAAATTTTAATTAAAAACAACTTTTTCAATCGAAATAATTAATAGTGATAAATTGTTAATTTGAGTGGTTTTAAATTATATTTAGAATATATTTTTACAATGTAATACAATGTTGGTCATTGGATGTAATTTCACATTTAAACCAGTTATAAACAAGTGTCAATCTTTTGATAGTTATTATCTCTTAAAAACACGCCTTTTGTTTTGATGACGGGAATTAATTTTTAAATTAATTAATGCAACTGATATGTTTTGAATTTGGTAAAATAGAAATCATTTTTGAGTTCATAATATCAAATATAGCTTAGGCCTAATTTTTGGTATTTTTCTGAAAACTTTCAATTTTTGATGAATAGTGAAACCACTAAGTGGTAGTTAAAAAAACTGAATTTTTCAAAAAACATAATTTTACCGCTTCTGTGAGTGTAATTTCGAAACTCCGATAGACAAGATTAATATCAAGGACTAAAATGTGGTTCAATGAGATGAAAATAATTTTTGGTGAATAGTAACTTTTTACTTTTTTTACCACGGTTAAAAGTAAATAGGGTAATTAAGGGTAAAGATGATATTATTATTACCCTAACACATGTCCTAATTCTATTGGACAAGTGTAATTCGACAAAAAACAAACTTAGGAATAAAATATGACCATTTAGGCCCACTTGGATTAGATTAGGACATTTATTATTAATTTATTTAAAGAAGGGTTAAAAGAGTCAAAATCAAAGTTTATTTACTAAAACATTTTTAATATGGGGTTATACATAATATAAATTAGACTATAAATATTCATTAGAAATCTAAAAAGATTCCCTACATAATTCTATTTTATTTATACTTTTTAGACTTTAAATAAATTAATTTATTTATGACACAACGATGATGCATTAATTACCCTTTTAACGAAATGTTAACATAATTGATGTTATAAATGATCAAATAAATGTAATTTGAGACTTTTTATGAATTAAACTAATTTTATAGGTTAATATGACATGTTAGTATTGATTTAATTAACGTTTTTCGAACTTATCATTCTGTTATGATTTTTACAAAAATCAATTACTAAATAGTGTCAAAATTGACATAAAATAGTTTTTAAAAAAATATTATATTATTAATTGTTATTTTATTCCTAAAAATCTAAGGTTCGGCCAAATGATTTATATAAGGTTATATATATTAATAATAAACAACTTGGGGTTCGTTTATTAACCTTATAGTGTAATAACACAAGAAGACACGGTAAAAGTAAAATTATTTAACTTAATGTTAAATCTAAATGATAAGGTTAAAATAGGAAGCTAAACTTGTCTAAATTCTATTTGATGAGAGTATTTCGACCCATACCCACCTTATCCTCGAAATAAATCAATTTGGAGCTATTTAAAACCGAACTTGCCTTTATAATAAAATAATATATTTAGTTATTCCAAAGGTGCCCCTCTCCTCCCTTATAAAAGGGAACCTCCTCCCTCTCTTACTTACACAACTTTGAGCCTTCAATCTCGGCCAAACCCTGCCAAATTCTCTTCTACAATTCCCTAGAAACATACTAGAGGTTCTGGTCTTCCTCAGAGACCAATTGTAGTGCCCTAAGAGGAGGTCTCAAAGAGGCGCTTCAAAGAAGAGGTAATTTCCGTTACCGATTCTTTCACCTTTATTTCTTCTTACACTTCTTCTTCTTAGGTTGTTTCATTATGAAGTAATAACACCAGTATCACTCATATACTGATATGTTATTATAAGTATTAAACAGTCCTATTTCACCATCTATCCATCCTACAGAAAACGAAATCACCGCGCGTGCGTACGTACGGAATACCGTCTCCACGCCGTGGTGAAATCTATTTTCCACCACCACCTTACTTGGATGGGTATAATGGTGTAAATAATAACTATATATTATTATTTTAAAGTGATATTGATTCTGAAATAGTATACATACACTCCAATATAGTCCCGCGATTATGAGAATGATATCATCGCTCGTGCGTACGTACGGACTACCGTCTCCACGACGCGATGAGATTCATTCTCCACTTTAACCATTCATGAATGATTATAAAGTATATATAATAAGTAATAATGAAATATATGACATAAGAATGATACTGGATTTATGTGTATATATATGTATGTCATCTACTTAATTCCGTTCAACTCAATAAGGAAACGAAAACAGCGTTCATGCGTACGTACGACCTACCGTCTCCATGAACGGTGTATTTCTTTCCATTTACTGATTTATTATATATATGTATATTCTTAATATATATATATATAAATCATGTTTTATATTCTTGAATTAATTAATCATGATCTAAGTAATCATATGAATAATTACAAGTCAAAACACGGACGACAAATGAAACAATTTTACCCAAAACACTCTTTAACATGGAATTTACAAAAGAACGGGTAATATAAAGTCATAAGTGAACCATATATGATATCGTAACAATGAATATGATTCTGTAATAAGTCAATGACATTATTTAAATCATTATACAGGAGGTTCGGACACTTACGAAGAAAATCAGACCTAAGGTAAGGGAAATATCACAATCTCATTTTTATCCGAGATTGTTTATACTTTGGAATTTACTGGGGTGTATTTTATCATCCACATCCATGTTTCCTCAATATGTAATATTTATATCCTTCTACAATAGTTTAATTCCATTTTTACCCATCGGTGAGTTTTTAGTAAAATATATGAAAGGAATCTTTTGTCGTTTTTCGTACGAGGTACTTTTTGACTTTTTCGACAAAAGTATGAGAAGAATGTTTTTTTTAACTTATACGACATGAATGGATTTTTAAAACATTATTTACAAGAATCTTCCTTTACAGGTTTTCAAGTTTATTTTTAATCAACTTATTTTAGTTTAAAGTTGTATGACATGTTAAGAAAGGAAACATGTTTTTTTAAGAAGAAAGGATATTTTCCTCAAGAATGGAGTTCAAGTGTTTTATCAAAATTATTTTCCATCTAAGATAATAAAGGGTTCTGTTTGTATCCCTATTATTACATTTATTTGATTATGTTGTGATGGAATTATTTTTATAAATTCCTTTATCTTATATGAATTGTTTTATGATGTCATGTTGTTTAAGAATCCCATTTTTATTACATGGGTTATGCAATGATGTATGATTTATGATTTCGTGGCACACATAAGAATGGTATCATTATGAGATGGGTGGGACCTATATCTCCCTCCAATTCATTGGGTAAAGATTTTATATCTCATGAGATAGACATGGCTGGAATGGTAGGTTATACCGGTTCAGTGAAAGAGGACTGAAACGAGGGTGACTCGGTTCAGAAAGGGACTTTGTCCACTAAGATAGTCTTGGCAATGAGTCTTGACTAAAAAGAAATGATTTTCTATGATTATGTGTGAATTACACAAAGTTTCATGTTTTAAGTTATGATTATTGTGATTACATTTCACTTCCATGATTTACCCCATGTTATGAAATTATGATCACTTTTGCAGGATAAGATTTCCAAAAGTTATGTGCTTATGTATATGATGTGATTGATATTTATTTTGTTTACCCTTACTGTGCATTTGAGCTCACCCTTTTATGTTTTCTTTTCCCCGGGATATAAAGAAAGGTTTTAGGTATAAAAAAGAAGATCTTTATGGGAGATGTTGAAGATATTTCACCACGATTAGAAGATTACGTTCCGAGTTTCCAAAGACACTAAACTATTACGATCCTTGCATTTGTGTTTTTGTTATGTACTATGTATTCCGCAAAAGTAATGTAATGTCCATGTACGTCAGGCTTCGGGTCTCTACAGTTGGTATCAGAGGAAAGGTTTAGTCAACCTTTGGAAACTAGGATGTGAGAACGTTAGTGAGATCCCAAGAGATATTTCTAAGATATTTCTAGGGATGTCCCTAAGGATAAGTATACGTATAGGATATAGTCCTAGAACTATGGTAACGATCTTAGAATTTAACCTAAGATGTTAGATATTGAGGGTAATCCCCCTTTACTATGTTGTTTTCTCTAGCATGATTTTTGCCTCTCACAAGATTCTTTTTGTGTTTTAGTTAATGGAGGGAACCAGAAGGAATTCGGTTAACATTGAATCCAATGGACAAATTGGTGACTATAAGCAACAAAATTCTGTAATTCCTAGAGAGAAATATATTGTGATTGTGCCGAATCAGTCATCTCGATATATGATTAACAAGGTGAAATTTAGTGGTATGCCTAATTAATCAAAGAAGAGGAAGATAAACTATTATTCATGTTCGCATGTTGAGGAGCATAAAGAAAGGAAGATTGAGATTTCTAAAGAAGGGAAGAAGAACCTTGAGGAATACCTCAAATGGAGGGACCGATGTTATCTGTGTGGAGAAAAGGGTCATAGAGTGACAGACTGTTATGGAGTTCAATGTCTTATTTGCGGAGAACATGGGAATTACCCAACTCAATGCCCTGACCTAAAAGTTACTTCTAAATCAAGGAAAGACTTATTCCAGGACAATCATTGAAGTGGATGGACTGAAGTGTTTATGTATTCGTATTTAAGAATAATGTTGTTGAGGTACTTTTATGGTGTATTGAAATATTTATGTATTGGTCTATTGTGGTTTTCAATAATTTTAAGGTACCGGTAACCATGAAAAGTGATTCAAATATTTTGGAAAGTAGATGATATGCGCATAATGAAGGGAAAACGAGAAAATGAAATGTTTAACAGTATTCATCAACTCATGATTGATATAAGGACTAAGTGATATCATGGTTTGAGTATATAAAATTTTGAGGATTTTGGTATGTGGAAAGTGTTAACTTTTAACTACATTCATGTTTTCACTAAGGTTCAATGGGTATTCATTCTTTAAGAGAATACATGATTTAGGTATTCACATGTTTGTAATTTGACCAACAAGATATATCTTATGATATATGGGGGATAAATGATGGCATTCACGTGATTGTTCTACGACATTTCAAGTAATCATTTTCTTTATACTATGAGCTTAGACCAAAGTATTTTAGATAAGCCTAAATATTAGAATGGATTATGTTGGACATAAGTTAGGATAAAATGTTTTTCGATATTATTGATGGGATGTTATAGTAATATAGCTTTAGAAAAAGGAAAACCGGCAGGACGGGCGACAGCCCATCGCGTCGGACAAGGCTGTGGGAATTGAACCCACAACCGAAGTGCGACTGGCCTTTATCGCCTACCACTGGCCTACAGAAAGTCCCTGGTTAGTAGAAACTAGTTTTATTTTATTAAGCGGTATGATATATGAAGTATAAATTCATTTTTGGAACCATATAAGATTAACCATAAGATGGACTTATAAATTTTTCTAACCTTTTGTTTGAAAGAGATGGAATGACCCGTCATTCTATCACATGATTTGCTAACACTTCACGAATAACAAATTCAACTTCATTTATTTAAGAGATGAAGTGGAAATTGTTTAAGGCACGAACAACAGTGATATTGTACCAAAATAAAGTAAGTATTTATTCTAATTCAAATTCTTCAACTTTAGGGAAACGATCTTGAAAACCAAAAATGTTGTCCTAGTGCTCTTATATCTGATTAATCAGATGGTACCTTAGATCGTCACAAATTTATGGATTTGTGATTGTTGGATTTTCCATAGCCATGTTCTCTACCTCTCTCCATCAGAACATGATGGTTAGATTTTTCTTCCATATCCATATTTTCACCTATGTGGAAACCCCGTGATTAGTTTATTTGGGTAACCGTTACGTTTCATACTTTTGTTTTTAAAGATTAGTTTTGGTATTCCTTTTTACGATGTGGGTTTCTATTAAAGAAACTTTCAAGTAGTAAACCATTTATATCCCCGACGAATTTCGAGGGTGAAATTCATTTTAAGGGGGGTAGAATGTAATACCCCAAGATTTTATGAAAAATATTCTTTTTAATTTCACTAATGTCTTGTGTTGTATGCTACACCAAAAGGAATTTGCACAACACACATCTTTGACTTGCCTTGCATTACACACAATCACGACCTTCCTCGATAGCGTGTGTAGTACGCAATAACGAGTTTCACTAAACAACAATATCCTATTAAAATATTATTAAAACTAGCCATTATGAATAGTAATAACCACTTTTTGAAATTTTGTAAATTTTATTTTTCGAAATGGAATTCATTTTTGGATTTTTAATATCGAAATTAGCTTAGGGTAAAATTTTGGTACTTTTCGGATAACTTTCATATTTTGATGAATAGTGACAATTACTAAATTTTAATTAAAAACAAATTTTTCAATCGAAATAATTAATAGTGATAAATTGTTAATTTGAGCGGTTTTAAAGTATATTTAGAATATATTTTTACAATTTAATACAATTTTGGTCATTGGATGTAATTTCACATTTAAACCAGTTATAAACAAGTGTCAATCTTTTGATAGTTATTATCTCTTAAAAACACGCCTTTTGTTTTGATGATGGGAATTAATTTTTAAATTAATTAATGCAACTAATATGTATTTAATTTGTTAAAATAGAAATAATTTTTGAGTTCATAATATCAAATATAGCTTAGGCCTAATTTTTGGAATTTTTCTGAAAACTTTCAATTTTTTATGAATAGTGAAACCACTAAGTGGTAGTTAAAAAACGGAATTTTTCATAAAACTTAATTTTACCGCTTCTGTGAGTGGAATTTCGAAACTCCGAGAGACAAGATTAATATCAAGGACTAAAATGTGGTTCAATGAGATGAAAATAATTTTTGGTGAATAGTAACTTTTTACTTTTTTTTACCACGGTTAAAAGTAAATAGGGTAATTAAGGGTAAAGATGATATTATTATTACCCTAACACATGTCCTAATTCTATTGGACAAGTGTAATTCGACAAAAAACAAACTTAGGAATAAAATATGACCATTTAGGCCCACTTGGATTAGATTAGGACATTTATTATTAATTTATTTAAAGAAGGGTTAAAAGAGTTAAAATCAAAGATTATTTACTAAAACATTTTTAATATGGGGTTATACATAATATAAATTCGACTATAAATATTAATTAGAAAGCTAAAAAGATTCCCTACATAATTATATTTTATTTATAATTTTTAGACTTTAAATAAATAAATTTATTTATGACACAACGATGATGCATTAATTACCCTTTTAAGGAAATGTTAACATAATTGACGTTATAAATGCTCAAATAAATGTAATTTGAGACTTTTTATGAATTAAACTAATTTTCTAGGTTAATATGACATGTTAATATTGATTTAATTAACGTTTTTCGAACTTATCATTCTGTTATGATTTTTACAAAAATCAATTACTAAATAGTGTCAAAATTGACATAAAATAGTTTTTAAAAAAATATTATATTATTAATTGTTATTTTATTCCTAAAAATATAAGGTTCGGCCAAATGACTTATATAAGGTTATATATATTAATAATAAACAACTTGGGGTTCGTTTATTAACCTTATAGTGTAAGAACACAAGAAGACACGGTAAAAGTAAAATTATTTAACTTAATGTTAAATCTAAATGATAAGGTTAAAATAGGAAGCTAAACTTGTCTAAATTCTATTTGATGAGAGTATTTCTACCCATACCCACCTTATCCTCGAAATAAATCAATTTGGAGCTATTTAAAAACGAACTTGCCTTTATAATAAAATAATATATTTAGTTATTCCAAAGGTGCCCCTCTCCTCCCTTATAAAAGGGAACCTCCTCCCACTCTTCCTTACACAACTTTGAGCCTTCAATCTCGGCCAAACCCTGCCAAATTCTCTTATACAATTCCCTAGAAACATACTAGAGGTTCTGGTCTTCCTCAGAGACCAATTGTAGTGCCCTAATAGGAGGTCTCAAAGAGGCGCTTCAAAGAAGAGGTAATTTCCGTTACCGATTCTTTCACCTTTATTTCTTCTTCCACTTCTTCTTCTTAGGTTGTTTCATTATGAAGTAATAACATCAGTATCACTCATATACTGATATGTTATTATAAGTATGAAACAGTCCTATTTCACCATCTATCCATCCTATGAAAAACAAAATCACCGCGCATGCGTACGTACGGAATACCGTCTCCACGCCGTGGTGAAATCAATTTTCCACCACCACCTTACTTGGATGGGTATAATGGTGTAAATAATAACTATATATTATTATTTTAAAGTGATATTGATTCTTAAATAGTATACATACACTCCAATATAGTCCCGCGATCATGAGAACGATATCATCGCTCGTGCGTATGTACGGACTACTGTCTCCACGACGCGATGAGATTCATTCTCCACTTTAACCATTCATGAATGATTATAAAGTATATATAATAAGTAATCATGAAATATATGACATAATAATGATACTGGATTTATGTGTATATATATGTATGTCATCTACTTAATTCTGTTCAACTCAATAAGGAAACGAAAACAGCGTTCATCCATACGTATGGCCTACCGTCTCCATGAACAGTGTATTTCTTTCCATTTACTGATTTATTATATATATGTATATTCTTAATATATATATATATATATAAATCATTTTTTATATTCTAGAATTAATTAATCATGATCTAAGTAATCATATTAATAATTACAAGTCAAAACACGGACGACAAATGAAACAATTTTACCCAAAACGCTCTTTAACATTGAATTTACAAAAGAACGGGTAATATAAAGTCATAAGTGAACCATATATGATATCATAACAATGAATATGATTCTGTAATAAGTCAATGACAATATTTAAATCATTATACATGAGTTTTGGACACTTACAAAGCAAATCAGACCTAAGGTAAGGGAAATATCACAATCTCATTTTTATCCGAGATTGTTTATACTTTGGAATTTACTGGGGTGTATTTTATCATCCACATCCATGTTTTCTCAATATGTAATATTTATATCCTTCTAAAATAGTTTAATTCCATTTTTACCCTTCGGTGAGTTTTTAGTAAAATATATGAAAGGAATCTTTTGTCGTTTTTCGTACGAGGTACTTTTTGACTTTTTCGACAAAAGTATGAGAAGAATGTTTTTTTAACTTATACGGCATGAATGGATTTTTAAAACATTATTTCCAAGAAGCTTCCTTTACAAGTTTTCATGTTTATTTTTAATCTACTTCTTTTAGTTTAAAGTTGTATGACATGTTAAGAAAGGAAACATGTTTTTTTAAGAAGAAAGGATATTTTCCTCAAGAATGGAGTTCAAGTGTTTTATCAAAATTATTTTCCATCTAAGATAATAAAGGGTTCTGTTTTTATCCCTATTATTACATTTATTTGATTATGTTGTGATGGAATTATTTTTATAAATTCCTTTATCTTATATGAATTGTATTATGATGTCATGTTGTTTAAGAATCCCATTTTTATTACATGGGTTATGCAATGATGTATGATTTATGATTTCGTGGCACACATAAGAATGGTATAATTATGAGATGGGTGGGACCTATATCTCCCTCCAATGCATTGGGTAAAGATTTTATATCTCATGAGATAGACATGGCTGGAATGGTAGGTTATACCGGTTCAGTGAAACATGACTGAAACGAGGGTGACTCGGTTCAGAAAGGGACTTCGTCCACTAAGATAGTCTTGGCAATGAGTATTGACTAAAAAGAAATGATTCTCTATGATTATGTGTGAATTCCACAAAGTTTCATGTTTTAAGTTATGATTATTGTGATTACATTTCACTGCCATGATTTACCCCATGTTATGAAATTATGATCTCTTTTGCAGGTTAAGATTTCCAAAAGTTATGTGCTTATGTATATGATGTGATTGATATTTCTTTTGTTTACCCTTACTGAGAAATTGAGCTCACCCTTTTATGTTTTCTTTTCCCCAGGATATAAAGAAAGTTTTTAGGTATAAAAAAGAATATCTTTATGGGATATGTTGAAGATATTTCACCACGATTAGAAGATTACGTTCCGAGTTTCCAAAGACACTAAACTATTACGATCCTTGCATGTGTGTTTTTGTTATGTACTATGTATTCCGCAAAAGTAATGTAATGTCCATTTACGTCAGGCTTCGGGTCCTTACATTTTATACACTCTTTCCTTATTCATTTTCCATATTCCTATCTTATTTTTCCTGAATGATTTTATGAGTACAGTTTTTTGATTTGATGATCTTAGTAGAACCATTTCAACTTGTATGATTTACTGGGCAAAATGAATCTATATGGTGATTCTTTTTTATTATAATGGATAATTATTTTAATTAAGAATAATTATGGTTGAGTATTCACATTTTAATATAGATAAAATAGTTTTATTTGATTGATCAATCATGCACTTATTGAGTTTCGGAGTTCATATTTTATTCTTTATAAGATCCATGATAAGTAGTCCAGAATACATTTACTCGGATAGAGATGTTCGTGTTATCTTTATATTCTTATTTCATTATTCAGTTTATTATTGTTCTTGTTTCAGTTATTTTAACTTCATTTTACTTCTTTTTTTTTATTCTATTCACTTTTTAAAATATATTTAAAAATAGAAAAATATGTTAGAAATATCACAAGGTAATTTGAAACATCCCCAATGAGATCGAACCTTGATTTATCCATTGTGGTATATCTAGGGGATTATAAATCTAGTAGTGACTATCCTCATGAAAACGAAATGTTCACTATATACCAATAACAATCTTCCATTCATTAAATCAATAAAAATATGGGAAAGAAAAAAACTAATACCTCATGCAACAAAATCCATCTATTTAAATCTATCGTTGATGATATGGTTTCATTCTCCATTTCCACATGATATAATCAAAAAATTTCTTAGAAACTCATCTCTAATCCTATGTTGACCCATTCTTTATCATTTAAGGATCTCATTCCCTCTCTTGATCTAGGGATTATGTTAAAAAATTGTGCGGATAACCCTAGAGGGAATCGATAATGGGGATTTAGAGGGAAAATTTTAGGGTTCACACATAACCAACATATGTTAAATAAATATAAAAAAATAAATTCAACATGTGGTGGAATATTTTTGGGGGATTGAGTACAAAATGACATAATACTATCACTATGAAAAATATTATTACAAATTAAATTTAACTATTAGTTTCCCCATCTGATGCTCCCTTTTGCAGAGATTAGTGACTCATCACAAATTCTCTTGTGAAGGAAAATTAATATATGTTTCTTAATATCAATTTTTGTTGCCCCAATGTGACTCATAATTCTAATAATGTATTAATGAACAACATAGAAAATTATATAGGAATTTTCCATAGATTTCAAACATAAAATTTAGGGCCCCTAAAATCTCATGCAAGAGGGATAAATATTTATTTAATTGATATGTTTTAAAAACAAATTAAAATTAATCATTCTAAAAAATTAACCAATATATTGGAAAAGGGTAAAACCCACACCTTCAGGTCAATAAAACCATTCTAAAATTGTTATGAAGACTTATTATTGGTTAAATTTACCAATATACCCCTTTAGGGACACAGTATCCCAATATATGGGAACCTATGGAGGAGGTGGTGGGAGATACGTATATATAGGTTTAAATTATCTCATCATGTATAAAAACATCAATTATATTTATGATCAAATCAAATCCTTCATCATCTCACCCGTCTCATGAACATTAGCTTCTAAAGAATATATTTACCTCCAAGAATTTCAAATATGATTCAATATTTTTTAAATCGATTCACCTATATTTTATTCTCATATATAACCCAGGTGTTATTATTAACTAATTTAGTATCCAAAATATCTTTCCACACATTGTGAATAATGTTAATATATTTTCTATTCTCCAAAATATATTCTTATAAAGAATATTTTAATATATTAGTAGTGTTCTGAATATAATTATTTTTTAAATTATATAATTTTTTCTTAAAACAGTCTTATCTATATCCATTAATTCTTCTATAAGGTATTTTTCATATATAATCATTAATACCTTTTACAAAATTGATGTTGAATTATTGGGGATGGAGGACCAATCTCTACGGGTCCTAAAGACTAAGAACTCATTTTTTTCATAAATATCAGCCACTATTTTTTCTTTAGTAATTATAAAAAACATCAAATAGTTTACATTTGGTTTGTAAAAAATGATTCCTAGTGTATTATTTTAACAAAAATTCTCTACAAAAATTTATTTTCAAACTATATAGTTCATTTGTATTTTGATTTTTTCATTAAAAAAAATGAAATCTGATGTTAGTGTTGACTTGAAATCACGCAATATCCTCGAAGAAAAGATATGTATCTACCCTTGAAATTATTATTGTTTGAAAAATATATTTATTTCAAAATGGATAATAAATAATTAACCTATATTACTAAAAAAATTAATGATAAATAAATTGGTAACAAATGAGATTATCAAAATGTTCTCCCACTGTTGAGCTAGTTTTTTCTATTGAATAATTCTTCCTTCAAAATTTAAATTACTTATTTTTTTCTTGAAATTTTGTAGCCAAAAACATGTAAATGTCATTGAATTTGGACATTTTGGATTACCAGTTCCACAAAAATGATTAGTGTCAGCCACGCCTTGGTAGAAGTAATAGATCAATTGGGTAAATTTTTGATATCATTGCTACCATCCATGTAGGCCTTCTCTTTCCCTATTGATGAAAGAGTATAATTCGCATAGGAATGTGGACGCTCTTCAAAAAAAATATGTGGAGGGTCCTCCTTAGAAGATTTAGATGACTCTGCTACATTTTATGAAATGTTACCATGATTGAAATTAAAAAAAATTATAAATGATGATAAAAATTCAACTATAAAAATATCAAAATAGAAAAACAATAAAAAATATTTTAAACAAAAACTAAATAATTCCCAAATTTTTATCATATTTTATAATGTAGTTAACTAAAATTCTAAAACAGTACAGATATTATTTATAAGACATTACATGATATGGAAATAATAAAACGTAACATAAGAAATATTTAAAATGATAAAAATATCATAAAAATAATATTTTTTTTTGTAATTAATTTTAGAGTACTAAACAAAAAAATTATCATATATATTAAAATATATAGCTTCAATAAAAATATAAAATAAAAAGAAACTGAAATAAAAAAACAGATGTTCAATATTAAATATGATTTACATTAGAAAAAATGAATCATTTTATAATGAAATCTATTTTTCTTAAAAATTTATATTTTTGAAGTACAACCAAAAAACATAAATTGTTATATATATAATTTCCACATTAAATATATATGAATTATTAAAAATAAAAAATTTGCTTAAAAATAATCATGAAAATTCCCACCAACAAGAAGCATAAAATATTAATTTTTATTTTTAAAATAAATAATAATATTTAAATTTCAATATAATTCTTTCAGAAAAAATTTTATTTAAAATAAATATATAACAAAATATAAAAAACAAAAAAAACATATTAAAATAATTCAAAATAATTTATTGAATATAATATCACATCTTTTATTAAAGCCACAGATATTATAAAAATTTAAATAATGATCAATCAAAACATTATAAATTCATACAAAGATATGAATATACCCAATACGTAAACCCCTAAAACATAAGAGAAAATAAATCTAATAACTATTTAGTAAATTTAAAAAAATATTTTATTCATTCAATGCGTACCTTATACATAAAAAATAGAAGAAAAAAATTCACTTCTATACTAGGAGGTGAAAATAAATTATAGATAATGATGGATGAGGGAGGTGGGGTACAAACAAAAGAGTTCATAGAATTATTTTTTTAAACATTTAGGCTGAAATCTTGTTTTTAAATCTATTATTCAATAACTCACATTGTAAATAGGTTGTTAATATTTTATATTGAATAACTAAATCTAAAAAAGGATTTTCTACATTGTTAATGGAATCACCAAGGTTATAATGATTGATATTTGGGTTTCTACATTTGTTTTTAAATAAAAAAATATTAAAATCCATTTATAATGTCGGTTATAAAGTAATCATTTAAAAAAATTATACTATCATGTATGTGCCAATATAAAAATACCAATTAGAATTCCCCAAATAATTAAATGAAGGAAAAAATATATTTCAATTCAAAATCCATAACACAAAGTGAAAATGAAAATACCAGAATGGTCCATATATTATTTAAGGACAGATATCATTTTCTAGATTCAACATTTTATCTCATAGTGGGATGTATGTCTTGTATTTCATTTTTTTATTCTTATTTTGTTTTTTCATTTTGTTTAGTATAATTATTGAATTGAAGATTTCTTGGGTAATAATTAACATTGGTGTCCCTGCCAATGACCAATATCCACTAATATGTTTTATATGGTTACATAGTTACTAAAGAAATACATTTTCTTTAGAAATAGTGAGTTAGAAGATTATGGTGAATGTGAAAGTTAGAAAAGAAACTAAATATAAAAAACACAAATATATAATGTGATATGGATTTTTGTGACTCTATGTGTATGGGGAGAACACCACCTAGGAACGATTTCTTATTAGAGTACATAAACAATAAATTAAAGACTCAATGAATGAAATTAAAAGTACTAGAGAAACTATCTGAGGAGGTCATCCTTGCAAACCTAGGTAGTGGGGATTAACTCTTTCACGTTGAGTTAGAACCATACACTCCTAGATAGACTCATGTATGAACCCAACATAGGGTTAATAATATATTTGATGTAAAATTAATCGCTTACAATATTGTATCACTCTACTAAAATATGGTCACTATTTGAAAGTATGAATCCAATAGTAATCATGAATCATGCAAGAGATATCCATATTCAATTATTATTTTAAGTCAACACCAAGTCCCCACAATATGATATGTCTAGTTGTAGAACAATGGCCCTCTAGATGCAAAGGAACAAGAAAAAGGTCATAAATGTAGTTCTCTTCTTCCTATCATATTATTTTTGTGATAAAATAAGATGGTTAGTCTTACGATATCCTGGAATGAGGACTAAAATGAAGGCCATGATACAACCAAACAAGAATATAAAGGGGTTTGAATTAAGCAGATGGCTAGAATAAGTAACGATAGTGTGTCAGGAAGTGACAGGATTCAAGCGTACATTATATAAGATGATTTCCACATTGATGGACTCGGTGAAAATATCAGTCTAGGGAACCATAAGAAGCACATCTCGAAATGAAACATAGATCCATTTGATTGGGAATGTGGGGAAAAGCAGATCATCCAATAAGAAAAGAAACTCACCCACCTAAACACAAAACCATTAGATCATGTTGTATCAATGGTACAAGTTCAACTCACTAATATAGAAAACTTGAAACATGGTTAGAGAAAAAATCAAGGAAAAAATTTAAAATTAAAATTTAAAAATTAGAAAACATGGATCCATTCATACATATCAATTTACCTATGAAGCTTACCATTTCTAAATTAATTGGACAATGAAACTGAAAAATAATAATGAATGACATGGTAAAATAATAAATATATGCCTTTCACTTTAAAAGGTTCAATGTACAAATGATGTTCTTGCACCCATAATAAATGAATAGAGAAAAGTTTAATAATATTTAAATAGTTGTTAAATTTAGAAATTTGAACTTCCATTGTCAAACAATCAACTGAATTATCCTTTATGATTAGCTTAGTGACACACATAGTCCCAAATTCAATTATATAACTAGAAAAGTGACTTATAATGTCTATATTCTTCTATCTATCCTAAAAACAAAATATTTAAACTAATCTAATAAAAATTAACCAACACAATGTACAACTATACTAGAAGAAGTTAAAAACATATATTTAATCCTAACTATTGCCTAAATAGATTCTTTAATAAATTCATGAAATTCTTTTTTATCACCCTATATGGTGGAAAGAGAAACAACTGATTTTATACTACATTTATATAAAATGGTATGACTATTAAAAAGGAAAACAATACTAGTAAAAATTTCTCAGGTTCAAGACTAGCAGTATAGTCAGAATCTACAAATACTACAATGTCATTATCTGAAATTGTATTTGTTTTCCTATATTAATACATAACCCAGAGAACATTTTGATATGCAAGGATAATTTTAAGGGCATTATAGTGAATTTTCCTAGGTTTTTAAATAATCATTCTCTGATTCCATGATGAAAATTAAATATTCTATCTAGAATATACCATTTCATACATAAGGCTCCAAAAATATCATAATGGGTCTAGGTTGTGTAATAAATTTCAGATTCACTAACAGTGGATATTTTCAGGGAGAAAAAATATTGGCCCAAGCGTATGCATGTAGCTTTGATTTTCTCAAACAAATAAAATTTCAAAAATATTATATAAGAATTTTGATATAGAAACAGAATCCATTATTTTCAATGAATTATGATTTGAATTCCAAAATTCTATTTTTCATTTCATAACTCATTTATTTGATAGGGATAATTCAATTGATTATTTAAATATAAAATTAGTCTCATGTTATTGAAAATAACTATCATTTAATAGACCTATAAAAGAAGATATTTTATTTCATTTGTGATATGCATTGAATAAACACATACATTAAATTTTCTTTTAATGAAACATTTTTTAATCACTAATGGTTCAATATGTTTGTACCATTTCCAAGCAAATTGATTCCAACCATATAAATCAGTTTTTCTATGGTAGAACACATTTAATTTTATATTATTTGAAAAAACATCTAGAGGATTGATATAAATGGGTTCTTCTAATTTTCCGGGGAAACATTTAGTTTAAGAATCCAACTATTCTATATGAAAATCATATTTATCAGTAATGGAAGGTAAAACAAAAAATGGATGAATCATTAAAAATATTAGAAAAAATATCATCATATTCCACTCTCTTTTGTTGGTTGTATCCCTTAGTGACTAATTGGTATTTATATTAGATTTTTTGATTTCTTGGGGTTATATTCATTCTTTTGGGTGGTCCATATGTAACCTATTACCATTTCAATAATGGGGTTGGTTATGATATCCCATGTTTTATACTTCAGAATGGAATTATTCCAATTTTTCATAGAATACGTCCACTACCTAAATTCTATAGACATGAAAACTCACTTATAATATTGAGGTTCATCAATATATATGTATTTTGCAACACAAAAGGAATACATGGCCATTTCAGCTTGACTAAACAGAGTATTTTGTCTAATTATATTCATATATTAGATAAATTGGTATCCCATAAGGTCACCCTATTTTATTTCAGGTTTAGAAAAATAATCTATGTCTTATTCACATTCTAATTCCAATGGGTGAATATAAGGGATAGGGTCAGGTTCTGAGGTGACCTGAAGGTCAGGACCAAATTCAACACCAACTGGATGATGGGAATTGGTATCTTTAGAAAAAAACATTTTTTCATTTGTAAGATTTTTCACTCATAGAATGAAATCATGAATAATGATTTTTCTTTCATACCAGAGTCGGTCTACCCCCAATTGATATCACTTAGAACACTCTGAATAACCAATGAAGAGACGTTTGACAACCCTTGGTTCCAAATTATCATTCCTTGAATTTGCATAAAATTTGGATCCAAAAAATCTATTGTGGTCAAGACTATGAGGTTTTCTTATCCATGTTTCATTCATTGGTTTGAATGAATTAGTAGAGGATATAAATATCTTAATTAGGTATAATTTTCTATTAGGATCCACATCCCAAAAGGACTAGGGAAAGGAGGAATAAAAAAATATTTAGCAATTTCTTTATAGGATTTCCATGTTTGTTCTCTCGGCTAATCTATTATTTTTGGGGGTTCCAAAATAGTTGTATACCTATGAATACCCTTAGAGATATAAATTTCAACTACATAGATTGATAGATATTCCAAACTATTATTTGTTGTTAATGATTTTATCTTCTTACCAAATCCATTTTCAACACATTCATTCCAGTTCATGATGTTTTGGAACATATCATATTGTTATTTCTATATGTGTTTCATACCTCTACCAGAGTAATGATCGATAAATTTCACAATGTAATAACCTCCACCAAAAGAGGAAGTTCTAGAAGGGCCCCAGAGGTCAGAGTGGACACACTCAAAAATGGTTTCTAGCTTTCTAGTATGACTTTATAAAACTCACCCACATAGATTTACCAACCACGCAATGCTCACTAAACAAAATACTGAAATGATTAAATTTAGTAACAGGCCTGGATTTCTAAATTCATCAAGACCTTTGGCAATAAAATTCCCTTTTATTATATGTCGTAGAGTGGTACTATCTAATGATAAAAAAATATAAACACTCAACTATTTTTTGTTTGTTGTACCTTCAAATACATAATTCCCATTACTAATGGTGATTCTAAGATAACTAGAACCGTATTTGATGTTATCATACTCCTTTTCAAGACCACCTAAGTAAACGAGGTTTATTTTTGTGTTCAAGTAACGACCTCACAACATTACATTTTTTAACCAGATCATTATGAATTTATAATGAAACATAACTTATGTTCATAATGTGACACCACTAATTATTCACCAAGTAGTCATTATCTGATTTAATCACTCTTAATTTTATGAAATACTCCCTATTTGGATACTTGTGTAATGAAAATCCTTAATCCAGCACCCAAACCTCCATAGTATGAGGATCAATGACATTCATCAGGTTGTCTATGTTGAATTCTGGTTCAATTAAGATTTAATTACCACTATTATTCTAATTATAGACATTAATTCTATTAGGATTATTGTTTTTCATGTGTAGAGGTAGTTTGTAATGAAACAATTTGAACACCTTACCCTTAGACTCTCTATTCATGGATTTAGTCTGTTATTTCCATATTGACTCCTCCCTCAACACATATCTCAATGTTCACCTCTACCTAAAATGTTTAAACCCATATATTAATTATTAACATAGAATTTATTTTTGTTTTATTTTGATAGCAAAGAATACATAACTTATTCAAGAGTTAATGAGTTGCTACCATATATCATTGAATATTTTATAGTGGTAAAAGATTCATCTAATGAGGTAAAAATGATTATTTCTAGATTCTCATACCCTATTTCAATATATATATTGTATAGTTATAATACAATTGCATTGAAATCATCTGGGTATGACCTAACAATAGTTGCAGGGATCATTTTAAAAGTATAATTATTCATTTTCTTATACAACATTAAAACTAAAATTTAGTCATATATATAGATTCCTATTTGGAAATGATACTGGTGGAATAAGACTCAAATTATACATCACTAAGAACATGATCCCCTAATGACAACATGAAAAGGATATAGGCTTTTCTAAGAACCTCAAAATGAACATAAACATAAGTAGTAATGGTCTTTCCATTAGTGGAGAGAGTGGTTAACAATTTTATGTAACCACCAAGAGAATCAATTACTTAGTTATGATCCCACAAACCATCCAAGTCAATTCTCTATAGATTAAAATCATTTTCACAATAAAATTTATCTATTTAGAACATATAGTACCCATTTTATGTGCTTCAGAATGGATCTAATATCAATTTTCGGGGGCAGCATTGATGTTGTTTTCATGACCAATGCTCATGATCCATTGAGATGTTTTATATGGTTATATAGTTATTAGAAAAACTCATTTTTTTATAAATCATGACTTAAAATGATAATTTGAATTTTCCAGTTGGAATAGAATATAAATGATGAAGGAACATCCACATATAACATACTTGAGATTGATGTAATCTTATATACAATGTGTGAACACCACGTAATAAAATTTTCATATTACTGAACAGAAAAAATAAATTTCAGACCCAATGAAAAAAAGTTAAAGGACTAGATAAACTATATAAGTATGCCATCCTTGATAAACTAAATATAGGTGAAAAAGTCACTCTTTTAGAGATCATACCATACACTCTTGTATGGAATCTATAATTCAAGCATCATTAAATATAACAGTGGATTTGACAAAAATTAGTTACATATTTTGGAAGATTTCCTTACCAAAATTTGTTTACCAATTGAAATTATGAATCCAATAGAAATGGTGCCACAAGTGAGAGATGTGTAGATCCTATTCCAATTCGAATTCACCACTCTAATTTCACAAGATGTGATGTCTAGTTACAGAATAATGGTAATATGAAAGCAATGGGATAGGAATAAATGTGGGGATTTTGGTTATCTTCTTCCTCTCAAGGTCTTACCTTGAGAAATATAAAATTTTTCTCTCACACTCAATAGAAAAAGAACAATATTTAAGTCCTTTATCCAACCGACTAAGAATATCAGGGGTCTCACTGAAATTAATGGCCCACAATCACAATGATAAAATGTCTACATGAATTGGGTGGCAAGGGCAGAGGCTATCAGATGATCTCCCCATGGATAGCCAAGAGAAAATTGGTAGACTAGGGATCCATAACTAGTATAACTGGAAACAATACATGGACCAACTAAATTGGGACTAAGGGAAAACATGGATAATCCATGATAAAATGAAACAAACCCTCCGTAATACACAGTTGTTAGATCTAGTTTGATCAATAGTCCTGGTTCAATTTTCTTAATATGGAAAACCAAAAACAACGGTAGAGAAAACAAATATTGGGTATTCAATAACAATTTGAAATATAAAAATTATCCAAAAATACCTAAATGTACAGATCCTTGCTCCAATGCATAAATCCATTTATCAATAAATGAAAAATTAAATTGGAAAATAATAATGGATGGCATTGTAACATAATAAGGATCAATTCCACTATGTAGAGAAGAAAATGGTACTGATTCATCCTTGTTTTCCTTCCCATATGAGGATGGAATTATTGAGACAAATCATGTCATTTCGGGGTACCTATTCACATCTAACTTGCGAAATAATGGTCAAAGTAGGGTTTCATGGTATATCAATTAGTACATGATGATGATCATGATTATCGTTTCTATTTAACATAGTTTTTTCAATAATGATTTCCATTATTTGGTAATTATTTATTCTAGAATTTTTGGGTTCCATTGGATTATGTTTTTAGGTCACTAGTAATTTGGTTTCCCAGAATTGTTTGGTGGATGTCGCTTAGGTGTGTGTCAAAAGTTCTTTGTGAGGTTTGGGAGCATTTCATCACTGTTCACTAGTGACAGAGCTGTTATATATTTATTTTATAGTGGGTATTGATTCTCTTTTGTTGATGTAGAGTTATTATCTTCCAAATTTTATACCATTATTTGATCTTATATTTGGATGGATTCCAATGTGTATTTTAGGAGGCATAGGGAATTATTTTCAAGTGCTCTATACAACCACAATACATGGTCCATTTTTTAAATTATTTTATCAGGTTTAAACTAGTTTATATAGTTTTTTTGGGGTTTTTCCATTATTCTAGTTTATTTATGAGGTAATTCCTAAAGTAGTGTTGATATTTCATTGATGATTATTAGACTATCAGATTTGATTATTGTTCTTCTGATTATCATTTTTTAATTTTTTTTGTCTTGATCAGAGTCTTGTTGATGTTTTCTTCTGGACTATTCAAGGTATTTTAACATTAATTTCTCTACTAAATTAAATTTTTCGATTTCTTCAAAAATATATTTCCAATTAATAAAATAATCTAAACCATTTGAACTACCCAAACATTCTATCTTCAAAACATCCATGTAACATTTACAATTGTAGTGGATAATTCTTCCATTTCATAGAAGTAGATTGAGGGTCTACACACCAAATAAATATATGATCTTCACCCATTACTTGGATGAGTACAAGAAAACAATCTACTCATCGTTAATAACATCCATTAAACTATTATATAACTATAATAGAGAGTAATGACTCCTCAAGGGAAAATGTATCGATAGAGGGAGTACCAAAACCCTATTGATGTAGGACTCTACCACAATACATACAGTATACCTGAACTCCTCATTTATATGAGGGTTCACTCTCTATGTAATGGTTAATTCACAAGGATATCATAACTACTCTATTCATAATATTTATTTCCTTGACATATGTTTGTCTCTAGGATAGTACCTAAACCCCATGTCAACTTCAAATGCCTCCCTAAAACCTTTTCATTGGGTCTATGGGGATATGATCTAAAAACATAATTAAAATCCTTTCTAATAGAATATAATGATAATAAAGATTGAATTTTGATGCTCTAAATGGGAAAAAATTATAATGGACTACCCTTTTGTCCAATTTAAAATTCAGTCAAGAATATACAAAAAAATAGAAAATAATAGTTAGTGCATCACATAAGATTTATTATATATAGAGTGTGAACCTCAGGTTATAGGTGGTGGATCATTATGTTGGAAAATTCAATCCATTTTTTGGGTACATGTTTTTTAATCCAAAATAACGAGGTTTTTTAATATTATGTGTGAATTTATATGCATTACTAGTAATAAGGTCATGTTATCTCAACTTATACAATGTTTCCATTAATTGGATGGGTGTGTGAAACCCGAGATATTTCCCATTTGTGTAATCTTGGACCATTTCATGTCACAAAATCAAAAATTATGTATGTTCCAAATGACACACCATATCAAATAGATGGGGTGTTTGGGAACGTGATTCATTACACCCTAGGTCATGTGCCTCGATATACATAATGTTCAACTAAGTGGATACACATCATGTAATATTTAAATATTTTGTGTACATTCTAGCCACAATTGATATAAGACACGGATTACCTCTAAAGAGTACAAACCAAGTGATATTTAAAGACTTATGGAAACCCTACAAACAATATTATGTGATAAAAAATATACACATGAAGGATACACACCATGTGATTAGGTTTACTTCTATAGGAAGAAACTATTATAGATACATCATGATTTCTAGATCTCTGGAGTAATTTTATCATTTAATTCAATTCATTTATTCTAGATCTCTCCGCCTTACCTCCCTAGACCGTTTTCATCACTCCTCCTTATATACATGGATTTTTTTTCTCACTAATTAACTCATGTAACCACTCCATTCTCACCTTATGTTTCCTGAAGTCACCCTTTTCCCTAAGGAATCATCCATATAAGAATTTCCTCTGCCATTTCAACTTCCATCATGTTTTCCATTCTACAATCACTGATCCACCATCCACTATGATGGTCTATAGTGAACATTTATCTAAACATGGGATAAAAATATTAAATAGATGGAGGATTACTGGTGGTGTGATAGACACTCAAAACATCATTCACATACATGTTTTTTGATGAATGTGTATAGATGGAGAATCCTGATAAAATTATGATATATAAAAGTTTCCTAGATTAAATATAAGAATATTAATTAAAAAAATAAATTAAAAATTCAACATTAATAAAGAATATAGTTATAAAATTAATCAAATTTCAACCTCAAAGGTAATTGACCAAAGATTCTAATCAAGCATTGATACATAATTTCATCAACTATATGAAGAATAGAACTCCAAAAATATCTCTTAGGGTTTCATCATTGGTGAATTTGGATAAATATTTTATTATAGGCATATAAATGATAATTATATTTATGATGTATTTTAATATGTTAATTTAATTAAATACTCAAAATCTTCACCTTGAGGATCTAAAACGAGAATATGGGTTATCCCTCTCATAGGTAAAACCCATCTTATTATGTTAAACAATGATGATGTATTTTCCATTTTATAATACATTTTTGATATATCCATGTTTTCTAATGATAATTAATTAATATTTCAATAAATAAATATTAAATATTCACTTCAAAATCAATAAACTTAGAATCTCATCAATACGAAACCCAATGGTAAACAAAATGATCTGATATCAATGGAACCACCACAAATAACAAATTGGGTGGCTTTTGGGGTAAATTTATATTGTTCCATTTCAAGGGTTTAGGGCTTTAAAACTCAAGAATGATTTATTTCATACATAAGTAAAATCATTTGTCACTATAGTGTCACCATATCTATTAGAATCAGGGTTCTTCTCATTATAAAAAATAAATGATAAATTGTCCTTCATATAAATTTTAAATTGGGGAAAAGTGTTTTTCAAAAAAAATTTATAAGAAACATCACATACCTAATTTTAATAATATATATTGTCCAAAATCACTTATAATAATAACATTTCATCAAAAATGTGATTTAAACACCGATTTAAAATCAAAATGTACAAGGAAATTGAATCATTATTGTTTATCATAGTCACACTACAGTTTTTATATAAAGTTTAAATGATTTTGAATGAATGTAGGTGTAAAATGACATTGAAATGATACAAAATTTTTAGGTAGGGAATAGAGAGAATAATATGTGTCAAACATCATTATTCCAGTTTAATATGGAAAGTTATTTAGGATACATGTATCTATTATCTATGATCTATATTTAACTTTGTTAAAATGTCAAATATAATTATTAAAGTTATATTTTCATGGATAAATTATATAACATGTAAAGAATATGTGTCATAAATCCAAATACATATAGTGTATACAAGGACATATATCATGGTATGATATAGTTGTACTATAATACATGATATGCGATACCATGATACTATCATCCTCCAGTTGTAGTATAAGACATCTCTCGATCACAAAGCACTGGTGTTGGCAAATAATATGATATTATTTGCATAAAATCATTCAATTTTAAGGAAGACTCAATTTGGTTGTTAATGTTAAATTATTTTACCATGTAATATATCATTCTGTAAATGAAATGTCTAAGAATATTGACTGAAGGATTATAAATAGATTGTAAACCAATGACATGTATTCAAATTTTTTATAATATTTGGGGAGAATCTCCTAGACCTATATAAATTGGACAATGGACAATGATTTTTAAGGAAACATTCTATAGAAACTCCGTCGAATATCTCTTCTCCCTTCATCCTTTACACTGTGTGGTCATAACATATCGTGGGTGTTTGGAAGATCCCAACCAACATTTGGTAATTCATATCAACCCTTTAAAACCCCATTTAAGAGGGTTTTTTATGGGTTTAATCTTTATGATCTTTATTAATGATTTTATTGAACCCAATATTTTATTTCCATATAGAGTGAAGGGTATATAGTATAGTGTTTCTTATATTTTTTATATATATGATTTCATATACCTACATGAAGGTATTCGGGTTAATGTTTTCTATTGTCTTTAGCTTTTTTGAATGAGTTTCACTTAATATTTAGCAACCCTTTAGTGGTATCATACCTTCACTATGCTTCAAAATTCATGAAATCATGTAAAAAATTAAAAATATTAAAATGACATTTTATATTTGGATTGTACGTCATAAAATATAATTGATATTTTCTTGTTTTAGATTTTGATATGATAAATGATACTGTAAACTATCATTACTATATTGGGGTTTCATTATACGATATATTATATCATAATAAATTATCCAGTAAAAATTATTTGGTTTGAATATATTGTATCATACGATATAGGATATTGATGGTACGATTATATTTATTTGTGTTAGAAACACATTACCTTGTATTGAAAAGGCTATATCATGGTATATAGTAAGTTTTAACTTTCAGAAATTTCCATGTTTATATTATGAATGTTTCATATTAAAAGATATGATTGTAGACAACGATTTTTTTAAGTTATGTTAAACATACTATCTATTTCAATTTTTGTGTTAACTATCATAAATTTGGAAAATAAAACAAGTATCATCTTGAAATTCATGGATTATGATATAGATATATCTTTATTTTCTGGATGGTACAAAAATTTGATTTTATGAAATTTCAATTATTAATTGAATTATTTAATTTATTATTTTTTATAAATTAATTAAAATAATACATAGGGATATTTATTTAATTACTAATGTTCATTAGAAATAAATAAATTTTAAAATGTCTATAATTAATTTATTAAATGTTTGTATATTATTCCTTAAAATTATATCCATATTATTAAATTTGAATATTAAATACCTTATTAGAATTATATATCATGAATTAAAATGTGGATATAAAATGATTATATGGAACAAATACGTTTGATTTATAAATCCTTTTTAAATTATAAAAATTTGTGAAAATTTAATGTAGTTTATATATAAATTGTGAATAGTTCCAAATATTTAACTATAATTGTTCAAATCTAAAAGGCCTTAAATGAGAAATTACTTAATTTGAGTCAAAATAAATTTTGAAAATTCATATGATCAATGTTTAAATAATTTTAAATATTTGATATTTATATTTTGTAAATTTAATACATAATATAATTAAAATATAAAATTTTATATTTCATTTGATATAATATGATTAAATTAAATGTTATAAAAGAGGGTAATCTAATATAGTTCATATTGTGGAAAAATATAATGTAGTAGTATTTTTTTATTTTAGAATTTCTATAATGAATGGATTAATTACAATGTTTTTTATAATTGATTATTTATGAATTGTTCAAAAATTTGTATCTCAGGTTTAAATATATTAAATAATTATTCATTTCATTTTATTTCCATGTTTATTTTCTATAGATACAAATGTATTATATTATGAATAAATTGTTAAAAGTGGGTGCCATAGACCCAACATATATTGTACTTTGATTACTGTTACATGTATTTAGGTTATTTTATACATATGTTTATCTTTCCATGATAGTGTAGATACTTCTGAATCCACATTATTAATGGCAATGTCTTTAGTTTAACTGTCGCATCAAATGGTTATAGCAGGTCCCAGGATATAATGAGAAACCTGAGATGCCATGACAGTAATCATAAAGTAACATTCTATGGTCCAGTTACATCATTCTCAAAGGACACAGATGATGTGTGACCATCAGGTGTTGGGAGCTCATAAGCATTGAGACTTCATCTCATGAAGTTTACACTTGATGATCTCTATCTATTGAGATCATGAGGACAGACCAGCTTAATAGGAACACCACATGTTTCTGGTGTCATTGGTCGTTCCTATCTACCGACATGTGTAATAGTCTCTTGACTTGAGATCATTATCAATGAATGTCATTTAATTACGTACATTTGATATAAGGTGAACACCATGGCGACAAGTCTTGGTGAGGTAGTTTATATCGGGTACGTCATTAATGGAAAGGCATTGATTGAATGATCAAGAGAGTATTTGTCACTTTCGAGTTTAGGAAGAGATATCTCGGGCCTGGTTGATTAGGATGGTTGCACCTTAATTAAATCCATGGCCATGGTATTAGAAGGTAATACCGTCTGGAAAAATCAACAAAAAAAATAAATAAAATGAAGAATGATGACACTGAGTATGCATTATGCTTTATTGAGATATAGATGATGAAGAGATTAGATTACACAGACTGTGTTCGTAGGAAGGCAGTCATTTCTTTGAATTTGCCTTATCTCTATAGGGGGCCTCGATGGGTTTCTAGACCTCGCTCTACGTCGGTGATATTATTTACTGCTATTGAGATAAGGGCCTAGAGGGTCACACACAACAGCGCTTTGAGAATCTGAACCATTCTTATGAATAGGATTATAGGACTTGGTGGGCCCCACCATGAGGTCTGGGTATTATCCAAGTCCTATGGATCACCAAGTAATAAATAAATTCTTTTATTATTCAAGTTTGTAATAATTCATTGAATTTATTTGTAACATGTATTTACGAGTGATTACGTAAATACATAGATAAATATTAATCGGAGAGATATCTATATCTTGGGTTCATTTAATATTATCAGGAGGTGCGAGTCGAGTTAGACTAATGTTTATCACGTAATATATATATATATATATTTATATATATTTCAGTATAATGATAAATAATAAATATTATTTATGGCATAATTTAATTTGTCATAAATAATGATTTTTAATATATATGTAGTGAATGTTTAATACATGGGGGTCGGGAACCCATACCGCGTATTTTAGATATTCCCTATATATATTAATAGAGAGGATATCCCCTTGTAACTATTCATCTATTGGAATTGAGAGCCTCCCTCTCCTCCTGAGTTCTAGAGAGAGACTCTCTCAAACTAGCAAGTTCTTCAAGTTCCACCTTCACGGATCGAAGAAGCTAGTTTTTGTGGTGATCCTCGCTGCGTCAAAGTGTGTTTCAAAGATCCTCTCTAGCACCCGGATCTTGACGTATGGAGCGCGAGCAGATATGCGAGGCATGTGTGGACGATATAGAGGGCTTCGATGTCGGAGTCTTCGAGCAACGATCGTCGGCGCCCTGCACGTCAATTCGGAACAAGGTAAATGTTCACGTTTAATTTTGTGCTCCTAAATAACCTTGCGAGATCCTAAGACCAAGCTGGTACAAGATCACCAGAGTTAACAGGGCTATGTCACTCCGGTGAAGCAGAAAAATTTTAAACTCCCTGCCCACCGGCTTTCGCTACGCAGTCCCGGTACCCACCAGTTGTATCAGAGGGAGCGCAAGGTTTTTTTTTGAGTCAAAAACATTAAAATGCTTGAAATTTAATTGTGGGGTGTTAAAACGGTTCATTCGGATTCGACCGCACGTCGTTTCGATTTCTAATGATCAAGATACGATCATTTGAAAATTTTTATCGGATCGACGTCGCAAGTTTTCGGTTCATTTGATGTTTATCTCAAATTGTGAATTAACATAAAAAATATTTTAATTATAAAATTTTATAATAATAATTTTATTATGATTATAATAAATATTTTGTTATATTTTTATAATAATAAAATATATATATATAAGTAAGAAGTCCAAGACCCCAAATGGGGGTCTTCCTCATTTTAATTTAAAAAAAAGAGAGTAGAAAAGACCCCAAAATGGGGTCTTCTCCTTTTGTTTTAAAAAAAATGGGGGGGCTGGAAAATTTTTTTTGTCTAAAGGACAAAACATAATTAAAAAAATGGGTCGGGAGACCCCTTTGGGGTCTCCTCATGCAGCGCCTGGAAAAAATGGGGGGCAAACCCTAGCCCACCCACCTCCGTCGGACGTGCTTCACCGCGCACCGCCGCCGGCCGGCCTCTACCAGACCAGCTCCGTCCGGCCACCCAGACCCCGCGCCAGCCACCTCCCCTCACGCTGGCCTCATCGCCTCTCCCATGTGTGTGCCGGACCACCCTCGCGCCGACCTCCCCTTCGCCAAACTTCCCTCGTACCGGCCTCCCCTTCACCGGACATTGTCCGCGTTGGACCGGCTCCAGCCAGTAGCTGCCAGCCACACCGGCGATCCCCCTGCCAGACCGCTTCACACAGCCCGCACCCCGAGCCCTCGCTGGGCTCCTCCTCTGCATCGGACCGGTACCCTCCATCCACCCTAAGCCCTCGTCGGGATCCTCCTCTGTGCCAGACCGGTTCCCTCCGGCCGACCCGAGCCTACGCCAGACCAGACAGTAAATTTTCCGGCTCACCGGAGCAGCGGGATGCCAGGAGATACAGCCGTCGCGGGAAGCGCTGGACGCCGCGGTCACGCCGCGGTCACGGCGCGGTCAAGCTGCGGTCACACCGCTGTCACACTGCTGTCACGCCATAGTCACCCCGCAGTCACCCCGCGGTCACCCCGTGGTCACACCGCAGTCACGCCGTGGTTCCAGGACGACATCTCGTGGCGGTACGCAGTCCCGCCGGAATTCACTCCGGTTAGAGGTAACCTGCACTGAATTAATTTTAATTAATTTAGTTTTTTTGAAATTCAATTAATTGGAATTTATTTAGAGGTTTAAATTCTTTTAATCCGAAATATTAATTTAATTTAAATTTAAGAATTAAATTAATGGTTTGATTTAATTTAATTTTTTTTGAATTAAAATTAAATTAAACAAAAGGAACAGATAAACAAATTATTTGAATTTAATCAAATTCATTTAATTTATTAGAACACCCTCGCATAATTTCAATTTATAGCAATTTAATTTTTATTGCACTTTTACCCCGACTGGTCTTGAGCTATTGACTAACCTGTGTGTGTCTAGCATGTATGTATTTATTTATTTATTTATTCAATGCGTGCGATGATTGTAATATTTAATTAAATAAATGATGGTCTTAGAATCGTATTTTAATTCAAATATATATAAGGGCATGCGTGTCCATTGCTGCACTTGTATTTTGTACCCCAGACCCCCTAGCCTACGTGCGAGTATATTTGTATTTATTCGGTGACGATTCGAGAGGCAGACCCCGCCATGTTGAGGCAGTAGTCCAGACAGGAGTTGGGCACTTTTCACTGGGGCCAGCAGCCACACGAGTCATGTATCGACTCAGGTATGGATGCCCCTAGGTGATGATTGATCAGTTATCGATCAATCATTATAGAATGCTCAAGACCAGTCGAAATGCATGATTTACTTTATGAATAGTTTATTATTTTATGCGACTGCATGATTATTGCATGATCACATAGAATAGTAAACAAGATAAAATGCATAAAGTTGGGACGAATAAATATTCTATTGAATGTTCAGCTATGAGCGCGACAACCCTGTTTGAACATAATAAAATAGAAAAGGATTCTATTCATCAATCAATATTTAAAAAACCCTCAAAGATATATTAAGTCCAAAATGCCTTCCATTTCTCACATCTAAACAAAACCGGATGTTTGGGTGCTCATCAACCTCATTTGAGAGTTCCGCTAACTACCGGGGCATTTTCATGTGAGAAATGGGTCGACTTAACTAAATTGAGTAGTCAAGGATTAGCCTTAGCTAACTTGCTATCACTTTAGAGGTAAGAGGTTGAGGGAATCAAGTTCCGATTCAAAAAATCTTGGACTGTACTCAACTACACAAGGAACCACAAGAACAAGTGATTGGCGAGCAAAGAGCCTACCTTGAAACCCTCCAAGTAGTGTCGTAGCCCTAGCTTGTAGACTGTGAGGCAGGTTTCGAGGGTCCTTGCCACTAGAATGCTCAAGCGATAAAGTATTCTGAATCTAATAGTGAGGGCTATTATGGTTCGTTAATATAGTGGGAGACATTAAATGATATAATAATTTGTTAATCATAAAATGTCAAAAAAGGTAATCAAGACAAAGTATTAACTGCTAAATGTTTATCTGATGTAGATTCAAAATGGAAATCACCAACACCACAAGTAATTTATCACTACGATTGATCTTGGATAAAGAAAATATCCTGACCGGTAATAACTTCCAGGAGTGGTACAGGCACTTGCGCATAATACTACGCCATGAAAGGAAGTTATATGTGCTGGAATCCACAATTCCTGCTAAGCCTCCTCAGGGAGCAAGCAAGATGGAAAAAGATAAGTGGAAAATGCATGTAGATGATGCGCTTGATGTACAATGCATCATGTTGTCATCCATGCCCAGCCAATTGAAAAAAATGCTTGAGGATGAGGACGCCTACAAGATGCTTTCACATCTCCAAGAACTGTATGAGGAGAGGTCTAGGCAAGAAAGGTATGAGATCTCATGTGCGCTTTATAAGTGCAGGCTGGCAGAAGGGCACCAAGCCGGTCCTCACATACTCAAGATGATTGGGTATATTGAGAGGCTTGAAGCCCTTTGGTTCAAACTTAACCAAGAACTAGTAGTGGATCTCATTCTTACCTCTTTGTCGTCAAGCTTCTTGACCCTCATGGTCAATTATAATATGAATGATATGACAAAGTCGCTCTCAGATCGTTTGGCTTTAGTTTTCCAAGCTGATAAGGACATGTAAAAAACCAATACATCTGTCCTTATAGAAAACAAGAAAAACAAGGGCAAGGAAAAGGGGTCTAAGGCCAAGTCAAGGCCAAAGACACCAATGCATCTTCCTTCCAAGAATCCAAAGATTCAGAGGCAAAGTAATGAGCAGGAAGCTGTCTGCTTTGCATGTGGAAAGAAAGTCCACTGGAAGAAGAATTGTAGCACTGGGAAGAAGAAGAAAGTTGTCGCTTCTTCTTTAGGTATTTTTTTCATTGAATTCAATATATCTTTATCTACAAGTTGGGTATTGGATACAGCATTTGGATCACACATTTGTATTCATATACAGCAACCAAGTAGGTTTAAGAAGATTGCAAAAGGTCAAGTGGATCTCTGAGCTGAAAATGGTGAAAGTTTGGCAGCCTTGGCAGTGGGAGACTATCACTTGACTTTACCAACTGGTTTGGTTCTTGTTTTAAACAATCGCTATTATGTACTGTCTGTTACCAGAAACATTATCTCTGTGTCATGTTTAGACACTATGGGTTTTTATTCCAAGTTTGGAAATAAAAGTTGTCTCTTTTATAGGGATAACATATGTTATGGTATGGAACATCTTAACAATGGTTTATATATACTAGAACTAGAAAACTTATTAATGTCCATAAATGACAAAAACAACCAACATGACTCAAATAACACCCGCCTATGGAACTTCAGGCTTGGTCACGTAAATGAGAAGCGATTACAATGATTACATCAAGAAGGGTATCTAAACTCGGTACAGTTAGAACCCTTAGATGTGTGTCAAGCTTGTTTACAAGGAAAGATGACCAAAGCACCATTCTCAAGAAAGGGAGAAAGAGACAATGTAGTACTTGAATTAATACATACCGATGTATGTGGTCCATTTCCAGTAGAGTCAAGGGGTGGTTTTCTATACTTCATCACTTTTACCGATGATTATAGTAGGTATGGCTATATCTACTTAATGCGGTATAAGTCATATTCCTTTCGTTTCTTTAAGGAATACCAAAATGAAGTAGAAAACCAACTTTGTAAGAAGATAAAAGCACTTAGCTCAGACCGAGGTGGATAATTTCTTAACCAAGCATTCATTGATCACTTGAAGGAGTTTGGGATAGTATCCCAACTCACTCCTCCTTATACACCACAATGGAATGGTGTTAGTGAAAGAAGTAATAGGACCTTGCTTGACATGGTCAGATTAATGATGAGTCATACAACTCTTTCATTATCCTTTTGGGGATATGCCTTGCAGACAGCATCATATACCATTAACCGAGTACCAACTAAAGCCACAGATGGGATTCCATATCAGTCATGGTATGGAGAGAAACCCAATCTGACACACATGCGTGTGTGGGGGTGCGAGGCATTTTTCAAGACTTTACCAAGTGACAAATTAGTATCCATAAGCACTAAGTGCATATTTATAGGTTATACTATGGAAACTAGAGGATACTACCTATATAACCCTTTAGATAGAAAATTAATTGTGGCAAGATACGCCACATTTCTAGAAAGGGGTCACATTTCTACTAGAAATAGTGGGACCAAGATTGACTTCGATGAAGTTAATGCTCTAGATGCGCAAGAGTTGGTAGAGGAACAATCTCCACAAGAGCAAGTGGAAGAAGAAATTGTTCCTGAGACATAGATACTGTGTAGGTCTATGCGAGAGGTTAGAGAACCAGAGTGTTATGGTTTTCTTGTCACCAAGTCATGTGACACAATGATCCTTGAGGATGATGAACCTCTAACCTACAAGGAAGCAGTAGAAGGCTAAGAAGCTGCAACATGGCAAGAAGCCATGAATTCTGAGATGGAGTCCATGTACCAAAATCAAATTTGGATATTGGTAGACCCTCCAGCTGATGTAAAACCCATTGGTTTCAAATGGGTATTTAAGAAAAAGCTAGACATGGATGGTAAGGTTAATACCTTTAAAGCAAGACTGGTTGCAAAGGGTTTCAGACAATGTCGAGGCATTGACTATGATGAAACCTTATCACCAGTGGCAATGCTTAAATCCATCAGAATATTGCTTGCAATAGCATCCTTTCATGATTATGAAATTTGGCAAATGGATGTCAAAACTTCTTTTCTAAATGGGAAGTTGGTTGAGGACGTCTATATGACTCAACGCGAAGGGTTTGTTAAGTCAAAGAATGCCAATAAAGTATGCAAGTTTAAGAGATCCATTTATGGATTGAAGCAGGCATCAAGATCATGGAATGTACGCTTTGGTGAGGCCATAAGAGATTTTGGTTTTGTCAAAAATGAAAGCGATCCGTGTGTCTATAAAAATGTTGAAGGGAATGCTATCGTTTTCCTAGTTTTATATGTTGACAACATATAAATTATTGGAAACGAGGTGCAAGTCTTATAGTCAGTTAAGACTTGGTTAAATGAATGCTTCTCCATGAAAGACATAGGTGAAGTAGCCTACATCCTAGGGATCAAGATCTGTCGAGATAGATCTCAAAGGATGTTTGGCCTAAGTCAAAGTACATATATTCACAAGGTACTCAAAAGGTAAAATATGGAACAATCCAAGATAGTATTTTTACCTATGTCGCATGGTGTAAATATCTCCAAGAAAATGTGTCCATAAACACAGGAGGAGAATGACAGAATGAGTAGAGTCCCTTATTCTTCGGCAGTGGGTTCTATCATGTATGCCATGCTATGTACTAGGTTTGATGTTGTCTTTGTTTAAGCATGGTGGGTAGATATCAAGCCAATCTAGGAGAGCTGCACTAGACAGATGTTAAAATAATCCTAATGTACTTGAGGCGTACTAAGGATATGTTCCTGTTGTATGGAGGAGATGAGGAACTAGTTGTGAGGGGATACACTGATTCTAGTTTCCAGATAGATCATGATGATATGAAATCACAACCAGGCTACATCTTTTTCCCGAATGGTGGTGCAGTGAGCTGGAGAAGCTCAATGCAAGCTATGGTTGCTAATTTTACAGCCGAGTCCGAATATATTGCAGCGTATGATGTAGAAAAGGAAGCAGTCTGGATAAGTAGCTTTATCTCAGAAATTGGTGTTGTACCTAGAAGTGAAGACCCAATTCCAGTATATTGTCGTAATACTCATGCAGTGGTGCTTTCTAAAGAGGCCAGGTCTCATCAGAGGAAAAATAATATTCTTTATAAGTTTCATCTCTTGAGGTATTTTACTCAAAGAGGTGATGTGAAAGTTAGTAGAGTAGCCACAGAGGACAACGTGGAAGACCCCCTGACTAAAGTTATTTTTTCAGTAGAATCATAATTCACATGTGAGAGCTAGCGGATTGAAACCTGTTAGCAGTTGGCTCTTGTGCAAGTGGGAGTGTTGAAAGTGGGTGCCCTAGACCCAACTTATATTGTACATTGATTACTATTACATGTATTCAGATTGTTTTTATACATATGTTTATCTTGTCATGATAGTGTAGATATTTCTGCATCCACTTTATTAATGGCAATGTCCTTAGATTACCTGTCGCATCAAATGGTTATAGCAGGTCCTAGGCTATAATGAGAACCCTGAGATTCCATGAAAGTAATCTTAAAGTAATGTAATATGGTCCAGTTACATCATTCTGAAAGGAAACAAATGATGTGTGACCATCAGGTGCTAGGGACTCATAATCATTGAGACATCATCTCATGAAGTTCTCACTTGACACTAGTGCAGAAAACATTTTTTACGTCGGTTATTTTTCATTATTTACGTCGGTTTTTAGGCGACGTTAATACGGACGACGTTATAAATAACGTTTTTTACGTCGGTTATTTAAAACCCGACGTAACATCCCTAACATCACGGTGTTTATCACGTCGGTTCATTAATAACCGAGGTGATAAATATGCGCGGGGGGGGGGGTTTATCACGTCGGTTATTTTCTAAACCGACGTGATAAAACGCCTGGGATATCGTTTATCACGTCGGTTATGACATAACCGACGTGATTAACCCTTCCCCGAGCCTATTATCACGTCGGTTATTTAAGAAACCGACGTGATAAAAAGGCCAGGGAAACGTTTTAGCACGTCGGTTATCCAATAACCGACGTGGTAAATCGATTCCCAGGCCTTTTAGCACGTCGGTTATATTAAGAACCGACGTGATAAAAGGCCCGAGAACGGTTTATCACGTCGGTTCTCGAAAAAACCGACGTGATAAACCCCTACTGATTTATTTACCACGTCGGTTATAAAATAACCGACATGAAAGCGATATTTTTTTTTAAAATAATTGCACTACTCTCACCAAAAAGCAACCAGAACCCAAACAACAAAAATAACCATGCCAGCCCTCCCCCAAGCCCCAACTGAACCCCACCCTCATCTATACCCACCTAACAATCTGGCCATCCCTCCCCCACCACATTGGAGCCCCACCACAACCCTTGGTCACCCCCACCCCTTGGACAGCCCCCCCACCCACATTTACACCCCCACGACCCCTAGTACAGCCTCAAACACCCATTGGACACCCCTCCCATATCCCTTGGACACCCCCCACCCCTTGGACACCCCCACCCCTTGGACAGCCCCCCCCCCCCACCCTCATTTACACCCCCAAGACCCCTAGTACAGCCTCAAACACCCATTGGACACCCCCCCCCCCCCCACTGCCTGGTGCCACCGGCCGGCCGCTGGCTCAGCACCGGCCGGCCGCTGGCTCATCACCGGCCGGCCGGTGGACTAGACAGCTTTGCTCTGGACCACCGGCCAACCGGTGATCCACCACCGGCCAGCCGGTGTGCCCAGGACTTCTCCTCTTTACAGTTTTTATTGATTTATCGTTTTGGTTTGATACATGTTTTAATAAGTAAAAAATTTACAATATCTAACATTATATGAAAAAACTAAATGTAAACAAGAAATAAACATGTGTTACCTGTAATTTTAGGAATGTACAGTTGGATTGTTTTCCCAAATTCCTTCGTCGTGATCGTTCCTTATGGCACAAACCATGTCTTCAACATACTCATCATTATGTTCTGTTAATCTTTCCATGGAAGTAGGGATCTCACATAAATCAGCATCTTCATAAAATTCATCCTCACCAACATATTGTTTTTTCCCTTGTAAAACAACAGCCCACTGCATATCTGATTGATCTACTACATAGAAAATTTGTTTGGAATGTGTTGCCATTATAAAAGAATCAGTTGTGTCTTCCAATCTATTCAGATTAACAAGTTTCATTCCAAATTCATCGTGTCTGACACTGTTGTTACCGATAAACCGTTTACAGTTAAAAACAGGAACTTTAATTTTAAAGTAATCAGCCTCCCATATGTCTTCAATCACTCCATAATATGCACTTGATGCCGAAATTGAGTTTCTGTCCTTAGCACTCGAAAAATGCATTGCTTCTGCAAACACCAATACACCACTATTCTGAACTGCACTTCTGTTGTCCTGAGCTTTCGTATGAAATATATAGCCATTAATGTCATAAGCGGACCATGTTATCACATTTAAAGATGGACCACCCACTATCCATTTTAATGTCTCTGATACATCTGATCTACCAAGAAAGGTCTTTTTAAACCATGGCAAAAAAGTTTTGTTGTGATCATTCAAAATCCACATTTCTTTCTTCTTTGGATGACATTGTTTCAACTCATTAATATGCAATGTGATATACGGTTGAACATAAGCTATGTTATTCAAGATGTATGATTCTAACTTCTTCATATGTTCAGCTTACAGTGATTTGACTTTCAAGCCACGAATCCCCTTTCCCTCATTATTAACCCGTTCATGGCGAGATGGAGGCAAACCTATGTGTTGCGCCGTAGCCAAGTAGCTCGTACAAAACTCTGCTACCTCCTCAGAAATATACTTTTCAATAATGGAGGCTTCAGGTCGATATGGATTTTTAACATATCCCTTTAATATTTTCATATACCTTTCAAAAGGATACATCCAATGAAGATATACAGGTCCACAAATCTTTATTTCTCGAACCAGATGAATCATTAAATGCACCATCATATCAAAAAAAGTTGGAGGAAAATACATTTCCAAATGACAAAGTATAAAAATTGCATCCTTTTCCAAAATGTTCAAAGCATTCACATCAATCGCCTTGTTACAAATTGAATTGAAAAAATAACACAACCTCATTCTAGTCTTTCTGACACAGATGGGCAATATTCCACGCAGTGCAACTGGTAGAATTTGTTGCATCATGACGTGACAATCATGTGATTTCATACCTATCAACTTCAAGTCTTTCAATGAGACAAAATTTTTAACATTTGAAGAATAACCTTGAGGCACTTTGATATCATGAAGACACTGACAGAAGCTACTTTTCTCCCTCTTCGATAATGTATGACAAGCCGGGGGAAGAAATGTTCATCTTCCTTTAGGAGTGGAAGCTAACTCCAAACGTATTCCCATTGATAGTAGGTCTAACCTTTCATTCAACCCATCTTTTGTCTTTACTTTAATATCTAGCAATGTTCTGATCAAAGAATCACAGATATTCTTCTCCCCGTGCATGACATCAATATTATGTTTGACTTTATGATACCTCCAATATGGTAGCTCAAAAAATATTGACCTTTTCTTCCAAATATGTCTATCATTACCAGATTTCTGTGTCTTTCCCAATGTCACATCAAGGTTTTTCACCCTCTCAAAATACAAATCTAGGGATAAAGGTTTTGGAGCAGTATCAAATTCTTGTGAGCCATTGAATGCCTTTTTTAGTCTTCTATAAGGGTGATCCATAGGCAAAAACTTTCGATGACCCATGTACACTGTTTTCCTCCCATGATGCAATTGACAATATGACGTCTGTTGTTCGCAAATTGGACATGCTTTATTCCCTTTAACATTGTATCCAGACAAATTTCCATATGCTGGGAAGTCATTTATAGTGAATAGAAGCACTTCATGCAGTTGAAAATATTCCATTTTATAAGAATCATACACCCTAATACCATCAGCCCATAACAGTTTCAAATCATCAATCAGAGGTGACTAGTATACATCAATATCATTGCCGGGTTTCTTTGGACCAGAGATCATGATACTCAACATGACATATTTGCGCTTTATACAAACTTCAGGAGAGAGGTTGTAAATTACCAATAAAACAGGCCATGAACTATGTGTGCTACTGAGGGTTCGGTATGGATTCATTCCATCTGTGCACAAGCCTAGTCTCATATTTCTAATTTCATTTCCAAATGTAGGGTATTGGGCATCAATTTTCTTCCATTGTGGACAATCAGCTGGATGACGTATTTTTCCATCACATACCCGCTCATCAGCATGCCATCTTAACATTTTTGCATCATGTGAATTAGAAAATAAATGTTTGAAATGAGGAATTATAGAAAGATACCAAAATACCTTTGAAGGGAGCTTTGTAATCTCTACATCAGCTTGTGATTTTTCTTTCACCTTATACCGTGATGTCCCACATTTAGGACACTCTTTCAGAAATTCATATTCCTTCCTATATATAATGCAGTCATTCGGACAGGCATGTATTTTCCTGTATCCCAATCCCATCGGGCATAATATTTTTTTTGGCCTTATAATGTGAATCTGGAAGATCGTTATCTTTTGGAAGAATGTCTTTCATCAATTGTAGCAGCTCTGTAAAACTTCTGTCACTCCATCCATGTTTCACCTTCAGGTTAATCAATCTTAACACCGCCGACAAAACCGTAAAATCTGTACAACCAGGATATAATGGTTTTTCGGCATCACCATATAGACGTGCAACTGTTGGTTCTATCTCAATTTGTTCTGCTACAATATCGCGAATCATTTCTTCAATTCCATCGGAGTTACCATCTTGCGATTCATTATCATCAGTGACATTCTGTCTAGTTTCGCCATGCCAAATCCAAGGGTTGTAACTCGGATTGAAACCATGACAAATCAGATGATCTTTTATCTCTCTACTTTTCAACTTCTTCATATTCAGACATTTCAGGCATGAACAGAAAAAAATGCCACTACTTGGAACATTTCGTTTAGCAAATTCCAAAAAGGCATCAACACCTTCCTCATATTCATTGCTCATTCGATGTGCCATAATCCAACATCGACTCATTATTACCTATAACAAATAGCAAAAATATATATATTTTTTAGATAGGACAAATATATGTTTATATGAAAAAAATCATAATTTGAATGTAAACAATTTTGAAATATAAAACAAATCGATGTGTATTTAAAAAAATATGCTTGAAAATTATTTTTTAAACAAAATATAGTAAGATATAACACCCCCCCTGGACACCACCCCCACCCCCTACCCCCTTGGACACCCCCCTGGACACCCCCCAACACCCACCCACACCCTTGGGCAACCCCCCACACCCACTCACCCCCTTGTAAACACCCCTGGACACCCCCCGACCCCTCTGGACAGCCCCCCGCCCCTCCTGGAGACCACCCCCCACCCCCTACCCCCTTGGACACCCCCTGGACATCCCCCAACCCTCTGGACAGCCCCCCACCCACCCGGACAACCCCAAATACCCTCTGGAGAGGCCGCCACCCACTTGGACAGCCCCCCACACCCATCCAACCCCTTGGACACCCCCCTGGACACCCCACCGACCCCTCTGGACAGGCCGCCACCCCCTTGGACAGCCCCCCACACCCACCCATCCCCTTGGACACCACCCTGGACACCCCCCGACCCCTCTGGACAGCCCCCGACCCCTCTAGAAAGCACCCCCACCCCTCCTGGACACAACCCCCCACCCCCGACCTGCTTGGACACCCCCCTGGACACCCCCCAACCCTCTGGACAACCCCCCCCCCCACCCCTCCTAAACACCACCCCCACCCCCTACCCCCCTTGGACACCCCCCAACACCCACCCACACCCTTGGACAGCCCCCCACACCCACCCACCCCCTTGTAAACCCCCCTGGACACCCCCCCCCCCCCCCCCCGCCCCTCATGGACACCACCCCCCACCCCCTACCCCCTTGGACACCCCCCTGGACATCCCCCAACCCCTTGTAAACCCCCCTGGACAACCCCAAATACCCTCTGGAGAGGCCGCCACCCACTTGGACAGCCCCCCACACTCATCCAACCCCTTGGACACCCTCCTGGACACCCCACCGACCTCTGTGGACAGGCCGCCACCCCCTTGGACAGCCCCCCACACCCACCCATCCCCTTGGACACCACCCTGGACACCCCCCGACCCCTCTGGACAGCCCTCGACCCCTCTAGAAAGCACCCCCACCCCTCCTGGACACAACCCCCACCCCCGACCTGCTTGGACACCCCCCTGGACACCCCCAACCCTCTGGACAGCCCCCCCACCCCTCCTAAACACCACCCCCACCCCCTACCCCCCTTGGACACCCCCCTGGACACCCGCCAACACCCACCCACACCCTTGGACAGCCCCCCACACCCACCCACCCCCTTGTAAACCCCCCTGGACACCCCCCGACCCCTCTGGACAGCCCCCCGCCCCTCCTGGACACCACCCCCACCCCCAACCCCCTTGGACACCCCCCTGGACATCCCCCAACCCCTTGTAAACCCCCCTGGACAACCCCAAATACCCTCTGGAGAGGCCGCCACCCACTTGGACAGCCCCCCACACCCATCCAACCCCTTGGACACCCCCCTGGACACCCCACCGACCCCTCTGGACAGGCCGCCACCCCCTTGGACAGCCCCCCACACCCACCCATCCCCTTGGACACCACCCTGGACACCCCCCGACCCCTCTGGACATCCCCCGACCCCTCTAGAAAGCACCCCCACCCCTCCTGGACACAACCCCCCACCCCCGACCTGCTTGGACACCCCCCTGGACACCCCCCAACCCTCTGGACAGCCCCCCACCCCTCCTAAACACCACCCCCACCCCCTACCCCCCTTGGACACCCCCCTGGACACCCCCCAACACCCACCCACACCCTTGGACAGCCCCCCACACCCACCCACCCCCTTGTAAACCCCCCTGGACACCCCCCTGGACACCCCCCGACCCCTCTGGACAGCCCCCCACCCCTCCTGGACACCACCCCCCACACCCTACCCCCTTGGACACCCCCTGGACACCCCCCAACCCTCTTGATAGCCCTCCCACCCCCCTGGGATGATAAATAAGATTATGGTGCCAAAACGAGTTAAAAGGGTTCGCAATCGAAGAATCTTAGCTAGTTTCAACAAAAAAATCACAACACATATATATATACTATCCACGAAAAAAAAACGAACGAGTGGGAGGATTACCTGAGTGCTGCGAGTTTAGATGATTGATCCGAGGAGATTAAATATGAGAAACGATGATCGCAAAACGAATCTAAACCCACGAAATGGACGAGCCGATTCGGGTTTACGCGCGAGATAGACGAGTTGCGACTGTCAAAGGTAAACTCGCGAATGACATTCCACGGGTCTGGGTAAATTTTTAAATGAGTTATCACGTCGGTTATTCAATAACCGACGTTATAATTTTTTTAAAAACATTTATAACGTCGGTTATTCAATAACCAGCGTAAAAACCTTCCTCCGATTCTTTTTTTACGTCGGTTATTTTATAACCGACGTTATAAAGGGCTCAAAATCCGCGTTTTATTACATCGGTTATTCCATAACCGACGTCAAAAACATCTGCGGATTCTTTTTTTACGTCGGTTATTTTATAACCGACGTAAAAAGGCCTTCAAAAACCGTGTTTTTTACGTCGATTATTGAATAACCGACGTAACAAACGCCCCCCGCTTCTGTTTTTTACGGCGGTTAATGTATAACCGACGTAAAAAACGAAGTCGCGCGATTAATAACGTCGGTTATAAAAATAACCTACATTAAAGGTGTACTAAACACAGGTTTTTACGTCGGTTATTAAATAACCGACGTAAAAAACCTCATTTTACATATTATGACGTCGGTTTTATATAACCGACGTAAAAAATGGTGACATAAAAAACGTTTTCTGCACTAGTGTGATGATCTCTAGCTATCGAGATCATGAGGACAGACCCGCTTAATAGGAACACCATATGTTTTTGGTTTCATTGGTCCTTCCTATCTATGGACATTTTTAACGGTCTCCGAACTTGAGATCATTATCAATGAATGTCATTTAATTACGTACATTTTATATAAGTAGAAAACCATGGAGACAAGTTGTGGTGAGGTAGTTTATATTGGGCACATCATTAATGTCATGGAATTGATTGAATGATCAAGAGAGGATTTTTCACTTCCGATTTTCGTAAGAGATATCTCGAGCCTAGTTGATTAGGATGGTTGAACCTTCATTAAATACATGGACATGGTAGTAGAAGGTAAGACCGTCCGGACAAATCAACAAAATAAATAAAGCAAATAAAGAATGGTGACACTGAGTATGCATTCTGCTTTATTGAGATATCGATGATGAAGAGATTAGATTACACAAACTATGTTCGTAGGAAGGCATTCATTACTTTGACTTTGACTTATCTCTATGGGGGGCCTCGATGGGTTGCTAGACCCCGCTCTAGGTCGGTGATATTATTTACTGCTATTGAGATAAGGGCCTAGAGGGTCACACGCAACAGCACTTTGAGAATATTCCCTATTCTGATGAATAGGATTATAGGACTTTGTGGGCCCCACCACGGGGTCCTGGTATTATCCAAGTCCTATGAATCACCAAGTAATAAATAAATTCTTTTATTATTAAAGTTTGGAATAATTTGTTGAATTTATTTATAACATGTATTTACGAGTGATTAGGTAGATACATAGATAAATACTAATCAGACAGATATTTATATCTTGGGTTCGTTTAATATTATCAGGAGGTGCAAGTTGAGTTAGACTCATGTTTATCACATAATATATATATTTATATATATTTCAGTACAGTGATAAATAATAAATATTATTTATCGCATAATTTAATTTGTCATAAATAATTATTTATAATATATATGTAGTGAATGTTTAATACACGGGGGTTGGGAACCCTTACCGCCTATTTTAGATATTCCCAATATATATTAAGAGAGAGGCTCTCCCCTTGTAACTATTCATCCGTTGGAATTGAGATCCTCCCTCTCCTCCTGAGTTCTAGAGAGAGACTCTCTCAAACTAGAAAGTTCTTCAAGTTTCGCCTTCATGGATCGAGGATGCTAGTTTTTGTGGTGATCATCGCTGTGTCGAAGTGTACATCTAAGATCCGCGCTAGCACCCGGATCTTGATGAACGGCGTGCGAGCAGATTTGCAAGGCATGTGTGGACGATCTATAGGTCTTCGACATCGGAGTCTTCGAGCAACGATCGCTGGAGTCATGCACGTCAATTATGAACAAGGTAAATGTTCAAGTTTAATTTTGTGCTCCTAAGGAACCTTGCGAGATCCTCGGACCAAGTCGGGACAAGATCACCGGAGTTGACAGGGTTATGTCACACCGGTGAAGCAGAAAAATTTTAAAATCCCGGCCCACCGGCTTCCGCTGCGCAGTCCTGGTACCCAACATAAATGTATGTTTCGTTTTTAATATGTTAAACTACTTCTATAAATTTACATATGAACATCTATGTAGTTATATTCTACATATGATAATTGATTTCATTTCATTCAACCTTTAAATTGGATTAAATTTTGTTATGATCTTGAATTTAATGATTATTATATTTTATACATATAAAGATTTTGAATTGTGATGGAATTATGTCTCTAATATCATTGGGTATAGGGACTATAGGTAAGACTCCTCACCATCAAAGAGGCAAATTACTTGTCTAAAAAAGCATGGGATGCTTATATGCCACTCCAAGGTTTCTCTTCTATATATTTTTTCATATGATTAAAATATTATACACTAATAGGATTCATGTACCTTATATGTTGTATGCATTTGAAAATGTATGAATATATTTGTATTTTAATTTGTGTTAATAACACAATATTTTTGTTGTGTAAAGGATTATATATCAATATGGTTCAATCATATTGAGTTACTAAAATGAATATGATTCTGAACTAAATCATTATAAGAATGAATACAAATTAAGGTAAAAATAAGTTATAATATTGTGACATTAAATCTTCTTTAAAATATGATGTATTAGATTCCCTCTAACATTAATACCTTGGATGATTTTGATTATCCAACTAAGTAGTTTTCTGCCGTAGTAGGATTCCCAAAGATTATCTTGAGTAATTACACAAAGTAATCAGATGGACCTAATAATTTTTTGTATCTTTTTTTTTATTTTTATTTTTTTATAAATTACAGGGAAACCGTAAGAGTTATGTTTTGAGAAGAATAATATTGATTATATATAAATTATGAATTGATAAAGAAGTTTTCCACTAAACTGTCCAAGAGATATATATGAACGGATTAGAATTGAGGCCTATATAAATAGTTAAAGTTTTTAGTATTATGAAAATTCAAGTCCATTACCTAGATAAATATTGAACTTGGCCCACTAATGAATATAGTAGACCCTAAAATGGGTAATCATTTTAATGGGAAAACATTTAATAAATGTCCTTATTATATTATTGTAAATCATGATACCCATATTGTCACCTATTATATTATAGATAGAGAAACATCATCATCATTGAAAATTACCTTGATATAAATTCTATAGAAATGATAAGTTTAATGAATGAAATATATTGGACTGGTACTAAAGCATATGAATAAATAATAAGAAAATTTGAATGTGTTATGGTAACCGTTTCCTAAAAACCAAGTGTCAAAGTTATTTTACATGTGAATATAGATTCATATGATAATTAAAGAATCATTTTCTTGATATTTTATTAGTATTATAAAATATATTACTAAAGTAACATTTTATTCAATTCATATACTCAATGATATTTAATTTTTATATGAGTTGGAGTGGCTGAATGTTATTCCCTAGTAATGGAATTTTTTATTGAATAATTTTTCAAAATGTGTCATCAATATGAATGATTCCAAATATAATTACCGTAATTTATCAAATTATTGGAGATATAGGAACTAGGAATGTGATGTTCAGGTTCTTATGTTATATTTTTAGATTAATAGGTTAATGGATAAATCCAAAAGAATAAGGTAGGATTTTTCCAATTGTCATCCTCATTCATTGAAACATAAATGTCATAACAAGAGTGAGGGAGCATTATTCCATTAATTGGAAATTTCTTGGGAAACCTGAAGGGGTTTGTGAAACTCTATGGAATTCCAAATCATGTATTAATGTTAATGATATAAATTCTTCAATTCTAAATATTGTATGATACCAAATGTATACATTATAATTATTATATATATATGAGTTAATTATCATCATAGTAATAAAAGGATATTATTTTTTTTAATTCAAGTTATTGTGAAATGGGTTGAAAACTCATCGAATAGATGAAATTGGATACAGTAATGTCATATGGAAATAAAGGATTCATGTTTTCATTTTAACCCTCCAATATGACAAGATATGTTGTTTGTAAAAAAGGCGTTTTCATGAATAATATGAAATGTTACACATGGATTATGATATATCAAATTATATAGAAATCGTGAGAAGATGATAAGGATAAAATAATGTTTATCTAGGTTAGTGGAATTTTATTCATATATTTATAAAAATATGAGGGATGTGATTTTACCACACATAAATGAAATATTTTAAATAATAATGTCTTCTTTTTGGACTAATGTTCTAAATATATAACGTACTATATACAAAGAAAATATTCATGATCTAGATTAATAGGGTCTTTTAATTTAATAATAAAAAAATAGAGAAAAAGAATCGGGCATTTTAGGGGGGTTAGAAAGATAGGTGTGGATTGCATCATAGATGTCTGCATAAACCAATGGTGAGCTATAACTAGGAATCCAAAAGTAATATATTAATATTGTCTTCATGATCACTCTCTTAGATAGTGCATCTAATGTTTTGGGTTGTACAGTCTATAGGAATGATCAATATTCCAAATTGGGGAGAGTAAGGGATTGATGAAATTCGACAAAATGTGGTAACAATTTTCATGTTTAATTTATGGTTTTGGACCCCAAGGATTAAACAACTATCATTGAGTCTACTTTGATCTCATAAGGACTCCAATCATGTGTAATGTTTTCATGATGCCTTTAATTATGACTAAGATTGCATCCCAATAAGATATTTCATTCCTAATTTAGTGAAAGAATCTTCTTTTAATGAATATTATATGGGTGCTGAAGACTTCTCTACAATCTGAGAGTCTCAAAATAATAGAATTCAGGGAATAAATGGTCAATTTGACATATAGACTAGTCAATGAGATTAAGTAGGTGGATTTCAAGACCATTGAACATCTTAACCTACCATGAACACATAAAAACCATATTGTGTTATGGTTGGAGGAGTTATCCATTTAACATGTTCAGAAACTAGAGGCCACCAATAAGTCTCTGAGGATAGTCATGATGACCGTGTATAGAGAAGTGACCTCACTATAGATGACCACTATATTTCTGGATCCCAATATGTATTCCATGGTTTTTGTGGTTTCTGTGAGCATCTGGTTGTTGTTCAACCCATTGTGGGTAGTATAGATGATGGATAACAATTGTTTTTCCATCTAGTGGTAACTCTATAGAGTGATGCCAAAGATCCCTTATAGATGATCCCAATATTTTCAGATAAATACACAATTTATTAATATGTGTTTTATTTTTCCCTTAACCATCAAATAGAAATGAAAATAACATGTCATCTGAAAGATATCCCTTTGATAATGATCATGGGTAGGTAAAATAAATCTTTATATTTTCTGAAGGAGGATTGTTATTTTAAGTGATAAATATAACAATATATTTGAACATCCAATATGTAATAATATAATTTTTTCTATAAAATACATAGTAGTATCTTTTATTAAAGTTTACATTTATTATAATTGTCTATGTGAGGGTATCCCTATCCCTAAAAACATATATTTGTATCACAATAGAGATGCTAATTGGTAGAGTACTATCATTTATTTAGTTTATTATGATATACTCATCAATGAAAATGTGTATTCTCTTGTGAGGTTCATCCATATCTAATTCAATGGGTTTCTCAAGATAAGGAGCACTGCAAAATTTATGTTACATTGAGAGCATACAATCCATTTAGCATTATCTATAAGTCCATTGAAAGATTGCATCAGAAGAGTCCAAATGGATGATTTAATTTTGTAGCGGTACCCATTCCTCAGAGTTGTAGTGAACATCATGTAATGAAAATCATGGGGTAAATCAATAGACATATATATATTCCAAGTAAATTTTCTAATAATGGAATCATAAAATATCCCGATGGCTTGGATACCACCCCCACCCCCCAAAATTAGTAGCCCTGATGTATTAATTTCATGAAACCATAATTAGATTCCTTTTATGAATATATCCAAACTACATAAATATCCTACTCATATTTTAATGGTTCCTTGCAACCCTTCTATTCCATATATATAGTGATCAATAATGTAAATTTTTATAGGGGATCACCAAGTTTACCAAAAACACATTCCCATCCCGGGAAAGAGATTTTTCTTTCCACCTTTCCAAAATGGTTATTAATCAAGAAATATTTCTATCAAGGTAAAATATTCTCACCTTTACCTAGAATAAAGGGATACTAATATAAGTAAAGGCTAGGGGCCCTATTTAGTCCATGAGATATAGAAAAATAATTTTACCTTCTCAAAGTGAATCACATCCAAAATTAATAAAATGTTTTTTAGCAAATGTATTTCCCATCCATTTATTATTAGTGGAAAAAAGATGGATTTTATTGAAGGTAGGGTTTTCAAAGAATCCTTTATGACATTCATAATTTCATAATTATAATAGATACTCAAGGTATATATATTCTTGATCATAAATGTTTTTTCACTACATGTATAGAATACTATTTTTGTTAAATATTCCCACTTAAGGAAATTGGTGTTGTTTAAAAAAACGAGTTTTTGTTTTTTTATGATATTCATAAAAATAATATAGTTTTGAAAAGAATATTAGTGTATGTATATAATTTTGATGTTTTAAATTTAATAAATAAAGGGTTTTAATATTAAAAATTGAAATTATATGTCATTTAATATCCCAAATGTTTTACGTAATGTGGGGAAAATATTAATTTAAAGAGATAGATTTGTTACCAAAATATTTCAAGGTTAACTTTTAGGAAGAGGGTTCAAAGAATTATGATGATGATGAAATTAAAAAATATATAAGTAAATATTACAAGTTATTTACATAGTAAAATTTTATGTTTGATGTAAAGAGTTTTTATAATTTTTCAGTCAGTTTATCATTTGGAATATGATTCATAAGTTACATAATTATTTTAAATAGATTTATTTATAGATGAATTTCCCTAAAAATTTTGGTCTGAGTGTTTTCTCAAATTGATACATTGAGACATGGTTGGATGTACATAAATATTTAATGTGTCTAATTAAAACCATAAAAGTTCAAAAAATTAACCCATATTATATGAAATTATATCAAATATGACTTAATAATAGAGTCACTTATGCATGATTTTGTTAAAAATAAAAAATAAAAATAAGAATATAAAATGTATCATGTTATAAAAATAGTAGTATCCTTTTTTCATTCTTTAATGTCTGATGTGTATACACATGAAGTTGAATTATATATGACCTCTCAAGGAACTATATTAAGTTATACTGAACTGATATTTGACATAGTGTATGATAATTATTGATTAGATTTTATTGTGAGTGTAGGTTTGATTTCTTTTAGAGATGAAAAATATACCCCTAAGGCACAAAATGTCTCCCTGTCAATTTCTTGTGTAACTCCATTATTGTGAGTGTAGGTTTGATTTATTTTAGAGATGAAAAATATACCCCTAAGGCACAAAATGTCGTATATTAATCATGCCTAATAAATACCAGTTTACACAATGAATTCATTCCATCGTATATTAAGCATGTCTCCCTGTAATTGGCCATTTTTTTATTCAGATGATATTACAATTGTCCTCTATTATTTTTTTTATTGCTTTATATATGATTCCACTATTTTCATCTATTTATAAATTTTTATACAAATGTTCAAACTATTATATGAGGGTGTAGTACCCCCTGACTATCCATACACTCTCACTTCTAGTTGGAAGCCTCTTCTATACAGGGAGGCATGTTTAAGGTAATGGGGTGACTAGTTTTCCAAACGGTTCGATGGTAAGTTGGGTCAGGACATTACAATTTCTAATCAACATTAACCACTCCAAAAGTCATATACACAAGAAATTGACATAATTATATAATATTCAATAACAATAATTATTTTTCTAAATAAATATAATCATATTAAATCCACATTAAAATCACATATTCTTCCAAAATAAAATTCATCGTTAACCCTCAAATAAAAACCAATTTTATCAAAAAGGTATTCCCTCTTACTTTAATATTATATAGTTCCAAAAATATTTCTTTTCATCGAAAATAGAATTAAACCCTTTCTCCCAAACATTAATGAATATTTTATCCAAATTAATATGAATAAATTCAACTTTGAATAATGTGTTAACCACAAATGTTATCTCATACCTGTTATCTTGCATTACAAAAAATGTAATAGTATTATTCTGAAATAATACTTTATGTTATGCCTATTGGTTTCATATACCATAAACTCATAACACATCCCCACAAAATATCATTTTAAACTATGATAAATAACAATATAATCTATTACTGTATTGAACATCACCAAATATCAAAAATAAAATTATAATTCAAACATAAAAGGAAATCCTTAGCTTGACTATATATATATATATATAAATATCACCTTTTAAATGAACCGCATTACAACAATAAATATGATTTATATCCATATATTTAATATATAATAATTATCATAACCTAAAATCATATATATACCAATATTGAAATTAAAAATTCAATATAGGAAACATGATAAACCTAGTCAAAGTTTCAAATCACATTAAAATTCCCCTATATAAAACCATTATTGTTGTGTTGATGCCTATTGAAAATATGATATAACATAATATTATAAACCCATGATTATATCAATAAATATTATGTTATCCTCACAACAAAAAATCTAATTATACAATGTTATGAAAACCCTTCTCTGAAACAAACTATAAAAACCATAAACCTGCCCTCTCAGATTTGGTGCAGAAACAAAATCATTATAAAACTATAATTGATACTGATATAAGTTACACAGTTATAACCATTTTAAACGTATAACATCAAATTGGAATATTGTATCACTTACATATTTAATGACAATTTATGTTTATATTTTCTTATAATTAGGAAAAACTCTTTTAAAGAGGAAATTTCCGCACATAGTCTAATATTCCCACAAAATGTGTTATTTATAGTAACTTTCTTCCTTACCTATATTTAACTTCAATATGATTAACTATAAAACTATTTAATTTTCTTATAATCCTTAAATCATATGGAAATCATTTCAAAATGTATTATTAATATATATATTCCACTAAATGACTTAAATAATGTAGAATGGAAATCGTTATCCCCTTTCATGACCCAAAGAACAAAATAATTAGTTTTCCATTAACTTTATAAATATTGATTTCAAAAAAAAATTCATACATGAGATATATACATATCTTCCCAAATATTATGATGAAACATTTATTATGAAATATTCTTGGAAAAATAAATTGGATAAATGTTTCTCTACAATCATGAAATAGTCTTTAAAAACTTTTGAAAATTTTATATATTTCACCCTTAAGAAGTAGAATACATTTTACATTAAACATAATCTCAATATAATCCCTTGTGGACTCATAATATTTATATAAAAAATAATATAAATAATAGATAAATATTGTATATAAATTGTTAAATAATTCTCATATTACTTTTACAATCACTCCAACAATCACTCTAATAAATTTCTAGTGCATTAAAAATCTATATGAGGCTCACCTAATCAAGGATTATTATAAAAACAACTGTTTTATGTTTATAAAAAAACTAAAAATACAAGGATTTAAATTGAATAAAATTTCCTCAAAAATATTTCCCATGAGAAAGGTAGTGATAAAAATGAATGGTTTATAACAATTTTCATTGCACCCACTAGAAAAATACATTTAGACATGTAAATATTTATTATTTTTGAAACGCTTTTCAAAAATAACTAGAAAATTTGATAGATAGTTTTTATTTTATGAAATAAGAAATTATTTTTATGTAATAAAACTATAATATAATGGTTATTACAGTAGGAATACACATTAACACAATATATGCTATAACAAATCCTTTTTTCCTTTTTTCCAAAAATTCCATAATGAATAATTAAAAATATTCACCTTGAGAACATTCAAAAGAGAGGAAAAAGTGGAAATTTTTAAATTATAATGCAACCATGCCTATATAAATATATAAATAAAAACATTTATGAATATTCTAACGGAGGGTAAATATTATTAAAATAAAACATCAAAACATTTAAAATGGTTTTTTTAAAGTAAATTGTCGCATAACATGATTTTGACTCATCATTTACGTTATTTATCTTCTTGAAAACTAAACTAGTGTTAATTAAAAACCTTATTAATAACATATTCCAAGATTATTATTCGTTATATTGTATTTATTATCATTTTATAATGAACTAATTAATCAATTGATTTCACTTCTAATGTTTTCAAAATATTCAACTCATATGTAGAAAATTAAATTGGTATGATGACTATGGATAATGATTTCATTATTATATCATGTCCAGAGTAATAATAATGAAATAATTAACATTTTTATTATTTACTTATACTTTTAAAACAAACCACTAATGATGTTAATTAAACATTAGTTATGTTTCAAACATAGATATTTTATATCATGTATATGCATGATTAAGGATTCTATCTTCCAAAGAGTACAATAAAAAGAAGATAAATACCACTTTATCATTGAATAATTATTATTATATTGTTAATATCATATTATTTCATTAATCCTTATAGTATATATCATCCATGTGGTGTGGTTATGACAGAAAAAGAGCATCGCTCTATAGGGGTGGTAATCTATATGTCTCCACGAATGATGTTACCAATTTTTAATGGATATAAATGTAAAAACAAGATGATAAACTATATTTAACGAATGGTAATTATTCAATTAATATATTATATATACACATTAAATCCTTCATTATAACCATCCATTACAGGCATTGATAGAAAATGACTTCTATAGGTTCGCTAGGCGGGAGTCCACCGTACACACGATCTTTAGATTCATTGCCCATTTGATCAAAGAGAAGATGTATATACATAAATAGTAAAAAAATATCACTATATGGAATATAATAATTTTTTTATTTAATAATTTTTAAATAGATTGTGATATATATATACATATAAGATGATCATAATCAAAATTAGTTAGACAAAAACTATACATATTCTTTGGATAATAACCATTTTTTCCACCATAATCCCTCTAAATATTATAGTAATCCAAAACTTAGATCAAGAGAACATGTTTAAGGATGTTTGGGAGATAATTGGGCATGAATTTTTTGAACTATATTGATCATAAAGTGTGATGATGACCGGAGAGTTGGTTCCATTTAATATGTGTGGGAGGGCTATTAAAGGAATCTCTTAAAATAGTAAAAACATATAAATTAAATTTCCTTGAAAATGGATAAAAATATAAATAAATAGAATCTAAGATGTGCGTAAATCCAAAATACTTAATCAAATAAATATTTCAAATTTTTTTCTTATTTTTTCAGCATTATCACTTAGTTTTGACCCCTATTTTCTTATTTGACAATTACAATGATATCAGTGTTTTTTCTTTATTTAGGGGTTATTATAGAAACTAAAGAATGAAAAAATGACCCATAAATAGTTCATGGATAAAATATTGAACTATTTTTCATTAACATCATTGAATATTTAATTTTTAATAATTTAAAATCATTTCATATAATACTACATATAATAAAATATAATTAATTTCATTTTTATAACTACTTGTTTAATATTACATTTAAAATAAAATTATAAGAAAATAATTTTAATTTTAGATTTCAACTGTCCATTATATTTTTTATTCAAATTTAAAATTCAAGGCTCCCTAAAAATCATCCCAATAATAACTTTTAATGAAATTAAAATCATTTATTTTATTTTTCTACTACATGCAAAAACAATATTTCAGCGTCACATTAAAATTTATGGTGATTAGTTAATCACTAAAACATAAAAATAAATTATCATCACCAAAAAATAATTAATATTTCACATAACAATTCATAACTATTAATATCACTTGTTGTATATTTTATAAAATATTACAACTATTAAATTAAAAATATTTTAAATTTTTTAACAAATCGTTTAAGTAAAATAATGTAAATATTAAAATTAAATTAATGTGGAATGAAATTAAAAAAAATTCATGATTTTTGTTTTCATGGTGTATACATAGAAAATGAATAAAATATAATATAATATTTTGGTACATTTTAGCCCTTATCCCAATGTTAAACCACTTTTAATGTCATTTTAACCTTATGTGTGATAATTAAAATTTTTATCTTGTTTACTTATTTAAATGACCAAAAATAAAATGGGTAATAGAAAAAAATGTAATCATTTAGAATCTAAAATTTAAATCTATTATATTTTCTCAAATTATAATTAAGTAATAAATTAATTTTAATTTAATAATTCAAGATGCATTAAAAATATTGGTAAAATATATGATTCTATATTAGAAATAATATCAACTTCATATAATTTAATGAATTTAGTTAAATGAAATTATTTATTAAAATAATAATGAAAGGAAGGTTTTTGATTTTTTTAATTCAAAAATCCAATGAAATTTTCAGACCTTCCATTTAATGAAATCACCCTAATGTAGTTTATAATTTTAGTAAATTACAAAATTTATTTATAAAAGGCTATCATGTGACCCAAATTTCAAAATAATGTTTTGGAATAAATTATAAAACTTATTAAAAATAAATTTTAAATAAAACCATTATTATAGATTCATAATGACGGTTTTTGGGTAATTTTAATGTTTTATCATAGTTTTTATCCTTTTTTTACAAATTTTTCCATTTACCAATGTGATAAATTTTACTACGACTACTATTCATACTGAATAAAACTAAATGGGAGATATTTACTAAATTTGAACCTAATAATTCTAAATATGGGATACGTTTTTCATTATTAAATTTCGATAGTGTCTTTGAAATTATTTTATGGTTAAAATTAAAAATGCAAAGAATAAAAGTTTTTCAAAAAAATAATTTTTAGTCTTAAAATGAATTTAAATCAAAATTGGTTATTTAATGAAAAGAAATTGTAGTTTTTGAATCATCTGCATTTTTTCACTATTAAAAAAATCAATCATTTAAGGAAATACTATTATTTTACAATAATATAATTTTTCTACAATGATTTAAAAAATTATATCACTTGTTATCAATTTTTTAAAAAAATTTAGAAAATGAATATAATATTTTCTCACAAAAATAAATTAAATTAATTTTTAAAGAAAATATATTTTCAATGCATAAAATGACTTTATTGAAAGAAAAATAGATTTTTTCAAAACATTAGTATAGGGGAGAAAATTTAAATGTATATCATAAATTAGTTAATATTGTCCATACATTCAAATTTTACATCTATGTTATAACTATAAAATTTTAATACATACATTTAAAATTTTGTTTACAATCGATGTTGTGTATCTTATACTATATCGAATATTTTTATTTTTTTAAAATATTTGTACAAGATATATTATAGGGTGAATATTTTTATTATTTTAAATTACCATCATAATATGTGTTTATGTTGTGACCATATTTATTGAAATATTTTTACTTAGTTCTATGAATTCACCTACCCCTTAGTTCATCCCACATTCTACATGTTTCTTTGTCACACTGTGTTGAATAGTCAAATCAAGAGCTGCTCCCACACCATAAATATCACTAACAAAAAATGTTCCACAATAAATAATATTGCTAAAATGTTTTTTTTAGAATAGGATAACATGAAAGTTTTGGCTACATTATTATCTCAACATTTCACATATGATGAACCCCTCACTAGGGACCTATAGAACATCAAACTGGTAGGCTACATAGGTTGGAATAATGTGCACCAACTATGTGATTTGGCTCGATCAAACCCACGGATGGGCTCGCAGAGGTTGCACATTGTTTCTACTAACTCTTCACCAATCACGCACCCCTGATAAAAGCCTAATATTTTAGAATTCAAACCCGTACCGAACCGAAACACAAAAATGTCCAAATTAATTAAAGTATTATGAATAATTAATTTTTTAGAGTTTTGGTGTGATAATACCTAATTTAACACATACAAAAAAGATTAATTTCAATAGATTTGTTTTAGTTGTTTTATGGTGTTGATGTTTTTCCATATGATCATTAAATGTCACACTATGATGTTTTAATCCTTCTTGTGTCTAAAAAATATAACTACCTTGACATGATCATTTTATGGACAAACTTTTCATAATGTTCTCATTTCTTTTATAATGATATATTACTTATTCATAATTAACATACTATAAAATTATATATGTATTAGGTGAATTAATATTGGTGGTTCTTTGGATGATCATTGTATTGAGTAATTACATATGAATTTGGTAAACTAATTGTGTTTTCATTATCAGGAAACTAATTATGGTTATATTTCGGTATTTTTGTAATTAAATAAATATTTTATATACTAATACTTTATATTAATGGGATAATTTTAATTTTAATTTTTTTTTTGTTTTTGAATTTTTTTTATTTTTTTTTTGTTTATATAGTGTTATGAAATTGTTCAGAATATATTAACTATGTTATAATGGAATCGTATATACCTACCATGAATTATTATTCTGAACAAGATATCATTCATTACTTTTATATATAAAATACCAGCTTAATTAAGGATTATACTATTTTCTTACACGGTTAATTTTTTGGATATAAACATTGAGGATAATATTTCAATATTACCCACCACCATAATAGTAGTTATAGTAGTAGAAATAACAATAGTATTAATGTTAGTAAAGTAGATATCATTATTATTTGTATTTTTTAATTTCTGCTACTGTTATAGTTGTTTTTTTTCTAGATAATATTTATTAAAATTTATAACTGTTATAGTTCTAATAGTATTATAATTAAATTGCATTAAATTTATTAAAATAATTTTTTCACTTTTATGTTTATATTTTGATATTTATATATTTTTAAAATATAAATTAAAAATTTTTATAATCATGTTTACAATATTAATGTTATGATATTTGAATGGATAAATCTTGGACAAATTATCATGATCATTTTTTAGATTACATTCTTTATAACAATTTTTTTTATAAATTTATGTTTGAAAAAACAATTCTCTAGGAGAACAAAGATGATATCCATGTTGTAATTACAATGGAAACCCATGATTAACTAATTAAAAAGTGATATATCGACTTAAATTTTTTGATTTAAATGTAATTATGAGTTACAATACTCGAGTAGAGAAACAATTTTACAATTAAAATATATTTGATAAATAAGATAGATTTTTTTGGAGCATATTATATTTGAAATCTTCATTTTTATATTTAATCATGGAAGTGTATCCATAGTTGCTGGATAAAAAAAAATATTAAATTCAATGGTAAATTTTATGTATAATAGTAAAAAAATTATTTTGAGAGACTTAATATGGTAATTGAGGATAATTATACATAAATTTATTATTTTTTGAAAATATAACACAACAAAGTCCATTACAGACCATACCAAGTTATAGACATGGACAGGTGTGCTTCCCCATGCTAGCCTCTAATAATTCAGTGGTTGATGACTAGAACGAATATGGTGAACCAAACAAAATAATAGGTAGTAGCCCTAGAAATATATAATGAATTACCTTCAGTAATCCACTGGATTGAAGTATAAGAAAATTATATATACATGTTAACTGAAATTCATGAAACTATATCTAACATATCATCAGTCAACCAAACAAAAATACATAATCAATGACATGACAAAACATGTGTAATTCATTAACCTGAATGTGATAAATGAAAACCTATGAAAAAAATTGGAAAATAGTATCATTAACTAACTCACTAGGACTCTCCTTGAGGTCATAACAATATTGTGTGTGGCCCTCAAATGTTACAATCAATAGGTCATAGGGTTAGTTGATCAATAATGTGTCGATTTTACCCAAATGGACAGTTTTACCCTTATGAAAGAAAAACTCTACAACACAATAAAATATAAAAAATGGAATATCATTACCAAAATCACGTTAAATAAGTATGGAAAAAATGAATTATGTTTCATAGTAAAGTTTAAAACCCCTAATAAATGATCAATGCAAGAATCCAAAATCCAAATAAATACTCTATAACTCTAGAATTGTATAATATATAAATCATCCAATAAAAAATATGACATGCCAAAAACAATGGTCAAATGAAACCACACCAAAATTATCTAGTGTATTTAAAAATAATATATTAAAAAAATACTATGAATATAAATATAATCAATATAATTTGCCCTCAATCCAATGTTAAGAAATTTTTTTGATAGAGGGAATGCTCAAAAAAGTCACAAGTACCTAAACTTATAGATACTAATAGCATCAGCTCTCACGCGGTTTACAAACTATTGGGAAGGGATATTGTAGTTTTAAATATAATACATGAGTTTATAATGACATACTAGGAGGTTTGGAAGTCCTCTACCATATTAACCTCTCACCATTTTTGTGCAGTATTAATGAGACTGGATAAGATACTCCTACATCTATATACTAGATATGTGATATTCCAAGGTACTGACATAGCCTCTCAAATGGACCAATGAATAATAGGTGAAAATATTTCCTCCCCATCTAGTGAAATATTTATTGAGAGGCATAATCCAGTCCCTTAAGCCTAGAAAAATCATTAACAATGATAGAATCATTGTGACCAAAAGAAGTACTAAACAATTGGACCCTCTTATAAACATTCAATTATCTATGTTAAAAGTGTAATGATTCATTTGTTAAAGAAGTAAGAATATTAAGAAAATAATATATCCATTCCCAACTAAATTCCTGTAATATACTTCCATTACATGTTTCAATACAAGAAAATTTATAAAATAAAATATTCTTATAATATTATATAAAGGAATCTCATTTTTTTGAAATATAATTTAGGTATAGGTATCATTCTACCCACAAGGACATCACTATAATATATAAATAGGAATATTAAAACTCATATGGTACAAATTGTGGGATAATATAGTGGGTTAACTAGAAACCCATAAGGAACTCATGTTTTCTAGGTTCCATCCCTCATGGACCTCACCCCAAAAACCATCCTAAAATATAATATAAAGGTTGTGTAATATTTTACTTGAATATACCTCCCTATAAATATGTATCCATCCTTCAGAAACCCCAGACCTTAACCTTGATCTTAATTAATAAATATAATATTCATACACTGTATAATATCCAAAAAACATCATCATCCTGTAATATAAGTGGATTCAAAATGACATAATCAATGTTATATCCCACATAGGCCATACAAGCATATATATATATATATAGGTATTGGGGAGTTAATAATCATAACATATAGAGAATACTACCATATCACCAATGAAATTATTAACATTATTCAAAATGATTTAATAAATACGTTATGTAATGATTCACCAAATCAGAAGAGTTTATAACTTCCATAATCACTTGATATGAAAATTTATATCCTAAAATGAATTACAGCATGGTTTATCTATCAACCAAAAAAGTACACATTTAAACATCCATATAGGTATAGAAGAGAGGTTTTTTTGTAAGTGTTGTGAGTGATTTAAAGAAAACAATAAATATTTACACATAACTCATGTTGGATTAAACAAACTCATATCAAGAAGAGAGAAGAGAAAAAAAGAAATTAGGTTAGATGATCCTCATAATAATTTTTTATGATTGCATGCTTATATTTGTGTTACCCATTTGGAAACTGAACAACCATTTTGCATGTCACTAGCTGAATGTTCATCTTTACCAGAAGGTGGCATGACCCCATATGATACATGGGATAAAAATCTTTAATGTTTCAATATTATTTGCAATGAGAGTTACATAACAAATAAAAACATCAATAATATATCATATCCCATGTTACCAATGGCATGAACCAATTACAAAAACGTTAATGTTATGATTCTCACTAATTATGGGTAAAAAAACCAAGTGATCAAATAATTATAGAAAACCAACTCAATGGTGAATCAAATTATTAATATATCATATATTATCAATCCACCCATAAAATATATTGTCGAGTGTTTTTTCATAAATTCAAATCTTTTATATGTTCATAATTCAATACTATCATTTCAAATTACTATGTTGAACCACCACCCCTCAATCGTGAATCATTTTTAATACAAACTGTATATTTTCTATAAAATCTTATTTTTACAAAGAATTATAAACTAAACCACTTTATTAAAGTGAATCATAAACCATCTAGAAATTAAAAAACGTAATAAATTTAATTTTATTAAAATAATTGGAAAAATAAAATCACTGAAATACATTTTTATGATGATAAAAAACCTCAATGAATGCCTTTTTCATAGCCAATCATATTTTTCATCCACATTCTTTGATTCTATATGATACAAGGACTATATGATGTTTTATTTAGGGAAATGGAAAAAAATTATAATGGGAATTAAAATAATATAGGGAAATTATTACCACATATTTTATTAAATAATAATAATATATTATTCTTTAAAACATCTCTTTGGCATTATATTTATATCCTCTCATTATAATTACAATTTGATGAAACCCCACATCAATGATTAATTAATATTTATCCACTCCTTTCATATATTATTATATTTATATTTCCCATGTGTAATATTATATTGTCTATTTTTATAAATAATTTCTAGAATTGATAATATAACAAATAATTTAATTTACATAAATATATAAAAAATATACATCCACATAAAATTACAAAAATTCCATCAGAGGGTAAACATATCATCTTGAATCCATTGGTGTTCTCAAAAATTTATTCCAATAAAATTTAAATATAGTTTTATATTTCATATTAATGAATATGAAACAGAACCTCTTGTATTACATAAATATTAGAAAAATAATAGGTTATCTACATTAGACACCATTTTAGTTTTTTTTCATAAAAATGATTTTCCATAGTCCTTAAAAATATAATCCCATAATCATTCTCTCTATATCAACATTATTCATTAAAAATATTCTGGTTAAAAAAATAAATTACTAACTAAAATATATCAGGATGTCACATTCTCATATATGATTCCAAAAATCCTATGTTTTACCTTACCTTATAATGATTTCAAATAATTTTCACTAAATTAAAAACTAATTTGGATAGTTATTTATATCTAAATTCTAAATTTCTATAGAATAATAAAAATACATCATGTTTTTTGCAGTATCAATATCTTATAAATTAATATCATGTGAAAGAGTATGATAATAATCTTTAATTTGGGACACATGGTATTCATCACGAATCTTTTTTATCTAAAAAAATATCAAAAATAAAAAAACCTATACAATTCAAACAATTTATTCAGATATTAAATTGAATCTATGATAATTCATTTTTTCCTTCCCATAATGTCATTTATCATCTTGGGAGATATTCAAAATAATTCATTATCTCCAATATAATATTATAACATTCTTATCCCTTGGTATGAGTAGAATTTCATTCAGATTTTAAAATCCTAGTATAATGCCAAATTATATTCACTCTGTAATATCACCTAATATCATTGACCGTGTAATAATTCCCTCACCAATCAAAACCCTAAAAACTACCAAGATATTTGATGGTCCATAATATCCCTATAAGGTACAATATCAATGAAATGATGATAAATACTATTATAAGAAAACTAAAATAATGGAAAATGATCCTACAACGATCAACCAAAATCGAGAATGCATTACCCTAACTGGCCCCCAATTTTCTATATCATTTTCTAAATTAAAATATTGAACTACAGGTAAAGTGTATTATTGAGGAAAAACAGGCTAAAAATCAATGATACAATTTCATTCATATACATTACTTAAACAATGTTTCATGATCTGGAATGATTTTCCTTGAAACATAATAGATATATAGTACATTAATATCATTAATTATTCTCAAAGAATCATCTAATCATCATTTTTATTGGTAATAATTATAATATAGTATTATATTTTCATCACTATTTCATTTATCATTGCATCTTCTCATTGAGTGTGATCGTTTCATAAAACCCAAGTAAAATTCCTTTCACTTCAACCATAGATCATTTAATTTACAAAAAAAATACCATTGGGATCCTGACATTTTAATTTATCTCGATAGAATTAATACACCTGAATATAAATCATATTAGTAAATTTATAATTCTATTCTATCAACATTTTTCATTAAATTATGATATTTCAACAGAAAACAATATTCTACAGATAATAATATGATATGGAACTCATATAATGATAATTACTACATTTTTTCATTAATTCATATCCTCCAATGAAATGAAAATTTGTGTTCTAAATTCACCATTCAAATTTATAGAAAATAATCTATACAATATATTTATGGTCTCTATCCGAGACACATCAAATTCTTAGTAAATGATATGTCACAATAAACTAATAATCACATTATCTCTTATAAACTAACTTAAGATAAATTTGTATTTACATTAAATAACATTCATATGAACCCTATTGTGTGTATAATTTATTTTCAAAAAATAATCATCAATAAACACTAAACATATTATTTTCTATAAATTTAAATGTTTTTGAGAGAATATATATCATAATATCTTAACGTTAATTGTTGGATCAGTTTCCACCATTGGGGGCTTGAGTTAGTTGAGCATGTTATTATTATTTTATTCAACATAATCAATCCTCTATAAAATTTAAGAGTTTTATCCACTCAATAATGAAATAACTCAACCTCAAACATGCATTCATACAAAATAAATAACAAGGAAACCACAATTTATAAAAATTTGTTATCCAATGTGAAATCCACTTTCCTTCCATGGTTGGTTACCATCTACAACCAAATATAATCTTTAATATAAGTATAATTTTGTTGCATGTACAAATACTTGTGAATCATCATAAGAGAATAATTAGTACTCACAACCATAATATATCATCATTTTTTGTACAAATATGATTAGTAAAAGATGAATAAGGTCATAAAATTAAGCATGATTCTTCTATAAAAAAATATAAATAGCATATTATATTATCTTCTAGAGTATATAAGAAACAATATTCCTTGTATTTAAATTTAAATATGTTATAAAATAATTTCAGACCCAAATAAAATCCCATGATGAAATTAGATTCATCAGATGTTGATTTCTGAAAATTAATACTCAACGAAAGTCTGTTCATCTAATTTTTCATTCTCAATAAAGAAAACCAATTAGTACTATGGTATATGTGTTCCATTTATATAAAAATAATAATGTTCTCATATAAAAGTTATGATAGATGCAAGTGAAATGTTATTATATGATATTAAAAAATCACAATATTTGCATCAAAAAAGTTTATTTTTTTTGTAATTACAATGTAAAGAAAACATTTTATTATGTTATCCCTTCAAGATATAATTTGGATACACGAATAATTTGGATACCTAAATAATTTAGATACATGAGAGCCTTTATTTTAATACATTGAATAATTTGGATACATCATCGAATTAAATAACTGAATCATTTTTCAATGTGAATCCATTCAACTACGTCGTATAAAATGGACTCGTGACCCAATTTATAAATAAAAAATAACTCATATTGATAAAATAACTTCAATATTCATTACATAGTGTAATTTTCTATCTTGTTTTCCTACTTAACATTTATTCTTATGTAATTTGGATATAGGGATTTTCACTTCTTATAATTGGCTACATAGATCATTAGTATATACAAATTTTTAAAATTATATAATTCTATTAAATGCTAACAAAACCCTCAATAAACTTATATTCTTTATCAAAAAACGCATCCAACATCTTGAAACTCTATTTTTGGGTATATAAAACATACCAACAAGATCAAACACCACAAAAATAGTGAGTGATCAAAAAATATGGTTATCATCAAATTAAAAAAACATAAAATGCAAAAAATAAATGGGACCCTAGTAATTTTCAAACCAATCCATAAATCCATTGGTTATTGAAATTTTATGATCTACATAAACTATATAAAATTTAGTAATAAAATATTTCCTCCCTAGATTGATCACCAATACCAATAGGATATCAAGTATTCAACTATTAGAGGAGGTTCTTCTAGGGACACTTGGTCATCCATATAGTATTCTCATTCCTAGTATTAAAAAAATATTGTTTGTTCCATGATGTTCATTTGGGGTGGAATTCCTCCCCCTGGTCGATCTCTCATTAGTTGAGATCAGGGAAGCATCATCTTACCATCAATTGTCATTGGTGCTGAGGTTTGGTTAAGAGAAATATTCCCTTAAAATTTTAAGGTCATTCATGGTTATAGAATATATGGAATCCATTTTAATTCTCTAAAGAACATCCTTCTACATTGACATTCTTTATATAATGAACATTTTTATGGATAATTATAGGGAAGATTAAAAATACATGAACCAGGATCACACAATTTATTTTTTTATGTGATGAATACAATGGGAAAGAGACAGGTATTGAAAAAAAAATTATTAGGATTCTTGGTAAACCTATCAATCTTTAAAACACCTCAATTTGACAATCCATCGATATGAATTGGGTTGTTATCATTTTATAGATTAGAAAAAACAATGTTCTTATAATTGGTTCCATGTCCCTGTATCTAAATCAAGATGGATATGGAATCAGAACTTTGGTCCTGAATACTAATTAAGATTATAATTATTTCCTCTTGTGGTAGCAGAATATCTACCAAGAATTACCCAGGTTCATTTGGGGTTTCAAATTTTAGTTTCATTTAATGGACATGTGAATGTGTATAAAATCATGTTCCATAGTGTCCAATCTAATAATAATTTCTTCTCCTAAGTAGCATGTTCCTCTTATGAATTTGGTGGTGACTCAGAATCTTGGAATATAAGTGCTAGACCAAACACTTTTTCTAATACCATATCTAGTAATTGTTGATATTTAATTCCTAGAGGTAGGTTTTTCAAATTTTGAGCGTATGTATTACATGTCTGTCTACACCATGGCTATTCTGACCATATTTTAATCATAAATTCATATCACTTCGACAGATATAGGTTGAAATATTACTAAAAAACCTAACAATGGATTTTTTTCATGTATAATATTTTATATCACTTCTGGATAGGTATTCAACTTCTCTAGTACTATCTGATGTTTCTCCTGGTGAAAATATGTTTCAGCTTTTCCTATCGAATGTTGATGCATGAGGAAAATCTGCAATATATTTCAAAGGTCATGTGGTTCCCACATATGTTGTTGAATAATTTAAATAATAGTGTAATTAATCCCCATTTGTAAATTATTCCATAATCCCCCCAAATTTCATTCATGTTCACTAAAACACAACAATATAAAATATTGTGAAAAACTATAGAAATATGATGCATTGATGTGACTCCATGAGAATGTCCAAGAACTATCCTTCCCTTTGATCCTTCTCATTTTTTTCCATCAACTTCACAATAATGAATATTATATGTAGTTGGTTTGGCTTGGAAGCCAAGGCATCGACATGTTTATCCATATTAGATGTTAACTTACTATTTATCCTTAGTTGGAATGAGTTTTTTCCATCCAAAACTAGAGATGTGCAAGAGAATTATATGTTGAACCCTTTACTTAATATCTTCTAATGCTCAATAATTGTCTTTATTATAAAAATTGGTTGTTTCTTCACCAGATGAGTTTGTCCTATGGCCCATAGTGAATTGTAACTCACCATAAATTATCTCACATTGTGAAAACCCATGTGGTACAATCTACCCAAAAATGATTTTAATTGTGAGAAATAGATGTGGTGATTTCTATTGATCGATGTATATTTATTTCACCATGTTGGATAGAAGTGAAGGTAAATCCATATTAGATAATGGAGCGAATATCAACTTCACCATGTTTGGTGTTGTAGAATCTCTAGAGCATGTGTTAATGTGTGTGGGTGATGATATCTGTTTCCTATAGTGTTTCCAATCTTTGTTAACCCTGGTATAAATGACATTGTGTGTTAAATGGTGAATGGATCCTCACTACTCAACACACCTTTTTCATCATGAGTGCTCTAATCCCATTAATCCACCCCATTGAAGATAATATAACATACCACAAGCACTCGATTGCTGATGGGGTCATACATGAGGTATGCATTGGAAAAGGACTCATTCCCAGTGGAGATCACATGTGTACTCTAGTCACCCATATTCATCAAGTTAGGTTTCACATTCTTTATATGTTAAATTAATCCATTGGTAATGAGAAATTTTACCCCTAGTCATTTTCAATTCCAAACCTCAAATGACATCGTCCCACCAAGGCAGTGTGTTGGTGCTTGATTATGGATGAAGCTAGCGGTGGAGATAGACTCACCCCATAACTTCTCCGAAAGTCCATTATCCATCAAAATTATTTATCATTGGAAACCAGGTTCTGGTTGTGTTGTTCAATAACCAAATTTTTCTTCTATGATAAAGAATTTGTCATTTTTCATTTTATTCTATGCTTGATATAGTATTCATCAAATTTCACTAATGTAAACTCTCCACTGTGGTCGATGTATATGATATTCTGCTTGGGCCATCCCTCCAACTTCACTATGGCCTAAAATTTTCCGATTTCCACTAGATCATGATATTTTTTTGTAGTTAGATTCAGAAAAATGTAGCAACTCATGCCATCCACAAGAAGCAGAAAGTAGTGGTTCATGATTAGTATCATTAGATTAATCAGCTAGTAGAGGTCATTGTGGAAAAGGTTGATGACTCTCTCTATGTGATTATTCACATTATAAGGGAATTAAACTGATTGATTATTCCTAGGAAGGAAGCTATCAAAGACATTTTCCACCAGATCAATACATGGAATTCCACACACCATATCGTGTTGAGAGATCTTGTGCAGAGCCTGTCAATTCCAGTTGTTGTATCACCCATGAAAAATTCATTCCTCTTCTGAACCCGTATAATAAATGTATGTATGTTGTGAAATTTAGAGTCTTAGCTCATAAAAATGATTTGGGAAGTGTTCGGACCTAGAAAATAGCCATCATAGCTTGTTTTTTGATTTTCATGATTCCTCCATAAAATTCAACTAGAAATGCACTCTAATAAATATGACTGGTGCTAAATATGTTGGTAGTGAAAATATGGGTAAATTACACCCCCTTAAACACTGGGTTAAGCCCATTTTTTCAATTGATCATGATTTCCCCCACATGCCCTGATATTGACAATAGATCTTCTATGGTACAAGAAGATTCCTCAGATACCTGATTCATGCTCAGAGATGATAGTGCAAGAACCGATCATGTGGTTTTTCAAACGAGGCTTGATGTACCATTGTTCATCATCACACACCTACTTCTAATATTTTTGTGAAAATACCTTCTACTTGACCAGACATAGTGGAAATAATTTCAGTGGTGGGGAATTTAGAGTGGTGGATCATGGAGATGGGTTATCAAGTTCCATAGTGTGCACCCTTTCCATAAGGTTTGCGGTCTTATTGTGATCACCTTGGGATTGAACTACCTCATCATTTTAAATAATTCTACATAAATCATGGTCACAATGGAAAATGTTTCAGAATTTTTTGTAGTCGTCCCTATAGATATCTCTATCGATACCATGTCTCGAGCCATCCCTTTTATTTCCATCATTGTTGTTGAATATTTTTTTTATAGTTTTCTGTTGTGATAGTTTTCAAAAATGGAGTCATTTTAGGGTCCCTCCCCCAACTTTTTTCCATTCAACCATGAAACCCACTTCTCCTTGGTATGAATCATCTTCCCTCCATATTCAGTGGTGGGTGTTTCCTCAAAACAGTCATCTACAACATTGATTCTCATTATTACCTTTTCCATAGAGGTTTTCATTATATAGAGAACTGTCTCAATTAAAAGTGAAATTTGGGAGAACCTAGAGGGGAGGATGCATATGTACTTATCAATGTCCTTGTGATGAGCCTCCAGATCAATGAGGATTGTGAGATGGTCTACCAAACTGATGATCCACATCATGAAGTTATCTTTTAATTCGTTGTTGGGGATTAAAATACTTTTCACACCTTGTGAAACTTCTGATCATTATCCTTGTAACATGATCAATACCAACTCTCATAGTATTAAAAATGTCCCACACTTTTTCTTAAAATTCCTTACTAGTGAGTTTAGAGATCATCTCAACTGGGACACTATGCAAGAATGCATATGGTACAACCAGATCTATATGGATTTTGCCACTTCATGATTCAATGTAATCCCAAATTCAGCAATATTGGAGAAGAACCATCGTCATAAGTGAACATTGCCTCAATTAATTCTATGTGAGTATCAGATACATCTTCAATCCCTTGATCTCCTTCACCACCCAACGTACCAATAGAGGGATTTTATCACCATCAACAAGGGATCTAGTACATTCTGATGATATATGGGATATTCATCGTAATGAGGGCTCGTAGTCCAAAATCATGGATCAATTACACCATTATCTAATACCTTATTTTGAAAATTCCTGATCGATAAAAACTCATGAAAATGAATGTGAACATCTTTGAAGGAGGATAGAAAATTCTAGAACACAAGAGTTTTTTTCACACCAGAAAATGGGATTCTTTTTTTAGTGGCATTCCTTTATTTATATAAAAACAAATAGGATAGTTATATTTTTGACACGTGATTCTTTTTAGATTGAGGTGATATATTCTCCCTCGGAGGGAGTGGTGTTGGTGGTCTTTGAGGCTAAGACATCAATGGATAAGATGACATTATCACCCCTTTTTATAATAGAAGGAAATGTGTCACCAAAATCATATCTAGAGTACAAACCTAAATGGTTTTTAGATGTAGTGAATTAGGATGATGTAGTGGATTTTATAGCTCAATCAGTTGTTGGATAAGGGAATATTGTAGATCATGAATCTACCATAACCATGAGTGGGTGTATCACCTGATTTTGGGGAAAAGAGGTCTCTACTGACTTTTTTTTGTTATGTTAGGTTTTTTTATACCACAAAGACATCAATATTTTAACCAAAAATATTGGTCATTGTTTTTAATGTCAATTTCATGGTTTCTTGGGGGAAATGTGCATTCATTCGCAGTGGGATGAAATAGTTACATAACTTAGTAGTTGTTTCTATTGAATGAATAACGATTATGTATCTTATGTCAGTATGAGTAATGGATTTTACAAATACTTGCATGAGAATTATTATAAAGAACAAAATTGGATTTTCTAAAATAGATATGTTTTAGTGGATCTTATGAATTCTTCATAACAGTTCATATCTAGGAAAATAATTGAATGTGGAATAGAGTGTTTCTTCTAAATACTTTACACTAGATACAATGTTTCTTATATAATGATGTTATGGAAACATCATTCCATGCTTTAGATAGGTATTTTTCTATATTTCAATGTGGGTAACTTCAATAACACAACAGATTCATTAGAAAATAAGTGTGGTATGATGTTATCCACTAACACAATAATGAAATTAATGGATTTTATGCCAAATAATGATCTTTTGTGTTTTGGAATATCATGAGACCGGTTCACTACATTCATTATAAATAATGTATAATGAGAAATTAGAACAGGTTGGGTCAGTTCCTCTCCTATATTAAATTCATTAATACCATTGTGCGATCTTTAGTTATTCTACTCACAATGTCACTCACAAATTAATCACGTACCATGTTGAAAAAATGAGGATATAATTTATACAAAAATTATAATCAAGAATGAGGATTCGGTTTGAGTGTTATATAAAAATGATAAAAATGACTTGTGAGAAGATAGATTTGTGTTCCTCGTGAGAGTTTTTAATGCATCAGCTTTATCATTTTATGAAAGAGATATGGGATTGGAATTTATGCATAATGAAAAGAAAGAATAATCTATAGGGGTTCAAATGTTTCATTGAGATACTTGAGGTAAAATTGTGAGAAAAATTGGATGATGATATGTTTGTGAATTTGGTTGATATTAATCATTATGAAAGGTTGAAACCAATATATCAAAAGGGTGTGGAGAGAAAAATAAAGATATTTTTTTCTTACAGATAGCGATAGGAAAACAATATATTCATAGGCATGTGTGAAAGAATGGGGAGTTTTCAAGAATACATAACTAAAATTGAATGATAGCTTTTAAATGATGTTTGTAAAGGTATATAGGAATATGGATACTGATATCTTTGTAGAAATTTTAAAACAAGAAGAAAACATCTATAAAGGAATAAAAAATGAAGAAATTGAGGGGTTTTCTTGAAATTTATACCGAAACTCGAAGGGGATTCAGAAAATGATATTGTTGAGTCCATCCCAAATATGGAAGAGATTAACGAGGTAGTTTTCATCTTGATCCATGAGAGTGAACCTTTCCAAGATGGATTTATTCTCCATTTGTTTGTGTATGCATGGGATATTATCAAGGTTAATGTGGGGGAATTGGTTTTGGAATAAATCTGGGGAAAAGAACTTAATAGGGATCCATGTTCTTTCAATGTGTTTCATATTTTGAATACCACAGAACCCTATACAATCGATCATATAGGATTATTTTCATTTTTACCATATCATATATATTTTTTTATTCTTTACTAATATTTTGATTAGACAAGTAATTCTAAGACTAGTTTTCAAGAAATGAAATTTCGTGGTTAATGTTAAGATCATCTAACGGTGTTCAGAATAGAAAAAAATGATGGAAGACTTCAATAATAAATATCGATTCATTATAATCTTCAAAGTGGATAAGGATACGGTGTTAAGCCAACTATAAATGAGAATAATTATAAAATTAATGATTTATTATGGATTCAATGAATAGGTTAGTGACCCATAAAATAAATTTTTTTATTCCCAATGGATATAAATTTCGTTTTGGTGGATGGGTTTTAGTTTCTTCATAAGTGTGATTGGATTAAGATACATGGATCACATGTAACATAATCTCTTCGTGCATTTTAAGGAGTATCTCACAATGGATATGAAACATAGATTGGTGGAGGTTAAGATAATTTAATTTAGAAAAAGTTCTGGGAAAGGATTTCCACCTCACCATTTGGTTGTGGATGATATTATTTTCCTCATTAATGGAAACCAATACTCTATAATGAGGATCAATAAAATAAGTGAATAGTATTGTAAACTAAGAGTCCAACATATAATTATATGGAAGAGGAGTGATTTTATATCTAATAAATGATCTAGTAGATGTTATATTATCATCAAGGGAAAAGTTAGAATGTCGATGAATTCAATAAAGATGGTATATCTTATCACTCCAATCACAAATGGAAAAATAAAGAAGTTTTTATTGGAAGACATAATCAACTATATCATGAGTATTACATTCAACTCAATGAATTTTTGTCATTAATTTGGAGGATGAATCACTATGGTACATAATTTTCACTCATATAGGTCAATTCACATGTTGTGAATTATCAAATCCATGAAGATAATCGTCAAGTAAATATAAAACAACTTTATAGGATTTATATGGGATGAAAACAAGTATGGGAAGGGTCATTGGGAATCATAGGGAAACATTTATTGACTAATCATAGATGATAGAATAAAATTACATAGAGTTCCAAAGTCTTTGAATTCCATGCAGGTGAATCAGGCCTGAGAAAACATTGATTGAAATTAATTTTGGGTGAGATTCATGAAAAACATGAATATAAAAAACTAGATATTATGGGATAAAAAAATGTGACCACGTCAAGACCCATGAGATGCCTGATCAAGAATTTTTTAGGAGATGGAGTATGATGTTTCATGAGTGGTGGGGAATATAGATATCAATTAATTTAATGATAATTTGGATAGAAAATCTGTATATTTTATTGGGCATCTAGTTCAAGGAATTTCATTTAGGTAAGAAAGATTATTTCTTAGTCTTATCATCTAAATTTTTTTAAACAACTAAAAAATATCCAAAGGTAGTATTTGAAATAATTATGATCTTGATAAATGTGGGTTTTCATGATGATTTTCCTATAATTTAAGAAGTTCATAATTCCATGGGAAGATTTACAAAAAATGACTATGATGAACGAGAACACAAATATGGTTCAAGGAGATTCTGATGTATATGAACTTTTTAGTGTGGTAGTTGAGGAATCATTACCTATGTACATAGAATAATGTGTTGAATAAAGGTGTTTCAATAGAACAGTGACAACGATATTGTGTAGTGCCAATTTTCGAAACAACTTAGCATATTTTATTCAAATGGGAATGTGAGATTGATATATGGAACTAAATGGGATTGTGGAAATGATTTACTATGGTGGGGGATTTGTCCATGTGTTCTTGGAGTCTACGTTCCAAGGGGTAAATAAAAAGGGTGTGTATTTTAAGACACATAGTGTTGTATTTTTGGTAGTCTTCTGGGAATATTGGGATGCGCGTATCGATGTATGGATAGGTAGAATATTCTCTTATATTTTCTTTTAGGTACATGTGAAATCTAATGTTGTCAATCCTGGAGCTCTAATTAATGGTGGGGGTATCATTATTTTATGGAGAATTCTACCTATGATTTTTTTAAAATATAAGGATGAAGAAAAATAAATAAAGGTATATAGGTTAAAAAGTCCGAATATTTAATGGGATTGATGCTGAATATGGATACATCGTGTGTATATGGAGAAATGAGAGGAGGTGGTCTCATATTGGATAATAGGTTATCGGTGATACAAGGATTATATGATAATTATAAATAAGGTATCTCATTGGGATAAAATTTTATAGTGACAGATAATGGTCTATCTCTTTTTGAGAACTAAAAAATTAACATTGTAGAAGTGGAGTGATACTCCTAGGTTCTAGTAGAACATTGTTAATGTAACAGAAGATGCCTATTGGACATGAATTATTTTTCAAGAAATTTTTTTATTTCCATCAATATTTGTATTAGTTTTGGATTAAATTTGGTGAAAGTATATTTTCCTATTGACATCGGCTAGAAAATGGATCCTAAGTGAATGTATTATTGTTCATTTTTTTACCGAGGCCTTACCAAAGAACTAAAATCCTATTTTATTATATGATTCCCAATGTATTTCCCATTTCCATCCTCCATAAGAAATTATAATCTAGATTATAATAGTTTTTTTTAAAGGTTGGGGTTGAAGCCTCAATTTATTATTAAAGCAAAGACCTCTTTAGAGGGTAGAGGGAGACCCAATATATATCCTGAAGGCCCAAGGCCAAGTGACCTGAATACATGGCTTGAAAGCCCATTTTTGGCCCAAAGGATCCTCTGTGAATAGAACTGCTATAGTACCCCACGCAGCTACAGTACCTGCTACAGTACCCGCAGCCGCTACAGTATCCTGCAACAGTTCCTCCGCCGCTACAGTGCCCTACTACAGTACCTCGGAAATTCATCCCTGCCCGGATTTGAACCCAGGTCTTTTGGATTCCATGTAGGAGCATGTACCACTTGGGTACAGGCTCATTGGCTCTAGATTATAATAGAACATTATAAATAATCATGCATAGATATCATTATCATACTTTTAGAAAATAAAAATAATAGTTGTAATTGGAAAAGCTGAAGTATTAATTTCCTATAAAACTAATTATCCTTAAGAAACATTAGGCCTCAAAAAATTCACCCTTAAGGTCCATGAATTAATCCCTTCAATCATCAATGGTTCTACAACTACACATTTGTCTTTAATTAAATGAATCATTAAATAAACTAGTAATGTTATTGATTTATATATTGAATTTTTCCTACAAAAAATAGTGTTTTTATTTTAATTTTTTTTGGAATATCCCAATAATGTCAGTATAATACTCTACCATATTCAATAATAAAAAAAAATTCATTAATAAAGAATTTTAATTGAATCATGAAAGGTTAAAAGACCAATTTCATAAGCCCCATAGAAACAATAAGTTCATTTATGACTCATAATGACATCACAAAAATTACATAATTTTTATGACAACATCCACTATGTTTTGATAATGATATATTTATCTTTAGAAAAATTATGGTTATATCTTGATTATAAAACATAAAAACCAATCTAATCAATTTAAACTATTCAAATATATAATATTTTCTAGGAAGAAAATATTAATTGTTCATATTTACTTATTCAGACACTTATAATATATATATATAATCACAATTCCTTCTTCATTAATTGTTTCCACAGTTACAGTACAAAATGGAAATACACACTGTTGGGTAAAACCCCTGTGATACAATTCATTTATTTTAATCCCTAACTCTTTGTTATATATATGTTTTATTTAATAATATTCCATAAAAATGGTAGAAACACCAATATATAAGTATATCTTAATTTCAATAAATTACCTTGGAGGGAAAATCATGATTTATTATAGAAAGACCTTAGTGTTAACCCATAAAATATTAGGAAGTAAGTACATGTTCACAAAAAAAAGTAAAATTTTTAAATTCACAATAAAAAATGTACTTATATATGTCTCAATCCATTATTTTCTAAAACAAAAATATATTACCCTAAATAATACAATATGAGATTCATCGTGGATTGATAAATTTACACTCTCTTGATAGTGATCAACATAAGAATGTATATAATATAACTAATATATTCCTCAAATGAATAAATATTTTTTCATATATAAAAATACAAGGTTCCTTGAAATTTGATATCATTCAATAATAAACTCACTACTACAATATATCGTGGATGACTTGGTATGAACAGCCACTGGTATCATCAACTCCATTAGTCATTGACCCTTCCACACATGAATATATAGACCATTTACTAGGTTAGGTGTGATAAAAATTTAAATCACCAGTATTAATAAAAACAAATACGAGAATAATGGAAATGAAAATCTCAACTCAAAACACATATTTCCCTGTAATTCTTAACAAAGTAAAACATAGATTATTTCATCAAAATTATCACATAATCATTACCCCTTTTTTCACCCTCTATATCCTCTTTAGTAAGATATTTATCCTAGATCAATTTTATATCAAATGTGATGATATCATTAGACAACACCCATTGTTAGTTCTCTTAATTATTATCATCATACTACCAGTCTAGAAACTTTTACTGAATTTTTTGATTAAATTAATTATATTCCCAATAAAGTTTTATAATATACTCAATAGTGGTATGGAAAATAAAATCATAATGGAATAAAATTTAGAAATTTATCATCCTTCTATAAGAAAATTACTTAATTTTAGTGGATTTAACTAGATTACTTTGTAGCTCCCAAATGAGAATAACAGGATCATTCTGGAATTTTTCATCCATGGTTATTCATGTATATCTGTTTCCTTAAATTTTTTGAAATTCAAACATAATATCTAATTGGGTTATTGTGCTCTAGAGTATTCATCCTTGAATATCTCCTCATGATATATAGATTGGAAAAATCATATAATTCTATTATATCCATACTAAATAAATTAATAAAAACATTCTCAAAAAATTATTTACATCAAGTAATAAGGGTTTATTAACATGAGGATCCAGTATCTTCTCAATAATTATGAAATATATAAATAGATAAAAAAAATATCCATAAATTCAAACAGAAATATAAATCGATAGAACTCCACAACATAAAAACTGATAACTATTGAACTATAAGAGTCTTAGATAATAATATATTCTTAAATAGGCCTTGAAAAACTGTCTCTCAAAATATAAAAAATAATTGTATCATAATAATAACATCCACCACTGATGTGTTTACCCTTATAATAGACTCACTACTAAATGAAAACATTTTTCATTATATGTTCAGGCTGACAAAAATATAATCTCAACCAATTCTAATTAGCTTTATGTCTCGTGAATATAGATAGAAACAATATGATTTACTAATTTTTCTATAAAACATTCGACTATATAATCCAAATTTTATTAATCATTATTTATTTCATTCAATGTTAAACGATAGTTTTCTATTACCCCTCCTAATATTTAACTACATTATGAAATAATAATAATATCACAAATAAATAAAAATAAAAAAACACAGCCTAATTATATAATAGTTACATTTAATAATAAAATCCCACATATTTCCCAACATGATCATGGATCCCATTCCCAACACAAAAAATCATTATGATATGAAACTAAAAAATGCATGAATCAATTCATATAATGCTTCTAATAATTTATTACACATAACCCCATATATTAATAGAGATAATATCACAATCCTTACATTGAATTATATGGTCTTTTCTTCTTTAATTGTGTGGCCTCCATCCTAGTTCTCATACAAGTATCATCTATTAAAACATCCTTATTAACCCATTTTGTACATAAGAATGTAAAATAAAAACATATTCCCAATATACTAATCATCGATGCAATAATATCATGTTGAAAAAGTTGTAATATCAAGTGTTGTAGCAATTAATTATTTAACACATAGGTTTCATGTGATAATGTAGTCCATATAGAGGGGAGAGGCCTTTATTAATAGATATTCATGTTTTGAGCATTAGTTATTTTTGTGAATTTGGTTTTTCTGATGATGGGACCATATAACTTGTGCAGTTTTGGCTGTAAATCAGGGTTCATGTTGTGAATGTGTAAGGTGGTAGGGATTCACTACCTGAAAAAAATTCCCACATTGTGAATGGAACATCACTATGTTCTTTTTTATAGGTTTGTTTCATATATCCCATGTTGGGGTGATTTTTTTCCGGGGTTTAGGGATTTCAATATAGGAAAAATAATTTATTTTTCTTCCTCCCTCATCATCCCATATACTCCCAATAGGTAGGATTGATTCTGTAGTGATTTTATAAATATTTTAGATAATTCCATTAATTCATGGATCTATTATTTTATTCCATCATTGGATGTTAGTTTCAATAAAATTTAGAATAGGGTAAAAAATGATTTCATCAAAGGATGATGAAATCATCTGTGTGTGTTGGTGAGTTTATGTGTTGTGACCATAAGAAGACTAAGGAGGCTGAAAACATAGTGTTTCAGACAATTTTAGTTAAATTGTGATTTGTGGTCACTTTTTGCTAATTATTATTGTTACATTTAATAATAAATTATATATTATATTAATTAAATACTGTGTTTCTTAGAAAGAGATAGGTCATCAGAAGTGTGGTTGAGGATTTGTATGGTCCTAGATTAGCATTAGTGTATCTTGGAATATTTTTGACTTTTTGTTCATGGTAGGTTCACCATATGATACAAAATCATATTCAATATTATTTACTAGTGTGAATTCATGTATAATTCCATCAGTTATGGTATATTTTTTAGGATTACATGTTCCGTAGAGCAAATTGATATGACCATATTACGCACCATATGCTTAGAATAAGTTCTCTGAATCACTTTGGGCATGTGTCATTTCCCAATGAATGTATCTCCAAGGAAATCTGGTGTATTTTAGTTTTACATGAATCTATGAGTTGGTCTCAGGTTTTGAGAGCTAATGTGAAATTTACATGGTATGATTCATAATTCTAGTGGGTAGGGATCAATTCCATTGGCTTACTAATGAGAGGTGAGATAATTGTAACTATCATATTAAATGAGGGACATAATCCTTTGGGTGATGGAGTGTCTTGGTGTATGGTGATTTCTATATGAGCCCATATGAACTTGATGAAGTGTGTTAAATAGGGGGTTCCTTCTGGTAATTTGTTGATTGTTCTATCCTAGGATACATGATACTAAACCCAATGTTGGACATCAAAATTACTTTAGGACTTATAATGTAGTTACTAAGGGTTCTTATAGTTTTATGGAATTGGAAGGTCCTTGTGTGTAGGAATTATGAGTTATTAGGTTGGATCATACCTTGATATACTAATAGAAAATGTAACATCCCAGTTCCAGAAGCCACCCAGAGGCGACCTGTACCCGGTTGGTCACATGGCCTCAAGCGCATTTCCCCAAATTCCAGAGGCTGCCGACTAGCAGCGAGGGCCTTGGGTGTAATAGAGGGGAAACTATTCCCTCATTGGCAGAGTACATAGCATAAGAAAAGTAAACATGCAATAGATGAAGCATTAATAACCAACAATATAACAGTGGAAGACTAAATCAACAACTGGAGCACATATGTATATATGAAATAATGCAGGATACATAACAAGGGAAGCAGCCAAACAAGTCACAATGTTGTAAAACACTAAAGTACCCAAACAAGTACAAAAGAAAATTAAATAGCTCCTCAGTATCGCAAGCCAAAGCTTGGTCCCATGCTCCCCTACTCCAAGCAATCAAGTTCCAGAAGTTGAAGGGCGTTTTCCCTTTTCTATACCTGCAACAACATTGTCTGCTTAGGCCCAAAAGCATGGCCCAAACTGGGTGTGAGATAAAATCCTTGTAGTCTTTCACCAAAAGATCTGTGCCTAACAGTCAGCGAGTATATGCCATGTAAAAGTACAATAAACAGTAAACAGCAACAGCAAGCAATAGGCAGTAACAATAAGTATTAAACAGGATGATACATAGAAAAAATCATTCCAGAACCAATCAACAGCAGTGAAACAAACATAAATAAGCCAGAAACCCTCTAGGAAGTACTCGCACCCATCCCCTCTGGTCCTATCCAAGAAGTGACACAACCCTCTGGGTAGTGCACTCAGCCTAACCCCTCTGGCTTGTTCATACGCATTTATGAGACTCTATGGGGAAGCTCACTTGGTCAATTACCATTATATTCTAGGGTAGTCAGAGACTCTCTTGAGGAAGATCACGTGGTCTAACCCTCTTAACCCCAAGGTCTAGAGACTCTCTGAGGAAGCTATCTCATTCAATTCCTCCTATAGCCTCAGGTATACCACAGACTCTTTGAGGAAGCTCACTCGGTCGATTCCCCCTTTAGCCTGGGATGGTTCTTAAAGAGATTCAAACAAGGTAAGACTCTCTAAGGAAGCTCACTCGGTCTACCCTCCTGTAGTTTACAAAATCCAAGACTCTCTGGGAGCTCACTAAGTCCATCCCCTCTGTAGTCTATAATATCTAAGACTCTCTGGGAAGCTCACTCGGTCTATCCCTTATAGTCTATAGCGCCATGTTCTCTCAGCCTCATACCAGTCAGTGCATAATAATTCTATAAAGACAAAGTACACCTATAGAGATACTTGGATAACTGAAGTACAACTATAGATCTACTTAGCTAAATAGTCTACAAGGCAACAAGCATGTCATGAGTTTTAATTCAACCTATAATCACAAGGCGTGAAAACAGGTGTAACAACCAATGGAAAATGAGACCCAAAGGTCATAAAAAGAACAAAGCAAAGGCAAGTACATCCAGTCACAAAAAATTATACACTACATGGTCAATTTACCTCTACATAAGCAAACAAGTAAGGTAGGAAAACAACAAGGGGGAAAAGGGTAACATGCAATACCCCGTTCACGGGTATCAGTGGAAATTCACACATAAACTCAGAGACTTTGAATGGTAAGGTACAAACCAACTACCCCGATCCTAGGAGATCGATATACTTGAACCATGACGGCTAATTCCCGCTAGAACGTTGTAGATCTGAGAAAACGCACAAAACGTTCAACCTTAGAAAACTTGAGAAAGAGGAAGAATTGGAAAACCTGGCTCAAGCCGAAGGAAGAAATCACCGCTGCGATTCCAATGCAATCGACCGTGCTCGAATCGGATAAAGGATGGAGAGGTGGGGGTTTGGGGATGATCCGGCCATATGGGTAGCCCTCTAACAAAGAACCAGGAGAAGGGGTGTGTTTTGTCCGTCAGGAGTGACCCCGGTGCATTTTGTGAAAAAAAGAAAAGTACACGGCATGTACTAGGTTTTTTCGTACTCCATCAAAAACGGACTCCATGTCACCCCTACACACCGTGTATGTGGCCCTGGAATGGCCATCACATGGATTCAAGTCGGAGAAGAGTACACAGTGTGTACTCATAAAGTACACGGTGTGTACTTCAAAATTTTCTAGAAACTCCATTTTTCTTAAAAACTCCAGAAAAAGGAAAAGCGTACCTAAAACGAAGAGTCGGGTTCTTACAGACTTCCCCTTAAAGAAATTTGTCCCCGAATTTCCTTAGATGGGCGTAGAAGAAGGATCCTCGAACAGTTCTGACCACTGCGATCAAACCTCGGCCTCCTTCTCCCAAATCTCGTCATGTACTCACTCGTGCTGCCATACCACTCATACTAGAGGAACAGACCGGCCATGGAGGACCTTCTTACTGTGATTGACAATCCGGATAGGATTCTCTTCAAATGACGCATCTACTTCGAGCTCAACCTCCTCGGGCTAAAAGACATGAGACGGGTCTGAAAAGTAATGTCGGAGCTGAGAGACGTGGAAGACGTCGTGCATGGCCCGGTACCTTTGAGGTAGCTGCAACCGATAGGCAACCAACCCAACTCCCTCCAAAACCTCAAACGGCCTGATGTACCATGGTGGAATCTTATCCTATCTCCAAATCCTCTTGTGTCCCAACCTTGGTGCGACATGCAGGAAAACTCGATCCCTGACCTCGAACTCCAAAGGTCGTCTCCGCTGATCAGCATAAGACTTCTATCGAGACTGTGTTGTAGCCATCCTTATCCGAATCAACTCTATCTGCACTGAAGTCTCCTGAACAAGACGAGGTCCCAGCAAGGCTGCCTCTCTTGCCTCCATCCAGCATAAGGGTGATCAGCATGGCCTACCGTACAAAGCCTCGTATGGTGCCATCTGAATGGTCGCCTGTAAACTGTTGTTGTAGGCAAACTCCACCTGAGCAATATGCTTCTCCCAGGAACCGCCAAAGTCTAGGATGCAAGCTCGAAGCATATCCTCAAGCACTTGGATCGTGTGCTCGGAATGGCCATCAGTCTAGGCTGGTATGCTGTACTCAAAAGTACCTGTGTACCCAAGGCCTTCTGAAGTCCCTACCAGAACCGAGAGGTAAAGCGCGCATACCTATCTGAAACAATGGAGTGTGGATCTCTATGTAGATTTACAGTCTCTCGGATGTACAGTCGTCCCAGATCATCAACATTGAAGGATTCCTTGATCGAAAAGAAGTGTGCAACCTTCGTAAGCCTGTCGACGAAGATCCAAACAACATCACTTCCCCGAGGTGACCTCGGTAACCCGGTCATGAAGTCCATCACGACATCATTACACTTCCACTCTGGAATGGGTAACTGCTGTAAAAGCCCTGCTGGTCGCTGATGCTCTACTTTCACTGGATGACAAGTAGAACATCTCATGACAAAACCAACAACATCCATCTTCATACCTGGACACCAGTACTCGCGATGAAGATCCCGATACATCTTGGTGACACCAGGATGAACTGCCCAAACTGAGGAATGGAAATCCCGCATCAGCTCCTCGCGTATGTCTGATGGCACCCATACGCGTCCCTGGAAACGCAAGATCTCATCCTCGCCCACTATCCATCCAGGAAGAGGTTCCCCTCATGACACACTCTCCCGCAGGACCAAGGCCAGTGAGTCTGATAGCTTCCTCATTTGTACCTGATCAAGAAGTGTTCAGGTAACAGCCACAGAAGATAGGACAGTATGTCCCTGCCTGTCATGCACCTCCAAATGCATCTCAGAGAACAGATCCATAAGCTATCACTCAATGCTAGCTTCTTGAACTGCCTGAATATGGGTTCTCCTACTGAACACATCTGCCACTGCGTTGCCCTTTCTCGGCGTATAGGCGAGCTCAAAGTCAAAGGACTGAAAATAATCAACCCACCTGCGCTGTCTCAAATTCAGATCACGCTGAGTGAAGATATACTTGAGACTTTTGTAGGTGGTGAATACCAAAAAGTGATCTCCTAGAAGATAGTCTCTCCAACAACGTAAGGCATCAAAAATAGCTGCCAACTCCAGATCGTGCATAGGGTAATTCCTCTCATGTGGCCTCAACTGCGGAGACCCATACGAAACGACTCCATCTTCCTGCATGAGCACAGCTCCCATCCCGATATCTGAAGCATTACAGTAAACAATGTATCCCTTTCCCGGATCTGGCAAGACTAGTATCGGTGCTAACGTCAACCTCCCCTTCAGCTCTTGAAAGGCTGACTCACAAGAATATGACCATAAAAACTTCGCCCCTTTCTTAGTCAGACCTGTCAACGGTGCTGCTAGGCGCAAGAAGTCTTGAATGAAGCGTCTGTAGTATCTGGCCAGCCCAATGAAACTCCAAACCTCAAAGATGTTCTCAGCTGCTCCTAGAAAACTACAGATCTCTCTTTCTATGCGTCCACTTACACTTCTGTCTCCGAGATAACATGACCCAGGAAGTGAATCTGATCCATCCAAAAGTGGAACTTTGAGAGTTTAGCATAAAGTTGATGCTCTCTTAGTATACTCAGGATGATCTCAAGATGTGTGGCATAGTCCTGTCGAGTGTGAGAGTACACCAAGATATCGTCCACAAAGACCACGACAAAGGAGTCAAAGTACGGATGGAACACTCGGTTCATCAGTTCCATGAAGACTGTAGGCGCGTTTGTAAGACCTAACGGCATGAATGTATACTCATAAAGACCATACCTACTCCTGAAAGTTTTCAGATGTATATCTGATGGTCTAACGTGCAACTGATGATAATCGGACCTCTAGTCTATCTTTGAGAACACCTGGTCTCATCGAAGCTGATCAAAGAGGTCATCGATCCTCGGCAAGGGATATCGGCTCTTGACTATCAACTGATTCAGATTCCGATAATCCACACAAATTGGAAGGGTACCATCTGCCTTATTTTCAAACAGGATAGGAGAACCCCAAGGAGAAGTACTGGGTCGGATGAAACCCTTCACCTGCAACTCCTCTAACTACTTTTTGAGCTCTTGCAACTCAGGTTTAGCCATCCTATAAAGAGGAATGGACACCGGTGCCGCTCTTGCCCTGAGATCAATCGAGAAGTCTACCTCACGCTCCGGAGGTAAACCTAAAAAGTTTTTTGGAAAGACATCCCTGAAATGATCCACCACTGGAGGAAAGTCTAACTGTGAAGTCCGCTGGTCATCTAGATAAAGACTGGAAATCTGGGCTGTAACTTCCCCTAGCCCATGATGCTCTGGTCTAGCTCTACCCGCCTAGACATCACACTCACCTTTATGAAGGAATGATCGGCCCTCTGGTGATATGAAACTCACCCTATAGCGAAAGCAATCAACGATTGCCTGGAAGGGAACCAACCAGTTCATACTGATAATGATTTCATATCCTGTTATCTCTTGGACATAGAGTTCCCATATGAAATGAAACCCCGCAACCTCGAGAGGGAACTCTCTGCACTGACGTACTCTAGATGTCCTCGTTCCCAACGGTGTGTCAAGAGTCAAAAAGTTTGCAGACGAAAAGATACAAAGCCCAAGACTCTCCACAACCACAACAGAGATAAAGCTATGGGAAGCACCAATATCAAAAAGAACTGAAGATAAAACTAAGGATACTAAGATCGTACCTCAAACTGTAGAAGGTTTGGGATCATTCTCTTGATGGGTCTACTCCACGGTGAAATACTGCCCTGCATCGCGGCCCTGCACCCCTGGCTGACCGCTCTGAGCTGATCCACTCTATTTTCATTGATGACCTGGTGATTGACCCCCACGGCCGCGACCTCCACCTCAGCCAGAACGGTCGGAAGGACTCCAGTTCCCTGAATGGTGGGAAACTGGTGAAGCATCTCCCGAACGCGGGGTCATAGAGGAACCCCTAACACCAGCTGAAGGTGAGAAGATCTGACAGAAATGCTGAAGATGGCCCATATTGTCGCAAGACCGGCACTCCATCGGATCCCTATAGCTCTGAGGTCTAGTATTCCCACTCCTACCACACTTGTAGCATACAACCTGGCTTCCAGAAGGTTCATCCCGCGAACCTCGATCTCCTCGAGAAGACTCTCTACGACGCTTCCCACTGTCCATAGGAGGAACACTAGCTCTAGATGTCAAACCGGCCAAGTTCACTACTCCAGAATCTCTTAGATTGCGCTCAGTGATCGGTGCCAAGTTGGCGATGGAGGATGTGAAGGTCAACTGAAAGATATTCAACTGGGAATAGATCTCCTTCCTGAGACCGTCCTCAAACTTCCTAGAAAAGAACAACTCATCACCTGCCGGGATCGGTGTGAAACGTTGTAGCTTAGTGAAATGAGATGAGTACTCCATAACAGAGAGAGTACCCTACTGCAGACTCATAAACTCTCAGGCTCGGTCAGCCCTCAGGGTCTCCAGGTAGAAGTAGTCATAGAAGGTGCGTCGAAACTCGTCCCAAGACATATCATGCTGACACCCAGACCGTGAGATCAGCTCCCACCACCTCTTGGCGGTGTCCCAGAGCATATAAGTATACAGCTTTACCCTATTCTCCGGAGGGATATCTAGGTGCTCAAAGATGGTCAGTGTGGCCTCTATCCACGAGTTTGTAGCCTGAGTTCCACCATCCCCTGAAAAAGTAGGAGGATGCTACTGCTGGAAAACCCACATCAACTCATCCATCGACGGGGAAGGAGGAGGCGCTCCCTGGAAGGTCTGCATTACCCTCAGGAATTCCTCCCTGAACTGTGCTTTGGCACCTGCAACGGGTATGACAGTCGGTGCCAAGGCTGGCTCGACTGGAGGATCGGCATGAAGTCCCTGATCAGCCATATCTGGCATCTGATCACTGCATGACGACAGATTTACAACTGGAGGATGTCTCGGAGTCATATCTTTGAAAGAACAAAAGTATACCTTAGATCAGAAAACAAGGACAGAGAACACAAGAGTACAAAATAGGAACAGGGGAAGAAAAACACACAAGTTTACAAAACAAGACTACACGGCCTGTATAAAAACTACACGGTGTGTCCTCTTAATCCACTGACATGGGTGTGTACCCCTGCCCTACAGGTCATGTAAAACCTCAAATTACACGGCGTGTTGACCCAAGACACGGCGTGTACATGAAGACTATTCCCCTACCTGAGTCTCTTTACAGGGCTAACTCACATGGTTCAAACTAACCTCAGACTACACGGCGTGTTCCCTAGGGACACAAAGTGTACCAGACACTGACTCAGTGGCATGTGTTGTTGGCCACACAGACATCTACACGGCTGGCCCTTACACGGTGTGTTCTGAACAAATAGGGCTTGTATAGGAGAAGGTGACATCGACCCGTGTTGTTTGTGACACGGCCGGGTACCTTGGCAAGACTACATGACATGTTCCAAAAGCAGCATGGCGTGTCCTAAAGAAGGTCAGGTCGGCCCGTGTTGTTCGTGACACGGCCGGGTCCCTGGACAGAACTACACAGACTGTTTTCTTACAACACGGCGTGTTCTACTTGAGATTCCCCAACCCGTGTTGTTAGTGACATGGCCGGGTACAAGGCTCTACACTACACGGCATGTACATACCATACATGGCGTTCTCCTGACGTTATTTTCACAACATCATGTTCCTGCACACACAGTCAGTAACACGGGATAAACGCTACACGGTGTGTAACTAGAAATTACACACCGTGTATTCTGGTTTTTTCTGGGCAGTAGCTTAGAAACTGCACAGAATCCTAGAAACATGGAAAACAAGGCAAAGAGGTGCCAAATTCCGATCTGTGAGGGCCCATACTCCCCGCGAATCAAAGCATGGCATCTCCTACAGTCATGTACAAGAGAAAACAAGATCATGGTCCACCAATTTTCAATTCAGGAGGGCCCATAACACCTCAAGAATCAAAATTTGGTGTTCATTTAAACAAGGTACAATAAAACAAATTCTCTAACAAGAAGCAGAGATTCTATCAAGCATCTATTACAATAGCATGCATAATGTACACAACGTCTATCAAAACAACATGAAATCGCTAAAGCACCCTAAATGGCAAGGAAAGAATGCATGGCATGTGATTTATACAAGTGCCTATATGATGCATGAGATGGCATACCCTCATCTCATCGGGTTGAAATAGAAATAAAAATCTAATATCAAAACAATAACAGTACAAAGCATGTGAATCACCCTAGGTGAAATCGTATCAACCGTAAAATCTCAAAACTAGAAAACTGCAATAAATGAGGTAGTATGGCTTTTCCCTGTACACGGGTTAGCTACTCCTGGGAACAGCTTATTACCAAGTACCGAATACGTCCTATCCCTGGATAAAGTCTCCAAATAGTAAAGCAAGAGAAATGAATTCCTCTGATACCACTTTGTAACATCCCGGTTCCGGAAGCCACCCATGGGCGCCCCGAACCCGGTTGGTCACAAGGCCTCAAGGACATTTCCCCAAACGCCAGAGGCTGCTGACTAGCAGCGACGGCCTTGGGTGAGATATTGGGGAAACTAGGCCCTCATTGTCAGAGTACACAGCGAAAGAAAAGTAAACATGCAATAGCGGAAGCAGTAATAACCAACAATATAACAGTGGACGACTAAATCAACAACTGGAGAACATATGTATATATAAAATGACGTAGGGTACATAACTAGGGAATCATCCAAACAACTCACAATGCTGGAAAACACTGCAGTACCAAAACAAGTACAAATGAGAAGTAAACAGCTACTCAGCATCTCAAGCCAAAGCTTGGTCCCATGCTCCCCTGCTCCAAGCAATCATGTTCCAGAAGTCGAAGGGTGCTAGCCCTTATCTATACCTGTAACAATATAGTCTGCATAGGCCCAAAAGCAAGGACCAAATAGGGTGTGAGATAAAATCCCAGTAGGCATTCACCCGAAGATCTATGCCCAACAGTCAGTGAGTATATGTCAGGTAAAAGTACAATTAAGTGTAAACAGCAAAAGCAAGTAATACGTTGTAACAGTAAGTAGTAAACAGAATGATACATAGCAGAAATCAATCCACAACCAATAAAAAGTAGTGAAACAAACAGAAATAAGCCAAAAACCCTCTGGGAAGTACTCACATCCATTCCCTCTGGTCCTATTCAAGAAGTGCCACAGCCCTCTGTGAAGTGCGTGTAGCCTAACCCCTATGGCTTGGTCATACGCATTTATGAGACTCTCTGGGGAAGCTCGCTCGATCAATTCCCCTTATTGTATAGTGTAGTCAGGGACTCTCTTTAGGAAGATCATGCTATCTAACCCTTTTAGCCTCAAGGTCTAGAGACTCTCTGAGGAAGCTGTCTCGTCCAATTCCTCCTATAGCCTCAGGTTTACCACAGACTCTCTGAGGAAGCTCACTTGGTCAATTCCTCCTCTAGCCTGGGAAGGTTCTTAAAGAGATTCAAACAAGTTAAGACTCTATGAGGAAGCTCACTCGGTCTACCCTCCTATCGTCTATAAAATCCAAGACTCTCTGGGAGCTCACTCGGTCCATCCCCTCTGTAGTCTATAATATCTAAGACTCTCTCGGAAGCTCACTCGGTCTATATCTTATTGTCTATAGCACCAGGTTCTCTCAGCCCCATGTCAGTCAGTCCATACTAATTCTATAAGGCCAAAGTACACCTATAGAGCTACTTGGCTAACCAAAGTACACCTATAGAGCTACTTAGCTAAACAGTCTACAAGGCAACAAGCATGTCATGAGTTTCACTTCAACCTATAATCACAAGGCTTGAAAACAGGTGTAACAACCAAAGAAAAGCAAGACACAAAGGTCATAAATAGAACAAAGAAATGGAAAGTACATCCTAGCACAACAAATTATCCTCTAACATGGTCAATTTACCTCTACACAAGCATAACATCAAGGTAGGAAAACAACAAGGTAAAAAGGGTAATACACAATACCCCGTTCACGGGTATCGGTGGAAATTCACACATAAACTCAGATACATTGAATGGTAAGGCACAAACCACCTACCTCGATCCTAGTAGATCGGTATACTTGAACCATGATGGCTAATTCCCCCTAGAATTTTGTAGATCTAATATAATGCACAAAAAGTCCAAACATAGATAACTTGAGAAAGAGGAAGAATTGGAAATCAAGTCTGAAGCAGAAGGAAGAACTAACTGTTGTGCTTACAACTCAATCGACCGTGCTTGAATCGGAGAACAGACGGAGGGGCGAGGTCTCAAGGAAGATTTGGCCGTATGGGTCTCCCTCGGACGAAGAACCTGGAGAAGGGGTTTGTTTTGTCCGTCAGGCGCGACCCCGGTGCATTTTTTGAAATAAAGAAAAGTACACGGTATGTACTTTTAGAGTACATGGTGTGTACTAGGTTTTTCTGTACTCTGCCAAAATGGCCTCCACGTCACCCCTACACACTATGTGTGTGGCCCGGGCATGGCCAGCACACGGGTTCAAGCCAGAGAAGAGTACATGGCGTGTACCCAGAAAGTACACGGTGTGTACTTCAAAATTTTCCAGAAACTCCATGTTTCTTAAAAACTACAAAAAAAGGAAAATTGTACCTGAAACGACGATTCGGGTTCTTACAGAAAACCACTATACCAATGGTTTGGAAATGTTGGTATAGGTCTCCAAATGATTGGTATAGCCTATACTGATGGTTTGGAGGGGAATTGGAAATTATGGATTCAGTATAGACCTATACCAATAGTTTTGTGTAAACCATTCGTATAAACCAATACAAATGATATTCTAAATTTTTTGGGATATATCATATGACATCCTATACCAACATTTTTAAACATGTGTTGGTATAAGTAATGTAAAAAATAAACCCAACATCTTTTGATCCCAGAATATTGTGTTTATAATCCCAAAACCTAACCACTGACACAAAATGGAATTTTTAAACAAAATATTATATATATACATATATATATATATAATTATGAATTCAAATTGTTGATGTATTCAATGTTATTTGAAAAAATAATCGATAAAAAATATTGGTACAAATTTGAAAAGTTTTCAAGACTGTTGGTATAGGAATATACCAATTGTTTTCAGAACTGTTAGCATATATAATATAATTTTTATAGTTATACCAATGGTTTTAAAAAACTATTTGAATATGGTGGACCTATGTCAATAATTTTTGACAAAAACATTTGTATATAGTCTCTACAGTGGACTTATACCAAGGTTTTCCCTAAAACCATTGGTATAGGTCTATATAAGTGACCTATCTTAACTTTTTGGCCTAAACCATTGGTATAGGTCCATACAAGTGACATTTATGAATGGTGTTTCCAAAACCGTTGGTATGGGGACTCTTTAAGGTATGTATCAAAACAAACTTTCCAAAACATTGGTATAGGTCCATTTAAATAGATTTAATTTATATTATTGAGATCCTATATTGGATGATCATACATGCTTTGGTGTCCTCGGTGGGTTAAAGAAATGAGAAAGCATTGAGGATGGGAAATTGTGGGGGTCTAACATGACATGGTGGATATCTCAACTAGTTAGGAGAGATGTTATTTGAGAATATAGTTTAGTTCTCTTCTAAATAGTGACTTGGGATAAGTTAGTGAGTTATATGTAATTTTGTAGGCCCTTCATGTGATTTTATTTATTGTTTCAGGTGATGGATTACAATGGGGGAGTAGATCCTTAGATTTATCCTTTCATTGAGTATGATATATTGTGAAATGGTATTGGTCTTTACCATTATTATTCAATGTTAATTAATTAATTATATTTATTCATGTAGGATTAAGCTGAGGACTACCCATGAGAGTGTTATGTCATGATGTGATACGAGACATGTCTGTTGGAACCTTCCATGAATAATAAAGAAGTGGGTGAAGATATTGATTCAATAGTGCACCATGTTCTTTTGGGTGGTATGATAATTATTGGAAGACTCACAAACATATTTTTTCATATACCGGGTGGATATTGTGTAAACTGAAAAATGTGAGTTGATGACTAGATTTTGATACAGAATAAATGTAGGAATGATTGGGAACCGGGTATCCCCAGTTCCACATAGTTACCTAACATGCATGTTTACCTCATTAAGGGATATGGAGTCACTTCTAGCTCATGAATAATTAATGTTAATTTTTATTCATTTATTTTCCTCAAGAATATATATATTAAAATAACATGTTATATTAGGGTCTAATGTGTGAGACCCTACTGGGTCATATTCCCACACCCTAGATGAGAAATTTGGGGTGCGTTCAAATTTTATATCTATTTTAGGTTATATAATAGGTTGTGAAGGGAATCAAGATAGATAAACATAATAATTATTAGCTAATAGGATAAATTTGATTCCCAAGTATTGAAGTATATCCTTTTTATGTGGATTTATTTCTTTTGTTTTTGAAATTGATTGACCAAGTGGTTGATAATATGATGTTCATATTTATGAAAACATTTCATTTATTATAGTATTTATGAGTTCATATTAATTTTTACTCTAATTTTAGACTTTAATTATCTTTAAGTTTTCTTTTTTATGTTTCATGACTCTAATTTGTGGGAATAGTCTACATTTGATATGGATTAGGCCTCCAACAATATTTGGAAGCCTGTGTAATATAGTGTGGCATTCTTGAGGTCATGTAGCGACCTCAAAAAACTGTAGATTGTCCATCATCCATGTTATTAAAAATGGTATCTTTCCATTTTTAGTTTTCTTATTATTTTAAAAAAGATATACATGAAACATTAGCAAGTTAGATCTTGTGATGGCCCCCAGAAAGGTTCATCACGAACACCAATCTGGTGGGAACACCTTGTTACTTGGGATATGATATATATCATTTTGGTTTTCAATTATATTATTTTTTTATGTGGAATATTATATATTTACCATAAATGTTGTTTGTTTTGATTTTTTTCTCTTGTACCACAGTTAAGATGACCATGCATATTCATCATTTCCACAAGAAAGATTCCCATGATATTTTAAACCATGTCTAAAGTTAGATTACTATCAAAGTGTTTATTTTTTATATTTAATAGACAACATATAATAAGATTTCATATATAACATGATGGTAAAACTATACTCAACTTCACCAGGATGTATTTTCTTTATATTATAGGCCCATAGAAATTTTTTGGAGTTTTTATGAAGATAGAAATAAAAACCCTTCAAAAAGGGATATAGTGAGAGTCATCATGGTTTTGTACCAGTATTTATTCCCAAGTAATGACTCAATGATGTAATGGTATTTTAGGAAGGTTATTTGAATATGAGAATGAGTTTACTTTAGGAAATAGGGTGTGATTATTTCAATTAGATACAAAAACCTACATGTTTTTTCCAATATAGTTTCTCAGTTGAACTATAATTAACTGGACTGAGTGGTTTAATGTAAAACCTTAGGGGTTTAGGAAAAATTCTTGTGACTTAATTTAGATTTTTTTGAAACATAATTTGGGTTATTCAAGTATTGAGTTTGGTTTTTGTGGGAAGGATCAATTGGATGCATGGGCATATTAGATTTTGGTGCACTTTTGGTGGTGTGGTGGATTAGTAATTGATATACACATGGGGGTTTCGATAAATTTTATGTGGTTAGTGAGTGCATTATTTGAATTGAAAAGATTTAGATTCCTAATGTTATATAAAAATAATGACATAAGAATGAAACATGAACCTAGGGTTAGGAATTTGATCCTAGCTTTTATAGGATGAGACTCATGGGAGATTGAGTTGAGTGATTCGACTGAATTATATCGATGCATATATCTACACAATTCTATAGATATCAAGGAATATAAATGGGAAGAACCTAAGAGAAGTTTTTCAATGGATGATTTAGTATAATAATAATTGAGGTCATTATCCCAATATATATTCTAAATTTCACTTTGTGAAATGGTAGTTTCACACTGGGTATGTATGGTTCCTGATAATGTTTAATATTGGTGGATGTGCTATTTTATGGTTCATTGAGAATATGTTGGGTTTTTGGATGATCTGAAGTGATGTTTCATTGGTGTTCTAGTGGTGATACATTTAAAATTATGGTAGATTAATTTTCAATGAAAATTTGGGATGTCTATACTATAATAGGTTGAATTAGAGATGGATTGAGGTACTATGGTATGTTTGTTTAGATCTCGTACATTTATATGTTTTTTAGGGATATGCGAGAAATGATTTGGTGGAGTAGAACATGTATAGTTATGGGACATGTTTGGGTTTTTCTATCTCGAGTTGTGTAGGGAATCCGTATGGTAGGGATGATACCATTTTCCATTAGAGGTGGTGAATCTTATTGAGAGTCAAATTTGATAGATTTACGGGGTTATCATTCCATGTATGCTATGAAGTGAATGAGATTCAAGAATCATGTCAGTGATTATGTAGAGGATGTTTTTCCAGGTCTATTCAATGTGTTGTATTATAGATTGACTTTGGATTAGGGATATCAGAATTTTGGTTTAATAGGGAGATTATATTGATATTTATATGATATGCATTATTTTTTCAATTATTGTTTTACAATCCTTTCACCAAAAGTGTAATGTTTTTTTCCGATCTATTAGTAGGTGGTCATGGTTGTACCATGATATAGGTGTGTGGTAAGATAATTTGTGATCTATATCGTCAATTATTACCATATAACATATTTAGATATGGTTTTTAGTGGAGGTAATGAATATACATCAGGATCAGGAATGAGTAAGAATGATTTGAGATTAACTCATATTAGTGGTATGTTAGTTCGTGGGGTGATATCATGTCAACTGGAGATGTTGTTTGGTGGTCCAATAGTGTATATACACTTGGTTTCTTGTTCAGACACTGTTTTGGGATCTTGAAATATTATATGATTTCTCTGGATTTTAAGAAAATATGGTCGTGTGTTTTAAGATGTATTGAGAATGTGGAAATGATAATATAAAATAAAAGTAATATAAATGATGTCTTATTGAAATTATAGATTGAATTTTGATATGGAGAGGTGGAAACTACATTAAAAGAATTATTCATAATATATTTTGTGGGTTATTTGACCACCTGATGAGAATTTTTGATATTCAATTACTATGGTGGAGAAAAGCATGGATCAATATTGGTGATTGTGAGTGGAATATTATAGTGGGGGATATCATAAACATTTGATTGAATCAGTTGAAAACATTATGGTTTATCAAGATATATGGATTAGATTGAGAAGAATCTTGATATTTATGTCAGTGGTGAGTGACTGACAATGTTTTTGGTGAATTGTTCAGTTCGTTTTTTGGATTATCATAGTGGAAGTGCTCTAGGATTTAAAGGGTATAATATATTGAGTCTTATAAGATTGTATGATATTGGTAGGTCAGTAATAATATTTATAAATCAATCATGACTTCTATGTGATAAAAATAGATATTTTTTGGAGTATTCAACACCCCATAGATTTTTGGATCATTTGTTTTTAGAGTTAGTTAAAATATTTAATGTGGACCTTGGTCATTTTTTGAATCATGGTTCTAATAATGAATTTGTGAATGTTCACAATTTTAAGAAGATGATTTTTTATATGGAATGACTCTCGGTTTTCTATACATTTTTACAAGATGAAGTTGGAGATTCTCTATAGTGGAATGTAGATGAAATCTGGGCAACATTAGAATTTAATCCACGAGATAATGATCTAGATTTAAAAGAATCATGTGTTTAAGATACATTAAAAAAACTTTTTTATTACACTATTAATTTCACCATGCTATATTCATTTTTATAGGTAGTAGTTTCAGCTTTTCTCTGTCCTAGTTATTCTGGTTTATGAGTTATGGGGGTAACACAAGATCCCATTTTCAGTTATTTCATCCTCCTATTCTTCCCATATAATACCCCTACCTATGGCTGATTTTAGAAGTATTTCGATGAAAATTTGAAATATGTAAATTTTTTCTTTTCTTTTTTTTTTGTATCCCATAATAAACCACTAATTTTGGTTCAATTTTTTAATAGGGTTTGTGTTGATTTCACCATCACATCGTGAAATTGTCTGAATGTGATGGGGATTTCATGTGTGGGAGAAAGAGGAGGTTGTGGGTGGATTAAATCAATTTTTTCATTCAGTTTTGGTCATATGATAATTTATAATGATGTTTTAGAAAAATATTCATTTTAAATTTTCATAATTAATTATAAATTATTATTTCTAATTTTTGTGTTGTTGAAGTGTGGGATAGGTTCCTTGGATAATGGGTGAGGCTTTGATGGCATTTGATGAGACTGAAAGAATCATGGAATGTTTTCAAATCCATGTTATATAATGGTGGAACCTATGACATGAAAATATATGCATGATTATTTATGAGAATTCATGCCTACATAATGTCATGAGTTTTGGTATGGTGTTTAGAGATAAAGGATTACCTAGGTAGAAGTGTTAGGATATAATTTTGAATCATACTGTTGGAATAAGTTCTCCATTTCACATAAGTGAATTAAGAGGGATCAATAACTATGTATTCAATAAGAAATGGTGTTATTAAGGTTTACATGATTACTTAAGTAAATATTATGTTATGTTTCGTGTTGTGGAATGGAATTCATTTATATTCTAATGTTTGTAGTTAGGCATTGGTGGAGTTGTACTAGTAATGATGGGTGAGTTATAAATATGTTCCTTTTTTAGGAGTGAGAAGCTCTTAAGGATACAAGATTCTCTGGGTGTATGATTTGTGAAGGGTGATTCTATTTTGAATATATGTGATGTGATAGATAATGGTCTCCCCTATGTAACATGTTGATAAGTCTCCCTTATAATCAATGAGCTGAGACACAATGAAGGATGTGGGAATTTATAGAGGACATTCCATAGAGATTTCAAGGGGGTATTGTGGTATAACTTGGGAAGCTCCTTGGGTAGTAGAACCATGAGTGGTGGTTTTAGACCATGCATTTATGTAAGGTTCGGGAAAATCCTATGAGATATGGTGTCCCTGAGGGGTAATGAAATAGAGAGGGAATTCACTGTAAGAGACCTTGAATAGAGTGAAGGAACCAGTGGATGTCATGATGGGTGAGTTAAGTTGTTCATTAAGATGAGGGTAAAGATCTCGAATACCCATTTATTTGGGATTATCTGGTTAAAATTGTGATGTGATACATGAAATTCATATATTACAAATAGTAGTGTTATGTGAAATATTATAGTGAGGGAGAGGATCTGAATTCCCGATCTTTCATTTATTGAGAATGCTTATATAATTTTTGTGTACATTTACTTTAAAAAGATTTTCACATTGCGAGTTACCCCTTTATGGACTAGGCTTGGGTTGAGGACGCCCCATGAAAGAGATGGGTTTAGATGTGATATGATTCATGGATAATGGAACCTTCCATGAGGGATAAGGTAGTTGGTTTAGATGTGGATGTATGACCATGAAATATAGCATTTTCTAGTGTATTATTGTTTTTACGAATCTATTCATTGATTCTCTATGTATAGGATAAACATAGTGTATTATGAAAATATATGGATAAATAAATATTTTTTAACATCGAATCTATATAGGTAATCTTAGAAAATAATTTTTCCAAGATAGCACAATGTGTCCTGATGAGAAAGTGTACCTTATCAGGTCTTGTGGGGTCCTTATTGTTGCATGAATACTAGAAAAACATATTTATTTTTAAATTTATTTGGTAATGCATAAAAATTTATATATAGAAATATATTAGTCGTTCTTTTTAAAGTTACCTAGAACATCACCCCCTCAACCTAGTTCTATAAACACATACTTTTAAAAATTATTTTTTGTTAAATGAGATATAATCTAAATTATACTTACAAAAAAATTCATATTAGTATTACATATGATGATTACATCACCCAACGTAGAGATTTTTTTTATTTTCATTATATACTAACAATAAAATTAATTTAGTTTAAAAAATATGTGATCCTTTCTACAAAATCATACTCCTAAACACTCCCTTATAGACTTCAAACAAGTTAACCCTATATTTATAATCATTGGGATGTAAACATAATAATGTGGTGAGCTCAAGAACATATTAAGGAAAAAATTATCAACATTTCTTTATGAGTAAGATAATAAGTATATGAGGAAACATGGAAAGGTGGAAAGTTACTATTAACATGAATATAGAACAATAACAGTTGTCTATAAACCATTATAGGAAGATATTTAATCTCAACGGAACTAATACATACATAGAAAAGTAGTGTGGTCTCAATAGATTATAAACCTGATCCATGAGCATAACCATAAGAACCTGATTATGATATATAATTATTACATTAATATAACTATAAAAAATAAAATTTCAATTATGTACCTTAATAAATTCATCAAATAGTAGGTATTGAGAAATAATACATGTAACTTATTAGGCTTGGAATGATCATATTTTGTAAACTTGGATGTGTGATAAATCCTTCCTTCTACCACATTGGAATGGTATAAACACTTATGTGTACCCTATGATTTGGATAAATCATCATGTATACCATTTTTCTTGGGATAACTCCTCCTATGTACTATTTTTATTTTGATAAATCCTCATCGTTTCCCTTTAGATTATGAAAAATCCCCTCATGCACCGTTTTCTTCTTGATAAATCCTATCATGTACCATTTTGATATAATGAGATACATACTTATCAAATTCATTACTGAGTGATATAATACCCGACTAATCCTAATATATATATATATATTTATTTATTTATTTATTTATTTACATTATATAATAAATATTTCAATTAATAAATAAAACATATAAATAAAATAGTTTTTGAAATACCTTTAAAAGGAAATAATAAAATAAGAATATTAATAATTCCTATAAAAAAATTCTAATCCCCTAGAATATAAATTTGTATATAAAGATATTAAAAAAAATTATGTAAATACCCATGAATATAGATAATAAAGTATATTATATTTTCAAAATATATAGAAAATATATATGATTAATTCAATAATTTTCCAAAATAACCAATGATTGGAATCTAAGTGATGCCCTTCAATCATTGTAATCCATAATGGGGTGTTTAAATAGGAAATGAATTTAAATAAAAATTATGGTTATAAACTGAAGATGATTAAGAAATAGAATAGATTTGATAAATAATTTATCAATTATATATATAAATTAGTCATTTCTGAAATCATAGATAATGAAACTATGGTTATATGAAGAATAGTTTTATATGAATATTAAAAAATTTATCAGAAAAGAATGATGAAAATGACCCCTTTTCTAGTAAACCAATTTCAAATAAAAATGTAGTAATTAAGTAAAAATAAGTTACATTTTAAAAGTATAAATATTGGTTAATATAAGTTTAATATATGGAAAACATATTCTTGTGAAATCATTTGTTTAAATATGTTTGGTTTTTGTATATTTATAGAGATATTCTAACTAAAAAGGAATAAATTTATTTTGAAATGACAATTTAAAATAAGATTCAAATAAATCAATTTAAAATATTAAAACATAAATTTAAAAAAATATCTAATAACAGACTCTTGAAAAGAACATAATTATTTTATAGAGAAATCATGGAGTTAAAGATAGGGAAGATAACCATGATAAGGGAAAAATAAATATTTCAAAAACCCTTTTATTAAAAATACATATCTTAAAAAATAAAAAACTATATTTAACTAATAGTGATGATACATAATAGGATCACAAGAATTAAAGACTATTTATGTTACCAAAAATAGGGTAATAATTTTCCTAGAAGGAAACTATGCATATGGGGGAGAACAATCCATTTGAAAGAATGTGAGTTTCTCTTACCATTGACAAAATAATAATTAAGAAATTATTTAATCAAAGATGATAATACCAATGATATGAAGTAAACTCCATATAATAAAATGTAAATGTACGTTATAAAAATGAAATTTATGTGTACAAAACCTCAATTAAGATAAAATGCAAGTAGCTAATTCATGACTTAGGAAAGAATAATAAGATTTGGGAAATCTATTATGGCATGAGTAAACATTGAATTAAAACCCTTTCAAAGATGTTCTATACATTGATAATATAAATATAATTAACAGTGAGATTACTATCATAAAAAATTAAAAATATTTTTTAGATACAACATTATAATGAAATCAATGTGAATAATAGGAAATGTTTCTAAATGACAGAAAATTGGAGAAAAGAAACCAATACTATGGACCTGATTCTATTTTTACAAGCACATCATTCCTAAATAATATGGTTACTATCATAAGATTACATCTTATAATACAAAATTATATATAATATATTTATATGGATAATTTTTTATCATATTATATATACTTATTATAATGTTTCATCTCATTTTTATTATTTTGTGTGAAAATTTAATTGAAGTCCGCTTTTTTTTTTCAGCGATGGATGATGATATTGAAATAAAAAGTAACAAACATAAAATAAAATTATAGAATTATAATAATTAAATTTTTTCTCACTAACTTATAATAATATTTTATTTTTAATTCCAATTTTAATCCATGATACTATTTTATTGCATAGTTTATATAGGTGGTTAAACAGATCCAAACGTGAACAGTCTATGTTTGAATGAGCGAGTATGATTAAGGAATTGTATAATATAATTAAAATATAATATTAATTATATTTTTTATATTTTTTATATTTTTTATATTTATTAAATAATTTTATTAGTTTTTATAAAAAAAATTATCAAAATGAAAAATGAAGAAAAATAATTTCTTGGAGGCGATAGTGTGCACAATACACGATCAAAGAATTTTTTTTATAAGAAGTTTAGATATAATTAAAAAGGTTTAATATATTAAGGTAATCAAAATATAGAATATATTTAATAAAATGGTAATTATATTACTATTTTCAAGGGATATTTGGAAGACAGAGAATACGAATAAAAACATAAGGGCCAATTAATTCTCACTTTGGAACCTTTACCATTTTCCTAAATGTATCTTTAAAAATAAATGGAATAGGATAACTAATTTAGATTAGATCCATGTGAAATTGAAATATTATTCTTTTAGGAGAAGAGTCATACAGTTTCTGGATGAAATTATAAGGAATGGATGTTTCTTGATGTTTTGTAAGTGTATCTTTTTATAAATAATCAAAATGGATGTTCTGTGAAAACCTATAATATTTAAATAATCATATGACACTACTCATAGGTTATTGGTTCTAAACGTAAAATATTACTGAGTTTGGGGTGGAATATTTTTCATAAATCCTCCATCACTATTTTGCTATCATTTTTTGAACATTTTTCAATCCTTTTACTTCAATTTTTATATGATTTACAATTCTTGTTATTACATTGAAAACAATCTTTTACCCTACTCATTTATTTGTTATAAAAAATGTAAGTAAACCATTCTATTTTTTATGTTATAAACCTATAAGTAGTATTAATATTATATATTTATATTTATAATATATATAAAACTTTATTTTAAAGTAAAAAATTTAATATATATGAGAATTAGTTTTTTATAAAAATGATGTTTTAAACATTCAGTGTTCTTAATCTAATTTATTAAGGATTTCTAAATGAAATATTGCTAATGCAATTATATATTAGATTAAATATTATATTGATTTAATTTTGGAAAGTGTTTAATTTATTTTATTGGATAAAAATTAATAAAACAATTAATAAAACAATTATTTAAAGACAAAGATTCTACCATTATTATAGCTACTAACATTTTTCATTGTAATAATATTTTTATGCCTATAAATGAATAGTTCATTGATAAATAAAATTAAAATAGTGAAAATAAATATGAAATTACCTTTATTAGATTTAATTATATCATATATTGAACAATGTTTTTTTAATATAGTTAAATAAAAATAATTAATTTAATGAAAAATATTACTTATGTTTCGAAAACAATAAATAAATGTTTTATATAGATAAAATAACATTTTAAAATTATTTATTTTAAAGTTTATATATATATATTAAAAATGTTATCAAAAAATTACATCAAAAGTCAAAGGATTCTAAACGTCATGTATGAGCTCATGTCTCACCTCATATACTGAATAAATGTATTCCATCATGTTATATGTGATGAATTTAATCACATAATCCCACTTATAATACACCTTCATGACATGGAAATGATTTCCATGATTTGATAGCCCAACCTAAATGGGGTTTCATAGAATGACCGCTGATTTTTCTTCTAATGAGACTCTCTACTTCCAATACATCACACCATGTCACCTTCCAATACATCATGTCCTTTTATCCTTCATCCCATCCTTCATGACATTGAATACATTAAAATTTTGTGACCATACATATGGGTAAATCCCCAAACAAGTTGTCCCAAACATTTACTTAAGCCATATCCATGTTCACCTCCTAAAACCATCACATTGTGGTGATTCTCCCCCACATAGTGATCTCTAGTAACCCAACCTTTTGTTGTTTTATCCTCGAGCATAAAATAATCCATGATTAACAACATATTCACACCTTGACCCATAAATCACAATATGGGAACCTAAACACATGAAAAAAACTATTAATCCGAACATAACCATTATTATATAAAATTAAACTAGATATATAATCTAGAACCATCCCATTTTTGATGTATCTATAGACAACCATTTTATACCAACACCCTTTTGGAAAAAATCAGTTGATTCATATGTAGAACTCATGCAAACAATTCCACTAAAACACAAGGATCTACATCCCCAAAACTCCTAGAGATACACCTATACCCTCTGTAATCCCTCAAGACATGGTCAAAACATTTATATCCAAATCCATTGACAACATTACTTGAATATCAATCGATCATATATTCAACACAATTTTAAAAAATCGGTATCCATTATTTTATCTCATTGTGAAAAACATAAAAAATAATGGGGGAACAATAAAACACTATAGAAGGCATATCTAATCATCGTTTATAGAATTAGACCATAATTGTTTGGGAAATTAATCTCATGTGATTATTAATATAATAGAGGAAAGAATATGAGAATGGATTTCAATAAATAAATATAATGTAGATAAATCAGAGTATTAAAAAATTTGCAAACTAGCTTAATTTGTCCTAGGTTTACATAATTTTCCACATCTATTTTCATGGAGAATTTGGTTTTTCTTTGAATTTGAGCTCTAATTATGGAATTCTCACATATTTGATCTTGTTAAATTAATATTTCAAATATTTGAATACATTATTAAAAATGTGTATTTGGGTGTTTAATTTCAAAATTGTTCTCCATGTTAATTCTCTACATTTTTTAATAGTAGATAAATTTTTATGAGATTTTTATTCCATTACATTTTCTAAATCAATTATTTCATAAATTAATTTTTTTCATTCACTTCATAATTTTTTTGTCAAATTATTTTTAAAATCATTTTTGGAATTCAATTCTAAACTAGGGATATTCATTCCTTATTTTTAAGGAATTTTTTTATGAATATCACAATGTAATGATTTTTTTTATTTTATATCCCCCATGAACATGAAACATGGATCATTAATATAATACTATAAATTTCATTATACTATTGTGAAAGACACAGTGAATATTATTTCAATTGTGAAAGGAACCTTCTATGTATGTGACCATGAAATATAAACAATATTTCATTTATATATCATTAATATCATGATGTGTTTTTATTTTTTTCCCTTCAATACAACTCAACCTAACATGATACAACGAAAACGATTCGAAACCAAGAACATGACCATGTGACTATACATTTTTCCATACTACATTGTGGTTAAGAGTTAAAATATGAACCTCTATAATATTTTTATTCTTATATGATTTAAACTATCTAATAATATGCCTAATAAATTTGTATTACAATTAGATTCATTATTTTTCACTGCAACAAAAAACTATTTTAACAGTTCAAGAATAGGCCTATTTTAGTGAAAGAAATGAACTGACTACCTCATGGTGGTTAAAAGGACAACACTTTTATCCATGAAAATAAAATATCTCGAAAAGAATTATTTTATCATTTTTTAAAATCACTAACAAAAGAAACCATTTATCAGTAATTTTATATAGTGCTGATAAATATTCCTTAATTTTAGCTTTCAAAAGCACTTATAAATGATTCCTTTATCGATGCATATACAATAAATGATAAAGGATATATTTATTTCAGATTTTGGAAGCACTGATAAATATACCTTCATCAATTTTTTAAAAAGAGCAGATATAGTATTCCATTATCAACACTTATAGAAGAGAAGATAAAGGTGGAACTATAGTGTGATGTTATAGCACACTAACGCACAAAAATCTGGTGATGAGTGCTATAACAAGACTTTTCATCCCCAGAAACAGAAATTGAAATTAGAAAAATAAGATAAAAATAATTAATTTAAATGGAAGAAAATTTCTAACACAAATACAACACCAAATTATATTATATATTATGTCACTTTTTTCATAAATTAATGTAAATTTTGAATAAAAAGGTGCACATAGTGTCATACAGGTTACACCTTGAGTTGAATTGAGGTGTGACTAATTCCTATATGTTTAAAATGACTTATTGGTAAATTTATTAAGTTAACAAAACTATATAAATGCATTTTCGTGGTTTTGAGTCTGTTAGTTTTTTTGGTAAAAATTAATGTCAGTTTTGAATAAAAAGATTCCCTTATAGTCATATTAGTCACACACTGCATTATATAGAGGTAAAGATGATTCCAACATCTCAAAAATGAATTATCGATCATTTTATTAAATTACCAAAATAATAAAAAATATTTTATTGTTTTTGAGTATGTAAGTTGTTTTCACAAAAATTAATGTCGATTTTGAAAAAAAAAATACGCAATTGGAGTCATACTGATCACACAGTGCATTGGATTAAGGTGTGGATGCTTTATACATGTCATATGTGCCTCATAGATCATTTTAATAATTTAGAAAAATAATAAGAATGATTTTCTTTGGATTTAGTACTGCACCATTATTTTTTACTAAAATTTCATTTTAAACTAGAAACATGAACTTTGAACCATATTGGTGGAATCATGTGTGGGTTCTACATGGGACTAATTCATACATGTTACATATGAATTATGAATAATTTTTCGAAATTATCAAGACAATCCTATTGTATTTTCTCAGTTATTAGTGAGTGCCACTTTTTTTATTAAAATATTGATTATAATTTGATAATGGATACTTGGAGTCATACTTGCCTTTTCGTGTGTCACATTGAGGCACAAATAATTCTTATATGTCATAAATGCATTATGGATCATTTTTCTAAAGTACCCAAACAATATGAATGTGTTTTCATGGTTTTTAGTATGTCATTTTTTCACTAAAATTAATGTCTATTTTAAATAAAAACATGCAATTAGAGTCATACCAATCATACCATGCATTAGATTGAGGTTATAAAGATTTTTTAATTCTCCCAAATAACATATGAATATTCTTCTAATGTATCAAAATAATCAAAATTATTATCCATGGTTTTGAGTACACTACTTATGGCTTTTACTAAAATGACATTTTAAATGGGAAATACGATACTTGAGACATACATGTGTCATTGTGTGTGGTTTTGACTTGATAAAAATTCATACGTGTCAAAAATTAATTATTAATCATTGTACAAAATTATCAAGAAAATATTAGTGTGTTTCCTTGGTTTTTAGTGAGTGGCACTTTTTAAAAAAATATCAATTTTAAAATGATAACGGTCACTTGGAGTCATACCAGTCACACTATTCATAAAATTGAGGTGAGAAAGATTCTTAAACATCACAAATGACTTAAGGATTTTTTTCATAATGTAAATAAACAACCCGATTTTTTTCATTTTTAAGTATGATTGTTATATTGCTCTATAAAATTCATGTCAATTTTGAAAAACAAGGATGCACTAGGAGTCATACTGGTCACAATATGTGTCAGATTGAGGTGTGCCTAATTCTTACACATTCTAAATGACTTGTGGATCTTTTTACTAATGTATAAAGTTTTCAGAATTTGTTTAACTGGTTTTGAGTAGTCCACATGTTTTTTTTTTCTAAAATGTCATTTTAAAGTTGAAACACACACTTTGATTCATACATGTGGCATCATGTATGGGTTTGACAAGAGATTGATTTATACACAACAAGATGGAATTATGAATCATTGTCAAAAATTATCATGGAAACTTGTGTGAGTTTTATAGGTTTTCAGTAAGTGACACTTTATGTTATTAAAAGATCAATTTTAAAATGATAATGGAAATTTGGACACTACAAATCTGTAATGACAATGATATATCAATACTTATTTCCTCCAAGTGATATTTCATAAACTTATTTACTTTAGTAGTTCATTGCACACATAATTATTCAAACATTTATGTTGGATTAGATAACTCTTTAATTATTGGGATTTTTAAAAAAATAAAATCAATAACACTTGTGTAGAAATTAGAGATTACAACATAGAATAATCATACATGCGGATTATTACCTTGTATAAAATCACATAAATAAGTGATGAGACACATTATTTACATAAAAAACCCAAAACACTTGCACAATGTATCTTCTCATAAGTGACAAGTTTTGTGTGAACTTTTAAAAATATTTTCACAAACAAAAAACATGGTATGATCCTCATTCTACTTCATTTACCAACAAATTTAGTGTTTGCAAGACAACAATTTGTATTATCCCCTTCCTCGGTCTATAACACGGTCTTTGCCTCTTACTCCTCTTCAAAATTAGTATCTTACTCCAAATCTACCTCATATTACGATTCCAAATTCACCTCCACATCCAAATGTCCTTATGCCTCCAACTCCACCTCCACCTCAACCTCCCCTTCTCCTTCTACCTTCCACCTCTACATTATAAATTTCCAAAAAAATATTTTTTGATGTTCAGAGCTTCTAAAAAATGTATTTTCTCCATTATACTTCTCCTTGAGAAAGTCATCATAAATAATATATAATAATTATAACTATACTTCTTCACCACCCAAATATCTCTCTAAGGTCATAAATTGTTCTATATTACAAACATTGTAGGTAACCACCTGAATTTTTTATTATCATACATTTTAAAAACATTATGTTTCCCTCACTTCTTTAAATAAAATTTATTTCTTATATTCAATATCTAGGTTGTAATTAATCATGATAATATCTAGAAAATAAAGAAGAAAAAAATGATTGGTAAATATATTTAAGGAAATTGTAATTACCTTTGATAATTACCAATTGGGGGATTTTTGACTTTTTAGGATTTATGATTTATCTCACATATTTGAAAACAAGATTGCTTCCTCATTCTAATTAAGTTCAGGAGTAGAAATAATATAGGGATTAATTAATCGAAACCATGAATCACATGGTCTTCCCTTTATATAGTTTTGATATAAATGGATGTACAAAGTATGAATAGTTATTAATTTCAATAAACATATTATTTGACTATTTGGATAGATGTAATATATATAAATCTACCTTATGTATATATTCAGAATTGATACACCCATCCATTCAGGATTGAGAATACCATTTAGAGTCTTAAGACTAATTCTAAATATTAATGAATCTCCATAAAAAAAATTATCATATTCAATGAAATAAATAGTTTTATCTTTAAATATAGTCTATTCATGAAGTTCTAATAACACACAATATTTCTCTGGAATTGGGGAGGAGAAGGTACTCTCAGAAATTCATTTTATTTTCTTGTTCGATTCATCAGATTTTCTAGATTCTTAATTTCATTACTCCACTACTTTATCCACTTGTACTATGATACCTCACATCAGACCTTTTATCATCAATTGTTACCTGTTTTTCATTTTAATTTTTTTAAAGATGTACCTAATAAATCTTTATAATATTAGATAGACATACTATTGATGATCCAATAGAATATTTAAATATTGAAAATTTTAGACCATCGATTTGAATAGGTAACTCACAAGTCGGATCATAAGATACCTTATTCACCACTCTCATGCTATCTTTGTGTGGTCTTGATTGTGTAGATGGTCCCCCGGATTATTAATCATTATACCTGGCCAACACAGAAGAATGTGGTTGTTGAAAATCACGCACAACTCTTCCCTATAGAATGTTAGTAATATAATGTTATTATAAGTTTTTTTGATTAAAATTTAGATTAAAGAGTAATGAAAAATTTGATTACCCCAGGTAAGGTATGTGGTTGGTTGGAATGACAACCCTCAAAGCCAGTGGGATCATTTGGTTTATGTATGGATCTTTTTTCTACCGTCTGTTTGGGTTGTTTCTTATACATTGGTCTACCAAACTAGACCAAAACATAATATATTATGGTGAGTTTATCTGGGTCTATAATCATCTCACGATATTATATATATCTTCTTCTAGTTTTATCTTCTTGAAATATGTTCAAGAAGTGACACCAAAACATAATCCTCTAACTCGACCATATCTTTTAGGCTATATCAAAGCTATTAAAAGTAGCTTGTCTTCTTATACGGTCTTAGCTTATTCGTGTGTCTAAACCATAAAAAAAATATGAACAAAAATAGATATTTTTATGAAATATTATTATAAATCAAAATGAATTACAATTATGTAACACTTACAAAAGCTTCCAATACTGTTTTTTTTTTCATCAACTAATTTACCCTCCTTATATACAAGAGCCTCCTTCCATACCCCATGATGTGGGATGGAAGTGGCTTCATATTTTGATTCGTAAATATACATATAAATAAGGGACATATGTTGTTTCATATCACATAATTAAAATTTCATTGTTGATTTAAAATACATACCAATTTTTTCTCTAATGAAGTGTACCCCATCCTTTCATTATGATAGGGGAACATGGGTATTGATGTGCAATCTTTATGTTCTGAAATATTTTTTTATTTCATAAAATAATAATTTCAATCAAGTGGGATAAAATAAGTAATGTCAAATAATACATCATTGACTATAATGAACCTGAAATGATTTGTCATTGTAATAATTGATGAAATAATTCAATCTTTCATGCTTTATAATGTGTGTATAACTAAGTGGCGAGGGGGGACTTATTTTCCCCTTATCATTTATAAGATGTAATTTCATAAAAAGAGTTTGAAATACTCTTTGTTATTTTCTATTAAATATTAAAACTATGTATTTCCTTCATTACCGTTTGGACATGATTCCATGAATCAATATCAATCAGCACATTTTTCCACGTTATAAACCAAAGATAACTAATGAAAATTGGCTTGTTGTGGTAAATAGGCTAGCAACATTGATTCCAAATGACCTCAAATTTTACACCTTGAATTCATTGCTTGATAATTTTATTCACCATTGCAATAATGTATTTTTGTTTTTGGTTAACATGTTGTGGGTCCCCAAATAATTCCACAGTTTCATCATCAAAATAATGTTAATCCTCGGAATTGGTAACATTATCATGTGCATAATACATTGTCTGCATGAGAAGTCAAACTCTTTTTTTGTCTTGAATAATAAAAACAAAACACACTCTAGGATTAAAAGTCCACATTTACATTCTTATTGTAATAAAATGGTTACTATCTTAAATAAAGATATAATACATAAAAACCCAAGTACAACTAACCTTTATTACCTTTATTTAATCCATTTCCATATGCTTATTTTTTTCCATACCTTGATGATGGATTGTACTCTATATTTCAAACTAGACTTACACCCATCATTGTGAATCCATAGTTCACTAATGACATACATAATAAATAGTTATAATTTTATTTTTTTTGTTTGAAATTTACCTATCAGGTTTTTTTGAAACCCACCTAGTTTCTTGAACTTATATAAGAAAAAGGCATCACATATAGTTTACTTGTGATCATTTGGGATAACAACTTTTCCTATTAGTTCAAGAAATATAGAAGATATGGGGGATGAGTCTCATGTAATAAAATGTAATAATAAATTTTTGGGAGATGAATGTAGTGTTTCCATTGAAGTTAAAAAACCTTTAATGAAATTTTTATTATGGACTGAAACACAATTCATAAAAATAATGAAATAATGAACATTCAAATCCTCATGTCTTCCACTCAAAGTCATTTAATTCAACTTAAAAAAAATTATTGTTTCCCACCTCCTCTGAAATGTTTCTATTTTTTTAGATCTTTGAGAAGACACAAACATGTTTTTTTGTTGATTTTAGGAGGATGTGAGATCATAAAACCCACCATTTCTACAAGATACTAAGAGAACGTATCCTGATGATGAAGTCGAAAACATGGCTAGAGAGATATACTAATTCTGGGAGGAATACCTTTGATATTTGGATTAGATAAATCACAATTGTATGATTCTCATACAAGTATGATTAACTATGGAGTTATAACAAGATCCATTGTGACTGAACTCAAAATAAAATTAACTTTTGATTAAGTGCTATCGAAATAAACTCCATTTGTCATATAAGAAAATTCATATCAAGAACCCATAAAAATTCATTCAATATGTTTTGATTAATTTTTTGGTTTCAATTTCTGTGTTCCTAGGAAGTATTAAATGTGAAGGATGAATGTCTAAATGAGTTGATGAATGAGTTATGAGACTTAGTATTCAAATATATGGCAGCCACTTTAACAATGATTAAAGAATACAATATGAGTAGGATGTATGTCATCAAGGAACATTGGAACCAAAATTATGGGAGCAAGCATAGTTTGAAAGAGGTATTCCAATACATTGTCAAGAGATGGAAGAAAATCCAACATCTTAGTATGGATTAAATAAAAATAGTGAAGGTTAATTGTACTGCAATGTTGAAGTATTATATCTCTTTTCCAAATTGTAACAATATTCATACAAGATTCATTCAATTGTTGACTTTTATGCATGGAGTGTATTGTATTGTATATCTATATTACCAAAAGGAATACATATTTACACAACAATATTTGTGAAACCTATGGTCCTTTTTAATGAAACTTATTTATGTCGATTGCGACAATTATATGTTGTATGCTACTTTCCCAACAACGGATGGAGATGAAGTTCGTAGTGGTCTTGTATGATACTGGAATTAGTATACAAAGTATGGGTGGAATTGTGTAGAAATAGGTAAGGGATATATATATATATATTATTCATAAATAAAATTTTAACTAATTACCCATTTTCCATGTTCTTACTTATAGATAATAATTATTTTAATAACATTATTAATATGTTATAATCTTTATCTCAGGTGAAATTTAATATACTCATAAATAATGAATATGTAGCCTCTACATCCAATGACCATCAACAAGAGAAAAATAAACTAGGATTGTACCTGTCACTATAAAAGAACCTTGTCTAGATTCATCTCTAGTAAACTCAACCATAAATAATCTACCAATCATATCTAATGACCCTTCTTAAAAGGAATATCTCAAAATGATCATTAGAGGTTCCCCAACTAACAACATCAATTGAAATGTCTCACGTCAAAGAGGAAATAAGGATTAAAGTGTCCTAGGAACCTATTTTAGTGGAATCACTAAATAAGACTCCTCAATTGAATAGGAATTTGAATACATCCACTCTAATGGTCTTAAATAGATGAATCTCACCCCACCTACAGTCGATATCACTTCTATCTACTCAATTATTTCTCAACTTCTAATTTTAAATATTTTTTAATCCACCATAAGATCCCACCAATAATATACATCACCTTAAAGTGTTAATTTTTCAACTTATTCCTAGTATTGATCAATAATTATTTACTCTTATAAATTAAATGAATATCTTCAATGAAATCATAAATTTATTATTATGATATGTTACTATAGAATTTTAGGGGAATCATATATACTATATGTTCCCACAATTGCAAACTATACAACATATCTTGAAGTAGATATATTTTTATCTCTAGGAAATGAGTATCAATATATGTTCTAGAATATAGCGGGTGTTCATTAGCTACTTCTAATGGATATATAGGGTCATATTGGTGACTTATTCAATATTAATTTATAGATTGAAATAATTTCCCCATTCCAAAAAACAATAATATTCAAAAAATAGGCACAAAATAATCTATATTAGAAGTGACCCCTTCCCCTATCTATCATTCATTCCCTTTTTAATAAGTCTTTTCATAAATTAAATGTAATTAAAAATATGTTACAAGCATTATTTTAAATATAATTATGGAACAAATTACTAATAGTATCGATAAAGGGGGTTGCTAAATAAAATCAATCGCTTAATAAGTTGCATATACCTAATCATCACTAATGTCAAAATCAGAATATATTATTTATTTCTTGATAATATTTCTATAAATATAAATATATAATTTATTTTTGGAATAAAAATTATTCCAATAAACATAAGAACAAGAAATATCATATATTCTTACCAATTCCTGCCTATCAACTCCAAAATAAGAGGCATGATACTCGATAAGATAGTTAAAGGAAAAAATAAATGAAAAACAACCCAAAATTCATATGGTAACTCAAGTATCCAATATAATTATTCTATATAGACAAATTTATGGAATTCTTGTTATATATGGATGGTTTTTGCTTTTGAATATAATCAATAACAATATCCATAGTTTCACTATGATTCAATTATGTAACATTTTTTACCTAGTATACCAAAACAGTTCCCAATTCAAGTTAGCACACCACCTCACACACACTTTCTAATCACTAATCTGTTATGCCCATGCTAAGGGATATAGATAATATTACCTTTATAGTAGCTTTTGGTGAGAAATATATTTTATTTATTCATAAAATAACATAAAAATATGTTGACTAACATTAACATATGAAAATATCCTTCACTTTTTTTAGAAACCATTTTCTATATAGTAAAAAGATGAAATATAACCTAAAATTTTATTTTTGTGTTGAGGAGATGAGATGGAGGGAACTTCATGATTAAGAACACCACAAAAATAAAAAAATAGTGATCTTAAAAAATAAAACAATGATAAAGGAAAAATAGAAACTAACACATATTGTATTCCAAACTGGATTTGTTCAAGGGGAACGTAAAAGTGTCTCACTGGTAGTAGAGGAGTTTCATGAGAGCTTGATTATCGCGGGTGATTGAGTCATGGTTAGCATTCATTTAAATAGATCTAGGACAGTTTTAATATTTATTTTCAGAAAAGCACTGACAATGATCTCTTTGATAATGTTTAAATTAATTAGTGCTGAAAAAGGCATATTTATCAGTTCTTTTTAGGACTTATAAAATATTTCTTTATCAGTGGTAATGTTTTTGTGATGATAAATATTTTTTAACAATTTCTTTTATCATTGATACAGATCGATCTTTTTCTACACTAAAAAAGCAATGATATATATACCAATTACCATTGCTAAAATTTTAGCCCTGATAACATATTTATAATTAAAATTATTTAAATAAATTTATTATAATTTTGTAATTATATAAATATATATATTTAAGGATTTAGATTTTTATATATTCTTATTTGAAAATTTATTATTAATTTATAATTATTATAAAATATATAAATTTTTAAATATAGCAAATATACATTTATAAATATATTTATTTATAAATTTTTATTTGCAAATAAATTTTTATCAATATTAGTGGATATATAATCTTAAATACAAACATTTTAAAAATCAGTGAAATTGAATAATTCAAATTGGGTACACTTTGAATATATTGAAAATGGATTTGTTTTACTAATTGAATATAAATTATTAAAAATATATGGATATATATATATATATATATTGAAGTAAATATGACTACATATTGAAAATTATAAAACATGGTAAATAAATAAATATACAAAAAATTATTAAAAATGATCGAATTAAAAAAAATTGAATACCCTAAGTGTAATAGTATTAAAAATATATAAATAAAATCTACTAATTAAAAACATAATACATTAAATGTATCATATAAAATGAAATTATAAAATATACTAAAATTTAAATAAATTTCATAAATACTATTTGTATTTTTATCCATACATTGCATAAATATGATTTTATGTGTGATTTTATATAAAAATGAAATAATTACATATATATATGTACATAAAATCAATGTAACACATGGAATTTGAAATATGTTAAATTGAAAAATCAAAAAACCTTAAAATAAATATAACATTAATATATTTGTAATAAAAAATTTTATTTATTATATATATACAGATTTAATATATATTATTTATCAGTATTTATAATTAATATATATATATGTTATATTTATTAATTTTTACAAATAATTTATTCATTGATAAATTTTTAAATAATTTTTTTACTTGTCGATTTATTATTTTCTGGTTTAATTTTTACAATTTATGCATTTTGTATATCAATATTTAATATATACTATTTATTAGTATTTATAATCTATATATATATATATTAAATTTATTCATTTTCATTAATCATTATTTAATTAATAAAATTATTATTATATTTTTTAATTAAATCATTTGAAATTTTTTATTTGTCTAATTATTTTATTTTATTCATTTTACATATCTATATATTGAATATATACTATTTTTTAATTTTTAAAATTTATATACTTATATATATATATTCATTTTATTCAATTTTAAGAATATTTATTTAATTAATAAAATCGTTAAAAAATTATTTTTACTTGTTTAATTATTTTATTTTATTGTGGAATATTTTCAGTGCTAATAAAGAACTGATAAAGTGTCGCATTTATTAGTGCTAAAATAAAGCATAAAAAAGGTGTCCCTATATCAGTTCTTATACAGATTGACTTTATCAGCGCATTTTGCTAGTACTGATAAATGCCAGTGGTGTTAATGAAATGTTTTTCAGTAGTGTTTATACAATAAAATCATGTCATACCACTATTAACCAATATTCTACCATATGGCATGAATCTTATCCACTACATGAAGATAGATATTGTGGTATTTCATTCCACCATTAAGTATACTACTACCATACCTAGAACCGAAGAATGATTATAAGGACAAGATCATATGAATCCCTATCTTGTTATATAATATTTAGACGACTTGAGACACAATATTTTGTTAGATGTAGAGAATAACCTTATATTTGAATCCAAGGTATACATATAAGATGATGAAGGTTAATAGACATATTCAGATTCAATAAAAAAACCCAACATGGGACCGAGAAGAAATCAATATATAGTGGATATTCACTTCTTGAGAATCATCTTACCAAATAATTTTTTTGGTTGGTTTTTAGAATTTGGGATGTGATAAGATACTAGTTGATTATGTTTTTAAGAATCCATAAATTCATGAATAATTGGAATTCATTTCAAAATCACTAGATGAGGAGGGAATTTTGAGTTAGGAGATGAACAAGATGATGGTGCCTTATTGAAAATAAAAGATGAAAAAAAATAACAAATAAATTATTTATAGTGATGAGAAGTAAAATATTCAAGATCTATAATTATTCCTTATATTTTTAATGATGATCTTAAATTCTAGATGATTGTGTTTTCAAGTGTTAAATTCTTGAATAAGGGGTCTAGATTTTCCCAAATTGGGTGGCCAGGTATCATGATTTTTTATGTGAAAATAGTGCACGATGCGGTACCATTATGAAATCTAAGAATAAAGTGACATATGGTGGTGTCAACTAAATCATATTGAAGTTGTGTCTAGATGAACTAAAAAAGATTCCATGATTCAACACTAGATTATTGGTGCTTTGGAGTATTCACATGAGCTACATAGGTTGAGAAAAAACCAATATTATTAATGAAATACAAATTTTTCCTATAAAATTTGTCAATAAAAAGAAAATATTATTGAAATTTGAATGTAAATATGGGTGAATATGTGTAGTTTTTTTTACTAATTTAGAAAGTACCATAATGATACAGAGAATTAGTGTTAGTCTTAATGGATGAGACATTATGAAAATGGGTTTATCTAAATATATTGTAATAAAATATAACCAAATCATTTCAATGAATCATATGAATGTGTTTAGGGGATTTTTAATTTGAGTTTCTTGAGGTAGTCATGTATGGAGCTTAATTTGTTGACTTCCAGTAAGTAATTGGGAGGTTGGAGAGTTTCGCAGAGATTCTTATTCCTTAGATTGAGTGTATCAAAATTTTCATTCTATGTTATTTAGAATACTTTTCATAAAATATTCATGTGAATAAATTTCATAGAATAATTTTTTACTATAATTATTGGTGGAAATAAAGTGTAGTGAAAAAATATATTTTAGGATTTAATTATGAGACCATTAAAAAATAAGTATTTTTTAAAATAACCATTGAATAAAAATTTGTTCTCTAAGATAGAATTTGTAATAATTTTATTTATATTTTCCTTACAATAATATTAATTATGAATACTTAGTAACTTCACTTGCTGGAGGGAATAAGTAGAGAAACAAGGTGTAAACTTTCTTATTGGATATTTGTTTCCCTATCCTAAGAATTCACGGGAACATAATGACAAACACTTTTGATCATTTCATGCGGATGTAGTTACTATTATATTTCATTTGTAATTTTTTTTAAATAATTTTTCGGTGATCTCCATAATTAGGGAATCCCCAGACATGATAATCAATTCTGGTTCTAGTAGATGGGAACCACCCCTTCTTCTTCTATTCTTTTTTATCACTATGTTGTTCTTCTTCTGACAATAAATATATTTAGGTTTTTATTCAGTTTTCTTCGTTGGTTTTGTGTTCTCATACCTCAAAAAAATGAATACACCAAATGGATTTAATTATTTGTGTTTTTTATTATCAAAATTATTTTTTGATATAAATTCAATGTGGTAGTGATTGAACCCTGGACTTTCTACCATAAATTTATTCTTCAAAATTAATCATAATATATAAATTATTCTTTTACTTGAATAGTTGTTTGATTAAATAAATCAACATTAAATATAAGGATTTCTTACCTATTCTTAATACCTAAGAACTGTTACATTTACATTAAGTGAAATAAATTTTTTATATTATTTTAAAAAGACCTTTTGATGATGTTTATCAAACATCATTAGATATCAGCAAATTTGTAGAAGTGGATATTGATCGCATTTTGATGATGTTGAATGATTTTTCATCATTTGAATTGAATATTTGAAAAGTTAAAAAATGATTTGAATGATTATATTGAGGATTCATTTGGAATTCATAAATGGAATGAAATTATTATTATTCTATCAAACTCTTTTGTTTCAAATTTATTAAAAATCATCCAACCATCCATTCAACGAATTTATTTAAAGACCACAAGTGTGGGATTAGACCTCCACAATGTTGGATAGAAAACTCACAGAGCTCTCATGGAGGCATGTGAGTGCATGATGTCTTTCATATCATACACATATAGTGTATATCGTTCCCCAAATGTTAATTTATGTCTTCAAAGTGGGTCACAAAATGGTGTGGTACAACATATTTTGGTGTGTGTGATGTGATTCTAGGTCCCCATCCTAGTTTTATCTCTAGAATATACAAATGTAGATTATATTAATCTTAAATAGAATTCATGTGTCGAACCGATGTGGGACTATTCATTGTCTAGTGTACAAAACCAACATCTAAAAGATTTGTAATTTATTAAATTCATACGTTGAGATCTCATTGACCTATACAACTGGGTATATACTGCTATCAACCAAATAGATTAATATAACTTTCTAATTTTGATAGTAAATCTCAACAACATGATGATTTTTCAGGAACAACTATCTTCATTTTTAGTCCAGATGGATATAAGGTACTAGATCATTTCAAGAACATTTGTGAAATCTTCATCATGAATTCATGAGAAGGTATTGGTAATTTATATATATATAATTCCACTAAACAGTCCCATGAATAATTTTTAATTTCTATAATCCATCATGTATCTCTATGGAATCTCCGGAAAAATAGTCTCTAAAAAAGATTAGGTCATTGAATGTTTCATTGGCATGTATCCTTTGAAGTTTTATTTTTCAATGAAAAGGTATATATTTTTTGGTTTCACATACCAGTAGTTTGAGAGAGTGAGGAAGGTCACATACTGATTTGGTGTCGGTGTAATGAATGGTTTTCCAAGAATATCAAATATATATGGCCGTGGAATCAATATATAAATACCATATCCTTCAAAAGTTTCGCATATAAACCAAATTTTAATCAAATCATAAAGTAGTATGTGCAGAATGATAAAGTAGTTTTTTTATTTCATATTAATAGATTAATATTTTGTGATACTCTCTCATATATCGATTATATCACATGAAAAAAGTTCATGAAAATCATGTGACGTGTTGTTACACAGATGTGAGAGTATTAATGTAATATAATTAATATGAATATCAATGACCTCCACGTACGATTTTTATCCATGTGAATAAAGTATAAAAAAATAACATATAACATATACACTTATTCGAAGAAGAAATAAGAGAGGTTATGTGTGGTCCAAATAACCAATGATGACAGACATTGGGACAATTACATGAGGTATTGGATTTCATGAGGAAAATTATGGAAAGGGCCATGGGATAATATTACATGAAATATTATATATGATGGAGTTCATGGGCATGTGTACGAAGTAATTATGTGACCTAGGGTTTTTTGATGATGTTATGTAATAGCATAGTGATTGTGTTCATAAAGGAATTGTTAGTATTTAATGAAGTGGAAGTATAAAAGTGAGAAAATAATGATTCTTCCATTTTCATTGCATCAAGAAAACATACAAAAGAGTTTTAATAATTATATACATTAATAATTTTTATGTGAACTGTTTTGTGAAGAAGAAAGTGAGATTTACTTGATTGAGTTGTGTTAAATGGAATGATAATGAATATTAAATGGATGAGATATGAGTTTGGATAATGGATGTATCATAAGCTGAAAACTTTTGATAAATGAACATATGAAATTGCAATAATTATTCTAAAGAATATTCAACTGTATTGACTTGAAAAATAATAATTCCAATGTGTACACAATAATGGTTGGTAGAAATAGTTCAAGTCCTTTTCATAAGTGGTTGGGAAGTCCACTATATAACTGGTGGGATGACCATATAAATAAATAATGAAAACCCATTTTGGGAGAGATCTTAAACTAGATGGAGTTACTTTAAAAAAACATTGTTGTGAAGAGAGTATAATAATTCCATCAGAAGATTACCCACTATAATTGTTAGTGACTCGGAATAATGGGGATTTTTCTATCATAAATTTCGTGAGATTTTCTATATCTCTAATATTTTTTCTTCACTATTTGAGAATAAATGTATCATATCATCCCAAACCAATAAAGAAAATTAAAAACCATCTTTGTGGTGAACCTTGTTAAATTATTGTGTTTTGTGATTAATTTAATTTCTATCCTACTTGTTGTATATTTTTTGATAACATGGATAATATATTCACCATAACAGGTTCAGAGGTTTTAATTTAAAAAGTTGTTAAAATTGAATTGAAATAAATATATAAAACTTATCACTACTGATTAACCCCCCCCCCCCCCCTCTCAGTATAACTTAACGATAATCTGGCCACATTAATTTTTATTTGTGAGAAGGTTTCCCTTATAATTGGATCTATATCACTATCGAATTCATCTTTATCTGGAATATATGAAGTGTATATTTTAATTAAAAATGTTTCATAATTTCATTATATTTAAAAATTAGTTCATATATCTATCGATTACAACATGGTGAATTTTCGAAAACCCCTTATGAACATATTTAAGAAATAGGTGACTAACTATAAATGTGTTAGTAGAAGAAATTGGGTACACCACAACCTAAATGCATTCATAGTGGTATTCTATCATCATTATTTTTAAACCAGTTTATATTGTTTATTTTGAATATTATATTTCATGTATTGATGATGTGGAGATTATTAAACTAATTAATTATTTTTAATCAATGGTGAAATATTATTTGAAGAATATTCCTATTAACCTTGTCAATTACATAATTACTTTTAACAATGGATAAAAAATGGAAAATAAAATCTACAAGATTAATATGTGGATATAATGTATACTTTTTAAATAAATATCAAATATTAAAACATATCACACAATATATTGATTCTAAAGAATAAATTTAAGTATATTCCAAATAATATATCCCCCAAGTTGAATAATATTTCAAGTAATTTGAATTTGAAATCAATTAATGTAAATGTTCTTACAGAGATGATCCATGAACTTTAGGAATATCATAAATCTACCATGAGGTTTAATAATTATATAGTGTAATTAAAAAAAGATGATATAATATCTCAGTATGAGGAATTAAAAGTATACTCTATATCTCAATACAATGAATGGTTTACTCTATTTAATGATGAATTTCAATGGGTTGTTTGTTATAAATATGTGATTGCAAAAGTTTATATAGAAGTGACCCATGCGCAATATATACAATATAGAACCTATCTGAATGTTAAGGAAACTAGATTGAGGTTAAATAAAATACGATTAAAGAGCTATATAATTCGTTATATTGTAAAATCAAATGAACCAATATCAGATTCTAAAAATGGTGACCCCAAGGGAGGAATAATTATAATTTTTGCAATATGATAAGTTTAATATCAACTTGAGTAGTCTTACATTCTACTTAAAATTGAAAAATCAGGAAATAAAACAAGATGAGACTTCCTTGAAATCTATGTTCAGAATGGATAGTTAGAGAACTTTTAATAAGTTCTTAATTTATAAAATACTCATTCCATTGGAAATAAGAGCATTATATTTTCTAATGAGAAATCAATTACAAGACTGTTGAAATAGGTAAAAATTTTCATTAATGTTTTTGTTTATAATAATATGATTTCCTATTCAATTATAGGTTCCTAAAATAATTTTTATCAAAAATGGGTGAAGAATATAGAATAAAAACCAACTATTTCATAAAAAGTGGATATAAAACAGATTAATAATTTTTCATCCCAAAAAAATCTCAAATAATGAATTATATTGTCCAAAAAAAGAATGATGTGAAATACATAAAAATTTTATCACATAATAAAAAATAATGTTTTTTTGGATACTAATGGTGATATTAGTTGTTTTTGTACAAATACAATGACATTTTACATAATTCATTAATTCATGATGATTATAGAAGGCATCTTTATGTGGGGAGGTATCTGATGTGAATGAGAATCCTACACAACTAAATTAGAATACATTGATAAATAAGAATATGAATACTAAGAAAAGATTATTGTTTCTTCAACACATTGTGATTAATTTAATAGAATCATTCATAATTATAGAAACTTCTATTATGTACTAACCTTGAAACATATATATTCTAATATCGATAAAATCCCACAGAAATTATAATTGAAATGAAATGGAATTAAAAAAATTCATGGAATATAAGAATAATAACACTATCAAGAAATATATTGTATGATATACACCAAATATTATTAATAAAATGTGTTACATAATAAAGAAAATGTGTTTATATCATTAAATAAGTTTCAATATCATGGACCTTTGTAAACATACCATAAACACCTATGCTAGCTCAAACAAGCTAAAGAAGAAAAATTAATCAATTTTGGAAAAAAAAGGAGTTGATTAGGTTAATGAAATTAAATAATAAAAAATTAAATTTTTAGTAGAGGTTGAAAAAAAAGATATCCTTATAACTACTACACATCTGGGTGGAAGCTACATAATGTTTGGAAAAACTGCTGACAAATATAGGACGACGTTGCATGGATAAAAATAACAGATAAAGAACAATGAAAAAGAAACAATGACTTATAATGATAAAAATGGTACTATGAAGAATGACTATACATAAAATAATAATATTGAGAATATATCAAAATAATTCCTAGTCATATTGCCTGATCAGTGGTAATTTTTTAGAAATTTGGACTAGGAATATAAGATTTAAATTCCCTTACTTGCTAGAGTTAAAACATTATTCACTATAAGAATAAATATGAAGTATTAAAAGAGAATATTTCACCTATGGAAGTTATTTTATGTAATATTAATGTTTATCGAATTAATAATTATTATAATGATAAATTTAGGTTGAAATTAGTTTTGAGGTTAGATAAAAATAAAATCTTAGTTTATATAACTAAGGATCTAATGAAGATCCCACCATATTTTGATATATATGTATATATATATATATTTTTTGCTTTTATTTGAAAGGAATTGAATGAGGTTTATATACTCATGGGGATTCCAAAAGAAATGAATTTAGAAAAACAATGTAACAACCAAGAAGATATGAATAATGGGTTAAATTATTTAAATTGGTTTAAAAAATTTCTTGGTGTTAATTCATGATGAATATAGCTATGATGAAGAGGATAGATTAATTTCATCCCTCTAAGAGGACTAAAGGTAGATAAAAACTAGATTTAAATATTCTAATTGGTATAAAACATAAATTTTTGGTAAGTGATATATCTAATGACTCTAAATGTTTATGTTAAGGAATTGAATATTTTCATTGAAGTGGTATGGTCTCCTACTTTTGTATTGAACATTAATTATGAAATTGAATGGAAGGAAAAAAATATTTTATGATAAAAAAATAGTTTGAAAAGGGGAGAAACATTTATGATCTAGAATGTTATTAATATATTTATAGAGATAAATATATATTCTTAGTAAAAAATACTTTTTAATTTCAACATGATGGCGTTTTTAGTGCTAGTATCACATTCAGAATATTTGTAATTTGTTTTTTTTTCAGGTTGGTCACTCATTTGTTCTACATCGGGTTGTCCCACATAGAAGTAGAGTTGATCAATTGATGAGTAATTTCTATAAGAAAAGTGATTTTATCCTTTTCTATTATTGATAAATTTGAATTTACTTTAACTAGAATTACATATCAAATGAGGATATTTAAAGGGATAAGCTGAAAAAAAAAATTGTTAACGAATGAGATGAGTATAATTCCATTATTGTGCTACAATTTCCTTTATTTTTAATTAAGGGTAGAAGATAACATTGATAATAGTACTGAATTTTATGTGGGAAAAAATATAAACAGGGAGATGAAGAACCCTATATGACTGAAGTAATTGTGTTGTATTTGTTATCAATATCATTATATGATATAAATTCAATGTGATAGTGATTTCATTATGGTTTTTTTCCCATTTAATTATTCATGATAATTATTCATAGGCTATAAAGAATATCTTGACATGAATAGGTTTTTATTTAAATAAAAGAAAATTGAATGTTATTATTTCATAACCTATTCATTAAGACCAAGACTTCTGTCGATTTCATTATGAGAATGAAAGTTTTTTATATTATTCAAAGAATATATTTTTATGATTTTATCAATCATCATTTCATTATTTTAAAATTTAGATAATTAGAGATAGATTTTATTTTGATGATCATGAATGATTATTCATCATTTGAATTGATGATTTGAGAATTTAAAAAGGGACCCAAATTTTTTTTCTCTGTACTGTTTTAGAATTATCATATTCAATTTAATTTTTATTTTTTTTTATAACTATTTTGTAGATATTTAATAAAAAATTCCAAACATTGAAGCTATGTAACTATCTCAATACCACACATGTGGGAGGAGACCTTAACTATGTGGGAGTTCCAACACACAGAGCTCATATAGAGGTAGGTGACTGTATGAGGGACTGCATAGAACCCAAAGAAAGAACATATCATTTGAAAAGGGTGCACATGTGAGTGTTTTAGGGAATGAATAATGGGGTGTTACAACCTATGTGGGTAAGAGTCATGTGTGTCTAGCTACCGACCACTTTGTCATCGCGAGAGGCTGCTGAAGTAGCATGTATTGTTATGTAATGATAATTCAAGAAAACGTTTTATGTGGTATCAAGTTATTTGTTGTGTAATGTACCTCTATTTAAATGATATGTAGGGAACTCTCATAATTAAATTAGATCAAATTTTCCCATACAATATAGGGTATATCATCTTCAACCTCATAGATATAAGGAACACTATGACACCAATGGTAATGCTTGAACACATGATGCATTTAGGTCTATAAAATATTTTTATCTATGAAAATTTATAGAACGTTCAATATTTTTTCAAGTCCATGTATGAAATATTCATCATGAGTGTTTGTGATGAAGTTGGTTGTATTGAAAATTATCATTCCACAAAGTCTTTGGATGAATAAATATTGATCTTGTGAATAAATCATGTAACCCCACAACATATCTTAAATAACAACATAGAGTATAGGATATCAACATGGATTTATTCCACCATGTGAAGACTTTGTAATTTCATTTTTTTATGAAAGGGATCTATTGGTTTCATTTACTAGGAGGTTGAGAAACTGAGGTGGTGTGTTTCCTGAATTGAAATTTTTGAAACAAAATATTGTGAATAATAAATCCCTAGGACTGTGTATGAAATGAATAAAAAACCTTCAAAATTTTCCTATATAAGGTAAATGTGCATCGAATCATAGAGACAGTTATGGGGAATGATAAGGGAGTTTCTATGTTTTCACATGAATAGATAATTATCATGTGATATTATCTCTTTTATATATTATATCACATAACAACATGTCATGAGGATCTTGAAAATGTTTCTTAAAACTGAATATGACTTTATATTTCCTATAAGTAATGTAAATATGAATAACATCAATGCATAATGGTTATCCAAAAAATTTAATGAATAAAATCCCATGATATTCTAAAACATTTGAAAAGAAGAAAGAATAAATATGTCACATTATATTTATTTTGAAAAGTCAATCAAGATTGAGATAGTTTTTCAAGGAAGTGTCTTTCATGAAGAACAATAATTAACATGCAAACAACTCATGTATGAATGGAATATTAAATATGATATCTTATGTGTGCATCTGTACTGAGGTTCTATGTGGTCTAGGGTTTCATAAATACTTTATACAATAATAAAGGTATTGTTTTCATAAATGCAATGTAAATTTGTTTAAAATTAGATGTATAATAGTGAGAAAAACAGTGATTTGTGAATTTTTATATGATGAATAAAACATAAAATAATAGTCTAGGGAATTACATGCATTGATTAATTTGATGTATACAATTGTTTTAAGAATAAATTTAGATTCACTTGTTTGAGTTGTGAAAAGTAGACAGTATATACGTGTTACATGCATGAGATATGAGTCTGGATCAGTGAGGTCATAGAATCAGTCATGTTCGGATAAGTGAATGTGATAATGGATAATAGTATATAAAAATAACATTTCAGAATATGGACTTTAAAATTAAAATGGAAAATACACACTCTATATCAGTAGAAATAAGTATTAGTAAACCTTTTCATAGGTTATTGGATAGAAAATTGATGAAATATTAGCATGTTAGTATAAATAAACTATGTAGAGGATTTTGGGGCGATAGCTTAAACAGTGTGAGTTTGTATAAAGAATACTAATGGGATATCAGTTAAAATATCTCATCAAGATATAACCCAAAGTAACTATTAGTGATCAAAGATTTTGAGAGTTTCATTGTTTTTCATTTCTAGAGATTTTCTGTATTTGATTTCACATTTTTTACTAGTATAAAATTTATACCTCACCATATTCATAAGACATCAATGATTTTGTCCCTCATCATAAGATGGACCATATAAAAATATTATATATTGTGATTCATTTACTTTCTATCTTTTATATGGTATAATTTTTTTAATAGGGAATATGTATTTACCCTAAGAGTTATAGTGTTTTGAATTTAAAAGGGTTGAAATTGTGAAGGAAAAAAATGGGAAAACATGGGTAAAATGATTAACCCCAAATATATATAAATACACTATAAAATGGGATCTTTATAATAGAGATCAAATCTGAGAGACCAAATCTACGAAGGGAAAGTTCATGATTCCTGGATATATGGGATTCATGAAAATAGTAACCACCTTTTCGCCCTTTTCATATTATCATGATGGTTTTAATTATTAAAATATGTCAATATTTTCACAGAATGGTTTTTTACCCTCTTACCTCATTATTTTTTCACATTCTTTATCTAATTATTCTCAAATAAGTGTGGATGTTTGTGTGTTTCTATTTGGTTGTGTTATTTGATGATCTTAGTAGAACCATTTTCTCTATTGATATTTCCTAGCATGATTGAATCCATTGAGTGAGTCTCTTATTAATTAAAAGGAGAACACTTATAATGAATAACAATTCTAGTTCAGTGTAAACATTTTTGGAGAGAGTGGTCATTCACTTAAGTAATAAATCATGCACTGTATGAGGTTTGGATTTGACGATTTTATTATTAATGAGATCCGAGGTAGAAATTTGAGAATAAATAAACATGTATCTATCCTTGTTCTTGATAAATGTGTATTCTTATTTATTATTTATGTCTCTAATTTTTCTATTGTCACCCACTCATACTACATTTTTCATTTCTTTTTCATGTTCTATATACTTATCAAGATATATTTAAAAATATAAAAACGTTTTAGGAAAATCAAAGGAAATTACACACTAATTAATTGATATCAACCTTTGGGGTATACATTGTGTTATATATAGGGTATTATAAATTTATTCACAATCATCCTCTCAATGAGTAAACTTTCACTAAATTAGATTCATTTCCATGGAACCTATATTTGAATTACTTGGTTATTTTCACATATACAAAAAGATTAATATTATCAAAAATAAAAAGAGAAAACAAAAAAATGAAAAAACAAGAAAAAATGGCAGATACTGACAATTTCTACTCATATTCACTATTAGAATACTATATTATGAATGAAATTTATAAGGTTCAAACATTTTTTCAAAAATGGATACAAAAATGACAAAATCGGGAGATCACCATGGTTGAATGTAATATTAATCATAAAAGAATGAAAATATATATGCAATATTTTAGTAAAATTGAAGTGAATTTGGTGGGGAATATACTTATGAAGATAGATATTTTGGGTACTAAAAATATTAAATAAATTCTTAAATCTAATAACTTAGATCTTGAGGACCATAATAACAATTTATTCATCCAGTAACTCATTAAATAATTATATAAAATGAAATTAAGATGAAAAGAGAAGAGAAACATTTTGGGAGATGAGTTGCCAGAGATGTTAACATTTGAGACAAAATTTCCCATTTAACCATATTTTGAATTTCAATATCCACATTTAGAAATTTTTATTTAGTCTTTTCAGGAGATCGGATATATAGAAATTGAAAATGTTGGGAATTTTTATGGTAATTATATTAATTCTTGTTTTCTATTTTATGGTTTTAATTGTTCTTAATAGTATGTTTATTTTTCAATGTTTGAAAAATTTCAACCAAAATAATACATCTTATTAGTTTACTAGGGAGACAACATAGTCATGTTATTCTATATTGTAGAGAGTACAGATAATGTTAACTGCCCCATTCCTACCCCAATCACACTCCTAAGAGAATTTTCTATCCTTGAATAAAAACATGCAGAATTGTTGCAATTACATTATTATTTCATTAATGAAGTTTCTTTAATTTTTTAATTAATTTTACTACCTTTAGTGGTATTATTTTTCTTCTATTATAGGTATTAAAGAGTAATCTCATTTTTTTTATTTAATATAATGTTAATTGGAGCATGGGGATACACCTACATAGGATTCTTTGGAGCTCATAAATATTACGGAAAATTATTTTATGGGATCCATTAAATTAGTAATTGATTTATTGTAATTATTCGTGGTTGTTAAAATTGATATTGGAATATTTTTTATAATAAATGATAAAATAAATGTGTATTTAGACTAAAAAACATGTCACATTCCTGATTTTTATTCATACAATATGTGCAGTCAAACACTCAAGAAAAATAAGAGAGAATGTACTCCTGCATTATATTCCCCCATCACTTCACAAGATCTTCATAGTTATGGAGTGGGCACTAATTAAAATTTTGAAATGTATACTCCAATAATGAAATAACAATGAAGTTGTAATGGATAGACTATGGTATTTCTTAGGAATGAATCAATAACCTTCATTAGATAGGGGTTGAGTCAAGGATTTTCCAGATACGGAATGTCTAAGTACAACACCCCCTGGTGGGTTATCCCAAGATTGTCTTCTTCTTTCCATGCTTAATTTTTTATTATTAAATTATTAAATATTTGATGTATTCTTATATGAATTAATTAGGTAGTGTTTCATAGAATTCATAGACTATTTAATTGAAACTATTTGAATAATGAAGAATCATGATAAAATCATTCTTATTTTCATGTCCAAGGGAAGATATATGCTGAATCTTACTATATAAAATCCTCATGAACTCAAACATGGCTTCAATACACATTAAATTTCAAAAGGTGAACAGTAATGTAAATCTATTTTCATCATGTATGCACCTCTATTTTATACCTAAGAGACTTTATCCATGGTAAACATGGGGATTAATTTGGTTTCATAAAAATGGTTAAAAGATACTGCACAAGGATATTTTTGAATTTAATTATTCCCTTTCATACTAATTGATGCAAGGAATTTACTCTTTGGTAATTACAGTGGATATATTAAAAATTATGAATGTATTTTCCATTTTGGATGTGTAGGTTTCTGATTACTAATGAGTAGATAAAAAATTGAATTGTATTTCAAAAATGGATTACACCCTTAAAACATTTTATATTACTATAAATATTTTTCCAACATGCTTCTGTTTTATCTAAATTGTGTGTATTTATTCAAAGAATTACAATGAATTTTCAATTCAAATTTCTCTTAAATTTTTTTTGATAGATAGATATCTAGTATTTCTAAATTTTTGTAAACTCATTCAATAATATGAGAACATATTAACTCAAAAATAATTTTATGAAAAAATTTCTCCCACCATAAGTTTAAACATTGGGAAAATGTTGGGTATTATATTTGGGGGTGATGGGGTATTTATCTGCTAAGATTGTCTTCAGAAAGTGCCACATCAAAATCTAGATAATTAATTTAAAAACAATATTCAAAATTTTCACAAAAAGAATAAAATCTGAAGGTATTTGTGCTTCAATATTAAAAATGTCTCATTATTTCTTAGTTTATTTTTTCATGAAAGTTATTGAAGGTGACTTTGACTCTTCTGTAATTTTATTTTAATTATTTTAAGTGATCTCTTAAACTATTTTTATCTATGTTATATGTTGTAATAAATGATGTAAGTGATATAGGATAAGTTGTATTGGAATTAAAATATTAACTTGAGGGAAGTGTATTTTTTTACTTAAACCTAGGGGACACATATTTTTCAAAAAAACACCTCTAATATCCAACTAAAATGGTAATCATATAATTCAATTGAATCTAAATTATGATTGGAAATTTGGATCCTATAGTAAGTCTCTAACTCATTAGGAACTAAAAAAATAAAAAATAAAATACAAAAACATCCACATGTATATTCAATAAGTGCATAAAATATTAATAGTATAAAAATTAAAAAAAATACAACAATAATTTCATAATTTTACAAAATGATACCATTAAGGTGAGGGGAATATTTACACAAAATAAATTATAGGGAGATGAATTATAAAAAAATTATTTAAGCAGTATCAATGAATTTTCAAATGAATCCTTGATTTTTAGAACCTTGGGTAATGTGATAATTAAAGCTCCCCTTTTTTAGATTAATTCCAGTTGGATTTTATTTTTCATCAATCCAAGTATTGTAACTTGAATAGGAAATGATGTTGGGCAGTCTATGACTTTATATATGTGGAATGAAATTTTAATTAGTGAATGGATCTATATTTACAAGATTTCTGTTGTGTAATTGAATTTTGGAAGGAGTTTTTTAGATTGTTTTTTAAAAATCCTATCCTCCCACATAATAATTTTCTTGAAAAAATATCTACTTAATAAGATTCATTTTTATTTACTTGAAAAAATAATGATTTTTATCTTATAATGAAAAAGAGAGAGATAACAAATTTCTTTATAATAAAATAATATTTATTTTTTGGGGGATATTTATTTATCATATTTTAACACACATTTCAACATAATTTTTCATAAAATAACTTTTTTTGTTAATTTGAGCTCTAATTGGTAAATATTAATATTTTTTACCATATTTCATTAAAATTTTAATTCATTAAAAAAAATTAAAATTTTTTGTTTCAATGCATTAATTGATTAATTTTTCTCCTTGAAAATTCACCAATTTTTAAGATAACAATAATTTTTATGAGTTCATTATGGATTTGAATTTTTTTTAAATGAATTATTTCATTAAATCCATGTTTATTTTATTTCAATAATTTATGTGAAATTATTTTTAATTTCAATTTTAGAATCCAATATTTATTTGGGATAATTTTCTAATTAAAATTTTATAAAATTCATTATTTTATATAATTTCAATAAGGCTAAACATTTATTTTTTAGGACCCCTTTGACTGTGAAATTATGGAAAGGAATAAAATTTATAAAATAAATTTTTCTACTATGAGAAAAAAAACTCTATTTTGACTGTTCACAACACCAAAAACGTCTGAAATTGAAAAATAAAAATTGTTTTTTATACCTTACTAGTGTTCAGCTTTTTTATTTTGTACCTTTACTACCGCATGACCTAAAATGATAAAATTAAAATATTTGGTACCGTGAACTTTTCTAGGTGATTGAATCTTTATCCATTATAACAAGTGATGAAAATTGAATTAATGAATGTGTCAAACATTTACCTCCTACACCAAATTACCCTATATATTTTCATAACTACAAATGTCTTTATTCTGTGATTAACACTGATAAGTTATTGTAAAATTATTTTCAATTATGGGGAACCAAACTTCTACTACAATACAAAACGAGTGTTGATCACAATATGTGTGAGATGTTTCTATTCTATTCAATGGGTATTCCTACCATTAGTATAATTGAAAACTAGGAATGGCTAGAGAGGAAAATATCATATGAATCTTGAGATTCTTCTACTATATTTTGATAACCCCGGACCATCCATTGAGGATGAAATAGGGATGAAAATTAGAGTAGAATAACTTATAAACATTAATGATGAGGATGTTCAAGACGAAAATAGGGATAAGAACCATGAAACGGTCATTGGATTAGGAGAAAATCAAGATAATGAAGATAATATCCACTTGAGCATTAATAAATTGATTAATTTTTAATTGTTCTAGTTCATTGAATACTAGATTCAATGATCTAATGGTTGATTAGGGATTTTTGAAGCAGGAAATTCATACTAAAGTCAATAACCATTCATGACGATTCACTGAGGATCCATTCTAAAATAGGAGATGAGAAAACTAGTACCTTGACATAAATAATTGAAGATAATTAAGAAGAAATATGAATTATCATCCATGATGAGGAATACCAACCTTCCTAGTATTAAAATATTAATTATAGTTCAAAGGAATTCATTAGGTTATGGATGATTTTTCCAATGATTTTCAAATTCATGAATAAGAGGACTCATTTTTAAAAATTTAATAGCTACACGTCATACATTTTACACACAGATAAATCTTGGTTCATTCCATTTAGAATTTTGGCATCTGACCAACATCTAGTTGTTTCATGTAAATGGGGTCCATGCCATTGAAAAATGAATCAATGATGACACCATGAATCAACGCAAGAGATTCGGTAATTCTAGGATTTATCAATAGTTTATCAAGTTGAGAGTAATTAGAGCTTATCAAATAATAGTATAATATTTTTCTGAAATTAATCATATCAAATATGAGGATTTTTGAAATGTTAATTTTACTATTAATGAATTGTTATAGTCATGTTAACAAAAATTTGTAAGCATGAAGTGAAACATAGAATCAATTATGGGATTGATCGATTGATCATAATGAAAATGGAATTTTTTAGAGGGATTGGATAATGTTTCAGCTGAATCATTTTACAACAAAAAAATAATTATGTCTTTTGTGATTTTGAATTCTATTTTAATGATTAAGTAAATCCTGAAACATAATTGGTTGAGTTTTGGAAATAAAATCGGAGACAAAAGAGTATTAATGGGATTATAGTACCTTGTCTTGACCATATAAAAATATTCATTAAAGTTTATTATAAGTTTTTTTATTAAGGTGAAGGTATATAGATTTTCCAAAAAATGTTTGTAGTGTAATTTCATATTGAACTATAAAAGTTTATAATCTTCTGTGAATAATAAAAATTTGAGTGAAAATAACATTACAGTTGAAACTATGGATACAATTATAAAAACAAAAATTGAATAAAAATGGGAGATTGATGTTGGATAATGAGATAATTTTATGAATATTTTCCTTTGAATCATATAAATTAATATGGGTCGTTTCATAATAATTTCTTGAGGGAAAATCCCACATGTGAGTTGAACATTTTATTTTAGGAGAATGATACACTCTCAAAAGAATCCCTTAGAAGTTGATGAGAGAAACTTTATATAATCCCTACATATTATGTTCTTGTTAGATTTTTTCTTCACCATTTTCTATTTTTGATTAAGTATGGGATCACCTTGGTAATTGGGGAACTCCCAAACATAAGAATCTATACTGATTATTAGACATGAGAACCATCCTCCTACTTCTTATTCCCAATTTTATCACTTTGTTATTCTATTTAAAACTTTAAACACATTTGTTATGTTTTTTTTCACTTCCATGTTTTTTGGGTTCCAAAACCTCTATAAATAGGGAGCCAGTTCATGTGGCTTGATCGAGGAAGTAAAACTCAATTTTCCCTTAAGATTTTAGATTTGTGATGATCATTACATCTTAATGACCCTTAAAAGATTTTGATATTTATTAGGTATATTGTGGAAGTCAACTCTTGCATATTACATGTTTTATACTCTCTTTCCTTATTCATTTTCCATATTCCTATCTTATTTTTTCGGAATGATTGTATGAGTACAATTTTTTAATGTGATGATCTTAGTAGAACCATTTCAACTTGTATGATTTACTGGGAAAAATGAATCTGCATGGTGATTCTTTTTTTATTCTAAGGGATAAATAGGGATCCAGTTCATGTAGACATGTTCGTGTTAACTTTATATTATTATTTCATTATTCAGTCTATTATTGTTATTGTTTCAGTGATTTTCACTTCATTTTACTTCTTTTTTTTATTCTATTCACTTTTTAAAATATATTTAAAAATAGAAAAAATATGTTAGAAATATCACAAGGTAATTTGAAACATCCCCAATTAGATAAAACCTTGATTTATCCACTGTGGTATATCTAGGGGCTTATAAATCTAGTAGTGACTATCCTCATGAAAATGAAATGTTCACTATATACCAATTACAATCTTCCATTCATGAAATCAAGAAAAATAAAGGAAATAAAAAAACTAATACCTCATGCAACAAAATCCATCTATTTAAATCTATCGTTGATGTTATGGTTTCATTCTCCATTTCCACATGATATAATCATAAATTTTATTAGAAACTCATCTCTAATCCTATGTTGGCCCATTCCTCATTGTTGAAGGATCTCATTCCCTCTATTGATCTAGGGATTATGTTAATAAATTGTGCTAATAACCCTAAAGGGAATCCATAATGGGGATTTAGAGGGAAAAGTTTAGGGTTCACACATAAACAACATATGTTAAATAAATATAAAAAAATAAATTCAACATGTGGTGGAATATTTTTGCGGGATTGAGTACAAAATGAAATAATACTATCACTATGAAAAATACAAATTACAAATTAAATTTAACTATTAGTTTCCCCATCTGATTCTCCCTTTTGTAGAGATTAGTTACTCATCAAAAATTCTCTTGTGGATGAAAATTAATATATTTTTCTTAATATCATTTTTTGATGCCTCAATGTGACTCATAATTCCAATAATGTATTAATGAACTACATGGAAAAACATAGGGGAATTTTCCATAGATTTCAAACATAAAATTTAGGGCCCCTAAAATGTCATGCAAGAGGGATAAATATTTATTTAATTGATATGTTTTAAAAAAAATTAAAATTAATCATTCTCAAAAATTTACCAATACATTGGAAAAGGGTAAAACCCACACCTTCAAGTCAATGAAACCATTATAAAATTGTTATGAAGACTTATTATTGAGTAAATTTACCAATATAACCTTTTAGGGACACGGTATCCTAGTAGATGGGAACCTGTGGAGGAGGTGGTGGGGGAGACATATATATAAGTTTAAATTATCTCATCATGTATAAAAAACATCAATTATATTGATGATCAAATAAAATCCTTCATCGTCTCACTTGTCTCATGAACATTAGCTTATAAAGAATAGATTTTTCCCAATATACATTTTACCTCGAAGAATTTCTAAGATGATTGGTTATTTTTTAAATCGATTCACATATATTTTATCCGAATATATAACGCACGTGTTATTATTAACTAATTTAGTATCCAAAATATCTTTCCATACATAGTGAATAATGTTAATATATTTTCTATTCTCCAAAATAGATTCTTATAAAGAATATTTGAATATATTAGTAGTGTTCTAAATATAAATATTTTTTAAATTATATAAATTTTTTCTTACAACATTTTTAGCTATATACATTAATTATTCTATAAGTGATTTTTAATAGTTCATCATTAATTCCTTTTACAAAATTCATGTTGAATTTTTGGGGAAGGAGGACCAATATTTACAGGTCCTAAAGACTAAGATCTCATTTTTTTCATAAATATCAGCCACTATGTTTTCTTTAGTAATTATAAAAAATATCAAATAGTTTACATTTTGTTTGTAAAAATGATTCACATTGTATTATTTAAACAAAAATTTTCTACAAAATCTTATTTTCAAACTATATAGTTCATATGTATTTTGATTTTTTCAATAAAAAAAAAGAAATATGATGTTAGTGTTGACTTGATTTCACACAATATCCTTGGAGAAAAGATATGTATCTACCCTTGAAATTATTATTGTTTGAAAAATATATTTCTGTCTAAATGGATAATAAAGAATTAACCTATATTACTAAAAAGTTAATGATAAATAAATTAGTAAAAATGGATATTATCAAAATTTTCTCCCATGGTTTAGTTAGTTTTTTCTATTCAATAATTCTTCCTTAAGAATTTAAGGTACTTATTTTTTTCTTGAAATTTTATAGCCAAAACATGTAAATGTCATTGAATTTGTACATTTTGGATTACCAGTTCCATAAAAATGATTGGTATCAGCCACTCCTTGGAAGAATTAATTGATCAATTAGGTAAGGTTTTGATATTATTACTACCATCCATGTAGGCCTTCTCTTTCCCTATTGATGCAAGAGTATACTTCACATAGGAATGTGGGCGCTCTTCAAAAAAATATGTGGAGGGTACTCCTTGGAATATTTAGATGACTCTGCTACATTTTAAGAAATTTTACCATGATTGAAATTAAAAAAAAACTATAAATGATGATAAAAATTCAACTATCAAAATATCAAAATAGAAAAACAATAAAAAATATTGTAAACAAAAACTAAATAATTCCAAAAAAATTATAATATTTTATAATGTAGTTAACTAAAATACTAAAATAGTACTGATATTATTTAAAAGACATTACATGATATAGAAATAATTAAATGTAACATAAGAAATATTTAAAATGATAAAAATATCATTAAAATAATATATTTTTTTGTAATTAATTTTCGAGTACTAAACAAAAAACTTTAGCATATATATTAAAATATATAGCTTCAGTAAAAATTTAAAATAAAAAGAAACTGAAAAAATAATATAGATGTTCAATATTAAATATGATTTATTTTAGAAAAAATGAATCATTTAATAATGAAATCTATTTTTCTTAAAAATTTATAATTTTGAAGTACACCAAAAAACATAAATTGTTATACATATAATTTCCACATTAAATATATATGAATTATTAAAAATAAAAAATATACTTAAAAATAATCATGAAAATTCCCACCAATAAGAAGCATAAAATATTAATTGTTATTTTTAAAATAAATAATAATATTTAAATTTTAATATAATTCTTTCATAAAAAAGTTTATTTAAAATAAATGTATAACTAAATATAGAAAACAACAAAAACATATTAAGATAATTCAGAATAATTTATTGAATAAAATATCACATCTTTTATTAAAGCAATATATATGATAAAAATTTAAATAATGATCAATCAAAACATTATAAATTCATACAAAGATATGAATATACCCAATACGTAAACCCCTAAAACATAAGAGAAAATAAATCTAATAACTATTTAGTAAATTTAAAAAAATATTTTATTCATTAAATTCATACCTTATACTTAAAAAATAGAAGAAAAAAAATCACTTCTATACTAGTAGGTGAAAATAAATTGTTGAGGATGATGGATGAGTGAGGTGGGGGACAAACAAAAGAGTTCATAGAATTATTTATTTAAACATTTAGGCCAAAATTTTTTTTAAAATATATTATTCAACAACTCACACTGTAAATTGGTTATTAATATTTTATATTTAATAACTATAGCTAAAAATGGATTTTCTACATTGTTAATGGAATAACCGATGTTATAAAGATTGGTATTTGGGTTTCTACATTTGTTTTTCAATATAAAAATAATAAAATCCATTTATAATGTTGGTTATAATGGAATCATTTAAAAACATTATACTATCATGTATGTGTCAATATAAAAATACCAATTAGAATTCCCCAAATAATTAAATGAAGGAAAAAATATATTTCAATTAAAAATCCATAACACAAAGTGAAAATGAAAATACCATAATGATCTATATATTATTTAAGGATAGATATCATTTTCTATATTCAACATTGAATCTCATAGTGGGAAGCATGTCTTGTATTTCCTTTTTTTATTCTTCTTTTATTTTTTCATTTTTTTAGAATAATTTTTGGATTGAAGAATTTTTTGGAATCATTGATGTGGGTGTCCCTGCCAATGACCAATATCCACTGATATGTTTTATATGGTTACATAGTTACTAAAGAAATACATTTTCTTCAGAAATAGTGAGTTAGAAGATTATGGCGAATGTGAAAGTTAGAAAAGAAACTAAATATAAGAAAAAACACAAAGATATAATGTGATTAGTATTTTTGTGATTCTATGTGTATAGGGAGAACACCACCTAGGAATGATTTCTTATTAGAGTACATAAACAATAAATTAAAGACTCAATGAATGAAATTAAAATTACTATAGAAACTATCTGAGGAGGTCATCCTTGCAAACCTAGGTGGTGGGGATTAACTCTTTCATATTGAGTTAGAACCATCCACTCCTAGATGGACTCATGTATGAACCCAACATTGGGTTAATAATATATTTAATATAAAATTAATCGCTTAAAATACTGTATCTCTCTACCGAAATATGGTCACTATTTGAAAGTATGAATCCAACAGTAATCATGCATCATGAAAGAGATATCAATATCCAGTTCTTATTCGAAGTCAACACCAGGTCTCCACAATATGAGATGTCTAGTTGTAGAATAAAAGTCCTCTAGATGCGAAGGATTAAGAAAAAGGTCTCAACCGTAGTTCTCTTCTTCCTCTCATAGTCTTTTTGTGAGAAAATAAGATGGTTTCTCTTACGCTATCCTGGAATGAGGACTACAATGAAGGCCAAGATCCAACCAAACAAGAGTATCAAGGGGTTTGAATTAAGAAAAACACTAGAATAATTAATGATAGTGTGTCACAAAGTGGCAGGATGCAAGCGTACATTCTATAAGATGATTTCCACGTCGACGGACTGGGTGAAAATATTAGTCTAGGGAACCATAAGTAGCACATCTCAAATTGAAACATAGACCCATTTGATTGGGAATGTGGGGAAAAGAAAATCATCCAAGAATAAAAGAAACTCACCCACCTAAACACAAAACCATTAGATCATGTTGGATCAATGGTACAAGTTCAACTCACTAATATAGAAAACTTGAAACAAGGTCAGATAAAAAATCAAGGAAAAAATAAAAAATTTCAATTTAAAAATTAGAAAACATGGCTCCATTCATACATATCCATTTACCTATAAAGCTTACCATTTCTAAATTAATTGGACAATTAAATTGAAAAATAATAATGCATGACATGGTAAAATAATAAATATTGGCCTTTCAATTTAAAAGGATCTATATACTGATGATGTTCTTACACCCATAATAATTGAACAGAGAAATGGTTCATAATATTTAAATAGTTGTTAAATTTAGAAACGTGAACTAAAATTGTCAAACTATCAACTGAATTATCCTTTATGTTTAGCTTAGTGACACACATAGTCCAAAATTTAATTATATAACTAAAAAAGTGACTTATAATGTCTATATTCTTCTATATCTCCTAAAAACATAATATTTAAACCTAATTTAATAAAAATTAACCATCACAATGTACAACTATACTAGAAGAAGTTAAAAACATATATTTAATCATAACTATTGCCTAAATAGATTCTTTAATAAATTCAAGAAATTCTTTTTTATCACCTTATATGGTGGAAAGAGAAACAACTAATTTAATACTACATTTATACAAAATGGTATGACTATTAAAAAGGAAAACAAAACTAGTTACAAATTTCGCAGGGTCAAGACTAGTAGTATAGTCAGAATCTACAAATACTACAATGTCATTATCTTAAATTGTATTTTTTTCCAAAATTAATACATAACCCAGAGAACATTTCGATATGTAAGGATAATTTTAAGAGCATTATAGTGAATTTTCCTAGGTTTTTATATAATCATTCTCTGATTCCAAGATGAAAATTAAATATTTTGTCTAGAACAAACCATTACATACATAAGGCTCCAAAAAATATCATAAGGGGTCTAGCTTGTGTAATAAATGTCAGATTCATGAATAGTGCATATTTTCTTGGATAAAAAATATTAGCCCAAGGGTATGCCTGTAGCTTTGATTTTCTCAAACAAATAAAATTTCAAAAAAATAATATAAGAAATTTGATATAGAAACAGAATCCATTCTTTTCAATAAATTATGATTTGAATTCCGAAATTCTATTTTTCATTTCATAACACATTTATTTGATAGGGATAATTTAATTGATTATTTAAATAGAAAATTAGTCTCATGTTTTTAAAGATAACTATCATTTGATAGACCTATAAAAGAAGATATTTCATTTCATTTGTGATATGCTTTGAATAAACACATACATCAAATTTTCATCTACTGAAACATTTTTTAATCAGTAATGGTTCAATATGTTTGTACCATTTCCAATGGGATTCATTCCAAACCTATAAATCTGTTTTTCTATGGTAGAACACATTTAATTTTATATTATTTGAAAAAACATCTAGAGGATTGATATAAATGGGTTCTTCCAATTTTCCAGGGAAACATTTAGTTTAATCATCCAACTATTCTATATAAAAATCATATTTAGTAGTAACGGAAGGTAAAAGAAAAATGGATGAATCATTAAAAATATTAGAAAAAATCTCATCATATTCCACTCTCTTATGTTGATTGTATCCCTTAGTGGCTAATTGGTATTTATATTTTATTTTTTGATTTCTTAGGGTTATATTCATTCTTATGGGTGGTCCATATGTAACATATTACCTTTTCGATAATGGGGTTGGTTATGATATCCCATTTTTTATACTTCAGAATGGAATTATTCCAATTTTTCATAGAATCCATCCACTACCTAAATTCTATAGACATGAAAATTCACTTGAAAGATTGAGGTTCATCAATATATATGTATTTTGCAACAGAAAAAGGATTACATGGCCATTTCAGCTTGACTGAATAGATTATTTCATCTGATTTTATTCATAGATTAGGTAAATTGGTATCCCATAAGGTCACCCTACTATATTTTAGGTTCAGAAAAAGAATCTAAGTCTTATTCAAATTCTAATTTCAATGGGTAAATAAAAGGGATAGGGTCAGGTTCTGAGTTGACCTAAAGGTCAGGACCAAATTCAACACCAAATGGATGATGGGAATTGGTCTCTTTAGACAAAAACATTTTTACATTTGTAATATTTTTCACTCATAGAATGAAATCATGAATAATAATTTTTCTTTCATACCTAAGTCGGTCTACCCCCAATTTATATCACTTAGAACACTATGAATAACGAATGAAGAGATGTTTGACAACCCTTGGTTCCAAATTATCATTCCAAGAATGTGCATAAAATTTGGATCCAAAAAAACTATTGTGGTCAAGACTTAGAGGTTTTCTTATCCATATTTATTTCATTGGTTTGAATGAATTACTAGAGGATAGAAATAGCTCAATTAGGTATAATTTTCTATTAGGAGCAATATCCCAAAAGGACTAGGGAAGGGAGGAATAAAAAAATATTCACCAAACTCTTTATAGGATTTCCATATTTGTTCTCTCAGCTAATCTATTATTTTTGGGGGTTCCAAAATAGTTGTATACCTATGAATACCCTTAGATATATAAATTTCAACAACATAGATTGATAGATATTCCAAACTATTATTTGTTGTCAATGATTTTATCTTCTTACCAAATTCATTTTCAACACATTCATTCCAGTTCATGATTTTTTTGAACATATCATATGTTTATTTCTATATGTGTTTCATACCACTACCAGAGTAATGATCGATAAATTTCACAATGTAATAACCTCCACCAAAAGAGGAAGTGCTAGAAGGGCCCCAGAGGTCTGAGTGGACACACTCAAAATGGTTTATATCATTCTAGTATGAATTTATCAAACTCACCCACATAGATTTACCAACCATACAATTCTCACTAAACAAAATACTGCAATGATTAAATTTAGTAACAGGCCTTGATTTCTAAATTCATCAAGACCTTTGGCACTAACATTCCCTTTTATTATATGTCGTAGAGTGGTACTATCTAATGATAAAACACTAGAAACATTCAACTATTTTTTGTTTGTTGCGCCTTCAAATACATAATTCCCATTACTAATGGTGATTCTAAGATTACCATAACATTATTTGAGGTTATCATCCTCCTTTTCAAGACCACCTAAGTAAACAAGGTTTTTTTTTATGATCAAGTAACGTCCGGAAAACATTACATTTTTTTAACCAGATCGTTATGAATTAATAATGAAACATAACTTATTCCCATAATGTGACACCACTAATTATTCACTAAGTAGTCATTATCTGATTTAATCACTCTTAATTTTTAGAAATACTCCCTATCTGGATACATGTGTAACGAAAATCCTTAATCCATCACCCAAACCTCCATGGTATGAGGATCAATGACATTCAACAGGTTGTCTATGTTGAATTATGGTTAAATTAAGATTTAATTACCACTATTATTATACTTATAGACATTAATTCTATTAAGATTATTGTTTTTCATGTGTAGAGGTAGTTTGTAATGAAACAATTTAAACACCTTACCCTTAGACTCTCTATTCATGGATTTAGTCTGCTATTTCCATATTGACTCCTCCCTCAACACATATCTCAATGTTCACCTCAACCTAAAATGTTTAAACCCATATATTCATTATTAACATAGACTTTATTTTTTTTTGATAGAAGGAATACATAACTTATTCAAGAGTTAATGAGTTGCTACCCTATATCCTTGAATATTTTATAGTGGTATAAGATTCATCCAATGAGGTAAAAATGATTATTTCAAGATTCTAATACCCTACTTCAACATATATATTGTATAGTTATAAAAACATTTCATTGAAATCATCGTGGTATGACCTATCAATTGTTACAGGGATCATTTTAAAAGTATAATTTCCCATTTTCTTATACGACATTAAAACTAAAATTTATTCATATATATTGATTCCTATTTGGAAACGATGCGGGTGGAAGAAGAATCAAATGATACATCACTATGATCATGATCCCCTAAAGACAACATGGAAAGAATATAGGCTTTTCTAAGAACCTCAAAATGAAAATCAACATAAGTAGTAGTGGTCTTTCCATTAGTGGAGAGAGTGGTTAACAATTTTATGTAACCACCAAGAGAATCAATTATTTAGTTATGATCCCACAAACCATCCAAATTAATTCTCTATAGAATAAAATCATCTTCACCATCAAATTTATCTATTTAGAACTACATATTACCCATAGTATGTTCTTCAGAATGGATCTAATATCAATTTTCGGGGGCATCATTGATGTTGTTGTCATGACCAATGCTCATGATCCATTGAGATGTTCTATATGGTTATATAGTGATTAGAAAAACTCATTTTTTTATAAATCATGACTTAAAATAATAATTTGAATGTTCGGGTTGGAATAGAATAGAAATGATGAAGGAACATCCACATATAACATACTTGAGATTGATGTAATCTTATATGAAAAGTGTGAACACCACATAAGAAAAAAATCATATTACTGAACAGAAAAAAATACATTACAGACCCGATGAAAAAAAGTAAAAGGACAATAGAAACTATCTAAGTATGCCATACTTGATAAACTAAATAGAAGCGAGGAAGTAACTCTTTTAGAGTTAGTACCATACACTCTTGTATGGAATCTATAATGAGAGCACTATTAAATATAACAGTGGATTTAACAAAAAATAACTACATATAGTGAAATATTTCCTTACCAAAATTTGGTTACCAATTGAAATTATGAATCCAATAGCAATAGTTCCACAAGTGAGAGATGTCTAGATCCTATTCCGATTCGAATTCACCACCCTAATTCCACAATATGTGATGTCTAGTTACAGAATAATGGTAATCTGAAAACAATGGGATAGGAATAAATGTAGGGATTTTGGTTATCTTCTTCCTCTCAAGGTTTTACCTTGAGAAATATAAATTTTTTCTCCTACACTCAATGGAAAAAAGAATGATAGTGAAGTCCTTTATCCAACCAACTAAGAATATCAGGGGTCTCCCTGAAATTAATGGCCCGCAATCATAATGATAGCATGTCTAGAAGAATTTGGTGGCAAGGGCAGAGGCTATTGGATGATTGCCCCATGGATATCTAGGACAAAATTGGTATTCTTGGGATCCATAACTAGTATAACTGGAAACAATACATGGACCAACTAGATTGGGACTAAGGGAAAACATGGATAATCCAAGAGGAAATGAAACACACCCTCTATAATACACAGTTGTTAGATCTATTTTGATCAATAGTCTTGGTTCAATTTTCTTAATAAGGAAAACCATAAAAATGGTAGAGAAACGAAATACTGGGTATTCACTAACAATTTGAAATATAAAAATTATCAAAAAATACCTAAATGTTCAGATCCTTGCACCAATTGATAAATCCATTTATCAATAAATGAAAAATTAAATTGGAAAATAATAATGGATGGAATTGTAACATAATAAGGATCAATTCCACTAAGTAGAGAACAAAACAATCTACTCATCGTCCATAACATCCATTCAACTATTATATAACTATAATAGAGAGTAATGAATCCTCAAGGGAAAATGTTTCTATAGAGGGAGTACCAAAACCCTATGGATATAGGACTCTACCACAATACATAGGGTATACCTGAACTCCTCATTTATATGAGGGTTCACTCCCTATATAATTGTTGATTCATTAGAAATAAATTAATTTTAAAATGTCTATAATTAACTTATTAAATGTTTGTATATTATTTCTTAAAAATATATCCATATTATTAAATTTTAATATTAAATACCTTATTAAAATTATATATCATGAATTAAAATGTGGATATAAAATAATTATATAGAACAATTATGTTTGATTTATAAATCCTTTTTAAATTATAAAAATATGTAAAAAAGTAGTGTAGTTTATATATAAATTGTGAATAGTTACAAATATTTTATTAGAATTGTTCAAATCTAAAAGGCCTTAAATGATAAATTACTTAATTTGAGTAAAAATAAATTTTGAAAATTAATATGTTCGATGTTTAAATAAATTTAAATATTTGATATTTAGATTGTGTAAAGTTATTACATAATTTAACTGAAATATAAAATTTTATCTTTCATTTGATATCATATGATTAAATTAAATGTTATAAAAGAGGGCAATCTAACATAGTTCATACTGTGGAAAAATATAATGTAGCTATATTTTTTTATTATAGAATTTCTATAATGAATGTATTAATTACAATGTTTTTTATAATTGATTATTTAAGAATTGTTCATAAATTTGTATCTCATGTTTAAATTTATAAAATAATTATTCATTTCATTTTATTTCCTAGTTTATTTTCTATATATACAAATGGATTATATTTTGAATAAATGTATGTTTCATTTTTCATATATTAAACTACTTCTATAAATTTCCATACGAACATCTAAGTAGTTACATGCTATGTATGATAATTGATTTCATTTCATTCAACCTTTAAATTGGATTATATTTTGTTATGATCTTGAATTTAATGATTTAATATATTTTATACATATTATGATTTTTAATTTTGATGGAATTATGTCTCTCGTGATTAATGTATCATTGGGTATAGGGACTATAGGTTAGACTCCTCACCAACCAAGAGGCAAATTACTTGTCTAGAAAAGAATGGAATGCATATATGCCACTCCATGCTTACTCTTCTATATTTTTTTCATATAATTCAAATAATATACATTAATGGGTTTCATGTACCTTATATGTGGTATGCATTTTGAAATGTATGAATATATTTGTATTTTAATTTTTGTTAATAACACAATATTTCAGTTGTGTAAAGGATTATATATTAATATGGTTCAATCATATTGAGTTACTAGAAGTAATATGATTCTAAAATAAATCATTATAAGAATGAATATGAATTAAGGTAATAACAAGTTATAATATTGTGACATTAAATCTTCTTTAAAATAATAAGTATTAAATTCCTTCTAAAATTAATACCTTTTATGAATTTGATTATCCAACCGAGTAGGTTTCTGCCAAAGTAGAATGCCCCAAGATTATCTTGAGTAATTACACCAAGTAATCAGATGGACCTAATAATTTTTTGTATCGTTTTTTCTGATTTCTTTAAAAATTACAGGGAAACCATAAGAGTTATGGTTTGAGATGAATAATATTGATTTTATATAAATTATGGATTGATAAAAGAGTTTTCCAATAAACTATCCAAGAGATATATATGAAAGGATTAGAATTGAGGCCTATATAAATAGTTAAAGTTATTAGTTTTATGAAAATTCAAGGCTATTTCCTAGCTAAATATTGAACTTGGCCCACTAATGAAAATGGTGGATCCTAAAATGTGTAATCATTTTAATGGGAAAACATTTAATCAATGTCCTTATTGTATTATTGGAAATCATGATACCCATATTATAACCTATTATATTATAGATAGAAAAACATCATCATCGTTGAAAATGACCTTGATATAAATTCTATAGAAAGGATGAGTTTAATGCATGAAACCTGTTGGATTGGTACTGAAACATATGAATAAATAATAAAAAAATCGAATGTGTTATGATAACCCTTTCCTAAAAACAAAGTTTCGAAGTTGGTTAACACATGAATATAGATTCATATGATAATTACATAATGATTTTGTTGATATTTTATTAGTATTATAAAAGATATGACTAAAGTGACATTTTATTCAGTTCATATTCTCAATGATATTTGGTTTTCAGATGAGTTGGAGTGACTAAATGTTATGCCCTAGTAATTGAATTTTGTATTGAATAATTTTTCAAAATGTGTCGTTAATATGAATGATTTAAAATATGATTACCCTAATTTATCAAATTATTGGGGATATAGGAACTAGGAATGTGATGTTCAGGTTCTTATGTCATATTTTTAGATTAATAGGTTAAAGGATTAATCCAAAAGAATAAGGTTGGATTTTTCCAATAGTCATCCTCATTCATTAAAACATAAATGTCATAAAAGGAGTGAGGGAGCATGATTCCATTAATTGGTAATTTCTTGGGCAACATGAAGGGGTTTTTGAAGCTCTATGGAATTCCATATCATGTATTATTGTTAAAGAAATAATTTCTACAATTATAAATATTGTATGATACCAAATGTATACATTATAATTCTTAAATATATATATATATATGAGTTAATTATAATCATATTAATTAAAGGATATTATAGTTTTAATTCAATTGATTGTGAAAAGGGTTGTAAACTCATCGAATAGAAGAAATTGAATACAATAATGTCATATGAAAATAAAAGATTCATGTTTTCATTTTAACCCTCCAATATGAAAAGAGAAGTTTTTTGTTAAAAAATGAGTTGTCATGAATAATATGACATGTTACACATGGATTATGATATATCAAATTATATATAAATCATGAGAAGATAATAATGATAAAATAATTTTTATCTTGGTTAGTGGAATTTTATTCATATATTTATAAAATTATGAAGGATGTGATCTCAACACACATAAATGGAATATTTTAAATAATAAAGTATTATTTTTGGACTAATGTTCTAAATATAATAATGTTCTATATACAAACAAATATTCAGGATCTAGATGAATCAGGCTTCAAATTTAACAATAGAAAAATAGAGAAAAAGAATCAAGCATTGAAGGGGGTTTCGAAAGCTGGATGTGGATTGAATCATATATGTCCTCATAAACCAATGGTGAGCTATAATTAGGAATCCAAAAGTAATATATTAATATTGTCTTTATGATCACTCTCTTAGATAGTGCATCTAATGTTTTGGTTTGGACAATCTATAGGAAAGTTCAATATTCCAAATTGGGGAGAGTAAGGGATTGATGAAATTTGACCAAATGTGGTAACAATTTTCATGTATAATTCATGGTTTTGGACCCCAAGGATTAAACACCTATAATTTAGTCTAATTGGATCTCAAAAGGACTCCAATAATGTGTAATGTTTTCATAATGGCTTTAATTGTGGCTATGATTATTTCCCTATTAGATATTTTATTCCTAATGTAGTGAAAGAATATTCCTTTAATGAATCTTAGATGGGTGCTAAAGACTTCTCTACAATCTGAGAGTCTCGACACAATAGAATTCCTGGAATAAATGGTCAATTTGACTCATAGACTAGTCAATGATATTAAATAGCTGGATTTCAAGACCATTGAACTTCTTAACCTACCATGAAAACATAAAAACCATATTGTGTTATGGTTGGGGGAGTTATCCATTTAACATGTTTAGAATCTGGAGGCCACCGATATGTCTCTGAGGATGGCCATGATGACCATGTATAGAGAAGTGTCCCGGCTATCGATTACCGCTATATTTTTGGCTCCCAATATGTATTCCAAGGTATTTGTGGTTTTTGTGAGAAACTGGTTGTTGTTCTACCCATTGTGGGTTGTATAGATGATGGATAGCATTTGGTTTTCCATCTTATGGTAACTCTATAGGGTGATGCCAAATATCCCATGTAGATGATCCCAATGTTTTCAGATAAATACACAGTTGATTAATATGTATTTTATTTTTCCCTTATCCATCAAATAGAAATGAAAAGAACATGTAGTCTGAAAGATATCCCTTTGATAATGATCATGGGTAGGTAAAATAAATCTTTATATTTTCCTAAGGAGGATTATTATTTTAAGTGATAAATATAACAATATATTTGAACATCCAATATAGAATAATATAATTTTTTCTATAAAATATATAGTATTCTCTTTTATTAAAGTTTCCATTTATTATTATAGTCTATGTGAGGGTATCACTATCCCTAAAAAATTATATTTGTATCACAATAGAGATTCTAAGTAGTAGAGTACTATCATTTATTTAGTTTTTTCTGATATACTCATCAATGGAAATGTGTATTATATTGTGAGGTTTATCCATATCTAATTCAAGTGGTTTATCAATATAAATAGCACTACAAAATTTATGTTACATTGAGAGCATACCATCCATTTAGCATTAGCCATCAGTCCTTTTAAAGAGTGCATCAGAAGAGGCCAAATGGATGATTTAATGTTGTAGTGATACCAATTCCTCTGAGTTGTAGTGAAAATAATGGAATGAAAATCATGGGGTAAATCAATAGACATATATATATTCCAAGTAAATTTTCTAAGAAGGGAATCATAAAATATATTGATGGTTTGGATACCACCCCCACCCCCAAATATTAGTATCCCTGATGTATTAATTTTATGAAACCATAATTAGATTCCTTTTATGACTAGATCCAAACTACATAAATATCCTACTCATATTTTAATGGTTTATTGCAACCCTTATACTCCATATGTATAGTGACCAAGAATGTAAATTTTTGTAGGGGATCACTAAGTAGACCAAAAACACTTTCCCATCCCGAGAAATAGATTTTTATTTCCACCTATCCAAAATGGTTAGTAAATCAAGAAAAGTTTCTATCAAGGGAAAATATTCTCACTTTGACCTAGAATAAAGGAATACTAAGATAAATAAAGTCTAGGGGACCTATTTAGTCCATGATATATAGAAAAATAATTTTACCTTCTCAAAGATAATCCCATCCAAAATCAATGAAATATTTTTTTAGCTAATGGATTTCCCAACCATTTCTTCTTAGTGGAAACAGTTGGATTTTATTGAAGGTAGAGTTTTCATAGAATCCTTCATGACATTCATAATTTCATCATTATATTAGATACTCAAGGGATAATAAATCCCTCTAATATTCTTGATAATAAATTTTTTTGCACAACATGTATAGAATACTCTTTTTGTTTAATATTCCCACTTAAGGAAATTAGTGTTGTTTAAAAAAACCAGGTTTTTGTTTTTTTCATGACATTCATAAAAATAATATAGTTTTGAAATTAATATTAGTGTAGGTTTATATTTTTGATGTTTTAAATTTAATAAATAAAAGATTTTAATATTAAAAATTTAAATTGGATGTCATTTAATATCCCAAAAGTTTTACATAATGTGGGGAAAATATTAATTTAAAGGGATAGATTTCTTACCAAAATATTTCAAGGTTAATTTTTTAGGGAAAGGGTTCAAATAATGATGATGATGATGATGAAATTAAAAAATATATAAGTAAATAGTAGAAGTTATTTATATAGTAAAATTTTATGTTGGATGTAAAGAGTTTTTATACTTTTTCAATCTGCTTATCATTTCGAATATGATTCATAAGTTACATAATTATTTTAAACATATTTATTTATAGATGGTTCTCCCTAAAGAGTTTGGTGTGAGTGATTTATCAGATGGAAACATTGAGATATTGTTGGACGTACATAAATATTTAATGTGTTTAATTAAAACCATAAAAGTTCAAAAAATGAACACATATTATATGAAATTATATCAAATATGACTTAATAACAGAGTCACTTATGAATGAGTTTGTTAAAAAAATTAAATAAAATTATGAATATAAAATGTATCATGTTATAAAAATAGTAGTATCCTTTTTTCATTATTTAATGTCTGATGTATATACTCATCAATTTGAATTATATATAACCTCTCAAAGAACTATATTAAGTAATACCTAACTAATATTTGACATGGTTTCTGATAAGTTTTGATTATATTTTATTGTGAGTATGGGTTTGATTTCTTTTAGAGATAAAAATATACCCCTAAGGCACAAAATGAATATTTTATACTTGATGACCCATGAATTAGAACACATTTAGTATTATACATCAAGTCCTTAGTATACTAGGGGTGTATGTTTAATATTTGGATTTACCCATTATGAGGTGGGCGAGATACCTAGAACGTAAAAGTTTTTACTTTGACACCTATCTTACACAATCATTGAGGACTATCTAATAAGAGGATGAATATGTCTGTTTATGAACATGTTGATGAATGGTTCTCAAATAAAATTCTATTTTTCCACTCATATGATGAGTATTACATTTGGGATCTCAAATGAGATAAACTGAGTAATTTTGTGGTCACACTTTGAAAAAACATTAATTTGGAAATATATCATGTGATGAGAACATGATGTGTGTATATATCAGTGTTGAATGATATTTGATGCATTAATCAACCTAACCAATCAATATTAAGAGAATAAAAAATGTGTGAATATTTATATTTGTTTGAAATACTCTGTATATTGTGGTTACGTGATATCATATAAATATGGATAATAAGAAAATGCCTTATTATATATGATACAAATTGTGGAAAAAGGTATATTATACGTGTATTTTCAGCGATCATGCAACATCCTTTTCAATATTGACTAGTACTGATTCTTCTCTAAATGTGACACTCTACTTAGATTTATGAATTGGGAATTTATATCAATTCTCAATTCCATAAAGGATTGTGGAGTCATGCATTATGGTTTAAAAAATATGTATTTAGTTTTAAAAAACTCATAAATCTTCTCACAAGTGTTTTAGATAATATCATAAAAGGGTTTTTTATTTGTATTCATAATTTTTTTTGTTTCACAAAATATAAGGATAACTGACACTAAGTCTATAAATTTATAGTACAAGTGTGAGATTATAGGAGATGTGTTAAAAATAATTTTTCTAGTATGTGATATTAAGTGGGTATAATTTATAATTTATAAATAGAATATAAATGAAATTATAAACAGTTACTAAAAATATAAAAATTAATTAATTATAAATTTAATTTCACTAAAATAATTAATTTGAAATATTTTTAAGGGAAAAAATTATTATTTTATCAAAAAAAATATTTTTTTATAAGTTTTTTTTACATTCCTTTTATCCTCAATTATTTATTATATGTATTGTAAATTTTATAAATATCATTTTGATTTTTTATACTATATCATTTCTTTATAATATTTAATGTGTACATATTCTTTTATAATCAATCATGTATGTGTCGTGAAATTCAATTTTGGATAATTATATTAAAGAAATTTTTTATATTTTTCATCTATTTTTATATATTTAGGATACTTTTATGTTCTATTAAGATTTTATTTTTAGTTTATACTTCATTATATTTTAATGTCAACTATCTAAAATTTAATAAATTTTTATCTATTTTATGAAGTTGACTTTGAAAGATTATGATATTTAAAATATAAGTAAAATACATATTAAATTTAAAAGATATAGAAAACTTATAAAAATAGCTTAAAATCAACAATATGGAAGACATAAAATAAATTATATATATTATATAATTAATTATAAAAAATATATTTTATGTGAGTATAAAACACATTAGTCAATTATTTTAATGACTATATATTTTGGGTTCACATCCCACTAATATAGGTGTGTGAATTGGATGCTCATATCTAGGCCACCAAACTCTATGATGGGGTGGGCTATGAAGGAATATGAGGGGATCTTCCTTAGGTTAATTAACCTAAATTCTCTGATACTCTATGTGAATCATCAAGAGGATGTGTCATCATAATGTTGAGATGTTCACCAGATGTTTCTTCCACTACATAAGTCTAAGGATATCTATCTAATAATGGAACCACAAGGTCATTGAATTATTTTTCATAAAAGTAAGAGGAATGAAAATTTATATATAAATGAGCTTGGAATAGATATGAATGAAGAAAATTTGACACTCTATCAATAGTAATTGATCACATGCCTAATATTTCACATAAACAACCAGTTGAGGCTCAACTAATGGAGTTACTACCTCTACCTTTGTAATATGAGAGGCCTCATGCGAAGCTTGACATGGTCTACATCATCTTCATTGCATCTTCTCAACATTATATGTTATTGTAGGGGTTCCTCAGTTGCAACCTCCTCCCCCTAGGAAACATCATCACCTCCATGAGGTGGAAAATCAAAGATACAATCATATAGAATGTGATATGTAGGCATCAAGTCTGCATTGTAGTGTGGTATGCTACCGAACTAAATACCTCATCATTCACCATAGTAGACACATGGAAAATATATTTTAATCAAGTATTCTATAAATTTATTCAAATTTATTAAAAAATATACAAAAAACATTCTATTGTAAATTTATTGAAATAACATATCCTGAAGCCCTTTGTTGTGTTGTGTAATGCATAGAATATACTTTAGTCTATACATTTCTCATAATATTGTTCTGGTGATAGTGGGAATCAAATGGTATAAATTATATCAATGTAAAAAGTTTCACATTTATCCAAGATTTCAACATAATATACATGATATCATCAATAATCAATATTTTTCCTTCCTGTAAGCTGTTGGAAAAGAATCGTTACTAGATTTTTGGGAGGAAATTGAATATTATGAGAAAATAAAAACTGTTTCATGACTCTACTAAACTGGTTAAACACAATAATATGAAATTTTATAGTTGGAACAATAGTCATCACATCTTTAATATTAGTAATGTAGTATGTACGAATATGGCCAAATTTAATCTATTTTTTCTAGCATGAAATCTAAAATTTAATGTTATATTTATTAAAATACATTGATACTAATTTATAGAATTTATAACATTATGAAATGGATTAGTCAATAAAAGAAGGTGTATATTTATATTGGGGCTAGTAGAATACCCAACATGAGACTGTATTCACCAAAATGTTTCTAGACATCATGAAGAACAATTTTACATCACATCCCGTATAATGTAAAATAAATAAATGACAAATAATAATCAATTATTTACAATATAATCGATTTGTATTAGAAAAAATAAAGACAATTGATCATACTAGTGTCAACATGGAGTGTCACATAGAAAATACACATATAACTCCAAACCAGAAATAATTGGGGTGAGGGGATAGATTTACTCCCATTACTACATCTTAATGATGATGAAACATCTTCATGAGTCACTTTTATCTACTCCAAATGTTGGGTACAATTCTTTATATGTGTATAAAAAGGAAATATATTCCTGTATATATCTCCTTGAATGATCATAATCCTCAAGTAGAACAAAATACATCAGGTGGATATTCATAGAAGAGTGATTAATGCACACAATTATCTAATGATCTACAAGAAATGTGAATTGGGGTGTCACATAATAGTATGCTTGGTAGTGTTACTGGGTAAATCTGTGAAGTCCATGTACATATAACTCAAAAAAGGAGAACCTCTAACTATATTTGTACATCCCACACAGTTATGTGGCTAATAAATAATTTTAAAATCTAGGGATAGTATCCATGTGTTGTCCATATAGCAGCAATGCCCTTGTTAGGAATACTGTGCACAACTGTCATATCCTCTATGGTGACGGTCATCTTTCCCTCAAGTATGTTGAATGTTTGAGTCTCAAGTCTCTATCACACAGTGAGTGCATTAATGAGGTTGTAATCAATTAATGTAAAATATTATATAAATATTAAACAGAATCCATCATGTCATAGGTATGATATAATATCATTTTGAGGTAAAATGTGGTGATAATGGTGTTCCTTATACACCATAATCTATCAAACCTCGCATCCCGATATCACCTCACATGGAACAGGACTATACTACACTAAGAGTGGAGTAATATCCTCCTCTATAAACATAAAATGAAATAAGAATCATGTAAGTATAAAATTTAAATTTTATGTTCTGTTTAGTAGAATGTAATGGTTTCTAGACACTATAATATAATAGTTCTTTTAAAATACATTGATCTTTCAAATGTTAAAAACATTAATTGTTACTTTTTCATTACAGGGTGTATTTTACATAATTACATCTTCATTATTCTTGAAAACTCAGTTTGATCATTTTCTATTAATCTTATTCGTGAATAATTTTAAAACAATTTTGTGTTTAATTAGAACGTCAATTTTATTAGATTTGAAATATTATGAAATGTCAATGTATTTATCGGGTCTTTTAAAATGTTTGGTTTAAAAATCAGTATGTTATATATTTTGAGGAGTTTTGTATTAAATCACTAAATTTTAAAAAAAATAACCAAAAAGGATGTCTGGATATTTTACTATAATTCAATTTTAAAATACATCAAATAATTCATATTTGTAGGTAATACATCATTAAGGTTTAGAATGAGAACTCATCCCAATAATATTAGGGAATAGATTCATATTATGACCATCCCTTTAAAACATCATATATATCAAACACAAGACTTGTTATTGAGGCCATCCCATCTTAGTCTATATTTTTTTCACTTTGTTTAACCTTATGGATATATGATTTTGATGACATGAATCAATGTTGTTTGGTCTTTGTGAATTATTAAATATAAAAACACAAAAATAGGATACAAAGGTTCACTATAACAGTTAGAAATGTTGTCCTGCTAGTAAAATGGAATAATATATGGTTCCCATGATATTTTTATAGAGGAAATTCCATAATAAAATGTGCACAAGGAAACTAAAATGCCTAGAATATTACACATTCATAATGCATCATGTTCAGTAATTCCACCATAACTCAACCACATCTACCTATCTCTAGAACTATAGCATTTATAGGTAAATTGTATATCCCCTTTATTAATCCATTGATTAAATCCATAATGTTTGTGGTCATGTATATGTACCTATTACCCCCATCTTATTCCATTGTCCATTTATCATTTTCAATATGTATCATGTAATCATACACTCCCTGATTAGCCTCATTATTTACTTCCAATCACCACTCAAACCTATTATCATCTAGATTATAGACTACCCAAAAGTGATAATTTTCATATAAATTCCTTTTTACATTATGTGTGAAATGTAAAATAGTAATAATCATGTTGTATATCAGCTTTCATAATATCCATCATCACAGATTCATCTAGAAATTTATTTTGAATATTTTTTGAAATGTGGATGAGGTAGTATTGATGATGTACATTTGGCGATCCCAACATAAATGGATCTGTATTGAATGCCTCATTGATTTCATGATAATGAACTGATTTCAAACATAAACCACAAATAATGGTGAAATGTATGTTAATCAATGAAAAAAAACAAACTCCTTGATTCGTTGTTTTCCATCTCTATAATATAAAATGAAAGTGGCAGAGATTTATGGTTAACATATTTGGTTGTCGTAATCATAAATACATCTTTGTACTTCCAATATAGAAAAAATCCATTAATCATTATCAACCATTTTTAGAATAAAAATGATGTGTAAACATATGGAATGAATTCCCCAAATAACAGATGAAATATCACATGAGAATGATCTAGTCGGTTATCTTGACACATGTAACTTAGTATTGAGTTGGAAGACATGTCATTTATTTTTACACTGTAATAAAATCAATTAGAGAAACACACAGTATGAGTAATCCCATGGTGTACCTTGATAATTGAATTATCTTTCCCAATTCATGGCATTCTGTATGAAATCTTGTTACAAAATGAATATTTTATACACTCCTACACAAAGGCTACTGACATATCTTGTCAAGACATTATTATCTTTCTAAAATATATATATATATCAAAAATGAAATATTCAATGATTTATAATCTTTTTTAAGATTTATCTTTAAAAAAGTATAATATCCCAAAATCATAAAAATTCTTCACCCTCTACGAGAAATGTCAAGAATTTTTGTTAAGAGAAATATACAACCATCACTATATTTTTCACGTGGTATAATGTATTATTTAGGGTTTCACTTTTGAATGAAATATCTAAGGTGTCTCTCAATATGAAATCATTTTGGAATATTTTTTATGTCATTTTTTCTTGTAAAATATCTTTCATCATATAATGTTGGGTCAATTTTCCTAAATCAGGCCTCTATAACTTTATCAAACTCAAATGTAGGTGTGATAATATTATATTCAAAAATATAAAAATGTTCCAAAACTTATGAAAATGGTGAAAAGAGTTATAAAATATTTATTTTCCATCATGGATGATGTGTGGCGATGTCGTTTCTATAAAATTGTTCTCCAACTACCACAAATTCCTCCTCATCATACTATTTTCTCAATCTGTTCCATCATTTGGAAACTTATTCTTTATCAAAATACTCTTACAAAATAGATGGATGATTATTTTGGTTTCTTTATTCAGTATAAAAGTGAAGTGTTTAATATTCATTGGAAGTATATTCTTTGACAACTCTTGTATTCCCTTGTCGTCAAATAATAATAGGATACTGCTAAATACTATAATTCCCCACAAGTAACACAATCAAATCATTATTAGACCATTAGTTAAATAATTTTATTGCTTGTAACTATTATTCACCATCATCTAATGGATAATATTGAATCCATATCCTATCCCACAATTAAAAATCACTATTGGTAAAAGGATGGATCTCTAAATCATGTCTCAATTTTAACTAATTATTAGTTTATTCCTGATGTTCTCTTAGGGAATCAAAATCATGTATCCTAACCATTTGTATTTGTTAGGTAATATATGTAGTGCTAAGATTGTATTGATTAACTTCCCTACAGTATTAGACACATGAATATATGATTATCTATGTAAAAAAATATTTTTGATCATTATTCAAATAGATAAAATAATATTTACAATTATAGATAATTATGTAGAATTGACCATGAAATAATTTTATATTGTTATTAAATGTTATAATGATATAGTTAGATGTTAAATAGTGAATAAATATAATGTGAATCAACTAATGTAAATCCCTTAGGAGTGTCAAACCTAGAGTACAGTTCGGCCTCTTTTTTGTGCACAAGGTGATGATTTATTTAATAATAAATCTACCCTTTTCTAGGTTAGTACCCATATTAGTAGCTTTTCTAAAGACTATATCCACTTCTAGAATCCATACATTGATTACATGACTCAAATAACCAATAAATATTAAGTTTACTAAAAATTTTAAATATTTCATTATATTAATAATGATGTAACTAATGTTTTGATACCCAAATTTTATTATTCCAAGTGGTATCTAAATATATTAACTAAATATAATCTAAATCATCTAAATAAAATCCCCATGGCAGTGTGAAACCAGGTGTGCAGTTCATCTTTCCTATCATGCACTAGGTGATGATATAGTTAACACCCAATCCTCCATTTTCTGGGTTATTACACCTTGGTAAAACAATTCCAAATTTTCCATCCACTTGTAGTATCATGATAGGTATTTCATTAATTATATAACCGTAAAATATTTCCTTAATAATTGATTAACCATTTATAAATAATTCGTCAATTAGATGGTTTTACATAATCAATTAATAATTAATTATTATGTACATAATAGTTATTTATTAGTTAATATTTATTAAATAATTAGTTTAAAATTATGTGATGTCTCAGTTTTTCCCTCTCAAACTTTGGAATATTTTTTTCTTCATTTTTGAGTCAGGTGCATAGACGGTGTGAGATTGTGAGGCACGATGATCCAAAAAATTATATTTGAATGATATTAAATATAGTAATATCACAAAAACATTGATTTGATAAAATATGGTGTAAATCTTTAGTGGATTCAAATATCTTAAATTTGAGGCCACTGTGGAGTTCATAGCATGGGTATTACCCTATGGATGGCATAACCATGGAGCATGGTGGATTCTCAGGTAGGGCACGGTTGTGGAAGAATTTTTAAATATATTAATTAGTCAAGTTATTTGATTTTAGTAATTTTACATAACCAATGTTTTATAATAAATATACTATTATGAGGAAATATTTGGGTTATTTATATAACCCTAAATATTTGGGGGATCTATTAGAGAAGAGATTTCCCTACACAACAGATCATGATCGTTAACCAATGATTGAATTCAACAATGTATCTTGTGGGTCTCACAAATGATAGTGACATACAATTATTAATCTACTGTGATTGATCTAAATTAAGGTAGGGTATTTTATTCTATGGACTATTTTTCCATTACCAATCCCATAATGAAAATGAATCAATTATTCTAACAGTTTGACTCATGGTTTGATCATGCTTGAATGGTCGAGTGTATTCTTTCTGATATTTAGGAGAATTGTTTTATTGATTATTGTTCATTTCATTCATCCTTCTAATAGGAAAAATTGAGTCCATATCAAACACAGATGATATTCATTCCTTATTTTTTTTATTTTATTTTCTCCCCAACTCTTTTTTCCTTCATCATGGTAAAATTCATTAGACCACGATTCAAATAATACTCGATACTAGATCATTGTGTGAACATTATTTGGTGAAATAGATCAATACCACATGTGTAGTTCAAGAATGAGGACTGTTAATGGTGGATGATCATAAGAATATAATTTTAGACTAAGGACTAATATTTTTTCTTTTTGATGAATGAGAATGGAATGGTGTAGCAATGAAACATCTCAGCTTGAATTTTTACACATGGTTCAATCCCCATATTCTTGCCACTGGTGATGGATAGGGTACACCCAACCCAAGATCTGAGTTCCATGGGTAAAATAAATTTTAAAAATTATATAATTATATTATACATGAAGTTAAATAGGATTTATAAAATCTCATGATACATGATTTGTAATCTAGAATTACATTTCATATGGGGCCCCGGCGATGGATCTAAGGTTTCTATGGAGGAGATACGGATCAGATTTCATGTGGTACCTACCCCACAATGTGTAACATGTAGCTGGAATAATTATGTTTATCCTCAATGATATAGGGGTAAGGTTCTAGAACAATGGGTAATCCATGTACTGGGAAATGTTGATTCATGGGATGACCAAATGTTTGAAATACACAATGTGTACCCATGGAACATGTCATATACTCCATCTAATGGTGTTTGGATCCATTCATGCCTTTAGTTTAGACCATGTTCATTTGAGTGTGAAACCTTGGTCCTTTCCAATGAGGGTTTATTGTGGCATTGGTTCCTTGACATAGGACTTTTATTCCGTCTACTGGTTCAGTATTGGATAGAGTTTTTTGTATAATCTTATGGGACAAGGGTGGGATCCTCGATAATATTTAGGTGGGGTTCTTGGTATCAGCATGAAAACCATTGATAGGGTGTTGATCCCCTATTTATAAGGCACATTCAATAGTATTTTTGGTGTCCCCTTATAGCCATGTGTGTGATCTCATACCTTGATGATGAGATCTTATGATATTTAGTGAGTACTTTTTCTATCTAGATCAATGACAATGACCTCCCAGATAAGCATCACAAAAGATATCATATCTCCTAGAGAAATTTATCTAGGAACAAGCATTACCCTAAAGCCTTAGAAAATATTGTGTGGATAGATGTATTAGTTTAGACCAATTGAGAGAATTTTACTATTATGATAAATTTTGGATTTGTTTATTTTATTTCTATTATGATTTGACCACTTTTGGTGCTTCATGCTTAGTGAATTCGGGGTATCCTATGCTCACCCATGAATGGGATCTTACATAATGTGTCATGATTTATGCAAATTCTAGTCCTTTTTATGTTTTCCTTAGTGGACCAGGATAAGGAATAGGAATGATAGTCTAGACATTGAAAGAAGTTATCTGGGTGGCTTCATTTTAAAGTGGTACCCTACTTTTGAGAAGTTTGTAAACTCTACAATTTTTGTTGGAATTTTATTTTTCCACATTTATTTATTTTAGTATTTTTTTGTGCATTGATGTGGGATAGATATTTTCATGAATTCAAGGTATCATTTTTTTTTTACGTTCTTATTATTTTTTGGGATTGGAGATTCCTAAGTGAGTAGATGTACAATAGGATAATTCCTCTCATATATTGGTTATGACTACTCGGTGTTGGTCACTAGCCCCTGACCTTTTGAAGGTAGTATTAGGGTAGCCACACTCATCTTATCACCATCAAGTCAGGTCCTAGTGTGTGAGGTCATGATATAGGGATATGAGAGGCAGCCATTTATACCAAATTATTGGAGATAAGATTCTTATATAGATGTGAGATTGGTTTGGGATTTATGCCAACTTTGTTTAACTATTCCATTTTCAGATTTCGAGATAGGTTTCCCATTGTTGGTGCAGCAGAAAATGTATTCATTCACATGTAATTTAATAACATTCTTGTTTAATTAGAACATGTATACACTAGTTGTTGGGAAACAAATTGGTACATACATTACATATAAATTGGTTATGGATTCCATGTCTTTCCTGAGTCAGCCCATTAGATACAATATTTAACTATTGTATATCTTGTTTCATTCAGGATTCCAATACAAAGAAGGCCATCTAGGATTCCACTTATTTTATGAGATATGGTAACTATAGTTGGATTCGTAGTTATTCCACCACCCACTGAGAAGTAGTTAGCACCAGAAGTACTAGCTAAAGATGTAGGTAGGATGAGTTCACTACATGATTTCCATATATAGTTTCCAAATAGGTTTATAGGCAAACTAAACCCCTAGGAAGACGATTAATATCTATAGGAAGTCACATGAATTTTTTTCCCTCATTAGGACACCTATATATTATATGGTTATCCTTATAGTGGCTCTTCATTAGGACTCTACTAAGAAATTGTTGATTCTACTGACTGGGTCGTAGGATGATATATCTCTCTCCAAGTCATAATTCAAGTGTCTCATCATGGAGAAGTTTTATATTTCCATGATGTCTTTATTGAGCATCTCAGACCAACAATATTTATATAATGATAGTATGATAATTAAGGATTATTCAAGGACATTTACTAATCTGTCATGATACACAGTGGATAATGTGATATATTTTTTACTTAGGTCAGTGAAAATCGAGTCAAGTTTATTGAAAAATATTTTTACTTTAGTAATAACTCTTTTAATTCCTAAATATTACGTACTTCTTGGGATAGATTTAGTTATGGATATATTCTTGGAGTAGAATACACTGATTGTGGGTGATGGTAGTGGTAACCCCGAATAGAGATCTGAGGAGCTTTTATTAAAGGACAGTATTAGAAATCTAAGAATGTGGGATACTTAAAGAGTCAATCCATGGAAAATTTATTTTTAGTGTAGGGATCACATGATGGATAGATTCGACCTAGAGAGAGACAATTTTTACCATGTAATACTCAAATACATCTTTTATGGGAATTTCTAACCAATCTTGCAGTTGAAAGACAGATGGTCTATATGCTACCCATGCTATGGAAGATGTAATAGAAAGGAGTTATGTAATGAGGAATATGTGAAAAGGGGGAGGGTATAGGAATAGGTGGTGGTAGGTGGTTTAACCCTTTTCCACCACCACACCTAGGTGGTTTGTTCTATGAATAGATATCTATATGAAATGGATGTGGAAAACTATTGGTAGTTGAGGTTTATGACCCTGAGGCTCCCAAAAATTTTAGAGGTATGATATGTGTATCCACTACCTCAGATATATTACTTATACGAATTTTTATGAGCTATGCATTTATTATTACTTCTCTAGTTGATGTCTTATATATTCCTACTGATCCTTTTTATTAACCCCTAATCATGGAGACTCTAAAAAGAGGTGACTTAGATATCATAAACTTATGATGATAGTGTGAACTAACGTAGGGAGGTGAGATATTCAGGTAGTATCTATTTGTAGTTGTGATAATCCCTTATGATTTCTTCTTAGGTATGGACTGGATATCCACGGTTCATACCTTGATTAACTATTTTAGGTAGAGGATGCAGTGTATCCATATTGATGAATCATGGTTTTATTTTATGGATGATAAGAAAACCCATGCTGATTTGGATGACCTTATTATTGGGAGAGTGAAGTTGATTAATCACTAGTTAGCTAGCATGAAACTATGATAAGTGGATTTTATGGGCTTGAAGTTTCATATCATGGCGGTGTAGTATGAGTATATATTTCCTAAGAACGTAACTGAATTACCTCTTTATTAAGATATATACATCTTCATTGACTTTAATCGTAGTACAACCTTGATATATACACCATAATATTAGTTGGAACCCATATAGATTTGAAAGATGACAGTGTAGTTGGAGGATTTGAAAACGAATGGATTCATGAGACCCACTGTTTTCCCCTAGGCATCCCCAATATTGTTATCTAAGAAGTAGAATGGGGACTCTAGGTTGTGTGTGGATTTTTTTCACATTAAATAGGTCATCGTGAATAGTAAATATATTTTACCATGTATTGAAGAAATTTTTCAGCACTTCATATGGGGGCAATGGTTCTTGAATATCGAAATCATCATATCCTTTGGAAGATTGAACCGTGATTTGAAGAATGTGTGTGAAACAAGGCTGGTTGATTTTCAAATGAATGAAACTCAAATAATTATGAATAAAGAAGAACTTGAAGCAAATTATGGTTCTAAGGAGAAGAAGGTGTCTTAGGATGTAGGTAAGGAAGAGGCAGTCATCAGTGTATCAAGTGGAGACAGTAGGGAGTGATTGAATTTCATAAGTAGGTTGAGGTTAAGAAGGTCTTATCTAATTATTAAGGTTATTAGTATTTCTGGAAACATGGAGATAAATTATTTTGAAAATGTTATAGAGAATTCAATAAAACTAAACATCCCAACAACAATGTTAATGATGAACCCCTCTGATGCTCGAAACACTTATGGGACTAATTTATAGGATGAGGTCTCTTTCCAAGCCATAGTTGATATTATTGATATAGGGCACATAAGAGGTCTTCATATTCCTAGGTGGAAGAATGGGTGGAAATGAATAGAGGATTAATGGAGTTGAATTTTCATAAAGGGAAAAAATAATTGAGGCTCCAAGTACTACTCTCACTTACTGAAGCTGATGGAATCTAGGTCATCCAAAAATAATAAGGTGGCAGACAGTGAACCCATGTCCCATGTTTAGGATGAAAATAAGATTCCAATCACATATAATAATAATTATATGATTGAGTGTGGTAAGTTTGAGGAATCAAAATAGGGTGGTGGTTAGATAGATGATCAGATTTAGAAGTAATTAGTGTTATTGATATGGTTATATTAATAGATATTGAGGTCTAATAATAATGGGAATCAACATATATAATGATTCATTCCAATGTATAAGTTTTAGAGGACATATTTAAGATAAAATCCATACAGGAGGTCTATGAAATGATGGTTTAGAGCATGATTATAGATAACCTCAATATGGAACAATTTTTATGGATCAATAAAGGGAATGATATTTTGATACACGAATTCAATTAATGGAAGATTACTGTAGAAAAATTTATTCAAGTGTGGGACAATATGGCATATATTTTTGATGACCACGTCATGGAAAACCCAAAAACGGAGGCCTCTTCTCTATAAAGTAGTTTATACAGTGGAATGTTTTATAGTAGAATAAAATATTATTTCAATACTTTGGTAATTTCATTTGTTGTTTATTGATTATAAATATTAAAATGGAAAGGTTTATTACTTTTCTCCTAAAATATATCCAAATAATAGAATGATAATTTTCAGTTGATATTGCGATGAGGATATATTGAAGAAAAAATTCACATATTGATATTGTTAGTATGAGTACATGGTGATTCCAGTCAGCATGACGAATGCCATAATGGTATTCATGGGAATCATGAACTACACATTTCATCATTTCATAAATTGGTTTGTTTTAGTATTCAACATAGATATCCTAATGTAGTTTTCATCTAAGGTTGTGAATTATAGACACTTAACGATGGTTCCAAAAACACTATAAGATCACTATAAACATGGATATATCAAGAAGTGTTAGTTCTAGATTTTTGAGGTCTACTTTTGGGGAAATTATGTCTCTGTTGATAGTGTAGTGATGGACCCAGCAAAGGTTGTGGTAGTGTTAGCTTGGGTTCCAAAAAACATGATAGAGATAAAAAGTGTCCTTGGTTAGGAAAAATATTATAGGATAATTATGTGTAATTTTTTTAGAATATTAGAACATTTGACATCTTTTACCCAATAGGGGTGACCATTCATTTGGATTGAATGGTTCTATCAAGACATTAAAGAGTTCAGATAGATAATAATTAGCTCCCACATCTCATGATTTACAAAAGAGGGTGTTGAGTGTGTTGTGTTTTCCAATGCCTTAGGTACAGTAATTGGTTTTTCTATATAGTGGTAGGATGTGATTTCTTAAGGGTTTGGATAGTGGAAATTGAATGAGTAGAACTACATGACATATGTTCTTGAGATAGAAGTGATATTATTCCCCCTAAATATGGGGTGAAACTATAGTAATGGTGATTGGTTAATCATCACCTCTTACCACAATAGTCTCAATTATATATTCTCTTAGAAGGGTCATGACATGAGACATAGTTTTCACTAGAGTTCCTCGAGGACTATGACTTCAAGATAGTATATACTTCTAGAAAAATAACATGGTGGAAGACACTATAAACAAAATACCTTTTTCTTAATTGTTGGATGAGGAATTAGAGATGTTAGACTACTTTCAATCGTCCTTAGTGGTTAACTATGTTTCTTCATATCATTACTCAATAGATATTACCCCCACCACTTTTACATCATTTTAGGGAAACTCTCCTTAGAGATATAGATTGTGAGTCCATACGTACTAAGATATCCATTGGATTTTCCCCCAAAGGATTTTCTAAAGGTTGGGATCATCTTATCTTTTACATAGAATGTACAATGGTACTTGTGATTTCTCAGGAGGAGTTGATGTGATACTTTCATATATCCTATTTATTGTTACATCATGATGTGGTAGTGATGTATAAATACATCCGAAGATAGTTTTGTCGGCTAGGAAAGAAGAAGTGTGTAATAGATTCTTTCTCACGATGCATTACATATCAACAGGTAAAGATTGTGAACCAGGTTCAAGTGGGATTACTTCATCACTTTGAGGTGGAATATTATAATTGATTTTAGATATCTATAAACTCCATTATAGGGTTGCCACAAATTTCGGGAGGATATGATCCCATATGGTTGATCATAGCCTAACTCTCAAAGTTAGACCACATCCTACCTATTCTAGAGTATAGTTCCTTGGAGATCTTGGGATTATTTAATTTGAATGATCTATTCTGACTCCATAGAGTTCCCCCGATGATAGTATCACGCCATGGTGCCTTATACACATCATGATTATATAGAGGAATACATGAGGCATTTTCGACTCAATTGTGTTTGATCATGGAGTTTCACCCTTGACTAAGTTCCAAACTAAGTGTACCATTCATGTTATGATATACATGATTCAGTATTTCATGCTATACTTTTTCTATAGTTGTGAGGATCAACAACAATTGGTGTTGTTTTTGTAAAAGAATAGTTTCAAGTTCACCTTATGTATGGCACCATTCCAATAATTAAATAGGAGACCCTATAGTTCAATACATTATTGGTATAATCTAGTTGATCCCACACTAATGGTCATAGAGTTGATCCAAGCTATGAAAGGTAAGGATCGTATCATCAACTAGTGGATGCTGACTACCAAGTTCCATACAAATTCCAATGCAGACAGATGGCATAGGCCTTTGGTATTCAGGGAGTGAGACCATGGGTTCTTTAATTTCTCACCTCAATGTGGATTATGAATATCTGAATGGGTTGAATGTTGTATCCCATGTTCATTGTCCCTTTTATAGATATTTTGTATGGTTTTCAACCCACCATACCACTTGGACCTACCACTATAGTTTGATCGAGTGAATGATATCTTCCTTGTGTCACAGATGAAGTGGTGTGTACAGGACATGTCTCATGTTATCGGCTAGGTGATAAGGATTTTTAGGATGGAGATATATTTTCAGGGTACCCAATAGAGATTGATCATTGGTAGGATATTATCATGTATTGATGAGTAATTAATTTGGTACATATCCAGTGTCAGTTCAAGAATCATCAAGTGAGAACCAGGGATTGGGAGAACCATATATGAGCTCAGTACCCACATATTTTTTAGTATTATCTTTCTATTTTATTAAACAAATGCTTTTTTTAGGGAGAATATAATGTCTTATTTTTTCATTTAATTATTTTAAATATAACTTGTAATATTTTTAGAGATAATCACATAAAAACATCATATTTCATGGCCCCGGTGAACCAAAAATTTATATTTAAAAAATAATAATTATATTATAATCAAACATGTGGATTTTTTATAAAAAAATATAATAACTCTTTAAAGGAGGGTCGGTTTAAAATCTATGTTCATTGATGAGTTTAGATCCGGGTTTTTTCCCTAGTCCAAACCTATCCTTGGAGTGCATTACATGCTCGTGTTGGGTGTAGCCATGGATGAATTATAATATAAATTAATTAGTATATTAATTTATTTATTCATTATGAGAATTTTTTTAGCTTGTGGTTAAATTAATACCCATATTTGATATATAAAATACCATTCTTCCACAAAAATGATCCCTAATGTGGGTACATTTCAAAATATTGTTTTAGTGAATAACATATTATTTGAAGCATAACTATTAGAAAAATGGATTCATATTTTTCTAGTAGATTCCTGATGGAATTATAGTGCTGAAATTTCATGGCATGGTATCGGATTTTTTGAGCAGTTTGATGATCGGATTAAAGATATTGGTTATAGAGAGCCACTGGATGTCCCCAAATCCTAGTTATAGGGGAAAAATTTGTTGTTGTAGTGAATGAATCAGAGGACATGTTATGTTCCACGGGATCTATAAAATCATGCACTACATAATGTGTAATATAAAATTATAGGTTGAGTGGGACCCTGGCTATAACACTGGGGTTTTCTTTGAAGAGATAATGAACATAGATCGTGTGGTCCCTAACAAATAATTTTGGGAATTTATATGGATGAATTCATTTTTTCTTATAGGATACATAGGCTTGAGATGATTTCATGTGATAAGATGTGTACTAAGACAATACCAAAGTATATTGGCACAACCGTAAGAACATGGGAACGGGTATAATGAAAGGGGAGGGTGTCATCTGACCAGTACACACTTTATAACCTCATTAGACACATTGTGAATTTGATGTATTAAATTCCATATGAAATGAAATACATGTCGTGCATCAATAATAAACATTGTGTACTCTTTTTTGGGTGTTTGGAGCCCATCATTCCTTTAGTTTTCATAAAATTTAGTTGATTATAATACCTTGTTTCCTTCCAAAGAAGGTATAGTGTTGCATCACATCCTCATCTTTGGATTGTTATCCAATCAATGGATTTCGTATCGAATGGATTCTGGTGTATCCACCTATGATATGGGGGTGGGGTCCTCTATGATTCCACAGTGGGGTTAGTGGTATTAGTTTGACAACTATTAATAGTGAATTGATCCCTTATCTTGTAAAAATATCCAGTTGGTTTTTTGGGGTCCCCTTGTAGCCTTGGGTGTGATCCCCAAACTGAATGATGAGATAGTCTGAGATCTAGTGACTACTTATAGAAGGACCAATTATATTGAAATCTTCGATGAGAATCACCAGAGAAATAATTACTCATAAAGTGAGTTCTCAAATAGGGAGTGTTAACTTAAATCCATGGATAGTATCTTGTCACTGGGATTATCCATTTAGAACACTATAGATTGGTTTTCTAATTTGATTATATATCTATTTTAATTATTTATTATTTTTATGAGATGGATACAATAAATTCATTATGACTAGTGACATCGAGGTGTCCTACATGGTATTGTTAACTCAAAATAATATAGTCACTTCCAAAACATGTCATGTCTTTTTCAAATGATGTCCCCTATGATGTTATCCAAGTAGGTCTAGGAGCAGGAGGTTCAATGTAAGGTTATATAGATTTAGGGGTTTTCGAGGTGGTTTCATTTGATAGTAGTCACCTCCTCCTGAGAATGTTGTAATCGATATTGTTTTTTTTTTGCTTTTGTTTGTCCCCCATTATCGTTCTTAGTGTTTTTTCATACTTTGATATGGGATAGATTTTGTTCATGAATTTATGGTATCAAATAATATTACTTTCATAGCATTATAAGGGCTTGGAGACCCATGCATGTGTACAGGAACATTGGGTTAATGCCACCTATGTATGGGTTATTTCTACTCGATGCTATTTTCCATCACCTAGCCTATTGGAGGCTTGTATAGGGTATCTACAATAGAATTATTGACTACAAGGTGAGCACCACTATGTCATGAAATGACATGTTAGTTAATCATAATGTAATACTATGTTAATCTAATGTTAATCCTCTATTAATCATTATCTAATGAATATTAAATCCTATGTCAATCACTAGTAAACCACTATTTTATCATTTAAATAAAATTAGTCAATAATTAGTTAATCAACCCTTAATCATTCGTTAATAAAGTTTTAATCATTGGTTAATCATTCTTTAATATTCTAATAATCAATTATTTTTTAACAGTGACTTAATAGTTATTTAATAGTTAGTTATTAGCTAGTAGAAAAATTAATTTTTAGTAAATTAATATTTTATTGTTAGTTTATCATATGTTCATCATTAGTTAATTTTATTTAATCATTATTTGATCAAATGTTAATCTTATATTAATCTTATGTTACTCATTATTTACTCATTATTTTTTCCTAATTTAATCATTTGTTAATCATTTGTTAACCACATCTTAATCATTAATTAATCTTTATTTAGTCCTCAATTAATCAATCGCTAACCATTTATTAATCACTAGTTAATAATTACATAACCATTTATTAATCACTCTTTAATTAATATTTATTATGTAGTTATATAAATTTTAATTATTATTTAATTGTAAATTAATCATTTGTTAATCATTAGTTTACCATTAGTAAATAAATAGTTAATCATTATTTGATCCTAAGTTAATCCTATGTTTATCCATTGTTAATAATTATCTCATCATTATTTAATAATATGTTAATTCTTTTTTAATCTTTAGTTAATCACTTCATAAATATTATTAAGGCCTAATATCATTAATAATTCATTAATCATTTTTTAAATATTATTTAATAGTAATTTATTATTAATAAATATTTAATCATTAGGTCCATAATATTTAATCATCATATAATTAATATTAATTAAAAATTATTATGTAATTAATTATTTTTTATTTATTTGTTAATTATAATTTAATAAAGATTACTTAATTAGTTATCTATTAGCTAATAATTATTTTTTCCAAGTAAATTATAAACTACAAAGTGATTCAAAATAATAATCAATTCATAATAATTATTCAATTTCTAAAACAAATTTTAATCTAATTACAAATTCTTCATTTCTAAACAAAATTAATTTACACTGTAATATTTACTAGAAATACCTTTTGTTTAACAATTACATCAAATTAACTAAAAAACTATGTAAATAAAATAATTAAAAGAACATAAAACTAAAAAAATAAATAATTAAATAAACAGTAAAATAAATTCGAAAAATAAAATTCAAAAGATAATTCGAAAAATTTTAATTGTTTTATGGACCCAAAAAGAGTTTTTGTCAAAAGGTGAAAACTAGGAAATTATTATAGAGATAGCGTACAAAATCTTGTGAGGTTTAAAGAGAGTGAGATGAAAATGTGAGGAGAGGGTGGGGGTGACAGTTATTATCTACCGAAAATAATTTCTCCATTTATTATGAGAATTTTTTTTTGGGTGGTAAAACATTTACCAAGTCATCAATCTAGGGAGAAGTCATTATGTTCTTCAATTATTTTCTCATTGATCAAAAAGTCATTAAGTGGCTGATTTCCTACAATATTTTTTCATAAAATATTAACCTGATATTATTTTTATATTATTTTTAAAAAGAATCATATAAATCCATTGATGCATTATCAAACACATGCCACCATACAAGTGTCGCTTCATTTTGGGTGAAATTATCACATGATTATTCACATATGGAGGTTCCCCTTAAATTTTTTATTTTTACACTTTTCTTCCCAATTTTATTTTCTTTACATGTAGAAAAGAGAGAGATCATTGGGGAAAATATGTAGTGTATCCATGCTTATATTCATTGTACATTTAGGTAACATGTTATAAAATAGAGTGGATATATCAATCATTACATGTAATCGATAAGGTAGAGGATGAAAATTATTGAGGATATACTTTAGTATTAATATCCTTGATTTCCATTCATGAGGAGAAACTAGCTACTTATTTCCTTCCATTCATTGTATGTTTTTATATATTATTTGTTATTTTATCCTATATATTTTATGTAAATAAACGTTTACATGTGTTTTATGATTATAATCATGGATATAGAAACACGTAATAAATCATGGTACATTTCACTATTGTAACCTCATTTAGTAAGAGATATAACATATATAGTCTCTTATTTCATTAGAGTCTATCCTTTCTATTTTTTCCCTTATATATTTATTTTTTACATTTACATATAACAATAATATTGTGGGTTTTTTTGTTACATTATTTAAGGTAAAATGTAGAATTAATATTGTAAATTATTGTGTTTTTTTCTTTTTTATTTTTCATTCACAAGTAATTTTAATCTTAATCATATCATCACAATTTTCTTTTTATTTATTCATTTTACAATCTTCATAAGAATAAATATATAAACTATTAGTAATCCTTTTGATCCTAATCCTCTTGTGTGGAGAATATAAAATCCCTAATGTAACGCTCTGACCCCAGTTACCCAGAGTTGGTGCATTACTTCATAACATTGGCATGATCACAAAAGATCAAGTCTCAAAAGACCAATTAGTTTAGTAGCCTTGGAAACACTAGATACATTCATAAATGTTACATTACATCATAAAGTGAAAAACTAAAATAACAAATGTCTCCATAGTTCACACTCATATCCTCTAATGACTATCCATGTAGGTCATTCATAAAATACCTCTTCACATCCTGTAAAATATTAAAACATTGAAAGGGGTGAGCTCAGATGATTAGTAAGGATAACAATATAGCGAAAGATTTTATAAATAAACATAAACATTTAAGGAAATTTATAACTAAAAAATCCTTTTAAACATGTACTTCAGCATAATATGGTAAAATAAAATGAAATAATGTCATTTACTTATTCATATGGATATTCTACTGGTCGAATATTCACATGCAATATCAATAACCACTTTCATAATGATGGAATGCATAATTCCAGACTATCATAACCACGTAGCCAAGGCCTCGTGCCAATACTACAAATAAGATTTTGTCAAGGCCTCGTTCCAAGACACTAGTTTGTCTCATGAGACCTACCGATGCATCGAGGAGCTATAGCGGGCTCCACCCGTCACTTATTAAGTCCAATGCATTCCTCATATGAACAGGATTAAATATATCGTAAACCATAACATAATTGTATCACATAAAACATGCATAAAGGAAACATAACATTTCCACATTTCAATCACAAGATATCAATACAACACATAGATATAATAAAAACACTTTCAAAACCATTTTCAATACCAAAATAAAATAAAATTAAAACATGATATTTATTTTTCATTTAAAAAAAGTTATGGCTTGTAGAGGAAGCCGAAACTAAAATAATGGTCATGGCGGTAGAGAAGTCGTTGTATCCACATATATACAACAAGAAAAACATTCCTTTTTTTGTTTAGTAAAACACTTTGTATAAAAAGATTCCTTTTGAATAAACGTAAAAGTCAAAGGGGTTTATACACCGTATAAAAGAAATTTGTGTATAAAACAAAATATGCCTCAATGAATGGAGATTGAGACAAAGTACCTTAAAAAGATCATTTTTTAAATAAAATAGATCTATTATGTGTATTCAGTATGAGTACACATAATGAAATTAAAAATACAAGATAGGATATAATAATATCATGACATAATTTGAAAGTATGAGATTAACCCAAAGAACAGAAATTGGGTTAAGAAGTTCCCTTACCTCGTGTCTGACTTTACTCAACCGCTCTTTAACCTCATGAATAATAAACTATAGTTAATATATACTTTCTTAAGAACATTTTTCAAGTTCATTATCCCTTTTATATCACTTATTACAATGTTACAAAAACTATGTAGTCATTTAAGTTAATAACGGTCGTTTTGTCGATCTTTGGTACTTGAGTCAAAAATAAACTTCTTATAATTACAATTTGTTCTTCTGGTAAAATATCCATTATATACAGAATTATATTCATGATTTAGATATCATATATATCATATATATCCATTATATACATGAATTTATAATATTACATAACATTTTGAGGTAAGAAATGAAATGCACCGTTCATGGAGACGGTAAGCTGTACGTACGCATGAACACTACTTTCATTTCTATTTTGTATTTAATGGAATGAAATTATAATTATAAAGGAATGATATAATTCCTGTATAATATCATATATAATATCATTTACTCCATCCTTTATACATACCACATATGGAATTAACGATTCAAATCACTTTGAGGGGGCGGTAGTCCGCACTTCCAAAAATGAAATTATCGCGTTTACCCATAATGGAAATCATAAAGGTATGAAATAAATGAGAAATACAGATTCATAAGAAAAATATAAGAATAATATATATCATATATAAATATAGTGACATCTTAATGGCCACCTTTGAAGGTGTTATATGAGTTTTGAACAATCATCGTTTCGTGAGGCAGAAATTCACCATCCACAGAAACAGTATGTTCTTTAACCATTAGATGTAGGTGTGTGTAAGTGTAGCTCGAATCCTTCTTATAACAACATCCTATTATATTGAAGATACTGTTTTTGTTACAAAATAAAAGAATAAAAAGAGTTTAAGGGGTTGGAGAAGCAAAATAAAACAAAATAACATAAGATAAGACATTACCTTAAAATTGGGTAACTCTTTTTTGATTTGAGGCAAAGGCTTCCTTGGGAAGAATTCTGCCCAAAGTGAGGCTTCTAGGAGTAATAGAGGGAAGTTGAGAGAGTATTTGGGCAGAGTTTGGCGAGCCAAAAGGCTCTGAAGGTGTGAGTAAGGTGGTATTGGTGGGGCCTTTTATAAGAGAAGAGGAGGGGCACTCTTGGAAGGTCATGAAATGTTACTTTATTATATAATGAGTTTCGGATTTTAAAGGTCCCACACTTATATATTTCGAGTATAAGGTGATAAGGGTTCTAAATATACTCATCCAATAGGTTTTTGACAAGTGTAAGTCTTAGATTTTACATTATCTTTTTATTTTATTTAAATCGTTAATTAATGAGGTAATCGCTGCATCATCATGGTGTCATAAATAATTTAATTTATTTAATGTCTAAAAATTATAAAAAAAATTATCATGATGTAGGAAATCATTTTATATTTCTAATTAATATTTATAGTCAAAATATGACTTGTATAACCCCATTTAAAAATTGGTTTAGTAAAATAACTCATGTTTGTGACATTTTTATTTTAACATTAAATAAAAAGTTTTTAATGTCATTTTCCTACCAAAGTGGCTCCATGGGGTCCCAAAGTTGACCCATGGATTGTATTAGTCGTCCAGGACTCATCAAATAGGGGTAGGACAAGTGTAAAGGTATTTTCATATTTTTATAATATCATTTTTACCTTAAAGTTTACTAATTACCTTTAATCGCGATTAATTAAACTTAAAAGTTACTATTCACAAAAGATTATTTTAATCCCATTCAACCACATTTTACTTACTAATGACAACCATGTATGTCGGATTTTTTAAAATCAACTCATAGAAGTGGTAATGTTTCATTTAAACGAAAAAACAGTTTTTTAACTACCACTTAGTGTTTTCACTATTCATCAAAAATTGATGTTTTTCAGAACAATGCCAAAATTTCACCCTAAGCTATAATTGATATTCCTAATTCAAAAATGATTTCTATTTTAAAAAATTCCAAACATATAAGTTGCATTAATTAATTTTATACCTAATTCCCGCTGTCACAACAAATAGCGTGTTTTTGAGAAATAATATATATCAAAAGATTGACAATTATTTATGTCCAATTTCAAAGTGAAATTAATTATAATGAACACCATTGGATAAAATGGTAAAAATATATTATAATTATACTTTAAAACCACTCAATAGTATAATTTATCAGTATAAATTATTTTGATTAAAAAAGTTGTTTTTAAGTATTTTTCACTATTCATAAAAAAATTGGAAGTTCTCAAAAAATTCAACTTAGGATAATTTCGATATTCCGAATCAAATAATGATATCCATTTTGAAATATAAAATATATATAATTTCAAAAAGTGGGTATTACTATTCATAATGGCTATTTTTATTGGTCGCGGTGTGTTAGAATCTCAAACTTGCATACAATGCAAGCTATGGCATTATTGAAACAGAAGCGTATTGTGGAAGCTCGGGGTGTTACATTCTCCCCTCATTCAAAAAATTGCGTCCTTACAATTTGAAATTTTTCTTTGAAAATAAAAAGTTGAAAATATAAAATACCTTTGTGGCAAACCCACATCGGAAATAAGGTTCATAAAAATATAACTTCAAAAGAAAGAATGATAAGTACAAAGGTCACCCGAGATAGCCCATACTAGGATTATATGAAAATATGGATATGGAAGAAAAACAAATCATCAAGGTCTAATGGAGAGTTATAGAAAACTGGATTAGGAGAAAGTTAACCATAAGAAATCACAAACATGTGATTGGTTAAATGGTCATTGAATCCCCAGTTGGAAAAGTTAACCGGAAATGTTTTTTTTTTAAGTTACCATTTATAAAGTTGAGGAATTTATTTAGGATATTTACTAAGAATGTAAGGTAATATACATACTTGTCATGTAGACTTTCATTCTTTAATAAATTTTTACCACAAACCCATCTTTCACTCTAAAAGGTAATAAAACTCAAAAATATTCTATTTATCATAATTGTATAAGGTTCCAAATATTAACACATACCATTTAGATTAGGAAAAATCCTTTGTAATAACCAGGGACTTCTTTTAGGCTAGTGGTAGGTAATAAAGGCCTGTCACACTATGGTTGTGGGTTCGATTCCTGCAGCTTTGTCCGAAGCGACGGGTTATCCCTTGACCTGCAGGTTGTCCTTTTCCTAAAAATATAGTATTATAATATTGTAAAACTAATCTTCAGAAATGTTTTAACCTTAAACAATACTATCCAAAGTTCAACTTAATCCATTCTAACCTTCATAGTTATCAAAAATACCTTTACCCAAGACTTTCTCTAAAAGGTCTCTAAATTCCAAAATCAATTGTAACATCAGATTCCTCAAACAAAGTAATGTTTCTCTTATTTTCACATACTAAAAATATGATTACCTTAATCATATTAAAACCTTAATGAAACCAAAAAGTAGTGCAGTACAATCCGTATATATATATCGCATTATTCTTATAACTAGAATCTAATCCTTGAGTCCAAAAGCACCAATACATTAATTATTCCACTTCAACTGTAGTAACAGCATAAGATTGTCCTTGATCCCTTGTGCTTTTCTGAGGTAAGTTTCCCTGACGCTTAGGACATTCATTTGCATAATGCCCCATTTCCCTAGAATTGTAGCATTCAACATTGAAAGCCTCTTTCTTTCCCTTGAAATCACGCGCCTGGTGACCTTTTTCTCCACATTTATAACAAACTCCCATTCCTTTTAGGCAAGTACCAGGGTGATTCTTCCCACAATTATCACATAATAGAAAATCCTTCTTTCCCTTATTTCCATTTCCATATTGATCAGAATATATCTTCTTTTCTTGCTTTGCTTTAAAGTCATAAGACTTAGAGAATTCATTTTCCGTCTTGATGGCACACGAGAAAATATCTTTGTACGACGAGAAGGTTTGTCAGACTAATGCTCGATGGAGAAATGGTTTTAACCCATCAAAGAAATGATCAATATTACTTCTTGGGTTACGTATATAATCTTCAGCATGCCTTGCTAACCTTGTAATGTTAGCCTCATACTTTGCGACATTCTCATCCTCCTTCTACCTCAGACTCAAAAATTGCCTTTCCATATCTGGTCGATGGTCATGTGGAAAGTATTTTTCTAAGAAAATTTCCTTAAACTCCCTCCATTCCATACTTGATACTTCTTCATCTTCCTTTGTATTTTGAATCAGCGACCACCATTGATCGGCATCTCCTGTGAGGCGGTAGACTGCCATGACAACCTTCTCCCTTTCTCTACTCCCCAAGGCGTGGAATATTTTCTCTAAGGAGTTTATCCATTGCTCAACTAATAATGGATTTGTACCCCCATTAAATTCTGGCAGTTGTTTCCTCATGAAGAGGTCTAACATTGATCCTCCACGTTGCGGATCAGGGTGCTCTATACGAGTAAGGTTATTATTCATAACCTGAGTGAGTTGTCCCAGTATGGTAACAAGTTGATCATCACCAGTTGTATCTCCAGATCCACAATAATTATCTTGAACAGGAGGGAAATCCCTACACGGAGTGTGTACATTGATACGGTTTCCATTCCTTCCACTAGGCACCATTTCTAAACAATGGCAAAAACTAGATTAGTTTATGAATTAAAATACATAATTCCATACTTGTAAAACAATTAACATAAATTGAACTATATATGGATATAATCTATAATCATAAAAAAAATTTCTTTGAGGAATTATGTACTCATAAGCCCTTCATAATGGTTTGCAAAGAAAATGATAATTATCCTAAGCATATCCCCCGGGTGTGTCGTAACCAAGAGTGCAGTAAGGCCCGTTGTTGTGCACCAGTTCCCGTTCGAATCTAGATCAAAGCGGTGTTTTTGGGTTTTACCCCTAGGTACATCTGTGCCAGAGCCGCCTCTACCTGCTCGTATCCAGACAGGGATGTATTGCTCGGAAAACTCACAAAATCTCTATAATACCAAAATTCTAGGTAGTTATTCTATACTAATCCTCAAAGTCTATCTTTGGGCTATGTGTTCTAATCAGAGTTTATCTAAATCTAACTTCCAAGGTTAGTACTAAACTGCCTCTGATACCAACTGTAACGCCTCGACCCCTGTTACCCAGAGTCGGTGCATTACTTCATAACATTGGCATAATCAAAAAAGATCAAGTCTCGAAAGACCGATTAGTTTAGTAGCCTTGGAAACACTAGATACATTCATAAATGTTACATTACATCATAAAGTGAAAAACTAAAATAACAAATGTCTCCATAGTCCATCCTCATATCCTCTTCTGACTATCCCTATGGGTCATTCATAAAATACTTCTTCACATCCTGGAAAATATTAAAACATTGAAAGGGGTGAGCTCAGATGCTCAGTAAGGATAATAATATAGTGGAAGCTTTCATAAATAAACATAAACATTTAAGTTAATGTATAACTAAACAAAAGCCTTTTAAACATGTACTTCAGCATAATATGGCAAAATAAAATGAAATAATTCCATTTACTTATTCACATGGATATTATACTGGTCGAATAGTCACATGTAATATCAATAACCACTCTCATAATGATGGAATTCATAATTCCAGACTATCATAACCACGTAGCCAAGGCCTTGTGCCAAGACTACAAATAAGATTTTTTCAAGGCCTCGTGCCAAGGCACTAGTTTGTCTCATGAGACATACCGATGCATCGAGGATCTATATCGGGCTCCACCCGTCACATATTAAGTCCAATTCATTCCTCATATGAACAGGTTTAAACATATCGTAAACCATAACATAATCGTATCACATAAAACATGCATAAAGGAAACATAACATTTCCACATTTCAATCACAAGATATCAATACAAAACATTGATATAATAAAAACAATTTCAAAACCATTTTCAATACCAAAATAAAAGAAAATTAAAACATGATATTTATTTTTCATTTTAAAAAAGTTATGGCTTGTAGAGAAGCTGAAACTCAAATAATGGTCATGGCGGCGGAGAAGTCATTGTCGCCGCATACACACAACAAGAAAAACATTCCTTTTTGTTTTTTAGTAAAACGCTTCGTATAAAAATATTCCTTTTGAATAAATGTAAAAGTCAAAGGGTTTTATACACCGTATAAAATAAATTTGTGTATAAAACAAAATATGCCTCAATGAATGGAGATTGATACAAAGTACTTACAAAGATCATTTTTTAGATAAAATAGATCTATTATGTGTATTCACTATAAGTACACATAATGAAATTACAAATAAAATATAGGATATAATAATATCATGACATAATTTGAAAGTGTGAGATTAACCCAAAGAACAGAAATTGGGTTAAGAAGTTCCCTTACCGCGTGTCCCACTTGACTCGACTGCTCTTTAACCTCCTGAATAATAAGCTATAGTTAATCTCTACTTTCATAAGAACCTTTTTCAAGTTCATTATCCCTTTTATATCACTTATTACAATGTTACAAAAACTATGTAGTCATTTAAGTTAATAGTGGTCGTTTTGTCGATCTTTGGTACTTGAGTGAAAAATAAACTTCTTATAATTACAAGTTGTTCTGGTGGTGAAATATCCATTATATCAAGAATTATATTCATGATGTAGATATCATATATATCATATATATTCATTATATATATGAATTTATAATATTACATAACATATAGAGGTAAGAAGTGAAATGCAACTTTCATGGAGACGGTAAGTCGTACGTACGCATTAACGCTACTTTCATTTCTATTTCGTATTTAATAGAATGAAATTATAATTATAAAGGTATGATATAATTCCAGTATAATATCATATATAATATCATTTACTCCATCCTTTATACATCCCACATATGGAATTAACGATTCAAATCACTTTGAGGGGGCGGTAGTCCGCACTTCCTAAAATGAAATTATCACATTTACCCATAATGGAAATCATAAAGGTATGACATAAATTAGAAATACAGATGCATAAGAAAAATTTAAACATAATATATATCATATATAAATATAATTACATCTTAATGGCCACCTTTGAAGGTGTTATATGAGTGTTGAACAATCATCGTTTTGTGAGGCAGAAATTCGCCATCCACAGAAACAGTATGTTCTTTAACCATTAGATGTAGGTGTGTGTAAGTTTAGCTTGAATAATTCTTATAACAACATCCTATTATTTTTAAGATACTTGTTTTGTTATAAAATAAAGGAATAAAAAGTGTTTAAGGGGTTGGAGAAGCAAAATAAAACAAAATAACATAAGAGAAGACATTACCTTAAAATCGGGTAACTCTTTTTTGATTTGTTTTCAAGGATAATTTCACCACATTATTTTTAGATGCATATATTGTAGTATCCTATATTGGTATTAAAGATAATATTTTTGGGAAAGGCTATAATTTTTTTAATTATTTTTCACAGATAAGGAACTATGAGGGGGTTACAAATGAGTCTTATACTTTATTAATAGAGATTATACATGAACGTCTCATTATGAAAAATTATTTTCTATAGGATTCATATAAACAATAGATTCTATAAATTTAATATGAAACCTAGAAATTTAATTTACAAAACTATAGAATCATTTTAAAAAATATTTATTAGATCTATATTATTTTAAATTAAAAGTCTTGATGAAGATAATTTATATAGTGTATGGAATATATTTCCGACCCCTTTGGGAATTTAATTCTTTGTTACTATCTAAGAAGATTAAAAAATAAAATTGTATGAAGGTAGTGGCTAGGGTCTGGAATCTAATGGGGTTAGTCAATGAAAGGGTTATTATAACAAATTTTATTAATGAAATTAAGGATGTAAGTTATTTTAAGATTATAAAAGTTTATCCTTATGGGATATCATGTCACATTAAGTGGTTATATCTTTATATGAATAAAAAATGGTTTTGGATTCTATATAATTTCATGGACCCCAACTATGATTAATTTAATGTATTTAGAACCTATATATTTTCATTTAGAGTAGATTTAGGGTGTAGTTTTGGGTTTCACTCCATTTTGTGTTCTTAATACATTTTCTATAATTTTTTTTTTAGGTGTAGTTAGTTGGGAGGAGAAATTATATCTATTATAGGTCATAAAAATATTTTTTCCCTTGGGGGAGATATTTTAGGTATATTATATTCAGATAGAGAGTGTCTAATTCTCTGTGTGCATTTTTGTTATGGTTATGTGAGTTTTCTTAAGTTCTATTTTTTATACATTATTTTTTGAAATAATCATTTATGGAATTTGAAATATGTTTCCCATAATATTATAAGTGGATACATATTCAATCACTATTAATTTTAGAGGTAAAAATTAGTGATTCTATAGATATAAAGACAACATAATAATTTGAACTCAGGTATATAAAATGGTAAGATCATCATTTATAGTATCTTATAACATGATGAAATTTTTATCATGTTTAGTAATTATCTTAAGGTGTAATTGGTCAATGATTTGTCACATAATCTTAAGATAAGGACTTAGTTAGTGTATAGTTCTACAAGATTTAGTTAATGTCAACCATGGGATTTTTTTTTTATGTTGTCAAAAATTTCATGAACCAATTGATAGGACAATTTAAAATAATTCTTTATCTATATTATAATTTTAATTATAAAGGTATATATTTTTTAATTTTTAATTTTTTGTTTCCAAATAAATTTTATTTTATTTTTTTTATATTATCCATGAAAGTTTATTTACAAAATTATCCATTAAATATCCACGAATAAAGGTTTTTCCAATTATATTACACATGTTTATTGTTTTGTTATATTTCTTATTTCTATTGAATAATTTCATCAGGGTATTTCTAATTATAAATTTTTTTGTAATATTTTTATAGGCATGATTTTTTGTTCAATTCTTATTAGTCATTTTTTCATCTTCCATATTTTTTGTATTCTACACATGGCCCTTAGTTTTTCTATTTATTTAGTTTATCCAAAAAATCTGAGGCTATTGGTGAATTTTTTAGTGTTTTTCACAACATGAGACATTTCCTATTTTATATGTCTCATTTTGTTGATTCATTACCATCACATTTAATATTTTGGATTTTGATCAATCATTTTTATTAGATATATCTTCGATATGGTTTTATTTATCCCTATAAGAACACATATTCATTAATATCCAAATTTGATGCATTTCCAAACAAAATCAATCATACTATTGTTAATTAATTTGGGAAATAATTATCAAAAACCTACTACTTTACTAATGTTAACCTTTTTCGGCTCAGTTTGTAACTTTTATACAAACATTTATTTTAGGAAAATAGAATGGATAAATGTAGGAAGAAGGTAGTATGAGGTGGTGTGTTGGATCTTTATTATATATTTTAGAGATAGTACTTGTGATTTTTTATAATAGAGATCTACTTCCTACTATATGAGTTAAATTGTAAGGGGTGATATTGATAGAAGATATTATTTGGTGTAAACTATTAATATAATCCATTATTGAGGTGAAAAAAGGTTTCTATTATAGTCTTGGATCTGTTAGTATTTATATGTTTGTATATTTTTTCCCGGTATATATGTTTTATAATATTATTATATTTTTATTGTGTGGTATATTTTTTGGATGATAACATACACCAACTCCTCTAGTAAAAATTGATTATTTCCACGATGTTTTTTGAGGTATATACCATAAATAGTTTATTAAGGTATATTTTTCTTTCTCTTATGATATATAACATTCATTTTTATCTTTTATTTTCATAATATATAGATACTGGGATTGTTTTAATTTCAATTCTTGCCAACCCAATACTAGAAAATGAATTTAAATACATGTGTTTGGTTGATTTTACAATTTTGTTTCAAATATAATGTGAATTGTGATTTTTTATTCTATTTTTCATTTATTGTTAATATATTATCAAATTAAAAAAAATATTATATAAATAATTAATATAATCCATTAATTAGTTTCATTGATGTAGAAGAAATACATACTCTAATAAACTCCTCCAATTGTTATTAGTGCCTTCAATGTTTATTAATAGAGTTTTTGTTCTTTGAAATATAAACATTCGATGAGGAAAATGATTTGAATATTTATAATAAAATATATTTATTTATTTATACTTTAATTATCATATTTATTCCCATATGGTTTTCAGAACAATTTTAACACTCTATTCATTAATGTGTCACATTGGGACATACTGCAAGTGAAAATTTGGCCATTGTGGAACTATGACATTGTCAAATTAAAAAAAATAACTCAAACATTACATGATATAGATTCCTTGAACAACAATTTGGTTTCAATTAAACTAGAAAAATATGAACATCATAACCAAGAGTTCATATCATTAGGATAATTTATAATTAATTTAAAGCATAAAAGTAATGATTGACTTGATTTTTGATCTCCTCATTCATTGATGTTATTTATCTTTAAAACTAGATTGGTGTAACATCATTGTATTGTGAGGATCCAAAGAAGAGAACCTTTACAGGTGATCCACACATACATAATTGATCTCTGAGTAACATTGATTAAATAATTGGTGTTATCATGTCTGGTTGGTTGTCTTTCATTTCCCCTTCATTTATTCTAATTCATTCATTCCCTAAGAAATCTCCTCTATTATTATAGTTATTGAGTGGAAAGGGAAGTGTGAGATCATGAGAGTAAATTTTACACACAATGATTAACCTCTCAAAAATTGGAATCACAGTCTATAAGTGGAAGAAGGTCAATGTTTTAATTCCAATTAATTTCATAAATTACCTTAATAATGAATTAATCCTCAATAAATCCCATGTCATGTAAATAATAATAATAATAATATTTAATTCTATAACACTAACTAACCACCCATTGATGAATATTATTTATAGTTAACTATATAAGTATTTATGAGGGGACTAACAATTGGGTTGACTCGCCCTCCTTGGAATTTATTTAATTCTTCAATAAATTTCCTATATAAATATTATATACACAGTTTGCTGAAAAATAATTTTGTTATAATTTTTACTAACATAGAAAAATTATTTATTAATAATTTTTTTTATTAATAATTAATTTTTTATTATTTTTTTAATAACAAAAAACAAAAATTATTTTTTAATAAGTAAGTAAATAAATATAATGTAAATAATTATGAGAATAAAATATTTACTTCAATATCTACATAATTTAAAAAATTATTTATTAATTAATTAATAAAAATTTATTACCTAGAGAATAATAAAATATAAATAAATATTTTTCAATTGCATAATTAAACAGTTACCATGAAAATAAATATTTTTTTATATTCTTGATCAGTAAATTTGGAATAAAAATTACATCTATGTTTTGAGAATAATATTTATTCTGAATGTCAAATATACATAACATTTAACTTAGATCGATATAAAAACATTATGTGTCTCCATATAGGTGTCTTCATTTGTGATAGTAAGTAGTAATTCATAAAGTCCAGTATTATTATCTTGAAATGGGAAAAGACACCCACAGTGAAAGATGATATGTCGCAACAACAAAAAACACATATGAATACTCAGTGTGTAATATATGTTATCTCATCCAGAAGGTTTCATAATAATTTCATTAGGCTACATTGCTCATAATAATTTTAGTGAATATCTAAAAAACAATCAATGTCCATTTTCCATTGAATTTTATTCAATAATTTCATCATAATAAAATGGTTGATATATTAACTCCCATAAATATAGAAGGGAAAAAACTTCATTGTCTTATTCATTAATAACTTATAATTTATGACACACCCAACATACCAATGTTCAGGGTTAACATATGTCATCATGGTTTATAGAAACAAATCAATGTAAACAAGTAATTATATGTAATAATATTCTTAAATTCTAAGGATCGTTACACACATTCGTAGACATGAATATCTAATGACATAAAACATATATAATTCCTACCGGTGGGACTGCTCTCATAATATATCATCATAGAGAATACCATGTGTCAACTTCATGTGATGAAGTCTCAACCATTGATGAGTACTCACACCTAATAATGAACGTACATTTTCTTGAGTTATATATTTGTATCAGAATATAGAAAAATATTTTCGAATTTCATCACTGAACATCATGGTTCTCATCCTAGTAGAAAACTACTATGATCATTTTAGTGTCATTCATATTCAAATACATTACCACATTAATAATACATAGAAGATCGATTAAGATGTGATAAGGTGTTTATTAATAATCAAATTCAATAGAATATAATAAATCTAAAATACAAAGTTGATGGTTCAAGTGAACCAACTTCAAAAGAGTATTACTTGCACTAGATCCAACTGTTAAAAAAAATTTAGTTCGTTAGTTCTCAAATGTTAAATATGTGTTACTAAGTATATTTATTGCAAATTTCCCAACCGTTTTATTTCCTGGATATTTTTAGTTTATTTAATTTTTGTTTTGAATAATCTATTTACTAGAGCTTAACTCCCATGAGAAAATCCATTTTATAATGATATCATCGGGTATCCACCTCTTATTACTTTATCAATGACTGACCTTCATGATTAATTCTTTATTAAAATATTTTCTTAACAATGAAAAAACACATAATATTGGTATAACCCATAAAAGTAACATGATCTTTCTAGACTTTTTATACTACATCAAAAGTCACAACATACATAGATATTATAAACATAGAAAATATAGGCTATAATACGTAGTCATAAAATATTACCTTAGACATACTATGACCCTAGATCAAATTTCACTAAATAGAGAATAAATTTTAATTCCCTTGATCCCATGTATTTCCACTTATCTTAACACTAGGAACTCTTCAAAATCTACTTACTTGAGTGATGTGAGGAAGTATTATCTACTTGTTTGTGTAGTTTGTTGGGTTCAGTTTGATATTCACCTGTAATACGTCATGCCTCAGAAATATCAAATTTATTGCATGTGATTTCACAAGTGATAAATTTATATCACTTATTATTTTAAAAAAAAATCATCATTAATACATTCCTATGTCATTTCATTTTCCATTTTAAATAGTATATTCTACAAACAATTCAATCAGGAAGTTTACCAAATTTATTTGGAAATAATTTTTCAATATGTTTACTATTTAATAATTTGTAAAACTAGTGCATCTATATTTTTAAAAATTGTTCCTAAGAACATATTTTATACATTAAAACATTCTTTGCAAAATTAATGCCTTGATTTTAATAAATAGAAATGATATAACATTTTATCCACTATGTTATTAACATATATATCATGAAAAACATATGGAACTCACTAACCTATTAGACACATAGTTCACTTCTTCTTTTCCAATTTAGTATTCTATGATAACTATGAATGATTTAATCATAAATGAATCTATGTAATTTTCATATCCTAGTTATCATTATTGATATAAACCACAATCAATATCCTATAATGAATATCATATAATTATTATTTAACAAGTAGAATTCAAAAAAAATTACATGATCAATTATATATTGGATTACACATAGACTAATCCTTTCAATAATATATAATGTTTTATCAGTACCATCTTTTATAGTCTATTTATTGTTTCTCTTGAATTCTCACAAGAAATATCATGTCTTAGAAACATCCAAATATGGTGTCTCAAAATCATGATACCTAGAATCCATTACTGAATACATATATAAATTTCAATATTCTCATGTTTATAGTTATTTTTAATTTATATGAATTTTCACTATAAATGATTAATATATGTATTACCCACCAAATTGAACATAAACCACCTCCATTCTTATGACATCCTACATTTTATGTGACTCCAAAACTACTCCTCCCACATAAGCTTAGTGGAGTCCATTATTCATATGAAAACTCATGTTTATCCAAAGACATAACTAATATTGAATATTTCCTCTCCCACTGTATTTGAATGATTTAGGTTTCCCTTACAGAAACATAGTCACTCTAAACAAAATTTATTATATATAGTGACTATATAAATATTAATTGAGATTCACTAGGTGTTTGATATTTATTTTCTCCTAAAAACTAGATTTCAAAAAAAAGAACAAAAACTTGAGTTTTTGACATAATAGATTCTAATAATATATAAATTGATATTATATCCATTAGTCAATATAGTTTTCATATGTTAAGTTACTTCACAAAAATATCTAAAACATTCCTTCGGTGAATTTAAATATATATCAGAATCATCATTGATGTTTCTTTTTATAACAACACAATACTTTTATATATAATAAAATATGGATTTTGTAATACCTTTATTCCATATGTATATAATCAATGATTTATTTGATATATGTTATCTGAAAAAATGTTTTGAAGGGTCCCTTATCATTACCTATTGCACTCATTTACTTATATAATCATTTCTAAAATTTTGTAATTGAATATCATAAAGATTATCAATTTTCATGTAACATTAGAATAGTTTATATGGCCTTACTGAGTTATCTGTAATATATTTATAACATACTGTTATTTCTAAAGGTTTATTTGTACAAAAAATGATAAGTATGTGGTTGGTATACATAGTATTATAGTTCAATAAAAATTAACACACCTTTTCTATATATATTCAAGTCAAATACTATGATTTTTTATTGAAAAGTAATTATCTTGGAACCATCATGTATATAATTTATACATATCTTACTAATTTATTTCATATGGATAATTATGATTCTAGAGTTTTTTAACTAGTAGTACTTTATGAAATACTATAAGAATATATTTTACAAATATTAAATAATTTCCCTTTATGTATAAAATAGACACTAAGATAAATATTTCTCTAATACTAACTATACAAAATTTCATTGATTGAATCATTAGACCATGAAATTTATAATTTTTTTTCTTTTCATTACTGATATAGGAATCACCCCTATTGATTTTCTTTAAGAATAAATAGTAATTATTATTATTTATCTACTTATATGGATCATATATTTTAAATTCATAGATGTTAAAATGTATAGTTATAAATTATATCAAAAAAACATATATAATTATGAATATGGTTGATGTAGAATAATTTGATTATTTCATCATCAATGTATCATAATTATTATTCAATGAACATTCTTTACAAAACAACTTAAAATAGCCTCTTATTCATTTCATTCCTCATTAACCTTTTTTATCATCAATGGATGTCTCAAGTTAATTATTGAATATAAAATGGTTATGGGATTTTCTATATTTTTATTTAGTAAATAAGGGATAAGGATACTTTTTCTATAAAAACATTATCTTTCTGATGAAGCAGTTTCAAAATATTCTTGATAACTTTATCAAAAATATTCATCTAGTCATGGATGAATTAACTTAACATTGGTATTCAGGATTAAAATATTATATTAATAAATAATTTCAAATCAAAATGGAAGTACAATATTGTCAACATATCATTTTATACTAGAATATTGAAGACATGATTAGTAGATTATTGGAATTTTCCAATTTACACTAGTGATGTGTAGTGATAATACCATCTATATAATGTCTCACACAAGATATATTTAGATCAAGGGCAAAGGAGTTAAAGGTGTAATAATTCATGTCCTGATGTTTCATTATTATCTCTTCATACATAAAAGATTATTTGATGTAATAATATAAGAAGAATCCTTCTCAATTCTCATATTGACATCTTTTTCACCATCACCCTCTTAATATGTTAGTAGATTAAAAATTGGGAATCCAATGGATGTAAAATAAGTGTAAAACATCTATGAAACTATGGAAATGTGTTCCTATAATGAAATTTCCTTTTTATGGAATGGTTGTAGTGTTTTTCATGGTTTCACATTACATTTTTTCAATAATACTTAATCCAATGTATTAGTATTTTATAGTATTACCAAAATCTGTGAGGTAAAATAATCTAATTATTTTATTAATTCTATAAATATTTTTTAAAGTATAAAAGTCCTTCACCATTGAAATCATAAGGTTATATCAAGTGTGAATTCTAGTGAAACATATCCATATTTATATTTTATAAACTAACAATGTCCCTGAAATTTATGATAATGTATTTTGGAAGTCAGTTCTTCAAAATGTGGGTTTGTAGTTCCTTGATCGATTGAGTATATCCCTTAATATGAAAATCCATAATAGGTTTCCACAAAAAAATCCTTAAAATTTTTATGGCACAAACTAAATCCATTAAACCTAATATAGATTATGTTAAGTAAACCCACTATCATTTTTGAGACATTTAGATAATTAAAGATTCCCCTAATTTAGGTCAGAACTAAAACTTTAATAAGGGGTCTATCTTAACTTGGATAATATATGGAAAATAGTTTGATATTAACTTAATGAATTTTATTGATTATATGTAATCAGACCTATTTTATCCATTTCCATGTTTTTTTAATATTAACTATAATTTATTGAATAACTATGTACTAATGAAATATATATACATGATCCTTTTATTTTATTTTCTTATTTTTATATTAATCCATCTGTATCATTGATGAAATTCATTCTTACATAAAATAAATCATGAATTAGATAAAAATGAAATAAATAAATAATTTTTGAATTATGAGATTTAACTAGAATATTTATTCTTTATTATAAAACAAACAAAACATTGACCCTAGGAAAACACTACTCAAGTGGATCTTTTCTCAAGTTGTATCATTCCACCTCTATATTGTGTATATCCTTTGATTACATTCACCTATTCTATATCTTGACATACTTCATGATCCATGGATATTATTTATTAAAATACTTTCACATCATACAAATGTTATGGGAATAATAGAGGGTTTATAATAAAGGGACAATTGGAACACATACCCATACATAGTACGGAGGTATAGATTACTCATCAAAAATCATTTTACTTTAATGAAAAAATTTGTAAAAAATATAATAGAATAATTTAATTAAAATTAACCATAAAAATAAATAGTTTATTCTAGGCTCATGATCACCAATTTCCAATATAAATTCACATTTAAAATTAAATAGAAAACATTAATTTTGATTTGTTCTATTAGTAAGATAAATTCAAGTGAATTGATATGATTAAATATTTGATTAATAAAGCTATTCATTTATCTTAATATATATCCAATCTATCCTAGAGATAATTATATTCTCCTATTTAAAATAAATTATATATATTATATTTACATAATATAAATTATGTGCCCTACTTATACTTAAATGAAACATGTTATGTACCCATCTAAACCACCTAACATAATTCTTTATGTATACATTTAACTCACAAGAAATTTTACAATAATGACATGAGAGATAATCTCCTTGAGTGTATGATCAAAAAATGAAACATGATACACATGAAAATTACACAACATTTATTGACTTAATACAAGTTTAATAAACATATTTAATGGCTTTTCATGACATGTGGTTCTAAATTTTATACTAAAATTAATTACTCATTTAATATCATTTGAAATCTTTCACATGCAATAATATATCAAAAATGGACTCATAGACTCATGTAAATTAGTTTTTATGTGTAATTAATTAATTTAAATTCCACAAAAATAAATTTATGTGGTTTATACCCATAATTGGTTTGTATTCCACAAAAATGGTTACTAATTAATTATATCATGTGTATTTAACTATGTTAACTTTTAATTAATTACGTGAGATGTGAATTAATTACGAAACATAGAAATTAATTAAAACACATGTGTATTAATCACATTTTATATATATATTAGTAAATTTTTATGTGAATATGTTACAACACATGTGAAATAATTACACATTGTATGAATTAATTACATTGTATAGTAATTAATTATGAAATCATTAAATTAATAACATTGTGTATAAATTAATTACATTGTGTCTGTATTAATTAAATCATATGGGTATTAATTACACTGTATATATATTAATCATTCCCTATGTTATGTAATTAATTACTCTACATCAGTTATCCAAACAACCATTTTGTCATGTCGAGTTCCACTGTGTGTTGGAGGTTACGAATGTGTAACCATGAAAACTATATAAATCATTCATATGGTTCATTATAAGATATTCATTTATTTTTAAAAGGTTTTGTTCTATATGAACTTTAATTAATAAAGGTCAATAATATATCACAATAGTATGATTAAGAGAAAACATTTCATTAAATAAAAACTATTTTTTAATTAAATAAATTATCAATAATAAGTAAATAATTATAAATTCAAAAATGATCTCATTGGTACCAATTTTTAGTTCTAAATGTAGCAGAATATCCTATTAGACAATTTTTCAACTTGGATTACATCACATTCAAATTAAAACACATAACAGACATGGATTAGATTCCAATAAAAATTAAATTTTTCCAACTAAACTGAAAATTTATGAATGTTAGATCTAACAGAGGACCTTTTCATGTTAATGTATAATTAATTTAACACATAATAAGTAATATTTCCTTGATCATGAGAACTTTTTTAATTAATTATGTCTTACATTCAAATTGGATTTGTTAAACATCTTTGCATTGTAAGGATCCAATGTGGATGCCCTCTAAAGGTGATCTGCATGTGGTTATTCATTCTTCAAACCATTCATATACAACATTGGGAGTTTTGTTGGTGGATTTATATTCATGCATTATATTCCTTTATCACTTTATATTCCATTTTGGTTGAAAGGATCCCCATTTTTCATCTCAGTCTTGAGAGGAAAAGAGGAGCATATAGACCTTTAGAAGTAATGTTGTGCACAACATTTAACCTCTCTGATTGACATATAAATCTATAAATACACCTATGTCTTGGGTTTAATTACAATTAATATCAAAATATACATAAAGTATGTATTAATCCATAATAAATCCCATGTCATTTAAATAATATAATTATTATTATTTTATTCCATCGTTTGAAATAACCCATGAAATGAGAATTGTTATTCACATTTTGTTAATTAAATATTTATCTCCAGACCAATAAGTGGGAATGATCATACTTATTGACATTTTTTAAAATTCAAAAATAATTATAATCAATAAATATTGTTTTCATCTTTTGGAAAATAAAATATTTTTTTTAATATTTATATAATTTAAAAAAATATTAAAAAATATTAATTTATCACCATGTGAATAACAAAATATAAATATTATTCATTCAATAAACAAATAATTTAATATTACATTAATAGACTAAGGAATAAAATATTTATATTAATATTCATGTAATTAGATAAATTATATATTAATAAATAAATACTTTTTATTACCTTGTGAATAATAAGAGATAAATTAATAATATATATTTTTATAACTAAATAATTTCCATGTAAGAGTTACTAGCACAGACTGAGGATGATGATATAATATCCAAGATCAACATGATATTTCTTCCGAATGTTTAAAAGGGAAGACTATGTTAGAGACTGCGACTTCAAAGAAGGTTAAAAATAAAAGTGTTCACACAAATAAGGAGAAAAAGCAAGATACTCCAGATAATGGAATTAAGAATATCTGCACTTCCAAGTCTAATGAATAACTGAAAATTTATTATGATGATGGACCTTCATTTGAATTGATGTAGTAAAAATATTACTCATGTTTTACTCATGACTGCTACACACTTATAGTTGCAATGGGGTCTTGATATAACCCAAATCCCATAAAAATCAAGTTATGAATTAAAGGGATCCTTGTACCATGATACCTCATAGAGAATCCAAGGTGGGAAGTGGAGTCAAAGTTATGCGTGAAACTGATGAAAGTGATCTAAATGATCCTAAAACACTACAAGGTTAGAGTTTGATGAACACCAGCCCCCTGTTGAAAATTTACTACAAATACAGCTCTCCTCTACTACAATAGTTGGACCCAAATATGTGTGGAACAACTTGCATTATATTAGTTTTCAAACTCATACTGGAACATACATTTGATTTCATAGTAAGATTATTCGACACCCTGTTGAGGTATCACCCCTTGATTAATAGTTTCTGGAGAGGACTGATGTATCCAACAAAAATAAAGGGTTAATACCTATCTAATTAAATTCATTCTAGAGTAGGATGGAAAAAATAATATTAGTATTTTTAATTCTCTTTACATGACTGCTACCACTAGCAGTGGTGATGATGGGAAAAAGAAAGATGGAGCCTCTAGACATAAAATCATGATGACTATTTTTGTAGAGGTTTCTTAGAATGTTAGAGATGATATGTGGATTCAAGCCAATACTTGGAAGAGGGGATGACATCCTCATGGTAGGGGTGGATGAATACCTCACAATAGTATGTGCACACACTCTAGAGAGAGTTAAAGACCCTTGTTCTTGTTTATTTCCTGGTACTCAGTGGTTGGGTATGTTCCTCCTCCAGTTACATTTATTTATTAATAAATAGTCCTTTTGAGAATCAACCCTTTAAAAGATTACTTCTAAGTCTAGAGAATAATATCTATTAAAAAAATTATATATAAATAAAATTTAACTCAGATCTAAGGATATAATTTTTTTATGACCAACCAAGAATATTTCATAATGGAATTATGTGGGATTTCTTAAACTCCAATATTATTATCTAGTACTGTGCCATGGAACACAAAGCGGAAGAAGATATTCAGCAATGATATCAACCATATTGTGACCTAGTCATTTCATACATTACTATTGCATCATTTTAATGATAAACAACATAATAGTATTACACATATAGGATCCAATGGTTTAGTTTCTTGGAAAAACTAGGACCATACATAAGAATTACAACATCGAGCATAAACATTTATTCAATTTCTTCTTCTCTAGATTCTTATTGGCACTTGACCTCTCCTTAGTACATGTATTCACCTGAGGATATACATAAAAAGGGGTTAGCTAGAAGCTCAGTAAGGGGACAGATAAGAACAATATAGCATGGGGTGATCATAATTATGAAATAGGCAAAGAATCATGAACATGAAGGAATCATTAATAAAAGACTTGAAATGTGGCAATGCATAAAAAAATGAAACATCATGTCCTAGCGGTAAACTACCACAAAAACTTATAAACAAAGCTAGAATCTTTTTCACACATCATTTCACATTTACTCATGAGATTCATCACTTTACCCAGTGAATTATAGTGCTATATAATTCCTGGTGCACCCGTCACATTGAAACATTCATATTGAGCTATATAATTCTGGGCACACCCATCACATCATAAAATTATCATTTATCATGCATGCCACAATAAAAATATTAAAAAAATAAACATAACTAACCCATGAAAGGGAATGGGTTTCCTATCATATGAGCACATTCATAAACATTGGGTTCCCAAAAGAAAGAGGAAATAATATACATGTTACGAGAACCATCAATCTTGAATGAGAAGTAAAAGGTGTGTTCTTAAAAGAAGAGTTCTTTTGGAAAACATTTGGTTTGACATAAATACCAATGAAAAACATGTATATCACAGAAAATGAAATAAAATTATGAAAAAAATAATTTTACGGAGTAACCATATAAAAAAGGAGTGAAAGAGGGAGAACCTGAAGTATGAATGTTGGGGTCGAGAATTTCCCCTTACCTTGTATCTGAACGCTTCCTTCACAGTATTTTCCTGTATAATTAAATTATATTCATTAATTATAAACTATATAACATTTTATAAATTAAAAGGATGCATTTTGGTTTTATTATGTATTTTATGGTCCTTTTGGTTAGTTATAAGGTATGAAAACATTGTTTGAGAATGTTGGTTTTTATGGTTTTCTTGAGCGGTTCACATGTATTCAAAAATTGAAGTTCGTGTAGAACATGGGTAAACATCTAGAACTGATATTACATGTTATTATTTATATTACAGAAGTAAAAATTATCTTATAATTAATTAAATTTTATACCATGTGGATGAATCATTAGATAAAAATTAAATGATGATTGTTTGTGTTAATTTGGACGGTTTTTCGACCACAACGAACTTGTTTTGATTAATAATTTAGTAATATGTACATAAGATAGTTCCAAAACTTTAAATAAGACTTAATACATATAAAATATTCTCTTTAAACCATAAAAATTGTTTCATGACCATATCTGAAGGTAGAAATGAAAAATTAAAACATGTCTTTCTTGAAGGTGATAGATTAACACCTCACGAACAATGTTTTCATTTATAAAATAAAAGGAATAAGAGAAGGGGGTTGGATGGTATAATATCACATTAGTATCATAAAATCATAGTATATGTATAATACTAGAGTTACCAAACCATTTGGAAAAATATAGGTTGGGATATAATAATAAAAGAACTATAAATTGAAAGGAATTTAAAGGAAAAGAAGGAGAGAAATTACCTCTTGAATCCTCCTCTTGAGATCCTCCTTAAGGGGCCTAAGCTTGGTATTTTGATGAGACCAGAAGATTTTGGAAGTGGGGATGGTCTAGGGAAGATTCTTGAGAAAATTTTAGACATGTCTTCAAGCTTCATACGTGTGGGGAAATGAGGGTGTGAAGGGTGGTTTTTATAGTGGAGGGGAGAGGGGTTTCCTTAATATTTAATTCATAAATTTATTATTTCTCCACTAGATAAGGAATAGTGAGTATTCCTTGACAAAGAATAGTAATTTTATCATGTGATCCCAAAACAAGTGGGATTACATTAGAAAAACATCACGCATGACTCTATAATTATCTTATTAACTTATTTTTGTAAATTATGGTACTTACTATTCATCAAAAATTGAAGTATTTTAGAAAAATCCAAAAATTTCACCGTAAGCGTTTTTCAACATGTAGAATCCAAAAATGAAGTCCATTTTTCAAAAATAATTTTCTAAATATGATTAATTTAATATTTAATTAAAATCATCATTTACTTGAAAAATACAATTTTTAAAATTGAAACTGGTTTAATAATGCTTTAAAAAATTACTGGAGGTCTTATAAAATTATATTAAATCAAGAATACATAGATTTTTTAATTTTGAACACTTTTTAATTAAATACATTTTCTTTTAAATTAATTAATTAATTATAATTATTTATTTATGTCTTACAAAAATACCATTTCTTATAAGATGCCTAAATTTTATTTAATTATTCATGGGTAAGGTTACTCTTATTTTGGAAGAATTCATATTCATAAGGGTCGTACTACTATACATAACAGTAGGTTTCTATTCATAAGGGTAGGTTACTATTAACCAAAAATTATGTTTTTCTTATTGGACCACAAAAATCATCTTGAACACAACCGTATTTGTCGGATTTTCGAAATTCCAATCACAGAAGTGAAAAATATATGTTTAAAAGCCACTTAGCACTTAATAGTTCATTATGTTGTGTTCTCATGGGATTTTATGACAAAATTATAAGAAGGTAATTTCCATTGAAAAATTTTGGGTCGTTACATTCTTCCCCCCTTATGAAATTTCCCTCTCAAAATTTCACTTTACAGAAACTGGTGAGGGTACTTCTCCTTCATTGCCTCCTCTTGTTCCCAAGTAGCTTCTTCAAACATATGTTTCTCCCCACCACTTTGACATGGTGAATTTTCTTTTTGTGTATAACCTTATGTCTCTAGTCTAGAATCTCTACTGGATTCTCCTCATAAGAGAGATCATCTTCCAACTGTACCACCTATAAGTTTAGTACAAGTGTGGGATCACGTATGTACTTCCTCAGGAGTTATATGTGAAAACAATCTTGAACCTGAGCCAAATTCAGTGGAAGTGCAATCTGATAGGGCACAACTCCTATACAGTCAAGGATTTCAAAGGGTCAATGTACCTTGGGCTTAGCTTACCTTTCTTCCCAAATTACATGACTCTCTTCCATAGTGATATTTGAAGGAAGACTTTATCTCCAACGTCGAACTCCAAGTCCCTTCGACGGTTGTTGTCATAGCTCTTTTTCCGAATCTGAGTAGATATTATGTGTTTTTGGAGTACTTGAACCTTCTCTGTCATCACTTGCACAAGATCAGGTCCATGTATCATTATTTCTCCAACTTCATCCCAACAGGTTTGAGTTATACATCACATTCCATATAGAGATTCATATAGAGCCATTTGAAGACTTGAGTGGAAGCTATTGTTGTATGAGAACTCAACCAATGGGAGATGATCATCCCATCAATCTTCGAATTATAGAGAGCATTCTCTTAGAATATCTTCAAGCATCTGAATAGTCCTTTCAGACTGGCCATCGGTTTGGGGGTGATAGGCCATGCTGAAATTTAATTCATCACTCAAAGAAGGTTGAAGGATCCTCCAAAATCTAGATGTGAACCTTGGATCATGGTCAGAGATAATTGAGAGTGGAACACCTTGTTGTCTCACTAATTCCTCCACATATATCTTTGCAAGTTGTTCAAGTTATATATCTTCCCGAATAGTGATAAAATGGGTAGTCTTGGTGAGTCAATCAACCACAAAACATATCACATTATTTTCCTTCGACGTCTTTGGGATACTAGTGATAAAGTATATAGAAACATTTTCCCTTTTCCACATGGGTATAGGCAATGGCTGTATCATCCCTCTCGACTTTTGTTTCTCTTCTTTAACTTGCGGACATACCATGCACCTTGATATATATTCTATAATCCCACCAGAAGTGTTTTTGGAGACCACAGTATGTCTTGGTGCTACAAGGATGGATAGATAATGTTGATATATGGCCATTATTGTCCAATATCTCCTTCTATATCCCAGGTGATGAAGGCACACAAAGCCGCATTCCAAACTGAATCACACCATCATCATCGATATAGAACTCGTGCATCTTCCCTTCCATTACTGAATTCACCCACATTTGTATCTCTACATCATCCCTTTGTGCATCTTTAATATTCTCTTGGATGGATGGTTGTGCAATCATTTGGGAAAGGTAGGATATATCGCCTTCCCTTATGATTTCTAAATCCATGCTTTGCATATCCAAGAAGATAGCATCTTAGAGTATCAGGTTCTTCTCTTCTAAGAGAATCATCAACCTTTTTCACCTTTCTAGGATGGTAGTGAATAGAGAAATCACAATCCTTGATTATCTCTAACCATCTCCTTTGATTCATGTCGAGCTCCTTTTATGTGAATATATACATTAGGCTCTTGTGGTAAGTGTATGTGTCACACTTCTCACCATAAAAGTAGTGTTGCTAGATTTTCATGGAAAAATCAGGTCTTCTCTCTCTAGATCATGTGTCGTGTAATTATGCTCATGGAGCTTCAACTTCCGTGAGGTGTAGGCTATCACTTTATCATTTTTCATGAGTACACAACCCAAGCCTTTCTTTGAAGCATCACTGTATATCACAAAACTTTCTTCACTTCTCAGTAGTGTGAGTACAGGTGTAGTGATCATCCTTCTCTTTAGCTCCTTGAATCTTCCCTCACATTCTTCTGTCCATACACACTTTACCCTTTTCCTTGTTAACTTAGTTAGCGGGCTTGACAATCATGAGAAGTTTCTTAAACAACATCGGTAGTACCCAACTAATCCAAGAAAAATACGGATCTCAGTGACACTATACGTCCCCGTCCATTCCTCAATCACCTTTGTTTTTGAAGGATCCACAAAAATTACCTCACTTCTGATCACATGTCCCATGAACTTGACTTTCTTCATCCAAAAGTCACACTTATTGAACTTGGCATACAACTTCTCCTTTCTCAATGTTTCCAACACAAGTCTTAGATATTCTTCATGTTCCTCCTTTATCTTATAGTAGATGGGAATATCATCAATAAACACTACCACAAATTTATCAAGGTAATTTCTGAAGACTCTATTCATAAAATCCATAAAGATTGTATGGGCATTAATAAGTCTGATGGGCATCACCAGAAACACATAGTGCCCATACCTTGTACGGAAGGCAGTCTTCTAAATATCTTCCTTCTTCACCTTTAGTTGATGATATCCTGAACGAAGATCCACCTATGAGATGTATTTATATCCTCTAAACTGATCGAACAAGTCATCAATCCTTCGAAGTGGATACTTGTTCATTATGGTGATCTTGTTGAGTTCTCTATAATTGATACACAGCCACATTGTACCATCCTTCTTCCTCACAATGTGTCACACCCTGATGTTTTAATTTATTTTTACTTTTTATTATTTTTGGGCTTCGTGTTCTCGCGTCGAGGATCGGGATGGGTCCCGGATTAAAATATTCATCATTCGATATTTTTATCGGGTTTTGGACCTGTGTGAGGTCACCGAACGGTGGGCGGTCATCGTATGATCGGCTCAGGTGCCGTGAAAATGTCTATCGCTCGAAAGAAATAACATTTTACGCAAATGAAATAAGTAAAATGTTAAAGCATAATTATAATAATTAATTATCGTGTAGATAATAATATTGTTATTAAGAGTGGTTAATGATATTTTTATTATCTAAATCTGGCTACTAATATAATTATCAATAGATTTTAATTCAATTTTAATTATTATTATTTATATTCAAATTGTTATTTAATTATTATTTTTTTATTTTTATTTGTATTATATTTATTACTATTGTTGTATTATTAATAATATAAAAAAATGAAATAGAAAACCCGAATTTCTACCCACGTGACACTTTCCCTACCCTCTCATTTGCGGCCACCACCTGCGTGAGCTACCCTCCAGTAGCTCCTCCTTGCGCCAGCCTAGCGGCCACCGCCCCCTCGCCCTGCCGACCCGGCACACCGGCCTTCCACACTCCCTCCTGGTTACCCTCTCCCCGATCGACCTTCGCCCCGGCTCCCACCACCTCACCTCACCCTGCCGCGCCCAGCCCACTCCATCATCCTCCCCTCTGTGCCGCCTCCCCAGTCTGTCTGATTTCTCCTCTTCAACGGCCTCCCAGTTTCCCTCTGCCTGCGGACCCCCTGCCCTCAGCCTCTCCCCCTTTTTTCCCCCTCACTGGTTTCATGAAATAGTCGTCCAGCATCACCGACGAATCATGTGGTCCTTTCACCCGCTTGCTCCGACCACCTCCGCAGACCCTCTCCGGCTCCCCTCCGACCTCGCTGGCTCTCCAGCGACTTCCGGCCAAGCTCCGGCGAGCCCAGTCGCCGGCCAGCAGCCTCCGTCCCCCTCCAGCGACATTCGGCTGAGCTTTGGTGAGCTCCGCCTCCAGTGAGCAGCGGCAACCCCTGCCCGTGCAGTCTCCACCAGCCCTCAACCTTCAGTGATGACCCGCGACCTCCGGCAAAAATCCCCCGGGAAGGTTTCCCCTAGTATTCCTTGACCTTTTTGGTTTTCGACAAGTATAAGGTTATTTTTAGTGTTCGTTTTGGGTTCATTTTGGTTCGTATTATTATTTTAGGATCTAATTGGGATCCCACGTGGTGCGATTCTGGTGCGATTGGTGTTTGACACCAATTTTCGGCAGTTTTTGACACCCGATCTAAGTTGTTCCATGCCCTAGCACTATTTGATGAATTTAGTATGCTTAATTGAATTTATTAATGCGTTCCCTGACTTGTTTTTGTGGAGAGAAGTAGGTTTTTATTTTTTTTGGTGTGTCTTTATTAATGTGTTTGTTTTGGGAATGGATGGTGTGTTTTGGTGTTGTCTTGGTGCAACGTTTTCAAGATGGTTTTAGGGCGCATTTGGATGGTGCGAACTATGTTTTCAAGGGTATTAAGAGTTGTATATGTTAAAAAAAGGGTTTTTCAATGAGTATTAAATATTTTTAGATGTGTCAACTTTGGTTTTCAATTGTGTAGAATTTTATTAGATTTTATTAGTTATGTGAATTATTTCTGGAAAAGGTGATGAGGGGCGGTTTTTTTTCAAGAACCAGGTTTGCATGAAATGGGGTGTGTTTTTAATATAAAACCCTCTTTGCGTCACTTGGTGGTGTTTCATTGTGTTGGCCCTTGTTCTCTTATTTAATGTTGTTTTCTAAGTTGGGAAGATTGATTATTTATTTTGAGTGTTCTGCAGTTTTTTTTAAGCTCTTGGTGGTTTTTAAAGGGGTTTAGTAAATATTTTTTTGAGGTTGCGATTTGTGTTTTGAAAACTTGTCAAGGTGGTTCTTTTGTGCTGTTTATTCATTTTAATTGTTTGAAGTCTGTGTTTATGTGGTTTTAGTTGTGTGGTTGTTACAGCGTGTCGACAAGGAAGCCCCTGATATTGCTGTAATTAGCTTGCACTTGCTAGTACGCCTGCGCGAATCATGTCGTGCCTTTGTGTTTGGACAGTGAGCCAAGGTAGGTCCCCCACTGCACTCACCTTTAAATTTAGAATTTATTAATTGCTTGATGTTTTATTAATTTAAATTAATGACAAATAATATTAGATAATAAAACTTTAAATGATTACTTAATGTGAAAAGAGCCGTTTATTTTATACCGAACACTTGGGAAATTTTCATGACGAGCGGACACCCAGTATTGAAAGAATGCATGTTTGGACTTTAAACATAATTCAGGGAATTTCAAATGTACTTATAGTTTTAAAGATAAATTATTTCTTATAAACAAGTGTTTTGGGTTTTCTCGAGAAATGAGGTTTTACTTTAAAATTGGTGATGGCCCGTTTGGCGCTTTAAAAAAATAAATTGTTTTCGAAAACCCATTTAGGGGTGATCTTTGGTGTGAGTTGATTTCGTGAGCTGTATGTGATGTTTGTGCATCGTGACTAATTGATTTACATTGTGGGCGCACCCCTTTTTATTTCTTGTGTTGACATGGGAACCTGGCATAATTAGTGAATCTTCTGAGAACGATTGTTGTACTAGTTTAGAATACACAGTGGCTAGTGGCCCCATAGTAGGGGAATACTGAGTTATTGCTGCTATGGGGACTGGGGCCCTCGGTTAGGCCATGAAGGGCTATACCAGGCAGTAGTATGGGTGTTATGACGTCATCGAGTTAGGGCATGCCTTCAGGATGAGTTAGATGTATAGTATGTTCTAGATTGTTCATGATCTCCTAGGTTTGAACCATGTTTCTTTTTGTGTTTATTTGTATGTGGTGGACAGTTGAGAGGTCTAGTTCGGTTGCTGACACATGTGTGCCACTTTTTTCATTTCCCTTGGTGTGTGTAGTGTGTTGCGTGTAGTTTTCTTTTTTTGGATTATAACCTAAGATTGGTTTTCTACTTGCTCGCCACAACGTTTTAAAATGCAATTCACATGTTCCTTTCAAACATTAAAAATTGTTTTTAAATTAAAAAGGGCAATAGACTGTTACTTGTTTTAAAAATGAAATTTTGTGTGGAAACTAATATTTTATATAATTTAGTTCAAAGCTGGAATTGATAAATTCTTTATTTATTGGTATGTGCATTGGTAATAGAATAAGTCGGGCCTACCTACTAAGTATTAATACTCACGCCTATAGTATTTTCTTGTTTTTAGTTCTGTTGCAGGTTCCATCTTCAGTTCTTCTCCTTGAGTGACGTTGGTTGTGGTATTAGAGAGTGACCCACGGGTCACATGGAGTTTTGGTCGTGGTCATGTTTGTAGCGTTGCTGGTTGTCCTTTATTTATTTGCTTTTGTTTTATTTATTTTTCCTCTACTTAGATTATTTTATTTTGGGACAAATCATTCCCACCTGTTTAATTTTGATGTCTGGCACTAGTTTACAGCCCGTGGGGATCGGGAATGCCCCTTGGGACTTGCTGCGGACCGAATCGGGTGCCCGGATCAGGGTTGACCCGAGCTGGTTCGTGACAAAATGGTATTAGAGGCTGGACCCTTATGATTTGGGATGTCCAGTAGATGAAGATTAGCATTTTCGGGACTCGACAGGTAGGTACGGGAAGGACGTCATGAACCCTCGCCAGTTTCGCACCTCGAGTCACTAGGGGTATTCCGGGAATTCAGTCTTTGTTTCATTTTGGTTTGTTTTGGATTTAGGGATGACAACGGAGGTAAACCAAGGTTACATCGTGATCTCACATGGAGTAGTGAACTGTGTGGAGTCCGGGTACATGGTTTGAATTCCTCCTAGTTGTTGACGCTTACTTGGGGCATGACCCACTACCACGTCGCTAGGTTAAGGGTGACTGTTAGTCCCTCTGGCGGTTTGATGCAAGTTGAGTGTCGTTTTCATTTTGGTTGGTGTAAGTGCGTTTTCGGAAATGAAAAAAATGGTTTTTGAAAATGGGAAAGATTTCTTTTAAATGACTTTAAATTTATGAAATGGGTTTTAAAACTGAAAGTCTTTAATATGGAAATCTGGTGTTTGCTTTGAAATTGGTTGAGATGGTCTGGGGTGAAACCTCAGGTACTCCTTATGAATGTTTGCACATGTGATAGGATGTGTGTAAAGTGTGTGTTGGTGCGTATGAATGAAAGTGGATGAAGACATGTGCAACGATTCATGGGATTACCAGGGTGTGTTTGAAATTAAAGGCTTGACCTTGTTTTCTAAATTGGCTTTTAAAGAGGAAAATGGTTTTGGAAAGTGGTTTTGGTTTGAAAAGTGGATTTGGTATTTGTAAAGTGGTCTTGAAAGAAAGCGGTTTTGAAATTTAAAAAAAGGGGTTGTTTTGGAATCTAAAATGGAACGGGAATTTTGGACAGAGAATTTTGGGTTGTGTTTGTGGTTGTTTGTTTTTTTAATCTGGTTTTTCTTGGATGAGGGTGTTGTATTGATGTGGATTCGATTGATATCAGTTTCAGCTTGGTTTTATATATGTTGTTCTGAAATGCCGCCCAGAAAGGTCCCTAGAGTTTTGATGAGTCATGCCCAGTTTTTGGTCTTTCTCGAATGTTGTCTATCCTTAATGGTGATTGGATTCTGTTAGAGACAGTGGGGTGGCTTGTCGAGTGCGTCTTTAGGGTATTGGAAACTCCCAAAACTGTTAGAATGCATGTTGTTTTGGGTCTGTTTGAAGGTCAAGCTCTGGACGAGTAGGAGTTGTTCGCCCTGCCATTACTGCAAGTTGGGATGACGTGGGATGTCTTCAAATCTGTCTTCGTCTGATGATTTTTACCTGAAGAGGTGAAGACGAAGAAAAGGAAAGAACTCATGCATGTTCAACATGGCTAACAGACGATGAAATCATATGTCGAACATTTCAAGGATCTTGTGTCTCTTTTTTCGGGGGTAGTGTCGTAGGACTGGATGAAGACTTCTCCCTTCATCAGGGGTCTTCTTCCAGAGATCATGGAGCGAGTCCTCCCTTTTTGGGATCATCACTTTTGATAAGTTGGTGCGTGAGGTGTTCTTAGCTGAGTTGGTCTCCGGAGCGCAAACGGTTGGCAATTCACCGTATCCAGTTGCTTGCGAAGGTCCCCCATCTAACGAGTAGAGTGTGTTAGGTAGATTTGTTTCTAAAGAGTTCTCTGTAGTGGCTCTAACTTCCAGTTCTTTGGATCGTCTAATGGTGTACCATTAGTATGGATGTTTAGGGCATAAAAGTCATCATGTCACACCCCTTCGAAGATGTACCATCATTGCAGGTGTCTGGATCATTTTGAGAAGCTTTGCCGGAAGCGTCGCCTGAGGAAGACACTATGACCAGAAGATTCCAGTGCCTGACTGTGAGGCAGGAGATGCTTCGACCATCAGATCTCCAACCATAGGTCTTGGGATGAAGCTAGCGCACAGTCAGGAGTTGTGGGGGGTATGAAGCCACAGTTCATGTTTTGGGGTTCCATGTTGCCAACAAAACATTTAAAATCATTCTGTTGTCATTCTTCCACTGTTAAAGTTTTGGGCGTTTTTGTAGGTCCATTTTTTCATCATGAAGTTGGGATGGGAGTGTTTTTTGTTATCAAAACAGTCTAGTTTATCTGAATTATGATTCTCTGAATCGTACTTTTTTCTTTAAAAGTGTGTTTGAACCTTGTATGGGTTAATCTCAATTTGACTGTGTTCGTTTGGAGGTGTAAGTGCCTATGGAAGGATCAACATTTTTGGTAATGCTCGAGTTTACTTCTTGGGTTATGTTCTATTCGGAGGTTTTTCTCTAGTGTTTGGGCTTTCTCTGGTCTTACTCGAGAGTTCTAAGTTTTAGTGGAGGTGTCGTTTCTCTAATGCCATAGAGGTTAGTTTGGGTTAGTTGGGAGTTCTCGCGTCAACCCCCTTCTCGGGGTGGTATGTTTGGATGTTAAAATTTGCGCTTTAGTTGAGCTCTTGTGGTGGGGAGAACCCTCTCGTGTTCTCCTTTTCTCTCGTATTTTGGTTTCTTTCGGTATCAATCAGGCATGGATTCTGGTTTTTCCTATCGTTTAGCTGGGTGACTTTCTGAGGACAGAAAGTGTCTGTGGTGCGGAGAATTGTCACACCCTGATGTTTTAATTTATTTTTATTTTTTATTATTTCTAGGCTCTGCATTCTCGCATCGAGGATCGGGCTGGGTCTTGGATTAAAATCTTCATCGTTTGATATTTTTATCGGGTTTTGGACCTGTGCACGGTCACCTCACGGTGGGCGGTCGCCGCACAATCGGGTCTGGTGTCGTGCAAATGTCTATCGCTTGAAAGAAATAACATTTTACGAAAATGAAATAAGTAAAACGTTAAAGCATAATTATAATAATTAATTATGGTGTAGAAAATAATATTATTATTAAGAGTGGTTAATGATATTTTTATTATCTAAATCTTTCTACTAATATAATTATCAATAGATTTTAATTTAATTGTAATTGTTATTATTTATATTAAAATTGTTATTTAATTATTATTATTGTTATTAATATTTGTATTATTATTATTAATATTGTCGTATTATTAATAATATAATAAAAAAATGAAACAGAAAACCCTAATTTCTACCCACGTGACCCTTTCCCCACCCCCTCTTTTCGGACACCACCTGCGCGAGCTGCCCTCCTGCGGCTCCCCCTTGTGCCGGCCTAGCAGCCACCGCCGCCTCACCCTACTGACCCGGGGCACCGGACTTCCAAACTCCCTCCTGGTTCCCCTCGCCTTGACCGACCTTCTCCCCGGCTCCCGCCACCTCACCTCGCCCCGCCGTGCCCAGCCCACTCCATCATCCTCTCCTCCGCGCCGCCTCCCCAGTCTGTCTAATTTCTCCTCCACAGCGGCCTCCCGGTCTCCCTCTGCCTGTGGACCCCCTACCCTCGGCCTCACCCCCTTTTTTCCCCCCACCAGTTTCCTAAAATATCCATCCAGCATCACCGACGACTCTCGTGGTCCTTGCAGCCGCTCGCTCCGACCACCTCCGCAGACCCTCTTCGGCTCCCCTCCAACCTCCCTGGCTCTCCAGCGACCTCCGGCCATGCTATGGCGAGCCCCGTCGCTGGCCAGCAGCCTTTAGCCCTCTCCATTGACCTCTGGATGAGCTTCAGCGAGCTCCGCCTCCGGCCAACAGCGGCAACCCCTGGCCTCACGATCTCCACCTGCCCGCAACCTTCGACGATGACCCGCGACCTCCGGCGCAACTCCTCCGAGAAGGTTTCCCCTATTATTCCTTGACCTTTTTGGTTTCCGACAAGTATAAGGTTCTTTTTAGTGTTCTTTTTGGGTTCATTTTGGTTCACATTATTGATTTAGGATCTAATTGGGATCCCATGGTGTGAGATTAGTGTTTGACACCAATTTTCGGGAGTTTTCGACACCTGATGTAAGTTGTTCCATGTCCTAGCACCATCTAATGAGTTTAGTATGCTTAATTGAATTTATTAATGTGTTCCCTGACTTGTTTTTGTGGAGGAAAGTGTTTTTTTTGTTTTGGTTGGTGTGTCTTTATTAATGTGTTTATTTTGGGAATGGTTGGCGTTTTTTGGTGTTGTCTTAGTGCAACGTTTTCAACATGGTTTTAGGGCGCATTTAGATGGTGCAAACTATGTTTTCAAGGGTATTAAGAGGTGTATGTGTTAAAAAATGGTTTTTCAATGAGTAGAAAATCTTTTTGGTTGTGTCAACTTTGGTTTTCAATTGTGTAGAAATTTATTAGATTGTATTAGTTATGTGAATTATTTCTTGAAAAGGTGATGATGGGGCGATTGTTTTTCAAGAACCAGGGTTGCATGAAATGGGGTGTGTTTTTAATATAAAACCGTTTTAATATCACTTGGTGGTTTTTCATTGTGTCGGCCCTTGTTCAGTTATTTAATATTTTTTCCTAGTTGGGTAGATTGATTATTTATTTTGAGTGTTGTGCGGTTTTTGTAAGCACTTTGTGGTTTTTAAAGGGGTTTAGTAAATATTTTTTTGAGGTTGTGATTTGCATTTTGAAAACATGTATAGGTGGTTCTTTTGTGCTGTTTATTCCTTTGAATTTTTTGATGTCCATGTTTATACGGTTTTAGTTGTGCGGTTGTTTCAGCGTGTCGTCAAGGAAGCCCCGCGATATTGCTGTCATCAGCTTGCGCTTGCTTGTACGCCTGCGCGAGGCATGTCGCACCTTTGTGTTTGGATAGCAAGCCAAGGTAGGTCCCCCACTACACTCACCTTTAAATTTAGAATTTATTAATTGATTTATGTTTTATTAATTTTAATGAATGAGAAATAATATTAGATAATAAAACATTAAATGATTATTTAGTGTGAAAAGAGCCATTTATTTTATACCGAACACATGGGATATTTTCATGACAAGTGGACACCCAGTATTGAAAGAATGATCATTTGGACTTTAAACATAATTCAAATAATTTAAAATGTACTTCTATTTTTAAAGATATATGATTTCTTCTGAATAAGTGTTTTGGGTTTTCTCGAGAAATGAGGTTTTGCTTTAAAATTGGTGAAGGTCTGTTTGGCGCTTTAATAAAATAAATTGTTTTGGAAAACCCATTCAGGGGTGATATTTGGTGTGCGTTGATTGCATGAGATGTATGTGATGTTTGTGCATCGTGACTGATTGATTTACCTTGTGGACGCACCCCTTTTTATTGCTTGTGTTGACATGGGAACTGGGCATAGTGTGTGAATCTTCTGAGAACGATTGCTACACTAGTTTAGAATACGCACTGGCTAGTGGCCCCATAGTAGAGGAATACTGAGTTATTGATGCTATGGGGATTGGGCCCCTCTGTTAGGTAATGCAGGGATATACCGGGTAGTAGTATGGGTGTTATGACGTCATCGAGTTAGGGCATGCCTTCAGGATGAGTTAGATGTATAGTATGTTCTAGATTGTTCACAATCTCCTAGGTTCGACCCATGTTTCTTTTTTGTGTTTATTTCTATGTGGTGGACGGTTGAGAGGTCTAGTTCGGTTGCTGACCCATGTGTACCACTTTTTCCATTTCCCTTGGTGTGTGTTGTGTGTTATGTGTAGTTTTCTTTTTTGGGATAATAACCTAAGCTTGGTTTTCTACTTTTTCGCAACTACATTTTAAAATAAAATGAACCTGTTACTTTCAAACATTAAAAATTGTTTTTAAATTAAAAAGGGCAATGGACTGTTACTTATTTAAAAAATAAAATTGTGTGTGGAAACTAATATTTTATATAATTTAGTTCAAACCTGGAATTGATAAATTCTCTATTTATTGGTATGTGCATTGGGAATAGAATTAGTCAGGCCTACCTACTGAGTTTTAATACTCACTCCTATAGTGTTTTCTTGTTTTTAGTTCTTTTATAGGTTCCAGCTTTAGTTGTTCGCCTTGAGCGAAGTTGGTTGTGGAATTGGAGAGTGACCCGCGGGTCACATGGAGTTTTGTTCGCGGTTAGGTTAGTAGCAATGCTGGTTGTTCTTTATTTATTTATTTTTGTTCTATTTATTTTTCCACTGCTTAGTTTATTTTCTTTTTGTCCAAATCATTCCCACCTGTTTAATTTTGATGCCCAGCACTAGTTTCCAGCCCGTGGAAATTGGGAACGCCCCTCGGGACTTGCTGCGGACCGGCTCAGGTGCCCGGTTCAGGGTTGACCCAGGCTGGTGCGTGACAAAATGAGCATTGGCGCACCCCAAGGTGATTCTCTAGGGCGTATGAACCCTTTATCCAGATGCCCTTACAGCTGCTTCTTTAACTCCTCCAATTCGATGGGATCCATCCTATAGGGACACTTTGCGATTGGAGTAGATCTGGGTATGAGTTCTATTGAGAACTCTACCTCACAATCTAGGGGAATTCCGGATAACTCTTCAAGAAATACATTACCGTATTCCCTCACGAAAGGCATTTCCGCAAGCTTGGCACATTCCATTGACTCAATTATTTGGGTGAGGTATGCTTCTTCATATGGAATCAACACCCACACCATTAAAGGATTTTTCAAAAGAGGTTCATGATTTTCCTTGCATTTCTATAGGATCATGGGATGGTTCGGAATAACAAAAGATATTTCCTTCTCCTGATAGTCGATATGTGCTCTATATAACGAGAGTCGATCCATTCCTATTATAGCGTTGAATTCCACCAAGGTAAGTATTACGAGATTCACTAGAAGAATCTTACCGCATATTCCAAAAGGATAAGATTAAAACACTTGGGTTTCAATGATTCCACCAGATTTTGTTTTTACAGATATCTCTACTTCAAGGTTTCGGGGCTCCAATTCTATAGTTCTAGCAAACTCGCAAGATATAAAGGAATGCGTAAAACCCGAATCAAAAAATACTTTTTCCATTCTTGAGTGAATTAGAAGTGTACCTTGTAACACTTCATTATATTTCACCACTTCCACTATAGTGATGGCATAAGCCTTCCCTTATTCCTTTGGATTTGGTGGCTACTGACACTAATTACCCTCAAGAACTCAAGGTTTGGTGCACTGGCTTGCATAGTTCCATAGCTCCCAACAATTGTAGCATTGAACCATCTGTGGTTATCTCCTTTATTCCACCACATTCTCCTTATTTTTTATGTCTTTTATACACTCTTGAGCAAGGTGTCCTTATTTCCCACACTTGAACAATTTCCTCGTCCCTTTAAGGCAGTTCCTATGGTGTAACTTCCAACATTTTGGCATGTGGGTCATTGAGTTTTCCTCCCACCTTTGTCATTAGATCCACCTTCTTAAAAATCCATCTTTTGTTTCTTATCACCATGGCCAGGGGACCATTATCCAAAATTTATATCCACTTTGAGAGAACACTAAAAGACTTCTTCATAACTCCCTAAGTCTCAAATTGTAAGAGCCTTTCTAAGGTGTGGTTTTAATCTACTGAAGAATCTATCAATTTTTCTATCATTGTTGATAAAACACTGAAGCGTACCTTTTATGACTTGTCAAATTCACTTCGTAGGTTTTGACAGATTCTCCTTCTTTTTCCATGAGCTCTATTAATTCTCTCTCCATATTCTTGCGAAGAGTTCTTGGGAAATACTTGTTAAGAAACATTCTCTTAAAGTCTTCCCATTCCATCTCTTTAGTTTACTCCATTGGATTGGTGTTATTAATAGAGTCACACCATTTATCGGCCTCTCCATATAGACGATAAACAACTAGTGTCACTTTCTTCATCTCAGAACAGTGAAGAATAAAAAAGATCTTCTCCATGGAGTTCACCCACTGTTCCGTAACTAGTGGATTGGAAGATCCACTAAACGTCGGTGGTCATTGCTGCATAAAACATTCGATATCCAATTGCTCTCTCTTTGGTGAAGGAGGGTGTTCCCCATTATTATGGTTATTGTTCATAACCTGAGGTAATTGGGTAATAATCTCAATGAATATTTGAACTCCACCTCCCAAATCATTGGGGATGTCATTCGGTCAATCGTTGCATTGGACCTCGCAAGGGTTGTTGGCTTGGTTTCTCTAGTTCCCACAATTTTTTAAAATAGAAAAGGTTAGAACAAAACATAAGTAAAGAAGCTCTGAATAACATATTCATTTAAACAATTTATACTAAAATAATAACAAATGGTATCCCTATGTAATGATTCTTGTGTGCATATTTGTACTTAGTCTCATGCTATAGGTTTTCCCTAGGGTTCATTAATCATAATTCCCAAATTAACTAAACCTTTCCTCTAATACCAACTATAGGGACCCAACATTTTATTACATTACTATTACATAATTTTAAAGATAATCAACATAATAGTATTACCCATAGAGGGTCCAACATTTTAGTTTATTGGGAAAACTAGGACCATACGTAACAATTACAACATTGAGCATAAAAATTTATTCAATTTCTTCTTATCTAGCTTCTTACTAGCACTTGACCTCTCCTTAGTACATGTAGTGACATGCTGATATACATTAAAAGGGGTGAGATACAATCCCATTAATGGGAAAAATAAGAACAATATAGCATGGGGTGAGCATAATCATGACATAGGCAAAGAATCATGAACATGAGGGGATCATTAATAAAAGACTTGAAATGTGGCAATGCATAGAAAAATGAAACATCATATCCTAGTGGTTAACTACCACACATACTTGTGAAAAAATATAGCATCTTGTTCACACATCATTTCACATTTACTCATGAGATTCATCAATTTACCCAATGCACTGGAGCACTGTACAATTCTAGGCGCACCCATCACATTGAAACATTCATATTGCGCTATATAATTCCGGGCGCACCCGTCACATAATGACATTATAATTTATCATGCATGCAAAAATAAACATATAACAAAAATGAATATTACTAACCCATGAAAATTAATTTGTTTCATCTCATAAGAAAACATTCATAAACAATGGGTTCCCGAAAGAAAGAAGTAATAACATACATGTTACAAGAACCGTCAATCATGAATGAGAAGTAAAAGGTGTGTTCTTAAAAAAAGAGTTCTTTCTAAAAACATTTGGTTTGACATAAATACCAATGAAAAATATTTATGTCCCAGAAAAGTAAATAAAATGATGGAAAAAATATTTTTATGGAGTAACCATATCAAAAAAGAGTGAAAGAGGGAGAACCCGAAGGATGAAAGTTTGGTTCGATAATTTCACCTTACCTTGTATATGAACGCTCCCTTCGCATTAATGTCCTACATAATGACATTATATTCATTAATTAGAAACTCCATAACCTTTTATAAATGAAAATGGATCATCTTTGTCTAATTATGCTATTTTATGGGACTTTTTATGAGTTATATGGTTTAAAAACATTGTTCGGGAATGCTTGTTTTTATGTTTTTCTTGAGCGGTTCACATGCATTCATAAATTGAAGTTCAGGTAGAACATGGGTAAACATAATGAACAGATATTAAATTTTATTAATGATATTCCATAATATAAAATCATCTTATAATCAATTACATTCTATACCATGTGGATGAATCATTAGATAAGAATTTAATGATGATTGTTTGAGTTAATTTGGATTGTTTTTCGAGCACAACAAACTTGTTTTGATTAATAATTTAGTAATATGTACATAAGTTAGTTACAGAACATTAAATAGGACTTAATACATATAAAATATTCTGGTTCAACCATAAAAATGGTTTCATGACCAGATCTTAATGTAGAAATGAAAAAAGAAAACATGTCGTTCTTGAAGGTGATAGATTAACAACTCACGAACAATGTTTTCTTTTATAAAATAAAAGGAATAGGAGAAGGGGGTTGTTTGGTATAATATCCCATCAGTATCATAAAATTTTATTATATTTATAATAATGAAGGTACCAAAAAATTTGGACAAAGATAGGTTGGGATAGAATAAGAAAATGACTTGAAATTGAAAGGAATTTAATGGAAAAGAAGGAGAGAAATTACCTCTTGAATCCTCCTCTTGAGATCCTCCTTAAGGGGCCTAAGCTTGGTCTTTTGATTAGACCTGAAGCTTTTAGACATGAGGGAGGTGCTAGGAATGATTCTTGGGTAGAGTTTAGACAAGGCTTGAAACTTGATAGGTGTGATGAAATGAGGGTTTGAAGGGTGATTTTTATAGTCGTGGGGAGAGGGCTTTCCTTAATATTTATTTCATTAATTTATTATTTCTCCACAAGACAAGGAATAGTGAGTCTTACATGTAAATGAATAGTAATTTTATCATTTGATTCTGAACCAAGTGTGCTTACATCAGCAGAACATGACACATGACTCTATAATTATCTTGTTTAGCTTATTTTTGTAAATTATGGTATTTCCCTATTCATCAAAAATTCAAGTATTTCATAAAAACCCCCAAAATTTCACCACAACCATTTTTCGATGTGTAGAATCCAAAAATGTAGTCCATTTTTTAAAAGTTATTTTCTAAATATGATTAATGTAATATTTAATTAAATTCATAATTTACATGAAAAATACAGTTTTTAAAATTAAAATTGATTTTATAATGATTTAAAAAATTACTTGAGGTCTTATAAAATTTTCTTAAATCAAGAATACATAGAAGTTTTAATTTATGAACACTTTTTTGGAAAATATATTTTATTTTAAATTAATTATTTAATTATGATTAATTATTTATAGCTTACAAAAATATCATTGCTTATAAGATACCTAAATTTTATTTAATTATTCATGGGAAAGGCTATTATTATTTTGGACTATTTATTTTTCATAAGGGTCCTACTACTATTCATAAGGGTAAATTATTATTCATATCGGTAAGTTACTATTCACCAAAAATTATTTTTCCCTTATTGGACCCCAAAAATCATCTTGAACACAACCGTGTATGTCTGATTTTCGAAATTCCAAACACAGTAGTGACAAACATATGTTTAAAGGTCACTTATCACTTAGTAGTTCATTATGTTGTCTTTTCATGTGATTTTATGACATAATTATAAGAAAGGAATTTCAATTGCAAAACTTAGGGTCATTACAAACCACATACAAATGATCAATGTGTAATATATTATATTTTTCATTGTATTATTTCAAGAAGGTTACATACTAATGTCACCAATCTATGTGAAACATATGTGATTATTTAACTATCTTAAATTAGCCAGTTAATACAACATTTTCCTGAGATTTAATTCAAATGTTTAATTCCAATAAAAGGTTCATGATATCAACTACCATAAATATTTAAACAACTTCCTTATATTATTAATTAAGAAAATATCATTAACGATGCAACCAACATACCCATCATCACTAAAAACACATTTCATCATTGTAATTAAAAAGATATGAATGTACATGAGTCTTGGTATGTATTAATAATAATACAAAAATTATTTGTATGATTAAACACTCTCACATGTTGTAGTGTCTAATGAAAAAAAACATGTGTAATTCTTAACGGAGGGTATGTTCTCGTAATCTCTTTTCTTGGATATTAAAAAATTTGAACTTCATGATATAATGTTATATCCTCTTACAAGTACTCACACTTGAAACTCAACATACAATGTGTCCAATTATTGATTGTTATCCAACCATAGAACATGATTTTAGAATATCATCAAAACATTTTTACGGTTCTCATAGTTGAAGAGAACTACATTGTCCTTTTTTGTACATTGATTTTCTAATAAAAATTCACATCAATTATATAAAAAAAGAACAATATATATGAGATAAGGTATTTATTAAAATTAAAATAAATGAATGTAAAAAAAATAAGGTTCATAGTACATAGTTCTAGGTCACCAAATCCATCTAGATGGAATTCACAAAATATCATATATTTATGTTTCTATAAAAATTCTTCATAAAACCCATGTTTTAATATTACTTCCCCAAGAGATAATGTATTGCATGTGGTTGAATGTGAATTCACTATTTTAGAATTCATTTTAAAGCTAAATTATCTATTTATAAAAATGATTGTTGATGGAAATTATTATAATAAAAAGGGATAGTATACTTTTAAGATGCATCATCGAAATATATTTCATATATATATAAATTAATTTAATAAATTTTTATTAAATTAATATAATTTCAGTGTTACAAAATAAGATGAATATTAGTCTATAATATTACTAACATATTTGTATGGCTCATAAAATTCTATGTGGGATTCCATGATGTATTGAAGTGAATCTCTAAACCTTGAGGAATTCATGTTTCTGTTTTGGGATATTCAAACAAAAAAATGGTATAGTTATAGAGGTCGAAGGAATGAAAACGTATGGGCAGTTGATGACTGAATGGGGTTAACTAAATAATAACATTAAGGATGTGAATTCTGGAAGTTATTTTAGGACCACAATATGTAATCTTTGTAGGATACTAATTCAGATTAAGAGGTATTTCCCATAGAGAAATAGATCAAAGGATGGTGGAGTTTATTCTAATGGAAAAGAACCTAGTTATGATGATATTGATATATATTAAACATTTATAGTTCCCTTAAGAATAGTGTTATGGTGTTGTTCTACGTTTTTCTCCATCTATATTTTATTATAACTTTTTATGTATTTTGATTTAAAAGGGTTTATTCTTAACAGGAAGATTTCTCAATTGTATAGGTATATGTATTGTTTTCTCTTGAGGGGAGTTCTTCTAGGTCAATTATAATGAGGTGGATAGTGTTTTGTTGTATTTTATAAAATTGTGTAATAGTTGTATGTGTTTGCTTGTGGTGAATTATTTATTTCTGTTTGTTAAACTTCTTATATTTTTTCAATCCATATATCATTTTTTGAGACTTTTATCAATGATTTATATAAAAATAAAACAATATTTATATTAAATGTGTAGGTACTACTAAGAACTACTGTTGAACTCAATGCAATTTTCTTGATGTCAAATTGGGTTTAATGTGGGGTAATATTTATTTGTAATGTTTCATAAAATAATATGATTATTTATGATCATTTTTAGTGGTTATCAAGAGATGCAATTTTTTTGGGAAGTTATATATCACCATGGTACATGTTAATGAATTATCCAGTTCATAGATTTACATTACTTGACTAATATCATAATTTTAGCTTAACGTTTAAGGTGTTTAAACATTTACCAACCCAACTAACATGCTAGGATGTAAGAAAATAATATATGTTTTAAATTTTATTTATAAGCATGACTATTTATGATTTGTAGATGTTTCTATTTCCAAATAAAATTGATTTTATTTATTTTTTAACATCCACAAAAAAAAACCTGTTAAATTATCCATGATAATTCCAAGGAAAAATATCAATATTATTTTCTAGAGTTTGTAATTTTTTTATAGTTGGGTTTTTTTCTTTTTTATTACATTTTAGGTTTATACCAACTAGACATTCATGTACAAGTATCATTTTTGGAATAATTTATTGGTCATGATTATTATAAAAATATATGAATAATCACTACTATAGGATCAGATTTTAAAAGGGTTAAAAATTATTTTTTGAATGATAAAAAAACAAATTCTTCGAACAATGAAAAAGAATATAAAAATAGTTTTTTTAATATTTTCAATTTAAAGAAACCCCATATTAGCCCAACCTGGCCTGACCATGAACCTCGCCATGGTACAACACACTATCTATACCCCTTCATCACTATAAAAAATATCAATTATTTTAAGAGTATTGATATTTAAACCCTTTCTCGCCACTTTGTCATGAAACACCCTTAGAAGTTTCTGGAATGATTTTTCTTGTTATATAATGATATATGGTTGGGGGTAGGTGTGGGGGGTGAGTGTGTGTGCAGGCATGACAGTGTGTGTGGGATTTTGTGTGGGTGTGTGTGTGTGTTGGGGGTGGGGTTCTTGTGTGTGTGTGCTTGTCAGCACATATGTGGCCATGTGCATTTTAACATATATATATATATATACATATGTAAGTATAAATATTCTAAAACACACACACACACACACAAATATATATATATATATGTATATATATTTCTTAATATATATATATATATATATAAATATATATGAACCTATAAATATTTATCTAATCATTATATGTATATAAAATATTTAAATACAATTGTATATGCTTATTTGTATACAAGTTTATATAATATTTATATAATTTGTTTAAATATATTATTAATATGATAAATTTACACTAATATTTTTATAATGTTTTTAAAATCATTATTTAATATAATAATGAAATGATATAAATTTAATTATTATTTTTTTCATAAATATTGTAAATAAAATTGGTAATAATATTTATTCTAACATGATTTTCATATTTAGATATACAATATATATCTATATATATATTCAGACACAAAATTATAAATATATATATTTATATTTTAAATTATATATTATTAAAATAAAAATTAAATGTGATGTATAATTTATATCTTTGTTAGAAAAATTAATGATAAAGATAATACACCATTAGCACTAAAAAATCTTAGTTAAGAATCACTTTTAAATAATGATCCAATCATAGCCAGTGGATCCTTAGAGGCTAGAGGTTTTCCAAACACGATTATCTTGAGGTTTTTCAATCTCGGTCTACTTGAGGTTTCCTAATCGATGGTGTATCTATGATCTATGGATCTCTAGACATTTGCCTTAGCCAGCTCCTCTACTGATATATGGCTTACAGTTTTCCAGTCGTGGCCCATAGATCTTAATCAGCCTCTCCTTGATTGGATCCCTTTGACAGAATAGTTTTCTCATGGTGGTCATTTCTAGATCCCCCTCATTCTGTGGAACTGTAGATTCCGCACCTTATGCTGATCGTGGATTTTATCAGGGTGATTTTTGCATAGGGAGACATAGGTTAGCAATGTGATCAACTCATGGATGGATTAACTTGTGGAGGTTTCTGCTCATGGAGGATAGATATTTATTCATGGTAGTCTTTTCTCATAATGGATTTTTTCCCATGGAGGCCCTCTCTCGTGAAGTTCAAGGCTCGTAGAGATCATAGCTCATCGCGGTCTTCTCTTGTGGAGGTCATTTGAGAACTGAAGAGACTATGGAGAATAAATTGGTTTTTCAATGGAAACATATATCTCTTCTAGAAAAGGAAGAATCGATTTTCATATAAACAAGGAATTAAGACTCTTCTATGGATCTTCGTATGAATCTTCTTGATGTAGAAAAATTTATCTCAAATCGGTCTATTAGATTTCTTTCCAGAAAGAACGAATTACAATCAATATAGAATTTGGATGACCAAGTTTCCATACATGGTATTGGATCTGGACATCTAATTTTTGAGTTTATTAATCTAAATTATAAACACAAGGTCCTTCTCAGAGGGCCTTGGATGTTTTACCATCAACCGATACTAATGGAGGATCTGGAGAATAATTAGGATGTGATGAAATTGAACATTTCTAATTTCCTTTTTGGGTTCTTATTTTTTTTATCCCCTACTAGGCTTGATATGATTACATTATTAAAGAAATTGGATCGAACATAGGTGTATTAATGGAAAGGGATCGCACATAGGGGCTTTACCTGCAGATAAGTGTCTCAATTGATGTGATCTCCCCTATTCAATGGGGTAACATACTATCAACAGAGAACTCAAAAACTTGTATTGTTTTTGTGTATGAAAATGTGTCAGTCTTCTTCTTATTCTTTGGAAACATCAGACACATGGAGAAGGAGTGTACCTCAAAGGCAACCCATGGGGAAGGTAATGTTTTCAGTAATTATGGTCCCTAGATCTATTCAAAAAAAACCAAGGAAAAAGTTTGTTCCAGAGTCTGAAAAACAAAAGGATATAGAGAAACTTTGAAGGTCCCAAATCAAGCACACCGCCAAAGACTAGAAAATGACTATTTTAATGGGGCCATCATGATGTCATAAAAATTATGTAGATATAGATCATTCAAAGGAAGCGGGATACCCAACATCTCATGCTAACCCTCAGGACATGGGGAGAATCATTTTTTTCATGAATAAAGGCCCCGTGGAAATGAAAATGTTTCCCACATCCCCTCCCTGACATCCAAATAATAATAATAAAACACCATTGATCCCAAAACACATCTTTGTGAACCATACTAATATTGTTCCACCACCATAATTTGAACCTCCATACCTGGTCCCTCTCATGTATATTGATCTCTCATGACACTCTTCCCAAGATGAAGACAAAATGTAATGTTTGACATCGACTGCTGATAAACCACATAGAAAGTGGAGAAGGATAATTATAGGAGACTCGGGAACTGACCCCCTTATTACAGAACATTGTGGGAATAAGTGAAGCACATAATCAACTATAGTAAGTTATATCATCCCATAAATATGTATGGATACATATAGTGATATTTTTTTAAAATTTCAAAGGTGAAGGCTGGTCTAACCCAACCCAACCAAGCCCAAAGAAAAGCTTATTATAGAACTATTGTTAACATGGAAACAAACACATAGTTCGTATGCCCCAGTGCAGAGGCTCTCTATGTCTACCAAGTTGGTTTTTTTCCAAAACCTTGCATGAATGAAAGGACATGCCCAAAATTTCCTCCAAGGTGAGTTTTGAGGGATGTTTCTATGTCCCGCGCCACAACCATGTTGGTGTTTTAACTATCCTATGGAAGGAGGGAGTTGAAATCAGTATTAAGAGTTTCTCACTGAACTATAACTCTTCCACTTTCCACCAACCTAACATTACTATTTTATACTTGGTTGGTTTCTATGTCTGAACCTCTCAAAATGAAAAAAGTAAGTCATGTGGCCTCATTAAAACAATTAAGAACAGTATGCCATGACCTCTTCTATTGGAAGGAGATTTTATTTAGGTCATGTTCCAAATAAATGAGAGAGGGGTTTCTAGTAGTGCCTCGACCCATATGAGAGACTTCATTCAGGTGGTCAAATTCACAAGTCTCTATGACTTTTCATATATCGGTATCCCCTTAACGTGGCACCATGGTTTCTCAGAAAACACATGCATGGGGGAGAGACTAGACATATTCTTCACATCATTGGATTGGCTCACCATTTTCAACCTCTTTCCAGTCTCCCACCTCACCCTAACCATGTTAAACCATTACCTGATTCTCATTCAATTTAATATCGACCACAAAAGTCTGTGACATGAGATACCATTTATATTTTTAAAGATACTATATAAGGGAAAGGGGATACGAAGAAGTCATAAAAGTAGAATGAACTTTTAACAGGCTCAACATTCTTCCTAAAATCCAATAGGTCGCATCAAAACATAAAAATAGGGTGGTTGGTACTTCAACCAACTAGATAGATAGTTTGAAGACATTGATAAAAGAATCATTATGCTCCACACTCTCCCACATTCATCCACAATCATTTCTAATATTACAACACTAGTGATTGAACTCAATGAAACCCTCAAAATAAAAATATTTTTTTGGTCTATGTAGGCTTGCGAAACACATATCAAAGCGAGTTAATTAAATACACATCACATCCACTGGGAAGATTCTAGAAGGTAACAAAAAAACCATATTTCATTTATTACCTCTCATGACAGAATTAATTTATTAAATTAATAGGATATCCATGGCTTTCTCCTTCCTTTTTTTAGGATCTATACATGGTTGGTGAAACAATCCTTCCAACAGAGGATTAATACTGTATTATGCATGTTGTCATAGAGGCTATGAACATCAAGATCACCCATTATATTAAAAATGAGGAAATAATTTTGTCCCTCAATAAAATCCACTCCCAAAACCCCCTAGTAACTAATTTATTCCACACCATCGTCATTAAAAACTTCTGGTATATTGTGGGCCTAGATGTGTCAATCTTTATGAAGGAACTATGGCACTAGAAGGGGGACATTACCTCCATTAATGAAACCCTCTTTAATCTCATTAATAAAACCCAAAACCCCTCTTATATATCTGAGTTTCGACCAATTATACTGTGCAATGTCACCTATAAAATATTCTTCGTGCTTTTGGTTAACCGCCTTCAGACATCTCTTCCTTCCATTGTCTCTGAAAACCAAATTCCCTTTGTCCCTAGCCATCTTATCTTGGAAAACACTATTATTTTTTATGAAACATTTCACTATATTAATTACCTCAATTTGGAAAAATGTGGAATCATGTAATGGATGATGGACCCGACTAAAGCTTTTAAAAAAGTGGAATGACCATTCATCTGGTTCCTATAGGGAAAATGGGCTTCTTTCCAAAATTGTTCAACATCATTATGAAATGTTTTACCTCTATATCATTAATGATACACATTAATGTTGGAATTTCACATAGATTCTCACAATCCAGGAGTATATTATAGGGATACCCTCTTTCTCATTCCCAATTCATTTTATTGGATGACATTTTCTCTAATCTCATTTCAGTAGCAGCAAAGGATATTTAGTTCGTGGAGAAGAAACTTATCACTGAGGGAATCCCATTTCCCATTTCTTATTTTCTGATGATTTACTTATTTTTCCTAAGGACTCTTTGGAAGAATGCATGTTTATTTTCCTTATTTTCTTCCCATATGATAATTCATTAGGGAAATCTGTCAACCCATCTAAATTGAAAATTTCTTTAAGAACGAGTGTGCCCCTAATAGGAAGGCTGATATCCAATAAGAACATAGATTCTAAATGGTTGATAAAAACTACAAGAACCTGGGTCTTCCTATGGTCATCGATCACTCCAAAAAAGAACTTTTCTTCAATATCATTGAATGGGTGGATAAAAAAAATTCAATGTTGGAGTTATAACAGAGTCTCCAAATCAGGAAAATAAATTCTCATCAAATTATTCTCCCAATCCATCCCCACCTATTTTATGATGCCCTATAAGATCATTAGTTTCAACATCAATTATCTCAATTATTTCTTGGAAACTTTATGTGGGTATGAATGAATGATAACACAAGGCTCGCTAGATCTCTAGGTGTAAACTAGGTAAACCCCATCCTCATAGGAGAATAGGGTTCAGGGACCTATGCCTCGTCGATGGCGTCATTCTCTCCAAAAAAAAGTATGGATGTTCATTTAAAAAACTCTATATATATTTGTGAAGTTTATCAAGGATAAATACTTCTCATATGCTGATTTTTTCATCACCCAATTATGCCCCTAGCATAGTTTCCTCTAGCATAGCCTGTGGGGAGCGCACATAATCCTCCTTCAGGGTCTTTACTGGAGAATTGGAAATGGATACACTATTAATATTTGGAAGGACTCAAGGATAGTTGATGGAAATTGGATTCAAAAAATACCCTCCTCCATTAAGGTTATAATGTTTTAAAAGCCCTCTTCCTTTTTAATGAGGAAGGAAGCAAATGGAGACCAAAGAAAATCATCTCTTGGATCAATGAGAGATGGAAAATTATTCATAGTATACCAGTTTCTAGACATTAGGGTTTGGATATTTTATGCTAGAGTGGATAAAACACTAGAACATAAACCATTAAATCTAGACATGTTCTTACATCACCCTCTCCAAATACAAAGGCAGAGGCTCTCTTGAAATCTATTCAGATCCTACATATTCCTCCTAATGATTTATTTTTATGGTGGAATGTATTCACTAGGATCATTCCCTATATCTGGTTCCTTACCTCTCGTCATCTGTCTGAAAATCCAATATGCCCTATCTTTATGTCCATGCCTGAAAATTAATGTGGTTGCATCACCTTCAGACAAAGGCATAACTGGTTTTGGCACCATTCTAAGACTCTCAAGGGTAGATCATTGAGTATTTTCATTATTCATTCATAGTGTCTCTCTTACTCATAGTCACTAAAGAACATTCAATATTTATTGGCATGGAATTATATCTATAGTAAGGGTGAAAATAGATCACTTTGGAATCAAATTGTCTCACTATTATCTATGTTATATTCACTTCGGAGGCTACCTTACAGCCTTTTTGCCTTATAATCTCGAATATCTCGTCACTTCACCCACTATTTTTAACTTTCTCCTTTTTCTTTAATAAATGGAATAGTAATATGGTATCTCATCATTTATTTATATGAGGCCTCTTGAATGACCTACAGGTCTGGTTGGATTTGTCCCCTAGTTGGTTGTCTTCTCATATTTTACCTGATATTTGATCTCTTAATATTTGATTTTCTCATTTTTCTTATATATATATATACATATATATGAAACCCAAAATAATCCTATAAGCCTAGGAACTACCCCTCATTCAATGTGGTTAGGCACTGGTAGAAAAAAAATTTAAACCATGGGATCATAACATCAGTTATTTATAACCCTGGTTATAAATGGATTTTTAAAATGGTTATAAAATAACTCATGTATACAACCAAACTCTAAAGGCTTTCATATTGGATGTATAATTACATCTATGAATCAATTTTTTAATTTTTAAAAATTACATGCACCGTTCAAATTTCAGTCATGTGACATATTCAACTGTATAATCAGAAAGAAAAATAACCCCTCTCCCTTCAATTTGACATCCTCTAATATCATCATCAGTCATTGTCTTTTCCATAAGCCTCCTTCAGCCCCCATATTCTACCCTCACCCAACACCTTGAGGATTCTCGATACTTATTCTAACCCTTTTTTTAGTCGTTCTATTCATCCTAATTAGTTTAATATTTTATGACAATATGTGAACTCTGTGTTTATTAATATATATAACCTATAATTCTATGTTTCATATCATTGATCCTGTTTTTGTGAATTATTTTTTTCTTCATAATGTTTTGATTTTTTTATTATAATATGTAGTGCTATTATTTAATATTTATATTAAAATATCTCTATTATCGAGTAAGATTGAAACATTTTCTATATAATTTATTATCAGGTTCTTGTATTATAAAATAGTAGTCCTAAATTGAGAATTTTTATTTTTATTTTAGATTTAATTTTTTTTAAAATATAATTTGTGTTTTATTTTTATATATGTTTTATTTTGTCAAATATTTAAAAACATTTATCTTTGAAATGTGTTATTTTTTATATTCTCACATTTTTGTATATACTATAATTAAAAATCATTGTGATCCATATTACTATTTTTTAACTTATTTATCTTATAAATTACGTACTATGTCCTAAATTATATATAACCTCAGTATAAGCTTTTTTTAAAAGCATTACACTTATAAGCAACCTATGTGTTATTTTGTGTACACATATAATGTTTTGTATATCCTCTATTTTATAATATGTAATATCTATATAAAATAAATTTTGTTTTATATCCAAAAAATTTTTATTTTTCTTCGCTCGAGTAATAACTCTTTCAATGAATCAACTATATTAACCTTACAGTACATTCTTTTTTTATGAAATATTTTTTTTAATTTTTATTCATTTATGCACATATATAGATAATAATTTTATTATTTATATTACCATGTGTTCATTAACAATTACCAATAGTCAATTTCTTTCATTAAATATATATTATATACATATTATTTATATTATAGGTTCTCTTTCATTATCACAAAAAACGATTTAATTAATGATTCTATTGTCCAAAATTAACAAGAACTAAGAAAATATCTTCTAGATGTCCATTTGAAAAATTTATAATTTTATACATTATCTATTTAAGGTTATATGTTATTTAATTTTCAAATAATGATTTTAAAATATAAAAAAATAAATGTTGAGTCTTGAGACTCTGAAATGATATTCCTCCCTCCCCTAACTAGACGTGAAAAATAAAAAATAGATCTGATACTAAAAAAGTGAACATATCCTACATAAGTCTAAATGTTTGTTTTCAAACATATTGTTAGAAGGTATTTATGTTATCAAGGATATTTTAAAACTATATATATTCTCAATTCACTAATATATTTTTCAAATATTATATACAAGAAGGACATGTGGATCATATCATACTTGTGGCCTTTATACTCAAGGGTAGGAAGGATATGTAGGCTAATATATTAGTAAAGAATGAACACATATGCCATGTATGAGGATATGAAACAAGTGTATCTACTAATAAAACTATTTCGCCACATTGGAACAACTTTAAGGGAGTATATATATAAATTAAAAATAAAACCTTTAAAATCTAATGTTTTATAGATGGATTTTTTGTTGGATAAGAGGATAAGATCATCATTACATTTGATGATTTTAGACATGTAGGTAAAGTATCAGTACACATATCACACTCCTTCTCCTTCATATGTAAATCATATTCCTCCACCTCCTCCTACATATCCAACTCATACATATTAAGGGATCTTAGAACTCCATATATGTAGGAATTAATTTTTATGCAAGAATTTTACATGTTAGATGAGTATCATATGTATCTTGATTATATCAATTTGACCAACATTAATACCTATGTTTTTTATTAGGTATCATTATACACTTTTTATTCATTATAATATGAAATTAGTTTTTGTATTCTTAAACCCACAATTAAATTCTCCAATAATAAATATAAAGAAGAAGGAATAGATTTTAGTAAATATCTGTAAATTGTTATATTATGATGGAGTAAAATGATGGATGCTTCCTTATATTGATTGGTAATAAACATATATTTCAAAAGGTGTTATTTCTATTCAATAAATAACCTCAAACATTATATTTTTATATATTAGCGGACATCATATGTTGTATTTTTTTCAATATGAAATGGTAAAGTCCATGTTATGTTTCGTACATGGTGAAATGTTAGAAACAATTCATAAAATATTAGAGATGCATGTTTGATTATTTAATTACGTATATTTTATAATAGTATTAATTTTTATTTCAAGATTATCATTTTCAAACAGGGCCTTGAATAACTATAACTGGTCAATATGATTGTTGAAAAAAACAACCCAATATGTGATAATAATGGTGATTTCAATTATAAGTTGTAAATTTTAGTAGATATTTAAAATGTAATTTTCAATTAATAACTTTATTTGAAATATAAATATCACCATCAAGGTGTAATCGAATGTGGAAATTATATTTAGTGATTTATTTATAAAATTATTACAACATGGGTCGTTAACAAAATCAATATGGTACGATTCTATTATAATCATTACTTTTATTTATATTATAATTATATCAATAGTTTATTTTGAATAATTTCCATTTATATTATAAACATTTAATTACACTCCCCATTATAATGGAAATTAAATAAATCATTTATGCAGTGCAGTGGAGGGTTAGTTTACAAGTTTGATTTGTTATTTATTTATCTATTTTTTCAATATATTCTATGTTTTCTAAATTTAAAATGGTAATATATTTTAATGTTGAAAAATGTTGTGTTTAAAATATTTTTTGTAGTATAATATTGTATTATTTTGTGTTGTTTAATCTTTTTTTTACAACTGGTTTTTCTACTATTATAGATTCAGTAAACAAAATTTTCTATGTAATTTGTTATATTATTTTTTGAATAGGTTACTTACATAGCTGATATTAAAAATAGATTTAACATTTGTCAAAAAAATAACTTATTTAATTTCTACATCTATTATTTAAAATAATTGATTCTAAAAATCATTCATTTACATTTTTTATTTTTTCACCCATGTGAAAATACGGTCAATTTTTCATTTTGTGAGGAGTGCATGTAGGGGTGTTTTACATTAACTGATGTAAAAAAATTATTTTTTTCAACTAAAATAAAATCCATATAAAATATATCTTTTATATCACTCAAATTGAGGTCACTATTTAAATGATGTTACAAATAAAAGACATATAAGAAATACCCTTTTCATAACTAGTGGTGGTTGTATTCTCACCCTACCCAAAAAAAGTTATGTCTATAGGTGTGTTCTGGAATGGTATCATCTCCAGTTAAACTTTCAATAAGTTATTCTAAAAAACCCCTAAGATGTGGTCATGGAAACTCCACTGAGTATAGTATCATGTTTTCCCCAAGTATCATCTAATGTGAACACGTGATTTTTCATCTTCGATAACTTACCCAAATCCGGTGGTTTTTTGTCTCAGTCCTCAAAACTATATTTTGTACAAAACATCCACCAATTGATAATGATGGTGGTATAGATTATCAATTTCTACATAAATATTTATTAGAAAATATCTATTCCATTTCAGTAAAACTAGAAACATTTTTGTTACCATTCCTTTTTCAATACATTTTTCTTATGATAATTTTTCAGCAAATGTTGTATTTCTAACATTTTTTAATTCAAAAAATGAAATTTTTTCTATTTCTAATATACTATAACCTGTAAAAATAGAGGGAAAAAGAAATAATTTTTCCATTGTATTCATGACTATTCCATTAGGAGTTCCACTAATGGTTCCATTAAAATGTTTGAATTCTACAAACAATAATGTTATATATTGTACTGTAACTTTTTCATGTTGGATGGGTTTGTTCTATTGTTCCACATTGGAACGTCTACCAGATCATCCACTGGAGGTTCCACTTGAACTTCTGTCTGAACCTCCACTGTAATTCCACTTGATTTTCGGCATGAGTTTCTAGTGGAAATTCCACTGGAACCTCCACTACAAGTTTTAGTGGGTCCGCTGGAAACTATTCTACATAATTATAGTGAAATGATACCTATGAAATATTTTGTGTTTTTATTTCCCACTAGATGTTCTAGCAGAACTTATAGTCATATTTCAAATATTTATTTTTATAGGATTTAATTATGAACGTTTTTTCTCTCATTGGTAATGGAACTTCCACTAGAGGTTCCACTGGAACTTCCCTAGAGGTTCCACTGGAACATCCACTAGAGATTATACAAGAACATATTCTACAAAATTATAGTGAAAACATATATAATTAAATAATTCATGATTATACTTCTTAGTCAAACATACATTGGAATATCCATTTATATTTTACCTTCAAAACCTATATTTTAATTTGAGGATTCCCTGAAAAAATATTTTTAATAAAATTGTACAGGATTCTGAAGTGAGATTTTTGTCATTCATTTATAATGGATCTTTCACATTAGGTTCAATAATAACTTCTACTAGGTTATCATCCATTAGAACCTATTCAACCTAATTAAAGTTAAAATATACCTTAGGTAAAAAACATCATGTTGATATTTACTAATGGAACTTCCATTGAAGCTTCTAGTGTAGCTTCCACTGGATGTTATTATAGAGCTTCCACTGGATGTTATAGTGGAACTTGAAATCATATTATACCTTTTAAAGATATAGATTATTTTTTGGAATCCCAAAAAAAATATTTTTATTTAAATTTCATTGGATTGAGAAGTTAATTTTGAATCTTTCTTTTTAAATTGAACATCCAAAGGAGGTTCCACTATAACTTCTACTGGAACCTATGCTACCAAATTACAATGAAAAGCTACCTTATGTAAAAATTCATGTTATTATTTCATAGTGGAAATTAAACTAGAACATTCACTAGAGCTCCGACTGTAAGGTCAAGTGGAACATTCATTTTTATTTTACCTTCCAAACGTGATGTGTAATTTATAGAATCCCAAAAAATATAACAGTGAATTTTTTTTGCATGATTCATAAGTGAATTTATATCAATTCATTCATAGTGGAACTTCCACTAGAGGTTCCACTTGAGATTCCACTGCTACTTAAATTGGAACAGACACTCGATGTTTTCTAGAAGTCCAATTGAAGGATCCCCTAGAATGTCTACTAGAACACCCAATAGAGGTTCCACTATAACTTCCAGTCCTTTTCAACAAGGCATGCTTCTCTTTTCTATATGAATTCTTATAGAGAATCCACTAAATATAAAATTATTATTCTACATTATATTCTGTAATTTGTGTATTCCAACAATAATTCCATTATTTTAAATATTTTAGTGACATTTTTACAGAATTCAAGATGGAATTTTCCTACTCTTTATTGTCATATTATTTGTTTTGTGATTCCTTCACAAAGGTCTTACTTTTTAGTTTTATGTGTGAATTTTATGTCCAATATCACATCATTAAAAAGAGTTATATAAGAAATAAAACAAAAAATGAAAGAAGGTCATATAAATTATTTTCAAAATATTTTTTTTGCTAATATGTTTCAGTCGTATCTATATTATAATAAATCAACATCATATTTTATTAAATCTGACAGTTCTTTTTTTATGTATTGGTTGACTATGATACCTTGAAAAATGATTTTTGATTCAGTGGAATGAAAAAACGTTTCTCAAAATTTTATGTCCAATGGATATTTGTAATAATAAAATGGGAAATAGAAATGGAGTAATCGAAATCATTCATGAAAAATAAGGAATCATTCTATATATGGAGATTTAAAACATGTGTTATGTTATTGAAAAAAAGGAAATAAAATCACCTCTTTTGGAATCTATAATGAGAAATGAAGAAGTCAATCATGTTTAAACAATCGTCCTTATATGTTTATACACATGTGCTACTCTATATATTCTTAGTACATGTTCTTACCTAAGTTGGGATTTAATCAATATTGTGGATACTTTATGTGACCTAAAAACACCAAGGTGGTCTCATGTAATACAGTAATAGTTGATGAGATATATTAATGTATTTCAGAAGAAGCATGAAATGATTATGGGGGATACTAACGAATAATTGATATCTATTAATATTTATTTTCACTTGTATATATAAATTATTCTTCATAGGTCTGTTATTATTTATGTATTGGTATTGTGAGGAAAGATGAATAATTAAAGGAAATGAACAAGCTTCCAATCCACCATTTACAAAATAGATCCTATCAGATTTTGATGTTGTTGTAAATAAACTAAAGAATAAAAAACATGAATCTAGTGGTGGTATGATTAAACTTTATAGTCAAAATTTAATGGTTTTCTCAACCCAGGTTTATATAAAAAAGGAACGTATTATAGATAACTAATCATGGAGAAATGTTTAGGAGATAATATCTAGTATGGAAGTGGTTGTAGCCTAGTAGGAAAAATGGATGAAAAGGATGAAAAAATAAAAGTCCTTGAAAAATAACATTTATTATTTAAAATAAAAATATAAAAAATTGAAGTGATAGTTAGTACCAAAGATGAAAAAATTAAAAAAAATGAAGTTGTTGGTAAGTGATACTCCCATAAAAGAGTAAGGTGGAAGAAAATCTATAATTTCTGGAGATGAGATGATCCATACTTTCAAATTGAAAACCCTAATAGCAAGTACAAATGAAGATATGATATTGGAGGTAAAACACATGATACAACCTACTGAAAAAACCCATACCTCTCCACGACAGTACCCAAGTCGAACAGCCGGAAATGAACCCTTCTATAATGGAGGAAAATTGTACACAAGGTACCATTGAAGCTGGGATCTAGGAGGATGAAAATCATGTGAAATAAGCTACTAAACAAACCACACCTATCCATTAAATAATCCAAGAGGGAAAACTAGAAACAAAAACATGCCAATCCCGATTCATGATTACAAATATGAAGTCAAGGGAAATAAAAAAAGGACTAAGAGAATCTTCAGAAGATTCTGTAGTTAGAACCATCTTAGTATGTTGTTAGGGTCAATAAGAATGACCACCCTTAATTAAAAATAGTTCAATTAAATTTACCTGAACTGTATATGTTTTCTCATAATGTACTATTATTTTTATGTAGTAAATATGTCTGGGAACATGAGAACAATTTATTTTCAGTTGTAGTGTATTACATTTTCTCCCCTTTCAATAAAACCATGACAACTAGCAGTGTGAGTATTTATGTTAACCAAGATTACCGTAAAAAAATATTAAATTATTGTGGAATCCTCCATTACTTTTTAATGATATTTTGTTATAGATAATTATGCTTAGATTATAATAATAAACTGTAAAACAGGGAAGATGCATGTAATATTCCCAGATAATCAATGATGATTACAAGTACTGCCATGATGAGTGTAATATTCTCTATATTATTGAAGTTTTATATATATTAATTAAAATTTTTTCTAACTGTATTCATTTTTATATAGAATATTATATATGAAAAACAAAAATTAGATAAAGATGTCGTCAAGGAAACTAGTAGTGGAATAAATGTATTTTAATGGAAAATATATCATCCAAATCAACATAAAAAATATACATTATACGTTGATTGTTTATAGTACTGAGAGAAAATATTTAATCCCCAATAACTCCATACAGCCTCAAATGGTTGGTTCAAGAGATGATTATTATCAAAATGATTTTTTAAAAAATGAAAATGTTATCCTCTTAGAAATAAAATCCATTTTAACATAAACCAAAAGATTGAATAAAATTTGTACGATTTGTAGAAAATATTTACCACAAAAATATTCAAAAAATGGAGCCCTATATACTTCGAAAAGTCTTCTACCACACTAATATTCATATAGGAATATACTCCTCAATAGGGGGATACAACATTGGGATTTGGAGTAATCATTTTTTATCTAATAGATAAGTTTTAAATTTAAAATTGTATAATAGTAAGCTAGCACTTGATGAAATTGATGAAATGAAGCTTTATATGGAACATTTCATCCTCACTAACCCTACATAAACCTAGACAAAATTATCATTTAAATGCATAATTTTTCATTGGAAGCAGTTCCATCGATATCAACATAATCATTTAAACATCCTGATTAAATTGTTGTGACATAAAAGTTGAACTTGAAAGGTTCTAAGGTTCTTAAAAATTTATTCAATTGAGTTTTATGGCTATACCTGGAAACTGAATTTGAATGTTTTTAGGTTTTTAAATATTAATTTAGCATGGTTTTATTGAAATTTTATAGTTTTAGGTGGGGATGGAAATGAATTTGGAATTATTTCATGTGATGATATAATTTTTTTATTTACTAATTTTATGAATTTTTTCTTATATAATGATTGAAATGCTTCTGTATAGGTCAAAAATATTTCGCCTAAATGGATGTTCAGTAATGCTTTTTTGGTTTCATTGGTAGATTCTGAGTGTTGTATGTGTAATGGAATTGTTTATTTTAGGGATTTTCTTTCAAATGAGGAGTTTTCAATCTTCCTCATATTTATGAACATAGAATATATATTGAAGGTTTTAAATAGATACTAATTGTTGTATTTTTATTGGTATAAATTTATTCTTATTACTGATTTTCGTTTAATAATTTTTTAGGTTGCGAGTTGATGGATATTTCAACTCTATAATACTATTGGATACCATATATATATGTAACAGTTTCAATATCATTGTATTGATGATTTACCAATTTCAATATTGATATTTAAATGTTGATCTTGATGTTATATTTTTTATTTATTTATTATATTGATTTTATATAATGATCTAGGGAATATTATGTTCTTCTATGTGGAATTATTTAGTTTTAGTTAGTGAAATGGGTTGTTTGGAAGTATTTGGGGGTGGCAATAATATAACACATTAGTAGTTTCCATTATTAGATGTTGTGATATTTTCGAAAACAAACCTCTTTAAAATTATCCCCAAGATTATTTTCCAATATTCTAGATAAAAATTTTAGTTGAATTATATTTTAAAGTTAATATGAATAGGTATTGAAAAGTAGAAATGGATTTTACATGATCTAATATTTATTATTATTTGTGTTAATCATAATATTTACATTTTCATCACATCAAATATTATCTTCACCATTGTGAGTTTCATATTAGTATACAATATTATTGCACACAACACATTTACAATTTAATGAAATTGAATCCCAATAAAATCCAACTGAAAGGAGACTACGAAATATTTCAGTCTATAAATACTTCAATGCATTCATTAAATTTTTTAATATCTTGTACATGGTCACAATTAAACCAAAAAAAGAACATTCATCAAATATTTTGTACACTTCTTCACCTGTTCTAATATAATGCATGTCTACCTCTAAATATAAAGTTTCAAATTGGATTAAAAGTCATCCTAGAATAGAAAATAAAATAAAAACTTTATAAAAAATAACACAGAAAAAAAAAATAATTTAAAAATAGTTTGTGTTGCCCCAACATAAAAATATGATCTTGATTGCTCTATAATTCCCTGCGTGAAATGAAAAATGATATAAGATACCACTTTAGCAATATAAGAGTTCTTTTATAAATGAAATGCATCAGAAAATGAAATAATACCATCATCATGGTAGTAGAATTATTATTTCCTTATTCAACCATGTCCCCTTTCAATATCCATTGTCTAAAAAACATTTGATTATAGCTCCACATTTCCTATTTAGTTACATTTTAAAACAATCCTTTCTTAAAATTATTCTTCATCTATCATAACCATTCACTCTATCAAATGATATACTTATGATAGTAAACTCATTTTCAAAATTATTGAAATTAAAGAATGCATTGTCATAAATTTTTGTAACTTTTTGGTGTAATTGATATTCTATCAGAATGTAAATCAAGAGAAGATACTTCGAACAAAAAAATATTTTTGTCCAATCTATTCCACCTCCAAAAATATATTTTTCAGGCATTAACCTTACGTCAATACGATTATAATTTTTTGAATCATGAAAACAATGATACCAAACTTACTCAAACACTCAATAAGAACATTTAACAACATTATTGTAAGATTCATATAGTAAATGAAATTATCTTAACATCCAACCATTCCAATTACATAAACGAATTGACCTCCAATTTCAATATAATCCGAGGTGCAGGACATTAAACTACCAAGAACCATCTTCCTCATCACATGACGTTAAACTGTATCCTCATCCCGTGAATTTTACATGGGGTTCCCCACCCCGGACATTCTTTATGCCCACTGGTCTCCACGAGAGTGAAATCGTCCTCACGTGAAATGACATCCTCTTTGCTTGAGTGGTTCCTATCCACAGAGATGGGAAACCATCTTAGTGTAAGCCCCTAGACTTTTGTGCATGAGTTTGTACCCTTACTCCTCCTTTATTCTTTGGTGCCAATGACCAGAGGGGTTATGGGCACCGGGACCTTCCTTCTCCCATCCTTCTCCCTCTGATATTTTTCGCCAATGAGCCTCCATCCTGGAGTAAGTCCCAATCTCCATCTCCATGGGCTGTTAACCATGCATAAGCCCCTGTTTCCTCTTTGGGACACTAACCACATGTAAGCTCCATTCCACATCCCATGGATGCACCTTTCATGACGTGATTGTCATGTCTCTACTACCTCTTTTTTCTCACACTGACCATGACTCACGTGGTCCTAGAGTAAGTATTGATTATGGAATCCTACATGGGCTACTTTAACACGTAATTCCCAACACCCCACCAAACTATGTGGATTTTGATCTTTTCTAAGAAAAGGTACGTAGGAAGCCTCCCTGATATTCATGCCCAACACCTATTGGTTCTGACCCCCTACACGTCTGTTCACCAAACCATCCGTAACTATGTAGAATTTGATTCCTTCCAAGGAAAGGTACATAGGAAGCCCCCATGAGGTTTAATCCCAACACCTCCATTGGTTTTGACCCCCTTCATGTTGGTTCACCAAACTCTCTGGAACTACATGGACTTTGATCCTTACCATGGCAAGCTATGTAGGAAGCCACCCCGAGGTTCAAGACCGACACCTATTAGTTCTGACCCTCTTCATATCAGTTCACCAAACCATCCTGAACTATGTGTAATTTAGTCTTTTCCAAGGCAAGGTATGTAGGAAGCCTCCCTAAGGATCAAGCCCAACACCTACTGGTTCCAACCACATCACGTCGGTTCACCTTCGTCCCACATGACGTTAAAATGTATCCCACTTTGGGTCATGTAAGATGTTATACTATACCCCTTCAAACTACGTGGGTTTTGATCCTTGTCTCCATGACAGGGTACGTAGAAATACTCCCTGAAGCACAATCCCAACCAGTGGCAAGCCATTGTATCCCAACCAGTGGCAAGCCATTGTATCCCAACCAGTAGAAATCCATCAATTCCCAAACTATGGTTATCCTCCGTGTTTCCCAATCAATGGTAATCCCTTATGTTTCCGAATTAATGGTAATTCGTTGTGTTCCCCAATCGATGGTAATCCATCATGTTTCTCAATCAACAGTATGCCATCATGTTTTCCAATCGATGGTAAGACATTGTGAACCCCAACCAGTGGTAATCCATTGTTTCCCCCATCTAGCAGTAATCCCTTGTACTCCATAATCGATGGTAAGCTATTGTAGTCCTCAATATACAGTAAGTTGTTGTAGTCCCCTTTCTTGGGACCCACATATTTGGTCCACCCTTGTGGTGTCAGGCCAACCTCAGGCTACTAACCATGCATAATCCCCAGCATTTCATTGGGTCGTTGTCCTCTGCGTACACATTGATTATATGCCCCCATTCATCACTATTCATAATTTGTTCCTTGACATGGTAAGCTATATAAGAAACCTCCCTCAAGTTCAATACCATCACCCATGTCTCATCCTGGTCCCCCCCCCCCCTCGAGCTTATGCGTTTCAGGAAGGCCATGCCCCAACCAAGAGGTTCCACTTTCTCCGAGTCCCATCCATATGGGTCGCCTCCTCATACGTCCCATCACCCTACCAAACTACGTGGACTTAGATTCCATTCCACGGGGATACGTATGAAGTATCTTTGAGGCTCAATCCCAATAAGACCATCACATTCATGATGGTTCCATATCATTACTCATTCACTCCACTCAAGACTCCATCACCCATACTGATTCTTACCTGAGCCGCCACGTCTTGGTGAGATCATGTCACCCACTCTCTCTCTTATCCTAGGATCAATCGGGCTGCTAACTACGCGTTATCCCCAATATCAGTGTTCCCTTCATGGGATGCACAAATCTGATCCACTCCTGTCAGTGTTCTGATCAGTCTGATCTATCTCCACTAGTCGCAAAACCTGCGGCATACCCTGTGTTAAACATGGTAAGGTGAGGAAAACCTCAAAGACATGAATATGTCATATAATTCCCCGCATTTGACATGGTATTCCTCGGGCTTCTACACCCTCGAGAAGCCCAATCATAAGGGGAAAAACTAAGTCGTGCTAGTGTTCCAGCATCCGGACAAGCTAGTGATGTCCAATGGGACAACTCCACTGACCAAAGGTTGCATCCCAGACCATACCCCTTTAAATTTCCTGACAAAAACATTGTAATCAACCGGCGTCCATGAAGACATGGCACTGGGAAGAGTTTCACAAACAACATCTTAATTGATGAGGGAGACGTGGACTAGGTAAAGATTTCCGAGGATGAATCCTAGGAAGGAGGAACATGCATCCCATCACCCCGTTTTAATAAAAGAGAAAACATCCCCAAAAAAGAAACGGATGTCGCTCGCCTTCGAGAAGCTAGAATTTGGGGCAATAAACAACGTGTCCTCAATAGACGGATGTGTGCACCTCGACGAAAGATTTTGAAATATAAATTTTTAAATCGATGTGAAGTTATTATCCTCAATTTGGATCTTAGTAGTGTTCGAAACATCAGTAGACCAACATGTCACAAGATCCAGTTATCTGGCCCTAAGTCCCACCAGGAAAATAGTGGTCTTAGCGTGAAACTCACCAAAAGTTAGGGCAGCTGAACGTTTAACATCCTGGTTTGCGACGTTGTCAACTTGGATCCTTCTTACCATCCATGGAATAAGGAATGGTTATGCAGCACTGGACATCGATTACCTTCTTACATCATTAACTGGTTAATCTCTCGAACTTACGGGACCCAATATTTCATAACAGGAAACTGATCATCGCCCACCTACCGACACAGGGGCAGGGGCAACGTCACTGCAGAAATCCCTTATGGCTTCATTTCCCTCATGGAAGCCTCCACTTCCACACTTCTTGGGTGCCCACGCCCCATCTCCCCATCTGAGTTCATTCTGAGAAGGGTGATAAATGACCTCGTTCACCAATACGAGGAAGATGGGACTATCCCAACCAAGAATATGGCCTAATAAGACCTAGAGTCATCTTCACCTCATTGCCACTACTTCCCCCAAGGGCCGCGTAGGGAGCCACTACTCCCCACTCTGAAGGACAGCCATTTCAGGATCCTCTAACCAAAATTGTTCGATGAATCCCTTCCCTAGCCGATGAGGTGAGGGATGTTCGAGCTAGCCTGGTCAGCACCTCATTTAAAGGGATCCTGGGAAGATCCTCCTCTAGGCCATGCCAGTGCCAGCACCTGGCCCCATGGGTCAAGGAATAGGTAAGCTATGTGTCGGCACCGCCAGTCCCAGTCTGACTGACCTGACACCAGCATCGAGCATAGGCTGAGGGGGACGCCCACCATGGGGCGTCAATATCAGCAACTACCATGGACCATTCCACCACTGACACATACCATAAGAACCTTATCTATGTGAGGAAAGGAAACTCATATGACTGATCCAGATCGAGGCCCCAACCACCCCTTGGATAGGATAGATCGAATCTCCTGGTCACTGATATAGGTAGTGCCATCTGCGAGCCGATCCGTGGTAATTACTCCCAGAACAGAGGTCATCCCCGTACCTCCCACATTGAGACCACAGGTCTACCCCGCTCCCAAGCTCAGTGTGGAGGTATTTCCAATGACACCTTCTGTAACACCCGAGACTTTTATGTTATATAAATCATCAAAGGAATCTTTTTCTACACAACACTTGCTTGGATTGCTTTACACGCAATCGCGACCTTCCTCGATAGCTTGCGTCGTACGCAATACCGAGTTTCACTAAATAACAATATGCTATTAAAACTAGCCGTTATGAATAGTAATAACAACTTTTTGAAATTTTATAAATTTTATTTTTCAAAATGGACTTCATTTTTGGACTTAGAATATCGAAATTAGCCTAGGGTGAAATTTTGGTATTTTTCTGAAAACTTTCAATTTTTGATGAATAGTGAAACCACTAAGTGGTAGGTTAAAAACTGAATTTTGCATAAAACTTAATTTTACCGCTTCTGTGAATGGAATTTCGAAAATCCGAGAGACACGGTTAATATCAAGGACTAAAATGTGGTTCAATGAGATGAAAATAATTTTTTGGTGAATAGTAACTTTTTACTTTTTTTTACCGCGGTTAATAGTAAATTGGGTAACTAAGGGTAAATATGATATTAATATTACCCTAACACATGTCCTAATTCTATTGGACAAGTGTAATTCGACCAAAAACAAACTTAGGAATAAAATATGACCATTTAGGCCCACTTGGATTAGATTAGGACATTTATTATTAATTTATTTAAAGAAGGGTTAAAATAGTTAAAATTAAAGTTTAATAAGTAAATCATTTTTAATATGTGGTTATACATAAGATAAATTCGATTGTAAATATTCATTATAAAGCTAAAAAGATTTCCTACATGATGGTATTTTATTTGTAATTTTTAGACATTAAATAATTTAATTTATTTATGACACAATAATGATGCAGTAATTATCTTATTAATGAAATATTGACATAATTGATGTTATAAACACCAAAATAAATGTAATTTGAGAATTTTTATGAATTCCACTAATTTTCTAGGTTACTATGATATATTAATGTTGATTTAATCAACTTGTTTCGAACATATAATTCTGTTATGACTTTCACAAAAATCATATATCAAATAGTGTCAAAATTGACACAAAATAGTTTTTAAATCAAATATTATATTATTAATTGTTATTTTATTCCTAAAAATATAAGGTTCGGCCAAATGACTTAGATAAGGATATATATATTAATAATAAACAATATGGGGTTCGTTTGGCATGTTATAGTAAGTTTATTAACCATATAGTGAAAGAAAACAAAAAGACATGGTAAAAGTTAAATTATTTAACTTAGAGTTAAATCTAATTGATAAGGTTAAAATAATACCCTAAACTTGTATAAATCCTATTGGTTGATAGGATTTCGTCCCATCCCCACCTTATCTTCGAAATAAGACCCTTTGGAGCCATTATAAACCGATTTTGACTTTAATATAAAATAATATTTTGAGATATTCCTAAGGTGCCCCTCTCCTCCCTTATAAAAGGGCACCTCCTCCCCCTCCTCCTCACACCAATTTGAGCACTCAAGCTCGGCCAACCCCTGCCATTTTCTCCTCTCCACTTCCCTAGAATAATCCTAGAGGTCCTGGTCTTCTTCAAAGACCAATCTTAGTTCCCTTAGTGGAGGATTCAAAGAGGTGTTCCAAAGAAGAGGTAATATCCATTACCGATCTTTTCAATTTCTTTCTTCTTAAACTTCTTCTCCTTTAGTTGTTTCATGATAAAGTAATAACATCAGTATTACTTACATACTGATATGTTATTATAAATATGAAACAACCCTAATTCACCTTCTATCCATCCTACGGAAAAATGAAATCACCGCGCGTGCGTACGTACGGAATACCGTCTCCACGCCGTGGTGTAATCTATTTTTCCACCATCACCTTACAAGGATGGGTATAATGGTGTAATGAGTAACTATATATGATTATTATGAAGTAATATTGATACTGAAATAATATATATATATACTCCAATACAATTCCACGATCATAGGAACGATATCATCACTCGTGCGTACGTACGGAATACCGTCTCCACGATGTGATGCGACTCGTTCTACATGATCTTCATTTCATAATGATTATATAAATGAATTGAATGAATAAATATGATATATGTTACACTAATACCATTCTGGATATAAGGAATCTATAACCTTAAAAGAAGAATAAGAATGTATTCGGCAAAAAGAACAAAAGGCAATAAAGACCCGAGCAACAAGTAACCATGAAATATTACTATCAAGAAGCTAAGAATATGAACATATATGATATCATATCAATATGTATGATTCTGGAATAAGTCAATAACATTATTTAAACCATTATACAGGAGCTTCGGACACGAACAAAGCAAATCGGACCTAAGGTAAGGGAAATATCACAATCTCATTTTTATCTGAGATTGTTTATTCGTAAGTATTCACTGGGGTGTATTTTATCATCCACATCCATGTTTCATCAATATGTAATATTATTTCCATCCACCTACAATTGTTTAAATCCATTTTTACCGTTCGGTGAGTTTTTAGTAATATGTATGAAAGGAATCTTTTGTCGTACAAGGTACTTTTTGACTTTTCCGACAAAAGTACGAAGAATGTTTTTTTTTAACTTATACGGCATGAATGGATTTATAAAAAATTATTTCCAAGAAGCTTCCTTTACAAGTATTCAAGTTTATTTTTAATCAACTTCTTTTAGTTTAAAATTGTATGACATGTTAAGAAAGGAAAAGTGTTTTTGAAGTAGAAAGGATATTTTCCTCAAGAATGAAGTTCAAGTATTTTTATAAAAATTATTTTCCATCTAAGATAATAAAAGGGTTCTGTTTTTATCCCTATTATTACATTGATTTGATTATGTTGTGATGGAAACATTATTATGAATTCCTTTATCTTATATGAATTGTTTTATGATGTCATGATGTTTAAGAATCCCATTTTATTACATGGGTTATGCGATGATGTATGATTTATGATTATGTGGCACACATAAGAAAGGATTCATTATAAGATGGGTGGGACCTATATCTCCCTCCAATGCATTGGGTAAAGATTTTATATCTCATGAGATAGACATGGCTGGAACGGAAGGTTATTTCGGTTCAGTGATACAGGACTGAAACGAGAAGTGAACTCGGTTCAGAAAGGGACTTTGTCCACTAAGATAGTCTTGGCAATGAGTCATGACTAACAAGAAATGATTTTCCATGATTATGTGTGCATGCCACAAAGTTTCAAGTTTTATGTTATGATTATGGGGATCTCATTTTCACTTCTATGATTTATTCCATGTTAAGATATTATGATCTCTTTTTCAGGTTTTGATTTTCAAAAAGATATGATATGATTTTTATTTCCTTTATTTGCCCTTACTGAGCATTTGAGCTCACCCTTTTATGTTTTCTTTTCCCCAGGTCAGGAAGATGGATATTAAGTAGAATATGCTAAAAGGGACCCTAGATATGATGAAATAAATGGGAGACACTGTAGAAGATTTATGAACCAGTTGTTTATGTTTCCCAGTTTCTAAAGACACTATACCTATACGGTCCTTTGTGGTTTTGTCATATGTTGTAATAAGTGTACTTCAATTTTGAAGTATTAACAATGTATGTAAAGTCTGGGTCGTTATAGTTGGTATCAAAGGAAATGTATAGTCAACCTTTGGAAACTAGGATGTGAAAGCCTTAGTAAGAACCCTAAGGATAAGTCTAAGCATAGAACACAATCTTAGTGTTTTAGAAATGGCCTTGAATAACCTAGGATAAGACCATAAGCATGAAAATTTTATTCTTGAATTATGTGGTTTCCTATTATAATTAGTGTTGCTCACACTATTCTTCTTGGTTTTAGTCAATGGCTGGAACCCGAAGGAACCGTGTGAATGCGGAATGCGATGGGCAATGCAATGATTGTCCCCCTGAGCAACCAAACGATATGGGAGCTGGAATGCAAAATCTTGTAGCCATGCTCACACAAATTTCTCAAGCTATGAATCATGCAGGATTTCCAAACGAGCAAAGGAGGGAGAAACATTCTATTGAATCCTTCATGAGGCAGCGTCCACCTTCTTTCAGCGGGTCTACTGATCCATTAGTTGCTGAACAATGGATTAGTACTACTGAAAAGATATTTTCAGTTCTTCAATGTTCTGAGCATGATAAAGTCATCCTAGCAGTGTATCGTTTGGAAGGAGATGCGGATCAATGGTGGAATCTTGTTAAGAATACGAGGCAAAGGGATGAAATTGAGTCTATGGAATGGGACGAGTTCAAGAACTTATTTTTCAATAAGTACTTCCCTCGTATTCTCCGAACAAAGATGGAGAAAGAGTTTCTTGAACTGAAGCAAATGGATGATGAATCTGTTGGTACCTATGAAGCAAATTTTACAAGACTTGCAAGGTACGCTTCTGGTATTATTATCCAACCTGAGAGTAAGATCGACCGATTCTTTAGTGGCTTAAAACCAAGTCTTCGAAGGGCGTTCGCCATAAGGGACTTCAATAGCTACGAGGAAATCATTCGATGTGCTCTCAAAGTCGAGATGGAGATTGGAGTAACCCATCAGTCACATGGGTTTGATAAGAAGAGGAAGATGGAATTCAAAGAAAAATCTAAAGATCACACGGAAAAGAAGATGAGCTTTTCCTTATGCTCAAAGTGTGGAAAGAAACATGGAGGGAGTTGTCTTAAAGGGACAAGTAAATGTTTTAAGTGTGGAAAGGAAGGTCATCGGGCATTTGAATGCCGTGATAAAGGGAAGAAGATGTCTAATGATGCAAACAAAGGAAGGGATACACAGAATGATCCTACTACACTTCAATGTTTCAAGTGCAAGGAGATGGGGCATTATGCCAATCAATGCCCAAATCCAAGGGTTGATGATGATGGTCGACGTCAACAAAATCTTAAGGCTAAAGACAAAGGAAAGTCACATGCAATTTCTATCAGCGATGTGGAGTACGATAACGAAGTGGTGAAAGGTACACTTACCATCCACTCTAAAGTAGCAAATGTTTTATTTGATTCTGGATCCACCCACTCTTTTATTTCTAAAGAATTTTCTAAGGGTATCACCGTATTACCTCAACAATTAGATGTTGAGTTAGCTGTGACAACACCTAATGGAACAACAGTCGCATCAAAAGTTTATAATTCTTCTCCGATCGAAGTTTGTGGGAAAGTGCTTCCTGCAAATCTTGTGATCCTTCCTTTAGTGGAATTTGATGTGATTCTTGGCATGGATTGGCTTTCCCTACATGGAGCTCATATCAATTGCCAAAGAAGGGAAGTCACATTTCATATTCCAGATCAATCTACGATCGTATATCAATGCAAGGATGAACATAACCTTCCAGTGGAAATTTCTTCCATCTTATGGGTATTGATTCCACTAAATGAAGGTTATTTATCTCAAATGGTTGGTGAGAAACTCACGATTAAGAATATTCCCATTGTACGGGAGTTTGATGATGTCTTTCCGGAGGAATTACTGGGTCTTCCACCAAATCGTGAAGTTGAGTTTTCAATAGAACTCGTACCGGGCGCTTTGCCAATTTCAAAGACACCTTATAGAATGGCCCCAATTGAGTTGCAGGAATTGAAGAAGCAACTCCAAGAGAATCTTGATAAGGGATTCATACGCCCTAGTGCGTCACCTTGGTGAGCACCTGTTCTATTTGTTAAAAAGAAAGATGGATCAATGAGACTCTGCATTGATTATCGAGAACTTAACAAGATCACTATCAAGAACAAATATCCTCTCCCACGCATTGATGACTTATTTGACCAACTACGCGGAGCTCAATACTTTTCCAAGATTGATCTTCGTTCAGGGTATCATCAATTAAGGGTCAAAAGGGAGGATATACCAAAGACGGCTTTCCGTACAAGGTATGGACACTATGAATTTATAGTGATGCCATTTGGTCTTACTAATGCCCCTGCTATCTTCATGGATCTAATGAATAGAGTCTTTAGAGACTATCTTGATCAATTTGTGGTAGTCTTTATAGACGATATTCTTGTCTATTCAAAGAGCAAGGAAGAGCATGAAGATCACTTGAGAATTATATTGAAGACCCTGAGAAAGGAGAAGCTTTATGCCAAATTTACCAAGTGTGAATTTTGGCTTCAAAAAGTTGCATTTCTGGGTCATATAATCTCAAAAGAGGGGATATCTGTGGATCCAGCAAAAACAGAGGTTATCGAAAGATGGTCAAGACCAACAACAGTAACTGAGATCCGAAGTTTTCTTGGTTTGGCTGGATATTATCGACGTTTTGTAAAATATTTTTCACGATTATCTAATCCAATCACCAAGTTGACTCGGAAAGGAGTTAAGTTTGTCTGGACAGAGGAATGTGAAGAGAATTTCAAGGAGTTGAAAAGAAGGTTATCCAGTGCACCTGTGCTCACACTGTCTTGTAGTGGAGAAAGGTTTGTGATCTACAGTGATGCATCCAAGAAGGGATTGGGCTGTGTTCTTATGCAAAATGATATGGTGATAGCTTATGCCTCACGACAGTTGAAAATCCATGAGCAAAATTACCCAACACATGATTTGGAGTTGGCTGCGGTAATCTTTGCATTAAAGATTTGGAGGCATTACCTTTATGGTGAAAGGTGTGATATTTATACTGATCATAAAAGTTTAAAGTATATTTTCACACAAAAGGAGCTGAATATGCGTCAAAGAAGATGGTTGGAGCTGATTAAGGATTATGACTGCTCAATCCATTACCACCCTGGGAAAGCAAACAAGGTGGCAGATGCATTAAGTCGACAAGACCATGCTAGTTTATCCATGATGAGGATCACAAAAGATCCAATATTTATGGATTTACAAAGGATGGATCTTGAAATTATAATGGAAGGGGAAAAATCTTATCTTTCTCAAATGAATTTTCAACCATCTATACATGTGAAGATTAAAGAGGCACAGAAAGAAGATGTCGAGTTACAAAAGAAGGTGAGAAATGTTCCTGAATTCAACCTTGATTGTGATGGGATAATAAAGTTCAGGAATCGGGTTTGTGTTCCTCCCATCCCCGAATTAAAGAAGGAGCTGCTGGATGAGGCTCATAGTTCTTCATTCTCTATTCATCCTGGAAGCACGAAGATGTATAGGGACCTGAAAGAGTACTTCTGGTGGGATGGCATGAAAAGAGATGTTGCTGAATATGTCTCTCAATGCTTGGTTTGTCAACAAGTTAAAGCTGAGAGACAGAAGTCTAAGGGGATGTTACAACCATTACTCATACCCGAATGGAAATGGGAAAACATCACTATGGACTTTGTCACAGGACTTCCTAAAACATCCAAAGGCAATAATGCTATCTGGGTCATAGTTGATCGTCTTACAAAGTCTGCACACTTCATTGCTATTAGAGAGGATTTCTCTCTAGATCAGATTTCCAGGATATATGTAAAGGAAGTGGTAAGATTGCATGGAGTACCACTTTCTATTATATCTGATCGAGATCCGAGATTTACCTCTATGTTCTAGCGAAGTCTTCAGCATACTCTGGATACAGAGTTGAGTTTCAGCACTGCTTATCATCCCCAGACAGATGGTCAGTCTGAGAGAACAATTCAAACCCTAGAAGATAAGTTGAGAGCTTGCTCTATGGATTTCAAAGGAGGTTGGGATCAACACCTACCTTTGGTGGAATTTTCTTATAATAATAGCTTTCACTCCAGTATTCAGATGGCTCCTTATGAAGCTCTCTATGGAAAGAAATGCAGGACTCCAACTTGCTGGGATGAAGTTGGGGAAAGAAAGCTATTAGGACCTGATCTCGTTGATGAAATGGCAGAAAAGGTCAGATCTATTCAACAACACATAAGAGCAGCTCAGAGTCGACAGAAAAGTTATGCCGACAACCGAAGAAAAGACCTAGAGTTTGAAGTGGGTGATAAAGTGTTCTTACGAATATCTCCCTGGAAGAGGGTTATGAGATTTGGAAAGAAGGGGAAGTTGAGCCCTAGATATATCGGTCCTTTCGAAATACTGGATCGTGTTGGGAAGGTAGCTTACCGATTGGCCCTTCCACCGAATCTCTCTCAAGTTCAAGATTTGTTCCATGTATCTCTCCTGAGAAAGTACATACCAGATCCTTCACATGTACTCATCTCAGAAGTTATACCGCTGGAGCAAGATCTTTCTTATGAAGAACAACCGATAGAGATTCTGGATCATAGCGAAAAAGTCCTACGAAACAAGACCACTCGATTGGTGAAAGTTTTATGGAGGAACCACCAACTTGAAGAAGCTACATGGGAGCTTGAGGATATGATGAAGGAGAAGTATCCTCATCTGTTTGTTACAAAGTGACGAATTTCGAGGGCAAAATTCTTTTTAAGGGGGGTAGAATGTAACACCCGAGACTTTTATGTTATATAAATCATCAAAGGAATCTTTTTCTACACAACACTTGCTTGGATTGCTTTACATGCAATCGCGACCTTCCTCGATAGCTTGCGTCGTACGCAATACCGAGTTTCACTAAATAACAATATGCTATTAAAACTAGCCGTTATGAATAGTAATAACCACTTTTTGAAATTTTATAAATTTTATTTTTCAAAATGGACTTCATTTTTGGACTTAGAATATCGAAATTAGCCTAGGGTGAAATTTTGGTATTTTTCTGAAAACTTTCAATTTTTGATGAATAGTGAAACCACTAAGTGGTAGGTTAAAAACTGAATTTTGCATAAAACTTAATTTTACCGCTTCTGTGAATGGAATTTCGAAAATCCGAGAGACACGGTTAATATCAAGGACTAAAATGTGGTTCAATGAGATGAAAATAATTTTTTGGTGAATATTAACTTTTTACTTTTTTTTACCGCGGTTAATAGTAAATTGGGTAACTAAGGGTAAATATGATATTAATATTACCCTAACAAATGTCCTAATTCTATTGTACAAGTGTAATTCGACCAAAAACAAACTTAGGAATAAAATATGACCATTTAGGCCCACTTGGATTAGATTAGGACATTTATTATTAATTTATTTAAAGAAGGGTTAAAATAGTTAAAATCAAAGTTTAATAAGTAAATCATTTTTAATATGGGGTTATACATAAGATAAATTCCATTTTAAATATTCATTAGAAAGCTAAAACGATTTCCTACATGATGGTATTTTATTTGTAATTTTTAGACATTAAATAAGTTAATTTATTTATGACACAATGATGATGCAGTAATTATCTTATTAATGAAATATTGACATAATCGATGTTATAAACACCAAAATAAATGTAATTTGAGAATTTTTAGGAATTCCACTAATTTTCTAGGTTACTATGATATATTAATGTTGATTTAATCAACTTTTTTCGAACATATAATTCTGTTATGACTTTCACAAAAATCATATATCAAATAGTGTCAAAATTGACACAAAATAGTTTTTAAATCAAATATTATATTATTAATTGTTATTTTATTCCTAAAAATCTAAGGTTCGGCAAAATGACTTAGATAATGATATATATATTAATAATAAACAATATGGGGTTCGTTTGGCATGTTATAGTAAGTTTATTAACCATATAGTGAAAGAAAACAAAAAGACATGGTAAAAGTTAAATTATTTAACTTAGAGTTAAATCTAATTGATAAGGTTAAAATAATACCCTAAACTTGTATAAATCCTATTGGTTGATAGGATTTCGGCCCATCCCCACCTTATATTCGAAATAAGACCCTTTGGAGCCATTATAAACCGATTTTGACTTTAATATAAAATAATATTTTGAGATATTCCTAAGGTGCCCCTCTCCTCCCTTATAAAAGGGCACCTCCTCCCCCTCCTCCTCACACCAATTTGAGCACTCAAGCTCAGCCAACCCCTGCCATTTTATCCTCTCCACTTCCCTAGAATAATCCTAGAGGTCCTGGTCTTCTTCAAAGACCAATCTTAGTTCCCTTAGTGGAGGATTCAAAGAGGTGTTCCAAAGAAGAGGTAATATCCATTACCGATCTTTTCAATTTCTTTCTTCTTAAACTTCTTCTCCTTTAGTTGTTTCATGATAAAGTAATAACATCAGTATTACTTACATACTGATATGTTATTATAAATATGAAACAACCCTAATTCACCTTCTATCCATCCTACGGAAAAATGAAATCACCGCGCGTGCGTACGTACGGAATACCGTCTCCACGCCGTGGTGTAATCTATTTTTCCACCATCACCTTACAAGGATGGGTATAATGGTGTAATGAGTAACTATATATGATTATTATGAAGTAATATTGATACTGAAATAATATATATATATACTCCAATACAATTCCACGATCATAGGAACGATATCATCACTCGTGCGTACGTACGGAATACCGTCTCCACAATGTGATGCGACTCGTTCTACATGATCTTCATTTCATAATGATTATATAAATGAATTGAATGAATAAATATGATATATGTTACACTAATACCATTATGGATATAAGGAATCTATAACCTTAAAAGAAGAATAAGAATGTATTCGGCAAAAATAACAAAAGGCAATAAAGACCCGAGCAATAAGTAACCATGAAATATTACTATCAAGAAGCTAAGAATATGAACATATATGATATCATATCAATATGTATGATTATGGAATAAGTCAATAACATTATTTAAACCATTATACAGGAGCTTCGGACACGAACAAAGCAAATCGGACCTAAGGTAAGGGAAATATCACAATCTCATTTTTATCCGAGATTGTTTATTCGTAAGTATTCACTGGGGTGTATTTTATCATCCACATCCATGTTTCATCAATATGTAATATTATTTCCATCCACCTACAATTGTTTATATCCATTTTTACCCTTCGGTGAGTTTTTAGTAATATGTATGAAAGGAATCTTTTGTCGTACGAGGTACTTTTTGACTTTTCCGACAAAAGTACGAAGAATGTTTTTTTTTAACTTATACGGCATGAATGGATTTATAAAAAATTATTTCCAAGAAGCTTCCTTTACAAGTATTCAAGTTTATTTTGAATCAAATTCTTTTAGTTTAAAATTGTATGACATGTTAATAAAGGAAAAGTGTTTTTGAAGTAGAAAAGATATTTTCCTCAAGAATGAAGTTCAAGTATTTTTATAAAAATTATTTTCCATCTAAGATAATAAAAGGGTTCTGTTTTTATCCCTATTATTACATGGATTTGATTATGTTGTGATGGAAATATTATTATGAATTTCTTTATCTTATATGAATTGTTTTATGATGTCATGATGTTTAAGAATCCCATTTTATTACATGGGTTATGCGATGATGTATGATTTATGATTATGTGGCACACATAAGAAAGGATTCATTATAAGATGGGTGGGACCTATATCTCCCTCTAATGCATTGGGTAAAGATTTTATATCTCATGAGATAGACATGGCTGGAACGGAAGGTTATTTCGGTTCAGTGATACAGGACTGAAACGAGGAGTGAACTCGGTTCAGAAAGGGACTTTGTCCACTAAGATAGTCTTGGTAATGAGTCATGACTAACAAGAAATGATTTTCCATGATTATGTGTGCATGCCACAAAGTTTCAAGTTTTATGTTATGATTATGGGGATCTCATTTTCACTTCTATTATTTATTCCATGTTAAGATATTATGATCTCTTTTGCAGGTTTTGATTTTCAAAAAGATATGATATGATTTTTATTTCCTTTATTTGCCCTTGATGAGCATTTGAGCTCACCCTTTTATGTTTTCTTTTCCCCAGGTCAGGAAGATGGATATTAAGTAAAATATGCTAAAAGGGACCCTAGATATGATGAAATAAATGGGAGACACTGTAGAAGATTTATGAACCAGTTGTTTATGTTTCCCAGTTTCTAAAGACACTATACCTATACGGTCCTTTGTGGTTTTGTCATATGTTGTAATAAGTGTACTTCAATTTTGAAGTATTAACAATGTATGTAAAGTCTGGGTCGTTATACCTTCAATCCAAATGAGGGTCCTCCTCGTTGCAGTGACACTCATAACATGAGCCTCTTTCATGCTCATGACCTTAGGTATGGAGTCTTTCATCCAGTCTTAGATCATTGGTGTGAATAAATTATTCATCTGGTAAAACTATATTTTGGGGGTCTTCCCTATGTCCTTAAAGCCTCCAATGAAGGTCATCATTGTCCCAGCAACCAGCACGGATGTCCTACCCATGTTCTGTTTGGAAAGTATGAGGACCCGCCTTGTACCAACATTGTTAGGGGACATAAGCATCGAGGTACTACCCATGATCCCACTAGCTCCAATGGAGGTCCTTCCCACTTAGGCACTTCTCAAAAATATTTTCTCCGCACATCTTCTAGTTGAAATTGAGGTTCTCCCCATGTGATATTTCACATGTTTCCAGGTTCTCGTCGCACCCCGGCTCACTCAGGTGGAATCCCTCTCCTCCCTAGCAATAGTGCGGCTGAAGATCCTCCTCGCACCATAAATATACAATATCCCGAATATCCATCCCTGGTCGGGAGGGTGGGTCATCGCAACCATAAAGAGAATTCTGAGAAGGTTTAGACTGAGATTAAACTAGTCTGCATCTCATATTCTGAGACAGAATACGACTCACCAAAAGAACCATCACCTAGATCCTCTATGTCAAGGGTCGGGGCAGGAATGAGGTGTATCAGCCTCTTACTTCTTGAATGTGAGGTCCACTGGATCCCTACCTCCCTCTGCGGATACATCCAGAAGTTTGAAGATTTGGCATCTCCTATGTGTTTGGCCACGCAATCACCACCATCATCACTAGGATTACTCTATACCTCAACCAGAGATCATGGAGAGTTATTCTAGGGACCAATGGCAGATGATGAAAAGCATGGTCCACCGCCATCATATGTAGTCCCCATTCTGGAAACTGTGGTTTCCATATCATCATATCGCGATGTGGTGGCCACTTCACTTCACTCTTTGGAGGATATCCTGAAGTGAAATGGCCTGTTAGCTCACTCTCTATATTCTCTACTGTCTAGGAAACCGTTTAAGTGATCTGCTTCAGTACTACAATCGGTTCCTCAACCGCCTCCATTTGATGAGTGGGGAAACCAAGGGCTAGACCCCAAGTCTGGGTCGAGGATCTTGTGAGACATTCTTGCGGAGGACCATTTCTTAGAGATGTTTTGGCTAGTTGCAGTGTCAAATTTTAGGGCATCGTAATCACTCACCCAGGAGAGGGTTTCATGATTTCACTAGACGCTATGGGTGACACACTTCTATCTTCATCAACGTAAAGTGGATTAACCAAAAATCCAAGCACATTTCTAAGACATTGGCCAACAATGTCATATGTTTTATTTGGCTGCACTCCCTGTGGCCCTGTGCCATGAGTCACCAGGCCTCTATAGGAAACTCCAACAATGATGTGTTTAGAGCTTTAAAGTGCTCTAATGGATTATCAAGGAGGCTTCCCCCCATGTTAAGATCAATGGTTGGGGTATTACACAACCCTCCATTTCAGTTTTATTTAGCTCTAGCCTGACTTTCCAGGAGATATCGAGGATATGCCTCTAGGAAGAGTCGCGGTTAACATTACTGATCTATCGGAGTAAGAGACGAAGACATATCTCTGGGGAGAAAACATACCCTCAGTGGAGTGATACAACTTGAGGACCCTTCAGGAAGGGTTACTCCCCGGCATAGAAATCTAATGGATATTCTCATACCCAATGAGGCATCGATCCTCAGTTGGAATCTCAACAAGGGTCAGGAGAATCTCGAAGCTGTCAAACTCTCTGACCCATCTAGATCAGTACAAAAGATGAAGGATGATCCCAAAAAGTCTATGTTGCACCAACAGCTTGCAGATCACAAGAAGACGATTGATAACCTCCTTTCCGAACGTGTTGTGGATCGACGGCCAGATTATGGTGATCCTTGGCCAAGGCAGTAGGGGCAGGCACAACATCCCCTGGGGAATTGTCTCTAGGTGACCCTAACCATCCTGCCCACATAGATAGGATTGAGGCTAGAACTTATGGAAACAAGGTGTTTTATGGGTCTCCAAATCCACAGGAGTGGTGGGATAATCCTCAGGACCCAGCTCAGGTTCCCCCAGCTGCTTCACAAGTCGTCCCACTAGCTTCTTCACGAGTCGTTGGGCATGCTTATCACATTGAAGAACCCACCAATGAACTTGTGGTTAGGGATCCCCGTCATGATAGGAACCCCCACCCAGATGTTCCCATGGTGGCACTCATTGCTCACCTCGAGGCTTTGGAGACTTGACGGGTCACAATCCCTGTTGATTGAAAGTCGTATCTAGCGTGGGTGATGATATGTCAGCACCCCTAGTTTTCAGAAATCACACCATTTCCCCTTATCAAAAAATACTGGGGCACACTCTCAAACAGTGTTATGTGTTTAAAAACTGGATTCAAGACTAGGTTGACAACAACACAGTCTGGTTGGGCCCAACTCCGGCACAAGTGGCATGTGTATTCGTGAAGGAAGATAGCAGCAGTAACAGCAAAGGTGAGTGGAACTAGGTTTCCAACCACATGTCGACGACTATATAAATCATAAGGCAGTTTCCCATTCCCATGGTTTTATTCGTGCACACCTGAATTGACCTGAGCCTTCATAAGACAATGCTTCATCCGCTACTAATTCTGCATTATCGTCTCCATCATCCTCTTCCCAAAAGAACAAGCATTGGTGGAGTAAGGTTAGAAAAATCTCTATACCAATGCAGTTGTCATCCCATACTCTCAATGAATTCATGATCCCAAAGATGGTGATTCCACCCAGAATCCATCTGGTGATGGATGCTTCTTCAAGTGACAGTCATTGGTAAGCCTTGGTTAACATCGATGAGCTGGTAAACCCCTACAAGATTCCTGAAAATGAGGAGCGCCAAGTGGATCCTCCCAATGTTCCTAGTTGTCACCAGTTTCAGCAGAGCTGTGGATATATGGGTCATCGGAGCACCTCAGTCATCACTTCTAGACAGGAAGTGCATGCCTCCGAAACTAGACAACATGCCCAACGCAGCTCTCAACATGCGCAACCTTCTCATCAGATGTCATCAAGACCACCTTCGTAGTCATTTGTGCTACTGAATCAGGTAGATCCACCCAGATCGTGTCATGATCAGCCACACTCCATTATGGATAGGTCCCAATCATCCATCCCTCTTCTGGTAGTCACTCTACAGTTTTTGGATAGTGAGCAGCGGGACATTCCAAGCACCAGTCGTCCACTGGTCCAGCTGGCAGGGCCCTCTATACCTCATGTAACATAGTGACCTCTTTTAAGTATAAGATCATGAATAAAACATAAGTATGATATCCTCAAACATCTTTCCAGCATTACAGAAAGTCTCACAATCCTTTAGTCTCTTCTCAAATCAACAGATATGCATGAATCCCTTTCTGAGGATTTAAGAAGCCCCCTCCAGTTGAGATGGAGGTAGTAGCTGTTGAATCCTTTCATGTTGAGGCAGTCAAGCAGGCCGATTTCCAGGCCATTATCTCATTCTCTGGGGAAGATGAAGGCTCTCCCATGAAGGGGAACATCTAACCACTGTACATCACCGTCCACTTCAACGGTATGGATATCTGTCATTTTATCATCGTCACAGGCTCCGGGATCAACCTTATCCCATCACAAACACTCAATAAGATGGGGGTTGTCTGAGGATGACCCAATTCCCTTTGACCTAAAAATCCAACATTATGACAGGACGGAACAGACATTGGTCAACACAAACCACTTAAAAACCTAATTTAGTGGTCTGGTAGCTAGTACCAAGTTCATGGTTGTTTCACAGGATACTATGTACAATACTTTGAAGGGCAGGTCATGGCTCTACCTACAAGCAGTGGTCCCTTGATCGTATCACCAATGCCTTAATTACTCCCTTAATGATCGAGTGGGCGTACTCCAAGGTGATGCATCTCCCTTTTCCTCTTGTGAATCCCTCTATCGGTATGTTGAATATTACCAGAGAAAAGACAAGGAGATTCAGGATAATGAGGTTGAACCTGCTACAGCTTTAACTGACTTTTGGACAGATCTGGATGATGCCTACATATTTCAAATACACCGATTTGAGGGTAAAAACCTAGACATGGGATAATGCTTCATTGGTTTTGGAATGAGGGAGAGCACATTCCCAAGTCAACATGATGCCAGAAGATCACCTCATACTCCTACATGAATCAGGCCTTAGTGATCCCAGAGATCCCTACCCCCATAAATTATCAGGACGTCCACCCCTTGGCGACGACAATACATCATACTTCTTTGTTCCGCCGAGTTGGAATAAACTGGCTCAAGAATACGTGTCACTATTCCTTTGATATCATCAAGTGTGGCCCCTTGGGCCAAAGAATAGATGGGATCAGATCAACTATCTTCGTCGTTATGGTTTCGACAACACAGGAGTCCCCTGATGTATTGTCTACCATCGCACAGGCAGGCACTAGCCTCCCATCAGGTTCAGAGGAATCTCCTCCCACCTAGGATCCCTCCCCCATAAGTGAAGAAGATGAATTAGAGGATTATCCTCCTATATTTAAGAGGGTGTCTCCACCATGGTAGATGAATTGGTACAGGTGAACCTCAGTAGCGAGACAGATCTGAAACCCAGATTGACCAGTGCTACTATGCCTGTCGAAGAGAAACAGCAGTACCTGGACTTCCTCAAACAACATAGTGATGTATTCTCTTGGAGTTACGATGAGATGACGGGACTAGATCCCCAGGTATTCATCCAGTGCCTTGGTCTCCCAGCAAATCACTACGGTTTTAATCAACCTCCCAGAAAGATCCACCCTTCTCATGGTACCATGGTTGAGGCCAAAGATGATAAGCTCATTAGATCCAATTTCTTCAAGGTGGTCTAGTACCCTAGATGGATATCCAACATTGTGCCAATTAGGAAGAATAATAGACATATCATAGTATTCATTGACTTCCGAGACATCAGCCATCATTGTCTGAAGGATGATTTTCCCCTTCCTGTGATGGGATTTTTGATCGATGCTACAAATGGGTTCCAGGACCTCTCCTTCATGGATGGGTACTCTGGGTATAACTAGATCTGAATGTCACCCAAGAATGAGGAGTTTGTGGACTTCAGGGCACCACAAGGTAATTTCTCTTACCAAGTCATTCTGTTCGGTCTAATTAATGAAGGTTCCACCTATCAATTGGACATGCATCTCATATTTTAACCGATCCATGGGACATTGGTGGAATAATACATGAATGATCTGGTGGTCAAATATGGCTAGCATTAGGACCATCACCAAGACCTTGAGATAGTGTTCGGCTTCCTCCATCATCACCACCTAAAGATGAACCCTTTGAAGTGTTCCTTTGGGGTCACTTATGGAATGTTTCTTGGCTTTATTATGAGATACAGGGGAATAAAAATCGACTTGGATAATAGTAAGGCCATCGGCCAAATGTCTCCCACAAGAAACATCCAGAAGCATCGAGGATTCCAGGGCCACTTCACCTAAATACACTGATTCATTGCGAATTTTTCCAGCAAGTGTAATCCATTTTCTCGGCTCATGATGAAAGGAAATGTTTATCATTGGAACGAATTATTTCAGACTACTTTTGAGGAAATAAATCATTATCTAATCCAGCCTCCAATTTTGATGCCACCTGTTTCCAGAAAGCCATTGGTCCTTTATATGACCACCCTGGAACAATCTCTCAGTGCCCTTCCCACCCAGAATAACAATTAGGGAATAGAGAAAAGTCTTTACAATCTTAGTTGCATGCTCCTCGATATGGACACCAAATACTCCCCTATCGAGAAATTCCACCTTGCGCTGGTATTTGCAGTACATAAATTGTGACATTACTTGCAGCACCACAAGGTACAGCTGGTTCATGAGTAGATCCACTGAAGTACTTCCTGAACCTCCCCATTAAGATAGCTTGTCTATCTTGGTGGGTAGGGATTCTCCAATAGTTCGACATCACATTTTTTCCTCAAAATTTTATCAAGGGGCATGCATTGGAAGATTTCCTCGCCGCTCAACCAGGTCTCACGGACCAGTCTCAGGACATCTATTTTCCCGATGAGTCAATACTTTCAGTAGACCAAGTCATCCCATGTTAGAAAATGAACTTTGATGGTGCTTCCCAAAGCCCTACTGGGAAAAGACTCAATGACCTCAGACTCAACAGAGTAGGCCTGCGTATCATCTTCATCACTCTGACACAAGCTATTTTTTCATATTGATTCTTGTTGTCATAGGGTTGTACCAACAATGAGGCGGAGTACCCGGATCTCATCAATAGCCTTGATCTTGACCTAGAGATTTACATTCCCCACTTGTATGTTAATGGTTACTCCTAACTAGTCCTCAAACAAATCAACAGTGACGATGTCATCTAAAATCCAGAACTCGTACCACTTTTTGAATGCACCCTCCACCTGATGGCCCAGTTCCCATCTCGGCTAGAAGTTACCCATGTCCCTTGATCCCAGAACGGTTGAGCCGACCACCAGCCTAGCTACAACTCTTGTGGAGACTAATCAAGAAGAATTGATTATCCATGGGGCACATTGGAGAGTCATCACCCCTATCACTCTAGATGATGATGATATCCCGTATGTAAGACACCTTACCACTGGCGCCTCCACGACAAGGCCCTCAGGTCCCCCTACATCAGTGATGGAAGTAACCCTGACTGGAGGAAACCCTTGGTTGAGTATCTTCAGTATGGTAATCTTCTGAAAGTTCGGGCCAAGCATGAGCAAATCTGACATCGCGCACTATAGTTTACCCTCCATATTGATCCTAGCCTTTAGCAGATTCTCTAAAAGAATGGGTTAGATGGGTTTCTCCTTTATTGCATTCAAGGTGTCTAGATTTCTAAGGTCATGCAAGAGGTTCATGACGGTTCCTTCGGAGCTCATCAGACCAGCCCAAAATTATCTCACCAGATCCTGACACTTGCGTATTTTTGGCCCTCCATGATCTGTAATTGCGTTGAGTTTTCCAAGAGGTTCCATGCATGCCAAATTCATGCCAATTTTTTGCATCGGCCACCAAAGCTTATCCACAAAACTAGGTACTCTTGGCTCTTTGTGGTCTGGGGACTCGATGTTCTAAGACCATATCCACTAGTGATGGCTCCCCAGTGTCGGTTATTTTTTACCACTAAGGATTTCTTTACCAAGTGGGAAGAATTGGTTCCACACATAGAAGTCAAGGCACGTTATATTGTTGAATTTGTGAGCTCCAATATCATATACCATTTTGGAGTCCCTCACACTATCCTCACTGATAAAGGAATGAACTTCTGGGCAGCTGATCAAAAAAAATCTACGCCAAGTACAACATTCGTTCTAATCATAACTCCCGCTATCAAGCGCAAGAGAATGGGCAGATCAAAACGCTTAACAAAAACCTCTCTAATATTCTGAAGAATATGGTTGGTCAGAACAAAAAGAGTTGGTCAGACGAGATCCCCAATGAACTCTGGGATTATTATACGATGACCCAGAATTCCACACATGTGACGCCATGCTTCTTGGTGTATGGAACTGAGGTCATCCTGCCCATATAGATTCAATTTCCATCAAAGATCACAACTATATTTGATCATCAAGCACCAAATAAAGTATCTGAAATCTATCTAGATAAATTGGAAGTACATGATGAGAAAATGAATCGTTCCCTTCACAAATCTGGAAAGGCATCATAACAAGATATCTAGAGCTTTCAACAAGAAAGTTCACCTCTATTCTTTCTTGCAAGGTGACTTGGTGTTGGCCTTGAGAACACTAATGATACCTAGTAGTAAACCACCCAATATGGATCCTAAATGGGAAGGGCCTTACGTCATTTATAAAGTTTATCCCAATGGCACAAACTCCCCAATCACCAAGGATGGAGAGCGTATAACTCCCCCTACCAATGTCAGGTTCCTCAAAAAGTACTTCTCTTGAGAAAACAGGGTCCTACAGGACCTTAAACTATCATGTCCAACATGACATTAAACATTATGTCATCCTGTGGGATGTTAAACTATATCTGGTACTACACGAAATTAAACTATTATGCCCCACGTGACATTAAACTATATGTCGTCCCGTAAGATGTTAAATTGCAATTCAAGGACTACATATGGCTTGATTCCCATCCTCGTGGGATACATAGGAATGCTCGGACACCTTGTCTTGAGTCCAGTTCCAAATTTTCTCTTTGACTAACCCCCTTGGTATAGTTCTCTTAGAGGATCCCTCATGGGTCATGTACAATTATTTATCCCCACTCATGTCCAGATTACAATGACATCACCATGTGCCCCTTCTCATTCTTCTATACTCCCACGTCTGCATTGCATGATGCTAAACTGAATGGCCTTCAATAACTACGTTTGGCTTGATTCCCATCCTTATGGGATAGGTATGAATGCCAGGATATTTTGCCTGTCGGCCCAGCCCCAAACTTCAGGATCTCCCCCCAGGTCGGAAAACATGGTGTGGTGCTATATTTTTTCCTCCTTTACGTTGGGTTCATCATGACCGCACCATACATCCCCTTCCCTAGAGATCACCACCTCTTTCACCATCCTACCTGACATTAAATTGTACCATCACATTTATGCTTCACACACTCCATGTACAAGGGACTCTGTCATCTTTCACATCAAAAAGGGCCCCTGAATGGTACAGATACTTAGCCTAAGGTCTCTCTTATCATTTCAGGCCAACGTGCTCGAGGACCTAGAATAAAAAAATGATTGAAGTCATGCGTTGCGAATATGGTCAGTGGTTGATACTCATTTATTTTCCCATTTAGGTTCACATGATAGGGATGCTGCATTTCGAACATGGTCAATAGTTATCCTTCATAGTTGTCCCACCACCATATGTCCCAAATATTGGGTGTGTTGGTTCATGTTGTCCAGTTATCCTTTCAATTGTCATTCTACTTTGGGTAGGAGTGTGGGTCGGGTTGTCATACACTTATATGTTGGGGAGATTCGGGTCTTATTCCTTGTTTCCTGCACCGAGCATTGACCATGTGGTATTATGAATTTTTGAAGACAATACTTTCATAGAGGGGTAAGAATCTATGGTCAAAGCTCTATGACCTTAAACTAAGATCTCATTAGTCCTCATTTCAAGATGTTAAACTACAAATTGTCCTAGACTTCCTATCTTAGGTACCTCGCCCCCTTTCTCCCCCTGGGTCATGTTCTCATCTAGAATTGTGCGGTGGGGTATGGACTTACGTCCTCATTCACATCAGGCTATTTTTCCCATGCCACAAAAACCCCTTGATACATCCCTCCTTCATCTATTTTTCTTTTTACAAGCACAAGTTCCGCCATACTTTGCGTGTCCCATTATTTGGATTTCCATCGTCATTCACATCCAAAAGGACCCCCGAATAGCATGGATGCTAGGACCTTGGTCCCTACTACCATTTCAGGCCAACATCCCCAAGGATTTCGAGTGAAAAATTGATATAATTACTGTGTTGTGAATTCGGTCAACGGTCGAAGCTCAATTTTTTTTCCCCGAACCCTGGTCACACAAATACTGATACTATGTTGCAAACATGGTCAACAATTATCCTCTATCATAGATGTCGCTTTGTGGTTCTCCCCAGGAATGATTATTCTACCTCTCTACTAACTTGTCCCATGCATATGACATTAATCAAGGAATCTACGATCCAAGCCATATGACCATAAACTAAGATCACCATCATCCTCACCGCAAAACATTAAATAGCGAAATGGTTCGGAAATATTGTCTTAGATCCCTCAACCTTGTCAGCCCCCTATCACAGGTTCTTATTTGGGATTGTACGGTGTGGTATGATCTTGTTTCCTCATTCACATTGGGTCACGCATCATGCCGTACACATCCCTTGTTGAGATACCTTGCCCCTATCTATGTCTTTTCCGCATGATGTAAAACTTCACAGCATCCTCCAGAACTATGTGTGTCTTGATTCCCATCCTTTTGGGATATGTAGGACCGCCCGAACATTTAGTCTATGGGTCTAGCCCCATACCTTATAAACCTTCCTATCATCCTAGACCCTTGGCTCGAGTTCTTCTAGTGGAGGGGTATACGGCGTGGTATGGGCTTATATCCCCATTCACGTCAAATTTGTAACAACTATGCCATGTACCTCTTTCTCCTAATATCCCTTCACTCCCCAATTCTACACTCATCTTTTCGAATCGCCTGCTCTTGAGTTTAGCCCCTCAACCCTCTTCAGCGATTCACCAATATTCCGAGGGCTACTCTGGTTTAGTACCTTGAGTGTCAGATTTAACCTCGACTTGATCTCGCCCATTTTTCAGGCTTCATGTCCCCTTCACTTGGGTTTTCATCATCCTTCACATCTGAAAGGGCCCCCAAATGGCATGGATTCTTGGCCCAAGGCCCCTCTTACCATTTCATGCCAACATTCTAAGGGGTTTCAACTGAAAAATTGATACAATTCCCATGCTACAAATAAGTTCAGTGGTTGATGCTCTTTTGAAGTTCCCATTTCAGGTCACATGATATGGATATTGTGTTTAGAACACAGTCAATAGTTATCCTCCATCGTCATTCCTACCCCATCAAGCCCTGAATGTCGATGTCATGATTCACATAAATTTTCACCTCATCACGTTCAAGTGGAATTTTGACACTCTTTGTACTATCCCTCAGTGCACATTTTCACATTTGGAGGACAAAGCTGCGGTAAAGCGTCATTTGGGGCTCCACACTAATTTCCCCTTTACGTGTATCCCATGTGTTGCAAGGACCTATTCCACCTTTATTTCCCACACCGATTTTGACTCATGTGCACTTAGGGATTGGATCGATGTCTACACTCATTTGGAAGAGTTTTGATTCCCCACAGTCTGAGATATAAGACCTTAAACTAAGATATCCTTATACATCCTCTCTTTAGAAATATTTCTAGCCTGATTCCCATGCTCATGGGATACATTGGAACAACTAAACATCTCGTCATTGGGTCCAGCTCAAGTTCCACTAATTATCTCTTATGTTCAGCCTTTTAGTACCCAACTCTTATAGGATCATGTGGTGTGTCGTGTGTGGGATTATTCCCTCATTCACATTGGGTTTGCAATAGCCACACCATGTACTCACATTCTAGGAGCTGGTCTATCCTACATCTTGTTCCACATGACATTAAACTGCACTTTTAGAACTATGTATGGCTTGATTCCCATTCTCATGGGATACGTAGGAACACCTAGATGCTTTGTCCACGGGTCCATCCCCATATTCTCTGGCCTTTTCTAGCCACTCAGCCTGAGGTTTCATCCCCAGAATTGTGTTTGGTGTGGTCTTGACCTCATCCTAATTCACGTCGAGTGTGCTATATCATGCCATGCAAGTTCTCCTCTAAAACCTCATTCCTTCTGTATTTGTTCAGGCCATATAATGTTATACTATGCCGCTTAGTCCTACATGACTTTAAACTGTTGTGTATTTATTTCACGACGTTAAAATGCATGATTGGTCCTATCATACGACCCTAATCTGTGATATTATCATCCTATCCACACAAAGAAAAATGGAACTGCATTGTGATGCCCTCACTTGAGGGGACATCATGTTGGGTATTGGTTATACACCATAACATTTTTCAATGCCTATAGGTGGCTTGATTCCAATGGAGACACTAGGATTCTTTATCCTCAGTTTATCGATTCACAAAAAAATACACACTCCATCCTAAAGGAAAAACAATATCTTTCAAATGATGCTTTTTTTGGTGCAAGGACCAAACTCACACGACCTTATCAACCCTAGAAATGGTACCTTACCATGCCGCTTATAGAACTATGTATGGCTTGATTTCCATTCTCATAGGATACATGGGAATGCCCACATACTTTTCCTCAGGCTCATCCTAACTTTCACTTTCGGTCCCTCGACCTAAGACCTCCCCAGGGAACACATGGTGATATGGACTTGAGGTCCTCATTCAGGTTAGGTGTTATAGTTACCTCACCATGTGTCTCCCATATTCATGACCATTTTTGCTTAGATCTCTAAGACCTTAAATGAAGAGTGCTCTATGTCCTTTCTACAAGGCATAAAGAAAAAATTCCCAGAACTATGTATGGATTGATTCCCATCCTCATGGGATACAAAGAAATGCCTGGAAGTCCCGTCCATGGGTCCATCCCTAGGGATAATAAATTCAGCCCTATTTTCATCCCCTTTTCCTGAACTCCTTTGGAAATATGTGATGTGGTGAGTACCTCTTGGGCTCCCATTTGCGTTAGGTTTTTCAACAAATTCACCATGTATCCCAGCCTGGTCCGAGTTCTACGACCCTAAAATATGATCTATCTAAGGGAACTATGCATCAGTTTCAACTACCTTTCTACACTGTGAGCATTTTATTAAATCATGTCCCCCACTTAATGGTCCACTCTTTGACCATAAGTTGGAATTATGCGACCCCAAGACCCTTTTCCTTGGAAAGCGACTCCACTCCCTCTATCTGATACTACTTATTTTTGTACTATGACGTGTTGTGTCAAAGAGCAAAAAGTGTGGAATTTTCATAGGGACATTCACTTGTTCCATGTCCAATCTTCATGATCCCTTTATTTGGATACCCATACTCTTACATGCCTAAAGTTACCCCCTTTACGGCTAGGTCCCACGCCGCATTGGCTCACCTAATGTCTTGGTCCAATGCCCCTAAAGGCCTTAGGAAACATTTGGGATAGGTCTTGTGTTTTAAACATGGTCTCGTTACAGGAAAACACAAAAACGATGCATTGTTTCAAACATGGTCAGCGGTTATCCTTTATCTACATGCAACATTCAATGTGATTCATATCTCAGACACCATTATTCACATCTTCCCACTTCCTTATGTTCAAGTGGATTTCTAGCGCAATCGATTTTACACCACATTTCATATCTTCTCATTGAGTGGGTGGGTCCGTAATAGTGGTATGTCATTCACCTAGCATCCCATTGCCCCTAATGTTTGCCTCCCTATACCAGGATTTTCCTTCCACTACTCCTTGTTTCCCACATCGAGCACAAATCATGTGGGGTTAAGGGTATTTGATAGGATGTGTGATGGTATAGTTGTGCTACATTAGTGTCTTATCCCACACATCATTAAAACTGGGATTTAAGAACTACGTGTAGCTTGATTCTCATCCTAATGGGGAATTTAGAAATGCCTAGGCACTTTCCCTTAGGCCCACTCTAACTTTCACTTTCAGTCACTTGACCAAACAAACTTCCCCTGGGGATACGCAGTGTGGTGCAGATTCCTTGTGTTCTCATTCACATCGGGCTTATACCTACCACATCACATACTCACATTTGGGATCTCCCCTTTCATTCACCATCCTACCACATAAGGTTAAACTACACAAATACAATTCCCCCAACACATAAAATTAAACTTCAGTTCTACCTTGATCATGTTTAGGATACCTTATGTTAATCATTGGATGTGTCGGCTTCCTCTCTAGAGAGGATCCCCAATCCAACATTGGCCTCTGACCACGCCTCACTCCAGAACTACATATTAATTGATTCCCAACCTCATTGGATACATAGAAATTCCCAAATGAATCATCTTGGGACCAGTCCAATTTTCACTTTAGTCTCTCGACTTAAGGTCTCCCCTAGGATTACGTGGTGTGGTGTGGACTCTTATGGTCATCATTCACATCAGGATATGTACTATACCGCACAGTTCCTTTCTAGATCATTTTTTCTGCAATGAATGATTTTAACTACAATCCTACCCTGATCAAATTCAGAATTCCCCATGCTAGGTATGGGATGCGTCAGTTTTCTCATCAGAGAGGATTATCTCTTCCAGTGTTGACCTCTCACCATGTTGCACCTAAGAACTATGTTTGTCTTGATCCTCATCTAGATGGGATATATAGGGATGTCCAGGACTCTCATCTCGGGCCCATCCTCAGGGACATTAACCCTTTTGGCCCCTTGGCCACGATCACGGTCTAGGCAGTATGACCTTGAAACTATGTACGTCATCCACACAGTACATCGTTAAACTATGTGTCTATCATCCTCCTGATCATGATGTAAAACCATAAGGCACCTCGGCCCTCAATATATAGATCCTGTTTGTAAGCATGTTTTATCCCTGATCAGACCAATGCGACCACATAATGTGATTCCACCATGGTGGTGTAATTTCAATGGTGTTGGACTCCATTAAAACAACCCATCACTCCACCCTCCATGCTTTTTATTCCCTTTATTTGGATCTTTTTCCACTTTCGTATCTCAAGGAACCCCCTAACAATATGGGTTCATGGCCTATGGCTCTCCAACTATCCTTGGATAACATTTTAGAAGAACAATGTATAACATTTCGAGTTAGGACCTGTGTTTCAAACATGGTCAGTGGTTGGCCCTCGTTTGTTATCCCCATGCCAGGATAAGGCAATAGGGATGTTGTGTTTCAAACATGTTCAGTAGTTATCCTTCATTGTAACACCACCTTCACAGTGTTCCAAATTTTTCATATCGTGATTCACACTTTACACTCCCCTGTGTTCGGATTGATTTTAACTCCCCAAGTGTTGCCCCATTTGTGCACCATAGAACATTGGGAAAATGGAAATTCGACAGTTCTAAGACCTTCATTCTCTAGCGAGGCCTCCCTCTTTCTTCCCAGAAATCTAGAATGGTTGTTCCAACCCAGGATGCCCGAAGCTTGGTCGGCACTCTCATATTCGGGTGGAATAACAAGGTGGTAATCCCTTTTTTCTCACATCAGGCTCGACCCATGTGAGCATAGGGATTGATCGTCAGATGTTTCATGAATGTGAAAGACATGTAGCAGGCCGAAGTAAATAACAAAACACATGCATGAGTCCAACATAAATAATCAAAGCATGATAGTATGGTCAAAAGTTACATGCATTACAGCACCTGAGGATCAACCCTTCCCATGGATGGGTTGACCCCATCAAAAAAACATTGTAGCTCCACCACTATCTAGCTTTTGGCATCCAGGATTCATTTCCACATGTTTAGTTCCCATTCATCTTCGGCATAAATGTGGCATAGTTCATCATCCGCAATCCGGGTCTGCACCTCGTTGCTCCAGAACACTGGCATCTCCTCAGAGGATAGCTTCATCTGTCATTTGGCCTCTACCAATTGGGCCTTCAGCCGCTATATATGCACTAATTGCGGTTTGAGGAAAGAAGAATGCTCATAGGCCTGAAACTTCAACCGTTGAATCTCATTTTCAGCGGCATGTGGCCTCTTGATGTTCACCACTTTTCCCTACTACCAACCCACACCAAGGCCACTGTCATATTCCTGAATCTTCTCCACTATGAGATCTCAGACGAGCATGTGAGGACTTTGGGCATCCAATCCCCCATCACATAGTTCTCACAGCTAGGACTGAAGCCTCCCCCTATGTTATATCCATTGTGCTTGAGGGTTCTCATCGATTAAGCGCTTGATCAGCTTACATGACCGGTGACGGGATATTTTTCTATACTCCTCATAAGAGTTCATCTCATCCCAACCTGTGGGGTCTGTAGGTTCATATACAGGAAACACCTCCATGAACTCATCAGCAGGGTCGGCATCTGGTGTCTGATCAGGTATGTAAGGACCTGTGTTTTCCGATCGATTCTCATCATCAGATCCCACCTCAATGATATGAGGATATTTCTAGCTAACGGCCCCACTTATTATTGGGAGGGTATTATTTTGGACAGTCTGGGTATCCCCCTCCGTGGACACCATCATCCCCTTGGGAAAGGCACCACTAGGAGCTCTATCAAACCTCTCCAAGGCAGCCCATTACATTTGAAGAACAATGCATGAAAGAGGCACACAAGCATTAGTTAATATGATCAACTGATGACAGTTACGTATTCTATGAAGGATACTTATAGAGATCAAATAGTTTCTTTCTTTCCCTAGTTGTTTCTATTGGAACCCCGAAGCGCGGACCCCCATATATTCATAAGAAGTCCGAAGGTTCTGGGAGGACAACCCTGGGTTTCGCGGCACCTCCTGACATGATGAATTTCAAAGCCATGGGCACAGATTCCGATGTTCCCACATTTTCATCTACTACTGGGTGGGAATGGGTTTTGTGGATGAGGCCCTTCTGTATGGTTTGGATGTTAGTGGAGAAGTTCAAAATCACAGGAGTGAAGACATTGGTTAGTGGTTAGGATTCCACCTAAAGGTCCTCCGTGAATTCTTCCATCTCGGAGTCTGAATCGCCATCCTCACCTTCTTCCAAAGGGCACCCCCCACCGGCTTCCTACCCACTGGAGGACTTGTATAATTATTCTAGAAGATGGAAGCGTTCCCTCAATTCCGCAACCGACAACAACGGAGGGACCATTCGATCCAACAACACCTTTACCCAATCTGTCATCGGACGTGGAGCACCCCACGAGTGCACAAATTCCTCCATCTCAGCTAGGTATTGCTCCCCCACAACTTGGGATACTGCAAATCCAGCCCTTATAGGACCAATTCCCAGAAAATTAATCTTGAGATAATTCAGGTGTTTCCACGTCTCGGATGAGCTGATGAATTTCCTGTTTTCATCCTAGATATCCCATGATTCTGGGAAGATAGCATTCTTCGACATGTCTATATGGTGCAGCCGCTTCCCTAGTTCCTAGGTCGATATCCTACGGAACCCCCTGGGTGGCCTCCCCTCTGGATAAATTTGTCTCACTAGGACTATCGGATCCACTGTTTCTACCTCTCTTTCGACTGGTTTGGGCATCGCCGCCACTGTAGTCCTTCTGCCACGGGATTCCCTTGCCGCCTTCCGGCCTCGGCCTCAATGTTGGGGAGATACCCAGTCACTAACCTGAACGGTTGGCTACTTCAGCATCTCCCCCAGGTAAGCCGCCTCCCAGCTCATGGAATAATCCTTCACCAGCCCGAAGATGGTTGTGGGAGGAGGCAGCTCATTCTGGATACTCCCATCCTCCCATGTAAACATGTGACACATCTGCCTCTTCACACAAGGGTGAGCCTCATGGAACACCCCCAAGTAGACTCATGGGGTCAACCACTGAACACACTGAAACTGTCTTACAAAATAGTGCAGGGTTTACAGTTCATAGAGAGACTCTCAGTCAACCTACACCACTAGGACTCCACCCCAAAAGGATAGGATGTAGGAATGATGCTCTTCCTTTCCCTAGCTGTCATCAGTGATCACACCTATTGGAAACAGGAACAGGTGGAAGTTGAACTCATCCACCTTCCAGACCTAGTTCGGCACCCACAATGAGATTAGCTTAGTCAGAAAGTTCCCCAAAACATTCAGAATGGCTTGGTGAAAAGTCAATCCTAGAGGGGAGATGGGGTTCAGATATTCACAGATACCCCTAATATGTGCCGCTATCCACCCATACAGAAGGTGAAACGGTCGACATAACTTTCATGACTTATTACCCTCACTGATATTCCACAACATCATATATAACTTGGAAAGAATCGAGATCTCGAGGTTGAACTGTATCCCTATCATCTACATGGACACCATGATAAATATGCTCGGTCACACACCCATGTTTTTGTGTGTCACCATCAGGATCCAACCGCATATAAGCACCAAAATGAATGCATCTAAACTAACCACTAGTTGTTTCTCGGTACTGACACTGAACCCCCAGATTTTCCAATGGATGTCCTCTATGAGTCATTGTTATGTGTTCTCTTTGCCTTGTTGGACCCCCTTTGGGAAGGTCTGAGGCCTCACATGGAATTTACCATATTTCTAGAAGTTCAGAAACTACTTAAACCACCGTTTGAAATGGATGTCTATCACCAAATCCTCTTCCTCTCTTAGCACTAGGTTCATCAATGCCCTCTCCAGTGGTGGAATCTGCTCCGGATCCTCCTATTCACTCGCAACAGGGAGGAACTCATCGTATATTTCCCCCAGTATTGGGACCCCCTAAATCTTGTGCAATTACAATAGGATGATGCCAACCTCTCCATGGTGAAAATGGAAGGGGTTGGGCCTCAACAACCATCTTCTTAGAAACTCTGGAATCAGCTTCTTTTGCTGATAGATATATAATTGAGAGGCCCAAGCCACCTCATATAGGCCCACTCACCTCAGCTCTTCCCTGGACTCCTCGCAAGAAAAACCTACCCAGTAGGCCTAGGCCGAATCGTCAGTAATGTTTACTCCATGGCGCATATCCCACTCGTCAGTCCACCACTTCTCTAGGTTACCTAGGGCCACCTTTAGAATATTGTGGTACAATGGGGGAGATGTATCTGGCTGCAATTCTTTCCCTTCAACATTATTCACATGGTTGAATAGGCAGTCAATGTTGACAAGTGTGAAATCCTACCAAGTGTGGTCGCCAGCCGCCCTGAACCACTAGTATTGGCACGGAGTGCTCCTAAACCAGTAAAATAAAGTTTCCCTGATTTCTTTAGGAATGAGTACATCATCCCTCTGACCAACGTCATATATAGGAAACCTTTTTTAGAGTGGGTAGTTATTCTAGTTCTCAGAGAGAATCTCGGCCAATGAATCATGATTTGAATGGATTCGAATAAATTACTCGATGCACACGCTATTAGATGTCTCCTCCCTATGGGAAGCATTTACAAGGACCCCCTGGAATCTTTGGAGTGATCCATTTAGTTTATAAAATTTGGATACTTTTTTTTCTGGTTCGTGAAGCTCATTCAGATAGTTTGTTCATTGAGCTCGGTTCTAACTGGAAGTCGCGAAGCCCTGCCCCTGACCTAGCAGACATAGGCCATGGATTGTACCCTCATAGAGTCAAAGGACTCATTGTGCACCATGAATCAGGAATCCTTATTCATGAAGAGCAATCATGGAGAACACGGATCTTCATGAATCAAGAGCACAGTCACAAAAGCGCAGAGGTGAGAGAGGACAAAAGAGAGGTCGACCTCCCCTATTTATAGGTGATGACCCCTTGTTCTTTGTGGCGTGTCTGGCCGCGATGAGCTTCATGGCGCTCTCATCTCATGTGTCACCTCTCCGCATCACAACCCTCCATCGTGATCCTTCTTTATGATTGACCCATAGACTTAGACCCACGTTTTCTTATCGTCTCCAAGTATGAGGGGGTGGGAATTTGTTGGTGCCAAAAATATGTAAAGAGGAAAATGACACAGAGAAAAAGCCGAATCCAAAGAGGTTGCCTCGTGAAGAATAATTATAGATCCCCACAGTACTACAGCTGGACAAAAGTGGCCACACCTTTGATGGTTTCATGAAGAAAAGAGGTGGGAGGCTCCGCGAGCCGCCAGAAATTTGGAAAGCCACCACGAATCAAAGAAGCGAGAGGCTCCATAGCTACAACAAAGTCACACATGGCTTAGAATATAGTGATCCCTACTTCACGCCACCTCATGCCTATAAATACCAGGCTCCCCTCGAGCCTGAAGGATAGTTACTCCGACCATTTGCATTGCCAGCTCTCAAAACGCAAATCGCTTTTTTCTCTATGAAAAAATGACCTCTTCAAGGTAATTGAGCATCACAAATTATATTTTCCTTGGCTTAAACATATCCCCTCTTCAAATAGGGATTCCCTTCACAGAGCCCATGGCCCATCGTGAAGGAAGGGGTTCCCCAAGGGGACTCAAGTCTTCAAATATCACCTATTCTTTGTGAAGTACCTTCCATGCACATGTAACCCCGTGTTATGGCAGGGTTGTTGTGCATCGAGAAGCACATTGCTTCACAGTGCTACACCTCGCAGGGCACCTTTTCTTCTCAAAGCCCATCTTCACAAAAATGTTCCCACTTTACGAAGCACCCCCTATATGCACCTATGCATAAGACTTGGAAAGGCCAACCCACTTCGTGAATCGTACCCATCCGTGAAGCTCCTCAAATACATGGATCACTTGAGTTTCGCATAATCCCTTCCTGTGAATCCCTTTGCTCCATAATCCTCCTTTCTGTATGACCCTCAAGGTTTGTACGAAGTAACTTCAAAGTCCTTTGGGTTTTGATTCATGTTGCATTTCTTAGAATCATACTTCTTCACATAGGCATGGTAATGGCTATTGGTTTTTCTCATTTCCACTCTAATGTGGGCCCCTCAATGGATCACTCCCCAACACCCCCTCACCACGACATTATCGGTGCCCTCCCTTCACCAAGGGTTAAATAATGCTGGTTATGTAAGTCCTAGGGGTGCCGAGTAAACTCACGTCGTCCAAGCTATAGGATGTTAAACTACAAAGAACCATCATCCTTAGCACATGATGTTAAACTGTGGTTTCACCTCGTTCTTTCTACGTGGGGTGCCCCACCTCAGACATTCTCTACACCCACTAGTATCCACGGGAGAGAAATATTCCCCCAATGGAATGAGATCCTCTTTTCTAGATTAGTGCATGTCCGCAGGGAAGGGAAACCATCTTAGTTTAATCCCATAGCCTTTTGGCAATAAGGTAGTAACCTTACTCCTCCATTATTCTTCCATGCCAAAGACAAGAGTGGTTTTGGGCACCGGTACCTTCCTTATCGTATCCCTCTCCCTCTGAGCTTTGTTGCCACTGGGCCTCCATCCTGGAGTAAGTCCCAGTATCCATCTCCCTAGGCTGTTAACCATGCACAAGACCATGTTTCCTCTTCGGGCCACTAACCATGTGTAAGCCCCATTCCATTTCCCACAGACACACCTTTCGCAACGTGATCACTAGGTCTCTACAACCTATTGTTTCTCTCAATGATCATGACTCATGTGGGCTTAGAGTAAGCATTTATTATGGAATACTACCTCGGATGACTTAATGCATTACTCCCATCACCCCACCGAACTACATGGACTTTGATCCTTATCAAGTCAAGGTAAGTAGGAAGCCTCCTTTAGGTTCAAGCCCAACACCAATTGGTTTGGACCCCCTTCACATCGGTTCACCAAACCATCTAGAACTACATGGATTTTGATCCTTGACAAGGCAAGGTACGTAGGAATCCTCCCTGATGTTCAATCCCAGCACCTCCATTGGTTCCGACCACCTTCAAGTTAGTTCACCAAACTCTCTGGAACTACATGGACTTTGATCTTTCCCAAGTCAAGGTATGTAGGAAGCCTCCTTGAGGTTCAAGCCAAACACATATTTGTTCTGACCTCATTCACATCAGTGCACTAAACCATCCTAAAATACATGGACTTTGATCCTTTCCAAGGCATGGTGCGTAGGAAGCCTCCCTGAGGTTCATGCCCAACATGTAATGGTTCTGACCCCTTCAAGTCGGTTCACCTTCATCCCACATGACGTTAAACTATATCCCCTTTTTCGTCCCGCAAGATGTTAAATTGTACCCATTCGAACTACGTGGGTTTTTATCCTTGTCTCCAAGATAGGGTATGTAGGAAGCCTCCGTGAGGCACAATCCCAACCAGTAGCTAGCTGTTTTATCCCAACCAACGGAAAGTCGTTGTATCCCAACCAGTGGAAAGTCGATGTTTCCCAATCGATGGTAAGCCATCATGTTTCCTAATCAATGGTAAGATGTCATGTTTCCCAATCAAAGGTAACACATTGTGGTCCCTGATCAATGGTAATTCATCATGTTTCCTAATCGACGGTAAGCTATCTTCTTTTCCAATCGACAGTAAGCCATTCTGAACGCCAAATAGCAGTATGCCTTTGTAGCCCCATCCAGCGATAAGTCATTGTAGTCCACAATCAATGGTAAGACATTGTAATACGAAATTGACAGTAAGTTTTTGTAGTCCCATTTGTTGGGACCCACATATCTAGTCCGCCCCCATGGAATCAGACCAACCTTAGGCTACTAACCACGCATAATCCCCAGAATTTCTTTGGGTCATTGTCCTCTGGGTACACCCCGATTCTACATCCCCATTCAGAACATCACGAACTTTGATCCTTTCAATGTAATGGTACGTAGGATGTATCCCTGAGGTTTAATCCCATCACCCATGTCTCATCCTGGATTCTCCCTCGAGCCTTTGTGTTTCAGGAAGGTCATTCTCCAACCCAGAGGATCCACTTCCTTCGGGTCCCATCCATATGGGTCACCTCCTCATGTGTCCCATCACCCCACCAAACTACATGGACTTTAATTACCTTTCATGAAGATATAGGAAGTCTCTTCGAGGCTCAATCCCAACACTACTGTCACCTTTATGACAGTTCCATCTCAGTCCTTATTCACTCCACTCAACAATCCATCACCCATCCTAATTCTTACCTAGGCCTCCAAATCCCGGTGAGAACATGTCACCCACTCTCTCGCTGCTCCTATAAGCAATTGGGATTCTAAACACAATTTATCCCCAACATCAGTGTACCTTTCATTGGATGCATCCATCTGATCCTCCCATGTTAGTGTTTTGATCATTCTAATTCATCTCTTCTAGACGTTAAACATGTGTCATACCCTTTGTTAAACTGGGGAAGCTGAGGAAAACCCCAGATACATGCCTATGGAGTATAATACCCTGCATTTGAAGTGGGATGCCTCAGGATTTTCCACCCTCGAGAAGACCTATCATAAGGGGAAGAAACCCAAACATGCTAGTGTTTCATCATCCAGACATGCCAGTGATGTCCAACGTGACTACTCCCCCGAATGAAGGTTGCTACCATGACCGCACCCCTTGGAATTTCCTGATATAAAAAATGTAATTAACTAGCATCCATGAAGACATGGCACCAGGAATAGTTTCACAAGAAATGTCTTATTCTATAAAGGAGACTCGGACTAGGTAACATGTTACGAGGAGGAATCCAGAGAAGGGGGAACCGACATCCCATCATCTTGTTTCAATCAATGATAAAATTTCCTGGAAAAAGAGATGGATGTCGTCAACCATTGGAAAGCAGGAATGTAGGGAAAAAAACACTACCTCCTCAAGAGATGGATGCACGCTCCCTGGGGAATGCGTAAGAAACAAAGTTGTTAGGTAAAAACTCTATGTACTCAAAGATATTCATAATGAAAATATATAGGTCAGGAATACAAAGATGGAGATCAATTCAAATCGAATTAAGAAAATCATTATTTCCATAAAAGAGGGGATTAAAATTTATAATGAGAAGATGAAAAATTTAAAGTTTGAATGGGTTGATAAATTTAGGAGATGTGAAAATTAGAACAAAAATTTAATATAATATTGATTGATTAGGTTGTGAGATTGAGAAACATGGAAGGTACTCAAGATGAATCTTCACATGATGTTGGGAAAGGAATCTATATTGATGTTTCATCATAAATTATTCCTTCTATAAATACTCAATACAATGTATTGAATAATATGAATTCATTGGAAGCATCTTCATAAAATAAGTTAAAGGAAAAGAGAAACCCCTCATATTGATAATTCTCTAAACAAAAACTCCAAAATTTTTAGTACATGTTATAGTTGTGGAAAAAAGGGTGAATAGAGGTCAGATAACCAAATCTTGAAAGAAATTTTTATTATGAAATTAAAATGGAAGGTTTTCTCCCAAATATTAATGGAATAATCAAGTATGGAACTGGAATAATTAAATTTTATCAAAAATATCCCCCAGCCATAACTCATGTAAATGGAAGAATAGATGGAATATGGGTGAATTTTATTGTGATAGAAAGTTTTCAAATTTGGATATTGATTTTTATCAAAATATGAAAATGTATGAAGAACTACATTAAGTTGGGGGAACCGAATTTAAAGTGAATTTGATTTAAGTATACCCAACCTTCACAAAATATAAAATGAATTAACCACTAAAAAATTTGTTTCTATTGAAAAGTGTTTCGGATGTTATGGAATAGATGGTCAAGATGAGTTCTAGTTTATTTTTACCAAGAACAACTCAACAAATAGTAGTATAATAAGACTAAAATAGCTAATGTAAAATTAAATGATGATAGAATACTTGTTTTCCTTGAGGTTAAATAAAGCAGAAGTAATGAGTAAGGTTTCACAAAAGAAGTAGGATTATTAAGATTTAATTACCAAGAAAAAGGCTATATATTTGTTTAAGAAGGCCATTTCATGAATATATATAAATAATCCATGAATTTTAAAATAATTTTAAGGAATATAAAAAAATAAATCAATGAAGGAAATATGAAAATCAATTAGAATGGTTGAAGATATATTCGATGAATAAGTTGAGTACCATAATAAGTTTCCTCTAAATAGTAACTTACTTTAAGATAAGTATTTATGTAGAACATGTAATTTGGAAGGAAAAACTCTTAAAATATTAGTGGAAATGATACTAGAACAAGAGAATTTTTCACACACAAATAGCCAATATTTGAACAGAATTTATGATGATGTATAAAAATATATATAGAAAATGAAATTTGAATATATTTTGAGGCTTTTCAAGGCTGTATAGCCAAATCAGTTGGAGGAAGGAAACATTTTGAAATTAAAGATAATAAAAATTTTGTTACTTACTAGATATAGTTAAAAATAAACCACCACACAATGTTAAAAGGAAAATTGAGGAGAAGTAATCCAAGTTGAACAAGAATATTAATGATTATAAAGCTAAGAATTACGGAATAAATAAAAATAAACTTAAAGGGATTTGAATTTAGTTTTTCTGAAACCATTATCAATACTATTTTACTATATTATAATCAAATATGATCCATATTATTCTATTTTATGTTTTAAATATCCCAAATTGAAAGTTTAATTAATAGTACTTTTATTTAGAGGGATCCATGAGGTGAAGTGGAGATTGGTGATACCATAAATTTAATAAATATGAAATAATAATATAAATTCTTGACCACCAATGTATATAGAGGCATATTATTATTTTTTGATAAAGTAACCATTAGAGTACCATAAGGATGATTCTATAGACAATGATAATGTTTCGAATAATAAAAAAAATAGTGAATCAATTTTTCTATCATCCTTGATGTATTTTTTTATACTCTCTCGTCATTACATAAAAACTGGAGTATAAAATAAAATGGGGTGAAATTTATTTTTTCTCGAAAATATAATAATTATTTTTAAAATGGGGTTAAACCTAATTTTTATTCTATAAAACTATTGATATGTTTTTTTAGGAAAATATAGGAATGCATGTTGAATGAAAATGAGATGAATTTATTCCGTAAAAATGATTAAGTGAAAAATTAGCATAAGTTGGTAAATTATATGGACAAAATTAATTCCTATGATGATCACCCTTTATCTCAAAAAATTATAATGAATCACATAGACTAAGATTTAATTAATTTTTGAGTTATTACTTTAAGAATATTGATTTTATCCTTTCCTCAAATAATACAATTTTACTGGAATAAAAGAAGAAAATAGGATAATATTTGATGAAAATTCCTTCATCAACCAGGAAATCCACATGCAACATATAAAATTTAGAATATTATGGCGAGAGAAATTATGTTCTAGATTTAAAGTTATAAAAAGAAGAAGAAAAAAATAGGCTTTGATTTTATGATCAATTGGGGAGAGGGACAACTCACTGACACTAATGAGAATTTTTCATTGAAAACAAATAGAAAGTGGGATATTGTACTTCTCGTTATTTGATGATGATGGTATATTATATTTTGTATCCATAGAATATGGAAATGTCAGTCAAAACATTGAAGGAGAAGAAGGTTCTTATGTATTTTATAGATTAAATACCCCATAACAATAGAAATAAGATATAGATATTATTAAAGATAGTATATAGAGATATATGATATCATAATAATGATTTGGAATGATATAATATCTTCATTAGAACATGATTATGATGAATATATTTTTTATGATATTATATGATTATATTAACAATCGTAATAAATATTTTTATAGACATATTCTTGTCAAAATAAGATACATTAGATCATAGATATTGGGGAAGCTAGAATATCAGGATATTGATGATGTCATTAAATAAATTAAAATGATATAATCTAACCATAAAAATCAAAAATATCTAACAAATACAGTATTCTTAAAGGAAAAACCATCAGTAGAATAGTGAATTCGATGAAATCATGATGATCAAAATGATAAACCACATTATTGAATTTAAAAACTCCCCAAGATTCATTCCTGAAGAATGTATGATTAGTTCATCTTACAAAAATATTTTATACCAAAAAAGTGTGATATTCAGGATGTTTTAGTTTGTATAAAGTATAATGTTTTCACGTTGAATCTATAAAAACATAAAAGTGATAATTTTTTAAATGGAAAATATTGTCATTTTAGATGATGTTTTACTGATCCCCAAGGTTTCTAACATTACGATTTAAAAAATATTTTATTGTCAGAGCTGAGTGTTTATCATATATTTTCCTGATATATAATTTTTATACAAAGTTAGAGGTATGGATTAATGGATTTTTTAATATTATGTATAGTGGAACATAGGATGTTACCATACTATTTTTTGTGTACCACAATGATTGGGAAAATTTCTACTAGATGATGAACAATATAATGTTGTACTGGATAGAGATATTTGAAAAAAATATATTAAAAGCATAAAAAGGTTATTTTTTTATGGATAAAATTATTAATTTGAACTAGATGAAGTAAAATTTGATTTTATACCAAATGGATAAATCTATTCTGTTGTATCAAATGAAGAAAAATACCATGTTATAATAAATGAAGAAATCTGTAATGAAGGTTTGGAAAAATGTACATTTGATAGAGGTGCATCAAATGATGGTTCATTATAAAAAAGTACAAAAGAAAAAGGTATACTAGATATAAGAATACTATAATATGGTTACCAAAATAATAGTATTGAATCCATTGGATAGAGAATACAGGATAGAGGAAATACTATGAATTTATCATACAAATATTATCGAGATCATCATACTAATGAAAATAAAATGGATGGAATCTTGTAAATGTAAAGGATAGAGAAATTATTTCTTATCAGTTTATTTTTTTTAAAACTCACTAGACAAAAATATACATTTGTAAGATAAAGAAAAATATAAATTCATTAAAAAGAACTTTTTCAAGTCCATTGGATATAGAAAATCGGATGGAGAGAACCTAGGAGGAATCAAATGGGGAAGTTATTTCATTGTATCAACTAGATATTTTTCATGTTTATAAACTATAAAAATTATGAAGATGATAAGTTGTTTTTTTAATGACACAAAATTAAAAAGGGAATTTTTTTGATTTAAATTTGGATTTCATGAAGGTTTGAAATGTTTACGGATGCTAATATTTGAAGAAATGCTTATAAAGAATATTAGTATGAATATATTGGAGGATTCAAATGTAGTGAAATGGAATTTTAGTTCAGTATGAAAGTTAAAATTAGTTCCGATGTGTCTTTAATGATTTAAAGAAAATGTATGCGTATATAAATTGTAACAGGATCATTTAGAGTTTATGTTATTCAATTAATGATTTCTAGTTGATTTTGAGATGTAGTTTTTTTATGTTCAATGTTAGTTGCTGAAAAAGAATATAATTTACCGAAGGAGAGGATAATCATATATATGTTCACTAGATGGGTTTATAATTAAAAACCATACTAGTTAGAGGAGTACCATAGAGAGATGGATTAGATAGATTTTGTATCATATAGAGCTGTAATAAACTACTGGGTACCAGACACTACATACCAGAAATAGAATAACCAAATAGACCCGTCATTTAAGAAGACTTACAAACACAATTATTTAAATGTTAAAGGATATTGATCACCATAATATCACTATACTATAAGGAGGATAGTTTTAGCAACCATTTTGAGTACAATATATGTTCTTGAGGGACTCAAAGAACCATCCATGAAGATGTTCGAGAAGGAAAATTGAATTCGTTTGGTTAAAATATAAATAATTCCAATATTCCTATAAAGAAAATGGGGGGATTTTAATGAGATATAAAAACTATGAAATATAATATAAAGATCCTTTATATTCTTTATATAGTGAATTATGTTAATTAAGTGTGATTTATTCCCACACAACATATAATATATGATGGAAATTATTATGTAGAAATTAGTGTCACGGGTGATTCTAATCTCACCAATGTGTGTTTACGTTTCATTTTCAATATAGTATAAGGGATATGTGGTGAGGATGGGATTCAAAATATCCATTCATCCAATCAAATAATAGTGGTTCGATTAACTTAAGATGAGTAAATAAATTTGAATTGAAATTAATTAGTAAATGTTGGTCACCCATGATTCACCCCCCCCCCAGGGTTAATACAAAATCCCTTAGGACTCTTATAACTCATATATCAAAATGATATGATATAATAATGTTCTTATTGTGTGTCTCCACCATTTTTTGTTATAATTCAAGGGGTTGGAATATAAAGGAAAAAAACTAACTTAATGGGATTATAAGGCACTATAATATTATTATCATCATCTAGGTATATTAGATGAATAGAATAAATTTTTACAACCCTTAGAAGAGATGTAGTATTTGGTATTTTTGTTAATTTTTGATATTCATTAAATTGAAAATTTTCTTCCATGAAACCACATAGAAATTAGAATGGCCCTCTAATATGAAGTGGTGCCCTTCCTTCTAATATGTTTCCCAACAAATGATAAAGCAAAGTAGGTTTTGGTACTTCCATTGTAAGGTGATATCCTTGTGATAATATCAAATCCATAATCAATGTTTATGTACTTTCCCAAAAATGAGAATCATTGGATAGGAAAATTCAATCTTGCTGAAGTATAGTAATAAATCCCACTAGCAGGATATCTGAATTCACATCTGGCTAGACTATGTATCCCCATTGGTTTGCTGACCCACTTCTAGGGTATCCTGACATGAGTCATGGATATATTTTGAACATTAGTTAAGGTGGTTCCTTTTACACCATACCATTTCCAATGATATATTTTGTGGCAATCATATTTTCACCCAATTACCAAATGCTATAATTAAATAGTTATGAAAAACATTTCCTAATGGTTTCCCTATCATGGTAAACAGGTATCTCCCTATAGGATATACCTTCTTTTTTTACACCCATGTTTAACTTGTGGGTAAGAAACTCATCATACAACTCCTTGAAGATTGGTATTCCTCCCAAATCAAAAATATCAAAGAAACTATTCATAACCTATGGATGTTGTAGATGGGATTTGATATTATTAGAACACCAACCCCTAATCAGCTCAACGGAAACCATATTCAAAAGATATATAATAATTTTAGAAGCCTATTATTCTTATTATAAACCAACGTCCTCCATCCCATTGGGGAATTTTATACTTCATTCATGTATCAAATAATCTTTGGCACATTTTTCTAAAAAGTTGTTGTTGGATCGTAGGTCCCACTTTAAGATCTATCATCCATTACTAATACTCTAAAAAATGTTTAAGATGGATGGTATAACATGAGTTATGCATTTAGGGTATGATTTATGGAGATCCTAGGAAAATAGAGTGTAATTCAATTGAAAATTATTTCCTTGACATGGATTCAGGACTATATGATCTACGATAGAGTTGTTTTCATGAAATATATTTAGTGAAATCATGAACTAGGATGAAATAGAGTATCAAGACACTTTTTTTTCATACATTATCTTTACATAACATTTTCAGAATACTTAAATAATTATTCAAATAGATGACCAATGACTATACTGGTGTAGATCCTTTGGAAATGTGGAAACATAAACACTGATACAAAAGTGGGCTACATTATCAGCCAATAGGTTCTTCATTAATAGAACCCTTCATATACACATAAAACATAATACATATCTTCATATATTGGGGAAGGAAACATAAAAAGGCGTGAGCTTAAATGCTCAGTAATGGTTAATGAGGTAGATATGTAAGCATATTCATGAGAATAAGGGTATGAGACCATGATCATGAAATTAGAAGATCATACACTATATATCAAAGATCATATTAATGAATAATGGAATAAAACATGGATGTTATTAAGAGATTAATAATAAGGAAATAAAGAACATAATCCAAGAAATCATAACTTAAGAATAAAACATAGAATTTTTCTAGAAAAATATGCATATAATATGATTTATGTAGTAGCGAAGGCATCAGTTCCGAGACCATATTGGTATTATATGTTCACAGGCCATACCATTTTGGTAGTCATGTTTTACTCCCATGGATATCTTAGTAGTGTGAGTTCACTCCTCATTCCATATTTGTAGTCATGGTTTACTTCTATGGTCATATTAGTAGTCTAGGTTCATTCCCAATACCATATTAGTCTATATCAAGAGATATAAATCATTACCCAATGCATTTGAGGGACATATAAGTCACACCTCTCTCATAATGAAATCATACATACATGTGTCACAAAATCATGAATAATCATATCATAACCAAGGAAATGAAATGGGTATAAAAACGTGTAATCATATTATAACATGTGAAAAAAGATACAGGTCTCACAATCATTTTTTTAAAAGCATATCTTGTGAAAAGAAGCGGGTTTCAAAATAATATAACCAGTGAAATATAAGTAGGTTTCGTGAGCATAATTAAATCAAAACATAATCCATTCATAGACATAATATGATTGCAAACATTGAAATATTTCCTTAAAAAGGAATGAAATACACTAACAGATGTTATCCAAGATGGGAAATAATTTTTAAAGATCTTTTATAATAATTTCTTGTGGAAAATATCCTTTCTACATTGAAAATTATTTTGAAAACATAAAACCTTTTTAAAATGATTTTCTCTAAAAATAGGTTTGAAAACTTATAAAAGCATAATTGAAAACAATAAAACGTTTCTAAAATACTTTTTACATGAAAATGGGATTCAAGTAACATATGGAAATATTTTTGAAAAAAACGTTTTTGAATAAAATATATTTCCAACCTGAGAGAGAGAATGCCATATTTTACATAAACAGCCTCGAAAAATCGATGAGATTGTTTCAATAAACTCCTATAACATGGTAAATTAGGATCATTTTATCAATGTAAGAAAATGAAATTAAATTAAGCTTAAAATTTCAAGAAAAAAATAATTTTCATAATATATCATGTGAAATTGAACTATACACACCTTGAAATATAGTTTAGGTTCACAACAAAACATGAGCCTCAAAGAAAGAAAATTAAGACGAAACATTTTTATTGATTTAGTAAATTTTGAAAATTAGACCCCATGAAAGAAATTTCATAAAATGTACATGTGAATACACCAAAATTTAATTATAATGTAAATAAAATACAATCAAGGGTATTACATACACCATTAAAATGGAAAAATTTGTGAACATAGCATATCTCCCATGGAAATAAAATGTGAGGTGAAATCCCCTTACCCTATGTCATGACCCTCATCATACTCACTAAAATGATGTGTGCAATAAATATAAATTTATTATACTTATTTCATACACCAATTTTCTAATATATATATTTTTTTTACCTTATATTATCTTCTTTTTAAAAATTCAATGTTTTGTTTTCACTTTGGGTACTATTCACTTAATTCTTGGCATGTGCCTTAATTTCTTATTTCTTATGTATTTATAATCTATGTCATAATTTCAAAAATATAAACCATTATATAAATATCATTTATATAAATTATATTTTTATTATAATAATATATAAGTATAAAATGGAATACACCATTCATGAAGACAGTAGGCCCTACGTGCACCTGAATGTTATTTCTGTTTAATTGTCTTGTTGAAAGAAAGAAATTAAAAGATATATAAATATATATATATATAATTATTATTATTATACTAGATTAATGATATCATATAGGTGTTATATAATCACTAAAATAATCCTTAATAAAATCCATGTATTGTATTAATGAACCATATCAATTTGAGGGGGTGGTAGTCCACACTTCCTCAAATTAAATTATCATACTAACATAAAATAGAAAGTAAAAAAGATATGTGTTGTAAAAGGAATAAATAATAAAAATTAAATAATAAATATAATATATAACATATTTAAATATAGTTTTCATCATAATTTCCACCTTGAGATGCGGTAAAGAAAATTGAGCAATCATCATTTTGTGAGGCGATAGTTTATCGTACACATAAACAATATGATCGTTATCCATTGGATGGATGTGTGTGTAATTTTTGGTTGAAACATTATAATAAAAACATCCTAGTATATTTATGATAATATATTTTTATAAAATAAAGTATTGAATACACTGGAGGGAGTGGAAAAAGAAAATAATTTCATGTTTCTTGGTAGAAGACGTTGCCTCTTAATCGGGTAACACCGTTTGATTAGTGCCAAAAGGCATTCTTGGATTTACTTATACCCAAGGAAAGGCTTATAGGAGGATGTTAGGATGGATTGAAAGTGTACTATTCAGATATTGGCCGAACTTAATATCTTTTTTGATGTCTGAGGAAGTGGGATATGTTGTGTCCTTTTATAAGGAAAGGGATCATTTGGAAATTTTGAAAACAGGTTAGGTGTACATATGTTATTACCGAAAAAAGTCATACCAAACCTAAATAATTAAATAATTTTTGGATTATTTCTAAATAATTCCCTGAAATGGGTTTTTTACAAGTGGATCATTCATTTGGGCCTCGAATAATGTGGTTTAGTCTGTAATTAATCTTAATTCGACCTTAATCGATATGATTTATTTCAATCACTTTTACAATTATTTATGGTAAAACACTCAGTTGATATTCTTAGACAATAAATATTACACTGATTAAAATTTTCTATGTTTTCAAAATTCAATAAACAGATGAAGAAAAATTATGATTAATGCCAATCTCGTGGATAAGATAAAATAATAGGTTTTTATAGTATAAAAATCTTCAAATGTTTTTTAGTTTTATATTAAATTTCAATATGAAATTATTTATAATTACCTAATTATTATTAATAGGTGTATAATTGATCTAATGTGACCAAAAAACATATTTAATGTTTAATTTAACATTAATAATTGATTAATTAAAAGGCAATTATTTACTAAAATGTAGTATTTTTTACTATTCTTCAAAAAATGATGTTTCTCAAAAAAATCCAAAAAACATCACCCTAAACTCATTTCATAATTATAAATTCAAAAAAATGTTTATATTTAAAAATTAATTTTCTAAATTTGTCTAAAATTAATTTTATTATTTTTCACAATAGGACATTAAAAGGAGTTCATTCGAGAAAATGTTATTGTCAAGAATAAAATAATTATACCAAAAAATAGATCATTCTTTATCAATATGTTTTATTTATATAAAAAATTTATAAAAAAAATTTTAAATTTATTTATAACTATTCATATTACAATGTTTAATGTATTGTTTATAATTATCTCATTTAAATAATTATAATAATAAAATGTTGTTTCGTAGAGGCATCGTTGTTGCATGTATCAAACACCAAGTCTATGTTATGTGTAAAGTATGAAGAGTATATGTTATTTATAATACTTCAGGTTAATGTTTTGTGAAAGAATGTATGAATCAGTGCATTTCAAGACATAACTGAAAATTTAATATATTCAAAAAAAGGTCCATAAAAACTCATGATGTTTCTTTTTACCTCCCTTAAACTGAATTTATCCCTAAAAATTCCTCACTATGGTAATAAAATGAGGATAATTATCCTTCTTAATATCCTAAAGTTCCCACATACCTTCCTCTAATTTTATATTTCTCAAAAAAACATTTTCTATGTGAGTGATCTAGTTTTGAAGAACTTTGTGTGATCTGTCCAGAATTTCAACGGGTTTTACTTCATGGGGAAGATCCTGCTCCAGTGATATGCCATATTATTTTAATACATCTCAGGGTTTAGGTATGTACTATATTTTAAGAGATACATCGATCACATAATGGACTTAAGAGATATTTGAATGAAGTTCCAAGTAATAGGCTACCATCCTGATAGAATCAAAAATCTAAAAGGGACAGATATACCTAGGCATAGTATTCCTTTCTTCCTGAATCTCATAAATTTCTTCCAAGTTGATATTCATAAAAAGAAATTTCACCAAATTAAAATTATAGATCACATATATATCTATAAACATAATTTTTATGCTGAATTTTAGGTTCTCTGATATGATGTTGAATGGATCAAACATTCTCATCCATTTATTCAGTAATATCAGGTCCTGGTAGCTTTTTTTCCAATCTCATCCCACCATATTGGAGCACTAAATATCTTCCCATAGAGTGATTCATACAGTTCCATATGAATTATTGAGTGAAAGATGTTATTTTAAGAAAACTCAACTAGTGGAAGGTGTTGATCCCAACCACCTTTAAAATTTAGAGAATATAATCTCAACATATCCTCCAGGGTTAGAATTGTTATTTCATACTAACCATCTGTATAAGGATGATAAGCATTGATGAAGCTAAATTCTATGTTATGTCTATGCTGAAGAATTCACCAGAACATTGAGGAGAACATTGGATCCTGATATGATAAAATATAATGTGGAACTCCATGCAACCTTACCACTCCATTAATGTATGTCATAGAATGATGATCCAGAGAGAAGTCTTCTTTGATTCCGATGAAGTGTCCTGACTTAGTAAGGTGATCGACGACCTACCATATAGTATTAACCCATTTAGAGTTTTTGCGTAGTTCCATGATAAAAAACATAGTAATGCACTCCCATTTCTATTTTGGTATTGGTAATGGAAGAAACATCCCCTTTGACTTTTGTCTTTAAGCCTAATTTTTTTGGCATACCAAGAACCAGGATAAATACTCTATGATGTCTATTTTCATTACATCCCACCAAAAGTATTCTATCAAGTTCCTATACATTTTAATATGTGTAGGATGAATAAATAATGAATAACTATGAGCTTCCTCTAATAACTCCTTCTTTAAATCTGGTATGGAAGGAACAAAATCACAATTTCTGAACCTTATCATTCCATCTTAGTCAAGGTTACACCCAAGGACATTTCTATCTTTATTTTCTAGCTCTTCATCTTCATTTTGTGCCTCCTTAATCATTATGAGGATAGATGGTAGAACATTTATTGAGAAAGATAATATTTTCCCCTTTCCTTCAGGATTTCTAGATCTATCCTTTGAAAATAAATAAATAATGGATATTTTGTGATCCTCATCATTGTAAATCTTGCATGATTCTTCCGACTTAAATCATATGCCACCATTTTCATTTTCTAATAGTGGTAATATATTGAGGAGTCATAATCCTTTATCAAATCTAACCATATTCTCTAGTTCTTACTCAACTCCTTCTATGTGAATATATATTTCATACATTTATGATCAGTATACATATAACACATTCTTCTATAATGATAATGCCTCCATATCTTTAATGAGAAATTACCATTGCTAACTCCAAATCCTGAGTGGGGTAATTTTTCTCATGAATCTGCAACTGTCATGAGGAATTGTATATAACCATGTTATTCTAAGTAATAACACTTATGAATCCCTTCATGGATGCGGCACAATTGATTACAAACCCATATTCACTATCGAGTAATGTGAGCGTAGGTGCACTGACTAACCTTCTCTTCAGTTCCATGACATTTTCATCACATTCATCTATCCAGATTAACTGGACACCATTTCAATTTAACTTGGTTAGAGGATTATATAGTCATGAGAAATTATCCATAAACTATTAATAATATCGATATAACTCTAGAAATATATCTATCTCAGTCAAGATGGTTGGTCCATGCCAGCATCCAATATAATTTGTCGTTGATGGATCTACTACTACACCCTCTCTTGAAAATTTGAGACCCAATTATGAAAAATTTTGCAGACAAAAGTCACACTTTGTAAATTTATCATATAGATTCCCCTTAATTAGGGTCTTTAGTATAGTTCTCAAGTTATCTTCATGCTCTTCCTTTCTCTCTGGATATATATGAATATCATTTATAAATACTACCACAAACTAATCAAGGTAAAATCTAAATACTTTTTTCATTACATCCATGAAGATAAGAGGGGAATTAGTAAGACCAAAAGGCATCAATATATATTCATAGTGTCTATAGCTTTTATGAAATTATGCATTGGGTACATCCAATTTCTTGACCCTCAATTGATGATATCCATAATGAAGGTTAGACGTGGTAATGTATTGACCTATGTGTAGTTGATCAAATAAGTCATGAATATGGGGAACCATGACATTGATATATGACTCCAACCCCCATTTCTTGTCAAAACCATGACTTAGAATGACATCCATAAAATCCTAAACAATCATCATATATCAAAACCATGACATTGATATATGACTCCAACCCCCATTTCTACCCTGACTGAACAACTCAAAATTCCCTAATATCTACTAATTTCTATTATGGCCAATTCCCTTATAAGACTTAGTATTAAGCCACTGAAGAACCTATCAACATTACTTTTACTTTGGATGCTAATTCTTGAAGTATGCCTTGAAAGTATCATGAAATTATCCTTATAGGAACCAACTGATTCATCATCCCCTTAAAACAAATCTATGAAATATCTCACCATATTTCTGTGGTTAATCTGAGGAAAGTAATTCTAGAAAAATATGTTCTTGAAATATTCCCAATCAATGGATTCGATATCATCTTACTACCTTGTATTATTAATTATATTCCACCACTTTCTTCACCTTCAAATCAGTAAACATCATTAATTACTTTATCATGATCCAAACACTAGAGAAGATAGAATTAATTTTCAGTAGTACTGATTCATTGTTCAAAAATAAGTGGACCTAAAGACCCTCTAAAAAATGGTTAATGTTGCCTCATGAAGGACTCAACACGATTTTGTTCCCTCATTTTCTCATTTGCAAGTACACCATGATTCATAGAAAGATAAAGTAGTGTGAACATAGAAATGAGGTTTTTTATTACAACTCCAGTAGCATTTGGTTTCATAGATAGATAATCATTCCATTTTCCATAGAAATCTCCTTTAAGGTGGTCCCTTTGGGATCAATCCCTTGATTAAAACCAAAATATTGAGTGGGAAATAGTTATCATATTGAGAAACCACATAATAATGAAAAATAAAAAATAGTATGTATAAATTATGAAATCTTATTTAATTTATGACACCATAGGTTGATCATAGGTTATTTATAGAGAACTTCTATTAAATCCATCATAATGGTTCCTTAAGAATTTTGGAATTCTCAATGCCTATCCCATGGGATTGTCAACCCAGTTTTACAGAAAGGCATGTTGTCATGTACCAAATTTCCCCAAGTCAGGCTTAGAACATCTTGTCAGAGATGATACCCCAAGGTACATCGTTTCCAGATCCATATCCACTTTTAGTGTTTATAAAATGATGTATTTCTAGGAAACCAGTGACCTTTTTTCCCCAAAATTGAAGGAAATTTTACTATAATTTTCCTTACTCTTAAACATATCCTTAGATATTTAATTTGGGTTCTCACTAAGGTTTTGTCATCCAAGAATCCAATGGTAAAATAAACATTTTTTCTGACACCAACTGTAGTGACACTCACTTTTATACTATAATAATAAATAACATTTTTAGAATACATAAATCATTATAAAAACATATTCCCAAAAATATACTAGTATACCAACTTTGGAAACAAGGAAACATAAACACTAATACATAAATGAGCTAAACTATCTCCCATTAGGGGCTTGTTGACTAGAAAACTTCATAGAAACATCAAAGATTTCTCCAACATCAAATTTATATTCATGAAAAAGTAAATGATATAGGAAAAAAAGAAACAAGAAACAATAACAAGAACCAAACAATCACAATAAGAAAAAAAATAGTGCACTGGACCAATATAGTCCTAAAGTAATGTAAACCTAGACCATCCCATATGATTAAATTAACCCCCTCATGCTGCAAAAAAATGATCCATGGGATTCCAGTGATGTTGGAACCCATCTTCACCATAAAAACAAGGTGATCTACAAATTTGTTCCCCTCACAACAAGTAGGCATGACACTGACATTATTAAGATGGGTATAACATTTCCTAACTGTGTAAGATATTGACCAAGGAACATGTCCTTTATAATGAATAGAATCATGAAGGATTAAATAATCATACTCACCTTGGTATAGAGTAATATTCCTCTAATGGAGAAGTAGTAACTGTATGAGCATTGTTGTTGCCTCCGCCTGAAGCAAAGTTCCATACACAAAAAATGGAGTAAAGGCTAGCATCATGATCACACAATAGTCCTGAACCACCCCCTCCTTTCATATCTCCTAGCACACAAAATATCATACCCTATATATCAAATATCATATGCATGAAACATGGAATAAATCATGGAAGTTCATAAGACATTAACCATAAATAAATAAAGAAAAAAATCCGTGAAATCATAACATAGGAACAAAAAATTGAATTTTGGAATACACATATGCATAAGATATGATTTCCATAGAATCCCAGGAATCACTTCCAAGACCATCTTGGTAGTATAAGTTCACTATTAATACCATCTTGGTTGTCATGGTCCACTCCCATGGCTATCTTAGTAGCATGATTTCACTCTTAAAAACATCTTTATAGTCATGGTTCACTCCCATGTTCATCTTAGCTGAAAAGATTCATTCCCAATATTATCATAGTATATCTCATGGGATATAAATCATTACCCAAAGCATTGTCTGGAGAGATATAACCCACTCATCTCATAATAAAATCAATCATACATGTTCCAAAAAATCATAAACAATTATATCATTACCCATGAAATTAAATGGGTATCATAAACATGTATTCATATAATAACCTGTGAAAAAAGATATAGGGTTCATAATAATTTTATCAAAATATTAACCCATGAAATGAATCGGATTTTAAAATCATATAACTCATTAAAAATAATCAGATTTTATAAGCATCAAGACATCAAAACAAAATCCATTCAGAGAAATAATATGAATGGAAACACTAAATATTTTCCCCAGAAAATATTTAACAACATCAATGGAAGTTATCTCATATTGGAAATAATTTTCAAATATATTTTTAAAACATTTCTTGGGGAAAATATATTTTTTTAAATGAAAACACTTTTTAAAAAATAAAACCTTTTTGAAAAAAATTCATTGAAAATAGCTTCGAAAAAAATTTAAGAAGCATTGAAAACCATAAAAAGTTTTTAAAATCATTTTTCCTTGAAAATTGTATTCAATTATATTTTAAAAACATTTTCGGAAATATTTTTGAAAACCCAATTTTTTAATATTATATATTTATGAACGGAGAGAGAGACGTTCATATTTTACTTAAAAATGTTATCTAAATTACCAAAGAGTGTAAAAAGGGATCCAATACATAGATATATCTTGAATAAATAGATGATAAGGAAACTCATGAGTGTTCTTGAGATATGGATCATAGTCTTTCATCAAGGTAATCTTAAAAATAAACAATATCAAAAAGCGATGAGATTGTTTCAATAAACTCTTAAAACATGGTAACTTGGGATAATATTTTATATGTATGAAAAAGAAATTAAATAGAGCTTAAAATAGATTTAAAATAAGTAAATACATTATTTAACATGAAAAATTTATGTATATACACCTTGAAAAGGAGTTTAGGTCTATAATAAAACATGAGTCTCAAAGAAGTCAAATTGACAAAAAACATGTTTACTAATTTTGTAAATTTTGAAACATAGACCCCATGAAATAAGGGTCTTAAAATGGAAATTTTTATACCCAAAAATTTATGTATATGATACATATACTAAAATCATGGGTTGTACATACACCCCAAAAATGGAAAGAGAGGCAAACGTGGCATGTATCTCATGGAAATAAAAAGTGATGTGAAATCCCATTACCTTGTCTCTTGACTCTCATAGTACTTATTGAAACCACTAGTATAATAATTATAAATTGGTTATAAAAAATTTATATAACCACATTATTATATATATATATATGTGGTTTTATTATGACCTTATATTTCCTTCTTGTTAACAATCCTATGTTACTTTTTCACTGCTGGTAATATTCGCTTTATTCGGCGCACGTGTATTAATTTGTTATATCATTGGTATTTATACATTACATAATGAATTTATGAATGTAAAACCTGATATAAATATCATTAGTATACATAATATTTATATTATAATAATATATAGAATATATAATTATGAAATTTAATATACATTTCATGGAGACGGTAGGTCGTACGTATGCGTAAACACAACTTCTGTTTTATTATAGTGTTGAAAGAAAGAAAATGAAAGGTATATATGTAGGTTTATATATATATATATATTACATTATATTTATACTATTTTTTATATAATATTTACTAATTTAAACCAATTTTAATACAATACATGTAGTTTTGGAACAAATAATATATCTTTGAGGGGGCGGTAGTCCACACTTCCTCAAACGAAATTATGGTATTAACACCAAGTGGAAAGTAAAAAAGATATGTCTTTTAAAAGAAATACATAAGATTAAATAGATGATACCTATAATATTTAACATATATAAATAGAGTTTCCATCATAATTCCCACTATGATAGGTGGTAAGGAAAATATAACAATCATGATTTAGTGAGGTGGATATTTGTCATACTCATAAACAGTATCTTTGTTATCCATTAGATGGAGGTGTGTCTAAGTGTAGGTTGAAACCATAGAATAATAAATAATAGTATATTGGGGAGAATTTTTTATACCATAATGGAATCAATATATTGTATTGATTGAAAAAAGAAAATAAAACAAAGGATCTTGAGAGATGAAGTTACCTCTTAATCGGGTAGCTACTTTTGGTTTGTGAAAAAGGCTTCCTTGGATTGACTTATCCCAAAATGAAGGATTCTAGGAGGAAGGTAGGATTACTGGTAAGTGTAATGGTCATATATTTACCGATCATAAGTGGTTTTATAGGTGTTATGTAGTGGGAGAGGTGGTGGTCATTTATTGGGAAGGAAAATGACTCACATAGAATTTTTTAAAACAAGTTAAGTGTACACATTTTTTTGACTAAAACAAGTCATATGAAACCATCAGAAACCAATAATTCAATTTTTATCCCAAAATAATGGCCATAAAATGTTATTATGAAAAGTGGATTGGTCATTTGGGCCCCTAAAAATAAGGTTTACTCTCTAATTAAACTTAATTTTTCCTTAATCGGTGTGATTATTTTTAATCACATTTACTAATCATTTTGGTAAAAAATTAATTTATTCTTATTAGAATCTAAATATTAAAATGATTAATGTTTTTTATGATGGTTTTTTGAAATTAAATTCTTATAATAGTAAAATTTAATTTTAATGTTAATTTTGTAGAGAGGACGAAATAACGGAGTTCTAAAGTAGAAGAATGATCAAACGTTTTTCATGTTTTTATATAAACTTTCAAAGTGAAATTGTTTATAATGAACTAAATTGTGTTCATAGATATATTATTGACCTAATGTGACCTTTTAAAAATAATTTTCAATTTAACATTAATAATGATTTAAACAAAAATGCTATTATTGACTAAATTGCGGTATTTTTTACTATTCATCAAAAAATGATGTTTCTCAAAAAAATGACAAAAAAAACACTATGTAAATTTAAACATTATAAATTCTAAAATTAATTTTATTTTATTGAATTCAATTTATAAAAGTGTCTAAAATTAATTTTATTGTTTTTTAAAAGAGAACATTAAAAGCAGTTCATTCGAAAAAAATGTATTTTTAAACATAAAAGGACGTTACCAAAAATCATATAATTCATTATAAATATGGTATATTTTTATGAAAAAATTATAAAAAATATTTGAAATATAGTTATTAATATTTATATAACTAAATTTAATGGCTCGATTATAATTATATCATTAAATAATTATAACAATAAAATGATGTTTTGTAGAAACATTGGTGTTGCGTGTAACCTATGTCGAGTCAATGTTACTTGTAACGGTTGATGAGTTGGTTTTGTGTATCATACACCAATACATTGTCATTTTATAAGAATATTTGACTTATTTCGTTGTAAGAAATAAATTAAATTTAAATTTATTCAAAAAAAGGTCTATAAAAACTCGGCGTGTTACAAAGGGCCTTTGGAATTGAAATTCATCTCGTATCCTATATCCATATAAAAGAAAATTTTCATATAATATATAATTTAGATGTATTTATGTAATATGATTCTTAAGGGTGACATCCTAAAAAATAATTTATTATCAAGGGTTTTCCATATCATTTCAATTGATGGATACCTTCCCACAGTCAGTAAATCAGAAAAGTGCACTAGATTAAAATACATTTACCCTACAATCATAAATGATGGGAATATTTCAAAAAATCATGTAATATTAGAATACTGGAGAAATTTTGGATAGTATAAATACTCATGTAGCATTATTGGTAAAATGTCAATCAGATAACACCTCCATCACTTTGCATGATATTATACTACCATGATAGGTTTTCAGCATTACATGCGGAATAATTACATGGAGAATTATAATAAGTGAGAAATTTGAATCATCCATGAATAATGGTCATGAATTAAGAAAACAAGTGGAGCAATGGAAGGACCACACATAATGAAATTCAAATCATTGAAGAGATTATCCTATAAAGTTAGTTTGAAAGCTCTCAATGGATCATGAAGGAAGTTAACCACTACATACCAAATATATATAATGAATAACATTATATTATAGTGGTACATCCTCCCAATACATTGATTCACCAAAAGTAACATCAGCATGAAACGGTTCATCCTTGTAATCATCACCTATTCATTCTAATTGAACCATTTCTAGTGGGTATTTTTTGAGGATTATAATTTTTCAATGGTTTGAAAAATTATTAGTGAGATGTCTATTAAAAAAATAGTTGTTATTGAGTGAAAACCATAGAAACCTTTATCAAAGGGATGAATTGTTCATATTGCATATTATGCTCTTTTATGAAATTTCTCATTTATAGGTACTTTATCCATAAAACATTGGCACCATTCTCCATATGGTATTCCTCTACATGGAGTATTTATTTAAAGATAGAATGCATATTTTTTATATGATCCATATAATATTTCAAATTTCCAAAATAGAAAAAAGGTAGGGTGTCCACATAATGTTACGACCCCATCATAAAATTCCTTCTCTTCCACAGAGTACTATCATTTTTTATTAGAAGGAATTTTTATGTTCCCTATATCATATGATATATGATTCATAAAATGTTTTAATATACAGAAACTACATAGTATTATGATTCCATCATAAATTTTCTTCTTTCGTATGGAACAATAATTTATCGAAATGCATAAATTATGATCCTTATAAACCATTTTATTCATTTATGGATCAATGGAAATGATATTATTCCCATCACATCACACTATGTGGAACTCCCATCCCATCATAAGTCCTCTCACATGGAACTAATCACAACTCTTTTTTGGACCAAATGGTTCACAAACTGTCTTCTAGACCTCCATTTTTGGATATTTGATGGATGAAAACACCTATAAATAGATCATGTCTTACTTAAATTATGATAGGAAAAGATATAGAAAAATATAAATGATAAAAGGGAGTAAAATATAGAGTAAAAGACAAAGTGTATGATAAAGTACAAGAGAAAGGACAAGAGAAATTATAATAGAGGATAAATAGTGGAATATAGAGGGAAACACCAAAATGTAGGAATAGGGAATACATTCCTTTGTCATTAGTAGTATCCAATTAATTATTTCATGGAAAATAAAAAAATGTAACTTCATGAAGATTATAATTCACAAAGAACCCCAATGGAATCTCCTTTGAAAACCACCAACTTCATATCATGTCTTTGTGAATAATCTCTCTGATCTTAGTCCATTGAAGGTGATTCGAGAGTTGAGCTTCATTGAGGGTTCCTCTTAAAGAATTTTCAAGTATATCCCTTTGAAATCTATACCCACCTCCCATAGAATATCCTCCTATTCTATGTGTACAAAATCAGTGGTTCTTCACCCTTTATTCCTTTCCCAATGCCAAAAAAACAATTTTATCCCCTATATCCATTTAAAAAATTAATCTATTAATGAAAAACTAGACCCCTACCACGTTATATACATCACTAATCTTGTCCAAAAAGTTTATACCAATTCCAATGATCTTGTTTATATCCCTTCCTATAAAATGATATCTATCAAAGGGTAATATTCCTAATAGACACATTATACAATTGGGAAACTTGATGTGTACGCCCACCCAGCCATTCATTGTTTATCCATTCATGTAATAGATGCCTGATCTTCATTATGATAAGCTAAATAAAATAAAATCTTCATAGTATGTTGTCAAACTATGAGGATAGTGTCCTTATCTTGAGATTCAAAACACCAAGATTAACTAAAGCAATGATAAATGAATTCCACATGTAACAAAAATGGAATGCCTCTTTTAATGAGAATGAGATTAATATCCTCTAATGTGAAGCCTTAGTAAATAAAACCCATTAATATTTAATTTTTCACATTAATATAATTTTCTCAATCTTCTATTATCTCTTTTAAATAACACTAAGCACTAATTATGTGGGATTAGAAATTTTAGTTGATTATGTCATTATAAAAATTAAAATGCCTCTAATTTGGTCTCTTGCTAGGATTAATCCTTAAATTTAACTTATCACAACCATCTTCATATTTAGTATATGAATCAAAAATATCTTCACCTAAATCACTTATCACTTTAGGTATCTAAGGGAATCACTTTTATAATTCCCACTCAGTATTCTATTGTTTTCCCTTTAACGATATAAGAATATTATCAGTGGAGAACCAATGTGAAAAACCCATTCAGTAACATTTTTACACTCTAATACAATATTACTGATATTTTTATCTCTTGTTTTTCGTGTTTATCATGAATCAGGTAGGATTCGTGGTCTATTTCATATTCCCATTATCACAGTTGAGATTTATGGTATGAATAACCTAGTAGTATGAGTTTTATGACCATAAACATCAAGGATCACAACATTACTTCATGACATTAAAATATATATCATGGTCCCAATAAATGAACTAAAACTATGCATATCAGACTATATGGGATTCAATGCCTATTAAATGGGATACAAAGGAAATATCCTTGTGGTTAAATCCAAACATCAACACCATATATTCCTGTTTACATTGGGTCATATTACCTTCAGTCAAGACATACTTATTCATTGGGATATACTAACACCAATATCTCATCCAATATCACATGTGATTTATTCCCTACAGATAACCTCTCTTCATGGAAATATTTTAGAAAAAAATACCATCTTCTAGAGATACATATACTCTCTCAATCTCATCACTTTATTCCCATTGGGCCATAATCTTGTAATGACCAATAGTTATAGTGTAAAATTCCTTGAAACCAAACCAATCTTGTAACACCCCAAGATTCCATGGTAGGTTTCCCTTTGAATAATGCAATATCTTTCATTATACGCAACTTCGAGATTGTAACACAACGCGACCAATCAAACTAGCCATTATGAATAGTAATACCCACTTTTTAAAATTTTATAAATTTTATTTTTCAAAATGGACTTCATTTTTGAATTTGGAATATCAAAAGTATCTTAGGGTGAATTTTTTTTATTTTTCTGAAAACTATAAATTTTGATGAATAGTGAAAAACACTATGTTATTGTTTAAAACCGAATTTTTATTTAAATAATTAATTTTTTTATTTAAATTTGTTTTAGGTCAAAATAGATACATAATACCTATATATGTTTAATGTAATTCATTAGAGTCATTTTGTAATTATATTAGATATATAAAATTTTATTTAACTTTTCACCGTCTTTTACCCACCTCCTAGGAGAATTTACAAATTCACATAAAACTTAATTTTACCACTTCTGTGAGTGGAATTTCAAAAATATGAGAGACACAGTTGATATCAGTAAGAAAATTTTGGTTCAATAAGTTGAAAATAATTTTTGGGTAATAGTAACTTTTTACTTTTATTTACCAAGGTTAAAAGTAAATAGGGTAATTAGGGGTAAAAATGATATCGTAATTACCCTAACACATGTCATAATTCTATTGGATAAGTTTAATTCGACCAAAAAAACCTTAGGAATAAAATATGATCCTTTTGGTTCACTTGGATTAGATTAGGACATTTATTATTATTTTATTTAAAGAAGAGCTTAAAGAGTTAAAATCAAAGTTTAATAACTAAACCATTATTAATATAGGGTTATATATAATATAAATTCGACTATAAATACTCATTGGGAATATAAAAATAATTCCTACATGATTATATTTTATTTATAGTTTTTCTACATTAAATAATTAAATTTATTAGAGACACAATGATGATGCAGTAATTACCTTATTAATGAAAGATTAAAATAATTGATATTTTAAATATCCAAAAAAATGTAATTTGAGACTTTTAATGAATTACACTAATTTTCTAGGTTAATATAAAATTTTAGGATTTAATATTTAAATTTATTTTTAATTAATAAAGTTTTTAGGAGTTTAACAAAAATCATTTATTAAATAATGTCAAAATTGACATAAAGAGTTTTTAAAAAAATATTATATTATTAATTGATATATTATTCCTAAAAATCTAATATTCGTCCAAATTACTTATATAAGGTTATATATATTAATTATGATCTACTTGGGTTTCTATTGGCTTGTTATATTAAGTTTATTAACCATATAATATAAAAATATTAAGAGACATGGTAAATGTCAAACTATTTAAATAAAATATAATTCTAAAATATAAGGTTAAAATGGTCACCTAAACCGGTATAAAACATATTTTTTAAATTATTTCAACCAATCCCCACCTTATATTATAAATAAATCAATTTTTATGCATTAGAAACCGAAAATGATTTTATTATAAAATAATATTTCAGTCTTTCCCTAAGGTTCCCCTCACCCCTCTTATAAAAGGGCATTTCCCCTTCTTTCAAATTCACAACCCCAAATCCATTTTGCTCATCCAAACCCTACCCAAATATCCTCCCAATTATCCTAGCTGCATCCTAGAGGCCTTATTTTGATCATAAATCCAACCTAAGGATCCCTTTTGATCAAACCAAAATGAAGAACCCAAAGAAGAGGTAAATATCTCACCACCTCTTTCAAGTTATTTTCTTCTTCTACTTCCTCTTTCTTTGTTGTTTCCATTATAAAATAATAACTCCAATATCTTCTATATACATTGATGTTATTATAAATGGTACAACAATATTCATTATGTTATCCATCCTATGAATAACATGTCACCATACATGCGTACGTGCGGCTTACCGTCTCCTCATCCTGGTGTAGTTGTTATTCAATACATTATAATTTGGATGGATATAATAATGACGTATAATAGATGTACATAATGAATATAACATGACTATGATTTTTTATATATGATATACCATCCAATTATATATTATTTTAATATCAAAATAATGATATTGTTGTTCGTGTCTACGTACAGATTACCGTCTCCATGAAAGCGATGAGATTCATTCCCCATCGTAATAATTCAAGAATAATTTTCATTTTATGATTATAAATAATTATTATGAACATAATATAATTATGTATATGAAACAAATACATCCTATCCATAACAAACATGGCTTACGTAACCAATCATATAAAGGAAAACGAATCAGTTAACACCTGAAATAGTGATACTACTAAAATATCATTAACAAAGCAATATTAAGATCATATATAATATCATATTAATTTATATGGTTATTGTGTAATTTAATAAAAATTATTTCACCATTATACAGGAGTTTAACCTACCCTCGACTAAGTAAAAGTACAATGTAAGTGTTAATTTCACAATCTCTTTATTATCCGAGGTTGTTTTTACGTAAGTATCTACTGGGACATCTTTATCATCCACATCCATGTTTCTTAAAAATGTATTTTAAAACATTTTTACTATTTACTAGACTATGGGTTAAATACATTTATACCCTTTTTGACTATTTATAAAATGGTTGAAAGGAATATTTCCATCATTTTCCAAACAATGTACCTTATGATCTTTTCGACAAAATTAACGTAGGAATATTTTTTCTTAACTTATACGGTGGGTGCGGCTATTTTCCACTGTTATAACATCGTCGAATATTCCCTTACAATCATATAATAACATTTTCAAAATAAATTTTTTCTTTTATAATTATATGACTTTTAAATGATTTAAAAATCGAATGATATATTTCTCTAAAAAAGGTTTTGATTTCATTTATGTCAATTTCCTTTGTTGTATTTTAAGTTTATTTGAAGTTGATTTATTATGATACAAAACTTTCATATTGTATTGAAGGATTTTTGATATGTTTGACTATGTATGTGTTATTTTTATACCATTCATGGTTTATGAATAAAGGATTGACATTTCATATGCAAGTTTTAATACAAATGCTTACATTATGTTTGAACCTTTTCATATGAGGAATGAATTGGACTTAGTAAGTGACGGGTGGAACCCACTATAGCTCCTTGATGCATCGGTAGGTCTCATGAGACAAACTAGTGTCTTTTCATAAGGCCTTGACAAAATATTATTTGTAATATTGGCAGAAGGCCTTGACTATGTGATTATACAGTCTGGAATTCTGTATTCCATCATTATGAAAGTGGCTATTGATATTGCATGTGATTATTTGACTAGTATACTATCCATGTGAATAAGTAAATTGCATTATTTTATTGTATCTTTTCCATATTATAATGAATTTTAAGTTTAAAAGCCTTTTTTAGTCTTATACATTGACTTAAATGTTTATGATTATTTATGAAAGTTTTTTCTATATTATTATCCTTACTGAACATCTGAGCTCACCCCTTTCAATGTTTTATTTTTCCCCAAATGAGAAGAAGTATAGTATGACTGACCTTTAGGGATAGTCTAAGGGATATGAGTGTGACATATGGAGACTATGTTGTTGTAGTTTTTTATTTTATTATGTAATGTGAAACTTATGGATGTATCTAGTATTTACAAGGCTACTAAACTGATTGGTCTTTCGAGACATGATCTTTTGTGATCATGCCAATGTTACGTAATAATTCACCAACTCTGGGTAACTGGGGTCCGGGCATTATAGTTGGTATCATAGGAAGTTTAGTAAAAACCTTGGAAACTAGATTTAGAGAAACTCATATTAGAGCATATTATCCTAAGATAGACTTCGAGAATTAGTATAGAAGAACTTACTAGAATTTTGGTAATTTAGAGATTTTGAGAGTTTTCCAAGAAATAAATCCATGTCTGGAAATGAGAAGTTAGAGGCGGCTCTGGCACAGATGTACCTGGGGTAAAACCTTAAAACACAGCTTTGAGCTAGACTCGAATGGGAACTAGCACACGACAATGGGCCTTGTTGCACTCTTGGTTACGACACTCCTGGGGAATATGCATCGGATAATTCTCATTTTATTTACAAACCATTATGAAGGGTTTAGGCATATATAATTCCTCAAAGAAAATTTTTTTATGATTATGGATTATATCCATAAACTATTCAATTTATGTTAAGTGTTTTACAAGTTTGGAGTTATGCATTGTGATTCATAAACTAATCTAGTGTTTTACATTGTTTAGAAGTTGAACTTAGTGGAAGGAATGGAAACTGTATCAACGCACGTAATCCATGTTGATATTTCCCTCCTACTCAAGATAATTATAGTGGAGCTAGTGAAGCAACTGGTGCTGATCTGTTTATCACCATATTGGGACAACTCACTTAGGTTATGAATAATAACCTTACTCATATGGAGCACCCTGATCCACAAGGCATAGGATCAATGTTAGACCGCTTCATGAGGAAACAACCACCAAAATTTAGTGGGAGTACAAATACATTAGTAGATGAGCAATGGATAAATTCCTTAGAGAAAATATTTCATGCTTTGGGGAGTAGTGAAAGGGAAAAAGTTTTCATGGCAGTTTATCACCTCACGGGAGATACAGATCACTGGTGGTCATTGATTCAAAACACAAAGAAAGATGATGAAGTATTAAATATGGAATGGAGGTAGTTTAAATAGATTTTCTTAGAAAAATACTTTCCTCGTGACAATTGAGTGAATATGGAAAGGAAATTTCTGAGTCTGGGGGAAAAGGAGGATGAGAATGTGGTAAAATATGAGGCTAACCTTACAAGGTTAGCAAGGCATGCTGCAGATTATATAAGTAACCCATTAAGTAAGATTGATCGCTTCTTTGATGGGTTAAAACCATTTCTTCGTTGAGCATTAGTCTCACAATCCTTCTCGTTGTAAGAAGATATTGTCTCATGTGCTATCAAAACAGAAAAATAATTCTCTAAGTCTTACGACTTTAAAGAAAAGCAGGAGAAGAAGAGATCTTCTGAACACACTAGAAATGGAAATAAGGGTAAGAAGGGAAAAGTTTAATATCAATCCTACAGTAAATGTGGGAAGAAACACCCTGGTACTTTCCTGAAGGGAATGGGAGTCTGTGACAAGTGTGCTGAAAAAGGCCACCAAGCTTGTGATTACAAGGGGAAGAAATAGGTTTTCAATGTTGAATGCTACAATTGTAGAGAAAAGGGGAGTTATACAAATGAATCTCCTAAGTTCCAAGGAAACTTACCTCAAAAAATTCCAAGGGAGCAAGGCCAAGATTATGAGATCACTACTAATGAGGTTGATGCTCCAAAAGATGTGGTGGGAGGTAATTAAAAGGTTTCCTAAAGTTTAGACAATGCTTTGTTTGATTCTGGATCATCGCATTGTTTAATATCTTCCCAGTTTTCTAATAAAATTAGATATATTCAATTTAACTTAAAAAGGGAGTTGTCGGTCAAAAACCTAAGGGAAGTATCATCACAACAATGTTTTGTGATTCATTTCCCATTAGGGCATATAAATTTTCTTTATCTACTGATCGCATCATCATACCAATTATTGAATTTGATATAATCCTCTGTATATATTGGATTTTGGACCATGATGTAAAAAATTTTTGTAAGAATAAGGAGGTTACAATTTTTGATGATGATAAGGAGTACCTTATCTTTAGAGCAGAAACGCCACAACCTGATTCTTATCTAGATCCACCCCCTTTAGCTCTACTAAATTTAATTATTGGGCAGGATGAGAATGAAATAATTATGGGAGAGGAAAATAATGGTCAAATATAGGGTGTTCCTATTGTTCAAGAATAGGTTGATGTGTTTCTAGAGGATTTACTTGTACATCCTCCAGAGTGAGAAATTGAGTTTTCCATTGATTTAATTCCTGGTTCAAGGACCATATCCAAGACCCCTTATAACAATGGCCACTGTGGAACTAGTGGAACTAAAAAACAACTAGATGAATTGAGTAATAAGGGATTTAATTGCCCTAGTCTTTCTCTATGGGTAGCCCATGTCCTTTTTGTTAAGAAGAAAGACGAATCTATGATGTTGTTCATTGACTATAGGGAGATCAATTCCATAACAATAAATAACAAGTATCTTCTACCTCGCATTGATGATTTATTCGACCAACTTCATGGAGCTCAATATTTTTTCAAAGATTGACCTTCGATCTAGATATCATCAGTTGTGTGTGATGAAATAAGACATTTATAAAATAGCATTTCGAATCAGGTACAGGCATAATGAGTTTATAGTAATGCCTTTTGGGCTAACTAATGCACCCTCTGCTTTCATGGATCTAATGAATAGATTTTTCAAGGAATATCTTGATGAATTTGTAGTGGTATTTATTGATGATATCCTAATATACTCCAAAATCTATGAAGACTATGAAAATAACTTGCGCACCATTCTGAAAACCCTCAGAAGAAATGAATTATACGGGAAGTTTATCAAGTGTGAATTCTGGATTCAAGAGATTTATTTTATTTTCCATATTTTCTCTAAGGATGTAATATCTGTTGATCCTTCAAAGACCAAGGAAATCCAAGAATGTCTAGCATCGATGAGTATAACTGAGGTACGCAGTTTTATTGGTTTAGTAGGTGATTATCGGTGTTTTGTCCAGAATTTTGTCTGATTAGATAACCCATTAACGAAGCTCACGCGTAAAGGGGTTGAATTTGTTTGGACATAAGAGTTTGAAAAATTTTATGAAGAATTGAAGATAAGATTAGTCAATTATCCTATCTTGAATCTACTATCAGGGAATGATGGGTTTGTTATTTATTGTGATGCTTCAAAGAAAGGAATCGGTTGTGTCTTTATGCAGAATGATAGAGTTATTTCCTACGCATCACAAAAGCTAAAAATTCATGAGAAAAACTATCCTACTCACAATCTTGAGTTAACAGCTATAATCTTTTCTCTAAAAATATGGAGACACTGTCTCTATGGTGAAAAATGTGAGATTTATACTGATCAGAAGAGTTTGAAGTATATAATCTCACAAAAAGAACTTGATATGAGCCAAGGCGATGCCTGGAACTACTCAAAGATTATGATTGAACAATACACTACCACCCAGGGAAGGCAAATAAGGTGGTATATGCTTTGAGTGGAAAGGATCATGGAGTTTTGAACAAGATGAGAGTTGAAAGGGATCCTATTTTCATGGATCTAGTAAAAATCGATATGGTAATAATCATGGAAGGTGAAACATCAATACTTTTTCAAATGGTTCCCAAACCATCTTTACCAAAAAGTATAAAAAGTTCTTAGGCTGATGATGAGGAGTTTCAAAAGAAGATTAAAGATGTGAATGATGGGAGATTGAGTGACTTCATATATAAATATGGAATTTTGAAATTTGGGAAGAGACTTTGTATTCCCGATATACCTGATCTAAAAAGGAAATTGTTTGATGATGCTCATAGCTCCAATTTCTCTATACACCCTGGTAGCACCAAGATGTATAGAGATTTGAAAGAACATTTTTTGTGGGACAACATGAAGAGGGAGATTTCTCATTTTGTGTCAAGATGTATGGTTTTTCAAAAAGTTAAATCTGGAAGGAAACATCCTAGATAAGTCATGCAACTTCTTCCCATACGTGAGTGGAAATGGGATAATATTACAATGGACTTTTTCATGGGGCTGCCAAAGACTCTTAGAAGGAATTATGCAATATGGGTCACTGTTGATCATCTTACCAAGTTAGCACATTTTCTTGCTATAAGAGAATATTTACCACTTGACCGTCTAGAAAAACTATATATTAATGAAGTTGTATGACTTCATAGAGTACCCTTATCAATTGTTTCTGATTGTGATCCCCGTTTTACATCAAGATTCTGGAAATGTCTTTAGAAATCCATGGATACTGAACTTCGTTTGAGAACTTCCTACCACCCTCAAACTTATGGACAATCAGAATGGACTATTCAAAACATAGAAGAAATTTTGAGATCTTGATCACTTGACTTTCAAGGTATTTTAAATCAATATTTAACTCTAGTCGAATTTTCCTACAAAAATAGCTTCAATTCAAGTATTCAGATGGCACCATATGAAGAATTATATGGAAGGAGATGTCGCACACTAACTTTTTGGGATGATGTTGGGGAAAGAAAACTCGTAGGTCTAGAACTAGTTGAGGAAATGGGGAAAAGATGAAGGTTATCCAAACCCACATCAAAGCATCCCAAAGTAGGCAAAAGAGCTATGCTGATAACCGATGGAAGAATTTGGAATTTTAGGTAGGAGATCATATTTTCTTGATGGTATCTCCATGTAAGGGTGTTATACGTTTCGGTAAGAATGGTAAATTGAGTACCAAGTACATCAGACCTTTCGAAATTCTCAAATGAATTTGGGTTGTAGCTTACCGTTTGGCAATACCACCAAGTCTCTCCAAAGTTCATGATGTGTGCCACGTATCACTTTTGAGAAAATAAATGCATGACCCAACGCATGTACTCACCTATGAGGACTTAGAACTAGAACCTGATCTGTCTTATTGTGAAGAGCCTGTCATGATTCTTGATATAAGAGAACAAGTGTTGAGAAACTAGACAACTCGTCTGGTAAAAGTTCTGTGGAGAAACCACAAGATGAAAGAGGTGACGTGGGAACCCAAGGAACTTATGATTAAGAACCACCCGAAACTTTTTGTGTGGTAGTATTATAGAAATTTTGAGGATGAGATTATTTGAATGAGGGAATAATGTAACACCTCAAGCTTCCACGGTACGTTTTCCCTTGAATAATGCAATAGCTTGCATTATATGCAACTTTGAGATTCTAAAACATCGTGACCAATCAAAATAGCTGTTATGAATAGTAATACCCACTTTTTGAAATTTAATGAATTTTATTTTTCAAAATGGACTTCATTTTTTAATTTGGAATATCGAAATTATCTTAGAGTGAATTTTTGGTATTTTTCTGAAAACATTCAATTTTTGATGAATAGTGAAAAACACTGTGTTATTCTTTAAAACCGAATTTTTATTGAAATAATTAATTATTTTATCTAAATTTATTTTAGGTAAAAATAGATAAATAATACCTATATATTTTCAATTTAATTAATTGGAGTCATTTGTTAATAATATTAGATATATAAAATTTTATTTAACTTTTCACCGTCTTCTACCCACCTCCTAGGAGAATTTGCAAATTCGCATAAAACTTAATTTTACTCTTTCTGTGAGTGGAATTTCAAAAATACAAGAGATATAGTTGATATTAGTAAAAAAATGTGGTTTAATAAGATAAAAATGATTTTGTGAATAGTAACTTTTTACTTTTATTTACCACAATTAAAAGTAAATAGGGTAATTAAGGGTAAAAATGATATCCTAATTAACCTAACACATGTCATAATTCTATTGGATAAGTTAAATTAGACAAAAAAACCTTAGGAATAAAATATGATCCTTTAGGTCCACTTGGATTAGATTAGAACATTTATTATTATTTTATTTAAAGAAGAGTTAAAAGAGTTAAAATCAAAGTTTAATAACTAAACCATTTTTAATATAGGGTTATACAAAAGATAAATTCTACTAAAAATATTAATTAATAAGATAAAAATATTTCCTACATGATTATATTTTATTTATAATTTTTAGACATTAAATAAATAAATTTATTAATGACACAATGATGATGCAGTAATTTCCTTATTAATGAAAGATTAAAATAGTTGATATTTTAAATATCCAAAAAAAAGTAATTTGATACTTTTGAAGAATTACACTAATTTTCTAAGTTAATATTACATGTTGGGATTTAAAATATGAATTTATTTCGAATTATTAATGTTTTTAGGACTTTAACAAAAATTATTTATTAAATAATGTCAAAATTGACATAAAAGAGTTTTTAAAACTAATATTATATTATCAAGTGATATAGTATTCCTAAAAATATAAGGTTCATCCAAATGACTTATATAAGGTTATATGTATTAATAATGAACCACTTGGGGTTATTTTGTCTTGTTATAGTAAGTTTATTAACCATATAATATAAAATTACAAAAAGACATGGTAAATGTCAAACTATTTAACTAAAAGATATGTCTAAAAGATAAGGTTAAAATGGTAACCTAAACCTGACTAACACCTATATGTTGAGATTATTTAGACCCATCCCCAACTTTTATTATAAATAAATCAATTTTGATGCATTATAAATAGAAAATTATTTTATTATAAAATAATATTTCAATCTTTCCCTAAGGTGCCCCTCACCCCTCTTATAAAAGGGCACTTCCCCTTCTCTCAAATTCACAACACCAATGCCATTTGAATCGGCCAGACCCTACCCAAATATTCTCCCAACTATCCTAACTTCATCCTAGAGGCCTTATTTTGATTATAAATCCAACCTAAGGAGCCCTTTTGATCAAATCAAAAGAAAGAACCCGAAGAAGAGGTAAATATCTCACCACCTCTTTCAAGTTATTTTCTTCTTCCACTTCCTCTTTCTTTGTTGTTTCCATTATAAAATAATAACTCTAGTATCTTCTATATACTTTGATTTTGTTATAAATTGTACAACTATATTCATTATTTTATCCATCCTATGAATAACATGTCACCATACGTGCGTACGTACGGCTTACCGTCTCCACGTCGTGGTGTAGTTGTTATTCAATACATTATAATTTGGATGGGTATCATAATGATGTATAATTGATGTAAATAATTAATATAACATGATTATTATTCTGTATATATTATATAATATCCAATTATATACTATTTTAATATCAAAATAATGATATTATCGCTCGTATGTACGTATGGATTACCGTCTCCACGAACGCAATGAGATTCATTCCCCATCACAATCATTCAAGAATAATTTTCATTTTATGATTAAAAATAATGATTATGAACATAATATCATTATATATAGGAATCAAATACATCCTATCCATAACAAAAAAGGCTTTTGAAACCAAGCATATAAAGGAAAACGAATCAGTTAACACCTGAAATGATGATACTACTAAAATATCATTAACAAAGCAATATTAAGATCATATATGATGTCATATTAATGTATATGGTTATTGTATAATTTAATAAAAATTATTTCACCATTATACAGGAGTTTAACCTACCCTCGACCAAGGAAAAGTACAAGGTAAGGGTTAATTTTACAATCTCTTTATTATCCGAGGTTGTTTTTACGTAAGTATCTACTGAGGCATCTTTATCATCCACATCCATGTTTATTAAAAATGTATTTTAAAACATTTTTACTATTTACTAGAATATGGGTTAAAGAAATTTATACCCTTGTTTGATTATTTATAAAATGATTTAAAATAATATTTTCTTCATTTTCCAAACAAGGTACGTTATGACCTTTTCGACAAAATTAAGGTAAGAATGTTTTTTCTTAACTTATACGGCGGGTGCGGCTGTTTTCTGCCGTTATAACATCATCCAAGCTTCCCTTACAAGCTTATAAGAACATTTTCAAAATAAATGTTTTCTTTTATAATTATATGACTTTTAAATGATTTCAAAATAGAAAAATATATTTCTCTAAAAAATGTTTTGACTTCATTTATGCCAACATCCTTTGTTGGATTTTAAGTTTATATAAAGTTGATTTATTATGATACAAAACTTCCATATTGTATTGAATGTTTTGTGATATGTTTGACTATGGATGTGTTATTTTTATAACATTTATGGTTTACGGATAATGTATTGACATTTCATATGCTATTTTTAATACAAATTTCTATGTTATGTTTAAACCTTTTCATATGATGAATGAATTGGACTTAGTAAGTGACGGGTGGAGCCCTCTATAGCTCCTCGATGCATCAGTAGGTATCATTAGATAAACTATTATCTTGTCACAAGTCCTTGACAAAATCTTATTTTTAGTCTTGGCACAAGGCCTTGACTATGTGATTATGCAGTCTGACATTATGCATTACATTATTATGAAAGTGGCTATTGATATTGCATGTGACTATTCGACTAGTAGAATATCTATGTGAATAAGTAAATGGAATTATTTTATTGTATATTTTCCATACTATGATTAATTTTAAGTTCAAAATGATTTTTTAGTCTTATACATTTCATTAAATGTTTATGCTTATTTATGAAAAATTCTGCTATATTGTTATCCTTACTGAGCATCTGATCTCACCCCTTTCTATGTTTTATTTTTCCCAAGATGCGAAGAAGTGTATTATGAATAACCTACAGGGATAGTATAAGGGATATGAGTGTGTCATATGGAGACTATGTTGTTTTAGTTTTTTATTTTATAATGTAATGTGAAACTTATGAATGTATCTAGTATTTCCAAGGCTACTAAACTAATCGGTCTTTTGAGACTTGATCTTTTGTGATCATGCCAATGTTATATAATAATTCACCAAATCTAGGTAACTGGGGTCAGGTCGTTACAAATATAATGTTTCCATATTCACTATGAGGTTAATAGTAATGGTTTTTTCTTATGTAATTCTCACACAAAACATTTATAGGCATCTTATTCATAGTCATCCATGCTACATGATGTTAAACTACATGGATTGGTCCTTATCACCAGAAATTGAAAGGTAGGACACACCATATTAAGATGAATAATGTTATAAGGTTTCTGATTTCATTAAAATTGAAATTTAGGAAAACCCTTTCATGGTGTTCATCCCAACACTATAGAAATTTACTTCTTCCCTGGATAGAGATAAACATCAGAGTTCCTAGATATGTGTATTTTAATTATATTCAATTTAATTTAGTCATCCTCAAGTAATAAAAAATAATATTGGTGACCTCTAACAAATATATATGGTACCATTATTGGAGAAAATTTCCTAAAAACATTTTTTCCACATTAATTGATAACCTCTCACACTTATAGGTTTTAACAGATATACATGTTATCAAATAATTTTTGGATTTGTGGTAACATATTCTAAATTATGATATGGGAAAGATTCAAGAAATAAATATTAAATCTATAATATATCCCAAATATTAAGAATGAATCCTCTAAAAATATGTGATTAGACTCACCTCCCACCCTCTCAACCAACAAACATCAATAAAAATATCTAGCTCAAAAACCCCACTGGCCACCTCCCATTAGAATGTTGATTCATGACAAAATCTCCTAACATCAATATGGGATATATTGGTTATTTATGGTTCTATGAATAGAACCAATCGAACATTGATTCAAATATTGGGCATCCCTTCATATTGTAAAAGATATCCCACACCACAATAACCCTTTTAGTGATTAGTACATTCTTCTAAACCAATTATGATTGTATGGTTTTTTTCTATAATTATATCTAACATAATCCCAAAGTTACTTTTTCACAAGTCCCTTGCACCTATAAAATCCATATATATTCTTAATAAAGTGGTAAATTATTATACCCTACCTATGTCCTCTATTACCCGGTGTTTTAATTTCTAGTTTTCTAACATCCATAAATCTAAACATTGGTCATTCTTCTCCACCATCACCATCCATCATCGAAAGTTAAACTATTGGATTCACTCCCTTTATTAGATCTATAGCGTAATAATAATAATTTTTTCACATACATGCCTAATAATATATCACATGATAATCATTTCCCAAGCATCACCACTAAGTTCTATGACTCTATATGAAAATATGTCTTTTAACAAAATTTTTCACCCACTTTATTTCTAGTTAACCTAGACTAACTATGTTTCAATACTTCCATAGAACGACCCAAAATACAACATTATTCTTCATATATTCTAAATTGTTAACTCTATCTATAATTCCTAGATTAAATACTTTTTAATAAAAAAAATCAAGATGAACTAATATTTTTATTGAATTTGCTTTATCTTGGAATGTATATTAGATTACATTCCATGTTTATTAAAAAGTCGAAAACTCAAAATAGTGTTCCAAACTCCTTCTCCCTTTTGAGATCTTCCAACAATGCCTTTAACCAAATTAAATCCTTCCCATATTTTTTTATTACAATATACCGTACTGTCATCCTTAAAAGTGAAACGATATGTAATAAACTAGTCATCCAACTCACACTCATCCTTCTGAAAGTTCAAACATATACTATAGATCTCTTCTATGAATATTAATCTCTTTAGATGATTGATTCTAAAAACCCTATAAATGGTTCATCAATTTTAAATCAAAGATAAAAACTTCTATAACCCATGAAATACTTATAGACCCACTATACCATTTCTTATGATCTCTTACATTATTTTCCAAGAATATAATGTAAATTCCCACCACATTTGAAATTACTGGTTCAGTATAAACTATGGAATAAATAAAACATAATCTTTCATTCATGGTGGAATATTTTTTCTCAACCTAAAATATCAGTTAAGGGGTTTGGAAACTATATTTTCTCACTTTTTCAAAAGAATTCCACCACCTTTTAGATATAGACTAATTCAAGAATAACATAGAATAATTTAACTCCCTTAAAATCTATATCACAAATATCTATTTACCTTAACTTAGAACATTTATCTTTAAATATAAATATAATAAAAACTTTTGACTCATCAATCCTTTCAATTATCAGACTATAAAAAATAATATAACTCACATAGAGAAATAAAATTATGAAAACTCAATCATTGTACACCTTCTAATAACAGAAATGATCCTCATTACTCTACATTAATATTTATTCATCCATAAAAGCATTGAACCCTCAGTTTTACTACCTAGATACTTGATTAAATCAATAAATTCTCTATTTTAGTTGTAACGCCCCAACCCCAGTTACCCAGAGTCGGTGCATTATTTTAATACATTGTCATGATTACAAGGAATTAAGTCCCTAAGGAGCGATCAGTTTAGAAGCCTTGGAAAATAAATTACATACATGAATGCTACATTACACTTTATAACATAAAAAACAACATGAATAATCCTTTATGAATGCCATTATTCCCTTGGCTTAACCCTTCATATCAATCACAACACACTTCTTGTGATCCAGGGAAAAATAAAACATAGAAAGCGGTGAGCTCAAACGCTCAGTAAGGGTAAGAAATATAGAGAAAACTTTCTTAAATCAGTATAAACATTTAAGGAAATGTATGAAAATAAAACAAAATATTTTTCAACATAAACTTCATCATAATATGGAAAATTGAAATAATTCCATTTACTTACTCACATGGATATTATACTAGTCGAATAATCACTTGCAATATCAATAGACACTTTCATAATGATGGAATGCATAATGCCAGACTATCATAACCACATAGTCAAGGCCTTGTGCCAAGACTCCAAATAACATTTTGTCAAGGCCTTATGCCAAGACACTAGTTTGTCTCATGAGACCTACTGATGCATCTAGGAACTATAGCGGGCTCCACCCGTCACTTACTTAGTCCAATGCATTCCTCATATGAAAAGGTTTAAACATAACATAAACATTCATATTAAAACTAGTATAAAAAATTTCAATACTTTATCAATAAAACCTGAATGGTATAAAAATAACATATCCACAGTCAAATATATCAAAAAAACCTTAAATACAATATGGAAGATTTGTATCATAATAAATCTACTTCAAACAATTTTAAAATCCATCAAAGGATGCTGACATAGATGAAAATGATTTGTAAAACTCTTTGAGGGATATATACCTTTTTTATGAAAACATTTAAAAAGTCACATAATTTATAAAGGAATACATTTAAAGACATTTTTGGATCGAAGTGTCCCATACCACTTTGAAACTTTTGAAAGGAATTAAAATTTTAAAAACATTCATGTCCATAAAAATAAATCCCTAAAAACCATTTTGAAGACATGGACATTAATGAGAAATATTTAGAAGAATAAATTCTTAAAACATTTGAAATTATGTTTTAGTAAAAAAATCCCTTAAAATAATTCCTTTGAAAACTCTTTCATGAAACATGGATATGGATAATAAACATTCCCATTAGATACTTACGTAAAAATGACCTCGGATAATAAAGAGATTGTGAAATTAACCCTTACCTTGCACTTTCCTTTAGTTGAGGGTACGTTTAACCTCTTGTATGAAGAAAGTATTATGTTATTAAATTATAAAAAACCATATTAATATTTATGATATCATACATTATTCATTTATGACCTTATAATACCCATTTAATAATAATTTTCATGTTAAATTAACATTTCGGGTCATAATATCTTTCTTTATCGTACGTGTTTTAACTTGTTACTCTTGATTGTATCACTTAGATTATGATTTAAATACTTCCAGAATATAAAAAATGATTTATATAGCATATATATCAAGAATATTAATATGTATAATAGAAATATATATGAAATGAAAAATATCATTTATGGAGACAGTAGTTCGTACGTACGCATAAACACTGTTTCTGTTTTCATATCGTATTGAACAGAACTAAGTGAATAAGATATATAAAAGTAAATATATATATATATATATATATATATATATATATATATCCAGTATCATTATTATGTCATATATTACATACTTATTAGTAATATATATTTTTATAATCATCGATGAATGATGAGCATGGAAATGAATCTCATCGCATCGTGGAGACGGTAATCCTTACGTATGCACGAGCGGCAATATCATTTCCTTAAAGGTGTGGAATTGGATGTTATATAATATATACATAATAATTATCTTGTATATTTATTATTTACATCAATTAAACATAATTGTTATACCCATCAAAATAATAATGTATTGAATAACAATTACACCACGACGTGGAGACGGTAAGTCGTACGTACGCACGTATGGTGACATGTAATTCAAAGGATGGATAGAATAATGAATTTGGTTGTACCATATTTATAATAACATTACAGTATATATAATATACTAGATTTATTGTTTTATAATGGAAACAACAATGAAAAAGGAATTGTAAGAAGAAAAGAACTTAAAAGAGGTGATGAAATATTTACCTCTTCTTCGGGTTCTTCCTTTTGATTTGATCAAAAGGGATACTTAGGTTTTCTTTCTGAATAAAGTAATACCTCTAGGATGAATTTAGGATAGTTGAGAGGTTATTTGAGAAGGTTTCGTCCTAGCCAAATGGATTTTGAGGTGTGATTTTGAGAGAATGGGAAGTGCCCTTTTATAAGTGGGGTGAGGGTCACTTTAGGAAAAGATTAAAGTATTAATTTAGTATACAATAATATTCGGTTTATAATGGTTCCAAATGAGTTTATTTCGTGCCTTAGGTGGTTATGGGTCTAAATAATCTCAACCAATAGTTTTTAGACAAGTTTAGGTTACCATTTTAACCTTATCTTTTAGATTTAACTCTTAGTTAAATAGTTTAACTTTTACCGTGTCTTCTTGTATTATTACTCTATATGGTTCATAAACTTAATCTAAACTTCCAAGAGAACCTCAAGTGGATCATTAACGAAATATATAATATTATTTTAGCCCTTTGTCCAAACATTACATTTTTAGGAATATTATATCAACTAATAATATAGTATTTGTTTTATATATTAATTTATGTCAATTTTGAAACTATTTGGTATTTTTTTTTGAAAGTCATAAAAACTTGATTACTTCGAACAAGATACATTGAATTATCCCTAACATGTAATATTCTCCTATAAAATTCTTGAATGTCATAAAAACTTTGAAATTATATTTATTTTAATATTTATAATACCATTTATTTGATTATTTCATTAATAAGGAAAATACAACATCATCATTGTGTCATAAATAAATTTAATTATTCAATGTCTAAAAATTATAAATAAAATATCATTATTTAGGAAATATTTTTATATTTTCAATGAATATTTATAGTTGAATATATAACATGTATAACTCTATGTAAAAATTGGTTTACTAAAAGATATATGCTTATGTCATTTTTCTATTTACTTTAACTTAATTAATATAAAGTGTCATTATCACTTACAAGTTGCTCCATGGGGTATTCAAATTGACTAAAATATGACCATGGTCGTACAAGTATCATCCAATAAGGTTAGGAAACATGTTAGGGTAATTTAATATTATTATAATATTATTTGTTTACCCTTATTTATAGGATTTACCCCTTAACCATGGTAAATAAAATATTTACCGAAGTAATTATTCAAAATGTTTAAAAATAAAAGTTACCTATTTACATAATTTGGACCTCCTGATTCCAAATATGGAATCCATTTTTCTAAATTCAAAACACATAAGTGGCAGAAATTAATTTAAAATCAATTCCCTTTGTCAAAACAAAATGTGTGTTTTTAAGAAATAATAACTATCAAAAGATTGACACTTGTTTATGTCCAATTTCAAAGTCTAATTACTTACAATGACCATAATTTTATTAAACGGTAAAAATTTAATCTATTTATACTTCCAAACCAATTAAATTTATAATTTAACACTCTAAATTATTTTGATTAAAAAAGTTCTTTTCAGTTAAAATATAGTATTTTTATTATTCACCCAAATATGAAAGTTATCAGAAAAACACCAAAAAATTATTGAAACTAAATTCTTATGTCCCAATTCTAAAGAAGAATTTTATTTTTTTCAAATTAAATATGTAAAAGTTTCAAATATTGGATTTAAAAAGGGTTCACCATTAAAAGGCGGTAAAAGTGCTTTTTTTGAAAAATAATTATTTTATCTGAAAAAAATGAATTTGTTCTTACATTATGTCTAAGAAACTCATAATATGGATTATACAATTATAAGGATTATATAAAGTTCAAAATTTAGTTAATACTATTCATAACCGCTTTTGAACGACTGGTTTGGTAAGTCGTGGTGCGCTTGAACTCGGTGTTGCGTGTAGTGAAAGTTATTGAATTACTTTGAAGGTATAACATACTATGAAATCTTGGGGTGTTGCATTAGCTTTCACATAAGATTTAATTTTTTGTTACACCATGAATCATTTCCAATTATCATTGTTAATTTCTTCACCAGTCTCTTAATAAAGAAAATAATCATCATGTTCAACCAATATATATGCAATACTCCCAAAGAAACTCTACTATGTAATTTATGAATTGTTTTTTATATATTATATAATACATATCATAAATATATACACCACTAATTTATTGAAACAATTTCCGAAAAAGAATTTCATTTTACCTCAATCTATCATGTACGTCATTCTCTGGCTAATAAACACATTTTTTTGAAATTTATTCCTAGTGATACATTATATTAAGTCTCATGTTCCAAAAACCAGTAAGTAATTAATATTATCTCTCATGGATAACTCTTAGTGATAATATTTTTATATATTCACAGTCTCTTTTAGGCTCTCAGGTTTTCCATTTTCCTTGATCAAAAAATAATGAATGTCACATTAATATCTTTTGACATGGGACTAATTCATTATACATATTTATAATTAACACAACAGATTTTCTCATTCCAAAAATACTACTTTGGGAACTTTATCTTCTAATCTCTCTCCTAATCTTAAAAAATCCCTAAGCTTCATAGTACTTATGTCCATGGAAACACCTATGAATCATGAATTTCTTTTAGAAATTATTTTATAAGTTCTTGTTTTTAATTGACTACAATATTCAAGGAGTATTAAATAATATCTTTAACATTAAAACAACCATTCATTCAAGCCTCTGAAAAGTACAATAAAATGTTCTCATTAGAAATATCCTCTTGGTTCTAATATTTTATCATGCTCTCTTCATTATAGATGATATTTTCAATTTCAATAAACCTTTTATAGTTTTTATCCTAAAGTTGAAAACCAAACACTTTGTTTTTATACCCTATAATGTGTCAATATTGAGACATAGCCTCAAATAGGTTTATTTATATAGAATGAAGATAGAAATAGAAGATTGAATTTAATACTTTGAGTTGGGTTTTGTCAAAAATTCTTACAAATCAATTATTTTTTTGAAATTTCATCTCATGATTGATAAAAGGGAATCTTGTTTACTATTTAGGTAAAAAACATCACCACTTCCACCCAAATCACTATAGGGAATAAAACATGATTTCTCATGATTCTCTACTTATTGAATAATTTTTAATTTATCCAATATGTGAATCTATTAAATTTTATATGACCTGGTATTGTATTCTTTAACATTATTATAATTTTCCAAAAAATCATTGGAACTCCTAGTTTCCAAGTATCCCATAATTATCAGACCTCAAACACATAAATTTAAATCCATTATCCTTTTCCACTATGTATCTCAATTGGAAAATTTCATTGAATATTTTACACTGGTTCCATAGAAAAAATACACCCATTATGTGTGTCACACCATAGAAGATGGTTACATAGAACAGTGAGCCTCAATGAGAATCAATTAGAGTTGGCCCCTATAAAACCTCATTAATCATCTCAAATTTTACATTATTAGATGTCTAACATTATATATTTAAAGTTACATTATACATATATACAATGATTCATTCCTTGAATTTTACATACTCCATCCTTCTAAAATTCATCAATACATTACTATATAGGACTTTCTTCCCCTTCTCACTCATGTTATAGAGATGAACATTCCCTAACATTGAAAATTTTATCTACCTGACATGAATTTTACCTTTAGAAAATCATGTGAGGAAAAAAATGCCATTCACTCCTTTTTCTATAACCATGGAACCATGTGTAAGTCACCATTCTCAAACTGAAAAGTATGTACAAAAACCTTCTTTATCACACTATCTATTATCTTTTATTTTCTTCTAAAATAATGGTGTGTTCCTATCATCGAAAAAACATGTGAAAATTTTTGTTCCTTGTCCACATGGAAGATTAACCCTTTAAAACAATGTTGAGAGCTCCATAATTACTTAATATGAACAAATATATATCCTCTAGTGGTATAATTATTCAGACTTCTTGAAAAAAAATTGAGTTAAAGGAAGCTTCATAGTATTTAATCCAAGACTATTGTGAGATAGATGAACTCAGTAGTAGACCGTGCATATAATCAAATACGTGGAATGAATATGCACTCATGAAAGTATATCTTATGCATTAAACCCTTTTTTAACTAAAATATTTCTTTATTAACCATTATTATCATAGTTATATTAAATGGGACCACCTTCCATTGAGAAACTGATACAACAGCTTATTCATTAATGTAATTTTCTATAACTTTTCTAATATCTAAAAAATATTATTCCATCTGTTATGTATTCATTTATAGATGATACAAAGTTATCCATCAGAAATACTCATTAATTCAAAATAGTATCCCGAAATTCTAGAAATAAAAATCCTATCTTTACACATGAAATAATCATAATGTTCACAATCATATCACATGATTCTAAGAGAGATGAAGGTAACATCAATGCCAACACTGAATCTTAAAATTTTACCATTATCAATTCCAAATGATTCTAGATCATGAAAATATCATATAACTTATCATACAATGGCTTTCCATAAAATATCCTCAGATTAAATAACCTTTTTAAGATAAATACAATATTAATTATGGTTTTTTTTCTCATACATTTCAAAGTTATCAAGCATACATTTTGAAGAAAACATCACCTTTCGTATGTTTTAAGCTTGATTCTAGGATAATGTCATCTGAATAAACCAAAAAAATTATTATTCATACTTTCCAATTATTTATTCTTTATCACTTAAATTTTGAAACACATTAATAGAATTTCATGATCCTTCTATTGTAGACTCTCTTCAATCTGCATCTACCAAAATATAAAATTTTATCTACAAAATTTCTCCACCCAAACCTCACCCTCATCCAAATCAATTACTTATAGAGATATTTGACTCCTCATACATTTTAAAAAATATATTTGGGATCAGTATCTTCTTTAAATAATTATCATATAAATAGAATGTTAGAATAATGTTTCTAAAATAATCTATGAATCTACTTCACCAGTGTCTGGTTATCCAAAATCCTATAAAATATGATTTGATACAATTTTTAATATTAGATTGAACTTCTGTTAAACCCCTAAAAGTTATGCATCTAGAACTTAAAAGGGAGAATAAAAGTACAAGAACAAACCCACATTGTCGATTTACTGGAACATATAAGACATATTACTCTTATGTCACCTTATCTGAACTTAACCTTCTGAAAGAACCAAATATGATCTTCAGAAACATGATTGAAGGAAACAATGGAAAAAAAGAAACAAAATAATTACAAGGTTTTGAGATATTAATACTCTATTATGTGAATTATATAATAAATTTTTAATGTATAAAACAGTGATTATAATTTTAACACGTCATTCAAAAAATGAATCATCTCTACAAAATATAGTAGATTCGAGTTGGTTTAACCCATTTTCCTATCTTATAATAATTACCAAGAGTATTCTAGCTAAGATCTAATTTATACAGGTATCCCTCAACTTTCTAAAATAAATCCACCACCTATAATACCCTTATATTGATCAGTGAAATCTTTAAAATCTCTCACATGTATAATCTTACATAATTTAATGAAACTTTAATATATTTCCCATTGTTACATTAAGGTATTCCAAAATTTACTTTTACATAAGCCCTGTGTGACTCAAAAATCGACCTCTATTCTATATGAAGGTATAGATTTCAATTTCCACATTTTGAATACCATTATCCAATCTTACATATTTAGGTCATACAGTATCCAAACATCTGAACATTGGTTGCACTAATCTACCTTCTTTATCCACCATCAAAAAATCAACTACCAGATTCACTCATTCTAATAGATTTATGGCTTAACTGGAAAATGGTTTTTACATATAATCCTAATTCAATATCACACAACCACCCATGCAGGAGGCATAAAACACATTCAAACTTTTTGTTTTAGTCTTACAAAAAATGTGTGAATGGGGTTCATGTCAATTTTTAATTATATTATTTTTTAAATTTTTAAATTTTATTTTTCATATGTTTATATATACATGTCAATAAAATAATAAATTTAATAAATTTAATTATTAATAATAAATATTAAATTAATTAAATTAAAAAATAGTTTAAATAAATAATACTTAAAAACTAAAATAAATTATATAATAACATGATTAAAATAATTAGTTTTTAATAATATAATTTGAAAATGAAAATATAATTAATATGAAAAATTATGTTTTTAATATAATTAACAAATGAATATTTAATTAATTTAATTAATATTTAATAACACAATTAATATTTAAGAAATTATTAACAATATAGTTAATGATGTATATTTAAAACTAAATTAACTAAATTAATTAAAATAATCTTGAATTTTAATAACTATATAATAAATTTAAACAATTATGATTGAGTATACATCATAATAATATTATTAGTTGTAGAAATTATAAAAATAAATTAATTATAATTGTATAATTACTACAATTATAAAATATAATATATACTATAATTAGGAGTAATATTAATAATTATATTTTAAATATAAAAACTCGTAAATTAATCAACCCATAATTATGAGTTTAATTATAAGGAATGCATTTCCTAACATTCCCATGACCTTTTAGTTTTAGAGATTTAGAGAATTGGTAAAAAAACATACATATCAAACACTTACAATACAAAGTCGTAAATTTAAATCTATGCTCATTTTTTTAACAAAAATTAGATTCTTAAATTTAAACCCTTTTTCATTCAAAACAAGTTTTCATATTTTAAAATTAATCCAAATTGAAGAAATATATACCAGAAAAGAACATTAACAGGCAGAACCCCTGTCATTTATTAAGAAAGGAAAAGTATAGTGAACAAGCACAACAAACAAGAAAAACTAGTTACATATTATATGAGTCATACCCCTCGTCACATCCATGATATAAGACTTCCTCCACAATAGCTGATTCCCATTCGGAGCTTTCATAGTGCTTCAAGACCTTAGAATACTACCGTTTGAGATTTAGTTTCTCTAAATATATCAACTCCCTAGAGGATTTCCTGACAGTGGACATGGTTGACACTGGCTTTGGCAAGTCAGAATAAACCTTCCTCATTCTTCATTTAACTAGAGGAGGTTCCTCATTTCCAGATTTCTTCTTCCCATCCTTGACAACATCACTAAAGGAAGGCTTGACCAAATCATAATTATTTTCTTTTTCACTGTCTGAGACGTCCTCCCATTGCCAGGTGATGACCATATCTTGTCAAGCATCAATCATGGTCTGGTTATGCTCATATTTCCCATTAGGATCAATCAAATCCAAACAATGTGTAGGGTCTACAAAAACATGACCAGCATCCACCTCCTTCCTCAAAACATCCACCTTAACAATCTGTAAGTTGTGGCCCTTCATCATTTGAGGAAACCCATTCATCTCATCATGTCCCAATTCTTGAAATAGGTTGGAAGTATCAATTGTGATCTGCAAACCACCATCAGAAACTGGATGCATGTGATAATCCTCAAAGGATGGATGAACAGGAAGTGTATCATGGACTTTCTCATCAACTGAGCTCAATGCCAGCTCTCCCTCCTTCTGCTCAGCATCACCATCTTTGATCATCCCACTGACATCCCTTCCTGCATCATACTGAGAAAATCGATCTTCCCCATGATACACTACATCTCCTAAATAAGCAGGCGCTCCCAACTTGCCTCCAATTCCATTTTTAGGACCTATTTCTTCCATTCCAAAATGATTCACACCAGTAGTCAGTATAAGGTCTTGCTTCCGTCTATCAAACACTGCAGCAACAGATGGATTAGGGGATGCTCGAGCCTACCTTCCCAGAGATGAATCACCCAAACTATCAGTAGTTCCATGCTTAGCTTCATCAGAACATGTCTGTCCTTGACCATATACCATACCAGGCCTCTTCATCGAAGCCACCGGCCTCCTACTTTTGGCTCCACGAAGACAGTGACCAGCCATATGACCCAAACGACAACAATTTGAGCAGTAATCAACCCAATTTTCAAACACAACAGCTTGCCTCGATCGGAACTCCTCGCCAACAGTAATCCAAATCCAGTCAACCAGTGGCTTCGAGGAATCCACTTCAACACAAAGACGAGGATTAATTGGATGACTCATAGAGGATGTGCGAGCATCCGAGCAGAGGAAATGGCCGACTAGTTTCCCTAACATACAAATTATCTATGGATTTTGAAAAGGCAAAGGAAGATGAGGCAGGCTTACCCAGGTCGCTACTGAAGGAGGATCCCAATTCATACAGAGATCAAACGACCATCAGAGAAGGAAAAAATTAATTTATTGCATCTACAGGAAGCTTTGGACCATGCGTGAATTAAGTCTTCCTCTAAACCAAAATGAATCATCTGATGAAGATTATCAATAAGCCCTACAACTGCATGTTCTTTCAGATCCCAGTCACTGAACACAAAGCGGTCGAACTCATAAACCAAAGTCCTTTGATGAGAAAAGTGAGGAACCAGGGTCAAATCCAGGAAGCCCAAGGCCGTAGAGAATTCCGCTAAAGAAATCGAAAGATGAGGGATCCCAAGATGAAGATATGGAACTTTCAGAATTAAAATAATCGATGAAAAGTCTGGGAGATAGCTAGGGTTTGAAAATGGTACAAACGACGCCCGCAACGCCGGGGGCGGTGGAGCCAAAACATCATCCCCCCTCCCACCACCTGGAAGGGGGGGAAATCTTGCATCAGCCATCAACTAGGTTTCATCATCAGGAAGGAGAAGGAAAGGCTCACGTCCTTAAAGAAATATATACCTTGTTATAGTTTCTATTGATTCTTAATCCCTCTAAAAAAGATTCCAAACCATTACATGAAAAAAAATCTCAATAAGGGGTATAAAAAAATAAACTCATTTTTTAATTTTGAAATTCTAAAAAATATATAAGTAATGTTTCTTTTCAATAAAAAATTACTTGATCTCATAATAATGAATTACTCACTCAAAAAATCAACATAACGTCAAAAAAATTTTATAATACATATCATTAGAAATATTAAATGAAAATTTTTAATCATAAAGGTTTCTTGTAAAAGAAGTTTACTCTTGAAAATTTCTCCTTTAAAAACATAAGTTTCACCCTTCATTAGGGCATAAAATTCCCTTTTAAGATAATATAATTATATTACCGTATAAAATCAAATCATGACCATGAAAAATCATTTGAAATCATTGAAATTTCATATGGGTACATTGAAACATCATCTTTATATAAATATTATAATAACTCTTATATGCACTCTTACATATTAAATAACCAACTAGATTAATTTCAATATATGTTCTATAGAGAAAACAATCATTTCCCAATGCGTTGGAGATAAATATTGAGCTCACCTATCATCATGAAAAAATTAGAAGCACCGTAAAATTTATAAAACCCATAGTATATTTAATTTCAAACATAAAATATAATAAACTATTCAAATTAATAAATATACATAATAATCTGAAACACGATATTCTTTGAAAAAATAGGAAAAGTTGTAAAGTAAGATTTGTAAAGAATAACGCTCATGGACATAGTAAATTATGTTCATTAAAATTATATTAAAAAAATATTCCCCTCACACATCGGTAAAAATTATAAAAATAATCCATTTAGAAAATGTTAAGAGTACTTAAAAACCTCCATATAAAAGTCAATTATTTTTTAAAATTATATTGAATATAAATTTAAATATATTAATATAATACCTAAAATATTTAAAATGAAATGTATATAAAGAAAAAATGGAATTAAAAACATGAAAACATTTAAAATAATTTTTTAATGAAAGAATCCATTACCTCAAGTTTGATTCTTCACTTACATGAATTAAATCCTCATCTTTGGAAAACCTCATTCGGATTACACTATAATCCTTCAAGAATTGTTTTTGTGGTATTAGAGCCTATATTTCTTAGATAGTAAGCTTGGGAATCTCTCTCAGTAGGTATTGGTTCATCTAAATGTATTAATTCGTATCCAGAAGATAGGAGAGGATATACCCTTGAAAAATTGTGTGGAGGTTCCCTCGTGTAATTATTCAATGTGATAAAAAAATACTAAGTCACTATCATAGTAATGTGTACCCAAAATAATTCATTTTAAATGATAAAATGATAATGGTGAACATAATATCACCTAATAAGATTAAATATAATATGTTTTAACCTTATCACTTAGTTTTTACATTAAATAGCCTCTTTTGTCATTTATAATGGTGATTTTTTTTTGACAAGATTATTAATTATTATGAAAAAATTAAAAACTCTAACTCAATAATATATTTTAATATTCTATATCCAAATATAAAATCAATTTTTAATGATTAAATTTATATATGTTTTATAAATTAATTTTAATATAAGTGCGTAAAACACAATAGAAAATGTTTTTTAGAAAATATATTTTTAAGAATAAAATAATTTTATAAAAAATAAATTACAATTTTCATTTTTATAGAATAAATTGAATTATTATTAATAAAATGTGGAGTAATTTTACTTTAAAATAATTCTTAATTAGAAGGGTACTATGTAAATAATTGAAAATAAATTAATGTTTATATTAAAATTAGTATTTTCACTATTCACCCAAAAATAAATATTTTTATAAAAATACAAAAATGTAAACCTAAAATATCTTGGGAAAGATGATATGAAAAATTAATTCCAATTTTATGAAATATAATATATATAATTTATAAGGGATATGTTTCCCTCAAATCCTTTTCAAGTTCATGTGTTTCTTCGTCAATCAAGTGGTTTTCAAACAAAACATAAATCGGATGAGTTAAATTATTCTATAATAACTTATCTATATAATATATATTGGAATTTACACATTATGAAGATTATATTTCAATTATACTGCCTCAGGGATGAAAATATGAGATGCATCAGTTATACATTTCCTCAACAAAGAATCATGTAACACACCATGTATCTGAGATGAACTCAAAGGTAGGGATACTCAATAAGAAATGGATACCACATTTTCTAGAATTTATTATCCTCCAAATAATATATATAATCTTGTTTACCTTTTTATCAAATCACCTAACACCTTTCCATGTAGGTATTTTTTAAAATATATAATCACCTACGACAAATGAAAGGTCTTTCCTCCTACTGTTAATATAACTCCTCTATATTATATAAGCTACCCTCAAGTTTTTATGAATCATATTTACATTATCGACCATTTAATTTACCAATTATGGACTCAAAAACATTTTTTCACTGACATTTCCTCAACATATTTTAGTCTAACACTACATTTAATAGTGCTTAAAATGGTGTCAACTACACACTAGAATGAAAACTTTTATTATAAGAAAATTAAACTAATCAAATATTTTGTTCCAAACTTAAACGGTAATCTAATGAGAATCATTAAATAATATTCTCAAATATCTACTTTTTTCACTCTAACTATACATAATATCGAGGATAGTAATCAATGACATTTGAAATCCTTTCCAAAAATTAGATGCAAATCTACAAACAAGATATTATACAAGATATACAGGGACTCTATATAATATTACTATCTCATTAAATTAGAGACTAGAAACCTAATCCAAATGCCTGAAATATTGAATCAGAAGAAAATGAAAAATAAATTGATCAATAATAAACTGACTCTCATTATTTAATCATGATATCATTGTTAATTACACCTCCAAATTCATGGATATATTCTCTAATTTCCTTTTAGGAATAAGAAAATACTGAATCCTCTCATTATGTCATTATATCAAAGATTTTACTTATTAACAAGTTTTACATTTCATGGTAAAATGAAAAAATACATATCCATTACATCATTCCAATAATATTCTCAATGTTCACTATATATCTCTATGTCATGGGTTAAATATGAAATAGATTTATTTCATCTCCACATAATAATTCCAACACTATATGGGGATCATTTGTCATGAGAAGAAACTTTTAAAATGTTATGAACCCCAATGCAATTCATGCACATCCATCCCATTATTTCATCCTATTTTCCACTAGGCACTACACCCAACCGGCCCCAGTGACCCCTTCTGAATGGGTTCCCTACATAACCTCCTTCAGCCAGATCTGGTCACCTCTAGAAAATTTTTTGATGCAAGTAACCCCTTTCACATTTTACCTTTTCTAAATTCGATTGATCCACATCTAAACTAGGTTCTTCATGCCCAGTACGGTAATCACAAGCTTGGGTGGGTCTTCCCAACCTAGAACCACCCTTTACAGGGTCTCCCTAGCTTAGAATGAGCTTGTGTGGAGTTGGTATGACCTGCAATGGCCCTGGGTAGGGTTATAGGGCCCAAGAAAAATTTAAAATATACAATATAAATTTATTAATATTTGAAATTTAAAAAATAATAATTTTAATATTCCAAAAAAAATTAATTTTGGATTAAAATTAAATTATTAATGGTACCAAACTAAATTAAATTATATGAAGAAATATAATTCATTTAATTTATTAAATTTTCTTAAACATTAATTTATTGTATTTTAATTTATTCTGCGCATTTAATTTTCTCACCGACTAGTCTTATACAATGACTGACTGATTGTATGTCTATATTTATTTTATTTAATTATTTATTACCTTCATATGATGATTTTAATATTTATTTAGTTTTTTATGGTTTGTGTATTGAATTTTTAATTTTAATATATATAATGTTCAGTACGTTCATCGGTTTTATATTTATTTTTATATTATGCTTCGTGAGACCCCATCACGTATAAGCAAGTACATTTTTACTATTGATGGTGATGATGTAAGACATAGACCACACCAGCATAAGTTGGTAACCTAAATGAGATGTAGCAACATTATATTGGGGATGAGTTATGATACATGTTAACACCAGACTCAGGTATTATTCCTCAAGGTCATGGATGACCCATTGAGTTTAAATGGATCAACCAATTTTAGATGTTCAAAACTAGTCGGTTATTTTATTTCATTTATGCACTATTTATTATTTTATCTATTTTCATGTCTATGGGAAATACATAAAATAATAAACAAAAAAGTTCATAAATATGTGATGAATGTATTCTATTAATACATTTTCAGTCATGAGTGTGATAACATAATATGAACATATTTAATAGAAATGGATTACATTCTTTGAAAACATTAAAACCCCCTCAATGAAATATTATGTCATAAAGGCCTTTCATCACTCAAATTTGAACGAAATTGAGTTTAAAGGTGCTCGTCTGCCAGATTTGAGGGTGCCTCCTACTACCAGGGAGTTCTTATGAGATGGTAGGTTGACTAATAAGAAGTTGGAAACAAAGTAGTATCCAAATATATATTTTTAAAACATTAGAGTCAATAATTGATTAAATCATGTTTATGATGTTAAAATTGATGACTTCACTCAATATATCAAATAGTTTTAATTCAATGCAATTAGTCAGTCTAGTTCCAACCATAAAACTATTAGAGTAGTGTGGTATCCAAATCTTGTAGACTATGAGGGGAGGTTTCATAGATTATTTACATTAGAATACTAAAGTGGTAGACTATTCCAAGCCTAGTACTAAGGTTTACTATATTTTGATAAAATAGTGAAAGACATTTAATGATTAAATTTTTTATAAATCTCTAATCAGTAATAAAGATAAAAGTATTAATCTGTTGGATTTAGTTTTTGTAGAAAATGGAAACTAATACCACAAGTACATTATAATAACTATTGGAAATAGAAATCTTTACAAATATAGGTAATCTACAAATCATTAAAAATTAGTTCAGCTAGAGACCATGAACTGTTCTAAGGGAGAGCTAGTGGTAACAATTTTTCATAATCTTCCTTCATGATTTTTAAGGAATGTAAAAGTGAAGTAAAAAATGTGTGTGATAAAAATATATGAGTATCTTATTGTAAAAACCAAGGTACTCCTAGAATAACTTATTTTCATATTTATTAGTTTTCTAGAATTAAATAGTTAAATTCATTATGTATATGTTAAGTAAATCTTAAAATCAAAAAGGAAATAGTTTCATTAAACAAGTTTCTTATTTTCAAATTAAAGATTTTTTACTTAAAAATATTAATTTCATATTTTAATTTATCATTTCAAAATAGTATTATAATTAATTTATGATAATTTTATGAAAATATTTTTTTTTAAGATGAGTTCTGGTTAAAAGACCAGAAGCCTACAATTTATTCAAAGTAAGAGCATACAAATTACATGAGACGAAATGAGGGAAATTTTCTAGAGTCTCTAATAAAAAATAAATCAAATTATGAGGGAGATCATTCCTCTAAGTGATCTCATGAGAGATCCCCATGTTATCGAGGTCGTCAGCGATCTTATTAGCTTCATGGAAGGTGTGTGTAGCAATGAAATTGAGACTGTTGAGTGAGTTGAGGCAGTTAATCCATCGGGGGGTGAGAGACCATGTTGGGTGAGCCTCACCCTTCTAGATGGCTTGCACAATGGTAGATGAGTCACTCTCAATCCAGATGTTGATCTAGTTGAAAATTTTTGTAAATGAGATGGCATGGATGAGACCCAACATTTCAGCCTCCAGAGTAGAAGCAATGTCACCGCTTCCATAGAAACAACCGAGAATCTGATCGAGATGGTCTCTTAAAACACATCTGCATCCCGAAGGTCCCGAGTTTCCTTTTGAGGATCCATCAATGTTGAATTTAATCCAGCTGGGAGGAGGATCCTTCCAGAAGACTTCAATAGTGTATTTTGGTTTTATAAATATTCCACTCACTCCAATCAGTCGAAGGGTTTCAAAATCAATGACAGAATTGTCACTATGATCTTTTTGGATCCTGGCAGCCTCCGTGATAGCAAGAAGTATCCTCAATTTACCAGAATTTAGTTTAAATGAGATATTGTTGAAAATTAAATCATATATACCATACCATATATTATGCAGAATATCTGCAATGGCAGTGAGAAAAAGGTTTCTAATTTGCAGAGACCTCAGGAGCTCAATCGTCCTTTTCAACTACGAGAAAATAAAGTTATCCAAAAGCCATATACACCCAAAAAGATTAAAAGTGTAGTGGAAAAGAGTAGTAGTAGTCCCACAAGATAAAAAGAGGTGTTTTATGTCCTCTCAATGTTGATTTCACAAACAACATTTAGAGAAAAGATTAAAACCATAAGACTGAAGACAACCGTCGGTAGGAATTTTTTTCTGAGGAATTCTCCAAATGAGGGTAAGACGTGAAGATTTTATCAAAGCCTTATTGAAATTGGATATCCAACTGAGATTATCATCAATTTTAGAGATATGGTTATTATAATATTTTTTTGAGTCTAAAAAACCATTATGAAAATATTGATTTTTCTGTAAATAGTGAAAAAATGTTGAACTTTTATTTAAACCTTTATTTTATTTTAAAATATTTACAAAGTCGAATTATGTTTTTAGATAAGTTTTAAATTTTCATTAGTTTAATTTTATTTATAATAATCAAAATATGTTTTATTAAATTGTTTTTATGCTTGAATTAAGTATTAAAATATTATATAGTTAAAAATGGCATTTTTCCAAAAAAAATGTTTTTCATTGCATTTTGTGGGTTTAATTTTAAATTAAATTCTAAAAATTATAAAATTTTAATTATTAAAAAAGGATTACATATTTTTAATTAGTGGTTACATACTTATTAAATATTTCCCTTATAATTTTGGACAATATAAATAGTAATCTTGGTAATTGTTTTATCAATGTAAAAGGTAAATCGGGTCAATAAGCGTAATGATAATATGATAAGGATAAACAATGATCCTAATTCTTACCAAATAAATATTTTAGGAGTAAATTTCAACCATAATCACCCATAGTTCAAATTTTTTTCCATTTGGATCCACTTCACTGACATTAATTCCTTTATGGTATTTTATTTAAGGAAAAGTCAGACATGTCACGCTATTATTTATAATAAGTATAAAATTTTTAATATGTGATTATAAGAAATATATTCTTGACCATAAATAGTATATTAAAAGTTAAAATACATATTTTCATCATGAAAATTTATATTTAATTTTTATTGAAGAAATAATTACCTTAAAGGTTTGAAAAATGTTGATGCGTTAATTTTTTAATTAATGATAAAATCAAATAAAGGATATTAAAAATATTAAAATATATAAATTATGATATAAATTATGTGATAAAAAAAATTTATATTACTGTGAAAGTTTTAGGATAAAATAAAATATTTTTTTCGAATTTTACATATTTTCATGATGTTTTTATTGTCAAAGTAATGAATTATATCAAATTTGACAATAATGATATTTTATGGTATTATTATTTTATTAAATTATTTTGAAATCATATAATTTCTAAATAAGAATAATGGGGTTATTATATGGTCTAAAATTACATCAAATTTTCATTTATATTTATTTTTTAAATATTTTTCTCTAGAATAGCCTTATTATATTTTAATATTTTGAGAAATTCGGAGAGCACCCCTCCGCTCTATTATAAAAGGGCACCCATTTTAACCATTTATTCACACTTCAAAACCATTGATTTCAGAAATTAATAAATATATACATTCCTTGAATCCATCCTAGAATTTTTATGTCTTTTTTTAAGAATAATAACATCCTTATTGGTCTTAAGGGGTTAAGGAAAGGGGGATTTCCAAATAAGAGTTATAGTTTTTATCTACATGTTTAGTTTTGTTTCTTCATAAACCTCCTTTGGATATTATTCAACCATAATGAAATAATAAATATAGTATCCTTCATCTATTGATATGTTATTATTTTAATATAATCAAATAAATCCATACCCTCTTCAATCAAATGGGTTATTAATTCATAATTTGTGTGTACGGTGGACTATCACCTCAAAAACTGACGTCATTAAATTTATATTATCACCTATGATGACTTAATATAATTATAGAATTAATTTTTATATATTATATTAACGAAATATTTATCATTATTCAATTATAATATATCGTTTATTTCCTTAACATTTCATGTAAAGAAAAATTATAACATCGCATGTGTTTATGTAGAGATTACCACCTCCAAAAACTGATGTGATTCATTTTTCATAAACATATCACATGGATAATATATATATAAGGGTATTTAAAGAATTAATATGATATATATTATATTATAATCATTTTTTAATGATAATATAATACTTACTTTATTTCTGTAATAATCATTAAAAAGTGAGAACGTCACTCAAGTGTAAGTACGACCTACCTTCTCTGGGATTGTAACATAGTTCATTTTTCATAACCAATTTGAATATATGTATTTAAAAGTATAATTTGTGTATAAAAATAATAATTATTTCCTGATTATTATTCTTCATATTTTGGAATAATTACCTCTTTGACCATAGTCCACATACCTAAGTCATTTTATACATATGAATCGAATATTGTCAAAATATCCAATGTGAACTTAAATAATAACATATTTTTTATAAAACATTAATAAGTATTATGAGAGGAATAATAAACCATAAAATTCTTATCAAGTAATAAAATAATTAAGATAATTTTATTATTCAAGAAAATAAAATACATACATGAAAAATATGACTCGAGGTAAGGGAATTCAAAACTCAATTTCATTTCATTGAGTTAAAATTCTATGTCATTGATTATGTAATGATAAGATTATGTATGAAATTAATTTTTTTATATTATTTTGTATTTAAACTTATTTATATGTATTTAAATTTGATACGCAAAATTTATTTTTTTATTAATTCCCACTCCAATGATATGATATTTGTAAGATACTTTATTTTAAAAATCCTCTTTTAATGTTTCCTTTTAAAAAAGTTAAAATAAATGTTTCCTTCACTTATACGGAGTGAGTGTATTTTCCCTCTTTTATTATACCTGAATTATTTGAATCTTCCTTTCCAATATTACAGGGTAATTTTAAAAAAAAAATCTTTTGTATGTGCATGGTTTTCTTTAAAAATATGTCATTTCCTTAAAGAAATGTTTTTATGATGCAAGAATTGTTGTTTTATAATTATTTTATGGTTCAAGGTCATTGTTTATAATGATGGGTGGTTTTATTATTAATCGAATAAGGGTGGGTATTTGATATCCCTCCAATGTATTGGGTATGTTGTAAGTTAACCATGATGGTTATTCAAACTGTAATTATGATGGTTGCATCCAAGTATAACCGTGAGGGTTATGTCAAGTATGCTCATGAGGGTTATTTTATGGTATCATTGAGGGTTACAACACAATTATGTATGATAATAAAATGATTCCTTAATCCTCCTATATGTTTTAATAATTCTTTCAATGATTTTACATGAATCTGAGGTTTTTAAAAGGAAAGTTATTGGGTTTACGTTCAAAGGAAAGTATATACTACCTCTCAATGGTGAAAGGTATAACTTTGTGAAAATGTTTTCATGAGTTTTTCATGTTTCCAAGGAAACCAACATTGATTTTATTTTTTATTTTTTATTTTCTATAAAATAGATTATGGATAGGTTTGGGCAGGAAAGTTGATTTAATGGGTGATAAAATATTTGTTTTGTGCCCAAATTTTATTTTGAAAAGAGATAATTTCTATAATTATGAGGGACTAAATTTTTCTCTCTTTTTTTTGGTACCTTACTGTTATTTTTTTTCTCATCCCAAGTTTTAAAAAATTCAAAGGTTTTAAGGATTAGTAAGCAAATGTAGGAGGTTAAAATTGTGGTTGTGAATACTTTAAAGGAATGAATTTATGTTTTTTTACAAAAGTTTTATATGGGGGATAATATAGATATGGGACATAAGCATCCGTCTTGTATTATATGATTTTTTTTTGTATGAGTCATGAAAGAATTCTCTAAAACTCTAAACCTGAAAAGATACTCAAATGTAATAAATTAATTCTTGACTCAAAACTCAAGATTATATAATGTTTAAGGTTGTTTCTTTACAGTTGGTATCAAATGAAATATTAGATACCTTTATAGGTTAGGATAATGTTAATATAATACCCATAAAAGGATTTAATTTATGTTTAATTTGATATAAAATTTAAAGATTACCATTTTTCTTCATCTAAACTATTTATTTTGAGAATGGTTCTCTATGGAGGAAATAGAAAATCTTTGGTGGGAATGAATTTAGAGTAAAACATCCTCCCAAGTCAACATCTTGAGATGGTTAGAATCAGAACATATTAGTTTTCACATTAATGGATAAGTTTACACAAGCCATAAATGGTAGTGGTATCCATGTTAGAGACCAGTTGGATATACCATAAAGGAACATGATGATAATGGAATATTTTATGAGGCACCACCCACCTTTATTTAGTATATATTCTAACTTGTTGGTATCTGAGGCGTGCACTAAATCCCTAGAAAATATTTTCAATTTCATGGGGTGTTCAAATAATCAAATTCTTAGTCTTATAATTTATCATTTTGAAGGTGAATTCTACCAGTGATAGTTAATGGTCAAGAATATTTGTTAAAGATAATAGGTTTATTACTTAGAATTAGATGAATTTAAGAATCTATTCCTTGGTAAATACTTTCCTAAGGTAGTTCGACTCAGGATGGAAAACAAATTCCTCGAATTCAAATAATTGGAGGAATATTATGTGGCCCTTTGCGAAGAAATATTAACTTTATTGGAAATGTATTCTATAAATTTTATCCTATATATTGATAGTAAAATCTATAATTTTTACTCAGTATTGAAGCCAAGATATCAAAGTTCATTGGATTACTATGAATTCAAAAGTTATGAGAGATATGTTTGATGTTCTGAGGGGGTAGTAATAGAGTTTGTCGATGATAATGTATTTTATAACTACAAGTAGAAGAAAAGGTCCATATGGAAGAAAATGGGTAAACACCAATAAAATAAATCTAGAAGTTAAGAAAATCCAGTTTCTAGTTTGAAGAAAGTGTGGTAAAAATAACCCAAGGAAATTCTTTAAAAAATATAGGAAGTTCTTCTAATGTGGTATGTCTGTAATAGGTCCCATGATTGTATTGAAAAATATATTATTAGTGGTAATTTAAATTATGATAAGCAAAAAATAAAGTGTTTTAAATGTGGTGATATGGGGCATTATACGCATACTTTCCCAAATAAGGACACGAATGATGGGAAGAAGCCATACTATAAGCAGAAAGGTGTGTTTAAATCCATTTAAACTACATTATTTGATGTTATTCCATCAAACTAAGTGTTATGTGATTTATTTTTTGTTTATTCAGATTATGAAAATGTCTTTTTTGATTTGGGTTCTACACATTCTTTCATATCTGAGAAGTTTTTCGGTAAATTTGAAATTTCACCTCATTAAATCGAACCAGAAATTATGGAAAACCTGAGAAATATTAACGCACAAAATAATTATAAGAATATACATGTAGTTTATATGTATATAATTTACATGTATACTCTGTTTTATTTCCCCTAGAATATTTGTATGTTATTATAGGTATAGATTGGATTTCTCTTTACCACGCTATGATAGATTTTAGATATAAATATATTGTTTTTCTTAAATAATCTCATTTTATATATAGAAATGAACTCATACCATTGATAACATATTACTAATATGAGAAAATGTTCAAATATGGAAATAAAATCTATCCTGTACATATTTTTAAAAACAAAGGAAATGTTCATATTAGTGAAGTGTCGATAGTGAATGAATACATCAAGTTGTTTTCAAATGATTTTCCTTGTTTAATTCCTAATCAAGAGTTTTAGTTCAATATTGACTAAGTTATTGATGCTAATCATATTTCAAAATCCCTATATCTAATGTATCAAGTAGAAATTTTGGAACTAAATAAGAAATTATATGTTTTTCTAGTTAAAGGTCTCATTCAACAAATTACTTCACCTTTGATTGCTTCTCCTTTTTTATTAAAAATAAAGATGGTTCTATGAGGCTTTGAATTGATTATAGATCATTTAATAAAATCACTAAAAAGAACAAGTATCCTTTTACACATACTGATGATTAGTTTGATCAGCACCATGGAGAATAGTAATTTTTAAAGATTGATCTCGGGTTGGGGCACCATCAGCTGAGGTAAAGGAGGATGAAATTCTGAAAATAGTATTCTGGACTAAATATGAGAATTATGATTTTCTATTCATTCCCTTTGGTTTGATAAATTCTCTTTTTGTATTTATGTATTTTATTAGTAGAGTATTTCTTAAATATTTGGATAAGTTTTTGGTTGTTTTCAATGATGACATTATGATTTATTCAAAAAGTTATGAGGATCATGAAAAACATTTAAATATTATTTTGAAAACCCTTAAAGAAAATAAATTATATGAAAAAATTATAAAATATTAGTTTTAGTAAAAAAAAATATTTATTTCCTTTGGAGTGTTATAAATAAATATGGCATAATAGTTGATCCCACCAAAATAAAAGTAGTTTAGGAGTCAAAAAGACCAAAAAATGTCATTGTGATTCTATGCTTTCTTGGATTAGGAGGATATTACCGATGTTTTGTGGAAAACATTGCATGTTTATCTATCCCACTAACTAAGTTAACATGAAAAGGTGTTAAATTTATCTAGAAAAAAAATGTGATGGTTTTTTCAGGAATTAAAAAAACATTGGTGTATGCTCTATTTTTGACCCTATCCTTAAGAAATGGTGATTTATTCATCTATTGTGATGATTCCTTGAAGAGACTTGGTTGTGTTCTAATTCAGAATGATCAGGTAGTTGCTTATGCTTCAAGGAAATTGAAACCACATGAGTTAAATTATCCTACAAATTATATGGAATTATGTTTCGTGGTTTTTTCTTTAAAATTTTGGATACATCATTTATATAGAGAAAAGTGTGAAATACATTCTGATCATAAAAGTTTGCAGTATATATTCACTTCGAAGGAATTGAAAATTAGGAAGATAAGATTGATGGAAATTATAATGGATTATGATTTCATGATCAATTTCCATCTTGGAAAAGTATAAAAGAGTGGAAGATTTAGTGATTCAAAAACATCAGGCATCATTTACCATGTTCCACAAGGAACATGGCCCTTTGATTAATGATTTGATGAATTTTGGATTGAAATTTTTGGTGTAGAAAATTCCTTAATTTAGTTTTATGTTTTAATGAAATCATCTCTCTCTGGTAGAATTAAGAAAGATCATTAGGAAGACCATGAGTTATATAAAAAGTTAGAATGGTTAAGATGGGTAAGTATCCTTAATTAAACATTGATAAATATGGTGTTTTGATATTTTTAAAGTGATTGTGTTTGTATTGTGATTCCCAACTGAAGAGGTAACTGTTATTTGAAGTAAATAGTTCTTCATTTTTCATTCATCCTAATAGTATTAAGATGTACCAATATCTTTGGGGTATTATTGTTGGTATCGAATGAAAATAGATATTGCTAACTTCATCATGAAATGTTTGACTTTTCAATTGGTTAAAGAAGAATGAAAATTATTTAAGGGGATTCTGGATACTTTACCGGTTCTAGAGTGTAAATGGGAAAATGTATCTATGGATTTCAGGGTCAGACTACCAAATACTTCTCAAGGTAAAATTCAATTTTGGTTATTGTTGATCGAATGACTAAATCTTCACATTTTCTTCCTATCTGAGATACTATGTATTTAGATCAACTTTATCAACTAAACCCCAAATAATTAGTCAGGTTATATGGAGTTACTCTATCCATTATATCAAACTGTGATCCAGGGATCACTTCATATTTTTTGAAAGGCCTTTATAAGTCGTTGGGTAATTAATTAAATTTCAGTATTGTTTTCATCCTCAATCATATGGATAGTAAACATGACAAATTAATACCTTGTAAGAAATGATACATTATAGTTCAATGGATTACTAGGGAATTTGGGATCAACATCTTTCATTGGTTTAGTTTTCTTATAAAAACAGTTTCCATTCCACTATACAGATGTTGCATTTTGTGTAATTATATAGAAAGGGGTTTCAAACTCCATAATTTTTAGATAAAGTGGGTGAGAGTAAGATAATGGGACCTAAATTAGTATATTATGTCTCTGATAAATTTAATATGATCCAAAAAACTATGATAACAACTCGGAGTAAGTGGAATAGTTATGCAGATAATAGGAGGAAAGTCATTTCATTCGAGGTAGGTGATCAGGTTTTCCGTAAAATATCTCCTTGGAAAAGTGTTATTCAATTTGGTAATAATAAAAGGTTTAGTCCATTATTTATTAGACCATATGAAATACCAGATAAAGTTGGATCATTTGCCTACCAAGTGGCATTGCCTCCGAGTTTATCTTAGGTACACAATGTATCTCATGTTTCAATGTTAAAGAAATATGTGTGTGATTCATCTCATGTTTTGAGACCTGAAGTATTTCATTTGATATATAAACTTTATTATTAGAAGCGGCTTGTTCAGATTCTTGATCATATAGAGAATGTATTGTGGAATAGGGTAATTCACTAGGTTAAGGTTTTGTGGAGAAACCAAGTGGTTGAAGAAGAAACATGGGAATCTAAAAACTTTATGAGGGAAAGGTATCCCCACTTGTTTAATAAGAAAATAAAATTATGAGGAAGTAATTTAAAAAGGTGGGGGATAATTTATCAACCCATGTATTGATAGAATATTTTGTTTCCATATTTATCAATATTATAGAATTAAAGAGTTAAATTCATTATAAATATGTTAAGTAATTCTTAAAATAAAAATAGAAATAGTTTTATTAGACTAATTTATTATTTTCAAATTATATAATTTTAATTTGAGAAAATTAATTTAAAATTTGAATGTATCATTTCAAAAAAAATCTTAAAATTAATATTTGATAATTTTCCAAAAATATTGGTTTTTTAGTAAATAATGAAAAATACAGATTTTTTTATATAGAACTATTTATTATTTTAAAATAATAGAAAGGTAAAATTAGATTGTGGGATATATTAAATTTTTATTAGTTCAATTTTATTTATAAAAATACAATTATGGTTTTTTAAATAGATTTTATACTTGAATTTAGTATAGAAATATTTTATATTTAAAAATGGGATTTTTTGGAAAAACTATTTGTCATTGTATTTTTCTGATTTAATTTTAAATTAAATTATGAAACATCCATGATTTTTATTTTGAAAATTGGATTCCCTATTTGGAAACATTGAATTCAAATTTAGTAAATAAGACCCTTTTAATTTTGGAGAATATGAATAGTATTCTTGGTAATTTTCGTTACCATGGTTAAGGGTAAATCATGTAATTAAGGGTAAAATTAATATGATAAGGATTATAAAATGAACCTAAAACTTACCAAAGTTCTATTTTTTGACTAATTTTATACCCTAATCATCCATTTTTCAAATTTTTGACCATTTTGAGCCACTTTGTTGACATTAATTACTTTATAGTATTTTAAATAAAAGCCAAACATGTAACCCTATTGTTTTAATAAGTAAAATATTTTTAATGTGTTGTTATCAAAAATATAAGTTGAACGTTGAATATTTTTTAAAAATCTAAAATATGTTTTTATCATGTTAATTTATTTTTAATTTTTAGCGAAGAAATAATTACCTTAAATGCTTGCACAACATTGATCCAGTAATTACTTAATTAATTAAAAAATTAGATAAATGATATTAAAAATATTATAATAAATATAATTTGATATAATTAATGTGATTTAAAAAAATTATTGATAAGCTTGATATTTTTATGATATAATAAAATAGTTTTTCTTTAATTTTACTTATTGTCTTGACATTTTTAATGTAAAGAGTAATGAATAGTATCAAATTTTATAATTATGATATTTTGTTGGATTACTATTTTATTAAATTATTTAAAAATCATAGACATATTAAATAAGAAAAATAAGGATAATATAAGGTATAAAATTTCATATCCTATGAGTTCATAGTCTATTTTTAAGTATTTTTTACTAGAATAGCCTTATTATATTTTTTCATATTTTGAGAAATTCCACGAGTACCCCTTCCCTCTCTTATAAAAGGGAACCCCCTCTTCCCATTTCATAAAACGTAAAAACACTTTTTCTTCAACCAATACCTACCCAAATAATTTCCTAGAATCCCTTACAAAATTTTAGAGGTATTTTTTAGGCATAATACCATCCTTAGTAGTCTTAAGGTGTTAAGGAAAGGGGGATTTCCAAACAATATGTATAGTTCTTATCTACATGTTTAGTATTATTTCTTCTTCCACCTCCTTAGAATATTATTAAACCACTAAGAAATAATAATTTAAATATATTTCACATAATTAGATGTTATTATGTTAATATCAGTACCTAAATCTATCTCCACTTCCAAGAAATGTGATATGAAATCATCATTTGTGTGTGTGGCGGACTACCACCTCGCAAACCGATGTAATTTTTTTCATTATCACCTCTCATGGATTGATATAATGATGGAATTAATGTTTAAATATTATATTCAGGAAATATGTTTCATTATGGAAAGCTAATATATCATTTACATTGTAAAGACCCGTAAATTTCAAGGAAATTTTTTTCTTAATTTTCTTTGGAATTTTACAAGAGCGCAGTCTCTGACGGCACCTGATTCCGAAGCCCGGTGTGCCCGGAATCATTTTCTGAAGTTTGGCTCGGGTACGTTCAGTGAACGGACGAGTGGGTTTTTCTAACTTTTGAACCGGTGCCCGGAATCGAATTCTGAGGGCACCGATGAAATCGCAGCGCCGGTATTCTCTTAGAAACGCCTCTTCCGGAGTTGTGTTTTCTCGGGTGTGGTTTTTAATTTTTGGGCTTAAGGTTAAGAAATAAAATAATTTTACGACAACTTTATTTTATTTCACTTAAGCCACTTGGAAGCCACTTGAAGCCACTTAAAAGCAGCTTAAACTGAGTTGAACCGGATAGGGTACGATCCATAAATATCCTACCCTCTTGCTAGGATATTTGGGAGGTGGGGCCCACACGAGCCCCGCCGTTTCTTTCCGCTAAGTAACGTACCCGCGAAAACCCATCATTATAAAAGTCAACTGACGCGTTTTCTTAAATTCTTAACAGACCATTTAATTGGGTGGTTTATTTCATGAATTAAATGAGCTGTTACTTTCTTTGAATTAATACAACGAATTGATGGGTCATTACTTACCCCTTTTTCGTTTGTTGGCGTAATAATAAAATAAGACCAACATTTTTTTTGGAGGATTACTCGTTGAGAGGAGTTCTTGAACCTTCAACATCCTTCGCGAAGAATGTGAAGAACGCGAAGAACACCAACCTCTGACGAAGAACGCCGAACCCGTGGAAGTCGACGACGCGACGTCGTATTCCGCGACGCCGACGTTCCCTTCCTGCAACGTTCTTCTGCGACGTCTCTTCCTCCGCAACGAATCTTCGATCAGCTGCTTGAGTTTTCCAACTCAACGCCGGATTCTGCGATGACGCGACGCCCTTCCGCGATGACGCGATGATCCCCTCTTTCCGCGACGAACAATCCGTGAAGAACGTGCGTTCGACGATGACTACGAGGTTGGGATTTTATTTTTGTAAATGCCCTTATTTTCCCATGTTGTTTCCGTTCAAAAATGAAGAACCCGATTCATAAACAATTTTATTTCATTAAAAATTGTTTTCGGATATGTATTCATATGTTGAATATTGTTTCTCCCGTTTTTTATCACTAACGTGGAGGGTGCGGGCCAAACGAACACAGCCCGACGACCCTCCGCCGTTCTTCGTTGTTGTGCGGTTTGACGGGCGACAATGGAACGTGCCGCAATGGAAGTGTGATGGTTCCGCAGTGAAGAGCGAGTCCCGGGAGGAGCAGCGGCGCAGACGGGAATAGAATCGGACCACCGGAGCGACTCCGGTGGCCCGTGGAAGCCATCGGCGGCGCGGGTTGCCGGCGCGGCGGCGCCGGCAGCCGGGAGAGGCGGTGCCCCGGCGCGCCGCCGGACAAGGCCGCCGCGGCAGAAGTCGCGGCGGCAGCACTCGCGGACCTGCGGCCGCGCGGGCCCGGCGCGCGCGGGACGCGGCTGAAGCCGCGTCCAGTTGTCCGAGCGACACCCCGTGGGTGCCGCGGGGTTGTCACGCGGGGGCGGAGGCTCCCCCCAGCGTCGCTCGGCTGACCAGGGCGACACCCCGCGGGTGCCGCAGGGGGGTCACGCGGGGGTGCCCCCCCCCCCCCCCCCCCGCGTCGCTCGGTCGAGCCGAGCCGGGCTGGCCGAGCCAGGCCGGTCCGACTGTCCGGGCCGCACCCTGGCTAGACCGTACCGGGTCGACCCGGTTCGGCCAACCCAGGGGGGGGGGGTCGGGCCGGCTCGGCCCGGACCCGGACCCCCCTTCTTCAGACTGTTTTCGGTCAAACGCTTGTATCTTGAGCTACGGGGCTCCAAACGACTCTCTATCAGCGGAAACGTGATCCTTGGATCGAGACAGTCGTTTCGGTATATCGCACTCAAGGTTTCGGAGTGCTTTGAGTTCTTCCGGGTTGGTTTGTACACGAAACCAACCGGGCCCTCGGAGCGGAAACGCTCATATCTTGAGCAATGAACGTCTGATTGACGTGCCGTCAGCTTTGGTGGATTCCTCTAAGTGAGAAGGATCTTTTGGCATACTCTACCCGAGGTTTGGACGCAGGTGGAGTACGGTCGGGTTGGTTTTGCCTTAAAAACCAACCAGGACCCTGGGACGAAAAAGCCAATATCTCTTAGACCGGGCGTCCGATCGACGCGCCGTCTGCGACGTTGAGTTCCAGTTGGTGATACGGAAATTTTGGATACATCAACTTCGGACTGTGTGTCATTTGATGTATCAGCCTCTCGGCTCGTGGAGCGGACCCTCCCGAACGAGCTTGCATTGTGCGGGAACCCTAGAGCTGGCTGCGACTGCTACTTCGACAGCGACGACCGTGCAGAGATCCTCAGTGGACTGCGGCGACGACCGTGAAGAGATCCTTAGTAGACTGCGACGACGACTGTGCAGAGATCCTCAGTGGACTGCGACGACTACAGCACTCAGCGATCCTACGTGGATCAGTCCTACAGGTCCTGTGTGGGCCCGATCCTGTGTGGGTCTGATCCTGTGTGGGTCAGCGCTCAGCGGTTCTGTGTGAGCCAGCGCCTACAGGTCCTGTGTGGGCCCAATCCTATGTGGGTCTTTGCGGGGGTTAGTTACCTATCGATCCTTTGTGGGTCCGATGACATAGATGGATCAGTGATCATCTGTATCGTCATCCGAAGGAGTATACCTGTGTGAGCTGAATCTTGAGTTACTCTCCTTTGTGGATTGTGTTGAGATTTCTTGTGTGGATTTACTGTTTACTCTACTTTGTGGATTGTGTTGAGCTATCCTGTGTGGGTATACATTTTTCTTTCCTGTATGGACTGGGTTGTTCTTGGGCTCGGACGTTGGAGCCGAACGGGAATTGATGACTTAGGTATATGTATGGGCATATACCTAAGCAGTGTCGGTCGTTACTTCGTGATTGTATCTTTCCTTTGTGGTTTATCCTTCGTGGATTTCGGGAGACCTTCGGGGGTCTTGGGGTCCCTACTGAGTATCTTATACTCACTCCTGCACGGGTTATGCCCGCACTTCGTTGTGTTGGTTGCAGACGACGGACAGCGCTGATCGTGGTGGAGGCGTGTGGAGCAGGACGGTACCTGGAGGTGGACCACTGGGCGGGACGTACTCGGAGCGCTCAGGTGGACCCGAGGAGCAGTGGAGGCTATCTGTACCCACCCTTCAGGTGGGACTTCCAGAGGACGGCTCGACGCTGCGGCTTTTCCTTTCAGTTGTTGTTTTTCCTTTCAGTTGTACTTTACAGTTGGGCTTGTATTTCCGGCCCCTTTTACTTTCAGCACAGCTTGTACAGTTTTGACTTAGTGTTTACCTTTCCACTTGCTTACTCTGTGGTGCTTGTTTACTTTTCAAAGCCAATGCCTTCCCTTTTGTTGTGATTTACGCTTTGGTGCTAGTCGCCAGCCCCTGGCCTATGGAAGGCAGGCTTGGGGTAGTCACGGCATGGGCCCCGAGGACGGGTCGTGACAAATTGGTATCAGAGATGGTCGGTTCTACCGCAGACTCTAATCTTTCTTTTATGTGAAGCAATAGTGTTTAGCGTATTGAGTGTGGTTATCAGTCTAGGGAGTCCAGTGTTGGTGCGGCGGCCGACGTATCCATACACCAGGACCCTGACTTCTGATTTCCGACTTAATGCACGAAAACATTGATTGCATGTGTGTTTCAAGTTTTCTTTGTGATTACTTGTGTCAGCTCACCAGGTATACTGTTCTGACCGTGGCGCACTTGTTTCCTTTTCAGGATGGCCCCACGACAGCAGGCCTTGCAGATCTCCTTTGTGCTGGACAGACCCTGGGGAGTCAACACTTGTGGGACCAGAGATGGTCCGGGCCACGACAGAGAAGGTCCAGGTCATCCAGTAGTGGATGAGGACAGCTCAGAGCCAGCAGAAGTCATATGCTGACAGGAGGCGGAGGCCACTAGAGTTCGAGGATGGCGACCACGTCTTCTTGCGGGTCTCACCTCGACATGGTTTACAGAGATTTGGTCGAGGCGGCAAGTTGTCTCCACACTTCATCGGGCCTTTCCAGGTCCTCAGCAGGATTGGAGAGGTGGCTTATCGCCTGGCTCTGCCACCTCAGTTGCACCGGGTGCACGACGTCTTCCAAGTATCTCAGCTGAGGAGATACGTGCACGACCCGACGCACATCATTGACTACGGGGAGCTAGACGTGGATGATGGGGCGACTTTTGCGGAGGTCCTGGTGGAGATAGAGGATCGACAGGAGCAGGTCCTACATGGGCGATCAATTCCTCTTGTCCGCGTCAGATGGCAGCACGGGAACCTCCAGGAGAGCACATGGGAGCGGGAGGCTCAGATGCGTGCTCAGTACCCACATTTGTTTCCCTAGTTTATGATGTATCTTTACGGGGACGTAAAGCCCTGAGGTGGGAGTAATGTAAAGACCCGTAAATTTCAAGGAAATTTTTTTCTTAATTTTCTTTGGAATTTTACAAGAGCGCAGTCTCTGACGGCACCTGATTCCGAGGCCCGGTGTGCCCGGAATCATTTTCTGAAGTTTGGCTCGGGTAAGTTCAGTGAACGGACGAGCGGGTTTTTCTAACTTTTGAACCGGTGCCCGGAATCGAATTCTGAGGGCACCGATGAAATTGCAGCGCCGGTATTCGCTTAGAAACGCCTCTTTCGGAGTTGCGTTTGCTCGGGTGTGGTTTTTAATTTTTGGGCTTAAGGTTAAGAAATAAAATAATTTTACGACAACTTTATTTTATTTCACTTAAGCCACTTGAAGCCACTTAAAAGTGGTTTAAACTGAGTTGAACCAGATAGGGTACTATCCAGAAATATCCTACCCTCTTGGTAGGATATTTGTGAGGTGGGGCCCGCACGAGCCCCGCCGTTTCTTTCCACTAAGTAACGCACCCGCGAAAACCCGTCATTATAAAAGTCAACTGACGCGTTTTATTAAATTCTTAACAGACCATTTAATTGGACGGTTTATTTCATGAATTAAATGAGCTGTTACTTTCGTTGAATTAATACAATGAATTGATGGATCATTACTTACCCCTTTTTCGTTTGTTGGCGTAATAATAAAATAAGACCAACATGTCTTTTTGGAGGATTACTCGTTGAGAGGAGTTTTTGAACCTTCAACCTCCTTCGCGAAGAACACGAAGAACGCGAAGAACGCCGACCTCCGACGAAGAATGCCGAACCCGTGGAAGTCGATGACGCGATGCCATATTCTGTGACGCCGACGTTCCCTTCCTGCAACGTTCTTCTGCGACGTCTCTTCCTCCGCAACGAATCTTCGATCAGCTACTTGAGTTCTCGGACTCAAAGCCGGATTCCGCGACGATGCGACGCCCTTCCGCGACGACTCGACGATCCCCTCTTTCCGCGATGAACAATCCGCGAAGAACATGCGTTCGACGACGACTACGAGGTAGGGATTTTATTTTTGGAAATTCCCTTATTTTCCCGTGTTGTTTCCGTTCAAAAATGAAGAACCCGATTCATAAACAATTTTATTTCATTAAAAATTGTTTTCGGATATGTATTCATATGTTGAATATTGTTTCTCCCGTCGTTTATCACTAACTCGGAGGGTGTGGGCCAAACGAACACGGCCCAACGACCCTCCGTCGTTCTTCGTTGTTGTGCAGTTTTACGGGCGACGACGGAACGTGCCACAACGGAAGTGTGATGGTTCCGCAGTGAAGAGCGAGTCCCAGGAGGAGCAGCGGCGCAGACGGGAACAGAATCGGACCACCGGAGTGACTCCGGGGGCCCGCGGAAGCCACCGGCGGCGCGGGTCGCCGGCGCGGCGGCGCCGGCAGCCGGGAGCGGTAGCGCCCCGACGTGCCGCCGGATAAGGCCGCCGCTGCAGAAGTCGTGGCGGCGGCACTCGCGGACCCGTGGCCGCGCAAGTCCGGCACGCGCGGGACGCGGCTGAAGCCGCGTCTGGTTGTCTGAGCGACACCCCGCGGGTGCCGCGGGGTTGTCACGCGGGGGCGGCGGCTCCCCCCCACGTCGCTCGGCTGACCAGGGCGACACCCCGCGGGTGTCGTGGGGGTGTCACGCGGGGGTGGCGGCTCCCCCCCCCCCCCACGTCGCTCGGCCGAGCCGAGCCGGGCTGGCCGAGCCAGGCCGGTCCGACCGGGTTGACTCGGTTCGGCTGACCCAAGGGGGGGGGGGGGGGGGTCGGGCCGGCTCGGCCCGGGCCCGGACCCCCCGTCTTTGGACTGTTTTCGGTCAAATGCATGTATCTTGAGATACGGGCCTCCAAATGACTCGCCGTCAGCGGCAACGCGATCCTTCGATCGAGACGGTCATTTCGGTATATCGCACTCAAGGTTTCGGAGTACTTTGAGTTCGACCGGGTTGGTTCGTACACGAAACCAACCGGGCCCTCGGAGCGGAAACGCTCATATCTTGAGCTACGGACGTCCGATTGACGTGTCGTCAGCTTTGGTGGATTCCTCTTAGTGAGACGGATCTTTTGGTATACTCCGCCCGAGGTTTGGACGCAGGTGGAGTACGGTCGGGTTGGTTTTGCCTTAAAAACCAATCGGGCCCCTGGAACGAAAAAGCCAATAACTCTTAGACCGGGCGTCCGATCGACGCGCCGTCTGCGACGTTGAGTTCGAGTTGGCGATACGGAACTTTTGGATACATCTACTTCGGACTGTTTGTCAGTTGATGTATCAGCCACTCGGCTCGGGGAGCGGACCCTCCCGAACGAGCTTGCTGTGTGCGGGAACCCTAGAGCTGGCTGCGACTACTACTTCAACAGCGACGACCATGCAGAGATCCTCAATGGACTGTGGCGACGACCGTGCAAAGATCCTCAGTGGACTGCGGCGACGACTGTGCAGAGATCCTCAATGGACTGCGACGACTATAGCACTCAGCGATCCTACGTGAATCAGTGCTACAGGTCCTGTGTGGGCCCGATCATGTGTGGGTCTGATCCTGTGTGGGTCAACGCTCAGCGGTTCTGTGTGAGCCCGCGTCTACAGGTCATGTGTGGGCCCGATCCTGTGTGGGTCTTTGCGAGGGTTAGTTACTTATCGATCCTTTGTGGGTCCGACGACTTAGATGGATCAGTGATCATCTGTATCATCATCCAAAGGAGTATACCTGTGTGAGCTGAATCTTGAGTTTCTCTCCTTTGTGGATTGTGTTGAGCTTTCCTGTGTGGATTTACTGTTTACTCTCCTTTGTGGATTGTGTTGAGCTATCCTGTGTGGGTATACGTTTTGCTTTCCTGTGTGGACTGGGTTGTGCTTGGGCTCAGACATTGGAGCCGAACAGGAATTGATGACTTAGGTATATGTATGGGCATATACCTAAGCAGTGTCGGTCGTTACTTCGTGATTGTATCTTTCCTTTGTGGTTTATCCTTCGTGGATTTCGGGAGACCTTCGGGGGTCTCGGGGTCCCTACTGAGTAGCTTATACTCACCCCTGCATGGACTATGCCCGCACTTCGTTGTGTTGGTTGTAGACGACGGGCAGCGCTGATCGTGGTGGAGGCGTGCAGAGCAGGACGGTACCTGGAGGTGGACCACTGGGCGGGACGTACTCGGAGCGGTCAGGTGGACCCGAGGAGCAGTGGAGGCTATCTGTACCCACCCATCTGGTGGGACTTCCAGAAGACGGCTCGACGCTGTGGCTTTTCCTTTTAGTTGTTGCTATTCCTTTCAGTTGTACTTTACAGTTGGGCTTGTATTTCCGGCCCCTTTTACTTTCAGCACAGCTTGTACAGTTTTGACTTAGTATTTACCTTTCCGCTTGCTTACTCTGTGGTGCTTGTTTACTTTTCAAAGGCAATGCCTTCCCTTTTATTGTGATTTACGCCTTGGTGCTAGTCTCCAGCCCCTGGCCTATGGAAGGCGGGCTTGGGGTAGTCACGGCACGGGCCCCGAGGACGGTTCGTGACATACATTCTTACCTTTTCATGTAAATAAAATGATAATGTCATTCATGTGTATATGTGGATTACCACCTCCACGAAGAGATGTGACTCGTTTTTTCATCACCACATCACATTGATAATATTTATAAGTATATTTAGAAAATTAATATGATATATATAATCTTATGATCAATCTTTAATGATAATATAATACTTACTGACTATATATAATGATTGTTGAAAAATGGAAATGTTACTCATGCGTATGTACGCCCTACCGTCACAGTGATTATAACATAGTTATTTTTTCATAATAAAATTTACTAAATATATTTAAAAGTATAATTTATGTATAAAAATGTTAATTATTACATGTTTATTATTCTTTTGATTTTTTAATAATTATAGGTTTGACTATATTCCAAATACCTAAGTCATTTTGGATATATGAATCCAATATCATCAAAACATCTAATGTGAACTTAAATAATTACATAATTGTTATAAAATGGTAATAAGTGATACAAAAGGAATAAAAAACTTGAAAAAAAATCCCAATAAAGTAGATAATTAACATAATTGTATTATTCATGGTGATAAAGGACATACGTAAGAAATTTGACTCGAAGTAAGGGAATTCTTAACTCAATTTCATTTCTTTGAGTTAAACTTCTACTTCATTGAATATGTCTTGATAAGATTATGTGTGAAATGAATTTTTATTATCTTATTTTGTATTTTAAATTATTTTATGTTTATTTAAAGCTGATACACATAATTCATTTGTTTGATTAACACTCACTTCATTGATATGATATTTTTAAGGTAATTTCTTTTAAAATTTGTCTTTTAATGCTTCTTCTTACAAAAGTCAAAAGGAATGTTTTTTAACTTATATAGAATGAGTGGATTTTCCCTCTTTCTTGAATCATTAATTAATTGAATCATACTTTACAATCTGAAATGTTTATTTTCAAATAAAATTTTTTCCTCTATATTTGTGAGGTTTTCTTTTAAAATAAGTGATTTTCCTAAAATATATGTTTTTTCAAAGAAAGAATTCATATTTTAGGATTATTTTATCATTATTGGGAATTGTTTACAATTACATATGGTTGTGTTATAAACTAAATATTGGTGGCTCTAAGATATCCCTCCAATGCATTTGGTATGTTTTAACTTGATTGTGATGGTTATTCCAAGTGAAACTATGATGGATACATCCAAGTATAACTATGAGGGTTATGTCGAATATAACCATGAGGGTTATTTCATGGAATCTGTCAAGGTAAAAAATAATTAACTATGATAATAAAATTATTTCAAATTTCCCTATATTATTTATTTATTCTTGATATGTTTTTACATAAATCTCATGTTTTCATAAGGTAATTTATTGGGTTTATATTCAAAGTAAAGTATATGATACCTCTTAAGGGTGAAACGTATAACTTTTTGAAATTTTTTTCATGATTCTTTCATGTTTTAAAATAATCCTATATGGATTATATTTTTTCTTTTAAGGTTTCTTATGAAATGTTTCATGGATATTTTTAGGTTGGAAAGGTGATTTATTCAGTAATAAAATATTTATTTTGAGCCCGAATTGTATTTCAAAAATGGAAAAAATTTATAATTATTATAGACTAATGATTTATTACTTTATTTTAATATCCATTTCTGAGATTTTTTTGATCCTAAAAAGCTTTAAAAAATTTATTCACGTGGTTTATGGATGGATAATGGAAAATATGAGTTCAAGACGAAAGTTTTGAAGATTTCTCAATAAAAAGAAATTATATTATTTTCAAAAGTTTTATATGGTGGTGAAAATGGATACATAGCAGAAGAATACATATTATATTATATGGTTTTCTTATGTATGAGTTATGACCAAATTACTTAAAACTCCAAACCTAAAAATATTCTCAAATGTATGAAAATGAATTTTTGATTTAAAACTCAAGATTAAGTAATGTTTCAGAGTGGGTGCTTACACTTTGGGCCCATGTGCAGAAGAATATATTGTACAATCATTCATTGATAATTATAATATATCATGGAGTAATTCTTAAATGAACATTACCTTATCATCTTCAATCTATGATTCTAATAAGGAGGATCAATAATGAGTCTTACATACAAATATTAATCAAGAAAATATAGCATGGAGTAATTCCAAAACACATATTTTTATATACACATAAAAATCATGAAATATGTAAAAGAGAATCAATGTTGAGACTTATTTTTGTTATGGAAACTTTTATTATATTTTTGATACATGCTTCAAAAATAATGACATTATCTCATAATGTAACGTCCCAACCTAGGTACCACATACCAGTTTCCCAATCTGATAGGTCACATGACTTTAAGTGTGCCTCATTGAACACCATAGGATTCCAAATAATAGTGAGGCTCTAATATTGATAATGGGGGGACTATACCCTCTTTATCAAGGTATCTCAATAGTGGAAATAAATAATAATAAACAACAGAAATAAGATAACTAGGAAAATACCAGTATCACAAGATGACCAAAACTAAAAATACAATATCAAAAGTAAATAGTATGAATTCCATACTAATGTATGTGCCAAGTGTCAAAATAAAAACCCAAAAGTAAAGACATTGTCAAATCCCAAGTGGATCTTGAACCACATCTATTTCCACCATCCATTCTCCATCACAAATCATCCATCTAACATAGGAAAGTTTCTATTATTGTGTCTTGAAAACATGATGTCTATTTTGGTACCAATCAGGCAGCCTGAGTAGGGTGTGATTACGACTCAGTAGGCTACCACCAACATTTTCTAAAACAATATATAGAAATTATCATTGTATGTGGTTGTATAAATAAAAAAATACAAATAATAAATTAAACATTTTATTTTTATTCAATTACTCTTTATTTAACTACATAAACCCCCAGGTTCCCTAGGACACCGGAACTTCAATACCTACTTCAGCCCATGATGGATTTTGAACTATACCCAAGGAATATCAAATATCTTAATTCCATTGTTAACCTTTTTCATCTCATTTCACATCACGGCCAATAGGAACCATTGTACTATGTCAACTTATGGAGGAAGAATGTTTTTTTCTAAAACCCCATGGGTATTTCGAGCCCCAGTCACAATCCCACACCTCAATGTCACATGGATATTTGGTCCCTCAGTCGTTATCTCATACTCACTATATCATATGGGTATTTGGAACCTTTTTCCCTATCCCGCACACATTTAACACATGTGGGTATTTGGATCCTTACTCCCTATCCCACACACTTTTAACACATGTGGATATTTGGAGCCTTTGTCCCTATACCACACACATTTAACACATATATCACAATATCACAATTTCTCATGTGTCACAATATAACATAAATTAACTCATCAATTAATTAATCAAATTCAAAAATTGCATAATCACATAAATCCATTAATTAATTCAAAAATTAATTAATCACATAAATTCCCTTAATTAATTCCACAATTAATTAATCATGAAAATACCTTCAATTAATCTGCCCATTAATTGATTACATCAATTCCGTTAATTAATTCCACAATTAATTAATCACATCAATTCTGTTAATTAATTCAATAATTAATTAATCACGGAAATCCCTTAAATTAATCAACCCGATAATTTATTACATTAATTACATTAATTGATTCAACAATTAATTAACCACATCAACCCCTTCAATTAATTTTTCAATTAATTAATCAATACCCACAATCCCAATATCCCTAATTTCAAAATTCCATAATTAATTAATCTACCAATTTAATTAATTCAAATTTGGGAACTCAATTTCTAATAATCTAATGGAAATTCTACAATTACATACATGTATTCGAAATAAAGACTTTGGTATTTGAATAATATACCACCTAACTCAAATTTTATGAAGAATCTTATCCAATATAAAGCCCTAATTAATATAATTCAATAAAATCAACAATGAAATAAGAGATCTAGAAAAAAACCTAGGATCAAAATAAACCTCCAAACCCATAACTATCAAAGGTTCCACTGCTTCATTGGAAGGAGGATGAATGAAAGGGATCCAAATAAAAAAAGGCTTACCAGGTATCCATCACCAATCTACAATGGCCATAGATGAATAAATTGCTCCAAATCTTCAAAGGGCACCCTAGAGTTAGAGGAGGAAGGTTTAATTAAAGAAAAAATAAACCAAAATGAACCAAATGGAACTTTTCAATTTGCTTCTTGAAGAATTACAGGATGTGTAATTCCATTACATGTCATGTAATTATTTTTAATGATTTACACCAAAAACCCATCACCTCGGGTGATTTTATCCTGATTAAACTATTAAATGATGTGTAATACCATTACACAACATGTAAATTATCTGCATATAGATTTTCATCCCAAAAGGATTTTTAACAAAATATTTGGCCACCATGAAAGGCTTCCAAACCAAAATCAAACACTTTCCCAACCTATTACAAAGGACAAAACTTAAAAGGTATGTACACAGCAAGAGGACGGGATCTTATAATCTTCTCACCTTATAACAACTCATGCTCGAGTTTTACTCCCAAGAAACTCTAATATTTGAGGTAAAAAGATCAGGCCACTGAGCTCGCATATCTTCTTCTCTCTCCCATATTTCATTCTTAACAAGATCGTGTTGCAACAATACTAGAACTATCAGCACAATCATTCCCTATAACACTTTCTCACTATGATCCAACACACGTATCAGATGATCCTCAAAGGACGCATCTATCTTAAGTGCAACATCGTCCATATCAATCACATGATAAGGGTCGGGGTTATACCACTGAAGTTATGAAACATGAAAAAAATTATGCATAGCACTATATCTGTGGGGAAGAGATAATTAGTATGCCACCAGCCTGATTATCTCCACAATATCGAATAGTATAATGAGCCTGGATGACATATTTTCTTACCTCTATATCCTATGGTGGGACAAATTAGGTGACACCTGTAGGAATACACGATCACCCTCTATAAAATCTATGGGCCATCGAAGTCTATCTGTATACAAATTATTTCTACTCTGATCCATATCCATATGCTTCTAAATAAGCTGAACGTGATATGATGTTGCCTGCATGAGAATTAGTCCCAATAACTCTAACTCATCTACCTCCATATATTATATAGGTGAATCATATGGAATACCATAAAGTGACTCACATGGTTTCATCTTTATTGTCACCTAATAATTGTTTTTATAGGATAATTACATAAAAGAGAGGTGATTCTCCCAAGACCCACCAAAGTTAAGAACAAACACTCACATCATATCCTCAAGCACCAACATAGTTCACTTGGACTGCCCATATTTTTGTGGGTGTAATGTCTTACTCACCAAAAAATGTGTACCAAGTGCCTTATGTAAGCCCTGCTAAAAGCGTGAAGTAAAACACAATTCATGGACTGAGAAAAAATAGTCTATGGTGCTCTGTACAGATGGACTATTTCTCAAATATACAAATCTCACAACTGCCTGAGCAAGAAAGTCTCTCATATATGCTAGAAATGCGAGACCTTTGTAACATGGTCCACAATCACCCAAATAGTTTCATTCTTTCAAGGTGTCCTCTAGAGACCCACCGCAAATTAAATAGTAATGTAGAACGAATTCCATTTCAAATTTATAAATAGCTATATCAAACCCCAAGTCATTAATGATCAGCATTCACCTACTAACAAGTGTAGCATCATGTCACGAACCCTACTATATTCGTTTTCATGTCCATCCAAAAAAATGTCTCCATGGGTCACGGTACATTTAGGTCACACCTGAATTCACTATTGACTTTGAGGTATGAAATTCCGGTATCTACCCCTCCCATATACTCATAGGAAAAACAACCTAATCCCTGATATAGATGATCTTAAACTCAGCTGTCATTTAAGGATTTCCCTCAAGTAAAAATTTTTAGGATCCTCATACTTCTTGTCTCTGATTTTCCTTAAGAGTTTATACACCACTGAAATTGATATGAGATTCATCTTCTCTTAACTCTCTTAAACTACAACATGCATCTCAGCCAGCAAGGTCATCATCTTCCACTCAGGACTAAACTCATGAACTACCTGAGTCTGTTTTTCTAACTTAGAGAATCAACAACACTTTTTCTCTTTCTGGGCATATAGGCTAGCTCAAAATAAAATTACTACATATACTCAATCCACCACCACTGTTGGAGGTTCAAATATCACTGTGAAAATATATACCTCAAGATCTTATGATCTGTATACACAATAAAATTTTCTCCCAATAGATAATGTTTCCACCACTTCAAATCATAAACCACTATAGCTAACTTGAGGACGTGCATAGGGTAGTTTCGTTCATGTGGCATCAACTATCAAGACCCATAAACCACAACTCAATCTCCCTAAATCAACACTTCTCTATGACCTATCACATGAGTGTTATAAAACAATGTATACTCCTCACCTAGCTCGGGTAGTATCAAGATTTCTTCTGATGTAAAATGGTTCTTCATATCCTAGAAGGCATTATCACATGCTTCCATCCATTCAAAGTTTATCTCCTTATTATTAAATCCCAATAGTGGTGATAAAAATCTGGAAAGTATTGTATAAACCTCTGATAATATATTGATAACCATAGAAATATATGGATATCAAAAATGATCTTGGGTTTCTACCAAGATACAACTTTCAAAACCTTCTCTGGGTATACTGAAACACCTTCCTCTGAGATGAAGTGACCTAATAAGTGTACCTAATAAATCCAAAACTGACACATAGATAGCTTGGTGTATATCTAATTCTCTCTTAGTAAACTAATAACGATGTCAAGATGTTGGTCATGATCATCATGAGTCTTATAGTACACTAAGATTTCATCCATGAACACAACCAAAAATTTATCTAGGTACGGATGGAAGATTTTTTTCATGAAGGACATAAACACTAATAGTGTGTTCGTAAACCCAAATAGAATTACAAAAAACCCATAATGGCCATATATTCTTCTGAAAGTAGTCCTTGGTATATTACAAGGTTGAACACTCAACTGAGGATACACTAATCTCAAGTCTGTCTTCGAGAATACACAACATCCCCTCAAATGGTTAAAAAGACCATCCTTATGTGGAAGAGGATATCGGTTATTTACAGTCATTCGGTTCAACTTCCATAAATCAACACATAAGTGCAGAGTCTCGTCATCCTTCTTAAAAAAAACTGTGTAACCCATGGTGACGTACTCGGATAAATGAAAACCTTATCTTCCAACTCTTATAGTTAAGTCTTAGTCTCTTGAAGCTCTGTTGGTTCCATTTTGTATGGTGGAATAGAAACTGTCTCAGCCACCGATATGATATCAATTATAATTTTCATATCACTATTAGGTGGAATCCCTAAGAATTATTTCATAAAAACATCCTAAAACTTATCCACCAAGGGTGGAAAGGAATCACTCTTCAAACCTCTTTCATCTACCAATATACTAACAACATGGGAGGTGATCTCCCCCAGATGCTGATGAACGTTCATTGTACGGACCGCCTTAATGTGACACTCTCCACCATGAATGTATTTTTCACCCTTATGATACATAAAATTCAATATCCTATGGTAACTATCAATGTGGTATTGGTATTATATTAACTAGTATACTCCCAAAAATAGGTCAAATCCTAACATATCCAGAATATAAAGATCCCACAAAAAATGATACTCCCCAACCAGGAGATAACACCCTTTGCACAAGTATATGTTACTCGGTCGTACTCCAAATAGTGTAACTATTATCAACACCCCACTCATGAACACCACCTACAGGCTCAAACCATTAATAAGTTCAGCAGAAATAAAGGAACAAGAGGCATCGGTATTAAATAAGGCACTAGCTAATTTAGAAGCAATAAGAATAGTGCCTCTCACTATTGATGGTCTAGCCTCGCTATCCATAAGTGTAGGCTGAATGGAATATAATTTTCTTTCCCCTATTCCTTGTGATGAAATATGAGTCCCCTGATCTGCACCACTCCAATGATACATGGTCTCTTTCCATGAATCTCTATATCCACTACCTCTACCACCACGACTAGTAGAACTCTAGTTTCTAAACTGATACAGTGTAGAAGATCCTCTTCCTACACTCTAGTTATTTCTATCTCCTCCATCACTACTCATGTGTCATGGGTTCCTACATAACCTATATAGATGTCTCATATTACTGTAGGATCATCACACCACCAATGGTTGGGTAAAATGTTAACGAAAGTGTTTGGACCTACCACACTGGTGGTAAAGAACTCGGGTAATATCCTGAGTAATTGATCCTTCTCCATGGATACTCTTCCTACTATCCACCTAGCTAATATTATCATAAAAATACTTCCTTACCTATAAATATATACCTCCTGGTTGTCTATTATCAACCATATGTCTTTCATTGGAAGCCTCTTTTAGGTTCACCTCATCTATAAGATCTTAATCCACCACCTCAGAAAAACTTCTTAACTGAAGGGGGTTAACTTGGTAATTAATTTCATATTTAAGCTCGTACTGAAAATGCCTTGTTGTAGATGTCTCATCCCATTCCAGTGCTAGAGAAAAGAACTGTAGGTTTTTAAAGTGACCAATATATTCCGTCATACACATGATTCCCTAAGTAAACTGAATGAAATCAGCTGATCTCTCTAGTCTCAGCATCTCCGGATAAAAATGTTCTGGGAAATTCACCAAACATTCCTTTCAAGACATCCCCTATACCTTCCTTATACATGCCTGAATATCCCACTAATTCTTTTCAAATACTCGCAACATGTAAGTATCCAGTATGAACCTCTTCTTAGAAGGAGTATTTAAATGGACAAGTACAGTCTGGATGGAATGAATCAAGAACTCAACAACCTCAGGTCCACCCACTCCAGTAAAAGTTGAAGGGTGTTGTAACAGAAACTCCCATATCAAGGAAGACATTATTTTTACAACCTGGCCGGGGTATCTTTCCAAAAACTATATGAACAAAAAAAAAATTTGGAACTACTCTATGAATTCATCACTAGGCATTATCAGTGCCTTAGGTTCCATTATTGGTAGATCATCTCAAGCCAAATCCTCATGTCGTCCTCTCAACATGATCCATTATGGATGAGTATATATACAGCACCCAAGACATATATTATTACATGTAACACAACAGTAACTCATTTACATGAAATCATAATAAGCCATAACAAGCCATTTTCCCTTTTCCCCACCACACATTCAAAACCAAGGTTCTGTCATTACCCTTAATCGTCCTACATCTAGGTCATGGTTAAAAAATGGTAAAATCATTTTCATTATTCAAGTATCACATTAGAAACCCATTTATTTACATTTTTTCATCATTTTTCAATTTCAAATTAGATAATAGGAACCATTTTTAGTTAAATTTCAAAAGAAAGGAAAAATAGTTAAAGTTTAACAACTCTCCCAAAACCCATTTTTCGTGTTTACCCAAGATGATGCATGTCACCAAATAATCTTGAGTGCCTAGAATGATGCATAAAAACTCAACTCCCATGCCATACTAGGTCATAAGTCAAACACCAGAATATCTTAGAAATAATATTCACATTACACAACAAGTACAACACCCAAGGTGAAATAGCATCAATTGTAACAACACGTATCAACAACAGTAACCCCTCCTTGGGTACAAGGATTTTACCCTCGTACATGGGGTAGCTACTCCCATAAACGAGCTCTTAGAAAAAACCTAGCTCATTCTATTATAATATAAACTTTTCCCAAATATTAAGACAAAATAAAAAAATAAAGGGAAACACCATTGATACCGCTTTTTAACATCCTAACCCGAGTGCCACACAATGGTTCCACAAACTAGTTGGTCACATGACCCCAAGCGCACCTCCTCATATGCCAAAGTCTTCTGACTAGTAGTGATTGTCTAATGTCGATAGTGGAGACACTATACCATCTTTATCAAAGTATCTCAACAGTGGAAATAAATAATTATAACCAACAGATATAACATAACCAGGAAAATACCAGTATCACAAGATGACCAAAAATGGAAATACGATATCAAAACTGAATAGTAGACAAGCCATGCTAAAGTACGTACTGAGTGTCAAAATGAAAATAAAAAATTAAAGACACTGTCAACTCCCAAGTGGGTCCCGAACCACATCCAATTTTTTCATCCATGCTCAAACCCAAATTTTCCATCTAACATAGGGACTTTTACCTTATCATTTTCTACAATCATAATGTCTATTTGGGTACCGATCAGGCATCCCTAGTAGGGTGTGATTTCAACCCAATGGGATACCACTAACAACTTCTAAAACAATATCCAATCTATTTTTGTTTATTTAGTTGAATAAAGAATAAAATACAAGCAATAAAGTAAACAGTTTACATTTGTTCAATTACTCTTTATTTAATCACATAAACCACTAGGTTCCCTAGAACCCCCATACCCCAATACCTACTTAGGCCTATGATGAAGTCTAAAATATCCCCAATGAATATCATATATTTGAATTCCATTGTTACCATTCATCATCTCATTTCATATCACTGCTAATTGTAACCATAGTTTAGGGCTGACTCAAGGGAGAAGAACGTCGTGTCTAACACCCAATGGGTATTTGGAGCCTTAATTCCTATCTCACACCTCAATTTCACATGGTTATTTTGGAGACTCATTCCTTGTCCCATACTCACAATCTCATATGTGTATTTGGATCCTCGGTCCCTATCCCATGCACATTTAACACATATGGGTATTTGGAGCCTCAGTCCCTATCCCACAATCATTTAATACATATGGATATTTGGAGCCTTAGTCACTGTCCAACACACAGTTAACACATATATAAAAATTTCCCAATTTCACATGTGTCACAATATCACAATAATTATTTCATCAATTAATTAATCGAATTGAATAATTTCTTAATCACATCAATCCATTGATTAATTCAACAATTAATTAACCACACCAATTCCATTAATTAATTAAATAGTTAATTAATCATGTAAATCCCTTCAATTAATCCACCCATTAATTTATTATAATAATTAAATTAATTATTTCAATAATTAATTAATTATAATAATTCCATTAATTAATTCAATAATTAACTAATCATGGAAATCACATCAATTAATCCTATCATTAATTGATTACATCAATTAAATTAATTAATTCAACAATTAGTTAATCACATCAATGCCTTAAATTAATTAAGCAATTAATTAATAAATACCCACAATCTCAATATCCCCAATTTCACAATTCCATATTTAATTAATCTACCATATTAATTAATTCAAATTTTGGAACTCAATTACTAATCTTCCAAAGTAAATTTTACAATCACATAAATTTAATCAAAATCAAGACTTTGGGATTTGAATAATAGACCAACTACCTCAAAATTTATAAAGAACACTCACCAATGGAAAAAACCAATTCATGTACAATAGTTGAATCAAAAATGGTAGAAAATATATTAACCAAAACCTAGGATCAAGATCAACCCCAAACCCACAACTATCAAAGGTTCCACCAATTCATTAGAAGAAGGTGGAATGAAAGGGAACCAAATAACTAAAGGCTTACCTTGTATCTAGAATCAATCAAAAATGATCGGAGATGAATAAATTTCTCCAAATCTACTAAGATTTTCCCAACAGTCATAGGAGGAAGATTGTACAAAATAAAAAATAATCCAAAATGAACCACATGACACTTTTTAATATGTTTCACAGATAATTACATGGAATGTAATTCCATTACATTTCATGTAATTATTTTTAATGGTTTATGCCAAAAACTCATCACCTATGGTAACTTTATCCTGGTTAAACAATTATATGTTGTGTAATATCATTATGTGGAATGTAAATTTTCTAGAGATAGATTCTCATCCCAAAATGATTTTACACAAAATATATAGCCTCCTCCAAATCCTTCCAAACCAAAATCAAAGACGTTTTGAATCTAGAAAAAATGATAAAACATAAAAAGTATGTACCTAGAAAGAGAATAGGATCATACACATAACCACAAGCTAACTATCATGAAAAATAGATATCATATGAGTTAATTTATGATATCTATTATGTCATATAAACTTGTGTTTAGATGAAAACTATATGTGAGGATATAAACAAACTTGTATCAATAAAAATACATTGTGTATCTAAATTAGTATCCTTGAGTTCTTATAGGATATTGTAAAAATACCTATCATAGAAAATTGATAATCAAGTTCTAGAAAAAATTTCTATAAGAGGGTGTGCATATCTTTTTGAGATAGTGAGAGAAACATTGAATTGGATTTAGTAAATGATAAATATGCATGAGTGGTTGAAATAGGAACAAGTTCCACAGTAGCATGTGGAAATATAATGTTCAAGAGACACATGTTATATAGGAAGTTTAAAAATGGTAATGGTTTTATATTCATCATGACTAATGATGCATTATTAATTGGGAACAATAGATCATAGAAGTAAGTAGTAAATGGAAACAAACTAATATTGAAAAGATCAATTAAAATTCATTAATGGATTTCATGTATCTAATCATAGGGGATTATATACTGACATGGTATTGAAAAATATAAGTTACAACAATTATAGTGAAAACATTTTACTAATGTCATGTGGCATAAATCTCACTAAGAATACATTCATGGAGATAGTAGGTGATTAAAGAGGAGATTATTATTTCATAAGTGGTATTAATAGATCTATCACATATTTCATGATATGTACTGTATATGATATTACCAACATATACATTATGGTACAAAAATATTAGTTATATCCAGAAGAATAGCATGGGAAGTATTCAGAACTATCCAATTTTACTTAAGAAAATATAAAGGATATGTACCTAGTATTTGTAGTGGAAAAGATAATAGTTATAATAGGATACAATCTAGTCATCCTTTTGATCAATCGGGTCTTATATTTTAGTCAATCTAAGGTAATGAGCAAGACAAGATCATACAAGATAGTGGTAACCATATCTATAAATACTGAGTTTATTGTGTCTTCTAATTCAGCTAAATAATTTGTTTAAAATATGAAATGATTTGTTCCAATAATTTTAATTGAACCTAGTACTTAAATTTTTATCATTATATTAATTATGATAATACTAATAATAATAATAGACAAGAATTGAACTTTTGTTAGTGGGAAAAAAGGGATATAATTGGGGATATCATCTCTTGATAATTCTTAATCAAGGAAGTAAAGTTGAAGATAGAATAATAGCCTCTCATTGGAGATGTGGAAGACCCATGACTAAATTCATAACTCAACAGAATCATGATCTTATCATGTGAGATCTAATAAGTATAGTTTTCTCTTGGTGATCTCTAGTAGGTGAGATCATGAGGACAGACCCACCAATAGGAATACCACATGATGCAAGTGACATTGGTTATTCCTATCAATGAACATTTTTATTAGTCTCTTGGATTGAGATCATTATAAATGTATAAAAATTGATCACAAACCATAATACAAGGCAAAAACCATGACATTGAAGTTTTGGTGATGTACCTTTTGTTTTGTGAATATTTTGTTGTATGGAATTGGTGGAATGTTCAATATAGAATTGGTAACTTCTAAGTTAAAGAAGTGATATCATAGGCCTAGTTTATCTAGATGGAAGTCCCTTCATAAATCCTTGTCCACAGTAGTTTAAGGTAGGATTTTTCAATTAGATCAAAAAATAATAAAGAAAGAATAGATGATGATATAAGTTGTGCATCCTGCATTATGAGATATCCTGAGACAAATATATTATATTACTCAATGCATGTTCGTAGGAAAGGTTGTCATTATTTGACTTTTCCTTATCCCCATATTGACCTTGATAGGTTTCTAGACACCAATCTTGGTCAATAAATAGTATTTACTGTTATATAGATAAGGGCCTAGAGGGTCCCACATAATAGCTTATTAAAAATTCTTCCATATTCTGGTGAATAAGTGTATTGGACATGGTGGGCCCCACCCCGGGGTCTAAAATCTGTCCATGTTTTAATAATCTCCAATGGAAAAAAAATTTTATTTTTATTCAATCATAGAATAATTGGATTGAATTTATTTATGTAAATTATTCATAAGGTATTAATTTAATACATGGTAAATATTATACGAATGAGTATTATTTTAATATTCAAGGATCATTTAATATTTTCAAGAATTGTGATTTGAGTTAATGACTCGATTTTATCACGTAATATATTTATTATAAATTAAAAGTATTTGAAAAAAAAATATAAATTAAATTATGACACAATTAGTTCATCATAGAATTTCATTTACTTCTTATTTTGTGGGTGTTTTATTTCCAGGGGTCAAGGAACACTTTTGGGTTATTTTGGACATCCACTATATAATTAGGGGTAGAGTTCTATTACATCAACTATTCATTCATTTAGAATTGAGATATTCTATCTTCTTCTTCATCCTATAGAGAAAAAGGCTTTGTTTGGGGGGTAAATCCAAGAACTCCTTTATGAATCAAAGGGATGAGATCGAGGAGATCCTCGCAACTTCGAAGTAATAATAGGAGCTCTATTCTATCACCTGAAATTCAAATATCAGAGTATACATAGATTCTTAATGTGTGTGTGGGTGATCTAAAGGGGTTTGTATCTTTCAAGCAATGTTCACCGACGTCGACCAGTAGATTAAGGAACCCCTGATTCAAACAAGCTATTTATTATTTTATTTTTTGTGCTTATTAAATTCATGTGAGATCCCCAGACCACTACTGGGACTCAGATCATCAGAGGACAAAAGGTTATGTCGCTCTAATAATGAAAAATTTTAAATCTCTAACCTTTTAGCTTCTGTTGTGTGCCCCGATACCATCAACACACATGGATTATTTCTCATTAATGTATCACAAGAATATGCATCTGAAATTTATATACAATAAATTCATATTCATGTGATGTATATAGATATTTCATGCTTATGATGCATGGCTATAATGAGTGTATGGTGTATTCATGTCACCATCTTTAATATTATGTACATACAGTATACATGATATCCATAGAGACTTTACCTAATCCTCAAACTCATTTGGATGTCATTTAATGAAATGTTTCCTGAGATGAAACTTACTAGGATTTGTATTGATGTATATGATACGTGATTAGGATAAAGAATCATTTAGTCATGTGTTATAATGAATTAGTAAATTAAACAGTCTAATGAGAAACCTTATAAATTATAACATATTCATACTATGGATATGTTTGCACAGATTCCAATTGTCTTAGATGGAACTCTATTATACCTTAATACTCTCTTTATCCTTATATATTTTTTAGAGGCTCAGAAGGTCATAGAGAAATGATAAATCATATTCATACAATGGATGGTTCAGGTGCAACCTGTAGATACACCTCAGAGATGGTATGACTTTTAGATACCCTTTGTGATCTTTATCAAATGTGTTCGAAGGTATTTTAATCTGATGAAGATGATGTTGATTCTCTTCAATATAATTTACACCATTTACAACAGTGTTCTTCATTTCAGTTTTATATATAGTTTCATATTTCTTTCATGTGTGATTCTTAAACATGGGTTTAATTTCATCCACTTGATCTAATAAGTGTTATTAGAATATTTTGAAACCCTTTAGCATTATCAAAATGAATATATTCTTATGTTTTATTAAATAATGTATGGGAAATAAAGAAAATGATAAATAGAGCATCACATTGGGATTTTATAGAAATTTTGGTAAAATGGATTACCCTTATGCAGAAGTGCTCTATATAAGGGACATCCTGGATTACCCTTACATAAAATCATTCTTTTTAATGGTCATTATAGATTACCCTTATGCATATGTGTTCTTCTTAAGGTATATATGGTGTAAACTTTATGAAAAGTGGTCTATGTAAGGGCAATCCCTTGGATCACATGAAGGTAACTTGCTCACATAAGGGTAAGGTCTCAATTACCTTTAATTTATAAAGGTAAGAAAATCCTCATGTGAAAATAATTTTCATAAAGGTTATTTTTTAAATGTAGTGCTCTATTTTAAAGTCTTGAGTAAAGGTTATTTCACATTACCTTGACATAGCAGTCGGTCTTAGGTTCATGTAAAGGTAGATTAGTACTTACCCTTATGTGAAGATTTCACAAAAAGGTAAGACAAGTTTCACCCTTATACAATGTATATTATGTAAGGGTCGTGGGTATCAACATTTATATAGGTCGTTTACATAAGGATGGAAGGAATATACCATTACATAAAATATGGATTCTGTATAAGCGTAAAAAGAGGTTTTTAAACGTTTTTAAAAAAATCATGATTTTAATGGTTTATAAAATATATATAAATCAATATAAAAGGTATTGTGTAGTATTTTAATTTATAAAAGGCTTATATATTAAAAAATTAATAATTTTTTATAATTAGTAAAATTTTAATGAAAAGTTTTATTCCCAAATATTAACTGTTAATATTTAGAATAACTTTTAACAAGTTTTAGGGTATGTCTTGTGATATTCAAATATAATTAATTATTTATAAATCATAAGAAATAATTTATAAAGGGTTATAAATTATTAAATAAGGATAAAATTTAAAAGAATTATATTTAAATTATGATTTTTTATAATTAATTAAATTAAATTGTTCAAATTAAATTGGCCTTATATTGTACATTATTTAAACCACATCAAAAGGGTTTTTATGATTGATTTGATCACATTTTAAAGTATAATTAAAAATGTGGTATTTATATTATGTAATATATATACATAATAGAAAATTTTATTATAAAATTGTTTATAATTCCTAAAATATCGTATATTTAAAATTTAAAGGTCATATAATGATAAATATGAAAGTGTTAATATTGACATGTATATGAAGTTTTTATATGAAAAATTATAAAATAAATATAATATATTTATTTTCAAAATTATGGACTGTCCATAATGTCAAAATGAAATTAGAAAAGGGTTTATAGTTTTCTTTTATTTATGGATTGTTCATAATTTTTTATCTCATGTTTAAATATTTTAATTCTTTATTTATTTAATTTATATTCCCTTCTATATTCATGTTTAAGAAATTGTTTAATTAATGTGAATATTTTGTATTATTTAGTTTAATGTTTAACCTACTTATAGATAGAGCCTTTCTTTACATGCTAAGTATGATAATGAATTTGTTTTTTCATCTACCTTGATAATATTTTGTAATTGAAGTTATTAACATGAATTTAGATATTAAATATTGTTTATTCATATTAGGTTTTAGTGTTATGATTAATTAAATTCTATATTGAGTAAGGTATCCCTTGGATGAGGGACTCGTGGTCGAACTACCTACCTACCTAGAGGCTTGTTTCATATCACAGATAGTGAATGGGGTTGGCTATCTATCACTCCTTGCTTACTCATGTGGATATTTTTAAACCTCATATAACCTTGTGTCTTTATATGAATTTTTCATGCAGTTTATTCATTTTATGGATTTAGAAATGTATGATTGTACATGAATTCTATTTTTGGGTGAGTAGCACAAACTTTTGGGTTGTTTAAAGAGTCATGCAACAATTTGGTTTGAACATATTGGTTTAGTAAAGGGAATAGGATTCCAAACTAATTTACTATAACCATTAAATAATTAAAAGGCAATAACATTAAATATTATGGAGAGATTAAATCCCCTTTATATACTAAGTTATAAATTACTTGAAAAGCGGCACTTTTCAGGACCTCAATCATCCAAATGGTTAGTTTCATGCCAAAGTGGGGTGCCTTTATATTATCTTTTGTAAGGAAATAAAGTAATGAGTGATACAAGATCATCATCTTGTAGTTTCATGAAAAGGAAAATTTCCCCTCGACTGTCTTATGATTAGATAATTTTTTACATTTTATTTAGGTTTTACTAGCTGAGAAACCCTAAGTGTTAAGATATTAGAGGAATAGAGTTGGGTTTATGCATAAGATAGATTGTACAAAGAGGTGTTCACTCAAGTGTCAAAGATTCATATATGATATGATTGGGTTGATTCCCTATATAAATAACAAAATTGGTGAGTTTCACACCAAAGAGAGGTCATTTTCTTAGTGAAATATGTATCTTGGCCCACTAATGGGTATGATGAATTTCAAAAAAAAAGGTCATCATTTTAGTGGGATATCATTTAATAAAATTCATTATTAAATGGTTACTAATAATATAAGATAATTATCTGAAAATATCATTTTTTAGATTATATCATCCCCATCATTATCAAGATAAAGTATTAGATCAATTATTGATAATGAGAAGATTAATTTAAGTAGCTCTTATGACTTTTAACTTAAGAAATTTTGGTGTTAAGGAAAATTATATGTATCAGATCAGTTCCTTCCTGAGTAAGCAAGTGATGAAATTATTTAAAAATTGAATCTATATACTCATGGAAGCATAGAGTGATTCATTCTGAAGTTCTTGGGTAGATCTTATAGTCACCCTAGGAGAGGGTAAATATAAGGTGACTAAATTTTTACTAAATATATTCAACTTAAATTTTTTAATTTGTTTATTTTGATTGAACCTCTATTATCAATTAAGATCTATGGAACTTTCAAAACTCTCCCTCAAAACGTGTACCTTATACTATGTATATAATATAAAGTTAATAATAAATAGGGATTTTTACAAGGTCTATCTTTAATGTGAAAAAAAACCTCATTTTCATGTAAACTCCAATTGATTCATGGATATCCAATATATAATTAATTTAATGAAATGATCCAACTCCAATGAAGTTCTTTTTTCTCCCAATAGGTAATTATAGTGGCTCCCACCGGTTACAATGTTTTTCTTTTTCTTCTGATACAACACAATTATAAACCTTTAAAGTAGCGCACAAACAATATTTAGGGTCTATTTCTAGTACATATCCATCTAATATATCTCTATATAGTGTGACTCTATCTGATGCTCCTCAACCTCTATCCAATATGCTTCCATCCAGTGTGCCTCAAATTTGAGCACCTTTATACAGTGCCTCTATCCATTACACATTTATCTAGTAGCTCTGTCCAGTATGTTATATCAGAAAAAAAAATTTGGTAAAATATTCCATTACACATTTTTCTAATATACCTTGGTCTAGAGAACTTATTATTCTTTAACCAAGTGGATCATAGGCTGGTAACTCTTATTTATCTTTCAAAAATTCAGCAGCTAAACTCTTTCTTAGTTAACGAAATAGCTAAAAATGTTTTGTTTGTAAAATCACCATCCAGTATGACTCCATCTGGTCTAACTATTCCTTCATCTGGTATGACTCTTCCTAGTGTACCTCAAATTTTTTATGGTACAACATTCTAGTACACATTTTTCTGATAAATCTTTTTGGTACCACTTATTCAACAAGAAGAATACTTGGTTGGAAACTCTCATTGATCTTATTACAAACCTTCCTAAACTTTGACTCTCTCTCTCTCTATTTCATGAATATCATATATTTATATTGTACTTTTACCCCTTTATATTTTAGTACTCAGTAAATAAAATGTGGGAACCTTAAAATATAATTTTATGATTTCCTCCTCAACACCACTTTGTTGGATGCCTCTCAAACATTGTAAAAAATTATTAAAGTTTTATGAAAGACTTATGCCTTACTAAATCAAAATTAAAACTCATATTTTCATTAATATTCCTTAAAACTCATAAAAATCGAAAAATGATAAAGAATAGAATGAATTATCGTGGTTAAGGACTTTGAAAAGTTTATAAAAATATCCTTAGAACATATTTTGTAAAAACAATACAACATCTTCACAAGAATAACTTTGTTTAGTACTATTCAATATGACTCCCCTATGTTCGATTTTTATTATCCAATTGAATTGGTCGGATGACGTTAGTATTTATTTATCCATTTCATTACACATTTTCCCTATTACTGATGGTTTTTGCATACATTTTTTACACATGATATATCTGTTGAGTTAGAATATCTTAATATTTACATCATGTATCTATTCATACCTCATATATAGCTTGGATCAAAAATCTTAGTCTGTTATATCTTCATAGAATATCACATGTGATTAAATAATATTTCTCTATTAAATGCTTTTCCATATGATATATCTTTTACTGATTAACTTGAATCATAAAAATCATCCTAGAGGCATCATTGATCATCTGCTCTCTTTGTTTAGTGTACTTCCTGCTTCCCTACCTGATGAAACTTCTCATATTTCTCTATCTGGTCACCTTCAACTTTCTTCCTCAGACTTCTCGGTTTTATGTACTTTACAATCATATATTTATTGGAACTTCATTTAGAAATAATCAATACTTTATACTATATATCATGTTTCACACATCCTTGTCTAATGTAACTTTGTACATGTTCATCTGGTAGCCTTCAGATTTATCTTCTTTTGATAGAGTAAAACCATCTCTATCTAATCATCCTTTTTCCTATGAAAACATAAAATATTTTCCTTTATTCCACATTAACTCCAAAACATAGTTTATTTGAACTTATATAGCTTGAAATATCAACACATTACAATTACAATTTATACGAACTATTTTTAAGAATATTTCATAAGCATATGTCTGATCAACTCATTCAGTTGGACTTCATTCTTGTCTGTCTGGTAAAATTTTCCAACTTAATCATATTATAGATTGAAAATTGTATAGACATAACTTGAAATTTTTATAGTGAACTTTGAATTATAACATTTAATTCAAACTTTTACAAACATGGCTATAATCATGAGTATCTTTATGATGTTAAGAAAAGAATATCAATAAAGAATAAACTGAATTTGTAAGAATACTATCTTAAGAATATTCAGAAACTCTTAAGGAAAGTTTCTTATCCTTATTTAGAAACTAATAATGTAATGTGAAAATCATCTTACACACCTTAGTAATTATTCATTGGTACTTTATCAATTCATCAATAAGATTTTTCCTTCCTGATTATCTGGGTTACATCACTTTTTTTCTTTAGATGGTTTTACCATCGGGGTTACACCCATAAAAAAATATTCAATATCTTTTTCTATTAGAACTGGATTATTAAATTTATAATATCATAGATAGTTCTTCTGTATCTTATAAAATTCTTATATATTCATAATAATCACAATACTAAAAACTTTCTTTGGGAACCATTTCATAAGGAACCTTTTAATACAAAATTTCATTAGGAAAATTTTTTAAGGAACCTAGGAAACATCTCCCTTAAACTTACTCATTGAATTTACTACATTATATTAACAATAAATACAATATGTCAACATCATCATCCAATAGAATTTATAATCTACCCCTTTGGATTTTTTTCAATACCAAATTCTCTTATAAATTCAATAAAATTCATATCCACCTTATTGATAATGAATTAAAATTATCCTTGTTCCCAGAACTTTTAAGTAAAGGAATTATTTTCTATCCCACTTAATGATCTAATTTTGAATCCCCCTTTAGTGACATCTTTAGGGTATAGGAGGAAATTTCTTTACACCTTTTCAAATTTCATCACACATTTTCTTTTTCTCATATTTTCTTCCAATGAACTGAATATAAACATTGAACTTATTGAGAAAAGGAAAGCATCAATCTTCTTATAGAAATAAGTCCTAAATCAACCAACTCTAAGTCTATTTTATCCATGATCGATGTATAAAAAATAGTGATTAGCTTATCCTTTAAAGTTTTCTATAAAATATATGAAGTGATGCCAATATTTAAAAAACCTTATTTTAGGGAAATGATTATCATATTTTCATTCAACTTACTTTACACAATCCATATCAACAAATATATCAAAATCATTCAAGAATAAAAATGAGCTGGTTTCTTCAACTTCTCAAGAAAAATCATACTTTTTCATCAAAAAAACATTTTCCCCCATTACATTTGTACTTTAGTTTTTATAAAAATATTGGATAATATATAATATGCCATAAGGATAAAATTAACTTCCAAACTTTTGGGTTTTCTACATTTGGGACATATTTATCATATGTTTACTACATTGAGTACTTCAAAATTGGGTTTTATGAAATTTATTTGCCCATAATTTTTCCCTTAATTTTAACTTTATTAATTTTGAAGAATCACCAGCCTCCCCTTCACTTTAGAGATCCCCCTAAATAACATCACCATTAATTCCATTTTCAATGTTTATTCTCTAAAGCATATAATAGAATAATTTTTGTCTCAAATTTTCTCATCAGATATAGAAATAGGGATAATATTGTTTTCTCACCATGAAAACGCTTAATTTATTTTTCTCCATGTCTTCACCCTCACCTTTCCAAATAGTATTCTTATTGGGTGCAATAGGTTTCTTCTACTTTCCTTTCCTATTATCATTCTGTGATGTATTCTTCTTAACTGTATCTATCAAGGAACATAAAAGTTTCTTATTTTCTTCTGCTTATATCCTTCTAGATTCCTATAACTATTCTGGATATATTAGCATGAAAACCTTCAGAGTATGATCAGTATTCTTATTGTATTGTGATTTCTTTATATCACCACAAATTCCTTATGAATCTTGTTTTCTTTTCTTTAAAAACTTTTCAGGTCTTAGTAATATTTTCACATAATTTTAGGAGTGAATCTAGAAAACTTACATCTTTCACATAGATTCTTTTCTTTCGGTGAGTTATTCTTTAAAGGTAACTTTTGGTGAACTTCAACTTATTCATTAGAGATTTATTCCACCAATCCAATTCCCTTATGTCTTTCTATGATTGATTGTATTTATTGATTAATATTTTTTATATTATCTTGAAATTTTTTTGAAATATTATAATTTTACATGAAGTGGAATTTTATTCCAAAGAAGTAGAATATTTTCTTAGTCATGGAATCTCTTGAAACATTCTTCTTGGGTGAAAACTTCTTTTTATCTAATTTTTATTGTCACCCTAAGGTAAAATTACTATCTATATTTCTAATATTTTATTTCAACTTTTTTGGACTTCTTCTATTAGTAGTACCTATGTTATGCTTAGTAGAAGTGAACAAGCACATTTCTTCACCATTTCCATTTCTTCCATGATATTCACAATAAAATTATATATTTCCAAATATGTTATATGTAAATAGATAGTTCTTATTTTTTTAAGGTTGGGAATACTTGGTTGAGTTTATCGTTAATTTCAATTTACTCCCCATTAATGATGGCCTTCTTTATTCTTAATACCTTGGGACATTATGCAAACAATCAAAAACCATGTGTATGAACTTTCAAAAGTGCCATAAATACCCAATAATCCTTATCTTATTCTATTTTGTTTTATATTGGATGATTAAGACTTATTTTGAAACTTTTTCCTTTTGGATACATATCTTTTTTTATTGACACTATGGGGGGAAATTTTTCCTTTTTATTTTCTTAAATCCACCTACTTATTAGAGGTGTGTTTTTTACCATTATTCCCTAATTTTTTTAGAATTATAACCTGAACTAAAATTATGGGAGTCAGTGCAAATAGATTCTTTATAATGAGAGTTTAATATTTTTTACATTTTATAGGGAGATAATTCTTTTAATTATTTCACATTATCTCAATAATTGGATTGAGTTGTTCTTGAAAAAATATGTTCCTTATAAGCTTCATAAATATATCTTAACTCATAATTTTCTGAAGATTCATCTTGAGTATATTCTATTTTTCAAAATATCACCACTTTCTCAAGGCACTTCAAGTTTAAAGTGTTATTCTGATTTTCAAGACTCCTCACATTATCTTCACATATAACTTCTAACTTTTGTATCTTTTCTTCATGAAGAGTACTTACCTCTTTCAAGGAAAGTTAATGTAAAGAACCAAAATTTTATTAATGAAAATTTCGCTTGATCTAATTAAATGTATTATTATGTAAAATGGTTATATAAAACATATGCACTACCTCTATTTTATGTTTTTTCATTTTAAATTACTGTTAAGAAATGATATTGTTGCTAATATAGTTGTTGAACAGGGGTCACATTATTAGTATAAATATAGGGCATTAACAAAACCAAAATACTGAGAAAAGGGAAGCGATGGCCTCATATAGTAGAATTTCTCCATACGAAGCCCATTTTTCGGAGCTTGAAAAGGAGGTAGCATCACTGGGATTCACTCTTGACCCATCCCAAGTCGAGGTTCAACACTTTAATCTTGAATGGAACCTCCTACTGGAGAAGTGGAAGTTAATAGAGATTACCACCCAAATGATGTTATCTGATCCACCCCAAGAGTTTATCACCATTGCACACCTTACCCTTAGGTCTTTTGCAGGTGATATAAGGGTCTATGTAACAATACCCTAGCATTATGATTATCTGAATTATTTTTTTATAAACAATATACATTCATTTTATTATTTTCACTTCATAAATGGTTCTTAAATCCCAAATAGTATTTAATATTCAATTAAGAAATTTATTTGGATTAATTAATGGATTTTTGAATTAAATAATATTTTAATAAATTATTATTACTAAATTAATTTTTACTGAATATAAATTATCATATAATTTTTATACAATTTTCATTTTTGTTAAGGTTAAAAGGTTGTTTTTTCAAAACCCATGAATTTTTTATAAATATTGGTTTTTATTTTAAAAGTAAAAATTCACATATTTAGAAAATGATCTAGATAAAATTAATATTATTTTTGGATTTAGGATGTCGAAATTATCTAACGGTGAATTTTTCATAATTTTATGAGACAGTCAAATTTTTGGGTAAAAATTAAATACCGTTTAAATATATAATGTGTTTTATGAAATCATAATGACCCAATAGTGATGTAATAAAATAATATAAAAGGTATATTCGGATAATATATGTTTTTCCTTTAAAATAATGTGATTTTATATTTTTTTGATTAATTTTTCAATGTCTTAGTGGACCCTCTAAGACATATAAAATATTTTGACATTTTAAAATTATTTCCTTCAGAGTGTGACTCACCTCCCCATAAGAAAGACTAATATTTTATTATTTTAGTAAATTGGACTTAGAAAATAATTTTTTCCACTCAAATTTGGGAAAAAAACTTGGGCAAAACCCATGGTATGGTTTGTGGTTTTTATTAGTTTAATGTTTTGTGTCCAAAACCTAAATAATAAAGGATTCCCCCTCCTTTCCTATATAAACCCACTCAATATCCCATTAATCTTTGTTCAAAACATTTGGAACTCAACCAACCTCTTTTCTCCTCACTATAATACTCCCTAGGTTCCCCAATCCCCCATTAATCCTCTCTCAAGCATCACCCAAGCCTTTGGGATCACACTTCCAAGTAAGGGATCCTCTCTTTCCTTCCTTCCTTATTTATGTCCATGTTTCCTTATATTGTTATTCCCTTTAATTTTCAATTAAAAATATTGGGGTATGATTTCAAACCTCCTCTATACTTACCTCATTATTTTTTAATGATGATATACCCCTTTCTCTTTCATTAATTCCTCCCATGTACACTCATTACCATGCTGAAATTTTGTAAGGGATTTCTCTCTCCTCATTTACATTCAAGAAACTATTTTATATTATGCATCCAAATTCCATTACATATGTTGGGATATTATGTTCCATGAACCCCTTACTGTCCATTTCATGTATAAATTATGAGATACCCCTTTCTCTCTCATCAACCCATTTTACAATTTCTATTTGATGTTGTTAGGCTGCTGAAGTTACACCAAACTTTCCATGCCAAAATCATCGTGTAAGTGAATACCATACCCATTTCTCTATTAAGGGTATTCACCTTTATGCACATGTACTTGTTTATTTAGTACTTAAATTTATTTATTCCACATCTCTTATTCATAGAATAAATTATTATGTTTAATGAATCATGTTGTATGATCTATGTGGCACACTTATGCATAAAATAAAATGATTAAGAAGGGTGTTCCCTGATAGCACTCCATTGCATTGGGTAAAGAATAGTATCATGATAATTCATGTGAAATAGGTGTTTAATCATGATAATTCATGTGAAATTATTTTTTACTCCTGTGAATTCGAGTGAAATTAGGGTTTACTCATGCTCCATGTGCAATGAGCCTTGGCTCATGCTAATATCAAGTTAAAAGTTATTGTCACATTTCCATGTTATGATAATCATTCTATATCATGCCTTTATGTTCATTTTTATCCTATGATCCATTGATATATTTATTACCTAACATGTTTGTATTCTTCATGTTATTTCTTATTTACTCCCTTACTGGGCTTTATAGATCACCCTTTTCTTATGTATGTCCTCAAGTTATCCCATGCAGTGATAAGTACGAAGGAATGTAGTGGTCATGTATTTTAGTTTTTAGTAAATAAGTTGTATTCTATGTTCTAATTTATTATTTAATGTTCATATTTTCCTAATACACTAGACATCTCAATCCTCAGAGTTATCTTAAGTTCATTTTTAGGTAATAAATCATGTTTAAGTGTGTAATAAAGAGCAGGGTTGTTATACTTGGTATAAGAGGATATGTTTTGAGATTAGTATTAGAAAACCCTAGTGAAATAATTAGGGATAAGACTGAGTATAATAAAAATATACCTAAATTTTGGTGAGTATAGAGTGAGTGGTTTATCAAAAAATACATCCATGTTTGGATACGAACAAGTAGAGGTGGCTCTGGAACAGATGTATATATGGGTAAAACCTCAAAACACCGCTTTGATCTAGACTTGAACGGGAACTGGTGCACGACAACAAGACTTGATGTACTCTTGTTTTGACACTCCCAGGGGATATGATTTGGTAAATTCCTAAGCTTATTATGAAACATTATTAAGGGAATAAAAAAATTCCCCTATGAATATATGTTGGGAAGTAGATAATGGATAACATATATTGAAGAATATAAATTCATAAGTTAAGTAAATAAATATAATTTATAAGCTATGCATTTTTTTCATTGGTTTCCCCTTTATCTATTACACATAACTTTCCTTTTAATCCAGCAAATGGCTAGTAATAGGAGGACTCAAGCTAACAACTAATGTGAAGATCAATGTGATGATTATTCTAATGAGATGCCCAATCTGATGGGAGAGGGAATTGCAAACATTATCAAGATACTCTTTAAGTTTAATCACGTTTTGAATATAAACATGGGTCAAGAGGAACATCCAACCCCCCAAATAAGGAAAAATCTACAATTGAGAGCTTCATGAGACAACAGTATCCTACATTCAATGGATCATTTGATCCCTTAATCGGCGAACAGTGGATCAGCTCCATTGAGAAGATCTTCTACATCCTTCAATGTTTAGAACAAGAGAAGTTTCTTTTGGATACTTATCATGTAGAGGGTGAAGCTGATAAATAGTGGAAATTGATACAAAATATGAAGATTGAGGAATATATCGAGGTGTGGGAATGGAAGGATTTCTAAAAAAAATCTATAAATAAAATTCCTCACACCCTCCGACTTAAGGTGGAAAGGGACTTCCTTTCCCTTAAGAAAACAATGTGACAAATACATCAGATTATTCGATGAAAATTTCACAAGGCTTTCATGATACACCTTTGGCTTTTTCGTTACCCCTTAATGCAACGATGACGCTTCTCTGGTGGGCTAAAACCTAGCCTACGAAAAGCCCTGGAAATCCGTGACTTTGATAGCTATGAGGAAATTTTCTAATCTGCCCTAAAAGTTAAAATGAATATCAGAAAATAATAGGGGTATCATGGGGATAAGTTGCGGAAAGTGGACTTTAATTTTGGAAGTCCAATGGATAAATTCAACAATGCTAATAAATTCCAACACCCCACTTTCCAAAGGTGCAGAAAGAATCACCCTAGAAATTTTCTTAAGGGGGTGGGGAAATGATTTAGTTGTGGAAGATAAGGGCACCTATCCATTAATTTCCGATAATAAAAACCTACTGCTATGATAGAGGAGAGTAACACTATGTTCAACCCTAAACACATTGTTCATTTCTTCAACTACAAATAACCAGGGCACTTTTCAAACAAGTTCCTAGTCCAAGGGTTTATATAGGCAACCAACAACCTCGAAGGAAATAAGGGATAGATTTTTCCATCACTGCTACCAAATGAAACCCTGACAACGAAGTGGTGACAGCTATGCTAGGTATTCATTCAATAATAGTGAATATGATTTTTTTTATTCTATTTCTACACATTCTTTTATATCCAAAAATTTTAGTAGAATAATCCCAACACCACCACAAATCATGGAAGTAGAGATGTCAGTGAGAATAGAGAATGGGGTAATTATTACATCCCATGAATATAACTCCCCCCTATCACAATTTGTGAATTCAACTTCCAATAAAACCTCTTCATACTCTCTTTAGTAGAATTTGATGAAATTATTGGCATGTATTGTCTTTATCTATATAGATCCAATATAAATTTCCATGAGAGGGAAATCACTCTCCATATGGTGAATCAACCCTCGATTTTGTACAAATATAAGGAGGATGATGAATCTTATTTAGCACCATCATCTCAAGAGTGAATATTACTTCCCTATGATCACGCGTATCTTTCTCAGATGATTGAGTCTAAGGAATCAACCATCCTTGAATACATGCCTATTGTGAGGGAATTCGCTGAAGTGTTTCCTGGGGAATTTTCTAGTATTCCTCCTGGAAGAGATGTTTAATTCTCAATTGATCTTATACCTAGGGTGTTTTCAATATCCAAGACTCCATATAGAATGGATTTTGTAGAGGTTGAGGAGCTAAAGAAGCAACTATAGGAGAATCTGGATAAAGGGTTTATACGCCCAAGTGATTCACCATGGGGTGCACCAGTCCTCTTCATAGAGAAGAAGGATGGTTCAATGAGCCTTTGTATTGATTATCATGATCTCAACAAAATCATGATAAAGAAAAAGTATCCTCTACCACGAATCGATGACTTGTTCGATCATCTATATGGATCAAAATACTTCTCTAAGGTGGATTTGGAGTCGGGATATTACCAAGTAAGGGTGAAGAAGGAGGATATCTCCAAGACTATTTTTTATACAAGGAACGAGTACTATGAATTCATAGTAAGGCCTATAGGACTCACTAATGCTCTAGAAATATTCATGGACTTGATGTATAGAGTCTTTAAAGATTACCTCAACAAATTTGTGGTAGTTTTTATAGAAGATATTATAATATAATCCAAAACCAAGGAGGATCATGAGGAGCATCTAATCACAATACTAGAGATCTTGCGAAAGGATAAGCTATATGAAAAGTATAGAAATTGTGAGTTCTGGTTGAATTAAGTCTCATTATTGGGTCATATCATCATAAGAAATGGGATATATTTGGATACCTCCATGACAAATGAAATTGAGGGATGGTTAAGACCAATATCTGTGACGGATATCTGTAGCTTCCTTGAGATATCTTTGGATCCCTCCAAGAAAAAAGCAATGGGATATCTTTGGATACCTCCAAGACAAATGATTGCTCAACTGTCTCTTTTAGAAAGGTTAAATGAAGCTCAAAATGATAATGTAGGAATTCAAAAGAAAGTGGAATCTATCAGAAAAGGGAAATCCTCAAAGTTCAATGTTAATAAAGAAGGAATTGTGAGATTTGGTTCAAGACTATGTGTTCCATAAAATACAGAGTTAGAGAATGAACTTTTTGATGATGCACATAGTTTAAATTTCTCCATTCACCCAGGAAACACAATGATGTATCGAGATCTCTGGGAGAATTATTAGTGGGATAACATGAAGAAGAAGATCACTGAGTATACAAAAAATTTCCTGGTCTGTCAGCAAGTGAAGGCTGAGAGGAATAATTCTAAGGGGATAATACAACCATTACCCATACCAATGTGGAAATGGGAGAACATCGCCATGGACTTTTTCACCGTACTTCTGAATACATAAAAAGGAAAAAATGTTATATGGCTTTTTGTGGATTGTCTTACAAAAGCTGCACACTTCATTTCAATTTCGGGGATTTCTCATTAGATCAAATATAAAAGATATACATTAGATAAGTGGTAAGTCTTCATGGAGTTCCACTATTGATTATATACAATTGAGATCCAAGATTCACCTCTATGTTCTAGAAGAGTCTTCAATATGTTCTGAATACTGAGCTGAAATTTTGTATGTCTTATTATCCTCAGACTACTGTCTAATATAATCGGACAATCCAAACACTTGAGGACATGATGAGAGAATACTCAATTGACTTCAAAGGAGGATGGGATCAACATCTTCCTATGGTTGAGTTCTCTTACAATAATAATTTCCACTCAAGAATCTAAATGGCTCTTTATAAATCCCTTTATGTGAATAGGTGTAGAACACTAGCATGTTGGGATGAATTTGGGGAGCAAAAATTCCTAGGTCAAAAAATGGTCGAAGAAATGGTGGAGAAGGTTAAGACCATCCAGCAGCACATTAAAGCTTATCAGATTTGATAAAATATCTATGTTGATAATCATCAATGAGACCTAGAGTTTGATGTTGGAGACATTTTATTCCTTCGCATATCACTATGGAAGAGGGTTATGAGATTTCGGAAGAAGGGAAAGCTTAGTAAAAGGTACATCGGCCCTTTTGAGATCCTTGATCGCATTGGAGTAGTGTCCTATCAACTAGAACTCCCACTGAACATATCTCAAGGACATGATGTATTCCATGTGTCACTCTTGAGTAAGTACATATATGGCCCATCACATGTACTCAATAAAGAGGTGGTACCATTGGAGAATGACCTCTCCAATGAAGATAATCCGGTGAAGATATTAGATCATAGGGAAAAAATTCTACAAAATAAGACAATGCCCCTCATTAAGGTGTTATGGAGAAACCACAAGTATAAAGAGGCAATGTGGGAATCAGAGGAAGTGATGAAGCAGAGTTACCCTTATATTTTTTAGTATTGGAAAAGGAAATTTGGAGGGAGAAATTTCTTTAAGGGGGAAGATTGTAACGACCCAAAATTTTATTAATGAAAATTAATATTGATCTAATTAAATGTCTTATTAAGTAAAATAGTTATATAAAACATATAAAGTACTTTGGTTTTATGTTTTTGTATTTTAAATTACCATTAAGAATTGTTACCATTGCTAATATAGTTGTTGAACAGTGATCACATGATTAGTATAAATATACATCTTTAACATATCTAATTTACACAGAAAAAGGAAGCGATGGCCCCATTTAGAATAATTGCTCCATATGAAGCCCATTTGTTGGATCTCATAAAGGAGGTATCATCACTGAGCATTTCTCTTTACCAAGCCCAATCCAAGCTTCCACATGTTAAGCTTGAAAGAAACCGCCTATGGGAGAAGTGGAAGTTAATAGAGATTACCACACAGGCGATGTTATCCTAGCCACTCCAAGAGTCTATCACCATCGAACACCTTACCCTTAGGTATCATGCGGGTGCTATAAGGGGTTATTTAATAAGACCCTAGCACTATTATTATGTGCATTATTTTTGTATAAAGAACATACATTCATTTTATTATTGTTACTTTGAAAATGTTTTTTAAATCACAAATAGTATTTAATATTCAATTAAGAAATCTATTTTGATGAATTAATTTATTTTTGAATTAAATAATATTTTAATAAAATATTATTACTAAATTACTTTTTATTAAATATAAATGATCATAGAATTTTTATACAATTGTAATTTTTATTAAGGTTAGAAAGTTGTTTTTGTCAAAACCCATGAGTTTTTTATAAATGTCGGTTTTTATTTTAAAAGTAAAAATTCACATATTTAGAAAATTATCTAGATAAAATTAATATTATTTTTGGATTTAGGATTTCAAAATTATCTAATTATAAATTTTTCATAATTTTTTGAGATAGTCAAATTTTTGGCTAAAAATTATATACCGTTTAAATATATAATGTGTTTTATGACATCATAATGACCCAATAGTGATGTAATAAAATACCATAAAAGGTATATTCAGAAAATATATGTTTTACCTTTAAAATAATGTGATTTTAGATTTTTTTAATTAATTTTACAATGCCATAGTAGACCCTCCAAGACTTATAAAATATTTTAACATTTTAAAATGATTTCCTTGAGAGTGTGACTCACATACACTTAAGCAACCTAATATTTTATTATGTTTGGACATTGGACTTATAAAATAATTTTTTTCAATATAATTTTTAAAAAACCATGGGCAAAAATCATGGTACGGTTTGTGGTTTTGATTAGTTTAATGTGTAGTGTCCAAAACCTAAATAATAAATAATTCTCTATCCTTTCCAATATAAACCCAGTCAATCTTCCATTATTATTCACACAAACCATTTAGTGTTAGACCAATCTCTTCCCTAGTATCTTTATAATCCTCCCAAGGCTCCCAAATCTCCCAATAAGCCTCTCTCAATAATCTTACAAGCCTTTGAGATTAAACGTCCAAGTAAGGGATCCTCACTTTCCTTCCTTCCTTATTTATGTCCAAGTTTCCTTATATTGTTATGCCCTTTTATTTTCAATTAAAAATGTTGGGGTATAATTTCACACCTCCCATATACTACCCTCCTTGTTTTTTAATGATGATAGACCCCTTTATCTCTTATTAATTCCTCCCATGTACACCCATTACCATGCCGAAATTCCGTAAGGGATTTCTCTCTCTTCATTTACATTCAAGAAATTATTTTATATTAGGCATCTAAATTACATTAAATATGTTGGTATATTATTTTACAGGACCCTCTTACTGTCCATTTCATGTATAAATTGTTATATACCCCTTTCTCTCTCATCAACCCATTTTACAATTTCTATTTAACGTTGTTATGCAGCCGAAGTTACACCAAAATTTCAATGCCAAAATCATATTGTAAGTGAATACCTTACACATTTCTCTATTAAGGGTATTCACATTTATGCACGTGTACTTGTTGATTGATTACTTGCATTTATTTATTCCACATATCTTATTCTTGGAATAAATTATGATGTTTAATGAATCCATATTGTATGATCTATGTGGCACACTTATGCATGAAATGAAATGCTTAAAAAGGGTGCGCCCTGATAGTGCTCCAATGAATTCAGTAAAGAATAGTATCCTGATACGTCATGTGAAATTGGTGTTGACTCATGATAATTAAGGTTAAATTAGGGTTTACTCATTCTAATTCAAGTGCAATGAGGTTTTACTCATGATCCATGTGCAATGAGCATTGGATCATGCTGATATCATGCTAAATGTTATTTCCACATTTCCATGTTATGACAATCATTCTATATCATGCCTTTATGTTCATGTTTCTCGTATTCTCTATTGATATGACTATTATATAACATGTATTTTATTCATCATGTTATTCCTTTTTTACTCCCTTATTTGGCTTTATAGCTCACCCTTTTCTTATGTATGTCCTCAGGTTATCCCATAAAATTCTATGTATGAAGGAATGTAGTGGTAATGTAAAACAAGTTTTTAATAAAGAAATTGTATTCTATGTACGAAGTTGTTATGTAATGTTCTTATTTTCCCAATACACTAGACCTATATATCCTCAGAGTTGTATTAAGTGCATGTTTATGTAATAAATCATGTTTAATTGTGTAATAAAATTAGGGTTGTTATAGTGAAACTTTTATTACTTTATTTTCCACATCTCTATTTGGGTATTCTTAACCTTAATAATTTATTAGTTAAAATATTATAGAGCATGTAGTTTTTCTATGAAAAAATTTATTATAACATCATCTTCACACAAAATCCTCAACAAAGCTACTTTTATAAGAGTCAAATTTTATTCATAAGATTTTAATGATTGATCCTCAAGATCATTTATTTTAGTGAAGGTTTCACACTTGTTTTTTTTATGAAAATGTTCTTAATTAATTTCACTCTCTAATTATAATAGTATTTCAAGTTCTTTTATTCTTCTAGATTCATCTTCCAAATGAGAGTTCTTGACTTTATCAATAGTATCTAATGCATGGAATCATTCCTTAACAACTTCATTTATAACAAAATTCTAACAAAAAATTATCTATAATACCTCTTCTATGAGGTTAAACTTTTATTGAGAAAGTAAAACTTTTTATTCCATTCCATTAATGAGTTTAGTAAGAGATTTACACTCCCAAATATTATTACCTACTGCATTCTCTAAATCATCATGTTTTGTATTTATTTATTATATTTCCCCCCATTGACCCCTAATATATATAATTATATGTCAAGAAAATTCAATAGGTACATTTATCATGTAATATTTCATTTTATAGTAAAAATACTCAATTTTTTTCACTTAATCATTCTCATCACAACTTGAGTAAGATTTTTTTAGGATTAATTTGCTCATTTTCACATGAATTATTACCAAAAAAATTAACTTTCGATTGTTTTGGATCCCCCTTCTATTGTTTTAAAGGGACTAAATTCTACTACTTCTAATATTATTTCTTCTTCTAGTTCTTTAAATTTTTATCTGAAACTGTCATATTCCTACAACCAGATATAACTTGTATTTTCTTCAACTTGGGCTTAACTTCATTATCTTTTAGATAAAAACGTCCTTTGAGATATGAAAATATTCACTCCATATAAAATATTTAAACATATCAAGGAATTGAAAACTTATGTATCTAAATAGAGGTAACCATGGATCTTATACTAATTGATGTTCCTGGATAGATTATACATTTTCTCTAAGAGGGGGATGAATAAGGTGTTACTATATTTTTGTTGAATTTTTTGAACTTAAATATAATCCTTTCATTAAGTTGATTGAACTTATACTATATGTTAATATGTATAAGTTTTTAGAAACTCACCCTCAACACTTCTCTATTATATTATGCAGATAATATAAACTAAACATCACACAGGTATTTTTACAAGGTTTGGCCTCAATGTGAAAACCTTCATCCTTGTTAGGTAAACCCCCATTGAGTCATAGACATCCACTATATAAATAAGTAAATATAATTATAAAACTCTCATAAAGATCCTTCTATATCCCGATAGGTAATTATACTCCCCTGGTTATATTGTTTTTCAATTCCTCCAAATCCAAGAAAATGTTAAACCTTTGAAATTATCTTACAAACATTGTCTAAAATCTCTGTCCAGTACCTATCAGTCTAGTATGTAGCATTATGGTTCATTTATTTCTAATGCGCATTAATCTAAATTAATTATGTTTCTTTTTAGCGCACCTCAAATCTAAGAACCTCTATATAGTTCCTTGATCTTTTACACCTCTATCTAGTAATCTTATTTCATATGGTATTTCAGATAATCTCTATCTGATAATATTTCTCTGGTACTCCTTTATTTGTTTCAAATCTATCTAAAGTGCCTATTATTCTTTAACCAAGTGGATCTGTGGTTGGTAACCCATTCTTATTTTTCAAAACTTTAGTACTTTGGATCCTTCTTAGCATATGCAACAGCTCATATAACTTTTTCTGGAAAATCTTCATACGATGTGACTCCATCTCGTGCAACACTAAATTCATCTGGTACGACTCTATCTTGTGTGCCTTACACTCTATCAGGTACCTCTTTCTAGTACACCTCTATCTAATACCTTTATCGAGTGCCTCTTCTTCAACCAGCAGAACCCTTGGTTGAAAACTCACGCACCACTTCTTACAAACCTTTCAAAATTTTATCTCTCTCACACACACATGAACAATGTACACTTATTTTTATACTTTAAACCCTTTAAATAATAATTATTATAAAATAAAATTTTGGAACCCAAAAATATAATTTCACATGTTCATGCACAACTCCAATTTTTTGGATGCCTCTTAATCATTATATAATATTCTTGAATCTATATGAAAAAATAAGACTTTCTCCAAACATCCATGGTTGAGGAATTTATAAAGTTCATATAAATATAATTAGAATTAAATTCATTTAATGTATATCTAGTGTCTTCATAAAAATAACTCTATCAGCTATTGTTTTATTTAACTCCCATACTTTCGGTCTACATTGTTTGATTAACTCAACCTGGTAACCTAATTCTTTCGCCATTTGGTGCTCTGAGAATGACTTTTATATCTGATGGTTTTCACATATGTTCATTAGAAATAATATATATGTTGATTTTTTATATCTCTATTTATCCATCTTGTGTTTGTTAATACTTCATACAATACTTGGATCAAAATCTTGGTCATGTACATCTACCTGGAATAATTCATATGATGACATCATATTTATCTATTTGATTGTCATATATCTGATGGATCTTTAACTAGTCAAGATGATTTGAAAAACTCATCCTTGTGTCTTCATTGATTGTTACCTCTCTCTATCTAGTGTACTTCATTCTTCCATTAACAATACAACTTCTAAGATTTATATATCTAATCACCTTCATCATTCTTCCTCAAACTTCTCAGTTTGATGGAATTTAAAATCTTTTATCAATTTTAATTTGGTATATAAAACTTCAGGACTTTAATCTATCTGATAAACTTCATACATCCTTATTTGATGTAAATTTTTACTTATCTATCTCATAGCCTTCACAGTTATCTTCTTAAACTAGAGCAATGACATCTCTCTCTGGTCATCCTTTTTATGATGAGAAATTAAGAGACCATGCTTTGTTTAATATGATCTCCATGACTTAATATTTTTGAACATGTACATATTGAAAATTCAACTATTTATAATTTTAATACATAAAAAACTTCTATAAAAAAACTTCTTAAGACTTTGTTCCATTGACTCATTTTGTTGGGCTTCATTCTTGTTTGTTTGATCATCCACAACTACTTCATCATGTCAAATATTGAAATTTGTACAACCATAACTCAAAAATTTTATAGTCGACTTTGACTTCTCACCAATTTTCTAACTTATAAAAACATGGCTATAATCATTATTATCTTTATGATGATAGGAAATTGGCAATTATAAAAGCAACTTATGAATTTTTAAGAAAACTTTCATAAACTTATTCAGTATATCTCAAGTAAAATTTATTATTCTTCTTTATCAACTAGAATGTAAGGTGTTGATTACCTTACACTCATTTGGAATGAGACATAGTAAATTTATCAAACTTTCAGTGAGGTTCAACCTTCCTAATTATCATAGATTACTTCACTATTGTTCTTATGATGGTTTTTCCTTCAGGGTTTTATCCTTAAACAGATCTTTAATCTCATTATCTCTTGGCACTTACTTCTTAAATTTATAATGTCTTAGATAGGGATTCTATATCTTATAAAATTATCATATATTCATCATTAGTTTTATACTAAACACTTTCCTTGGGAACATTTTCATATGGAATTTTTTCTTACAAACTTTCCAGGGGAAGATTTTCTTAAGGAACCTAAGAAACCTTTTCCATCAACTTAATACTATAATTTACTATATTATATTGATAAAAAATAAAATATGCCTACATCATCATCCAATAGGATCTACATATTCTAGGTCACAAAGGAATTAGATAAAAAATGACAAAAGGAGTCTTAGTCTCGACTCATGTTCTAAATATGAATGGGTACATCAATGATTTAAGGAATATTTGTCTCATATACGGAATATTATTTCATATATCAATTGATATAAAATATTATTGAATATATTAAATTAATTTATGAGACTAAATGTTTCCTTAAGAAAATATTGGTTATAGGATTCAATTCCATTGTTCTGAAAGATATATGATATTGACTATATAATTTACAAGTGCTCTAAATATAAAGTGACTTAGAGAGAGAAAATAATTTAGGTTTAGAGATTGAATGTTCCTTTCAAGTAATCGAGAAAAGGATTTATTTCATTGATAAATGGGATTCTTTAATCTTGTATAAACTCATCATAATATGTGTATTTTATCACTTTTTCAATTATGAAGAGAATTAAAATAATTATTGTTATATAAAATGGGATAATGTGTTTTTGATACACATAGTTATGATTTATTCGATTCAATAAGATGATTTAATGGTACACTTAAAAATGGATTATTTTGGTTAGATAATTTATCCTATTGTCATCTATGGAAATTTTCTGACAATATGATTGAATTAGAAGAACTTTTACCTAATATTCTCATAGTTTGGGGAATATATATAAACTAGGTATATGATTTCTTGGTTATACAGTACTATATAGATATTACAAGTAGGTAGATGTTTAAACTGTAAGAATAAATATTGGTTGAAAGGCTTGAAAATTTTTCCTCAATAATACAATAAAGGTCCTTGAAAACTAGGGTTTTCATGAAAGAAGAGTTATAATTCAGAAGATGAAGTGAATAGTTACTATATCAAGAATTTTAATGTAAAGGATTTAATCAATCTCAAATAAAATTAATTAAAATATATGTATATTCATCTCATTTATATTAAGTTATAAGAAAATATGTTCAATAACAAGGAGTATTTATGAACAACATGTGATGATTAATTGAACATATGGTTTATAATTGATTGCCCTACTGTTGGTGGTGGGGTGGTAAGGTTTTGGGGGGTGAGGGGCAGGTCGTGGGGTCAAGTCCATGGGCTTACAATTTACATGTAATTTTCTTCTTTGCGTGTGTGCCGCTTTCGCGGTTATACCTAATTTTTATATGTGTAAAAGTATTTATCTAGAGTGTTTATCTAGATATTTGTCAAAAATATAAGGGAATGTGCTCTCACCTCATGTAAGTGGTATATTTTAATAAATTATTATTTAAAAACCATATATGATATGGAAGAACTAGTTTATTTGTTAAATTTTCTTACTAAAAAGGAAATAAATATTATTTCAAAACAAAGTTTTTTGTATCTAAAAAAGATATTCTAAAAAGAATATAATGACTAAGAGGCTAATGGGAGTATGTTTGGACTTGAAGAAGCTCAAATTTTACAAATAAAACATTATTTAAATATGAAGTTAAAGTGGTTTCCACTCTATATCCTAAATATTTTAGGATGTGTGGAGGTATAAAAAATTTGTAGTGTTCCATTTAGTTATCATTTAGAAATAGAATATCACTATTTCATAAAGGATTATAATAGTTTAAAATTGAAGTGTTTTTCACTCAATACCAAAAAAGAATTTACGATATGCGATGATAAAGAAAAATGTAAAGAGTTACATTTAGTTATCATAAAAAGTGAAATAAACTATTTTTAAGGATTTTACCACTAAAAAATGAAAATTGAATTACACATGATATATTAAAAGAGTTTAGGTTATGGAGGAAAAGGGAGATATAAAGAGTTACATTAGTTAGCATAATGTAGTTGTTTTCAATTTATCCTAAAAGAGTTTAGGAGGACTGGTAAACAAAAATATAAGTAGTTACAGTATTTTCAAGGGAAAATATTGATGGAATAGGGTTCCAAGGATGATGATGATGAACTTAGAAATATTTATAGGTAGACAACATAAATTTACACCATAACATTTGATGTTGTGAACTTAAAAGGTTTGAATATGTTCAAGTTGTTGAAAAAATAGGAATTCAGTTCCTAATTCAAAAAATTATTAAAAATATATTTTTCTCACTAAAGAGTATAGTGGGAGGGTTTTTTCAAATGGTTATATATATATATATTATGGGTTTCATATGATGTAGGGTAGTACCAAAACCTATAAAGTGTATAAAATAGAAGGCTGATTAGGAATTTCATCATATATGATATGATAAACTGATGCTTATGTTGGTTTTGTTAAATATTCTTAAAAATATTAATAATATTAAAATGTATCATATTTTAGGCTATCTCCACTTTATCATTTTTTAATGTTATATATATATATATATGTATATAAAAATATATATTTCATAAAGAGTGATGATAATATAACCTTCAAAGTATGACATTGAGTTTATCCCTAACCGATCTTCATAATGGAGTATTATAGGTAATGATGAAATGTTAAGGTTAGAGTGAGTAGGATTCTTATTTAGAGATACAGAATACTCTCATGAGGTAAAAATCAAATAATATGTTTTTTTTCATTAGATAACCTACTAAGTATACATCATGTAGTGTCATACAGTTTTCATTGGTATAATAGGGGTGAGTGGATCCTATTTGATTCCCCATTACCTGAGGTTGGTGAGATTATTAGCATGATAACCTTTATACTCTGATACCCTACTTGAAAAATTTTACATATTAAATTAGAAAATATGAGGGGGGTTGTGTATGTAGTTGACCATATCATCAATTAGATCTTAACCAATATGGGATTTGTCCTCTCATATGAAGAGTAAGAAATACGGTCCCTTGATTGAGATAGATTGAGGAGTGTGAATCCAAACCTAGATATTATATATCTATCTAAATAAGTGATATGTTATGTGTTTATACATATGGATTAATTACATGTGATATATTCATTAATCAGATTAGTCTTCACTCAAAGAATCAATAAAAATGAGTTTCTTATATGGGATTGACATGCTTCATGTCCCATGGTGACTTGATATTTAGTATATAGGGAAATATAATAATTCATGTTGGCATATAATGTAGAATAATTCACATAAGTATATAGAAATATGTGGTTGATAGAGATCACACAAGATACCACTATATCTTGAGTAGCATTGGTGCTTTTCTAGAGGATTGTCTTTGATTAGATATATGGATACAAAGATTTATATTTTTTTGTCAATTTTATAAATGGTCAAGGGGCCACACTTTGTGGTCGACTGAATGTGAATTGAAATTAATATAGATAGATACTCTAGAATTATTTTATAGTTAATCCAAAAGTGTTTTGGATGGGTATTCACATGGTATTTAATATTATGTGATATAAATTGAAGTTAATGATAGATTTCCAAAAGTATTTTGGAAAATATCCTAAAGGGTTTTTGGATATGATATTATGAGTTATTTTATATGATACAATATAAGGTGTAATTCCACAAAGTATATTAGGATTTAGTTTAAGAGTGATATTGATAGGTATATTCCCTAAATCCATAAGCATGAGATGTATATATCTACTGACTTCATGTGATGCATGGTTATATCAAGTGAATTCTGTATTCATTCCACCATCTTCAATAGTTAAGGAATATTTCCAACATGAGATTTATGGAGACTTCACTTGATCCTCCTATCCATTTGGATATCATTTAATGGGGAGTTTCATGAGATAGAACAAACTAGGAGTCACATCTATGTATACGAAACATGATCTGGATGAAGCAACATTTGTTGGAACCAAGGATATTCTTTGATAGAAATGGAGTTTGGTGTGTGTTTTTTTGTCAATCCTCACATGTAAGATCTAGGAGTTTTCAATGAAAGGGATCTTATAGTTCAAGCTGACAACAATATTTAAGGTGATTTCGTTTCCCAGTGTTTGCCAAATTTTTGGGGTCCAAAATTTAGAGGATGGATTTAAATGAAAAAAGTGGTTTTTATTGAAGGTTGTATGAAAATATGGCAAAATCATGAGTTTCATGAAGATGGGTTTTATGAGTTGTGTTTCATGAAGGATTAAAGAATTCGGACAGTGTGCTCCATGATTACGACAGGCATCATGAATGAAGATGGTGTTCTCTATGATTTTGGGAATTAGAGATTCACAGTCATTGACAGCTCTATGATTAAGATGAGTGCCGCAAAGGGTTTTGAAGAAAATCACTGTGATTATGATGAGCATCGTGAATGGAAAATTTCTATGGTGATCCACAAAATGAGGTATGGCGCGAAGATGTTCTTTAAGGATCTAGAAAACGTGCTAGAGGTGGTGGAGCTTCATGAATGGATGAGTCTATAAATAATAGGATACCCCTATTCAATGCAAATGAAATTTTTCCAAGTAAAATCTGAAATCACTCTAATTTCATGAAGCAAAGGGAGATCTGTGAAACTCGGTTTCTATGTGAGCTTGAGCATCGTGAAAATACTTTATGATTCTTGAATGATTCTAATGTGTTTGGTTAATAAGTGCTTCGTGATGATGGGTTATTCTGCATTGAATTTTTTAGCATCATGAAGGATAATTTTTCATGAAGATAGGGTTTCTTTGGGAAGGGAGTTTCATCCATGAAGGCAAGTGAGATTCACGAAGGAGCTTTGAAAAAGGGAGTTTTGAATGTCAATTTTTTAAGTAGATAACGATTTAAAAGTGCATCAACTCCAGAATTTGGTGAAAGAAGATTCTCATGATAATTTGGGGACAAATTCTTTAATTCCAATCCATTGAAGTGACCTTCAAGTCGATAAACTGATTTATACTTCTCTCAAAGCAGTGAGAAAGGGGGAGTCGACCGAAGTGATCTGAGGGATGTTGTGTGTTATCCCTAAAATATTGTAAAGGTAGTGCACCTAGAACAGAGTGACTATGTCAAATATACTATATTTCACATCTAGTGAAGATTATTGGATTTAGGTATGACCAAAAATCTATCGGTGTATGCACCTTGGACTAGCCCTTAGTAGTGAACCAAGTAAAAATATTTGGTTGCCTTGTTGCGTTTGAATGTTTTAATTGTTGCACATTACCATTAGACAGGTGTAATGAGTTTTTGCCAATGTGGGAACAAGATCCTTCACTTTAGGAAGAAAAAGTTGACACCCTAATTCACTCCTCCCCTCTCAAGGTGTTTTGAGGTCCTTCAAAATTTACTCATGCGTTATAATGAATTAGTAAATAAAATATCCCAAGTATTAACCTTAAATATTATAGATAATATAGTCATATAAGGGATGTTTGTGTGGTGATTCAATCATTATTGGTCAAAAATACCTTGTACATGAATAGTCACTTTATCCTTATATTTTACTTTAGAGTCTTTAGAAGGCTGTGGGTGAATGATTGAACCCATCCAATCCATAATCATAACAGCACAATGATTCTCCTATGATTTATTACCTCCATAGTCTCATTAACATTAATGGTTTCATGATCCTATGAAACTTGATCATGAGAACCTGACTCAAGCTTTAGAAATTCATGACTCAACAAAATTGGGTCATCCATCCACTCCAATGGTCATGCCACCAACTCATGTCAATCTCACTAAGTGAATATTCCCTCAACACTCTACAAATTCATGTCATATCACTAAACCCAATCCATTCACAAGACCACTCATAACCCAAGAATCATAAAATAGCCAAATCATCTAAAAACAATCTATTTACCCTGAATTCAACCTCCTAGGGTTACCACCGACCATCTCATTATAAACTACACCGATAATCAATCAGGCTAGGAATTTGAATGACCATACCTTCCAAAACTGGTCTTGATACTGAAAATAGCCCAAGGTATCCATATTCCCTTCTTAAACCCATACAAGGGTATCCCAAAACATAGGGTAAATAAGCCCTGAAAACTCTCAAGTAATCCTCCCAAACTCTACCACACACTAACAGCACCTCTTATGCATTGGTCTCAAAAACAAACATTTTCCCATGATCCTAATTCTAAAATAACTTACATTCACGGTCTAAACCATATCTCATTTTACCCTTGATTATAAAAACTCACTAAATCACTACCATGGGGAGATTTATCTCTATATAAGGGTCTCACACCAATTCCTATAATCTAAGTCTCACATAATCCATAAATCATAGGAAGAAAACATGCTCATAGATCGAGACAAATGGAATCTAAAGTGCCAAGATAAACCACCCAATCAATATTTCACACACTGGATAATATAATCTACCCACTCTCTCAAGCCAAGAACAACCCACAATATTCTATAATAGTCATGTCACATCACAAACCCAAGAACAAAATTGAAATAAAAACCATAATAGGCATGAAATTTTGTTATCATATACACCCCACATAATAAAGGTCTCAAAACCCAGGCTCTCTCATTATCCCACATTTACAATTCACAAGATCTTGTCATGTACACTATGACCAACATCAAAACACAACTCCACTAAACAAGATTTCCAATATTAAAACTTATGAAAAGTGATAATATGTCCAATTCCTCAATATACTCCTCATCCCACTACATAGTCATATCATATAAATCATTTTCTCTCAACATCCTAAAAAACATAAGGTCAAATACCAATTACCCATTAGTTCCACAACATATATATATATGATTCACAATTATTCTCTTTAATTTTAAATTAACCATAATTTTTCACAATAAGGTGTCAATTAAATGAAATTTCAAGTAAACTTTGTAAAGGAAAATGATTTATAAGTTATACAAAGAATTTTATTTATATAGTTCCATTGAAAAATAAAAAATATGTTATCATGTAGTTTAGTTTTAACAATTTTCCTTGACCAAAACTTTTCACAAATGATGTTCGGTAAAATGAAATTTCAATTAAAGGTTATAGAGTAAAGAACTATAGAAGTTGTAATTGGCATATAATTTAGCTCAGAACTTGTAATAATCGTGAAAAAATATCACATTACATTATTTTATCCATTTAGAGGATAGGTTAATTAATATGTCACCAAACACTTATATAGGAAAACATTGTATAAATGGATACATAGTCTTTAAATAACTGACCCATGTCACAGTCTAGGTAAATAATCACAAGCTATCACACAAATGAAATGTGAATCCTAATTTCCTAATATGATGCAGATAAACACTCTCTCATTCCACATGATCCAAGAGATAAAATACTATAAATTAATAACCTCATAATTATATGTATCACTTAGGGTGAAATAAGTCCAATAATAAAAGAAATCAGCATGAATAGAAATCTCATCCCGAGAAACATGGCATTCCCTCATATGTGGGGTGGCTAGTCTAAGGAAAAAGTTCCATGCCATGTCCCAAAACAAATCCTATCTCCCATATACCTTTCCAAAATAGTAAAAAGAAGATTTTCTCTAATGCCACAATTTATTGTCCTTCTACCCTGAACTAATAATCATTTCCCAGACCAATAATCACCATTATACCTTAGGTTACCTCCCCATACACTAAATATTTATGAATAGTAGTGGGCATCTAAGGTGGAATTGTAGGGAGACAATACCCCCATTATCATAGTGGAAACAATAGTTTGAATAATAAACAATCATATATATCCATATAGATAAAAAACAAATACTTAAGAAAAAACTGAAAAATAATCATAATAAACCATGACATAACAAATTAATGGTACTACATGTTGGTAATGAAAACATCAACAGTATATAATATACAACATCTCAAAAGACTAAAATAAAAAAGTGGGGAAAACACTAATAACAGTCTTGTGTCTTTCCTCAGACCAAATCCCACGTTCTTCATTCTAGTAAGACAATCATCAAGCATCGGGCCTTACTCAAATCTAAAATTTCAACCAAGTAGCATCTTATCAAGTACCCAAGTGACACGGTGGAATGACCATGGTGTGAGTACAACTTATTAGGACACCAACAAAGGAATCCCTAAATATAACCAGTCTGATAACCAATAATGTTAGAGATCCATGGTGACCCTTGAGATTAGACTATACCACTATCAATCCTTAGGTTCATGACACTGATCTATGGTGACTTAGGCCTTAAACACATAAACTTTCCTGATTCTTATCATTATTTTCTAAAAACTACAATAGAATGATCTAGAGGTCTGTTGTATTTGTAAGATTATACATATAAATACATAAAATTAATTATAAATACATTGTTTTTATTTAATACTACATATAGTTCACTTAAATTCCATATATATTTTAAAGCTATATAGGATATCCTAAGAAAATACATAAGGAAAAGGATGAGCTAGAAATTTCACTGAGGGAATAAATATGGAAATAAAATCATAACATGAGAGTCAAGATAAATAACACGATATGATAAATTGGATGATCATAAGAATGGATAAATGGAATAAGTAAATGATATAATGATATCATAAACATGTGGAAACAACATAACACATGATATCATAAACATAATTAAATGGTCACCCCCAAGACTATCATCATAAAGTGGACAAAGTCCCATATTGGATTTGGTTCACTCCCTAATCCCTTACATAACTACTCATGAGAAATAAATCTTTTAAAAATGATTGGATAGATATATAATTATATTACCACTCATCACATAAGTTAAAATTGTAAATATGTGTTCCTCATTAAGAAAATACACCATAAAAAATCATAAGCTTGATCAAACTCATGAGAAGGAATCAGGTTTCTTAATTATGATTCAAGGAATATTTGAAGGCTAAATCATAAGGATCCCTAAGTGAATAAGGAATAAAATATTTTTTATGTTCATATTTGATGTAATTCCCTAACCCCAAAAGCCTAGAGCAAGTGCATTACCTATTACATTGGAATGATTAATAGGAATGAAATCAAGAAGTAATGATCAGTTTAATAGTCATGAAGAAACTAGATACAAACATTAAACTCAAATTACAATGAGAAAGGTAACAAAATACAAAACATAACAAAAACTATTAAACTGAAACCATGGGAACTCAATAAATAGTCTCATATTCATAACCTATTGCAGGTAAACAAATGAAATGGGTGTGCTCAAATGAGCAGCAAGGGTTAAAAATAGCAGAAGCATGAATCAATAATAACTAAATCATAAACAAATTGGCATAGTCAATATGGCATGGTGAATAAATGAAAAACACACACCATTAATAAACTGAGAATGAAACTGCATCCATATATTTTTTTTATAGTGAAAAAATCATGGATAGTAATAACTAAAAATGAATAAATAGAATACTTATTAACTGGATATCATTTATCTACACATGATACCATTATACCGTCGAAACAGTTTAAGTATGTGGGTAGAAACCCATTTCATTTTTGGAAACAAACTCGAAGGGTTTGTCGCCAACTGATTTGTCTTGTGAGACTTGTCGATGCATAGAGGGACTATAGATGGATCCACCCATCAACGAAAGTCCAAATAATTCTTTATACATAGTTTTAATACAATTTAAAAATGCTTTTTAAATATTCGTATAGAGTAGAGGATACGGATTAATCAATATTTCCCTAATTAAAACAACATTCCAAATAAATACCGTACGTAAAAGGGTATATGGATTAAGAAAATAATCGTATCCATGAAACCATAATATGGATATATAATATATTTACAATTTCAAATTAAAAATGATCTCAAATGGGAAGTGGATACACCACATAAGAAATATTAGGTTCACAATACCAAGTAAGTCTTAATGAAATGGAAATTGAGACAAATTCCCTTACCATGTTGTAATCAATTGAGTAATATAACCAAAAGTTAATAACCAAAAAATGAATCATAGAAAACCATAAATATAAATAGAATCATGATAATATATATAAAATGGTAGTACACAATACACCACATGCAAGATTATGTAGCGAACAATGGAAATCTTATGGAATTAAAAGTGAGATAAGAAACCCCTTACAAACATTTTTGTATGGTAATGAGTGTTCTTATGAGGGGTTAATGAGAGGTAGATGGTTATCCCATAATTTATATATCATAAGGTCAGTATGGGTTAGTTTCTAAAATATAACCCATAATTAGGAATTAAAAATAAAAGGACACAACATAGGGGGATTCTTGAAAGAAAGTGAAAGAGAGGATCCCTTACCTTCTCCCTGAAGGTGTTCTTGATTGATCTTAACAACCTAAATAATTAAATTTAGATTAATTAATTAATAATTAAATAACCTAATAAACATTAAATTGATATAGTATAACATTATTAGCTTCACTCATGCCCTTTTATGGGTTTAAGAGAATCAGTTTTATTGTTTTGGAAGCATTTTCTTCCTTGGTTTTCATGACCGGTTTACTTGTATTCATGAATGGAAGCTCGTTTGAAATTCGTTTAAACATACAAAATTGTAAATATATATTATTAGTGAAATTATAAATGATATTATAATTATTTTGGGTTACATACCTTGAGTATTACTCATTAGTTAAAAGTTATTGATAAATGCTAGGATTAACTTAGAGGTTTTGTGCAAAATGAACTTCTTTTGTATTATTATTTTGTATTATGAGTTTGTAAGGATTACAAAACATTTAATAAGGTAAAATACATATATTATGATCTTGATAAACCATTAAAAAGTTTTATTATAATTATTTAAGATATTAATAGAAATTGAAAACTTGTCATCCTTGAATGTGATAAATTAACAAATCTCAGACTGTATTTTCATTTTTAGTATAAAAGGTGGGGGAAAAGAGAGATAATGATGAAATATTAAATTAGAATAATAAAATTACATTCCATGTAAATTACTATAATTATCATAGAATTTGGATGTGGGGAGGTGAGTAGATAGAAACAAAATAATGGAACTTGAAAAAGAATTTGAAAGAAAAGAGAAGAGAGGTTCACCTCTTGAGTACTCCTCCTTGAGAATCTTCTTAAGGCATTTTTTTGCATTTTGGTAAGACAATCATGTCTTGGAATTGGGATAGGATCTTAGGGAGATATTTGAGTATAATTTTGGCAAGTATTGAATCTTTAGTGGTGTGGGAGGAAGAGGGGGTGAGGGGTGGTTAATATAGTGGAGGGGAGGAGGGATTTAACATTATTTTAATATTTTTGCTCAAGACTCTGAATAGTATTGATTCATGTGATCCCAAATATTAATAATTTCATTTGATTTCAAACCAAGTGGTCTTATATCATCCATCCATCACCTATGATGTAGTAAATCAGGTATTTAGCATTTATCGTAATTTATCGTATTTTACTATTCATCAAAAAATCAAGAATTTTAGAAAAATCCAAAAAATTTGTCCTAACCATTTTTTTACATGTAGAATCCAAAAATGAACTCCATTTTTCAAAAATAATTTTTCAATATGATAAATTTAATTTCTTAATTAAAAAAATTATTTAATCAAAAAATACCAACACTTGAAATATTCATCTTCATTGTTAAGATGCATAAATTTTATTTATACATTCATGAGTAAGGTTACCATTCAAAAGGGTTATATTACCATTCCTAAGGGTATGTTACTATTCATAATGGTATGTTACTATTCATAAGGGTAAGTTATTATTCACTATAAATTAACTTGGTTCTATCAGACTCCAAATATCACCCTGATCGCAACTGTGTATGTCCATTTTTTAAAATTCAAAACACAAAAGTGGAAAATTTATGTTTAATGGATAATTTATGACTATATCCAAAATAACCAAGTGTTTTTTCAAATAAACTCAGTGCTTTATAAAATATAGGCTATAAATAGAATATATTTAAGAGAAACATGCTATAAAATGTTTGGGGTGTTATATTATTCCCACATTCGGAAATTTTTTCCTCAAAATTTTTCATGTATATTTCTCCTTAAAAATATGTGGGTGGTTCTTCTTCATAACATCCTCAGGTTCCCACATTTCTTCCTCCATATTATGGTTTCTCCAAAAAAACCTTTACTAGACGAGTTGTCCTACTTCTCAATACATGCTTCATTGTGTCAAGAATCTCGATAGGCTCTTCACAAGATTAAAAATCAGGTTTTAGTTCTATTTATTCATAGGCAAGTACATGCATTGGTTATTGCATGTATTTCTTCAACAACGACGCATGGAACACATTATGAACTTTGGAGAGACTTGGTGGCATTGCTAAACGGTAAGCTAAAGCTCTCTTTTCCATAATTTCAAACAATCTGATGTGCCTGGGGCTCAGTTTCCCTTTCTTACCAAACCTTAAGACACCCTTCCATGGAGATAATTTTAGAAAGACATGATATCCTACTTGAAATTCCAAATCCTTTCTCTGGTTGTTAGCAAAACCCCTTTACCTACATTAGCATACTTTAATATGGGATTGTATTTTATTTACCTTTTTTTTGTCTTACTAACTTCATCCCAACAAGTTTGAGTTTTAAACCTATTACCATATAATACTTCATATAGAACCATTTGAATGATATAATGGAAGCTATTATTGTAGTAAAATTCCACCAAAGGCAAGTATTGATCCCACATACCTTGAAAGTCCAGAGATAATGACCTCAACATGTCATCTAGTGTTTTAATAGTCATTTATAATTGTTTGTCAGTTTAGGGGTGATAAGAAGTACTCATATGAAGCGCAGTATCCAAATCCTTCTCGATACTTTTCAAGAAGTTTGATGTAAACTAGGGATCTCGATCAAACACAATCGATAGAGGTGCACCATGAAGTCTTACAACTTCGTTAATATAAAGACTTTCCATGTGTTCAAGTGGTAAATCCTATCTTATAGCAAGGAAATGTGCTGCTTTTGTGAGACGATCATAAATTACATATATTTCATAATTCCTTCTAGGATTCCTTAGTTGTCCTGTGAAAAAATCCAAAGTAATGTCATCCCACTTCCACATAGTAATAGTTAGAGCTTGCATCACCCCTCTAGGATATTTCCTCTCTACCTTCACTTGTTGACAAACTAGACACATTGACACGTAGTCATCAATTTCTTGCTTCATATTATCCCACAAAAAATGTTCCTTCATATCTCTATACATATTTTTTATACCATGGTGTATAGAGAAATTTGAGATATGAGAATCATCTAATAGTTCAATTTTTAGCTCAGGTACTCATGGAACGCATAACATATTCCCAAATTTTAAAACTCCTTCCTCATACACAAAGTCTTACAATCTCCCATCCTTAACATCATTAATTTTATTATGTATATTCTCATCATCATATTGAGATATTTTTATCTTCTCTATTAAATATGGTTTAGAAATCATTTTAAAGAGTAAATATGTTTCCCCTTCCTTAAAAATTCCCATATCCATCTTTAGTAGATATAGGAATATAGGATCTCTCTCAATCTCCATTTGGGTCATAAGTCCATGATCTTTCCTTCTTAATGCATATTCCACCTCTTTTTCTTTTATTATGTGTTATTGTATTGAACAATCATAATATTTGAGTAAATTGATCCATCTCCATTGCCTCATGTTGAGTTCTTTTTGTGTGAAAATGTATTTCAAGATCTTGTGATCAGTATATATTTCACATCTTTCATAGTAGAGGTAATGTCTCCATATTTTCAGAGAAAAGATTATGGCTGCTAACTCAAGATCATGAGTTGGGTAATTTTTCTCATGATCCTTCAACTGCCTTGATGCATAAGCAGTAACTTTATCATTTTTCATAAGGATGCAACCCAGTCCATTCTTTGATGCATCACTGTATATCACAAATCCATCATTTCCATATAGAATAGTAAAAATTGGAGCATTGACCAATATTTATTTAAATTCTTTAAATAATTATGAATATTCTTTCATCCATACAAACTTAACCCCTTTACGTGTGAGCTTGGTTAGCTGGTTAGGTAGTCAGGCGAAATTTTGAATGAAATGTCAATAGTAACCTCCTAATCCAATAAAATTGTGTACCTCGGTTATGTTCATTGGCATGGTCCATTCTTAGATTTCCTTTATCTTCACTAGATCAAATAGGATTTTATACTTAGATACAATATTCCTTAGAAAATAAACTTATTGAAGACAAAATTCACACTTGCTAAACTTCTCATATAATTTATTTCTTCTAATAGTTTTCAGAATAATCTGTAAGTGATTCTCATGGTCTTCATAGATTTTGGAGTATACCATGATATCATCGATAAATACCATAATAAAGTTATCAATATATTACATGAAAACTCTATTCATTAAATCCATGAAAATATAGGGTGCATTAGTCATTCAAAAAGGCATTACTGTAAACTCATAATGCACATACCTGGTTCGAAATGTTTGCTTTGGAATATCTTCCTTCCTCACACACAGCAGATGATATCCAGATCGTAGGTCAATCTTTGAAAAGTATTGTGATCCATTAATTTGATCAAATAAATCATCAATTCATGGAATAGGATACTTATTCTTTATATAAATAGAATTTATTTCCCAATAATCAATGCATAGCCTCATGGATCTGTCTTTATTCTTGACAAAGAGGACAGGGGATCTCTATGGAGAAACACTGGGTTGAATAAATCCTTTGTCACTCAATTTCTCTAGTTATTTATTTAGCTCCACTAATTCTAAAGTGGCAATTCTATAGGGATTATTTTATATAGGTCTTTCGCCAGTAATTAAGTCAATTAAGAACTCAACTTTCCACTCTAGAGGATGTCTTGGAAAATCCCCTGGAAATAGGTCAATTTTTTCTTGCACAATATGTACATATTAAATTTGAATATTTCATTCCTCACCCATAGATATTGGGTTCTCTTCCTCTCCAATAATTTCATTCAGCAGAGCTAAGGGGGTAGATCTAGATAAAAATTATATGCTGGGGTTTCTACTCTAAAAATAGAGGATTCTACACTGTTTTCATAGATTGAAACTTCACTCTTCTTGCAATAGATATTCACATCATAATTTGATATCCAATTTATACTAATAATTATATCAAAGTTTGTTATTTATATGATGATAATGTTAGAAACTAAAGAACGTTTATGTGTCATGAGGGGGGCTGATCTAAAATCCTTTGTTACAATGATACATCCCCTATGATTTTTGACTGACAACTCCTTTATTAAATCAAATTGGACATGTCTAATTTTCTTGGCATACTAGGAAGATATAAATGAATGCAATGATCCATAATCAAATAAATCATTAGATAAGTTTTATTAAGAAATTAAAGTACCTCCCACCACATCATTAGGAACTTCAACCTCCATGGTTGTAATCGCATAAGCTTTACCTTGCTCACGTGGCCTTTTCTAAGGCAAGTTTCCTTGTCTATTAGGACACTCATTTGTATAGTGTCCCATATATCTACAATTGTGACATTTAAAATCATTTATTTGTTTCTTCCCCTTGAATTCATTAGATCTATGACCCTTTTCCCCGCATTTATAGAAGACTTCCATGCATTTAAAGCATTTCCCATGATGCTTCTTTCCACAGTTCTCACATAACGAGAATTGCTTAGTTCCTTTGTTCTTATTTGGTGCTTAAACTTTTCCATGGTTATCAATGTACTGCTTCTTATCTTAGTTTCCCTTGAAAAAAAATTATCTAGAAAACTCTCTCTCTCTATTTTTATGGAACTTAATACAATTTAATCATATGATCAAAAATTTTGAGAATCCATTTCCCTTCAAAGACTCGGCTAAATACCTTTAAACAAATGAATGATCTTGTCTTTGGAGTCATGTACAAAATCTATGGCATACCTGGCTAGTCTTGTGAAAGTAGCTACATATTCTGCAACACTGTCTTCTTTCCTTTGCTTTAAGCTAAGTAATTTCCTCTTCATTTTGGTTCGTTGCACATTAGTGAAATATTTGTCAAATAATATTTCCTTAAAAGTACTCCATTTCATATCTTCTATTTATTATTCCTCCTTGGTATTCTAGATCAAGGACCACCATTAATCATTATCTCCCTTGAGAAAATATACTGTCAGCACTACCTTTTCATTTTCATTGAATCTTAATTCCATGAATACCTTTTCAAGGGACTTGATCTACCGCTCAGCTACCACTAGATTAGTAGTCCCAATAAAAGATAGGGGATTCTGCAGTATTAAATTATCCAACATAGGTGTATCATGGTTATTCATCTCAACCTGAGTAAGTTGTTTGAATATGTTCACGATCTGATCCACTCCAACATTTACTATGTTGACTTGCTCAATGGGGAAATCCCTACATTGTAAACGAGTATTGATTCCCCTTCTTCCATTAGGAAGCATTTCTAAATAACAGCACACACTAAATTAGGTAATGAATCATAATTTATAATCTCAATTATAAAATTACTTAACATAAATTGAAATTATATGCATAGCTAATCTCATAAACATGGTTTCTATGAGGAAAAATTTACATTAAAATCCTTCATAATGGATTGTAAAGAAAATGTGAATTATCATAAGTATATCCCCCAGGAATGTCAAAACAAGAGTGCATCAAGGCCCGTTGTTGTGTACCAGGATACCCTAGGTCAAGCCTGAAACTCCTTATCATAGTTTTCACTCCTAGGTACATCTCTCCCAGAGCCACCTGTACTTGTTTTTTATCCAAACAAGGAATTATTTTCTATAAGGATACACATAATCTATTCCTTTCCAAAATTACAAGATATTATTTTATGTTTATCCTCAACTAATACCTTAGGTATTTGTTCCAAAATCTACATTTTTTAATCTATTTTTTAAGTTTTCTACTAAACTTCCTTTGATACCAACTGTAATGCCTCGACCCTAAAAACCTAGATCCAGTGCATTACCTATTACATTGGCATGATTAAGAGGAATGATACCCAAAAGGAATGATCAGTTTAGTAGTATTGAAGAAACTATATACATACATGAAACTCATATTACAATTAGAAATGTAACAAAATACAAAACTTAACAAAAACTAAAAAACGGGAACCACAGGAACTCAATAAATAGTCTCCTCTTCATAACCTATTGAAGGTAAACAAATGAAAGGGTTGATCTCAAGTGATAAGTAAGGGTTAAAAATAGTGGAATCATGAATCAACAGTAACTAAATTATAAACATATTGGCATAGTCAATATGGCATGGTGAAAAAATGAAAAACACACACCATTAATAAACTGAGAATGAAATTGCATCCATAGGTTTTGTCATAGTGAAAACCTTATGAATAGTAATAACTGAAAATGGATAAATAGAATGATTATTAATTGGATATCATGTATCTGTCATATGATACCACTATACTGTCAAAACAATTTAAGTATATGGGTAGAAACCTATCTGATTTTTGGAAATAAACTCAAAGGGTTTGTCTCCAATTGATTTGTCTCATGAGACATATGATGCATCGAGGGGATATAGAAGGCCCCACCCATCACTGGAAGTCCAAATCATTATTTATGCATATATTTAATACAAGTACAAAATTCCTTCTCAATATCTATATAGATTATAGTATTCGGATTCATCAATATTTTCATAATTAAAACAACATTCCAAATAAACACCGTGTGTAAAAGTGTATATGACTTAAGAAAATAATCATATCCATGAAACTATAATATAGATATATAATATATTTATAGTTTTAAATGAAAAATTATCTCAAATGGTTAGTGGATACAGCACATAAGAAATATTTTGTGCATAATACCAAGTAAGTCTCAATGAAATGAAAATTGAGACAAAGTCTCTTATCACGTTGTAATCAATTGAGTCGTATGAAAAAAAGTTAATAACCAACAAATTAATCACATAATACCATGAATATAAATATAATAATGATAATAAATACCAAATGTTAGTACATAATACACCACATCCAATAAGTTAGTGGTGAACAATGGAAATATCGCGGAATTAAAAGAGAGATAAGAAACCCCTTACAAACATTTTGGCATGGTAATGAGTGTTCTTGTGAGGGATTAATGAGAGATAAAGGAGAATAAAAAAATTTATATATCATATATACAGTATGGGTAAGTGATAAAACATACCCCGTCATTAGGAATTAAAAATAAAAGGACTTAACATAGGAGGGATTCTTGAATAAAAGTGAAAGAGAGGATCCCTTACCTTATGCCCGAAGGTGTTCTTGATTGATCTTAGTGACCTAGATAATAAAATTTAGCATCATTAATTAATAATTAAAATAAACTCATAAACATTTAATTCATATAGTATAACCTTATTGGGTTCATTCATGCCCTTTTTGATGGGTTTAAGAGATTAAGTTTTATTGTTTAGGAAGAATTTTCTTCCTTGGTTTTCATGATCGGTTTACTTGTATTCATGAATGGAAGTTCATTTTAAATGTGTTTAATCATCCAGAAAAATAAATATATATTATTATTGACATTATAAATGCTATTATAATTATTTCGGGTCATATACCTTGAGTATTACCCACTAGTTAAAAGTTATTGATAAACGCTTGGATTAACATAGCAGTTTTGTGAAAAATGAAATTATTTTATACTATTATTTTGTATTATAAGTGTGTAAAGATTATAGAACATTGAATAAGTTAAAATAAATATATTATGATCTGGTTCAAACATTAAAAAGTTTTCATGACTATTCTTGAAGATAGTAATAGAAATTGAAAACTTGTCATCCTTGAATGTGATAAATTAACACATCTTAGACGATATTTTTATTTTTACAGTAAAAGGCGGGGGAAAAGAGATATCATGATGAAATATTACATTAGAATAATAAAATTATAGTACATGTAATTTAATGGAATTATCATATAATTTTTATGTGGGGATAGGAGAAGAGAGCAACAAAATAATAGAACTTGTAAAAGAATTTGAAAGAAAAGAGAATAGTGGTTCACCTCTTGAGTACTTCTCCTTGAGAATCTCTTTAAGGACTTTGTTTTGGTACTTTTAGTGAGACCATAAGGTATTGGACGTGGGTGAGGATATTAGGGAGATATTTGAGTAGAATTTAGGCAAGGATTGAAGCTTGAATGATGTAGGAGGAAGAGGGGTGATGGGTGTTTTATATAGTGGTGGGGAGGAGGGATTTTACATTATCTAAATCATTATTTTAATATTTTTGCTCAAGACTATAAATAGTCTTTATTCATGTGATCCAAAATAGTAATAATTTCATGTGAGTTCAAACAAAGTGTGCTTACATTAGCCTAGCATCACCTATGATGCAGTAAATCAAGTATTCATAATTTATCATAATTTATTATATTTTACTATTCATCAAAAATTCTAGAATTTCAGAAAACTCCAAAAAATTCATCTTAACCATTTTTTGATGTTTAGAATCCAAAAAATAACTCCATTTTTCAAAAATAATTTTCTAAATATGATAAATTTTATTTTTTAATATAAAACAATATTTAATTGAAAAATACCAACACTTAAAATATGCATCTTCATTTTTAAGGTGCCTAAATTTTATTTATACATTCATGAGTAAGGATAAAATTCATAAGGTTCATATTACTATTCCTGATGGTAGGTTACTATTCATAATGGTATTTTACTATTCATAAGGGTAAGTTACTATTCACTGAAAATTAACTTGATTCTATCATACTCTAAATATCACCCTGATCGCAACTGTGTATGTCCGTTTTTCAAAATTTAAAACACATAAATGGAAAAAAAAATTAATGAATAGGTTATGACTATCTCTTAAATAACCAAGTGTTATTTCAAAGAAACTTAGTGGTTTATGAATTATATTCTATGAATAGAATATATTTAAGATAAACATACCATAAAATGTTTGGGATGTTATATTTTAAAATGAAACAAAGGTCTTGATCATTGAGTTCAAAATAGATGTTTTATAAGAACGATATAGGATAATGAGGAATAAAAACATAACACTTGGTAAAAGATTTATGAAATAAGTAAAGGTTATTTTAAAGAAGGAAAGAGGTTGTTGTTTTACATAAAATCATAATTAAACCAATAGGTTTCTCCATAAACAAATGATGTTCTTTATAAGCTATTTATGTTTTAAAAACATTTAACTGGGGTGATGCTCAATGTGAGATAAGAAATGGAAAAGTTACCATAAATCAGGTCTATTAAAATGTTGGAATTTAGAATGGAACTAAAAACATGTATAACCCCAGAAATGAGAAGGGTGTTTAACTAGATATATATATAAGGTAAATATATACAAAAATGTAAGTCGTGCATGAGAATAATCATGAATAAAAGGGAGAAAGGGATAGAGAATATATAATCGACAGGTCAAGAAGTTGGTATAGAAGACATCTTTCTATGTTTTAAAACACATTTTTTGAAATCATACAACATAAAATAGGATAATAAATATTTAGTTTGAAAATAAGAGAACCTAAATATGGTTCTGAAATGAGATAACACTTAATTAGGTTTCTAATTAAAAAGGAGAGCGTTATCGGGAAGGGAAATTATGGACAATGAAGGCAAACTGTCTTTCAAATGGACGGGAATTTTTTTTAACATAGTTTCATTTTTAGATAGTAAAAGAATGAATCAAAAAATAATATATGAATCAAAATTGATCACACAATATAGAAATGGGTAAAACCATATGAAATGAAAGATGAAACCCAAGGATAAAAGTTATAACTTAAGAAATATGGTTGAGTTATGAAATACCTATATATTTTAGGGAAGACATATATCATGGTCTAAAAAAGTTATTTCATGAATAGAAGTTCGGTTTCAAAGTTAAAAATTAATTTATGATATTATTAGTCATGTTTTTAGTATATACACCATAAAATTGAAGATTTTTCAATAACATCAATTCATGCCACAATGAATGGTGATTGAGACGGAACCCTTATGGGTTAAGAAACATTATAATAAAAACTCCTTGAAAGAGGGACAGATTTAAGTTAAATTTAAATTCAATAACTAAATATTATACATAATATTTAATATCCAATTGGTATTATGAATTCCATTTAAAACAAATTATATGTATATAAGAAAATATGTCTCAAATAAGAAAAATTTTAGAAAAAACCCTTACATTAATCCAAATTTGTTCTATGGATGAGCATAACATCCAGAATAATAAAATTAAGTACATTATATTCCTTATTATGAAACCTATTATTCTTTATTTAATTTAATATGTACTATTTATTATCATATTTTATTTATTTATTATATAGTTTTCTTGCCTAGGTTTGTTATTTGAGCTTATTCAGTCTATTTTTTCATAAATCCTTCTATATATTGATCATGGAAGAAATAAAAGTAAATTAGTTTCATAATATTCAATATCTTAATAGTGTTTTGTAAATAATTTTTATATATTCAATATATTTTTAAATCCAACCATGATGGGTGGTGATGAAAAATTAAACTCATTACTCATGGAGTTGATAGTTCTCACGTATACAAGATTCATGTTTCAATTTCTCAATGAATAATATGGAAAGAAGATAAATAATAATTTGAAATTTCATAATCATATATATTATATATATACTATTTATTCATTCATTATATCCTTTTTATCTTCTATGAATGGAAGTTATGAAAAAACCAAAGATGTCGCTTTATGGAGGTGGTAGTCCACGCAACACACTAATGACACATTTGTTTCTATTAGTGGATAGATAGGAATAAATAATGGTTATTACATTAATATAATAACATATTAGTATAATAATGATACTTTTTTCACTATATTATTATAGATATAATATATTTTTAATATAAATATTAAGTAAAAAAATTTATGAAGAAGGTAATACTTATATTGGATACTTAATCTTCTCTTATAGATTTCCCTAGAAGTGAAGGATTTAAGATAGAATCAAGATAATATGGGATTAATGATTAGAAAATTAATTCTAGGACAGTTATTTTGGGTATATATTCAAGTGAAATTATAATTCTAAGTTTAACCATATAAGGGTGGAAGCGATCTACTTTTATAAGTGAAGAAAAGGACCCTTTCGAGAATACCCTTTACACTTCCCTGATATCAATATGTTATTCATTCATTAATGAATACAAAACTTTGTAATAATAGAGTTTTGGGTGATATTTGGTTGATACATACTCATACATTACTTTAGACACAAGTTTTAAACATGTTTAGGGTCTTTTACAAATGGTTTTTCCATTTTAACATTTTTTATTTTTACCTTGGTAACTCCTTTTTCACTAAGTGATTTATATTTAATTTAAAATATAAGGTAACCCATATTATAAGATTTTTATGTTTTGAAAATAAATTTAATATACATTTAAACTAATTCAATTTATAAATATGAGAAAATTAACTTTTAAATTTAGAAATTTATAAAATATAAAAAATATTTTTATAGAAAAATGAGTTTTAACCATCATTTTTTCTTTAATCATGTTTACTACTGATTATCAATTGAATGAGTTTTGATATAAATATATATATTTTTTAAATCAAATTATAGATATAATTTAAATTATATCAATTTTATTGATCAAGGAAAAATTAGATTACATTAATAAAATATTTTTTTAAACTGTTTTACCATTATTGAGTAATTAACACTACTCATAATATTATTATCATTATATATAAAACAAAAAAATTAATTTTTAGATAATATTAACATATTCGATTAAAATATGAAAATATATATATTTAATTCCTTAGAGTGATAAAGTCTAATTTTATTAATATAAGCACGTAAAACAGTTTTGACTGTGAAATATTACTTGAGTTTCAAAAAACATTAACTTTTGTTTCATGATTTAAACAAATGATATTTAAATTTTTTGTATTACATATTAAATATAAACATTTTATAAACTTTTATTTCATTCATTTATTATAAAATTGATAGTTTTTATCAAAATCAGAATTTTTAATTTTCACCTAAAAATATATTATTTCTTTAAAATCACACCCAAAAACATGATAATCAAATTTTTATGTAATTAATAAAAAAAATGATGTTTATTTTATAAAATTAAAATTATAAAATTTATATATTTTACTTTTAAATGAGTATTTTAAATTATAAAAAAAATAGCTTTCATTGAAAAATAATATTTTTAAACATTATATGTCCTTAATATTATTTCATATCGACTTATAATTTAAGTGATGATAATATATTAGTTAATATATAATAATATTATAAGGTTTTAAATTATTTTATTAGGAAAAAATATACAATACTTAATAAAATATTTCTTTAAAAATAAATATTACTTTTATACTAAATATTCTTTGACAAATACCATTAATTAATTATTATATTCTAAAATTTATTTTTTACCCCTCCATTGATATTGAAATATTTATTTGAATCATATATATACATCATATCATATTTTAATAATTATTATTATTATACCTAATGTGTAAATATATATATATATATATAATATTTTAATATCATAATTTTATTTCATTGTGGGTTAAATTATTTTAAATTTACCATGTAAAAATACCTCACTTAGGTATACCTATAGGATATATAACCAATTAACATAATTGTAATAATTATATTATATATTATTATAATTACAATGACCGTATTTTCAATGTTTATATTTCATTCCAATATTTATAGACTTTGTAATGTCCCAGCCCAGGTGCCATGTGACGGTGCCCCGAACCAGTCGGTCACATGACCACAGGCGCGCCTCCTCATATGCCAGAGGATGATGACTGGCGACAAGGGTCTGTTATCGATCATGGGGATACTATACCCTCTTTTTTTATTTTATCAGAGTAATACACCAGCGGAAATAAATAAAAAATAGTGGAAGCATATATTTATAACCATAGACAAAACCAATATCACAATATGGCCAGAATTGGAAATACAATATCAAAAATGAATAATAAATATGTCATGCTAATGTACATACCAAGTATCAAATGCAACTATAAATAAAGACACCAATATCTCCCAAGTGGGTCTTGAACCACGTCTGGTTCCCTCACCATGATCCATCCCAATCAGCCCTCTAAAAAAGGATTTTTTTTCCTTAACATGTCCTGAAAATATGTAATCTATTCAGGTATCGATTGGGAAGCCTAAGTAGAGCATGAGTATAACTTAGTAGACCGCCACCAATGACATCTGAAACAAATCCAGTCAATAATATTGTATGCAGTTGTATAAATAATAAAATAAAATTAATAAAGTAAATTTTTTACATTTATTGAATAATCCTTTATTTAACTGCATAAACCCATGGATTCCTGAGGACACCCAAACCTCAATACCATCTTTGTCCCACACTGAGTTTGAACCGTGTTACATATTAAACTCACAATTCATCTAAACTAGTGGGATTTCATTATACATTTCATTTCAATCTCATTATTACAACCACTTTGAACAATAGTACAATGTTGATGTTTTTAGTATATAATTCCATGTCTAGATCCATGTTTATCAATCCTGCATATATACCATAGGAATAGAATATCATGTCTAGTACCCCAATTCTCAATCATACATATACATAATGTTCATAGATTGCCAAGTCTAGCATCCAAATTCTATATTATGTGTATATCTCATTGGTGTATATCATCATGTCTACCACCTCATTGGTAAACCATGCAAATAGATCTATCACTGACATAGATCATCTTGTCTAGCCCCCATTTAACAACTAGGCATGAATATCATCATCGACCTAGATCGTCATGTATAGTACCCCATTGATCAACCATTAATTAATTAATGAATTAATTAATCCAAGTCCATAAATTAATTTGAAAATTAATTAATCTTTTCAAAAATCAACATCTAATAATTAATTTACCAATTAATTATTTAAACATACTAATTTAACATCTCATAATTAATTCACCAATAAATTATTCATCTCATGGAATCAATATCCCATAATTAATTCCCCAATTAATTATCTCAATTTGTATCATCCATGTCCCATAATTAATTCCACAATTAATTACTCAATTCAACCATGCATTTATATCATTATCATAAGGCAAACCATTTTTTCCATTTTTAAAAAAGCTGGTTTATGGGTATCCGGTACCCATAGCTTATAACCACCAAAGCAAAACGAAATTTCAAAATTTGAATTTCCAAGATTCATGACCAAACCACGTCCCATGTGCCACACCACATGTCAACCTCGAGCCATGAGCCCATCATCAAGCGTCACTATTCATTGCAGGTCGCCAACAAGACCATTGATCCGTTGTCGTCGAACCATCCTCATCAGGTCGAACCACCTCCTTCATCACATCCCATCGGAGATTCAAACTGCGATCACTGGTATACCAATCTGCATCCCACCTTCTGCATCCAAACTCAACATCATTACATTCACCAGCATCCCTCACCGTTGGAATGCCGGTGAAATATGTCCACAGCCTTGTCACCTCCTCCTCAAATTCAGAGAACACGCTACGCAGATCTAAAATAAACAAGACAACAGAGACACCAAGCCTTCGCAGACTAAAATCAACACCGGCAGATTTTGAAATCACCTCCTCAAACCAAAAGATAAGAGAATGAAACGACACCAGATCCAGAACCGCGAGCAGATCCAAGAAAACAAACAAGATTCCACCATAAACGAAGTCATACCGCTTGAGGATTGGGGAACCTCTGAAGAGGATCTTGAAATTAGGGTAAAAGAGGATACGGTCCACTATCCTTCTTCTCCACCTCAAACCACCGTCCATCTGAGGGAACCAAAGCCTCTCGGCATCCATGATGGAGAAGTAGAAAACAAAAGAGAACCCGAGATGCAGGAGGGATTTATCGCCGCGGATGAGGCGGCGAAAACCCTAGAGAGGGTAGAGCGATGGGAGCAGCAGGAGACTCCCTTTACGGGCCCATCCCTATATATATCATTATCATGGGTGTAGATATTCATTTATAACACCCCATTTTTCAACCATGATTAAATGACATTAATCCTCTTATCAAAATTAACCACCACTACTTCCATTAATTAATTCATAAATTAATTTATCCAAATCCATTTATTAATTCAAAAATTAATTAATAATAACCATTCTCATTAATTAATTAAACATATCTTTCTCATTAATTAATTCACCAATTAATTAATAACATCTCTTCATTTAATCAATTAAAAATTTAATTAACCATTTCCTATCCATTAGTTAATTCAAAAATTAACTAATCACATCAGTAACATTAGTTAATTAAAAAATTAATTAATTACATAAAATCCTCTAGTTGATTTAACAGTCAACTAATCACATCAATTTCATTACTAATTAAAAAATTAGCATACCACACAAATCCCCTTAACTAATTAACCAATTAATTAAGTATATTGATCCCTTTAATTAACTCGTCCATTAATTAATGAATATCCACAACTTAAAATCCCATAATTAATTCTACAATTAATTATCTCATACACAATCTCAATAACTCAAAATTAATTATACAATTAATTGTCTTGAATCATTTATCTCAATATCCCATAATTAATTCGACAATTAATTTTCCAACAAGAAAATCCTATTATCTCGTAATTAATTCAAGAATTAATTATTAAATATTAACAATTCAATATACCAACAACCCACATTAATTAATTTACCAATTAATTAATCTAATTCATTCTATTACACCATCACAACAATCCCCATTAATTGATTCACTAATTAATTAATATAACTCATTCAATTTCTTCAACACAATAATCCCCATTAATCAATTCACCAATTAATTAAACCAACTCAGAAATCATAATGTTACATCCCATAATTAATTCTACAATTAATTAATCTCAACCATTTCCATTAATTAATACCCCATTAATTTATCTAACTCAATTCCTTCAATTAATTCACCAATTAATTTTTCACATCCATTGCATTAATTAATTTCTCTATTAATTAATCGTATTAATTCCCTACAATTAATTCACTATAACACCCCAAGATTTTTCAAATAAATTTAATATTTAATACATGAAATACTAAGTCTCTACAAAACACTACTTTGTTATAACCTAGCTAGTTAACATAATTTCACCACCTCTGTTATTTGAATTTTCAAAAAATGACATACATAGTTGCGTTCAGTAAGATATTTAGAGTCTGATAACACAAACTTAATTTTTGGTGAATAGTAATGTACCCTTATGAATAGTAATATGACCATTATGAATAGTAAATAATATTATTAGTTTAATTTATTAAGGTTATAATAAAATGAGATCTTGATTAATTTTTCAATGTGATATAAAATAAATTATAGTTTTAAAATTGTAATTTTTTGGATAAATTATGATATTATTTAAAAATTAAATTAATCATATTTAAAAAATTATTTTCAAAAAATGGATTTAATTTTTGAATTTTACATGTCTAAAAATGGTTAGGGTAAATTTTTGGAATTTTTCTGAAATACTTGAATTTTTTATGAATAGTAAAATACAGTAATTTACCGTGTGTGTACATTATTATTTAAATTCACTATTCTTAGAATCATTGATGATGTAAGCACACTTGGTTCTAACTCACATAAACTTAATAATATTATGGGTCACCTGAATCAACACTATTGGTTTCCTTGTAGGAAATAACAAAATAATGAATAAGATATTCACAAATCACCCCTCTCCTCCATTGTAACCCCCACCCCCCCTCACTCCCTCTTCTCTTCACTTCTAAAAAGCCTTGTTTATTGTCTAATTTCTGTTCAAATATTCTCCCAATCTCTTACCCCATTCCCAGCAGCCCTTGGTCTCATAGAAACACCAAAACCTCTCCCCTAAAGAGGCTCTCAAGGAAGATAACCTCAAGAGGTAAATTCCTCTTTTCAATTCTTTTATTTCAAGTTCCATTATTTTTTTTCTTTCCTCACCTCCTTTCATACAAATGTTATTGTAACTCCAGTACCTTACATGTACTAGATTTTTTTTATGACAATGGAATAATTCATCATCATTTATCATTTCCCCTTATTTTATGCTACAAATGAAAACACCATCTGAGATGTGTTAATTTATCACATTCATGGACGACGGGTTTTTAATTTCTATTATCGTCTTAAATTCTAGTCATGAAACCATTTTCATGTTTTAACCAGACCATAATATATGTATTATAACTTATTTAAGGTTCTGTAATCCTTTTTTACACTTGATATTAATTTATAAATCAAAATGAGTTCATTGTGATCAAAAACCGCGAATTAACCCAAACAATTGTCATTAATGTTTTATTTAATGATTGATCTTCATTCCCAATAACCAAAAAAATTTAACAAACATGTAATATTCTGGTTGTTAACTAATAAAATACAACTTATATTCTGGAAGACCATTCTCATTTTACAAGTTTATCCATACATGAATATAAGTAAACCAATAATGAAATCTAAGGAAGAAAATGCTCCCAAACAATAAAATTGAATCTCGTTACCCATAAAAAGGCCACGAATGAACCTAATAAGGTTATAATAAATAAATTAAATATAGATTAGTTTATTCAATTATTAATTTAATAACCCAAATTTTATTATTCAGGTCATTAAGATCAAGTTAGGAACACCTTCGGACTTACGGTAAAGGATTTCTACCCGAACCTCCATTTTCCTTCTGGTTACTCTTATTCTCTACTTACCTCAATTAAATTCTTATTTATTCATATTTACTAATAATATATTCTTTGATAATTTTATATATATTTGTACCAACCATAATCCTACTTTCATTTATGGAAAGTTATATGTTTTAAAGGGATATTTCAAAAATTATTCCCGAAATACAAGCCCGATTCAAGAGAATTTCTCAATTTCTTACATATTATTAAGGGAACTATATAATCTATTTTAGAAAACATTATCTATATAAAATCAAAAAATTTATAATGTAATTACTATCTTACTTCCCTTATGGTTTTATCCAAATACTATTTCAAAATAACTCTTCTTTTCAAAGTAAAAGAGTATTTATCTCAATAATTACTCAGTGATTTTATAAGAGTATCTTCATCTATTTCAACACTCTTAATGAATCTTATGTATGATTACATATATCATATTTAATTTAATGTTTAATGATTAGTTTTACTATGGATGTACAATCGTAAAACCATTCACCAATTTACTCTGAATGGTTAGTGTTTATTCTTAATGTTCGGGAATTGTCACACCCGTCATCTTTAAATAAATTATTTTATTAATTTTCTTGGTGTCTGGTAGTATAGTTCAAGCCCTGACTTAAAATCATTGAGTTCTTATTTAAGAACACATGCTTTGTCCTTGACATCATTGGGCACACTATGGTCGAAGTTGCGTGGCCCCGCCTGAGTCACCGCGCGACCTCGCCCGGTTCACCCTATGACCCACCTGATGTTCAAGGTAGACAAATAAAATTAAATGAATAGTTAAATGGAAATAAAATAAAAAATAGAAGTGTGATAAAATTTAAGGGGACTTTTTTTAAATGATAATAATTTTTTTTGAGAATATCATTATTATTATGATGGTTATTATTGATATCATTAAGAATATTAATTTAATCAGATTGTTGTTAATATTGTAATAATTATTAATATTTTTAATGTAAAATTAAGTTAATATCTTTTTATTTTATTTTATTTGGCTTTGAAATGTTTCGTTGGGTGTGTTGTCTTCTTATGAACACTTGAAATTTAATTGAAAAATATTTCAAGAATGGAAAACATGTTTTGATATTGTTACCTTGAGTATTTGGTTTTAAAGTGATGTCTCTATATGGGATAAAGTGGTTTTTGTTGTACAGTTTTCTTGGTTTATGTTGAAGTAATTTAACAAATTGTTTAAATGATTTATTGATTTATTGAGATGGCGTGAAAGTATTATTTGGGAAAATTTGAATATGTGTTGGTATTTAAAGTAGCATGTTTATATAAAATGAGATGTTTTGGTGTAAACCCACATTGCGTCGCTTGGTGGTGTTTTATAAGTGGTAAAAATGGTTCATTTAATTGTGTAGTTGGTGAAAAACTATTTTAAGGACAATTTATTAAGAAAGTTGTTTGAAATGACTCTCCTATTTGTAATTGGGTGTGTTTATTTGTGTCTTCCCTTATTGTTTTATTTAAATAATGATTTCTAAGTTGTGAGAATTGTTTATGTGCTTCTTTGAGTGTTTCCAAATAGGGATTTGTGAAATGATTAGGTAACTACAAATATATTTTGGAAAGGCATTTTGGTGTGCGTGAGTTTTTGAAATGTTGTTTGGGTATGTAAATGTGACTTTTGTTTGTAATGTCTTGTTTGGTTTGTGATATGAGAAAGCAATATGCTATGTGAATGTGAAACATGATTGAGCATAAGGGAAAAAACTGTGTATCCAGGTGGGAGGACTAGAACTAGTGAGCTAGTGGTTCGGAGTGGTATTTTCCCTGTTTCACTTAGTTGGATTGAAGATTGAAACACTAACTAAAAATAAGAATTACTGAGGTTCATGGTCTTCTAATCCATGTTTTCTGAGGTTTGTGGTCTTCTCAGCCATGTTTTCTAAGGGTCTTAGTTTTCTAATCCATGTTTCCCTGAGACACGAGTTTCTAGGGTCCCACTCGAGCTAGGAAAACTTTAGAGAATTTACCCAGAGTGCTCTACTATTCATGGCGTGGTGTCTTCCATCAGTATACGGAGGACCACTTGAGTATGTGCATGTTCATTATAAATTTCCTCTTCTATTATTAAAGTTGTATTTGTAAAATGGTTTTTCTTTCAGTGTTCTTTTCTTTTCATTCTCAGATTTAAATGTTTTCCTTAAAATAATTTTAAAAGTATGGTTTTAAATGAACTTGTTAAATTATCTTTTTGATATTGTGACATGGAACCTTTTATTTGGGGGTATCCTACTGGGATCTTGGCTCACACCCTACATACACCTTTGGGTGTATGTAGACCTTGTTCTTTGTGTATTCCAGGGTGAGGCATCGTGCTTAGTGATGGTGGGTATGGTTGTTGATGGTCTTCGCTTGAAGTTTTAGTTCTCTATCTTTGTTTTTGGGCACTTTGGGTTTTTAGTTGAATTGTAGACTTTAAACTTGTTTATAGTTTAAAGGCGTGTTTGGTTGTCATTTTCCAGTTTCAGTTTGTTTATCTTATTAGTTGTTTTTCTATCTTTTATTTCGGGTAAGTCATTCTCATGTGATTTTTTGATACTCGGGCACTTGTGCCAGCCCGTGGGGATCGGGAACTCCCATCGGGCCATGTCACGGACCGGGTCGGGTGTCGGGTCTGATGGAGACCTGGCCTGGTTCGTGACAAAATGGTATCATAGGAGGTTTACTCTCTTAGGTCTTGTTCCTTTAAGAAGGGTCGCGGTAGACTGGATTTACGGTTGTCATGACTCGATGTCCTAGCTATGAGTAAGGTTCCAGGCCAGCACACCTCGTGGCAAGACTCGAGTTACCAGGGAAAGTTGAGGTTTTTCTACATATTTGGTCTGTGTGGTTAATTTTGTTTAGGGTAAATGAAAAAGGAGTAGGTTCGGTGGTCCCAGTGAGCTCGTAGGGTCTGGAAAGCAATGTGGATCCTGGGATGTTGTCCTAGAATACCCTCTACAGCGGTGGTGGGATTGGCGTGTAGCTGCCAACCATATGTTCCAGTCACCCGCTGACACTAGTTTTATCTTGCATCGTTCCTTGTTTATTTGTTTTGGAATTGTGGAAATTTGGTTTTTAAGTAAAAATTATTTGGTTTTGGAAAAAAAATTAAATGAAGCGCTTTAAAATGTAAGTGGTGTCTGAGATTTAAAAAGTGTGTGTTGAATGTTTTGGTTTTGAAAAATGAAAAGGTTTGGTTTTAATCCTTGATGTTCTCATGGGAAACCACATGCATGTGTGTATATGGAAATATAAGTGTTCAATGACATGAGTGGATGAATTCCTAGATGGATATGAGGTGGGTGCTAGTGTGGCACGGGAACATGAATGTGTGAGGTCCATGGGACACCATTGGTTTTTGTGCAACCCACTAACTTGGCTTATTTTCAAAAGGATTTGTTAAATGAGAATTCAGTGTTTTAAAAACCGGTGATTGTGTGGTGTGTCCTTGTGTTTTTGAAATGTTGTATGTGAGGCGTTTTGAGCTTAGAATCATTTTTGAATGATGTGTGTCCTGAGTTTGAGTTCTTATTTGTAAGTTGGTGTGTAAGCACGTGGTTGATGGTTTCTTTGGAGAAGTTCTTTGGGAAGCCCTTGCAGCGGTTCTCCCTGTACATTCAGTGTTCTCTTGCAATATGTCTTGTTAATTGGACCAGTTTGATTGGGTCCATGGTTTTCTTTCTTGACTAGTGCACACCCCCCCCCCCCAAAGCATTAACATGTTATTGAAGCGTGGCCATGGGAAATTCGCTATTGGTCGGTCCTCCAGTTGATTAAAGTAAGGACTATTTCTTTTGGTTAAGTGAATCCTCTCACAGCGGGATGACATACGCGAGATAAATTGATAGGTGTTTTGTTCTCTTTGAGTTGTCTGAGTCTTCGGGTATGAAGTTTGACACCGTTGCGACGAAAGGTTCCCCCCTAGAAATGGTGAAAGGAATTCCATCAGGGAAGGGTGAAGACGGTTCAGAATTATCAGTGTTGACCAGTGTCTTCAAGGGCTTTGTAGTACTTTCATTGGCTGCAAGGGTCAGTTTTTGTGACATCTTTTAGTGTGAGTTTTCTTTGAAGAGAAAGGGTGGATTTCGTAGGATCCTTCAGGAACCCATGTTTTCATAGGAGTGTGTCCTCTTGGGGAGTTCAAATTTTTCTATTCAAAGGGAAGTGTTTTTCGTGCATCTTTCCTTCTTAAGTTCCTTGGTTAAGCTGAAGAGGTGATTCATGTGCATCATCTAAACCCCTATTTTGGTGGATGTGTCGTGAGTGAGTAGTTGTATGTCATGGTGTGTGGTGTTTTTTGTTGTTTTCTCGGTTGTGGTGTGGTTTCATGTGGAACCAAAAGGAGAATCTTAAGTTGGGAGTCTTCAATTCCTGACTACGAGGTAGGAAATGCTTCAAAAATCAGGTCTCCATCCATAATCCTCAGAGTGAAGCTGGTGCGTGGTCAGGAAACCCAGGAGTGTATGGGACCCCAACCTTATTTCTGTCATTGGTACTGAAAGTAAAAGCAGTTTAAATTGTTTTCTATGGTTATACTGTTCTGAACGAACCATTTGGGAGTGTAATTATTCTGTGACTATGTGAAGGTGTGGTCAACTCATTACTTTAATGTCCTAGGGGTTGCATCCCACCAGATGAAATCGCTTTTAGAGGTCCTTATGGAGTATGTTAGGTAAATCAGTCTCAGATTTGAATAGTGCTCATCCAGGGACGTGGAGATGATGGTTGGCCTTAGGTCTTGGTTTTGACACCCAGTAGTTGGGCCCAACCCTCCCCGCCCCTTGTGGTGGGGTGTTTGGTCACCGTCGGGAAATTTTCAAAGTTTTCTATCTTCTGTTAGTTTTAATGGTGGATAGACCCACGGTGGGTCTTTCACAGTTGTCTCTAGAAGGAAACCATGTTGGACCTTATTCAAAATGGTGGGGATTCCGCCCGGGCCTTCCCATGTGGGTTTTCCAATCTCATCTCGGTGTCAATAAGTTTTAAATGGTGTGGATCCCTTTCAGGCTTCCCCCTATTTTCCTTTTAGTTCTGTTCCTAGAGATGGCTTGGTGATAAGTGATAAGAGTGTTCCTTGGATGTGTTTTGACCTTGTTTGTTCAATCTATCCTAATGGTGTGGTTTTCATTTAATATTTCTTAGTATGTTTCGGCTTGTGAAGTTGGTTTCCTTGGGTGTGAGAGTTCTTATCCTTGATTAATCAACTGGAGATGTTCTAGCTCTTTGGGGCGGGCGACATATCAAAAAGCCTTTACGAGTTTCTTGAGGTTGTTAATTAAGTCACCTTTTCGGAGACTGATGTGTTTGCCTCTTTAGGCTTGTTTTCATAGGAATCCTCTTGAACCTTAAAGGGGTTTCATTTCCTAATTTGGGTGTCAGCCTTAGTTGTGGCTTTCTAGGGGCGGAAATATTTATGGTGGGGATAATTTTCACACCCGTCTTCTTTAAATAAATTATTTTATTAATTTTCTTGGTGTTGGGTAGTTCGGGTCGAGCCCCAACTTAAAGTTTTTGAGTTCTTATTTAAGAACACATGCTTTGGCCTTAACAGCGTTCATCACACTACGGTCAAAGCCACGCGGCCCCGGCTGAGTCAGCGCGCGACCTCCCCCGGTTCACCGTATGACCCACCAAATGTTCAAGTGAGACAAATAAAACTAAATGAATACTGAAATGGAAATAAAATAAAAATTATAAGTGTAATAAAATTTAAGGGGAATTTTTTTTAATGATAATAATTTTGTTTGAGAATATCAATATTATTATGATTATTATTATTGATATCATTAATAATATTAATTTTATTAGATTTTTGTTAATATTGTAATAATTATTAATATTGTTAATGTCAAATTAAGTTAATATCTTTTTATTTTATTTTATTTGGCTTTGAAATATTCCATTGAGGTGTGGGCTAAGTCCCGGTTGAATTTGGTGCTTTTGTTGATAAAATAGTTTTTTTTTCTGGGCGTAGCGACATACGATGCACAGGCGATGCATAATTGCAAAGCAGTGAAACTTCACTAACATCGTCGTGTGAACCTCCCATTGTTCAATTAACTAAATAAAATGAATAAACAATAATAATTAAATAAAAATAAATGTGAGGATGGATAAAAATAAAAATAAAATGAAGAATATTTGATAATAATTTAATAAACTTTGTTTTTAATGATAATAATATTATTATTAGTATTATTATTATTATTATTATTATTATAACTATTAACTTATTATTATTATTTTTAATTTTTATCATTCATTATTATATTATTATGATTTTTATTAGGTTATTATTTTTAATGTTTTTAATGTGAGAATATTATTATTTTATGAATAAAAATATTATTATTTTTGTTATTATTATTATTATTAGTTTTATTTTTATTGTGTTTTTTCCTCCCCTTAGGTTTGAATCACGCCGCACCCCCTGTTTTCCCCCCTTCCCCATCGAACTCCCCCACCCACCTGGATCACGTGCCACCCCATTATCCAACCAGCCAGACCTTGTTCCTGGAAACTCCACAAGACGGTGCCACCCACAGCCTCCCCCCCCCCTCTTTCATCATCTCCCTGACCCCCCCCCCCAGCCAGTCGGTTCGCACAACAGCCCGAATCTCCGAGCGCGCCTCCTATGCTGGTCAGTCTTCCGGCGACCGGACCTCTCGTCCGAGCTCATGTTGTGCAGCTACCTCTCCCTCTCCCTCCGGTATACCTATTCACCTCTTGGATAGAGTTTTGGTATTTTTTCTTTTGGGTTTATTTTTTTTTAGTGGTTAGGGTGTCATATTAGGGTCTTAATTTTGGGTTTTCTTGTTCAATCTTGTGGATTAGGGTTTAAATTCCATTTTCTTTTTTTTTTGTGATTGGAGGGTGATCGAAGATTTCACACCAAATTTTGAAAAAATCAACAACGAGGTTGGTGGTTACATTTTTTGACATCCTTTAGATAATTTAATTTGGTTTTTTATTTAATTTAGTATGTTCTATAATTTAATTTCATTGTTCGGTCTATGTTTATAATGTTTTGGCATGCTTGTTTGATGATATTTGATTTCTGAAATAGTACAGTCTTATTTTTTATATGTGTGTTGTTGTGTAAATGATTGGTTGTTCATTATAGGTTGTGCAAAATTCATTTTAAAAAATTTCTTAACATGCATGAATGATGAAAATTTCACTTTCTTTAGAAATGATCTTGTATTTCATTTTAACCTTGTTGTGGTAAATTCTAAAAGTGTTTAATCAATTGTTTATATGGTGAAAATGAGGTTTTAGAATAGCTGAATGTGCAATTTATTTGAAAATGGTTCTGACATCTAAAATTTGTCTGTTTTAAAGTGAGGCCTTGTGGTATTCATGTGTGATGTTTTATTAATTGAGAAATTGTTTATTTAAGTGGTGTTTGAGATGCGAAACATGGTTGGGAAGGTTTTTAGGGTTGTTAGGTGGGTGCAAAATTTGTTTTCAAGTTCTCTGAGGTGTGTGGATATTTAAATGGGGGTTCTCAAAGGAAAATGGGTCATTTTGGGTGTGTTGTCTTATTGTCCACACTTGAAATTTAATTGAAAACTATTTAAAGAATGGAAAACATGTTTTGATATTGTTACCTTGAGTATTTGGTTTTAAAGTGACGTCTCTATATAGAATAAAGTGGTTTTTGGTGTAAAGTTTTCTTGGTTTGTGTTGAAATGATTTAACAAATAGTTTAAATGATTTATTGATTTATTGAGATGGTGTGAAAGTAGTATTCGGGAAAATTTGAATATGAGTTTGTATTTAAAGTAGCATGTTTATATAAAATGAGATGTTTTGGTGTAAACCCAGATTACGTCACTTGGTGGTGCTTTATAAGTGGTAAAAATGGTTTAGTTAATTGGGTAGTTGGTGCAAAACTATTTTTAAGGATAATTTATTAAGTATGTGGTTTAAAATGACTCTTCTATTTGTAATTGGGTGTGTTTATTTGTGTCGTCCCTTGTTGTTTAATTTAAATAATGCTTTCTAAGTTGTGAGAAATTTTTTATGTTCTTCTTTGAGATTTGCCAAATGGGGATTTTTGAAATGATTAGGTAACGAAAAATATATTTTGGAAAGGCATTTCGGTGTGTGTGAATTTTTGAAATGTTGTTTGGGTATGCAAATGTGACTTTTGTGTATAATGTATTGTTTAGTCTATGATATGAGAAATCAATATGCTATGTGAATGTAAAACTTGATTGAGCACAAGGGAAAACCCTGGGTATCTTGGTGGGAGGACTAAAACTAGTGTTCTAGTGATCCAGAGTGGTATTGTCCCTGTTTCACTTTGCTGGATTGAAGATTCCAACACTAACTAAAAATATGAATTACTGAGGGTCGTGGTCTTCTAAGCCACGTTTTCTGAGTTTCGTGGTCTTCTAAGCCACGTTTTCTAAGGGTTGTGGTTTTCTAAGCCATGTTTTACCGAGACACAAGGTTCTAGGGTCCCACTCGAGCTAGATAAACCTTAGGGGATTTACCCGCAGTGCTCTACTATTCATGGCATGGTGCCTTCCGTCGGCATACGGAGGACCACTTGAGTATGTACATGTTCTTTATAAATTTCCTCTTCCATTATTAAAGAAGTATTTGTGAAATTGTTTCTCTTTCAGTGTTCTTTTCTTTTCATTATCAGTTTTAAATGTTGTCCTTAAAATTGTTTTAAAATTATGGTTTTAAATGATCTTGTTAAATTATCTTTTTGATGTTGTGACATGGAACCTTTTATTTGATGGTATCCTACTAGGCTCTTGGATCACACCCTACATACACCTTTGGGTGTATGTAGACCTTATTCTTTGTGTATTCCAGGTTGAGGCATCGTGTTTAGTGATGGTGGGTATGGTTGGTGATGGTCTTCGCTTGAGGTTTTTGTTCTCTATCTTTGTTGTTGTGCACTTTGTGTTTTTAGTTGAATTCTAGAATTTAAACATGTTTATAGTTTGAAGGCGTGTTTGGTTGTCTGTTTCCAGTTCCAGATTGTTTATATTGTTAGTTGTTTTTCTATCTTTTATTTCGGGTAAATCATTCCCAAGTAATGTTTTGATACCCAGGCACTTGTTTCAGCCCGTGGGGATCGGGAATGCCCTTCAAGTGATGTCGCGGACCGGGTCAGGCACCGGGTCTGATGGCGACCCGGCCTGGTTCATGACAGGGAAAGTTATTTACATTTCTTATGTTAGTTTCATTATGAATGTATATATTTTTTATGTTTATACCTATTCATATGAGGAATGAATTGGACTTAGTAATCTATGGGTGGGAACCTCTATAGCCCCTTTATGCATTAGTAGGTCTCATTATACAAACTACGGTCTTGGGACAAGGCCTTGACAATATGATTATTTATGGTCTTAGCACGAGGCCATGATGGTATGACTATGATGTCTGACATTATGCATTCTCTTATTATGAAACAAGTAATTGAAAGTTCATGAGTTTATTTTACTAGTATAACAACCATGATTTTTATTTATTATGGCATTATTTATTCAGATCTTATTCCCTCCATAGTATGTACAAGTTTATTTTTAAAGGCATGTGTTTTTAGTTATTCACTATGCCTTATGTTTATGTTTATGATATCTTCCGATGTATTGTTTACCCTTACTGAGCAGTTTATATCACCCCTTTCTTATGTTTCATCTTCCTAAGAAATTAAGAGTTGTATTATGAATTACAAGTAGAAATAACCTAAGAGTTGTGGATGTTGTCAAAGGAGTTTCTAAATTGTATTTCCTTTCAAGTTGTAATATTGAACTTATGTATGTATCGTGTTTCCAAAGCTACTAAAATACTTGGTCCTTCGGGATGAATATTCCATGTTTATATGCCAATGTAATGAAATAAGTTATCAGCTTCTGGAAATTGGAGCCAAGTCCTTACATTCACAAATTAATTGTTCGTGTCCATTGCATTAATTAATTACCCAATTTATTAATTGCATCTATCCCCTTAAATTAATTCACAAATTAATTATCGATGTCAACTCTCATTAATTAATTCCCAATTAATTAATTTCATTCACCCCTAGAAATTAATACTCTAATTAATTGTCCACGTCAACTCCCATTAATTAATTCACAATTAATTAAAAATATTTAACCCTTTCAGTTAATTCTCCAATTAATTTTCCATGTCAACTCCCATTAATTAATTCACAATTAATTAATCATATTCAACCCCTTTCAATTACTTCATCCATTAATTATTTTTTTATGTTCCGTTAATTAATTAATCAATTAATTAATCTCATTCAATCATATTATTTAATTCAATAATTAAATAATCATTCAACAATTTCCTAATCACCACAATCTCCAAAAATTAATTCTAAAATTAATTATTCTAACTCAAAAATTTCATAAACCTAACCATACCCATTAATTAATTATATAATTAATTAATAAAGTTCAACAATCTCTATAACTCCATAATTAATTCCCACAATTAATTATCAAATTCACAAATCCCAAAACCTCACAATTCCACAATTCCATAATTAATTAATTCACCCAAATAATTAATTCTATTTGGAAATCCAATTTCTAAAAAGATCTAGAAATTATACAACTTTCATATAAGTAATTAAAAATTGTGACCATGCGATTTGAATTTTAGACTACCTACCTCAAGAATGGTGATGAGTAACACTTGCCAATGGATAATCCCAATTTAAAATGGATCAATCAATAATACGATAAAGAACCCTATATGGATCTGAAACCTAAATCCACAGTTAAATGAAACAATATCTCTTAAATCTATATCTAAATCCAAAAATCCTATATCTAGATTCAAAAAATCTATATCTATATCCAACCATGGATAAACATCTTTCTTTTATCTAGGAAGACTAGTGGAAGAGAATGATAGATCTAAACAAGAAGAACACCAATATCTGGGAGGTGTGCGAAGGGTCTTCTATCAAAGACGGTGGTGTACAGAGGAGCTTTGGTCTAAGGAGGATGTGCGAGAGGGAGTTTTGGTCCAAGGTAGTGGTGTGTAGGGAGTCTATAGAAAATAAGAGTGTGTGCATAGTTATTCAATGCTGGAGAGAAGTTTTTAAAAATCTACCCGTGATAATTACACGACGTGAATGCTCATTTCACATCGTGTAAAAATTTGTAAATGATTTACCTTTTCCCATGGATATCCTATCAAACCATTTAAAAAATAATAATTAAAGATTACACATGGTGTAATATACTCTTATAAAATGTCATCACGTGGTGAAAGATGGTAATAGGGGTGAAATAGTCTTTTGGGACATGTCAACACATGGTGAAAACTACTTTCACGACATGTCAATATGTGCTGAAACACAGTTCTAGGGGGTGTAAATTTTTAATGTTACATATTAATTCAAGCCGAAAATTAAATTCACAAGGTCTACCCAAAACAATTCACATCATGATTTGGGTCCATAATGTGTATCTGTTCTGCAGTCATAACTCACCACTCGATCCCACTGCACCCCTGTAAAACACAAGATATTACAATCTCCTCGCCTTATAATAGATTTTCCTCGATCTGTACTCTCAAGAACCTCAAAGATTCTAATTCAAAAAAGATCAGTACATTGAGCCCTAATATTATTTTCTATCTCCCATGTTTCCTCATACACATGCCAAAGTTTTCCATAGCATACAAACTATCATCATGGTCTTCTCCCGCAATACCTTCTAGAGTGACCCAACACATGTATCAGATGCTCCTCAAAGGACGCCTTAGTCTCAAGATTAACTTCCATAACATAACCAATGCATTTCCCAACTCATTATTCCCAAAAACCTCAAGAACACAATACAACATTGGCACATATCCTTTCCATCAAAAACTTCCTAGAAAGGATGTACATCCACCACCTCCAAGGCTCACTCGACCTTTCCCTGAGGAATTTAAACATGAAACTTATAGATTCCTCATTGCAATTCTGATGCCAACACTTTAAACCAATGTACTTGCTCCTTGTACCTATTATTGGCATATCACTCCCCACCTTAGGAGTATCATTAACATCTCTTTATCAAGAAAATCAACCACCATGGTTTTTATTGACCTCCAGTCAATCCTAATAACCCCATCTGTAAATTGTTGATGGTTCACCTTCCATCATCCCACTCCACATATAACGCTTCATATTTGTAACCTCTAAGGGTCCCCATATCCAAAAAAACACATTTAGGTAGATAGGCATAAATCCAGAGCTATCTCAGTGTACCTGGGAGGATGTTAAGGTAAGGGACATTATCATCAATAATTAAAAGTACACTAATAAGTCATCGATGAACATCACCACAAATCCTCCATCACCAATTCTACCTCCCACTATAAAAACATTTTAAACTGTCGAATGTATTGGGCTTCCCTACCCACCAACATCTCACCATACGATCCAAAACTAGAAGGTCTCTCCCACAACCTACAACCAAGTTCTCAAACCAAGCCATTCTCACTACCCAAACCACCCACATTGAGTGTTAAATAATAAAAACAAAGGATTATAATTTCACAACATTAACTCAATTAACAAGATGTATTTACACAAAACTATGATAATACTTTTTCCTAAAACAAGACACACGGTCAAAACCGAGGTGCTATCACTACCCTCAAAAATCCTACACCTAGGTCCTAGTTAATAAGGGTAATCACATTCTCATATGTTCAAGTTTCTCAAATAGGCATCCATTTATTATCATATTATATCATTTTACAATATTTCTCAATTTCATGTTAGGAACCATTTTTATTTCAATTTCACAAGAAAGTAAAAATAGTTCAAGTTCAACAACTTACCCATAACCTATTTTCATGTGAGTGACTAGAATTATGCATGTCACAAAATAATATTGAGTGCCTAGAATGATGCATGCAGACATAACTCTCGTACCATTGAAGGCCATCATTCAATCTCAAAAAAAAATCAAAAAATAATAATTACATCACACAACATCTGTGTCACCCAAGGTGAAATAATATTAAACTGTAATAGAAAAAAGAAAAAAGAACAATCTCACCCTGGTTACTTGGGTTCTCCCCTATACATGGGGTAGCTACTCCCATATAAGAGCTCATAACCAAGATCTGACTCTTCCTAGTCTCATATCTACCTTTCCCAAATAGTAATACAAAATAATAAGAAAACAAAATCTCTCTAATAATACTTTTTAATGTATCGTTCTGGGTTTCATGAGACGGTGCCCCGAACCAGTCAGTCACATGACCTCAGGCAGGCCTCCTCAAATGCCAATGGCTTCCGACTAGCGGTGAGGCTCTATTATCGATCATGGGGAGACTATACCCACTTTTTTTATTTTATCAAATTAATACACCAGTAGAATTGAATAAAAATAGAGGAATCATATATATATATAACCATAGATAAAAATAATTTCACAAAATGACCGAAACTGTAAATATAATGTCAAAATAGAATAATAAATATGTCATGCTAATGTATGTTCCAAGTGTCAAATTCTACTATAAATAAAGACACTAACATCTCCCAAGTGGGTCATAAACCACGTCCGGTTCCCTTACTATGATTTTTCCCAATCATCCCTCTAAAAAAGACCTTTTCCCTTTTTCAGTCTCGCAAACATGTAATCTATTCAGATACCAATCAGAAAGCACGAGTAGGGTGTGAGTACAACTCAGTAGGCCACCATCAATGGTGTATAAAACAAATTTAGTCAATAATAGCATATGTGATTGTATAAAGAATAAAATAAAAGTAATAAAGTAAATTTTTTATATTTATTCAATGATCCTTTATTTAACTACATAAACCCATGGGTTTCTAAGGACTCCCAAACCTCAATACTAGCTTCGGGCCTCATCGGGTTTGAACCATGTAACAAATTCAACTCATAATTCATTTAAACTAATGGGATTTCATTATCAATTTCTTTTCAATCTCATTATTACGACCACTTGGAACCATAGTATAATGTTGATGTTTTGGGTATAGAATACCATGTATATATCCACATTTATCAATCCTACATATATACCATGGGAATATAAAGTCATGTCTAGCACCTCAATTCTCAATTTTTTATATGAATCATAGTTATAGAACATTATGTCTAGAACCCCAATTCTCTACTATGTGCATATCTCATTGGTTTCATCATGTCTACCAACACATTGCTCATCCATATAAATAGATCTATCACTAGATTAGATCATCATTTTTAGCCCTAATTTAATAATTATTCATGAATATCCACATCAGAAAAAATCATCATGTCTAGCACCCCATTGATAAACCATTAATTGATTTATAAATTAATTAATCCAAATCCATTAATTAGTTCTACAATTAATTAATCTTTTCGAAAACTCAACATACAATAATTAATTATTCAAACATAATAATTTAATATCTCATAATTAAGTCACCAATTAATTATTCATCTCAAGGAATCAATATCCTATAATTAATTCCCTAATTAATTATCTCAATTTGTATCATCCATATCCCATAATTAATTCCACAATTAATAACTCAATTCAACCATTCATTTATATCAATATCATGGGTGTAGATCATAATGTATAACACCCTATTTATCAACCATTATTAAACAATATAAATCCTTTTATCAAAATTAACCACAACTACTACTTCCATTAATTAATTTATAAATTAAATTTTCCATTTTTATTAATTAATTCAAAAATTAATTAACCATATCTTTCTCATTAATTAATTCACCAATTAATTAATCACAAATCTTGAGTTAATTAATTAAAAAATTAATTAACCATTTTCTATTCATTATTTAATTCAAAAATTAAATAATCACATCAAAAACATTAATTGATTTGAAAATTAATTAATCATGTAAATTCCTTTAATTGATTTAAAAATCAACTAATCACATCAATGTCATTAATAATTCAATAATTATCATACCACTTAGATACCCTTAACTAATTTCCTAATTAATTAATTATGTTAATCCCATTAATTAACTCATCCATTAATAATTCAATATCCACAACTTGAAATCCCATAATTAATTCTAAAATTAATGATCTCAAATCATCAATCAATATCCCAAAATTAATTCTACAATTAATTATCGAACATGCAAATCACATTGTCCCATAATTAATTCAATAATTAATTATCCAATCTTATCAATTAAATATACCAACAAATCATATTAATTAATTTACCAATTAATTAATCTATTTCATTAAATTTCACCATCAAAACAATCCCCATTAATTCATTCATCAATTAATTAATCTAACCCATTCAATTGCTTAAACACAATAATCCCCGTTAATTAATTCTCTAATTAGTTAATCTAACTCGGAAATCATAACATTACATCCCTTAATTAATTCACCAAATAATTAATCCAAATAATTACATTAATTAATCCCAAATTAATTAATCTATCTTAATTACTACAATTAATTCACCGATTAATTGTTCACATCCACTGCATTAATTAATTTCCCTATTAATTAATCATATTCATCTCCTACAATTAATTCACAAATTAATTTCTCACATAAATTGCATTAATTAATTCCCCAATTAATTAATCGTATTCTTCCCCTCCAATTAATTCACCAATTAATTATCCATGTCAACTCTCATTAATTAATTCACAATTAATTAATCACATTCACTCCTTTGAATTAATTTTCCAACTAATTTTTCTTGTCGACTCTCATTAATCAATTTACAATTAATTAATCATATTCATCCCTTTCAATTAATTCTCCAATTAATGGTCCATGTAAACTCTCATTAATTAATTCACAGTAATTAATCATATTCAACCTCTTCCAATTACTTCACCACCTAATTTTTTTCATAAATTCCATTAATTAATTCAAAAATTAATTAATCACATTCAATCCTATTATTTAATTCAAAAATTAAATAATCATTCAATAATTTCCTAATCACAATAATCTCTAATAATTGATCCTATAATTAATTATTCTAACTCAACAATTTCATAAACCCAACCATCCCCATTAATTAATTCTATAAATAACTAATCAAGTTAAAAAATCTAAATAAATCTATAATTAATTCCCATAATTAATTATCAAATTCACAAATCCCAAAACCTCATAATTTCAAAATTCTGTAATTACTTAATTCACAAAAATAATTAATTTTATTTGGTAATACAATCATTAAATATATCTAGAAATTCTACAACTTGCATATACATAATTAAAAAACATGACTATGGGATTTGAATTTTAGACCACCTACCTCAAGAATAGTGATGAATAATGATCTTCAATGGATCAATAGATAATATGATAAAGAACACGGCCTAGATCTAAAACCTTAATACATAGTTAAACAAAACAATATATCTTAAATCTAGATCTAAATCCTAAAATCCTAGATCTAGATTCAAAAAAACTAGATCTAGATCCAATAGAGGATAAACATGTTTCTTTTATATGGGAATTGGAGCGTAAGAGAAAGATATGTCTAAATGAGAAGAACACCCATACCAAATTGTAACGAACTGAATCAGGTTTCCCTCAAACCTGCCACTTGGCACCATCCATCAATACCCAAAGGCGTTCTCGATCCCTATGGGATGGAGGAAATCACCCGGGCATCGAATAAAAAAACAGAGGGAAATATTTCACCAAATATGAAAAAAACACATGGCATATATATACATGAATTAAGAAGAAACAGTGTAAATCCAATAAATTTATGTTATAACTGTAAGAAATACAGTGGAAATAAACAACTATAAAAGTATCCAAAACTCCAAGAGATAATTCCAACTATAAAGTACCAAAACTAAAAAGGTTACTCCATGTGATGGCATAGAATAACTCCCACCATCCCACCATCATCTACCTAACTCAGCTGACATGGAACCTCTCTGCCTCACTGTGCACCTTGTCTTTCCCTGCTTTGGAAGATATAAAAAGGTCTATGCATCACCGAAGAGGTGCACAGAGTGTCAGCTAATAGCTAAATAGGATCCCACCTAGGGGTTCCATAATAATTCTCTATATAACAACTCTTGTATTCTCATTTTAAATAAAACATGGCATGATAGGTAGTAAGGCAGTTTTATAAAAAACATGGTAAACATTTCCTCTTTATCACAATTCTAAAACCGAAGAAGATATATCAATTTCAATACAAATTTTTCCTTAGCATCTTTCACAAGAATCAACATGCATATCAAGGATAAAATAGTACAAAGCCAATCAATACAAAATAATAGTAGTAACATAGGAATCACAACACCAAGGGAATACAACGGTCAGGCAACAGACTACTCATACACAATAATCTATTAACAGTGCATTGTGGTACCTGAAGCCAATTATCTACACTCCAGGACCAGGGATACACCCTATCAAGTGAAACCCCAGCATCATATACAAACCTAGAGCCAATAATCTACACTCTAGGAAAAGAGGGGCACCCCAAAAAGTGAACCCCCATAATGGATGATGTCCTTAAGCTAAACCTTCCACCTAGTACCCAAGGTAACCCATGTTATCATTTTCATAATCAAATCAATGTTTTGAAAATGATTTCAAAACCCTTTCAAAAAACCCTTTTCAATGCTTTGAAACTACCCATTTTCTTTCTATTTTTCAAAAACCAAGGTAAAACCACTTTTATCTTAAATATCATTTCAATATACACACAAAACCATTCCAATTTCATACCAATTTAATTGTAAACCAATTTATAAAAACATAAAAATACGGTTTATCAAACACGGGCTTGAGATAGAACCACCTACCTCAAAACTTGGGTCATACATCCCCATAATGGGATCCACTAACAAAAAAACCAAACGATGCCAACGAAGGCCCTAGAATCCAATCCAAAAATCATAGGATTGATCCAATTGATAAATAGGGTCAGTGTAGAAGATTAAGTACCACACACCTCAAGAAGGAATGCATACCACACCATGACCAATAAAGGAACAACCTCTGGAATGAGATCAAATAATGTATCTTGGAAGAATATAAGAAAAAACACTAATTTAGATCAACAAATCTGATGACACTGCCCAAGGGTGATACTGCAATATATGGAAATGAAGACGTAGAAAGATCACTTACTCGATGAGATTCACCAAACCGCAATGAATATCGAACACTGAACAGGTCAATAAATAAGGAATGGAGACTCCAAAAATTACATAGGAATTTCCCTAGGTCGATAGAAAGAGAGTTTTAAGAAATAACCAAAATAAAATAGCCACACACCTATTTTAAAAACTTTACATGGGCTGTTACACAACATGTAACCTGGTTACACAACATGAAACAACCAAAGTCCCACATACACCAGAAAACTAGTCACCTCAGATAAAAAATAAAACATTTTATTAACTCATGACATGTAAATTCTATCCAAGTCATGTAACCTTTTATATTGTGAATCCATTCAAAGCATGAATCCTTTCATGACTTTCACCCATTAATACTCACACTTCAGGTAACCTAGTTACACAGTATTAAATCCTCCTGCAGGCTGTAGAAAAATATGATTAAAGTTAAGATCTGAACAAATCTGTGACCTCACCATTATAGGTATCCTCTCAATTCCTTCTCATCCCAATACAGACAATGAGAAAAGTAAAACCACAATTAGGTCAAAGATGCACCTAACATATCGATAACGGATGTTACAAAATCCCCACCATAAAGACTTTTCATCCCTGAGAAGTCCTGTTGAAGATGAAATACCTAGAAAAAGATGGTGCCACTACTCCCTTATTAATGAATTTCATTCCCAAGTATCATGAGAATCCAACCCATGCTTTTATATAACTCTAACTAATGGAATTGACTTTACACTCAACACTTTCAAATAAGATTCATCGATCTCTACTGGTTTCTCTAGAGAAGAAACATCTGGATCTAACTAAAATATGAGGATATTTGGTCCAAGGTGGAGGTTCACAGGGGAGTTTTAGTCCAAGGAGGAGGTGTGAAGGGTATCTACAGTAAAGAAAAGAGGGTGTAGAGTGTTATGCGTTACTGGAGAGAAATTTTTAAAAAGTTATGTGTGATAATTACATGATGTGAATTATCATTTCATTTCATGTAAATATTCATAATCAATTTCCTTTTTTACTAAGGATATCTTATCAAACCATTAAAAAACATTAATCAAATATTTCACATGGTGTAATCTACTTTCATGACATGTCAACATGTGGTGAAAGATAGTTACAGGGGGTGAAAACTTCTTTCGTGACATGCCGATGCATGATGAAAACTAATTTTGTGACATGTCAACATGTGGTGAGAAATATTTACATGGGGTGTAAATTTTTGATGTTGTGAATTTATTCAAGCCGCAAAATAAATTCACATGGTCTACCCAAAACAATTCATGTTGTGAGTTGGGTCCATAACATGTTTTTTTATATCTAGAACTGACCACTTAATCTTGTTGCACCCCTAGAAGAGATAGGATATTATAAACTTACTATACTTATTTCATTCACGCTTTTAATTTCCATAGTTTTATTTGATGGAATTCCTCTCATCCTCACCATCCCACTTACTTCTCTCTATAATTATTCATTCATCTTCTCCATAATGGATTAGAACCTTATCATCTTCCTATGGCTTCTGCATCTCCATTTCATCTTGGAACCTCATCATCTTCCACCAGTAGATTCTTCTACTAAGTGGATATTATTCTATATTAGTGCCAAATATATATTGGAATTTCCATTACAAGAATCATTGGTTTGGGATTAATGGTCTGCAATGACAGTTTGTGGGGCCCTCTCTTCTCTAGATCTTCTTTTTCCCCAGATTTGGTATCGATGCAAGTTTTGGAGTAGTGGGCCATGGGTGGTCATCTTAAATTTATTTGGGTAGTGAAAATTTGATGATGAAATTGTTCAATGGGATGCAATTTTATGGGGTCGCATGATGGTCGTCGACACCAGATTGGTCTTCCTACTTTTGATGATGGTGGAAGTATCTATATTTTGTTGTGTGGTGAAAACCATGGGGGTAAATGGTGGTAGTGGATGGGGTTGATGGTAAATAGTGTGTATTGGTCTTTTTTAGGTGGATTTTACTAAGTTTTTTCTAGTTTTATTACCTATTGGGCCTTTGGGTTTGTTGTTTTTGGATGTTTTCCCTTGGGCCTTTGGTCTAGGTATAATTGGGCCTTCAGAACACTAGGCCTTCAGGCCACTAGTACTGGGCCATATTTTTGGGTTTCAGGTGATATTACAACACTAGACTCATTCCTCGAAACATTTGGGAGGTGGCTCAGTAGTTCATTCATGTGTTTTCAAGCATGTTACCTTGAAATAGGGATGGTTGTGATGAAACTCATCATTCATCCATCTTTACTCATCTCTATGAGAGATGAATGGGTTCTCAACTATGTGGAATACTACTCTCTGTTTCTATTAGATGATGTAGAGAATCATGTTTATAATATAGTAAGGGCAACATAAGTATTTTTTGGTAGGCAGATCTAAAGGTATATGGGTGTGTTATTACCCATCATCTGATCCTCCCACAAAGACCAATGTGGTATGAAGGGGTGTTCTTCCACAATTTTTCAATCCATCATGATGAAACTCTTAGTAGGGGGTGACGTAGAATCCTCGAATGGAATCATAGGTGAAAAAACTATAGTTAGGTGTAATGAGATGGTTGACTAGTTCTTGGCATGATGCATACTTTTTTTAGCTTTCATTCCATCTCCTTCTGAACATTTGAGAATCTGGGTCCTTTGAAATATGTATGAGACTTCAAGCTATGTTTTTCTCAGGACTTTATTCCTCTGCGCCTATAGTCCTTATCTTGGGTTCCCTCTAATATTAAAGGGGATTTATATTTTTTATCTTAATAAAATAGGGCCAAAGCCTCATCTTGTTATAAAAAAATCATCCATAATGTGTAATAATCCATTGTATCTGATACATGGTTTCATATACCTTCATTTTAATGTTTAATTATAATTGAATAATGTTTCTTTATCTTGGTTCATATATTGTATGGCCTAATATCTTATCAAGTATTAATTGTTTTGAAAGAATATAAAAACATTCTTTATAATTATAGGGTAAAAATTTTATAGCTCTCATAACCCAGGGCATTACATCCCCCTTTCAATAAATTGTGTCCTCATAATTTTAGTTAATACCTACAATTAAAATATCTAAGTGTGTATTATAGATAGACACAAATAGAGATATAATTTCAAGATTTATACCAACCTTATATACTTAGGAAACATATCTTTTTCTTTATAATAGAATTATCCATGATATTGATTTTTCTCCAAGGGTTTGATCTGAGAGTGATCATTATTAGGAATTAAAACTCAAGTTTTATAATTTTCTTATAAAGGATGTCCATAATCATTGTTTCATAGCCTATAATTGGTTTATATAAAATTTGATCATATTATTCCAAATAATTTTTCATCTGAGCGGAGATAACCAATATATTTCCAAAATCACATCAAATTTTTCAAGGAATCATAAAAATATTTTAATAAGACAATTTCCCAAAAACATAATCTTGAAATACAATGATTATTTCAATATAAGTTTTTATTAATAATTAAATATCTAGAAAATGAGTTTATGATTTTATGTCCTTAGAAAACATTCTAGGTACAAATGAGTGGGTCAAAAAATATAGAAATATAATACCCATAGTTCTTGATTGGGTGATTGATGTTCCTCACTCTATTTCATTTTCATAACTCACTTCAGTAGTTGCGATTTCATTGGTTTTATCTTGTTACCTTGGCCTTGGAAGTTGATCATTTTTATCATCCTTTTTAACCTTTAGATAAGAAAATTTACTAGGATACTTCCCATATTTTCCACACATAGAGAATTGTACATTTATTGTTTCTTTTGTATGAATACTTTTGACTCCCATAATTATTATATTCCTATAAAAATTTAATGATCTATGACCCCATATTCCATAACTAAATCATTTTCCAGTCCCCTTGAGGCAATTAGCTTGGTGATTCTTCCAAGATTTTTGACATGGAGTAAATTGAGTAATCTTTTCTTCATCATCTTTATTTCTTTAATTTTCATGAGCCTTCATCCCTCTCTTCTTAGGAGAACTAAGGTTTCCAACTATGGTTATATTCTTAATCATTTTTTTTTGATAGATGATTTTTCATAATCAATAAATTTATCCACTCGTATCCCATTTTAATGGGTTGATCATTGAGTTAATCAACTCATTATCAATCTAACCCATGTTTAAATTGATTCATTCTAGTTATAACCATCTCTAAAACAAAACGGGTATTCATGAGTGATGATCATTTAAAATCATATTGAGGTTATCATAATCAACAACATAAATGGGATTCAACCTTAAAACCTTTTACCCCTTTAAATCATCCCATTATCCCATAATCCTTTCAGTTAAACCTATATAAATATTAATTTAACCTAGGTTACTTTATTTTGGGTTATCTTATACTTTTCACCGTAGTCCCTCAAAGTAAATATAAAATCAATCCTTCATAGTGGTCTATAAATAGCATATGATTAACCAAATCATATCCCCCATGAATGTATATCCAAGTGTGTAGTCATAGTCCCACTCATAGTGCATTATATTTATGATATATTCAATGATTAACCAACCCTTTTCAGGTTGATTAACCCTAAGTGCAACTGTATCATAGTCACATCCACTTTCAATAATCTAGTTAGGGATGTGATTAAAAGGAAAACCACATAATATCTACTTTACCAAAAAAAATTATGATTTCATATTATATATAGTCTTATCCCTTAGACTTTTATCTAGGTTTTTTTATAATTTTATGTTATCTTAATCTCAAAAAATAACTAAACCTTCCTTTGATACCAACTATGGAAACCTTAACCTTAAAAACATAACATTTTTTTATTCTTAGAATTATTTTCAAACTAATATAATCAAAGGATATTGATTTATAGAGTATTTGTACGATTATACATATAAATACATCAAATTAAACATAAAAACATCATCTTTATTTAAGACTTCTTATAGTACAGATAACCCTTATAGAAGGAAGTGGGTTTCATAATTATGATTCAAGGTACAATCGAATGCTAAATTATAAGAATTCCATGGGTAGTAGTAATTAAATCATTTTAATTTTCTTTTCTAAAAACTAAATATAGGTATTAATCATTGAGTTACAATATAGATATTTTATTAGAGGGATCTAGGAGAAGAAAGTTTAAAAACATACCACTTGGGTGAAGTTTTATGAAATGGGTCAGGGGTATTTTTTAAAGAAGGCGAGACCGTGTTATTTTCAATTAAACAAGATTTTAACCAATAGGGTTATATATAATATAATTAGGTTTTTTATAAGTTATTAATAGTTTAAAACCATTAATCTTGGGTGATTCTCAATATGAGACAAGAAATGGGAAATTTTACTTAAACTGGATTTTCTAAAAAGTGGAAATTTCAAAGGGAATTGAAAATATGTATAACCCCAACAATGAAAATAATATTTATCTATGTTTATACTCAAGGGAAATGAATTAAAAACAAAATAGTTATATGATAATAATAGTGTATAAAATGGAGAGAAATAAAGATAATGTGTAACTGACAAGTCATGAATAAGGTATAAATATCCCTTTCTCTATTTTAAAACACCTTTATTGAAATACCACATTATAAAATAATATAAAAAATATCTATTTTGAAAGTAATATAAGGTAAATATGACTATCACATGTGAGAACACTTAATGGGGACTCCAATTAAAAAGGATAATATTGATAGGATGGGAAATTAAAGATAAAGAGGGTAAACATTCATTTAAAAGGATGGGAATTATTAATAACATGGTTTCATTTTTAAAAAGGATTATAACTCATAAATAATTAATATTTGAGTAAAAATTTAAATCCTAATATATAAATAGGTCATACTATATTAAATGAAATATGAAACCCAATGAGAAAAATGGTAACTCAATAAAGTAGACTGAGTTATGAAAGACCCTCATATTTTAAGAAAGACATCAATCATGGAATAAAATAAGGAATATAATGAATGTAAGTTAAGTCTAAAATTCACAAAATAATTTATGATATTATAATTCAATTTTTTAGTAGATACTCCATAAAAATGAATACATATTCGTAGCATCAAATCATGCCTCGATGAAGGTTGATTTAGATAGAACCCTTATAGTTTAGGAAACATTATATTAAAACACTCTCAAAAGAGATATAGATTGAATTTGAAGTAAAAATTCTATGAATAAATATAATACATCATATTAAATATCAAATTTTCTATATTTTCATAGTTTAAAATAAATCAGGTGCATAAAATAAAATATGTCTCAAAGAAGAAAAGTTTGAGATAAAACTCTTACCTTATTCCGGATTCATTCTATGCATGTGTCTAACATCCTGAATAATAAAATTAAGTTTATTAGATACCCTACAAAGAAACATATTGTTATTTATTTAATTTAATATTAACCATTTATTATTATATGCTATTTATTTATTATATAGTTTTCTTGACTATGTCGGTTACTTGATGTTATTTGTTTAATATTTCTATAACTCCTTATATATGATGACCATGGAAGAAAGTATTGAGAAATAGGTTGATAGTATACATAATTTTAGTAGTTTTATGGTAAAAATTTTTATATATAAAATATATTTTAAATTCTAACATTTATGGGTGGTGATGGAAAATGAAACTCATTGCTCGTGGAGGCGATAGTTCGCATGTACGCACGATTAATATTTCCATTTCTAAACAAATGATTGGGAAAATAGGTAAATGATAATTTAAAATTTCATAATCATATTTATATTATATATATAATATTTATTCATCCATTACATACTTTTTATCATCCATGAATGGTGTTTATGAAAAATGGAAGATGTCACTTTGTAGAGGTGGTAGTCTGTACAACACGTTAACAATGCTTTTATTTTCCTAGCTAATAGAGAGGAATAAATAAGGATTATTCCATTAATATAATAACATATCAGTATAATAATTTTACTGATTTAATTATATTTTTATTTATATAATATATTTTTAAAATAAATATTAAGGATAAAAAATTACAAAGAAGGTAATACTAATGTTGAAGACTTGATTTTCTCTTAGAGATTTTCTTATAAGTAAAGGCCTTAAGATTATTTATAGAGACCAGGGTCTTAATAATGAGAAAATAAATTCCATGATAGTTAGTTTGGAAAAAAATTAAAGATTAACTTTAATTAAAAGTGTGACCATGGAGTGCTATAATTGATCCCCTTTTATAAGTGAATAAAAAGGTACTTTTTGGAATTCCCTTTACACTTCCATTCTATCAATACACTATTCCTTGTTAAAAGAATCCAAAATTTAATAATAATTCATTTTGGGGTAATATTTTTTTGATAAATCCTCATAAAATACTTTCCACACATGTTTTAAACATGTTTAATTTCTTTTACCATTGGTTTTTACATTTTAATATTTTCATTTTTTAGCTTGGTAACTGGTTTTTAACTAAGTGATTTATATTTTATTTAAAAATTATATGGTAAGCCATATTACCATATTTATATGTTTTTAACCTAAATTTAATCTCCATTTAATCTAATTAAATTTATAAAGATGATAAATTCAACTTTTAAATTATATTATATAATATATAAAAATATTTTTTGTTGAAAAATGACATTTAACCATCATGTCATATTTAATATTATTTAGTATTGATTATCAATATAATGAGTATTAATATAATTTTATATGGTTTTAAACGTAGTATATGTGTAGTAATTTAAATTATATCAATTTTATTTATTAAACAAAACTTACATGATATTAATAAAACAATTCTTTTAAAAAACTCTTTTACTATTATCGTGGTAATTAATACTAATCTTAAAAATATTATATTTATGATTAAAAATAAAATTGAAATTATTATATAATATTTAAATTTTTAAATTAAATAGGAAATTTATTTTTCTTATATTTAATTCCCAAAAGTGATAAAGTCCAATTTTTTAATATAAATGCGTAAAAACAGTTTTCAATGTGAAATATTACTTGAGTTTCAAAAATGTTGATCATGTGTTTTATAAATTCAATATAGAATATTTAAATGACTAATATTTCTTAATAACTATATACTTTTTATAAAATTTTATGTCATTCTTATATTATAAAAGTGATAGTTTTTAGCAAAATCGGTATTTTACTATTGAACTAAAAATCAATTATTTCATAAAAATCTCAAAAAATTATGCTAATTAAATTTTGATATAAATAATTTAGAAATGAAGTTTATTTTATAAAATTAAAATTCTAAAATTTATATATTCTTCTTATAAATTAAAATTTTAAATTATAAATAAAACAACTTTTATTAAATAAAATAAAATTTTTAAACATTACGTGTTCTTAATATTATTTCATATGGATTTCTAATTCAGAATATGTTAATATATTAGTTTTTATATCATAATATTTTAAGGTTTTAATTTAGTTTATTATGAAAAATATAAAGTGATTAATAAAATGGTTCATTGAAAATAAATATTACTTTTATACTAAATATGATTTTATAGTTGGGGTGGTAGCCAACTGGTTAACACACCCCATAAACCTACATGAAACCTAGAATCAAATACTATTATAGGATAATTTAGGGGTTATTATAGCATCACTATAGTAGTAGGTACTGTAGTGGTATCATAGTAGTCAGAACTATTCATCTGTTTGGGCCTTCTGGCCACTGGTTTGGGCATACAGGCTACAAAGGGCCATCGGGACATCAAAGGGGGCGGTGACCCAAGCATGATGGTAAAGTGGTGATGTTGGGGTGAAGAAAGTGAGGCCTTATTTCCATATAATGGTGGTACTATGGGCCATGTCATGGGTTTATTCCCAATGGGACTTCGATCTAGAAAATGTACTAAAAAATAGCTAGTTCTGTGAGTTATCTCATGGGGTGTTATGACCTACCTTTTTGACCTGTGTGTGTCAGTGTGGGTATGTGTTTTATTTTAATTCTACCCCAAAATAACTAATATAATATAAATATAGTTTGAAAAATGCTATTAATTGATTATTTATATTATAAATTTTAATTTTTTACAACTCTATTGATATTCAAATATTTATTTGAATCTTATATATACATCATATATTATTTTAATAATAATAATTATTATTGTTATTATTATTATTATTATACATAAAACATAAATATATATATTATATATTTTAATATCATATTATTATTTTATTGTGAGTAAAATTATTTTAAATTTACCACTTAATAGTACACGTCTTCAGTAAACCTATAGGATATACGACCAATGACAATAATTACAATGGCCAGATTTTTAATGACCATAATTACAATGATCATATTTGAAACAACCATATTTTGTTCCTATATATATACACTTACTAAACTTATTTCATTCAAACTTCCCATTTACATAGTTTTATTTTTAGATATGATATCATGCTTTCTTCTTTTATTGTATTCTTTATTATTGTAAGTTTTTTATACTAATGGATATTCTTAAAGGTGACGATAGTCCATGGTAGTTTCTAGTTCTAAATATTATTTACTTTTCAATTTATTATCCTAATTTATTTTTTTTTATATTTGATAGATATAATAATTAATTATGTGTAATTATTTTTTATGTGATACATGGTTTCATATACCTTCATTATAATGTTCCATTATAATTGAATAAAGTGTCGTTATATTGGTTTATATTATGTGTGGCCTAATCTCTAACCAAGTATTAATTCTTTTGAAAGGATAGAAAAAAAAACTTATTTATAATTATAGGGAAAATCTTAAAGGATCCTGAAACCCAGGGTGTTACATAATTTATCATACTTACTTTTTCTAGTGAAATATCCTGATATTTCATGAAATATAATCTTTACAAATCAATTTAATTTCCTTGATCACTTGTGTTACACGCAACACCAAATTTATACAAATCATGAAATACTATTAAAATATTATTATCACCTATCCATTGGATTGGTGAGTATGAATATGAATAAATTAATTATGAAAATATATGTTTTACACATGTATAAAATTAATCAATTAGTAACCAATTAATTATAAATGAAAATAAAAATCCATTTGAAAAAAAAAATCTAAAAAATGTCTTATTTGTGCACAACATTTTTTATCTTAATAAATATAATTAATCAATATTATTGAATTGTTTTAATGAAATGAATATATTATATATTCAATAAAAGGTTTTAATATTAATTTAATATATTTTTTAATCATGGGACAAGTATAAATCAATTTTTATGTGTAAAATGTATTTTTTTCTAAAAAATGGTTTTCATTTCAAGTTGATAACTTATTTTAAAATTAATTTATACAAAATATTTAAATTTAATATGATAAATTGTATTCCATATTTTGAATCATGAGCTTCAAATTTGGTAAATAGTTCCTTTTTATTTTTGGTCGATAAAAAGTAAATCGGTTTAATCTAGGTGAAAACTAAGTGATATGGATAGAAGTTTTTCATCCTAATTCTTATTGGATGAAGATAATTCAAACCTTTTCATATAATACTTTAAATATCTATGTTTAATGGACATTTTTCCATGAAAATGACATATTTAATATTTAAATAAATAAAAGTTACAAAATTTCACTCTCTTGATTTTAAATATCTTTTATATGTCCACAAAGAAAAAATAAAGTTATTAATGAATATAAATGTCTATTTTTAGATTAATGAAATTATTTTCATGATATAAATTTATTTTTAATTTTTAGAAATTATATACTTATGTTGAATTCTTACACAGCGCCAAAAAACTTTTATTCAATTGATGTAAAATAAAATAAATGATTTCAAAAATGTTAAAACTGATATAATTTGAGTATTTTATAGTGTCACATGAATTTTATATGAAATTATGATGTATTAGTGTTTTTCTAAAATATTATATTATAATTAAAACTTTTTCTTTATGTATTATAAGTAAAATTAAATGAATAATATGAAAATTGACAATGAAGATATTTTATCAAAATAATATTTAAAAAGATATTTAAAAACATAAAAATATTGGAATAATAAAAGGTGGATATTATATGGTTTAAAATGTCATAAATTTTCCATTTATATATCATTTTTCACCTTATAAGTAAAAATTACAACTCTTTAATTTTGAAAAAAGTCATTATAGTAGTTAAAATTAAAATTGGTTAACTGAGGGTTAATCAAAGTGATAAGGTTTTAAACGACACCAAAATTTGTCTAAATTATACTATTTTATAGTATTTAAAACCTATAATATCTTATCTTAAAATACCTATCCTTTTGGAGATATTTTTTTTAAGAATGAATTTAAAATAATTTAATCTTTTGTGAAATTCCAAAAGTGATCCTCCCCTCAATTACAAAAGGGCACCTCCTCTGTCACTTATTTACACCGCATTAAGCCTTTTACCTCAACCAAAATCTACCAATTTCCATTATCAACTTCCTTATACACATTATATAGATTATTTTATTTCCAAAAATCAACCACATATCTCTTTAGGGGAGATCTAAAGGAGTTATCTCAAAGAAGAGGTAATCACCTTACCCAATCACTTTTTTTTCTACTCTCATTTACCTCGTATAAATCTATGTTATTTATGATAAAATAATTAAATAAATATTATAAATATTCTAAAATGTTATTATGATTATTAAAACACCTTTATAAACCCTATTTCCCATCAAACAAGAAGTGAAATTATTGCTCGTGCGTAAGTACGGGTCATCATCCCCACTTAGCGATACAATTCATTTTTCATCATCATCTTTTATGGAAATGTATTATAATGGTTTTAATATTTATATATGATATTTATTACATAATTAAACTTCTAGTATTATAATATTACACCTATCTTATTACCATCCAATCCTTTAGGAAATGATAATGTCATTCATGCATATGTGTGGGCAACCACCTCCATGAAGCGATGTGATTCATTTTTCCTTTATATTTTTGTTGGAAGGTAATGAGGAAGAATTTGATGAATATATATGAAATATATGATATAATAATGTTCCTATAAAGTTTAATTAATATTTACCTTTCTTTTTTTCCATTCTTTACAAAATGAAAATAGTATTCATGCGTACGTAGGACCTACCATCTCCATAAATGATGTAATTCATTTTTATATCCTTAAATTTTATAAATGACTATAAATATGTATATAATGAATATATTTTATATTTATAAAATTATTAATACATTTGATATGATTTAACTATGATTAATTTACAATTAATGAAACTATAAAACCAAAACTTATATGAAAAAATGAAGCAATTGTCACTTAGAATAGTGATTTTAATAAGAATTATTAGTAAATGGGTGATAAAGGTTAAAAGTAAATAATATATGGTCTTATATATATGAGTGTGTTTATGTAATAATCTTTGTAAAAAATATCAATTATTATATATGAGGTTTTAAAATTTATAAAGTAATTCAAACCTTAAGTAAGGGGTTTTATGTTATAATCTCATTGTTTATTGGGATTGTTTATGATTAAGTTCTAATGATAAAATCTTATGATTTACCTCTCATGAAACTTATAAATTTTCTTATAGACTATTTATTTCCTTAAAATACATGTTTTTATTTCATTTTATTCATATTATATACTCAAAACACCATAAATATTTTCTTAGGGAAAATCAAAATCAGTTCTCTCTTCAGTCAAAAACTATTTTTCTTTTATATCCATATTTTATAAAAACAATTAAATCATGTTTTTACTATTCTCCTATGATTTTTAAAATTCATTTTTATTCTTTTTTAATTTTTATAAAATTATTTTAAAGAAATATTTTTTTTTCAAACGATATACTTTGTAACTTTTCTAACAAAATTATTGAAAGAATTTTTTTTAACTTATACGGCATGAACAGATTTTCCCACTATCATGAATAGTTTTTAATTTAAATAATTCTTTATAATTGTACATGGTTCTTTTCAAAGAAAATTTTTTCCCATAAATTTTCATATTTTTTTAATAATTTATTTCAAAATGTTAGTTTATTTTCCTTAAGAATTTTCTAATGATCATTTAATGGTATTTCTATTCATTAAAGACAACAACCCTTGATTTCACTTATGATTTATTCGGGATATGAAACAAGGATACCATCATTATTCTTTATATGGATGGTTTATAAATATGATAGTATGATGTTTATGAAACTCTTTTCTTTTCCATGGGTTACACTATGATGAAATGATGGAATGTTTATGAAACTTGTTTATTTTCCAGGGGTTATGCTATGATTAAATGTTTATAAAACCCATTTATTTTCATGGGTTATAATATGATTAATTCTTTATGATATTGTGTCACACATATGTATTATTTTCATTATCTTATGGGTGGTACCTATATCTCCCACAAATGCATTGGGTAAAGATTAATATCTTATGAGATAAATAGGACTATAATGGGGAGTGAACCCAGTTCAATACGGGAATTTTTCCACTATGATAGTCTTGGGAGTAAACCTTGACTACTATGATGGTTTACTAATTGAACCCATTCCACTATTATATTATTTGAAAATATCCTTTACTACTAAGGAAATGATATTATATGCATATATGTATACCACAATTCCATGTCTTATGATAATGTTATGATCTCATGGATCATGTTATTTGATTAATTTATGATTCATGTCTTACGAATTTACAAGATTTATTCCATAACTCAAGATTATAATCTATGATATTTAGGGTATGATTTTCAAATGTTAATCTCATGTTCACATACCATTTTTATCATGTTATATGTATATTATCATTGATATCTCCCTTGTTTACCATTAATGAGCATCAGAGCTCACCCTTTCTTTTGTTTACTTTCCCAATATATGAATATGGGTTTTTTAATATATTTCTAATAAGTTTGATGGTTATGAAGATCTAAGTGGTAGATGATATAGAAAAATTATTTCTAAGTTTCCAAAAATACTAGAACTATACGATTCTATCATGGATCATTATGTTATGTAAATAATATTCATTTATTTAGATGTAATAACTATGTATAAAAAGTATGGATTTCTATAGTTGGTTTCATTGAAAGGTTAGTTATCATTTGGAAACTAGGATAATAAAACATTAGTAAGAACCCTAGGGATAAGTCTAAGTATGGGATAAAGTCCTAAAGTTTTGGAAATGATAATGAATAACCTAGATTAAACCTAAGGTTTCATCGAAGAAGGAGTAATGTTTTAGAGATCGTATAAATGATTTTTCATGATTATGTGGTTTCCGAATATGATTATTATTTCTCACAATATGATTTTTGGTTTTATTCAATGGGTATAACCAAAAGTAATCATGTTTATGATGAATGAGGTGGACAATAAACTAATTTTACTCCTAAGAAAATAAATATTATAGGGGATGAAATATAAAACATTGTTTCTATGCACACAAAACTATCTAAAGATATGAATCATGATGATATTCCAAATGAGAAAAGTAACTAAAAACTTTCTATTGAGTCCTTATTAAGGAAACATATACCTTATTTTAGTGGGTTCATTGATCCACTAGTCATTGAGAAATAGATCATTACCATTGAAAATATATTTTACATTATTCATTGTTTAGATTGTGAGAAAGTTATTCTTGTTGTTTATTATTTGGAAGGTGAGATGGGTCAATGGTGGACTCTTATCAAGAATATGAGAGTACAAGAATAAATTTAATAAATAGAGTGGGATGAATTTAAAATCATATTTTTCAACAATTAATTTACTCATATTCTTTGTATGAAAATATAGAAATAATTACTTGAGTTAAATAATAAGGATAATCAGTCCATTGGTACTTATAAGGAAATTTTCACAAGATTTATTAGGTACACTTCTGGTATTATCATCCAACCTAAAAGTAAGATTAATCAATAATTTAGTGGAATAAAACCATGTATCTGAAGGTAATTATCCATAAGGGACTTTAGTAGCTATAAAGAAATCATTCATTGTGTTATCAACGTAGATATGAATATTGGAGATACCCATAAATCTCAGGGTTATGATAAGAAAAAAATATGGAATTCAAAGGTAGTTTTAAAAAACATAGAGAGAAGAATATGGGACTTCCTTTATACTGTATGTGTGGGAGGAATCATGGTTTAAATAATCTTAAAAGTTCTGATAAATGTTTTAAATGTGGAAAGGAAGTTCATCAGGAAATTTAATGTCAAAGTTATGGGAATAAGTTAACTAATGATATGAATAGATAAAATCTCCACATAATTCACTATAGCGACCAAGGATTAACAGACATTGATATTACATAATTTTATTTGAATATTAATTACATTAAAAAATTACATTCCATAGGACCATAATAGTTTAGTGTATTTGGAAACTAATAACACAATATTCTAACTTGGTGAAAGATCTTCACTGTTTCCCACAAAGATATTCCCATTTAGTACTTCTAATTAAAACCTTTATTCATAACCTAAGGAATAGAAACATAAGAAAGAATGATCTTAGATGATTAATAAGGGTAAATAAAGTATATATGTAATCATAAAATGGGAATAAGGGTAAGATAACATGATAATAAAATTTTAAGATCATACCCTACATATCAAAGATCATATGCATGAGTCATGGAATAAATAGTGGCAGTTCATAAGACATGAATCGTAAGGGTTATAAATTATTATAAATCAATCATGAACCATAACCTCATGTCATAAAATTATGGAACCATTATAAATATAGAAAACCGTTTCATGTTTTAAGATTTACAACCAATACCATCAACATAGTGGATCAAGTTACACCTATTTCCCCTAGTGGATCAAGACACACCTATTTTCCATTGTGGATCAGGACACATCTATTCCCCATTATGGATAAGGACACACCTATTTCCCATTATGGATCAAACCATTCTACTTTTTTCCATTTTGAATCAAGTCTATTTACTTGTTTCCCATTTTATCTCATGAGATGTAAATCTTTACATAATGCATTAGAGAGAGATATAGGTCACACTTATCACATAATTAAATCATGCAAATGTGTTCCATATGATCATAAACATTCATCATATCATAACCCATGAAATGAAATAGATAACATAAAAAATTAATCATATCATAACCTATGGAAAAGATACAATCTTCATAATCATATCACAACCCATGGGAAGAATCAGGTTTCATAAGCATATATCTCATGGAATAAAAATAGGTTTTGTAAACATCATGCCTTTAAAACATAAACCAATCAGATAAAGAATATAAATGGTTCCCTTAGATTGTATCCCTAGTAAGGAATAGGTAATACAAATGTATTTCACCTTAGATGGAAAATAATGTTGAAATATCTTTTAGAAACATTTATTGAGGAAAATATCTTTTCCTCTTTTAAAAACTATTTTTAAAACATAAAACATCTCGAAAACGTTTTTCATTGAAAATCACTTTGAAAACTTATAAGGGAATATTTGAAAACCATTTTAAAAAAAATTAAAACATAAAACATATTTTAAATCAATTTAATTTAAAATTATTTTAAAATATAATTTAAAAACATTTTCAAAAAAAATTTTATAAAACATGGTTTTTGAATAAAACAAATTTCTGACTGAAGAGAGAAATAAAGTCAGATATCTTAAAAAATATTAATTATATTAAGTAAAATAGAGTGGGAAAATGGTACCAATACATGAAGATATCATGAATAACCAGAGGAAAATAAAATCCATGATATTTATTGAGATATTTATCACAATATTTCATCAATGGAAGTATGATCGTAAATAATCTCGATAAATGATGAGATTGTAGCAATAAACTCTTACCACTTTGGTAAATTTGAATCAAAATCCCCATAAAATAATAACTTTACATGAGTCTTAAAATATTATGTAAATAATTATATTCATGATATAACATTTCAAATATAATTATATAAACCTTGTAAAATAATTTAGGTGAATAACATAACCTATGTCTCAAAGAAGGCCAATTGAGACAAAATTTCCTTACCGATTTGGTAACTTTTAAACCGTAAACCCCAAGAAATAGAGATCATAAAATAGATTTTTAAATAAACATAAATTTAAGGATAATAATAATATAATACATTCATGGTAATTATATACACCACACAAAATAAAGTAGTGGTGAATAAGGCATAAGTCTTACAGAAATAAAAGTGAGACTAGAAATCCCATTACCTTAAGTCTTGACTTCCTTCGTACATGTTCAAACCTTGTGAATAATAAATATAAGTATATTATAAATATATAATAGATATATATTCATATATATAATACCATATATTATTTTATTATGACTTTATATTACCCATTTATTAATAATTCCATGTTAAAGTTATATTTTGGTAAACAAGTGATTTGTTTCTTGTTTATGTTTTGACTTGTTATTCTTGGTCCTCTTACTTAGATAATGATTTAATTTTCTCCAAAATTATATATATGATATAAATATAATATATTTTTATTATATATTTATTTATAATAATCTAAAAAATATAGAAGTATTAAATTAAATACATCATTCGTGAAGATGGGAGGTCGTACATACGCATGAACTTTATTTCTATTTTATTGACATATTGAATGAAAGAAGAAAATTAAATGATATATATATATATATATATATTATAATTAAATTATAATTTTTATTCAATATATAATGAATATGTATATTAAACTGATCCTTAATACATTTCATGTAAAGCATGAACGAATCACGTCCCTTTGAGGAGGTGGTAGTCCACACATCCACAAATGATGTTATCGTATTCCCACAAAGTGAAAATCATGAAGTTATGTGTTATATAATAATTATATAAGTATAAATACATCATAAATATAATATATATAACATAAAAATAGTATTTCCATCATTATTCCCAACCTTTATAGGTGGTAATGGTAGAACGAACGACATCATTTTGTGAGGCGGTAGTCCTCTATATAGACAAATGATGATTGTGTATCCTATTTGAAGGAAGTGTATGTGAGTGTAGTTAATACTCTTATAATAAAAAAAATTAATTATATTTATGATATATAGGTTATTATATAATCATATAATAATAATAATTTATGGGGTGGAGGAAGAAATAAAATAAAAGTTCTTGTTGAAGAATGCTACATCTTCTTTGGGTAAGTCCTTTTGGTTTTCCCCAAATGAATTATTTAGTTGTATTTTTTCCCAAAGGGAAATTTCTATGATGAAGTAATTGAAATATTTATATTATTCAGTAAGGTTTTTGTGATCCAAAGGGATTTATATGTGTGAATAATTGAGGGGCGGAGTGCCCTCTTATAGTGGAGGAGGAGTGACATTCTTGTAAATTCCAAAAGGCAAACACTATTGGGATGTATAAATTACATAATGTGCCTAAAATAATGATCAATTTTCAATAAAAGGGACTATATGGTAAATATATATCCATAAAAGTTATTTTTTACAAGTTTATAGGTCATTGTCTTCCTTAAGGTTAAATTTTAACCCCAAGTAAACTCGTTTTTACCTTAATCACTATAATTAATTTTAATTGATTGCACTAATATTTTTTCTCAAAAACTAATTTGAACTTAATAGACATTATAAATTATTATGATTCCAAATATTTAATCCATTTTAAAAAATTAAAAACATATAATTTTCAGAAATTAATTTAAAATTTATCCTGTAGACGGGAAGAGACAACAGGTTTTTAAAGTGAAAATGTTCAAAAGTCTGAAATGTTTTTATATCCAATTTCAATGTGAAATTTATTCCAATGATAAAAATTAGATTTATTTATGTATTATTGAACTAATTATACTTTAAAAATAATTTAAAATATAATTTTACTATATAAAGAAATTATATGAAAATACAGTTTTCAATTAAAACTCAATAGCTTTCATTATTCATCAAAAAATGAAACTTCTCAAAAAAATACCAAAAAATCGCCAAAAAGTAAATTTTTATATTATGATTTCAAAAATAAAGTTTATTTTGATAAACAAAACCTATAAATTTTCAATAATTAGTTTTAAAACAAGTCTCCCATTAAAAGGCAGAAAAACTTATTCTTAGAAAAATACATCTTTTAATGCGTAAAATTGGATTTATTCTTATTTATTGTCTAGAAAACACATAATATGAATGTTAAATAATTTATTTAATTTGTAATATATATATATATATATATCATCAAAAAAGTAATTTATTGGGGGAAAACATGTTTGTTCATAAAAAATAGTTTTTCAGAAATGGAATTTCTTTATTTTTCAAATAGTTATTACTTTAATTTATAACTAATTTTTTACCAAAGAATTAATTTTATAAATATTAATAAAAATATTTTCATAATTTTCATAATCCTTTTTATACCCTCCATTCCAATTTCTAGGTGATAACTATAATAATATTTTAATAACAATATAAATAGTATATTGTAGTTCGGTAAAACCTGTTTTTGCGTGTAACACAAGATATCGAAGGAACTCATCATTATGTGTAACATAAGACAAATATAGTTTTTTTGTACCACAAGCTAAACTAAGTGTTGCGTATAGTTAAATATTAACTTTTTGATGTGTATAAATAAAGATTAACTTAGTGTAGCGTGTAATGCAAACCATCAAATAATTTAAATTTAATCAAAAAATAATAATTTATAGAAACTTGGGGTGTTACATTCTACCCCCCTTAAAATGAATTTCACCCTCAAAATTTATCTAGTTCACCAAATGTTTAATACTTGAAATTTTCTCTCATAGAAACCCATATCATAAAAATGAATACTAAAACTTCCTTTAAAAAACTAAATTTGGAAACAAAAGGGTTACCCAAAGTAACTCATAGCTAGGTTTCCGCATATGAGAATATAGGTTAATATTTATACATGAAATAAAAGCATAAAAAAATTATAGAGAGTGATAAAGATCACTGATCACAAGAAAGTGGTTAATCCAGATAAAGTTAAAAATCACAAAACCAAAATCCAAAGAGGTGTGAAAGAGGCCATTGATATCATCAAAAATGATGATAATAGGAAAAAAATATTTCAATATACTTTTAATAAAATTGAATAATTTTCATGAGAACGTATACTTACTTGATTTCATTCCCTTTCATAATATCAAAATCACCCTTTTTTTATTCCTTGATCAATTTCCACTTCGACACTTCTTCTAAGAAATGAAGGTGAATTGGTTATCCCTAAAGTATTAATGGATAATAAGATCCATATATAGACCAATAAATATTTTCATCTATATTTAGGTATCATCAAAACAAAAAAGTTATTATAGGTTATCCAATATGTATAAATCTTTATATGGTGACATAATATATTAATATCCAAAACCTCATCCAATTTTCAACTCAAACCATTACATAAATGGTTAACCTTTTAACCCTTACCAAATTTAATTCACCCTTTATTCATTAAATAATCTCTTACCACATACCAAAAACATTTTTATTAGAATCTTGGGTTCATCCTTACCTGAATTTCATAAAGAACTTCTATTTTTATTCATTTTTGGATAATCCCCCTTTTAAGGGTAGAAGGGGAACCCTTACATGGCCCATAGGCTTCATGACATTACATGACCTGTAGGTCTTAGAGGAATTAATACAGACTATAACTAATTGGAACTACTCTTCCCCATAATCAACATCATGATGTCTGCTCTCCACCTTCTCAAGTTTGTTCATCTAGGCTTCCTTTGTATGCATAGGTTGGTCCCGATGGCAATTGGCATACCCTCTCATTATTTAAATCTGATTGCTCTACTCTGGTGAATGCATATACTCTGAATCCTCATCTAGAGCCTACTACTTGTAGAGTTTTTCTGGTCTATTTAAACATAATTTCATGTGTTCTAAAGGCTTTGAAGTGTACTGAAGTCCTTGAGGTGGCCTGAAAGACTTATTATCTCGAAGGCCTTGGGTGGCCCGAAGGCCTTGAACGACTTGATGACCAAACTGGTGGCCCAAAAGCCTAAACAGATGAAAAAATATGACTGTTATAGTACCAAACAGTCCATATTATAATACTTCTACAGTAACCCTGAAATATGTATCTGCCCGGATTTGATCTCAGGTCTCTTGTATGCACTTTACGAGTCCTCACTAATTCGATTGAGGCTCTTGTGAACTTGGGTTCATCCTTGTAGCGATAGAATATTAAATGTGATGTAATTATTCCAGAATCCATATAGATGGAGATAATAACATGAAGATTTACTTAAGCATTAACAAAAATATTTTCATAGGGATTATTTATACAAAATAAAAAATGAAATTCCCAACTAATGGGGGAGGATAAGTTTTCCCTAATTAACATGATTCACTTCATCCACTGTGATTTCATAAGATTTCCCTTTATCCTTTGTCCCCAAAGGTTGTTGTGTTTAATTATCCATATTAATCCTTGTATTGGGTCATTTATTTGAATTATACCCAAACTCCTTACACTTAAAACACTAGAGATTGAGTGGTACATTAGTTGGAATTTTATTCTCCTCGATTTCATTGACTATCTCATTAATCGTATCTCGACATTCCCAAATTTTATGACCCGACTTTCCACATTTAAAGAACCACCCGGTTCAGTTAAATAAATTCCCTTGATATTTCTTCCCACATTTTTGGCACATAAATTTCTATAATTTATTTTCACCATTTGAGTTTTCATGAGACTCGGTCATTTTTTCTTATCAAAACCAGAGTAATGGTAGGAAAATCCAATTTCCATTTCCAAATTTAGAGTACATAAAAAAATATTCATAGGTACTAAAATCTATTTTAGAAAAATCCTTTCAAATACTTGGTTTTAATTCACTAAAGAATCAGTAAATTTTTCTTTCAAGGCTGATGATTAAACCAGAAGCATACCTTACAATTCTTGTAAAATTAACTTCATAAGTACCAAAAGATTCATCATCCTTTTTCTTAATCTCATGGAATTCCTTCTACATATTTTTTCTTATAATATGAGGGAAGTACTTGATTATAATATCCCCATAAACTCTTCCAATTCCATATATTCAATTCCTTCTTATTAACATGTTTTCTTAATAAGAGTCCACCACTAGTCTGCTTCACCTTCCGAATGATAAGTAGCCAAAATAACTTTTTCATGCTCTGAGAACAAAATAATGGAAAATATATTTTTAGTGGTATTGATCTATTGCTTAAAAACTAGTGGATAAGTGGAACCACAAAATAAGTGGGTTTTTAACTTATAAAGTACTTAATAGATCATTTTTTTTCTTATTTTATTTTTTGAAATTTCAACATAATTTATAGCTTGAAAAGGTTGTTTGATCATATCAATAAGAATTTGAATTTAGGATCTCATATCATTTGGTTTCTAAAGAGGATAGTCATCAAATTTTATATTTCATTCAATATTAACATTGTTCCTATAGGTTATAGTCATTTATTAAAACCAAAAACATGGTGTAAGAAACACTTATCATAGCAGAAAACCTCATAATCAAGAAAAATCACTTATAGGATGTATAAATCATGACACCTTATTTTAAATATACAATACCCTAGGTTCATCATGGGTAATTAATGGTTATATTCTATTTAAATCCTTTATGGTGGTTTATAAAGGGTTTGAAAATTTCCAAATCATATCCCCCTGGAGTGTCAAACTAGGTGTAAAGCATGACCCATTGTTGTGCACCAGTTTCTGATCAAGTCTAGCGCAATACGATGTTTTTAGAGTTATTACCCCAATTTACATTTGTGCCAAATCCACATCCACTTTTAGTATCCAAAAAGGGATGTAATTTCCTAGAAACCACTCCCTCAATACTTAGCAAAAATTCCAAGTCATTTTCCTAAACTTTGGATCATCCTTAGACTTATCCTTACAGATATCCCTAGAAATATACTTAGGGATCTCACTAAATTTTTCTTATCCTAGATTCTAAAGTTTGACTAGACCTTTCCTTTGATACCAACTATAGTGACCAAGGATTAGCATAAATGGATATTAAAAAAAATTGAATATTAATCACATTAAAAAATTACATGCCTGAGAACCATAGTAGTTTAGTGTATTTGGAAAATTGGAACACAATATTCTAAATTTGTGAAAGATCTTAAATGTTTCCCACAAATATATTCCCATTTAGTACTTATACTTAAAAATTTTCTTCATAACATGGGGAAAGGATACATAAGAAAGGGTGATCTCAGATGCTTAGTAAGGGTAAGTAAAGGAGATATGTGAGCATAATATGATTATAAGTGTAAGAGAAAATGAGAATAACCTTTTAAGATCATATCCTTCATATCAAATATCATATACATGAGTTATAGAATAAAGATTGGAAATTTATAAGACATGGATTATAAGGGTGATAAATCATCATAAATTAATCATGAACCATAGAATCTTGTCATATAGTTGTGGAACCATCATAAATATAGAAAAACATTACATGTGTCAATGTTGAATACCAATACCATCAACATAGTGGATCAGGACACACCTTTACCTATTTACCATTGTGGATCAAGCTTATTGACTTATTTACCATTATGTATCAAGACTGTTGAATTGTTTCCCATTTTATCATATGAAATATAAATCTTTACCCAACACATTTGAGGGAGATATAGGTCTCATTTATTACATAATGAAATCATGCATATGTGTTTCAAAAGATCATAAGCGTTCACCATATCATAACCCATGAAATGAAATGGGTATCAAAAACATTTAATCATATCATAACCTATGTAAAAATACATATGTTTCATAATCATAGCATAACCAGTGAAAAGAAGTGGGTTTCAAAAGCATATAACTAATGGAAGAGAAATGGGATTCATAAACATCATGCCTTCAAAACATAAATCATTCAGAGAAACAATATCAATGGTACCATGGGGTCATATCCCTAGTAAGGAATTTATAACACCAAAGGATGAAATCTTAGATTTAAAATGATTTTTAAAGATCTTTTAGTAACATTTCAGGATGAAAATATCCTTTCCTCCTTGAAAACTCTTATTAAAACATAAAATATTTCAAAAGCATTTTCATTGAAAATAACAATTAAAACTTATAAAGGAAGATTTGAAAACCATTTTAAACACTTTTTAAAACAAAAAACACGTTTTCAATCACTTCCATTAAAAAACATATTAAAATTTTATTATAAAACATTTTTAGAAAATATGGTTTTTGAATAAAGAAAATTTCTCACCGAAGAGAGAAATAAAGTCAGATTTTTTTAAAAACATTTTATTAATTATAATAAGTAAAAAAGAGTGTAAAATGGTGCCAATACATGAATATATCATGAATAACTAGAGTATAATTAAATACATTATAGTTATTGACATATGGATCATAATATTTTATCAATGGGAGCATAATCATAAACAATCTGGATAAATGATGAGATTGTAGCAATAAAATCTTATCACTTTGGTAACGTTGAATCAAAATCCCTACAAAATAATTACATTAAATCAGTATTTAAATTTCATGAAATAAATTATATTCATGATATAACATTTCAAAGGGAATTATATACACCTTGTAAAAGAATGTATGTTCATAATATAACATGTGTCTCAAAGAAGGAAAATTGAGACAAAATTTCCTCACTGATTTGGTAACTTTTGAACCATAAACACCGTGAAATATAGATCATAAAATGGATATTTAAATACCCATAAATTTAAGTATAATAATCATATAATATATTTATGGTTATTATACACACTACACAAAATAAATAATTGTTGAATAAGGCATAAGTCTTGCAGAAATAAAAGTGAGACTAGAAATCCCCTTATTTTAAGTCTTGACTTCCTTAATACACATGAAAACATCATTTATAATAAATTTAAGTTTATTATAAATTTATAAAAAACACATATTAATATATATAATACCATATATTATTTTATTATTACTTTATATTAACCTTTTATTAACAATTCTTTGTTAAATTTATGTTTTGGGTAATAACTGCTTTGTTTTTCGTACATGTTTTGACTTTTTATTCTTGGTCCTCTTACTTAGATCCTGATTTAATTTTTCTAAATAATGTTATATATGATATAAATATCATATATTTTTAGTATATATGTATTTAAAATAATCAATAAAATATATAAGTGGGAAATTAAATACACCGTTCATGAAGATGGTAGGTTGTACGTACGCAAGAACATTGTTTCCATTTACTTGGCGTATTGAAAGAAATAATAAAATAAATGATATATATATATATTATAATTATAGTATAAATTTTATATAATATATAACACGTATTTCTATTGAACCCATCCTTAATACATTACTTGTAAATCATTAATGAATCACATTGCATTGAGGTGGTGGTGGTCCACACATCCACAAACGATGTTATCACATTCCCATAAAATGAAAATCATGAATTTATATGTTATATAATAATTTAAAAATTATAAATACATCATAAACATCATATATATCATATAAAAATATTATTTACATCGTTATTCCCAACCTTGAGAGGTGGTAATGGAAGAACGGATGGCATCGGTTCGCAAGGTGGTAGTTCGCCGTGTACATGAACGACGATTTTCTATACCATTTTATGGAAGTGTGTCTGATTGTAGGTCATAAAATTAACATAAAAATATATAATTATATTTATGATACTAGGGTTATTATATAATCATGTAATAATAATAATTGAGGGGTGGATAAGGAAATAAAATAAAAGTGCTTATTGAAGGATGTTATATCTTCTTTGGGTAACTCCTTTTGGTTTGCACCAAAGGAGTTACTTAGTTGGATTTATACAAAAATTTAGGATTAGAGGATTAATTTAGGTAATTTTGGATCTTATTTGGTCATGTTTTGTGCAAAAAATAGGGCTTTAGAGGTGTGAAGAAGTGAGGGGGTGAGTGCCCTTTTATAGTGGAGGTGGAGTAGAAGTCTTGTAAATACCAACAGTTAAACACTATTGGGAGGTCTCCCTTATGTAATTTTCCTCCAATAAAAATATTGTTTTGATAAAATAGATGATATGGTCGAAATATGGCTATAAAATTTATTTTGGACAAATTTCTAGGTCATTTTTTCCCTTAAGAATAAATTTTAACAACTACGTAAATTTGTTTTTACCTATTTTCGATCAAAAACTATGTTGAACTTACTATAAATTAAAAATTATTCTGATTAAAAATATTGAATCCATTTTTATAAATTAATAACACCAAAGTGGCTGAAATTAATTTAAATTTTATCCCATGGATGAGACGAGACAACGGGTTTTTAAAGTGAAAATATTCAAAATTTTGAAATATTTTTATATCCAAATTCAATGTGAAATTGATTCTAATGAACTAAATTAGATTGATATATGTATAATTTAACTAATTATATTTTAAAAATAATTTTAAATTTAATTTATCTATATAAATAAATTAGATGAAAATGAAGTTTTTAATTAAAATTTAGGGTTTTCTCTATTCATCAAAAAATGGAACTTCTAGGAAAAAAACACCCAAAGTAAATGTTGATATTAAAATTTAAGAAAATGAATTTTATTTAATCAAATAAAAATTATAATAGTGTCAAAATTTAGTTTTAAAAGATTTCTACCTTTAAAAGGTGGTAAAACTTCCACATAGAAAAATACATCTTTATATGTGTAAAATTAGATTTATTATTTTCACTTTTCTTGAAAACACATAAGATAAATGTTAAATAGTTTATTGAATATAATATATATATATATATATCATCAAAATTTGTTTGTTTAATTTATTTAGATCAAACATGTTTGTGCATAGAAAAATATTTTAATAATATAGATAGTATATTGTAGTTCGGTAAAACTCAGTATTGTGTGTAACACAAGATATTGAACAAACTCGACATTGTGTGTAACACAAGACAAAAATAGTGTTTCATGTATCATAAGATAATGTAAGTTCTTTGTATAGTGATTTCTTAACTTTTTGTTGTGTATAAATAAATATTAACTTAGTGTATCTTGCAATACAAGCCATCAAAGAATTTTAGTTTAATCGGAAATGATAATTTATAAAAACTTGGGGTGTTACATGCACCACCAACAATCCAGTGTTTAAAATGAAAGAAGTATGGGAATTATATTAAATAGTGCCCAAATTAGATGTTTAATTATGGTGATCGATGTCAACAACCTCTTAATCCCAAATACAAAGGGAAACCTCATGTTTTCATTATTTCTAATGAGGGGCATTATAACTATGTGGTGAAAGTTACAATTACCATCCAATATATAATTGATAATGTATTATTTGATTCTATATCTACCCAATATTTTATATCTAAAGACTTTTCTAATGGTATAATATTACCACCTCAAAAATTATTTGTTGAGTTAGCAGTAAAAACCCCTAATGGTATGATGATCATATCCCAAGTCTATGATTCTTCTCTAGTTGAAGTTTGTGGGAATGTGTTTTCAAAAAAACTTTTCATTCTTTCTTTATTTTAATTAGATGTTATTTCGTTCATGGATTGTATTTATTTACATAAATCCCACATAAATTTTCAAGGAATGAAAGTTGTGTTTGATATTATGAACCAACCTATAACTACTTATAATTTTGATGAAAAAAATGAACTTCTAATGGAAATTGAATTCATCCTATGGGTCATGATTCCTACTCAAAAAGGGAATTTATCTTATATGGTATGGTATAAATTCAACATCAAAGATATACCTATTTTTTGGGATTTTAATGATTTCTTTATAGAAGAGTTTCTTAGTATTCCACCAAATCGTGAAGTTGAGTTTTCAATATAACTCATAAAATGTGCTACAAATATTTACAAGGCTCCATATAGAATGGACCTGATTGAGTTTCAAGAATTGAGTAAATAGCTCTATGATAATATTGACAAGGGATTTATTTAGACAAGTGTATCACCTTTGGGTTCACTTGTTTTTTTTGTTAAAAATAAATATAGATCAATTCAATTCTGAATTGATTATCGAGAACTTAACAAGATCACTATCAAAAACAAGTATCCTCTACCTCGTATTGATAAATTTTTTATCAACTTCATTGATCTCAATACTTTCCAAGATTGATCTTCAACCCGAATATCATTGATTGGGGTTTAAGAAATAGGATATATACAAGAAATCAATCCATATATGGTATTGACACTATGAATTTATAGTGATTCCATTTGGTTTGACTAATTACCCTGCTATCTTCATTGATTTAATGAATAGAGACTTTATATATTAACTTGATCAGTTTTTAGTAGTCTTTATAGATAATATTATTATTTATTAAAATATCAAGGAAGATCATGAAGATAACATGGGGATTATGATTAAGACTCTAAGGAAGGATAAGATTTATGTAAAATTTTTCAAGTTTTAATTTTGGCTTTGGAAAGTTTCATTCTAGGGTCATATAATCTCAATTGATGGTATATTAGTAAACCCTTAAAATAAAAAAGTTACTAAACATCGGCCAAAACCAACCATAGTGACTGAGATTTATAGTTTTCTTATATTGGTTGGGTATTATTAGTTCTTTTTGGAGAAATTTTCATTGCTATCGAATCCAATCACTAAGTTAACTTGGAACGGATCCAAGTTACTTTGGAAGGATGAATCTGAATAATTTTTTATGGAATTGAAGATAAGGATAGTTAGTGAACCTATGAATACACTACACTATAGTGGAGAAAGGTTTTTAATCTATACTGATGCATTAAATAAGGGACTGGGATGCTTACTTGTGTAGAATAATATATTTATAGATTATTCCTCATAACAATTGAAGGTCCATGAGAAAAATTGACATGTTCATGATTTGCAGTTATCTATGGTAATTTTTTCATTAACGATATGGAAGAATTATACCTATGGATAAAGTTGTGACATATATACTGATCATAACATTTTAAATTATATTCTCTCTCAAAAAGAGGAGAACATGTTCTAAAGAATATGGTTGGAGCTAATTAAAGATTATGATTGCTCAATAAATTACCACCCTAGGAAATTTAACAAGGTGGAAGATGATCTGATTCAAAAGGATCATGATAGTTTGTCTATAATAAGGATCAAAAAATATTTGATATTAGTAAAATTTCAATGGATGGATCTTGAAATCTTCAAGTAAGGGGAAACATTTTATCTTTCTCAAATGATTGTTCATGAATTTTTTCAATTGAAGATTAAAGAGGTGTATAAGGAATATGTGGAGATGTAAACGAAGGTAAGAAATGTTCTTGAGTTCAACCTTGATTGTGATGGGATAATAATGTGCAGGAACCATTTATGTGTCCCATCAGTACCAGGATTGAAGAAGGATTTGATGGATGAATCTCATAGTTCTTCATTATTTATTAATCTTGGAAGTATGAAGATGTATAGATATTTGAAAAACGCCCATGGGGTGTTAGCTGAGTGGTACCCACTGGTTTTACCCCTCTCTCTCCATGGGAACTAGGGCAGGATCGAGTCCCACCAGGCTCGAACACTGTTCGTATTATGAACAGGGTGATTCAAATCCATTTCTTAGCTGGGGAACATGGCGTGCACTTGGGCTGGTGGGTGCACCCCTCTAGGAGTCGGTGTTAGCAACACACATTTTTGCCAATGAGCCCATACCAAAGTGGTAAGGGCTCCTACTTGGAATCCAAGAGACCCAGGTTCAAAACTTGGTGGAGGTGAATTTCAAGTACTGTAGCAGTACTGTAGCAGTCAATGTTCGGTACTGTAGTATCTAGAACGATTCACCCGATTTGGGCCTTCAGGCCACCGGTTTGGGCCTACGGGTGTCAAGGGACTTCGGGTCATCAATGACCTTCAGGCCATAGGGCCTTCGGGTCATTGAAGACCATGAAGTATCCCAGTTCACACAGAGCATGCCCCAAAAGAGGATCAGAATAACAGTAGCAGTCACCAGAAGAAGAGCTAACGAGATTGGAAGATTGAGAGGGTATGGAAACCGCCATCGGGACTAGGCACCGTGCAGCTTTGTACGGGGAAATTCTAGTCGGTCATCGATGGAGGTGGGGAACTAAAGGTGATCAATAATGCAGAATCTGGGGAGGGGTAGTTCTAGTGGGATGAGCCTATGTATAAGGCCCCAGCCTTAAACCTTACTTATTATTGAATTAAATGAATAATTCACATTGAGGATCTTTTCAGGTTTAGAGTTTTAGAGAATTAGATCATAACTATTATATCTCAAAATATTACAAAGTAGACACTTCTACTAAGTTTCCATAAAATAAAAACTCTTAAAAAGAAACATGTCTAGTTCCATGTTTTAGATAGCATGACTTTCCCTTGATCCCATCCTTGACCCTATTCCACATTAAGACCTGTGAAAAACATTTCAATAAAACTTGCGGTGAGCATAAAAAGCTCAGTAAGGGATACACAATGAATGAAAACTATTAGTTTATCAAAACAACAAGTAAACCATGTATACTTTATCAAAGAATACCTTCACCTTCATGAAGTAGTAAAAACTCTTCACTGAATAAAAGATCATTACTTACCCTTTTGTAGCCAAAATATTACCATAAAACCCATATAAATAACACATAACATATAAAGGTAACTTGGGACATAAACATACTTAAGTGGAATAACCATATGGTCGACTTCCACACATTTCACTTAATAGAATAGCCATACGGCCAACTTCCATACATACTTAATGGAATAGCCATACGGCCGACTTCCATACCCAATGCATTGGAGGTTATAACGTAACCACCTGTCCTGGTATTCACGGAACCACCCGTCATATGGTTTATCACGTAACCACCCGTCAAATGTCCAAGTACCATTATAAAAATCATAATACATAAAACAAATATAATGGAAAGAAAACATTTCCACACTTTGATCACAATATATCACATAAATATATTGACATAAAAAATCCATTATAAAAACCATTTTCAATACCAAAATACATAAAAGATTATATGGTATTTATTTCATTTTAAAAACATTACGGCTTGTTGAGGAAGCCAAAGACCAAATAATACTCGCGGTGGCGGAAAAGGTCGTTGTCACTGCGTACATTAAAAGAAACATTCCTTTTTGTCGTTTTGTAAAACGCTTCATAGAAAAAGATTCCTTTTTTATAAAAGTAAAAGTCAAAGGGTTTTATACACCATATAAAAGAAAGTTGTGTATAAAATGAAATATTCCTCAATGAAAGGAGATTGAGACGAAGTCCCTTACCTCGGGTCCGACTTGACTCGATCGTTCTTTAATGTCCTGAAAAATAAACTTGAGTTAATTTCTACTTGCTTAAGAACCTTATTCAAGTTCATTATTACTTTTATATCACTTATTATCATGTTATAAACATTATTTAATCATGTAAGTTAATAATGTTTGTTTTGTCGATATTTGGTTCTTAAGTCGAAAGTGGACTTCTTACAATTACATGTTGTTCGTGTGGTCAAAGGTTCTTTATATCCAGAATGAAATTCCTGATTTGGATATCATATATATCATATATATCTAGCATATACATGTATTTATAATATCACATAATCATTTAGAGGTAAGAAATGAAATGCACCGTTCATGGAGACGGTAAGCCGTACGTACACATGAACGCTACTTTCATTTCTATGTCATATTAATGGAATTAAAACTAAATGAGAGGTATGTATATTTTAATTCCAAAATTATATTAATCATTTATATGTAACATACATTATATATATCCATTATAAATATGTACTTAATAATATTACATTACATTTGGGGATAAGAAATGAAATGCACCGTTCATGGAGACGGTAAGTCGTACGTACGCATGAACGCTACTTTCATTTCTATCTCATACATTAATGGAAAGAAATAATAATGATATAGAGTTATATTATAATTCCAGTATAACATCATATATAATAACTTTAAATCCATCCTTTATACGTCCCACATATGGCATTAACGAATCATATCACTTTGAGGGGGCGGTAGTCTGCACTTCCTAAAATGAACTTATCGTGTTTACCCATAATGGAAACCATAAAGGTAAACCACAAATGAAAAATAAAGAAGCATAAAAAAACATAAACATAATATATATCATATATAAATAGAGTGACATCTTAATGGCCACCATTAAAGGTGTTTAAAAGAATATTGAACAATCATCGTTTCGTGAGGCAGAAGTTCGCCAACCACAGAAACAGTATGTTATTTAAGCATTAGTTGTAGATGTGTGTAAGTTTAGCTCGAAATATTCTTATAAAAACATCCTAGTATATTTAATATACTGTATTTGTTACAAAATAAATGAATAAAAAGAGTTTAGGGGGTTGTAGAAGCAAAATAAAACAAAAGAACACAAGTGAAGACATCACCTTAAAATCGGGTAACTCTCTTAGATTTGAGCTCAAAGGCTTACTTGGGAAGACTTCTGCCCAAAGTGAGGCTTCAAGGAGTAATAGAGGGATTTGGAGAGAAAAAATGGGTAGGGGTTGGCCGATCCAAAGGCTTTGGAAGTGTGGGTAAGGTGGTAGAGGTGGGGGCCTTTTATAAGAGGAGAGGAGGGGCACTCTTGGAAAGTAAGGAAATGTTACTTTATTTTAGAATGAGTTTCAGATTTTAATGGTCCCACATTGATTTTTTTAGAGGATAAGGTGATAAGGGTTCTAAATCCACCCATACAATAGGTTTTGGACATGTTTAGGTCATAGACTTTACATTATCATTTCATTTTATTTAAATCCTTTATTAATGAGGGAATCGATGCATCATCATGATGTCATAAATAATTGAATTTATTTAATGTCTAAAAATTATAAAACAAATATAATGATGTATTAAATCTTGTTAGATTTCTAATGAATATTTGTAGTCAAAAATCGGATTTGTATAACGCCATGTAAAAATTGTTTTAGTAAAACAACTCATGTTTGTGACATTTTTATTTTAACTTTAAATAAAAAGTTATTTATGTCATTTCCCAACCAAAGTGGCTCCATGGGGTCCCCAAGTTGACCCATGGATTTTCTTGGTTGGCCATGACACGTCCAATTAGGTTAGTACATGTGTCAAGTTCATTTCATATTATTACAACATTATTTTTACCTTAAATTACACTAATTACCTCTAATCGCGATTAAAAACTTAATAAGTTACTATTCACCAAAAAATTATTTTAATCCCATTGAACCACATTTTACTTCTTAATTACAACCATGTATGTCGGATTTTTGAAATTCAAAACACAGAGGTGGTAAAATTTCATTTAAACGAAAAATCAGTTTTTTAAGTACAACTTTGTGGTTTCACTATTCATCAAAAATTGAAGTTTTTCAGAAAAATACCAAAACTTCACCCTAAGCTATATTTAATATTCTGAATTCAAAAATGAAGTCCATTTTACAAAATTCAAAACATATAATTTGCATTAATTAATTTAATAATTAATTCCCGCTGTCAGAACAAATAGCCCGTTTTTATGAAACAATAAGTATCAAAAGATTGACACTAGTTTAAGTCCGATTTCAAAGTGAAATTAATTCCAACGAACACTATTGGATTTAATGGTAAATATATATTCTAATTTAACTTTAGAACCAATTAAAAAGATAGTCTAATCATATAAATAAATTATATTAAAAAGAGGTTTTGAATTAAAATACAACATTTTACACTATTCATAAAAAAATGAACTTTATCGGAAAAATACCAAAAATTTACACAAATTAAATTTTGATGTCCCAATTCTAACGAAGAGTTTTATTTGGTCCAATAGAATGTATAAGAGTGAACAAAACTATATTTAATGACGGTTCGCCATCAAAAGGAGATAAGTGAACCTTTAGTGGAAATTAGGGCATATATGCCTAAAATTGAATTCTTTTCATATTTTAAGCCTTTATCTTTTATTAGATAAATGTAAAAACATTTAAAAAAACATATATAATCATATTTTAGTTATTTCTATCCATTCCCTCCAATACAACGGCTATGTGTTAACTACCATTTAAAATAATATTATTTTTTTACTAGTGTACAACGTAAGATTTCAAAGATACTTTTTGTTGCGTATCGGGTACGCTATCGAACATAGAAACCCTTTTAAAATAAAATTAATATTTAATTCATAAATATTAATAAATATGAGAATGTTTTATTCTTTATTTACCTGGGATGTTACACTACGGGTCTTGTAATGGGCATGGTATGCCACTGGGCCTTCGGGTCATGTATTACGAGTCATGTCGGGCCTTGTGCCTTGGGCCTATGGGTCATGTACGGGTTCCCCTTCAACCCTTAAAAGGGGGACTATCTATAATAAAATAAAATAAGAAGGCCTTTGGGCCATTCGGAGGTATAGATATTTGAAAGAGTATTTCTAGTGGGGTGGAATGAAGAGAGATATTTCATAGTATGTATCTCAAAGCATGGTGTGTCAAAACATTAAGTCAATGAGACAAAAGTCTAAGTGGATGTTATAAACATTACCTATACTAGAATGGAAATGAGAAAATATCACCATGGATTCTATCATCATACTCCCTAATAAAACTAAAGTGAATAATGTTATTTGGGTTTTAGTGTATTTCCTTAAGAAGTCATCGCTCTTCATTGATTTAGATAAGATTTATCTCCTTATCAAGTTACTTGTTATACATTAAAGAAGTGTTAATATTTCATGGTGTACCACTATCAATTTTATATGATTGGGATCCAAGGTTGACCTCGAAGTTTCAGAGAATTATTTGGTAGGATATAGATAAAAATTTAAGTTTAAACACTACTTATAATCCTTATATAGATGTTAAGTATGATAGGACCATTGAAACTATATAATATTTTTTGATAGATTGATCTATATATTTCAAAGGTGGTCAAGATCAATACCTTCCTTTGGTGGGATTTTTATACAAAAAGTAACTTTCACTTCACCATTCATATGGCTCCTTATAAAGCCCTCTATAGTAGTAAGTAAAGAACTAAAATATGTTGAAATTAAGTTAGATAAATAATGTTATTGGGACCAAATCTAGATGAGTAAATAATAGATAAGGTTAGATCTATTCAACATCACATAAGATCATCACATGGCCAACAAAATTGTTATGCTAATAATCATCGAAAAGATCTAGAGTTCTAAGTTGGTGACAAGTAATTCCTATTAATATCTCCCTAGAAGAGGGTAATGATATTTGGAAATAAGAGAAAGCTAAGCCCTAGGTATATTAGTCCTTTTAAAATTATTGATTATATCGAGATGGTAGCTTATCGATTGGTGGTTCCACTAAATCTCTCTCAAGTTCTGGATGTGCTCCATACATCTCTCTTGAGGAAGTACAAACCTAATACTTAACATGTAATAAACTCAAATTTCATAACACATAAGAGAAATATTTATTATTAATAACAAATATTATAGATTTTGGATCATACAGATAATGTGCTACGAAACAAGACCCCTCACCTGGTCAAATTTTTGTGGTGAAACTACCAATTTTAGGAAGCTATGTATGAACCTAAGGATGTGATGAGGCAGTAATATCCTCATATGTTTGTATCAGAGTGATGAATTTAGAGGTATAAATATATTTTCTTGGGGTAGAATGAAACTTCCTTATATTTTATGAAATATATTTTTTAAAATAAATTTAATTTCTTCAATAGCTTATGTTACACACAACAACATGTTTAGAGAAATCATAATATACAATTAAAATATTATTATCACCTAACCACTGTATTGAAGGTTATTAATAGGATTAAATAAATTATGAATATGTATGTTTTAAACTTGTATAAAATTAATTCATTAGTTATTAATTAATTATAAATAAAAATAAAAAAACATTTAAATGAAAAAGAAATATTTTTCTAAAAAACAGTTTTTATGGGAATAATGTATTTTTATCTTAATAAATAAAATTAATCACTATTTTTGAATTATTTTAAATAAATATTATCTATTATATAGTTAATAAAAAAATTTATTATTAATTTAACATTTTTCTAATCATGGGATAATAATAGATCAAGTTTTATTCTTAAAAATGTAATTTTTTTCTAAAAAGTGGTTTTTTTGTGTGTTGCGTGCTTATTTTAAAATTAATTTCTTCCATTTTTAGAAATTGAATATGATAAAATGGATTAAATATTTGAAATCAGGAGTTTCAAATTTTTTAAATAGTTTCTTTTTATTTATTTTTCAATATGAATAATAATCGTGGTAAAATTTATCACCTTGGTAAAAAGTAAATCAGGTCAATCTATACTAAAACTAAGTGATAAGACCATAATTTTTTAATCCTAATTATTATTGGATGAATTTAATTCAGCCCTTATCATATTATTCTATAAATATATGTGTTTAATTTACATTTTTATATGAAATTTTCATATTTAATATTTAAAGCATAGAAAGTTACAAAATGTCACACTCTTGGTTTTAAATATCATTAATATGTCCACGTAAGAAAAAAATAAAGTTATGAATGAATATAAATATCTATTTTGAGATTAATTAAATTATTTTCATGGTATAAATTTATTTATAATTTTTATAAATTATATAATAACTTTAATTCTTACACAACGCTAAAATATAATTTATTCAATTAATGGAAAATTAAAATAAATGATTTTTGAAAATATTAAAAGTGACATAATTTGAGTAATTTATAGTTTTTAATGAATTTTATAGGTAAATATGACATATTAGTTTTTTAAAAAAAATATTATATTCAAATTTAAACTTTTTTTTTTGTCTTTTAAGTCAAATTAAATGAATAGTCTCAAAATTGAAAACAATAATATTTTATCAAAATAATATTTTATTAAATAATTTAAAAAATATAAAAACTTATACTAAGACAATGTGGGAAAGTTATGGTTGAAAAGTTCATAAATTGGATATTTAGGGGCTAATTTTTACCTTATAAGTAAAAAAATACAACCCTTTAATGCTGAAAATTTTTTATTGTAGTTAAAATTAAAATTGGTTAGCTAAGTGATAATCAAAATGATAAAGTTTAAAATGACACCAAAGTTTATCTAAATTCTATTGGTTTATGGTATTAAAACATAGTATTACCATATCTTTAAATACTTGGACATTTATAGGAATTTTTATTCATAATTAATTTATTTTAATTTAATATTTTTGGAAATTACAAAAGCTCCCCTCGCCTCAGTTATAAAAGGGAACCTCCTCCCTCACCTCCTTACTCCACATTGAACCTTCTTACTCAAAAAAACTCTACTAATTTAACTTGTAAACTTCCAAAGTCATATTTTAGAATTTTTTTTCTTTCTAAAAGACCAAACCTAGATCACTTTAGAGGAAATATAAAGGAGTCATTTCAAAGAAGTGGTAATCGTCGTACATGATCACTTTATTTTCTACTCTTCTTTTAATCCTATAAATATATGGTATTTATCATAAATTAATAAATTATTTATACTAAATATTATCAAATGGTATTATGATTATGAAAACACAATTATACACCCTCTTTCCTATCGAATGAGAAGTGAAATTATCGCTTGTGTGTACGTACGGATTACCGTCTACATATAGCGATACATTTCATTTTTTATCCCCATTATTTATAGATGAGTATTATGATGGGTATAATATTTATATATTATATTTATTAAAAAATTATAATTATTTAATTATAATATAAAATCTTCTTACATACCATCCAATTATTTGGGAAACCATAACATTATTCATGTGTATGTGTGGACTACCACCTTCATGAAGTGATGTGATTAGTTTTTCATTTATATTTTAATTGGATGGTAATGGGGAAGAATTTGATTAATATATACGATATATATGATATAATAATGATCTATAAAGGTTAATTAGTATGACGTTCCTATCCTTTTACACATATTATTACATGATTTATGCATAAGTATCCATCAAAAACAAATCAGGGATCATAAATTCTAGTGTATTTGGAAAATTATGTACATAATTAGAAATCATAAAACCAAAATAAAAACATATTTTATTTAATCACAATAATGAGATCCTAAATTCCCTTGTGTTCTTACATATTCATATGTTAACCTGGGGAATTACATGAACAAAGGGATGAGTTAAAAATCCAGTAATGCAGTAAATATAGGAATATAGCATAGCACAAGGGTTAGAAATGATAACAAGATGACATAAAAAGTTATGGAACATGAATAAAAAAGAACAACATATAGAACAAGGGATAATGTAATTATAGAGTCAAAAGAATTTGGAAACAACATACAACGGGACATACTCATGATTCAGGGATAACTGTCAAGACCATTGAACATGGTGGACAAATTCCCATAAAGGAATCAGGTTTACTCCATGTACTAACATGACGTCTCATGAGACTAAAATTAACCAATGTATTGGAGAAATATCTTGGATCACCCATCATAACATGTTCATGCATATTTGTGCCACATGAAGAATCAAACATAAGGGTTACCCATGTAAATAATTGGGTATCATAATCATGTCATAAGGTAGAACAAAAGGGAATACAATAATGGTGTCCATGAAAGAATGGATTCAAATCATATTTTGAAACACCATGAGTTTTTATGAACCTTTTTTAATAAATTAATTTTCTTTGATGTATTTAAATTCAAAATACACTAATTCAAGAATTATTTATATGCTACACCAAGTTAACCTTGTGCAACATGCAACACTGACTTGGCTTACATTACACAAAACAACGATTTTCAACGAAACAACATTTTATTATTATAATTATTTAAAAGGGATAGTTAAAAAATATACATTAAAATTAGTACTGTAAATATTAATAAATAATTTTAAAATATTATTTATTATGGTTTTATATAAATAAAACATATTTATAATAATACATTCTTTTTTAGTAAAGTTTTTATATGTTTGAGAATACTATTTTCTTAAAAGAACCGTTTTTTATGTCCTTCTGTGAAAAATAATAATAATAATAAAGTTTAGCATTAAACTTAATTTTTATTATTCCGTGAACTGAATTTAGAAACATGTACATACATGGTTTTAATTATTATAATATTTATATTCTAATAATATCAACTTAATTTTTGACCAAAAATATTATTGAAAGTGATAAAAATTAATTATAGTGATTAAGGTAAAATTAAGATTAACAAGGGGATATACCTTAAACTTAAGGACCAAAATATCCTTAAAAATTTTCCAAAACCAATTTTACAGAAATATTTCATCCATAAACCTTAAATTATTTATTTTGGTTAGTTTTTTATGACTTTTTTTAGGTACAAATGTGGGTACACCTAACTTGTTTTCAAAAAATGTCAAGTGTGTCCCTTCCCTCCCTTATAAAAGGACACCACCCATCCCCCTTCTTCACACCTCTAAATCCTCTTAAGTTTAGAAAATATCTTCCCAATTAACTTCCTAAAATACATACATTCCACATTTAATCCTCCCTTTGGGTATAAATCCAACCAAGGAATCCCATTGGTGCAAATCAAAAGGAGTTACTCAAAGAAGAGGCAATATCCTTCCCCAAGACCCTTTCCTTTATTTTCTTTCTCCACTACCATAATTAGTATTATTACATGCATACATAATAGAATCATTATCCTAAATATACTGATATATTGTTATGATAAGTTTTCTACCTACACTTACACATACTTTCATCTAATGGGTAACAAACTTATCGTTCTTTTGCGCGATGAACAATCGCTTCACGAAACGATGTTGTTTGTTTTTTACTCTACCACCTATCATGGAAGATAATTATGATGGACACTATATTTTTATATGTTATATATGATATTTATTATTTATTTATTCCTATTTAATTATTTTATAACTCATACCTTCATGATTTTCATTTTTTTAAATACGATAATTTCGTTTGGGGAAGTGTGGACTACCACCTCCTCAAAGCGATGTGATTCGTTCACACACTACATGGAATATATTAAGGATGGTTTTGGTGAAATTATATTATATATATGAAATAATAATTATAATTTAATTATAATATATATACATATATTTCATTTACTTTATTTCATTTAATATGACAAAAAAATAGAATCAACGTTCATGAATACGTATGGCCTACCATCTCCATGAATGGTGTATTCCATTTCATATTTATATATTCTATAGATTATGATAAATATATATATAAATAATATAAATGATATTTAAATAATTTTTTACTTTTTTGAAATTATGATTTAAGTATGAGGACCAAAAATATAACAAATTAAGACACATGTGAAAAACAAAGTGGATATTACATGAAGCGAAACCATAACTTGGAATTGTTAATAAGAAGGTAATATAAAGTCATAATAAAATAATAAATGGTATTATATATAATAATATGGTTATTTAAAATATTTATAATTAACTTATATTTATTATACAGGAGTTTTGTATGAGTACAAAGATATTCAAGACATAAGGTAATGGAATTTCATCTCAATTTTTATTTATGTGAGATACATGCCTTATTCACCACTCATTTATTTTTTGTAGTGTGTATACTACCCATGGAATTATTTTATGATTATTATAATTAAATTTATGGGTATTTACATATCCATTTTATTATCTTTATTTCATGGGGTTTATATTTCAAAAGTTAACAAATCGGTAAAGTAATTTTGTCTCAATTTGCCTTCTTTGAGACACATGCCATGGTATAAACCAATATTTTTCTATGAGTTGTATATAATGATTTTGAAATGTTATATAATGAATCTAATTATTTTAATGATATTTAAATCTTATTTTAATGTTATTCTTTCCATTTTATTATGATTCAAAGTTACCAAAGTGGAAATAGTTATAGCTACAATCTCATCGTTTATCTAGATTGTTTATGATTATGCTTAAATTGATTAAATATTATGATCCATATCTCAAAAAAACTCATGAATTTTCTTAAACTATGGTTATTCATTTAATATCCAAGTAATGGTATAATTTTTCCACTATTTGGTACTTAATACAATTAAGGGAAAAAAACATATGAAAACCCAATTTTATTTTTCTTTTCGGTCAGAAATTTGTTTTCTTAAAAAATCATGTTTTATAAATAGGTTTTCAAAAATGTTTTACTATTATCCTATGATGTTTAAAGAAAAATTTTATCCATGTTTTACTTTTTCAAAAAATAGTTTTAAAAGGAATATTCTTTTAATTTTCCGATCAAGGAACTTTTCTAAACATCTAAGGTGAAAAAGGAATGTCCAGCATGTATGGACTTACCTACCATCATGACCATCATTTCCTTGATGATTACTTTGTAAGTTTATATGGTTATTTTTTTAAAGAAAATTTTTTTCCTAATATTCTGGAAATTTTTTGATTTTAAAATGGTTTTCAAATAAAAAGGTTTTTCAGAAAAAAATTTTATGTTTTTAAGATTATTTTATAAGTTTTCAAGGAAAATTGTTCTCAAAATGTTTTGAAGCCTTATTTTTATGTTTTAAAAGTATTTTTAAAGAAAAAGGTTTTCAAAATGTTTTCAATATTTCATTATTATTTTTAAAATAATTTTCAAATAAAAATTTTTACAATATTTTTTCAAACTTATTTTATAAGTTTTGAAAGGAAAAGGTTTTTTCAAATGATTTCAAGCCTTCTTCCTAATTTTTCAATGAATTTTCAAAGAAAAATTTTTTAAAAATGTTTTCAAGGTTATTTTATATGTTTTAAATGGAAAATTTTTTTCAAAATGATTTCAAGCCTTATTTATAATTTTTTAAGGTATTTTCAAAGAAAAATATTTTCAAAATGATCTCAAGCCTTCTTTATATGTTTCCATGTTTATTTTCAAATAAAATGGTTTTTATAAGGTTTTATGTTTTAAAAATATTTTTTAAAATAATAAAGGATATTTTCCTTAATAAATTTTTTTGAAAGATATTTCAAAATTATTTTCCATCTAAGATGACATCTGTTATTATTACTAATGTATTTTTGGGGAAATGATCCAAAGGTTTTGTTCATATTCATTCTATGAATGGTTTATTTTTTGATTGAATGGTGTTTATGGAAATTGTCTCTCTTTCATAGGTTATATGTTTATGAAAGTAGTTCCTCTTCCATGGGTTTTATGCTTATAAAACCTGCTTATTTTCAGAGGTTATGATTTGATGAAATGATTATGAAACCTGTCTTTTGCCACAAGTTAAGAATGATTATGTGTTTATGATACCCATTCCATTTCATGGATTATTATAGGATGTTTAGAAACACATATATTTTTATGGGTCATGATATGATGAATTTTTTATTATCTTTTGTCACATGTATGAATGGTTTTATTATGATATGGGTGGGACCTATATCTCCTTCCAATGCATTGGGTAAAGATTTATATCTCATGATATAATGATGGAAATAAATTCGACAGGATTGATCCACTATAGGAAGATGGGGAAACCTGATCCATTATAAGAAAAGGATTGTGACTGGGTATGGTGGTGTGTCCCAAATAGAAGGTATAGTCACCATGAAGATAGAATATGGGGAAACCCAATCCACAATGGGAAGATGGGGAAACCCAATCTACTATGGGAAGATAGGGAAACTCAATCCCTTATAAGGAAATGACTAAGAATATTGATGGTGGTGTGTCCCACCTAGTAAGTGTATTCCCCATGAAGTTCCACAAAAAGATCTAGCAATGCATCTTAACTTATAGGAAATAATATGAAATGTTTATGTGTATGCCATAATTCCATGTATTATTCCTATGTTATGATTTCAGGGATCATACTCTTGATTATATTATGATTCATGTATTATAAAATGGTAATATATATTCCATGATTTACATTTATGATCTTTAATATATATGGTATTATCTTGTAAGTTTATGATTACATTATCATACCCTTATGTCCAATTTTATGCTTACTTATCTCCCTTATTTACACTTACTGAACATCTGAGCTCACCCCTTTTTATGTTTCCTTCTACATGATATGAAGATATTTATTAAGTAGGATGTTTCATAGAATGGTGATAGTCATGAAAAACTTAGTGGGAGAAAATTTAGCTCACTTTTGTACCAGTTTTTATGTTTCCATGTTTCCAAAGGCACTAGACTAATACGATCTTTGGGCGTCTGTTTTGTGTAATGTATTAAGTATTTCACAAAATTGATGTAATGTTAATGTTTGAAAATAAAGTTTTGTAATATAATTGGGAATTAATATGGTAAAATAGGTATATATCATGACAATTGATTTCAAAATAAAGTGAAAATGTGGAAAAAGAGTGTTTAAGAAACATTAGAAATGAAACATTTTAGTGCGGTTTAAGGAAATTATTAAAGAGATTTTAAAGAGGAAAAGGCATAATATTTTATATAAAACCACAAATGAACCCATATATATTTTCATGATAAAATGATTTATTTTAGAAGAATAATGAGGGATTAAAATAAAATATGGATGGTACTCGAAAATTGGTAGGAAGTTGGGAAGTTTCCTTTAATCGGGCTTGCTTATTGGGAGGAATTGAGAAGGGAACTGTATAAAAACATGTATTTACCCATAAATGAAAGAATAATTGAGATAGGAAAATATGATTATAACATACACATAAAATTTATGGTGATTACATAATAATAATTAAGAATTACACTGGGGTAAAGAGATAGAAATCATAACCTCAAGGAAAAATGGAGGTTTAGAGAAATCTCTTACCTTATGTCTGAAATTGTTCTGCACTTGCACTTAATGTCCTCTTAAAATTCTTCTCTTTGAGAGCCTCCTTAGGGAAATTGGGTTTGGTCAATTATTGATACCAAAGTATCCTGGACATGGGGAAAATACTTGGTAAGAGTATTGGGCAGAATTTGGACAAGCTTCAAGGTTTAAGAGGTGTGAGGATAAGATGTGGTGAGGGGCAGTATTTATAATGGGAGAAGAGGGGTATTTTTTATTATTATATTCATTATTTAATTACTTTTTCCCAAGACTGTCAATAATTTTGATAATTATCACTAAATATAATAAATAATAAAGGATATTTTGAGATTATATGCTTACATCAGTCATACATCGTCCATGACTCAAAAATTTATGTATTTGTTAAATATCATAAATTAATGTATTTCACTATTTACCAAAAATTCATCTATTTTATAAAAATCCCAAAAATTTACCCTAACCATTTTTTAACTTGTATAAATAAAAAATGGACTCCATTTTATGAAAATAGTATTCTAAATATGAGAAATTTAATTTTTAATTAAAATCATCATTTATTTGAAAATTATTATCATTCTTTTTATTTAAAAAATACTAATTTTATATACAACTAATTTTATAAAACTTTGAAAAATTAATTAAAGTCTCATAAAATTATTTTATAATCATAAGGCAAAAAAATATTAATTTATAAATCTATTTTATGCAAATAAATTTTCTTTTAAATCATTATATTAATTATAAAATTGTAAATAAATGTGTATATTTCATATAAAAAATACCAATACTTAATTTATCATTTTTAAAACATTTATTTACTTATTTTGTGATGTAAATATATTATATTTTTATTCATAAGATACCTAAATTTTATTTATACTTTCATAGGTGAGGTTACTATTCTATTGGACAGGTTACTATTATTAATGGTCAAATTACTATTCCAATGGTCAAGTTACTATTACATTGTAATAGGTTTCTTAATTTATAGAAATAACTCTTATTTCATTCATTATTTATTTATAGAGTTTATATTTTGTTCTCAATGTGATTTTATGTTATTTATACAATATAATATAATTATAATAAGGTAAATTTCATTGATAAAAGTTTGGTTTGTTACATTCTTCCCCCCTAAATAAATTTCTCCCTTGAAATTTAATTTTATATACTAAGGTGGAGATAGATGGGGGTACTTATCCTTCATCACTTCCTCTAGTTCTCATGTTGCCTCTTCATAATTATGGTTCCTCCACAGTACTTTGACCAAGTGAGTATTATTTTTGTGTAGAAGTTTATCACTACGGTCCAAGATCTTTACCAGATTCTCTTTATATGAGAGTTCATTCTCTAATTATTACACCTATGGATTTAGTACATGTGAGGGATATGGTATTTACTTCCTTAATAGAGATACATGGAACACATCATATACTTGAGAAGTGGTAGGTGTAAGTTCTAGTCGACAGGCCTCAGCTCCGACATGATCTAGAATCTCGAAGGGGCTAATGTACCTTGGACTCATATTACCTTTCTTGCCAATTTTCATGATCTGCTTCCATGGAGATATGTAGAGGAATACCATGTCGAAAACCTTAAACTCAAGGTCCTATAAATTATTTTTTTCGTAGCTCTTCTATGAACTTTGGGATACCTTGATGTGATGTCGAATGGTATTCACCTTTTCTTCCATTTCTTTGACCATTTTAGGTCCTATCAACTTACGTTCACCGAATTCATCCTAGCATGCCAATGTTATGCATCTTTTACTAGAAATGGCTTCATATGGATTCATTTGATTGATCAAGTGGAAATTATTTTTGTGAGAGAACTTGGCTAGAGGAAAATATTGGTATCATCTTCCCTTAGAGTCCATATAACATGCTATCAACATGTCTTCCAATGTCTGAATAGTCCACTCAGATTGGATATTAGTTTGTGGATGATATGATATACTGAAGGTCATATCGGTGTTTAGAGCATGTTGGAAACTTTTCTATAACTTGGAGGTGAATCTCAAATCCTGATATAATACAATCGATAGTAATACTTCATATATCCCTAACACTTCTCAAATGTATATTTATGCAAGTTGATCTGGTGAGAAGTCCTCTAAAATTGTGATAAAGTGATCTATCTTTATAAGATGATCCACAACAACCCATATATCATTGTTTCCCCTAGATGTATTTAGAAGTCTAGAGAAAAATTCCATGGTGATGTTTTACCAATTCCATGTTGGTATGGATAATGGTTTCATCATCCCCTTAGAATTTTTTTTCAGAATTCACTTACTAACATAGAAAGTACTTTGATGTATATTCAAAGATCTCCTTATTCATATTATCCCACCAGTATTTCTCTCAAAGATCTTGATACATCTTTGTACTCCCTAAGTGAATAGAGAATATTGATTTATGTGAATCGTTTAGAAGCTCTTTCTCTATCAATATATTGGATGGTACACATAGTTGTGACCCAAATATTATGACTCCTTCCTCATCAATTTTAAAATCTAATGATTTATCCTTTCTGATAACTTCCACCTTTTTCTATATTTTCACATAATTTCTTTGAGCATCATTTATTTTCTTTATAAGGGAAGTTTGGTAAATAATTTGAGAAAGGATTGATGATTTTCATTCCTTAAATATTCCCATATCTATACCTTGAAAAACTAAGAAGATTATGTCCTTCTTAATTCATATAATTGATAATGTTTTAGGATCCTTTCTACATAGAGAATATTCCACTTTATTTACCATACCAGGATGGTAGTGTATTGAGCAGTCATAATCCTTGATGAGATCTAACCATCTTCACTGGAACATGTTAATTTCCTTTTGTGTGAATATATATTTGAGGCTCTAATGATTAGTTTATATTTCACACTTCTCCCTATAGAGATAATACCGACAGATTTTTAGTGCAAAGATCACAACAGCTAACTTCATATCGTGTGTAGGATAGTTTTTCTCAGGAATTTTCTACTACCATGAGACGTAGGCTATCACATTGTCATTTTTCATCAATAAACAACCTAATATATTATTTTAAGAATCATTGTATACCACAAATTGTTCCTCACTTTTTGGAAGGGTGAATATTGTTGCAGTGATAAGCCTCGTTTTCAACTCTTTAAAGCAGTATTCACATTCACTGGTCCAGACAAACTTTTCTCCCTTTAGAGTAATCTTTGTTTGTGGTTTTTTAAAATCATGATAAGTTCTTCACAAATCACTATTAATACCCATATAGACCAAGTAAACTATGGATATCTATTATAGATGTTGTCATAGGCCACTCTTTGATTTCCTTTGTCTTGGAAGAGTCCACAAATATTCCTTTACTGGTGATAACATGCCCCAAGAATAATACTTCCTCCAACCAGATCTCACATTTACTATACTTTTAATAGAGTTTCTACCTTCACAAAGTTTTTATCACATTATTCAAATTCTCCTCGTGCTCCTATTTTATTTTACAGTATATCAGAATATCATTGATAAATACTACTTCAAATTTATTGAGGTAATCTCTAAAGACTCTATTCATTAAATCCATGAAAATTTTTGGAGCATTAGTGAGTTTTAAGGGCATTACTATTAACTCATAGTGTCCATACCTCATTAAGAAGGTATTCTTGGGAGTGTCTTCATTATTCGCCTTTAATTGGTAATATCCTGACTGAAGGTCCAGCTTAGAGAAATACTTGTCCCCACAGAGTTTATTAAACAAGTCATCAATATATGGTATGGGATACTTGTTATTTATCATTATTTTTTTGATCTCATGATAATCAATATAGTGTTTTACCAATACATCCTTCTTCTTTATAAAGAGGATCGGTGCACCCCATGGGGAAGCACTCATGCATATAAAAACCTTGTCTAGACTCTCTTGTAACTGCTTCTTCAGTTCCTCCAACTCAATGGTGTCCAATATATAAGGTGTATTTGATATAGGAAGATATTCGGGAATAATTTCAATCAAGAACTGAACCTATAGTTCAGGAGGAATACCAAGTAATTCTTTGGGGAACACATCAATGTAATCCCTCATAATGGGAATGTATTCAAGCATGATTCTTTCCTTTATCTCAATAATTTGAGCTAGATATGTTTTCTTATAAGGAAATAATATCCACACTTGAGATGATGATTCTGAATGAGATTCATCCTCCTCCATAAACTTTTACAAAATTGGAGGATTCCTTAGGATGTGAAGAGTGATCTACATTTCCCAAAAATTTGTGTTAGATTTGTATAAATATAGTCAATTCGTGCCCAAAATAGTATAAAACTCCACAAAAGTAAGTAAGACAATAATTTCATGGAGGTTCAATCTACAAATATTAACTGGGGAGGAGTTATATAATTTTGATGGAATAATTACCCCATTTTTTGTTCTCACAGATAACTCAAACTCCATATTTTGAGGTGGTTTTTTAATAGTTCTACTAAACTTGGAAGATATGAAAGAATGTGTAGAACCAAAATCAAGTATTATGTTCTCAATTCCTCAATGAATAATTATTGTACATGTCACCACATCATTTTTGGGTTCCACCTTAATAGTAGTGAAGGAATATGCCCTTCCTTATTGCCTTTGGGATTATTGTTAGTGATTTACTCTGAAAACCCTTGGATTAGGGTATTGCTCGAAAAATGACCATGTTCATTGAAATTGACACATTGCACTATAGGATGAGTGTTGGTATAAAACTTCATTTATTTATCCACATTTGTAGGATTATTCATATCCCTTCATAAATTATAATCCAGATGAACCTCTCTTCAACACTTGAAGCATCTCATGGTTACCCTTAGGCAGTTTCTAGGATTCTACTTCCCACACTTTTGACATGTGGGATGTAGGATTTTATTTCCATCATGGGATTTATCTATTGATCCTTGCATATTAAACTCTATTTTCTGTTTTTCATCTCTTATCCCACGAGACCATTGAGCCTCTAATATTCATTTCAACCTTAAGGGTACAACAACAAAAATTCTCAAAGCTATCAAATTCTCATATCGCCAAGGTTTTTCATAGACTCATATTTAGTCCACTAAAGAAGTGATCCACTTTGTTTTTGGTCTTCATGACAAAGCTGGAGGCATATCATGCAAGAATTTTAAAGTTTTCCTTATACACCTCAATAGAATCCTCTTCCTTATTCTTCAGTTCAAGGAACTCCCTTTCCATCTTAAGATAGATATTTCAGGGAAAGTATTTATTAAAAAATATTTTATTTAAATATTCCCATTCCATGGAATAAATTTCCTACTTAGACATTGTGTTTTTGATCAGTATCTACCACTGATCAACTTCCCCATCAAAATGATAGACCTCCAGAATGACTTTCTCTTCTTCTGAGCATTGAAGGATAGGGAATATATTCTCAATATAGTTAATCCATTTTTCCGCAATGATGGGATTAGAATATCCACTCAAGATGGGACACCTTTTTCACATAAATGATTCAATTGAAACTTGATTTTTCTTAAGAGAAGAAGGGTGTTTCACACAATTCAAGTTATTTTTCATAACTTGATACTCTCATGGAGTTTTTAGTGCGTTTTCCCATCATATTTGGAATTTCGTTAGGGAAATCGTCAAATTGCCTTTCATATTGATTGTTGGAACGGTTTCTCCTATTTATATCCATTAACTAAGAAAATAAAGAATAATTAGGGGGACCTCAATACTTATATAATAAACATATAAAAAGTAAATGTTGAACATATAAGGACAAACTTATAAATGGAAATTATATCATAACATGTGATTTATAAGTTTCAATCAAGGTTATCCATGGTGATGGAATTATCCCTGGGTTTCATAATAAGGTTTTCAAATCCTAATATCCAAAAAAACTAGACCATCCTATAATACCAACTATAGTGGCCCTATACTTTTAAACATATTATTACATGATTTAAGCATAAGTATTCATCAGAAACAAACCAAGGATAATAAATTTTAGTTTCTTTGGAAGATTAGGTACATGATTAGAAAGTATAAAACCAAAATAAAAACTTATTTTATTTAATATCTATAATGAGATACTAACTTCCCTTGATCTCTTACATCTGTATAGGTTAACCTGATGAATTACATGAAAAAAGGGATGATCTGAAAATCCAAGTAAGGGAATAAATATAGGAATATAGAAAAGAACATGGGTTAGAAGTCATAACATGATGGCATTAAAAGGAATGGAACATGAATAGACATAAGGAACCACAACATGTAGATAATAGGATAATGTAAGAATGGAATCATATGAATGTGGAAAGAATATACAACATGACATAAGCATGATTCAAGGATAACTACTGATACCATTTCACATGGAGGACAAAGTCCCATAAAGGAATCAGGTTTACTCCCTCTCCCAACATGACATCTCATGAGATTAAACATTTTTTAATATTTTGGAGTTATATCTAGGAACACCCATCATAACATTTTTATTCATATTTGTTCCACATTAAGAATTAAACATAAGGTTTACCCATGGAAATAACTGGGTATCATAATCATGTCATAAGGCATAACAAAAGGAAATACCATAATGGTTTCCATAAAAGAATGGATTTAAATCATAATTGGACATTAAAAAGGGAAAATAGGCATAGATCATGATAATTGATGTCAAACTGAAGTGAAACATGTAAAAATAGTTCTTAAGAAACATTAGAAATGAAACATTTTAGTGTGGTTTAAGGAAAATATTAAAGATAATTTAAAGGGGAAAGGGAATAATATTTTATATAATACCATAAATGTACCATGATATATTTTCATGATAAAATGATTGATTTTAGAAGAATATTGGTGGATTAAAACATTTTATGAATGGTACTTAAAATGGGTAAGAATTTGAGAAGTTCCCTTTAATCGGACTTTCTTGTCGGAAGGAATTGAGAAGGGAACCATATAAAAACATGTATTTCCCCCTCAAATAAAGAAGAATTAAGCTAGGAACATTTGCTTGTAAAATACACATAGAATGTAGGATGAGTAAATAATAAGAATTAAGAATTATTTTTGGGTAAATAGATAAAAAGTGTAACTTGATGGAAAAAATAGAGGTTCAGAGAGATTCCCTTGCCTTATGTCTGAAACTATTCTACACTTGCACTTAATGTCCTCTTGAACTTCTTCTCCTTGAGATCCTTCATAGGGAAATTGGGTTTCGTCTCTTGTTGATACCAAAGGATCCTAGGCATGGGGGAGATACTTGGAAAGAGTACTGAGCAGAATTTGGAAAATCTTAAAGGATTTAGAGGTGTGTGGAAAAGAGGTGAAGAGGGGTGGTATTTATCATGGGAGGAGAGGGGTATTTTTTATTATTATATTTATTATTTTATTATTTTGGCTCAAGACTATAAATATTTTTTATAATTATCACTAAATATATTAAATAATGAAAGATATTTCAAGATCATGGGCTTACATCATCCATACATTAGCCATGACTCAATAATTCGTGTATTTGTTAAATAAGATAAATTATCGTATTTTACAATTAAACAAAAATTAAATTATTTTAGAAAAACACCAAAAATTCACCCTAACCATTTTTCAACATGTATAATTCAAAAATGGACTCCAATTTATGAAAATAATTTTCTAAATATGTGAAATTTAATTTTTAATAAAAATATCATTTAATTATCTTATGATCATAAGAAAAAAAGTATTAATTTATGAATTTATTTTATGAAAATAAATTTTATTTTAAATCATTATATTGATTATAAAATTTTAAGTAAACAATGTTGTTTTAAAAAAATACCAATACTTAATTTATCATTTTTAAAACATTTATTTACATATTCCATTATATAAATATATTATATTTTCATTCATAATATACCTAAATTTTATTTTTAATTTCATAGGTAAGAAAAATATTCTATTGGAAGGGTTAATATTCTTAATGGTAACATTACTATTCTAATGATCAATTTACTATTACATTGGTATAGGTTCCTTAATTTCTAGAAATACCTCTTATTTAATTCATTTATCATTTATAAAGTTTTTATTGTGTTGTATATCTAATTTTATATGATTTATACTATATAATATAACTATAATAAGGTAAATTTTATTGATAAAAGTTTGGGTTGTTACAATTAATATTTACCTTCCTTCTGTTCCATCCATTAAAAAATTAAATCATCGTTCATGTGTACGTATGTCCTACTATATCCATGAGCGGTGTAATTTATTTTTCTATCCCTAACATTTATGTATTGCTATAAATATGTACATAATTAATATATATTATATTTATACCATGATAAACATTATAGATATGATGGAACTGTGATCAAAGTACAAGGACTAAAACTAAAAAACCAGAACTTACATGAAAAAATGAAGAAATTACCACCTCGAATAGTGATTTAAATAAATAATTGTTAATAAACTAGTGATAAAAGGTTAAAATTAAGAAATATATGGTTTGAAATATATATAGGTTTTTGGATAAGAATAAGCACATGGTGGGTGAGGTTATAATAAAAATTTACTTTAATTTCAATTTCCTAGAACCCCAATAGAGGATCGTGCACGTTAAGTTTATAATTAATTTATTTATATTGAAATAAATCAATTACCTCATCTTAGTTTTCTTTCTTAATTGATGAATTTTGATCATTTGAAAAGACTCTTTCTGATTTCCTTCATTGTGTTGTAAGGATCTAATGATATAATCTCTCTATGAGTGATCCACACATGCTCCAATGATCTCCAAACAACACTACTCGATATTTAGGTGCTAGCATGGAAAAATGAATGTCTTGAATTGTTCGTTCTTGAATGCTCGTTCTTTGATCTTGAAGAAATTTATCTTGTGTTTCTCGTTCTTAAGAGGGAGAGATAAGGATGATTCAAGAGAGAATTTTTTGTGCATGAAAATTATCTATTCTTAATTTTTGGATGCAGTACATAATAGACATAACTATCTATTTATAGAGTTAGGGTTTAGGTTAAAATATTATGTAATTTTATGCTTTCTATTAAATAAAATTTAAAACCTTTAATAAATCCCATGCCACTTAATAATATCATTTTCTATTTTGTAGTGTGCTAACTTGTGAAAATTTATTAATAATATTTACTCACTTGAAAATAATTATTTTATCACCGGATGTGATCTTAGTCCGTTAGAACTCCCCTGTATTTATTAAATATCCGAATAAATATTTTATTCATAAATAAATATTTCATTCACATACCAGAAAATAAATATTTCTTAAATATTCAATAAAATAAATAAATATATTTTTTTCACATAATGATAAATAAATATTTATTTAATTTATACGATCAGTAAAAAATGAATAAAATTATTCCTTGGTCTTGAGAATGATATTTATTCTATTAAATAAACTCAAATAGAATTTAATCAAGATCAGCAGAAACACTTAGTGTGTAACCCTCTAGGATTCTTTCTTGTTGGAATTATGTGGGCTTGCCAAAAGTCCAAGATTACTACTAAGCAGTGGGTTAAGGCACCCAAGAGAAAGAAATTAATTTCACAACAATGAAAACCACATATGAACACTCTGTGTAAAATAATCCCTTTGTCTCAATATCTCGTCAATAAGGTTTCACATCTATGTCACTAACCTATATGCTTGATGCATCTTTCTTTGACTAACTAAAATATACACATTGTTACACCATGGATATGGAATTTAGGGCGATATTTCTATTTCAATCAAAGGGATAAGATATTAGCATCCATAAATATTGAAGGTAAAAATCCTTTCTTGACTTATCCATTAATGGCATGTCATTCATGATGCACCCAATGTATCTAACTTCTCCATGAACAATTATCATCATGTTTTATGAAATATATCTAAGCACATGAGTTTTAACATTAATTAACAATAATCTTAAATTTTATGGACCATCACACATACTCGTAGATAAAAATATCTGATTACACCAAAACATGTGGAATTCCTACTAGCAGGTCTATTCTCATAATCTCTCATCTTGGATATTACCAAGTGTGAATTTAATAAGAAGAAGCCTCATCTACTTATGAGTACTCACACCTGACATTATATGTACTGTGTGTCCCATTATATTATGTTATCTAACCAAATAATATTATTTAAGAATGTCATCATAGCACATCAAGGTTTTCATCATGGCAGGGAACTGTTATGACCTTATCAATGTGTCATATACTCTAGTACATTAGTATATTAGAGTCATGAAAAATAACGAACAATATGTAGCAAGAAGTTTTATTAATATTTAAAACATTGGATATGCATGTAATCAAAGTACAAATAGTGGGTCTTAGGACTCCAACTCGAACAAACACCCAATTGGACTAAAGTCAACTAACTACGACCTTCAGTCTTCTAGACCTCACATGGTAGTCATGTTTCTGCTGATTCAAGGATTTATTCAAGGGGTCCACCACATTTTATTCCATGGAAATACTACTTACTGCAACTTCACCTCTCTGAGAAAAATCCATTAATATATGATACATACAAAGTATGTGCTTCGTCCACTGATGTGACCTTGGATCTTTTCCAAGAACCAACTATACAGTATTATCATAATAGAGTACGATAGGATCTTTACTACTTGGTACCACGTCAAGATCTTGGATAAAGTTTTTCATCCATAACACTTCCTTAACTGCCTCATAAGCTGTAATATACTCAGAATCTGTTATAGAATCTTCAACTGCATCCTACTTTGAGCTCTTCCAGCTCATAAAACCTACATTAAAAGTGAATATGTATCTCATTTATGACTTCGTATCATATTTATCAGTTAGGAAACTAGCATTTTCATATCCTCTTATGACTACTTTCTCATCTCACACTACTGGAAAAATGACATATACCCACAGTTCAAAATTGTGGGTATAGGTTATACCCACGGTTTTGAGAACCATGGGAAACTGACGAATTAGTATAGATCTATGGACTATACCCATAGTTTTCCAAACTGTGGTTATAGGTTTTTTCCACTATTTCATGTACCTATACCCACATTTTTAAAACTGTGGGTATAGGTTTTCAAAAAAAGTCAATTGTGGGTTTTGATCCCACGAACTCTTCCTCCAATACCCATCGTCTCACCACTCCAGCTACTTAAATTATGTGTGTATATATATATATAGCTAAATATATTATTCTAAACCATGGGTATAGGGGGGAAACCATGAGAATAGTTGTTCCTATGAAAAAAAATTGGGTCCTGTGAAATTGTTTTTTTCCCGCCATAACGGGGGAAATATATACCCACGGTTTGGAAAACCATGGGTATGGGTCCTCAAAAAACAACCATATACACATGTTTTACAAATAATCTGGGCATAGGTATTGAAAATCAACCCTATACCCATGGTTTTTCCTAAAATGTGGGTATAAGTCATGATAAACAAACTATACCCACAGTTCTCCTAGAACCGTGGGTATAAGGGTGGGATATACCCATTATTTTCCAAAACTGTGGGTATAGGATCCATATTATACCTATACCCATGGTTTTGGGAAAACCATGGGTATAGGATTTCTCATACCCACAGTTTCTCCCAAAACTGTGGGTATAGGCCCATTTTCCAGTAGTTCCCTCCATAAACTGAGAACATATTCTTAGTACAGCTCAAATACTTAAGGATATTCTTGACTTCCATCCAATGGAGGTCGCCTGGATCATCTTGATATCATCCTACCATACTTAATGTGTATGAGACATCTAGACTAGTACATAGTATAACATACATGGTTGGCCTAATCATTGATGCGTACAGAATCCTTTCCATTCTATTTTTTTCCTCATGTGTAGAAGGACACATTTTCCTAGAAAGATAAATGCCATGTGATGCTAGAAACATTCCCCTTTTGGATTGTTCCAAACTGAATCTCTTCAATTCCTTGTCAATTTATGTACTTTGACTTAGGTCGAGAAACCTCTTATATCTATCATGATGAATCTTGATCCCAATAGTATATGTTTCATTTCCCAAGTTCTTCATAGAGAATCGTTTAATCAATCATGCCTTAACAGACTATAAGACTAGTGTTTCATTTCCAATGAGTAATATGTCATAAATATACTGAAATAGGTTGGGGATCAGCCCCTTTATTAAAAATAAAAGAAAAACATAAATCCCTTATTGGACTAGATTTATAAAGAAACCATTATAATCCTGAAGGCCCAGAGGCAAGAAACCTTAGAATTGAGTGGCCCAAGAGCCCATTGATACAATTCCCAAAACAAAAAATCCATTACAAGAAATCCATTAGACATCCCAATTGGAATCCTGGAACCACCTTGTAAAGAAGGTCATCACCCCACAACATGAGGTCAGTGCCTCTCATCCCAAGGTCTCCACCTCCTGTTCCATGTGCGTAGAGGACATCGCTAGCATCTCTTCACCTCTGTTCCCCCTACAAACATCATCGATGCAAGCATTTTTTCATCAAGAACTATTACTAAATACGCCGCTCATGGGATGACCATGCAACAAAACACAACTCCCACAACCCCCACCATTATATTATCTTGCATAGTCATCATCATCCCATGTGCATCATCAATACATTGTCAGCTAGTCGAGGGCCACCATGACCCACCATCATCGCCAGTAAACTCACCACCAACTGCACTGAAACAATGAACATCACTTCCTCATGATGTTTCCACTGGATACCCCTAAATTCTAAATCCAACATCACAAAACACCCAATCAGATCAGACTGCAGCAGACCTAGAAACCCCCAAATCTCTGATCATTGTCACCTTCCATGGGCAATGCCACTACCTAATCTAGGAATCCCTTCATCATCCACTGAGTCCAAGATCTTATCCCCCACAGCACATCTTGTTACCTCTATCATCTGTTAAATCTGCTGAACCACCAATAGCTCGTCTCACCGTGGATCATCCCTCACGAAAACATCACTATATTAAGAAAATAAATGCAATCCCACTAAACCATTTATAGACACGTAGTTTTCATTCATTCTTTATGAAACTAAATTCCATTATGTATTCATCAAAATTAATGTTCCAAGACCTGGATGATTTCTTTAATCCATAAATAGATCTTTGGAACTTTCATACCTTATTAGCATCCTTTGAAGTCACAAACCATCTAGTTTGTGTCATATAGACATATTTTTAAAGATTCCCATTAAGGAAATTTGTTTTGATATCCATTTTCCAAATTTCATAATCATGGAAAGCTATAATGGAAAGTATAATTTTGATGGATTTCAACTTTGAAATTGGTGACAAGGTTTAGTCGTAGTCAATTCCTTAACACTATTTAAAACCTTTTACAGCCATTCACACCTTATAGGTATTGTCTTGTCCTTTCATGTCCATCTTCTTCTTAAATACCCATCTGCAACCAATAGGCTTTAAATCTACCAGATGTTCTTCCAAAATCTAGACTTTGTTTTGGTATATGGAATCCATTTTAAAATTCATTCCTTATTTCCACTTGGAAACATATGTTCTACTTATTTCTTCTTTCTAGGTTATAGGATCATTATTATCAACTAATAATGAGTCATTATCCTTAGTGAAGAGAAAGGCATACCATTCGGATTTTATAACCTCTTTAGTACTCCTACACAGTAATTGTGTCTCTGAAACAATTTATTCTTCCACGGGGCTTTGTGGAATTTTTTTTTTATTCCAACTCTTGTGTATCTTGATCCTAGATTTCATAAAATATTATCTCATTCACACTATCTTTTTTAGAGATAAGTTCCTCCTCAGGACATGTGTGATTTCTTTCAACCAAAACCTTTTTTTCTAAAAACATTTATAGGTAGTATCCCTTTATTTCTTTGGGATATCCTATGAAGACACACTTTTTGCCTCTAGGTGAAATATTTTTACCTGAAGAGGGATTAAAAAATTCTTCACAACCCCCCACATTTAAGTAAGATGACATGAGTTTATTTCCATTTCATAATTGGTATGGTATACTATTTGTTTCTTTAGTTGTAATTCGGTTTAGTACATATGGAGCTATTTATAATGTGTATCCCTAAAAGGATAATAGAAGAATCACATGACTTGTCATTGATATTATCATGTCCAAAAATGTATGGTTTCTAATTTCTCTTTCACCATTCCACTTATGCGTATAAAGAGAAGTAAGTTGAGATAATATCCCAAAATCATGTAAATAATCAATGAAATCTTGATTAAGATATTATACACTATAGTCTGAGTGGAGCTTCTTAATATTTTTACCAAGATGGTTCTCAACTTCATTCTTGTATTCTTGAATTTATCAAAATAATGTGACTTATAAATCATTAAGTAGACATATCCATATCTACTAAAATCATGAATAAAATTTATGAAGTATGAGTACCCACCTATTTCTATAATAGGAAATGGTCCACACACATCGGTATGAACTTGTTAAAGAATATATTTCACCCTTCACCTTTCCTACTAAAAGGGGATTTGGTCATTTTTACTTGTAATTTTATGTGACATACATAAAGTGGTTTTAGTTAAAAATAATCTAAATATTCATATTGATGTAATTTAGTCAAGTGATTTTCATTTACATGACTTAGCCGGTGATTCCAAAGTTGGGTATGGTATGATCCATGTGAAGTAACATCGTTATCGATTACCATAACTTGGTTTGTGTAATCCAATACATAAAGACCATTTAAATGTGTCCTACCATAACAAATGATATCTTTATAAAAGAATCAATATTTATTCCCAAATTTGAAAATAAATTCATCTTTATCTAATCTAGATACAAAAATAATGTTTTTGGTAACTAACTGAACATAATAACAACCATTTAAAACAAATATCATTCTGGATAGCAATGTGAGTTGGTAGTCCCCAATAGCTACATCTTCAAGTTTAGCTTTGTTGGCTTATCATAGATCTACCTCCCCTGGATCAACATTTTTTAATCTACTTGATTCCGGTATTTGAATATATATATATATATAGATATTTTTGTGTGTGTGTGTGATCACCACAAACTATATCTAATACCCAATTTTTATAAATAAATAAATTTAACTTGATAATAAACACACCTGAAAATTCCACTTGCATCTTTGGTTGGGTGAATTTTTTTTGTTTTAGTGGCCCTTCTTACCACATAAGAAATAGAAAGCATCTGGTCCCCTTGTTTTTCCCTTGATCTTCCTCTTCTTGGAAGGTTGTGAAGATGCTTTAGGCTTAATGTTCTTCGCTTTACCTCTCCATTTTTTCACCATAATTATGGAAGGATTTTCATGCTTCATATAGTTATCTACTTGGAAAAGGAGTGTAAGAATATCTAGCAGAGACTTCTCAATGTTTCTCATATTAAAATTTACAAAAAAATATAGAGAAGATCTAAGGGAGTGATTCTAAAATGAGATTGGTGCCCAGTTATTTAGGAAGTTTAAACCCTAGAACCTCTAGGTTCTCAGTGTACCCAATAATATTGACTATATGAGTCCCATATTGGGAACCCTCAACAAGATTTCTCTAAAATACCTCCTTGGAAATCTCAAATCATTCCTATCTAGATCTCTCTTGGTAAAGACCACAGAGGTTCTCAATCATGCTATGTGCACCTATGTTTTCATGAGAGTTCATGACTTCACTATACATAGATGAAAGTATCAAACATTTAATGTCGATTGCATTGCCCAAATGATTTTCATAGATAAAAAACACTTCATCACCAGCCTCCTTAGCAATCGAATAAATCAATGAAGATTCTAGCATGTAATATTTCTATTCATGGTGTAACACAACCTGAAGGTGTCACAACTATATATTTAGGCTATATACATAGTTATAAACCATGGATATACGTTATCAAACCATGGCTATAGGTAATATACATGGTTTCGGGAATCGTGGATCCTATTGGAATGGAAATTGGTCCATGGAAATAGCCACGGTTAGCAACTGTGGAAGAACACATATAGTTGTGGTTAGAAACCATGGATATATGTAATTTCATTTAAATATATATCCATGGTTTAAAACCATGGTTATAGGCCTATAACTATGGTTTAAACCATGGTAGTAGAGCTATAGCCACAATTTGAAACCATTGTATTAGTTAATTCCATTGAAATCTATTTCCATGGTTTGAAACCATGGAAGTAGGCTAATAGCCATGGTTTAAACCATGGAAATAGGTCTAATTACATAGTTCTTAACCATGTATATAGAATTCACTTTCCATAAAAAAACTAGTAGATCTACTACCACAGTTTACAACCATGGTTATATCTTACTTTCAGAAGAAGAAAAAAATAGTAGGTCTACTGTATCTGGCGACACCTTGAAACCTACACTTCACTCGGATATTTTATCCACTGGAAATGAATGTGTAACAGTTTTTAGGGAATTCATTCAGTTCTTCTATATTTACAAATCCCTATCACTATTATAAGGAACAGTCTCTCCCATACACTGAATATGAGGTGATAAATTATATAAAATTGGGGCACAAAAAATTTACTTAGTTCAACAAAATCTTTATAATCTAAGATTCATACACAAAAAATTTAAAAATGTATAAAAACACTAATAAAACTATTTTTTAAAATTCAAAGTGACTACATTGACCCTCTAAGTTTAAAACTTTCAATTGATAGAGTGATCATTTCTCTCAAAAAATATGGGATCTCACTTCTCTACCTACAAGATGGAACCCACTACTTGTCTTGTACTCTATTTCTTCTACCAAAAATAATAAATTTGAGTTACATCGGGGGTTTTATATCTTTTAACTTCACTTTCATCTACTTTATAGAATTCCCAAATATTTCATCATTATGGTCTCCTAGAAATCCATCTTCTATATAATTTACAGCAATTGACATGAAATGTATCTTGTGTTCTGTTTTCTAGCACTTTCTTGGAATGCCATTTATTTTTATATTTATTAATTTTATTTTTTCTATGTTTAATGATCCTTACTCATTATTTTTAAAGTGAGATATCCCAAAATTCCAAGATCTACTTCTTATTTTCTTTTTCTATTTTTCATGTTGAAATTTTGGTGTATGGTCTTCAAATTGGATAGAGTAAACTCAAAAAATGTCACATTGTTCCCTTTTCTTCATTAAATATAGAAAAACATGTTCATAAAATGACTCTATTTTTCATGGAATAAATCTCCTATTTAATTTTTATCCTCGAACATGTCATGACATGAATTTTTTCTATATCTCACAAACTCAAAAAATAGCCCGAACCCAGAGATTTTTTAGGTCTCATTCACAGTGTGGTCTAATCCTTTCAATATACACTAAATCATATATTATGATCAGTTTAAAAACATATTTATGGATCTATAATGGCTGAAAAATTTATATAATGAAACCCCATTTAGCTCCAAACATCCCAGAAATTAACATTTACGGGATCACCTTGGTGACATGATTTACTCACCATGATGGAACATAGTCTTTCATGGCACAACATTTGTTTCTATTCCAACAAAAAATTATAAAAACTATATATTAATAAAAAAACTTAATTAATATATAGAACAATTTAATTAATATAGGGTAATCCATGTCTTTTCCATTTCCTCAAAAACCCACTTTTATTTTGTGATCAAGGTAGTTGTGGTGGGACTTCTGTCATATGGACAGAACTCCAACATCTGATTCTAAAGTGGTTACAACCTAAAGGTATATTCCCAAAAAAAGATCATTCACATATGAATGTTAGTGATACCACCAACCCCTTATCCCACCTTTTGATGAAGTCTTGTTTGACAGGTTTAAAAGAGTCTGCTCATGAGGAAAAACCTGCTATAAATGCTAAGATTTGGGATTTTATAGTTGTAGTGATAATGTTTAGAGGATAGATAGTGAAGAATAATGGATATCCAATCTCATCAGGAGATGTTGAATGAGTCTATTTAAGAGGTTAGAAATAAATAGGTTGAGGTTCAAGTTGAAGGATTTTTTTTGTGCGTAGTCCAATTATTTCTCTTGTATAAAATTTAAGGGAAGATACTGAGGATTTTGAGGTTTGGGTTGATGAGCTTCTATTAATAATAAGTAATGATGTAGTTTGGGATAAAAATATCACCTCTCTTTTTTTGATGAAAGTGAAGAAGATGCACCTTATATTAATAGAAATTAAAGTAGTTCAGATACCAATGAATAGGTTCGGATACAAAGCTGGAAATTATTCCACATTGAAGGCTTAGAGAAATCATATAAAACATGTGAAAATACCATTTCAAAGAGTCGCAGCCAATTTTCATAGCATATAAACATTATATAATAATTAAAACAAGTTTTTAAAACAATTAAGAAATTATGGAATTCAAATTAAAGGATTATTAATAGGGAACCTACCTGAACCTCAAGGCGCCCTGCTTTTGACGATGACAACTCAAATCTTACTTTTTTCTTCTTGCACCCATCTGTACCTTCACATATATATAAGGACACCTAGCCCATATGTACATATTTTTATGGCCAAATATTCATAATAGGGTACTTATATATGTGTTTATAGTTTTATATACCCCTCTTCACTAACACACATATACATTTTTCATATAAATGTATAAGCACACCTAGCCCAAATATATATATTCATACTACCATGAGTGAATATATATAAAGGGGGAACTTACATATTTATATTCCTATCTATGCACTATGGGAAAAAAACGATTATTGCGATGGGGTATTTGCGACGGGTCTTATTCCCGTCGCAAAAAATCCGATTAAAAGGTTTTTTGCGACGGGAATATATTCCCGTCGCAAATGGTCAGTTATTTGTGACGGAAATACAGGGCCCGTCGCAATTGCAAGGGCGCGGTTTGCGCGCCAAAACGCGGGAAAGCTATTTGCGACAGGTAGAAGGCTACCCATCGCAAATACCCGGCGGTGGTAAATAGTATTTGCGATGGGGAAATTTCCCCGTCGCAAACAAATATTCACCCGGTATTATTGGCGACGGGCCCCGTCGCCAATACCGGCTGCTGTAAAGCCTATTTGCGACGGGTCCCGTCACAAATACCGGCGGTGGTAAATAGGAAGTTGCGACGGGGATATCCACCCGTCGCAAATACTGGCGGCGGTAGCTAGTAATTTTTGACGGCGATATTCACCCGTCACTAATGTTGTGGCATTAGCGACGGGACCGTCGCAACAACCCTTTTACCCGACGCCCGTAATTAATGCAGGCGAAGGTATTTGCGACGGGACCCGTAGCGAATACCGGCGGCAGTAAATATAAATTTGCGACGGGGATAGCCTCCCATCGCTAATGGTGGATATTTGCGACGGGCCCATCGCAAAAGTCCTTTTACCCGCCGCCTGTATTTAATGCGGGCGAAGGCATTTGCGACGGTATCCCGTCGCAATACCTAGTATTTGCAACGGTCTCCCGTCGCAAATACGACCGTCGCAAATAATCTAACCTATATATACACCTCATCCATTTTTTTTTCATAACATTCAGATCTCCATTCTTTTCTTTCTCTAATTTTCAGTTCTGAGCAGAAATTTTTTTTTTGTTTTAATTTTTTCTTTCGAGAAGAGGAAGGAAGGAGTTAGAAGGTGCATATTAGTAAAGGTATTTATATTTTTTTAATTGTTAAATTATTTTTAATTGTTACTTTTATTTTTAATTGTTACTTTTATTTTTTAAAATAGAATGTTTAGTTATATAGTATAATTAGTTTATATACTTATACCAAAATAATCCTTGTCTGGGTACGAACAAGTAGAGGTGGCTCTGGCACAGATGTACCTAGGAGTGAAAACTCTGACAAGGTGTTTTGAGCTTGACTCGGGGTAACCTGGTACACGACAACGGGCCTTGCTGCACTCTTGGTTCGACACTCCCAGGGGATGTTTTTGGTAATAATTAGAAATAAATATATAATTATCAAATAATTAAGAAATAATTAGATTTAATTAAAATAATTATCAAATAATTAGGAAATAATTAGATTTAATTGATTATAAATAATTAAGAAACAATTAAAATGATTAGGAAACAATTAAAATAATTAGAAAACAATTAAAATAATTAGGAAACAATTAAAATAATTAGAAAACAATTAAAATAATTAGGAAACAATTAAAATAATTAGGAAACAATTAATAAGAAATAATTAGATTTAATTAAAATAATTATCAAATAATTAGGAAATAATTAGATTTAATTGATTAGAAATAATTAGGAAAAAATTTCAATAATTAAGAAACAATTAGATCAATTAGTATAATTAGGAAACAATTAGTATAATTAGGAAACAATTGGTATAATTAGGAAATAATTAGTATAATTAGGAAACAATTAGTATAATTAGGAAACAATTAGTATAATTAGGAAACAATTAGTATAATTAGGAAACAATTAGTATAATTAGAAAACAATTAGTATAATTAGGAAACAATTAGTATAATTAGGAAACAATTAGTATAATTAGGAAACAATTAGTATAATTAGGAAACAATTAGTATAATTAGAAAACGTGATTGACCGCTCATCTACCTCAATTTTCTTTTCTTTTGTGTGTTGAGGCTTGACAGGAAACTTATGCCTCCACATGTAATATCTTCTTTTACTATCAAAATTATCAACCTCCTCGCCAATATAGAGGTGAGGAGGTTTATAATTTTGACAGTAAAAGCACATATTATATGTGGAGGCAGAAGTTTCATGTCAACCTCAACACACAAATGGAAAGAAAATTGAGGTAGATGAGCAGTCAATTACGTTTGTTTTTCTATTCATTGATTTATTAACCACCCAACGTATATGCATATCTTCGCATTTCTAATTAATAACATAATTAGTAACATAATTAGTTACATAATTAGTAACATAATTAGTAACATAATTAGTAATATAATTAGTAACATAAATAGTAACATAATATAAAATATTATATTACTCTAATATTAATAGTTAAATAATACTTATAATATAATTATTTTATTATTATATGTTTAATATTTATAAAAAAATATTAATATTATTAAAATTATAAAAAAAATATAAAATATTACAATTATCAATATTTTCAACAAGTTTTGCTTTATTCTTAACAGTTCAAATCAAAAAGGGTCGCCAATTTTCAGGTCATGCCCAATAAAAAGTTTGTGTCAACTGTGTCCAATGTAAACTCTATAATTTTTCTTACTTGGTTGATCACCTCGCAAGTAGCGTTGCAATAGGAAAACCCAAGTCATGTCTTTCTCATTACTTGTGTCGTCCTATTGCAACACTACTTACGAGATGATCAACCATGTAAGGACAATTATAGAGTTTAAATTGGTCAAGGTTGACCCAAACTTTTTATTGGGCATGGCCTGAAAATTGACGACCCTTTAAGATTTGAACATGTTAAGAATAAAGCAAAATCTGTTGGAAATATTGAGATTTGTAATAATTAGTAATAATTACTAATAAAATTAATCAAAAATCAAATAAATTCAAGTACATGGTTATAAATTGGCACAATTTCCAGCAGATTGACGGCCACCTTTTGTTCAACGTCTAATATCTTTGCTACTTTCTCCCACTGAAATCAGTATGAAAAATGTGCTCTAACATATGTCAGAGCAAGTTTTTCATACTGATTTCAGTCAGGAGAAAGTTAAAAAGAGATGAGCCATCGGACAAATCAGAATAATTAGTAATATAATCTTCACAACGATGATTACAAAATTTAATTTCATTATTCAAGCATATTTCATTTTACTAAGTATTGCTATGTATTGCTAAATTAATAATAATTATTGGGGATGATTACAAACTAACTGTGTCACCTATAATTATTGGTAATTACTAATAAATAACTATAATTATGTATCTTCTTTTTTTAGGATATTGTTTCTTATATCAAATTATTTAACAAGAGTACTAGTTTTAAATTTTGTAGAAACATATATATGAATATGAAACAAGGAAATCGACATCAATCATTATTAGATGATCGTGCTTCGATAAATCAGCACAGAAATCCAAATGGTTCTAGTTTAAATCCTGTATATGTTGATGGTGTTGAAGCTTTATTATCATTTTCATCATCAAACCTGGAATTTGTTTCAGAAGGGAAAATTCAGTGTCCTTATAAAAAATGTGCTCTGAGAACATTTGAGACATTTGACATCGTTGGGCAACATCTCTTGCGTTATGGTTTTCAATCAGATTATATTTTTTGGTTTCAACACGTTGAACGTAGTTCCAGAGAAGATACTAATAATTTGATTTCAGATCCATCACAGTTTCAGAATTTAGTACATGATGTTGTAGGGTCATCCGTTCAACAAACAGAAATTAAGGATGATGTTGATTTACCTCCCGAGTTGGCACCATCTGAATTTGTTGAGTTGTTCAGGTCTGCTGAGGATGCATTATATCCTGGTTGCAAGATAAGAAAATTAGAAGCAGTTGCAAAATTTATGGCTATTAAATCAGAGAATGGAATGTCAAATAACTGTTTTGATCAGATATTTTCTTTGGTTAAAGCAATGTTACCTAAAGGAAATGTGTTGCCTGCTAATTATTATGAGAGCAAAAGACTCGTTCGTAATATAGGCCTTAGTTATCAGAAGATCCATGCATGTTCAAACGATTGCATCTTATATTCTGGTGAAAATGAGTCGTTGGATAGTTGTCCCACATGTGGAAAATCGAGGTATAAAGAAGCTCAATTAGGGAAGTCTGGATTGATTCCTGTAAAATAGTTGAGATATTTCCCACTTACACCCAGGTTGCAGCGTTTATTTATGTCTCAGAACACAGCGATAATGATGTCATGGCACAAAACCAATATTTCAAATGGTAAAATCTTGATTCATCCATGTGATGGCGATTCATGGAAACATTTTGATCAAGTGCATCCGTCTTTTTCTTTAGAATCCCGGAACGTGCGATTGGGTCTTTCTACTGACGGTTTTTGTCCATTTGGATCTTTTAGTAGTCAGTATTCCTGTTGGCCAATCTTTATAACTCCGTACAATTTGCCTCCATGGATGTTGATGAAAGAGCCTTATATCTTTTTGAAATTATTAATCCCAGGACATCCGAAAAATAATATTGATGTTTATTTGAAACCACTGATTGATGAGTTAAATTTATTGTGGAGTCATGGTGTTGGTACATATGATGCTGCTGCGAAACAGAATTTTATAATGAAAGCTACTTTGATGTGGACAATTAGTGACTTCCCGGCATATGGTATGTTATCTGGATGGAGTACACATGGTCCAAAATCATTTCCTTACTTTATGGGAGACAACAAAGCATTTATGCTCATGAATGGAAAAAAACCTTCCTATTTTGACTGTCATCGCAGATTTCTTCCAATCGATCATCCTTTTCGGAGGAATAAATCTCATTTCAGAAAAGGCAGAATTGAAAGAGATGAACCTCCAAAAATGATCTCAGGTACAAAGTTACAATCAGTTGTATTTTCATTACCTTCCATCACTTTTGGACCGACAATAAACCAACATAAAATTCATGGTTTTGGGAAAGAACACAATTGGACAAAACGGAGCATTTTTTGGAATCTGTCATATTGGTCTGATTTTTTGGTCTGACACATGTTGGATGTCATGCATATTGAGAAGAACTATTTTTATAATTTATTTCATATAGGTTTGGATACACTGGATAAAACCAAAGATAATGTAAAGGCACGATTAGATCTTGCCCAAATTTGCAGGTGACCAGAACTTGAATTGTTTGAAAATGTCAGGTCACAGAGATTAATGAAGCCAAAAGTATCTTATACACTGACCAAAGAGATTCGCTTATTATTTTGTCAGTGGATTGCAGATTTGAGACTTCCAGATGGCTATGCTTTCACCTTGGGCAGATGTGTTAAAAATGGTCATATTACTGGATTAAAAAGTCATGACTGTCATGTTATAATGGAAAGACTTATGCCTATTGGATTAAGAGGTTTGTTGAATTCTAAGATTTGGGATTCGATAACAGATATATCATATTTTTTCCGAGACATGTGTGCGGCGACAACAAACTATGATACACTAAGCAAACTGGAAGAAGCTGTTGTAATTATATGCAAATTGGAAAAAATCTTTCCACTGGATTTCTTTGACTCGATGGAACATTTGATATTATATTTTCCACATGAAGCAAAATGTGGAGGTCCGGTTCAGTTTCGATGGATGTACCCATTTGAGAGATGCATTTAGAAATTGAAGAAAAAAGTCTGTAACAAAGCATCAGTTGAAGGCTCAATTGCTGAAGCTTATTTGCAAGGAGAAATTGATTTATTCTACTATCATTATTCTGAATCTGAATATCCCTCAAAATTTAACCGCATGGGCCGGAACGGGAGGAATGTTGATGATGATATGAACAATCAATTATCAGTTTTTAATCAGCCCGAACTTGGCTTTGGTGGAGTTCATGATAGATGGATTTCAAATGATGAACATCATAGAGCTCATACATATGTTCTACTCAACTATGAAGAAATATCACCAATTGTACAGTGAGTGCTCTTATCCCTTATTCTATATATTCTTTTATAGTAAATTAATCATATTTTATTTGTAGGTTATATGATGATCATATCAAGAAACAATTTCCACAAATTACAGCAGCTGGCTTAGAAGAACGTCGGCAAAAAAAAATTTCCTACTGGTTTCAAAAACTGGTAACATACATTCTTTTTTGGTTTTACATATAAAATCAATTTATTACTTGTAATAGTGATAAATGTTTTACAAATTTTCAGGTATCTGTACATGCTGATAAGATTGATAGTCGATTGCGTATTTTGAGTAGCCCACCATCCAAAAATGGTTAAATCTTATAATGCATATGTGGTGAATGGTTATCGATTTCATACACGTGCATATGGGGAATCAAATAAAACAATGAATAGTGGTGTTTGTTTGAAGGGATCACATCATAGAGATATTGAAGTTGACTTTTACAGCATGCTTGAAAAAATTATTGAACTGTGTTATTTGGGACAGAATTATGTATCAATGTTTAAATGTCGATGCCTGGATACTGAGAGAGGCTTGCGTATTCATCTGACTCATGGAATTGTTGATATTAAACATAAAAGTCTTCTTGCAGTAAATGAACCATTTTTATTGGCTCATCAGGCACATCAAATTTATTATGCAAAATATTGTGCTACTGCAAAAGAGTTGGATGATTGGTGGAGTATAATAAAAGTTAAATCTTGAGAAAATCAGTTTACTCAAACTGAATGTGGTTCCACAGAAGTGCAGGGAAATGAAATTTTTCAGGACACTCCTCAAAACACATCTTTTTTACAAAGAGACATGAATATTGACGATGACACCCCACAGTTAAGGGTCAATGGTGACGATGTTGTCAATGATGTTACAACTAAATTTGAAATGACAAGAGATGATGACAGTGAAACTAATATGGAAATTGATGATGTTGATGAGGAAGATGAAGACATTGACATTGAAAAATATGAAGATGATGATGAAGATGAACATTGACACAATAAAATACTGGTTTTAATCATAACAAATATAAATCTATACATAATAGTTATTTTCAACTGTTTGCTAATAACAATCATTTCATGTTTCAGATGGACTCGGAAACCTTTTGTCAGTTGCTGGAGGCTGATCTACCTATGGATGATGAGGTTCTTGATTCATCTAACCCTCAGGCAGTTGGCACTATAGGGAGCACTCGGAGGGGGTGTGGTCTTTCCAAAATGATGATTCCAGATCCTATCCCGGAGCGACGTCCACCTCTTGGATTCGATGCGTACACACGGTGGTATGGTAACCTGTGTATTTTAGTTATATTTCATTATAATTTAGTAATATTCTAATTGTTTGATTATTTTTTCTTTTTCCACAGTTTTACACATATAGCTATTGGATAGGGGAGCGCTATCTTGCGCAGTTATTTTTCTCAGCCCTGGCTCACATGGGATCAGATTCCCGCTGATGTGCAGGCCGCCATGTTCGATCATTGGCTGGTACGTAATTAAATATTATTTATTTTTAAATTTAATTCATTAATAACTTTATATTAGGGTTTATGGTATCCCATCGATGAGAGCATGCGTGCCACTATCCATGCGGCATGGGTGGTGTCTATGTGTGACCGTTTCCGTCAGTTTTTGCATAATTTGAGAAAGACGACTGTGAAGAAAGCTAGAGTGACAGAATTTGATGAGTCCTATAGAGTCCACCGACCAGAGTACATTTCATCTCACATTTGTGATGGATTATGTACACACTAGTTGGGTGGTGGGTTTCAGAGGAGATCTGCATTGGGTCGACAGAATCGGGGGAGGCAAGAGGTGACGCATCGAGCCGGTAGTCGTACATTCAGTGCGCATAGAGAGCGTCTGTAAGTACTTTTTTTAATATTTTATACAACTTTAAATATAAACAGTTTATTTTATATTCATATAGGAAGCTGAGAAGTCTGGTATTTCGGCGTACGGAATTTATCAGAGGATGTACACTGACCCGGCTACTGGAGAGATTAGAGGTGACCGCCAGCGTCAGATTATGGTCAGTATTATTTTATTTTCAGTTTGAAAATTAAATGCATATAATATTTTCATTATTTTAATTTCTAATTGAAATTTAAGGAGTCATATGAGGTCGCGACCTCTCAGACACAAGCTGAGAGTCAAGACGAGACGGGTGATCAGACTAGTGCCCACCATTTTGATGAGACGACATGGATGCAGGCGACCCAATATGGCTTCAAAAAGGGCCGAGTAGTTGGTATCAGCTCTCATTTGACTCCTGCATCTTATTATGGTACTGCTGCGATGTCGGCGTCCAGCTTGAGAGGAGCTCGTGGAGAGACATCATCTTCTACCTCACAGTATCAGGAGCAACTGCGTGCTCAGAGTCAGCTTATAGAGGATTTGCGTCAGGGGCAGGAGCAGATGCGTCAGCAGCACGATGAGTAGATGCGTCGATGGTAGGAGCAGATGTGTCAACAGCAGGATGAGGAGAGTCGTCGATATGAGGAGCAACATCAGGAGTATATGGAGTATATGCGTCATCTGACTCATAGTTTAGGGATGGAGTTTCCTCCACCACCTCCTCCAGGTCCTCCAGGTCCTCCAGATTATCCACCCCCCCCAGTGATTTTTTTAGATGTAATAAACATTTGAGTTCGTAGTTTATTGTCATATTAACTATTTACAATTCCTCTTTCATGTTGGTATGAATAGTACGTGATTTAATTTGTTTTTATTTTTTTAATATATTATTACTTATTAGTATTATTTTTAATGTCTTCTTCTTTTAGTAATATTACTTTTAATATTTTATATTTATTGTTAATATTGAGAAGTTTATAAGTTTATAATTTTATAATTTTATTAATATTAATAATATTAATATTATTTTTTCATAAATATGTATGTTTATTCTAATAATAATATTATTATATTAATTTTTTATATTAATGATATTAGTACTATTATTATTATTTTTTTATATTAATATTTCATAATATATAATATTATATTATTTATATTCATATTATTATTATTTTTTGATATAAATATTTCATAATTATATTATATATATTTTTTATTATTAATATTATAATAATATAATTTATTTATATTATTATTATTATAATTATTATATAGATAGTTTAATAATAATAATATTATATTAATTTTTTATATTATTAATATTAGTATTATTATATTATATTATATTATTTATATTCATATTATTATTATTTATATTCATATTATTATTATTATTTTATATTAATATTTCATAATTATATTTTATATATTTTTTTATTTATATTATAATAATATAATTTTTTTATATTATTAATATTATTATTATTTTTATATAATATTATACAATTTGTAATAATTATTTTATTTTATTTTTATTTTTTAAAATATTTGCGATGGGAATATTCACGACGGGAATACCCGTCGTAAATGTTTTTTTTACTATACCATTTGCGACGGGACGAATACCCGTCGGGAAAAACTTTCTGCGACGGTCCGTCGCAAATACCTTCGTCGCAAGTATTTTTTAAAATTTCACATTTGCGACGGGATTCTGACCCGTCGCAACTAATATATCTGCGACGGACCGTCGCAAATACCTTTTTTATATATAAACAAAAACTCATTTGCGACGGGGGAAAATACCGTCGCAAATACACTTTTTGTGACGGGACCGCCGCAAAAACACCTATTTGCGACGCCGTTTTCGGCAACGGGCGATTTGCGACGGGGCTCCGTCGTAAAAGACCTTTTGTGACGGGATCCCGTCGCAAATAGCCCATCGCAAATATTCAGTTTTCCTGTAGTGATGCATACACATGTAAGTTTCCTTCAACAACAGCAGATTGAATCCACCTTAATGAGATCCAAAATGCACTACAAAAATTTAGGGAACCCAAAAATCACAAACTCCCTAATTAAAATTGGGCCAATGAATAAAAAAGGAACAAACCTTACCCAAATTTGATATCAAACCCACTACCTTCGATGGTGGTGGATAGAACTGGATTCATCATAAGAAACCACCTATAAGGAAATAATAGGAAAATAAGTGAGATGTAACTACTTCTTATATATATGGGATCAATGTGTCAATTGAATATGATAAATGATGCATGACCCCATAACCAACAATAAACAAAGAATATTCAGATTGATATGCGCATCCCAATACTAAATAAAATGATCATTAATAAATTATTTTTGTTCAAATGATATCCAATGTCATTCAATACATACATCACAATGTGGTATCATGAATCACTAGATAACACAAACCACAACATGATGGATTTTACTACATCATGCCTTATACTTTGGTGGATATTTACAATAATATACCAATATCATGTATACATCATAGGTTTTATTAAAATCATTGAAAATCATTTTGAAATTATTCTAACTCTTTTGGATATGATTTTCATATAAACACCCTCAAGCATTGGGAGAAAACATTGTACCAAAATTTATGTCATTTATATTCCCACTAAGAAATATAGGTAGAATTTATTTAAAATCCCCAACAAGTATAATTGTTTCTCCATTAAAAGATAAATCAATTAGATTTAAAATTTTAGGTTTCCTAATATCTCTCATGGTCTGATCATGTGTTCCAAAACAATGCTTATGTACCTTCAAGGCTTTATCCCATATAATAATATGGAATCCTTGTAGGATTTATTATAGATCACTTACTTGTTTAATATTAAAAGCTTAATTTTTATTAACATTAATAGGAAGTAATAATCTTGAGTCTAGGTTTCTCCCTTCTATGAGGAGTAGTAATGTTACTCCACTAGAAACTACTACATGTACTACTTTTATTTATATTATAACGAAGAACAAAAATCCCTCCATATATATGTTTATGACTTCGACGTACTTCAATTCTTTAAAAATTAAAATATTCCTTTGCTTCTATTATTTTGAATCACCCTTTACTACTTCATCTATCATTGACACTATCTAGATTAGTGAAATATACTTGCATAACTTGGAAACATATAGATTTATATCATCCAAAATTATTAGCATTATTGATTTTTTTCACTTATGAAATCACCCTCTATGATGTTATGGTTATTATAGGGTGATTACTTTTTAATCACCCTTTATTCAGCATGAATTATTTTAAAATTTCCTTTTTATCAATTTTATTAAGTTAGATTCTATAATATTCTTCTCATTAACTCAGATTCAGCTACTCAGCTTCTGGTATCCTTGGCATCAACCTTCAATTACTCAACTGGTATAGCATATTAACTTCTAGAATAAATTTTTATTTAACTAACTTGTGGATCATAAAATTCCTATAAAAAATATCAAATCTTGGATCATATTTTATTTCGAATACATAATGTTATTTGTTACTTCAAATATATATAAAGAAATGTTAGGTTTGTTTCTTCAAAATTATACTTTGGAACATCTCTAAAAATTAATCAAATAGAAAACCCTCATGTAAGTGTTAGTTTATAGTAATTTATACATTGAGATATTCTTAATGTAATCCATATATTAACTTTTATCAGATATGATAGCTTTCAGTTACTTCACAACACAGACTTTAATTCTTCTTTTACATCGCCTACAAAATCTTCGATAACTTAAAAAATATTATATCTAATCTACCATATCATAGACATAAAATCAAAAAATATAAATATAAGTATATTATAATTATATTAGATATCATCCTATATACTTTTTTAGATTAAAATCATCTTCCAAACTCTATATTACATACTTTTAGTTTCCAATGTATAATACTTTAAAACTTTGAAACTCTATATATTTATAAATTTCTTACCAAATTTCTTTTGAGTAACTCTTACATTGTTCTTAAGTATCCTCATACCTTATTCATCATCCAAACTTTACATATTTTCCCTTATTCTAATGAAACTACTTCCATGTATCTATATTATGTATTTCATAATGTATATTCAATTTCCTTTTAAAATACATGTTATAAAACTAGAGTGGATAGTGCTTCTAGAAGAACATTACTTTACCTTAAACACTTTTAATTCCTCAAATAAGATCTAATAAAATTTCAGAGATATATAAGATACTAATGGATTCAAATAAGTTTGGTTCATCCAGAATCAAAATTTCATTAAGTGATACTATATATTATATGAAACCCAAACTTTTTATTGTTCCATAATGAAAGCTTCTAGAACTTAGCCTTTTAAACCATAAACAACTACTTATTTATATTCAATCTACCATTTTTCTTACATATTGAATTTATTAACTATTGTAAACAAATAAAAAACTCATCATATCAATCCATTGGGTTATTTAAATCCTAAAAATTGATACAAAAGAGGTAATATTATTAACAATGTATAGTGATTCCATATATTAAGCTATAAAAAATAGGTATTATTATTGAAATACATTTCATATATTGATTTAAAGATGTTATAAATAGTTTTTGAAGTAAATGAATGAACTATAAAGCCCAAGTGCACACCACGGGGGTTCCATCCAGTCTAGATAATTGAACACGTGAATTCTATAATTCCACTATTGTAACATGATGTTCCAATACCAACATGAACCTAGTAAGAATTAAAAGATACCATAAAACTAATTAGTAAGATATATTAAACGTATATAAGAAAAATAGTATGCACAAATTGGGTGCATCATATATGAATCAAGATGTAGTACTATAAGGATTATGTGGTCAAATAATGTCACAACCCGTCCCCCGGGGCCAGTGCTGTGAATCCCCCAAGACTGCCTCAAGAAGGTCTGGGGTTGGCGACTAGTGTCGAAGGCGTCAACCTACAAGTGGGAGGAATTTTCTTGAGTACTTGTACACACGCACATACAACCACGTACCAAGAAAACTAGAAAAGAGAACATGCATGCTACTAAACAACCACAGAGTGTAAAGGTATAACTGAAAGTAAATGGGCAAGAATACAAACCCAAAAAAAGAAAACTGCAACAAGAGAAAGTAAAATATTGATGGAAAGTTGTCCACTAAAAACCCCCCATGATGGGTAAGTATAGAGTAGCTGCCGGAAGTCGTAGAAGCACATCCTACCTACCTAATCTCACTAGGAACTGCCTAGTCCTGGGCTACCAAGTCCTCCGCCAAGTCGTCAGTTGTTTGCACCAAACACTACACGTGCAGGCGAAGCCTGTGCAGAGGCGTGTAACAGAATACTCAGTAGGGACCCCAAACTAACAAGGAAAGGCCAAAAAGCAATCCCCAAGCAAACCACGAAGCATAATCACGAAGCAAGACATCTACCTACAAGATGGAACCCACTACTTGTCTTGCACTCTGTTTCTTCTACCAAAAATAATAAATTTAAGTTACATCGGGGTTTTTATATCTTTTAACTTCACTTTCATCTACTTTATAGGATTCCTAAATCATTCATCATTATGGTATCCTAGAAATCCTTCTTCTATATAATTTATAGCAATTGACATGAAATGTATCTTGTGTTCTGTTTTCTAGCACTTTCTTGGAATGCCACTTATTTTTATATTTTTTAATTTTATTTTTTCTATGTTTAATGATCCTTACTAATTATTTTGAAAGTGAGATATCCCAAAATTCCAAGATCTACATCTTATTTTCTTTTTCTTTTTTTCATGTTGAAATCTTGGTGTATGGTCTTCAAATTGGATAGAGTAAACTCAAAAAATGTCACCTTGTTCCCTTTTTTTCATTAAATCTAGAAAAACATGTTCATGAAATGACTCTATTTTTCATGGAATAAATCTCCTATTTAATTTTTATCCTTGAACATGTCATGACATGAATTTCTTCTATATCTCACAAACTCAAAAAATAGCCTGAACCTAGAGATTTTTTAGGTCTCATTCGCAGTGTTGTCTAATCCTTTTTATATACACTAAATTATATATTATGATCCGTTTAATAACATATTTTTGGATCTATAATGGCTGAAAAATTTATAGAATGAAACCCCATTTAGCTCCAAACCTCCCAGAAATTAACATTTATGGAATCACCTTAGTGACATGATTTACTCACCATGATGGAACATAGTCTTTCATGGCACAACATTTGTTTATCTTCCAACAAAAAATTATAAAAACTATATATTAATAAAGAAACTTAATTAATATATAGAAAAATCTAATTAATATAGGGTAATCCATGTCTTTTCCATTTCCTCAAAAACCCACTTTTATTGTGCGACCACGGTAGTTGTGGTGGGACTTCTGTCATATGGACAGAACTACAACATCTTCTTCTAAAGTGGTTACAACCTAAAGGTATATTCCAAAAACAATATCATTCACCTATGAATGTTAGTGATACCACCAACCCCTTATCCCACCTTTTGATGAAGTCTTGTTTGATAGGTTTAAAAGAGTCTGCTCATGAGGAAAAACCTGCTATAAATGCAAAGATTTGGGCTTCTATAGTTGTAGTGATAATGTTTAGAGGATAGAAAGTGAAGAATAATGGATATCCAATCTCATCCAGAGACGTTGAATGAGTCTATTTAAGAAGATAGAAATAAATAGGTTGAGGTTCAAGTTGAAGGATTTTCTTGTGCGTAGTACAATTATTTGTCTTGTATAAAATTTAAGGGAAGATACTCAGGATTTTGAGGTTTGGGTTGCTGAGCTTCTATTAATAATAAGTAATGATGTAGTTTGGGATAAAAATATCATCTCTCCTTTTTTGATGAAAGTGAAGAAGATTCCCCTTATATTAATAGAAATTAAAGTAGTTCAGATACCAATGAATAGGTTCGAATACAGAGCTGGAAATTATTCCACATTGAAGGCTTATAGAAATCATATAAAACAGGTGAAAATACCATTTCAAAGAGTCGCAACCAATTTTCATAGCTTATAAACATTATATAATAATTAAAACAAGTTTTTAAAACAATTAAGAAATTATGGAATTCAAATTAAAGGATTATTAATAGGGAACCTACATCAACCTCAAGGCGCGCTGCTTTTGATGACGACAACTCAAATCTTACTTTTTTCCTCTTGCACCCATCTATACCTTCACATATATATAAGGACACCTAGCCCATATGTACATATTTTCGTGTCCAAATATGAATAATAGGGTACTTATATATATGTTTATAGTTTTTTATACCCCTTTTCACTAACACACATATACATTTTTCATATAAATGTATAAGCACACCTAGCCCAAATATATATATTCATACTGCCATGAGTGAATATATATAAAGGGGTAACTTAAATATTTGTATTCCTATCTATGCATACACGTGTAAGTTTCCTTCAACAACATCGGATTTAATCCACCTCAACGAGATCCAAAACACACTACAAAAATTTAGGGAACCCAAAAATCACAAATTCCCTAATTAAAATTGGGCCAAAGAATAAAAAAGGAAGAATCCTTACCCAAATTCGATGTCGAACCCACTACCTTCGATGGTGGTGGATAGAACTGGATTCATCATAAGAAACCACCTATAAGGAAATAATAGGAAAAGAAGTGAGATATAACTACTTCTTATATATATGGGATCAATGTGTCAATTAAACATAATAAATGATGCATGACTCCATAACCAACAATAAACAAAGAATATTCAGATTGATATGCACATCCCAATACTAAATAACATGATCATTAATAAATTATTTTTGTTCAAATTATATCCAATGTCATTCAATACATACATCACAAAGTGGTATCATGAATCACCAGATAACACAAACTACAACATGACAGATTTTACTTCATCATGCCTTATACTTTGGTGCATATTTACAATAATATACCAATATCATGTATACATAATAGGTTTTATTAAAATCATTGAAAATAATTTTGAAATGATTCTAACTCTTTTGGATATGATTTTCATATAAACACCCTCAAGCATTAGGATAAAAAATTGTACCAAAATTTATGTCATTTATATTCCCACTAAGAAATATAGGTAGAATTTATTTAAAATCCCCAACAAGTATAATTGTTTCTCCATTAAAAGATAAATCAATTAAATTTAAAATTTTTGGTTTCCTAATATCTCTCATGGTCTGATCATGTGTTTTAAAACAATGCTTATGTACCTTCAATGCTTTATCCCATATAATAATATGGAATCCATGTAGGATTTATTATAGATCACTTCCTTTTTTAATATTAAAAGCTTAATTTTAATTAACATTAATAGGAAGGAATAATATTGAGTCTAGGTTTCTCCCTTCTATGAGGAGTAGGAATGTTACTCCACTGGAAACTACTACATGTACTAATTTTATTTATATTATAACGAAGAACATAAATCCCTCCGTATATATGTTTATGACTTCTACGTACTTCAATTATTTAAAAATTAAAATATTCCTTTGCTTCTATTATTTTGAATCCCCCTTTACTACTTCATCTATCATTGACACTATCTAGATTATTGAAATATACTAGCATCACTTGGAAACATATAGATTTATATCATCCAAAATTATTAGCATTATTGACCGTTTTCACTTATGAAATCACCCTCTATGATGTTATGGTTATTATAGGGTGATTCCTTTTTCATCACCCTTTATTCAGCATGAATTATTTTAAAATTTCCTTTTTATCAATTTTATTAAGTTAGATTCTAGAATATTCTTCTCATTAACTCAGAGTCAGCTACTCAGCTTCTGGTATCCTTGGCATCAACCTTCAATTACTTAACTGGTATAGCATTTTAACTTATAGAATAAATTTTTATTGAACTACCTTGTGGATCATAAAATTCCTATAAAAAATATCAAATCTTGGATCATATTTTATTTCAAATACATAATGTTATTTGTTACTTCAAATATATATAAAGAAATGTTAGGTTTGTTTCTTCAAAATTATAATTTGGAACATCTCTAAAAATTAATCAAATAGAAAACCCTCATGTAAGTGTTAGTTTATAGTAATTTATACATTGAGATATTCTTAATGTATTTTATATATGAACTTTTATAAGATATGATAGCTTTCAGTTACTTCACAACACAGACTTTAATTATTCTTTTACATATCCTACAAAATCTTCGATAACTTAAAAAATATTATATCTAATCTACCATATCATCGACATAAAATCAAAAAATATGGATAGAAGTATATTATAATTATATTAGATATCATCCTATATACTTTTTTAGATTCAAATCATCTTCCAAACTCTATATTACATACTTTTAGTTTCCAATGTATAATACTTCAACACTTTGAAACTCTATATATTTAAAATTTCTTCCTAACTTCCTTTTGAGTAACTCTTACATTGTTCTCAAGTATCCTCATACCTTATTCATCATCCAAACTTTTCTTCTTTTCCCATATTCTAATGAAAATACTTCCATATATCTATATCATGTATTTCAGAATGTATATTCAATTTCCATTTAAAATACTTGTTATAAAACTAGAGTGGATAGTGCTTCTAAAAGAACATTACTTGACCTTAAACACTTTTAATTCCTCAAATAAGATCTAATAAAATTTCAGAGATATATAAGATACTAATGGATTCAAATAAGTTTGGTTCATCTAGAATCAAAATTTCATCAAGTGATACTATATATTATATGAAACCCAAACTTTTTATTATTCCATAATGAAAGCTTCTAGACCTTAGCCTTTTAAACCATAAACAACTACTTATTTATATTCAATCTACCCTTTTTCTTACATATTGAATTTATTAACTATTGTAAAAAAATACAAAACTCATCATATCAATCCATTGGGTTATTTAAATCCTAAAAATTGATACAAAAGAGGTAATATTATTAAGAATGTATAGTGGTTCCATAGATTAAGCTATAAAAAATAGGTAATATTATTGAAATACATTGCATATATTGATTTAAAGATGTTATGAATAGTTTTTGAAGTAAATGAATGAACTATAAAGCCCAAGTGCACACCAAGGGGGTTCCATCCAGTCTAGATAATTAAACACGTGAATTCTATAATTCCACTATTGTAATATGATGTTCCAATACCGATATGAACCTAGTAAGAATTAAAAGATACCATAAAACTAATTAGTAAATGTATATAAGAAAAATAGTATGAACAAATTAGGTGAATCATATATGAATCAGATGTAGTACTATAAGGATTATGTGGTCAAATAATTTCACAACCCATCCCCCTCGGGCCCATGTTGTGAATCCCCCAAGACTGCCTCACGAAGGCCTGGGGTTGGCGACTAATGTCGAAGGCGTCAACCTGCAAGTGGGAGGAATTTTTCTGAGTACTTGTACACACGCACATACAACCACATACCAAGAAAACTAGAAAAGAGAACATGTGTTCTACTAAACAACCACAGAGTGTAAAGGTACAACTGAAATTAAATGGGAAAGAATACAAACCCAACAAAAGAATATTGCAATAAGAGAAAGTAAAATATCTATAGAAAGTTGCCCACTAAAAACCCCACATGATGGGTAAGTATAGAGTAGCTACCAGAAGTCATAGAAGCGCATCTACCTACCTGATCACACTGGGAACTGCCTAGTCCTGGGCCACCAAGGCCTCCACCAAGTCGTTAGTTGTCGGCACCCAACACAACACGTACGGGCAAAGCCTGTGCAGAGGAGTGTAACAGAATACTCATTGGGGACCCCAAAATAACAAGGAAATGCCAAAAAGAAATCCACAAGCAAACCATGAAGCATGATCACTAAGCAAGACATCTGACAACAAATATAATCTAGAGTAAGGAAAGTAAGACTGTCAATCATATCACTGAACACCTTGGGATGTAGGTGTACTCCTCCCCAATTAGTACTATGTGTATACAGGGTCACACAGAGTTTCTCCCCACTGTGGTCCTACTAGGTCACATAGAGATACTTCCCTTTAACCTTGGATTGTTGTGGTATTCATCCCTGATGAGTATCGTGGGTATGCTGGGTCACACAGAGTCACTCCCCACCATGGGCATGTCGTGTCACACAGAGCCACTTCCCACCTTGGCCATCATACTGAGGTACTCCTCCCTGTCATGTATCATGGGTCTATTGGGTCACACAGAACCGCTCCCCACCATAGTCATGTCGGGTCACACAGAGCCGCTTCCCACTAGTCTATCATCACTGATTCACACAAGGTCGCTTGTCAGCAATCTTCAGGTCTCAGTCAGTTGTGGGATCTCCTTACGTAGTGCGCTTAATTCTAGGAGAACTTCTCCTCAAGCCATTCATCACATTTTAACTTCCATGAAAACCTCCTTAGATTATGCCAAAATAATCGCCTCATCGCAAGGGTTCTAATGCTACAAACGGTTCATCAATCGGATGTTCGGTCTGAATGATATTGGCATTTTAGTAATCGAGGGTCGGTCGTGTATGGGCCTAGTCTTACCTAGTCAGACCGACCCAACCAACTTGGCCTGGGGGCCTCACATTCCCCGGTCCAGTCTAGCCTAGCCATTGGGCCAGGCCTATTGGGTCTTGCTAGACACATCCCAGTCTGCAATAGGCAGGTCGGTTGTTCCCAGCCTAGGCCGCCCAGCGGCCCGGTGTTATTCTACTAGCCTGGACCGGCTTAATCCAGCTCGGGCCACTCCGCATCCCAGTTTGTGCCCTGCCGACCCAACCCACCCAACGGTCTGGTCTCCTCAAGCCCAGATTCCCAGCAGGGCATCTGGTTCTTGTGCACCATGATTGGCTAAGTCGTCTGCACTTATTTCCCACACGCAGTCCCGCCGGACCGCATCCCTTTCCGCCAACCTTCGGCCCGCTACCAGTGGCTCTTGTCGCACCACCGCAGCCCGAGCCAGTCACGGCTTCCACCACCCACCCTTGGACCCTATAGTGGGCCACCGCCGCCGGTCACCGGCGCCACCAATAAAGCCTTTCACGGACCACCAGGTCTACTCTGGTGCTCTATCCCTCATGTCGTTTGTGCCTATGGCTTCCATGGGATGTCACCTTCCTTGATAAGGCCTTGAATCCTCCTTGGTGCCATTTAGAAGGTGTGGCCACAAAGAATGAACAAGGTGGAGGGGATCGGTCCTTGTTTGGGTTGGCCTGCACCCTCCGCATTAGAGTTTAAACAGGGGGAAGTTTGAGAATGAAGTTCTATCAAACAAATAATTAATAATCCCAGCACAAAACCCCAAGAAAAGTACACTTCTGTAAGAATGAGTGATCTGCGGATCAACTTGTTTGTGGGTTGATCTGCGTTCATCATTTTAGAATAAATAACAGAAAAAATTAAAACAAAAAAACCTACCTAGGATAGACTCATTTCGGAGGGAAGCTCGTTGTTTGAGGCAATCCATCTGTAGAGATTCAGGAGTTCAAATTTGTTGGCATTCGTCGCTCACTGGCCTCGTTCTTCGAGGTGTGTCGATGTCTCTAGCGATTCGCCAGCATTCATTGGAGAAAAAATCCTTCGCCATTCGTCAGAGAAATTATAACTCTAATAATCCAACCCATTATCTCATTAAAAGAGAAATGTGTCACAGTGTTTCTGTTACACTGCATTGTCACATCATTACGTTGTTTCATTAGTAAATCAGCGTATCTATTACGCTTCGATTAATGAGTCGTTACGCTGCACATTAACGATCCATTAAATGGATTCATTTAATGTGAATCGTCTTTACCTCATCATTCTGTTGCAGTGCGGACGTTTCACCACTCAACTATGAAGGAAATAAAAAAAAACTTTTTAAGTTATTTTTATTTTTCTACCGAAAAGTTTGAAAACTAACTTTTCTTGTTGACCCTCACTGTTCAAAGTTAGGTCCTTTCTAAATGAATCCCGATGTTTTGAGTTCAATGGTGCCCTCGTATTTTTTATTCAGGCACCGGTTTAAAATTTAGAAAAACCCACTCGCATGTTTATTTAAATGAACTTTAAAAAAGTTCAAAAAAACTATTTTGGGCTCACTGGGCCTCAGAATCAGGTGATATCTGAGCGTTTGGCCTCAAAATAATACCATATAATTTAAAAAAAATACATTTAATTTCTGTGACATTACAGATAAACTATTATAATGCTCCTATAATCTATCTTCCACCACAAACAAAGAAAATAATTCTCCTATTATAAAATTCATGAACTCTTAGAGTCAATGATACTCATATACAAGAATAAAATATTGATATTCTCCACCTAAAATCCATTAGTCTGATTGCATAAAATATAAAAATAATCCTCAAAGATATATAATTCCACTCTACATGAACCATCTAATAAATATAACATGACCAACACCCCATCACCTTGAATCAATCTCACTCTAGGATATGAGTAGTATCAAGTGACAAAAATAATGTTGTATATGAATGTAAAAAGTTGTCTCGACCTCTATAAGGGATCTGTCCTTGATATGGAAGTAGGTATAGGTCATCATACTTGTGTCGATGTATGAAGATATCACCACATTCATGATCAACATAAATAGGAATATTACGAGGTGTAGACCTTGTCAAAATCAAATCCTACCTTTTTAGTGAGGTATCGTACAATAATGTATCACATTTAGATGAAATTTATAATTCATGAGAGTTTTATAAAATATAAAACAGATAATTTTAAAATATTTGATTATAATTTCCCATCTCTCTATCCCTAAATAGCCCGCCATGCAAAAAAATGAATTTACATATATAATTAATTTTTCACTATATGATGTATATACCAATCTAACAGTACTATATTAAAATTAAACTCACTACTCCTATGAGTCAAAAAATGATTGAATTCCCTATATAGGAATACATCAACAACAACCCCCTTTGGTTGGGTTTCTTTTTCTGATTGAGTGAATTCAAAACCCTATAGAACTATTGATTGAGTTTCAAAAATAATCTATTTACTACTAATTAAATTAATTACCAATCAAAGAAACACATAGAATAAATTTAAATCAATAAGAAGTCCATAATTCACATATGGAAACATACCAAGGCCAAGAGAAAGTAATAGTTCATCTAACTCAAAGAGGATAAGGAATCCACTTAGGGGATCAGACATGGATTTGACTGAAGATGCAGTGTCCACAAATATATGCTAAAATAGACAGCTAGTGAATCTTCATTAAGGTTAGATGGTGGTTCAAATGAATCTTATTAGGGGCTTAGACATGACTTTGACTGAAGACACAGTGGAAACAAATAGGTGAAGAAATAGATGGATGATGAAGCTTCATTAAGGGTACATGGTGGTTTAAAGGGATTCATGGTCAACACTAATGGAAAAGCTAGAGTAGAGGGAGGATTCATGAGTTGCAACACATAATGTGAATAAAGAAGATGAAAAATTCTAGAAAACTCAACTATATGGATTATAATTCTCAGAATCATATGTCATATATCCTATAACCCAGCAACACTAGGAGTTTTTTTTATTAAAAATATCAAATAGGATGTTATCATAGTTACTCTCTATGTATCTTAAAACTTCATACCTCAATGTGTACCCTAGTGCACACCAAGCCAATGCTTTATCCCCAAATGTTGTGTAAGAAAAATGAAACACCATTTATTTCATTGACCCAATTGAGGAATCTCATTTAGTATATTCTCATATCATATATAGGGTATACACATAGGTAAGAGAAATTAAATATCGTTTATTTTGATTATATGACATGAAGTGTCATGGTAATACATGCCTTATTAGTCTATAGGTCCAACACATCACCTACCATACTAGACATTCCCTATAGGTAGACCTCACTTATACTAGAAAATATTAGTATAGACCCAACTACCACCTAAGTTATACACATTGTGTCTCGATAAGTGCATTTAGTGTACTTTTTTATCTTTGGTGTGATCATAATTCCTTGTGTGGGCATCAGTTTTTTAGGCATGAGCATATCGTTATAGGAATTTTCCATATGGAACATGATTATTCATATCACTTCATCATCTAGGGATTTATTTTAGGAAATTTATGGAGTGTTTGTTCCATCAGCTAGTTTTATTCATATATCATTATTTAAAAAAAACTAGTACTTCACCCATGAAAATGCACAGCCTGTTCACCATTACATGTAATAATACAAGTAAACACCATTTAATTTAGATTATGTTGAAATGAAAAGTTATGTGAAACAAAATAAAATATAATTATATAAGAAAAGGTTTTAAATAAATGAAAAATAACATATATAATTGAATAATTTGAATAATTACACTTTAAAATTATATATTTCATCAATTAAATAAATGGAAATAGAATTGGAAAAAAAAGGAAACAGTAAATGAATTAAATAAAAAAATTATAATTTTGTTGGATATGATAGAAACAATTGCCTCACTAGAAAAGAAATTTTCTTACCTATAGTTCAAACTACGAATTAAATAACTGATAATGTATCATCAATATCTGTCTTTATCCTCAAATGTAGACAACCTACTAATTGTGACATGAAACCATTATCAAGAAAATCATGAGAAAAAAAGTCATTGTTACCAAAATTTCATCAAAAAAATCATTAATGAGACCACCCAGACATGTCATGTTTAAAAATGATCTCTGATCTTCATCACTTTGGATAAACCTATAAATTAATAGTTTAAGAGTCTTGACTATTAGTATATATGCATATAGATTTTAATATTGTAGAACAAATTGTTGATAATGTTATAAAAAATTTTGATTTCAAAATACTAAGGCAGTAAATATTATAAGAATATCATATGTGTGTTGAAAAAATCACGGTGTGTGGTATTCCCCTTATTAATACATCCCCCTAATAAATTGAATAAATATTTTTAGTGTAAAAAACTAAAATACCCATGGTTTTGGAAATCCAAATTCATGGTTCTAAAAATTTATAAAAAAACACATACACACCAAATGAATTCAATAATTACAAAAGCTATGAAATGACTTAAAAATAGTGAACCAAAATCCATTAATGGAATGACCAACAATTCAATAAATTCTTTCATAAAAATAATAAATCAACTACCAAAAGCACTGAATCCATTCAAGATCAGCAACAGCCACACACTACATCAAATACTAGTCCAAACACAAACTTAAAAAATTGGAAGGAAGATTAGCAGTCATATTGATTTTAATGAAAATATTTTTCTAGTATAAGATATTTAATCCATGTTGGAAATTCATTTATATAGAAGAATGGAAATTACATATGGTACTTATGGGAAGAGAGGTTACAAATGATTCAAAATTCAACTTACATTAACATGTTGGTTACAAATGCAACATGGAATTATATAGAAGAATTGCACATATAATACAAGGAAATCAACAAATGTAAATAGTTTCCTACTTGCAGTACTAGGTGAGGAGTTAGATTAACAGGGAGGTTGAATTTAATGCAAGTAGCATTCATTATATACTGTTTAATTCATGTTTAAAAATCATTTATACATAAGCAAGAATATTGCATATGGTACTCACATTAGCAGGAATGAAACTTGAAAAAAAAATAAACCCTAGTTACTGTAATATGAAGGTTTATGAATACAACCTAGAATAATATATAAGAATTAAACTTGAGAAGAATTATGGTTATAAATGATACTAAATCCCATTAACATTAACATATTTTAGATTATACTTTATAGAAGCATGAAAATTGAATTCATGTTTAAACTGATTTTCTATAGAAGCATGTTGGTTACAAATGCTACTTACATTAGCAGGTAGGTAGGTTACAAACACTATTAAATCCCTTTTATATAAACCGAAAGATTACAGTAGTAGGAAGGTTACAAATGGAATTAAATCCCACTTATATTGATAAGTGGGAGACAAATGAAACTTACATTTTACATAATCATGCCACTTACATACAGACAAATTATAAATGCTACTGAATAAAGCATACATTAAAATTGAAAATTCAAAAGATCAAATCTAATGAAATCATTCCACAATCTAATATAGTATATCAAGAATTCTACATAAATTAATTTATAATATTCTAATATATTATTTCATACATCATTCATGTTCATTTATAATGTTATCATTCTACGTTCTGTATTTTTAATATAATAAAATCTCAAGTAAAAATTCCAACAAAAATTAAATAACCATAATTTTGTATATACAACATATATAAAATTGATATCGAATTTAAAATCTAAAATAATTCATAGCTGCATTAGAAATAATCAAAACTAAAATCACTCCAAATAATAGAAAAAAATAATAATATAGATTCAGAATGGAATTTTAGTCAGTTGAAAGTAGTAGATTTGGACAGAAAATAGATTCAAAATATAAATAATGAAGTCATGTTTGAAAGGATTGGATATTTTAATATATTAGTGGTTTTTAATCCATGTATAATAGATTGAATTTCAAAAAAATAATCTATATACAATTGATAAACAGCTAATATGGAGAAAATAAAATCATTTTTTCTTATAAAACTCTAGAAGAGGAAATAAAATATGAAAAGTAAACAAGGGTAAAAGGGAATAGGTAAATAAAACATCAGGACCTGAGGAAGAAAGAAATCAAACCTAAAAATAGAAAGGGAGAAAGCAAAATCAAACTAAAATAATCATAACAAGAATTAGTCTAAATATTATATAAAGATAATAATGTAGATTCATAATAGATTTTTAGTTTATTGTGTTGAGTGTAACATATTTTGGATATAAAAATAGATCGGGATATAAATAAAAAATTAAAGTTTGAATAGATTATAGATTAAGAACTATCAGATGTTTTAAATTAATAGAAAACAAAAAAAATTAAAAAAAAATACATATACCATTGTTAAGGTGCTAGAATGGATGGTTGTTTTTTGAAGATGGATAACTTGATCTCATACATGAACCTGAAATTTAAAAGTTAAATTCAATGAATATAAATATACATGTAACATAATATATTTTAAAGGTAAACATATTTCTCAAGGGTGTTTGGAGGTAATAAATTATTAAAAGTAATGTTACTTATCCTTATTCTCATAAATTATTCTAATATCATTGTTGTCATTTATTTTTCTAAATCAGTTGCAAAACTTGATGGAAGACATGTGAAGAACCCTCTTTCAATTGAACTCCATGAGACCTTAATGGTCTAGTATGTTGGCAGTTTCCGCCCCTTTTGTTGTGCAGATGGAGGTTTTTGAGTGTTTTAAGACTTATTCTTCAATTAAATCACAGGAATACTGCATGGATAATTAAATCCAAATGAAACTATCCATTGGAACCAAATATAAATAGAACCAATTTAGAGTCACAGATATAAATAAATTGGTGGAGATTGAATTGAATACTTGATTATCAACCATACCTATCTTGATGATGTTGTAGGGGTTGGAGGCGAGCTAGTTCTTTCGTATCCCTTCCATTAATCAAATTGGGATGACTCATCACCGTACCAATTTCATATTGTAATCCAGTACCCTCACATGAGAATAATAGAATGAATTGTGGCTATAATGGAAGGAAATGTGAAACATATAGCTTCAGAATTAGATAATGTAATTTAATAGGAAATAAAAAATGGAAGGCTTGGAGTGAAAATGAGGATTAGGGCTTTCTAGAATAAATATAGAGGATAATACGTGAGTTCACACATAGTAAAATTATTTTTTTAGAGATAAACTGACCTGATGGAAAGCAGAGTGATGAAGAAAACTGATGGGAGGTAGTGGATTTGGGATGCGACTCTGGGAAATCATGCACGGGGGAGGTCTTGATCCCAGGATAGAGAAACATGTCTGTGGAAGGTTTTGGATGAATGATCATAGGTGGATTGAGTTAGGGATTCATCATAGATTATGATGGAGTAGTTCATGGAAGAATATAGAGGAAGGTCCTAAAGGAGTTGTGTGGAAGCCGTGTTGGATAAGGAGAATCAGTGGGAGGTGGTAGGCCGTGTCAGAGAAACATCATAGGAGGAGGTAGGGAGGTCACATCGGATCAGTGTCGAAGCAGCATCGGTGCATCATTGGAGCATCATCGATGAGGAAGTGGGTGGCCACGTCGAAGTAGGAGGAGGATTGTGGGGAATTTGGGTGGCCTCATCAGAGGAGGATGGTGAGAGGTTGGTGGCCATGTCGAGGGAGGAGGGCCACAATGGGGAGGAAGCTCATGAGGGTAGGGGTAGGGAGGAATCTCATGAGGCTAGGGTAAAGGGAAAGTGGGGTGGGAGAATTCCATGGCCCATTAAATGGTCGTCAGTATAAGTGAGTTATATCCATAGTTATTATTGACTATGGATATAGATCTGTGGTAATAGACCCAAATTCTAGCAGTGTGTCTAAACCACTCCTAGAAGTTACTGCCAGTTTAGAGGTTTTCTTTCTCCCTTATTGATCATAGGGATAGTGTGGATGATGAAATTCATTTTATTCTACAATTAAAAATAGTAGTTTATTAGTACATTTATTTATTACAAATTAAGTGAGATATAATAAATTAAATGTTTTTATAAAATCTCCCACTATTTTATCAAATCCCAATATCCCTCACCATTGAACTCAAAATATTTAGTTTCTTTAACCTTATAGTTGAAATTATCTCTGTTACTTTTCTTAATGATCTAGAATTTGGTCATAAAAACCATAAAAAGTAATTAGGTATAAAGTCTTTATAACTACGTACTTTCATCTCCTTGATCTGTTGAGTGGATTCCTCTATCCTGAAATCCTGACTTTGATTTTCTCAACACTTGCCTCTAAATTTGTATTTAATAGACTTTGGTCATTAAACTCAATAAAATTTTGGTTAAGTCAACAAGATTGCTTGAGTTGCTGCATATTGATGTGTGTGGTCCAATTTCACCGAGGGATATTGATGGGAGGAGATATTATGTTCTCTTTATTGATGACTATAGAATAATGGCATGGGTTTCAATAATCACCCACAAATCTAAAGTGTTCAGTTGCATTACAATATATCAACGGGAATGTGAAAAGATGCTTGGTTAGAAAATCCGAACAGTTCTAACAGATAATGGAACAGAGTTCACAAATAGCCAAGTGGAGGATTATTTCGAAAAACATGGGATAAGGAATCAAGTTTCAGTAGTAAGAACTCCACATCAAAATGGATTAGTTGAGAGAATAAATTGGATTTTCAACAGCATGGCCAAAACAATGCTCATTGAGAAAGACCTTCCAGAGAAATTCTGGAAAGAAGCAGTGATGGCAGCAGTATACACTTAAAATAGAGCTTTACTTTGTCCAAAAGAGGAGAAGAGTCCATACGAGTTATGGTATGTAAAGAAGCCGTTATTGAAGTATTTTTGAATATTCAGAAGTAAATGTTTCATTCTCAATAAGTAGAATCATAGGAAATTTGAATCCCATGGGGATGAAGGGATATTTCTTGGCTACTCAAAGAAAATAAAGTGTATAAATGCTTCAATAAATGGTTGGGAAAGATAGTTGAAAGTCATGATGTGACTATAGTAGAAAATGAACAGAATCATCAGCATATACATGATTAGACTCAGGAGGATAGTGATGAAGAGATGAGAAGATCAGGAGACGCTCCAGCTCTAGAGGTTGATTCAGAAGAAGAATCAGATGATAAGAAAGAATTAGTGTCTTCCCAAATACCAACAAGAAGAGCTGAAATTGATAGTCAGAACATAATTGGTGATCAGACAACACCAGTGAAGAAAAGAAGGATGAAGTCTCTATAAAAATCATCGTACTTATCACAAGTGGAACCTAAAACCTTTGATGAAGTAATTGGAGGTGAGAATTGGGTTCAGGAAATGAATGAAGATCTTGACCAAATTGAGAAGAATCAGACGTGGGAAATTGTTTTAAGACCAGCAGACAAGAATGTTATCGAGACAAAGTTGGTCTTTCGCAACAAAATGAATGAAGATGGTGTTGTCATTTGAAACAAAGAATGACTAGTGTGTAAAGGGTACTCCTAGATAGAGGGTATTGATGTTGATGAGACATTTTCACCCATTGTAAGGCTGGAGACAATCAAATTATTCTTAGCCATAGCAGTGCAAAGAAAGTTTAAGGTTTTCCATATGGATGTCAAGACATCATTTCTGAATGGAGTTCTGGAAGAAGAAGTCTACATTGAGAAACCATATGGTTTTTTCATTCATGAATATGGGAACATAGTTTGTCGGCTGAAGAAGGATTTATATGGCTTGAATCAATAACCAAGAGAATGGTATTTAAGGCTTGATCAGTTTCTAAAGAATCTCGGTTTTCAGTGTGGTGGAGTTGATTAAAATCGGTATTTCAATAATGAAAATAGTCAAAGGATGATGGTGTTGGTTTATGCCTATGACATAATATTTGGTGGATCAAATGAATCTCAATGCAGATAGTTTTATGAATACATTAAAAGTGAGTTTGAAATGTCGATGATTGGTGAGCTGACGTTTTTCCTTGTCTTACAGGTGATGCAAGGAAGAAATGGGGAATTTATTTATCAATATATATATATTCCAAGGAGGTTTTGAGAAGGTTTGGAATGAATAATTCCAAAGAGATGATGACTCTGGTTGCTACCCGGTTGGAACTATCATGAAATGATGAGGGTAAGGCAGTTAATACCATAGAATATAGGCAAATCATTGGAAGTCTATTGTACCTAACAGCGACAAGGACTGATATTGTATTTGTCACATGCCAAGCATCAAGGTATCAAATCAATCCTAAGGAGAGTCAAATGATTTCAGTGAAAAGAATACTTTGTTATATCAAGGGAACTGTGGATTTTAGACTAATGTATAATGACAAATCTTAGCCAGATTTATTGGGATATACAGATGCGGATTGGGCCGGTTCAGCGGATGATAGGAAATCAACATCAAGAGGTTCCTTTTATCTTGGAGGGTTGTTTATTTCTTGTTTGATCAATAAATAAGATTGAATTTCATTGAGCACTGTAGAATCTAAATATATTGCGTCTACTCAAGCTTACAACAACTATTATGGATGAAGAAGCAGCTTGAAGATATGAGAATTGAAGTGAAATCTCCGATCAGAATCCATTGTGATAATTCAAGTGCTATAAATCTTAGCAAAAATATATTATATCACTCAAGGACAAAGAACATTGAAATCAAATATCATTTTATCAAGGAGAAGGTGGAGTAAGGGCTTATGAAGTTGGAGTATGTGTCTACAGAACAATAGGTTGCAGACATTCTGAAAAAGTTCTTACCCAAAGAAGAATTTGAAAGTCATAGAATGGATTTGGGAGTCCAGTCGACTTCACGCACTTGAAAAGGTGTGGAAGTGGGTCCCCCTCTCCCCTAGGTATGATGTGTTTTTCCTTAATATACTAATATGTGTTCTTTACCCTTTTGCATACAACCTTGAAGTGCCCTTCGGGTTCGTTGACAAAGGGGGAGAGAAAGTGTGACTATTCTAGGGGAGAAAAGACATGGGGAGAAGCTATTAAGTGGAGCAGTGAGATAGGGGGAGTGGAAGATGAGATGAAGCAGTTTTGGAAGAGTTATAATATAGGGGGAGCATTAAATATGACGATGCTAGAAGTGATTGATCAAATATTACATATCACGACAGTTGAGGTTTGTGATGAAAGTAGTTTTTTTTATCAGTATGGTATCAATAATTGGCAATAAGCAATGAAGTGATTCATTGATGAACTTTTCATTATACTCTTTTTTCTCACGTCGAGCTTGGCTAATGTGGTCTTAGAGTATATGTTGAGTAAATTCGTGATTGATATCTTAATTTCATAAAGCGGATGATGGTTTAAGATGGAAGGATTTTTAATGAGGTATCAAAATTTGAATAATTGTTATGAGAAGACTTGTCAACAAACCCAAAGGGAGATATTGTTGGGAAAAAATCTCTCGACGTGTCCTCTTGGTGTGTTTTGGGTGTGATTGTGTTTGTTGACAAAATCAAGAGTTTTATGTTGGCAAAGTATTTCTTCATAGGAGTGAACGGTATGAAGGATGTTGAAGAAAGTTGGCAAAGGATGAGAACCACATACCACAATTCATGGACCACGTACCATGTTTCGGGAATGGTATGCGGAGCTGCGGGAACGGTATGTTGGAGCGGTTCGCGAAATCGGAAATGGTTCGCAACGATGGTTTGCAGCAAAGGGCGTATGGTACGCGGAAGGCTAGAGGTCGACGGGATCCCTTGTCGTTGGTGGAGGAGATCGACCACGTAGGAGAAAATATAGTACGTGGACCGCGTATGAAGAATGGTTCCTTGGACGGCTTGCGGTTTGCAGCGGTAGAAGGATCAGTATGCGGTGAAGGCTGGATCAAAGATTTGTTAAATCTTAGATTTGTGGATTTTGTGGATATCTTTTCCTATATAATAATCGTTAATCCCAACAATTATATAAAGATCAAATATTATTAGAGAACATCTTTTTGATCTAGAAATTCATAAAAGTCTGAAGAAATTTTGTGAGGGATAATTCGGCGAAGGATGAAGTGGTTCGTGCGGGAGAAATTCCACTGAAGGATTTAGTGGAGAACTGTAACCTACATAAGACAAGGTATGCGAAGGAAGAAGGTGTGGTACGTGATAGTGGTTTGTGAAGGCAGTCCATGAACAGAGAACAGTTTTCAGACAAAGGGTGATTCGTAGAAGAGGTTCAGAAAGTCAGTATGCAGAGGTGGTATGCGATAGCGAAGGCAGAGGCAGTCGGTGGATGAAGGGAGGTTTGTGGAAGCAGTAGTGGTATGCGAAGGAGGTGTTCCGCATACCGAACCTAGTACAACAATATGTGGGAAGAGCGGGTGGTTCACTATTTTCACAAGGAAGCTTGAGAAAGCTTCAAATTAGTTTGTGAAAGTATTTTCTGATACCTAGTAGTACTCTGGAAGGTGGACTTCATCTACGGGTGAAAAAGGGACTTCAACAGAGCATCTACCTATAGTTGAGGATGCAGAAATTCATGAAAATGAAGGGACCTATATGTCCATAAATTTTGTTTGACCTATAAGTCCATAAACTATGAGTGGATTCCTTTCCAAGAGCAGTGAGCGAAGGAAGAGGAAGACGGTGACTCTTTCCACCAGTAGTGAGCCAGAGAATGAGGCATAGAGAGTGACCCTTGGGAATGCAGTGAGAAAGCCCTAAACCTTGTAAAGGCAGTGAGCCTGGGTATAGAATATCCAGCCTGAACATTTTACTCATCATTGGTCGTGTTCCTTAGTGGATTTGGTACATCGGCACATCGCAGTTGTATGCTCATTGGACGTATCCCAGTGAGGGTGAACCAAGTAAAAATCGTTGTGTCCTGTGCATGATTTCATATCTATTAATATATAGCTACGAGAGGAAGAGAGAATTGATTTTTCTTTAATAATTAAACAAGATCCAAAGGGGAAAAAGTATTAATCTGTCATACTTTGATTCACCCCCCCCCCCCTCCTCTTAGGGTACTCGACCTAGTGGACCTAACAAATTCTCATTGTGTAATATAATCGCATTGTCACAATATCTCATTAAGAAGGTTGGACACTTGTGTCGCCAACCTATCTGCTCAATATGTATTTCTTTAACTATCTAAAATAAACAAGTCGTTACACCATGGTCATGGAATTTAGAGCGATGGTTTTATTCCGATCAAAGGGCTAAGATATCAACTTCTATAAAGATAGAAGGGATAAATCCTTCCTCAACTTATCCATTAATGTATTAAACTTCTCCGTGAACTGTTATCATCATAGTTTATAAAATACATCTAAGTGTGTGAGTTGTAACATGTATTAATAATAATCATAAAGTCTAAGGACCATCACACACACTCGCAAATAAGAATATATAATGACACCAAAACATTCAGGATTCCTACTGGAGGATCTATTCTCATGATCTCTCATCTTTTAGATTACCAAGTGCGAACTTCATGAAAAGAAACATCATCTACTTACAAGTACTCACACCAGACGGTATATGTGTTATGTATCCCATCATAATACGCTATCCAGCCATAGAACATTGTTTATGAATATCGTCATAGCACATTAAGGCTCTCATCATAGTGGGGAGATGTTATGACCTTATAAATGCGATGTGTACTCTAGGAAATTATTACATTAGAGTCATGTAGAATAACGAACAATATGTAATAAGAAGTTTTATTAATATTAAATACATTGAATATACATGTAATCAAAGTAAAAAATAGTTGGTCCTAAGATGAAAACACCAAAAATATGAGTATGGTTCTGTAATAATATTTATAGTAAACCTATATTTATTTTATAGGAGGTTTGAATATGTATGAAGGAAGTTGGACATGTGGTATGGGATTTTCTGTGACAATCTCATTGTTTATTGGTGTTGTTTATGATTAAGTTTTGATGATATGATCTTATGATATACCTCTCAAGAAACTTATTAATTTTATTCTCCTATGGTTATTTCTTTAAAACACATGTTTTCATTTTATTCTCATCATCTTATGTACTCAAGATATTGAAAATATATTTTTAAGGAAAATCAAATTCATTTCTCTCTTAGGTCGAAATTTTTTTGTCTTCCATATCCATGTTTTCAAAAAATGTTTTAAAGAAGGTTTTTAATATTATTCTATGATTATTTAAATTCATTTTTACCCATGTTTGATTTTTTAAAATAATGGTTTGAAAATAATCTTTTTTCCATTTTCCAAATGAGTTACTTTGTCACTTTTCTGAAGAAAAAAAATATGGGAGGAATGTTTTTTTAGCTTATACAGCATGAACGGCTTTTCCTGCTGTCATGACTAATTTTTCTTTAAAGCTTTCTTTACAAGTTTTCATGGTTTTTTACAAAGAAAATGTTTTCCTTCACCGTTTTTTTAATAAGTAATTTTAAAATGAGAATGTTATTTTTCTCAAGAATGTTTTAATGATCTTTTAATGGTTTTTTTATTTATCAAAGGCAAATACCTTTGATTTCACTTATTCTTTTCCGAGGATATGATCCAAGGATACAATCCTTACTCTTTCTCTATATGGTTTATGAATTTGATGACGTGATGTTTATGAAACATGTTTCTTTTCCACGAGCTATGCTATGATGAAATGATAAAATATTTGTGAAACTCATTTCTTTTTCATGGGTTATGCTATGATAAAATGTTTATAAAGACCATTTCTTTTCATGGGATCTGATATGATTAATGCTTTATGATCTTATGGCACACATATGTATGATTTTCATGATTTGATAGGTGGGACCTATATCTCCTTCCAATGTATTGGGTAAACATTGATACCTCATGAGATAAATGGGACTAGAATGGGGAGTGAACCCAATTAAGTTTGGGACTTTTTCCACTATGATAGTATGGGAGTGAACCTTGACTACTACGATGGTTTGGGGAGTGAACTCATTCCACTATGATAGTCTTGGAAAAGAGCCTTGACTACTAAGGAAATGATTTTCTATGCTTATGTGTATGTCACAATTCCATATCTTATGCCAATGTTATGCTCTCATGGCTCATGTTCTTTGATTCCTTTATGATTCATGTCTAATGAACTATCATGATTTATGTCATGACTCAAGATTATTATCTATGATATGTTGGGTATGATTTTTAAATGTTAAGATCATGTTCTCATACCTTTTTTCTCATGTTATTCTTATATGATCATTGATATCTCTCTTGTTTACGCTTACTAATCATCAAAGCTCATCCTTTCTTAAGTTTTCTTTCCCAGGTTATGAAGAAAAGTTTTATGTATTATATATCAAAGAAGGGTGGTAGTTATGATGATCTAAGTGTGAGATTATGTAGAACTATTATGAACCATTTGTTTATGTTTCCAAGTTTCCAAAGATACTGGGCTTATACAGTTCTGGTATGGATCGTTATGTTATGTAATGAATATTCATCTATTTAGGTGTAATGTCTATGTATGAAAAGTATGGGTCTCTATAGCTAGTGTCGGGTTGTCTATGAGCACGTCGCCTGGACTATGCCAACCATAGTTTCACGACCACTCTTTCGGGTGTTTTCCATATAAGTATCATGGACCACCCCAAAAAGATGCTTTCTTTGAGTATCACAGACCACCCAAAAGGGGTGTTTTCTTGAGTGTCACATATCACATCAAAGGGGTGTTTTCTTTAGTATCATAAATCTCCCTACAAGGGGAGTTTTCTTTATTCATCATGGACCTCCATACAAGATGAGTTTTCTTTAGTCATCATGGATCTCCCTATAAAGGGAGTTTCTTTAGTCATCATGGACCTCCCTACAATGGAAGTTTTCATTATTCATCACGGACCTATCTATAAGGGGAGTTTTCTTTGGTATCATAGACCTCCCTTTGAAGGGAGTTTTCTTTGGTATCACAGACCTCCCTACAGGGGGAGTTTTCTTTAGTCATCACAAACCACCCCAAAGGGGTGTTTTCTTTAGAGTATCGCAAGACCACCTACAAGGGAATTTTCATAACCAACACATATAACAAGAACATTTCATAAAATCCATTACAATCTACCACTTCAATATCCTTTGATAACATTGCTCCCATTTCACATTTTTAACGTTTACTGATTCACATTTAAATTTCACATCAATCCACAAGACACCAATTCACATCATAACATTTTTTCCCATTTCATAACCAGTGGCTTACCGACTGTTATACCAATATAAAAACATAATCCCGCCATTTTCATTTTATAAAAGGTCATTTCCATTCAACTTGACATTTAGTCACTTAAGGTTCCTATTTTTTATAAATGAGGTCATGCCCCTTGGGAACACCCTTCAATAGGTTCTTTACACGAGGGATATGGTATAAGTCATCAATTCTCATTCACAAGACAAGTCAAATACAAAACACTTTCACCGTTAACCATTTCACTACTCCCATAACACAATATAGGAAAAAAACAAATTGTGTGACAGTTTTTTAGCATCGATTTTAAAAACCATTGTAAAATATTTCACAAAAAAAAAATCACATCATTTTTTTAGCATCGGTTATAAAAACTGCCCCTAAATGTGTGTTTTATTTTTATTTTTGATTTTTTTTTTATTTTTTTAGATGTGGTTTTTGAAAACTCAATGCAAAATCAAATTTTTAAAATTTTTAAAATTTTTAAAATTTATTTTTAGGGGTGGTTTATAAAAAAACGTTGCTAAATTAATGAAAAAAATTATTAAATATTACATATTTAATTATGATTTATTATTATACTGTGTGGGCGCTGTAGCAGTACTGTACACTCTGCGGGTACTGTAGCAGAAATGCACACTGCATAGGTACTGTAGCAGACTGCACACTGTGCGGGTACTGTAGCAGAACTGTACATTGTGCGGGCACTGTAGCAGTTATTGTAGCGGTACTGTTCAGTATTGTAGCAGCTTGAACTATTCACCTTGGGCCACCGGTTTGGGCTTGGAGTCCTTAAGACTTTCGGGTCACCCAGGCCTTCGGGTCAGTAGGGCTTTCGGGTCATCTTTAAGGCTTTCGGGCCACCTGAAGGCCTTCAGGCCACATGCAGTTGCCCTAGACACACAATAGGAAAAACAAAAGCAGCCCCAGAAAGGGATTCAGAGCAGGTGCACTCACCAGAGCAGAGTCAAATGAATTTGTCAGAATGAGAGGGTATGACTATGTCATCGGGACCAGCCTATGGTTGCACGAGAAGCCTAGCCAGACGGTCATGCGAAGGTGGAGAGCTACTATCATGATGCAGATGTTGGGGAGGGGCAGTTTCTTGTAGATAGTCTGATTGAATTTCCTAAGACTTTCGGATCATGTAATCTCCTAAACCTATGGGCCATGTAATCTCTGAGCTTACGGGCCTTATAAGGGTTCCCCATCATCCCTTGAAATGAGGGTTATCAAAAATCAATAAAAATGAAAGACTTCGGGCCATTCGGGTAAATTAATTCTTAGATAAATTGAAAATCAGATTTTGACATCAAATGACCATAAATTTTGATCCGATGGTCCATTTTAGCTCCACGACAAGTCAAATTGAAGCTTAGAAAATGAGCTACAATGAAATTAGATAATAATTTGGTAATAATTAATAGAATAAAATTTATTATAGTTTTAAGAGAAGTTAAAAATCGAACTTCAAATTCAAACGAGCATAACTTTTGATCTGATACTAGCACATAACTAATATATCATCTAGGAAGAACGTCTCATTTAGAACACAATTGTGATGTTTAAATTTCCATCTGAGCTTCCGTTTATGCGATATTAATGTGTGTGTTTACAGGATAAATATTAACCTATTTAATAAATATTAAATATCCCTTAAAATCGAACCATGTTGAAGCTTCATCAAAATTCATCTCCTAGGTAAGCACCACATTTTGAATTATACTGAACCATCAAATAAATTTCTTGAGGTCAACACCAGGTGTAAATTTATCATTTTACACCTTTTTGGGACTCCCTTTAAATTCAAAAATAAATTAAGCCTAACTGAATTGTATTGAGAGTTTTGTTAATTATCCTTCACATGTTTTTATTATTTGAGGTGGGTCAAGCTATTGATTCTATAAATTGAGTTATTCTGAGGGCAAAATGGTCCTCATCGTTTTTGTTTTGAATTACGGGATTGGAATAGGAAACGGTGGACCATTTAACTACTTTGGTTCGAAAGTCACGTGAGTAAAATATATTCGAAAGTCACGTGAGCTTCCGTTTTTGTTTTATTGACCCTGTAATTCTACAGGAACCGATTATTTGAATACGAAATATATTCGAAAAAGTAATCAATCTACTCGTTACTTCGAGTAGAGGCGTGACGGTGCATTGATGACGCAATGCTGCTTACGTAGGCGATGAAGGTCACATGGGCGCTGCACCTTCCGCGCAATTCATCGATTCTTCACGATTTTTACAGTAATCATTCGCTTTGGTTTAACTCATACATTTAATATAGATTTTAAAGCATATATATAATTAATTAATAATATTAAATGCGGAACTGAAAAGTTGTACGCAACATTTAAAAAAAATGTATAATAATGCAGTTCTGAATTGAAAAACTGATCGTTTAGTGCTGGACCTCCTCATGGTACTATATATATAAATAAACATAACAGTAAACATTTTTTAAAAAAGGGATGATGATGGTATAATATTTATTAAACGCTAATTTTTCAAAAAAAAAAAGATAATACGAATTAATATAATTCACTATTTATTTTAAGTAAATATTTTTATTTAGTTTTTGTAATCAAATTTCTTCTACAAAATGCTATCTCTGTTGTGAAATTCGTCGTTTGAAGGTGAAGCGAAGCGAAAACGTATGACGATGTCGATTGCTCGGGACAATGATGGCGAAGTAAAACGTCTCAATCACAATAGAACAAGAAAGATAGAACACAAGTATATGACCACACAAAATCACCCCATTTCCATTATCATACCACCATATTTATAGATTACAAAAGGTTGATCCAACGGTCAATATCAATTACAACAAACCAAATCTAACGGTGGGAATACCAAAGGGTTGGCCAAATGAAGAGGCTTGTTGGGAAATGAAAAAGACCCCATTTATTATGATTGATGACATCCACATAATTTAATAATTCACAACACTCCCCCTTGGATGTCATAATCCCATGGAATCTAATATAAATCTTCACTTAAAAAAAACCCTGTGGGAAAAACAAGTGAAGCCAAATTAAAATGATTTCATGCTATGCTGCCTCATTAAAAACCTTATCAGAAAACCAAGTGGGAAAAACTGATTAAGGGAAAAAGAGTACAGCGTTCCCAACTCCCCCTCACAAAATCATGATAGACTTTTCAGTCTTCGCATTCCAATTTTATAAATCAATTTCTCAAATGTTGAAGTTGACAATGCCTTTGTGAACAAATCTGCGAGATTGTCACAAGACCTTATTTGATGGACATCAATCTCACCATTCTTTTGAAGGTCGTGGGTGAAAAAGAATTTTGGTGAGATATGTTTTGTTCTGTCACCTTTAATAAACCCACCTTGCAACTGTGCTATGCAAGCAGTATTATCTTCATATAATATGGTGAGAATATTATTATTCATATCTAATCCACAACAATTTCGAATATGATTAATCACTGATCTCAACCAAACACATTCTCGACTTGCTTCATGAATAGCAATCAACTCAGCATGGTTGTAAGAAGTCGCAGTAATTGTTTGTTTTGTAGAACGCCAAGAAATAGCAGTTCCACCATATGTAAACACATATACAGTTTGAGATCTTGCTTTATGTGGATCAGACAAGTATCCAGCATCAGCATAATCAACCAACTTCGGTTCTGAGGATTTGGAATAAATTATCCCTCGATCCTTTGACCCTTGAAGGTATCTTAATACATGTTTGATACCATTCCAATGCCGACGAGTAGGAGAAGAACTATATCTTGCCAATAAATTCACAGAAAATGATATATCAGGTCTTGTATTATTTGCAAGGTACAACAGTGCTCCTATAGCACTCAGATATGGTACTTCAGGACCAATTAGTTCTTCATCATCCACTCGTGGTTTAAAAGGATCATTATCACGATCAAGAGATCGTACAACCATTGATGTACTTAATGGATGTGATTCATTCATGTTAAATCTTTGTAGGACTTTAGCAGTATAACGCGATTGATGAACAAAAATGTCATCCTTAAGATGCTCAATTTGTAATCCAAGGCAGGACTTGTCTTTCCAAAGTCTTTCATTTCAAATTCTCTCTTCAGATATTCCACTGCTTTGGAAAGTTCATCATTAGTCCCAATCATATTTAAATCATCAACGTATACTGCAATGATCACAAATTCAGATCCAATCTTCTTAATGAAGACACATGGACAAATTGGATCATTTTTATAACCTTCCTTCATCAAATATTTACTCAGACGGTTATACCACATACGCCCTGACTGCTTTAATCCATATAATGATTTATTCAGCTTAACTGAATAAAGATCTCGAGATCCAGGATATTTTGCCGGCAAATTGAATCCTTCAAGGATTTTCATGTAAACATCATTATCAATATCACCATAAAGATATGCAGTCACTACGACCATCAGACGTAATTCAAGTTGCTCATGTACAACAAACGTCATGAGGTACCGAAAGGTTATTGCATCCATTACAGGAGAGTATGTTTCATCATAATTAATCTCAGGTATTTGTGAGAAGCCTTGAGCAACCAGTCGTGCTTTATATCTCACGACTTCATTATTTTCATTTCTTTTTCTCACAAATACTCATTTGTATCCAACAGGCTTAATCCCTTCAGGGGTTTTCATGATCGACCCAAAAACCTCACGTTTAGCAAGTGAGTCTAGCTCAGATTGGATTGCAACTTTCCATTGATCCCAATCTGGCCTTTCACGACATTCATTAACAGTTTTAGGTTCTTGATCCTCATCCATAATTTCAAGGGCTACATTGTATGAAAATGTGTTATTAACAATGGTCTCCACTCGGTTCCAACATCTTCTAGTGTTTGTGAAATTTATTGAAATTTCCTCTTGATCATGTTCATGTACTTCTGGTACATTTACATTATCTTCAAATTCATTCATATCTTTAACCAACATAGGTTGTTTCCCCTTTCTTTGACGGGGATTTTTATCTTTTGAACCAAGTGGTCTTCCACGCTTCAGGCGTGGGTTGGAAGCATTGTTGGCAATACCATCAGATTGTCCTTCTGGGACATCAATTCTTACCGGTGCATTCACAGCAGGTATATATGATTTTGTAACCTGTTTTGAATCATTGAACGCATCAGGCAATTGATTTGCTAAATTTTGCAAATTAATGATCTTTTGAACTTCAAGTTCACTCATATTTGTACGAGGATCAAGGTGTAATAATGAAGTTGATTTCCATGATATTTCTTTTGAAGTCGATTGATTCCCCCCTTTGAGTGTTGGAAATAATTTTTCATCAAAATGACAATCCGCGAATCTTGCTGTGAATACATCTCCTGTCATAATCTCAAGATATTTAATGATCGAGGGAGATTCAAAACCAACATATATCCCCAATCTCCTTTGGGGTCCCATTTTTGTTCGTTGCGGGGGTGCTATAGGCACATATACAGCACAACCAAATATCTTTAAGTGTGAAATATTTGGTTCATGACCACAAGCTAATTGCAAAGGGGAATAATCATGATAGCTTGATGGCCTTATTTGAAGCAGTGCTGTTGCATGCAAAATTGCATGTCCCCATGCTGAAATGGGCAATTTAGTTTTCATAAGTAATGGTCTAGCGATAAGTTGTAATCGCTTTATAAATGATTCAGCTAGACCATTTTGTGTATGAACATGAGCTACAGGATGTTCAACACTTATTCCCAATGACATGCAATAATTATTAAAAGCATGTGATGAATATTCACCAGCATTGTCAACCCTAATATGCTTGATTGAATAATCAGGGAATTTCGCCCTTAACCTTATTATTTGGGCAAGTAATTTTGCAAACGCCTGGTTGCGAGTGGACAATAAACACACATGGGACCATCGAGTTGACGCATCAATCATGACCATAAAATATCTGAATGGTCCACATGGTGGATGAATTGGTCCACATATATCACCATGAATTCGGTCCATGAACATCGAGGATTCAATCCCGATCTTTGATAGTGATGGTCTTATGATTAATTTGCCTTGAGAACAAGCAGCACACGAGAAATCATGGGGCGTAAGAACCCTTTTATCAACCAATGGATGACCGTGAGTACATTTAATTATTTTCCTCATCATTATTGATCCAGGATGACCCAAATGGTCATGCCATACAATAAATGTACCATGGTTGGTAAACTTCTGGTTTACCATGTTTGATTCAATTGTACAAATATTGACAAAGTACAATCTGGACGGAAGTCTCAAAATCTTTTCTTGAATCAATTTGTGCTCATTTTTAATTCTTGTTATGTAGAGGTATTCAACACCTCCTTCATCCATTGTCCCGATATGATATCCATTATTACGAATATCTTTAAAACTTAGAAAATTGCATCAAGACTGGGGAGAGAACAAAACATTGTTTATCATAATCTGGGTACCACCAGGTAGACATATTTTTGCTCTTTCGGAGCCTTCAATTAATTGCGCACTACCAGTTAAAGTACACACATGAGCACTACCCATTTTAATGGTGATAAAATATTTCTCATGTTTAAGAATTGTGTGCGTCATTGCGCTGTCAACGAGACAAATATCTTCATCATGGAAATTATTCCCAACGGACCGATTTATATCATCCATTTCTAGTAAAGAAAATAAACATGCATATAAGTAATAAAATAAAAGAAACCAAAATCAAACATGCAATATTTAAAAATATTACAAAACCATAAAATCAGTGTTCATTTTAACCACAAACATACAAAAACCAAAAAACAAACTTTGATTCCGTCATGAGCATTCATGCTTGATCAATATGCTCATCACCTTCAGGGTGTGCAAAATAGTCAGAAATATCAAAGTTTGTAACATCATCATCATATTTCAAAGCCTGGTCAGCAAAATTCGCTTCAACATTCTTTTCCTTTCCTTTGATAGATTGTTGATAGAGATCAACAAAATGTTTTGGCGTACGACAGGTACGCGACCAATGCCCTTTCATGCCACATCGAAAGCAGTTACTTTCATCACTCTTAGCTTTCTTCATTTGTGGTTGTTCATCATTGGACCACTTATGGTGGTGCCCCTTCCTCTTCTCATTTGGTGTATGACCACCTCGAGCAAATGACTTTCCTCGGCCTCGATTACGTCGAATCTTCCCACAACCTTGATTAAAAGCAGTCGCATTCGCTTCAGGGAATGAAGTCGCACCAATAGGCCGGGATTCATGATTTCTCATCAGGAGTTCATTATTTTGTTCAGCAACAAGAAGGCAAGAAAGTAATTTAGAGTATTTTGTAAAACCTTTCTCATGATATTGTTGTTGCAGAATGACATTTGAGGCATGGAAAGTAGAATATGTTCTTTCCAACATATCGGTATCAGTGATAGTATCTCCACATAATTTGAGTTGCGATGTTATTTTAAACATTGCGGAATTGTACTCACTTACCGATTTATAATCTTGGAATCGCAAATGGCTCCATTAAAACCTTGCTCTTGGTAGTATTACAAGTCGAAGGTGATCATACCTCTCCTTGAGATTCTGCCACAGCACCAAATGATCTTTCACCGTGAGGTACTCATTTTTCAGATTCTCATGGAGGTGATGGCGGAGGAATATTAGGGCTCGGGCACGGTCTTGAGCGGAAGCGTGATTGCCTACTTTAATTGCTTCACCGAGGCCGTTTGCATCAAGGTTCATCTCCGCATCCAGAATCCACGACAAGTAATTCTTTCCAGAAATGTCAAGAGGGAGAAATCCATGCTTTGCAATATTTGCCATGGGAAAATTTATCTTACCGAGATGACTAACCTTTTTACTTCGCAGAGCAGTCGTGCTGATAACGTGTTGTGAAATTCGTCATTTGAAGGTGAAGCGAAGCGAAAACGTATGACGATGTCGATTGCTCAGGACAATGATGGCGAAGTAAAACGTCTCAATCACAATAGAACAAGAAAGATAGAACACAAGTATATGGCCACACAAAATCACCCCATTTCCATTATCATACCACCATATTTATAGATTACAAAAGGTTGATCCAACGATCAATATCAATTACAACAAACCAAATCTAACGGTGGGAATACCGAAGGGTTGGCCAAATGAAGATGCTTTTTGGGAAATGAAAAAAGCCCCATTTATTATGATTGATGACATCCACATAATTTAATAATTCACAACAATCTCGTATTTGGGATAGGCGGATGGCTCCGCCATCAGTGACGTCTTCGTGTGGCTCGTCCTTATCTGCCCCCTCTATCCTCACATCTCTTGTAACAATATGAACTTTTATAAATAAAATTTATTTTGTAATTTAATTAAAGGACTTATTACGTATTATGATTATAGAAAACACAACACTTCTTTGGTTATTATTATATCCTATCGGATTTAAAAGTACGTTAAGCATCATAACCGTTGATAATATAGTCATTGAACAATGATCATATGATTATCCTAAATAAATGGTTTTGAAAAATCTAATTGACACAGATAAAAGAAGTGATGACAATAACCGGTAGAGCCGGCTCGGGGGCAAGCCCCGCGAGCCCATGGGCTAGGGCAACAGTGGGAGTGGGGCAACCTGCTCCCTTCTCTCTCCCTCATTTATCAGCTCACATTAGTTGTTCCTTATTGCCACACCCCAAATGCACACGCCTCATTGACCCTCACCACCTCCACCACCACACTCATCATCGTCACTGCTATAGCCGTCTACATCTGGCCGATCGTCGTCTCCCCCACTTCTTCTCCTGCTATGCTTACTGGTTTTAATTTATGCTCAATTCAGGGCATCATGGTTGGGCAGTCATCACCAACCGTCAATGTTGTGATGACCCCTTTGCTGTTACGACCTCAGTCACCGGCTTGAGTCCATTTCCCCGCAATCGTCTCTCGCGATGTCACCCCCCTTCGTTGTTTTCCAATTGGATCGTTGGCTGGCAAGCATTCCCTACAAGGATTGTTGATACCGATGCCCTAGGTGGTTTGGATTTTGTGGCACTGTTGACTCGTCTCTTGATGGTGCATCATCCCAAGGTGGGGATCATGGTGTTTCTGAGATGGTTGTTGGTTGGGTTGGAGGTCTTTGCATGGTCCCAAGATGGAGGTTCACCCGAGGAGAGTTGCAGCCCGCCGAAGCCTTGGATAAACTCATATCAGTATATTTCTATTTATTATTATTGTGATTATTCATTTTTGAAGATCTTGTTTTTTATTCAGTGTATTTATAATTATTGTTTTTAGTTTTTTAACTACATGAAAGGGCAACAGTTTCGATGACCGTCTTGGGCAACGAATTTGCTTGGGCCGGCCCTGACAACCAGTAGGATTGTACCCTATGAAACTCATTTATCGGAGCTTCCAGGGGAGATAACATCACTGAATTTTCCCTTAACCAATCTTAAGTTGTGATTCAACAACCAAAGAACGAGCGAAACCGTTTACAGGAAAAGTTCAAGTTCATCAAGATTATAATCCAAGCCATGTACGCTGAACCACCCAATGAAAGTATCACCATTGCAAACCTTACCCTCAGGACGTTTGCTGGTGTAATAAAAGTTAAAGACCATAATAATATGAATATGTGTACTGTATTTTCAATAGAATAATAGTTATATTTACTTATTATTGTTAATTTATAAATGATTTTGATTTGATAAAACACAAATTATATTTTTTGGGGGTAAAATGTAATTTTAATTAAGACATTCCTTTTGATAAAATAATGAATTTTTAAAATAAATGGTATTTTAATAAATGATATTTTAATAAAATATTATTATTAAATAATATTTATTAAGTATAGTTGACAATATAATTTTACGAAGTCAAAAATAATTTTTATAAAAGTTTGAAAACTGTTATTGTCAAAAAAACCCAACATTTCTTAATAAATATCGATTCTTTTTTTAAAAGTGAAAATTCACATATTTAAAAAATTATTTGGATTAAATAAATATTATTTTTTGTATCAAAATGTCGAAACTATCCAACAATGATTTTTTCATAATTTTCCGAGACAGTCAAATTTTCGGGTAAAAATTAAATATGGTATAAATATACAATGTGTATTATGACATCATAATGACCCAAAAGTGATGTAATAAATTCTATAAAGGGTGTCCACGACCAAATCTATGTTTCCACTTTAAATTAATGTGTTTTTGAGGTTATTTGATTAATTTTATAAAGCCTTTATGAATCTTCCAAAACATATAATATATTTTAAGGTTTTACAATTATTTATTTAAGAATATGACTCACTTCCACATCATTAAGAGTAATATTTTAATAAGTTCGGCCCTTGGCCTTATAAAAAATGAAAACCACTCCCTTTTGGTAAAACCATGGGCAAAAACCAAAAAAAATTGTGGTTTTGGTTACTTTATTATATAGAGTCCAAAACATAAGTTTGAGAAATAATAAAGAACTCTCTTCTCTTTTCATATATAGACTCACTCAAGATCCCATTTATCTTTACTCAAAAACCTTGGAACACATCATTACTCTGAACTCCTCTCTCTAGAGTCCTCACAATGTGTCCTCAAGCTCTCAAGAAGCTCCCCCAAGCTTTTGGTATCACCCTATCAAGGTAAGGGATCCCCCCTTATCCTCTTTATTCAAACATCTTCATCATCTTATGTCTTTTATCTCCAATTCCTAATATTGGGATATGTTCTTCCATATCCCCCTTACCGCCCTTATTATGTATAAATGATTAGAGACACATTTCACTCTCATTAAACCCTCCCATGAACATTTATGTGCCTCTATTATGCTGCCAAAATTTCACTATGATTTTCCATGCCAAACAATTGTGTAATGAATACCCGTACCCATTTCCTATCAAGGTTGTTCGCCTTTATGCACTTATATATTTTTGATTGGGGACTTACATGTATGTAACCCACACTCCATTTTCGTGGGGTTAAATGTGATGAAATATGTTTTTATGTGTATGATCTATGTGACACACTTATGCATGTACATGATATGATTATGATGGGTGCACCTAGATAGTGATCCAATGCATTGGGAAATGTTTTAGTCTCATGATATTCCATGTATGATGCACAAAAGGTTATCCTAATAACATTATGTTATGTTGTCTTGGTAGTTAACCTTGACTTATGCTTCAGATGTGATGTTTAAAGTTGTTGTCACATTATCATGTTGCATTTATGTTATCATGCTATATCACGCCTCATTGTTCATGTTTATGATTCTCACCCCTTTTATGTAACGACCCAAAAGTTTCATTAATGGAAAACTCCTCTTGATCTAGTTAAATGTCTCTTTATGCAAAATATTTTTATAAGATGTCAACTTCTTTGGTTTTATGTTAAGAATTTTGACCGTTGCTAATATAGTCGTTGAACAGTGATCACATGATTAGTATAAATATAGGACTTTAACAAATCCAATTTACTCAAACAAAGGAAGCGATGGCCTCATCCAGTAGAATTGCCCCATAAGAAGCCCATTTGTCGGAGCTCGGAAAAGAGGTGGCATCCTTGGGCTTCGCTCTTGACCAAGCCCAAGCCGAGCTTCATCATGCCAAGCTCGAACGAGACCGTCTACGAGAGAAGTGGAAGTTGATAGAAATTACCACTCGAGCGATGTTATCCAAGCCACCCCAAGAGTCTGTCACCATCGCACACCTTACCCTTAGGTCTTATGCGACTATTTTAAGGGGTTATGTAACTAATCGATAGTACTATGTTCATGTACATTATTTTTGTATATAATAATGAATATAATTTCTTGTCATTATTGATACATTGTAAATAGTTTTTAAAGTACAAATGGTGTTTTTAGTTATTATTTAATTAAGAAATCTATTTTATTAAATTAAGGGATTTTTGAATTAAATAATATTTTAATAAAATATTATTATTATTATTATTAGATTAATTTTATTATATATAAATGATCATGTAATTGTATGAATGCAATTATAATTTTTATTAAGGTTTGAAAGCCATTTTTGTCAAAACCCGTGAATTTTTGATAAATGTCGGTTTTTATTTTAAAAGTGAAAATTAAAATATTTAGAAAATTATTTAGATAAAATAAATGTTATTTTTGGAATCAGGATGTCGAAATTATCCAACGGTGAATTTTTCATAATTTTCTGAGACAGTCAAATTTTTGAGTAAAAATTAAATACCGTTTAAATATATAATGTGTTTTATGACATCATACTGACCCAATAGTGATGTAATAAAATACTATAATATTTATGTTCGGCCAATATATTTTTTACCATTAAAATAATGTGATTTTGGGTTTGTTTGGCTTACTTTTCAAAGCATTAATGGACCCCTCAAGACTTATTAAACACCTTGTCTTTTTAAATTAATTTCCATGGGAGTGTGACTCACCTCCACATAAGCAAACCTAATGTTTTAAGAAGTTCGGACCTTGGCCTTATAAAATATTATTTTCCTCTTCCCTTTGCCAAAAACCATGGGCAAAAACCATGGGATGGTTTGTGGTTTGGATTAATTTAATATAAGGGGTCCCAAACCTAAATAATAAAGAATTCCCTCACCTTTCCTATATAAACCCACCCAATCTCCCACTTCCTCCTCACTCAAAGCCTTTGGAGTTCGTCCAACCTCTGCCCTACTCTCTCTAGAATCCTACCAAGGTGCCCCAAGCTCCCAAGAAGCCTCTCTCAAGCCTCTCTCAAGCCTTTGGAAGCACACTTCCAAGTAAGGGTTTTTTCTTCCTTTCTCTTTTTTGTCCAATTCTCTTTAAGTTGTTTTGCCTTTTAATTTCAATTATGAATGTTGGGGTATAGTTTCGCACCTCCCTCATACTTCCCTCTTTATGTTTGAATGATGGGAGACCCCTTTCTCTCTCATTAAATGCCTCCCATGTACACCCGTTACTATGCTGAAATTCCGAAAGGAACTTCTCTCTCCTCTTTTACATTCAAGCAATAATTTTGTATCATGAATCTAAATTCCATTAAAATTGTTGGGACATGTATCTATATGACCTCCTTACTTTCCATTACATGTAAATATGATGAGGAACCCCTTTATCTCTCATCAACCATTTTTATGAATTCTTATGTCACGCCGTTACGCTGCCGAAATCGCACCGATTTTCTAAGCCAATGTCATTTTGTAGTGAATACCATGCCCATTTCTCCATCAAGGGTATTCACCTTTATGTACATTTACTTATTAGTTGTAAAGTTTCATGTATTAATTCCACATTCCTCTATCGTGGAATAAATGATTATGTTTTATGAATCCATGTTTTATGATCCATGTGGCACACTTATGCATGAAATGAAATGTTTAAGAAGGGTGCGCCCTTATAGCGCTCCAATGCATTGGGTAAAATATAGTATCATGATACGTCATGTGCAATGAGTGTTGACTCATGCTAATTCAAGTGCAATGAGGGTTTACTCGTGCTTTATATGCAATGAGGATTTACTCATGCTCCATGTGCAATGAGCCTTGGCTCATGCTAATTCCATGTTAAGTGTTGTTACCACATTTCCATGTTATGATTATCATGCTTTATCATGCCTTTATGTTCATGTTTCTTTTATGATCTATTGATATGCCTATTTTCTAACATGTATTTTACTCCTCATGTTATTCCATGTGTACTCCCTTACTGGGCTTTATAGCTCACCATTTTCTTATGCATGTCCTCAGGTTATCCCATGCAATGCTAAGTACGAGGGAATGTAGTGGTCATGTAAAGAAAGTTTTCAATAAAGATGTTGTATTTTATGTTTTAAGTTTTTATGTAATGTTCCTAAGCCCCAAAGACACTAAACCTCTCAATCTTCTTGTTGTATCAAGTGAAGTTTTATGTAATAAATCATGTTTAAGTTTATAATAAAATCAGGGTTGTCATATTTTATGTCCCATTAATATGCCTATTGTTTAACATGTAATGCCTTTTTTATGTTATGATTTTCTTATTACCTTACTGGGCTTCTAATGCATGTCCTCATGTTATCCCATGTAGTTTTAAGAACGATGGAATAATATGAGTATGTTAAGGAAGTTTTCAATAATGGTGATGTACCCCCTATTTAAGTTGTTATGTATTGTACCTAATTACCCAAAGACACTAGTCTTATCAGTCTTCCAGTTTTTATTATGTGTACTTTTATGTAATAAATCATGAATTAATGTGTAATAAAAATAAGGGTTTTCATATATCCTCTTTCCCCCCATGATTAGATTGATCTGTGTGCTCTTTCATCACCCTATGAAATTTGAATGTGAGATATGTCTACTCATCCCATGATCTTGATTCAATTTCTCAACATTTTCGATGTATCACTAGCCTATCTCCCCCTTTTAGCTCCCGCATATCATGGTTGCAAGTATTGATTCAATTTCTTCTTGTTTTTGGTGTATCTTTTTTTTTTGTTTTCAATAATACCAATCATGCCTTTATCAAAGTGAAAAATGTATTTTATTAATTTTAAAAAAGCACTGATATCACTATGGAAGATACGAGCTTTATTAATGTGAAAAATACTATTATTGACACTAAAAAAATAATGACATTGTAACCACCTTTAAAAACCAAATTTTTTTATCATCACTAGCATAGCATTGATAAAAGAACACTTCATCATCACTAATAAATGCCGATAAATATGGTCTTTTATAATTTTTTTTAGCACCAATGAATGGTGATTTTATCAAAGATATTTTTAGTGCTGATAAAAGCCATGAGTTGCAGTAATGTGGTGTTATATTTATAACACATTTCACCAACTCATTCAAAATAAAATTAGAATTTAATTTCAAATAAATTTACATAACAATTAATTAAAATTATAAAAAAATATACATTAGAAATATTTTAATAAACAACAATCACATTAGTATGTATAATTTATTACAAACATTTCATTTTCTCACAAATTCAGAAACACCATGGGTGGCCCGTATTCCAGTGTCTTTGAGACACCCTTTCAAAAGATCCCAATTGTGCTACTAGTTTCTGAACACACCACTCTAACTTGAAAACAAAAGAGTGTTCTTGTAATAAAAAACAATGTTTATATTAGCAATTCTATAATGAAATAAATTAAATATAAATATGATACAATGCATTAATAAAATGATGCATTTAAACCAAAAACATGAACTTTGAGTCATATCAGGCACACTGTGAGTCAGATTAACATGTGGTAGATTCCTGTACGTCACAAATGATTTATGAATCATTTTCCTAAAGTATCAAAACAGTCTAATCATGTTTGCTCGATTTTGAACATATGGTGCATGTTTTGAACTAAAATGTTAATTTTAAATAAAAACTGATACTTTTAGTCATATCAGCCACACCATGTGTCAAGTTAACATGTGTCTAATTCCTAAATTTCAAAAATGACTTATGGATTGTTTTCCTAAATTATAAAGAAAATTCAAGTGAATTTTCTTGATTTTCAATGAGCGACGCACATTTTGAACAAAAATGTCACTTTAAACTGAAAACATTCACTTTAAGAAACACCGGGAACACCATGTGTTAGATTGATGTGTATTTTATTTCTACACATCACAAATGACATATGGATTATTTTAATAAATTATTAAAACAATTTGAGTTCATTTTCTCAGTTATTAGTGAGCGATGCATATTTTGAACTAAAATGTTACTTTTCAACTGGAAACACACACTTTGAGTTATACCGAGTATACTGAATGTTGGATCAATGAAAAACTAATTCCTGTATCTCACAAATGATTTATGGATCATTTTCATAAAGTAACAAAAAAATCTGAGCGTGCTTACTATGTTTTCAATAAGTGACACACATTTTGAACTAAAATGTTAATTTTAAATTGAATACACATACTTTGAGCCATATTGGATATACCGTGTGTCAGATTGACATTTGGTTGATTCTTACATGTCACAAATGACTTATGGATCATTATACTATAGTATCAAAACAATCCAAGTGTGGTTTCTCAGTCTTGAGTACGCGATACATGTTTTTAAATAAAATGCCACTTTGCAACCAAAACACAACACTTCAAGTCATATAGGTAGAAAATTGTGTTAGATTGATGTGTGGATAACTCCTACACATCATGAATAATTTATGGATCATTTTCATAATGTATCAATACAATATGAGTGAATTTTCTTAGTTTTGAGTATGTGGCATTTATTATGATATAAAATGTCAATTTTAAATTAAACCTTACACTTTTAGTCGTACATGGCATACTGTGTATTAGATTGATGTGTGGTTGATTCCTACATGTCACAAATTATATATGGATCATTTTACAAAAGTATCAAGATAAACCAAGTGCGTTTCCTTAGTTTTGAGTACGTGACACATGTTTGAAACTAAAATTTTAATTTTGAATAAAAACGCGCACTTTCAGTCATACCATCGACACCATATGTAGGATTGAAATGTTTCTGATTCCTACAAGTCAACTTATGAATCATTATCCTAAATTATCAAGACAATGAAGCCAAATAAAAATCAATATCATTACTCGACTGTTGGTCTTGATATAAATTGAGACAACATCATGTATTTTTGCTTCATGTATAATCACTTTGACAAGTTATACTTTTCCAACACAATTGGCTATGTATCACGAGTGCTAATTTTTACATCAAATGGATTCACTCCATCTGTAGATAGTGCGAGACGAAGGTTTCTCAGCTCTTTTCCAAATTTATAATGCTCATGCTGAATTTTCTCCCACTGAGGAGAGTCTTTTGGGAGAAAAACTTTATCATCTTGAATTCTTGTATTTTTGTTCCATGTATATTACCTTTCAGTCTCCTCACTTTCATATATGTGCTTAAACCTTGGAATGATTTGAGAGTGCCAAACAACTTTCAAAGGACTTGATTGATCTTTCTTATATTAAGAACCACCACACCTAGATCATTTTTAAGTGATTAATGGTCCTTGATATAGCAACCCAAACAAGAATATCCTTTAATTTACATCATTTTCATAAATTAAACATTTCATTAAATATTCTTCTCATAAAACCTAAGAACCATAGACATTTATTTTATTTGGAGAATAGATACATAAACACTTAATTTACATCCTTGTAAACATTTCTCTATAATCCATCCTTACTAAAACACTTTTAGATACCTCATAATATATAAACATCTTCATAACTTTAGAAATGGAAACATTAAAAAAGGGTGAGCTCAAATGTTCAGTGTGAGATTAACCAAAGTATTGAGTGTTGTTGAATCAATCATAAATGAGTAAGGGGACATACCATGATAAAATAAGGTGGATAATCTTATGCATGGACGTATAACAAAAAATAATGATGACATAAGATCATATGATCATAAACATGTAGCGACATCATAAATAATGACATTAGAAGAATATGTCAAGACGAACCACCAAGACAACATAACATATGATAACCGCCATCATAACCATCATATGTTCCAGATAACTGCCATCATAACATAGTGTGCTTAGGATAACCACCCATGCAACATATATGATATCTCATGAGACATTAACATTACCCAATGCATTGGAGGTCTATAACGACCCCACTATGACAACTTAGAAAAACCACCATCATAATACGTACATGAATATATGTGCCACATCAATCATCATATCATAAAAACCCATTGAAATAAAATGGGTTTAATATCCTCTTTAAATATAATACATAGGGATACATCCATGAACACGATAAACCCATGGAAGATAAAATGGGCATCTAATGATTCTGTGTATCTTTCTAGAAAAATACCATTCAATCAAGATAATGAAACATATGGTATTTACACCTTATAGATATATGATAAATGGTACACTCAATATTTTACCCAATTAATCGATGCATGAGTAATTTAATAAACACCCTCAATCAAAGATCCAAAAAAGGGTATTAACAGGGAATTTAAATTGAAGAAAGATAATGATTTTAAACTTTGTATTTTTAGAAAGACAAAAACAATGCTTGAGGATCATTAGAGAGATCACTTTGGAAAATAAGAAACATCATTAGAATTTTTAAAACATTAAAATAGAATTTTTTTATAAAACTAGGTGATAAATAATTTTCTTTAGAAACCATGAAATCATAGATAACAAGTTTTATAGAAAATGAGAAAGGAAAAATTTTGATACGTTCACATGGTAACATATAAAGAGATTATTTCTATAAAAAAGACCCATTTGGAAAGCATTAAAATTATTTTATTATAAAAAAATAGAGAATAAGTTAAATGAATTTGGAAATTAAATTATTCAATTTTTAAGGTAAAGATAGGTTTAATCCATAATATTTGAAGTGGAAGGTAAAAATACAGGCCTATAAGAAACCCCCTTTTTATGTATTTTAAAAAAATTTCATTGAAAAACCCACATCATTTGAAAGGATTTTAAATATTCATTATAAAATAAAGGTGAAAATAAATAAAAAACAACCAAGGATACCCAATGTAGAATATAATGATGGTGTGTTTATACAAATTCCCTAGACATGTTATCTTTTTTGAGAAAATTAGTTTTTTTTAAAATAATGTTCTAAATCAAACTATTATGGTACGGGTGACCATTAAATCAAAAGGGGAAATGGGTGGATCAAGAAAGAAATTTGAAAAACCACATGAAATTATATAAAATAATTTTAAAAGACTTTTATATGGTAGAATATACACTGTTCTAAAGAAAAATTTACGATTAGGGAATGTTCTTGGAGCTGGTGCCTTATAACTAACTACTTTGTACTTTGGATTACATGTATCTTAAAATAATTGAATATCAATTTAAATTATTTATGAAATATTTATTTTTCTTATATATAAAATTAATTCAATAATGACCAAGAGTATCTATCACATTGAAAAGTTTGTAGTAGTTCTCCACTATGATGAGAACCTTGAAATGCCATGACAATATTCTTAAACATAGTTTTATGGTTGGATAAGATTATATGATGTGGAATATAGTACGTTGACTATCATGTGTGAGTAACAATAAGTGGATAAGGTCTCAAGTCATAAACTTCTCACTTAGTAATCTTTATGATGGGAGATTATGAGAATATACTCGCTAGTAGGAATTCTGCATATTTATGTGTCATAAGATATTCCTATTTGAAAGAATGTGTAATTGTCCTTAGAATTTAAGATTATTGTTAATTATCATCATTACTCACACACTTATATTTACTGACCAAAACTCTGATAGCATATGTTCATGGGAAGTAGGGTATGTTGGGTGCATCACAAATGAAATTTCATTAATGAATAAGTTGAGGAAAGATTTGTCCCTTCCATATTAATAGAAGTTGAAATCTCAGCCCTTTGATTGAAATGGAACCATCACATTAAATTCTATAGTCATGGTGTAACAATGTTTATTTCAGATATTCAAAGAAAGCGTATCAAGAATATAGGTTAATGAAATGAGTGTGCAACCTACTTGATGAGATATTGTGACAAATGGATTACATTACGTAGTAAACATTTGTGTGTGGTTGTCAATGTGGAGACATTATTATTTTTTATCTTGGGTGCCTTGACCCGTTTCTAGCTAATAATCCTGGACTTTAGGCAAGATCACATGATCTAATGAAAAATAATCATAGAGGGTCACACACTAAGTGTTTCTGTTGACCTCAATTAAATTATATTTGAATTTAATTATCTGAATAAATATTATTCTTAAGAACAAGAAATAATTTTATTCAGGATTTATCAATCATAAATATTATTCATGAGGTAACAAATAATTATTTATTCCAAAATAAATAATTTATTTAATTATGTGATTATTTAATAAATATTTATTTGATATATTGTGAATAATATATTCATTTTATTTATTGAATATTTAATATTTTTTCCTTCAAAACATGAATAAAATATTTATTTTATGAATAAATATTGAATTAAATATTCATTTGGATATTTGATAAAGGTTGAGGAGGATGAGAAGACCCAAAATGTGTCTAGTGATAAATATTAATTTGCAATTCAATAAAATAATATTTATTATTATGCTAGTTTTTTCATGCTATGAAAATAATAATAATATTATTATTACATAACATAGGGTCAGACAAGGTTTAATATATTATTTAAGGGTCATTGTGCAATTAAATAATATTTTTAATCCTAACTATATCTCTATAAATAAACTATTATGCCTATTGTGTAGGGTTGATTGAGATTGATTGAAATTTAGAATTTTAGTGAACAAAGAAATATAGACTTCTCTCTCAATACCAAAGAATGATCTATAGATTCTTCTCCCCACTCCATCCTCTCAATAATGAGAGTGTGAGGATGAATCTTAAATCCCAAAGGAATTTTAATAGTTATCCAGATTAATATAACAAGATGATCGATCTTCCGTGCTAGCACCTAACAATCTAGTAGTGTTTTTTCAGAGATCAATGGTGCATGTGTGGATCACCACTAGAGAGATTATATACTTGAGTCATATAAGCACAACGATGATAAACTGAAAAGAGTTTTGGGTGATCAAATACATCATCGAAGAAAAATCCCAAGACTAAGGTATCTTATCTTCTGATATATATAAATCAATTACAAACTTAACATGAATCCTATTGGTTCCATCATATTTCATTATCAATATTCTTTGTGATTTTTTTTGTTCCCGAAGGTGATGTCTTGTACAATATGTGAATGATCTACTGAATCTAATATTTTTAGATTCGGGATCGACCTCGATAATTACTTTCACTTCTCTCAAAACCATTTAGTTGTATTAGATTGTCCATGTTAAAATTTATAATTATTTATTTGATTTTTGATCATCACACATTCAAAAGTTAAAATTCATTTCATGTTTTAATTTGTTCTCAATCCATTTTCAAAATATATTAGTCTATTATCACTCAAATTACCAATATTAGTTAATAATTAATGAATATAACATATTAATAATCCATCATGAGGTTCCATAAATTCTAGCTAGATGATAAAAGATTACATGATGTGCATGCCTTTGTTATATTCCATGTATCCTTTTCACTACACAAGGATACCCGCATGGATTCTAGGTCATCATGTTTTTAGTACATTCCATGAACAATAAATTCACCTTGAATTGACCATCTAGGGTGGAACATAACCTTTCTATATTACTCATTTTGTATATTGACTATACGCCATATAGTCTACACGTTTTCAAGGTAGAAAATATAGGGTCAAACCACACTGTGTAATTAATACACTCTATGTATTTAATGTTGAGTGGATCCTTGAACCATTTAATGTTTTGATAATTATATATTTACTTATTTTATCTCATTTAAAAGTCTTAATTCATTGAATTATATATTAATTATATTATTCTTAATCTTGATCAAATCATTATATTTATTTTACTTCAAATATCTTTAAATTTCATGTTTTGATTGGACATAACATGTAATACAAGTTTCATGTTGAGTAACTAAGATAAATAAGTCATTTTGGACATTTAAATATCATTTAGACATGATTTTTACTATTCAAACATATCCCTTTTACTATTCACCATGTATCCAAATGTGAAACCACATAGCCAAATGTGAATCCATGTAGTTGATTTTCCAGAATCTGTTACCTTATGTATTTCAGCCATAACTTGGGATACAGAAATCAAAATTGAGTGATTATTGCTTCTTTGGAAATATAAAAAAATTATCTACATTTAATTATAATACATTAGTTCTGAATTGATTTATATCACATTATAAATTAGCTTAGAAGTCACCACATGTTTTTAGTATAAATTACTTAGTTTTTCAGAATTGGTGTGCTACTGGATTTTGATGATAACCTGACATATTCAATTCAGATTATGTTTATTATTGATTATTTGTAAATCTAATGAAATTATATAAATATAATTCAACTATATCTAAATATGATTCTTCTATTTAGAAGGTCTATTTTAAGTTTAAAATTTTACGAGTCAAGCAGTTTACAAAATTACAGAATCACCTACATGAAATCATATATGTGAAATGACTCTGTGAATTACCTTACATGAATCAATTATGTAGATTAAGATATATGAATTCCCTTACATTAATCAGTTATATATATCTAGCTATATCGATTCTTTTACATGGTGAAAAATGGCTACGTAAAAATCCCCTACATATATTTGGCTACGTAGTTCTATGAATATCTAACGGATATTCTAAAACCCAGAAATATGCTATATTTTACATAATACTTATTTCAATTTGATGCAAGTTTATTATAGATATATTTAGTGTTTTTGCTCTAAAATTACTCATTAATTATTTTAAAGGCATGCAAAAGTTTTTTAAACAGTATTATGAATAATTAAATGGGATTCTCATGGGTTTAAGCATGTATGGATATCCTTGCTGAAATTTTGGAACTTGAGATATTAAAATTCAAACCAAATGAAATATAAATAGACAGTCTTGATTATTATTTGGGAGTATTTCAAGGATATTAATTCTTATTATTTAATAGTGTATTAAATGCTCTAATGAGTTCCACTGTATGTTTTTCATTAATTGTATAGGATATCAATAAAGACTCAGGAGAATATTATTTCTCATTTACACATGTATTATTATTTGAGAAATATGCATGGATAACTCTAAAGTAGTTTTTTAAAGTTTTATGTGCAATAATTTCTTTGGGATAAAGTGAGACGCAACAGTCTTCAAGTTTAAAGATGTTTCACATAAAAAAACCCTCTATATATCGAGTTGAAAGAACTAGTGTAAGAGAGAATGATGAGGTTGAGGATACATAAAAATATTACTCGTTCTATATTATTTTTGGTGAAAAACTTATTCTCCCAATCAAAATAAAAATAATTTGATCCTTTACTACTAGAGAGATGTTGGCTACCTCGACACCGAGACTATGAAGTTTTAAATTTGGTTATGTAGATTTACTTCTTCCCATTATTTTCTACATATGAAATTGTAATAGGTTATACTACCCATAAAAAGGTAGGTAATTGGGCTATGAATCACAAAAAAAGTTAGGAATTAGGATGTGTCTTTAGGGAAAAAGGTATGCTATTTGGGTTCGACCTCCAGGTAGAAAAAGACAGGTCAGTTGGGTTTAAGCCTCCATAGGGAAAAAGGATTTGTAATTGGGTTGTGACCCCAGGTGGGAAAAATTCATTATAATATTCCATTATAGTGGATATAGTGGTTTCCATATCTCTTAGTTCATGAGAGGGGTGAAGAGTAGTCTTTGATCATTTAGATTTGAACTACTATAAAAATATCTTCTGTTTATTTACTTTTATTTCCACTACACTAAACTTAATAAATCAGATATAACATAAAATTATAAAATTATCATTTAATTTTTAAAAAAGGAAAATTCATCCCATATTGGATATAATTTCATATTAACTCCATACCAACAATTGATATCAGAGGTTGACCCCTAGCTTTATTTTTCTTTTGTGCTAACCACTTCCTGACTTAACCGTCAATGGGAAAAGATCTATTTATAATGGAAGGAATTATTTAAAATGATGGAGGAATACCTCAAAACTACCTCATTTTTATGTATTGATTATGGTTATTGGAAATCCTACATGGAATATTTCTTGAATAAACTTAGTATTGATCATTGGAAAATCATGGAAAAGCCACACAAGTTTCCCGAATATGAACCTGAATCTTTAGTTGGAAATGATATGTCAAAGTATATTTTTAAATAAAGGGGAATGAATATCTTATATTGTGAAAAAATATAAATGTGTACAGTCATGTTTTAGCATGTATAACTATACACTACATTGGGAAAATTTTATAGTTTACGCATCTTGGCATGGATAATATTATTAGAACTAACTTGGGAATGTTAAGAGATGAATATCAAGAATTTAATATGGGTGATGACGAGACTTTGGATAGAATTTGGAAAATACTATTCTTTTTTAAAGAGTTGTTAGTGAACTTACTAATAAATGACATTCTAAAAGGGAGGCTATAAATTAAAGTAACTATTTCAAGGAACACAATCTTGATGAACTTATTTGATCACAATTATAATATGATTTAGAGATTAAAATTCATACTAAATAAAATGGTTCAAAGAATAAGGGAATTTCTTTTAAATAAAATATATCTACTTTCTCTTCTAATTCTGAGTCATAGAATAATGACATGAATGATACAAACTATGTTACAAAATGTTGATATTGAAAGAAGAAATACTACTCAAGTATATCTCATAAATACTATCTTAAGGATGATTAAAAGGATAAAAATAAAGGTAATTTAATTTCTAATGATTGTTAAGATGTAATTTTCAATGAGTATAGGAAAAGGGGGGCACATAAAGCCCAATTTACCAATATTAAAGAAGGAAAAAAACAAGAGGAATAAATATAAGAAATAAAATAAGGTAATGCAATATTTATAGAGTTTCACTGAGGAATCAAGTATTATTGAAGAATCTAGTTCTGAAAAGGATGTGGAAAACTTATGCTTAATGGCTCCATAAAATCAAGTAAGTGACTCTACTTATTATTCATCCTTTAACTAAAAAACCCAAAATTTAGGAATTTATTAATGAGGTTGATAGACTTGAACATAAATTTAAAAATGTCATTGGTTTATATAAGAACCTTAAGATACAATATAAGGATCTTCTTAGGGGGAGTGAAAATCTAAAAAAATCTGTCTAGGATGACAAAAATCCCACTCATGAAAATCTAAAAAAATATCTTGATGAAAATGATAAATTAAAAAGGTAGATTGATTTCATGTCTAAGTTTCATGAAGCTAAAGTAAGGAGTTTTGATAATGTTTTTAAGAAGAATGAACAGGTAAAAAATGAAGTTGAAGGTTTATTGTAAAATCTATCCATTTTTGTTCATGTTAGAGAAAACTTGGATAAAATATGAGTTTTAATAAAATGAAAAAATAGATCTGTTATTGGATATGATAATAATTTACCCAAAATGTATAATATTTTCTTTGTTAAAATAACAAATGGAAGTACACCTACTGCCACTTGTTTTAGATTTTATATGAAAGGTCATTATAAAAATGAGTGTTACTTGAGATTTATATAGTCTATTGGATATACTAAGGATTTCATTTCTAAATCTCCATCTTTTATATTTCTTGTTAATAAATGTTTAAAATTAGTTTGGATTCCCAAGAATTCATATTCTAATCCCATTGAACCCAAATTTTCATGGGTACCAAAGTATTCTTAAATCTATTTTAATAGTAAATATATCTTAGGATAATTAAAAATGATGTTTGGTATATGAAAATTAGATTCTCAAGACACATGGTTGGTGATATATCAAATTTTATTTCATTCAATAAGTGTGATGGAGGTAATGCCACATTTGGTGATAATTCAAAAGTAAAGGTAAAAGGTTTTGGTGAGGATTGAATTTCTAATTATATTTTTATTTCTAAAGTGTTATATGTTGAAGGTTTGAAACATAATTTAATAATAATTTCTTAGATATGTGATGATGGAATGTTTGTTAAATCTACAAATTATAAATATATTGTTTTCAAGGAAAAATTTGTTTTGTTTTGCACAAATAGAAAAAAGATAACATTTATTCAATTAGTTTTGAGGATTTAAATAATCAAAATGTTAAATTTTTGAATGATGTGCAATATGATATCATTTTGTGGCATAAGAGGTTGGGACATACCAATTTCAGGTTTATACACAAGTTTTACATGAACTAAACTGTTATGTAGTTACTGGAACTTAAAGTGGACACCTACTTTGTTTGTGATTCTTTCTTAAAAGGTAATTAAAAAATAAGTAGTTTCAAGTCAATAAAAGGATTATATATTATAATGCCTATTGATCTTATTCATTTAGATTTATTTATTCCTATCAAACCTACAAGTTTGGGAGCTAAGTGATACTGTTATGTTATTATTGATTATTTTACAAGATATACATGGGTTTACTTTCTTACTCTTAAATCTAAAACTTTATCTAAGTTTATCACTTTTTTAAAATTTGTTCAAAATGAGGAAGGAAAATTAATTAATTCAATTAGAATTGATCATGGTGGGAAATTCTATAATCTTTAATTTATCCAGTTTTGTAACTAAAAAGGATATTTTCACAATTTTATAATCCTTGGTCACAATAACAAAATGGTGTATTTGAAAGAAAAAATAGAACACTTCAAGAAATGGCTAGAAACATGATAAATGAGATTAAATTACATAAATATTTTTGGATAGAAGTTGTGAAAACTTCTTGTCATGTTACTAATAGAATTATTTTAAGACCCCTCTAAAAAAGACACATTATGAACTTTGGAAGGAAATAAAATCTAAAATTGGATATTTTAGAGTATTTGGGTGTAATGTTTTTATTCTTAATACTAAGGATTATTTAGATAAATTTGATACAAAATCTAATGAAGGTATTTTATTTGGATATTAAAATAATATTAAATCATACATAGTATATAATAAAATAACCATGGTTGTTGAAGAATCAATCTATATAAATTTTGATGAATAAAATTTGAATAAAATAAATGGTGATATTGATCAACTTAAGGAAGAATTTAGATGCATTAATTTTGAAGAAGGATCCCATGATAAATAAGCACATATTGGGGGGGGGGGTGTTACGTATTATCAATATGAACCTATTTATTAAAAATCTTGGAATACTTATAGTAATTATCCCATAGATAATGTGATTAGTAATGTTGAATAAAAGGTTAAAACTAGAAAATTTGTTATGAATTTTTGTGCTTATCATGCTTTTATTTTTGATTTTTTACCAAAGAATATTAAAGAGGCTTTAGATGATACTAATTTGATATTGTCTTTGTAATATGAATTGAATTGGTTTACTCGTAATAATGTATGGAATTTTTTTCCCAGCAAAATATTCTCATGTTTTTTGAAAAAATGGATATTTAGAAATAAACTTTATAAACTTGGAAATATTGAAAAAAATAAATATAAATTAGATTCTCAAGGATATTATTAAGTGTAATAAATTTATTTTTAGGTATCATTTTCACCTATTTCAAGGTTAGAATCAATTAGGATGTTATTATCTTATACTTCTTTACATAGTTTTAAATTATTTCAAATGGATGTCAAAACCAATTTTATAAATGGTTATATTTTTAAAGAAAAAATTGTTAGAAAGGCCCTTGGTTTTGAAAATGAAAAGAATAATGGTCATGTTTTTAAATTATATAAGGCTTTATATGGTTTCAAACAATCCATTGAGCTTGGTATGAAAGGTTAGCTAGTTTTTTTGAAAAATAATTTTGAGAAAGGAAAAGTTGATCCTAATTTATTTATTAAGAAAGGTTGTAATGATATTTTGATTGTAAAAATTTATGTTTATAATATTATATTTTGATATTCAAATGAAAATATTTTTAATGAATTTTAATTATTGATGACTTATGAATTTTATATGAGTATGATGTGGGAATTGAAATTTTTCATTGTCTTTCAAAATTTTCAATGAAATGATGATGTTTTTCTAAATAAATCTAAATATGATAAAGAGTTAGTCAATATATTTGGTTTAGAATATTATAAAAGTTCAAATACTCCCATGAGTGTTACTTTAAAATTAGATTTATATAAATCTAGAAAATCTATTGATGTTAAAACCGATATAGGAATTATTGGAAGTCTTGCATTTAACTACTTAAAGGCTTGATTTAATGTTTTTAGTTTTCATGTGTTCCAGATATCAAAGTGATACTAAGGAAATTCATATTAAATTAGTTAAAAGGATCATTAGATATATTAAAGGATATTTGAATCTTGGTTTATTTTAGCCTGTAATGACAAACATTGATTTGAAAATTTATTCAGATTTTGATTTTGGTGGTTTTAAGATAGATAAGATGATTACTTCAGGTATGTGTCATTAAATTATAAAATATTTAGTTTCATGGTCCTAAAAGAAACAAAATTTTGTTTCTCTTTCAACCATTAAATCTGAATATATAGATGTTGTATCATGTTGTGCTCAATATTTATGGATTAATAAAACTCTTTCTGATTTTGGTTTTGATTTTAATAAGTTTACTATTTTTTGTGAAAATAATTATTCTATTTATATTTCCTAAAATACCTTATAAAACTCTAGTACTAAGAACATTGATATTATGTTTTATTTTCTTAGAGATCAAGTAAAAAATATAAATATAAGTCTGAAAATTTTTAACAGAAAACCAGCTAGATTATATCTTTACCAATCCAGTGGATTTTAATAAGTTTGAGAAAAACAAGTTTGAACTTGTCATGATGGATATTTAAATTTACATTTATATGGAATTAATTTACGTTTTTTGGGGTTGGATGTGTTTATATGTTGAAATTTTCATATTTACATGAAATCTGTGAAATATAGGATCTATTTTTAGATTACTGTTACTTAATTTTTGTACATATTTGTTTATTATATTACCATTTTAAGAATTTTTATACATACTAGATGATGTTAAATTACTATTAACTCTTTAATTTTTCATAAAATATTATTTTATGAAGGGGGATTTTCTTATTTTTCACAAATAACTTTTAAAATTATTATCTATGTATCATTGTTCCTTGATCCATGTTTTGAAATATAAATGTTTAGAAAAGTTTTTCACACTGTTTATATTCATTCTTATGAAATATAATATTTTAAAAAAATAGAGTAAGAGACTATCACTTCAAAAAGGATATTTTTCTATTAAAACATTATCTTTTTGATAATTTCAAAAAGGGGGAGAATTTTTTAAATTATAATTTGTTTTATAATTATCAAAAAGGTGATAATGTTGAATGGATCCTTGAACCATTTCATATTTTGATAATTAAAAAAATTTACTTGTTTTATTTTCTTCAAAATTATTAATACTTTAAATAAATAATTGATTAAAGCTTGCTTATTCTTGATCAAATAATTATATTTATTTTCTTAAAATTTCTTTCAATTTCATGTTTGGATTGGTTATAACATGCACTAAAAGTTCCATGTTGATTTCCTATGATAAATAAGTTTTTTAGGACCTTTATATATCATTTAGATATGATTTTTAATATTCCCAAATATCCCTTTTATTACTCACCATGTATCCAAATGTGAAACAATGTATCCAAATATGAATCCATGCAACCAAATGTGAATCCACAAATCCGATTTTCTAGAATCAATCACCTTATGTATTTTATCCATAACAAGGGATGTTTAACTCAAAATTGAGTTATTATTATTTCTTTATAAAGATTAAAAAAGTATACACATTTAATTATAAGACATAAAGTTATTAATTGATCTCTACAATGTTATAAATTAGGTTATAAATCACTTTATGTTTTAAGTATGAATTTTTCAGTTTTTCATAACTAGTTTGCTGTGGTATTTTAATGATAACATGAGATATAGAAGTCTAATTATGTTTATTATTTTTTTTGGAAATATAATTAAATTATATAAATATAATTTAACTAGAGAAAAATATTATTCTACCATTTAGAATGTATGTTTTAAGTCTGAAATTTTACAAGTCAAGCTATTTATAAATTTACAGAATCAGCTAAGTGAAACAAAAACGTGAATTCCCTTACATAAATCACTTATATAGATTCGTCTATGTGAATTTCCTTATGTGAATCAGTTTCATAGATTTGGATACTTCTATTCGCTTACATGGAGAAAAATGGCTACGTGAAAATCCCTTACGTGGATTTGGCTACGTAGTTCTGTGAATTTTTACAGGATATTCTAAAGACTATAAATATGATTTGTTTTAAATAATACTTAAAATAATAATTTTATTAAAGTTTATTTTGGATATAATTAGTGTTTTTTACTACAATCACTTATTAATTATTTAGAAGGCATGATTTTTTTAAATAGTTTTATGAAGAATTAAATGTGATTCTCATGGGTTTAAGTGTGTATGGATACTTATACTGAAATTTTGGAAGTCAAGATATTCAAATTCAAACCAAATGAAATATGAAGAGTTAATATTGACTATTATCAGGGATTATTTCAAGGATATTAATTCTTATTATTTAATGGTGTATTAAATTCTATAATGAGTTCCAATGTATAGTATATATTAATTGTACATGATAATAATAAAGACTCATGAGAATATTATTTCTAATTTACACATGGATTATTATCTTGGAAATAAGCATGGAAAAATATAAAGTAGTTCATTTAAGTTTCATAAACAACTCTTGATTTAGGATAAAGTGAGATACAATGGTCTTCAAGTTCAAAATATGTTTCACATAAAGAAACTCTCTCTCTCTCTATATAGTTTTCAGAACCAATGAAAGGGAGAATGATGAGGTTAAGGATACTTTTGACTTTTATAAGTTTTGAATTATTTGGTGATAAAATTATTCTCCCAATTGAACAAAAACCATTTGATTCTCTTCCATTGTAGAGTTGATGGATACCTCGACACTCAGATTGTGAAGTGTTTAATATAGTTATGTGGTTTTATATCTTTCAATTCTTTTGTGTGTGTGTAATTGTAATGGTTTATACTACCCACTAAAATTTAGGTAATTGAGTTATGACTCCCAAACAAAAGTCATGCATCAGTTTTTTCCCCAAGGTAGAAAAGGTAGACTATTTTTGTTGTGCCTCAAGGTAGAAAAAGGTAGGTCAGTTTGGTTTAAGCCTATAGGGGAAAAAGGCTTTGTAATTGGGTTATGACTTTAAGTGGGAAAAAGTCATTATAAGATTCCATTATAGTAGTTATAGTGGGTGCCATCTCTATTAATTTGTGAGAGTGGTGAAGATTAAAGTAGGATCATTTTGATATGAGCTACTATAAAAATCTAATGTTCTTATTTAATTTTATTTATGCTAATCCAACCTTAATAAATATGATATAACCTTAAATAATAACTTTATCATTTAATTTTTTAAAAAGTATAATTCACCCCCTCTTGGATATATTTCCATCTTAACTTTGGGCCATCATTTAATACACAATGCATACATTCTAACAACTATGTAACATGAAGTACATACCGTGTATCCTCTATACATGCCAAATACAACATAAATTTCCATGAGAAGTACACACAGTTTTCTTAGGCATGTACTATGAATATTTGGTGAAGATAAGTACACGTCATGTGGCTGGATTTCACATGCTGTGTACATTGCCAATTTATGTGGAAATATTAAATTTAATTAATTAATCCATTAAACCTCATCAACCTGAGTTCCTTGGGTCATTAATTTGATAGTACACATTGATCGTTAGGTTTTATATTATATTAAAGGATTAATTAATTTCTCATGATATTCAGAATTATGAATTATATATGGTTATTATATACTAAATAATCAACACATTAAATTGTATAGGCTATGTAATTTTCATGTGTTCTGTGTGGAATTAAAATATAAGTAGACACTGTGAAATTATGACACATTCCATGTGCACATTATGTCATATGAGTACATTGTTTACAATTAAAACCTACTAAGTATTTTGGATAAGAAATCGATGAGTTTCTTCATAGTACAAAGTTGTGTACTATTTTATTGAGTTTTAAATAAAAATAAATAAATTATTTTATTTAGAATCACAGTGGATGGTAATTTCAGGAATATTGGATGAAATAAGATAAAATTAATTTATTGATGAATAAGATAATTAATCAGATTAATTCATGCACATTCTAAATTATTAAGGAAAAAATTGAAATGAATGTTAGATAGTTGTTTTAAATACATAATCATTTCATGTGTATGACTAATCATGAACTTGTTTAGACCTATGTATGTGTTGGATTTATTTATTTTAATTTTATCGCATGGTTTTCTAATAATTATTATTAAATTAAATATGATGGCCAAGGATTCATCCCTCCCTCTTTTATTATGTAGTAATTGTGTGTCCAAGGTTATTTTATTCAATTTCCCATAACCAATCCTTTGGTTTTCTTCACCTATGTTTGAGTAATAAAAATATGAAATAAAATGAGTTTATGAAGGTGCATGGAGTCCTTTCAAGATAGAGTTGAGGATGAGGCTTTTTAGGATGGAACCTACAACTCATGATAAGGCCGACAAAAGAATTTTTTCCCTAGGGTCATAGGCTGATTTAATTTTTGATCAATAAATCAACCATTAAATAAATACCATGATCATGAAATTTATTTAGGTATTTTATTTATGTATTATGCATGATTTATTGTATGGATGTAATGTAACACCCCGAGCTTCCATGATACGCTTCTCATTCAATAATGCAATAGCTTGCATTGTACGCAACTTCGAGTTCTAAAACACCGCGACTAATCAAAGGAGCCGTTATGAATAGTAATAACCACTTTTTAAAATTATAGAAATTTTATATTTCAAAATGGACTTCATTTTTGGATTCGAAATATCGAAATTAGCCTATGTTGAATTTTTGGTATTTTTCTGAGAACTTCTAATTTTTATGAATAGTGAAAAATACTTTAAAACAACTTTTTTAATCAAAATAATTTATTGTGATAAATTATACTATTTAGTGGTTTTAAGGTATAATTATAATATATTTTTACCATTTTATCCAATGGTGGTCATTAGAATTAATTTTACATTGAAATTGGACATAAACAATTGCCAATCTTTTGATATAAATTGTTTCTTAAAAACACGCTATTTGTTGTAACAGCGGGAATTAATTATAAAATTAATTAATGCAACTTATATGTTTGGAATTTTGTAAAATAGACATCATTTTTGAATTCGGAATATCAATTATAGCTTAGGGTGAAATTTTGGCCTTGTTCTGAAAAACTTCAATTTTTGATGAATAGTGAAACCACTAAGTGGTAGTTAAATAACTGATTTTTCGTTTAAATGAAATATTACCACTTCTGTGATTTGATTTTCAAAAATCCGACATACATGGTTGTCATTAAGAAGTAAAATGTGGTTCAATGAGATTAAAATAATTTTTTGGTGAATAGTAACTTTTAAGTTCTTAATCGCGATTAGAGGTAATTATTGTAGTTTAAGGTACAAATAATGTTTTAATAATATGAGATGAGCATGACACTTGTCCTACTCCTATTGGATGAGTCATGGCCGACCAAGACAAACCATGGGTCAACTTGGGGACCCCATGGAGCCACTTTAGTTGGAAAATGACATTAATATATATTTATTTAATGTTAAAATTAAATTGACACAAACATGAGTTATTTTACTAAACTAGTTTTTAAGTGGGGTTACACAAGTCCAAATTTTGACTATAAATATTCATTAGAAAGATAAAAAGATTTCCTACAGCATAGTATTTTTTTTATAATTTTTAGACATTAAATAAATTAAATTATTTATGACATCATTATGATGCAGCGATGACCTCATTATTTAACGATTTAAATAAAATGAGAAGATAATGAAAAATACAAGGCTTACACTTGTCCAAAGCCTATTGTATGAGGATATTTCGAAACCTTATCACCTTATCCTAGAATTATATAAGTGTGAGACCTTTAGAATCCGAAAATCATTGTGAAATAATGTAACATTTCAATCTTTCCAAAAGTGCCCCTCCTCTCCACTTATAAAAGGCCCCCACCTCTCCCACCCCATTTACACTTTCAAGCCATTTGGCTCGGACAAACTCTGCACAAATACTCTCCAAAATTCCCCCTCTTACTCCTAGAAGCCTCAATTTGGGCAGAACTCTTTCCAAGGAAGCCTTTGGCTCAAATCAAAAATAGTTACCCGATTTTGAGGTAATGTCTTCTCTAATGTTGTTTTGTTTTATTTTTCTTCTCCAACCCCCTAAACTATTTTTATTAATTTATTTTGTAACAACACCAGTATCCTCAATATACTAGGATGTTGTTATAAGAATTATTTGAGCTACAATTACACACACCTACATCTAATGGTTAAAGAACATACAGTTTCTGTGGATGGCGAATTTCTGCCTCACGAAACGATGATTGTTCAACACTCATATAACACCTTCAAAGGTGGCCATTAAGATGTCACTATTTTTATATATGATATATAATATGTTTATGTTTTACTTATGCTTCTGTATTTCTCATTTATGGCATACTTTATGATTTCCATTATGGGTAAAACGCGATAATTTCATTTTAGGAAGTGCGGACTACCGCCCCCTCAAAGTGATTTGAATCGTTAATGCCATATGTGGGATGTATAAAGGATGAAGAAAATGGTATTATACAATATATTATACTGGAATTATATTATAAATTTATATCATTATGATTTAGTTCCATTAAATACGAAATAGAAATGAAAGTAGTGTTCATGCGTACGTACGGCTTACCGTCTCCATGAACGGTGCATTCCATTTCTTACCTCTAAATGTTACGTAATATTATAAATGAATGTATATACTGTATATATATGATATATATGATATCTAAATCATTAATATAATTCTGGATATAATGGATATTTCACCACATGAACAACTGGTAATTATAAGAAGTTTATTTTTGACTCAAGTACCAAAGATCGACAAAACAACAGTTATTAACTTAAATAATTACATAATGTTAATAACATGGTAATAAGTGACATTAAAGGAATAATGAACATGAAAAAGGTTCTTAAGTAAATAGAAATTAACTCTAGTTTATTATTCAGGAGGTTAAATAACGGTCGAGTCAGGAAAGGACGCAAGGTAAGGGAATTTCATAACCCAACTTCCATTCTTTGGGTTAATATCCTACTTTCAAATTATGTCATTATATTATTATGTCTTATTTTGTATTTTTACTTTCTTTATGTGTACCTATAGTGAATACACATAATATATCTATTTTATTTTAAAAATGATCTTTGTAAGGGACTTCGTCTCAATCTCCTTTCATTGAGGCATATTTTATTTTATACACAACTTTCTTTTATACGGTGTATAAAACCCTTTGAATTTTACGTTTATTCAAAAGGAATATTTTTTATACGAAGCGTTTACTAAAGGACAAAAGGGAATGTTTTTGTCGTACGTATGCGGCGACAACGACTTCTCCGCTGTCGTGACCGTTATTTGAGTTTCGGCTTCCTCTACAAGCCATACCTTCTTTTTAAAAGAAAAATAAATACCATGTTTTACTTTTCATTTATTTTGGTATTGAAAATGGTTTTGAAAGTGTTTTTATTATATCAATGTGTTGTATTGATATCTTGTGATTGAAATGTGGAAATGTTATGTTTCCTTTATGCATGTTTTATGTGATACGATTATGTTATGGTTTATGAGATGTTTAAACCTGTTCATATGAGGAATGTATTGGACTTAATAAGTGACGGGTGGAGCCCGCTATAGCTCCTCGATGCATCGGTAGGTCTCATGATACAACTAGAAGTGGAATTGGCCGAGGCCCTTTCCCAATTTGATTTATGGTTTTGGCCGAGGCCTTAATCATTTTAGACGTCTTGGCCGAGGCCTTGACAAAATGTTTCAGAATGTCCGACATTATACATTCCCTCATTATGAAAGTGGTTATTGATATTGCATGTGATTATTCAACCAGTAGAATATCCATGTGAAGAAGTGAATGGCATTATCTCATTTTACTTTTTCCATATTATGTTGATGTTCAAGTTTAAAAGGCTTTTGTTTTAGTTATACATTGCCTTAAATTTTTATGTTTATTTATGAAAGCTTCCGCAATATTGTTATCCTTACTGAGCATCTGAGCTCACCCCTTTCAATGTTTTAATATTTTCCAGGATGTGAAGAAGTATTTTATGAATGACCTGTAGGGATAGTCAGAAGAGGATATGAGTGTGGTCTATGAAGACTTTGTTATTATTTTTTCACTTTATGATGTAATGTAAGACTTATGAATGTATCTAGTGTTTCCAAGGCTACTAAACTAATCGGTCTTTCGAGACTTGATCTTTTGTGATCATGCCAATGTTACGAAGTAATGCACCGGCTCTGGGTAGCTGGGGTCGGGGCGTTACAGTTGGTATCAGAGGTAGTTTAGTACTAACCTTGGAAGCAAGATTTAGATAAACTCTGATTAGAGCACATAGCCCGAAGATAGACTTTGAGGATTAGTATAGAAGAACTTCCTAGAATTTTGGTATTGTAGAGATGTTGTGAGTTTTCCGAGCAATACATCCCTGTCTGGATACGAGCAGGTAGAGGCGGCTCTGGCACAGATGTACCTAGGGGTAAAACCCGAAAACACCGCTTTGAGCTAGACTCGAACGGGAACTGGTGCACGACAACGGGCCTTGCTGCACTCTTGGTTACGACACTCCCGGGGGATATGCTTAGGATAATTCTCATTTTCTTTACAAACCACTATGAAGGGTTATGAGTATATACTTCCTCAAAGAAAACATGATTATGGATTATATCCATAAATAGTTCAATTTATGTAAAGTGTTTTACAAATATGGAATTATGTATTTTAATTCATAAACTAATCTAGTTTATGCCATTGTTTAGAAATGGCGCCTAGTGGAAGGAATGGAAACTGTATCAATGCACACACTCCGTGTAGGGATTACCCTCCTGCTCAAGATAATTATTGTGGATCTGGAGATACAACTGGTGCTGATCAACTTATTACCATACTGGGACAACTCACTCAGGTTATGAATAATAACCTTACTCGTATGGAGCACCCTGATCCGCAACGTGGAGGATCAATGTTAGACCGCTTCATGAGGCAACAACCACCAACATTTAATGGGGGTACAAATCCATTAGTAGCTGAGCAATGGATAAACTCCTTAGAGAAAATATTCCATGCCTTGGGGAGTAGCGAAAGGGAGAAGGTTGTCATGGCAGTTTACCGCCTCACTGGAGATGCCGATCAGTGGTGGTCGCTGATTCAAAACACAAAGGAAGATGATGACGTATCGAATATGGAATGGAGGGAGTTCAAAGAGCTTTTCTTAGAAAAATATTTTCCTCATGACCATCGAGCAGATATGGAAAGGCAATTTCTCAGTCTGAGGCAGAAGGAGGATGAGAATGTCTCAAAGTATGAGGCTAACTTTACAAGGTTAGCGAGGCATGCTGCCGATTATATACGTAACCCAAGGAGTAAGATTGATCGTTTCTTTGATGGGTTAAAACCATTTCTCCGTCGAGCTTTAGTATCACAATCCTTCTCATCATACGAAGATATTGTCTCGTGTGCTATCAAGACAGAAAAGGAATTCTCTAAGTCTTATGACAACAAAGTAAAGCAAGAGAAGAAGAGAACGGTGGAACAAGAGATAGATAAAGGGAAAAAGGGAAAGAAGGATTTTCCATTATGTGATAATTGTGGGAAGAATCACCCTGGTACTTGCCTAAAAGGAATGGGAGTTTGTTATAAATGTGGGGAAAAAGGTCACCAGGTGCGTGATTGCAAAGGAAAGAAAGAGGCTATCAATGTTGAATGCTACAATTGTAGGGAAATGGGGCATTATGCAAATGAATGTCCTAAGCGTCAGGGAAAATTACCTCAGAAAAGGCCAACAGATCAAGGACAATCTTATGCTGTTACTACAGTTGAAGCAGAATAACTAATGTACTGGTGCTTTTGGACTCATGGATTATATTCTGGTTATTAGAATAATGTGATATATATATATATATGGATTGTACTGCAGTACTTGTTGATTTCAATAAGGTTTTAATATGATGAAGGTAATTATATTTTTAGTATGTGACAATAAGAGAAACTTTACTTTGTTTGGGGAATCTGATAAATTGATTTTTGAATTAAGAGACCTTTTAGAGAAAGTATGGATAGAGGTATTTTGGATAACTATAAAGGTTGGAGTGGATTAAGTTGAACCTTGGATAGTAAATTTAAGGTTAAAAAATTTCTGAAGATTATTTTTGGAATACTATAGTTTTAGGAAAAGGACAACCTGCAGGGTGGGGCATAAACCGTCGCGTCGGACAAAGCTGCAGGAATCGAACCCACAACCATAGTGCGACAAACATTTATTTCCTACCACTAGCCTACAGAAAGTCCCTAGTTATTACAAAATAATTTTACTAATCTAAATGGTATGTGTTAACATTTGGAACCTTATACAATTAGGATAAGTATAATATTTTTGAGTTCTATTATCTTTTTGAGTGAAAGATGAGTTGAAGGTTGAAACTCTAATTGTCAAGCATAAAAATATATATACCTATCTCTTATTCAATGAATAAATTAATTCTTAAACTTTAGTAAAGGGATATTAAAAAAAATGTGTTATCCTAATACCTTATGTCTTGTTGAACTGATGATATTTTAAATCAATATAGATTGAAGGCTTTGAGGCCCTCAATTTGACAGTTGATTGTGATTGATGACCTCAATCACTCCCTACGAATATTTACGTTTTTCCTCCAATTATATGTCTCTAATTGCCACCAATGTTCTCTTAATCGAGATCATAATTGGGTGGTGACTCTTTCATTTCCCTTTCCCTCTTATTAAGGCTAAATTTTATTAATCTTATTTCCGATGTGGGTTTTCCACAAAGGTATTTTCTATTTTCAACCTTTTATTTTCAAAGAAAAATTTCAAATTGCGAGGACGCAATTAATTGAAGGAGGGGAGAATGTAACACCCCGAGCTTCCATGATACACTTCTCATTCAATAATGCAATAGCTTGCATTGTACGCAACTTCGAGTTCTAAAACACCGCGACTAATCAAAGGAGCCGTTATGAATAGTAATAACCACTTTTTAAAATTATAGAAATTTTATATTTCAAAATGGACTTCATTTTTGGATTCGGAATATCGAAATTATCCTATGTTGAATTTTTGGTATTTTTCTGAGAACTTCTAATTTTTATGAATAGTGAAAAATACTTTAAAACAACTTTTTTAATCAAAATAATTTATTGTGATAAATTATAATATTTAGTGGTTTTAAGGTATAATTAGAATATATTTTTACCATTTTATCCAATGGTGGTCATTAGAATTAATTTAACATTGAAATTGGACATAAACAATTGCCAATCTTTTGATATAAATTGTTTCTTAAAAACACGCTATTTGTCGTAACAGCGGGAATTAATTATAAAATTAATTAATGCAACTTATATGTTTGGAATTTTGTAAAATAGAAATCATTTTTGAATTCGGAATATCAATTATAGATTAGGGTGAAATTTTGGCCTTGTTCTGAAAAACTTCAATTTTTGATGAATAGTGAAACCACTAAGTGGTAGTTAAATAACTGATTTTTCGTTTAAATGAAATATTACCACTTCTGTGATTTGATTTTCAAAAATCCGACATACATGGTTGTCATTAAGAAGTAAAATGTGGTTCAATGAGATTAAAATAATTTTTTGGTGAATAGTAACTTTTAAGTTCTTAATCGCGATTAGAGGTAATTATTGTAGTTTAAGGTACAAATAATGTATTAATAATATGAGATGAGCATGAAACTTTTCCTACTATTGGATGAGTCATGGCCGACCAAGACAACCCATAGGTCAACTTGGGGACCCTATGGAGCCACTTTAGTTGGAAAATGACATTAATATATATTTATTTAATGTTAAAATTAAATTGACACAAACATGAGTTATTTTACTAAACTAGTTTTTAAGTGGGGTTACACAAGTCCAAATTTTGACTATAAATATTCATTAGAAAGCTAAAAAGATTTCCTACAGCATAGTATTTTTTTTATAATTTTTAGACATTAAATAAATTAAATTATTTATGACATCATTATGATGCAGCGATGACCTCATTATTTAACGATTTAAATAAAATGAGAAGATAATGCAAAATACAAGGCTTAAACTTGTCCAAAGCCTATTGGATGAGGATATTTAGAAACCTTATCACCTTATCCTCGAATTATATAAGTGTGGGACCATTAGAATCCGAAAAGCATTGTGAAATAATGTAACATTTCAATCTTTCCAAAAGTGCCCCTCCTCTCCACTTATAAAAGGCCCCCACCTCTCCCACCTCATTTACACTTTAAAGCCATTTGGCTCGGCCAACCTCTGCCTAAATACTCTCCCAAATTCCCCCTATTACTCCTAGAAGCCTCACTTTGGGCAGAACTCTTCCCAAGTAAGCCTTTGCCTCAAATCAAAAAGAGTTACCCGATTTTGAGGTAATGTCTTCTCTAATGTTGTTTTGTTTTATTTTTCTTCTCCAACCCCCTAAACTCTTTTTATTCATTTATTTTGTAACAACACAAGTATCCTCAATATACTAGGATGTTGTTATAAGAAGGATTCGAGATACACTTACACACACCTACATCTAATGGTTAAAGAACATATGGTTTCTGTGGATGGTGAATTTCTGCCTCACGAAACGATGATTGTTCAACACTCATATAACACCTTCAAAGGTGGCCATTAAGATGTCACTATTTTTATATATGATATATAATATGTTTATGTTTTACTTATGCTTCTGTATTTCTCATTTATGGCATACTTTATGATTTCCATTATGGGTAAAACGCGATAATTTCATTTTAGGAAGTGCGGACTACCGCCCCCTCAAAGTGATTTGAATCGTTAATGCCATATGTGGGATGTATAAAGGATGAAGAAAATGGTATTATACACTATATTATACTGGAATTATATTATACATTTATATCATTATGATTTAGTTCCATTAAATAAGAAATAGAAATTAAAGTAGTGTTCATCCGTACGTACGGCTTACCGTCTCCATGAACGGTGCATTCCATTTCTTACCTCTAAATGTTACGTAATATTATAAATGAATGTATATACTGTATATATATGATATATATGATATCTAAATCATTAATATAATTCTGGATATAATGGATATTTCACCACATGAACAACTGGTAATTATAAGAAGTTTATTTTTGACTCAAGTACCAAAGATCGACAAAACAACAGTTATTAACTTAAATAATTACATAATGTTAATAACATGGTAATAAGTGATATTAAAGGAATAATGAACATGAAAAAGGTTCTTAAGTAAATAGAAATTAACTCTAGTTTATTATTCATGAGGTTAAAGAATGGTCGAGTCAGGACAGGACGCAAGGTAAGGGAATTTCATAACCCAACTTCCATTCTTTGGGTTAATCTCCTACTTTCAAATTATGTCATTATATTATTATGTCTTATTTTGTATTTTTACTTTCTTTATGTGTAACTATAGTGAATACACATAATATATCTATTTTATTTTAAAAATTATCTTTGTAAGGGACTTCGTCTCAATCTCCTTTCATTGAGGCATATTTTATTTTATACACAACTTTCTTTTATACGGTGTATAAAACCCTTTGACTTTTACGTTTATTCAAAAAGGAATATTTTTTATACGAAGCGTTTACTAAACGAAAAAAGGGAATGTTTTTGTCGTACGTATGCGGCGACAACGACTTCTCCGCCGTCGTGACCGTTATTTGAGTTTCGGCTTCCTCTACAAGCCATACCTTCTTTTTAAAAGAAAAATAAATACCATGTTTTACTTTTCATTTATTTTGGTATTGAAAATGGTTTTGAAAGTGTTTTTATTATATCAATGTGTTGTATTTATATCTTGTGATTGAAATGTGGAAATGTTATGTTTCCTTTATGCATGTTTTATGTGATACGATTATGTTATGGTTTATGAGATGTTTAAACCTGTTCATATGAGGAATGTATTGGACTTAATAAGTGACGGGTGGAGCCCGCTATAGCTCCTCGATGAATCGGTAGGTCTCATGATACAACTAGACGTGGAATTGGCCGAGGAACTTTCCCAATTTGATTTATGGTTTTGGCCGAGGCCTTAATCATTTTAGACGTCTTGGCCGAGGCATTGACAAAATGTTTCAGAATGTCCGACATTATACATTCCCTCATTATGAAAGTGGTTATTGATATTGCATGTGATTATTCAACCAGTAGAATATCCATGTGAAGAAGTGAATGGCATTATCTCATTTTACTTTTTCCATATTATGTTGATGTTCAAGTTTAAAAGGCTTTTGTTTTAGTTATACATTGCCTTAAATTTTTATGTTTATTTATGAAAGCTTCCGCAATATTGTTATCCTTACTAAGCATCTGAGCTCACCCCTTTCAATGTTTTAATATTTTCCAGGATGTGAAGAAGTATTTTATGAATGACCTACAGGGATAGTCAGAAGAGGATATGAGTGTGGTCTATGAATACTTTGTTATTAGTTTTTCACTTTATGATGTAATGTAAGACTTATGAATGTATCTAGTGTTTCCAAGGCTACTAAACTAATCGGTCTTTCGAGACTTGATCTTTTGTGATCATGCCAATGTTACGAAGTAATGCACCGGCTCTGGGTAGCTGGGGTCGGGGCGTTACATGTAAGACCATGATCACATGAATAAATGTACTAATATGCAAAGATGGAATTGAAATAAATGAGTTTTGCACAATTTTTTTATCATAATATGGTCAACCCCTAAAGTAAAATCCAATTTATATTAACAAGACATGTAAAGGATAAAACAAATTTTTTTACGCATAATAAATAAAACCCCTAAACTTAATATTAAGTCAGACTTAGACTTTTATTATTTGATTAGGAATGAAAAATATAGAACTAAGTGTTTAGAAAATCCATGTTGAGACAATTACTTTTATTATGAATTTATTATGAAAGTTTTGGGTTAAATTAACCAATTTACATGAAGAGAAGTATCCCACACTATACATGATGTAACTTGGAGGAAAGTTTTGAGGAAATCCAAGTGAGGTTTTTTGGATTGGGTAGTCTACTCAACAAATGAAAGAGCTTCAAGCCTGTAGTTGGTAATGAACTGCCTACCTAAATACCTATGAGTAATTAATCAAACCCACACATGGGTTATAAAAAGCGGAATGTGGATCCTTTCCTCAAGAATTTCCATGCAACTAGACATTTTGAGTTCAATGATGATGGCTGTCGTGATTTGATAAATTAGTGGGAGAATTAATAAAATTAAAATTACCATGTATCATATAATCTATAATCAAGTAAAGTAATAATCATATTTTTTTTATTATTATATAAAGAAATGAAAAGTGAAACAATGAAACCACTGTGATTATTTCTTAAATCAGGTTATGTCCTTACAAATGATTTTTTTTGGATATGGTACAATCATCTATGTGATTCATTATTATCATAAAATTTATATTATGTATTAGAATCCCTAATTATAATTCTTCCATGACAGTAGGTGAGTAAAGAAGAAAAGGATACCTACCAGAGATACATAGAGGTTTCTTCATATGTTTATTGTATTATATTGTCAATTATGTCTAGAGATTTGATGATACGACATATGGACATGGATGCTTACACCATAAGATCTTATATTATTTTTATTTTGAAAGATAAGAAAAGGCTAGAAATAAATAATATTATTAATTCACTATATTAGTGTAAACTAGAATAAGGTAATTTGGCTACTAACCATGATTAAAAAATGATGGGGTATATTAACCAGTTTGTGAAATTGGGCTTCCACTTGGATAATAAATTTTCCATTAATATTATTTTATTATCCTTACCACCAAGGTTATCTTTATTAGTTCAAGAACATATGAATGGAATGGATAAGTTTCTCATAAATATTTTGATAATACTTTACAAAGTATATTAGGATTGGTTTAAACATGATTCTCCAATCCTTATGGTAAAAAGTTTGAAAGAAAAGGCTAAAAATTACATGGATAATCTAAATCCAAAATATCCTTTACAAAATCCTTCAAAGAGATAAAATATTTAAAGGTATAAGAAGTAATATGAGGTTATTTTCTACTTATGTGGAAAAAATAGACACTAGATAATAAATCACAATGAATTTAATAAGAAAATAGTTGCATCCAATTAAATTATATTCATAAAGTTTCTATTCACCACTTGTATATTAGAATGAAATATTATTACAATATACATATATTTAAATATAGTAAATGAGAATGAATATAAAGGTTATGGAGTGAACTCAAATAGAGCTAACAAAGGGAGATTCCAATTTTATCCAAGGGGATCTCACTACTTCTCATTTCCAAAAATGGATTTATTCAATATTGTAATGAGTGTTACGAAAAATTTATCTCAGTGGCCATCTAGACACAATGAGATATAATTTTACTTTGAAAATACATTTTGTTATGGTACTTCAACACTAAACTAATGGTTCAGTAATTCATGAATCACATATATCAATTTCAATGAATAATGAATATAAAATATAATACTCTTACCTAATTGTATAAAGATAATTCTTTGTCAAGTAAAACCAAAAGTAGTTGACCTTTTTATACCATGAAATTGTTTTACTCTCAATTTAGTTAAGACACTAGATATATAAACAAACTATTTATCATGTTTTTGATAAATAAAATTTTATAAATAAAGGTACATCAATTTTTTTAGAGTTATCTCAACATGACCATGTAAAATATTCAAAAGATAAAGGTAACTTCATAGAATTCATGATATTCATTTAAGAAATTTTAGTAATGATTAGTGAAGAAAATGAGTGAACTTGGTAAAATTGAGATATATCTAAGTAGGCTTGTCAAAGAACATATTATCTAAGTAACCATTGGTCATACATATAGAGTAAAGGTAATCCAAAACTCACATTTCCTTATACACATAAATTTTATGATGGTAGTAAAAGGAAGATCAATGATGAGACTTATATATATATATTGTAAATATTCTATTATTTCTTCAATGAAATGTTTTTCAAATAGAAGTACAACAACTAACCATATGTCAAATATATTGTTAAATGGATATCATATCAATTGTGATATGATTAGTATCTATTATGACAATACTATAAGTGTTTGTTGAAAGATAAATTTATCTACAAATGGACATAAAACACTAAGGTGAATCTGAGTTAATAATCCTATATCCACTAAGGATATTAACATCTATTCAAGACTGACAATATTTTCATACAGGAAGCCTATATCTTTAAAGATAGTGGGATCAGACTTAACATATATTGGTTAAGACCATGGATTCACATGAGTTGGCATAGAAATAATATATTACATTTATCTTAAGTGAGAGGAGTAGTTCTAGAGAATAATATTGTGTTGGAATTCATAACCAAAGAAGTTGTTTCCCTAGAACTAGAAAGGATCAGTGAAATCAATAAATTTCAATAATATTTAAAGATTACATAAATTAATTTATTAATAAACCATGCATAATGATCATATAATATTCATTTGAAAAAAATGATTGATATGCATATCTAACTAGTTAGTTGAAGTACTATAAGTTTTCAAGATAAATATGTTGATAACATTTGGAAAAAAATGTTGCATCTTATTAGTTTATTGAGAAAAAAAATTAAATTTCCCAAAATATGACTTAAATTTGCAACCATGTTTTAGAGAAAAATCACTATAAAATAGATCCATGGGTTTTCTAAATCTAGTCATAATATATATATTAACAAAGTATTGAAAAATACAAGCTGAAACAAGGCCAAATTCTTATTGGCATATAATCCTTCCAGTAGAACATGCATGGGAATAATAAGATATTATTGATATTAAAATAATTTCACAAGATTAATCACTAAGAATTTATATCATATTCCATGTTATATATTGACATTGGATATTACTTATAAATAATATGTTAATATCAAATAGATCCAACATAACTACATCGACTAGAATTTAGAACTATTTAGCAATACTTAGAAATATATGAGTTCCTGGTGACTAGAGAAGTGAGAATACTTGTGACAAAGGGAATTGAACCCTTGTCTTCACTTAGAAATATCTGATTATGTTGCAGTTTCTGATAGAGCTTAAGGAGCGGTTTAGAAATGGCCTATTCTGATTTTTGGGTTATACCAAAGGAAAGAGTTTTATCATTACTAAGATAATATTTGACTATGGACTTAGTCAGGATGTCAAGACTATGACATGGGAATAAGAGGTGGATACTTGGTTATATCGCTACTTGAGGGATTTTCTCAAGGCATTAATGTTGCAGTTAGTATTTTTACCACATATACATGTTTCATTACCAACCATAGTTAAAGAAATGTGATAGACCAAGGAGCTGTATCCATAGTTAGTACAATCATTTTTAATATATGAGAACTAATAAATCATTATTAGTTGACTCTAGTTTAAGTGGGAGTCCATTGGAGTTGGTGAACTTGAACCAATTACTTTGTACTTTAGATTAAATGTATATTAAAAAATGTGAATATTAATTTAAACGCTTTATCAAATATTTATTATTCTTATACATAAAATTAATATAATAATTTACTAGAGAATATGTTGCATTTAAAAGGTCATAGCAGTTCCCCGCTATGATGATAACCTTGAAATTCCATGATGATATTCTTAATCCTAGTTCTACGGTCGGATAAAATTATTTAATGAGGAATATAGTTTATTGATTGTTAGGTGTGGGTACTCATAAGAGGATGAGACTTAATCTCATGAAGTTTGCATTTGGTAATCTCCAAGATGGGATATTATAAGAATAGACCCACCAGTATGAATTCCACATATTTATGTGTCATCATATATTCATTTCTACGAGAATTTGTAATGGTACTTAGAATTTAATATTATTATTAATGTGTTTCATGAGTTATACACTTAGATTTAATAACTAAAACATTGAGCCCATATGTTCATGGGAAGTAGGGTATGTTGGGTGCTCCACAAATGACATGTTATTAATAAATAAGACGAGGAAGGATTTATCCCTTTTATATTAATGAAAGATAATATCTATGCCCTTTGATTGAAATGAAACCATAGTATTAAATTCCATGGCTATAGTGTAATAATGTCTATTTCAGATAGTCAAATAAAGATATATCAAGCATATATGTTGATGAAATGAGTGTGCAACCTACTTAATGAGAAATTGTGACAGAGGGATTATATTACATAGTAAGAATTCATGTTTTGTTGTTGATGTTATGACATTGACTTATTTATCTTGGGTTTCTTAACCCATTTCTAGAAAATAATCTTAAACATTAGGCAATATCACATAATTCCAACGAGCAATAATCCTAGAGGGTCACACATTTAGTGCTTCTATTGATCTCAAATAAATTCTATACGAATTTAATTATTAGAATAAAAATTATTCTCAAGATTAGGAAATAATTTAATTAAGGATTTATCAACTGTAAATATTATTCATTAGGTAATAAATAATTATTTATTCATTAACAAAAAATTTGTTAAATTATTTGAATATTTAATAAATATTTTTTCATTGGATTGTGAATAAAATATTTATTTTATTTATATAATATTTAATAAATATCTATTCATTAGATTTTGAGTAAATTTTTTATTTTATGAATAAATATTTAATAAATATTTATTCAATAATTTGATAAATACTGAAGAGTATGAGTACATAAAGATTGTGTCTAGTGATAAGTATTAATCTATAAGCTGGTAAAATAACATTTATCATTATGCTAGTTTAAACATGCTATGAAAATAATGATAATATTATTATTACATCACATGGAGTTAGAAAAGGTTTATTATATTATTTAAGGGTCATTGTGTAATTAAATAATATCTTTAACACTAAACCTATCTTTACACATAGAAGATTAGGTCTGTTATGTAGGGTTGATTGAGATTAACTGAAACTGAGAATCATTGTGAAAAAAAAATCTAGAGTTCTATCTCAATGTCGAATAATGATCTATAGATTATACTCCATCCTATATCCTCTTAAGAATGAGAGTGAAAGGATGATTATTAATCTTGAAGGAACTTTTTTAGTGATCTATATGAATATCGCAAGATGATCGATCCCCCGTGCTAGCACTTGAAAATTCATCGCTCAGATGCCTGCCTATAACAAATTCTTAAAGTAATTTCTTTCCAACAAAATAAGGATGGAAGACTTAGTTATAATTTATTTAAAATAATAATTCTCTACTTTCATTCAGTAAAATATTTCTCCTAAAACGATATATCCTAGAAGCTTCTCGATTCCATGCAATAAAGAGACATGTAACTTCAGAAGAGAATTTTGTGATCTAGGCACAGACATAAATCTCATGCCTACGAGTGTCTTCAAGAAGATAGAGCTCAAATAATTAAAATAAATAAGAGTTTCACTTTAACTGGATGAATTATCAGTCAAGTATCCTCGAGGAATTCTCAATGATATCTTAGTTAAATTTGTAAAGTTTATCTTTCCTACATATTTCCTAATTTTAGACATGGAATAAGAAGGTGATTTTCCCTTAATTTTGGGAAGAAAATTTCTTTCCACCTAAAATTCATTGATTGATATTAACCAAGGAAGATTAATATTCAGAGTTGGTGAAGAATAATTCATGTTCTATTTGGTGAAGGCTGCAAATAAAAGCGAAGAGTCATTGAATTCTCAAACCATATATATTACTAATAAGATAGATGATCAAGTGACCAGTATGAATGGATAAAAAGAACTACCTCCTATTGGAAAGGGATCCATTACTAACAATAATGAAAATTTCACTTCACCTATGACAAGGGAGGGTGCCCCACCTTTCATCCCCTTTGTTTTCAAGAATCATTCTAAAAAGAGAGTATCCTTACAATTGAAGTCTTCTACATCGAAATATGTCAACCACTATGTAATGGCCCGGACCCACCTGGTCCATTACTTTTCCAAAACATGGCTCCACCGAAATGGTGGCACCGGTCACAAGGGAACCGATTATGGTGGCACCATGATGGTGACACCATGACGGTGGCACCATGAGGGTGGCACCGTGACGGTGGCACCGTGTCCTCACCTTCCAGTTCCCAAACTTTCCACTCCTGCAACATATCTTTTGACGTAAAGATAATTTAATGCCCTCTTTCAATCCATTTAAAGCCCATAAATAATATCTAAAATCCTACAATATTCGGACAACCCTTAACATACCAAAACATGTGGTTTTTCCTCAGTGTCACTCCCTTCCACGTACCTTCTAGATCCGCCCCTGTTGCGCGTTTCCTTATGATTAAAGAAAACTGTTTAACACAAAGCTGTTATGACCACCCCTCTGAGGAGAATTGTTAAATGACAATTAATTCCATTGTGTGTAACTTTCCAACCGCATGGGGAACCATGATCCGACTTTAAATCCATTCAAATTTCCATATCCCATAACAATGGGATCTCATCCTTATATCACACAAGAATTCCTTCTTCTTCTTCCTCTTGGATGGTCTCCTTTTCTTCCTGGTGCGTTTGGAGTTTCCCTTCCCGAGGCAAGTGGTGCACCTATGCCGGAGCCTTTATTCTCACCCTTGGAGTCCCCGACGTTCCTCCCCTGCAAGTCGTGCATTCCCAGTTCTTGGCGCGTGGAGAAGAACTTTGATCCTTGATCAACCAAGTAGGGTTTTTCCTTCATCTCTCCTTACTGTGTATCATGCGGGGTGGGTACACTACTGTTTCTATAATAATGGATGAAACCAAACCTTAATAAAGATAATAAACAGACCGTTAAATAATGATGGGGTGCATTTGACAATTATTCTATACTCTTTTATATTGCTATATGTTGTGAACTGTTAGGGATTATGATCACTAAAAATCATGGGCGTTGGTGGTCTTTCCTTGCGCACTAATGAACCCTTATCTTCTATGATGATTAAATAGTTGTAACATGGTAATTGGTTAATAACCTAAACTCGGTTGGTTAAATGGATACCAAGTTAACATCAATCCTTGTATGGTCACCCCGATTAACCAACAGAAAGAAGAACCTAATGAATGATGTGCTTGACCCTGGAAGTTTCCCTACTCTGTTTTAGTAGTAGGTGTGTTGTTCTGTTTGATGATTATAGGGTGATGTGGATGGGGATAGGATCCTATGTTGTGGCACAATTGTTGGTTGTGAATCTGAAGCTATGCGGGGTTGTATCTCGAGGCTTGGTTTGGTTCCATTACTTTGAGGGATCTCACTGATCCCTTTGTTGTTGTGACTTCACAAGAGAACTAGGTGTGAATGCTTAAATTGCTGTTTGGCTATTTCTCTTTCTCTGGATTGTAGGTATGTCGGTTAGTTTCCCAATAGTGAAAAATTCACTTAAATGGGATCATTTGAACATGAAAAAAAGAATGGGTTAAATGGGGAATTGGTTTTGGGTATGAGTTGTGACTTGACCGTGGATGACGTGCCTTTCTTTTATGAATGAGTAGTAACAAGGGTGTTTGTGTTTAGGTTAGATTTGGAAACCCTAGGTTAGGATGAGTGCTTATTACCTATACATATATTTTTAGTTTTTATGTTTCTTATTCATGCCCCATCCATGTTGATCACTTAGTACTGAACACCCCCATTTCATGGGGGAGGGTGTTTTTCCCAACACTCCTATGAGTGGCTGGTTATTAGCTCCTTTTCTGCTCCCTTTCCCGAATATCCCAAGACTCTTCGGGCAGGCTATGATGACCTGAGGTTTATTATAGACCAAGACTCTTTGGGTAGGGTAGTTGTGGTGGTTGGACCAAGTGTGTGCGGGCAAGTTGTTTCCCATGAGTCTTCGGGATGAGGCCCAGGTGTCTTCGGACATGGCAGTAGTTGTTCTAGCCCAGGTGTTTGTAGGCATGGTTATGGGTGGTTGTTGTGGCCCCGATGTTTGTGGGAGGGATGTGTCGTAGTGATGGCCCAGGTGTGTGCGAGCGGGGAGTGGCAGTGGGACTGCTGTGAGAATGGTAGGAGAGGTTCGATGCATAGGATGTCTTCAATAACCAGTGGGAAAGTGGCGCGAGGTACCCAAATATTGATGTTCTATTACTATACATTACTTGACTTGCATTATTTGGGGAGTGTTCCTTGGTGAGGCTTGGGTGGATATTTTTTCCTTGCTAGGTTCTTTGGTTATCACTTTTCTCACAGGGCATTAGAATGCGTCCCCACTTGTGCATGAGAGTCTTTGATTTTCCCTACTGAGTATACTTATATGCTCACCCTACGTATATAAAATTTCTTTCAGGTTTCTAGGAGGACTTTAGGAATCGTGTAGAACCGTACTAGCTCTGACATTGGGACAGTTGGAGTTGCTGTTTTTCTTTATTTGGTACTTTACCTTTTTAGTATCCTTGTACTTTGTGGCATTTACTTTTGTAACATGCATATGGGAATGGTTTTATTTGGATTTCCTTTTACCCCCCAGTTTTGGTGTTGTTGGGATTTACTATCTTATCTCCTGATCCTATTAAAGAAAAAGGGTAATGCCTTCCATCTTGTGTGTGATTCGATACCCTTGGTGCTAGTCACCACTCTGGGACCTATTGAAGGTGGGTCTTGGCGGTCATCATCTCTCCTTCAACTTGAAGAAGTAAGGGTTTGACAATTTGTTGTCCCTTCTCTCATCTTGGTGAAGGCGGGTCTTGACAGAATGGTATCAAAGGGAGGTTGAGAGATAGGATGGATTCTGGAGTTAGGCATAGTGAGGATTGCATGGGATGGTAGGGAACCAGTGTTGGGTGATCTTGGTGCATGAAATAGGCTAGGGAAGACCAGCTAGGACATGGGATTTTAGGGCCCCCCGTGATCCGATGCGAGGACTCTGGGCCTACCAAACGACCAAGTGAGGCTGTACTGATTGTAGGGTAGAGACCCTAGGGAAGGTACATACATCATAATGACTTGTGTTCTTATGTTTCATGGGTATTTTTGGATTTAAAATGAATAAAAAGTCTAAGAAAATTTAAAAGCAATATTCTACACTACTTGGGCATAGGCATTCCTTGTTTACCTTGCAGCTATGGAACCTGGGAGACGACCATGAGTAGTGCAGGCGATCGAGGCCCAGGAGGTTGACTTGGCTGATCGACAGAGGGCTGACCGAGAGGAGGAGGATGATCGGTGGCAGAAGACGCTTCGTGCCTTTCAGTGGTAGACCCTCAAGAAGTACGAGGGCAACATCTCTGACGTGGAGACAAAGAGATGGCTAGAGAAGATAGTGATAGCTTTTAGCTTGATCTGAGCTCCGATAGAGTACTGGGTTATTCTAGCTGTAAGACAGATGCGTGGAGCAGCGCGTCAGTGCTGGATGCTTTATCTTGGGGAGAAGAGGGAGGCTGGGGTGATATGGAATGACTTCGAGAAGGAGTTCCGAGCGGAATTCCTCTCTTCCACGATGAAGGCTGAGAAGAGGCAGGAAAAACTCTCCCTTCATCAGGGGAGTATGTCAGTGAGAGAGTTGGGGATCAAGTTAAAGGATCTCCACCGCTTTTCTCCAGATCTCTTTCTAGATGAGGAGTCTCGGGCGAGACGTTTGGAGGAGGCACTTCGACCTTCTCTTCAGTATGCTGTTACTCCCTTCACCTTACCGACATACTTGGAGGTCTAGAAGAAGGCTGAAGTGGTTGAAAGGATTCAAACGATGGGAGGTGTATCATGAGAGGGAATCCATTTGGGCTCGTCGAAGGGGAAGGCCGTCAGCAGCAGGCCTCCAGCATTAGGGCCCTCTAGGTTTTGACCAGTAGGAAGAAGGCCTCAGAAGTTCTAGTTCCGATCTACCGGTCATCATCCATTGATTTTGGGTCTAGGACCGAGATTCTTCATCTGTGGAATCCATGGGCACATTTGGAATCAGTGTCCAGACAGAGTGCAGTATAGCGGGGGTGGGCAGGTTCAATATCCACCTCAGCAGCAATAGTTTCCAGCTAGGCCCTTTCAGCAGCAGCAGCAAGGGCAGCAAGCTCCCACTCCTCCAAGGGAAGGCGTTGAAGGAGGAGGCCGACCTCAGGGCGCTCCTCATGGACCTCGACCAGGGCGTGGTCGGGGAGGCGGCTGACAGCCGAGGGGCAGGGGAGCTGGGCGTGGAAAGTTACACGTCGTGGAGGTAGCGGTTCCAGTAGGGCCAGAAGTCGTTCGAGGCAAGATCAGCTTGTTCAGTACTCTTGCCTATACCTTGTTTGATACAGGAGCTTTTCACTCCTTTGTTACACCCAGTCTGGCCTATGCTCTGGGTTTATATGCTGAGAGACTTCTAGTGCCCCTAGTGCTGAGCATGCCAGTTGGGGGTCAGACTGACTTGTTTTATGTTTTCCGAGGGTGTAGACTGATGATAGGGCCACATCAGTCATGAGGGATCTTCTACTGTTGCAGATACAACCATATGATGTCATCCTAGGAATTTACTGGATGTTCTCTATATGTGCCATCATTGACTGCTTCCGAGGAAGGGTCGTGTTTTCGGATTTGGGTGGCCGATGTGTAACTTTCATCGGCGAGAGGGGTTGCTAGAAAAGCAGCAGGGGAGAGGAGCCCCTCCTTTCCTTGTTATATGAACTATCAATGGAGTTGGTGGATGTAGAAATGGTGGAAGTCCCATGGATCATCAGTGAGTTTAAGGATGTCTTCCCTGAAGAGGTGGCAACTCTACCCCCTCAACGTGATGTTGAGTTCGGGATAGACTTGCAACCTGGTGCCCGTCCTATTTCGATGGCTCCCTACCAGATGGAACCTTCCGAGTTGCAGGAGTTGCGGATTCAGATTGATGATCTGATAAAAAAGGGTTTTGTTCGACCAAGTGCGTCACCATGGGGTGCGCCATTCTTGTTCGCAAAGAAGGCAGATGGTGGTCTGAGGATATTCATAGACTACAGGAGACTGAACCAGGTAACATTCAAGAACTGATACCCCCTCCCGAGGATAGACGATATCTTTGACCAACTGAGGGGGCAGGTTGGTACTCTAAGATCGATCTACGGTCAGGCTATCACTAGTTGAGGGTGAAGGAGGAAGACATCTCAAAGACTTAATTCAGATGTAGGTATGGAAACTTTGAGTTTGTAGTCATGCCGTTCAGTGTTATGAATGCACCAGCTGTGTTCATGGGACTTATGAACTCCGTCTTTCGGGAATACCTGGATCGGTTCCTAGTCGTGTTTATTGACGACATCCTGATCTACTCAAGATCATAGGAGGATTATGCTGAGCACCTGAGAATAGTTTTAGAGGTCCTCCGACATCACCAAATCTATGGGAAGTTATCCAAGTGTAAGTTCTAGATGCGATAAGTGCACTTCCTTGGTCACGTGGTGTCCGAGAAGGGGATAACTATGGAGCCATCGAAGGTTGAGGTGGTTGTTTCTTGGGCAGCACCCAAGAATGTGGCCGGATTTCATAGTTTCCTTGGACTAGCAGGCTACCATCAGAGGTTCGTGCCCAACTTCTCTAGAGTTGCGGTACCTTTGACAGCCTTGACCAAGAAGGACCAGGCTTTCATGTGGAATGGGAAATGTGAGGAAACCTTAAGATATCTGAAGGAGAAGTTGGTAAGTGCCCCAGTGCTGAGGTTTCCAGAAGAAGGGGTGGCGTATGAGGTGTTCTGTGATGCTTCAAGACAAGGCCTCAGGTGTGCGCTGATGCAACGACAAGGGGTGATCTCTTATGGGTTTAGAAAGTTACATCCTAATGAGTGTAATTATGCCACCCATGATCTGGAGCTTGCGGCAGTCGTGTTCAAACTAAAGTCGTGGCGACATTACCTCATCGGGGAGCGCTTCGTGGTCTTCATGGATCACAAAAGCTTGTAGTATATATTATCCCAGCGGGACCAGAACTTACGGCAAAGAAGGTGGATGGAGTTCCTTCAGGACTAAGACTTCGAGATTTCCTACACCTTAGGAAAAGGGAATGTGGTGGCCGATGCCTTGAGCAGGAAGTCACGGAAGGATGTGGTTTGAGAGTCGGAAGATGCTTGGAAGGTGATGAAGGAGTTGGATGCCTTGCACCTAGATGCAAGGATGGATAGTGGTAGAGGTTGCCTGCATCAGATGAAATTGTAGTCTTCTCTATTGAGGCAGGTAGAGGAGTCTCAATGGGGAGACTCAGAAAGTGAAGTGAGGCGTGACCGGGTTAACCAAGGCAATGCTCCGGAAGGGTGGACGGAGGATGGTCGGAATCAAATGCTTTTCTGAGGGAATTTGTTTGTCCCAGAGACGATGCATGAGAGAGTTCTTGGGGAGTTCCACAAATCACCCCTAGCAATGCACCCGAGAGTTTCCAAGATGTACCAGGGACTGAGGAGTCAGTTTTGGTAGCCTGGGGTAAAGCGGGCGGTGGCAGAGTTCGTGTCTAGGTGCCTAGTGTGTCAGCAGGTGAAGGCAGAACACCATGTTCTAGGCGGTTTGTTACAACATTTAGATGTTCCTGAATGGAAGTGGGACAACATCTCGATGGATTTTGTCACGGGACTACCCAAGGTTCAAGGAGGCTGTGATGCTATCTGGGTAGTGGTGGACCAGTTGACGAAGTCGGCTCACTTTCTGGCGATCAAGGAGTCGGGTGCAGTGGATGCCTTAGCACGAAGGTACATGGATTAGGAGGTGCGGTTGAATGGAGTTCTGAGGTCCATAGTCTCAGATAGGGATTCACGGTTTACTTCACGAGTCTGGAGAGGATTGTAGCATGATTTTGGCCCCCATCTACGTCTTAGAACTGCTTTCCATCCCTAGACAGATAGACAGATAGAGCGTACCATCCAAACATTGGAGGATATTCTACGAGCATGTGTTTTGGATTCTGGGGGATCGTGGGTGTGACACTTTCCTCTGGTAGAGTTTTCCTACAATAATATCTATCACTATACCATTGGCATGGCTCCATTCTATGCTTTGTATGGAAGACCATGTTGCTCACTTGTGTGCTGGACCGAGGTTGGGGAAGTAGGTGTTCTTGGCCCGGAAGTGGTGTAGAACACGATGGAGAAGGTTAAGCTTATACGGGAGAGGATGAAGGCGGCCTGGGACCGACAAAAATCATACGCCAATAATATGAGGAGACCCTTGGAATTTGAGGTCGGGGACCACATGTTCTTGAAGGTCTCCCCTTGACGCGAACAACAGTGGATCAGCAGGGGGAGTAAGCTTTCTACTAGATTCATCGGACCGTTCGAAGTACTGCAACGGGTCAACGAAGTGTCTTATCAGCTAGCGCTACCACCGCTGCTACTGAGAATGCATGACGTCTTCCATGTGTCATAACTCTGATGGTATCTACATGACGATTCACACGTCCTTGACTGGGGAAAGTTGGATATCGAGGCCAACGTGACGTTTGTGGAAATACCAGTGAGGATCGGGGATCGTGGGGAGAAGGTGCTCTGTGGATGGACCATTCCTTTGGTTCGTGTGTTGTGGAGGCATGGCAGGATCAAGGAAAGTACCTAGTAATGGGAGACACAGATGCGCGCCCAGTACCCAAAGCTGTTTTGAGTTTTTTTATGTTTTATTTGTACTTGTTGTGATGGAACACTTTACCTTGTTAACTATAAAATGTGCATTTTTCTTTATTCTGTGGATGTGTGTGAAGAGTCTTGACTATGGGGAGGGGAGGACCTGATCCCTAATCAAGACGCATTAAGGTGGATGCGATTAAACCCATGCGGGCGAGTCAGTGCCACCCAAAGCGGATAGTATCTTGAAATGGGGGAAGAAACTCCCTAACCCATATGACTGGAGAGTTTGACCCTCAAATGTTTCCTGGTTACTTGAGGGAGAGGTGTTCCTAGATGTTGATGAGGTTCACTCCTAAGAGGTATCTTTCGAGGTGGTTGTTCGGAACCCCTCTTTTCTTCGGGTTTAGTTTTGATTATCGAGGGCGAGAATAGTTTGAGAGGTATCTGATGTAATGGATCAGACCCACCTAGTCCATTACTTTGCCAAAACATGGCTCCATTTAAATGGTGGCACCGGTCACGGGGGAACTGGTGACGGTGGCACCGTGACGATCGCACACCGGTCATGGTGGCACCGGTCAAGGTGGCACCGGTGACGGTGGCACCGTAAGGGTGACACCGTGACAGTGGCACTGTGAGGGTGACAGCGTGACGGTGGCACCGTGAGGGTGGCACCGTGATGGTGGCACCATGTCCTCACCTTCTAGTTCCCGACATTTCTGCTCCTGTAACATATCTTTTGACATAAAGATGATTTAATTCCCTCTTTCAAGCCATTTAAATCCCATAAATAATATCTAAAATCCCACAAGAGTCAGGAAACACTTAACTTACCAAAACATGTGGTTTTTCCTCGGTGTCATGCCCTTCCCCATACCTTCTAGATCCACCCCTGTTACGTGTTTCCTTATGATTAAATAAAACTATTTAACACATAGAAGTTATGACCACCCCTCCAAGGAGAATTGCTAAATGACAATTAATTCCATCGTGCGTAACTGCCCAACTGCGTGGGGAACCACGATCTGACTTTAAAGCCATTAAAATTTCCATATCCCGTAACAACGGGATCTCGTCCTTATATCGCACGGGAATTCCTTCTTATTATTCCTCTTGGAAGGTCTCCTTTTATTCCTGGTGCGTTTGGAGTTTCCCTTCCCGAGGAAAGTGGTGCGCCTGTGCCGGAGCCTTTCTGCTCACCCTTGGAGTCCCCGACGTTCCTCCCCTGCAGGTCGCACATCCCCAGTTCTTGGCACGTGGAGAGGAACTTCGATACTTGATCAACTAGGTAGGGTTTTTCCTTCGTCTCTCTTTACTGTGTATCATGCGGGGTGGGTATGCTACTATTTCTATGGGAATGGATGAAACCAAACCTTAACAAAGATAATAAATAGACTGTTAAAGAATTATGTAGTGTGTTTGAAAATTCTGCTGTACTCTTTTATATTTCTATATGTTGTGAACTTTATGGGCCTATGCTCACTGAAAATCATGGCCGTTGGTGGTCTTTCCTTGCGCACTAATGAACCCTTGTCTTCTATGATGATTAAATAACTATAACATGGGAATTGGTTAATCACCTAAACTTGGTTGGTTAAATGGATACCCAGTGAAAATCAATCCTTGTGTGGTCACCTCGGTTAACCAACAAAAAGAAGAACCTAATGAATGATGTGCTTGAACCTGGAAGTTTCCCTACTCTATTTTGGTAGTAGGTGCATTGTTCTATTTGATGCTTATGGGGTGATGAGGATGGGTATGGGATCCTCTATTGTGGCACGGTTGTTGGTTGTGAATATGAAGCTATGCAGGGCTATATCTCGAGGCTTGGTTTGGTTCCAGCACTTTGAGGGATCTCACTGATCTCTTTGTTGTTGTGACTTCACAAGAGAACTGGGTGTGAATGCTTAAATTTCTATTTGGCTGTTTCTATTTCTATGGCTTGTAGGTATGTCGGTTAATTTCCCAGTAGTGAAAAATTCACTTAAATGGGATCATTTTAACATGAAAACAAGAATGGGTTAAATGGGGAATTGGTTTTGGGTATGAGTTGTGACTTGACTGTGAGTGCTGTGCCTTTATTTTATGAATGAGTAGTAACGAGGGTGTTTGTGTTTAGGTTGGATTTTGAAATCCTAGGTTGGGATGAGTTCTTGTTACCTATACAATATTTTTAGTTTTTATGTTTCTTATTCGCATCCGAACCATGTTGATCACTTAGTGCCGAACACCCCCATTTCATGGGAGTGGGTGTTTTTCCCAACACTCCTATGAGTGGCTGGTTATTAGCTCCTTTTCTGCTCCCTTTCCCAAATAGCCCAAGACTCTTCGGGCAGGATGTGATGACATGAGGTCCATTATAGCCCAAGACTCTTCGGTTAGGGTAGTTGTGGTGGTTGGCCTTGGTGTGTGTGGTCAGGCTGTTTCCCAAGAGTCTTCGGGATGAGGCCCGGGTGTCTTCGGGCATGACATTAGTTGTTCTAGCCAAGGTGTTTGCGAGCATGGTTATGGGTGGTTGTTGTGGCCCAGGTGTTTGCGGTCGGGATGTGTGGTAGTGATGGCCTAGGTGTGTGCGGGCGGGGAGTGGCAGTGGGACTGCAGTGAGAATGGAAGGAGAGGTTCGATGCATAGGATGTCTTCAATAACCAGTGGGAAAGTGGCGAGGGGTACCCAAATATCGATGTGCTATTACTATACATTACTTGACTTGCATTATTTGGGGAGTGTTCGTTGGTGAGGCTTGGGTGGATAGTTTTTCCTTGCTAGGTGCTTTGGCTATCTCTTTTATCACAGGGAATTAGAATGCCTCCCCACTTGTGCACGAGAGTATTTGGTTTTCCCTACCGAGTATACTTGTATGCTCACCCTACGTATATAAATATGCTTTCTAGTTTCCAGGAGGACTTTAGGGATCGTGCAGGGCCGTACTAGCTCAGACATTGGGACAGTTTCAGTTTCTTTTTTTCTTCCTTTGGTACTTTACCTTTTTAGTATCCTTGTACTTTGTGGCATTTACTTTTGTAACATGCATATGGGAATGGTTTTCTTTGGCTTTCCTTTTACCCCCCAGTTTTTGTGTTGTTGGGATTTACTATCTTATCTCCTGATCCTATTAAAGAAAAAGGGTAATGCCTTCCATCTTGTGTGTGATTCTATACCCTTGGTGCTATTCTCCACTCTGGGACCTATTGAAGGTGGGTCTCGGGGGTCATCATCTCTCCTTCAACTTGAACAAGGAAGGGTATGGAAATCTGCTGTCCCTTCTCTTATCTTGGTGAAGACGGGTCGTGACACACTAGACAATAAATAAAGTGCTGAATGAGAGGAAGTTCAGGGTTGGTTCAATAAGCTAGAATAGGGTAGTTTAGTTTTTAGGAAGGTTTAGATCTTTTGGAGACTTTTTAGAGAACCTATCCCAAAAGGGGCACAAATTGAAAAATATAGGACATATAATCCTTACATGCCATGTAAATGTTGGGAACTTGAAAAATAAAAAAGTCAAGAAAAACATGATGTGTACCAAATACATGTTGTGTAAATTTCAAGAATCTTTTAAAAGTTATGAACCTAGGATTCACACTGAACACCCCCAATGCTCCTCATTTCACGTGACTTCTCACCTCCCGTGAGCTCCCTCACCCAATCCTGCACACCCTTCCTCCCTTCCTCGCCACTGACCACCTCTTCCTCTCCTCCTCTCCACTGTCTCAATCCCCCACACCTTCCCTTTTATCTACCGTGGCCCAAATTAATATATTACAAACTCTTCTGGCCAACCACACGCCCGAGCATGATGACACACCTCCGTCACCCAAGATTTGTAATGCCACACCTTTTTCACCACCCACAGATCAATCCTCCTCAACCTTTGATTCTACCTCTATGTCTTCTTTTACTTCTGAGGACTTGTAATATTCATCTGTTAGTTCATAGGGCCCTTCCCATCTTCACCTTCATCCCTACCTCCACTTTTTTGACCCTTAATATTAAATTCAGTTTGTCCATCTCTAGGATAAGACAATGCATGCCAATAAGATGTTGGGCATCATAGTACTCAATAACATCCACAATCACCAAGATTTCCTTGACCTCATTGATTTTTTTCACCTCTATCCCATCACCTAGGTGGGTGAAGAGACTTTAAAGGATCTTTTCCTTAAGTTCTTGGCCACCTTTGAGTTGTCTATTGACTCTGTCCGATTATGACTCAGAGGTAGGCCTTGGGAGCTCAGCCTTAGATATATTTATTTCAGCCTTGTCATATACTCCACCAATTTCATCATCTCCCATGTCTTCCCAATATTGTAGCTTGATCCTAACAAGGCTGATGATGCATGACTATGGGCTGGGATAACAAAAGACCATAAAAGAATCTATGAGCCCTACACGATGAAGAGCACCATACTCTGAGTTTCTTCCCTCAAAATCCTACATAGGCCATTATCTCAAACCTAGATGACCCATGGTTATGCTCATGGGAGTGCGAGCTAGATTATAAGACCCCAATACTGTTGGTCATGTATCTTCTTAAATAAATTCATTTTATTCGATAGCTTACCATGAAATAATATTAAATATTAACATGACCATTTGGAATAGTAATGTGACCATAAGAATAATAGCCTCACCTATGAAAATATAAATTAAATATGGGTAACTAATAAATTAAAATATGATATATTTATATCAAGTAATAAGTAAATAATTGTTTTAAAAATGATAAATTAAGTGTTGGTATTTTTGTGAAATATAAATATTTATTTAAATTTTTATAATAAATATAATGATTTAAATTAAAATTTATTTTCATAAAATAGATTCATAAATTAATATTTTTTTGAATTATAATTATAATATAATTTTATGACACAATAATTAATTTTTTGAAGGGTTGGAAAATCGGTTATAATATTAAAATTTGTATTTTTCAAATAAATGTTTAATTAATAATTAAAATTCTCAAATTTAGAAAATTATTTTCATAAAATGGAGTCCATTTTTTAAATATACACATAAAAAAGTGGTTAGGGTGAATTTTTTTATTTTTCAAAAATAGTTTAATTTTTGGTGAATAACGAAATACAACAATTTACGGTATTTAACAATATAAGTAAATAAATGAATTATTGAGTCATGGATGATGTATGGATGAGGTAAGCACCTATTAGTTCAAACTCACATGATTTATTTACTTTACTTAGTCACAATAATCAACAATATTTATAGTCTTAAGCCAAAATAATAAACAAATGAATAAAATAATAAAAAAACCACTCCCCTATACTCTAAATACCACCCCTCACCACCTCTTCTCCTCACACCTTCTAAGCCTTGAATCTTGTATAAATTATTCCTAATACTTTTCCCAATCCCCCCCAACGTTAAATATCTTCTGGTCTCAACAAAATACCAATCCCAAGTGCCTTAAGAAGGTTCTCAAGGAGAAGAAATTCAAGAGGTAAAATCCTCTTTCGTTCTCTTTTAATTTAATTTCAATTTATTTTCTTTTATTATCCTCTACTCACCCCTCTATCCCAAAGTGGAATGATAACTCTAGTATCTTATGTATACTATAATTTTATTGTGTTAATGGAATAATCCATTATCAAATCTCTTCTCTCCTCCTTTTATTCTAAAAATGAAAACATCGTTTGTGATGTATCGATTCACCACCTTCATGGACAATGAGTTTTCATTTTCTATTAACGACTCCAGTGCTGCTCATAAAACCATTATTATGGTTAAATAATATTTTAATATACATATTATAACTTACATCATATTTTAGAACCAATTTAGAGACATAATATTAAATAAATTTATATAAGTTCATGATGGTTGTAAAAAATGCCAAAATAAATTAAAACATTTTCATCAACATTTTATCTAATGAATCATCCTCATACCATATAATAAAATTATATATGAGACCATTTAAATTTTTTCATGTTAATTAATACCATATAATTTTACTTCTGTATAATTATTCCAATTTTAACAGAACTTCCATAATTATACACAAGCGAACCGATCATAGAACCATGAAACAAATGCTCCTGAAACAATGAAATTAAAAAATTAAACTCATTGAAATGGGAAAAAATGAACTTAATAAAATTATAATAAATAAAATATTTGTTGAAGATTTTCTGAATTAATTAACCAATGAATCGAATTTGATTACCAAGGATATTAAGTAAAAGTGAAAAAACACATTTGGATATAAGGTAAGGGAATTATTAACCCAATTTCTATTCTTTGGATTAACCTTCTACTTCATTGATCATGTCATGCTAATATTATTTGTAAAAATAATTTTGATTATATTATATTTTATTATGTGTATTTACAAAAAATATACATATTCTATTCATTTGGTTAATTATCACTTCAATGTTATGATATTTGTAAGGGACTCCATCTCAATCTCTAATTCATCGAGACTTACTTGGTGTTGTGTACTTAATCATTTTTATGTGATGTATATACTAAACTTTTGATATAATTTTTCATTTGAAATTATTTTTCTCTTAAATATCTATATTTTTTGTATCATGGATATGATTATTGTCTAAGCCGTATACCCTTTTTTAACATATGGTGTTTACTTTAAATGTTATTTGATAAAATGAGAAATAATATTAAATCTATATCTTTTACTCAATATGAATATTCATTAATAAGGTACATTTATTTAATTAATTTAATAAATCATTTAGATATTTGAGTAATGCTTTGGAAATGTAGACATGGATGGGGCCTGGTAATAGATAGCCCCTCGATGCATCGACATGTCTCTTGAGAAAAAATAGTTGGTGACAAACCCTTTATGTTTGTTTCCAAGAAGCATCAGATAGGTTTCTACCCATAGACTTAAACCATCTTATGAAAGGTCTTGATGGTAGTGGTTCATGTTCTAGATACATGATGTCCAATAATTAATCATTCCCTTCATTCAATATTCATTTATTAATATTCATGATATTTTCACTATAACAAAATCTATGGGTTTATTTTCATTCTCAGTTTATTGATCATGACTTATTGATTGTGTTTCAATAATTAATGATTTATGTTTATACTATATGTAACCCTTACTGATCATTTGAGTTCACCCTTTTATTTATTTTCCTTCCCCAGGTTATGAACATGAAATCTTTGAATAAGTTTCAAGGAAGCAGTTTATTTTCATTTGTTATGTTCTATGTTTAATCACCAATATAATAAGGGAACCATGTATATATCTAGTTATTCAAGACTACCAAACTAATCGACCCTTGGTTATGTGCTATCTTGTATCTATACCATTGTAATAAAATAACCACCAACTTTGGGCTACTGGGGTTGGGGTTGTTACACAGATCGAGGTTATTATGCTTGCCTAATCCATGGGTGGCCTATCTGTCAACTTGGCCAGGTAGTTTAGGTTTTTCTTCCTAACCTAGGAAAGGAGAAGTCAAGGTACACTTTTAGGGGGATCATTCATTTCTCATTTGTCTAGACATCTTGGTGCCTTCAAGGCCACTCCTCCCCACACCTCACTTGGACCTATAGAGAGAATCAAACTACTTCTTCTCTATAAGATGGGGTTACTCACGAAGGATAACATCATCTATCAGTGGGTTATAGCTTATCTTGAGGATGCTGACAAGGAACCTACCTATAATGAATCTAACCTAGTCACACTAGCCTCCATACTCATGCCTCTTCTTGCACCCCATCCTCTACCACTACATCAACCCCTAACCCTGCCACCTCTATCTCACACCATCTCTCCACCATGCTTCCCTGACCCATTCCCATGCCCATACATACCCCTAACATCACTAATATCTCTTTTAAATACATCACTACCTTTCCCACACCATCACCCACCCCATCCTCCCCTACAGATATCTGGCACATACACCAATTTATTCTGGAGAAGCTGCACCAAATTCCCCACCACCCATGCATTCCCTTCACCAAGATTTCCCTTTTGACCACCCCGACACTGTCATCAGAATTCCACCCACCAACCACTATAGACTCTCCTTCTAAATCCATCCCTCCCACTACTAAAACCCTCGAAAAACTTTCCTCAGAGCTCACCAATCCAACTACACAACAAAATTTTATTGTAGAGAAAGCTTGATGGGGCAAGGGCCTTACCATTCCACCCTCATCTACAGTTCCATTCATCAACCCTACTAACTAACACGTGATCACCATTAGGATCAGCACCTCATCTCCACCATCCACTGATATCACTTCCAGTACCAAGAAACCTTCATAGTTTGTCGATGATCCTATGTCCATATCTATAGTTGACATAAATAGAGCAAGTCAGATCAAGGTACCCACTATTTGGGAGGGTACTTAAGATGCAACGTTTGATGAGTTTTCCCTTGAGTCTTAGTTTCCCCCTATAACCCTCCCCTACTATACTCTATCTGGGTCTGTTTTTTGTTTTCATCATATCCATGATTCCCCATTATACTTTATTTTACACATTTATGGATGAGATACACTCTTTTAAATCCCATGCATGATTTACATTTATCTCCCTTATTTATGAATTTGTATTGCCATGTTTATCTCTTCTTCATCCTCTATGGTTATTAACGCACTTGTCCAACACCATATTCCATCCTTCATTGGATGTCTCAACATCTAGTTGATGTTGAGCACTATATTGTGGAGCTCTCACTTGATATTCATGCTCAGTATGGGTCCCCACTATGAAGAGCATGAATGATATTCTTTACATAATATATTCATGATCGGTATGATATTGAGGTGGTAAATCCATCCAAGTTTCCTCATGATCTCGATGAAATATCCACAAGTTCCTGTAGGAGTCCAAAAACTTATGAGCTAATGGATAATACTACTTGATCCCTTTGTTCATCCACCTAGCCGATAATGTTATTATTATCAATTTATGTGAAGCAACCCATATTTATTTATTTTTATTTATTTTAAGTAATGTGTTTAGGATATGTATTTTCCTTTTACTAGAATTCTTGTTTAAAGGTCATTCCTAAAATACACTATACTCACATTCCAGCATTTATCTAAGTTGGTTTCTCTAGGTTTTAACTGTGTTAACCTTCTCATTTTTTCTTCCAAATTGGTTAAACCCATGGAATAATGTTTTATCTAATGCATGTTTTGTTTATCTAAAAAATTTTGTAGGTCACACAAACTCCACTCAAAATCCAACAAGTTTCTCTATGTAATAACATTATATACAGGGAGATATTGATTCCATAATTTCAATTTAAAATTTCCATTTCATTTTTGTTTGTGGTATATATGATATATCTCCAATGATTCTTTCCATAATAATGTAGAAAATATCTCATTTTAAGCATAGGGGAGTCTTTTTTGAGCTTCATCATCGATACACTTTGATTATTTCCTATTTTCACTTATCTAGGAGACATTTTTCATTGAAAACATGATTTAAACTTGAAAACTCATTGCACCTGTTTAAATAAAAGGAAAAGTTAGTCTAGAGATTTTTGAAATCCATTTTTATTCATATTTATAATTTTTAGCATGATTTTTGAGTTCATTACTATAATTATATTTATAGATTCTCAAAACTGCTTTTGATTGGATTATTACTAGATTTTATACCCTGAGCGATTTCTAGTAATTTTTGTATAACCAAAATTTTGAGAGGATTCTAGACCCATGATTTCATATTATTTTTTGAGCATACTTCTTGAGATACACTTGAGACATGTAAACCTATTATAACTTGCATTGAAATATTATTAAGGTTATGATTGAACAAATAAATTTTTAATATGATTGAGACAATCTTTGTTGATATAGTTTTTTCCTGAGACCCACCTTACATTTTTTATTCTTTAGCCCATAGTATCCACGAATAACCTTTTTATAATGGATCTGTTTCAAGACTATTAGTCATTCCAACCCTGCTCTTGGTACTATGTATGATTGGTCTTTGAATAAGTGTGGGAAAATTTTCATTGCTGATAGACACAAGATGTTATTATTGAGGAGATGTACTATGGAACTCTCACTAGACTGATATGTTGTGGTCCATGTTTACTTTTTTCATTTTATACACCTACCCTATTTCTTTGAAAAATATATAAAATGAAAAATATATTGGGTTGGGTATTAAGAAGGTCAAAAATGACCATTACTAGACCGATGAATCCCATGATGGATCATATGTGTTTAGGGGATGGATGTTTTGTAGAATGGGTACACTTTGTCCAGGAGGATTCACTTAATTAAACTATTCATGTTTATTATCATTATAATTAAGAGATTAACATCCTTTTGAGCTTGAATGTTATCACTTTCCCACCTACCCATAGCCTGAGAGTAATTTAAACCCTTTTTTACGAATCCCTTATGATTGATTTTTTATTTGTCTTTATAAAGAGGAGATGTTAGAACCAATGCAAGCCTATAGTTAGGAGAATGTATTTAGGATATGATAATAACTCTAGTTACATTTTATCTTGAGTGTTTAAAGATAATTCATTGTGAGGTAAATTGAAAAATGTGTATAGAATTTATGGAGAAGTTATGAAATTGTAATTAAAAGAATACAGAATCTAGATAAACAACTGAACTATGAGGCATGACTGATTTTCTCTGTAGGATTGATTCCAGAGGACTAGATTTTTATGATTACACTTAGTTTTATCTAATGGGTTGTAATGAATGCATCCTACTTTAAAAATTGTTTCTTTTGTAATCCCTATTGAGATACTTTTTTCTTGAGGATAAGAAATTGTTCAAGTGTGTGGGAATTTTATAATATGAACTTTTATATATACATATTGGATACATTTATTAAAGGTTTATTCATGATTTATTAAATAATGCACCGAGTTTTGTTTTTTTGCAATAATTAGGAATTATGGGCTTAAAGGAATAAATGATGAAAAAGTTCTAAAAGTAGGCTTTACACGCAGTGTATCACATAAACAACATATAGAACTCATTTAAAACATGCCTGAAAGGCCATATACTAACCCATGATTCCTTTACATGACATGAATCTAGTACATGAAATGTACATTCATTAAAATATGTGCATATTTCAAATATCAGATTCCCACTAAAAGTGTATCACATACATAATGTGTAGAGATTGCACAACGTGTAAAGTTTGAAGTCTCACCCAGTCAAAGATATGAGCCAATTATTCAGTGGGAATTGTGGATATCAAATAAATGATGTTTATCCAAGTTACACAACTTTCATATGTTGGTACAAAAGTAACTTAAGACAGTACTTGATGTGAAAAAATTACACGTCGTGTAACTGTCGGCCTATTTATATTATAGTCACCCCTCTGCGTATAGAGGCAGTGCAACATTTCTTTTTTATCTTGTTTTCTTCCATAATTTTTTCTCATTTTAATTCTAAAATAATTTTAATTTATTTCTTTAATTATTTTTTTGAATCCTTTTGCATTTTTGGTTAATCTATGTTCATTATTCATTCATTGCGAATCCACTTCCGTTTTTTACATCTGTTTCATCACTGATTACCGTTCTTCATCAACAACTTCCAAAATATGGGGTGACTCATCAACATAAAACAATGTTCATTCCAGAGTAGACACAAACCTCTACTTCCATATAGGAATTCATTTTCCTAGTCCCCAAATATTATATGGAAAATCAGATTGGGTCTATAACGCCATTCCAATTTAAGGTAATCAACCTATTCCAATGACCACTCCAAGGTAGGAACAAACCCCTAGAAAAATTCTCGAAACCTTTAAATAAATTATAGTAGTGACACATGATCTACCCAAACAAGTTTCTGCATATGAAAACCAAATTTCCCCAGTAAGTGTCCCCATTTGTCTGTAATAAGGAATCCAAAAAGAATTCTCACCAAAGGAAACTAGAAAATGAAGATCTGATCTAAGATCCCACTCTAATTAATGTTGGAGTTCTTAATGCTATCAGATATTTATTTATAGAATCTCAGGATCCTTCTATTCTATTACCAAATTAAGGAAGCAATAGCAGTAGTTTTGGAGGTCCTCCCTGGATATCTTACAATGAAGTATTGCTTTATGACCAGAATATGATTGATCTCTAGATCCCATATCCTAATGAGTTTCATGAAATCCCACTACATTTCTAGAAGATAAAACAAAAAGGTGGTCCTCCCCTTACTATCATACTCCATGAAGTTCCTCCCCAGGGTATATACTGTATGAACTCTCCTCTTATTTGGATATCAATATGTGATGGTAGTCCTCCCCAAAACAACATTTTGCTTCATTAGGAAGGTCCTCCCCTTGGTGATTTAATGATGAGAAAATCCTACTACCATGAGGTAGTTGGGAAAATGAGGCTAATCATGCTTGATTCCATTTCATTGACAAGTGACATCCTTTCTCATCTAAAGTACATCCCAAGACAATGATCATTTTCCAAACCACCCTTGGATTTCCTACCTTCCAATATGACAGAGGAAGTCCCCACCAATCTTTCTTTTTTATAACAAAGAAATAGGGAAGTTTCCACTTTGGTTAGGGAAGGTTGAAGAGGCTTTGGCAAAAGACAAAGAAGACATATTGAACATGAATAAAAAGTTGGCTAAAGATGACAAACTAGTCATGTTTTTTACTTTATCCACTACCCAATACAAAATTCCATAGACATTTTTGGAAGATCATGTGCACAAAATCTTCCTCAATATAGGAAAACTCTTTATCACTAAGGAGAAAAATTATTACCTTAGGGAGAATATCCAAGTCACATCAAGGTAATTGAAGTGATACATAGTCAAATCAACTTGGTGGTCCTCCTAGATGTATGACACTTGAACATGGGAAAGCTGGAAGGACCCTTCACAGTGTGCATGTATCAATGCATTAAATTAATCGAGTCAGCTGATCGCCAATTCACCATAAGTGTCCATATTATATGATGGGGTCAACACAAGGCCTTTCATTTCACCATGCTCCCCAATTATTAAAGATAATTGAAAGTGACATCGTGCAATGTCATAACTTTAGGTTAGATTTAACAAAAAGACTATATTCTCAATAGATAGTATGCTCAGTAGGATTCTTCCTTGACTAAATCTCATAGAATTTGGGCTAGAAGAGAGTGATTAATCAAAAGACTTTTTCATCATGCATATAAAAATATCGAGCAGTCCTACCACTTAAAGGAATTAAACAATCATATAATGAAAATGTCAAAAATTCCAAAAATTTATTTAGTAGTAGGTATCTCAAGTGTGGGTCATACCATGAAACCATCTCATGTTCAAACACAGATCCATAAAATCATGAAAGAAGTTACAGAAGTATCATCCAAAAGCATTTTCTCTTCATTAAGTTGATGAAGAATGGGGTCACATATAAGAGGATAGATAAATTTCAAGAAGCATCATGAATCCTCAAGAATTATCTATTGAGTCCACTATTATTGATGCCACCCATTAAGGGGAGACCACTCATTCTATACATGACAAACCTAGAATGATCACTAGATGATTTCCTCATACAAAATAAGGATACCAGGAATGGAAACAAAATTTATTATCTTAGTTGAACCATTCTCAATACTAAGACTCATTATTCAAATATGGATATGATCATCCTGGCATTAATATTCATGGTTTAGAAACTAAGGCACTACCTACAACATCATGAGATCTATTTGGTCTCTTGTAATAACCCGGTCATATATATCCTTAGGTGTCCTATGTTGACTGGATGTTTGGCCTGGTGGGAGGTTATCTTGAATTGGTTTGAAATTCAGTTTGTGCCCTAGAAAGTGGTAAAGGGATAGGATTTTGAATACTTCCTTACAGATCATCCATATATATAAGTAATGTCATTAAATACAAAATTTCCCGATGAATAGATATTATATGTTCAAGAGGTCCCCCAGGTATGGGAGATTTATTTTGACGATGCATCTACAAGACCAATAGAAAGAAGAATGGAAGACCCCAATCTCAACAAAGTCTGTCTGGGAGTCGTATACATATCTACAGTAAATCCATTCTTGCCTTACATCTTTCTGTTGTTAGAAGGTTGTATGAATAATGAGATAGGATATCAAGCACTCATCACAGGGCTAGAACTGGACCTTCAAATGTCAATAGACCACTTAAAGGTGAAATACGATTCAAAATTAGTAATCAAGAAGATCAATGGGGATTATTCTATTAGAAAGTAGGATAAAATACCCATGATTAACTATATCCAGGGGATAATTGTGGAATTCCCCTCAGAGTAGGCATTGGATCATGTCTCATGATCAAAAAATTCCTAGTTGAAGTCATTGGTGAATGCAACCACTATTTTGGAAGATATGGATCAGGATGAAATGGTCATCATCATTTCTCACCACCACATTGTCTCAAATTTTATTCATTTCATCATGAAAGAAATCAATGAGTTCAATTCCATCCCTGAACTAGATGGTCCAAGGACTGGTTGGATGATACCCATTGTGGACTACCTCCAAAATGGAGTTCTCTCATCGGACATATCCAGAAAAGATAAATTATAATGATGTGTGATTAATTTAAATCATTACGATGGCACAAGTCACTATAAAGTACTCTATAAATGCGGCTTTTATAGATTTGTTCTTAGGTGCATTAATAGGGAAGAGACTACTATCGTCATGAAAGAAGTACATACATGAGATGGTTGTGGGGTGGGGTTATTATCATCCATAATAATCTTTCATGACAACATTTGTAAGGACACATGCCTTCTTTTCCACTTCAGGTAACTTACATCCTTACCACATGACACTAAAATGAATGGTTTTAAAGACCTTCATATGGATTGATTATCATTCTCATGAGATATGCAGCAAGGCCCATATCCTACATCTTGGTCCATCTACCACAAAATAAAAATGCCCCTGTCCTTCCTTTTAATCGCCTTTGTGTAGTGGAAGAAACCTTTTCCATTCCTTGTTTCTCACACCAAGCACCGCTCACATGATCTTAGGATTATTGGTAAAGGATTCCCTACATGAGTAAGGCATATCAGTTCATGTTAGGGGTAAAATGGTCCTAGATGAAATATCTTAAAAGGCACACCATACATACATACCAAATGATATTAAATTGTAAAATTGATGTTTATTGCATGATATAAAATTCTATAACTATGCATGGCTTGATTCCAGTCATCACATGATACACAGTGATGCTCAGATCTCTAATCCTAGGTCCATCTACAACAAAAGGAAATGAAATCACTCCCTTATGTACAAGTTAGATCTATATAGGAGGGTCCATCATGGTTGCTCACCTTGTTCATGAGCCCATATAAAACCCCCCTATCCTCATAATAATCTAATCAGTGTGGGGATTCAATTCAAGAACTACATATAGATTGATTATTAATTTGATAAGATATGCAGTAGTGCCCAAATTCTATATCTTGATCCCCATCACAACAAAAAATACCCTTTCTGGTGTATGGGTTAGGCTTTCATAGGGAAACATTTCTCACTATTCTTGATAATTTTGGTATGAAATTATTCTTCCATATTCAGGCACTTCCTTCCCATAAACCAAACTTTATGTCTGAGGAAATCTGAATCTCGATAAAATTTCTCCGACCATCGGTAATGGAATGTCAAATTCATGAGGATACCTTTGTATGACTATAAAGTATGACACCCTAATTGGATTTTCATACGTCTCTCACCAAAAGGGCCTATTAAGCATACGATACTGTTTTTTAACTATTAATTAATATGTCCCAGTCTAGCTTTACATAGGTCTCCCAACAAAAGGTCCAATCAACTAGAGGTACATTTATCCTTGGGAGATACCTCTTATATCTTTATAATCCTCAACAACATTATGATGGTAGCCTACTTTTTGAACATTGTTCTATGGTCATTCCTTGCATACTTGTCCCATATCACCTTTTGAATCCATAATCCCCCATATTATAGCTTACAACCTTACCCCTTTATGCTTGAAAATGATGGAACACTATTGGTAAGGTTATCATGAATGGGAAAATCATTAATCTATCAATCAAAGATAAAAATTAAACCCTAGCCCTCAATTTTCTTTTCGTAAGACATTAAACTACATAGTCAATTTCCTAGTTACATGACATTAAAATGCACTATGATTAAACCCTGATTAAGGAGGGGAATTTTCCTTTGATTTTGGACACCCAGTGGAATTTCCACTACTTTACACAATCCAAATTCATGTATGAGAGGTTTCCCATCGATGGAAAGTGCTAATACATATTCTCCCTTCATTATCAAACACCTTCCCTTGGAAAACCACCCTTTATGGTCTTGATAAATTCAGATCTTTACAAACTCCCCAACCATCGGTAATAGAATTTTAATTTTCTGAAAACACCTTTGTTTTAAATATGCATTAACATTCCCTAGTTAGATTTTCATCAGTCATCCACAAAAAAGGACTATCAACCAGAGGCACATTAATTCCTATTAGAGACCTATTTTATCTCTATAACCCTAAAAATATCATGTTAGAGACCATTTTTTGAATATAGTATGCATTAATTCTTTGTATGTTTGGATCATATCTTGTTTCAAATATGGAAAATGCCAAATTGTTACTCAAAATACACCTTCGGGTATATGAATAATTTTAAGACATTCTCATCCAGTAAGAACTTATTGGGTCATCATCCCATAACTCATGGTCCAACTAAAACACCAGTCACATTAGTATTTCTTGAATGACTATAAACTTCCCCAAAAAGAGACACAATACTCTCTAGATTGAAAACCCATAAAAGGGAACCCTATATAAAAGTTGAGTCTTATCTCGGTAGACCTGAACTCCTCATGGTTTGGTAAAAATTGAGCAATGAAAGAAAAAGGGAAAAAACTTATTAGGAAGAAAAACCACAAAGGGAGGCCTAAGAAAAAGACAAGTCTCACTTTCAAAGTAGTATTTATTTTTAATTTAGAAAAAAATCAAGGTGATGAAGAAAAAGAAACAAAGTTTTTTGGGCATTTCATGTGACCCTAGAAATATTTGAACTATGCTCACTAGGTCAAAAGACTTAAGAAAAAAATTGCAGCACTCTGATCTTTATCTTTGTAATTGTGGCACTCTGACCAAATGGTCATAATCAATCCCTAGATATATGGATCAACTTATTGGACCATTCAAGTCTTATAGGAGAGTTTATGACATTGCATTTTGGATTCTATATTAAGTTTAGAGGATCACCTACCCTTAGTATCATTTTACTACAATAAAAAATATCAATCTACTATTGTTATGGTGCCATTAAATTCCATTTATGATAGACCATTAAGGTAACCATTATTATGGTCATAGTTTGGAGAGTCAGCAATTATGGGGATAGAGTTGGTGTGGGAAATGATAGAAAAAGTTCAGATCTTCCAAGATAGTATGAGGACAATTTAGAGTTTTCAAAAGTCTTATACATACCAATGATGGAGGACTTTTTAGTTTAATTAGGGAGTTAATTTGTTTCTAAAAGTCACACATCGTCATCACTTATGGATATTTGGCTGGGATGAAAATCTATCTATAAGATTCAGTAGTCCATTTTAGGTTTAGTGTAGAATTGGTGAGGTTACATACTACTTAGATTTACCTCCATAAGTGGATCGGGTTCAACATGTCTTCCACGTGTCGTAGTTAAGGAGATATATTCAAGAATCATTGCACATTATCAAATGGGGGAATATAGACATCGAAGAAGAAGACACCTTTTCGAAATACTGATGAAAATCAAGGATTAATAGGAGAAAATTCTTCATGGGAGAAGGATTCCCATTCTGCATGTTCTCTAATAGCCTAAAAATCTTCCAGAGAGCTTGTGGGAGTGGGAGAACCAAATTTGAGCTCAGTGCCCTCAACTATTTGAGTAGTTCCTACTTTTTTGGATGAAAATACTTGTTGGTTTGGTGAGTTTAATGGATCTAGTTTTTATGATTAAACTTTTTGAATATTTTAACTAATATTTACGGAGAAAGGCATGGATTTTGCACAATGTTTCAGGTGTCATCAAGCATCAATGCTTTTATATTGAAAATATTAAATATATTAACACAGATGCATTTATGATCTCACAAATGATGAATTATCTCATGAATACAGTCTCATATGTGGAAATAAAGACAACCGTTAAATCCATATGTGGTTTTTACCCAAGGAATGATGAAATTTTTGTTCCCATAGGTCATTTTGATAAATTAAAGTCATTGGAATATTAATATATGATTAAATTATATAATTAATTTGTTTTATATTTAATTACCCAACCCTAGAAAAATTATTATAAAAAAAACCTTATTACTAATCTCTAGGGTTATCCGTATAACCCTATATATTGGATATGTGATTTCCATGCTAGAGAACATCGGTGATGACCTTGGAATCGAGGATCGATCAAGTGATGCATGAAAATTAAATCACATGTTTGATAGTGATGATGTGAGATTTGTTCTTTATCAACAATTGATCTTATATCAAGATAGGGTTTTATTAATATCGTTTTATCCCTGTTTCTATTCTTGATATATGTATGGATTCAATCACCCAAAGTTTATTCCATTATCACTTGTTTTTTATTGTCTTGGTCAACTTACAGTTTTTATTTAAAACTGTGACTTGAGATTATTGATGTTGAACATTGAAATTATATTCTTGTTTCCTTGGATTTCACCACTGTAAAAAATATTTATTATATGTTGTCTTCATCATTACCTATTCCTATCTTTTCTTATATTTATCACTCTATTATTCTCATGCTCATCATCGACCGATCATTCAGGTCAGTGGTTCGACCCTTCCCATAGCCTGACTCCCATGCACATTTTGGTATCAACCCTATGGATCCAAGTTAAAAATTTAGTGTTGAGAATAATGAGGAATGATAGTTTCTGATTGGAGGTGTGATTAATTCTAAATTTTCCTCAAATAGTGATGCCTGCTATGATGGAATCATGATGAGAGATCAATCCTAAGATGAAAAGTGGTTAGAAACCATTTTTTAGAAAGGTATTGATCATTGATCAATACAGTTGTAGGATTTTTTTGCAGATTACAGTAGTAGCTGTGCATCAGGAAAAGATTTAGGAGGAAGTTTTCCCTCTATAAATTTTATGATTACATGAAATTTAGTTCAAAATAATGAATATTGTGTGTCTCATAATGTGATTCTAGGGTCTAATATGGGTTAAATATCACACTATCATGTGAATGGGCCCACAAACTTTGTCATGTAGGATTACCAACTCATCATGTACCTGATATATATGCTCAAGGAACCATGTGACGCCACACAAAATTTATACTGGTCTACAACCCTTTTACCCTTAGAAGAAAATAACATGGGAATATGGGGTACATGTAGAGTATCTCCATAGCCATGGAACACTATGCCACCTCTCTAAATATTATGTATTTGGATGGATCCACACTATGTGGAATGACATAACATGTTTATCTAGAAAAATTGGGATAACACATCAAGTGATCCTAGGACACACTGTGTACTATCCTTTGTCTTGGGATAGTTCTTTATGATGTGGATTTTCTCTACATAATTTCTCAATGGAGTTAGTATCTCACCCATTAGGACAAGGATCCTCCCAGAGAGTTCATATTTCACCAATGTGAGCAAGGGTTGAGATCCTCTACTTTCAGAATTTGATAAAGTCAATATTTCACCCATATTATTGGATAGGGACCCTATATCTATAGAGTTGTTATTTCACCCATTTATAGAGATTTAATTGGATAGGGATCCTCCTCTAGAGTAATTAGTTCACCCATATCCATGGGGAATGGATTCTACAGCATCATCTGAGGTAATGAACATGAATATTTTTGAGACTCTAGATCATATGTTTAGAATTACACTACTGAAAACTAAGGCTTTACCAATGGTTTGAAACCGTTGGTAAAGGCTGCCAAACCGTTAGTATACGATATACCAACGGTCTGGAAAACCCTTGTAAAGTAAGGCGTAGGGATAGACCATTACCAACGGTTGTAGTATAATTGTTGGGAAAGGCAGTGTAATCCTAGAGTTTCCCAATGGTTTAAATAACCGTTGGTATATAAGAGTATTCCCAACAGTTTGTAAAACCGTTGGCAATACTGGCAGTGTAATCCTAGTTTCCCAAAGGTTTAAATAACCATTGGTATATAGGATTATTCTATAATTTTCATGTTTTACCAATGGTTTACTAAAACCGTTGGTAAAAATATGTACAAAACTATACCAACGGTTTTAGTAATCTGTTGGTATAGTGTATTACCAGAATTTGGCAGACCAGCCGCCTATAATCTCGTCCACTCCTTCATACACTCTTAACAACAACAAAACCACTACACACTCAACTACATACACCTGCATACACTCTTAATAGTAATAAACACTTGCTATAGCACACAAAATCACATAAAAACAGGATACTCTTAATACATGGAATTCACCACAATTATAATCATGTATATGAACCCAATTAACCTATGCCATACAGAATTCATAATTGAATTCTCAATTGAATACATGCAGAATGAATTATGTAATGAATTATAAATTATGAATCAATAACACATACAAAATGATTTTTTTTTTCATATAGAATTCTGAATACGTTTGGTCAGTTTTCCATATACCAGTTGTTTTTACTTAAAATGATATCCATTTAAAACAAAATACATACACTTGGAGTGATACTGGCCACACCGTGCCCTGAATTGAGGTGGGGTTGACACATACATGTCATAGATGACTCATGAATCTTTTTCATAAAGTATCAACAAAATCTGAATGCGTTTGGTCGGTTTTCCGTATATCAATTGTTTTTTTCACTTAAAGTGTTTTCTATTTCAAATAAAGGTGAGACACTTTGAGTGGTGTCAGCCACACCGCACCTCAGATTGAGGAGGGGTTGACTCATACACGTCACATATGACCCATGGATCATTTTTCTAAAGTATCAACACAATCCTAATACGTTTGGTCGGTTTTCCATATGCCATTTGTTTTTACCTAAAATAATGTCCATTTTAAACAAAAGAGAGATAATTAGAGTGATAATGGCCACAAAACACCTCATATTGAGGCAGGTTTGACTTATTCACATCACATATGACCCATGGATCATTTTCCTAAAGTTTCAATAGAATTCGAATGCATTTGGTTGGTTTTCCTTATGTTAGTTGTTGTTTTCACTTAAAATAATGTCCATTTTAAACAAAAGAGAGACACTTTGAGTGGTTTCGGCCATACCGTGCCTTAAATTGAGGCGGGATTGAATAATACATATCACATATGACCCATGGATCATTGTCCTAAATTTTCAACATAATCCAAATGAATTTGGTCGGTTTTCCATATGTCAATTGTTGTTTTCACTTAAAATGATGTTCATTTTAAACAAAAGAGAGACATTTTGAGTGGTGTCGGCCACACCACACCTCAGATTGAGGCAGTGTTGACTTTTACACATACCAAATGACTTACGGATCGTTTTCCTAAAGTATCAACACAATTTGAATGCGTTTGGTTGGTTTTATGTATTCCAGTTGTTGTTTTCACTTAAAATCCTGTCCATTTCAAATAAAAGTGAGATAGTTTGAGTGGTGATGGACACACCGGCCCTAATATTGATGTGAGGTTGACTATTACACATCACATATGATCCATGTATTGTTTTTCTAAAGTTTCAATAGAATATGAATTCCTTTGGTCAGTTTTCCGTATGTTAGTTGTTGTATTCACTTAAAATGACGTCCTTTTGAAACAAAAGAGAGACACTTTGAGTGGTTCCAGCCACACCACGCCTCAGATTGAGGTAGGTTTGAATCTTATACATAAAAAATTACCCATGTATCATTTTACTAAAGTATCAACACAATATGAAGGAGTTTGATCAGTTTTCTGTATGCCAGTTGTTTTTACTTAAAAGAGTATCCATTTTAAACAAAAGAAAGACACTTTGAGTGGTACCGGATACACCGTGCCTCAGATTGAGGTGGGGTTGACTCATACATGTCAAAAATTACCCATGTATCTTTTTACTAAACTATCAATAGAATTAGAATGCATTTGGTCAGTTTTCTGTATGTCAGTTGTTGTTTTCACTTAAAATGTTGTCCATTTCAAATAAAAGTGAGACACTTTGAGTGGTTCCAGCCACACCACACCTCTAATTGAGGTAGGGTTGACTCTTAGACGTCAAAAATGATTCATGGATTGTTTTCCTAAAGTTTAAATAGAATATGAATGCATTTGGTCAGTTTTTCATATGTCAGTTGTTGTTTTCACTTAAAATGATGTCCATTTTAAACAAAAGAGAGACAATTTGAGTGGTGTCGGCCACACCGTGACTCTGATTGAGGTGGGGTTGACTCATACACATAAAAAATGACCCATGGATCATTTTAATAAAGTATAAACACAATCTGAATGCGTTTGGTTAGTTTTCCATATGCCAGTTGCTGTTTTCACTTAAAATCCTATCCATTTCAAATAAAAGTGAGATATTTTGAGTGGTTCTGGCCACACCGGCCCTTGGATTGAGGCAAAGTTGACTCTTACATGTCACATATGTCATAGGGATCATTTTCCTAAAGTTTCAACAGAATCAAAATGCCTTTGGTTAGTTTTCCGTATGTCAGTTTTTGTATTCACTTAAAATGATGTCCTTTTGAAACAAAAGAGAGACACTTTGAGTTTTTTTGGCCACACCGCACCTCTGATTGAGGAGGGATTGACTTGTACACGTCCAAAATGATCCATGTATTGTTTTCCTAAAGTATCCACACAATTATAATGCATTTAGTCAGTTTTACGTATGCCAGTTGTTTTTACTTAAAAGAGTATCCATTTTAAACAAAAAAGAGACACTTTGAGTGGTGTCAGCCACACCATGCCTCATATTGAGGCGGGGTTGTCTCATACACATTAGAAATGACCCATGGATCGTTTTCCTAAAGTATCAGCACAATTCGAATGCGTTTGGTCAGTTTTCTATATGCTAGTTGTTGTTTTCACTTTTAATCCTGTCCATTTCAAATAAAAGTGAGACAGTTTGAGTGGTGCTGGACACACTAGCCCTCGGATTGAGGCGGGGTTGACTCATACACATCAAATATGACCCATGTATTGTTTTCCTAAAGTTTTAACATAATTCGAATGCCTTTGGTCGGTTTTCTGTATGTCAGTTGTTGTATTCACTTAAAATGATGTACTTTTGAAACAATAGAGAGACACTTTGAGTGGTGTCTACCACACCACACCTCAGATTGAGGCCGGGTTGACTCTTACACGTCAAAAATGACCCATGGATCTTTTTCCTAAAGTATCAACAAAATACGAATGCGTTTCGTTAGTTTTCTATATGTCATTTGTTTTTACTTTAAGGAGTATCCATTTTAAACAAAAGAGAGACACTTTGAGTGGTGTCGACCACACCACACCTCGGATTGAGGTGGGGTTGACTCGTAAACGTTACAAATGACCCATGGATCATTTTAATAAAGTATAAACACAATCTGAATGTGTTTCGTCAGTTTTCTGTATACCAGTTGTTGTTTTCACTTAAAATCCTATCCATTTCAAATAAAAGTGAGACAGTTTGAGTGGTTCCAGCCACAAAGGCCCTTAGATTAAGTCGGGGTTGACTCATACACGTCACATATGAACCATGGATGGTTTTCATAAAGTTTCAATAGAATTAAAATTCCTTTGGTTGGTTTTCTGTATGTCAGTTGTTGTATTCACTTAAAATGATGTACTTTTAAAACAAAAGAGAGAAACTTTGAGTGGTACCGGCCACACCGTGCCTCAGATTGAGGCGGAGTTGACTCGTACACTTCAAAAATGACCCATAGATCATTTTACTAAAGTATCAAAACAATCCGAATGCATTTGGTCAGTTTTCTGTATGCCAGTTGTTTTTACTTAAAAGAGTATCCATTTAAAAAAAAAGAGAGACACTTTGAGTGGTGTCGAACACACCACGCCTCTAATTGAGTTGGGGTTGACTCGTACACGTCAAAAATGACTGATGGATCATTTTCCTAAATTATAAACACAATATGAATGCGTTTGGTCAGTTTTCCGCATGCCAGTTGTTGTTTTCACTTAAAATACTGTCCTTTTCAAATAAAAGTGAGACAATTTGAGTGGTGTCAGCCGCACTGACCCTCGGATTAAGGTGGGATTGACTCGTAAAAGTCAAATATGACCCATGGATCATTTTCCTAAAGTTTAAATAGAATCTGAATGCGTTTGGTTGGTTTTCCGTATGTCAGTTTTTGTATTCACTTAAAATGATGTCCATTTTAAACAAAAGAGAGACAATTTGAGAGGTATCAGCCACACCATGCCTTGGACTGAGGTGTGGTTGACTCATACACATCAAAAATGACCTATGAATCATTTTTATAAAGTATCAACATGATCATAATACGTTTGGTTAGTTTTCCATATGCCAGTTGTTGTTTTCACTTAAAATCCTGTCCATTTCAAATAAAAGTGAGACATTTTTAGTGGTGTCGGCCACACTGGCCCTCGGACTGAGGCGGGGTTGAATCGTACACATCACATATGACCCATGGATCTTTTTACTAAGGTTTCAATATAATCCAAATGCCTTTGGTCAGTTTTCTATATGTCAGTTGTTGTATTCACTTAAAATGATGTCCTTTTGAAACAAAAGAGAGACACTTTGAGTGGTTCCGACCACACCATGCCTCAGATTGAGTCGGGGTTGACTCATACACATCACAAGTGACCCATGTATCGTTTTACTAAAGTATCAACACAATCTGAATGCGTTTTTTTGGTTTTTCATATGCCAATTGTTTTTAGTTAAAAGAGTATGCATTTTAAACAAAAGAAAGACACTTTGAGTGGTACCAGCCACACCTTGCCTCAGATTGAGGCAGGGTTGACTCGTACACGTCAAAAATGACCTGTATATCCTTTTCCTAAAGTATCAATAGAATCTGAATGCATTTGGTCAGTTTTCTGTATGCCAGTTGTTGTTTTCACTTAAAATGTTGTCCATTTCAAAGAAAAGTGCGACACTTTGAGTGGTTACGGCCACACCACACCTCAGATTGAGGCGGGGTTGACTCATACATGTCAAAAATGACACATGGATCATTGTGTTGAAGTATCAACACAATCTGAATGTGTTTGGTCAGTTTTACATATTCCAGTTATTGTTTTCACTTAAAATGTTGTCCATTTCAAATAAAAGTGAGACACTTTGAGTGGTAACAGCCACACCATGCCTTGGATTGATGAGGGGTTGACTCATACATGTCAAAAATGATCCATGGATTGTTTTGTTGAAGTATCAACACAATATGAATGCGTTTGGTTGGTTTTCCGTATGCCAGTTGTTGTTTTCACTTAAAATGCTGTCCATTTCAAATAAAAGTGAGACACTTTGAGTGATACCGGCCACACCGTACCTCAGATTGAGGTGGGGTTGACTCATACATGTCACAAATGACCCATGGATCTTTTTCATAAAGTATCAAAAGAATCTGATTGTGTTTGGTTGGTTTTCCATATGTCAGTTTTTGTTTTCACTTAAAATGTTGTCCAATTCAAATAAAAGTGAAACACTTTGAGTGGTATCGGTCACACCGTGCCTCGGATTGAGGTGGTGTTGACTTGTACATGTCAAAAATGACTCATGGATCGTTGTGCGAAAGTATCAACACAATCTGAATCCACTTGGTCGGTTTCCCATATGTCAGTTGTTGTTTTCATTTAAAATGTTGTCCATTTCAAATAAAAGTGAGACACTTTGAGTGGTACCGGCTACACCGTGCCTCGGTTTGAGGCGAGGATGAATCATACATGTCACTTGGGTGTTTTGAGTGTCGTCAAGTGCGGATTGAAGATCCGGGTGAGTCTAATCCTCTTCTTTCTTCCTCTTTTCAATTAGGTTTTTTACTCTTCTCTCATCTTCTTCCGAAGATCTAAAACCCTCTTTTCCGTTGGGATTTTGGGTGAATATTGAAGAGAGATTAGATTGGGATCTGGGGTCCAGGGAGGAGGGTTGGGGGGGCTGTCCGGGGGGCTGTCTGGGGGGCTGTCCAGGGGCTTTCCGGGGAGCTATCCGGGGGGCTGTCCGGGGTCCAGGGAGGAGGGTGGGGGGGCTGTCTGGGGGGATATCCGGGGTCCAGGGAGGAGGGTGGGGGGGATGTCTGGGGTCCAAGAATAAGGTTGGTTAATGTATCTAAAACTCTATCTAGGTATCATACATTGAATTTCGACATGAATACGAACCGTCGCGGGGTGTCATCCAGGAGCAAGGACAAATCACGGCATTACCGCGGCGTGTTGGCCCGGTCCAGCGACATTGACAGGGTAGCATCTTCCGGCTATAAGTGAAGGGAGCTGGAGGAGGCGGGGAAACATTCTGGCCATCGTCTCCCTCCCCATTAACTATGGGTGTGTAATGTATCTAAAACTCTATCTAGGTATCATACATCGAATTCTGAGAGGACTGCGAACCGCCGCAGGGTGTCATCCGGGAGTAGGACCAAATCACGGCATTACCGCAGCGTGACCGTGGCGTGACCATGGCATGATTGCGGCGTGACCGCGGTGTGGCCACGACGTGACTGTGGTGTGACCGCGACGTGTTGTCCCGGTCCAGTGACATTCGCGGGGCATCATCTTCTGGCCAGTAGCGAAAGGAGTGGGAGGAGGCAGAGAAACATTCCAGCCGTCGCCTCCCTCCCCATTATCTATGGGTGGGTAATGTATCTAAAACTCTATCTAGGTATCATACATCGAATTACAACAAGACTGTGAACCGTCGCAGGGTGTCATATTGGATCAGGGCCAAATCACGACATTACCGTGGCGTGACCGCGGCGTGACCGCGGCGTGACCGCGGCGTGACCGCGGCGTGACTGTGGTGTGACTGTAGCGTGACTGCGGTGTGACCGCGGCGTGTTGGCCCGGTCCAGCGATATTCACGAGGCAACATCTTCCATCCAGGAGTGAAGGGAGCAGGAGGAAGCAGGGAAACATTCCATCCGTCGCCTCCCTCCCCATTAACTATGGATGGGTAATGTATCTAAAACTCTATCTAGGTATCATACATCGAATTCCAACAAGACTCTGAACTATCATGGCGTGACCGCGGCGTGACCGCGGCGTGACCGCAGCGTGACCGCAGCGTGACCGCAGCGTGACCGCGACATGTTGGCCCAGTCCAACGACATCTGTGGGGTAGCATCTTCTAGCCAGGATTCCAAATAAATCCTATGTAGTTTTCCTTCACATTATAGAAACCGATCTTATATTATAAAAAACAGACTCTAGATTCGGGGTTGTGGTATGATAAAGATATATATTTTATATTCGTTGTTTTTAGAAGTGGTACTAGGTAGTTGAAACTACTGATTGAGAGTCAAATTATGCAGGTGTATTACTTATCAATGGTATATGCATTTCTTAGAACTCTAATAATAAAACTTCAGTCACCTTGAGAAAAATAGAATTTGAGTGTGTTTTAACATCTCAGGATGCAACACAAATCTTATGGGAGAATTCATATATGTAAAAAATTAGATGTGCATCTAGGCCAGGCAAACACCCCAAATAGTGTTAAGATAAAGCTTATGATGGGGAGAACTAGAATCCTGACAGGTGTTAAACAATGACACCATCAGTGTTTTTAGATATATAGGATCGGGTAAACACCCAAAGGGGTGGCCAAGAGGCCATGAAAACACCTGAAATGGGTTTCGCCATAAGATAAGGTCACAACGGACATGATAGAACAAATCAACAATTTAATATGTTATAAAAAGGGATCATCAGAAGGTTGTAGTGAGCGTCACAATGACGTAATGTCTAAAGGGAAACGAAACAACGAAAAAGAATCATACACCCTAAACTATCACTGTGAGTTTTCAAAGACAGCGCACCTCCTTTGGAGGGGTTTTATTATAAAAACATGACTTTATTTATCAAATGAAACAATTATATTAAAGAACACTTATTCAATATATGCAATTCAATATAATTAAACAGAATTAAGAAATAAGCTAAATTCAATTTAAAGAATTGTTAAATTAAAGAGTCTACAAGAGGGACTCTACCTCAAGGTGGAACCAAGCCGTCCACTTCAGCTCTGAGAGCTTTCTAACTAAAAGCTGCTGCTCCTCCACTAGGTATACACACCTTAAAACACATGGAAGGACACCTAGACCCTATGCACACACCTGTATGGCCATGAGCATGTGCAAGGCGATCCTTGCACATATGCTTATATGAATATATCAGTCTCCACTCATCTGTGTATGTATTTATATATATATACATGGGTACACCTAGCCCCATACATGCATAATCACTACCATGGGTGACTATACACATAACGGGGGAACCCACATACATATACTTACTTACCTATGCACACACAGGCGAGTCGCCCTTGACTTGGCAACTCAAAACCAATGAGCAGGGATCAACACACTACACAAAGGATATTAAGAACCTTAAAACACATAAAGGACGCTACATAACCAGTGAGATACCAACCAATGGCATTAAAGCCTTACCTAGATTGGCAACAGAGAACCAAATCCACCAAACTAACACAAAACGATCCAACACCCTACAAAAAACATAATATGGAGTCAAAAACACTAAAGCCCCAAATACATGAGGTGCCAGACAAGTAGTAACCATAGAATCTTACCTCAGATCAAAGCCGGTGGACTGAATCAATCTGAACTCCTTCTGGAACCCTTCACAGAATATAACTACCCTATGTCCATAGAAATTAGTCAATGATCTAAGTGACCAATGCAATAAATAAAATAAAATAAAAACTAAACTAAAACATACCTGTCTCCTGTGACTATACCTGTCACTGCCCAACATATAAGTACCACAGCGCCCCATGGGTTAAATCATGTTCCTATAAGTAAAGGGGAAATAAATCAATGTTTCAAAATGATACTATCAAATAATAAATTCCTATTAATTAACAATTACTCTTCCTATTAATGGTATATAATCAATTTGTCCCGAGTTTCAACTTAGTTTGGTTTTGTTCGATACAAGAGATGAGGTCTTATTATTCTTGGTTTTTATGTTTACACTTGAGATATTTATTTAAAAGTTATGCATGTATTTGGAATTATTATATATGGTTTTAGTTCTTAGCCTATTTCCATGGGGCCTATCCACATGAATAATTCTTGGAATGTAGGGTTCAGTTGACATTTATGCGCTTTAATGCGATTGATGTCACTAACGATGAGGATTTAGATCAAGTAAAATATTACTAATAGGATTGGGCCTTGTAGTGATAGGTGTAGCAATTTTACATCTAGAGTTTGATGAGGAAATACTTATGAGGATGGATTGGAATCTTGGTAGGTTCTTAGAGTGGGATGGTCCCTCTGAGTATATAAAATGCATTATTAAAGGTTTTACTCCATTTAATTATTCAAGAGTTCAACTAAAGAGATGAAGAATGAGATTCTAGTGTGGGTATTGGGTATTGTCAGACATATTGGCATTATAATTCCAAGAGGCTTGGTGTGATTTAGCTTAGGATGGAACCTGGTTAGTGGGACAGGGTTATAATACATGATTTTGATGAGGTTTTTGACCGGATTATTGAGAATATAATGTAGATGGGTTCGACATGGTGTGCTTTTGTGACTAGAATAATCATAAGGTGAATAATCGTCTTTGTCTAGTTGGAAGATGAGATGTTCATTGAGGCATGGGATAATCCTCGAGAGATGAGTCTAGACTATGTGACTGAGAGGATAGACTAGGATAGGTTTGATAGGATTGGGTGAGTGGCCAACCCATGCGAGGATGATACGATGTTAGGAGACACTTGGAGACACTTGGGGTTATTTATGATATCTCAGGGAGACACTTGGGGTTATTTCATGACTCCAACATACTCTAGAAATGTTCCCACACAATGTTTTAGAAAAAACATTCCATATCATGGAAGACCCTAAGGCTCCTCTATCTTCCAATGTTTCCTCACAATGACACCTCATGGTATTACAATATACAAGTGATCTATGTTAACTAGTCATGATAGCATCACTACCCTCCGTCCATAGAAAGAAGTAAAATACCTAAGTGGGCAATGAGATAAAGAAAATAAAATAAAAACTAAACAAAAACATACCTGTATCCTGTGACTATACATGTCACCGTTCAATATATAAGAACCACACCGCCCCATGGGTCAAATCATGTTCCTGCAAGCAAGGGGGAAACAGTTCCATTTAATAATCTCTTCATTTTTAATTATGTTCTTTATATAGCATGTTGTTGGAAACACCATACTAGTACACTTATCCATTGAATATGAACCTATGCTACATTAGTTTAGTTGAAGATTGTGCACATAACCATCTTTACTATGGAAAGAACCTCAGAGGGACCACAATCAATGTTTATTAGTTGATCCTACTCTTGAACCTGATTGGGCACTAGTCCATGAACCAGATGGTCTAATTGGTCATGAGGGTGTAAAACATTTCATTATACTATACTAAGAATAAAGGTTTTGGTATCTTTTCTACCAGAAATGGGAATTTTTCAAGGATTGAATGCCAATCTACTTCAGTTCCTAAGTTAATGGCCCCTTAACTATCTGTAGATGTCAAGGGGTGTCTCCCATTGGTGTCTTGTGGTGTGTAGTGTCTATCTATGATTTCTGTGGTTCTTCCGTATTGTGGGAAATGTGTATTGCATGGCCAATTTAATAAATACATTAGTCAATAGGAAAATACACCCATATTCAATAGAGATATACCCACTTTTGATAGATAATACCATCCAAATAACCAACTCAGAAATCCAAGACAAAAATTTTACTTTACCAATTCCAATTACATAATATATGCAGCACCAACTTATGTTTTATGAACCAATAAATTAAAGGGAAAGAAACTCCTCACAACAACCCATAAAATCTCATATAGCATCATCACTTCCAATTAACCAATATCATTACACATCTTAATGACGATACAACCTCATCACATATATATCATGATTAACAAAAAAATCCAACAGAGTATAAGGTCTAATAGGAGTCTATAGAGGAAAATATAAGGTTTTTAAAAAATCATGAATGTTTTGTTGAATGCACTATTTGAATGAATGGAATACAACCTGTGAATATAACCCTATATTTCTGGAAGACTTTATTTCGAAAAAATTTACAATTTACCCAATAATTCACCACACCTTGAGTTGGTTACTACCCAAAACTCTAGAAAATTCACGATTAATATGAATGGTTATCCTAAATATGAACCTAACAATGAATTCCTTGTTGCCTCATTTTTTAAAAAAGAAGACAAATTCTTACCTGGAAGTACCCATCAAAAACCCTGGAGGGAGGAGAGAGAGCCGAGAGAGGGGGACGTCCCGCGGGGTGTTCGACCATGGGGGGTCTTGCACACGACTGGAGAGGGGGACAGGGGACGTCGGAGGAGGATATTGTGCCAAGAGGGGAGGGGGATGTAGCCAAGAGAGGGAGACGAGAGGGGAGGGGGGAAAATCACCAAGATTATAGAGGGGAGGGGGACATCATCATTGTAGAAGGATCCGAGAGGGGAAGGGGAACGTCACCGAAGGATGAGGAGGGGGGCCGGGAGGTGGAGGCAGAGGCCGGGAGGGAGAGGTGGAGGCCAGAAGGTGGAGGCGGAGGCTGATAGGAGGTCAAGGTCGGGGAGGGGAGGAGTGCGCGAGGATGAAATGTCACGAGGGAGCCCTAAATTGGGTATATTTTTTCCCAATGGTTAATAAAAACCATGAGTAATAGTTTTCTTTCCCAATTGTTTTCTTAAAATGTTGGGAAAACCCAACATATAACAGCCTATGCCAACAGTTTACTAGAACCATTGGTATAACTTCTTTTTCCCAATGGGTTTTCTAAACCGTTGGGAACAAAGTGTTGGTATAGGCTGGATTTCTAGTAGTGTTCATAGTTTTTGGTTGGATATTAATTTTTGAATGTACTTTGGGACTTGAGTACCTCCTATGATAATATCGGGGTTTTTCTTTTTAATTTTCCCTCTTGTTTATGGTTTTGAGCTGACTATTTCTTTTGATTCTTTACTAAATATTGATTTTGGGGTCTCCTAATGGGTATGTATATATTAACCCCTATATGGTATATGCCCCCATGTATCATGTCTTATATAGATGATAATATATTTGATAGGGATCTAGGGGAACCCAGTGTGGGTGGTGCTTAATTGAGCTTAGAGGCTATAGTAGCATGGATACTGATGGACAAGTGGTTTCATTCTAAGAATATTTTACCTCTTGTCGTCAGGTTAGGCCTACCTGCTATTTTTTGGAGCTAAATTTTTCCTCTTTACTTTGACTATGTATTATCATATTTGGTTGTGGAATATTAGAGGTTGTTCCTACATTAATTATTCCAATTGTTTAAATTCCAATTTACCTTAGAGTGTATGGAGATATGCATGCATTTGTAAAGGTAGATTAGGATAAGGCCTACCATATGTGTGATATTCCTACTCATTTCTAGTCATTATCCCTTGGCCTTTTAGAGGAAGGATTCAAGTGGAACTCTTGAATTATCATTGTCCAGGAGGGCCCTGGTGGATCGGGTCAAGTCAATAAATATATGACAAGTTATATTGGATTAAAGTTAAGGAATATCTTTATTTCATAAGAGATTTATAAATGAAACTTGGTTTCAAAATAGTTTCTTGAAAATGGTTTAAATTTTGTGATTTTTCACTTGAAACCATAGGCCTTGTTGTAAATTTTGTTTAGAAATGGAATTTCATAAAATAAGATACACCCTTGATCTAAGCCCCATTATCTTAGGCATTGGAGAAGATTTTCCATCTCAAGAGAGTAAATTTATTATTATTTTATGCTTATATAAATGGGATGGTGATCTTATTTAATAAGGAATTATAGGGGTTGGATGAGAAATTGACATTGAGATTCATTGATATGAGTTCTGTTATTGATATATGATTAATGTTTAATAAATCTAACCCCACCACTAGTAGCTAAGTTCATGGGAAACTTGGGTGCTTAGGTAAGGAACCCAGGACAAGTACCACTAACCATTAAACCAATGTCCCTATCCTTGGACTACTTAACTAACTATAACACTACTATGACTTAGATGTGAGTTTATTTCTAGGAATCAACATAACTCTCCCTAATTTCTCAGATGCAGATTGATATGATTGAATTTGAACACAATAATGTATGAAAATCTTAGTGTGCCTTAAAATTAGCTCTATTAGGGATTATCCAATGATTCTTATTTTGAAATGTGTCTTTACATGATTATGTATACTTTAATCAGTTTCTACCTTACTGTAATATTTTGATTATGATGTTGCTTTAATTTCATTCACTATTTTCCATAATTCATGCCACTTGATTTTTATCTCTTCCTATGGTACAATATTAATATATCCTTATGTTATTGTTTCTTATTAATAATTTTCATGTTATTGTTTATACTTTAAATACTTGATTAAAATGGTTTCTTATTTCAATTTTCAACTGTTTATGTTTACTTTTAATTTTTATTCATTATTTGGTTGTTTTTGGGTTCCTATTTATAATCTTTTTAAAAGTAGTTTGAAAATGTTTTGTAAGGAAATTTTTTAAATGGTTTCTTATGAAATAATTTAATTATTTTTCCTTAAAGCACTATTAGGTTTTGAAATAGGAAATGATTATGTTTATGTGTTAATTTTCCTATATTATTAAAATAAAAACATTACTTTCTTTATCATATTTCAAACTAGAATTTATGGAAATTTTAAAAAGGAAATATATAGACTCTTAGAAGAAATCCTTCTAGAATTTTTTTCCCACACCCTACTTATACCACTTGATATCAATATATTTGATGGATTATTAAAGGTTTAGGTTCAATATTTTTGGGAAGTTTCTCTATTAAACTCTTCTCTTTAGTCGCTCATGGAGTGTATTCATCTTGGGGAGTTAGAGAGTGACTTTGAGTCATAAGAAAATTGTTATATTGGTATTTATGATCTTTTTGTTAATTTTGGACCTAGTTTATACTGAAAAATTCAACCTTTCATGTATTTATTAAGGTCTTTTATTAGTTTTATTTTATTCTTCTTTGGGTTGTGTAGAGTATTTATGTTGGATGTTTATATTGATTCATGCCTTGTTTGGTTTGACATATATTCCAAACTAATTTTTTTTATTATATATGGAAGTTAAATGTATGGAAGTAAAATACAAGATTCTTAAAAAGCATCTATGGCATTTTTATTTATATTTATTGGAAAAAATCATTCCCAAGAGCATTACTTAGATGGCCATACACTAGTTATTACCCTGTGGGGATCGATAATTCTATTTAGGCCTTATCATGGGCCAACTCAGGTATTGGGATTAGGGGTATCCCATGTTTTTTCATGACATAAAATCTATAAAAATTATTATTTACAAAAAAGAAAGAGTAAATAAATAAAAATATAGTAATTCCATAAAAATAATTCTTAAATGATATAACTTAAAAAGAAAAATATTTTTAAATTTTAATAATATATGTTTTAGCTTATTTAGTAATGTATTAATTATTATATTAATATTTATTTATCTAATTTTGTAACATATTTTTTTTAAAATACATATATTAATTAATTATAAACCATATAAAAATTACTAGTTATAAATAATATAAATTTAACAACTCACAGAAAAAATAAATACTATTTTTTTTTTCAAAATAAAATGGTTTTTCCTTGTAATATATGATTTTATTTAAATCTTAAATTTCTAATATTTTTAATTTTAATGTAATAAAATTTAATTATTTCTTATAATAAACAATTAAAAATTTTATTAGGGAGAATTTTTGGGATTTTTTACAAAATTATATTTTTTGATTAATAATTAAAAATATAGTTTTTACAAATACTATAATATTTATTGAATCATCATGATATAAATATGACTTAAAATTTTATATAATCTTTAACATTACTTAAAATTTACTTAAAGAGTAAAATAATTCATTTAAAATTAATAATTTTAATTTATAAATAAATATTTGAAATTTTGAAACCTCCATTAGATTTTTCCTAATAAAAAACTACATTTATTATTTACCTTTAATTAAGTATTTATAAGATTATATTTAGTCTTGATAGGTTTTAATGTGAAATAAATATATTTTTTATTCATGGACCAATAAAAGTCAAATTAGTCAACACTTTTTATAGTATTTCTCTAAAATGACAAAATAATCAATATGTTATTCTAAAATACCCATCCCCTTTGGCTATATAAACACCCTTAATCCACCTCTTTCTACTCACTTTCATAATTAATTATATGAAAATATATATTACCAAATCTCCCTATAAGCTCCCCTATACATATCCTTAATCCCCTTGTGTGACCAAAATTCCTTCCCCCAAAGGTGTTAGGCTGAATCCAATGGATGAAACTCAAAGTGTGAGGTAAGAGTTTTAAAACCCTTGATTTCATTTTAATTATCCCCTTACCCATTATATGACTTTAATTAATCATTAAAAGTAATTATATAATTGATTATTTAATATATTTTAATGTTTTTATAGAAATTTTATATCAATTGGTTTACCAATTCCTTTTCAAACCCTCTTAAATACAACATTTCACCCATTGAAGTTTTATACCACCTAAGTGAATGATGATATTTTATTTTTCACTTAATTACTTTCATATCTATTCTTTATTTTTTTTATTATTGAATATGACATAATAATAATATAAAATAATATCTATGATTCTATAATTATAAAATAGGAATAGAAATAATGATATCAAATGTAAACAATATTATTCACTTTTAATTGTAAAAAAAAAGTTTACCGAGGAAGATTCGATGAATTTTAACCATCTATAAGTCCATTCAACTCCATAAATTATGTAATGATATAAAACATACTTAATAAATCTTATTTATATTATGGAACCTTTTTATAGTTCCCTTTTACCATTTCCACTACATCAAATAGGTTTTGGAACCATGGACCGAACAACATCAAAATAGACAACGTGAATAATATAAATTTAAAAAATAAATAAAACATAATAAAAATATATTATAAGATAGTAAAGAGATATAATTTTTTTAAGGAATATGTTAATTTATATAGATTTAATATTCATAATTTCAATGGTGTCTTAGAAGCATGTATGGACTTGATGCAAGGGTTCTTTTCTTGTTCTTTCTTACTGTTTCTCATTTCGGAAAATATGCTTTCTATCTTGCCGTTTATCCTTGTATTCATATTTATAACCTTTTAATATTCTTAATTTATTCCCTTTATTATTTAACTTTATTTTTTTTATTTTTTCTGGATATAAATTTAATCAATTTTTCCTTTTTATCATTTTCTCAAGTTAAACCTTACAAATATTATTAGAGAATCATTTTTAGTTTTTCTCTATTTTCCCCAAATTCTTATTATGTTGTTTTGATTTTATAAAGGTTACTTTATATCTATTAAATTAAAACAAAACCCTCATTTTTATTATTAAATATGTTGTTTTATTTTTAGTTTTATGGAAACACTATCCTCTTACCCCATTTAATGACTATTTTCCCTTTTCTTAAAAGTTTAATTGAAGATTTTTATTTCATTACTTTTCTTCATATTTTCATGTGATATTTCAATCACTTTGATATCTATTTTTATTTTAAATTATCCTTTATTTAATAATTAATGTATAAGATTCTTTAATCCCTTATTTTCATTGGATTCTACATGATACCTTGATGTTTAATGATTTATAGAAATATTATGTTACCTATTTCTTTTTCATGGGATTATTTCTTGTTTATAATTTCTGTATGATTCCTTTATATATAAAAATCATATGAATTATGTATTATGATAATGTGTGATTCTGGGATTATATATCCCCCAATCTATTTGGTAATTATTTCATCTCATGAGATAATATATATGATGTGTGGGTAGTGAACCTATCAATTTATTATATGATTTCTTCACTATGAGCCTTGAATTATTACATGATTAATGTTTTTCCACATTCTTATGATTCTCAGGATTAACAGGATCTTATCAAATGTTGTATTTTTTCCATGTTTCTATGTGATGGTTTATAAACCTTCACTTTATTGATCCCATGTTATGATTATTGGCTCTATTTCTATCTCATCATTTGAATGTCATATTTTACACCCTTACCAATCTTTATAACTCACCCCTTTATTTAAATATATCTCCAGGTTATCCCATATAGTAATAAGAGTTCAATGAGCTCTAGGATAAAGTTATTAATATGGAAATAAATGACTATGTTATTATTTTTTATATGTTTATGATGTACCAAATTTTCCTAATAGGTTGTACCTCAATTTTTCTAGGATTATTTTAGGGATAATTGTGTTAATAATGATGTAATGATATGTGTATGAAATGAAATTTATTATAGTTGGTATGAGAGCAAGGTATAAATATTTTTAGGTATTGATTTATAGAACCTAATAGGAACTATTCCCTAAATAACTTATATTTACAAATATAAATTCATGATTTAGGATATAAAAATTATAATTGGGTTATTATTTTTGTGTTCCTAATTTTCTTTTTTTTATACTTACTAATTATAATATTCTCATACCTAAATTTATTTGGGTTTTATTAAATATTTAGAACAAGAATCACATGTATAAGTGTAATTTAATTATCCATATTTAAACTTTATTTGTATTCTTTTATTATAGCTCCACATATTCATTCATATCATATAAGTTCTATAAAATATTTAAACACCACCTCAAAACATGGAAGTAGAGCTAGTAGTGAAAACATCAAGCAGTGAAATCATTATATCTAAAGTATATAACTCTTCCCAAATTAAATTTTGAGGGAATAATATTTCTATAAATTTAGTTATTCTTTATTTTGTAAAATTTAATGTTATATCAGAAATGTATTGGTTTCCCCTACAAATAGAAACTATCAATTTATAGGTGAGATAAATTGATTTCCACATCCAAACCCATCTTCCAATAATATAAAAATTCAAGGGCAATTAAAAAACTTCTTTGGTAACTCCTTCTCAAGAATGGATATTATTTCATTATAATGAATCATATCTTTATTAAATGATCAAGTAATAGGAAATTATTTTCCTTGAATACATTACCATGGTTAGAGAATATGTTTTTGTATTCCCTAAAGTATTGATTGATCTTCCTCATGATCGATAAGTCTATTTTTCTATAGAACTTATTCTTTAATATCTACCCATATCAAAGTCTACCCATATAATTACTTCATTAATATAGAATTATTAAAGAATAAAATACAAGAAAACATCGAAAGGGATTTTATATTCCCTAGTACTTCTCCAAGAGGTTCCCTGGTCATCTTTTTTAAAAATAAGGATGGATTAATGCATTTATACATTGATTATCATGAACTTAACTAGATCATGATAAAAAAGAACCCTCTACCTCAGATTTATCACTCATTATATGAACTATATAACGATCAATATTTATCAAAGATTTATCTTTGAATTGGATATCATAAATTATTGGTTAAAAAATAGGATATTCCCAAGGATACCATCTATACAAGATACATACACTATGAGTTCATAGTAATTACATTTATACTAACTAATACTTTTGAAATATTCATGGAATTGATGAATAGAGTCTTTAGGGATTACTAGAACAATATTCATGGGCATGATAAAATATTATTAAAATATAGGGTTTTAATATATATATATATATATATATATATATATAGTATAGGGGAAACCATTGTTGTCTCTAGAGGGGTTTAAAAATTCATCTATCATTATTAGTTACAAAGAGGTGATTTTTTATGGTTTAGATTTAGGGACTTTGAAAATAGTAAAAAAAAAGAGTTTATAAAAATATATAAAATGTGATTGGTCTAGGGTTGGATTACCACTTGAAATGTAATACTAGTCTTTAAAATAGTTCACTCTTCTTCTTATTAATTGAAAAACAAAGGAATCCACAATTACTTTATCAATAGCCCTAGGTTGAATGAAATGGTGAGGATTAATCTTCTAGTAATCTCTACTTGATCATACAAAATTTATATGTATATAAAAAGGTATAAGTGGAATATTAACATTAAACAACTCCACAAATACTCAGGAAAATACAAATAAAGTTTTGGGGTTCCTAAGCACTTCAATATCTTCTACAAACATATCAACAATCACTGAATACTCTCTTTGCATAAAATATAAACTAAAGAAAGTAGAGGGATATATTTTATTTTTAACCAAGGTAGTAAAAAAATAACATTAATAATAAACTTGAACACAATAAAACTATTTTTTATTATCATACTAATGAATATTGAAATCAATTAATCTAAAGATATTTTTAATTCATTAATAGCAGAAAATCAAGAATTAAATTTTGGTTCACCTTAAACTTCATCATTCATAAAAAGTTTCTTACCCTTATTTTTAGAGGAAACAATAGTTGGAAGATAATATAAAAAAATTATAGTAATAGAAGAAAACATAAAATAAATCTCAGAAAAATCAAATATCAACAACACACAAAAACCCCTTTCCTAATCAGACTCCTCTACATTTTATTTATTATTTATTTCTTACTTTTTCCTTGTTCAAATCCCATTATATTATCTCATTTTAATTAAAATATCCTCCTGATATTTCTATATTCCTTTAAAACAACTTATTTTATATCCTTTTTCCCTGCATCAATCAATATTAGGATCTTGAGATCTTTACTATTAAATGATTTAATGATATTTTCCCAAATACCTATTTCATTATATAGGATCCACATGGTATTATAATATCTCCATAATTTTTATTTCCTCTAAATATCTAAAATAATAATCCCCCTACACACACATACAGTATGCCTGAATCTAAATTTTTTTGATGGAATGATTCTTATAAAATTAAGGAATGTCTCTTTCATTCAATACCTTTACCAAATTTTTTAATGTAGAGTGAAATTGAATCTTATGAAATGAGTATTGAATCTTATTTCTTCCTATAATAGTTTTATAATTTTCAAATTTCTAATTAAATATTTCAAATGAATCTTACACAAGTCCAAAATTCCACTTTGTAGCTCAGATAACTCTTCCATCTCTTACAGATGACCCCTAAAAAGTGAAAAGTTACTTTTAAGAAATGGATATTTACTCTTATAAAATTAAATGAAACTTGGGATTAGTCTCCAATAGAAAATGGAAATTCTCATATGTTTCTAAGGTCCTTATCTGAATGACCTTTAAAAAGTAAAACGACTCTTAAAAATAGAAGAATGGATTTTATGAATAAAAGATTCACTCTTATGGAATATATATTTTTCAATTTTTCAAGTAGAAATATAAAAGCAATATTAATAAATTTATGGAGTTTCTTAATGACTCTTAGGAAAGGGAAAATGTATATTATGAATTCCCAAACTTGGCCAAATATTCAACGTAGAGTTAAAAAATTACTCTTATGAATCTCATGGAATTTGAAAAAATCTCTACTAGTAGATAATTCAATGATTATTACATGGAGTATAATCTTGGAAGAATGACTCATTATAATCCATACATAGAAAAATTTCTTCAATTATAAAACTATATTATTCCTCATAGACTTATCTAGTTTTTTCCTTTACTGTAGAAGACATATTTACCCTTTAAATTTGTATCCAACTTATTCACCTCCGTAATAAATAAATAAATAAATATCAATATCTAACCATAAATTTTATTTAAAAATTTAAATAAATAAATTAGATCCAATTTTTTCCATTTTAAGTAATATTCACTAAATCTAATGTAATGCCATTTTAATCTCAAAACATCCTAGAAATTGGTGAATTATTAAATGTGAGGGAATGAAATGTATAGAATAAAAAAAATTTATAATTCATTAACCACCTCTTTAAATTCACTCATATTTGATCCTTCGACTCAAAAAAGAGTTAACATCAAAGAAATTATCGAAAAAAATCCAAAATAACATCCCATGTGATTTCCCGTTTTGACATCTATGTCATTAAACTCATCATGCATCTTAAATATTCTTATTTCTATTTCCTCCATGAATTATATTAAATTAATTTATATTTTTTTCCAATTATTAAATAATTATTTATACCTAACATCATTAAATTATTCCATATAACACTCAAGTATCAATTTAATAAAAACAATTTATCATTACAAGCTCATGCATGGGTCACCATAGGCTTATTGAATTTATAAATATATATACAATGATTCATGCACTATTTCTAATCATGAGGAGATTTTAGGGATATTTCATGGTTATGGATTTTTAGGTTATGATGTGATAAAATTATAAGGAAAGGTATAATATTAGGCTCTATTTGAAGCATAATACATGATTTATAGTTTTTACCTCATAATGGAAACATAAATCACTCTCCCTTGTAGTAACTCACTCCAATACCATTAAATTTAAAAGGAAAGATAAAAAATTCAACACTTAGGAGGTATTATAAATTTTCATATCAATTTAATTCAATAAAATTGTTTCTATTTTTTCATTTCTACTTAGATTTTACTTCATTATGGCAGAGATGAATCTTGGATTTTCAAGAAACTATGTTAACTTTATCACCCCATTTAAAAAGATATTGTCCTTCAATTTTGATCAACATTTATAATTTTTCAAATAACTTATCATAAATTCTTTACATATTTTATTGGAATATATTTCATATAACAAAAAATAGTATATTATATTTCTCATACAGCTTCAATTCGGATCAGATAACTCCCTCCACCCCCACTTGAGTACAGATTTGATGATGCATTAACTTCTAGATCAAGGTAGTAAGAAATTATGGTCTTGAAATGAGGCTATCTAATAATATAATTTGATATTTATGGTGGGTACAAGGTTTAAATTTCATGGTAGGAAAAAACAGAAGTTCATTGAAAAATGATATTTTTAACCAAAATAATTCATTGGTCACTTATATAATATATAGGTCCTAAATGATCCAAGGTTTTTAATAGAATACTTAAAACCATTTGGTCATTCAAACACATCTTAGTTCTTGAAAGAAATGATTTAATTCTGAAGAATATGTAAAAAATGGTTTAGAATCTCCTCAGTTAGGTGATTTTAACATAGGGTAGTATGTCATAGAATATGATTCAAAAATTAGCTGGATTTTCCTAAGATTCCTAAACTTTGAATTTTAAAGTAGGTTAATTTTATTATTTATCTTAATCTAGTTCATCAGTAAAATCAGTTTCTCAAAATTAAAAAGGTTTCAAAATTTTTAAGGCTATTCAAATTGAGATTATATAGTTTCAAAATAGTCGAAAAATAAAAATGAAATACATATATATTTGAAAATGAAAAATAGAAATTTTAAATCATTAAAACTAAAAATGTTCCCCCACACACTTGAATGATGAAGTTACCTCAATTAATTATAATAGATATGGTAGTTTTAGTAGATTATAAATAAGGATAACAATCATCAAGTGTTAAAGAAAGGTGAAACTTAATGCTTTTTTTAGTAGACTGTAACATCTAATTACCATATTTAAGGTACTTTTATCACTTGGTTTGGATCATATTTTGTTTGGAACTCATTTTAGGTTATTTATAGAGTTTTATTGTATGATTTTGGAAGTTTCTGGTTCTATTCATGGTGGGAACATGGATATTAAAAACAATGATAGTCATCCCAAGAAACCATGTACCTTGTTTTGATGTTCTGGAGGGCGCGTACTGCTAGTATTAACTGTGAAACCTACCCCTAAAACTATGTGGCATGAGAAAATTTAGATAATATGATCCTCCCATGGTTTTTCAAAATCTATGTATAAACTATAAAACTATCTCCATAATCCTAATATGATCACACAATTAGGTGCATGGTTTGTATTAATCATACAGCCCACCCCAGGAAACCATGCAATGGAAATTTAATTCTCCAAAATTCTTAATTAAAGTCACAAATCCACCGTTTTAAATTCTAATCACCTCCCATTCAAACCTAAAACGATCCTTCATATTTTGGAGTCTCTCTATAGAGGATTTTGGATCCTCTAACCCCAACTCTTCAAGTACCGAAGTGTCAGTGGATGCATTGGATCTCATATGATAAGTGTAATCTCTTTGATTTGGAATTATCCTTTCTTCCTTTCTCTCATTCTTTGGGAGTGACATATCCTTATGTTATTTATGGATCTAAATCTTTCTTTCTTGATTTATGGAACTAAGACTCCCCCTGGACCATTCTATCCTTAGAATCTTCATTAGTAAATCCCTTGTTGGGGTGTTGATGATGTCATGATTTGTGGTTGGTGGTTCCATAAGGATTTTCCCTACACTTGAAACCTTTGTTTATTACATCATTTAAAATAAATCTTTAATTTATTTCCAGTGCTTGAATAGATAATATTTTCAAATTTATTTAAAAAAGTCATGAAATTGTGAAATAAACCCCTTTTTCAAAGGATTTGAAAATATTGGGTGGATTTTGAGGAACGATAGCTTGAAATGAAAAGTGATTTGAAAAATGATGTAATATTAACTCATAAGAAAAATCGATTCAATGAAATATGATTTTGGAATAATTGAACCAGATAAAAAACCTATGATTTGGTTTTGAATTTGAAATGGCATGTTAAAACTTAAAATTGGGAATTGAAATGTGAATGATGAATTGAATTGGAAAGAATTATTTTCCATTGATATATTTATTTATTGATTTAAATCATATGTGATACATAGTAGTTATTAGGTGGCTAGGATTATCACACTAGTACTATGATCCCCTATTAAGGGATTGATAATGAAAACTCGAACAAAACTAAATTCAGCATGATTTTCCCTAACGGGGTGTTGATTGATTCTATCATAATGATCAGATATTTAGGGATATGTGCATACTTTGAGAAATGATTGATTGATTAGGAAGTTCAAGGATTCTATATCCAGGAACTAGTAAACCTTAGGGTATATAACCATGGTTCCTTATTTTTATTTTATTATTACATACTAGTGTTTATTGAATTGTAATAATCATTTCCTTTTATTTTAGGAAAATTTTCATTTATGCTTATTTTTGAAAAACTTTTCATCTACTTGATTTTAATTCTTGTTTGAGAGAAAATGTGAAAATTATTTTCCATGCCTTACTTTTAATTAAATTAAATTATAAATGTTTTATTTGTTATGGAACTACTTGTGGAACATTTGGTGATATCCTACTGGCCTATTTTTCTCACACCCTACCTTTTCCTTTAACCATTTTAGATTATGTATTTCCAAGTCTAGTAAAAGGTAAATCATCACCTATAGGTGGTGAGTAGGATTGACTAACATGACCTTAGGTGATGGTGATGACTGGTGTAGCTATGATCCACTCATTACACAAAAATTTTGTGACTTTTTCTAGATTAATAATGTTTATTTTATTAGATGAATCACCATTTTGGAATCTTTATCCTTCTTCTTGGGGTTTTTTCTCCGTAAGGAGGGTTTAAAATACTAATTTTTAACTGATTTGTCTTCCACTTGTGGAGAAATCATTCCCCATGGCCCTTTTTTGATTCACAAGAACTTGGTTCCATCTCATGGGGATCAAGAATCCCATTTAGGTTTTTTTAGTGTCATCTCAGGTACTGATGTACCAGGTTATTTAGGTTTCCTCATGAAATAGGTAGGTCAGAGGAGTGTAATATACACTAATTGTGCTTATAATAGATTTACCAAGTACTTCTTCAACCTCCATCTTATGATAGTGAATGGGTTATTTTCTACTTATTTAATGATCTTCATACCACAAAATGGGTATTCATTACTAACTATAAAAGGTAATTCCCATCTAGAATTATAATTATTTGTAATTAACTTCATTTTTTAGTTTTATAGGATCACTTGGTGTACCTAATGTAAGTATTTTTGTTAAATTAACTTGTCTTGGGTCACTCTAGATATTTAATTTTAAATCTAAGTGTTTTAAAAATCTTCTCTCTTTATTTCATCCATTTCTTATAACTACAGTCCTGTCTATTTCCTAACCTTATCCAAATACAAATTCACTTCACTGACTACCTAGTAAGATTTAGGATCCATCTCTATTGATATGTGATAGATTATATCATACATCAACCAATATGGAATCATTACAATTAGATTATTTTAGTATTTTATAATGGCCCATTTGGTATCTTATAACATTTGGATCCAATCCTTCCTATTGGAATTCAAAATATTATAAAAAATACCCTTTATCTATTTGTTTGAAACCTCATCTTATTTATTTGATTTTATGTGGTAAGGGGTGGATGTATTGTGTTTTAATCCATACTTTCTCATTAGATCTTCCAGGTTCTTATTGCAGAAGTTGGTTTCTTGTTCACTAATGATTTCCATTAGAACTCTAAAGCAAGAAAAGATATTAGTCCTAAAAAAAGAACAATCAACATTAGTATCATCAGTTTTGGTGGATTTAGATTCCCAAAACTTGAATAATATTCCAATTATGATAGGATGTATAAATTTCCATATAATAAGGTAATAGGTCCCATGAAGCCTATACACAAAATGCCAAAGATTTTAAAAAATATGTTTGGTTTTAGGGGAATTTCATGTATTTTGGATTTGTTACCAGTGAAATCGAATTGTTCACATCTTTTATAAAATTCATTAGAATATTTAAATAGTGTGGGATAATATTTACGTGATTTTAAAACCTTCCTAGTTTTCCATTGAGGTCCAAAATGGTCTCAAAAGCTAATATATAGAGGAATTCTAATATATATTATGCCTCACTATCAGGAAAATATATTTTAATCATTTTATAATTATATATTTTCTAAAGATATGGGTCATCCTAGATATAAAACCTAATTCATATTTGAACCTAATAATTTTTTATGGATTCATATGAGATAGAACTTGAGAAGTTAGTAAAATTTTTATCATGTTAGTATTACATTATACTTATACTTCAACCAAGTATAGTTGTTCTCTTGGAATGGAATCATTGGATGGTTTTATATCACGAATTTACACTTTGGAAGTGTGAGAAAGCCATGTATAGTGGTCTTCCACTTGTTTTTTAGCTCATATCTTATCCTGTATTTCTAAATCAAACTCTTAGAGCAGTAATATCAATATAACTAACCTTGGTTGTCACGAAACAGCCCGAGTCGACCTTGAACCGGTCACCCAGGCCTGCCCGTGACAAGTCCCGAGAGGCGTTCCCGATCCTCCTGGGATGTCTACAAGCACCAAGGAAATCAATAGAGTACACAAGGTAACTATTTCTCCCATATATATACAATAAAACAAATAGAAGAAAGAAATAGACAACCCCAAATAAATGCATATAAAAATTTAACTGAACATTATTTGTACATGAAGCTGAAAGTACAACTAAAACAAAAACTCAACTGAACAAACCTGATAAACTAATAACTCCATGTGAACCCTCTGGTCACTCTCCAACACAATGATCCCACATCACCCTAGGAAATAAAACTCAAGCTAAAACCTACACAAGGGATAAAAACAGAAGAAGACTATAGGCGTGAGTATTAAAACTCAGTAGGTTAGCCCAATATTCTCTTCCCAATGTATATAATTTAAAATAAAAGAAACATAAATTTCAAGTTTTAAATAAAATTATAAAGATATGTTTTCCGAATGAGGTTCCATGCTATAAAAACAATTTCCAGACAAAAACTTGCATGTTTTATAAACAAGAATGCTAGTAACAATTTTCCAAGAGGTGCAACTTCAAAATGAAAATAGTTTTCAAGAGGGTTACTTTAAAGAATATACACTTTTGAATAAATCACACACACTACTGAATTTAACATCCAAACACACTGTATGTCGATAGTGAGTACAAAATTGCCAATGAGGACAAGTCACAGGAACACCCCTAGGCACTAGTTAGTTGTGAGCCCCAAGTACCTCATATCTTAGTGAACGTAACCATAATAAATATCCGTTCTCGTGCACACGAGAAACGAGTAGGGAGAATAACCATAAACTAGTATTCCCCCAACAAAATCATCATCATAGTTTAGTTAGAGTTGTCATTTTCAAACTTTCTATGTGAAACATGGGCCAAACCCCACGAAATCACTAGCATACTAGTACACGTCCGCCCACCAAGATACCCATGATTCCCTTTAGTGCTCAATAAAGTTATTTTATCAAATAAAAATTTCACATAAAAATTACATTCCCAAACCATAAAAACACAAACATCCCACAAAAATTCTTCACATTTCATTCATGAATCAATAAACCACTAAAAATTTTCGTAAAACAATTTCAAGGAGTGTATTGAGGCTCTGCACATAAAACTCATTCTAAAACACTGTTTTAATTACAAAAACAGAACAAAACCATACCCAACCATATTTGGAAGCTCTAAAAATATTTAATGAAATAATTTAATGGACTATAAAATAATACCAATTGACACAACATGGTATATACAAGTAAAACACTCATTCTTCATTTTTAGGAAAGGCCAAACGGGCCATTAAACATTTTCTCAAAACTAACATTTGAAAAAGTTATGAATTTAAATTTTATAAAGGAGGTATATAAAAACCATATACAGTATCAAACCAGATTCATAAATCACTTAAAACACTCAGGTTACATATTCAAAACACAACCATTTTCAAAATAATGTAAAACGGGCCATTTTCCCAGAAACTCGGGAAAAAACATGTGGTAAACCAAAACCCATTAGTTTGTAAAACCAAATAAAAATTGGAAATCCATAAATGGATCCCAAAATAATTTTTTACATGATTCCAATGTATTTATAAATCCAAATAAATAATTTTTAAATCAAACATAACACATAAAATCCAATCAGGAAATTCAGCAAACACATGACATGCCCTTTGAAACAAAACAATTTATTTCAAGCACTTAACAATGAATAAAACATCAATTGCATTCCATATTTTATAAAATATACCAGAACATATTCAAAATACCATAAACTAGGTTCTAAACCTCACAAAATAGTTACGAAAGATAGTGGAACATTTAAACAAACACTTGGTGTGCACTTTTATGACAAAACAACACTACCTTTCATAAAACAAGGATTAAAAAATCATTTTGCACACCAATAAAATTATAAAATAGCTCAAATATTATAATAGACATATATATCAGATGAAAACAATATTAAAATGATGAAACTTAAATGATAAAGGCTTATGCAAGGGATATCCTACCTCAAATCCTTGGCGTAATGGAAACACACACCCAATATCACCATATGAGGGTTTACAAACCCTAATACTTTGATGAACAGAACCAAACAAAAAAATACTCCATAAAAATTAATAGTATAGAAAAACCCTAGGTCTATCATGACTATTAGATATTATAAAACCAAGAAATAATGAAAGGAGGAAGAAGAGGGAGGAGAAAGGAGAAGGAATTTCACCTTTTCAACTAGAAAACTGTTCGTCTTCCATTAGATATACAACCCTAGAGAGAAGGTAATTGATTGTAACTTCTTGTAAATGCTACTAAGATATTAAAGAACCTGAGAATGAAGATTTTTGGGAAAAATAGTATGAATATAATGACTTATGGCTGAAGCAATTTAGCTTCTCAATTCTGGACGTTTTGAGGAAACTAGAGAACTTTTGACCAAATAAGCGATTCCATTGAGCTACAAATAGGTAAAATAGACAATGGGGGTGAGTATAGGTATCTTGGATTCGAGTGGGAGGTGTAATCCACGAAAAATATTAAAAAATGAAAAATATATAAAATAAACAATTTATTTTTTTAAAACTAGAAATGGGCCCATGGGCTGGCCCATTACCTAAATAAGTAACCCAAATTCAACATGTTTATGAATTTATAAGGGGTAAAAAAGGACATGGTAGTATTAATATATCAGTGGATCCCAAGTGGGAAGTTTAATTAATGAAAAATGTTGGAAAACAAAGGATTTATTAAAGAAACAAATTTGGTTTTTAAAACTGCAAATGGGCTCACAGTTGGCCCAAATTATGAAATAACCACCCTTTCTCCAAAAACTACTAAACAATCAATGGGGAACCTAAATTAGGGTAATTATAAATATGTGGTAGTTCAAAACTCAAAATTATTCTCACCCAAAACCCAACTAAAGGATTGGGATTTTCAATGAATCGGATCAAAACCATGATATGAAATGAAAGAAAAAAACCCAGGTGTAACAATTCTCCCCACCATTAGACCTTTCCGCCCCCAGAATGACATAGCACTTTCCAAATTAATGATAAAAACCTAAGGATTATTTATCAATATGTTCCAGCCTCATAATACAATGACACACCATCAAATATTAATGGAACTTAATCCTCTTACCTAAAAAAAAACCAACTCTCAACCACTTCCTAAGAATGAAATTAAAGATCGAGTCACTACGTCCACAACCAAACCAAGAACCTAGTTGTTGGGCCTTCTACAAATGAACCCAAAAATCACCCAAACCAAATATAACTCAAAAAAGAAAAATATTCCAATGGATTATAGAATGGACTCCATACCATTAAGAAACAACTAGAACTAGATAAACTCTTAGGAGGAAAAAATCAATGAGACCCGTCCTGGGTCTCCCCACCATTAGAACCCAACTTACAACGAACAAACAAGAATTCACCATTAACTAGAATTGGAAATCACTTGGGAAAGACCACCAAAAATATCCCATAACAACCTAACAACCCAAGTTAATAGGTTTACAACATGAAAATCTAAACCACCCACTCCCGAACAGAGGGGACAAGAACTGGGCCAACACTTACGACACAGATCCGTACCCCCACCACTCAGGGAGGGGAGGTAAGGGGACCTAATAATTAGGCCACTGAACTGACAAAAGAAACAAATGAACTAACCAAAACTCCCCACATATGAATAGGTAACACCAATACCACACCTTATTTTCACAGGCAGTCCACACCGGGACATTGATCGAAAACCCCCATCCATGAAGGCATAACCATTGACATTGTGCGTAGGGTAAGTCCACCACGCTTGTTGCGACAAAGGGAAATTCACAGAAATGAGGAACCACAATAGATACATAGAAACTACTATATCAAAATGGTGGAGGCAGGATCCTGGTCAAGCTCCCCACACCTATGTAGATTTTCTGACTGCGTGAAAAGCTTCACTTTGAGGCCTATGGCTGAAGCCCTGATTCTTGAAGCATTTGCTGCACCGCAGTCAGGTGATAAGGATCACAACACTCAAAAAAACTAACTTGTTAAAAAAACACCTTTATATAAATAGTAACTCAAAGATACATATCAAAATTCTATCTCACTCTGAAAGAGGGGAAGAATGGACCAGGAATACGACAAAACATATCAACTTCATCAAACACAACTGCTATGTCTAAAAGAATTATCCCGACCTAGAAGCACTTTAAATTGATCCCTAACAACTCTATATTCCAACACACAGGCTGAGGCATAATCCTAATAGGTGTATTTAACATTTTAAATGAATACTTAGTTTGATATATAGGAAATATTTCCAACGGAGAACTATCCATGGACACATCACAACATTAAACACATCTTTAGAAACCCAATGAACATTACTCCAAAACAGAGTGACCAACAAGATCTCATATCTAGATACAACAAGAGTATGAATTCTAGATCACATGGAATCTTAATGAATAAAAAATATTCTAATGTATAGAAAAAACTATCCACATAACCATTGGTATACAAACAAAGGCCATAATTGTTTCAGATCAAAAAACTTTTGAAAAAAAACTAACTTGGGGGGTTTCCACATTCACCAATGGTGTTTCATAAAGTCTCACCCACATGCACATTTCTATTCCACCCTAGGCACCCAACCACCATTCCATATAGGCTATCCTTCTAGATATCAATGAAACCATGCATGTGAGCACCCATGAAAACACCAATGGATAAAACAAAACAACATCATTACAAAAATCATGTACCTTAAAAAAGAACACCAACCACCAATTCAAAAACCCTTTTCATATTTCACAAAAAAACCACACTTTATCAAGAACCATTTTCTTAAAAACATACCCCTTTTCATTTTTAAAATCATTTAAAACAACCAAGATACTATAAATAACCCCTTCCCATTTTCTAAAATTCAGCAAGGTATCTTTTCATAATCTGACAACCATAAAGGCCAAAACCCCTTTCCAAAAAAAAATACCAACTGCTCAAAAACCAATTTCCAAAAATAATTCATCAGATTCTATCACAATTCAACATCCCAAAACAATCTATTTAAAAAAAGTTTCAGAATTAATTTAAAATTATTCACACTTTCAAAACATTTTATTTCAAAAAACCACAAGTTTATATTAGGGAAAATCCAATCCCCTTAAATCATTTTCACTTCCTCCCCAAAATTTATTTAAAAAAAACACAACCTTCCCAAAAACATTAATATATTTAATTTTTTAAAACCCATTTTCCACTTTTCCCAAATCCAATCCTTCCTTTAAAACCCATTTTCATAATTCTCACACAAGGATTTTCAAAACAAAAATTTAGAATTCAAGAAAGGTCCAAGAAACCCACAATAGAGAACTAGTGTCGGTGGGTGACTTGACCATATGGTTGGAAGCCATATCTAAAACACAACACCAACACAGAGAGAATTATTAGGACCATGCCCCAGCTCCACATGGATTTCCAGGCCCTGCGAGATCACATAGGCCCTTATTTAGACTCCCCTTGTCATATCCCAACACCAAACAATCAACAAGAATAAAAGACACCAATAAGACTAGACTTCCTATGGAAACCTGAGGATCATAATGAGAAAGAGTTCGCGACTCTCTTCTCGCACATTCCCCTCAAGTCCCCAAAATCCTAATCCATATTAACTTGAAATCCCCCAAATAAAAATGGCGCTCTAAAAAGAAAGGTCTGCTAAGAGCCGACCTCCTCTGATACCATTTTGTCATGAACCAGCCCGAGTCGACCCTGAACCAGTCACCCAGGACAGCCCGTGACAAGTCCCGAAAGGCGTTCCCGATCCTCTAGGGATGGAAAAAACACAAATGGAATCAATATAGTACACAAGGGAACGATTTATCCCATATATAAACAATAATACAAACAACGTAAAGAAATGGACATCCCAAAATATATTTATATAAAAATTGAACTGAACATTATTTTTCCATGAAACTGAAAGTACAACTAAAACAAAAACTCAACTGAACAAACCCGATAACCTACTAACTCCATGTGACCACGCTGGTCACTCTACAAAAAAATGATCACATGTCGCCCAAGGCAATCTAACTCAAGAAGAAACCTGCATAAGGGCTAAAAACAGAAGAAGACTATAGGCGTGAGTATTAAAACTCAGTAGGTTACCCGATATTCTATTACCAATGCACATATTTTAAAATAAAAGAAACATCAATTTAAAGTTTTAAATACAAATATAAAGGCATGTTTTTAAAATGGGGTCCCATGCTATAAAAACAATTACCAGACAAAAACTTGCATGTTTTATAAACAAGAATGCTAGTAACAATTTTCAAAGGGGTGCAACTTCAAAATGAAAATAGTTTTCAAGAGGGTTGCTTTGAAGAATATAAAATTTTGAATAAATCACACACACTACTAAATTTACAATCCAAACACATCGTATTCTGAAAGTGATTACAAAATAGCCAATGAGCACAAGTCACAGGAACACCCCTAGGAACTAGTTAGTTGTGAGCCCCAGGTACCTCGTGTCTCGGTGAAAGTAACCATAACAAATATCCATTCTCGTGCACATGAGCCGCTATTAGGGATGATACCCATAAACTAGTGGTACCCCAATAAAATCATCATAATAGTTTAGTTAGTTTTGTCATTGTCAAACTTGCTACGTGAAACAGGGGCTAAACCCCACAGAATCACTAGCATACTTGTACACGTCCGCCCACCTAGATACCCGAGATTCCCTTTAGTGATCAATAAAGTTATACATATTATAAAATACATATTTTACATAAAAACTAAATTCACAAACCATAAACACACAAATATTCCACAAACATTCTTCACATTTCATTCATGAATCAATAAACCACTATAAATTTTTGTAAAACAATTTCAAGGAGTGTATTGAGGCATTGTACATAAAACTCATTCAAAAAAACTCTTTTAATGACAAAAACACAACAAAACCATACCCAAACATATTTGTAAGCTCTAAAAACATTTAATAAAATCATTTCATAGACCATAAAACAATACCAATTGACACAACATTTTATATACAAGTAAAACACCCATTCTTCATTTTTAGGAAAGGCCAAACGGGCCTTTAAACATTTTCTCAAAACTAACATTTGAAAAAGTTATGCATTTAAATTTTATTAAGGAGGTGTATAAAAACCATTTAAAGCATAAAAAAACATTCATAAATCACTTAAAACACTCAGGTTACATATTTAAAACACAACTATTTTCAAAAGGATGTGAAATGGGTCATTTTTCAACAACTCAGGCCAAAACATATGGAAAACCAAAACCCATTTATTTGTAAAACCAAATCCAAATTAGAAATCCATAAAAGGATCCCAAAATAATTTTTTACATGCTGAAAATTTATTTAGAAATCCAAATAAATAATTTTTAAATAAAAAATAACACATAAAATCCAACCAGGCAATTTACCAAACACATGACATGCCCTTTCAAACAAAACAATTTATTTTATGCACTTGACAATGAATAAAACATAAATTGCATGCCATATTTTATAAAATATACTGGAAAATATTCAAAATACCATAAACCAGGTTCTAAACCTCACAAAATAGTTTCAAAATATAGTGGAACATTTAAACAAACACTTGGTGTGTGCTTTTATGACAAAACAACAATACCTTTCATAAAACAAGGATTAAACAATAATTTTGCAAACCAAGAAAATTATATAAAGGATGAAAGATAATAATAGAAATATATATCAGATGAAAACAATATTAAAATTATGAAACTTAAATGATAAAGTCATGTGCAAGGGATATCCTACCTCAAATCCATAGCGTAATGGAAATGCACACCCAATATCACCATCCGAGGGTTTAAAAACCCTAATCCTATGATGAATAGACCAAAACGAACCAAAACCCCATAAATTAATAGTATAGAAGAAACCTAGGTCTATAATGACTAGTGGAGGTTATAAAACCAAGAAATAATGAAAGGAGGAAGAAGAGGGAGGAGAAAAGAGAAGGAATATCACCTTTTCAACGAGAAAACTCTTCGTATTCTATTAGATCTGCAACCCTATAGATAAGGTAATTGGTTATAACTTATTTTAGAGTCTCATAATATCTTTAAGAACTAGATAATGAAGATTTATGGAAAAAAAGTATGAATATAATGAATTATGGGTGAAACAATTTACCTTCTCAATTCTGGATGTTTTGAGGAAACCAGAGAACTTTCGACCTAATAAGCTATTCCATTGAGCTCCAAAGAGGTAAAATTGATAATGGGGGTGAGTATAGGTATATTGGACTTGAGTTGGAGTTTTAATACCCAAAAAATATTAAACAATCCAAAAAAATATAAAATAAACAAATTATTTTTTTAAAACGGGAAATGGGCCCATGGGCTAGCCCATTACATAAATAAGTAACCCAAATTCACCATGTTTATGAATTTATAAGGGGTCAAAAAGGATATGTTAGTATTAATATGTCATTGGATCCCAAGGGGGAAGTGTAATGAATTAAAAATGTTGAAAAAAGGATTTATTAAAGAAACAAATTTGGTTTTTAAAACTGCAAATGGGCTCACAGTTGGCCCAAATTATGAAATAAACACCCTTTCTCCAAAAACTCCTAAACAAGAAATGGGGACCCCAAATTAGGGTAATTATAAATATATATTATTTCAAAACTCAAAATTATTCTCACCCAGCACCCAATTGAAGGATCAGGATTTTCAATGAATTAGATCAAAACCCTGACATGAAATGAAAGAAAAAAACCGGGTGTGACATTAGTTTAGCTTATTTATTATTTATTATGTATATAAGGGCTAAATGATCATAAAAATAGTAACCTTTGTTCTAAGAAGGTATTTTATAAATGTTTCCAAATAAAAAAATTTCTAAAAAATATTTTTTACTATTTTTATAATTAATTTTGGCAATATCCATTATTTTTAAAGCATACAAAATGACTTTACATATTACTTAAATTATTTGATACAATACTCTTCCAAAATCATGGTTTGATTCATTACAAATAATCATGAATTTTTTCTCTCAATTGGTTGTATTCATGACTGGTGGTTTAGTAATGTTACAATTCATTTCATTAAAAGCTTCCCTAAAACCATATCTGAAAGTAAATTTAGTATCCATAAAAAGTAATCTATAAAGGTGAAAATTAATCTTTTTAAAGTCTATAATAAACCTTATGTATAATATTGTATATCCTATAAAATATCTTATACTATTCACAATAGTGGGGTAAGTAAATATGTCAATGGATTCAATTTTAGAGTTATCCACCTTAATCACTTTATAGGAAATAATATGATCCACCATTATGCCCTTTTCTACTATTAAATGGAACTTTTAAAAATTTAAAACATGGTTCTTTTTAATATAGGTTTTCAAAAACTTTATTTAGATTTTTTAAATAGTGACCAAAAGAGTTTCCAAATAAAGTGGAATAATCTATGAAAACTTCCAATATTTCTTTAATAAGGCCATAGAAAATTCTTACCATAAATATTTGAAAGGTAATTAGTGTAAAAAAAGAAAAATGGATTCATTTTTTATGAAAAGGTGCCATAAGGACATTAAAATATTGTCTTCTCTAGGTACCTAGGTATAATAATCACATGAAAGAATCTAGAAACCCATCTAGAAAATTATAATTTGTATCACCTGATAATATTTATAATAGTTCATCAATAAAGGGAATTAGTAAATGATCTTTCCATGTGGCCTCATTAAATTTCCTATAATATATTAAAACGCTCCAACTATTTTGGACTCCTATAGTGATTAATTCATTCTACTCAATTTTTTTACTTTGGTTAATCTAGTAATATTGGGAACTGTGTGAATGGGGATGACTCATTGTTATTCTTAAATGGGGTGCATTATAAATTTTTCTAAAAATTTATGTATCTCTTTTTCAACTACCACCATCATGGTTGAGTTAATTCATCTTTATAGGCATCTAAGAGTCTTTGAGTATTCTCCCTATAAAATTTTGTGCATAATAGTTTTAGGACATATCCCGGGGTTGTATTCTAACATATAGCCTATTGATTTTACACTATGAATAAAAAGTTCAATCAATTTATTTTCTTAGTTAGTAGATAAGTTTCTATAAATGATAACTGGAATCTTGTTCCCTTTTATTAGGAACACATAATTAAAATTAGTGGAAAATGATTTTAACTCTAGGTTTGTGGGGTGTACTAATGATGAAATAAAATTTGGATTCCTTACCTCTAGTTTCTAAGATTCATATATAGTAATTGAAATATTATCTTTTTCATTATTGGACAAACAATCAAGTCTATTATAAAAATGAAAAGTCACCACATCCTCAAATAGTTTCAAAGGGTTATCAAGACTCTCCCAATTGTTTTTTACAAGAGTGTCAAACATAAAATGATAACCTAAATATAAAATTACTTATAATATATCAATTTATTTAAAATAAATAGGTTCCTCAGAGTGTGATAGTGTGAAAATTGAATGTTCCTTCTATAGGTACATCAAGGAATCAAAGATGTTTAAGTGGATAGTTTTCTCACCAAACTCTATATTAAGGGTTTATTTATGTAAAATTATTATAGTATTTACTATATTCTAGTAGGTTATACCCAATATAATTAGTGAATTTTTTGGGTTCCTATAATCCTCCATATTCAATAGATAAAATTCATCTAGAAAGATCATATTTTTTACTCTGACTATAACATCTTTCAATATTAATACTAGGAATACAATGGATATGTATGAAAATTTAACAACCATTCTTGTCAATTTATGATATCCAATATATAAATATATAAAAATAGGACATGGAAGATCATTAATAGAGGCTCCATGATCAAAAAATGAATCATTAAAAGACATATATCCAATGGTAAAAGGTATTAAAAAAATATCACTGGATATTAACATTTGATTGGAAGTTGTGGTGTAATCAAGGATGAAAAACTTCTTTATAAATTCACTATCTCATACCCTTTTATTATTCTCTTTTTAGTGCATGTTTACTTGATTAACTTAGTATAATTGGGGATTTCTTGGATAGATTCATGTAGGGGTATGTTTATTTCAACTTGCTGGAAACTTTCCAAAATCTCATTTTGAATTTCTTCTCATTAATTTTTTTTATAGAATCATTATAGTAGTAAAGGGAAATGATAGATGTTTCTTCTCCCACTGATACATTTTTAAGGTTTATTCCGATTTATTATTGACTATTTCAGTCCTATTATCCTTTTCATTCTATTCTTCATCCCTAGAGTGGTTCTCAGAGTTCTATTTAGATCCCTTATCTTCCTTTTCCTTAGTATTAGACTAGTTGTACTTAAAATTGGGTTTAATAATGGGGTAAATTTCATTTCCACTTCTAGTTGTTACAAAGAATACATTACCATTAGGATTTGGTACTAAAATAGCTATTGGATTCCCTGTATTATTGGTGAGTATATCCAATGGACTTTATAGATGATTATATAGCTTTTTCAATTCACTTCTCAACTCCTCATCCAATAATCCCTATTTATTCTTCACAGGTGGTTGTGAACTAGATAATGGCTACTCAAAAGGATTATTTAGTTGTAAGGGTGGTGGTTTAAAGGTTTTGTCATAGGTATGATTTTATGGTATTTCAAATTATGGATTTTTTATATTGTTTTTGATAGTTTGGTATGGATTGATGTTTTTAGTTCCCAAATTAGTTTTAGACTTTTGAAATTTTTCTCTATCCTTGAATGGATTTTTGAAACTTTATTTATTGGTTGGCTACCAAAAAACTCTCATTTCAATTTATTTAACAAAATTGATCAGTATAATGATTATGAGAAGAACATAGACTATGTACCCTTTTGGTTCTTACTATTCACTAGATTTCTTTAGAGTCATTTTCCTCACATGAGTAGTTATTTACCCAGGATTTGGCCCTAAAAGGGGTGAATAAGAAGATATTACCTCATGTAATCCACTAGTTACAATACCTATTATACCTAATTTATTGTCATTTTGTGTTCCCTTCTCTATCAATTCATTTTCCTCTACTATTTATTTGTAAATGAAATATCCTCATAATGTTTCCTCTAGTAGATTCTAATAACTATCAATAAAGTTATGATATAAAATGACTAAGAAGTGGTGATCCCTAATTTCTTAGTCAGGGAAACTTTCAAAAAACTTTTTAAATATTTCCAAGTACTCATATATAGTCTCTCATTAAGATTTTCTAGTTTTATAGATTTTATTTCTCATAGTTTTCCTATTTAATTAGGGAAAACTATTGGATAAATATCCTCTATAGGTCATCCCAACTAATTACCTATCCCAATTGTAGATTGTATAACCACTCCTTAGTTTCTCCTTCTAATGAGAGTGTAAAGTATCTACACTTCACTTTCTTTTCTACCACTCCTCTAATATTCAGTGTGGAGCATAAAATAGGCAATTAGTTGATATGTTTATTAGGATCCTCACCTTCAAGGCTATGAAATCTTAGAAATAACTATATTAGAACAATATTTAAATCAAATTCAACTTGTATTTTAGGCCCAGATATCTGAGTTTTTTTATTTAAAAAGTGTGGTGAACATATATTTATCAATGTTTGGTCATTGTTTACTATTGTTGTGGAAATATCACAGTGAACACTAAGAGTTTAACTAAAGTTTTATTGGGCAATATCCTAAAAATTATTCTCTAAATTTATGTTTATATGTTTCTTTATATTATTTCTCTCAATAATAATAACAAGAGAGAGAAATTTTCTAGTTCTAGAATGGTTCATGAAATTAACAGTTAGTGAATTTTGGCACCACATCCTCAGTAGCGATGATAATTTTATAAAATAGTTGTTTTAGATGTGAAAAAAATCTAGTAAAACCTAAGGTTTCTATATATATAGTACAGTGGAAACCATAGAGGTCTCCAAAGAGGGGTGTAAAAATACAATTGTCTCTATGAGCTAAGAATTGGTGGTTTTTGATGATACATATTTAGGTGCATTGAAAATAGTTTAAACAAATTGATTTTTTCAAAAGATATGAAAGGTGAAAGTTTTAGGGTTATATTAAAAAATGAAATGATATCCTAGTCTTTAAGATAGTCCAATATTCTTATTTTTAATTTAAAAATGCAAGAATCCACAATTTCTTCATCAATCACCATAGATTAAAAGAGATAGTGTGGATTAATCTAGCATTAATCACTACTTCATCCACAGAAGATGGCATGTATGAGATCTCCTTTTGAAAATGGAGATCCACCAGAACCCTAGCTATGGTCTTATTCTTTGATTTAGTGGATTTTCATGGATGAATTTGATCCATATCGGGAGGACTCAACGGAGCCATTTTTAGTGTCAGATCGTAGGTTTTCTCTAGGCTTGGTGCGTGATCATGATCTAGGAGACAAGGGTATATCTTTTACTAACGCACTTCGAGGAACTCCTTATTTGGTTACATCCTCACACCTACCTTCCTATTTCATATCTGTTGATGTCATACTTTAAATGGTTGTTGATCTGGATTCCCTTCATCAAAGATTGAACCTATGCAAATTCTCTATTCTCAGGAAAATCAATATAGCTAAAGGTGATAAGGCTTAGAGTTAAAATGAAATTATATCTATGCTTTTCATATTTGGGATGTCTAAAATTTGAAACTCAATCCAATTATTCATGATTACATTCATATTGTTTTATTCATGAATGAATACCCTTGTAAATTCTATAATGAAATCAATATCGTTCTTAAACTTGTTTTTTTTTATAATTTAATATTGATAGATCAACTTCAATCCATTCACTCTCTTTGGATCCACTATTTCAGAACCCCTAATCATGTCCTCTTGTGACCTCTAGTTTGATCTCTTTTATAAAAAATGATTATATTATTACCAGTTTTTTATTAGGATGGTATTAAATTCATAAATCCTTGACCAAGGTAATCTAAGGATAGTATTTACTACTAAATCAATAAATAATAAAGAAATAATAGATTATAAAACAAGTTTTTTGTCCTACTATATGAGATATCATGAGATAAAGAGATTATATTACACAACACATGTTCATATGAAAGTTTTCATTGATATGAATTTTCCTTATCACCTTAGGAGCTTTGATGGGTTACTAGAATCTACTCTTAGTCTGCCAATAGTATTCACTGTTATCAATATAAGGGCCTAGTGGGTCAGACTTAATAGCATATTCAATATTCTACCCTATTACAGTGAATAGGTGTATAGGACATGGTGGGCCCCACTAGGAGGTTTGGGAGTTGTTCAATTTGTAACAATCACTGATGAATAAATAAATTCATTATTATTCAAGTATAGAATAATTGGATTGAATTTATTTATGTAAAGCATTCACCAGGTTTTAAGTGAATATATAGAAAATATTACATTAAATAATATTATTTTAATATTCATGGTTCCTTTAATATTTTTTTGAATTGAGAGTTTATATGTGTATTTCATTCATATATTTTAGTGTGTTTTAATATAATTATTTTTATAAGTAATTGATTAATCTTACCAAAACTAGAACAATTTAACTTGTTTTTTTGGTAATTGGAAGAATACAACCAATACTTGGAAAAGGAGGAAAAATGAACAAATTTAAGGATAAAATGACACTTCACACTAGGATTCTTTATGTCTCAATGTGACACTACAAAAACTAAATCAACAAATGGTGATCTGGAGTGAAGAACTAAGAAAAAAAGAAGCTTTTTGTGATGAAAATTGAAGATTAATGTATTGTAAACATTGCACGACATGAATCCATTACAAAACTTTACACTCCTTGAAATTTATATAACATGAAAATAAGCCATGAATTTATTCATGGGGTGTTCTTCCCTCGCATATTACATGTCATTAAAACATTACAAGGTATAAAATAGGTTGACGGGCCCAATATTGAGTAGATACAAAAAATTTCAAGTTGAAGTTACTTTTAAAGATATCTTGTGATCGAAGACTCATTATGGGCCCTATTAAAGGAATATTAAATTCATTTTGATCCCCTAGGAGTTCTATAAATAGGGATCTAAGATACTAATGCTAAGGGGATTTTAGGTACCAATGTCTAAGGTAAGAGGTTGCACTGTTGTAGGGTCCTCCACCACTTTCTATACATTATTTCTTGTATTATTTTATTTACTTCCTTCCTATTTACTCCCTCATCACTAGTATGAGAGGGAAAATACCACCTTGTTCTAGGGTAATATAGATGAATGGGGAAGGTGATTTTGGATTTATATATTTTAATCATTTCATTGATTGATGTAATTTCTTTATTCAATTCCAATCCCTTTCTTTTCTTTTTTATCATGACTATTGTACATTGTATCTAAAAGTACATTTAAAATTTCACAAGTAGTTACCGTAAATTTAGGTATGCCCATTTTTTCATTGAAGGAAACCATGTTTGAATAAGAAATCAAAACAAACTTCATTCACTAATTCCCTAAATTACCTGACTATGGGAAAAGGGGGATTATCGGGTTGAGGAGAAGATACCATGACCAATGGATCCACCTCATCTCAACCCCAACACCAAACATAGATTAATCAATTTATTTTCTAAAATAAAATTTCACCCAAGCCCTAAAACTAAAAACACTGACTCACCTTTCAAATCTAATTTAAAACCAATCAATCTTCTTCTATTTCAATTCTTGATTTCAACAAATCTTTTTTGAAACCAACATCTTTTATTCACCTTTTTATTAAAATCATATAAAATAATTTCTTTAAAAAAAATCTAATTAAAATAATTCAACATCTATATTGGTTATATGTCAAACTTTCTATATAATATATTTCAATTAATTAAGTAGCAAAGTTTTAGTTTTTATAAATTTTCTATTCTTATTAGACATAAGGGAAATGCCCTTTGGGCCCATCAAAATTTGATTTAATGACTCGAGTTTATCACGTAATATATATTATATTTTAAAACTATGTGATAAAAATATAAATGATATTATAATGATTCTAGTTCATAATATCTTGTCATTTACTTCTTATTTAGTGAACATTTTGATTCTTGGGGCCAGGGAACCCATTTCGAGTATTTTGTCCATCCGCTATATAAGTAGGGGAGGATCTATATTCTATAGACTATTCATTCATTTGGAATTGATATATTATATCTCCTAATATACCATATAGAGATAAAGGATTTTCCAAGTGATCAATCAAAGAATGCCTTTGCGTATTGAAGGGACAAGATCGAGGTGATCTTTGAGACGTTTAAGTAACATCATAGCTCCACACTATCATCCAAAATTTGATGATCAGGATTTGAATGGATTCTTGTAGAATGTGTTGATGATATAGAGGGGTTTTAGTTTTGATCCTTCAAGAAACACTCATCGTCATTGACCAACAAACAAATGTGTCTCTGATTAGAACAATGTAGCATCCTAGGATTTTATCATTGGAATTTACCTTCTTATAATTATTTCATATATTATAAAGTACATACATCACATAGAGAAACCCAAAAAACATTATTACCATAGATTAATAATGATAAATTAGTCATAAAATAAACCAATAATAATTATAAATATTATAGTTGGATAATAAATAGGAAATAAGAGAATATTAATTGGATAATTTGGATCTTCTCGATTCACCAGAATGACCACATCCACGAATAAAGCCGTAAAAATGTAACATAATGTTAATAATAAAATATTCACTTTGAAGATGCAATTATATATAAATTTGAAATAAAATTTAAGTAAATGAATAACTAATGTAATATTATGTATTTATAGTGAGTAGGGAACCCATACGACTATAATAAATTTGACTGTTGGAATAGTAATTTGATCATGGGAATAATGACCAGACCATTGGAATAGTAATATGATCATTAGGAATAGTAATGTGAATGTTAGAATAGTAAAATCACCTATAAAAATGTAAAATAATATTTAAGTATCTTATTAAATTAAAATATGATATAATTATATCTTGTTATAGGTAAATAAATGTTTTAATAATGATAAATTAAGTGCTAGTATTTTTGTGAAACATAACTACTTTATTTGAAATTTTATAATGAATATAATGATTTAAAAGAAAATTTATTTTCATAATATAGATTCATTAATTAATATTACATCGTAATATAATTATAAAATAATTTTATGATTCAATAAGTAAATTTTCAAACGGTCATAAAATCAATTATAATATTAAAATCAGTATTTTTTGAATAGATGTTGATTTTATTCAAAAATAAAATATCATATTTAGAAAATAATTTTCATAAAATTTATTCCACTTTTGAAGTATAAACATCAAAATACTGTTAGGGATATTTTTTTAGTTTTTTCTAAAATTGTTGAATTTTGGGTAAATTGTGAAATACGGTAATTTATGGTATTTCACATTATAAGCCAAATACATTAATTTTTGAGTCATGGATGATGTAAAAATCCATTAGTTAAAAATAACACGAACCATTTACTATATATAGTTACAATAATTTTTATTATTTTTAGTCTTGAGCCAAAATAATAAACTAATGAATGTAATAAAAGAACCCTCCCCCTATAAATATCACCCCTCGACACCCCTTCTCCTCACACATTATAAACCTTGAATCTTAAAAATATCTTCCAAAATCTCTACAACCCAATATCTCCATATCCAAGTGCTTATGGTCTCACAGAAATACCAATTCCAAGTTTCTTAAGGGGTCCTTCAATGGCATGATATTCAAGAGGTAACATTCTCAAACTACCTCTTAATTTCTCTTCTTCTTCTAAGATCTCTACACCTCATTCATCCATCATAGAATAATAAATCCAATATCATGTATATTATATAATTTTATAATTCTAATGTAATATTGTTTATCCATCCCTTTTCTCATTTCCTCTTATTTAAAGAAATGAAACCATTGTCCAAATTATGGAAGTTAAATGTCTCCACGGATTATGAGTTTTCATTTTTGATTACTGCCTTCAAATATGGTCATTAAAATATTAATATGGTTAAATAATATTTTAATAATTATATTATAACTCATATCTTATTCTATAACTAATATATAGACATAATATTAAATAAAATGGAACTAGTTTGTGATGGTTGGTAAAACTGCCTAAGTGAACTAACGGCATAACGATAAAGTTTTTACTTAAAGAACCATCCCCATTTCAGAAAAAAGGTATATAGGACCATTTGGACCTATTTAAGTTTATTAATACCATTTAATGTCACTTCTGGGGTTTTATTACCATTCGAACAAAACATCCATAATTATACACAAGTTAACAGATCATGAAACTGTGAAATGAATGCTCCTAGAACAATGAAATTGAAATTTATAAATCATTTAAATAGCCATAAATAAACTTAATAAAATTATAATAAATAAAATATATATAAAATATTTTATTAATTAAGTAATTAATGAATCTAATGATATTATCCAGTACATTAAGTGAGTGTTTGTAACACATTCAAACATAAGGTAAGGGATCTCTTTGAACCTCCATATTTCCTTTGGGTTACGCTCTAACTCTCTTTTCCTCAATTTATTTATTAATTATTCTTATATAACAATAACATATTCTGTATATATTTCCCAAAAACATATATCTATCTCAATTAATCTTTATTATATGGGAAATACATTTTTTAAAAAGGTTCCCTTCTCAATTCCTCTTGACAAGAAAACCCGATTAAATAGAACTTCTCTGCTCATTAACCATTTTCAAGTAGAATATATAAAATATTTTAAGAAACAAAATTTATTATAAAATCACCATTTTTATCATGAAAAGATAATTTTATATAATTTATGGTTTTATGGAAATAATTATTCCTTTATCCTCTATAAAAAACATTCATTCTTTTCTCTGAAACTATGCTTAAGTGGCACATTTCTAAAGTAACATTTCTATTGTTTTTCATGTTTTCACATCAGTTGAATTTAATTTTTCATGATATGTTCTTTTATTTACTTTATTAATGTCTAAGAATAATTTATGTCCCTTATTTTAAGGATATCATTATGATACACCCATTGGTTTTTCCTTATAACATGATTACGAAATCCATTTACTTACCTGAGAAACCCTTATGATTATTCCTTATGTTTAATTTATTTATGTGGAATATATATGTATGTATGTGTTATGATGGATACATATAGATAGTGATCCAATGAATTGGGTAATGTTTTGTCTAATGAGACATTATTTATGGGATTAGGGAGTAAACCTAATCCATTATGGGACTCTGTCCACCATGTGATGTCATCTTGGTAGTTTACCTTGACTCATGTTTATGTCATGATATATTTCTCTACCACATTTCTATATTTACATGATTATATGATTCCATATTCTATATATTATTTATATATATTCTTATTCATGATCCATAACTATTATGTTATCATGTTATGCCCTCTGACTCATGTGTTATGCTTCTTTTCCATGTTTATTCCTTTACTAGGATTTTTAGGTCATCCTTTATGTTTATGTATTCCCCTAGTTATCCTATACAGTTGTAGGATCTAAAAGGAAATTAGGATCACATTATGGAGATAATGAAAAGATGTTTTATTCTAGTTTTATGTTTTATAATTACATACCTAGTTTTCCAAATACACTAGGCTCTTCAATCCTTCATTTTTATTTAATGGTTAATTATGCATAAAATCATGTGATAATATGTGTAAAAGTTTAGGGTCACTATAAATAAGGTATTTGTAATTTTTTTTGATTATTAATTTCATACAAGATCCACATACCACCACTGGGGATCAGATCACCAGAGATGATGAAGTTTAATTACTCTGGAGATGAATTTTTTTAAATATTCGGCCCACTGGCTTCCGCTGTTCACCCGGATACCATCAATGCTATCAAAGTGATATCAGAAATTTTATGCAATAAGAAAATATAATTTTCATTAAATTAATTTGAGGGATTCAATTTTATCCCAATAGTTTTGATCATATGTTGATCCAATCTTAGATATCCAAGTTACGACCATCCATAGTTTTTTAATACGGATAAAAAACATGGCAGTTGTGGGTTTAAATGATGAACAAACATATAAAGTATATATACATATATTCATATGTATGTGTTATTTTTTCTTGGTTTACACCTTCAGTGGAGATATCCAGGGATACCTAGATGACCAGTCGTATTATGATTGGTGGATTAATTTTTATAAGTGGAATCATTTTCATGGATGATTAAAATGTACAAAGCATACTGGATAGGATTTTAATAACGTTTCTGAAAAAAGGGGTATGGGTGGTGGGTTAAAAACATACATGAATTTAAAAAGGGATTTTTTATGTGATAATTAATTTAATAAAAAATTTAAAGGGATCTCATAAAGGGGCAATGTGACCCTGTAAAATAAGAAAAAAAACAAGTTTTTCTATCCTGCTGTTAGGTTTTGTAACAAATTTTAAAAAATGTTCTTTGTTGAGGGAGTCATTGGCCTCCTTCCCACTATATCCCGTTTTTCCCTTGGAAGGCCAAATTTCCTCTACCTCTTCCACAAAGACACACCGCCTCTATGGCCAACACCATGAATACTATCATCTGATGCTAAAACCCACTTTCTTCGGATGTCACCTCGCCAGCAGCCACCAGACAAGCCGAGGTCACCCCATCCTAGGTCCTTGCCTCCTAGATGCTGATGTCACTAACTGGTCCAACTACCATCGCCATTCGACCCTACCAAAAACTATCTCAACTTCGTCAGGCTTCCATGAACCCATAGATGATCCACCATGCCATTAGGTACTCCCCTCCTACGGTCAAATCATCATAGACAACTACACTTAAGATAAACTCTGGTGAACCCCACTGTTGGTCGTGCACATCAAACCCACTATTACAACCTCTTATCCACTATGCAATATACATGACTAGCCCTGGTGACCCCTTCTAATTTGGTTCCCTGTGTGATATCTTTTGGCAAGATCTGGTCACCTCTGGAAAATTCTTCCAGAAATAACAACCCCTTACGCATTTTACCTTTTCCAAATTCGGGGGATCCATAGCTAAACCAGTTTCTTCCCACCGAGTACGGACTGGGCATGCATGAGTGGGTCTAATTGGCCCAAAATAGCCATTTACAAGATCTTCCCAACATGAAATGGGTCTGGGTGGAGACTGCCTAACCAGTAACGGCCCTAGGCAGGGTTCTGGGGAATAATTTTTTTAAATATCCAATGTTAATTTATTAATATTAAAAAATAATAATTTTAATATTCCAAAAAATTAATTTAATTTTGGAATAAAATGAAATTATTAATAGGACCGAACTAAATAAAATTATATTAATAAATATAATTCATTTATTTTTTCAAATACTCTCAAACTTAAATTTATTTCATTTTAATTTTTACTATGCATTTAATTTTCTCACCGACTGGTCTTGAGAAATGACCAACCATTTGTATGTTTGAATTTATTTTATTTAATTATTTATTACCCGTATATAATGGTTGTAATATTTAATTAGTTTTACGATGGTCTGTGCATCGTCTTTTTTTAATATGTATAATGGAAAGTGCATCCATCAGTTTAATATCTTTATGCATATTTCACTTCCCGAGATCCCCTCACCAACACAAAAGTGCATTTTTACTATTTATGATGATGCTATAAGATGTGGGCCACACTAAGATAAGGTGGTAACCCAAATGAGATGTAACAACACTATATTGGGGATGAGCTACAATACATGTCAACACCTGACTCAGGTATTATTTCCACAGGTCACAGTTGATCCTTTGAGTTTAAATAGATCAACCAATATTACATGTTCAAGACCAGTAAAGTAATTTATTTCCTTTACGCATTGTTTATTATTTTATACATTTTCATGTTTAGGGGAACACATAAAATAATAAACAAGAAATTTGAATAAATATTTAATGAATGTATTCTATTGATACATTTTTAGTTGTGAGAAAGAAAAAAATAATATGAACATATTTAATAGAAATAGATTTCATTCATCCAAAACATTAAAAAAACCTCAAAGAAATATTAAGTTATGAACTTCTTTCATCAGACAAATTTGAAAAAAAATGAGTGTAAGGGTGATCATTATCCAAATATGAGGGCACATCCTACAACTGGGGAGTTTTTATGTGAATGATGGGTTGACTTAACAGAAGTTGGAAACAAAGGAGTTGCCAAATATAGATCATTGAAAGTTTATATGAAAGTGTTGAGTAAATTATGAGGGGAGGTTTCATGGATAATTTTCACTAGAATACTAAAGTGGTAGAGTATTCCAAATATAATAGCAAGGTATACTATATTTTGATAAAATATTGGGATACATTTAATGATTAAATTATTTGGTAATGTCTAATAAGTAATCAATATACAAGAACTAATATGATAGATTTGTTTTATATAAAATTAAAACTAATACCACAAGTACACTGCAATAATTATTGGAAACAAAACATGTACAAACTGGAAAAAATTTCAAATATTAGTACATGAACTTACTCAAAGTACTAGGTTATCAAAAATTCAAGTTTTTGGTGTCCCCAAAACCTCTTATGCCTCTACAGGAAGTAAGGGTGAAAAAATGCTTATAGGAGACTCATATATGACACTTATGATCATTATTTCATAATGTTATCATCAATGTTGAATGTGATTTATGGTAAAACATTAGTACATAGATGGTACAACATTTTTTCTCATCTATGAGAAGGTTGCGAGGAGAAAGAGAAGAGAGATATGAATAAAATCATCTTTACAAAAGATATGCTTAAAATTAAAAGATGGATCTGGTTCCTTCAATAAATCATATTGTTATATATTTATCACCCAATTTATCTGGTTTTTTAAGGTTAAAAAGTGAATAGAAAAATTATAAAATACTTCATTAACTTTTGGGTAATTTTATCCAATAAAATAACAACCCAACTAAAGTTTAATCTTTGTTTCTTATGGTGAAAAATAAGAAATAAAGGGAGAACCGACCAATCTAAAGTGTGACACCAAAGGCACCTTAGAATAATCCTTCAAAGAATAGAGGTTTATTATCATATTTGAGGCTATGTTCTTTGACTTTCATGAAATTAGTTTGATTCTTTATCTTGTATATTCAACAATTGAATGCAGTGATTTTGTTATACTTATTGGGTATTAAATACAATATTCCTATAACACTAGTGCATTTGAATACAATAAACAAGTAATTATAGAAAATTTAAAAAAAGTAAGATAAATTCTCTAAGAAGCTGATAAAGGTTTATTCCTAAGTTAGCGAAGATAAATAAACTACTTATGTTTTCCAACCTTAATGGTTTTAGTTAAACATTTATTAAGTATTAACAAATAATTAATATCACGAGTCCAATAGACATAAGGAGACATTATTCTAGTTTTGTAATAAATGTTATTTGTGGTGTTTACTACTAAAACAATAGTTCTATAATGCTTGAATAATTGAAAATCACTGATGAATATAAGACTTATGAACCCAATTGTGGAAAGATAATACTTTTCCAAACAAAACTAAAAGTGGTTTTCAAGCATATACCCAATATTTTATTAAGAATATATAGAGATAAAAACCTTAGGAATTATTGATTTATATACTTATTTAGTTTGGAAGAATAAACCTTTAGAAATAAATATAAACCATAATTCTTTTAGAATTAGTTCAGCTAGAGTGCATGAACTATTCTAAGGGTAAGCTTATTGTAACTATACTTCATAATATTCTTTTAAGAGTTTTAAGGAATGTAAATGTGAAGTAAAAAATTTCCATGGTCAAGAGATATAAATTACTTCTTGTAAAAGCCCAGGTACTGATTGAATAATTTGTTTTTATATTTATTAACATTGTGGAATTAAATAGTTAAATTTATTATAAATATGTTAAATAATTCTTAAAATAAAAAAAGAAATAGTTTTATTAAAATAATTTAATATTTTAAAATTATAGAATTTTTATTTGAAAAATATAATCTCATATTTGAATTTATCATGACAAAAATAATCTTATAATGAATTTGATAATTTTATGAAAATATTGATTATTCAGTAAATAATGAAAAATATTGATTTTTTATTTAAAACTGTATTTTATTTAAAAATATTTACAAGGTATAATTATGTTTTCATATTAGTTTTAAAATTTAATTAGTTCAACTTGATTTATAATAATCAAAATATGGTTTATGAAATCGATTTTAAATTTGAATTTAGTAGGAAAATATTTTATATTTTAAAATGGCATTTTTTTTTGAAAAACAATTTTTCATTGTATTTTTTCTAGTTTAAGTTTAAATTAAATTTTACAAATTATAATTTTTGAATTTTTAAAAATGGATTTCTTATTTGGAATCAATGGGTCCAAACTTTAAAAAGTTATCCCTTTTAATTTTAGGCAATATTAATAGTAATCTTGGTAATTTTTGTTTCCACAGTTAAGGGTAAATCAAGTAATTAAGGGTAAAAATAATATGATAAGGGTTATAAAATGACCCTAACACTTACCCGAATTCTATTTTATGAGTAAATTTCAACCATAATCATCCATGGGTCAAATATGTTTCCATATGGAGGCACTCAGTTGACATTAAGTCCTTTATAGTATTTTATTTAAAGAGAAATCAAACATGTCACACTATTGTTTTTAATAAGTATAACATTTTTAATATGTGATTATATAGAATATATGTTCAACCATAAATTTTATTTTTAAATTTAAAATATTTATTTTAATTATTTTAATTTATTTTTATGTTTTATGGAATAAATAATTATCTTAACTGCTTGCACAACGTTGATGCCATAATTATTTAATTAATGGTAAAATAAAAATAATGATATTAAAAATATTTAAATAAATATAATTTGATATAGTTAATGTGATAAAAAAATTTATACATTACCTTGACATGTTTAGGATATAATAAAATATTTTTTTGAATTTTACTTGTTATCTTGATGTTTGTAATGTCAAAGTAATGAATAGTATCAAATTTAACAATAATGATATTTTATGGATTATTATATTATTAAATTATTTAAAAATAATATAAATATTAAATAAGAACAGGGTGGAAAATATATGCTAAAACATTTTATCCCCTATTCATTTATTACTTTTGGAAGTTTTTGGATTTATAATAGCCTAATTATATTTTAATATTTTGTGAAATTACAAGAGTGTCCCCCCTCTCATAAAAGGGCACCCCTTCTTCCCATTTCTTGAAAATTAAAAACAATTTTAGTTCAAAAAATCCCTATAAAAATCCTTTTCTAGAATCTAACCCCACATTTTTGAGGTCTTGGTTTTGGAATAATACCATCCTTAGTAGTCTTGAGGTGTTAAGGATAGGGGTATTTCCATAGAAGAGGTATAGTTTTTATCTACATGTTTAGTTGTGTTTCTTCTTCCGCATCATTTGAATATTCTTCAACCATGATGAAATAATAAATCCAGTATCCTCCATATAATTATATTTTATTATTTTAATATCATCAACAAAATATATCTCCTCTTCAAATAAATGAGATACGAAATCATCATTCGTTTGTACGACAGACTAGAGCCTCATGAACCGATGCCATTAAACTTCCATTATCACCTCTCATGGAGTGATATAATGATGATATTAATTCTTATATATGATATTAATGACATATTTATCATTATTTAAAGATAATATATCATTTAAATTATTACCTTTTCATGTAAAGAAAAATGATAACATCATTCGTGCATACATGGGGATTGCCACCACCATGAACCAATGTGACTCATTTTTCATCACCTCATCACATGGATAATTTATATAAGTATATTTAAATAATTAATATGATATATATTATATTATTATCATTATGTAATGATAAAATAATACTTTATTTCTTTTATTAATGATCATTGAAAAATGGAAATGTTACTCATGCATACGTACAACCTACCATCTCCATGATTGTAAGATAGTTCATTTTTCATAACCAAATTTAATATATGTATTTAAAAGTATAATTGATGCATAAAATTAAAATTATTTTATGATTACTATTCTGTATATGATTTAATAATGAACTCTTTGACCATAGTCCACATACCTAAGTCATTTTGGGCATATGAACTGGATATTGTAAAAATATCCGACCTGAACTTAAATAATTGTGTAATTGTTATAACATGGTAATAATTCATTTAAAAGAAATAATAAACTTGAAAATGGTTATAAATAAGGTAAATAATTAACATAATTTTATTATTCAGGAAAATAACAGACATATATGACAAATCCGACTCGTGGTAAGGGAATTCTTAACTTAGTTTCATTTCATTGAGTTTAAATTATAGTTCATTGATTCTGTCATACTAATACTACATGTGAAATGAATTTTGATTATATTATTTTGTATTTACACTTGTTTTATGAGTCTTTACACATGATACACATAATCTATTCTCTTGATTAATGTTCACTTCAATGATATCATATTTGTAAGATAATTTCTTTCAAAAATCATTTTTAATGTTTATTTTTAAAAAAGTCAAAAGGATTTTTTTAAATTAAATGAAATGATCATATTTTATAGATTTCATGATACATTAATTATTTTAATCTTCTTTTAAAATCTTACATTTTCATTTTCAAAGAAAATTTATTCCTTTCTATGTGCGTGGTTTTATTTTAAAATAAGTTATTTTCCTCAAAGAAATGTTTTTATGATATAAGAATTAGTGTTTTATTATTATATTATGGTTCATGGAAATTGTTTTTGATGATGGGTGGTTTAATTTTAAACCAAATAAGGGTGGGTATCTTATTGACCACCGATGTATTTTATATGTTGGAAGTTTACTGTGATTTTTATTCCAAGTGTATTTTGGATAGTTTTATCCAAGTATAACTATGAGGGTCATGTCAAGTATAATCATTAGAGTTATTTCATGGTAGTCGTGAGGGTTTCAAAATAAGTAAGTATTATAAGAAAATGATTTCCGAATTTACCTATATGATTTATTGATTCTTTCTTTGTTTTTACGTGAATCTTATGTTTTCACAGGGTAAGTTATTGGGTTTATGTTCAAAGGAAAGTATATACTACCTCTCAAGGGTGAAAAGTATAACTTTGTGAAAATGTTTTCATGAGTTTTTCATGTTTCCAAAGAAACCAATATGGATTTTATTATATATCTAAGATTTATTATGAAATGTTTTATGGATTATTTTGTTCAATAAAGGTGATTTCTTGGGTAGTAAAATATTTATTTTAAGCTCAATATTTATTTTGAAAATGGAAAATCGTTATAAGTTTTAGTGAATAATAATTAACCACTACTGGAAAAAAGGCCTATACCCACGGTTCAAAACCGTGGGTATAGCCCCCAAAACCGTGAGTATAGGCTATACCCACGGTTTTGGGAACCGTGGGCTGGAACGCCGTCGGTATAGGTCCCCAGCCTATACCCACGGTTTTCCAAAACCGTGGGTATAAGTGTTCTGCCACCATGTCAACAAAACAATCCCAATTGCCACGGTGTCAATGGCTTTTACCCACGGTTTCAAAACCGTGGGTATAGATCCTAAAATAAAGCTGCAGGTGGGTTTCGATCCCACGACCTCTTCGCTGCAAAGTACCGCGTCTACCACTACCCTACTATCAATTATGTGTGTATATATATATATTTAGTTAAATATAGTTATATAAACCGTGGGTATATAGGGAAGAACCGTAGGTATAGGACTCCCGCCAAAAAAAAAATCTTTCCCGCGGAAAAAAAAAATTCCCGCGGAAAAAAAAAATTCCCGCGCACACATGGGAAACCTATACCCACGGTTTTTCAAAACCGTGGGTATAGGTTTTTTATCCTATACCTATCCCCACGGTTCTCCTCAAAACCGTGGGGATAGGTACCCCTATACCCACGGTTCTTGAAAACCGTGGGTATAGGTCAATTTTCAAGACCTATCCCCACGGTTTTGGAAAACCGTGGGGATAGACCCCCCTATGCCCACGGTTTTTGAAAACCGTGGGTACAGGTCTTGAAAATGGACCTATACCCACAGTTTTCCAAAACCGTGGGTATAGGGGGTACCTATCCCCACGGTTTTGAGGAAAACCGTGGGGATAGGTCCATTTTCCAGTAGTGTATTTTTTTATTTATTTTTAGTTTTCTTGATGATATTTTTGTGCCCATTCCAAGTTTTAAAAATATTTTTCACAGGTTTTAATGATGGTTAAGGTAAAGGAGGAGGTTAAGAGGAAAGTTGTGAAGAGTTTTCAAGGAAAGAAATTATGTTTTGTTTTAAAAGTTATATTTGGTGGAGAAAATAGATACTGGTTGGAAGCATCCATCTGGTATTATATGGGTTTTTATGTATTAGTTATGACATAATTATCTAAAAATATAAATATAAATATATCCTCAATTGTAATAAATGAATTATTGACTTCAAACTGAATATTATATAATATATAAGGAGAGGTCCTTATAGTTGGAATTAAAGAATAGTTTATATGACTTTAGAGGTTCAGATAATGTTAATAGAATACACTTAAAAGGATTTAGTTTATATTTTATATGATATAAATTTTTAATATTACCATTTTTATTTATCTAAACTATGTATTTTGTTATTGGTTTTCCATATAAGAAATAGGAAAAAATTTTTGGGAAGGAATTGAGAGGAAAACATCCTTCCAAATCGGCATCATGAGATGGTTGGAATCAGAACAATGTATTTTTTTCACTATAATGGACCAGTTTACACAATCCATAAGTAGTAATGGTATGCATGTTAGAGATCAGCCAGATCTACTATAAAGTAACATGATGATAGTGGAACATTTTATGAGGCAACACCCTCCAACATTTTGTGGATCTTTTGACTCAGTGGTTATTGAAAGGTAGATTAATGCCCTAGAAAATATTTTCAATGTCTTGGGGTGTTCATATCATCAAAATTTTAGTCTTTAAATTTAACATTCTGAAGGTGAAGTCGACCATTGGTGGTAAATGATCCAGAATATTTGGTGAAGAGAAGAGAATTGTGCCTTAGAATGGGATGAATTTACGAATCTTTTACTTGATAAATATTTTTCTAAGGAAGTTAGACTTGGTATGGAAAAGAAAATACTATAATTGAAATAATGGGAGCCAGATTTTATGTCCATGTATGAATAAAACTTCACTTGGTTGGCAAGGTATACCCTAAATTTTATCTGGGATCTTGATATTAAAATCAATAATTTTTACTTAGGAATGAATCCAAGATATCAAAGGGAATTGGATTCCCATGAATTAAAAAGTTATAAGAAACTTATTTGTTGTGATGATAGGGTATAAATGAATTTTACCTAATGATCATGTATTTTATGACAAAAATTAGAACAAAAGTTTCAGATGGAAAGTAATGTTTAAACACTAATTAGATATATATAAAGGTAAAAAAATATAGTTTCCAGTTTCTGGAAAGTGTGGTAAAAAATACCCTAGGGAATTACTTGAAAAATATGTGAAGTGATTTTGATGTGTTAATTATAGACATATGGCCTATGATTATAATGAAATAGATCTTAGTAGTAGTAAGTTCAATTTTGATAATAAAACTATAAAGTTTTTTAAATGTGGTGAGACGGGGAATTATACACATACTTTCCCAAAGAAGGACACATATGATGGGAAGAAACTAGACTATAAGTATGAAGGTGTGGTGAAATCATTTTCAACTACTTAAGAAGATGTTGGGACATTAAATTAAGTGGTATTAAGTACATTATTTATTTATTAATGTTATGAAACTGTCTTGTTTGATTCATGGTCTACACATTTCTTTATATCATGGATGTTTTCTTGTAAATTTGAAATTCCACCTTATGAAATGGAACCAAAACACATGTAAAGAACACCAGGGAGAAGTATTAATGAAAAAATAAATTATAAGAATATTCTTTTCATTGTATGTGGAGGAATTTACAATCATACCTTATCATCTTTCCCCTAGAAGATTTTAATGTTATTCTGGGTATGGATTGGCTTTCTGTTTACCATTTTAAGAAATATTATAGTGATAAAGAAGTTTTTTTTCATAAATAGTCTTAGTTTTTATATTGGATAAACCTATACCATTAATAACATATTAGGAATCTGAGAAACTTTTAAAATATTAAAATAAAAGTTATCTAGCACATATTGTTGAAAACAAGGAAACTTTTCTGATTGTTGAAGCACCGATAGTAAATGAAAAACTGGATGTTTTTCCCAATGATTTTTCTATTTTCATTATTGATCAGGAGGATGGGTTTACTTTTGAATTATTTATTAATGATAAACCTATTTCAAAACTACCATATAAAATGGCTAAAGTAGATAATTTTTAACTAAAAATCAATTACACGAGTTTCTAGAAAATGATTTCATTCGTTAGAGTACTTCACCATGGGGTGATCCTATTTTTCTGTTAAAAAGAAACATGGTTCTATGAGTCTTTGAATTTATTATAGATAATTTAATAACTTCACTATTAAGAACAAGAATCATTTACCTCTTATCAATGATTTGTTTGATCAGCTCCATGGAGTACAATAATTTTCAAAGATTGATCTCTAGTTAGGGTACTATCAGATGAAGGTGAAGGGGGATGAAATTATGAAAAAAACATTCTGAAATATATATGGGAACTATGAGTTGATTCCCTTTTATTTGATAAATTTTCATGTTATATTTATGGTTCTTTTAAATAGAGTTTTTCAGGAATATTTGGATATGTTTGTGGTTGTTTTCATGGATGATATTTTGGTTTATTAAAAATGTTACAAGGATCTTGAAAAACATTAAAGGATTTTTTTAAATACCTTAAAGAAAATAAGATATATGGGAAATTTATAAAATATTATTTTTGGTTACAATGTATTTATTTCCTTTAAAACATTGTAAATAAAGATTACATAATAGTTGATCCCTCTAAAACAAAAGTGGTTAATGAATTTCCAAGAATAACAAATGTCACTGGGATTCAATGTTTTCTTAGATTAGCAGGATATTACTGATGTTTTGTTGAAAATTTTTAATTTTTTTCTATCCCACTAACTAAGTTAACACGAATATGGGTTAAATTTATCTAGACAAAAGAATATGATTCTTTTTTTCAGAAATTAAAAATAATTTTTTTGATTGCTCTATTTTTGGACCCACCGTCAATAAATAGTGATTTCATCATTTATAGTGATGATTACTTGAATTGAATTGGTTGAATTATGTTTCATAATGATCATGAAATTTATTATGCTTAATGGAAACCGAAACCTCCTGAGTTAAATTATCCTACACATTGTTTGGAATTAAGTACTATGGTTTTTGATTTAAAAATTTGGAGACATCATTTATAAGGAGAAAAGTGTGAAATTTATACTGATCATAAATGTTTAATATATATATTCATATAGAAGGAATTGAAGATGGGGTAGAGAATATGTTTGGAACTTATAAAGGATTACGATTGCATGATCAATTACCATCCTGTAAAAGGAAAATGAGCCTAATATTCCTTGAGTTGAAAACAACATTCATTATTAACAATGCTACATGTGAAGCCTAAACCATTGATTGATTATTTGATGAATTTAAGATTGGAAGTTATTAGTGAAGGAAATTACTTAGTTTTGTTTTAGGTTTCAGTGTAATCTTCTCTATCCGACAAAATTAAGAAAGCTCAGAAGGATTACCGTGAGTTACAAAAAAGGCAGAATTGGTTGAGAAGGGTAAGTTTACTTAATTTAACATTGTTAAAGATGGTTTTTTGATATTTGGAAAATGATTATGTGAACCTTTTGATTCATAGATGAAGAGGTAAATGTAATTTCAAGCTCATGGTTATATTTTTTCCATTCATCCTGATAGTACTAAGATGTATAGAGTTCTTCTAGGGTGTTACTGGTGGGATGGAATGAAAGGAGATATTATTGACTTTACCATGAAATTTTTGAGTTGTAAACAAGTTAAATATGAATGAAAATTACTCAAGGAATGATTTATAATTTATCAATTCCAAATTAGAAATGAGAATATATATCCATGGATTTCATGGGGGACTACCAAATAATTATTGAAGTAATAATGTGATTTGGGTTATTGTTGATCGACTAAAAAAATATGCACATTTCATTCCTATCTGAGATAATATTTATTTAAATCGAATTTCTCAAATGTACCTTAAAGGGATAGTAAGGTCACATAGAGTTCCTCTCTCAATTGTATCAGATCGTGATCTCAGGTTCACTTCTAATTTTTTTGAAAGGCCATTAGAAATCATTGGGTACTGAATTAAATTTCTGTACTGTTTTTCATCCTCAGTCAAATGGACAGTCAAAACGAATAATTAAGACCTTGGAAGACATGATATGTGATTATTCAATAGATTACTAGGGAATTTTGTATCCAAATATTCTTTTGGTATTGTTTTATTATAATAATAGTATTCATTCTAGTATTTATATGGAACCTTTTGAGGTATTATATGGAAGGCTATGTCGAACTCTGTCATTTTGGGGTGAAGTTGGTGAGAGGAATTTAATGGGACCTTAATTACTATAGGAAGGGAAAGTTAATTCCATGGTTTATTAGACTATATGAAATAAGGGACAAAGTTGTATCTATTTCATACCAAAAGGTCTTTCATAATAGTTTATCTTAGGTACACAATGTATCTCATGTTTCAATGTTAAGGAAATATGTGCTAAACTCATCTCATGTTTTGAGCCTTGAAGTAGTTTAGTTGGAAGAGAACCTTTATTATAAGGAGTATCCTATTTAGATTCTTTAACATTGAGAGAAATTATTGCATAATAGGGTAATTCACCAGGTTGTGGTTTTTTCAAGAAACCACTTGGTTGAAGAAGTAACATGGGAATCTGAAAATTTTATGAGGGAAAGGTATCCCCACTTATTTAATAAGAAAATAAAATAATGAATAACTAATTTTAAAAAGGGGGTTTGAGTAATTTAATAACCCAGGCACTAATAAAATATTTTTTTAATATTTATTATTATTCTAGAATTAAATAGTTAAATTCATTATAAATAAGTTAAGTGGTTTTTAAAATAAAAAAGGAAACAATTGTATTAAAATAATTTATTATTTTAAAATTATAAAATTTTAAATTGAAAAAATTAATTTCATCACTGAATTTAGCATGTTAGAATAATCTTAGAATAAATTTTTGAGAATTTCCTGAAAATAATGATTTTTCAGTGACTAATGAAAAATACTGATTTTTTATTTAGAATTGTATTTTATTTTAAAATATTTGAAAGGTAAAATTATGTTATAGAATAGTATTAAATTTTCATTAGTAAAATTTTATTTATAATAATCCAATTATGGTTCTTTAAATAGATTTTATACTTTAATTTTGTATAAAAATATTTTTTTATTTTAAAATGGCATTTTTTCTGAAAAATTGTTTTTCATTTAATTTGGCCGGTTTAATTTTAAATTATATTATAAAACTTATATGTTTTTAACTTTTTAAAATTGGATTCCAAATTTTGAATGATTGGGTCTAAATTTATTAAATAGTTCTCTTTTAATTTCGGATAATATGAATAGTAATCTTGGTAATTTTTGTTACCACGGTTAAGGGTAAATCGGGTAATTAATAGTAAAAATAATATGATAAGGATTTTAAAATGACCCCAAAAATTACCAAAATTATATTTTATTTGTAATTTTAGACCATAATCATCCATTTTTCTAATTTGTGACCGCTTTGAGCCACTTGGTTGACATTAAGTCCTTTATAGTATTTTATTTAAAGAAAAGAAAAATGTGTCACACTATTGTTTTTAATATTTATAACATTATTAATACGTGGTTATCTAGAAGATATGTCTGACCATAAATATTATTTTAAAATATAAAATAAATATATTCATCATGTTAATTTATTTTAAATTTTTGAGAAGAAATAATTACCTTAAATGCTTGCACTGCGCTGATGCAGTAATTATTTAATTAATGGAAAGATCAAATAAATGATATTAAATTTTTTAAAATAAATATAATTAGATAGAATTAATGTGATTAAAAAATTTCTATATTCCCTTGGAATTTTTAAGATATAATAAAATATTTTTTTGAATTTTACTTGTTGTCTTGGTGTTTTTAATGTCAAAGTAATTAATAGTATCAAATTTGACACTAATGATATTTTATGGGATTATTATATTATTAAATTATTTAAAAATCATAGAAATATTAAAGAAGAAAAAGGGGATAATATATGGTATAAAATTTCATCCCTTATGCATTTATAGGATATTTGGATATCTTTTTCTCAAGAATAGCTTTATTTGATTTTAATATTTTGAGAAATTTCAAGATTGCATCTCCCCTCTCTTATAAAAGGGAACCCCTTATTCCTATTTATTCACACTTAAAAACCATTTTTATTTATCCAATAAGATAATAATTCTTTTCCTAAAATTCCTCCCCACATCATATAGGTCTTTTTATTCATAATACCATTCTTTTTAGTCTTAAGGTGTTAAGGAAATGGGGATTTCCAAAGAAGATGTATAGTTTTTATCTGCGTGTTTAGTTTTGTTTCTTCTTCCACTTCCTTAAAATATTCTTAAACCATGATTAAATAATAATTAAAATATCCCCATACATTTATATGTTATCATGATAATATTATCACCCAAATCCATCTCCACTTTTGTCAAATGGGATACAAAATCATCATTTGTGTATACAGCGGACTACCGCCTCGTGAACCGATGCCATTAGTTTTACATTATCACCTCTCATGTCATGATATAAAAATGAAATTAATGTTTATATATTATATTCATGACATATTATCATTTTATAAATATAATATATCATTTACATTCTTAGCTTTTTAGGTAAATAAAAATGATAACGTTGTTCATGCGTATGTGTGGACTCCACCTCCCCGAAGCGATGTGATATATTTTTCATCACCACATCACAAGGAAAGTATATATATATATAAGTATATTTAAATAATAAAAATTATATATATATATATATATTATATTATGATCATTATTTAATGATAAAATAACACTTACTTTCTATAATGATCATTAAAAAATGGAAACGTTACTCACATGTATGTATGACCTACCGTCTCCCTGATTATAATGTAGTTCATTTATCATAACCAAATTCAATAAATGGTTTTAAAAGTATAATTAATTTATAAAAATGAAAATTATTTCATGATTATTGTTCTTTTGATTTTGGAATAATTAACTCTTTGACTATAGTCCACATGCCTAAGTCATTTTGGACATATGAACCAAATATCATCAAAACATCTGACGTGAACTTAAATAATTACATTTTTTTGTAACGTGGTAATAAAGGATATAAAAGAAATAATAAACTTTAATTTTTTTACCAATCAAGTAAATAATTAATATAAGTTTATTTTTAGGATGATAAAGGACATACATGACAAATTAGACTCGAGGTAAGGGAATTCTTAAATCAACTTCCTTTCATTGAGTTAAACTTCTACTTAATTGATTATTTCATGCTCATATTATGTGTGAAATGACTTTTGATTGTATTGTTTTTTATTTTAAATTATTTTATTTTGATTTAAATATGATACAAAAAATCTATTCCTTTTATTAACACTCACTTCATTGATATGATATTTGTAAAGGACGTTTAAAAAAAAAACAATATTTTAATGTTTCTTTTTAAAAAAGTAAAAAGGAATGTTTTTTTAACTTATACGACTTGAGAGGATTTTTCTGATTAAATGATGCCTTAACTATTTTAATATCTCTTTACAATATTACATGTTTTTTCAATTTTTTTCCCTTTGTATGTGTGAGGTTTTCTTTTAAAATAAGTGATTTTCCTAAAAGAAATGTTTTTATGATGGAATCATTCATATTTTATGATTATGTTATTGTTCTTGGTCATTTTTTATGATGACATGTGGTTCTGTTATAAGCTAAAGAAGGGTGGATCCATGATATACCTCCAAGGCATTGAGTATGTTGTATGGTTACCGTAATAGTTATTTCAAATGTAACTAAAATGGTTACATCCAAGAATGACCGAGAGGGTTATGTAAAGTATAACCATGGGGGTTATTTTATGGTAGCCATGAGGGTTTCAACATAAGTAATCATGATAATAAAATGATTCCTAAATTAACTTTATGATTTTTTATTCTGTTTATGTTTTTACATAAATATCATGTTTTCACATGGTAAGTTATTGGGTTTATGTTTAAAAGAAAGTATATGATGCCTCTTAAGGGTGAAAAGTATAACTTTGTGAAAATGGTTTCTTGATTCTTTCATGTTTCTAAAGAAACTTATATAGATGTTAGTTTTTCCTTTAATATTTCTTATTAAAATTTTTATGGGTACTTTTGGGTAGGAAAGGTGATTTTTTGAGTAATAAAATATTTATTTTGAGCCCAAAGTTTATTTTGAAAAGGGAAAATTTTTATAAGTATCATGCACTAATGATTTCTTTATTTATTTTCTTGTCCCTTACTGATATTTTTATTCCCATACTATGTTTTAAAAATATATTTCATAGGGTTTAAGTATGGTTAAGGTGAATGAGGAGGTCTATATAAAAGTTTTAAATAATTTCCAAGAAAAAAAATTATGTTTTGTTTCAAAAAATTATATGGTGGTGAAAATGGATACTGATCGGAAGCATACATCTTATATTATATGGTTTTTTATGTATGATTTATGACCTAATTATATAAAATTATAAACTTAAAAAGATCCAAAAATTTATTAAAATGAATTCTTTACTTAAAGCTCAATATTATGTAATATTTAAGCCTGATCCCTTAAACATTGGGCTCATATTCCAAATAATATATTGACCAATCATTCATTGGTAATTATAATATAGTGTGGAGTAGTTATTAAATGCACATTACTTTATCCTCATCAAGATATGATTCTAGTATTGAGGATCAATGATGATTCTTACATACAAAAATTGATTAATAAAATGTAGTGTAGAGTAATTCCCAAACACACATTTTATTATAAACATCAGAATCATGAAATATGTAGAAGAGAATCAATGTTGAGACTTATATGAATTATGGAAACTTATATTATATTTTGATAAATTCATAAAAAATAATGGCGTTATCCCATTACCACATACCAACTATCATAAAAAATGGATATTGTATGATATAAATCCATTATGTCATATGAACATGTGTTTAGATGAAAATAGTTTGTTAGGATATAAACAAACTTCCATCATGAAAAACACATTGTGTATCTAAATTAGTATCCTAATGTTCTTATAGGATATTTTAAAAATACTTGAAATATAAAAGTGATATTCAAGTGGTATAATACATTTCTATAAGAGGGTGTGCATCTATATTTGAGATAGTAGAAGCAACATTGATTTGGATTTAGTCAATGATAAAGATGCACGAGTGGATGACATAGGAACAAGTTCCACAAGAGCATGTGGAAATAGATTGTTCTAGAGACAAATAATGTATAGGAATGTTGAAACCATGGTAGTGGTTTTATATTCACTATGTCTAGTGATTAATTATTCATTGAGAATAATGGATCTTTTAAGTAAGTAGTAAATGTAAACAAGATAATATTGACCAGATCAATTAAAATTCAATAATGGATTCCATGTATCTAAGTGCAGGTGATTATTATTTTGGATATTGTGGTGGGTATTCAAGAGAGATTATATATGGGTGGTACAAGCACAAAACCAATAATGTTATATTATTAATACTAATTTGTTATACCTAAATCCATTATAATTTTACTTGTCATAGCTACATTATATGATCATTAAACTGGATATTGGATGTCAAGACCACCAATCATTGAAGGCGTCTATATGATTCATCCAGAAATAGTTGGGAACATCATAGAATATTAATAATTATTATAAGTTAATAAAATCTAGTTTCGGATTGAATAAATAAATAAGATCATAAAATATTCATTTAGAATGAATTATTTTCATGTTTTTGAAAGAGGTTGGTGGGAGCAACACGATTTTCCAAGTAAAATATATTTGGACACATATGGAAAATAGTTATTAGTATTAGAGTTAGTTAAGACCTAGATGAAAGTAACTCTATAAATATTGACTTAAATTAGACACCTATGTTCTAGGTAACATGATCTTATTAGGTAGATCTATCTGTTTCTTAGAACTAATCAGTGGTATATATACTGACAAGGTATTGAAAAATACAAGTTAGAACAATTTGAGAGAAAAAATCTTACCAATTTCACCTGGAATAAATCTCTCCAAGAAGACATGCATGGGCATAGGAGGAGATTGAATAGGTTATTATAATTCCATAATTGGTAGTAATAGATCTATCACATATTCCATGATATTTACTATATATGTTATTACCAACATATACTTTGTAGTACAAAAATATTATTTATATTCAGAAGAACTACATGGAAAGTAGTCAGAACTATCCTGTTGTACTTAACCAAGTATAAAGTATATGTACTTGGTGCTTGTAAAGTAAAGGATACTAGTTATAATGGGACACAATATAGTCTTCCTTTTGATCAATATAATCTTATATCAAAGTCAATGTAACATAATGATAAAGAGAAGCTCATACAAGCTAGTGGCAGCCATATCTATAAATACTGAGTTTGTTGTGGCTTTTGAGGCAGCTAAAGAAGTAGTTTAAAATAATCAATGATTTTTTATAATTCTTGGAATTCCACCTAGTTCATATATCTTTATAATTTTATTAATTATGATAATACTACTATTAGTAAAAGACAAGATGTCATGTTTTTACAGTGGGAAAAAGGGATATACTTGTGGATATCATCTCCTGGGAAGCTTAATAAAGGAAGTAAAGTTGAAGGTAGAACAATAGACCCACATTAAAGACATAGAAGGTCTATGAATAAATTCCTAACTCAACAGAATCATGATCTTATCATGAGAGAGATAAAAAGGATAGTTTTCAATTTAGATCAAGTACATGTGGGAGTGTTTTAATAGTGGTTTCCATAAACTCAACTTTAAAATCACATTTGGTATATGATATCATATATACAGTGAGTTATGCATGATGTAAACTTACCATAATATTGTTGAGATATCTATATCCACTATTTACAAGTAATTTCCACAGATTATTTTTTTTATAAAAAGTTTAGAGTAGTTCCCAGGCTATAATGAGAACCTTGAGATACTATGACATTAATCTTAAACATCTATTCTATAGTCTAAATACATCATACTAACTAGAAACAGTTGATGTCTAACTATCAAGTATTGGGGGCTCATAAGCATTGATACTTCTTCTCTTGATGTTTTCACTTGGTGATCTCTAGTGGGTGAGATCATGAGGGCATACCCACCAATAGGTACACCACATGTAAGGTGTCCTTAGTTGTTCCTATCTTTGAACATGTTTATTATTCTTTGGAATTGAGATCATAGTCAATGTCAACCATTTGATCACATACCATGATAAAATTAAAAATTCATGACATTAAAGTCATGGCGAGGTAGCTTTTTTTGTGTTCATAATTAGTGGTATGGAATTGGTTGAAAGTTAAAGTTAGAATTTGTCGCTTCCAAGTTAAGGAAGTGATACCACATGCCTAGTTTATCTAGATGGTGGTACCTTCATAAATAATTGGCCAAAGTAGTTAAAGGTATTTTTCCATTTAGATCAATAAATAATAAATAAATAATAGATGATGACATAAGTCGTGCATCATGATTTTTGAGATATCACAAGACAAATAGATTATATTACTCAGCATGTGTATGTAGGAAAGGTTGTCATTCTTTGACTTTTCCTTAACTCCATAAGGTACTTGATGGGTTTTTATAATCCACTCTTGATTTGTGAATAATATTTATTACTATCAAGATAAGGTCCTAGAGGGTCATACATAATAGCATATTCAACACTCTGTCCTATTATGGTGAATAATTGTATAGGACATGGTGGGTGCCACCATGCGGTCTGAGAGTTGTCTAAGTTTTAACAATCACTAATGAATGAATAAATTAATTATTATTCAAGTTTATAATAATTGGATTAAATTTATTTATATAAATAATTCATTAGGTATTAAGTGAATACATGGTAAATATTATATGAAAGAATATTATTTTAATATTTAAGGTTTATTTAATATTTACCTGAATTATGAGTCGAGTTAATGACTCTATTTTATCATGTAATATATTTATTATATATTAAAAGTATTTGATAAAAATATAAATGACATTATGACATAATTAGTTCATCATAACATATCATTTACTGATTTTTTATTGGGTGTTTTATTTCTAGGGTCCATGGAACCCTTTTTGGTTCTTTTGGACATCCAATATATAAGAAGGGTAATAGATTTATTACACATACTATTTTTATAACACCCCAATATTTTTTTGGTATGTATCTTTTTAATTAAATTCAATTTATTTGATAGCTTATCATGATATACTATTAAATATTAACATGACCATTTGAAAGATTAATGTTTCCATTAGAATAATAACCTTACCTATGAAGGTATAAATTAAATTTAGGTATCTCATAAATGAAAATATGATATATTTATATCAATGAATAAGTAAATAAATGTTTTAAAAATGACAAATTAAGTGCTGGTATTTTTGTGAAACGTAAATGTTATTTATATTTTTATAATTAATATAATGATTTAAAAGAAAAATTATTATCATAAAATATATAGATACATTAATTTTTTTATTATAATTATAAGATAATTTTATGAGACCATAATTATTTTTTCAAAGTGTCGTAAAATCGGTTATAATATTAAAATCAATATTTTTAGAAAAAATGATAATTTTAATTAAAAATTAAATTTGTCATATTTAGAAAATTATTTTACTTTAACAGAGTCCAATTTTTAAATCTAAATTTGGAAAATGTTTAGGGTGAATTTTTGGGATTTTTTGAAGTAGTTGAATTTTTGGTGAATAATGATATACGGTAATTTACGGTATTTATATTATAAGTAAATAAAAGAATTATTGAGTCATGGATGATGTATGGATGAGGTAAGAACCCATTAGTTCAAAATCACATTCTCTAATTACTATAATTAGTCACATTAATCCACACTATTTATAGTCTTGAGTCAAAATAATTAACTAATGAATAAAAAAAATAAAAAAATACCCCTCTTATCGACTATAAAAACAACCCTTGACCACCCCTTCTCCTCACATGTTCTAAGACTTTATGTTTTTATAAATAATTTACAATTCTATTACCAAGACTATCCTACATTTACTAGATCTTTTGGTCTCAACAAAATAGCAAACCTATGTTCCTTGTGGAGGTTCTCAGGGAGAAGAAGTTCAAGAGGTAAAATCATCTTTAATTTTATTTTAATTTATTTTCAACTTATTTTATTTTATTATCCTCTCATGAACTATCTATCCCAAAGTGGAATAATAACTCTAGTGTCTAATATTTATTAGATTTTTTTTCTAAATGGAATAACCCACCTTCAAAACCCTTCTCTCATTATTTTATTCTAAAAATGAAAACATTGTCCATGACGTGTCGATTCTCTACCTCCGTGGATGATGAGTATCATTTTCCATTACCGTCTTCAAGGATGGTCATAAAAGCATTATTATGGTTAAATATTATTTTAATATATATATTATAACTTGTATCATATTTTTTAACCAATTTATATACATAATGTTAAATAAAATGATACAAGTTCATGATGGGCGTAAAAACTGCCAAAATAAATTAAAACAATTTCATCAACATTTTACCTAATGAATCGTCCTCATACCATATAATCAAATGATATATGTTACCATTTTAAATTATATAATTTCATTAATAATAAATAATATCACTTATGGATAATTATTCCAATTTATAAGAACTTCTATAATTATACACAAGAAAACTGACCATGAAACCATGAAACGAACACTCCCGGAATAATGAAATTAAACAACCTAACTCATCGAAATGGCCATAAATGAAATCAATAAATTATAATAAATAAAATATTTGTTTAATAGGTTATGAATTGAGTAATTAATGAATCTAATTTGATTATAAAAGACATTAATTACAAGGGTGGAGAGCTTTCAGACATAAGTTAAGGGACTTCGTCTCAACATCCATTTCATTGAGACTTGATATTATGCACCTAATAATTTTTATATGGTGTATCTATTACCCTTTTGATATATTTTTTCATTTGAAATTGTATTTATTTTAAATATCCAATTTTCTTATTTCATTAATATGATTATTTTCTATGTTTTATACCATTTTTTTCATACGGTGTTTACTTTTAATGTTATTTGATTAACTGTGAAATTATGTTAAATATATATCTTTTACTCAGTGTGGATATTCATTTATAAGGAATATTTATTTCATTAATTAAATTGGTCATTTATATATTTTATAATCCTTTGGACATGAATACATGGGTGGTACCTGGTTATAGATAGACCCTTGATGCATCAATAGGTCTAATGAGGCAAAATAGTTAGTGGAAAACCCTTAGTGTTTGTTTCAAAGTAGAATTAGATGGGTTTCTACCCTCAGACTTAAACCATTTTTGAAAGTTCTTGATGGTAGTGGTTCATATTCCAGGTACATTTCATCCAATAATTAATCATTCCATTCATTCAGTATTCAGTTATAACTATTCATGATATTTTCGCTATGACAAATCTATGGTTTCATTTTAATTCATAGTTTATTGATTATGACATATTGATTGTATTTCACTTGTTATTGATTCATGTTTCTATTATATATAACCCTTACCGAGCATTTTATCTCACCCTTTTATTTATTTTCCTTCTCTAGTTTATGAAGATAAAATCATTAAATAAATGTCAAGGAAGTGGTTTATTTTCCTTTGTTATGTTCTATTTTTAATTACCAATGTAATAAGGTAACCATGTATGTATCTATTTATTGAAGGCTGTGAAAATAATTGATCCTTTGTAATATTATCTATTATATCTATGCCATTTTAATAAAATAACCACTGACTCTAGGCTATTGAGTTTGGGGTTATTACAGTTAGTATCATAGAATGTTTGTTAGAATCCTTGGGAACTAGATGTTAAATAAACATGAAAATTATAATAATTCCTTATAGTGATTTTTTTAATCAATACTCATGATGATTATGAGATAACTCAGCATGTTCCATTATTTAGTTATGGAACCTAAAAGAAGAAAGGTTATTAATACCCACATAAAATTTAGGGATTACCCCACTAAGAATGTTAATATAGTCAGTGTTGGATCTAAGTATATCATGAAAATATTAGGACATAGTACTCAGGTTATGATGAATAACTACACTACAAATATTTTGAATTGTTTCATGTGGCAGAAACAACATCTTTTAGTGGGAATAATAATCTAGTAGTAGCTGAGCAATTGATCAAGTCCCTTTAAAAGATATTTCTGACATTTGGATGTGATGAAAGGGAAAAGGTCATACTAGTGGTATATTGAATCAAGGGTGGTGCTAATAATTTCTGGTCATTGATCCAAAATACTAGGAGGAAGATGAAATAGAAGACATAGAATGGAGAAATTTTAATGAATCATTATTTGAGAAATACTTCCCTCATTAGCAATAAACTGAAATAAAGAGAAAAATTCCTAACATAAAGCAGAAGGAAGAAGGGAGTGTTACAGAGTTTGAGGCTACCTTCAAAATACTATCTAGGTATTCTAAAGATTACATACATGATTTGGAAAACAATATTGATCATTTCTTTGAAGGTCTTAAGCCAAGTATCTAAAGGTCACTCGCTTCTCAAACATTTTCATCATATGATGAAATCGTATTAAGTGACATAAAAACAAATAAGGAATTTTATAGGTCCTATTTTTTGAAGTTAAATCAAAAGAATAATAGGTCTTTTGATAACCATGAAAATGATAAATCGTCAAAGAAGAATAGGGGAACAAATCAATTTCCATTATGAAAAAATTGTGGAAAGAATCATCCTCAGAAATTCTTGAAAGTCATGGGAGTTTGTTATAATTATGGAGAAAAGGGTCATAAAGATAATTAATATAAGGGGAATAAACAAATCAATGATGATCAATTATTCAACTATAAAGAAATGTGGAATTATTCAAATCAATGTCTTGAGTGTTAAGGGAATCTACTATAGAAAAAGCCAAGGTGATACAGATATGCTTATGCGATCACTACAACTGAAGTTAAAGTACCCAATGATGTGGTGGAAAGTACATTAATCCTATATTAAAATTTATCTAGGGTTTTATTTTATTTGGGATATTTCACGCTTTTATATCTACCTAGTTTTCCAAGAAAATTAGATATTTCCATTTTCATTTAATATTAGAGTTGTCAATCAAAACCCCTAAGGGAAGTCTCATTATAACAAATATGTATCCATATGTCCCCATTATGGTATATAAACATGATTTATTTTATCCCCTTATCATCGTATCTATGGTTTACATTTATATAATCCTTTTAATGGGATGGATTTCAAAATATTATGAAAAAATATATTATACGAAGAAGAAATTTACAATTTTCAAGGAAGATATAGAATTCATAATCTTTAGAGTATAAAATTCACCATATAATTCTTATCTAGATCCACCCCTAGTAGATATAATAAATTAAGTTCTTGTGGAAGAAGAGAAAACAATATCAAGGGATGAAGAAAGTAATCTTCAAATTGATGATATACCAATTATATAGTAATACATTGATGTATTTCTTACAGAATTACCTGGACACCCCCAGACCATGAAGTTGAGTTTTCCATTAATTTAATCCATATTGAAAGACCAATATCAAATACTCATTATATAATAGAAATGGTGGAGTTAATATTGTTTAATAAACAACTAGATAGATTGAGTGAAAATGGATTTATATACCTTAGTGTTTCACCTTGTAGGGATCCTGTTCTTTTCATTAAGAAGAAAGATGGATATATGAGGATATGCATTGACTATAGGTAGATCAATGATATTATGATAAAGAAAAAGTATCTACTACCTTGAATTGATGACTTATTTGACCAACTTCATCGATATCATTATTTTTTGAAGATTGATCTTCATTTTGGATATCATCAATTGCATATGAAGAAGGAATATATTCCAAAGACAACAATTCAAATAAGGTATGCACTTTATGAGTTTACAATAATTCAATTTTTAACTAAATAATTTACCCTATATTTTTATGTATTTAATTAATAGATTATTCATGGAATATATTTTTAATTTTATTGTAGTATTAATTGATGGTATTTTAGTGTAATCCAAAATCTACAAGGACCATCGGAACCACTTGATGATTGTTTTGGAGACTATTAGAACAAAAGAGTTATATGAGAAGTTTAGAAACTATTAATTCCATCTTAAAATAGTTTATTTTCTGGGACATATTTTCTTTTAGGATGGAATCTCGGTTGACCCTATGAAGAAAAAGGTAGTCCAGGAATGACCAATACCAATGAACATAACTGAGGTGCATAGTTTCATTCATTTAGTATGTTACTATCAGTGTATCGTTCATAATTTTTCTTGATTAGATAACCCATTTTCCAAGCTTAATCATAAAGGGGTTTGGTTTATTTGAAAAAAGGAATGTGAATAATGATTTGAACAATTGAATATGAGATTAGTGAATTCTCTGATCTTGAAACTAGTATAGGGAAATGGTGGTTTTGTGATTTATAGTGATGCATCTAAGAAAGGACTTGGTTGTGTTCTTATATAGAATGATAAAGTTATTACCTATGTGTCAAGGTAGTTAAAACTCATGAAAAGAACTATCCAACACTTGATATTGAGTTAGTAGCTGTAATATTTTCACTGAAGATATGGACACACTCTCTTTATAGTGAAATATGTGAGATATATACATAATAAAAGATGTTGAAATATATCTTATCATAGAAATAAATCAACATGAGGCAAAGGTGATGTATTGAGCTACTCAAGGATTATGATTTTATAATACACTACTACCTAGGTAAAGAAAATAAGATAGAATATGTAATATCCCATATACGAATGCCACTCAATGGTGCCCAATACCAAGTCGGCCACATGACCTCAAGCGCATTTACCCAAAAACCAGAGGCTTTAGACTAGTAGCAAGGGCCTAGGTGTGATAGTGGATAAACTATGCACTTATTGGTAGAGTGTAACATAGCGTAAATAATAATAATACAATAGTGGAAGTAGTAATACCAAGAAAAAGAAGTAAATAGCTGAAGACTGAAAAAATGACAACCAGATGTCATAGCATACAAATGATGATGCTGCATGTCATGTGTTCTAGGAAAACAACCAAAAACGGTGACACTATAACAATAAATAATACAAGTACCAAAACTACAAAAATAAAATAAAAAAAATAAAATCAGAAGCATTGGAAGCCTCAGCTTGGTCCCATACTCTCCTGCTCCTAAGCAGTAAATCAAATATCTGGAGAAGGGAACTTTCCCTTGTCAACTCCTGCAACAATATAATCTTATTAGGCCCAAATCATGTACCAAAAATGGTATGAGAAAAAATCCTAGTAGGAAACCACCCAAGGTATGTGCCAATCTACCAGTTAATATATATAACAAGCAGTGTGCAATAACGAAAGCAGTAAACAAGGAAGTACTCAAAATTAAACAGCCTTACAAGAACTGGTTCTCATTTATATTCATTTCATGTTCATTTACCATTCAATTACATTGAATTATATAAGTCTTGAGATCCGGCCTAATCCTGATGATCCTCGTATAAATGTAAACACAACAGATGTCTCAAAAGACTATATAAACAAGTGTAAGTGAAGACAGAATCCACGCTTGTGCTTTGGATTGGTAGACACATCATAATTCATTCCATTTCAATATTCAATTATAAGTAAATGTCAACTTATGAAATATAAACAACTAAAAATAGATCCCATCCTTGGCATCCATCATTAGATTCAAGGTTCACTCGACATGTAAATAAAATTCTCCATGAGCCCGACCACTACATACGTGGATCGCTCATGAATTAACATGATAATACCCTCTTTCAGTCCATCCATGATCTTTTAACTAAGGACATGGTTCACCCATGGTATAAGGTGTTATAGTCATATGTTCCCAACCTTTCCTTTTAACCCAAGGCTATGAATTGTCTGTTGCTATTTAACCATTTATCATTTTATATTAGAAGCAACACATGTAAATTAAACTATTACATGGATTTAACATCAATAACTCACATGGACAGTTCATCTCAAAATAAAAACTTGTAAATTAAACTTTTACATGGATTAGTATTTAATCAAATTCATTTTAAGCAACCCAAGAAGGTAATTTAAGGCATCCCTCATAGGCATCCTAAGCGAAACGACCATAAACGATAATTCACAGTAAACACACCCCTGGGGTGGCTCTTAATCATGGTAAAAATCCCTAAAATGATTTCAAAAATTTAATCAATTACCTAGAAAAATAGTAAATAGAAATAGAAAATATTCATTCACAGTGACACCCTAAAAATGGATGCACAACACTCCAACACATATATTCAACTTGACAATTTGTGAAAGACATGAGACCACCTACCTCATGCTATTATGACTCTCCTCACCCAGCGCCAGCCTCTAATTTGACCTAGAATTAAGTAGATCTAAAAACAATCATAAATGCTCAAGGTTCCATAAATAGGTCGGGATAAGATATCATGAATAATGACTAAATAGGAATCGAGTGTTCACTGAGGTGAATCAAACGCATCCGATGATGTTTGAATCGAAGATCAGATGACGAAATAGGAGGCCAACCCATCCTTGGATTGTTGGGGTGAACTTTTATTCAAATGAAGGGGTGAGTTTCTGTCTATGTAAACAAAAATATTATAGTGACTTTTTTAACAAAAAAAAGTACATGACATGTACTTGAAACTACACATCGTGTAGTTCCTGTTTTTGTATTATTCCTTGCTAGACCACACCATGGTGTGTATTGGGATTACACAATGTGTAACCCCAATTAAATGCCTTTCACCTAGGTTACACAACATGTGACCCTATTTTTCCTCCACTTACTTAATAAAAATATAAAAAAAGATTATTCACACCTCAAAGGAAGAACCAGGTTCTTACAAACTCTCCCCTTAAAGTAATTCATCCCTGAATTTCCCTTTCAAGGGTGGCGAAGAAGCACCCGAGAATAACTCCGGCCACTGAGCACATAAGTTGTCCTCCCCCTCCCTATTATCAGCTTGTAAATAGATGTGCTTCCATAGCACCATTACTAGAGGAATAGACCGACCTCATAAAACCTTCGTCCTCCTGTCAACTATACATATCGGATGCTCCTCAAAGGATGCATCAACCTGAAGTGAAACATCCTATGTATGAAAAATGTGAGACAATTTTGTGTGATAGTGGCATAGATAAGATATGTGGAAGACATCATGCATGTATCGTTACCTCTAAGGCAACTGAAACTGATAGGAAATCGACAAAACTCTCTCTAAAGTCTCAAACGACCCAACATATCTTGGTGAAAGCTTACCCTATCTCGTGATCCAGATAAGTCCCAACCTCAGTGAAACATGAAAGAAAACCAAATCCTCTACCTCAAACTCTAGAGGTTGTCTATGGAGATATTCGTAATATTTATGATGAGGATTTTTAGTGTCCATTCGCTTCTGAATCAACTAGACCTCCTCAGAAGTTTCTTTCACAAGACACGATCCCAGTAAAGCTGCCTCATCTGTCTCCAACCCGCACAAGGTAATGTACTTCTCCTATGAGCCCCCAAAATCTAGGCCGCATGGTCATAGCATTTCCTGTAGCACCTGTATCGTACGCTTCTATTGAACATAAATCTAAGGTTGGTATGCTTCTCTCAGAAGCACCTATGTACCAAATGACTTCTGAAAACTCTACCACAAATGAAATGTAAAATAGACATCCCTATCTAAAATGATAGAGCATGGACTCTTGGATATACAACCTTCTGATATCACCAACATTGAAATTTTCCTTTATTAATAAGAAACGAGCGAACTTCATAATCCTTTCAACAAAAACCCACACAACATCGTTACCTCTAGGTGACCTTGGTAAACCACTCACGAAATCCATCATGACATCATCCCATTTCCACTCCAAAATAGGTATCTGCTATAAAATCCCAGCCGATCATTAATGTTCTACCTTCACCTACAAAAAGGCGGAACACCTCATAAAAAACCAACTACATCTCTCTTCATACTCATCCAAAAATACTGAAAACATAAGTCAAAATACATTTTGGTGACCCCAGGATGTACTTCCCAAGATGAATCATGAAACTCCCACATCAACTCAAAGTGTATATCCATTGGAACCCAAACATTTCCATGTATATGTAGGATCTCATCATTTCCTATCATCAAACTAGGAGGAGGGTCCTCACTTGACATAATCTCTCATAGAACTAGGCCTTCATAATCCAATAGCCTCCTCATACTCACTATGTCCAGTAGGGTAGAGGTAATATCTAAGGATGAAAGAAACATTTGTCCCTACCGATCGTGTACCTCCACGTGCATCTCAGAGAATAATGCTATAAGTTTTCACTCGCTACTATCCTACTACACTTCCTATATCTGAGTCATCATGAGAAAAGTATTATCCACTTCATTTCCTTTCCCAGGCATGCAGGAAAGCTCAACGTCCAAATATTGAAGGTATTCCATCCACCTTCACTGCCTCAGATTCAGATCACGCTAAGTGAAGATATACTTGAGGATTTTGTGGTTAGTGTACACCAAAAAACACTCTCCAAACAATTAATTTCTCAAATAGTGAAAAGCATGAACTATAGTAGCTAAATCAAGGTTGTACGTTGGTTAATTCCTCTCATGTGGCTTCAACTATCGAGACCTGTATGCAATTAATCATTCCCCATGTGTAAGCACTACTCCTATCCAGATACATGATGCATCACAATAAACAGTGTAACTCCTTCCTGACTTTGGAAAAATCAGTATCAGTGCCGAAGTCAATATCCCTTTCAACTCCTAAAAGGCCATCTTGTAGGAATCTTCCCATACATACTTTGCACCCTTTTTAGTTAGGACCATCAACAGTGCTGCTAAACATGAGAAATATTATATGAAACACCCGTAGTAACCAGGAAACCCCACGGAGAGATCATCTAGATAGTATAACCTGGAAAGTATGCACCTGTAAGGGACTCTGCGCTTGGGTTTACCCCCCGCCGCCGCCTTCCTCTCCCCCATGACGAATCTACTGAATTTCTTTGCTTCAGTCCTGCGAGCTCGTGGAGTGTAGTTTCTCTCCTGCGATGGCATTTCGTTGAGGAGTATTTCATCTTCTCCATTTTCCGGCCTTTCCCATGCTCTATCCTACAATCTGGACAGAGCTTCACATGATGACGCAGTGAGGGTCCAACATTCGAGCTTCCTGTTACTACGGTGATGGTTGATGCTGTAACACCCCAACCTTCCATGATACGCTCCTCTTTGTATAATAGAGCAGCGTGTGTTGTACGCAACCTTGAGTTCTAACACACCACGACCAATAAAAGTAGAAGTTATGAATAGTAATACCCACTTTTTGAAATTATATAAATTTTATATTTCAAAATGGACTTCATTTTTGGATTCAGAATATCGAAATTAGCCTATGTTGAATTTTTGGTATTTTTCTGAGAAATTCCAATTTTTGATGAATAGTGAAAAATACTTAAAAAAAACTTTTTTAATCAAAATAATTTATAGTGATAAATTATACAATTGAGTGGTTATAAAGTGTAATAATAATATATTTTTACCATTTTATCCAATGGTTGTCATTAGAATTAATTTCACTTTGAAATTGGACATAAACAATTGCCAATCTTTTGATTGATATTCTTTCTTAAAAACACGCTATTTGTTGTGAAAACGGGAATTAATTATAAATTTAATTAATTCAACTTATATGTTTGGAATTTTATAAAATAGACATCATTTTTGAATTTGGAATATCAATTATATCTTAGGGTGAAATTTTGGCATTGTTCTGAAAAACTTCAATCTTTGATGAATAGTGAAACCACTAAGTGGTAGTTAAAAAAACTGATTTTTTGTTTAAATAAAACTTTACCGCTTCTATGAATTGAATTTCAAAAATACGACATACATGGTTGTCATTGGGATGTAAAATGTGGTTCAATGGGATTAAAATAATTTTTTGGTGAATAGTAACTTTTAAGTTTTATTAATCGCGATTAAAGGTAATTAGTGTAATTTAAGGTAAAGATAATGTTATAATAATATGAAATGACCTTAAAACTTATCCTACCATTATTGGATGAGTCATGGAAGACTAAGAAAGTCTATGGGTCAACTTGGGGACCCCATGGAGCCACTTTGGTAGGAAAATGACATTAAAAACTTTTTATTTAATGTTAAAATAAAAATGTCACAAACATGAGTTGTTTTACTAAAACAATTTTTAAATTGGGTTATACAAGTCATATATTTGACTATAAATATTCATTAGAAATCTAAAAATATTTCATACATCATCATATTTTTTTATAATTTTTAGTCATTAAATAAGTTAAATTATTTATGACACCATGATGATGCAGCGATTACCTCATTATTTAACGATTTAAATAAAATGAAAAGATAATGTAAAATCTAAAACCTACACATGTAAAAAACCTATTGGATGGGTGTATTTAGAACTCTTATCACCTTATCCTCGAAATATATAATTTTGGGACCTTTTAAATCTGAAAAGCATTTTATAATAAAGTAACCTTTTATAACTTTCCAAGAGTGCCCCTCCTCTCCTCTTATAAAAGGCCCTCACCTGTACCACCTTACCCACACCTCTCAAGCCTTTGGCTCGGAAAAAACCTGCCCATTTTGTCTCTCCACATCCCACTCTTACTCCTAGAAGCCTCACTTTGGGCATAAGTCTTCCCAGGGAAGCCTTTGAGCTCAAATCAAAAAGAGTTACCCGATTTTAAGGTAATGTCTTCTCATGTTATTTTGTTTTATTTTTCTTCTCCAACCCCTTAAACTCTTTTTATTCCTTTATTTTGTAACAAAACCAGTATCTTATATATACTAGGATTTTTTTATGAGATGTATTTGATTTACACTTACACACACCTTCGTCTAATGGTTAAAGAACATACTGTTTCTGTGGTTGGCGAATTTCTGCCTCATGAAACGATGATTGTTCAATCTTCTTTTAACACCTATCATGGTGGCCATTATGATGACACTATTTTTATATATGATATATATTATGTTTTTTTTCCTTATGATTTTGTATTTTTCATTTATGGCATACCTTTATGATTTCCATTATGGGTAAACGCGATAATTTCATTTTAGGAAGTGCGGACTACTGCCCCCTCAAAGTGATTTGAATCGTTAATGCCATATGTGGGATGTATAAAGGATGGAGTAAATGATATTATACATTATATTATACTGTAATTATAGTATAAATTTATATAATTATAATTTCATTCCATTAAATACTAAATAGAAATGAAAGTAGCGTTCATGCGTACGTACGACTTACCATCTCCACGAACGCTGCATTTCATTTCTTACCTCTAAATGTTATGTAATATTATAAATGCATGTATATACTGGATATATATGATATATATGATATCTACATCATGAATATAATTATGGATATAATGGATATTTCACCACATGAACAACTTGTAATTATAAGAAGCTTATTTTTGACTCAAGTACCAAAGATCGACAAAACGACCGTTATTAACTTAAATAATTACATAATGTTCATAACATGGTAATAATTGATATAAAAGGAATAATAAACTTGAAAAATTTTCTAAAGAAATTATAAATTAACCCTAGTTTATTATTCACGAGGTTAAAGAATGGTCGAGTCAAGTCGGACGCGAGGTAAGAGAACTTCTTAACCCAATTTATGTTCTTTGGGTTAATCTCCTACTTTCAAATTATGTCATGATATTATTATTTACTATCTTGTATTTTTTACTTTATTTATGTGTACTTATAGTGAATACACATAATAGATCTATTTTATTTAAAAAATGATCTTTGTAAGGGACTTCGTCTCAATCTCCTTTCATTGAGGCATATTTTGTTTTATACACAACTTTCCTTTATACGGTGTATAAACCCATTTGACTTTTAATTTTATTCAAAAGAAATATTTTTATACGAAGCGTTTTTACTAAACAACAAAAGGAATGTTTTTTCTTACATGTGTGGTGACAACTACTTCTCCATCGCCGTGACCATTATTTGAGTTTCAGCTTCCTCTACAAGCCATAACTTTTTTTAGAATGAAAAATAAATACCATGTTTTACTTTTATTTTAGTTTGGTATTGAAAATGGTTTTGATAATGTTTTATTATATCAATGTGTTGTATTGATATCTTGTGATTGAAATGTGGAAATGTTATGTTTACTTTATGCATGTTTTATGTGATACGATTATGTTATGGTTTATGATAATTTTAAACCTTTTCATATAAGGAATGCATTGGACTTAATAAGTGACAGGTAGAGCCCGCTATAGCTCCTCGATGCATCGGCAGGTCTCATGAGACAAACTAGTGTCTTGGCACGAGGCCTTGACAAAATCTTATTTGTAGTCTTGGCATGAGGCTTTGGCTACATGGTTATGATAGTCTGACATTATGCATTCCATCATTATGAAAGTGGTTATTGATATTGCATGTGGTTATTCGACCAGTAGAATATCCATGTGAATAAGTAAATGGAATTATCTCATTTTACATTTTCCATATTATGTTGAAGTTCAAGTTTAAAAGGCTTTTGTTTTAGTTATAAATTATCTTAAATGTTTATGTTTATTTATGAAAGCTTCCGCTATATTGTTATCCTTACTGAGCATCTGAGCTCACCCCTTTCAATGTTTTAATTTTTCTAGATGTGAAGAAGTATATTATGAATGACCTGCAGGGATAGTATGAGGGGATATGAAGACAAGATGTTGTTGTAGTTTTGTTTTACTTTTTGATGTAATGTAAGACTTATGAATGTATCTAGTGTTTACAAGGCTACTAAACTAATCAGTCTTTTGAGACTTGATCATTTGTGATCATGCCAATGTTACGTAATAATGCACCGACTCTGGGTAATTGGGGTCGGGGCATTACAGATGCTATGTGTCAGATTCTGCTGGGGGCGTGTTGGGAAGATCTAGCCACCGTACGTGGTCTTAAAGGTGGTGATGAGATTTATGGTTTTGGCTTCTGGAAGTCTTCTTCTTCTTCCCTCGTAGGTTCGACTCCAGAGGTCTTTGTGTTTAGGGGTTTTGTTTTTATTGCTTTGATGTTAGAAGTTCATCTAGATTTGTGCGGCATCGCCATCGTTGGAGGTTTCCCGCTTCTCCTCTTGCTTCCCGTGTGTGATTCGGACTCCGTTAAGGCTTTGTTCCTCTAGCATCTACGACTGGTTGGGGATGGGATGGAGGTGGGATTCCGACCTCGGTTCCGGTGATCGATGAAGGTTTTATGGTGGATGGTTTCTTCTTTCGGGCTGATTTGAAGCTCCTAGGACTATATCACGATGTTTTTATTTACAAGTTCTGTTCTGGTTTTGGTTCGGAGGAATCATTAGTATTATGGTGGCAGTGCAGAAGTTTTTCACTGGGAACTCCTCATGACATTGTTTTTGCTTGCGTTTTTCTGTGTTTCTATTCTGTGGTGTGTGATTTTGGTGGATCTGAATTCAGTGAAGGAGAAAACGAAGTCCCGGTAGAGATGCAGCTTTGATTTATTTCAATTTGGTGAAGGTTGGTTTGTTCTATATTGTTGTTCTTTGAGGAGGCTTATAGGGTTTGTATTTTGTGAATTTGATTATGGAACTGTGGACTTGGTCGATGAGACATTGCATCCAGTTTTATTGCAAGGGATTTCCCAGATGAGGTTCATATCAGGGAGCCTCCTTCTTTCCTCACTACTCGAAATTGGAAGTTTTGAGAGGGTATGGAATTTTCCATCGGTACCGTGCCCGTGCTTATTTTCACGAGGTGGCTAGCCGTGCAACGATGGGAAGGTGGATGCTGATCAAGTGGATTTTTTGATTAGGTGGGGATTTTCCTTTCTCCTAAATTGGATTGTCTTTTGTCTTGATGAACTTGTCCCATGAAGGCATGGTTGTGTTTCATGTCTTTGAAGTCTTCTAGTTTCCCACTTTTTCCTCAAAAGTGATTTTGAAATAAAAAATTTAATTTAAAAAAAAAACCCCAGACAACCCCTTGAAACTCTCCACCTCAAAGATGTTCTTGGGCTGCTCCCAGGAAACTACTGCCCTCACTTTCTCTGGGTCTACTGATACTCTAGTCTCTAAGATGACATGAACTAGGAAGTGAATCTAATCCATCTAGATGTGGAACTTTGTGAGCTTATCATATAAATGACGCTCTCTCAGTGTACGCAAGACAATCTCAATATTTGTGGCATGGCCATTTTGATTATGAGAAGAAACCAAGATATCATGCATGAAAACCACAACAAATGAACCATATAATAATGTAACACTTGGTTTATCAGTTCTATAAAAACTATTGGTGTGTTCATGATACCTAATGACATAAACACATACTCATAAAGAACATACCTGCTCCGAAAGGTTGTGCGAGGTATGTTTGATGGTCTAACACACACCTGATGATAACTAGATCTTAAATTAATATATGATAAAACTAGATCTACTAAAATATGGTCAAAGGGATCATATATCCTTATTAAAGGATACTGGTTATTAACCATCAACTGGTTAGATTTCAGATAATCCACACATAGCTTGAGATTAACATCCTCCTTTTTCTCAAAAGGACTAGAGAACCCCACAGAGAAGTACTGGGTCACATGAAACCATCAGCTTATAAATCTTGTAGTTGTTTCTTGAACTCCTGTAACTCCGTTGTAGCTGTCCTATTAGGAGGAATGAATACTGGTGCCTCTTCGGGCACTAGCTCAATAGAAAAATCTACCTCTCTCACCAGAGTTAAACTTGAAAATTCATCTGGAAAGACATCTCTGAAATGATCAACCACTATAGGAAAATAATCCTGATGTGTCCCTAGGGTTTCTAGATATAATCTTGCAATCTAGGATATCATCCTACCCAACCCATGATGATCGGTTCCATCTCAGTTCTCCTGGACATCCCATTCACCTTTTTTTTGAAATGATACACCCTCTGGTGATGTAAAACTCACCCTACGATGATAGAAACCGAAAATGTATTGAAAGGATACCAACCATTCCATTCTGAGAATGACATAAAAACATATCATCTCTAATACATATAGATCCCATACGAAGTGAAACCAACGAACCTCAAGGGGGAACACCTTGAACTGACACACACCTTCCGTTATAATCCCTAACAGGGTGTCTAGCATCATATCATCATGAGAAATAAAAACACAGAGCCCTAGGCTCTCTATAATAGGCACATATATGAAACTATGTGATACCCCCATATCAAAAAGTACAGAATCTAAAAAAAGGTGACTAGAATAGTACCTCTGACAGTAGAGGGTACATGATCCTACTCCTACTGAGTCTGTTACACTATATAAGTCTGACCTATACCATGGCCCTAGGACACTGCCTAACTACCCTGAGATAATCCACCCTGTTTTCGTTGAGAAACTTGGGTTTGGATACCACAAACATGACCACCACCTTGGCCTAAACGGCCTGATGCATTCTAGTTCCCTAATTGGTGAGAAGCTACTAACCCTTCTCCTAAACACAGAGTCAGCATAGACCCTATCTCACTAGCTACAGGTGGAAATATCCTACAAAAGCATTGTAGATGGACCATCTTTTCACAAGATCTGCACTTGAATAGGTCCATCGAACACTGTGGTCTTGATTCTACCACACTTGTAGCACCTCACTTGAATACCTGAAGATACGTCCTAACTACTAGAATCACCGCAAGAAATCTCTAGACGATACTTCCTACTATTGATCGAAATAGTACCAAATATCAATGTCGGACCCCTTGTCTTGAACCTCTAGATTCCCTCATATTATGATCAGTAATCAGTGCCTAATTCTCTATAGCAGATACAATAGTTAGCTAGAATATATTTTCCTATGATTGGATGTCGTACCAAAGACCATCCTCAAAATAGCTAGTCTTTGACAGATCATCAACCATCAGAATAGGTACGAAGCATTGGAGCTCAGTAAAGCGGGCTGAGTAATCCTTAACCGATGAAGCGCCCTACTCCAGATTCATAAACTCCCGAGCTTTTTCGACCCTCAGCATCTCATGATAGAAGTAATAAAATACTATTAAAAAAACTTCCCAGCCATATTCCAACGATGTTCCGTCTGAGTGATAACATACCACCATATCTTGCTGGAATCACACAACATATATGTAACGAGTTTGACCCTATGACCAGGAGGCATCTACAGATGCTCAAAGATTGATAACATGGCCTCTAGCCATGAATTTGTAGCCTGTGGTCTATCATCCCACCAAAAACATTGGTAGATTCTACTGCTGGAACAATCGCATTACCTCTACCGTAGATGTGGTAGGGTGTTTTTCTCCCTGAAAGGTTTTTATGAACCTCATAAATACTTCATGGAACTATGAATCAACACCTGCACCGGGTATAAAAACTGGTGCCACAACTGGCTTGGCTGGGGGATCCACTAGTATCCCATGGGCTACCACTGCTGGGATATGATCATTGCCACTCTCCTAGCATACAACTAGAGGTCTTCGTAGATTCATGACTCTATAAGGTCAAGCACATAACTTAGTTCAAGTTCATTATCAAGGTTCTCATTTCAAGAGCACAAGAACTAAATAGACAAATAAAACCCTCAAAGGTTACCAAAAGAGGAGTACACGACGTGTAGAGACCATACACGACATGTACCCACAAGCTCCTACAAGGATGTGTACTTCCACTATCTTGGGAATGTAACCATCCCAGGTACACGATGTATAAGAGTGGGACACAACATGTACTCACTTATTTCCTCTTAGCCATGTACTTTTATATGGATAGAGCCACATGGGGTCTTCCTATGTAAAAATACACAGTGTGTATCTAATGTACACATTGTGCACTGTCCCAAACCATTACTATTCTGTGTTTCTTCTCACACGGATGGATCCACTGTCATTTACCACAAGACATATACACACAATACATGAAATGTACTTAAGAAAAGTATTTTCTCCAAAATAGAAGAACACATGGAATGTGTTCATAGAACCACACACCATTTTGTATGGGTTTCCAGATAGTAAACCTATGAAACATTCCCAGAACCCCCATTTTTGAAAATTAAACCAAAGGTGTGCCAAATTTCTATCTTTGGGGGCCTATAATCCCTACAAATCAAAGGTCATAATCCATATATAGCACATCATATACAATTTAAGGTCAAAATGTGATCCACTAAAGGAAGATCCAATGGGTCCCATACACCTCAGGGACCAAATCTTGGCATCAATCCAATTCAAACCATAATACATACTAATATACCTATCACAACAGCAGACATATCTATCAGGACATCTATCAAAACAACATGCAATCAGTAATTCTCTTAAATAGCATGGTAAGAATGCATGGTAGTGATTTTTAACATGTTCCTATATGATGCATGAGATGGGATACCCTTATATCATCAGGTTACTTAAAAATAGAACCAAAATGGTATTAATAATAATATAACAATAAAAGTACATCATCCAATGGTGAAATAGAACCAACTGTAAAAACTCAAAATCCAAAAATCACAATTCAATTCGAGGCAATTTGGATTTTCCCTATACACGGGGTAGCTAGTCCCAGGAACAATATATTACCAAACTCCATTTCCTTCCAATCACTGTATAATTTCTCCAAATAGTAAGATAGATGAGAAAATAACCTAATATGATACCACTTTGTAACATCCTGGATCCAGTTTCCACTCAAAGGTTTCCCGTTCCAAGTTGGCCATATAGCCTCAATCTCATTTCCCCAAACACTATAGGTTTACAACAAGTAGTGAGGGACTAGGTGTGATAGTGGGTAAATTATGACCTCATTTCCAGAGTGTAACACAATGGAAAGAATAAAAATATAATAGTGGAAGTAGTAATACTAGGAAATAGAACTAAGTAGTGGAAGATTGACAATATAACAACCAGATGTCATAGTATAAAAATGATGATGATACATGTAACATGTTCTAGGAAAACATCTAAAACTAATAACACGGTAGTAATATATAATATAAGTACCAAAAGTAAAAAATAAACAAAATAAACTCATAAGAATCAAGAGCCTCCACTTGTTCCCATGCTCCCCTACACCTAAGTAGAAAATAAAGTAACTGAAGAAGGGCACTTTTTCTTATCGACACCTACAATGATATAATCTGTTTGGGCCCAAAGCATGGACCAAATAGGGTGGTGAGACTAAACCCTATTAGGAAACCACCCAAGGTTTGTTCCAATCTTTTAGTGAATATATATAATAGGCAGTGTGCAATAATGGAAGCAGTAAACTAGGAAGTACTGAAAATTAAATAGTTCTAAAAGCACCGGTTTTAATTTATATTAATTTCATGTTCATTTACCATTAAATTACATTGAATTATAAAATTATTGAGATCCGGTCTAATCCTGATGATCCTCATATAAAATTAAACATAACAGATGTATCAAAAGAGCATTTAAACATGTGTAAGTGAAGACTGAATCAAAAATTATGCTTTGGCTTGGAAGACACATCATAAGTCATTACATTTCAAAATTCAATTGTATGTAAATTTCAACTTATGACATATAAATAACTACTAATATAACCCTTCCTTGTCATTCCGCATTGGATTCAAGGTTCTCTCAACATTTAAATAAAAGTCTCTATGAGCCCGACTACTACATCCATGGCTTGCTGACAACTTAACATGACAATACCCTCTTTGATTACATCCAAGGTATTTTAACCAAGGAGATGGTTTACCCAAGGTATATTGTGTAATAGTCATATGCACCCAAACTTTCCTTTTAATATGAGGCTATGGTTCACCCATTTCTGTTTACCCCTTTATCATTTTATATAAGAAGCAACACATGTAAATTAACCTATTATATGGATTTAATATAAATGAATCATGTGGGAAGTTCATCGCACAAGAAACACATGTAAATTAAACTATTACATGGCTTATAATTTAATCACATTCATTTTCAACAGCCCAAGAAGGATATTCAAGGCATTCCTCATAGGCATCCTAGGTCAAATAGCCACAAATAGTCATTAATAGTAAACTCACCCGTGGGGTGGACCTTAATCAATGTAAAAAGCCCTAAATATTCGTTAAATACCTTAATCAATGTAAAAAGCCGTAAATATTAGTTAAATAGCTTAATCAATTACCTAAAAACAATAATCAATAGAAATATACAATATTCATTCAAGGCGACACTTAAAAAATGGGTGTGCAACACTTTAGAACATATATTCCACTTGACAATTAGCGAAAGGCATGAGATCACCTACCTCTTACTAGTATGAATCTACTCATTTAGCATTGGCCTATAATTTAACCTACAATGGAGTAGATCTAAAAAACCATCATAAATTCTCAAGGTTCGATAACTAGGTCGAGATAATAAATCATGAAGAATGGATCAAGAGTAATTGAGATCTCACCGAGTGGAATCCAACTCATTTGAAGGTGTTCGTATCATAGATCATATGAAAAAATGAGAGGCCATCATATCCTCATATTTTTAGGGCACATTTTTCATCAAATGAAGGGGTGAGTTTCTGTCCCTATAAAGAAGACGATACTACTTCCCGATTTAACGCAAAATTTTTTTACATGGCATGTAATTGAAACTACATGTTTTGTAGTGCATGTTTCTGTATAGTTCCTGGCCAAACCACTACATGGAGTGTATCAGGATTAAAGAGTGTGTAACCCCAATTACATGAAATGCACCTGGGTTATGCGGCATGTAACGCTTTTTTTCTTCCACTTACTTAAGCATAACCTAAATAGAGAATATTCCTACCTCAAAGGAAGAACCGAGTTCTTACAGATGATGCATTGAGTGGGAAGGATCATGGATTTCTAAACAAAATGAGCATTGGTAGAGATCATGTGTACATGGAACTAGTAAAGATGGATATGGGTATTTTTAAGGAAGGGGAAACATTACTCCTTTTTCAAATGATTTCTAAACCATATTTAGCGGATAAGAAAAAAATTTCTCAATCTGATGATGAGAATTTTTAAAAGAAATTTAAATCTATTAAGGATGGAAAATTGGCATACTTTACATATGAGGATGGAATTCTGAAATTTAGAAAGAAGTTATGTTTTCCATAAATACCTCAGCTAAAAAAGGAACTATTAGATGACAGACAAGATAAATTTCTCCACACACCCCGATAGTATTAAGATGTATAGAGACATGAAAAAACATTTTTAGTGGGATAATATAAAGAGGAAAATTTCTAAAAATGTGTAAATATTCCTTGTTTGTCAACAACTAAAGGCTGAGAGACAACATCCTAGAGGAGCCATGAAATCTCAACCTGTTCTTATATAGAAGTAGGATGACATTACTATGGACTTCGTCACTGTATTACCAAATACCCCCATAAAGAATGATACCATATTGGTTATTATTGATCTCCTTACAAATTCAACACATTTTCTTAGTATAAGAGAAGATTTACCTCTTAAGATCCTAGTAAGACTATATATTAATGAAGTTATAAAACCCCATGGTGTACCTCTATCGATTATGTCTGATTGAGATCCCCATTTTACATCAAAATTATGGAAGAGTCTTAAAAAGGCATTGGATAATAATATCATTTTAAGTTTTAATTATCACCCTCAGACTTATGAATAGTCTAAAAGAACTATTCAAACATGGGAAGACATGTTGAGATCATAGTCACTTGACTTCCAAGGTATATGGGATCCATTTGGTAGAGTTTTCTTATAATAATATTTTTCATTCTAGTATTAAAATGGATCCATATGAAGCATTATATGGAAAGATATTTCTTACTCCTAGTTTTTATGATGAATTTGGTGAGAGGAAAATTGTAGGCCTTGAAATTATTAAATAAATAATGAAAAATTTGAATACTATTTAGGCTCATAATTAAAGTAGTTCAAATTAGGAAAAAGAGTTATGATGACTACTTGTGAAAGGATTTGGAATTTCAAGTGGGAGATCATTTATTTCTGAAATTATCTCCATTTAAGGGTGTCATAATGTTTAGGGAGAAAGCGAAATTGAGCCCTAGGTACATCAGACCACTCAAAATTCTAGAAAGAATTTGATTTATAGATTATTGATTTGAAATTCCACCAATATCTCTAAAGTTAATAATGTGTTTCACATTTCATTATGAAGTAAGTACATTCCAGACCCAACGCATGTAATCACATTTGAAGAAATATAACTGGATCCTAATTTGTCTTACTATGAAGAACCTATCAAGATTATCGACACTAGATAGAAAGTATTGAGAAATCGGACGACTCGATTTGTAAAGGTTTTTTGGAGGAACCATAAAATAGAAGAAGCAACATGTGAACCTGGGGATGATATAAATAAGAATCACTCTCATATATTTAGAATACAATATTTATAAAAAATTTCAAGGATGAAACTTTCGTAGGAGGGAAGAATATAACACCTCAAGATTTTTTGGTATGTATCTTCTTTAATAAATTCATTTTATCCAATAGCTTACCATGATATACTATTAAATATTAAAATGACCATTAAGAATAATAATGTGGCCATTAGAATAATTACCTTACCTATGAAAGAATAAATAACATTTAGGTATCTCATAAAATTAAATATGGTAAATTTATATCCATGAATAAGTAAATAAATGTTTTAAAAATGATAAATTAAATGTTGGTATTTTTATGAAATTTAAATACTGATTTACATTTTTATAATTAATATAATGATTTAAAATAAAATTTATTTTCTAAAAATTGATTCATAAATTAATATTTTTTTTGTATTATAAGTACAAGATAATTATATGAGACCATAATTATTTTTTCAAAGTGTCATAAAATCGGTTATAATATTAAAATCTACATTTTTTTAATAAAAGATTATCTTAATTAAAAATTAAATTTCTCATTTTTAGAAAATGAGTTTCATTAAATGGAGCCCATTTTTGGAATATAAAGGTCAAAAAATTGTTAGGTTGAAGTTTTTGGAATTTTCTGAAATAGTTGATTTTTTTTGTGAATAGTGAAATAAAGTAATTTATGGTATTTAACATTATATGTAAATAAATGAATTATTGAGTCCTGGATGATGTATGAATGAGTTAATAACTAATTATTTCTAACTCACATGCCCTATTTACTATACTTAGTCACACAAATGAACATTAATGAATTATTGAGCCAAAATAATAAACTAAGGAATAAAATAATCAATAAAACACCCCTATTCTTCTCTATAAATACCACCACTAACCACCCCTTACAGTCACATATTATAAACCATTAAGAGTGCGTAAATTCCTTCAAATCCACTTCCCAAGACTCTCCTATACATTTTGGATCTTCTGGCCTCAAAACAATACCAAACCCAAGTTCCTTAAGGAGGTTCTTGAGGAGATGAACTTCTAGTGGTAATTCCTCTTTTATTTTCCTTTAATTTATTTTCAATTTATTTTATTTTATTATCCTATCATCACCTACCTATCTAAAAGTGATATAATAACTCTAGTGTCTTATATATACTAGAATTTTATTATGTTAATTAAATAATCCATCATCAAAACTCTTCCCTCCCCCAATTATTCTAAAAATGAAAACATTGTTCGTGATGTGTCGAGTCACCGACTTCATGGAAAATGAATTTTCATTTTATATTACCAACTTCAATGATGGTCTTAAAAACCAGAAAAATAAATTAAAAAATATTCATCAACATTTTACCTAATGAATCATCATTATACCATATAAAAAAATGATATATGTTATAATTTAAAATTATAGGAGGTCCTTAACACTAAATGATTTTATTTCTGGATAATTATTCCAATTCAAAAAGAACTTCCATAATTATACACAAACAAATCGTTCATGAAATCATGAAACAAACGCTCATGGAATAACAAAATGAAACAATATAACACATCGAAACGGACAGAAATGAACATAATAAAATTATAATAAAATATATATGTTGAATAGTTTCTGAATTGAGTAACTAATGAATCTAATTTTATTATCTAGGACATTAAGTAAAAGTGCGGAGCACTTTCAGACATAAGGTAAGGGACTTCGTCTCAATATCCATTTCATTGATACGTACTTGGTATTGCGAACCTAATCATTTTTATTTTATGTATCTAATTTTTAATTTTTAATTATTTTTCCTCTTAAATATCCATATTTATTTTATCATGTATATGATTATTTTCTAATCCTTATGCTATTTTTTTACATATCATGTTTACTTTGAATGTTAATTGATTAACTAGGAAATTGTGTTAAATTTGTGTCTTTTACTAAAAATGGACATTCACTGAAAATTAATATTGATTTCATGAATTAAATAATTTTTTTGATATTTATGGAATTATTTAGATATTTAGACATGGGTGGGGCCCTGTTATAGATATCCCCTTGATGCATCGAATGGTCTCATGAGACAAAAAATTTGGCAATAAACCCTTCACATTTGTTTTCAAGAAGAATCAGACAGGTTTCTACCATCCGATATAAACCTTCTGGTGAAAGGTCTTGATGTTAGCAGCTCGTGTGCCAGATACATGATGTCTAATAATTAATAACTCCCTTCATTTAGTATTTAGTTATTACTATTCGTGATTTTTTCACTATGAAGAAATCTATGGTTTCATTTTCATTCTCAATTTATTTATTATGCATTATTGATTACATTTCACTTATTATTGATTCATGTTTTGGCTATGTATAAACCTTACTATGAATTTGAGCCCACCCTTTTACTTTTTTTCCTTTCCCAGGTTATGAAGATAAAATCTTTGAATAAATTTCAAGGAATTAGTTTATTTTCATTTATTATGTTCTATGTTTAATTACCAATGTAATAAGGGAATCATATATGTATCTAGTTTTCAAGGCTACTAAATTGATTAATCCTTAGTGATGTGATCTCTTATATATATACTATTATAATGAAGTAACCACTGAATGTTGGCTACTAGGTTCAGGGTTTTTATAATTCATTCATTTATAATTGCGAGTCCTCTTATATCCTAGAGAGAGAAAGGCTCTGTCTGAGCTATCAATCTAAGAACTCCTTCACAAATGGATGGGACAACATCAAGGTGATCATTGCGACATCTAAGTAATCATCAGTGCAACATTATAGAACCTGGAATTTGAAGATCAGAGTATTCACAAATTCTTAACGTGTGTATGGATGATCTAGAGGGGATCGAGTTTAGATCCTTCAAGAAACACTCACCGAAGTTGACCAAGAGATGAACACACCAACGATTCAAAAAAGTTATTTGACCTTTTATTTTTGTTCTTATTAAATTAATTTGAGATCCTTGGACCACTATTGGGGCTCAAATTATTGGAGGTAAAAACATTTCATCGCTCGAATGTTGAATTTTTTTAAATCTATATCCCTTGGATTCCGTTGCGTGCTTCGGTAACTTCAATACATATGGATCCTTGCTCATTAATGTATCATAGGAATATTATTATAAATATATATACCTTAAATCAATATTCATTTAATGTATATAATTATTGCATGTATATGATGCATAGCTATATCGAGTGCATGGTGTATGTATGACACCAACTTTGATAGTAAGGACATACAATATACATGATATGCATGGTGAATTCACCTAATCCTAACACCCATTTGAGTATATTTTAATGTAAAGTTTCATGATATGGAACATACTAGGAGTTTCACCCATGTATATGAAACATGATATGACTAAAGTAGCATTTAATCATGTATTATAATGAAAGAGTAAAGGCAACGATCCAAATAGAGTCCTTAAGGTTTATAATATATCCATAATATGTCTATGTGTATGGTGCTTCCATGTTTCTTAGATAGAATTCCATTGTACCTGAATACTCTCTTTATCCTTATTTATTTTTTATAGGTTTGATAGGCTGTAGAGGATGGATAGATCCCATCCATACGATGAATGGTTCAGCTGAAACCTATAGATACACCTTAGAGAGGGGATGTCTTTTATCTACCCTTTGGGATCTTTATCAAACGTGTTTAAAGGTGTTTGAAGTTGTTTGAAGGAGATGAATATGATGAATATTATCTTTGGTTTAATGTATGTTATTTAAAATAGTGTTCTTCATTTTAGTTTTATATATAGATTTATATTTCTTTCATTTGATTCTTAGACAAGGGTTTAATTGCATCCACTTGACCTAATAAATGTTATTAGTATTTTTTGAAAACGTTTTGTGGCATCAAAGTTAATCCATACTTTTGTTTTATGAAATCATGCATGGTAAATAAAGAAAATGAGAAATAGAGCATCACATTTGGATTTTATGAAAATTTTGGCAAAATGGATTACCTTTATACAGAAGCACGCTATTTAAGAGACATCCTAGATTATACTTAGATAAAATCATTTTGTGTAAGGTTCATCATGGATTACCCTTATGAATAAGTGCTCCATGTAAGGTCCATATGGACTTACCTATATGAAAACTGGACTATGTAAGGGTAATCCCTTGGCATTCATGAAGGTAACTTTCTCACATAAGGGTAATATCCCAATTTCCTTTTCTATGTAAGGGTAATCTGATCCTTGTGTCAAAATAATTGGTATAAAGGTTAGTTTTAAATGCATTTCTCTATTTTAAAGGCTTGTATAAAGGTTGTTTCATGTTATCTTGACACAATAGTGGGTCTTAAGTTCATGTAAGGGTAGATCGACACTTACCCTTATGTGAAGAGTTTACATAATGTTAAGACATGTTGTACCCTTACACAATGTCTTTCATGTAAGGGTCATGGAAGACATGTTAAGACATGTTGTACCCTTACACAATGTCTTTCATGTAAGGGTGGAAGGAGTATACCATTAAATAGATATGGATTCCGCATTAGGGTAAACAAAAAGTATTTTTTTAAATTCATTAATAATTTTAATGGTTTATAAAATGAATATAAATCATTATAAAAGGCATTTTTGGGGTATTTTAACTTATAAAAGGTTTATAGATTAACTAATTATTAATTTTTTATAATTAGTTAAATTTTATGAAACATTTTATTACCAAATGTTAAATGTTAATATTTAAAATACCATTTAAAAATTTTTATGGCATGTATTATGATATCAAAATATATTTTTTATAAATCATAAGAAATAATTTATTATGGTTTATAAATTATTAAATAAGGAAAAAATATAAAATGTTTATATTTAAATTATGATTTTTTTTATAATTAATTAAACTAAATTTTTCAAATTAAAGGTATTGTATTTGGAACATTATTAAAACCATATAAAAAGGGTTTTGATAATTGACTTGATCAAATTTTAAAAGGTAAATAAATATGTCATATTTTGATTACATAAGAGGTTTATATAATAGAAAATTTGATTATAAAATTGTTTATAATTCATAAAATATCATATACTTAAAAGTTAAATGTCATATAATGATAAATTTAAAAGTGTTCATATTAACATGAATATAAAGTGTTAACATTATAATTTTTTAAATGAATATAATATATTTATTTTAAAAATTATGGACATTCTATATTTTCAAATATGAAATTAGAAAATGGTTTATAGTTAGCTTTTATTTAGGAATTTTTCTAAACAATTTATCACATGTTTAAATATTTTATTTTATTTATTTATTTAAGGTATATTACTTGCTATATTAATGTTTAGAAAAAAATTTATGTAATGTAAATATTATGCATTCTTTAGTTTAATTGTTAAAATACTTATAGATAGAGCCTTTCTTTACATACTAAGTGTGATAATGAATTAATTTTTCATCTAACTTGACCTCGGTTTGTAATTGAAGTTATGGACATGAATTTATCTATTGAATGTATTTTATGCATAATAGGTTTTAGAGTTATGATGAGTTGAATTTTATCTTAAGTAAAGTATCCCTAGGTTGAGGGATATGGGGTCGAACAACCTACCTACCTGGAGGCTTATTCCATATTGAGGATGGTGAATAGGGTTGGCTATCTATCACTTAATGCTTAATGATGTGGATATTTTCAAAATAATATAGCTCTGTATCTTTACATGAAGTTTTCATTCACCTTATGAATTTTATGAATTTAGTTATGTATTATTATACTTGAATTTTATTTTTGGATGAGTAACACAAACCTATTGGATATTTAAAGATTTACAGTTCTACTTAGTTTGATTATATTGGTTTAGTGAAAGGAATAAGATTCCAAACTAATTTACTTGAAGCATAAATTCATTAAAAGGGAATGAAATTATATAAGATGGTGAGATTAAATCCCCTTCATATGCTAAGAGATATATCCCTTCCAAAGAATCACTTGTCAAGACCTCAATTATTCAACTGGGTAGTTTCATGCCAAAGTGGGGTGCCTTTGGATTATCTTATGTAAGGAAAAAAAATTAATAAGTGATATAATATTATATTCATGTAGTTTCATTCCAAATAAGGGTTCCACTCGATTATCTTATGATTATCTCATTTTTTACATTTTCTTTTGGTCATACTAGTTGAGAAACCCTAAGTGTTATGATGCTTGAGGAATAGAGTTAGGTTTATCCATATGATATATTGGACAAGTAAGTGTTATCTCAACTATATAAGAGTAATATATGATATAATTTGAATTATTCCCTACCTAAATAACTAAGTGGTGAGTTTCAAACCAAATAGAGGCCATTTTCTCAGTGAAATATATATCTTGGACTACTAACAAGTATGATGAATTTAAAAAAAGGGTCATCATTTTAGTGGTATCTTATTTAATAAAATTCATTATTTAATTATTAAAAATAATATATGATTCTCATATGAGAAAATAATTTATTTTAGATCATATCAACCTCATTATCATCAAGATAAACTTTGTAAACAATCCTCGATAAGGAGAACCTTAATTTAAGTGTCTCTTAAGACTGGTAACTTAAGAAAAGTTCTTAAGAAAGATTGGTGTGAAGGAAAATGATATGTGTCAAATGAGTTCCTTCATAGATAACCAAGGGATAAAATTATTCAAAAATGAATCTATATTCTTATGGAATCATTGAGTGATTCAATCTGAAGTTCCTAGGTGGATCATACATTCACCATAGGAGGTGGTGAATCATGGGTGACTAACTTTTTATAAATATATTAAACTTAATTTTTTTTTTATTTTTTAGGTTAATTGAACCTCTATTATTAGTTATAATCTACAGATCATTTGAAAGTATCCCTCTCCACTTAAACCTTATGCCATGTAAGTAATATAAAGTGAATAATAAATAATAATTTTTACAAGGTCTATCCTCAATGTGAGAACCAACCTCCATTTCACGTCAACTCCCATTAAGTCATGGATATCAACTATATAATGAATTAAATACAATGATCCAAATATTTTTAAGCTCTTTATATCTCCATATAGGTAATTATACTAGCTCCTAATGATTATAAGGTTTTTCTATTTATCCTGATCCAAAATAATGTCAAACCTCTAAAAGTAGATGACAAACTTTGTTTGGGGTCTTTGTCTGGTACCTCTCTATCTAATATATCTCTGTCTATTGTGACTCGTTCTGATGCAACACAGTCTTTATCTAATATTCTTCCATCCAGTGTGCCTCAAATTTGAGGTCCTTTATATAGTGACTTTTTCCATTACACCTTTATCTGGTAGCTCTGTCCAGTATAGTCTTTTATATAAGATCTTTTTCGTAATATTTGTCCAGTACATCTTTATCTATTATTACTCATTCTAGATCACCCCTTATTCTTTAACCAAGTGGTTCCTTGGCTAGTAACTCGTGTTTCTCTTTCACAAATTAATCACTCAATCTCTTTCTCAGTATATAAAATAGATCGAAAAATTTTGTTATGAAAATCACCATCTAATATGAATCCATCTGGTACACCTATTCCTTCATCTGATATGACTATGTTTGGCATGCCTCAAACTTTTTTTAGTACCACTTTCTAGTACACCTCTATCTGATATCTCTTTCTGGTACCTCATAGTCAACCAAAAGAAACCTTGGTTGGAAACTCACATTACTCTTCTTATAATCAATTTAGAACATTGAATCTCTTTCTCTCTCTTATGAATAGTATATAATTTTATTGTACATGAACCTCTTTATATAGGCATAGTTATAGAAGAAAATACTGGAACCTAAAAAGAAAATTTCATATTTAGCTGCTCAACTCCATTTTTTGGATGCCTCTCAAATGTTCTAAAAATTTCTTGAAGCTTCATAAAAAACATATACTTTATGAAAAATTATATAAAAATAATCCATTATTCAATATTTCTTAAAACTCATATAAATAGAATAATGTAAAAGAATAGAATATGATCATCATGGTTAAGTAATTTAAAAAGTTTATATAAAGCTCCTAAAAAATTATTCTAATTTTTTTTGTATAATGTTTTCATTAAAATAACTCAGTATAGTACTATTCAGTCTGACTCCCCTCTATTTGGTTCAATTTGTCCAATTTACTCAGTCTGATAACCTCATGATTTCTCCATATGTTTCTCTACACATGTTTCTTCTTTATGATGGTTTTCACATAATTTTTTATGTCATGATATATCTATTGAGTTTGAATATCATCATATGTTTATCCCACATCCATTCATACTTCATATAGGGTTTGGATCCCAAATCTCAGTTTGGTACATCTCGATAGTATAATCCATATGATGACATCATATTTCTCTATTTTATGCTCATCCATTTGATGGATCTTTTACCAATTAACTGAACTCAAAAAACTCATCCTAGAGGCATCATTTATTATCCTCTCTCTTTATTCGGTTAACTTCATTCTTCCCTACCTAATTAAACTTCTCAGTTTTATATATTTGATCACCTTCAGCTTCCTTCCTTAGAATTGTTAATTAAATGGACTATACAATCTTATCTCCATTGTAACTTCATTTGGAAACAATGAAGACTTTATTATATCTATTAAACTTCACAATACTTATCTAGTGTAACTTTTTACATGTTTATTTGGTAGCCTTCAGAGTTATCTTCTTCTGATAGAGTAACAACGACTCTATCCGATCATCCTTTGTCCTATTAAAACTTCAGTTTTTATCCTTTATTTAGTAGGAACTACAAAACTTAATATCTTTGAACTTTATATATCCTACAACATCAACACTTTTTATTTAAACATTATATAAACTATTTAGCTGAAACATTTTGAAGCCTATGCTCGATCAAATCATTTAGTTGGACTTTATTATTATATATTTGATTATCCTTTGAAACTTCATCATTTCATAGCTTGAAATTTTTATAGACATAACTTGTACTTTTTATAGATAAATTTTAATTCTAACCTTTTATTCAAACTTGTAAAAACTTGGCTAGAATCATGAGTATCTTCATAGTTTTATGAAGATAAATATAAAAAAATCATCAACTGAATTTATAATAAAACTTAATTAATCTTATTCATATTCTCTTAAGGAAATAATATTTTCATTATTTATAAACTCATAATGTAACATGAATTTAATATTACACTCCTTAGGAATGATTCATAGGGACTTTATCAAATCATCAGTGAGATTTGTCTTTCTTGATTATCCTGGATTAATTCACTTTTGTTCTTATAATGGTTTTACCATTGGGTTTACTCCCTTCAACAAATGTTCAATATTCTTATATATTGGTACTGAATTATTCTATTTCCAATATCATTGATAGTTCTTCTTCATCTTACATTATTCTCTTATATTCTTAATCATCACAATAATACAAAATTTCTTTGAGAAACATTTCCTAAAGAACCTTTTCCTAAAAACTTTCCTTGTGAACAATTTATTAAGGAACCTTGGAAAACTTTCCCTTTAAATTACTCATTAACTTTACTAAATTTTATTGAAAAAAATACAATATGTTAACATCATCATCCAATAGGATCTACAATATATCCCTTTGGATTTGTTGTTAATACCAAATTCTCTTATAAATTAAATAAGATTTGTTTCTCTATTATTGATAATGAATTAAAATTCTCCCTCCTCTAAGAAATTTTAAGTGATGAAATAATTTTCTCTCCCCATTAATGGTTTAATTTTGAATCCCCCTTTAGTGACATCCTTAGGGTGTAGGTAAATATTTCTTTATACCTTTTCAAATTTCATTAGACCTTTTTTTCTTATCTTATTTTCTTCTATTGAACGGAATATAAACCTTAAACTTATTGAAAAAATTAAAGCATCACTTTTCTTACAGAATAAGTCATAAATCAACCAAATCTAAGTTTGTTTGATCCATGGTCGACATATAAAAAAGAGTGATTAGATTAGTATTTTAAGTTTTCCATAAAATTTATGAAGTGAATCCAACTTTTAAAAAACATTATTTCAGGGAAAAGTATATCTTATTTTTAATTCAACTTACTTTCCTTCTTCTATCTCAAAAAAATTTCAAAAACATTCAAGAATAAAAATGACATGGTTTATTCCACTTTTCAAGATAACTCATACTTTTTCGTCAAAAAATAATTTCCTGCCTTTATATATGCACTTCATTTTTTCATAAAAATATAAGATAATAGATAACATGCCATATAGATGAAATTAACTTTCAAACTTTTAGATTTTTTATATCTAGAACATCTTCATAAATTGTTTACTACTTTGGGTACTTCGGAATTAGGTTTTATAAACTGTGTTTTTCCAAAATTTGTCTCATAATTTCAATATTATTTAGTTTTTAGAATCACCAACCTACTCTTCACTTCAGGGATCCCCTTAAATAACATCACCTCTAATTCCCTTTTAAATTTTGATTATCTAAAACATATAAGGTAATAAGGGGTGTATCCACTTTTATTATTTGATAGAGAAATAAGGATGATAATGTTTTCTCACCCAAAAAAACTCTTACTTCAATTTTCTCCATGCCTTTACCTTCATCATTATAAATAGTAATATATTTGGGTGGAATGGGTTTATTATCATTTCCTTTACTATTTTCATTGTGTGGTGGATTCTTTCTAATTTCATTAAGAAATGAATATACATATTTATTATTTTACTCTTCTTCCATCCTCTTTGATTCCTCCAAATATTTTGGATATATAACCATGAAAACCTTTATAGTATGATCAACTTTATTATTATGTTTTGATTTTGTTATAGCACCACCACTTAAAAATGAAGATTTCTTACTTTTATATAAAAAAATTCATTTCCTGGAAATATTTTCATATAATTTTAGGCTTTTATCTAGACAACTTACACCTTTCACATAGCTTCTTATCTTCTGTTAGGTTATTCTTTAGAGGTAATTTTTGGTGAACTTCAACTTATTCATTAGAGGTGTATTCCACCATTATAATTTTATCATGTATTTATATGATTTATTATATTTTTCTTATTGATATTTATTCGATTATCTTGAAAATTTTGGGAAATATTACAATTTTCCATTAATTATCCTTTCCTTACATAGAAGTAGAATATTTTATTAGGCATGGAATCTTCTAAAACTTTATGCTTGGGTGAAACATTCATTTTAAGTTATTTTTATTTTCACCCTAAGGTAAAATTACCATCTATATTTCTTATATTTTATTTAAAAAAAAATTAAGAATCATTATATTAGTAGTATATATATTGTGCTTAGTAGAAGTAATCTGTTGGTTTTCTTCACCATAACCATTTCTTCCTAGATATTCAATTTTTTTAAAGATTTTAAAATATGTTAGATGTCAATAGATCTTTATTATTTTGTGAAGGTTGGGAATACTTACTTGAGTTTCTCATTAATTTTAATTTAACCCCCATTAATGTTATCCTTATTTATTCTTTGTATGTTTGGATATTATGCCCACAATCGATAACCAAGTGTTTGAACTTTCCACAACACCATAAGTAACCATTAAGTCTAAGATTCTTCTATTTTTTTATTTTTGATAATTAAGACTTATTTCAAAACTTTTTAATTTTAGATAACTATCTTGTACTTATTGATACACTGGGGATAAATATTTCCTTTACTTCCACCTTATTAGAAGAGAATGGTTTCTGACATTTTTTAACTTATTTTTTTCCAGAATTATAACCCGAACTAAAATTATAAGAGTTAGTACTAACAAATTATTTGAAATAATGGTTTAACCTTTTCTAAATTTTATAATAAAATTATTTTTACAATGTTTTAACATTCTATCTATCTTTGGATTAAGTCTTTACTGAAATAATATATTCCTTATTATCTTTAAAAATGTTTCTTATCACATAATTTTGTGAAGATTCATATTGAGTAGATTCAATTTTTCTCAATATCACCACTTTTTAAGTAACTTCTTGTTTAAAGTGTTCTTAGGAATTTCAAGACTCCTCACTTTATATCCATATATAACTTCTAATTTTTTTATATTTTATTCATGAATCTTAATTATATCTTTCAATGAAAGATAAAGTTATGTTACTTGATTTTCCTTGGCTCTATTTGAACATTCTTAACTTCCATAATTTATTGGTGAAAATTTTATAGTGCATGGATATTTTCTATGAAAACTTTTACTATCACATATTCTTCACACAAAATACTAGGGAAAGATACATATATAAGAGTGAACTTTTCTTCATAATATTTTACTGATTGATCCTGAAGCTAATTTATTTAGTTAAGTTGTCACACATGTTTTACTTCTGAAGTTTTTGTTCATGAAATTTACTCTCTTCATATAATGGCCTTTCAATCTATTTTATTCTTCTAGATTTATCTTCCAAATGAGTGTTATTGAATTTATTAGTAGTTTATATTGCATGTAATATTTCCTTAACAACTTCATTTATAACAGCATTCCCACAAAAACTTCTCTTAAATACTTCTTCCGTAAGGTTAAAATTTTCTTGAGAAAGTAATACTTTTTATTCTACGAATTCAATGAATTTAGTAAGATATTTACACTCCCAAAACATATTCCCTAATGCATTATCTAACTCATCATATTTTTTATTCATTTATGATATTTCCTCCTATTTTTCCATAGATATATATAAGTATATATGAAATGACTTCAATAGGAACATTTTTCATGTAATATTTGACTTTAGAGTAAAAATACTCAATTTTTTCCACTTGATCATACTATTCCCTACTTGAGTAATGTTTTTACAGAGGACTAATTTTCTTAGATTCACATGAATTCTTACCACACAATTTATGTAACACCCTAAGGTTTTACAAATAAATTTATTATAGAATGAATTCAACAATGAGTCTATGTGAAAGAAACACTTTGATATTTATAAGATGTAGTTACAACCTGTCTGTTATATATAGTTTTTCTTCTTCTATGATTTGAATTTTGAAAAACTGGCATACACAATTGTGATTAGTAGGATATTTAGAGTCTCATAGGAACAACTTAAATTTTTTCTTAATAATAACTTACCCTTATGAATAATAACTTAACCTTATGAATAGTAATGTACCATTTTTAATAGTAATATCCCCCATTTGAGTATAAATAAAATCTAGGTACCAAATAAATGAGAGTGATTATTTTAAAAATAATTATTTAAGTGTTGATATTTTTGTGAGTAATAAATATTTAATTAAAATTTTAAATTAATAAATTTATTTAAAATAAAATTAATTTTTTTAAAATGTATTATTCAATAAATATTTTGTTTTTTTATATATTTAGGATAATTTTACGAGGCCTTAGTTTATTTTTGAAAGTATTATAAAATCAGTATTAAATTTAAAATATGTATTTTCAAGTAAATAATGATTTTATTTAAAAATTAAATTCATCTTATTTTGAAAATTATTTTGATAAAATGGATTTCATTTTTTAAATCTAAAAATCAAAAAATGGTTAGGGTTAATTTTTGGTATTTTTTTGAAATAGTTGAATTTTGGTGAATAGTGAAATTTGATAATTTACAAAATATGCTAAATAAATGAATTTATGCATCATACTTGAGTCATAGATGATGTAAATGATCATTGGTTTAATACTCACATGTAATTAGTACTATTTTGAGGCAAAATAATCTAGAAAATTCATAGGCTTGATCCAAAATAATAAAATAATGATTAAAATAATGGAAAAAACCCTCCTCTCCTCCACTATAAAACCACCCTCACTCCCTATTATATTCACTTCTCTAAAGCCTTTTTCATTTTATAAATTCATATAAAATGGCCTCCCATGATCCTCCACACATATAGTTTCCCTTGGGCTCTTAAAAATACCAAATCCGCCCCTAAAGGGGCTCTCAAGGAAGATAAATTCGAGAGGTAAATTCCTCTTTTCATTTATTTTTATTTTCTTTCAAGTTCCTTTATTTCTTTTTCTTTCATCACATCCTTTCCTCCAAATGTTATGATACCTAAAATAACCTAAATTTACTATATTTTTGTTATTATAATGGAATAATTCATCATCATCTCTCCTTTCCCCACTATTTATACTAGAAATGAAAACACCATCCGAGAAGTGTCAATTTATCACATTTAAGGACGATGGGTTTTCAAATTCTATTACCATCTTCAATTCTGGTAATGAAACCATTTTTATGGTTGAAAAATATCATAATATATTTAATATATCCTATTTAATGTTCTGAAATCATTTTTGTACACATGTTATTAATTTATAAAATAAAATGATTTCGTGGTGATCGAAAAACCACCAAATTAATCCAAGTGTTTGTCATTAATATTTTATCTAATGATTCATACTCACCCAAAGTAAACCAATGAATTATATGATAATTTAAACTTATATATTAGCATTAATAAAATATAAAATTAATTCTGTAATTCAATTCTCATTTTACATTAACTTCCATACAAATGAACTGATCATGAAAACTAATGAAATAAGCACTCACAAGTGATGATGTAGAATATATTAACCCATAAAAAATACCATAAATGAACTTAATAAAATTATAATAAATCAAATACATGTCTAATAGGTTATTAATTAAGTTATTAGTAAGTATTATTTCATATTGTAGGACCTTAAGTTCATGAGCAGATAATATTTGGACATAAGGCAAGGGTTTTCTACCTGGACCTCTATTTTAATTCAGGTTACACTTATCCTCTACTTACCTCAATGAAATTCTTATTTATTCTTATTTACTCCTAATATATTGTGTGTGTATGTTATATATATGTATACATACCAGAATAAATTTTATTTTATGGGGATTTAAATTCTTTAAAAGGATCTTTCACAAATCCTTCTCGAAATACAATCCCATTTCAATGGAATTTCTTGAATTCTTACATATTTTCAAGGCCACTCTATAGTCTGTTTTTAGAAACATTTAATTTTATAAAATATATCATTTTATTATTAAAAACCACCTTAATTCACTTCTGGTTTTATTCTATGATTTTTCCAAAAGATCTCTTCTTTTCAAAGTAAAAGAGTATTTATCTCAAGAATTACTCGATGGTTTTAAAAGATTATTTTCACAAATTTCAAAACTCATTTTAGTTATTATGTTTAAATGGGATTAATGTTTTTTGATATAAACTACCATATTTTATTTAATGTTTTATTAATATATTGAAAGTGGATGTACTATTTTAATACCATTCACCATATTATTCTAAAAGGTTAGTGATTTTGTTTATTGTTTGGGGAAAGTTATTTACATTTCATATGTTAGTATCAATATGGACGTATATATTATTTATGGTTATCCCCATTAATATGAGAAATGAATTGGACTTAGAAAGTGACTAGTGGGGCCATATATATCCCCTATATGCATTAGTAGGTCTCATGATACAAAATAAACATGGACTTGGCCGACACCTTTCCTATTTTCAGATATAGTTTTGGCCGAGGCCTTAATCATTTTTAGATGTCTTGGTCGAGGACTTGATGGTATATTTTATAATGTCTTGCATTATGAATTTCCTCATTTTGAAACTATATATTGATATTCTATGTGATTATTTGACTAGTAGAATATCCATGGCTATGTTTTATAGAATTATTTAATCAGTTTGTTTTCCTACCATATTATGCTCAAGTATATTTTTAAATGCATGAATTTATAGTTATTCATCATGCCTAGTGTTTATATTTTCTTCTACTATATTATTTACACTTTCTGAACATCTGAGCTCACCCCTTTCACATGTTTTATTTTCCCCAGATTGTGAAGAAGTATATTATGAATGAATAGCAAGGATAATCTTGGATATTGTGTGTGAATCAAAATAAGTTGATATGTTATATTTCCTTTCAAGTTTTAATGTTGAAATTATGTATGTAGTTGATTTTTAAAAACTAATAAACTATTCATTCCCCCAGGATAGAACTTCCTTGTAATCATGATAATGTATTGAAATACGACACTACCTCTACGGAACTGGGGTTGGGTCTTTATAATGGGTATCTGTTGGGAAAAAATCCCTCAAGGTATCATTGAATCATTTTTGAGGTGATTGTGTTTGTTGACAAAGTGGACATCTGAGTAGTGATTGTTGACAAAGCAAAACGATGACATACAACTTTGTTGAGAAAGAGGATTTCATGGTGGAATGTCGAGTTCAAGAGCTGAGTTCAAAGATCCATGTTTGATTCAGGAACGTCGATAAAAGGAATGGATGATCTGGAGGCGGTACAAAAGAACAGATACAAGGTGGCGCCGTTTTCCAGTGTTTGCCAAATTTTTGGGCCTGAAAATCGACAGATGAAGAAAAGTGTTTTTGGCAAAGGGACTTGCGCGCCGAGGACTTGGAGAGTAGGAAACTTTCACGCCATATGTTTTTCAAGATCAGAAGATCAAAATATGGCAAAGGAAGTAGGTTCGCGCAAGTTTGGGAGTTGGTCGCGCAAGTGTCCAAAAGGACAGAAGACTTGCGCGCCGAAACTGGGTCGCGCAGGTGACTTGCGCGCCGTCGCGCAGCGTGGTCAGATTGCCTATAAATACTGGACCAAACCTCCTCATTATTTAATGGAGTTCAACACTTTGAGAAATCAGAGCTCCCATCACGCAGGTGTGGTAGTCGCGCAAGTGGTGAGTGTGGGTCGCGCAGGTGAATTTGCGCGCCTGTAGTTGAAGTTGTGCGCCGGTGTTAGAAGTTGCGCGCCGGTCGGCAGTTGCGCGCCAATATTGGTTTGGGCGTAAAAGGAAGAGATTCGCGCAAGTTTGGAGTGGAGGAAGCTTGTGTCGCGCAAGTGTCAGAGGAGGACTTGCGTGCCCGTTGAGACATGCGCGTCGATACTTGCGCGCCAAGATTGACTTGCGCGCCAAGTAAGGTTTTGTTCCAGCGGTGCTTCTCGGACTGCGTGGAAGCTGGTACGTTGCCCGATACCTTCGGTGCAAAGAGATATTCATCTACGGGTGGAAGTTGTACTTCAACAGCGCATCTACACACAGAGGAAGATGCATTCATTCATGCAAATGAAGAGACCTACAGGTCTATAAACTGTGAGTGGATTCCTTCCAAGAGTAGTGAGCTTAGGAAGAGGAAGAAGGTGATCCTCTCCACCGGTAGTGAGCCATAGAGAGAGAAACATGGAGTGACCCTTGGGAAAGTAGTGAGCTGACCCTAAACTTGTAAAGGCAGTGAGCCTGGGCTTAGAAGTGATATAGCCCGAACCTTGTAATCCACAGCTAGTGAAGATTAGTGGAATTTGGTACGACCGACAACTTGTCGGCGTATGCTCCTTGGACGTAGCCCTTTGTGGTGAACCAAGTAAAATTGCTGTGTCCTGTGCATACTTCACTTTCTACTTACTTTGTGCAACAGGAAAAAGAGAGAAGAGAGTTTTTCTCAATAGCGAAACAAGATCAGAACGGGCATTAATTTTAAATTAGTCATACCCTGATTCACCCCCCCTCTCAGGGTATTCAGCCTTGTGGACCTAACAGTATCTGAGGAAGTTTAGTAGAAAACATGGAAACTGGATCTAGAAAACATAGATTAGGTAAAAAACCCTTAGATAGTATTTTAGGATAAACATATAAGAAAAACCTTTGAATTTTTGTATGGAATAGATTATGCAGATCTTTCTAGAAAATACACCCATGTATGGATACTACAAGTTAACATGGTTCTGGAAAATATATACATAGGAGTAACAACTCTGACAAAGAGTTTCTGGATTGACCTAGGGTATCTTGGTACTTGGTAACATGCCTTACTACGCACCCAATTTGAAACTCCTAGAGGATATTCTTAGGATAATTCACATTTTATTTACAAAGCATTATGAAGAAAGTAAATGTAAAGTTTTCCTCAAAGAAACCTTGATTATGAGATTAACTATGGATTGGATTTTAATTAATGCTAAGTATTTTTCTTATTTGAGATTATAAATTATGATTAATATCCTAATCTCATATATTACATTGTTTAGAAATGTTTTCTAGTGGAAGTAATGGAAACCGTATGAACATGCATATCCCATGTAGGGATTTCCCTCATATTCAAGTTAATGATGTTGGCTCTGGAGTTATGATTGGTTCTGAGAAACTTATAACTATATTGTGAAAAATAACTTAGGTTATGAACAATAAACTTAATCATATGGAGAATCTTGATCCACAATGTGGAGGAATAATTTTAGACCACTTTATGCAAAAAAGCCTCCATCATTCAATGAGACTACGAACACATTTTTAGTGGAGTAGTGGATAAGTTCTTTAGAGAAGATATTTCTCGCTTTGGGATTTATCGAAAGAGAAAGTGTTGTCATGGAGGATTATTATTTATCAGGAGATACAGATTAGTGGTGGTCATTAATTCAGAACACAAAGGAGGAGGAATAAATAGAATAAATAGAATGAAGAGATTTCAAGGAAAGTTTTCTAGAAAAATATTTTCCTCGTGAAGAATGAATGGATTTGGAGATTTAGTTCTTGAGTCTCAAAAATAAAGAAGATGAAAAATTTTCGAACTATAAATATATCTTTACATGGTTAGTAAGGAATACTATAGAATTTATATGTAATAAAAGGAGTAATATTGATAAATTCTTTGATGGTTTAAAACCATTATTATGAGGGGAACTAGTCTCCCAAATTTTCTCATCATACGAAGACATTGTCTCAAGTTCTATCAATTTGGAGAAAGAATTATCTAATTCTTAAGACTTTAAGGGAAAACTAGAGAAGAATAGGGTGGTGGAGTATGTAATTGATAAAGGGCAGAATACAAAGGTTATTTTTCCAACATGTGATACTTGTGTAAGGAAACACCCAATTGCCTACTTTAAAGGAAAACGTGTGTGCTATTAGTGTAGTCAGAAAGGCCATCATGATAGTGATTACAAGGGAAAGAAATAATCTATCAATGTCCAATGCTATAATTGTGGGGAGATGGGGAACTATGCTAATTATTTTCCAAATCATCAGCGAAACGAGCCTCATAAAAGGCCATGGGAGAAAGGACAAGATTATGCTATCTCAATTGTTGAGGTTAAAGTTCCTAATGATGTGGTGGAAGGTACTTTAATCCTTTCTTCAAACTTAGCCAATGCTTTATCTGATTCTGGATCATCACATTCTTTTATATATTCCCAGCTTTCCAAGAAAATTAGATATTTCTAATTTGATTTAATAAAGAAGTTTTCATTCAAAACTCCTAAGTGAAGTATCATTGCAATAAAGACATGTCAGGAAGTCCCCATTATGAAATATGAACATGCTTTATCTACTGATTTTATCATAATACCCATGATTGAATTTGATATAATCCTTGGTATGGATTAGATTTCAAATTATGATTTAAAAATATATTTTAAAAATAAGGAAGTTATAATTTTTGAGGACGATGTAGAATCCCTTATCTTTAAGGTAGAAACATCACCATATGATTATCATCTAGATTCACCCTTAGTAGCTATACTGAATTCAATTCACAGGGAGTATAGAAATAGACATTTATGAGTGAGGGAGGAAATGTTCAAATCGAGGATTTACCTATTGTGAAAGAATATATTGATGTTTTTTCAGGAGATTTACCTTGACATCCTCTAGAGCGTGAATTTGAGTTCTCAATTGATTTAATTCCTAATTAAAGACCTATATCAAATAATCCTTATAGATTGGGCACTGTGGAAAGAGTAGAACTGAATAAACAACTAGATGAATTGAGTGATAAAGGATTTATTTGACCAAGTTTTTCTCCATGGGGAGCCCCTATTCTTTTCATTAAAAAAATATGGATCTATGAGGTTGTGCATTGACTACAGGGAGATACATTCTATAAAAATAAAGAACAAGTATCCCTTACCTTGCATTGATGATTTATTTGAACAACTTCATGGATCCCAAAATGTTTCTAAGATTGACTATCAATCTGGATATCAACAGTTGCATGTGAAGAAGTAAGATATTCCAAAGAAAGTATTTTGAGCTAGGTATGGGCATTATGAGTTTATAGTAATGCCTTTTGGACTGACTAATGAACCCTCTGTCTTCATTAATCTAATGAATAGGGTTTTGAAGACTATCTTGATGACTTTGTTTCAGTATTTATTAATGATATCTTGGTATACTCCAAAAGCTACAAATATCAGGAAAACCACTTATGTCTTATTCTAATGACTCTTAGAAGAAATTAATTATATGGGAAGTTTAGAAAGTGTGAATTTTGGTTTCAATAGGTTTATTTTTTTGTCTATATTATCTCTAAGGATGGAATATTTGTTGATCCTATGAAGACAAAGGATGTTATGGCCTACACCAATGAACATAATTGAGATACATAGTTTTATTGGTTTAACAGGTGATTATCAGAGTTTTGTTCAAAACTTTTCCCAATTAGCCAACCATTTGACCAATTTTTTGTTGGAGTTGGTTCCCTAGAAACCAATTTCATTGTACTTTATGATGAACATGTATTCATTGGATGAATATTAATAAACTATTTATCACGTCATGATTGTTCTTCTACGTGACATAGCACATGATAATTTATTAAGAATATCTGTCACATTAAAAGGTCATAGTAGATCACTACTATGATGAGAACCTAGAAGTTCCATGGAACTATTCTTGAATATATGTTCTATGGCCGGATGATATCATTTGTAGGGATACAAATGATATAGGCTATCAGGGGTGGGGACTCATGAAACTTTGAGGCACCTTCTCATGGTGTGTTCCCTTCGTAATATCCAGGAGGATATTATGAGAACAAGACCTGCCAGTAGGAAATCCACACTCATAAGTGTCATTGGATGTTCCGATCTATGAATGTGTGTATTGGTCCTTATAATTTAAGATTATTATTAATGGGTATTATGTCTTACGCACTTAGATGTATTGATGAAAACCATGATGAAATATGTTCGTAGTGTGGTAGGATATGCTGGGTGTGTCACGAGTAATACTACATTAATGAATAATGCGAGAAAGAATTTTTCACTTCTACGAAAGTAGATATCTCAGGACCTTTGATGGAAATGATATAGCCTAACAAAATCCATGGACATGGTGTTCTCTAGGAGAGTTCAATTCTGGGAAGTCAAAGAATGGGAAATCGAGCACATGGGTTGATGGCACTTGCATACAACCTGCTTGATTGGATATATCGGAGAAAAGAGATTATATTATATGACAAGTGTTCGTATGAGGTGATATGTCATTAAAACATCAACTTATTTCTCTTGGGTACGATGACCCATTTCTAGACAGTAATCTTGGACTTTAGGAAAGCCCGTCTACTGCCAATGAGAAAGATGCCTAGAGGGTCACACACTAAGTGTTCCCAGTATCCCAGTTAGATAATTTATTTATTTAACAAGTTGAATAAATATTATTACCGATTGTGGTTTAAAAATTATTCAAGTATGCCTGATCACATTTATTTTTTCTCTAGATATTCAAGAGAATATATTTTAGATTAAATATTTATTTATCGGTGAATAATGCAGTTATATTTATTTAATAAATAAATAGTCATTATTCAAGGCTTGATAATTATTGAGGAGGATTGGAGGACCAAGTTATGGGTCCACTGAGAAATATAATTAAATAAAATGTGGTTAGATGATATTTAAATATAATGTGCAACTTAAACAGAAGTCCTGGAAATAATAGAAATGCTTTAATTATTTGAAAATGGGTTTCACATGGAATAATACATTAAGTAACAACACCTGTGCTAATAATTTATTATTACCTGGTAAATTAAATTCCCTGTTATGTTATTATTATTTAAATTATATAAGGGGTCATTCCACCGACTAACCAATCATTAAGTGAACAACATCTTTGGAGAACAATATCAAGCCTGGAGAACTCTACCCTCTCTAAGAATTCTCTCAATAAAAAGATAGATCCTCCTCCATCGGATCAATGATAACACTTTGGAAGCGATTCTCCAGGCGATCCAAGGCGGACATCGCAAGCGCTAGGATCTTCCATGATAGCACCCGGAGACTCCTTCGGTGATGTCTGGAGATACATGGAGCATGTGTGTATCACCTCTAGATAATTCCTATGCTTGGATTGTTTATTGCAATGAAGCCTCACCTCAGAAAAGTGGTCAGACGCATAAACAAAGAAATAATCGTGGAGGTAATTCTATAATTTAATTAAATTAATTATATACCAAAATAAATCGATCCTCTCTTCTCGGTTTAGGGTTCTATCCTTTTTCTTTAATATTTGATTCAATTCTATGGATACTAGAATTCATCATCGTATTGATCCCAGATTAATCATCAATTATGGAAAACTTCAAAGTTTGGTACACACCCATCTTGTACTTCCACTACGCTCGGAACCTACAAGTGGTATCAGAGCAGTCATATTTTCATTTATAATTATTTAAATAATTCATTGATGATTTACACTTTAATAATTTAGTTTTTCCATTCATATTTAATCTTTCGTATAATCTAAATTTCAATATTTGGTCCTCGCTTATATTTTATCATAGATCTAATAGAAATGAATAATTTTATGATTAAAATTAAATCAAGGATCTCATCAAGATGCACTGATGGTTCTGTCCAATAACACAAGAATACACACTGTGTAGTCAGATCTACATGCCGTGTATTTATGTTCAATGCATCTGAAGTAATTTAAAAATTACTCAAACCGTGTGCATTAGTGACATGCAATGAAGTTAATTCTTACACCACGTGTTGATCAGGACATACTGGCACACGGTCAGCTAGACTACACACCGTGTGGCCCACCGAACACAGTGTTTGGTCCCTTAGGTTCAGGGTTAAGTCATGTATCTCATACATGGATTTCCCACCTGGTGATCGTGTAATGAAGAGTCTTCATGGTGGGTGGCCCACTGGACATTCCACGTACTCCGAATATTTTCGAATTACACCATACACACCATTTCCCTAGGTGTGTACTTTGGATGGATGGTGAGGTGGGTACACACCATGTAGTCAGATCTACATGCCGTGTACTATTTCTAGATTATGTAGATGTAAAAATTTATTATTGTATTATGTAACCCTTGAGACATGTACCTTCATGTGGGCATAAATATAGGGCACACCATGTGATACATATTTGATATATATATATATATGTATAAATAAATATTTAATTAACATCTGAAATAATGTTCAAATATCTACACATCATATATGAGTTGTATTAAAGTTATAATTATTCATGCATGCTACATGTCATAAAGAATAAAGTGTATATAAGTATAAATACAAGATTGGTAGTTTTGGATGGGTATTCACCGGGTTTCTTCCAAGGTACAAGTTATGCACAATGTTATTGATGAAAATCTTAAGGAAATTTAGAAAAGGATTAAGATAAAAATGATTGATTAATTAAAGATAATGATTAATAAATTCGAGTTTAATTTATATTAATAATAATTATTAAAGAATCAAATTATATTTTTATTAAATATGTAATTAATTTCATGTATGTAGATGATCATGAGCTAGACCAGACCTTTGTATGTGATTGGTTCCCTTTTAATTTATTTATTAAATTAAAATTGTTGTCCTGCATTTTTTATCCTCATTAATATGTTGGGCCTACATTCCCATGGTTTCTTTTATATAAACCCCCCTTTACCCCTCACCTATGTGTGAGTTAAAAACATATATAATGTATGGAGCTACCAAGCTAGTGGAGGTAATTCAAGTTAGGAGTTGAGGTGAAACCAATCTAAGGAGATATAAAGGTGGATATGTGGAAGGCTATAAAAATGAACCTTAAACGGTTCAAGGTGTTTATACCCTAGGTCAGGGTTAGCTTATCAACAACTAGTTAAACTAACCAATAGTAAAGATCATGATCATACCCTTTATTTTATTTCTTTGAGTTGTATGGTAATTCATTATAAATGTTTGACGCGATCACATAATTAATGAACTAAGAAGCATACAAGATGGAACTAAGATTAAAAATGGATTATTTTTAAATATTATCTATACATAGTCAATCACTTAAGTATATCCCTCTTAACATTAAAAAGCATGTGAAAATATAATAAGTGTCAATTTATCCATAAAGAATAAAATCCCTCAATTATATTTTAAGTTGATATATCCTTCCATTACTTCAGTTATAATCGAACCATATTTCAAAGTGCTTAACCAACCCTAGTTGGGGTGATTTCAATTATTAGGGAATTCTAATTTGAAGTTTTGGATTGAATTAACTTACTTTAAATCAAGGGTTGTCTACCCTAGAAGGACTTGGTGTAACTGAGATGTAAAGGTTGAGGAAATCCAAAATTAAGGATTTCAGGATTGGGGAGTCCACTCAACAGATCAAGGAGATATGAGTTATTGAAGTTGGAATTTGGAATGCCTACCTAAAACCTTTCTAGTTTCTAGACCAACCCTAGTTGGGGTAATGTGAAGGGAAATATGGATCCTTTCCACTAAAATGTTCAAGAAACATGATATTACAAATCCAATGGTGAGGGCTATTGGGTTTCGACTAAATACTGGGAGACTAATAGATATTAATTTATTTATTTTTCAATATTTATCAAAATAAAGTACTAAAACTTATTTTACCTTAAATTGTAGAAACAATAATCAAAATGACATCAAACATATCATTGTTATCTATACTAGATATGGAAAACCTTCTCACCGACACTAATTTACAAGTGTGGCAAATTTACCTTTGGGTTTTGCTTCGCCATGATAGGAATATTTTTTGTGTTGGACGAGCCTTTACTAGTTACGACTGGAAATGAGTCCAGTGATGATGAAATCTCTATCTATGAGAAACATCTAAATAATGAAACTGATGTTCAGTTCCTTAGTTTATCATCCATGACTAATGAGATCTTGAAGAAGCATGAGGAAATGGATTCTTATATCATGATGTCTCACCTTTGGGATCTCTATCAAGATAAGGAAAGACATGAGAGGTATGAGATTTCCAATGCTTTTTTCACTAATAAGCTTGTAGATTCTGCACTAGATAGTGTTGTACCCCTCTCTCTTGGATTTTAATGATCACAATCACTCTCATCATGTTCTAACTTGTTTTCAAGTGTTTTGATGCTAGGAAAAAGGTTGCCCAGGAGTTGGCCCAAGAAGGCTGATAGTGGACTCTCTGAGTCCACCGGCCAACCGGTGGATTCCCACCAGCCAGCCGATGGTCTCTGGCAGAAGCATTTCTTTCTACTAGAGCCACCGGTCAGTCGGTGCTAGCTCACCGGGCAGCCGGTATGGGCACCGGCCAACCGGTTCTTGCCCACCGGCCAGCCGGAGGACCCAGGCAGTAGGCTTGCCCACTGCCTGGTGCCACCGGCCAACTGGTGTATGACCACCGGCCAGCCGGGAGCTCAGCACCGGCCAGCCGGTGGACCACCAGCCAGCCGGTGAGACACCACCGACCAACCGGTGTGCCCAGTCAAACTAGCCGTTGGGCTTTGACCAGACTTGTACTTTTGACCCCCAACGGCTCCAGAAGCCCTCCAACGGCCATATTGAAGTATTTATGGGTATTTCTCCTATAAATAAGAAACCATGGATGCCAGGAACACAGCCGAAACATATTTTGATGTCTTGACGCTCTAACGACAAATCTCCAAGGCCTCTTGTGATCCATTTCCATCCTTGAAGCTTGAGCTCCCTCTCCACCAGCTGCTCTCACACTTTTGGCGCTCAAGGCTTCCGTGTGTTTGTATTATTTTTGTTTAGTTCTTCATTGGGTTTGGATTAAAACAAACCTCTCATTTCCATTCTTTCTTTCAATTGGGTTTCTTGCTACAACCATAATAAAAAAGCAAGCTGTACGAAGGTGTTCTAGCCTACCTTAAAACGGCTAGTGGGTTTCTTGCTACAACCATTAAAAAGAAAGCTGACGTATAAATCTCTCAACGGTTCTTGTTGGGAGCGGAGACGTAGGCTTTGGAATTAAGCCGAACTTCGTTATCAAATTGTGTCTTGCCTTTTTTATTTCCGCTGCATTGATAATTGTTTTAAATTGTTAATTATTTTTGAAAAGGCAATTCACCCCCCCCCCTCTTGCCATCCTCTACGACCCAACATTTGGTATCAGAGGGAACGTTTGTGTAATACCTTAACCGGTTACAAACTTAAGATCCTTAGTGATGGATAATTCCTCGCATGCTCTCGAAGGGTATTCTATGACTCGGGCTCCATTCTTTGATGGAACCGATTACACTTATTGGAAAACTCGCATGATTACTTTTCTTAGAATCATTGGTTGTCCTATCTATAGGATTGTAATGCAAGGCTATACTTTATCTAACAAGGATGAGTCCAAATGGACCCCCGAAGACATTGCCAATTTTGAGCTTGATGGAAAAGCCATGAATGCTCTTCATTGTGGGCTAGACCGTAATGAATTCAACCGTGTTTCTACTTGCTCCTCTTATTATGAAATTTGGAAACTTTTAGAAGTAACCCATGAGGGCACTAACAAAGTCAAAGAAACTAGATTAGACATGTATCGCCAAGATTTTTAAAGTTTCACCATGCACCCACACGAATCAATTACTAAAATGTTTACACTTTTTACTGACGTTTGCAATGGAAGAAAATCTCTTGGTGAGGATGTTTCTGTAGAAATGATGGTCAAGAAGATTCTTTGGGTCCTACCAAACTCATGGGCACCAAAGGTGACCGCAATTCAAGAAGCAAAAGATGTCAAGAAAATGCCGGTTGAAGAGCTCATTGGATCACTCATGACCTACGAGATCACCATGAAGAGGCAAACCGATAAAGAAGGTAAAACCTTCAAGGAGAAAAAGAACATTGCTTTCAAAGCAAAGGAAAAAAGCTCCTCCGCTGATAGCGAATCCGAGATTGCTCAACTAGCAAGAAAAATGAGAAAATTCATGAAGAAAAAGAAGAACTTTCGAAGGGCACGAAAGGAAGAGCCCAAAGCGGAGAATGAAGTTACATGCTTTGAATGTGGAAAGAAAGGCCACATCAAACCGGAGTGCTCCATTTTCAAGAAAAGGGTAAAAGAAAATAAAAACAAGAAGGCTTTCAAAGCATCCACATGGAGTGCAAGTGATGACTCCATGTCTTCAAGTGACTCAAGCGATGAAGGTGAACAATTCCTAATGGCATTTGATGAGGTATCTTCTTCCGACTCCTCTTCCTCATCTTCCTCTTTCAATAATGACATGTCCTATGAAGATCTCCAAAATGCGAGAGATCAATTAGAGGAAGGTTTTCACGAACTTACCTCTAAATTTATGGATTTGAAAAAGAAAAAGAAAATTCTCATTTCTGAAAAAGAACAACTTCTCAAAAAGAATGAGGAACTTACCCTTAAGATACAAGATATTCCAAATGTTGATTCTTTTAATTCAACCATTAAAGATATAAGGGAGTCTCTTGCCAAGTTCACCCAAGGTGAACAAAATTTGACCAAATTACTAGGTTCTCAGCATTCGGCTAGAACAACACATGGACTTGGCTTTAACAAACAAGCCACTTCTTCTAGAGCACCCACTACTTTTGTAAGGGGGAGCTCTCAATATAAATTTTGTAATTATTGTAAAAAGACCGGGCACATGATTTATGAATGTGATTGTAAAAATGCAAGGTATGGAATCCCCAAAACCATTACCTACTCGGATGAGTATTTTAGATGGCAACCCTATAGAAAAATATGGGTTCAAAAGTCTCTTTTAGCTAATCTTTCCGGACCCAAACTTATATGGGTACCAAAATCTATTATCTCTTGATTTTGTAGGATAAACGCCAAAGAAGTAGGACTTTGAAAGGCTCGTGGTATCTCGACAGCGGATGCTCGAGGCACATGTGTGGAGATCCCTCCGAGTTCATCTCCCTTGAAGAATTCGATGGAGGATACGTCACCTTCGGTGACAATTCAAAAAGCAAGATCGTCGGAATAGGTACCATTGGATTTGGTAGCCCTCTTTAATTAAAGATGTTTTATTTGTTAAAGGTTTAAAACATAATCTAATTAGCATTAGTCAACTTTGTGATAATGGTTTTTCGGTGAATTTTCAAAATGATTTATGCAATGTGTTTGATTTTCAAAACAAATTGATATTTTCTGCTTCCCGTTTTCAAAATGTTTACATTATTGATTTAAAGTCTTTATCTAGCCAAAATGTTAAATGTTTAAGTGCTCTTGACAATGAGTCTTGTCTTTGGCATAGAAGGTTGGGGCATTATAGCTCTCATTCACTTCTAAAGCTTAATAAGAACAAGCTCATCCGTGACCTTCCTAAACTTAAGTTTAAGAAAGATTTGATTTGTGATCCATGCCAACTTGGCAAGCAACACAAGTCTTCTTTAAAATCTAAGAAGGAAGTGTCCACTTCAAAATCTCTTGAGCTCCTACATCTTGATCTTTTTGGTCCTACCCCTGTAGCAAGTCTAGGTGGAAAATCCTATACCTTTGTCCTAGTAGATGACTTTTCTTGTTTCACTTGGGTTTTCTTTTTAGCTCATAAAAATGATGCTTGTAGAACCTTTTTGAAATTCTCTAGGAAAGTAGAAAATGAAAAAGGATATAAAATTATATCGCTCCGTAGTGACCATGGAGGTGAATTCGAGAACAAAGAATTCGATGAATTGTGTTCCTCTCAAGGATACAATCACACCTTCTCTTCCCCTAGGACTCCACAACAAAATGGAGTGGTTGAAAGGAGAAACCGAACTCTCCAAGAAATTGCTCAAACCCTCCTTAGTGAATTCAACCTCTCTCAATTTTTCTGGGCCGAGGCAGTTAACACTGCTTGTTATACTATCAATAGAGTCCTTGTAAGACCCCTTCTTAAGAAAACCCCCTATGAACTTTGGAAAGGCAAATTGCCCAAAGTTGGTTATTTTAAAGTGTTTGGTTGTAAATGCTTTATCCTTAACACAAAAGATAACCTTGGGAAATTTGATGTCAAATCCGATGAAGGTATTTTTCTTGGGTACTCCAACTCAAGAAAAGCCTATCGTGTCTTCAACAAACGTTCAAAAACCATCGAAGAATCATCTCATGTCAAGTTTGATGAAAATCTTCCAAAACCCCATCCGGTCATTGAAGACGTTGAAGATAAGCTTGATAAACTTGAATTAAATGATTCCTCTTCTCCTCTCAAGGAGGATGATGATCATGAACCTTCTTCACCTTCTTTGCCTTCCACCTTGCCTAAGGTTTGGAAACCTTCTAGAGACCATCCATTAGAAAATGTTATAGGTGATCTTCAAGCCGGTACTCGAACTAGAAGATCAATCCTCAACGAGGTTGAACATCAAGCCTTCATTTCTCACCTAGAGCCTCAAACCATTAATGATTCCATTAATGATGAGAATTGGGTTCTTTCAATGCAAGATGAACAAAATCAATTCTCTAGAAATGATGTTTGGACTCTTGTTGAAAGACCCAATGATCATCCAATTATTGGCACTAAATGGGTTTTTAGGAACAAACTTGATGATCAAGGAAATATAACCCGGAACAAGGCTCGCCTAGTAGATAAGGGCTACAATCAAGAAGAAGGAATTGATTATGGTGAAACCTTTGCGCCCATTGCTATATTGGAATCCATTAGGATCTTGTTGGCTTTCGCTGCCCACTTAAATTTCAAACTTTTTCAAATGGATGTTAAAAGTGCCTTTTTAAATGGTTTTATTTCAGAAAAAATCTTTGTTGAACAACCTCCCGGTTTTGAAGATCCAAAAATTCCAAATCATGTTTTTAAATTAACCAAGGCTCTATATGGCTTAAAGCAAGCCCCTCGGGCTTGGTATGAGCGGTTAACAAAATTCCTTTTAGAAAATGATTTTAAAATGGGTCAAGCTGATTGTACCCTCTTTTTAAAACACACTTCAAAAGATCTTTTAATCGTCCAAATCTACGTCGGTGAAGTTATCTTTGGTTATACCAAAGAATCACTTTGTACTGATTTTTCAGATTTAATGAGAAAAGAATTTGAAATGAGCTTTATGGGGGAATTGAAATTTTTTCTCGGTTTTCAAATCTTTCAAAATTCAAAAGGTATTTTTCTAAGCCAAGGCAAATACACAAACGAGCTCTTAAGTCGTTTTGTTATGGATCAAGTAAAGGAAATTAGTACCCCCATGAGTACTTCCTGTAAGCTTACGTTAGATGAAGTCGGGAAACCGGTTGATAACAAGCTTTATAGGAGTATGATCGTGAGTCTACTTTACCTAACTGCGACCCATCCTGACATCATGTTCAGTGTTTGACTTTGTGCTCGTTTTCAAGCCAATCCCAAAGAATCTCATTTTAAATCGGTCAAAAGGATTTTTAGGTATTTAAGAGGATCCAAAAACCTTGGTTTATTTTATCCTTCTAATACTTCTTTCGAACTTTCTTCATAATCGGATGCTGATTTTGGCGGATGTCAATTAGATCGAAATAGTACTAGTGGAACCTGTCATCTGCTAGGAAAGTCTCTTGTATCATGGAGTAGCAAGAAGAAAAACTGTGTTTCTCTTTCTACTGCCGAGGCCGAGTACGTAGCTGCTGGGAATTGTTGTGCCCAAATTATTTGGATGCAGCACACTCTCTTGGATTATGGCCTTTCCTACGATCATGTCCCTATTCGGTGTGACAACACTAGTGCCATTAGTATTTCTAAGAATCCAATACAACACTCTAGAACAAAGCATATAGACTTAAGGCATCATTTCCTTCCTGACCATTTTCAAAAAGGGGATATCACTTTGGACTTCATTTCTACTGATTTCCAATTAGCTGATATTTTTACCAAACCGCTCCCGGTTGAACGTTTTGATTTTATTAAGGGGGAGTTAGGAATGATTCGTCAATGAGCACTATTAAATATTTAACTCTTTTTTATTTTAATTCATTTTTTTTGTTTATCTAATTTTTTCTCTTTCCCTCCTATTTTGATAATCCCAAAGCGGGAGAAATTTCTCTGCTTACTAGTTTCATATTTCAATTGATTAAAGTGCTCTTTTTAAAAGTTCAATTTTTTTTAAACCGGCAAGTTATTTATTTTGTTCCTTTTAAAAAAAATTACCTATGGTTACAATTTCAAAATGACTCATTCTCTTTAGATTAAGATCATTTTCAATACATGGTACATCTCTTCTATTTTTTTTTGAAATGATCTCTAATATATTTTCATGTCCAAAATTGTTTATTTAAGTTTTCAATTGGCATATCCTTTTTAAAGCATTCTCTTTTGTGATTGTGATCATCAAAATAGGGGGAGATTGTTGTACCCCTCTCTCTTGGATTTTAATGATCACAATCACTCTCATCGTGTTCTAACTTGTTTTCAAGTGTTTTGATGCTAGGAAAAAGGTTGCCCAGGAGTTGGCCCAAGAAGGCTGATAGTGGACTCTCTGAGTCCACCGGCCCGCCGATGGTCTCTGGCAGAAGCATTGCTTTCTGCCAGAGCCACCGGTCTGCCGGTGCTAGCTCACCGGGCAGCCGGTATGGGCACCGGCCAACCGGTTCTTGCCCACCGGCCAGCCGGAGGACCTAGGCAGTCGGCTTGCCCACTGCCTGGTGCCACCGGCCAACCGGTGTATGACCACCGGCCAGCCGGTAGGAACCCAGACAGAAAGCCTGCTCTGTCTGGACCACCGGCCAGCCGGGTGCTCAGCACCGGCCAGCCAGTGGACCACCAGCCAGCCGGTGAGACACCACCGGCCAACCGGTGTGCCCAGTCAAACTAGCCGTTGGGCTTTGACCAGACTTGTACTTTTGACTCCCAACGGCTCCGGAAGCCCTCCAATGGCCATATTGAAGTATTTATGGGTATTTTTCCTATAAATAAGAAACTGTGGATGCCGGGAACACAAACGAAACATATTTTGATGTCTTGACGCTCTAACGACAAATCTCCAAGGCCTCTTGTGATCCATTGCCATCCTTGAAGCTTGAGCTCCCTCTCCATCAGCTGCTCTCACACTTTTGGCGCTCAAGGCTTCCGTGTGTTTGTATTATTTTTGTTTAGTTCTTTATTGGGTTTGGATTAAAACAAACCTCTCATTTCCATTCTTTCTTTCAATTGGGTTTCTTGCTACAACCATAATAAAAAAGCAAGCTGTACGAAGGTGTTCTAGCCTACCTTAAAACGGCTAGTGGGTTTCTTGCTACAACCATTAAAAAGCAAGCTGACGTATAAATCTCTCAACGGTTCTTGTTGGGAGCGGAGACGTAGGCTTGGGAATTAAGCCGAACTTCATTATCAAATTGTGTCTTGCCTTTTTTATTTCTGCTGCATTGATAATTGTTTTAAATTGTTAATTATTTTTGAAAAGGCAATTCACCCCCCCTCTTGCCATCCTCTACGTCCCAACAGATAGACCACAAGTAGTTAAGAATATTGGCAACATTGAGCATTTGGACATCTTAGGGATTAAATTCCCAAATGAGTTGTATATAGATCTCATACTATCATCACTTACTAATACCTTCTCTAGTTTTATTATGAATTATAATATGAGAAATAATGAGAAGAGTATATCATAGATTCTTACCCAGATTCTCCAAGTTGATAAGAACATGGGGTGTAAAAAACCCACAGTCCTTAGGGTGAATAGGAATAGGAAGGACAAGGACAATGGTTCTATGATTTATAAAAAATATAAAGCCTCCGAGCACCATCTGAACAATAATAAGAAGATCAAGAGGCAGGGAAAGGAAAATGAGGCAGTATGCTTTGCATGTGGAAAGTCAGGCCACTAGAAGAGGAACTACACCCAAAAGAAAGGGGAAGCCAAAGGTGAATTCATTATCAAGTGAAATCATTCAACTTATACACATTAGGTATTAGATACAGCTTGTGGGGATCACATATGTATTCAAATGAAGGAACCAAGGAGATTCTAGAAAATTACTAGAGGAGAGGAGGATCTGTAAGCTGCCGATGGTGTGAGGTTGGATGCTCTTTCCATTGGTGACTACCACCTCACATTGCTGAAAGGAATTGTTTTGGTTTTTATTATGTACCTAGTGTTACCAAGAATATAATTTATGTATCTAGTTTATATATAGACGGATTCATTTTTAATTTTAGAAATAAATATTCTTACTTTTATAAGGACAACATATGTTATGGTATGAAACATTTAAATAACAGTCTGTATGTATTAATTTATGATAACTAAGTGTTGGAAATTGATAAAAAACCAATTCCACATGACTTATACAACACCCAATTGTGGCATCACCACCTTGGTCATGTAAACGAGAAGCGCTTGACAAAGCTCTATTAAGATGGTTATTTAGACTCTTCTGAGATAAAACCTCTTGATAGATGTCATGATTTTTTACAAGGTAAAATGATCAAACCACAATTTTTTGTATAGGGTGAAAGGGGAAAAAACTTCTATGATTGGTACACACTGATGTGTTTAGAACATTTCTAGTAGAAGCTAGAGGTGGATATTCTTTCTTCATTAATTTTACCGATAACTTGAGTTGATATGGATATGTCTACGTAATGAGGTATAAGTCTGAGTCCTTTGAGAAATTCAAACAGTTAAAGAATGATGTAGAGAATCATATTGGTAAGAAGATAAATAATCTTTGATCGGATCAAGGTGTAGAATATCTTAACCAAGAGTTAATCAACCTTTTACTAGAGTTTGGGATTCTATCTCAACTCACTCCACCTTATACACCACAGTGGAATGGTGCTAGTGAAAGGAAAAACTGTACATTGTTGTACATGTTAAGGTTGATGATGAGTCATAAATATCTTCCATTATCCTTTTGAAGATTTTAATTAATAACTGCAACATACACATTAAACCAAATACCATCTATGGCTGCAAATGGGATTCCCTTTAAGCTATAGAGTGGAAATAAACCCACTTTGTTGCATACACGTGTATGGGGATGTGAGGAATTTGTTAAGTATTTCTCAGGAAACAAACTAGAACCATGGGGAATTAATTTTATCTTTATAGGGTATCCCAAGGAAAAATAGGATACTACCTGTACAACCCCTCAGACAAGAATGTGACTATTTCCAGACAAGCTTTCTTTCTTGAGAGGGAGCACATACTAAAAAAGGATAGTGGTAGAAAAATTGAATTTAATGAAGTTGATGCTCAATATGCATAGAAGTTAGTGTAGGAACAAGTTTCATAGGTCCCTGTGGAAGAGGTAGTTCCTAAAACACAAGTAATGTGTAGGAGCATAAGTGAGGTAAGGGAACCAATGAGATATGGTTTCCTTGTCACTGAGGAAGGTGACTCATTATTAGCGGGTAATGATGAACCACACTCATAAAAGGAATTAGTAGAGATCTATGAAGATTTAATATGGTTAGAATCTATGGATTTTGAGATGGATTCTATGCATCATAACCAAGTCTGGGTTCTGGTAGATGTTCCTGTTGATGTAAAGCCTGTTAGGTGTAAATGGGTGTTCAAAAAGAAACTGGACATGGAAGTTCAAGTTAGTACCTATAAAGTAAGGATAGTGGCTAAAGTTTTTAAACAACATCAAGGAATTGACTATGATAAAACATTTTCACAGTTTTCCATGTTTAAATACTTAAGAATAATACTTGCCATAGTGTCTTTCCATGACTATGAGATTTGGAATATGGATGTCAAAACTGCATTCCTTAATGTGAAACTTTATGAAGATGTCTATATGTCACAACCAGAAGGGTTTTGTGACACCAGGTGATGCTAAAAGGGTATGTAAGTTTCATAGATCCATTTATGGATTAAAGTAATCATCCAGATCATAGAACATTTGATTTGATGAATCTATAAACAAATTTTTTTCCTTAATAATGAATGTGAGCCATGTGTTTACATGTGGTTTAATGGGAATGTGGTCGTTATCCTCATAGTGTTTTTTTGATGACATATTTCTTATTGGAAATTAAATACCTGTCTTGTAGTCATTCAAGGACTGGTTGAACAAGTGATTCTTCATGAAGGACTTAAGTGAAGAAGCCTACATTCAAGGGATCAAGATCATTTGTGATATATCCAAGAGGCTACATAGACTAAGTCAAAGTACATACATTGAAAAAATACTAAAGATATTTATTATGGAACCATCCAAGAGGGGATTGGTTTTAGTGACCCAATGTATTCATATTTTTAAGAAAATGTGTCCCCAGACACAATATGAGAAAATAAGATGAGTATTATTACAAATGCGTTAGAGATAGGATCTATCATGTATGCCATGTTATGTACCATACTTGATGTTGCCTATACATAGAGCATGGTAGGAAGATATCAAGAAGATCCAGGAGAAGAGTATTGGACTACTGTCAAGACCATCATTAAGTATCTGAGAATAACTATGGATACGTTACTGGTGTATGGAAGAGATGAAAAGCTTGTCATTAGAGAGTATGATGACATTGATTTTGAGATAGATCAGAATGATCTGAATCCACAATCATGATATGTTTTCTATCTCAACAGAGTAGATGGGAGCTGGAAGATTTCAAAGTAGTGAGTTGTTGCTGATTCTATAGTGAAGTCCAAATATATAAGAGCTTCTGATGCAGCCAAGGAAACCATATGGATTCAGAACATTTTCTATAAGCTTGATTTGGTGCCTAGCAGTAAAGATCTCATTATATTGTATTGTGATAATACTATAGTGATGGATCTTACAAAAGATCCAAGGTCACATCAACGGATAAAGAAAATACTTCGAAATTATCACATCTTGAGGGATTTCTATCAAAGGGGTGAATTTTCAATGAGAAGAGTGTCCACAAAAGAGAACATGGTGGACCCATTGACTAAAGGCAAATCTCAGCAGAAGAAATAATATCATGTGAGAGCTAGTGGAATGAAAGCTGTTAGTAATTGGATCAAGAGAAAGTGGGAGTCTATTGGAGTTGGTTCCCTAAAAATCAACTTCTTTGTACTTTATGATAAACTTTTATGCATTGGATGAATATTAATAAACTACTTATCACATCATGATTGTTCTTCTGCGTGACAAAATATTTGATAATGTCATAAGAATAACTGTCAGATTTAAAATTCATAATAGATCCCTTCTATGATGAGAACCTGGAAGTTCCATGGAACTATTCTTGAATATATGTCCTTTGGATGGATGATGTCATTTAAAAAGACATAAATGATATAGGCTATCAGAAGTGGGGACACATGAAACTTTGAGGCGCCTTCTCATAGTGTGTGCTCTTTGAAATATCCAAAAGGATATTATGAGAACAAGAACCACCATTAGGAAATACACATTCATAAGTGTTATTGTATTTTCCTATCTACGAGCACTTGTATTGGTCCATAGACTTTAATATTATTATTATTGGGTATTATGACTCGTTCACTTATATTTATAGATGAAAATATTGATGACATATTCTCATGGAGAGGTAGAATATGTTTGGTGTGTCACGAGTAATACTACATTAATTAATAATATGAGAAATGATTTGTCACTTCTACAGAAGTAGATATCTCAAGCCCTTTTATGGAAATGATATAGCCTAACTAAATCCATGGCCATGGTGCTCTCTAGGAAAGTTAAATTCTAGGAAGTCAAAGAATGAGAAATTGAGCTCATGGGTTGATGACACTTTCATGAAAACCACTTGATTGGAGATATCGAGACAAATGGATTATATTATATGATAATCAATCGTATGAGCTGAAATGTCATTGCAATATCAACTTCTTTCTCTTGGGTATCTTGATGTGTTTCTAGACAGTAATCTTGGACTTTAGGAAAGCCCACCTAATGCTAACAAGAAAGAGGCATAGAGGGTCACACACTAAGTGTAGCCAATATCTCAGTTAAATAATTTATTTATTTAACAAGATGAATAAATATTATTCATGTTTTTGGTTTAATAATTATTCAAGTATGTCTGATCTCATTTATTTCATTACTAGTTATTAGATAGAATATATTGCGGATGGAATATTTATTTATCAGTGAATAATGTAGTTATATTTATTTAATAAATAAATAGTAATTATTCATGGCCTGATAAATATGGAGGAGGATTGGTGGAACAAGTTATGGGTCTAGTGAGAAATAATATTGAATATTATTTGGTTAAATAATATTTAATTATAACGCGCAAGTTAATCACATGTCATGGAAATAATAGAATTGATATTATTATTTGGAATGGGGTTTCACATGGAATAATAAATTAAGTAATGAAACATGTGGTAATTATTTATTATTGCCTAGTGAATTAAATTACCCATTATGTTATTATTCTTTAAATTATCCAAGGGGTCATTCCATCGACTAACCAATCATTGTGTGAACAACATCCTTGGAGAAAAGATCTCTAGCCTAGATAACTCTTTGTCCTCTAAGAATGCTCTCAAGAATGAGAGAGATCATTCTATATCAGATCAATAAGAATGATTTGGAAGTGATTCTCAAGGCGACTGAAGGCAGACATTGAAAGTACTAGGATCTTCTACACTATCACCCAGAGACTCCTTCGACAACGTCCACAGATATGTGGAGCATGTGTGGACCACCACTAGAGGATTCCTATCCTTAGATTATTTATCTCAATGAATTTGCACCTCAGTCCCATGGTCGAACGCATCAACGAAGAAAGAATCACCTTGAAGGTAATTCTATAATTTAATTAAATTAATTATAAACCAAAATATTTTGATCCTCTATTCTCAGTTCCGAGTTCTCTCCTTTTTCTTTTATCTTTGATTCAATTTTGTGGATACTGGAATTCATCGTTTTATTGATCTCGTATTAATCATCGATTATGAAAATTAGAAAAGTTGGGTACATGCCCATCCTGTCCTTCCGCTACACCTAAAACCTACATCTTACTTATAAAGGTGTTAAATTCGTATGGGAAAAAATATGAGGAATGTTTAGAATAATTAAAGAGGATATTATTGAATGCTCCAATCCTAACTCTACCATTGGGAAATGACGGGTTTGTGATCTATATTGATGCATCAAAGAAAGGACTTGGTTGTGTCCTTATGTAGAATGATAGAGTTATTTCCCATGCATCAAGGCAGTTAAAAATTCACGAACAGAACTATATAAATCATGATCTTGAATTAGTAGCTGTAATCATTGCTATGAAGATACAGAGAAATTATCTCTATGGTGAAATATGTAAGATATATATTGATCACAAGAGCTTGAAATACATCTTTTCACAAAAAGAATTCAACATGAGGCAAAGGTGATTGCTCGAACTACTCAAGGATTATGATTGTTTCATACACTACCACCCAAGAAGTGAAAATAAGGTAGTTAATGCATTGAGTAGGAAGGATCATTGAGTTTTAGACAAAATGAGGATTGAAAGGGATCCTGTATTCATGGATCTAGTAAGGATGGACATGGGAATTATCAAAGAAGGAAAAACATCATTACCATTTCAATTGTTTGACCAACCACATTTATTGGAAATAATTTAAAGTTCTTATCCTGTTGATGAGAACCTTCAAAAGAAAATTAATATTGTGAATGATGGGAAGTTTCAAGACAATGTATATGAAGATAAAATTCTAAAATTTGGGAGGAGGCTTTGTGTTCTTTCTATACCTAAACTAAAAGGGAGTTATTAGATAATATCCATAGTTCAAATTTCTCTATACATCCTAGTATCACTAAAATTTAGAGATTTGAAGGAATATTTCTGGTGAGAAAACATAAAGTGGGAAATTTCTGATTATGTATCAAGATGTTTAGTCTATCAACAAGTGATGACCGAATGACAACATCCGATAGGATTCATAAAACCTCAACCTATTCTTACATGGAAATGGGATGACATCACTATGGATTATATCATTGGATTACCCAAAACTCAAAGAAATAATGGTGCAATATGGGTAATTGTGGATCGACTTATGAAATCTGCACATTTCCTCGCTATAAGGGAGGATTTTCCACTTGAGTACCTTGCACAAATCTATATCAATGAAGTTGTGAGACTTCATGGAGCACCTCTCTCAATTGTGTATGATCGTGACCCCTGATTGAAATTTAAATTATAGAAAAGTATTCATAATACTTTGGATATTGAGCTTTATTTGAGTACTCCTTATCTCCAACAAACTAACAGGAAATCAGAAAGGACAATCCAAACTTTAAAAGACATGATGAGATCATTCTCACTTTATTTTCAAGGTATGTGGAATCCATATTTACCTTTGGTGGAGTTTTCCTACAATAATAGTTTCCATTCAACTATTCAACTGGAACCATATGAAGCATTGTATGGAAAGAGATGTTGTACACCAACATGTTGGGATGAAGTTGGTGAAAGGAATCTTGTGGGCCTAGAGCTTGCAAAGGGAACAATAGATAAGGTAATGACTATTCAAACTCATATCAAACCAGCTCAAAGTAGGCAAAAGAGAAATGATGATAACTGAAGTAAGGATTTGGAATTTCAAGCGGGAGATCACGTTTTCTTAAAAGTATCTCCCTGGAAGGGTGTTATAAGATTTGGGAGGAATGGAAAACTGATCCCCAGATATATTGGTTCTTTTGAAATTATATAGAGAATTAGAACCATGGCTTACCATTTGGAAATCTTCCTAGCATGTATAAAGTACACAATGTGTTCCATATCTCATTATTGAGAAAGTACATGTTAGACCCAAGGCATGCCCTCACTTCTGATATTTATCAGAGATAGTTAAACCAAACCATTAGTTATAATTTTGTCACTTATGTAATTTGAATTTTGAAAAAATGACATACACAATCATGATCAATAAGATATTTAGAGTCTGATAGGATCAACTTACATTTTTGGTGAATAGTAACTTACCCTTATGAATAGTAACTTACCCTTATGAATATTAATGTACCCTTTTGAATAGTAACCTCACTAATGTGAGTATAAATAAAATCTGGGCGCCATATAAATGAGATCGAATATTTTAAAAAACAATAATTAAGTGTTGATATTTTTGTCACTAATAAATATTTAATTAAAATTTTAAATTAATAAATTTATTTAAAATAAAATTATTTTTCATAAAATGTATTATTTAATAAATATTTTTTTCCAATGAATTTAGGATAATTTTATGAGACCTCAGTTAATTTTTGAAAGTATTATAAAATTAGTTTTAAATTTTAAATAAGTATTTTTCAAGTAAATAATGATTTTATTTAAAAATTAAATTTATCATATATAGAAAATTATTTTGATAAAATGGAGTTAATTTTTTATTTCTACATGCCAAAAAAAGGTTCTGCTGAATTTTTTGTATTTTTCTAAAATACTGGATTTTTTTTTGTGAATAGTGAAATTCGATAATTTATGAAATTTGATAAATAAATGAATTATTTCATAATTATTGAGTCATAGATGATTTAAATGACCATTGTTTCAAACTCACATGCACTTATTACTATTTTTAGTCACAAGAATCAAAACTATTCATAGTCTTGTGCCAAAATAATAAAATAATGATTAAATAATGGAAAAACCCTCCTCTCCTCCACTATAAAAACCACCCATCACGCCCTCTTATCTTCACTCCTCTCAAGCCTTGTGTCTTGTATAAATTATAATAAAATATCCTCACAATATCCTCCCCACTTAAATAATTCCTTGGGCTCTTCAAAATACCAAATCCTCTCTCCTAAAGAGGCTCTTAATGAAGATAAGAGGTAAATTCCTCCTTTCATTTCTTTTATTTTCATTCAAGTGCCTTTATTTCTTTTTATTTACTCATCTATTCTCCTCAAAATATTATGATAACTCTAATAACTTACATGTATTTTAATGTTGTTATTATAATCGAATAATTCTCCATCATCTCTCATTTACCCTCCTTTTATACTAGAAATGAAAAAACCATCCGGGATGTGTTAATTTATCAAATTCAAGGATGACGAGTTTTGAAATTCTATTACTGTCTTCAATTACGGTCATGAAACCATTTTTATGGTTTAACCAGATCATAATATATTTAATATATCCTATTTAATGTTCTGAAATAGTTTTTTACACACAGTATTAATTTATAAAACAAAATGAATTTGGGGTGATCGAAAAACCACCAAATTAATCCAATCATTTATCATTAAAATTTTATCTAATGATTCATACTCACCCAAAGTAACCAATTTAATTCTATGATTATTTAATTTTTTTAATGAAAATTAATAACATATAACATAAATTCTGTAATTAAATTCTAATTTTACATCAACTTCCATAAAAATGAACAGATCATGAAAACTAAATAAACGAGCACTCACAAACGATGATATTGAATGTCATAACGCATAAAAATGACCATAAATAAACTTAATAAAATTATACTAAATCAAATACATATCTAATAAGTTCTGAATTAAGTTATTAATAAGTCTAATTTCATATTCCAGGACCTTAATTTCAAGAGTGGAACATATTCAAACATAAGGTAAGGGTTTTCTACCCAAACATCCATTTTCATTTGGGTTACTCTTATCCTCTACTTAACTCAATTAAATTATTATTTATTATTATTTACTCCTCATAAATAATTTTTTTATGTTCTTTATATGTGTACTAACCATAATAATTCATTATTTTATGGTGAGTTACATGGTTTACAAGGATCTTTCAAAAATCATTTCCCAAATACAGGCCCCTTTCAAGAGAATTTCTCAAATTCTTACCTATTTTCAAGGGTACTCTATAATATGTTTTTAGCAACATTTATTTTTTTATAAAATATCTCATTTTATTATGAAAAAATTATTTAATTCAATTCGGATTTTATGCAATGAATTTTCCAAAAGAACACTTCTTTTCAAAGTGAAAGAGTATTTATCTCAAGAATTACTCGATGATTTTATAAGAGTATTTTCACCAATTTCAACACTCTTGTTGATTATTATGTTTAAACGGGGTTAATGTTTTAGGATATAAAACATCATATTTTATTGAATGGTTTATGAATATATTTATTGTGTATTTACTATCTTAAGACCATTCACCATATTACCCCGAATGGTTAGTGTTTAGGTTTAATGTTTCGAGAAAGTTACTTACATTTCATATGTTAGTCTCAATATGAATGTATATATTTTTTATATTTATCCCCATTCATATGAGGAATTAATTTGACTTAGAAATTTATGTTTGGGGCCCTCTATAGCCCCATGATTCATCGGTATGTCTCATGAGAAAAAATATATATGGGCTTGGCTGAGGTCTTGCCCATTTTCAGATACAGTTTCAGCTGAGGCGTTAATCATTTTTAGATGTCTTGGCCGAGGCCATGATGGTATATTTTATAATGTTTGGAATTATGCATTCCCTCATTATGAAACTAGTTATTTATAGTCCATGTCATTATTTGAGTAGTAGAATATCCGTGGATATGTTTCATGACATTATTTAATTAGTTTGTATTCCTCCCATATTATGCTCAAGTATATTTTTAAATCCATTAATTTTTAGTTATTCATCATTCCTAGTGTTTATATTTTCTTCTAATGTATTATTTTACCTTAATGAGCATCTGAGCTCACCCCTTTCAAATTTTTTATGTTCCATAGGTTGTGAAGAAGTATATTATGAATGAATTTCAAGGATAATCTAGGATATTATGTGTGATTCAAAAGAAATTGTTATGTTGTATTTCCTTTAAAATTTTAACTTTGAACTTATGTATGTATCTGGTTTTCCAAAACTACTAAACTATTAATTCATCCGAGATATGAATTCCTTGTAATCATGTCAATATAATGTAACAATTCACCATCTTTGGGAAACCGGGGTTGGGTCTTTACAATTTAACTTTCAATTGTGGTAGATCCCCATTCTGTAATTTTTGAGAGACTAAATTACACTAATTTTAATGTTATTTATTCTTTTGATTATTTAAAGTTTTAGCTAAAACATCCATATTAATACAAATATAGAGAACTTCTATTTTCTTTTGTGTGGGATTAACTTCCTTATATTTCAGAGAAAGAAATTATTTGACCTCTAAAAAGATGTACTTCATATAAAACAATTAAACACAACTGGGAATTGAAAACTTGTGGATCCAAATAGAGGTAACCACGGATCCTATACCAATTGATATTACCAGGTGGATCATATAGTTTCTATGAGAGGGGGTGAATAAGGTGTGACCATATTTTTACTGAAAGTATTCAAATTAAATCTCTTCCTTTCATTAAGTTTATTGAACCACTACTATCAGTTAAGATGTGTGAATCTTCAAAATCTCACCCTCACAAATTCTCCCTTTTGTTATGTAGATAATACAAACTAAATAGCACACAATTATTTTTAGAAGATTTGGCCTCAATGTAAAAACCAACATCCATGTCAGGTAAGATACCATTGAGTCATGAATATCCACTATATAATGAATTAAAAGCAATTATCTTACTCTCATCAATATCGTTCTATATCCTGACATGTAATTATACTCCCCTAGTAATAATGGTTTTCTGTTTCTCTTTATCCAATATAATGATAAAACTTTTAAAGTATCCCATAGAAATTGTCTGAAATCTCCATTTGGAACCTATTATAATAGAATGTATATGTCCAATTAACCTCTTTTTGATTCACCTCAGTCTGTGTTCATTATGATTACTTTTAGTGCACCTCAAATATTAGAATCTCTATCTAGTACCTCAATCTATTACACATCTATCTAGAAGTCCTGTCCAGTGTGGTCTTTTAGATAATCTCTATCCAGTAATATTTTTTTGATACTCTTTTATATGTTTTAACTCTATCTAGAATTCCTATTATTCTTTAACCAACTGGATCCTTGTTTCGTAACTCATGCAAATTTTTCAAAACTTTAGTACTTTGGATCCTTCTTAGCATATGCAAAAACTCATAAAACTTTGTCAAGAAAATATTCCAATGATGTGACTCCATCCAGTACGACTCTAACTTCATCTAGTATGACTCTATCTAGTGTTCCTTACACTCTGTTTTGTACCTCTATCCATTACACTGATGTCTATTACCTCTATCTGGTTCATCTTCTTTAACCAAAAGAACCCTTGGTTGGAAACTCATGCTGCTCTTCTAATAAACCTTTAAATAATTCATATATATCTCACACACATGAATAGTTTACATGTAACACCCCGAGATTTTATGAGATATATTATTTTTAATTTCTTTCATATCTTCTGTTGTATGCTACACCAAGATTTTCTTGCGCTATACGCAACACTATTCTTATATTGTGTTACACATAATTTCAAGTTCGTTTGATAGTAGTTATTCTATGAAACATTGAGTGTGTGTATATATATATAAATATATATATTCAATTCATAAATGAAATATGGTTGGATTCTGTTACATGAAACAACGAAGGAGTCTTTCACTACACGCAACCCTGACTTGGCTTGCGTTACACACAATCATGACCTTCCTCGATAGCGTGTGTAGTATGCAATACTGAGTTTCACTAAATAACGATATATTTTTATAATATTATTATGGACTAGATGCTATGAATATTATTAACTACATTTTGAATTTTATAACATTATTATTCATCTTACAGATTCTCTAAAACAAGGTATGTGAACAAAATAAATTTTTCAGGTAAAATAAGTATTTTTCAAAAAATGCAGTTTTGCCACCTTTTGATGGCACACCCACATTAAATATAGTTTTTGACATGTTTATAAGTTCAATTTGACAAAATAAAATTTTTCTTTGGAATCAGGTTATAAAAATTTACTTTGGATAAATTTTTTATGTTATTATGATAACTTTCATATTTTAATGAATAGTAAAAACACACTATATTTTAATTAAAAACAACTTTTTTCATCATAATAATTTATATGGTTAAATTATAATATTGAATGGTTTTAAAGTATAAATAGAATATATTTTTACCATTTAATATAATGTATGTCATTAACACTTATTTTACATTGAATTCATAGCTAAAATCATTTAAATCTTTTGTAATGTTTTAACTTTTAAAACTCGTTTTCTTAATAGCAGGATTAATTTTAAATTAATTATTGCAACTTCTGTGTTTTGAATTTTGAAAAATGGATTCCATATTTGGAATAAGTAGGTCCAAATTATGTTAATAGGATACTTTTAATTTTTGGGCACTATGTGTTGGACTCCTCATGTGTTAATCATGTTTTAATGATCACAAATACTTTTACTGTTAATTAATCACATTCTTCGTTGCACATATTGCTAATGCTCTTCAATATCAATAATAACTACTCATCATGGTTTAATAATAACAAATCTTATAGATGTTAATTACTCTCTTTATTATTTACAAGTCTTATGCATGATCAAAAATCTCACATATATTATCAAGCCTTTATGTTTATGATTCAAGTTCTTTTACTCTATAACGATTAATCTTAATCCATATTCTGCATATTCTTTCTAAGTCCAAATACAAATATTTGTCTAAGTATGGACTCACTGTGACCCAGACACCGTGACCCAGGCACCGTGACCCAGACACCGTGACCCAGACACCGTTATCCAGATACCGTGACCCAGACACCATTAAGGACACACCGTGAGCTAAGCACCCTGACATGAACATACCATGAAGCTCATACCGTGAAGCTCATACTGTGAACCCCATACCGTGAAGAAGACACTGTTTACATAATCACTGTGACACCGTTCCTTAACTTTTTGTCAATATTATTTAAATAATACTAACGGTCATATTTGTTGTTTTTAATGCAATTAGTGTTATTTAATGATAGTTGTTGGCATGTCAGGAAACCATATCTCATACCTATGAAAAGGGAATCCTTCCTACTGTTAGAACTTGTGGAATATAAGGAACATTAAGATGCAGTACACTATATAGAAGGGAAGCGGTGTGCAAGTGTGAATATACAACGAGAAGAACTTACATACACCAAGAGCACTACAAGAAGAATAGTCCTCATCAAGAAAGAGTTTTCCAGACCTTCAAAGAATTCTCATGAATGCAATCCAACACCACTGAAGAACACACGACGAATCAAGAGATCTTTTTCATATCTGTAAAAGACAAGCTGACTACAACACTCTGTTTTTCAACAGAAAAACCAGAGAAGGACTCAGAAGCATTCCTGCAGAATCCAACGAGTCCAGAGCTTCATTAATAATCACTATAGCTTTCTAAACTCTTATCTCCTCTCTCTAAGTGGTTTATTTATTAACTTTAGAGTAGTGTGGTGTACTCTGTATTTCTTATACACACACTGTATCCTGCACTGAACTGGAGGATATCAAAATCCTCAAACCAAAAATTGTTTACTCTTGTTTACCCACGTGAACTGTGGAAGAGGTCCTTGTGTGGCCTGGTCTTTGTTTTGTTTCCCACGAAGAACAGTGGTAGAGGTCCCTGCGTGGCCAGGACAGTTTTGTAAACTTTTGTTAACCCCGATCCGGGGTGTGGATAAAATTTATATAAATTTGAGAGGACTAAGTCTCGGATTGAGACAGAACCTCTTGTTATATCTGCTGTGCATCTTTAGTTTATGTTTATAGTATACTACATATATCTTATTTATTCCGCTTCTATTACTTTCAAATAAAAAACAATTTTAAAGCTACTTTGATAGTTAAATTAGCATGTGTTTACACTTATTGTAAATCAGTAGGTTAGTTTCAAAAGTTAGTTTAATCTTGTGGTTAATTTAACTGAGACCTAATCAATCTTTGAGAAGCTAAGTGAACATTTACAATCTGTATAAATTCACTACAGTTTAACTTGTTTTATAAATTGGGGTTTTTTAAATAGACAATATTTTAACAGAAATTTTAATTGGAACTCAATTCACACCCATCTTGAGTATCCACTCCGACCAACATTTGGTATCAGAGGATTTAAAATATTTTCTGAAATACTCTGTTTTCTCAACTGTGATTTTAGTTGTATTTTAATGTTCTTAAAATTTCTGATATTTCTAAATTTTTATCTCTTTCAAATTTTTGTCTCAACCTAGTTATCATGGATAACAGACTTGAGGGTGCTGCTACTAACAGGCCACCTTTCTTCAATGGTACAAACTATTCTCTATGGAAACTTAAAATGAAAATTCATTTAGAAAGCATGGGTTTAGATATCTGGAATGCTATATAATCTCAATATAAAATTACAGAAACTGAAAGAATAACTTGGGATGAACCTACAAAGACAACTTACATTAATAATTGTAAAGCTATGAATTCCCTGTACTGTGCTCTAGAAGATGAGGAGTTTAACAGAATTTCTTCTTGCAAAAATGCTTTTGAAATTAGGGATACTTTGGGTGTTTCTCATGAAGGAACAACCAATCTTAAAGAAATGAGATTAAATACTTATACTATTAAATATGATAATTTTAAGATGAAGACTGATGAACCTATTTCTGTTATGTATCTGAGGTTCAATGAGATATTCAATACAATGAATTCACTTGGTAAAGCTGTTCCAGCAAAGGAACAAATTGTGAGAATCTTGAGATGTCTACCAGACCGATGGAGGGACACTTCTGTTTCAATCAGAGAATCTTGTGATATTGGTAAACTGACAGTCAAGGAACTTATTGGTAAGTTAATGATGTATGAGGAAGAACTTAAGGTAAAAGAAGAAGAAGAAGAAGAACCAAAAAGGAAGTCAGTGGCTTTCAAGACTACTACTTCAAAGAATAAAGATAAGGAGAAGATTCATGTAAGTGATAGATCAAGCTGTGAAGAAAGTGAAAGTGCATCTGACAGTGATGAAGAAATGGCTCACATAGCCAGAAGATTTAAGCAGTTTTATAGGAAGAAGAAATTTTTCAGAAAATCAAATTACAAAGGAAAGTATGATAATAAGGGACACTGGAAAAAGGATTGGAATAAATCTGACAAATCTGATGAAGTTGTCTTCTATGAATGAAAAAGAAAAGGAAATATAAAATCAGACTGTCCAAAGGTTAAATACAAGAAGAAATATGAGTATAAGGATAATAAGTATAAGAAAGCCATGAAGGCTATGTGGAGTGCTTCCGAGGATAGCTCCAGTGAATTCGAAGCTTCTGAGACTGAAAACAGAAATAAGGCAAACATGTGTTTTATGACAAACACTTATGAGGAAACCTGCTTGAAGAGTTCCCACAAGAAGACATGGTATCTGGACAGTGGATGTTCAATATATATTTCTGGGCATTACTCGTGTTTCAAAAGTTTAATAAAGGTTGATGGAGGACATGTCACCTTTGGAGATAATTCTAAAGGAAAGATCATCGGCCTAGGCCAAATTGGTAACACTGCCTCAGTATTAATTTCTAAAGTTTTATTTGTTGATGGAATGAAATATAATCTGTTAAGTATTTCTCAATTATGTGATGATGGTTTTAATTTCAAATTTGAAAATGATTCTTGTAATGTTTTTAATTCTAAAAACGTTTTAGTTTTTTTCTGCTCTAAGAAATGAAAATGTTTATGCTGTTGATTTAAATTCCTTAGCTAAGCAAGATGTTTCCTGTCTAAATTATTTTTATAAAGAGTCCTGGTTATGGAATAGAATATTAGGACACTGCAATGTACACTCACTTAGAAAACTTACTAGGAAGAACTTAGTTAGATACCTACCTAAACTTGAGTTTCCAAATGACAAAGTTTGTAATCCCTGTCAAAAGGGAAAGCAGCATAAGGTTTCTTTTAAATCAAAGAAAGAAGTTTAAACTTCTCAACCTCTCGAGTTGGTTCAAATGGATTTGTTTGGACCATTTAGAGTTTCTAGCTTAAATGGGAATCACTATGTCTATGTCCTAGAAGATGACTTTTCTAGATATACTTGGGTATACTTCTTAGCTCACAAAAGTGAAGCTTGTTCTTACTTTTTCAAATACTCCAAATCTATATAAAAACTTAGTGGACTTAAGATTAAAACCATAATAAGTGATCATGGACATGAGTTTGAGAATCATGAGTTTGAATCCTATTGCTCACACAATGGCTATGGTCATAACTTTTATGCTCCTAGGACACCTCAGCAGAATGGTGTAGTATAAAGAAGAAATAGAACCCTGCAAGAAATTGCTAGAACTATGATTAATGAATATGACCTGCCTATTTACTTTTGGGCTGAAGCTGTCAATACAGCTTGTTATATCATCAATAGAGTCTTGATCAGACATGTTCTTAAGAAGAACCCTTATGAATTGTGGAACAATAGAAAACCTAAAGTTAGTTACTTTACAGTTTTTGGCTATAATGTTTTTATTCTTAATACAAAGGATAATCTTGATAAGTTTGCTTCTAAAAGTGATGAAGGAATTTTTCTTGGTTATTATTTAACTAGAAAAGCCTATAGAGTCTTTAATAAGAGAACCAAATGTGTGGAAGAATCTGTTCACATCAAGTTTGATGAAACTGATCCACATGAGCCTAAAACCTCTCTTGAAAATCTTGAAGAAGATTTATCTATTCTGGACCTTAATGACAAATCCAATGAACCTGCTATAAAGACAACCAGTTCTGGACTTATTCTAGAATCTGTTCCTAATGAACCTGAACCTAGAGAAGAATCTGAAATTTCTAGTCCTACTTTTACTAGATCAACTAGAATTCTAAAGAATCATCCTTTAGATGCTGTTGTAGGAAATCTTGACAGAGGGACACAGACTAGAGCTTCTCTTAGAAATCAGTTTGAACATCAAGACTTCTTGTTGCAACTTGAACCTAAAAACATTGATGATGCTATTAATGAAGAATTTTGGGTAATTTCTATGCAAGAAGAACTCAATCAATTTGAAAGGAATAAAGTTTGGAACCTTGTTGAAAGACCTAAGGACACTTTCACAATAGGCACTAAATGGGTGTTTAGAAATAAATTAGATGAATATGGAAACATAGTTAGAAATAAAGCTAGGCTAGTTGCACAAGGCTACAGTCAAGAAGAAGGTATAGACTATGAGGAGAATTTTTCTCCAATAGCCAGATTAGAAGTTATTAGGATTTTACTTGCTTATGCTGCACATCTAAATTTCAAAATATATCAAATGGATGTCAAGAGTGAATTCTTGAATGAGTATATTTTTGAGGATGTTTTTGTTGAACAACCACCTGGATTTTCGAACCCTCATTTTCCAAATCATATTTTCAAATTATCAAAAGCTTTATATGGTTTAAAGCAATCTACAAGAGCTTGGTATGATAGATTAAGTACTTTTCTAATTTCTAAAGGTTTTACAAAAGGAATAGCTGATCCTACTCTGTTTATAAAACTAATTTCTAAAGATGTTTTAGTTGTACAAATTTATGTAGATGATATTATTTTTGGATCTTCAAAAACTACATTATATACTGATTTTTCTAAAATGATGCAAAATGAATTTGAAATGAGTTTAATGGGTGAACTTAAATTCTTTCTTGGATTTCAAATCTTTCAAAATAATAATGGAATTATTTTAACTCAAAGTAAATATACTAGAGATGTTTTAAAACGTTTTGGATTGGATAACACAAAAAGTAGTGACACTCCCATGAGTACCACCTGTAAGACAGATCTTGATGAAAATGGTAAATATGTTGATCAAACCACTTATAGAGGAATGATTGAAAGTCTACTCTACCTGACTGCTAGTCGTCCTGATGTTATGTTTAGTGTGTGTATGTGTGCTCGTTTTCAAGAAAATCCTAAAGAGTCACATTTAAATGCTGTAAAGAGAATTTTTAAATACCTCAAGCATACTCCCAATTTAAGACTGTTCTATACCAAAGGAAAATCATTTGAATTATTTAGTTATTTTGATGCTGATTTTGCTGGATGTAAGTTAGATAGAAAAAGCACCTCTGGAATGTGTCACCTTTTAGGCAAGTCACTAGTATCATGGTGTAGTAAGAAACAAAATTCTTTTGCATTATCTACTGCAGAAGCTGAATACATAGCTGCTGGCAGTTTTTGTGCACAAATTTTGTGGATGAAACACACATTACTAGACTATGGATATCAATTCAGACATGTCCCAATAAATTGTGACAACACAAGTGCTATTAACATTTCTAAGAATCCTGTTTCTCATTCTAGGACAAAACATATTGATGCAAGACATCACTTTTTGAGGGATCATTATCAAAAAGGTGATATCACTTTTGAATTCATTGGTACTGAATATCAACTTGCTGATATATTCACTAAACCATTAAATTATGAAAGATTAGACTACATCATACATGATCTTGGTATGATTAATCATAATTGAATATCTTACTGATCTTAATGTTTAATAATGTACTGCATTTTACTTTACGGTTTCATAGTCACTGTTTCTAAGTTACTGTTTTATGTTCACGGTCTCACCGTCAAGACTTTATGCTCACGGTCTATCAACTTACTGTCTCACCATGACTGCACAGAATGCTCACTATCTCACCATGATGACTATCAACTGTCTCACCGTGATGACTAGTTTTCATCACACCGTAACACCTACTCACGGTCTCACCGTGAAAGTATTTTTTTTCCTTTTTTCTTATTTTAACCTGTATCGCGTAATTTTTTATTTCACCGCTATTTGATTTCCCGCGTTTTTGTTTTTATGACGTTTGACATTCCCAAATGATAAAACTAAAGGGTTTCATTCGATTTCTTACCCGAAATATCTCCTGAACCTTCTCTTCCCTCTCGCCTGAACCTTCAGTGGATGCCAAGGATGAAGCGTCCATCTTCACCCTCGTCTGAGAAGCGTCGTACTAAGAAAAAGAAGAGGATATTGAGGATAGCTCATGAAGGACCTCTAAACCCAAATCTGGTAAGCCGTATAGTTGTACCTGAAAAAGAGGTTTGTGCAGAGTGGTTGCTGTCTAGCAGATCTTTAGTTTTTGAAAGTTTTAAGAGATCAAGGATGGCTTGGATGGTTCACTGGACAGAATAGACCAATCTACCCGATATCGGTAACTCAATTTTATTTGTATGTAAAGTTTTCTTTGGAGTTTGTAGAAATATTTATGGTGAAAAGCTGGATAAATGGTCAAAAGTGCTCTTTCTCTTTGGGGTTGTGGGCTGTATGCCTAGGGATTCCCCATGAAGGAATTTGTGAGGATTACCAGAGAGAATCTCCTAAAAAAACCGACATCTTTGACCTAGATACTGCTTCGGAACACCTGACTGGAAATGGAACCAAGCGAAGGGCCATAGCTGCTGAATTAGATGGGGAGAGTAGACTTCTGTTCAAGTTTGTTCAAAATTTGATTAGTCCAAGAAAAGGAGATTTTGCTATGATGAAGTATCAGGATTTGTTCCTGATTCATCTGTTGAAGAATGGCCATAAGATCAAGCTATGCAATTATGTTATCACTCATATCTGTGAGCTGATCAAAGTCACTTCCAAATCCACCTCCCTATTTTACTCAAGGATGATTTCGGATATGTTAGTTTCCAAAGGGATGGTTGGACCGAATGATGAAAAGTTAGAGGACATTGATTTCTGCCTATCCATGCCTATCATCAGAAGAATGAAGATTAGCTGGAACCCCTGGAAGAAGAAGTGGGTTGAGGATAATGATCAAGTTTATAAAAAGTTTAATCCTATTGACTATCCAAGAAGGCCTAAAAATCTATCTGATTCTAGTTTGGAACTAGATGAAGTGGATGAGTATTCAGAAGAATAAGAAGAAGAATAAGAGGAAGTAACTGCTGAAGTTTCTCCAAGAGAAGAAGCTGGAATACCACAAATGGAAACATCTCCTGTTGAAAAAGAAAGGACTGTTTTCCCTGCGGTTATCCCTACTAAATTACCTCAAGAAGAGGATGTTGGTGTTAGTTTGAGAGAAGAGGAAGCTCCTACTTCCAGTGCGGATGTAAATCCAGAAGCTCATCCTAATTTTGCAAGGAAGTTGGTTTTTCTTGATTTAGAACAGCAAGTACCCTTTGAGGTAGATCTCATTGAAGATGATCTTTCTGTTGAAAAAGATGCTAGTCTGGAAGTTCAACCAGTGGATAGTCGGTTCCTGAGATAATTCCCACTGCTAAAGAGAGGATGGAAATTTCCTTTCAGTTGGCAAGGCAAGAATTTTCTGAAGAGATTAGGGATAATTCTATGGATCTTTTCCATGTTCCTGAGCCTCAAGAATCTGAAAGGGAAGCACAATTTGAGGGGGAGGAACCTCAAAATCTTGAGATTACAGAAGCTAGATCTGCTGAAGCTTCTCAACATGTTGTCTCATACTTTGTGCACACCCGGTTTGTTTTTTCAAGCTTTTATGATGTGAATGAGTCAGAGCAAGTGTCTACAACTAGAATGGATCTTTCTTCTCTATTTCAACTGAAGTCTGTAGCTCATCCAGAACCAGAACCAGAGCCCCAACCTCAATTCGAATCAGTATCTAAGTCTGAAGATGACTCTGAACCTCAACCAGAATCTAAACCACTACCTTCTACCTGCACCCTTACCCGAGCATCACTCCTTTATGACCAAAGAGGATCTGAAAGTTTTTGGAGAAACATTGTTAGCTGGAGTTAAAAAAATTGTCTCCACTCAACCTATTCCAGTAACTCAGTTAAGTCAAGAAGATGCATCAATTATCTTGGAAAATATTATCTTGAATATTCAACCAAAGATAATCCGAGAAATTAAATAAGTCAGAGTAGAGAATAAGATTCTGAGCGCTGATGTTGAAAATCTGAAAAATATGATAGCAAGTTTGCAGAATGAGTTATCCTTGAGATCCGAACCTGCTCCTGTTTCTGCTCCTGCACCTGTTGCTGCTTCTCTTGATCCATCTAATTCCCTCCTTGCTAGGGAAATTTGTGTCTGAAGTTCATCCATACCTCCTTTATTTTGATGAAAAGATTTGAAAAAGACACACCAAGATGCTAGAACACATGAGAGAGCTTGTGGAAACTCTGAATAAGCTTACAGATGAATACACTGGATGCCTGCAAAAAGTTCTGAAACAGCTCAAAGTTCTAACCGAAGCTATAAAGGCTTCACCTGCTTCTGGTTAGACCTCCATATCTTCTTTGGATGATTCTATGCTGAGATCCATAATCAAGGAAGAAATTCAGAGTGCCTTCAGTGGCTTGGATCTTTCTTCTTTGACAGAAGTGGTTAAAAACAGTGATAGAGCATTGGACTTGGTTATGATTCATTATAAGATAGCCAATGATTCTCAACAAGAGATCTCAAAGAAAATAGATCTTTATCTATCCCGGATTTTCTCTAAAAGTGATATGACAGATCACTTTAGATATCTTGTGGAAAATTTGAGAATCCCTCCAGTGACTCAAGCTTTTAAAACTCAAGTTCAAAAACTTACAGAGTTCACCAGATTGTTGGACAAGTTTATGGAAAATAAGGATGATTTTGAAATGGATATGCAATATGGTGGTGAAATCATTTCTGATTGCATCAATATTTTGAAGCCATATCTTCATGTGCAGAGTACTGCTATAGTTGCCCTAGCTGCTGCACCCCTTAAACCTGGTCTACCTACCTTAGCCTCAACTGCCATGTTAGTCAGCCAAGATCTTTCCCAGATCCGACCAGTCATTCTTGACCAACCTACGCCTAGATCTTCTTCTACTCCCACTTTGGATCCATCTATTTTTGAAGGTCTACCCTTACCCTCTTTATCTACTACATCTATACCTTCTTCTACTTCAACACCAGTTCCTGCTGCTGATAAAGGCAAGGAAAAGATGGATCCCTGAAGAGTCTCGAGACTATTTTCTTTTTGATGGGATGTCATTTCATGTTTACTATTTGTATTTCCCCTGTATGTTGTATTTTGAATCTTTTTTTAATGAAAACTGATGAAGTTTCATTTCATTTTTTCAACTTTTTGATAATCCCAAAAGGGGGAGAAATCTCTACAAGTATCAATGGGGGAGAAAAGCTAAAAGTGTCAGTTCTAAAATGTTTTTTGTTATTCTAGGATATTTAATGTTACATTTCATTTATATTCTACCTATATCTGATTTGTGATCATCAAAAAGGGGGAGATTGTTGGACTCCTCATGTGTTAATCATGTTTTAATGATCACAAATCCTTTTACTATTAATTAATCTCAATCTTCATTGCACATCTGGCTAATGCTCTTCAATCTCAATAATAACTACTCATCATGGTTTAATGATAACAAATCTTATGGATGTTAATTACTCTCTTTATTATTTACAAGTCTTATGAATGATCAGAAATCTCACATATATTATCAAGACTTTATGTTTATGATTCAAGTTCTTTTACTCTCTAATGATTAAGCTTAATCCATATTCTGCATATTCTGTCTAAGTCCAAGTACAAATATTTGTCTAAGTATGGACTCACCGTGACCCAGACAACGTGACCCAGACACCGTGACCCAGACACTGTGACCCAGACACCGTGAAGGACACACCGTGAGCTAGACACCATGACATGAACATACCGTGAAGCTCATACCATGAAGCTCATACTGTGAACCTCATACGGTGAAGAAGACACTATTTACATAATCACTACGACACCGTTCCTTAACTTTTTTTCAATATTATTTAAATAATACTAACGGTCATATTTGTTGTTTTTAATGCAATTAATGTTATTTAATGATAGTTTTTGGCATGTCAGGAAACCATATCTTGTACCAATGAAAAGGGAATCATTCCTACTGTCAGAACTTGTGGAATATAAGGAAGATTAAGATGTAGTACACTATATATATGGGAAGCGGTGCGCAAGTGTGAATATACAATGATAAGAACTTACATACACTGAGAGAACTACAAGAAGAACAATCCTCATCAAGAAAGAGATTGTCAGACCTTCAAAGAATTCTCATGAATGCAATCCAACACCACTGAAGAACACACGACGAATCAATAGATCTTTTTCATATCTACAAAAGACAAGCTGACTAAAACAATCTGTTTTTCAACAGAAAAACCAGAGAAGGACTCAGAAGCATTCCTGCTAAATCCAACGAATCCAGAGCTACATTAATAATCACTAGAGCTTTATAAACTCTTATCTCCTCTCTCTAAGTGATTTATTTATTAACTTTCGAGTAGTGTGGTGTACTCTGTATTTATTATACACACACTTTCTCCTGCACTGAACTGGAGGATATCAAAATCCTCAAACCAAAATTGTTTACTCTTGTTTACCCACGTCAACTATGGAAGAGGTCCTTGTGTGGCATGGTCTTTGTTTTGTTTCCCAGGAAGAACATTGGCAGAGGTCCCTGCGTGGCCTGGACAATTTTGTAAACTTTTGTTAACCCTGATCCAGGGTGTGGATCAAATTTATATAAATTTGATAGGACTAAGTCTCGGCTTGAGACTGAACCTCTTGTTATATCTGCTATGCATCTTTAGTTTAAGTTTATAGTATACTACATATATCTTATTTATTCCGCTGCTATTACTTTGAAATACAAAACAATTTTAAAGCTACTTTGATAGTTAAATTAGCAAGTGTTTACACTTATTGTAAATCAGTAGGTTAGTTTCAAAAGTTAGTTTAATATTGTGGTTAATTTAACTGAGACCTAATCAATCTTTGAGAAGCTAAGTGAACATTTAAAATCTGTATAAATTCACTACAGTTTAACTTGTTTTATAAATTTGGGGTTTTTAAATAGACAATATTTTAACAGAAATTTTAATTGGAACTCAATTCACCCCCCTCTTGAGTATCCACTCCGACCAACACTATGAATAGTATCTACAGTAATTTTTATTTACTTCAATTAAAGATAAATCGGGTAATTAAGGGTAAACCTAAGATTATAAAATTACCCTAACACATGAAAAAATTATATTGGATGACTAAAAGTCGACCCATATCACCTAAGGGTTGGATTAGAATCATTTTATGGACTTTTGACCATGAAAATAATTTAATTATTATTAAAACCAAAGAAAGTGACAACATGTCACTCTCTTAAATCTTATAAGTATAATAATTTTAATTTAATGATAAACTTAATGAAACTTCGAACATGAATAGTATACAGAAAACTAAGAAAAGTATCTACATCATGAGAATTTATTTAGAATTTTTAGGGATTAAATAATTGTCATTAATGCTGACACAATAGTGATGCAGAAATTGTTTATTTAGTAAAAAATAAATAATATAGTTTTTATTAAAATAACAATACCCATTAAAAGGACCATAAACGTGACCCAACATTATTAGTTGATTATATATACCCTAAGAATCCAAGGGTCGATTTGTGGACCATTTGGACCCTTATAAAACTGATTATGACATTTATATTATTTTATTTTAAATGATATCAAAGATGTCACCTTCATAATTTAATAACTATAATAATTTAAATGTTGTGATTTTAAGATGCTAAATTCAAGTAAGAATATTATTATGAAAGGTATTATATTTATCTTCCTCATAGGATTTTATTTTAAATTTTTATGCAAAAAATAAGTATATTAAATAATTATACAAAAATGTTGTAGTAATTATTTTATTAAAAGATATACCAAATAAAAGGTTTTAAAAATATTAAAATAAATATTATAAGAAATATTTAATGTGCTACACTAATTTTCTAGAGAAATATGACATGTTATGAATCTATTAAAGCATTTATTTTGAACATATCTTATGTGAGGATTTTATTTAAATTCAAATAAATGAATAGTGTCAAAATTGACACTATTGTTATTTTATAAAAATTACATATTATAAAATTGTTTAAAAATAAAAAACAATATATATAAAAATTATAAATTAAAATTTATATGGTTTAAAATGTAATAAATCATACAATTATGGACAATTAAAAACAAAGAAGTAATTATTTATAATGATTTAAAATTTAGAATATTATTACCACAAATAAAATTAAATAGATTATATAAGGATAAATCAAGTTGATAATGTTTAAAATAAATTCCCAAATTGTCTAAATTTTATTTTTTGATGAGATTACAACCCTATCTCATCTAATCTTAGGATTTGAGTAATTTTGGAGGTTTTTAAGTGGGGTTGGAATTTATTATAAATTAATATTTCTTATAATTCCAAAGGTGCCCCACTCCTCCCTTATAAAAGGGCACCTCCTCCCTCTCCTCCTAACACCTTTTTGAGCCTTCAAGCTCATCCAACCCCTTCCCATTTACCTTCTCAACCTCCTTAGAAACATACTAGAGGTTTTGGTCTTCTTCAAAGACCAATTTTAGTGCCCTAAGAGGAGGTTTCAAAGAGGCGTGTTGAAGAAGAGGTAATATCCGTTAACGATTATTTTAAATTTATTTCTTCTTCTACTTATTATTATTTAGTTATTTCATTACGAACTAATAACATCAGTATCACTAATATACTGATATGTTATTATAAATATGAAACAACCCTAATTAACCTTCTATCCATCCCAAGGAAAATGAAATCACCGCGCGTGCGTACTAACATAATACCATCTCCACGCCGTGGTGTAATCTGTTTTTCCACCACCACATTAATTGGATTGGTATAATGGTGTAAAGAATAACTACATATGATTATTATAACATCATATTGATTCTAAGATATTATATCATTCACTACAATTCCATTCAATATATATGGGAACGATATCATTGCTCGTGTGTACGTACGGATTACCGTCTCCACGACGCGATGAGATTCATTTTCCATGTTAACAATTCAAGAATGATTACAAAGTATATATAATAAGTAATCATGAAATATATGATATAATAATTCTATTGTATTTATGTATATATATGTATGTCATCTACTTAATTCTATTCAATTCAATAAGGAAGTGAAAACAACGTTCATGCGTACTTACGGCCTACCGTCTCCATGAACGGTGTATTTATTTCCATTTATAAATCTATTATATATATGTATATTATGAATATATATTATATATAAATCATGTTTTATATTCTATAATTAAGTAATCATGATCTAAGTAATCATATTAATAATTACAAGTCAAAACATGAACGATAAATGAAACGATTTTACCCAAAACGCTGCTTTAAAATGGAATTTACAAAAGAACGGGTAATATAAAGTCATAAGTTAACCATATATGACATCATAACAATGAATATGATTCTTTAATAAGTCAATGACATTATTTAAATCATCATACAAGAGTTTTGGATAGGTACGAAGCATATCAGACCTAAGGTAAGGGATAATTATTCCAATATCATTCTTATCCGAGATTGTTTATTCGAAAGTATTTACTGGGGTTATGTTTATCATCCATGTCCGTATGTTCTCAAAATGTTTTTATAAAATGTTTAATTTTATTCCATGTATGTTTAAAGTAATTTTTAACCCTTTTTACTTTTACCACATTATATGGAAGGAATCTTTCTATTGTTTACCATACGAGGTATTTTTTGACTTTTCCGAAAAAAGTACGAGGATAATGTTTTTTTAACTTATACGGCATGAACGGATTTTTACAGTTTCATATCACCTAATTTTCAAGAAGCTTCCTCTACATTTTTTCATGGTTATTTTAAACAAAATCCTTTTCTTTTAAAATTTTGTGGCATTTTGTGAAAATAAAATGATTTTTAAGGAGAAAGGATATTTTCCTCAAGAATTCATTTCAAGTGTTTTATCAAAACTATTTTCCATATAAGATGAAATTATTTAGAATGTTTATGTATCAAGTATAATATCTCTATTATTTAAATGGTTTGATTTTTCTTATGATGAAATGACATCCATTTGTTTTATATGGATTACATTATGATGGGATGATGTTTATGAAACCCATTTTATTCTTTGGGTCATGATGAATGATTTATGTTTATTTTGTGGCATAAGTAAGATTGATTTCAATATGAGATGGGTGGGACCTATATCTCCCTCCAATGCATTGGGTAAAGATTTTTATCTCATGAGACAGAGATGGCTGGAATGGTAAGTTAATCCTGTTCAGTGTTACAGGACTGAAACGAGGAGTGAACTCGATTCAGAAAGGGGATTTGTCCCCTAAGATGGTCTTGGAAGCAATGAATTGGATACCATGGAAATCATAACATGTAATTAATGGTTTCCACAATTACATGTTTTATTCTCATGCCATTTTATCAGGATTAATGTTTCTTTATGATCTATGCCTTACGTACTACCATGTTTTATGTCATCACTCAAGCTCTTGATGTTTAAACATTATGTTCATGTATTTCAGTTCAAATATATATGATTTGTTTTATTTTCTCCATGCTTAACCTTACTGAGAATTTGAGCTCACCCTTTTTTATGTTTTCTTTTCCCCAGGATATAAAGAAAGGTTTTAGGTAAGGAAACAAAAATTGGTAGATTCTTATGGGAGATGTTGAAGATATTTCAACATGATTAGAAGTTTATATTCCACGTTTCCAAATACACTTAACTATTATGGTCCTTTGGTGTCTATTTTTGTTATGTATTAGATATTCTGCAAGAGTAATGTAATGTCTATGTACGTCAAGATTTGGGTCTCTACATTTGGTATCAGAGGAATGGTTTAGTTAACATTTGGAAACTAGGATGCGAAAACTTTAGTGAGATCCCTAGAGATATTTCTATGGTATGTCTAGGGATGTCCCTAAGGTTAAGTACATGTATAGGTTATAGTCCTAGAATTGCGCTAACGATATTAGAATTAAACCTAAGATGTTAGATAATAAAGGTACTCCCCCTTTATTATGTTGTTTTTCCTAGCATGGTTTTTGACTCTCACACTATTCTTTTTGGGTTTTAGACGATGGCTGGAACCCAAAGGAACCATGTTGATCAATGTAATGGACAATGCAATGGTTGTCCTCCAGACCAAACCAATGTCATGGGACATGGAGTGAAAAATCTTATTTCTATACTTACAAAAGCTATGAATCATTTTGGACTTCCAAATGAGCATAAAAGGGAACAATATTATATTGAGTCCTTCATGAGGCAACGCCCACCATTTTTCAGTGGGTCTTCCGATCCACTTGTTGCTGAAAAATGGATCAGTACCATTGAAAAGATATTTTCCATACTTCGCTGTTTGGAACATGAAAAAGTCATTCTGGCTATTTACTATTTAGAAGGTGAAGCAGATCAATAGTGGACTTTATTTAAGAATAAAAGGCCCCATGATGAAATTGAATCCATAGAAAGGGATGAGTTCAAGAACTTGTTTTTCAGTAAGTACTTCCCTCGTATTCTTCGAACAAAGATGGAAAAAGAGTTTCTTGAGCTTAAGAAAAACGATGATGAATCTGTTGGTATATACGAAGCAAATTTTACAAGACTTGAAAGGTATGAATCTAGCTTTATTATCCATCCTGAAAGTAAAGTTGATAGATTCTTCAGTGTCTTAAAACCAAGTCTTCGAAGGGCATTAGCTATAAGAGACTTCAGTAGATATGGAGAAATTATGCCTTGTGCTATCAAGGTAGAACTGGAAGTTGGTGTAACATATCCATATCATGGTTTTGACAAAAAATGAAAGATGGAGTTCAAGGAGAAATCTCAGAATAATGGTGAAAAGAAGATGAATGTTTCTTTATGATCAAAGTGTGGAAAGAATCATGGTGGAGATTGTCTTAAAGGGACTATAAAATGTTTTAAGTGTGGAAAAGAAGGTCATCGAGTAGTTGAGTGTCGAAGTAATGGAAAAAGGGTTGCTAATGATGCCAATAAAGAAAATACTGGAGAGAACGCACCACCAACGCTTCAATGCTTCAAGTGCAAGGAAATGAGGCATTATGCTAATCAATGCCTTAATCCAAGGGTTAATGATGATCAACATGAGCAACCTCTTAAGGGAATGGATAAAGGGAAGTTACATGCGATCACTATTTGTGATGTTAAGTATGAAAGTGATGTTGGGTAATGATTAAGTGTTTATGTAATGGGATCTCAAAATAGTATGATGGAATCTCATTAATGGTATCATGGAATTTTGGAATATCTATGTATTGGTTTTCAATAATTATATGGTACCGGTAACCATGAAAAGTGATTGAAATATTTTTGGAAAGAAGATGATATGCGCATAATTAAGGGATACGAATAAAATAATATGTTTGATAGTATTCATGAGCTCATGATTCATATAAGGATAAAGTGATATCCTTGTTTGAGTATATATAATTTTTGGGGTTTTGGTATGTGGAAAGGGTGAAATTTTGACAACATTGATGTTTTACAAAAGTTCAATGGGTATTTATTTTTCAAGAGAATACATGATTAAGGTATTCACATGTTTGGAATGTGACCAACAAGATATATCTTATGATACATGGGGGATAAATGATGGTATTTACATGCTTGTTATACGACCTTTCTGGTAATTGTTTTCTATTTACTACGAGATTGGACAATGTATTTTGGATAAGTCTAAATATTGGAATAGATTATATTGGACATAAGATAGTATTATTTAAGGATAAAACTTGTTTTTCGATATTATTTTTGGAATGTTATAATAGTATAATTTTAGAAAAAGGACAACCTCCAGGACATGCGACAACCCATCGCGTCAGACAAGGTTGTGGGAATCGATCCCACAACCGAAATGTGACAGGCCTTTATCACCTACCATTGGCCTACAGGAAGTCCCTAGTTAGTAGAAACGAGTTTTATTTTATTAAGCGGTATGATAGAAGATGTATAAGTCCATTTTTGGAATCATATACGATTAACATCACCATAGATAGAATTATTTATATTTAATAACTTTTGCTATCCTTTTGAATGAGACAGATGGAATGACCTATCATTCTGTCGCATGCTCTGCTAGCACTTCACGGAAGACAAATTCAACTTCATTTCTTTAAGATATGAAGTGTAAATTGTTCAAGGCATGAACAACAATGAGATTATACCGAAATAAAGTAAGTATTTCTTCTAATTCAAATCCTTCAACTTTAGGGAAATCATCTTGAAAAACAAAAATATTGTCCTAGAGCCCTTATATCCGTTGAATCAGATGGTACCTTAAATCATAAAAAATTTATGGCTTTGTGATTAATGGATTTTTCATATCTATGTTCTCTACCACTCTCTATTAGAACATGATGGTTATATTTCTCCTCTATATCCATATTTTCACCTATGTTCTCCCATTTGGAAACCCAGTGATGAGTTAATTTGGGTATCCATTATGTTTCTAACGTTCCTTTTTAAAATGAAGTTTTAGTATTCCTTTTTACGATGTGGGTTTCTATGAAAGAAACTCACATGTAATAAACCATTTATAACCCCGAATAATTTCGAGGGCGAAATTAATTTTAAGGGGGGTAGAATGTAACACCCCGAGATTTTATGAGATATATTCTTTTTAATTTCTTTCATATCTTCTGTTGTACGCTACACCAAGATTATCTTGCACTATACGCAATACTATTCTTGGATTGTGTTACACACAATTTCAATTTCGTTTGATAGTAGTTATTCTATGAAACATTGAGTGTGTATATATATATAAATATATATATTCTGTGCATAAATGAAATATGGTTGGATTCTGTTATACACAACAATGAAATAGTCTTTCACTACACACAACCCTGACTAGACTTGCATTACACGCAATCAGGACCTTTCTCGATAGCGTGTGTAGTACACAATACTGGGTTTCACTAAACAACGATATATTGTTATATTATTATTATGGACTAGCCGCTATGAATAGTATTAACTAAATTTTGAATTTTATAACATTATTATTCATCTTACACATTCTCTAAAACATTGTATGTGAACAAAATAATTTTTTTAGGTAAAATAAGTATTTTTCAAAAAATGCAGTTTTGCCGCCTTTTGATGGAGCACCCACATTAAATCTAGTTTTTGACATGTTTATAAGTTGAATTTGACAAAATAAAATTATTCTTTGGAATCAGGATATAAAAATTTACTTTGAATAAAAATTTCATATTATTCTGATAACTTTCATATTTTAATGAATAGTAAAAACACGCTATATTTTAATTAAAAGCAACTTTTTTCATCGTAATAATTTATATGGTTAAATTATAATATTTAATGTTTTTAAAGTATAAATATAATATATTTTTACCATTTAATATAATTTATGTCATTAGCATTTATTTTACATTGAATTCATAGGTAAAATTATTTCAATCTTTTGCTGTGTTTTAACTTTTAAAACACGTTTTCTTAATAGCAGGATTAATTTTAAATTAATTACTGCAACTTATGTGTTTTGAATTTTCAAAAATGGATTCCATATTTGGAATCAGTAGGTCCAAATTATGTTAATAGGCAACTTTTTATTTTTGGGCACTATGAATAGTAACCACGGTAATTTTTATTTATTTCAGTTAAAGATAAATCGGGTAATTAAGGGTAAACCTAAGATTATAAAATTATATTAACATATGCCAAAATTATATTGGATGACTAAAAGTAGACCCATATCACCTAAGGGTCGTATTAGAATCATTTTTTGGACTTTTGACCATGAAAATAATTCAATTATTATTAAAACCAAAGAAAGTGACAACATGTCACTCTCTTAAATATTATAAGTATAATAATTTTAATTTAGTGATAAACTTCATGAAACTTCAAACATGAATAGTCTCCAGAAAACTAACAAAATTATCTACTTCATGAGAATTTATTTATAATTTTTAGGGATTAAATAATTGTCATTAATGGTGACACAATAGTGACGCATAAATTGTTTATTTAGTAAAAAATCAATAATATAGTTTTTATTAAAATAACAATACCTATTAAAAGGACCAGAAACATGAACAAACATTATTGGTCGAGTATATCTATACCCTTATCATCCAAGGGTGATTTTTGGACCATTTGGAGTCTTATAAAACCGATTATGACATTTATATTATTTTATTTTAAATGATATCAAAGATGTCACCTTCATAATTTAATAAATATAATATTTTAAATGTTGTGATTTTAAGATGCTAAATTCAAATAAGAATATTATTATTAAAGGTATTATATTTATATTCCTCATAGGATTTTATTTTAAATTTTTATGCAACAAATAAGTATATTAAATAATTGTACAAAAATGTTGTAGTAATTATTTTAGTAAGAGATATACAAAATAAAAGGTTTTAAAAATATTAAAATAAATATTATATGAACTATTTAATTTTCTCCACTAATTTTATAGATAAATATGACATGTTATGAATCTATTAAATATTTTAGTTCGAACATATCTTCTGTGAGGATTTTATTTAAATTCAAATAAATTAATAGTGTCAAAATTGACACTATGGTTATTTTATAAAAATTACATATTATAAAATTGTTTAAAAATCAAAAAAAAAAAAATTAAAAATTAAAAATTAAAATTTATATGTTCAAAAATGTAATAAATCATAAAAGTATGGAAAATTCACAACATATAAGTAATTATTTATAATGATTTACAGTTTAGAATATTATTACCACAAATAAAATTAAATAGATTATATAAGGATAAATCAAGTTGATAATGTTTAAAATAAATTCCCAACTTGTCTAAATTTTATTGGTTGATGATATTACAACCCTATCTCATCTAATATTAGGATTTGAGTAATTTGGGAGGTTTTTAATTGGGGTTGGAATTTATTATAAATTAATATTTCTTATAATTCCATAGGTGACCCTCTCCTCCCTAATAAAAGGGCACCTCCTCCCTCTCCTCCTCACAACTATTTGAGCCTTCAAGATCGGCCGAAACCCTCCCATTTCCCTTATAAACCTCCTTATAAACATACTAGAGGTCCTGGTATTCTTCAAAGACCAATTTTAGTGCCCTAAGAGGAGGTTTCAAAGAGGCGTGTCGAAGAAGTGGTAATATCTGTTACCGATTATTTTAAATTTATTCCTTCTTATACTTATTCTTATTTAGTTGTTTCATTACAAACTAATAACATAAGTATCACTCATATAGTGATATGTTATTATAAATATGAAACAACCCTAATTCACCTTCTATCCATCCTAAGGAAAACGAAATCACCGCGCATGCGTACGTACGGAATACCGTCTCCATGTCGTGGTGTAATCTGTTTTTCCACCACCACCTTACATGGATGGGTATAATGGTGTAAATAATAACTACATATGATTATTATAACATCATACTAATTCTAATATATTATATCATTCACTCCAATTCCATTCAACAAATATGGGAATGATACCATCGCTCGTGCGTACGTACGGATTACCGTCTCCACGACGCGATGAGATTCATTTTCCATGTTAACAATTCAAGAATGATTATAAAGTATATATAATAAGTAATAATGAAATATATTACATAATAATGCAACTGTATTTATGTATATATATATGTATGTCATCTACTTAATTCCATTCAATTCAATAAGGAAGTGAAAACAACGTTCATGCGCACGTACGGCCTACCGTCTCCATGAACGATTAATTTCTTTCCATTTATCGATATATTATATATATGTATATTATGAATATTTATTATATATAAATCATGTTTTATATTCTAGAATTAAGTAATAATAATCTAAGTAATCATATTAATAATTACAAGTCAAAACACGAACGATAAATGAAACGATTTTACCCAAAACGCTACTTTAACATGGAATTTACAAAAGAACGGGTAATATAAAGTCCTAAGTGAACCATATATGATATCATAACAATTAATATGAATCTATAATAAGTCGATGACATTATTTAAATCATTATACAGGAGTTTTGGATACGTACGAAGCATATCAGACCAAAGGTAAGGGATAATTATTCCAATCTCATTCTTATCCGAGATTGTTTATTCGAAATTATTTACTAGGGTCATGTATATCATCCATGTCCGTATGTTATCAAAATGTTTTCATAAAATGTTTAATTTTCTTCCATGTATGTTTAAAGTCATTTTTAACCCTTTTTAATTTTACCACATCGTATGGAAGGAATCTTTCTTTTGTTTACCATACGAGGTATTTTTTGACTTTTCTGACAAAAGTACGAGGAGAATGTTTTATTTAACTTATACGGAATGAACGGATTTTGAAAGTTTCATATCACCTAATTTTCGAGAAGCTTCCTCTTCATGTTTTTCATGGTTATTTTCAACAAAATCATTTTCTTTTAAAATTGTGTGGCATTTTGTGAAAATAAATTATTTTTAAGGAGAAAGGATATTTTCCTCAAGAATTCATTTCAAGTGTTTTATCAAAACTATTTTCCATCTAAGATGACATTATTTAGCATGTTTATGTTTCAAGTATAATGTATCTATTATTTACATGGTTTGATTTTTATTATGATGAAATGATATCCATTTGTTTTATATGGATTACATTATGAAGAGATGATGTTTATGAAACCCATTTTATTCTTTGGGTTATGATGAATGATTTCTGTTTATTTTGTGGCACAAGTAAGAATGATTTCAATATGAGATGGGTGGGACCTATATATCCCTCCAATGCATTGGTTAAAGTTTTATATCTCATGAGATAGACATGGCTGGAATGGTAAGTTAATCCAGTTTAGTGTTACAAGACTGAAACGAGGAGTGAACTCGATTCAGAAAGGCACTTTGTCCACTAAGATGGTCTTGGCAGCAATTCCTTGGCTACCATGGAAATCATAACATGTGCTTAATGGTGGCCACAATTAAATTTTTTATTCTCATACAATTTTATTAGGTTGAATATTTCTTTATGATCTATGCCTTACGCACTTCCATGTTTTATGTCATTGCTAAAGCTCTTGATGTTTAAACATTATGTTCATGTATTTAAGTTCAAATGTATATGATTTGTTTTATTTTCTCAATGATTAACCTTACTGAGCATTTTAGCTCACCCTTTTTTATATTTTCTTTTCCCCAGGATATAGAGAAAGGTTTTAGGTAAGTAAACAAAAAGGGGAAGATTGTTATGGGAGATGTTGAAGATCTTTCAACATGATTAGAAGTTTATATTCCAAGTTTTTAAAGACACTAAACTATTACAGTCCTTTAGTATCTATTTTTGTTATGTATTAGATATTATGCAAGAGTAATGTAATGTCTATGTACGCCAAGATTTGGGTCTCTATAGTTGGTATTAGAGGAAAGGTTTAGTTAACCTTTGGAAACTGGGATGCGAAAACTTTAGTGAGATCCCTAGATATATTTCTAAGGTATGTCTAGGGATGCCCCTAAGGTTAAATATACGTATAGGTTATAGTCCTATAATTGTGCTAACGACCTTATAATTAAACCTAAGATGTTAGATAATGAAGGTACTCCCCCTTTATTATGTTGTTTTCCTTAGCATGGTTTTTGCCTCTCACACTATTCTTTTTGGGTTTCAGATAATGGCTGGAACCCGAAGGAACTATGTTGATCAATGTAATGGACAATGCAATGATTGTCCTCCTGACCAAACCAATGTCATGGGAGATGGAGTGCAAAATATTATTGCTATACTTACACAAGCTATGAATCATTCAGGACTTCCAAATGAGCATAAAAGGGAACAATATTCTATTGAGTCCTTCATGAGGCAACGTCCACCTTCTTTCAGTGGGTCTTCTGATCCACTTATTGGTGAACAGTGGATCAGTACCATTGAAAGGATATTTTACATACTTCACTGTTTGGAACATGAAAAAGTCATTCTGGCTATTTACTGTTTAGAAGGTGAAGCAGATCAATGGTGGACTCTAATTAAGAATACAAGGCCCCATGATGAAATTGAATCCATGGAATGGGAAGAGTTCAAGAACTTTTTTTTCAGTAAGTACTTCTCTCGTATTCTTCGAACAAATATGGAAAAGGAGTTCCTTGAGCTTAATCAGATGGATGATGAATCTGTTGGTATATATGAAGCGAATTTTACAAGACTTGAAAGGTATGCATCTGGCTTTATTATCCAACCTAAAAGTAAAGTTGATCGATTCTTCAGTGGCTTAAAACCAAGTATTCGAAGGGCATTAGCTATAAGAGACTTCAGTAGCTATGGAGAAATTGTGCATTGTGCTATCAAGGTAGAACTGGAAGTTGGTGTAACATATCCATATCATGGTTTTGACAAGAAACGAAAGATGGAGTTCAAGGAGAAATCTTAGAATGGTGGTGAAAAGAAGATGAATGTTTCTTTATGCTCAAAGTGTGGAAAGAAGCATAGAGGAGATTTTCTTAAAGGGACTAGAACATGTTTTAAGTGTGGAAAAGAATCTCATAGAGCAGTTGAGTGTCTAAGTAATGGAAAAAGGGTTGCTAATGATGTCAATAAAGAAAAGACTCCAGAGAACACACCACCAACGCTTCAATGCTTCAAGTGCAAGGAAATGGGGCATTATGCTAATCGATGCACTAATCCATGGGTTAATGACGATAAACATGAGAAACCTCTTAAATCAAAGGATAAAGGGAAGTCACATGCGTTCACTATTTGTGATGTTGAGTATAAAAATGATGTTGTGTAATGATTAACTGTTTATGTAATGGGATTTCAAAATAGTATCATGGAATCTCATTTATGGTATTTTGGAATTTTGGAATATCTATGTATTGGGTTTCAATAATTATATGGTACCAGTAACCATGAAAAGTGATTGAAATATTTTTGGAAAGAAGTTGATATGCGCATAATGAAGGGATAAGGATAAAATAATATGTTTGATAGTATTCATGAGCTCATGATTCATATAAGGATAAAGTGATATCCTGGTTTGAGTATATAGAATTTTTGGGATTTTGGTATGTTGAAAGAGTTAACTTTTGACAGCATTCATGTTTTACTAATGTTCAATGGGTATTTATTTTTCAAGAGAATACATGATTAAGGTATTCACATGTTTGGAATGTGACCAATAAGATATATCTAATGGTATATGGGTGATAAATGATGGTATTTACATGCTTGTTATACGACCTTTCTGGTAATTGTTTTCTTTTTTACTATGAGATTGGACAATGTATTTTGTATAAGTATAAATATTGGAATTGATTATGTTGGACATAAGATAGTATTATTTAAGGATATAACTTGTTTTTTGATATTATTTCTGGAATGTTATAATAGTATAGTTTTAGAAAAAGGACAACTTTCAGGACATGCAACAACCTGTCTTATCGGACAAGGCTGTGGGAATCAAACCCACAACCGAAATGTGACAGGCCTTTATCGCCTACCACTGGCCTACATGAAGACCCTGGTTAGTAGAAACGAGTTTTATTTTATTAAGAGGTATGACAGAAGAAGTATAAGTCCATTTTTGGAATCATATACGATTAACCTCACCATAGATAGACTTATGTATATTTAATAACTTTTTCTATCCTTTTGTTTGAGACAGATGGAATGACATATCATTTTGTCGCATGATCTTCTAGCACTTAATGGAAGACAAATTCAACTTCATTTCTTTAAGATATGAAGTGTAAATTTTTCAAGGCACGGATAACAATGAGTTTATACTGAAATAAAGTATTTCTTCTAATTCAAATCCTTCAACTTTAGGGAAATCATCTTGAAAACCAAAAATGTTGTCCTAGTGCCCTTATATCTGATGAATTATATGGTACCTTAAATCATCACAAATTTATGGCTTTGTGATTAATGGATTTTTCATATCCATGTTCTATACCACTCTCCATTAGAACATGATGGTTAGATTTCTCCTTCATATCCATATTTTCACCTATGTTCTCCTATGTGGAAACCCAGTGATGAGTTACTTTGGGTATCCGTTATGTTTCTAATGTTCCTTTTTAAAATTAAGTTTTAGTATTCCTTTTTATGATGTGGGTTTCTATGAAAGAAACTCTCGTGTAATAAACCATTTATAACCCCGATGAATTTTGAGGGAGAAATTCATTTTAAGGGGGGTATAATGTAACACCCCGAGATTTTATGAGATATATTCTTTTTAATTTCTTTCATATCTTCTGTTGTATGCTACACCAATATTATCTTGTGCTATACGCAACACTATTCTTGGATTGTGTTACACACAATTTCAAGTTTGTTTGATAGTAGTTATTCTACACAACATTGAGTGTGTATATATATATAAATATATATATGCAATGAATAAATGAAATATGGTTGGATTATGTTATATGAGACAATGAAGGATTCTTTCACTACACGCAACCCTGACTTGGCTTGCATAACACGCAATCACGACCTTCCTCGATAGCGTGTGTAGTACGCAATACTGGGTTTCACTAAACAACGATATATTGTTATAATATTATTATGGGATAGACGCTATGAATAGTATTAACTACATTTTGAATTTTATGACATTATTATTCATCTTACACATTCTCTAAAACATGGTATGTGAACAAAATAATTTTTTCAGGTAAAATAAGTATTTTTCTAAAAATGCAGTTTTGCCGCCTTTTGATGGCGCACCCACATTAAATCCAGTTTTTGATATGTTTATAAGTTCAATTTGAAAAATAAAAATTCTTATTTGGAATCAGGATATAAAAATCTACTTTGGATAAATCTTTCATATTATTCTGATAACTTTCATATTTTAATGAATAGTAAAAACACGCTATATTCTAATTAAAAACAACTTTTTTCATCGTAATAATTTATATGGTTAAATTATAATATTGAATGGTTTTAAAGTATAAATAGAATATATTTTTACCATTTAATATAATTTATGTCATTAGCATTTATTTTACATTGAATTCATAGGTAAAATCATTTCAATCTTTTGCAATGTTTTAACTTTTAAAACACGTTTTCTTAATAGAGGGATTAATTTTAAATTAATTACTGCCACTTTTGTGTTTTGAATTTTGAAAAATTGATTCCATATTTGGAATCAGTAGGTCCAAATTATGTTAATAGGCTACTTTTTATTTTTGGGCAATATGAATAGTAACTACGGTAATTTTTATTTACTTCAGTTAAAGATAAATCGGGTAATTAAGGGAAAACCTAAGATTATAAAATTACCCTAACACGTGAAAAAAATATATTTTACGACTAAAGGTCGACCCATATCACTTAAGGGTCGGATTAGAATCATTTTATGGACTTTTGACCATGAAAATAATTTAATTATTATTAAAACCAAAGAAAGTGACAACATGTCACTCTCTTAAATCTTATAAGTATAATAATTTTAATTTAGTGATAAACTTCATGAAACTTAGAACATGAATAGTCTCTAGAAAACTAACAAAATTATCTACATCATGAGAATTTATTTAGAATTTTTAGGGATTAAATAATTGTCCTTAATGGTGACACAATAGTGATGCAGAAATTGTTTATTTAGTAAAAACTCAATAATATAGTTTTTATTAAAATAACAATACCTATTAAAAGAACTAGAAACTTGACCAAACATTATTGGTCAAGTATATCTATAACCTAAGCATCCCAGGGTCTATTTTTGGACAATTTGTATCCTTATAAAACTGAATATGACATTTATATTATTTTATTTTAAATGATATCAAAGATGTCCCCTTCATAATTTAATAAATATAATAATTTAAATGTTGTGATTTTAAGATGATAAATTCAATTAAGAATATTATTATGAAAGGTATTATATTTATATTCCTCATAGGATTTTATTTTAAATTTTTATGCAACAAATAAGTATATTAAATAATTATACAAAAATGTTGCAGTAATTATTTTATTATGAGATATACCAAATAAAAGGTTTTAAAAATATTAAAATAAATATTAGATGAACTATTTAATGTTATCCACTAATTTTATAGATACATATGACATTTTATGAATCTATTAAATCTTTTAGTTCGAACATATCTTCTGTGAGGAGTTTACTTAAATTCAAATAAATGAATAGTGTCAAAATTGACACTATGGTTATTTTATAAAAATTACATATTATAAAATTGTTTAAAAATAAAAAAAATATTTAAAAATTATAAATGAAAATTTATATGTTCTAAAATGTAATAAAGAATACAATTATGGAAAATTCACAACATACAAGTAATTATTTATAATGATTTACATTTTAGAATATTATTACCACAAATAAAAGTAAATAGATTATATAAGGATAAATCAAGTTGATAATGTTTAAAATAAATTCCCAACTTGTCTAAATTTTAATGGTTCATGAGATTACAACCCTATATCATCTAATCTTAGTATTTGAGTAATTTTGGATGTTTTTAGGTGGGGTTGGAATTTATTATAAATTAATATTTCTTATAATTCCAAAGGTGCCCCTCTCCTCCCTTATAAAAGGGCACCTCCTCCCTCTCGTCCTCACACCTTTTTGAGCCTTCAAGATCTTCCAAAACCTACCCATTTACCTTATAAACCTCCTTATAAACATTCTAGAGGTTCTGGTCTTCTTCCAAGACCAATTTTAGTGCCCTAAGAGGAGGTTTCAAAGAGGCGTGTTGAAGAAGAGATAATATCCGTTACCGATTATTTTAAATTTATTTCTTCTTCTACTTATTCATATTTAGTTGTTTAATTATGAAATAATAACATAAGTATCAATAATATAATGATATGTTATTATAAATATGAAACAACCTTAATTCACCTTCTATCCATCCTAAGGAAAATGAAATCACCGCGCGTGCGTACATACGGAATACCGTCTCCATGCTGTGGTGTAATCTGTTTTTCCACCACCACCTTACTTGGATGGGTATACTGGTGTAAATAATAACTACATATGATTATTATAACATCATACTGATTCTAATATATTATATCATTCACTGCAATTCCATTCAATAAATATGGGAACGATATCATCGCTCGTGCGTACGTACGAATTACCGTCTCCACGACGCGATGAGATTCATTTTCCATGTTAAAAATTCAAGAATGATTATAAAGTATATATAATAAGTAATCATGAAATATATGACATAATAATTCTACTGGATCTATGTATATATATGTGTATGTCATCTACTTAATTCCATTCAATTCAATAAAGAAGTGAAAACAACATTCATGCGTATGTACGGCCTACCGTCTCCATGAACGGTGTATTTCTTTCCATTTATTGATCTATTATATGTATGTATATTCTGAATATATATTATATATAAATCATTTTTTATATTCTGGAATTAAGTAATCATGATCTAATTAATCATATTAATAATTACAAGTCAAAACACGAATGATAAATGAAACGATTTTACCCAAAACGCTGCTTTAACATGGAATTTACAAAAGAACGGGTAATATAATGTCATAAGTGAACCATATATGTTATCATAAAAATAAATATGATTCTGTAATAAGACGATGACATTATTTAATTTATTATACAGGAGTTTCAGATACGTACGAAGCATATCGGACATAAGGTAAGGGATAATTATTCAAATCTCATTCTTATCCGAGATTGTTTATTCGAAAGTATTTACTGGGGTTCTATTTATCATCCATGTCCGTATGTTCTCAAAATGTTTTCATAAAATATTTACTTTTCTTCCATGTATGTTTAAAGTTATTTTTACCCCTTTTTACTTTTACCACATCTTATGGAATGAATCTTTCTTTTGTTTACCATACGAGGTATTTTTTGACTTTTCCGACAAGAGTATGAGGAGATTGTTTTTTTAACTTATACGGCATGAATGGATTTTTACGGTTTCATATCACCTAATTTTCAAGAATATTCCTCTACATGTGTTCATGGTTATTTTCAACAAAATCCTTATCTTTTAAAATTGTGTGGCATTTTGTGAAAAGAAAATGATTTTTAAGGAGAAAGGATATTTTCCTCAAGAATTCATTTCAAGTGTTTTATCAAACTATTTTCCATATAAGATGACAATATTTAGCATGTTTATGTTTCAAGTATAATGTCTCTATTATTTACATGGTTTTATTTTTCTTATGATGAAATGATATCCATTTCTTTTATATGGATTACATTATGACGAGACGATGTTTATGAAACCCATTTTATTATTTGGGTTATGATGAATGATTTATGTTTATTTTGTGGAACAAGTAAGAATGATTTAAATATGAGATGGGTGGGACCTATATCTACCTCCAATGCATTGGGTTAAGATTTATATCTCATGAGATAAACATGGCTGTAACGGTAAGTTAATCCGGTTCAGTGTAATAGGACTGAAACGAGGTGTGAACTCGATTCAGAAAGAGAATTTTTCCACTAAGACGGTCTTGGAAGCAGTGCCTTGGCTACGATGGAAATCATAACACGTGTTTAATGGTTGCAACAAATACATGTTTTATTCTCATGCTATTTTATCAGGATTAATGTTTCTCTATGATCCATGGCTTACGTACTGCCATGTTTTATGTCATTGCTCAAGCTCTTCATGTTTAAACATTATGTTCATGTATTTAAGTTCAAATGTATATGATTTGTTTTATTTTCTCAATGCTTAACCTTACTGAGTATTTGATCTCACCCTTTTTTATGTTTTCTTTTCCCCAGGATATAGAGAAAGGTTTTAGGTAAGGAAACAAAAAGGAAAAGATTGTTATGGGAGATGTTGAAGATCTTCCAACATGATTAGAAGTTTATATTCCAAGTTTCAAAAGACACTAAAGTATTATGGTCCTTTGGTGTCTATTTTTTTTTATGTATTAGATATTCCACAAGAGTAATGTAATGTCTATGTACTTCAAGCTTTGGGTCTCTATAGTTGGTATCAGAGGAAAGGTTTAGTTAACCTTTGGAAACTAGGATGCGAAAACTTTAGTGAGATCCCTAGAGATATTTCTAAGGTATGTCTAGGGATTTACCTAAGGTTAAGTATACTTATAGGTTATAGTCCTAGAATTGCAATAACGATATTAGAATTAAACCTAAGATGTTAGAAAATTAAGTTACTCCCCCTTTATTATGTTGTTTTCCCTAGCATGGTTTTTGTCTCTCACACTATTCTTTTTGGGTTTTAGACGATGGCTGGAACCCGAAGGAACGATGTTGATCAATGTAATGGACAATGCAATGATTTTACTCTTTACCAAACCAATGTAATGGGATATGGAGTGCGAAGTATTATTTTTATACTTACACAAGCTATGAATCATTCTGGACTTCCAAATGAGCAGAGAAGGGAACAATATTCTATTGAGTCCTTCATGAGGTAACGTCCACCTTCTTTCAGTGGGTCTTCTGATCCACTTGTTGTTGAACAATGGATCAGTACCATTGAAAAGATATTTTCCATACTTCGCTGTTTAGAACATGAAAAATTCATTCTGGCTATTTACCATTTAGAAGGTGAAGCAGATTAATGGTGGACTCTAATTAAGAATACAAGGCCCCATGATGAAATTGAATCCATGGAATGGGATGAGTTCAATAATTTATTTTTCAGTAAGTACTTCCCTCGTATTCTTCGAACAAAGATGGAAAATGAGTTCCTTTAGCTTAAACAGAAGGATGATGAATCTGTTGGTATATACAACACAAATTTTACAAGACTTGCAAGGTATGCACATGAATTTATTAATCAACCTGATAGTAAAGTTGATCGATTCTTCAGTGGCTCAAAACCAAGTCTTCGAAGGGAATTAGCTATAAGAGACTTCAGTAGCTATAGAGAAATTGTGCGTTGTGCCATAAATGTAGAACTAGAAGTTGGTGTAACATATCCATATCATGGTTTTGAAAAGAAAAGAAAGATGGAGTTCAAGGAGAAATCTCAGAATAATGGTGAAAAGAAGATGAATGTTTCTTTATGCTCAAAGTGTGGAAAGAATCATGGTGAAGATTGTCTTAAAGGGACTAGAAAATGTTTTAAGTGTGGAAAATAAGGTCATTGAGAAGATGAGTGTCAAAGTAATGGAAAAAGGGTTGCTAATGATGTCAATAAAGAAAAGACTGAATAGAACGCACCACCAACGCTTCAATGCTTCATGTGAAAGGAAATGGGGCATTATGGTAATCAATGCCCTAATCCAAGGGTTAATGATGATCAACATGAGCAACCTCTTAAGGAAAAGGAAAATGGGAAGTCACATGCGATCACTATTTTTGATGTTGAGTATGAAAATGATGTTCTGTAATGATTAAGTGTTTATGTAATGGGATTTCAAAATAGTATCATGGAATCTCATTTATGGTATCGTGGAATTTTGGAATATCTATGTATTGGTTTTCAATAATTATATGGTACCGGTAACCATGAAAAGTGATTGAAATATTTTTGGAAAGCAGATGATATGCACATAATGAAGGGATAATGAAAAAATAATATGTTTGATAGTATTCATGAGCTCATGATTTATATAAGGATAAAGTGATATCCTGGTTTGAGTATATAGAATTTTTGGGATTTTGGTATGTGGAAAGAGTTAACTTTTGACAGAATTCATGTTTTACTAAAGTTCAATGGGTATTTATTTTTCAACAGAATACATGATTAAGGTATTCACATGTTTGGAATGTGACCAACAAGATATATCTTATGATATATGGGGGATAAATGATGGTATTTACAGGCTTGTTATACGACCTTTCTGGTAATTGTTTTCTTTTTTACTATGAGATTGGACAATATATTTTGGATAAGTCTAATTATTGAAATAGATTATATTGGAAATAAGATAGTATTATTTAAGGATAGAACTTGTTTTTCAATATTATTTCTAGAATGATATAATAGTATAGTTTTAGAAAAAGGACAACCTGCAGGACATGCGACAACCTGTCTTGTCGGACAAGGCTGTGGGAATCGAACCCAAAACCGAAATGTGACAGGACTTTATCGCCTACCACTGGCCTACAAGAAGTCCATGGTTAGTATAAATGAGTTTTATTTTATTAAGCGGTATGAAAGAAGAAGTATAAGTCCATTTTTGGAGTCATATACGATTAACATCACCATAGATAGACTTATGTATATTTAATAAATTTTTCTATCCTTTTGTTTGAGACAGATGGAATGACCTATCACTCTGTCGCATGATCTCCTAGCACTTCACAGAAGACAAATTAAACTTCATTTCTAAAAGAGATGAAGCGTAAATTTTTCAAGGCACGAATAACAATGAGATTATACCGAAATAAAGTAAGTATTTCTTCTAATTCAAATCCTTCAACTTTAAAGAAATCATCTTGAAAACAAAAAAAGTTGTCCTAGTGCCCTTATATCCGATGAATCAGATGGTACCTTAAATCATCACAAATTTATGGCTTTGTGATTAATGGCTTTTTCATAGCCATGTTCTATACCACTCTCCATTAGAACATGATGGTTAGATTTCTCCTCCATATCCATATTTTCACCTATGTTCTCCTATGTGGAAACCCACTGATGAGTTACTTTGGGTATCCGTTATGTTTCTAACGTTCGTTTTTAAAATGAAGTTTTAGTATTCCTTTTTACGATGTGGGTTTCTATGAAAGAAACTCTCATGTAATAAACCATTTATAACCCCGACGAATTTCGAGGGTGAAATTCATTTTAAGGGGGGTAGAATGTAAAACCCCGAGATTTTTTGAGATATATTCTTTTCAATTTCTTTCATATCTTCTATTGTACACTACACCATGATTATCTTGCGCTATACGCAATACTATTCTTGGATTGTGTTACACACAATTTCAAGTTCGTTTGATAGTAGTTTTTCTATGCAACATTGAGTGTGTATATATACATAAATATATATATTTAATGCATAAATGAAATATGGTTGGATTCTGTTATACGCAATAATGAAGGAGTCTTTCACTACACGCAACCCTGACTTGGCTTGTGTTACACGTAATCACGACCTTCCTCGATAGCGTGTGTAGTACGCAATACTGGGTTTCACTAAACAACGATATATTGTTATAATATTATTATGGGCTAGCCGCTATGAATAGTATTAACTACATTGTGAATTTTATAACATTTTTATTCATCTTACACATTCTCTAAAACATGGTATGTTAACAAAATAAAATTTTCATGTAAAATAAGTATTTTTCAAAAAATGCAGTTTTGCGGCCTTTTGATGGCGCACCCACATTAAATCTAGTTTTTGACATGTTTATAAGTTCAATTTGACAAAATAAAATTCTTCTTTGGAATCAGGATATAAAAATTTACTTTGGATAAATTTTTCATATTATTTTGATAACTTTCATATTTTAATGAATAGTAAAAACACGCTATATTTTAATTAAAAACAACTTTTTTCATCATAATAATTTATATGGTTAAATTATAAAATTTAATGGTGTTAAAGTATAAATGGAATATATTTTTACCATTTAATATAATTTATGTCATTATCATTTATTTTACATTGAATTCATAGGTAAAATCATTTTAATCTTTTGCAATGTTTTAACTGTTAAAACTCGTTTTCTTAGTTGCGGGATTAATTTTAAATTAATTAATACAACTTCTGTGTTTTGAATTTTGAAAAATGGATTCCATATTTGGAATGAGTAGGTCCAAATTATGTTAATAGGTTATTTTTTATTTTTGGGCACTATGAATCGTAACTATGGTAATTTTTATTTACTTTAGTTAAAGATATATTGGGTAATTAAGGGTAAACCTAAGATTATAAAATTACCCTAACACATGACAACATTATATTGGATGAATAAAAGTTGACCCATATCACCTAATGGTCGGATTAGAATCATTTTATGGACTTTTGACCACGAAAATAATTTAATTATTATTAAAACCAAATAAAGTGAAAACATGTCACTCTCTTAAATCTTATAAGTATAATAATTTTAATTTAGTGATAAACTTTATGAAACTTCAAACATGAATAGTCTCCAGAAAAGTAACAAAATTATCTACATCATGATAATTTATTTATAATTTTTAGGGATTAAATAATTGTCATTAATTGTGACACAATATTGATGCAGAAATTGTTTATTTTGTAAAATATCAATAATATAGTTTTTATTAAAATAACAATACCTATTAAAAGGACCATAAACTTGACCAAACAATATTTTTCGAGTATATCTATACCCTAATCATCCAAGTGTCGATTTGTAGACCATTTTGAGCCTTAAAAAATTGATTATGACATTTATATTATTTTATTTTAAATGATATCAAAGATGTCACCTTCATAATTTAATAAATATAATAATTTAACTTTTTGTGATTTTTAGATGATAAATTCAAGTAAGAATATTATTATGAAAGGTATTATATTTATCTTCCTCATAGAATTTTATTTTAAATTTTTATGCAACAAATATGTATATTAATTAATTATACAAAAATGTTGTAGTAATTATTTTATTAAGAGATATACAAAATAAAAGGTTTAAAAATATTAAAATAATTATTATATGAACTATTTAATGTGCTCCACTAATTTTCTAGACAAATATGACATGTTATGAATCTATTAAAGCATTTATTTTGAACATATCTTCTTTGAAGATTTTATTTAAATTCAAATAAATGAATAGTGTCAAAATTGACACTATTGTTATTTTATAAAAATTACATATTATAAAATTGTTTAAAAATCAAAAAAAAAATTAAAAATTAAAAATTAAAATTTATATGTTCTAAAATGTAATAAATCATACAATTATGGACTATTAACAACATATAAGTAGTTATTTATAATGATTTACAATTTAGAATATTATTACCACAAATAAAATTAAATAGATTATATAAGGATAAATCAAGTCGATAATGTTTAAAATAAATTCCCAACTTAACTAAATTGTATTGGTTGATGAGATTAAAACCCTATCTCATCTAATCTTCGGATTTGAGTAATTTTTGAGGTTTTTAAGTGGGGTTGTAATTTATTATAAATTTATATTTCTTATAATTCCAAAGGTGCCCCGATGCTCCCTTATAAAAGGGCACCTCCTCCCTCTCCTCCTCACACCTTTTTGAGCCTTCAAGCTCGGCCAAACCCGGCCCATTTCCCTTCTAAAACTGCTTAGAAACATACTATAGGTCTTGGTCTTCTTCAAAGACCAATTTTAGTGCCCTAAGAGGAGGTTTCAAAGAGGCGTGTCGAAGAAGAGGTAATATCCGTTACCGATTATTTTAAATTTATTTCTTCTTCTACTTATTCTTATTTATTTGTTTCATTACGAACTAATAACATCAGTATCACTAATATAATGAAATGTTATTATAAATATTAAACAACCCTAATTCACCTTCTATCCATCATAAGGAAAATGAAATCACCTCGCATGCGTACGTACATAATACCGTCTCCATGCCGTGGTGTAATCTGTTTTTCTACCACCACCTTACTTGGATGGGTATAATGGTGTAAAGAATAACTACATATGATTATTATAACATCATAATGATTCTAAGATATTATATCATTCACTTCAATTCCATTCAATAAATATGGGAATGAAATAATCGCTCGTGCGTATGTACGGATTACCGTCTCCACGACGTGATGAGATTCTTTTTCCATGTTAACAATTCAAGAATGATTATAAAGTATATATAATTAGTAATCATGAAATATGTGGCATAATAATGCTACTGTATTTATGTATATATATATGTATGTCATCTACTTAATTCCATTCAATTCAATAAGGAAGTGAAAATAGTGTTCATGCGTACGTATGGCCTACCATCTCCATGAACGGTGTATTTCTTTCCATTTATAGATCTATAATATATATTTATATTCTGAATATATATTATATGTAAATCATGTTTTATGTTCTAGAATTAAGTAATCACGATCTAAGTAATCATATTAATAATTACAAGTCAAAACACAGATGATAAATGAAACGATTTTACCCAAAACGCTGCTTTATCATGGAATTTACAAAAGAACGGGTAATATAAAGTCATAAGTGAACCATATATGATATCATAACAATAAATATGCTTCTGTAATAAGTTTATGACATTATTTAAATCATTATAAAGGATTTTCGGATACGTACGAAGCATATCAGACCTAAGGTAAGGGATAATTATTCCAATCTCATTCTTATCCGAGATTGTTTATTCGAAAGTATTTACTGGGGTTATGTTTATCATCTATGTCCGTATGTTCTCAAAATGTTTTCGTAAAATGTTTATTTTTCTTGAATATATGTTTAAATTCATTTTTACCCCTCTTTACTTTTACCACAACGTATGGAAGGAATCTTTCTTTTGTTTACCATACGAGCTATTTTTTCACTTTTCCGACAAACATACGAGGAGAATGTTTCTTTTAACTTATACGGCATGAACGAATTTTTACGGGTTTCATATCACCTAATTTTCAAGAAGCTTACTCTACATGTTTTCATGGTTATTTTCAACAAAATCCTTTTCTTTTAAAATTGTGTGGCATTTTTTGAAAATAAAATGATTTTTATGGAGAAAGGATATTTTCCTCAAGAATTCATTTCAAGTGTTTTATCAAAACTATTTTCCATCTAAGATGAAATTATTTTGCATGTTTATGTTTCAAGTGTAATGTCTCTATTATTTACATGGTTTGATTTTTCTTATGATGAAATGATATCCATTTGTTTTATATGGATTACATTATGATGGGATGATATTTATTAAACCCATTTTATTCTTTGGGTTATGGTGAATGATTTATGTTTATTTTTCGGCACAAGTAAGAATGATTTCAATATGAGATGGGTGGGACCTATATCTCCCTCCAATGAATTGGGTAAATATTTATGTCTCATGAGATAGACATGGCTGGAACGGTAAGTTAATCCAGTTCAGTGTTACAGGACTGAAACGAGGAGTGAACTCGATTCAGAAAGGGACTTTGTCCACTAAGATTGTATTGACAACAATGCCTTGGCTACCATGGAAATAATAACATGTGCTTAATGGTTGCCACAATTACATGTTTTATTCTCATGCTATTTTATCAGGATTAATGTTTCTTTATGATCTATTCCTTACGTACTGCTCTGTTTTATGTCATTGCTCAAGCTCTTGATGTTTAAACATTATGTTCATGTATTTAAGTTCAAATGTATATGATTTGTTTTATTTTCTCCATGCTTACCCTTAATTAGAATTTGAGCTCACCCTTTTTTATGTTTTCTTTTCCCCAAATATAGATAAAGGTTTTAGGTAAGGAAACAAAAAGGGGAAGATCGTTATGGAAGATGTTGAAGATCTTTCAACACGATTAGAAGTTTATATTCCATGTTTCCAAAGACACTAAACTATTACGGTCCTTTGGTGTCTATTTTTGTTATGTATTAGATATTCCGCAAGAGTAATGTAATGTCTATGTATGTCAAGATTTGGGTATCTATAATTGGTATCAGAGGAATGGTTTAGTTAACCTTTGGAAACTAGGATGCGAAAAATTTAGTGAGATCCCTAGAGATATTTCTAAGGTATGTTTAGGGATGTTTCTAAGGTTAAGTATACGTATAGGTTATAGTTCTAGAATTGCGCTAATGATATTAGAATTAAACCTAAGATGTTAGATAATGAAGTTACTCCCCCTTTATTATGTTGTTTTACCTAGAATGGTTTTTTCCTCTCACACTATTCTTTTTGGGTTTTAGACGATGGCTGAAACCCGAAGAAACCATGTTGATAAATGTAATGGACAATGCAATGATTTTCCTCCTGACCAAACCAATTTCATGGGAGATGCAGTGAAAAATATTATTGATATACTTACACAAGCTATGAATCATTATGGACTTCCAAATGAGTAGGAAAGGGAACAATATTCTATTAAGTCCTTCATGATGAAACATTCACCTTCTTTCAGTGGGTCTTCTGATCCACTTGTTACTGAACAATGGATCAGTACCATTGAAAAGATATTTTACATACTTCGCTGTTCGGAACATGGAAAAGTCATTCTGGCTAATTACCGTTTAGAAGTTGAAGCAGATCAATGGTGGACTCTAATTAAGAATACAAGGCCCCATGATGAAATTGAATCCATGGAATGGGACGAGTTGAAGAACTTGTTTTTCAGTAAGTAATTCCCTCGTATTCTTGGAAAAAAGATGGAAAAGGAGTTCCTTGGGCTTAAGCAGAAGGATGATGAATCTATTGGTATATACAAAGTGAATTTTACAAGACTTTCAAGGTATGCATCTAGCTTTATTATCCAACTTGGAAGTAAAGTTGATCGATTCTTTAGTGGCTTAAAACCAAGTCTTCAAAGGGAATTAGCTATAAGAGACTTCAGTAGCTATGGAGAAATTGTGCGTTATTCTATCAAGGCATAACTGGAAGATGGTGTAACATATCCATATCATGGTTTTGACAAGAAACGAAAGATGGAGTTCAAGGATAAATCTCAGAATAATGGTGAAAAGAAGATGAATGTTTCTTTATGCTCAAAGTGTGGAAAAAAGCATGGTGGAGATTGTCTTAAAGGGACTAGAAAATGTTTTAAGTGTCGAAAATATGGTCATCGAGTAGCTGAGTGTTGAAGTAATGGAAAAAGGGTTGCTAATGATGTCAATAAAGAAAAGACTGAAGAGAACGCACCACCAATGCTTCAATGCTTCAAGTGCAAGGAAATGAGGCATTTTGCTAATCAATGCCCTAATCCAAGGGTTAATGATGATCAATGTGAACAACCTCTTAAGGCAAAGGATAACGGGAAGTCACATGCGATCACTATTTGTGATGTTGAGTATGAAAATGATGTTGTGTAATGATTAAGTGTTTATGTAATGGGATTTCAAAATAGTATCATGGAATCTCATTTATGGTATCATGGATTTTTGGAATATATATGTATTGGTTTTCAATAATTATATGGTACCGGTAACCATGAAAAGTGATTGAAATATTTTCGGAAATCAAATGATATGCGCATAATGAAGGGATAAGGACAAGATAATATGTTTGATAGTATTCATAAGCTCATTATTCATACAAGGATAATGTGATATCCTGGTTTGAGTATATAGAATTTTTGGGATTTTGGTATGTGGAAAGAGTTAACTTTTGAAAACATTCATGTTTTACTAAAGTTCAATGGGTATTTATTTTTCAAGAGAATACATGATTAAGGTATTCACATGTTTGGAATGTGACCAACAAGATATATCTTATGATATATAGGGGATAAATGATGGTATTTAAATGCTTTTTATACGACCTTTCTGGTAATTGTTTTCTTTTTACGGTGAGATTGGACATTGTATTTTGGATAAGTCTAAATATTGTAATAGATTATGTTGGACATAAGATAGTATTATTTGAGGATAGAACTTTTTTTTCGATATTATTTCTCTAATGTTATAACAGTATCATTTTAGAAAAAGGACAACCTGCAGGACATGCGACAACCCGTCACGTCGGACAAGGCTGTGGGAATCGAACCCACAACTGAAATGTGACATGCCTTTATCACCTACCACTGGCCTACAGGAAGTCCCTAGTTAGTAGAAACGAGTTTTATTTTATTAAGCGGTATGATAGAAGAAGTATAAATCCATTTTTGGTATCATATACGATTAACCTCACCATAGATAGACTTATGTATATTTAAGAACTTTTTCTATCCTTTTGTTTGAGACATATGGAATGACCTATCATTCTGTCGCATGATCTGCTAGCACTTCACGGAAGACAAATTCAACTTCATTTCTTTAAGAGATGAAGTGTAAATTGTTCAAGGCATGAACAACAATGAGATTATACTGAAATAAGGTAATTATTTTTTCTAATTCAAATCCTTCAACTTTAGGGAAATCATCTTGAAAACCAAAAATGTTGTCCTAGTGCCCTTATATCCGATGAATCAGATGGTACCTTAAATCATCACAAATTTATGGCTTTGTGATTAATGGTTTTTTCATAGCCATGTTCTCTACCACTCTCCATTACAACATGATGGTTAGATTTCTCCTCCATATCCATATTTTCACCTATGTTCTCCTATGTGGAAACCCAGTGATGAGTTACTTTGGGTATCCGTTATGTTTCTAACGTTCCTTTTTAAAATGAAGTTTTAGTATTCCTTTTTACGATGTGAGTTTCTATGAAAGAAACTCTCATGTAATAAACAATTTATAACCCTGACAAATTTCGAGGGAGAAATTCATTTTAAGGGGTGTATAATGTAACCCCCCAAGATTTTATGAGATATATTCTTTTTAATTTCATTCATATCTTCTGTTGTATGATACACCAAGATTATCTTGCGCTATACACAACACTATTCTTGGATTGTGTTACACTCAATTTCAAGTTCGTTTGATAGTAGTTATTTTACGCAACATTGAGTGTGTGTATATATATATAAATATATATATATTCAATGCATATATGAAATATAGTTGGATTCTGTTATACGCATCAATGAAGGAGTCTTTCACTACACACAACCCTGACTTGGCTTTCGTTACACACAATCACGACCTTCCCTGATTGCGTGTGTAGTACACAATACTGGGTTTCACTAAACAATGATATATTGTTATAATATTATTATGGACTAGCCGCTATGAATAGTATTAACTAAAATTTAAATTTTATAACATTATTATTCATCTTAAACATTCTCTAAAACATGGTATGTGAACAAAATAAAATTTTCAGGTAAAATAAGTATCTATCAAAAAATTCAGTTTTGCCGCCTTTTGATGGCGCACCCACATTAAATATATTTTTTGACATGTTTATAAGTTAAATTTCACAAAATAAAATTCTTCTTTGAAATCAGGATATAAAAATTTACTTTGGATAAATTTTTCATATTATTCTGATAACTTTTATATTTTACTGAATAGTAAAAACACACTATATTTTAATTAAAAACAAATTTTTTCATCGTAATAATTTATATGGTTAAATTATAATATATTATGGTTTTAAAGTATAAATATAATCTATTTTTACCATTTAATATAATGTATTTCATTAGCATTTATTTTACATTGAATTCATAGGTAAAATCATTTCAATCTTTTGCAATGTTTTAACTTTTAAAACTCGTTTTATTAATAGCGGGATTAATTTTAAATTAATTACTGCAACTTCAGCATTTTAAATTTTGAAAAATGGATTCCATATTTGGAATAATTAGGTCTAAATTATGTTAATAGTCCACTTTTTATTTTTGGGCACTATGAATAGTAACTACGGTAATTTTTATTTACTTCAGTTAAAGATAAATCAGGTAATTAAGGGTAAACCTATGGTTAAAAAATTATACTAATACAAGAAAAAATTATATTGGATGACTAAAAGTCGACCCATATCACCTAAGGGTCGGATTAGAATCATTTTATGGACTTTTGACCATGAAAATAATTTAATTATTATTAAAACCAAAGAAAGTGACAACATGTCACTCTCTTAAATCTTATAAGTATAATAATATTAATTTAGTGATAAACTTCATGAAACTTAGAACATGAATAGTCTACAGAAAACTAACAAATTTTTCTACATCATGAGAATTTATTTAGAATTTTTAGGGATTAAATAATTGTCATTAATGGTGACACAATAGTGATGCAGAAATTGTTTATGTAGTAAAAAATCAATAATATAGTTTTTATTAAAATGACAATACATATTAAAAGGACCAGAAACTTGACCAAACATTATTGGTCGAGTATATATCTACCCTAAGCATACAAGGGTATATTTTTTGACCATTTGGATCCTTATAACACCAATTATGACATTTATATTATTTTATTTTAAATGATATCAAAGATGTCACCTTCATAATTTAATAAATATAATAATTTAAATGTTGTGATTTAAAGATGATAAATTCAAGTAAAAATATTATTTTGTAAGGTATTATATTTATAATCCTCATTGGAATTTATTTTAAATTTTTATGCAAAAAATAAGTATATTAAATAATTATATAAAAATGTTGTAGTAATTATTTATATTAAGAGATATACCAAATAAAAGGTTTTAAAAATATTAAAATAAATATTATATGAACTATTTAATGTGCTCCACTAATTTTATAGATAAATATGACATGTTATGAATCTATTAAAGCTTTTATTTCGAACATATATTTTGTGATGATTTTATTTAAATTCAAATAAATGAATAGTGTCAAAATTGACACTATTGTTATTTTACAAAAATTACATATTTTAAAATGGTTTAAAAATCAAAAAACAAATTAAAAATTAAAAATCAAAATTTATATAGTCTAAAATGTAATAAAGCATAAAATTATGTACAATTTACAACATATAATTAATTATTTATAATGATTTACAATTTAGAATATTATTACCACAAATAAAATTAAATAGATTATATAAGGATAAATCAAGTTGATAATGTTTAAAATTCATTCCCAACTTGTCTAAATTTTATTATTTGATGCGATTACAACCCTATCTCATATAATATTCGGATTTGAGTAATCTTGGAGGTTTTTAAGTGGGGTTGGAATTTATTATAAATTAATATTTCTTATAATTCCAAAGGTGCCCCTCTCCTCCCTTATAAAAGGGAACCTCCCCCCTCTCCTCCTCACACCTTTTTGAGACTTTATTCTCGGCAAAACCCTGACCATTTTCCTTCTCAACCTCCTTATAAACATACTAGAGGTCCTGGTATTCTTCAAAGACCAATTTTAGTGCCTTAAGAGGAGGTTTCAAAGAGGCGTGTCGAAGAAGAGGTAATATCTGTTACCGATTATTTTAAATTTATTTCTTATTCTTTAGTTGTTTCATTATGAAATAATAACATAATTACCACTCATATAATGATATGTTATTATAAATATGAAAAAAAACCTAATTCACCGTCTATCCATCCTAAGGAAAACGAAATCACCGCGCGTGCGTACGTACGGAATACTGTCTCCACGCCGTGGTGTAATATGTTTTTCCACCACCACCTTACTTGGATGGGTATAATGGTGTAAAGAATAACTAAATATGATTATTATAAAATAATACTGATTCTAAGATATTATATCATTCACTCCAATTCCATTCAATAAATATGGGAACAATATCATTGCTCGTGCGTACGTACGGATTACCATCTCCACGACGCGATGTAATCTATTTTTCCGCCACCACCTTACTTGGATGGATATAATGGTGTAAAGAATAACTACATATGATTATTATAACATCATAATAATTCTAAGATATTATATCATTCACTCCAATTCCATTCAATATATATGGGAACCATATCATCGCTCGTGCGTACGTACGAATTACCGTCTCCACGACGCGATGAGATTCATTTTCCATGTTAACAATTAAAGAATGATTATAAAGTATATATAATAATTAATCATGAAATATGTGACATAATAATGATACTATATTTATGTATATATATATGTATTCCATCTACTTAATTCCATTCAATTCAATAAGGAAGTGAAAACAACGTTCATGCGTTCGTACGACCTACCGTCTCCATGAACAATGCATTTCTTTCCATTTATCGATCTATTATATATATGTATATTCTGAATATATATTATATATAAATAATGTTTTATATTCTGTATTTAAGTAATCATGATCTATGTAATCATATTAATAATTACAAGCCAAAACACGGATGATAAATGAAACGATTTTACCCAAAACGCTGCTTTAACATGAAATTTACAAAAGAACGGGTAATATAAAGTCATAAGTGAACCATATATGATATCATAACAATGCATATGATTATTTAATAAGTCAATGAAATTATTTAAATCATTATACAGGAGTTTCAGATACGTACGAAGCATATCGGACCTAAGGTAAGGGATAATTATTCCAATCTCATTCTTATCTGAGATTGTTTATTCGAAAGTATTTACTGGGGTTGTGTTTATCATCCATGTCCATATGTTCTCAAAATGTTTTCATAAAATGTTTACTTTTCTTCCATGTATGTTTAAAGTCATTTTTACCCCTTTTTTAATTTTACCACATCATATGGAAGGAATCTTTCTTTTGTTTACCATACAAGGTATTTTTTGACTTAGCTGACAAAAGTACAAGGAGGATGTTTTTTTAACTTGTACGGAATGAACAGATTTTTGTGGTTTTATATCACCTAATTTTCAAGAAGCTTACTCTACATGTTTTCATGGTTATTTTCAACAAAATCCTTTTCTTTTAAAATTGTGTGGCATTTTGTGAAAATAAAATGATTTTTAAGGAGAAAGGATATTTTCCTCAAGAATTCATTTCAAGTGTTTTATCAAAACTATTTTCCATATAAGATGACATTATTTAGCATGTTTATGTTTCAAGTATAATGTCTCTATTATTTACAAGGTTTGATTTTTCTTATGATGAAATTATATCCATTTGTTTTATATGGATTACATTATGATGGGATGATGTTTATGAAACCCATTTTATTATTTGGGTTATGATGAATGATTTATGTTTATTTTGTGGCACAAGTAAGAATGATTTCAATATGAGATGGGTGGGACCTATATCTCCCTCCAATGAATTGGGTAAAGATTTATATCTCATGATATAGACATGTTTGGAATGATAAGTTAATCCGGTTCAGTGTTACAGGACTAAAATGAGGAGTGAACTCGATTCAGAAATGGACTTTGTCCACTAAGATGGTCTTGGAAGCAATGCCTTGGCTACCATGGAAATAATAACATGTACTTAATGGTTTCCACAATTACATGTTTTATTCTCATGCTATTTTATTGGGATTAATGTTTCTTTATGATATATGCCTTATGTACTGCCATGTTTTATGTCATTGCTCAAGATCTTGATGTTTAAACATTATGTTCAAGTATTTAAGTTCAAATTTATATGATTTGTTTCATTTTCTCCATGATTACCCTTACTGAGCATTTGTGCTCACCCTTTTTTATGTTTTCTTTTCCCCAGGATATAAAGAAAGGTTTTAGGTAAGGAAACAAAAATGAGAAGATCGTTGTGGGAGATGTTGAAGATATTTCAACATGATTAGAAGTTTATATTCCAAGTTTCCAAAGAAACTAAACTATTACAGTCCTTTGGTGTCTATTTTTGTTATGTATTAGATATTCCGCAAGAGTAATGTAATGTCTATGTACGTAAAGCTTTGGGTCTCTACATTACAATTATATTTTACTTGAACCAATTTAAATAGAAACTATTCTAAAAGAAAATGTGGGAACCCAAATATAGAATTTCGCATTTCCCCCTCAACACTAATTTTTTAGATGCCTCTGCAACATTATTTAATCTTCATGAAAAATGCATACATTCATTAAACTTACTTCAATCTCAGCATGATAGAAAAACATTTAAGAATAGAATGGAGTCATCATGGTTGAGGAATTTATAAATTTTATCTAAATGTCCTCATAATTAAATTCATAAAATGTATTTATAGTGTCTTTATAAGAATAAATTTGTCTAATAATGTTCTATTTAACTGCCCTATGTTCGGTCTACATTGTTTGATTAACTCAGTTCAGAAACATAATTCTTTATCTATATGGTGCTCCAAAAATTGCTGCTATGGATGATGGTTTTCACAAATGTTCATCGTAAATAATATACATATTGATTTGAAATATCTCCATTTTTTCATCTTGTGTCTTTTCATACTCTATTCAGGGTTTGGATCACAAAGCTCAGTCCAATACATCTTCCTGGAATCATCAATCCGATGGCATCAAATTTTATGTATGATGCTCATCCATATGATGGATATTTTAATGGTAAAATATAATTGAGAAACTCATCCTTTTAGCTTCATTGATCATTATCTATCTCTATCCAGTGTACTTTCTTCTTCCCTTAACAATACAAATTCTGAGAATTCTTTATCTAATCATCTTCATCTTCTTTCCTCACACTTCTCAATCTGATAGATTTTACAATATTATTTTTATTGGAAAATTTTCTATAAAAATTCAAGACTTCACTCTATATGATAAACTTCACATATCCCTATTTGATGTAACGTCTTACCTGTCTATTTGGTAGCCTTCAGAGTTATATTCTTCTTCTAGAGGAATAACATATCTGTTTGATCAACCTTTTTATAATGAACACTTTAGAGATTATCCCTTTTTCAATAGGATCTACATGACTTAATATATTTTAACATTGAATATATTTAAAATTAAACTATTTACAATTTAACTTCATAAATACCTTATATATGGAAACTTCATAAGCCCATGTTCGATCGAATCATTCCATTGAGCATCATTATTTTCCTTTTAATCATCCATATAAACTTAATTATATCAAACCTTGAACTTTGAACAACAGAAACTAAAAATTTATATAATAGAATTTAAACTCTCACCCTTTTATAACTTGTAAAAACTTGGAAAGAATCATTATTATCTTCATGATGTTATGAAATTGAAGATTAAAAAATTGAATTTTGATTTTATAAGAAAAATTTCATAAATGTATTCAGAATACCTCAAGTAAAATTTATTATCCTTCATTAGCAATTGAAAAATGAAAGGTGACGATCTCCTTTCAATCCATAGGAATTATTCATAGATACTTTATCAAATCATTAGTGAGATTCAACCTTCCTGATTATCCTAGATTACATCACTGTTTTTCTCATACTGGTTTTTCCTTTAGGGTTACATCCTTCAATCAATCTTCAATATCATTATCTTTTGGCACTTAATTATTAAATTTAAAATGTCATAGATAGTGATTCTGAATATTACTATTAGAACCAAGGATGTTCATTGATAAAAATGGAGTATGGTTTGTTTTTGTTGTCAATCTGCACATGGATGACTAGGGAGTTTGCAAGAAATGTAGTCATATGTTTAAGGCTGAAAGTAGTATTGAAGGTGGAACAATTTCCTAGTGTTTTTCAAATTTTTGGGCCTCAAAATTGAGAATCTGTTCATGGGAATGTATGGCATGAAGAACGAAAAAGGAATTAAAAAAAGGGAGAGAACCATGTGGCCCGAGATAGGGACCACGTACCATTTCTGAAAATAGTTCACGGACCGTGTATGGAACAACGGTAATGATACACTAAACCAAAATTAGTTCATAGTGAAGGTATTAAAATAGAGGCCTGTGGTACATGGAAGGTGAGAGGTTCACAGGAATGGAGTGGTACACGGTGGAGGCTATACCAAAATCATAGATTTTGTAAATCTTGGTTTAGTGGAAATTTTTGATCCATTTTTTTCCTATATAATGAGTAGTTATCCCCTTTGTTAAGGATCAAGATTAGAGTGTAAAAAATTTAGGAAGAAATCTGATGAAGTCTGAAGTTGTTTGTAGAGGAGAAGATAGTACGTAGAGAGAACGATCCATATAAGGAAAACAATTTGTGAAAGAGGGCGTGATTTGCGGAGGAAGCCCTCACAATACACAACAGAGCAAGGCAGTACAAAAGGAAATTAGGGTTGTATGCAGAGTAGAGGCAATTCGTGAAGCAGGGGCTGTTTGCAGAAGGAATTTTGCGGAGGTAGTATGTGGAGTAGGGTTATACGCGGCAGAGCATGGTAATATGTTGTGAGGATGGACGGTACGTGAAAACTGTAGTGGTATGTGAAGGAGGTGAGCCACAAACCTTACCTACAACTCTGTACACATAGGAGGTAAATGGTACATGGAACACCCAAGGAAGATTGAAAATTGACCAAATCAGTTTGTAAAATTAATTACCATAATCTATCAGGGTGCAGGAAACTAAATTACATCTGTGGATGAAAATGGGGCTTCAAAAGAGCATCCATTTATAGTTGAGGATGCATGATTTAATGCTAAACCGTTGAAGTGACCTTCAATTAAATAAACTGAGTGAATATTTTTCCAATGCAGTGAGTAAGGGGAGTCAACAGAAGTGATCTGAGGGATGCAGTGTGATATCCCCAAAACCTATTAAAGGTAGTGTACCTGGAACAGAGTGACTGTGCTAAACTCCTGTAATCCAAATTTTTTGAAGTTTAGTGGTTTTTGGTTTGAACAAAACACTATCAGTGTATGATTCTTGGATTTAGACCTTAGTGGTGAACCAAGCAAAATTTTTGTATCATTGCTTTGCATGTGATTGTTTGTTTTCTACATTTCCTATTTAGGCAGGTTTAACAGGTTCCTACCAATGTGGGAACAAGATCCATTAGTTTAAGAGAAAAAGTTGCACCTTGAATCACCCCTCCCCTCTTAGGGTATCCCAAGGTCCTTAAATTATAATATTATCCAATATTCTTCATCATTTTTATAGTAAACACCTTCCTAGGGAACCTTTTCCTAATGAAATGTTTCTTACAAACTTTCCTTGGGAACCTTTTCTTAAGGAACTCAAGAAACCTTTTCCATCAACTTAATCATTTAAATAACTATATTCTATTGAAATTAAATAAATTATTCCAACTTAATCATCCAATAGGATCTATAGATTCTAGTTTTCAAAGTAATTAGATAAAAAATCAACAAAGGAAACTTAGTCTCCACTCATGTTCTAAATATTATTAGGTACATCAATAATTTAAGGAATTTTTTTATCATATACTGAATATGATTGACTATATAAATAGATAATAAATGTTATTTAACATATTAAATTAATTATGAGACTAAAGGTTTCCTTAATCCATTATTAGTTGTAGGATTTAATTATATTCTTTTGATAGGTATATGATATTGACTATATGATTTATGTAACACCCTGACCCCTATAAACTGAATTCGTTGCATTACTTTAGACATTGAAATGATTAAAAGCAATTAAATCCCGAAGGAATTATTATTTTAGTAGTCTTGAAGAAACAAGATACATACATGAAACTAACATTACAATGAAAAAGGTAACAAAGTACAATACATAACAAAAACTAAAAATTACTTCCATGGAAACTCAATAAGTGATATCCTCTTAATAACCTACTAAAGGTAAATAATTTAAAGGGGTGAGATCAAATGCTTAGTGAGGGTTACAAATATCATAAGTATGAATCAATAATAACCGAATCACAAACAACTTCGAATAGTCAATATGGCATGGTGAATAAATGAAAAACACACGCCATTAATAAACTGAGAATGATACTACATCCATAGATTTTTTCATAGTGAAAAACTCATCGATATTAATATTTGATAATGAATACATATAATTATTATTATTTGGAATTCATGTATTTGGAACATTATACCACTATACCGTTGAAATGGTTTATGTATCTGGGTTGAAACCCGTTTGATTCTTGGGAACAAACTAGAAGGGTTTGTTTCCAACTGATTGTCTCATGAGACCTGTCGATGTATCGCGGGGCTATAGTAGGCCCCACCTATCACTGAATGTCCAAATAAATAATTATACATAGATTCAATACTAGAGAAATATTCCTTTACATTATCCGTATATAACATAGGATACAAATTCATCAACACTTCCACAATTAAAACAACATTCAAAATAAACACCATATGTAAAATGGTATACAGCTTAGAAAACAATCATATCCATGATATGAGAATATGGATATTTAATAGAAATATAATTTCAAATTAAAATTGATCTCAAATAGACAGTAGGTACACCACATAAGAATTATTAGGTTCAAAATACAAAGTAAGTCACAGTGAAATAGAAAATTGAGATAAAGCCCCTTACCACATTGTAAACAATCATTTCGTGTGACCAAGAATTAATAATCATAAAATGAAAATGTGAATACCATTAAAATAAATAGAATCATGATATTATATACTTAATTATGGTACAAATATACCACTTATAAGAAATAATAGGCAAACAATAGAAATCCCACGGAATAGAAAGTGAGATGAGAAACCCCTTACAAACATTTTAGCATCGAGATGGGTGTTCTTGTGAGGGATTAATGAGAGGTAAAGGGGTATAATATCATTTAAATATTATAAGGTAAATATGGGATAGGTATTAAAACATACCCCCATCATTAGGAAATAAAAATAAAAGGACACAATATAGGGATAATTCTTGAACAAAAGTGAAAGTGAGGATCCCTTACCTTATGCTCGAAGGTATTCCTGATTGTTCTTAACGACCTGAATAATACAATTTATCTTCAATAATTAGTAAGTACAGAAACTAATCAAAATTTAATTGATATGGTATAACAATATTAGTTTCATTCATTCTTTTTTTGATGGTTTTAAGAGATTCAATTTTATTGTTTTGGAAGCATTTTCTTCCTTGGTTTTCATGATCCATTTACTTGTATTCATGAATGGAAGTTCATTTGAAATTTGGTTAAACATACAAAATTTTTAATATATATTACCATTGAGATTAAATAGATATAAATGGTCTTATAATGATTTTGGTTATATACCATGAGGAAGACTCATTCAATAAGTTAATGATAAACACCTGGATTTAGCTTGGCGGTTTTGTGCACAATGAACTTGTTTTGTAATATTTTTCCATATTATGAGTGTGTAAGGATTCCAGAACATTAAAAAAGATAAAATAAATATATTATGATCTAGTTCAACCATTAAAAAGGTTTCATGAATAGTCTTTAAGATATTAATGCAAATTGAAAACCCGTCTTCCTTGAGTGAGTTAAATTAACATATCTCGAACGGTGTTTTCATTTATAGTAGAAAAAAGAGGGAATAAAGAGAGATGATGATGAAATATTCAATTATAATAATGAAAATAAAGTACATGTAAGGTACTATAATTATCATGTCATTTGGATGAGGTGATGTGAGAAGAGAGAACAAAATAATGGAACTTGTAAAAGAAATTGAAATAAAAAGGAAGAGAGGTTCAGCTCTTGGGTACTCCTCCAAGAGAAACTCCTTAAGACATTTGTTTTTGGCCTTTTGGTGATACCAGAAGGCTGTAGACGTGGGGAGAGGGCTTAGGAAAAGTATTTGGAAGAATTTAGGCAATTATTGAAGCTTGAGTGGTGTGGGAGGAAGAGGGGGTGAGGGCCGGTTTATATAATCACTACCACAAAACTGGGCAAGGCATGCGCCTGCCCTTATCAGCGCTAACAGTAAAGCACTGATAAAGGCCCGAACCTTTATTAGCGCTTTTTTTAGCACCGATAAAGGGATTATTTGTCAGCGCTAAAAAAGCGCTGATAAAGGTTTTATTTATCAGCGCTTTTCATTTTAGAGCTGATAAATACGCCCTTTATCAGCGCTTTTTACTAGCACTGATAAAGGCTCACGCGGATTTGTTAAAAACCCGTGGTTCCTCTTCCTCCTCCCTGCACCCGGTCAAGCTCTCGCGGTAGCCCTCCTCTGCACCGCTGCCGCCGCCTCCTCCTCCTCCGCCGCGGCCACCACCTCCTCCTTCTCCTCCTCCTCCGTCCGCCGCCTCCTCCTCCTCCAGCCGCCTCCTCCTCCTCCTCCTCTTCTCCTCCTCCTCCTCATCCACCGCGGCCTCATCCTCCTCCTCCTCTACCGGCGCTTCCTCTTCCTCCTCCTAGTCCACGACCTCATCCTCCTCCTCCTCCACCAGTGCCTCCTCCTCCTCCTCCTCTACCTACTCTGTTGCCTCCTCCTCCACCGCGACCTCCTCCTCCTCCTCCTCCTCCTCCTCCTCCGCTGCCTCCGCCCTACCTCCGCCCTGCCTCTGCCCTGCCTCCGCCCTGCCTCCGCGCTGCCTCCGTTGCCTCCGGTGCCTCCGCTATCGACACCTCCTTCTCCTCCGCCATCGGGTCCTCCTCCTTAATGTGATTCAAATTGAATTTTCATGAATTAATTATGTTTGGATTGGGTAAGTGTTTGGCCAACTATTCTTCGTGTTGAATCTTCAGTTTCCATGGGTGGTTTGGGATTGTGGTTATGTTTTGATCCTGAATATGGGTTGTTTTTATGATTTCCAAGTGGTATTTCTTCAGAGGTTCTACCCAGATACCATGAGATTGATTAATGTCTGTGTTTTTAAAGCTATATTATGGTGGTCATTTAGTCATGGATTATTCCACTAGATTCTGTAATTTGGTTCATGTATCTCTTTATCTCCCCACGGACGATTATCTTATGGATATTAATTTTGAGATGGGGTTGAGGAAATATATCAGATTTATTCTTATTGTTCTAAGTCTACCAACCTATTTTTAGGTGTTTCCCAAGGTATTGATGTGAGAGGCATATTTTAATTGAAATATTGGTCTCAATGGTGTTCCATTAATGGGTGGTATCCATAGTTATTTTTGAGGATAAAATCCAAAGCACGATGAGTCTTAGAGAAGTAGTGGAACGGGATTTTAGTAGTCTTTATGAATAGATTATGTGGATTCTATGGACAATGGACCTATTTTTTTATCAGATTAGAAATGTGGGAAACATCTGGACGATTTTACCAGAGACTCTGAGGGCGTTCCATGTAACACCCCGAGCTTCCACGATACGCTTCTCATTCAATAATGCAATAGATTGCATTGTACGCAACTTCGAGTTCTAAAACACCGCGACTAATCAAAGTAGCCATTATGAATAGTAATAACCACTTTTTAAAATTATAGAAATTTTATATTTCAAAATGGACTTCATTTTTGTATTCGTAATATCGAAATTATCCTAAGATGAATTTTTTGTAATTTTCTGACAACTTCAAAATTTTTATGAATAGTGAAAAATACTTAAAACAACTTTTTTAATCAAAACAATTTATAGTGATAAGTTATAATATTTAGTGGTTTTATGGTATAATTAGAATATATTTTTACTATTTAATCCAATGGTGGTCATTAGAATTAATTTAACATTGAAATTGGACATAAACAATTGCCAATCTTTTGATATAAATTGTTTCTTAAAAACACGCTATTTGTCGTAACAGCGGGAATTAATTATAAAATTAATTAATGCAACTTATATGTTTGGAATTTTGTAAAATAGACATCATTTTTGAATTCGGAATATCAATTATAGCTTAGGGTGAAATTTTGGCCTTGTTCTGAAAAACTTCAATTTTTGATGAATAGTGAAACCACTAAGTGGTAGTTAAATAACTGATTTTTCGTTTAAATGAAATATTACCACTTCTGTGATTTGATTTTCAAAAATCTGACATACATGGTTGTCATTAAGAAGTAAAATGTGGTTCAATTAGATCAAAATAATTTTTTGGTGAATAGTAACTTTTAAGTTCTTAATCGCGATTAGAGGTAATTAGTGTAGTTTAAGGTACAAATAATGTTTTAATAATATGAGATGAGCATGACACTTGTCCTACTCCTATTTGATGAGTCATGGCCGACCAAGACAACCCATGGGTCAACTTGGGGACCCCATGGAGCCACTTTAGTTAGAAAATGACATTAATATATATTTATTTAATGTTAAAATTAAATTGACACAAACATGAGTTGTTTTACTACAACAGTTTTTAAGTGGGGTTACACAAGTCCAAATTTTGATTATAAATATTCATTAGAAAGATAAAAATATTTCCTACATCATTGTATTTTTTTATAATTTTTAGACATTAAATAAATTAAATTATTTATGACATCATGATGATGCAGCGATGGCCTCATTATTTAACGATTTAAATAAAATGGGAAGATAATGCAAAATCCAAGGCTTACACTTGTCCAAAGCCAATTGGATGAGGAGATTTTGAAACCTTATCACCTTATCCTCGAATTATATAAGTGTGGGACCTTTAGAATCCGAAAATCAAGGTGTAATAATGTAACATTTCATTACTTTCCAAAAGTGCCCCTCCTCTCCACTTATAAAAGGCCCCCACCACTCCCACCTTATTCACACCATCAAGCCATTTGGCTCGGCCAACCTCTGCCCAAATACTCTCCCAACATCCCTCTATTACTCCTAGAAGTCTCACTTTGGGCAGAACTCTTCCCAAGGAAGCCTTTGGCTCAAATCAAAAAGAGTTACCCGATTTTGAGGTAATGTCTTCTCTAATGTTGTTTTGTTTTATTTTTCTTCTCCAACCCCCTAAACTCTTTTTATTCATTTCTTTTGTAACAACACCAGTATCCTCAATATACTAGGATGTTTTTATAAGAAGTATTCTAGCTACACTTACACACACCTACATCTAATGGTTAAAGAACATAAGGTTTCTGTGGATGGCGAATTTCTGCCTCATGAAACGATGATTGTTCAACACTCATATAACACCTTCAAAGGTGGCCATTAAGATGTCACTATTTTTATATATGATATATAATATGTTTATGTTTTACTTATGCTTCTGTATTTCTCATTTATGGCATACTTTATGATTTCCATTATGGGTAAAACGCGATAATTTCATTTTAGGAAGTGCGGACTACCGCCCCCTCAAAGTGATTTGATTCGTTAATGCCATATGTGGGATGTATAAAGGATGGAGTAAATGGTATTATACACTATATTATACTGTAATTATATTATAAATTTATATCATTATGATTTCATTCCATTAAATATGAAATAGAAATGAAAGTAGCGTTCATGCGTACGTACGGCTTACCGTCTCCATGAACGGTGCATTTCATTTCTTACCTCTAAATGTTACGTGACATTATGAATGAATGTATATACTGTATATATATGATATATATGATATCTAAATCATGAATATAATTCGGGATATAATGGATATTCCACCACATGAACAACTTTTAATTATAAGAAGTTTATTTTTGACTCAAGTACCAAAGATCGACAAAACGACCGTTATTAACTTAAATAATTAAATAATGTTCATAACATGGTAATAAGTGATATAAATGGAATAATGAACATTAAAAAGGTTATTAAGTAAATAGAAATTAACTCTAGTTTATTATTCAGGAGGTCAAAGAACGGTCGAGTCAAGTCAGACACGAGGTAAGGGAATTTCTTAACCCAACTTCCATTCTTTGGGTTAATCTACTACTTTCAAATTATGTCATGATATTATTATGTCCTATTTTGTATTTTTACTTTCTTTATGTGTACCTATAGTGAATACACATAATATATCTATTTTATTTTAAAAAATGATCTATTTAAGGACTTCATATCAATCCCCTTTCATTGAGGCATATTTGGTTTTATACACAACTTTCTTTTATACGGTGTATAAACCCCTTTGACTTTTACGTTTATTCAAAAGGAATCTTTTTTATATGAAGCGTTTTACTAAACGACAAAAAGGGAATGTTTTTCTTTCTGTACTTATGCGGCGACAATGACTTCTCCGCCGCCGTGACCATTATTTGAGTTTCGGCTTCCTCTACAAGCCATCATTTTTTTTAATGAAAAATAAATACAAAGTTTTAACTTTCTTTTATTTTGGTATTGAAAATGGTTTTGAAAGCATTTTTATTATATCAATGTGTTGTATTGATATCTTGTGATTGAAATGTGGAAATGTTATGTTTCCTTTATGCATGTTTTATGTGATACAATTATGTTATGGTTTATGATATGTTTAAACCTATTCATATGAGGAATGCATTGGACTTAATAAGTGACGGGTGGAGCCCGCTATAGCTCCTCGATGCATCGGCAGGTCTCATGAGACAAACTAGTTTCTTGGCACGAGGCCTTGACAAAATCTTATTTGTGGTCTTGGCACGAGGCCTTGACTACGTGGTTATGATAGTCTGGCATTATGCATTCCATCATTATGAAAGTGGTTATTGATATTGCATGTGATTATTCGACCAGTAGAATATCCATGTGGAGAAGTGAATGGCATTATCTCATTTTACTTTTGCCATATTATGTTGAAGTTCATGTTTAAAAGGCTTTTGTTTTAGTTATACATTGCCTTAAATGTTAATGTTTATTTATGAAAGCTTCCGCTATATTGTTAACCTTACTGAGCATCTGAGCTCACCCCTTTCAATGTTTTAATATTTTCCAGGATGTGAAGAAGTATTTTATGAATGACCTGCAGGGATAGTCAGAAGAGGATATGAGTGTAGACTATGAAGACCATGTTATTGTAGTTTGTTTACTTTATGATGTAATGTAAGACTTATGAATGTATCTAGTGTTTCCAAGGCTACTAAACTAATTGGTCTTTCGAGACTTGATCTTTTGTGATCATGCCAATGTTACGAAGTAATGCACCGACTCTGGGTAGCTGGGGTCGGGGTGTTACATTCCACCTATTTGGGTAGCCAGGGAATATCTTGTGATTTTTTCAATTGGCTCCTAATGGGAGTGGTGTAGGATCCACTTTTTTAAGGGCTCTTAGTTAATATAAGAGGCTTCAAATGGTGGAGGATCACATCCTAAAAGAAAGGGGGATTCTTAATAGGGAAATAATACATAGACGAGTCTAATCTAGAAAAAATCAATGCAGTAGAGGTCATTCATGAGGACTCATAATCTTGGCCAACCACAATTCGAGGTGAATTTTTTTTAATTCTTCTATAGTATTGGTTTCATTTCAAAATGGTGAATCCTAGTCATTAATTTCACATATTTTTTTATTACTTGGTTATGAAGGCAGAGTTTATAAATTATTTCATGTATTTCCTAACCCTTTTGGTTAGGAAAAATGGTCATGGTTTCATGTTCTTTGAGAATTGTGTTGTGGTACTTGGCATGGAGGACATTTTGGAATTCCATGTTTTGGACCTGGTCTTTTCCGACCTCATTATCGTCTTGGATTTTTTATTGGATCTAGTGCACTAGATGACTATTATCACCATTGGGTTCAGTTACTTACTCTTAACAGGAGATTCCATGTATTTTATGGAGATTGTGATCTATAACCATGGAGGGTATGACAAGTTGCTTCTATTTTATGGTTCATATCATGTCATTTTTCCAAGGTTTTCCTTGGGGTTGTTGAGAAGTGTTCTTCATGTGAAATTCTAGTGATCATGGAAAAGTACACAAAATCATTTCTAGAGGACTTCATGGGATAACCTCCCCAATGAGTGTTTGCGTTTTCTATCTATTTGCTTCATAGGACGATCCCATTTTCTATTCCATCACATCATAAGGATCTGGCCGATTTAGAGGAGCTAAAAGATCAGCTAGAAGATCTTTAGGGAAATGGTTCTATCTATATGATCATGTCACTATGGGATTTTCCAATTCTGTTTTCAATGAAGTCATATCATAGCCTATTAATTTTAACAGTCTACCGTAGTCATAGCCAGGTGACAGTAATGAATAATTACATATTTCCTATAATTGATGATTTGTTTGACCATCTTATAAGGTTCTATTGGTTTTTGAAAATTTTCTAGAGATCAGGGTACCAACAGTTGAGGGTTTGGGAAGAGGATGCTCAAAAGATAGATTTTTAAAGTCGATATGGAAATTTAAAGTATTTATGAATTCCATTTGGGATCACCAATGCTCTATCTATTTCATGGAACTAATGAACTAGATCTTTAATATCTTTCTAGACACCTCCATTTTCGTTTTTTTAGAATACTTCTTGGTGTATTACAATATATAGGAGGAGTACTCCGATAATCTGGAGGTTGTTTTGGGTGTTTTTAGAGAGATTTGTCTTTATTTCAATATTATAAATTCCCCATATTTTGTTTAATAAGTATTGTTTCATGGTCACATTATTTCCTTGGAAGGAGTTCTAGGTTATCCAGGAAAGGTTCGAGAAGTCGTTTCTCCAAATCAGTCAAAGAATGTATTCAAGATCCACAACATTCTAGACTTAGTCATTTCATGGTCACATTATTTCGTTGAAGTATCTTGTTTTTTATCTAAATTATACTCATATTCCTTCTCCTCTAACCTATATACTCATCCTATGTATTTCAAATAAGATGAATATAAATAAAGAATAGATGGATGCCAATCGGTTGACAAAAGAGTATGAAGAAGGCGTGAAAGAATTTATCAATTTTGCAAAAGATCATGCATGTGACTCTTCTCAAATCCTTTGTCTGTGTTTACGCTGTTGTAATTCAAAACAAATTAGTCCAGATGAGTTGGAAGTACACTTGATCTGTCACAGAATAGATCAAAGTTATACATGTTGGAATAAACACGGGGAAACAACGAATGTAGGTAGTGAATGAGGTGACACTGCGTTTTATGGATCATCTGATATGATTACAAACATGAACAATGAATATGACCGTATGGAGGATGTGATTATAGATGTGAATGATGATGAAGATCATATTGAGAAAATGACAAGGAACTTCGAAGATGAACTTCGTGATTGCCCAAAATTGTTTAAGAAGTTAAAAAGTTGTGCAAAGACGCCATTGTATGCTGGTTGCACTAAATATACAGAATTTTCAGCCGTACTGAAGCTGTATAATTTGAAAGTAGATAACGGGTGGAGTGATGATAGTTTTACAAAACTAATTGCCCTGTTTAATGACATGCTCCCAGAAGACAATGAGCTCCCGAGCCGAACATATGATGCCAAACGAATGCTACACTCTATGCGTATGATCTCTGAAAGAGTACACGCATGCCCAAATGACTGTATACTATTTCGCAAGGACCACAAGTCACTTAAAGAATGCCCAAAGTGTGGTGCTTCTCGATACAAGAAAGATGAATCCATTCCTACTAAAGTTGTATGGTACTTTCCAATCATTCCAAGGTTTAGATGCCTATATGGAAGTGAGGAGACTGCAGAACAATTAACATGGCATGCAGATACAAGAATTAAATATGGGATACTACGTCACCCGGCAGACTCTCCTCAGTGGAAGAGAATCGATCATGAGTATCCTGAATTTGGAAACGAGTCGAGAAACCTTCGTCTTGCGTTATCTACAGATGGAGTGAATCCTTTTGGTTTTCAAAGCAACAGTCACAGTACATGGCCAGTTATGTTGATAAATTATAACTTACCACCGTGGTTATGCATGAAATGAAAATACATCATGTTATCTATGCTTATATCAGGACCAAAACAACCGGGTAATGATATTGATGTTTATTTAGCTCCATTGATCGAAGATTTGAAATTATTGTGGGATTCAGGTGTTACATTGTATGATGCTTACAGAAAGGAAGATTTCAATTTGAGAGTCATGTTGTATGGGACGATAAATGACTTCCCTGCTTATGGAAATTTGTCAGGATATAGCATTAAAGGAACTCAAGGCTGTCCCGTTTGCAATGAAGGTACACAATCAATTTGGTTGAAACATTCATCGAAAACCGTGTTTCTAGGACATCGCAGATTTCTACCGCGACGACATAAGTACTGTTCTTGGAAGACATCATTCGATGGAAGTTAAGAAGAACGTACAACACCGTCTTCACTAATAGGCGATCAATTGTTTGAGAAAGTTAAAAATGTGGACACTACTTTTGGTAAACCGGATTTGAAAAACCTTACGAAAATCGGTTGGAAAAAGAGATCAATTTTTTTTGAATTACAATACTGGAATTGTCTGTATATAAGCCATTTTATTGATGTTATGCATGTAGAAAAAATGTATTTGATAGTGTTATCGGCACGTTGCTAAATACATCTGGCAAAACAAAATATGGAATTAAGGCTAGGTTGGACATGGTTGAGATGAGAATACGAGAAGAGTTGGCACCAGTGAAGGGTGAAAAATGAACATTTCTTCCTCTTGCTGCTTACACTCTTTCCAGGCAGGAGAGATATCAGTTTTTCAACTTCTTGAATGATGTAAAGGTTCCAGAGGGGTATTCTTCAAATATCAGTAACCTTGTGTCAATGAGCGACTTGAAGTTAAAAGGTCTGAAATCACATGACTGTCATGTTTTGATGAAAAATCTCATTCCAATTGCTTTACGTTGCATTTTGCCCAAGAATTTCCGCAATATATTAACGAAACTGTGTTTATTCTTCAAAGCTATATGCAGCAAAGTTATAGACCCGGCGAAATTGCCATCTATGGAAAAAGAAATTGCCGTCATATTATGTGAATTAGAAATGTTCTTCCCGTCTTCATTTTTTGATATTATGGTTCATTTGATGGTCCAATTGGTGAGAGAGATTCGACTATGTGGTCTTGTACATTACAGATGGATGTACCCCATTGAACGGTATATGATGATTTTGAAAGGGTATGTCAAAAATCGAAGTCGGCCAGAGGGTTGTATTGCAGAGCGATATATTGTTGAGGAAGCCGTTGAATTCTGTACCAAATACTTGTCTAGTGTGGAAAGCATTGGCTTACCGAAATCTCATCACACTGGGCGGCTTGAGGGTGAAGGAATTTCTGGAAGAAAGGTTGTCACAATCAATATTACAGATCGGGAGCAGGCCCACCTTTATGTTTTTCATAACAGTTTCGACGTTGACCCATATGTTGAAATCCACAAATAAATTCTTAGGCATTTGAATCCATCAAGGGCTGAAAAATGGATATCAGATACACATAATCGACAGTTTATAGGATGGTTTTGAGATCACATTTTTAAGAAGTCAGATGAAAATACAAAGTCAATTTCGGAACGACTTCGATGGCTAGCCGGAGGACCAAGTGTGTATGCATTATATTACAATGCTTATGTAGTTAATGGTTATACATTTTATACTAATGAACATGATGAAGACAATAACATGCAGAATAGTGGGGTTACACTTGTGGTTGAAGCGATGCATGTTTCTGGTGCTAAGGACAGAAATCTAATTTATGAGAATATGTCATAATTTGGCATCATCAAACAAATATGGGAGTTGGATTATACGGAAGTTCAAGTTCTGATATTTCAATGCAAGTGGGTTGATAACAGGAGTGCTGTTAAAATAGATGATTTGGGATTCGTGAAAGTTGATTTCAGTAAGGAAGGGTAGAAAGATGAACCATTTATAATGGCATCACAGGCAGTGCAAATATTTTATGTTCCAGATCCCACAAACCGAAACTGGTCAATTGTTCTGTTATCAACCAAAACAGCTGAAGGGTCAGATGAAAATTCAATGAAAGATGACCCTTTCATTGGGAATTCGCAATCATTTCGCAGTGTTTCCAATGTAGACGATGTTTTTATGTCAGAGGAGACCACAATGAAGGGATATGGATAATTGATAGAGGGGTCAAATCCCTTCAGCCTTTTAAAAAAAGGGAGTTCAATAATCAGGTTATTGATTTTTATTGTAATATAGATTGTGTTACATTATGTTATTATCTGTTCGCTACTGCTTTTATGTGATATAAATTAAATTTTAAACCAGTTCTGCAGATAATGACTTCTTCACCTGCTGATGCACCCAATCCTGAGACACAACACGTCTCTCAACCTATTGTAGCTGGTCCCACTGCTGAGAGACAACAGGTCTCTCAACCTGTTGCAGCTGGTCCCACTACTGACATACAACAGGTCTCTCAACCTGTTGCAGCTGGTTTCAGTGCCAATGCTTGTGCTTAGAAGAAACATAATGATGATGCAGAAACTGAGGAAATGGTAGGCGATGAAACCCCAGCGACACAAAAAAAACAAGTGCGCCGTAGTTTGACAGTTTTAGAAAAAATCCTTAAGGCAAAAGCAAAAGGCATCAAATATGAGGAGGGATGGAATAAGCTAGGCCAACATGTAAACCCCAACAAATCCATGTTTAGTAGGTACATTGGAATCGTCACTCGACAACGCGTGCCGATTGACGTAGAGTCGTGGCACCATGTTGTCAGCGGGTTGAAAACATTAATGTGGGAAGAGATTACGGTAACATTACGATATCATCTATTTAATTTATTAAAATAAAATAAAAAATTGAAATATTGACTAACCCTTCATCATCTCTTGCAGAGTGCATTTATAGAAGATGTTTCGCACAAATAATATGTTTTCAGACTGGAAGGAAGGATTCATAGAGGCTTTCGTACCATTTTAACGAAACATCATCTGAAAGATGCCGAAGGGAAAATCAAGCCGCACCCGCCTCCTCTTTATGCACACTTGATTTCCCAAGGAACGTGGGATGCGTTTTGCAACCGTCGTGCAGAATAGAATTTTCAGGTACATTGTGTTTGGTTACACATTGTGTAACGTTGCTTGTATTCATCATGTTGATTGATAGGTTTTTATTTATGAAACATCAACTGAGTGCTGAAAATAAAGAATGGGCAGCAAAACCAGCGTACCCCTACCGTAAAGCAAGGTTGGGGTACGCTTCAATTGAAAAACAATTGGTATGTATTTTAAAAGTACTCTAATAATTTTATGTGACATAAAACAACACTTTAACCATGTTTCTCTATTTATATGCAGATTGATGAAGCAAAATCTCAAGTCACTTCCATTCCACGCCATGTGCTATGGAAGGAGGCTCGTGTTAATAAAGAGGGGAAACTGATAGATGAAAACACACAAAAAGTGTGGGAAACATGTGTAAGTATGACATAATATAAACTTGTTTTGCTTTAAATCACTATTACATAACAATGCTTACTTATTTTTTCATATTTTCTATTTGACATTGTCACAAGAGTCAACAAGACCCGTACCAGATGCAAACATACTTTCAACGGCCTTGAAACAACCAGAATAGTATGGCCGCGTCAGAGGTGTGGGTTTTGGGGTGTCACCCCGGACATATTTTGAGAAAAAAAAATAAGAGGATGAACAAACTAAAGAATTGCATGTAATGAGAGATAAAGTATCTACCCTTGAAGAACTAATCCAAACTCAGGGAGAGATGCTAAAGAGTTTGATGGAGGAGAGGCGAAGAGAACAAACAACTCAAGAACAACCCCCGCGAGAAGATCCACCCCTCACCAGCTTTGAGGCGAGCCATTCCACTCAAAGACCTGAATTAACCGAGGTAATCAATGTTATAATATTCATTTTTATGAGATGTGAATCACATAGACACGGATACCTTTCATGTAATGATATTCTGCAGGGTGAAAATGATTGTGATTTATATCTGTCAACTCCCACCCATCACCTTGTAGTGAGGGTTACAGTTTTCAATATGCAGAATGACACGCTACACTCCAGACCACTTTCAACCAGTCATGTCAAAGTGTCGATTAACGTAGCTCATGAGCCGAGCGCCGAGCTACCCATGCCAAATGACGATGACGACATTCCTATAGTGGAAAAAGCTGTTGGAACATTCATTGCATGACCGTCGAATCTTGTAAAAAAAATGTCGAGAAGGAGGTATTCATTTCTAGTTCATTTTTCAAGAAGAACCTTTAACATTAAATTAGAAAATGACTGAACTGATGAATGTTATTACAGAAGGATAAAATGGAGAAGCTAAAACGAAAGAGCGACTCCAACATTGGATCAACCAACCGATCAAAACGATCTACTAAGATCGCGTTCACCCCACCCGTTCTATATCCACATTTGATATCATTACAAGCTCATGTGGATACGAAAATGAAAGACGGAAAGTGTCATACAATTTTTTGTGAAAAAGATATGTACGGAGAGGAAACAATAGATTTCGTTAGTGAAGACGCTGTTTCTGAGATCATCACATACGACTGGCTAGGCGCCTCAGTTATAAATGTATACATGGGGTATGTTTTCATGATTTGATTTTACAGAAGTTGATATACTTTGATAATTATGGATAAATACATCTCATATTTTTCACAGGCATATATATGAAAAACAAATGAAGGGATTTGCCCATGAATACAAATTTGGACTCGTTAGTCCTCACACCATTTCTACTCAACGAACAGAAATAGATTCTAATTTTCAGGCAGAATTGATGTCAAATCTGCTTAGAACGTTTCAAAGAAGAAACACGACTGACATGCTCTTTTTAACACCAACGATGCAAGGGTAAAACTCTACATTTTAATCATATCAATTATATTTTCATTTCTATCAGTACTTATTTCTTTTTTTGTTTTTAGGGAACATTGGATGCTCATTGCAGTCAATTTGGATACTCCAAAAATTTATTTTCTGGATTCACTGCATGGATATCCAACTAACCAACCACAGATGACGGCGATTGTCAATTTGTAATACACTAGATCCAACATTTTAGAACTAAATATCTAGTTATATAATTTATATTATCTTTTAATGAGGATTTTGTTATGATAGGGCGGTGTATGAATATCGTCTAAAGGCTGGAATGAATCCAGGGCATAAGGATGACAACGACCACAAGATCTACAAATGGAGAAGTATATGGGTATATATAATTATATTTCACTATCCAAATACATATCAAAACAAATTACTTATTTTTCTCGATGTTTCTGTATTGTCCGAAACAAACAAATGACAAGGACTGCGGTTATTATGTTTGTAAATTTATGAAAGAGATCATATTTCATGAACAAACTAGCATCCCTGAAGAGGTATTTTTGAAAATAATTACTACTTTATTTAAAATAATTATTAATCCTTTGTGTATTTATATTTTTTCAGTACTACTATGACTGTCGCAAAAACTCATATTCAGAAGATGATATAAATGTCTTTAGAAACGAATGGGCATCATACCTGATTGAAGAATGTAAACAAATAGGACAATGAAGGTGAATTCCTAATACTTATGTTATCTTTATATGGTCATTTATATCTCCCTTTACACTTATTGAGAATCTATGACCTCCATTTCTCATGTTTCATATCCTTAGATTAGTGAATTCCTACTACTTAGTTTGAAAATGACATAATCTTTGGAAAACAACACCAATGACATACACCAAACTAAGGAAACACATTCGTATTGTTTTGATACTTTAGTACAACAATCCACGAGTCATTTGTGATGTGTACAAATCAACCTCACCTCAATCCGACGCACGGTGTGACTAGTATGGCTAAAAGTGTCTGATATCAGTTTCAAATTGAGATAAACTTTGGAAAACAACACCAATGACATACACCAAACCGAGGAAACGTGTTCGGATTGTTTTGATACTTTAGGACAACGATCCACGAGTCATTTGTGATGTGTATGAATTGACCGCACCTCTATCCGATGCACGGTGTGACCGGTATGGCTAAAAGTGTCTGATATCAGTTTCAAATTGAGATAAACTTTGGAAAACAACACCAATGACATACGGAAAACGGAGAAAACACGTTCGGATTGTTTTGATAATTTCGGACAACGATCCACGAGTCATTTGTGAAGTGTACGAATTGACTGCACCTCAATCTGACGCACCGTGTGATCAGTATGGCTAAAAGTTTCTGATATCAGTTTCAAATTGAGATAAACTTTGGAAAAAAACACCAATGACATACGCCAAACCAAGAAAATGCGTTCGGATTGTTTTTATAATTTAGAAAAATGATCCACGAGTCATTTTTGATGTGTACGAATTGACCGCACCTCAATCCGACGCACAGTGTGACTGGTATGGATAAAAGTGTCTGATATCAGTCTCAAATTGAGATAAACTTTGGAAAACAAAACCAATGACATACTCCAAACCGAGGAAACACATTCGGATTGTTTTGATACTTTAGGACAATGATCCACGAGTCATTTTTGATGTGTAAGAATCGACCACACCTCAATCCGACGCACGGTGTGGCCAATATGGCTAAAAGTGTCTGATATCAGTTTCAAATTGAGATAAACTTTGGAAAACAACACAAATGACATACTGAAAACCAAGAAAATGCATTCGTATTGTTTTGATACTTTACGAAAACGATCCACGAGTCAATTGTGACGTGTAAGAATCGACCGCACCTCAATCCGACGCATGGTGTGACATGTATGGCTAAAAGTGTCTGATATCAGTTTCAAATTGAGATAAACTTTGGAAAACAACAGCAATGACATACGCCAAACTGAGAAAACACATTCGGATTGTTTTGATACTTTAGGAAAACGATCCACGAGTCATTTTTGACGTGTAAAAATCAACCGCACCTCAATCCGACGCACGGTGTGACCAGTATGGTTAAAAGTGTCTGATAACAGTTTCAAATTGAGATAAATTTGGAAAACAACACCAATGACATACACCAAACCGAGGAAACACGTTCGGATTGTTTTTATAATTTAGGAAAATGATCCACAAGTCATTTGTGACGGGACAAATCGACTGCACCTCAATCCGACACACGGTGTGACCGGTATGGCTAAAAGTGTCTGATATCAGTTTCAAATTGAGATAAACTTAGGAAAACAACACCAATGACATACGGAAAACTGATAAAATGCATTCGTATTGTTTTGATACTTTAGGAAAATGATCCACGAGTCATTTGTGACATGTACGAATTGACCACAACTCAATCCGACGCATGGTGTGACCGGTATGGCTAAAAGTGTCTGATATCAGTTTCAAATTGAGATAAACTTTGGAAAACAACACCAATGACATACGCCAAACTGAGGAAACACGTTCAGATTGTTTTGATACTTTAGTAAAACGATCCACGAGTCATTTGTGATGTGTACGAATCGACCACACCTCAATCCGACACATAGTGTGACCAGTATGGCTAAAAGTGTCTGATATCAGTTTCAAATTGAGATAAACTTTGGAAAACAACACCAATGACATACGCCAAACTGAGGAAACGCATTTGGATTGTTTTGATACTTTAGGACAACGATCCACGAGTCATTTTTGACGTGTACGAATCGAACACACCTCAATCCGACACACGGTGTGACCTGTATGGCTAAAAGTGTCTGATATCAGTTTCAAATTGAGATAAAATTTGGAAAACAACACCAATGACATACGCCAAACCGAGGAAACACGTTCGGATTGTTTTGATACTTTAGGATAATGATCAAAGAATCATTTTTGATGTGTACGAATCGACTTCACCGCAATCGACCGCACGGTGTGACCGGTATGGCTAAAAGTGTCTGATATCAGTTTCAAATTGAGATAAACTTTGTAAAACAACACCAATGACATATGGAAAACTGAGAAAACGCGTTCGGATTGTTTTGATACTTTAGTACAACGATCCACGAGTCATTTGTGACGTGTATGAATCGACCACACCTCAATCGACCGCACGTTGTGATCGATATGGCTAAAAGTGTCCGATATCAGTTTCAAATTGAGATAAACTTTGGAAAACAACACCAATGACATACACCAAACAGAGCAAACACGTTCGGATTGTTTTGATACTTTAGGAAAACTATCCACGAGTCATTTGTGATGTGTACGAATCGACCGCACCTCAAACCGACGCACGATGTGACTGGTATGGCTAAAAGTGTCTGATATCAGTTTCAAATTGAAATAAACTTTGGAAAACAACACCAATGACATACTGAAAACTGAGCAAATGCGTTCGGATTGTTTTGATACTTTAGGAAAACGATCCACGAGTCATTTTTGACGTGCAAGAATCGACCTCACCTCAATCCGACGCATGGTGTGACCGGTATGACTAAAAGTGTCTGATATCAGTTTCAAATTGAGATAAACTTTGGAAAACAACACCAATGACATACGCCAAACCGATCAAACGCGTTTGGATTGTTTTGATACTTTCGGAAAATGATCCACGAGTCATTTGTGACGTGTACAAATCGACCTCACCTCAATCCGACGCACGGTGTGACCGGTATGGCTAAAAGTGTCTGATATCAATTTCAAATTGAGATAAACTTTGGAAAACAACACCAATGACATACGCCAAACCGAGCAAACACGTTCGGATTGTTTTGATACTTTAGGACAACGATCCACGAGTCATTTTTGACGTGTACGAATCGACCACACCTCAATCCGACTAACTCACGGTGTGACCGGTAAATCTTTTCATTAGATAAAGAATCAGTATTTATTAAATGAGATAAATCTATCAAAAACATATTGATTTTATATTATTCCCTTTCATTGTTATTAAAATGAAAACTTTTGAGTTTAAAATTTCATATTTTAGTTTCACATTTCCATATTAATGTATTCTTTCATATTACTATTTTAATTTATTTCATTATTGCATTACTAACATAATATTTGTTTTCTTATATAGGTGGGTTTTTTTCCTTGAGTTCAGATGCTTTGTTCGACAACAAATACCGTCGAGAGTGGATCACAAATATCAAAGGATGAAACATGAATGTTTATAACTGTTGTTGAGTAATTGTAAATGTAACCATGTAAAACAATGTTTGAAATGTATATAGCAATGTGTTTTTTTGTATTCATGATGTTAAGTAAATGTATATACCGTTGTCGGTCAAAATATTAGGTGCGGGTGCTATGGTGTGGAGGTGTGCATGTGCTACTTTGTGCAAGTATTCTGGTGTGCAGGTGTGCAGGTACTGTCTTGTAGGTGTAGGCGATGGGGCCTTTATCAATGCTTTTTTAGCGCTGATAAAGGACACCTTTAACAGCGCTAGAGGATTTCTCATAAAGGATCCCTTTATCAGCGCTCCGTGAAGCGCCGATATAGGAGACCTTTATCAGCGCTAAAAGAAGCGCTGATAAAGGGGTCCTTTATCAGCGCTCCAAGAAGCGCTAATATAGGAGACCTTTATCAGTGCTAAGAGAAGGGCTGATAAAGGGGACCCCCCTTTATCTACGCCGACATTAACAATGCTTTTCTAGCGCTGTTAATGCCGGTTTTTAGCGCTGATAAAGGGCCAGGTTGTAGTAGTGAATGGAGAGGAGGAGGGATTTTACATTATTTTAATTATTTTTTTTCTCAAGACTATGAATAGTTTCGATTAATGTCATCCCAAATAGTAATAATGGCATGTGAGTTCGAACCAAGTGGGATTAAATCATCCTTGTCTCACCTATGATGCAATAAATCAAGTATTTAGCATTTATCATAATTTATTGTATTTTACTATTCATCGAAAATTCAAATATTTCATAAAAATACAAAAAATTCACCCTAACCATTTTTAGACACGTAGAATCAAAAAATGAACTCTGTTTTTCAAAAATAATTTTCTACATAAGATAAATTTAATTTTTAATGAAAATCATTATTTAATCTAAAAATATAAACACCTAAAATATTCATCTTTGTTTTTAAGGTGCCTAAATTTATTTATACATTCATGGGTATGGATACCATTCATAAGATTCATATTACTATTCATAAGGGTAATTTACTTTTCATAAGGGTAGGTTACTATTCATAAAGTTAGGTTACTGTTCATAAAAAATTAAGTTAATTCTATCAGACTCTAAATATCATCCTGATTGCAAATGTGAATGTCTGTTTTTCAAAATTCAAAACACAAAATTGTGAAATTTATGTTTAAAGGCTAGGTTATGACTCTCTCTTAAATAACAAAGTGTTGTTTCAAAGAAACTTAGTACGTTATGAAATATATTCTATCTAATGAATAGAATTTATTTAAGAGAAACGTACCATAAAATGTTTGGGGTGTTATATTATTCACTCCTTCAGAAATTTCATACTCCAAATTTTCCATTTACAAAGCCTTTCAAAAATATGTGGGTGGTTCTTCTTTATAACATCCAAAGGTTCCCACATTTCAACCTCCATATTACGGTTTCTCCATAGAACCTTTACTAGATGAGTTGTTTGGTTTCTCAATAACTTCTCCCTTGTGTCAAGAATCCCGATAGGCTCTTCACAGCATGAAAAATCAGGTTCCTGTTCTATTTATTCAAAGGTGAGTACATGCATTGGGTATGACATGTATTTCTTCAACAATGACACATGGAACACATCATGAACTTTGGAGAGACTTGGCAGAATTACTAAATGGTAAGCTATAACTATGATTCTTTCCATAATTTCAAATGTTCCAATGTACATGGGGCTCAGTTTCCCTTTCTTACCAAACCTTAAGACACCCTTCCATAGAGATACTTTCATAAAGACATGATCTCACACTTGGAATTCAAAATCCTTTCTCTGGTTTTCATCATAACTCTTCTACCTACTTCAGGATGATTTAATATGGGTTTGAATTTTCTTTACCTTTATTTCAGTCTCTTTAATAAGTTCTAGGCCTATAAGTTTCCTCTCACTAACTTTGTCCCAACAAGTTGGAGTTCGACATCTTTTCCATATAATGTTTTATATGGAGAAATTTGAATACTAGAATGGAAACTATTTTTGTAGGAAAATTCCACCAAAGTATGGTATTGATGCCACATACCTTGAAAGTCAATATATAATGATCTCAACATGTCTTCCAGTGTTTAAATAGTCCTTTCAGACTGTCTGTCAATTTGGGGGTGATAAGCAGTACTCATATGAAGCTCAGTATCTAAAGCCTTCTAAAGACTTTTCCAAACTTTTGATGCAAAACCAAGGATCTCGATCTGACACAATCGATAGAGGTTCACCATAAAGTCTTACAACTTCATTAATATAAATTATTTCTAGGTGTTCAAGTGGTAAATCCTCTCTTATAGAAAGGAAATGTGCTGATTTTGTTAGACAATCAACAATTACCCATATAACATCATTCCTTGTAAGTGTTCTCGGTAGTCTGGTGAAAAAATCCATCATAATATCATCCGAATTCTACATAGAAATAGGTAGAGGTTTCATCACCACTCTCGGATGTTGTCTCTCTTCCTTCACTTGTTGAAAAACTAGACACCTTGACACATAGTCAGCAATTTCTCGCTTCATATTATCCCACAAAAAATATTCCTTCAGATCTCTATACATATTTGTGCCACCCAGGTGTATAGATAAATTTGAGGTATGAGCATCATCTAATAGTTCCCTTTTTAGCTTAGGTATTGATGGAACACATAAACTCTTCCCAAATTTTAGAACTCCTTCATACACGAAGTCTGCCAATCTCCCATCCTTAACATCATTAATTTTATTGTAAAGATTCTCATCATTAGATTGAGAGCTTTTTATCTTCTCTAGTAGAGATAGTTTACCAATCATTTGAAAGAGGAAATACGTTTCCCTTTCCATAACAATTCCCATATCCATCTTTAGTAGATCCATGAATATAAGATCTCCCTCATTCTTTATTTGGGTCAGGAGTTCGTGATCTTTATTGCTTAATTCATTTTCCACCTTATTTTCCATTCCGGGGTGGTAGTGTATGGAATAATCATAATCTTTGAGTAACTAAATCCATCTCCTTTGCCTCATGTTGAGTTTTTTCTCTGTAAAAATGTATTTCAAACTCTTGTGATCTATTTATATCTCACATATTTCACTATAGATATAATGTCACCACATTTTTAGAGAAAAGGTTACAAATGCTAACTCAAGATCATGATTTGGGAAATTTTGATCATGAGTCTTCAACTACCTTGATGCATCAACAATAAATTTTTCATTTTTCATAAGGATGCAATCCAGTCCATTTTTCGATGCATCACTGTATATAACAAATCCATTATTTCTAGATGTAATATTAAAATTGGAGCACTGACCAATATTATTTTCAATTATTCAAAGAATTATGTATATTATTTCTTCCATACAAACTTAACCCCTTTACGTGTGATCTTGGTTAGTGGTTTAGCCAGTTGGGAGAAATTCTGAACGAAATACCCATAGTAACCTGCTAAGACAATAAAACTGTATAACTCAATTATGTTTTTTGTATAGGGTTGAGCCCATAAGGGGCTTTCAGTGCTAGGGTTTCCTCCGCCGCTGCCTTCATCCTCCCCATGGTGGATTTTCTATAAACTCTTCTAGAATTCTCTGTATCGTGTTTACAGATCACCCTCATGCTGTGGTTTCAAGCTTGGACTCTGTGGAACTTCGGTTCACGATACTTGGGTATAAGACCGGTTTGCGATGAGGTCACTTTGTTCTCTAACTCACTCTTTGGAGCGTTCACATGATCGAGGTTTTTGGTGGCATGGCGTTGTCCTGGTTTGTCAGAGCTTGAGAGATGTGGTCATAATACAAAGGATTTTATGCTTTGAATGTTTGTGGTGGACTTCTCCGGCCGGACTGTTGGTGGCAACGAGATATGATTGGTTGATCTATCGCATCCAGGCATGGTGATGGGTTTTCTATCTCGACCTTTTTTCTTCTTTCCCAATTTTTGATTTGCCTATTGCGGTATATTCGATTTCTGTGTTTTTTGTGTTTGTTTTATTTGGATGATTCTCTCTGGGAGTCTTTTTGTTTTATGTCGTATGACAATTGGCTATGCTCCTCCAACCTTCTAGGATTGATGATTTTCTTGCTGGCTTGTTGGCCCTACATTTCGACTTTGGTCTTGATCGTTCTGAATATGTTTTCCTAGGATTTTCTCTTTGGAAGAACTTGTGATGGTTTGCAGTGGGAAGAACTCGTGACAAAATCAGATGTTATGATGTTGTAGTAGTGTTTTTTCTCATTTGATTAAGTTGTGGCGATCTTTTTTGATGAAGTATAAGCTCCTGTGGTTTTGGGGTTGAGTCTCTTCGACAGTGGAGGGAAGATGGAAGTTATCACACTGGAGTGAATTCTGCTGAAACCGTTGGAAATGACTGGTTTTGAGATTTTTCACTTTTTCATTTGATGGTTTGTACTTTTGCATTTGATGGTTTGTATTTTGGATTTCGGCTTGGACCAGAGTTTCTACAAGGGAATGATTCATATGTCGTTTCAGATTAGGTATCTTTCACTCTGTATGGCTACTCAGATTCAGAAGATTGAGAGGGTATGTCATAGCCATCAGTTCTAGGCCCTTGAATTTTTTTTCATGGGATATCTCACTGAGTATCCATGTTTTGGTGGAGGCTTTCCATAACGATGTTCATGCTGGGGAGGGGCATTTTTAGTAGTCTTGTTTTTGGACCAGGTTATGTTTATGTCTGTATATCTTTGAAGTCATGTGAGGTTTCCCCCTTTCTCCTTAAAAGGGGGTTTATCCAAAAATAAATAAAAATTAAGGCCTTTGGGTCATTCAGTCAGTTAGTTATGTTTGTTGTTATGGGCCGTTCTTGGATTTCCTTTGTCTTCATTGGATCAACTAAGATTGTATCCTTAGAAAAAATATCGCCAAGAAAAGAAAATGATTGAATCCAAAATTCACACTTTCTAAACTTCCCATATAATTAATTAATTCTAAGGGTTTTCAGAATAATCTGCATGTGATTCTCATGGTCTTCATAGATTTTGGAGTATACCAGGATATCATAGATAAATACCACAAAAAAGTCATCGAGATATTCCTTGAAAAATCTAGTCATTAAATCCATGAAAATAAAGGGTGCATTAGTCAGTCCAAAAGGCATCACTTTAAACTTGTAATGCTCATACCTAGTTCAAAATGCTATCTTTGGTATATATTCCTTCCTCACACACAACTGATGATACCCAGATCAGAGGTCAATATTTAAAAAGTATTGTTCTCCCTGAAGTTGATCAAATAAATCATCATTTAGTGTAAGAGGATACTTATTCTTAATTGTAATGTCATTGATTTCCCATTAATCAATTCATAGCCTAATGGATCCATCTTTCTTCTTGACAAAGAGGAAAAGGGATCCCCATGGAGAAACACTAGGTCGAATAAATCCTTTGTCACTCAATTCCTCTAGTTGTTTCTTTATCTCCACTATTTACACATTGGAAATCCTATAGGGAGTCTTTGATATATGTCTTACACCAGGAATCAAATATATAGGTAACTCAACTTCCCGCTCTAGAGGATGTCCAGGTAAATCCTCTGGAAATACATCAATGTAGTCTTGCACTATATGTACATCTTCAATTTGAAGATTTATTTCCTCACCCATAGATATTGGGTTCTCTTCCTCTCCATGAATTTCATTCAGTAGGTCTAATGGGGGTGGATCTAAATAAGAATCATATGGAGAGGTTTCTTCTCTAAAGATAAGGGATTCTACACTATTTTCAAAAATTGTCACTTCCTTCTTCTTGAAATAGATCTTCGCATCATAATTTGATAGCCAATTCATACTATGAATTATATCAAATTCAATCTTTGGTATGGTGATAAGGTTATCAACTAAAGTACATTTATCTGTCATGAGGGGGACTGATCAACATGCCCTTGTTGCAATGATACATCCCCTAGGATTTTTTACAGATAACTCCTTTATTAAATCAAATTGGACACATCTGATTTTCTGTGAAAGTTTGGATGATATAAATGAATGCAATGATCCAGAATCCAATAATTTATTGGCCATGTTTGAGAAAAAAATTAATGTACCTGCCACCACATCATTAGGAACTTCAACCTATGCAGTTCTTATCGCATAAGCTATCCATTTCTCTTGTGGCATTTTCTGAGGAAAGTTTCTTTGTGATTATGAAACTCACTTGAATAGTGTCCCATCTATCTACAATAGTATCATTGAACATCATCGACTTGTTTCTTCCCCTTGTTTTTATTAGACCAATTAACCTTTTCTCCACACTTATAGTAGACTCCCATGACTTTTAAACATTTCCTAGGATGATTCTTTCCACAGTTCTCACTTAATGGGAATTTCTTCATTCCCTTTCTCTTCTTTGGATCTTCAACTTTTCCTTGGTTATCATAGTACCTATTATTATCTTGGTTTCCCTTGAACAAATTTGATCTTGAAAATTCCTTCTCTATTTTTATGGCACTTGATAAAATTTCATCATTTGATGAAAATGTTTGAGTAGCCAGTTCGCTTTGAATACTTGGCTTAAGACATTTAAATAAATGATTAATCTTGTGTTCCAAGTCACGTTCGTAATCTATGGAATACCTGTCTAGTCTTTTGAAGGTATTGTCATACTCTGCGACACTGTCTTCTTCTTTTTTCATTAAGCCAATGAATATCCTCTTAATTTAGGTTCATTTCTCACAAGTGAAATATTTTTCAAATAATATTTACTTAAAATTACTCCATTCCATATCTTCCATTTCTTCTTCATCCGTGGTATTCTAGATAAAGGACCACCATTGATCAACATCTCCCTTGAGACAATATACTGCAAGCACTACCTTTTCATTTTCATTGCATCTTAATGCCATGAATATCTTTTAAAGGGATTTAGATCTATTATTAATCAACCACCAGATTAGAAGTCCCATATAAACATGGGGGATTCTACTACATGAAATGATACAACACAGGTGTGGCATGGTTATTCTTCATAACTTGAGTAATTTTTCCCAATAAGGCTATATGATCTGATCCACTCCAACATTGAATGTGTTGACCTACTCAATGGGGAAATCCATACATTACCAACTTGTATTGATTCCCCTTCTTGCATTAAGCACCGTTTCTAAATAACGGAATACAACAATTAGGTTATGAATCATAATTTATAATCTCAACTAGAAAAGTACTTAGCATAAATTAAAATTTTATGCATAGCTAATCTCATAAAGATGGTTTCTCTGAGGAAATATTTACATTAAAATCCTTCATAATGGATTGTAAAGAAATGTGAATTATCCAAATAATATCCCCTAGGAGTGTCAATACTAAGATTGTAGCAAAACCCATTGTTGTGTACCAGTATACCCTGAGTTATGCTTGAAACTCCTTGTTGGAGTTTTCACTCCTAGGTACATCTATGCCAGAGCCACCTCTATCTGTTTGTATCCAGACATGAATGTACTTTCTAGAGATATCCACATAATATATTCTTTACCAAAATTCCAGGATGTTCTTGTATGTTTTTCCTCAAATACTACCTTAGGGATTTTTTCCTTAATCTATATTTTTTAATCTAGTTTCCATGTTTGCTACTAAGCTCCCTTTGATACCAACTGTAACTCCCAACCCCTCTAAACTAGACCCATTTTATTAATTAATACATTATAATGATTAAAAAGAATTAAATCCTTAAGGAACAATCATTTTAGTAGTCTTGAAGAAACTAGATACATTCATGAAACACATATTAAAATGAGAAAGGTAACCAAGTACAACACATAACAAAAACTAAAAACTACTTCAGCGGAAACTCAATAAGTGATCTCCTCTTCATAACCTGATGAAGGTAAACAAATAAAAGGGATGAGATCAAATTATATGTAAGGGTTCAAAATAGTAGAATCATGAATCAATAATAACTAAATCATAAACAACTTTTCATAGTCAAAATGGAATAGTGAAAAAATGAAAAACAATGCCATTAATAAACAAAGAATGATACTACATCCATAGATTTTGTCATCGTGAAAACCACATGGATAGTAATAACTGATAATGAATAAATAGAATTATTACTATTTGTATGTCATTTACATGGAACATGATACCACTATACCATCGAAATGGTTTACGTTTTTGGGTAGAAACCCACCTGATTTTTGGAAACAAACTCAAAGGGTTTGTCACCAACTGATTGTCTCACGAGACCTGTCTTTGCATCGAGGGGCTATATAGGGCCTCTCCCATAATTACATGTCCAAATAATTCTTTGTAAATAGATTAAATAAAAGAGTAATATGCCTTTACATTATCTGTATAGTATAGAGGATATATATTCATCAACCCTTCCAAAGTTAAAACAACATTCAAAATAAACATCGTTTGTAAAATGGTATACGACTTAAAAAATAATCATATACATGATATAAGAATATGGATATTTAATATAAGTATAATTTCAAATTCTCAAATGGTCAGTAGGTACCCCACATAAGAATTATTAGGTGCAAAATATAAAGTAAGTCACAACAAAATGGAAAATTGAGACAAATCCCATTACCACATTATAATCAATCTTTTCATGTGACCAAGAAATAATAATAATCAAATGAATATTTGAATAAAATTAACATAAAGAGTATCATGATATTATATAATTAATTATAGTACACATATAACACATATATGAAATAAGAGGCGAACAATGGAAATCCCATGAAATTGAAAGTGAGATAAGAAACCCCTCACAAATATTCGGCATGGAAATGGGTGTTCTTGTGAGGGATTAATGAGAGGTAAAGGGGTATATCATCATTTAAATATCATAAGGGTAGTATAGGGGAGGTTTTAAAACATACTCCCATCATTAGGAATTATAGATAAAAGGACACAATATAGGGGGAATTCTTAAAGAAAATTGAGAGAGAGGATCCCTTACCTTATGCTCGATGGTGTTCTTGATTGTTATTAACAACCTGAATAATAAAATTTAGCTTCATTAATTATTATTTATAGAGCCTCATAAAAATTTAATTTATATTTTATAACCATATTAGGTTTATTCATTCAGTTTTTGACGGGTTTAAGAGATTCAATTTTATTGTTTTGGAAGCATTTTCTTCCTTGGTTTTCATAATTCATTAACTTGTATTAATGAATGGAAGTTCATTTGAAATTTTGTTAAAAATAATTTTTTTAATATATATTAATAGTGAAATTAAATGGATATAAATTATCTTATAATGATTTTTGTGATATACGATGAGGATGACTCATTCGATAAGTTAATGATAAACACTTGGATTTAGCTTGGCGGTTTTGTAGATAATGAACTTGTTTTATATTATTATTCCATATTACGAGTGTGTAAGGATTCAAGAACCTTAAAAAAGATATATTAGATATATTAGGATCTAGTTAAACCATTAAAAAGTTTTCATGACTGGTTTTGAAGATATTAATGTAAATTGAGAACTCGTCTTCCTTGAGTGTGATAAATTAACACATCTTGAAAGGTGTTAGAATTTATAGTATAAAAGGAGGGGAAAAAGAGAGATGATGATGAAATATTCCATTAGAATAAGGAAAATATAGTCCATGTAAGGTACTATAATTATCATGGAATTTGGATGAAGTTAGGTGAAAATAGAGAACAAAATAATGGAACTTGTAAAAGAAATTGATTGAAAAAGAGAGGTTCACCTCTTGAGTACTCCTCCTTGAGAAACTCCTTAAGAACATTGTTTTTGGAATTTTGGTGAGACCTAAAGGCCTTGGATGTTGGGATAGGTCTTGGAAAGAGTATTTGTTTGAATTTAGGCAATGTGTGAAGCTTGAGTGGTGTGGGAGGAAGAGGGGGGTATGGGTGGTTTAAATAGTGGAGGGGAGAAGGGATTTTACATTATTTTAATTCTTATTTTAATATTTTTGATCAAGACTATGAATAGTCTTGATTCATGTGATCCCAAATAGTAATAATGGAATGTGAGTTCAAACTAAGTGGGATTAAATCATCCTCATATCACCTATGATGAAGTAAATCAAGTATTTAACATTTATCATAATTTATTGTATTTTACTATTCATAAAAAATTCTAGTATTTTATAAAAATCCAAAAATTCACCCTAACCATTTTTCGAAATGTAAAATACAAAAATGAACTCCATTTTTCAAAAATAATTTTCTAAATATGATAAATTTAATTTTTAATAAAAATCATTATTTAATCAAAAAATATAAACACGTAAAATATTACTCTTCATTTTTAAGGTCCCTATATTTATTTATACATTCATGTGTATGGATAAAATTCATAAGAGTAATATTACTATTCATAAGGGTAGGTTAATATTTATAAGGGTAAGTTACTATTCATAAGGGTATGTTACTATTCAACGCAAATTCATTTAATTCTATCAGACTCTAAATATCATCCTAATCGCAACTGTGAATGTTTGTTTTTCAAAATTCAAAAACAAAAAAGTATAAAATTTATGTTTAAAGGAAAGGTTAGGACTATCGCTTAAATGACCAAGTGTTTTTTCAAAGAAACTCAGTGCTTTATGAAATATAGGTTATCTAATGAATATAATGTATTTAAGAGAAACATAACATAAAATGTTTGGGGTGTTATAATTGGTAAGTGTTATAAATATACATAATCTTAGAGAGATAAAAGAATTTAGGTTTAGATCTTGAGGGTTGATCTCAAGAAATTGATAAAAGTTGTTATTATATTGATAAATTGGATTCTTCAAGATTGGATAAACTCATTGTAAGATATTTATTTTATCTAATTTATCTCTTATGAAGATCAATAAAATAATTATTGTTTAATAAAATGGGATAAGCTATTTTTGATGCACATAGTCATGATTTATTCAGTTCTATAACATGCTTTAAGGGGTGACTTAAAATGGATTATTCTGGTTAGAGGATTTATCCAATTGTCATATATGGAAATTTTCTAACAATATGATTGAATTCTAAGAACATTTACCTAATATTCTCAGAGTTTTGGGAATATATATGAACTAGGTATATGATTTGTAGTTTATAATGTACTTTATAGATAGTACATATAGGTAAATGTTCAAACCACAAGAAGAAAAGTCATTTCAAATTTTTGAAAATGTTTCTTCAAGAATACAATCAAGGTCATTGGGAACTAAGGTTTTTATGAAATAAGATTAATAATTCAATATTATTGTATTATATAAGATATACCAAAAAGAGTTTGTAAAACTCAATAGAATTTCTATGTTAGGTGTGGATGTTATATAAATTATTTTTCATAATTTGAATGGTATGTGATATTGAATTTATATTTTAAAAAGCGTTGTAAAAATATTGGTGTTCTAAATCAATGGAAGAATTTATTAAGCTTGCAGTTCATATTCATGAGATGAAGTGAATAGTTACTACATCAAGGATTTTAATGTAAAGGATTTTATCAAGATAAAATGAATCTAAATAGAAGATATGTATATTCATCTAATTTATATTATGTGATAATATAATATGTTCAATAACAAGGATTTTTTATGAACAAAATGTGATGATTAATTTAACACATGGTTTATAATTCATTGGGTTCTATAACATGTTCATAGTTGAAGATATGGATAAAAGTTTATGTTAATGATAAAAGTGCTTATCTATATATTTTTCAAAAATATAAGGTAATGTCCACCCTCCTCACATCGGTGGTATATTATAACATATTATTATTTTAAAAATTAAATTTTCCAAATACCAAGAATATCATATATGATATGGAAGAAGAGGTTTATTTTTCAAATGTTAATACTAAAAATGAAATAAATATTATTTCTAAATAAAAAAGGTTCGTGTAGCAAATAAATATAGTATAAAAATAATATAATGACTAAGAGGCTAATGGGAGTATGTTTGGACTTAAAGAAGTTCAAATTTAATGAATAAAGGATTATGAAAATTTAAATTTAAATTGATTTCCACTCAATATCTTAAAGAGTTTAGGATATGAGATGATATATAAAATTTAAGTGTTTCATTTAGTTATCATTTAAAAATATAAAATCATTATTTCATAAATTTTTTTACTAGTATAAGATTAAAGTGTTTTTCATTCAATATCTGAAAATAAATTATGATATGTGATGATAAATAAAAAACGTAAAGAGTTACATTTAGTCATAAAAAAAAGTAGAAGACACTATTTTTAAGTATTTTACTAGTAAAAAATGAAATTTGAATTACAATTGATATACGAAAAGCATTTAGGGTATGAAGACAAAGAAAAATGTAAATAGTTACATTATTTACCATAACATAGTTTTTTTAAATTTTTCCTAAAAGAGTTTAAAATTATTGGTAAAAAATAATGTAATAAGTTACATTATTTTCTATATTGTAAATAACCGTAAATTTCAAGAAAATTTTTTTCTTAATTTTCTTTGGAATTTTACAAGAACGCAGTTTCTGACGACGCCTGATTCCGAGGCCCGGTGTTCCCGGAATCAATTTCCGAAGTTTGGCTCGGGTAGATTCAGTGAACGAACGAAGTCGGGCCACGACGAAGGGGCGCGACGCCAGCGCGCCGCGCCAAAGAACCACGAAGACAGCGCATTTCGTTTTTGATGTGCGGATTGACGGGCGACGACAAACGAGGCCGCAAGGTAATTTTGAGGCCTCCGCAGTGAAGGTCGGGTCTTGGGAGGACCATAGGCGAAGATGGCAGGAGAAAAGGACCACCGGAGCGCGTCCAGTGGTCTGCGGAAGGCGGCGGTAGCGCGCCGCTGGAAGTTGCCGGCGGTGGTTGCCGCCGGCGTCAATCAGCGGCGAAGGGGGGGGGGGGGGGGGGGCGCACCCCCGCCGCTCCGCGGCGACCGCCCGGCCGCGGCCGGCCGGTCGGGCCGGACCAAGACGGACCGGGCCGGGCCCAGCCGGGTTGGACCCGGGTCAGGTCGACCCGGTTCGGGCCGACCCAGGGGGGGGGTCGGGCCGGGTCGGCCCGGGCCCAGACCTCCGTTTTTGGACCACTTTCGGTCAAATGACCATATCTTGAGCTGTAGACCTCAGAATGACGCGCCGTCAGCGGCAACACGATCCTTGGATCGAGACGGTCGTTTCGGTATATTACACTAAAGGTTTCAGAGAAATTTGGGTTCGGCCGGGTTGGTTTGTACACGAAACCAACTGGGCCCTCGGAGCGGAAACGCTCGTAACTTGAGTTCCGGACGTCCGAATGATGTGCCGTTGACTTTGTTGAATTCCTCTTGATGAGACGGAACTTTTGGAATACTTCTCCAGAGTTTTGGTTGCTGTTGGATAGTGTCCGGGTTGGATTGTACCCGAAATCCAACCGAGCCCTTGGAACGTAAAAGCTGTTAACTTTCAGACCAGACGTCCGTTTGACGAACCGTCAGCGGCGTTGGTGATGTCGTTGAGAAACGGTCCCTATGAGTATACCCTATGAGAGTTCGGGGTACAATTGAGATACGTCCGGGATTGGTTCACTCACGAAACCAACCGGGCCCCTGGGACGAAAAGGCTAATAACTCACAGACCGGGCGTCCGATTGACGCGCCGTCTGTTGCGTTGAGAACCCTATGACGAGGCAGTCCTTTGAGATACTTCTTTGTGGGACTTTGAGATACTTGGAGTATCGACCTGTAGGTCATGGAGCGGACCCTCCTAGAGACGAGCGTGCGGAGTACAAAGACCGTGTAACCGGCTGTGACCTGACGACTGCTTGACCGATCGACTCGATGAGTTTCGAATAGCCCAGTGGGGAGCGCTTGGTTGTAGCGGAAGACCTACGGCGGAGGAGCGCTTGGTTGTAGCGGCAGACCCGCGGTACTCAACAGAAGGAGTACCTCAGGCGGCTATGAGGGGGAGCGCTTGGTTGTAGCGACAAACCCACGGCGGAGGAGCGCTTGGTTGTAGCGGCAGACCCGCGGTACTCAACAGAAGGAGTTCCTCTAGAGGCTATGGTGGGAAGTGCTTGGTTGTAGCAGCAGACCCACAGTACTCGACAGGAGGAGTACCTCAGCAGTCTTAGGTTAGTGAGCAGTACCTCAGAGTCGTGACAGGACCACTGTACACTCCAGAGGCGGGGCTCTTCAGCAGTTATGGTTTCGATAATGAAAATTCTGGTTTGAGCTGAGTCTTTTGACCTTTGTGTTATCTCATGATTGAGATGGGTCACTTGATAACTTGGGTATATGTTTGGGCATATACCTGGGTAGTGGTTATCCGTTGATTTCATAATCTTGGTGTTTTCCTCATGATTGAGATACATTTCTTGATAACTTAGGTATATGTATGGGCATATACCTAAGTAGAGGTTATATGTTGAGATCTTCTTTGTGGTTATCCTTGTTGGTTTTAGTGAGCCCTTGAGGGTCTCGGGGTCCCTACTGAGTATCGTTATACTCACCCCTGCATGGGCTATGCCCGCACCTCATTGTGTTGGTTGCAGATGACGGGCAGTGCTGACGGAGGCTGAGTGTTCGAGGACTGGATGGTACCCAGAGGTGGACTACACGACGAGTCATTACCCGGAGGTAGACTTCATGGCGAGACGACACTCATAGTAGGTTGACGGGAAAGAGCGTTGTGGAGGCTATCTGTACCTACCCTTCAGGTAGGATCCGTGGTGGACGATCCAGGAGCTGCGCCATCTGTACCTACCCTTCAGGTAGGATCTGAGGAGGACGACCCAGGAGCCGCTTCTGTCCCTCCAGCTGTTGTCTTTTTCTATTGTACTTGTTCAGTTGTAGTTTTACTTTCAGTTGGGTTTGTATTCTGGCCCATTTACTTTTCAGCACTTTCTTCTGTACTTAGTGTTTTACTTCCGCTTGTACTCTGTGGTGTTTTGTTTACTTTTATAAAGGCAATTACTTCCCTATTATCAGGATTTACGCCTTTGGTGCTAGTCGCCAAACCCTGGCCTATGGAAGGCGGGCTTGGGATAGTCACAGCACGGGCCCCAAGGACGGGTCGTGACAAATGGTATCAGAGGAGTCGGTTCTACTGCAGAACTTATAACTCTGATATTTTCTTTCTGTGAAGCAGTGGTGTTAAGGGTACCGAGTGTGGTCTTCAGTTCAGGGAGTCCAGTGTTGGTGCGGGCGACCGACGTATCCATACACCAGGACCCTGACAACTGAATTCCGACTTTGTGCACGAAAACACTGATTGCATGTGTGTTTTCCAGAAGTTTTATTTAAATATCAGCTCAAACCAGGTCAGCTCACCAGGTATAATCGTTTGACCGTGTCACGTTGTTTCTTTCAGGATGCCTTTTCTCGGACGACTAGCTAGAGCCCAGAGGGATGTGCGTGCTGACAGCCTGTCGAGCGACGAGGCTTTGGTACATGGCACTCTTGCAGTTGAGGCACTAGCGGTACTACCATACGTTGGGCCACTGATGCCACCAGCCCCAGCAGTAGGCGATGCACGCCACTTGAGCGCACTACACGAGTTCCAGCGCCAGAGAACACCCAGTTTCCGGGGAGAGATGGACCCGAAGGCGACTAAGGATTGGCTGGAGGCTGTGGTGAGAGTCTTCAGGCTATTGGGGATGCTGGCAGACCTCATGGTGATCTTTTCTGCCAGCCTTCTTCAGGCAGCAGCAGGCAGGTGGTGGAGCCACTTGTTCCAGTTTTGCAACAGGATGGCCTTCACATGGGAAGACTTCGAGACCTTCTTCAGGGTGGAGTTTGTGCCAGTAGATCTACACCCCGAGCGTGTAGAGGAGCTTCTGCCTTTGCCGCAGGGTTTTCGATCAGTAGCCGAGTCATCTGTGGGCAGTAGACAGATGATGCAGAGGTCCAAGAGGGCCAGAGCCAGCCGTACAAGGAGCAGGAAGTGTTATGAATGCGGCGGAAAGGGTCACCTGGAACGTGACTGTCCGACTCCTCGCACAATCGATCCACAGGTGTTGGAGGAGCCATCGAGGCAGAAGCAGCGACGAGTGCTTGAGCAACAACCGAGCAGTGGACAAGGCAGTAGAGCTCCGGGAGCAGGTGGACAGGAGCGGAACTAGTGGATACGTCCCTTGTACTTGTAGTTCCATGTTGTGGTTGTATTCGTGTCTTTGTACTATGAGCTGCAATAATAAAAAGACACTTCTTTGTGATGTCTGCTTCCCTGTCCTTTTGTTTGGTTGATACTGAGTGGTCCTGGTTAAGACTGTTGACCTGACCCTCACATTCGAGATTCCTACTGAAGGAGACCCAGTGACCTCACACTGATGCCAACAGTGTGACTCGACCCTTGGAGGCGAGAGTGACAGTTGGATCTCTTAGTAATTACGTCGAGGCCTTACGACGTCATCCATGGCATGAATGCACCCTTCATGTCAGGATTGACTGTATTAGGAAATGGGCGTGGTTGATCCAGGGGGATGAGACCGGGTTTCTCTTTTCGACAAAGGAGAAATTTGGGCAGATCTTCCAGATCGTAGGAAAAGAAGGTGCAGATCATCTAGGAGCGGATGAAGACTGCACAGTGCAGTAAGAAACAGGAAACCGGCGCCAGTCTTGGAGACTCGGGCATGATAAATGTTTCCATAAGAGGAATCTTAAAGTTGAGATGAGTCTGCGAAGCAGTAGAAATGGAGGCAGAGCTAGGAGAGAAACATGAGGTGGTGTACGTCTTAACATGTTACAACCACCCGCCTTAGTTATCCCCGCCAGGCTCAGGGAGATGGAGGGCGGAGGAAGAGTTCGGTTGCATGCGGTCAAGGAGTGTGACCCAATGGCTCTAAAAAAATGATTCAAGGGACTGTCTGTGTCCACTACTATCTATTTTAGTAACATACTTCGATATGAATCATTCCTCTCTTTCACAAATCTTATCCCAGACCTAGAGTTTCTGGTAAGCCATGGACTTGACCCTCACGTTTGGAGATACCTTGGGAGGAGACTCGATAATCACACTTACACCGACGGTGTGGTCAGACCCTCAAGGTGAGAGTTTCGGTTGGAATCTCTTGGTGGCAGCGTCGAGGCCTTACGAAGTTGGTTTGAGTATGGACTGGGCAATCACAGTTCATACAAAAATTGACGGTATTAGGCAAAAAGTTTGTGGTTTAACTACGGCGACGGGATGGGTTTTCCTTGGTCGGCGAAAAGGAAACCCCAAGCAGCACAGGATAATCTCATGCTTAGGAGGGTGCGACCGATCACTCTTGAGTTAGTCAACCTTTCCCTCGTGGTAGCAGTCATTTTGAGTTTCAGTTCTAACAGGAATTGGAGGCCTCATGAGTTTGAGGATGACGATCACGTCCTTATACGGGTCACACCTCGACGAGGTTTACAGAGATGTGGCCAAGATGGAAAGTTATCTCCGAGGTTCAACGGACCTTTCTAGGTCCTCAGCTGGGTAGGCGGGGTGGTTTACCGCTTGACCCATCCACCTCAGTTGCACCAGGTGCACGACGACATCCATGTATCTCAACTGAGGAGATACGTGCTCGACCCTTCGCATATCATCGACCATGAGGAGCAGGACGATGGCGATGAGGTGACTTCCATGGAGGTTCCTGTGGGGATCGAGGATCGACAGGAGCAGATCCTAGGAGGATGGTCGATTCCTCTTGTGCACTTTATTTGGCGGCACGGGAACCTCCAGGTGAGCACATGGGAGCGGAAGGCTCAGATGCGTGCTCAGTACCGCTTTTGTAACCCTAGTTTGTGTTAAAGCTTTACAAGGACATAAAGCCCTGAGGTGGGAGTAATGTAAAGACCCGTAAATTTCAAGGAAATTTTTTTGTTAATTTTCTTTGGAATTTTACAAGAACGCAGTTTCTGACGGCGCCTGATTCCGAGGCCCAGTGTGCCCGGAATCAATTTCCGAAGTTTGGCTCGGGCACGTTCAGTGAACGAACGAGCGGGTTTTTCTAACTTTTGAATCGGTGCTCGGAATCAAATTACGAGGGCACCGATGGAATCACAACGCCGTTATTTTCTTAGAAATGCCTCTTTCGGAGTTGCGTTTTCTCGGTTGTGATTTTTAATTTTTGGGGTTTAAGTTAAGAAATAAAATAAAGTTGTACAACAATTTTATTTCATTTCACTTAAAGCCTCTTAAAGACCACTTTAAGATACTTAAGCTGGGTTGAAACGGATAGGGTGCAATTCAAAATAACCTACCCACTTGGTAGGATATTTGTGAGGTGGGACCCACACGAGCCCCACCGTTTCTTTTCTTCTTAAGTAACGCACCCGCACCCCCTATTAAACGAAGTCAACCGACACATTTCCTTAATTTCTTAACGCCTATATTTAATTGGGAAGTTAAGTTTTACAATTAATTCTTTGAAATTAATTGTGAGGGTTACGTCGTTTGAATTTTGAAATCGTTGGCGGAAAGCAATAAAATAAGGCCTTAGCCTCATTTTATTTTTGGGTTGGGAAGCGTTGCGCTGAGTTTTCCTCTCCTCCTCCTCCTTCACGAAGAACGCGAAGAACGCACCACCTCTGACGAAGAACGCTCGTTTTACTTCCACGGAATTTTTCCCCTTCTGCGGCGAGACTCTTCAACGGATCTTCTTCTTCCCCTTCATCGTCAACGGATCGACGAACATGCTCGGAAACGGAATCGGGTAGCGAGCGACGACGGCTTCGCCTTCCCTCGAGTCGGACAAACGCCGAAGTTCCCCTTCGACGTTGTCATCCTCGCGACGCCATACCGTGACGAACCTCGAACGACGACACCTCCTTCCAATCAACTTATACCCAAGGTAGGGAATTGTTTATGAAATATAAAAGAACCCCATGCTACTTCTAAATCAAAGAACGCGAATCAAATAAACATTAATTTGATTCACGAATATTATGTTGCGGGTGGGGATTTTATTTTGGTATTCTCTTATCTTTTGAGAAAAGAACGACGAGCGCGGACCAACCAATTCCGGGTTGATCCGCGGATCATTCGTACATGTGAATCGATGTAGGGGTTTAATTTTATTTATTTTGTCCATGAATACCAACTTGACGATATTCATGGTTTTAAAACCAATTGTTATCGAATAACGCGAGGGGGCCGGACCGCACAAACACGACCGACCCTCCTTTTTTTTATGTTGGTTCCTTTGTGGATTGAAATGGGAATGGCGCGGGCAGTCGCATCGCGCGGAAACATGCGACAAGGAACACGCGGCGCCGTCGCGCCGCGTCGTGAAAAACAAACAAGGGCGTGACGCCATCGCACCGCATCAGAGAAACCTGAAGACACCCGCGGTCGGAGTCGGGCCACGATGAAGGGGCACGACGCCAGCGTGCCGCGCCAAAGAACCACGAAGACGACACATTTTGTTTTTGACGTGCGGATTGATGGGTGACGACAAACGAGGCCGCAAGGTAATTTTGAGGCATTTTTAGTGAAGGTCGGGTCCCGGGAGGACCATAGGCGAAGACGGTAGGAGAAACGGACCACCAAAGCGCGGCTGGTGGTCGGCGGAAGGCCGTGGCAGTGGCGCGCCGTCGGAAGTTGCCAGCGATGGTTGCCGCCGGCGTCAATCAGTGGCGAAGGGGGGGGGGGGCACCCCCGCTGCTCCGCGGCGACCGCCCGGCCGCGGACGGCCGGTCAGGCCAGACCGGACCGAGCTGGACCGGGTCGGGCTGGGCAGGGCCCAGCCGGGTCGGACCCGGGTCCGGTCGACCCAGTTCGGGCCGACCCAGGGGGGGTCAGCCCGGGTCGGCCCGGGCCCAGACCCCCGTTTTCGGACCACTTTTTGTCAAATGCCCATATCTTGAGCTGTAGACCTCCGAATGACACGCCGTCAGCAGAAACGCGATCCATGGATCGAGGCGGTCGTTTTGGTATATTACACGCAAGGTTTCAGAGAACTTTGGCTTCGTCCGGGTTGGTTCGTACACGAAACCAACCGGGCCCTCGGAGCGGAAACACTCATAACTTGAGTTCTGGACATCCGAATGACGTGCCGTTGACTTAGTTGAATTCCTCTTGATGAGACAGAACTTTTGGCATACTTAGCCCGAGTTTTGGTTGCTGTTGGATAGTGGCCGGGTTGGATTGTACCCGAAATCCAACCGGGCCCTTGTAACGGAAAAACTGTTAACTTTCAGACCAGACGTCCGTTTGACGAACCGTCAGCGGCGTTGGTGATCTCGTTGAGAAATGGTCCCTATGAGTATACCCTATGAGAGTTCAGGGTACAGTTGAGATACGGCCGGGATTGGTTCGCTCACGAAACCAACCGGGCCCGTGGGACGAAAAGGCTAATAACTCACAGACCGAGCGTCCGATTGACGCGCCATCTGTTGCGTTTGTTGGGTCGGAACAAAACAGGGAATGATGGCAAGAGGGGGGGTGAATTGCCTTTTAAAAAAAAGGATGAAAAATTAAAAATCAAAGTAAAGAACAGCGGAAATAAAGAGGCAATCACACAAGAAATTGATAACGGAGTTCGGCCAAAACCCGGCCTACGTCTCCGCTCCCAACTCAACCGTTGAGAGATTCCTGCCGCTTGCTTTTCAATGGTTTTAGCAAGAAACCCACTAGGCTTTGAGGTAGCACTAGGACCTATTACAGCTTGCTTTTATTGGTTTAGCAAGAACCCACTTGCTTTTGATGGTTGAGCAAGAACCCACTAGCCTTTTTAACGGGTGAAGGCTAGCTCACCGTGACACAAGCCTTTTAAAAGGGAAGGCTTGAAGAAACCTCTTCACACCTTAATGGTGATGTGAAACCCAAAAGAAAGGGGGATGAGAAAAGGTGTTGGGGTTTGTAGGCACAAACCCAATTTTAAAGCTCAATAAAAAGTAAAACAATAAAACCCGTATTTTGAGAAGCCTTGGGCGCCTTTGATTGGATGGAGATGTTGAAGGCCGCTTCCAAGCTTCTATGGTGGTGCTCCTTGGATGTGGAATTGGATTGGAGCAGTTGTGGTTCCCTTGGAGCAATCCGCCGGAGGTTTGCCAAATGAGGAGAATTGTGTTCGTTGGCTTCACAATGCTTAATTATGGTCCGGCTATAGTTCCGGGGCTTCAAGGTCCTTTATTTATAGAGGGGGAACCCTCATATGGCCGTTGGAGGCCTTTGGAGCCGTTGGAAAGGCTTTCAGAGCCGTTGGGAGGCAAGTGGAGCAGCCTGGTCAAAGCTCCAACGGCTAGTTTGACTGGATCCACCGGCTGGCCGGTACAGTCCCACCGGCTGGCCGGTGTGTGCAAAAAGGCATAGGATTCTTGTCCAGGGGCCACCGGCTGACCGGTACATCTCCACCGGCTGGTCGGTGCCTTGGTAGAGAAGAAGAGTCTTGATCCAGGCTCCACCGGTCGACCGGTGAGGAGCCACCGGCTGGCCGGTGGCAAGACAGTAGCAAATACTATTTGAGCTGGGTGCCACAGGTCGACCGGTGGCAGAGCCACCGGTCGACCGGTGGGAAGGCAGTAGCTTCCACTGTTTGGTCTGGATGCCACCGGCTGGCCGGTGGTGAAGCCACCGGTCGGCCGGTGGACTGAATTTCAGTCCATTTCTGCCTCTTCCTTGGTCAACTTCTTGGCAATCAAATGCCTATCAACACAAACACTTAAAACACAATGTTAAACACATATGAAAGTGATTGTGATCATGAAAATCAAAGAGTGTGGGGTACAACAATCTCCCCCTATTTTGATGATCACAATCACTTATCTAAGCAAAGTAAAAACTTAAATGAAAGGCATGCTTTAAATGAAAAATTGAAAATAGATACTAAGCATGAGAGAAAAGATTCTCCCCCAATCAATCAAAAAATTTAGGAAGAGGCAGAAATGGACTGAAATTCAGTCCACCGGCCGACCGGTGGCTTCACCACCGGCCAGCCGGTGGCATCCAGACCAAACAGTGGAAGCTACTGCCTTCCCACCGGTCGACCGGTGGCTCTGCCACCGGTCGACCTGTGGCACCCAGCTCAAATAGTATTTGCTACTGTCTTGCCACCGGCCAGCCGGTGGCTCCTCACCGGTCGACCGGTGGAGCCTGGATCAAGACTCTTCTTCTCTACCAAGGCACCGACCAGCCGGTGGAGATGTACCGGTCAGCCGGTGGCCCCTGGACAAGAATCCTATGCCTTTTTGCACACACCGGCCAGCCGGTGGGACTGTACCGGCCAGCCGGTGGATCCAGTCAAACTAGCCGTTGGAGCTTTGACCAGGCTGCTCCACTTGCCTCCCAACGGCTCTGAAAGCCTTTCCAACGGCTCCAAAGGCCTCCAACGGCCATATGAGGGTTCCCCCTCTATAAATAAAGGACCTTGAAGCCCCGGAACTATAGCCGGACCATAATTAAGCATTGTGAAGCCAACGAACACAATTCTCCTCATTTGGCAAACCTCCGGCGGATTGCTCCAAGGGAACCACAACTGCTCCAATCCAATTCCACATCCAAGGAGCACCACCATAGAAGCTTGGAAGCGGCCTTCAACATCTCCATCCAATCAAAGGCGCCCAAGGCTTCTCAAAATACGGGTTTTATTGTTTTACTTTTTATTGAGCTTTAAAATTGGGTTTGTGCCTACAAACCCCAACACCTTTTCTCATCCCCCTTTCTTTTGGGTTTCACATCACCATTAAGGTGTGAAGAGGTTTCTTCAAGCCTTACCTTTTAAAAGGCTTGTGTCACGGTGAGCTAGCCTTCACCCGTTAAAAAGGCTAGTGGGTTCTTGCTCAACCATCAAAAGCAAGTGGGTTCTTGCTAAACCAATAAAAGCAAGCTGTAATAGGTCCTAGTGCTACCTCAAAGCCTAGTGGGTTTCTTGCTAAAACCATTGAAAAGCAAGCGGCAGGAATCTCTCAACGGTTGAGTTGGGAGCGGAGACGTAGGCCGGGTTTTGGCCGAACTCCGTTATCAATTTCTTGTGTGATTGCCTCTTTATTTCCGCTGTTCTTTACTTTGATTTTTAATTTTTCATCCTTTTTTTTAAAAGGCAATTCACCCCCCCTCTTGCCATCATTCCCTGTTTTGTTCCGACCCAACAATTGGTATCAGAGGACGTATTTGAATAATTCCCTAACCGGTTTCAAATTAAAGATCCTATTTTTTTGATGGCTTCTACCGCTTCTTCCTCTCAATCCCCCGAAGGATTTTCTTTGGATCGTGCTCCATTCTTTGATGGAACCGATTATAGTTTTTGGAAAACCCGCATGGCCACATTTCTTAAAAGTATTGGCTATCCAATTTATAAAATTGTTATGCATGGTTTTACGCTCTCTTCTCCCGATGAGTCTAAGTGGACCACCATAGATATTAAGAATTTCGAGCTTGATGGCAAAGCCATGAATGCTCTACATTGTGGGCTAGACCGAAATGTATTTAATTGTATTTCTTCTTGCACTACTTCTTATGATCTTTGGAAATTGTTAGAACTAACCCATGAAGGTACTAGCAAGGCTCCAAAGCAAGAATCCGATCAAAAGCTAGAACCCGATGCAAAATCCGTGCCCGTTTGCCCACCTCACAAGAAAAGGGCCAAGAAGAAGAAGAAGAAGGCTTCAAAGGCAACATGGAGTGATAGCTCCACCTCTTCATTCTCCTCCTTCTCCTCGAGCGACCAAGGTAAAAAATGCCTAATGGCAAATCATGAGGTATCATCTTCCGACTCTTCTTCCTCCTCTAGTTCTTCTAATTCCTTAAATCATTTGTCATATGAAGAACTCTCACATGCTAGAGATCAATTAGAAAAAGGTTTTCATGAACTTTCTTCAAAATTTGTTTCTTTGAAAAAATCTTTCAAAAAACTCTCCTCCGAAAAAGAACAACTTCTCAAAGAGAAGGAGGAACTCTCCCGAAAAATCCAAAATTTTCCAAATGTTGATTCTATGGAATCAACCATCAAAGATTTAAAAGATTCCCTAGCCAAGTTCACCCAAGGTGAACAAAATTTGTCCAAACTCTTAGGTTCCCAACGAATATCTAGAACCACCCAAGGGCTAGGATATACCAACCAAGCTTCCTCCTCCCATGCACCCACTGTTTTTGTAAGGGGGAGCTCTAGTTTTAAATTTTGCAATTATTGTAAAAAACCCGGGCACCTCATTTATGAGTGTGATTGCAAAAATGCCCGGTACGGTCAACCCAAAAGTTTTTTCTTTTCCGATGAATTTTATAGGAGAAGACCCGCCATGAGACAAGTATGGATTGAAAAATCTCTTCTAGCGAGTCTCTCCGGGCCTAAAATCATCTCTTTTCAAAATTCCTCTCCCCGGTGATTCATTGTTTTTATTTAGGGGGAGTTAGGCCTTTTTGTGAATTCAAACTTTCAATTTCAACACTTGGTTTCAATTTTCTCAATTCAAAACTTTCCTATTAAATTTTCATTTCTAAATTTCCAACAGTTGGTATCGAATATTCATTTTTGATTCAAAAATTTCAAAAATTTCACTTGGTTTCAAATTTCAAAATTCAATTGGTTTTTGATTCAAAACATTCAATTCAAACTGTTATTCAATTTTCATTTCAAAATTTTCAAAATTTTCAACAATTGATATCATTTTCAATTGATTTAAAATCTTGTTTTTCAAATACTTCCCTCAATCAAGTTTTATGCCCCATTCTATTTTGATAATCACAAAGGGGGAGAAATTTTTTGATTGATTGGGGGAGAATCTTTTCTCTCATGCTTAGTATCTATTTTCAATTTTTCATTTAAAGCATGCCTTTCATTTAAGTTTTTACTTTGCTTAGATAAGTGATTGTGATCATCAAAATAGGGGGAGATTGTTGTACCCCACACTCTTTGATTTTCATGATCACAATCACTTTCATATGTGTTTAACATTGTGTTTTAAGTGTTTGTGTTGATAGGCATTTGATTGCCAAGAAGTTGACCAAGGAAGAGGCAGAAATGGACTGAAATTCAGTCCACCGGCCGACCGGTGGCTTCACCACCGGCCAGCCGGTGGCATCCAGACCAAACAGTGGAAGCTACTGCCTTCCCACCGGTCGACCGGTGGCTCTGCCACCGGTCGACCTGTGGCACCCAGCTCAAATAGTATTTGCTACTGTCTTGCCACCGGCCAGCCGGTGGCTCCTCACCGGTCGACCGGTGGAGCCTGGATCAAGACTCTTCTTCTCTACCAAGGCACCGACCAGCCGGTGGAGATGTACCGGTCAGCCGGTGGCCCCTGGACAAGAATCCTATGCCTTTTTGCACACACCGGCCAGCCGGTGGGACTGTACCGGCCAGCCGGTGGATCCAGTCAAACTAGCCGTTGGAGCTTTGACCAGGCTGCTCCACTTGCCTCCCAACGGCTCTGAAAGCCTTTCCAACGGCTCCAAAGGCCTCCAACGGCCATATGAGGGTTCCCCCTCTATAAATAAAGGACCTTGAAGCCCCGGAACTATAGCCAGACCATAATTAAGCATTGTGAAGCCAACAAACACAATTCTCCTCATTTGGCAAACCTCCGGCGGATTGCTCCAAGGGAACCACAACTGCTCCAATCCAATTCCACATCCAAGGAGCACCACCATAGAAGCTTGGAAGCGGCCTTCAACATCTCCATCCAATCAAAGGCGCCCAAGGCTTCTCAAAATACGGGTTTTATTGTTTTACTTTTTATTGAGCTTTAAAATTGGGTTTGTGCCTACAAACCCCAACACCTTTTCTCATCCCCCTTTCTTTTGGGTTTCACATCACCATTAAGGTGTGAAGAGGTTTCTTCAAGCCTTCCCTTTTAAAAGGCTTGTGTCACGGTGAGCTAGCCTTCACCCGTTAAAAAGGCTAGTGGGTTCTTGCTCAACCATCAAAAGCAAGTGGGTTCTTGCTAAACCAATAAAAGCAAGCTGTAATAGGTCCTAGTGCTACCTCAAAGCCTAGTGGGTTTCTTGCTAAAACCATTGAAAAGCAAGCGGCAGGAATCTCTCAACGGTTGAGTTGGGAGCGGAGACGTAGGCCGGGTTTTGGCCGAACTCCGTTATCAATTTCTTGTGTGATTGCCTCTTTATTTCCGCTGTTCTTTACTTTGATTTTTAATTTTTCATCCTTTTTTTTAAAAGGCAATTCACCCCCCCTCTTGCCATCATTCCCTGTTTTGTTCCGACCCAACAGCGTTGAGACCCCTATGATGAGGCAGTCCTTTGAGATACTTCTTCATGGGTCTTTGAGATACTTGGAGTATTGACCTGTAGCTCGTGGAGTGGACCCTCCTTGAGACGAGCGTGCGGAGTACGGAGACCGTGTAACCGGCTGTGACCTGATGACTGCTTGACCGATCGACTCGATGTGTTTCGAATATCCCAATGGGGAGCGCTTGGTTGTAGCGGCAGACCCACGGCGGAGGAGCGCTTGGTTGTAGCGGCATACCCGCGGTACTCAACAGAAGGAGTACCTCAGGAGGCTATGAGGGGGAGTGCTTGGTTGTAGCGGCAAACCCATGACAGAGGAGCGCTTGGTTGTAGCGGTAGACCCGCGGTACTCAACAGAAGGAGTACCTCTAGAGGCTATGGTGGGAAGCGCTTGGTTGTAGCAGCAGACCCACAATACTTGACAGGAGGAGTACCTCAGCAGTCTTAGGTTAGTGAGCAGTACCTCAGAGTCGTGACAGGACCACTGTACACTCTAGAGGCGGGGCTCTTCAGCAGTTATGGTTTCGATAATGAAAATCCTAGTTTGAGCTGAGTCTTTTGACCTTTGTGTTTACCTCATGATTGAGATGGGTCACTTGATAACTTGGGTATATGTATGGGCATATACCTGGGTAGTGGTTATACGTTGATTTCATAATCTTGGTTTTTTCTTCATGATTGAGATGGGTTACTTGATAACTTAGGTATATGTATGGGCATATACCTAAGTAGAGGTTATCAGTTGAGATCTTCTTTGTGGTTATCCTTGTTGGTTTTAGTGAGACCTTGAGGGTCTCGGGGTCCCTACTCAGTATCGTTATACTGACCCCTGCACGGCCTATGCCTGCACCTCGTTGTATTGGTTGCAGACGACGGGCAGTGCTGACAGAGGCCGAGTGTTCGAGGACTGGACGGTACCCGGAGGTGGACTTCACGGCGAGACGACACTCGGAGGAGGTTGACGGGCGAGAGCGTTGTGGAGGCTATCTGTACCTACCCTTCAGGTAGGATCCGTGGTGGATGATCCAGGAGTTGCGCCATCTGTACCTACCCTTCAGGTAGGATCCGAGGAGGACGACCTAGGAGCCGCTTCCGTCCCTCCAGCTGTTGTCTTTTTCTGTTGTACTTGTTCAGTTGTAGTTGTACTTTCAGTTGGGTTTGTATTCTGGCCCATTTACTTTTCAGCACTTTCTTCTGTACTTAGTGTTTTACTTCCGCTTGTACTCTATGGTGTTTTGTTTACTTTTATAAAGGCAATGCATTCCCTGTTATCGGGATTTACACCTTTGGTGCTAGTCTCCAGCCCCTGGCCTATGGAAGGCGGTCTTGGGGTAGTCACGACACGTTCCCCGAGGATGGGTCATGACATATATAAATTATTGTTGGAATAGGGTTCCAAGGATAATGATGATGAAATTAGAAATAGTTATAAGTAGACAAGATAAATTGACACCATAAAATTTGATGTTGTGAACTAAAAAGGGTTGAATGTGTTCAAGTAATTGAAAAATTAGGAATTTGATTCCTAAGTACTGACATTATTCAAAATATCTTTTTATCACTAGATAGTTTACTAGGAGGGTTTTATTAGATGGTTATATATATGTGTGTGTGTGTGTGCGATAGGAATTTCATATGATGTAGTGTAGTAGAAAAACCTAGAAAGTATAGAAAAAATAAGGATGATCAATAATTTGATCATATATGATACGATAAACAAATAATTATGTTGGTTTTGTTAAATATTCTGAAAACATTTAAGAATATTAAAATGTATCATATTTAAGGCTATCTTTACTTTATCATTATTTCATGTTAACTATATAAGTGAATATATAAATATATATTTCATAAAGAGTGATGGTAATATACCTTTTAATTTATAAATTTGATTTTATCCCTAATAGATGTACATCATGGAGTATTATTGGTAATGATGAAATGCTATGGTTAGAGTGAGTAGGATTCTTATTCAGATATACATAATATTCTCACGAGGGAAAAAAACAAATAATAAGATTATTTGTGTGTGTTAGATGACCTAATAAGTATACTACATGGAGTGTCAAACAAATTTCATTGGTATAATTGGGGTGGATGGATCATATTTGAGTCCCCATTACCAGAGGTTGGAGAGATACCTAGCATGAGAACCGTCATACTCTAATACCCTACTTACAAAAGTTTACATATTGAATTTGATAACATGGGGGTGTTTGGTTAGGTTGTTGACCATGTCATCAGTTGACGCTTAACCAAGATAGGATTTTTCCTCTCATACGATGAGTATGAAATATGGCTCCTCGATTAAGATAGATTTTGGGAGTGCGAATCCACACCTAGATATTGTATATCTATATAGATAAGGTATATATGATGTTTTTATCAATAAGAATGAATGGAATATGATGTATTCATTAATTGGATCATTCTTTACTTAGAGAATGAAGAAAAAATGAGTTACCTATATGGGATTTACATACTCTATGTCTCATGGTCACTTGGTTTTTTGTACATAAAAAAATATGAGAATACATGTTTTCATATAATGCAGACTAGTGCACACAGGTAAAGAGATAAATGTGTTTGATTGATATCACACCAGATCCCTCTATATTGAGTAGCACTGGCACTTTTCTAGAGGATTTTCTTTACTTATATATATATATATATAAATATTTATATTTTTTTCAATGCTATAAAGGGTCATGGGGTCACACCTTTTGGTTGACTGAATGGGGGTTGATTTTAATATTGAAAGATACTGTAAAAATATTTTAGAGTTAATACAAAGGTGTTTTGGATGGGGATTTACAAGGTATTTCATATGATGTGATACAACTTGAAGTCAACGATAGCTTTCCAAAAATATTTTGGAAAATATCCTAAAGGAGTTTTGGATTTGATATCATGAGTTATTTTATATGATACTATATAAGGTGGGATGCCACAAAGTCAATTAGGCTTTGTTGTAAGAGGGATATTGATAGGTATAAGCCCTAAATTCACATTCATGAGATGTATATATATAATTTCTATATGCAATGCATAGTTATATCAAGTGAATTGTGTATGCATGCCACCATATTTGGTAGTAAAGACATATTGCCACCATGAGATGAATGGTGACGTCACTTGATCCTCATACTCATTTGGATATCATTTAATGGGAAATTTCATGAGTTGGAACATACTAGGAGTTACATACATGTATATGATGCATTATCTGATTGAATTAACATTTACTCAGGCATTATAATTCACTAGTAAATGCACCATCCCATGGAATACCTTTAAATATTATTGATAATATAGTCACCTGACAACTATGTTTGTGGTGTTTCCATGTTTCTTGGTTAAAAACACCTTGTGCATGAATACTCTATTTATCCTTTTATTTTACTTTAGAGGCTCTATAAGGCTGTGGGCGAATAATAGATCTTATCCAATCCATAATCCAAATGGAACCATTCATCTCCTATGCATTCTTGCCTTCACAACCTCATCAACCTTGATGGTTTCATGCTCCTTTGAAACTTAATCATGAGAACCTTAATCAAGTACTAGAAAGTCAAGACTCATAAAAAATATTCATTTATCAACTCCAATGTCTATGCCTCCAACTCATGCCAATATCACTAAGTGAAAATACCATCAAGACTCTTCATTGTTGAGGCATATCACTAAAACCAATACATTCACATGACCATTCAAAACCTAAGAATCATTACAAGACCAAAAACATTTGAACACACTACGTTTTCCCTATATTCAACCACCTAGGATTTCTATATACCATTTTTTATGGACTTTACCTATAATGAATAAGGATAAGAATTTAAATGACCATGCCTTCCAAAACTGGTATCGATACAAAAAAAACTCCAATGTATCCATATTCTCTTCCTAAACCAATCTATGGGTAACCCAAAACATAGGGAAACTAATCCCTAAACACTCTAAAGGAATCCTCCCAGCCTCTACCTCATACTAAAAACACCTCTCATCCACCTATCTAAAAAAAAGTATTTACCCATGATCCTCATTCTAAAATCACTTACATTCATGGTACAACCCATCTATCAGGTTACCCATAATCATCAAAACTCAACAACTGACCACCATACCAAGTTGTATCTCAATAGAAATTAGTTTATTTCACATAGTCTTATAAGCTAAGTCTCATATAATTCATAATTCACAGAAATAATTCCTTTTATTAGATTAATACAAATGACATATAAAGTGCCAAGATAAACCACCCACTCAAGGGTTTCCCACACCGAATCAATCCAAATCTACTCCACCCACTATCTTAGGACAAGAACAACCCATAATGTTCTAGAACAGTTAGGTCACATCATAGACTCAGGACCACAGTGCAAACTGAAACCACAATAGGCATGACATTCCTTTATCCTATACACCATACATAATAAAGGTCTCAAAACTCAAGCTCTCTTCTTATCCCCCTTTTCCAATTCATAGTATCATGTCACGTACACTGTGAACGACATCAAAAAATTACTCCACTAAAAAATATTCCCAAAATTACAACTTATTAAACGTTATAATAGTTGCAACACCCTTCTTTATTCCACATTCGACTTTATTGGAATATCATATAAATTAGTTTCTCTCAACATACCCATCCACCCATACAAATGATAAGACACAAATTACCCATTAGGTCAACGTAATATTTATAGGATTCACAATTTTTCTCTTCCATTTTATATCAACCATAATTTTCCACAATAACGTCTCAATTAAATGAAATGTCAAGTACAAGTTGTAAGGGAAAATGCTTTATAAGTTATAATTAATTTTTTTTATCTTGTTCCAAATAAAAATAAAAATATTTTATCATGTAATTTGTCCATAAACATTTACTTTAACCAAAAAATTTCTCAACTAAGGTTCGGTAAAATGATATGTCAATTACAAGTTATAGAGGAAAAATTATATAAGTTATAATAAGAATTTTATTCTTCTGAAACCTTTTAAAATCAAGGGAAAGGTTAAAATAAAATGATTTCATCCATTTAGAGGATTAATTAAGTAATATATAACCATTAAATTATATAGGAAAATACTATATAAATGATTATATAGTCTTTAAATAACTGACCCATGTCATAGTCCCGGTAAATAATCACAAGCAGTCACATAAATGAAATGTGAATCCTATGTTCCTAATATGATGCATTTACACAATCCCTATTTCCACACCATCCAAGAGATAAAATAACATAAATAAATAACCTCATAATCATGTGTATCACTCAGGGTGAAATTAGATCTATAATAAAATAAATAATCATGAACTAAAATTCCATCATGGGAAACATGGTCTTTCCTCATGCATGGGGTGTACAATCACAAGAAAAAGTTCTATACGATGTCCCAAAACTATCATATATCCCGTATAGATTTCTTAAATAGTAAAAAAATATAAAAGGATGCCCTGATTCAACTTTCTAATATCCCACCACCATGGTCCACTAATCATTTTATAGACCAATAATCACTATTATACCTTAGGCATGCCTTCCCATATTCTAGAGACTAGTAAATAATATCAGGGGTCTAAGGTGGTACTATGGGGACACTATACCCCCATTATCAGAGTGAAAAAAATAATTTAAATAATAATAAATCAGATATATCCATATAGATAATAAGTAAGACAAATACTTAAGAAAAAACTAAAAAATAATCATAATAAACCATGACATAAAAAATTAATGGTACTATATGTAGGGAAAGAATACATAAAAAATAGAGTATATACAAAATCACAAAAGCTAAAAAATAAAAGTGGGGAAAACTCTAAAAATGGTCTCAGGTCTTTTCTCGAACCCAAAATCTTATGCTTCATCCTAGTAAGATAATCATCAAGCATCAGGCCTTTCTCAAACCTATAATTTCAATCAAGTAGCATCTTTTCTGGTATCCAAGTGACATGTTGGTTTGATTAGTGCATGAGTACAACTCATAGGACACTAATAATGTCATCCCTAAATATAAAAATTCTGACAAAGTAAGTTCATGTGAGGTGATACAATTAAATAGTTTTATACAATTTAAATAAAAAATAGTGAATAACCACTGATGTAAGAGCTCCATGGTGACCCACTATATCAGACTATACCACAACCAATACTTAGGTTTATGATCTAGATCTATGGTGACTCAAGCCGTAAACACATAACATTTCTCGATTCTTAGCATTATTTTCTAACAAATACAATCAAATGATCTAGAGGTCTATTGTCTTAGAAATTTTAGACAAACAAATACACAAAATAAAATATAAAGGAATAATTTTTATTTAAGAATACATATAGTTCTCCTTATTCCAAGAGATATTTTAAAAGTTATAGGATACAATTGGAAAATACCCAACTAAAAGGGTGAGCGAGAAATCATAGTAAGGAAATAAACATGGAAATAAATTAGAACATGAGATTCATGAGGTATAACATGATATCATAAAGTGTATGATCATATTAATGGAGAAATTTAATAATTAAATAAATTCATTAGATCACAAACCTGTGTAAAGAACATAAAAACATTATATCATAAACATAAACTCTCCTACTTGGCATCGAAAAGACCCAGGATCAAATCCAGGTAGGGATGAATTTCTGGGTACTACAGTAGTACTGTAGCAACAGAACTATAGTGGTGGTTGCACTGTAGCGGTAGAGGCACTATAGTAGGAACTATAGCGGTGACAGTACTGTAGTAGCCTGGGTATTGTAACTATACTATTCACTGAAGGGCCCTTTGGGCCAAAAAAATGGGCTTTTAGGCCTTATATTCAGACCACTTGGTCATGGGCCTTTGGGACATGTAATGGGTCTCCCTGTACCCAGTTTTAAAGTGGTCTTTTCCTTAAATAATAAATGAGGCTTCACCCCCAACCTTAAAAAAATATATCTTAAAAAAATTATTTTGATGGATATATAATTATTTTCCAACCCATCACATAAATTAAAACCATACATATGCATTCCACACGATGAAAATATACCACACATAAATCATAATCTTGATCAAACCCATGAGAAGAAAGTGGGTTTCTTAATTCTGATTTAAGGTGTAATTGAATAATAAATCATAAAGATCCCCAAGTTAATAAGGAATAAAATAATTTGGATATTCATATTTGAAAATGGAATAATGGTATTTATCATTGAGTTCCAATATATAGTTTTTATAAGAAGGGCTTAGTATAAGGAAGAATAAAAAGGTACCACTTGGGTCAAGCTTTATGAAATTAGTAAAGGGCCTTCTAAATATGGAAAGACCTTATTGTTTTACATAAAATAATAATTTAACCAATAGGTTTATCCATAAAATAACTATTATATTTAGAATATATTAATGGTTTATAAACATTTAATGGGGTGATTCTCAATGTGAGATAAGAAATGGAAAAGTTACCTTAAACCAGGTTTACAGAAAGTGGGAATTTAGAAGGGAAATGAAAAAATGTATAACCCCATTGATGAATAGTATTTTAACTAGCTATATATTTATGGGTAATAAATAAAAAAATTTAAGAGGTACATGAGAATAATATTTTATAAAACATATAAAAAATAAAAAATATGTAATCGGAAAGTCACGAAGGAGGTACAAAAGATTTATTTCTACGTTTTAAAACACATTTTCTAAAGTCCCACAACATAAAATAAGATAAAAATTACTTATTTTGAAAATAAGAGAAACTAAATATGATTCTCACATGAGATAAAACTTAATTAGGTTTCCAATTAAAAATAATAACATTGTTTTGGATGTAAAATTATTGATAATGAGGGGAAACCATCATTTTAATGGATGAGAATTATTTTTAACATAGTTCCCCTTTTAAAAAGGAATATAATGAATAAATAATGAATATTTGAATAAAACATCATCACCCAATATATAAATAGGGAATAAAATATGGAATTAGAGATGAAACCTCTGTAGAAAAATTATAACTTAAGAAAGCAGATTGAGTTAGGAAAGACATGTATGTTTTAGGGAAGACATCAATCTTGGCCCAAATAAAGGATGTGCATGAATAAAAGTGAACTTTGAAAGTTAAAAAATAAATTTTGATATTATAATTCATGGTTTCAATAGAAACACCATAAAAATTAATATTTTTTTGAACCTCAAATCATGTCTCAATGAATAGTGATTAAGATAGAACCCTTACAGTTAAGAAACATTTTAAAAAAACCCCATGAAAGAGAGAGAGATTGAAGTTGAAGTTCAAATACCATAAGTAAATATAATACAAGATATTTAAAACATAATTTTTAGTATGTACACCATTTAAAATAAATTATGTGTATAAAATAAAATATGTCTCAAATAAAGAAAATTTGAGACGAAACCCTTACCTTATTTCAGATTCATTCTGTGGATGCACATAACAAACTAAATAATAAAATTATGTTTATTATATTCATTATTAGGAACCCTTATATTATTTATTTAATTATATATGGACCATTTTTTTATCATATTCTATTTATTTAATATATATTTTTCTTTCCTATGTTGGTTACTTTAGGTTATTTGGCCAATTTTTCCATAATTCCTTATGTATGATGACCGTTGTAGAAAGAAAAGTAAAATAGTTTCACAATATACATAATCCTAATAGTGTTATGGAAATATTTATTATATATTAAATATATTTTTAAATCCAACCATGATGGGTGGTGATACAAAATGAATCTCATTTCTCAAGAAGGCGATAGTTTACACGTACACAAGATTAATGACTCCATTTCTCATTTAAAAAGAGGGAAATAAGATAAATGATAATTTAAAATTTAACAATCATACTTATATTATATATATCAAATTTATGTATCTATTACATAATTTTTATCATCTATGAATGGTGGTTATGAAAAACCAAAAGTCGCTTTGTGGAGACGGTAGTCCACGCATCGCACTAATGATACATATGTTTTTATTTGAAGATGGAGAGGAATAAATTATGGTTATTTCATTAATATAATAACATATGAGTATAATAATGATACTTTTGTCACTATATTGTTATGGATATAAGATATTTTTAAGAGAAATTTTAAGGATAAAAATTTATGAAGAAGGTAATACTTACATTGTAGACTTGATCTTCTCTTATAGATTTCCTTGGAAGTGAAGGACCTAAGATAACTTCTAGAGACTAGGGGATTCTTGATGAGATAATTAATTATATTAGAGTTATTTTTGGTATATATTATAGAGAAATTATAGTGTTAAGTGTAAATATAGAGGTTTGGAAGTAATCCCCTTTTATAAGTGAAGAAAATAGCACTTTTGGGATTACCCTTCACACTTCCATGACATCAATACACTATTACTTAGTCAAAGACTCCAAAAAAATTAATAATGGATTTTGGAGTGATATTGGGTTGATAAAGACTCATAAATGACTATTGAAACATGTTTTAAACATTTTTCTAGTATTTAACCAATGGTTTTTATATTTTAACATCTTTATTTTTACCTTGGTAACTTCTTTTTCACTAGTGATTTATATTTTATTTAAAAATATAAGGTAACCAATATTACCATATTTTTATGTTTTTAACATAAATTCAATCTCTATTTAAAATTAGTCAATTTATAAATATGAGAGAATCACATTTTAAATTTTAAAATATATAATATATAAAAAAGGATTTTGTAGAAAAATGACTTTTAACAATCATTTGTTCCTAAATAATATTTAGTAGTGATTTGTTTTTTCAAAAAAAAAAAGGATACATGAATTGGTCACCCAATTTATGCCACAAATAAATTTATTAAATAAAAAGTATAATGATACATGCTCAATTTAATGAGTTTTAATATAAATATATATTTATTTTAGGAAACAATTATTGTCATAATTTAAATTATATCAATTTGATTGATAAAACAAAAAATTAGTAATATTAATAAAAAAATTCTTTTAAAAATATTTTTTCCCATTATCACGGTAATTAATAATAATATTACTATTATTATCTTAATGAATAAAAATAAAATTGAACTTTTTAGATAATATAATAATTTTTGGGTCAAATATGGAATACAGTTTTTTTACTTTTATTTCATAAAATTGATAAAGTCTAATTTTATTAATTTAAGCATGTAAAAACAATTTTCAATATGAAATATTACCTGAGTTTCAAAAATATTGAACATGTGTTTTATAATTTTTAAAAAAAATATTTAAATGGTTTTTATTACTTATTAAATATATAATTTTATAAAATTTTAATTCATTCTTTTATTATAAAAGTGAAAATTTTTAGAAAAATTGGAATGTTTATTTTTCACCTAAAAATCTATCAATTCAATAAAAAATCACAAAAAAAATGATAATCAAATTTTTATATCATAAATTCAAAAAATGAAAGTTTATTTTATAAAATTTAAATTATAAAATGCATATATTTCTCTATTAAATTAAATTTTAAAATTAAGAAAAACTTCTTTTACTAAAAAATGACATTTTAAGCATTATATGTTCTTAATATTATTTCATATTGATTTTAATTTAAGTGTTGTTAATATATTAGTTAATATATAATAATATTTTAAGGTTTACATTTAGTATATAAAGAAAAAATATACATTACATAATAAAATATTTCTTTAAAAATAAATATTAATTTTATAAAAGATATTATTTAAAAAATACCATTAATTATTTATTTATATTGTAAAATTATTTTTTACTATTCCATTAACATTGAAATATTTATTTGAATCATATATATACATCATATGATATTTTAATAACAATAATTAATATTATACATAATGTGTAAATATATATATATATATATATATATAATATTTTAATATATTAATTTTATTTCATTATGAGTTAATTTATTTTAAATTTGCCTCTTAAAAAAACCCGACATTTATATACTTATAGGGTATATGATCAATTACCATAATTTCAATGACCATAATTAAAATCACCATATTTCCAATATCCATATTTCATTCCTATATATATAGACTTACTAAACTTATTCCATTTGTACTTATAATTTTCATAGTTTTATTTGGTAGAATTTATCTTATCCTCCACATATTGCTTCCTCCTCCCAAGAACTCTTTGTTCAGATTCTCCCTCATGGATTGGAACCTTTTCATCTTCTTCTCACTTCTCGGTCTCCCTTGCATCTCCACACCTCATCATCTTCCTCCACTAGATTCATCTACTAAGTGGAGTTCTGACTGTCTTAGTGCCCTAGATCTGGTGTCATTTACATCATTAGCATCACTAGTTTAGGGTTGACATTCTTCTATGACAGTGTGCAGGGCCCTCTCATTTCTAGATAAGTCTTTTCTCCAGATTTGGTCTCGATGCATGTTTTGGGGTGGTGGGCGATGGGTGTTTGGATTCAGCCTCTTTAAGTGGTGAATTGTCTAGGATTCATAGGTGATAGTGATCAGAGTCACTCAGGTTCAACGTGAGGAGACATCATGGGGTCACACAATGGTTTTCGACACAATATCGGTCTTACTTCTTCCAATGATTGTGGTTGTATTGATGTTTTGTTGTGCGGTGAAAACCACAAGGTGTAAATGGTGGTAGTGGAGGGGGTCTATGAGAGACAATGCATCTTGGACTTTTTTTGGGTGGATTCCACTAGTGTTTTGACCTCTTGAACCTTTGTGTTTTCTATTTTTGGATGTTTTCCACTAGGCCGTTGGTCTAGGTATTATTATGCATTTAGGCCACTAGACCTGGGCCATCTTTCTGGGTTATAGGTAAAATTAAAATACCAGACTCATGCCTCAACACATTTTTCAGGTGGATCAATAATTTATTCATGTTTCATCAGGTTAGTGGCCCCTAAATAGGGATGCGTGTCCTGAAACCCATTATTCAACCATCTTTCCTCATCCCTAAAAGATAGGGATGGGTTCCCAACCTTATAGATTACTTCACAGTATTTTAGTTAGATGATATGGAGAATCAATTTGATTATGTACAGAGGGACATGCAATAATTTTTGGGAGGGTGACTCCCAATATACATGGGTGTGATGGTACCCATTTTCTTTCCCTCCCACACACACCGATGTGGGACAAAGGGGTGTTATTCCACATGTTTTAAATCCATCATGATTTAATACTAAACAAGGGGGAGAAGTTGCATCCTTGACTGGTAGTACATGTCAAATATCTATAATTTTTGGGGAAATGAGATGATTGAAAAGTTCTTGGCATGCTTTATACTCCTTTTGGGGCTTTGGTCCACCTCATTCTGGACCTTTGGGGTTCTAGGCCCTTTGGAATATGTACAATCCTTCAGACCATGTTTTTATCAAACCTTTATTCCTCTTGGAATATGATCCTTGTCTTGGGTTCCCTCTCAGATTAAGGGGGGATGTATCTTTTTTTTATCTTAATAAAAGAGGGTTAAACCCTCATCCTTTTATAAAAAAAAATCATCCTTGATGTGTAATAATCCATTGTATGTGATAAATGGTTTCATATACCTTCATTGTAATGTTTAATTATAATTTAATAAAGTTTCATTAGATTGGTTCATATATTTTGTGGCCTAATCTATAATGAAGTAATAATTATTTTGAAATAATATAGAAACATTATTTATTATTATAAGGTAAAAAATTAATGGCTATAAAATATCAGGGCATTACATCCCCCCAATAAATTGTGACCTCATAATTTTTGTTTTTACGAATTAATGAAAATATATAAGGGTGTCTTATTGATAGACACAAATCAAGATATAATTTCTAGAGTTATACCAACTTTATAAACATAGGAAACATATCTTTTTTCCTTTGATTAGGATTATCCTTGATATTTTTTTTCTATAAGCATTTGATCCAAGATTCTATCATTATTAGGAATTGAGATGCAAGTTGTGTAAATTTATTATAAATGATGTCCATAAACATCCTTTCATATCATATCAATGGTTGATATAAAATTTTATCTCCTTATTCTAAATAAATTTTCCTTTAAGTGGAGAGAACCAATCCTTTTCCAAAATCACATTAAAATTTTCAGGGAAGGATAATAATATTTTCATAAGACAGTTTCCCATAAAATTATACATGGGATACCGTGATTATTACACTAGAATTTTTTATTAATAATTATTTATATAGACTTTGATTTTATGATTTTATGTTCTTATAAAACAATATAGTTACAAAGGATTAGGTTAAAAAATATAGAAATATAATAATCATAGTTCTTGAGTGGATGATCAGTTTTCCTCCCTTTACATCATTTTTAGAACACACTATAGTAGTTTTAAGTTAATAGGCTTTGTCTTGTTCCCTTGGCCTTATAATTTATTGATTTTTATCAAACTTTTTAGACTTTATATTAGTGAATTGACTCAAATAAGGACCATATTTTCCACTCATAAGGCATTGTACATTTAGTGGTACTTTGGGATTCATACTTTCCACTCCCATAATTCTAATATTCCTATGAAAATTTCATGATCAATGATCCGCTCTTCCAAAAGTAAAGAATTTTCTAGTCCACTTGAGGGAATTTCCTTGGTTATTTTTCCCACATTTGTTTCATGGATTAAATCTATTCATATTTTCTTAATCATCTTCATTACTTTAATTTTCATGAGCCTTTATCCTTCTCTTATTTAGATCACTCATCTTTTCAACTATAGTTATATTTTTAATCATGTTCTGTGATAGTTGTTTTAGAATAGTCACCAAATTTATTAGCACATCTCCCATTATAATTGGTTGATAATTTAGTTAATAATATCATTATCCCTCTCACCCAAGGTTAACTTGATTACTTCTAGTTCCATCCATCACTACAACCAAAAGAGTAATCTTAAGTGATGATCATTTAACATCATAGGGGGGTTATCATGATCAATAACATAAATAGGTTTCAATCTTAAAACCATTTACCCTTTTACATCATCATATTATCCCACAATTTCTTTAGTTAAACCTATATAAATCTTAGTTTAACCTAGGTTACTTTAAGTTGTGTTGTCTTATACTTTTCAGCATACTCCCTCAAAGTAACTACAAAATCAATCCTTTATAGTGGTCTATAAAGAACATATGATCAATAAAATAATATCCCCAATAGTGTATATTTAGATGTGTAGTCATAGGCCCACTCATCATGCATTATAGTGATGATCAATTCAATGATCAACTGACCCTTTTTTGGGGTGATTAACCCCAGGTGAAACTGTATCATAATCACATCCACTTTCTAGTATCCTAGTAGGGATGTAATTGAAAGGAAAACCACATAATCTCTAGTTTACCAAAATTTTAGGATGTTCTCTTATACATGGTCGTATCCCTTATACTTCTCTATAGGGTTTTTTCTAATGTTATCTTATTATAATCTCAAAAAGTAACTAAACCTTTATTTGATACCAACTATGGAAACCCTGGCCATAAATAAATAACATTTCATTATTCTTGGAATTATTTTCTAACAAATAAAATAAAAGGATCTTGATTTATAGTGTATTTGGAATATTATAAATATAAATATATCAACTTAAAAATAAAAACATCATCTTTATTTAAGACTCCATATAGAATTGATAACCCCCTTAGAAGGAAGTGGGTTTCATAATTTTGATTCAAGGAATAATAGAAGGATAAATCATAAGGATTACAAAGGGGAGTAAGAATTAAATACTTTGTATTTTCATATTTGAAAATTAAACATTGGTCTTGATCATTGAGTTTTAATATAGATATTTTATTAGAATGATTTACTATAAGAAATATTAAAAACATACCACTTGGGTGAAGTTTTATAAAATATGCAAAGGATATTTTTAAATAAGGAATGGCCATGTTTTTTTCCATAAAACCATAATTTAACTAAAGTGGTTCTATAAATAATAATGAGGGTTTTTATATGTTATTAATAGTGTGAAAACATTTTACTGGGGTGATTCTGAACAATATACAAGAGATGGGAAAGTTCCCTTTAACTGGGTTTACTAAAATGTGGGAATTTTAAAGGGAATCAAAAACATGTATAACCCCAATAATGAAAATAATATTTAACTATTTTTTTATGTAAGGAACATATATTCAAAAATATAATAGGTACATGTTAATAATAGTTCCTATAATTGAGAAAAAAAGAGGATGTGTAACCGAAAAGTCACAAATGAGGTACGGAAGATCCCTCTCTCTGTTTTAAAACACCTTTATTGAAATCTAAAATTATAAAATAATATATTAAATATATATTTCTAAATTAATAGAAGGAAGATAATATTCTCAAATTATATATCACTTAATTAGGACTCCAATTAAAAAGGAGAACATCAGAAGGAAGGGAAATTAAATACAAGGGAAACATTCATTTAAATGGATTAGAATTATTAAAAACATGGTTTCATTTTGAAAAAGGATTATAACTCATAAATAGGAAATATTTAAATCAAAATTTATCTCCTAATATATAAATAGGGAATACTATATTAAACGAAATATAAAACCCAAGGATAATAATTATAACTCAAGAATGCAGATTGAGTTATGAAAGGCCCCTATATTTTAGTGAAGACATCAATCATGTCCCAAAGTAATGAATATCATAAATGGTAGGGAAGTTTCAAATTTCAATAGTAATTTATGATATCATAAGTCATTATGGTAGTATATGCACCATAAAAATAAATAATTGTGCATAACTTCAAAGCATGCCTAAATGAATGGTGACTCAGACGAAACCCTTACAACTTAGGAAACATTCTAATAAAACCCCTTGTAAGAGAGTGAGATTGAATTTGATGTTAAAATTCTATGAATAAATATAATACATAATATTAAATATCTAATTGGCTATATGTATACCATTTAAAATAAATTAGGTGCGTAAAATAAAATATTTCTCAAAGAAGAAAATTTGGAGAGGAAACACTTCCCATATTCCAGATTCATGTTGTGCACATGTTTAACATCACGAATAATCAAATTAAGTTTGTTATATACGTTATCAAGAAACTTATTCTTATTTATTTAATTTAATATGGATAATTTATTATCATATTCTATTTATTTATTATATATATTTTTGGTCAATTCCATTTATTGAAGTTATTCATTTAATATTTCTTTTACTCCTTATATAATTTGAAAATGGTTGAAAGCATTGTGAAATAGTTTGATAGTATACAAAATATTAATAGTGTTATGGGAATAATCCCATGCCAAATTTCCCTGAACGTCATAGAAGAAACTCTGCATATCCCTCGGCTGATTCGAGTCACCCTGAGAACCCTGGACCGCTATCCCTGAGTCTTGGGATCGCCTCCTGAAGCATCCACCATGATTGGATCCCTGTGAATGTCATTGGTTATCTGCTACTGAGATCTCAGATTTGGGTTTCCAGTACTATATCCTATTACCGGAGCATTCTCTTCCATGAATCTCTCTAGAAATGAGGATCACTCAATTACCCTAGTATAGGTGGTAATTCAAAGGGATACCGCCGAAGCCTTGGTGTCTCGGTGAAAGCCCTTCTTAAAAGTGTGACCTCTAAAGAAGTGATACTACACCATATCCAAGGATTAATTTGAGAGATCAGTAAACCTCACTGAGTACTCCACCATGGTAAAAAGAGTATATATAGGGAGATGGATCGAGAATTACATGAAAAAGAAAACCATTCCTATATGATGAATGTACCAAAAATTTTCTCTACAACAAATTTTTACATGTACCAAGTTGAAAGGTAGGTGATTAAAGTCTTAGTGTATGGATACATCATCCACTGTACCAACACTGGAACCCTGTCCTAAAATTTGAACTCGAAACACTAAACACTATTACCCCAAACCAAACTCACTAAATCCGGTCTTAAGATAGAACAAGCTCATTTGATACCACTTAGGAACAACCCAACCTACCGAGGTATGACCCGTGACTACCCCAAGTCCACTTCCCAATAGGCCATGGGACAACGACCAGTGCTGATTAGGCATATCCCACAAATGGGAGGCATTATCCAAAAGTAATCATACACAAGCACATATATCCAATCCCACACAAGACTATAAAGAGTTCAACCTACTCCAAGGTTGAGGACCAAGTCTAAATAAATCTACTAGTAAGACACCTAATTCTTACAAGCTCCATCTATGATCCACCGACTCCCTGTACTCCCAGGACACCATCAAAATGGTCTGCATCTGCATAAGACATGAAACGTACGGGAAAATACCATGTGAGGGTGAGTATAACAATAATCTATAAGAAACCTAGAAAACACTAAAAAAAGAATCAAGTATATTCATCCCAATACAAGATATAACTATAGATTTTTAACATAAACACTTAGATATACTCAAGAAAGACACCATGACACTAGGAAGTCAGAACCGACATGCATCCATAGGATTCTACTAAAAGAAATGATTGTTCTAAGAGAGTCCACACCACGAGCCATGCTATCATCAAAGACACTTGATGAATAGGTTTATATCATTAGGCCCCACCCAATAAATCGCACTGGTCAATAATACCCTGATATGAAAATAAGGGGCCATGCCCAAAACCACTTGGGGGATACAACAAACCAAATTTGGATCGACCTGTAATGTAGGGAATAAAATATCAATGATATCACAAACCGTAATGATACAACATGCTAGATGGAGGATCAACTCTCTATTAAGGGAGGTCATGTTTATTCCTCAAAATCCACCTATAGAACAATGGTGATAGATGATTGCACTTAGTACCACAGAGGGACTCCACATATCAATATGAGACTCAGTCTCTAGAGGGGATCACTATCTTTCCGATGTGGATGTAATTCCACACTTTACCCTTGATAGAAAGGACCAAGGGAATGTAATAAACCTATAATGGACCAAAATAAGGAAAAATAGATACAAACACTCTTAAAAGGGGTACACAACATGTCCAACTATCCCCACGAATTCCCATGTGGAAGAGGCTCACACTACATGTAAGTCTCTATTTACATGGTGTGTAGAATAAATACATAGCATATAGATACACATGGTATCCTGGCCATGTCTCTTGTCTGTGTCTATGTATGGTGGTCATGTATATGTATCGGCCTATATACACTAATTTATGTTCGTGTCCAAGTACACAGCGTGCCCTATGTCCATATACTTTTACCCATGTCAGTGTACTCTCCAAAGTACATACTAAACCTCCTGGAAGGGTTCACATGCCATGTGACATGGGTCACACACCGTGTAGTCCATATCTTTATCCTAAAACTCTAACTACCACTGAACATGCCCCACACGACATGCAGTACTTAGTTACACAACGTGTTTCTTAGGATTTTTCAGATCCTGAGTTTTCTCCTCTGTTCTTCATCATGCTCCACATCCACCGTGTTTATCACTAGAAATCTAACCATATATCCGAGATCTAGGATTAACTGGCCTCACCATTGGTCATTCTCCATAATCTAACCCTTGAATCACATCGGTAAAAACCACCTCTAATTTCAGAATGTCATGCGCCACCTAGTAAGAAGAAAAACCCTCAATCCAATCTAGTTATCCCCTAATCTGACAACTATCATCATCGATCCTCAAACAGCAACCACCATCCCATTCTATACCCATGGTTTTGATCCATTTCACTGATGAAAGGTCGCACGATTATTGAAAACCAGGTATTTTTGAAACCATTTCCCAAAAAGGAATACCAATGATTATTTCACCATGAAATTAGGGAGAAATCCATAAACTATAAAATTTATGAATGAAACTCTGTCATAGTTTTTTGGCCTTGATTCATTATCATAAAAAGGATGAACGAAGAGGTATAAATCAAAAAAAATCCATAAAATTAAATCTATCAATGATGTGCATATAAATTCTATTTATGGAATTGATCCATGTTAATCCAATATTAAGAAACACGATTGAAATAATAAATAAAGACATCATACCTCGAGTTTGGATTTATCGTTGATGAAGAATGGTTGTGTTGACGTAATTGAAAAGATCCTTCAACTTCGTTGGCATAAAGATCTATGAATCAGTCTCAATTCATCATTTTCACCTATAAATCTCTCCTCCAATGGCTCTTAGGTCCCTAGGGTTTGTATCCAACCCTAAGACAATTGGAATAACTGTATACTTGAAGGAGATTTCACTCGCTGCATCAAAAATAAAAAAAATAAAAAATAAATATTTAATTTATTTCATTTAATTATGTCCATAATGTCTTTTTCAGAAATGGCCCATGATGACAAAGATTATGTCATTCATATGGTAAAACCCATGTTCTGAACTCAAAATTTCTCTCATATTTTTGTCAGGGCCCTCATTCAAAAGTTATTAAACTTTTTTAGGAAAACTATGCATGAATGTCATTTAATATATTTAATATATTTCAAACATTAATTTTGGGCACACCAAACCTCATAATTGTATTTCATCATAGTGACTTGTCTTGAAATTAATCCATATAGTATCCAAAAATAATACACTAACTATCCGATACATTACTCTTACAACTTTGGAAACTTTGATTCCAAATCCCTATGAAATTGTAACATTACATGAGTCTTACAATATCATGAAAAGAATGGTATTAATGATATAACATGTAAAATGGTAGTATATTCACCTCTTAAAATAATTTAGTTGTATAACATAACATGTGTCTTAAAGAATCCAATTTGAGATTAAAATTTCATTACTGATTTGGTAACTTTTCAACTATTAAACCCATGAAATTGAGACCATCAAATCGATATGTAAATAACCATAAATTTAAAGATAAGAATCATATAATTCATTAATGGGTAGTATATACACCACAAAAAATAAATAATTTGTGAAAATTCATATTTCACATAGAAATAGAAGTGAGACTAGAAATCCCCTTACCTTAAGCCTTAACATCTTTCGTACAAGTTCAATCCTACTATATAATAAATATAAGTTTATTATACACCTATAACAGACCCATATTAATATTTATAATACCATATAAGATTTTATTATGACTTTATATTACCCATTTATTAATAATTCCATGTTAAAGTATGTTTTTGGTAACAACCGCTTTGTTTTTCATACATGTTTTGACTTGTTATTGTTGGTACTGTTACTTAGATCATGATTTAATTTTCTCTAGAATGGTATAATTGATATAAATATCATATATTTTAAGTATATATATATATATATATATTTATAATAATCAATAAAATATATAAGTGGGAAATTAAATACACTGTTTATGAAGACGGTATGACATATATACGCATGATAAATGTTTCCATTTTCTTGGTGTATTGAAAGAAAGAAGAAAAGTAAATGATATATATATAAATTATAATTCTAGTAGAATATTTATTTAATATATAATAGATATTTATATTAAAACCATCCTTAATACATTCCATGTATAACAACAATGAATCACATCACTTTGAGGAGGCCGTAGTCCACATGTCCACAAATGATGTTACCGTATTCGCACAAAATGGAAATCATGAAGGTATGTGTTATATAATAGTTAAAAAATTATAAATACATCATTAATGTCATATATTCATATAAAATAGTGTTTCTATCATTATTCCCAACCTTTATAGATTGTAATGGAAGAACGAACGACATCGGTTCAAGAGGTGGTAGTCCTCTATACACACAAATGATGATTTTGGATCCCATTTGATGGATATATGTGTGAGTGTATGTCATAAACTTAACATAAAATAATCTAAATATATTTAGGATACCTATTGTTTTTATAATAAAGGAAAAATAATAATTCAGGAGGTTCAAAAATAAATAAAACAATAGTGTTTGTTGAAGGATGTTACCTCTTCTTTGGGTAACTCCTTTTGGTTTCCACCAAAGGAGTTACTTAGTTGGATGTATGACCAAAGGTATGATTCTAGGATGAATGGATTGATTTTGGTAGATTATTTTTGTAGATTTTGGGAGATCCAAATGTCTTCAAATGTGTGAAGAAGTGAGGGGGTAATTACCCTTTTATAGTAGAGGAGGTGTGGCATTCTTGTAAATACCAAAAGCTAAACACTATTGGGAGGTATCAATTACATAATGTGACTCCAATAATGATTTATTTTAGAGTAAATGGAGTATATGGTTTAGATATGGCCATAAAATAGCTTTTTGATAGGATTATAGGTCATTTTCCACTTAATTTTAATGTTTAACCACTAAGTAAACTCGTTTTACCTTAATCATTGTAATTAATTTCAATTCATTTCACTAATATTTTGGGTCAAAAACTATGCTGAAATTACTATAAATTATAAATTATGTTGATTACAAATACGGAACCCAATTTTACATATTCCAAATATATAATTGGCATAAATTAATTTAAAATTTATCTCGTAGATGGGATGAGGCAACTTGTTTTTAAAGTAAAAATGTTCAAACGTTTGAAATACTTTTATATCCAATTTCAAGGCTAAATTGATTTCAGTGACATAAATTGAATTTATTTAGGTATAATTTAACTAATTATACTTTAAAATTAATTTAAACTTTAATTTAACAATATAAATAAATTAGAAGAAAATGTAGATTTCAGTTAAAATTCAGTGTTTTCACTATTCATTAGAAAATGAAACTTCTCATAAAAATAAATAAATCTCCAAAGTAAATTTTAATATTATGATTTCAAAAAATAAAGTTTTGTTTCAAATAAAAATTATAAAAGTTACAAAAATTTGTTTTAAAATAAGTTTTCCACTAAAATCCAGTAAAACTTCCTCTTAGAAAATACATCTTTTTATGCGTAAAATTGGATTTATTCATATCTATTATATATAAAATACATAATATTAATGTTAAATAGTTGATTTAATATAATATATATATATATACCATTAAAATTGGTTTGTTTAATTTATGGAGATAAAACATATTTTTTCATAGAAAAATAGTTTTTCAGAAATAGAATTTCATTATTTTTCAAATAGTTCTTGATTTAATTTATAACTAATTCATCACCAAATAATTAATTTTACAAAAATTAATAAAATATATATTCATAATTTAGTTAATACCTTTCATACCCACCATTCCAATAGCTAGGTTGTAACTATAATAATATTTTAATAATAATATAAATAGTATATTATAGTTTGGTAAAACTCAGTCTTGCGTGTAACACTATGTAACGACCCAAAACTTTTATCAATGAAATTTACCTTATTCTAATTTATTCATATATTATAATCACAAAAAATAACATTAATAAAAAAATACAAACTTTATAAATTGATAATTGATGGAATAATAAATATTTCTAGAAGTTAAAAAACCTATACTAATGAAATAGTAACATAACCTTTGGAAAAATAATGTGACCCTTGTTAATAGTAAATCAGAATATTGAATAGTAAACTCACCAATGAAATTATAAATAAAATTTATTCATATTATAAGTGACAATATGATATAATTATATCATAGTATAAGTAAATAAATATTTTAAAAATTATTAATTAAGCATTCATATTTTTGTATGTCATAAATATTTAGTTACAATTTTATGATTAATTAAATAATTTAAAAGAAAAATTACTTTCATAAAATTTATTCATAAAATAAACTTTTTTGTCTTATAATTTTAGGTGACCTTAGTTAATTTTTCAAAGTGTTTTAAAAATAGTTATAATTTTAAAATCATTATTTTTTAAGTAAATGATGATTTTAATTAAAAATTAAAATCCACATATTTAGAAAATTATTTTCATAAAATTAAGATTATTTTTCAATTATAAACATTGAAAAATTATATGGGTGATTTTTTTGGATTTTTCTAAAATACTTGAATTTTTGGTGAATAATAAAATAAGATAATTTATGATAAATGATAAATACATGAATTATGGAGTTATATATGATGTATGTATGATGTAAACCCAAAATCTAGAAATATAATTCAATAATTTGATATTTTTGGTGATAATACTCAAACTATTCATAGTCTTGGGGAAAAATAATAATCTAATGAGAAAAATAATGAGAAAATGCCCCTCTCCTCCACCATAAATACCACCCCTCACCACCTGTTCTCCTCACAACTGTTAGGATTTGACAGTTTTCCAGATTATTCTCAAAAATATTATCAAACCTTTCCCCACATCCAAGATCTCTCATTCTCATAAAAATAACAAATCCTTTACCCTAAGGTGGATCTCATGGAGAAGAAACTAAAGAGGTAAATTCCTCTTTAATTTTTTTTTATTTTCAAGTTCTTTCTTATCTTATTCTATACTCACCTCCCCGAGTCCAAATAGAATGATAAATTTAGTTCCTTAAATATACTATAATTTTATTATTATAATGGTGTAATCCATCATCAAATACCCTTCTCCTCTCCCTTTTATTCAGGAAATGAAAATGATGTTCGTGAGGTGTTAATGTATCGCCATCAAGGACGACAAATTTTCATTTTACATTAACGCCTTCTAGGATTGTCATAAAACCATTTTTATGGTTAAAAAATTATAATATGTGTATTATATCCTATTTAATTTTATTTATTAATTATATACACATGATGTAACATAATAAAACAAACATGTTAGTTGTGAGCAAAAACCGCCCCAAATAATCCAAACAATTATCACTAACATTTTATCTAATGATTCATCCTCACCCAGCATAACCAAATGACTTATATGATCATTTAACCTTTTGTATGTTAATTAAATATTCAATTATTTATTTCCATTTCCATTTTACATGAACTTCCATACTCTTATAGAACCGAACCTATCATGAAAACTAATAAAATAAGCACTCCCGAATAATGAAATTGAACACTGTAACTCATTAAAAGGCCATAAATAAACTTAATAAAATTATAATAAATATATTACATGTAGAAATAGTTCTGAATTAATTAATTAATGGATTTAATTTGGTTATCCAGAAGATTAATATCAAGTGTAGAACTATTTTAGACATAAGTTAATGGATTCTACCCAAACCTCCATTTTTTCCTTAGGGTTACTCTTTTACCTATTTAACACAATGTAATGAATATTTATTTCTATAATTATTATAAATTCAATTTTTATTTTCCAAAATAATGCATATAGATCAGATCATCTCTCTTTGATAGGGTAATACGTGTTTTAGGAAGGTTCCCATTTCAATTCATCCAGATAATCAAGCCTTATTCAATGGAACATCCCAATTTCTTCCCTGCTTCCAAGTGAAAACCATAATATTTTTTAAGCCACTTTTATTCTTATAAAATCACTCATTTTATCATGAAAAACTATCATGGTTCATTTTTGGTTTTATGAAAACAAATATTCCTTTTTTTCTTTATATTCTCTTTAATATTTTCCTTAAACCACACTAAAATGATTCATTTCTACGGTTTCTTAAACAATTATTTTACATGTTTCCACATTAATTATAAATCCATTATTGTGATATATATATAGTTTACCTTATTAATGTCCATGTATATTTTTAATCCATTCTATCTTGGAAACATTTATTATATGCTCATTTTTTATGCCTTGTGAAATTATTATGACACTCATTTCTTTCATTGGGTAAAAATTATGTTTATTCTTCATGCGGAACATGTATTCCGGAACATGTTATGATGGGTGCACCTAGATAGTTCTTCAATGCATTGGGTAATTTTTATTCTCATGATATGTCATGTTGGGACAGGGAGTGAACCTGATTCCTTTATGGGACTTTTTCCACCATGTTATATTATTTTTCCAGTTAGCCTTGACTCATGTTTATGTCATGTTATATGTTGTTGACACATTCCTATGATGCCATGATTATATGTTACCATGTTATATGTATTATTAATCCTTATGTGTATTCATATTCCATGCCTTCTATTCCATCTTGTTTTTCCCTTTTAACTCATGTTCTATATTATATTCATATTATTATTTCCTTACTAGGATTTTAGGTCATCCTTTTTGTTCATATATTCCCCAAGTTATCCTATGTAGTTATAAGAGCTCAATGGAAGTTAGGATATCATTATCAAGATTAAATAAAATATGTTTTCATGATGTTTAATTATGTACCAAATCTTCCAAATACACTAAAATTTATGATATTTGGATTGAAATTCGATGTTTATTTATGCTTAAAATAATTTAATAATATATGTAAAAGGATAGGGTTGATGTAGTTGGTATCAAAGAAAGGTATAGTTATTTTTGGGATTATGATTTGAAAACTACAGAAAAATAATTAGGGATAAGACTAAGTATGAAAAAACATCCCAAAATTTTGGTTAGTATAGAGTAAGTGGTTTATCAAGAAAATACATCACTATCTGGATACTACAAGTGTATGTGGTTCTGGAACAGATGTACCTAGGAGTAATAACTCCAACAAGGTTTTTCAGGCCTAACTCAGGGTAACCTTTTACATGAAAATATGCCTTACTTTGCACCTAGTATGACACTCTCAGGGGATATGAGTTGGTAAATTTCATAATCTCATGATGAACCATTAATAAGGGAACCAAAAAAGGCCCATAAGAATATATGTTAGGAAATAGATCATGGATAACCTAGATTGAAACCTAGGGAATCACAATTAGTTTATAATTTTTTACAAGTGTATCCTTTTATGTTTGAAGTTTCCATTTATTATGATTATTTGTTAAGTATTCAAGCCCACTAATTGTACATTATTTTTCTTAGTTAATGGATGGGAATAGAAGAACCTGAGAAAAAAGTAAATGTGATAGGCAACGTGAAAATTTCCCCAATGATATTGAAAATATGATGGGAATGGGTGATCAAAACATTATGACAGTACTTGCTCATGAGGATCAAATTATGAAAAATAACATGAATCTTGTGGAAAACCCACCTTCTCCAAAGAAATATAATTTTTTCATCGAATCCTTCACGTGGAAAAGGCCTCCCATGTTTAGTGTATCTTTTTATCCCCTCCTCATAGAATAATTGATTAACTCTATTGAGAATATATTCTTTGTCCTACAGTACTCAGAAGAAGAGAAATTTTTATTGGCGTTTTACCGTTTTGATTGGTAAGCTAATCAATGGTGGAAACTGATCAAGAACACAAAGTCCAAGCATGAAATTGATTCCATGGGATAGGAATATTTCAATAAAATATATTTCAATTAATATTTTCCCTAAACCCTCCATCTCAATATGGAAAGGGAATTCCTTACTCTGAAGTAAAATAAAGATGATCCCATTGGGGCGTATGAAGAAAAATTCACATGAAATTAAATAAATCCATTCGAACTTATCATGAAAACAAAAATCAAGGTGGATCACTTATTTAGTGTACTAAATTTATGTCTATGTAAATTGTTGGTGATTCGAGACTTCAATATTTATGAGAAGATTGTCTATTGTTCCTTGAAGGTTGAAATGGAGTTCGAAGAATCTTGGTGGTATCCTGGGCATGGTGAAAAAAAGTGGAAAATGGAGTTTAATATGGGTGATAAATCCCATGATGGAAAGAAGACCCTACATCCCAAATGTCAACAGTGTGGGAAGAATCATCCTGAAACTGCTTAAAGGGAATCTAGAGATGCTTCAAATGTGCAAGAGAATGACATATCGCTAATAACTACTGAAGGGATATACTGGATTCCACAAATGCAGAAGAATAATGGAAGGTTTAGATAAAAAATCAACCTATAATGGAGTGTTTCAACTTCAAGGAACATGGGAATTATGAAAAACATTTCCCTAACCTAAGGGTTGATGGAAGAAATCAACAAAAATAACCTCCAAAGAAATAGGGAGGGGAATATGCTTTCACTACTACTGATGTGGAGCCTTAAAATGATGTGGTGATATGTATGATGGTTATTCATTCAAGAATAGTAAACATACTATTTGATTCTGGATCTACGCATTCATTCATGTCTTTAATGTTTAGTAAAACTATTCAATCACCACCTTAAAATTTAGAGGTCGAGTTATCTATGAGTACATAAAATGGGGTAATTATTTCATAAAACATTTATAACTCCACACCGGTTATTTTTTGTGGATTAAACATCCCAAAAAGTATGACCATACTCACTTTGGTAGAGTTTGATGCTATATTTTAAATTAGATATATTTATATAAATCCAATATCAACTATTTGGAAAGGGAGATCAACATTCCCATCCTGAAGCATCCTTCTATTCTATACAAGTGTAAGGAGGAAGTTGAATCTCTTTAAGAATCATCATCTCAATTTTGGATAATGTTTCCATATGAGAAAGAATATCTTGATCAAATGATTGAGATGAAGGAGAGAATCATGCTCGAATACATGCCCATTGTGAGGTATTACACGAATGTATTCCCTAAAGAATTGTATAGTCTTCCTCCTGATCAAGAGTTGAGTTCTCAATTGAACTTATTACTGGATATCTGCCTGTATCAAAGATGCCTTATATGATGGCCACTGTTGAGAAAGAAGAACTAAAGAAGAAGTTACATGAGAATCTGGATAAGGGTTTTATGTACTCGAGTGCTTTACCATGGGCTAAGCCATTCCTCTTCGTAATGAAGAAGGATGAATCAATGAGTCTCTACATTGATTATCATGAGATAAAAAAAATCATGATAAAGAAAAAGTATCCCCCTCCATGGATATATGACTTTTTAATCAGCTACGTGGGGCTAGTTATTTCTCTAAGGTGGACCTTTGTTCAGGTATAACCAATTAAAGGTGAGGAAAGAAGATATTTCCAAGACTGCCTTTCAAATAAGGCATGGTCACTACAAGTTCATAGTGATTCTATTCAGACTCACTAATACTCTAGTAATTTTCATGGACTTAATGAATAGAGTCTTCATAGATAACCTTAAAAAATTTTGGTTTGTCTTTATTGATGATATTCTGATATACTGCAAGAGTAAGGAGCAACAGGAGGAGCATTTGAATACTATGCTGAAGAATTTTTGAAGGGAGAAACTTTATGAAAAGTACAACAAATGTAAGTTATGGATGGTGTAAGTCTCATTCTTGGGACATATAATCACTAAAAAAGGGATATATTTAGACCCTTAAAAGATAAAGGCAATCAAAGAGTGGCCCATGCCAACATTTTTTACAGAGATCTTTTGTTTCCATGGTATATCTGGGTATTACCAATTATTTGTAAAGAACTTCTTGTGATTTTTAAACCCACAAACTAAGCTGACTCGGAAGGGAGAAAATTTTTACTGGACCAATCAATGTGAAGACTGCTTTAAAGAGTTGAAAAAAGGCTTATTACTGCACCAGTACTCACACAACCAATAAGTGGGGACTCTTTGTGGTGTATAAGGATGCTTAAATGAAGGGATTAGGATGTGTACTAATGAAAAATGATAAAGTTATAGCTTATTCCACAAGGAAGTTGAAAATCCATGAGAAAAAATATCCCACGCATGATCTGGAGTTGACAGCTGTGTTCTTTGCATTGAAAATCTAGCAACAATATATCTATGTGGAGAAGTGTGAGATATATATTGATCATAAGAGTGTAAAAACCTAGGTACTTATAAGATAATTTGTTTTCATTTTAGAATCAAATATTTAAATTCATTATAAATTTATAATGAAATAATTAATATTTATAAAAATTAAGAAATTTATACTGATGGAATGGTAACTTGACATTAGGAATATAAATTTTCCTAATAGAATATTAAAATAATCTAATAAAGTATAAATAAAATTTATCCATCCTGTAAATAAAAATATGATATATTTATATCATTGAACAAGTAAATAATTTTTCTGAAAATTATAAATTAAGTGTTGGTACTTTTGTGAGTCATAAATATTTAATTACAATTTTATGATTAATTTGATAATTTAAATAAAAATTTATTTTCATAAAATGTAATCATAAATTATTATTTTGTTGTATTATGGTTATAAGACAATTTTACGAGACCTTGATGAAAATTTCAAGGTGTTATAAAATCAATTATAGTTTTAAAATTGTTATTTTTTGAATAAAATTTGATTTTATTTAGAAATTAAATTTATCATATTTAGAAAATTATTTTCAAAATATGGAGTAAATTTGATAATTCTACATGTTGAAAAATCATTGGGGTGATTTTTTAAAATTTTTCTGAACTACTTAAATTTTTTGTGAATAGTGAAATATGATAATTTTTGAAATAAACTAAATACATAAATTATTGAGACATAGATGATGTTTTGCTAAGGTAAGAATCCTTGGTTTGAACGAAAATTCACTAATTATTTTATTTAGTCACAATAACCAAAACTATTTCTTTTTTCTTGAGAAATACAATAAAATAATGATTAAAATAATGGAACCCCCCCTCTCCTCCACTATAAATATCACCCCTCACCCCCTCTTTTACTCACAACTCTCATGATTTTATCCTTATCCAATTTTTTCCCAATCCTCTTCCCAATCCACTTCCCCACTTCCATGACCTTCTAGTCTCACCAAAAGGACAAAAGAAAAGGCCTTAAGGAGGTTCTCAAGGAGGTTGATTTAAGAGGTAAAAATCCCATTTCATTTTATTTTATTTCCTTTTCAATTATTTTTATTTTCTTATACTCTCTTTTCCTACCCTCATCTAAGAGGCATGAAAATTCCATTATCTTATGTATATTTTAATTTTATCTTATTTATAGAAAAAACAATCATCATACTTCTTCTCCTCTCCCTCTTATTCTAAAAATAAAAACATTGTCCGTGATGTGTCTATTTACCGACATCATGGATGATGAGTTTTCAATTTCCATTACCACCTTTATGGAAGGTCATAAACCATTTTAATGGTTCAAAAATATTATAATGTCTATTATAAAACCTCATTTATATTCTGGAATTAAATATATACATAATGTTAAATTGTATAACGAAACTAGTTTGTGATTATCAAATAACCTCCCAAATGATCTAAACGAATATCATTTCATTCAACTTATGGAGTTTCATGTCCATTCGAAAAGAAAATCCATTACTAACTGACCATGGAAACCATTTAAAGAATACACCCGAAACAACGGAAATAACAAAATATTACTAATAAATGTGTTGAATGATGTCATAAAATGATCATATATGGTGTTATAAAAATGAATATGTTTCTATAAAATATTAATAACACTGCTTTATCCATTATATAGGAGGTTTAAACACATTTTAATTAAGATGAACCCAAGGTAAGGGAATTATTAACCCAAATTCCATTCTTTGGGCTAACCTTCTACTTCATTGATTTTTTTATGCTAAGATTATTTGTGATATTAATATTTAAAATATTATGTTTTATTATGTGGAATTACAATGAGTATATATATTCATTTCATTTTCTAATTCTTGCCTCAATGATATGGTATATGTAAGTGAATCCTATTTAAAAATCCTCTTTTAAATTTCTATTTTTACAACATTATATAAGACGTTTTTATGAATCTTTTCATGTTTCATGATTATGTTATAGTTCTTGTAAAAATTTTATGATGAATGGTGGGAATTATATCTTCCTCTAATGTTTTGGGTATGTTTAAGTTAGAGGCTAGTCATATGGTTACTCCAAGTGTAACTGCGATGGTTACACCATAATGTAGTTGTGAGGGTTACATTATAAGGTAGTCGTGAGGGCTACATTGTAAGGTAGCTGTGAGAGTTAAAATATTAATTAAGTAATGCCCCAAGTTACCTTTATGGTATTATTTATGTTTTCTATGTCCCATGGAAATCTCTTGTTTTCAAAAATTAACTATATGATACATATTGTGTAAGAAGTATTTATTTTTGAAAATGATTTCATATGTTTATAAGTATTCATGTATTGACAGTTTATGTCCTTATTTTTATATACCTTACTAAGATTTTTGTGCTCATCCCAAGTTTTAAAATGTTTTTCATAGGGTTTGGGGATGGGTAATAGAAAAGGAGAAGCTAAGATGAATGTTTGAAATACTTTTCATGAAAATATTTCATGTTTTCAATTAAACTTTTTGTATTATGAAAAAATGGATATTGTTTTCGTAGTATCCACTTTGTATGCTTATTGGTTTATATGTTTGATTTATGTCTTAACTTTAAAAAACTATAAACCGAAAATATATTTGGAAATGTAAAGAAGTGAATTCTAAAGTAATTTATTAGATTATGTAATGTTTAAGGTTGGGTCCTTATAAAGAGTCTCAAGTACATATTCACAGAGAAGGAGATTAATATGCACTAACGAAAATGGTTATATATCATCAAGGACTATGACTTATAAATACATTATCATACTAGTAAATAAAATAAGGTGGCAAATGATCTATGTAGAAATTGTCCTACAACATTATAAATGATGAGCATTGAGAAGGATCCGATCTTCTTAGACCTAAAAAGGATGGACATGGGAATCGTTAAGGAGGGAACATCTTAAATATTTTCTCAAATTATTTCTCAACCATCCCTTATAAAGCAAATAAAGGATGCTCAAAGAAATGATAAGGAAGGTGGAATCAATGAGAAAAGGGTTGTCATCAGAGTTCAAAATGGATAAGGAAGGATTTGTGAGATTTGGGACATGAAAATGTGTATCATCCAATCCAGAGATAAATAAGAAGATTATGAATAACACACATATATCAACCTTCTCTATTCGCCCAGGGAGCAAAAATATGTATCGAGATCTCTGAGAGAACTATTTGTGGGACAATGTGAAAAAGGAGATCACTGAGTATACATCAAAGAGCTTGGTATGTCAGCAAGTAAAGTTCGAAAGGAAAAATTCTAAGGGGATGATGCAACCATTACCCATACCAACATGGAAATGAGAAAATATCACCATGGAATTTTTCCATGGACTTTCAAATACATCCATGGGAAACAAATCTATATGGGTTGTTGTGGATCATCTTATAAAGACAAATAACTTTATCACAATTTGAGAGGATTTATCACCAGTTCAGCTTGCAAGAATATAAATCAGAGAATTGGAAAGACTACATGGAGTACCACTATCAATTCTATCTGACCGAGAAACAAGATTCACATCTATATTCGGGAAAAATATTCAACATGCTCTGAAAACTGAGTTGAACTTCAGTACAACCTATCATCCTCAAACTAATGGCCAATCTGAGTGGGCGATTCAGACACTAGAAGACATCTTGAGAGCATGTTCTATAGAATTCAAATTAGGATGAGACCAACATCTGCCTTTGGTCGAGTTCTCTAACAACAATAGTTTTCCCTCGATCATCCAAATGGATCCATATGAAGCCCTTTATGATAAATATGTAGAACACTGAAATTGTAACGCCCCATAATGTTAAAGGGTTAAATTACTTAATGATTTGACTCATTTCAATAATGTAAATCTTTCTTTTTAGGAGCCTACATGTTTATAACTTTATAGTTAATAATGGATGGTCTGGAGTAGTGATCAAGATGGGTGGACTTTTGGGAAGTTTCTCTGGGTGTGTGGGAGTGAGAAAAAACACAATTGAAAGAAAATGTGTTTACCTGTGGGGACAATCATTTTTTAGATGAAACATTTGGGCATTTGGGTGGAACCCAGGGTGGGGCCACGCGTCTACGGGGAAACTAGTGGTACCTAGTAGGCTAGGACCTAACAGCCATGTTAAGGTGGGGTGTTTGTGCTGTCAATGAGTCCCAATTGTTACATTTGGTACCAAAGATCGTACCTATCCTTACGTGTGGTGCACTACTTGGGTTGAGATATAGAGTCCACAACGTCGGCATTGTGTTCTAAGGTGTAGGTGAATGTAACACCCCAGAATGATAAATGTTTAAATGATTAAATTATATGACTCATGTCAACAAGGTACACCTTTCTTTTTGAGAGCCTACCGGATTGGAACTCCATAGTTAAACATGCTTGGCCTGAGTTAAGATAGAGGGTCCACAACGAAGACATTATGCTCAATAGGGGGTGAATATAACACCCTAGAATGATAAAGGGTTAAATGACTAAATGATATGATTCATGTCAAAAAGGTACACCTTTCTTTTTGAAATCCTACCTGATTAGAACTTCGTAGTTAAACGTGTTTGGACTGGAGTAGTAATCAGGATGGGTGACCTTCCGGGAAGTTTCTCAGGGTGTGTGTGAGTGAGGACAAAACAAATTGAACGTTTTTCTCTAAACTGGGGGTGAATTTAACACAATAGAATAATAAAGGGATAAATGACTAAATGATATGACTCATGTCAACAAGGTACACCTTTATTTTTGAGTTCCTACCTGATTAGAACTCCACAGTTAAACATGCTTGGCCTGGGTTGAGATATAGGGTCCACAACTAGGAAGTTGTTCTATAGGGTGGGGGGGGGGGGGTGAATGTAACACCCCATAATGATAAAGGGTTAAATGAATAATGATATGAATCATGTCAACAAGGTACACCTTTCTTTTCATGAGCCTATCTGATTAAAAATCCATAGATAAATGCGTTTTTATGGGAGTAATGATTAGGATGGGTGACCTTATGTGAAGTTTCCCTGGGTGTGTTTGAATGAGGAAAAAACACACTAAAAAAACATGTGTCAGCTTGTGAGGATATCCATTAGACAAATTACATGTTCAGGAATGTGGATGGGGAAACTAGTGGTACCTGGTAGGCCAACACCTGACGACCATGTTAAAGTGGGGTGTTTGTGCTGTCACTAAGCCCTAGTTTTTACATTTTGTATCAGAGGTGGTACCTAGCCTTAAGTTTGGTGCACTTATTTGGTTGATATGTAGTGTCCACAATGAGGATTTTGTGCTCTGGGGGGGGGGGGTGAATGTGAAACCCTAGAATGATAAAGGGTTAAATGAAGAAATGATATGAATCATGTCAGCAAGGTACACCTTTCTTTTCGGGAGCCTACCTAATTTGAACTCCATAGTTAAACATGTATGTCATGGAGTAGTGATCAGGATGGGTGACCTTGTGGGAAGTTTACCACGGTGTGTGTGAGTAAGGAAAAAACACACTAGAAAGAGGATGTGTTGGCTTGTGGGGATATTCATTAGTCAGATAACCTATTCCAGCATGTGAGTGGGCCCCAGGGTGGGGAAATTGGTGGTACCTGGTAGGCCAGGACCCGATGACCATGTTATGGTGGGGTGTTTGTACTGTCAGTGAGGCCTAGTTGTTACATATGGTATCCGAGGTGGTACCCAACCTTAAGTGTGATGCACTCCCTGAGTTGAGATATAAGGTCCACAATGAGGATGTTGTGCTCTAAGGGGGGGGGGGTGAATATAACACCCCAGAATGATAAATGGTCTAAATGATATGACTCATGTTAGAAAGATACACCTTTTTTCAGAAGCCTACATAATTATAACTTTCAGTTAAATGTTCTTGGCCTGGAGTAGTGATCAGGATGGGTGGCCTTTTGAGAATTTTTCTAGGGTGTGTGTGAGTGAGTAAAAAACACACTGGAAAGAACATGTTTTGGCTTGTGGGTATAGTCGTTATCCAAACGACCTATTCAGGCATATGGGTGGGCCCTAGGGTGGGGACCACGTGCCTTCGGGGTAACTAGTGGTACCTAGTAGGCAAGGGCCCGACGACCATGTTAAGGTGGGGTGTTTGTGCTGTCAGTGAGGCCCAGATGTTATAGACATGTTGGGATGAAGTCAGCGAATGTAAGTTGTTAGTGTGTGGTGTTTGTGCTGTCATTGACGCCTTTATGTTACGAACATGTTGGGATTAAGTCGGTGAACATAAGTTGTTAGGACCTGAAGTGGTCGAAGAAATGGTGGAGAAGGTGAAAACTATTCAACACTACATCAAGGCATCCTAAAGTCGACAAGGAACACCTTTCTTTTCCAGAGGCTACTTGATTTGAACTCTACAGTTAAACGTGCTTAGAATGGAGTAGTGATCAGGATGGGTGACCTTCTGGAAGGTTTCCCAGGGTCTGTACTATCAATGAGGCTGAAATGTTATATACAGTTTGACATGAAGTCGGTGAATGGAAGATTTTAGGACCTGAAGTGGTCGAAGAAATGGTGAAGAAGGTGAAAACCATTCAGCACTACATCAAGGCATCCCAAGGTCGACAAAGTACACCTTTATTTTTGGGAGCCTACCTAATTAGAACCTCATAGTTAAACATTCTTAGCCTGGTGTAGTGATCAGGATGGGTGAACTTTGTGGAAGTTTCCCAGGGTCTGTGCTGTCAGTGTGTCCCAGTTGTTACATTGGGTATCAGAGGTGGTACCCAACCTTAAGTCGGTGAACGTAAGATGTTAGGGCCTGAATTGGTCGATGAAATGGTGGAGAAGGTGAAAACCATTCAACACTACATTAAGGCATCCCAAAGTTGACAAGGTGCACCTTTTTTTTCGGGAGCCTACATGATTAGAACTACATAGTTAAACATGCTTAGCCTAAAGTATTGATCAGGATGGGTGACCTTTTGGGATGTTTCCTATGGTCTATGCAGTCAGCGAGGCCCAGTTGTTACATTTGGTAGTGGAGGTGGTACCCAACAATAAGTGTGGTGTAGTGCCTGGGTTGAGATATAGGGACCACAATGAAGATGTTGTGATCTGGGGGGGGGGGGGGGTAATGTAACACCCTAGAATGATAAAGGATTAAATAACTAAATGATATGACTAATGTCAAAAGGAACACCTTTATTTTCAGGAGCCTACCTTTTTGGAATTCCACAGTTAAATGTGCTTGGCCTGGAGTAGTGATTAGGATGAGTGACCTTAAGGGATGTTTTCTAGGGTGTGTTCGAGCGAGGAAAAAAAACCTTGGAAAGAACATGTGTTGGCTTGTGGGGATATTCATTAGTTAGATGAACTATTCAGGAATGTGGGTGGGCCCTTGGGTGGGGACCACATGTCTGTGGGGAAGCTGGTAGTACCTAGCAGGCTAGGACCCGACAACCATGTTATGGCGGGGTATTTTTGTTGTTAGCGAGGCCAAGATGTTATAGACATGTTGGGATGATGTCAGTGAATGTAAGTTGTTAGGTCTTAAAGTGGTCAAATAAATGGTGGGGAATGTGAAAACCATTGCACTACATCAATGCAGCCCAAAGTCGACAAGGTACACCTTTATTTTCGACAGAATACCTGATTAGAGCTCTATAGTTAAATGTGTTTTCACTAGAGTAGTGATCAGGATGGGGACTACGTGTCTGTGGGGAAACTGGTGGTACCTAGAAGGCCAGGTACACCTTTATTTTCGGGAGCATACTTGATTAGAACAACACAGTTAAACTTGGTTTTGCTAGAGTAGTGATCAAGATGGGTGACCTTCTGGGAAGTTTCCCAGGGTGTGTTCGAGTGAGGAAAAAACACCTCGTAAAGAACATGTGTTGACTTGTGGGGATATTAATTAGTCAGATGAAATGTTGAGACACGTGGGTGGGCCTAGGGTAGGGAACCCATGTTTGCAGGACAACTAGTGGTACCTAACATTCCAAGACCCAACGATCATGTTAAGACGAGGTGTTTGTGCTGTCAGCGAGGCCCAGTAGTTATAGACATGTTGGGATGAATCTGGTAAATGTAAGTTGTTTTGAACTGAAGTGGTCGATGAAAATGTGGAGAAGTTGAGAACCATTCAGCACTAAATCAATGAATCCCAAAGTCAACATGGTACAACATTATTTTCGGGAGCCTCCCAGATTAGAACTCAATAGTTAAATGTGTTTGTCCTAGAGTAGTGATCAGGATGGGCGATCTTCTGGAAAGTCTCCCAAGGTGTGTGCGAGTGAGGACAAAACACACTGAAAATAACATGTGTTGACATGCGGGGATATTAATTATTCAGATTAAATGTTCTAGGATGTGTGTAGGCCCTAGGGTGGGGACCATGTGTCTATAGGCTAACTAGTGGTACCTAGCATGCCCGGACCCGACGGTCATGTTAAGGCGAGGTGTTTGTGCTGTTAGTGAGGCCCAGTTGTTATAGAAATGTTGGGATGAAGTCGGTGAACATAAGTTGTTTGGACCTGAAGTGGTCAAAGAAATGGTGGAGAAGGTGAAAACTATTCAGCACTACATCATGGTATCCCAAAGTCGACAAAAGAGTTATGTAGAAAAATATCGACAAGACCTTGAGTTTTAAGTTAGAGACATGGTAATCCTCCGCATATCTCCATGTAAGAGGATCATGATATTTGGGAAGAAAGGAAATCTAAGTACCATGTACATCGACCCCTTCGAGATTGTGGATCATGTTGGAGTTGTGTCTTATTTACTTTAACTTCCACCTACCATGTCTCAAGTACATGGTGTATTCCACGAATCCCTCTTGAGGAAGTACAGCCCTGATCATTCACATGTACTGAATTCAGAGGTGGTAGTGTAACGACCCAATGTTTTATCAATGGAAATTCCCTTCTTATAATTATGTCATATAATTACATGAAATCAAAACAAAATATACTACTAAGTTCTATGTGACCTTTAAACATAATATTGTCACCTCTGTGATTTGAATTTTGAAAATTTGAAATATACAGTTTCGATCAGTAAGATGTTTGGAGTATAATAAAATAAACATAATTTTTGGTGAATAGTAACCTACCCTTATGAATAGTTATAGGACACTTATGAATAGTTATAGGACCCTTAGGAATAATAAATTTTCAAAAAAAAATAGTAACCTCATCCATGAATGTATATATAAATTTTAGGAATCTTATAAGTGATAATAGGACCATAGTAAAAGTATTGGTATTTTTGTAAGTCATAAATAAATAATTATAATTAATTAATTAATTTAAAAGAAGATGTATTTTCCTAAAAGGTGTTCATAAATTAACAATTTTATGTCTTCTGGTTTTAAAATAATTTTATAAGACCTTAGGTAATTTTTGAAGCATTATAAAATCACTTATAGTTTTAAAATCCTTATTTGTCAAGTAAATTATGATTTTAATTAAAAATTAAATTAATAATATTTAGAAAATTAATTTTTTAAAATGGAGTTCATTTTCTGATTCAACACGTTGAAAATGGTTACGGTGATTTTTTTGTATTTTTTTGAAATGCATGAATTTTTCATGAATAGGTAAATACATTAATTTACCTTATTAATACATTATCATGTAAATCCTATATTCTTGACATCATAAGTGATGCAAGAACCCAAATATAGAAATCACATGCACTTATTACTACTTTTTTTATGGAATCATCACTATTTCTGGTCTTGAGGGAAATTAATAAACTAAAGAATTAAATATTAAGAAAACCCTCCTCCCATCAACTATAAATACCACACCTCCTTACCTATTATCGCCACTCCTCTCAAGCCTTGTGTCTTGCCATAATTCTGCCAAAATATCTCCCCAAGATCCTCCCCTAAGTCTAAAGCCCTTAGTCCCTTCTAAGTACCAAATCCTCTGCCCTTAATAGGCTCTCAAGGAAGATTGATCCAAGAGGTAAATTCCTCATTTCAATTATTTTACTTTCTTTTCAAGTTCATTTGTTTTATTTTTAATCCATAATTATCCTCATTAAAATTTCATGAAAAATCAAGTACATCACATGTATTGGAATGTTTTTATGATAATGGAATAAGTTATTATCCTCTTTCCTTTCTCCTTATTTTCTACGAAGGAAACAAAAACACCGTCTGAGATATGTTAATTTATCACATTCAAGGATGATGGGTTATCAATTTATTTTACCGTATTCAATTTTGGTCATGAAACTATTTTTATGGTTGAAATAGATTTTTAAATATGTATTTTATCTTAAGTGATGTTCTAGATTCATTTTTCTCGCATGATTTAAAATAATAATACAAAACAATTTAATTGTGAGCAAAATCACCAAATTAATCCAAGTGTTTATTATTAATGTTTTATATAATGATTCACCTTAACTCCAAATAACAAAATGAATTTTACAACCATGTAACCTTTTGTATGTTCAATAATATAATGTAACTTCAATTCTGAACATCCACTTTCATCATACATGTGTATCCGAACATGAATATAAGTGAATAGATCATTAAAACGAAGGAAGCAAACAAACCCGAACAATAAAATTGAACTTCATAACCAATAAGAAAGGTCATTAATAAACTTAAAAAGGTTATAATAAAAAGATTTCATGTAAAATAGGTTAAGTAATTATTAATTAATGAACCTAATTTTATTGTTCAGGTCATTAATATCAAGGGGAAAACACCATTATACTTAAGGTAAGGGATCCTCTCTATTTCACTTTTATGCAACAACGTTCTCTATGTTATGCCCTTTTATGTGTAATACCTAATAGTAGATTATGATTTCTCACATCCCCCATACTTACCTCATGATTTATAAGTGATGATAAACCCCTTTCTCTATCATTAATCCCTCTTAAGAACACCTGATACCATGCTGATAATCCTGAAGGGATTCCACCCAAACCTCCTTTGTTCCTTTAAGTTGCCTTATCACCCTTTTTCCAAAATTAAGTTATCTTATAATTTTATGTGAATATTATAAATACTATGTAAATGTACCAAATTAAAATTATAAATACCCTTTCATAATTATCTTTTGGAGATATACATGTTTTTAAGCGATTCCCTCCTCAATACTTCCTGACAATAAAATCTATTTTAAGGGAACTTCCCAAATTCTTACCTGATTTCATGTACACTCTATCTTCTTGTTTAGTCCACCTTTGTCTTTATAAAATCTCTTTTTATAAAAACCCTCTTGTTTAACTTTTTTTTATATAAATGATTGTTCCTTTTTTTTAATTTAAAGTCTCTATAGTATTTTCCTTAAAACTGCACAAAAATGTTTCAATGCTAAAATTTGTTAAATACTTTTCTTATATGTTGTCAATTCTACTTGACATCACTTTCCAAGATACATTTCTATTTTAACTTATGAATTTCCATGTATATTTTAGTTACATTCTTCCTGTACACTTTTATGATATGCCCATTTGTTCTTCTTAATGATATGATTATGGTACCTGATTCCTTCCATGGGTTACCCATATGCTTCAGTAAGATTGGTTATGTATGATTATTTATTTGAAAAACATATTCCTGAAAAGTAAATATGAATGTGCCCAGATAGTGATACAATTCATTAGGTAAATTTTAGTCACATGATACGTTATGTGTGATGGTCTTGGTGGTAATCCTTGGCTTGTGCTACCATGTGCGACGGTGTTGGTGGATGATATTGGAATGTGCTACCATGTGAAACGGTCTTGGTGGTTAGACTTGAATCATGATAATGTAATTATTTATATTTCTTCCAAAATTTTATAACTCCATGTTTATATGATCCCATATTTATATATTATGATTTCATATGTTAAATGCTTTTTTATATCATCATGTCTTACCATTAATCCCATGTGCTAATGATTATTATTATGTTTATTCCCTTACTAGGATATTAGATTATCCCTTTTTTCATATAATCCCTAGGGTACCCTAAGTATATGTAAGGTATCAAAGGAAGTTAGGAGCTCTTTATGAAGAATAAATAAAGAAGTGTTTTTTTAGTCCCGTGTTTTAAGTTTTGTATACCTTGTCTTCAAATACACTAGAGTTCACAATACTTGGCTTGTACTCTAATGTATAATTATGCTTAAAATCATGTAATGTTATGTGTAAAAGGATATGGTCATTATATTTGGTATCATACGATGATCTTGTTATTTTTGGAGATTAGGAATATATCACTTTAGTATGAATCTTAAGGATGAGACTAAGTATAAGAAAACACCCCTAAATTTTGGTAAGTATAGTGTAATTTGTTTATCAAGAAAATAAATCTTTATCTAGATAAAAAAAGGTAGAGGTGGATCTAGAACATATGTATCTAGGGGTAAAACCCAAAAACAATGCTTTGAGATAGACTCAAACGGGAACTGGTGCACAAAAACGGGCCTTGCTGCACTCTTGGTTTAACACTCCCGGGGGATATGATTTGGAAAATTAATGAGATTAGTAAAAACCATTATTAAGGGAATAAAAAAATCCCATAAGAATATAAGTTATTAAATATATCAATGATAAAATAGATTTAAACATAGGGAATCACAAGTGAGGATATCCTTCTCATTTTCAAGTTTATCCTCTTATGTTCAATGTTTAATTTTTTTGATCAATAACTAAGTATTAAATCCCTATAATTGTATGTTACTTTTCATAGTTAATGGAGGGAAATTTAAGAACATATGGAAATAATCAATTTGATAGAGAATGTGGATTTTTCCCTAATGATATGCCTGATACGATGGGAACGGGTGCTCAAAACTTCATGACAATACTTGATCAACTGGATGAAGTAATAATTAATAACTTGAATCATGTGGAACACCCTTCTCCTCTATGTGAAGATCAAGTTGCCATTGAATAATTTATACGGAAAGGGACTACCATGTTTATTGGATATTCCGATCCCCTCTTCATGGAATAGTGGATTAACTCCATTGAAAAGATATTATCTATCCTCTAGTGCTCAAAAGAAGAGAAAGTCACACTGGTGGTCTATTATTTTGATGGGGAAGCTCATCAGTGGTGGAAACTGATCAGGAATATGAATCCCTAGGAGGACATTGAGTCCATGGATTAGGAGGACTTCAATTTAATGTTTTTCAATAAATATTTTCCCCAAACCCTCCATATAAAGTTGTAAAGATAGTTTCTTGGACTCAAGCATAAATAAGATGAGTCCATCAGGGCATATGAATAAAACTTCACAAGTCTTGAAAGGTATACTTATAGCTCTGTCTAGAGCACCAAAAGCAAGGTGTATCACTTCTTTATCAGACTAAATCCGAGTCTACGAAAATATTCGGCGATTTGAGACTTTGACAGATATGAGGAGATTGTCCATTGTTCCCCAAAGGTTGAAATTGAGATTAGAGAATCTCAGGGGTATCATGGGCCCAGTGAAAAGAAGAGGAAAATAAAATTTAATGTGGGAGGCACCCCAAGTAAATTCCACAATGGAAAGAAGCTCAACCATACCATGTGTAAAAATTGTGGGAAGAAGCATCTTGGGAACTTTCTAAAGGGAACAAAGAGTTTATTCAAATATGGAAATTTGGGACAACTAGCTAAAAACTACTGATGGGATATAAAGAATCCTGCTAATGTGGAAGAATAAAGGAAGATTCAGATCAACCCTCAGCTTATAGTACAGTGTTACAACTGCAAGGAGCATGAGAATTATGCGAACAATTTCCCTAAGTTGAGTTTTGTCTGAGGAAATCAACAACCACCTCCAAGTCTACAAGGAAGGGATTATGATATCACCACTGCTAAGGTGGATACGTATAATGATGTGGTGGCAGGTATGCTAGTTATTCATTCAAGAATAGTGAATGTACTATTTGATTCTAGTTCTACAAATTTTTTCCTATCTTTAAAGTTTAGTAGATCTATTCAAACACCATCTCTAAATTTGGAGGATAAGTTATCTGTGAAAAAAGAAAATAGGGAAATTATTATGTCTATGATTTATAACTCCTCTCCAGTTAAATTTTGTAGACTGAACCTCCTAGAAAGTCTCGTCATACTTCCTTTAGTGGAGTTCAACGCTATCTTGGGCATGGATTGGATATCTTTATACAAAACCAATACCAAATTCTGGGAAAGAGAGATCACTCTTCACATCCCAAAGCATCCTCCAATTATTAACAAGAGTATAGAGGAAGATGAATCTCCTTTATAATTTTTTTCTCAAGTTTGGATATTAATTCCTTATGAGAAAGAATTTATAGCACAAATTATTTAGACAACTGAGAGAATCATTCTTGAAGACATGACCATCGTGTGTGATTACACTGATGTATTCCATGAAGAGTTGGCTGGTATTTCTCTCGACCAAGAGGTTGAGTTCTCAATTGAACATATTCCTGGATCTCTTCCTATATCAAAGACACCTTATGGAATGGCCACCATAGAGCTGGAAGGGTAGAAAAAGCAGTAAGAGGAGAATCTGGAGAAGGGTTTTATATGCCTGAGTGCTTCACCATGAGGTGCGCTAGTCCTATTCATCAAGGAGGATGGATCAATGAACCTATTAATTGATTATCTTCAAGTCAATAAAATCATGATAACGAACAAGTATCCCCTACCACGAATAATGAATTTTTCAACCAGTTTCATGGGTCCAGTTACTTCTATAAGGTGGACCGTCGGTAGAGATATCAATAATTAAATAAAGGTGAGGCAGGATTATATTCCCAAGACTGCCTTTCGAATGAGGTTAGGACACTATGAGTTCATAGTGATGCCCTTCAGACTCACTAATGCTCCAAAAATTTTCATGGATTTAATTAATAGAGTCTTTAGATATTACCTCCAAACATTTGTGGTAGTATTTATTGATGATATTCTAATATACTCCAATAGAAAGGAGGGACCTGAAGAGCATTTTAATATTTTGTTAAATAATTTGTGATGGGAGAATATATATGAAAAGTGTAGTATATGTGAGTTCTAGATGGAGGAAGTATCATTATTGGGGAATGTTTTCACTAGTAATGGGATATCTTTGGACCCTTCCAAGACAAAGGCAATTGAAGAGTGGCCCAACTCAACATCTGTAATGGAGATCCATAGATTTCTGGGTCTAGCTGGGTATTACCGATGATTTGTGAAGAACTTTTCATGATTTTCAAACCCAGTGACCAAGCTGACACAGAAGGGAGTGATGTTTTTCTAGACATAGGAATGTGAATAATGTTTTAAGGAGTTAAAAAAGAGGCTAATCAATATGCCAGTACTCACACTCCCAACAAGTGGAGAACTATTTTTGGTATACAATGTTGCTTCAAAGAAGGTCTTAGGAAATGATCTAATGAAAAATGATAAAGTGGTAGCCTATGCCTCATAGTAGTTTAAAATACATGAGCAAAACTATCCTATTTATGATCTGGAGCTGGCGGCTGTGATCTTTGCATTAAAAATCTGGCGACATTATCTCTATGGGTAAAATTATGAGATATATACTAATCATAAGAATCTTAAATATATATTCACACAAAAAGGTCATGATATGCACAAATGAAGATGGATAGAGCTCATCAAGTATTATGAATACTCAATACACTACCATCCTGATAAGGAAAATAAGGTGGAGGATGCTCCAAGTAGAAAGGATCCCGTATCTTTATCAATGATGAGAATTTAAAAGGATCTGATCTTCATAGATTTATAGAGAATGGACATGGGAATCATTAAGGTAGGAATATCATCAATCCTTTCTGAAATTATTTCTCAACCATCCCTTATGGAGAAAATAAAGGATTCTTAAAGAAAATATGTCAAATTTATAAAAAGGGTGGAAGCTATCAGAAATGGGAAATCCTCCGAGCTAAAGATTGATAGGGATGGATTCATATGTCTTGGGTCACTATTATGTGTACCATCTGATCCAGAGATAAAGAAGGTTCTGTTTAATGATGCACCTAGCCCAACCTTCTCTATTCACCCCAGGAGCACAAAGATGTATCGAGATCTCTGAGAAAACTTTTGGTGGGACAATATGAAGAAGGAGATTTCTAAGTAAACATCAAAGTTCCTGGTATGTCAACAAGTGAAGGTTGAAAGATAAAAGTATAAGGGGATGATGTAACCACTACCCATACCAACATGGAAGTGGGAGAACATTACCATGGACTCTATCACTTGAATTCCAAGGAAATCCCAGGGAAAAAATACTATATGGGTCATTGTGGATTGTCTTAAAAAGAAAACCCACTTTATTATGATTCGAGAGGACTTCAAATTGGATCAACTTTCATGGTTATATATTAAAAAATTGGTAACTCTACATGGAGTACCACTATCTATTGTATCTAATAGAGATCCAAGATTCACCTCGAAGTTTTGGAAAAGTTTCCAAAAATCTCTAAGTACTGAACCGAAATTTAGTACGACATATCATCCTCAGACAGATGACCAATTTGATTAGAATATTCAGACATTGGAATATATGTTGAGATCATGTTATATGGAATTCAAAGGAGGATGATACCAATTTCTTTCATTGGTTGAATCCTCCTACAAAAATAATTTCCACTCAAGTATCCGAATGGCACCATATGAATCCCTTTATGGGAAAAGGTGAATAACACTAACATGTTGGGATGAAGTCAGTGAGCGTATGCTTCTAGGACCTAAAATGGTTGAAGAAATGGCGGAGAAGGTGAAAACCATTTGACATCACATCAAGGCAGCCCAAAGTTGAAATAAGAGTTACTTAGACAATCATCGATGAGACCTTGAGTTCAGAGTTGGATACATGGTATTTCTATTCATATCTCCATGGAATAAGGTCATGTGGTTTTGGAAGAAAGGAAAGATAATTCCCAGGTACATGAGACCCTTCAGTATTCTTGATCGTGTTGGGGTTGTGGCCTATCGACTAGCACTTCCACCTACCACATCAAAAGTGTATGATGTATTTCATGTATCCCTATTAAATAAGTACATAACAGACCCTTCACATGAACTCTCTTCAGAGGTGGTTCATTTGGAGAATGGTCTTTCTTATGAGGAGCAGCCAGTGAAGATCTTAGATTGTAGAGATAAAGTTCTATGTAATAGGACTACCCACCTAGTCAAAGTACTGTGGCAGAACCATAAGTATGAGGAGGAAACATGGGAACTGGAGGAGACAATGAAGGAAAGCAACCTTCACCTATTTATTTATTAGAATTCAAAATGAAATTTTGAGGGTGAAATTTAATAAGGGGGAATAATTTAACGACCCAATATTTTATCAATGGAAATTACCTTCTTATAATTACGTTATATAATCACATGAAATTACAACATAATGAACTACTATTTTCTATGTGATCTTTAAACATAATATTTTCACCTCAATGATATGAATTTCAAAAATCTGACATACATGGTTGCAATCAGTAAGATGTTTAGAGTCTAATGGAACAAACTTAATTTTTGGAGAATTGGAACCTACACTTATGAATAGTAACATACGCTTATGAATAGTAATATGACCCATATGAATAGTAAATTTTCCAAAAGAATTGTAACCTCATCCCTGAATGTATAAATACAATTTAGGCATCTTATAAGTGGTAATATGACCATAGTAAAAGTATTGGTATTTTTATAAGTCATAAATAATTAATTAAAATTAATTAATTAATTTAAAAGAAAATTAATTTTCCTAAAATGTGTTCTTAAATTACATTTTTTATGTCTTATAGTTTAATGATAATTTTATAAGACCCTATATAATTTTTGAAGCATTAATAAACCAATTATAGTTTTAAAATCTGTATTTTTCAAGTAAATTATTATTTTAATCAAAAATTAAATTAATCATATTTAGAAAATTATTTTTGAAAAATAGAGTTTATTTTTTGATTCCAAAATTTGAGAAATGGGTAGGGTTAATTTTTGGTATTTTTCAAAAATACATGAAGTTTTGGTGAATAGTAAAATACATTAATTTATTGTATAAATACATTATAATTTAAATCCACTATTCCTGACATCCTAAGTGATGTAAGAACCCCAATCACAAACTCAAATGCACTTATTATTATTTTTTCTCATGGAATTATCACTATTACTGGTCTTGAGGGAAATTAATAAACCAAGGAATTAAATATTAAGAAAACCCTCCTCCCCTCCACCATAAATACCACCCCTCCTTACCTCTTCTATTCACTCCTATAAAGCCTTGTGCCATGCCAAAATTCTACCCAAATATCTCCCCAATATCCTCCCCCAATTATAACAACCCTTAGTCCCTTCAAAATACCAAATCATTTCCCCTTAAGAGTCTCTCAATGAAGATTGATTCAATAGGTAAACTCCTCATTTCAATCCTTCTACTTTCTTTTCAAGTTCATTTGTTTTCTTTTCTATCCATACCTCTCCTCATCCAAATGTTATGAAAAATATAGTAACTTACATGTAATTTAAATTTTTTTATGATAATGGAATAATTTATTATCATCTCTCATTTATCCTTCTTTTATACGAAAGAAATGAAAAAATTGTCCGAGATGTGTTAATTTATCACATTCAAGGACAAAGGGTTATCAATTTCTTTTAACATATTGAATTCTGGTCATGAAACCATTTTTATGGTTGAACCAGACTATTAGATATTTATTTTATCTTTTTTGATGTTCTGGAATCCTTTTTCTCCCATGATTTAAAATAATAATACAAAAAACGTTAATTGTGAGTAAAATCACCAAGTTAATCCAAACGTTTATCATTAATGTTTTATATAATGATTCACATTCTCTCCAAATAACCAAATGAATTTTACAACCATGTAACATTCTGTATGTTCAATAATAAAATGTAACTTCAATTATATACAACCACTTTCATTATACATGTGTATCCAAATATGAATATACGTGAACCGATCATTAAAACCAAGGAAGGAAACGAAACCAAACAATAAAATTGAACCTCATAACCAATCAAAAAGGTCATGAATGAACTTAAAATTGTCATACTAAATTGTTTAAATGCAAAGGAGGTTATTTAATTATTAATTAATGAAAATAATTTTATTATTAAGGTCATTAATATCAAGTGGAGAACACCATCAGCCTTAAGGTAAGGGATCCTCCCTATTTCACTTTTATTCAAGAATGTCCTCTATGTTATTCCATTTTATTTGAAATCCCTAATGATAGGGTATGATTTTTCACCTCCCCCATACTTCCATTAGGATATATAAGTGATGAGAAACCCCTTTCTCTCTCATTAATCCCTCTTAATCACACCTGATACCATGATGATAATCCGTAAGGGATTCCACCCAAACCTCCTTTATTCCTTCGGGTTGCCTTATCATCCTTTTACTAGAATAAAGTTATCTTATATTTTTTTTTGTATGTTATAAATGTTTTTTACATGTCAAAAATTCATTTATTAGGACCCTTTCATTATTATATTTCTAGGATATACATGTTTTTAAGCGATTCAATCCTCAATACTTTCCGATAAGAAAACCTGTTTGAGGGAACTTCCTGAATACTTACCCAATTTCAAGTACACTCTATCTTCTGTTTTAGGCCACCATTTTCTTTATAAAATATTTTTTTTATGAAAACATTCTTTATTCACTTTTGGTTTTATATAAAGAATTTTCCCTTTTCTATTTTAAAGGCTCTATAGAATTTTCTTTAAAACCACACAAAAACGTTTTAATGCTAAAATTTCTTATATACTTTTCATACATGTCATCAATTCTACTTGACATCCCTTACCATGATACATTCTTATTTGAATTTTGTAATTCCCATGTATATTTTTGTTCCTTTATTCAGGGAAACTTTTATGATATGCCCATTTTTATGCTTAATGATATGATTATGGTACTCGATTATTTCTATGGGTAACCCTTATGTTTTTGTAAGATTGATCATGTATGATTATTTATGTGGAAAACATATTAATGAAAAGATAAGATGGGTGTGTTCAGATAGAGACCCAATGAATTGGTTAAATTTTAGTCTCATGAGATGTTATGTGCTATGGGCTTGGTAGTTAGCCTTGGCTTGTGCTACCATGTGCGACGGTCTTGGCGGATAGCCTTGGCTTGTGCTACCATGTGAAACAGTCTTGGATGTTAGGATTGAATCATGATAAAATTGTGTTTTATATTGCTACCACATTATTATGACTTCATTTTTATTTGATCCCATGTTTTTATATTATGATTCCATATGTTACATGCATTTTTATATCATCATGTCATGCCTTCTATCCCTTGTGTTTATGCTTATTCTTATTTTTATTTCCTTGCTGGGCTTTTAACTCATCCCATGGTTCATATGATCCCCATGGTACCCTATGTTGATTTAAGGGATAAAAATTAGTTAGGAGATATTTATGAAGACTAAATAAAGAAGTTTTTTTAGTCCCATGTTTTATTTTTTATGTAACTAGTCTTCAAAGACACTAGACTTCACGATCCATGGCTTGTACTTTGATGTATAATTTTTCTTAAAATAATGTAATGTTATATGTAAAAGGAAAGGGTCGCTATATAAAGCTGGAAAATGATCTCTCGTATGAGGATAATTCAGTAATGATCTTGGATCGTAGATATAAATTTCTACGCAATAAGACTACTCACCAGGTCAAAGAACTATGGTGAAACCATAAGTAGAAAGAAAAAACATGGGGACCTGAGGAAGCGATGAAGGAGAAGTACCTACACCTATTTTTAACATAGAATGTAAAATGAAACTTCAAGGGTGAAATTTCATAAGGGGGGAAGAATGTAATGACCCAACACTTTTATCAAAAAAATTTCCTTTATTATAATTATCTCATAAAGTATAATCACATAAAATCATATTAAGAACACAATACAAACTTTATAAATGAATAATTAATGAAATAAGAAGTATTTATAGAAGTTAAGTAACCTGTCCTAATGAAATAGTAACTTGACCTTTTCAATATTAATGTGACCCTTATTAATATTAATGTCACGACCCGACCCTACCCGGGCTCGAGCCACAACTAACCCAAGCCCGCCTCCATAGGCCAGGGGCTAGCGAACAGCGCCGAAGGCACAATAACTCGGGGTGGACTTTGCCTAAGCACCTGTACACACACACGCAGCAAACTCAATGCAATAGTTCATAGTAAAAGTAAAGACAAGCAAAGAAAAGGAAAGGGAAACTTATATATATATACCACAAACGTGCATCGACCTCTAAACAGTACAAGTAAAGCTGAAGGTAAAATAAAAAGGAAAAGGGGGAAAACACGCGCCCAACCAAAAAGGGCCACAACCCGACAACAGGTAAACAAAAGGAAACAGCTGACGGATCTCCCACCTGGAGCCCAACCATGACCACCGCACGCGGTCCAAGCTCCCAAGCTCCTACTCTCCACCGAAGTCACGCTCCACCTGTCCGTCGTCTGCAAGGGAACACCAAGTGCGGGAAAAGCCCAAGTAGGGTGAGTATAAAAATACTCAGTAGGATACCCCAAAGGCTCGAGGGAGAAACAAAAGGAGGTACCGAAGGGTGAGTAGTAGAGTGAACAAGGAAAAAGTAAAGGAGTACAATCGAAAGTGCATTAGAATACTAGTAGAGAGTCCAGATCAACCCAACAAAAGAAAGAAGGTAGACTCATCCAGGAACAAGGAGCTAGAAATGGTGAGAAGATGAACTTCTCGTCAAGTCTTCGCTTCATATAGCAGGGGTGTAGACTCGTCCCACCACGAGAAGCTAGACACATAAAGCACGTGGTAGACCCCACACGTCTTCGCCTCTCCTAGAGGGAGAGTATCCAAGCTCAAGAAGTGGGTACTGAAACGAGGTATATACATATTCATATGCTCTGCCAAGAAGCCCGAACAAGACCGTAAGGGGATCTCCATCCCATAGCTCAGCCCAAGAAAGGTGAGTCGCCAACAGTCCCAGAAGTAAACACCATCGATGCCTAGCATCCCGCACGTCTGCCCCGAACCGCAAGCCAAGGGGCTCAATCACCACACCTCGACATTATCCGCTTTGGGCGGCACTGACTCGCACGCACGGTTTTGGGTCGCGTCACAAGGATGAGTCTCGGTGGGGAAAGAGCCCCTCGTACTTGAGAGTTCTAGGAAAGTCAAACCACACCTCGTCACTGCCCTGCAGTTGAGAGGTCTGACCAAAGTCAAAGCAGTTCCATCACCAACCCGTACAACCAAGGGTCCCGCTCTGGTAATCACGGAGGAAAGTCACAGACTAGCCTAGTAGAAACGACTGAGCCTGGATTGCCAACGGATGACCCATTGCCCAGCCCCGCTGGAGGGTAATTCATAACCAGATATCGGGTGACCCGCTGCCCAGCCCTGCTGGAGGGTAAACCCCAACACATCATCAAGCAACCCACTCCCCAGCCCTGCTGAAGTGTAAACCATAATAAATCATCAGGAGACCCACTACCCAGCCCCGCTAGAGGGTAGACCTGGAACTAGACGACGAGCGACCCACTGCCCAGCCCTGCTGGAGGGTAGACCCTAAGAGGTTGTCGGGTGACCCACTACATAGTCTCGGTGGAGGGTAAAACTCAGAACTTTCCTGGCCATCTCCACTGGAGGGTACAACACTGGCCGACCAAACACGGAGTGGGTATCACGCAACCACCCAACTCCAGCACAACTCACCCAAAGGGGGGTTTAGTGCCTATTCCATCACTAGGTGTCACTAACACCGCTATCGGCTGATCCATCGAGATCGAAACCAGGGGGAGGCCACTCAACCCTACTGGCCAATCAAACGAGCACAAAGCCAGGGGATATAAACTCCACCCTGCTAGTCGAACAAATGAGCACATAAGGACCCTCTACACCATGAGAGGTTAATGTATGCAAAGCAGAACACGACACACACATGGGGCCCACACGACGTGTGGCCCCAAGTCAACCCCAACCAAGTGCACGAACGTCTCAGGTACACACCACATGTACATCCAAGCGCTCTCGTAAACTCCCAGAGTATACCACGTCTCCAACCCAAGGGATATCGTGCACACAGCACCCAACGTCAACATGAAGGCGTGACATAACATTTCCAACTTTACACCTCATCGGCTGAGGCACAGCCAACCACATCCAGTCAATCATTACTTCACTCACACGGGAGTGCAAACGATCACACGCCAAGGGTCCGCTACAACCACAGTAGAAGAACTGCTCCCGGGGCACCTTCAAATTTCCTCATTTCATAAGATCGCGTATAAGGCTCTACACAACCAAACAGATCACACCGTTGTAATCCTCGTGGAAAAACTCACGAAAACGACTACTTACTCGCCTCCAACAGATATCCGACGAAAAACTCACCAACATCGCCTCATGCCCGAATGACGTCCCGTGATCCCGAGCCTCGGCCCTGAAAATAGTCGGGTGCATCGCACCATTGTGATCCCCTCGGGAAAACACGTCAAAAGAAATACTCACATGAGTGCAACGAATATCCGGAGAGAAAGGTGCATTCCAGCGCACCGCACATGAGCGGTGCCACGTGGGACCCGCATCCCGGTCCCGAAACTCAACGAACGGATCGCACCGTTGCGATCCTCTCGAAAAAGAACACATGATGGACTATTCACTTGTCCAAAACGGACACCCGGTGATAAAGCTGGAAATCACCTTCAAATCCTGAAACGGCCCTCACAGGGCCCGCACCATCGTGCGGAATTAGAGCGGGAAGATTGCACCGTTGCAATCCCCTCGAAAAAACAACCAACATCGACTGCTCGCACGCCCCGAACGGACGCCTGATGAGAAAGTCGTGCAACACTGCACGCAGCTCGAATGATGGGCCGTGGGGCCCGCACCTCAACTTCGGCCTCAACGCATGGAACCGCACTGGAAAGCTCCGTCTCAGTGCCAGGGTCGCAATGCCACTGAGGGTGCTCAAAACGGACGTCGGACGCGTCTGCGCCGTCCAAAACAAGAATCTTTGAAAAAACACTCGTCCACTTAAAGACACGTTGCGCCTCCGCGGCCCCTCTTTTCAGGAACTAAAAATTTCCAAAACCATCTCAAAACGTTCCCCTCGACGCAAGGTCCGCGCTGCCGCTGACAGCGCGCAAAACGGATGCCCGAAGCGCGAAATACGGGCGTCCGAAGATTTTTAAAAAAAGGAGAACCCTCTTGGGCCGGACAGGCCCGCGGCCCGGCCGCGGGTCCGGTTCGCTCCACCGCGGCCAGCTGGCCGTGGCCTGTCGTCACCGACCAGCCATCATGGGGGGTCGCTTTCCCTGGAGCGACCCGCGACATGCGGGTCGTGGTCGCGCCGCACACGGGGTCGCGCATTCCGCGGCCCCTCCTCCTTCGCGCTACGTCGGCGCCGCCCGAGACACGCCTCGCCACCATCCGCAGCTGCCTCCGCCGCGCTGCCCTGCTGTCGAGACACTCCCACCGCGTGGAGGTCGCCGGACCGCGCGCCGCCACCGCTGGAAACCCGTCGGACCACCGTGCCGGCCAGAAAACTTCAAAAACCCGCGGATCTTCGCCGGGCCGCCGCAGAGGCTTCGGAGGTCGGATTTCGAATCCGAAACAAGTGTTGGAAAGCTCGGATAACATACTACGCAATCATGGGCGTCGATTGATGATCATATTATAGTTTGACACTACAAATTGGGCTCAAAGATTGCAGGAAATTAAAAACGAAACGATAAACCCCTACCTCGTGGGCGTTTCCCGGAGCTTCGCCGCGATCCGTCGGAGCCGCGCTTCGCCGGACCGTCTCGCCGAAGTCGCCTCGCCGAAGATGGAGGAGGAGATGGGAGAGGCTGCCGTGCCAGGGAGAACAACCAAGGGGGGGGGGGAGAAGTGTTTAAAAATAAAACACTTAATCTCCCTCCCATGGGCCCCGTACCCGAACTCCTGACGAGGTCAGGATTTAGCCTCCCCTAGGCTAAGAACCATGCTCTGAGTGCAATGACTGTCTCAGAATTTTATTCCGAGACCCCATTCAAAAGTTATAAAATTTAACGTCCGAAGCCGCTAAATTACGAAAACTCCCCTGGGGCCATTTTTCACAAACGGCCCGCGCCCGCAAAACTTATACCCCTCCTAGGGTAAACGACATGCTCAGAACTCAACGATGCCCTCAATTTTCCAATCCGAGCCACCGTTTAAGAGATACTAGCGTTTCTCCATTAAACGAATACATTAATTTATTAATTTATCCGTTTAACCTTCCGGAAGCGAGCGAGGGGTCCAAACATCCCGCACCGACATGTTTTATGTCGTTCCTAGGGTAAACACCCTATTCCGGACCCATACGTACACTCAGATATCTGATCCGGAACTCCGTTTAGGAGTTATATCATTTATTTAGTGTTTCCAGTGTGAACGCACTGAAAATTTAATTCCGGCCACTCCGGGGCTCGGAATCGCACGCCGTCTGAATGCGCTGCCCTGGAATATTATCAAGAATATTCCAAAGTCTTTCGTAGAAAAAACCGGGTTCTTACATCATTCCCTCCTTCAAGCTTTTTTTCCTTGAAAGGAAAAACTAGGGAGCAACACAGGGTACCAAGCCCACACCTGGCTTTCCCATACCCAGAAGAACCCACGCACAGCTCTGCTTCACCGCACATGCACCAAAGGGTTTATCCGTTCACGCAAGGTCGGCCCTTGCCAATGTCGTGTGCCCACTTCAGACTTTGGGGTTAGGGCAAGGAGGTTGGGAACCTCACCATCCCATTGCACAGTTTCAATCGGCCTGAAGGATCTCGGGGGTATCTGACCTCCCCGACCGAACCTCCACATCGTACGCCGCGACTGGAATCACCGCCCGCACCTGGAACAAGGCCCGGTGATTCCCTCATTCAGAATATCCATATGGTGTAACACCCCAGGATATCTGGTTACGCGAGATTTCACAGTCGATGTCTCTCAACCAAGACTCTATTACATGCTCGGAAGTGAAGGAGTCAACACCATCGACTAAAGGAAAAGGTCTCACACCTTTTTCCTTACCAACACAGGGTTACACCCGACGCCCTGCGTCACCCTAGTAACACCTCAAACAAGGATCAGGGATAAAATCATTTCACACGTAGAGCCTAAAAATTCTACTGTAAGAAGTAGAAGAGTCGCAAGGGGTACCTATCACCATCCCATGCTCTGCAGGATCGTAGACATCCAAAGCTCACGGCTGTCCGTGGTCCCAACCATCAGCTCCTGGAGCCTGACGTGGACCACCTAGTGGTGATGGGATGACCTCATAACGACTTCCCCCATCTCCAGCTCCACTCGCTCCTCTGCTAGCACCACCTCTTTGGGTACTACTCCGATCACGGCACTGCCTCTGCCGTGGTGGTGTGCCTGCTGCCTGCCTGAAGTTCCCAGCAACTCGGGTCGGGCAGTCTCGTGCCAAGTGACCTCGCCCATCACAAGTAGAGCACCGACTCTCTCTGGGCTGTACTGGTGCCCTCCGGTGCCACTGTGGTGCACGACCACACCCCTGAGTCCGGTTGTCAGTAAGCCACCTGCGTCAAGGTCTTGCTTGCCGACACCCACTAGCTGCGGCAGACGTCTCAGCTCCAACGTGCCTACTGCCACCACCAACACTAGAACGTGACAGGAAGCCCTCTGTCACCAACGCCTGCTCTAGCACCCCGACATATGTGGAAATGCCCATGGGTACTATGACAACACGAATCTCTCGGTGGAGACCCTGTTCAAACTTCCGTGCTCGGAAGTTGTCATCATGGATGAAGTCCGGGTAAAAGCGTGCAAGGTCTGCAAAACTAGCCGCATACTCGGCCACCGTCATCCCTCCCTGCTGAAACTGCAGGAGCTCTTGAATCCGAACGGAGTGTAAGCAGGGGGGGAAAAGTCCTCATGGAGCAACAACTGAAAGTATCCCCATGAAAGTGACGACTCGTTAAGAAATTAAGTCACCAGACTCCACCAACGCCAAGATACTCCACGAAAAAGGGTGGCTGCCAAAGCCACTCTCTGACCTGTCAGCGTCTGCACAAGCCTGAAAGGGAGAACCACTGCCTCGGGCCAAACCTCTACTGCCTGAGCGTCTGGCTCACCACTGAACCTCGGCAGGTTCTGCCGTTGGAACTCACGGAGCGCGCTCAACCTGCGCTCAAGCACAGCCTGCTCTGCTGAAACTGCTTGCTGCTCAACAGGTGTGGGTGATGCTACCAGCCCACCCGGAGAAAAGGGCTCGCACGATGGGTCCTGGACTGTGGCCTCGTAGCTCACAGGGTCGTTGTCAGGCACCAAAGCTGATATCTGGGCTGGCTGTCTTCGTGGAGACATCTTGAATATTATCAAGGAGTGCCGCGGTCAGATTAGCATATATGTATATACCAATAGCAACGATGGGGAGCTGACTCAAGAAGAACAGTCAAAGACTCGATCCTATGTGATGCACAAACCAATTATTCCCTGCAACGAGTGTCTCAGCATGCCGAGTCGACAAGCAGGTTATCAAGGTCCTGGTGAGTGGATACGTCGGCCGCCGCACCATCACTGGACTCCCTGTCCTGAGAGCCGCTCTCGAGACACATTAACACTGTTTCCCTATATCCCGACCAGTTCCTCTTTTAGGGACGTCTGCACAACGTTCCAAGGAACGGACCACCTCTGATACCACTTTTTCACGACCCGACCCTACCCGGGCTTGAGCCGCAACTACCCCAAGCCCGCCTCCATAGGCCAGGGGCTGGCGACCAGTGACGAAGGCACAATAACTCAGGGAGGCCTTTGCCTAAGCACCTGTACACACACACGCAGAAAACTCAATGCAATAGTGCAGAGTAAAAGTAAAGACAAGCAAAGAAAAGGAAAGGGAAACTGCTATATATATACCACAAATGTGCATCGACCTCTAAACAGTACAAGTAAAGCTGAAGGTAAAATAAAAAGGAAAAGGGGCAAAACACGCGCCCAACCAAAAAGTGCCACAACCCGGCAACAGGTAAACCAAAGGAAACATCTGATGGGTATCCCACCTGGAGCCCGACCATGACCACCGCATGTGGTCCAAGCTCCCGAGCTCCTACGCTCCACCAAAGTCACGCTCCACCTGTCCATCATTTGCAAGGGCACACAAAGTGCGGGCAAAGCCCAAGAAGGGGTGAGTATAAAAATACCCAGTAGGATACCCCGAAGGCTCGAGGGAGCAACAAAAGGAGGTACCGAAGGGTGAGAAATAGAGCGAACAAGGAAAAAGTAAAGGAGTACAATCGAAAGTGCAGTAGAATACTAGTAGAGAGTCCAGCTCAACCCAACAAAAGAAAGAAGGTAGACTCATCCAGGAACAAGGAGCTGGAAACGGTGAGAAGATGAACTTCCCATCAAGTCTTCGCTACCTATAGCGGGAGAGTAGACTCATCCTACCACGAGAAGCTAGACACGGAAAGCACGTGGCATACCCCGCGCGTCTTCGCCTCTCCTAGAGGGAGAGTAACCAAGCCCAAGAAGTGGGTACTGAAACGAGGTATATGCATATTCATATGCTCTGCCAAGAAGCCCGAACAAGACCATAAGGGGATCTCCATCCCATAGCTTAGCCCAAGAAAGGTGAGTTTCCAACAGTCCCAGAAGTAAACAACATCGATGCCTAGCATCCCGCACGTCTGCCCCGAACCGCAAGCCAAGGGGCTCAATCACCACACCTCGACACTATCCACTTTGGTCGGCCCTGACTCACCCGCACGGTTTTGGGTTGCGTCACAAGGACGCGTCTTGGTGGGGAAAGCGCCCCTCGTACTTGAGAGTTCTAGGAATGTCAAACCACACCTCGTCACTACCCTGCAGTCGAGAGGTCTGCTCAAAGTCAAAGTCGTTCCATCACCGACCCCGTACAACCAAGGGTCCCACTTCGGTAATCACGGAGGAAAGTCACAGGCTAGCCTAGTAGAAAGGACTGAGCCTAGAATGCCAATGGATGACCCACTGCCCAGCCCCGCTGGAGGGTAATTCATAACCAGCTATCAGGTGACCCGCTGCCCAGCCCTGCTGGAGGGTAAACCCCAACAAATCGTCAAGAGACCCACCGCCCAGCCCCGCTGGAGGGTAAACCATAATACATCATCAGGAGACCCACTGCCCAGCCCCACTGGAGGGTAGACCTGGAACTAGACGACGGGTGACCCACTGCCCAGCCCTGCTGGAGGGTAGACCCTAAGAGGTCGTCGGGTGACCCACTGCCCAGTCTCAGTGGAGGGTAAAACTCAGAACTATCCTGGCCATCTCCACTGGAGGGTACAAAACTGGCCAACCGAACACGGAGTTGGTATCGTGCAACCACCCAACTCTAGCACAACTCACCCAAAGGGGGGTTCAGCGCCTGTTCCATCACTAGGTGTCACTAACACCGCTAACGGCCGATCCATCGAGAACGAAAACAGGGGGAGACCACTCAACCCTACTGGCCAATCAAATGAGCACAAAGCCAGGGGAAATAAACTCCACCCTGGTAGTCGAACAAACGAGCATAGAGGGACCCTCTATTCCGCGAGAGTTCAAAGTACACAAAGCAGAACACAACACGCACATGGGGCCCACACGACGTGTGGCCCCAAGTCAACCCCAACCAAGCGCACAAACGTCTCAGGTACAAACCACACGTACCTCCAAGCACTCTCATAAACTCCCAGAGTATACGACGTCTCCAACCCAACGACTATCGTGCACACGACACCCAACATCAACGCGAAGGCGTGACGTAACATTTCCAACTTGCCACCTCATCAGCTGAGGCACAACCTACCAGATCTAGTCAAGCATTACTTCACTCACACAGGAGTGCACGCGATCAAATTCCAAGCGTCCGCTACAACCACAGTAGAAGAACCGCTCCCGGGGCACCTTCACATTTCCACATTTCATAAGATCACGTATAAGGCTCCGCACAACCAAACAGATCACACCGTTGTAATCCTCGCGGAAAAAATCCCGAAAACGACTACTTACTCGCCTCCAAAGGATATCCGACGAAAAATTCACCAACACCACCTCACGCCCGAACGACGTCCCGTGATCCCGAGCCTCGGCCCTGAAAACAGTCGGGCGCATCGCACCATTGCGATCCCCTCGGGAAAACACGTCAAAAGCTCTACTCACATGAGTGCAACGAATATCCGGAGAGAAAGGTGAATTCCGGTGCACCGCACACGAGCAGTGCCACGTGGGACCCGCATCCCGGTCCCGAAACTCAACGAATGGATCACACCATTGCGATCCTCTAGAAAAAGCACACAGGATGGACTATTCACTTGTCCAAAACGGACACCCGATGATAAAACTGGAAATCACCGTCAAATCCCGAAACGACCCTCGCGGGGCCCGCACTATCATGCAGAATTAGAGCGGGCAGATTGCACCATTGTAATCCCCTTGGAAAAACAACCAACATCGACTGCTCGCACGCCCCGAACAGACGCCCGATGAGAAAGTCGTGCAACACTGCACGCAGCTCGAAAGACGGGCCGTGGGGCCCGTGCCTCAACTTCGGCCTCAACGCATGGAACTGCACTGGAAACCTCCGCCTCAGTGCCAGGGTCGAAACGCCACTGACTGTGCTCAAAACGGACGTCGGACGCCTCCGCGCCGTCCAAAACAAGAATCTCGGGAAAAATGCTCGTCCAATTATAGACAAGTCGCGCCTCCGCGACCCCTCGTTTCTAGAATTAAAAATTCCTGAAACCATCTCAAAACGTTCCCCTCGACGCAAGGTCCGCGATGCCACTGACGGCGTGCAAAACGGATGCCCGAATCCCGAAATACGGGCGTTCGAAGATTTTAAAAAAAAGGGGAACCCTCTTGGGCTGGACCGGCCCGGTCCGGCCGGTCCGCCCACATCCGGCCCGCAGCCCGGCCCCGGGTCCGGTTCGCTCCGCCGTGGCCAGCTGGCCGCGGCCTGTCACCACCGACCAGCCATCACAGCCAGTCGCTTTCCATGCAGCGACCCGCGACATGCGGGTCGCGGTCGCGCCGCACGCGGGGTCGTGCACCCCGCGGCCCCTCCTCCTTTGCGCTATGCCCGCGCCGCCCGAGACGCGCCTCGCCGCCATCCGCAGCCGCCTCTGTCGCGCTGCCCTGCTGCCAAGAGTTCGCCGGACCGCACGCTGCCACCGCTGGAAACCCGCCGGACCACCGTGCCGGCCAGAAAACATCAAAAACACGCGGATCTTCGCCGGGCCACCGCAGAGGCTTCAGAGGTCGGATTTCGAATCCGAAACAAGCGTTGGAAAGCTCGGATAACATACTACGCGATCATGGGCTTCGATTGACGATCAGATTACAGTTCAATGCTACAAATTGGTCTCAAAGATTGTGGGAAATTAAAAATGAAACGATAAACCCCTACCTCGTGGGCGTTGCCCGGAGCTTCGCCGCGATCCGTCGGAGCCGCGCTTCGTCGGACCGTCTCACCGGAGTCACCTCGACAGAGATGGAGGAGGAGTGGGGAGAGGCTGCCGCGCCTGGGAGAACAACCAGGGGGGGAGAAGTGTTTAAAAACAAAACACTTAAACTCCCGCCCGTGGGCCCCGTACCCGAACTCCCGACGGGGTCGAGATTTAGCCTCCCCTAGGATAAGAACCACGCTCTGTGCGCAACGGCGGTCTCGGAATTTTATTCTGAGACCCCGTTCAAAAGTTATAAAATTTAACGTCCGAAGCCGCTAAATTACGAAAACTCCCTTGGGGCCATTTTTCACAAACGGCCCGCGCCCGCAGAACTTATACCCCTCCTCGAGTAAACGGCACGCTCCGAACTCAACGGTGTCCTCAGTTTTCCAATCTGAGCCACCGTTTAAGAGATACTAGCATTTCTACATTAAATGAATAAATTAATTTTTTAATTTATCCGTTTAACCTTCCGGAAGAGAGCGAGGGGTCCAAACATCCCGTGCTGACATGTTTTATGTCGTCCCTTGGGTAAAAACCCCATTCCGGACACATCCGTACACTCAGATTTCTGATCCGGAACTCTGTTTAGGAGTTATCTCATTTATTTAGCGTTTCCAGTGTAAACGCACTGAAAATTTAATTCCGGCCACTCCGGGGCTCGGAATTGCACGCCGTCTGAAGGCGCTGCCCTGGAATATTATCAAGAATATTCCAAAGTCTTTCATAGAAAAAACCGGGTTCTTACAATTAAATTGGAAAATTGAATAGTTACCTTAAAAATGAAATTATAAATAAAATTTATCCATCATATAAGTGACAATATGATATAATTATATCACAGTATAAGTAAATAAATATTTTAAAAATTATTAATAATGTGTCGGTATTTTTATATGTCATAAATATTTAATTAAAATTTTATGATTAATTATGTAATTTAAAATAAAATTTATTTTCATTAAATGTATTCATAAAATAATATTTTGTTGTCTCATAATTCTATGTGACCTTAGTTAAATTTTCAAAGTGTTATAAGATCTGTTATAATTTTAAAATTTGCATTTTTCGAGTAAATGATAATTTTAATTAAAAATTAAATTTCTCATATTTAGATATTATTTTCATAAAATGAAGTTCATTTTTAAATTTTACACATTGAAAAATGGTCAGGGTGACTTTTTGTGATTTTTCTAAAATACTTGAATTTTTGGTTAATAGTAAAATACGATAATTTACGATAAATGCTAAATACATGAATTATGGTGTTGTAGATGATGTATGGATGATGTAATCCTAAAATCTATAAATATAATTAATTATTTTAATATTTTTGGTGATAATTCTCAAAATATTTATAGAATTGAGGCAAAATAATAAACTAATGAGTAAAATAATGAGAAAACACTCATCTCCTCCACTATAAATACGACCCCTCAGTACCACATCTCCTCACACTTCTTAAGTTTTGAGAATTGCCCAAATTTTACTCAAATATCTTCCCAAAACTTTCCCCTCTTCCATGATCTTTGGGTCTCATCAAAAGACCAAAACCTTTTCCCTAAGGAGGCTCTCAAAGAGAAGAAATTAAAGAGGTAAATTCCTATTTCCTTTTCTTTTCAAGTTCTTTATTTTATTATTATCTCATCACGTCCCCTTATCCAAATGGAATTATAACTCTAGTACCATAAATATAATGTAATTTTATGATGATAATGTAATAATCCATCATCAAACCACCTACTCGTCTCCCTTTTATTCTATAAATGAAAACATCATTCATGAGGTGTTAATTTATCCCCTTCAAGGACGAAAAATTTTCATTTTACATTAATTTTTTTTGTAAAAAACTATTATATATGTTCTAAATACTATTTAATGTTATAGAATAATTATATACACATGATGTTAAATGATAAAACAAACAATATTGTTGTCAGTGAAAACCACCCAAAATAATCCAAACGATTATCACCAACATCTTATCTAGTGATTCAACCTCACCCAAAATAAACAAATAAATTATATGATCATTTAATCTTATTTATTTTTATTAATAAATTAAAACTTAAATTATGGTTTTCTATTTTCATTTTACATAAAATTATGCACTCCTATACAAGAGAACCAATCATGAAAATGAAGAAAACAATCCCTCTAAAGAGATGAAATTGAACACTATAACTCATCAAACGACCATAAATGAACTTAATAAAATTATAATAAATAAATTACACATATAAATGGATCTGAATTAATCAATTAATTAATTTAATTTTATTATCAATGATATTAAGATGAAGTGCATAACTGTTTCAGATATAAGGTAAGGGGTTCTACCCGAAAATCTATTTTTTCCTTCAGATTACTATTTATATCTCTTTACCACAAATTAATTCTTATTTATTTTTATAATTCTTATAAATTATGTTTATATGTTCCAAAATTATGTATCGATATCATATCATCCCTCTTTCATGGGCTAATATGTGTTTTATGAAGGTCCCCTTTTTAATTCTTCACGATAAGCCTGCCTGATTCAATGGAACCTCTCAATTTCTTACCCGCTTACGAATGCACACCATAATCTTTTTTAAGCCAAAAGTATTTTTCTAAAATCACTAATTTTATCATTAAAAAATATATTGGTTCATTTCTGGTTTTATGAAAACAAATATTCCTTTTATTCTTTAAATTCTCTTTTCTATTTTCCTTAAACCACACTAAAATGTTTCATTTCTAAGGTTTCCTAAACACACCTTTTACATGGTTCCACTTAAATTTGACATAAATTATTTTGATACATGCCTATTTTACCTTATGAATTTCTATTTATGTTTTGAATCCATTCTCTGTTGGAAAAATTTATGATATGCTCAATTGTTATGCCTTTTGACATGATTATGATACCCATTTCTTTCCATGGGTAACCCTAATGTTTATTTTTCATGTGGCACACATATCCATGAACATGTTATGATGGGTGTTCCCAGATAGTTATCCAATGTATTGGGTAATTTTTATTCTCATGAGACATCATACTGGGATAGGGAGTTAACCTGATTCCTTTATGGGACTTTGTCCACCATGTTATTTAGTCTTGGCAGTTTGCCTTGACTCATGTTTATGTCAGGTTATATGTTGTTGAAACAATTCTATGATTCCATGAATATATGATACCATTTTATAAATTTTAATATTCCTTATGTATATTCATGTTCCATGGCTTTCATTCCATTATGTTTTCCTTCGAACCCATGTGCTATGTTTTATTCCTATGCTTATTTCCTTACTAGGATTTTTAGCTCATCCATTTTGTTCATATATTCCCTAGGTTATTCTATTCAGTTATAGGATCTCAAGGAAAGTTAAGAGCTCATTATGGAGATTAAATAAAATATTTTTTAATGATGTTTAATTATGTTCCTAATCTTCCAAATACACTAGAATTTTTAATCCTTGACTTGTAATTATATTTTTATTTATGCTTAAAATCATGTAATGATATGTGTAAAAGGATAGGGTTACTATACACAAGATATTGAAGGAACTTGGAATTGTGTGTAACAAAAGAAAAAAATAGAATTTTATATACTTTTAACTAATATAAATGTTGTGTATAATGCAAGTTTAATTTGGTGTTTCATATAATGAAATATTTACGTGGTGTAGAATGAAATGCAAGCGATCAAATAATTTTAATTTAATCGAAAAAAAATAATTCATAAAAACTCAGGGTGTTACATAAACCCCCAATAATCTAGTGTTTTAGATGAAATGTGTGTGTCCATTATGTTAACTAGTTCCCAAATATAAAGTTTAATGATAATGAACAATTTCAACAACATCTTAAGACCATATACTAAGGGAAACATCATGTGTTCACTATTTCTAATGAGGGGTATGATAACTACACGGAGAAATGTACACTTACCATCCACTCGAGAATTTATAATATCTTATTTGATTCTGGATCTACCCAAATTTTGTATCTAAATAATTTTAAAAGGGTATCATAGTACCACCTCAAAAATTAGATTTTGATTTAGTAGTAAAAAACCCCTAGTGGTATGATGATCACATCCCAAGTCTATGATTCTTCTTTAGTTGAAGTTTTTGGGAATGTGTTTCCTCAAAATATTTATATTATTCCTTCAGTTTAATTAGATATCATTTAGTTCATGGATTGAATTTATTTATGTTAATTCAAGTAAAGAAAGTTAAGTTTGATATTATGAACCAATACATAACCGCCTATCATTATGATGAAAAAAATTTAACTTCTAATGGAAATTTCATCCATCATATTGGTCATTATTCCTATTAAAATGTGGAATTTATCTTATATGGTTGGGTAGAAACTCAACATCAAAGACATGCCAATTGTGTGGGAGTTTATTAATGCCTTTCTGGAATAGTTTCCCAATCTTCCACCAAATCATGAAGTTGTGTTTTCAATAAAACTCATTCTTGGTGAAACACTTATTTTCAGAACTATATATAAAATGTCCCTGATTGAGATTCAAGAATTGAATAAGAAAATCTAGGCAAATACTAACAAGTGATTTATTTATAAAATTGTGTCACCCTAGGGTGTATCTATTCTGTTTGTTAAAAATAAAGATAGGTCAATTCAACTCTTTAATGATTATCGAGAACTTAACAAGATCACTATCAAGAAAAAGTATACTCTACCCCATATTGATGAATTTTTTGACTAACTATATGAATATCAAAACTTTTCCAAGATTTATCTTCATTCTATATATCATTAATTGGGGCTCTTGAAAGAGGGTATACCCAAGAAAACATTCCCTATAGGGTATAGAAACTATGAATTTATAATGATTCCATTTGGTTTTAATAATTACCCCAATATATTCATGGATTTAATTAATAGAGTCTTTATATATTACCTTGATCATTTTTTTTAGTCTTTATAAATGATATTAATATTTATTCAATGAAAAAGGAAGATCATGAATATCAAATGAGGATTATGATGAAGACTCTATAGAAGTATAATATTTATGTTAAATTTACCAAGTATGAATTTTGGATTTGGAAGTTTTCATTCTCAGGTCATATAATCTCATGTTAGGGTATATAAGTAGACCCTTCATAGGAAACAGTTGTTAAACATTGGCATAAACCCACTACTATGACAAAGATATATAGTTTTCTTGGTTTAGATGTATATTATTACTACTTTTTGGAGAAAGTTTCATGGATATCAAATCCAATCACCATGTTAACTCATAAGAGATCCAAGTTCCTTTGGACGGATGACTATGAAGAACATTTTAAGGAATTTAAGAGAAGGCTAGCTAGTGAAGTTATGATTACACTACCTTGTAGTGGATAAAGGTTTTTAATCTATAGTCATGCATCAAATAAGGGACTGGGATGAATCCTCATGTACACCAATATGGTTATATCTTATGCCTCATGATAATTTTTGGTCCATGAACAAAATTACAAAAATCATGATTTGGAGTTAGCTACAATATTTTTTTAATTAAAGACTAAGAGGAATTATCTCTTGGATAAAGGTGTGAAATATATAATGATCACAAAAGTTTAAAGTATATTCTCACTCAAAAAGATCTGAACATGATCTAAAGAAGATGGTTGAAGCTAATTAAAGATTATGATTTCTCAATACATTACAACCATTGGAAAGTGAAAAAGGTGACAAATTCTATAAGTCAAAAGGATAATGTTATATTTTCTATAATTTGGATCACAAAACATCTGATATTACTAGAATTTTAATTGATTGATATTTTAATTTTGAAGTAAGGGGAGAAATTTTATATTTATCAAATGATTCATCAACCATTTATAAAAATAAAGAAAAAGGAGTTGCATAAAGAATATGTGAAGCAGTAAAATAAGGTAAGAAATATTCCAAAGTTAAACATTGATTGGGATGGGATAATAAGGTTCAAGAACCATGTTTATGTACCTTCAGTACCAGAATTGGTAAAGGAGCTGATGGATTAAACTCATAGTTCTTCATTCTCTATTTATATTAGAAGTATGAAGACATATAGATATTTGAAAGAGTATTTCTGGTGGGATGGAATTAATATATTTATTATAGAGTATATTTCCTAGTGCTTGGTATGTCAGTAAGTCAAGGATGATATATAGAAGTCTAAGGGGATGTTACAAACATTACCCATACCAGAATGGAAATGGGAAAACATCACCATGGATTTCATCATCAGTCTCCCTAAGACAACTAAATGGAATAATGATATTTGGGTTGTATTTGATCACGTTTAGAATTTATCACACTTCATTGATTTAGATAATATTTATATCTTGATCAAATTACTCAGCTATAAATTAATAAATTGGTAATATTTTATGGCTTACCACTATCAATTTTATATAATCAGGATCTGAGGTTTACCTTAAAGTTTCATAGAAGTATTCTGTAGGATATGGATATATATTTAAGTTTTAGTACTTGTTTTAATCCTTAGATAAACGGTCAGTATAATAGAACTATTAAAAACCTATAATACATGTTGAGACATTTGTCTATATATTTCAAAGGTGGTTGGGATTAACGCCTTCCTTTGCTAGAATTTTCATACAAAAAAATATCTTTCACTCCAGCATTCAGACGGATCATTATAAATCCTTCTATGGTAAGAAGTGAATTACTCCAACATCTTGGAATGAATTTTGTGAAAGAAAGATATTAGGCATATATAATTTTAAGGAAATGACAGATAATGTTAGATCTATTCAACAACACATAAGAGAATCTTAGGGCCAAAAAAATGTTATGCTAACAATCATTGTAATGATTTAGAGTTTGAAGTTTGTGCAAGGAATTCCAATTAATATCTCCATGGAAGTGGGTGGTGATATTTGGAAATAAGATAAATCTAAGACATATGTATATCAGTCCATTTTGAAATTCTTGATTTTATTGGGATGGTATCTTATCAATTGGTGGTTCTACTGAATCTCTCTAGAGTTCATGATGTATTCCATGCATCTCTCATGAGGAAGTACATACCTGATACTTCACATGTAATAAACTTTGAGGTCATATAGTCAGAGAAAGATATTTATTATGAAGAACAATAGTTATTGATTTTGGATCATAGATATAAATTTCTACGAAACAAGATCACTCACTGGGTGAAATTTTTGTTGCTAAACTACCAATTTGAGGAAGTTAGGTGGAAACCTAAGGATGTGACGAGGCAGTACTATCCTTATCTTTTTGTATTAGAGTGATTATTTTAGAGGTCAAAATTAATTTTAAGGGGGTAAAATGAAACAACCCTATAATTTATGAAATATTTTTTTTAATATAAATTTAATTTCTCTAATGGATTATGTTACACACAATAGCACATTCAGAAAAATTTTAATATACAATTAAAATATCATTATCACATATCCATTGGATTATAAGGTATTAATAGGATTAACTAAATTATGATTTTTTTGTGTTACACAAGAATAAAATTTATTCATTAGTTATCAATTAATTATAAATTAAAATTAAAAAATCAATTGAAAGAAAAAGAAATATTTTACTAAAAAGAAGTTTGTATGTGTATAATGTATTTTTAAATTAATAAATCAAATAAATCACTATTTGTGAATTGTTTTAATGAAATGGATAAATTATATATTCTTTAAAAGTTTTTAATATTCAATTAATATTTTTTTAATCATGGGACAATAATAAATCACATTTTATGTATAAAATGTTTTTTTTTCTAAAAACAGGTTTTCGTCACGTGTTGTGCCCTTATTTTAAAATTAATTTATCCAATTTTTAGAAATTGAATATGATAAAATGGATTCTATATTTTAAATAAGGGTGTCAATTTTTTTTATATATTTCCTTTTTATTTTTGTTCAATATGAATACTAATTGTGGTAAAATTTATCACCTTAGTGAAAAGTAAATCGTGTTAATCTTTGTTAAAACTGAGTGATAAGGCCATAATGTTTTCATAATAATTATTATTGGATGAATTTAATTCAAAAATTATCATATTAGTCTCTAAATCTATGTGTTTAATTCATTTTTTTCAAGTAAATTGACACATTTAATTTTTAAAGAAAAGAAAATTACAAAATGTTATTGTCTTGGTTTTAAATATCTTTTTATATGTCCACATAGAAAGAAAAGAAAGTTATGAATGAATTTAATGTCTATTGTTAGGTTAATTAATTTAATTTTAGGATATAAATTTAGTTCTAATTTTTAAAAATTATATACCGATATTTAATTCTTACATAATGCCAAAAGAATATTTATTCAATTAATGGGGACATAAAATAATCTTTTTAAAAAAATATTAAAAGTGACAAAATTTGAGTATATTATAGTGTTGCATGAATTTTATAGTAAAATATGACATATTAGTGTTGATTTAAATGATTATATTCTATTTATAACTTTTTATTTATTTATTTTTTGTCAAATTAAATGAATGTAGTCAAAATTGAAAATAATGATATTTTATCAAAATAATATTTTATTAAATAATTTAAAAAACATAAAAACATGGAGTAAGACAATCTGGGTATGATATGTTCTAAAATGTTATAAATTTTCCTATTATGGTCCAATTGTTACCTAATATGTAAAAAATACAACTCTTTAATATCAAGAAATTTTTTATCGTAGTTAAAATTGAAATTGGTTAACTAAGGGTTAATCAAAATGTTATAATTTAAAATAAAATCAAAATTTGTCTAAATTATATTGGTTGATGGGGTTACAACTCTATATTACCTTATATTTAAATCATGGGACATTTTGAGTCATTTTTATTCACAATGAATATATTATAATTTAATCGTTTGGGAAATTCTAAAAGTGTCCCTCACCTCAACTATAAAATGAAACCTCCTCCCTCACCTATTTACACCACATTTAGCCTTATAATTCAACCAAACTATGAATATTTACCTTATTAACTTCTATAGTCATATTCTAGATGTTTGTTAATCCCCAAAAGACCAACCCTATATCCATTTAAAGGTGATCCAATGAAATCATTTCAAAGAAGAGGTAATCGCCTTACCAGGTCACTTTCTTTTATACTATTATTTAACTCCTATAAATATATGTAATTTATCATAAAATAAAAACTTAATTATACTATAATTATGAAATGTTATTATGGTTATGAAAACAACATTATACTCCCTCTTTCCCATCAAACTAAAAGTGAAATTATCGCCTGTGTGTACGTACAGCTTACCGTCTCCATGTAGCGATAAATTTTATTTTTCATCACCATATTTTATGAATGGGTATTATGATCAGTTTAATGTTTATATATAAAATTTATTACAATTTTATACTTATTTAATTATAATATAAAATCTACCTACTCACCATCTAATCCTTTGGTGAACTATAATGTCGTTCGTGTGTATATGTGGATTACCACCTCCACGAATGATTGTGATTCGTTTTTCATTTATATTTTAATTGGATAGTAATGAGGAATTATTTGACGAATATATATATATATATATGATATATATGATATATAAATGGTCATATAATGGATAATTAATATTTACCTTTATTTTTTCAATCTATTGAAAAATGAAAATGGCATTCATGTGTATGTACATCCTACCGTCTCTATGAGCGGTGTAATTCATTTTTATATCCCTAAAATTTATATATGAATATAAATATGTATATAATTAATATGCATGATATTTATACCATGATAATTTTTTTGGATATGATGGAACTATGATCATAGTACAAGGACCAAAACTACAGAACCAGAACTTACATGAAAAAATGAAGAAATTATCACCTGTAATAGTAATTTTAATAATTAATTGTTAAAAAATGTGTGATAAAAAGTTGAAATTAAATTATATATGGTTTGATATATATGTAGGTTTTTGGAGAATCAGAAGCACGTGGTGGGATATGTAATAATCAAAATTTCTTTTTATTTTAATTTCTAATAACCCCAATAGAGGTTTTTTCATGTGATGTTTATAATTACTTTATTTAGATTGGAAGAAACCAATTACCTTATCTTAGGCTTCTTTCTTCATTGATGAATTTTGATCATAAAAAAATAAAATTTCATATTTCCTTTGTTTCACTAGGAAGATCCAAGGTCATAATCTCTCTAGCGGTGATCCACACATGCTCCAATGATCTCTGAACTGTTCTACTCAATCTTTAAGTGCTAGAGAAACAAATCGAATGTCTTGTGTTTTTCATTTTTTATCACTCATTCTTCAGTCTTGAAGAAATTTTTCTTATGTTTCTCATTCTTGGTAATGATATAGAATGAGTAGTCAAGAAAAATTCATTGTGTGCAATAATTCTCTATTCTCAATTTTTGGATGCAATACACAATAGAAATAATTGTTTATTTATAGAGTTAGGATTTATTTTTAAATATTAATTAATTTCATGTCGGTGATTAAATAACATTTAAAACATTTAAGAAACCTCATGCCATGTAATAATAATAATATTATTTTGTGGTGTGACAACTTGAGAAAAAATTAATAAATAATATTTACTAACTTGAAAAAAATTATTTTATAACTAGATGCAGTCTTGGTCTATTCGAACTCCTCAGTATTTATTCAATACCAAAATAAATATTTTATTCATAAATAATATTTCATTCACATACTAATGAGAAAAAAATTATTAAATATTTAACAAAATAAATAAATATATTTTTATTCACATGTTGATGAAAAAATATTTATTTAATTTATGCGATCAATAAAACTTGAATAAAATTATTACTTGATCTTTAGAATAATGTTTATTTCATTAATTAAATTCAAATATAATTTAATCAAGATAAAAAAACTTAGTGTGTGACCCTCTATAATTATTTCCCATTGGCATTTGGTAGGCTTGCCTAATGTCCAAGATTATTATTTAACAGCAGGTAAAGGAACCCAAGAGAAAGAACTTAATATCACAAAGATGGTGAAAATATATGAATGTTCACTATAGAAAATAAACCCTTGGTCTCAATATCTCATCAAGAAGGTTACACATCCATTTCACCAACCTATATGCTCGATACGTCTTTTTTTGACTATCTGAAATAAGCATGTCATTACACCATGACCATGGAATTTAGGGAAATTATTCTGCTCCAATCAAAGGGTCAAGATATCAAATTCCATAAAGAAGGAAGAGACTAATCCTTCCCTCAACTTATCCATTAATTACATCACTCATGATGCACCAAATGTATGCAACTTCTCCATGAATTTCTATCATCATGGTTTATTAAATACATCTATGTACATGAGTTGAAACATTAATTAATAATAATCTCAAATTATAAGGACCATCACACATGATCACATATAAGAATATATGATGTCACCAGAACATGCAGAATTATTACTAGCAGGTCTATTCTCATAATCTCCCATCATAGATATTGTCAAGTGAGAAATTTGTGAGAATAAGCCTCATCTGCTTATGAGTACATGCACCTAATAGCCTATATACTATTAATCCCATCATAGTATGTCATCCACCCACAGAACATTATTTAAGAATATCATCATAGAACGTCATGGTTCTCATCATAATGGGGAAATGTTATGACCTTATCAATGAGACGTGCACTCTAGTACAATATTACATTAGATTCATGTAGAATAACGAAAAGTATATAATAAGAAGTATTATTAATATTCAAGACATTGAATATATATGTAATCAAAGTAAAAATAATTTGTCCTAGGACACCAACTCCCATAAACTCCCACTTGGACTAGAGCCAACTGACTAAAAACTTCAGTTCTCTAGACCTGACATGATAGTCATGGTTCTCCTGAGTTAATTATTTTTTCAATGGGTCCTCCATTTTTTCTTTTGTGGAAATAATACTCACTGTAACTTCACCTCTCTGAGAAAAATCCCTCAAGAGATAATACTTGCAAAGTATGTGCTTCATCCACTAATCTGACCTTGTCTCTTTTGCAAGATCCATGACTAGAGTATTATTACAATAGAGTGTGATATTATCATTACTACTAGTTACCACATCAAGCTATTAGAAAAAGTTGTGCATCCATACTACTTTAGCTACCTCAAAATCCACAATTTACTCAGACTATACTATGGAATCCTCAACCACATCCTACTTTGAGCTTTTCCAACTCAAAATACCTCCATTAAAAGTTAATATGTATCCCATTTTTGAATTCATATCATCTTTATCAGTTTGAAAACTAGAATCTTCATATCCTCTTATGACTAGTCCCTAATATACCCCATAAATGAGGAAAATATCCTTAGTATTCCTAAAATACTTAAGGATAGTCTTTACTGCTATCCAATGGTGGTCACCTAGCTCAGCTTGATATCATCCTACCACAATTAATGTATATGAGAAATCTAGCCTAGTACAAAGTATAATATACATGAATAAACCAATCACTGATTTTTATGGAATCCTTTTTCAATCTATTTCTTTCCTCATGTGTATGGAGACACATTTTCTTGGAAAGATTAATATCACGTGAAGCTATAAATAATCCCCATTTGGATTGTTCCATACTAAATCTCTTCAGTATCTTATGAATTCATGTATTTTTACTTATGTTAAGAATCCCCTTGGATATATCATGATGAATATTGATCCCGAGAATTTATACTTCCTCACCCATGTTTTTCATAGAGAAGAATTTATTCAACCACACCTTAACAGACTGTAAGACTAGTATTTCATTTCCAATGAGTAATATGTCATCAATATTTAATATTACGAAAATGATTTCAATCCCACTAAACCGTTTAAAGACACACGGATATCATTCATTCTTTATGAAACAAAATTCTATTTTGTCCTCATAAAAATGAATATTCTATGACCTAGATGATTTCTTTAATCCATAAATGGTTCATTTTACTTTTATACATTGTTGGTATCCTTAAGAGTCACAAACCATTTGGTTGGTGTCATATAGACATATTCCTAAATATTCCCATTAAGGAAGGTTGTTTTGACATCCATTTTCCAAATTTCATAACCAAGAAAAGCTATAAGGGAAAGTATAATTTTGATGGATTTTAACTTTGAAACCGATGAACAAAATCATAGTCAATTCCTTGACATTATTTAAACCCTTTTGCAACCAGTTGCACCTTATAGGTGCAAAATTGTCCTTTCATGTAAATTTTTTTCTTGAATACCCATTTGAAACATATGGGTTTTACATATACTGGAGGACCTACCAAAATACAAACTTTGTTTTAGTACATGGAATCCATTTCAGTATTCATGGCATCTTTCCACTTGGCAACATATGTTCCACTTACTACTTCATTATGGGTTAGAGGATCATTATTATCAACTAATAATGATTAACCATCCTTAGTGACTATAAAACCATATAGTTCTAGTTCTCTAACCTCTCCATTACTCCTACACAATAATTGTGTATCTATAATAGTTTATTCTTCCATGAAACATTGTGGAATTTGTTCCTGTTCAAACTCTTGTGTATCTTGATCCTAGATTTCATAGAAGTTTATCTCACTCCCACTATTAATTTTATAGATAATATCATCCTCAAGTAATGTGATATGTATTTCAACTACAACCTTTTTTCTGAAGGATTTTATAGGTAGTATCCCTTTATTTATTTGGGATATTATATAAAGATACTCTTTTTTCTTCAAGGTGATATCTTGTTACCTGAAGAGTCCTTAAAAATGCTTCACAACGCCACACATGTAAGTAAGACAACACAAGTTTCATTCCATTCCATAATTGGTATGAAATACTATCTGTTTCTTTAGTTAACACTCGATTTAGTACATATATAGCTACTTGTAACGTGTATCCCCAAAAGGATAATGGTGTATTCAAATGACTCATCATAGATCTTACCATGTCCAACAAGGTGTGGTACCTCCTTTCACTTTCGCCATTCAATGAAGTATTATAAGGAGGAGTGAGTTGAGATAATTTCTCAAACTCTCATAAATAATAAATGAATTCTTTATTAAGATATTCTCTACAGTAGTTTGAGTGGAACTTCTTAATCTTCTCACCAATATGGTTCTCAACTTTATTATGGTATTCCTTGGATTTATCAAAACAATGTGACTTATTACTCATCAAGTAGACATATTCATATCAACTAAAATCATTAGTAAAATTTATGAAGTATGAGTACACACCCCTTGCCTCAATTGGAATTGGGCCACAAACATTGGTATGAACTAATTCAAGAAGATATTTAGCCCTTTCACCTTTCCCACTAAATGGGGCTTGGTCATTTTTCCATGTAAACAAGTGTGGCATAAACCTAGTGGTTTTAGTTAAAAATATTATAAATATCCATCTTGATGTAATATAATCAAGAACTTTTCATTTACATAACCTAGCTGGTTATTTCAAAGTTGCGTGTGGAATGATTCATGTGAAGTAACATTTTTATTGATTACCATTACTTGGTTTGTGTAATCCAACACATAAAAACCATTTAATTGTTCCCTACCATAAAAATTCTATCTTTATAAAAGAACAAGTATTTATTCCCAAATTTGAAAATAAATCCATCTGTATCTAGTCTGGAAACAAAAATAATGTTTTTGGTAACTGAAGGTACATAATAATGACCCTTTAAAACCAAGATCATTTTGGTCGGTAATGTGAGGTGGTAGTCCCCGATAACTACTACACTAAGTTTATCTCTGTTAGATACTCATAGATCTACCTCCCCTCAGTCAATATTTCTAAATATAATTGGTTCCTATATTTGAATAGATATATGAGCACCATAAGCTGTATCTAATACTCAATTTATAGAAATAGATTAACTATACTGAATAATAAATGCTCATGAGGCTTCCCTTTTCTTCTTTGGTTGAGTGTAGTTTTTCTCTAATGGCCCTTATTTACACATATGAAATAGAAAGCATCATGTTCCCTTGTTTTCCCCTTGATATTCCTCTTCTTGGATGGTCGTGAAGAAGCTTTGGGCTTAAATATCTTCGCTTTCTATTTCTGTTTGATCACCATAAGGATGGAAGAATTTTCACGCTTTATATCTTTATCTACTTGGTGAAGGATTGTAAGAAGATCTGGTAGAGACTTCTCAATGTTTTTTACATTATAATTTATAACAAAGTTGGAGAATCTCTAAGGGATTTATTCTAAAATGATATCGGTGCCTAGTTCTTCAGGGAGTTTAAACCCTAGAAACTCTTGGTGATCAATGTAGTGAATGAGCTTGACTACATGATGCCCATCTTGGGAACCCTCTCTAATATTTTTCTAAAAGATCACCTTGGATATCCCAAATCTTTCTAGTCTAGCTCTCTCCTGGTAAAGTCCAAGGAGGTGTTCAAGCATGTTATACGAATCCATGTTTTTTATCCGACCTCATGGGTTCACTAGACATATAAAAAAGAATCAAACATTGAACTTCGACCACATTGCTCAATTTTTTTCATAGATAAGGAACTCTTCACCCCTTGCCTCCAGAGCAGGTGGATCATACATTGAGTATTCTAGCATATAATATTTCCATTTATGGCATAGCACAACCTAAAGGTGTCTAAACTACTCTTATAATTCACTGCCAGTTAGGAGGTTGTCTTTCGCCATCACTAATCATAGGGATAGTGTGGACGAAGAAATTTTAATTTTATTTTACAATTAAAAAGAGTAGTTTATTATTACTTTTCATGATTGAAGAATAGGTGAGATATAATAAATTAAATGTTTTTATTAAATCTCCCAAAATTTTATCAAGTCACAATAGACCTCTCCATTGAACTCAGAAAGTTTAGTTTCTTTAGCATTCTAGTGGAAAGGATCCCCATTACTTTTCTTAATGATATAAACCTTTTCCATGAAAAACATAAGAAAATAATTAGGTATGTAGTCCTACCAACTGCAGACTTGTAGCTCCTTGATCCGTTGAGTAGATTACCCTATCCTGAAATCCTGACTTGTATTTTCTCAACACTTTTATCCAAATTTGTATTAAATAGACTTTTTTAATTATACTCAACAAAATTTTAGTTAATTAAACCCAAAATCCTCATAAGAACCCCCTAATAAAAGTAAGTTTCCAGACTTTGGCCCTGTACTGCACTTAGTTCTATGGTCTCATTCCCAATTAAGTAATGTACGAATTGGTCAGACATACTATTAGGTTGAGGGATTTTAATTTATTATGCATAAATTTTATTTTTTTATCATTTTCATGTCTTGTTAATATTAATTAGATTTATCTTAATTAATTAACCATGTTGGATAAAACATTCATGCATAATCCATTTATTTAACTCCAATATTTTCATATTAAGTTGTTTATTTATGTGATTTCGGTCTTTCATACATAAAATAAATAATTCATAGACATAAAAAAAATTAATTAAATGACCTGATCAGGAGAATATCTAATGGTTGATTTAATGAGAAGACATTAAATAAACCTCTGACCTAGGGGAATAAATCCATTTGTCGGTCATGGAATGAGTTTCATAATTCCTTCTATATATCTATGTATCACGAAATCGAAATCATCATGGTTCTATCCGGAACAACCTCTATATGCATTGGAAGGATCCTTTAATTACAGGTATCTATTACTCACACATGGGTGAGGGGAATTGAAGCAATGGTTAAAGGGGGTTACATAAATATCCTTAGACACATATGTCCAACATAATAATGGATGGAGGGATGAATCATAGGACATCATTTATGTTAATATTACGTAATCAAACTCATGAAATAAAATAAATTAAATAAATAACAATACATATATGGGTATTGGTTAAGATCATGATAGGCCATACATGTAATGAATGAAAAAAATTAACCGAATAACATTCATTTATTTACTCATTCTTTATTATTAAGATAAACACATTTTAATTAATTAATTAATTCCCTTTCATCTTAATGATCATCCAATCTTAATTGGGGATACCCGTCATTTATGGAATTCATGAAAAATAAACAGTAGAACCAATCATGACATTTTAATTACGAAAAATTAATTGAGAATTTAATATTCTATAAAACCATTGTTAAATTGTAAAATAAAAATTAGTTTCCCAATTAATAAAATAAGGTTTTAATTATTCAATTTTTTAATTTAATGTAATTTAGAATTATGTTCTTTAATGGGAGGCTACATGGCACATACAGTCCAACTACATTCCGTGTACCTCAATCTCTATGTATCCGAGTCACTTTTCTAGGACTTCAACATGTTAACTCAGCCAGAATATATGGTGTATATATTCCAACTACACACTGTGTATCCACTTTCCATGTGTCGAGTTAGCTCGGACAACAAACGATGTGAAATAAATGCACCACATGTAATTAAAAACTCGGTGCATCAGGTAAAACGTGCATGGGTACACCACATGAACTCTGGCTACATGCCATGTAACCCAATTTTACCGGATAGAGATTTTAAAATTCTTGATGGAATATTTGGTCATTTTTAATTTTTTCTTAATCCTTTAAGAAAATAAAACACTAAATAAAAATGATTAATATGTCGAAGCCTGTTAATTCAAATTGGATTAAAAAATGAATTCTAATAAGTGAAAAATCAACCTAGTTTGTGCATAGATCAACAATCAAATAAATAATTATAAATTTAAACATGAATTTTCTGATACCACTTGTAGGTTTCGGGAGTAGTAAAAGTGCGTAGTGGGTTTGGATATAAACAAAATTTCATTTAATTTTAATTTCTTGAAACCCCAAGAGAGGATCTTTCATGTTGAGTTTATAATTAATTTATTTATATTGGAAGAAAGAATTTATCTCATCAGATATTTCTTTCTTTGTTTATGAATTTTGATCATCCAAAAATACCCTTTCAGGTTTCCTTTGTTTCATTGTGAGGATCCAAGGATAAAATCCCCTAATAGTGATCCACATGTACTCCAATTATCTTCAAACAACACCACTTGATCTTTGGGTGATGGAACAGTGAATCAAAACTCTTGAGTTATTGGTTCTTTATTTCTGATTCTTTTATCTTGAAGAAATTTCTCTTATGTTTCTCATTCTTTAGAATGAGAGAGAAGGAGGAGTCGAGAGAGAATTCATTGTGTGCAATAATTCCCTATTCTCAATTTTTTTATACAATACACAATAGACATAACTGTATGTTTATAGAGTTAGGGTTTATGTTTAAATATTATTGAATTCCATTTTAGACATTAAATAACATTTAAAACCTTTAATAAACCCCATTGCACATAATAATAATAATAATAATATTTTTTTGGGGTGAGAACTTGCGCAAATTAATAAATAATATTTATGGGATTGTAAATAAATATTTTATCAGTGGACATAGTCTTAGTATATTCAGACTACTCAGAACTTATTGAATACAAAAATAAATATTTTATTCATAAATTAATATTTCATTCATGTAATTGTGAATAAATATTTATTAAATATTCATTAAAATAAATGAATATATTTTTATTCACATGCAGGTGAATAAATATTTATTTAATTTATGTGATCCATAAAAATTGAATAAAATTATTCTGCATCCTTGAGAATAATATTTATTCTATTAATTAAATTCAAATAGAATTTAATCGAGATCAACATAAACAGTTAGTATGTAACCCTCTAGGATTCTTTCTTATTGACATTAGGTGGGCTCCCCTAAAAACTAAGATTAATGTCTAGCAATGGTTCATGAAACCCAAGAGAAAGAACATAATATTGCAACAATGAAAACCACATATGAATACTCACTATATAATATAATCCCTTTGTCTCAATGTCTCATCAAGAAGGTTACAAATCTATGTCACTAACCTATATTCTCAATATGTTTTTACTTGGTAATTTGAAATAAACACATCGTTACACCATGGACATGGAATTTAAGGGGATGGTTCTATTCCAATAAAAATGCTAGCATATTAGCTTCCAACGGGATGGAAGGGACATATCTTTCCTCGAATTACCCACTAATAACATGTCACATGTGATCCACCCAATGTATCCAACTTCAACATGAAATGTTATCATCATGGTTTTTAAATACATCTAAGTACGCGAGTTGTAACATGCATTAATAATAATATCAAACTCTAAGGACCATCACACACACCCCCAGATAAGAATATCTGATGACACCAAAACTTGCATGATTCCTACTGATGGGTTTGTCACATAGTCTCTCATCTTAGATATTTCTATGTGTGAACTTCATGATAAGAAGCCCCATCTTATTACAAGTACTCACACCTGATAGTCTATGTGTTATTTGTCCCATTATAGTACATTATCCAACAATATAATATTATTTAAGAATATCATCATAGCACATCAAGGTTCTCATCATATTGGAGAACTTATATAACATTATCAATGCGACGTATACTATAGGAAATTATTACAACATATTCATGTAGAATAAAAAAATATATGTAATAATAAGTTTTATTAATATTAAATATATCAGATGCACATCTGAAATCATTATGTAAACGCTGGGGAGGGGTAGTTCCAATTCTTTATAGTCTGGATAAATTCCTCTAAGACCTTCAGTTCATGTAATGTCACGAAGCCTACTGGCTATGTAAGTGGTCCCCTACAACCCTTAAAAGGGGTATTATCACAAATAAATAAAATTATAAGGCCATCGGGCCATTCGAAAAAAATAAATCGAATATACATGTAATCAAAGTACAAATAGTTGGTCCTAGGACCCCAACTCTAATAATATATGAGAATGGTTATAGAATATGATTTATAAAAAACCAATATTGATTTTTTAGGAGGTTTGAAATTGTATGAATTAAGTCATACCTAAGGTATGGGGGTTTATCTTATAATCTCATTGTTTATTGGGATTGTTTAAGATTAAGTTCTGATGATAAAATCTTATGATCAACCTCTTAAATAAACTTATAAATTTTATTATCCTCTGGTTATTTTTTAAAATACTTTTTTCCTTGTATTCTCATTATCTTATGTACTAAAGTAGCTAAAAATAGTTTTTAAGGAAAATCGAATTCATTTCTCTCTTCGATCAAAAAACCGTTTTCTTCCATATCCCTATTTTCTAAAAAAAGTTTTCAATAAGGTTTTTAATATTATATTATGATTTATTGAATTTATTATTATCCATGTTTGACTTTTTAAAAAATGGGTTGAAAGGAGTATTTTTTCATTTTCTAAATGAGGTACTTTGTGGCCTTTCTGACAAAAGTATGGGTTGGATGTTTTTTTAACTTATACAAAATGAATGAATATTCCCGCTTTCATGACTATTTTTTCTTTCAATATTCCATTACAAGTTTACTTTGTTCTTTTCAAAGAAAATATTTTCCTTTATATTTGTTCAGTTTTTTAATAATTGATTTCAAAATGGAAATTTTATTTTCCTGATGAATGTTTTAATGATAGTTTAATGGTTTTTGTATCCATCAAAGAAAACAACCCTTGATTTCACTTATTCTTTTATAGGTATATGATCCAAGGTTACCATCCTTACTCTTTATCTGGATGGTTTATGAATATGAGGGATAAATGTTTATGAAACCCATTTCTTTTCCACGAGTTATATTACGATTAAATGATGAAATGTTTATGAAACTCATTTCTTTTCTATAGGTTATGATATGATAAATTGTTTATGAATCCCATTTATTTTCATGGGTTCTAATATAATTAATGATTTATAATCTTGTGGAACACATATTTATGATTTTAATTATTTGATGGGTGGGACCTATATCTTCCTTCAATTCATTGGGTAATGATTTATACCTCATGAGATAAAAATGAATGTTATAGGGAGTGAACCCAGTTCAGTAAGGGATTTTGTCCACTATGGTAGTCTTGGGAGTAAACCCTGACTACTGTGATGGTTTTGGGAGTCAACCCATTCCACTATGATAGTGTTAGAAAATATCCTTTACTACTAAGGAAATTATTTTCTACTCTTATGTATATTCCACAATGCCATGTCATATGGAAATGTTATTCCCTCATAAATCATGTTCTTTTATTCCTTTAGGTTTCATGTCTAATGAACTTCCAAGATTTTTGTCATGACTCAAGATTATGATCTATGATATGTTGGGTATGATTTTAAAATTTTAAGATCACATTCTAATACCCTTTTTCTCATGTTATTCTTGTATGATCATTGATATCACCGCTGTTTACCCTTAATGGGAATCAAAACTCTCCCTTTATGAAGTTTCCTTTCCCAGGTTATGAAGAAAAGTTTTATTTATTATATGTCTAAGAAGGTTGAATGTTATGAAGGTATAAGTGTTAAATTATGTAGAACCATTATGAACCGGCTGTTTATGTTTCCATGTTTCCAAAGATACTAGACCTATATAGTTTTGGCATGAATCATTTTGTTATGTAAATAATATTCAGCTATTTAGATAATATCTATGTATGAAAAGTAAGGATCTCTATAGACAGTGTTGGGGTGTCTATGAGCATGTCATGTAAACTGTACCAACCATAGCATCATGACCACCATTTCTAGTTTTTTCCATATAAGTATCATGGACCAACCCAAAATGGAGTTTTCTTTAAGTATTACATACCACCCAAAAGGGGAGTTTTCTTCAGTATCACAGACCACCCCAAAGGGTTTTTTCTTTAGTATCATGAACGTTCCTATAAGGGGAGTTTTAATTATTCATTATGGACCTCCTTATAAGGGGAGTTATCTTTAGTCATCATGGACCTCCCTATAAGGGGAATTTTCTTTAGTCGTCACGGACCACACTACAATGGAAATTTTCATTATTCATCATGAACTTACCTACAAGGGGAGTTTTATTTGGTAATATAGACTTCCATATGAGAGGTTTTTTATTTAGTATCATAGACCTCCCTACAAGGGGAGTTTTCTTTAGTCATCATAGACTACCCCAAAGGGGTGTTTTCTTTAGAGTATCCCAAGACTGCTTATAAGTGAATTTTCATAACCAACATATATAACATGAACATTTCATAAAATCTATTCCAATATACCACTTTAATATCCTTTAATAACATTGTTCCCATTTCACATTTTGACATTTAAAAATTTACATTTCAATTTCATTTCAGTTCACAAGTCACAAATTCACATCATAAAATTCATTTCCCATTTCATAACACATGGCTTACCGATTGTTATACAAATATAAAAACATATTTCCATCATTTAATTTTATAAAAGGTCATTTCCATTCACCTTGACATTCTATCACTTAAGGTTCTTATTTTTTATAAATGAGGCCATGCCCCTTGGAAACACCCTTCAATAGGTTCTTTTACACGAGCGTTATGGTATAAGTCATCAATTTCTATTCATGATATACAAGTCAAATTCAAGAAACTTTCATCACTATCCATTTCACAACTACCACAACACACTATTATAAAAAACAAATTTCATGACTGTTTTTAGCGGAAATTTTAAAAACCATCGTAAAATATTTCACGAAAAAAAATTCAAATCGTTTTTTTAGTAGTGGTTTTAAAAATTGTCGCTAAATGAGTTTTTTTTTGATTTTTAACAAGTGGTTTTTGAAAAATCATCACTATATCAATTTTTTTTATTTTTTTTAATTTTTATAATTTATTTTTAATGGTGGTTTATAAAAACAGGTTCTAAATGAATGAAAAAAATTATCAAATATTACATATTTAATTATGATTTATTGTTAGTATTTATAATCTTTTTATTTATTATTTGTAACTTAAATTAATTATAATTTGTTAAATATTAATTATTTATAATTATTAGTAATTATTTGAAACTTATATTAATTCGTGTGTAAATTGAAGATCAAACCTCAAGATTAAATGAACATAACTTTTGATCCGAGTGTCCATTTTAGCTCCACGATTCGTCAAATTGAATCTTATGAAACAAGCTATAATGAAATTAGATAATAATTTTGTAATAATTAATAGAATAAAATTTATGATAGTTTTAAGAGAACTTAAAATTTGAAGTTCAACTTCAAATGACCATAACTTTTGATTCGATGTCCATTTGGGCTCTACAACATATCAAATTGAAACCTGTAATGAGATCTACACTTTGTTAATTAACTGGGACCTTAGCCAATATTTTATAGAGGTCAATTTTCTTTGATAGACCTCCAAAATTGTGTTTTTTTCTCCAGATACAATGATTTTTGAACATTCTATAAGATTTTAAATTCATTTATGAGTGTATTTATATTCTTGTTGGGTCATTGATGATTGTATACTATGGATTTACATTCTGATTAATTTGAAGGTGTTATAATTTTTGTGGTTTTTCCTATTTTTCTGAGTATATATATATATATATATATATATAAATATTTGTCTATTTCTATACATTTAGGTATATTTATTTATAATTTATATATATTTATGAATATTTATTTAAAATTATATATAATTGTATCTATGCATGGATATTTATATGTATTTATGAATATTTTTCTATATTTTTCTATATTTATAAATATTTATATGTATTTATGTTTAGATATTTTTATATAATACATGGGTATATATATAAACATTTATATATATATATATTTATATTAATATACAATTATTTGTGTGTATGTGCATTTATATATATTTATGCAACGTAATTGTGTGTCTATATATATATATATCTGTAAATTTCGTTTTATGTATATTTATTTATAGATATTTATATCCATTTATTATTATTTTTTGATTCATTTCTTAATTATTAATTATTAATTCATTATATGTTTATTACTTATTTATTTTATATAATTAAATTACTGTTAAATTATTGTATAATATTTATATAATATTTATATAATATTTATAATGTATTAATTCATTATTTATTTACTACTTGTTTATTTTTTATTGATTTACTTTTCATTATTGCTTTATTTTTTATTTTTATTTATTTATTATTAAATATTAAATATTAATTTTTTATTAATTTAATATTAACAAATTATTTATTATTTAATTATTAATTTTATATTATATATTATATATTATATATTTATATATTATATATTATTTATTATATATTATTTATTATCTATTATTTATTATCTATTATTTATTATTTTATTATTTATTTATCATATATTGAATTATTCTTTATTATTATTTTATTATTTATTCATTTGTTATTTATTATTTATTTATTTATAGTTTTTTTATAATTTATTAATTATTAATGATTATTTTCTATTTACTATTCACTATTTATTACTGTATTATTTAATTAATTATTTAATATTTATTAATCATTTGTTTGTTATTTATTAATTATTTAGTTCGAATTTATTTGTTATGTATTATTTTTTATTACTTATTTTTATTCTTTAATAATAATAATATTATTTTATATGTATATATATATAAGTGTACTAAATTTTTCTTACTCACCACATGAAAAAAACCTTCGCTAAACCGTTTGACAACGATTTTGAAAACCACCGCTAAATGATTACCGAGACATGATTCGGTGACGATTTCCCAAAACTATCACCAAACACTAATTTTGATGTAGTGAAATTTCACAATTTACCATCCAAGCATAAAATGAATTATAGCTCTCTATACCACATTTTCCAATTTAAGACTTAACTTCCATCTTGGTAGCCCCTTTGGTCACTCTTTATTTAACAAGAACACACCACCATGCTCATCAAAGTAAATATCCATTGGGGGGGATTCTAAAGTAGGGAACCCCTTTGGGATCACACTTATTTTTGGTCATTTATCACATTTATTAAGTACATTAGGTAAATCCAAACCCTATAAGAATGTCCAATTTAAATTTAAGGTCACCGCTCAACAAACCGATGAGACCGACAAACACATGCACTTTAAATTACAGTGGGACTATGAGTAAAAGTTTAGGGACCACTTAACTTAGCCATAGAGGAGTATACTCATCCAATATTGACTGATCAACCTAAATGTTATATATATTCTTCTGTCACATTCCCATTTTTTTCATTCATATACTTGATAATGCTTGTGGTAGATGTCCAATTTTGCAGGAAACTGATCTTCATAAGAATCCAAGAAAGAAAGAAAGAAAAACTAAAAAAATGTCCAAGTATACATCGTGCCGTCCAAGTTCACATCGTGTACTTGACAATCATAGCCTATATCAAGCTGTGAAGCTTAAGTCATGACCAACCATAATGACTGAAGGAATTTCTAGTTCACATCCTGACTCCCTCGTACGTGTCATGACACCAGTCAAACCGAACACCGAGAAAGCTACGAGGATTCAATGCAAAAATCCAGCTAGACATTGAGTACACGTTGTCAACCACATGTACATGACATGACAATGGTCAAACATCATTAATCCATGGAAGATCTGAATCCCACGCTGGAGATCCTCGTTGAAATAATGCAGATTAAGGGTTCACGACACAACGATCAAGTAAACATCGTGACCATTTCCGCCTATATAAAAAGTAGCGTGGCAGAACTTTAGAGGATTCTCATATTAGATATCTCTCCCTTTTAGACTCCTTTTGATATTTCTTTCTCTTTTTCCTTCTTAAAATGCTTTAGTTTTGGTAATTTCTTTATATTTTTAATCAAAGAGTCCTGAATTCAATTTTCTTCAACACCTTCAATTGCCTTTTCATTCAATCCCATTCCTTTCAAGTAAGGTTTTATTTAAATTAATCATGAATGTTCATTTCATATCATTACGTGTTCAATTCCATTAAAATTTTTATCATGATTTCCTCTATCCATATTATTGCTTTAATTACCAATACGAGTAGCTAAACACATCGGGGCTGGGATCAAGATTCGATGTATCTGGATGCTTAATTAAATATCTAGTTCTAATCATGGAAAGCCTAAATGGATTAGTAATTAGGATATAAACCAATGGTCAAACCCCATTTGTATGACTGTATCGTGACCATCAGATAGTCAAGAAAATTACCTTATCCTAATTGAATTAAACTATGACCATGACTATTACCATAGGGAACTTTCTGCAATAGAAGCTGAATGTAATGCATCTAGGACTGTAGCTAGCCTCCTGACCATGGAATAACTGCATCATAGGTAGAACTAGGAGACTAGAACAAGGTTGACTAGCACCTACCTCTTTCTTCACAGACTAATCAGTTAGGACCTTACCAAGATTAGAACCAGGATTACCTTTATCTAGATACTCAGAATTGATCCCAAGCCCTCTTTCATCACTTGAAGTCAAACCCAAAACTAGTTAGGAACTCCCAAACCTTACTTAACTAGTAAGGACTCCTGCAAAGGATTTAAGACCATATTTCTTTCACCCCTAGAACAAGCATCCTCCTCGTGGGATTGACCCCAGACTTCTAATTTACTACGCCCTAGTAGTTATTAAAGTTTGGGACACATATAAATTTTGTCTCTATGAGTCAAATTAGAAATTTATATCTTTCCCAAACTTTAATAAGTACTAGGGCATAGTAAAGTAGATGTATGGGGTCGATCCCATGAGGAGGATGTTTGTTTTATAGGTGAAAGAAATATGGTCTTAAATCCTTTACAAGAGTCCTTTCTAGTTGACTAATATTTGGGAGTTACTAAATAATTTTGTGTTTGAATTCAAGTGATTAAAGAGGTGTTGGGATCAAGTCTGAGTATATATATAACGGTTATCCTAGTTATAATCTAAGAAGGGAAGGGTGTCTGCTGCTGCTGTCGGTGGATGCTCCTGTGGATCAACTACTTGTAGTGCATCTGGATGAGGCACTGGCTCTTGGATTTTAGGTTCCCAGAAATAGTTGTTATCCTCCTTAAAGAGAATCCTCATATTGTGCATTATCACAAGATCAATTAGATAGACTAGGCCTATTGAGGTGAGAGGCTACAAGGGGTGAAAAATATAGAGGTATCTGGATAAACTGGTGATGAATGATCTGCCCAAAAGAGTGCCCACCTCCTTTATGCTATTACTTTTTAATAAGAGTCTAGATGAGAATCCATGTTTATGGGAGGTCCACCCATGGCTGCAACAAAGATAAGAAAATGAAGATGGATGATGCTACCATGGGTCTTTCCACGCACAAACCATCCATGTGCCATGGCCCGGTGCAGTATAGACAGGGCTAGAGTCCTCAACTGGGTGAACTTCTCCAGCCTAGGGTCATGAAAGGATTGAGGGTCATGAGCAATAGGATGTCAAAGGCTTGACATGTCCTCTCAATAAAGCCTCATCTGCAGGGTAGGATAGATGTTTGAGATCATGAACTCCTCAATGTAGATATCAAGTCCTACACCAAACTGGGCCATGGTGAACTGGTGTGTCTTTCTGCCAAGTTTGAAGTGAAGGGAATCCAATGATATGTCAAAGGTGGACATTAAATCCAAAAAAAAACTCTCTATACTTCCCCTCCATGATAAAAATGATACTGCCGATGTGCAACGTCTCCAATAAGATGAGGACAACATCTATGGCGTTCACCTTCGCAAGCACAACCATATCTAGAGTCTTGTTGGTCCTCATGGGTTTTTCTTGAAGATGAATGAGATTAACATAGTGTTATGGGTGTGAAAAGTAGATAAACAAGTGTAAATGAAGATTATAATCCATAAATGGGGAGGATGTTGTGTCTTGTGGGGAAGATGGAGCACGCGGGTTCTTAGTAGGAGGCTGTTGGATCATAGAGGTAAAGGAAGAACATGATGATGTTGGAGAAGCTTTGGGCTGTGACCTCTTGGTGCTTGACATGGAGAGGAAGAGAAGGGTTGTGTGATGGCTGAAGGTTAGGAGGGTTGTGGAGGCTGACTCAAGGAAATAAGGTAGGATGGAGTCATAAGGAGAGGAAGGGAAGTGTCATGCGTGGGCTTGAAATAGGTGGGGTGTCGTGGGTTGTGAGGAGAGGAGGGGAAGGGTCACAGGTTGTGACCCCCATGGCATTCCACTTCATCTCAGGGAGCTCTCTATTTCCTATTTTTAAATTTTTTCATCACTTCCATGTCAATTCAATTCCCAATATTCATTGCCACACCACTCCCTACCTCCTAGTACGCCACCCACAAGCGTCCTCAATTCCATAGGGTGCGAGCCAAATTAGAAATTTATATGTGTCCCAAACTTTACTAAATACTAAAGAGTAGTAAAGTAGAAGTCCGGGGTCAATACCACAAGGATAATTCTTGTTATATTGGTGTAAGAAATATGGTCATAAGTCCTTTGCAGGAGTCCTTACTTGTTGACTAGTGTTTTGGAGTTCCTTACTAATTTTTGTTTTGACTTCAAGTGATGAAATGGGGGTCGGGATCAAGTCCCAGTATCTAGATAAAGGTGATCCTAGTTCTAATCTTGGCAAGGTCCTAAGTGCTTAGTATGCGAAGCAAGCGGTAGGAACTAGTCAACCTTGGTCTAGTATTCTTGTTCTTCTTAAGATATAGGTATTCTAGGTTCAGGTGTCTAGCTACAGTCCCAGATAAATTACATTCAGATTCTATTGCAGAATGTTCTCTGAGATAATAGTCATAGTCATAGTTTACTTCAATTCGGATAGGGTTGTTTTCTTGACTGTTTGATGGTCATGGTACACTCGCACAAATGGGGTTTGACTATTGCTTTATATCCCAATTACTAATCCATTTTGGTTTTCCAAGCTTAGAACTATAGATTTAATTAAGTTTCTAGAAACATCGAATCTTGATCCCTACCCTGATGTGTTTAGCTACTCATATTGGTAATTAAATCAATAAAATGGATAGAGGAAATTATGATAAAAATGATAATGGAATTGAACATGAAATAATATGAAATCAACATTTAAGAATACTTTAAATAAAACCTTACTTGAAAGGAAAGGAATTCAACGACACTGGAATTGAAGGTGTTGAAGAAAAGTGAATCCACGACTCTTTGATTGAAAATGTATAGAAATTAAAAAAACTAAAGCATTTTAAGGAGGAAAAAGAGAAGTAAATCTTGAAAGGAGTCTAAGAGAAAGAGAGAGAGATCTAATCTAAGAATTCTCTAAAGTGCTACCGCACTGCTCCTTATATAGGCGGAAATGGTCATGACGTGTACTTGACCATCACGTCGTGAAGCCTTAGTCCGTGTTATTTCAACAAGGATCTCCTGTAACACCCTGAGATTTTATGAGATATAGTATTTTTAATTTCATTGATGTCTTCTATTATAAACTTCACCAAGATTAGGTTGTACTATCCGCAACACCGTATCAGCTTGCAGTATACACAACACTATTCTTGGCTCGTGTTACACACAAATTCAAGTTTGTTTTGTGGAAATTATTCTACGCAACATTAAGTATAGATTTTGTTTAATGTATAAATCAAATATGTTTTTATTATGTTATACGCAAAACCAAACAAAGCTTTTACTATAGGCAGCCCTGACTTGGCTTTCATTACACGCAATAAAGACCTTCTTCGATAGTGTGTGTAGTACGCAATACCAAGTTTCACTAAACGAGATTTTATTATAATATTATTACGAACTAGCCATTATGAATTGTAATACCCAGTTTTTGAAATATTATAAATTTTATCTTTCAAAATGGACTTCATTTTTGGATTCAGAATATCGAAATTAGCCAAGGGTGAATTTTTGGTATTTTTATGAAAACTTTCAATTTTTGATGAATAGTGAAAACACGGGGTTACTATTTAAAAACTGACTTTTTATTTAAATAATTATTTATTTTATTTAAATTTATTTTAGGTCAAAATTGATACATAATACCTATATAATTTCAATGTAATTCATTGAAGTCATTTTATAATAAATTTAGATATATAAAAAATTTTGTTGAAGTTTTCACTGTCTTTTACCCATCTCCTAGGAGAATTAGAAAATTTATATAAAACATAATTTTACCGCTTCTGTGAGTGGAATTTAGAAAATCCTAGAGACACGGTTAATATCAAGGAGTAAAATGTGGTTCAATAAGATTAAAATAATTTTTGGTGAATAGTAACTTTTTACTTTTATTTACCACGGTAAAAAGTAAACAGGGTAATTAAGGGTAAAAATGATATTATTATTATCCTAACACATGTCCTAATTCTATTGGATAAGTGTAAATCTACCAAAAACAACCTTAGGAACAAAATATTACCCTTTAGGTCCACTTGGATTAGATTTGGACACTTATTATTATTTTATTCAAAGGAGAGTTAAAGTAGTAAAAATCAACGTTTAATAACCAAAACATTTTTAATATATGGTCATACATAAGATAAATTAAACTATAAATATTAATTAGAAATATAAAATTATTTAATACCTAATGGTATTTTGTTTATAATTTTTAGACATTAAATAAGTTAATTAATTTATGACACAAGGATGATGCAGTAATTACCTTATTAATGAAATATTAACATAATTGATGTTATAAATACCCAAATAAATGTAATTTGAGACTTTTTATGAATTAAAATAATTTTCTTGGTTAATATGACATATTAGTATTGATTTAAATAATTTTTTTCGAACTAATAATTCTGTTATGATTTTCACAAAAATCAATTACCAAATAGTGTCAAGATTGACATAAAATAGTTTTTAAAACAAACATTATATTATTAATTGTTATAGTATTCCTAAAAATCTAAGGTTCGGCCAAATGACTTAGATATGGTTATATATATTAATAATGAACCACTTTGGGTTCTTTTTTCTTTTTATAGTAAGTTTATTAACCATATAGTGTAAGAAAACAAGAAGACACGGTAAAAGTTAAATTATTTAGCTTAGAGTTAAATCTAAAATATAAGGTTAAAATAGTAACCTAAACTTGTCTAAAAATTAACTGTTGAGAGAATTTCTACCCATACCCACTTTAGCTATGAAATAAATCAATTTGGAGCTATTATAAACCGAATATGACTTTATTATAAAATAATATTTTAAGTTTTTCCAAAGGTGCCCCTCTCCTCCCTCATAAAAAGGGAACCCCTTCCCTCTTCTCTGCACACCCATTTGAGCCTTGAAGCTCGGCCAAACACTAACAATAACTCTTCTAAACCTCTATAGTTACATCATATAGGTTCTGTTCTTCTCAGAAGACCAACTCTAGTACCCTAAGAAGAAGTTTAAAGGAGGTGCGTTGAAGAAGAGGTAATCTCTTCTACCGACTCTTTTATATTTCTTTCTTCTTATACTTCCTCTTCTTTAGTTGTTTAATTATAAAGTAATAACATCAGTATTACTTATATACTGATATGTTATTATAAATATGAAACAACCCTATTTCACCTTTTATCCATCCTACGGAAAATGAAATCACCGCGTGTGCGTACGTACAGAATATCATCTCCACGCCATGGTGTAATATGTTTTTCCACCACCACCTTACTTGGATGGGTATAATAGTGTAAATAAATAACTATATGTAATTATTTAAAAGTGATACTTATTCTAAAATAGTATACATACAATTCAATACAATTCCATGATCATGGGAATGATATCATCGCTCGTGCGTACGTACGGACTGCCGTCTCCACGAACGCGATGAGATTCATTTTCCATGATTAACCATTAAAGTATGATTATAAAGTATATATAATAAATAATCATGAATGATATTACATAATACTGTATTTATGTAAATATATGTTTCATTTACTTAATTCCATTTTATTCAATAAGGAAACAAAAACAACGTTCATCCATACGAACGACTTACCGTCTCCAGAAATGGTGTATTTCATTCCATTTATCGATCTATCATATATATTTATATACTGAATATATATTATATATAAATCATGTTTAAAATTCTGGAATTAAGTAAATTATAATATAAGTAATAATATCAATAACAACATGTCGAAACACGTATGATAAATGAAACGATTTTACTCAAAATGCTACTTTAACATGGAATTTACAAAAGAACAGGTAAGATGAAGTCATAAGTGAACCATATAGTATATCATAATAATAAATATGATTATGTAATAAGTTCATGACATTATTTAAATCATTATAAAGGAGGTTCAGATACGTATGAAGCATATCAGACCTAAGGTAAGGGATAGTTATTCCAATTTCATTATTATCTGAGATTGTTTATTCGTAAGTATTTACTGGGGTTATTTTTTTTCATCCAAGTCCATAAAAATGTTTTTCATAAAGTGTTTAATATTCTTCCATGTATTTGTAAAGTCATATTTAACCCTCTTTGACTTTTAAGTTGTGTTATGAAAGGAATCTTTCTTTTGTTTTTCAAATGAGGAACTTTTTGACTTTTCCGGCAAAAGTACGAGAAGAATGTTTTTTTAACTTACACGAGATGAACGGATTTTTTACAGTTTCATAACACCTTTTTTCATGAATTTTACTCTACAATATTTCATGGTTATTTTCAATAAAACCATTTTCTTTTAAAAAGCCCCCACCTCTACCACCTTACCCACACTTAAAAAGGCTTTGGCTCGGCCAAACCCTGCTCATTTTGTCTCTCCACATCCCTCTCTTACTACTTGAATCCTCACTTTGGGCAGAAGTCTTCCCAAGGAATCCTTTGAGCTCAAATCTAAGAGAGTTACCCGATTTTAAGGTGATGTCTTCACTTGTGTTCTTTTGTTTTATTTTGCTTCTCCAACCCCCTAAAATATTTTATTCATTTCTTTTGTAACAACTCCAATATCTTCAATATACTAGGATGTTGTTATAAGAATATTTCGAGCTACACTTACACACATCTACATCTAATATTTAAAGAACATACTGTTTCTGTGGTTGGTGAATTTCTGCCTCACGAAACGATGATCGTTCAATCTTCTTTTAAACACCTTTAATGGTGGCCATTAAGATGTCACTCTGAACAGTTTGTTTCTGTGATGGAACAATTGAATCAGGATATAAATGGTGGTGGTATCCATGCACGAGATCAGCCAGATCAACAGCAGAGGAACATGTCAGTGGTGGAACATTTCATGAGGCAACATCCCCCATCATTCAGAGTATCATGTGACCCCATGCAAGCTGAAGGGTGGATTAAAGAACTGGAGAAGATTTTTGATGTCATGAGGTGTTCAGAACATCGAAAGGTTAGTCTTTCTGTTTACCGTTTTGAAGGTGAAGCTGATCAGTGGTGGTCAATGGTGAAAAATATCAGGGATAGTGATGATATTGATGATCTTCACTGGGACGAATTCAAAGGTATGTTTCTTGAGAAATATTTTCCTAAGGTGGTTCATCTTAGGATGGAAAAACAGTTCTTAGAATTGAGGCAGGAGGATGACTCAGTGGCTAATTATGAAGCAAAGTTCACTCGATTGGCAAGGTATGCTCCAAACTTCATACGAGATCTTGATAGTAAAATAAACCGTTTTTACTCAGGGTTAAAGCCAAAGTATCAAAGGGATTTAGATTTTCGTGAGTTCAAAAGTTATGAAAAACTTGTTCGATGTGCGGAGAAGGTGGAAATGGAGTTTTCCGATGATCAGGTGTTCTATGACAAACAACAAAATAAGAGGTCCAGTTGGCAGGCAAAGGGGAAGAATTCATCAAAGAAGCAAGGAGGTAAGAAAACCAAATATCCATCCTGTGAGAAGTGTGGTAAAATGCATCTTGGAGAATGTTTATCCAAGTCTGGTAAGTGCTTTCAGTGTGGTAAGTCGGGTCATATTTCTCGTAACTATAAGGATGATAATCAAGCAGGCAATGAAAAGCCAGCAGTAAGATGTTTTAACTGTAATGAAATGGGTCATTATGCAAATGAGTGTCTAACGAAGAACTCAACTGGGGGAAAGCAGCCAGACTACAAGCAGAAAGGGGTGGTGAAATCCTTTGCAACAACTTCAGCAGATGTTGGGCCATCGAATGAAGCAGTATCAGGTATACTATTTGTTTATTCAGATTATGCCAATGTGTTGTTTGATTCAGGGTCTACACATTCTTTCATTTATGAGAAGTTCTCTAGTAAATTATAAATTCCATCTCAAGATATAAACCCTGAACTTATGGTAAAAACACCTGGAGGGAACGTTGAGACAAAAAGGAATTATAAGAACCTTTATATCCTTGTGTGTGGAAAGAATCTACCAGAAAACCTTATTGTTTTGCCTCTAGTAGAGTTTGATGTTATTTTGGGCATGGACTGGCTTTCTGTTTATCATGCTAAGATTGACTGCAGAGCTAAAATGGTTTCTTTTCAGAAATATTTTCAGTTTGTGTACAAGAATGAACCCTTGATTTTGATAACGTATCAGGAAGTTGAGAAACTAGTAAAAGATGGAAATGAATGTTACCTTGCACATATTGTTGAAAATAAAGGAACTGTTCAGATTAATGATGTGCCAGTGGTAAATGAGTATCTTGATGTTTTTCCTGATGAGTTTCCTGGTATTATTCATGATCGGGAAGTTGAATTTACTATTGACTTAGTTCCTGATTCTAAGCCAATTTCAAAACCCCCTTATCGAATATCTCATGTTGAACTTTTAGAGTTAAAGAAGCAATTGCATGAGTTATTAGATAAAGGTTTCATTCGACCTAGCACATCACCATGGGGTGCTCCTGTCTTGTTTGTTAAAAAGAAATATGGATCAATGAGAATTTGCATTGATTATAGAGCCTTGAATAATATTACTATTAAGAACAAGTATCCTTTGCCTCATATCGATGATTTTTTTGATCAGCTCCAGGGAGCTCAGTATTTTTCGAATATTGACTTGAGGTCGGGGTACCATCAGTTGAAAGTAAAAGTAGCAGACGTTCCGAAGACTGCATTCCGTACTAGATATGGCCATTATGAATTTTTAGTTATGCCTTTTGGGTTAACCAATTCACCTGCTGTGTTGATGGACCTTATGAATAGAATTTTCCATGATTTCTTGGATAAGTTTGTGGTTGTTTTAATCGATGATATTTTGGTGTTTTCTAAAAGTAAAGAGGGGCATGAAAGTCATTTAAGGGTTATCTTGAAAACCTTAAAAGAAAAGAAACTATATGGGAAATTCAGCAAGTGTGAGTTTTGGTTACAAAAAATTTCTTTCCTGGATCACATTGTTTCAAAAGATGGCATAACTGTTGATCCTGCTAAAACAAAAGTTGTTGAAGAATTGCCAAGACCCACAAATGTAACCGAGATCCATAGTTTTCTTGGTTTGGAAGGTTACTACTGAAGGTTTGTTGAAAAGTTTTCACAGTTATCTAGTCCAATGACTAAGCTAACTCGGAAGGGTGTTGAGTTCATCTGGACAAAAGAATGTGATGATTGTTTTCAGGAGTTGAAAAGAAGATTGGTGAATACTCCAGTTTTAACACTTCCTTCCAGGAATGGTGAGTTTGTTATATACAGTGATGCTTCGTTGAAGGGAATTGGATGTGTCCTTATGCAGAATGATCCGGTAATTGCATATGCTTTACGTCATTTGAAAACTAATGAGGTAAATTACCCTACACATGATTTGGAATTAGTTGCTGTTGTTTTTGCTCTAAAAATTTGGAGGTATCATTTGTATGGAGTAAAGTGTGAAATATATACTGATCACAAAAGTTTAAAGTATATATTCACTCAGAAAGAATTGAACATGAGACATAGGAGATGGCTGGAATTAATCAAGGATTATGAATGTAAAATTCATTACCATCTGGGAAAAGAAAATAAAGTGGCCGATGCTTTGAGTCGAAAAAGTAATGCTTCATTAACAATGTTGCGTTTGGAATGAGATCCTTTGGTTTTTTATTTGATGAACTTTGGCATAGAAGTTGTTGGTGCAGAATGTTCTTCTATTTTGTTTCAGGTATCAGTGAAATCTCTTCTATCAGACAGAATCAAGCAAGAACAGAAGCATGATAGTGAGTTGCAGAAAAAGGTAGAACTGGTTCAGAAGGGTAAGTTTCCTAAATTCAACATTGATAATGATTGTGTTTTGAGGTTTGGGAAGATATTATGTGTGCCTTGTGATTCACAGTTGAAGAATGAGTTGTTATGTGAGGCTCATAGTTCCCCGTTTTCAGTAATCCTGGCAGTACTAAGATGTACATGGATCTGCGGGAGTATTACTGGTGGGATGGAATGAAAAGAGATATTTATGATTTTACTGTGAAGTGTTTGACTTGTTAGTAGGTTAAAGCAGAGCGGCAGTTACCGATAGGGATGCTTCAGTCTTTACAAGTGCTAGAGTGGAAATGGGAAAATATATCCATGGACTTTGTTGTGGGATTTCCGAAGACCCCTCGAGGTAATAATGCAATCTGGGTTATTGTTGATCGCTTGACTAAATCTCCTCATTTCCTTGCTATAAGAGATACCTTTTCCCTTGATCAAATTTCCCGTTTGTATCTTAAAGAGATAGTAAGGTTACATGGAGTTTCCCTCTCCATTGTATCTGACCGTGATCCCAGGTTCACTTCTAACTTTTGGAAAGGCCTTTAGAAGTCATTGGGTACTGAATTAAATTTTAGTACAACTTTTCATCCTCAATCAGATGGGAAGTCAGAATGAAAAATTAAGACATTGGAGGATATGCTATGTTCTTGCTCTATGGATTATCAGGGAAGTTGGGACCAACATATTTCTTTGGTTGAGTTTTCTTATAATAACAGTTTTCATTCCAATATACAGATGGCACCATTTGAGGCATTATATGGGAAGCGGTGTCGAACTCCATCTTTCTGGGATGAAGTGGGTGAAAGGAAGTTAATGGGACCAGAATTGGTAGAAGAGATGGCAGAAAAAGTTCAGTTGATTCAGAAACACATGATAACAGCTCAAATAAGGCAGAAGAGTTATGCGGATAACCGGAGGAAGGATCTATCTTTAAAGGTAGGTGATCATGTTTTTCTCAAGGTTTCTCCATGGAAAAGTGTGATGAGATTTGGTAAGAAAGGAAAGCTGAGTCCAAGGTTTATTGGACCACATGAAATTCTGGAGAGAGTTGGATCAGTTGCTTACCGAGTGGCTTTACCTCCGAGTTTATCTCAGGTACACAATGTTTTTCATGTTTCGATGTTGAGAAAGTATATGCCAGATCCATCTCATGTTTTGAGTCCAGAGGTAGTTTAGCTGGAAGAGAACCTATCTTATGAAGAACAAACAGTCAAGATTCTTAACTGAAGAGAGCAAGTGTTGCGAAATAAGGTAATTCACCATGTAAAGGTTTTGTGGAAAAACCATATAGTTGAAGAGGCAACATGAGAATCTGAAAATGCTATGGGGGATAAATACCTCAACTTATTTTGATAAGTGAATAAAATTGCGAGGACGCAATTCCCAAAAGGGGGGAAGGATGTAACATAGCAGGTAAATAAAGAATAATAAATTTTTATATTTATTAATATTTGCGAATTAAATATTAATTTTAATTAAAAGGGGTTGCTATGTTCGATAGCGTACTCGATATGCAATGATGAGTTTCCTTGAAAACTTACGTTGCACACTAGTAATAAAATAATATTATTTTAAATGGTAGTTAACACATAGCCGTTGTATTGGCGAGAATGGATATAAATAACTAAAATATGATTATATATGTTTTTTAAATGTTTTTACTTTTATCTAATAAAAGATAAAGGCTTAAAATACGGAAAGAATTCAATTTTAGGCGTATATGCCCTAGTTTTCACTAAAGGTTCACTTATCGCCTTTTGATGGAGAACCGCCCTTAAATATAGTTTTGTTCACTCTTATACATTCTATTGGACCAAATAAAACTATTCTTTAGAATCGGGACATCAAAATTTACTTTGTGTAAATTTTTGGTATTTTTCCGATAAAGTTCATTTTTTAATGAATAGTGTAAAATGTTGTATTTTAATTCAAAACCTATTTTTAATCTAATTTATTTAGATGATTAGATTATATTTAGAATTGGTTTTAATGTTAAATTAGAATATATTTTTACCATTAAATCCAATAGTGGTTGTTGGAATTAATTTCACTTTGAAATCGGACTTAAACTAGTGTCAATCTTTTGATACTTATTGTTTAATAAAAACACGCTATTTTCTATGACAATGGGAATTAATTATTAAATTAATTAATTCAACTTATATGTTTTTAATTTTGCAAAATGGAATTCATTTTTTAATTCGGAATATCAAATATTACTTAGGGTGAAGTTTTGGTATTTTTCTGAAAAACTTCAATTTTTGATGAATAGTGAAACCACAAAGTGGTACTTAAAAAAACGGATTTTTCGTTTAAATGAAATTTTACCACCTCTGTGTTTTGAATTTCAAAAATCTGACATACATAGTTTTCATTAAGAAGTAAAATGTGGTTCAATGGGATTAAAATAATTTTTTGGTGAATAGTAACTTATTAAGTTTTAATCGCGATTAGAGGCAATTAGTGTAGTTTAAGGTAAAAATAATGTTTTAATAATATGGAATGAACTTGACACATGTCCTAAACTCATTTTATGTGTCATGGACTACCAATAAAATCCATGGGTCAACTTGGGGACCCCATGGAGCCACTTTAGGTGGAAAATGACATTAATATCATTTTATTTAAAGTTAAAATAAAAATGTCACAAACATGAGTTGTTTTATTAAAACAATTTTTACATGGGGTTATAAAAATCATATTTTTGACTATAAATATTAATTATAAATATAAAAAGATTTACTACATCATGATATTTTTTTCTATAATTTTTAGATATTAAATAAATTAAATTATTTATGACATCCTGATGATGCAGCGATTACCTCATTAATAGAGGATTTAAATAAAATGAAATGATAATGTAAAATATTTGACCTACACATGTCCAAAACCTATTGGATGGGTTGATTTCGAACCCTTATAACCTTTACCTCTAATTATATCAATGTGGGACCTTTTAAATCCGAAACTCATTCTATAATAAAGTAACATTTCCTTACTTTCCAAGAGTGCCCCTCCTCTCCTCTTATAAAAGGCCCCCACCTCTACCACCTTACCCACACTTCCAAAGATTTTGGCTCGGCCAAACCCTTCCTATTTTGTCTCTCCACATCCCTCTTTTACTACTTGAAGCCTCAGTTTGGGCAGAAGTCTTCCCAAGGAAGCCTTTTTGCTCAAATCTAAGAGAGTTACCCGATTTTAAGGTGATGTCTTCACTTGTGTTCTTTTGTTTTTTTTTGCTTCTACAACCCCCTAAACTCTTTTATTCATTTATTTTGTAACAAATCCAGTATCTTCAATATACTAGGTTGTTTTTATAAGAATATTTCGAGCTACACTTACACACATCTACATCTAATGGTTAAAGAACATACTGTTTCTGTGGTTGGCGAATTTCTGCCTCACGAAACGATGATTGTTCAATCTTCTTTTAAACACATTTAATGGTGGCCATTAAGATGTCACTCTATTTATATATGATATATATTATGTTTATATTTTACTTATGCTTATTTATTTTTCATTTTTGGTTTACCTTTATGGTTTCCATTGTGGGTAAACACGATAATTTCATTTTAGGAAGTGCGAACTACCGCCCCCTCAAAGTGATGTGATTCGTTAATGCCATATGTGGGACGTATAAAGGATGAATTTAAAGTTATTATATATTATGTTATACTGGAATTATAATATACCTCTATATCATTATTATTTCTTTCCATTAATGCATGAGATAGAAATGAAAGTAGCGTTCATGCGTACGTACGGCTTACCGTCTCCATGAATGGTGCATTTCATTTCTTATCCTCAAATGTAATGTAATATTATAAGTACATATTTATAATGGATAGATATAAAGTATGTTACATATAAATGATGAATATAATTCTTTAATTAAAATATACATACCTCTCATTTAGTTTTAATTCCATTAATATGACAAAGAAATGAAAGTAGCGTTCTTGTGTACGTACGGCTTACTGTCTCCATGAACGGTGCATTTCATTTCTTACCTCTAAATGATTATGTAATATTATAAATACATGTATATTATATATATATATGATATATATGATATCCAAATCATGAATATCATTCTGGATGTAATGAACCTTTGACCACACGAACAACATGTAATCGTAAGAAGTTCACTTTTGACTCAAGTACCAAATATCGACAAACGACTGTTATCAACATAAATGACTACATAATGTTCATAACATGGTAATAAGTGATATAAAAGGAATAATGAATTTTAAAAAGGTTATTAATAAAGTAGAAATTAACTCATGTTTATTATTTAGGACGTTAAAGAACGATCGAGTCAAGTCGGACCCGAGGTAAGGGACTTCATCTCAATCTCCTTTCATTGAGGCATATTTCGTTTTATACACAAATTTATTTTATATGGTGTATAAACCCCTTTGAATTTTACTTTTATACAAAAGTAATCTTTTTCGATGAAGCATTTTACCAAATTACAAAAAGGAATGTTTCTTTTAACGTACGCGGTGACAACGACCTTTTCCGCCATCGCAGGTATTATTTTGGTCTTTGGCTTCCTGAACAAGCCGTAATGTTTTATTTAAAATGAAATAAATACCATATACTGTTTTATGTATTTTGGTATTGAAAATGGTTTTTATAATGGATTTTTTATGTCAATATATTTAAGTGATATATTGTGATCAAAGTGTGGAAATGTTTTCTTTCCATTATATATGTTTTATGTCTTATGATTTTTATAATGGTACTTGGACATTTGACGGGTGGTTACGTGATAAACCATATGACGGGTGGTTCCGTGAATACCAGGACGGGTGGTTACGTTATAACCTCCAATGCATTGGGTATGGAAGTCATCCGTATGGATATTCCATTAAGTATGTATAGAAGTTGGCCCTATGGCTATTCCATTAAGTAATATGTGTGGAAGTCGACCGTATGGTTATTCCACTAAAGTATGTTTATGTCCCAAGTTACCTTTATATGTTATGTGTTCTTTATATGGGTTTTATGGTAATCCTTTGGTTACAAAAGGGTAAGTAATGATATTTTATTCAGTGAAGAGTTTTTACTACTTCATGAAGGTGAAGGTATTACTTTGATAATGTTTACATGGTTTACTTGATGTTTTATAAAACTAACAGTTTTCATTCTTTGTGTATCCCTTACTGAACTTTTTATGCTCACCCCAAGGTTTTTTTGAAATGTTTTTCGCAGGACTTAATGTGGAATATGGTCAAGGATGGGATCAAGAGAAAGTCATGCTATATAAAACATGGAACTAGACATGTTTCTTTTTAAGAGTTTTTTTATTCTATGGAAACTTTGTAGAAGTGTTTACTTTGTAAATCTTTTGAGATGTAATAGTTATGTTCTAATTCTCTAAAAATCTAAACCTGAAAAGATCCTCAATGTGAATTATTCATTTAATTCGATATTAAGTAAGGTTTAAGGCCGGGGCCTTATAAGACATGGCTGAAAAGGTAAGTTAATCTGGTTCAGTGATATAGGACTGGAACGAGGAGTGAAATCGATTCAGAAAGGGACCTGTCCACTAAGATGGTCATGGCAGCAATGCCTGTCTACTATGGAAATCATATCATGTGCTTAATGTTTTTTCACAATTAAATGTTTTATTCCCATGCTATTTTATCATGATTGATGTTCTTTTATGATCTATGCCTTACGTACTGCCAAGATTTATTTCACAACTCAGGATTTTGATGTTTAAACTTTATGTTCATGTTTTGAAGTTCAAATGTATACGGTTTGTTTTATTTTTTTCTATGCTCACCCTTACTGAGCATTTGAGCTCACCCTTTATATGTTTTCATTTTCCCAGGATATAAATAAAGGTTTTAGGTAAGAAAAAAAGGTAAGATCTTTGTGGGAGATGTTCAAGATCTTTCACCAAGATTAGAAGATTATGTTCCAAGTTTCCAAAGACACTAAACTATTACGGTCCTTTGGTGTCTGTTTTTGTTATGTATTTAAGTATTCCGCAAAAGTAATGTAATTTCCATGTACATCAAGATTTGGGTCTCTAAATCTCTAGAATGGCATGAGGATCTTCCAAGGATTAATGATTTTAGAACATGGTCACATCGTGTATAGGTGGTTCACGATGTGTACTCCATGGAAAACTCTCTTTTCACATTGAATTCTCATAGCTTTCTCAGCTTTCAGTTTTACTGGTGCCACAAAGTGTGTGAGGGAGTCACGACATGAACTGGAAATTCCTTCAGTCATCATGGTTGGTCATGACTTAAGCTTCACTGCTTGATGGTGGCTGTGATCATCAAGTACACCACATGAACTTGGTTGTCACGATGTGTACTTGGCCATTTTTGTAGTTTTTCTACTTTTTTCCTTGGAATCTTGTGAAGCTCTATTTCCTATAAAATTGGACATCTACCACATGCATTATCCTGTATATGAATGAAAAATAATGGAAATGTGACCTCAAAATATATATAACATTTAGTGTTATCAAACCCCCCCCACACTTGAACCACTGACTGTCCTAATGAAAAATATCTCAACAGGGATTTCAAAAAGGATAAGAAGTTTTCAAAGAAAGAAATGTGTGTTATGTCCATACAGTTAAATTATGTGTAATTAGAAAAGTAGTCAAGTTCCAGTTTTAATCCTACCTAGTAAATTAGTCATGCCTCATTGTTTAGATTTTCAAAACCAATTCTATTCTTTTAATAATAATATTTTAATTGTTCCTTAAGCTGTAGGACCACTTTTAATTTACCTCACCATGATTTTCTCTCATCAATCAGGGTAAAATGGAATTAAGTTATGATTATATCCTAATTCATTCCTAACCGTGGGCTTGCACTGGTTCTATCATCTCCACCATGTAAAGAGAAGTATAAAAATAATCTTGAGGGATTTTATAAATAAGGTTTTAATGACTCTGAGGTAGTAGGTAGGTATGTAAAATGTAAAAATAAGGCTCAAAAGGAGGGTAATCTCTAAAGTACAATGCAGATTCAACAAGATAAGTGTGAAAAAATTCCTCCATCTGGGGAGTCAGGTCTATACTCCATCAGCTCAGGTTAGATCTATATATACCACAAGTTAATAGATAAATAAATTATTTTGTTTATTTTTTTTCTTTTTCATTTTTTTTTCAAAAGTTGTGCTTAGGTTAGATCGCACATCCATTACCTAACGACATATGATCCTTCTAGGGATTCATCAGTCTATAAAATTGTGATTTTTGACTCTCCTAGTACACAAACCATAGCAATATTTTCTTTTCATTAAATTTTTACAAAGGAACAGAATGAGAATGAGATACAAAAATAAGGCATATCGATCACAATAAGGTGGTTAGGTGAGAACACTGTACATATTTAGAAGTGAAAGAATCCCATGCTATCCGAATGCCTCCCCCAAAATTTGTTCCAAAAATAATCTTTAAGCATTGTATAAAGAGAAAGGTAGGAAGGGAAATAGTCTTGAAATAGGTTTTTTTCTTATAGGTCATTCATGGAAACTATGGGATAAACGAAGCATAGTTTTCAGGTGGGCCTTAGGTAAAATGGATCTCAAAGGCTGCCTCAATAATTTTAAAATTAAACTTGTTCAGTCATCCTTTTGATAATATCTCAGTGCAAGTTCTATAAGGTTTCCATGCCCTAGGTATCTATCAAGAAATATGCTCAGAAAATAAAATGATACTGAAGGATTATAATCCTCTCAGGTATTGAGAATAAAATAAAAATTGGCAATTAAAAAGGTCATAAATCCCAAGTGGTGATTCAATTAATCATTATTTAAATTATTTCTAATTTGAATTAAACTTTTAAGACCAACTGTCATTCTAAAATTCTAAAAAAGGATGAAACATGTTTCTTAATTTTTTTTACTTTATTTTTAATTTACATGGGCATAATGGTTTTAAAATTTTTAGCACACTTATCAGTTTGAAAAATGTGTCCTAGAACATTGAGAACAAACAAAAATTCAAGTGTATCATAGCGAAAGTATGATAAAGACCCCCTCTCACTTAAAAGGTGACAATGTCCCCACTGTCTATCAAATAATGGGTGGGATGGGTGTGGAAATGAATATAAGAAATATAATTGACATGGTAGTGATGAAAAAATTTTAAAATAGGAAATCGAGAGCTCCCTGAGATGAAGTGGTATGCCATGGGGCTGTCTGATCTGTCACACGATTGAAGTTTTGATGCAACTGAAAAATATGTTAGTAGAAAAATACTTCACAATAGAACAAGCATTAATCTAAAGGTTTAAACATTTGAATGGCTGAAAAATAGGTAGGTGTAAAAATAAATAATAACTATAAACATTTTATTTATTTAAGGAAATTTTTTACAAATTACTGCAATGAAACACTGAAAACTCCAAGACTCAAAAAAAAACTCAAAAAAAACTCTGGGTTGCCTCCCATAAAGTTCTAACTTATCATTGTATGCCAGATGGGTGGAAGAAAAAATTCAAAGAGTGGGTCCACTAGTTTAGTTTCTCCTCTTACACTTGCAGCTACTAGTCGTTGTGTTCTCAAGTTCGCGTGGTCTTTTAACTGGTGTCATTAATTCCTCTGGGAATCATTAATTCCTTAGGGGGCGAGTCAAATTATAAATTTATATGTTTCCCAAAATTTACTAACTACTAGTTCATAGTAAATTTGTAGTTTGGGGTCGATCCCATGAGGACAATTCTTTTTATATGAGTGAATGAAATCTGGTCTTAAATCCTTTGTGGGAGTCCTTAAAAGTTGACTAATGTTTAGGAGTTCCTAAATAATTTTTGTTTTGACTTCAAGCGATGAAAGAGGGGTTGAGATCAAGTTCGAGTATATAGATAAAGGTGATCCTAGTTTTAATCTCAGAAAGGTCCTATGTGCTTAGTTTACGAAGAAAGCGCTAGGTGCTAGTCAACCTTTGTCCAATCTTCTAGTTATACCTAGTATGTCGCTATTCTATGGTCTAGAGGCTAGCTATAGTTATATATGCATTACGTTTAGATTCTATTGCAGAAAGTTCCCTAAGCTAATGGTCATAGTCATAGTTTACTTCAATTAGGATAAGGTTGTTTTCTTACTTTTTTGATTGTCATGGTATAGTTTTACAAATGGGGTTTGACCATTGGTATATATCTTAATTACTAATCCATTTAGGTTTTACAAGACTAAAACTAGAGATTTAATTAAGCATCTAGATACATCGAACCTTGATCCCTACCCCGATGCGTTTAGCTACTCATATTGGCAATTAAACCAATAAAAGGGATAGAGGAAATCATGATAACAATTCCAATGGAATTGAACATGTAATGATATGAAATGAACATGCAATAATACTTTAAATAAAACCGCATTTGAATGGAATGGGATTAAACAACACGAGAATTGAACGTGTTGAAGAAAAGTTAATCCATGAATCATTGATTGAAAATGTAAAGAAATTACAAAGAGTGAATCTTTTTAAGGAGGAAAAAGAGAAGGAAATATCAAAAGGTTTCTAAAATGGAGAGAGATCTAATCCAAGAATCTTCTAAAGTGCTGATGCACTACTCCTTATATTGGTGGAAATGGTCACAACATGAACTTGATAGTAACATCGTGAACCCTTAATCCACATTATTTTGATGAGGATCTCCAACGTGGCATGCAGATCTTCCACATATTAATGATGTTTGACCATTTTCACATCGTGTACATGTAGTTCACGATGTGTACTCCCTGGCCAGCTATCTTTTCACATTGAATCCTCACGGATTTCTCTGAGTTTGGTTTGACTAGTGTCACAATGTGTAGGAGGGTGTCACGACTTGAAATGGCAATTCCTTCAGTCATCCAAGTCGGTCACGAATTAAGAATCACAGATAGATGAAGGTTGTGACCATCAAGTACACGACATGAACTTGGACGTCACGAGATTTACTTGGCCATTTTTGTAGTTTTTCTACCTTTCTTCCTTGGAATCTTGTGAAGCTCTGTTTCCTGCAAAATTGGAGTTCTACCACGTGCATTATCTAGTACATGAATGAAAAATAGTGGAAAAGTGATAAATTTTTTTACATAAACTCATCCTCCATTATTCCCTATATCAAGGACCCAATGCTAAAAATCATTATATCATGCCTAGGGTAACACTCATGTTCTAAACTGTACCATGGTCTCAAACGTCCCATATAATACTCCTCTTTAGAGATCTTTAATTTTTAAAAATATACTAAGCACACATAATAATATATATTTAATTTTTTAATAACACCATATTGAGGATCTTCCTACCTCATAATCCTGCATAGAACCAATGCCTCAATTCATAAATATTCCTAAAAATATTCTAATGTCTTACAAGGGAAAAACAGGAATCAATATAGTGAACCCAAATCCTTAAGGAACATTTTCCGATATGGGCTGGGTGGGTCCATCATAGCCATCCAATGTATTGTGTTATGAGATAGAGTTAATTGGATGAAACTTAGTCTTAAAAGATGAACCATTTATGTTACTCCTAAGAGATGATAGAGTTAACTGATGGTATGTTACTCCTAAGAGATGATAGAGTTTTCTAGTTATAGGTTACTCTTATGACATTTGAAAATTATCCAACATGGCGATTCTATGATGATGCTTGTGTGTTACATGATAGTTAAACCATTTTTAATTATTTCTCCGAGTTATAATAGATCCCTTTTTCAAGGATTTTATTATTATGGATTATTATTAATACCTTTTATGAATGAAATATTATTTTAAAATATTATATAATGTCTCAAGATTCACAATCCATGTTTTTATTAGTATGAAATATCTCATGTTATAGTCATGGAGTTTGATTATGTCATAATAAGATTTTTTTTATCTTATTAATACTGTAAAATTCAATTAGAAATGCTTACATTTAAGTTCATAGTAAATTTTATCTCACCCTTCTTATGTTATCCATTTCATTAAGTGATGATGAATGATGTGAAATTAATTATTTGTAGAATATTTTCATGTGTGAATAATTTTATGGTAGATAAGGAATACTTATTTTGAACAATGAATAGTTTGGTATAATGGAAAAATTGGTCACTTGAAGTCATGGGCATTGTTATGTAAGATTTTGTCTTCAATATCTAAAAATATAAATCTAAAAAGGACCCTAGGTATTTATGTAATCCAATATTTATTATTAACTTTATATGTATTATGTCTATTTTTTCATGTTTATCAGTATTGAAGTTGGAAATTTAAAATTTTTATATGGAACTGGATATTGGAATGTAGGATTAGGGATGTTTTACATAGCTTCAAACTAGGGTTTATTTTACATTATATATTATGATTTTTTAATGAGTGGTTTACTTAAGAGTTATGGATACCATAATATATTTTTTTTGAAGGAGATTAATAATATTTTGGGAATTTTGTTATTGTCTGTAGGTATATGTAAACCATAGGTTTGACATGAAGGATTGATTTTAAAGATTTCTAGTACATTTATATATATGTAAGAAGAAAGTTATAATACAACCTTTTAAGGAAAAACCTTCTATAATGTTATGGTTATTGAGGATAATTTGGATATAGGGTTATTTATTTATGGATTTATCTATGTTAAAACGTTTCTATAATTGATAAATTTTGGGGATTAATGTATTATTTCTCTGGAAGAAGGTTTAATTTTTTTTGGTATTATCTTACCATATATTATCCATTTTTGTTTGGTGTAATGATTAAAAATTGTATGAGTAAGTTTTTCTTCTTTAGTGGATCTTATGATCCATTAGAGGTTTATTTTGGTGCTCTAGGGATGAAAAATCATTCGTGAAAAACTTTTTTTTAGAATAAGAGATGTGGTAGAAGTGAAAATTGATCAAAGAGAAACCAAAAGATGATTTTTTTCATAATATATAGTAAATTTTTATGTAAGTATGTTTTATTATTTTTATATTCTCGATAGAATAAATTGACTGTCTTTTGGAAAATCATCTTCAAATAAATAATTTACCCATTACCATCATTTCTGATGAGTTTATGACGTTTTTTTACACCATGCTGATTTGTGGTTTTGAATTTGTTAACTTTATAATATTCATTTAGTTCCATTTGATTAATTTACTCTACCACACATCATCATTTAGTGATTATGTTTCTCCATTATATGTATTTTTTCGATTCCAACTAGTTTCTATTATTTAGAAACCCAGTTATGTGAATTTTCATATGATCCTTATATTTCCATTTCTGTATTTTCAAAATGAAGTTTAATTATCCATTTTTATGATATGAGTTTTCAACAAAGATACTTTAAAATGAATAACCTATAATTGATAGTTTGAGTATGTAATTTTAAGGAAACAATTTATTAATGTTCGGGAGAATGTAATACACAAATATTTTAAATGAAAACAATTTTTTATAACATACATGACACCCAATAGTGAGGTTTTATAACTATAGAATATTATTAGTAACATATGACTATTATGACATATAAATTTAATTGGAACGAATGAATAGGTTTAATGACATTATGATATATATATATATATAATTATCTTATTCATTAAAATTCCCTTGATGAATTCTTAGTAAATAATACAAACCAAGAAGTCATAAGGTGTAAGAATAACATGGTTTTCCAAAAATGATGTATAACTCTTAACTAATAATTTTCATTTTACTTCTTCATATATAGTTTTAAAATAATCAAAAACCCTGATTATATAATAATATAATAATCTCTACTATAATTAAATGTTATTATGACTATTTTAAAACTCATTTTCATATCCTTTAACATCAAATCGGTATGAGAATATCATTCATGTATACATGTAGACTGCCACCTTTATGAAGCTATGTGTTTCATTTTCTATCAACCTCACCCTTGTATGTTGACAATGACAGATTAAATTTATATTTATGATATTAGTTTCATAATTATTATATAAGTTAATATATAAAATTTCTTCATACCATTCAATCTATTAAAAATAAAATCACCACACATGTGTTGGTATGAACTATCATCACCACATATTATATTAGGTTCTTGGGGGTACAATTACATTAAACAAAAACACACCGCACACACAAAAATCATAAAGAAATTTCATTTCTACCTAAGGGATAACCTATCCAACCATATTATTTATTACATTATATATATTTTCGACTCAAAGGCCCGGTGGGGCTACCATCACCACATAACGCCGAAATTATTTTCAAAAATATTAACTCTAATTAAAGTTAATGGGGATGGATATAATGGATTTATTTTATCTTCCTAACATGATATTTATTCTCGAATGATAATATCTTATTTTCATTCATTATTTTCCATGCAATGTAAAATAAAAACATCACTCACCTGTAAGTGTAGACCACCACATCTCAAGCTAATGTTTTTTTTTTCTTAACATAATTTAATGAATAAATATAAAATTATATTTTATGTATAATAAAAATAATTATTTTATGATTATTATTTTTGATATGATGGAATAATTTCCACTTTGACCAAGATCAACTCACCGAAGTCATTTTGAAATTATTAATCTGACATCCTCAAAAAAACATAAGATGGAATTAAATGACAAAGTAGTTAAATATGTAATTGTCATAAATTAAATATTTTTTTTAATGATAATATAATAATGTGCTAAAAAGTTATTACACAACTAAATATTAAACAAATTTTTATTACACATTAGTTGAAGGAGATACATAGAAAGTTGGGACTCTAGGTAATTGATTTCTTAACTAAATTTTCATTGAGTTATAGTTCTATTTTTTTATTTTATAAATTTTTTATGTGTTAAATTAAATTTAATTAAATTAATTTTTTTTACGCTTTTTTATTTGGTTTTATAATTTATAGACTTAATCACATCAATGATTATTTCTCACTTTTTTCATAAGATTTTTGTAATGGTTATTTTTCTAAATATTGTTTTTTGAGACATGTTTCATATTATCCACCACCTTGATTATATAAGGTTTATATGAAATATATTGAGATATTATATCTTTAATGAATCTTTGATCATGATATTTAATTTTAATTTGAACTTTACTATTTTATTTGATATTGAATCAAATGTTATAAAAGGTTAAAGGGTTTTCAATTTAAAAATTTAAACTACTTCAAATATAATTCATTTATTCACATTTTGTTATTTTGAATATCATTTTTCATAAACTATTTTAACAATGTTTTTTTTATTTCAGGGAAACTATCTTTTTTTATAAGAATGTTTCTATTTTTTAGTAATTGGATTCAGTCCATGTAATGAGTTATATAAGATAGTTGAAAGTTATAAAATGATAAAATCCAATTATAAAGGGGGAGAAAAGTTTTTATATTTTTGAGAGTTGTTTTATAGACTCAGGTTTCCTGAATGAGCAGCACCACAATATGAATTAGTTATAAAGATGGTGTTTTTGATCAAATGAGTTATTAGATTTATATCCATCACAATGGAGATTCATCAGACTGTATGTCTGTTATAAAGTCATATATTTCTATTTGAAGAAGTTGTATTGTTGTTGAAGTGTTTTTAAATAATATTGTGATATTAGGAGGTAAAAAGTTTTCATACTTTCTAAAACAAATTAGATGATGATATGTTGATCAATATGTTATAAAAAATCATTAAAACTATCATGATAAAAGTTTTTGATGGAATGGAGGAATCTTAATGGTTTAATCTATTCCAGAAACAAAGACATTGTTTTTCAATGAGTAAAAGATGGGGAGGTTTGAGACTTGTCGATGTCACTGAGTGGAGTCATTATCTGATACTTTTTATATTAATGAGGAATCTATCATAATGTGTTTCCAAAATTATGAAATATCCATTGGGACCAAAATATTTAATAAAGAAGAAGAATGTACGAAGCTGATGAAGTTTGAATATGTTCAATGTTTATTAGTGGATTCATCATTGGATTCATTCAATATATATAGAAAAATCATCGTAAAGGAATTTTCATCACAATGGGAATGCAATCATAATGGGAAGAGAAAGAAATAAAAATCATAATCAGCTGAGAAGGAAACAGATTCCTAATGAGTTGAGAAGGAAACAAATTCGATATGATATGAGAATAAAATAGTTCATAATGAGTTGAGAAGGAAAAAATATTTGTAATGAGTTGAGAAGTAAATTGATTTGTATTTCATTGCAAATGAAAATGTTTGTAATAAAATTGAGGAGGATATCGATTCGTAACGAACTGAGAAAACAATGTAGGTCGTAATGAGTTGATAAGAAGAAGACTAGAAAAGAGTATTTCAGAAGTCTTACTAATAAAAGAAGGGGTAAAAAATGAAAATAAATTTTGCGTAAATCTCAGTGAAATATCAGGAGGATTAGAGAAGTAAAAGATGATGTTTAAATGCGAAATATTTTTAGAGTTCTGAAATTTTAAGAAACATGGAAGGTTTTTATGTTTTATGAGTTCGTTTTATGAGTTACCAATAAATAAAATATCAGATCATTCATTCATTGCTTACATTCACATTTTTGGAAAAGGAGGAGAAATGAAGAAATCAATTGAATGTTATTTCCAGATAGAGATATCATGAGAAGGATCAGACAACTGAATTTTTATATATTTTATTGAGAAATATCATATTGATAACATCAAATTTAGTCAATCAATCTAAAGTATTGCATTTAGAATTTAAGAAGAGTTTGAGTTTTTCCAATTGAGAATAGTTTCATAATATTGAATCTATCATATTGAGTTTCTAAGAAGAGTTTCAAAAGTTTATATTTGGTAAGGGAGAATTGTATTTACTTCATTGGATTGAGAAAATCAGATCCTTTAGAATCAGATTGAGGATTCAGACTGAGAAATTGTAGAGTAGCTTCAAAAAAGTCCTTATTATTTTATTTGCCTCAATTTTTTATAAGTAAACATTATAAAATGATAATAGTTAGTATTATCTTTCCTATCAGAAGTTAAAATGTTTATAATGGGAGTTGGCACAAGTTTTATTCACTACATAATTAATGGTGAATTTCCATATACCCACAAGAGTGGCAGTATAAAGGATGTAGGTTCTCACAATGAGGCTTAATCTTGTAAACCTTTTGTTCTCTACATTCTTTCATAATTTTTAATGCATGGGTATTTATTAGAAGTTTATAAGGAAATAAATTAAAACTTGTTGCAAATGTTAAATTTTAAAAAGTTTTGAAACATATAAAAAGTGAACAACTGATTCACCCCCACACTCTCAGTTGTTATTTGATCATTTAGAACTTCCATTGGTATCAGATCAAGGTTACCTTGTTTAATCCTTATAATGTATAATAATAATTCTCTAAATTATATATAAATTTCTATATTTTATGGAAAAAATTATTATTTATGGAAAAATATGATGATTCCTTATCTCTTATCACTTGGTATGGACCTTGTTGATTCTACTAAATTTTTTTTCCACTTTTTTAGAATTATTCTCATATAAAATTTGCAGATAAGAGAAATATATAAGTTGATGGAAAGGCTTGAAACACAATACTTATGTCCAAATCATAAAATTTTTATTATAAGGTGATGGGTCTTAATACTTAAAAAATTATGTGGGACAAGCTAGAAGGCATTTTCGAATTAAATACTAAAGTAAAAAAAGAGAAGCTACAAATCTATTATAGTAGGTATAAACACATAAAATGAGAGATAGAGAAACTATTGATGAATAATAAACTAGTGTAAATTAAACTGTTTTAACATCAGAGGATTCATAAATTCCCTAGAATATTCTACAATTATGCAGATATGTATGAGAAACTTTCGAAACATGTTTGATTCTAACATTTCCTATTTTGAAGATAAAGATAATCTATCTCTAAATAAATTTCACAAATTTTTTGTTTCCTATGAAATTAAGATATCTATAATGATTTAAAAGAATATAAAATATGAAATTAATCTTGAAGACATGAGAATAACTAAAATCTAAGATATCTAAGAAGTTGATCCTTGTGAGTTTGAAAATAAGGAAGATGATGAGTTGAATGATGTTATTATATATCTTATATTTAAAAACTATCAATATAGTAGAGGAAAATATGAAGGTAAACTTTATCTCAAATGTTTTGATTGATTTGGAATAAAACAGTTTTCTATGAATTTTCTCATATTGAATTTTGGAAAATATTAAGAAGATTCTGAATAAAACCCTTGATGGAAGAATAGGAAAAATTGATAAGTAAGAAAATTCATCTGAAAAATACAAGAATAAGTTTTCTGGAAATAAAAGAAGTATGTTGAGTAAGAAATTTTAATCAAACTCAACTAAAAACAATGCTTCTAATATTGAATGTTCATAATAATTCATAACATTAATTGAAAAATTTGAGAAAAAAGATTCCTTATATAGTGAAGAAGGTGTTGAGGAATATTTTACGGAGTATCAGGTTAGATTAGAACATCTTGGATGTCTTGAAAAAAATAAATATCTCAAGAATGAAATAAAAATGATAAATAAATATAGTGAATAACTTTCTGAAGGATGAAAATATTTCATAAAACTCGTGGATTAATACATTCAGGAGATCTTAATTTACAAACTAAGACTTGGTAATTATAGAAAGAAGAATGGAGATCTTAGAAAGAAGGGTGATGCTAAGGAATAAGAAGATACAACGTTTTAGTCAAAACATCTTGAGTCTAAAACTACCCTATGTGAGATGAATGAAATGTTCAAACAAAGCCTTAAAAGAAAAGGATGACACTTCTAAAGTTGTCGAGAATGCTCCATACGAGTAATATGCAAAATATTCAATCCCCAAAAACTAATGTTTCATCTGATTATTTTAATATTTCAGCTTACTTAATAGGTTTTAAGTAGAATTGGGTGGATAATGTATGTGATAAACCTATAAAATATACAACATTAGAAAAATCAACAAAAAGAGAAAATGGTTCACATCCTTAGTGTGATAGGGTTGAAAGAAGTTACCAACCTGAACAATGTTTCTACAAAAAAAGATATTTCTTGAATAGAAAATCAATATTTGAGGTCCATTTGTGGTGTTTTAGAATATATGGGATCAGTTATTATAATTTTTTACACAACTTATCTCTTCATAAATGAAGGTTTTAGAAAACTAGATGAAATAGTAAATGTAGAATGAGTAATTTTCCTAATTTATAGAATGTTGAAAAATTGAATTCTATAGAAGGTATAAATATTACAAAAAAAAACCAATTTGGATGTTTGGAAGATGTATGTGGAAGTTGTGATCATATTGGTCATAATTCCAAAATATTTTTGACACTCCTTCTAGAACAAGTTTCTGCTAGTAGAAAAGAACAAGATGCTAAAAATGAGACAGTTGAGAAAGAGCTTTTGTTTTTGAGATAGATTTAAAAGAAAATAAATGGAATAGATGATGGATACCAGATAGTGGTTTTTCTTCACATATGACATGTGATATAAAAATCTTGTAACATGGTGAAATTCATTATGGATGAGAAGCTACCTTTGGAAATGATAGTTCCTTAAAAATCATAGGAATCAAAATGGATGAGATTGAAGTGGAAAAGTTAAAATATAAAGATGTTTTATTTGTTGGTAGTATAAAACACAACTTACATAGTATAATTTAATATAGTGATGATATAAATAATGTTTTTTTAGAAAATATTCATGTATCATCAAAATGTTAAAAGATGGAAAAGTAATTACAAATGGAGAAAGAGTTAGTGAAAATGTCTTCCAAATGGGAGAATTCAACAAATCCTGTTACTTGAGTTTTGAAGATGAAAAATAATTGTGGCACCAAAGTCTTGGAAACCTTGGAAAGAAAATTATAAACAAAATTTATAATTTCTATGTCATTATAAACATTCCATAACTAAATTAAAGAGAAGAATATTTTATTTTAACTTGTCGAAAGGGGAAGATGACTAATAATGTTCAAAAAAGAGTTGAGATTAAATCTATCAAAACAGTTTATCTTATTCATTATGATTTATGTGGTCCGATGAGACATCAATCAAAAAAGGAATATTTATACTTTTTTCACTTTCATTGATTCTTTCACTCAGATGAAAAACATCATGTTCATGAAGAAAAAGATAGAGGCTATTGAAATATTAAAATTCTTTAGAAAAGATGTCGAGAAAGGAATGGAGTTTCTCCAAAATGTTTAAGAACAAATAATGGCACTGAATTCAAAAGAAATATTTTTGAAACATATTTGAGAAAGAATAGTATCAAACATCAGTATAGTTCGCCCAATACTCCATGAAAAAATAGATTAGTATAAAGAAAGAATAAAATTTTTGTGTTAATGGGAAGTAGTATGTTAGAAGAATAAAAACATTAAAAATTATATTGGAGTGAAGATGTTAGTACTGATGTACTTGTTCAAAATATATTCTTATTGAGAATAGAAACCAACATGACTCCTTATGAATTGTTTTATAATAATAAACATTCCATTAAATACTACAATGTTTTTGGATGTATGAGTTTACTCAATAAAATAACTAGATCTGGTTATGTTTGATGAGAATGTTGAGGAGGTAACTTTTATAGGTTATTCACGAAATGGAAGAAGTAACAGAAGTTGGAAAAAACATTTACAGAATTATGTGGACTCATATTATGTGAAATTAATTGAAAATAAAAATTCATTATAAAAAATTGTTGATAATTATGTGTTGGTTAAACTTGAGATTTATAAAAAAATTTTAATGTAAGTTGAAACATCCTTATCAAGATTCATAAAATTCATGTGATGAAGAGAGTTAATTTGGGAAAGAAACTTTGAAATTTACTACTTTATAAAAACATGTTGAGTTCAAAATCATTATTTGAAATCAAAAGGCTCCACTTCTAATGAAAAGAATGTTTATATTAGATAATCAGATGTCACTTATCTCAAAAGTTGCACTAGGATTAGTTTTAGAAGCTATTTAACACATTTAATGAGTAAATTCTATGAATGAATAGATTAGATTGAGAACAATGAAACATGGAAACTTATTTCACGACCCACAAATAAAAATGTTATCAGAACCATGTGGGTTTATAGAAAAAATTTAATTGTAAATGGAGAAGTTTGAAGCCATAAAACTAAGATTGTTCCCAAAGGACATGCATAGGTGGAAGGTGTGAATTTTGAAAAAACGTTTCCCCTAATTACAGGATTAGAAACTGTTAGAATGATTCTTTCAGTGTCCACACATTGTAATTATAAAGTTTATCATATGGATGTAAATTCGTAATTCTTAAATGGTGAGATTGAGAAAGAATTTTACATTGAAAAAACTTTTGGGTTTCTACTTGATGAGTATAAAAATAATTTTTTCAAATTTAAGAAAGCTTTGTATGGGATGAAATAAGCTCAACATATTTGGTATTCAAAACGTGGCAATTGTTTGTGAATGTTAATTTTTTAATTTTTTTTGATAGAAACTTATATTTGAATGAATTTGAATATAAATCTCTAATTGTAATTATTTAAGTGTGATATATTTTTTACTAGGGATAGAGAATATTTTTGTGAAACTTTTGTTGAAGAAATGAAGAGGAATTTAGAAATGACAATGTTGAGATAATTATCTTTCTTTCTTATCATAAAAATTCAAAAAAATAAAAAAAATTATTATCCCAAGAAATGTATGCTAGGGAATTTTCAAAGATGTCTGGGATGGAAGAATAAAAAGAAGTTTTTTCTCCTATTATAGTTAGCATAAATTTGACTAAATATAAATCTAAAAAAGTGTCAATTAGAAATATATTTAGAAGCAGATAAAAATTCTACTATACCTTATAGCCTCAAGACCTCATATAGTATATGTTGTGACTTTGTGTGATAGGTATCCATGAAATATTGAATAATCACATATGTTGGAAGAAAAGATAATTCTATGATATTCCAAAGGATTAACTTTACAAGGGTTGTTATACAAGAGAAATTCTGAGATAAAGTTTCAGGGTTAATGTGATGTCGATTGGGATAGAAGTTGTAATGCTAGAAAATAAAATTCTGGATGAAAATTGTTCATGGGTGAATTTTGTGTGAGTTGTAATTATAAGAACAAATTTTTTATATTTGATCACATCAGAATTCAAATATGTTTTAGCTACTCATAATTGTACTCAAACATTGTGAACAAAAGATCTGTTGGAAGATTATAAAGAAAACGTTTCTAAACCATTGAAGAAACCATGTGATAATCAGAGTTAAATTGATCTATCTAAAAATCATGTTCAATATTCAAGATCAAAACACAATAATATAATTTTTCACATTATAAAAGAGAATGTTGTTTATGGAGACGTTTTTTTGGAATAAATTTCAAGAAAGTATCAGATTGATGATATCATTACAAAAGAAATTATGAAATAATGATTTCTGGAATTGAGGTGAAAACTTCACATTCAACCTCCTCTTACATCTTCCTAATACTTAGAAATAAGTATCCCCACTATGATTTTTAGTATGTTGAAAATGGGGGAGATAAAGTAATAAATTTAAATTTTTTATCATGTTTTTACTTATCATTCTTAAATAAATATGATGGTGTCATTATTAAAAAATAGGGGAGAGAAAAATAAATGTTAAAGTGAAAGAGGAAAAGTTAAAAGTGAGGGAGAGTTTATCTTTACATGGCCACAAAATTTTCTTTCCACCTATGGAGGGAATTCCTTCAAAGACATTACTTTATTTTATAGTGTGGTTTCAGGACACTCTATTTTGAGAAAGGCTATGTTTTGACAAAAGTAAAAAAAACATGAGCCTTTTAAAAAAGATAAGTTTGAAAAAATTTCTAATAGTCGAAAATATTGTTAAAAAGGATTGTCAAAAAATCCAAATTGGGATATTGAAGAACCTTTGTGATAATTTTTTTTACAATGTTTTTGTAGAAGTTGGAGACCATTTGTTTTTGTATTAGAATGGTTTTGTTTTTCAGGAATCGAATCCAGTCCATCATAATGAGTTCTGTAAGAATGTTTAATGTTGATGAATGTTATAATATAATGATAATGATGATAAAATTTTTTATCTTTAAGAATGTTTTTCCCATACTCAGGTTTCCAGACTGAGCAACACCAGAAGTAGAAGTCGTCAGAAATATGAATATTTTTTTGAGATGATTTATCTGATTTAGTTCCATTATAATGGATATTCATTATACTCAGTGTTTGTTAGAAAGTCATATGTTTCTGTTTGATGAATACATATTTGTGATAAATTGTTTTGAATGAAAATTGTGAATTCAGGAGTTATAATGTTTTAATACTTTTTAAAAAAATTAGTCACTAATTTTTTGATCAAGAAGTTATAAAAAATCATGAGAAAAATCATGATAAAATATTTTGATAGAATAGAGGAATCATAATTGTTATATCAGTTACAAATCATGAGAAATGTTTTCAATTACTAAAGGCTGAGCAGGTTTGAGACTTTTCAATGTTGCTGAGTGGATTTATCATCAGATAGACTTGATCATAATGAGGAATCCATTGTAATGAGAATTATATCATTATAAAATTTCCATTGGATGAAGAATATTAAATAATGATAAAGAATCTATGACGCAAATGACATTTGAAAAAATCCAAAGTTTTTAAGTGTAATCATCATCGAATTATTTCCATCATTATGGAAAAAACATCATAATGGTGTTTATATCATAATGATAATTCCATCATAATGAGCTGAGACAGAAATAGAAATTGTAATGACCAAAGAAGGAAATAGATTCCTAATGAGATGAGAAGGAAAAAAATTCTAAATGATCTTTAATGGAAATAGTTCGTAATGAGATGATTATGAAACAAATTCATAATGAGATGAGAAGAAATCAAATTCATAATGAGCTGAGAAGGAAATAGTTAGTAATGAGATGATAATGAAAAATATTCCTAATGAATTGATAAAGAATGTATGATCATAATGAGAATATTATGAAGAAGGCTCAAAAATTACATTCGAGAAGTTTTATGATGAGTTGAAGAGCTCAAAACTGAAATTAAATTTTGCATAAATCTTAAAGAATTTTAAGAAGGATTGAAGAAGGAAATGTTGATGTTTAAAGGTGTGTTATTTTTTGAGTTTGAAAATTTGGGGAAGCGGGGAATTTTTTCAAGTTTTCTAATTTTGTTTTCTAAGTCTCCTATAAATACTTTATTATATTATTCATTCATTTTTATCTTTCACACAAATGACAAGGCAAAGAACTGAAGAAATCAAGTGAAAGTTATTTTGGGATAGAGATCTCGTGAGGATAAGACAACTAAATATTTTCAAAATGGATTAAGGAATATTGTATTTAGAAGATCATATTGAGTCAATCAGACTAATGATGATCGTATTGAGTATTTTAGTAGGGTATCAATTTTGTAGAATGAGAATGGATTATGCATATCTAGTCCATCGTATTGATTTTTTTAGCAGAGTTAGAGATTTGTATATCGAGTAAGGGGGAATTTTGTTGAATTTGGATTGAAAAAAATGGATCCATCCAAATTAGAATGAATATTTAAACTGAGATACAGTGGAGTATTTAAAAAAAAGACTTTATTCTTTATGTGGATCATTTTTTTAGAAAACATTATAAACAGACATGAATCAGTATAATCTTACCTATCAGGTGATATAAGGTGTCTAATAGGAGTGGGCACAAGTAGTATTCAGTTCTTCATAATAGTGAATTCTCATTGACCCACTAGAGTGGAAATGTCCGGGATGTAAGTTCTCACACTAAGGTTTAAAATTATAAATCTTTTGTGTTTTACATGATTTTCAACTTTTTCATGCATTAGTATTTCTATATGGTTGATAAGGAAATAAATATTAATAGGTTTTAGGGGTTATGTTTTAAAATTTTTCAAAACTTATAAAAACTGAACAACTGATTCACCCTCCCTTCTTAGTTTTCATTGGACCCTTGTGAACATCAATTTTATATAGTTTAATTACTACCCCCTGAATAAATTTTAAATATTAATTCATGTAAATAATCAGTTTTATATAATCATATTATGTTCCTTCACTCAATGTCATTTTTATTAAAGCATTACCAATGTTTTAAGTGTTTCTCATCTAAAATATCTTTCTGTTATATGTGTTTGGATTGATTCAACTATATTAGCTTAGATGGTGTATATAATAAATTTTCACAAATAATATGATTAATATTTTTATAATCATGGTATTTCATATTCCTTATTTTTTTTTCTTTCAAAGGGGTTTTGTTTTTTTAGACTGAAAACTAAATTTTTATTAATAGAAAAATAAACAAGCAGACAAGCATACATAGATAACTAAAACTCATGGGGGATAGAAATAATGAATACCAAGAGAATAAAACATTAAATTGGTCTTAAATTCATTAGCTAAATACCCCAAAATAGTGTATTAAATAAATATCTCTACATGACTCCCTTTATTGGATAATGTGACCACCCCAAAATTCCCCTCTCTAGGTACGAACAATACATATACCCTGGATAACAAAAAATATTTAGTTCCTGATAATATAGTCTAATTTCCAAAGAGAATTGTCCTTCCCTTGAAGGAACCTGACCAACATAGTGGAATCTGATTCTATATTGACAATATGAATATTATAAAACCTACACAGTATAAGACCAGTGATCAAGGATCTTTTCCCATTCCAATAGAATTACCTAATCCCTAAAATTGATTGAATCACGTAATCACTAAACCCCTATTGTATATCACTAGATAGAACCCTGTTATCTCCCTAGAAATATATTATCCATCCACATATAGTTTCATCTCCACATCGAGAGGATTCCATTTAACCCATCTATCCTAGTAACCACATCCAATTTCCAAACTCATGAATAGAATGGGTAAAGCCTTATAACCATATCCAAGGTCATACCTCCATTTTTGAGAGTAGTGAGATCTACCACAAGCACAATAAACCACACTTACAAGGAGATGGTGGAGTACCTTTTTCCTATTCTTTCCTTATTCTAAGATTACCATAGTATCCAAAACACAATCATTGATTCCATACAAAGGACCTTCCCTTCCATCCCTTGTTGACCATCTCTAAGAAAGCATGTCTCAAATATTTCCTACATTAACTCTCAACAATCATATATATTCAAACATATTCTCATAATAATATGGATTCCCTTCACCCAATCCCTTTGAAAAAATATTTTCCAAGTTGATTGCTTTTCCAACAATGAATAATAATGACATCCTGAAGCCAAGACCACCACCTTCTTCTTCATGTTCTTATTTAAATTAAGTGCTTGATTCTTCATTATCCAGATGTTGAAGTTAATCTAATTAGGTATTTACTTACACTAAATTTTTCATTCCCATTCAGTGGTTTGATTTCTTAAATTAATAATAATTATAAAAATCCCGACCACTGATTCAACGAAAATTGAACCAAAGAAAACAAATATTTCTAATTCATCAACCAAGATAATCTTCATAAAGAGTATCATGTAATCATAATTAAGGATGAAATTTAAAAAAATAGAAAAAGGATTGGGCTCCTTGAGCATAATATTCAGAACTGGACACCCCAAAAAATGAAACATTTACCTAGTCCCATTGATCTTCCAAAAGTGTATATCTATTAGACCCACAACCCACTAGGTCTTATCCTTCATCTCCTCTAATAGTTATATCATACACATAATTATAATTGAAAATATCCAAGATCATCCTGACCATTCCGTACAATATTCACCCTACATGTGTCACATGAATATTTCTATATCCAATTTCATTCGATGACAACCCACACCAATTTCTCATACATGGAATGCATGGTTTCCAGCACACTATAATGGTGAATTCCAGCCTCATCAACTAGAAATTCTAATCTCTACCATGATACCCGATGACCTGATCTGGACAAATTTTCAACCCATATGAATTTTTTGGGGATATTATATATCTTTTTTATTTTTCCCTTTAGTGTATTTATGATGGATAACCAAAACATTTGAATTTATGTAAGTATACTACTTATCAATGTAATCCTCCATCCAAATGATATGAATTTATTATTCCATGTAAAAATACTTCCCTTGATTTGACTGATGATACCATCAAATAATACTGTTTTGAACCATTAATAATAGTTATCCGAGACAAACCATTTTAAGTTTCCACCTATGTTTACCAACTTTGTCTTCGATTTTTCTGTTGTGGGTTATAGAACTTGTATTTGATGTGAACACACTTCTATTCATTTGATATATGCTTCACTACCCAATTTTCTATATGTTTTTATGATATTCAACAAACTATTTATTGACTACTGCCTTCCATTAATGGAAAATAAAATACCATTGGAAAACATGAGATAAAGCCAAATTTTACCCCTGAATATATTTTCAAATGATTTGATCCTCCCATTCTCTATTCTTTGGTCAATTTTTATAATAATTGACTCCTTATCTTTGATGAAAAGAGTGAGAAAAAAGTGTCTCCTTGTCTAACACCATGCACTGATTCAAAGAATCTCGATCCCTTTCCCATTAATGGGACAATAGGATATGGGGATGCATAACATCTGAAGGATAGATACCTAAAACATTAATGGAATCCAAAATTCCTCATGAAATTTATAATAAAACTCTATTATAATCTATCAAAGTCCTTGTCCTTGTCCATAATGATCATCATATAAGATCAACATTAATTTTTTACTTATATCCTCCACCATTTAATTTACAATTCCAATTTAGCATTGGATTCTTCTTCTTTGAACACATCCATGATGGTCCTCTAATACCAATCATGTAATAATAAATCCATGTCTCTTATCGATGAGGAAATAAATAATCTGATAAAGAAAGTTAAAAATAAAAAACATCTTATACAGGTTAAGAGAATTAAGATCTTTCAAATTTGTAATAAGAACCATAACGGAGGACCAAACAACCTAGTTAAACACTCATATAAAAAAACATGCGTCTCTTCCCCCACACATGCCTCGAAAATATCCCAATAAGATGTATAAAAGGCTCCTATAAAACCACATGGACCAGGAGAACTCTCCTACTTCCTAATGATCATATACTCCTCAATCTCTTCTTCCTCTGGAATAGCTTCTAAAACACAAATTTCCATGTCTTATACCATTATTAGGGTGCATATCAATATGTAATCATATCCAATCCCCATAATTTATCATCCCCAAATAGGGTTATTTGAACCAACCAGAAGACCTTCCATGTAATCAAGCAACATCTTCCATTCCACCTCAATATCTACAGTGAATGAACTATCACCAATTTTTAATTCAATCATTTTTATTAAATTTTTTCTATTTCATAAATGCATGAAAATAAGTGGAATTTAAACCCCCACCCATTTGAGCCAAAGATCTATTGATTTGTGCCTTCAAACCCTCTCATTTTCCAAAAGCTTCTCATCCATATTTTTTTTCAGTCATGGATACAAACTTTTCATCACCCCAACTATTTTGGAGATTATAATATAATATTTAAAAATATTATCTCACCCTCTATAGACTGTGTTCCTCATATGTTTTATTATATATCCACGTATAAATGTACCTTTTAAAATTATGAAGATTATTTAAAAGATCGACCCATGCAGTACCCCTCTTTATATTTTACCTCGACACTTTCATTATCTATAAGAAATCATACTTCTGTTACTAGTTAGTAGAGTAAACTATTCACTTCAACATTCGATCCTCCGTCAATAGAACCATATGTGGTGAATGATCAGAATGGGATATAGCGATATGGAAGACCGTGGCATGAGTGAGTGAATCCATTACATGAATATCGGTAAATAATTGATCGAGACTAATCAAAATCCTCCTATTACATTTTGAATTATTAAACCATGCGTATTTACATGTGGAAACCCCATATCCATAAAATCCTTATAGGCCATGAAATATTTTAAATCTTATATTTAGGTGGTAGAGAATCATGTTCCTTATCTTTTATCCCAAGTCTCTAAAACTATATTAAAATCACCCCTATGAAACAAGTATAATTTTCCTAGATAAAATTGGAAAAATATTATCCACAAATCCATTCTATCAGAATACTCTCACATTGAATAGAAAAAATTTATGTAGAGATTATTTCCCCTTACAATTATTATTTTTTGTTATTTACTGTGAAGAAGCATACTTGTACTCTACTAATATACCTTGTATATTGAATATTCAAATATTTTTCTTTAATGGATTTTCATTCATGTAATAAAAAATGAAAATAATCTTGTTGAAGAAGGGATATGATCCACATACTATTGAGGTTCCAAAATCACTATAATGGAAGCATATTTCCATTGGAACTTAGTGGCAATAAAAGTGGTTTTAACACAATCCACTAATCTCATAGTGTTCCATATTAGAAGATAAATAGTTAAGAAAATAAGGGGAAGACCCTAGGGCCTTTAAGGCCTAACCTATCTAGAAGGCCTATAATTTGTTCCTCTCTTGCACTGGATAAAGTGTTCTTTCCACTATAATCTATATATGATTCACACTTCACAATTTTTCTAGTAATATCTCTTGTAGAAGCTCGATCTACCCCTACAACTACCTTTCCATCTAACAGTAAAAACATGATTGAATTATTAGCTAATAGAGTTTAATATATTCATATAACCCTCTATAGGAACAGGAAAACTATCAAAATCCTCTCTAGAAAGTTTATATAAGCACAAATATCCTCATGTAATCCCCCGATACTATTTGGTTAAAAATAGCATCCAAAAAAGAAGTCAAGGTTCATGAACCAAATGAATTGAATATAATTTTTTAAAAAAGAGAAATAATGCGATAATGAGGTTTCCATGTAGCATTAATACTAGGATCATAGATTTTGGGATTCATCGGGGAAATATATGAAGGCACAGAGGAGGTGACAGGAGTCACAGAAAACACATCTGTGGGAAAATCTGAACATGTGTCATGCAAATGATGAAAAATAATTTTTTTTTGAAATGGATACCACATAATGTTGGACAGACATCGTCTCTAATTAACCCTTTTATAAGATATTATAGTATAGCCCTGGGATAATGACATCTGTGCAATTATAATTTTAGTCTTCAAACCATTTCTTTAGGGAATACCTTGCATTTGAATTTGTAGATGGGTTTTCCATTGAGATGGATCAGCTTCGGCTGAAACTAAAATGTAGAAAACCAAAAGTATGAAACTATGGTTACAATGAAAAATCAAGATACTCTAGAAACATCATCGAACAATACAATGACTACGGAAGAAATGAGGACTCTACTGAAGACCATATCATTTTCTCACCAAGTCTCATCTAACGCAAAGGTGTCCTTTTTCTTCTCAATGAATGACCTAACTCCAGTGGTGTTTCATCTTAGTTCTATATAGTATTTTTTTTATAAAATTGGCACCGATTAATGATGAAGGTGTGACAACATAGATAATTTTTCTAAAATATGTATTCAAAAATCTCTATTCTATTACAGCAAAACTAATTTTTCTATTATTACAATTTCATTTTTAATACTTCATTCTGATGAGAATTTTCCTTTAAATTTTGGTTGTCTATCATTTTCCAATTCAAAAAATTGAAATTTCCCCATTTTTGAATTCAATGAAAACAATGTGAAGAAAGTGGAAAAAGAAACTATATTTGAACATTAATCATGAAATTTCAATTGGGATTTTTATTAAAGCCTCCATTGAAAATTCCTCACTTTTTTTTCAGGTTTGTTCTATTGTTCCCCAATAGAGGATCCACTCAAACTTCCGCTAGAGGATTCACTAAAACATCCCTTGGAACTTCTATGGGATGTTTCATTGGTGGCTCCACTAGAACCTCTACAGATACCTCTACTGAAATATTACAGGATGCATAATTAAATCTTGTGTCATTTTATACCACTAGAACATCCACTATAGGTTCCATTGAAACTCCCACTAGAATATATTCTTCTAAATGGTAGTGAAAAGCTACCTAAAGTAAATATTCATGGTGTTATTTCCATGAGGAACATCTAGTATAAGTTCAAGTGGAACTTATAGTTATATTAAACCTTTCAAAATCAATTGTGTAAATTTTGGAAAACTCAAAAAATATTTGAGGTGAAATATTAAAGGATTCATTAGTGAATTTTTTGTGGTTTTATACCACCAAAACATCCACTGAGGGATCCCCTAGAACTTCCAACTCATTTTATTATAATAAATTATAATGAAAAGATAACTTAAATTAAAAAATGTGGTGTTATTTCCATGTGGTACTTTTAGTGGAAGATCCCTTGGAATTTTCTGTGGAGATTCCAATAGAAATTCCAATCATATTCAACCGTCTAAACCAATAGTGTAAATGTTAGAATCCCAAAAAAATATTTTTAGTGGAATGTTACATGACTCATAAGTGAAAATTATGTAATTTTATACCACTGTAACTTCCAACAGAGGGTCCACTAAAACTTCAATTGGTATCTATTCTATCGAATTTCATTGAAAATCTACCTTAAATAAAACATCATGCTGTTAATTTCAAAGGGAACTTCTTGTAGAAGTTCCTATATAACTTCCAGATGAAATTTAGTTATAACTTCCTATATATCTTCCACTAGAATTTCCAATGGAAGTTATAGGGGAATTTCCAATCATATCCAACTTTCCAAACCTATAGTTTATTTTTGGAATCCTAAAAAAAATATTTATATAAGAAATATTATAGGATTTATATGTGAATTTTGGATCTTTTTATTCCATTGTAACTTCCATTGGCACTAAAACTAGAACTCCCATGGGAGGTTCCATTGGAAATTTATTCCACTGGAACTCCCACTAGAACTTTCAGTGGAACACCCAATAGAACATATAGTCTTTTTTAGCAGGGTATTCTATTCTTTCCCAGAGGACTTCTAGTGGAGATTACACTAGAATTTAGAGTTATTCAACCTTCTATACTATAATTTCTAGATTCACCAAATAATTATTTAATTTATATATTATATTGAATTTTTTAGAGGATTAATCATGGATTTATTTTATTCTTTATAGTCCTATTGTTTTTTTATTCACTAGGAAAGTTATCAATTTTAATTTTCTGTGTGCATTTTAGGTCCAATTTGACATCATTACAATGAGTTTTACAAGAAATGAAACCACAACAGAAATAATTTCATAAAAATCAATTGTATAATACTACTTCTTGGAATATGTTTTAATTGTTTTTATCTAATAGTATTTTAGCATCGGGTTGTAATAAATATGGCAGTTCATTTAGTTATGTATTAGATAACATTGTTCCATAAATAAATTCATTTTGATTCAGCAGAGTGGGAAGAAGTTTCTTTGAAGTTGATGTCCAAAGGATATTTGTAATAATATATGGTGAAATCTAAATGGAGGTCTCTTACTCTATCAAGCCATCCAAGGAAACATTGTATATAAGGATATTTCCATTAGGTGTATTGTTGTTGACATAAGAGGCAAAAAATCGTCACTTATGGATGGACTTAAGGGAAATAAATATTTCAATCATATTAAGACATAAAAAATGATCTCTTTATACACATGTTCTATTTTGTTTTTCCTTAAAATTAGTGCTTACTTAAGCGGATGATTTATCAGTTTTTTGGATACTATGAGAGTAATAATAACACTAAGGTGGTCTCTCGAAATCCACCAACATTTTATGAGATCTATAAAATAATTTTACAAACACCATGCAAAGATTACGGTGGTGATTACGACATTATTGGAATAGACTAATATTTATTTTCACTTCTATGTATAATGCAGTCTTTATTAGTTTTTTATTTTGGTACTATTGTTACTATGACAAAATAGGACTATTTAAAGGAAATGAATAAGCTTCCAGTCAACCATTCAAAAAGTAGAGCTTGTTAAATGTTAATGCTGTTGTAAAAGACTAACTATTCTTGAAGTTGCAACTAGTGACACAAGAGTACCAAATAAAACATAAATTTAATGGTTTTTCAAACCATAGTTATGCAAAAAATAAAAATATTATTGATAAAAGAAGAATAAGAAATTTTTCAGGATCCAAGAATGAGTATGGAATATCCTATTGGACAGTAGGAAAATTTGGAACTAATGGATGACAAAATAAGAGTTCTAGAAAAAGAAAATTAATCCTTTAAAAGAAAAAAAAAGGAATCAATGGTTAGGAAAATAATGAAAAAAATTAGACAATTTATGTTTTTGGTGAGTGATAACTCCAACAAAGAGGGAAGTACAAGAGAAGGTATCATTTCAGGAATTGAGATGAACGATTATGTAAAGGAGGAAGACTGAAAAATGGTTAAAAATGAATATGGGGTATATGAGGAACCTGCCAAAAAGGAACACCTCTCCCTAATAGAACTAGATTAGAACAATAGAAAATAACCACTTATCTAATTCAGGAAAACCGAAAACAATGTATAGTGGATGTTGGGATTCATCTTGAGGCTACAGATTAACTAGAGATGATGTCGGTCTATCCCGAGGCTACATATCAAGTCCAATAATTTGCTGAAAACCCACACCTCTACCTCAAAGATGAAAATAAGAAGATATAGATATAGAAACATTCCCAACCATGCTAATGATTAGAAATGTAAATTCAAGTGTAGGAAAATAGAAGAAATTGGAATTAGAATATTATTATGAACCCCCGAAATACAAGAAGATAAATAGCAGCACCTCAAAGAAAAACAATACAAAATAAACCTCATTTGGAAAAATAATTTATGTTGGTATTTCTTTTATGAAAAAAAATTAAAAATTTGTTACCAGACTGATAGTTATACATAAATGGGTCAGACAGAATAAATAACTTCAAAAAAAAACACTATGAGCAACTGGAGAAGATTATGCAGACGAACCCATGCTGCGATGTTGTTAATAACACAGGGAATGACCACCCTAAATTTAGAAACATTCAATTTAGTTAATTTTAATTGTACATGTTTTCATATAAGTTACTTATCTTATTAGGTATGGAATATGCCTGTTAATTTAAGAACAATTTGTATTTAGTTGCAATAGATGATATTTTCTCACTTTTCAGTGAAAGCATGATAAGTAGCAGGGTGAGTATTAAAGTTAAAAAAGATTACTATAAATTAATATTCAATTATTTTTACATCCTCTTTTCCTTTTTATTGATACGAGGTTATAGATTCTTGTCCCTTAATTACAAAAAAGAAATAGAAATTTAAAAAATGGCAAAAAGTTTCCCTTAAAAATGAACAATGATTACAAGTTATGCCATGGTTAGTGTAATATTCTCAGTATTATTGAATTTCCAATATCCTAATTAATATATTATATATATTTATTCATTTTTACATCTAATAATATCTAGGAAAATCAAAAAATTGATAGATTTTTTTTAGATTACCAAATAAATGAATTAATGTAGTTGAATGGAAAAGTGTTCATCCCCATCAAGACATCAAATCTGGATTGGACATTACTCATGTTTTATATTGAAGAAAAATATTTCATCTATAACATAAATTTATATTTGTAAAACTATTTAATATATTATTGTTAATTATAATTAAAATAAATATGAATTGTAATTGTTACATAGTTATTACAAAAATTATTCAATTTAGATATTTAAATTGTTTAAAAAATTATAAATTGTAATGATTATCCACACGCCATTATAACTTATGACACTAAAAGTTACACTTCAACTACTCGAGGAACCAGTGTAGGTTACAATGGAAGTTCCACAGACCAATATAAATTTATATTTTTCAAACTAAGGAATATATTACTATTAAATATAATTAAAATAAATATGAATTATAATTTTTACATAATTATTATAAAAATGGTTCAATGTAACATTTTAAATTATATAAACAATTATAAATTGTATTTATTTACCACTACCTTGTGTAAATTCTGACTCTTGAAGTTTCACTTCCACTACTCAAGGTTCTATGGGGTGTTCCAGTGGGAGTTCTGGTGAATGTTAAACACTAAAATGTAAATGTATATTTTTAAAATGAAAAATTATTATTTTTAAATATAACTAAATAAATATGAATTTCATTTTTTACATAATTATTATAAAAATGATTCAATTTAGAATTTGAAATTGTATAAAAAAATTAAATTGTATTTGTTTTTCACTACAAAGTGGGAGTTCCGAACCTGGAATTTCCACTTCAATATATCGAGGTTCTAGTGTATCTTTCAGTGGATGTTTCAAGTGCAACATCAAGTGGATGTTCTAATGGTACCTCGATTTCAAAAAATCAGTGGAACTTCCGAAATGAAACAAAACTGCATTATTTTAGTAAAAAACCCCAGTAAACATAAGATAATAATTTTGGACTGATTGAACACAAAATAAAAAATAAAAAAAGGTCAAATATATTCTCCAATACTGTCACATGATTTGTTACCCAGTGATGGAAAGAAAAGTATTCAATATTTATAAAAAGAAATTAAAAATACATAAAATGTAATTTACAATACCTTCACCCTTATCCATTATATAGAGAACCAAAAAAAAGCACCCTGTCACAACATAGATGAATAAAACGACTCTAAATCCCATTGATAACGCCTTATGGTTGAGAAATCACAAACCCACTAAAATAATCCCCAATCCCTCAGACTACCTACAGTCATTCATACCTTGACAAGAGAAACCCAATGAATTAAAACCATGTCGCAATGAAATCGACTGCATTGAAAACCACTAAAAATATCAATCCTACAATTCAGTGAACCTTTCCTGCAATCCTTTATAGCATGACCATGAGCACTGACGAAAATAAGAAATTTATAAGTCTTTTCTGGAAAATGCCAGTCCCCACATGATGTGTCATTTCACGCATGCTCAATTTTCCATATATAAAAAAATTCCTTCCAGTAAAACAAGACAACTTGATGGTGCCACATGTAAAAATAAATGTGTCTTATGATCCTCTCACATCACTAGAGAATCCTATAAAATGGGGAACCAAAGACAATAAATCGTACTTGATTAGACTCACCATGCTAAAAAAAGAGTCATGGGATGATGGGATAGACTCTGACACCTTCAAGACTCTAGGCTTGAAATACTCACATTTTTTAACACGTGATGATCAACCAGAGTTACAAGTAATTGATCCATCAATAAGATTGTTCTCCTTAAAACCCATTCTAATTTTCTTGGACATATCAACAAAATGTCCTGAGAAGAAGAACTCCATTCAAAATCTAGCTAAGGAATAGTTAAAGACATGTTGAAACTAAGAGAAATCATCTCAAAAAAGGATCAAAACATGATATGGAACATACGATACCAAATCCAATTCAATGAATATGTGGGGGAGGGACACAAACTGAAGACTTTGAGTCACCTCATCAAAGAAAAGAAAAATCACCGAGGAATTACCCACCATTTTCAGAATGGACGGATTGAGAAGTGTTAGGTTGAGTATAGGTAAGATGATCAACATGTACTAAAAAAATGACTAATTCCAATAATGAGATTCCCAATTCCATATAGAGATAGGGAGAGAGAGATAAATTCCCAGCTCCATAGAGCCACTCCATCCTATACCACACCTTCATTAAATCAGTTCTATTAAATAGATGAATAAAAAAATAAAAATGTAGAAGGAATCATGATCTATACTCACATACTAAGGCCCCATTAATTCACAAAAATTTGGAAAAAAATAGATAAGTTTTATGGTACTCAAATCTCACCACAATAGAAAAATTATAGCAATCTTATGCATCAAGATGATCCTCTTCTAACAGATGCACCACTGGAAATCCATTAACCCTATTGAAACACTAAGGTGTCATCTGAATGGTCATAATGGTGTGAAATAGTGCCATGGAGGGGGAAGAATATGGACCTATGAGCTCCTCCTGGAAGTATTTCACTCCTGAAGGATTCACGAAGGGACATCACTGCCTCGAAGAATCGGAGGGTTCTTCTTCACTACCGAAACCTCTGGTGGAATTATAAATGATGATTTAGATAAGTAGTGTTCATGTAGTGCGTTATTTTTTCTAATATCCCCCATGATATTTACCTAATTTCATGAATTCTATTTAATAAAAATAAATTATTTTATAAATTTATTTTGCATGATATTTTACATTCTTTTAAATAAGTTTTAAAAATGAATTTTTTAAATGTTTCAAACATTGAACCTTTTTTAAAATTATTTAAAAAAGTAAAAAATAATTCTTATTTTTAACGTTTACAACATGAATATATTTTATTACCAGGATAACTATTCCCTATTTTCAATATTCCTTTACTGGTATCCTATATAATTTTTAAAAAATCACGTTATCAATATTTTGGGAATTTTTTATGTTTAAATGTACTAATAGAAAATATATTTCTCCATGTGTTCCAAGAAATATTTTTAATGTTATTTTAAAGGTATTTTCTTATTTTTAGATATATTTTAATGTTTTATACACTTTATTGGAGATATGATCTTATTATTCCATTCAATTCCTTAATATGAATGGTTTATTATGATGTTTTAAAGTGACTATTATGAAACTAGTTTCTTTTTCATGGGAAAATAAATATATGAAATTTGGGATGATATAAAAAATCCATGTGTTTTTTAATGATTTGGTACATGTATACTATTGATCAAAGTTGTATTCGTGAGTGGACTAAAATCATTCAGGTTCATTATTTCATATGTGATAAGTGGGTCTTTTATAGCCCTCAAGTGAATTGTTCAATGAGAAAAGTTATCTAGATGGAATTTAATCCTGAATGAATATCCAGTTATGTTAGTCCAAATAAATGATAAAGTTAACTAATTTTAATTTGATCCAAATAGATTATAGATGTTAATAGTGATAGGTTACCCCTAAGAGATATCAGAATAAGGCTGTTGGGTGATTCAATATTGAGTGTTTGATGGTACAAGATAACTACAGAGTTCTTCAATGATTGCTATGAGTTATAATGGATCATTTTATCAAGGATTGTTTCAATAAGAATCATGATTATTGAATTATATGACTTTTGTATCATGTAAAATATTGTTTCCATTTCTCATGATTCATGATCCATCTTTTTATGGGTATGAATTATTCAATGTTATGGTTATACAATTTTATTATTTCATCATACCCTTATGTTTATATTATTTTGATTGATGAAATTTAATTATTATTGTTTTTGTTTACCCGTACATAGAGATTGATCTCACCCTTATTATGTTAACCATTTCCCAAGGGTATGAAGAATAATGTTAATTGAATTATTTATATAAAGGTTTTGTGTTTGAATAATTTTATGGTAAATTTTGAAGACATATTCTTATATAAGAAAAGATGGGTATAGTAGGAAATAATAATCACTTAAGTACATGGTTATTGTTATTTATTTTTTTTCCTAATTCTATAAAACTCTAAAACTAAAAGGTCCTTCATTATGTGAGTGATAAAATATTTATGTTTTATTTTTTATTTTTTTATGAAAAAAATGGTACATGTTTTTTAGTATCGAAGCCATACATGTAACTATTATGTTTCTAGCACCATATATGGTAGTGTAGTTTTGGGGCTGTTATATGAATTAAATGATGAAACATGTGTTAATGGTATAAATTTCACACTCTAATTAAATAATAAGAAAATAAGATGAATGATAAAAAATAAAATTTCCTTAAAATTTTTATAAGTTTTCTCACTCAATGAATAACAAAAAATAGTTCTTGTAATAATGTTGGAAGAAACTATATGGTTCATCAAAACTGATAAAATTCATATACTGAAGGATGACCATGAAGTACCCCACTCCTCAATATTTTAATTTCTATAATAATTTTCAATCTGATATATGTTTAAGGGGGGATATGAAATACCTGTTTAAACACATTATAAAGAATGAAAGAAATGTGAGACAAGATGAATGTAGAAATTCATGTTGAAATGAAGTTGGATAAGTAATAAAAATATAGAAAACCAAGTGTCATCAGCCAAACTGTGAAAATAATGTGGTCTCAAGTAGAGAATATATATTCATGAGAAGAGCTAAATATTGTAATTTGGAAACAATATTTTTATATGTTGTTTTCAATAGAGTATCATGAATATATTATCATACCATGAATAAGAAGAAGGGAAGTTGAAATATATGTTGGAAACAACGATATATAAGGGTAAACTAATGAATTTTTTTTTCTTAAACTGAAATTTGGTCAATTTTTTTGAGGATACTATACGATACTATAGGTAAGTCACTTTATAAATAACTATCCTTCAAAGTTATTTGTATTATTATTTAATTTAGTGTAAAATTTCCCTAAAAACTCAAATTCATATATTCAAATTTTATAATTTAAATACACCCTATAAAAGAATAAAACACATATTAATAAGTGGCATGACTCACACACATTTTTTAAGGATTATTTGATAATTTTTGTATAGAAGTATGATTTAAATCATAGAGAGACTCATGAAAGAATATAATTCTCAGGTTTCACACTCTTACTAATGTATGAAAATATAATGTAAAAGTAGTTGTCATTAACTTATTATCTTAGTTACTACACAATTGTTATTCTCAATAGAGTTAGTGAATTTATAGATAGTTGTTTGAATAGTGGTAGATCATTCAATGAAAATTTTGATAATTGTAGCTAGATATTATGATGATGATATATAGTGATGTATTTTTTTTCAAAAATTAGTATCAATAATGTGGTAAAATAGAACATCAAATAAGATTTCAAAATGTGGTATTATAAAACATTTACTCTTATATCTTAGTGATAAATATACTCGTGAGGTGGATTTCACAAATCGTTGAATAAAAATAGGATAGAGATAAAAGAAAAAATTATAGGACAATAATTTTATCACCAAAAATCTATGATAAAAGTAGACGTATATAAAGATATTTAATTTTTAGATATAAATTTTAACCATTGAATGAAAATGATTAAAAAAATTATTGGAACTTTGGGTTTGGCATCAAACGGTGTAAATAGAATATAATAATTGTTTTAATAAACTTATATATTTTAATATTTATGATGCACAATCGATTGTCATCTATTGACCATTCAAAGGTCTGGTGCTTTGCTAATCTGTATTGAAACACTTAGGTCGAATCGTCACTGATGGTACTAATTTTATAGTCGATTGTTTCTATTTTGTTTATCATTTTAATGGGGGGTTTGTTTATGGATATTAATAAATTTATTGATTGATGATTATTGATTCATAAACTTTACAAGGGTGAGTTTATTATTGGGTATTTAATATTATGATTTCATTGATATTTTCATTATATTTCATTAAATTAACTCCCACTTCAAAAGATGATTTTGATCAGAATTCCCAAGTGTGGAGACTTTAACACAAGCCTTAAATTAACTAGGAATATATTCTTAATCAAATAGTTTTTATGGAATTTATTTATGTTTCTAATTATCCATGTAATATTCACATTAAACAAAAAATTCCATTAATTTATGACATTTTATTTTTAACATACTTAATATAAACTTAAAGAATATTCATCGAGGAAAATGTCACAACCACCTAACATCCCAAAAAATTGACTCACACCAATGGTAGATTTACTCATCTATTTGGGTGGTTAATAACCAGGTAATATTTTTTTATGGAGATGATTTAGAAATATAATAAAAATAATGGTATAAGAAAAGGGTTGTGCGTCAAACACACACACAAACAATTAATAGAATTAAAACACACATTTGATTAAATGAGACAGAAAAAAAGATAATATATTTTATAATTATTCAAATAATTTTCAGAACATAAATATTATATAATTTAGGGTCGATTAGGATAGGAGAAAATGAAGAAGGAACATGCATTAAAATTCAAATTAAATTTAAAACCACTTACATTATTACAATTGAAAAGAATGCAAAAGAATATGAAAAAAAGAGACGAAGAAAGGTCTCTAAAGTAAAAACATGCATTTGGAAGATCCTCCCAAGAACTTTTCAGGGTCTTGGTAATGAAAATATATCTTCCTATATTCTTAAATTCTAACCCCTTATGAGGAGATGAGGGGAATGTATTTATAGCTCAAAGTGGTGGACAATTTTCATTTAAAAACTACCACTCGACATGTCTCACCATTTTTGACATTTCTAACAGCCGAATCTAGAGAAATATTCTTCAAAAAAGTTTTATATATCTATTTGTTTAGTATATTCTTCAAATTTTTCTTCCATTATACTTTTTTATCCAATGTTATGGTTGTTTTTTAAACAATGCGCTTCTATCCATTTTTGTTTTAAACTTTTACACAGTGAAAATATGAATGCATTTATATCTATGAATACAATTTTAAATCTGAACCATTTATTATAAAAAGTTTAGAGGATATATCTTGGATTTCACACTGGAAAATATCTACTCATTATGATTTATAAATCATGGTAAAAGTCATGGAATTTGTGATACTTTATATTCGGGACCGAATGGTGGGATGACCATTCATGGATCAATTGGGCCCCTTATTTGTGGATTTTGGACTTTAAATTTTTACCCATGATTAATTTGGATAATAAATAAAATATTATGGAGTTTTAATGAATTTAGGCTGGTGATTCAGCCTTGAAATTCTATCTTCATGGAAAGTCCATTTTTCTCAACAGATTTATTGGGCCTTCATGTGTGGTCCATATAGCCCTCCAATTGAGAAATTATCCAAAGATCCATTGTAAGAATATGCTAGAATTTTCACTAGTAAAACTAAAAATAATAATTTCAAGACTTTTATTATAATTTTGAATGATAGGAACAAAAAATTAAACTGTAGTTTAATTAAATGAGAACGAACAATGATCTTCCTATGTGTTTGTGGTCAAAACATGAACATTGATTTGAAATTAAAAATTTTTATATGAAAATTTTATGATGGGTGTAATGTAAAATCATGAATGAATATGTAATATCACTTACAAGAGGTTCCATATAGTTCTGTTTTCCCTGTTAATGTCCAAAAAAATATATATAGTGTTATGGGGAAGAGATTTACTAGTGTTGAAAACGAAATACAAAGGGGGATACTATGTCAGCCAAAAGTTTTTTTATAAGAATTTTTTAAGTAAAATAATAAATATGAAATGATTTGTATTGTAATAAGTTGAACCAAAGGATTATTGAATGATTGATTTTTTATGAACCATATATTAGGTATTGGTATAATATATTAGAGAATATGATCAATTATATAATGAAATGATAAGAAGAAATATAGATATTATACATGATGAAGTATGTAATAATTTATAGTGTTGAAAAAATATCATTAAGAGAAATTCTTTAAGAGATGAATGGAGAGAATTATTTAATTGATATATAGAGGATTAATAGATAGATATTAATGGAATTAAAACACCGACAATGAATAATCTAGAAGAGTGTCCTTTTTTGGGAATTTTAAGATAGAGAAAACATTAATTTTTCATGACTAGTATTTGATGAATGATTTTAGTTATTATGATTGATTATTTTTTACTATTAATGTTTTGAATGAAGTAATATAATTATTATATAAGTTAAGGGAAGTATAGAAGTTTATTTGGGGATATATAGAAACCAATCCATTTAATATAACATTTTAGAGGTCATGTTATTTTAAAAATATTGACTGATGAAAGATGAAGTCATCAGTTTCTATAAGAAGAAAAACCATCACTGTAGTTCTAGGAATTTTTAAAAGAATTAGTGTGATTGATTAATTAAAATCCATTAATAGATAAATTAAATTATTTCTTATTTAACTACAATGATATTACTAAACTAAATCATGTTACATATCAAATATCATGGATAAAATAAAAACTTATATAATTTTTTAAATATAAAGATAAATGTTTTTTCTTCTTATGGTTACTATGGATTCTAGGATCAAAACATGTTGTGTAGATGCACATGGATCTTGTGGATTATGGAAATTTGGTAAATTGTTTGTATTTGTTACCATTTTTCAAGATTTCTTATAAAAAAAGATAAGGAAATATATTATATGTTTTTAGAAAAAAATTACATTGTGGGGGAGTGAAAAGAACTAATAGTTTAATTAGAATTTCAATTTCAATATATATAAATTGGTGAGATTATAGGGATATGAAGTTATAGAGGGATATGATTTTATATTCCAACCATAAACAGATTGTACAATGTTGTGGTTTTGTGTTCCATGTCATGGTTTATAGGATATTGAGAGATTTTTAAATTTTTTAATATATATTCAAATATAGAAACATATAAATTTAGTTTCAGATATTTTACTTGATTTTATTCATCATTTATTGTCCAAAAATTAAGGAGTGTGGAACATAAAATTATTATAGAGGGTCATAATTACAAAAATAAATACAAGATATAAGATAAAGATATTCAAAATTGAAGGATTTTTAATAATTTTGAATAATAAAAAATAAGAGGAATATATGAGAGAAATTTGTGATAAAGACAATTGAAAGACTGTTTAAATGATAGATATTATTTTTTGAGATACGATCTCACCAATGGAATGTCATTGGAATATCATGAATATTTTTAAAGGGGTTAGAAGAAGAATGTTAACATGGAAAATTATCTGAATAAAGATGTCATTTTATTTGGCCCCCATTAGAGGAAGTGGATATTTTCATAAAGACCCTTTAGATGAAAAGGAAATAACTCATCTCATGTTGACTTGTTTATATCCCCTAGGAAGATAGAGTTAGTGTGTAGACAATTTTGAAAGATCAAATCTAGGATTATTTAATTCAATTCATATAATCTATTTATATTAATTGTTGGGATAAATTAGGTTCTATAAAATACTAAATTTATCTCTAAAGTAGTGTATATAGAATGAGGAAGAGGAATTATTCCAGGGAGGTAGTGTACCATCTCAAAACTATCTTGTATAGATAGTGAGAATTGATATGAAGTTACATTCACATAATTTTTTTACCCAAAATGATATTTATTTTAGTTTTTTTGGGAGCACTAGCACATTTTCATACATATTCTCCTCAAATTTATCCAAGTGTAGCTAAAGAATTCTTATAGATGAGTCCTTGAATGATTTAATTTCATTATACATTTTATATACTTTATGTGGATTCCTAGAATTATAGATTGATTATAATTATACTCTTATTAATAAGAAAAAATATGATGATGGGTGAGGGATAATGAAAGATGTTTTTTAGCAGTCTATGCCCTCCCAGTTTGTTACTTTTCCCCTTTTAGGAATTGGGTGTGTTTGGGGTAGGTTTTGAGAGTTTTCAACAGAGGTTAGTGGTGTAGCAGAGTTACCATATGAAATATATGGTTTTTAAATTTATTACATGATTTTTAACGGTGGTTCAAGGTGTCTATAGATGGTAGATTCATAGATTGTACATTGTTAAGGGGTATCCCATGAAAAGGGTACATGTTAAGTTAGTGAGATTCAGAATGTGTAATAAATTAAGGTGTAATTTTTTTTGAGGCGACTTGTTCTTCGATGAAAGTTTAAATTTTCTATGTGATACAAAATGAGTTGGGAAGCTTCTTTGTGGTTGGTAATCCATAGTTTCTATTTATTATGTATCATGTGGAGGGGTTTTCTTATATTTACATATGGGATATGGTTGTGTTGCCTTAATAAAAGATAAATAATAAATTAAATATAAATTTTAAGGTAAAGGGGAATATTTTACATGTTTTTATGGATTTGATATGTTTGTGAAAATGTGAATTGTATGGGCATGATTCCCTACAATAATTGCGGTCATTGGGGGCACATTTTATACTGGATATATGTGTTTTGATTTTTCCTTTTTGTGATTGTTTTCATATCACCCTAAAATTTATTTTTAATAACCACTTATATTTGGATAATAAAATGGTTTCCCCATAATTATGTTTTTTGTGATAATAGCCATAAAATGATGCGTAATTTGATAAAATCCCTTTTTTAAAATATGTAAATGAATTTTGATGTGCTCTGATGTGTGTCCATGATATTGGAGAGGTGATGTGCAGCTTATGTGATGTTGGGGAATGTGGGGATGATGGTTTTCTAGCCATTTTTTCTGGTGGTGAGGTCATTTTTTTGGTTATGCTTTGGGATAGAAAGGTGTTAATATTTTGGTTGTACTTTTTTGTTGGAAAGGATGTTATTATTTTACAAGACATTAGGGTGGTAAAGTGGTGGTGGATTTGTGTTTTATGCCTTGGTACATATTGAATAAATAATTTTTTAATAATGAAAAAAATTCCTTTGGTTGTTTTGATAAATGTGTTGGAAATGGATGATCAATAATTAAATGGTGCACTCAGCAGTGAAATATGGTTTTTGAACAATAATAAAAAAATGGGTTGACTAAATGAAATTGTTTGGAAATATGAATTTGGATGGTCTCTTGTGGTTTGGTTTTCTACATTTAGAAGTGGTAGAGAAAGTGAGAGAAGTTTTTAGTTGGTTAGTGTTTAGTTTCTTATCCATTGGTTGGTCTTGTGTGTATAGATATATTTATATAATTGTATATTCCTTGTGATTTGTATATGATTCCCGCTCATGTTGAGAATTATGTGACAACACCTACATTGTCATTAAGGGGTGATTTTCCTAACATCGGATGAGGAGGAAGTATGGATAGGTACTCAGTCATTCCCCCTCACTCTTCAAGGTGAAGTAGGTATTGTACAAGTTGTAATTTCCAACAGACTATTAGTGCATTAGATAGTGTGTGTGAAATCCTAGGTTTTTTCAGGAATGACATGATTTGGATTATGGGGAGGTAGCCACACTTATTTTGGGGCTCATACATGATATTCATAGGGAACAAGGTTGATGTCCTAATGTTCATAATACCATAATACTCTGGTTATGGAAGTGGTTTTGAGGTGATGGATCAGGTGTTTTCCGGTGAGACAAGATGTGGTTGTTCTTGTGGGTTGGAGAGCCCATATGTCTGTAGGAATGATGTGATGTGACCATGATTGTGGGGTGGTGTGGTACATGAAATATATGGGAGCACCATGATGTATGATGTTGGGGTGTAAGGGTGGCATACCAGTACGTACTGAGTATACTTGTATTCTAACCCTACATATATAAACTTTATCCCATTTCTAAGAGGATTACAGGAACCATTATAGAGATTACTGACTCAGACCTTGGATAGATATTGTGCCGCCACTTTATCATGGCTTTTGGGTATTTACTTTTAGATCCTTTTCTCTATATCAGTTTATTTATATATTCATTTTTATATTGTTTTGGTTTCTTTTTATTTTATGTAATGGAGTTGTTTGTCAATGATTCATCTTATCTCATAATTCTATATAGTTATAGAGGGTAGTCTCTCTAATATATGATATTTTTATACCCTCAATTATAGTTTCCAACCCAAGTCCAACTGGCAGTGAGACTCGGGGGTCATTATTTCTATCACCTCAATATGGTATCTTTGGAGAGAGGGGGTCTAAAAAAATTAAATCTAGTGGTCACCCAGATTCACCCCACTATCATGGTGAGTCGCGGCTCAATTCAAATCATTAAGGCCAAAATAGATAAAGATATTATGAATACATATTTTATCATGGTGTTACTATTATCAAAAACTTTTGGATTAACATTTATATGTGTATTTTTTTTGAATATATAATAATAAACTCTTTAATTGTAAAGATTTTATTTATCCATAATTTATTATAATAACACTCTTATATATTATAATTTATTTTATTTTTAATTAATTCTATGTTAAATAATTTCTACCACATAGAATTCGGTGCTAAGATGTATCAAAATATACTACGGAAATATTATTATTAAAATATGAATGTTATAACCTAGATATTGGTTTTCAAGCTATGAATAAGAGTAATGATATTATGAAATATATGTTAAAACTAATTATTTATTTCAATTTATTTAATTGTTATGATGAAATAAATAGAAAAATTTAATTGATAATAATATAAATCACATGTGGTTAAGAACAATTAATGTTTAAAATGGTTGTTTTAATAAAAAAGCGAGCTTTTTTGAATTTTGTATTTTTCATCTAAAATATAAAATTATGAAATTTAACATTTTAATTTTATGACAATAACATCATATTGGTTTCATCATGTCAAAATTATCATAGGGTGTATATTTAATATTTTTTAAAAATAGTTGATTTTGGGGTGAAAACTGAAAAAATTCAAACTATGAAGATAATTCCAGTTTTACGACATTGTAATGATATTAGAAAAATTTAAACTATAGATAACCTATTTTATATAACAATTATAAATTTATAATGCAATATAATACATTAAAAATATAAAATTTAACATTGAAATCCATGTTTGAAATTTTGGAAATCTAAGAGGTTTTTTTAATTTAATAATTTTTTACACATAAATTTTAATCCATTTTCCACAAGGATTATATATTTTTTATTGAATTAAAAACTATAACATAATTTTTACTTTATTTTATAAATTTAATGAAATTAAAAATTTTATATAATTTTGGTATTAAATCTTTTATTTCGCTTAAAAAATTTAATTTCTATAAATGATTTTTTCTTTAATTCTGAAAAATTATATTTAAAATTATTTTTACCACTTCTGGAAATTGAACATATAAAATGGATTAAATATTTATGATAATAATTTTCTAATTTGGTAGTGAGTCTCATTTTATTTTTGGTCTTAATTATTTGTGACCATAGTAAATGTTTATCACCTCGATAAAAGTTAAAAATGGTTTATTGGGGTTAAAAATATCGGATAATGTCTCAAAGTCTATATAAGACATAACTTTATTTCATTTTATGAGTTTATCTTGACCAAATAATCCTATTTTCCAAAATTTGGCTATTTGGTTCTATTTTACTTTGATAATAACCATTATATTATTTTAATTAATGAATATGTACAAAAATGTAACTCTATTTCTTTTAATATCAATAATATGTTTATATAATAATTTTAAGAAGTTAAAAAATGGTTAAAAATGTTAATTTGTAATATATAAAAATTATTTTTAGTTTTTTGTAAGGGTATAATTACCTAAAATTCTTACACATCGCAAATGCAACACTTGTGCATGCGAGTGAAAAAAGAGTTGTAAATAGTATTATAATATTAAAACCTATGCGTTTTAGATAATTTAATTTATTAAACATCTTATATGGATGAAAATTAAATTAAATTAAATTTATAAATATTTAAATTCTAACACCATGGTATTTTGGATGTTTTTAAAATCACGTTATGTGAATAGTCCCTCAAATGACTTTTATGGTATTTTATGATAAAAAATATTGATGTAATAATTTTAAAAATCATAAAAAAATAAAATTTATCAAATTAATGAAAAATATTAGATAATATAAACCATATTCCACACATGTTCTATTTTAGAATTTATAATTTCAATATTGACCATTAACTACTAGTAATCTTGTTACCATGATAAGGGTTTAAAGGGTTAACACTGGGTTAAACTAAAGAAACAATGATAAAAATAAAATAAAAAGGTTTCTAAATAATGTTGGCTGAATTTATTTAGACCATATATCATCTGAAAATTATTTTTTGAAATAATTTTGATCTAATTATCAATGAAAGTGACTTAATATTATTTTAATGTTGAGAATAATTCCAGGTGTGCCCCCACCGCTCACATATAAAATGAAACCACATCTATTATCCTCAAAGAAACTTATTGATCAACTAATATTCAGTAATAACTTCCCTAATATCTTATAAAGATCCATATAAACACCTCATTGGTTCATTTATTCTTAAAATAAGAACCCAAGGGTCCTTAAGAATAGATCTAAAATAGGTTTCTCAAATAAGAGGGAATCATCTTCCTTTTAAGTTAATTTATTCTTATACCTCAAAAAAAGTTCATTTAACCATATAAATATAGTCAATTCAATGGAATTATTTTTTTTAAAAATATTATGCAAATAATAAAACCATTATATATTTTCATCCATCTAAATATAAAATGAAAACATCATCATGCGTAGTACGGACTATCGTGTCTAGGACCGATGTATTTTATTTTTCATCACTACCTGTAATGGATAGATATATAGAATAATATAATGATTTTACATTTTTTTATGATTTTTTTGATTATTTAATGATGAAATATTATCTTACTTATTACCCTTCCATCCTTTAGAAGATGATAACGTCGCTCACGCATTTGTGTGGAGTACAACCTTCAAGAAAAATTGTGATTCATTTTTCATTTAAACATTATATGGATCTTTATAAGGATATATTTAATGAATATATATTATATAAATTAAATAATTATTAAATTTTAAGGTTTAATTTTTATTTACATTTATTTTATTTCATCTATTGTAATGTGAAAACATCACTTACATGTACGTGTATAGAACCGCCTCCTTGAAGTGAAGTAATTAATTTTTCACCACTAAATTAAATAAATGGTTATACAAGTGTAAATAATTATTAAATATGATAATTATGAAATTTTTATGGTTCATTATATGTTTCAATCATGAAAAACATGCAAGGAAAAAAACAAAAAAAAACAAATTTTCATTAAAATGTAATAATAAAATTTGAGAAGGATAATTTTAAGGTAGAATTATTAATAAAGGAGTACTTGGAAAAAGTTAAGGAATAATATATGTCATGATAAGTATGAATATTTTTCTAGTATAAATTTTCAATAAATCTAAATTTATTTTATAGACGCTTAACATAATGTGTGTAGAAAGTCAAGACCAGAGTTATGGGTTTCTTGTCTAACATTGTTTTAGTGAACTAATGACATATTCACCACTAGTTTCATTTGTGTGATTTATATAATACAAAGGAATATTTTTTATGATTATTTTAATTTAAATTATATTGATTCACAAATTCAACTAATGGTATCTATTTTATGATTTTATGATTCAGAACATACCAAAACTATAAGTGTTCTTCATATTTGTAATTTTTTTGTTATGGAATGTTTCATGTAATGAACCTATCTGTGTTTTTATGGTGTATATTATTCATATTTTATATTCTATAGAATGAATCTCTTATAATTAATTATATTTATTATTCTATTTCCAATTATTTATTTCCATATTTTATTATTCAAAAGATAGCTATGTGTTAAGGGTTTATGTTTCAATGTATTTTACTTTTATGATTGCTTATATTAAATTTCCATTGATGAAAATTATATAATCTTTATCACCTAAACCAAAAATATTTCATTATACCCATTTTATTTCATTTATTATCATGTATTAGTTCCATTTTAATATCTTTGGTTCATAATATTTATCAATATATTGTGATAGAAATCTTTTTCCTTAATTCTTATTTTTGGGTTATGAATCTTTTTATTCCATGACGGTTTTATTTAAATTAGTTTATAAAATTATTATATGTAAATAATTGTTCTTGAATGTTTTTTTATTAAATTTTATTTTAATTAATTTTTTTTGAAAATTAATCGTTTCAAATGTTTTTCATGACACACATTTTACATTTTATGAAAGTGGGAAAAGAATTTTCTTTTTTAAAGAGAATTTTTAACGATATTTAAAAATGTATTTTTCTTCTATGTCAACATACTTTAATAATTTTTATAAATGAATGTATTTATAATATTTTAATAACATCTACATCCCTTCTCTGGATGGAATATGATTTTGAGGATATAAAGGTTATTCTATAAAGCATGTTTCTTTTCTATGGATTAATTATGTTATGATGAAATCATTACAAAACCTGTTTCATTTCCAAAGGTTATATTATGCTGAAAGGATGAATTTTTTTATGATTTTATTACAAACTTTAGTATGGTATTAGTTATGTTATTGTTGGACTTAGTATATCATATCCCTCTAATGAATTGGTTAAATAATTGCATCTCTTGTGATAATATAAACTAGATTGAAAAGTGAACCCATTTTAGTAAGGGACTTTGTCTATTATGATAGTATTGGTAGTGATCCTTGACTAGAGAAATGATTTTAATTGGGAGAGAACCCAATTAACTCTTAGAACCTTTCCACTATGATAGTGTTTTTAGTTATCATTGGATAATGAAATGATTTTCAATTCTTATATGTATGAAAAAAACATATGTCTTATGGTTATGATATGTTCTCATTGTTCTTGATTGATTATTAATTAATCTACACTCTTAATAATTATGAAACATGTTAAAAAAGATACTTATACCACATACCATGATTAATGATATTTGAATGATTGGATTTAACATTCATTTATCACTCTCTCATTCCTTTATTATTTTCTTATGATTATATATCATCGTTGATTAAAATCATCATTGTCTACCGATATTTATAATCTATTCTCTCCCATTCATATTTTTCCATTTCCCAATGTTATGAAGAATTATATTATGATAGAAATGATTAGAATTATTTCACATGTAGAGACATATGTGGGATATATTTCATTATTCTTATGGAATACAAAAATGTGGGTGTAAAGGGAAAACACCCATATTATTAAAAAAAGATTGGGGTCTTACAACGAAAAGTGTTTTTAATAAATCATTAATAATGAAAACCTAAAAGGTATTGGGTATGTATGTGACTCGATGTTGGCTATTTATTTTGTAAATATTGATGAATAAAATTTCCTCACTTATGTTATTATCAAATCCAATATGTATGGAATATTTATTTGCACCATATCTAGGTGTATGAGTCTCAATCTATCTTAGTTGGTATGATGAAAATATTTATATGTATCTATAGGATAATAGATAATCATATGTGGATAATGTAATTGTAAAGGAAACTATTAATGTTTTACATTTTAAGGATGATCATAAGTTTAAAGGACTAGGTACCATTTTAGGTTTCATTTTTAGGGATTTTGAATTGACTAATAAAATTCTAGGAATTTTTTCTAGGTTTTAAAATATCATTGCGGTATACATACCAATATTTAACATGTGATTTAGTGTGAAATTATTCACGAACAATGTATTTGGAGACACAATTTAAATGAATCACATAACCATTAAGGTTAAAAAGTTCTTTGATGGTGAGGTAATTATAATTTATTATAATTAATGGGTTGTCATATTTTAGTAATAAGTGAGATTGAAATGTGATTTGGTGAATAAATTATTTATTTCATTTTTTTAGTTTCCCTACATTTGGAGCATTATATTATTAAGGAAAAAAATATATCATATTAGATGATGCAGTTTCACTTTCGGAATAAAAACTGAATTAACATGTAGAAGCATATATGTTTTTTGTGGTTTTTTGGTTATTCAAGTTACTATGTGAAATGATTAATATATTTATTAGATTATATTATTAGGTTATATTCAATTACGGTATGTTTCTTTATAATTTTTTTTATTTAAGGATTAATGTTATATTGATATTAGAAGAGTATCTGTTTAAATCATTATGATTTTTGGGTTTCGAAATTGGTCATGAATATTTTGGAAGAGTTATGAGTTCAATTATTTTACAAATGATATAAGTATAACCATGAGTGTCTAATTGATGTTTTGGAGATTTATTTATAAAAATTTATTCATATTAGAAATTCTGTTAACATGTGCTAGGTATTTTAGTTTTGGTTAATGGGTAGAATCCAAAGGAATTTTTTTGTTTATAATGCAACCGTCTGGGTCACTCTCTGGAGGTTTTCTGAAGGATACCTTTACCACAATGGGATACTCACTGTGGGGGTTCTCAGGTCCCGACAGGGAGGGAGGAAAGTTCAAAAGGTAAAGCACCTGCAGTTTTCGGGCGAGCTGATCCAGAACAGAGGGAGCATGGTTCAGATAGCTCCGGCAAGGTCCAGTCACCGCGTCTTTTGGAGTAGGATGTATTGGAGGGTGTTAGCTAGGTGTCTGAGGTTAGTGCTCTTGGTCTTGTGGCGATGGAAGTGTTGGTTCCCAACCTAGTGGTGTCCGAAGTGTTTAGAAGGATGAGGAAAGACATGGAGGGGCCTTCTGGGCTGTGTTCACGGATGGAGGCCAATTCTAATCGTGAGGAGAGTCATGTAGAACATCATTGGAATGGACCTACGGAGAAGAGAGTACAACTAGCTGAAGGGTAAGGGGTTGTTCCTACCATGGAGGTGGTCAGCTCAGGCAGGAATCGAGAAGATGGAGGTCCTGCTCTACCAGTGAGTCATGTACTTCAACTGAGCAACATGTTCGATGGTCTCTCAGAAGTAGGTTTGGTAACTAATCATGTGGAATCCGGAGGTGTGGATGAGGACTACATGGATAACCAAATGAATGAAGGGTATGGTCACGAGGATATCTCTATGCCGGTGGAGGATCTCCCTAGTTGGGACTTATAAAATTTTCAAGACAAAGATGCAGATCTTAGGATAGTGGTAGAGGGTGAGGGGAAGAAAGCTCTTAAAGACAATGGAGCTGTGGTTAGGTGCCTTTAGGTTATATAATGAAAAACTCCTGACCTGAGGAGGGGCAAGGACAAGGGGTTCAAGGATATATCCGAGGGTGATAAAGAAAACATGAGTGATTTAGGCACCCAGTCCATTAGTGATGTTGTCCAAGGTGGGGAAAAGAGGATGAACGAGGATGTTTGAACGTTGTTGGCTATCCCAAGAAGGGAAGTGAGGAAGGATTATTTTTATCTTCTGCGTCCAGAGAATACCAGATCTTCGTATAATCGAGATAGTAGGGTGATCCTTGATTTTAAAAAAGACAGAATATCCATGCAATTGTGCCAGGGGCAGTGCTATCTGGATCAAATGAGGATTTGGGACCAAGGCGATAATATCTGGATGAAATATAAGCCAACTTTTGAATGGGAATCAGCCACTTTGGAGAAGGACTCATGTGTCGGGTGTGGTGACAACTATGGTTATTATGATTATTAGTGGTTGTCCTGGTATGTTCCTGTTGTTTGTTTTCGTTCTCTTTGATGTTGGATTGTGTCGGTTGTGTTATTGTGCTGTTTTTGACCCATGGTTTTTCACTTTTCCTAAAAGTGTTTGGAAACAAAAAAAATTAATTTTTAGTCAGTCAGTCAAAAGAAATTTTTTTCATCCTTTTATATATATTATGATCCATTAAAAGATAAATTTATTGCTTCAATCATGAAAAAATCAAAATGGATATTTATCTTAGGACATAAATAATAGGTAGAAAACTACTGGAATGATAACCAAATGATAAACTTGTATGAGGAAAAATTGTATGTATATTATTTTAAATTCATTATCATTATGGTAAAAAAATCCATAAGACATTATCAATATGAGGATAAATATATTATGTCCTATATAAAAAATGTTACTTAGTTATGATTGTATCCTTTATGTTTAGTGCCCTGGCCCATTTTTCCACTAAATATGTTCTTTGGGCTGGTAAGACACTAGTCGTTAGGTGCACCTTCCTGTTTTCCAAAGGCTTCTAACTAAAAGTGAGGGTTTGAGTAGGTTATATTGAGGTGAAAACTCCCTATGGTTACTATAATAATAATGTTAAATATGAATAAAAAATAGATTATGAATAACCATAACAGCTTAAGAAACAAAAAATATTCAGTAGAAGCATAATAAAAAGTAGTAGTAATCATAAGGAAAAAGGCACAATTCCTTCACTAGATAAATACCGACGTCAAGTCATCAAAAACATATAATAATGGTTTCTCATGGTCCAAAATATAGGTACATAAATATAAAATCCCAAAGGATGGTCCATCCTCATACAAAATAACCACCCGATCCACTTCCTTCCGTCCCATGTTAAATGGTACACCCTTGATCACTAAGGTCTATCTCTCAAGCTTGATCCCTTACCTAGTCCCAAAGACATAAAGTACATATGTGTCATGATGGGATCATGTAGGGTATGATTATGAGCTTCTTAGGTCATAACCAATGTGTTTATATCTTACATCCATAATTAAATAGTGTAGGAATGATATAATAAAAAAATAAATGCACACACATTTAATAAATAACCAGCTTCCCTTGTGCTCGATAGCCATAAGGAAGCATTTACGTACTTCATCCAGTGATAGTATATATCTAAAAACATTACCCTAAATATATATTTTACATAAAATAAATGTCTAAAAATATATACATTCAGTGGAAAAGAACAATGACTTAATTCCCATGCGTCCCATGAAGAATATCATACCATGTAAACCCGAAGGTCCCACCCATATGAATGTCACCGAGAACCTAATTACATTTGATACCAACAACATAACATATTGGTAAAGTATCATAATTATATCATAATACCTATGAAAACATCTTAGGTCCCTTGAACCACCATTCAAATAGTCATCGTTACCTCAACAACCCAACATCTCTAGGAACAGTGATAACCATCCTCCCACAAATAGTAATTCACTATCATCTCAAAAACTAATGGTCTTGAGGTACAGTTATATACATACTTCAATAATCCATGCCCTTCGATCTTAAATAAAATATATATCCTTATTCCCCAACTTATGGTATTAACACCATAAAAAAATAGCCCATCGCCATCAATTTTGGCTCTCTATGGTGAGATCCTCTTTCATAACTGATAGTTAAATCTATCCCCTAAACCATAATATCTACAGAGGATACCACCAAAAAAGAGTGGTCAACATTACCTCATCTGAGTCCACTCTATGTGAACATGACTATAAAGGTGTGTCAACCAATAATGGATAGTGGTAATCACCAATAATAACTAATCCACATCATCTGAATCCTCGTAATCTATGACCACATTTCTATGTCTTGACTTTCAGTGCTATCTCAACTCACACGGGCCATCCCCTTATCCAGAAGCCCATTTTACCTCAATCCATTGGTCAAATCATCTCATATATCATGGTCCATGCTCTCTGTCTAACGAACCTAGTCATATTAGTACCAATGATCAACATCCCCACAATGCTTCGGGCCATGCCCATCATGTTACCAACTAACCCATGAAATCATATGAAAATTTATTAATCTAAATTTTAAAAAATGTCCTAACCAAACTAATAGGTAAAAATCCCCATACCTAGTTTAGAAAATATAAATAGGAAAGGGAAAACCCAACAACATCATATAAAAAAAGTAATCATTTTAATGGTGATAATTCAATAATTAATGTTTTCCTTTGGAAAATACAATTTTTAATCTATGAATTCACCCCATTACACTCATAAAATTGAAGAGAAATCTCAGAAAAAACTTCCTTAGACTATTAGAAATTATTTTATTTAATATCAACCTTAAACTTGAGATAAAATGAGAGAAATATAGATTTTAGTAAAACATCCTGAAAATATAGAAAATCTCTCACATGTACATGGAATTATATGTTAATAGATAAATAAGAAATTTAATGAAGAGGATTGAAATCCTTAATGGGAGGAATTTCCATCCACTAATAGAGCTATAATCAGTTCCTAGATATGGACAGAGGATTAAAGCCTTGGGGAAGGACGAATCGATGAACCCCTTGATTCTGGAGGAGGGTCATGCAATGAAGGGAGGAACATATAGGAGAAAGGGATATAATTAATTAGGTTAAAGAATGAAATTTAAAACTTTTTTAAGAGGAACACATCTTGGATAATCATGCAACAACCATTTTCACCCACTGTTTAAAGGGCCACCCCCATAAAACATGTCACATGGTTTCGCCGCATGGTTTGGATAGACCAAGAACTAATCATGTTCACCATCGGTGAAGAGCTGCAAACATCCCACACGGGTTTTCCAATGTTCACATATTTAAATCTAACCTAGTCCCTTTAATAATATTCTTCATTGTTTGGGCCACTTGGTTTGAAAAACTTTTCACCTCATCATTCCTTTCAAAAAATAGGTCCTTTAGAGATCGATGCTTCAGAAAAAAAAAATCATTTACTCATGGAACTCACTGATTTTTAATTCCCATCTAAAAAATTTAATTTGGGAATTCAAACTCTTGGAATTAGGATCCAAATATCAAATTGAATTTGGTTTGACCACTAAAATAAAAAAAATAAAAAAAGGATTTCAATTCCATGCCCTTCAAAAAACTGGGACATTAGAGTATTTTCACCATAAGATAGCTTATTCAGAGATATAAGATCATACCCATAGGTGGTACTGAACACACCCATCTCATTAACATTTCCCTTTTCAACCTGGGTTATTATATGACATGATGATTTCCATTGTGGAACTCCCCACCTTTCGAATTACCTCCACGAGCACTTCCAAAACTGAAAAATAAAATATCCCAATAGTTCCCCTAACCATATCTAATAATAAAAGGCCCCTCATTACATAACATAATTTATGAATCTTAGTAGGTTCATAAATATTACCCATGACACAGCTGCCACACATCATGTATCACATCTCCTCAGATGCCCATTTCTAACCCATTACATACATGATACTCATCATAACCCACATCTCATCAGATTTCTAAAGATCCTACATCATATATGATTCTCAAAGGAATATTTAATCTTATATATATATATTTGTAACATCATGGACCCAGATGCAACTAAAAGGTGCCCTGACCCTGATGGGTCACATGGCCTCAAGTTCATCTCCCCAATTTCCAAATATTTCTCACTAGTAGTGAGGGCCTAGGTGTGATATTGAGGAGACTATTCCCTCATTAGTACGTTAAAACATAGAGGAATTCAATAACAGTTAAATAGCAGAATCAGTAAACCATACAATACATGTAAACATCAAAAAACTGATAATATAAATAAACCAAAAGTTGTAACATACCCAATCTTATAATACATGTCACATGTTTCTAATAAAGAATCCAAAATTGGTACATGAAAGGAATATAAAATACACGTTCCAAATGTTCAAAAATTCCAGAAGAATCATAGTTTCATCGCAAGCCTCGACTTGGTCTCATGATCTACAAATCCTAAGATGAATATCAAGTACATATAGGATGGATATATCCCTTATCATTACCTGTAATCATATAATCAATTTGGACCCAAAAATAATACCCAAATAGGGCAGTTTACTAAATCCGAGTAGGAAAACACCCATGGTCTATGCCAATTAGTTAGAGAATATGCTGCCAGTGTGAAATAAGAAAATAGTAAGCATGTGATAACACCAAAAGTAAACATCCTACATGATCTGGTTTCCATTTACATTCATCGACCAATTAATTTATATTGAATTTATAAGTATCAAGATCTATTTCAAGAAAAACATCCCCGAAATAAATGGTAGCTCAATAAATTTCTCAAAATTCTATCAAAACAAGTAAAAGTTCATACAGAATCCAACATTGTGATTTGTCTTGGAAGATGTGTCATAAGTAATTTCATTTATAATTAACTTCATAACCTGAGCTCATCCGTTACATTCGAAAGTTGGAATTCAAGTATCAATCTAGGTGATATATCAACCAACATCCAATAAATCCATACCTTTAGAGTCTATCTGGAACCCATTATCACTCTAGATGTGGTATGACCACCGTGTCATACGAGTCTGTCCATGGTGGTCCTTTAAAGAAATCCTCAGTATCACTCTTTACATATAAGAAATTATACTTGAGTCCATCCTTGGTAATATATTGGATTCCAAGTGTCACTCGGGATATAAGTCAAGTCTCAGTGAGTCCATCCATGGAATCTCTCATTTGGATCCTTGTATCACTCATGAAAATATAACAATAACCATAGAGTCCATCCATGGAATCCTAAGGTGGATCCATGTATCACTCAAGGTATAAAGGTCAATAGTCTCATGAGTCCATCCCTGGAATTCTAAAGTGAATCCATGTGTCACTCAAGGATATTATCATTTAACTATTTCAATTCCATTAAAACATTTCATTCAACAGGGATGGTTAAAAACCAAGAGCATATAATATCAAATCAACTCAATATGTGTATCCTAACAGGGAAAACATCAAAGGGTTTGGCCTTCCATTTACTCACATGGGAATAATTCATTTAACAAGAAACACATGTATAGAAATATGATACATGGAATTAACATCATTTGAATCATATGGGTGTATAATTTCAATGATCTCCCCATGCTTTATTTACACCTTACATAGCATGGCCTCAAAATATCTCACAATGGCTAACAATTCAGGGTCTATCCAATTTCCCATATGGTTATTTTTATGATAACAATCCTAACTAGCCTATCAAGCTATCACATGGATTTATTATAATATAACTCACATGGGATATTCCAAAATTATAGAAATTGAATCCATAGCCTACACATTACTCACATGGGAAAGGTATTACAGAGTAAACATGATTAAACAAGAAATGGCATACAAGGGTCAAGGGTCAAGTCTACCGTCCCATACTCACTAACCAATTCCATTAAAATCTATCAACATTTTAATTCCATTAATAATCAATTCATTTTTAACAAGCCATGAAATGGGAAAAAGGAACACCTCAAGGGGTGTCCAAGGAATAAATTTATAAAGGATCAATCAAGGAAACTCATCAATGGGGAGGTCCTTATCAAGGTGTAAAAGCTATAACATGATTAATCCTACCTATTCAATTACCTAATCCATGATAGGAAACAATAGGGTTAAATTCCAATTTGAGATGATCCCCCAAAAATGGGTGTATGACACTCCAAAATATATAAATGACCCAACATTCAATGAAACGAGCATGACCACCTAACTTTAGCTCATTCTAGATTGTTCATCATGTATTTTTCTCTGATTCATCTTTGTTTACATGAAATATAAAGAATATATGAAAAACATGAAATTATGGCATATGAGCCTAAATCCAAATAGTGTGGTCGATATCAAGAATTGTAACACCCCAACTCTAGTTACCGAGAGTCGTTGAATTATTACATAACATTGGTATGATTACAATAGAACAAGTCTAGAAAGAAAAATTAGTTATGTAGCCTTGGAAATACTTGATACATACATAAGATTTAAATTACATCATGAAATAAAAAAAACAACATAGTGTCCCCATTGAACACACTCATTTCCCTTAGCCTATTCCTTCAGTTTAATTATAATATACTTTTCGCATCCTGGGAAAAATAAAACATAATAAAGGGGTGAGCATATATGCTCAGTAAGGATAACAATATAATAGAAAATATCATAAATAATCATAAACATTTAAGCTTATGTTTAAGAAAAAAACAAAATATTTTAAACTCAATATTCAGAATAATATAGAAAATAAAAATCAAATAATTCCATTTACTTATTCACATATATATTCTACTAGTCGAATAATACCATGTAATATCAATAGCTAATTTCATAATGATGGAATGCATAATGTCGGACATCATAACCACATATTCAACGCATCGTTCCATGACTAATAATAATATTTTTTCAAGGCCTTGTGCCAAGACACTAGTTTGTCTCATAAGACCCAGCAATGCATCAAGAAGATATAGAGGTCTCCATCCATCACTTACTAATTCCAATAAATTCCTTATATGAAAATATTGAAACATAACATAAACATTTGTATTAAAACTAGCATACTATATGTTAACACTTTAACCATAAACCATGAATGTTATAAAAATTTCACATCCATAGTCAAACATATAAAAAAACCATTATCGCAATATGGAATATTGTATCATAATAAATCAACTTAAAATAAGCGTAACATCCAACAAAAGATGTCGACATAGATGAAATTAGAACTTTTGAGAGAAATATCTGTTTCTATTTTGAAATCATTTAAAAGTCACGTAATTATAAAAGAAAATATTTATTTTGAAAATATTATTATAAGATTGTAAGGGAAGCTCTGAATATGTTATAATGGCAGAGAATAGCCGCACCCGTTGTATACGTTAAAAAACATTCTTACCCTAATTTGTCGAAAAGGGCATACAATAAGTTGTTTGGAAAACGATGGAATGATTCCTTTAAAAAGAAATTATTAAAAGTAAGAAAAGTGTGTAAATGAATTTAAACCATATTATAGGAAACATTAAGAATGTTTTGAAATACATTTTTTATAAGCACAAATGTGGATAATAAAGAGGTCCTAGTAGATTCTCACTTATAAACATCCTCAGATAATAAAGAGATTGTAAAATTAACCCTTACCTTGTACTTTTCCTCGGTCGAAGGTACTTTAACCTCCAGTATAGTAGTTTAATAATTGTTATAAATTTTAAAAGAACCATATACATAAATATGATATCATATATGATCTTCTAATATTGCTTCGTTAATAATATTTCAGTAGTATCATTGTTTCAGGTGTTAACTGATTCATTTTCCTTTATATGTTTGGTTACAGAAGCCATGTTTTTTTTATAGAGAGGATGTATTTTATTCATATCTATAATGATATTAAGTTCTTAAAAATTATTTTTAATCATAAAATGAAAATTATTCTTGAATGATTTCGATGGGGAATAAATCTCATCACGTTCATGGAGACGGTAATCCGTACGTACGCACAAGCAACAATATCACTCTATTGATGGTGAAATCGTATGTAATTGGATAGTATATTATATATACAGAACCTTTAACATGTTTTATTTATTAATTATATAAATTATACTCATTATTATACCCATTCAAATAATGAAGTGTTGAATAACAAACTACACCACGACGTGGAGACAGTAAGCCGTACGTACGCACGTATGGTGACTTTGTCATTCATAGGATGAATAAAATAATGAATATGATTTTACCATATTTATAATAACATCATAGTATGTAGAAGATAATGGTGATATTATTTTGGTATGGAAACAACAAATAAAGAATAATTTGAAAAATAAAATAACATTGAAAGAGGTGATGAAAGTATTACCTCTTCTTCGGGTGCTTCCTTTTGATTTGATAAAAAGGGCTCCATAAGATGGATTTATGATCAATGTAAGTCCTCTAGGTTGAATTTAGGGTTGTTGGGTGGATATTTAAGAAGGTTTTGGACGAGACAAATGGATTTGGATGTGTGAAATTAAGAGTAGATGAAATACCCTTTTATAAGAGATATGAGGGTCACTTTTGAAAAATCTTGAAATATTAATTTATTATACAATAATATTTGGTTTATAATGGCTCCAAAGGGATTTATTTCTAGGATAAGGTGGGTATGGGTCTAAAACCTCTCAACCAATAGGTTTTATATAAGTTTATGTCTCCATATTAAACTTATCATTTAGATTTAACTCCTAGTTAAATAGTTTAACTTTTACCATGTATTCTTGTATAGTTATAATAAATGGTTAATAAACATACTATAAAATTCCAAAATAACCCAATGTGGTACATTATTAACATATAAAACGTTATCTATGTTCTTTGGCCGAACATTAGTTTTTTAGTAATATTATATCAATTATTAATATTGTTTTTTTTAAAACTCATTTATGTCGATTTTGACACTATTTAGTATATGTTTTTTTGTAAAAGTCAAAAAAACATCATTACATCGAAACATAAAACAAAAATAAATCATAAAATGTCATATTAACCTAGAAAATTAGTGTAATGCATCAAAAGTCTCAATTTAAATTTATTTGTATATTTATAATATCAATTATTTTAATCATTTATTAATAATGTAATTACTGCATCATCATTGTGTCATAAATAAATTTAATTATTTAATGTCTAAAAATGATAAATAAAATACCATTATGGATTAAATATATTTATATTTCTAATGAATATTTATAGTTGAATTTATCTTTTGTTTAACCCTATATTAAAAAAGTTTTAGTTATAAAAATTTGAATTTAACACTTTTAACTCTTCTTTAAATAAAATAATAATAAATGTCCTAATATAATCCAAGTAGATCAAATAGGATCATATTTTATTCCTAGTGTTGATTTTAGTAGAAATACACTTATTCAATTAAATTAGGACTTGTGTTCGGGTAATTATAATTTCATTTTTACATTTAATTACCCTATTTACTTTTAACTATGGTAAAAAAAATCGAGAAGTTACTATACACCAAAAATTATTTTCATCTTATTGAACCACATTTTATTTATTGATGTTAAATTTTTCTCCTGTATTTTTGAAATTAAATTCATAGAAGCAGTAAAATTACATTTTATTCAAATTTACTACGGTGCCTAAATATGGGTAAAAGACATTAAAAAGATTAATAAAATTTTATATATCTAATCTTATTATAAAATGAATACAATGAATTAAATCGATTCAATATAGATATTATGTATGTATTTTGACTTAAAATGAAATAAAATTAAAGAAATAATTATTTAAATAAAAATCCAGTTTTAAATAATAATGTAGTGTTTTTCACTATTTATTAAAAATTGAATGTTTTCAAAAAAATAAAAAACAATTCACCCAATTCTAATTTTGATATTCCAAATTCAAAAATGATGTCTATTTTACCAAATCGAAAAAATAGGAGTTTCATTAATTAATTTAAAATTAATCTCTATTGTCAAAACTAGAAAGCGGGCTTTTGAGAAGTAAAAACTATAAAAAGATTGATATTTTTTTATGTCCAATTTAAATGTGAAGATACTTCCAATGACCAATATTGTATTAACTGATAAAAATATAATTTTATTATACATCAAAACCATTAAAATTTATAATTCAACACTATAAATTATTTTTATTAAAAAAGATGTTTTCAATTAAAATTTACTATCTTTCACTATTCATCAAAATATGAAAGTTATCAGAAAAACACCAAATATTTATCAGAACTAAATTTTTATGTCCCTATTTTAAAGAAGAAGTTTTTTTCAACTAGAGTATATAAAATTGTCAAATATTTTATGTAAAAATGGTTCTCCATTAATAGGTGGTAAAATTATATTTTTTTAACAATACTTATTTTATCTGAAAAATTGAATTTGTTCTTATATTATGTCTAAGAAACACATAATAGGGATGCTAAAATTATATGGAGTATTTAAAATTCAAAATACAGTTAAAACTATTCATAACTTCTTTTTAAATGACATGTTTGATAAGACGTGGTGCGCTCGAACTCGGTGTTGCGTGTAGTGCAAGTTATTTAATTACTTTAAAGTGATAACATACTATGAAATACTAGGGTGTTACATTTTCCCCTCCTTCATTAAATTGTGTCTTCATAATTTGAATTTTTTCTTCGAAAATAAACTGTAAAAAATAGAAAATACCTTTTTTGAAATCCCACATCAGAAATATGGTTAATAAAATTTATTCTTAATTAGAGGGAAAGGGAAATGAAAAATTCACCACCAAATTCGGATTTAAAATAGAGAAACATTGGTTGTAATTTGAGACACATAATTGGAGTAAAACATAAATATTTATAGTTGTGATCGAGGTCATCATTAAAAAAATGAACAATAAATAGAAAATTGAGGGCCGCAAAGCCATTATTTTATGATGACTTAAAATATTTTTGGTTCTTGAAAATATAGGGTATTATGATAACACATTTATGGTTTTAAGATCCTTTCCCTAATGTTTAAGAATTATTTTTTCATAGAATAATAAACAATACATGACAAGTAGAGTTCCATCCTTTAACTAATTTCAAACACAAACTCATCTTTCACTCTAAAAGATAATAGAACTCAAAAATATTCTATTTATCATAAGTGTATAGGGTTTTCAAAAAAAATGAATTTATAATTCGTCTATCAGATCATTTAGAAAAACTATATTATACAAAGCAGGACATCACATAGGCCAATGGTAGTTGATTCACCCTTGTCACCCATCAGTTGGGGTTTCAAGTCTCGTGACCTTGCCGGATGCGACAGGTTATCGCCCGACCTTCTGGTTGTCATTTTTATAAAAAAAATCCAAAAATAATCTTAAGAAAGTTTTTAACCAAAAAAAATAGTATCCAATGTCCAACATAATCCATTCCAACCTTTAGACTTATCCAAAATACTTGTGTCCAAACTCATAGTCCATAAATTTATAAGGAAGTTCAATATAACATAATGTAGATCTCTTTTTTCCACATAATAACATGTGAGTACCTTTATCATGTATTCTCTTAAAACATTGTAACACCCTGAATTACTATAAAACCTTATTGATTAAATTCACGCTCCCTTATTATTTATAGAATACTAGATATCTTTTTATATCAAAAAATTTTGAATACTCCAACAATGATGGAATAAACAAACCATTAATCAGTTCCAAGGTAGTCAAGAAAATCCAAATAATTTATCCAAATTAACCATCTCTTATTCCAAAATCACTACCTCAGTGTAGGACCACATTAAAGTTTATCTTTCCTTCAACCATGTATTTTTTAAAAAGTTTAATGTGTCGTTGAGTCATGTTTCTTAGTACCATATAATCTCCAATACTCAATAAAAAAGTACTCCAATACAATCCTTATTTATTTCCAGAATTAATATAACTAGTAAATCATTGATACAACACTCAAATGACATAATAAATTAATAAAAATATAATAACACTAATTATTCCTCTTCATATGTGGTAGTATCATAACTTGATTATTATCTAATATCATCATTTGGGGTATACTCTGATGATTGGGAGATTGATTCGCATAATGTTCCATCTCCTTGTAGATGAAGCATTGTACATTTGAAACCTTTTTCTTACCCTTGAAATCACGTAATTGGTTTTTTTCTCCAAACTTATAACAAACTCCCATTCCCTTCAAGAATTTAACAAGTTTATTCTTTCTATAGTTAGCACATATAGGAAAATTATTCTATCCCTTCTTCCCTTTATCCATCTTTCCCTCTACCATCCTTTTTTCTCTAGCTTTCCTTAAAAGCCATTGGACTCAGAGAATTCATTATATAACTTATTAACACATGATACTATTTTTTTCATATAATGAGAATACGTGGGATATTATTTACCTTCTAAGTGTTGGCTTAAGACCATGAAACATATGATCCTTCTTACTCTTTGGATCATGCATATTACTGGAGTTCTCATTCCTTCTACTATGTGCCATTTCTAAAAAATGGAACACACTAGATTAGTTTATGAATCGCAATGAATAATCCCAAACTAGTAAAATACCTAATATAAATTGAAAAATTTATGAATATAATCCATAATCATAAAAAAATGTTTTCTTTGAGGATGAATTTACTCATAAATCCATCATAATTTTTTTAAATTTTTTTTGAATTATCCTAAGAATATCCCCCAGGAGTGTCGTAACCAAGAGTGCAACAAGGCCCATTGTCGTGTACCAGAGTTTTCACTCCAAGGTATATCTGTGCCAGAGTCGCCTCTACCTGCTCGTATCCAGATAGGGGTTTATATCTTGGAAAACTCACAAAATCTATACATTACCTAAATTCTAGGATTTTCTTCTATGTTAATCCTCAAAGCATATATTAGGGTAATGTTCTTTAATAAGATTTTCTCTAAATCTAGCTTACAAGGATTGTACTAAACTTCTACTAATACCAACTATAATGCCTCGACCCTAGTTACCGAGAGTTGGTGAATTATTACATAACATTGGCATAATTAAAAGAGATCATGTCTCGAAGGAACGATTAGTTTAGTAACCTTGGAATTACTAGATACATACCTAAGTTTTACATTACATCCTGAAATAAAAAAACAACATTGTCTCCCATTTGAACACACTCATTTTCCTTAGCCTATTATTACAGTTAATCATAATATATTTCTTCTAATCCTGGAAAAAAATAAAACATAAGAAAGGGGTGAGCTAAAATGATCAGTAAGGATAACGATATAATAGGAACTATCATAAATAAGAATAAACATTTATGGAAATGTATAAGACTAAAACAAAACCATTTTAAAATTAAACTTCAGCATAATATGGAAAATATAAATCAAATAATTATATTTAATTATTTACATGGATATTCTACTAGTTTAATAATCATATGTAATATCAATAGCTAATTTCATAATGATGGAATGCATAATTCTCTACATCATAGACACATAGTCAAGGCATCGTGCCAATACTAAAAATATGATTTTTTCAAGGCCTTGTGCCAAGAAACTAGATTGTCTCATGAGATCTTCCGATGCATCGAGGAGCTATAGAGGGCTCCACCCGTCCCTTACTAAGTAAAATGCATTCCTCATATGAAAAGATTGAAACATAACATAAAAATTCGTATTAAAACTAGCATATAAAATGTTAATACATTAACCATAAACCATGAATGGTATAAAAATAGAACTTCCACAGTCAAACATATCAAAAAATATTTAATACAATATGGAATATTTTATCATAATAAATCAACTTCAAATAAGCGTAACATCCAACAAAATATGTTGACATAGATGAAATCGAAACTATTGGAGAGAAATATCTCTTTCTATTTTGAAATCTTTTAAAAGCCATGTAGTTATAAAAGAAAATATTTATTTTGAAAACATTATTATAATATTGTAAGGGAAGCTTCAAAGATGTTATAACGATAGAAAATAGCCTCAACTGTTATATATGTTAAGAAAAACATTCTTACCTTAATTTGTCCAAAAGTTCATAAAGTGACTTGTATGAAAAATGATAGAATGATTCCTTTTAATTTTTTTTATAAAAAGTCAGAAAAGTGTTTAAATGAATATATCCCATATTCTAGGAAATAGTAAAAATATTTTGAATACATTTTTATGAAACACAGATGAGGATGATAAAGAGGTCCTAGTAGATACTCACGTATAAACAACCTCAGATAAAAAGAGATTGGAAAATTAACCCTTACATTGTACTTTTCCTTGGTCAAGGGTAATTTAACCTCCTATATAGTAGTTAAATAACTGTTATTAAACTATACAATAACCATATACACAAATATGATATCATATAAGATCTTCTAATATATATTTGTTAATAATATTTCAGTATTATCATTGTTTCGGGTGATAAATGATTCGTTTTACTTTATATGTTTTGTTATGTAATTCATGTTTTTTATAAAGAGTATGTATTTGATTCATATCCAGAATGATACTATGTTCTTAAACATTACTTTTAATCATAAAATTAAAATTATTCTTGAATGGTTACTATGGGGAATGAATCTCATAACGTTCTTGGGGACGTTAATCCGTACATGCGCACGAGCGAAAATATCACACTTTTAATGGTGAAATAGTGTGTAAATGGATGGTATATTAATTATAAAAAACCATTAACATGTTATATTTATTATTTACATAAATTATACTCATTTTTATACCCATCCAAATAATTAATTTTTGAATAAAAAACTACACCATGACGTGGTGACAGTAAGCCGTACGTACGCATGTATAATGACTTTTTCATTCATAGGATTGATAGAATAATGAAAGTGATAGTACCATATTTATCATAACATAAATGTACATAGAAGGTACTGAAGTTATTTTTTTTATGGAAACAAAAAATAAAGAAGAAGTGAAAAAATAAAATAAATTTAAAAAGGTGATGTAATTATTACCTCTTCTTCAGGTGCTTCCTTTTGACTTGATTAAAAGGGCTCCTTAGGTTGGCTTTACGATCAAAGTATGGACTCTAGGTTGATTTGAGGGTAGTTGGGAGGATATCTGAATAGGGTTTGGCTGACCCAGATGGATTTTGATGTGTGAAATTAAGATAAGATGAAGTTCCCTTTTATAACAGATGTGAGGGTCACTTTAGGAAAAACATGAAATATTAATTTATTATACAATCATATTCAGTTTATTATAAGGACCCAACCTTAAACATTACATAATAATTAATTATGTAAATAATTCACATTTATAATCTTTTCCGGTTTAGAGTTTTAGATAATTAGGCCATAACTATTACATTACATCTCAAAAATTACATAGTAGAAACATCTACTCAGTATAAAATTTAAATTCTTAACTGAAAAAAATAAATTTTTTCTTGATATAAATCTTCTTGAGGTATTCCTTTCTCTTAAACTTCCTTATAACATTTAAAATCATTTCAAAAACAAGGGATGGACATAAAAATCTCAGTAAGGGTTATAAAATAAAGAAAGAAAACATTAGTTCATCAATACATACAAAACATAAGCTCTTTAACATACCTCATGAAATCATAAGATTTATGAATAACACATAGAAATAATAAATCATAAAGGTAACTTGTGGCATCCATATAAAAAATAAATTGTAGCTCTTACAGCTATGCATGGAGTTACATTTGGAATACCAATCACAGTAAATTTCCTAAATCTCTTAGGAGAAACTTTAACGTTTACCTCTGTCACGTTATCCAATGCATTGGGGAGCTATCTCGGGCTCACCCGCACTAGGTTTATCACATAACCACCCATATACATAAAAAATTACCAATATCCATAACATATTCATAACACATAAAACCAAAATAATGGAACAATAACATTTCTACATTGCAATCACAATATATCATTTCAAGATGTTGACATAATCAATGCTTTATCAAACCATTTTCAAAACAATTTAAAACATTTAATAAAGAGATTTCTGAATCAAAGTGTCCCATAACACTTTGAAGTATTTGAAAGAAGTTTTAATTTCAAAACATTCATGTCCATATAAAGAAATCCTTAAAACCATTTTTAAATCATGGATATTAATGTGAAATATTTAGAAGAATAAATCATTAAAACATTTAAAATGATATTTTAGTAAAAGTGTTCCTAAGAAAATGAAAGAAGCTTGAATATAATTAATTGTAGAATAACATTAATAAAATCTTATTATATCATGGGAATGATATAATATGTAAAAGGGTTGTATATACACCATATAAAAGTGAATTGGTTCATAACAACAAAGAAATATCAATGGAATGTAAATTGAGATGAAATCCCTTATAAATATTGTATCCATAAGTTAAGGATAAATCAATGACATAATTCTGTGTGAAAAATATAAATACACTAAATATGATTGGATATTAATTCTAATTAAATCAAATTAAATTCACACATATTCTTGTAAAAACAACACCATTGAGTTGGATATTTAACTCAATGAATGGAAATTGTGATAAGATTACTCTTATCAAGTAATATCAATGACTTTAGAATTTATCAGTGGAGTGATTGAAACGCACGGCCGATTTTCGCCTATCGACCGGTCAAAATTCTGGTGCTCTGCTATTGTGTATAGCAGCACTCGGGTCAAATCCTCAGCGATGATACTTTGTAATAGCCGTTTTTTTAGTTGATTGTATTTTGATTAGGGGGGTTTGTTTGCAGAGATTAATTGAAATGATTTATGGATGATGTTTGATTTACCAAATTGATAAATATTGGGGTGAGTTCATCATTGGGGAGTTAAGCATGTGATATCCTTGAGCCTTACTTTGTATTGCATTAAATTAACACACCTGTCATAAGTTGACGTTGATTGGAATTCCTAAGTGTGAAGGCTTTAATCCAAGCCTTAACTTATCTTAGGGTTCTAATCTCAATCAAAACTTATTTATGGTAGTGTATTTATGGTTCCAATAATCCATGGAAACCACTCGTTAAACAAAACATATCATTAATCCATGACATATTAAGTTTAACATACACAATATTAATTTAAAGAATACTCATCGAGCAAAACTCTCAATCACTTAACATCAACGAATTATAACTCACCCCAATGAGAGATTTACTCAGCCATTTGGATGTTTAATATTCTGGTTAAAATAATTATGATGATAAATTAAGAATAGAAGAAAAAGAAAGGGATTAGAAAAGAGTGGTACATTGACACACACACACGAACGATGATGATAATTAAAAACAGATTTTCGATTGAATGAGGAAGAAAAAGAAGGGAAGTGGATTCAACTGAATTTAAACTATTTTAGGAACATAAATATTAAACTATAGAATATGGATGCGAATAAGAGATATTGAAGAAGTAACTTGCATTAAAACAGAATTACAAAGAAAGAGAATTACGAGATTACAAAAATGAAGAACACAAAAGTAAGTGAAAACAAAGAGAGGAGGAAAGGTCTCTCAAGTGAAAACTTGAGTATGGAAGGTCCTCCCAAGCCTTTGTCAAGGCTTTGGTCGTGCCAATATGATATCCTCTCTTCTGAAATTCCAACCCCTCTCAAGGAGAGAAGTGGAGAGTATTTATAGCCCAAGGAGTGGACCGTTTGCATTCCCAATCTGTGCCTCCACTTGCATCGCAAATTTGGCTATTCAGACAGCCGAATCTTCTAATATCTCCTTCTTCAAGGTTTTAGACAATACCGTTGGACGACTACTCTCAACATTTGGAGTCATTTGGACTTACGGATCAAAAGTTATGGCCGGTTTATTAAACAAAGTTAAACTGTCCATTTCAATCCAGTCTTTTTGAAGTTCATAATGTGAAAGGGTTTTTGAATATGAATATGCCTTCAAATACGAATGGTTTCTTCAATACAGTCGGCCGTCTATATCTCCTATTTCACAATGCAAAATCTCAGCTCGATTGGATGCTTAAATCAGGAGATATGTCATGCATTCTATACTGATTTTAATTCTCGGCCAGAATGGTGGGCTGGACTTCAAAGATTTATTTGGGACCATTGTACTTGGATTTGGGCCTTGAACTTTTTATCCAAGATGACATGTAGTGTCCCCCAATTTATTGTGGAGAGTTAATGGTGGATAGTTAATGTTTTTGTACTTCTGGATTGAGCCCAGTAAATAAATCTTCAAGGCTGGTCCAGTTTGTTCACAGATTCTTTAGTCTTGTTTGTGAGGACCATATGACCCTTAAAATGACAGAATCGGCTCATGGTACCTTCTAATGAAATGTTTTATATTGAAAGTAGAATCCTAAAAAACAAGAACCACACAATTTGGATCAGTATAGTGATAGTTATAATTAAAACATTAAACTGAATCAATTGGAATACTTCTAAAAATGCTCAAAAATTATACTTAATATTAAAACATTAATATTTCACACAAATTATGCACATTTCATATAAAATCAGTAAAGGGGGAATATAATAAGTCGTCAAAAATATTAATAACATCAACTCTCCCACACTTAGTTTTGTGCATGTCCTCATGGGCAACAAATATAAAAACATGGCAAAATCATTTTCACTCCCCAACAAATATTAAAATTTTGTTTTCTCCAATCAGGGAAGTGCTAGAATATTTCATTAATCCATTTTGAAATCCACCAAAAGTTGTTACAGAAACAATGTTCCAAAACTAATTCATTTTTCCATGCTCAAATTTAGAAATGGAGAATGTGGACACTCAAAACTCACACCTCTCAAGATGATAAAATTTATTTGTGGAGGTTCACTCTTTCACCAACCAAAAGTGAAAATCTTAGAGTTTGAAAAGAGATCTCAGCTTCTAATCCCTCTACAAAGTGCACAAGAATCAAGAGGTATTTTAAGGGGTTTTTCTGTGGCTATGGGACGGTAGGAATATAATGTCCAAGAGAGAGAATAGGAGGGTTAAAATACCAACATAGAAAAACAATGCACATTTTTTTGAAATAAAACATGGAAGGAAATGAAAACAAATATTTACAAGGGAATGATTGTGTGAAGAAAGACACAATAGAGGAAGAAAATATGAAGGGGATGAGAAGATGAAATATTTACAAACCACCAAACTTCTCCCAATGATATAAGAATATAATGCAAGTGTTCTTCTTTTCCATTTTTTTTCTTTGTTTTTTCGAAAGTTGACCTTGAAACAGATCTCACACTCATATCCCAACCCATGTTTGATCTCCTCACGACACTAATTGTAATAGTTATAACAAGATCAAAGGTTGAGGAAGAGTGATTTTCGACCTACCCAAGACACAACCCATTTGTTTTTTTTTTCATTTTTTTTTTGATTTTTTTCTGAACACTTTTCAATATCATTTGTACAATACATTCACTGAATGACAACCTCCCCCACACTAAAATGGATGCTTTCCCTCAAGCATATGATAACACACCAGAAAGTAAGGAAATGATACCCAAAAATGAAATCCATTCCCCCCCCCCCCCACACTTAAATTTCAAAAACTTATGAAATGAAAATCCATGTTGATATTGGGTGGGATAAGGTATTGGGCTTGTAATGTGGCTATCAAAGAAAAGGTTTTCGTAGGCTCAAAGGGGATTTCAAAAGGAGGATTAATGTAAGGGTAATGAGAGGCTATTTGGCTATTGTGATTCTCATGTGGTTTAGAAAATTCCTCTATCATATTAATACACACTAAGGTAAGAAATTTAGCTCGAAGGTCCACAAACTCAATACTCACAAATGGGGGTGAAAACACACATTTTGAAAAGATGGCCATAGGTGGCCTTGGAATGAAAGCAATTGTTTGTTCTCACGTTTTGGGAAAAGATTTTTCCAAATCAAAAATTGAGCATTCAAAATTTGTTAATTTTGACACAAAATTCTTTACCCAAAGTCATGATGAAAATACAAAATTTTTGATATAAAAACATGTCTTTTAACTCCCCAAAATGGTTGGACAAAATTTCAAAACTCTATGGTGAGTAAGCATGACTCTTTTTTTGTAATTTTTTTAAGTAATTGTGTTTTTTTGGTTTTTTTAGTTTTTAAGGTTTTTTTAAAATACACACCCACACAAGAAAGAGAAAAAGAAAGGGTTTGATGAATAAAGTGGTAAAAAAATGAAAGAGTGAGGAAGAAGAAGAAATAGAGAGAAGAAGAGAGGGAAGAGAGATTGAGGAGAGAGAGAGAGAGTTAAAGGGAAAGAGGTTCCCCCTGGTTTGGATTTGGTGGGTCACCGTTTCCATCTAGTGGTGGTTCAATGGAAGTGGATGTGGAACCTGAAGTGAATGGCCTCTCATGGTGATGCTTTAACCGGTGTCCATTTACCGTGAATGTTCTTTTTGAAGAAGGGTCTTGGACTTGCACTGCACCAAATGGGTAAACATTAGTAATAATAAAAGGTCCATCCCAATGAGAATTGAACTTACCGGGGTGAAGTCGAAATCGAGAATTGAAGAGAATTAACTTTTCACCTTCATGAAATACCTTTCGAAGAATGTGCTTGTCATGGAGTGACTTTTCCTATTCTTTGTAGAGAATGGAGTTCTCATACGAATCGAGTCGAAGCTCCTACAATTCAGTCAACTGCAACAATCTTTCTTCACCAGATTTTTCACAATCAAAATTACAAGTTTTGACAGCCCAAAATGACTTATGTTGGATTTCAACTGGTAAATGATAGGCTTTACCAAAAACTAGCCTAAATGGAGACATCCCAATGGGTGTCTTATAGGTTGTTCGATAGGCCCAAAGTGCTTCACCAAGTCTATCGGGCCAGTCTTTTCTTGTGGGATTAACAATTATTTCAAGCACTCTTTTCACTTCTCTGTTAGAAAGTTCAGCCATTCCATTTGTTTGAGGGTGATATGCAGTGGATGTTTTATGTACAACCCCATTCTTTTTCAAAAGTGACTCCATGGTTCTATTACAGAAATGAGTTCCTAAGTCACTTATCAAAGCATGTGGTGTTCCGAATCGATGGAAAATATGGGTTTTTAGGAACTCACTCATAGTTTGAGCATCATCTTTCCTAGTGGGTTTGGCCTCGACCCACCTATAAACATAGTCAACGGCAAGGAGAATGTAGGATAATCCATTGGAAGGGGGAAAAGGTCCCATGAAATCGATGCCCCAAACATCGAAAAGCTCACAGAAGATTAATGGCTTTTGAGGCATTTCGTTTATTTTGGAAATTGTGCCAAACTTTTGGCAAGTGGGACATGATTGACAGAACTCGTGTGAGTCCTTGAAGAGTGAAGGCCAAAAGAATCCAGAATCTAGGACCTTTCGAGAAGTCCTTTGTGGTCCAAAGTGGCCACCTCTAGGCATTGAGTGGCAGAATTCCAAGATGGAGGATTGTTTAGTTTCATCAACACATCTCCTAATTACCATGTCAGCCCCAGTTTTCCAAAGTTTATTATCTTCCCAAAAATAATGCTTTGAATCACTTTTCATCTTTTCTTTTTGTTCTTTTGAAAAATATTCAGGGAAAACACCAGAAACCAAGTAATTGACAATTGGGGCATACCATGGTAACTTTGGAGTGAGAGATGAGAGGTGTTCAGTTGGAAATTCAGGATCAGTTATTTCAGAATGAGAAGAATTAGAAATTCTACTCAGGTGGTCAGCCACATGGTTTTATTTTCCAGGTTTATCTTTTATCACAAGGTCAAACTCTTGGAGCATTAAAATCCGTCTTATTAGCCTTGGTTTGGAATCACTTTTCTTAAGTAAGAACTTTAATGCTGAGTGGTCTGTGAAGATGATGATTTTGGCACCTAAGAGATAGGGCCGGAATTTATCCAAGGCAAAAACCACAGCTAAAAGTTCTTTTTCAGTCACAGTGTAGTGTGATTGAGTTTCATCCAATGTTTTTGAGGAATAAAAGATGACATGAGGAATGTTTTCTCTTCTTTGACCAAGAACAGCCCCAATGGCCCTATCAGAAGAATCACACATCAATTCAAATGGTAAGGACCAATCTGGGGGTTGGATTATTGGAGCAGATGTGAGAGCAGATTTGAGTTCAATGAAGGCTTTCTTTCAAGCCTCATCAAAATTGAATGTGACATCATTTTGAAGTAAACGAGTAAGTGGGAGGAAAATCTTGCTGAAGTTCTGAATGAATCGCCGATAGAAACCGGCATGACCAAGGAAGGACCGAATGTCTCGAACTGATTTGGGTTCATGAAGTGATTGGATCACCTCAATTTTGGCTGGATCAACTTGGATACCCTCTTGAGAAATTATGTGCCCTAGAACAATCCCATTTGAAACCATGAAGTGAAATTTTTCAAAATTCAGCACAAGGTTGCACTTGACACACTTTTGAAGGACCAAAGAGAGTGAATGTAAGCAAGATTCAAATGACTCTCCATAAATGGTAAAGTCATCCATGAAGACCTCCATGAAATTCTCAATGAATTCAGAAAAGATACTCATCATACACCGCTGGAATGTTGCAGGAGCATTACAAAGGCCAAAAGGCATTCGCCTATAGGCATAGGTTCCAAAGGGGTGAGTGAATGTGGTCTTTTCTTGGTCTTGAGGTGCGATTGGAATTTGGATGTAGCCGGTGTAACCATCATAAAAGCAATAGTGTGACTTTTCGGCCAATCTCTCAAGAATTTGGTCAAGGAAAGGAAGTGGGTAGTGATCTTTTCGTGTTTCAGCATTAAATTTGCGATAATCGATGCACACACGCCATTTTTTTTCACTCGAGTTATGACCAATTCTCCATGTTCATTTGTGACAACTGTTACCCCGCCCTTATTAGGAACGACTTGAATTGGACTAACCCATTCACTATCAGAAATTGGGTAGATAATACCAGCTTGAAGAAGCTTGGTAATCTCTTCCCTAACTACCTCAAGTATGAGTGGATTGAGTCTTCTTTGAGGTTGCCTAATTGGTTTGGATGATTCTTCTAGATGGATGTGATGCATGCAAAGGGCAGGGTTGATTCCTGGAATATCCTATAGGGTCCAACCTAATGCATTTTTGTTTTCCTCTAACACTTGAACAAGTTGGGACTCCTCAGTTTCAGAAAGTGAAGCAGAGATAATGACAGGGTAGGAGGGATCATGGAAAAGGAATTCATACTTGAGGTGTGAAGGAAGTGGTTTTAGATCAGTTTCAGCCTTGATTTAAGATCTAGACAAGTTAGGAACAGGAGAAGGGATTCCAGATGGGTTTGGGTCATTTTCCTCAACATTGTCCAAGGTGGAGCAGTAGAGATCAGAGTTGATGTGGGATTCAAGGGAGTTTTCAAGTTCACTTTGATTGATGGAGTCTAAGAAAGAAAGGTCAACGTCAACTTCTCTATTTATAACTTGGTTAATCATTGAGCAGATTTCACAGTCTCCACTATCATTAGAACATGATGAGCATGAAGAAATGGAGGTGAGTTGATTTTCAGAAGTGTCATCAGATGCATGAATAGAGAATGCAGAGTGATTCTCTGATGGGTATCGCATGGCTTGAAAAATGTTGAACTTGACCACTTGGTCACCAAATTCCATGGATAATATTCCTGAATGGACATCGATCTTGGTTCTAGCAGTCATGAGGAATGGTCTTCCTAGAATTAGGGGAGATCGAGAAGAGGTCGTCTCACCTTCCATGTCAAGGACATAGAAATTAGCTGGTAAGATAAGATCATTGACCCGAACAAGAACATCCTCAAATATCCCCTCAGGACTGGCAGTGCTTCGATTGGCTAATTGAATGACAACACCCGTTGGGTGCAAGGGACCTAGACCAAGGTTGGAGAAAATGGATTTGGGCATGACATTTATTGAGGCTCCAAGGTCTATGAGTGCATCATCAAAGTTGGAACTCCCTATTTGACATGGAACCGTGAAGGTCCCTGGATCTTTGCACTTCATGGGAATGGGCTGTTGGGTTGAAACATTTTCAATGTTCCTAAGTTGCCTCTTATGGGTGCACAATTCCTTAAGAAACTTGGCATACTTAGGGATTTGTTTGATGGCATCTAAGAGGGGGATGTTCACTTCAACACGTCTAAACATGTCAATCATTTCAGGATCAGGTTCAAAGGACTTCTTAGGCATGGAGATGGCTTGAGGAAAAGGAATTGGGTTCCTTAAAGGAATAGAAGGAGGTGAAGGAGTGGATTCAAGTTCCTTTTCCATCTTTTTGTTCTTTTCATTTTCTAGATCAACATCGAAAGGGGAGGTAGAGGAATCAGCATGGGGCATAGCAATTTGCTTTCCCGATCTAAGTGTAATTGAACTTACATTACCCTTAGGGTTGGGTAATGGTTGAGTTGGGAGTTGGGATGAATTGGATGGTTTTTGCTGGCTAAGGTGGGATGCAAGTTGACCTATTTGGGTTTCAATGTTCTTGAGGCTAGAACAGGTGAAGGAAGCAAGATCCTCTACAACACTTTCCCATGGTTGTTTAGAAGAAGAGGCTTGTCCCAAATTGGGTTGGCCTTGATTTTGGTTCTTGGGAAAGCGATTGTATTCGGTGGGGAATTGGGAAGGCTCGTTAGGATAGTGGAATCCAGGAGGAGGATTGTTCTTTTGGGGTTGAGGAACAAAAGGATAAGGTTGATGGATGTTACCACCACTTTGACCATATTGGAACTGGTTTGGATTTTGATGAGGGAACTGAGGAGGATGAGAAATGGGATTACCATACCTCAGAGGTGGGTTAAAGGTAGAAGAGAAGGGCTCAGAGTGGGGTTGGTTGAAGTTTCTAACAAACCGACCTGATTGTTGAGGGTTGAAGTTTCGTTGAGCATATGCCGCATTGAGCTCCATTGGACTAGATGAATCAGATGGATCATCTTGAAGTTGTGGACATGTGTCAGTCGGATGAGTTGGTGAGTTGCAGATTCCACAGTTCTTGACAGGCCTAGAGAAAAGAGATTATTGAGGAGAGGAGTTTGGGGCTTTGGAAGCCACAACTAGTTGACGCACAAGACCTGTAAGTTCACTCATCCACTCAGTCATTTTGTTGGGCTCTATGGATTGATTCTCTTGGGCTTGTTTCACTTGAGCTTGTGCTCGAGTATGGAATTTCTGCGTGTTTGCAGCCATGTTGCTTATGAGTTCTCGTGCAGCTTCAGGAGTTTTTTCAACAAGAGCACCGCCACTTGCGGTATCAATGAGAGTTCTCTCCATAGCCAATAACCCCTCATAGAAGTATTGGATCAGGAGTTGGTCAGGGATTTGATGGTGTGGACAAGTTTCCACAAGATTTTTGAACCTCTCCCAATACTCATGGAGTGATTCATTAGGGAATTGACGGATGCCGCTTATTTCCTTTTGGATAGAAGCTGTTTGGGAAGCGGGAAAGAACTTCTCAAGGAAAAGTCTCTTCATGTCAACCCATGAGTTTATGGAACCAGGTGGGAGGTAGTAGAGCCAAGACTTGTCAGAATCTGCTAGGGAAAAGGGGAAAGCTCTAAGCTTGATTTGTTCTTCAGAAACCCCTTGAGGTTTCATGGTTGAGCAGACCACTTGGAACTCTTTGAGGTGAAGATGAGGATCCTCACCAGCTAGACCATGGAAATGAGGAAGAAGATGAATCAAAACCGACTTGAGTTCGAAGTCAGCCTCTATGTTTGGATATTGAATACCAAGAGGTTGGTAATTCATATCAGGGGCAGTGAGTTCTTTTAGGGTTTGTTCCCTATGATTGGCCATTTCAATTTCAATTGGTTGGATGAGGACTGGTTCTTGAATTATTTGAGTATCTCTTATGTTACTCCTAAGTTGGCGAAGTGTTCGCTCAATTTCAGGGTCAAAAAAATCTGAGGGATTGTTTGGAAGGCTACGGGGCATTCAGAGAGATTTTGGAAGAAAGAGGAAGACGGTTTTTTTCTTTTTCTTTTTTTCAGTTTATGATTTTTAAGAGGAAGACGGGTTTTTTCATTGTGTTTTTTTTCAATTTTTTTTAAATTTTGTTTTTTTTGGTTTTTTGGACAATAACCAGAAACGAATGACTACTTAAAGCACCATCCCCGGCAACGGCTCCATTTGAAAGCGTATGGGCGATTGTCGCCTATCGACCAGTCAAAATTCCGGTGCTCTGCTAATGTGTATAGCATCACTCAGGTCGAATCCTCGGTGATGATACTTTATAATAGTCGTTTGTTTTTAGTTGATTGTATTTTTATTAGGGGGGTTTGTTTGCAGAGCTTAATTGAAATAATTTATGGATGATGTTTGATTTACCAAATTGATAAAGATTGGGGTGAGTTCATCATTGGGGAGTTAAGCATGTGATATCCTTGATCCTTACTTTGTATTGCATTAAATTAACACCCATGTCATAAGTTGACGTTGATTGGAATTCCTAAGTGTGAAGGCTTTAATCCAAGCCTTAACTTAACTTAGGGTTCTAATCTCAATCAAAACTTATTTATGGTAGTGTATTTATGGTTCCAATAATCCATGGAAACCACTCGTTAAACAAAACATATCATTAATCCATGACATATTAAGTTTAACATACACAATATTAATTTAAAGAATACTCATCGAGCAAAACTCTCAATCACTTAACATCCCCAAATTATAACTCACCCCAGTGAGAGATTTACTCAGCCATTTGGATGTTTAATATTCTGGTTAAAATAATTATGATGATAAATTAAGAATATAAGAAAAAGAAAGGGATTAGAAAAGAGTGGTACATTGACACACACACACGAACGATGATGATAATTAAAAACGGATTTTCGATTGAATGAGGAAGCAAAAGAAGGGAAGGGGATTCAAATGAATTTAAACTATTTTAGGAACATAAATATTAAACTACAGAAGGTGGATGAGAATAAGAGATATTGAAGAAGTAACTTGCATTAAAACAGAATTACAAAGAAAGAGAATTACAAGATTAAAAAAATGAAGAACACAAAAGTAAGTGAAAACAAAGAGAGGAGGAAATGTCTCTCAAGTGAAAAATTGAGTATGGCAGGTCCTCCCAAGAATTTTTCAAGGCTTTGGTCGTACCAATATGATATCCTCTCTTCTGAAATGCCAACCCCTCTCAAGGAGAGAAGTGGAGAGTATTTATAGCCCAAGGAGTGGACTGTTTCCATTCCCAATCTTTCCCTCTACTTTCATCGCCAATTTGGATATTCAGACAGCCGAATATTCAAATATCTCCTTCTTCAAGGTTGTAGACAATACTTTTGGCCGACTACTCTCAACATTTGGAGTCATTTGGACTTACGGATCCAAAGTTATATCCGGTTTATTAAACAAAGTTAAACTGTCCATTTCAATCCAGTCTTTTTGAAGTTCATAATGTGAAAGGGTTTTTGAATATGACGATGCCTTCAAATCCAAATGGTTTCTTCAATAACGTCGGCCAACTATATCTCCTCTTTCACACTGCAAAATTTCATCACGATTGCATTCTTACATCAGGAGATATGTCATGCATTCTATACTGATTTTAATTCTCGGCCAGAATGGTGGGCTGGACTTCAAAGATTTATTTGAGCCCCTTGTACTTGGATTTGGGCCTTGAACGTTTTATCCAAGATGACATGGAGTGTCCCCAGAATTATGGTGGAGAGTTAATGGTGGAGAGTTAATGTTTTTGTACTTCTGGATTGAGCCCAGTAAATAAATCTTCAAGGCTGGTCCAGTTCGTTCACAGATTCTTTGGTCTTGTTTGTGAGGACCATATGACCCTTAAAATGACAAAATTGGCTCATGGTACCTTCTAATGAAATGTTGTATATTGAAAGGAGAATCATAAAAAACAAGAACCACACAATTTGGATCAGTATAGTGACAGTTATTATTAAAACATTAAACTGACTCAATTGGACTACTTCTAAAAATGCTCAAAAATTATACTTAATATTAAAACATTAATATTTCACACAAATTATGCACATTTCATATAAAATCAGTAAAGGGGGAATATAATAAATCGTGAAAATATTAATAACATCAGTGATTATGTGTATCAAAATTATATCCACACAAAGTGGAGTATAAATTACTAAAAAAATAAATAAATAGTGATTTCACAAAAAATATTGGTGTAATATAATCAACGAAGTTTGTGTAAAACCCAATGAGTGGAAATTGAAATTAGAAATTCCATTACCGATTAGATAAATTACGAAACATACACCCCATGAAATAAGGATCATAAAATGAAGTTGTAAATTCCCATAAATTAATTTATGTTACAGAATGAATACAATAATGGGTATTACATACACCGCACAAAAAAAATATTGGAAAATATTGCATGAATCTCACAAGAATAAAAAGGTGAGATAAAAACCCTTAACTTGTGTCCGACTTGACCCGTTCATTCATTAATCTTTGAAATAATAAACTAAAGTTAATTTATACTTTCTTAAGAACCTTTTCAAGTTTATTATTCCTTTTATATCAATTATTTCCATATTATAAACATTATTAAATAATTTAATTTAATAATGGTTGTTTTGTCGATATTTTGTATTTGAGTCAAAAATGAACTTGTTATAATTACGAATTGTCCATGTGGTCAAAAGTATAATATCCCCAGAATAATATTCATGATTTAAATATAATATATATCATATATATCTAGTATATATATGTATATTTATAATAGTACATGACATTTGGAATTAAGAAATGAAATGCACCGTTCATGGAGACAGTAAGCCGTACGTACGCATGAAGGCTACTTTCAGTTCTATTTTATATTTAGTGAAATGAAAACATAATAATACATTGGTATATTATAATTCCAGTATAATATTATATGATATATATGTTACATAATTTCCTTAACTCCACATTTTATACATTCCTTGTATGTCATAAACGAATCATATCACCTTGAGGGTGCGGTAGTCTACATTTCCTCAAATGAAATTATCGTGTCTACACATATTGGAAAGTATAAAGGTGTACTTGTAAATAAAAATTATAGAAGAATAGGGAAAACATAAACATAATATATATCATATATAAATATAGTTCCAACATAATGGACACCATGAGTGGTGGTGGGAGAAGATTGAACGATCATCGTTTCATGAGGCAGTAGTTCGCTGTCCACAAATAAAGTATGTTCATTACCGATTAGACGGAGGTGTGTGTATGTGTAGTTATAATAATTATCATAAAAACATCCTATTATATTGAGGATACTGTTTTTGTTATAAAATAAAGTAATAAAAAGAGTTTATGGGGTTGGAGAAGTAAAATAAAAGAAAAGAACTTAAGATAAGACGTTACCTTTAAATCGGGTTACTCCCTTTGGTTTGAACCAAAAGGATTTTTGAAGTGCCTTATGCCTTAGGTAAGGCTTCTAGGTGGAATAAAGGGATATTGAGAGCTTATTTGGGAAGGGGTTGGGCATGCCAAGGGGTTTTAGAGGTGTGATTAATGGGTTAGAGTTGAGGGCTTTTATAAGGGGGAGGATGGGCTCTTTATGAAAGTTTTAAATTATTATTTTATTATATAATAATTTTCGGTATCAAAATGTCCAAAAATTATTAAGGTCAAAGATAATATGACTCTTGTTCGAAATAAAAACAACCAACAAGAAATGGACCAGTTTTTGATATTGATTTAATTTTTATAATCTTATTTATTTAAATCATTCATTAATGAGGTAAACACTACATCATTTTTGTGTAATAAATAATTTTATTTATTTGATGTATAAAAATTATAAAATGTAACGTCCCAGACCCGGGTGCCACGCAAGGGGTGCCCCGAGCCCGGTTCACCACGTGACCTCAAGCGCATTTCCTCAAACGCCAGAGGCTGCTGACTAGCAGCGAGGGCCCAGGTCTGATAGTGAGGAAACTATGCCCTCATTTGTCAAAGTGTAGCGCAACAGAATACAAAAATAAACATACAAAGACAACAAAAGCAGTAAACATACACAAATGAAATAAACTAAAGCAGTGGATATAACCAACAGTATAGAAGTGGTGATGCTACATGTTTCAAGTTCTAAGAAAACAACCAGAACATGTTATACATCAATCCAGTACAACAAAATACAGAGTACAACAAAACAAGCAAAATAGCTGGCAGCGGGATCATGAGCTTAGGCTCGGTACCATGCCCTCCTACTCCTCAGCAATAGTCAAGAACCTGTATAGGGACTCTTGCCCCTATCTAAACCTGCATCAATGTAATCTGTTTGGGCCGAAAAGCATGACCCAAACAGGGTGTGAGAAATACATCTCAGTAGGCACCCACCAAAGGCCCGTGCCCAACTGCATGTAAGCATGCAACAATAGTGTGCAGTAATAAAATTCAATAAAGTAAGCAGTAGTCAAAAGTAACAACTACCAGTTATATTTCCATTTTTAATATTCATTTAATCCATTTAATATAAGAAATCACCATAGTGAATTTCCAAGTAAACAATCCGCGTCCTCATACAAGTAACCCCTAACCTCAGGTAAGGAGTATACAACACAAGAATCCTCCCTCAGGCATAACATAATTTTTCCCTCAGGCGTAGGTAGTGTCGCCCTCAGGCACAGAGTCTATCGCCCTCAGGCACAGAAGAAGTTGCCCTCAGGCCGAAAATAACTACAGCCCTCAGGCAAAACAGTGCAGTGCCCACAGGCTTATCACAACAACGCCCTCATGCTAAGCAGGTAACTGGGTCATGCCCAACATATCAAAATGCAGTAAACAAGTAATTACACTCAAGTCAATTCTACAATTACTACCTTTAAGGCATACCCTCGGGTATCCTAGCCAAACGGCTAAACAGTGAAACACACCCCGGGGGTGGTTCTGGATCCAAGCAAAGATCACAACTAACATTTTATTATCACAATTAAATACCTAATCAATTCTAGATATTAAATATAGCAACGGCCTTAGCCACACGACACCCCAACATGGGTTTGTGGCACAAAAATGCACAAAACACACAGCAGTTGAAAAACTAAACACCAAGCCACCTACCTTATACGTCAACGAGCGTTATACCCGAACGCCGACTCCTGAAACGCCCAAGAACGGCGTAGATCTGACGAAGAACAAAACCCATTCAAACATAAATAACTTATGTTAGGAGAAGATTTGGTAAGAACGGTACCATGAAAGGAGAGGTCTTATCCGTGCGGTTCCAATGAGATCGTCCGAAACCGAAACGGATTCCAGACGAACGCCCGGTGGATCTTCAAAGATCCGACCTCCTCCTTTGGCTCCAAAAGGGTTAAAGAGTCTCCTCTGCCAAATGTGGAGGCTACTGCCTGTTTTAAGCCGAAAAAACAAAGTAAATGGCGTGTACTTATGAGTAAACGGCATGTACTTCCTTCATTTAACTGTTCATTTGGCGGCACCGCCACACTGTTCATCTGTCCACATGAGTACACGACATGTACTCCCAAGTACACGGCGTGTACTGTCGCCCAGCTGGCGGAGACTCCACCGCCTTACTATTCAAGCCTTCCGACTGACTACACGGTGTGTGAGGTACCACTACACGGCATATAGTCGGTTCCTACACCCTTAATCACCGACATGGCTACACGCCCCGTGTAATCATCCCAACACGACCAAAAGTACACAGCACGTGGATAAAGTACACGGCGTGTAGTTCCAAAATTTTTGATTTTCCCCCATTTTCCATATTTTCTCAAAACACTTAAGGAAAAGGAAAAGAAGAAGCCTGTACCTCTAAAATAAGAACCGGGTTCTTACAAACTTCCCCCCTTATAGCAATTCATCTTCGAATTTCCCTTCCGAGGGTGGCGATGATAAAGCTCAGAACAGCTCTGGCCACTAAGTAGGTAAGTCGGTCTCCCACTCCCAGGTCTCGTCCTGTACTCGGCCATGCTGCCATAGCACCCGTACGAGAGGAACTGACAGGCCACAGAGAACCTTCGTGCTCCTGTCAATGATACAGATTAGATGCTTGTCAAAGGACGCATCTTACTGAAGCTCAACATCCGATGGTTGAAAGGTGTGAGACGAGTCTGAATGGTAGCGACGCAACTGAGACACATGGAAGACGTCGTGTGTGGCTCAGTACCATTGCGGTAACTGCAACCGATAGGCAACCAGCCAGACTCTCTCCCGAATCTCAAATGGACCCACATACCTCGGTGAAATCTTACGCTGTCTCCTGATCCGCTTGTGTCCCAGCCTCAGCAAAACACATAATAAAACATGATCCACGACCACAAACTCCAAAGGTCGTCTGCGGCGATCAACATAAGACTTCTGATGAGACTCTGCGGTAGCCATCCACTTCCGAATCAACTAGACCTGCTCAGATGTCTCCCGCACGAGTTGTGGCTCCAATAAAGCCACCTCACCTGCCTCTAACCATCATAAAGGTGATTGGAATGACCTACCATATAATTCATCATATGGTGCCATCTCAATAGTCACCTGAAAACTATTGTTATAGTCAATCTCGACTAAGGGTATATGCTTCTCCCAAGAGCCCCCAAAGTCTAGGACGCATGCGTGCAACATGTCCTCTAGCACCTGTATCGCCCGCTCTGACTGGACATCTGTCTGAGGGTGGTATGCTGTGTTCAGAAGCACCTGTGTACCCAACGCCCTCTGAAAACTCTGCCAGAAACGAGACGTAAGGAGGGCGTCCCTATCTGAAACGATAGAACGAAGGACCCCATGAAGACGTATGATCTCTCGGATATACAGCCTTCCGATCTCGTCAATACCGAAGGTCTCCTTGATCAGCAAGAAGTGAGCTACCTTCATGAGTCTGTCCACAACAACCCACTTGATGTCATTGCCGTGAGGTGACCTCAGCAATCCCGTCACGAAATCCATCGCGACATTATCCCATTTCCACTCTAGAATGGGTAACTACTGTAACAGTCCAGCTGGTCTTTGATGCTCTGCCTTCACCTGCTGAGAGGTGGAACATCTCGTAACAAACCCAGCTATCTCTCTCTTTATACCTGGCCACCAGTACTGACGTCTCAAGTCTCAGTACATCTTTGTAACCTCGGGATGAACTGCCCAAGATGAAGCATGAAACTCCTGCATAAAGTCCTTGCGTATATCTCCTAGAACCCGTACTCGTCCATGGAAACACAAAACTTCATCATCGCCTATCGTCCAACTGGGAGGTGGGTCCTCACTTGACACCGACTCCCGTAGAACTAGGAATTCTGAAACCAATAGCTGCCTCATCCTCACTCTATCTAGGAGGGTAGAAGTCACAACTAACGGGGAAAGATAAGTTTGCCCCTGACTGTCGTGCACCTCTAGATGAATCTTAGAGAACAAGGCCATGAGCTTCCACTCACCACTGGCCTCCTGCACTGCCTGTATCTGAGTCTTCCTGCTCAGTGCATCTGCTACTGCATTACCTTTACCAAGTGTATAGGCATGCTCAAAATCGAAGGATTGTAGGTACTCAACCCACCTTCTCTGCCTCAGATTCAGGTCATGCTGAGTAAAGATATACTTGAGGCTTTTGTGGTCGGTGAAAACCACACAATGCTCTCCCAACAGATAATGTCTCCAACAGCACAATGCATGTACGACTGCATCCAACTCGAGATCATGCGTCGGGTAATTCCTCTCATGTGGCCTCAACTGCCAAGACCCGTACGCAACAACTCGGTCGCCCTGCCTCAAAAAGGCTCCCAACCCAATCCCTGATGCATCACAGAAAACTATATAGCTCTTCCCCTGCTTTGGGAGTATCAGGATTGGTGCTGATGTCAACCTTCCCTTCAGGTCCTGAAAAGCTGTCACGCAAGCTTCTGACCAAACAAACTTCACACCCTTCTTTGTCAGACCTGTCAACGGTGCTGTTAAGCGGGAGAAGTCCTGTATGAAGCGTCTATCGTAACCAGCTATCCCTAATAAACTCTGTATCTCAAACAAGTTCTTAGGTTGCTCCCAGGAAACTACTGTTCTCACCTTCTCTAGGTCTACTGCAACTCCCGCCTCTTAGATAATGTGACCCAAGAAGTGAATCTGGTCCATCCAAAAGTGGCACTTCGAGAGCTTAGCATATAGCCGATGCTCTCTTAGTGTACTCAATAAGATCTCAAGATGGGTGGCATGGTTGTGTCGAGTGAGAGAGTACAACAAGATGTCTTTCACAAATACTACCACAAAAGAATCAAGATACGGATGGAACACAAGATTCATCAGAGCCATGCAAACTGATGAAGCGTTAGTGAGTCCGAACGGCATAACCAAGTACTCATACAGACCATATCTTCTCCAAAAAGCTGTAAGCGGTATATCTGATGGTCTCATGCGTAGATGATGATATCTAGATCTCAAGTCAATATTCGAGAACACTCGTGCTCCACGATGCTGATCAAACAGATCATCTATCCTCGGCAAGGGATATCGGTTCTTAACCGTCAACTGGTTCAACATCCGATAATCCACGCAAATTCTGAGAGTATCTTCCACCTTTTCTGCAAAAAGGACCGGAGAACCCCAAGGAGAAGTACTGGGTCGGATAAAACCCTACGCCTGTAGCTCCTCTAACTGCCTCTTGAGCTCCTGTGTCACGACCCGTCCCCGGGGCCCGTGCTGTGACTACCCCAAGCCCGCCTTCCATAGGCCAGGGGTTGGCGACTAGCACCAAGGCGTAAATCCCGGTAAAAAGGGAAGGCATTGCCTTTGGAAAGTAAACAAGCACCACAGAGTAAGCAAGCGGAAGAAGTAAACACTAAGTTAAAGCTTGTACAATAGTAAGTGTAGAAAAGTAAAGGGGGCTGGAAATACAAGCACAACTGTAAAGTACAACTGAAAGGGGAAAAACAGCAACTGAAAGGTAAATCCGCAGCGTCGAGCCGTCCACTGGAAGTCCCACCTGAAAGGTGAGTACAGAAGCCTCCACTGCTCCTCGGGTCCAGCCTACCGCTCCGAGTACACCTCGCCCAGTGGTCTACCTCCAGGTACCGTCCTACTCCGCAAGCCTCCACCGCAATCAGCGCTGTCCCTCGTCTATAACCAACACAACGTAGTGCGGGCATAGCCCGTGCAGGGGTGAGTATAAGCTACTCAGTAGAGACCCCGAGACCCCCGAAGGTCTCCGAAAATCCACAAAGGATAAACCAAAAACGAAAGATACAATCAAGAAGTAACATATGACACTGCTTAGGTATATTCCCATACATATATCCAAGTCATCAATTCTCGCTCGGCTCCAACATCCGAGCTCAAGTACAACCCAGTCCACACAGGAAAGAAAAACGTGAAATCCACACAGGATAGCTCAACACATTCCACAAAAGAAAGTAAAACGTAAATCCACACAGGATAGCACAACACAATCCACAAAGGAAAGTTAAAAAGAGTTTCAGCTCACACATGTATACTTCTTCAAATGATGATAGAGATGATCACTGATCCATCTAAGTCGTCGGACCCACAAAGGATCGATAGGTACTAACCCCCGCAATGACCCACAAAGGATCTGACCCACAAAGGATCGATAGGTAACTAACCCCCGCAAAGACCCACACAGGATCCGGCCCACTTAGGACCTGTAGGGGCTGGCCCACACAGGACCGCTAAGCTTTAACCCACACAGGATCAGACCCACACAGGATCGGTAGCACTGACCCACAAAGGATCGCTGAGTGCTTTAGTCGTCATCGTCGAATCCACTGAGGATCTCTGCACAGTCATCGTCGCAGTAGCAATCGCAGCCAACTCTAGGGTTCCCGCACACAGCAAGCTCATTCGGGAGGGTCCGCTCCATCAGCCGAGAGGCTGATACATCAAATGACACATAGTCCAGAGTTGATGTATCCAAGAGTTCTGTATCGTCAACATGAACTCAACGTCGCAGACGGCACGTCAATCGGACGCCCGGTCTGAGAGTTATTGGCTTTTTCATCCCAGGAGCCCGGTTGGTTTTTAAGGAAAAACCAACCCAACCGTACTCCACCTGCGTCCAAACCTCGGGAGGAGTATGCCAAAAGATCTGTCTCACTTAGAGAAATTCAACGAAGTCGACAACACGTCAATCAGACGTCCGAAGCTCAAGATATGAGCGTTTCCGCTCCGAAGGCCCGGTTGGTTTCGTGTACGAACCAACCCATCCGAACCCAAATTATTCTGAAACCTTGAATGCGATTTACCAAAACGACCGTCTCGATTCAAGGATCGCATCGCCACTGACGGCGCGTCGTTCGGAGGCCCGTAGCTCATGTTACGGGCAAAAGACCGAAACGGTCCGAAGACGGGGTGTCTAGGCCCGGACCGACCCGGCCCGACCCCCCCTGGGTTGGCCCGAACCGGTTCGACCCGACCCGGGTCCGGGTCAGACCTGGTTCGGCGTGGCCCGGTCCGTCCAGGGCGCGACCCGGCCGGTCGGGCCGGCCCGACTCGGCTCTGCCGAGTGGGCGAGCGAAGGAGCCGCGGGGCGCTGTCCCCACAGGAAGATGGTGTCGCTGCCCCGCGTGGGGCCGTGCTGGAGTCAGCGGACGCAGATTTTTCCGCGTTCTGTGTGTGTGAGCTGGAACCGTGCGGCCGCGGCTTCAGCCGTGGCAGCCCTGTCCAGCGGCGCGCTGGGGCGCCGCCGCCTCCGGCCGCCGGTGCCAGCGCCCCGCGCTGCCGGTGGCTTCCGCGGGCCACCGAAGTTGCTCCGGTGGTCTGGTTTCCTTCCTGTATGCGCCGAAGCTCCTCCCGGGTCCCATTCTTCACTGCAGAAACAACGGATCGTCCCTGCGGCATGTTTTTTCCTCGCCCGCCAATCCGTGCATCAACGAAGAACTGTAGAGGGTAGTCGGTCCGTGTTTGTTTGGCCCGCACCCTCCGCGTTAGATGATAACAGTCGGGAGAAATTATCAACACATAGAGAACATATCAAAAACAATTTTAATAAATTAAAATTGTTCTTATGAAACCGGGTTCTTTGTTTTGAATGGAAACATCCACGGAGTAAAAATCATTCCCAATAAAACCCCTACCTCGTCAAGTCGTCGCACGCCCGTTCTTCGCGGAATTGATCGTCGCGGAAGGAGGGGATCGTCGCGTCATCGCAGTATCCGGCGTTGCGTCGACGAACTTCGAGGACCAAGGAACAACAGATTTAATTAATAATAATTAAATCCATATTGTTGCTTTAATCCACAAAGTAAAATTAAAAAAGAGCGCAACCCCCTACCTTGTCGCTGCCGATCGAAGGTTGTCGCAGGATTGGATTGTCGCGGAAGAACGTCGTGATAGAAGAATCGTCGGCATCGCGGAACTTGGCATCGTGTCGTCGATTTCCGAGGGCTCGACATTCTTCGCGTTCTTCACGTTCTTCGCGAAGGAGGATGAAGAACTATTTGTTTCTGTCAAATCCTCTCAACGAACATTTTTCCAGAAGTCATGCGTTGGTATTATTTTATTATTACGCCAACGGATTGAAAACAGGTTAAGAAACGATTAAATTAATTCATAGAATTAATTCAATGAATAAAACCGCCCAATTAATTGGTGCGTTAAGAAATTAAGAAAACGCGTCAGTTGACTTTCATAATGATGAGTTTTCGCGGATGCGTTACTTAGCGGAAAAGAAACGATGGGGCTCGTGCGGGCCCCACCTCACAAATATCCTACCAAGAGGGTAGGATATTTTTGGATAGCACCCTAACCGCATCAACTCAGTTTAAGAAGCTTTAAGTGGCTTCCAAGTGGCTTAAGTGAAATATAATAAAGTTTGTCGAACAATTTATTTTATTTCTTAACTTTAAGCACAAAAATTAAAAACCACACCCGAGCAAACGCAACTCCGGAAGAGGCGTTTCTAAGCAAAAACCGGCGCTGCGATTCCATCGGTGCCCTCAGAATTCGATTCTGAGCACCAGTTTAAAAGTTAGGAAAACCCGCTCGTCTGTTCACTGAATGTACCCAAGCGAGACTTCGGAAAATGATTCCAGGAACACCGGGCCTCGGAATCAGGTGCCGTCAGAAACTGCGTTCTTTTAAAAATCCAAATAAAATTACGAAAAAAATTTCCTTGAATTTTTCGGGTCTTTACATCCTGCAACTCAGGCGTGGACATCCTATAAGGAGTAATGGACACCGGTGCTGCTCTTGGCACTAGATCGATAGAGAAATCCACCTCACGCACCGGAGGTAGAACTGAAAAGTCATCCGGGAAGACATCCCTAAAACAATCAACAAATGGAGGGAAATCTGTCTGACAAGTCCCCTGATCATCCAGATGTAAACTCACAATCTGGGCTGTGACTCCACCTCGCCCATGATGTTCTGGTCCAGCTCGACTCACCTGAACATCCCACTCGCCCTTGTATAGAAACTCCCCACCCTCTGGTGACGTGAAACGCACCCTACAACGGTAGCAGTCTACGAAGGCTCAGAAGGGAACCAACTAGTCCAGTCCGAGAATGACGTAATAGATCGTCATCTCCAAGACATAGAGGTCCCAAAGGAAGTGACACCCACTAACCTCAAGGGGGAACTCCTTGCACTGACTCACACCAACCGTCCTAGTCCCCGACGGAGTGTCTAGCGTCAAGATATCAGAAGAAGTAGAAACACTGAGCCCAAGGCTCTCCACTACGGGTACAGATATGAAACTATGCGTAGCACCCATATCAAAAAGTACCGAAGATAAAACAGAAGCTACTAGAATAGTACCTATGACTGTAGAAGGTCTGGGATCCTGCTCCTGCTGGGTCTGTTGCACTGCATATGCCTGCCCAGTGCCGCGGCCCTGTGACATAGCCTGGCTACCCTGAGCTGTCCCTCCTTGCTACCTCTGCGATCCTAGTGTCTGGCTACCACGACCCCGACTACCATCTCTGCCTGCACGCCCTGACGTATTCCAGTTCCCTGACTGGTAAGAAGCCACTGGTCATGCTCCCGCATGCAGAGTCTGCACAGAACCCCTCTCACTAGCCACTGGTGGAAACACCCTACAAAAGCGCTGCAGATGACCCATCTTGCTGCAAGCTCGACACTCCACTGGGTCTCGTGGACACTGCGATCTCTTGTTCCCCTCTCTGCCACACTGGTAGCACCTGACCGGGCCACCTGAAGAAGCTGTCTGGCTGGTACTACCACCCTGAGAGAATTCCATATGTCTCTTCCTTTTGCAAGCAGAAATAATACCAGTAACTGGTGCTGAACTGCCCTGGCCCACACCACTAGATTCCCGTAGGTTCCTCTCTGTAATCAGCGCTTGGTTCACAATCGCGTGTACAATAGGCAACCTGAAAACATTCACCAATGCTCGGATGTCATACCGAAGACCATCCTCAAAATGTCTGGGTCTCAACGTCTCGTCACCCACTCGCACAGGTGCAAAATGCTGAACCTCCATTAAATGAGCAGAATAGCCCATCACCAACATAGCGCCCTGCTGCAAATTTATGAACTCTTGAGCTTTATTTTCCCTCATCATCTCGAGAAACAAGAATTCATAGAAGACTGCCTGAAAATCTTCCCACGCCATGTCCCTATGATGATCTGTCTGGGTGGTAACATCCCACCACCTTTTGGAAGAATCACGCATCATGTAAATCATGAGCTTGACCCTCCGCCCTGGAGGCATCTCCAGATGCTCGAAAATAGTTTGCATCGATCCTAACTACGACTCTGCAGCCTGTGGTCCGCCATCCCCTGAAAACGTAGGCGGATGCTGCTGCTGAAAGATACGCGTCAGCTCGACCATAGATGTGGCAGCCTGCGGTGCTCCCTGAAAGGTCTACATGAACCGCAATAAGCCTTCACAGAACTACGCCTCTACGCCTGTGTCCGGTATAGCAGCTGGCGCCACATCTGGCTCTACTGGAGGATCAATTGGTAGTCCATGGCCCACCATCTCCGGAGTATAATCGCCACCGCTCTCCTGGCGAACAACTCACGGTCGTCTAGGAGGCATGACTCTACATGGTCAAAAGCACGCCTCAGATTCAAGATTATTAAGATCGGTAAGTGAAGGAACCATAAAGAAACAAGAGGAATAAGGATTTCAAAATTGGAAACACAAGACTACACGGCGTGTAAAATGACTACACGGTGTGTACTTGAATTTCCTTCCCCTTCCCGGGTCCTTCTATACGGCTAAGCCACACGAATTCCGTTCAAAAAAACTACACGACATGCATAATATCTACACAGCGTGTATGTTGTTATTTTCCAACTTCCCGTGTCGTCTGTGACACGGCCGACTACTCGGCTTTACACCACACGGTGTGTTACACCCATACACGGCGTGTAAAACACCCTGTTTCCTAGCCACACAGCTAACTCAACACGGTCTGTCTTCAGACAAGACTACACAGCGTGTCCCACAAATACACGGCGTGTTTAGGGAGAGGTGACACCGGCCCGTGTTGTTAGTTACACGACCGAGTCCCCTGGTCACACTACACGACATGTCCATAATTGACACGGCGTGTTCTGTCAAGGAGTTCACCAACCCGTGTTGTTAGTTACACGGCCGGACTATGGGTCAACACTACACGGCGTGTACAAAAACTACACGGCCTGTTTTACCCAATCCCTTCCCTACCTCGTGTCACCGCCCACACGGTTTGTGACACGGGAAGAAACTGCACGGCGTGTACTCAGGATATACGGCATGTACTCAAAAAGTTCATTTTTCTTCCCAAACAGAAGATCATACACAACGTATATGAAGTAATACACGACGTGTATATTGGGTTTCCGGACAGTATGCCTCAGAAACTTCCCAGAACCCAGAAAATACTAAAAACCAACACCTAAGTGTCAAATTCAGATCTGTGAGGGCCCATACTCCCCACGAATCAAAGTTTGACATCTTATCTATGTTATAACCAATAAATAGTCAATGATCCACCAAATTACAGTCAATAGGGGCCCATACTCCCCAAAAACCGAAGTTTTGCGTCCATTCTATATACAAGCTCAAACAAACATACCATATCACAAGGCAGGTATTTATCAAGTAGCTATCACAACAGCATGATTTATTACCACAACAACTATCACAACAACATGCAAATTTCTAATGTACCTACATGGCATGGAAACTATTCATGGAATGTGATATCTAGCATGTGCCTATATGATGAATGAGATGGAATACCCTCATCTCATCGAGTTTCAACTAAATAGAACCCACCGATAAAATATAAACTGCACAATCTCAAAGTGCGTCACCCAATGGTAAAAACATATCAACTCTAAATTGAAAAATCAATAAAATTGCAATCATGAGGTAAATTGGATTTTCCCTATACGCGGGTTAGCTACACCCAGGCACAGCTTATTACCAACTACCGTTCATCATATCCCTGACTACGATGCCAAATAGTAAGTCAAAGAAAAGAAACCCCTCTGATACCACTTTGTAACGTCCCAGACCTAGGATGCCACACAATGGGTGCCCCGATCCTGGTTCACCACGTGACCTCAAGCTCATTTCCCCAAACGCCAGAGGCTACCGACTAGCAGCGAGGGCCCAGGTCTGATAGTGGGGAAACTATGCCCTCATTTGTCAAAGTGTAGCAGAGCAGAATACAAAAATAAACGTACAACGACAGTGGATGCAGTAAACATACACACCTGAAATAAAGTACAACAGTGGATATAACCAACAGTATAGAAGTGATGATGCTACATGTTTCAAGTTCTAAGAAAACATCCAGAACATGTTATAAATCAATCTAGTACAACAAAATACAGAGTACAACAAAACAAGAAAAATAGCTGGCAGCAGCATCGTGAGCCTAGGCTCGGTCCCATGCCCCCCAACTCCTCAGCAACAATCAAGTACCTGTATAGGGACTCTTTCCCCTATCTAAACCTGTAAAAATTTAATCTGTTTGGGCCGAAAAGCGTGACCCAAACAGGGTGTCAGAAATACCTCTTAGTAGGCACCCACCAAAGGCCCGTGCCCAAATGCATGTAAGCATGCAACAATAGTGTGCAGTAATAAAATTCAATAAAGTAAGCAGTACTCAAAAGTAACAACTACTAGTTATATTGCCATTTTTAATATTAATTTAATCCATTTAATATAAGAAATCACCATAGTCCATTTCCAAGTAAACAATCCACGTCCTCAGACAAGTAACCCCTACCCTCAGGTAAGGAGTATCCAAAACAAGAATCCTCCCTCAGGGATAAAAGATTTTTTCCCTCAGGTGTAGGTAGTGTCAACCTCAGGCGTAGAGTCTATCAACCCTAGGCAAGGAAGAAGTTTCCCTCAGGCTGAAAATAACTACAGCCCTCGGGCTAAATAGTGCAGTGCCCACAGGCTAATCACAACAACGCCCTCAAGCTAAGCAGGTAACCGGGCCATGCCCAACATATCAAAATGTATTAAACAAGCAATTCCTCTCAAGGCAATTCTTCAATTACTACCTTTAAGGCATACCCTCGGGTACCTGGCCAAACGTCTAAATAGTGAAACACACCCGGGGGTGGTTCCAGATCCAAGCAATGATCCCAAACAACATTTTATTATCACAATTAAATACCTAATCAATTCTAGATATTAAATATTGCAACGACCTCAGCCACACGACACCCCAACATGGGTTCGTGGCACAAAAATGCACAAAACACACAGTAGTTGGAAAACTAAACACCAAGCCACCCACCTTATACGCCAACGAGCATTATACCCGAACACCGACTCCTGAAACGCCCAAGAATGGCATAGATCTGACGAAAAACAAAACCCATTCAAATGTAAATAACTTACGTTAGGAGAATATTTGGTAAGAATGGTACCAGGAGAGGAGAGGGCTTACCCATGCGGTTCTAACGAGATCGTCCGAAGCCGAAACAGATTTCAGACGAACGCCTGATGGATCTTCAAAGATCCAGCCTCTTCCTTTGGCTCCAAAACGACTCAAGAGTCTCCTCTGCCAAATGAGGAGGCTACTGCCTCTTTTAAGCTGAAAAAAGAAAGTACACAACGTGTACTTCTGAGTACACGGCATGTACTTCTTTCATTTAACTGTTCATTTGGCGGCACTGCCACACTGTTCATCCATCGACATGAGTACACGACATGTACTCCCAAGTACACGGCGTGTACTGTCGCCCAGCTGGAGGCGACTCCACCACCTTACCATTCAAGCCTGCCGACTGACTACACAGTGTGTAAGGTACCACTACACGATGTGTAGTCGGTTCATACACCCTTCGTTGCCAACATGGCTACATGCCCCGTGTACTCATCCCAACACGACCAAAAGTACACGGCATGTTTATAAAGTACACGACATGTAGTTCCAAAATTTAGGATTTTTCCCCATTTTCCATATTTTCTCAAAACACTTAAGGAAAAGGAAAAAGAAGAAGCCCGTACCTCTAAAATAAGAACCGAGTTCTTACATAAAACAAATACCATGATGTAGGGAATCGTTTTAGCTTTCAAATTAATATTTATAGTTGAAGAGATAACTTTTGTAACCCCAAGTAAAAATTTATTTACTAAAAGATATATGTTTAGTTCATTTTTGTCTTTACTTTAAATTAATTAATATAATGTGTCATTATCACTCTTAAGTGCCTCCAAGGGGTCCAAAAATAGACTTAAGGATGACCATGGTCGGAAATGTATCAATTAATAGGATTATAACATATTTTAGGGCAATTTATTATTATTATAATATTATATTTACCTTGAATTACCCTATTTACTTTTAACCGTGGTAAATAAAAGTCAACAGTTACTATTCACCAAAAAAATATTTTAATCCTATTGAACCACATTTTAATTAATGATAACAACCGTGTATATCATATTTTCAAAATTAAATTCACCTAAGCCGTAAAATTTCATTTAAATTAAAATGTTTGTTTTTTAACTATAACTCAGTTTATTCACTATTCATAAAAAATTAAAGGTTTTCAGAAAAATACCAAAAATTCAGCCTAAGATATATTTGATATTCCAAATTAAAAAATTATGTCTATTTTATGAAATTAAAAACATTGAAGTTGCATTAATTAATTTGAAATTAATTCGTGCTGTCAAAACAAAAAGCGTGTTTTAAGAAATAATAACTATCAAAAGATTGACACTTGTTTATGCCCATTTTCAAAGTAAAATTACTTCTGATGACTAATATTGGATTAAATGGTAAATATATAATCTAATAACACTTTAAAACCATTTAAAAATATAGTCTAACCATATAAACATATTTTATTAAAAGTATGTTTTGAATTAAAATTCAGTATTTTCACTATTTATTAAAAATTGAATTTTATTAGAAAAATACCAAAATTTTACCCAATGTAAAATTTTATGTCCTGATTCTAAAAGAGAATTTTATTTTTTCAAATAGAACATATAAAAGTGACCAAAACCATATTTAATGAGGATTATTCATCAAAAGGCGGTAAATCAAACTTTTAATGACTATTAGAGTATTTATGCTTAAAATTATATTTATTCACATTTTAGGACTCTAAATTTTATTTGATAAACGTAAAAACATTTAAAAAACTTATATAATCATATTTTAATTAGTCATATTCATTTATTCCAATACAAAAACTATGTGTTAACTACTATTTAAAATCATCATATACTATATTATGAGGAGGGTAAACACTAATACATACTTGTTCATGTTATCTTAAACTCATTTGATTTATCTAAAAAAACTATGAATCTTTACAATATTCTAACCATTTTGGTTATGAAAATTATGCTTAAATAATATCCTAACCTCTAAATTTATCTAAACCGACCTTTGATACCAACTATAGGGACCTGGTCTTAAACATTACATAATATTGAATTAAGTCAATAATTCACATTGAGGATATTTTCAAGTTTATATTTTTAGATAATTAGGCCATAAATATTACATTACATCTCAAAAATTACAATATAGACACCTCTACTCAGAATAAAATAAAAATTCTTAAATGAAAACAATAATTCTTTTATTGATATAAATCTTCTTGAGTTCTTCCTTTCTCTTACCCTACCTTTTACCCTATGAAAAAATTTTCAAAAACCCAGGATGAGAATTAAAAGCATAGTAATGTTTATAAAATAAATAAACAAAACATTTTTTCATTAATACATACAAAATACAAGCTCTTTAACATACCTCATGAAATGATAAGATTTATTAATAACACATAGAAATCATAAATCAAAAAGGCCACTTGTGGAATCCATATCAAACATACATAATAGCTTTTATAGCTACGTAGGGAGTTACATTTGTAATAACCAGCATAGTATATTCCCTAAACCTCTTAGGAAAAACTTTAATGTTTACCTCTGTCACTTTACCCAATGCATTGGAGAGATATCCCAAACTCACCCACCCCAAGTTTATCACAGAACTTCCCGTATACGTAAACAATGCCCAATAATTATACCATATTCATAACACATAAAACAAGCATAAAGGAAAGATAACATTTCAACATTGAAATCACAATATATAATTTCAAGATATTGGCATAATCAATGCTTTATCAAATCATTTTCAAAACAATTTAAAACATTTAATAAATTGATTTTGAAATCAATGTGTCCCATACCACTTTGAATCTTTGGAAATAAATTTTAATTTCAAAACTTCATGTCCATATAAATAAATCCTTCAAACAATTTTTAATACATGGACATTAATGTGAATGATTTAGAAAAATAAATCTTTAAAACATTTAAACCGATATTTTAGTTAAAGAGTACATAACCAAATGAGAGACACATGAATAAAAATAATTGTATAATAACATTAATAAAAGATTATAATATAATTATAATGATATAAAATGTCAATTGGAAGTATATACACCATATAAAAGTTAATTGGCGTATAACAACAAAGAAGTCTAAATGGAATGTAAATTGAGATGAAATCCCTTATAAATATCGTATTATTAAGTTAAGGAAAAATCAATGACATAATTATGTGTGAAAAATATATATACACTAAATATGATTGGATATTCAGTCAAAATCAATCAAATGAAATTCACACATATTCTTTTAAAAACAACACTAATAACTTGGTTGTTTAACTCAGCGAATGGAAATTAGGATAAGAGTACTCTTATCAAGTTCATATCGATGACTTGAGAATTTATCAATGGAGTGATTATGTGTATAAAAAGTATACCCACAGAAAGGGGAGTGGAAATTACTACATAAATAAATAAATAGTGATTTCACACATAATCTTGGAATAATATAATCAATGAAGTTTGTGTAAAACCCAATGAGTGGAAATTGAAATTAGAAATTCCATTACTGATTTGGTAACTTACGAATCATACACCCCATGAAAGAAGGATCATAAAATGAAGTTGTAAATACCCATAAATTAATTTATATTACAAAAAAATAAAATCATGGGAATTAAATACATCACAAAAAAGGAAATAGTGGCAAATATTGATTGAATCTCACGAGAATAAAAATGTGAGAAGAAAACCCCTTACCTCATGTCCGACTTGACCTGTTCATTCTTTAATATCCTAAATAATAAACTAATGATAATTTATAATTTCTTAAGAACATTTTTCAAGTTTATTATTCCTTTAATATCACTTATTACCATGTTATAAACATTATGCAATCATTTAAGTTAATAATGGTCATTTTGTCGTTATTTGGTACTTGAGTCAAAAATGAACTTGTTATAATTACAAATTGTCCATGCGGTCAAAAGTATATTTTGTACAGAATCATATTCATGATTTAAATATCATATATATCATATATATAAAGTATATATATATAATAGTACATGACATTTGGAGATAAGAAATGAAATGCACTGTTCATAGAGACGGTAAGTCGTACATATGCATGAACGCTACATTCATTTCTATTTCATATTTAATGGAATGAAAACATAATGATACATCGGTATATTATAATTACATTATAATATAATATGATATATATTTTACATAATTTCATTAATTCCATCCTTTTTACGTTTCATGTATGTCATGAACAAATCAAATCCCCTTGAGGGGCGGTATTCCGTACTTCCTCAAATGAAATTATCGTGTTTACACATATTGGAAAGCATAAAGGTATGTTTGTAAATAAAAATTAAATAATAATAGAGAAAACATAAAAATAATATATATCATATATATATACAGTTCCATTATAATGGCCACTGTGAGAGGTGGTTGGAGAAGATTGAACCATCATCGTTTCGTGAGGCAGTAGTTCGCTATCCACAGAAATAGTCTGTTCTTTACCCATTAGACGGAGGTGTGTGTAGGTGTAGTTAGAATCATAATCATAAAAACATCATATTATATTGAGGATAATGTTGTTATTATAATGGAAAGGAATAAAAAGAGTTTATAGTGAAAGAGAAGTAAAATAAAAGAAAAGAACTTAAGAGAAGACATTACCTTTAAATCAGGTAACTCCCTTTGGTTTGAACCAAAAGGATTTTTTGAAGTGCCTTATGGATAAGGTAAGGATTATAGGTGGAAGAGAGGGATCTTGAAATATTATTTGGGCAGATTTTGGACGATCCAAGGGGCTTGAGAGGTGTACGTAATTGGTTAGAGGTGAGGTCATTTTATAAGGGGGATGAAGGGCTTTTTAGGAAAGTTTGAAAATATTATTTTATTATATAATGATTTTCGGTTTCTAAAGGTCCAAAACTTATTAAAGTCAAACATAATATGACTCTTGTTTGAAATAAAATCATCCAATAAGAATTTTACTGGTTTTTTATATTGTTTTAATTTTTATAATCTTTTTTATTTAAATCATTGATTAATGAGGTAAACACTGCATCATTATTATTTCATAAATAATTTTATTTTTTTGGTGTCCAAAAATTATAAAAAAATATCATGATGTAGGAAATATTTTTATCTTTAAAAATAATATTTATATTCTAAGAGATCGCTTATATAACCCCATATAACAATTGATTTACTAAAGGATATATGTTTATGTCATTATTGTCTTCACTTCAAATTAATTCATATAAAGTGTCACTATCACTCTATAGTGGATTCATGGGGTCCCAAAAAAGACCCATGTATATCCATTGGTATAAATGTATAAAAAAAGGATTAGGACACATGTTAGGATAATTTAATATTATTATATTATTATTTTTACTTTAAATTACCCTATTTACCTTTAACCGTGATAAATAAGTCCAAAGTTACTATTCACCAAAAAATATTTTAATCTTACTGAACCACATTTTACTTAAAAATAACAACCATGTATTTCATATTTTCTAAATTCAATTCATAGAAGCAGTAATGTTTCATTTAAACAAAAAATTTGGGTTTTTAACTACCACTTAGTGTTTTCACTATTCATAAAAAATCAAAGGTTTTCAGAAAAATACCAAAAATTCAGTGTAATATATATTTGATATTATGAATTACAAAATGAAGTCTATTTTACCAAATAAAAATCAAATAATTTGAATTAATTAATTTAAAATTAATTCCCGTTGTTAAAACAAAAAGTGTGTTTTTAAGAAATAATAACTATAAAACGATTGACACCTGTTTATGCCCAATTTCAAAGTGAAATTACTTCTGATGATCAATACTAGATTAAATGGTAAATGTATAATCTAATAACACTTTAAAACCATTTAATAATGTAATATAAGCATATAAACAAATTATATTAAAGGGAATTTTTGAATTAAAATACAGTATTTTCACTATTTATTAAAAATTGAATTTTATCAGAAAAATATAAAAATGTTACCCAAAGTAAATTTTGATTTCATGATTCTAAAGAAGAATTTTATTTTTTCAAATAGAACATATAGAATTGACCAAAAATATATTTAATGAGGATTCTTCATCAAAAGGTAGTAAATCAACCTTTTAATGACTATTAGAGTATTTATGCTTAAAATTATATTCATTCACATTTTAAGCCTCTAAATTTTATTGGATAAATGTAAAAACATTTAAAAAATATATATAATCATATTTTAGTTAGTCATATTCATTTATTCCAATACAACAACTATGTGTTAACTACTATTTAAAATTATTAAATTATTATATTATGTTTCAGTATAACTCAATGTTGTGTGCATCGTAAGCTTTCAAAAAAAAAAGAACTCGTTGTTGTGTATCGGGTACTCCATCTAACATAACATCCCCTTTAAAGTAAAATTAATACTTAATTCACAAATATTAATAAATATGAAAATTTTATATCCTTTATTTACCTGGTATGTTACATCAATAATGGCTTCAAAATGATTTTTTTCAAGGCTAAGGTGGGGCTGGGTCGAAAACCACTCAACCAATAGGTTTTAGACTGGTTTATGTCACCATATTAACCTTATCTTTTGGATTTAACTCTTTTTTAAATAGTATAACTTTCACCATGTATTCTTGTATTATTATAATAAATGGTTAATAAACATACTATAAAATGCCAAGTGAACAAAAAGTGGTTAATTATTTACATATATAACCTTATCTAAGTCCTTTGGCTGAACCATATATGTTTAGGAATATTATATCAATTAATAATATAGTATTTGTTTTAAAAACATATTTTTGTCAATTTTTACATTATTTAGCATTTGGTTTTTGTGAATGTCAAAAAAACATGATTACTTTGAAAAATATAAATTAAATAATTCCTAACATGTGATATCAACCTAGAGAATTTTTTGAATCCATAAAAAGTTTCAATATACATTTATTTTGATATTTATAATATCAATTATTTTAACCATTCATTAATAATGTTATTACTACATCATCATTGTGTGATAAGTAAATTTAATTATTTAATGTATTAAAATTGTAAATAAAATACCATTATGTAGGAAATATTTTTATATTTATAATGAATATTTATAGTCTAATTTAACCTATGTATAACTCTATATTTAAAATTTTTTATTTATGAAAATTTGTATTTAACACCTTTAACTATTCTTTAAATAAAATAACGGTAATTTTCTTAATCTGATCCAAGTAGATCAAAGAGGATCATATTTTATTTCTAAAGATTATTTTGGTTGAAATACACTTATTCAATTGAATTAGGACATGTGTTAGGGTAATTATAATATCATTTTTACATTTAATTACCCTATTTACTTTTAATCGTGGTAGATAAAATTCAAAAGTTACTATTCAAAAAAAATTATTTTCATCTTATTGAACGACATTTTAAATAATGATATCAATAGTGTCTCTCAGATTTTGGAAATTCAATTCACATAAGTGGTAATGTTACGATTTATACATATTTACTAGCGCGCTTAAAATGTGGGTAAAAGATGTAAAAAAGTTAAATAAAATTTTATACATCTAATATTATTATAAAATGACTCAATAAGTTACATTGAAATAATATAGTTATTATGTATCTTTTTTGAATTTTTAAAAATTAAATAAAATAAATAATTATTTAAATAAAATGTCGGTTTTAAACAACAACGCGATGTTTTTCACTATTCATAAAAATTGAATATTTTCAGGAAAACACTAAAAATTCACCCATAGATAATTTTGAAATTCCAAATTTAAAAATGATTTCTATATTACCAAATTCAAAACATAGGAGTTTCAATCATTAATATAAATTAATTCCCGTTGTCAATACCTGAAAGCGGGTTCTTGAAAAGTAAAAACTATCAAAAGATTAATATTTGTTTCTGTCCAATTTATATGTGAAATTATTTCCAATGACCAATATTGGATTAAATGATAAATATAATCTAATATTAATTCAAATCCATTGAAATGTAATATTTTTCACTATAAATTATTTTGATTATAAAAGTTGTTTTCAATTAATATGTAGTATCTTTCATTATTCATCAAAATATGAAAGTTTTTAGAATAACTCAAAAAATTTATCCAAACTAAAATTTTATGTCCCTATTCTAAAGGAAAATTTATTTTGTCAAGTTGAATATATAATACTGTCAAATATTGGATTTAAAAAGGGTTCTCCATTAAAAGGTGGTAAAATTGCATTTTTTGAAAAATACTTATTTTATCTGAAAAATTGATTTGTTCCTATATTATTTCTAAGAAACACATAATATGGATGTTAAAATTATATGGAGTATATAAAATTCAAAATGCAGTTAATACTATTCATAACTACTTTTTGAATGACTAGTTTGGTAGGTCGTGGTGTACTTAAACTCGGGTTGCGTGTATCACAAGCTATTGAATTACTTTAATGAGATAGCATACTATGAAATCCTTGGGTGTTATAAGAATAATTGAGAAATGATAAAAATGAATAAAGACTATAGCATTACAGATTCAAGGATACAAACTGCATTCGAATTAGAGGTCTGACAAAGAAGGGATATGAAATCCGAGAATATGCACAAAAGAGAGCTCCCATGTTTTCCATTTTTTGTGAAATTAAGAAGGGAGAAAGGGTTTTAAGTAGAGAACAAATTAGGGAAAAATTGTTGTTTTACCTAAAAAACCAGTTCACACTGTTTAAACATATGGTTTTCAGACCATGCGTCAAGTCACACGGTTTACTACATGATAAAGGGGAGCTCACTCGGTTTAACTACATGGTTCATAAACCATGTGAAAAACATTAGAAGTGGATCTATAAAAATATGATAAAATTGAAGACCATGTCACACAACCGTGCTACTCCTACCATGTGGTTTCCTTAAACTATGTGGCCTGTAGGCCCCAACAGTCCATCTTGGCACGATTTAGTAAAACTGTGTGGCCTACGACCCATGGATTACACTAATCTTATGCCAGGATAAAAACACCCAAACATTGGGTTTTGAGCCCCGAACTAGCTCTAAACACCCTTGAGACCTTCAGGAATCCTATGGGTACTCATATAAGTCAATTTTTTAACAATTAAACTGAGAAAAGATGGAAAAAATAATCATTACATCAATGAAGAACTAGGTTATTAAATACTTTATCCCCTTAATTAAATTTTCCCCCAAATTTCCCTTCCAACGATGGTGAAGAAATATCTGAGAACAACTCTGGTTACTACGATAATACATCATCTCCCTCTACCAATTATCATCCTTCACTCGGTCGTGCTACTACATCACTTGTACTAACAGAATGGACCAGCCTCAGAGAAACATCATTCTACTATCCAAAATTCATATATGACGCTCCTCAAAGGATGCATCAGCTAGTAACTAATCCTCCTCAAGATGAAAAGCATTATACTAGTCGACATGGTAATGTCGCAACTGAGAAATGTGCAAGACGTCATGTGTCGCCTGATACCTCTATGTTTACTACAACCGATAGGCTACCTTCCTAACCCTCTATAGAATTGTGAATGGACCGACGTATCTTTATGAATGATTACCCTATCTCCTTATCCTCTTATGTCCCAACCTCAGTGAAACACATTGGATAACACGATTCTAACCATGAACTCTAGAGGTCATCTGTGGAGATCAGTGTAATATTTATGATGATGTTTCAAAGTAGCCATATGCTTTTGAATCAACTGAACTAGTTATGTGGTCTTCCAGACAAGATGAGTTCCAGCATAGCTGCCTCTCCTGCCTCTAGAAAACATAGGGGTGATCAGCTTGAACTACTGTAAAAAGACTAATATGGAACCATCTGAATGGTATCCTAAAATATACTATTTTAGGAGAAATCAACTAGGGTTATATAACTCTCCAAATATACCATGAAATCTAAGATGCATTCTTGGAACATGTCCTCATGCGACTAAATCATTCCCTTGGACTGGACACCTATCCGGGGGTGGTTTTCCATGCTCATAAGAACCTGTGTAACTAAGACCACTATAACAATTTCCAGAATCGAGAAGTAAAATGGGCATCCATATCTAAAATTAATGAATGCGGAACCCCATGTTGTCGAACAATATCTTGGATGTAAAACCTCTCAATCTCATCAACACTGAAGGTTTCCTTGATTGGAAAGAAATGTGCTACCTTCATGATCCATTCAGCAACAACCCATACAACATATTTACCATGAGGAAACCTCAACAAAACTATAATTAAATTCATTGTGACATCATTCTATTTTCACTCATGCATGGGTAGTTACTTTAAAATTATATCCAGTTTCTAGTGTTCCACCTTAATCTGTTGACTGGTAGAACATCTCAAGAAAAAACCAACTACATCTATTTTCATTCATGGAAACCAATATTAACGATTTAAATCTTGATTCATCTTGGTGACACTAGGGTTTAATTACCAAGTTAAAGAATGAAAATCCTGCAACAGCTCCTCGTTCATGTATGTAGAGACCCACACACGACCATGTACTAACTGAACTTCATCCTCGCCAACAGTCCAACCAAGAGAAGTGCCCTCACCTTCCACACTCTCCTGTAGAACTATGCCTTCCAAATCAGATAGTTTACTCATCCTTACTCGGTCTAGTAGATTAGAGGTAACAAAAAAGGATGATAGAAATGTCTTCCCTTGACTACCATGATCCTCCAGGTTCATCTCAAATAACAATTCCTTAATTTCCCACTCGCTACTATCATGTTGTGCTTCATATTATTAAGTCCTCTTGCTCTGTGCATCTGCAACTACATTTCCCTTACCAGGTTTGTAGGCATGCTTGATGTCAAAAGACTAAATGTATTCCACCCACCATCACTACCTATGATTTAGACCACACTCTATAAATATACTTCTGAATATTTTGTGGTTTGTAAACCCCACAAATTCTCTCCAAATAAGTAATATCTCCAACAATGCAATGAGTTAACAATTGTAGAAAACTCAAGAACTTGCATGTAATAATTCCTTTCATGTGGCCTCAACTAACGAGACCCATATGAAACGAATCAATCCCCTTGTACATGAACTTCTCCTAGCCCAATACCTTATTCATAGAATTATATAGTTAATCTCCTTTCTGGCTCTTACAAAATCAGTATCAGTGCTGAATTCAATCTCCCTTTCATCTCCTAAAAGGTTGTATTATAAGAATATTTCAATACTTATTTCACACCCATCTTAGTCAGGCCTGTAGATGGCGCTACTAAGCATAAAAAATCATGTATTAAATGTCATTAGTCACCATCCATCCATAAGAAACTCCGTACCTAAAATACATTATTGGGATACTCCCAATAAACTAATGCTCTCACCATCCCAGGGTCAAATGATAATCCACTTTGAGATAATGTGACCCAATAAGTTAATCATATCTATCCAGAAGTGTCACTTTGTGATATTAGAATATAAATGATTCTCTATATGTTTATTCAAAATGATCTCAAGATGTTTGTCATGATCATGTAAATTATGAGAATACACCAACATATCATCCATGAAAACAATATAAAACTTGTCAAGATAAGGATGAAACACACGGTTCATTAGTTCCTTGAACACTACTAGCGCATTCGTGAGATAGAACGGCATAACCAAATACTCATATAGACCACACCAACATCGAAAGGCTGTGTGAGGTATGTCTGATGGTATAAAATGAACATGATGATAATCAAATCATAAATCCTACTTTGAGAAGACCCTATCTCATAGGTTTTAGTCAAAGAGATAATATATCCAAGGTAGAGGATACCAGTTCTTAATTTTCAACTGGTTTAATTTCTGATAATCTACGCATAACATGAGGGTACCTTCTACCTTTTTCTCAAAAGGACCGGAAAACCCCATGAAGATGTATTGGGTCAGATGAAACCCTTGGCCTTTAAATCCACTGGCTACCTCTTGAGCTATTGCAACTCTATAGTAGCCATCCTGTAAGGATGAATGGATACTAGTGAAGCTCATGGAACAAGCTAGAAAAAGAACTCTACATTTATCACCGTAGGTAACCCTAAAATGTAGTCTGGGAAAAAGTCCCGAAAATGATCAACTACTAGTGAAAAATTTGTCCAATGTGTTCCCTAATAATCCTGATATAAACTCAAAATTCGGGATATCATCTCTCCTAGCCCGAGATTCTCAAGTCCATCTCATCAATTTTGGACATCCCATTGACCGTAGTGAATGAGCTCTCTACCCTATGGTGACATGAAACTCACCCTACGGTGATAGAAGTCAGAAAAGTCTCAAAATGGAACCGACCAATACATCCCAATAAGGACATTAAAATTAGTCATCTTGATGATGTAGAGGTCCCATAAGAAGTGAAACCCACCAATCACAAGGGTCACTCCCTACATTGATGCACACCTTCCATCATGATCCCCAACAGAGTGTCTAGTTCCATAACCTCATTAGAAGACTGTATAACAACCACAAACTCTCTACCACACACACAGATATGAAATTATGTGAAGCACTTATATCAAAACTTACATAAGTTAAATTGGAGTCTACTAGAATAGTACCTATGATAGTAGAAAGTCTGGGATCCTACACCTACTGGGTCTGTTGCACTGCATATTCTTGGCCTATACCATGACAATGGGACACTACCTAGTTACACTAAGCTAATACACCACATTATCACTGTGAATCTAGGGTCTGGCTACCATGGTCATGACCATCACCTTGGCCAGAACAGCAAGCTGTACCCCAGTTCCCTTTCTCGTGAGAACTTATTGTCTCTTCTCATAAACGTGGAGTCATTGTAGACCCTCTCTCACTGGTATATGGTCGAAATATCATGGATAAATGTTGTAGATGGCCCATCTGGCTAAAATATTGTCACTCAACAGTGTCCTTCGTATGATAAGGTCTCGTATTTCATTTCCTATGACATTGGTAGCACCTCACTTGGATATCTAATGTGATATTTTAACTGCCATTATCACAACATGTAATCTATAAATGATTCTACCTACTACCGATCGATGCAGTACTAGACTTAGGTGTCGAACCTCCATGTCTTGCACATCTAGATTCCCTCAAGTTATACTTCGTTCTATGTTCTTGATTCACAATTATAAAAATTGTAGTCAACCAAAAGACATTTACATATGATCATATGTCAAACCTAATACCATCCACAAATTTCCTAGATTTTGATAACTGATCACCCATCAGAATACATGTGAAGTCTTGGAGATGAGTAAAATGGGTCGAGTATTCCATTACTGCTAACACGCCCTACCCTAGATATTAGAACTCATGAGCTCAATCAACCCTCAATTTCACGAGATAGAAATAATCATTGAATTCCATATGAAACTACATCTAGTACATATCTCGATGACGATCAGTCTTTGTGATAACATCCCCCAATCTCTTGGAGGAATCACATAGTATGTACGTAGTGAGTTTTACCCTCCTCTAAGTAGGAATTTATATGTGATCGAAGATATATAGCATGGCCTCAATCCATGACTATAAATCATGTGTTCCTCCATCCCACAAACATCTAGGTTGATGTGGATGATGAAACTCAAGCATAAACTATTCCATAGTTGGGGTAGGTCGTGGTGATCTCTAAATGGTCTTTCTGAAATTCATAAACCCATCACAGAACTGTGCCTCATCAACTATGTCTGATACAACTCTTCATGATACAACTTGCATGACTGAGGATCCACTGGTAACAGTAGTCCTACCAACTCTAAGTTATGATAATCACTACCCTCTTAGCATAGAACTAGAGTTCATCATGGTGGCATGACTCTACAATGGAAAAAAATGCCTCAGTTGAAGATCATTATCATTGTCTGTAGCTCAAAAGCATAGATACCAAAATAGGATAAGTGAAAACATTCTTCTACAATAACTCACCCCTCTTCCTACCCCATGGTCCAGTTAGAGGTGTCAAACAAATGAGATTAATTAACAAAATACCACTACTAAGACCAGGTCTATTCATTTTATCTATCACAACCCATTACAATTTCAATTGCTTTTATATTCATTTGATTTGAATCGAATTTCACAATCAAATTCATTGAATTTATAATCATTTCATTTTTATCATATCAGTTTTAGAAGGGTAAATTAGTGGTATGAAGAATTCCAATATGTGGGGTCTCAAACTCTCTAATAATCAAATCTTGGTATCCACTTTTGGAACATCATAAAACATTTCAATTTGAGGTTGAATCATGATCCACAAAATTAAAATCCATGAGGGCCCATACACATCAGGGACCCAATATTTGAATCTATATTTTTTTCACCACAACATATACCAATACATCTATCACAATAGTAGGAATATGTATCACAACACCTACCACAACAACATGAAATCAGTAATGCATCCTAAATGGCATGGAATAATGCTTGGAGGGTGAAATCCAGATGGTAAATATATGATTCTTGAGATTGAATAACCTCATATCATTGGGTTACAACACAATATAACCCAAAATCATATCAACAATACTAGCACAATTAATGTGTGTGACCAATGGTGAAATCAAAACTACTGTAATAGTCAAAATCAAGAAAATAGTAATTTAATTCTAGGCGATTTGTTTTTTCCCAATATGCAGGTTAGATATGCCTAGGTACAACTCATTATAGTATTCTTCTCCAATTATATATCATTATATTGTATCCAAATAGTAAAGAAATCCCTGAAAAGAAAAATCTCTGACACCTCTTTGTAACTTCCCAAACCTAAATGCCACTAAATGGTGCCTTGAGCCTAGTGGGTCACATGGTATCAAGTGCATATCCCAAAATTCAAGAGGCTACCCACCAGTAGTGGGGGCTAGGTGTGATAGTGGGGAGACTATTCCATCATTACTTTAGTTTAACACATCCAAATTCAATAACAGTTTAATATAGGAAGCAATAACCCATACAACAGAAGTAATCAGTTAAAGACTAATAATATAAATAAACCAAAAGTCACAACATATAAAAGATGACGATACTTGTAAAATGTTTCTAATTAATTAGCCAAAATAGGTACATGATTGTCATATACAATAAAATTAACAAAATTCAAAAATGGCCAAAAAAATCTCAATAGCATCAGAAGTCTTAGCTAGTTCCCATGCTCTCATGATCTAAAGATACATATAAAGTACCTATAGAAGGTAACTTTAACTTCTCATTACCATGAATTATATAATATTTTTTATCCCCAAAATATGACCCAAAAAGGGTGTGAGAATAAATACCTATACAAAATCACCCATGGTCTATGCCAATAAGTGAGAGAATATATATTCCAGGCAGTGTGCAATAAAAAACATTAAGAAAAGGGGAACTCAAAAGGTAAACATCCAACATGATATGGTATCCATTTACATTAACTTTCCAATTCAATTTTATGGAGTTTATAAGTGTCAAGATCTGTCTCAAGCCTGACATCCTCTATATAATAGATTGCAAAATAGATTCCTAATAAGGATATCTAAACAAGTACAAGTTAAAATCAAGTCAAAGCTTGCACTCTATACTGGATGACACGTCATAAGTCATTTCAATATTCATTTGCTTCAGAACCTAACACATTTTCAGCATTCCTAATATCAAATTCATGTATCACTACAGGTTCAATATCAATCAACACACTATAATACCATCACTCACAAACCTCTTCGGAACCCCGTATAGCTCTTGGTGAGGTAAAACATCCATGTCATATGAGTCCTTCCTTGGCAGTCCTCTAAAGAAACCACATGTATCTCTCATGAAATGTAACTAATTACCTTTGAGTCGATCCTTGGAAATCCATTGGATTCCATATATCACTCATCGTATATGTCATGTATCTATGATATTGTCCATGAAATATCTAATTTGGATCAATGTATCACTCATGAAAACATCATATTAACCATAGAGCCCATCCATGGCATCTAAAGGTGGATCCATCTATCACTCAAGGTATGAAAGTCAATAGTCACATGATTCTTTCCATGGAATTCTAATGTGAATATATGTTTTACTCATGTATATTTTCATTTACCCATTTCAATTCCATTTACCAATTTCATTCAACATTCCAAGGTCAAAACCAAGAGAATCTAATATCAAAATCTCTTCAAAAGGCGTATCATTCCTTGGCCAATCTCAAAGGGCTTGTCCTTTCATTTACTATTGTGGGAATAATTCATTTAACAAGAAACAAATTTATAATAGACTAATACATGGCTTTAAAATCATTTGAATCATGTGGGCATATCATATTAATGATCTTCCCATGATTATCCAAACACTTACATAGCATGATCTAAAAATATCTCACAAGGGCTAACGATTCAAGGGCTATCCAGATAATCACATAGCCTTTTAAAAAAAATAAGAAGCCTAACTAGCCTATAAATATATCACATGTATTATTTATAATATAACTCACATGGGTAATTCCATAAATAGATAAATTCAATCCATATCCTTCATTTTACTCACTTGGGTCAGGCATTGCGAAGACAACATGCTTAAACAAGCAATAGAACACAAGGGGCAAGGAGAAAGTCAACCATCCCATTCCCTTTTATCAATTCTACTGTAATCTATAAACATTGAAATTCCATTAACAATCAATTCATTTTGTTAACAATCCATGAAAGGGGGAATAGGCACACCTAAAGGGTTTTTCAAGGCATAAATCCATACAGGTTCGATCAAGGACCCTCACCCATGGGGTGGTCCTTATCAAGGTTTAAAACATATAAAATTCACAATTCTACCTACTCATTTACCTAATCCATGATAGGTAACAATAGGGTTCAATTTAAATTTAAGTTGATGCCCTAAACATGGGTGCATTACACTCTGACATATATAAATGATCTGACATTCAATGAGAACCATATGACCACATTCCATAGGCTCATTCTATATAGCTCATTGATTATCAATATCTTATTCATCATGGTTTGGAAGAAATATTAAGAACATATGAAGAATAGGAAATAGGGCATACGACCTTAAATCCAAAAAAACAGTTGATATATACAAGAATCGAGAAAGGCTATAAAGGATTCTAGGACCTACCATTATAGATACAAGGAGATGAACTATGTTTGAATTAGATGTTATATGGAGAAGTGATATGAAATCCTAGAATAGTCTCAAATGAGAGATCCCACATTTTCCCATTGTTGTGCAATGAATAAGGGAGAAATGGTTTTAATTTATAAATCATTCTAGGTTGAAAATCAACATTTTACGCACAGAAAAAATAGGTCGCACGGTTTAGGCACACAGTTTTTCAAACCCTGCACCAAGTTGCATGGTCTAATATAGGAGAAAGGGAACTCACATGGTTTACCCAAGCGATTTAAAAACCATGTGAAAAATCTATGAAGGTCCTCTGTCAAAATCTACTAAAATTGCAGACCATGTTGCATAGGTGTGCACCCTCTCTTGTGAAATTTCAACAACCATATGGTTATTTGGCACCTACTGTCCAGCCTTGCACAATTGTTTCAAACCATGTGGCCTTCTATAACTGATTTTCACTAACTACGCACTATGTTAAATACACCAATGCTTTGGGTTCCGGGCTCCGAACCAGCCCCAAACACTCCTTAGACCTTAATGACCCATATATCCACTAATATAAGTGTATAGTTAAGTAATTAAACTATGAAAAGATAAACCTAGCGTAATATAATTCTTGATAAGCCAAGTTAGTTAATTTTTATGGAGATACTCATACTCATGGCCACTGGCCCCACAACTGAGTATCTCTCTTCATATTATGACCTATGCATGTAGAAAAATCCATGATACTAGTTCCTGGTGCCTCTATTGATCCTACCATAGTTACCTAAGCCCAACACGGTCCATGGATCCTAGATATACATGATAAATTCTTGTAGTACTTTTCAAGATTCCCCATCTGACCACATGTCTAGCACTCGTTTGGAGACCACTCACACTATGTCCGAATATTCCTCAGTTACCCACACATGAATCATACCATCAATGAACCAATCCTCACTAGCCTACTAAAATATCTTTCCTATCTTTCCTACTATTATTATATATAGAATCATGTCCAGAAACTCTAGAAATCATTACTAATCTAACAAGACACCACCAACTAGCTCGAATATGACTTGTCCACCAGTTTTCCCTTATAAATCTACACATGATTCACCACATTTGAGAATGATATCCGTATGATGATATTTACATGAACTCTAATATGTGTCACAATCAATCGTTAAATCACCTCACCCACATTATGTCATCACCCAAAATAGTAGGTTCATAGAATTAAAAGTCTATGAACTTTTTGATACAGTCAATAATGGATGTATCTTGCTATAGTAGGGCCACAAAATCATAGAATCGATCCACCCTCAGTTTCTCCAAGAATAAGTTCTCTTGTATCCTAGACTTTAAATCCTTCAAATCCAGTCCCTCATTCCTATCTTCGTACACATGTACATCCCACCAGAACTTTATTAGTCCTCTGAATTTGTACATATCCTATTTCACCCTCCAACACTGGGGGTGTCTCATGTTGGTCAAAATCATCTAAATAGACTCATTTTAGTTATATATTACCTACAGGCCCCCTAACCTTGAAATAATAGTGGGTAATGAGACTGGAACTCTCAAATAGAAAACACCATAGATGGATCGACTCCTTGATCTCCTTGATCAATACCACGTATAACATATACCATTCTTTCCCTGAGCCTCTAATCTGACCATGGCTCATGATCTTCCATCTTCATTGGCCATCATGTCGGTACCAGAGACTATACCTATGGACCAAGATAATCTATAACCTCAGGGGCCATATCCATACCTTTAGAGAACTCATATAGTGCATTATCTAGCAACACCATACCTCCTCCCTCCCGATGCTCCACCAAAATCCATCCAGGTTCCATATCATTGAAGGATAAACAAGATGGTCAAACTTCTATATCTCACTATTGTATGTTCATAAAATGAAAATCTCAATCCTACCATAATGTCTCATGGAAGATATGATAAATTAACCTGGACTTGGAATCCTTCCCATCCAATCCCTCATTCCTACAAGCCTATAATTGTATATCCCTTCGGCAATTTTTCAATCCTCTAAGCATGTACATAGCCAGTTTCACCCTCCATCCTAGGGGAGTCTCAAGAATTTCAAAAACCATCTACATGAACTTGATCCAATTCTATGCATTCAATGGTATACCCTCACCCTAAAATAATGGTGGGTTCTAATACTATAATTCACTCGTCAAATATTCCATAGATGTCTCAAATCCCTCAGCACTCCAATTAATATCCTTTATGACCCGTACTATGATTTTCTTTAGCCACTCATATAACCACAGCCTAAAATATCATATATTTTGTGGGTGTACTGCATATAATAGAGATAGTACCTATGCATAATCATCATCTTGACCATCAAGGGCCTCATATAAACCTTCAAGGACCCCATATTATGCATTCTCTAGTTACACCATATATCTTCCCTCTTGATGCTCCACCAGAAGCCATCTAGATAGGATTATGATGAATACCAAAAATGATGGTCAAATAGCCATAAACATCATATATATATCATTGAGTTGGATATCTATAATAATATGTTCTTCTCACTACCATTACACACTCATACCACACCCATGAAACATGGCATCTAGCCTCATGACCCGTTAAATACCCAAAAAAGAGTAAGGTGTCATGTATCATCCAACCTCACTGCCCCATGCCAAACAATATTAGAGTTAGAAATCACATATTACCTAGATCAAATATCCCTAATATGGGGAAGTTGAGTATAATGACACTAAATAGATTAGTAGGGAAACACTATTTACATTTTGGTTGAAACGTTACAAAAAAATCACCCCATTCATTACTCTTGCATACCCTTAAAATATTTTTTATCATATATGTACTACACATATCATCACATAATAATATCTTCTGGAACCACATACCTGGGCAATTTATATAGAATTCCACCAAAAGGCTTCGAATGAAAACATTTTTTATCTTTGTTGTTGACACATTGAATAGTCTAACCCCTATTAGCTCATTATAGGTTTCGAATGATGATCCCAGTAACAATACACATCATACGAGCCTAAGGTCCATCCATGACGAAAAAATAAACCTATTTTCCCATAATATGATAAGTGTATAACCACAAAATATGATTACATCACAAATTTATGAGATACTCTAGGTGGAAATCAACCAACTGTAAAAGTGAATAACATAACATATGTTTCTCAAACCTAAAAACATGGGTTTTCCCCATGCATGGTGATGGAAGAACCCAAACATGATCTCTTTACCTAGTTCCAACTAAATAATAGCCTCTAGTATAACATAACAAAAATAGTACGACAAAAAATAAAAATAAGCTAAAATGATACCATTTTCAGTTCCCGAACCCTATTTTTCACTTAATATGTTCTCCAGGCCGGTTAGATACTCAGCCTCATGCAATCTATTCCATATGTCGAAGTCTACTGACTATCAATGAGGTTCTGATTAGGATATATTTGGAAGACTATACCCTCTGGTTATGCTAATAATAACAGTCTATTTGTATATAATATTGGGGATGATGGACCATAATAGTAGATGCAACACATAAAAAAAATAAAAAGCCTAATAAAAAAACGATAATCATTTTACGAAAGAAAAAATCATTATAAGATGACTACCCATATGGGGTAATAAAAAATAGTTAAGAAAGGTCACCCCTGGATAAACATATAGGAACATTAATATAAAAATCCCAATGGAAGGACCATTCTGATGTAGAGGAACGACTTGGCCAACATCCATCCATCCCATGTTAAACTGTACACCCCTAATCACTAAGGTCTAGCTCATGAGCCTGATCCCTTATCGGATAAAAAATGAATAATTTTTACACTCATCACAAGGGGTCAATATAGGGTTTGAGTATGGACACATTAAGACACCACCTATGTATTTGTGTATTACATCTATAATTATATAGTGTATGAAAATATTAATAAAAAGTAAATTCACACATGTTTAATAGTTAACATGATTCCCTTATGGTTAAAAACTACAAGGAAGTGTTTAAATACTTCTCTCAATATAAGTATATCTCTTTACATGTCCCCATGAATATATATTTTTCATAAAATACATGACTTCAAATATATATTTGCAGAACCGAGGACCCATGGCTTAATGATCGGGTATCCCTTGAAGAATATCATATGAGGTGAACTCTCATAGAGAACCCATAAGCATGTCACATGGAACCCCATTCCATTAGATAACACCTATATCACATATCTATATAGTATCAAAATCCTATTTTCATGCCAGTCAAAAAATCCCAACTCTCTATGAAATTGAAGGAAATATTTATCATAAGATCAACAAACCAATATTCTAAGTGATGGTGATAACCATCCTCAAAAAAATAGGGATTTAATGTTAGTTCAATAGATTGAATTCTTTAGGTACAATGGTATCCAAACTATAATAATCTTGTAACTTAGACATTAAATTAAACTAAAATCTTAATCATCATACAATGGTCACAACACTATCACTTATTGGTCTGTAAACATCAAGAATGGATTTCTACGGTGATCACATCCTCCATAACTAATGGTTAACACAATCCCCTAAGACATTATATTTATAGATGACTCCCCCACATCTGGTGGTAAACACCACCTCGACTAATTTCTATATGTGTTTATTCAACTCCAATGGAATTTTGGAGAACAACTGTGAGTGGAATGGATAAAAATAGATAAGACACGTCATCTGTCACATCCTTCTCCTATTACCACATTGTTAAGTCCTGATGGTCAAAGCCCTACCAATTCACATGGGCTATTCCCCTATCTGAGTGACCTCATCACCTTAATATGATGGTCACAACCATAAAATATATCTCGAGTTTTTTCCTTAGTCTAACGAACCTACTATTTTCAGCCCTAATGATCTACATCACCTCAAATAATCTGGCGAGGCCCATCATGTTTTCGATGAACACATGAAATCATATAACACCTAGTTAATGTAAATTATATAACCATCCAAACCTGACTAGTCAGTAATAATACACTTATCTAGATTATCAAACATAAATAAACAGACAACTACATACTTAACGACATTCCATGAAAATAGTAAGAAACAATTAATACTTAAATTCATTAATTTAATGTTTTTCACGGAAAAAATATTGTTTTTATTTAACAATTAACACTATAACCCTCATAAAATTAAGGGGAAATCTAGTTACCATTTACCATAGACTCATAGGTGTTTTCTCCTTGAATTTAGGCCTCTAATTTGAGTACAAATGATAGAAATAAGTCATTTATGGAAACTCTCTGAAAATAGGGAAAAGGATCTTGCGTAGATTTAGAATTCTGTAAGGAAATATAAAAAAAGAAGAAAATGGATAGAATTCCTTAATTAGAGGAGTTCATATTCCCCAACAGAGCTTGAATTGGAACTCTGATGGAGATGCAAGCTCGAAGCCTATGGAGGGAATGAATGGAGTAACCCCTTGCCTGTTAAGGAGATGCACACATGAACAAGATTAATGGATGAATGTAATTTATTTTATTTTAAAGTGTCTCATGGTTATGTTACATGGTTCAGATAACCATGTTCCAAATGTGCACACTCAATGTCCAAACAATTAACCCCTTAAAATAGGTTCATTGGTTTGTCTTCATGGTTTTTCTACATGGTTTGTCTAGACAACGTCTCAATAGTGTGTGACCTCTATGATAAGTTAGAGACATCCCAGACTACATCCCCTTACATTGATATAGTAAAATAAAACCATGTCCCTTTGAAAATAGGAAACATAATTTGGGCTGCACAGTTAGACAATCATGCACCAACCATTTGTCTTAGTATGGATTTTCCAATACATGCCTTTCATAGCTCAAAATTTTTGAAACCCATTGGAACTCATGAGACACTCAAAGAGATATAGAGACCATCTAAAAAGACATTTGGTCACTAAAAGTTTAAAAATTTGGCTCTGAATCTCAGAAGTCCAGTTGTTCCATCCACAAAACTCAAAAATTCAAAATGGTTTGGAATTCTGAACTACTCATAACCCTCAAACATTACATTATGAAACTCATTCCCAACAATGAGTCTCAAAAAAATAAATTCCTAATTTTAATAAATATTTATTAAATTAAATGTTTCTTAATAATGACATATACATTAATGGATTTTTCAAAATGAAATTTAATTGAGAATAAATCTATTACCACTTATTTAAATTTATCTTCCACTCCATATAATTGATTTTGACAATTTATTAAACCCTTTTTATCAGACATGAGATAAAATTATAAGGGAAATATTTCTCTAAGGAAAAAATTTAACATCTCAATATTTTATAATTTATTTTATTTTAAATAAATAATATTTTCGATAGCATATTCCACACACAACACTGAGATTAAATGAACTGGTATATACTATGGTAATATTATTATTAAAATATTATAGTTATAACCAAGTTATTAGTTTGAAGAGTCAAAATAGATGTAATAAAATTTTGAAATATATGTTGAATTGTTTTCTAGATCCAAAATTATTTATTATTTCCTACAAAATATGAAGTAAATTATGAATGATTATAATTAAATCACATAAAGATAAGAAAAATTAATGTTCATAAGGGCTATCTTCCAACACAAGCTAATTTAAAATTTATTTTTTAATTTAAATTTTAAAGTTAAATTTATGAATTTATGAATTTTAATTTTTTCTTATGGATATAGATTTTGGATTCTTCATATCAAAATTATCTTATGGGGAAAGTTTTTGATTCCTCAAGAATAGTTTATTTTTATTGGAATAGTGAAAATACTAATTTAAAAAAAATCAATTTAGGAGAGAATAATAATATAATAATGTATTTATATTTAAATAAACCCTTTTTTAGAATAAATATATATTTTTTAAATAAAAAACTCATTGAAAATATAATTTTGAACTTATAAATCTATGGTTGAAAATTAGAACGTCAATGTGATGTTTTCAGTCAAATAACAATTATTTTAGATACTTCTCATTTAATCGAGTTTTCACTAGGATCATTTTAGTTTGTGTTTTTAAAAAAATTAAAATAAAGATATTTTTTTTAAAATAATTTGATTAAATTAATGGGAATAAAAATTTTACAATTTTTTGGTATAAAATCATTTCTAAGGATTAAAAGAAATCAATTTTTCAAAAATAAATTTTCATTACATTTCACAAATCAATATTCTGATTTTTCTAAATTTTAAAAATTATATCATAAAAAATGTATTCTATATTTTGGATCGGTATGATTGAATTTATTAATGTGTTATATTTTTTTTTTCATCATAATGAATACTAACCATGGTAAAAGTTCAAAAACTCGATAAAGGGTAAAATTGGTTAATTAGGGATAAAACTATTGATTAAAGACTAAAAATATGTTAAACACTATAATTTATTTGATTTTATAACTGAGTTTTGATTGAAATCATCTATATTTTTAAATATGAGAATTTGGTACCATTTAAATTTGATAATTAGCTTTATATTATTTTCGGTAAACAATAAGTAACAAATGACACTCTTTTTTAAAACCTATAATATGATTTCATAACAATAAAAAGATGTTATGAATAGATATAAATGGTTATATAGAAGAAATATTAATTATTATTTATAGTAATTTATTGTTAATTTCTTAAAATTCCATAATTATCTAAACCACTTACATATCACTGATGCATCACTTGTGAGAGAAGACAAAAAAATAAAAGTAAATAGTTTTAAAAATTTAAAAGATATGTTTTTTAGTAAGTTTAAAGTATTGAACATTTTTTTAGATCTTGATTAATGTTAATAAATATTATAAAATATAAAATTTCAACTCCTTGGTAATGTTGATGTTTTTAGTCAATTTTGGTGAATAGTCTAGAAAAAGACATTAATGATATTTTATGTTTAACAATAATTAATCAATTATTTTAAAAAATATAAAAATAATATAAATTTTCAAATATCTATGAAATTTTAAAAAATATAAACCATTTTATACTAATTATCAAATTTCCCTTGTAGAATGACATTATTTACCCTTAATGACTAATTATATTGTTACAAGGGTGAAGGTTGAAGTGTTCAATGAGTAGTTAAACTAATGATATAAGTGTTAAAAAACGTAATTTTTTTTCAAAATTGTGTTGTTTGAATGAATTTTGAACCCATATCATCCCACATTCTAAATTGTACCAATTTGGATCCAATATTCCCACAATGTTACCATATATTATTTTTAAATTTTGAATAATTACAAGTGTGCCCCTCCACTCACATTTAAAAGGGAAGATTCTCACATATCTAATTCACAAATTTTTGGTTCACAGAGCTTTAAAAACCCATACTAATGTATTTTATAAACTTCCAAATCCATGTTTATAGATTATAGTTATGTTAAAAATGCTAATAAGGGTCCTCAAAATGAAATATGAAGGATGCTTCTCAATGTGGAGTAAATAATATTCCATTTACATTTATTTCTTCTCATACCTCCTCCATATATTATTTAACAATATTAACAAATTATAATAATAAAAATTATCATATATAAATGTTATTATGTTAATTAAGTAACCTTATCTATTTATCATTGATCCCAAAAAGAAAATGAAATTTTTTTCTTCTGTACATACGAACAACCATCACCAAAGATGATGTATTTTATTTTTCATAATGCCTCTCATGGGTGGTTATATACGCTTATTTAATGATTATATACATTTTTTAAATATAAAATATTATCTAATTTCTAATCCTTCTATCTGTTCGAAGATGATAACATTGCTAATATGTATGTGTATAATACCGCCTCCACGGAGTGATTACATTCATTATTAATTTACAACATATATGGATGTTCAAATGATAATATTAAATTAATATTAATGACATATTCATTATTTTTTATAATGAATAATTATTTATATATATTTCATTCCATAAAACTAAAAGTGAATGCGTCACCCATGCATAAGTGTGGATTACCACCTATCCGAAGTGATATAATTCATTGTCCTTAACTACCTTATTTTAATTTTTATAACATATGTATAATTAATAAATATGATACTTATTACATTATTATGATTATATAGATTATGAAACTATGACCAGATTGCACTTATCAGAAACACTGATCCAAAACTTGTATAAAAATTGATAAGTGAACACCCAAATTGATGACTTTCTGGAGGATTTATTAATAAAGATGTAACTGAGAAATATAAGTGAATAATATTAGGTAGTATAAGTATGAATATATTTTTAGTAAAAAATCATAATAAAATTTTATTAATTATAATTTATATTAATAACTTGTATAAAGAAATTGAGGAGTTAAGGTAAGGGTTTCCCATCTATCTTTTATTTGGATGAGACAAATTCAATATTCACAACTTATTTCATTACTGTGGATTTTATACTACCTAATAATTTATTTTATGATTATATTCTAGAAAATTATGTGGATTTAAAAATCCTTTAATTTTTCTCTCTTTTATGAGGCATTGGTTTAGACATTACAAAGGCTGTAAATGTTTTTTACCTCATTATTGTCTTATTCAGACATGCTTCTTGTTATGACCCTATTTTTATATATATGGTCAACATAATTTTATATTGTTATATTATATCATGAATATATTTATATTCATGAAATTTAATGTTTTATTTGAAGTTAGTTAATTCAAAGGGTTTTGGATTCGAAATTTACCAAAGAAGAAAAGGTTTATATTACAATCTCCGTTCATTTCGATGTTATATAAAATAAATTTAAATTAAGGAAAACTATAAGATTCTTATATTATAAACTCCATATATTTTTTTATCCTCTTTTTATTGCATATTTTTTCAATTATTAGTACTATTTTACTCTTATTATCACATAAAATGACAGATAAATAGCTTTTAACAAAATCCATTAAAAATACTTATTTTTTGGGTTGGAAATCATTTTTTTCCTTATAAATTTTCATTAATTTTTATTCTGAAGTTTTTACTTATTAATAGATGTTCTAAAAACGTTATATTAACTATATTCTAATTTTTAATTTTTTTGAAAATGAATCCTTGAAAATGTTTTTTGTGTGACTCACTTTTGATATTAAATAGAAATGTGTATAGAACATTATTTTTTAACATAAATGAAATAAATGTGTTTCCCAAAGTCATGTACCTCATTCATCATGAAAAATCATTAAAAAAATTTATTGGGTTTAAAGAGAAAATATTATGCTCATTTTTCAAAGATTTTTTAGTTATAATTGTTTCCAAAAGAGTGGGGATGTTTTCTCTTGATCATCAAAGTGTATTTTAAATAATTTTAAATAATACATTCTCTATATATATCAAAATACATTAAAGATTTTTATGTTTCATTGGATGCATGAATTTATGATTCCTAAAAATTTATTTGTTTTGATTTCTTATGATTAGGGTATTTTATGGATGATTCTAAGAAACTCGTTTATTTTACTTAGATAAATCAAGTTATGATGAAATCCTTATTAAGTCTATTTATTTGAACATGTTTTGTATTGAAGAAATGATAAATGTGTTTATGATATAGTGTCACACTTATGTATGTTTTTCATTATTTTATGGGTGGGATCATATTTTATTTCCTTCTAAATAACATTGTAAATAATTCTATCTCAGTAGATAACATGAACTAGATATGGTAGTCAACCTGGTGTTTTAAGGGACCCTATCCATTATGATAGTCTTTGGAGTGATCCTTGACTAGGGAAATGATCAAAATTGAGAGGGAACCAAATCCAATATGGATCAGTTTCCACAATGATAGTTTTTATTGTGAGCATTGAGTAAAGAAATTATTTTCTATTCTTATTTTTATTCAACAAACATATATATTATTATTGAGATATATTATAATGGATCAAAATTGATATTTGATGAATCCAAAAAACATATGGATTTTTTATTTTATTACGACAAATCCTTATGTCTAGAATTTGTATTAATGAGTGTAAAATAATTTGTATGAAATTTTTAGAATAGATCATTCTATCAAACAGTAATGCTTATCATATTCTTACATATGATCATCTACTGATATATCCCATATTTATCCTTACTATGCTTCTAAGATCACCCTTTCTCATGTTTCTATTTAACTAGTTTATAATGTATATTATTATGTAAGATATGAATATAATGGTATCATGTGTGGAGAATTATAGTATATTTTTTGATGTCTTCTAATAGAATAAAATTGTTTGGGAATAATTGTAAAAATACCCATTTGTTGTGAAATTCAAGGGTTTTGTTAAATAAAAGTGTTTTCCTAACTCTCTATAAATATATAAAAAATAGCTATTGGTTATGTTACTCAATATTGGCTATTGATGTTGTAATTATCGATTATTTAAATTGGGTATCTTCTGTTTCCATTAAAGGCATTATGTATGGAATATTTTTTTAGCACCACATCTAGGTATATGGGTCTTGGGAAATCTCAATTATCTTTATAGAATTTCATGGGTTTTGATTATATATCAATCTTATTGTGATTGAAGACTTTAATAGAGATATATAGATCAATCATGGGATTAATTTCAGACTATTTGTACTAATTGATTCACATTGATTAGACCACATATAATTCCATCTATTTTTTTAATAGTGTGACTAGGTTTTATAATGATTATTTATCCCTAGACATGAATTTTACATTTCTCTATAAATATAAACCATCAAACCTTTATTCTTGTCTTTTATTAGTTAATTAATATTCTAATTAGATGGTGATAAATTATGATCTTTATTATAAAATGTTATTTTATTTATTTTTAATGTATTTTACCTCCCTTTTTAGGTATATGGAATATAGGATCTCAATTGAGTATTATTAGGTTAGTGAAAAGTGTTTTGACCAGCCACTAAAATGATTTAATTTGGATTTATTCACATATTTTTTTGTTTTACATGTGTAATTGAAAAAATATGTGTTATTCAACATGTTATTAAGAACATCCATGTCTCATGTCTATAGAAAATTTGATGAAATATATGTATATACATGTTTCTAATAGGGAACATACTAGAACACATTGTATCATCTTCATTATTAAAATGTCGGTAGATACGACTCTTTATTTACGATTATGAATTTGTAATTCTAGAACATTATTAATTATATAATGGTTTATAGGGTCATTTATAATTCTCCATGAATAATATTTCAACTTCATAAGGATTTTTTTTATCCCAAAAATTATTAAATAATACATGATATTATTTTACCCAAAATGGTTTGGATTTTATTTTTAGCTTTTATTGTATTATTTTACCACATACATGTAATAATATTATGTTGTTGGTGTATGTTAGTGAGATATTTCCATGTCCACTTAAATATTCAATTGAATTATAATTAATTGATCTCCACAGTTTCTTATGATGTGTCTAGGGGACCTGTAGGGGTTCTTATTTAATAGTCCGTATATTTTAACATTTAAATTCCTTTATTAAGGGTGAAAATGTATTTTACAATGTTATGACATTTAGATTACAAATTAATGTTCCCAATTAAAATTTTATCATTTCTAGGGTGAGGGTTGAATTAGTAATAATATTTTAATAATTTATTTCTATTTTTATCATCACATATGACTTGTTAAAGTATGATATTTTGTTTGTGTGTATCTCGTCCTTACTCAAATATTACTAGAAATAAATAAATAAGGAACAATCAATTTTTATAAGATTTTTCTATTTCATGAAAATCATACTCATTGATTTGATAACTTAGTCACTCCCATCGATGATTCATACACAATAAATATAGGTGGTTCTAATGGGAATCTTCAAGATCCATTCGTACATCCACCATCCTCAGAGATTTGAAAAATTCTCTCCATAAACCCAATAGAAACATAGATTTTTCCTAAAATCTCAGTTTTTATGTGTAAGAATAAGGAATATTATAAGGAATAGTTTTAGAGCCATAAACTGAGATGACGTGAAATTTAGAGGCCTATTGAACTCACTAATGATTTAAAATTAATAATAAACATACAACATCAACAACATATTTTTTACAAAAAATGGAATTACTTCTGAATAGAGACATGAATTGGGAATCGAGGACAGTGGTTCAATCCGAAAAGAGGAATTTACCCTAGACATAATATAATGTTGCTTAGTGTGGGATGTATGGTTGAGGTGGCCATTGGTGGGTAAGTTAAGTGAATTAAATAATTATTTTGGTTTATTTATTTAACAAACCTAAAACTAATAATCCTATATAAATGTTTCAATATTATGGTTTTCTTAGTTTATCCAGACAGTTATTGGAGTGAGTTATAGCAAATAAGTGTTACCAAATATCATCAGTAGAATCCCAGGATGGCATTTCCATTGTGACATTACCTTATGACACATTGTGTGTGAAGATAATATTTGGGTTTTGTTATTTTATATCTCATATTATGGTTGACTTTACTTGTGGTGAGTTTACTACTCTCTTGATGATTAATTTTTGGTGATTTATTTTTTTCCTATTTAGTATTTTTATACTCACCCCTTTATGGTAACATCCTTCACATGTCATTTATTATATAAATGACATAAATTTTATTGATTCCATAGCGTTCTGGGGGTAGGTGGAGCATATTTTGGTCTACAAAGGACATGACTTATATTAGTATTGAATTTCATAGTATTCCCCTCCTTATGATCACATTGAACTTCATTTCATGTTTTGGAAGGCTTATACATGGACAATTTTTTGTTTCCATGTTATATGGTACTCTGATTGGTGGAGTTATATGTATTCTTATGTTGATATCAGTTGTGTTGTTTTACCTTTAAGCATTGTATATGCTTAGTTATGTGTGTGTTTTTGTTTTGGTAGGTCTCCCATGTGTGAGACATTTTCACTCAGTTTTAGTTACTATCCCTTGGCTGATTGGAGGCATTATTGAGGTAGTTAGACTCAGTTTATCACCGACCAGGTGTTTACCAGTGGGTCAAGTATTGATAGAGTGGTATCAGATATGTTTTCCATCTTAGAATATGATTTTGGTAATTTTAGTTGTAAGGTACGGTTTCATAACTAGGGATTGATTTTTAAAGTTTGTTAAGTTCAGTTCCCCAACCATGGACTCTAGTGTTAGTGTGGAGGTTGACGTATATAATCAACATGACTCTTAAAACATTCTTGTTGACTCGATACATATAGGAACATGTTATGTGTAAAAAATAGTTACAATCAAAATATTATAATGGGTTTTGATTTCTATGTCCTTAAAGAGTATTCTCCTCATATATACTAATTTTAATGTAATGTATCTCAGAATTCATGGGATACTTCCACAAATATAGTTATCTAGGTCTCTGTATCAGTATTATGGTTATAATTATCTTTACCTTGAGGCTATATTTTACAGATATGTGTAGTGGGAGGTTCGTCTGAACAGATATAGAGTGATTCCTCCACTAGTTCAATATATCATTGATCCACCTCTAGTAGTTTAGGAAGATGCACCCTTTCAGTTCCAACAAAATTGTATAGTGTTGTGGTGTGGTTGATGATTTCCTTTGACATATATGTTTTGTGGAATTTGGATGATATTACGCATATGAGTGAGTGATGGTTTTGATGAAAAAATGGTTAAGGGAAAGAAAGATTCTTGAAGTGGGTTTTTGTGACAAGAATATTATTGTGTGGTTTGAGGTATGATTAGTATCTTTACTACTTCAACTGTAGTCTTTTTGTTGATTCTTAAGACACATTTCCTTTAACGTAACACCTATTTGAGATCTATTAAAACTAGTGTATCCATTTCTCTCTAACCTTCTATTTGGGGCTCCCATGAATAGGACTTGTGATCACACACTTCTATCGATATTTAGACCTGACCCTATGAGTAGAGATATCCCCACATGGAATCATTCCATAGTGTCAATGTTAACCTGTGATCTTTTCCTTCGTACTGACTAGTTTCTTACTATACATGCCTGGTTGGCTGTTACAAGGAAGGTATTGTAGTGGATATGTATTTTGGGATTTATTTTTCCTCCTTACATAATTGGACATACCAATCATAGTATGATGAGCTTGTTTGTAAGAGGATACATCCAATTTACTTTCATCTGGATTGTATGACCCTTGGAGTTATAGATGATATTTGTTTTTTTCCCTACATTATTGGAGGATAATGAGGATTTATTCAATGGATACATGCTAGTATTATCTCCCCATTGAATGTTTGTTTTTTATATTGACCAATAACTAGGGTTGAATCAATATTTGTTCTAAAATATCTAATGTTCCGTAGAGCTATGAGAGCTACTAGTGTAATTGGAGGACTTGAAAAGATGGGTCTTCTTAAGACCCAATGGGTTTTTATAGGAATCATAGTAATGTTCTCCTTGGAAGTAAATGATAGTTTGAAGTTAATTTTGGATTAACGACACTGAACAAAGCTTACTGTTAGTGAGGACAACCCACACCGATAATTGAAGACATCATTTCACTGTGATAATCAACAATGTTTTTCTAGGAGTTTAACCACAGGATGAGTTATCACTAGCTCTTGGTTCAGGACACAGTTGTGTTAAAAATGAATTTAAAAATAAGCTATGTTTACATTGAGTTCATAGTGATACCCTTAGGCATGTCAAATTACACTATTAATTTTTTTGAGACATTTCATGATGAGATATCCACTAGTTTTTTTCTATAGTATTTTGTCAATTTGGGGAGTACATCACCCTTCTGAGGATAGATGGTGAGACTAGTCATGATACAAATGGAGGTGAGGATGTTGTTTCTTTACCTTAGTGGTACATTGATGTGCAATTATGTTGTACCTGGATCTTTTGGCATTAGTTTGCTGGAATAGGAAGTTGTGTCATGTTTATGAGTTTAAATATTAATGTATCATATGCATATAGGTCAATGATGAGGTAACATCCCACATATTCTCATTGGATTGAGGGAAGTGAGATGTTACTTGGCCATAAGTCACATCCCCAGGATTCCAATGTCTAGAAAAAAATACCAAAGGGCTTCAAACACATTTGGGGGGATGATTTTACATTTAATAAATAAAACCATTAACCTGAAAAACCATAACCAAACAACTCACTATATTTTGCATGAATAAATTAAAGACAACTCAACAACAAAATTTATATCAAAGACACACCAAAGTGTACTATAAAGGAAGACAAGGAAAATATCAATATAAACTACGTAAAAACCATTAAAGAAACCAAGACAAAAATATGACTCCATGATCTACAAAATCTATTCTCCAATAACCAAAGAACCCAAGTATCATGAGGTGGTGCTAAAGATGTGTGGTATATTACCTTTTTCCGTGTCCCAGAATACAGATTCTCCAAAAGAATCTAAGTTCCAAATAAGGGGTGAGTTTAAAATGTAGTAGGTTTTCTCCAATTAATTCCCTACTCACACCACATGAATATAGTGGTCAGAAACAATTATATAAAATTTTTTATTTAAAATTTTTTCACAAAAACAGTTTACAACTAAATATAAATAAGTTCCAAAAATAATTTACAATCATAAGTATAAAATTTATTTTTTAACAAATTTTTCAGTACATCAAATTTCCATAAAATCAACCAAATAAAGCCTTTAATCCATTTCAAAATATTATTCTGGCATGAACACTCCATTTTTCAGCACACACACACATGTGTGCTTGTTTGACAGTTCCATACTCAAGAGAGGTCTCTTGTCCAATTACATTGTGTCCCACTAACAATAGCCTCTGAGCTAGGGTCACACACCTTGTACCCAATTGGAACATGTACCTTATTCTGGGTAACATCTAACATGAAATCACACAACCCATATATTCCAAAACCATTTGAAATAAATCATTTCAAACCATTTCAATAAAACCGTTATTTTATTGAAAACCATTAAAAAAATATCAATAAACCATTCCATTTAAACAAAATCATTCCTTTTATTGAAAACACATTAATCAAATCCATGTGAAAAAAAAACTAATAAATTCCCCTTTTAAAATTCATTTTAAAAAATCAATAACAAAAGAACATTTTATAAGAACATGGATTTTATGGATTTCCACAATTCACCAAACCTCACTAAAAATTGTTTCTAACAATTGTAAACCAACCAATTCACCATAAATTCAAAACAAATGTTCAATTTGAATGAATTCCAATCAATTATACTAATATTAGTCGATATTGAAGCCACCTACCACGACCATTTTGGTGAAAATGGAAAACATATGAAGAATGGTAAAGAAACCGGGTCAATTTTCCATGAAACTGCCTTAGATCTCTTCCCTATACATGATCAAGATAAAATATCAAATTATTTTTCATCTATATTCTTATATATAACCACAGTAGGTGTATATCTAAGAGTCCAAGAATTGGGGAAAAGTATATCTAAGGAAACATGACAAGAAAGATGCATAATGATGACATGCCGCAAGAATCAGGCTTCTAAACGCCAACAAAATGCTCCATATCACTTCCAACTTTCTTGGGAGAGGTTCTCCAAACTTAAATGGAGAATAATCCCGAGTTAGGGCTGTAAAGGAGATAAAAGGTAGTCAGATTCAAGAGCATGTTAGATCCTCTTCTTTAGGATATCACTTTGACCGTATGCATAGTTACATTGCACGATTAGAAAAACCCTAACATGACCTCATCGCACAGTCTCCCTAACCATGAACACACCATGATAAAGCTAATGTCCAACATCAACCAAATCTAATGGGTTCTCTTAGGATTTCTTCATGGTTCGGAAAAATCTTGTGCCTCCATTTTATCCCCGAAAACCCCTTGAAAGTTCCCCCAGAATCTCCCTACCTTCACCCTTATACTTTATATACATAAAAAATAAATAAATGGTTACATTATAGAAAATGGGTGCATTAAATTCTTCCCACCATTGGTCATTCCACCCTCAAAATGTATAAAACCATCATTTCCATGAAATAGTTCTGACCATTTCTATTTCATTTCCTTCTAGCAATCCCTAGTCTCTTCCTGAATCCGATCATGTTTCTATAAAACCCGTACTAGACCAATAATTTTTCCATGTAATAATTTATCTTACCTACCCTCAATTCACATAAGGATATGTTCCATTGAAGCATTTGGGTCTTGGTAAACATGATCCCATCTGATCACATGGTCATCTTTAGGATGATACTTATTCTACTCAGATACGTGGAACACATTATGCAATAAACTAAACCATGGTGGTAATGTCAACCGATATGAAACCTCTCCATCCTATTGTAGTATATCGATATGTCTAATGTTATGAGGATATGAAATACCCTACATCCCAAAAGGATGATGTCTAATCCTTGGAAAAATCCGCAAGAACACATGATCACTCACCACGAATAACAACTATCTTCAACGATGACCCACATATGGTTTCTAATGATAATAAGTCATATCCATTCTCTTTATAATCAAATGAATCATCTTAGTTGTTTCATGGACATGGCTCTACCCAACTAATGAAGTATCACCTTTTCCACCCTAAAAAGTGGATAATGACAAGGACACCCACACAATATATCAAAAGGATCCACATGCGTTGAGGCCTAAATGTTGTTATTATGTGAGAACTACACTAAGGTTATATTATCCTCCCACAAGGAACCAAATTCCATTACACAATACCACATCATATCTTCCAATGTTTGTATCCTAGTTTTTGTTTTCCATTCATCTGAGGATGATACTCCATATTAATAGTCAACTAAGTCCAAATGTCTTTCTGTAAGGATTTTACAAAACAAGGCATGAACCTCGATTCTCTATATGAGACTATCGAAACTTGTATTCCATGACTCTTTACTAGTTCATGGATATAGATTTTGGGTAGGTCCTCTACCATATGAGTTTCATGAATAGGGACAAAATGAGTTGACTTTGTGAGCTGATCCACTATAACCCATATGACATCGTGTTTCTGAATCATTATTGGGAGACCTGTAACAAAATCTATGGCTATTTACTCCAATTTCTACACTGAGATAGGTAATGACTTCAGCACGCCCTATAGTCATTGATGTTATTCCTTAACTTGTTGACAAGTTAATCACTTTGCAACAAACTCATCCACCTACCATTTCATAGAAATCCACCCAAACTATTCCTTCAATTCCTTATACATATACTATATTCCCATATGTACAACCCATATAGAAGGCTGGTAACCATGAATAATTTGTTACTGATAGGCCACAGGTACAACCATCCAATCTCTGAACCAAAAAGCCGAACTCCTGTCAGGTTTCCAGCCCTGAATGGTCTCCCCACTATTGATTTTTGAACTCATAAATAAGAATTTTTCATATGATGTTTGTGACCCTTTAAGCATATTTACCAAATCATGAATCAAAGAAACTAAAAGAAAAACAACAACATCACCATGGTCTCCAAATTTGACATGCATATCAACTAAGATCAGTATCAACCTCAACTCATATGAAAATTCTTTTTCCAACTACGTATATAAATTTATTCATAATGCATCATCCACTGAATTACATTTCCATGTTGTATAAATCAAGTCGAAATTAAACATCTGATGATATTCAATCCATCTCAGCTTCCTTATATTAAATTCATATTGTTATAAAATAAGTTTCAATATCTTATGATCCATGGATATAGTAAATTTCTCACCAAATACATAATGATGCCAAGTCTCCAATGCATGGATAATCATAGCTTACTCCAAATAATTTGTTGGATAATTCTTATCATGCAATATCAACTTACTTGACCCATAAGAAAACAAGTGGTATCTTTTCTAGAGAATAATTTCCAAAAAAAATCCTCAAAAATCACAATATACTGAATACCCCTATCCGGTTTATAGGAAAATCAAGAAAGGTGATGATGTCAAGTGAAGCGTTGGATTTGGAAAAAACCTTTGGCATTCCTTAGTCCATTTCAATTGAAAATCATTATTTGTCAATGATTTCATAGGTTCTTCTAGTCATTAGAATTCATGAAAAATACATCGATAACAACCAGCTAAACTAAGAAATATTCATATCAAAAAGTAATTTTTTGGTAGTCTCAAAGAGATAACAACTTCTATCTTTGTAGGATCCACTGAAACACATTTTTAAGATATTACATGGCCAATAAAGCATACCTATTTTATCCAAAAATCACACATAGAAAATTTATAGTATAACCGTTGATATCTGAAGATTCTCTGAACTGTCTCTAAGTGTTTCTCATTGTCAACTCTTTTCCTTGAATACAAAAATATTTAATCCACAAAATCCACCACAAATGAATCCAGATATCTTTAAAATATCTGATTCATCAATTCCATAAAGTCTAGAGGTTCATTCGTAAGACCAAAAGGCATGAATAAATATTCATAATTTTTCATATCTCCTTCTGAAAGATGTCTTCAAAATATACTCCTTCCGAACTCACAGTTGGTGATTTTCTGATCGCATGTCAGTTTTAGAGAACCAATGACCTCCCACAAACTGATCGAACATGTCATCAATGTTTGAAGGTGGATATTTATTATTTATAATTACTTGGTTAAGACTATAATAATCCACACACATCCTTAGAGTTTAATATGATTTCTTCACAAACAAAACATGTGTTTCCCACAGAGACGTGCTCAGATGAATGAAACTTTTTCTTTTTAGCTCTTCCAACTACACTTTTAATTCTCTTAGCTCTATTGGTGACGTCCTATAAAATAGAAGTGAAATAGGAATGTATCCCAGGAGGAGGTCAATCATAAAATCCACTTCCCTTATTGGTGGTAACCTTAATAAGTTCTTGGTAAATACATATAAAAATTGATCCTAAACTTCTAGAAAACTAATAACCTCATTATCTTTTATGGATACAAAGGTCAACTCCACCAATTGGATAGAAATTGATCCCACTAATAGTGCCAAAAAGCTTATAGCACCAGTCTTTACAACCCTTTATCCCCTAAAGAGATGCTCGATGTCATTCTCAGTTGTAAAAATAATCGTTCTATTATAATAGTTGATGTGAGGCTTGAATGTTGTCAACCAATCCATACAATGGATCACGTCAAAGACATCCATATCCAACACTGATAATTCCCACTGAAGCCCAACTCAATCAATGTTTATAGAATATGTTATGCACACAAAGGCTTGACATTTTCTTTTATAGAATATTTTTTTTATGTTTTAGCACAAAGGGAATAATCTCGATGTCAAAACATAGGAAATCAACAGAACGAGAAGCAATTAAGAAGTGTGATGTTGTAGTTTCAAACAACACTTTTATAAGGGTATAATTCAATAGAAGTTTACCTCCTGTTGTAGATGATCCATCCAGATCATCCAAAATAACCTACTCATATCCATAAAATTTCTCCATTTCTACAGTCTAATCCATGTTTCCTTACTCGGATTACCCTTCCTGGGAAGTCAGGGTATTATTAGTATCACCATGGCTGGCTCTAATTTTTTGATGAGTCTGATTCTACTATCCTTCTCATGTCGAAGCGTATGATTCTAGCTACACATAAGAAGTGTCTCGAGCACATAACCTCAGAGAACTGAGAAATTATCACAAAACATTCCCCATCTGCATGAAATTATGACATTATTGAGGTTTTTTATACACTCTGACTTTATATGATCTAGTGAAACACATTAGAAACATCATGTTTTTATCTTCGGTCATGAAGGAAAGTCCACTAATCAGGCTGTCTGATTTTGAGTCCCGATCCCACCTTTGAAATAGGTGTCTCACTTCCACTTTCTCCCATAATTCAAGTTCCCACCATTTTCTATTGGTATCATCATACATACTCTTTCCATAGACCCTAAGATATTATACTCATCCTTTATCGCTCTATTCACCATCTCTATATAATCTTTAATACATAGCACCATAATCTTCAAGGCCTCACTCACCACAACTTCAAGTGAAATGTGAACTAATTTAATGAATTTAGTCACATATTCTTCGATAGAGAGATGGTCCTACTTCATGCTGAAGAAGACTGTCACTCTCTGGATCCTCAACATGCGAGGATAGAATTTTTTATTGACGATTCCTAAAAATTCTTCCAACTATGGCCTCAGTCCCATTAATCATAGATTTATAGGTCCCACCACTAGAATTATATATCCTTGAGAATATATGAAGCCAATTTTACTTTCAACTCCACTAGTGTGTTGATGAAATCGGAGATACAATTCATACTATTCATCCACACCTCCACCTTTTTGGGTTCATAATCACACCAGAAAACGGGTGGATTCTGCTTAATAAACCTGATAGAATGATCCATATGTCTTGGATCATCCATCTAGTTCCACGTGTTCACAACTTGAAATGCAAGGATGATACAATAAACAACATATTAGTTCACTTGTAGTTCAGGTAAAACCATATTCTGTGTAGCCTCTTCGAGTTGGTTTCTACAACGCCTACTAGGTGCCATTTTACCAAAAAACAACAAACTCTATAAGGATCAATATCTTGAAACTAAAGGCCTAGAATTTCAAATTCGATCACATCAATGATCACAATCATTTAATACCAAAATCAACCTTTTCCAAGTTTAAATATTTTTTAAAAATCCATTATTTCATTTGAAAATCAACCTATTTCATAAAATTTACCATCTATTCCCTTTTCCAAATCTATCATTTTATTTTTTTTACATTTTTCCAAAAAAAAACACAATTCATCATATCATATATATTTTTTCCAAAATGTAATATGTAATATTAGTAGGATGTCATTCTGGAAAAGCATTTCATGCACATATTATTGGTAAGAACCATGAAAATAAGAGTTCTATAATCATATAAGTGTTTAAAAAACACTTATTTACACAACTCCCTAGTAATATGAATTTCATAAAAAAGGTTACCTATGTATTTTTATGTTATAAATTTCAATTCTCAAAAATCCCACTCCTTTCTAAGATTCTGACTTAAGGAATAGATAAGAACGAATTCAACTCCAAAACCAAGAAAATGATGACTACTTACTAGGAAAGGACAGAACAAGCTGATAACATTTCTGACATCCCACTTATTCTCATGGGCTTTAGTGAGGTGAGATTCTAATTAGCCTTAAGAGACATCCCCATGATGCCAAAGGCTGGAAATAATTTCTGAATAGTCTTCAAACACAAGTGGGGGGATGATTTACCATTTAAGAATAAAACTATTAACCCAACAAACTATAATAAAAAACTCACTATACGATGCACGAATAAATGAAAGACAACTCAACCAATTCATTTATATCAAATCAACACCAAAGTGTATAACAAATAAAGGAATGAAAATATCAAAGTAAATAATGGAAAACAACTAAAGACTCCATGAAAACAACATGGATTCATTCCCCACAAGCTTCATGCAACAATCACCCAATATCCCAAGTTTCATGGGGTGGTACTAAAGGCATGTGATACTTTACATTTTCCTACTTCTTGGAATCTAGAATCCGCAAAAGCAAAAAAGTGAAAAAGCATGGGTGAGTATAATACCAAGTATGTTTTCATCAATGACTTCCCTAATCACTCCAAAAGGATAAATAAATTTATATAAAAAAATTTAGGTAAAAAAATTTCCAAAATAGTTTACAACTAAATATAAACAAGTTCTGATAACAATTTATAACCAAAATTACCCAATTTCTATTTTAATGAATTTTTTAGATAGTCACATTTCTAGAAAAGCAACTAAACAATGTCTTAAATCCATTTCTCTATATTATTTTGGTATAACCATTTCATTGTTCACCACACACCCACACATGTGTGATTGTTTGACAATTCCATACCAATGAGCGGTATCTTATCCAATTTCCTTCTATACCACTAAAACACTCCCATGATCACTGGTAATGGACCTTTTACCCTACTAGTACATGTACCTTATTATGGATCACACCGAACATGAATGCACACAACCCATATATGCCAAAACCATTTCAAATAAACAAATTCAAACCATTTGAATAAAACTATTCTTTTATTGAAACCCATCAAACAAACCAATTCCAATCAATCATTCCATTTCAAAAAAACAATTCCTTTTATTGAAAACACTCTAATAAAATACATGTTCCCCCAATATAGAAATCCCCATTTTAAATTCCATATTTTAATATCATGATCTGAAACACGTTTTCCAGAACCTCAATTTTCCATATTTTCGCAATTCACCAAAAGATCAACAAAAAGGGTTTCCAATAACTTTTTAATAGAAAAAAAAATCAATTAAACTCAAAATATTAAATTTTAAATCATTCCAATCATCATTACTATGATTATTCAAAAGTGAATCCACCTACCTTAACCATTTTGGTGGAAACCGAAAACGGATGAAGAATACTAAAAAAACTATGTTGATTTTCCGCTAAACTGCCTTAGATCTCTTCCCTAAACATGATCAAGACCAAATATAAACTTATTTGGAATCCATAAACTTATATCTAACCACATCGGTCATAGATATATGTTTCTAAGAAGATGGGTGATGTAGATCAAAGGAAACACGACAAGAAAGATGCAAAATGATAACATAACACAAGAATCGGTCTTCTAAACACAAAAGGAATGCTTCAGATCGATTTCAATTCACATAAGAGATATTATTCAACCTTCTAGTAGAGAAGAATCCAATTTTAGGGATACAATGGATACAAAACATGGGAGTTAGATTCAAAAACGTGCGAGATCCAGTTTTTAGGATCTCACTTTGACCCCCGTACACGGTTAGTGCACTCGATTAGACAAACCGTGTGCTAACCGTGTGTTAGATAATATCTTTGCAGAGCCTCACATGGACTCCCCACATGGTCTCCCTAACCGTACACAAATCGTGATGAAACTACTGTCCAACATCATCCAAAGTGCACAGTTTATCCCAGGATTTCAGTATGGTTCATCAAAACTATGTGTAACCCATGAACTACCTTTTATCCCTAAAAACTCCATGAATGATTCCCCAAACTCTCCCAACCTATACCCTTTTACTTTATATACATAAAAAAATAAATAATGGGTTACATACTAGAAACCAGGGTACTATAGATGAGTTTCCCAAATATATGTTTAAATGGGTCTATGTCCTTATTGTCTTCATGTTGGAGCTTACATGATTAGCCTGAGGTTGTAATGCGAGCCTAGAAACTATACAATAACTCACCAAGTTGATCTAATTATTCATGATCATAGAGTTGAGAATAGTGGAGAGTTTTTTTATTCTTTTGCATGTCAGATATAGTCATGCTTCATGGAATTCAATTGATGATCATTTCGGACTATGATGCTAGATTCACAAAATGATTTTGAAGAGGATCAAACAGTCTATTGAGGATCAGTCTTGGTCAATAATGACTTTTTCTCCCCTAGTCAGATGGAGGAGTAAGGTGGTTTATTCAAGATGTGAGGAAAATGATTCATTTTTTCATGTATGTCCAAGGCCAGGGCTGGGAGGACCAGCTACCATAGGTGGAGTTTATGTATCATAACAGTTACTACTCCACTATCTATGTATCTTCATTAGAGGTTGAGTATGGAGACCCAATATGTCACTATTTTATTTCTTAGAGCTAGTGGGATATACCTATTCTAAAAATTTATTTGGTACAAGTGATGCCTATAAATCATATAGTTGGTGATGATGGTGACCTTTGTACTTCAATTAAAATATAATGTGTTCTGAGATATCACACCACATCAAGGATAACATGGATTTGGTTAGGAAATTATGTTATATAATGGGATCTTAATCCATTTTCAGTTATTGTTATGTATTAATGAGGTTTAATATAAGGACCCGCACTTATTTCATGCATAATCTTGAATTTATTCAAGAAAACACTTCATTTTACATTGAGGATCTTTTCAAGTTTAGAGCTTTAGAGAATTAAGACAAAATATTCATAACATTACACATTGTTACATAGTGGATACCATAAAATCAGTTTCCATTTTCCTCAGAATATAAAACATTAAAACATAAAACAAGACTCCTTGACAATTCTTCAACATTTAACATGTCTTCATTCCTTGTATTATTCATCCATTAACCTGTGAAAAATCATTTAAAAACTTGGGATGAGCACAAAAGCTCAGTAAGGTATGAAAAAGAAGGAAAAATCTCATTAGTCCATGAATACACAAGACATATGAAAACATTTTTAAAATACCTGATTTACACCCATAAAATCTTACTTTGTGTAACATGAGATTTACACAAGATCCATACAAACATAATTATAATCATAAAGGTATATTGGGGCATTACTTACATAATCTTGTAACCATCTTGGCTACCTTAAAATTTGTAACCCTCACGGCTACCTTACTTTGTGTAACCATCACAGTTACACTTGGAGTAACCATACGGCCGACCTCCAACTTACTCATACCCAATGAATTGGAGGGAAATATAGGTCCCACCCTTCATCATAAACAATGCCCAATAGCCAAAACATATTCATTCAACATAAATAATAGCATAAAAACATTGCCTTTGAATCTTATAAAACAGAATTTTAAAAGAGGATTTTAGAAGAAAAGTCCCTTATAAACATCATATACTTGAAGTGAGACTTAATTGAGTGGATGGAATATGTATATACTCTGTAAATACACATAATTAAACATAATATAAACAGAACCCATCACACAAACAATTTAAATAGCACATAAATTATAAAGTAGAAGGTTAACCCAAAGAATGGAAATCGGGTTAAGAATTCCCTTACCTTGGGCTTGTCCTACTTCAAAATTGTTTGAACCTCCTGTATAATGGTTAAAGGAGTGTTAATAGGATTTTAAAGAAACGTTTTCATGTTTATAACATCTTATATGGTCATTTCATAACCTCATTTCACCCCTTATTTGTTAGTATTTTGTTCCTTGCATTATTTTGGGTGAGGTCTTTTGTGATTTTCACGATCGGTTCATGATGAATCGTTCTTGTTGATTGGAAGTGAAACTCCAGAATTGGAATGGAGTATTATTTACATAACTCCAGTACCATAAATTATACCATTCATCACTTTGGTGCCTTATATGATGATGATTTATAAGTTAAAACATTAATTATGTTCGTTTAGATGATTTAAGTGGTTCTTTGATAATTACAATTTCATTTAGTCTTATAAGTTTGAATCATGAGTACAAAAGAATTACAGAACCTTATATGATTCATAAAACATATATTATAACCTGGTTCAACCATATAAATGGTTTCATGACCAGACTTGAAATAATTAATGGAAATTGAAAATACATCGTCCACGATATCGGTAATTCGACACAAATGGACAATGTTCTTTGATTCTTTAAATAAGTGAAAGAGGAGAGGAATAATGATTTGTAATTTTCCATAAACATGAAAACATCCAGAATATACATGATTCTGGAGATTTCATTCCTCTTGGATAAGAGGGGGTGAAGAAAGAAGTGGAAGGAATCATGAAATAAAGAAAACATGAGAAATTTCTTACAAAAAATTCGGCAGCCTAACGGTGCCTCTAAAAATTTCATAAAAACAAGATTGATGAGAGGAATGGAATATCTCATCAATCATACAAAATTTGGACTGTAAGGGAAAATATTTAATGAAATATCCCAACAAAAGACAAAGGGAAAGGAAGAGAATAACATAAAATGGATGGAAAGAATGAAAATGAAAGAGGATGTTTACCTCTTGATCTCTTCTCCTTGAGATCCTTCTTAAGGGCTTTGATTTTGGTCTTTTGGTGAGACCAGCAGCTCTAGGACGTGGGGAAGAAGATTGAGGAGGGAATTTGGCAGAAATTAGACAATGCTCAAGGCTTGAGAGGTGTGGGAGGAAGAGGGGAGTGAGGGTGGTATTTATAGTGGAGGAGGGGAGGTATTTTAGATTATTTTAATCATTATTATAATATTTTTATCAAGACTATGAATAATCTCAAATCAAGTGGCCCTAAATAGTGATAATATCATGTGATTTCGAAGCAAGTGGCCTTGCATCACTTATGATGTCATAAATAGTGCATTTTTACTGATAAATTGATTATACGGTATTTTACCGTATTTCACTATTCACCGAAAATTCAAGAGTTTCAGAAAAATACCAAAAATTTACCCCAACCATTTTTCGATGTGTAGAATTCAAAAATGAACTCCATTTTTCAAAAATAATTTTCTAAATATTATTAATTTAATTTTTAAATAAGGCCACAGTTAATTCGAAAAATAACAATATTGAAGTGCAATTAGTTTTATGTGACATTGGAAAATTAATTATGATCCCGTTATCCTATTGCCATGGAAAAATAAAATAATAATATTATTTACTATTCATAAGGTCATATTACTATTCATATTACTATTCATAAGGGCATGTTACTATTCACCAAAAAAACAAGTTTGTTCCATCAGACTCTAAATAACATACCGAACACAATTGTAGATGACAGTTTCTTGAAATTCAAAACATAGAAGAAATAAAATTATGTTTAAAGGATACTTATAAATATATACCTTAAACAAAATTTCAAGCATTTTCAATTTATTTTTAGAAAACCTTGGGATGTTACATTATCCCCACCTTCTTGAAATTGCGTCCTCGCAATTTTATTTACTTATTAAACAACTGAGGGTATTTTTCCCTCATAGAATTTTCAGACTCCCATGTTGCTTCTTCAACCATGTGGTTTCTCCACAAAACCTTTACCTGGTGGATTACCTTATTCCGCAATACCTGTTCTCTTCGATCAAGAATCTGAACCGGTTTTTCTTCATAAGAAAGGTTCTCTGCTAGCTGAACTTCTTCCGGCCTCAAGACATGTGATGAATCTGGAACATACTTTCTCAACATCGAAACATGAAAAACATTATGTACCTGAAACAAGCTCGGAGGCAAAGCTACGCGGTATGCAACTGTTCCAACTTTATCCAAGATTTCAAAAGGACCAATGAACCGTGGACTTAGTTTCCCTTTCTTACCGAAACGCATCACACTTTTCCAAGGAGATATTTTAAGGAAAACATGGTCACCTACCTTGAAAGAGAAGTCTTTCCTTCTGTTATCTGCATAACTTTTCTGCCTGCTTTGAGCTATCCTCATGTGTTGCTGGATCATCCTCACTTTCTCAGCCACTTCTTCTACTAATTCTGGCCCCATCAACTTTCTTTCACCGACTTCATCCCAAAACGCAGGAGTCCGACACCACTTTCCATACAAGGCCTCAAAAGGTGCCATCTGAATACTGGAATGGAAACTGTTATTATAAGAAAACTCAACTAATGAAAGATGTTGATCCCAACTTCCCTGATAGTCCATTGAACAAGCTCGAAGCATATCCTCCAAAGTTTGAATCGTTCGCTCTGACTGCCCATGTGATTGAGGATGAAAAGCTGTACTGAAATTCAACTCTGTGCCCAAAGACTTCTGAAGTCCCTTCCAAAATTTAGAAGTGAACCTAGGATCTCGGTCAGACACAATGGAAAGAGGAACTCCATGTAACCTGACAATCTCTTTGAGGTACAATCGAGAAAGTAGATCTAATGTCATTGTATCTCGAATAGAAAGAAAATGAGCAGACTTTGTTAGCCGATCAACAATAACCCATATCGCATTGTTACCTCGAGAAGTCTTTGGTAGTCCCACCACAAAATCCATGGATATATTCTCCCATTTCCATTCTGGCACCGGCAAAGGCTGAAGCATCCCCTTCGGTAACTGTCGCTCTGCTTTAACCTGCTGACATGTCAAACATTTCATTGTAAAATCAGCAATATCTCTTTTCATCCCATTCCACCAGTAATACTCTCGAAGGTCTCTGTACATCTTAGTACTTCCAGGATGAACAGAAAATGGAGAACTATGAGCTTCACACAACAATTCTTTCTTCAGCTGGGAATCACAAGGCACACACAACCTTTTTCCAAACCTTAAAACACAATCTTTATCAAGATTAAATCTGGAAACTTACCCATTTTAACCAATTCTACCTTTTTCTGTAGCTCACGGTCTTCCCTCTGCGCTTTCATAATTCTGTCTGACAACGAAGACTGCACTGAAACCTGAAACAAAACAGATATATTCCCTGCACCAACAACTTCCAAGCCAAAATTTATCAAATCATTAATCAAGGGATCACGTTCCAAACGTAGCATGGTTAATGATGCATGATTTTTCCGAATTAAGGCATCCGCTACTTTGTTTGCTTTTCCAGGATGGTAATTAATCGTGCAGTCATAATCCTTTATCAGTTCTAGCCATCTTCTCTGCCTCATGTTTAATTCCTTCTGAGTGAATATATACTTAAGACTTTTATGGTCAGTATATATTTGGCATTTGGTTCCGTATAGATGACGCCTCCATATTTTCAAAGCAAAAACCACAGCTGCCAATTCCAAATCATGTGTGGGATAATTCATCTCATGAGGTTTAAGTTGTCTCGAAGCATAGGCAATTACCTGACCATTCTGCATCAAAACACAACCAAGTCTCTTCAAAGAAGCATCACTATAGATGACAAACTCACCATTCTGGGAAGGTAAGGCCAAAACTGGAGCATTCACCAATCTCTTCTTTAGTTCCTGAAAACAAACATCACATTCCTCTGTCCAAACAAAATTAACCCCTTTCCGTGTTAACTTAGTTATTGGGCTAGATAACCGTGCAAAGTTCTCAACAAAGCGTCGGTAATAACTTGCTAAGCCCAGAAAACTACGAATCTCTGTAACATTTGTGGGTCTTGGCCATTCATCAACTACTTTTGTTTTGGCAGGATCAACTGTTATTCCATCCTTATTTACAATGTGCCCAAGAAAAGAAATCTGTTGCAACCAAAAATCACACTTGCTGAATTTTCCATATAGTTTCTTTTCTTTTAAAGTTTGTAAAACAACCCTTAGATGTTTTTCATGCTCCTCTTTATTTTTAGAAAAAACCAGAATGTCATCAATAAATACCACCACAAACTTATCCAAGAACTCATGAAATACTCTATTCATAAGATTCATGAATACAGCAGGTGCATTAGTTAACCCAAATGGCATAACAACAAATTCATAATGCCCATATCTAGTACGAAAGGCTGTTTTCGGGATGTCATCCTCCTTCACCTTCAGCTGATGGTATCCGGATCTCAAGTCAATCTTGGAAAAGTACTGAGCTCCCTGGAGCTGATCAAACAAGTCATCAATATGAGGCAAAGGATACTTGTTTTTAACAGTGATGTTATTCAAAGCTCTATAATCAATGCAAAGTCTCATGGAACCATCTTTCTTTTTAACAAACAAAACAGGGGCTCCCCATGGTGAAGTACTGGGACGAATGAAGCCTTTGACAAGCAAATCCTGCAACTGATTTTTCAATTCAAGAAGTTCTATCGGAGCCATACGATATGGGGGTTTTGAAATTGGCTTAGCATCAGGGACTAAGTCAATTGTGAATTCAACTTCTCGTTTAGGTATGACACTGGGTAACTCCTCAGGAAAAACATCAAGGTATTCATTTACCACTGGCACATCATTGATTTGAATAGTTCCCTTGTTTTCAACAATATGAGCTAGATAACTTTCATTTCCATCTTTCAGTAGTTTCTCAGCTTCTTGATATGTTATCAATTGTATGGGTTCATTCTTGTATACAAACTGAAACTCTTTCTGAAAAACAACTTCTTTAGCTCTACAGTCAATCTTAGCATGGTAACCAGAAAGCCAGTCCATCCCCAGAATAACTTCAAACTCGACTAAGGGTAAAACAACAAGGTTTGCAGGTAAAGTCTTTCCACATACCACAATAGAAATATTCTTATAATTCCTCTTTGCTATAACATTTCCCCCTGGTGTTTTAACAACAAGTTCGGGTATCATTTGTTGAGGTGATATTTCCAATTTACTAGAAAATTTCTCAGAGATGAAGGAATGTGTAGACCCCGTATCAAACAAAACTTTAGCAAAATCTGAGTGAACAAACAAAGTACCTGATACAACTTCATTGGATGGCCCAACATCTACTGACGTAGTCGCAAAGGATCTCACTACACCTTTCTGCTTGTAGTCTGGCTTCTTTGCATCATTGGGATCCCTCTTTGGACAGGCATTTGCATAGTGACCCATCTCACCACATTTAAAGAACTTTATAGTTTGCTTATCAGGATTAGTCTTTGGATCATTTTCATTGCAATCTCGGGCCATATGTCCAAACTTACCACATTTAAAACACTTCCCAGTTTTGATAAGACATTCCCCAGGGTGCTTCTTGCCACACTTTTCACAAACTGGAAACTGTATTTTCTTACCATCAGATTTCATTGGTTGATTCTTACCCATTGCTTTCCAATTTGACCTCTTCTTCTCTTTGTTTCCAAATTGCATGTGATCGTCAGCAAACTCCATCTCTACCCTCTCAGCACATCGGACAAGTTTCTTGTAACTTTTGAATTCACGGGAGGCCAACGCCCTTCGATACCTTGGCTTCAATCCTGAGTAAAAGCGGTTGATTTTGCTATCGAGATCCAGAATAAGATTCGGAGCATACCTCGCCAGTCGGGTGAAGTTCGCCTCATACATAGCCACTGAATCTTCCTCCTTTTGTTTCAGTTCAAGGAATTGTTTCTCCATTCTAAGTCGCACCACCTTAGGAAAATATTTTTCAAGAAAAAGACTTTTAAATTCATCCCATACTAAGGCATCAAAATCCTCTCTACCCCTGATATTCCTTACCATTGACCACCACTGATCAGCTTCCCCTTCAAAACGATAAATGGCAAGACTTACCTTTTGATTGTCTGAACATCCCATAACATCAAATATCTTTTCAAGGGCTTTAATCCATCCTTCTGCTGCCACTGGGTCAGAAGATCCACTGAATGCAGGAGGATGTTGTCTCATAAAATGTTCCACCACTGTCATGTTCCGTTGGGGTACATCTATTTGTCCTCTTGCATGGATGCCACCACCATTTATTGCCTGTGTTAGCTGAGCCATTACTGTCACAAACTGCTCGGTTCCAATCCCTACCATTCCGGGCTGTTGATCAGGAAGGATGTCATTCTGTCGGTGCCTATCCTCTTCAGCATCCATGTTCCTTCTGCGGACAACCATTCTAAACAAACATTTCTTAGATGAAGCAACATGGTAATCTTTAAATGCTATAACAAATTAAACATAGGGTGAGAATTATTTATGGTATTCTATTAGCATCACCTTAACCCCTAAAGTTATCTAAACCATCCTTTGATACCAACTATAAGGACCCGCACTTATTTCATGCATAATCTTGAATTTATTCAAGAAAACACTTCATTTTACATTGAGGATCTTTTCAAGTTTAGAGCTTTAGAGAATTAAGACAAAATATTCATAACATTACACATTGTTACATAGTGGATACCATAAAATCAGTTTCCATTTTCCTCAGAATATAAAACATTAAAACATAAAACAAGACTCCTTGACAATTATTCAACATTTAACATGTCTTCATTCCTTGTATTATTCATCCATTAACCTGTGAAAAATCATTTAAAAACTTGGGATGAGCACAAAAGCTCAGTAAGGTATGAAAAAGAAGGAAAAATCTCATTAGTCCATGAATACACAAGACATATGAAAACATTTTTAAAATACCTGATTTACACCCATAAAATCTTACTTTGTGTAACATGAGATTTACACAAGATCCATACAAACATAATTATAATCATAAAGGTATATTGGGGCATTACTTACATAATCTTGTAACCATCTTGGCTACCTTAAAATTTGTAACCCTCACGGCTACCTTACTTTGTGTAACCATCACAGTTACACTTGGAGTAACCATACGGCCGACCTCCAACTTACTCATACCCAATGCATTGGAGGGAAATATAGGTCCCACCCTTCATCATAAACAATGCCCAATAGCCAAAACATATTCATTCAACATAAATAATAGCATAAAAACATTGCCTTTGAATCTTATAAAACAGAATTTTAAAAGAGGATTTTAGAAGAAAAGTCCCTTATAAACATCATATACTTGAAGTGAGACTTAATTGAGTGGATGGAATATGTATATACTCTGTAAATACACATAATTAAACATAATATAAACAGAACCCATCACACAAACAATTTAAATAGCACATAAATTATAAAGTAGAAGGTTAACCCAAAGAATGGAAATCGGGTTAAGAATTCCCTTACCTTGGGCTTGTCCTACTTCAAAATTGTTTGAACCTCCTGTATAATGGTTAAAGGAGTGTTAATAGGATTTTAAAGAAACGTGTTCATGTTTATAACATCTTATATGGTCATTTCATAACCTCATTTCACCCCTTATTTGTTAGTATTTTGTTCCTTGCATTATTTTGGGTGAGGTCTTTTGTGATTTTCACGATCGGTTCATGATGAATCGTTCTTGTTGATTGGAAGTGAAACTCCATAATTGGAATGGAGTATTATTTACATAACTCCAGTACCATAAATTATACCATTCATCACTTTGGTTCCTTATATGATGATGATTTATAAGTTAAAACATTAATTATGTTCGTTTAGATGATTTAAGTGGTTCTTTGATAATTACAATTTCATTTAGTCTTATAAGTTTGAATCATGAGTACAAAAGAATTACAGAACCTTATATGATTCATAAAACATATATTATAACCTGGTTCAACCATATAAATGGTTTCATGACCAGACTTGAAATAATTAATGGAAATTGAAAATACATCGTCCACGATATCGGTAATTCGACACAAATGGACAATGTTCTTTGATTCTTTAAATAAGTGAAAGAGGAGAGGAATAATGATTTTTAATTTTCCATAAACATGAAAACATCCAGAATATACATGATTCTGGAGATTTCATGCCTCTTGGATAAGAGGGGGTGAAGAAAGAAGTGGAAGGAATCATGAAATAAAGAAAACATGAGAAATTTCTTACAAAAAATTCGGCAGCCTAACGGCGCCTCTAAAAATTTCATAAAAACAAGATTGATGAGAGGAATGGAATATCTCATCAATCATACAAAATTTGGACTGTAAGGGAAAATATTTAATGAAATATCCCAACAAAAGACAAAGGGAAAGGAAGAGAATAACATAAAATGGATGGAAAGAATGAAAATGAAAGAGGATGTTTACCTCTTGATCTCTTCTCCTTGAGATCCTTCTTAAGGGCTTTGATTTTGGTCTTTTGGTGAGACCAGAAGCTCTAGGACGTGGGGAAGAAGATTGAGGAGGGAATTTGGCAGAAATTAGACAATGCTCAAGGCTTGAGAGGTGTGGGAGGAAGAGGGGAGTGAGGGTGGTATTTATAGTGGAGGAGGGGAGGTATTTTAGATTATTTTAATCATTATTATAATATTTTTATCAAGACTATGAATAATCTCAAATCAAGTGGCCCTAAATAGTGATAATATCATGTGATTTCGAAGCAAGTGGCCTTGCATCACTTATGATGTCATAAATAGTGCATTTTTACTGATAAATTGATTATACGGTATTTTACCGTATTTCACTATTCACCGAAAATTCAAGAGTTTCAGAAAAATACCAAAAATTTACCCCAACCATTTTTCGATGTGTAGAATTCAAAAATGAACTCCATTTTTCAAAAATAATTTTCTAAATATTATTAATTTAATTTTTAAATAAGGCCATAGTTAATTCGAAAAATAACAATATTGAAGTGCAATTAGTTTTATGTGACATTGGAAAATTAATTATGATCCCGTTATCCTATTGCCATGGAAAAATAAAATAATAATATTATTTACTATTCATAAGGTCATATTACTATTCATATTACTATTCATAAGGGCATGTTACTATTCACCAAAAAAAACAAGTTTGTTCCATCAGACTCTAAATAACATACCGAACACAATTGTAGATGACAGTTTCTTGAAATTCAAAACATAGAAGAAATAAAATTATGTTTAAAGGATACTTATAAATATATACCTTAAACAAAATTTCAAGAATTTTCAATTTATTTTTAGAAAACCTTGGGATGTTACATTTAATACCTCTTGACCTTATGACAACAGTTATAACAAGGGTTGGAGTTTTCTATGCGTTGAAACAAAATAACTATGTACGTGACTCTTTGAAAAATGTCAACATGGTTGAGCTAGACATTGTGGGTAAAGTTACCTTTTGGAAGTTTCTGGTGGTTTTTGAGGAAAAATAGGATAATAACCTTACTTTGAATTTACTTACATTTGGAGAATTTTTTTAATGAGTTGAGAACCCTTAGGAGAGATCCTGATGATGGGAAACTCCATTAAGAGCTAAGTTGGTAACCATTCTAAGTAGGTTTTTCTCCTTCTAGGAAAAAATATATACGTGGGGAAGAATGTGACATCATTATTTTTAACATGTAAGACATTAGAATATTCTATGGAATTTCTTTCATAGCTAGGCACCGATACAACATGAGATTTGGAGTCCTATTTAGGATAATATTGATATAGTAAAAATGTTAAATTTATTATATCACATGAAAACAATTTTTATACAAGAATGGAATAACTTCCAAGTGGAGAATCAAATAGGGAATATAGGACCATGTTTGTTTCTAGGGCATGTTCTTTACTTTATACTTGACATAATGCTGGTCTATTTCAAAAATATGGTTGAGGCATCCATTGGTGGGTACACTAAGTGAATCAATTAATTAATTAAATTTAATTTTTTAATAAACCAACGCCTAATAATCCTATATAAATTTATTATTATTATTTTTTAGGGTTATCTTCGTAACCGTTCTGTGATTAGATAGGAGGGTGAATCTTTCTCCATTGGCAGATCAAAATCAGAGAACGATGACTAATAGATCATGGTAAATCATGAGGTAGACATCAGACACTATAGATCTTCCTCTCCATATCTAGAAGATACACTCTTCACCATTAATCAATTCAAACCCAAGGTAGTACATTTAATTTTTTTATCCTCATTTATAATTTGATACTAATGTGAATTAATTCCACCTAGATTAATTCATGAATCACTCTTAATTGGTTTCAAGACTATTGTTTTTCTCTTCCTATCTCTAGGAATTTGTGATTTCTTCTTCATTGGTTCTGGATTTTTTTATAATCCAAATTTATTTGATTTTTATGATGATAGAAAAAAACACATGACCTTTTTTTGATTTTAACATTTTGAATTTTTTTATTTCTCCATCTATTCCACGCATCATCATATATAATAAGTTATTCGGTGGTTTAATGATATATTTGAATATAGAATATTGTGAAATAGTTATTTGGGAATAGTGAATCAAGTTCATGTTTTCAAATTGGGGTTTTTAATATGCTATCGACGTGTGATGATGATGATGAAAACCCAAATATGGATTGGGTATCGATGGTTTGTGATATGGATTGAGAAGATATCTCGGATATAATAGCAATTTATGTTTCCAAGCATTGGGTGGTTAGAATCTGGACACCGATGATGATGGAATCTAGTTTCATTGTGTATGGAAGGGTTTCCATTACCCAAAAAATGAAATTAGTATGAATGGAAATGATGAGAAATTTTCCAGTGAAAATGGCCAAAATCCAATTTCCAGTCAACCATAGAGGTAGGTCAAGGATAGTTCTAATCATGAAAAATAGGAGTTGTGTTATTATTATTTTTAATTATTATATCATTATAAAAATAATATAATAGAGGGAATTGATATAAAAAATAATGGGAAACATTGGAGTGGTGAACACATTGGGTGTGAAAAAGGGCAAGACCTTCTTTATTTAATATGATTTTTATTATTATACTCAATAATAATAATATTAATAGAAACAAAAAATGATAAATTATGGGATTCCAAGTAGATATACTATGAAAGGGTGGGTAAATTCCATCACCTTCCTTTTATATAACAATAATAATAATAATAATAATATTATTATTAAAAATTTTATTCGATTTAACTTATTCATGTGATGTATGATTGAAAATATATTTGTAACATCATGATCATGGTATTGAGGTGGAATATTGAAGAACAATGTTGGATATTTAATCTAGACTCATTTCATGGACCCATGAATTTTCACACATAAGTGATACAACAAAATTAATTTTTTTCATTGGTTTTTTATTTTGGGAAAGTAAATTGTATATCCCTTGTTTTTTCAATGAGGATCAAAACCTAGCAATATATTTGGCCATTCATGGTTTCTTACAATGAAATACAATTGGACTTATGTTTTTTTAACCAATAATGAGACACCTAAATTCATCATATTTTTTAGACTCGGTTTTGGGAACACGAGTTTCCAATCTTGAGCAGTTTTACAAATACAACACGATAGTGGCCTTATTTTTGCAATTAGATATATGAAGCAATCTAAGTAAATGGGTACACTTATTTCATTGATTCATACATTATTTATTTATGATGTGTTCTATTTATCCATTCCCATGAGGTTATAATGTGGAATTATGTCCTGATAATGGGATAGTGATCCACACTTAGAGATTGGTCTCAAATAGAGTAGTAAGAACCCCCAAGTAATAGGGTTTGACACTCTATCATCTTCATCCCTGGTGGGGATTGGTATCAACATAACCAACATACAAAGTCTTTGATCCTATAATTATCAGGTCAATCCAGATAGGGGTTGTGGTGTCCCCATGGACTTAGGTTCAATCACACATCTATGTATCAATTTATAATAAATTATAGTGTGTACTTATTCATGATAATATATTTAAAGCATTACATGCTTTATATACACCATCAATGATATTAGACTCAGGGAGTGAGTTCTATCATTTGAGTGTTACCTGAAATCTCGAGTAGAATATTTGTCCAGCTTTTTGGTTTTTCCATAACCAAATGAAATAGGGTAATTCATGAGTATATCTACATTTTGTAATCATATGTCTCATATTCTGGTTAATATACCTTAGAATGATTTGACTAATCACATGATGATTTATGTTTTGTGATTTCATGGTCTTTTAATTATCATTGTTGTACTCACTTTTGCTTGGTCTCTACTCATACATGTCATCTATTATAATAATGAAGGATCTTCATGTAGATTACATAGAGGATTGAGAGTATGTGGATCATATTTTGGGATAGACAAACCAAGGTTTATATTAGAGTTTCATTTAATAGATGACCCATCCATTTGATAAAGTCTGTATTTTTTTATTTTCGGTGGGCTTGTATTTGGAACCAGTTTTTCTTTCTATAATATGTGGTGCTCTAGTAGTGGGAATTAGATTATTTCATGCATTGGAAGTAGTTGTGTTGTTTTACCCTTAAAAATTCTATGGTATTGAGATGTGTGAATGCATACATGTACTTAGGCTAAGGCATCCCATGTTTGAGATATGCCCACTCTACAATAGTCACCACCCCGATCCTATTGTATGTGAGTCTTCGTCAGTCACACTCAACTCATCATATGCCAGGTGGGTCCTGGTGGGTCATGTCATTCCCTTCCCAATTTCAACACAATATGTTTAAAACTAAATGAAGAAGTACACACTTTTCTCTAGGGTTTATTATAAATAGATCATGACCATCTTATTCATCGAGCCTTCCAAATAACCCGAACCATAGGTGCTCAATTCTTGAGGAAAATAAATGCTTGATTACCATAATTATATAACTCGGTATTTCTTAGTTGAATCTGGTATTCAATCAATTGTTTACCAATCTGAAATCAAAAAATTCCTAGTCTCTACATATTCTCGACATTGAAATTGTAGGAATGTTACAAACTTCTAGAAAATTATAAAGTATCAAAATATACCTTGTGAAGTGCAAAAGAAAACCTAACAAGGTACTATAATGAACTGTAAAAAGTATCAACATGTACCTTATAAAGTACCAAAAAACAACCTTATTATAAAATCCCACCCCTCACCCATCAGTTAGGGAAGAGGATGTGGGTGTTACTACCATTTGGTGATGTCCCTGAGATACCAAAGACTGGAAATAAATGCCCAGGGCCTCCAAACATTTAGGGGATTATTTTTCCTTTAAATATAAAACATTTTAACCACAACAAAAACAGCAACCAAACATCCACAAGATTCATGAGTACCAAAATAAAACACAAGACATAATTAAGCCAGAAACTATATTAGAATAAAATGGGAAACCAAGTGACACAACTATAGGAAAGGAAAATAGAAAAAACCCAATGACACCAAGTAAAACAAACCAACAAATCCAAACATACTCCAAGATCTAACATGACATGGCACACTGATGGGATCAAGAAGCATACCAAAATAACTAAGATACCATGACTTTACCTATGTCTTGATATATGACATATATAATAAAAAAATAGTTCCAAAGTAGGGGGTGATCCTAAACTAAGTAGCATTTCCGCAATGAATTCCCAACAAATTTCACTAGGATAATACTTGTTTTATCATTTATATAAGATGGTATAAAATAATCCAAAATACTTTTAATCAAATTTAAAATACTATTCCATTAAAACAAATAAAAATAATAATTTATAACCATTCTCAAATATATATGGAATACTCATGCCTTGATTCCCCACATCCACACATGCATACATAGGAAATTGATCCATATATATGTACAATCAATCATTGATCATCCAATTCTTTACAAGGTAACCAATACCAGGTTAACCAATAGAACACACCCCATCCACAAATTCATGTCTAATGAGAATGAACACAAAAAACCATTTATTACAAAATTATTGATAATAAATTTCACATAAATCCTTTCATAATTTAAAACATTTCAACAACCATTTTCCATGTATGAAATCAAAACCATGATTTTAAAAGCGTTATTAAAAAATTATAAACAAATAGTAATTTTCAAGAAAACCATCCAATTACCACAATTTTCCCAAACCATAACTAAATTGTTTCCAAAAAATAATCAGAGATGAATCGAATAATCATATCAATCAAAACATCTATTTCAAACTAGTCTTTCACGTTCTAATCAAGTAGAGTTGAGAGAGAAGTCACATTCTTCCCAAATGGTTGGAAAAAATGATGAATGGAGCATTAATTCTATAAATTCTACTACTAAATACCATTCTTTCCACATATATAACAATAAAACATAAAAATTCACAATATATAACACGAATATATTTATAGAAGATTAGATCTTTGATTTTGAGAAAGAGAAGGAGAATTGGTCAATGAAGAATGAAAAATAATAGAGTCTTACCAGTGAATTATTAGGGTGCATAGTGCATAGGTAGGGAACATGATTAGTCAAACCATGTGATAACCATGTAAGATCTACTACTTTTTTCCAAAATTCACATATTTATCTCACATAATTAGATAAACCATATTCTAACCATACTATTCCAATCTATATAGAAATTCGTGGTTTCCCATGGATATTTACACATTTTAGCCAAAATGTAAATTAGACTTGTCTATTAGTATTGTCCACTATCTTTCCTTTCATTGTTTTCTAGTGATTATTTATCATTTCTACTAACCATGTTCAAATCATGCACCTCATGAAAGTCCTCCAAAACTTGCCTAAACTTCTATGAGCCTCCTAAAACATTAACAGGTCATTATATCATTCCCTTTTCACACCCTTGCATTTCTTCCTGAATCCCACCTTGTCTCCAAAAAACCCACACTACACCATTGATTTTATAAAAAAATAATTTCTCTTTCCTATCAAAAATCTATACCAGAACATGAATTTGTATATATTATGGATCTAGGTAAATGTGAACCCATCAAAAGATACTGTTAGGATCCGGTTGATACTTGTCTAACTGAGATACATGAAACCCATTATGCACTAAACTGGAATTTATTGGTAATACCAACTCATAAAACACATCACCAACTCAATAATGTATCTCAAAAGGGATTATATACGAAGGATACAACATTCCCCACATCCCAAAATGTCAATGACCAAACCATGGAGAGATTCTAAAGAACCAATGAATACTTACCTCAAATGTAAATAGCCATCGATGATGATCTACATATGATTTAAAATGAATTTGATCCATCCCCATCTTCATTATGATCAATTGATTCTTATCTATTGTTTATTTTACAAGTATGGGTCCAACCAATTATGACTCACTTGTTTCAACCAAACAAAGTAGAAAAAAATGATTCCCAAACAATGATTCATAATGATAAATACCTATTAATTCCTGATAACTGTTGTTATATGATAAATCTAGGAAGTGTATTCATTACTATAATGATATAACAAAACCAAATACACAATCCCAAATCATTTCCTCTAATGTGAGGATATTCCTTTTCGATTATATATCTATTTGAGGATGATACACTATGCTCGTAGTCAAATTAGACCCAAGGTATTTTTGTATGGGATTCCAAAAATGGTATGTAAACTTGGGGTCTCAATAATATATAACCAATAAATGAACTCCATGAAACTTTATAACATCTGGGATATAGATTTTGGATAATTCCTCGACTATATGGGATTCTTCAATATGGATAAAATGATCGAAATTCATGAGCTGATCCACAATTACCCATATGGAATCATATTTCCTAACCATTTGTGGTAAAAGTTTCCCAAAATCCATCCATATCTTCTCCCACTTCCAAATGGGGATTTCTAAATAATTTAACATTTTAGCAAGTCATTGGTAATCTTCCTTGACCTCTTAATAGTTAAGGTATCTAAAAACCATTCTCTTGCTTCCCTTTTCATCCTTCCACTGAAACATTGATTTCATAGTTGTATACATCTTTTGAATGTTTGGATTAACAACCTATTAGGAATAGTGATATACACTAAGAATATATTCATAAAAATACAAAGGTATATTGATTCCATATTTAAAACACCAAACCAAACTCTTATCCAGCTTCCATCCTTCAGTAGTCTCCCTACCCTGGGGTTTTGACCTCATATAAACACATTTCAGATCCAATATCAAAGACTATTTCACATGATATCAAAATTAAGAGCAAATGAAACTAGGAAGAAAACATTAACATCATCTTGGACGACACAATCTAAGTGTATATCAAATATAACTCACAATTTCTGCAGTAGATCTGAAGATTCTTTATCCAAATGATTAATTGAATTCTTATATGATGCTCCACCATCGAATTACATTTACCCAATGTATACATCAAGATGAATTCAGACATTTGAATGTATTCCATCCATATTTTTCTACCTAATGTTCAAATCCCTTTATGCTATAATGTTTTTCAGATTTTTTTGATCTGTAAAAACTGTAATGTTTGCACCAAAAAATAATGATTCCATGTCTTCAAATAATAGAATAAAATAGTTAATTCACAATCATGTGTTGTATATTTATTCTCATGAAAACATAACTATCATGATTCATAAGCAACGACATGATATCTATGCATGAAAACACAGACTAACCCAAATAGTAGTGTATCATAATTGACTAAATTTCCATGTACAGAAAATTTTAATTTATGGATAGGTGCTAATGTAAGTTTAACCCTAATATGTTGAAAGGATTTTGGATATTACTCATTCCATCAGAATAGATCACCTTTCCTAATCCTTGATATCATTAGTGATGCCTAATGTGAAAAATCACATACAAAACTAATGTAGTGTCCCCCCAAGATGAGGAAACTACATATCTCATAGACATTCTTTCATAGTTTCCAAGAGATAACGATATCTAAATTTTATGGATATATAAAAAAGTTGTTTTCAAAAATTATATGGCCAATGAAATGTACCCATTATATCTAGAAATGAAACCTTAATAAATTTCAATATTGATGATGTTACAAAGATATAAAAAACTCTATATCCATGTGTCTTCATAGTCCACCTTTCTCCTTGAATAAACAATTATATCATCCACAAAAACCACAAAAAAGAAATCTATATACCTTTTAATTATCTAATTCATCAATTCTATAAAGATATCTGATACACTCATAATACCAAAAGGCATAATAATGAACTCATAATGTCCATATGGTATTTTTAATGTTTTCTTCCAAATATTCTCTTCCTGAACCTATAGTTGGTGATATACCAAACATATGTGAATTTTGGAGAACCACTGGTATCACCTAAATTGATCAAATATGTTATCAATTCATGGAATATGATACTGATTCTTTATCATAGCTTGGTTAAGAGTAGAATAATAAACAAAAAACCTAAGAGTTTCATCCGCTTTCTTCACAAAAAGAACCATTTCTACCCATGGAGATATGATTTTTCAGAGGAACCCTTTACTTTCCAACTCATATAACTAATCCTTCAATTACCTCATTTCTATTGGAACCATCGGATAATCAGGAAGGGTAATATGACTGGATCCTATTAGAAGATCAATAATAAGCTCCACTTCTCTTTTGGGTGGAATCCCAGAGAAATGTTCCTGAAAAAAATCAAGTGACCGGTCCAATATGGTTGAAGAATCTCTATTCATGATCTCATATACCCCTTCCAAAGTTACTATTGTAAATTTTTAATATATAGTTCAAACATCCCATACAAAGGATCTATTTATGGTTGAATACACTACCCAATCTTCTTTAAATAATTTCCTAACAACATTTGAGGATTTGAGACTCACCTTCCATGTATAATAACTAATATGGGTCAAAATGTTTTTCGGCCAATCCTTTTTGATAATAAATTCATATACATCCAACCCTACCATAGAGATATCTCATACCAACTTATTCCCATTAAATTTTATCAATTATGCAACACATTTCGAGGCTTAACGCTCTTGATGTCCCAGTGTTGTTTCATTTTTTAGAACACAAGGAATATTCTCAACATGTAAACCCACTGGATCGACAATCCAATAATAAAAAAACAAATGGGATGCCTACATATCAAATAAATCATGCATAAGTGTAGAATTAAAATAATATTACTTATCTTTGTCGAAGGTCCTGATTGATCATCAAGGATAATTTTCTAATCTCCATACAATTATTCCTCCATTTCACTTTTCTATTTATTCGTTAGTTTAGATTGCACAGTTATAGAAGTCATAGTTTTATTTGAATCACCATGGATTGATCTGTTCTATAGATGAGAGCTATACGGCTATACTCATCCCATCAAAGAATATAATTCCTAAGAAGCATGAGATGTGTCTCTTACAACACACCATGGGGAACATTGATAATATCACTGATGATGTACTATTCTATTTTCAATTGTGACATAATCAAGGTGGTTCTTTATAATATCATGTAATATTATAAAAAGATATACACTGAATGAATTCAAGATTAATCCTTGATCAAGGAGAAAATTTGACCAATCCCATGGTGTAATTCGAAGATATACCACCCCCTTGAGAACATGTATCCCTATTTTTCTTGATTCCAGTACTGGAGTTCCCACATGTTTTCTTAGGAATAAATGTGGTTCCTCCCGAAATTTTTCATGATATGTATCTTTCTTACACCTCAACTCTGCTAACCACTGCTGTATAATCCCTACTATATAGGATAAAAGTCATTGAGTGAATTTTGGGTTTCAACCTAAACTCAAATTAATTGTTCATTCAAGAATGTACTTATAGAAAATTCTGCTTAAAATTAAAAAAAATTCACAAACATTTCCATATACTATATTTACAAGAGTGTCTCCTACAAAAATATGAATAATTATACTGTTCTATAGATTTTTAATGTGTGATGATAGAGTTTTTTATTGTAAAATCCTCCAAATATTCCCATTCCATGACTCAGCCCAAGTTAACTTAAAATTCTCAATCCCACCACTAGAATGAATGACCTTATAATATTTCTGTTGCTAAGTTTACTTTTAACTTTCCTGCTGTGCTATAGAAATTGAATATTAGATTCGGTCTATTTATTTGTAATTATATATTTTCCAGTTCTTAATCACCAAAAAAATGGAAGGATTCTTATTTTGGAACTGAACTTAACCATCCACTTACCTTGGTTCATCCTTTCTATTCCCTCTATACATAACTAGAATTGTATGGAAAATACATTGGACCAACTATTAGTTCCCCTATTTCTCATGTGAATCAACATTCTCATCAGACACCTTTAGTTGGTTTTTACGGAACCTACCAAGTTACTTTTTCTATATCCAATACAAACTTCATTTTATCTCATTAACTATAAACTATAAGGCTAAGATATTTCACATTACCATTTCAACATGTTCCACATCATCTTTATCCAAAAAACTATCTTCACCATTTTAAAAATACCACCATAAATCCTTTTCAAAATATAATATTTTGAAAATATTTATAGTGTTTTATAAGAAGCATAAATTTTTCCAATCTCCCCAAATCATTAACTCAATAATGAAAAATTATGACCTACTGAGATGTCTTTCTATCAATGTGTGTCCTAAAACACTCATCAACTAAATCCAAGATGATGAGGTAACAACTCTACTGGATGTGTCTTAAATACTTATGTACTAAAACACGATGAAGAAATGATTTTCAACATAATGAGTTTAGTTAAGCATTTTTATTATATACATTTCATGTTTGAAAATCCAACTCCTTTCCACCATATCATGATATAAAATAACATATCATGACTAATTATGTTTCTCAATCTAGGAATAAACACACCTGATATCCAAGGATCAAACTGACTGAAACCATTTGAAACATCCCACCCATCACCCATTGTATTTGTAATAGGTGGTAGGTGTTACTTGCCTTAAGTGGCATCCCTAGGATTCCAATGTTTTAAAATAAATTAAAAGGGCCACAAAAAATTTAGGCGATGATTTTCCCATTAAATATAAAACATCTAAACCACAAAAACAAGAATAACCAAGAATCTACATGATTTAGGAGTACCAAAATAAAACTTAAAACATAACCATTTCAATATCGACATCAGAGTACATGAGAAAAACAAGTGACAAAACCATGGAAAACCAAATACAAAAATCCCAAAGACACTAAAGACATAAAACTAGAAACTCTCAACCTACTCCAAGATACAACATGGAAATCCACACCCATTATATTAATTATAAACACTAACGAAATGAGATACCTTTCCTTTAACTATGTATTGACTAGTGATATAAGAAAACACAAAAATGTTCCCATGTATGGGGTTATTCGAAACACAATAAGTATTCTCCAATGATATCCCAAATCATGCCACTAAGACCAAACTTGTTAGAATAATAATAAATAATAGTTTAATATAATCTAAAACAATTTTTACCGAGGACTAAATATTTTTGCATTAAAAAATCATAACAAAAATTTTAAACATTTATCAAATCAATATGGAATACTATATCTCTGATTTAACACATCCATATATCTACACATAAACAAATTCATTTCTAGGTGATAGTTACACTCTGATGAGAAGTCTCTCATTGATCTACCAAGTCATCACATGGAAATGAATACCTGGGGCCCCAATGGAACACTACCTTTACATAGGGTAACATTTAACACAAAAAAACCCCCACAAAAACAATGTCTTACAAAATCCATGCCAACCCATTTCACATAAAACCTTTATTATTTATAACATTTCAACAAGAATTTTACACGTGTCAATTAAAACCCATAATTTTAAAATCTCCATTTTTAAATTATCAAAAAGCTGATTAAAAAAACCATTGTTAGGTCTAATAGGGGCCCAAATACCTTTATGGGGGGGGGGTTGAAACAAGTTATGGATATTCTTTTCCAACATTATTAATGACCCACTACACCATGACCTCTTTATTACATGGTTCAATTCGTTTGCACCTAAGTGTTAATGTGGATTTTATTCTTTCCTTATTTATATCTTGATGATTATTTTAATGTATTGTAGGAAATCAAACACACAGGCACACAAATTATTACTTGGTTCACCATCACTTGGCTACGTCAAAAGAGAATACAATGAAGATGTGACAATGTACCAAAGCCACTAAAGATTACTCTAAATTACATGTTTTAGGATAGATCGATTATATTCCTAGGCTCAGTTCCGTTATAAGATTTATGGTTTCCTCATATAATTCTTAAGGGTAACACCCTATGTCACATTCTTTTTCTATCTAATAGTGGAAAGGATCATTTTCTTCCTCTTCCTTATCTCACTACTCTTGGAAGGGATACACACACAGTTGATGAAATTGTGAGTCCTTTCTTTATCTTGAATGAATGCATCATCAACTATATGTATATTATATATTAATTTCGCACTTTCATTCCCTGAGGAATACCAATTTACCATATATGTAATGGGAAACTTCAACTTTTGCACGCAGCTCTTTACACACAACTCACTATTGGAATGTTGCTCAATTCTTATGCAGAAATTATATGTAACTCTCTACTTGCGCACCCTCAACACTTGCATGACCAGAGATTTGATATTATCCATGTATTTATATTCTAAAAAATGAGGGGGTAGCTGCTTATTTATAGGATTTTTGGAAACCATACACACTACGTGCACAAATTCCCCCCCCTGAGCACGCAGCTCTCACGTTCGTGAAACCTCACCTTTCTCCCAACATCATAAAATGAATTCCTTTACAACATTAAAGTGTATTCCAAAAAGAATCACCCAAGAGTCACAAAAATAATTTCTATCAAATCATTTATTTCAAACTATTACTTTTTGTTATAATATAGTATAGTTGAGATAGAAGATTCCTATATCAAAAATAGTTGGTGAAAATAAAAAATGAAATAATTATTCTCTAGATCTAACCACAAACCACCTTTCCTTCCCTTGATCCAACCAAAAAAACACAGTTCCCATCATACAACATATATCTATCCAAAATATATTTTATCTAATGTTCTAGGAATAATAATGACAAAAAATCTGTGAATAATGGAAAATAAAATATACTTATCAATAAATATGAATCTCCAATAGCCTTTTCAAATTACGAAACTTTCCCACAGTTCAAAGGGAATTATCTCTCAAGACATGATGGGAAATCATGTTAGATATTAAGAAAAATTATTAAAATAAAAGGGGTATTTCAACATAATTCGAATTAGATCCACAATTTTTGAATCAGATCTCAAAAATTTCAGATCTGATATTAAGAGTTAGTGTATGGTTAGAGAGAATGGTTAGTCATGTCGTGCACTAAACATGCATGAGCTAAGGCCTTAAGACTAGCCTCAAATGTTTCCCTCACAAAGTTAGAAAAATTGTGTGACAACCATTTAATTCATCTCCTTCCACACATGCATGGTAGAAATATACATAGTTTGGAAAATGTTTCTGCCAACCGTGTTTCTACATAGTTCCCACTATGTTTTCATGCATGGTTTTATAGATATGTTTCATGTTTTCTTCTAACCATTCGTCAACCATTAACCTATAGAAAAATAATCCAAAACAAGAAAAAATACTCCAAACTTCCCCAAACATAAGCTGGTCATTTTTTTAAAGGTTGGGGTTGAAGCCTCATTTTTATTATTAAATCAAAGCAAAGACCTCTTTTAACTGGGTAGAGGGAAACCCATTACATAGCCCGAAGGTCCAGTGGGCTTGTAGCCCATTACATATCCCGTAGGCCCAAATTCTAAGGCCAATTCACATTCTGTGAATAGTAACCTGCTGCTACAGTACCACACAGTATCGTCGCCGCTTCAGTGTCCTGCCGCCGCTACAGTACCCGCTGATGAACATTTCCACCACTACTACAGTACCGCTACAGGGCCTGTGCCCCATGGGTTTTGAACCCCCATTTTCCATGTAGTATTACGGGGTGGTTACCACTAAGCCAAACCCCAACTACCATTATAATCTGGTCATTATATATACTTAAAATACAAAAATAAATGGTTGTGTACCTGAAACCCAGGGTGCTACACTTATGAAGTTCTATAATGAACCACATGAAGTTTAATTTTTTCAATGGTAGGGCCTTTAAATTTTTTTATAATTACATTAATATACCCATCCATAAACCTTATAATGTTTACTGGAACCTTATGATGTATTCCCTTTATTATTTTATGAATCTTGATGAAACTTACTGTGTCGTAAAATATGCCTCATGAATTCCATGTCATACGAATTTAGAGACACCTACTGACCTCCATATGAGAAAAAAATATCAAATTCTCCAAATAAATAATATATCTATGTCAATAAAAAATTATAGAATATTATTCAACACATTATATCACCTTGAAATAATCTAAAATATTCTTTGAATAGTTATTTCACTTGGTCAACCAAAAATTCACCCTTCTTAAAAAATAATTATGGATAATTTAATCTAACCCTTGGGATTTATTCTCAATAATTTTGTAATCCTTCACCAAAATCAAAAAATAACTCCAGTGTTCATCCAAATACATCATTTATCCTATGAGAGGAATCATTCACCACACTATAATATAAACTAGTCTATTTTTATAATTATAAGTTTTGATGAAAATCAAAATTGGGACTAGTAATTTGAATAATCTCCCCTATAATAATTGAAAACATAATATTATATTATACCACCCTTTATACAATAACATCATCAACTATATTCATAGAAAATTAAAGGGATTTAGAAACATCACCCTAAGAGTGGTTCACCAATTCTCCCCATTTGAAAACACAATCAATAGTTAAGTTGGGGGAGGAATCCTTCCATATTCCTCAAGAGAGAGGGGAGGTTCAACCATTAATGTCTATCCTCAATGCCTTAAAAATGACTTTTTCAATTCCTTGGTGAAAATTTCATCCAAATAGTCTCAAGTTGGACTAATTTTATTTTTTATATCACCATAAAAAAATCTCATTTTAATGAATTCAAACATGATTTTGATATTCTTATATCATGTGTGTTGAGTGGGATTTTAGTAAAGATAAATATCACTTTGATTATCACATGAAATCATTAGATTTATTTCAATATTCATTTTTAAATAACGAAGATACTTCTTCATCAAAATTAACTATCTACAAGCATCGGTAGTTGCAATATATCATGCTGCTGGGGTATTAAGTTTGATAGAGTTATATTTATTATAGTGATTACTCGCACACTTAATTCCTAGAAGAAATAACCATCCAAAAGTTCAATTTTCATCATTACAATCACATTATCAATCATTATTAGTGAATCAAGAAAGATTTAGGTGTGTTACCTTCCTATATTATATTCCAAAACTCATATTCCATTTGATATATTAATGGGATCTCTTGGAAACCATTATATGAGATTCATTTGGTTAAATTTGATTTTGGGTGCGTAGTATTTCAACATATCCAATTTAATTTTTTTAAAACAAGAAGATATAGTGACATTAAAATTAATATTTTATACTTTATTACATTTAAAAATTATCTTTCTGCATCCTTTGATAGTTTCAGTGAAACATGATTTTTAATAGATACTGGTTTGGAGTATTCTATAGTAAATCAGAAAATCTCTTGCATGATTTTCTTTGGATATAAAATCTAACCCCTCTTATTTTTGAACATTAATTCCAAAAAATACAGAGATTTCATAACATAGACTAATTAAACTGATTTTTATTTCCCTAGTAAATTCTTTAGATGAACTCTCATGGTCATGTGAAAAAATAATTTCAGTGACATATAAAATTTTAATGATAGTAATTTCTTCCATATCTTATATATACTGGTTATTCTCCAATGTTCATATTTTAGATTTCATATATTTTTACTATATATTAATCATTGAATATTACTAATGGGGGATTTCTATAATCCATAAAAAGTATTTTTTCAATTTTCAAATCATAAGTCCATGTTTGTCAAGACTAAATTCTTCATCAATCTCTAACATAAACAACTTCATCCAACACATCATTCAATAAGGAAAAAATCATCTCAATTTTAAAACATTTATATTAACCATGTGCTTCAATAGATAAAAACAATATGATGAATTATAATATTTCATCTTGGGTGAATTATTATTCAAAATTAACCCATTGAACCAATGTGTACCCCTTTCAAACATGTCTATAATTATTATTTATTACTAAATGTTTTTAATTTAGTTTATTTCATAACACCAACATGGTCCCAATTAAATTTTTATCTCTTGTCCTAGGAATAAGATCCCATGTGTAATTTTTTTCTATCTGACCCAACTCTATATAAATGTCTCAAACCCACTCTTTATATGTTAAAGCTTCATCCACCGATTGTGGAATTATTTTGAGGTAAGGGTAGTTTGATCCTCTTCCTTTAATCTCCCATTTATTTGAATTGGCGCCTCTTATTTTCCAATGATATTTTATAATTCATATTGTTTATTTCTATTTTGAATCATTAATATCCCATTTCATGATTCATTATCTTCATTATTTGTATGATAAGTATCAATATAAATTGTGAATGTCACTTTCCTATCATCTTTTTTAGTTAATGTTTTAGAAATCTACATGTATAATACTCTATAATTTTTTTTCAATTATATAAATTGTTTTAGAATATTTTTCACAACAAAATAGTAAAATAGATTCTCCATCCTTTTATCTTGACATATACTACCGAAACCATTTTATATATACCTTATGAACATCCGTTATTAATATTTCAATTCAAATTTACCAAGATTACTATTTTTGATATTAAAAATATAAGTAATTACAAAGTATTTTAAGAATATAATATTGGGATTTGTCTCATTAAATATATCATATCATTTCATACGTGTCTCAAAACTAAAAAAACAAATCCTTTTTGTGTAAAATAGTATATAAAGTCTCTTCAAGAATACTTTCAAAATAAGTTTTCAACTGACATAGTTCTTCCCATCTCATCTATTCTTTTGTTCATCCTCTATACTACTCAATTTTAATAAGAGTACATGGTGGAATATATTCCTTCTTATTTCATAGTTTAGAAAGAAATATTTCCAAACCATCATATGTATACTACCTTCCATTATCTATTCCAATGTTCTTAATGAAGATCCCCATCCATTAATCATCATGGTTTATACTGAATTTGAACATATTAATAACTTCAATATTGTGATTGATAAACATGAAATTGGTCATCTAGTTCTATTCACAAATTAAATTAAAAGTGCATAAATCACCCATGGATTAATTTTATCTCATCATCTGACAATTATAACCATGGATATGATCAAGTGTTCTGGTATATAGAAACTGTAATATTTTGTGATAAGCTTGAGTCAATTTCAATTTCTAAATGATTTTACAAATATAATCCTTTCTTCCCTTCATATTAGGTATATCATGCTCAAAATAAAATTATTAATAATCTTAGTCTAACTTCATTGGATAAGATTTACAATGCTTCTATGCCAAACACATTTTTCATATTTGGAACTCAAATAGGAATACATGGAAGAATCTCTCAATTGAAGAATATTCCAATTTTTACCTCTTGTACGGTTGATGATATTTCAATCTGTTATACTCTGGATTATACATGAGTCTATATTGAAGATAATATTGCGTAAAAATCATGTACTTCACAAAAACACTTAAAATAATGCTTTACACCTTAAAAAATAACACATATTTTGACTTTAGATATTGATCTTCAATTTTAATTGAGATAACCACCTTTATTTTTAATGAATATTTATTTGTGAAAGTCACTTCTCCTATTTAATTATTTCCAATGTTCTTAAGAACTTTTGTGTCACTAGCCATGTGGGAGGAACAACCTCCATCAAGAATATAAAACATGGTTATATTTATTCATTTTTATGAAACCAAAATAAAACATGACTTTTCACCCATAAATTTTTGAATTCTATTTCCTTTATTAAAAAATGAAACCATTCCATGTAGGTTATTCAAGTAATCTATATAAAAATAACTTTGTTGATCATGTATTCTATAATTGTATTCTAGGAAATAAAACATGCATTGAATTTGTATAAGATATTAATTCCTAATTTCAATTTTTACACTTTGAGAGTATCTTTTTATATTTTTAAAATAACATCCCATCGATTATTTTCTATTACCATATACTAAAATATTTTAACATTATGAGTAAAAATCTTGTCCTGAAACTCCACATCACTAGAAGTTTCCACTGACCTATGATTTTCTATAAAAATAATAAAAATGTTTTCATTAATAAACTATTAGTGTATTCTCTTATGGTGATTTGGACTTAGATAGATATCATTCACTTATTTTGATGTCAAAGTGGGTTTCCCTTTAGAATTCCTGGTCGAAACTGTTCCTGATTTGGTTTTAAAACCCAGAGTGTTAGAGGAAATAAGTTTAGTTTTAGATTTATCAGTACAATTCTTAACCTACCTCAATGGAATATTTTTTCACCAAGTTATAATGATTCATCATTAACCTAAACTTCATTTTCAAAGTCATATTTTTTTCAAATCATTCCCAATTTCATAATTCATTTATTATGTATTCTTTATATCATTTTAAAGAGAATATTTCTCCCAAATTACTTTTTTTCATCTTATATTTTTGAACCACTTCCAATTTGATAATTTTATTTCATAAATATATGTTATTTAACATTTAATATAATTCTCCTTTGATTATTTCTTCCATTCTCTTTATTTTATAAATATCCAATTCTCATTCATGATGTTCATATTATGCTAAATATCAACATCATGTTAATCATTATGAATTTATTTCAGATCAATTAGAACACTTTCATCTTATTCACTACTTAAGGATTGAACACCTCATTCAATATCAAACAATTTTTTTATCATTTCAGTGGATGCAACTTATTATTGGATACCTGATGTGGAGAAAACACATACTTTTTTTCTCATCAAAATTATTCTTTATATTTATTTGATATTCTTCTTTATTCCACCAGATCTTGTAACTTCTTTTGTTATTTTACTCCATTTCCTCTCTTCATGTTCATATGATTTATACTTATAAAATTTACAAATTGGTTAATGTATAGAATCATCTCTTGTCCCATTATCAAAATATCACCTTCACAATAGTTTGGCTTTGTTTTTTCTCTTTCCCTTATTTTATTTTCAAGATGTAATAGAAATAAATATCTTATAATTTCAATATTATTCTTCATCATCCAAATCACTAGACTCTACATCTTCATCTTCTTTGGTTTTGAGTTTTCTAATGGCTTCAAAGCCGTTTCATCTTTGATATGGTTTTTAGGGGTTATAATTTATCATATTTCAATTGAAATGATAATTTTATGATATTTATCAAGGAAAAAAAACTCTTAATATTATCAAGATGAAGTAATTGGATAAAACAAATTTGGAAAATTTATCATCAAATGCTTGACAGTTTTGGAATCATCCATTTTTTATGAAAACCCTTGAATAATGCCCACAATTTTATGGACTCACGTAATGTGGTTATTGATGTTTACTTTATTAGAAAACATTTTATCATCAAATAATCTCATCTAAATTTATATTTTTGAAGCCTTGATATTTAAAATTCGGTTATAACAACTCTCAATATTATCTCAAATAACTTTAGTTATATGAAGCCCTATGACATTTGTGTATAATTTTTCTGACTAAGACATAATAATGGATTTTTTAGTGTTTCCTTAGATATCTATATTTATATTTTCAATGAAATAAATATGAGAGTGATTATTAATTTTTTTGAAATTACACTAATATGGAATCTCTAACTTCTATACCATTAGATTAGACATGGAAACTTTTTATTCATCTAACTATGATAGTTATTTTCAAGAAATGTATGGAAAAATCTACTACTGAATAAATTATGGATTTATATCAGATTATTTATTCAATTCTAGATCTTTTAGAGGATTACTAGGTAAATATGATACCAAATTAAGTGACCTGGTATATCAATATCACCATGACAGGGAGGGAGTGAATACCTGAAAAACTTTTGGTTGTTTATTTCTTTTTAAATCTACCCATGTGATTGGTTATAGTCTATTACTCTCTACTTTTGTCTCAAAGACATACTTAAACATTAAAGGAAATTAAAGAAACATGACATAGTTCATTTTTACATGTTTCAACATGTAATTCCAAATCCATTCTATACTGGTTAGTTTCCCCAATCATATATTTTTCTACTATAAATGAATGTTCTCATAATAGGATTCTACATGATCACTTCAAACATCCTCCATCAGCAAGGATTTTCAATATGCACTCTAGAATCACACTATAAACACTAAATTAAATTTTATTCATAATAATTTTATAACAAAATGATAAATATAACTTCTTTTACTTGTTTTCTTAAAAACAAGTTGATAATGATTTCCATCATCAAGCCAATAAAATCCCCAAAAATTAAGGTGTCAAATTCATTTGGAACATTAATGTATGGTAATAATATTTTGATAAATTAGTCATTCTCACTTCATTAAAATCAGAAATGATATTTTTATCATACATGTATCATAAAATTATTATACTTTTCAAGTTCTATCATTTATTCGGAAAACACTCATGGATTCTATCACCCTACTACAGAACACTGTAGTGTGATATTGCAGGACACTGCATCACCAAAAACAGTTGTAGTGTGGCACAAAAACACAATAAATTAGGAGAAAAAGTAACAAAAATTACCAAAATAAGATAAAAATTAGGAATTTAAGTGAAATAAAATTTCTAAAACAAATAAAATAAAAATAAAAAACTATTATAGAGTATGTAAGTTATTTTTATACTAAAATTAATGTAAGTTATGAGTAAAAATGTGAACATGGAGTCAAATAGGTCACAACGTGAGTAAAATTAAGGTGTTCCTAATTACACATATCAAATTAATTGTGTATCATTTTCCTAAAGTAACAAAAAAATTAAAATTAGTTTTCTCAGTTTTGTGTATGTCAGTTGTTGTCTGGATTAAAATTAATGTCAATTTCGAATAAATTTTTTCACTTGGAGTCATATATGTGACACTGTGTGTCATATTAAGATGAGGCTGAACTCTACACATCAAAATTAATGAATGGATCATTTTCCTAATGTAAAAAACCAATACTTATACATTTTATTAGTTTTGAGAATGTGAGATGGTTTTTCACAAAAATTAATGTTAATTTTGAATAAAAATACACACATGGAGTCATACTAATCTAACCATGCATCAGATTGAGGATCATAGGATTAATACACATCCTAATTAACTCATGTATAATTATAAAGTGTCAAAAAAACCGGGATTTTTTTTTTCAGTTTTGAGTATGTTGTGTGTGTTTTTATGCAAAATTTTTATTTTAAAAAAATACATACTTTGAGTTATACAGGTGGAATCGTGTGTTTGTTGGACATGAGACTATTTAATAAATGTCAAAATTTAATTATGAATCAATTCCCAAAAGTATCAAAACAATCTGAGAATTGTTTCTCAGTTTTCAGTGCGTGAAATATTTTTGTATTAAAATGTCAATTTTATACTGATAATAGACAATTAGAGTCATAACTGTCACAACGTGCATCAAATTGAGGTGAAAATGATCCATACATGTCAAAACTAAAATATGGATCATTTTCCTAATGTTCCAAAATAATCCAAATTCATTTTCATGGTTTTGTGTGTGGAGGGTGTTTTTTGATTAAAATTAATCTATGTTTTGAATAAAAAGATGCATTTGGAGTCATACTGGTCACACTCTAAGTCAAATTGAGGTGAAGCTGATCCCTACACATCACAATTGACGTATGGATCATTTTTCTAATGTATTAAAACCATCTGAATTAAATTTATTGGTTTGGATAAATCCTTATGTTTTTTTAATAAAATTTTATTTTAAATTGGAAACCTGCACTTTGAGCCATACATGTGGCATCATGTGTTGGTTTTTCATGAGCATGATTCATACACATAAAAAATGAATTATGAATTATTGGACCAAATTATCTAGACAATATGAGCATGTTTTCTCAGTTTTTAGTGAGGGACAATTTTTTTGTATTAAAATGTCAATTTTTAATTGATAACAGACAATTGGAGTCATACCGGTCAAACCGTGCGCCCGATTAAGGTGTTTCTAATCCTTACACATCAAAAATGACGTATGGATCATAGTTATAATGTAACAAAACAATCTGAAATTTTTATATTCATTTTGAGTATGCAACCCCTGTTTTTTAATAAAATTAAATTTTAAACATGAAAGAAGAACAATGACTCTTATCTTAAGTAATAAGTGTTGTGTTCAATTTTATTCGATTTTCCTAAAACACTATCATGGTATAATCCTTATTCTACATCATTTCTGAAAAAATTAAATTATCTTCAAGCCAACACTTATTATCCTCCTCTGCCTCAGTCTCCACCTCAGTCTTCACCTCTGCCTCCTTATCCACATTGGTCTCAAACTCCGACTATGCCTCCATCTTTGCCCCCACATCCGCCTTCACCTCTACCTTCACCTTTTTGATTTCCCAACTATTTTATTGTTTGTAGTTCAATGATTCTAAAAAAAATTATTGCCTCCATATTCTTATACTAGATAAAGACGTCAAAATTAATATATAATCATTTTAACACCAATGATTAACACCCCATTTATCTTTTGAAGGTCATAACTCATACTAGATCACAAACATAGACGGTAATCACCGAAATTTATTTTCGGCATACATTATAAAAAATGTATGTTTCCCATTCATCTCTAAAAAAATTGATTTTTTTTTTGAGTAACTCTATATTTTTCAATATTCATGGAACCAAACAAAATATAAACAAAAAATTATTGTGAAATATATTAAATAAAATTGAAATTACCATTGGAAATTACTAATTGTGGATTGTTGACCTAAATAAGTAAATTTTTTTGAAATTTTTTATATTTAATTATTCTAATATATACCCTAATTTGTATCTAATTGTATTAATCCAAAGGATTTTGGTTTTTAGACACCGAATTTATGCCATGATCTAGCATGTATTGAGAGACCTTCCTTTCATAACAAAATTCTCATTAAAACATATAATGACCATATAATTCTAAATTTATCAAAAACATGATGAGTTTAAAGTATTACATATTAATAATACACATCATATATGGTTTTCCAGTTAGAAATCAATGAATTTAATCCAAAAAATAAATATTCAGGGTGTCTATGTTCACTACAATTAGCATCAAGCATTGGCTAAAAAACAAAAACAGTTATGTAATCCAAAAATTTAAAAATATATTTTATTTTAGATCATAATTTTTTCCCTTTGAATTGTAGGTATCAAAAAGAGTCAACCTCTGATTCTTTTTTTAATCGATTTGAGAAGCTGATTTTTTTCTTCTATTTTTCTTCTTGATGAAAAGTAATTTCTGGCATAGAAATAATATAGTGATTAATCAATCAAAACCATGATTCACATTTTCTTCACTTTATATAGTTTTAATATAAATACCTATAAAAAATATGATTAGTTATTAACTTTAATTAACATATTTTCACCACCATTTGGACATACATATTATGAAATTTTTTCTTATGTATGTATTCAAAAATGATATTCCCATCCATTAATACTTCATAATCTCAGTTAGAGTCTCAAGACCAATTATGCATGTGAAGGATTCTCTATATATGTTTCCTTCATATTTAATTTAATACATATTTTTATCTTTAAATGTGGTCTCTATATCAAGTTTAAATGATAATAAATATTTCTCTCGAACTGGTGGGAAGAAGGTACTCTCAAAAGGTCGTCTTGTTTTCTTGCCCTATTCACTAGATTTTCTTGATTTTACCTTTCATTTATACACCAATTTATTCATCTATAATATCATACCTCACTAAAAACCTTTTATCATTAACTATTACATGTTTTTTATATTAAATTTTTTAAAGATGTACCTCATGTATATATGTTTCCCTTGGAATTTGGGGATGACCTCCTTGATTGAAGGTTCAAACCTTCCAATCGGGTTCTAACGGGTTTATTCGTAGAACCAGAAACATCCAATGATTCCACATCCATTTGGACCTACTTTCCAAAGGTAGGCGCTCATTAGTTTGTGGACTGATGAGGATTAGGAATTCTCATTGGTCGAGAGGATGGGAGGTCGGACTCATCACACCTTTTTGAGGGGAATTATTGTCTACTCCGGGACACTCTTTATAGATTTAAGTTCTGTTCGTGAATCCTTATTACGTTACCAAGTATAAAATGAGCTTTCCTTTAGATGTGACAATCAATGATTAAATATGTAGGATATTTAGAGAATTTTTTATATGTATTCGAGGTTCTTCATTGATAGAGAATCATCTGAATTTGTTAGAGATTCTTAGTCAATGGTATCCTTTGATACGTAAAAGTCACTTGGTCATTATGATGACTATACTGGTTTTAAAGCCACTCAGTGGGGCACTTCCAGTTTATTGTCATTCAGAAGGAAATGAATTATTTCAAAGTTGGGATCGTACCCGCAGATGGGATGCCTACGTATCCTTTATTTTGGAAAAGGAATCAGAACCCACGTAGTTCAAGTAAGAGAGTATGATGTTTATGACTGATGGCTCAAATAAGGATGTCATAATTACTTTTACACTCTAAGATCATGTGAGTCATGCTCAGTGTGAGAAACAAGAGGTATTGGTAAAAATCAATCAATTGTGCTATGAAAGATGCAATCATAAGAAATAATGTGGGACTTATGTATGTATGATTTCCCAGATAAATGAAGATTAGGATTTACTAAAGGGATGAAATCCAGGAACAGGGTCTATAAAGGTTTATGTGCTTCATGGAGATTTGAATACTCTAACTTGGGGATTACTCCTTAAAAGGAGACCCAAATCAGGAGAAGACTTATGATTGGGTTTTACTCCTGATAAGGAATCTCGATCAAAGGTAAATTAGGACTTGTTAAGAGAAATTAAGACTGGGGATTACTCCTGAAAAGGAGGCCCAAGTTAAGAGACATGAAAAATTAAGAGACTTGGGGCTTACTCCTGAAGAGTATGCCCATATTTATGACTGGGGATTATTTCAGAAAAGGAGGCCCATATTTGAGAATGGGGCTTACTCCTGAAAAGGAGGCCCAAGTTAAGAGAATTATGGATGGGGATTACTATTGAAAAGGATTTCCAAATTAGGGGACTAGGGCTTACTCCTGAAAAGGAGGCCCATATTTAGGGACATTATGATTGGGGCTTACTCCTGAGGAGGATTACCAAATTAAGGAGGACATGGGGAATACTCCTAAGGAGGATGCCCATATTTGGAAATTATGACGGGGGATTACTCCTGAAAAAGAGGCCCAGGTTATGAGACTTTAAAAATTAAGGGAATTGGGGCTTACTCCTGAAGAGGATGCCCATATTTATGACTACAGCTTATTCCAGAAAAGGAGGCCCATGTTATGGAGTTCTCTCATCTTAAAGGATGAGGTAGAATGAGTGAAATCTCAATCTTTAGTGACATAAAGATGTGTAAATCACTAGGTTTTGAGAGATATTCCATAGAATTCATTTCAGATAAGGAAGTCAAATCAAGAAATCATGCCATAAATGGCTTTGAAGAGTGTCTTGAAGACTAGATCTTGAATAAGAGAGGTGGAATGGCTTAAGAGGGGTGAAATGGGTAAGAAGGGAACCCAAAAAGGCAGGGGCGCGTAAGTCCTGGAAGGCACGCAGGTACTGCGTGGGCGTGCAAGTCCTGGTCACGCAGGTATACCAGTGCGACACATGGGTACTTGCGCGACGGTTAACCAGCAGGGTAATACTTGAGCGACTCCTGGTTAAAGCCTTTAGAATCATCTTGAGGTTCTTCCAGAAGAGTGGCGCGCAAGTTCTATTGAAGGAGTTAGGCGGCATGCAAGTGTGGCCATTTCCCTTAAGGGATGTCCACTCAGGCGCGCAAGTGTTGATGAGTTTCAACACTTAGGCCTTCCTCCCCCTCTTTAGATCTTCCGTTCTAGGTAATAAATTACCTTAGATGTGTTTCGGAAGCTTTGAGAAGAGACTAGGGATCCGGGAGCTCAAATATGAGTTTCTGGAAAAATTCCTCTGCAAATGGGGGGCACACATGGTCTATTTATAGTCTGGAGAAGACCCCAGGTGGTTATCATTTAGGGCACGCAAGTCACTTGCACGATCATTAGGGGCGTGCAAGTGTACTTGCGCGACCATCGTAGCACTTGCACGACCCTTGTGCAGTATTCTTCTTATTCCTTCCTTTGTCAATTTTTGATATTTTTCCAATGGTTGAATCACATTGAGTTAAGATAATCCCCTTTTCCAATCTTTACATTTTGTGATGAAAGGAGCATCAAAAAAGTCCTCCCTCAGAGTTGGATCCAAAAGAAATGCGGATTTGACTCTGTGGAAATCGAGAATCAAAAGGAAATTGGGGCGCACAGGGTTGGGCGTGCAAATGAGCTTCGGGTGCGCAGGGTCTGGCGGGCAGGGATACAACCTTTGATCGCACAGGGTAAAACGCGCAGGGTTCTGGCCGCATATATAAATAGAGGGCCTCACTTTCGTACAAAGCATATGGATTTGAAACTTTTGAGCTCTCGCCGCGCAAGTTTCATTTCCCATGCAAGTTGCTCTGTTTCCCACTGTTTCTTTGATGTCACACTGCTGTAGAGGTATCTAGACTTTCACGGTGATACTTGTGCGCCAAATACTTGCGTGACACCTCCATACTTGCGCGCCATGTTTAGACTTGCGCTCCTTAATGCCTTTTCCATTTTTTCAAATTCTTTCACAAATTTTATGAAAAAATCAACTTACTTAATAGTAAATTATTCATCCTTTGTGAAAATTCAATGGATCCCAACAGAATCAGAACGGCTGATGAACTGGCTAGAAACCGAATTGATGATATGATGAACATCATTGGCCGTTATTACTATGATATTTGTGACAACACTTTCCCAGATTTGGCTAAGTACTTGAAGAAATATCATCTTAATTTTACATAGAGCATCTACCTACCTCTATATGGTCATGGTCATCTGCAAGGAGTCAATGTTCCAGATGTAAAGAACTATATGCCTGAGATGCAACTGCACTGCTACTCCTCTATTTCGGTTATGCTTTGCATTAAGAGTAACAACATTGGTATGAACTTTCAAATCTTTCGTGCATGCGATTTCCTTGCAGATATGAAAATGGAAAACCCATGGGTTGAAATGTTTTCTGCTCTCGGTTGGTAGAGAGAATATAAACATGGCATTAGAACAATATCTGAAAAGATTACTCTCTCCAAATGTCTCTTTAATTCCAATTCTTCATTCTCAAATCCATGTATCCATCTTCCAAGTCTCTTGGACAGAAACAGAGTCACTATTAGATCAGTAGAAAATTTTCTCAAACCGCACTCAAGAACATTCTTTTACAATTGTTCCAAGAAGAGCTGGTATTACTGCATCTCTTATGGTATCCAGTTGAATGAATGAATTCCAGGTGGCTGCTGATGAAGCTTGGGATGCTGTAAATCAAATGAAGAGTTATGTTGAAAGCCTCTTGTATTTCTTGAAAAAGAGAAGAGACTCCAGTCTGTGGATGTCCTTCTATCTCTTGTGCATCAATAAAAAACACTTTCATCTTCAATCATTTGTACCTGCATTCTTTTGCTACATGCTTTAGATTTTACCTAAGATAATGGTCCTAGTAAGCATAGTTTTATTTCTACTAGGATTAATGTAAATAACCCTACAAAATTTGAACCTTTTAATTGCTCAATATTACCTAAATCATACAAAATGTATATTTAGTCAGCTAGAACTTGACTTTTATTCAGAGTTACTTTGTCTTTTGTGGGCAGTTTAATGTCATTCCCATTGGACATAAAAAGACTAATGTTTAAGGTTGAAATAGCTTTGACCGAAATGGATTAAAATTGACTCAATTCCATGAAAATTTATCTGAAAACATATTACCATACTCATGTATGAGGGAAAATATGTAAACTATGACTTAAGAATATTTGGATCTGAGGAATGATATGAAAAAAGAGCTAAAAGGCATTAGAAGAAGTAGTTTCCAAGAATGAAGCTACCATTATTTAATAAACCCGTTAGGGGGTTGAATTATGTAGGTCCACCAAATGGAATTGGCTGCATAGTCAAATAAATAGTATCTTTTGGCTAACAAGTATTTTATGTAGACTGTTTATGCAAGGCCACCTTTGGGAACGTGCTGCATAATCAGGCAAAAGAACTCTCAGAAATTTACTTTCCTAGTGCTAAAAGCCAGTGAAAGTTTATGGAGATTCAAATTTTCCAAAGTATAGAGTTTGCTGTATGGAAAGAGTTACTTGAATATAGAGAAGATATTTCCAAACAAGATTATCGAAGAACTGGATGGATATTACTCCTACGAAGGTCTGACCCAAACATAGGGAAGGAGAATATAAACCATAGACTTGAATACTTTCAGATCATGAAAAAGGATACGGGACAAATATGTTAAGGATGACTACTTTTGCGGATCCCTACATACTGTCATTTAAGACCAACAAGGACAAAAGAGGCTTTCTTCCCAAGAATAATGTTACCAGTATTTAACAAACCAGTTAGGGGGTTGAATTATGTAGGGCCACCTAAGGGAATTGGCTGTATAGTCAAATAATAGTATCTTTTGGCTGACAAATCTATTATGGAGACTGTTTATGCAAGGGTTCCGAGGGGCACGTACTGCATAGTCAGGAAAAAGAACTCTCAGAAGATTGACATTTTTGTGACTAGAAGTCAAGAAAAGGTTTATGAATCTGAAAATATTTAAGGTTTGGATTATGACACATAAATATGGGTATTGTCCAATTTATACAGATATACACAGATCAATGCTAACCATAATCATGTTGTGCCTGGGTCCTGAATTGAAATGTTGGACATCACTACGTATCCCATAAGGATGGGAATCAAGCCATACATAGTACTTGAACTATAGTTTAATGTCGTTTGGGACAAAAGGATTAGAGATCTTAGTTTAGTGTCATAGAGCTTGGACCATTATTAGAAATACACAGTGTGTGTTTTCATGGGGACTTTTCAGCCAGGGAACTGAAAGTGGAATTTGGGGTTAGGCCCAAAGACTTGGGGCTGGATTCGAGGGACACTTGAACGTTTCTACGTATCCCATAAGGATGGGAATCAAGCCCACGTAGTTCTAGAAATACCCTCTGTACAAATTTGGATCGTACATGTGAAGGGTGAAAGGGGAATTTAGTGCAATTATGATTTAACCCAAGATAAAAGGTTCAGGTATTTCCATGTATGCACGTAGTCTTTGAAATGAAACATGATTGAAAATCAATGTAAATAATGATTCCCTCTCAGGTGAGGGTGTCAAAGAATATTGTAGTTTATTGTCATACTGGACAAAAGTGTTGTATAGTTTAACATCATATAACAAGGACAAAAGTGAACCAATGTAAAGATATTGATTCTTGAGGCGATTTCACAAATCAACATCGTATGAGATGGAGGTGAACTGATGTGAAGAGATTGGTTTTGGGCTTGAACCTTGGGAGGTTTCCTACATACCCAACTTGGAAGGCAAGGATCATAGTCCACATAGTTTAATTAAATAATTAATTAATGATCAAGTTGTTCTTGGGGACAACGACCTAAAAAATGATGTTGTTGGGACTTACACATGGTTAGTAGCCCAGAGAGATTTTTATGGTTGAGGTTTGCTCTACGCTCACATGAGTCATACTCGGTGTGAGAAACAAGAGGCAACAACAACCTTAATGATGCACAGTTTAATGTCATGTAGGACATATGAAGGGACTATGCTGTTTAATGTCTTGCAGTTAGGAATATTGGTGCTGCACAGTTTAGTGTCATGTAGTAGGGACAAAATACAGTTTAACATCATGTTGGATGTATTAAAGGACTTTTTGTACAGTTTAGCGTCATGTAGTTAGGACGATGGGGACAATACAGTTTAATGTCATGTTGGACAAAAAGGGGACTGTGTAGTTTAATGTCATGCAATGAGGACAAAAGAGTACACCATTTAATGTCATGTTGGACGTATTAGGGACTTTTTCACAGTTTAACGTCATGTTGGACGAAAAAGGGATGATGCAGTTTAGCGTCATGTTGGATGAAAGTGAGAATAGTTTATGGTCATATGCATGGACCTTGGATGGTGCAGTTTAATGTCATGCTGGACGTAAGGGACTTCTGTATAGTTTAGCGTCATGTAGTTAGGACGTCACAGTTTAATGTCATGTGAGACGAAAGGAATACAAATAGTTTAATGTCATATGTATGGACCGTTGCTGTATAGTTTAACGTCATATAGCAAGGACGATGAAGGGGACACGGTTTAACGTCTTGTTGGACGTATGTGCAAATAGTTTAGGGTCATATTCATGGACCATTGATGATGCAGTTTAACGTCTTTCTAGACAGTAGTGTAGTTTAAGGTCATACTGAACCGTGGATGATATATTTTGTGTTTATACAAAATACTTCTTAAAAAATCTGGCATTGGTGGGAGTAGTGATGAGTTCTCAATCCATCGAGATTAATGAATAAGATCCATTGGAGTAGAACCTATGTATTGAGTAAGGTCCTTCCCATTTTCGCTCAAGCTTGGGGGGTTTCTTTCCTGGTATCATTGGAGTTCTGAGAACTAATACCAATTCACCCTGAGTGAATGAACGAAGACAAACTTTTTTGTTAAATGATCTTGCTATTCGATTCTGATAGACTTCCAAGTGGTGCAAAGTGCACAATCTTTTCTCATCTAACCATTCCAATTCATTCAATCGCTTTTGAGATTGTTCATCTGTAGATGATTGATCACAAGTGGAAACTCTAAGCGAGGGCAGTTGAACTTCAATTGGCAAGACTGCTTCCGTTCCATATACCAATGAATATGGAGTTGACCGCATTGCAGTGCGGGTGGTAGTCCGATAAGCCCATAAAGCATGAAAGATTTTATCAAGCCATGAATTCTTATCTTTATCCACCATCGTTTGCAGTATATTTTAACGAGTCTTGTTGAAGGTTTCTATCTGGCCATTGGCCACTGCATGATACCGAGATGAATGGTTGGATTTGATGTTGTATTCTTGATACAACTTCTTCACCTCGGATGAACAGAAGTTGGTGCCATTGTCCGTTAATATGGTATGAGGGACACCAAATCTGGTAATGATGTTAGACTTGATGAAGCTAACAATGCATTTAGAAACGACTTCCTTGAGAGGTATTGCCTCTGCCCATTTTGAAAAGAAGTCAGTAGCAGTAAGAATGTACTTAAACTTCTTGGTCATAGATGAAGGGTAAGGTCCCACCACATCCATTCCCCATGTGGAAAATGGCCATGAGTAATTAGTTGTATGAAGCAACTCTGGAGGTTTATGAATGAAGTTGGAATTAACATGGAATGAATGACACTTCTTTGTAAAATACACACAATATTGTATCATTGAAGGCCAAAATAATCCAAGCCTTTGAATATGATCAAACAGTCTATGTCCAGACTGGTGGGCACCACAGACTCCTGCAATCACTTCTTTCATGAAAACCATTGTCTCTTCACCAGCAATGCATCTGAAGAGAACTCCATCAAAACCACATTTGTAGAGAATTTCCTTTAGGTGATCTGGGCTATCATAAAGAGTAAAATTGACCACACGTCGCTGGATTTGTTATTTCTTGGCTCTATCTGGTGGAAGTGTTCCATTTTGAAGGTATTCTCTGATAGGTGACATCCATCCTGTTGTATGACCATAAGGTTCAGTAATGGGACTAATTTCATTAATTTCCTCTGTTGTGCTTCGAACATAAGGTGAAATTGCAGGATCTTGAGAATCTTGTGATCTTGGGACATAAGAAAATGTCAGTTCCGAAGGGAATTCCGCCATTAAATCTTTGATTTAATCATACCAAGGGACTAGTTCTTCTTTTCTGATGGCATAATCCTCATTGACTTGTTTGATTACCAGGTCTGAATCACCTTTCACCTTTAAGTGATTCCCTTGTGCTTGAAGCGCTAATTCCAAGCCTGTGATGAGAGATTGGTATTCTGATTCATTATTGGTACCACCTTCCCACAATAAGAAGGAATAAGGTAACACTACCTTTTCTGGAGAAATGAGCACAATTCCTAAGCCAACTTTGTTGAATTTAGGATTTTCCATTTTCCTCCCTGTTGGACTTCGGGAAGCACCATCAAAATACATTTCCCATGCTTGAGGACTTTCTTGAATAGAGAAGACTTCCTCATCAGGGAGTTCAATATCTGAAGATGTGTCTTCTACTGAAGGGTGTTCAGCCAGGAAATCAGCCAGAGCTTGGCCCTTTATCTCCTTTTGAGACACATACTGAATGTCGAACTACTGCAAAATAACTGCCCACCTTGCCAGACGTCCTGTAATCATTGGACGACTAAGGATGAATTTGAGCGGGTTATTGCGAGATACAAATTGGACCTCGTGATGTTGCAGGTAGTGTCTCAACTACTGAACTAGAAAGATTAATTCCAGACAGCACTTCTCAATACCTGAATACCAGGTTTCTGCTTCAACCATAGTTAAACTGAGAAAGTATGGGCTGTTTTCATTTCCAGCATCATTCTTTTGAGCAAGAAAGGCACCCAATGATCACTCTAGAGCTGTCACGTAGAGGATAAGTGCTCTTCCTTCAACAGGTGGCATGAGTACCGGCGAACTCAATATGTATTTCTTGATAATATCAAATGCTTCTTGACATTCTTCAGTGCACTGGTAAGTGACTCCCTTCTTCATCAATTTGGTGAGGGGTAAACTTTTTCCTGCCAAATTGGCGATGAAACGCCGAATATAGGCTAAGTGTCCTTGAAGTCCTCTTAATTCTCTCAAATATTGAGGAGGTGACATACCAAGGATTGACTTCGTCTTCTCAGGATCGACTTCAATACCACGATGGCGTACAACAAAGCCGAAATGTTTTCCTATGGTTACCCCAAAAGCACATTTTAAGGGGTTCATCTTCAAATTATGTTGTCGAAGCTTGCAGAATATGACTTCCAAATCGGCCAAGTGATTAGAACATTGTTTGGATTTAACCACCAAATTTTCTACATAGCATTCAACAAACATCCCTAAGAAGGGTTTGAAGATATGAAGCATGGCATGATGATATGTTGCACCTGCATTCTTCAAGCCAAAGGGAATTACCCGGTAGCAAAACACACCCTGAGGGGCTCTGAAGGCTTTGGATTCCTCGTATTCTGGGGCCATTCGGATCTGATTATATCCGGAATATCCATCCATGAAGGAAAGTGCTTCATAGTCATCCATTTCATCAATTAAAAGTTCTGTAATCGGAACTAGGAAATCATCCTTAGGAAAATTCCAATTAAGATCTCTGAATCGATGAAAACTATAATTTGTCTATTATTCTTATTTACAGGGACAATATTAGCCAACCACTTGGGATACTGAAAATCTATGATGAATTTATCTTTGATAAGATTATCCACTTCACCTTCAATTTTGGAAGCATAAGTTGGGTGTGTTCTTCTCGCATCTTTCTTAAATCCTCGATGTTCTTCTGGTAAACCCAAATGATGAGTAGCAACATCAGGATCCAGCCCGGGCATTTCTATATAGTTCCAAGCAAATATATCTATATTTTTCATTAGAAAAGAAATATACATCTCTTGATCTTCAAGAGTCATGGCCGCATTGATTAAAGTGGGGTGTGGATCTTCTTTTGTACCCATATTTATTTCTCTGAGTTCATCCATAATGGTAAAGATACCCTCTTCAAATGATGGAGGAGAATCTCTGAGATCTTCCTCTTCTTCTTCATCATGTGTTATTTCTTCCGTTTCTACTTTCATAGAAAATGATAAAACATAATTTTCAAGATCAGAAGAGATGTCAAAATTTTCATATCTTGAAGAAGAAGCTTCCATTTCCGACCCGATTGATGATGAAGGGTCTTATTTGGGTAATAAAGAGGAGTTGATGGATTGAGAATCAACCTCATTGTTCACCTCTGATGTTGCTATATCTTCTTATGGACAAATTGGCGATGTGTAGGCTTGTTGTATTTCTGCAGATGAAATGAAGATGTCACCATTTGTGCTTTCATCACTACTTGGTGGGTTACCGATTTCTCCCACGTTGTCTAGCTCGATTGTCGTAACTGACATTATGGATATTTCCATAAGATTATTTTGATTTGGGTCTATCTTGTCAATTTTACTGATAGGAAACACATAATCTGTACTCACATATGTAAATAGATTTACTAAATTTTTCTCCAAACGATATGGAGCATTAAATTTGGTGATCTCCTTTGTTGTGGATTTCTCCATTCCCTTTATGTGATAGAATTATGCCTCAATGTATTGAGACTCACATGTCTTGAATGAGGACTTATCACCATACAATTTCCCAACTTGACCATCGAAATGATATTTGACACATTGATGGTATGATGAAGGGATAGCCTCGGGTTGATGTAGCCAGGGTCTTCCAGGAAAGATGTTGAAAGCTGAGTCTTGATCAACAACCATGAAATCCGAATTGGATACAAGATCTCCAAACTGAGTACTGAGTGTAACTTTTCCCAGTGGTTCTTGTTCATTTTTATCATATCATTGTAACATCATGGTAGAAGGAGATAAATCAGATTTCGTGAGGCCCAATTGACGAAGTGTACAAATGGGCATGAGGTTGACTCCTGAACCATTGTCAATGAAAGATCTTCGGACGTCTACGCCATTGACCTTGCTAGATAAGTACAAAGGTCTAATATTCCCATGCATAACATCATCTTCATATACATCAGTAAAAGATATTATTTCATGGAATTCTATAGGATTATTCTCTATGTGATATACTTCAGCTGCAACAATTTCACTTTCAAACTCCTGAGGACTTGACAAAGCCTTGATGAGTGCTTCCCAAAGATATTTTGACAGATTCAGAGGATCCAGAATTGACAACTTGGCTGGTACTTGGGCCACGTGTTTCAATACATCATACTTTTGATCTGGTGGTTTGCGTTTTCCAATAGGAATATTTTGTTTAGCATGTGACTTGGAAGAAGATGCTTTGGAAGTTGATTCATCTTGTATTGGGATAGGAGTTGGCAATATTCCTGGTTTTGGAAGATTAGACCAATTAGATCCATTTATTTTCTGAGAGGAAGAAGATAGAACCTTCAACCGGTCTTCCAAAATAACTATTCCAGGACTGAATTTTCTGTTGGTAGAAGAACTTGCTTGTTCTTGCTGAGCTCGCTGAAGGGATCTACCACGAGTTTCTGCTGCATACACAGTTCTAGCAGGGGTAGAATTGGAATAGTGGCTTCTGAAAGATCCATGTCTTCCACTGTATCCTGAGCCTCTAGAACTTCCTCTGATTCCCCTGTTTGATACAGGGAATTCCGGCTCATCGAAATCGAAACTGTGACTGGCATATGGATCCATTAATTGAATCATATTAACAGAACTGAAGATTAACTCTTCTTCTGATGAAGACTCTGCCTGATTAGCCTGTTTAGGCTGTGCCGTTTGGTGGGGCGGTGCCCGTGGATTTAAAGTAGATGGCATGAAGTCTTCCAGAGTCAAAGACAACTTAGGCTTTGACACATACTCATCTTCTTCTGATTATTTTCTTTCTTTGAATCATGCCGTTTATTTGAGGAATTACCCCCTGATGAAGAGGGTTTTGCCGCAATATTCATGGTAGAAGACACAATCGGTTTCTTTAATTGGGTTCGAAAAATACCATGAGGTAGGTTGATTGTCTTTATGACCATATAATCATCATAATTTTGTGCATTTTTGCTTTTGACTTCTTGACATTCACCTTCCTCCTCTGGAACTGTAGTAGTAACACATGCTACCTGAGCTGAAGAACCTTTTAGTTTGACTTGTCCCGAGTCGACTATCTTTTGTAGGAGGTCTTTGAAGACAAAACACTCCTATATGAGATGCCCCAACATTTGATGAAAATGGAAATAATTGGGACGATCTTCATCCCCTTCCTTATTTGGCCTCTTAGGCCTTGGAAATTGAACCAGATTATTTTCTAGAGCCGAAATGAAGTAACCAGGAACTTGTTCATTTCAGAAAAAGTATGTTTTTCTCTTCAGATCCTCAAATTGTTTTCGTCTCTGATCTCTTTGATCATCTGGACGAAACGGCCTTTGTTTTTGGTGCTCAGGAGGTGGATCCCTTCGAGAAGATGAAGGTTTTGAAGTAGAAATAGGTACAGGTGCTTGTTTAAGCATAACTGTAGCAGTTTATGCTTTACCCATTCTCCTTCCTGGAGTTGATGGAATTGTACGAGATTTATCCTTAGCCTGTATAAGGGAATCTTTAATCTGCTAAGCGATTGAAGTAAGGTATCGAAACCCTCCTGTGTATTTCACAAGGATTAATGGTGTGCCTAATTCTCCATGCATATTTGCCACACAGATTGGCAACAATTCCTCTTGAGGGAGTGCTAAGCTTAGGGAATATGTTAATCCCTTCTAGCGAGCAATGAAATCTGAGACCCTTTCATTCTCCCTTTGCTTACAGTTTCTAAGATCAAAAACTTTTTTCTTTTACAAAGTTGAGCTGAAATGAAGAAGGAATTGTTGACGGAGATCTTCCCATCCAGTAATTGACCAGGATTTCAAGCTTGTATACCAGACAAAGGCTGGTCCTTGCAAGGTTCGTATGAAGAATTTGAGTTTTACTACTTCTTCCTGCTCTGGAGATCCCATCATAGGATCACAACAAGACATGTAATGCATTAAATGCTTTTCAGGGTCACGTGATCCATTGAAAATAGGTAATAAATGGTTTCCAAAACAGGATGGAGGAGAGATTGAATCTACCCATTCAGGGTAAACTTTTTTTTTCTGGTTTAACATGTGCACGTTTCCATTCCATAGTTTCTAACCGAGATATTAATGACTCAATGGTAGTTATTAACTTTTGAGAAACATCCGGTTGAACTTGGACTTGGGTAAGTGCAATGACTGGAGATTGGACAGATGTGGTGTTTGGTGCTGCAACTGATGGTAGCACTGCCAACTGTTGTTTCACTTGACCCGTAGGATTAGACTTGTGAGGGTGTAATGATAGAGGAGGATATTCTTGATCCATCTCAGTAGCTACAAAAAATTCCCTTGGATGACTGACTCCAACACGCTTAAAAAGAAGACTACCCTAAAGTAGTTCTGCATTCAACCTCCCTAATTCCTTCATTTCTTCCTCCTGTTGTGAAAACCTTTGCTCTAGTGAGAGAGATTGGCCTTCTTCAGAGGAAAGATATGTAACCTGATTCTTTCCCCTCCCATTGTTGGATCCTTTTCGGAGAGGGGGAAGTGGGTTACATGAAGGATTACCTAGGTTCTGAGTAACCCTTTGATTTTGTGTAAGCACACCTTCTTCATTTGTATCGGTGCGTACATCTTTTTGAGAAGGAACCTATTCATATTAGTCCCCTGAGTGAGCCTTATATGGTGGATCCACAAAAATGACATTGATGACATTGATTGATGCATAACGCATTTCATCCCTTCTATCAGCATTTCTGTGATATTTTCTTCTTCCATGTCTTTGATGAGACATTTCCTTTTGTTGATTCGATCTCTCAGGAACTTCTTGACGAACCGTAATTTGGAGGGAATCTCCTGATAATTTGGCTCTTCGTTCCTATTGAGGCTTCTTCCCCAATCGATAAAATACCGAATTTCTCTGAGGAGGGGATTGATGATTTCAAAAAGTCCCAAGTCCGGTGGACTGGGGCTGTTCCTGTTGTTCCCGATCAACTCCTCAAATCCTATTTGTTGATTTCGAGGGTTGGTTTAAAAGAGTACCCAGTCTGGCAAGCTGGGGTGGCTCTTGACATGCTATGTCTGATACTTTCTTAAAATCTTTCCTGATCTTACGAACCTTAGTACAGAAATTAACTGGATGCATTAACCTGTATCCACTTTTATCACCTGGTTCAAAAGATTATTGGATGATTTCCGACAATTTTGTCACTTGATGATGTGCTTGCTCCATACGAGAGGCCTCTTCAATATTCTCGTTTGCTTGATGAGGACTAATTCAACAACTTGTTCTCTGTATTCTTGATTTTGAGAGGAAATAGTTGAGGCCTGTTCTTGGGAAAGCATTTGATTACAATCAAAGACCATTGACTGTGGCTGACCATGGTCAATAACATTGAATGAGACCATTTTCGGTGGGCTTTGCTGACTGGAGAGCACCGTGAAATGCAATGCTCCATGAACACCCCATCCTTTAACATGAATACCAGATGGGGCATTGTCAATTACCTGACGCAATCTTCTTAGTGTGCCAAGGCATGAACGTTGAAGGGCTCTCTGCTGCTTTTCAGCCTTGGGATATCGAGAGACTGATAGAGATGCCAATTTAATTTTGAGTTTTAACCCTTCTATTATCTTAACATGATTTTCATATTCATCATAAGATAATACTTTCTTTTTCAACTGACAAAGAGTTTTCTATATGTTGAGACGAATATCATGAATTCTATCTTCCGTCAACATCTTTGGAATGTCATACTGAGAGTTAGCCAGAGGCCAAAACATGACTGGTACTTCACCTTTCTCCAGTTGTTTTCTCATATTCAGCATTTCCTCTTTATCATTCAATGAAGATTCTTCTACCTGACATGACCAAAGTTGGTGTTTCCTTGTTTCTTCTTCGGATTCAACAATATTGGTAGAGAAATAATTGATCAAACTAGAAGATGCATGACTTAGGGGTGGTTCGGAGAATGACCAACACCCTGGGCTGTCTTCTGATTGAGAAAGTATTTCACCTGCTAGTGATGAAACATCAGACATGACTGGTTTCGCATTTTCAAGTGCCTCAAGATAAGAGGGCTTTCTCGGCACTACATTGTCCACTGTAGCATTTTCCGGGTAATGTGCATCACTACTGCGGAGAGGACTTTCACAGAAAAATTCATCATCATGGGGAGGACCACCATAATGGGTTACAGAAAAAGATGAGATCTCTTGCTCCTTGGTCTTCTGACCACACAGAGGATTCCTGTGGCTCTCATCTGAAGATGAAACTTCTAGATCGACCGAATTGTCATGAAGTAAGCCTTCATGAGGAAGTTTCTATTTAATACCTTCAGAATTAATGTTCCCACTATTGAGAAATGTGGGGGTAGAATCTTGAATTCCAAAAGATAACTATCTGAGGGCTTCATTAACTCTAGCATCGAGCATGGCCTTGTTATAGATTGTCTCTTGATCTTCTAACTGTGTTGGGCGGGTCTTTTTCTTAGATGCCTTCTTACTCACTTTGGAAACCAGTTGTTGACGAAAGTGGATGCTCTGAGTAGTTGTATGTGCCTGATCAGGAGAGATGGCCAGGTTAGGCTAACGATCTCCACTCAAATCAAGTGTATGTGCCTGAATTGGTCATTCGTATGATATGGGGGAGTATGGCCCACAACCCTCTTGGACTGGAAAAAATGTGTATGTCTGTTCCGAAGTTAACTGTTGATGTGTCACTCCACTGGTAGGGATAAATTTATGTGCCTTTCCCCAAGATGCTACTGAAGCTGTTATAATATCCTGGCAAGCATCCAGAATATGAGCATGGATTTTCTTCTGCTCTTTCACCGTTGATAGAATATGCTTGGTGACTTCAGCTGCCGGAATGGGGATATATGTCCATTCTGTGATTGGAGTAGGTGTATGTGCCTGCTCCTGTCCTCCTTTTCCTATCAGTGAATCCTAACAGTACTCAAGTGTGGGGGCAGAGAGTTGAGTCTGCCTCCTCTTTGCCGCCAGAGCTTTCCAACTGACTTCTCTGTGTGCTACCAAGCGAGACTGTTGGTAGGCTTGATTAGTATTAGAAGGTGTATGTGCCTACTGATTGGACTTCGTCGAACGTGGTTGACAAGCTCTAACATATGTAGTCAGACGAGCCTGCTGACTAGCTGATGATGTATAAAAAGGTGTATGTTCCTGCCTATAGTACTCCTCCAGAATTTCCTGGTGGGATTGATGTGATGCTGCCAGACGAGTCTACTGGAAAACGAAATTAAAACTTGTAGGTGTATGTGCCTGCTCGTTGCTTGCCACCAAGTTAGGTTGGTGGACTTCTCCGGAGATGGCAGAGATGAGAACCTGCTCACTGTTGACCGGATTCCGCTTCTGGCGGTTCATCTTGCCTACTCAGGTTCGAGGAACCTGAGCTGAACGCCTGCTGTCGGTACCCTCATCATGTTGAGGGCGTACTGTCGCACGAGTCTGGCGGCGATTGTTGATAGGAGCCCTCAAGAAGGACTCCTGCTTCTTTGAATTAAGGCCCTGAGGGACCTTCTCATTCACCTCCCCAGAATATGGGAGTGAATGGTGATAGCACTCCAGGGATAATGAACCAAAACGGTTGGAGATAGTGGTTTTCACCGCCTGCTTCTTGATCACTGGTCATCGTTTTTTGGACGACCGGTGTGAGTTGTTCACTTGGAGGGCTTGTCGGGCAGCCTCAAGAGTTGGGATGGTACCATGATGACGATACCCCTTAACCAACGCATTTGATACCCAGCATTGAAGATGTTGAGTAGGTGATGTCATCCTTAGAGCGGATGACGATCCAACAGGAGTAGCAGCAGTGGAATTTTCAGCAGCAGTATTCACATGTGTGAACTTGAGAGCAGCCATTCTGGAAATGCAGAAGATCTTGGAAAAGAGTGCCTGTTTGATATAACAGACGTAATCAAGATAAATTCAGCCACTACATATTTTGGATGAGCACATATGTCAATGATTGTTTCTGTTATCCCTCTCATTGAGTTTTAAATAGGGGCCTAACAAATAGGTAAAACATCATTTTATCATGGTTAAGGATTCACGTCGGGTTGAACATTTTTTTGATTCCCTCTGAATTTGGGGATGACCTCCTTGATTGAAGTTTCAAACATTCCAATCAGTTTCTAAAGGGTTTATTCATAGAACAAGAAACATCCAATGATTCAACATCTATTTGGACCTACTTTCCAAATGTAGGCGCTCATTAGTTTGTGGATAGATGAGTCTTAGGAATTTGCATTGGTCGAGAGGATGAGAGGTCGGACTCATCACACCTTTTTGACTGTAATTATTGTCTACTTTGGGACTCTCTTTATATATTTCAGTTATGTTCGTGAATCCTTGTTACATTACCAAGTATAAAATGATATTTCCTTCAGATCTGACAATCAATGATTAAATATGTAAGAAATTTAGAGAATCTTTTATATGTATTCGAGGTTCTTCATTGATAGAGAATTATCTGAATTTGTTAGAGATTCTTATTCAATGGTATCCTTTGATACGTAAAAGTCTCTTGGTCATTATGATTACCATACTGGTTTTAAAGCCACTCAGTGGGGCACTTGAATTTTATTGTCATTCAGAATGACATGAATTATTTCAATGTTGGGATCGTACCCGCAGATGGGATGCCTATGTGTCCTTTATTTTGGAAAAGGAATTAAAACCCATGTAGTTCAAGTAAGAGAGTATGATTTTTATGATTGATGGCTCAAAGAAGTATGTCATAATTACTTTTACACTCTATGCTCATGTGAGTCATGCTCGATGTGAGAAACAAGATGTATTGGTAAAAATCAGAAAATTGTTCCTTGAAAGATGAAATCATAAGAAATAATGTGGGACTTATGTATGTATGACTACCCAGATAAATGAAGATTAGGATTTACTTCAGGGAAGAAATCTAGGAACAGGGTCCATAAAGGTATATGTGCTTCATGGAGATTTGAATACTCTAACTTGGGGATTACTCCTGAAAAGGAGGCCCAAATCAGGAGAGGACTTATGATTGGGTTTTACTACTGAGAAGGAATCCCATATCAAAGGTAAATTAGGACTGGTTAAGAGAAATTAAGACTGAGGCTTACTCTTGAAAAGGAGTCCCAGGTTAAGAGACTTGAAAAATTAAGGGACTTGGGGCTTACTCCTGAAGAGGATGCCCATATTTATGATTGGGGCTTATTCAGGAAAAGGAGGCCCATATTTGAGATAGGGTCTTACTCTTGAAAAGGAGGCCCTGGTTAAGAGAATTATGGTTGGGGCTTACTCCTAAAAATGATTCCCAAATTAGGGGACTGGGGCTTACTCCTGAAAAGGAGGCCTATATTTAGGGAAATTATGATAGGGTCTTACTTATGAGGAGGATTCCCAAATTAATGAGGACTTGGGGCTTACTCCTAAGAAGGATGCCCATATTTGGAAATAATGACTGCGACTTACTCGTGAAAAGGAGGCCCAGGTAAAGAGAATTATGGTTGGGGATTACTCCTGAAAATGTTACCCAAATTTGGGTACTGGGGATTACTCCTAAAAAGGAGGCCCATATTTAGGGAAATTATGATTGGGGCTTACTCCTGAGGAGGATGCCCAAATTAATGAGGAATTGAGGCTTACTCCTAAGGAGGATGCCCATATTTGGAAATTATGACTGGGGCTACCTCCTGAAAAGGAGGCCCAGGTTAATAGAATTATGGTTGGGTCTTACTCCTGAAAAGAATGCCCAAATTAGGGGACTGGGGTTTACTCTTGAAAACGCGGCCCATATTTAGGGAATCTACGATTGGGGCTTACCTTTGAGGAGGATTCCCAAATTAATGAGGAGTTGGGGCTTACTCTTAAGGAGGATGCCCATATTTGGAAATTATGACTGGGGATTACTCCTAAAAAGGATTCCCAGGTTAAGAGAATTATGGTTCGGGCTTACTCCTGAAAAGGATTCCCAAATTAGGGGACTGGGTCTTACTCCTGAAAAGGAGGCCCATATTTAGGGAAATTATGATTGGGGCTTACTCTTGAGGAGGATTCCCAAATTAATGAGGACATGGGGCTTACTCTTAAGGAGGATGCCTGTATTTGGAAATTATGACTGGGGATTACTCCTGAAAAGGTGGCCCAGGTTAAGAGCCTTGAAAAATTAAGGGACTTGGGGAATACTCCTAAAGATGATGCCCATATTTGTGACTGGGGCTTATTCCTGAAAAGGAGGCCCAGGTTAAGGAGTTCTCTCATCTTAAAGGATGGGTTTGAATGAATGAAATATCAATCTTTAGTGACATAAATGTGTGTAAATCACTAGGTTTTGAGAGATATTCCACAGAATTCATTTCAGATAAGGAAGTCAAATCAAGAAATCATGCCATAAATGGCTTTGAAGAGTGTCTTGAAGACTGAATCTGGAATAGGAGAGGTGGAATGGCTTAAGAGGGGTGAAATGGGCAAGAAGGGCACCCAAAAAGGCAGGGGCGAGCAAGTCCTGGCAGGCGCGCAGGTACTGCATGGGCGCACAAGTCCTGGTCGCGCAGGTATACCTGCGCGACACATGGGTACTTGCATGATGGTTAACCAACAGGGTAATACTTGAGAGACTCTTGGTAAAAGCCTTTAGAATCATCTTGAGGTTCTTCCAGAAGAGTGGCGCGCAAGTTCTATTGAAGGAGTTAGGCGGCGCGCAAGTGTGGCCATTTCCCTTAAGGGATGGCCACTCAGGTGCACAAGTGTTGATGAGTTTCAACACTTAGGCCTTTCTCCCCCTCTTTAGATCTTCCGTTCTAGGTAAGAAATTGCCATAGAAGTGTTTCGGAAGCTTTGAGAAGAGACTAGGGCGTCAGGAGCTCAAATCTGAGTTTCTGGAAAAATTCCTCTACAAATGGGGGGCTCACAGGGTCTATTTATAGGCTGGAGAAGACCTCAGACGGTTATCATTTGGGGAACGCAATTCACTTGCGCGATCATTAGGGGCGCGCAAGTGTACTTGAGCGACCATCATAGCACTTGCGCGACCCTTGTGCAACATTCTTCTTATTCCTTCCTTTGTCAATTTTTGATATTTTTCCAAAGGTTGAATCACATTGAGTTAAGATAATCCCGTTTTCCAATATTTAGATTTTGTGACGAAAGGAGCGTCAACAATCTATATAATATTAGACAGATGATATATGAAATCTACAATATCAAATTCAACCATTGTAATATCCTAACCATCTAGTGGAATAGGAAACTCAGTAGTCTTCATATAACCTACCTCAATCCCCACTCACATGTGACTTGGGGGGTGATTATATAGATGGTCACCTGGGATATTATACGCTATACCCATCACAACATGGTGGTATGTGGGTCTTGATAGATAAAAATCACATACAAATGTACCCTATAGAATTTTAGTAATTTAAAGTTATCAGAAGTTGTTTGATTCAAATTTAGGAGAAATAGTACTGAAAAAATTGATTACCAGGGGTACAATATTTGGTTGGGGGGAATGACTACAGTCAAAGCTAGTGAGATCATTTCATTCATTGGTGGATCATTGATCCACCACCGGTTCACTTTGATATTTTCTTATACATTGGTCTACGAAACCATACCATAAAATAATATATTGCAGTGAGTTTATTGGTTCCTGAATTCATCTCACCATATTATATGTATCTTCTTATGGTTTTATCTTCTATAAATATTTTCGACGAGTGACTCCAAAACATAATCCTCTAACGTGACCATATTGTTTATGATACCTTAAAGCTACAAAAATATCTGTTGTTATGGTATGGGTATTGCCGATTATTATGTCTAAACAGTATATTAGAAATATGAAAATATTTATTTTTATGTAATATTGTTATAAATGAAAACAAATTACAACTATATCATACTTGTACATGCTTCCCATACCTATTTTTTGTTTTCATCAACTAATATACCATCCTTATTTACTCGAGCCTCCTTCCATAGCACATGACATGGGATGGCAGTGGCTTCATATTTTGATTCATCAATATACATATAAATAAAGGAACAAACCTTGTTTCATATCACATAATTAAAAATTAATTTTTTATTTAAAATAAATTCCAATTTATTCCCTAATGAAGCATAACCCATCCTTCCTTTATGATATGGGTACATTTGTTTTATTGCATGTTCTTAATTTTTATAAGTCTTATCTGTTTCATAAATTAACAATTTTGAATCAAGTTGGATAAAACAAATAATGTCAATTAATATATTTTCAATCGTAATGCACCTAAAATTATTCCTCAATATAATGATTTAACATAGTCGTCAATGATTCCTGCTTTATAAAGTTCTCATAACTAAGTTGTGGGTGGGGATTTATTTTTCCATTAGCATCCCTATGATGTAACTTCATAAGAAGAGTCTAGAAGCCTCAATGGTCTTTTCCAATGGACATTAAGAAAAGTTCCTTATGTAATTCTTCTAAAATAAAAGATTTATATAAGGAATAATGAAAACAAAATCAATTTTTAATTATATAATTTTTTTTTGTAAAATTGAGATAGAATATTGTAACATTATCATTATATCTTACAAAAGAATTTCCTTCATTATAGGTTTGATGTGGTGCCATGAGTCAATATCAATCAACACATTCATCCTCGTTGTGACCCCAGGATAACTAATTAACATTGACATATTGGGTTCAATAGGTTTGTCACGTTTATTCTAACCAACCTCAAATTTTATACCCTGCCTTCTTGCCTTGCTAATTTTATTCAAAACTGTAATGCCATATTGTTCTTGTTTTTCATCATCATGTTGTTGATCCCATAATAATACCTCATTATCATCATCAACACAGTGTTCTTTCTTGGGATTGGAAACATCATCATGTTCAGAAGACATTGTCAACATGAGTAGTCAAATATTTAATTTTCCTTGAATAACATAAATACAATACACTCCATGCATAAATTTCCCAAATTTCATTCATATTGAATGAAAATTATTACTGTATTAAAAAGAGATATAATACATAAACACTACAATACAAGTGAAATTCACTCTTCTTATTTAATCTGTCCTCAGACACTTGATTTCCTTCCATATCCTGAAAATGAGAGGAAGGATTTTTAAAAAAGGGAGTCCAATAAATTATCAAGATATGTAATACAATCAAGTGTATAAGGATTAATGATTAATAGGAACCTACACTAATGGAATCCCTCAAAAAGAATCCTCAATTGAAGAGGATTTGGAATACCTCCACTCTAATGGTCATGAAGAAATGAATATCACCCCACCTACATTGGACATCACTTCTGTCTACTCAAGTATTCCTAACCTTCCAATTTGGGATATTTTTTTAATCCACGATGAGATCTCTCCAATAACATACATCCCTTTAAATGGTAATTTTTCCTGTTATGCTTAGTATTGATCTATATATTTTTAAATCATATAAAGGAAATGAATCTATTCAATGCAATCCTAAATTTATTATTATGATATATTACCATAAAATATTAGAGGAACCATAGATACTTCCTGTTATTAAAAATAATTCTACATAGCTTGAGGTATATCTTCAACTACCTATAGGAATGTCTTTCTTTACGACTGATAATGATATTATCGATTGTAAAATAAAATATAGGAGAGAGGTATTCCTCCAACTCAATAATATTCTATGATGAAACTTCAATCATACACCATTACTCTCTCACCTAATATGATAAGAGATATCATATTTAACAATTGAGGTGATATTTTATTTGTTCAGTGATCCTCAATTTTCACACAAACCATGGATAGACAAATATTTTATGATATCATAAATTTTATGATAAAAAGTAGTTTGAATCCTTAGATTTTTAATATTTCATACCATATGATATATACTAGGCATATTCTATGGATTAACAAATAAATACTTCATATCATAATATATGATATTGAAATAATACAATATGACATTTATTTATTTGAAAAACAAATAGATTAGTAAATTGTGTCTTTGAAGAGAAAGTCTACGATACCTCTTATGAGTATAGGGTATCGTCCTATTATCACAGAAGGAATTCTTGCACATTAACCTAGTAATAAAAAATTATCAAAGAAAAAGAGAGGGTATGGATTGCAACAAAAGGTTAATTAAAATAGGTGGATAATATCTCTATTTTGTACACTTTAGACATGGGGAAAAAATTAAATGATTATAGGACATAATGATCAAAACCATTAAAATTATATTTTAATCAATTTATGTTCTCTATATTGTTTGTCACAATGTTATATAGATTTTAAAATTATTTTATTATCATATAAATTAATTATCTCTCAATTTTGATTAGTAAATATATTAATGAATCACATCTAAAAGTTTTGTTGAACAACTATCCAACCATGGATAACTCTCTTAATTTTGGAAAATACACTCTTTATAACTTGTTGTGTATTTATATATCCATTTACCAACCGATTTCTCAACTCTATCCAACCTGGTAATTTTTAAAAAAATTATTGTTCATATTTTTATCACAAAATAAATTCTCCATCACTCTTTATAACCCATAGTTAATTTTTAATAATAATCTTGAATTAATTAAAATTACAAAACACTCACAACATGCAACACAAAAATATTTTTTGCAATGTGACTAATTAATTCATTATTTGTTTAAATTCCATAAAAAATCATTCATCAAAATCATAAATCTGAATAACCCACTACATGGTTTAACAATTTACATGCATAATCAAAATCCAAGAAACATGTTCTAATGATTTTTACACATACCTTGGTCCCTATATGTTCATCAACCATAAATGAGGTCCACAACTTGGTATTCCATAAACCTTAAAACCATTTATAAATTTTCCTTTAGAATCTACAATTTAGTATATAAGGTGAATTATTTTTTGAAATTATCTAGATTTTAGAACCCTATATTATTCAAATGAAGAGAAAACCAATGGGATTATAGGTATACTTGTTAATGTAGAGAGTAGAGTAAACCATCTATGTGTGTATCTAGGAAAAAATGGCTTGTACACTCAAATAAATATGAAATGAGAAGATTAAATAAAACTACACTCATTGTATTTCAATAATGATGCGAAGAGATGTAGAGTTTTTCATGTATAAGAATAGCACAAAAATTGAAAATATGGAACCCAAAAAATAAAAAAAAAGATAGAGGAAGAGTAGAAAATAATATACATTTTGATTCAAGCCTGATTAATCCGAGGGTATGTAGAGGAGTTTCCTCAACACTAGGTATGTTCTATGAGAGCTTGAAAATCACGAGAGATTGAGTGGTGGTTAGGGTTTTTTACAATAGACCGGGGACACTTTTTACAGTGCTTTCAAAAAAGTGATCCCAAATATCATTTTTATCAGTGTTGAATTTATATGTGCTTATAAGAGGAGTATCTATTAGTGTATTTTTCGTACTGAAAAAATCAATCTTTATTAACGCTAAAAAATGATAATAAATGAAATATTTATTAGCACTAGCATTTTAGCACTGATAAATACATCTTTTAACATCTCTTTTTTAGCACTGATAAATTTTGATTTTTATCAGCACTAAAAAAGAGATGATAAACATTTTATTATTATAATAATTTAAAAAACTTTATTATAATTTAACAATTTTTAGATAAATTTATTATAATTTTATAATTATCTAAATATATATAATAATATTTTTATAATTATCTAAATATATATAATTATTTATTTATAATTATATAAATACTTATTTATAATGTAAGTTTATTTAATTATAATAATTATTTATTTATAATAATTATAAATATAATAATATTCATTTTTTGATATATATATTTATAAATATTTATTTACAAATATATTTTAGACATTATTAATGGATATATAATCTTAAATACAAGTATTTTATAAATAAGTGAAATTGCATAATTCAAAATGAGTACAGTTTAAAAATATTCAAAAAAGTGATATTTTTTAATAATTAAATATAAGTTATCAAAATAGTCAGGATATATATATAAAAGGTGATGAATACATGTTGAAAATAATAAAACAAAGTAAATATATATATATATATATATATAAAATAGAAAATGATCAAATTAAAAAATAAAATAATAAAAACATTAGAAATGAAATTTTAGTATGAAAAAAATAAATAAAACTGGCTGATTGAAAACATAACATATATTAAACGTATAATGTTATAATGAATCTTTAAAATATACTAAAATTTGAATAAATTACATTAATATTTTTTGTATGTGTTTCTATATATTGAGAAAATATATTTTAGTGTGAGTTTATATACAAATACATTAATATATATATATGTATATATATATATATATATATATATTTGTTTTTGTGTGTTTGAAATAAATGCAACACATGATGTTTGATATAGGCTAAATTGAAAAAAAAGACAAAAATAAAAATGAATAATATATTACTGTGTTTTTAATTAAAATTATATATATATATTTTACTTATTCATTTTATATATCTATTTTTAGTATACGATACTTATTAATATTTATTATCTATATATATGTGGACTAAATTTTTTCATTTTTAGCAATAATTTAATAATTAATATAATTTTTCATATTTTAATTCATTTACCCTCTTATTTATTTGTTTAATTTTTCATTTTATACTGGACCTTTATCAGTGCAAGAAAATCCTTGATAAAGGGAATCTTTTATAATTGCTAAAAAACATACAGATAAAGGTCACCTTTTATTAGCGCTAAAAATAAAGCCATGATAAAAGTTTCCTTTATCAACACTAAAATAATGCACTGATAATGGTTACCATTTATCTGTGATAAAAAAGAACTGATAAATGGTTCCCTTCATCTGTGTTTTTATCATCAATAATGGTATTCTTTAATTAGTTATTAGTTTACCTCTAATAAAGATAGATTTTATCAGGGTATTTTTCTAGCACTAAGAAATTCTGGCACTGTTAAACACACATTTGGTAGTATTGATTTCACAAGGTTATGGAAGCATGTATCATTGAATCATGAAACTTATTTTTTCACATTTAATCTTCTAACACCATTATTAATCAATCCTATTTAGATTTTTTCTGATTTTATAATAAATTAGAAACAACATCGAATCATCAATGAATTTTATTTATTCAGAACACAAGTTCAATAAATTCATTGTTAATTCGCAATGAAATGAAAAATAATATGTTTTTTTCAATTCTGAAGTAAAGTGGAAATCCATATGATGTCCTAAAATGAACTATTAGATGTTGGATTTTTAAAAAGGAAAAAAAATATTAACTAAATGAACCTTATAAATTATTGATGTATGCATTATGGAGTATAGTATAAAGCCTTATAATTATTTAAAGTTAACCTCAAAATTATCGACATGTGCTTTATGAAGTACAATGGAAACCGTACTACATCTTAAAATGAACTTTACAAAGTTGAATATTCACAAATGAAGGGATTTTATGATGTTCCAAAAAACCATAAAATGAACATCCATTAACCATATAATGTTTATAATAACCTCATCATGTCTTTCGTTTGTATTTTTTCATTATTTTGATGAAACTTATAATTTATTTAAATGTACACTATGAAGTCCATGACTAGATATTTTCTAGACTCATTTTCACCAATATTATATGAAAAACGTTTTTCATATATCCACAAACCAAATTTGTCAAAATAAACTAGAACATTCAAAGAACCAAATTCAAAACTAAAAAACACCTTAATTTCATTTCAAATAATCTACAAACAATTATCTCACATTGTTGAAAAAAATACAACCTTCATTAGAAATTTTAATGGTCACTTCATAACCAATAATGGTAATGTATTATTATAACCGTTGGATCCTCCATCATTAAATCATTTAGGTATACATAAATATATAATTAAAAAAATGAAATATAATTAATGAATAATTGTAAACCTTTATAATGACCAAATATTTTATAAATGGAAATACACTTCATATTATTATGTTATATATTATAAAACACATACATAACAGGGAGAAAAAATTAAATAAAACATTATCATAAATGAACAATGAAAAAAGTAATATTTAATGAAATTAAGAAAAAAATACAATGGAGTAGAAACCTAACCCTTGGAATAGTAACATGCCCATTTAGAATTGTCTATTAGAATAGTAAACTCACCGATGAAAGTGTAAATAAAATTTATGAATTTTATAAAAAATAATATGATATAATAATATCATATTATATGTAAATAAATGTTTTAAAAATGATAAAAAGTGTTGGTATTTTTGTAAAATATAAATTTTTATAAATTTTTATAATTAATATAAAGATTTTAAAGAAAATTTATTTTCATAAAATATATTAATAAATTAGTATATATTTTTTTTATTATAAAATATTTTGATGAGACCCTGATTTAATTTTAATAGTCTTATAAAATCTGTTATAATTTTAAAATCGGTAGTTTCTAAGTAAATGATGATTTTAATTTAATATTAAATTTCTCATATTTATAAATTTTTTCCCCTAAAAAATCATTAATTTTTTGAATTATATGTATTTAAATATGGTTAGGGAGAATTTTTCTGATTTCTATAAAATAGTTTAATTTTTTGTGAACAGGTAAATACCGTATTTTATGGTTTATAACAGTATAAATTAAATTCATGATTTTTTGGGTCAAGGATGATGTCAGCACCATAATTTCAAAATAATAGTTATTTATTTAATATATTTAGTAATATGGATGGATATATTCATATTATTGAGGGAAAATAATAATAAAATGAATAAAATTATCAAAAAACCCCTCTACTGCCCAATAAATACCACCCCAAACCACCTCTTCTTCCCACAACTCACTAGATTTTGAGCTTCTCCAAATTCAACCCAATAGTCATCCCAAGTCATTCAAATAGATCCCTGATTATTTGGTCTAAAAAAATACCAAAACCAATTTCCTTAAGGAGGTTCTCAAATTGAAGAATTGATGAGGTAAAATATTCTTTCTTTTTTATTCAATTTATTTTTAATTTCATATCTTATTTTATTTTCTCCTATCCTCTCTTTATCCAAGTGCTATGATGACTATAGTAAATTATATATACTTTAATTTTCTTATATTAATTTAATAATATATCATCAAATATCTTATCCTCTCTTATTTATTCTAAAAACCAAAACATAGTCCCTGAGGTGTAAATTTATTCCCTTTGTGGATAAAAATTATTCATTTTCCTTTACAGTGCTCAAGTATAGTCATAAAACTATTATAATGGTTAAATACTACTTTAAAATGTATGTTATAATTTTTTATGTTATTGAAATAAAATATAAATGTAATACCAAATAATAAAACAAAACTACTTTGTTGTGATTGAAAACTATAAAAAATATTATATACAATTATCACCGTTAACATTTTATCTAAGGAATTATCCATATATCTAGAAACAATAATAATATATCATACAAATTAAACTAATTTAATCTCGTTAATAACATATAATTTAAAATTCAATACAATTATACACATTTAACATGATTTTCCTTACATGTATTCATGTTAACTGATCATGAAAACCAAGAAAACGAACACTCTCAAATGATAAAATTGAATACTATAACTGATTAAAATGAAAATATATGAAATTAATGAAATTATAATGAATAAAATAAATTTAAAATATGTTCTATATTTAGTAATTAATTATTATTATTTTTTATCCATGATATTAAAGAGAGGAAATCATTCAGACATAAGCTAAGGGGATTCTCAAACCAAATTTCCTTCTTCTGGGTTATTCCCATTTCATGTCAAATTTCAATGTGGATGTTATTTTAATATTCCTATAATATAATTTATATTATATTACCTTTTATTTTATGTGATATAAATGTTTACAATCTCATTTTATGATAAATTTATATATTTTTCCAAAAAAACACTTCTTTGAAAAAACAGATATTTTACTTATCTTGAGATTGTTTCTTCTTTACACAAGATTGTTGATTCTTAGACAAATTATTTTTTTAAAATTTTATTTTTAGAACCCCAATATTTATTCATGACAGTATTCTTTATGAAATACTCATGAAACTAATTTGCTTTTCATGGGGTATTTTATGTACAATATTGGTATATATTCTATGTGGCAAGCATCTTTATTAAGATGTTATGATGTGATGGGCGCACCAAGAATTATACATCACACTAATGCATTGGATAATGTGATGTATCTCATGATATAATTTGAAACATGATTGAACATAATATGTCCTTGTTCACATTGATTATTTTATAGTTACATACATATGTTATGCATGAACACGAAGCTATCATTGTTCACAACTATGTGTGGAATTTGAACACTTAGACATGATGTTTAATTTTTTTGAATTAGAACATTCCAACACATTATCTAATTATTCCTATCATGATTAGTATTATTATCCCATTATTATGTTATGATGATTATGATTAGGCTCACCCATTTTATATTGATTAATGTTCATATCTATCATCTTACAAGGGTTTAGCTCACCACTTTCTTGATGTTTATCCTCATGTGACTAATTATATTAAAGAGAACACAAGATCCACTAATAAGACAGAGAAGAAAGAATTAATCAATATTTATGTTTTTTATGTAAAATTTATGTTTGTTCCTAATTCTCCCAAGAATGCAAACCTTTGGATCCTGGTTTTGAAACACTTTTATGTAGTTTATCTTTAAATTGTTGTAAGAGTAATCTATGAAAAAGTATAGTCAGGTATCAGAGCATGGTTTAGTTAATGTGTGAATTTGGATTAGAGAACATTTCTGAGATCCAATATTTATGAGTCTATGTATATGAAATCTCCCAAGAATCATAGTTTTATAAAAATACAAAACATAGGGATCCCACAAGATATGCCATTAGAGATAATTTCACAATGGAAAAAATTATTTATTACTAAATTGTTGAATTATGTCTTTTAAAACCTTTTATATTTAATAAAATAGTGTAAACCAAAAGAAACTAGGCCAACAACCCATGTGAAGGGAAATGTAGTGATTTACCATATGACATCCCTAATTCCTTGGGAGGTGGTGTTCAAAATTTAATTATGATTCTTTCAAATATATATTAGTGTATGAACAATAATCTGAATAATGTGGAATTTTATACTTCCATTAAGTGCGATAAAATTTTACAAAGTCTTTAATGAGGCCGCAACCACCATTTTTAGTGGATCTTCTGATCCACTAGTCATAGAACTGTTGGAAAACTCAATGGAAAAGGTGTTTTTGTGATTTGTTGTTCTGTGATTGAGAAGGTGACTCTATCCGTTTATCTTTTAAATGGAGAGGTCTTACAATGGTGGGTGTTGATTATGAATACCAAGAAGAAGGATGAAATTGAAGAAATTGAGTGGGAAGACCTTAAGAAAATATTTCTCAATAATTATTTCCCATGAACACTTCAGAAGAAGATATAGAGATAATTCATATATTTGAATAAAAAGGAAGGTGAATATATCCCAAATTAAAAATAAAATTTCCCAAGGCTTGAAATGCACACATTTTATTTTTTAACAATAATTATTGAAAAATCTATAGATTCTATAGTGGTTTAAAACAACACCTTCTAAGGGATCTAGAAATTTGAGACATCCAGAGTTAGGAATAATTTGTTTAATGTGATATCGAAGAGGATATGGAGATTGTATAATGGCGGCATGGATATGGAGATATGAAAGGAAATATGGATATTCAAGATGTGGGATCTAATGAAAAATTTATGGAAGAAAATTTAACCACTCACATGCCAAAAATGTGGGAAGAAACATCCAGGGAATTTCCTCAAAGGTACGGGGAAATATTTCAACTGTGGGAGAGAAGGCCCCCAACATCATGAAAGTTGAAGACACATGAGTACGATGGACATCGTGGTGGAGGAAATAAGTGAACCACCCATGGTTCAATGATTTAACTATAGAGAGAAAGTGTACTATTAATTCGAGTGCGCTACACCATGAATCCTTGAGGGTAATCTGCATCAGCAGACACCAAGCCAAATGAGCAAGGGAAATATTATTCCATCACTACTGTTAAGGTGGATCCCGACAATTATGTAAGGATACGTATGTTAGTTATTATATCAAGAATACTGAACATACTTTCTTATTTAGATTCTACGCATTCTTTCATATATTTAAATATGAGTAGAATAAATCAAACCCCAGATCAAAATATAGAGGTTTAGTTATCTGTGAGAATGAAAAATGGGTATGTTTTTTAATCCAAATTATATTTCTCTGCTATGGTTAATATTTGCAGAATGAACCTCCCAAAAAATGTTTTATTATATAATTTAGTGGAGTTTGGTGATATTTTTGGTATAGATTGACTATCTTTATACAAATCCATCATCTACTATTGGGAAGTGGAGATTACTCTTCACATCATAAGAAATCCTTCAATTCTATAGAATTGTTAAGATACGGATGAATATACTTCATAATAACCATGTAATTGTGTATATTATTTCATTATGAGCAACCATATCTTGCACAATTTATTGAGACAAATTATTGAATCATGCTTGATGAAATGCCTGTTGTAAGGGACTACACTAATGTGTTCCTTGAATAATTTCTTGGTCTTCCTTCTGATCAAGATGTTAAGGTCTCAATTGAACTTTTTCTTGGAGATTTTTCTGCATCAAAGAATCCATACATAATAGAAACCATTGAATTTGAGGAGCTAAAGAAGTAGTTGCTGGAGAATCTAAACATGGATTTTATATGTCTGAGTGCTTCACCATGGGGTTCACAACTACTCTTTTTCATAAATAAGGATTCATCGAATCACCTCTTCATTAATTATTGTGAGTTAAAAAAAATCATGATACAAAACATGTATCCCCTTCCATCGATAGATGACTTGTTGAATCAACTATGTGGGTCTAATTATTTCTCTAAGGTGGAACTTAAGTTGAGATATCACCAATTAATAGTGAGGAAATAATATATTTCTTATATATTCGTTTGAATAAGGCATGAAAACTAGTAGTTCAAGTTTGGATTAGTGGTATGAACCACATAATCCTACATGAAAAATGGGGGTTCAAAACCCATATGGTAGAGGTTACTGTAGAAGTACTGTAGCATACTATAGTAGTGGTGGTAGGTCATAGTAGTGTAGTAGGGGCACTCTAGTAGTGACAGGTACTATGTAGTATTGTAGAAGGCATGTACTATAGCAGTACTATTCACAGAATGGGCCTTGGGAAAAATATTTGATCTTACAGGCCATGTAATGGGATAAATACCCATTGGGACTTCAGGCTATGTAATGGGTATCCCTCTTCCCAGTTAAGAAGAGGTATTTCCTTTTAAAAAATTTATGAAAACTATGTGTTAATAGTGATGCATTTTAGAAAAAATCTTTCTCAAGAAATATTCATGGACTTAATTAATATCCATCCAAATTTAATTTTTTTATTAAAACCATTTTTAGAGAAAAGGGGAAAACCAAATTTCACAAAAGGCTACCACTACATGCTAAAGGAGCTCACAAAATGATTAAACACAAGGCTAATATTAATTGACCGGTTTCAAGGGAAATGTCCTTATATCCCTTGAAGAAAGAAGGGGAAAAGGCATTAGAGATTCGAGGAAATGTATAGTGGTCTAGGGGAAAATCCAAAGGCACGCAAGGATTACTCTTACTTTCCAAAACCTATGGAAACATGGTTGTCCATGAAGGGAAGGAACAAGGAAAGATCCGTCCTACAAAAGGGAGAAAGTGAAGGAGTAATTAGATACAAAAGATATGTAAAATAAAAGGATGGGGAGTGTTTGAAACTAATTATACACTCCAAGGATGTTATGCTTGAGCAACACATACAATCCAACATCTCAGAAGAGGAACTCAAGAGGATTTATAATGAGGGTTGCAAGTGGATGAAACAAAGGAGCAAGAAGTGTGGTTGGATAAGAAAGATAGAATTATGTACTGAGGCTTCAATTAGAGAAAAAACAACTCAGAGGAATTTATTCAGACAATGGAAAGGATGATCTCTCGTTTTGAAGATCTTATCAGAGAAGATCCAACTATCCAGGTTAGTTCGCTACACTGGGATCTTTATAGAATAGTTGGGACCTCAAAACGTTTGTGAAAGTATTTAGTAATGATATTATGATATATACTGTCAGTAAGGAAAAACATGATGATAATTTAAATACTATACTAAAGGTTGTGCAAAGGGAGAAAATTTATGAAAAGTACAGAAAATTTGATTTCAAGATGGAGGAAGTTTCATTATTAGAGAATATTATCACTAATAAATGAATATCTATAGACCCTCACAATAAAAACACAATCAAAGAGTGGCCCATCCCAACACAGCTAATGGAGATTATTAGTTTCCTTGTTCTAAATGGGTATTATCAGAGATTTGTGAAGAAATTGTAATGATTGAAAATCCCACTAATCAAGCTGACTCGAAAGGGAGAAAATATTATCTCTACCAATAAATATGAAGACTGCATTAATTAGTTTAAAAATTATCTTATCCCTGTACCAGTACTCACACTTCCGACAAGTGGGGAACTCATTGAGGTATACAATAATGATTCAGAGAATTTATTATGAAATGTATGGATGAAAAATGATAATCTGATAGACTACGCCTCAAGGAAGTTAAAAATTCATGAGCAGAACTATCCCACAAAAGATCTGGAGGTAGATGTTGTGATCATTATATTGAAAATCTGGAGGCATAATCTCTATTGGGAGAAGTGGAAAATCTATAATAATCATAAGAGCCTCACATATATATTCACACCGATAGAGATTAAAATGCACCATCGATGATGGTTAGAGATCATTATGGATTATTACTACTCAATCCATTTCCATCATGGTAAAGTGGATAAATAAGAGGATGCACTAAGTAGAAAGGATCATGCAGCATTATCAAGGATGAGAATTGAGAACGATCCATTATTTTTAGATTTTAAAATTCTGAAAATTGGAATAATTATAGAATGAATATCATCAATCATTTCCCAAAATAATTATCAACTATCCTTCATGATGAAAATATAGGATTCTCAAGCAAATGATGTCGAAATTCAGAAGATAAGGGAATCCATGAGAATGTGGAAAACCATAGAGTTCAAAACTGATGACGAAGGAACACTCAGTAAAGATCTTGGACATTAGATATAATGTTCTATGAAATAAGACTACTCACCTATTAAAATTACTATGGAAGAAGCATACGTATGAAGAGGAAACATGGGAATTAGAGTAAGTGATGAATAATAATCACCCATATATTTTTTCAACTTAGCATGTAAAATAAAATTTCGAGGGTGATATTTCACAAGGGAGAAGAATATAACAACCCAAAATTGTATCAATGGAAATTCCCTTCATATAATTATGTTATATAGTATGAAACACATAAACATAATGGGGATCTCAATAAAAACATCATTCTCTTAAATAAATAATGAAATAAGTAAAATTTAATTAAATTAAAGAATATATTCTAATGGAATAGTAAGGTGACCCTTTGAATAATAACAAGATAATTAGGAATAATAATCTAGCCCATAGAATAGTTACCTCACCTATGAAAGTATAAATAGATTTTATGTATCATATAAATAACAATATGATATAATTATATCATAGTACATTGAATAAATGTTTTAAAAATGATAAATTAAGTTTTGATATTTTTCCAAAACATCATAGTTTATTTACAATTTTACAATTAATATAATCATATATAATTAAATTTATTTTCCTAAAATATTTCATTAAGTAATATTTTTTTTCTTATGATTATAATTTATTTTTATGAGACATTAATTAGTTTTTCAAAGTGTTATAAAATTAGTTGAAATTTTAAAATTAGTATTTTCTAAGTAAATGATGATTTTAATTACAAATTTAATTTCCCATAATTATAAAATTATTTTCATAAAATGGAGTTCATTTTTTAATTCTACATGTCAAAAAATGGATAGGTTAAATGTTTATTATTTTTTCTAATGTAGTATAATTTTATTTTAATACTGGAAGATGGTAATTTATGGTAAATAACAGTATAAATTCATTTCAATATTTAATGAGGAATAAAAGAATTAAAAACCCTAATCTATAATACTACTTCTTTATTTAATATATTTAGCGATAAGGATCTAAATAATCATAATCACGGTGAAAAATAATATTCTACTTAATAAAATAAAATAAAAAAAACCCTCTTATCCGCTACAAATATCACCTCTTCTTCTCACAACACTAAATCTTTCATGATTGCCCAAATTCTGCCCAATACTATCCCCAAATATCTCAAGCTTCTAGTCTCAACAATGGACCAAATCCAATTTCCCTAAGGAGGTTCCCATGGATATTAATTCGAGAGGTAATATCCAATTTCTTTTTCTTTCAATTAGATTTCAATTTTTTTCTTTTTTTATTATCCTATCACCTCCCCTTATATAAGTGTAATGATAACTACTTTATCATATATATATATTTTAATTTAATTATGTTAAAGTAATTATAAATCATCAAACCTCTTATCCTACAACATTTTTTATAAAAATAAAAACATTATCCATGAGGTATTAATTTATCACCTTCGATGAAAAACAATTTTCATTTTCCTTTACCACCTTCAAGTATGGCCCTGAAAACATTACGATGTTTTACATGGATTTTAAAATGTGTTTCATGGAATTTTTTATTCTCTAAAATAGACATATATAAATAAGTTGAAATAATAAAAAAAAATGATTTAGTCTTGATTGAAAACTTCCAAAATGTGTAATTTCAATTGTGTATAATTATCAAGATTTTATATGATCTTTCATACATTTATACAAGTGAACCAATCATGAAAACTAAAAAAATGAACACTCCCGAACAATGACATTGAAAACTATAACTCTTCAAAATGGACTTAAAAGAACTTAATGTAATTATAATGAATATATATATTTAAAAAATGTTATATATATTTATTAATTAATTACTTAATCTAATTTTATTATCAATGATACTAATGTGAATAATTCTTTTTGAAATATGGTTACAAGGTTCTCATACATAATTTCCTTCCATTGGGTTATCGCTCCTTCATTTCAGTGTGGGTGTTTTTTTAACATTCCTGAAATATGATTAATTTTTTGTTACCTTTTCTATTATGATATATACATGTTTTTAATCTGATTTTATGGTAAATGAAAATATTTTTCCAAAATAACTCTTCTTTCAAAAAATAGTTCTTTTACTTCTCTTGAGTTTGTTTCTTCTTCACTCAAGATTGATAATTATTATACCAAGTATTTTATTGCCTTTTCATCTTGGGAAGCCCAATGTTTATTCATTAATGTATGCTCTATTAAATTATAATGAAAACCATTTCCATTATAATGTTTATTTTATGTCCATGATTGATATACGCTCTATGTGGAAATCATGATTATGAAAACTTTATAATGTGACGGGTGAGAGTGCATTATGTAGCACTCCAATGCATTAGGTAATGGGATGTATCACATTAGATAATGTGAAATGTGCATGAACATGATGTTTGGTTTTTTGAAAAGATGATGTTTTTTTATTCACATATGTTATGATTGGACATGATTCAATATTTTTCTCAACTATATGTTGTATTTGACCAGTAAGACGTGATGGTTCATTTTTATGAATATCCACATTCTAACACTTTATCTAATGATTCCTCTCATGATTAAAATTATGATCCCATTATTATGTTATGATGATTATTATTATCTTCACCCATTTTATATTGATTCATGTTCTCATATATCCTCTTACTAAGCTTTTATCTCAGCTATTTTATTGATGTATATCCTAAGGTGACTACTTACACAAAGGAGAACATAAGGGAAGCTAAGAATCTATAGAATAAGGAATTAAAAAATGGTCATGTTTTATTGTGTAAAATTTATATTATGTCCAAATTTCCCTAGCCACTAAACCTTTTGATCCTTGTTTGGTAATGATTTTATGTTTCTTATCTTTAAAATGGCGTTATAGTGATATATGAAAATGTAGGGTCCCTATAACCTTTCCCCTATATTATCCATTTACCATTTGAAGTTCTAAATTATAGTGGTTTTATACTTTTTATATGGATTTGATATAATATTATTTATTTTATAGATTATATTATGAGGAATGAGTTAGTGTGTTGGTGAATTTTGTGTTCTTCATACTAGATTAATAAGAACCACGAAGAATTATTTTAGTTTTTATTCATTTAATTCATATAAATATTCTAGTTTATCTCAAGGTTGGTTGTAGGTTAGATCATTCTATTAAATTATAAAATATTTTATACATGTTATAAATATATAATCTAAAATTCCAACACCTGGGAAATTGGGGGGGGGGGGATTTTGTGGTTGATATTGATTACGTGACAACCTAGAATACTTGAGTGTTCTATATTACTATATTTTCATTTTGATTCTATATTATTCAGAACCTATATTGAGGTTTTATTGTATTTAGAGTATTATCATAATCCACTAAAGAGGTGTGTTTGTGGGATGGTTTAATGTGTAATTTGATTATTGATATGTCATAAGTATATTTGGTATCCTTCCATTATCGAAGGGATTATTATTAGATTATAAATAAGACCTAGGAACCACTATATCCTGGAATGGACTAGTTTCGTACTTGTATATTTAATGATTCAAAGGAAGTCAAGGAATGTATATAATAAAGGATAGTATATTTTTCTTATTTTGTGACATCATTTCAAGAGTTCTAATTTTATAGAATCAAGTTTGACTAGATGAAGACATAATAATTGTTGTTATAGTATAATAAATTCCATCATTCCTATTTTGAAAATAGAGTCACCAATATACTATGGTTAGTTGGGATGATACATCTCTTTTATGTGTTGGGTAAACACTTGGGTATTGAACAATAATTACACAAACCACATGTGATTTACAATAATATTTTAATTAGATACATATGACTTAGATATTATGATCATTACAAGTAGATGTTTTCTAACATATATGTTATACATTATGAAAACAATGTATGCTTATTTTTATTTATATTCACTATTTCATAGGATTGATTTTTTTCTGTTGAATTTAGTAGAACTATTTTTATGAACTGAAAAAATATTATTAAAGACAAAATGTGGAATATATTTATAAGAACATTTAGAATTTGTTAAAAATATTAGAAACACATAATTCACCTGTAATGATACAAACTTTCATTAATGAAAATTCATCCTTATATGATTAAATTTATTTTTATGTAAAATAATTATATAAAATATGCACTTCTTTCGTTTTATGTTTTGGGATTTTTAAAATACCATTATGAATTGTGACCGTTGATAATATATCTGTTGAACAATGATCACATGACTAGTATAAATATTGGGCTTTAAGAAGTCCAATTTACTCAGACAAAGGAAACAATGGCCTCATCCCGTAGACCTTCCCCATATGAAGCCTATTTGATGGAGCTCGTAATGGAGGTGGAATCATTGGGATTCACTCTTGACCAAGACCAAGCCGAGCTTCAACAAGTTAAGCTCGAACGGAACCACCTATAGGAGAAGTGGAAGTTGATAGAGATTACCACCCGAGCGATGTTATCTGAGCCACCCCAAGAGTCTGTCACCATCGCACACCATAACCTTCAGTTTTATGTGGGTTTTATAAGTTTTTATGTAACATGACCTTAGAACTATGATTATGTTCATTATTTTTGTATATAATAAGGAAAATACATTCATTTTATTATTGTTACGTTGTAAACAGTTTTTAAATCACAAATAGTGTTTTTTTGTTAATATTCAACTAAGAAATCTATTTTGATAAATTAATGGATTATTGAATTGAATAATATTTTAATAAAATGTTATTAATTATAAATTACTTTTTATTATGTATAAATGATCGTATAATTTTTATGAACACAATTGTAATTTTTATGAAACTTTGAAAGTTGTTTTTTTCGAAACACATGAATTTCATATAAATATCGGTTTTCATTTTAAAAGTTAAAAATTGAATATTTAAAAAATTATTTAGATAAAATTCCTATTATTTTTGGAATAAATATGTTGAAATTTTCCAACAGTGAATTTTTCATAATTTTCTGAGCATCAATTGTTTTTGTTAAAAATTAAATACCGTTTAATTATATAATGTGTTTTATGATATAATAATGACCCAATAGTGATGTGAAAAAATAATATAAATGGTATGTTCGTCCAATATATGTTATGAAATTAAAATAATGGAATTTTAGGTTTGTTTTATTTATTTTACAAAGCTTCAGTGGACCCTCCAAAACTTATAAAACATTTTAGGTTTTTAAATTGATTTCCTTGAGAGTGTGACTCCCCTTCACATAAGTAGCCCTATTATTTTAAGATGATCGTCCATCTTCCTTATATAATATTTTTTTCCACTCCCCTTTTTGAAAAACCATGGGCAAAAACCACAGGATAGTTTTTGGTTTTGATTAGTTTAATTTGTGGTGTCCCAAACCTAAATAATAAAGAATTCCCTCTTCTTTCCTATATAAACCCACCCAAGATCCCACTTCCTATTCAATAAATTCCTTTGGATTTCGTCCAACCTATTCCATTATATCTCTAGAATCCTCCCAAGGCTTCCCAATCTCCCAATAATCATCTCTCAAGCCTCTTCCAAGCCTTTGTAAGCACACTTCAAAGTAAGGGATTTCTTCCTTTCTCTTTTTCTTCCAAAATTTATTATGTTGTTATAACCTTTTATTTTCAATTAAAAATGTTGGGGAATGATTTATAACCTCTCCCATAATTCCCTATTTATGTTTTAATGAGGATATACCCCTTTTCTCTATCATTAATTCCTCCCATGTACACCTGTTACAATGCCGAAATTCCATAAGGAATTTCTCTCTCATCATTTACATTCTAGAAATTATTTTATATTATGCATATAAATTTCATTCCATATGTTGGTATATTATGTCCCATTCCCCCCTTACTATACATTTAATGTATAAATGATGAGATACCCATTTCACTCTCATTAAAAAATTTTAAAATTTTCTATTTGACGTCGTTATGCTGCCAAAATTACACAAAAATATCCAAGCCAAAATCATTGTGTAGTGAATACCATACCAAATTCTCTATCCAGGGTATTAACCTTTATGAACATTTACATGTTTATTTAGGACTTACATTTTAGTATTCCAAATCTATTATTCTTGGAATTAATTATGATGTCAATGAATTCTTGTTGTAGGATCTATGTGGCACACTTATGCATGAAATGAATTGATTATGAATGGTGCACCCTAATAGCGCCGAATAAATTTGGTAAAGTATAGTATCATGATACATCAATTGAAATGGGTGTTTACTCATTCTAATTCATGTAAAACGTGGGTTCACTCATTCATAATTTGAAATAATGGTTTACTCATATTCCATGTGCAATGGTCCTTGGCTCATGCTAATTCCATGTTAAGTGTTGTTTCTACATTTCCATGTTATGATAATCATGTTATATCATGCCTTTATGTTCATGTTCTTTAATGCTCTCTTGATATGCCTATTTCTTAACATATTTTTATTCTTTATGTTATGCCTTGTTTACTCTATTACTATAAGGCCCCGACCTTAAAAATTACTTAATATTGAATTAAATGAATAATTCACATTGAGGATCTTTTCAGGTTTAGAGTTTTAGAGAATTAGATCATAACTATCACATCTCAAAAGATTACAAAGTAGACACTTCTACATAGTTTCATTTTTTCACAAAACATGAACTCTTAAAAAAGAGTGTCATGTCTAGTTCCATGTTTTAGACAGCATGACTTTTCCTTGATCCCATCCTTGACACTATTCCACATTATGTCCTGTGAAAAAAATTTCAAAAAAACTTGGGATGAGTATAAAAAGCTCATTAAGTGATACACAAAGAAGGAAAACTGTTAGTTTTTCAAATCATCAAGTAAACCATAAATACTTAATCAAAGTAATAATTTTCACCTTTAGGAAGTAGTAAATACTCTTCACTAAAAAAAATATCATAACTTACCCTTTTGTAATCAAATGATTACCATAAAACCCATATAAAGAACACATAACATATAAAGGTAACTTGGGACATAAACATACTTAAATAGAATAACCATACGGTCGACTTCCACACATATTACTTAATGGAATATCCATACGGACGACTTCCATACCCAATGCATTGGAGTTTATAACGTAACCACCTGTCCTGGTATTCACGGCACCACCCGTCAGATGGTTTATCACGTAACCACCTGTTAAATGTCCAAGTACCATTATAAAATCATAATACATAATACAAATATAATGGAAAGAAAACATTTCCACATTTCGATCATAATATATCAATTAAATATGTTGACATAACAAATCCATTATCAAAACTATTTTCAATACCAAAATACATAAAAGAGTATTTGGTATTTATTTACTTTTAAAAATATTACAGCTTGTTGAGGAAGCCAAAGATCAAATAATACTCGCGGCGGCGGAAAGGTCGTAGTCACCGCGTACATTAAAAAGAAACATAACTTTTTTCATTTAGTAAAACGCTTCGTATATAAGAGATTACTTTTGAATAAAAGTAAAAGTTAAAGGGGTTTATAAACCGTATCAAATAAAGTTGTGTATAAAACAAAATATGCCTCAATGAAAGGAGATTGAGATGAAGTCCCTTACCTCGTGTCCGACGTGACTCGATTTCTCTTTAATCTCACGAATAATAAACTAAAGTTAATTTCTACTTTATTAAGAACCTTTTTCAAGTTTATTATTCCTTTTATATAACTTATTTCCATTTTATAAACATTATGTAATCATTTAAGTTAATAATAATCGTTTTCTTGATATTTGATACTTAAGTCAAAAATGGACTTCTTACAATTACATGTTGTTCATGTGGTCAAAGGTTCATTATATCCAGAATGATATTAATGATTTGTATATCATATATATCATATAAATCCATCATATACATGTATATATAATAGTACATAACATTTAGAGGTAAGAAATGAAATGCACCGTTCATGGAGACGGTAAGCCGTACATACGCATGAACTCTACTTTCATTTATATTTCGTATTTAATGGAGTGAAATCATAATGATATAAAGGTATGTTATAATTCCAGTATAATATCATATATAATATCATTAACTCCATCCTTTATACGTCCCATATATGGCATTAACGAATCAAATCACTTTGAGGGGGCGGTAGTCCGCACTTCCTAAAATGAAATTATCGTGTTTACCCATAATGGAAACAATAAAGGTATGACACAAATGAAAAATACAGAATGATAAGGAAAACATAAACATAATATATATCACATATAAATATAGTGACATCTTAATGGACACCCTGAAAGGTGTTAAAATAAGATTGAACAATCATGGTTTCGTGAGGCATAAATTCACCAACCATAGAAACAGTATGTTCTTTAACCATTAGATGGAGGTGTGTGCAAGTGTAGCTCGAATCTTTATCATAACAACATCCTAGTATATTTAAGATTCTGGGTTTTTTACAGAATAAAGTAATAAAAAGAGTTTAGGGGGTTGGAGAAGCAAAATAAAACATAAGAACACAAGAGAATACATTACCTTTAAATCGGGTAACTCCATTTGGTTTGAACCAAAAGGGTTTCTTGAAGAGATTTATTCCTAAGGTAAGGCTTATAGGATGAGTAGAGGGACGTGGAGAGATAAAAGGATCAGAGCTTGGCCGAGCCAATGGCTTGATAGGTGTGGGTAAGGTGGTAAAGGTGGGAACCTTTAATAAGAGGAGAGGAGGGGCACTCTTGGAAAGTTATAAAATGTTACTTTATTATACAATGAGTTTCAGTTTTTAAAGGTCCCAAAATTATATATTTCTAGGATAAAGTGATAAGATTTCGAAATCCACCCATACAATAGGTTTTTGACAAGTTTAGGTCTTAGAGTTTACATTATATTTCCATTTTATTTAAATCGTTAAAAAATGAGGTAATCGCTGCATCATCATGGTGTCATAAATAATTTAATTTATTTAATGTATAAAAATTTTAAAAATATATATCATGATGTAGGAAATCTTTTTATCTTTCCAGTTAATATTTATAGTCAAAATTATGACATGTAAAACCCCATGTAAAAATTGTTTTAGTAAAACAATACAAGTTTGGGACATTTTTATTTTAACTTTAAATAAAATGTTATTAATGTCATTTTCAGAAAAATACCAAAAAATCACCCTAAGATATATTTGATATTCAAAATTCAAAAATGATTTCTATTTGAAAAAATTCAAAACATATAAGTTGCATTAATTAATTTAATAATTAATTCCCGTTGTCAAAATAAATAGCATGTTTTTATGAAACAATATATATCAAAAGATTGACACTAGTTTTAGTCCAATTTAAAAGTGAAATTAATTATAATGACCACCATTGGATTAAATGGTAAAAATATATTCTAATTTAAATTTAAAACCAATTCGAAATATTATCTAATCATATAAATAAATTATATTTAAAAGTGGTTTTGAATTAAAATACAACCTTTTTCACTATTCATTAAAAAAATGAACTTTATCGGAAAAATACCAAAACTTTACACAAGGTAAATTTTGATGTCCCGATTCTAAAGAAGAATTTTATTTGTTCCAATAGAATGTATAAAAGTGACCAAAACTATATTTAAAGAGGGTTTTCCATTAAAAGGCGATAAATAGACATTTTAGTGAATATTAGAGTATTTATGCTTAAAATTGAATTATTTTCTTATTTTAACCCTTTATCTTTAATTGGATAAATGTAAAAACATTTAACAAACATATATAGTCATATTTTAGTTATTTATATTCATTCCCGATAATACAATGGCTACGTGTTAACTACCATTTAAAATAATATTATTATATTACTAGTGTGCAACGTAAGATTTCAAAGAAACTCTTTGCTGCGTATCGAGTATGCTATCGAACATAGCAACCCCTTTAAAGTAATATTAATATTCAATTCAAAAATATTAATAAATGTGAAAATGTATTATTCTTTATTTACCTGGGATGTTACATCCTTCCCCTCTTTTGGGAATTGCGTCATCGCAATTTTATTCACTTATCAAAATAAGTGGGGGGTATTTATCCCTCATAACATTTTCAGATTCCCATGTTTCCTCTTCAACCATATAGTTTTTCCACAAAACCTTTACCTAGTCAATTACCTTATTCCGGAACACTTGCTCTCTACGGTCAAGAATCTGGACTGGTTGTTCTTCATAAGAGAGATTCTCTTCCAATTGAACTACCTCTGGGCTCAAAACATGAGATGGATCTAGCATATACTTTCTCAACATCGAAACATGAAGAACATTGTGTACCTGAGATAAAATCAGAGGTAAAGCCACTCGGTAAGCAACTGATCCAACTCTCTCTAGAATTTCATATGGTCCAATGAACCCTGGACATAGCTTTCCTTTCTTACCAAATCGTATCACACTTTTCCATGGTGAAAATTTGAGAAAAACATTATCACTTACCTCGAAAGATAGATCCTTCCTCTGGTTATCCACATAACTTCTCTGCCTGCTCTGAGATGTTTTCATCTATTTTTGAATCAACTGAACTTTTTCGGCCATCTCTTCTACCAATTTGGGTCCCATAAACTTCCTTTCACCCACTTCATCCCAAAAAGCGGGTGTTTGACACCGATTCCCATATAATGCTTCAAACGGAGCCATCTGTATACTAGAATGAAAACTGTAATTATATGAAAAATCAACCAAAGAAAGATGTTGGTCCCAACTTCCCTGATAATCCATCGAACAAGCACATAGCATATCCTCCAAAGTCTGAATTTTTCATTCCGACGACCCATCTGACTGATGATGAAAAGCTGTACTAAAATTTAATTCAGTACCCAACGACTTTTGAAGGCCTTTCCAAAAGTTAGAAGTAAACCTGGGATCATGATCAGATACAATGGAGAGGGGAACTCCATGAAACCTGACTATATCTTTAAGATTCAATCAAGAAAGTTGATCTTGAGACAAAGTATCTCAAATAGGAAGGAAATGAGCAGATTTAGTCAATCGATCAACTATAACCCATATTGCATTTTTACCTCCAGATGTCTTTGGTAATCCCACAACAAAGTCCATGGATATATTTTCCCATTTCCACTCTGGCACTGATAATGACTGAAGCATCCCCTTCGGTAACTGACATTCTGCTTTAACCTGCTGACAAGTCAAACACTTCACAGTAAAATCAACAATATCTCTTTTCATTCCATCCCACCAGTAATACTCCCGCAGATCCATGTACATCTTAGTAACACCATGATTAACTGAAAACGGGGAACTATGAGCCTCACATAACAACTCATTCTTCAACTATGAATCACAAGGAACACATAATCTCTTCCCAAACCTCAAAACATAATCATTATCAATGTTAAATTCATGCAACTTACCCTTTTGAACCAGCTCTACCTTTTTCTGCAACCCACTGTCTTTCTTCTGCGCTTGATTAATTCTGTATGATAGAGATGATATCACTAACACCTGAAACAAAACAGAATAACTTCATGCACCAACAACTTCTATGCCAAATTTCATCAAATCAAAAACCAAAGGATCTCGTTCCAAACGTAGCATGGTTAATGAAGAATTACTTTTTCGAATCAAAGCATCAGCCACTTTATTTTCTTTTCCCGGATGGTAATGAATTGTACAATCATAATCCTTGATTAATTCTAGCCATCTTTTATATATCATGGTCAATTATTTCTGAGTGAATATATAATTTAAACTTTTGTGATCAGTATATATTTCACACTTTACTCCATACAAATGATGCCTCCAAATTTTTAGAGAAAAAACCACAAAAGCTAATTCCAAATCATGTGTAGGGTAATTTACATCATGAGATTTAAACTGACGTGAAACATCAGCAATTACATGATCATTCTGCATAAGGAAACAACCAAGTCCCTTCAACGAAGCATCCCTGTAGATAACAAACTCACCATTCTTGGAAGGAAGTGCCAAAACTGTATCATTCACCACTCTTATTTTCAACTCCTGAAAACAATCATCACATTCTTTTTTCCAGATAAACTTGACACCCTTCCAAGTTAGCGTAGTAATTGGACTAGATAACCGTGAATAATTTTCAACAAACCTTCGGTAGTAACCTGCCAAACTAAGAAAACTACGGATCTCAGTTACATTTGTGGGTCTTGGCTATTCTTCAATGAATTTTGTTTTAGCAGGATCAACAGTTATGCCATTTTTTGAAACAATGTGACCAAGGAAAGAAATTTGTTGTAACAAAAACTCACACTTGCTGAATTTTCCATACAGTTTCTTTTCTTTCATGGTTTTTAAGATAACCCTTAAATGACTTTCATGCTCATATTTACTTTTAGAAAACACCAAAATATCATCAATGAAAACAACCACGAACTTGTCCAAGAACTCATGAAAAATTATATTCATAAGGTCCATGAATATAGCAGGTGCATTGGTTAACCCAAAATGCATAACTACAAATTCATAAGGTCCATATCTAGTACGGAACGCAGTCTTCGGAACGTATGATTATTTTACTTTCAACTGATAGTACCCCAACCTCATGTCAAACTTTGAAAAAAACTGAGCTCCCTGGATCTGATCATAAAAATCATCGATATGAGGAAAGGATACTTGTTCTTAACAGTGATGTTATTCAAGGCTCTATAATCAATGAAAAGTCTCATTGAACCATCTTTCTTTTTAACAAACAATATAGAAGCACCCCATGGTGATGTGCTAGGTCGAATGAAACCTTTATCTAATAACTCCTGCAATTGCTTCTTTAACTCTAAATGTTCAACTTGAGCCATTCGATAAGGGGGTTTTGAAATTGGCTTAGAATCAGGAACTAAGTCAACAGTAAATTCAACTTCTCGATCATGAATAATACTAGAAAACTCATCAGGAAAAACATCAAGATACTCATTTACCACTGGCACATCATTAATCTGAACAGTTCCTTTATTTTCAACAATATGTTCAAGGTAACATTTATTTCCATCTTTTAATTGTTTCTCAACTTCCTGATATGTTATCAAAAGCAAGGGTTCATTCTTGTACACAAACTGAAAATCTTTTTGAAATGAAACCATTTTAGCTCTGTAGTCAATCTTAGCATGATAAATAGAAAGCCAATCCATTCCCAAAATATTGTCAAACTCTACTAGAGGAAAAAAAATAAGGTTTGTAGGTAGATTCTTTCCGCACACAAGGATAGGAAGGTTCTTATAAATTATTTTTGTCTCAACGTTCCCTCAGGGTGTTTTTACCATAAGTTCAGGATTCATATCTTGAGATGGAATTCCCAATTTACTAGAAAACTTCTCAGAAATGAAAGAATGTGTAGACCCAAGATCAAACAACACATTGTCTTAATCTGAACAAACAAACAGTGTACCTGATAGTACTTTATTCGATGGCCCAACATCTGATGAAGTAGTTGCAAAGGATTTCACCACCCCTTTATGCTTGCAGTCTGGTTGCTTTCCCTCAGTTGAGTTCTTAGTTAGACACTCATTTTCATAATTACCCATTTCATTACACTTAAAACATCTTACCACTGGCTTTTCATTGCCTTCTTGATCATCTTCCTTACAGTTTCGAGAAATATGACCAAACTTACCACACTGAAAGCACTTTCCAGATTTGGGTAAACATTCTCCAGGATGCATTTTACCACACTTCTCATAGGATGGATATCTGGTTTTCTTACCTCCTTGCTTCTTTGATGAATTCTTCCCCTTTTCCTACTAACTGGACCTCTTATTATGTTGTTTGTGAAAGAACACATGATCATCGACAAACTCAATTTCCACCTTCTCTGCAAATCAAACAAGTTTTCCATAACTTTTGAATTAAAAAAAGCTAAATACCTTCGATACTTTGGCTTTAACTCTGAGTAAAAACAGTTTATTTTACTATCAAGATATCGTATGAAATTTGGAGCATACCTTTCCAGTCGAGTGAACTTTGCTTCATAAGTAGCCACTGAGTCGTCCCCCTACCTCAATCCTAGGAAGTTTTTTCCATCCTAAGATGAACCACCTTAGGAAAATATATCTTAAGAAACATATCTTTGAATTCGTCCCAGTGAAGTTCATCAATATCATCACTATCCCTGATATTTTTCATCATCAACCACCACTGATCAGCTTTACCATCAAAATGGTAAACAACAAGACTAACCTTTTGATGTTATGAACACCCCATGACATAAAAAATCTTCTCTAGTGATTTAATCCACCCTTCAGCTAGCACAGGGTCAGATGATCCTCTGAATGATGGGGGATGTTGCCTCATGAAATGTTCCACCACTGACATGTTCCTCTGCGGTTGATCTGGCTGATCTCATGCATGGATACCACCACCATTTATAGCGTGAGTCAACTATTCCATTACTGCAACAAACTGTTCAGTTCCGATTCTGACCATCTCAGGTTGCTGATTTGGAAGGTTGTCTTCCTCCTAATGTCATCCCAACGTAGATGCCTCGTTTCCTCTGTAGAAAACCATTCTGAACACAGAAATATCTTAGGTGAAGAAACATGGTAATCTTTAAATTCTATATCATTTCAATCATACCATAAATTAATTTATAATTTAACAATTTTCTAACTCCTAAAGTTGTCTAAACCGACCTTTAATACCAACTATAAGGCCCCAACCTTAAACATAACTTAATATTGAATTAAATGAATAATTCACATTGAGTATCTTTTCAGGTTTAGAGTTTTAGGGAATTAGATCATAACCATTACATCTCAAAAGATTACAAAGTAGACACTTCTACATAGTTTCCTTTTTTTTACAAAACATGAACACTTAAAAAAAAGAGTCATGTCTAGTTCCATGTTTAAGACAACATGAATTTTCATTGATCCCATCCTTGAACCTATTCCACATTATGTCATCTGAAAATCATTTCAAAAAAACTTGGGATGAGTATAAAAAGCTCTGTAAGGGATACACAAAGAAGGAAAATTGTTAGTTTTTCAAAACATCAAGTAAACCATAAATACTTAATCAAAGTAATACATTTCACCTTTAGAAAGTAGTAAATACTCCTCACTAAAAAAAAGATCATCACTTACCCATTTGTAACCAAATGGTTACCATAAAACCAATATAAAGAACACATAACATATAAAGGTAACTTGGGACATTAACATACTAAAATGGAATAACCATACAATCGACTTCCACACATATCACTTAATTGAATAGCCATACGGCTGACTTCCATACCCAATGCTTTGGAGGTTATAATGTATACACCCACCCTAGTATTCACAACACCACCCGTCATATGGTTTATCATGTAACCACTTGTTAAATGTCCAAGTACCATTATAAAATCATAAGACATAAAACGAATATAATGGAAAGAAAAAATTTCCACATTTTGATCACAATATATCACTTAAATATATTGACATAAAAAATCCATTATCAAAACCATTTTCAATACCAAAATACATAAAAGAGTATTTGGTATTTATTTTTAAAAATATTACGGCTTGTTGAGGAAGCCAAAGATCAAATAATACTCACGGCGGCAGAAAGGTCGTTGTCACCGCGTATGCTAAAAAGAAACATACCTTTTGTCTTTTAGTAAAACGCTTCGTATATAAAAGATTACTTTTGAATAAAAGTTAAAGTCAAAGGGGTTTATACACTGTAGGAAAGAAATTTGTGTATAAAACAAAATATGCCTCAATGAAAGGAGATTGAGATGAATTCCCTTACCTCGTGTCTGACGTGACTCGATTGCTCTTTAACCACCTGAATAATAAACTAAAGTTAATTTATACTTGCTTAAGAACCTTTTTCAAGTTTATTATTCATTTTATATAACTTATTTCCATGTTATAAACATTATGTAATCATTTAAGTAAATAATGTTTGTTTTGTCGATATTTGGTACTTAAGTCAAAAATGGACTTCTTACAATTACATGTTGTTCATGTGGTCAAAGGTTCATTATATCCAGAATGATATTCATGATATGGATATCATATATATCATATACATCCATCATATATATGTATTTATAATAGTTAATAACATTTAGAGGAAATAAATGATATACACCATTCATGGAGACGGTAAGCCGTACGTACGAATGAACGTTACCGTCATTTCTATTTCATATTTAATGGAGTGAAATCATAATTATATAAAGGTATATTATAATTCCTGTAAAATATAATATATATTATCATTAACTCTATCCTTTATACGTTCCACGTATGTCATTAACGAATCAAATCACTTTGAGGGGGCGGTAGTCTGCACTTCCTAAAATGAAATTATCATGTTTACCCATAATGGAAACCATAAAGGTATGCCAAAAATAAAAAATACAGAAGCATAAGAAAAAAATAAACATAATATATATCATATATAAATATAGTGACATCTTAATGGCCACCATGAAAGGTGTTAATAGAATATTGAACAATCATCGTTTCGTGAGGCAAAAATTCACCAACCACAGAAACAGTATGTTCTTTAACCATTAGACGAAGGTGTGTGTAAGTGTAGCTCGAATACTTCTCATAAAAACATCCTAGTATATTTAAGATACTTTTTTTGTTACAAAATAAAGGAATAAAAATATTTTAGGGGGTTGGAGAATCAAAATAAAACATAATAACACAAGAGAAGACATTACCTTTAAATCGGGTAACTCCCTTTGGTTTGAACCAAAAGAGTTTCTTGAAGAGCTTCCTGCCTAAGTTAAGGCTTCTAGGATTCGGAGAGAGATGTGGAGAGATAAAAGGAGTAGAGATTGGCTGAGCCAATGGCTTCAGAGGTGTGGGTAATGTGGTAGAGGTGGGGGCCCTTTATAAGAGGAGAGGAGGGGCACTCTTGGAAAGTTATAAAATTTTGCTTTATTATATAATGAGATTCGGTTTTTAAAGGTCCCAAAATTATATATTTCTAGGATAAGGTGATAAGAGTTCGAAATACACCGATCAAAATGGTTTTTACAAGTTTATGTCTTATATTTTACATTATCTTTTCATTTTATTTAAATCGTTAAATAATGAGGTAATCGCTGCGTCATCATGGTGTCATAAATAATTTAATATATTTAATGTCTAAATATTATAAAAAAAATATCATGGTGTAGGAAATATTTTTATCTTTCCAATGAATATTTATAGTCAAAATTATGACTTGTAAAACCCCATGTAAATTTTTTTTAGTAAAACAATACATGTTTGTGACATTTTTATTTTAACTTTAAATAAAAAGTTATTAATGTCATTTTCTAACCCATGTGGCTCCATGGGGTCCCCAAGTTGACCCATGGATTTTTTTGTTTGTCCATGACTCATCCAATAAGGGTAGGACATGTGTCAAGTTCATTTCATATTATTATAACATTATTTTTACCTTAAATTAAACTAATTACCTTTAATCGTGATTAATAAAACTTAAAAGTTACTATTCACCAAAAAATTATTTTAATCCCATTGAACAAAATTTTACTTCCTAATGACAACCATGTATGTCGGATTTTTGAAATTCAATTTATAAAAGTGGTAAAGTTTCATTAAAACGAAAAATCAGTTTTTTAACTACCACTTAGTGGTTTCACTATTCATCAAAAATTGAAGTTTTTCAGAAAAATACCAAAGGTTCACCCTAAGATATATTTGATATTCCGAATTCAAAAATTATTTCTATTTTAAAAAATTCAAAACATATAAGTTGAATTAATTAATTTAATAATTAATTCCTATTTTCAAAACAAATAGCATGTTTTTATGAAACAATATATATCAAAAGATTGACACTAGTTTAAGTTCAATTTCAAAGTAAAATTAATTATAATGACCACCATTGGATTAAATGGTAATAATATATTCTAATTTAACTTTAAAACCAATTCAAAATATAATATAATCATATAAATAAATTATATTAAAAAGATGTTTTGAATTAAAATACAACATTTTTTACTATTCATTAAAATTGAACTTTATCGGAAAAATACCAAAAATTTACACAAAGTAAATTTTGATGTACCGATTATAAAAAAGCATTTTATTTAGTACAATATAATGTATAAAAGTGACCAAAAATATATTTAAAGAGGCTTCACCATCAAAAGGTGAAAAGTCAACCTTTTAGTGAATATTAGAGTATTTATGCTTAAAATTGAATTCTTTTCTTATTTTAAGCCTTTATATTTTATTGGATAAATGTACAAACATTTAACAAACATATATACTCATATTTTAGTTATTTCTATTCGTTCCCTCCAATAAAATGACTACGTGTTAACTACCATTTAAAATAATATTATTATATTTACTAGTGTGCAATGTAAGATTTCAATGAAACTCTTTGTTGCGTATTGGGTACGCTATCGAACATAGAAACCCCTTTGAAGTAAAATTAATATTTAAATCGAAAATATTAAAAAATATGAAAATGTATTATTCTTTATTTACCTGGGATGTTACACTTACAGGGATTTATAGCTCACCCATTTCAGATGTATGTCCTGAGGTTATCCCATGCAATGATAAGTACGAGGGAATGTCGTGGTTAAGTAAAGGAAGTTTTCAATAAATATGTTGTGTTTTTTATGTCCTAAGTTGTTATGTAATGTTCATAATCCCTAAAGACACTAGAAATATCGATATTCTATGTTTTATCAAATGAATTTTATCTAATAAACTAGTTAAAGTGTGTTATAAAGAGAAGGGTTGTTATAATTGGTATCGGTGGACAAGTATAGTTATTTTTGGGATTAGGATTAGAAAGACCTAGTGAAACACTTAGGGATAAGACTAAGTATAATAAAAACATCCCTAAATTTTGGTGAGTATTATGTAAGTGGTTTATCAAGAAAATTCTTCAATTTCTGGATATGAGAAGGCAGAGGAAGCTCTGGAACAGATGTACCTAGGAGTGAAAAGTATGAAAAAGAGTTTCAAGTTGACCCAGGTTATCCTGGTATATTACAAGGGGCCTTGTTGCACTCATGGTTACGACACTCTCGGGGATATGATTTGGTATATTCACAATCTTAGTATACACCATTATTAAGTTAAATAAAAAATACCCCCAAGAATATATGTTAGAAAGTAGATCATGGATAAAATATATTGAAGCCTATAGATTCATCCATTAAAGAAATAAAAGCTATTAATAAGTCATTTGTTTTTTCGTTCGATTAAACTTTATGTGTTACCCCTAACATTCCTTTTATTATAACCAATGACCAATAATAGGAGGCCTCAGGCTAACAACCGATGCGAAGAACAATATGATGACTGTTCTAATGAGATGCCCAATCCGATGGGAGCAAGAATAATGAACATTATCATGATACTATCCCAGTTAACACAAGATTTGAATTGAAACATGGGTCAAGAGGAATGTTTAACCCCCCCTATGAAAGATCAAGTCTCTATCGAGAGCTTCATGAGACAAAGGCCTCCCACTTTTAATGGATCATCTGATCCCTCAATCACCGAATAATGAATCAACTCCATTGAAAAGATCTTCTCCATACTTCAATGTTCCAAACAAGAGAAGGTTCTTATGGCTGCTTATCGTATGGAGGGTGAAGCTGATCAATGATGGATATTGATTAAAAATACAAAGCCTTAGGAGGATATCAATGCATTGGAATAGAAGGATTTCCAGAATATTCTTTTTGATAAATATTTTCCATACACCCTCCGACTAAATATGTAAAGGAAATTAATTTACCTTAAGAAAAAAAGACGACGAATCCATCAAAGCGTGTTAGGTAAACTTCACAAGGCCTTCATGATACACCTTTGGCTTTGTTGTTACCCCCGAATTCAATGTTGACCACTTCTTTGGTGGGATGAAATCTATCCTGCGCAAAGCCTTGATGATCCAAGACTTCAAAACCTATGAGGAAATTTTCCAATGTGCCCTCAAGGTATAAATAGAGATTAGTAAATCTCATTGGTATCATGGGGATAATAAGAGTAAGATGTACTTCAATTCTAGAAGTCTAATGAATAAATCCAACGGTGCTACAAAAATCTATCACCCCACTTGCCAATGGTGTGGAAAGAAGCACCCTAAATATTTCTTGAAGGGGACAATGAAATGATTTAGGCGTGGAAGAGAAGGGAACCTAGATGTTAATTGCCAACAAGAAAAACCCATGGCTGTGATAGAGGAGAGGAACACTCTGTTTGACTCTCAACGCGTTGTTTTTTTCTTAAACTGCAAAGAACCATGGAATCTTTCAAATTAGTGCCTTAATCCATGGGTTTTCAAAGGCAACCAACAACCTCCAAGGCAATAAGGGATATCTCTTCCCACCACTACCACTGAAGTGAACCCCGAAAATGAAGTGGTGACAGGTATGCTAGTTATTAATTAAAAAATAGCGAATGTACTTTTTTTATTCGGGTTCTACACATGATTTTGTATCCTGAAAGTTTAGTATAAGAATATCAACACCACAAAAAATCATGGAAGTAGAGATTCTGGTGAGTAAAACAAGTGGGGAAATCATTGCGTCCCTAGTATATAACTCCTCACATGTCTTAATCGGTGGATTTAACTTCTTGGAGAACATCGTCATACTCCATCTGGTTGAATTTGATGAAAATCTTGGCAAAGATTGGATTTCCCTATATAGATCCAACAATAAATTTCCGTGAGAGGGAAATCACTCTCCATATGGAGAATCAACCCCTGATTCTATACATGTTCAAGAAAGAAGATGAATCTTTTTTAGCACCATCATCTCAAGCATGGATATTACTGCCCTATGAGCTTGTGTATCTGGCTCAGATGCTTAAGTCTAAACAAGCAACCATCCTTAAAGACATGCCTATTATGATGGAATTATCTGATGTGTTTCCCAATGAATTGTAAGGTCTTCTCCTTGAAGTGATTTTGATTTCTCAATTGACCGTATACCTTCGGTGCTTCAAATATCCCAGACTCTGTATAGAATGGCTGTGGTGGAGCTTGAGGAGATGAATAAACAACTACAAGAGAATTTGGATAAAGTGTTTATACGCCCAAGTGCTTCACCATGGGGTGGACCAGTCTTCTTCATTAAGAAGAAGGATGGGTCAATGCGTTTTTACATTGATTATCGTGAGCTTAACAAAATCACGATAAATAATAGGTATCCTTTTCCAGGAGTTTATGAGTTGTTCGATCAGCAACGTGGAGGACAATATTTCTCCAAGATGGACTTGTGGTCAAGATATTATCAAGTAAGGGTGGAAAAGTAATATATCCCCAAGAATGGTTTTCGTATAAGATACAAGAACTATAAATTCATAGTAATGCCTTTCGGATTCACTAATGCTCAAAAAATCCTTATGGACATGAGGAGTAGAGTCTTTAGAGATTACCTAGACATATTGGTGGTAGTCTTTGTAGATGATATTCTTATATACTCCAAAACCATGGATAAGCATGAGGAGCATCTAATAACTATACTAGAGACCTTTCTAAAGGAGAAAATCTATGAAAAGTATAGAATGTGTGAGTTATGGTTGAAGGAGCTCTCATTCTTGGGCCATATCATCAAAATCAATGGGGTATCTGTGGATCCCTCCAAGAAAACTTCAATTGAGGGATGGCTGAGGCCAACATCGATAACTGATATCTATAACATCTTGGGGTTAATAGGATATTATTGACGATTTGTGAGAAATTTCTCATGATTTTCCAACCCTCTTAACAAGATATTTCGGAAGGGAGTAATGTTTTCTTTGAGTGATTAATGCAAAGAAATATTGAAGGAGATAAAAATGAGGCTTATCACTACACCCATGATCACATTACCCACAAGTGGGGATCATTTTTTGGAATTCAGTGATGCTTTGAAGAAGGGCCTGGGTAGTGTGTTGTTGTAGAAAGACAAAGTAATTGCCTATGCTTCATGGAAATTGAGAGTTCATGAGTAGAATTATCCAAAACATGATTTGAGTTTGATGATGTGATCTTTGATTTAAATATTTTTCCGCATTAACTTTTTGAGGAAAAGTGAGAAATATACACGGATCACAAAAAGCCTCAAGTATATATTTACATAGAAACAATTGAATATGTACCAACGAAGATGGTTAGAGCTAATAAAAGATTTTGACTTCTCAATCCTTTACCACCCTGGGAAAGTGAAAAAGGTGGAATATGATCTAAGTAGAAAGGATACAATGATTTAATCATTGATGAGAATTGAGAAGGATCTAACCTTCTTAGATTTGATGAAGATGGACATGGAAATCATAAAGAAGGGAACATCATCAATCCTTTCACAAATGTTTGCCCAACCATATCTTTTATAATTGTTAAGGGATGATCAAATAAAGGATGTGGAAATTATGAAAAGGGTGTAAGCTATCATAAATGGGAAATTATCAGTGTTCATGGTTGAAAAGGATGGAATTGTGAGATTTGGGTCATGATTATGTGTACTGTCCAATCCAGAGATAAAGAAGGAGCTTCTGAATGATGCACGTAATTCAACCTTCTCTATTCACCTGAGGAGAACTAATATGTATCAAGATCTATGAGAAACTTTTTTTTGAGACAATATAAAAAGGGATATTGCTAAATATACATCGAACTACCTAGTATGTTAGCAAGTAAAGGCTAAGAGGAAAAATTCTAAGGGGATGATGCAACCACTCCCATACAAACATGGAAGTGGGACAACATTACTATAGACTTTGTCCCTGGACTTCCAAGGATATCTAGAGGAAACAATGCTATATGGGTCGTTGTGGATCATCTTAGGAAGAAATCTCAATTTTTTGCGATTCGATAGGACTTCTCAGTAGATCAAATTGCACAGATTTACATCAAATAAGTGGTACGGAAGCCTGGAGTACCACTATATATTGTATCCAATCGTGATCCTAGATTCACCTCGATGTTATGGAAAAGACTCCAATATGCTCTAAGCACAGAACTGGACTCCAGTATGACCTATCATCCCTAAACTGATTGCCAATATGAGAAAACTATTCAGATACTTGACGATATTTTAAGATCATGTTCTACGGACTTCAACGGAGGATGAGACCAACATCTTCCACTGGTTGAATTATCTTGCAATAATAGTTTCCACTCGAGAATCCTAATGGAACCATATGAAGAACTTTATGGGAAAAGGTATAGAACACTGGCGTGTTGGGATGAAGTTGTTGAGTGTACATTGCTAGAACCTGAAATGGTTGAAGAAATGGTGGAGAAGGTGAAAACAATTCAGCAGCATATCATGAAATCCTAAAATTGATAGATGATTTATGCAGACAACCATAAATGAGATCTTGAATTCAAAGTTAGAGACATGGTATTTCTATGCATATCGACATGGAATAAGTTTAGTAGGCTTAGAAAGAAAGGGAAGTTATGTCCTAGGTACATTTTCCCCTTCGAGATTCTTGATCATGTCGGGGATGTGGCCTATCGACTAGAACTTCCATCTTCTATGTCCTAAGTACATGATGTATTTAATATTAAGGAAGTACATACTAGATCCTTCACATGTACTTTGTTCAGAGGTGGTACAGTTATAGGACGATCATTCTTACGAGGAGCAACTACTGGAGATCTTAGATCATAGAGAAAAAGTTCTACAAAATAATACAATTCCCCTCGAAAAGGTATTATGGTAAAACCAAAAGTTTGAAGAAACGATGTGGGAATCAGAGAGAGTGATGAAGAAAATTTACCCACATCTATTTTAGTGTGTTAAAAGGAAATTTCATGGGTGAAATTTCTTAAGGGGGAATATTGTAACAACCCAAAATTTCATTAATGAAAATTCCTCTTGACATGATTAAATGAATTATTATATAAAATAGTTATATACAATATGAACTTCTTTGGTTTTATGTTTTTGGATTTTTAAAATATCATTTTGAATTATGACCGTTACTAATATAGTCATTGAATTGTGATCACATGATTAGTACAAATATTGGGCTTTAACAAATCCAATTTACTCAAAGGAAGCCCATTTTTCGGAGCTCGAAAAGGATGTGGCATCATTAGGATTATATCATGACAAGCCCAAGTCAAGCTTCAACATGTTATGCTCGAACGGAACTGCCTACGGGAGAAGTGGAAGTTGATAGAGATTACCACCCAAGGGATGTTATCCGAGCCTCCCCAAGTGTATGTCACCATCACACACCTTACCCTCCATTCTTATGCGGGTGTTATAAGGGGTTATATAACAAGACCATAGCACTATGGTTAGGTGCATTATTTTTTTTAAATAATAAATAATATACATTCATTTTATTATTGTTACATTTTAAATAGTTTTTAAAGCATAAATAGTATTTTTAGTTAATATTCAACTAAGTAATCTATTTTGATAAATTAAGGGATTTTTGAATTGAATAATATTTTAATAAAATATTATTATTATTAAATTAATTTTTATTATGTATAAATGATCTTATTATTTTTATGATATCAATAGTAATTTTTATTAAGGTTTGAAAGCTGTTTTTATCAAAACCCATGAATTTATGATAAAAGACAGTTTTTTTAGAAGATAAAAATCACATATTTAGAAAACTATTTAGATAAAATGATTTTTTTTGGAATCAATATGTCGAAATAGTATAATGGTGAATTTATCATAATTTTCTGAGATAGTCAAATTTTTGGCTAAAAATTATATATCGTTCAATTATATAGTGTGTTTTATGACATCATAATGACCCAATAGTGATGATATAAAATAATATAAATGATATGTTCAGACAATATATATCTTACCATTAAAATAATGTTATTTTATGTTTGTTTGATTTAATTTACAAAGCATTAGTGGACCCTCCCAGACTTGTAAAACATTGTAGATTTTTAAACTTGTTTCCTTGAGAGTGTGACTCACCTCCACATAAGAAACACTATTATTTTAAGAAATTAGGCCATTGTCCTTATATAATATTGTTTTCCACTTCCATTTGGAAAACCCCTTGGGCAAAAACCATGGGATGGTTTGTGTTTTTTATTAGTTTAATGTGTGGTGTCCCAATCCCAAATAATAAAGAATTCCCTCTCCTTTCCAATATAAAACCACCAAAGAAACCACTTACTCTTCACTCAAAGCCTTTTAAGTTCGTCAAACCTTTTCCTTTCCCTCTCTAGAATCCTCTGAAGGCATCCCAAGCTCCAAATAAGCCTCTCTCAAGCCTCTTCCCAGCCTTTGAATCACACTTCAAGTAAGGGATTTCTTTCTTTCTCTTTTTGTCCAAAATTCATTATGTTGTTATGCCTTTTTGTTTTCAATTACTAATGTTGGGGTCTGATTTCTCACTTCTCCCAAACTGCCCTATTTATGTTTCAATGATTAGATACCCCTTTTCTCTATCATCAATTCATCCTATGTATATTCGTTACCATACCGAAATTCCACAAGGTATTTCTCTCTCCTCATTTACATTTAAGAAATTATTTTATATTATGAATCCAAATTCCATTACATATTTTGGTATATTATATAACATTATCCCGTTACTTTACATTTAATGTATAAATTATGATATACCCCCTTCAGTCTGATCAACCCATTTTATAAATTTCTATTTGACGTTGTTATGCTCCCGAAATTACACCAAAAGTTCAATGCCGAAATCATTGTGTAGTGAATACCATACCCCCTCCTCTCTCAAGGTTATTTACCTTTATGAAAATGTACATGTTTATTGAGGAATTACATTTATTGATTCCATATATCTTATTCTTGGAATGAATTATGATGTGAATTAATTCATGTTGTCTGATCTTTGTGGCACACTTATGCATGAAATTAAATGATTATAAAGGATGCACCCTAATAGTGCTCCAATGCATTGGGTAAAGTATAGTATCATGATACGTCATGTGAAATGGTTGTTTAATCATGATAATTTAAGTTCAATTAGGTTTTACTCCTGCATCATGTGCAATGAGGGTTTACTCACGATCCATGTGCAATGAGCCTTGACTCATGCTAATTCCATGTAAAGTGTTGTTGCCACATTTCAATGTTATGATAATAATACTATATAATTTCTTTATGATCATGTTCTTTTATTCTCCATTGATATGCCTATTGCCTAACATGTTTTGTATTCTTCATGTTATGCATTGTTTACTCCATTACTGGTCTTTATAGCTCACCCCTTTCACATGTATGTTCCCAGGTTATCCCTTGCAATGCTAAGTACCAGGGAATGTCATGGTTATATAAATGATGTTTTCAATAAATATGTGTCGTGTTTTATGTACTAAGTTTTTATGTAATGTTTATAATCCCCAAAGACACTATACCTCTCGATCTTTTATGTTGAATCAAGTGAATTTAAGGAATAAACTAGTTTAAGTGTGTAATAAAGAGAAGGGTTGTTATATCACCCCTCCTTTTAGGCGTTAGTACAAATCCTAGGGGGATATCAATTTCTATCAAAGATCAGTGTCCCTAATGATTAAATATAAATGTGTTGACACCCTATTTTTTACATATAAATATATGAACTACTAATTTTAAGAGATTATTGAAGAAAATCATATGTAATATAATGTTTAAATACCTTTTAATTATGATATGGAGGTTTCAAACTGGAATCTACAAAAATGGAAGAAAAGAGAGGGAAAATGAGAATGAAATAAAATGTAAAGGGGGAAACACCACTAGATAACGGTAATTTGAATGTTGTCTATTTTGTTAAATCTATAGGAAGTGTATATTTAAATTTACCATATTCTTGTTGTGATTATCTCTTGCTTAATGAATGATAGAATTATTTTTATTCAAAGAATGGGAATTATTTGAAAATCATTCCTCTTATGATTTTCTTATGTATATTATTATTTATTAAGGTATTATAAGATGAGATATTATTGTTATAATTGGAAAAAAATATGTGGATGGGGCCATGATTAAAATGATACAAGAGTGCAAAAAATCATCAAATAAGGTGTAACCGAGGAATATTTCATGATTTTCGAAAAAGAAAAGTGAACCTTTGTTAATTTTTTTAAAAAAAAATTGATGTTAATACTTAATATGAAAATATCCAGGAATTAATGATCCATGATTTATAATATAATTTTAAATCTAACATTTTTCTTAAGGAATCATATTTTGATGTGAAATATACAAGGATCACAGATTAGGAAAATTCCCTTAATGAATATAGAAAGCTCTATGATGATAAAACTCCAAACTTGAAATGATAATTCAGATATTGGGTGAATGTACATGAATAATTGAAATATTTTTTTATAAGAAATTTCTTGAGTTAGATATAAAGATAAATAAAAAATGAAAATTTCCCCCACAAACTCCTCACAATATTCTGAGAATAAATGCATTTCAAAACTATATTCTAATAATATTATTTCTTATAAAAATACTTAATTGGTTATAAAATGGATTTTGAGATCATATCATGATCAATACACTGTGATAATGGAAACCCATGAACCCATACATGTTTTTAGTGATTTTATTTTGATTGAATATTTCAAGGATAAAGTCTAAATAATGAAAATATTAGAGAAAAATATTTAGAGAGTCTCATCACAACGTCATTGGTGGAAGTAATAATCTATTAGAAGAACTGAAACCCAAAAAAATATAAAAAGAATAGTAATTGTGGAAAAAATAACATGGTTTTAAATATATATTTCATTCATCTACAAGATAAATGAGGAGATTGTTTGGGAACTATTCATGTTATTAGAGATTTAGGAAGAAGAACATTGATTACAAGAATAATATATTAGTAAATTGTAAGTGAATAAGGCCTTAATTTATGGGTATTAGATTTGAAATTGAAATAATATATACTATATGATTTCATACATCACAAAAGGGTTAAATCTATCAAATTAGAAACAATTTTTGATATAATAAAAAAATTCTGAATCAAAATAAATGTGGTCTGAATAAATATATATGATGATAAAAATGAGCTCAATAATACTCATACTATGTTAGTTACAAGTGAATAACATACATATGATCCTTTATATTTAAACTCGAGAAGAAGGGTGATAAATATATGATGGATTCTGAGTGACTTACACCTTAAAAAATATTAATATAAATTTCAATCAAATGATGATTTTTATAAGTTTTGGTAAAAGAGGCCACACCATGAGACATCTTAAACATACATTGGAAATCAACTACATACATAAAATATGTATTTACTTTGGCACATGTTTCCTCCCCACATGAATTGTTTTCCCTCCAAATCAAATATACCTCCTTATTTCCTCAGAAATCCACCACACCCTCTCATTGTTTTAATCCTCTCTAGGTAGGGGTTTTTCATCCCATCAATTCCCCAAAACTCTCCCTACTTGATGTTCTACACCCGTGTATACCACGTCTCCGTTATTTTTGACATCTTGATCCCACACCTCCTCTCAATCTCTCTTCCCTGACAAACAATTTATGGGATTTGTTTCACACCTTTCCATATTTTTTGAATCGAGAGTTTTACGTCAAACAGTAAATATATATCCTTATTCCTTCTCCAAAGTCTATGAAAACTCAAACATTCACCTTATGACATGTTCATTTTATTCCCAGTTCTATGTATGAAATATTAATCAATTATACTCCTTTAAATATGCATTGAAAAACTATATTCCTTCTATTTCCCAATGGTTATGATTGTTTCAGTGGAAGATTTTTTGCTTCTATGTGGCTTCCTTAACCCTAAATATACACTTCTTTAGATACAATTTATCTTCATCATACCTTCTATAGTTTTTTTATCTCTATTATTAACTTTATAGTATTTCCCTTAGTATATGAATTTTTTATATTATTTCAACACAAATATTTTCCCTATCTGCAATTACATAATTTATTTCATTAAATTGATCCAAATTTATTCACCTTTTCATATTTTCATGCTTCAAACTCATTTGTTCCACAACATCAAAATGTGTTGTATTTTAGGTAAGCATACCTGATTTTATTTACTAAGGAGTACATACACAAGTATTTCTATGTATCTCCTACATATTGTATATACTCTTGATTACTGGTTTGTATAATGGTCTTGAATTACATACATAATTTAAGTTCTTTTTTACATAAGAAAATATATTATATAGTGTATACTCAAAATTATTCATACAATTTTTTTAATCCATGAAAATTAAATACCCAGATAAATGATATAAATATTAAATCGTTTTCAAGTCCAGTTGAACAATGGTTCCATAGTAAAGTACTTAAGAAAAAAAATGAAAAATAGGTTATTAGATAAGTATTTAACTTATATAAAATTGTTCCATAATTTAGCATTAATTCATTATATGTATGTATTTTATTTCCTTAATTACAGGTTCAACCAATGAAAACAAAGACAAATTTCAATTCAAATGGACACCCGACCTGACCTGTGGCATAGCCCTAAGGGAGTTCTCAAACCCCATTGGATCGTAACTAGTACATGTGTATAAACAATGCAATTTTGGGAATGAATTCCCCCATGATAAATAATAAATAACAATAATCAAAATGAAACATTATCCTATGTTCAATATCCATCACAAAATATATACAACAATTCTGAGTTAAACATTTTACAACATTAACCAGAAACAAAAAACACCAAAATGGTAGGGGAACCAACTAGATGAAAACCTAGAACCACCATGCAAGGAGAGGGCCATCTCCCTCAAGACACCCCCATAAACACCTAAAAGAGAGGAATACTAGAAACATAATCCATGATCATCAACACAGAATACCTATCCTTTACCTAGGTCATACATAACAATGCCTATATACAACAAAGTGTGTATGTAGGTTGTCAGACAAATCCCAGTATGATACCACCAAAAATAGAGATTCCATTCCATATCAGTTGAAGAAAAATTATCATGCAAGTTCTAAAATATAAAGCTAGAATCATTTTAAACAATAGCATTTTATATAATGTATATTTAGGAAAAGAATATTATAAGAGTCATTCTTTTAAATTAAAATGAAAACATGGTCCACCGTATTCCAATGGTAAGACACTCATCAAAATTGAGCAACACATGTAATCCATAAAACTAATAGCACTATTGGGACCCTAGGATCCTCATATCTCCGTTAAATTTGTATAGAAATTTATACCCATAGTTTCTTCATGTACAAGACACTAAAGAGTAATCCATCAAAAGATCAAGAGGTATCCAATAATCATCATAGTTTAGTTAGTTTTGTAACATCAATCCTTCTATAAGAAACAAGGCCTCAACCCTACGGATCAAACTAGAGTAATAGTCCTAGTGTATCCTCTTAGATACCTAAGATTCCATTTATGTTTAATTTCCATTTCACATGTCACATAGTTCACCACATCCATATACACAGATCCGAAAAAATGATTAATAAATAGAATAATAATTTTCTATAGGAAAAACCTCTTTAAAAATCATATTCACACCAAATCCACTTATAAACATACTTCACACTATTTACACAATTTATGGAATACATTTGAGATGCACAACTAGGAAGCACACCTGATACAAAATAAACTTTTTTTGGAAACCCAATTTTTAACCTACAAGAAGCTCAAAACCTTTTCAAAACACGCTTTTCACATTTTAATAAATAAATATAACCCATTTAAGGAGAAAACATGGTTTTCCAAAATCATCTATTAATGAAAAAACAATGAATCACCAACCTAAACCATTGAAACTTCTAAAATATTGTGGAAACTAAAATTGTAGCACAACACGACCCTATAAAAGCAAGATTGAACAAAAACATCAATATTTTAACCAAAAACTCATGATTTAACCCTAAATAGTTCATCCAATTCACTAGAGAAAGATGAACCCAAGAAATAGGTAAGAATAACCCTAGAATAAGGAATAAATCATGAAAATGGAGGCATACTTTATGATTCTTGAATATACAAAGCCAAATACAACCAAAAATTGAAGGTCTAATGGAGAAATGAGGAGAGGAAGAGGATAATCAGGTTGTAAATCCTCAATGGGGAAGGAATGGTGGAAATGGGTTTAATTGGGGGAGGTTATATATGTAATTTCAATATTTTTAATGACTTGTACACTCTATATAGTTATCCCAAACATATTTTTCCAAACCGTCTGGAATCCATGCGCTATACTCTTTACAAAAAGAAATTGGAAACATGATTTCCTAGAAGAGGATTCAAACCCACACAATTAATCTTGTGACCTAGAAATTTCCACTATCCTAGTCGTATGGTTTATTGTAGGTTGGTGCATTGTTTTTCCTAATTGTACGCCAATCATGCACCAGAGATTATAGGGTCCAAAATCTCATTTTATTCTCAAAACAATCCTGTTAAAACAAAGGGCTAAATCAAATAACGAAAAATAACCTAATAATACCACAAAATAAAATCAATGAAGTTATAATTCTGCCTACCATTAATACTTTTCACTCTAGTGAATTCCTTCTAGAGTTTGATTAGAGAAAAAAAATGGATACTGCTTTTCCACCAAATATATCTACTCCCATTTCTAATGGTCATCATTTCCATGATGCTAAAAAACCCAGACCAACAGTGTCGACATCCCTTAATACAATTTCTCTTGGAAATCCACAATACACAATGTCCTCTCGAACAAAGAAAAATCATGTTCTAATTCCAAATCTTCACAATTTTACACGTGAGATGGATCCACATTATACCTCATTAATTGAGAGACATGGAAACCATCATGAAATGAGATCAATGGGGAAGGAAAGGTTAACATGTATTCCACCTTAAAAACTCTCTTTTTAATTTCAAAAGGTCTGACATACCTTGAAATTGTATTCCCTTTCTTTGAAAAATGATGGTGACCCAAGTGATGTGACACTTCAAGAAACACCTGGTCATCCACAGAGAACTACAAAAAATGGTGCCTCTGATCAAAATAAGAAATATAGAAACTCTGTGTTGCCAAAAAATATAGCCCGATCAACTAAAATTTATCATAATTATCCTTCACAAGTCTGAGTCCCATCAATGAGGCTTTAAACACCTCATCCCAACACAAAGGAGACCGACACAACCGAATATAAAGAACCTCAAAGTGGGAAATTTTTATTGAGGATTGGTAACTATTATTATAGGTAAATTAAACCAAAACCAAATAGTTGTCCAATGATCCAATGAAATTTAACACACATGCCTAGAATATGACTTCCAAGATTTGGTTCTGCCACTTAGTCTAACCATTCATTTGAGTGTGGTATGTCATACTCAACTGGATCTTTTCCATGGTTTTCCCAAAACCTTGAAGTAAAATAGGGGTACCTTTATAAAATTATTTTAGATGATACAACATTAATCCCCATTACATTATTGGAAATACAATCAAAACAACTTATCCACCACGGTTGAAATAATGATTAGAATGAAATGAGATGACTTGATCAAATGTTCAATCACTACCCATAGGGAATTTCTTCCCCGATGTGTATGAGGAAATCCAATAATGAAGTCCATGTCAACATCATTCAACTTCTAGGTAGGTATGGGTAAGGGATGAGGCAATCCAGAGGGTCCATGGTGTTCTAATTTAACCTGTAGATAAACATAACATTGTGATACAAAGTAAGCTACATCCCAAGTCATTTATAAAGCCCAGAACCAATGACAGACATCCTAAAACCTCTAGGTGGACCTAGGATGAATGTGTTAATGAGGCTGATGTCTATCATGTTTAACCACCTTACCCATTTACAACAACACCATGAAGTGACTCATAGACCACAAATCTACCTCAGTAGGAAATTTCCATTGAAAAGGAACTTCCCCCACCATTTATGAACTACATAATGTACTTGAACTACTTGTCCCTAGGATGCTTCTTTCAAATCAAATTCATAAGGGAAGGTGTCAACTGAAAAGTGGCCAATAATTCCCCTCTATAATTCTCATTGATCATAAGAAGAATCTGATAAAAAAGTTCCACCAAAGTAAATTCATCAATATACTCTATTAAATCATTCACTAGAATTTTGTAATTAAGAATGTGATACAATACTACCTTTACTTAGGGGTGAATGATTTTAAAATCAAACCCTTGATGGTACATAACCCAATGACACTACCTCATATTTTTTATCCATTGGGAGGAAAATTTATCCTATATCTTATGATCTGAGTAGACCATAAAATTCTCCTTGAAACAACAATGATGTGATGGTTTCAAGGAATATATGACCACTGCTAATTCAAATACATGGGTTGGGGAATTTATTTCTTGGGTTTGGAGTTCATGAGAACCATGCACCACCACATGAATATCCTACATCATCACTTTCCAAATTTCTTTACTAGAAGCATCATAGTATACCATGTACCACTTCCCAAATTCCAGGAAGATAAAATCAACATCTATGTTCAACTGCTGCTTAATCTCCTCAAATGAATCAAGACAATCCAAACTCCATTCAAATTTTTTCCCATTTCCAGGTAATCACTATAATGGGCTAAGAAATCCAAGAGAAATACCAAAAAACGTCATTTAAATCCCTTCCAGTCCCAAAATGATCCTGATCTCAAACACATTATTCTTCGGATCCTATGACATCACTGCACTGATCTACTCGATGTCCACAAAACCCCTCATTTCGAAGCCACATGACCCATAAACATCATTTTCTTGATCCAAATGGTTCCCTTGGAATTCTTCCAAAAGAGGAAATTATCTTGAATAGTTTGTAACATAATCTTCAAATGTTTCTCATGTTCCTCTTCAGTTCACGAATATACCATAATTCCATCCAAAAATAACATGAAAATGGAATTGAGATACTAATGGGACACCCAAATTATAAGTTCAATGAATACAACTGAAGTATTTCTTAATCCAAAAGGCATTAATAAGTACTCAAATGGACATACTTTCTTAAAAAGTCTATTTTAGGAACCTCCTCCCCTTTCATTCTAACATTGTGATACCCATAACAAAAATAGACCTTGGGGAACCACCTTTCCCCCTCCAGATGACGGAAAAAGTTTTCAATATGGAGAAAATTGATTTTTTTATTGAACATCACTTTATTTATATTTTGGTAATCAGTACACAACCGGAAAATCCATGTCCTTATTTTCAAACAATAAAGGGATATCCCAAGGTGATATTCTTAGGAGAATGAATCCTTTGTATTCCAAATCGACTAGCTATACCTTTAATTCTCTCAACTCACTGGGGACTATATAGTAAGAGGGATGAGATAAAGGCTTTGTTCCTCATTCAAACTCAATTTTGAACTTCAGGGCCCACACTCGAGTAAAATGTGAAATTTCATCCTATAATACCTCTAATAACTCATCCACCTACAGAGGTATTCAACCCTCGGGAACACCACCACCATCCTCAAATGGGGGTGAGGATAGTTGAAAAACATGTTTTTCTAACTCCAGAAGTGGAGGTCCATCACGTCTTGATTGAGGATCTCATTCACCTATAAAATCATGTGCACTCCCATCAGGTTCAATGAAATTCAGTTTTCAATGATAAAAAATTGATGCTGACCTGAAAATGAACCATCCAATCCATGATGAAGATCATTCCAAAGAGTTCCATATAAAAAACCCAGAAATACCATTCTAGCTCAACCTCTAACATGGTGAGTTCATAAGACAGAAACCTGAAACCATAATCTCTCTTCTTTCCTAGTGATGTCACACACTCTATAACATATTTTATAGTCTAGTAGAAAATTTCAACAAATCCATTGAATGGGAACAAATAAATGTTATATAGGCACTATTATCAAACAATAAAATAGTATAGATGATGAAATAGGGACCCTACCTCGAACTGTGGAAGGTACCACATATGATTTCACTAGTTCTTGATCAATTTCTTGAAGATAACTTACTACATCCTGAGATTGAGAATGAACACTGGCCTATGATTCTTCCATTGATCAGCCTTTTCTTAAAGATGATCTAGCCACCCCCACCATGAACACTAAACTATGAACCCACTATAATAGATGGATATAACTAGGATGACATACCTATGGAGACTATAGAACATGATCCACCCAAATATGGATTAATGGATCTGTAAAACCACTGAAAGTTACCCATATTCGCATATCGATGGAAAGGTCATGGTGGAGGTGGAGATTCCAACCACATGTTCCATGCCTTTCTTTACTGATGAGACATTAACTACCCTTCATATGAAGCCACAGATGAAGAAAGTTGGGAGAGATAGACTAAAATACCACCTTCCTTTCTTCTAATTCTCCTCCCACTTCCTCTCCTTCTTAGATAAACCACCACTTCCCTGGTGCATTTTGCGTACTACTCTTGAATAAACCAGACATTCGACTACTATTGATATCCATAATAAAAACACAATAAAACACCTCAAAACAAGTCTTAATGTATAATAAGAGAACCTGAGGTAAAATTTCTGGATGCAACCCCATTTTAAACCTTTGAATGACCGACTCATTGGAAACCACCTTGTGTGTGAATCGAACCAACTTCAAAAAATTATTATCATACTCCATCATAGTTTTATCCCTTGATGAATCTCCAAAAACTCATAGGTTGTGGTGAAGTATAAGCTTTTGGGGAAATACTTCTCATTAAAGATGAACTTTTAATCTATCCAACCCTTTGTCTCATAGTTCCTGACTTGAATAATTGAGTCCCATCAGCTTTGACTGGGACCTTCCAATAATAATGAAGAAAACTTCACTTTTATTTCTTTACGATGCTCAACAAACTGGAACATCCAATAAATTTTCTTAATCCACTCCTCTACCTCTTTTGGATCTTTGATACCCTATGAGGAATGATCTTTTTTCTTGAAGAACTCTTGAGCACTTTCCTTTATGGGAACTGGTTCGACTTACCCTACATGAGAATCACCATAGCTCGCTCCCTGACCCAAGGCTTGGACAACCTAAACCACTTCTTCAACTAGTCTCTGATCAATAGTGAGGGAGAAACCTCTCTAGACTCTTCCTACGGTTTCACATGAAGTCTATCTGGAGGGATCTTACTAGTTCAAGAAAATTCCACAATGAAATACTACCAATACACTATTCTGAAATTTTATAGAAAAAAACAATTACCAAACACATTTAGAGGTAAAAAAACAAAAACTACCTCAATGATAAATCCAAATGACCACTCCCCTTACTTGTTCCCATGCATAGTCTGTATCTTTTACATCCCACCCAGAGGTAAATTCCAACCAAAATTTCAATATCTCATGGTCACTTGAGGTCATTAATATAGTGTGTTGGCTCGAAACCCCACTCACAACAAGAACCTCAACCCTTAAAATATTATATATAGTATATCCAGACCCTTCTAAAATATCATGACCCAAAGAAAGGGTGAAAAACGACATCTGATACATTTTTTCTTGAACCAATCTTGGGTTCCACCCAACCTAACACCCAACCCAACATGTGGCATGCCTATATGGGCGTTCTGGATCCCCATAGGGTGGAAACTAGGGTTTAGGTATCAATAATGATCTTTTCGGAATGATTCAACCCATGGTGAATAAGCAAGAACAATTCTCAAAATAAAACATCATCCCAATATGAATATCAATTGAAAAAGTGATACATTAATTACAAGTTAAAAAATTTCAACTAAAACATAGAAATATAAATTCCAATGTGGAAGGAAATAAAACCCAAAACCACTATGAAATGAGAGGGTCCTAACCCTCAAGACACCACTACAAACACCTACAAGAGAAGGACACTAGCAACCAAATCCACCATCACCACCATAGTAAATCATTCTTTTACCTTATTCATACATAAAAAAGTCTACATACCCCAAAGGTTGTATGTAGGATGTGATCCAAATCCTAATACAATGCCACCCAAAATAAATATTCCATTCCATAACATTAGAAGAAAAATTAAAATTAATGTTTTAAAAATAGAAACTATAAACAATTTCAATGTAAACATTTTATGGAAATTAATTTAACGACAATAATTCTTTTAGAGGCATGGTTTGAAATTATAATAAAAACATGGTCCATCATATGCTGATAATAAGCACCACACCATAAGAAATCACGATGGATAATCCCTAAATGTACTAGAAATAGTGGGACCCTAGTAATTACTTATGTCGGTAGAAATGGTATTGAAAATAAGACCGACATCATCCTCATGAACAAGCCTCTATTGAGGAATACATGCAATGTTCCAGTGGTCTCCAATAATCATCGTAGATTAGTTAGTGTTGTAATATCAATCCTTCTCGATGAAACTGGGCTTCAACACCATGAATCCAAGTAGTCTATTAGTCCTAGTTTTTCCACCAATATACCTTGTATTACCATTATGCTCAATTTCTATTTTTCAGGTCACATTGTTCACCAATTTCACATACACACACCAAGAAATATAATTACACATTAAAACCCCCATTTTTCATACAAAAAACCACTTCCAAAATCCATACCCACACCAATCCATTTCTAAATACACTTCACACCACATATACAATTTAAGGAACATATTTGAGATACAAAATATAGAATCCCATATAAAACTCAATCAATTTATTTTAGAAAACCATTTTTAGACCCATATGCACCTCAAAAAGATATTTAAAACACATTTATAACCATTAAAAAAATCCATAGAACACATTAAAGGATAAATTAAAGCATACCAAAATTATTTAATAATTATAAATCATTTAATCACCGACCATAAACCTAGAAACTTCCCAAATTCGGTGAAAAAACACAAACACAACAAAATAAGACCCTATAAAGAAAAGATTAAACTAGAAAAATCATGATTTTAATCAATAACTAAATATTGAACACTTATTAGGTCAAAATTTAAACTGGATAAAAAACAACCCAAGAAAGTGTGATGAATAACCATATAAAAAGTAAGAAATAAAGAGAAGAGAGGCTTACTTGACGAATCTTAAACATCCAAATCCAAATCCACCCAAAAATTGAATTTCCATCGGAGAAATTAATAGTGGGAGAGGTTCCTAGGTATGTAAATCCTGAATGGGGGATGAAATTCCTTAAAATGGGTTAAATTAGAGGAGTGTATAAGGGTAATTTTCTGATTTTTAAGGTCCTAGACATGCTGCATGGTTAGCCCTCATGTTTTTCCAAACCGTGTGGAAACTGTGTGGTCTCCTATATCTGGGAGGAAACCTGCCACATGGTTTCATGGGGGAGGGTTCATGCCCATTTAGAAACCAATGTAACATATACAATGAAATTTTCCTAAATACATGGTTTCATTTGGGTTGGAACATGGTTTCCCCCTAACTGTATGCCAATCGTGCTCCACCTGCTATAGGGACAAGACACACCATTTTCCACCAAAAATCCCCATTAAACAACCTAACGAATACATGGTAAAACATAAAAAAATAGTAACATAAAATAAAATCATTGATATGACACATCCTATCTTGTAATTTCATTGATTACATATACTGGAATGTCTCTAACTTCTTTACATGAGGCACTCTCATCAAATCACTGCATGGAGAGAGGAACATGAATTCCATTATCATGTATATCATTCAATTTTTATTTTATTTTTAAATTTATTAATGTAATTAATTTTCTCTTATCGTGATATTAGAATTACCATAATAGGTACAATTGATCTTATCAATAATTTTCAGCGCCTTAATAATGTGATAAGTTTTCAACCATATATGTTGGAAAAATCAATTGAAATCAAAGGATAAATACCATGATACAACATGTTCTATCATTTTGAAAGTATTTTTTATTTCATTATAATGAAATATTTCCTATATATTTAAGCCATTATGTACTCGTTGAATGTTACTTCACTACTCATGTTATCTTCAAAGAATGATGCTAATATTCTTACAGATTCAACACTTCGCTCATCATCAAATTTAGTAAAACTCATTCCAATATAGTGTTCATTCTCTCTTAGTTCCATATTATTTCCAATCCATTCCAAAATTAAAAAAATATTAATAATGCTACTATAAATTTCAATTCATTTTCAAGGCTAGGTATGTTACAAATTAAAATAAAAATTGAACACTTTACTTGTAAATACATGTTTTGTATATAACAATTTTTCATAGTCTAAATTATGATTTAATTTGGAAAAAATTCTACTATGTGTGTACGTTCCAGCTAATTATCACATGATCAATATTCGATAAACCATATAACATCATGTAGAAATGTAAAAATAAGGGATTTCATATATCCTTATATACCTTTTAAATGTATGTCCACTTAAAAGTTTTATTTTTGAAAATCAATTATTGAAAATATTCTTGAATATTAACTAATAAAGGGTAATAAAAAATATATTAACATTTTTTCCTACTGAAAATTCACTATTTTAAAAAATGTTGGAACACACATGCTAACCTTATAACTTAAAAAATATCATTAATATAATAAAATAGTAATTGTGTTTATGATAATATTATTAATTTTCCATTAACATATTATAATATATTTCATTATCATCTCAGAAAATTCTGATATTGGTGATCCTTTTAACATATTCCAATAACGTGGATCAAGATTTTTGTGTGGTGAGATATATGAAAAATGAAACAACAAATTTAACTGAGGTTTCTCTTTATGAAGATAATTGTGAAACAATTCATTAGAATTAATGCCTAAATATCCATAATAACTTGGTTAATTGGTTTCAAATAATCCTTATAATTAGGAAATAACATTCCAAGATCAGATCCATATATAAAATTCTATGATTCCATTCATATAAATGGGTTTGAGGGTTGATATATCGATCAAAATTTATGGGTGTCCAAATATATTTTGATTATATGGAAAAAATAACCATTGAATAAGTAGTTTATACCCCCATGATCGAAATACAACAATGTTTTCACAACTTGACATATATGACCCTATAAATGAGGCTCGTAATAGAATATGACCCTTTATCTAATTGTTAAATTCATAAACATATTCACTGAAAAAATGTATTTTAGTTTAATATATAATGATTTGTTGTATGAATATCTGATTAAAAAACCCTAACTGAACTATTATTTATAATTTTGTTGAGAAACTACTATAAATTCTTCATGAGAAATCCATTTTATCTCATCCTTTCAGAACTCTGTGGGATGTTCTTCAATCGCATGAAATTACACATTTAAGGTTTCAATTTATTAAATGATGAGAAACATATTAATTGAAATTTAAATTTACAACTACATTTGAAACTGAAAGGAACATTTTTTATGACACTAATGATCTAACTCAAGAAAGGGATATAAGGATTCATTGAAAAAGTTGTGATTTAAAATGAATTGATGAGATTCACAAATTATACCTTACATTTCCAAATCCATTAACTTTCACATGTTCTTGGGATGGATTTTCTTATAATATATATCATCATTCCACATCCTTCAATGTAAGTATTATACTATGAAACCTAACAATTAGAGGGTACATCTCATATCATTTGTAATTCTATACCAATGATACATTAAATATACTTCATTCATGATTACATTTCCAAATGTTTTTTGTAGATGTATATACAATGATCGAGTATCAAATACAATCCCTTATTCTATTTAATCAAATGTTCTTGAGTGTTGACCTATACACTAAATTACAATAGGAATACTTTACAGGTAATCTTGGTGGGTCTTTATGCATTAATCATGTTATTTTACCTTCAAACTTCACTAGTGGTCCTAGGTTTATGATTCAAAATTAATAGGATATGATTTCGATTCTTAATTGGGTAGTCTATCTAGATTTTTTTAACATTTACATGTAATCCAATGCTTGATAAAAATTCTATATTTGGGAAAAATAAAAATTTTCAACCACATTATTATGAAAATAATACAATCGGAACCATTCAATATGAATTTTGACCGTCTCATGAATGATTTAAGAGAAGGATGTTTCTTTTGAACGTATTGACCAGGTAATGAAATTTGAAGATACTATTATTAAAATTTCGAATATACATTATTATCATATCATATTTTATATCATTTTTTAATCCTTCTATTTTAAAAGTAGTTGTTTGTGCTATGGAAATTAAAAAATGAGGTTTTCCCCAAGTTCATTTTTTTATAATAATGTCGATGAGATTAAAATGTATAATGAATATTGGTACATATTACCTTGCGAAGCATCCTTGAGGATTATTTATTAGGATATCCATTATAGATATCCTACAGTAGATAGATTTGAATTCCAGTAACTATAATAAAACATTGTGACCTACACTGATGGTGATAATATTGAAAATATCTTTAGTAAAAGAAAAGTTTATGAAAATAAATTATTTCATTGTGGGATTTAAATTCATTGTTCTGGTTATAAGTATACCATATATAGAATTCCAAAAAATATTTCTCTTTAACTATCATGAAAATAATTGTTTCCATAGATGCATGGATCCTATATTGGTAGATTATATTGTGTTCCATGAAAAACTAGAGAGATATATTACTTATGAATAATGCTTATAAATATCATAGGTGAAAATTCAAATCAATATTTGAAAATAGTTAAAAAATTACTAATCTTATATTCATAGTGTCCAATTTTATTTGGGGACTGTTATCTGATGAAAGGGAGTTTACAAAATCTATAAAATAAGAATCTATTTGGGGAATGGGATACACCTTTCTTACACTATTCATTTGTACGTTATTCTCAAATAATATTTCACCTCCTAAAATTATTTGGCATGAACCCTACAAAATCCTGTGTGAAGATATTCTATATTCCCAATGAAAGAGGCTATAAATATAAGGTATGTAATTACACTATATTTGAGATTTTATAAATAATTATTACTGATTGGTATATCCATTGTTAGATTATATTTTTATACGTTTTACACTATATACTAAGAAATGTATTATAATATTTTTATAATCATTAATGAAAAATGTACATATCTATAAAATAATATGCTTCAATTATGTTTTTTCAATATAGTTTTTATTTTTTTTCATGTAAATGAATTCTTAAAAATATTTATGGTCATTTACGTTATTTCATATGAACAATTTTTTAACATAAATCTTCTAAAACATAGAACTTTATAAATACAAGATAAAAATTGTTGTAAACTATTATTTCAAATGTTTCATAAATTTTTATATAATCCAAAAACTAATTATTCCTTTTATGTCTTTGGAAACAGTGTGAATTGCTCAAAATAGAGATGATTACGTTCTTATAGTGTTATAGGATTCATGGGAAACATTGTATACATCTCTACTTTATCTTGTATATAATTCAGTTTCATAAAACATTTATATGTTACTATGTTGATATTTATTATTTATAATATTTAATTATTCAAATTATTGAAATAATTTCAACCTACACTAATACTGTCCGCTCATTAACTTCTTACTATTTGGTTCATTTTGTAAGTCAATCCATATAGTTTTATCATAATTTACTACCATGATGAGTGTATAACACTATTATTAGAATATTTTATAATACTTGTTTTCTATTTATTATATTTTACACACATTGGTTATCAAAGGTATAGGTATGCTTTTGTTGAAATAAATGACATTATATACTAAAATGATATATATCTTCATTATTATCATCTGATTCTAGATCTATAATCATTAATTTATGACCAATGAAATCATTTTTTCATAGAAGAACATAATTTTAGCATATAATGACATTAGAATGATTATAAATAATTACAAATAAAAATGACTATTGAATATAAACATGTGATGTGGGTTATTTTTTCTTCATTACTTACTTATTTTAGGTTTTTTCCCTTTATAGATATGGGGGAATAACAAATAATTTCATTTGGATTGTTTAACATGTTAATTGAAGTTACAAGGTAATATTTTTCTTTCATTTCCTTCCAGAGGAATGTCATTATTACTATATTTAGGTGGGAGGATATCCCACTATAAATATTATATTCTAGTATCTTTTAATGAGAACAGGTTTTTAGTATGCAGTAAGGTAATGATCATGAGAAACAATCTTCAATAAAAAAGTTTTTTTTGGGATGAGGCACCAATTATTCATAATCACAATTTTGATGATCTTGATCATTTTTTGAGAGATATATATAGTCAATTAGAATTTATAATGCCTCAAATATACCTTTTTAGGGATTAATAGTTTTCTTGGGGTTGGGGATTATCTAAAATATTAAATGTAATACAAGGTGTTATCATAAGTGGCAATGTATTTTCAAGTATAAATTCATCATATACGTGGAGATAATATTTGAATTTAACATTAAAAAACAACATGAGATTACATTCTGTAGCCTACAGTAATGATTTAAATGAAGTAAAAGATTTTCAAAGTGGACTTTGGATATTGGTGAAGGCCAAATTGAGGATCCTAATAATGGAGAAGTTCTCATTAAAATTACATAAACATATATTCTTACCTTAGTTGACAAGATAATGATTGAAATTTTTTACTATACATACTTTGATTTCATTAACAAATGTGATGATGTAAGTTACTTGAAGGACTATGCAATATTATCACCACCCCATGTTGTTATTCAAGAAGTAAATCACTACACGTTTCTCTATAGACTTCTAAAACCAAATATTAATTTATTTCTAATTCTATGTACATTGTATTTTTTGATACTGATAGGCCAGATAAAATATAGATAGAAGATTTTTTAAATTGTATCAATGTATCGGAGTTTCCTGTATACAAAAATACATTGATGATTTTGGTACCCATTATATTGATTAGAAATTTAGACCAATCAATGGGTTTATGTAATGATATTTGGATAACAATTGTATACTTTGGTGACTATGTCACTAGAGTATAAATTTTAATTGGATGTAATTCTAGGAAAGACACATTTATTCCATGAATTAATCAGAAACTCTCTTTATTTTGATTGACTTTCAAACTATAAAAAAGGCAATATCCTTTGATTGTTTCATATTCAATGACTATTAAAAAAAGTAAAGGCCAATCACTCTCTTATGTTGGGTTATATCATTTAAATTTTTTATGCCATTAGAAACTATATGTTTCACTAAATAGGATCCCTTCAAATGGGGTTTGAAAATACTAGTAGATGATAAAGATAACACAATCTCTAATTCCACACAAAATATTTTCAACACAAAAATTATAGATAATTTTTATTTGGTATCTATTAAATTCATTTATTCAAATTCCAATGTGATTTTTCATTGAAAACATATATATAATCATGGTTTTTATTATTACTTACTATGTGTTATTTGAACATTGATTTGAAAGCTACATAGTTCAGAAAATGTCCCAATCAATAACTCTGTTGAATGAAATTACAATTGAAGATGATGAATCACTAAAGATAAAAGTTCATCCATTCAATATATGGAACCCTTCATCTTCCAATTAATATAAATATGTTGCTTCATTGACTACATTTTATGTGATTAAATTGCGATCTTGACATATAAAAATAAAAAATGTTATTTTTTTATTGTTGTGATATTATTTATAGATATTCTGTTACATTACTATAAATGATGAAATACAATATTAATTTTTCTCTAACTGATTCATAATTTTAAAATACCATCTTTATGGAATATGATTCTTTTTACAATTAGTGGTCATCAACTAATCTAAAAGTTCGAACTATTATTTCACCTATTTTTGTGGTTTATTATACAAGGTTTCTAAAATGCTACAAATCAAATAAACTTTTTGGATTCTAGACATACATGTAAAAATATTTTTTACATCAACCACACATGTTCTTCTATTTCATGGTTAACTTCCACTCTTTTGTCTGTTATTTTACTTTTTTATGACATTTCTTAAAAAATGGTTCCACAACAACATATAATAGTTAAATATTATTCCCAGATTAATTGTTTTCTCTCTTATGTATTTTCAACACAAATTTTGTCAACACAAAAAACACTCATGTATACAAAATACAATCACTACATACTATTTAATTTTATATGTATATATAATACATTGTATTCTATTACACTTGACATTATCTTTCACATAGTTTTAATTTTCATTAGCTAAATTATATTTTATACTTCTACGTGTGAGATATTATTAGTCATTTTTGTTACTCCCATCCTAAGAAATATCTTGGGAAATCAAACCTAAATATTAAAATTATTTTATAGGATGAATGGTTAGTTATTTTTTTTGTCTAACTTTACATGTACGATCAATTAAAGTTAATAAATTTATTTCATTATTTTCAACTTGTCAGGGAAAATAGATTGAGTAGTAAAATTTATTTTTATAAAATACCTTTTCCTCTCTTTATATTTTTTGTTTATCCTTTAAATTACTTTAACACTATACTATCTAATTCTATTTTAAAATTTGATACTAGTTTTTTTATTTTGAAAACTAACTGTAATGAATCAAAATGACGTTTCTACCAAGATATTCCATTAATTAAATGCTTCAATAGAAGGTTTCATTATACCTAAAATTACATGTCATTTATTTATATTCCAAATTGTCTACATAATAGATGTATTATCGATGATTCTTAATTGATAGTATTATATATTTTTCAATTATCAATGTTGTATTGATCTTTTATTAATAGTTTCATAGTGCACCAATAGCATATTCCAAAAAAATTAAACCTATTCTATAATGGAATAACAAAGGAAAAATTATATAAAAAACTATCAAGAAGTTAGTAATATATCCTCAACTTTTCAATATCAATATTAAGTATTAGATAATGTTAAACTATTTGTTGTTTTATTCAATAGAATGAAATTTTAGAACTTTTTGATTTCCCATTCAATTTTTAGTTTTAGCTATAATACAAAAAATCAATTCACTCACACTGGGTATTATGAATAATGCAACTTTTGGATGAAGAATGTTGACACTTCTGATGTAAATATTTTGTTTTACAATTGAAAATAATCTACTAATATGACTACTCTATGGTTTTTAGTTATTTTTTTATTAATTATTACTGATCTTTTATTTGGTTATTATTCATGTATATTATTTGATATAAATATTTAGAAATTTTTTTTATAATCTAAAAGATTTAGTGTGTATCTAATGGGGGATAATCAAAAATAATTATTTTCATCTATTATATTTGATAAGAACGTAATGAAATTTATAACTAGAACAGTTATGGAGTTAAATAATTCATTGATACTGGTAAAAATATATAACCATTGAAATTATTTTAATGCATTGGTAGTTATTTTAAACAAACATTACTATTCATTTACATTGTAGGACAATGATGAGTTGGGTTTTCATATAAAGTTAAATAATTTAAAATCAAAATGTGTTTTGTTATCAATTGATGTAACAAGTTAAAACATTCATAACTTTCAACAATATTTAGAACAAAAAAAATTATATATTATTTTCATCAATGAAAATGAAAATTACATTAGTAATATTGATCATAGATTTGATGATTTTCAGGTACTATTGATTTCAATTTCATAAATTGAATTTCTATAAAATTCATCAGCAACCCATTAGTATTTTAATACATACTATATAAGATCACCAGAGTTATGAATCTTTACAATTAAGTATGTCACGAACTTTCCTCGGGGCCCGTGTTGTGACTACCCCAAGCCCGCCTTCCATAGGCCAGGGGCCGGTGACTAGAACCAAAGGTGCAAATGCCGTTAAAAGGTAAGGCATTGCCTTTATGATAGTAAAAAAACACAATAGAGTACGTAAGATGAAGTAAGAACAAAGTAATACTGAACACAAAGTAAGTTCTGAAAGGTAAATGGGCCAGAATACAAACCCAACTGATAAGTACAGTACAACTGAAAGTCTTGTACAATAGCAAAAAAGTAAAACAGAAACCACTGAGTCGTCCTCCGGGAATCCCACCTAAAGGGTGGGTATAGATAGTCTCCTCAGTACCTTGGGTCCATCCATCCGCTCCGTGTACGTCCCGCCAAGTGGACCACCTCCGGGTATCGTCCAGCTCCACAAGACTCAACCACGATCAATGATGCACGTCGTCTGCAACCAACACAATGTAGTGCGGGCATTGCCCGTGTAGGGGTTAGTATAATGATACTCAGTAGGGACCCCGAGACCCCAATGGTCTCCCTGAATCCACGAAGGATAAACCAAAAAGTAAAGATACAATCAAGAAGTATCAACCAACTCTACTTAGGTATATTCCCATACATATACCTAAGTCATCAATCTTAGTTCGACTCCAACTCCTGATCCCTAGCACAACCCTGTCCACACAGGGAAGAAGTCAATCACACCGATGGTAATGATTGGAAGTCAAGAATCAACTCACACATGTATACATTCTTTCTAAAAGAGTTAAAATGATCAGATGCAGTCACTGATTCATCTAAGCTGCTGGACCCACGTAGGATAGTAGTCTAGCTAAGCTGTCGGACGCACGTAGGATACTAGACCAGCCACTTTGTCGGACCCACGTAGGATACTAGAACAGAAGTCAAACTGTCAAACCCACATAAGATACAAGAATAGTAGTCATCACCGTTGAACCCATGAAGTATTTATAGTATGGTAGTCGTCATCGCTGAACCCATGGAGGATTCCAGTACGATGGTCATTGCAGACACAACCATCTCTAGGGTTCACGTACACAACACACTCGATTCTTGGAGGGTCCACTCCTCAGGCCAAGGGTTTCGATACATCAACTATCACGAAGTCCAGAGTTGATGTATCCCGATGTTCTGTCTCGTCAAAAGGAACACAACGCGATAGACGAAACATCAATCAGACACCCGGTCTGAGAGTTATTAGCAATTTTGCTCAGGGTCCCCAGTTGGAAATACACTCGTTCCAAACTCGGCCATTTTCGAAGTTGTACAGAACTTACATAGAGTATCGAAAAAGGACAGCCACGTAATGAGGGTCCCCGTGCCGTAGACAGCGCTTTGATCGGATGAGAGTTCTTCAATAAATTCACCCTTAAGTGAAAATGGGCCCTGCCCGTTAAGCCCAGTGGGCTGGCAGGTCAGGTCAACTCAATTTTGGTGGGTCCGACCTAGAAGGGGAGTTGGACCGGCCCGATAAAACATGCGGCTCTACCTGAGGGTGCGCTGCCCAGCCCGGCAGGGCGTGGCTCGGCCCGGCCTGGCGCGGCGCGGGGCGGCCCGGCGCGGCACGGCCCGGCCAGCCGCGGTGCGGCCAGTGGGCAGAGCGGCTCGGTACAAAGGGGGCCGAGCAGTCCGAGGCAGGGGCACGACCCCCCGGCTACCCGAACTGGCAGTGCCAAGCGGCGCCGCCCTCCCTAAATGGTTGGCCGAAGCCGACCGACCTTTTGGCGCAAGCAGCCCGCATGGGTGGGCTGCGGTTCGTCCGGCACGGCGCCCTTCTGGCGCAACGGATCTCCTCCGCCCGGCCAGCCGGCGAGCCGGTTGGTTCTTCTACTTAAGCGGCCTGTGGAATGCGGGCCGCGATCTTCCTTGGCGCGGCACCGTGGGGCACCGTGGTTCCTCCTTTCAGCCCGGCCGGGTATGGTCGGCCGGTTTTTCCTTGGTCAAGTGGCCCGTGGTGCTTCCGCACGCGGCCGGCGCACGGTCGTCGCTTCTCCCATCATCGCCTCTTCCAACATGCCTCAATCGTAAACAAGGAGAGTATGGAGGGTCGTCGGGCCGTGTGCATTTGGCCCGCGCCCTCCGCGTTAAGCGGTATCAATTGGCCATGGATAAGAAAGGTTTCACAAAGAAAGAAGAACAATTTTATTGAAATAAAATTGAAGCAATCCACCCTACCTTTGAAAACATTTTTGGTAGCTGTGCGTTGTGGACGACGGTATCGATTCCGTCGTCGTCGGTGTGCACCCAAAGAAGAAGTGGCTTCTTCTCTCTTATCGTGGAGAAATGAATAGAAGGCGCGTCAACATTTTTCATGGAATTGGTGTTCTTCATCGAAGAGAGTGTCGTTCTTCATCAAATGAATTCTTCGTCGAAGAGGGTGGGATTCTTTCTTTGATAGGATAACACCCTTATATATTTCTCAAGAGCTCCCACCAAATTCCAACACAAAAAGTGCCGCCATAAAATAATAGCTAAGCTAGTATTTTATTCACACAAGTAATTCAAAATTCAAACAACTTAATTTAATTAACTGAAGAGTTATAATTCATTGATTAACATGTGTTGGAAAGCATTAAAGAGGGAGAGAGGGAGAGGAAGAGTTCTCATAATTAAGGGGGGTTGTCACAATAAAGGATGGGGAATTAATTGGGGAGTTTGAAGAGAGTTATGGGAGATGAAAGGTTGGGGCTCGTGTGGGCCCCACCACTCAAATATCCACACATGGGAAGTTTGGTGGGTGTGTGCCCCACCAATAACTTCCTATTGGAGGAAATAACTTCCATAGATATATAAAATTGTTCTAAACAATTTTATTAAACTTCTTAATTGAACCCCAATTTTTAACTTTCAACCCGCATAAAATGAAACTACGGTAAATGTCGCCTTATTAAATTACCGGTGCTACAAGTTCATCGGTGTCCTCAGATTTCAATTACGAGCACCAGTTCAAAAGATAGAAAAACCCACACATACGTTTACTGAACGTACCTGAACAAAACTTCAGAAATTGATTCCAGGCACACCGGGTCTCAGAATCAAGTGTCGTCAGACGCCACAGACTTTTAAAATTACAAATAATTAAGAAATAACTTTTATTTGAAAATTCCGGGTCTTTACATTACTCCCACCTCAGGTATTTACGTCCTCTTAAATCTACAACACACACTAGGAAAACAAATGGGGATACTGAGATAACATCTGTGCCTCCCACTCCCAGGTACACTCTTAGAGGTTCCCGTGCTTCCAAAAAACGCGCACCAGAGGAATCGATCGTCCATGTTGGACTCGATCCTATTGATCCTCAATCTCCACCAAGACCTCCACAAAAGTCTCCCCATCGTCGATGTCCAGCTGCATGTGATCGATGATGTGGTTCGGGTCATGCACGTATCTCCTCAGCCGAGATACGTGGAAGAAGTTATGCACCCGGTGCAACTGAGGTAGAAGGGCCAGGAGGTAAGCCACCTCACCTACTATGTTGACAACCTAGAATGGTCCGATGAAACACTGAGATAACTTGCAGCCCCGGTAAAATCTTCGTAGACCCCGCCGAGGTGAGAGCCATAAGAAGGCAAGGTCACCATCCTCGAACTCCAGTGGTCTCCGCCTCCTATCAGCATAGGACTTCTATCTACTCTATGCAGTCTTAATCTTCTCCTGGATGATCTACACCTTCTATGTTATAGCCTGAACCATCTCTGGTCCTATAAGTGCTGACTCCCCAGAGCCAGTCCAGTACAGAGGTGATCTGAAAGTTCGGTCGTACAATGCCTCGTATGTTGTCATCCTGATGGTGGAGTGGTAACTGTTGTTGTACGCAAACTCCACCAAGGGTAGGTGATCCTCCTAGCTGCGACCAAATTCAAGGACACATACACGGAGCATGTCCTCGAGTGTCTATATGGTCCTCTCAGTCTGTCCATCCGTCTGATGATGGAAGGCGGTGCTCATATGCAGCTGCATCCCAAAGGCCTCCTGAAACCCCTTCCAAAGTCGGGAAGCAAAGTGAGCATCTCATTCGGATACAATAGTCTATTGAACACTGTGAAGCCATTCGATCTGCTGAACGTAGAGGCATCCCAAGCTCTCAACTGAGCCCTACTCTCTAATCGGTAGGAAGTGGGCCGACTTTGTGAGTCGGTCTACGATCACCTAAATAGAGTCATGTCCCCTGGATGTACGTGGAAGCCCCATCACGAAATTCATGGATATCCCATCCCACATCCACTCCAGGACCTCTAAGGGCTGTACCAAGCCTATTGGTACCTGGTGTTATTCCTTCACTTGCTGACAAGTGAGGCATCGTGAAACGAACTCTGCTACAACCTTCATCATGCCCGGTCACAAGTGTTGTCGTCTCAGGTCTGGGTACATCTTCGCCACTCTTGGATTTTCTAATAGAGGGGAAGTGTGAAACCCTCTCATCACTTCCTCCTACAGTGCAACTGGTACCATAGTACGTCCCCTGAAGAGGATGACGTGCTCCCCTCCTTCAGAAAATCCATCAGCCGCATGCCCTATGGATATCTGAGCACGTCGCATCTAACAGTCAATGTCCCGATGCTGTGCCTCTCTGACTCGCTGAAGGAGTGGAGGAGTGACTATGTTAGACTGTAGAAAATCTTCTCCATCTCTATCCACAAAGGATATCTACAATGCGGCTAGCTTCTCTGTCGCCTCTCCTAGCAGCTCAATGCCTGATCTCCTGCTGAGAGCATTAGCCACAATGTTCCCCTTCCCAGGAGTATAGACTATCTCAAAGTCATAGTCCTGGATGAACTCGAGCCATCACCGCTATCTTAGGTTCACATCCTTCTGTAAGATGATGTACCTGAGACTCTGGTGGTCAGAGTAGACTGTAAAGCGCTTGCCCCTCAGATAGTGTCGCCACATTTTCAAGGAGAAGAACACTTATGCTAACTCCAGGTCATGAGTAGCGTAGTTCTGCTCATGATGTCTCAACTTCTGTGAACCACAGGTGATCACTACTCGCTCCTGCATCAGGAGACACCCGAGTCCGGTCCCTGATGCAACGTAGTAAACTATATACCCAATTACCTCCTATGGAAACCTCAATATGGGCGCACTGGTTAACCTCTGCCTCAGCTCATGAAAGCTCTGTTGAAATCTATCTATCCACACAAAGGGTTTCCCCTTCTTTGTCAAGGATGATAGTGATGTTGGAACTCTGGAGAAGTCCGAAACAAATCTACGATAGTATCCAGCCAGACTCAAAAAACTCCGCACCTCCGTCATGCTCTTGGGTGGCTACCAAGCAGACACTACCTCGATCTTCACATTATCCACTGCAACTCCCAAATATGAGATTAAGTGTCCTAGGAAGTGTACCTCTCGTATCCAAAACTAGAACTTCGAGATCATACCATAAATTTGGTGCTCTCGAAGTGTATGCAGTACAACTTGCAAGTGGTAGGCATGCTCCTCCTCAGTAGTTGAGTATATCAGTATGTCGTCGATGAAGACTACGCCAAAATGATCGAGGTAAGGCTGGAAGATCCTATTCATGAGACTCATGAACCATGTTGGAGATTTGGTTACGCTGAAGGGCATAACCAAGAACTCTTAGTGGCCATACCGACTCCCGAAGTCCATCTTCTGCACATCCTCATCTTGAACTCTGAGCTGGTGATATCCAGACCTGAGGTCTATCTTCGAGAACCATCTTGCTCCCTTGAGCTAATAAAAGAGGTCGTCAATCCTCAAGAGTGGGTACTTGTTCTTCACAGTCACCTAATTCAGGCGATGGTAGTCTACACACAGTCGTAAGCTCCCATCCGCATTATTGGTGAACAAAATTGGATAAGCCCAGGGTGAAACACTGGGTCGAATGAATCCCTTCAATCCAAGTCCTCCTACTGTACCTGCAGCTCACGATGCTCAGCGGGAGCCATCCGATATGCTGGAGTAGATATCGTTGTTGTCCTGGGGTACATGTCTATGTAGAAGTCTACCTATTTGTGAGGAGGTAGTCCACGAATGTCGTCAAGAAAAACATCCGCATACTGATCCACCACAACAGGAAAACCCGGACTCCACACATCAACTGCTCGAAGGATGAGAATAGCCAACTGTTGTGTGATCAGCTGCACTCTCCTCTGCTTAAGTCCATCCTACGCTGCTAAGGCTCCCTTCTCACCAGTGAAGGTGAACCTGCTCCCATCTGTAGGGATACACCGCACTTTGCACCTAAAGAAGTCGATATGAGCATGGACTGTAGACAACTAGTCTATACCCAAGATGACGTCGTAAGGCCTCGGCGCCACTACAAGAAGATTCCAGTTGAAGATCTCGTCTCCTAGAGTAATCTCACACTGCCGGCACCAATGTTTAATCATCGATTCTGCTCCCGTAGGAGTCTCTAGCCGTAAGGATCCATCCAATGGCTCCGTCGAAAAATCTGAGCTCTGTACAAGGGCATCGGCAATAAAATAATGGCTCTATTCTCTGTATATAAGCACTACAGCAAGGGTAGAGTAGACACATATAGTACCTCGAATCATATCAGGGGCACCGTGGTTGTAAGCCTCCACTGCCTGGAGCTGAACCTGCCTTTACCCACCAGCTCCCTGTGGTTGGGGTGGACCTCTTGGTGGTGGTGGCGGTAGAGCCTCAAATCGTCGTCCACCACCCGCTGCTCGGCCACCTCCTCTGCCTCGTCCGCCTCCTCCATGCAGACCACCACAGTTGAACCTCTGCCTCTACTTGAGAGGTACCTTCACTGTCTGATGCTCATCTGTACAGCAGGTCGAGCAGTCTTGAGCCATGTGACCTTGCCCGTCGCATGCATAGCACTACCTTCTCCTCGTATAGCTAGCTCTATTCCGTGTGCCCCGCACAGCAGAACCTGAATCCTGAGGTCGCTCTCATGATAGCCTGGTCTTCTTGGACCTCTGTGAAATCTGTCTATTGCCAGCTAGAGAAGACTCTATTATGTGTCACCTGGTGGTAGGTCTCGCTGCTGGTGTCGGCTCAGTGAGGAAGCTCTCCACAAGAAGGGCTCACTCCAGTACTGCCGCCTTCGTCGGGATGCTGAGGGAGATAATCGAAGCCCTGATCTCATTCCTCAGTACCTACTCAAATGTCCAGGCCCGGAAGAATGGGTCCCATACCATGTCTGTGGAGTATCAAAAAAGGTCGGTAATCCTCGCTGAGTACTGGGCTACTGTCATACTGCCCTGCCACAAATAAAGTAACTCCTGGATGCACACCGCACGAAGGGTGACTGGAACAAACTTCGAGCGGAAGAGACTCTCGAAGTCTGTCCAAAGTAGGGATGCCTCGTCATGCACCTGGAGCATCAAGATGCACCATATACTTGCTGCTGAATGTAGTAGACTCGCGGAAAGGATCACCATAAGGTTAGCTGATGTCCTTACCAATCTGAAGACTCTGACGATAGCCTCCAGCCAATCCTCGGCTGCCTGAGGGTTTTTCTCTCCGCGGAACCTGTACGGCCTCTATCGCTGAAACTCATGCAACATGCTCAGTCAGCGTGAACACTCTGCTGTTGGGGCTGGTAGTATCAGTGGATCATCGGATAGTGGTATCGCTGGTGCCTCCGCTGTGATGGGGACATGCACTGAGGCCTCGTTGCTTGGTGGGCTGCCATCTCGCACGTAACTCAGTACCCTAGCTGGATGCCTTCGTGGGGACATCCTAAAAAGTAAAAGGTGGGCCACAGTTAATACAGTATACCTGGTGAGCTAACACAAAGTAATCACAAAGAATACTTTTGAAACACACTTGAAATCAATGTTTTCATGCACCGAGTCGGAAATCAGAGGTCAGGGTCCTGGTGTATGGATATGCCAGCCGCCACACCAACACTAGACTCCCTGGACTGAAAACCACACTCAATACACTTAACACTATTTCTTCACAGAAAGGAAATATCAAAGTCATGAGTTCTATGGTAGAACCGACTCCTCTGATACCAATTTTTCACGACCCTTCCTCGGGGCCCATGCCATGACCACCCCAAGCCCACCTTCCATAGGCCAGGGGATTGCGACTAGCACCAAAGGCGTAAATCCCGATAAAAGGGAAGGAATTGCCTTTATGATAGTAAACAAACACAACGGAGTACACAAGCTGAAGTAAGCACAAAGTAATACTGAACACAAAGTAAGTGCTGAAAGGTAAATGGGCCAGAATACAAACCCAACTGAAAAGTATAGTATAACTAAAAGTCGAGAACAACAAAAGTATAGTAAAACATCAACCACCGAGTCGTCCTCCAGTAATCCCACCTCAAGGGTGGGTATTGATAGTCTCCTCAGTACCTCGAGTCCATCCGTCCGCTCCGTGTACGTCCCACCAAGTGGTCCACATCTGGGTACCATCCAGCTCCACAAGCCTGAACCACAATCAGTGCTGTCCGTCGTCTACAACCATCACAATGTAGCACGGGCATTGCCCGTGAATGGGTGACTATAATGATACTCAATAGGGACCCCGATACCCCCGATGGTCTTCCTGAATCCATGAAGGATAAACCACAAAGGAATGATACAATCACGAAGTATTAACCAACTATACTTTTCTATATGCACATACATATACCTAAGTCATCAATCTCTATTCGGCTCCAACTCCCGAGCCCAAGCACAACCCGGTCCACACAGGGAAGAAGTCAATCACACCGATGGTAATGATTGAAAGTCAAGACTCATCTCACACATGTATACATTGTATCGTAAAGAGTTAAAGATGATCAGATGTAGTCACTGATTCATCTATGCTGGCGGACCCATGTAGGATACTAGTCCAGCTAAGCTGGCGGACCCACGTAGGATACTAGACCAGCCACTCTGTCAGACCCACATAGGATACTAGAATAGAAGTCAAACTATCAGACCCATGTAGGATACAAGAACAGTAGTCGTCGCTGTCGAACCCACGAGGGATTTCCATCATGGTAGTCATCATCGTCGAACCCATGGAGGATTCCAGTATGGTAGTCGTTGTAGTCACAGCCAGCTCTAGGGTTCCCGCACACAACACACTCGATTCTGGGAGGGTCTGCTTCTCAAGACAAGGGGGTCGATACATCAACTATCACGAAGTCCAGAGTTGATGTATCTCGAAGTTCTGTCTCTTCAAAAGGAACCCAATGCGACAGACGACGCGTCAATCAGACGCCCGGTCGGAGAGTTATTAGCATTTTTGCTCCGAGGGCCCGGTTGGAAATACGCTCATTCGAAACACAGCCATTTTCCAAATTTGTCCAGAACTCACATAGAGTATCAAAAAAGTACCATCACGTCATGAGGGTCCTAGTGCCGAAGATGGTGCGTCGATCGGACGCCTGATTTTCAAGATATTCACCCCTAAGTGAAAATGGGTCCGGCCCGTTAAGCCCAGTGGGCTGGCGGGTCGGGTCAACTCAGTTTTAGCGGGTCCAACCCGACAGGGCGGTCGAACCGGACTGATGAAACATGCGGCCCAGCCTGAAACGGCGCGACCCAGCCCGAGGGGGCGCGACCTGGCCCAGCGTGGCGCATCCCAGCCCGGCCATGCACGGCCCGGCACGGCAGGGCGAGGCCTGGCCAGCCGCGGGTAGACCCAAAGGGGGTCGAGAGGTTCTAGGTGGGGGGCGTGCCCCCCCGGTTTCCCGAACCAGCAGTGCCAAGATAAGCCACCCTCCGTAACCGGCTGGCCGAAGCCGGCCGACCTTCTAAGCACAAGCGGCCCGCACGGGCGGGCCGCAGTTCGTCCGATGTGGCGCCCTCCTTGTGACGCGACTCTCCTCCGCCCGGCCGGCCGACGGGCCAGCCAGTTCTTTAGGCGAAGTTTCTTGGGGAATTCGGGTTGTGGTCTTCCATAGCACAGCCCCGTGGGGCGCCGTGGGTCCTCCCTTCAGCCCGGCCGGCTATGGCCGGCCTGTTATTCCTCGGTCGAGTAGCCCGCGGTTGCGGGCCGCATTTCTTCCGCACGCGGCCGGTGCACGCCCGCCGCTTCTCCCATCATCGCCTCTTCCAACATGCCTCAATCGCAAATAAGGAGACTATGGAGGGTCGTCGGGCCATGTACGTTCAGCCCGCGCCCACCGCGTTAAGCAGTAGCAATAGGCCAAGGATAAACCAGGTTTCACAAAGAACGAAGAAAAAGTTTATTCAAATAAAATTGAAGTAAGCCACCCTACATTGGAAAAGATATGTGGTATCTGTGCGTCATGGATGACGGTGTCGATTCCGTCATCATCACAGTGCACCCGAAGAAGAAGTGGTGTCTCCTCTCTTGTCGCGGAGAAAATAGTATAAGGCGCGTCGTCGTTTTTCATGGAATTGGCGTTCTGCGTTGAAGAGAGTGTCATTCTTCGTCAAAGGCATTCTTTATCGAAGATGGTGGTGTTCTTTCTTTGAGAGGAGAATGCCCTTCTCTATTTCTTGAGAGCTCCCACAAAATTCCAACACAACAAGTGCCACCATAAAAGAATAGCTAAGAAATTATTTTATTCACACAAGTAATTCAAAATTCAAACAACTTAATTTAATTAATTGAAGAGTTAGAATTCATTGATTAACATGTGTTGGCAAAATTTAAAGAGGGAGATATGGAGAGAAAGAGTTCTAATAATTAAGGGGTGTTGTCGAAATAAAGGAAGGAGAATTAATTGGGGAGTTTTAAGAGAGTTATGGGAGATGAAAGGTAGGGGCTCGCGTGGGCTCCACCTCTCAAATATCCACCTATGAGAAGTTAGGTGGGTGTGTGCCCCACCAATAACTTCCCATGTGAGGAGATAACTTCCATAGACATATATAATTGTTCTAAACAATTTTATTTAACTTCTTAATTAAACCCCAATTTCTAACTTTCAACCCGCATAAAACGCAACTACGGTAAAGGCCCGCTTAAGCAATTATCGGCGTTGCGAGTTCATCGGTGTCCTCATATTTCAATTCTGAGCACCGGTTCAAAAGATAAAAAAATCCGCACATATGTTTACTGAATGTACCCAAAAAAACTTCGGAAATTGATTCTGGGCACACCTAGCCTCGGAATCAAGTGCCGTTAGAAGCCATAGACTCGTAAAATTCCAAATAATTAAGAAACTTTTTTTCCTTGAAACTTCCAGGTCTTTACAAAGTAGCAGTATTGAACATGACCAGGTACTATTGTTTTCAATTTTTTAGATTTTATTTATTTAAAAATAAACTTAACTACATTGAAATATTTATTTTATCACTACATCATAGGAGAATCTGAGGAGTAGATTTTCACAACTTATTTTCAACTCTAATGTCAGATGTGTTAAATATGCTGTGCATATTTAATTTACTCATGTGTATATATATTTACACAATATACTTATAGATTCATCAAAACTTTTTAATTCAAAATAATTCATTTTTTTATTTCCATAATATCTTTGTTAAAAAAAATAAAGCTCATTAATTAATTACAATTGGATATCATTATAATTTTGACTTCTAATTCTTTAATTTTAGTTGCCACTAATATTTTATAATTAATTCTCTAACTCCATTATCATTATAGATAAACCTTTTGAATTATTTTGATGGTGATGATACATTTTAATGTGATATTATAATGTCTTGAGACTCCATGGCTACAAAAATCCGTGATAATGAAACAAATCCCTCTTTGAAGAAATAATAAAAAATAATATCCGAAAACTGACCAATGTTTTTTGATGTTACAGAAATGTAATTTTGAAATATGATTTATTGTTTTAAATTTGACTTTATATTATAATTTTTATTTCTAGTAACAACAGTATCATATATTCTAGTTTTCCAAACATTTATTTTAGTATTCTTTTTAATAGTCTTTTAGTTTGGAATATCCATTTCATATACACTGAAAAATTTTAATTATATTGTTTAGCATAACTTTTTTTTCATTTTATATTACATATTTCAAAATATTTCTATTATGTAGTAATATATTCAGGTTCTTGAAGTATTTGAGGAGAACCCAAATGAAATTTTTTCCCAATATATTCAGAACCTGGGTCCAGTCACAATAGAACACAAAAGCGAAAAACATGGGTAAAATCATTCTAATGTCTCTTTCCCTTCACAGTAGTTGAGCCCCTTCCCAAAAAATCTATATCGATAACATACCCTCTAAAAATATGCACAATGCATCATGAAAACCAATCACAATAACCTTACCAATCATCTTCATTGAATATTATATACACCAAAGTGGTCTATGAGAACCCAAATCCATGGAATACCAAACTGAATCTCAGGACGCCCCAACACAATAAATCCAACTTCTAACACGCTTTCGCTTTTTGTACTCAATCTCAAAAAAGAATAGAACTATAATACCTAAATGCTACCTATAAAATCTAGAATAAATCTTCATTTTATCTTTTGGGTGTATAACCCCTTTCAAAGTCCCTGGTTGATCAAACATTTCTCTATAAATCCAGACACGAGATTTCATAATCAAGCAAGGGATACATCTTGCACTTCTACTGCCTATGTAAGAACAATGTATATAAATTGCCATTGTATCCTCTTTGATAATAATTTGGTGGAACTATTCATCCATTAAATTAAAGGGTTTATGTACACCATTATTAAGCCTACAACTATTAACTATGCATCCTTAACATCAGTTACAATAATAATACATTTTTTGCATAATTATTTGTTTACAGTGCTTGTATTTTCATTTTTCTATGTTATAATTATCATATGTGTCCATTACCTATTGTAGAATTTGTAAGTAGAATTTATTTGAGGAATTATCTAACATTTTTTATGTATACTTATAATAATATTATAACTACTTCATAACATATAACCATCTTGTTTTATTCACAACATGGGGCATGCCTATTTTTTAAAAAATAACATTTAAATTTGCAAGATTCAATATTATAACATGTTATAATAAGATTTGAGTAAGTACGTTCTGGGGTCAAATTCATATCTGATTTGATTTATCTTAAATGATTTTATAAATGAATTTTTTGGGATAAAAAAAACCATATTTTCCATTTTCATAGACTCGACATGAAATTTCCAAGAATATCATATTTTATATATTGATGAAATTATTTATTTTTTCTATAGGTCAATATGTTACACTAGTTTCATGTTGATGATTCACAATTATGTGTCTCATATTTGGATTCTATGACTTTAAAATTTATTTTTAAATAAAAATTTGTTAATGAATTTTTATTCATTATTCAATTTTTAGAAAAATCTACTTTCCAAAACAAGTTTGGGTTATCAGTGTTCTATAACTCAAATCTCAAGTGTTTGATGGGTTTTAAAATTTATTCTTCTAACATCGTAAAATGATATATTTTCATGAAGAGTTATAATTTATTATTCATGTGGTAATTTATTTTTTCAATGCACAACAAAAATTGAAATTTCACAGTGCTTTCTTTTTGAAACCTATAAATTACAGTGCTGAAATAATTCTACTCATTTTTCTGTCTATGCATGTGATGTTTATTCATATTCATCCTTTTGGATATTTATTTTTATAATTTTATTTATTTATCTTTATACATTTTTCATTCCTTTCATTGATTCCTCAATCATGTACACCCAATAAATTTTTTTCTTTAATAATTCTACTAATTTTTTCTACTTTGTCTGTTATGTCCCAATAATTTCTAGACCTGTATTCCATTTTTATATTCCTCTTATTTAATGTTTAATCATGTTCAACACTATTATAGATTACAATTTTTTTCAAAGTGGGATTATTTTATTGAAGATAACCATTTATTTATAGAATTGTGTGAATGAATAGGCAAAGTACCTTTTTGTCTAAAGAAAGATATCTGATACAAAAAACATAATCAATCTAGTATATGAATAACATGATTAGTTTAATTGTAAAAATTCATGATGAATAATTTAAGATATTTCCTAAAAATGTGTAATAGAAAATATACGGATGACAGGTACTGAATATAAAAACCATATGAACATATTAATATGAAATGTGTTAATGTTTTTCCTTGAAAAATAAAGTAATTGAAAAATAGATGGGAAAAACCAATTAATTCAAGTAAAAACACTTATCTTATATTGAGAAAGATCCCAATAAAATAAATATGATTGTATTTTTCAATATTTATTAATAATTTGTCCAACATAGTTGGAAATGGAAATGAAGATGTATGAAGATGATATGCATGAAATATTATTATTAGATAAATTGTGAAATATTATTTCAGTACTTGAAAATTCATATGAGGAAATAAAATAATTTATTTAAAATGAATTATTGAATTTTAAAGTCATGGTTAAATCATGTATGGGGATCTTTATACATTTTAGAGTAGGAAAGAAGAAGTTTTAATGATGACATTCAAAACTGACCCCGATTACCAAAAAAAACTCTATGGAGACCCACATTATTCCCAAAACCACTATATTTATATTTAAATATACATATTTAATGATTATGTATCATTATAAGTAATTAAATGTATGTTTTAATTCATAAATAACTAGAGTACATCCCATCATGAAAAATTAAAATAACTTATTTTAGAAGCAAATCATCCATGTTGAATAATGTTAAGTGGAATACCAAAAGTGGGATCTTAGAATAGAAAGACGTAAAAATTTTATTATTTATTATTAAATATGAAATTATGAATAGACCCAGTAATACTGTAGGATGAGGCACGATGATCAAATTTCTCTTCAGTTTTTTTGATTATGTTTATTCTTCTCAATAAGGGGTCGAGGTTATCAGAAAAAATAAAGAAGAAAAATCAACTCACACATGAATTTATTTTATATGTTCATTGAATTTTAGTTTAAATTTTTCATTTTATGATTTTTTAAATGACGAAAACTAAATAATATGAAGAATTATTTGGTATCAAATTATGAACATCTTATGGAAAATTTTGTATTCAAGATTAGTGACTCTAGTTTTCTACAATAGATTTACCCAAGTAGACATAGATTTGAAAACATTATTACTCATTTCAAGGTAAAGTATGGTTCCATTTCCCTCTCTTATGGAATTTAATAACTTTATCAAAATAGGGAGAATAAAGAAAATTTGTACAAAGAGGAAAAATGTTAACTATTGGATTTTTGAAAATGAGAAAGACATTACATTATTTATAACTTATTATATAATATAAATTAATGGGAGAATAATTTAATAATTTTATTGCCCTGTTGACATGAATTTTATGTGAAACAATTCATTGGTATTGATCATATACCTAAATGGGGAGATTGAAGTGGCCAATGGTTTGTGTAGTGTTTTTTTATTATGATTAAGTATCCCAATATGTACTTGTTGGTGTCGTAGGTGGTCAATGATTTTATACACAATAATAAAAATGAAAATGATTCCAAAACTTTGGTGGGTAAATTATATTAGGGTTTTTATCTTTGTATATATGTTTGTAAATATTCTAAGTAATAGAAATGAAAATAAAAAGATTGCTGAGATACTTATAATATGAAAGGATTATACTAAATTTGGTGTTGAATTATTGAAAATAGTTAATAATGAAGGTTAATGATCTAGATTCTAAATTATTGGTAGTAAATATTGTAGAACTATAGACAAGGAAGGTGTAAAATATGATTAAAATATTTTAATAATTGAATGTTTAATTTGTAGAGAAAAAATTACTAGATTATTTATTATCAAAATTATTTTAATTGGTGAATAACATAACATCGATGATGGTAAGATGGAATTATGGTTAATGTTATAATTTTGAGGTAGTGGTAATATATTTAAATTCTAAAAGTTGAGGATTTAAATTCATTTATGTCCCTATAAAATATTATAAAGTGTTTTAGTATTTTTTGGATAATTTAAAAAAAATTAAAGCAGTTCTGATACTATTTAGAGATATTGAGATGGCCCTGAGATATCTTTTAGAGGTGTTAATTTAAAAAGAAGAATTTTTCAAAGAAAATTGATAATTATGAAGTTCAAATAATACATAATATTTTTTCCAACCTCATATTGAAAATTCATAATTATAAATATCTTAGAAAGTTGATGCTAAATAAGATGCATTGATATGTAAGAATATTTATAAGGAAAAATTTTGTTTTATCAATGAATTAGTGAATATTTATGACGAATATATGAGTCCAAGAAGAAAAATTGAAAAAGAACTACCATATTATGTTTTATTGTTTTTTGTGGACTCTGTTTTTTATACATAAGAATTTTGGGAAAGAATAATTAAAATGAAAAATATTCAATAATTTGATATTGAATATAGCATTACAAATACTCACAGTACATATATGTAATACATTGTTCATATTATTTGATAGTAATTTTTTAGAAAAAAAAGATATTTCTGATGACTAAAAACTAGGTTTCAAGAATTAAATTTATGAAGATTGAGTTCATATCATATTTTGTAGAAGCTATTATCTAAGGATTAAAATATTCTTATTCGTTTTCAATCCATGGGGAAATATTTTATTTGTAAAATACTAATTAAATATATAAAAGCAGATTAATATTTTATTAATTTTATATACAATTTTTTTTAATTTGAAAATAAATTTTAGTGATCAGAGATGAAGAAATAAGTCAGATGTTTCTTTTTCTTAACTTCACATATTAAAACATCAAAAAATTCATTTTTATTTAAGTTGGGGATTATAATATAAATAAAAGATGTATTATGAGTAATATATATTCAAGATAATGTATATAATGTTTTTTTAGAAGCACACACATCGGGAAGAGATAAACCACACTAAAATAGTGAATGTTGTTTTCTTTTTATATGAAAATAAAAAAGGTTTATTTTGGGATGATGTGGAAGTTTTTTTTATGAATAATATCATAAATTATTATTCAATAAAATAATGGTTTTTTCTATTTAGATAAAATGAGAAGAAAGAGAAATATGGGAATTTTTATAAATACTCTAAGACAAAACGTTGAGGTAAATGAGATATTTGTGATTGTGGGGGAAACCCTCTTGTTTCCCTTGAGAAAAAGTAATAGGATATTGGGAGAACACTAAAGAGGTTTGATTGAGAGAAAAAATATGAAGTCTTATAGCCCCAAGAATAAAGGTTATTTTTAATAATAATTTTTAGAAAATATATTATTGTTATCTATATATAAAATTTGATATTAAGGCGATAAATAGCATGTGTGTGTGTGTGTGGAGAACAAATTACTTTTGGATAGATCGAGTGAAGATATTAGTGATATGTTGAGGAGATTACATTATTGTATTTTAAAAGAACATATTATCTTGGTATTGAAGAAGTATAATTTGATGACAATAATATGTTGATCATATCAATTTTATTGAAGTAAAAGAAAGAGAAGAGGAAGACCATTTATACTCTATATGATAGATGTATGATAAATGAAAAATAACAAGGGGTTTTAGAGGGACTAAAACTAATCATGCTATATATTAATAGGGGGCAAGGCTTTCAGTTTAGGGATATGATATACTACTAAAATCAAAGGAGAACATGTTGAGAGATTTCACTGATACAATTTTAATATTGATCTTGAAAATATGATTTCATGTAGAGAATTAGTTTCATAATGATATTCTTATAGATTCAAAAGAAAATGATAACAATATTTATGGAAAGAAATTATGTGTTTTTTATTCAGTTGCATTTTATGTGAAGTTTTGATCATATATAAATAAGTTTGAATGGGGTACAAAAGAAGACTGGTGGATCATGTATAAACAAAGACATCATTCCTTTTAGGAATATAGGTATACCTTTATAATATTGTGATTTGGATTTTGGTAGTTTAAACCTCATAATGGTTTTGGATGATACCAACCCTCTAGTAAAGTGTAAGGTAAACACTTGGGTATAGGATTATAACATCCCAAACTAACTGAAATTTATGATATGATTATTTTTATAAAATCATTAACCCAAACACAAAAATCACAATAATGATTAGTTTTCCCATGATGGTGTCCAACCGTGTAAGATTATCATGTTTTGATATTTACATATATTCTAAATTTCATAACTATGTTTCTTATTTGTTATATTCAATAGAAAATGTTATCTAAAATTACAAGAGAGGTCCATAAAATAAAAGGGAGAAAAAATATCGATATGAATTTAATTACTAAGAAAATATTAATCAAAATTCATTCACCCCTTGAAGTATGCATGGATATATTGAACATATCATAATTGAATATAATTGAAACAAATTCTTAATGTATAAAAATCTTATGGATGGTATCCTATGGAGGTTTACAAAGAAAAATTCTATTTTTCTGAGAAACCCCAAAAATAGTATAGAGATTTGGTTATTATTTATCATGTGAATATATATATATATTTATGAGGATCATAGTGTTTTTTCTTAAGGAATTAGAGGAATTAGATACTAGAATACTATAAGAATTATATTCCCCACTTATATGCATAATATGATTGAGTATGATAATGACTTCGTGAGACTGGAGGTTTCTTTAAGGATTAACCATGTTAAGGTAATTTATTTTTTACATTTGATGATATGTTCTAAAAATTATATTAAATTCATTATTAGTTTCCAAGATATTCTAAATACATTGAGAATAGATGAAATACACCTGTGATGTCTATGTTTTTCTACTATGTTGATAGTAATAGAGGGTAAAAGATTAAATAACTAGAAGAATAGCTGTTTGGAGAGTACACATGTTTTTATATAATTATTTTGTCATGGTTATTGAAAATTAATGGATTTATTATGAATTATGGAGCAATGATTATATAAGATGAAATTGTGTGGGATATATGCAGTGTATTGGAAACTTCATGTATTTTCCATTTCGAGTATCGATGTTATTGAAATCAATTCATTGGTTTTTACGGATATATTATACAAATAGAATACTTTAAAAATTATATAAGAATACATGAGTTCAATATAAAGGGAATAATTGATAAATAGGCTGTTTTAATTCAAGTGATAAATCAAATTATTTTTACATAAATAATTAAGAAGAAAAGAATATTTCCAATCAAGATGGATCACTTTTCTGGATGTGTATAACAATATTATTTCTCTTACATAATAAGATAAGTTATATATTGACAACGAATTGTTATAAGAAAAATGAGATAATGAATTCATAAAACATAGTTGATATTTCTTTAGATTATATGAAATATTTTGAGGATAAGTAAAGGATAATTTTTTATCTAATTGTCTGTAAAATATGAGTTAATAGGTTACTTCCACCCATAAATCATTTATTTTTTGTAATAAATTAATCTTTCCATAGAAAAATTCTTCAATTTCATAAAATACCAGACACGTTATGGAAATAATAAAATATTTGTAAATATTTATTTCAATAGTAAATTAGAGTTATTTTATAAATAAAAATTTATTAGTGCATCTTTTAATGAAATTATTAAGAGATGTACTAGCTTAGAGGCTAGATGGATTTTTTTAAACCTATAGAAGTTCAAAGTTAAAAAATAAATTATTATATTAGTCTAAATTAATTTTATTTTTGCTTTCTATCCCCAAGAATATTGAGTTTGTATTCATAAAATAAATGTAAATAGTTCTATTTAGTTTCCCTGAAAATGTGAATACCACAATTTCCTATAAAAAATAAATGAGTAAAAATTCATATTTAATTCCACATAATATCGTAAAATAATTTTAGTGTACGCTTGTGAAGAGAAATTTAAAGGGTTATATTCTGTTTATATAACATAATGAATTTCACATTATCCAAAAAGTGTTTTGAATGTGATTTTAAGTAATAATGTAAATAGTAACATTACCTTCAAGGTAAAAGTTTGTAGGAAAGGGTTTAAAGGATTATTATATTAAACATAAAAAAATTCTATATAGATAAAATAAACTGTTAATATCATAACATTTGATGATTTAATTTTTAGATGTTTGAACATGTTCAATGAGTTTAACATTAAGAATATGATTCCTAAATCTCATCATTATTTAATTTTTTTTTATTCACAGTTGTTAATCACTAAAGAGTTTAGTAGGAGGGTATTACATGATGGTCAAATATATATGTGTTAAAACCCATATATATAATGTTTTAAAAACATTAAAAAGTGATGTAAACCTAAAGGTGATATGGAAGTCCATCATATATGATATATTAGAGTAGTTATTATGTTAGGAAGTATTATGTATTCATAAAATATTTTATGTAATAATATAAATAATAATAATGGTAATATTCAAATTATTTTTTTATGTTGGCTGCATATATGTATATATAGATATATATTTTGTGAAATGAAAAGAAAATTATCCTCCCAAAGAAAAACATTGGGATATCCCTAACTGAATTTCATTAGAGAGTATTATACGTTATAATGAAATGTTAAGGTTAGAGTGGGTAGGAATATTTTATTAAGATATGGAATATGATCATGGAGGAATATTTTTTTGTGTCCTAGACGACCCACTAAGTATACTATATTGAGTTTCATACATAATAAATTTCATATAATAGGGTTAGATAGATAATATTTTGAGTCCATGGTAAATATGGTTTGTGATATTCCTAATATGAGAACCCTCACACTTTTATTAATTTCTTAAAAACAAATTAAATCATACATAATTTGGGTTTCTTAGGAATGTTTTTATCATGTCATCGTCTGTTACATAACCAAGGATTAATTTTTACAATATCATGGAATTTATGACATTTGGTCCCTAAATTGAGATAGACTAGGGATTTTGAGGGCACACATTGATAATTTATATATTTTAATTATTTTTCTAGATGATGGAAATTTTATTTGATCAACCACAAAGGTGAATGGAATTTCATGTATTCATCAAATATGATAGTCTATTCTCAAAGAGATGAGAACATATAGGTAAGCTATATGGTATTGACTTACTCTGTTTCCCATGATCACGTGATTTCATAGATAAAGTAAACCTATGAGATTGTATTCTATCATTTTATGTAACTAGTTGAAGATTTAATAAGTTAGTTTAATGGATAAAGTGCTCGACGTCCATATTTCAAGGAATATTCCATGAAACTATCTTTGAAGGTTGGTGTAGATGATTGATAATCATTATCATTCATATGATTATTCCACGATTAAAATCCATTTAATAGTTGTTTCATGATTATTAATGTGTCATAGTATATTATTAAAAATTTAGTTGCATGAGTTGGTTATACATTTTACTCATAATTTATAACACATGAGTAAATGTGTGAGCACCCAAGGAGTATCTGTGAGGGTTTTTAGTAAAGGAATTAGTTTCATTCAATGAATGTATAAGATATTCTGAAATCATATCGAAATTCTCAGCTAATACTTACTTCTTCCCAAATATTTCTTCTCCATTACTTTTTAAATAGTGAGTTATTGTCCTGACATGGTGAGAATGATTATCCCACTTTCATAGTGAAAGATTAATCTTAAATCAAGGATAAACTCTAGAGGGAATAATATTTAGATTATTAATTGGAGATCATCATTTAGAAAAAAGTAATATGATGTGGTGGCTATGATGGTTAAAGTTACATTGGATAGTATGTTCTTGATTTCTAATTATGGAATGATTTAATTTATCTTTCATGGGGTTATAGGTTTTTGTTTACAAATCGCTTTTTGCCTCTATAAAGATCTATTATATCATTATGGAACCTGAAAAATGTTTAAAAAAGAACTTTTTATATGATCTAAACTTTTCTATTCTCTACATTAATTAGTTGAAGCTCAAAGACTTAAATGTTCTACTATAATGGATAACAAAAAAGAAATTATGACTATTTTAATATCACCTCACATAAATGAAAAAAATAATGGTACTTAGAAGTGAAAATTATTATCTCATTAATGAATGAATACAAGAGAAATTGGTCATATCATTATGTGAAAACTATAGCCACATGCCCAAGGACTCTGGGAATAACCTATACATATGAACCATCCTATTTAAGTGTTATTATCATGGAATTACCCACTACATCTATTTCCATGGGAATGTCCCATGGAATTAGTCCATGAGGGTGTTGGTGTGGAAGTGGACTACCTAACCCCATGGGTAGTTACCATGGTGATAAATCTTGTAAAATTTTAATATTTTTCACAAAAAATATTTTTTTAGATACATAATAGTTATTTTATAAATATATTTACAATTTAATAGTAAAAAATTGAAAATATATTCTAAAAAAATTATATGTATTTTTTAATATTTTTAATATATTTAAAATATCATGAAGTATTTAATATTCAAAAACATGTTCATGTTTTATGGTCATTGTCCATCTTGACCACGGTGGTAGGAATTCTAGTGTGACCTTATAAACATAGGCCACATCGCCCTAGGTTGTATCCCTATAGTTAATATCCTCAATGCTATATGACACATGGACTACGGTTGTAGGTCATTATGTGTGTCCATATGATCATGGACTATGCAATCCATGGAGATAGGCCCCTTACCACATGGTCTTATCGATCAGTCCATATTTCCCATTTCTATAGGTCCACGTGAGAGGGGCCTATCACAATGGGATTCATAGACCATTTATATGATGAATTTTCTATATAATTAAGGATGGATCTTTATTGATATTTTTTTGTGGTCCATGTCACCCACAGAGATATTCATTTCCATCATGGACCTCTTTCCATGATAGATGTGTCTTATAACACTTGGTTCATTAAAAATACCCTATGAATACATGCCATTCATATTTTTGGGACATATTCTAATTTAATACATCATTTTTACTGACAATGGTTATATAACCATCATCGTAGGTAAATCTTCTAGTATTGAATTTTGGTTTTAAAGGTTATATAAAAGTGGTGAAATATTTAAATGTATATGTTGGTGAGTCAAAACATTTATGTTTTGATGAATAGGATGAATATGATCTTAATTAAAATGATATAACTTTTTATATGATTAATAACATGAGGATTTTAATATTTTTTCTTAATATTCAACCACTTATGATTTTAGGGAAATGATTATATTTAAAAATAAGGTATAAAAATATATGAAACAATTGAGATATAATAATTTAAAATAAAATTTTGGAACTTCTCAAACATTTGATTGGTTAATAATAACACTAATGAATATAAGATGTTCTCATATTGTAAAAAAATATTTTTACATTGGGTGATATAGTGCTAAAATGTGATTATGTTTTAAAATTGTTTAGAGATCTTCCAACTATATGGATTGAAGATTATTTTCCCATCGGATTGTATAACCCTATTAATGATTTAAAAATGGAATTTTTATTAATAAAATCTTTATTTATAAAGTCATGATTTGGTAAAGGGATGATGGACATTAATTAATTGTAATTGATAGTTCTTTTCTTAATTTTAATTCACCAAGGGATGAGAAGAATGAAAAACATTATGATTTATCTGGTGATGTTTATTTTAGTAGTTACAATTTTGGAGATTAATTACCTAATAAGTATAGAAGATTTCATATTTTCAATATGTGTTGAAAGGGTTTTAGAATAAATTTTACAGAGATAAATAAAAATGTTAGAAATTTAAAACTATTTAGTTGATTTAAATATAAAATATATATATATCAAGATTGATTTACCAAGACATAAAGAGAATAATAAATAAAAAAACCAGTAAAAAGGATTAAAAATATTAATGAAATAAATAAATGAATGATTATTAATTCCATTCTGAGAATTATACTACATAATATCATTTTTACTGTAATTATTAGTGATCAAATGAACAAGTTAATAAGTGTTTTATCACTTATAATGAAGAGGTGCAATAATTTCCCCACCTATACACATATTTGATGATTTTTATCATGATATTAATAAATAGAATTATTCTATTCATGAATATAAATATGATTCATCAATTAAATATCATAAACATCTTTAAACCTTCTATGATTGTATTATATAGGAATGGAATGATTAATCTAATAATTGTTTAGAGTTGATACAAAACTCTGATAATTTTAATCCTTTTATGTAATGAATGATAAAAGAACTAATGAATTTTTATTTAATTTTATTGCATTAATTTTATATTCTAGAATGTATACTCAGGGGTTGGAATACCAAACTAAGCTCCTTGAAATTCAAAAATATTATAAATGTAAATATGTAATTTTAAATAATAAATAAATGTAAAATCTTTTGAAAATTTATTTTTTTCTTGTCTCCATTAAATAATTAAATTAACTGAAAAAATCATACACCAATTGGGCCAAGAGTATGTAAGTTGTTCCATGCCTATCCCTACTCTAACTGGATAGGGGTTTGTGATAAACACCTATTAGGAATATCATATGTTATATGAGAAATTTTCCTATATCGACCTGCAACAGAATAATATCTCGAATGTATAAATATAATATGGGAAAAAGGACCATATATATATATATATATATAAGAATCTAAAATCTATATAAGATATTCTTAAGACAACAAGTACAAGAAATCTGTAACATTTTAATATACTAAAAAATATATACAACTAAAACCCTCCAAACCTGATAGCACAAGACTCTAGAGTGCTAGTTTGATCTATATACACTCCTTAATCAATCTCCATCCACAATGTACACCGCCACAATCACAAACCACCATTCTCCACCATATATTTCTTTTAATTGAAAGGCATCAAATTTTAACAAGCCAAACTAGCTCTACATACAACATGAACATATATGAACCCTTTATCTTCTTTATAGATAAATGATGTGTGGGAATAAATCCTATAAAAAAGTAAGTTCAAAAAAAATTATTTTTACACCCCCAAAATATCGATGGAAAGATAAGAACCATGTCATATTGAACCCTAGTATAAGAAGGTAATATATATTAATACATGGAATGATCCACATATTCTCAACCACTACATTTCACTTGGATAGAAGTAATTACCAATCATCTCAGCTCCAATAATCGATGATTTTATCTCAAGGGAAAATAAAGATTTCTAGAGAAATAAAAATCCAATAGAGTATGATGTCAATAAACCTATTATAAATTTTGTCTCTAAGGAAACAAAGTGTTGTTTTTAGACCACCAATTTAAAATAATCTAATATTCTCAACCCCTCCAATATCATGATCACCACTATATACTATATAGGAGGAATCCCTATTGCCTGATGCATGTGTGGTAGTTGAGGGGGTACCACACATCACTATAGAGTCCCAAAATTTTCCTACAATACTATTACATAATTTTAATGATAAAAATCATAATAGTATTACACATATAGGATTCAAAGATTTAGTTTCTTGGGAAAACTAGGACCATACATAACAATTACAACATCGGGCATAAACTCTTTTGTTCATTTCTTCTTCTCTAGCTTCTTATTGGCACTTGACCTATCCTTGGTACATGTATCAACCTAAAAATATACATAAAAAGGGGTGATATAGAAGTCCAAAAAGAGGATATATAAGAAAAATAAATCATGGGGTTAGCATATTCATACCATAGGCAAAGAATCATGAAAATTAGAGGAAGCATTAATAAGAGACATGAAATGTGGCAATGCATAAAAATGAAACATCATGTCTTAGTGGGTAACTACCACACATGCTTGTGAACAAAGTTAGAATCTTGTTCAAACATCATTTCACATTTACTCATGATATTCATCACTTTAACCAATGCATTAGATCACTGTTTATTTCCGGGCGCACCTGACACAATTAAATATTCATATTGCGCTATATAATTTCGGGCACACCTGTCACATCATAACATTATCATTTATCATGCATGACACAATGAAAATATAACATAGATGAAAATAAATAACCCATGAAAAGGAATGGGTTTCATCTCATAATAAAACATTCATAAACGTTGGGTTCCCAAAAGAAAGAGGGAATACCATACTTGATACAAGAACCGTCAATCTTGAATGAGAAGTAAAAGGTGTGTTCTTGAAAGAAGAGTTCTTTTGGAAAACATTTAGTTTGTCATAAATGCTAGTGAAAAACATGCATGTCCCAAAAAATTAAATAAAATGATTAAAAAAATATTTTTACGGAGTAACCATATAAAAAAGGATTGAAAGAGGGAGAACCCGGAGGATGAAAGTTGGGTTTGAGAATTTCCCCTTACTTTGTATCTGAAGGATTATTTCACTTTAATGTCCTGTATAATGACATTATATTCATTAATTAGATATTAAAGAACCTTGTATACATTAATAGGGGTAATTTTGGTTTAATTATTTTTTTATGTTCCTTTTGATGAGTTATAGAGTTTAAAAACATTGTTCGGGAATGTTCATTTTTATGGTTTTCTTGAGAGTTTCACATGTATTCATGAATTGACGTTTGTGTAAAACATGGGTAAAAATCCAGAACATACATTAAATTTTATTAATGATATTAAATAATTTAAAATTATATTAATATTAATTACATTTTATACCATGTGGATGAATCATTAAATAGAAATTTAATGATGATCGTTTGGGTTAATTTGAGCAGGTTTTTTGACCACAACGAACCTGTTTTGTTTACTCACCTAGAAATATGTACATAAGTTAGTTCCAGAACTTAAAATAGGACATAATAAATATATAATATTCTGTTAGAACCATAAAAATGGTTTCATTTCCATATATATAGGTAGAAATGGAAAAAATAAAACATGTCATTCTTGAAGGTGATAGATTAACACCTTTCGAACAACCTTTTCTTTTAAAAAATAAAAGGAAGAGGAGAAGGGGTTTGGATGGTATAATATCCCATTAGTATCATAACATTCCATTATATGTATGATACTGGAGTTACCATACCATTTTTACAAATATAGGTTGGGATAGAATAAGAAAAGGACTTGAAATTGAAAGGGAATTAAAGGAATGAGGAAGAGAAATTACCTCTTGAATCCTCCTCTTGATATCCTTTTTAAGGGGCCTAAGCATGGTCTTCTGATGAGACCCAAAGATCTTGGAAATGGGGGAGAGGATAGGGAAGATTATTGGTCAGACTTTAGACAATGATTGAATCTTGAGAGGTGTGGTTTTGAAATGGGAGGGGGAGGGTTTATTTATACCTGAGGGGGGAGGTGTTTTTAGAATAAAATATTAAATAAAATAATATATCAGAAGTTAGACTTGTAATAGTAGTTTTTTGACATTATAAATCATATATTAATATATTAAAATTAGTTTTTGTCTTTAATTCATCTTTATAATTCTAATTTATTAATTTATTAAAAGGAAAGTGAAAGAAGGAGAAAATGATAATTTAAGAAATCACCTTTACACTTTACGCTTTGGAAAGTTCTTTTTAGGTTTAGAAATTGAGTTTATTGTATTTGAAGGAACCATTTATGAAATTTAAAATAATTTGGCCGAACCTAAAGTTATATAATGTTTATGTCATGATTACATCATTAATGATGCAATTTCGAATACACCGGGTTGGTAAAAAAATACTATATTTTTACTATTCACATGAAAATTGAAGTATTTCAGAAAAATCCCAAAATTTTACCCTAACAATTTTTTGAAATGTAGAATAAAAAATGAAGTCCATTTTTCAAAAATAATTTTTTAAATATGATTAATCTAATATTTAATTAAAATCATAATTTACTTGAAAAATACAGTTTTTAAAACTAAAACTTATTTTATAATGCTTTCAAAAATTACACTGGGTCTTATAAAATTATCTAAAAACTAGAAGACATGGATTTATATATTTATGGACACATTTTAAGAAGATAAAATTTCTTTTAAATTAATTAATTAATTATAATTAACCATTTATGACTTACAAATATACCAAAACTTTTACTATATTTAAATTGTCACTTTCTAAGATGCCTAAATTTCATTTAATTATTCATGGGTAAAGTTACTCGTATTTGGGATATTTAAAATTCATAAGGGTCTTACTAATATTCTTAAGGGTAGGTTACGATTCATAGGGGTAGGTTACTATTCACCTAAAATTATGTTTTTCTTATTGGACCCCAAAAATCATCTTGAACACAACCATGTATGTCAGATTTTCAAAATTCTAAACACAAAAGTGGCAAACTTATGTTTAAAGGTCACTTAGCACTTATTAGTTCATTATGTTGTGTTTTCATGTGATTCTATGACATATTTTTAAGAAGGTAATTTCCATTGAAATAATTTGGGCCGTTACATTCTTCCCCCATATGAAATTTCGCCGTCGAAATTTCACTTTACAGAAATAGGTGGGGGTACTTCTCCTTCATCGCCTCCTCAGGTTCCCAAGTAGCTTCTTCAAAATTATGGTTCCTCCACAACACTTTGAAAATGTGGGTTTTTTTTGCGTAGAACCTTATCTCTTCGGTCCATAATTTCTACTGGCTGCTCCTCATAAGAGAGATCATATTCCACATATACCACCTCTAAGTTTTGTATATGTGAGGGATCAGGTATATACTTCCTTAGGAGTGACACGTGAAAAGTATCATGAACTTGAGCCATATTCGGTGGAAGTGAAAGTCGATAGGCCACAACTCTTATACGGCCAATGATTTAAAAAGGGAAAATGTACCTTGGACTTAACATTAATTTCTTCCACAATCGCATGACTCTCTTCCATGGTGATATTCGAAGGAAGACTTTATCTCCAACGTCCAACTCCAAATCCCTTCGACGGTTGTCAGCATAGCTCTTTTTCCGACTTTGAGCAGCTTTGATGTGTTTTTGGATGACTTCAACCTTCTCTGTCTTATCTTCCACAATATTGGGTCAAGGTAGCTTTCTTTCTCCAACTTCATCCCAACAGGTTGGAGTTCAACATCGCTTTCCATACAGAGCTTCATATAGAACCATCTGAATACTCGAGTGGAAGCTATTGTTGAATGAGAACTCAACCAATGGGAGATGCTGATCCCATCCACCTTTGAATTATATAGATAAGTATCTTAACATATCTTCCAGAATCTAAATAGTCCTTTCATATTGGCCATCAGTTTGGGGATGATAGGTCGTGTTGAAATTTATTTCAGTACTTAAAGCATGTTGAAGTCTCCTCCAAAATTTAGATGTGATCCTTGGATCACGGTCAGAGAAAATTGAGAGTGCAACACCATGCTGTCTCACTACTTCCTTCACATATATCCTTGCAATTTTCTCAAGCGAAAGATCTTCTCGAATAGCGATAAAATGGGTAGTCTTGGTGAGTCGATCAACCATAACCCATATTGCATTGTTTCCCTTCGACGTCTTCAGGAGACCTGTGACAAAATCCATAGTAACATTTTCCCATTTCCACATGGGTATAGGCAATGGATGCATCATCCCTTTGGACTTTTTTCATTCTTCTTTAACTTGCTGACATATCATGCACCTCGATATATATTCTTAAAATATCATTCTTCATGTTATCCCACCAGAAGTGTTCTCGGAGATCACGATACATCTTGGTGCTACCAGGATGGATAGAGAATGTTGAGCTATGTGCATTATCAAATAACTCCTTCTTTATTCTGGGTGATGAAGGCACAAAAAGACGCATTCCAAACCAAATCACACCATCATCGTCGATACGGAACTCATGCAGCTTCCCTTCCATTATTGCGTTCACCCCCTTTTGTATCTCCACATCATGCATTTGTGCTTCCTTAATATTCTCTTATATGGAGGGTTGTGCAATCATTTGGGCAAGGTAGGATGTATTCCCTGCCCTTATTATTTCAAAATACTTGCTTTATGTATCCATAAAGATAAGGTCTTTCTCAATCCATAACATGGATAGAGTAGCAGGTTCTTTTCTGCTTAGAGCATCGGCTACCTTGTTCTCCTTTCCAGGATTGTAGTGAATAGATAAATCGTAATCCTTGATTATCTCTAACCATCTCCTTTGACGCATGTTAAGCTCATTTTGTATGAAAATAAAATTTATTCTCTTGGGGTCGGTGTATATGTCACACTTCTCACCGTAAAGGTAGTGACGCCAGATTTTCAAGGAAAAAATCATGGCTGCCAGCTCTAGATCATGCGTCGGGTAGTTCTGCTCAAGGATCTTTAACTTTCATGAGGCATAGGCTATCACATTATCATTTTTCATTAGTACGCAACACAAGCCTTTCTTTGAAGCATCACTGTATATCTGAAAACTTTTTCCAGTTTTTGGTAGTGTGAGTACAGGTGTAGTGATCAGCCTTCTCTTTAGCTCCTTGAAGCTTCCCTAACATTCATCCATCAAGACATACTTTACCCATTTCCTTGTTAACTTAGTTAGCAGGCTTGACAATCATGAGAATTTTCTCACAAAATGTCAGTAGTACCAAGATAATCCAAGAAAACTATGGATTTATGTGACACTAGAGGGCCTGGTCCATTCCTCAATTGCATTTGTTTTTGAAGGATCTACAAAAATTCCTTCACTTGGGATAACATGTCCCAAGAACGTGACTTGCTTTATCCAAATTTCACACTTTCTTAACATGGCATACAACTTCTCATTTATCAATGTCTCCAACACATGCCTCAGATGTTCTTCATGTCCCTCCTTGCTCTTGTAGTAGATGAGAATATCATCGATAAACACTACCACAAATTTGTCGAGGTAATGTTTAATGAATCTATTCATCAAATCCATAAATATTGAAGGGGTATTATTAAGTCCGAAGGGAATCACTAGAAACTCATAGTGCTCATACCATGTATGGAAGTCAGTCTTCTGAATATCCTCCTTCTTCACCTTTAGATGATGATATCCAGAATGAAGATCCAACTTTGAGAAGTATTGAGCTCCTCTTAACTGATCGTACAAGTCATCAATCCTTGGAAGAGGATACTTGTTATTTATGAGGATCTTGTCGAGTTCTCGATAGTCTATACACAGCCGCATTGTTCCATCATTCTTCTTCACAAAGATCACTGGCGCATCCCATGTTGATTAACTAGGGCACGTGAACCCTTTACCCAGATACTCTTGTAGCTGCTTCTTTAACTCCTCCAGTTCAATAGGATCCATCCTATAGGGACACTTTGATATAGTAGTAGCTCTGGGTATGAGTTCTATTGATAAAAGTAACTCAAAATCCGTGGGAATTCCGGGTAACACTTCAAGAAATAAATCACTGTATTCCCTCACATTGGGCATTTCAGCAAGGTGGCACCATCCTTTGACTCAACCATTTGGGTGAGGTATGATTCTTCATAAGGAATCAACACCCACACCACTGAAGGATTTTTCAAAGGATATTCACGATCTTCCATGAATTTTAAGAGGATCATGGGATGGTTCGGAATATGAAAAGATATTTCCTTTTCCTGACAGTTGATATGTCCTCTATATAAGGAGAGCCAATCCATTCCCATTATAGCATCGAATTATACCAAGGGAATTATTACGAGATTCGCTAGAAAATTCTTCCCATATACTCCAAAATGAGAAGAGTCAAACACTTGAGTTTCAATGATTGCACCACTTTGTGTTTTTATAGATATATCTAATTCAAGGTTGTGGGGATTCGATTCTACAGTTCTAGCAAACTTACAAGATATAAAGGAACGCTTAGAACAATAATCAAATACGACTTTTTGCATTCTTGAGTGAATAGGAAGTGTACCTTGTACGACATCATTATCTTACTCCACTTCCGCAGTAGTGATGGAATAATCCTTCCCTTGTTCCTTGGGCTTTGGTGGATGTTGACGCTGATTACCCTTGAGAACTCAAGGTTTAGTGCACTCGATTTCATAGTGCCCTGGCTCCCTACAGTTGTAGAATTGAACCATGAATGGTTCTCTCCTTTCTTCTACCACATTCTCCTTCCTTTTTATGTCTTTTTGACACTCTTGACCAAGGTGTCCTTTCCCACACATGAAGCATTTCGTCGTCCCTTTGAGGCAGTTCCCATGGTGTAACTTCCCACATTTCTAGCATGCGCGTCATTGATTTTTCTTCCCACCTTTGTCATTAGATCCACTGGATTGAAACTCCATATTTCATTTCTTATAACCATAGCCATGAGACCATTCTCCAAACTCCATCTCCACTTTGAGAGCACACCGAAAATCTTCTTCATAACTCTCCATGTTTCGAATTTCAAGATCCTTTTTAAGGTTTGGTTTTAATCCACTAAAGAATCTATCAATTTTTCTATCATTGTTGATAAAAAAACCTGAAGTGTACCTTTCAAGACTTGTGAAATTTTTGTCGTAGGTTGTGAAAGATTCTCCTTTTTTTCTTGAGCTCTATGAATTATCTCTCCAAATTTGTACAAAGAGTTCGTGGGAAATACTTATTAAGAAACATGATCTTAAAGTCTTCCCATTCCATCTCTTCAATTTCCTCCCTCATATTGGTTTTCATAATCAAATCCCACCATTTATCAACCTCTCCATCAAGATGATAAACAACTAGTATCACCTTCTCCTTCTTAAAATAGTGAAGTACAGAAAAGATCTTCTCTATGGAGTTGACCCACTATTCTGAAACTAGTGGATCAGAAGATCCACTAAAAATCGGTGGTCGTTGCCGCATAAAACAATTGATATCCAGTTTCCCTATCCTTGGTGAAGGAGGACATTCCCCATTATTATGGTTATTTTTCATAAACTAAGATAATTGGATTAGCATCACCATGATGTTTTGAACTCCACCTCCCAAATTATAGGGGATGTCGTTCGGGCAAACGTTGCATTGGCCCTCGCACGAGTTGTTGGCCTAGTTTCTCCTGGTTCCCACCATTTTCTAAAATTGAAAAGGTTAGGACAAAAAATAAGTCAACAATTCATTAATATCTTATTCATTTAAACAATGTATAACATATGGGATACCTATGTAAAGATTCTTGTGTTCATATTTTTACTTAGAATCATGGTAGTTTTGTTTTCTCTAGGGTTCACTAATCCTAATTACAAAATTAACTAAACCTTCTATATGATACCAATTGTAGAGACCCTGCCTTTTCCTATATTACTATTAAATCATTTTAAAGTTAAAAAACATAATAGTATTACAAATATAGGATCCAATAGTTTAGTGTCTTGGGAAAACTAGGACCATACATAATAATTACAACATCGAGCATAAACCGTTTTGTTCATTTCTTCTTCTCTATATTCTTATTGTCAGTTGACCCCTTTTTAGTACATGTTGAAACCTAAGGATATACATCAAAAGGGGTGAGCTAGAAGCCCATTAAGAGGATAGATAAGAACCATATAGCATGGGGGAGCATATTCATATCATAGGCAAAGAATCGTGAACATGAGGGGAAGCATTAATAAGAGACTTGAAATGTGGCAATGCATAAAAATGAAACATCATGTCTTAGTGGTTAACTACCAAACAGGCTTGTGAAAAAAGCTATAATCTTTTACACACACCATTTAACATTTACTCATGATATTAATCACTTTAACGAATGTACTGGAGGACTTTATAATTTTGGGTGCACCTGTCAAATTTAAACATTCATATTGCGCTATATAATTCCAGGCGCACCCGTCACATCATAACATTATCATTTATCATGCATGCCAAAATGAACATAAAAAATAGATTAAAATAACTAACCCATGAAAAGAAATGGGTTTAATCTCATAATAACACATTCATAAACTTTGGGTTCCCAAAATAATGAGGGAATAACATACTTGATACAAGAACCATCAATCTTAAATGAGAAGTAAAAGGCGTGTTCTTGAAAGAAGAGTTCTTTTGGAAAAAATTTAATTTGCCATAAATGATAGTGAGAAACATGTATATGCTATAAAATGAAAGACAATGATGAAAAAAATATTTTTATGGAGTAACCATATCAAAAAGGAGTGAAAGAGGGAGAACCCGGAGGATGAAAGTTGGGTTCGAGAATTTCCCCTTACCTTGTATCTGGACGCTTCCTTCACTTTAATGTTCTATATAATGACATTATATTCATTAATTAGAAATTACAGAACCTTTTATACATTAATAAGGGTAATTCTGGTTTCATTATGTTATTTTATGTGCCTTTTTATGAGTTATATAGTTTAAAAACATTGTTCGGGAATGTTCATTTATATGGTTTTCTTGAGAGTTTCACATGTATTCATGAATTGAAGTTTGTGTAGAACATGGGTAAACATCCCGAACATACATTACATGTTATTAATGATGTCATAGAATTTAAAATTATTTTAATATGAATTACATTTTATACCATGTGGATGAATCATTAGATAGGAATTTAATGATGATCGTTTGGGTTAATTTGGGCGGGTTTTCAACCACAATCAACTTGTTTTGTTTACTCATCTAGACATATGTAGATAAGTTAGTTCCAGAACATAAAATAGGATATAATACATATATAATATTCTAGTTCAACCATAAAAATGGTTTCATGACCATATCTGTAGATAGAAACGGAAAAAGAAAACATCTCATTCTTGAAGGTGATAGATTAACACCTTACGAACAACCTTTTCTTTTGAAAAATAAAAGGAAGACGAGAAGGGGGTTGGATGGTTTAATATCCCATTAGTAACATAATATTACATTATAGGTATGATAATAGAGTTACCATACAATTTAGACAAATATAGGTTGGGAGAGAATAAGAAAAGGACTTGAAATTGAAAGGGAATTAAAGGAAAGAGGAAGAGAAATTACCTCTTGAATCCTCCTCTTGAGATCCTCATTAAAAGGCCTAAAATTGGTATTTTGATGAGACCAGAAGCTCCTCGACGTGGGGGAGAAGATAGGGAAGATGAATGGGCAGAGTTTAGAAAATGGTTGAATCTTGAGAGGCGTTGTTTGGAAAGGGGAGGGGGAGGGGTTATTTATACTTGAGGAGGGAGGTGTTTTTAGAATAAAATAGTAAATAAAATAATATATCAAAAGTTAGACATGTAATAGTACTTTTTTGACATCCTAAATAATATATTAATATATTGAAATTAGTTTTAGGCTTTAATTCATCTTTTTAATTCTAATTCATTAATTTATTAAAAGGAAAGTGAAAGAAAGAGAAAAAGATACTTTAAGAAATCACCTTTTGACATTAGGCTTCGGAAAGTTTTTTTAGGTTTGGAAATAGAGTTTATTGTATTTTAAGGAAAAATTTATGAAATTTAATATAACTTGGCTAAAAATAAAGTTATAGAATGTTTATATCATCATTACATCATTAATGATGTAATTTAGGATACACCGGTTATGTGAAAAAATACTGTATTTTTACTATTCACCACAAAATTGAAGTATTTCAGAAAAATACCAAAATTTAAACCAAACCATTTTTGATGTGTAGAGTCCAAAAATGAATTCCATTTTTCAAAAATAATTTTTTAAATATGATTAATTTAATATAAAATTAAAATCATAATTTACTTGAAAAATACAGTTTCTGAAATTAAAACTGATTTTATAATGCTTTCAAAAATTACCTAGGGTCTTATAAAATTATCTAAAAACTAGAAGACATAGATTTGATAATTTATGAACACATTTTAAGATGATAAATTTTCTTTTAAATTAATTATTTAATTATAATTTATCATTTATGACTTACAAATTTCCCAAAACTTTTACTATAGTTAAATTGTCACTTTCTAAGATGCCTAAATTTTATTTAATTATTCATGGGTAAAGTTACTCTTATTTCGAAGATTTACTATTCATAAGGGTCGTACTACTATTCATAGGGTATGTTAATATTCACCAACAATTATGTTTTTCTTATTGGACCCCAAAAATCATCTTGAACACAACCGTGTATGTCGGATTTTCAAAATTTCAAACATAGAAGTGACAAACATATGTTTAAAGGTCACTTAGCACTTAGTAGTTCATTATGTTGTGTTTTCATGTGATTTAAGACATATGTTTAAGATGGTAATTTCCATTGAAATACATTGGGTCGTTACAATTACTCTACACCACTATGGAGTAACTCTTCTAGAAACATATAGGGTAACCTAAACCTTGACCAACTAACTAATAAAACCTACTAACATAACTACCCTTATATGATAAATTGCATTCCACCTTTTATAATCATTAGTTGGGGAGCCACACCTCACCTTGGAAAAGTGTCTGTAGAGGGAGTGCCAACTACAATTGAGGACCCACACCCCACTTGAGTTCATATATAAGGGACTACTAACTATATAGATCGGGTAGCCACCCCCAAATTATACGAAGGCATAACAAATCCTTTATAATATATGTCGGACCCACTCACTGATATAAAAAATCCATAAGTGAGTACCTACATTGTGAACACTCTAATAAAAATTCTTCATCCTTATCACTGGCCCTTAATAGAAAAATCATTAAAATAACTACTTCAACTAATAAATGTACTTAGATATCAAACTATACCGCACCATCATGATCCTTTCAAAAAAAAACACTCTTGGTTGGTAACTTAATTTTACATAATGGACACAAGATTAATTTTTCATGAAAGACACCCCATACAAGAATATCGAGCCATATGTTATCCCATGAGTGGGTCACAAAAAAGTAGGGAGGGATAGGTATTTCTCTTCCATGAATGTAAAAATATACCAATGTGGAAGTGTGTAATGGGTTGAATGTCTAGGTGGTGGAACCTTAAACCCACATCCATTCACTTATAAATACTGAAACCCAAGTGGCTTCCAACCACTACAATAACTAGCTCATACCATGCTGTTATTGCTTCCATCCAACATCCCCACTATCACACCACCACCATCGCTACACTAGCCATAGACCCGCTAACATCCCAACTATTCAAATCTATTCCCTACCATAACAAACGTTTGTGGTCATCCCTGCTGTATCCCCGCATGAACCTCCTTACTATGAATTTTATGGGTTTTAATTTATTTTAAATATGATAGTGTATTGATAATTTTATGGAATGAGTCCGAAGAAGCATGATCCCCTTTCATGCTTCAAATTTTGAGAGAGAAATGTGCACGAGGTTCACAATTCTCCCTCTCAACTAAATGGTCCTAAATGTCGTTCACACCCCATTATATGAATATAAATATATATGTATGTATGTATGTGTTATTAATTTATTTACCTAATGAATAATATAATATTTATTATTAATATTAATTTCTTTGAATATCACTTATAAATATTTTTAACTTTCTTGTTGATATAAAAAATTACCAATTCGTGAATAAATAATATATTTCTCAATATGAGATTTTTTATTTATTATTAATTAAAATTATATTATTATGCAATTAATTATTTAATAGTATAAATAATAATAGTTATAATATTTTCATTTTAAATATTTGTTATTGTTTTTGATTTAATAATTAGTAATACATTAATACGTAAATTTTTTTATTATTTATCAATTGTATTATTTTTTATTAATTAATAATGGGTTATTATATTATTAATATTATAAATAGAATTATAGATAATATTTATTATATAATAAAGTAAATAAAATAATTTATATTGAGAAAAATATTTAATACTTCATAATTATATTATTCTTTTTTTATTTTAATTTTAATTTTGCTTAAAATTTTGTTGATATAATTATTAATAATTTTTTAATATGTATAATATTTATTAATTATCAATTTTATTACTTATTATTAATTAATTATATATTAATATGATATTAATATAATAAATGGCATCATTTGTAATATTTATTATATAATAATATAAATAAAATAATTTTTAGTTCGAAAAATAATTACTAATTAATAATTATATTATTCTTATTATATTATGTTATATTATTAATTAATTAATTGTATAAGAAATAAGATAATATTTATTATTAATATTAATAATATTTACACAATTTAAAATAATTATATTATTAATAGTTAAAATTTTATTTAAGATGTTTATTTATTATATTAACAATTATTGTTATAATCCATATTTTCTATAATACACAATCACTTTTAATTAATTATTAAATATTAACAAAATTTATTAAATTCAAAATAATAATATTATTAATAATATTATTAATATTTAATATGAAATTTAAGAACATTATTTATTATATATAATATGGATAGTAATGCTATGAACAATTAATATAAATAAAAAATTATAATAATTATTATTACTAATGTAGTTATTAGTATTAATGTTTCTTATTTGTTTAAAATTATTTTTTTTGAATTTATAATTATAACAGATAATAGATTTATAGAACATACGTAATATATTAGTTTTTTTATATAATGTATAAATAATTATTTAAAAAACATATAACTTGTATCAATCTAATCAATGTATATTGCTTGGATACTCCTATGTTCCACAACCAGGTGTATATATAACATGTTGAGTCCAAACGTATCTTCTCTGGAATACACTACTCTTTTCTATTATACTAGGAACCCACCTCTACATCATCATGTATGGAAGGCAGTGGTTTTAAAATCTCTCCACCTGTACCCTGTCCTACATCTATGTATAGTGGATACTGGCTAGAACTCATGCCAACACATGAATAAGATGGATGTCATGTTGTTGATCTCCACCGATTGGAGGATAATAAGAAATACATCACACAGTAATCAATGTATATCTATGAAAAAAATGAGACATACTAATAGAAAATGTCTATGCATGTGGCTCTTTCTGTGGCTATGGATCATATAAAATTGGAATTGGATTAGCATCAGGCTGATGAAAATTAATAACATACTCATATTCCACATTTGCATCCATAATAGGATTGTGACCACCTAAAACACCTATATCTGGCTGAACAACCATACCATCACCAAACCCATCATAAACAATCCCATAATAAATCTAGTCCGTGTGAAGAAGCAAATCAATCATGGTTCTATGAAACTATGCCTTATCAAACATTCCTCCATCTATCTAATGAGAGGCATGGAAGATATGGTTGATACGAGCATCTTGTGAAAAAAATTAATCTACGAAGTAATCTTAATAAAAAAACTGTTGAATAATGGAAGGAAGAATTATTACCAAGTCATGATAGCCTTATCCATGTCACATATGGAATCTCAATGGGGAATTTAGTCTTAGGGTGAATTATCCACTAGATCGAATAAATGCCTATGTACTATGCCAACCCCATATAATTATTACTCAATTCATCTGTCCAATGGATCAATATATCCTTCATGATATCTCATATAGTCAAATTATCACTTCCCAACAAATTTCAGGGAATGAAGTGAAGGTAACCAACTTGGTGGTGTTGGAATGAGCTAATAGAATCTAAAGTGCCTCATAACCCTACTAGTCTGATTCCACTCAATACTATAAAAATGAATTAGTGGAATGATCCGTGAGTTGATATAACAAATAACTATAAAATATTGTGGGAGAATAGATATGATTACCTCAGTATATGGAATCCATGAAATCTAAAAGGAATAAATAATCAAATAATCAATGAAGACATATAGAGTAAAAAATAATTATTTAACTATATAATTTGTGACTACTATCATCGTTTGGTCACAGAGTTTCCAACATACGTCTTTAGGTGTGGAAATCAAGTCTAGATGTATCTAAATGTTGATGTGCCTAGCCCCACATGCAGATATAATTTTTATAGTTTTATTTCATAATATAAAGTTATAAATATAATTTTAGCATTTGAAGGAAACAATAAAATATTACTATCCATGGGGAGACTCTTCTATAATATCAACAGGTAAGAGTGTGTGTGCACTTGGATCTAAGAGAGGGATGTTCTCCCACATCCAGATTTATATAATAATAACACATCATATGATCTTTATTATATTGATAAAACATGCAATAAATATATTCCTCTTTGTATATACAAGAAATGAAGATCGCCATATATACCGCCCTTCTTAGTACAAGTACTTAAATAATGTTATATATATTAAATGTAAAAATATAGTTGAATGATCAAAAAATATTATTCCCTTGATCAGTCTCTAAATTTATTCAAATGGAAATCATTTCATGATGATCTCGTCGGTATCGTCAGCTAGAGGTGTGAAGTGTTGGCCTATCCATGGCATGCATAATCTAATTCTGATGATGGACCTACCATCCTTCTATCACTTAATTCCTAGTAATATATAAACCATCGTAAACCAATAATCACCCACTCAAATCATCAAAATTTCACCGTCATTGGGGAGGTCCAACATAATTAACACATCATGGAGTGTAATAGTCAGATTCCCCCTATAAAGTAGATTGTATGTGTATCTAGCCTTCTTTTCCCAATGAGTGTGGTAATGAGATGATGATGGAAAAATTCGGATGCACACATCCCTACATTGTAGAACCTAGTACAATGAGTTTGGGGGATGATAGTGGGAAGTGGGGAAGCATGACATAAATAATGAGATATTTGTACACTCAAAGAAGGAACTAGGCATCCCTATCATGGAATATGAGCAATGGAGAACCATATATTTATAAATTTAGTTTCATCACTAATTTATTATAGTTAATTCAATAAAAAATTTAAAATATTTTTTAAAAAATTAAAACATGATAAATGAGGTTGAAATTAGCATGTATAATTGAGCATTATGATGAAAAAAGAGTTAAAAATATATATGTGATGACTGTTATTTGATTAGTCTATAAATTTCTAGCTTAAATGATCTAAAATAATATTTAATTTATTTATAAATATTTTATGTGAATCATCCATGCTGAAAACCCTGCATAGAAAATGTAGTTACATGGTATATTCAATTGATCGTGTGAATTGAGTGTCAAATTTGAAGAAAAATCATTTAGAGGCGGATGCTCTTTTTATTCATTTTTGTTGTTAGTTTATTTTTTTAAAAAATAAATTGTCACAAAATTATTTTTGATTGAATCCAGAAATGAGACAAACCAGAGTTGAAACAGGTAAAATATGGAAAAAAATCAAAAATAAAAGGATTCATTAATGAAATGTATGCATATGAAAAACTGTACACATTCATGATAAAAAATAGACTCGATCATGGATAATGGAAATTGGAGCTCTATCCTTCTACTTGGGGAAAAATCTTATGAGTATGAACTTCTACATGAAAAATTCTGTATCATAGTCCCCCTCCTCATTACTGATACAGGTCAATATAATTTCTAATATGAGTATATAGTGGTCTCCCCAAGGAAAAAACGTGGTAATATCAATAAAATAGAAATAAAATGGTAGAAATGAAAAAAATCCTAAATGAAAATTTTAAAATACTAATAATATAAATACATGGGATGAAAGTCAACTGATTAGTTGGAAAGGTAATTGAAGTAATGTAACTAATATGAAACCAAGTTTTACTACAACAGTTAGCAAGAGTGCTCACATGATACACCAGGTCAACATAGGGCTCCTGTGATATGTTCATTGATGCACATGTTTTAACAACATGTTCATAGGTATATCTCATTGCCTGAAAGTTAAAGATATCATAATACTTATTATCCAACATGACAACCAACACTCAACCATTGATTAATGTAAACTAGTCATGGAGCAACCTTACTAAAAAGAGGATTTACACACAGTACGAGGTTAGAACATGGAATACAGATCCACCTTGTAGTATCATATCAATGGAACTTTAGAAATGATGAGTAAAACACATTCCATTTTTGGTCCTCTGATTTTCTTATTGTGACCATTCAAAAAAATTACTTCACTCATCTAAAAAATATCTCATATATGAAAATTATAATGGACAGTTTTCACACACCCTTAAAGACACCATTTTTTCACTCTATAATATTAGTGGTCATATGACCATATATTCTACAACCATCATAAGCCAATGACCATCTTTACTTTGCAATCAGAATCATATATAAAACACCCAAATATTTTTTTTGAGATGGATTTTTTTATATTTCTTTGATGGATTGTGTTGTACACTACACCATGAAAAATTATTCTACACAAAACACCATATTAGAATGAGTTTTAGGCAACACTATTCTTGGCGCGTGTTATAGAAAATTTCATTTTCTTAGGATATAATTTGTTTCAAGCAAGACTGAGTTTAAGTGAGAAACTAAATATTATTATGTTACCTTAAAACCTAGATATTATAATGGCATCTATGAACTTTATTAACTGAATTATGAAAGTATTATTTATGAATTTATATATAATTAATTATTTGGTGAAGAACTAATTATAAATTAAATTAAAACCATTTTTAAATAAAAACTAATGCTTTTTCAAGAAAACAATTTAAAAGATATAAGAGAGTTTATAAAATAATAAAATAACTCCTAATGGATTTTATTAATGAAATATATATTCAATATATTAAATATAATTCCCAAAAATCAAATTATATGTTTTCTGGACCAGATATAAGAATAAATTCTATTTTTCTGATAAAAGAAATATTTTTCAAAAAATGAAGTTTTGTCGCCTTTTGATGGGGCACCAACTTTAATTATATTTTTCGAAATGTTTTTATATTATATTTGAAAATATTAACATATTATTTTAAATAGGAGTATCAAAATTTACTTTAGTTGAATTTTTGGTATTTTTTTATAATTTTTAGGTCTTATTGAATAAAAAGAAAATTATTCATTTAAATTGAAAACAACTTTTTCGTTGAATTTATTTGTTCTGTTAAATTATATATTTGATTGGTTTTAAAGTGAAAATATATTATGATTTATCCTTTAATATAATTTATGTAATTTTCATTAATTTTAGATTGAATTTAAATGTAAAAATATTTCATTATTTTTCGTGTTTTATGTTTTAAGACCTGTCTTTTCATTCCCATAATGGGGTTAATTACAAATTAATTACTGCAACATATCAGGTATTAATTTTTAAAAATGGATTTTATATTTGGAATAAGTGGGTACAAATTAATTATATATATTTATTTTATTTTTGGGAATTATGAATAGCAACTTCAGTGATTTTTATTAATATGGTAAAAATGTAAATTGGGTAATTAAGGGTAAAAATAATATTATAAAAGTAACATAAAAAATATCCTAATATTATTGTGTGAGTGTGTTTATACCTAAGTCTTCCTTTGGTCTAAATGGTATCCTTTAAATGCCAATTGGATGATATTATGACATTTTGTATATTCTATTTAAAGAAAAGTTAAATATGTATTACTCAATTTTTAATAACTATATTTTTTTAATATTACTGTATAAAGAATATAAATTTGAATATAAATAATCATTTTAAATCTGAAATATTTTTATTTTTCATGTTAATTTATTGGTATTTGAAGGATATATATAATTACCTTAATATCATATATAGTGATTATGCAGAAATTATTTAATTGAGAAAAAAATAAATAAACAAATTTTATTTAAAATAATTATAACCATTAAAACAAAAAAAACATGTCCAATTTTTATTGGTAGGAATATATCTAAAATAATCATCCATGTGTGGAATTGGTTTCCATTTGGAGCCACATGGAAATTATTATTAAACTTATAATATTTTATCTAAAGTAACGTTAAAGTTGTCGCATTCATGTTTTTATAAATATAACATTTTTATTATGGATTTTATGGAATATATATTCTAATATAAGTGTTATTATCAAATATAAAATATTTGTCTTTATAATTTTATTTTAATTTAAATTTTCATGGAAGTAGTAATTATATTAAATAGCTACACCCTACTGATGTAGTAATTATTTTATTAATGAAAATATCAAAAAATTGTAATTAAAAATATTAAAGTAAATATAATTTGGGATAATTAATATTTAAAAATAATTCTATATATTACCTTGAACCCTTACAGATAGAATATAATTCTTTTAACATGGATAACATATTATCTTGATATGTTTAAGAATCCAATAATGGAATTGTGTCAAAGTAAACACTATTGGTATTTTTTCAAAATAATGTTTTATTAGATTATTTAAAAAACATAATTTTTTTTATAAAAATATAAAATAATTATAATATGGTCCAAAATATTATAAAATTTTCATTTATGGTCTAACTTACATCAAATATATAAAACTTATACTATTTTAATATTGAATAATTTGTCACCTTATTTAAAATAAAAATATAATAAACAATGGTTAATTAAAATTATAAGGTTTATATTGAAAGAAAAACTTATCTAACATTTATCTGTTAATGATATTACAAAATTATTCAATATCATTATCGAAAAATATTAAATTTTCAGGTTTTCATATGTGGTTTGAGTTTATTATAAATTAATATTTTTGGAGATTCCAAAAGTGCCCCTCACTCAATTATAAATTGGCACATCCTATCTCACCTCTTCACTTAGGCACAAGCATTCAATATCAGGTGTACCATATCCATTACCCTTATAAACATCCATAGTAATATTATCGAGGTGATGGTATTCTCAAAATACCAACTCTGGTAAATTTAAGTGGAGATTAAGAGGGATATCATCGAAAAAGAGGTAATATCCTCTAATGATTCTTTTAAACCTAGTTCTTATTTGAAATCCTCTCCGGAGTTGTTTCCATTATATAGTAATAAATTAAATATTAAACATATTATTAGATTTTATTATTATTATGAAAAAACCATATTCCAGATTCTACCCATTATACCAAAAATGAAATCATCATGTGTGTGTACGTATGACTTGTCGTCTCCACATCGTAGTGTACTCTATTTTCTCCACCATATTAATTGGACAGGTAAAATGATAGAAATAATAAAAATATATGATTATTTTAACAATATATTTATTCTAGAACATTATATATGCCACCGACTTCTATACCATTTCATAATTAAAAGAAGGATATCATTGCTTGTTCCTGCGTAAGGTCTGCCGTCTCCACAGCGCGATAAAATTAATTCTCCATGATATCATTTAAAAAATGATAATATGAATGTATATAATGAATAAATATCACATATATTAAATTATTATCATTCTATAAATGATATAAAAGATACCCATGAATAATATCATGGATTTATATGACAAAACATGCAATAAATAACTCCTTAAAGAAGAGTAATAATTAAATATAACTAAATTGGTGATAATATGATCACATATGATATCATAAATATAAATATGGTTTTGTATAAATTCTATAATTCTATTTAATACATTATATTGTAGTTTTTGATACATATTAAGAAACCTAGACTTAATGTAATGAATAATTTAATAATCTCATTATTATCCAAGATTATTTATATGTAAGTATTTACTGGGAATTATTTTTCATCAATGTCCATGTTTTCTAAAAATGATTTCATAAAATGTTTTAATATTACTATTTGAATGTTTAAAATTATTTTTACACATTTTTGAGTTTTTACTACATAGTTTGAAATCAATCTTTCGATCAATTTTAAAATATGGTACTTTTTTACTTTTCCTGTAAAATTATGAGAAGAATATTTTTTAACTTATATTGAATGAATGGATTTTAATGCTTTTATAAAAACCTATTTCCATCAATATTCCTATAAAATATTTAAATATTATTTTACTTGAAATTATTTACTTTTAAAATTTCACTGTATTTTAAGAAAAGAAAACATTTTTGAGGAAGAAATTATATTTACCTCAATAATTAATTTCAAGTGTCATGTCAAAATTATTTTCCATCTAAGACTTCATTATTTAATAGGGTCATGTTAAATGTATAATATACATATTAATATAATGGTTTAATAGCGTTTATTTTGGAATTATATTTATAAAATCCAATTGTTTTACATGGATTATCTTTTGATGAAATAATTTTTTAGAAACCCGTTTTATTTCATATGATATGTTATGATGAATGGTTTTTATTTTTGTTAAAAATGTAAGAATGACTTCATTATGATATGGGTGGGAACTATATATATGTCACATTAATTTTTTGAATATTTATATCTCATGAGATATATTGATCTGGAATGGGAAATTTTCTCAGTTCAATAATATAGGACTGAAACGAGAAATGATATTGGTTCACTAATACATGGCTAGAACGGTAAGTAATCCAAGTTCAGAAATATAAGGCTGGAATGAGGATTGAACATGGTTTAGTAAAATAATTCTTCCACGATGATGGTCTTATAAATGTGCCTATGGTAATATGGAAATAATTTTCTATTATTATATGATTTCCACATTTCTATGTTTTATGCTAATGTTTTATCTCTTGGATCGTGTTCTATTATGATTTATTCTTTATAAACTACAAGGATTTACTTTATGATTCATGTTTTTGATATATGTTATACATGGTATGATTTTTGAAAGTTATGTTCATGTTTTTACATTCTAATGTTCATGTTTTGTTTGATATTTTTCTTGTTTACCCTTACTGATCATTAGATCTCACATTTTTCATATGTTTTCTTCCCCCATGGTATAAAAAATGTTTCTGGAAATAAAACTAAATGGGAAGGTCATTATGGGTGATGTTGAATATCTTTCACCAAATAAGAAGAATGTGTTTAATGTTTCGAAAGGCACTAAACTAATACGATCGTTGGAAATCTATCTTTGTAAGGTATTATGTATTCCACAAACGTTATGTAATATACATGTACATAAAACATGGTTCATTATAGTATGTATCATAGAATTGGTTTAGTTGACTTTTGGAAACTAGGATAACAAGACCTTAGTGAGAATACAATGTACAAGTCTAAGGATACATCTATGGATAAGGAAATGTATAGGAAAATGTCCATGGCTTCTGGAAAAAGATAGAGCGACACGTTTCCTAGAAATAAATCCATAACTAGAAAATATAAGAGGGAGTGGCTTTGCAATTGATATACATATGGGTATGAATGCAAAAAAGGTGTTTAGGCCTGAAGCGATTGTGTCCTTGTACATGAAAATGGGCCTTACAACACACCTGGTCTGACACTCTTATGGGATATTATTTGGGAATTTAAAAACTCATCATGAAGCATTATAAAAAATTTAAATTGAATTTTCATATTAATGACCTTATATAAACAAAGGGTGTTGTATATTAATTATGGTGTCAAAAATTTAGAAATCTTATAAATGATATTTCATGATTTTGTAGTCCTTTGATTGTGATTAATGTTTCTTACTCTAATATCTTTCTTTTAATTAATTATTATAAAAAAATAAAACATGTTAATGATAGATGAGATGGTAAATTCAATGATTTCCCTCTTTAGAAAACAAATATAATGGGAGCTTGAATAAATAATCACGTTTTTATGACTATAAAACCTTATCAATCCGTGAATCCTACAAGGCTTTTAAATGACCAATGAAGGGAAAAATGTTTTCTTGATTCCTTCTTAGGGAAACAACCAAATTGTTTTAGTGGAAATATTGATCCACTAATTGATATGAAATTGAATTATATGATTAAATAGATATTTTACATTCTCGACTATTCAGAACAAGAAAAAGTTAATTTGGGAACTCATCTTTTGGAAGGTAAAGAGAATCTGCATTGAAACTTTAATAGTAATAAGAGGAAATAGGTAAAACATGTCTCCATGGATCAAGACGAATTCATGAACTTATTTATGAGTATGTACCTTCATCATGTTCTTCTTACAAAAGGTAGGTTACCCATATATCTCATGGTTATTATAATAAAATAATGATGGAATTCAAAGGAAACTCAAAAAAATATGTAGATAAGTAGATTATATTTACTTTATTCTCATTGTCGGGAAGTAAACAAGGGGTAATGTTTCTTAAGGGGATGATAAATATTTTATTTATGAGAAATAATGTCACCAGGAATTTTACTACTAATGTAATGGGAATAAATAGAAATCTCCAAGGAATAAACCTATTAAAAATCATTGTTTCAGGTGTATGTAAAATTGGAATTATCCTAACCAATTCCCAAATAAAAGGGTTAACTATGATGATCAACATTAGTAACCAATTATGGAAAAATGAAAAGGGAAGTCTCGTGCAATCACTATTGGTGATGTGGAGTATAACAGAATCCTGTGTTTTTGAACAGGAATCAATGTGGATGTTTTTGAATTTTTCCATTTATTGGATGAGTTATATATAAAACCATGATATCAAATGAAGTTTGGAGAGTTGGAACAACTTTAATGTGACTTTATAAGGTTTTCATAAAGGCTCGAAGAGTTTCCCGAGTGGATTTAGTGGTTTTCATGGCACTATACATGGAAACTAAAGGATTTAAAGGGGCTGTACTAGGAGCATAGTTTTTTAGAAACCATCCACACAATTTTAGGAACATGTGTGGATAGTTTTAGGTGGATAGAATCATATACAAGTTTTGTGTATGGATTTCCAAATTGGACAGACAACCCATTCAGGGTGCTCAAGTGTCTAGTAGAGGGTGCATGGTTTGCTTAATGTTTGATAAACGGTGCGGCCTAAATAGTGTGTGATACCCTATCTTTTAAAATTTATATTTAAAATAATAAAAATAAAAATAATGAATTTTTAAATGGGATTAAAAGGATAATTTTAAATAATAATTATTTTTTTAAATAAATGATAATAATAATAATATAATTGTTATTATGATAATAATAATAATAATTATTCTTATTTATTTTTTGGTTAGGTTTTTAGAAAAACCTAAGGGAGGATTCTCCCCTCACATGTGCAAGGGTCTCTCCCCCTACATATCACACGTCCCCCTCTTCCAATAACCCTACTAGGCATGACCCCAACTCCCTCTCCCTCCCCATGGTCGCAACTCCCGTCAATGCACCCTCCTGGCCATGGTCTCCAGTAGGTGAAACACACCACTTCAGCCGAACCCCATAGGCACGCAACCTCCTAACCTTGTCTCCTCTCTATTGCATCTTTCAACACAAATTTATTGGGTTTCATCATCTGATCCATTGTGGTAAGCCTCCTTTATCCTTCCTCTTCCCTTTTGTAGCTATTTTTTGGACTTTTCGTTGTCCGTGGATGCGCGATCGAACCTAGGGTTTAAAGATAACATGGATTTTTGTGTTTCTTCCTTCAATAGGACGTTTGAATGACCTCTTAGGACCTATTCATGTGTTTTCTTGAATTTTCCTCCAAGTAAGAGGTGGATGGACTTGATTTGGATTACCACCATTATGTTCGGTAATGTTAAACACTCATTGATTGGTTTCAATCCCTATAATTTAGTGTAATTTGGAGTTTATGAGTCCCTAATATTTAATTTGAGGTGTGATAGTCATAGACATAATTATTTTGAGCTCCTATTATTATATAGTATGTTTTTATCAACAATTAGAGGCACACATGCATATACTTAAGGTATTTACATATAATATATTTATATATATGTCATCCATGTACGTATTCCCTCATAGCATAAGGAATAAATGTATTTGATTAAGGATATATATGAAGGTGTGTGTAAGTGTGTGTGGGACGATTACGAGTGGTCACCACCTTTTTTATCAAGTTATGGATATTAAATAAATTCCACCCTCACGTAGGGTCCCGTTTCGAGTCCTCAAAATTGATAAATTCTTCAATAAACTGCTTGAAGAAATTTTATTAGAATTTAATTCATGTATATAATTATTTATATTAAATTCCTATTAAATGAAAATTTAGCATGATTCATGCTTTAAAATGATAAATTTAATAAATGATTTGTTTGATATGAAATTTCTTGATTTTATAATAAAACCTCTCCAACAGAGGTGTTCATCCTTAAATCTAAAAATATAGTGGTAGAAGTTGATATTTCCTACCTTATTCCCCAGCTATTTTTAATTCCTTAATTTTATGTATGATATATGGAATGTTTAGGACATGGACCCTAATGAAATTAGAAATAAAGAGTTTCTCTATTTAAATTATAAAACAACCATGGAACTTTCTGAGTTCTTTTCTAGTTTTTTGATTAGAATTACTTATATAGGTGAATTCCTTTTCCCATTGACACCTCCTAAGTGACCCATGGAGCCATATGATTACTACTGACATGATTTGATAAATTGAATGATTTGAATTAAGTGAAATGGTTAATACATGATGATTAACATTCAAATGAGATTATTAAATTATTTTCAATGTATGGAATGCTATTAACACGTTTGGTGACACATGGAATCCGAGGTGGGAATGTCATCGATGGACTCAATGGTTTATTATACATATACCTTTGGTGACACATTGATTCCCAAGTAGGAATTCCATGGATGGACTCAATGGTTTATCATACATATACCTTGGGTGATACATGGATTCCCGTGAACAAATTCCATGGAGGGACTCATGTTTACAAGTGAATAATATGTAGCATGTCTGTCGAACCCCTTACTATGTTAATGGAAGGTAGAGGACTGAACCTTTATTATTGAATAAGTATTAAATGGTTTAATTAAATTTATTATTGTAACATTAACTTATAAAACTACTTAAAATAAAGTGTTGAACCAAATTAAATATTAAGTGACCTCATTGTCAAATAGGGTTGTCCTGGCTCGAGCTCGCCATGGATTCATATAGGGGAATGCCTTGAGCACTTAGAAACCCCATTGAGATTCAAGGATGAAGCTTTATTAGGTGATTCCATCATAGATCCCAATCTTTTTATACTCTCGAATTCCCAGTATGATAGCATAGGATCCCTCACACAGTATTAAATGATGCCTTTGATACACTCCTTTAATCCAATATTGAAAAGTAGGTACATGGTTAAATCCCATAGGGCCCAGTCCCTACTTTTCCATATTTTACCTTAGATGATCACCTTGTTTTTAGTTGGAGTCTTATTGTGGAATGACTTGGGATATGATCCTTGTATTTCACTCTTACCCTTATATAGGATACCATTATTACTATGTTGGCGACCCTTTAGGTCTATGTCGCCTTGGTTGTTACCTTAAGAGTTGACTTGTAGATATCATTACTAGTTGACTTGTTACCTCATGTAACCTTCAATATTTTAAATAGGTGACATAATAATAAACTGGTCATAATAAACTAATGAACTAGTTACATGTTCAGACACTAGTAAAGGGATGAAGTAGGTATAGTCGTTTGGTGCATCATAGGAACCTCGATGGGTGATGTTAATTTATTATATCTGTTTTTATTCTGCATAGGTGCACACTCATTAAATTATATAACATTGTTTGGGTTGGGTTAGACACTAGTGGGTTTCGGCCTACTACAATTTATATCTCACACCCTACATGGGTACCCCTGTTACCTAATTATACCTTATATTTGAAGGACCTAGGTTGTTTGTTGTGTTTCTTATTCATGGAGATAGGAGCAAAGGACCGATCTGGAGCTCATGATGCTCAAGGTGATTGACCGTTAGGATTTTCTATCTTTTCCATGTTTTTTATTGTATTTAGAAGAATGGTGTACTTTTTACATCTTTCAAATATGTATCACCACTATTCTATTTGTCCATCTTTTGTTTAAACTTTTGTTGGCCAAATTTATTAATCTAAATATAAGAATCTATCTTCTTATGCTTTATCAGTGTTACTTACTGCTTCTGATTTTGATTGTTATTCACTATGTTATATCACTATACAAAATAGATGTGATGGTATAGTCTCCCCACTATCACCTTATGATACCCTCACTACTATTCCATAGCCTCTAGAGTACAAGGAGGCATGCTTGAAGCTATGTGGAGACCAATCCGGCCACCGTCTTAGTGGTGATAATGGTTGGGATGTTACAAAGTGTTATCAGAGAGTGGTTTAATTTCTTTCATCTTACTATTATTGGTTGGAATAAATGAGAATATGAATGTGTTGGTGCTTCGTTAAAATTTGTGCTTCGGAATAATCACCCTACGTGTGAGAAATGATCAAGTGTCTAGGGCTGGAAATTATTGTTCATTGTGTTTTCTATTATAGTTGATTTTGTTTCACCTTGAGTGGTTGGATTATTTTTCCACTACATAATTATTTATGTAATCTCTAGTAGTTTTACCCATGGAATGATATGGAAATGTAGTTTCATTTCATTCATCAATTAGGAACATAATAAATTCACATGCCATGCATAGTTACATGCATTGTAGTTACATATCTAATTTCATGATATTATGGATTGTGTGCATTGAATTTATTCTATGCCTTGTATTTAGATAGCATGGTGTAATAATATATTTTACATACTTGGGTGATAATATTCCATGCTTCTGTGCTAAGTATAATTCTATCTGTGGTTCATGTTTATGATTCCATGCCTCGCCTTTTTGATATATAATTGCTTGCTTTGCTAAACTAAATGGTTGTGATTATGTTTGGATCCAGTTTTCAGTTGTAAGGTGTATGGGTGCCTTTTATGTGGGAAAAGGTTACTCATGTATTCGAACCCTTGTAAAAGGATATGATAATTAAAAAAATAAACTGAGTTGGTTATGACTAAAGAGAGACAATTCCAAGCTGTAAAGTGTATGGGTTCTTTGCAAGATAATAAATGGCCCCCCATATAACTAGATTGTTATACGTGATCATGTAAAATTCTTAATTGAGAATGGTATCGATAATTGGGATCAAATTTTCAATTTATGAACTGTATGGGCACTTTGTGAATTGGGTAATGGATACCCATGTTAAATGTAAGGGAATGTAGTACCTTGATACATTTATAAATGTGAATGTTGTGTAGTTTTATCTTTAAATGAATTGGTTAAATGTTTAAATGCGCAATCAAACCCTTGTAGGTCAGTTGGTAACTTTTTGTATGAGATGACCCGATGTGGATATATGAAGTCTTAATAACCTAACAATTGTTATTGGGTTGCATTTTGATGAATTCAGGTTGGTCAAAATGGGACCCTTATAGGTCTCTTTTTCTGTTAAAGAGGAATATAGATTCAAAATTTTCTATTTATGATTGGATGTTAATAAATGTTTATTTGTTAAAAGGGGGGTTTTATAAAACATTCATGTTTATCCCTTGGGGCGTTGGATAAAATCAAGTACCTTTTTATTTGTTTTGAAAAATGATATTTCTATTTTGATTAAATATTTTAATGATTAAAGAATAACTGTAATTAAATATTAAGGGCATGGAAATAGAACCTGTAGTTGTGTCCCCTATTTAAAACCCTCATGTAAGGGTAGTTAAAGCTTCTTTGATTTTCCTTGGAATGGATCCTTTATTATTGGATTATATTATTATCTTTTGAGCCTAATGGATTTTTTTGGCATGAACCACTATTAGTGTTGACGCTTGTACTTCGTTAGGGGCTAGACCATGGTATGTAGCACCCTTAGAATTTAAATTCCATGCTTATATCGTGATCTTTCCTGTATTTTGGTTTTGATCATCTGACATTTTCCTGAGTAGGACTTTCAGTTTTAAAATGAAACCCTTGTTTAGATAGGTGGTTGTGTTTTTATTTGGCCTTTCCTGTGGTCATGAGCATCGAGAAATTCTTGTTTTCAGCAGTTTAGACATGCCTATGGTGTGTTATTCTACTTCTAGGTCATTTGACCCTTTCTTCTTCACTGAAATGGATTACTGGTTATGGATTCATCAAGAATAATTGTGGTACGAGGAAATATGAAAATAAAATAAATCTCTTGTGTTGTTGAGTGGGGTCTCATGTCATCTCCATAGTATAGTGACCAATCGTTAATGAATTAGTTTCATCCCAATGCTCGGGATGTATTTCAGAATACTCGTGTGTTTTGACACACTGATCACATTACTTTGACCTTATTTTATGTTTTGACAATATGATCATGGCTTTGAGGATCATCAATAGTTTTTTACTTGTTTTGATCCATAGGGCTTATGAGCGGCTGGTTTTCTTTCTTTTGAAACTAGGACACTCCTTAGTTGGGGAGTGTCACATTGAAACTTGTTAATTGTGTCCTTCCTTATAGAAGGATCACAAACTATAGGAAAACATTTTAAAATTGTGATTCATACATGAATTCCCATGAGCATTGAATGTTTTTATTTTTTTTCAGTGCTTACTCAGAAGCAAGAAGATGATTATGTTTGATGTGTATAAAACCTCGAGAAAGAACCATAGTTATTAGGAGATATTGGGGGTTAGATCTAGATAGATCATGGAATTCCTTGAGTATTAAAGGCATGTCTTCTAAGAAGTCTTGTGTAAACAGTTTTTTCACGTTCGATCAATATTCGACCTTTCCTTTTTAATGAAATCATGCCAGGAGCATCTTTAGAACACTCAAAGATGTTATTTGTATGGTAATTCTGACAATGGGGTTACCATGGCTTGGAATTGGCCAATTCCCTATATTATGATCTATGGTTGGGAGCCACAATGGATGGGTTCTTATTGAGGCAATAATGTGATCATGTATCTATCTTAACATGCACATGTAAGCTCTATTTCTATCTTATAGTTGGGAGGTAAGTTTTGGATAAAGATGTAAAGGATTAAGTGTGGAATGAATAAGTAATGCTTAAAGGTGCATTGGGAATACGTAATGAAATGTTACCATTTTAATGAAACATCATGGTACATGAAGGTTGGGTGATTTTTTTTTGATGGATTCTCAGGGATGAGAAGTTTTAAAGTGGAGAGATTTTAGAGTCCCTTGAATCTGAACCTGACTAAAATGTTATCGTTTCTGAACGTTTTCACTTTCTAGATGGTACCAATTTTAAACCGAGCTTCAGAATGAAGTTCAAAGTTTTTTAACCTTTTTATAGTGATGTTATCAGGTTTTGGTAAAGGCTTAAAGGGTTTCCTGGGTGGCTGGAGGGGTTTCCGGAGCACTACACCTAGAAACTAGTTTTTTAAAGGGGATGCACTGGGTGCATAGTTTTTCTGACACTATGTGACCCATTGCATGATGTTGTGTGGATGGTTGCAGATAGAAAGAGGAATATAAATGGGCTACTCCCATTTTTAAAACCATGTGGCCAGCCCATGCGGGGTGTTCAGGAGTCCTGTAGAGGGGGCATAGTTAACACACAGTTTGTTAAACCGTGTGGCCTAATAGAGGATTCTCCTCCCCCTTACTAGAAGAGTGTGAGGGTCTATCCCCCTACATGTCATGTGGTTACCTCTCTATGTAACCCTAACATATGTGACCTTGGATCCCTCTCCCTCTCCATTACCACAACACCCTACATCGCCCCCTCCTAGACGAGGTCTCAAGCATGTGTGACGCACCCCTTTGGCCAAACCGCATAGGTGCCCTCCCTCCTCACCTCTGCTCCACTATAGTGCATTATTCAAACTAGATTTCTTGGGGTTATTCATCTCATCCATCTTGGTAAGCCTACATTATCCATCCTCTTCACTTTTGTAGATATTTTTCATTCTCTCTGTTGTTTGGGGAGGTGTAGATGTTTTTAGGGTTTGATGATAACCCAATTTTTTGTGTTTCTTCTTTTGATAAGTTGATTGATTGATCTTTTGTGTCCCATTAAAGTGTATTCTGTCATCCCCATCTAAGGGAAAGTTTGATGGACTCTATTTGTCTTGCCGCCATTGTGTCGGTTAAGGATATACACTAATTGATTGGTTTTGAAAAATTTAATTTAGTGTCTTCCGGTGTTTATGAGTCCCTGCTATTTATTTTCAGGTGTGATAGTCACAGCCACATTAATTTTGAGATCATATTATGATATAGTGAGTTTTTATCAGTGATTTAAGGCACACACACATAAATATAAGGTATGTATAATATATATATATATTTATATATATATGTTTATGTGTGTGTCCTCTACATATTTATTCCCTCATGGCATGGGGAATACATTTATTGGATTAAGGATATATATATATATATATATATAAAGGTGTTTGTGCTAGTTTGGTCCAATTATGAGTGGTATCCACCTTTTTTTATCAAGTGTTAGATATTAAATAAATTCCTCTTTCAGGTAGGGTCCATTTCTAAGTCCCCAATTCTGAAAATGCTTTAATAAATTATTCGATGCACACTTGTTCAAATTTATTCATGCAGTAAAGTATTTAGATTAAATACCTCTTAAATGTTAATTTATCATGTTTCATGATTTAAAATGACCACTTTTCTAAATTATCGGTGTGATAAGAAATCTCATTATTTTATAATAAAACCCCTCCAACAGAGGTGCGCTGCCTTCCAGCTAAAAATATTGTGATAAACATTGATGCTACCTACCTTATTTCCCTATTGTTTTCTTTATACCTAAATTTTATGTATGATATATGACATGTTTATGACATGGTCCCTAATGGAATTAGAAATACATAGTTTCTATCATTAAATTATTAAAAAATCAACGCACTGTCTAAGTGCATGGTCAGTTTATTGATTGGAATTAACTGTGTAAATGATTTCCATTTTCGATTGAAACCTCATAAGTGACCCATTGAGAAATATTCTTACTATTGAAATTATTTTTAAAATTGAATGAGATTAATTAATGGATATAGTTAATGCATTATGATTAACCTTGAATTGAGATTATTAATTTTTTTTGAATGTATGGAATGCTATTAACACCTTGGGTGACACATGGATTCCCATATAGGAATTCCCTAGATGGACTCAATGGTCTATCATACTTGTAAATTAGGATATACATGGATTCCAAATTAAGAATTTAATGTATGGACTCAGGTTTATAAATGAATAATAGGATGCATGTTCGTACCTCCCCTCACCTTGTTAATAGAAGGTACTATGGTGAACCTTAATTCATGAATATGTAATGAAATTATTAATAAAATAGTTGCATGGTACATTTCCATATCACACTAATGAAATAAATGTAATCATCCAAATTAAAGATTAAGTGACCTCATTCTCAAATAGGAATGGCCTGACTCGATCTCACCTTGGATTCTTATCATGGAATGCCTTGAGCACTCTGGAACCCCAGTCTGATTCAAGGATGTTGATTTCATAGGTTTAGACCAACCTAGATCTAGGTCCATGCCTATTTCTAGATTCCAGATCTGACACTATAAGATAACTCACATAGAATTAAAGTATTTATTGGATACACCCCTTGGATATATCATTTGTAAGTAGGTTCTATGGTTAAAGATTACAGGGACCAATCAATGCATTTCCCCATTTTAACTGGGATGATCACCTTGAATTTGGTAGGCATATTATTGTGTAATGTTTTAGAATATGCTCTTTTAATTACACTCTTAGCCTTAGCCAGGCTATAGTTATTATAGAGTTGGCGAACATTAAGCTTTATGTCCCCTTGGTTGTTTCCTTATGACTTCACTAGTACATATCATTACATGTTTCCTTGTTACATCATTGAAACATAACTATTGTTAATAGGTGACTTAATGATAAATTATTCATAATAAATTAATGAACTCGTTACATGTTCATACACCATCTGAGGGTGGAATCAGTTATATCCATCAGAAGTCTCATATGAACCTAGACAGGTGATGTGAATGTATTTTGTCTATTATTATTTTTCATATCTGTACACTATTTAATTTATATTACTCCTTAGGAATTGGGCTAGACATGGATGGGTTTCAGCCAACATATATTTATATATCACACCTTACTCATATACCCTTGGTACTCGAGAATACTATATATTTGAAGGACCTAGGTTGTTTGTTGAGTTTCTTATACTCATAGTTAGAAGAATGGGACCGAGCTACAGTTCGAGATTCTCAAGGAGATCTCCCTTGAGGATTTGATGTCTTTTCTTTATTTTTGTGTTATATTGAGAATTATTTTTTAAAGTTAAAAATATTAATATAAATATATATAATCACTATTTAATGCATCCATATGTTGTGAAAACTAGCATTGGACACTTTTATTAAATAGAATATAAGAATCTTCCATCAGCTGCATTATCATTGTTTCTTACTGATTTCTCTATTGATTATTATTTACACTATTATACCACTACCTAACTCTGATTATAGGGTATAGTCTCCATACTATCACCTTATGATTCCCTCACTACTAGTCATTAGCATATGGAGTATGGAGAGGCATGGTTGAGGCCATGTGGTGATTGTTCTAACCACTGTCTTAGTGGTGAGTGGGGTTGGGACATTACAAGTACAACAACAAATAATATGAAATGATTGAGTGTTTATGTAACAGAATTCAAGAATAATTTTTCAAAATTTCCTTTATGGTTTTATGGAATAAAGAATAATCTATGTATTGGTCGAATATCGTTTTTAAAAAATCATTTTAGAGCATATAATGAATGGTACAGTTAACAATGAAAAGTGATTGAGGTAATAAGGTGATATTTTTAGAAAACACATGATTAATGGAAGGATAACCCAAAATATGTGTATGATGTTGAGATAATGATATTTTGAAAATGATTTTTTGGATATTTTTAAGTGAATTGGACGGTAATTATTTCCTTAGAACTGATTATAATTTTTTTTGAAAAGTGGTTTACACTATCATAGATGAATTTAATAGATTTTGGACATAAGAATAAGGAAACATGCATGTTTTCAATAAGAATTTATAATAAATTAGGTTATTACCATTTTTAAAAGAATACATGATGAAGTTAATCAAATTATTGGAATGTGGAAACCAATAGCTACCTTGTGATATATGGGAGATAAGTGTTAATCAATTTTTTTTCACTTTTTTCTAAAGTTTATGATTTTTTAGTTTTCAAATGGATTATAAGATTATCCATTTTTTGAATGATTAAGTTAAGGTTTGGATATTTTTTTTAAAATTAAATTATTATCTCACTATATGTGGATTTATTCATACTATATCATTTCAAAAAACCTTTTGTTGTGATAAATACATATGGAATGACCAATCATTCTATTTATGACATTATAGCATTTAAGGAATGAAAGTCTCAACTTTATTTATTAGAATAAGATATGAAGTGGTAATAAATCAAGTCACGCCAATGTTTGAGATTATCCTGAAATAAATTAAGTATATCTCTTATTAAAAAATAATCTAAATTAAAAATTTAATCATGATGTAAAAGGTTATCATGTCACCATCAATTTTGATGACATCAATGCCTTTTTTTCATGCCACTTTGAGTTTTTTCTTTATGATTATTAACATTATCCCAACCATGTTCTCTATCAGAACATGATGGTTTGATTTCTCATATATGACAATGTTCTCAATTTCAACTTATGTTCTAATAGGTGGAAACCCATTTCTTTGTGACATTGGGTAACTATTATGATTATATAATTATTAAAAAATGATGTTTTAGTATTTATTTCTATGATGTGGGTTTCTATGAAAATGGATTTCAAGTATTAATCCTTTTATAATCCAAAATAATTCTTAAGGAGAAATTCATTTTAATGGGAGTAGAATGTGACACTCCAAGATTTTTATAAGATGTGTTTTTTAAAATTTCATTGATGTCTTATGTTGTAGGCTACACCATAGTAATATTGCACTACATGAAACACAATATAAGTTTGTAGTATACTCAACACTATATTTTTCTTGTGTTACATATAATTTAATGTTCTTTTGATATAATTTATTTCACATAAGACTGAGAGTAAGATAAAAAATAGATATTATTATTTTACCTTATAAGTTAGCCATTATAATGGCAGGTGTGAACAATATTAACTAAATTATGAAAATATGTTATACACATTTATATATAATTAATTCATTGGTGGGAAACTAATTATAAATGAAAATAAAAACCATTATAAATAAAAAAAAGAAATATTTTTCTGAAATATTATTTAAATGAAAATAAGTGAGTTTATAAAATAATTAAATAACTCTTGATGGATTTTAATAATTAATTATATATGTATTATATTCATTATATTGTTTAAAATTCATATTATATGTTTCCTATACATGATATAAATATAAATTCAATTTTTTAGATAAAAGAAATATTATTTAAAAAATGCAGTTTTGTAACATTTTGTTGGCGCACCCATTTTAAATATAGTTTTTAGACATTTTTATATTTTATTTAACAAAATAAAAATCTTATTTGTAATTATAGTATCAGAATTTACTTTATTTTAATTTTGGATATTTTTCTGATAAGTTTCACGTCTTGTCGAATAATAAAAAAATATGCATTTTAATTGAAAACTAATTTTTTGTAAAATTTATTTTATGAGAAAAATTATATATTTGAATGGTTTTAAAGTATAAATAGATTATATTTTTATCATTTAATGTAATTTAGGTAATTGTAATTAATTTTAAATACAATTTTGATGTAAAAACATTTAAATCTTTCACATGTTTTAACTTTTAAAACATGTTTTCTCATTCCGACAATAGAACTAAATTTAAATTAATTACTGAAACATATATGTTTGGAATTTTGAAAAAAAAGGTCCATATTTTGAATAAGTTTTCCAAATTTATTTAAATATATTTCTTTTATTTTTGGGTATTATGAATAGTAACTTCAATAGTTTTTATTAACAAGGAAAAAAGGTAAATTGGGTAATTATGGGTAAAAAATATTATAAAACTTCCCTAACACAATTTATATTATCATTGGATGAGTGTGTTTTTTTATAAATCATTCTTCAACTTAAATGGTATCCTTTTGAAACCACTTGGATGAGATTAGGACATTTAATATATTTTATTTAAAGAAAAGTTAAATATGTACTACTCATATATTAATATCTATATCATTTTTAATAGAAGGTTACAATGAATATAATTTATATTAGAAATTATAATTTTATAGATAATTTTTTCCATTATCATGGTAATTTTTTTTAATTTTTTGGACACAAATATTTATATTAATATCTTATACAATGTAGATGCAAGAAATTATTTAAATGATTAAAATTAGTAAAATAATTTTAACTAAAATAATAATATCCATTAAAATTAAAAACCAATTGCCCCAATATTATTGGTCAAGTATATATATACCCTAATCATCCAAGTTTCAAATTATTGGCCATTTATATCCACATTTAAATGATTATGATACCTATAATATCTTATCTAAAGTAATGTTAAAGTTCTCATATTAATGTTTTAATAAATATAACATTTATAATGTAGGATTTTTACGGAATATATAATAAAATAAGTAATATTTTGAAATATAATATAGTTATATTCATCATGGTATTTTATTTTTTATTTTTACCCAAAACACGTATACTAATGTTTTATACAAAAACTGATGTAGTAATTATTTTATTAATTGAAGTATCAAATTACTCTTATTAAAAGAATTAAAATAAATATAATTTGGTATAACTATATTATCCAATGAATTTTATATATTCCCTTGACCACATATGGATATAATAAAATAATTTTTTCTAGGATAAAGTCTTATCTTGATATTTTTAAAAAACCATGAAATGAATAGTGTAAAAAATGCAGTAATGATAATATGTCAAAATAATATTCTATTAAGTTATTTAAAATAATATTACATTTTTTAAAATACAAAATAAAAATTATATGGTCTAAAATGTTCTAAATTTGTCATTTATGGTCTAATTTATATTAAATATGTAAAAATTAAATAATTTTAATATTGAATATTTTGTCACCTTATTTAAAATTGAAATAAACTAACTAAGGTTTAATAAAAATGATAAGGTTAAAACTGAAATAAAAACCTGTCAAAAATTTATATTTTTATGATATTACGACCTTATCTCATCTAATCATCTAAGATATGAAATTTTGGATGTTTTTGGAAGTGTTTTTATTTTATTATAAATTAATATTTATGGAGATTCCAAAAGCGCCTCTCATCTGAATTATAAATGGGCACCCCCTACCCCACTTCTTCACTTACCCATGATCTTGAATATCGTCTATATCCTACCAATTTAACTTATAAACTTCCCTATTAACATTCTAGAGTTTATGGTCTTCTTTGTAGACCATCTATAGTGCCTTTAAGAGGTGATCTAGTAGAGCTCATCAAAGAAGAGTTAATATCCTATACCAATTATTTCAAAATAATATCTTCTTCTATATACTCTTCTAGAGTCTATTCCATTATAAATTACCAACTAAAGTATAAACTATATTTCTATATATTATTATAATTATGGGACAATCATATTCCACCTTCTATTAATCCTATGAAAAACGAAATTAGCACATGTGCTTACGTACGACTTGCCAGGTCCACACTGTGTTGTACACTGTTTTCACCACCACATTACTTGGATGAGTATAATTATGGAACTAATAACTATATATGAGTATTATAAAAATATATTTATTCTATAATGAAATATATACCATCAAAATCCATTTTATTTCATAATTAATGGAATGATATCATCACTCGTGCGTACGTACGGTCTACAGTCTCTACAGCCCGATGCGATCTATTCTCCATAATTTCATATAATGAGTTATTATATAAATATAAAGAATAAATAAATATGATATATATTACATTTTTATCATTATATAAATTACATAATGTAATCCCATGACAAATTCCTTGTATTTTTAAGTCAAAATATGTAGGAAATAATGCTTGAAAGAGGAATAATAATGAGATATTATTAAATGGTTGATAATATAACCAAATATGATCTCATAAATAAAAATATGGTTCTTGATAAAGTTTATAACACTATTTTATCCATTATACAGGATTATAGGATATACATGAAGGAACCCTGACCTAAGATAAGGGATAATTTTACCATCTCATTATTATCTAGGTTTCTTTATACCGAAGTAATTACTCAGAATTATTTATCATCCATGTCCCTTTTTTATAAAAGTTATTTCATAAAATGTTTTATTAATATTTTATAGATTTCCAAAGTCATTTTTTATGATTTATGACTTATTAATAAATGGTTTGAAAATAATATATCTTTCATTTTTTGAACAAGGTACTTTATGACTTTTTTTTGAAAAAGTATGTGAAATGTTTTTTAACATATATGGAATGGATGGATTTTTATGTTTTCATAACATCTTATTTACATGATTATTCCCTTAAAGTATTTAAATTTTATTTTCAAAGAAAATATTTTCTTTTAATGTTTCATTATATTTAAAAAATGCAAATGTCTTCAGATAATAAAAGATATTTTCCTCAAAAAACAATCTCAAGTATTCTATCAAAATTATTTTCCATCTATTATGGTAATAAATTTATGTTTCAAGTATAATATACTTATTATTCCTATGGTTTGATTGTGTTTAGGTTGAAATTTTATTTAGGTAATCTATTTTTTTTTACATGAATTATAGTATGATGAAATGATGTTTAAGAACCCCATTTTATTCCTTGGTTATGATATGATGAATGATTTCTGCTTTTGTGGCACTCGTCAGAATGATTTCACAATGATATGGGTGTAACCTATATCTATATCCATTTAATTGGATAGAGATTTATATCTAATGAGATAAGTTTGACATGAATAGTAAATGAAATCAGTTTAGTAATAATGGGATAGAATGATAAATAATATTGGTTCTGTAATACATGGTTGGAATGGTAAATAAACAAAGTTCTATAATATAGGGTTGGAATGAAGAGTGAAATCGTTTCAATAATGTGCTTTCCTCTATGATGGACATAGAATTGATCCTTTTATAATATGGAATTTATTTTCTATGCTTATTTGTTTCCCACAATTCAACGTTTTATTCAAATCCTATTTTTTCATGGCCTTTGTTTCTTTATGATTTCTACCTTATGAGATGGTAAGATTTAATTCATAACCCGTGATTTTAATATATGTTATATGTTTTATGATTTTAAAAATTCATTTTCATGTTTTTTTCATTCTTATATTCATGTTTTCTTTGATATTTTACTTGTTTACCCTTACTGAGTATTTGAGCTCACCCTTTTGATATGTTTTCTTTTCCCCAGGATAAAACGAACGATTTTGTGTAGGAAAAATAAAAGGGAATATATTTTTGGGAGATTTTTAAAATAGTTCAACAAATAATAATAAATTGGTCCATTCTTCAACGTAACTAAACTAATATGGTCTTTAGGAATCTGTTTTTGTAATTTATTAAGTATTCCGCAAAATTAATGTAATTTCTATGTAAGTCAAGATTTTTTATTTAAAATATAATCATAAAAATCTTGATTTTCCCCTACAATTACATAAATAATTTTATCAATCCTTTATTTTTGGGTATCGTATGATGAAACCATAAGAGAATAATGTATTTAAAAGGATATTAAATTTTCCTTCACAAAAATTATGTTTAGAGAAAAATACTGAACATGATGATCACCATCTTTATTACATCATCTCTGAAATTTTTATTCAAATTAATTTTTAAATTTATAATTCAATATTAATTATAAAAATTTATTTCAATCCATGAAACCTCATCACTATCAATGAACTCTATAATCACTCAATGATAATCAGATATCAGACACACTCCCTAGTTTTGTGTGATATGAATGCATATACATTCCAAAAACTAACTATAGGATTCAAAAATATCCTTTTAAACAATAGAACATGCAAGTGGTAGAGGGGAATGATTACAATAAAATGTGGATACCATAAGTAGAAAATATTTACACATTACATAAAGAAATTTTACATCAACATGAATTAATGTTTTACAATAGGTGAAAGCAGTGATACATGTCCTAAACTAGGGACATAAGAACATCAAGACATGTTCCTTTAATATATACAATAATAGTTGTTATAAAATATGAAAAATATGAATAGTGATCCTAACAAAAGCGTGGATGACCAAAATTTTGTGGTCCTACTATATTGGATATCATCAAACATACAAAAATATTTATCACATATTACCTGCATTTATAATTTACATTGTGGCCTGTATTTTTTCATATCGAATGATATATTTTACCTCTTTGAGTCATTAACCACAAATGAAAAATTACTGTCAATGGGGTATTATTTAATTGTATTTTAATGGTAAAATTACTTTCAAACTCCTACCTGACAGATATGGTTTTATAAGTTGATGCAGATCTATTATCTATAATGCAAGGGAATTCAGTAGCCAATTTAATGTAATATTAATAAAACTTTTGTCCTTTCACCATTCCTTAGATAAAGTGATTTGGTATTATAAGATGATTAACACGAACTAGTGGATGTATTTATATTAGATGAGTCTCAGAAGGTTCATTAACCACATCACCCTCGCTCACATTATCTCTTGATGCCTCACAAGAAACTTCATCATCCGATAAACTGACATTCAAAAAATCAAGAGTACACACATGGATTTCACCTATATTTCCTTCAAAATGATTAGAATATTATTCATATTTTTTTATATCACAGTATACATATTAGTTTGTAATTAATCAGTGTTTTTTGAGGGATAAAATTAAATAGAGCTCACAAACAATGGTTCTGTAGTAATAGTGTGTACCTCATATATATCAAAAATCACCCCATATAATTCCATTAGACTATCACTACACTACTTATTGAATAAAAATTAAGCATTCATCAAGTCCTCATAATTTACCATAGTATACTCATTGGGAAAAACGTTAAGTATATTGAAGATGTTGATATATAATTGATGTAATTGATTGATTCTCCCTCAATCGTAATTGAAAAAGAATATTAATTTTAAATTCATCCAATGTCATGAAATCATGAATATTTCTACTTTTATAGGTGAAAACTCTATATAAAACATTTCTTGGTATAAATAATCTCATCATTGAAATATATTTTATCAGATGTGATTAAAAGTAAAAATAATAATTAATAAACTATTATATAATAAATAAATAATATTATAAATTTTTTAAATTGTTTATGACTAAATAATTGACTTGATGTTGAGACATTTTCTATGTATAGGTTTATAATTAATTTATATACCAACAAAAACCTAGGGGATCCTAGACCTTTATTTTCTCAAATTTCAGCATCTTTATGTCTTCTATCATGCATAGGGTAAATATCCAACAACAGACAACAAAACTTCTTATTGAATGCCCTTTTATTACACTGAGGTTCATAAGAAATTTACGGTTACATGCTTTTGAGATACAATTTTCTTTTAGAAAAAACACAATTACTTACATATATTGAGAAACATATGATTCATAAGCCATAAATGAGGTAATGGTAATGTTATAATTAAAACTAATGTAACTAAAAAAACACAACATGATATTTCAATCATTCAATGGTCGGTCATCTCAAGACCATACAATTATTAAAAATTAAAAAATTATATAATAAAAAAATATAACATTCAATTTCAATCATAAATTATATGGTCATATCAATATCAATAAATATTCTATATTACAAGAATGTTTTTTTGAGATATTTATTATTTTATAAATCTTATAACTTTACTTATAACTATATTGAATAAATATTATATATATATAAACCTTTATTTATATTCATACATAAAAAAATATTTGTCTATGTTACATGTGAAAAACTATAATTAAAACATTGATCATTATAAATAACCTCACTATTGAAGTATATTGATGGTAATATGACTACAAAGGAAATTTTTATAAAATGTTATATATTCTTATTACACAGAAAAAAATTTCAGAAATTTTAATTACTTTTGAATAAATAACTATGACTTGATCTTGAGAATTTTTATATGGATTAGTTTATAAATACATGATACACTAAAAAAACCTAGGGTTAAACTAATGGAGTCACTTTTATCTCATATTTTATCAACCATCAATCTCCTTTCAAATAGAAACTTCTATTTTCATACACCTCTTTTCAAATGCATCTTATCAAACACCTCTTGTCAAATTCCTATTTATTACAAAATTACTCACATGAAAGTGATGGGGTCTAGCATTTTGAAATATATAAAAAAATTAGGATGACATGTAGGTACTTACATAATTAGTGATGAATTACTCTTAGGTTGTCAACATGGGAAAGTAAATGCAATTATGACAAATTATATAATACCATAAACAAAATAAATCATGAAATTTCAAATATGCATTGTTTAGTTATATCAAGATCAGTCATCTTATAATACTTTTCACTTTTTTTGGTATACTTATTATGTTTTACATATTAAATAACATTACATATAAATATATATAATATATAATAAATATATACACCTTCATTCCAAAATTTTAACTTTTTAATGTGTGTGTGTATATATATATAGGTAGATTCACATTATTTAAAAATGTTTACCAAATATTTTAATTTAAATTTTTTAACATTATATATAATATACAATAATATATTCATAAAAAAAATTAAATAATATAACAAAAATATATATATATTTAGATGTATTTAACATTATTTATTGATATTTTAAAATAAAATTACATATAGTAATATAAAATATTGATTTATAAATATAAGTATTATTAATTTAAAAATAATAAATGTAAATATTATCAATAATAAAATTCAGTGAATTTAATTTAAAAATTAATATAATTTACACTTACATAATAACTATTAAAATATTATAAACTTATGTTTTATTTGATTTTATAATAAAGAATATGTGTATATACAATTTTTTTTTCAAACATCTAGTTTCCAAAATTTATATAATTATATTTTATTCTTGATTACCTGGAATAATAATTATTTATACTTAATATAATTTAAAATTAATATATGTTTTTAAATAAAAGTAATATAATTTACACTTATATGATAAATATTAAAATACTATAAACACCTGTTCTGTTCAATTTTATAAAATTCCAAATGTATAATTAATCTTTTTTGTACTTCTACAATCCAAAATTTAGGTAATTGTATTTTATACATTATTACATGGAATAATTATTATTTATAATTAAAATAATTTTTAATTATTATCTAATATTTTTATTTATTATAAATAAAAGTAATATAATTTACACTTACATAGTAACCATTAATATAATATAAAATTATGTTATTATTAATTTAATAAAATTACATATGTATATATAAATATTTTGAGATATTTATACTTTCAAAAATTTAATAAATTATATTTTATAATTTATTATTTGGAATAATAATTATTAAAAATAATATTTTTTAAAATTATTATTTTAAATTATTATTTATAATTATTATATATAGTAACCATATTTTTATACCATTATCTAAAATAATATTATATATATTTAAATAAATTTTTATATGATACATAATATAACTGGTGTAACACCTCGAGATTTTGTGATTTTTTTATTTAATTTATACAATCTGATGTGTTCCATTTTATGCAACACTGAATATAGTTTTTTATATTTAAAAGAACATTTGGCTTACTTGCACTGCAGACAATACTTATATTATCCTCCAGTACATGCAAAACTATTTTTGGCTTTTGTTACACACAATTCCAATATAAGGGACTGACCTTAAACAATACATAATATTGAATTAAGTTAATAATTCACATTAGGGATCTTTTCAGGTTTAGAGTTTTAGAGAATTAGGCTATAAGTATTACATTACATCTCAAATATTACAAATTAGACACTTCTACTCACTATCCATTTTTTCATAAAATAGAAACTCTTGAAAAAAAGAGTCATGTATAGTTCCATATTTTAGATAGCATGAAGTTTCCATGATCCCATCCTTGACCCTATTCTTATTTAAGTCCTTTTAAAAAACATTATAAAAAAACCTGGGATGAGCATAAAAAGATCAGTAAGGATTACAAAATAATGAAAGAAGACATTAGTGTATAAATACATACAATTCAATGATGTCATAGGTTTTAATCATTAACATACTGCACTAGATCATAAGAATTATGAATAACAAATGGAAATCATAAATCAAAAAGGTAACTTGTGGCATCCATAACATACTTACGTTGTAGCTTTAACAACTATGTAGGGAGCTTTATTTGGATTACCCATTACTGTATATTACCTAAATCTCTTAAAAGAAAAATTTATGTTTACCTCTGTCAAATTTCCCAAATCATTGGAGCGCTATCTAAGACTCACCCTCCCTAGGTTTATCATGGAACCACCCGTATATGTAAACAATTCCCAAGAACCATAACATAATCATAACATATAACATAAGTATAAATGAAAGTTAACATTTCCACATTTCAATCACAATATATCATATAAATATATTGACATAACTAATCCATTGTCAAAACCATTTTCAATACCAAAATATGTAAAAGAGTATATGGTATTTATTTTCCTTTTAAAAACATTACGACCTGTTAAAGAAGCCCAATATCAAATAACGATCGCAGTAGTGGAAAGGTCATTATATCTGCGTACTTTAAAGAGAAACATTCCCTTTGTATTTTAGTAAAAATCTATGTAGAAAAAATATTCCCTTTGATTGAAATGAAAAGTAAAAGGGTTTTATACACTATATGAAATAAATTCATGTATATATCAGTGTGTGCCTCAATAAAAAATGATTGAGACGAAGTCCCTTACCGTGTGTCCGACATGACTCGTTCATTCTTTAATCTCCAGAATAATAAACTAAAGTTAATTCCTTATTGATTAAGATACTTTTTCATGTTTATTACTCCTTTTATATTACTTATTACCACATTATAAACATTATATAATCATTGACGATAATAAGGGTCGTTTTGTCGATATTTGGTGCTAGAGTAAACAATTAACATCCTATAATTAAATTTTTTCCTTGTGGTCAAAATTACATTTTCTCAAAAATTATATTAATGATTTAGATATCATATATATCATATATATCTAGTAATGTTATGTTTTTATAATAGTACATAACATTTGAAGATAAGAAATGAAATGCACCATTTACGGAGACGGTAAGTCGTACGTACACATGAATGGTACACTCATTTCTCTTTCGTATTTAATGGAATGAAAACTTAATAATGCATAGGTATATTATAATTCTAGTATAATATAATATATAATTTCAGAAACTCCATACTTTACACATTCCAAGCTTGGCATGAACGAGTCATATCATTTTGAGGGGGCGGTAGTCTGCACTTCCTCAAATGAAATTATCATACTTACCCATTATGGAAACTATAATGGTATGATATAAATGAAAAATAAAGAATCATACAGACAATATAAATATAATATATATATCACATATATAAAAATTTCCATATTAATAGACACCATGAGAGGCGATACGAGATAATTGAACAATCAACGTTTAGTGAGGCAGTAGGTTGCCGTACACAGAAACAGTCTGTTTGTATCCATTAGATAGAGGTGTGTGAAAGTTCAGTTTGAATACATCTCATAAAAACGTCCTAGTATATTTATTATACTGTTTTTTTTATGTAAACAAAGAATAAGATGATCATAGAGAGCGAAGAAGTAAAATAAAAGAAGAGAACTTGGGGGAAGACATTATCTTTAAATCGGGTAATTCCCATTGTTTGAACCAAAATAATTTGTTGACGTTATTTATGACTAAGGTAAGGATTCTAGGAGGAAGAGTTATATCTTGAGAGATTATTTGGTTGGATGTTGGATGAGCCAAGGGGGCTTGAGAGGTGTGAGTAAGTGTTAGAGGTGATGGATTTTTATAAGGGGGAGGAGGGTCTCTTTAGGAATGCTTGAAAATATTATTTTATTATATAATGATTTTTAGTTTTTAAAGGCCCATAACTTATTTAATTATAATTTAAGGTGTATATAAGTCGAAATAAAATCATTCAATAATAATTTTAAAGGTTTTAGATATTTTTTATCCTTATATTTTTTATTTAACTCTTTGTTAACTTATTTTACTTTTACCATATCCTGTTATATATTAATACTATATGGTTAATATATTTACTATAAAATTACAAGAGACCCAAAATGTATCATTAATGACCTTTTTAACATCATATACTTCATTTTATATAATCTTATATTTTATGCACTATTTTATGATTTTATAAAATATTGATTGATTTAAAAACACTTTTATGTCAAATTTAATACTATTCATATCATGCCATTTTGAAAAAAATACAAACCAACTTGATTCTTTTGATAAAACTTCATTAATTAAAATATAAAAAGTAATAATAATCTATAAAATTAGTGTATGGCATAAAAATGTTAAAATAAATTTATTTTAACATTTATAATATTATTTATTTGAATCATTTATTATTGAAGCAATTATTGTATCACTATTGTGTCATAATTAAATTTGATTATTTAATGTCTAAAATTTATAAATAAAATACCATGATGTAGGAAATTATCTTTCCTTTCCATGTAATATTTATAGTAGAAGAGATAACTTATATATCACCATATAAAAATTGTTTTAGTAAAAATATTCATGCTTATGTTATTTTTTTCCTTTAAATTAATTAATATAATGTGTCCTTATCACTCCCATGTGGCTCAATGGGGTCCCCAAATAGACTCAAGGATTCCCATAGTCGGACATGAATCACTAAAAAGGGATAGTACAAATGTAAGGGTAATTTAATTTTATTATAATATTATTTTTCACCCTTATTTACCTGATTTTTCCTTTAACCATAGTAAATAAAATATTTACTAAAGTAGATATTTTAAATTTAGAAATAAAAATTTCCCTACTTACAAAATTTAAACCTCCTGATTCCAAATATGGAATCCATTTTACCAAATTCAAAACACATAACTGACATAAATTATTTTAAAATTAATTCCTGTTGTCAAAACAAAAACTATGGTTTTAAGAAATCATAACTATCAAAATATTTTCTTTTGTTTTTGTCCATATTACGAGTGAAATTACTTCAAATCACTATCATTGTATTAAATGATAAAATTATAATCCATATAAACTTTAAAATCAATTAAAATAACAATCTAACTATATAATTAAATTAGGTTAAAAGGTAGTTTTGAATTAAAATGCATTATTTTTCACTATTCATTAAAAAAATTTACATTATCAGAAAAATATATAAATTTCATCAAAAGTAAATTTTGATGTACTGATTCAAAAAAAAATATTATTTTGTAAAATATAAAATACAAAGGTGACAAAAACTATATTTAAAAAGGGTTCTCCATCAAAAGGTAGTAAATCGACCTTTTAAAGAATATTAGAGTGTTTATGCTACAAATTGGATTCATTCGCATTTTAAGCTTCTAAATTTTATTAGATAAATGTAAAATCATTTAAAAAACATGTATAAAAATATTGTAGTTAGTTCTATTCATTCCCATTAATACAATGACTATGAGTCAACTACCATTTGAAATAATAATAATATTATTTTATTTTATGGTATAACTCAATGTTGTGTGCAACGTAAGATTTCAAAGAAACCCGTTGTCGCGTGTCAGGTACTCCATATAACATAGAATCCTCTTTTAAGTTAACTTAATATTTAATTCAAAAATATTAATAAATATGAAAATGTCATATTCTTTATTTACCTTGAATATTACATCCTCCCCCCCCCCTTTTGTAAAAATAACGTCCTTGCAATTTTATTCACTTATAAAAAATTGGGGTATTTATCCCTCATAGAATTCTTAGATTCCCATGTTTCCTCTTCAACCATATGGTTTTACCACAAAACCTTTACCTAATGAATTACCATATTGCACAAAACTTACTTTCTTCGGTCAAGAATCCAGACCTATTGTTCCTCATAAGAATGATTGTCTTCCAACTAAACCACCTGTGCACTCAAAACGTGAGATGAATATAGTATATAAGTTATGAACATTGAAACATGAAAAAAATTATGTACCTAGGATAAAAATGGAGGTAAAGAAACCTTCTATGCAACTGATCCAAATTTCTCTAGGATTTCCTAGGGTCCAATGAACCTCAAACTCAACTTTCCCTCCTTGCCAAAACATATCACACCTTTCCATGGAGAAACATTGAGAAAGACATGATCACCCACTTCAAATGAAAGATCCTTCCTCTGGTTATCTATATAACTTTTCTTCCAAATCTGATCTATTTATCATGTGCTTCTAAATAAATTGATCTTTTTCTTCCATCCCTTCTACCAATTCTGGTCGCATTAGTTTCCTTTCACCTACTTCATCCCAAAAGCTGGAGTTCGACATCTCTTTCCGTAAAATGAATCAAATGGTGCCATATGTGCACTGGAATGAAAACGTTTATTATAAGAAATTTCAAACTAAGAAAGTTGTTGGTCCCAACTTCCCTTGTAATCCATTGAGAAAACACATAGCATATCTTCCAATGTCATAATAGTTCATTCTGACTACCCATCTGATTGAGGATTAAAAGGTGCTATAAAATTTAATTCAGTACCCAATGGCTTCTGAAGGCCTTTCAAAAAGATATAAGTAAAATTGGGATCATTATCAGATATAGTGAAGAGGGGAACTCCATGCAACCTGATTATCTCTTTAACATACAACCAAAAATGGTGATCTAGAGACAAAGTATCTCGAATATGAAGGAAATGATCATATTTAGTTAACTGATCAATAATAACCCATATTGCATTGTTATCTAGAGATGCTTTTCGTAATCCAATAATGAATTCCATGGATATATTTTCCCATTTCCACTCTAGCATTGGTAAAGGCTAAATCGTCCCTTTCGGTAACTGTCGCTCTACTTTAACCTCTTGACAAGTTGAACACTTCATTGTAAAGTGAACAATATCTCTTTTCATACCATCCCACCATTACTACTCCTGAAGATCTCTGTACATCTTAGTACTGCCAAGATGAACTGAAAACATAGAACTATGAGCTTCACATAATAACTCTTTCTTCAAATTTGATTCACAAGGAACACATAATCACTTTAAAAACCTCAAAACACAATCATTTTCAATGTTAAATTCAGGTAACATAAACTTCTAAACCTAATCTACCTTTTTCTACAACTCACTGTCTTCCTTATGCACTTTCTTAATTCTGTCTGATAGAAATTATTTCACTAACAACTAAAAAAAAGAGAAAATTCCAAAAAATAGCTTCTATGCCAAATTTCATCAAATCATTAATCAAAGGATCTTGTTCCAAACATAACATGGTTAATATAGCATTACTCTTTCAACTCAAAGCATCAGCCACTTTATTTTCCCTTCTGGGATGGTAATGGATAGTCCAATCATAATCCATGATTAATTCCAGTCATCTCATCTGTCTCAGGTTCAATTATTTCTGAGTAAATATATACATCAAACTTTTATGGTCAGAATATATTTCACATGTTACTCTATAAAGACGATGCCTCCAATTTTTTTATGAAAAAATAACAGTAGGTAATTCAAAATAATGTATAGGGTAATCAAATTCATGAGGTTTCAACTAACGAGAAGCATAAGAAATTACCTAATCATTCTACATTAGGAAAAAACCAAGTCCTTTCAACGATGAATCACTGTAGATAAAAAATTCCCCATTTCTGAAAGGAAGTTCCAAAACTGGAGCATTCACCAATCAACTTTTCTATTCCTAAAAACAATCATCACATTCTTTTGTCCAAATGAACTTAACACCTTTTCTAGTTATCTTAGTCATTAGACTATCTATACATGAAAAAGTTTCAACAAACCTCAGGTAATAACCTACTAAACCAAGAAATCTACGGATATCTATGTTATTGGTAGGTCTTTTCCATTCTTCAACATATATTGTTTTAGCAGGATCAATAGTTATGCCATTTTTTGAAAAACATTGACCAAAGAAAGAAATTTTTTTTAACCAAAAATCACACTTGCTGAATTTCTCATACAATTTCTTTTATTTTATGGTTTTCAAGACAACTTTTAAATGACTTTCATGTTCCTCTTTACTTCTGGTATAAACCAAAACATCATCAATGAACACAACCACAAACTTATATGGGATCTCATGGAATATTCTATTCATAAGATCCATGAATATATGAGGTGCATTGGTTAACCAAAAAATTCATTACTACAAATTCATAATGGCTGTATATAGTACGAAATGAAGTCTTTGGAATTTTTTCTTGCTTTACTTTCAACAGATGTTACCCCAAGCTCATGTAAATTTTCGAAAAATACTGAGCTCCCTAGAGATGATCAAACAAATCATAGATATGAGGAAAATGATTCTTGTTTTTAACAGTGATGTTATTCAATGCTCTAAAATCAATGAAAAGTCTTATTGAAGAGTGTTTCTTCTTAATAAACAAGACAGGAGCACCCCATGGTGATGTGCAAGGTCGAATGAAACCTTTATCTAATAACTCCTGCAATTTCTTCTTCAACTCTAAAATTTCAATTTTATCCACTTGATAAGGGGGTTTTGAAATTGTCTTATCATCAGGAACTATGTAAACAGTAAATTAAACTTCATGATCAGGTATAATACCATGAAACTTATCAGGATAAACATCAAGATTCTCATTTACCACTGGCACATAATTAATCTGAATAGTTCCTTTGTTTTCAATAATATGTGATAGGTATGAATCATTTCCATATTTTACTAGTTTATCAGCTTCCTGATATATTATCAAAAGTAAGGGTTCATTCTTTTACACAAATTAAAATTATTTCTGAAAATAAACTCCATTATCTCTATGACAACCCTTCTTTTTATTACACAATTAAATATAATTTATTACATAAACATTATTTGATACAACATAGAAGGTAGAGAGGTATAGTGTCTTTGGGGATTAGGATAATTACCTAACAACATAAAACATGAAAAAAACATCTTTAATGAAAACATCCTTTACATGAACACTAAATTCCCTCATACTTAGCATTGCATGGGATAACCTGAGGACATGCATAAGAAAAGGGTGAGATATGAAGTCTAGTAAGGGAATAATCATGGAATAAAATGAGGAATAAAATACATGTTAGACAATAGGCATATCAATAGAGAAAAATAGCATCATAAACATAAAGGAATGATAAATAATGATAATCATAACATGGAAATGTGGAAACAAAACATAACATGGAATTTGCATGAGCCAAGGCTCATTGCACATGGAGAATGAGTAAATCTTCATTGCACATGAAGCATGAGTAAAACCTCATTTAAGTTGATTAACATGAGTAAAAAATTATTGCACATGACATATCATGATACTATACTTTACCCAGTGCATTGGAGCACTATACGGGTGCACCCTTCTTAAACATGTCATTTCATGCATAAGTGTGCCACATTGATCATATAACATGAATTCATAAAACATAATCATTTATTCCATGATAAAGGAATATGGAATTCATAAATGAAAATTTATAATCAATATGTAAATTTTCATAAAGGTGAATACCCTTGATAGAGAAATGGGCATGGTATTTAGTACACAACCACATTGGCTTGGAAAATTGGTGCAATTTTGGCAGCATAACGACGTGATGTAAGAACTCATAAAAATGGTTGATGAGAGAGAAAGGGGTGTCTAATCACATTTACATGAAATGAAAATTAAGGGGGTCTTACAGATACATGTCCCAACAATTTTATTGTAATTTAGAGTTGTGATACAAAATAATTGCTTGAATGTAAAAGAGGAGCAAGAAATTCCTTTTGGGATTTTGGCGTAGTAACAGGTGTAATGGGAGTAATTTAATGAGAGAGGAAGGGGTATCTCATAATTAAAACATAAAGAGGGTAGTATTGGGGAGGTGAAAAACCATACCCCAACATTTATAATTGAAATTAAAATGGCATAACATTATTAAAAAAATGGACAAAAATGAGAAAGGATGAAAAACCCTTACTTGAAAGTGTGCTTCCAAAGGCTTGAGAAAGAATTATTGGGAGCTTGGGGAACCTTGGGAGTATTATAGAGAGAAGAGGGCTTGGGTTCGATGAACTACAAAGGAATTGAGTGAGGAGGAAGTCGAAGCATGGGTGAGTTTATATAGGAAAGGTGAGGGAATTCTTTATTATTTAGGTTTGGGACACCTCATATTAATATAATCCAAACCACAAACTAGACCATGGTATTCCCAATTGTTTTTGGAAAAGGGAAGTGTAAAAGAACATTTTATAAGGCTAAAGTCTGAAATTCTTAAAATAATGGGGTTGCATATGTTGAGGTGAGTCACACTCTCAAGGAATTGTTTTTAAAAAGACACGATGTTTAATATGTTTTGAAGTGTCCATTAATGCTTTGTAAAATAAGTCAAACAAACCCAAAACCACATTATTTTAATGGTAAAACATATATTGGATGAACATAATGCATATATTATTATATTAAATCACTATTTGTTCATTATGATGTCATAAAACACATTATATATTTAAACGATATTTAATTTTTACCCAAAAATTTGACTGTCTCAGAAAATTATGAAAAATTCACCATTGGATAATTTTGACGTGTTGAATCCAGAAATAATATTTATTTTATCTAAATAATTTTCTAAATATGCTAATTTTCACTTTTAAAATAAAAACTGATATTTATCGAAAATTCACGAGTTTTGACAAAAATGGATTTGAAACCTTAGTAAAATTTACGACTGCATTCATAAAATTATATGATCATTTATATTAAATAAAAAATAATTTAATAAAAATAATAATATTTTATTAAAATATTATTTAATTCAAAAATCCATTAATTCTTCAAAATATATTTCTTAGTTGGGCATTAACTAAAAAAAATACTATTTGTGGTTTAAAAAATCTATTTACAAGGTAACAATAATAAAATGAAATAATATTTATTATTATATACAAAAATAATGTACATAACCATAGTTATAAGGTATTTTTACATAAACCATTATAACACCCACATAAGACCGAAGTGTAATGTGTGCAATGGTGACAGACTCTTGGGGTGGTACAGATAACATTGCTCGGGTGGGAATCTTTATCAACTTCCATTTCTCTCGTAGGCAGTCCCACTTGAGCTTAACATATTTAAGCTCATATTGGGGTTGTTCAAGAGCAAAGACCATGACGCCACCTCCTTTCTGAGCTCTGTCAAATAGGCTTCGTATGGGGCATGACTACTGGATGAGGCCATCACTTCCTTTGTCTGAGTAAATTGGATTCATTAAATCCCTATATTTTGGCTAATCATATGATCACTATTCAACGACTGTATTAGAAACAATCAAAATTATTAATATAAAACCAAATAAGTTGACATTTTATATAAACATTTTACATAATGAGACATTTAATTAGATTAAGAGGGATTTTCATTAATGAAAGTTTGGGTCATTACAATCTTCCCCCCTTCGCGCTGGAAATTTTCTTTTCCCACACTAAAATAGATGTGGGTAACTCTGTTTCATCATTCCCTATGATTCCCATGATGCTTCTTCATACTTGTGGTTTCCCCACAACACCTTGACGATGGGCATTTTACTATTTCGTAGAACTTTTTCTCTACAATCTGAGATCTTCAGTTGTTTCTCCTCATAAGAAAGATCATCCTATAACTATAACACCTCTGAAGAGAGTGCATGTGAAGGGTCTGGTATGTACTTCCTTAAGAGGGATACATGAAAGACATCATGTACTTTTTCCAAGGTAGGTGGAAGTGCTAGTCGATAGGCCACAACCCCTACACGATCAATAATCTCGAAGGGGACAATGAACCTTGGGCTTAACTTCCCTTTATTTCCAAACTCATGACCTTCTTCCATGAAGATATGCATAGAAATACCATGTACCCATATTTAAACTCAAGGGATCGTCAACGGTTGTATGCATAAATCTTTTGTCGACTCTGGGATTCCTTGATATGCTGCTAAATGGTTTTCATTTTCTCCACCATTTCTTAAACCATTTCTGGTTCAAGGAGCTTACGCTGACCGAACTCATCTGAACACGTTGGGGTTCTGCACCATTTCCTATAAAGAGCTTTATATAGTGCCATTTGGATGCTCGATTGGAAACTATTATTAGAAGACAACTGAACCAGAGGAAGATGTTTATCCCATCCTCCTTTAAAGTCCATTGTGTGTTCTCTCAACATGTCATCAAGTGTTTGAATAGTCTGCTCGGATTAGCCATCAGTTTGAGGATGATAGGCCATACTAAAGTTCAATTCAGTGTTTAGAGCATGTTGAAGACACATCCAAAACATATAGGTGAATCTTGGATCTCGATTGGACACAATAGATAGTGGTATTCCATTCATCCTTACCACTTTTCTGATATATATCTGTTCCAGTTGATCCAATGAGAAATCCTCTCGAATAGTGATGAAGTGTGCATCCATTATAAGATGATCCAAAACAACCTAGATTGCATTGTTTCCTTTGGATGTATTTAGACGTCCAGTGACAAAGTCCATGGTGATGTTCTCCCATTTCCATTCTGGTATAGGCAATGGTTGCATCATCCCCTTAGACTTCTTCCTCTCTGCCTTCACATGCTGACACACCAGGGACTTTGATGTATATTCAGAGATCTCCTAATTCATATTGTCCCACCAATAATGCTCTCATAGATATCAATACATATTTGTGTTTCCTGGGTGAATAGAGAAATTTTAACTATGTGCATCATCCAGAAGTTCGTTGTTCAGCTCCGGACTTGATGGAACACATAGCCTTTTCCCAAATCTCACAATTCCTTCTTCATTCACATTAAACTCTGAGGATTTCCCTTTTCCAATATCTTCCACTTTTTCTTGAATTACCACATCATTCTTTTGAGCATCCTTTATCCTTTCCAAAAGTGACAGTTGAGAAATCATTTGTGAAAGGATTAATGATGTTCCCTTCTTTATGATTACCATGTCCATCTTCATCAAATATAAGAAGATTAGATCCTTTTCAATTATCATTAATGATAGAATCGTTGGGTACTTTATACTGAGGGCATCCGCCACCTTGTTCGCTTTCCCAGGGTGGTAATGGATTGAACAGTCATAGTATTTGATCAGCTCTAACCATCTTCGTTGGTGCATGTTAAACTCTTTCTGTGTGAATATATACTTGAGGATTTTGTGGTCTGTATATATTTCACACTTCTCACCAAAGAGATGATGCCACCAAATTTTCAAAGTGACGATCACTACATCCAACTCATGTTCATGTGTTGGATAGTTCTATTCATGAAATTTCAATTGCCTTTAAGAATAGGCAATTACTTTGTCATTTTGCATCAACACACATCCCAGGGCCTTCTTTGAAGCATCACTGAATACCAAAAAAAGTTCTCCACTTGTGGGTAAAGTGAGCACGGGTGCAGTGATAAGCCTCCTTTTCAACTCCTTGAACATTTCTTCACATTCATCACTCCAATAAAACTTTACTCCCTTCAGAGTTACCACACAACAACCATTCTATACAGAATCTTGGATATTGGTAATGCCCCGGGTATAAGATCAATTGAGAATTCAACATCTCTTCTAGGAGGAAGAGAAGAAAATTCCTCGTTAAACACTTCAACGAATTCCCTCACAATAGGCATGTACTCTATGATGGTTGCCTCCTCAGACTCAATCATTTGAGTCAGATACATGTGCTCATAGGGCAGTAATATCCATGTTGGAGATGATGGAGAAAAATAAGATTCATCTTCCTCCTTGATTGTAAAGAATCAGGGGTCGATTCTCCACATGGATATTGATTTCCCTCTCCCAGCAATTTATGTTGTTTTTATATAAGGAAAGTCAATGCATGCCAAGAATTGAAACAAATTCCACCAGAGGGAGTATGATGAGTTTCACTGGGATGTTCAATCCACAAATTATGATAGGGGAGGAGTTATATTCATGGGATTCAAGGATTGACTCATTTGTCGTACTCACCGACATCTTCACTTCCATGATTTGTGGTGGTTCTAGGATTGTTCTACTAAACGTTCGAGATATAAAAGAATGTGTAGAACCTGAATCAAAAAGTACGTTCACTATTCTTGAATGAATAACTAGCGTACCTGTCACTACTTCATTGTTGGGGTTCACTTAGGCAGTAGTGATGGAAAAAGCTCTCCCTTGCTTCCTTGCACGTTGTTGGTTGCCTCCGAAAACCCTTGGCTTAGAGAATTGATTTTCAAGATGCCCTGGTTCTTTGCAGTTGTAGAAATGGAAAATTCTTTGAGGTTCGAACGGAGCGTTCCTCTCCTATATTGAAGCCGCAGGTTTTTATTTTCGGTAGTTAACAGCTAGGTTCCCTTCTCTTACACACCTAAAGCATTTCCTTATCCCCTTCAGGCAATTTCAGGAGTGATTCTTTCTCTTCCTTTGGAAAGTGGGGTGCAGAATCTTCTTAGCACCATTGGATTTATCCATCAGACCGATAGCATTGAATTTAATCTTACGCTTCTCATCCCCATGATACCCTGGATATTCTCAGATCTCCATTTTGACCTTGAGGGCAAATCCGAAAATTTCCTCATAGCTGTCAAAGTCACGGATCGCCAGCGCTTTCCACAGTCTAGGTTTCAGCCCACCAAGAAGCGGTCGACCTTGCATTCGGGGGTAACGACAAATATGGAAGCATATCATGCAAGAATTGTGAATTTTTCCTCATACAGTCCAATATATTCTTTGTCTTTTTTTCTTGAGGGAAAGAAATTCCCTTTCCATCTTAAGCTGGAGGGTGCGCGAAAAATATTTATCGAAAAACATCTTCAAAAAATACTTCCATTCCAATGCCTCGATCTCTTCCTCAGGCTTCATATTTTTGATCAACGTCCACCATTGATCAGCTTCACCCTCCATATGATAAGAATCCATCAGAACCATCTATTTTTTAGAACATTGAAGGATGGAGAAGATCATTTCAATAGAGTTAATCCATTGTTTAGTGATTGATGGATCAGATGATCCATTAAAAGTAGGAGGCCTTTGTCTCATGAAGCTCTCAATAGATACTTGTTCTTTCTTAGGGGGTGGAAAATTCTTATTGACCCTTTTTTCTATTCAAATATTGAGTTATCTAAGAGAGAAGCATGACAAGGTTCACTATTCTCACTCCCATTGGATTGGGCATCTCATTAGTACAATCTTCATATTGATCTTCACATCGGTTGTTATCCCGAGTCCTCCTATTACCGCCCATTGGCTGGAATAAAAGGAAAGTTAGGGGTAACACATAAAGGGTAATCCATGGACAAAACTAACAACTTATAAATATATTTTATTTTCTTAACATATGAATCTATTGGCTTCAATCAATGTATTCCATGATCTAATTTCTAACATATATTCTTATGGAATTTTTTTGTCCCTTAATAATGGTTCATACTAAGCTCATGAATTTACCAAAGCATATCCCTTGGGTATGTCATAACCAAGAGTGAAACAAGACCCATTTTTTCTCACTCATTCCCATTCGAGTCTAGCTCAATGCGGTGTTTTTGGGTTTTACCTCTAGGATACATCTGTGCCAGAGCCGGCTCTACCGTCTCATATCCAGACATGGATGTATTTGCTTGATAAACCACATACTCAATTCTCACCCAAAACTTTGGGATGTTTTTACTATACTTAGTCTTGCCTCTAATTCTTCACCAGGGTTTTTTAAACCTAATCCCTAATATAACTAAACCTATCCTCTGATACCAACTTTGAAAAACCTGCTTTTTATTACACAATTAACCATAATTTATTACATAAAATTCATTTGATACAACAGAGAAGATCGATAGGTCTAGTGTATTGGAGGCTTAGGATAATTACATAACAACTTAAAACATGAAAAACAACATCTTTATTGAAAAAATCCTTTACATGACCACTACATTTCCTCGTACTTAGCATTACATGGGATAACCTGAGGACTTGCATAAGAAAAGGGTGAGCTATAAATCACAGTAATGGAATAATCATGGAATAACATGAGGAATAAAATAAATGTTAGACAATAGGCTTATCAATAGAGACAAAGATAAGTATAAACACAATTTAATGATAAATCATGATAATCATAACATGGAAATGTGGCAACAACACTTAACATGGAATTAGCATGAGCCAAGACTCATTGCACATGGAGCATGAGTAAATCCTCATTGTACATGAACCACAAGTAAAACCTAGTTTCACTTGACTATAATGAGTAAACACCCATTGATCATGTCGTATTATGATAGTATACATTACCCAATGCATTGGAGGGCTATAAGGGAACATCCTTCTTGAATATTTCATTTCATGCATAAGTGTGCCACATGGATAATATAAAATGGATTCATAAAATATAATCATTTATTCAACGATAGAGGAATGTGGAATTCATACATGAAACTTTATAATCAATAATTTAATGTGCATAAAGGTGAATACCATTGATAGATAAATGGGAATTGTATTCACTACGCAACGACATTGGCTTGGAAAATTGGTGCAATTTCGACAACGTAAAGGTGTGACGTAAGAATTCATAAAAATGGAGGATGTGAGAGAAAGTGGTGTCTCATCGTATGTACATGAAATGGATATTAATGGGGTCATATATATACATGTCCCATTAATTTTAATGTAATTTAGAGTCATGATATAAAATAATTTCTTGAATGTAAAAGAGGAGTGAGAAATTCCATTCGGAATTTTGGCAAAGTAAGGGGTGTACATGGGAGGCATTTAATGTGACAGAAAGGGGTATATCATAATTGAAACATAAAGAGGTCAGTATGGGGGAGGTGTGAAACCATACCCCAACATTTATAATTAAAATTAAAAGGGCATAACATCATTAAGAAAATTGGAAAAATATGAGAATGGAAGAAAATACCTTACTTTAAAGTGTGCTTCCAAAGGCTTGAGAGAGGATTGAGAGAGGCTTCTTGGGAGCTTGGGGTACCTTGTGAGGATTATAGAGAGAGGGGTGTAGAGGTTGTATGAACTCCTAAGGCTTTTTGTGGGTAGGAAGTGGGAGCTTGGGTGGGTTTATATAGGAAAGGTGAGGGAATTCATTATTATTCAGGTTTGGGACACCTCATATTAATATAATCCAAATCACAAACCAACAAATGGTTTTTGACCATGGTATTTCGAAAACGGAAGTATAAAACAATATTTTATAAGTCCAAAGTCCTAACTTCTTAAAATAATGGGTTGGTATATGTGGAGGTGAGTAACACCCAGAAGGAAACCAATTTAAAAAGACATGATGTTTAATATGCCTTGAAGGGTCCATTAGTGCTTTGTAAAATAAGTCTAACAAATGCAAAACCACATTATTTTAATGTTAAAAGGTATATTGTCCGAAAATAAATCTTATAGTATTTTATTACATCACTATTGAGTCATTATGAAGTCATAAAACACATTATATATTTAAACAGTATTTAAATTTTAAACAAAAATACGATTGTCTCAGAAAATTATGAAAAATTCACCTTTGGATAATTTTAATGTCCTGATTCCAGAAATAATATTTATTTTATCTAAATAAATTTCTAAATATGTTAATTTTTACTTTTAAAATGAAAAATTATATTTATCAAAAATTCACGGGTTTTGAAAAAAATGGATTTCAAACCTTAATAAAAATTACGATTGCATTCATAAAATTATACGATAATTTATATTTAATAAAAATTAATTTAATAAAAATAATAATATTTTATTAAAATATTATTTAATTAAAAAATCCATTAGTTCTTCAAAATATATTTCTTAGTGGAACATTAACTTAAAAAATACTATTTGTGCTATAAAAAACTATTACAAGGTAAAAATAATAAAATGAAAGTATATTCATTATTATATAAAAAAATAATGTACATAACCATAGTGCTAAGGTCTTGTTACATAAACACTTATAACACCTTCATAAGACTGAAGGGTAAGGTGTGCGATGTTGACAGACTCTTAGGGTGGATCGAATAAAATTGATCGGGTGGTAATCTATATCAACTTCCATTTCTCTCATAGGCAGTCCCACTCGAGCTTAACATATTCAAGCTCAGCTTGGGATTGGTCAAGAGGTAATCACAATGACGCAACCACCTTTCGGAACTCTGAAAAATGGGATTCGTATGGGGCACTTCTACTGGATGAGGCCATCGCTTCCTTTTTCTGAGTAAATTGGATTTGTTAAATACCTATATTTTTACTAATCATGTGATCAATGTTCAACAACTATATTAGAAACAGTCAAAATTCATAACATAAAACCAAAGAATTTGACATTTTATATAAACATTTTACATAAAGATACATTTAATTAGATCAAGTGGGATTTCCATTAATGATAGTTTGGGTCGTTACAAGATCTGACATCAATCTTAGCATGGTAAATGGAAATCCAATCCATACCCAAAATAACATCAAACTCTACTAGAGGAAAAAATAAGGATTGTTGGTAGATTATTTCCACACACAAGGAAATGAAAGTTCTTATAATTTCTTTTTGTCTCAACATTACCCCCGGTGTTTTTACCATATGTTCTGGATTCATATCTTAATATAGAATTACCAATTTACTAGAAAACTTCTTAGAAATGAAAGAGTGTGTAGACAATGAATCAAACAACACATTGGAATAATATGAATAAACAAACAGTGTACCTGATACTACTTCATTCGATGACCCAACATCTACTAAAGTAGTTGGAAATGATTTCACCACCCCTTTCTGCTTATACTCCATCTACTTTCCCACTGTTGAGTTCTTCATTGGACACTCATTTTCATAATGACCCATTTCATTTCACTTAAAAGATTTTACTAACTGTAAATCCGATTTTGTTTTACCATTACCCAGATCTTTTTCAGTGCAATTATGAGCCTTATATACCATTTTACCACATCAGTAGAACTTACTAGAATTCAAAAGACATTCCAAAGTCTTCTTATTACCAAAATTTTAACAAAATTTAACCTTAATATTCTTACCAATAGACTTTTTTGAAGAGTTCTTCCCCTTCCTTTTCCACCTCTACCTCTTATTCAGTTGTTTTTCAAAGAAAACATGATCATCAACAAACTCAATTTCCACCTTCACCACACATCAAACAAGTTTTTAATAACTTTTGAATTCACAAGAGGCAATAACCTTTTGATACTTTGGCATTAATCTTGAGTAAAAATGATTGATTTTACTATCAAGTTCTTGTATGAAATTTGGATCATACCTTTCCAGTTGAGTGAATTTTGCTTCATAAGTAGAAAATGAGTCATCTTCCTTTATCAATATCATGAATTGTTTTTCCATCCTTTGATGAACCACCTTTGGAAAATATTTCTGAAGAAACATACCTTTGAATTCATCCCAATCAAGAGCATCAATCTCTTCAGTATCCCTAATATTTTTCACAATCGACCACCACTGATCGGATTCACCTTCAAAATGGTAAACATGAAGACTAACTTTATGATGTTATGAAAACCCCATGACATCATAAATCTTCTCCAGTTCATTAATCCACCCTTGAGCTAGAATAGGGTAAGATGATCCTATGAATGATGGGGGATGTTGCCTCATGAAATGCTCTACTACCGACATGTTCTATTGTGGTTGATCTGGCTGATCTCGTGCATGGATACCACCACCATTTATAGCCTAAATCAACTATGCCACCACTAAAAAAACTGTTTAGTTTTGATTCCAACCATTTAAATGCTATATCATTTCAATATTAACATAAATTATTTTATGGATACCAATTTTACAATACCCTAACTTTTAAAGTTGTCTAAACATACCTCTGAAACCAAATATAAGGAACCAGCCTTAAACCTTACATAATCTTGAATTAAGTTAATAATTCACATTGGGGGTCTTTTCAGGTTTATATTTTTTTTGAGAATTGGGCCATAACTATTACATGACATCTCACATTTTACAAATTATACACTTCTAATCAGTATCCATTTTTTCATAAAATAAAAACTTTTGAAAAAAAAGAGTCATGTATAATTCCATATTTTGACATTATGACTTTTCCCTGATCCCATCCTTGACCCAATTCTTCTTTATATCTAGTGAAAAAACATTTCAAAAAAACATGGGATGAGCATTAAAATATTAGTAATGATTATAAAATAAAGAAAGAAAACCATAATCCATCAATACATACTAGTCAATGAAATCATACTTTTCAATATTTAACATACCACACGAGATCATAATATTTATGAATAAAAATTAGAAATAATAAATCATAAATGTAACTTGTTCCATCCATTACATACTTAATTGGTAGCTTTCACCGCTACGTAGTGAGTTACATTTGAAATAACCATCACAATATATTCCTTAAATCTACTAGGAGAAACATTTGTTTTTACCTTCATCACATTACCCAATGTATTAGAGAGCTATCTCAGGCTAACCTTTCCTAGGTTTATCATAGAACCACCCATATATGTAAACAATTCCCAAGAACCATAACATAATCATAACACATAACATAAACATAAAGGAAAGATAACATTTCCATATTTCAATCACAATATATCATTTAAATATATTTAAATAACCAATATTTTATGAAAACCATTTTCAATACAAAAATGCGTAAAATAGAATATGGTATTTATTTTCCATTTAAAAAGTTTACAGCTAGTTAAGGAAGACACATATTAAATAACGCTCGGGGTGGTGGAAAGGTCGTTGTCACGACATACGTTAAAAGGAAACATTCCATTTTTAATTTAGTAAAATGCAACGTAGAAAAATATTCCCTTTAAATGAAATGAAAATTAAAATGGGTTTATACATCATATAAAATAAATTTGTGTATAAATCAAAATATGCCTCAATGAAAGGAGATTAAGACGAATTCCCTTACCTCATGTCCGACGTGACCCATTTGTTCTTTAATCTCCTGAATAGTAAACTAAATTTAATTTCTACTTGCTTAAGAACCTTTTCAAGTTTATTATTCCTTTTATATTACTCATTACAATGTTATAAACATTACATAATCATTTATGTTAATAATGGTCGTTATGTGGTTATTTGGTACTTGAGTCAAAAATAAACTTCCTATAATTAAAATTTGTCCATGTGGTCAAAAGTCCATTATCTATAAAATTATATTCATGATTTGGATATAATATATATCATATATATCCAGCATATATATTTATTTATAATAGTATAGAAAATTTGGAGATAAGAAATGAAATACATCGTTCATGGAGATGATAAGCCGTATGTACGCATGAATGATACTTTAATTTCAATTTAGTATTTAATGGAATGAAAACTTAATGATAAATAGGTATATTATAATTATATTATAATATAACAAACAATTTCAGTAATGAAATCATTTACATGTTCCATGTATGGCATGAAGGAGTCAGATCACTTTGAGAGGGCGGTAGTCCGCAGTTCCTCAAATGAAATTATATTATTTACCCATTATAGAAACCGTTAAGGCATTATGTAATTGAAAAATACAGAACAATAGAGACAATATAAATTATATATATATATATATATCACATATAAATACAGTTCCATCATAATGGCCACCATGAGAGGTGGTAGGAGATAATCGAACAATCATCGTTTCGTGAGGGAGCAGTTCGCCGTACACAAAAATAGTATGTTTGTATCCATTAGATGGAGGTGTGTGTAAGTGTAATTTGAATACTACCAATAAAAAAACATAGTATATTTAGGATACTGGTTATGTTATGTAAACAAAGAATAAGAAGAGAATAGAGAGTGAAAAAGTAAAATAAAACAAGAGAACTTGAGGGAAGATGTTACCTTTAAATCGGCTAACTCTATTTGGTTTGAACCAAAAGGATTTATTGAAGTGCTTTATGCCTAAGGTAATGATTCTAGGGGGACGATGGGGATATTCAGAGCTTTTCTGGGAAGAGGTTGGATGATCCATGTGGGATTGAGAGGTTTGAGTAAGGGTTAGAGGTGATGGATTTTTATAAGGGGGAGGAGGGGCTCTTTCGGCATGTTTTAAAATATTATTTTATAATATAATGATTTTCAGTTTCTAAAGGTCCAAAACATGTTTAATTCAATTATAAGGTGTATATAAGTCATAATAAAATCATCCAATAAGAATTGTATAGGTTTTGGATATTTTTTAATCCTTATATTTTTTATTTAACCCTTTGTTAACATATTTTACTTTTACCATGTCCACTTATATAATTATACTATATGGTTAATATATTCACTATAAAATGACAAGAGACCCAAAATGTTTCATCAATGACATTTATAACATCATACACGTCATTTGGACTAATATTATACTTTTAGGACAATTTTATCATTTAATAAAATATTGATTGATTTAAAAACACTTTTATGTCAATTTTAACTCTATTCATATCATGACTTTTAAAGAAAATCAAAACCAACTTGATTATTTTGAAAAACCATCATTAATTCCAAGATAAAAAGGCATCCAAATCTATAAAATTAGTGCATGACTTTCAAAGGTTCAAAATAAATTTACTTTAATATTTATTATATCATTTATTTGAATCTTTTTTTAATGAAGCAATTACTACATCACCATTGGGTCATAATTAATTTTTTTTGAATGTCTAAAAATTATAAATAAAATACCATGATTTAGAAATAGTTTTAGCATTCCAAAGAATATTTATAGTCGAATAGATAACTTATATAATCCCATATAATGTTTTTTCATTAAACGATTCATGTTTATATTATTTGTTTCCTTTAAATTAATTAATATAAAGTGTCATTATCACTCCTAAGTGGCTCTATGGGGTCCCTAAATCGACCCAAGAATACACATGGTTGGACATGTATCATAAAAAAGGGTTAGGACAAGTGTAAGGGTAATTTAATAGTAATATATTATTATTTTTCACCCTTATTTACCAGATTTACCCTTTAACCATGGTAAATAGAATATTTACTGAAGTAAAATTTCATAATGCCTAAAAATAAAAGTTACCTATTTACACAATTTAGACCTCCTGATTCCAAATATGAAATATGTTTTTCCAAATTTAATACACTAAAGTGACAGCAATTAATTTTAAATTAATTTCCTTTGTTAAAATAAAATGCGTGTTTTTAAGAAATAATAACTATCACAAGATTTACCTCTGTTTATATTCAAATTAATAGTGAAATTATTTCCAATAAAAAAAATTTGAATAAATGGTAAAAATATAATACATATAAACTTTAAAAATACTAAAATAATAACATATTTATATAAATAAAGTAGATTAAAAGGTAGTTTTGAATTAAAATGAATTATTTTTCACTATTCATTAAAAAATTAATAGTATCAGAAAAATACTAAAATTTCCTCCAAAGTAAATTTTGATGTCCCGATTCTAAATAACAATATTATCTTTCTAATAGAATATATAAAAGTGAGAAAAAATAGATTTAAAAAGGGTTCACCATCAAAATGCGGTAAATCGACCTTTTAAAGAACATTAGAGTGTCTGTGCTTAAAATTGTATCCATTAACATTTTCAGCTTCTAAATTTTATTGGATAAATGTAAAAACATTTAAATAACATGTATAATCCTATTATAGTTAGTTCAATTCAATCACACTGTAACGTCCCGGAACTGAATCCACTCAATGGGTTTCCCAGACCCAATTGGTCACATGACCTCAAACACATTTCTCCAAACTCCAGAGGCTGCCTACTAGAAGCAAGGGCCCAGGTCTGATAGTGAGGAAACTATGCCCTCATTTGTCAAAGTGTAGTGCAGTGGAAAAGATAAATAACATACAATAGTGGAAGAAGTAAACAATATAAAACTGTAATGGACAACTGAAGTAAAATATAACCAAGTGTCATATATATAAAGATACATCATGTCACTAATTCTATGAAAGCTTCCAAAACAGGATACACTGCAATACAATACAATACACCTCAAGGTATAAGGTACAACCAAATGAAACAAAGTAGTGTAAACAAAATGCAGCAGCATCGCAAACCTAATCTCGGCCCTATGCTCTCGTACTCCTCTACTACAATCATATACCTTTATAGGGACCCTTTCCCCTATCAACACCTTTAGAAATGTAATCTGTTTGGGCCGAAGACATGACCCAAACAGGGTGTGAGAAATAAATCCCATTAGGCAACCACCAAAGGCCCGTGCCCAACTGTTAGTGAAAATGTGCAACAGCAGTGTGCAATAGTAAAAGGCAATAAACCAAGAAAAACTCAAAAGTATCTCTCTCTACCAGTTATATTTCCTTTTAAATATTCTTTTAACCATGCCAAGCCTATTCTTTAACTTGGGAGGTATAACATATAAAAATCACCATGGTGAAAATTCAAGATAACAATGTCCTTAGACATACTTTCCTTACCCTCAGGTAATCAGAATCGAAACCCACAGGTGTCTACCCATAGAGATAACGAATATTGACCTCAGGCTAACGAGGTATCGCCCACAAGCACAGAATATACTGCCCATGGGCATATGAACTAATTCTTAGAGGCATGAGAAAGGTTGCTCGCAGGCTAAAAACACTTACCTCAGGCTATACAAATAACCGAGCAAAGCCCAACACATAAGAAAGCAATTATATACAATTCCTCTCAAAGAAATTCAATGCATACTAAAATTCACGGTATACCCAAAGGTATTCTGGCCAAATGGCTAAAGAGAGGAATGCGTCCCCGGGGTGGTCCTAGATCCAAGCAGTGATCCCAAACAGGATTTTTAACAAATCAAAAGTTTATCTATGAAATTCTATATAACTTTCAACAAAGTCCACAGTGATACGACACTCCAAATATAGGTTTGTAGCAAAAAAATACACAAATTCAACTCAATTGTTGGAAATAAACACCAGACCACCTACCTCGATCTCCACTGATTGATATACGTGAACGACACCTCGAAAAATGCACGAGAAAAGTGTATATCTGAGATAAAAAACTACACACTGAACCTAAAATAACTTCCCCTTGGGAAATAATTGGTAAGAGCAGCTCAAGGAGAAGGAATCTCTTACCCACGCGGTTCCAACAAGATCGACGGCAAAAGAATCTTATTCCCGGTGTGCGATCGGAGGCTCTCCCAAGATCCGGCCTCCTCTCCCAAGATTCTCCAACATTCTAAGTTTCCTCTTTAAAAAAGGATTCTACTTCCCATTTTAAGTGAAAAAACAAACTACACGGTGTGTACTCTCAAGTACACGGCTTGTACTTTCATCATTTAACTGTTTTTCTGGCAGCTAATTTTCACTGTTGAACTATTCACTTGCCGACATGAGTAAACGACATGTATTTTGGAATACATGGCGTGTACTGTCGCTCAGCTGGTGGCTACTTTCACTGCCTTACTGTTCACATACCGACTGATTACACGGCATGTAATACCTAGTAGAAGGCGTGTAATACCTTGTACACGGTGTGTAGTCTTTTTTTACAACCTTCATCACCGACATGCCTACACACCCTATGTACTCATCCCACATGGCCAAAGTATATGGCGTGTGGAAAAGTACACGGTGTGTACTCACAAAATTTGTGATTTTTCTTCATATTCCTTATTTTCTCAAAAATACTTAAGGAAAAAGGAAAAGAAGAAACCCGTACCTCAATAATAAGAACCGGGTTCTTAAAAACTTCCCCCCTTAAAACAATTTGTCCCCAAATTTCCCTTCTAAGGGTGGTGAAGATACAGCTGTGAACAACTCTAGCCACTGAACACGTATGTCGGTCTCTCACTCCTAGGTTTCATCCTGCACTCGACCATGCTGCCATAGCACTCGTACGAGAGGAACTAACCATCCTTAGATAACCTTCATTCTCCTATCAACAATACGAATCAGATTATCCTAAAAGTATGCATCGACCTAAAGCTCAACCTCCTCTAGATGAAAAACGTGAGATGGGTCTGAATGATAGCGGCATAGCTGAGATACATGGAAGACATCATACATGGCCTGGTACCTCTGTGATCACTGCAACCGATAGGCAACCGGCCCAAATCTCTCCATAATCTCAAACGTCCCAACATACCTCGGTGAAAGTTTACCCATTCTCCTGATCTGCCTGTGTACCAACCTTGGTGAAACACGCAAGAAAACCTGATCCCCAACCACAGACTCCAAGGGTTGTCCACGGAGATCATCATAAGATTTCTGATGGGACTGTGTGGTAGCCATCCACTTCTGAATCAGCTGGACTTGCTCTGAAGTCTCCTGCACGAGACGCGGTCCCAGTAAAGCTACCTCACCTGCCTCTATCCAACACAAAGGAGATCGGCATGGACTACCATATAAATCCCCGTAAGGTTCCATCTCAATAGTTTCCTAAAAACTATTATTGTAGGCAAACTCGACCAGGGGTATATGCTTCTCCCAAGATCCCCCAAAGTCTAGGACGTATGCACGCATCATATCCACTAGAACCTATATCGTACGCTCTGACTGGCCATTGGTCTGAGGGTGGTAAGCTATGTTCAGAAGAACCTATGTACCCAGTGCCCTCTGAAAAATTTTCTAGAAACGAGACGTAAAGTGGACGTTCCTATATGAAACAGTATAACGAGGGACCCCATGAAGGTGTACTACCTCTCGGATGTATAACTTTCTGATCTCGTCAACACCGAAGGTCTCCTTGATCGGAAAAAAGTGAGCTACCTTTGTGAGTCTGTCCACAAAAACCCACACGGTATTATTGCCTTGAGGTGACCTCAGCAACCCAGTCATGAAATCCATTGAGACATCATCCCATTTCCACTCCGGGATGGGTAACTGCGGTAACAGTCCAGCTAGCCTATGATGCTCTCCCCTCACCTGCTGATAGGTAGAACATCTCATAACAAAACTAGCTACCTCTCTCTTCATACCCGGCCACCAATACTGACATCTCAAGTCACTGTAATTTTGGTAACTCTAGGATGAACTGCCCAAACTGAAGCATGAAACTCCCGCATCAGATCCTTGTGTATATCCCCTAGAACCCACACTCGTCCATGGACACGCAGTACCTCATCATCGCCCATCGTCCATCCAGGAGGAGGGTCCTCACTTGCCACTAACTCCCGTAAAACTAGGCCTTCTGAATATGATAGCTATCTCATCGTCACTCTATCCTAGAGGGTAGAAGTCGCAACCAAGGAGGAAATATAGGTTTTCCCCTGACTATCATGCACCTCCAAATTAATCTCAGAGAACAAAGCAATAAGCTACCACTCACCACTTCCCTCATGAACAGCCTGTGTTTGAGTCTTCATGATTAGTGCATCAGCAACTATGTTACCCTTACCAGGAGTATAGGCGAGCTTGAAGTCGAAGGACTGAGGGTATTCAACCCACCTTCGCTGTCTCAAATTTAGGTCATGCTGGGTAATGATATATTTTAGACTTTTGTGGTCCGTGAACACCACAAAAGGGACTCCCAAGAGAAAATGTCTCCAACAGCGTAACACATGATCAAATATAGACAACTCGAGATCATGCATCGGGTAATTCCTCTCATGTGGCCTCAACTGCCGAGACCCGTACGCAACAACTTGATCACCCTGCATCAACACTGCCCCCATCCCAATACCTGATGCATTATAGTATACTTTATAGTTCTTCCCTTGCTCTGGATGTATCAGGATTGGTGCTGATGTAAACCTTCCCTTCAATTCCTGAACGGCTGTCTCGCAAGCTTCTGACTAAAGGAACTTCACACCCTTCTTAATCAAACCCATCACTGGCGCTGCTAATTGGGAGAAGTCCTGTATAAATTTATTGTAGTAACCAACCAGCCCCAAGAAACTCCGTATCTCAAATACTTTCTTAGGCTGATTTTAGGAAACTACGACACCCAATTTCTATGGGTCCACTACAACTCCATCCTCTGAGATGATATGACCTAGAAAGTGAATCCGGTCCATCCAAAATTGGCACATTGAGAGCTTAGCATATAGGTGATGCTCTCTCAGTGTACTTCATTCGATATCAAGATGGGTGGAATGGTTGTGTAGACTGTGAGAGTACACCAAGATATCGTCCAAAAAACTACCGCAAAAGAATCCAAATAAGGATGGGACACACGATTCATCAGGACCATGAAAACTTCTGGAGCGTTTGTGAGTCCGAACGGCATAACCAAATACTCATATAGTCTATATCTGTTCCAAAAAGTTGTAATTGGTATGTCCGATGGTCTATCACGTAACTGATGATATCCAGATCTCAAGTAAATATTTGATAACACTCGTTATCCTCAAAGTTGATCAAAAATATCATCAATCCTCGGTAAGGGATATTGGTTCTTGACCATCAACTGGTTCAACTTTCGATAATCCACACAGAGTCTGAGGGTACCATCTACCTTATTCGCAAAAGGACCGTAGAACCCCAAGGATAAGTACTGGGCCGGATAAAAACCTTTTCCTGCAACTCCTCTAAATGCCTCTTGATCTCTTGCAACTCATGTGTAGCCATAATATAAGGGGGAATGGACACCGATGCCACTCCTGGAACAAGCTCAATAAAGAAATCCACCTCTCTCTCTAGAGGAATACCTGCAATGTTGTCCGAGAAGACATCCCTAAAATAATCATACACTAGAGGGAAATCCTTTCTGAAAAGTTCCCTTATCATCCAGATATAAACTCGCAATCTGATCCATGACTCCACCTCACCCATGATGCTCTGGTCCAGCTCGGCTTGCTTGGACATCCCATTTGCCCTTGTATAGAAACTCTCTGCCCTCTCGTGACGTGAAACTCACCCTGTGATGATAAAAATCCACAAAGTCTCGGAAGGGTTCCAACCAGTCCATCTTGAGACGGAAATCATAATCTGTCATCTCTAAGACATAGTGGTCCCATAGGAAGTGACACCCAGTAACCTTAAGGGAGCACTCCCTACACTTACACACACCTGACTTCCTCGCTCCCAACAGAGTGTCTAGGATCATGATATTAAAAGAATAAGAAACACAGATCCCAGTGCTATATACAATGAGTACATATACAATGATATGTGTAGCACTCGTATCAAAAAGTAATGAAGATAAAACAGAATCTACTAGAATCGTACCTCTGATAGTAGAAGGTTTGGGATGCTGCTCCTGTTGGGTCTGTTGCACGGTATAGGACTACCCAGTGCCACGACCCTGCAACAAAGCCTGGATACCCTGAGCTGACCCGCCCTACTGCCTCTAAGATCCTAGTGTCTGGCTACCAGGGCCACGACCACCATCTCTGCCTGCACGCCCTGACATACCCCAATTTACCTACTGGTAGGAAGCTGCTGGTCCTGCTCCCGCACACGGAGTCTGCACAAAACCCCTCTCACTAGACACTGGTAGAAATGCCCTGAAAAAGTGCTGCAGATGACAGATCTTTCCTCAAGATCGGAACTCCACTGGGTCTCGACAACACTGAGGTCACTTGTGACCCTCTCTACCACACTGGTAGAAAATGACATGGCCACCTGAAGTATTCTTCTGTCTAGTAATACCACCGTGATAGAAATCCATCTACCACTTCCACTTACCGGTAAAAATAGTACCAGAAACTAGTGTTGAACCACCCTGGCCCACACCACTAGCTTCCCATAGGTTCCGCTCAGTAATCAGTGCCTGGTTCACAATAGCATGCACGGTAGGCAGCCTGAAAATGTTCACCAGTTCTCGGATGTCACCCCAAAGACCATTATCAAATCGTCTAGCCCTCAACGCCTCAATACTGACCAGAACAGGTGAAAAACGCTGAAGCTCAGTGAAGCGAGTAGAATAATACATCACTGACATGGTGCCCTGCTGCAGATTCATGAACTCTCGAGCTCGATCTGCCTGCAGAATCTCCGAGAAGAAGAAGTCATAGAAGGATGCCTGAAAATCTTCCCACACCATATATCGGCGATGCTCATACTGGGTGGTAACATCCCACCACCTCTTGGTGGAATCATGCAGCATGTATGTAGCGATCTTGACCCTCCTCCCTGGAGGCGTATCTAAATGCTTGAAGATAGTATGCAAGGAGTCCAGCCATGACTCCGCAGCCTGTGGTCCACTATCCCCTGAAAACATAGGCAGATGCTGCCACTGGAAGATACGCATCAACTTTTCCATAGATTTGGAAACTAGGGTTTCTCCTTGGAAGGTCTGCATGAACCACATGCAGCCATCACAGAACTGTGCATCTGAGCCTGTGTGTGGTATAACGGCTGTCGCCGCATCTGGCACTGCTGGAGGATCCACTGGTAGCCCATGGCCCACCATCTCAGGAGTAAAATCGTCACCTCTCTCCTCGCGAACAACCAGTGGTTGTCTTGGAGGCATGACTCTATAAGGTCAAACAAACGTCTTAGATCAAGATTATCCAAGACTGAAAACTAGGAGACCAAAAAGGGAACAGGAGAAGGAAAGCATTCATGATTTACAGAACTTGACTACAAAGCATGTATAAATACTATACAACATGTTTGCACCGGCCATCCACATGGGAATGTACTCCAGCTGAATTGTTCGTGTATCACCCCAACTACACGGTGTGTTGTCCTAACACACGGCGTGTACGAGAATCTTTCTTCCCCGCTCGAGTCCTTCTACATGGCTAAGGCACATGACTATCCTAAAAAAACTACACGGTGTGTCCCACAGGCACACGATGTGTACTTGACAGTCTTTCACCGGCCCGTGTAGTTCTTCAGACGGCCTGTGTACCCCGGTCACACTAAACAGTGTATTTCAAAAAAGACACGACGTGTGCAAATAATTCCCAGACCAACCCCATTTTTCACGCTACGCGGTCGGCTACATGGATGACACTACATGGCATGTTCTAAGAGGACACAATGTGTATTGGGAAAGATAACATGGACCCGTATTGTTCGTGACACGGTTGGGTACCTGGGTCAGACTACACGGAGTGTTCAAATGTAGAAATGACATGTATATATTATGGTTTCCTCCGTCCGTGTTGTTCGTTACAAGGGAGGACACCGGGTCAACACTAAACAATGTGTACAACCGGTAAAAGGAATGTTCCACCAGGCCATTCCCTACACCGTGTCACCGCCCACACGGTATATGACATGGGAAGAGACTACACAGTGTGTACTGAGGGTACACGGCATGTACATAAAAAGTTTTCATTTCTTCCCCAACAGAAAAACACACGGCATGTGTCCAAGTAACTACAAGATGTGTATCCTAGGTTTTATGGATAGTAAGCCTTAGAAATTACTCCGGAACCCAGAAAAATGTTGAAAAAAAATAAGTTCCCAATTCCTATCCGTGAGGAACCATACTCCCCGCGAATCAATACTTGGCATCTTACACATGTTATAACAAAGTAAAATCGTCAATGATCCACCAAATTCTGGTTATTGAGGGCCCATAATCCTCAATAACCAAATTTTGGCATTCATTTTATCAACAAACTCACAAAAAAATATCTATTCAATATCAGGAATTTATCAAAGCAGCTATCACAACAACATGATTTTCTAGTATAATAACTATCACAACAACATGCAATTTCTAATACACCTACATGGCATTGAAACTATGCATGGCCTGTGATTCTAACATGTGCCTCAATGATGCATGAAATGGAATACCCTCATCTCATAATATTTCAACTAAATAGAACCCAGTATAAAAATATGAACAGTACACTACAAGTGCGTCACCCAACGATGAAAATCAGGTCAACCGTCAAATTGGAAAAATCAGAAAAATTGCAATAACGTGGTAGACTGGCTTTTCCCTGTACACGGTTTAGCTACTCTAGGTCATAGCTTATTACCAACTAAAATTTCCATCCTATCCCTAACTAAGGATCCAAATAGTATGTCAATGAAAAAAAATCCCTCTGATACCACTTTGTAACATCCCGAATCCGGAAGCCACTCAACGGGTGCCCCAGACCCAGTTGGTCACATGACCTCAAGTGCATTTCCCCAAACACCAGAGGCTGCCGACTAGTAGTGAGGGCCCAGGTCATAGAGTGGGGAAACTATTCCCTCATTTGTCAAAGTGTAGCACAATGGAAAATATAAATAACATACAACAGTCGAAGCATTAAATAGTATAAAACTGAAATGGACAGCTGAAGTAAAAGAGAATCAACAGTCATATATATAGAGATCCAGCATGTCACTAATTTTATGACAGCATCCAAAACAGGAAACATTGTAGTACAATAAAATACAACTCAAGGTACATGGTACAACCAAATGAAATAAAGTAGTGTAAACAGAATGCAGCAGAATCGCAAGACAAAGCTCAGTTCCATGCTCTCATATTCCTCTGCTACAATAATGTACTTTTATAGGGACCCTTGCCCCTATCGACACCTACAAAAATGTAATCTATTTGGGCCGAAGACATGACCCAAATAGGGTGTGAGAAATAAATCCTAGTAGGAAACCACCAAAGGCCCATTCCCAACTGTTAGTGAAAATGTGCAACAGTAGTGTGCAATAGTAAAATGAAATAAACCAAGTAATACTCAAAAGTGACTAACTCTACCAGTTATATTTCCATTTAAATATTATTTTATTTATTATAAGACTGTGCTCTAACTTAGCAGGTATAATATATAGAAATCACCACAGTGAACATTCATGACAACACTTTCCTCAGACATACTATCCTTACCCTTAGGTAATCAGAATAGAAACCCACAGGTGTCTTCCCACATGCATAATGAATATTGCCCACATACTAACGAGGTGCCACCCATAGGCACAGAATCTACTACCCACGGGCACATGAACTACTTCACACAAGCATGAGAAAGGTTCCCTACAGTCTAACGAACACTACCCTCAGGCTATACAAGTAACCGGGCTGAGCCCAACGCATAAGAAAGCAATTATATACAATTCCTCTCAAGGCAATTCAAAGCATGATAAAATTCATGGTATACCCACAGGTATTCTGGCCAAACAGATAAACAGAGGAACGCACCACCGGGGTGGTCCTGGATCAAAGAAGTGATCCCAAATAGCAGTTTTAACTTATCCAAAGTTTATCTATGCAATTCTAGATAACTTTCAGCAACGATCACATCCATAGGACACCCAGAACATGGGTTCATAGCACAACGATACAAAAAATCAACTCAACGGTTGTAAATAAACACCAGACCACCTACCTTGATCTCCACTTATTGATATACACAAATGACGCCTCCAAAAATGCATGAGAAAAGCAAAGATCTGAGATAAATAACTACACTCTCAAACTCAAATAACTTCCCCTTGGGAAAGAATTGGTAATAACATCTCAAGGATAAGGAAGCTCTTACCCACGCGGTTCCAACAAGATCGACGACAGAACAATATGATTCCTGGTGTGCGGTCAGAGGCCCTCCCAAGATTCGGCATCCTATGTTGAGCTCCTCCGGCGTTCTAGGAGAATTGTATTTCAGATTCAGTTGTGGTTGATTATTTCACATCACAACATTTATTGTTCTTATTCAAGCATTGTCTCTATACAATTTATCAAAATAAGTATAAGATAAAATTTATAATAAAGTAAATTAATTAGTAGAAGATATAAAGATGATAAAAAAGTCTATCCTAGTTTACTTAGTGGAAATGTGATGCATTTTTTAAACTAAAATGACACTTATATATTAAATGGGCGTACTCTAAGTGATATGGGTAACACCATACGGTAGATTGAGGTGTGGAAAATTCCTATATATCCGAAAAGAGTTATGGATCATTTTACTAAAGTATAAAAAAATTCTGAATTAGTTTTCTTGGTTTGGAGTATGTCAGTTGTCTAATTTACTAAAATGCCATTATAAATTTGAAACAAGCACTTTGACTCATATCGATCACATATTCCGTCAGTTTGATTTGAGACTAATTACTATTCATAAAAATGAATTATGAATCGATGTAAAAAATTATTAAGACAATGCAGTAGAATTTTATTGGATTTCAGTGAGTGACACATTTTGAAATAAATGTCAATCTTAAACAGATAAGATACACATTGAGTCATATTGGTCACACAGTGCATAAAATTGAGGATTGAGGTATTCTAAAATGTCCCAAATGATATATGCATAATTTTACAAATATATCAAAACAATTTTAATTATTTTTCTTGATTTTGAGTAGGAATGTTGTCCTTTTTACTAGAATGACGTCCATTGTAATTAAAAGTCACACTTGGAGCCATAATAGTCACACCATCAATCATATTGTGGTTCAGATGATTCCTAAAAAACCCAAATGACATATGGATCATTGTGATAAATTATCAAATAAATTCAAATATGTTTTCTTATTTTTTACTAGTTCATTTGTCTTTTTTACTGAAATGTCATTTTAATGTGAAAACATGCACATTGAATCATATCAATCACACAATGTATCAATTTTATGTGAGAAACATTCCTAAAAATCACAAGTGATTTATGAATCGATGTCCTAAATTGTCAAAAAAAATTGAAGATTGTTTACTCCATTTTAAGTGAGTGACACTTTTTGAAAAAAAATATCATTTTTTAATTGATAACAGACACATTGAGTTATAAAGATCATATAGTGTGTCATATTGAGGTTTGGTTAATTTATATATGCACCAAATAAAATATGGATTATTTTACAAATGTATCAAAACAATATGATGTCTTTTTCTTGGTTTTGAGTAGGTCATATGTCATTTTTACTAAAATTTATGTCAATTTTAAATAAAAAGACGTTATGGGACTCATATCGGTCACACCGGGCATCAGAGTTATATTTATCTTATTCCTACACAAATAAAATTACATAAGGATAATTTTATTAATGTATCAAAACTATGTGATTGTTTTTCTTGGTTTTTAGTACATCACTTGTCTTTTTTTATCAAAATGTAATTTTAAACTAAAAAAACACACTTTGACTCATATATATCACATCGTGTTTCAGTTTGATGTGAGGCCAATTCCTACACATAAAACATTATTTATGAATTGATTTCCTCATTTCTTAAGAAAATTGGAGTTTGTTTTCTTAGTTTTCAAAGAGTAAAACCTTTTGAAATAAACAATCATTTTTATACTAACAAAAACCACTTTGAGACATTATGGTCAAACCATGCATCAGGTTAAGGGGTGGTGAATTCCTAAATTTACAAAATGAATTGTCAAACATTTTCCTAATGTCTAAAAATAATCCAAATTATTTTGCTCAGTTTTAAGTGTCAATTTTTCTTTTTAATAAGATTGATGTCAATTTTAAATCAAATGATTTAATTTGAGTTATATTAGTCACACCATGCATCTAATTGAGGTGTGTCTAATTTATACAATTTGAAAATGACTTTCGGGTGATTTTTATAATGTATGAAAACAATCATATTTCATTTTCTTAGTTTTTAGTACATCGCTTTCCTTTTTAAAAAAATGTCATATTAAACTAGAAACACTATCATTGACCCATATAGATCATGTCGTGTGTCATTTCAACATGATACTAATTACTAAACATAAAAAAATGACTTATGAGTTGATTTCCTAAATAAGGAATAAAATCTAATCATTTTGTTCAGTTTTTAGTGTGTGACACTTTTTGAATTAAAATTTCTATTTAAAATGCATAATGGGAACATAGAGTCATACATGGCACATCATATATCACATTGAGGTATTTATGATAACTAAAAGTAAGAAATAACTTATTTATCATTTCCAAAATGTTTCAAAACAATCTAAATGTGTATTTCTAGGTTTGAGTATGTTATTTGTCCTTTTTACAAAAATGGATGTTAATTTTAAATAAAAACACACACGTGGATTCTTATCAGTCACAACATGCATCATATTGATGCACAAATGATTCCTACACACCTAAAATGAATTTTGGATTTATCTCATAAAGTATAAAAATAATATGAATCTGGTTTCTCGGTTTTGATAACATCACATTTCTTTTTTACTAAAATGTCATTTTAAACTTGAAACATTCACATTGACTCATACTAACAACATAATGTATCAGTATGATTTGAGACTAAAACCTACATGTCAAAAATTATATATGAATCAATTTCCAAAATTATCAATAATATCCAAGTATATTTTCCTAATTTTCATTGAGTGATTCGTTTGGATCTAAATTGTCAATTTTAAACCGATAACAGAAAATTTGAGTCATATCATGCACATCGTGTATCAGATGGAATTTAAATTGATTACCACATGAAAAAAGTAACTTATGGATAGTTTTCTAAAAATATAAAAACAATCAGAATATGTTTTCTTGGTTTTTAGTATGTATTTTATCTTTTTATTAAAATTAATGTCTATTTTAAGTAAAAAGAAGCACTTGGAGTTATACCAGTCACATAATGTGTGATTATAAGGTGTGAATGATTCGTATACATCCCAAAGTCTCAAATAAATATTAACTGCTAATTTTTACATGATTTCTATTTACTTTCATTATCAAATGACTATCAATGCATATTAAATCAATGATCATAGCTGAAAAACCATTCTTGTTGTTAAAACCTAGATGAGAAGAGGAAGCTCATATGCCTATTATATCACAAGAAGTGTCCAAAATGGGCACATGATCTTCCTCTAATATTCTAGATTTAAACAATAAGAATGTTTTTTCAACTAATAACTTCTACTCAATATGTAATATTGGAATTTCGATAAAGAATGAAACTAGAAAGTGTGGTAACATTGGCAGAATTTTTTTTTATCTCTTTTGTTTCTTATTATTGATAGTTGAAAGACAATTATGGATTTCCAAAAGATCTATGAAAATAAATAAATAAATATTGAACCAAAATTATAAGTAAATTAACAGAAATATAATTGATAAAATGATGAGAAAATTAATTAGATAACTTGTAGGAATTAACATTTTTCTGATGGTTGTATGAATTCATGAAACATTTTTGTATTTATATTTTTTTAATTATAGGCATGAAAAAAAGAATCCTATGATATAAGAAAAAAATTATTATATTAGTAATAATAATAAAAAATCAATTAAACATAAATACAAAGGAATATATTAATTCTTTGGAATATGATTTTACTACACAGATATCAAGATTACCTCAGCAACATAGTAGTAGCGGTAACTTGACGAAAACTTAAAAATTCTAACTCATCGAGGGTGAAATGGTTTTTTCTGTGAAGAATTATCTGGATTTTTTGGTGCTAAAAGGAATGAAAGATGGAAATATCACCACAACTCGAAAAAAATAATCCATCCATAAAAGAAAAAAATATTATACGAAGAATTCTAAAAATAATAAATTAAACCAAAATATGAAAAAAAAAATTAATTATATTTAAAATGGATTTACTATACAAAAATCAATATTTGTTTTGGGATTTAGCATAGACTTCATTGTTTCTCTTCATTCAAAGTCAGTGGAGGGAACAAGAAGGAATGTGTTAAATGAAACACTATATGGGTGAAAATGTTTTAATGTAGAAGAAGTATGTGTTAGTTTTGGTATATAATGGCCTGAAATATGGATAGAAATAATCAAAAGTAAATGAACATTTCAAGTCATAATGAAAATTAAATCAATTTTTCGATGAAAATATTAATGGTAAAATAGATAAAGTACATCGTAACATTTCCTTTACTTATTACCAGATGATTTATTTATTTATTGTTTTTTCTTCTATGGGATTGGTTACAACATCAAATGCAGAAGAAATTTTTGACATGGGTAGTCAAAAATTTAATTTAGATTATGTTGATTCATTAGATAATATATAACATTTTTAGGGAAACATAATAGATTTTAAAAAACTTTTACCATCACACTGAAATATCTTTTTCTAATGGTTTCAGGATATTTTTCTTATATCATGAATCTAAATCCCCTATTTGTTGTCCCCTGTAACATAAAATATTTTTTCTACATTGGGAATGACAAGAAATGATTGTGATCTCCCAATGAAAGGGCCATCCTCGATTGAATTTTCATTTGACCTGACATTTTTTTAGTCACTAGCAAGAAATTGAACAAATTATTGTCTTCTAAATCTAAAACCTAAAATACATGAACTGTTTTTTATTACAATATAAAAGGATCATATTTTTCCCAATCCAAACTAAAATTCACGTTCATGAAGACCATTTCATCAAATCTCACTACCCTCATATTGTCAACCCATTACCAATGGAAAATCAAAATCCAAATGTTATTCAATACAACTCATATATCTATTTGATAATGCAAAAATATGACATATTTGAATAATTTTTATTTTTATCCGAGGAACCATATATGTGCATAAATTTAACAAAAAGAATAACCCCACTTATTTTGCATCATACTGCATTTATCATGATCCTTTTTATAGAACATATAACAAATTTTTACAAAACCAATGTAAGATATAACATTTTCATTTAGTCCCATAACTATTCATTGATGTCTGTCAACAATTTAATTCATATTTTTAGACAACTGCTTAAAAATTGGTCTCAGAAACATCCAATAAACTATTGATTTTTTGTATTTTAAATCAATACTTTCATAACTAATGGATTAAACTATCTAATAATATCATTATGTGATTTAATGATCATATCAACATCATTACTATTATGTAAAATGTAATCATGGGATTCTTCCCACTCTATCAAGGTTATTATAACACAATATCATCTGAAAATGACATCACCTACAAGTCATCCTTTTTGACAAGACTTTGGGAGACCGATGATGTCAATATTTGATTGGTATTTGGTCCAAAATTCAATATCTTCTTTAAAAATTTATCATTCTACAACACAACCTTCTGGATGAATTGGATTATTGATATACCCTTTCTAAATTTTGATATACCATTCACTGGGGCACCAAAATATGTAATGGACCAGACCACATAGTTGAACATCTCTAACTAAGTGAAACATTAGGTGGACCATTATATCATTTAATGATCATGGGAAGAAAATACTGAATTCACAAATTATGACTGTAATACCCTTATACATGATTAGAAACATCATCAAGTCTATAAATTCACTACAAAATGATTTTAAAATTAATTGGATTATGGTAAATGTTTGTCATACATTTTAAGGGATAATAATGTTAAAATCCCCAAGCATTAAACCTTGCATCAAAAAATGGTATTCCTATGATTTTACTCCTTGTAACATCAAATTAGCCATTAACATGACATTTTTGATATTCGATTAATACCCTTTGGAACTTTATAGCTATTAAGGAAAAAAAAACTAAAAAATTTCCAATATGAAGAGCGTGTAAGATGATGGTGTAAGAAAAGTATGCCCTCTACCCTTAACTAGTTCCAACTATTTTCATATACCCATGTAAATCTTGTACAACCTTGCCTTGATTCTATAATTTTTCTCAGGAACATTTAGTAATATTTAAATAACACTTCCAAAAAAAATTCTGTATGCATAACATCAAGAAAGTATGCCCTCTACCCTTCACTAGTTCCAAGTATTGTGTGTGTTACTCTATAAACCAAAAGGATTTATTCAACCAACAGATAATGCAAGATGAAAGTTTCTCATGTTATTTCCAAATTCAGGATACTCATAATTAATATTCCTCCATTAATGAAAATATACTAGATGATGTATGTTATCATCTTTAATTCCTGTATCTACATAAAATGTAAATGATATGAAGATTTCTTAAAATCAATATAGTTTTCTAGATAATGGAATTATATGGAAGTACTATACAAATTTCAAAGGGCTTGATTCATTTTTCAGGTATCGATATGCACTACACATAGGGAATTTTATCAGTTATCCATGGTACTTGAAAATAGTATGAAATCATTTGGACAAGTGAGTAATTTTTTTGAGGTTATTCCCATTGAATGTAGAATTCAGTTTGCATCATATCTTTGGTAGGGTAGTTCATTTTCTTCTAATATCATATCATTCTAGAGACCAGTAAGTTCTGTAATGCTGGTGTCACTCCATTTGATGCATTCTTTAAAATTATATAACATCAATACAAATTACAACGTTTGGTATTTAGTAAAACCTATATACAATGGTCTATTATGAAAACTATTTAACTTATCAAACTACTTTGGGGAATCATGAAGGTCATATTCAATTGAAATTTTCATTTCATCAATGTTATTTCCATTATCAGTTATACTGGTATTCATATCAAATGATTTATAAACCATAGTATCATCCCAATCGCTGTGCACATTTAGTTTTTCTACAATTTCAGTTAAAATTTATAGCACTAGTCTGTACCATGAAAAATCCAATGTTCTTCCAAATCATCCAAACTAATGTTTCATGAATAATAATAATGTAAAAATGGAAAAACATTTTTAAAAAGGGTCTTATGCATGATCTATTTCAAGATTTATGATCTTTTTAACTATATATTCATAATCTATTTTCAAATTATTATAATGAATTCATTTTCAATTCAAATCCATTATATTAGGTTCATAAAATAAATTTTTTTTATAATAAATAAATAAATACACATAATATATTCAATATAAAATGTGGAATTCAAGGATAATTCTAATAAGGGAAACCCAAAATTTTATTGTTTCAGATAACATCAATATACTTGGAAGAAAATGGGTAATTGAATTTAGGAAAATAATTAATCCACTATAGTATGTATTATAATCTGAATTCATACAATAGTGAAAGTCATAGAAAATTATAATCCCCATCATCTCATCTTCTGAATATGTATCATTTTATTTTTTTGTCTAAAACTCATCCCCTATTTCTTGTGGACATGAATGAATGTTTCTTGAAATACTCAAAGCATTTGTTTCCCGTAAGATGACTATAGCTTATAGTATTGGAATTAATATAAAAGATATAGGGGTGAGTCCAAATAAAAAAATTCTAATGATAATTGTTTGGGAGATGAAACTATCGAGGATGACAGTTGTACTCCATTTTTTTCTCTATAAGGGGTAATTCCTCCAAATTGTGATAATTACATGGATGGTAATTAGATATTCCTAAGGGTGGAAGCAAAAGGAAATGCTAATGAATGACCAGTATTTTGATGGATTAAAGTAAAACAAACATATTTTTATTAAATGTCTGATGAAGAAAAAAATTTATTTTTAAGAAGTATTACTGAGTAGGTTACTATTTCAAAAATGGATATATTTTTTAAAAAGTATATTAAAATATCCGAACCCTTTTTTGATTTTTGGTTGGTAAAAATTTATGAAAATTTTATTTTAAAGTGGAAATTGATTTTGGGTAGTGAAAATTTGATCCCATTAGATTATGAGGAAGTTAAATACCAACTTAAAAAGGGTGGGTTGAGATTTTTTATGATAAAAAGTTAAAATTGATAGATTGTTTTTTATAATCAGAATGAGGAGATTTTTAATAATTAAAATAATAATGAATCATTGTAGGAAATTAATTTATAATTGAGTAGCATTGTGAGGAGAACCCATGGATGATGTTGACACAAAATAAGTCATTGATGGTGAGGAAAATGAATAATGATTTTAAACTACAATAAATAAATGAAATGTTGAAATCAATGAATAATATTTCATTTTTGATCATTGTGTTTTTGTGAAAACTCATAGTAAGACTCTATAAAAAACCTTATTTTTTCCAAGTAGAGCCTATATAACTAAGAGAGGCTGACAAGGATCATAATTGTGACACATCTATATATGAGTAGCTTGATCTCAATAAGAACAATGTCTAATGGTAAATTTCTGCAAGGATGGAAAAAAATGTTATTGTCATGACTCGTCCCCCGAGACCCGTGTCGTGACTACCCCAAGCCCGCATTTCATAGGCCAGGACCTGACGACTAACACCGAAAGCCGTATTCCCTAAAACAGGAAGGCATTACCTTTATAACCTTTAAACTCACTCAAACCAAGCACACATCATGATACGAGCATAAGTAAACTGTATAGTAAAATGAGTGTGTACGGTAAGAATAAGGGGGATAGAATACAATCCCAACTGGAAAGTACAATGAAACCAAAAAGTACAAGTAAAACTGGAAAGTACAAGTAAACTGAAAACAACTCAGGTGAACACCCTCCAAGGATCCTACCTGAATGGTAGGTACAACTCTCAAATTGTCATCTCTGTGGTATGAAACGTCTAGTTTCCACCTCCGAGCTACCTCCAGTCTTGGTACCCTCGTCCTTAGTCAGCATTGTTTGTCATCTACACCAAACACAACAAGGTGCGAGCATAGCCCTTGCAGGGGGGTGTATAACGATACTCAGTAGGGACCCCTAGACCCTCAAAGGTCCCACAAAATCCAAAAAGGACAAACCAAAAAGCATGTAAACAATTGAAAACCCTACTTAGGTATACTACCATTCATATACCTATTTTGTAGAGTAAACCCATATTAATCTTGAGGTACACAAGGCCCAACCCGAAAGCCCATAGATTAATTGTCCCATGAAGGAAAGAATACCATGAAGGTAACACCACGATAGTAAGTACCACAAAGGTAATGCCACACATAATAATACCACAAAGGTATCACCACAAAGGTATGAAAAAAATAAAGGTATTCCACACAGAAGAATATCACAAAGTTATCACCACGAAGGTAAGCACCATAAAGGTACGCCACACAGAAGATTACCATAAAGGTAAAGACTTAGCTCACACCAGGTATAACATAGATACAATAGAAAATATTATTAGATTTAACTACTGAATCGTTTTAATCTATTAAGCGGTAGACCCACATAGAATCCTAAATCATCAGACCCACGTAGGATCCAAAATCATCAGACCCACGTAGGATCCTAGTACAGTAGACCCACATAGGATCATAGAGTAGTCCCACGTGGATTTCCATGAGTGGATCCAAGTGGGACTCTTGAACAGAGACCCACATAGGATCATAGAGTAGTCCCACGTGGATTTCCAAGAGTGGATCCAAGTGGGACTCTTGAACAGAGACCCACATAGGATCTTAAAGCATAGACCCACGTAGGATCCCAAAGCACATACACACATAGGATCCCTTGCTCATGTTACAGCCAGTCACAGGGTTCCCGCACTAAGATCGCTTGATTCCGGGAGGATCCGATCCTGAAGCTCTAGGTTAAAAATTCAGCTGCCCTGAATTACCTGGAAGAAGAATCCCAAAGGACCACCACATGATAGAGGTCTCAACGCAAAAGATAAGGCTTCAATCGGACGCCCGGTCGGTAAGTTATGGGCCTTTTAGTCGCAAGGGCTCGGTTGGATTCTTGTTCGATCCAACCCGGCTATACCCCAAATTTATCCATAATTCATGTGGGGTATACCAAAAGGACCATCTCGATCCACAGATTTGGCGCCGTAGACAGTTCATCAATCGGATGCTCGTAGCTCAAGATATGGAAGAAGGATCAAAAGGGGTCGAAACTGGTCCGTGTATGGTATGACCTAACCCGGTTCGGGACGACCCTACCTGGACCGGGTCCGGCCCCGGGTCCGACCCAACCCACTAGGTCTGGCCTATCCACCCGGTGCGGCCCGCGGCAGGTCCATGGTCGGTCGGCGTCTGGGTGGTCCGCTCGGCTTGTGGCGGGCCGGACAGCCAGCCCTCTTCCATGCGACGCGGTCGCGCGTCGTGCCCTCACCAACGACAAATAGAAAGCTGGCCGCCCTCCATCACCGTCAAGGCCTTGCGCCATGGCACCTGTATGCCAAGTGGCATGGATTCGCGCCTCCATCACCATCATGCGGCCAGCCATGCGCCGGCTGCCGCCCTTGCTCAGTCACTGCCGACGGGCCATGACCCTTCTCTGGCAGTGCAGTGCCTCCACCATCTTCGTGGCCGGATAGGGTGCTAGCCTCTACTTTTGAGCCCTTCCGGTGACATTCCTCGGGAAACTGGGTGCGCCCCGGTGGACCGTTCTTCATTCCGTAGACCCCCGCACTCGCCTCAGGATGTCGCTGCTGATTCAAGACCATCAAAATCTCACAAAGGTTGAGGAGAGGTCAGGACATGTCTGTTCAGCCCGCGCCCTCCACATTAGAATGGTAGCAAGAAACTTATTTATTCTTGAATAAAGAAGAATATAGATGTTCTTAAATCAAGATGAATGTCAAAAATGTGGAAAGGGGTAAACAAACAACAATCCCTACCTCGATTGTTCGTTGGATTTTTCGCGAGAAGAAGTCAGTGAAGACGATGCAGGTGACAACGATCATCACTTCCGCAACACGCTTCCGAAGTTGGGCTCGTGTTTCGTCCTCATTATTGATTCCAATGTATATTCTTCGTTGGATAGGGCGTTCTTAATTAGAGAAAGATTATCTCCAATGTTCTTCCCAAGCATCCCTTTCGCCAATGATTTTCCCAAGGAAATGAGGGGCCAAAAAATTAAAATAGGTTCAACAATTTAGTTTACATTATCAAAACTATAGTTGGCACAATCAAATGGCACAATTAATTGTATTGCGTTGACAAAATTAAATGGCACAATTAAATTTATTCCATTGGAACAATTAAATGGCACAATTAATCATATTGCACAGGCACAATTTAATGGCATAATTAATTGTATTGAATTTGTAAAATTAAATAGAACAATTAATTGTACTGTGTTGGAACAATTAAACGGGAGGATTCCAAGGGACTTCCATACATTAAAGAGGGGTCTGGGTGGTCCCCACCACTTGAATTCAAATGGGGGTTTTCTAGTTAAGGTGGTCCCCACCTCCATAACTCAAAAAGAGTGGTTTCAAGAAAAATAAAAATGTTAAATATTTTATTATAATTCTTCCACAAAAATGTGAAAACTAACTTCCACCCTCGACTTACTGCGGTCGAGGTGAAAGTCTCTTTAAGCGAAAATCAGTGCTGTGAGTTCAACGGTTCCCTTAGATTTCAATTCTAAGCACGGGTTCAAAAGTTACCAAAACCCACTCGCACATTTACTGAACGTACCTGAAACAAAGTTCAGAAATTAATTTCGGGCACTCCAGGCCTCAGAATCATGTGCCGTCAAATTTTCGCAGACATGTAAAATCCCCATATAATTAAAAAAATTACATGGAATTTTCCGGCTCTTTACATTCTCCCCATCCCAGGACTTTGCATCCCCAAAAGCCACATTAAAAAATCTAGGAAAACAAGTGGGGGTACTGAGCATGAATCTGAGCCTCCCGCTCCCTTGTTCTCTCCTAGAGGTTCCCGTACTGCCAACATACATGCACCAAAGGTATCGATCACCCACGAAGGAATATCTCATGTTGATCCTCAATCTCCACAAAAACCTCCGTAAACGTTGCCCCATCGTCAATGTCCAGCTCGCCCCAGTCCATGATGTGTGAAGGGTCATGCATGTATCTCCTCAGCAGGGATACGTGGAAGACGTCGTGCACCTGATGCAAATGAGGCAGAAATTTCTAGGTCATAATCCACTTTTCCATCTCGGTTGATGACTAGAAAGGGTCCGATGAAACTCAAAGATAAATTTCTGCCCCGGCCAAATATCTGCAAACCTCATCGAGGTGAGACCCGTAGAATGACATGGTCACCGTCCTCGAACTCCAGAGGTCTCTATCTCGTGTCAGCATGGGATTTCTGCCTACTCTGTGCAGTCTTAATATACTCTTGGACAATCTGCACCTTCTCTGTGGTAGCCCGTAGCATCTCTGGTCCCACGAGTGCAGACTCCCTTGGGTTTTTCCAGCATAATGGCGATCCTCAAGGTCGGCCATATAGAGCCTCAAATGGATCCATCCCAATGGTGGAGTGATAGCTTTTGTTTTATGCAAAATCCACTAAGGGAAATTGATCCTCCCAGCTATGACCGAAGTTGAGGACGCAAGAACACAACATGTGCTCGAGTGTCCGAATGGTCCGTTCAGTCTTTCCATCCATCTTAGGATGGAAGGTGGTGCTCAAATGAAGCTGTGTCCCGAAAGCCTCCTGTAACCCCTTCCATTGCCGGGAAGTGAAACATGCATCGCGATCAGAGACAATCGCTGAGGGTACTCAATGTAGTCGCACATTCTCTTGCAAATAGAGGCACCCCATGATCTCTATAGAACCTTGCTCTCTAATCGGTACGAAGTGGGCCGACTTGGTGAGTCGGTCGACGATCACCCAAATAGAATCATAACCCCTAGATGTACATGGAATTATTGTCACGAAGTATGGATATCCCATCACACTTCCACTCTGGGACCTCTAAAGGCTGAACTAAACCTACTGGTACCTGATGCTCCGCCTTCACTTGCAGACATGTGAGGCACTGAGAAAAAAAATATGCTACTGCTTTCTTTATTCCCATCCACCAGTGTTGTCATCGGAGATCCTTGTAAATATTTTTCACTCCTGGATGTACCGCTAGAGGGGATGTGTGGAACTCCATCAACACTTCCTCCTGAAGCGACACTGGTACCGTGGTACATCCTCTAAAGAGAATGACATGGTCCCCACCTTCATAAAATCTATCAGTTGCCAGCCCTAGGGATATCTGAACACATCAAGACTCGCAGTCTGTGTCCCCATGCTGCGCCTCCCTGACTCACTGATGAAGTGGGGGAGTGACTGTAAGATACTGAAGAAAATATGCTCTATCTCGTTCCACAAAGGATATCTGTAAAGCGGTCGGCTGCCCCGTCGCCTCACCTAGCAGCTATATACCAGATCTCTGGTAGAGTGTATATACTACAACATTCCCCTTCCTATGTGTATAGACTATCTCAAAGTCATAGTCCTAGAGGAACTAGAGACAATTTCATTGTCTTAGGTTCATGTCCTTCTGAGAGAAGATATACCTGAGAATCTTGTGGTCTGAGTAGAGTTTAAAACATTTACCCATAAAGTAATGTCGCCACATCTTCAAGGCAAAGACCACTGCTGCTAACTTCAAGTCATGGGTAGCGTAGTTCTGTTCATGCTTCCTCAGCTATTGAAAACCATATGTGATAACTGCTCACTCCTACATCAAGACACATCCGAGCCCGGTCCCTGATGCGTCGTAGTAGACTACGTACCCAACGCCCTCCTATGGAAGCCTCAAGTTGGGGGAACTAATTAGTCTCTGATTGAGCTCCTGAAAACTCCTATGGCATCTCTCTGACCACATGAAGGTTTTGCCTTTCATCGTCAATGCTGATAATGGTGCTGCCACTCTAGATAAAATCTGCCACAAACCTCCAGTAGTATCTGGCCAAACCTAGGAAACTTCGTACATCCATCACACTCCGGGTGACTCCCAAGCATGTACCACCTCAATCTTCATTGGATCCACAACTACTCCAGCCTTCGAGATGATATGTCTCAGAAGGTGAACCACTAGGATCTAGAACTATCACTTCGAGATCTTTTCATAAAGCTGGTGCTCTCGGAGTGTGTCCAGAACTATTTTTAAATGATAGGCATTATCCTCCTTGGTAGCAGAGTAGATCAGAATGTATTTGATGAAGAATACTACAAAGAAATCATGGTATGGATGAAAGATCCTGTTCATGAGTCCCATGAACACAACTGGGGAATTGGTCAAGCTGAATGGCATGACCAAGAACTCATAGTGGTCGTACCGACATCTGAAAGCCATCTTCTACACATCCTCATCTCGTACTCTGAGATAGTGATATCCTGATCTGAGGTCTATCTTATAGAACTACTGTGCTCCCTTTAGCTGATCAAATAGGTCATCAATCCTTCGGAGTGGGTACTTTTTTCTTCACGGTCACCTAATTCAGGCATAGATAGTCAATAAAAAGTCTTAAGATCCCATCTACCATCTTGGAAAACAAAATCGGGGCTGCCCAAGAAGAAATAGTGGGCCAAATGAATCACTTCCCCTGCATGTCCTCTAGCTATACCCACAGTTCACGAAGCTCCGCGGGAGCCATCAGATACACTGGTGTATATATTAGTGCCATATCGGGGTACATGTCAATATAAAAGTCCACCTCTATGTGAGGAGGTAGACTCGAAACATCATCAGGGAAGACATCTGTGTGCTGGTCCACCACTACAGGATAGCTTGGACTCTCCACATCAACCACTCTGAGGGTAAGGCTATCCAACTGATGAGTGATCGACAGAACTCTCTTCCGGGTAAGTCCATCCTGTGCTGTAAAGGCTCCCTTCTCGCTGGTGAAGGTAAACCTAGTCCCATCCGTGCGAACACACTGCACATGGCGCCTAATGGAGTCAATCTGGGCATGGACTGTAGATAACCAATCCATAACCAATATGACATTGTAAGGCCTCAACACCGCTACTAGAAGATCTCAGCTGAAGCTCTTGCCTCCTAGAGTAAGCTCACACGGCTGGCACCAGTGTGTAATAATATAATCCTCTCTCGTAGGAATCTATATTCGTAAGGATTGAGCCAATGGGTCCACCAGAATCTCCGAGATTAGAACAAGGTTAGTGTAAATAAAATAATGACTGGAACCTGTGTCTATAAGTACTGCAGATAAGGTGGAGTAGACACAGATCGTACCTCGTATCATCAACGGAGTGTTGTGGTTGTAGGCCTCAACTACCTGGAGCTGAGGTTTCCTCTATCCACAAACTCCATGTTTTTGGGGTGGACCACCTTGTGCTGGTGGCGGCAACATCTCGAGTCGTCACCCACTTCCAGCTGCACAGCCTTCTCCTCTTCCATGTCCTCCTACTCCCTACGGACCTCCTTGGTCGAACCTCTATCTCTGCCAAGGTGGACCTTCGACTGCCTACTGATCATCCGCACGACGGGTCGGGCAGTCATGATCCATGTGGACCTACCTACCGCATGGGTAACACTCCCTACTCCTCGCATTATTGGATCTGTCCCTAGTGCCCTGCACAACCAACCCTGAATCCTGTGGTCGTCCACCTGTAGGTCTGGTCCTCTTGGAACACTGTGACATCAGTCGGCTGCAAGCCGCAGAAGACTCCGCTACGTGATGCCTTTTGGGGGGTCTCGTAGCTGGTTACTACTTAGAAATAAAACTCCCAGCTAAGGGGGATCTCTCTAACACACCTGCCTATGTCGGGATGTTGAGAGAAATCATCGAAGCCCTGATCTCCCGCCTCAGTCCCTTCTCAAAGGTCCAGGCCCTGAAGAATGGGTCCAGCACCATATCAGTGGAGTAGCGCGAGAGTTCAGTGAACCTCACTAAGTACTGGGCCACATTCATGCTGCCCAGCTAATGATTAAGAAGCTCTTATATTAGCACTGCACAAAGGGTTTTTGGGACAAACTCTTCCTGAAATATGCTCTCAAAGTCTACCCAGAAAAGTGTCAGCTCGCCGTGAACCTGGAGATTCGAGCCCCACCATCTTTCTGCTGCTGCCTATAAAAGACTGGCGGCAATGATCACCATGAAATCAGCTAGTGTCCCTACCAGTCAGAAGAATCTCACCACGGACTCCAGCAAAGCCTTAGTCACCTGTGGGTCTATCTCACCATTGAACATGGGTGCCCACTGGCACTAGAACTCGTCAAATGCTCTCAAGTGGCATTCACCCTCTGTTGTTGGGGCTGGTGGCATCGGTGGCCCAAAAGGTAATGGTACTGGTGGTGCCTCTGCTGGTTCCCCTACATATAATGGGACATGCCCCGAGGCCTTGTCATTCGGTGGGCTATCATCGCGTACTATATCTGGAACCCTAGCTGGCTGTATGCATGAAGGCATCCTGAAAAGAAACCGGTGCCCCACGATCAATAAGTTATACCTGGTGAGCTGACTCAAAGAGATCATAAAGAAAACTTTTCAAACACAGATGCAATCAGTGTTTTTGTGAACTGAGTCAGAAATCAGATGTCAGGGTCCTGGTGTATGGATACGTTGTCCGCCGCACCAACATTGGATTCCTTAAACTGATAAGAATACTCATAACAGTTAACACTATTGTCGTTAAAAGATCAGAGTCCAATTTTATGCAGTAGAAGTGACTCCTATGATACCAATTTGTCATGACCCGTCCACCGGGGCCCGTTCCATGACTAACCCAAGCCCGCCTACCATAGTCTAGGGACTGGTGAGTAGCACTGAAAGGTGTATTCCCTAAAACGGGAAGGCATTGCCTTTATAACATCAAAACTCACACAAACCAAGAATATAAAAATATACGAGCACAAGTAAACTGTATAGTAAAAAGAGGGTGTACTGGAAAAAAGGGGGCCAGAATACAAGCCCAAATAGAAATTACAAAGAAACATAAAAGTTCAAGTAAAACTGGGTAGTACAAGTAAACTGAAAACAACTCCCGTGAACACCCGCCAAGGATCCTGCCTAAAGGGTAGGTACAACTCTCTAACATTCGTCTCTACAGTATTCCATGTCTAGTGTCCACCTCTGAGCTACCTCCAGTCTTGATACCCTCATCCTCAGTAATCATTGTACGTTATCTACACCTAACACAACATGGTGCTGGTGTAACCCATGTAGGGGTGAGTATACTGATACTCAGTAGGGACCCCCAGACCCTCAAAGGTCTCAAAAAATTTACAATGGATAAACCAAAAAGCATGTAAACAAATGAAAACCCTACTTAGGTATATGCCCATACATATACCTAAGTTATTGAGTAAACCCATCTCAATCATGAGGTACACGAGGACCAACCTGAAATCCCAAAGCTCAACTGTCCCACAAAGGAAAGAATAACATGATGGTATCACCACGAATGTAAGTACCACAAAGCTAACACCACACAGAATAATACCACAAAGGTATCACCATGAAGGTATACAACAACAAAGGTAAGTCACACAGAAGAATATCACAAAGTTATCACCACGAAGGTAAGTACCAAAATGGTATTCCACATTGAATATTAACAAAAAGGTAAAGACGTAGCTCACACCAAGTATAACATAGGTACGATAGAAAAGATGATTAGACGTAACTACTAAAACATCTTACTCTGTTAAGAGGAAGAGTCGCGTAGGATCCTAAAACATAATTCCAACGTAGGATTCTAAATCATCAGACCCATGTAGGATCCTAGTATAGCAGACCCACGTTGGATCCTAGAGTAGTCCAACGTGGATTTCCTAGAGTAGGTCCAAGTGGGAATCGTGAACATAGACCCACTTAGTATCCCAAAGCACAGACATAAACATGATCCCTTTCTCATGTTATAGCCAGTCACATGGTTCCCAAGCTATGCTCACTTAATTCTGGGAGGATCCACTCCCGAAGCTATAGTTCAAAACTCAAACTGCCATGAAGTACCATGAAGAAGTATCCAAAAGGACCACCACATGATAGGGGTATCAATGCAATAGACAGTGCGTCAATCGGGCACCCGGTCTGTAAGTTAGTGGCATTTTAGTCCCGAGGGCCCAGTTGGACTTGTGTTCGATCCAACCCTACCATTCCCCAATTTTATCCAAAACTCAAGTGGGGTATACCGAAAGGACCTGTCTCGATCCAAGGTTTCCAGTTCCATAGATGGTTCTTGAATCGGATGCCTGTAGCTCATGATATGGATAAAGGAGATAAAAGGGTCGAAACTGATCCGGGTTCAGTCTGACCCGGTCAGACTGACCCGACCCGAACTGGCCTGGGCTAACCTGAACCTGTTTGGGTCGATTCGACCCGGCCCGGGTCCGGCACTCGGTCCGACATGTCCCGCTGGGTTCGGCCCTCGGGGAGGATTGCCCGTGGCTGGTCTGCGGCTGGTCTGTAGCTGGTCCGTGACTGGGTTGTCCGCTCGGCTCATAAATGGACAGATGTCTAGCCCTCCTCCACGTAGGGTAGTCGTGCACCGCGCAATCACCGAGGACCGGTAGTGACTCGGCCTCCCCTCCACCTCCTCTGCTTCCTTGCACCGTGGCTCCTATACACTGGGCAGCGTGGATGCATGCTGCCATCACCATCACACGGCCAGCTGTGCGCCGGCTGCCGCCCTCACTCCGCCGCATCCGACAGGCCACGACCCTTCTACGGCGGCACGGCACAGCCACTATCTTCGCGGCTGGCCGTGGTGCCGACCGCCGAGTCTGAACCCTTCTGACGACATTCCTCGGGTCACCGGGCACGCCCTGGTGGCCCGTTCTTCATTCCATAGACTACCACACTCTCCTCGGGATGTCACCGTTGACTCAAGACCATCAAAATCCCATAAAGGTTGCGTAGAGGTCGGGCCATGACATTCTCCCCGCACCCTCCGCGTTAGAACGGTTGCAAGCGGCTTATTTGTTCTCGAATCAAGATGAATACAAATGTTCTTAAATCAAGATGAACGTCAATAATGAGGAAAGGAGTAAAAAAAAACAATCCGTACCACGATTTCTCATTGGAGGTGTCGTGAGAAGATGTTGGTGAAGGCGATGGGGGTACCAACGATCATCACTTCCGCAACATGCTTCCGAAGTTGGGCTAGGGTGTCACCCTCATCCTTGATTCTGAAGTATGTTCTTCGTTGGAGATGGCATTCTTTATTGGAGAAAGAGTTTCTCCAATGTTCTCCCAAGTGTGCAGTTCTCCAACAATTTCCCAAAATAAATGGGGGGCCATCAAAAAATTATGTTTAATAATTTAATTTACGTTGGCACAATTAAATTGGATAATTAATTGTATTGCATTGGCATAATTAAATAGAATAATTAATTGTATTTCATTAGCACAAATAAATGACACAATTAATTGTTTTACGTTGGCACTATAATATGAGATGATTCCAAGGGACATCCCCACATTAAAGAGGGTTCGAGGTGGTCCCCACCACTAGAATTAAAAATGGGGGTTTTCTAGTTCGGGTGGTCACCACCCCCATAACTTAAAAAGAGAGGTTTCAAGAAAAATAAAAATGATAAATATTTTATTTTAATTCTTCCATGAAAAAGTGAAAAACTATCTTCCACCATTGACTTATTGTGGTCGAGGTGAAGGTCTCTTTATGAAAAAATCGGTGCTTCAAGCTCAACGGTGCCCTCAAATTTCAATTCCGAGCACCGGTTGAAAAGTTACAAAAACTCACTCTCACATTTACTGAACGTACCCAAAAAAGTTCAGAAATTCATTCTGGGAACTCTGGGCCACGGAATCATGCGCCTTCAATTTTCGCAGACTCGTAAAATTCACATATAATTAAAAAAATTACCTGGAATTTTCCGGGTCATTAAAGTTATGAGAACCAAGTGGGTGATTTGTAATAAACCCATTGACTATGGAATTTGGATCAAAATAAATAATTGATATTGTGAAAGGGGAATTACTAGTTCAAATTAATTTATATTTATGATAAATTTAGTCCCATATCCTAGTTCGAAACTATAATAATTTTCTTTGATATTTATGTGAATATTTAGTAAAATGTATACTAAATGGATATAAAATATATGTTCCTAAATGGGGTTCTTAAGGGATGAGTATACATTGAGAAACTATATGGTCTTATTATGGATTAAATTGAGAGAAAGGTGTTCCAGTTAATGAATTATATGTATAAGAAAAAAAAATATCTGAGGACCTAGTATTTAATATCAGTTCAATAACTAAGAATGATTTGTTTTCATCAACGTAGATTTGATCACGACCACCACATCAATTAGGAGAATTATCAAAGGATATTGGTAATAATATATGTCTAAGACATAATATTTGAGTATTGGAAAAGAACAATGTATTTTTGGGTGGATGATTTGAGGTACGATATTGAGATGTCTATAATCGGTGAGTAAAAAAATTTCATTGTTTACAAGTGAATCAAAGAAATCATTGCACATTAATTTATGAATAAAATATTAAAAATAGGTTCTCAAATTATTTGAAATGGAATATTACAAATCAATGACAACATCAAACGCTATATGAATGATTTTTTCAAAATTTGATGATTGTAGAGAGTTTGATGTCATGGAATATAGGTACCGGGAACCTGTTATACCACACAACAACATGACCCAACATTGGATATGATATATTTCAATTCGTACAGTACCATTATCATCCTAAGGAGATCCACATGCTATCGGGGAAGATTATGCTTCAATATATCAAAAAAACAGTGAATATGGGGCTCTTTAATTATACAATAGTGCAACTGGAGTTGGTGGGATACCCATATATTGGTTGAGAAGGTTCATTGGATATCCGAGGGAAAGTATAGATATCGAAAACTAGATTTTGTTCGATCCTTTATTTCGTTCGAACCATGAATCATTCGAGCATCAGACTCGAGCCTTATAATAGGTGGATCCTTGATTGTAACCAATATTTGATATTTTATTCAATAATGAAGATCAACGAATGCAGGTGGCTTCCAAAAAGAGCAATAGATATCGTAAGTCGGTTCGCGGTAGTTATGGTTCTTAAAATTGATCTGGACACTTTAATCAATGTTTCCAGAAAAGCACTGATAAAGATTTCTTTTATTAGTGAAAAATTAATAAATGCTGATAAAAATAATCTTTATAAGCGCTTATTACTTAAGCGCTGATAATGGATTTATAGGTAGAGTTATGAATAAAAATAAATAAATATAAATATATATTTAAATATAATATATATATATATAGTAATCATATTCTTTAATTTAATATATATATATATATTATAAATTTATTAGTATTTATTTATAATTATATAAATACTTTTCAAAAAATTATTATTTATATCATTATATATATATATATATATATAATTTATATATATAAATATAAATATATTAGTTATATTCATTATGTTAATATATATAATTATTTATTTATAATTACATAAACAAATTTAAAATATATTTTATTTATATATAATTATAATTCTATAAATATAATAAATATACAATTATATATATATATTTATAATTATTTTTTTACAAATAAATATTTAACATTATTAATGAATATTTAAAATTATGTACGTGCATGTTAAAAATGAGTGAAATTAAATAATTATAAATGAGTACACTTTAATAATATCAAAAAAATGGACATGTTTTATTAATTAAATATAAATTATTAAATCTATATGGATATATATTGTAATAAAGAGGAATACATATTGAAAATATTAAGACGTAGTAAATATATATATATAAAATAAATAAATGAAATTGATTAAATTACCAAAAATAAAGAACACATTAAAATTGAATAAATAATATATTGCATTAAAAATATTAATGACAAATAAAAAAAATAAACCGATTCAAAACATATTATATTAAATGTGTCATTTTATAATTACATTCTAAAATGAATAGTTAAATTTGAATAAATTACAGAAAAAATATTATATGTATTTCTATATAAGATTTCATTAATTTCATAAATATTTATGTGTGTGAATTTTATATAAAATGTTTTATGTATATGTATATGAAAAAAATATAACACAATTTTGATCTATGTAAAATTTAAAAATCAACTTAAATTGAATTATGTCTATTACGTGATACTATTAGTTATTATTTTTTGTTCATATTAATTTTTAATTATGAATCATTATTCCCTAAATATATTAATATTCAATGTAAAGAATAAATTTGTTTTGTTATATATATAATTGTTATATACATTCGTAAATATATATATATCTATATATTTAATATATAATGTTTATTGACATTATCAATTATGTTATTAATTAATAAAATGTTTAATATTTTTCTCGATGTACTTATATTAAATTTTTAATTTTTAATTGTTTAATTTTCATTTTAAAAATATATATTTTTAATATATACTATTTAATAGTGTTTCTAATTTATATAAATTATAATTAGTTTATTATTATTAATCAATATTTATTTAATTAAAAAAAATGTAATCTTTTTTAATAAACTCATTTTTATTTTTTATTTATTAAAAAATTTCGTTTTTTTTTCAGTTCCTTATCAACACTAAAAAAGCACTGATAAAAGTTCCATTTATTGGTACAAAAAATAAAATTCTAATAAAGGGTATCCTTTATCAGTGCTAAAAATAAAAATAGATAAACTGACCATATATCAGCTCTAAAAATGCTTATAAAGGTAACATTTTATCAATGCAAAAAAATTGCTGATAAAATGTACAATTTATCATCATTTTATTTTATTACTTATAATGGGAATTTCTATTTAAATCCATTTATAGTGGAGTGTGGTGTGTTCCGCCCAGTAGGCTTAGTCCCCATGAAATTCCCTAATATTCTGGGGCAATGATCTATGACTTATAAAGAATGGATTTACATGTTTTTATGTTTTTGCACAAATTATATGTCTTATGCCTATGATTTGATCACATGGTACATGTTCTGGATTATCATATGATTCCTATCTTGTGAAAAACCAATCCATATGTCATGTATCATGTTTTTTATTTTAAATATATAGGGTATGATCGTTGAATGTTATTCTTATGTTCTCATACCCTTATGCTCATGTGATGCTTATGTATTTTCTTTATTTAACCCTAATGATAATTTGAGCTCACTCTTTTCTTATGTTTCCTTTCACCAGGTTATGAAGAATGTTTTTTATGTAGAATTACCACGGGGTAAGATCATTGTGGGAATAATTAAGGATATTTCCATGAGTTATAATATTTCTTTTCATGTTTCCGAAGACACTAAACTAACATAGTCATTGGGCATTGTTTTTATCATGTATTAAGTATTCTGCAAAAATTATGTAATGTCTACGTATGTTAAACTTGGGTTTTTATATTTTGTATTGGGGAAAAATATTAGTCATCCTTTGGAAACTATGATGAGAAAACATTGTTGAGTTCCCTAGGGAAATTTCTATGGATTGACTAGTGGTATATTTATCAATATGTTTAAGGATGAGTTAATGTTTAGGAAAATTTACTAGAATTTTGTAAAGGATAGGGTGAGTTTTTTCCTATAATTACATCCTTATATGGATTCTATAATCAGATTTGTATTTTTCCCAGATGTACCTAGAGGAAACAACTCTAAAAAGGTGCGTCAGGACAAACTTGAGTGTAAGCTGGTAGACAACAATGGGCCTTGCTGCATACCTAGTTTAACACTCCTGGGGAAAATAATTTTCAAATTCATAAACTCTTTATGAACCACCATGATGGATTCAAATCATTTTTTATGATTATGCGGTTCCTCACTATGATAACTGTTTCTTTCTCAATGCTTTAATCTTTTATTCAATTGTGATAACCATAAAGAATTGGGTTAACATTTAATGTGATAGAAATTTTTATGATGAAATTTAAAATGTGATGGTCACTAAGGTGTAGGAGGTTGTGATCATGCCTAGTAATTTTTTACAAATCATGATTGACAACATGTACCTTAACCAACTCTAAGACACACCAAAGAAGAGAAGAAATGAGTTTGTTGAATGTTATGGTAATAGACACCATAGAAGAATGTATATTCAGTTTCCTTTGTGTTAAGAAGGTGGAAAGAATCACCTATGTGAAAGTATTAAAGGAACAAGAAGTTTTTTGACAATGAAAATGAAGGACACAAACCATGTTAAAATAAATAAAAAATGTAGGGTTTATTTAATTAAATGGATAGGAATATTGGCCTCCCAAATAAATAATCGAAGGTTAAAGGATTTATGTGGGGAATGAATGGTCATTATGAAAATAAATTTCCCTAGTGGAAGGCTCAATAATATAATTTGAAAGGTGGAATGAGTAATGGTTATAATGCTGATCATGATGATACCATAGATGAAATGTGAATGTAGAGATGCATTTAGTAATATGATGAGGTATACTTACTATAGATTATGGATTAATTGCAATAATAGATGTTTTTATATATTTAGATTAAAAAATTATGTTATACGAATGGTTAAATATACAAGTATTGTTTAGTTTTTTTTTCTCTCAGGATTTAAAATTTTATGTTGAATTTTTCCAATGAACTGCAAAAGTTATTTAATGGCGAGGTGACATTTTGACTAAGGGTAGATAACCCTTAATATATTATTTATGTAAAAATAATTTTGTTTTTATAAATATATATTGGATGTTAATAAGTTAATTGGATGGTACCAATTAATGTGGAACTAATTAAGGGCTTGTTTACCAGTGTTTATGCTATCATTGATCGATTTTACAACATTTTTAGATTTCATGAATGTATCTAATATACCTTAAAATGAAGAAACATGCATTTTTTAAACAAATAAGAAAGGTAATTCATGTTAATACAATGTTTCAAGGGAATAAAAGACATAGGTATTCTTATTTTTGGTATGTGACAACCAATATCTACTATATAATATATGGTGGATCAATAATAGGTTCTTTTTGAGAAATTAATGACCTTCTTTTTGCTATTTTAGAATTTGATATTCTGGAAGGGTAATAAGGTTTACCATTTATGGAATGGTTTACGTTAAAATTCGGATAAGGTTTCAGATAATAATTTATTTTCTCACCAAATGAGGATTTATGCATTTTAGATAACTTATGTTAATGTTTTTTCTGATAAAAATAGATAGAATGAACTATCATTGTATTCATGGATATTGTGATCTGTTAATTCATCAGGAATGAAATATTCACCTTCATTTCATGGAATGAGAGATAAACTTTAGGTTGATTATGAAACAAAAAAAGGTATAGTTCTCATAAAATCTTATAAGTATATATTTTCACGATTTTTTTTAATTTAGGAAAACAAAATAGAATTAAATGTTTTCCTAATAACTTAATTTTTTTTGGAACTGATGGCCTTCTAAATAATCACATATTTAAGCATTTGAGGCCCTCAAATTTCTTTATATCATTAAATTTTTTGTGATTGATAACATAAATCACTCTTTACAAATATCTATTCATTTCTTCTAAGTCTGTGTTTTCACTTCCCACATATGTTCTCTTATATATAAACCTTATTACATGTTACTTTTGGGAATTTTTATGTTTCCAACTTTCTTCTTTTAATGGATGTTTTAGTATTAATTTTAATGATGTGGGTTTCTTTGAATGTAACTTTCAAGTATTAAAACATTGATATCCAAAATGAATTTGGGGGTAGAAATTCCTTTTTTTGGGTGTAAAATGTAACAGGTCTTTATTTTATGAAATGTTTTTTTTTCAAATTAGTTTAATCTTTGCGATATTTTTCATTTCATGCAATAATAAATATAGTTTTTTTATATTATAGAACTATATTTGGATCTCATTCACTACACCCAATAATTATGTTACCTTGAGGTACATGAAACACTATGTTTGGATTGTTTTGCAAACAATTTTGAGTTCATTTGATATCTTTTGTAACACAAAATTCCATTTTTTACAAAACTACATTATGATACTAATATTATTATTAAAATACTGTCACATCTCCCACTTATCCATTGGAATAAAAGCTAAGAATATAATCCACTAAATTTTGAAAATATTATTTACACATGAATAAAAAATTAATCCTTTTGTGATTAATTATTAGAAGTAAATGTAAGAACTATTGGAAAATACAGAAATTTATTTTCTAAGAAAACTATTTTTCTATGTACACACAAAATTTTATCTCAATAAAATTTTAAATAAACATATTAATTAATTTTTTCAAAAAAATTTCTCTTATAATATTTTCATTCACTAGTTTTGGTGATTTTACAATAGATTTGATAGATATAAGATAATAATAAATCCCATTTTGTGAATAAAATAAAATATTCATCTAAAAGTAATTTTGTCACCATTTAATGAAGAAACCATTTTAAATCCAATTTGTGACTTTTTTATAAATTTTTTAAGTCAAAATAAACCATATATTTAAAAATGGAACATAAAAAGTATCTTAAGGTAAATTTTAGGTACCTTTCTATGATGTTTCCTTTTGGATGAATAGTGAAAAATACTTGATTTTAATTCCTAACATCTTTTTCATATAATTAATTTATATGGTTAAATAATATTTTTAATTTGTTTTGTAGTTTAATTAGATAAATTTAATATCCTTTAATCTGTTTTAGTTCATTGGAGTCAATTTCACGTAGGGATTAGATATTCAAAATCACCAAACATCTAATCATTTTTACATTAAAAAATTACTTTGTCATCCCGTCAATGGGATTAAATTTAATAATATTTTTTCCACTTATGTGATTGAAATTTGGAAAAATATATTATATATTTGGAATCATAAAAATATATAACTTCAAATTAGTTCAAATTAGTTTTTGATAAAAATATCAGTGAATGTAATTAAAATTAACAAAGACGATTTATTGGACAATTATCTTAATGAGGGACTAAAGCATACACTTAATGGACAAATTGACCAAGACACTCGTCAAAAATCCATTGGATTGAAATATTTCAACACTATACTTAATTTTACTCAATTATATCAAGCAATTTTTCTCACCCAAAATCTACTCAAAAATGTTTCCAAAATACTGTCATTTCCTCTTTAATATTCCCTTTGGTAAAAAATCTAACCAAATAATCCCTTTTTTGTGTAAAGAAAAATAGGTTACCCAAAATAGATGTAACATCATTCTTCAAGCATTTTTATTTTATTTATTTCTCCAAAACCACAATTATTATTATTAAATTCATATATAATAACACCATATAAACCAATATACTTATATGTTTTTATTATTGTGTTTTCACCTTTACTTACACACACTTCCATTTAATGGGCAATAAACTTTCCATTCTTGTGTATGGTGAACTACCGCATCACGAAATGATGTTGTTCATTTTTGCATTGCTACCTATCATGGTTGGTCATTATGATGGAATTTGAATTCTTTAATGTTATATATGAAATAAATAATGTATTTAATATTCCTTAATTTTATATAGCACATATTTTTCTGCTTTAATTTTTTTTGAGTATGATAATTTTGTTTTGGTATGTCTGGACTATAGCCTCTTTAGAGAGATGTGATTCATTCACAACTTACATGGAATGTGTTAAAGAGTAATTTAGTGAGCATTTAAGATATATATGAAATAGTAATTCAATTATAAATAAAATATATATAAAAATATTTCATTTACATTCTCTGTTTCAATACAATAGGAAAATAGAAACAACATTCACGCATGTGTATGGCCTACCGTGTCCATGAACGGTGTATTAAGTTTCATAATTCATTATTAAATTAATTTTTTTAATTAAATATATGATAAATATATATGATATTTATAAATTTTTTTACTTTATTTAAATATATAAATCATTATCTAGGTAATAGGATCAAGGATAAAAAAGCGAAACATATATGAAAAGTAAGGCAGATATTACTGGAAATGTAACATTAAAATCGAATTGGTAATAAAAGGGTAATATAAAGTCATAATAAAACATTAAATGGTATTAAATAAAATAATATAAGTATGTATTAGATTTATAATTAACATATATTTATTATATAGGAGGTTTAAATGTGTACAAAGAAAGTCAAGACTACATATAGGAAACTTTCATCTCACATTTTATTTCTGTTAGATACATGGATTATTCACAACACATTTCATTTTTTGTGTTGTGTATACGACCCATGGATGTAATAAATTATTATTATAATTTAATTTTTTTGGTATTTAAATATACATTTTATTAAAATTCCTTAATGGGTTTTATGTTTCAATAGTTTCTACACAAGTAATGTAATTTTGTCGCAGTTTACCTTCTTTGAGACACATGCAATGTAATGCACCTATATTATTTTATCAAGTGTATATACAATATTTTTAATTGTTATATCATGAATATAATTATTTTCATGATAGTTTAATATTCATGTAATATTACTAATTCCATTTTATTATGATTTAATTTTACCAAAGAAGTAATATTTTATACCTTTAGTCTCATCATTTATTGAGATTTCTTACGATTATGGTTACATTAATTAAATATTATCATAATTATCTCTAGAAATGTCATGAATTTTATTAAACTCTCTATATTCATGTTATATCCATGTAATGAAACCATTTTAACTTTTTGGTACTTCATAAAAATATGAAAATGCCTTTATGAAAATCTTACTTTATTCTCATTTCACTCGTAAATCTGTGTTATTTCAAAAAAAATGTTTTATAAAATGGTTTTAAAAATGTTTTCATTCTTATTTATAAAATTTAAAGGTTATTTTAAAGAAAAATGGTCATAAATCGTTTTATGTTTTAAAAGGTTTTTTTGATGTGTAAAGTCTATTTTTCCCAAGAAATGTTTTAAACGACTATTTTTAGGATTCCTTTATTTTTTTTCAAAGAGTTTTCAAGGAAAATTATTTAGAAATGTTATGTTTTTTAGGCAATTATCTTCTATGAAAATTTATGTTCCATGTTATCTATAAAAATAATTCTCTATCTAAGATGACTACCTTGCCTGTTGATTATTAATTACTAGTGATGTGATTCGAGGATACCATACAAATTATTTCTCTAAATGGTTGATGTATTGATTTATTTATGTTTATGAAACCTTTTTTTTATTTAATGGGTTATTAACTGTTAAATTCTTATGAAACCCATTTCTCCTCCACGAGTTATACGATGATAAATTCTTATGAACCCCACTTCCATTCAGGACTTATTTCTTGGATGAAATGAACAAAAACCTATATATTTTCCATATTGTATGATATACTTAAATGTTTTTTTAAAAATTTCATTTCATGGTATTTAATATTATTTTTAGGAAAAATATATATTCTTATTGGTTATGATATGATGAAAGTATTATTATCTTGTGGAATATGTATATATGATTTTATTATGTGATGGGTGGGACCTATATCTCTCTCCAATTCATTGGGTAATGATTTATATCTCATGATATAATGTTCGGAATCATGTCGACGAGATTTATTCACAATGAAAATATGGGGTGACCATATCCCCCTTGGGAATTTGGGAAAACCCAATCCACAATAAGAATATGGGGAAACCCAATCCACTAAAATAGTATGGGAAAACACGATCCACTATGGGAATATGAGGATACTAGATCCCCTATGGAAAGACAGGGAAACTAAATCCTTTACAAGGAAAGGACTATGATTGGGGATGGTGGTTAGTCCTTCCCAATTGGTGTATTCCCTCGGAGGTTCCCTGATATGTTTTTTTGGAAATGAGCCTTAACTTATAAAGAAATATATTACATCATTATGTGTTTGCAAAAAATTATATATCATATTCCTGTGTTATTCTCACATGGTTCATGTTCTGGATTACCTTATGATGCATGTAAATTGAACTAAAAATATTTAAGTCATCTCCCAGGTTTATCATCTTTGATATAAAGGGTATGATCTACAAATGTTATGATATTGTTCTCAAACCCATACATTCTTGTCATTTATATGTATTTTCATTATTTAACCTTACTTGGAATTCAATCTCACCCCTTTCATATTTTTCCTTTCACCATGTTATTAAGAATGGTTCTTAAGTTGAATTACTTAGTGGGAAGGTATTTCAGGGAAACATTGAAGACCATTCACTAAGTTATATTTATTTTCATTTATCTTTAGTCACTAAACTAATAGAGTCTTTGGGAATCTATTTTTATAATTTAATTTTTATTCTGACAAAATTATTTAATGTTTATGTACACTATGATTGGGTTTTTCTAACTATTATATTTTTTTATAACATAATTTTATACAATATTAATCTAATTAAATATTTTAATTCAATATTTTAATTTTAATTTATAGTACTTCAAATAGAATATAGGATGCATAAGTATAAATATTTTCCAATATAATTACTCTCCATTTAAATCCCAAATATTTAAATTTTTTAAAACAATATTATTTCCCTAAATATAAATTATAATTTATACATATAAATTTCAACAATATAAACACAATATTTAAATTTTATATACATTCAATTTAAATTTAATCGAATAAAAAATAACTCATTATATAATTTCATCATATAAAGGATAATAATTTATGCATATATAAATTTATACATCCAAACATATTAAATAAATATTTTATACAACAAAATAAAAAACAAGTTTACAATTTAAATTTTAATTATAAATTTTACCTTTTTAAAATATAGAAATATATGTTGACAATAAATTCCAAAAGGGCTTCGAATTAAAATACATAGGAGAATAATAAAAAATAGTGGGGGTTATCCCACACTTTTTATAGATTAGGATACCCATGAGGCATTAAAACTATTCATTATTCCATTGTAAAACCTGTGAAGGAAGCACAAATGGGGTTCATTCTTCCTTAGTTGGAGAGGGGGATGCGTAAACGTGGTTCATGCTTCAATGAACACATTTTCTAAAATTCTCAAAACCATATCTAGTTATTTGATTTTTTTTTCAAAAACCCATTAAAAATATTCTCCCTAATATGAATTCCTAACCCTATCACCCTGTATTCATTCAAGATTATAGTTGTGATTCCCAGATCAACTATTTTAACACTGAACACTGACCTCTAAACTTCTTTAATCTCCCAAGGGTGAACCATAAGGTAGTTAATGTTTCGATGATGATCATCTTCCACACATGAGAGGAAAAAGGATAAAGTAATATGATTAGTGTGAATACCAACCACCCAAATGACTATACACAATAAAAATTATATGAAATGTGGTGTAATGTGAAAACCTGTTTAAGAAAAATGCATCCAAAATCAAAGGATTGAATCCGAAGATATCATTAGACCAAATAGATTCAAAATTTAGGTGAATTTCCTCTGAAGATTGAAAAAAGGACAATATATAACCCAGAATCCAAATAAATTAAATTTTAATAACAAATAAAAATGGATATTTTTAATAAATATTTTTTTCCTTATGAATGTTGCATAAATCCATAGGAAGAATACCTAAATATTTTCACAATTGTTATATTTTTAATCTATAGTTGTCCTCGTGGTTTCATTTATCATCCCATCATGATCTAACTATCATTGTCGTAGTAAAACCAGTCTAGTTCTTTCAGTTTTTCATTGGTTCAACCAAGATCTACCCCCTATGAATCTCTCTCCGTATTGGGTTTTCATTCATAAAAATATTAGCTTAACCATGGGTGGAATAATATTGAGATATTTATTTCGAAAATATAGTGTGTCACTATAAATAAAATAATTCATTAGATTCATTATTCAAAGAACAAAAAATGGGACATCTTAAGGACCCATGGTAAGAATAATTGTAAGCACACCCCTCAGGTAAAATCCCTATTATTGACATAACAAAAACATTTTCCACATATGAATCTTTGTTTATAAGGAAATTTTAATAATTAAACAACACACATATGTACACTAAAATCAATACGTTATTTTAAACATATCATTATTTGGGATTTTTGATGCTTGATACACCACATAATCTCAATGAAAAATCTCAAACATACTATTTAAAATATAATAAAGGCCACAAACACAAAAAATATTGGTCCCTCCATCCTCCAAAAGAATACACCATTTCTTACATGAAAAAGGAAATATGAGTGGATCCTCAATAAGGTAGATCATAAAATGACATAATCAAGAAAGCAACCAGCTAGAACACACATTCATCTTTTTTTGAGGTCTAAGGTGTAACAAAAAATGGTATATAACTACCAAATAAGGAAACATAATATCTTATCACCATGTTTTTATACTCTAACTCAACTCTTATAAAGACTCTAGAATGAACATGAGTTCACCCAATTTTAGTTTTTTTAGTCTTTTATACTCAAAGTTCATCCAACTACATGGATTGAAACAAATTCTGGAACCTTGGACTTAAACATCAAAATAATTCATTTCAAATGATAATGTATGTGGTAGTGCATCTCTCCCCACATTTCATGATGTTTTCAATATTTGTATATCCAAAACACTACACAATCCACTACTGATTGATTCCCAAATATTTGAAACTAACACTACATGGTTTTCAATAAATAATGATCCTCCAATACTATATCTATTTATACAACATACCTAGATCAGATGGAAAATGAGAAAATGATCCAATCATATAGAAAATATCAATTTTGGTATTCTGTATCAATATCATAAAAAACATTCAAAATAATTCTCCATCCACCTATCAATATATAATATATAAATATCTACTATCATAGATAAACAAGTTGTGTTATCGTTACTCTTTCAAAAAAAATATTGATGAGAACAATAGGAACAACACTAACTTCATCAAACAACTCGACACCCTCATCAAATCTCATCGAGTAACACAATATTCCCCAATTTAAATTTGATGATCTGAACCATTCAGATGACCAAGTTCTATTATCTCATGAATTTATGAGAACACCTACCAAACTAGAGAAATAAAAAACCATAAAATTGTGGAAAAACACCCTCCTCCATTACATCGATATAATTTATATTTTATGGTTACACCCACAAAGATACACTAGACATGTCATACTAAGGGCCACACTCTATAATAGATGTCTCTAGTTATTATATAAATTATGATATTTAATAAAAACACAATGGGAAGATCACTATCTACCAAATGTTGTGTTCTATATGGTATAAACCTTCTAGAAACCCCTCTAGGTCTATAACATGAGACAATGTGTTTAAATTTTATAAGAAATTCAAAAACCCCAAAATATGAATATTTCACATAAAGGAACAGTTTGAGGAAACAACCATTAATTAAAGGCAAGACCAATGTTCCTATCAATGTAAGATTCTACTAACCAAGAGATAGTTTCTCATGAACCTCCTCCATAATCAAGATACAAATTCCACTACTAGAATATTAAACCTCAATGCCACTATTATTCCTCTTTGATCTCATCAACAAAAAATCGTCAAATCCATGAAAACCAATGATACTAATTGAATCTAGAACCTATGCAAGGTGATGTTACCACAGAGCTATAACTCTTACAAAAATAAAAGGGAAATCCTAAAAACATATATTAGGATCTTCCATAGATTAATATAAGAAACAATTTAATAAATCATGTCACAAAAAAATATATTTGAATTTCATCTATAGAATACAAGTTTATTCAGATATTTTTATCCTTTTTAGTAACTACTATTGGCGGTCCATCATATGAATTCATTAGTTCCTACTTATCCATAGGAAATGAATTGTTATCTATGTACTTAATGCATATATCCATGATTACTTCTTGATTGGTTGATGGTTACAACTATTTAGGGGTGGGATCTAATATTTAAACCTAAGGGTTCCCACTCATTATTGGGGGTATAATCCACCTCAATACTAAAATACGTATCACCACATAGTACAAGGTATGTTAAATATTCCATACCAAGGTAGGAACTATTGTATCTCTTCTATTCCATAAAGGAATATTATGAGTTCCCTGTTTAATATTATGGGTAAACTCACATTTAGAAAATGCTGGAATTAAATACTGTATCCACTAATGGAAACTCACTAATATAAAATGAAATGGATAGGAATTCCTCTAAAATATAAAACTCAAGAACATATATTGTAAGAAGAAAAACTCATGAATGCACCATCCATTATGAGGGTTTATCAATATTGTACATGAATTATACATTGAATTATATTTTATTGATACTGATCCATTTCCTCACATCACACATCAAATATAATCTCCATACTATTAACACACCATATTGGGAATGAACTAATAAGATTTATAACTTGAGTGAGTAGAGTGATTTATCAACTTTATTTTACTTCCCTCGCACTATTGGGACTTTCACAAAAAGAATTATAGTAGGAAACTATGCATTATACAAAGAGTTATTTGATCTCAATGATATCTTTAATGTGGGGGTACATACTCCACATTAATCTTTCACTCTTTGGGTAAAATTAAACCCTTCTCCTACAGATCTGTAGTCTCTAGCATATGTGTTGTTGTGAGATAGGGAAAACAACAATTGGAAAATATTAACCTAAAATCACAATCCAAACCACTAAAAGATAACAATTTCATTAATACAAAAATTTATAAAGAACACCTTGTATGGACCATAGTCAATGAATCATACATGAACATATTCGTGATTTCTTATTGAGGTCCGAAAATCTTAAAGTAAAACCTAATCATGAACAAGTACTCATAATAGAATAATAATATAGTAGAACAATCATGTGTTTGAGAAGAACATTAACCACAAGAAACACTATTTAATATTGGGAGCATAATTTATGATTTTTAATCTTGTTATTAAAAATTCTAAAATGATTGAAATGCATGTCTTAGACTCCTAATTAACCAATATCATCCTTGGATAACACCCTCCTCAAAAACATATGGGGGTTAATTATTTGAAATTCTTGAAGCACATTCCGTATCCATGTTTTCTCATCTAAATTAGTAGGAAATTACATCATAAATAAAATATGGATTGATGTACTCATGAAAGGGGAAAAAACTACATCAAATATTGGAGAAAGGATACCACTCTACTATATCTCAGAAACAATGCATCATTTATCAGTAATAAACAATGAGAGGCCTAACTTTACAAATGGTATTTTCATGAACCTTCCCCAATATACACTCTAGATATAATATAATAGCCAACTTACTTTTATAGTGTGATAAAAAAATATCATAGAATATTTGGATGATCTGACATGGGAAAATAATTAAATATCAAACATGTGATAACATGAACCCAAACTCTTAGATCTTGATCCATAAACATATACTTTTTGTACATTTTTGGATGCTAGCTATAAAATCCTGATGTAACGATCAAAAATAATATAATAATATGTTATTATTGCAGAACTTACATATTAATAATGATCATTGGTTTAAAGATTTATTAAATTATGAAATATTATAAACTAATAAATCCCATTTCATTCTCAACTAATGGAAAAAAATTACATTATATATAATAAAATACTTCATTCATCAAATTATTCAGCATTTACCATAAACACTTCCACATGTAATTTCCTTATAACCATGTCATGTGAACTATTGTTTTTCTTTACATGTTAAAGGAAAAATAAAATTGGTAATAAATAGAATTCTTTGTAGGGGATGAATATAACTGAATAGATCGTGAAATAAACATCCCATAAATATTATGGAATGAATTGGAAAAAATATGAATTCATAACTAACCTAAAATTGAGATCAATATATATCAATGATAATGACTAAAAATATCTATAATAAACTTCATCAAAAACCAATTTTAAAAGCCTTTTTCCATGATACAGTACTTTTCATTATGATAGCGGTCAAGTTAACATGATGAATTCAGAAGAAATACACAAAATATCCAAAGTTGTTTTGTCTCATGAGACCTGTCGAAGCATCGAGATACTATATATTATTAGTCCCCAATATTCTCTAGATTAATTAAAATTCATTATCTATAGGATTAAATGAAACTTTTCACACCATTCCCAAAACAACCTCTTATTAAAAAAACATGGTTATCCATATAATGAATGATATACAATTTCATAACATAATCAACAAGTGTTTGTAGTTGGAAATCATCATCAATTTCAATTATTTTGCCCATGTCAATAAATATGGTAACATGATCTTAATCCATTTTGAAAATGATTTTAGATTGATTTAAACTATATAGTGAACTAATGAATAATCATCTATATTGGAATTAAATCATACAAAATCCAACGAATTTTCCCCATGTCAATAGAATTATAATATATTTATGGTAAAAAAAATACAATATGAAATATTTAAATATTTAATGTTCACACAATATAAATTAAAGTGTATATATCTATATTGATACTGAATGATATTATTATAATTCATCCTACTAAATAATGTGGATGCTTCTAAAAAAACATAACCCAAGTGTTAAGGAATATTCATCAAAGTGTTTATGTGGTAGGAATGTATATTCCAAAAAAATGATATAATATGTGATTATAAAATAAATGGGTTGAATGTACCCAAATTATTTGAAATGAGACCAAATAATGAGCATATCTCAATGAAAAAAATTGTGTAACCAAATATCATCACTACTGGGGAAATAACTAAATCGATATCCAGTTGAATAAGGGAAATCAAATTGGATATTAAATTGTAGAAAATACAGGGAATATCATAAAAATATATCTTTGTTTAGTGAATACACCATTAAGATAAAACACGGTGCAGAAAATGTATTATGTATCCAAGAATTAGAATTGATTCCAAACAAACATTTACGGATTTAGAATCATTTGAAAAAACCCTTGTAAGAAAGATATTGTAAATATACATAAAATTAAATTATTAATAGATAACTAATGATATTTTATCTCAATTTTAAATCTTATACACCATATAAAAAAAGTAGATTCATAATACACAACATGTGTCCAAAATAGTAATTTGAGGAGAAACCCTTAACTTGTCTTCATCAATTCTTCACATCCACTATAAATCCTAATAATTATATTGAGTTCATTAAATATATTAAAAATAAATATATTAATGACTATATACATTTATAATCCCCAATTATGAAGACCATATATATAAATGTATAACATCTTGAACCTACCTTCTTTCAACACTATGTATAAGTAATCTTTTATCACTTTGAAATAGATTCATGAAATTATTTTTCATATCTAATATTTTAAGGTTTTCCATGAATATTAGATCTTATAAGGCACTACAATATATGTTACATGATATATTATCAATATAAAATTTCATTTTAATGAACTTTTGTCCATGAACTCTAAATTTGAAATCAGATATGGTCATATCTCAGTGATTCTTAACGAATGAATGGTGTTTTATTAATCAATGTCTTAAATACTAATATAACATTAATGAAACAAAAATAATTTATTTCATATTTGTATAATATTATAAATGATAATATATTCTCATGTTCAATCACGATATATGTGTGTAATATCTTTCAAGTATGTGGTTAAACCAACCCAAACATGAAGCTTCCTATATTAATGGATGGTTATGAGATGGTTTAGATATAATGTCATTGTAACTGAAGCATAATTACATTAATTAATGTTTATTATTGTGATATATCAAAATTATATGGAATTATAACATGAATTTATTTATATGAAAATAGTACCCAATTTTAATAAATAGTTATCAGAATTAGAAGGATGTATAAGTATAAGCAATGGATAAGACAATAAAAAATAATTTTAATAAAAAATAATCTTCTTAGTATACTAATTTTCAATGTTTAAATTAATTATTATTGTGTGTTTATCATATCATTAATCAATTCTCTAATTTTACATATCATACCCATAATTAAAAAAACACTAAATTTATCATTTAATACAATCCTTAGGTTCATCCTTGGAATGCATTTATATAAAATGAAACATGTTGTGTCATGGAGGCGGCAGTCCATAAAACATATGAACAATGACTTGGTGTTTTTAATGGATATGTTATATGAATAAATAATGAAAATAACCATAATATATTTACATTTTTATATATTAATGGTACTAATATCATTATATTATTGTTGTTATAATTAATTTTATAGAATATAATTAGGAAGAAAAACAATGTAGTTTGTAATAATCATGTTGGGGAATCATGTTTTCCTTGGTTTTATCCTTGGAAATAAAAAATTCATACTAAAAAATTTAAAAAAATATATTTCTAACATAGGATATAATTCTAGGAGATAAATCCTATATGAGTTTGAAGTATAAATTTTATTGACAGTCATGTCGTTAATTGGTAATGATTTTACCCTTTTATAAGTGAAGGAAAGGATAGGTTTATCCTTAACCCTTATGTTTTAAATAAATCAACATTATTATTTAATTTTAAAGGGCCCAAAATAAGAAAAATTGGAGACTAAAATTGTATTTAGTAAACACTGACCTCAAATATTTCTTTTTTTAGTAAACTATGAGTGTTTTATGGTATATTGTTTTAAAAAGTTTAGTTTTACCCAACCCTAATTTTACCACTGTAATGAATTTACAACCTTAATAATAAATTTTAAAGAAATTTTTTTATTTACTTTTTTATATAATGTAATATATTTTATTCACACTCTAAAATAATTTAATCCAATATTTTTTTCTAAAGGATGGAAATGTTATTTTTAAAATAAATACACCTATACGAGTAAAAATAGTGTTTAGAGAAATATATTTTATTAGATTTGAACTTTACAAAATGTAAAATTATTCTGGATACTGATTTTACTGAAAATAAAAGATTTATTATAAAACAAATAAAGTTTATGGGGATTTCAGGACAATATAAAATCAAATACCCCTTAAAAATAATCTACTCAAAAGAAATACTGAAACAAAATTATATTAATGTAGCATTTTTATTTGTTATATAAATATTTTAAAGAGTTTTATATTTTATTTTTTAAACTTAATAACTTTATTTATATTATTAATATTTTCCAACTTATAATGATTCATATATTTCTAGTTCGTTCTTATATAACTATAAAGTCATAAAAATTACAAGCTTGTTAAAGATCAGATCTTTCGATATATACTAAATTTTTAAGAAAAAGCATAAATTTTTTGACTAAGTCAATTTTGAAAATAATAATTTATAAATGAACTTCATGTTTAATATTTTAAACTTAAAAAATTTATAAATTCAGTTTTTTGAATAAAAATACACACTTTATTTGGAAAATTATTTTAATTGGAAAATGAAATTTTCAAATTATATCTTTTTGTATTCATGTTTCATATCATTTGAAAACTAAATTGGTGTTAAAATTATATTAATATCACACAAAATTTTTCCTTCATCATATTTCTCTTGAAATTGATATTTTTATCCCCTAAAAGGAAACGTTTTTATGAAAAAATAAATTTTTTACCATAAATAACCTTATTATTAATTATAGTTAATAAAATTGAATTTGATTACTATTAAAAATAGATTTTATTTTATATATACAGATAATTAATAATATTTTTGCTCTTATTAACTTAAACCAATTCAAAAGCTTTGATTTTTGGATCACGCGTAAATATTTGTATTTTATCCAAATATATATAGGTTTCCATTTATGTTCGTTGATTCATGTGAAGAATGATTTCCAAAAAATAACTTATTAAAAGGAAATAATATATTTGAATTTTAGGGTACCATATTCTCCCGATTATATAAATTTCATCCTCAAAATTAAAATAATATGATCAGGGAAATTACTATAGGGAACTCATAATTAACCATACACTACTAGATGATCATGTTCTTGTTTAGGATGTGTGGTAGGATTTATCAATATAAAATTTTTATAAGAATATTATGATGGAATATGACAAAATCCTAATATAATACACAATTACATAACTTTATTTTTGTCTATATCCCGAAGGAATAACATTATACAAACCTTAGTAATTATTTTTATGATAATAATATTAATAGGGGTTTATATTTACAACTCGGGTTCCCATTGTTGGGGAAAACATACATGACATTGGAGAGTCTAAAATCTAGAGTGAAAACTCCCTCTAAGATTCATTAATTGTATTTATATAATAATTCCCTAATTCTCATGTTTTTGGGAGACTATCTTCCTCATTTTCCCTTAGATTGGGGCATTGAGTGGAATAACATACACCTCTCTTACAATATGCGAAATTAATTTTTATAGCTTTTCTCTTTCACTTACACATGTGATTCCGAAAAACCTTCATCAACTGTTCTTTCATGAGAATCCATATTTCCCTTCCATGGTGTGTTTGGGACTTTGAAAATGTTTACACGTTTAATTTTACTCCATTATATATGGTCTGCCATGATTTTAGGGTTTCTCACTCCAAAACCCATTCTAGAGGCATGATCATTAAGGTAATATCTGCATTATCCATTACAATATTGGTTCCTTATAGTAAAAAAATTAATAGAAACAATATATTTAACATTTTTTATGATAATTATAAGTGAAATTTTATAACTAACCATAAAGAAATCTAAACTCGTGATGTATTACTTTATAAGACTATCCTGTTAGATAATACTTCTTACAACATAAAATCTATCGAGCTTAGTTCAACATATATTAGTCTAATTTTATCATATATAATTCCTAGATCAATCTTAGATACTTTGAGTTGTGTTGTCTTATATTTTTAACCAAATATTTAAAATAGAGAACCCAAAATACCATTAACTTTCAAAAAACTTCTAAACAGACACATCATTTAAATACATGCTATCAAAAACCTAACTTATCCTTTCCCAAATAACATTATTTATTCCTAGAATCATATAACAATGTATATATAAAACATAATCACATACTCTCAATAACATAATTTTCTAAAATGTGTTTTAATCTGTATGAAATTAAATGACACTGATATAATATATTCTATAAAAATGAACTCTTTTTTTAAGCCTAAAATATATTAACCACTAGTTCACAATGTCACATATTGGTAACTATATATTATATTACAAAAAACCAAAATTATGAATGAATTATCATCAATCCTGAGGATATTGAAACTATATAACATTTATTATTAAAATCAGACAACCCATTATTTTCTCGAGATTAATCATAGACAAAACAAAAAACTTATCTATCCCTAAAACATGTGTTCCTAAATAGATATCTCAAAAAATATAAACTTTCCATAAAATCATTTTTAAGGATTATTAGTACTATTTAATATATGTTTCTAGTCATTTATATTATAACTACTAAATCAAAATACTTATTTGTAACACATAATCCTTAATAGATTTTAGAATATACAATAACATCATCGATAAATATTATTTCCCAATTTAAAATAGCTAAATGTATTGAGAATTAATTTCTATTTTGATATCCTTGTCACTACTATAAGTAAGCTTAGGAATTAATAATTTTCCACCATAATAGAAATATAATAAAATTATTATCCATTTATATAAAATCTTCTATTTAATTATAAGACATAGTGGTTTTAAGATACATACCCTTCCCAGCTTCATGATCGTGATCTTTTTTCATTTGAATAATAAAACCAAAATGGTTATGGTAATATTAAAAATATGAATATAAAAAAAATTAATATTTATTCCCATATGAAACCTTTTTTAACATATAATAATTTTGGATCAACCTATTAATCCCTTATAAAAACTTTGTTTCTCTATGTTATTTTTTCTAATAGGTTCTATAAACAATATAGTTAACAACACTATTAAAACCTTCAAAATGGTTTGTAAATATTATATTATTAACCAAAGAATATCTCTATGGAGTGTCCCACCATGTATGTTGTTTTAATCCCACTCATCGTGCATCAAAGTGATGATTGATTTAATTCTCAACCAACCTATTTCAAGGTTGTTAATCCTTGGTGAAACTTTGTCATATCCATATCCATTTTCCAAAATTTAGAAAATTATTTATTTATAGTAAAACCAAATAATATATATATTCCAAAACATCATAAATTTATGCAATATTTCTGCATGTTAATAGGGTTTTAAAAAAAATATTATCCATATCAAAAAAATGCACATTATGGCCTTATAAATAAATCATATAATTATCCCGAAGGGTTCATTATAACATTGAAAATATAATAATAATTATAGAAGGCAACTAAAAATTATCCACAATAAAAATCCTATTATAAAATGGTATATAAATATTCTTCTCATACGAGCTATGTGGCATCATACCTGAACTCTATGATTCCATCAATACATATTTTAAATACATTATTTGATACTTGCTATTAATTCCTGGAAATAACCTTACAAAAGTATTGGAGAAATAAAAATTATTTAATTTATTATATTTAAAGGGTCATTTTAGTTTTAGAGATTTATAGAATTAGGTATCATCACAAAGTAATAATGGCTCTACCTTTTTTAACTAATGAAATTTTTTCTCCCCTATATATAAATAACTTATTCATGATTAGTTTTCAATATCTCCCAAAAATTCATTGACAAATTATACCCTTATACACATGTCCTATGGAATACATTTAATCACATATTATGGAATGGAATTATATGAAATGGGTGAGTGAAAATTATTAGTATGGGAAACATATTCCTAAAGAAATCATGGAACATGTACTGTGGAAATAATAAGAAAAGAAAATGTAACCACAATCAACATGAAATTGGAATCAGTCCATATTTATGATGATATATGGTAACATGGATATCAATAATAATGACCTCATACTAACAGAATTCATATAATTTGACATCCAAAAATCCACTATCAAGGCCACGTTCCAAGGAAATTTACTTGTAATTATGACTACAGTAAAGACATCTTGCAGAATTTGTAAGTCATTCAACAAATACCCAATCCTATTTTGTATCATGAGGCCTACTGATGAATCAATGGGATATGTAATTCTAATGCACACCCGTTAATAGACTAATTTATTTGTACACTACATGATTCAATAGGACTTTTAAAATAATTCCCTAAGGATCCTCATATGGAATGAAACATAGATATCCATATAATGAAAGATGCAGAATGTCAATACATAATCAAACTATTTTATAACTAAATAATCATGAAAGAGTTATAATGACTTTCCCCATATCAGTAAAATGGATATAGTGATCATAACCCATCCAAAGGATGAAGCTATATTGATAAAAAATAAATAGTTAACTTTCAAATATTTATCCATATTTGAATAAAAAAAATAAAGAATTTGAATACTTTTTATTATGTTAATATAAAAGTAATATTAATATGTGAACAAAATACAATATGAATTATATAAAAATGCGATGTTCACATCATAGACGTAAATAGTGATATAACTAAGTAAATATTGGAATAACATGATCATAATACATTTAGGGAAAGAAAGTGGACCGTTATAAAAGGACATGACCTAAGAAGTGACTAGTATTCATCAAAGGGTTTAGGTTTTATGTATTTATATCCAATTTTTCTTGAGAATACCACATAATAAAATCACATGGAAAAATTTATCCAACTTTTATGATATATGTTCAATGAATGATCGTAAATCAATAAATACAAATGATGATACAAAAAAGCATCACTACAAGGGAATCAATCAAATAAATAAACAATTGAATAAGTTAAAATTATAGGACAGTAAATAAAATAAAATACCTTGATTATGATAATAATATATCCATGGTATGTGAATACACCATTAAAATGAATTTCACAAAATGTATTATGTCTCAAAGAATGGGAAATGCGACCAATAAAAATATTAATGCATTAGAAAATTTCATATCAAAACCCATTGAAGTAATAGTTTTTTAAATAACCAAAAAATAAATTTTTTTAAAGATAAATACTGATATTATATCTCATATAGAAAATATATAAACCATATAAATGAAATTTTGTGCATAATAAAAAAACATGTTGTAACAAGAGGACATTGAGATGAAAACCCTTACCTTTTTCCAATTCGTTCTGTACTTACACCAGATATCCTGAATAATTATAAATATGCTCATTAAATAAATTATGAAAATAATTTTTCATAACTACAATGATTTATAATTCTCATTTATTAGAATCCATTATAAACATATTATCTAGTTTTTTTCTATTTTCGACACTGGGTGTAAGTAATCTTGTATCACATTAAACAAGTTTCATAAAAATCTTATAGGTATCTTTTTTTCAAATTTGTTCTCTGTTATATAATATATGGTACTATAATATATTTTCCAATATATTTTATAAAACAAAAATTTCATTTCATATCACTATTGTTCATAAAATATGAATAAGAATTCAATGATGATTATATTTTGGTGATTCGTAATGAACCAAATGTGAGTTCTTAATTAATGAGTTAAATGTCAGTGTAATAATAAATAATATTTTTTAATATTTAAATATATTTTTACATGTAAATAATTTCTCATAGTCATAAATGATATAAATATATTTTATAGTTCACGTTAGTGGTTAAATTGACCCAAATATGAACCTCCAATGACTATTGTGCGTTTATGAGCTTGTTTAATTGTATTATAATTTTACCAGAAGAATTATTATATTATTTAGTATTTATTATTGTGATATATACAAATATAAGTTACATCTAATAATATTTATTTTATTTTAATATTTTACACAATTTGAATAGACCGTTTTCCTCGTAGTACACTTATTTTATATAATTAAATTAATGATGATCACCTATTCCTCATATCATAAATATGAATTCTAATTTTTATAACATAAAATTACTTATATAAAATAAATAATATATATATATTTTAATATGATTCTTATATAAATATCATTATAGTTTATATGGAAAATGAAACACATCGCGTCATGGATGTGGTATTCCACACAATGCAGGAATAATAGTTTTTTCCTTAATGGATGGGGTATGTGAAAAATAAATGATAATAATATTAATATAATTAAATTAATGTATATAAATGATACTAATACCATTATATTAGTTTTTTTATAATTTATTTTAATATAGATAATTAATAATAAATACAATGTAGTTGATAATACTCATGTCAAGGACATGAATTTTCATTGGAAGCCTCCTTCAAAATGAAGTCCTTATTCTAACTAATAGTGACCAGAAGATTCATAAAGTGGGGTAGAGTTATATGAGGAGTAAATTGGATAATTTTTATGGAGATATTCTATTGAGAGTTATATATATATATATATATGGTGTTATCCTTTTTTAAATAAAGGAAATAGAGATTTTGAGAGAAACCCATACATTTTTAATATTATAAGGTCACTATTAAAGTGTAAAATAAAAAAAAAGACAAAATATGAGATAAAAAGGAGTTTGGGCGTAAAATAAAATTAAAAAAATCTTTTTGAGATAACTTGATTTTTTCTTTTTTATTTTTTAGTTTTGCCCAAACATAAGTTTAACTCATAAATTAATTTATATACATAGTAATAAATATTAATGAAAAAAATTAAGATTTCGTGTTTCAAAAAAAATTTATACTTCTAATTAATTTTTTTTAATTAATTTCCTTTAATAAAAGTTTTTAATAGTGTGAAAATATATTTTTAAAACAAATACACATAATCGTGTAAAAACATTTTGATATAAATAACATTTCTTTGATTTATATTTATATATAAGGTAAAATTATATTGGATAATGATTTTACTAAAATAAATAGATTTAATATAAAATAATTAAATTTTATGCGACTTTGAAGGAAAACCAAAATATAATATCCATTGAAAATACATTATTCATAGAAACTACTAAAATAGTTCATTTTAATTCGTCATAAAAATGTTTTCCACCGTTGTTCAAAATTAGAAATTGTATTCAAAAAATTAATATTTTATTTCATAATGATTTTATAAATTTATTTTACATTTTTATCTTATGGTGAAGTCAAAAAAATTACAAGTTTCAGGAGAAATATATTTTCCAACAAAAAACTTACCTTTTCCTAGAAAATATTCCAATTTAAAATAAATAAATTTTGATATGAATAATTATAAAATGAAGTTCATTTTAATTAATTTCAAATTTGAAAATTTAGAAATTTGGTTTTCTAAATTAAATCATTAAATATAATTGATAAGTCATTTCAGTTGGTAAATAAAATTTTCAAAAATTAACTATTAATATTCTTATTTAAAATAATTTACCAACTAAATTAATTTTAATCAATAATTAATATCAAAAAAATTATCATTAGGAATATTTTTATTTAAATATAAATGAGTATCTCAAAAAATAATTTTCTTATAAAAAATACTTAAATAAACATTAAATGATATTATTAGTCATTTTAAGAAAATTAATTGAATTTTGGTCAAATTAAGATTATCATTTATTTTCTATAAATATATACTTCGTAAATTGGTTACACATATTCATTATCACAAATTCAATAGCCTGATTTTAATATTCATATTTTAAATTTTAAATTTTATATTAACATGTCATGATTTCCATTTGTGTTTATTATTTTGTTGGGAGAGAAATATAAAAAAAATTTAATTATTTAAATGTAATAATATATTTGAATTTTAGGGTTTTAGAAATACTAATTGATATATAATGAATGTGTCCACATTCATATACCGTTAAATGATGTCTTAGAGATCTTGGTTGAATAACTGGTTATTAGAGTCATGAAAAAGAATAATTTGGTTGCCACACCTATGATTGTATTGCTTCTGTAGTAACTGGACATAGTAACCCCTTAACAACATTCCATAAATTTATTATTCTATCCTTACATGAATTTTTACTCCAAAATCTATTATTGGGACACAACCAGTCTCTAAAACCACACAAAAACAACTAGACTCATTGGAACCCCTCCCATGATAGTTTTAAGCCACATATTCCACCCCAAGCCTTCCTTGAATAGGATAAGGTATATGGACTATCACCGAGTGGAAAAATCACAAAATTCAAAGGCATTAGCCTTTATAAACCTATAAATAACAAAAATAATTAGTGATAAAAAGGTGAATACTGAACTAGCATCACACACACACACACACACACACACACACACATATATATATATTTAGACTCATTATTTTAGGTATTTTACTATTTTGAAATGAATATTTAAGATATGATATGTTTTTAGGATGTTTTGGTGGGTTTTTATAATTTTTTTGATAAGTTTTGGTGGTTAAATGGTTAGTGCATAGTAATGTGATACTGTACAGAACTACCATGTAAGTTTGAATGTAGAGACCCTTTTTTACAAGGTATGATATTAAAATACATCTAGAAATAATTTCAAATATTGGAATTGAGATGATTTATGATTCTATGGCCTGGTGTGCCTAGAATTATTTCTATTACATTATTATATAGATTTTATATCACATCCACATGATTTATTAAACAAAATGAGGTAACTCTTAAATATATTATTGGATAAAAAATCTTAGACCATGGTTGAATCTATAAAATGTGGCTTACTCAGTGAAAGATATAAAATGGTTTGGTTTGTCGTGTTGAGATAGAAAAACTCTGTGTAGGTGAATTCAGTGCATTAATTAATTAAATATTTAATTAATTTATAAAAACCCATAAAATTAATTCCCTCTATTTAAAAAAGTTATGATATATCACAAGGGTTTGATGAATATCATTAGAATAATTGAGAGGAGAGTTATCTAACCTCCATTATTGAGTTATAATTATATGAAAATGAAACATAGGATCTCATTGAATAGAGGTGTAGAAAATTTAACAACTTATATCATTCATTAGAGAGTACATTCTTCATTAATAAATAATGAAAATAGGGGTTTGACTCATAATTTTTCGGATTATTTCCCAATTGATTAAAGAATTGAGCATGGTCATATGGTTTCCTTCATCTTAATTCTAATTGATCCTTTACATGCACCAATGATCTTATATTAAATTTTTTATTCAGTTTTCTATCCCTCAGGCATCCCGGTTTGTATTTCTTGTCCAATAATTATGATCCAATAGTTCTTGAAAATCCTTTTCTTGTTCTATTTTCCCTTCGTTCTTTGATTTATTCATCATTGGACCATAATTTCATGATTCTTCATTGTTGAGCATGAGAAAGCATGATTAGATGCTCAGATTCACAGTAGATTCACATTTGATGAAGGTTTGGATGATGTGGGGATGGATTGAAAATATTTTCAGGTTGAATATGTTTTCTTTGAGGACCCATAATCTAAAGTTTGATTTGGAATATCTCAAGAAGAATTTGAGGAGCGTTTGGTGGTTGGGCCACCCATTGGGGATCTGATTTCTAACCACTAGAGGGTGGGAAGTGAAGAAAAAATTCTCTTTCCTTCAATTTTGGGTAACCTATTGGTGAGATTCAGAGAGACATGTGCATATTGGGTTTATATGGAGAGTATCTATATTTCTGGTAAAAACAAAACTACACTCCATATATTTAAAATGAAAACACATCTTCTATTACCCCATTTGCTGTGGGGCTTGGGTTTTGGGAAAATTTAATGATCACAAATCATGTGGCTGAGCCACATGCCATGTGACCTGCCTTGGGAAACTAGACTATATGGAAAAGCACATGGGTAGGACCTAATGTGGGAGGATACATCATATATCAAAGTACTCGAACACATGTATGTATACAAAGACAGGATCAGGAGAATGGGTGGGATTCTAGGTGGTTTAGGCATGTTATGTAATCCCATTAGACATTGTGAGTTCTTCTTGGGAAGTGGGAGATATACTAGAAGGGATATATATAGGAATAAGAGGGGGAAAACATGCCTTTTGGGTCTCCATACATGCCTTTTCCCCCTACTTACTTTTTTAATCACCTTCTACCTCTCGTATTTCCATTATTTGGACTCAAATTTGGCCCAAAAGTATCTAACCCTGGGTGTTTTTGTGAATAAAACAATATTTTGTTCATAGAAGTGTCTTCTGAGATATGTTGTGAGGTTTTTATAGTGTTATTCTACATTAGGAGGCACTAAACGATGACATTGATTAGGTATAATCATTAGAGTGGTACCCCTTTGGCATTATGGTGCGAGTAATAAATCTACGGAGTGGTACCCCCTATGGAAGTAGAGCATGGTTTCTATATCTAATGAGTTTTGCCCATATTTAATTGGTGAATCGATCCTCTATCTTCAGAGTGGTACCCCATATAGAATTAGGGCATATGCCCTTTATCTATTGGGTAATACCCCACTATGGAATTAGCACGCGATTCCACTATCTTTGGAGTTGTACCCCCTATGGAATTAAGATGAGAGTACAAAATAAACTATTTGGAACCCCCATATAAAATAGGAGTGTGGGTCCTCTATATACTGAGTGGTAACCCTAGGTTACTACGACATGGGTCCTCTATTTTATGAGTTTTACCCCCAATGTAATTAGGATGGGGGTCCTATATCCACTGAGTCGCACCCCCGGACACATTAGGGATTAATTCTTCTACATGGAGATGATTCCCCTCTACTATGAGACATAGTGGAGAGGCATGGGCCCTATATATGGTTACTTCTTTTGATAGACACATGATATTATAGACATCAATAATAAACCTTTGAAACTCACAAAATATTCATTTCCTAGGTTAGGTTGTGATATGTAGATCCCATTTCTCTATCATTTTGGATTATTTTATTTAATATATATATATATATATCCATGTCATTGTGTTTTTTTACACTCTTAATTTTTGTAGTGGTGTCTATTTTTATCATGTCTCATACTACCCCCCCCCCCTTCATCTTTTAGTGTTTCTTAATAGGTATGTATATACTCACCCCTGCATGGGATTTCCCCGCATATGATGTGTATTGTGAAACTATCTAATTTGTTGGTGGTGATTATAGATGATCATATGAATACTTGTGTACATTTAACCATGTATGGTGGTTGGAGCATACATATTTGGAGTTAGGAACTCTCAGAATTTACTTTTCCTATTTTTTAGGTTTATACATATTTCTAGTTGGGTGTTTATTTTCCCTTTTTTACTAATGAATTGAAACTGTCATACTCTTTTACTCCATATAGGTTTTACATGCATGGATTATTCTCTAGATGTTTGTTTTTTATTTTTTTTACATTGAACATGAACATGGAGATGGTCAGTTGTGTGTGTACACATGCATTAGCTGAAGGCATACCATATTAGTTGTGCATTTCTAGACTTGTCTCCACCCCTTGAACTATGAAGGTAGGATTGGGGTAGTTGTGGATCATTCTCTGTTGCATCGGGTTGTGACATATTTGTATCAGAGAAGTTCATTACTTTGGATGGTGTTTGGAGTAGTCCCCCTATAAGGACTTGGTTGTGACTTAGTGAAAAAATATCAATGTGTCTTAAGTCTGAATTTTAGGATAGATAACCTAGTTTTGTCATGGTGGATTAGGTATCCATTCACCATGAAATTTACGGTGTAGTTGTTGACTTGACATACCAAGACATTGGTTCCAAGGATCAAGGTTTAATGAATCATATAATATTTATTACATTCGATTTCCTTAATAAGACTTCTCCCCATTATGTATATATATATATATATATTTATAAGTATTCTCATATGACTATGGTATGTATTGATTATATTTTAAGGATTCTTTTATAATTATAGCCAACTAGGTTACCAGTTCTAGATCATTTTAATGATATAATGAGTGGTGAGGCCTTATTTTAGGGTTTCTTTTGAATGGTTCTTCCTCCAAATAGACATGTAGAATCACCTTCCACTTTTTGTCATCATGTCAAACCAACATAGAAAGATGAGGATTCGTGTTGGTGTAGCTCACTCTTTGAGTTCCAGCACTAGAGGCTGCTGATATTCTATTGCAATAAATATCAAAAGAGTCATTGATCTATGTATTCATGATTATTTTGAAACCAAATGATTAAGTGGTGGCATTGGAATTGATCTTTTTCTATGGCGCATCAAGGTTCTGGTGAATTAATGTTACATTGAAGCACAATGAATCAACACTCTCATGGACTGACACCCAACAACTATTATGTGAGGAGTTATACCCATCCTTCCCGCACATCGTTCTGATTGAGGAGCTTCTATAGATATATAAGGGGGTATAATAACATATGATTATTTTTTTAGGTTTATAGAACTTACGATGTACTCCCTCAATATGATTTTGGATGCATACTTCTTGAAACTGAAGCTTATGCAGGGTCTTCATAGAGATATCCATACCAGTGTAGTGAACTTGTGCTTTCCAACCATTTCCAAGGTGTTATAGCGGGTGTTGATGATGGAGATCTTCCTTTTAGAGGGACGCCAAGAAGATAGAGCTGGTACCAGGCATTATAGGGTAGAGTCGTCTACAATAGTTAGTAGGTACCAAACGGAAATATCTTGTTGTAGAAAACCTCCCTATGATAAGATTTAGGCTTGTGCTCATGTGGTATTGGGATCCCAGAGAGTACTGGCACATCCCGAAAAGGGTAAGTGTTATGAATGTGATGGGAGAGGTCACATGGAAGGTGATTTACTAACCATACATTATGATAAGGGTGGGCAGGTGAATGATAAACCACCATAGTAGAGGGAGCACTGTGATTACTGACCTACCATGTGAGGGAAGGTTGGCACCAAGAGAGGATAAGCTATTATTTGAGATGTCGGAGCTCCAATAGTAAATGTTTTGGGTGGTGGATGATTCTATAAGATTCTCCCACCACCACCACCATACGGCCTATGTCAGGCTCATAGATTCTTCATGTGCAGCCACAAATAGCTGTAGGCTTTGGATGCGTATGACCTAGTGGAACACAGGATTATTATAGATATGATATATGTTTATTTTTCACTTTCATTGACAGTAGTGGAAAATAGAGTTAGATATTACTTAATCTATTTACTCCATATGTGAGAGATAGATCTCCCAGTCAAGTATTTATCCCAACATAATTTTCTTGAGGTTCCTATGGGGAACTCATATTCTATATATTTCATCTACCGACATTGGGAGATATTGTTGGTGTAGAGAGACTATCATTAGACCATTTAGTCCTAATGATGAAACCATATGAAATCATTATGGATATGGATTGGTTTTCCACAGTCTAAGACCATATTGACTATCACCATAGATGAGTTATATGACTTCACAATGATGGGATGAGATTCTCTTTTTTGGGGTTTCTCTGGTATTGTTGTTGAAAAATTCATATGGGACATTATGGGTTTGTGTGGATTATCATTTCTTGAAAATTCCCAAAATAAATAAAAAATACCACTTTCCTAGGATTGAAGACCAATTTGATTAGTTTTGAGGCATGAGATAGTTCTTTAAGATCTATCTCAGGTCCAGCTACCACCAAGGGGGAGTTCTTCAGGCTAATATTATGAAGCTGGAATTATGATGTTTCTGTGGACACTATGATTTCCTGGTGATGCTATGTTCTGTGAAAAATTCTCCCACTATGTTTATGGATTCAATAAACTAGACCTTTTATCTGAACATGGAAATGTTCACTTTGGTCAATTTATGGAATACATAGATAATATATATAATTGGATGATCATGAAAATCACATGAGGATGTTCCTATATTTTCTTCAGGAGCACCATATTTATATTCATCACCTAAGTGACATTTTTGAATCAATGAGTGTCAATTTATGGGTCTTTTAATTTATGATCATGTATTTTTTGTAAACATTTCAAATATCGATAAAATTATTTCATGGGATCCAAACAAGAATGTGTCACAAGTGCCGAGTTTTCGTAGTTTGGTTTGGAACAAATGGTGATTTTTTGGCATATTTGTCCAGTATTTCATCCCCTTTGACAACCCTAATACAGAATGTGTAGTCATTCACAAGGGATGAGTAGTTATTGAGGGATTTATAGGAGTTTAGGGTGATGATAATGAGAGCTCCAATTATAAGAATACTGTAGGTGGGAAAGGAGTACATAGTGTATTGTGATGCCTCAAGATATTGGATTTGCGACATGTCTATGGAATGATAGAAAGTTATCTCATATGGGTTGAGGTAGTTGAATCATTATGAGTAGAAATATGTGACTCATGACCTAGAGATGGAAAGATTATTCTTCAATATAAAGATGTGTAGGCACTATCTTCCGGGAGAGAACCTTTTGGTTTACTCATACCATCATAGTCTCAATTATGTCTTCACGTAGAGAGACGTGATTATGAGGCATTACAATGGTTGGGGTTATTGTAGGACTATGGAATTGAGATAATCGATACTCTGGAGAAGGGTAATGTGATGGAAGGTTCCCATTGAAAGATGTCAGATACTGATTTGGTACGGGAGGCGTCTGAAAAGTTAGAATACTTGGAGCTGACCCTAGCTAAACATGAAGGTGAATGTTTTCAATACTCAATTGTGTTTACTCCTCCACTCATCCATCAGATGAGATATTTCTAGATGGGATACATCTATTGTGAGTAATTTCATGTCTAGATATCCTCAATATATTCATTATTTAGATTTTCTAATTGACAGATGAAAATAATTCATTTCTAGATGTTAACGGATGCAGTGGTCCCATTCATGAAGCATGATGAGGTGATGCTATATTTTAACACATCTATTTTTTATATACATCTTGAGGAGGGGAAGATGTAAATGGACCTTACATAGTAGTTTTGGTGGGAAATCATGATATATAGCATTGATAATATCTTCTCATGGTGCCTCACATGTCAATAAGTGAAGGATGGGCTCCAGGTTCTGGTAGTTTTATTACAGACCCTTGATATATCGTAATGGAAATGGGATGTCATATCCATCGACCTCATGATAGGTATTCTGTAAATAGTTATAGTCCATGATGCAATCTGGGTGATAGTTGATTAAATCATGAAGTATGTGTGCATCCTTCTTATGAGGGATCATAGTTTAGGGATTTTGTTTATATAAAAGGTCATTCACCTTCATGGGATTCCCTCGATGATTGTCTCGTCTTATGATGTTAAGTTCACCTCACGATTGAATAGAGGACTATCAGAGGAATTCAGGACCCTAAAAAAGAGGACTACAACCTTCTTCCCCCATATATATGGGAAGATTGGGCACAATATATAGGTTTTATATGATATGTTGATGGATTTCATGTCGCACTACATCTGGTGTTGGGATGATCATTTTCTAATGGTACAGTTTTCATATTATAATAGATATCACTATACAATTGACATGGATTGTTACACGGACCCTTATGGGAGACCATATGGGTCACCCATATGCTGGACTGTGGTTGTAGAGGCATCACTGATTGTTCTAGATATGGTGTAGGTGATGATTAAAAAGGTCCATGTTATCTACAAGTGGATGAGGACATGCCATATATGGAATAACTCGAACACATATCAGCATTATAGGCCCTTGGAGTTTGGGTAGGAAGACCATATTTTCCTATGAGTCACCCCATGAAGAGGATTGTGGAGATTAATCTAAGTAGTCAAGATATCCCCAAGGTTTATTGGGTCATTTGAGATCATGTATAGGGTTAGAAAGGTTTCTTACCCCATCAGCCTACCCCCAAAATTAGAGAAGGATCATGAAGTATTGCATCTGTCAGGGCTAAGGAGATATGTTCATGACCCCATGCACTTAACTGAATAGGGTGAATTATACATCAAGGATAGATACAATTTTTTAGATAACCATGTAGAAATTGAGGATCGATGGGACATGAACTTGAATGGATGGACTATCCCATAGTGCTGTGGGTTGTCACAACACAGGAGAATGATGGAGAGCTCCTAGGAGCTGGATAACTAGATGTGGTCCCAGTATCCCAAGAGTTTTTTAGTTTCTAATTTTGGACGATGAAATTCAATAAAAGGGGAATAATTAATTGATCCATTTTTTCCTTGTAAAACTTTGAAATATATCTAGAAATGTTTTTGGATCCAGGTTCTTAGATGACATGTTACTCTAAGACCCGATGTTCATATAATTATGTTTTTAAAATTTTACATATATTTTATATCATGCATGTGATATTTATTAAATAAAATGTGATAACTCACAAATGGGGTTTCGTACTGAAAATATGAGACCACTCTTGAATCCATAACACAGGTTTTACCCTCATCCAGACCTAAAATGCGTGCATAGGGAATTGTGATAAAATTTCCATTGGCAGATGCATTCAGTGGATTAATTAACAAAATTGGAAATTAATTATTCAAAAAAATAAAAACACAATCCTATATATTTATAGTACCTTAAGAAATATTGATAGGGTTATCCACATTAACCTGATAACATTGAGAGTATATTTCTCCTACATATTGTAGACAATCATAATCATATTATAATGAAACACCGAATCCATGAAAATTGAGATGTAGAAAACACAACGAATTATTTAATTCTTTGGAGGGTAAATTATTCAATGAAGAGAAATAAAAATAATTTTATAAACCATAAAATTTTGGATAATTTCTAAATTTATTAAATTATTAAGTATGGTTATATCGTTTCCTTTACATATGTTCAAAATGTGCCTTTTCATGAGCTTGTGATCCAATTTGAAATTTTTTATTCAAATTTTTCATCGCTGAAATCCCAATTTGTTTTTTGGCCAAGAACGAGGGGAAAATGAATACTTCATATATTTTTCTTGATATTTTCCCCACTATTATTTTCTTTATTCATGTTTAAACAATAGTATCACTATTGGAAAATGTCATTCAGGAGGAAACACGATCGAACCGTGTGATGTGGGTTAGATTCATGTGCGATGAATAGTTTGATGGAGAAGGGATGTAATCATAGGATTTGAGGGTTATGGATGTTTTAGTTTAGGATTTGGGATCAGAAGAAGAATTTGGTGTGGCACATGAAGCAAGTGAGGTGTGATCAAGCATTGGATGAATGATCAGGGGTCTAATTTCTAGCAATCAGATATCTGAAATTAACAAACATATACTCTATAATTTTATTTTATGTGACCTAGAGGTGTGATTTGGAGTGAAAGATAGATGTTTGAATAACAATGTGAAAATCTATGTTTTTACTAAAAAATTACTCCACGCTGTGTATTTATAACTAAAAAATGTTGTGTAGTACCCCTATGGATGTGGTGATAGAGTTTTGGAAAAAGTTAGTGTTCAGATATTCTGTGGTTGGGCCACATGTCATGTAACTCTCCACTGTTAGATATTCCATGTGGAAAGGCACACATGTGGGACCCTATGTGGGAGTACATTTTAATTATTGAAGCACATGGACATGGGAATGTTTACACGGGCACAACCAAGAGCATAGGGATGACCCTGGTCTGCTGAGGCACACATTGTAGTCCCCTTACACACTCTATTGGTATAAATAGGTAGTTATCCTTGTACATAAAGGTACATTACGAGGAATCATAGTGGGGCAACATGTCACGTGGGTCCCATTAATTTAAATTTTCTCATACTTCGTTTCTATGGAACCTTATACCTCTCACATGTCCTTCATTTAGACCCGAATTTAATATTGAAAGTATCATATCCTGAGTGTTTTTACAAGTATAATGTGATGGTGTCCTTCATAGCGTATTTTTGGATATAATGTTATCTTTTTCATGTATGATTGTTCTTTAGGTGGTGTTTTAAGGAGGTACTGATTGGGTATGATCATTAGAGTGGTACCCCCTTGTCATTAGGGATAGGGTCCACTGTCTACTAAGTGGTACCACATTTTGCATTTGGGTGTGAGTCCTCCATCCACTGATAGGTACCCCTTTGGAATAATAGAGTGTTTCCTCTCTCTACTGAGTGATACCCCTTTAAGAAATTATATAATGATTCCTATATCTACTGAGTGGTACCACCTATGGAATTAGGGTGTGGGTATTCTATATACTGAGTGGTACCCCAATATGGAATTAGGGAACAATTACTTTATCTACTAAGTGGTAATACACTATGAATTATGGAATGGTTCCTCTATGTCTAGAGTGTTACCTCCGATGACATCATGGAATGAATTCCCTGTCCACTGAGTGAAACCCCTATTACGCACTAGGTTGTGGGTCCTCAACTTGGAGATGTTGCTCCACAACTACAAGATTCATTAGAATGGTATGGTCCATCCACTTGGTAACATATATGAAAAAACATGTGAGATTCTAGAAATGAAGATAGGCATTTTGAACTGATGGAACACTATTTCATGGGTTGGGCTATGAGACGTAGATCCTCGATCTCTCTCATTTGGTATTAATTTGTTGAAAATATATGTGTGTGTTTTTGTGTTAGACTTTTTATCAATGACATTGATTTTGTTACTCTCTTATATTGGGTAAGTCTATCTATTTCTATCATGTCTAAAACTACCCCCCACCATTAAGATTTTGGGGAATCCTAATTGGTCTGTATATAATAACCCTTACATTGGATTTTCCCGCAGATGTTATCTCTTATATAGTAGATGGATTGGTCGGTGGCGATTACAAAGGGCCATATGGATACCCTGGTACAATTGACCCTGTATGATGGTTAGAGCTTGGATATTCGGAGATGAGTTCACTCAAAATTTATATTTCTAATTTTGTTAGATTGGGACATATTTTTTGATGGCCTTGTATTTTTCCCTTTTTACTCTTCATTTTACATTATCATACTCTTGTACTCTCCATATTTTTTCCAGGCATAGATAATTCTATAAATGTTTCATATTTTATTTTTCTTCCTCTTCACTTCAACAAGTATATGGACAGGTGTGTGTGTACAAGTACTTTAGGAAATTCCACCAGATTAGTTATTCCATTCAGCACTTATTGCCACCCATGGCCTTTGTAGGATGGCTTGGGGTTTTTGAGGATCGATCCCCATTGGGTTGGGTCATAAAATTGAAATAATTATTGGATGTGTCTATGAAGTAATACAGTTTGAAAATTCAATGGAGAAACAATTTGAAAACCAATGAATAAAAATAATCCCTCATAGATTTATTATTTTCATGGTTGTCATAGATTTTACCAAACTGTGTTTCCAAACAATGTGTGTGATTAAGGGGGTCCAAAAAATATATATTTAGCTTTTGTTTCCCCTATAAAAACAATTATTCTTCTTGTTACATGGGATGTCAAACCTCAACCATAATATTTTAATTTTTATAGATATTCATCCCTCTGGAGACCAATTCAATCAAATCAGGGAGCATTGGACATAGAGAAACAAAGGTAAGATTTATGTTCGCTTTCCCTTAATATTTTTCTCATTATATCTTATGAGGAACCCTATAAAAGTACTTACATTCCCATATCTATGGGTTTGGATTAGTTTTAATAGATATTTCTTGTGATCCAGTATTTGGAATGTGAGGAGATCCCTCATCGATGATATTTTAGTATGAGTTCCCTAGAGGAACTTAATAGTGGTTGGTGGATTCAATCCCACACCAATACTTCTTAGAATTTAATGGCACTTATTTTCAAAATAAATTTCTCGTAATTAAATTTTAATTTTTTTTATGCAATTTTTTGGGTGTAAGAACCTCACATGACATGGTTTTAATGTGTTCATGATCCCTATTGGGTTCTTGTTTGATTTGTCTTAGCATCCATGCTGATTTGGGGGTACTCTAAAATATACAACCAAGTGAAGATTTGGGAATATATATATGAGTTTGGGTCATTTGTTTTGACTATCGTGTATACAAATGGATGGGGAGTATATTTGTTGGGAACATTATTTTGTGTGTGTGTTTAGGAAATGGGAAGACTTTGTACTTTGCATAATTTTTAGCAATTTTGATTCTATATCATACTTGATCATTCTTGAATCCCTCCCAACATTTATTTTTATATATTTATTATTTTAAGAAATCCTTTTCATTTCTTAATAAAGTGTGTGGGATGTCATTGGGATTTCCTTCAGTGTTATATACTCACATCATGGATATGCATACTAGTGTGTATGAAGATATAATTAACAATGATAGAAATACGGGTAAGAACACATATTTTTTAGAAAGGAATATTGATGATACAATCATATAAAATTGAATATATATCTTTTATATGGTTGAGAAGTGTAGTTGGTCATAGAACCACATTTGTTCCTTAGAGGATATATTTTTTGTTTTCTCCCATTATACTTATTATTTTCTGTTTTAATATTTTTATTTTGATTGTTTTTATTATGTTTTACTTGTTTAGTTAGTATTCTACTATGCATCATATTTTTTTGTATTATAGATTATTTTTTATTGTTGGTTTTATTATTTATGAGTTTAAATCATAATACAATGATATTTCATACTATTTGGAATTTATTTATTTCCTCAGGTTTTTTTAGGGTGTATATATGGTTAGTGTAATTTTCGTTCCCTCTAATCCAATAGTTCTGGTTCAGGTTGTATCAAATGGAATCCAATCTAGAATGGTCTATTTGTTAGTAATGGTTGGTAGGAAGATATGATGTTTTTAGGATTGAAACATAGAGTATACGAATCTATGAAAAAACAATTTATACTGAACTTCAAACAACCATGGTGTTTGAGGTATTAGAGTGTTGTTATTTACATCAAGGTTTGGAATAATATCATTATCATTGGTTTGGTCGATGAGAGTTAAATATTATAAATTAGTAAAGAGTATTCCCCCTAACACTACATTAATCATATGATATTTTATGATCCTTATTTTTTTCGATAAATATATGTTGACATCTATGGGATTTAATTATTTTATTGTGAATAACTAGTGTGTTTTCAATTACTATTTGAAAATAATGTGATTCCGAATACATTTTAATTATTAAGAGGGTGCTACTGATAACATGTATCCACTGTAACGACATGAAAATAAAAAAAATTAGTAACATTATTAAATATTCCTAGTATATAAACAATTGAATTGTCCTGAGGAACCACGTTATGTGTATCACTCACTAATATTCAAATGGAAAAATCCCCTGATCATTAGGGTTGACTCAGGACCAATGGCGGAGGGGGAATGTAATGGAATAATGAATACAATTATTTACATCATGGGAATTCAAATTTAAGTTTATGTGAATCTAAAAATGTATATACTTGAGTATATAACTTAAAAATGGGGGGATATCCCTATCCACGATATGGTTAACCCAAGCCTTTCTTGGGAGGGTTTTTAAAAAAATGTTAACAAATTATTATATTTTCATACCTTCTATGAATTTTTAAAAAACTTTATCATTGATATTGATCTAGGAAACAACTTGGTTATGTAATATAGATCCTACTTTACATACATTTCTCATTTAGCACAAGAAGTGGTAGGTAGTGAGTCACAAAATGAAAACATTTTTTAAGAAGATTTATGACCATATATTTATTCTAGAGTGGTGATGTTCTAAATTAAAAATTACATGGACATGGTGAATATGACTATGGTGTTGGAAAGAGACATCAAAAGGAATATCAGTGGATGTAATACCTTTATCATCCTGAAAATAGGAGGGAACACTAGTGTATGAGATTTGTGAAAAACTAAGATGAACTCACAAGATAGTATGATTCCAAAAAATTCCATCAGATCAAATTCTCTTCCTATTTATCATAATAAAAAATTAGGGTACTTATCATATAGTATTATAGAGAAAAAAATGTGGGAATTCCTATCACCATCATGGTAGTGTCATAAATGAGGTTATAAGGTACATATTTGGAGTAGTTGTATGAATCCCTTATAGACAATTGGTGGTTATAGTTCAAATGTACCCCGTGTTTCTTATGATCAACATGGAATATATTTTAAGAGTAGTTCTCTACATTATAATAAAAGTATTCATGGTGATATCCAAAATACCTAGATAGCTTAGCAATCACTTCTTCAGCATTAGTGATTTAATGAATATGGGGGAGTGGATTGAAAAAAAATAGAGTTAACGAAGTTTGGCCAAAAAATGATGATGGCCCATAAAAATTATAAGGTTTGATTATCTATGAATCTCCCTTAATGAATGATTTTTTTACTTGAGTGCTTCCCATTATTGTTTCATCTTTGAAGATAATTCAATTGGTCATTCCAATGGAACTGATGTCTGGTGTAATGTGCATGCAAAAACTGCTCAAGAAATGGGAGTAGAGATGAATTTAAATATATAGAATGTTCCATAAACATTGAATAAAACATTTTTTATGATAATTTACTATCATAGAAATCAGTTTATTTGATAAAATCATTTGAATGGATTAAATTTCAATATTAAATAATGATATTCTCTACTATGGTCAACAAATGAATTTTACATCTCATTAGGATTTACACAATTGTTCAAAGGGGAATGAGAAGTGAAAATGAGAAGCGGAAGGTATTTAGTGCTAGTGGTTTGAACCATATCATATTAGTAGTCAATTATCACCATGGGGCCTATCTATATGACATAGCATGGGTATTTTCCTATAATAGCAGACTAATACTGCGGTTTATTTCTAGATAACCATCTTTGATGGCCACCTGAAAGGGAAGTAGAATTTTTTATCAACCCCCTCCCATGAACAAATCCTAATTCACATCCATCATATAAAATGGAACCAATATAATAATAATAAGTCAATATATTACTATATAATTTTAATTTAATTGACATATAATACAGATTTTATTACCTAAGATTGTTATAATTTTATTTTCTAAGAAAGCATATGGTACCCCATAACTGTATGGTTATTATCATAAACTAAACCAAGTTATTAGTTAGAATTGAATTTATCTTCACCAAATCGGTGATCATTTTGGTCAAATAGAGGTATTCCAGTGTTTCTCTAAAATTGATCTCCAATATGGGTTCCATTATCCCCTATTTAGGAAATATTATTTTCTTATTATAACTTTTAGAAGTCATTTTCATTTTCCTGAATACTTTATTTACCCATTTTCTCCCTATTTAAACAAAAATATTCATGGAATTATTTATTAATATCATTATTAAATACCTAGATAATTTCATTGAATTATTTTTTATGACATCTTAGTGTACTCTCATAAGTAGTATGATGATGGAACACACTTAAAGAATGCATGTAGTGAATAATGAGACCACATTCATTATGAATAATTCTAAAAATATAAATTTTGGATACATGAAATTATCTTCCTTGTGAATGTTATTTCATGAAAAATGTATATCTGTTGAACATGATAAAATTTTGTTCATATTTTATTGGAATCCACCTAAAAATATAAACGAGATATAAACATTTTCAGGATTATTAGGCTATTATTGTCTCTTTATCATTGATATATCACATATCACTTCCCATATGAATGTGTCAACATGAAAAGGTCTTACATTAAATACGTGTAGTGATCATTAGAAATATTTTTACTGAACTCATGGATTGAATAACTTTGGTACCTATCCTTATCTTTCAAAAATCAAGGGACAAATATGTTTTATTTTTTAATGCATCTAGATATGTATTGGGTTACCTTCTAATGAAAATGTATAATCTCGTAACTAATAGATCATTAAAATTTATGATACGTAAAAATTATTATCTAAATAATTTTCAATAATTAGTTCTGGTAGTCCATGATTTAATATCATAACCTCAATATCTTTTTTTCAAAAGGTTCACCATGTTATGCATCAAAAAATATTAATAGACATATTTCTGTAATTGAAATTGAATATTTTACAATGAAATTGGATGAAATAACTCTATATGTTGGATGTTGACTTGGATTATACATAATTCAGTGGTCGATGACTTAATTTTAAAGTCATATAACCAAGTGGTTTGAGAATCCTAGTACCAATACAATCTAATTATTTTGATTAATGAAATTCACTTGGAATCTTCTGATCATAATTATGTTTTTATTTTATTTTCACTACTCTAATCTCAAACTTAGTTAAACATGTCAACTGTATTACGATTAGGACAAATATCAAGGGTTTTGAGACCATTTAAAGATAGAAAAATGATTTGAATTATGTATTTCTATTTCATGGTTAGATTATAGATCCATCATACTTCCAAGAGAAACTACATGTTTCTTTACATTATTTAAAGGGACAATCTACCTGGGTACCCAAAAACTGTACAAGGATGTGACGAACTATTTTTGGTGGTTGGGAATGAAGACATAGCTAGATGACTATGTCTTGTAATGTCCCACTTATAAATGGGTGGTGGTATAACATCAATGACAATTAATACCATTTTAATCAGGTCACATACCCATATAGAAATGGGATGCTATTACTAAAGACATTTTAATTGGTCTACCAAGAACACTTCAGAAGAAAGAAACCATTTCGGTGACTATTGTACCAATATAAAATGTCAGCATCCATAACTTAAATATACGAGAAGAATATGGTAGACAAGCTGGAAACCCACCATATCAAAGAATTTTTGAAATTTCATGGGGTAACCTTTTCTATTGAATTTGAACAATATTTTAGATTTATATATTGGTTTTGGAAGTCCTTAAAACAATCCCCTAGAACCATGTTTACGTTGAGAAAAATATATCATCACCAAATATATTTCCAATCAGAGTGTAATATATTGAAATTTTTAGACATGCTTAGAACAAATGTGATGAAATCTTTTGATTCATGGAAAGACCATTTTAATTTTTTTGTAGTTTTCTCATGAAAATAGTTATTAATAAATGATATATATAGAAATTTATGAGGAATTATACTAATGTATATTTCTTTATGAATTTTATTTGGTAAAGAATGGGGTATACTTCACTGATTAAGAAAACCATGTTCGTTGAGACTATTAAAATGATAAATATGATCAGGAAAAGGATAAAGATACACCCAAGACATCATTATTCTTATTTAGAAATTCATTTTCATCCATTATCTTTTGAAGTTAATGATTATATATTATGCAAAGTTACTCCACGGTTGGGAAGTATTTCTTTCATATGAAAGGATATATGGTGTGTTTGTACGTTGGATTTTTTGAAATTCTACCATATATGAACTTGATTTATTATATTATGGATCTACAATAGTAACACTACTCTATTCATGATGTTTTCCACATATTTCTGTTAAATAAGTGTCATCTTGACCATACCCATGTTGTTTTTTTGGGATAATTATACTCTAGAGACTGGTAAGTCTTTCATTTACACCCAAGTATGTACTATTGGTAGAAAATACAATATCTTCCCTTCCATATGTATATATTTAATACTAGTTTAAGGAACCATATTCATTTAAATCATACAACATGGGAATGGAATTGATATATACTAGATAAATGGCCATAACTTCTCTAAAACCATGAAACCAACAAAATTATTATTTTTATTTAAATCTTAATGGTGTGAATAACATAACATAATTTTTTAGGTATTTTACTATTTAAAATTTTATTTTTATGTTTTGATGTGGTTTTATTGGGTTTTGATAGGTTCTAGAGGGTTTCTTGGTTCTTTTGGATGAGTTATGGAGGTCGAATATTTTAGGTCCTATTATGGGAAACATTGTAGGGATTCTTGGAGGGGTTAGGGTAGGTTCATCATTTGAAAAAACTATGAAACAAACCATATGTACTGGTAAATTGTTTTGATAGTGATGATTTTCACATTCATTTGATGATATAAAATATGTTTAGTTAAACTACACGTACACAAAAATGGGTTCTAAAAATTAGATTCTAAATCCAATTTTCTCATGGAATGTTCCTCCTTCCTCCAATAGATAGGTCTCATAATCCAGTACAATATTCTTGTCATTTTTAAGTGTATTCCCCTATAGGGTTGAAAATTCCATTGAATCTTAGAGTGTTAGACCTACAAAATTGAATTTAGAAGTTCTACTTCTCTTTACCTTCAAATTATTAAGAGTTTCTCTTGGGATGGAAAATATATCAAGACTTACATGCCCAAATATATGGTTTTGGACGAGTTATAAAGAAGATTCCTTCTAATTTTTCTAAAGTATGGTGAGGAGATCTTATATCAACAAGATTGTGGTATAATTTTGTCTATATGAACGTTTTGGAGGTAAATGGAATTTTTACCACTCTAATTTTTTTATAACTTAAAGGTTCTTGTTATAAATATATATATATTATAATTATCAATGGATATCCTATGATGATATTTATTATTTATTTATTTTAAATCTACAGCTTTTGGATTATTCAAAAATGTGTTCATGAAACAATTAAATAGAAATTTCATTCAAATCACATTTGGTGTGGTAACTTGTCATGAAATGGTTAAAATATGTCCATGATGCATATTTTGGCCTTGTTGGATCAAAATTGGACATCCTACTAATTTATGGGAACTTTATAGAACCTCGTCAAGATATCAATCTAGAGGTATGGGTTCCACTCACGAGTTTAGACTATTAAACTGATTTATGGATATGTAATACATTGGTTGGAAACATTAATAGGTGTGTTTTTTCATTACATTGGTTGAATTTGGGTGGGGGTTATTTCAAATTATTTTATACATATATATATAATATTTTCTATTTCCTGATACTCTCCATGGTTTAATTTATACATATTTATTATTATGTTTTAACTTGTTCTAATCCTAGAGTTGTGTGTTGGCAATTTTTTAGATTTCCTGTTAGATTGTATACTCAGACCCTATATATGTATCTTGGTGTGTATAATGATATTGTTTTCCATGATAAAGGTATTGATAAGATTTCATAATTATCTATCGGATAATATTGGTGCTTCTTTTTTTCCTATGGGTGTTAGATAATAGGTATAGTATTGTAGTGGATTTAGTCACTGTGTAAAATTGATTCCTTTGTGTCTCTTTATGTGTTTGGGTATTGTATAATTATTTTTTTCAGTACTGCAACTAAAATACTTGTTTTATTTTGATTTATAGGTTTCCTCTTAAGTTCTTCATAAAATATATTTCTTCATTGTATTATGGTTTAGTGTCTATTTCATTTTTTTGTGGTGTTTGAGGAAAAATCAATCCCCAAATATATATAGCCTTTCAAGTTATTTTTGGACATTAGTTTCCATTTAATGCACCTAATGTTAGTTTCATCTAAATTACCCACAAGTTAATGGGTCAAGGATGTGATTCTATATAAACAAATAAATTTTATATAGCAAAAACATGAGACAAAAAATAAAATCCCATTGATATATAATAAAATACTAATGTAACTGTACATTTTAAAAGCCTTAGAATCTAACATATAGAATACACTTGGAAGCTTATCATTATCAAATTTACTCTCAGATCGATCTCCATCCTCAATGGTCACCACTAGCTCCACAAACATAAATGGCTCACCATGTGTTACCAATCATCACTAAGAGTTACTAGGGATTGGATCCAAAGAATCCAAACCAAATCCATATACACCAAGACTTTCCTTGAATCCTTCATCATCTAAACAAAGATATCATTTATGGGAACAAAACCTATACATGGAAGTATCAGTAAGTAAATCATCGACATCCGATGGTAGTATATTATGATAAAATAAGGATTCACAAAGAACCAAAAATTCAAATAAATTATGACTTTTATAATGATATTATATGTTACATATTGAAAGAAATAAAGGGGTTCCTAAGTATCAAAAGTCTATTAGTATTTGATTTTAAAATAGTCTCTAACTTACTCATAGAAATCATAAAGGACACCCCCACCAATGAAATATGAATGGAAGTTGATGGAGTACCTCACATTACTATCGACCTTTATTAAGTCACTATTCTAGAAACCTATAGGGGAACCTACACCATGACCGAGGATAAAACTTTCTAAGGGTGTTCTAGAAACTACTCTCACAACTATCCATATATGTGGAAACTAAAATCAAATATCAAAAAATAAAGTGACAGAACCATGCCATGTCATAGAAAAACATCATTCGACAAAGTACCGACACAAATAAGGAACCATTACCCCACCCTAGTTCAAAAACAAGGTAGTTGCGACTTCGAATATAGGGGACATACACTCCAATGATGTGGGGGAGAATGAAACCCAATATGTGATGTAGGGGACCCATAAAATAGGAATGCCTTCTAGGAAGTACCTACACCCTGAATTCTATAATATCCACACCAAATCCTCATCATTTCATCAAAATTTAAATTGATTATGATGAATTTTAAGTGGCCTTATATGATTAAAATTTCCACACCATGAATATATATATATATATATATATATATATGAAAAAATAGGAGATATTATTTTATTTAGTTAAACAAGCACATTCTGATCACTACCAAAGATATAACCTTATGTAGCGCAACCCTTTATCATCACTAAAAAACTGATAAAGGATGTAAATTTCTCATTTATAGAAAAATAACAGATAAAAGAACCTTTTAAAAGAGCTAAAATGCACTGATAAAAGTAACCATTTATCATCACTTTTGTAATGGGGATAAATGTATGCCCTTTATCCGTACTATTTTTTTGCAATAATAAATGGTACAAGTAATAGCACTTTTCATAGTACAAATGAAAGTAGATCTATTATCATTGTTAAATTAGATTTTTTTCACTAATAAAAGGGATATTACATAAAAAAGTTATATAACATTTAAAAAATAATTTTTAATAATAAATATATTTATATTGATATAAATATAATATATTTTCAAAAAATATGATTTCTATAGTAATAAATATGTAGTCACACTTAATATATAATATATTTAGAGGAAAATGGTTTATAAAATAATTAAAAATAAAAATTCATTATAAATTTGATAGTTATTATTGATTAATAGTCATTTAATAACAATTCGATTATAAAAAGTTACTAAATTAATAAATGATCTAAAATAGGTTGAAAAAATTACACAAACATCAAACAACCGTAACTTTTGATCTGTGTTTCTGTTTGAGCTCTACCATATATCAAATCAATGCATGAAAAAATAAATATGCTTTGGCCGCTAAGTAAAACCTCAATAAAAATTTTTTAGGGACAAACAAGTCATTTAAGGCTTCAAAAACATATCTTTTTGTCATTGTACCCCTATTTTTTAATATCCATTTTTTATAAAAACTTATGAATATTCATATACCTATCCAATGTATATATATGTATATTGTATGTGTATCTACAAACTAATATATATTTTCTATATATTCTAATATATGTATATTAAAATTCATATATAATATAAGTAAATAAATGTAAATATTTATAATTATATTTACAGTTACACACATAAATATATATATATTTATATATTTATGAATGTACGTTTTTATAAACACAAACAATCAAAACAGATTATATATATGTATTTAAGAATAATTATATATATGTATATGTTTGTGTGGATAATTGTTTTTAGAAAAATATATATAAATATATATAGGTATATCATAAAAAGAATAAAAACATTATAGGGGAGTGGAATAAGTGCCAGTGTGTGAGGGGGGTCTCAAGTTTGAAACCCACCAAAGGGGTGTGTGAGATTGAGAAGTAGGGGGACCATCACTGTTATTGGGGGGAATTTGAGTGATATTAATAGGGAAGGGAGGCTATAAGTGTGTTTTTAAAAGGTGGGGGGTATAACTCTACTAAATGTCATGGTGGTCTCCCATCTTATTTTTTGAATAAAAATTATTTTTAAAATTTTAGTTTTTTACCTTTTATCAGAGATTTTTTGGTGCTGATAATAGGGTTCTTTTATCAGCACCAAAATAATCATTGATAAATTACCATTGTATCATTTCTATTTTATTGTTCATAAAAGACCATTATATTAGCATTTTTTCTGTTGATAAAAGACCATTTTTAACTGTTTTTAGTGCCGATAAAAGGGACCCCTTTTAAAATCACTTATATTATATGTAATTTTCTAGCACTGATAATATTATTTCTATCATCAATAAAATGGGGATTTTTGGTATTATATTTTTTAGGAACAAATATTCCATGGATATATTCTGTGAAACATGTTGGCCATAGGAACACCAAGTAGTACACTATGGAGAGGTAGTCTGTTCCGTGGAAGGCATGAAATGCTTCATACAGGTGGAAATACATGGCCGTATGTTTCCCATGTGATTCATTATGTTCCCATCTACATTTCTCCTTAGGCCAAGTTGGGATAATCCAATCGAGAAATAACACTCTCTTGACCAAATAGACTTTTCATCGTAAATATGTATAGTAAGAAATATAACCCAACCAAACAAATATATGGGTCGACATTCTATTGCAAACCCCCACCGCACCCTCATCCCTTCATATGATTATCCACGACAATAACCCAAGTGGTATCTACGACCCATGCTATTAGATAAAACATTGGTTATATCTATTCATTCCACAGTTGGTCATAACAAATTCCTCCAACAAAAACTGACTTTACTACAACATGATTTTTAATTTTCCTTCCATTGTTGATACTACTCATGATGATGTCCTACCGTTTTCACCTCACCTCACCATAAAAAATCCTTCTTCTAGAAATCATTATTGTCAATCATGATACCTTCATTCCATGGTCACCCTTCTTCATCATCATTCCATTTCCATTTATTATTTCAGTGATGCATAAACTGACACCTTTATTAACCAACTCTAACCACTATAGTTCTAAAATTACCTAGGGTTAACATGTTAGCTAGTGTGATGACCGAGAAAGATCTTCAACATCACTTGATATAAAAAATAAGTGAGGATAATGATATATGAGAATATATATAGATATAAAAAAATGTTTATATGGAACACACATCATGATAAAATTACAACAAAAGGAAAATCCCATTAATAGAAATTAAACAATATTTGAAGGATTCCATCATGATAAATTATTACTCAAAAAAATGTTTATAGATTTAGGTTAAGGTCTTATGTAAAATTATCCCAATGATGTTAGAAAAACTAAAATCTATTAAAATTTGATATAAATAACAAATAATACTAGGGAATTTCCTTGAATCTGTATTAATTAATAATGGGGCAAGAATCCAAAGGAACAATAACTCCCTCTTGGTACAAAGAACATCACTTTTTATCTTTCATAGTCAACATGGTTATGTTCATCATCATCACATGATCCAATAATTGATTTCATCTCTGATTTAGTCTTATTCCATTTATGCTACATCAGTCCACCCAGATCCACCACCTCCCTCTTTGCTTGAGTAGGGTTTTTGTCGATAAAAATAGCAGCTAACCCAAGGGTGGAATCATAATAAGAAATATATAAGGAAAATATTCGGTTTTACTACAAAAAAATATATCTATAAATTCATTAATTATTACACATATGAAGAGGCATACCAAGGTCTCTAGAAAATAATGAAAATTTTCGTCACCCCTATAGTAACACCTATTATAAATGCAATAATACTATCATGTTTCCCATTAAAAGATTTATTAAAGAGTAGATTCAAATAATATAGAAATAGACTGATATGGAACAAAAAATAATTTTTAATAAAATATTATCGATGATATGTGATAATTGAAACATCACACAAAATAATCTACCCATATAAAAAAAATTGTATTTTAAATATTATATAGTTATAGATAAAAAATTGCATCATTATAGAGAAATCATATCAGCTATTGTTTTTTTTTGTGGTTTAACTAGACATTATGAAAGAGATTTTAGTTTGAAATATCCTCAATTATATGGGATTAATAATTCCTATATTAAAATAAATATTTATTATCTATGATGAAATTAATTCTCAAGGAAATCATTTTAGGAATTCTAAGTCATTAAATACTGACACGATTAGAACCAAATGATTAGGGATACCAAAATATCTAATAGTTTAAAACTTTTGAATGGAAGGAGACATAAAAATTTCATTGTAATATAGTATATTGATAATAGCTATTCAATAATAAAGAGTCTAATTTTATTACATTTATATTATTTATTAATGATTAACTGTGTACATTTTATAATTTTATTCCATTCTAAATGTTAAATATTTTGATATAGATCTATTAGAAATCAAGAATCTATCCTTAAAAATAATGTCTTGTATGTTGAAGGGTTAATCACAAATTAATTAAGTATCTCTCAATTTCTTAATTATAATTATTTAGATTAATTTTTTATTTTTATTTTATAGAAAAAAAATTAGATTTGAAGTTCCTAGAAATAAAAATGTCTATATAATATATATTATATTTATTTTCTTTTAAAGGATGAAAATTGTTTAAATACAGTGGTAAATAGTTATTTTATTTTACATATACGACATTGACACTATAATTTTTAGTTTTTTGAGATATAGTTTTAAGAAATATTTTGTTTTTTTAATTAATTTTGATGAGGGGGTGCTATGTGATGCAAGTAAAATGGGAAAGAAACACATATAATAGCCCAAATCAATTTAGGAAGATTTAATTTCTTGATCGTTGGAATATATCCACATGGTTTTTTTGGAACAACTAGAATATAATTCTTTTGAGGAAATTATTTTGTTTTTTTATTGATGATTACATGGTTTGCTTGGATTTTCTTTTTGAGTATTTAAAGTGATAATTTTAAAATTTTAATTAATTTCACTGTGCTATTAAAAAAACATACCAATATTGTTTCCATGAGATCTTACTATAAATGAAAGTATGAATGTAATGAGTTTAACTGATTTTATTATTATTAAGTAATCAAATATAAATTTTCTTCCACTAAAATCATTAAAAGGTAGTTTTTGGAAAGGAGGAATATGAGATTGAAAGAAAATCCTTGAACCATGTTATGCGAATTTAGATCACCTAATAATTCTTGTGATGAATCTACAAATTATTATTTCTTTTTCATAAATATAGTTAAGATAATTACCATTTTAAATAAAACTATAATTTATGTCATAGAATAAAGGAAAAAATTATATTAATTAATGTTTTTTAGATAGAAGGTTTATATCTTCAATACTAAAAAAATCACGGTAAATTTGATCCAAATGAAGATGAAGGAATATTTCATCGTTATTCTAAAACAACTAAAGATTATATAGTTTTGAATCAAAATTAAAGTATAGTTATATAATAAATTTTGGTGTACCTTGATTAAAATAATTTTTTATTCATAATAAATCTTATAATGATAACCTTGATGATTCTATAAATAACATGATACTTGATACTCCTATCAAAAATAAAAGGGAAAATTATGGGGAACATGTTTTTGTAAACTTTATCCATGATGAGTTATAAGACAAATAAATGAAAATTATCCTTCCAATCTTGTTTAAAACCATAAAATGTTAGCATTTTAATTCTATTATTGGGGGTTTAAATGAATATATTAGGAATATAATAATTTCTTGACGAAATAATAGAGTTTTATTTTTTATCCCAAAGCTTGAACCTAGAACCATTAATTAGGTAAAAAATGATGAACAATAGGTAATACATATGAAAGAATATTTATTCCATTTTTATAAAAATAATATTTATGAATTATTTAAAATATCACTAGATCATCCCTAAATAAGAACCAATACAGTTTTTATGAATAAGTACTTTTATCAGTGTGTAATCACTTGGAATAACTCTTGGTAATTAGCTAATGTTTCTAATTAAGAGGAGGGAATATATTATGAGGATACCATTCACCTATTTATAAATTATAATTTTAGTGCCCCCCAATTCAGGTATATATCAATTTATAATCCCTTTTTTGTGTGTAATGTTTTTGGTTAGTGTTTGCTATGGTTTTTGGGGTTTTCTATGGGTGATGTTCTAAGAATGGTTAGTGAACACCATGAAACACTTTCAAGAAACCATGAAAGTTGAGAAAAATGTAAGGGAGATAACACACGGTTAAGGCATATGGTTTTCCAAACTATGTGGCCTCCACAGGTAAACTGTGAAACATGAGACAATGGGATTTGGGATAGTTGGCATGGATTTTACCCAACCGTATGGGGTAACCATGTAGGTTCTGTCTATAGGTAGTAGTGGGAGAATGATTTGTGCATTGTTGTCACAAAAATTTCCTAACTACATGACTAAATTATATGTGGCTTAAAAAGTTGGTTTTTAAAAATGGGGCTTGGTTAGGATTTTCCCAAAATAACTAATTAATCTCCCAATGTGGCTCTAACATGGTATTAATCTTTATCCATGGTTAGTGAGGATCTCCCACTAGTTTTTGGATGGATTCAATGGGTTTTAAAGGTGCATTGAATGTGATTCCCGCTCGGTAAGTCTCCTATCTTGGGAATTTTATGGTTTTTCTTAGATCTACTCTCCCCTCCCTCTCCTGGTTTTTTAGATCTACTTATTTGGTTGGAAAATCTAGGATTTTTTTCATATAATGGTATGATTTCGGCTAGTTGATGTTAGGGAAAGGTATCTGAGGAGATTTTGTAGAAGTTTCACTTGGATTTGGTGTTTGGTTGTGTGGTGGGTCAATTTTGCCAGACCCTAAGGATGGTGGCTTCACTCTTGACTCTATTTTTCTATAAATAGAAGGCTTAATTTCATTTTTAAAATGATTTTAAAATAAGTGGCATAGTTATTTTATGGAAAATGGTTTATATAAAATGTTTATAAATAAAACAATTCATTGAAGTATGGTTTGGCATGGATAATGGGTTTAAAGTGTTTTCAATAAATGGGTGATTTGTCGATGTAGTTTTGGCATGTTGTGAGAACTATTGATTTTCTTAAGGGATTTTTGGGTTTTGAAATTGTTGGGTGGTATGGATTGGAATGTGTTAGATGATATCATTTTTTAAATTGTTGGATTAAATTTTGTTTTTGTTTTGTTGAATATTGTTGGCATGGTTATTGGTTTACGTGACTAAGCATGTGTTGGACGAGATGTATAATGGCATGAAGTTCCAATATAAAAGGGTATGGATAGCGGTGTGATGTACCGCTAACAAATAAGGATGGATAGTGGGAATGAGGTACTACCATAAATGATATGTGGGTGTAAAGTTCCACTATAATTAAAGGGGGTATGGGTTTTGAGATGATGTTATGCTGTCATGGTAACACCATCCTCGGGTGTTTTTGTGCGTGAAAATTGTGAAGACGGTTGGAATATGAATGTGACCATGAAAGGTGAAATGGGTTATGTTAATTTGTGTTGGGAAAACTTTTAATGATGTGTTTGGTTTCTTTACTTTGTATTTTCATGATTTGTGTAAAATATTATGGTTTGGATGTTTTTGGATTGCTAAAAATGGTTTTATTGCTTATTTATTTTATAGAAAAAATTTATATAAATGTTATAGTAGATATATCATAGTGGTGTGTGTAGGAAATTCATTTTGGGAAATCCTATTGAGCATTATTACCCACCACCTACTTTGGCACATTAGTGCTTTTTCATATGTTGTATTCCAAGACACAGGCAAATGTAAAGAATATCATTCCTTTAGTGGTGCATCATGATGCTTGGGAAGCCTTGTGGTGTTGGCTCGTAGAGCTTGGTGTGGAACCTAAGATCTATGTTAGAGTATTTGAGAATTTTCTTAGTATTCTACTTGGTCCTATAATTTGGTTTTGGTGTGGTTTTATATTTTTTCATGGCTATATATCTTAATTTTAATACATTGTTGACATGCAGCATGTATTTGCTTTTTGTCATGGGTATTTGGTTAGTAGTTTTATTTCCAAAGGTAAAATCATCCCCCACTTTTCATGAACTCCCTAACATTTATTTATAGCCTATAGCACCTTGGGGATGTAACTTAATGACAAGTAGAACTATCACCTCAACTCAAGCCAATTAGGAGGGGTGGGAAGTTACAAATGGTATTAGTTTGTTTGGTCCTTGACATACAAGTGAGGCCAGTCTAGTTTGGATTCGTTTGCGTTGATTATTAGTCTTAGAGTTGGCATTCCCCCATGATTTATTCTTTTATTTGGTATGATATAAATGAGTAGGAATGTTGGAACTTGAAATGTATAGCATAAAAGGATGTAGCTAAACCTTTTATGATGAAATTCATGTTTCCAGGTAGTTGGATAAATTAGTTTTTTAGAGACACTTATAAGATTATGATCTCATTGTAGTGGGTGTTTCTAATGAGACGAGAACAAAATTTATGGAATAAATGGATTCCCACTTGTATTTCATATTTCATTTGGTATAATGATTTATTTTGTGATATGAATGTGTTTATTTTTTGAAAATATCGAAATGGTTTTCAGATATGATATTTTTTTAAAAATAATGGATGTGTTATTTTGAATATTGGTCAATTTTCAAAACATATAGAATTTTTCAAAAAGGGTTGAACATGAAAAAATAGATGTTTTGGAAGTCATTGTTCTGATATATGAAATGTGATATAATCTGAATTTTCATGCCTTTAATTTCTACAGAGTGATATGTATAGTGGTTTTTGGGTTGATAGGAATGGATCCAGGTAGGTGTCATTGAGACCAACTAGAGGATGCTGCAAAAAAAAACGTGGTTTCACCCAAGGCCAAAGTGGAAAAATAGCTTGTTCAGAGCACAGAGAAATCTTGACAATCTATGGAATGTGGGAAAAGAATGGTTGAGTTAAATTATGTGGATCACTCTTTAGAGTTTCAGTTGAAGAGTCTAGGAATATTTAATGGTGATTTGGAACCAAAAAAGGTAGAAGCATGGTTGAATAGGATTATTCAAATCTTCAATTTCCTAGACACACCATCAGGCTTCAAAGTCATGTTTGATGCATACATGTTTGAAGATCATGAAATCAGTGGTGGGAGTTAGTGGTCCAGGTTAAAGGAGACCATGGTGAGGAATCATAAGATTTTTAGGAATTTTTCAAAACAAAATTATATCATTACTCATTCGAAATTCATTGAAAAATGGATTTCCTTTTCATGAAACAAGATAACCTTATGGTGACATTGTATTAAAATAAATTCATGAATTTAGTCTGGTTTTCAACTAATATTACTACGAGTGAATTATTAAATGTGTGTATCTTTTAATCAGGGATGATGTAGGAAATCTATTCAACAATTGTGGTGTTGTTTATAATGAATTATACATAGAAGGTAAACAGAGAAACAAATGCTGAATGGTATATCTTTGTCGCTACATGCAGGGAAATCATGTTGGTATATATAGTAAATAGCTGGAACTATAGATCATGGAGAACAAGAAGAGGAACACATATTTCTGGGGTGGGAGTATGGCTTATAATCTGACAGAAGGATCTGTGAATCTTTTTCCTAAGCCTCAGAGAATACTAGGGTGTTTCTAGTGTGGTTCTATAGCCCACATGAAGAGGGATTGTATGACACAACCTTTATCAAGTCATAACCAAAAGAAGATAGGGCTTCTTTAGAGTTATTGTCGCAATGTTCTGAGGTTGGATATTCATGACAGTCTTTCAGGGAGATAGGCAACATGTTCTTTGATGGGATAGGGGTGGTAGCATAGCCCTCTTTAGCAGAGTAGAGTTTGTCATGGTGATTCTAGGAATACCCCGACTCCATAGAGAGGGAAATTTTAGTATAGTAATAGAGAGTATAGTGTAGGCTAAAAGCAGGTGTTCAAAGAAAAGAAGGTTGTGGTGGATTCTCATTCATGACAATCCATGGATAGAAGTATGATTAATTAGAAATCTACCTTCATGAAATCATTGTTTTATTTGGGTGAATCTCATTTATTCATTTCTTCTCATACAATTGATTTTTTGGGTTTAAATGAGGAAATAATGCATTTTATGTTGAATCTTCAAACTCTTCAAGGTCAAATAGAGAGTTGAGACTTCCTAGGTAGTTCATGTTTTTCAATTGTTATTGACATGGTGTTCATGTGGGATTTCTCATTTCTTGATATGAACAATTATAATGTAATTCGAGGTATGGATTAGTTTATGATGTTTAAGGACCACATCAACTGTTATGAATGAACTATTAGTTTCATGATGGGTGATGGAATCTATCATCACTTTATAGGAGGGGAGAGGGAAAGGGTTGGTGAAATTGATTTTTTGGTACCATTGTTTGGGAAAATATCATATCAGTTAGAAGGATTTTTGGAAGCATCTGTGGAAAATGGTGGGAGAAGTAGTTTTCATGTAGTGGTTGATCAGTTTCTGGATGTCTGTCCCGAATACTTTTTATGGATTAGAACCATGAGACAAGTGGATTTTAAGAATGATCTTATCCTGAGTACAATTCCTATCCCACTTCCATCATACCGGATCGAACCAATAGAATTGATGGAATTGAAGGTATAGTTGGAAGAGATGAAAACAAACGGTTTATCCAGCCTAGTACATCACTATGGGAAGCACCTGTGTTTTTTTCTAAAAATGAGGATGGAACTCTTCATATGTGTTTTTATAATCATAAACACAATCAAGATATGATAAAGAATAAATATCCATTACCATGAAATGATGACCTATTTGATTAGTTTTGGGGAGGTAATTGGTTTTCTAACTTGGACTTGCGATTAGGATATCATCAATTTCGGGTGTAGAAGTTGGATATTCTGAAAATAGATTTCATAAGTTGATATAGAGACAATGAGTATGTGGTTTTGAACTTTGGTCTAATGAATGTACTAGAGGTATTTTGGGAATTGATGAGTCAGATATTTCATAGATATCTCAATTCTTTTATAGTAGTGTTTGTAGGTGATATATTTGTGTATACTAAGAAAAGGTTAAAGCGTGAGTAACACAGGGAAACAATGTTCAGAATTTTGAGAGGTCATCGATTATATGACAAATATTCAAATTTTTGTTTTTGGATACAAGAGGTTCATTTCATTTTCCATGTTATTTCTGAGAGAGTTATTGTAGTGGATCCATAGAAGATACTTTTATCTCGTGGAATCCACGAATTAATGTATTTGAGATACGTAACATCCCTAGAAATGTTTGGTATTACCTGTGATTTGTTCATGACTTTTCATTACTATCTTCCCATGATATATTTTATAAGGAATAATGTTCCATTAAAATGAAATGGGAAATGTCATAAGTCTTTTGAAGAGCTTATGTGATGTCATACATCAATACTGATATAGATTTTCTAGAACCAGGTAAAGGGTATGTTGTGAATTTTGATGCATTAGGATCAGGTTTGGGGTGTATTCTCATGATAGGGGGTCCTTTGTTTCATAAAACTCACGCAAGATAAGGTTTTACGAGAATAACTACCCAATGCATGATTTGGAGTTAGCGGTTGTGGTGCATGATTTGGATACTTGGCTTCATTAACTCATTGGTGATAAATTCACAGTGTTTAAGAATAATAAGATCTTGAAACATATTTTCTCACAAAGGGTTTTGAATTAGAGGAAAAATAGATGGTTGAAGTATATCTAGATGTTTGAATTCGACATTATATACACACCAAGTAAAGGAAATTCATTGGTAGATTCATTAAGTATAATGTCATACACTTAGGAGGTGAAACATGCATTAGATTAGTTGTAGTTGATCTTGGTTATAGTCGACATGTGTTTGGAATGTGATGTCTGGGGTGATGTAATGGTTTTGGTTTCAATTTAGTTGGTTCTTTACTTGGACGGTTCGATTAAAGTGGAACAAATGTATGTTTTATAGTGTGTGACTATGAGGTCAAGACTCAATGGTGGAGAGACCATTGAGGGTTGGAAACATTATGGGAATTTGGTGTTTTGATTTTGGAATTAGATGGTTTTATCAATGGAGTATTAGTAGAAAATTATTAGTGTGTATCATCATTCTAAATGGATTGTCAATCTATGAATTCAGAAAATGCATAATGTGTTAAAATCACAGTTTTGGTGTGTTGTTATTAAAAGAAATGTTACCGAGTATGTTTCGAGATTCTTAACATGTCATCATGTCAAGGTAGAGAATCAGTGTCATGTAGGTATGATTGAGTCTTTACATATCCCAATATGGAATTGGTAACAGATAGAGGTGTATTTTTTTAGTGGTCTCCCATGAATTTTTTGGAAACATGATTCCATATGGGTGATTACGGATCAGATCACTCAAGTATCTCTTTAAGTGGACGGACACCTAGGATTGTTAGGGCAGCCTCTTCAAGAGAAACCCTAGTTAGGTCTCCTCTTTGCTTCAAGGCGGCGGCCATTGTGCCGGTCCCTCCCCTGTTGATAGTGGGGCCCTCTTCATCCTTCAATGTTTCTTCCCCTTCTTAAATACCCTTCTCAAATCCGAATCATCACTCTCATTTTCCTCAAATTTTGTTAGGTTTGAAAGCTCCAGAGTTTCTCAATGGGTTTCCCAAACTTCGGTTATCTTTGGCAAAATTCTCAGAATCCTTATATCTTCTAAGGCACACCTTATTGGCTAGAATTCATCAGCAATGGCCTTCTATGGATTCGTTCATTCAGAAAATCTTTGAATCTTTGGGCTTGCAGGATAGGGTGATTGTGGGGATGTTGGACAATCGACAAATAATGATATGCTTTTCCTCAGAGGATGATTTCAACAAAGGATGGGAAAGGTCCCATCGCTACTTCAATGACATTAGATTATTACTTTTCTGGTGGTTCTTTGAGTGTCATATGAATCGTGACCCTCAGGCTATGGAAATTTGGGAACGTTTTCCCATTAATTGATTTCGATTTCAGAATCTGTCGGTTATGTGTTGGATAGGGAGATGGTTGGTTGGTATATGTGTTTAGATAATCAAATGGAAGCCTTGTGTCATCATATCATTCCTCACGTCTGTGTCAAACTTCATGTGTCTAAAATACTTTTTGATTATGTGTGGATCACTATATGCGAAGAGTACCAATGCAAGCAGAGTTTGGTGTATAAATATTGTACTGATTTTTGCTCCGACTGCAGGCATCCGAGTCATTCTCTAGAAGCAGGTCGTAGGGGGGCCCGAGTTACCATGAAGTGGTGAAATATAATAGAGAAGTAACCTGAGGTTCATGACAAGGGAGAGGTCTTGGTTCATATTCTCAATGTGGTATAAGATCAAGTGGAATGGGGGATGTCTTCGGTAGTAGGCGAGTGGGGGAGATCAATCCTGTCGTAACAGTGGCTAGAGATACAGAACTTGAGGCAGGGTTGGGAAGGATGATGCCTGACATGCCTACTATGATGCCTCTCATGGATAGGATGATGGAGGACTTTCTGGATCAGCAGGATGTGGCTCAAACGGGAAGTCAAGAGGCTAGGAGTAAGACTCTGGTGGTGCAGGTGGAGGACAGAAAGGAGAACTGCCTCAGTGAGTTTTCTATGTTGGATGGTGGTGTGTTAAGGAAGGGGAACCAGAAACCCACTATGGAAGTGGTTGATAAAACCAGAGGTGGAAACGCACGGGTTTCAGAATCCACATATTGGTCCTCAATCAAGCTGATTAAAAAATTTGAAGTGCTTGACATGGCAAGATTGAGGTATGACTTGGCTAATTCTTCAGAGATAGACTGTGGATGCTGGCATGACAGCATTGGATATCACAACCACTATACAGGCGAAGCATCAATCCTAGGGAGGAAGTAGAGTAATAATGGGAGGAAAGGGTAGAGGGATTACTCCTCATTACAACATCCTCTTGAGGCTCGTTTAGTAAGGTAGGAAAACTTAGAAAAGGTTTACAAGGAGGATACAAGACAATAGGGACATGAGGCACATGGAGAGAAAATTTTGTACTTAATGTTAATCTCGGAGGACGAACTGGTTGAGCATGTCCTTCTTCTTAATGCTTCGGAGGAGGAAGCAGCCAAAATTATGGGTAGGTCCTTAAGGGAGACAATTAATGAGGATAAATATTCTTGGGTGGAAAAATAGGACCTCATTCTAGTTGGGATTTTCAACAAGGGGAATATTAACATCAAGGAGTATATACAGTCATGGGTCTAGCTTGCCTCATCATTTGAAAATATGGTGATGGAGGCTCTGGAAACCCATGTAAATTCTATCACATGTAAATTGCTTAAGGAAAAAAAGTCAGGTTATACCATATTAATCTTCAATTACTATGGTTAATGTGGGGAAAGTGGTTGTTTTGGTTGAAATAGTTCTGGCCTTTAGCTTCTGGCTTGGTATTTTGTGTGATTTTGTTTGTTTGGTGTGATATGTCCAGAATTTTTAGATTTTCTTTGGATGGGGTTCAGATACTGAAGACTTCAACTATGAATTCCATTTGGACTTGGATGTAGAGTGGGTATGGCTATGCCATCGGTTACATGCACATATTTTCGTGGGACAACCAGTCGAGTGGTCATGCATTAGTGGGGTTTGTTCTCACAAGGTTAATTCTAGGGGAGGCAGATCTGGTCGGTGTTTGGATGTTTTCTATTTTGTCTCGCTAGCTTTTTGATAAAATTTGTGGTTCTCACTTTTCCATTAAAGTGTTTTGATAATAAAAAAAATAAATTTTAAGTCAGATACTTGAGTGGGTTAGAGGGGTGGCATATCATTTGTATTTTCCACCATGGACCAGTGCAGTGTATAATGTATTTCATGTTTCTTAGTTGAATAAGTATCTCTCAAATCATGATCATGTGATTTGATGGGATCATGTTGTGGTAGAGTCAGATGATTTTTTGGTGCAAATTCTAGTAATGAATATGGATAGGAAAAGGCAATGTCTTTTACGGTAAAAGCATTAGTCTAGTTTTTGTTTTGAGGAAACATGATTATATTCAATAGGTGACTTGCAAGAAAGAGAAATAGATCATCGGGAAATGGTCATATATTTTTTTGGGAATGGGATGTACTTGTAATTTACATGTATGTAAAGGAAAATGGTGGTGAGAATGTATTACCCCTGTTTGAGGTATGTATCTCTTCTGTATTCTTTTTTATGTGTGTATTGTGGTTTGGAAATGTTTGTGATAGTTTGGAATGTTTATGGGAAGGTATTAGGACTTCTCTATGTGTGAATGGTCTATGTAAAACTAGTGTGAACCGTGCAACACTTTTAGGAAACTATGCAAGTGGATACATAGGCAAGGGATATGTGCATGTCTAAGGCACATGGTTTCCGAAACCTTGTTGACTCCCCAGGTAAAATGAGAAATATGGGACAATAGGATTTCATATGGTTGTCTCAGGATTTTTATAACCATGAAGGGTAACCATGGGGGGTCCCTCTAGAGGCAGTAGTAGACGCACAATTAGCGCATGGTTTTCTAAACCATGTAGCTAAACAATGCTCCGATTAAAAGGGGGTTCTAAAAAATGTGGTTTGGTTGGGATTTTCCCAAAACAACCCATTTGCCTATTATGCATCACTAACTAAGGATTATTATTTCTCCAAGGTTAGGGAGGCTCTCCAAATCTTTTTAGAAATGATTCAAAGGGTTTAAAAGTTGATTTTAAGGTGATTCTCCCTTTGTATGTATCCTCTTTTTCTAGTTTCATGGTTTTTATCATATATACTCACTCTCTCTCTCTCAGTTTCATTGATTAACTTCTGTTGCAGGAAGATATAGGGTTACTGATTCCTATAATGGCCTGATTTGGTCATCCTGATGTTAGGGAAATGGATCTAAGGCAATTTTTTGGATATTTCACCCTGATTTAGGGTGTTTTGTGGGGTGGGACATTTTTTTTGAAAAATAAGGTATGCGGCCTCATTCTAGAATACATTTTCCTCAAACAAGAAGGATTAATTTATAATTAATTCATTTTTCTTGAAATTTATTGTTAATGTAATGTGGAAAGTTTAGTGGAATCCCATCTTGTGGGGATTTGAAGTTTTTTGGAATAAAATCATTTCTTTTTGTGAAATGTAATTTTTTGTGGGATTTTAAAATTAATATTTTAAAATCTTTTTCTTGGCTGTTTTATGGTAAATGGTTTATAAAAAATGTTTTTCAATAAAATATAGTTATATTGATGTATGGTTTGGCATGGATAATGTATTAAGTGTGTTATCAATAAATATATGATTCATTAAATATGTTTTCTCATGTTGTTATAAATTATAATTTTCTTTAGGGATTGATGGGTTTTTAAATTGTTGGTTAGTATGGATTAGCTTGTGGTGTATGATATGACTTTGGAAATTGTTGTTTTACATGTTGTTATGAATTTGTGAAAAAACTATTAGCATGATTGTTGGATTAGCTATATTAGCATGTGTTGGACCAGAAGGATACTAGCATGGAGAACCCATAGAAAAAGGGGATTCATAATGATCATTAAGGACCACTATCAAGGATAAGTAATTGTGAAGTACCTCTATAATTAATGTGTGGATGGGTTTGTATGTGAATTTCCACTGTCATGGTAACACTGACCTCATGTGTGTGTGTGTGTGTTTGTTTGTGGATATTCTGATGATGGTTGGAATATGTGTGTAGATACACAAAGTGAAATGGTCTATGCTAATATGTATTAAGAAAATGGTTAATGATGTGTTTGGTTTCTTCCCATATTATTGTGATGATTTGGGTAAAATGGTTTGGTAAGGGTTTTTTTGGCTTGTAGGAAATTGTTTAATTTGGTGATGGTTTTATATAAATTGTTTTATAAAAATGTACTAACGGTTCAATCCTAGTTGTTTTTGTAGGGATGTAATTTAGGTAAATCCTACTGAGTATTATTACTCACCCCTACTTTGGAATGTTGGTGATTTTGCAGATATTGTATTTTAAGACATAGGTAAATTTAACGTGTCCCATACCATTTGTGGTTAATACTGATTCTTGGGTGGTCTTTTGGTGTTGGGACATGGAGCTTGGTGTAGAGATTTGGAACCATATTTGAGTCTTTGATAATTATTGTTTAGTCTTCCTCTTGGTTATCTGATTTGGTATTATTATGGTTTTGTATTGTTTTCATGGGTATGAGGTTTAATTTTAATACATTGTTGACATGCATCATGGATTTGTTTTTTTGGAAATGGATCATTTGGTTGGTTATTTTATTTTCGAAGGAAAAATATTCCTCCACTTATTATTAATCCCTCAGCATTTATTTCCAGATTTTAGCACCTTGGGGATGTCTCTTAATGCCATGTAGCACCTCTAACTCGAATCAATCCAATGAGGAGGGTGGGATGATAAAAGAATGCATATGGATCCTATTTTCTTATGTATCTCATATAAATTTTAATATTTTGTAGATGGATGTAAAATCAAGTCTTTAAATGGTTTTCTTATGGATAAATTTTATGTTTGAAAACCTTTTTTGCTTCAAAATCCCCTTTCCCAAATTCAATTTTCAAACATACCAATAATTTATATATTCTTAAATAGGAACACACATCTTGGTATACACAATTTATTTTTAAAAAAAAATTAAATAATTTTCCAATATGGGTGGATGACCCTGCATTATTTAAGGAAACATAAAAATATAATATTTTTTTAAATACAATATATTTTAATGATATGATTCTTAGTTGAACAAACCATATGTTATGTAATTAATTTTTTAAACTCATGCAAAAAAAAATGAAATTATCAAAAGAGGGGATTTGAACATTTTCCATGGTTTTAAAATCTTTTATATGTACTTTGGGAGTGTTTGAAATAAATAAAATATCAACCTATATTCTTGAAGAAGTATTAACATAAATATAGTAAATCACATGAAAATCATGTATGTTTTAATATTAAACTTTACATGGATGAAGAAATATAATCAATAGATAACAAGTTATAGAGATGAATAACTAATATAGTGTTATATCTTACTCCTTGTGGACTATATTCCCTAATTTTCTGTCTCTCTATATTATATTTCATACTAATCCAAATTATTATCTTCTAATAGTTTCCAAAAGTATTTTATGGTGTCTTAATAGTTCTATTGTTTTTTAATATTTTGTATCATAATATTTGTGAATATGACTTTATTTCGAATTTTAATGGTCACTTTGGTGGTTATAGACTATATTTAATGATGGTCTTTGAAACATATCATTTCTGGAGAAAATAATTTGTTTCCTGGTTTAGTAACAAACAATACACTATTTTATTGTCTACTATTAATGATGGATATATTACAACTAGTATTTTTTATGCTTACATTTTTTATATGAAACACACATTGAAGGATTTTGGATTTTATTTTTAACATGTTCCTAGGAAACTTGATAACCATTGTGCTATTAAAAGTTCTAATTTTTTTGTAACTATAGAACTAAGAAAATTCACATCATACATCATTTCATAAGAGATTATACAAATTTTTTTGATATATCTCTCGATATTATTAACACTAAATATATGTTTTTAGATCTATTCCCTAAGCCCATAGAATCATTTTATATTGATTTTATTTAGTGTGTGTTGGGTTTGTTTAAATTTAAATCAGATTATTCTATTTATTTTGTTTTTTATTGTTTAATATTTTATTTATAATGTTTTGTTTTAGTTGTATAATATTACATTTTCTTGATGATTATTTTTAAGTATTAAATATATTTTTTATTCATATATCTTGACTATTTAATATTTCATTACTCAAATCAAAATATTATTTTTATCAAATATGGGATATGAAACATTTACTTTGGAAAAATAATATAATCATTTTTATAATTTATTCTGTTTTTTATTTTTACTTTTTTTTATGTCACGACATCTATTTATGTGATGTTTGGAATTCAAAAACCTTTGTTTAAAACATTTTAACTTTTCCATCATGAATTAAAAATTTATTGAAACAATTCAATTTTTTATATTTTTCCTAAGTCTTGATTCAAAATACTTAATCCAAGGATCAATTTAAATATTCCTATAGTCAAAGATATTTGATGATATCTCTTCTATATGTTCATATAAATAAGAGTCATATGGATAAAAAAATAATACTAACTACTAAGGATATCAGTTTATCTTTCATTAATCATTAAAACATGATTTTTATGAGAGAAATGTGTTTTAATGAATGGTATTTTATAATTGATGTGAAGAAGATTGGTATTTTTTAACTGATGCATGTTAGAGCGTTTTATGATAATACCAAATTTATTTTTATAGATTCTAATGACTTTATTTCTCCTCCTGTGAATGTAAGTTTTTTAAAACTTCCCTCCTTTGAATTGTATGTGATTTTTAACTACCCACATGAGGAATATTATTTTTAGTGTCTATTAGTTGAGGGTGATTTAATGAAATTATATATTATTTTATTTCTTTTCTGAAAAAAACAAAAGGAACTAGTCAATAACATTGAACATAGGAATAAAGGTCTTAACCTTTTTACTAAAGCTGCATCATCCGAAAGGGCTGGTGAGTTCAAGAAAGTTGTTCATCAAGAAGTGCATTTATTCTGTCTATTTTTAGTGAATATAAAATATAAATGAAAATTTTATTTAGAGATATATACATCATTTATTTCAAAGAAGGGAGATTATATCAATATTTAAGATCTACCACTTTTTTATTTGAGAAAAGGGAGTTAGTGCTGAATGAATTAGATGTTATAAATCTTCTTTGTCATAATTCAATGATTGATGGTGTTTTAAGGATGATGACATATATGTGCAGTTTATAATTTAATAATCTGGTTTCTTCTAATGGGGTTTGTCAAGAATATTATGGAATAAGTTGAAGAATATATCATTCTTACTACTAATGGTGATTCTATAAGAGTGTGAGTTTAAATTGATGTGGCTGAGTATGCTAGTCCTAATCAAGAATATATTTTGATATTTTTATTTCTATAAAGGAAAATTTTACTATTGTTGATTTTGAATATATTAGATTATATATATTTAAATGTTATAATTGATACTTTTAATGATATTATAAGTTCATAATAATAAGAAGATGAAATTTTTGATATGGAATTTGATACTAGAGAAATATTTGATGATAAAATTTGTTTTTGGTAGACAATTGGGGGATATGAGAGGAATAAAAGATATAATATTGAAGATAATACTTTGAATGTTGAAACTAAAACATTACAAAGTGAACAATAAATACATGTTTTTAAAAATAAAATAAACAATATCATGAATTATTGTTAAACCTTGTATGATGAAAGTATAGAAAAGAAAAGTGGAGTGAGAAATTTTGAGAATAAAAATTAGTTTAATAATTAGGAAGATGGGGATATTGAATATGATGTGGTGGTTATAGTATTAGAGTGAACCAAAGTATTATAAGATAATATAAATCTATCACTTGCTACTAAATATGATGATAAATATTTTAGTGAGGATCAAGATAAGTATTTAACAAGTATATTCTCAAATTATAAATAGTTATAAGATTAAATATTTTATCAAATAAATGAATTGAAATATTCGAAATGGGTTATTAAAATTTAGAACAATTTTTATTTTTAAATTTTGATTTTAATGAATTGATAAATTCGATGGTTTCTAAAAAAATTTACAGTATGAAATAGTTTTTTCAAAATGTATATAAAATATGAAATTTTTTCACAATTTTAGAGATAGGTATTAATGAATCATAGAGGAATGTTTATGGAATTCTCATAAAAATATTGAAAATGAGACAACCATTTGAGATAATCAGTTATGATTCTATAAGGAAATATTTGATAAAATTTATGGACTAAATACAATATTTATACTTTATGAAATAGTTTTCTATGATTTATAGAACTACCTATACTTCAATGTGATGTTGTCATAATTGATAATTTTAAAAAATTCAGATAATAGTGTATATTATAACTTAAATTGGAAAAAAATGAACCTTAAGATTTTGAAGATAATTCCCTTATTCTAGTAGGTAATAATGAGTTTGTGAATTTATAATATAAATTAAGAAATAATTATGATATGTATTAATAATAATTTAATTCATTTTTTGACATCTTCAACAAAAAATAAATCCGTAGTTTAAAAAAATCATTAATTCTTAAATGTGTTTTTGGGGACATAGATAAATATTAATCATAAAGTTGTTTCATAGTCTATTTTTGAAAGAAAACTTGATAGTGTGTTAAATGATCATAGAGTGGTTATAAAAGTTTTCAATTATAATTCCTTGAAGAATACATTTTATATTTATGAGTAGTTATTTGATTATCAGGATTTATTTCTTAGTTTGAATAATAATGAAATTTTCATTCATATTTTTATTAAAGAATAAATGAAAGATAAACTGATCCATTTTATAGTGAAAGAAAATGTATATAATAATAATTTATTTTTGTACAATCATCTAGTTGATTAGACACTATATGAGACTACAAATACAAATTTTTAGAACCACTACTACATTAGTGATAAATTGTTTATATATATTTCATTTAAATTATAAGGATGTTAAAAATGAAATGATAAAAATATGTTATACAATTGGGAGATAAAATAATTTATTTCATACTTATTATATTGATAAGGATGATATAAATAAACTTTTGAAAACATATGGCTACTTTCTATAAATTATTTATGAAGTGTTTCATGAGTTCAATAATGGTAAAATCATTTCATGATTGGATATGTTTGTAAAATAGAAATATGAACTGAAAGGTAGGTATATCCTCAAAAGTATTCTGTAAAATAAAATCCATACCCCCATATCTCAATTATAAAATATTTTTGATCCACACCAGTGATATCATGAGAATGAAATAGATGATACCCATTTCTAATAGAGAAGAGATGTGTCAATAGAAGGACTGGTTCCACATATGTATTTTGATTGTATGCTAGTTATGACACAATCTTAACCTCATCCAACTTTTAGTTCCTCTTTTCAATCCCATTTAGCAAATAATATTTTTAAGAGTCCAATTATACATATAAATATGTACATGAATGATCTAAGAGAAATTAAGAATACTTGAGAAAACCGAGATAGTCATCAATAAAACCTTTATGTATTTTTTTTATAGAAGCCAAGTCTTCCTCTTCTTCAAGAGTAATTATCTATTCCAAATCCAAAGTTCCTAAATCAATGGAACATAACATTGTTTCTATAGATTCAAAATAATTTTATCTAAAACTCTTATCTAATAGTTAAATGATTTTGTATAGTTCTTTTGGACTATTCATTTATAAACTCATTTTTTATTGTATTTATTTTCTATGTATTTAATACAAATCAATTATTATTTAATGTTAATAGTAGTCCTCTGTTTTTTCATTTTTTATTTTTGTGTACCAAAATTAATAAGTTTCAACAATATACATACGTTTAATTTCATATTACAAAAGGGGAAAATGGTAATAAAAAAATTTAAATTATTCATTACTAACTTCTATAATTTTCATGGTTATCTGTTACCTATTTATATGCTTATTCTATAAAATTTTATGTTTAAATTATACAGGTTTTATAACCATAAGAAATGCTGATATTTCTAGACTATGGGGTTATTCTCCACTAAACTATATAATACCCTATATTTTTTAATATTATCTTGAATTAAAATTCAATTCCATTTCATGAAATATCAACAAGAGTAAATTAAAGTAGAATATAAACTACATATACTAGACTATTGAATTAAAATAATTTAAAAGGTAGACACCACCCACCTCAAAATAAATATAAAATCCACATGTATTGGAAGAAAAAATATAACTCTTACCACTGAACATTAATAATCTATCAATAATTATCCTAAATATGAAAAATATATAATTTTTTAAAAAATAACTTCAATATATTCTATTAAAACAATACAGTTAATGATTTTATCACTTTATGTATCAAACACATCAAACAGATCTTCATTCTATTATTACCCACCTCATTACTTGTTGTAATGTTCATATAGAATTGCAATTTTTGGATTTAACTAAGGGGTTTTTTGAAGAATAGATATTCAAATTAAAAATTTGAGACTTTGGAAATCCCCAAATAATATATTTTTCATATGGGTTAAGGCTCAGGTGACGACTCAGGTGGCTAGAAGTACTGTTTATCCCATATATGGTGTGGGTGTAACATCCCAAAATGACATATTGGCTTGGAAACCAAAAAAAATTACTCTAACAGTAGTTGATATCCTCAATGCACTAAAGGATGATAATAAAATTTATCTGATTTTTTAAATATTGGGGGACTATTTTCCCTTAAACAAACAGCCTACAATCATACCCTAATAATGTGACGAAATATGATTTGTAATACAAAAAGATAACAAAATAAAGTAGTATAACCTAATGAGCTTAAGAGTAACAATAAGATAAAAAACAATACAGATTATATAAAACCAAGGAAAATAAAACTCAAGATAGATAATACTCATGGAAAAATGACCCAAAAAACTGTGTTGGAACCAATAAAAACTCCAGGATACTATAGATGCCCCAAGTTCCAACCCCAGAAACCCATGACCATAAAATCATGATGATACACTAGTAAAATATTACACTTTCCCATTACATGTATCATGATAAACAATTTCTACATATGAACCAAGGTGAATCTGATATGGGTGAGAGTTCAACCAAGTAGAAAACCCCTAGGCTATCCCTTAAATTATAAAAAAAAAGAAATAGGTTAGTTCACATTTTATTCTGGAAAAGGAAAATTATTTTGATGAAAACTAGTTATCAATATATATATATATATCATAAGTTTGTGAAAAAACTCACACACAAAAAACATGGATAGAAGGAACCCACAAACTCATTCATAACACCCACCAATGTAACCAATGCTCGAAGGTCCCCCAAAACTATCAACCGTGCATGAAGTATCCATACCTCCTATGAAAAATCATAAATTTATTGTATAATTCAGTAATAAACTACAAAAATATTATGAATATGAATAAAACACATGGACCAATCATCTGCATACGAATACACACACACACACATAATGTTCATGCTATGTTCTCACACCCAAAACCTTTAATTTGAAGTCTAATTCCATTATATAATTTTATCAAAAAATTTGTGGGAATAAAACAAAATTATATATTTTAAGAATAAACAAGAAATTGGATTTCCAATAGATATTTGACACAGGTGTTATAGAAGAAGTATTTTTTATTCACTTAGAAATGCCTTCATAAACTTCGATAAGTGAAAAATGAAGACAATCAACATACCACTGATTCATTTGATATAAAGAATCACACCATGATATTTTATACATATGAATAACATTTAATTAATTAAATCAATTCTAAAAATAATTTATCAAAAAAATCCCAAAAATATAGATGTGGTCATGAAAACCCTTATCTTGGACTCATATTCTAATAAAATGAGAGAATTGAAGAGATAGAGGAGGAACATGACACAAAAATTTGATCACCAAGATTAAACTCTCTAAGATCCATTTAAATAAATAAATAACAATAATATGATCTTAATTTTTTTGGGAAACGTCAAAAGGTCAAGGGTCATGAAGAATAAAGGATAAATAAGGTTTTTGGGGGAATCTATGAGTTAAAAACAATTTTGTGGATGTTAATAAATCCCATGGAATGGTTATGATTAAGGGTTTGGACATTCATGCCCCAACAATGAAGACCTAATATAATAAAAAATCACTATGTTTCATGGTTTAGATGCATGGTTTGGCCAATGTGTGAAACATTCCAAAAGACCCCAATAACATTTTTACAATTCCCTGGAGAACACATCATAGTTTCCCCTAAACGTGCACAAAATGTGCACCTCATAAAACCTTCCATAGTCATTACAAAATCAACTATAAGATTAAAAATTAAATCCTAAACATTATGTAACTTTAAAACACATAATAAATATCGAAATAAAAAAAAATGGGGTGTTACACTCTCCCCACCATGGTCCTTTTGATCCTTATGAAGCTGGAGGTCAGCTATTTAGTTGATGAGTTAAGATCATTGATCTCACATAAACATTTTCTACTCAAACTTTTCCTCTGGAAATGGAGGATGAACCTATATTATTTATACCAAAGAGATACATATACCTTGTAAATAATTATTTTCCTGTATAGAATGAAAAGAAAGAATCAATACATACATTTTTCTGTTCAAGGGTGACATGGTCTCTGCATATCACATGGTTAGGGTAAGGGTAGGACTTCTTTAACTAGACACATGGAATATATTATGGAATATAATAAATCTATGTTGTAAGAAAATTTGATAAAAAATATCTCTAATGTGTTATAAAATCTCAGATGGCCTTATATAATGATGACCCAATTTTTTCCCTTCCCGAATGAAGATAAACTAGTCTTAAGGATACATTCTAGATTCTCTGGTTATTGAGGTTAAAAGATAAGGTCATTATATCATGATCTACATTTAATTTCTTATGGATTTGTCCCATTAGCCTATATTTCTTGATCATTATTATTTTCTCATTATTATCAATAATATACATGGTATAATTAATACATTTTTCTTATTCATTTTTCCAAAATTCCATAGATCAACATGTCCATCCATGTAATTCCATGATTGAATCGATTTTTATTGTGGATTAATAATTTAAATGATATGAAACCTCTACATAAATAAAATGATCTTTCCATGAACTAATAAAATACCTAACTCATGTTTGTATTATATAAAACAATATTTGGATAGTATGTTCTAATTAATCACCATTTTCTATATGATATGGCATGCTCAAGGTCAATTGAGTACCCAGTGAATTTTTTCAGGATCATCAAAACCTAGAAGTCAATCATTGGTCTTGGTAAGAGACAATTGATATAGGTACTACATGTAGTTTCATCATAACATTGATATATATTTAATCCATGTATTCCACTATATTGGAATCTCAAAATAGAATGAAATGTTCTAACTCATGGAGTTGTTCCATATTAACCAAAATTAAATTGTTTTTCTAAATTGTCTATAGTAATCCGATAAAAAAATTATTGTCATTATTTTCTCATTTCCACAATAATATAGGCATAGAAAATAACATGAATGATGGTCATCAATTTTTTGTGTTTACTTTTTAGTAGGGGAGACATCTCATAACATAGTTATTCAACTATATTTTCATACCTAAGTAAAAAATGTGTCTTTATTTCCCTATACAGATTTCAAATACTAAGGTATACCTTCCACTTAAAATGGTGATAAGATAAAAGAAGTTATTACGATAATTATAATGATCCATGATTCGATTCAGAAATAAAAAAAACATTTTTATAGAATTTCCATACCTTTGTGGTCTCCCCACCATTGGGTATTAACATTGGGGAAAGGTGGGATAGGTATGATTTTTGTGGCTCCTCGACCAGACTCAATAAATAAAGAATATTGGTAAATGGAAATAACATTATATATTGATTCCATTCCATATAATAAAAAGAAATGTTTAAAATTACACCAATAAGATTCCATTGTTCATGAAATTATATGACCACCTCATTATTCAATTTCCAAATAAATTCCCAAACCAATGAATTTACTTTTATGGGTGTTTAAACTAATTAAAGAACATACATGTGTAGATATTACACCCATCATCATTAACTGAATTTGAAATTAATTTGTCAAAATATGTGTTTCAATATTTTTGGATCCATATAAATTGATAAATTTTCACTTAATAGGTAGTGTAACCAAGTTTTAAATACATGGACCACTGTAGCTAATTCCAAGTTATGTGTTAGATTATTCTTTTCATGCTTTCAAATCTATCTTGAGATGTAACAAAAAAAAATTATCCAAGAATGATAAAACAATATAGTCCAGATCCAAATGAACCATAATATACCTTGTTGGTTTGTCCTAAATCTAATAACATGAGGATTAGTACAGAAGTGATTTGGGACATAATGTATTGACCTGTCCTGACTCAGCATATGAGCAGTAACATGACTAATTCACCACATAACTACATGAAAACCTCCCCAAACATGATTGTTTTTACTATAAATGGGGGGTTTAAGGTGTCACCATGAAGAGTCTATAAACCTTGTACCATAGTTCACATTAAAATATTTGTAACCAAGAATAATACATCAACAACACACATCTGAGTGTGTCACATAATAATAAAATACAATAAGTAACAACAAGAAATGTGGAAGAAATACTATCATAAAAAGATGATCTACCATATGGATGGTCATATATACAAATAAATGAATAATTAAAGAAAAAATATATACTAAAGGGTGACTAAAAACATCTTTGAGCCACAACTTATCCTAGTCCCCAATCCAATAACAGTTTTCCAGCAAAATAATCCAACCCAAGCCACAGATAATCATGTTTCTATAATAAGAATTATATCTACTTGGGTACCCATGTGAAATACCTACTTGATCAGGGTGTTAGTATATGAATAAAAATTTAATCACCAAAATGATTCCATTAATAACCATTACATGTCATATAATTTCATGTTATCATCTCCTCTAAAGTCAAATAAACTGTTGAGTAATAAAAAACAATCCAACCAGACCATATTTATAGTGATAAATTAATGTCTCTAAAAAATCTTGGGGATCATTCCAAATAATAAATCCCATATTCCCCATGGGAATTCACATGTAACCTCGTCATTTCACAATAACAATTAAAAATCCTTATTTTTTGGATCCCGATCAACCATACTAATGTCAGCTAATGCCAGAGCATCTCAAATCAAGATCCTCACTTAAAGGGAACCTCTATTAACATTTTATGGATCCCATACTCATACGTCCATAAGGATGAATATAAAATCCCAGGGGGTATCACTAGGAATCCTTCATCCCCAATACCTCAGGATTAACCCCATGGTAGTACTAGGGTGTTCTCGATGTCATGCTGATGAAAAATACCTATAAGAGAGAGGCCCTAAGAGATCCTATGTTTATATGAATGGGTGACTCATGGGTGACCTAGTTAATCAAGTGAAATACCCTCTATGAATTCCACAGTCAATCTCATGTGAATCCAATGTAATCATCACTATATGATTAACATATCTAGTTCATCCAACTAATCATAGAGGTATTATGTGAATCGATTAAGGGGATTCAATAATCTCTCTATGGATATCTAACAATCATTATTGGGGATATACCCCCTTCAGGATCCCGATAATTCCATTAAAATCATGGGCATCATTGATATTTATAATGGTCTACTAGTATTACCATTCAAATCCTGACACATAAGAATTCACAATTATGTCACATAATTAACATAATCCTAGCCATCTTGGGAAATAATATATGTTTGGTCAAACATATAATGATTTTTTATCCTTGGTACCACCTCTTGGAATCCACTCCCACATGTTACATATCATTTCATACCATCTATTATAATAATATCATTCAATATAATATGAAATCAGATGCCAAACATACTGATCATCCCAGGGTATCATTCAAATCAATAGGTGATTGTTTGGAATCCTAGAAAATCACGTCAGTTCTATGTCTAATTTCTAATTCCGGAAAATAATTATTATTTAGATTGCACATAAAAAATTAAATAAAAACTTATATCAGTTTGGAAAATTTCACATTCCAATAAACAATATCATTATTCGTAAAAAAATTGCCTCATTATAATGGGTTATAAGGTTAAAAAATCTACTATCTCAACCTATTACCAATTACACTCCATCTCTAGAGTCACAAGTGAAAGGTAAATATACTAATTTTCACTAAGTCTCATCGAGGCTTCATTATCCTCCTAGAAAATTCACATTAGGGGGATAACCTTAATCACATTCACATTCATAGGTGTCCTAGGTTAGTCCGAACACCTGACCAATTTGTTAGATATTGTAGAGTATAACCACCCAATTAGTCACATACTAATTGGGGGGAAACACTCAGAAAACAAACATCAAAAATAGCCAAATTTTTCTATGTTATCTCTCATAGACAACGCCTTGGCTATCCATCTAGACACACCCCTATCTACCAAGAGGTTACTAGGTCACCTACCACTTGGACTATTATACCCTATCAATTTCAATTTATAGACCCTTCCATTGGTGACTAATAACTATTACATAAACTATGGGGTCCAATAAGGCCATTGTCACCTAGTTCAATTTACTCTAATGTTTGAGTATTTATTAAACAGATTAAATATTTTAAATAGGTCCACTACCTAAATTAGTGGGGCCATTCATTCCACATGAATATAATAAAATGGAAAAAATAAAAGAGTATATGAATAAGGACCACCTACATTTTTATAAATAAAATCCAGTTTCTAATTTATCTCTACTGCTCTCATATGAGCTCTTTATAACTCATGAAAAAATCATCCTTTCTTGTGAGGTGTTAACTCAATGCAAGAAATAAAATAAAATTTATTATAAGAAATTGAATTTTTTTTAGATATTTTATTTTAAGTAGAATAAATTCCTAAAACTCACTATTTTACCTCATCACACAAAATCTATGAGTGATGGGTTGAAGTCATATCCCAACAGACCATCAGATCTAGGCAGTATGAAATCTCCAATTAATAACATTGATTCAAAAAAATTAAAATTTAATTTTGGATGAAACCCATTATAAAATACCACATGGACAGATACCTGAATTAAATGATACATGATAGTAGTAGGAATTGTTCATGGGATCCCCTCTAACTAGGGTGAAACAAATTCCCATATAAATTATGTATTGGACCATCCTCAAATAAATATCTATGTTATACTTAAACTTGTATCAATTCAATTGTGATGGGTTGAAGGAATATAAAATAGAGGATGGGAGATGGATGAACCTTCCCAAAAATGATCTCTGATCACACCCAAGACCACCATGAATAGAGTATAAAGGTGGGAGAGAGGCATTAGATAAATCCCTCTACATGTAGCATACTTTCTAAATGAATAATGGTGTCGACCCAATTTAATTTTTTAAAAACAATAATTTCCATTTCATTTTTTGATGCTAAGAATCATGCTGTGAATCCCCATGAAATCCCCTCATTCCTCCTTTTCACTCATAGAAACCTCAATCACCCCCAAGAACAACTTCATTTTCTTGAATAACCCTTACATGTCATCAATAGTCTCATAAAATATATTTCATTAGAAAAGGTTGTCCATTCCTCCTTGGTTGCTTGACCAAACCCCCCGAGCCTTATATCAGATCTTAAATCACATTTAATAATATCCTTTACTTATTCCAAAACCCTTGGAACCTCATTTTAATACCTATTTCTCCAAATGAATCATTTTGAAAAATAAAAAGTGATATTATAGCTAAAAATATTAACCCCTTACTTTTCAGGGTATTTCAATATCCAATCCATAACACATATATCTCTATATAAGTATCTTCATACAATCAGTCAATTCACCTAAAAAATGGGGTCCCTAAAACATGTTCAGTTCAATGTGATCATGTCTATAACTCCAAATGAGCTTCCACTACAATACTCTTACTACAAGGCACATTATTTTTCAAAACCCTATCCATCAGTCACAACCGTCCCTAAAACCCCTGGGTGATGCACCATGGAACCTATCAATCATAGGAAACCATTATTTTATCAACCTCATCATTAGGATCAAGGTTCTCTATACCATGGAGCTGATCTTCTCATGGCTGATTGTAACCCATGATGTTCTCCACCCTCATAATTGACTATCGAAACACAATATGAGTAGTCTAGTGACCTGATTGATGTGATTTCAATTTCAATGCATTCAAATAGGTATTAATACACCAATTAGAAGCTATTACTACCTATCATCTATGATTTCAAACTAAATTATTTGAGTATGCCTTTCACAGGTATATAACAAATATATGCCATCCTTTTCTCAAAGGGTCCTGACCAAAGAATGAAATACTCATTTCATTCCCAATATGACACACCCACACAATGATACAATATTTCTCGAAAGTCTCAAAAATATTATTATTAATAGACACCATTATTTCGTCTCATCACATAATTCCACTCCCCCCCAAAACCATTTCACAAAATGGTTTCACCAACTATAACATGTCACAAATCATAGATTCACCCACTAACCACAAGTTGAAACTAGTTCACCCCATGAAACACATGACGAATTACTAGTTCACCCCCTGAACCATGCCATTAATAGGGGTTCACATCATGAATATTCTTTCATATCAAAACTAGAACATCCAAAACCAATTGGTGGAACACCGTATAATTAAATATATTATTTAAAAATCACTTTTTTTATTTAACACCCAACCACATCTAAAATTCATATATACCATCCACAAATAAATTATCCATGTCAAAAACCCTTCAATCACAAGTCTTATAAAGACACCTACCACGTTTAATCAAATATATCATATATTTAATGGGCATGACTGTCCTATTTGTAACAGAGTGTTAACACAACAACCAGCTTCTACCTATTCTGAAATCACTATAAATTCATCATTGGAACCCATTGATGTTCAAACCATAACAAGTATCAAGAAAAAATAAAGAAAAATTGAGAACTTCCCACCACATGTCTTACCATATATCTCTCATTGAGAACATTTATAAAAGTACCATCACTAATAATTTTTCAATCCTCTTGAGGTACACCCATCTCATCCTGTCAATACCTAGCTAGGATTCACCAAGATCGGACATGCCCCTACCCCCAATACGACTATTTTTTAACCTATACTATAGAGGTATATTTATTATTTCAACAAAATATGGACTTCCAAGCCCATATTTATCTCATCATACTTTATTGGTCTATGTATTACAACCCCATCTTCACCTATTCCACCTTAATCAGTGAACACTTGAAATCATCATGTACCATTCTTATCTCATCCAAGGTGGTGGGTGTAGAATCTCATACCACAATATAATAAATAAATAAATTTTATTCATAATCTGGTGAATAAATATTCATATAATTTTTTCGATCTTTAAAAATTAAATAAAATTATTCCTCAATTCCAATGATAATATTTATTCCAATAATTAAATTCAAATTGAATTTAATAGTGATCAACGAAAATACATAGTGTGTGATTCTCCTAGATTTTTTCTCATTGGCATTAGGAGAGCTTGCCTAATGTTCAATATTACTCTATAAGAAATGGTTAAGGAACCCTTGAGAATGAAATTAATGTAAAAAGGATGACATAATCATATGAATTCTTATTGTGTAATGTAATCCCTTCAAAAAAATATCTCATAACTCTTATTTCACAATGATTTCGTTTACCTATTTTCTCGAAACGTCTTTGATTTGATATCTGAAATAAATTTTATTACACTATAGCAAGAGAATTTACTATGAACATTATATTTCAACCAAAGGGTTAAGATATCAACTTCCCTAAAGATCCAATAAAAAAAATCATTACTTTACTTATTAATTAACAACATGTTATTTGAGATGCACAAAAAACCTAAAACTTTTACATGAACTATTATCATATTGTTTTGGAAAGTATATCTAAGTGTGTGAGTAATAAAATGCATTAATAATAATTGTAAATTCTTAGGGAAATTACCCAAACTTGTAGATATGAATATCTAATGAAACCAAAACATGTGAAATTCCTACTGACAGGTTTTTTTATAATCTCCATTCATAGAGATAACTAAATGTTAACTTCATGAGAATAAGAGTAATCTTTTTATGTGTACTTGCACCTATAATTCTACATACTATGTGCCCAGTCATAGTATTTTATCTTAATACAAAATAATATTCAAGAGATATCATCATATGATCTAATGGTTCACATCCTAGTGGGAAATTCTATGACATAATAAATGCAACAAATATTCTAGGACATTATCACATAAATGTAATGTCGAGTAATTATAAATATGTTATAAGATATTTAAATTAATATTTACTTCATTTAATAAATAATAAATCTATAGTAAAAAGTTTTTTTTCCAAGGAACTAACTCAAAAAACTCAAAATTAATTTAGATCCAACTAATAATGATTAGTTAATCCTCCCATGTTAAACATGATTATACTGAGTATGACTTTAACTGTTAGGTCACTCATGTTTTGTTGGATTGGGTTGTAAAATCCATATGTATGTGTACTAAATCTGTTTACTATAACAATACTATCTTGAGAAGATCCCTAAACATTTGATATAATTAAGTACCCACATATTTTCCCCATTTCAAACTCCTATCATCCTAAATAAATTCGTAGTCAAATATTATCATAAACTGGTAAACATATTCCATTTCGGGTCTTGGAATTTGATATTCCCAATCCAAATATTAAGATGCATCAAAATCCACAACGAACTTGATTATTTTATATATGGAAACCACTTTCTTTAATAAGTTTTTATTTCATATTATGTAGCTCTTTTTTATGATAATATATAAAACTAATGTAAGTATATACATGATTTCAATTCCATTGATCACTAGTCTTCCCACATCTCCAAATACCATGAACTTATCAAATTATACCTTTCTTAGTATCGTCAGATAGTTCTAAATCCATGATTACGCAGTTATATTGGATCTCATTGATATTAACCTTTAATAATTTCAATATCATCAATATCAAACATCAATACATATCAGGGAACATGATAAAAATTCCTTGAACTAAATCTATTGAAATTATTTTAATCCATATTATATATTTTTATGACCATTCTTATTGTACTAGAAGTATTATATACTAATAAAAATTAGGTCCTTAATTGTTTCTACTTATACTTTTCATTACATTGTTAATATATATATTATGACTAAATTAAGATAAATCATAGATCTGTATTACTGATCTTGTTCCCGATAACATAGTTTCATTGTTAGGTCATAATTGGAGAAATATCATTCCTCAATCTTAAAAAATGGGTAAGACTAAACAATTTCCAAATGTTGTCAACATATTTATCTTGAAAACTAATAACTCTCCAACTTAAATGGTAGAGACACATGTCCATCATTTTTTATGTAAATATTCAATTATCATGATGAATAATTTAATTATAAATGTATGTATTTAATCATTGTAATTTTTTAATTTCACTTTCCCTTTAATTGTGAATAGTGTACATATACCATAGGGTCTCTATTTTGGCCACATCATATAAAAATATTCCTAGAAAATTTAGCTAAATGATGTGGCATTCAAAATCAATTACCCAATATGATGATCGTAAAAATACTCTTTGAAAAGTAAAATTCAAAAAGGATTTTATTCTTGACGATTAAGGAATATGTTTTTTCATAGAATCAAACTCTAATAAATCATTTGTTATTTATGTGTTGCATCTTGTACAATACATGTCTAGTTTCACTTGAATAATCACCAATAATATCAAGTCTTAGAAACATTAAAAATATAGAGTACTTGAATATTCATATATGGAGAATATTAATTAAATATATATATATATTTACTTTTCAACCTTAGAAAATTACTATTTACTATGTCATTGTAGTAAATATTATTTTAAAATAATAATAAATGTATCATTATTTATGGTGAACATTAACCACCTCATGGGTTATAAATTCCTATGTAGTATGTGTCTCTAGAACTAATCCTCCCAATAATATAATTAAATTTGAGTATTACTATGACAACTTATATGCCTCAGGATCCTTAACCTATATAAGAAAAGTCTTCTCCCACTATATTGAAAGATATGGTTCCTCTTTATGGACATATATTTGACTTCGACTAATTGTTAACATTATTATGGTGATTAGGATCATTAAAATAGATTCACCTTAGTGTTTTTATATTCATTTCTAGATAAGGGAAAACTTTAAAAAATGAGTTTTAATTAACATTTATGGTAGTGTCTTAATAAAGTTTTATAAAATAGAAATTGATACGATATCCTTTTGAAAGTATAGTTATAATATGGTTTTTTATTTCACTTCTATTTATAAAATATTTCTTAAAAGGAATAATGAATGATTTTCAATATATATACGATTTTTCATTGATCATCCTTTTACTACCATAATGACATTGATGTCTATAATAAAATATGAGTTGGGTATAACATGTACACCACATATAAAATCAATGATTACATGTATTATATATATTCCTATAAACTAGATTGGATATTCCATTTACAAAGGGGACTCATTTAGTTCACTATGAAATTATCATGGACTATATGAGGTTACCTTTCTCTTTAGAATATTTTACATGAATTTTTTAAACTAATTGTAAATGTTTTTTGGTTTACATTTATTAAAAAAATTTATTTTTCAATAACATGATTACTACTTTTCTTTTTATCGCAAATCTTAGATCAATTTCAGAAAAATATATTAATGAAAATAAATCATTCCATTACATTAATTTATCTTTGTAAAGGAATTGTATTTCCAAAATCAATAAAGAGTTAATTTTTATTCATCATTCATTGTAGTGGATATTGTTTATTCAAGGCCTACTAAACAATTAGTTTTTTTATTAATGTTATATAAAAAAATTATTCAAAAAAATAATAATATCTCATTGTATTTCTGGACACTAAGATAAATGTTTTGGTAAAACTTATTAAAAAATGAATCAATCAAAATTGGAAATAAAAAATATTGAGCGATCCTTGGATGATTTAGGAATCACCTATTCTCAAATCATTTTGAGTTTACAATATAATATTTCTTTTTTTATCATTTATTATATTTAAAAATATTTCTATTGTAAGAATATTGTATTTAATAAAAAAGTGATGAATATAAACATTATTTATGTACCTGAAGTGGGTGAAACTGCTAGGTTATTCAATTAATTGAAACTACTTCTCTAGTTCCCATTATTTACACAAAAGAAGAAAATATTTCACTATTTATCCCTATTCTATTGAATATTTTTTCTCATTAGAGTTTGCTATAAAACACCTTTTGTATTTAGATAATCAATGAGATATTCATCCTGGTCTTTCAATATTTCTACTAGAAGGTGTAGAGAAACACATATCGACCAATCCTTATCATCTTGGTGAAGTAAAAAAATGTTCTCTCAAGAAAAATATAGATTTCATTTATCCAGTCATAAAGAAATTAGAATATTTTTTGTGGTAATTATAGTTAGATAATATTAATGCATAATTTATTATCAAAGTGGAATCCCAATTTTGTTAACTGATAAATATACCCTATCATTTTGAAATCATGACCAGCACCTATATTTCCTTTTAAAGTTTACATTGATATAGTACATTGATGGTGTTATTTATTTCATGCCTTTACTAATCTTTATCAATAGAAAGATGAAGATATATTAGGCTGTAAGTATCCCAATATTTATGTTATATCCTCAATTATATATAAAGAGTTAATAATATAAGAACATTAACATGAGAATCATCCTCAACATATCTCTAGTAGGCCTTATTTTCTCAATTTCTCTCCTAATGGAGTGAAAAAATGAGAGTAGTGGATTACAACATATAATTGAACCTTTTTTTATATAAATCAATCTCATAAATTACTGCAATATATATATATGTAAATTTGTATTGGTAAAGAGATACCCTGAGTTAAATAATGATCACTCTATACTTTTTCTTTTCATTTCATTATATATTATATTAAAAGTACATCATTAGTACATTACATGATTAAAACTATAAGAATGTATTTAGGTAGGTGGTGATTCTAACTACATGCTTTCTTTTCCTTAATATTTTGAGTGGATTCCATATTCTAGAAATACTGACAAGTATTTCCTGAAAACAAGCCTCCAAATTTGTATTGAATGTAATTTTGAAATTAAATTAAATTCAACTTTGATTAAGTCAACCCAAAACCCTCTTGAGTAATCCCCAATGAAAGTAATTTTCCATACGTGGAACACCAAAACACTTAGTTCTATAGTTGTATTCCCAATAAATTACAGAAAGGCAAAGTCTAACTTATTATTATGTTGAATTTTTTTAATTTATTATGCATAAATTTTATCTTATTTTATCCTTTACATGTCATATTAATATTAAATAGATTTTACTTAATTAGTTATCGATGTTGAATATACAATTTATGGATAACCCATTTATTTAAATTATAATTATTCACAATAATTAATATATTTATGTGATCATGGTCTTACATCGATAAAATAAATAATTAATAGGTAGAAATAAATAAATAAATAAATGATCCATTCACGAGCATATTTAATTTTTGATTTAATGAAAAAAATTAAATCAACCTATGAATAAGGGAAAATAATTTATTAATAGTCTAGATATGATTTACATCATTCCAGTGGTCCACATGTAGAACACCTAGCTTGGAATAGCTATTATTTCCCTGTGAACCTCCTTCATACACCTTGAGAACCTGTATTATTTACATGTATTTATAACTCACATGTAGTTGAGAGGAACCAATGCATTGGATAATGTGGTATTACATAAATAACCTTGTAAACACAGGTCCTACAAAACAATGGATGGAGGGATTACATAGAGGGAATAAAATTAATTTAGTAATTAATATCACAATATCATGCATTAAAATAAATCAAATAAATTAGAACAAAAATATAAGTATTTTTCTAGATGATGACATGTCATAAATGAAATTCATACTCAAAAATAAATTAGTTATTATTAATTTCTTATTTTTTTTAAATATTATTAAGAAAAACAAAATTGAATTAATTAATTAATTAATTAATTCTCTTTCATCATAATGATCATATAAATCCAATTGTATATATCCAATGTTAAATAATTAATGGGAAATATATATCATTACCAATTATTATATATTATTATGATAAATTAATTGATTGTTTAAAATTCTATAAAACCTGTATTAAATATTGAAATAAAATATATTACAATCAATAAAATTTGGTTTTAATGCAACATTTTTCTGTTTAATGTAATTTATTTATTTCATTTTTTCTGAGACCACATAGTTTTTACTGTTCCACAACACATCACGTATCTTGGTTTCCATGTATCTGGGTTACATGCATGGGGATTCGACATGTTAACTCATCTAGACTGCATGGTGTGTACATGAAAACTACACTTAATGTATCCAATTTCCATAGGCACAAGATAAATCCATGGGCTTAGTCATGTGTCATGGAAGGACTACACAACATGTAAAAGCCATAAATATGCCATTTATATATTATGTCATGTCTCAATTGTTTTCTCTGAAGGCCTCAACGACTATTCTATATGCAGTAAATAATGTACAAAATGGAGTGCACATCATATAAACCTCATTTATATAATAAATTGTCCATGATTTTAGCCTCACATAGTTCGAACATGTCGGATTACCACATAGATTGTGTGATTTACACCACTAACCCATCCAGACTATACAATGTGTACACCAGCTACATGTTATGTAATATGGAATCCCATGTGCTCGGTTGTCCCTTATTATATGTAGTATGAAATTAATACCCCAGGTGTAATTAACTATTCTATGTCTTCGGTATACCACCACAAATCAAAGTGTAGTTTTCATATGTTCACAACATGTACTCTAAAAACTTGTTGTGTATCCCTGTTTCACTGGCCAAAAATATTTTCCTTCCCAATGAAATATTTTGTCATTCTTTACCTATTATTTTTCCTTTAGAAAGTGAAACACTAAAACAACATGATTAATATATTGATAAAATGATTATTCCAATTAGAATAAAGAACTAGTAATATGAAATCAAAACATTCAACCATGATTGTGTTAAGATCCAAAATAAAATAAATAATAATAAATTTAAAATGTAACCACCCTTTAATACCACTTATAGGTTCCAGATTAATTGGAAGATCCCATGGTGGGCACTATAATAAAATTTCACTTAATGTTTAGTTTCCCTAAACCCATAGTACTGATATTTCAACATCAATTTATATTAAATTTTTTTATATTTGAAAAAATATAAACATTTTCTTTGGATCCATTCTTTGATGGTTTTGTTGATCATTTGAAAGAACATTTTTTGATTGCCTTCACTATAATGTGAGTATCCAATAATAGAATCCTGCTAGTGGTGAGCTATATATTTTCCTTTGATATCTGAGAAATTTCAATGGATTTCTATTTTCCATTGGGAAAAATCAATTCTATTTCATTATTCATGTTGATTTATCATTTTTTGATCATTATGAAATATCCTTGGCATTTATCATTCTTGATAGGGATATAGAAAAGGGAATTTGAGAGGGGATTCGTTGTATAGAACTACTATCCAAATCTCATTTAACCCTATATATTAAAGATACCATTTATTAATAAAACTATGGTTTAGGTTAAAATATTATTTTTTTAAAACTAACCCATAAATAGTATAATAATGATCATAAAACCAAATGCTATAAAATAGAAATATTATTATTATTATTATTTAATATCATGTGACAAATTGTGGAGTGATTATTATTAGTAACAAGGTTACAAATAAATATTAATTTACAGAAATGGTTTTGGTATTTTCAAATTCCTAATAATTTATCTAATACCCAAAAAAAACTATTTTATCATCTAAAATAAATTTTATATTCTTAAACAAGTAAATAAATATTTATTAAATATTTATATAAATGAATAAATATATTATATTCTTAATCCAATGAATAATTATTTATTTGTTTTTTTCGATCAATAAAACATGAATACCATTATTATTTGGTCTTGAGAATAATATTATTTCACTAAATAAAATTTGAATATAATTTAATCAAGATAAAAAGAAACACATTTTTTGTGAACCTCTATGATTCTTTATCATTGGTATTAAGTTGGATTTCCAAATTTCCAAGATTAATGTTGGGTAACAGGTCAAGACACCCAAGATATATAAATTACTATTGCAATGATGATATCTATATAATAGAACTCACTATGTAATATAATCTCTTTTTTACAATATCACATAGGAAAGCTTCACATCCACATCATCAACCTTTGTACTCGATATTACCTTATTTGACTATCTGAAATAAATGTCGTTACACCATGATCATGAAATTAAATTGGATGATTATATTTCAACCAAAGGTTTAAAATATCATATTACATAAATATTGAAGATAAAATTTTTTCCAAGACATATTTTAAACTACATGTCATTCATAACACACCCAACCTATCCAACATCAACATAAACTGTTATTGTCTTGGTTTATGAAATATATCACTGTGCAGTAGGGATAAAATGCTTTGATAATAATATAAATGTACAATGATCATCACACTTGCATTGAGATATGAATATATGATGACATCAAAACATGTGAAATTTCTATTTGTGGTACCGTTCACATAATCACTCATCCTAGAGATTAACAAATACAAAACTCATGAAAAGAACCCTCATTAACTTATGAGTACTCATACATGATACTCTATGTACTATATTCCCTTTTATAAAGAATTATCTGACTAAATAACTATATTTAAGAGATATCATCATATAATCTAAAGGATATCTTCATAGAATTGAACTTCTATAACCTTATTAATGTAAAATATAAGGATTGAAATTATCAAATTAATGTTATACTAAAGAAAAATAAACATGTAAAAAGATATTTAAATTAATATTCCCTTATTTGAATATTTTGTTTTCATAAAATATAATGTAGTTGGTTATAGGGAACCAAATCCAACACTTAACTAATGGAAAAAACTACAATTCACATCTAAATGTCCAAGGGAAAAAATAATCCGACACATATTCTAGGGTCCTCCGGCCATACAAAATCCATGTTCCTACTCGCAACCAAGCAAAAAACTAATTCTCATTGAGCATACCCTAATTTGAGTACTACCTAGAGAATCCAAACTCATTCAATGTCATAATCATAGTTTGGAATTACTCAAAATGACCAATTTAAAGGGACCATAAATACATGGTTTAGTTAGATAGAATTCCATTCTAAGATATATAGGATGGTAGAATATTTGTTGTAACTAACACTTTAAATGACCAACTATTTAGTCACACAAAAAATCACACACTTATATCTAGAATTACCCTAAGATGATCTACATCTAATAAACCATAGTAACATAGTTATGTTAAGTACATTGTAATTAAAATTTATATTGTGAAACACCATATAAGTTGTTACTGGAATATAAACAAACCACAATAAAAGAAACCCACTAGAGTTAACCTGATATGACACTATGTGCCTCTCTGACCTACTAGGGAAACCTCACCTCCCTTACACTAAAGAACAGTGTCATCTTCATCATGATAATAACACCAAAAATTAATAAAACCATCCATCAGGAGGAAATATATTTTATAGGTCATCCCATGTGAGTTTAATACTACCAAGAAATAATACGTTAAAATTACATATGAGAAGTAGTTGAAAATTTAAACAAATGAGCCTCAGTCGTCTACGATTTTCCACACTGACATGCCTTTGTGAAATATGAATATGATGTTCCTAGTATGATTCTTGAGATGTCTCTTTCGTATATAGGGAAATAGTCAAATATAGTCACTAAAATCTTATTATTGTTCCAATATCCAAAAAATAATAATTAATTAAGAACCTCATACGACAATGTGAGACACTCAAGTTGAAAATAGTATACAGCAATAAAAATATAAACTATAATTGAAATCCCATGCTCGGTAACCACGATTTTCTGTAAGATCAATTGTTCTTGACGCACCAGTATGATATCCATCATAGTATCTGATATATTAAAAAATCAGGCTTAACACACCCCAAAAAAATAAGAAAAAAAATAAAACACCTATAATACCACTTTTTAATAGGTTGGCATAGTTTAATCTATAAATAGTAACTGGACAGGTTCACCATGGTATCTAAGGTGTGCCCCCTTGAATGAAAAATCTTGATGACTTGTAATGGGGGTCTATATAGGTTTCATTATGAGGTTATAACCCATGTATCTGAGTGCACTGTATTAGGAAAATTACCAAGTATCATACATTCATAACATACATCAGAGTATGCAGTATAATAAAATAATTCAATTAGTAAGATCAATTAATAAATAATTAGTTCAATCATACAAGTAAGAACACCAACAGTGATGATAAAATATATAAATAAATATATAATAATAGAAAAAAATATAATAGGACACTGAACTACATCCATGAGCCTCACATCATCATAATATTCAATCTAATATCAATTATCTAGATGAACAATCCAACATGGGCCTCTACCCAAGTAGTTCCTATAACAAGTGGAAGATCCACTTGGGCACCCAAATGTCATGGCCACCTGAGTTAGGTGTCTGTTTATAACTTATTTGTGAACCACCGATACGGTCCAGTATAGAACTAGCATTATTTATGTAATTAAATTTTATTTCCTACCTAGAATATAAATAAACTTTTAATCAATAAATAAAACCAACCAATAATGACTACATAGAAACGATGATGGAATGGCCTAGATAACATGGTGAGGACCATTCCATTAATCATACCACATACACCCCATGAGTATGCATATCTAAAATGGACCATGCCTAATAAACATCATTAATCCTCATGTGTGGGACCCCGATAGACCATACCTGCATCACTAAATGTCTGGGTGTCTCTAAGAATGAGCATCACCTCAAGGGAACCTATCTTTATTGACATGTTGATCAGAAACTCACTCCTCCATCATGATGAATATAATAACTGAGGGAACCACTAGGAATCCATCATCATTTTTACCTTGGGATGAACCCCATGGTAGTACTAGATCATTCACAATCTAAGGATAAAGGTTAATTTCTAAAAGAGGGGAGGCCCTAGGTAATCTTGTATGTCTTGGAATGATGGATTCCATGGTGATATAGAAAATAGTGGTAAAAAACCTCTCTGGATAACACAATTAGTTATCTTGGAATCTAATGTAATCGTCTCCTCAGTTTAACCATATCTGGTGCATCCACTAGATCTTATTGGTATTCTAATAATCGATTGAGGGGATCCAATAGTAACCCTTGGAATATCCAACATCCATGTTTGGGGATATATTTCCTAATTACACCTAATACCACCATTATATTCTTAGGAATTTTGGATTCAAATTTCAGAACCAAGGCATTCAAAATGGTTTCATAAAATCAGATGAATCCTTTAATTACTAGAATTATAGAGTTTTTGGTCACACATTCTCTGATTTTAGATCCTAGGTACCACTTATTATAATCTACTCTTGCATATTCCATATTTTAGGAATCTATAAGAGTAAGGAATCTATCCTTAATATACCGATAAATTGGATCCAAAACATACCATGAATCCCAATGCCTCATCCATGTCAATAGGTGGTTCCTAATCATACCAAGAATTCTTGCTATTTCTAGGCTGAAAATTCAATTCCAATGAATCCTATACAATCGCATTCCATTTAAAAAAATATATAACGACAAAGTAGGGTTAGGCCAAATTCCCAATCCCATAATAATCATCCACACCACCTCAAGATTACATCATTATTATCAATTATAAGGTGTCCCCCGCTACCATATCTAAATATTCCAAATGCTACCCTATCACTAGGGTCACATGTCATTGGGGGAACATACTAGTGTCCCCTTGGTCAAAATGAGGTCTCTTTATCATACATGGAATGTCTCACTATGAAGACTTACATAACCCCATTCCCTTTACGAGCCATCCAAGGTCATTTAAAACAATAAAACCATTTTCCAGCCTCTGCTAGTTCTAACCACCCAATTAGTTAAATCCTTTTGGGTGTAAAACTCTCATCCAAATTTCATCCCCAATATATCAACAACTATAGGAAATATCTCATTCCCAAACCCTTATCCATGCATCCTATATCATTACCCATCTATACCTAGAGGTCACTAGCTAAACATCCACCAGGGCCACTATACCCAATCAATGCAAATTTATATTCTAGACCATCAACATGATATATATATACCCGATACCAAAGGATACAATGAGTCCTTCCACATCTTATAAATTTCACTCCAAGGTTTTAGTTTTTATTAAAAAATAGTATAAAATATTATGTCCCCCCACAGAGACTAGGGGGTCGTGTATGCCTTATAATGACCAATGTTTTTTAAAAATTAGATATTTTTTCATAATTAAATATTATTTTCATACTATATAATATCATACACATTCAAAATAAATATAATTTCAGAAAAAAAATTTTATTTGACAATGATAATTTCATGAGTCATCTATGAAACAAATTAAAATGCCAAACATTGTAACCTAACAAAAAAATTGAAATAGAATTTATAGAATGGGAAAGTATCCATCATCCCAATATTACACGATCATCACTCCAACAAAAAAAATAAATCAAATTATTAGTAAACCAATCAGCATCTTATGAAAATGAAAACATAACCTAAAAAAATAGTGTTGATTTTTTTGTGAAATAATGATGTGGAATTTATATGGTATAAAGATAATATGACCATTAGTATTTGACCATTATATGACTATTAATTAACATGATCATTGGTCAATATGACCATTATAAACTATAAACATAGTTGATAATTTTTTAAAAAATAATTTTTGTTCATAAGTGTTAATTGCAATAAAAAATTGATACATAAAATATAATCAATGGCCTCAACCTGTAGAGTTTTGTTATTTGAATCCCACTTTTTAGAACATGGGAGGAAGGTTTCATCACTAGTGTTTCCCTTGTCCAATCCCATGTCGATATCCAACATTTTATGATTTAATGTAATTTATTATGGGATAATTTCAAATTATTGTAGATTACCACTAGGTTGATGTTAGATGATACACCCCATGGAACTACAACCATTGTACACCTCACCCTTTGGGAATATGTGGGTGTAACAAGAAGTTACATTTCTAGAATAAAAGTAATTAATGTTCATATTCCTTTATATAGATATATTTTTTATTCCATCAATTCCTATTTTGAATAGTTTTTCTTACAAAAATATTTATTTAATTGAGATGAATTTTATAATTTTATTTTTAGATAAAAATAAAAAATGATTTTATTTTTCTAGAAAATATACTAGATTTTTATAATAAACAACGGTATTATGAATTTTATTTATTTTAGTGAAATATTCTTTTAAATTTTATTTATTTAAATATTAAATGATAAATTAATTTTGAAATGTTCAAGGAAATTTTTTATAATAGTGAGAAATTTCACTATGCCTTAAAACTATTAATTTTAAATAAATAATTTTTTTATATCTAAAAGTAAATATTATCATATTTATAGAATCTTTCTGACCAAATAAAAACAATTTTTTAAATAATCAAGTCAAAATTATGTTACGGTGAATTTATGAGAGTTTTCTAAAATTATATTTTTTTATGAATAGTAAAAGACTCTGTTTGAGGGTTTTAGTACATTTTATGACATAATATTTATTTCATAATGATTTGGTAATTAATTAAAATCAATCCATAAATTAAGTATGTTATTATATTAATATTGTGTTCTTTTATATATTTTAATCAATTTCTAAAACTATAAGTGACTTTCTGAAGTCAAAGAGGGATAATTTGTTTTCTAGAAACATTATTTTGTGGAATATTTAATTTTCCCTTATAGATAAGCAATAGAAAATATTTTTTGGTTTTGGTGGATTAAAATATTATAAAATGTTTCCTAAATGTCCAATTATAAGGGAAAACTCATGCGTAAGACAATGGTTTTTTATTTTCAAAAACCTGTATTTCCATGGCCAATAATGGAATTTATTTGACAAATTCTCCTCTTCTCCAATAAATTCCCACCTATTAAAATATTCCCATTCACTTCCAATCCCTCCTCCATGATTTTATTGTGAATTTTCCATCAATGGAGTCCCCCTATGATGTCATAAATCCCCCAAGGGTCTGTTTTTATGTTTTAGGAATAACTTTTCAAGGTAAGGGAAATATTCACCTCTCTTTTAAATTCAAGTTCTATTTTTTTGTGTTATTTATTCTAATTTATAAAATATGTTATTTTTATTATTTATATTATTCCAATACAAAAATAAGATTATTTTTTTAATTTTAGAACCTTTTACCCTCCCATTTCACTATTTTCCATAATCATTTTTTATACCTATCATACTGTCAAATTTACTTCTCAAATTTCCCTCTTTAATAAGAGATATTATATATTATGTTTCACTTAAATATGAGAACCTCTTTCCATTTTTTTTATTAAAATAAATTTAAAAATAAATTTTTTAATACTTTTATTTACATATATGAACCTTAGATATCCTTTCACAGGTTAAAATTGATGTAATGATCATGTCTTTAAGAACTTTTGTATGCCAATATTTCAATAAGAAACATATTCTTTATTATATATGTGTTATTAATTAATTTATTTCTTATGATATATGTGGATAAAATAAAATTAATACATATTAATGGCGTTACCTAATATCCCTCAAAATTCATTGGGTAAATAATTAAATCTCCAAAGATGACATGTTTCATAATAACTCGATAAATAACCTTTGTAATTTTTATTTATGAAATCATGGTCATAAACTATGAAAATAATCTTTTGAATGTATCATTTAAAACTTTTAGCCCCATATATATGTTATGATTCATAATCTTATTATTATGTTATTCCTCTTGTTAATTCCTTTTTATTATTTCTTATGTTTTTATTGATATATCTAATGATCACATGATTTTGTCACCCAGGCTAATTACCTAACTAGGCATCATTCCCACTCATTTCCTTTTATTTATTTCCCCAATATATCATATTATGTTAAATTAACTTATGGGGAACCCATGAAGATGTATTTAAACAGCATTATAGAAGGATATATATGTTTTCCTGTATTATGTTTCATTTTCCCAAGAAACTAAAATTTAAAGGATCCTCTATTTTCTACCATGTAGCCACAAGTTAAATAATAATAATGTGAGATTTTATAGTTCGTTTCAAAGAATGGTTTAGTTATTTAAGGAAAATATGAAATTTAAATAATAGGAAGACCACTAGGGAAAAGTCCAGATATAGGAAAACATCTAAGTATTTTTTTAATTATTATATAAGTAGTTTCCAAAAAAATATATCCATGTCTGTATAATTAAAGTTTATTTGGGTCTATAATATATTTACCTAGGTATTACACCATAAAAGGAATGTTTGAACTTGACTCAAATGGGAACCTGTGCACGAAATAGGGCCATTATACACACCTATTTTGACAATATGGAGAGAAATCATTGGTTAATAATATTATTTTTATGAAACTTTATGAATTATGTATGTGGAATGTAATTTTTAATAGAATACATTAATAATATACTTAAGCATGATGTTTTGAGACATAAAATCCCATTAGAATTTTAATATTCTTACAAATAACATGTTTCTCACTATATTTTTATTCTTATAGAAAAATAGAGGGGAATAGGGGGAATCTTGTAAATGATGAATGTAGTTGATGATACACTAGTTGAATTCTAAAGGAATCTGGATTGAAGAAATTCAGGAGGCTGATGCATCAACTAAATGGTGTTATAAAAAATAATGTAAATTATGTCGAGAAATCTGATTCACCTTGAAGGGAAAATATTTTTTATAAGTTATTCATGAATCAATGACCGCTTTATTTTATTCGATCTACCAACCCATTGACTGTGGAGAAATAAATAAGGTGAATAATAATTCAATTTCATATACTCTATTGTTTAGATATATATAGAGTAACCCTAGTAGTATACAACTTATAAGTAGAAGCTAATCAGTTGTGGACAATGATTGAAAACACAAAAACCAAAAGTTAGATTGATGTTATGGTGTTGAAAGAGTTCAGGGGAATATTTTTAAATAAATATTTCCATTATTAGATGCTAAGGAAAATAGGTAAGGAATTACTTGAACTAAAGTAGAAGGAAAATGAAATTATGGGTTCCTATTAGAGGAACTTTAGAAGACATTCTATGTACATCCCTTTCTATTCTGTGGATCCTAATGGAAAGGTTGATAGATTATTATATTTAATGAGACCCCATCTATAGATAGATCTAGAAAATCGATACTATAAAGGCTATGATGAGATAGGGAGGAGTATTATGAAGGATGAATTAGAGTTCAATGAGAGGTAGTAGTCATGTAGGTTGAATGAGAAGAAAAGAGAAATGGATCCAAACTGAGTGAATAACATTGATCATAGAATTGGTGGAAATAAAGTTTAACTTCACACATGCAACAAATGTGGGGAGAATCATTTGAGGAACTTATTTAATGGGAGTGTAAATTGATACATGTGTGAATGATATGGGAATATAGATCAAAACCATTATGGTGGGGTGAAGCCTCAACTTTTCAATACTAATGACAAAGGTAATATTATATAGTCCAATATAGAAGATCAATGTTTCAAGTGTGGAAAACATGGGGACTTTTCCAGTCAATGTCAAAATTAGAAGGTAATAGAGGAAACCATGATCAACCTCAGTGTTGGACAAGGGATAAAGGCCATGCATTTTCTATCATGAAAGATGAAGCATGGGATATGATTGATTTGGTGGAAGGAACATTCATTATGATTTAAAATATAGAAAGTTCTATTTATTTATTCTATTTCTATTCATTCTTTTATTTCATCCATGTTTGCAACTAATAAAAATTGAATCCATGGACCTCTAGAAGAATAATTATCAATCAAAAATCATAATGGAAATTTCCTAGAATCAAATGTGTATAGGGACTATAGTATTAACTTTGGTGAGTACAATCTAATTTAAAATATTGTATTCATTCCCACGGTGTTAATCTACACTAAACTAGGTATGAACTAGCTCTCAAAGTATAATTCTAAGATCAATAGTATATGCATGGAAATTTCTAAGGTCTTGAATTCCTAGCCTACATTCATTTTCAAAGGAAATATATATTAGCTGAATATTTTTTTAGAATCACCACTAATAACCTTATTTAAGAAGATTATAGGTGAATTGGTAGAAGGAATTGAATTTATAAGGATAAAAAATTTCCAAACTACTAAGGAATACATTGACGTATTTCCTAAAGAGTTTCTTGGACCTCACCCCAAAATAGGAGTAAATTTCTCAACCGAAATCATACCAAGATCTAATCTAATATCAAAGACCCCAAATATAATGGAAAATATTTATTCCAAGGATTTAAGGAAAATAAATCATGATCTTTTGGATAAGTGATATACCTAACCATTTTTTTCCATGGGTAGTACATGATCACTTTTTGAAGATGGATGGATCAATGCGTCTATGCATTGATTATATCGAACATAAAATGATCAGAGTGTAGAATTAGTACCCTCATTTAAGGATTGATGATTTATATTACTTTCTTTATAGGGGATAGTTATTCTCCCTCATTAAACTCTGATTTGGTTATCATCAATTTGGGTGAAGAAAAAAATATTCCAAAGATTCTATTCCAAACTAGATTATGGAAATATGATTTTTTATTCCCTTTGTCTTTGATAATGCTTGAGCTATATTTATGGAATTAATGAAATAGTGTACTTATGAATAGCCTTGGAAATTCATCATAGTATTTACTGATTAAATTTTAATATATTCCAAAAGATTCAAGGTGCACGAGGATTATATATGAGTTATTTTTGGAAATTGGAGTTAGTAGATTTTTCTTCAAAATTCATCAAATGTGAATTCTGGTTACAACATGTTTCATTATTGGAAAATATTGTAATCAATGAAGGAATCTCATTTGAACCTTCAAATAAAAAGGATATACTGGAGTGGCCTAATCGTATAATAGTAACTATGATTCATTTTTGCCTTGGATTTTCATGATATTATAAGTGGTTTTTGAAAAAAAAGATGAAATTCTAATCCACTAAACAAATTAACTCTAAATGGGATAAATTATTTTGGGAAATAGAGTGTGAATAATGTTTCTGATAACTGAAGAATATATTGGTTACTTAAACTACATTAACTCTACACTCTATTAGAGTAGGTTTTTTTATTTATAGTGACGCATCTCTAAAATGGATTGGGTGCATCCTCATGCAAACAAAACAAGGTTATTTCATATTCATATCAATAATTAAAGCCTTATAGAAGAATTTTATGATGCATGTACAAGAACTAGCTGCTGTAAATTCTACTATGAAAATAACGATGCTCTCTCTTTATTGGGAAAATGAGATATATACATAGACCAAAAATGTCTGAAGTGTATTTTAACAAAAAATAATTAGTACTTGAGAAAAAAAGGTGATGTTTTGAAATACTTAAAGGCCCTTGATTTTCAATTCACAATCACCCCTAAAGATAAACAAAAATCCCTGATGCATTATGTATAAAATATCCTAGAATGGTGCCAATGATTAAGACTCAAGGAGATATATTTATCAAGGAACTAGTGAATTTTAACAATGGTATCATAAGTGAAGATACATCATCAAACCTATCCAAAATGTTTTCTCAACCATCGTTTCTAGATAAGATCAAGAGAGATCAAATAGAATATACATTTTTATAAAGGAAGATATAGGTTGTGATGAATGGGAAGCTTCCTGAGATAAAAATTGATCAAGTATTATTGAAATTTCACACAAGGCAATGTGTGATATATACCCTAAAGTTAATGAATGATATGATGGATGAACATCGTAGCACTAGAATCTCTATGTATCCTCTAATTATTAAAATGTATAGGTACATTCATGATTATTATAGGAGGGATAATGTGAAATGGAATATTGCCAAAAACACTTCAAGGTGTCGTGTGTCATAAATTGAAGACAAAATGAAACCTTCTTAAAGGGATATTGCAACAACTACCCATACCAACATGAAAGTGGGAGAATATGACTATGGACATCTCTAAATATCTCTCAATAAAATTTTATGGAAATAATTTGGTATGAGTTATAGTGGATTGACACAACAAGACATACCATTTCACTTCTATTTTGAATATTTCTCTCTTAATCCAAATTTTATAACATATGTAAATGAAGTGGTGAGTTTGTATGGGGTTCCACTTTCTATCATTTTTTATCATGATCCCAGGTTCACATATAGGTTCTGTAGAAGACTTTAACATGCTCTGAATAATAAATTCAATTTTTTTATGGCCTTTCATCCCCAAACTGATGTCCAATCTAAAAGGACTATTTATGCACTTGAGTAAATGTTTCGAACATACTCTCTGGAATTTAATGACGGATGGGATCAACACGCCCCATTAGTTAAGTTCTCATATCAAAATAGCTTCCAATGAAGTATTCAAATGTCACCATATGAAGATTCATATAGAAAGGGATGTAGATCTCCAACTTGTTGGTAAAAAGATAGTTATAAGAAGTTTCTTGGACTTGATCTGGTGGAAGAGTTTAAAAAAAAATTCAGTCCATACATCAAAATATAAAGTCTACATAAAGTCAGAATAAGATATATGCTGACAATTGTCGAAGGGTTGTTGATTTTGAAGTTGGTAAAAAAATTCATTCAAATATAACCATGGAAGAGAGACTCGTGATTTGTAAATAAAGGTAATCTTATCCCTATGTACAGTGGCCCCTTTTAAATCCATTATCACAAAGGAGATGTAGCATATAAAATATCACTTACACTAAATCTTGCTCAAGTTCAATATTTATTCGATGTATCTCTTTTGAGGAAGTACATACCTGATCCCTCACATGTACTGAATCTGGAGGTGGTATAACTGAAACATATCCTCTCTTATGAGGACCATCTGGTTAAGACCTAGGTTAATAGAGACAATTTTCTATGAATGAAGACCACCCACCATGAAAAATTATTTTTTAGGAATCATAAATATGATGAAGCAACATGGGAATGAAATGAGTCAATTATAAGGTCCCAGCCTTAAAACATTATATAATCTTGAATTAAATGAATAATTCACATTGAGGCTCTCTTCAGGTTTATCATTTTAGAGAATTAGGCCATAACTATTACATATCAACTTTAAAATTATATGTAGACACTACTACTCAGTATAAATTTTTTTAAAATAAAAACACTTAAAAAGAAACATGTCTAGTTCCATGTTTTAGACAACATTAAATTTCTTTGATCCCATCCATGACACTATTCCACTTTACGTCCTATGAAAAACATTTAAAAAATTTGGGATGAGAAAACAATCTTAGTAAGGGTTATAAAATAAGTAAAAGAAACATTAACCCATAAATAAATACAAATCAATGCAACCAATCTTTTTGATCATAACATACCTCATGAAATAATATGATTTATGAATAACACCTATAAATCATAAATCATAAAGGTAACATGGGGAATCCATATCATACTTACATTATAGCTATAATAGCTATGTAGGGATTTATGTTTGGAATACCCATCATAGTATATTCTCTAAATCTCTTTGGAGAAACATTAATTTTTACCTTCATCATGTTAACCAATGAATTAGAGAGCTATCTCAGGCTCACCTACCCTAGGATTATCATGGAACCACCCGTATACATGAAAATTTCCAAGAACCATAACATATTCATAACACATAAAACAAATATAAAGTAAAGATAATATTTCCACATTTCAATCACAATATATCATTTAAATTTATTGACATAACAAATCCATTATCAAAACAATTTTCAATACTAAAATACATAAAATAGTATATGGTATTTATTTTCCTTTTAAAACATTGTGTCTTGTTAAGGAATCCAAAGATAAAATGATACTCGCGGTGATGGAAAAGGTTATTTTCATCGCTTATGTTAAAAAATAATCTTTTTTGTCATTTAGTAAAGCACCTCGTAGAATAATATTTCATTTGAAATGAAATGATAACGAAAATGTTTTTATACACCGTATAAAATATCGTTTGTTTAAAACATAATATGCCTCAATGAAAGAAGATTGAGACAAATTCCCTTATAAAATGGTGTCCATAGATTACGGATAAATAAATTACATAATAACGTGTGAAAAATATAAATACACTGAATATGATTGGATATTCAATGAAAAATAATCAAATGGAATTCACACTTATTCATAGCATGACATAATAAAGAAGTATATGTTTAACCCAAAGAATTGAAATTGGGTTAATATGTTCTCTTACAAAATTTCAGCAGTCAAACGACATCACTTTAAAATTCAGAAAATTAGTTGACGAGAGAAAAAATGGTATCTCATCACTTGAACATACAATTTACACAAAAAATTATATATAAGAACATATCCCAACATAATAATATGTAAATTAAAAGACATAACAAAAAAAAGTCTTTTAAAAAGGGGAGGGTGAAAAGTTCCCTTAACGATTTGGTAACTTACGAGACATAGACCCCATGAAAGAAGGGTCATATTATGAAGATGTAAATACCAAAAAATTATTGTATATTACACAATTAATAAAATAATGGGTATTAAATACACCACACAAATGGAAATAGTGGAAAATATAGTATGAATCTCACGAGAATAAAAAGTGAGATGAAAACCCCTTACCACGTTATAATAAATCGAGTCGTAAGAACAAAAGTTAATAACCACAAAAAGAATCACATGATACCATGAATATAAAGAGAATCATGATAATATATATGAAATGGAAGTACACAATACACCACACACAATAAATAAGCGGCGAACAATGGAAATATCACGTAATTAAAAGTGAGATAAGAAACCTCTTACCTCGTGTCTAACTTGACCCGTTTGTTTTGTAATCTCTTGAATAATAATATAAATATAATTTATAATTTCTTAATAACATTTTCATGTTTATTATTCATTTTATATCACTTATTAACATGTTATAAACATTATGAAATCATTAATGTTAATAATGGTAGTTTTGTAGATATTTGGTACTTGAGTCAAAAATGAACTTCTTATAATTAAAAGTTGTTCATATGGTCAAAATTCCATTATATCCAGAATGATATTCATGATTTAGATATCATATATATCCAGTATATGGATTTATTTATAATATTAAATATAATTTGGAGATAATAAACAAAATGCACCGTTAATGGAGACGACAATCTTTACGTACACATGAACTCTACTTTCATTTCTATTTCATATTTAATGGAATGAAAATATAATGATACATAGGTGTATTATAATTCCAGTATAATATAATAAGATATATATATATATATGTTATATAAGTTTATTAATTCCATCCATTATACATTCCATGTGTGTCATGAATGAATCATATCAACTTAAGGTGGTGGTAGTCCACACTTCCTCAAATGAAATTATCGTATTAACACATATTTGAATGCATAATGGTATGTTTGTAAATATAAACTATAGAAGTATAGAAAAAACATAAACATAATATATATCATATATAAATACAATGCCATCATAATGGCCACAATGAGAGGTGGTAGGAGAAGACCGAATAATCATCATTTTGTGAGGCAGTAGTTCACTGCCCACAGAAACAGTATGTTCTTTACACATTAGATGGAGATGAGTGTAAGTGTAGTTTGAATAATTATCATAACCACAACCAAGTATACTGAGGATACTGTTTTTGTTATAAAATAAAATAATATAAAGAGTTTATGGGGTTGGAGAAGTAAAATAAAACAAAAGAACTTAAGAGAATTCATGACCTTTAAATTGTGTATCTCCATTTGGTTAGAACCAAAAGGTTTACTTGAATTTCCTTATGCCTATGGTAAGGATTTTAGGAGGAGGATAGGGATGTAGGGAGATAAACTGGGTAGATGTTGGACAAGCCTTGGGGCTTGAGAAGTGTGAGGAATGGGTTAGAAGTGAGGGTTTTTTATAATTGGGAGGAGGGGCTCTTCAGGAATGTTTAAAAATATTATTTTATTATATAATGATTTTAAGTTTCTAAAGAATCAAAACTTTTTAAAGTAAAAGATAATATGAATCATGCTAGAAATAAAATCATCCAATAACCATTTCACAGGTTTTGGATATATTTTTAATCTTTATAATCTTATTTACTTAAATCATTCATTAATGAGGTATAGACTGCATCATTATTGTGTCGTGAATATTTTTATTTATTTGATGTCTAAAAATTATAAAAACCAATATTATGATGTAGGAAATATTTTTATATTTAAAATTAATATTTATAGTTGAAGAGATAACCTATATAACCCTATGAAAAAATTATTTTACTAAAAGATATATGTTTTTGTCACTTCAGTCTTTACCTTAAATTAATTAATATAAAGTGTCATTGCCACACTTAAGTGGCTCCATGGGGTCCCAAAATCGACCTAAGGATGCCCATGGTCGAAAATGTATTAACCAATAGTATTAGGAAACATGTTAGTGTAATTTTATATTATTATAATAATATTTTGTTACCCTTATTAACCAGATTTACTCTTTAACCATGGTAAATTAATTTTTTACTAAAGTAAATATTTGTAATTTCTAAAAAAAGTTCCTTATTTACACATTTTCAAAATCCTGATTCCAAATATGGAATCTATTTCTCCAAATTCAAAACACAGTAGTGGAATAAATTAATATAATATTAATTCTCGCTGTTAAAACAAAAAGCGTGTTTTTAAGAATTAATAACTATAAAAAGATTGACATTTATTTATGTCCAATTTCAATGTAAAATTACTTCGAATGACCAAAATTGGATTAAATGGTAAAAAAATAATATAATTACACTTTAAAATAAATTAAAAATATATTCTATCATTATTAATATATTATATTAAAAGGCAGTTATTAAATAAAATACCTTATTTTTCTCTATTCATTAAAAATGAATGTTATCAGAAAAATACAAAAAATTTACACAAATTAATTTCGACATCCCAATTATAAATAATAAAATTATTTTGTCAAATAGAAAATATAAAAGTGACTAAAACTATATTTAATGAGGGTTCCCCATCAAAAGTTGGTAAATTGATATTTTAATGAATATTTGAATGTTTATGCTTAAAATTAGATTCATTCACACTTTAAGCCTATACCTTTTATTGGATAAATTTATAAAAATTTAAAAAACATATATAATCATATTTTAGTTAGTTCTATTAATTCACACCAATACAATGGCTATGGGGTAACTAACATTTAAAATAATAATATTATTATATTATTTTTATGTAAACCTCAACGTCGTGTGCAACATTAGATTTCAAAGAAACCTGTTGTTGTGTATCAGGTACACCATCGAACATAGCATCCCCTTTAATATAAAATTATTATATAATTCACTGATATTAATAAATATAAAAATGTTATATTTTTCATTTACCTTGGATGTTACATCCTTCCCCCCTTTTGGGAATTGCATCCCCACAATTTTAAAATCGAGCATGGAAAATTCATTGAATGTCCCACATCGGAAAAAGTGTCAATAAAAATATCACATTAAAATAATGGAAGATAAGTGCAATGGTCACCCGAGACAACAGATACAAGGATTCCATGAAAACATGGATATGGTAGAGAAACTGTCTCTCATTGATTAATAGAGAGTGATAGGGAAGTTGATCATGAAAAGTTAACCACCACAATACCATAAATTTGGGGTTGGGTAAATGTATGATGATAAAAGAGATCTTATAACATTTTTTATTCATGACCCTTTTCATATATTTTAGGAATTTAATTAATAACTAGACTAAGATCATAATGAAATATAATTAATTTTCATGATTAGTATAATCCATAAAAAAAATACTACCACAAACTCATCATTTCTCCAAACAGTAAGTTTTCAAGATGACTTGGTCACACATGATGTGCTAGAATAAACTTCTAGAGTATCACATAATCTTCAAAAGATGAACTATATATTTCCCTTATCTTTAGACATCAACAAAAACCAAAAATTGGTTAGTATAATATTAGATAATCCCTTAAAGGATAATCATTTATAAAAATAAATACTACTCTTAATCTCAAGAATTCAACAAAAAGAACCCAATGATCATGAAATACCATTCAATATAAAATTGTCCTTAAATTTTTTCAAAATAATTAAAACTAAGATTGAAACCCAAAAATCCGAAGGATTTAATCCCATAGTCTTCCACAATAAATCTCTAAAAACATCAACTACTCTTAAAGTCTCATACTGAAATGTAATTAACCTAAACACATATTCCCTATGATAGATTAATCATTTCTACAAATTACCCAAATCACCTTATGTCCATAATAAAAACATAGAGTTTCCAAAAATAATATTTCAATTATTACTCCAAAAATTAAATCCCATATTATTATATTTCCCTTAATCATATAGTGTTCTTAAAAGAGAGAATGTATTAAAAAATAACCTTTATTAATTAATCACCAAATCATTTTCCTATACTAAGGATATCCATTTGATAAAAAATAATTTCCAAAATAAACATATTCTTGATCCAAAAAATCATTTAACAAAAAATAATTAGTCATACTAACTAGGGACTTCACGTAGTCCAGTGGTATGCGATAAATACCAATCACACATTGGTTGTGGGTTCAATTCCCACAGCTTTGTCCGACCTAACGGGTTATCACACGATCTGTGTGTTGTCATTTTTTAAAACACTACAATTTCAAAACATTCCAAAAAAATACAAATTCCTCAAAAATAAGCATAACATATTTTATCCTCAAAGGTTATCTAATACCTTTCATTTTGCACCCTAAAATTTAATAATGATTTATCACCTTTTAAATAACTATGTCTCTTTCTAATATGATAATCATTATGGTTAGGTCACTTATACTTAAATAACACCCTAACCTCGAAAGTTATCTAAACCAACATCTCATACCTTCTATAGGACCTGATAATAAAACATTGCATAATATTGAATTAAATGAATAATTCACATTAAGGATCATTTCAGGTTTAGAGTTTTATAGAATTAGGTCATAACTGTTACATACGAACTTGAAAATTACATGTAGACACTACTAATCAGTATCCATTTTTGTTAATAAAAACTCTTAAAAAACATTTATAGATACATGTTTTAGAAATCATTACTTTTTCTTGATCCCATTTAGGACTCTTTTCCACTAAATGTCCTGTGAAAAACATTTCAAAAACATGGGATGAGAAAAAAAGCTCAGTAAGGCTTATAAAATAAAGAAAGGAAACATTATCCCATAAATAAATACTAACCAATGAAACCATACTTTTCGATCATATCATACCTCATGAAATAATAATATTTATGAATAACACATAGAAATCATAAATCATAAAGGTAACTTGTGTCATCCATATCATACATACAATGTAGCTATCATAGCTACATAGGGAGTTACATTTAGAATACCCATCACAATATATTCCATAAATATATTAGGAGAAACATTAACAATTACCTCTATCACATTACCTAATTCAAGGGAGAGTTATCTCAGGCTCACCCTCCCAAGGATTATTATTTAACCACTCGTATACGTAACAATGACCTAGAACCACAACATATTCTAAACATATAAAACATATATAAAGGAAAGATAAAATTTTCACATTTCAATCACAATATATCATTTAAATATATTGACATAACTAATCCATTATCAAAACCATTTTCAATACCAAAATTTGTAAAAGAGTATTTGGTATTTATTTTCCGTTTAAAAACATTACGTCTAATTAAGGAATCCAAAGATCAAATAATGCTTGTGGTGGTGGAAAAGGTCATTGTCACTACTTACGTTAAAGAGAAACATTCTTTTTTGTCATTTAGAAAAATTCCTCATAAAAAAAGATTCCTTTTGAAATAAAATGAGAAGTCAAATGTTTTAACACACCATATTAAATAAATTCTTGTATAAAACCAAATATGACTCAATGAAATGAGATTGAGAAGAAGTCCCATATAAAAATGGTATCCCTAGATTAACGATAAATAATTTACAAAATAATGTGTGACAAATATAAATACACTCAATATGATTGAATATTCAATGTAAAACAATAATAAGTCATTCACACATATCCATAGCATGACATAATCAAGAAGTAGGAGTTTAACCCAATGAATTGAAGTTGGGTTAAGAAGTTCTCCAAAAGAAATTCGACAATCTAACAGCGTCGCTTTAAAATTTATAAAATGAGTTGGTGAGAGAAGAAAGGGTATCTCAATACAAGGACATAAAATTTATAGAAACAAGGATATAGAAGAACATATCCCAACAAAACAAGATTTAAATTAAAAGACCTAACAAAAATATATCTTTTAAAAAGAGGAGGGTGAAAAGTTCCATTAATGATTTGGTAACTTACGAAACATACACACCGTGAAATAAGGGTCATACGATGAAGATTTAAATATAAATAAATTAAAGTATATTACACAATGAATAAAATCATGGTCAGTACATACACCACACAAAAGAGAATATTGGAAAATATATCATGAATCTCACACGAATAAAAAGTGAGATGAAAACCCCTTACCACGTTGGTAATCAATCGAGTGGTAAGCCCAAAATTTAATAACCACAACATAAATCATAGAAAACCATTAATATAAAGAGAATCATGATAATATATTTCAAATGTAAGTACACAGTACACCACATGCAATAAATAAGTGGCGAACAATGGAAATCTCACGGAATTAAAAGTGAGATAAGAAACCCCTTACCTCGTGTCCGACTTAACCTTTCGTTCTTTAATCTCTGGAATAATATGATAAAGTTAATTTTTTACTTGATTAAGAACCTTTTTCAAGTTTATTATTCCTTTTATATCACTTATTACCTTCTTATAAACATTATGAAAACATTTAAGTTAATAATGGTTGTTTTTTCGATATTTGGTAATTGAGTCAAAAATGAACTTTTTATAATTACAAGTTGTTCATGTGGTCAAAATTCCATTATCTCCATAATGATATTCATGATTTAGAAACCATATATATCATGTATATCCAGTATATTTATGTATTTATAATATTACATAACATTTGGAGATAATAAATGAAATTCACAGTTCATGGAGACGGTAAGTCATACGTACGCATGAACGCTACTTTCATTTCCATTTCTTATTTAGTGATATGAAAACTTAATGATACATAGGTATTTTATAAATATAGTATAATATCATATGATATATATATGTTACTTAATTTCATTAACCCTATCCTTTATATGTTTCATGTATGCCATTAATAAATCATATCACCATAAGGAGGTGGTGGTCTACACTTCCAGAAATGAAATTATTATATTTACACTTATTGGAAAGCATAAAGGTATATTTTTCAATAAGAACCACAGAAGAATTGAGAAAACATAAACATAACATATATCATATGTTGTTGGCATTGGAAAACACGTCCATTTAGTTCACCTAATACTTTAAAATATGATCTCGAAGTGTATATCATTCCTTAAGCTTCGATTTGACTGGTTGTGGGGCCCAAACAGAGTTACTGATCAGAAGTTATGGATGTTCGAAGTCATGATGCTAGAAATGGCCATCCATGATGATTTTGGGGAAAATTATGGATTTCTATGTAAAAAATGAATCTTGCTCATAAATAGAGATTTGTGCATTAAAAGAGAATCTCACACGGAAAACTGCTTGCATGCTGAATGTACGCGCACCGCCTTGCGCGTGCCGAATTTTACGCACACGGCCTGGCGCATATGGATTTTTTTGGGCACCACCTAGCATGCTTAGAATTTTACACACACCGCCATGTGCATGTCGAATTTGACATGCACCACCTTGCATGGAAAACTGCTTGTGCGTGCATAATTTTATGTGCACCGCCTTGCCAGCACGGAATTTTACGCGCACCGCCTCGTGCGCTTAGAATTTTCCGGTCACCACCTTGCACGCATGGAGTTTTACTTGCACTGCCTTGCGCAAAAAACCCCATGTGTGCCCACAATTTTACATGCACCACCTCGCGCGGAATACCGCTTGCACGTGTGGAATTTTACGCCCACTGCCTCTCTATTTTTCGCCAATAAATACAAGTGCACCCCCTTCTTCCCGGAGGACGCCTGAAGGCTGGCCGCCACTCTAATGCGCATAAGTCGGAAGTTTCTGTGCCCATGCATAAAAACCCATATCTAGCATGAAAAACATCACTTTTGCGCTTAAAGGGGAAAACCTGCCATGATTTTCATGCAAAACATTATTTTTTGTCCGCAATAGTGCCACTTTGCCCAATTTTGCGGGCAATCCTTCGTTATTTCACACATCCCTCCCCAATTGCATGCAACACTTCCCTATTGCGAACAACACTTCCCTATTTCATGCAACACTTCCCTATTGCATGTAACCCTTCTCAATTTCGTGCAATTCCTTCCCTATTGCGTCCATGGCCACCCTATTGCGTGTGCGGCTGCCTATTACGCACCCATATCCCATTTTGCATGCACAACTCGCCTATTGCGCACACATGTCCCATATTACGTGCATGTCTTCCCTATTTCACACAGGACTTCCTTGTTGCGCTTAAACCCTCCTTGCGTGCAACCCATCCTGCAAACTTTTCGGGTCGGGACGTTGGTATTTTCCATTGCGCCCTTTTGCACACCCACCTTTCACCTATGGAATACCATGATTTGAGATACTTCTCCTCACACTAGGAAACACCTTGAGACTACGTATTCCTCTTGCTTAGTATCATATGTCGTGAGTTTAGATTCCCATCATCAATTCCCTGAGTACTTTGAGTCGAACCATTCCTCAAGAAATTCATCCAAACCCCCATCACCTGACTCCAATGCCAGGTTGAACCAGAAAGGGCCGCCCTCACACAAGTCCCAACACCATCCATTGTTAGGAGCCTTATGCCAATAATCCTTTCTACAAGACTCGAAAATTTAGTATGCCCCATGTTCCTAGCATATAATTCCTCTTTCTCACAACAAAAGATTCTTTAATATCCAAGCATAAGATGCCAATAGTCCTATCTACATGACTATAAACTATAGTACACCCTATGTTCCAAACATAGGATGCCTCTTGCACTAAACAAGAGATGCCTTATGATCTAAGTATAAGATGCCTAATTCCATGAATACAATGGTGTAATTTTAAGAGCGTTGGAATCCGTTCAAACATTCCATCACTACACCTCATGCTTTTCATGTCCTTCATTCGGATCTTCATCCACTTTCATGTCTGAAGGGACCCCCTAACAGCCTGGTCGCATGCCTCCTCGGCTCACCTACCGTCATAGGCCAATGCCCCTGAAGACATTAGACGACACTTTCAGTCAGGTCCTATGTTTCGAACGTAGTCAACAATTGACCATCATTTGTTTGTCCCCATTTCAGGCCAACACGATATGGATGCTGTGTTTTGAACGATGTCAACAGTTATCCTCCATCGTCATGCTACCCTCACCGCATTCTGAATTTCAGGCATGTGATTCACACCTTTCATCTCCCTTTGTTCGGATTGATTCAAATGCCCTTGATGTTATCCCACTTGTGCAATTGTGCATATGTGTAGGCATCAATAATATGCCGCAACCAACCAGTGAGTTGGGATGCACCTTTAGCCCTACATGAGGAAGACATTACGGGCCGCTCAATGTGTAAGCCCCATCCATCGTTTCCACTCCTTAGTGGAACCCAGGATGATTCCATGCGTAAGCCCCCTGTCCACCATTGTCGATCCATAGCGGCACCTGGGCAATATCCATGCGAAAGACTCACCCATCGTTGTCTCTCCTTAGTGGAACCCAAGAATGCTAATAGCTATTTCTTCTTTGCATAGCCATGATAATGTGGACCCACCAATGGTTCTCTCCATAACACCCCCTAGCCACGGCATTTCCCATACCTTCTCTTCACCAAGGTGCAGAGGGTACCGGTTATGTATGTCTTAGTGGTGTGGAGAGAACCCACCTCGTCCGAGCTGCAGGACGTTAAACCGCCAATCACCATCATCCTTAGCACATGATTTTAAACTGTGACCTCACCCCATGCCTCACATGTGGGGTTCCCCCACCTTGGAAATTCTACACGCCAACTAGCCTCCATGGGAGTGAGATCATTCCTCACATGGAATGAGATCCTCTTTATCGGAGCAGTGTCTATCCGTGGGGAAAGGAAAACCAGCCTGGTGTAAGCCCCTATCTTTTCTTGTAGGATGCAGCATCCATGCCCCTCCTTTCTTTGGTGCCAAATCCATCTCTTTCTAGGCTTTGTCGCTACCAGGCATCCATCCTCGAGTAAGTCCCAACCTCTCTGGGTTACAGACCATGCATAAGCCCATGTTTCCTCTTTGGTCCACAAACTACATGTAAGCCCCACTCCACTCCCCATGGACGCACCTTTCACAGCGTGATCATAAGGTCTCTACTGCCTCTTTTTTCTCACACCGAGCATGACTCACGTGGGCTTAGAGCAACCACCGACCATGACATACACCCTGGGAAGCCTAGAGTGTATGCCCCATACCACCTGAACTACATGGTCTTTGATCCTTGCTAAGGAAATGTACGTAGGAAGCCTCTACACAGTTCGTGCCCACCACCCATTGGTCCTGACCATCTTCACGTCAGTTTACCAACACCCTGGGCAGCCTAGAGTGTAAGCCCCACACCACCTGAATTACGTGGTCTTTGATTATTGCTAAGGCAAGGTAGGTAGGAAGCCTCCATGAGGTTCAATCCCATAACCCGTTGGTCCCATCCATCTTCATGTCGGTTCACCAACACCCTGGGCAGCCTAGTGTGTAATCCCCACACCACCTGAACTATGTGGTATGTGATCCTTGCTAATGCATGGTATGTAGGAAGCCTCCGCAAGGTTCAAGACCACCACCCATTGGTCCGGACCATCTTCACATCAGTTAAACAACACCTTGGACCACCACAGAGTGTAACCCCCAAATTCCCCAATAACGTGAACTACGAGGTCTTTGATCCATGCCAAGGCAGGGTATGTAAGAGGCCTCCCTATGGTTCAAGCCCACCATCCATAGGTCATCCCGACCATCTTCACGATGGTTTGCCCCCATCCAGTGGTAAGAAATTGCAAACCCATCCAGTGGAAATCTGTTGGGACCTAAGTCAGTTGAAAGCCATTGTGATCCTATTTAGAGGTAAGCCGTTGACATTATTATCCAGCGGTAAGCCGTTACGACCCAATCTAGTGGAAAGCCATTGGGACCTCAGTTAGCGGTAAGCCATTGTGATCCTATTCAGCGGTAAGTCGTTGACATTCTTATCCAGCAGTAAGTCGTTGTGACCCTATCCAGCGAAAAGCCATTGGGACCTCAGTCAGTAGTAAGCTGTTGTGACTATATCTAGAGGTAAGCCATTGATACTCATATCCAACGGTAAGCCGTTGTGACCCCATCCAGGGGTAATCCATTGAAAACCTAAATCAGTGGTAAGCCATCGTCAGATGAACTATGTGGACATTGATTCCCTGCAACATGGATATGTAGGAAGCCTCTTTGAGGCTCAAGCCCAAAACCACAGTTATCCTCACGGCGGTTCCATCCCATTCACCATCCACTTCACGGAACATCCCATCATCCATCTTGATTTTTATCCAGGCTGCCACATCCCAATGGGATCATTCCACCCCAATATCCATTTCAATTTAACAATATTTGGGAAGCCAACCACATGTTGGCCCCAATATTGGTGTTCCCTCCTTGGGTTGCACCCATCTGGTCCACTCTAGTCTGTGTTCTGATCAGTCCAATCCGTCTCCGCTGAATGTTAAACTTGCAGCATACCCTGTGTTAAACATGGGAAGCTGAGGAAAACCTCTGATACATGCCCTTGGAATATGATTCCTCGTGTTTGATGTGGGATGACTTGGGCTTCTGCGCCCTCGAGAAGGTCTATAATAAGTCACAGAAGACAGACGCGCCAGCGTCCCAACATCCAGACACGCCAATGATGCCCAACGTGACTACTCCCTGACTTATGGTTGCTTCCCTATCTAGACCCCTTGTAATGTCTTGAAAGAAGAAATGTAATTAACTGATGTCCATGAAGATATGGCGCGACGAAGAGTTTCGCGGACAATGTATTAAATATATAAGGGAGACCTAGACTCGGTGATGAGTTCTGAGGAGGAATCCATATAAGGGAGTACCGACATCCCAACATCCCATTTCGATCAAGGAGAAAACGTCCCTAAAAAAGTGACAGATGTTGCCTGCCTTTGGAAAGCGGGAATTCGGGGAAATAGGTGTGTGTCCTCCAAAGACAGATTCACGTGCCCCGAATAAAGCATCAGAAATATATATAAATATTGTTCCATCATAATGGACACCATGATATTTGGTAGGAGAATATTGAACAATCATCGTTTCGTGAGGCAGCAATTCTCCATTCACAGAAACAATATGTTCTTTACCCGTTAGATGGAGGTGTGTGTACTTGATGTTTGAATACATCTCATAAAAACAACATAGTATATTGATTATACTAGTTTTGTTATAAAATAAATTAATAAAAAGAGTTTATGGGGTTGGAGATGTAAAATAAAACAAAAGAACATAAGATAAGATGTTACATTTAAATCGTGTATCTCACCTTGGTTTGAGCCAAAATGCTTACTTGAATTTCCTTATTCCTAGGGGAAGGATTCTGGGAGGAGAAGAGGGATGTAGGGAGCTTAATTGGGAAGAGTTTGGATGAGCCAAGGGGCTGGAGAAGTGTGAGGAATGGGATAGAAGTGAGGTATTTTTATTAGGGGGAGGAGGGTCTCTTTAGGAATGTTTAAAAATATTATTTTATTATATAATGATTTTTAGTTTCTAAAGGTCCAAAACTTATTAAATTTGAAGGTAAGGCGACTCATGTTCAAAATAAAATCATCCAATAAATATTGGACTGGTTTTGGAAATTTTTTTAATATTTATAATATTATTTATTTAAATAATTCATTAATCAAGTAAACACTACATCATTATTGTGTCATAAATAATTTTATTTATTTGATGTATAAATATTAAAAAAAATTACCATTATGTAGAAAATATTTTTAGATTTCAAATTAATATTTATTGTTCAAGTGATAACATATATAACCCTATGTAAAAATTGATTTACAAAAAGATATATGTTTATGTCATTTTTGTCTTTTAATTAAATTAATTAATAGAAGGTCTCATTATCACTCTTAAGTGGCTCCATGGGGTCCCAAAATCGACCCAAGGATACCCATGGTCAGAAATGTATTAACCAATAGAATCAAGACACATGTTAGGGTAATTTTATTTTATTATAATACTATTTTTTACCCTTCTTTACATAATTACCCTTTAACCATGGTAAATAAAATTTTTACTGAAATAAATATTCATAATGTCTAAAAATAAAAGTTCCCTAATTATACAATTTTGACCTCCTAATTCAAAATATGGAATCCATTTTTCCAAATTCAAAAAATAGTAGTGGTAGAACTTAATTTAAAATTTATTCCCACTGTTAAAACAAAAAGTATGTTTTTAAGAAATAATAACTATCAAAAGATTGACACTTATTTATGTTTAATTTCAAAGTGAAATTACTTCTAATGAACAACATTGGATTAAATGGTAAAAACGTAATATAATTACACTTTGAAACCAATTAAAAAAAATAATATAACCTTATAAATATAATAGACTAAAAGGCAGTGTTGAATTTAAATAAAGTATATTTCACTATTCATTAAAAAATGAATTTTATCATAAAAATACCAAAAATTTACCCAAAGTATATGTTAATGTCCTGATATTAAAGAAGAATTTTATTCTTTCAAATAGAAAATTTTAAATGGGCCAAAACTAGATTTATAGAGGGTTCACCATCATAAGGCGGTAAATCGGCCTTTTAATGAATATTAGAGTATTTGTGCTTAAAATTAGATTCATTTAGATTTTAGGCCTCTAAATATTATTCGAAAAATGTAAAAACATTTAACAAATATATATAGTCATATTTTAGGTGTCACGACCCGTCCTTAGGGCCCGTGCCATGACTGCCCCAAGCCCGCCTTCCATAGGCTAGGGACTGGCGACTAGCACGAAAAGCGTAAATCCTGATAAAAAGGGAAGGAATTGACTTTATGATGGTAACGAAAAAACACAACAGAGTACGCAAGGTGAAGTAAGAACAAAGTAATACTGAACACAAGTAAGTTCTGAAAGGTAAATGGTCCAGAATACAAACCGAACTGAAAAGGTACAGTACAACAGAAAGTCTAGTACAACAATAGTAAAGAAAAAAAGAAACCACCAAGTCATCCTCCGGGAATCCCACTTGAAGGGTGTGTATAGATAATATCCTCGGTACCTCGGGTCCATCCATCCACTCCGTGTACGTCCCACCAAGTGGTCCACCTCGAGGTACCATCTAGCTCCACAAGCCTCAACCACGATCAGTGTTGTCCGTCGTCTGCAACCAACTCAACATAGTGCGTGAATTGCCCGTGCAGGGGTGAGTATAACGATACTCAGCAGGGACCCTGAGACCCACAAAGGTCTCCTGGAATCCACAAAAAATAAACCACTAAATAAATATACAATCACAAAGTATCAACCAACTATACTTAAGTATATGCCCATAAATATACATAAGTCATGAATCTGAGTTCGACTCTAACTCCTGAGCCCAAGAAGAACCTGGTCCACACATGAAAAGTCAATCACACCGATGGTAATGATTGAAAGTCAAGACTCAGCTCACACAGGTATACATTATTTCGTAAAGTGATAAAGATGATTATATGTAGTCACTGATTCATCTAAGCAGGAGGACCCATGTTGAATACTAGTCCAGCTAAGCTATCAGACCCACGTAGGATACTAGACCAGCCACTCTGTCAGACCCACATAGGATACGGGAACAGAAGTAAAACTATCAGACCCACGTAGGATACAGGAAGAGTAGTCATCACTGTTGAACCCACATAGGATTTCCAGTATGGTAGTCGTCACTGTCAAACCCACAGAGGATTCCAGTACAGTAGTCGATGCACTCACATCCAGCTATAGGGTTCCCGCACACAGCACACTCGATTCCAGGAGGGTCTTCTCCTCGAGCAAGGGGGTTGATACATCAACTATCATGAAGTACGGAGTTGATGTATCCCAATGTTCTGTCTCAACAAAAGAAAACCCACACAACAAACGGTGCGTCAATCGGACGCCCGGTCTGAGAGTTATTGGCTTTTCCGTTCCAGGGGCCCGATTGGTTTTTAAGCTAAAAACAACCCAACCATACTCTAGCTACATCAAAACCTCAAGTGGAGTGTTCCAAAAGAACATTCCCATCAAAAGTAATTCAACGTAGTTGACGACAAGTCAATCAGACGTATGGTCCTTATGTTATAAGCGTTTCCGCTCTAAGGGCCCGGTTGGTTTCAGGTTTGAACCAACCTGGCCATACCTGAACCTCACCGAAATCTTGAGTGTAAAATACCAAAATGACCGAATCGATCCAAGGATTCCTATAGAATAGAAGGTGCATCGATCAGAGGTCCGTAGCTCATGTTATGGGAAAAGGCCGAAAAATGGTCTGAAGTGGGGGGTCTGGGCTCGACCCGACCCGGCACAACCCACCCTGGGTCAGCCCAAACCGGGTCAACCCGACCCAAGTCCAGGTTCGGCCCCGCCGGGCGCAGCGCGGCCGGGTCTGCGGACCCGCCCCTGCCCAGCCGGGGGGGTTCTGCGAACGCGGCACCAGGCTAGCGCCGCTTGTCTCCAGGATCCCTCACAGCCACGGGATCCCTTTCTCGCCGCCACGGCCGGTGCCGCGGTGGGTTTCTGCCGGTGGAGCGCTGGGCGCCACCCCCTCCAGGCGGTCGGTCGGTGTCGGCTGCTGCCTCCTGTCTCCGGCGGTGCCGCAGTCTTCTGTGAGCCATTAGAGTCATTCTGATGGTCCATTTTTTTCTTCTATCTGCGCCTGCAGTTGTGTCAGGATCCGAGCACCACTGTGAAGGCTCCAAATCTTCATTGTGGTCCCATTTCGTCTTCACCAACATCCCGCTCATCAAGAATAATACAATTATGGGTCCGTACTTGTTCGTTAGTCCGTTCCCACCGTGTTAGTGGTTTAAATCATCACCCAACAATTAAACGCCATGATCGAAGGTATAAATCACATAAATGAAATATAAAAATCCCCCTACCTCATAGTTGACGTCGTTCATCGTCGAGCCACGGATGACGAGCGTCGCGGTAGTCGGACATCACAGAAAAATGGTGTCGTCCCATCAACGATAGTGGAATAGTCGTTGTCATAGGCGACGTAGGCTCCTTGACGTCATGGTGTATCTGAGGAAGAAGTCCCTCATGTTCTTCGTTAGGGATGTTCTTCGTTGAAGAATGGTGTTCTTCGTCGAAGAAGGATTGCCTCCCTTTTTAATTCTCCATAGACTTTTCCCCAAAGGTGATTTTCCAACCCAAAATAAATAAAGAGGCTCATGAATTAATAGAATTTCCATGCAATTCATATTAATTAAAAAGCAGTGCTAATAAATTAACGCTGATATTAATTATACTAATTGGCACAATTTATGGGAGGTGGGAGGTTGGAAGGTTCCACCATAATAAATATGTGGAGTTGTCAAAGTAATAAATAAGTGGGTATTAATGGGAAGTTGAGGGGTGGTGAAGTGTTTGGGTTCATGTGGGCCCCACCCTTAACTTCCTCTTGTAAATAAAATAAAATAAAATAAAATTGTGTACAACAAATTTTATTTAATTCATTCTAAATCCCAAAAAATAAACTTTCAACCCACATAAAACGCAACTGTGGTAAAAGTCCCCTTAAGAGAATACTGGTGATGCGAGTTCATCGGTGTCCTCGTATTTCAATTCTGAGCACCGGTTCAAAAGATAGAAAAACCAGCTCGTATGTTTACTAAACGTACGAGAACAAAACATCAAAAATTGATTCCGAGAACACCGGGCCTCAGAATCAGGTGCTGTCAAAATCCATATACTCGTAAAATTTCAAAGTATTTAAGAGAAAAAAAATTCCTTGAAATTTCGGGGTCTTTACATTCCTCCCACCTCAGGGCTTTACGTCCCCGTAAAGATACAACATACACTTGGGAAACAAAAAAAGGGTAATTAGAACGCATCTAAGCCTCTCGCTCCCATGTGCTCTTCGGAAGGTTCTCGTGCTGCCAGTGAACGCACACTAGAGGAATCATCCATCCACGAAGGACCCGCTCCTGTCGATCCTCGATCTCCATCAGAACCACCGAGAATGTCTCCCTGTCATCGATGTCCAGCTCCCCGTGATCGATGATGTGGGTCGGGTCGTGCATGTATCGCCTCAGCTGAGATACATGGAAGACGTCATGAAACCGGTGCAACTGAGGTGGAAGGGCCAAGCGGTAAGCCACCCCGCCTACTCTGCTGAGGACCTGGAATGGTCTGATGAATCGTGGAGATAACTTACCACCCCGGCCAAATCACCGTAGACCCCGTCGAGGTGAGACCCATAAGAAGACGTTGTCACCATCCTCAAACTCCAGTGGTCTCCGCCTCCTATCAACATAGGACTTCTGTCTAATCTGTGCAGTATTTATCTTCTCCTTAATGATATGCACCTTCTCCAACGTACCCTGAACCATCTGTGGTCCTACAAGTGCTGACTCCCCTGGGTCAGTCAAATACAGAGGTGATCTCCAAGGTCGGACGTACAGTGCCCCGTATGGTGTCATCCCGATGGAGGACTGGTAGCTATTGTTGTACGCAAACTCTACCAAGGGTAGGTGGTCCTCCCAGCTCCGACCAATGTCAAGGACACATGCACGGAGAATGTCCTCGAGAGTCTAAATGGTCATCTCAGTCTGTCCCTCTATCTGAGGATGGAAGGCAGTGCTTAGACGCACCTGCGTCCCAAAGGCCTCCTGCAACCCCTTCCAACGCTGGGATGTAAAGCGAGCATCTTGATTGGATACAATAATCGATGGCACAACGTGAATCCGTACAATCTCTTGAATGTAGAGGCATCCCAAGCTCTCTACTGAGCCCTGCTCTATGATCGATAGGAAGTGGTCCGACTTGGTGAGTCAGTCTACGATAACTCAAATAGAGTCGTGACCCTTGGATGTATGTGAAAGCCCCATCACTAAATCCCTGGATATTTCATCCCACTTCCACTCTAGGACCTCTAATGGATGTACCATGCCTGCTGGTACCTAGTGCTCTGTCTTCACTTTCTTACAAGTGATGCATCGTGAAATGAACTTTGCTACATCCTTCATTATACCCGGCCACCAGTGCTGTCGTCTGAGGTCCTGATACATCTTCGCCACTCCTGGATGTACCGTTAGAGGGGAAGTGTGGGACTCCCTCAGCACCTCCTCCTGTAGTGCAACTGGTACCATCGTACATCCCCTGAAGAGGATGGTGTGCTCCCCTATTTCAGAAAATCCATCGAGTGCAATCCCTGAGGATATCTGAGCACGTTGTGTCTCACAGTCAGCGTCCCCATGCTGCGCCTCACTAACTCGTTGAAGAAGTAGAGGAGTGACCATGAGAGACTGAAGAAAGGTTCCTCCATATATATCTACAAAGGATATCACCAATGCGTCTAGCTGCTCTATCGCCTCGCCTAGTAGCTGAATGCCCGATCTCTTACTGAGAGCATCAGCCACAACATTCCCCTTACCATGAGTATAGACTATAAAAAAGATATTGTCATGGAGGAACTCGAGCCATCGCCACTGCCTCAGGTTTAGGTCCTTCTACGAGTAGATGTACCATAGACTCTGGTGGTCAGAGTAGACTCTAAAGTGCTCGCCGAGTGGTAGGTCTCGCTACTGGTGTCGGCTCAGCGAGAAATCTCTCCACAAGAAGGGATTGCTCTAGCACCCCCGCCTGCGTCGGAATGCTGAGGGAGGTCATAGAATCCCTAGTCTCATTCCTCAATCCCGTCTCAAATGTCTGGGCCCTAAATAATGGGTCTCATACCGTGTCCGTGGAGTAGTGTGAGAGGTCAGTAAACCTCACCGAGTACTGAGATACTGTCATGCTGCCCTGCCGTAGATGAAGTAATTCCTGGATGCACACCGCATGGAGGGTGGATAGAACAAACTCCGAGAGGAAGAGACTCTCAAAGTTTGTCCAAATTACAGATTCCTCATCGTGCACCTGGACCACCAAGCTCCACCATCTACCTGTTGTTTCGTGAAGTAGACTCGCTGCAAGGATCACCATAAGGTCAGTTGGTGTCCCTACCAATATGAAGACTCTGACGATAGCCTCCAGCCAATCTTCGGCTGCCTGAGGGTCCGTCTCTCCACGGAACCTGGGCAGCCTCTATCATTGAAACTTGTGCAGAGTACTCAGGCGGCGTGCACTCTCTGCTTCTGGGACTGGTGGTATTGGTGGCCCCACAGGTAGTGGTACTGCTGGTGACTGCTATATTGGGGCCCTGCACCGAGGCCTCGTCGCTCGGTGGGCTGTTATCTCGCACGTAACTAGGAACCCTAGCCGGCTGCCTTCATGGGGCCATCCTGAAAAAAGAACAGGTGTGCCACAGTCAAACAATATACCTGGTGAGCTGAGACAAAGTAATCATAAAGAAAACTTTTCAAGGGAAACACACACGCAATCAGTGTTTTCGTGCACTGAGTCAGAAATCAGAGGTCAAGATCCTGGTGTATGGATATGTTGGCCTCCGTACCAACACTGGACTCCCTGGACTGAAAACCATACTCAATACTCTTTACATTATATCTTCACAAAAAGAAAGATTAGTGTCCTGAGTTCTATTGTAGAACCGACTCCTTTGATACCAATTTGTCTCGACCCGTCCTCGGGGCCCGTGCCGTGACAACCCCAAGCCCCCTTCCATAGGCCAGGGGCTAGCGACTAGCACCAAAGGCGTAAATCCAGATAAAAAGGGAAGACATTGCCTTTATGATATTAAAGGAAAAACACAACAGAGTGCGCAAGCTAAAGTAAGCACAAAGTAATACTGAACACAAGTAAGTTTTGAAAGGTAAATGGGTCAGAATACAAACCCAACTGAAAAGGTACATTACAATTGAATGTTTAGTACAACAACAGTAAAGCAAAGCAGCAACCATTGAGTCGTTCTCCGGGAATCCCACCTGAAGGGTGGGTACAGATAGTCTCCTCGGTACCTCGGGTCCATCCGTCCGCTCCATGTATGTCCCACCAAGTGGTCCACCTCTAGGTACCGTCTAGCTCCACAATCCCCAACCATGATCAGTGATGTCCGTCGTCTGAAACCAACAAAATGTAGTGTGGGCATTGCCCGTACAGGGGTGAGTATAATGATACTCGATAGGGACCCTAAGACCCCCTAAGGTCTCCTAGAATCAACGAAGTATAAACCACAAAGGAAAGATACAATCACAAAGTATCAACCAACTGTACTTAGGTATATGTCCATACATATACCTAAGTCATCAATCTCGGTTCGGCACCAACTCCCTAGCCCAAGTACAACTCGGTCCACACAGGAAAGAAGTCAATCACACCGATGGTAATGATTGAAAGTCAAGACTCATCTCACATAGTTATAAATTCTTCCGTAAAGTGATAAAGATGATCAGATTTAGTCACTGATTCATCTAAGCTGGCGGACCCACGTAGGATACTAGTCCAGCTAAGATGTCTGACCCATGTAGGATACTAGACTAGCCACTCTATCAGACCTATGTAGGATACGGGAATAAAAGACAAACTATCATACCCACGTAGGATACAAGAATAGTAGTCATCACCATCGAACCCACAGAGGATTTTTAGTACGGTAGTCATCGCTGTCGAACCCACGGAGGATTCCAGTACAGTAGTCGATGCAGTCGCAGCCAGCTCTAGGGTTCCCGCACACAGCACGCTCGATTCCGGGAGGGTCCGCTCCTCGAGCAAGGGGGGTTGATACATAAACGGTCATTAAGTCTAGAGTTTATGTATCCCAAAAATCTGTCTCGACAAAATAAACCCAACGCGACAGACGGTGCGTCAATCATACGCCCAGTCTGAGAGTTATTGGTTTTTCCGTTCCAGGGGCCCGATTAGTTTTTAAGCTAAAACCAACCCGATCATACTCCATCTACGTCCAAACCTCAAGTCGAGTATGCCAAAAGAACCATCTCATCAAAACTAATTCAACGTAGTTGACGGCACATCAATCGAACATCCATTCCTTATGTTATAAGCGTTTCCGCTCTAAGGGGCCGGTTGGTTTCGAGTTCGAACCAACCCGGCCATACCCAAACATCGCCGAAACCTCGAATGTAAAACACTGAAACAACCATTTCGACCCAAGTATTCCTACGCAACATACAGTGCGTCGATCGGAGGTTTGTAGCTCATGTTATGGGAAAAAGACCGAAAAACGGTCCTAAGTGGGGGATCTGGGCCCGGTCCGACCAGGCCCAACCCACCCTGGGTCGGCCCAGACGAGGTCGACCCGACCCGGGTCTGGGTCCATCCCAGGACAGCACGGCCTGGCCCGGCTAGCACGGCCCGGTCCGCGTGACCCGCCCTGGCCCGACCAGGGGGGGTGTGCTGGCTCGGCCATCTGGCTGAGTAGGGGGGCGCGACCCCCCGGTTCCATGAACGCGGCGCCAGGATAGCGCCGCTTGTCTCCCGAATCCCTCATGGCCGCAGTATACCCTCCTCACCGCCGCGACAGGCTTCTGCCGGCGGGCGGCTGGTGGCGGCCTCCGCCTCCGGTCGTCGACGGAGCCGCGCTGCCGCAGTCTTCCGCAGGCCCCCGGAGTCATTCTGGTGGTCTCTTTTTGCTTCCTTCTACGCCTGTGATCATCTTGGGATCCGAACTCCACTATGAAGGCTCCAAATCGCCATTGCTGTCTCGTTTTATCGTCGCCAACATCCCGCGCATTAGGAACAATACGGCGATGGGTCCGGAATTTTTCGTTAGTCCATGCCCACCACGTTATTGGTTCAAATCATCACCCAACAATTAAATGCCATGCTCAAGGGTATACATAACATAAACGAAATATACAAATCTCCCAACCTCATAGTTTACATTTTTCATCATCGAGCAGTGGAAGACGAGTGTCACAGTAGTCTTCCATCATGGAATAACGATGTCATCCCATCAATTATAGAGGAAGAGTCGTTGTCATAGGCGACGTAGGCTCCTTGACGTCGAGGAGCGTCTGAGGAATAAGTCATTTGCGTTCTTTGCTAGGGATTTTCTTCATTGAAAAATAGTGTTCTTCGTCGAAGAAGGATCACCTCCCTTTTTAATTCTCTTGAGCCTTTTCCCCAAAGGTGATTTGCCAACCCAAAAGAAATAAGGAGGATCACCAATTAATATAATTTCCATTCAATTAATATTAATTCAAAAGCAGTGCTAATAAATTAACGCTGATATTAATTACACTAATTGGAAAAATTTATGGGAGGAGGGAGGTGGGAAGATTCCGCCATAATAAATATGTGGAGTTGTAAAAGTAATAAATAAGGGGGTATTAATGGAGAGTCGAGGGGTGGTGAAGGGTTTCGGTTCATGTGGGACCCACCCTTAACTTCCTCTAGTAAATAAAATAAAATAAAATAAAATTGTGTACAACAAATTTTATTTAATTCAATCTAAATCCCTAAAAATAAACTTTCAACCCCCATAAAACGCAACCACGGTAAAGGTCCCCTAAAGAGAATACCAGTGTTGCAAGTTCATCAGTGTCCTCATATTTCAATTCCGAGCACCGGTTCAAAAGATAGAAAAACCCGCTCGTACGTTTACTGAACGTACCCGAAAAAAATTTCAAATATTGATTCTGGGCACACCGGGCCTTGGAATCAGGTGTTGTCAGAAGCCACAGACTCGTAAAATTTCAAATTATTTAAGAGAAAAAAAATTACTCGAAATTTATGGGTCCTTACATTAGTTAGTTCTATTCATTCTCACCAATACAAATACTTTGTGTTAACTACCATTTAAAATAATAATATTATTATATTATTTTTCAGTAAAACTCCACGTTTTGTACCACATAAGATTTCAAAGAAACCCATTGTTGCATATCAGATACCCCATCGAACATAGAATCCCCTTTAAAATAAAATTAATATTTAATTCCCAACTATTAATAAATATGAAAATGTTATATTCTTTATTTTCATGGGAAGTTACAACACTGATATAGAAGTACCCTCATATTTTCTCAACCAAGAGAATTAGTTGAAATATCAGGGATTAAATTTATTATGGGGGGAAGAATTTAATAACACAACCATTTTTAAATGATATTTGGTTCTTAATTAAAAGTTTGTTATTTATTATATAATATCATACACATAAAACACAAATAGAAAAAATAAATATATCTTTATTAATGATCTTTACATTAGTCAGATATGAAACAAATTGAAATGATAGACATTACAACTGTTCAAAAAAAATATAAAATGAAACATCTAAAATGGTAATGTATGGATCTCTCCATACATATAGAATCATTGAACCCATAGTAAATTCTATATAAATAAAATAATATATTTTTAAATCATTTCACATATTATGAAAATGAAAATATAAATTTATGATATTGTTTAGTTCATTTTGAGTGAATGAATGAAGTGATGTTTATAGGGTATAAAGGGAAGTATGACCGTTTTTATTTGATCATTGTGTGACCATTGGTAAAAATTATCATTTGAAATTATACCCATAGTTGATGATTTTACCTTTATAATTAGTGTTAATAAGTTGTAATGGAAATGGATAATTGATACATAAAGGATAATTGATAGCCACAACCAATATAGTTGTTCCGTTTGAATCCCGGTTATTAGAACTTGGTAGGGAGGAATCTTCACTAGGTTTTTACCATAACCAATACCAATAAAAGCTTTAATAAGTGAAGCTTGAACAAAATATCTTATGAGATATGTTCAAATTAGTGGTGATTACCATTCAGTCAATGTTATCCGGGATACCCCACAAAACAATGACCATCAAACACCTCACCCTTATGGTATATTCTAGTCTAATTGGGGGTTATGTTTCTGGACCCTAGTTACATAATGTGTAAATTCCATTTTATAAATAAAATTCTCATTCAATCAATTCCTCATGAGAATATTTTTTATTTATAAAATATATTTTTAATTTAGATTAATTTGATAATTACATATTTGTATGCAAATGAAAAATAATAGTGTTTTTATAGTAAATATATGCAATTTCTATAACAAAACAAGGTATTTCAAATAATATTTATACAATAAAATAGTATTTTAAATCATATTTATTTAAATAATAAATTATAAAATAATTTTATAATATCCTAGGGAATTTTTTATCCGTCTCAAAAATTTGACCGTGCCCTAAAATTTTATATTTTTAAATAAATAATATTTTTATGTGTTAAATTAACAGGTAGAATATTCAGATAATTTTTATGATAAAATAAACAAAATTTTTGAAATAAACACCTCGAAATTATGTTAGTGTAAATTTATAATAATTTTCTAAAACAATTGATTTTTTCGTGAATATTTAGTAATACAGTTTTAGGATTTCAACCTATTTTATGATACCATATTTATACCTTGATGTTTTAACAATTATTTAAAAACAAACCATAACCTTATATATGTTATTTTATTAATAATATATATTTTAATGTATTTTAATCAATTTTCAAAACATTAAGTGACCTTTCAAATTCTAAAAAGTAAAATTTTATTTTAAAAAACATTCCATTGTGGAATCATTAAATTTCTATTCCAAAATAAGTGCTAAAAAAATATGCTCTATTTTTCTATATTAAAAAAGGTGTCCCAACTTTCCAAAACTATGGGAAAACCCCAAGGTGATAAAATAGTTTTTTTATTTTCCAAAACATAGATTTATAAGGACTATATTTAAAAATTATTAAATTAATTCTTCATTTATCCTATAAATAACCACCCATTTCTCCTATTACATTTACTACAAATCCATACTATATGATGTTTTAGTTATGATTACTCCCATGGATTCCCCACAATGTTTTCTCAAGCACCCATGGTTCTATCCTCACGTATTGGGAATAACTTTAAATGGTAAGGGAAGTCATCACATCTCTTTTTCATTCATGTTCCCTTTTCATTTTGTATGTGATCATATTTTGTAACTAAGTTCTTTTACCTAATTTATATTATCATACTAATATAGGTATATTATTTTATTAATGGGAGACCCTTGTCCTCTCTTATTTCACCATTATCTAAAATAATGTTTTATACCTATTATATTGCTGATTTTGTTTCTCAAATTTTCCTCTTTAACATGATAAATTTTATTTTCCTTATTATTTGAATCCCAAAACCTCTTTTTATTTTTTTATTCAAATATATTTTCAAATTACTTTTTTATTCTATTATTTTCAAATATGAAAACCACATATCCATTCATGGGTTAAAAATGACGTAATGATCATGTCATTAAGCTCTTTCGTATGCCAACATTTTGATAATAAACTCATTATATATTCTCAATATATTATTGATGCAATGATTTATTATATTCTATATGGTTCACATGGAATTAATACATACAAATGGTGCACCCTGATAGCATTACAATGAATTAGGTAAAGAATTTGATATCTATAGATGACATGTTTTATGATAACTTGGTGAATAATCATGGAAACTTATAGTTATAAAACCTCTATGATAAACCTTTGTGATATTCTTATAAATGTCTCATTTAAATGTTATAACCAAATTTACCTATTACTATTTGTAGTATTTTGATTATTATTCATCTATTTTCATTGATTATTGTTATTACTCATGTTCTTATTGATATGTCTCATGATCACATGCTTTTATTTATATTTATTATTCCACTACTGGGATATAATCTCAAACTATTCTTTTATTTTATGTCCCTAGGATATGATATTAATTAAAAGTAATATAGGGTGAACCGAATAAGATGTCTTTTTAAGCGGATTTTAGAAGGATGTTTTGTGCTTTATTATATTATATTCTTTTTCTAAGTAACTAAAACATAAAATATCATCAAATTTCTACCATGTAATCCAAAGTTATTTAATAAAAAGAAAAGATTAAATATCCCACATGAATATTTGAAAATTCATAATACTAAAGAGAATATTCAAAAGAAACAACTGACGTATTGTGATGTGAAACCCATTCCAAAGGAACATAATAGATCTAACTTGATCTCATCCCATCTCATTAATCCATCTTCGAACCTTGGGAGTCCTTTATTCAATCTAATATATCCAAATATTAATTAAAAATTTCTAATAATTAAAAAATTTAATCTAATTGAAATATATTCCAAAAAACTCAAATGTATTCATCACAACCGAATTGAAATTAATGAGGTATAGTGCACTACAAACACACCCTTGGATATTAGCTACAAATAAGTCCAAATTAATATCACCAATTTTATAACCCAATAATTTAATATAGGTAGAAAACCAAAAAAATTATAAATGTATACATACCTCAGTGGAACTATTCGCGAAAGTATCCAAGTGTCATATCAGGTTAACCTTTAGCTATGCTATATGAAATTACCATAAAAAGATTAATTCACCATCCTTTGTTGAAATCATTATATAACACCAATACCAGAATCATTTATATTAGGGTGGATCAAATGTAATAAAATTAGAATAGAGGATGAGGAAGAGTCTAACCAATGACGATGTCTGATCTCATTAGAGATCGGCAAGAATGGAGGATAAAGGAGGGATGTAGGCATCTACTGAAGGCCACCCAGGTGATGATTCCTATATGAAAGAATAATGGGTTCCTAGATGTTTAATTTAAAAAAATTGGTTTGTCCCTTTAATGGAATTACTGTAGGCATCAATGACTAAATTTTCATGAAATCCCCTCAGACCCACTTTTCACATCTAGAAACCCCTAGGCACACCCCATATTGAAATTCATAGAATAAATACACATTTCACACCATCAATGGTATTATAAATTATATTTTAGACACCCTATTTTCATGTTCATCCCCTTATTCTCACCCACACCCTCGATCATTGCACTGAAGCATAACCCATATGGATGTGGGGAATTGAACCAAATCTCCAAAATGGATTTCTTGTAATACTAATTCAATTTGAATAGGATAATTTATCAATTAAATCATACATAATAGAAGTGTTTCATGAGAATCCCCAGAAAATGAAACAATAATAGCCCAAGAAATTGATAATGATTTGAATATCAAATATGTTCATATTCTGTTGAAAAGAAATCATTACTTCAATATTTTAATGTTCAACTAATATACCAATTTTTTAAATTAAATGAATTCGTAAATGAACAACTTATATCTATTAATTACAATAATAGAATTTATTATAAATTTGATACACACACCATATACCCATCCCAATCCCTAAGTAACTCTCATTGACATTTCTACGTTGAGAGTACACATTACTATTTTAAAAAATATTATGAAAATTGAGTTTAGTTACTTTTAGATGATCATATTCGTCTAATCTGTCAAAAATGGTATGCAGAATTTTATGTCCAAAGAGAATAAATACATATTCATAGTGGCCATAACAACTTAAAAAATATTTTCATGTAAAATACACTTTCCTAAAGGGTATATGGTGATACCCCAATCGTAGATCAATTTTGTAGAACCATTCATCTCCCTTTAATTCACAAAAAAAGGTAATTAATTAGAGTAATATGGTTAAAATATTTTATTTTAGTTTGATTAAATATATAATAGTTGTCACAGTAATGAAGAATAACATCAACTATCCTTATGAAGAGTACTCAATTGACCCAATGAGATATGGTTGGCCTAATTACTCCCTTTGTTTCCAAATATTAAGGTTGGCCTGCTAATTCTTACAATTCTATTGGTTCTATTATATACAAAGGAACCAAAATCGAACTCATTCACCTAAAATTGGTCCATACGAAATTTGATTCCCTATTCAGGTGGTATCTTGGATAAATCATGAAAAAAGGCATTTTGGTATCAATATACATTAGTAGGAAAACACTTAGTAGCATTTTATTTGATAGTTACTAAAGTAATTTGTAATAGATATGAATATATAATTCAATATAATTCCCCTAATGGAGTTTCTCATCCAGTATTCATTTCCCAATCCCTTTTATATAAAGGAACAACACCATATAGAGATATATAGTTTACTTTTCATATATAATGGTAAATATAATCTTTGAATTCCCCCAAGCAGTCAATTGCAAAGACTAAATATAATTATTCCATCTCCCAGATTGTAAAATCAAAAAAAATCTACACCACATTGATGGTAATGGGAGATTATGAACATTTAAATCCAATGAATTCTCACTTCCTAATAAGTATTTTCATTATCAATAAATGAGGCCTCATTTCTATGTGATAACCTAATAGATAAAATAATGAAAAGAAATAAATTGAGTAGGATGAACATGAATCAAACAATACATGAATTGAAGTGGATTTGAGAAAATGGTACCTGATACTATCATGGGAACCAATTACCCACCTATAATTTGATGCTTAACTCTATATAGTTTCAAGTTAACTCCTATTATGTCATCCTTGAATTGATGCTGCAATGTTTTTGGATTGGTTATGAGTTTTTACAAGATATAGGTTGTGTTTCTTAACTCTGAGGGAGATAACTATTTTAAGTATCCTACCCAAGATGGGTATGTGATATATGAGACTGATTTGATTCATCTACCCTCATTGACTTCAAGGGTATCCAATAATAAACTTGAGTTTTCCCTTATATCAATAGTTATTGTATTATCCATGTGGTGTTGCGCATTCTATAAGAATCTTATATTTTAGATCATTTAAAATATATTCATTATTCAATAACATTTTTTACACTTTCCACTTTATTTAAATGTTCCACAATATATTAGATGATGATTATTAATAAAACTATGCTAAAAACATTACTTATCAAGTTTGTAAAAAATGTTCCATTGTTTTCCCTTAAGACAAGAGGCGCAAAGGGGGTTCTTAGGGTCTAATATTCCTCAAAATTACCAAGTTTTAACTTAGTCTAATTGTATAAAAGTTGTATAAGGATAAAATATTGGATAATAGTAGCATATTGGTATAACATAAGTAGATTAAATAACTATATGATGTTTTTTAATCATGGAAAATTTTATAATAGAAAGTATAATATTCTAATTATTGTTTATTAGATAATAGTATTTCATTGGCCTACTAGTAGAAGATTGGATAATGGTATCATATTATTCAAGTGGTATAAGATTGTCTAATTTTAGAAAAATGATATAATGGTAGATGATTTTCTAAAGGTATAATATTGGTCTAATAGTAAAAAATTTATAAATGTGAAATATTTTTCTAATGGTGGTAGATTCATTGATAGTAGTAAATTAGTCAAATAGAAGAATATTTTAGTTTTTCTTTCAAAATTCCTATTTTTTCCAATAATTTCATAAATATTAATTTTTATCACAGAAGAGACATAATATAATTAAATAAGGGAAATAAATGTTTGTTTCAAAAAGTATTTTCATATGCATTATTCCATAAAAGACCAAATCTATTAATATGTATCTTTAAAATAAAATAAATGATATACAAATTAATTTTTAATTAATGTTTGACTTGCTAGAAATATTGATGGTATTTTATCCTTGACTATAAAATTAAGATCTTTATTTTTTGAAATATTGGATTTCATTATTCAAAACCCAATGAACCGGATTGGTTTTCAATCATAAAAGAGTCTTCTATGTCAATCAAGAACCACCCTATTCAGGTTTTTTAGGCAAGCTAATAGTTTGTATCCCACAGTACTCTTAGTATCAACAATTCAAGTTTGTGGTAAGATATGTTTATATTTCATTTTCACCTTATTTTTAAAATTTAAATAGATTTTAAAATTTTTTATTTGGGAAATATAAGTGGAAATATCATCATCTTATATACTATTTTTCATAGATATTGGTTGGAGACTACCATTCCATGTTGGGAATTAGTTGCTTTTATTGTTTTAGGGGGATTATGTAGTAATGTTAATATATCTCCATGGGTGATGGTAGAATTTAACTTAATGAATATTTCATAGTGTTAAAGAAATATTTTTTTATAGTTATAATGATCACATATATTTCCACAATGATAATGGTTAGATCATGTTTTCCTATATAGTGTTTTTGCTTTGTCTATGGTGTGTTTTATAATGATTTGAATCTTGGTAACATAAGAAATAATTTAAATATAGAAATTATTATTAGATAAAGAATTAAATGGGAATTTTTAAATCACAATTTTCTTCCTTATAATTCAATGGAAATAAATTGCTTCTTAATACACAATTAAATGATATCATCCTTCCATAAATTCTTATGACATGTTATTATGGATTAGATGTGTTGCTAACTCTATATGCTTTTCTATTGATTCCCTGTGTGATTAATCTAGATTTGAAACTTGAAATGTGATGCGATTTTTTCCTTAAGGGATTATATTTGATGAGATAATGGTAGAGATTACATGGTTTTTTGTGTTAGTAAGAAACTCATATGGTGGGATGCAAAATGATACATAGGGTGGATTCAAGGAAAGAATAAAAAATTATTGAATAGGAAAAATCTAGGATTTACTATTGTTGTACCTAATTATATAATGATTTCTTATTAATAATTATTCTATAATGGAAGGATTGTCAGGTTTCTTTCACATACTTACCTTTTTCCACAACATGAATCAACTTGTTGTTCTTGGTTTTTGTACAAAATTTAATGTAACTTTGGAAAAATATTAGAGTACCTATAATTATGGAATGATAATGAATAATAATTGTTTAACCCATGGGGTCAGTGTTTGAATAGAATGACAAATTATGAATACTGCTAAATAGTTGAATCAGTTTGATTATGCTTTTAGGGCATGGAAATTCATGGTAATTAGTGTAATAATTAATTTTTAAAGGAGTGAATTAATTAAATGATGTTCCATAAATGATTTTGTGATTATATGATATCCAGTCCCAAGTGGTGGTAGCTGGGTTCATATGTGATGATTGCTATAGTTTATCCATGGATTAGATAGTTACCCATTTTTTTGTTTGTTAGTTTATATGTTCCTATATGGTTTTTTTCATATATTACCCCATCCACGTCTTAAGGGAGACTGACACTCTGTTGACTCTCGAATGGGGTGTTGTATCTATCTTTCCAGTTGTCGAGGTAGGGATGACTATCTACCCCCACATTCCTTACTCTATTCTAATAGAATTATTATGTTTTGGTATGTATGGTTCTCACCTTTCCCATATATGTGTGTAGGGGTTTGAGGGCCTAAAGATAATTCATACCCTTCTATATTCAGTTATAGTAGTATAAGGATTATTATAGGTATAACGTGCATGTGACCTCATGGATTGAGGGATAATACCTGACAAAAGAGGTTTGGTGGGACCTACAAACTACATGGATACTATATCGATATGCGGATGTAATGATTAGATGTTGTGATTCATGTAGTTAATTATATTTTTCAATATCCCCATAGTCTTTTTCTTGGTTTAATTTTGTGGGAAGAAGACTCAAAAACTGAGATGTTGGGGACAATTGTAAAAATAATGGGGAAGTGGTAGCAGGTTAGTTTCATTGATATATAGATAATGGATATTTTTTCATTACATGTATGTGATACTAATGGAGAGAAAACCATGGTGGTCCTAGGGACCATTCATACAAAATTAGTTGACAAGTCGGCTTCACTAATTGTTCACTTGGTTTTATTGTGATTTATTTCTTCTTTACATGATAAGATCTAAGGAGGATCCTTCTGAGTATAATCATTGTCTTCAACTTACATATATATACACACTATTTTTCAAGATGGATGGAGTTTTTTAGTAGTGGGGTGGGAATTACTACCTCATATATTTTTTAGGAGATTTTTTGTCCTCAAGGTCAATTATGGGGATTTTCTTTTGTTATTTTTAGTTTACTTTTCAGTCGTTTCAATATATATGCAATTGAAGGCATGTTTTGGGATCTTTTATTTTATATTTAAAAAGTGTTGAATGGTTGGTTTATCTTATTTATCATTCCTCATGTTCTTTGGGAGGTTAATACCTCCCATTCATGTGTATGATATACTCTCATTTCTTATCAGTAACCTATGTCCTATTGGTGGTAGGATTGAAGGAGAAATTTTCTCACTTCTCTCATTTCAATCCCAAGAGGGGTACCTTTGGGGGAGTGTTCATGAAATATTGGCTTCAAAGGTTTTGGTTGATGGATGTGATGTTGTCTAAAGTTAATCCCGGTTGAAAATATCATAGTTTGGATGTGAAATGGTGTCAATTGAGGTTAATATTTGGTATAAATAAGGGATACTAGCCAGGACATTGGTATTTAGCCCCTTGTGATCTTATGTAAATACATTATGTTTTTATACTACTTAGTGATGTAATAATTGTTCTATTGTAGGGTTAAATGAAATGATCCTTAAATATATTATTTTCTTATTTATTTTAAATTTTTAATCCTTCGAAATATGTTAAACCATGAATAAATGATTAATTAATCATAAATGCTCTATATTCATTTTTATGTGTATATAATCATTTTTTATTTTTCAGGTATGTATCTAGGTCGATTTATTCATTAGGTTCACACTAAAGATGTATAAAGTGATGTTCCATTAGATCATCCTAGGATAAAGGTAGAAGAGATGAAACTTAGAGAATGAAACTTTCATATTTTTAGTGACCAAGATTAATGAGTTACAAGGGATCCATTTCAGACTCATTGACATAGTACTTGTCAGAGGAAGTGGAGATATCCTTGAGTTTGATCCATTTTTAAATGGAGTACTGAGTTTCATTGGTGGTATCAATGTTTTTGGGAGAATCTTCGTAGTGGTGTTTCTTATTCCTCAGATATTTTATGGATTTAACAATTCCATGGGTGATATTTTAGGATCTTCTTTTGTTAGATTTTATTTCATAGACCGTGAAGGCAAAAAGTCTCCAGGATCTATATACCCTTCAACAAGGGAGATCTAGGATGTGGGAGTTCATAATCTATTTAAATCTCTTTCTAATATATTCATTATCACTATTTTAAAATTAGGATGCTATAGTGTGGAATTTCTAGACGGCTTTGTATCCAATGATATAAAACCTAGTCACTGTGTTTATGATGTTGATATATCTCAAGGTTATGGTGAGAGAATAGATCCTTGAGAGGAGTATAGCTAGGACAACATCATTAATATAGGGGATTCATTATAATTTTACATGTAGAAAAGAGGTGGTCCAAGGTTCCCAATTAAATGAAAAAATGAGTTTTCAAATTGCTAGGGGTAGGTCCTAGTTCTCTTCACCTTATTTCTCCAAAGGTGGAGAGTCTGAATCCCCTAATAAGGGATCAACAAATTGTATTGTTATAAAATTTATAATCATCAATGTTGATAGTTCTGAAGAATTATAATTTTATAGGGTCCCAAACTATTAATTCATAAATATCACAAAATTTTATATGAACATCAATTATATAATAGAATGATCCGCACAAGAATCATATAGGTCGAGTTCCATTGGAAACCAAGATAAATAAATATCAAGGACATAAGTGAACTAAATTTTACACCACTATGTTCTTCCAAAATATAACCTTTGTTAGACATATCACACATAATACCTTTATTCATAACCTATGGAAAAGGAAACACAATTAGGGGTGAGCTCATTTGCTCAATAATGGTAAATAAGGGATATATCAATGACCACTTAAACATAACACGAGCATAAGGGTTTGAGATCATGATCATAACATTTCAAAAACTAGACCCTACATATCATAGATCAAAACCTTGAGTCATAGAAAAAATAATGGAAGTTCATAACATATGAATCCTAAAAAATCAATGAATAATATCAAGGACATCATAACATTTGGCATGAGGCATAGATTTAGGGTATAAAAATAAGCATAGAAAATCATTTCATTTGTATTTAATGATCATTTACAGGACTATCATAGTGGATTAAGTTCACTACCCAACCCATTATAGTTGTAGAGGTTTAATCCCAAGAATGTCCTATTGGATAGAGTCATTTACTTATATGTGTTAACTACCCATTACAGTCTTGTTTATCTCATAGGATATCCATCTTTTCCCAATTCATTAGAGGGATATATAATCTCAGACCAACCCATAAAAAAGTTAAACATTATTATATGTGATTAAATGTCATTAATAATTCATAATGTCACTATATATGTAATGTAAATGGGTTTCAAAAACATTTCATCATAGCATAACATGTGTAAAAGATGTGGGTTTTATATAATCATACTTAAATCATCATCATCATAACCCATAGAAAGAATAAATTTGGGTGGAATCATTTTATAATACCCCTAGTAAAAAATAAATAACATAAATTTTTTCCATATTATATGAAAATAGTATGGAAGTATATTTGGAATATTTCTTAAGAAAAATAAACTTTCTATTTTTAAATTGATTCTTTAAAATCAAAATGTTTCTCAAATACCAAGGAAAAATATTTATTTAAAATTATCCTTGGAAACTTGTAACAGAGGCTTCAAAACATTTAATAGTAATTTTAGCGTGAAATTCAGTAAATTTAGTGTATGTTAAAATAATTATTCCTTTCAAATTTTCTTATAAAATTCAACTGTGCCTCATTCAAAAAATGACAAGAATATTTTTTTAAACCATATATTAAAAAAGGAAACCATGGGTCAAAATTATTTTAATTATTCAACATCATTTATTATTAATAACATATATCCTCCACTTATAATTTCATATGTGATCCAATTTTAACATTTCATCACCCATTTATTAATAATTCCTTGTTAAACACGTACTTTTTTGGGGGTAACCATTTCATTTTGGTATGCTTTTTGTTTGGTATTTATAGTTCATTTACATTGATCATCATTACATTATAAAAATAATTTTAATAATGATATTAATATAATATGTAATAATTATGTATATATATATAATCATTCATAAATTAAAGATATAGAATAATTAATTACACTCTTCATGGAGATGGTAGGCCATACTACACAAGAAGGATATTAGAATATTATGAAAAATATAATGAAAGAATTTGAAAAAATAATTAACCATTTAATATTAATTATTATATCATATATATCATATGTGTTAATGAAATCCATTCTTATTATCATCCATGTAAAACTAAAATGAAAAATGTATCACATCAATTTATTGCAGTGGTTGTCCACACATATGTACGAGTGACGTTATTTTATTCCAACGGATTAGAAGGTAAGAAGGGAGATATGATATTGTCCTTATAGAATAATAATTAATTCATATATATCATATATAAACTTTAATCCCGTCATAATAACTATAAATATAATTTGGTTATGAAAACTAAATTATGTCGCTTCATGGAGACTATAAGGCATATGTACAGATGAGCAATAGTTTAACATATCATTTGATTTGAATTTTTTTTATAATGGTTGTGTAATAATCATAATAAACTTTATTTATATTTTTTTACTTATGATATTCTTTAATTATTAATTAAGTATGTTTAGAGCAGGAAAATGAAGAAGTTAAAAAAGAAAGTGATCAGTTAAGAAGATTACCTCTTCTTTGAAAGAACTCATTTAGATCTCCACATAAGGATCCTATGATGGGTATTTTGGGAAGAATAGAAAATATATAATGTTTATAGGGAATATTGATAAGATACCTTGATATTGTTTGGTCTATCAAGGAGGATTGATGTACTATAAAGAATATAATAATGGGGTGTCCTTTTTTAAGGGAAGGATGGGACACATTTGTAATTTCATAAAAGAATAAAATATAATAAAATTATTATCATAAAAATTATTCAAAATGGACCAAAATTCTATTAAAAAAGGGTAGGCTCTAAATAAAATTATAAAATAAAATTTAGATAAGTTTTAATTTCATTTAAAACCTTTTCTTTTTTATTAACACCTTACTTAATCACTTTTGACCTCAACTATTTTAAATTTAATGTGCTTATAATGTTAACATACAAGAAAATTGACTAGTAAATAGTCAATTATTGGTATGTTAAAGCATATTCTATTCACTTTGAAAAAGGTAATATTTTCATGAATATTAAATCATTTTTTAAAATATTATGTATTAAAAATATTATCAATGTAAATTTTTGAAATATTCATTTGATTTGATGTTAATGACATTAAAAAAATATGGAATTAAAAAAAATCTTCTTCCAGATCCTTAATATAACATATTTGTCTAAAATATTCATGGTACAAAATAATTCACATTAATTTATTACTTATTGTATTTTAAAAAAAATTCTTTATTTTTATATTCATTGAATAAAAATTGTTTCAGCATTGCATTTAAATTTAAGTTAATTATTTAATCACTAAAATTATTAAATAAATTTATCTGGTGAAAAATAATTTAACCCAAAAATTATTATTTATAACTAAAATTATCCACCTCTTATCCTTATCTAAATTTTTTATAGATATTAAAGTCAGCAAAGAATCATTTTTTATTTTTTATTTTCTAAAATATATATAAAGGTCATATTCGAAGTAATATGGAACTAAGTGGCCATATATTTGATAAATTAATTGAAATAGTCTAATTAAAAGAAAACATATAGGATAAGAGAATGTTTTAGTTGACTTTTAAATTCTTATCCCATATTTTTCTCAAAATTCTACCAGTTTTACCTACACTAATGTGACAAAAAATCACTTTAGTTACTATTAATATAGAAAATAGTATAAGGGAACTATTTTTAAAAATTTATCCTTTCTATTTGATATTTGTAATCAATTTTTCAATATTAAAATTTGTTAAGTGATATTAATTCATTTTAAAATAAGAAGGAAAAAATTGATTATTAATTTTTTTTAGGAAAATACATTTTTAAGAATAACACTAGATTAATTAATATCACATTCATAGAAAAACATAGATGAATGTTAAAATATTTTATTTAATATATAACTTATAAATTTCAATAATATCATTAACTAATATTTATTAATTTAATTTATTATGATAAAAAACATTTCATGCATAAAATAGTTTTTAGAAATATATCTCCTTTATTTTCAAATAATTTTTCATTTCATTTTAAATTAATTTATAACAAATGACCAAATTTTAGAAATATATAAACCATAAAATTTTCATAATTTAGTTATATTTATCATACTCTATGATAAAAGAGTTATGCATTGAACCTAACATTAAATAATAATATGTTAATAGTATATCATGGTTTATTTAAACTCGATGTTTCATTCGAAACAATTTATAAAAAATTTAAAAAAATATAGAGAGATATGCCATTAAATACTGGGGTTTCAAATTACTCCACATATAAAATTAATCTATATCTTAAAATTCCACCACTCTAGTAAAAAAATATGGGGATATATATGTTTCATTGAATCATAAGGTTCCCACAAAGATTCTTATAATTTCTTATTCCTCTAGAGATCGTTAACCAGGTGAGTTGTCTTGTTTCATAGATCATTATCTCTATTGTCTGATATTTATAGTAGTTTTTCTTCATATTGAATATCATGAATATGTGGTATAGCCTCTAATATTAGTAACCATAAATGATCAACTACGTACAACCTTCGTAGAGATATATGGAATGAATCCTAAACCCGAGAGGGGGTCATTGGAAGTGCCAAGTGATAAGTTATAATTCTTACATAATCAATAATTTGTGATGGGATAATATACCCAATATTAAACTATGCATTAATTCCAATTATCTAAAATAATTCAATATAAAAATTAACACAAACCCTTTCTCACCAACTTCCGTCTTTGGAGACCACTGATGGTTGTCAAAATAACTATTCAGTTGACTTTGAGATTCCGTGAATTGTTTCTAAATTGATATCAATTTATATTGAATTTAAATATTAATATCATGTACCAATATATTTATTTCAAAACTTTATCCCATTACATTGGATTTCAATACATAGTTCCATAGAGAGATTCATAAGGTGTCATCAAAATTCTTGAGTAAAAAGTGTTTTTGTAACAAAACTCTGTTAAAGGAATGTGTTTATCCAAAACACATTTGATATCCATAAAACAAGATATCAACATATCCTATTGTATTTCAATGGTTCTATTAGAATGACTATATATATGTGGATGATACAATATAATGAAACTCAACATTGTACCGAGATCCCACTAAACACTTATGAAACTTTGAGGTAAACCTCAGATCTTGTTCAGATACAATATAATGTGGTACTCCATGAAACAATAACACTTCCATAAAATGATTTTATTAAATATGATAAAAATAGAAATATTCTCTAAAAGTGATGAAGTTTACTAACATTTAAATTTGGTCTCTTCCAGTCCATATAACATTTTAAAATGTAGACATTTTGGGGAATCTGATGATTAAATCCATTGTGATGTTTTCTTATTTACATTTTCCTATTGGTAATTATTATAGTTTCCATTTATACTTCTATCTATTATCCTTAACTAGTTTACATACCAATTACTGAGATACATACTCTTTACAATCACCAGAAATACTCATTCTTATATCTATACATCTTCATTCTTCCCAAATGAACAAAGAATGAAGAACAATGACCCCCCTCCAAAAGAACCTTCTGTAAATCAGCTATATATGGAACCCGTACATGATTTTGGATCCTTATCATTCCAAGAAAATCAATATTGATCGTAGGGACATCTCTTGAATTCTTCTATAGTTCAACATATTCCTTTTGTACCACTTAAATCTTATTTTGGATATATAGTTAAACACTCAATGGAGAAACATAATATTTCTCCCCTTAAATCAATATTTCTAGATTCATAATTTTTATATCTAGAAATATTGGATCTATTTTAATCCTGATCATATATAATATAGAATTATAATTTCTAATCAAATCATCTTCTACCATATTATTTCTAGGGTGGTAAGGTATTGAGCTGTCATAATCTCCATAAAACTCTAACCATATTATCTAGCACATTTTAAACACTTTTTGAAATCATATATACATTAAACAATTACGATCATTAAATATGTCACAATATTATCCATAAAAACAATTCTTATATATATTCAATGAACAAATACCTCATCTAAATCCAAATCATGATTTGGGTAATTTTTTTAATGAACCATTAATTTTTGAGATGCATAAACTATTAGCATATCGTTCTATATGAGAATGAATCCCAGTCCCCTCTATGTTGCATCATTGTAGATTACAAACCCTCTCTACTATAGGTCAATGTAATCATAGGTGTGCTGAATAACCTTCTTTTTATTTCCTTTAAATTTTATTCAAATTCATCACCCGAAGGGAACGTGGATCCCTTGTTGACTTGGTCATAGGATGAGATAGACATGAAAAATCTACACAATGTATTTATAATATCTATACAAACAAAACTAAATTCAGTTCCCAATCATAGTGGTTTGTCTAAGACAACATTAAATAACTTCCTTATTTTATGGATCGACCAATATACCAACTGTTGATATTATATGACCCAAAACTGAAACTGTTTTATATCCAACATTCATGCTTTGTAAATTTCTCATACAAATTCTCAATATTTAAGGTATGTTATAAAATCCTTAATTGATCTTCATGATCTTCATTTATCTTTGAATATATAATAATATCATCTACTAATACAATAAAAAATAGATAAAGGTAATATATAGATACTCAGTTAATTAATTTCATGAATATTGAAGCGGTATTATTAAGACCAAATGGAATCACATTGTATTCATAGTGTCTATACCTTTTATAGAATATATTCATGGGTATATCCTCCTTCTTGACCCCAGAATTTATAATATTCATAATAACTATGAATCATGAAAAAGTATTGAGCTCTGTGTGACTGATTAAATGAGTATTCAATACCTGTAAGAGGATACTTAATCTTTAGTGTGATCATATAAATTTCTTTATAATGAATGAAAATTCACATTGATCTGTTATTCTTATTAACAAAAATAACTGGTGATCCCTATGGTGGTGCACATGGTCGAATAGGTCCATTTCAGATATTCACTCCTTGGGTTTCATCTTCAGTTGATATATCTCTAATGAGGCTACTATATATAGAGTCTTTGAAGTTAGTGTAGCACTATGTATGAGTTATATGGATAATCCAACGTCATAGTTTAGTAGAAGACTGGGAAACTCATCTTGAATGAAATCAAACAAATCCCACACAATTTTCATTTCATTGATTTTTAGTTTCTTCCAACCATCAGAGATAAAAAATCCTTTTCATTTTTAATCAAGGCCCATACAATGTTTGTGATTTCAATCAGATGTTGATATTTATTGTCAAAGTGAAAGATGATCATAGGTTGATTAAAAATATCAAATGAAACTTCCATCTATTAAAATTTAAGTTCTATTTATGTTGATAAAGACAATACAGACCTAAGAAGACATAATAATTAACTAGAGGGAGAATATATATTCCTTCAAGACCAAAAATCCCATAAAATTCAATCAAAGATGAACCATAGACTTGAGATGTGATCATCATAACATTATGGGTTGTCACTGATAATTAAACATCTAATCACTGATGTTTCATTTTTAAATCATTATAAAATTATTAATATATAAATGTTTGGGTTGATCCATTTTCAAATTAAATAATATTAGTTCTAGTGTGTATGTTAAGTATACCTTCCATCACTTCGTTATCATACTACACATTAGGATTAGTGATTAAATGATATTCCCCATTTTCATTATGATTTAGGGGATCTTAAATTTGATTACAAGATTTAACCTTCATATTTGGATGTGGGTTAGAATAGTTACCATAATCCTTTCATTTCAAACTTTATACTGTGGGCGGTTCATTCATTAGAGGTTTATCTCTATTTGAATCATTATATAAATTATTACCATCACGTGAGCATTGAATTTTATGATGAACTAACTTTAAATAGTTAAAACATTTACCAATTCTTTTAAGATAATTTCTTCAATATTTCCTTCCAAAGTTCAAGAATAAAGGAAATATTATACTCTTCCATCTATATTTTTTAGAATTTTATTTGAATTAAATATTTATTTTCTTGTCAAAACCATGATATTCATAGGTAACTCAAATATCTATTTCCAGCTTGATGACACATATAATGATTTATTAATACCTATAGAAGTATCTTATGGATAATTACCTTTATAGAATTGGTTTTAGTCCACTGAAAAATTGATAGACCATACATTCTTGTTCGATGATAATACCATAATCGTGCCTCACAAGTCAGGTAAAATTTTTCTTATAGGTACAAATGGATTCATATTCATCTAATTTATCTATTGAAATTACTTATCCATTTTTATATGATGAATATGAGTAAATAACTTATTGAAAAAATAAGATGTAAAACTTATCCCCCTACATGGAGTCAATTTCTTCCGGTTTCTTAATTTTAATGAAAACATTGCACTATTTACCTAGTTCTCCTTCTAAATTATTAACAACCAAAATAACTCATTCATGATCCGAGCACTAGAGAATAGAAAATAACCTTCCAATGGTATTGATCCATAGGTAAAAAACTAGTGTGTCAAAAAATCCACTAAAATAATGTGGGTACTGCCTCATGAAATTGTCAACAAAACATTTTTCCCCACATTTATATTTTTTATTATAAGCATAAGTAATAAAATTAGAACGTTTTTTAAGAATGTTGTTGATATTTTTAATTCTAACTCTCATTACTTTTGGTGCCTTAGGGAAAAATAATAATCACATTTTCTATCACATTTATCACTAACGCAACTTTTTCGGGTTCCATACATTGAATAAAACCAATAAGCATAATTTTATAAATAATAATCATAATTAAAAAACATATAATCATTAAAAATCATTTATAGGAAGTGTAAATCATATAACCTTATTTCATTCCACGAAACCCCTAGTTTTCCATGGCGCTTCAAGATCAATATATATTGAAATCCTTCATGGTAGATTATAAATAGAATTTTAATTAACTTAAGAATATCCATATGGGAGTGTCAAAATTGGTGTGCAGTAAGGGCACAGTCACCTTGCACTAGAAAAATTTCCAAGATATACTCATCTAACTCTTTTTGGGTCGTTACCCAGAGATGAATCTATTTCAAAATTGTGTCCCCTTATTGTATCTAGACAATGATATTTTTCTAAGAAACTCATGAACCGTTCCTTAATGTAAAAGTGACATTATATTGTACATAGTATTAACAGAGGGGTTTTTACTAAATTTTTGTCATCCTAGTTTCCAATGCTTAACTAATGCTTGCTCAGATACCAACTATAGTGACCCATACTTTTAATACATAAATATTACATTATTTATATTAATTTCACTTATATAACATAATGATCCATTATAATAAAATTTTCTATTTATAGTACCTTTGGAAATGTGGATAAATAAATATCTGGTTCATAAGTGAACCACATCATCTCCCACTATGTGACATGAAACTTTCTTCCTTCTTAGACATATCATACATAACACTTTTCTTCATGACGATGGGAAAATAAATCATAAGAAATGTTTAGCTCAGTTTCGCAATAAGTGTAATAAAGGGAGATATCAATGATCAATTATAATTAACAGGTGCAAAAGGGTATAATAATCTAAGTGTAAAATTTGAAAATGAGACACTTCATATGATAAATCATAATCTTGAGTCATGAAATAAATCATGACACCTTGTAAGGTATGAGTAAAAAATGAATCAAATACTAAGATCCATGAGAAAGTAACTTTGGAATAAGACATGTATTTGTGAAATAAATATAATAATTGAATCTCATTTCCATATATATCATGTATTATTCCAAATACTATCATATTTGATTGAGTTCAGTCCCTAAACTATCATATTAGTCATGGCTTACTCTCTAGACTATCATTGTAAAAAAAACATCCATAATGAACCAGGTTCACTCCCCATTACAGTCTTATTTATCTCATGATATATCCTTCTGTATGAAATAAATTTGAGGGATATATAATTTAAAGACAACCCATCACATAATGATACTCATATACAATTATTCCATAGGACAATAAATCATTCATAATATCATAACCTGGGAAAAGGAAACATATTTCATAAACATTTCATCATTTCATCATAGTATATCATGTGGAAAATAAAAAAGTTTCATATAATCATCCTTAAATCACCCTAAAAATAAACCATCAAATAAAAGAAAGGGGATGAAATCATTTTACCACAGCCCCATTAAATCATTAGCTGCATCAAAGGATGTCATCCTAGATAAGAATACCTTTAAAATACGTTTTTTATATTTCACGAGGAAGATGACCTCTTCATATTTAAATCAATTCATTAAAAAATAAAAAGAATCAAAATATTAAGGGAAATTTTTTTAAAAATATAGAGGGAAACATTTAATTTAATCTTTATATCATTGAATGTTTTTGAATGTAGGAAATCCCATTCGTGTCGTGTACGTTGAAATAAAGATTCCATTCACATTTCCAGTAAAAGGTCAAAAGTACCTCATTAAGAAAATGAGAACATGATTGCTTATTAATAATTTGATAAAAATTAAACCATCCATATATATTAATTTAATCAATCCTTTAACAACAGTGAAAAAATTCTGAAAAATATTATAAGAAAACATAGACATGTAAGAGAAATTATTTTCAATTGAAGAGAGAAATCAAGTCAATTTTCATTGAAAAAATCAATTAGACCTATGAAGTTATCAAATAGAGTAAAATGAAAGTAAAATAGGTATTCAAAATTAATAAAAAAGGATAATAGATATAATATATTATTGAGAGTTATATCTTTAAATCTCTTCATCAAAAACAAAATCATAAACAATCATGATAAATGATGATATTGTAATGTAAAACCCTTATCTAGAGTTCATGTTTCTCCAAAATCACATTAACCTCATATATAATAAATTTAAATTTGTAATTATTATATAAAATATTCATTTTAAAACTTATAATATCATATATGATCTAAATATTACATTAAAAGTTCCATTTAGAAATAATTCTTTATTAAACTCAGTATTTTTGGGTTTTAACTATTTTGTTTTTTATGTGTCTTGGTTAGTTAGTTATGATGCTTGTACATTTATCATGGTTCCATAATTTCCATAATTTTAATGATTATATAAATATTTCATATATTAATTATATTTAAATATATATAATCATTCATAAATGATATATATAGAAAAATTAATTGCATCGTTCATTGAGACGGAAGGCCATATGTACGCATGAACATTGTTTTTGATTTTTTAGGGATAGAATGAATGGAATGTAAAAAATAATTCATCATTTCAAAAGAATTATTATATAATATAAATCATACATATTCATCAAGTACATACTTATTACCATCCATGTATAAAAAAATGAAAAACAAATAACATAACTTTGTGGAGGTGGTAGTCCATACATACGCATGGACAACATTATTATTTTCCAACAGATTTGAAACAAAAAGGTATATCTGATATTGTTTATATAGAATCATAATTAAATCCAAATTATATTATATAAAAATTAAAACCATTACATAAAACATTCATTATATATGATGATAAAACATTAATTTTATCAAATTGTGGAGATGGTAAGTTGTGCATACGCCTGAGTGATACTTTTACTTCCCATTTATTGGTATAGAGGTTGGATAAAGGTAGTATCATTATAAAAATAAAATATAATTATTTTGAGTATACATAATTTAAAATTTTATGATAAATACCATAAATTTAGTAGAGGTAAAAGTAAAATTAAAAAATTTAAAGTGATTAGTTAATGTGATTACCTAATCTTGGAATAAACTCAATTTGGTCTCCCCTTAAGGATTATATGGTTGTTATTTTTAGAATACAAGAACCTATAAAATGTGTATTGGGAATTTAATTAGATATTTTTCCATGTTTCTGTTGAGATATAAGTCTTTATTTAGAGTAAATAAGAGACATTATTGGTTCCATTTTATAAGGGAAAGAGATGACACAAATGGAATCTCATAATGGATAAAAATACAATAAAGTCATTATTATGAGAAATGATTTTAGATGGACCTGAATTAGATTAATATAAAAATATGGTTAAAATTGAATCATATAATGAAATTTATATAGTTTTTTGTGTCATTTTAAACCTTATCTCCTTGATTAACACCTTCGTTAGTCAGTTATCACATCAATCATGATAGCAACTATTTCAATATTAACGCATTAAGATTTTCACCACAAAATTAAAATTGAATAATAAATAAACAATACTTGATATTTTGAACCATATTACATACACATCAAAAATGATAATTTTTTTAGGGATTTTAACTCATTTAATAAAATATTATTTGATATAAAATATCATTAATGAATATTTTGGAACTATTCATTTAATTCGACTTTAAAGGCACTAATTAAAAGACATGATTCTGATATTTTCTTTTGAAACATTACTATGATGTTATATTTATCTACAAAATTCTTAGAATAAAATATTTTACTTCAAATATATTACTTTTAATATTTTAATATCATTTATTTTGTATTAATATTAATTTAATGAATACTATGTCAAAGTTTCATTAGCATTTAATGAAATTATTAAATAATTAAATAAATATAATTAAATTAATATGATAATAAAATATTTATATTTATAATAAACATTAATAATTGAAATTATCCTCATTTAACGCCCATAAAAATATTTAAGATATATTTAATTATAGAGGGTGATATTTTCTAGCATTTATTATCTTAAATTAATATAAAGGTCTTATTCAAGGAAATATAGTACCAAGTGGCCTTAAATTTTATAATTATTTGAAAATTTATGAACATGACTTATATAATAGTACAAAGGATAATGATATATAAGTTTTGAATAGTTATATCAATGTTTTACCACTATTTGACTTGTTTTACCCTTATAAAGGTGATTTGTTTTCTTATGTTTTAAATTAATATTGAAAAAAGGGGAATATTTAGTAAAGGTTTCCCCTTACTTGCCAATATTGAATCCATTTTTCAATATTCAATTCAATATGTGGCATAAATTCAATTTAAAATAATCATACAAAATCTGGTGGAAAATTCTTTTTATAAAAATACTTTTTAATCATAATATTTCATTTAATCTTATTTCATGCCTATAAAAAACATAAGTTGAATCTTAAAAAAATTTATAAAGTATATAATATATAAATTTCATTAAAATCATCAATAAATAGTGATTAGTTTACATTATTAAGATAAAACCACATTACGTGCATAAAAATAGTTTTTCATAAAAAAATAACTCCACTTATTTTCAATTTATTGTTAATTCTATATCTAATTAATTTAAAAACAATGAATAAATTTATTTAATATTTAAACCATAAATTTTATCTCATTTATTTATTCCTGTTCAGTCCCACTAATCTAACTTCTACGCTAGAATTGCAACATTAAATAATTATTATTTAATCGTATATCGTAGTTCATTTAAACATAATTTTGCGTGAAAAGAATGATATAAAAAATAAAAAATAAACATATAACTATATAATAAAATCCAATTGTGGTATAGAGACAAAAATATGTGGAAGGGGTTTCATTTTATGTTATTTCTTTGTGGTAATTCAATCATAGGTAGTAGCAGTAGTGTGATCCATTCATTAATCAATATATGGGAGACAAGGAAGGAACAAAATTCTTTAGTGATACTCCTCATTATCAATGTGTAGAGAATGGATTTATAGTTCTATTTCTTTATGGTCAGACAGTTCATAGATCATGTGATTTCTTGTTGTATATATTTAAGTTTCTAGTATGTGGAATTTTGGATGCCTTATGAGGTATCGTACACTTGTTTGCTACATGGATACTTGTTTTGTTTAACCCAATATCTATGAAATCCTTCATAACACCTTCCATAGTCTATACATTAGGACATGGGATGCAGAGTCTTCCAGTTACCTTATCATCTAACACTTCATTTTCTATAAAAAAATTAATATGATGTTTGTGGATACTATGAGTTTAATATGGGCCAACACCTCTATTTAAGATAGTTCCTATATTTGTGGATGCATCCATATGATATAATAATCACCATGCATTGATCATATTTAGTGCATGATATCATGTATTTGTTTTATAAAAGAATGTTTTTTATGATTTGGAAATAGTATAATTCATTTTCATGACAGTTTGATACCCTTGAGTAAGTCCGATAATTATTTTTCCTTATATTCATTAATGGATGATTAAATGTTGAGTTATTCATATGATCAGTTAGTGGTGTTTCTGTGGGTGTTGGGAGAGTACCATAATTTAATTCTATAGTGGGAATTAGAATTAACCCCCCGAGGGGAGATATATTTTTTGTTATAGCCTCAATAAGGTGATTCTTTAATCACGATTATATATATAATATAGTTCCTTTTGAGTTTTTGTTGTATTAGGTATAGATAGTATAACAACCCAACTCTTTTTTACACACTTAAATATGGTTTATTATTTAAAATTTCACTTAATACAACTCTAAAGATCAAGAGGTCTAGTGTATTGGGAGATTATGAACATTACATGAAAACATAAGACATAAATTATAACATCTTTATTGAAAACTTCTTTTACATGTGCACATCATTCCTTCATACTTAGCATTGCAGGGATAACCTGAAAAAAATACATAAGACAAGGGTGATCTATAAAGCCCATAAAGGTAGTAAATAAGTCATAACATGAAGAATACAATACATTTTATTAAATAGTCATATCAATGGATCATAGAAGAAATATGAACATAAATGCATGATAAAGTATGACTATCATAACATGGAAATGTGAAAAAAGCATTAAACATGATATTAGCATGAGCCAAGGCTCCTTTCACATGGAGCATGTGAAATCATCATTTCAATAGAATTATCATTATTAAACCCTAATTTCACAAGAATAATCATGATTAAACCCTCATTTCACATGGGGTATTACGATACTATTCTTTACCCAATGCATTGAAGGGTTATCAGGGTGCACCCTTCTTAAACATTTCATTTCATGCATAAGTTTGCCACATAGATCTCAAAACATGGATTCAGTAAACATCATAATTTATTCCATGAATAAGAGATATAGAATACATAAATATAAGTCTTCATTCACTAATTACATGTTTTTAATAGTGAATAGCCGTAATATAAAAATCGGTATAGTATTTACTTAGACGATGGTTTCATCATGGACATTTTGGTGTAACTTCGGTAGCATAACGACGTCAAATAGAAATCATAAAATGGGTTGATGAGAGATAAAGGGGTCTCATTCATATATACCTGAAATGGAATGAAAGGGGTTTATGGAATATAATATCCCAAAATATTTAATGGAATTTGTATTCCTAATATAAAAGAATTTCTTTAATATAAATGAGGAGAGAGAAGTTCTTTATGGAATTTCAACATGGTAACAAGTGTAAATGGGAGGAATTAATGAGATATAAATGTTTATATCATCATTAAAACATAATTAGGTAAGTAAAGGGAAGTATATAAATCAAACCCCAACATTTTTAAATGAAAATAAAATGGAATAACAATATATGGAAACTTGGCCATAAATAATAAAAGAAGGAATGTGAGGATCCCTTACTTGGAAATGTGACCCCAAAGTCTTAGGATAGGCTTATTGGGAGATTTATGTTCCTTATGAGGATTATATATGTAGGATTTCATAGTTTGTTTGAGATCCAAATGGATTGAGCGAAGAGGAATGAGAGATTGAGTGGGTTTATATAGGAAAGGAAAGATAATTCTTTATTATTTAGGTTTTGGACACTACACATTAAACTAAAAAAAACATACCATGGTTTTTTCCCATTGTTTATTAAAAAGGGGATTGAAAAATATTATTTTATATGGTCAATGGACGAACATATTAAAATATATGTCTTGCTTATGTGCAGATGAGTCACACTCTCCAAGAAATCATTTTAAAAATATAAAATATTTTACATGTTTTGTAAGGTCCACTAAAGCACCCTAAAATTAACCAAAAAAATCTAAAATAACTTTATTTTAAAGTGAAAAAAATTATTTTCTGAATAAACCATTTATTTTATTTTATTACATCATTATTGTGTCATTATGATGCCATAAAACTGTTATATGATTAAATGGTATTTAATTTTTATCCAAACATTCGACTGTCTCAGAAAATTATGAAAAATTCACAGTTATATAATTTAGACATGCTGAATCTAAAATTAATATTCACTTTACCAAAATAATTTTTAAAAATTTTTAATTTTTACTTTTAAAATAAAAAGAAACATTTTTTTGAAAATTCATGGGTTTTGATAATAACAGATTTCAAACCATAATAAAAAATTGTAATTGTATATAGATTGTTTGGTAATTTATATTCAATTAAAACTAATTTGGTAATAATATCTTATTAAAATATTATTTAATTAAAATATACATTAATTCATAAAAATATATTTATTAATTGAATAATAAATCGAAATACTATTTGTGATTTAAAACCCATTTACAAAGTAACAATAATAAAATGAATGTATATTCATTATGTAAAAATAATTCAAATAATCATAGTGCTAGGTTCTTATTACATAACCCGTTATAACCCCGACATAATACCTAAGGGTAAGTTGTGCGATGGTGACAGACTCTTAGGGCGGCTCAGATAACATCACATGGGTCGTAATCTCTATTATCTTCCATATCTCTCTTAGGAAGTTCTATTCAACATTAACTTGTTGAAGCTTGGTTTGGGCTTGGTCAAGAGTGACTCCCAGTGACACTACCTCCTTTATAAGATCCAAAAAACGGGTTTCGTATGGAGAAATTATATTGGATGAGGCCTTCGCTTCCTTTTTCTAAGTAAATTGGATTTTTTAAATCCATATATTTATACTAATCATGTGATCAATATTCAATATCTATATTAGCAATGGTAAAAATTTATAATGGTATTTTAAAATACAAAAACATAAAACCAAGGAATTTTTTATGTTTTATATAACCATTTTACATAATAAAAATTTTAATTAGATCAAGAGGAATTTTCATTAATAAAATTTTGGGTCATTACAATCTTCCAACCCTAAGAAATTTCACCCAAGAAATTTCATTTTCCCTCACTAAAACTGATGAGGGTTACGCTACTTCACCACTTCCTCTAATTCCCACATTTCCTCTTCAAACATGTGGTTTCACCACAACATCTTGATGAGGGGCATTGTATTATTTCATAGAAATTTTTCCTTACCATCTAGGTGTTCTCCAGCTTCACTTCATAAGAGAGGACATTCTACAATGGTACCACATATGGATTGAGTAATGCGATTGTTCAGGTATGTAATTCCTCAAGGGTGATACATGGAATACATCATGTACATGAGATTGGTTTGGTGGGATTTCTAGTCTATAGGCCACTTCTATAATGCGATCAATGATCTCAAAAGGGCTGATGTATCTTGGACTTAGATTTCCCTTCATCCAAAATCTCATAACTCTTTCTCATGGTGATACGCAGAGGAATACCATGTCTCAAATATAAAATTATAGGTATCGTCAATGATTATTAGTATAGATCTTTTTCTACTTTCAGTAGATTTAATGTGCCGGTGGATGGTCTTAACATTCTCCATCATTTCTTCGACCATTTCAGGACCTAGGAGTTTTCACTCCCCAACATCATCCCAACATGCCATTGTTCTACACCTCTTCCCATAAAAGGGTTCATTAGGATCCATTTGGATTATTCAATGGAAACTTTTATTTTAAGTGAACTCAACTAGGGGAAGATATTGATCACATCCACCTTTGAAGTCTATTTAGCATGATCTCAACATGTCCTCAAGTTTTTGGATATTCCAATCAGATTTTCCATTAGTTTGATAATGATAATCTGTAATGAAGTTCATATCAGTATTCAAATTATGTTGGAGACTCTTCAAGAACATTGAGGTGAATCTTGGATCACGATCAAATACAATAGATAGTGTTACTCCATGAAGCTTTACCACTTCACTAATGAATATCCCTGAATGTTGATCCAATGATAAATCCTCTCAAATTGTAAGGAAGTGTGCAGTCTGGGTAAGCCAATCCATAATAACACATAAAAAATTTGTTTCATTTGGATTTCTTCAGATGTCTGGTAACAAAGTCCATAGTGATGATCTCCCATTTCCACATTGATATGGTTACTTTTTTCATCATACCCTTAGATTTCTGCCTCTCAGCCTTCACTTACTGACATCCCAAGAACATTTATGTATACACAGTAATATCCTTCTCCATTTTATCCCACAAATAATTCTCTCGTATATCTTGATACATCTTTCTGTTTCCTGGGTGAATAGAGAAATTTGAACTATGTGCATCATCCAAAAGTTATTTCTTTAACTCAGGATTTTAGGAACACATAGTATTTACCCAAATATCACAATTCCTTCTTCATTAACATTGAACTCTGAGGATTTCCCTTTTCTAATATTTCCACTTTCTTCTAACATCTTACATAATCCTTTTGAGCATCCTTTAACCTTTACAAAATAGAATGTTGTGAAATCATTTGTGAAATGATGGATGATTTTCCCTTATTTATGATTCCCATGTCCATATTCATCAAATATAAGAATATTGAATCCTTTTCAATTATCATCGATGAAAGATTTGTTGGATCCTTTCTACTTAGACCATCTTCCACCATTTTCACTTTCCCTGGATGGAAGTGAGTTGATTTGTCATAGTCTTTGATCAAGTCTAACCATATTTGTTGGTTCATATTATGATCATTTATGATTGAATATATAATTGAGGATTTTTTGATCCTTATATATTTCACACTTCTACCCTGATAGTTAATGTCACCAAAATTTTAAAGAGAATATTAATAAAGCCAACTCTAGATCAAGTGCTGGATAATCATCCTCATGATCATTCAATTTTAATGAATCCAAGGCAATAACATTGTCAATTTTCATCAAAAAACATCCCAAGACCTTCTTTGAAGCATCATTGAATAACCTAAAATGTTTCCCACTTGTGGGTAGTGTGAGTACGATTTAAGTGATAAGACTCTTTTTAAACTCCATGAATATCTCTTCACAATAATCACTACAATAAAATTTCAATCTCTTCTAAGTTATCTTGGCAAGAGGGTTTGAAAATCCTAAGAAATTTCTCACAAATCAGTGATAATATCTAGTTAACCCAAGGAAGCTACAAATATCTGTCACAGATGTTGGTCTCAGACATCCCTTAATTTCATTTGTCTTGGTGGTATCTAAAGATATCCCATTGCTTGTGATGATATGAAAAAATAATGAGACCTCCTTTAACCATAACTCACACATCATGTACTTCACATATATATTCTCTTTTAGCAAGGTATCTAGTATAGTTATTAGATGCTCCTTGGGATCCTCCTTGGTTTTGGAGTATATTATAATATCATCTATAAAGACTACCAACAATTTGACTAGGTAATCTCTAAATACTCTATTCATCAGGTCAATGAAGATTACATGAGAATTAGTGTGTCTTAAAGGCCTTACTATGAATTTATAGTGCTCGTACCTTGTAGGAAAAGAAATCTTTGGGATATCCTCCTTCATCACACTTACTTGGTAATATCTCAACAGAAGATCCACCTTGGAGAAGTATTATGCTACACGTAGATGATCTAACAAGTCATAAATTCATGGTAGAGGATACGTGTTATTTATCATGACTTTTTTGAGCTCACGATAATCAATAAAAAGGTGCATTGAAATATCCTTCTTCGTGACTAAGAGGACTATTGCACCCCATGGTGAAGCACTTGGGAATATAAACCCTTTATCCAGATTCTCCTATAGTTTTTTCATTAACTCCTCAAGCTCCACAATAGACATTTTACATGGATTCATGGATATTGGAAACGCCATAGGTATAATATCAGTCGATAATTGAACATCTCTTATTGGAGGAAGACTAGGCAATTACTGGGGTAACACTTCAGCGAATTCCCTCAGAATATGCATGTCTTCAAGGATGGCTACTTCCTTAGAACTAATCATTTGATAAAGACTCGAATGCCCATAGAGAAGTCATATACATGCATGGGATGATGGTTGTAAAGAATATTCATCCTCTTTCTTACACTGGTAAAGAATCAGGGGTCGATTCTCTATTTGGAGAGTGATTTCCCTCTCACGGGAATTTTTGTTGTCTCTATATAGGGAAAGCCAATCCATTACAAGAATTATATCAAATTCCAAAAGAGGGAGTATGATAAGGTTTTCCTGAAAGTTCAATCCAAAAATTGTGATAGAAGATGAGTTATATTCATGGGATGAAATATTTCCCCATTTTCTGTTCTCACTGACATCTATACTTTCATGATTTGTGGTGGTTTTGGGAGTGTTCAAATAAAAATTTGGGATATAAAAGAATGTTTAGAAATAGAATCAAAAAAGAACATTCACTATCCTTCAATGAATAACTAGCATACTTTTACACAATTATTTTTCAGGGTTCACTTCGGTGGTAGTGATGGAAAACACTCACACTTTACTCCTTGTAGGTTTCTGGTTTCCACAAAGAACCCTTGGCTTAGGGAATTGGATTGAAAAGTTCCCTGGTTCATTGTAGCTAAAGCCAAAAACATAGCATTGTGGGTTAAGCGGAGGGTTACTTTCCATTATTTCATTAGAGGGATTTTATTATCAACCATTAATTTTCAGGTGCCCTTATCTTCCACACCTAAAGAATTTTCTTATCCCATTCAGGAAATTTCTAGGGTGATTCTTTCTAAACCGTTGGCCTATGGGGTGCTGAAATTTCATAGCACTATTGGATTTATCCAACGGACCACCAAAATTAAGGTCCACTTTCAACTTATTGTCCCCATGATACCCCTAAGATTTTATTTTCTCCATTTCAACTTTGAGGACACATCGGACAATTGTCTCATAGATATTGAAGTCATGGATCGCTAGGGCTTTCTGTAGGCTAGGTTTTAGCCCAGTAATGAAGTGGTTAACATTGAATTTGGGGGTAACGAAAAATCCAGAGGCATATCATGAAATCCTTGTAATGTTTCCAAGTACTATCTAATGGATTCATTTTTTTCTACATGAGGTCAAGTAATTACCTTTAAATCTTAAGTCAGAGGGTGTGCAAAAAATATTTATTGAGAAACATTTTTTTCAAATCCTTTCATTCCAACGCCTCGATCTCTTCCTTGGGCTACATATTTTTTTTTCAATGCCCACCATGGATCATCTTCACTCTCCATGTGATAACAAACAAGAAGAACCTTATCTTGTTAAAAACATTTAATGATGGAGAAGATCTTCCCAATTGATTTGTTCCATTGTTCGACAACTGAGGGATTTGATGATCCATTTAAAGATGGAGGCATTTGTCTCATGAAGCTCTTGATTGTGGATTATTCATTCATAGTGGGGTTGTAAAATCCTAATGACCCATGTTTATATTAAAAACATGAGTTAAATGAGAGATTATCATGAGAGAATTTGTGATTCCCTCTCCCATGTAATTGGGAATCTCATTACAACAACCATCACATTGATTATGACATCAGTTGTTCACCTGAGTCCTCCTATTACTGACCATTGGCTGGAATAAAAGGTAAGTTATGGGTAACATATAAAGGGGAATCAAAATAAAAAAAAGAGATAACATAAAAATTAATTTTATTTCCTTAACTTATGAATTTAGAGGTTTTAATCTATGTTATAAAAAATCAACCTCCAAACATATATTATTAGTGGAGATTTTATTACTTTAATAATGCTTTATACTATGCTTATGAATTTAGAAAATAATATCTCCTAGGAATGTCGAACCAAGAGTGAAGCAAGGCTCATTGTCGTGCACCAGTTCCAGTTCGAGTGTAGCTCAAAGCGGTGTTTTCAGGTTATAACCCTAGATACATCTGTTCCAAATCAACCTCTATTTTTTCATATCCAGATAGAGATGTATTTCCTTGATAAACCACTTACTCTATACTCACCAAAATTTAGTGATGTTTTTACTATACTTAGACTTATCCCTAAAGCTTTCACTAGGGTTTTCTAATCCTAAACCCAAAAATAACTAACCATATCCTCTGATACTAACTACAAAAACCCTAGTCTTTATTATACACTTAAACATGATTTATTACATAAAATTTCGCTTAAGAAAACTCTGCGGAAATTTATGTATAATGTCTTGGAAAATTAGGAAAATTATATAAAATCATAACACATAAAATACATAATCTTTATTGCAAACTTCTTTTACATGAACAGAACATTTCTTCATAACTATTATTGCATGGGATAACTTGAGGACAAACATAAGAGACGGGTGAGCTATAAAGCTCAGTAAGGGAGTAAACAAGAAATAAAATGAAGAATACAATATATGTTAAGAAATAGGAATATCAATGGATCATCGGAGAAACATGAACATAAAGGCATGAGATAGCTTGGTTATCATAACATAGAAATGTGGTAACAACATTTTACATGATATTAGCATGATCCAAGGCTCATTGCACATGGAGCATTGGTAAAACCTCATTTCACTTGAATTAGCATGAGTAAACCCTAATTTCACTTTAATTATCAGGAATAATCCCTCGTTGCACATGGCTTATCATTATAGTATTCTTTACCAAATGCATTAGAGTTCTATCCGGGTTTACCTTTCATAATCATTTCATTTCAGGAATAAGTGTGCCACATAGATTATACAATATGGATTTACGAAACCTCATAATTTATTCCACGAATAAGATATGTAGAATAAATAAATTTAAATATTTAATCAACAAGTACATTTGAAAAAAGGGGAATACCCTTGATAGGGAAATGATTATGGTATTCACTTACATGATGATTTTGGCAAGGAAATTTTCGTTTAACTTTGGACCTATAATGACGTCAAATAAAAATCATAAAATGGGTTTATGAGACTCAAAGGGGTATCTAATCATTTATAAATGAAATTGATTGTAAGGGGGTCATGGAATATAATATCCCCACATATTTAATGGAATTTATATGCATAATATAAAAAACATTCTTGAATGTAAATGAGGAGTGATAAATCCCTTACGAAATTATAATAGGGTAACAGGTATACATGGGAGGCATTATGAGAGATAAAATGGTATCTCATAATAAAAACATAAAGGGGAAGTACAGTGGAGGTTTTAAATCATACCCCAACATTTTTAATTGAAAATAAAACGACATAACAATATAAGGAAAGATGGACATAAATAAGGAAGGAAAGTGAGCATCCCTTACTTGGAAGTGTGATCCCTAAGGCTTGGGAGAGGCATGAGAGAGGCTTCTTGGGAGCTTTAGGTGACTTGAAAGGATTATAGATAGAGGATGTGAGAGTTTCGTAGAGCTCCAAATGGTTTTAGTGAAGAGGAATTGCATATTTAGTGGGTATATATAGTAATGGAGAGGGAATACTTTATTATTTAGGTTTTTGACACTACACATTAAACTAATCAAAAACACAAACCATCCCATGGTTTTTTCCATGAGTTTTTCCCAAAGGGGAGTGGAAAAGATTATTTTATATAGAAAACGGACGAAATTATTAAAATATTAAGCTATATTATGTGTTGTTAAGTCACACACTCAAGGAAATCATTTTAAATAGATAAAATATTTTATATGTTTTGGAGGGTCCACTAAAGAACCATAAAATTAACAAAAAAATATAAAATAACATTATTTTATAAGTAAGACATATATTAGATGGATAAACAGTTTATATTATTTTATTACATCACTATTGGGTAATTATGATGCTATGAAACACATTATATATTTAAATGGTATTTAATTTTACCCAGAAATTCGGTTGTCGCGGAAAATTATGAAAAATTCACCGTTAGATAATTTCAACATTTTGAAAAAATAAAATTTTCATTTTATATAAATAATTTTAAATATGTTATTTTTTTATTTTAAAATAAAAACATACATTTGTCAAAAATCCATGGGTTTTGATTAAAAAAACTGTCAAACCATAATAGAAATTTCAATTGTTTAAGAATTGTCCGATCATTTATATTTAATAAAAATTAATATAGTAATAATATTTTATTAAATTATTATATAATTAAAAAATCATCAATTCATAAAAATATAATTCTGAATTGAATATTAACTAAAAATACTATTTTTGAATTAAACCGCATTTACATAGTAATAATAACAAATGAATGTATATTCTTTATACAAAAATAATGCAGATTAACATAATGTTATAGTCTTGTTACATAACCTCTTATTAGACCTGCATAAGACCTAAAGGTAAGGTGTGTGATGGTGACATAATGTTTGGGTGGCTCGGATAACATCTCTCCGATGGTAATCTCTATTAACATCCACTTCTCCCGTAGGAGGTATTGTTCAAGCTTAACGTGTTGACGCCGGGTTAGGTCTTGGTCAGTAGCGAAGAATAGTGATTCTACCTCCAATACAATCTCCAAAAAATGGGCTTCCTATGGAGAAATTATACTAGATGAGGTCATTCCTTCCTTTTTCTGAGTAAATTGGATTTATTAAATCCCAATATTTATAATAATCATGTGATCACCATTCAACGACTATATTTTCAATGGTAACAATTCTTAATGGTATTTTAAAATCCAAAAACCCAAAACCAAAAGAGTTCATATTATTTTTATAAACATTTACATAATAAGATATCTAATAATATTAATTGAAAATTTCATTAATAAAAGTTTGGATTGTTACATATAGATGATATTTTCTAATAATTTTTGTTCAGCTCAGAATGTCACCTAGGGTGGATCAGTTTTGTTCATAATGAATGTTGATAATAGCCTGTTTTTATGTGTCAATTATCAATTCTTGAATTGTATTATAGATATGAAATTCTATCATTTTCTATGCATTGATGACTTATTCGATAAGTTAAAGGCATTTATTTTATTATTTAAGGTCATAATATAATCACTATATCATTAGATGCATGTATAGGATGAGGATATTAGTAAAATAGAATTATAAAGTCATTATGGACATTATGATTTCTTTTTAAAGCCATTGGGTGTGAAAAGTATCTAGATGTGTTCATTAGTTCGATGAACGCAGTGTTCTGGGAGTTCATTTTTCAGCTAATGGTTGTTTTCATCGATGATATCCTTGGATACTTCTAATCTATAGATAAGCACATAGAGCATATTTTTTTATTTTTTTGGAGTTCTTAATCATTATAATCTATTCAAGAAGATATAAATTTTGATTTATAGTATTATTAAGTTTAATTCTTGTGGAAATTCATGTACCAACATAGTGTAGTCATGGATTCTATAATGATCAATGCATTCATTTCCTGGGTAACACAAAATATGGTTATAGATGTGTAATGTTTCCATGGACTTCAAAACAACTATAAGTGGTTCGTTCCAAAATTATATGAGATTGTGAATCCTCTAAAATACATAAACAAAAATTATTATGAATTTTTATTAATTTAATAGTATTAGTTTACTTTTGAGTACCTAAAGGAGGAACTATTTATCATTTCTTTTCTTCATTTTTCATTAGAGGGAATTTAGTTTTATGTTTTCGATATTTTTATAATTCTCGTATTAGGTAGCAATAAAATTTGTCATAGATTATATTTTTTCTAGATATCTTCGTAGTTATTACCCCACGAGAATAATTACACCACTAATGTTCTTTAGTTTGTAGTAGTTGTTTTTTCCTTGATGTTTTTGTGACAATCCCTCATCGATGAGAATTTGATTATTTTCACTACTCACAAGTGCATGATGTATGAATTCTCCCATTGTGGCCTGAACATGAAAAAATGATGTTGGATGAAATTATTATAAGACTATGACTTTAATACTTCATATAAATTGATAAAGTGTAATGTTTTAGATGACATACGAAGTAGAATGTCGTCCTGTGATACTGTGTAAGAGTCGTATATTCATGGAGTTTAATAGAATAGATCTTTAATATGAATATTTATATGAATAAGTTTTGTATAAAAGTATTCATTTTTATATAATGGTGATGTCTTCCTTGGTGAGGTAGGTGGAGTCTATTCTAGAAGATTATGAGGGAGATCTCTAATGAGAATGAGTGGTCTATGGTGATTCCCATGATGGTTGGTCTAAGGATGATCAGCCACAAATTTTTTCCCTATGGGGGATTTTATTCCTTTTTATGAGTAAGGTGATTCTCTATGAGTTCCAAATTTCATCCTTAACAATACATCCTGGTGTGAAAAAGACATACATTTCATTGGGAGTTCGGTTTTGGTACCTATGTCTGAAGCATTTAGTTGCCGAGTTTGAGTCTCTATATTTAGTCTTCTAGAAAGTGAAGGAAATACACTATGCTCTCTATGGATTTATTCATCCATTATATGTTCCTAAATTGATGTCCGAGAAAATTTTGATAGTCATCGTAACTGTTATGCCTAAATCCTAGGGTGGTTGTGATGTTATTTTGGTGACACAAGACTATTTGATGAAATCATCCCATATCTTAGTGATTAATAATTCGAGATCATTATAGGTTTGTTGAGGAAATATCTGAATGAGTGGGGAGACTCCATAGAGATTCAGGGATCATCATCTATAGTAATTTCCCTAATTTTACCTCTTTAGTATGGAGAGACCTCCGGTAGGATTTTGGATCTCATTTTTTACTTAATACTTCATATAATACATATATGAATGATTAAATATAGTGGATTATCCAAGAACTTGAAAAAATTTTGTAGTATTATGTAATGGATTTTATAGGTTCATGGATGAGGCACCTACCTACGGTCAAGTATTCTTATAATATTAAATTTCACTCCACCATTGGTATAGAACCATCAAACGATATATTGGCCCAACCATTCCATTCTCTTTTGTGACGAACTAGGGTCATAGAGTCAAAAATATATATCCAGAACTAGCATAGAGAATGATCATGGTGGTTTATATTATTTTGGAGATAATTAATGAATAATAGGATTATAATATGTATTATTAAAACCATAAAATGCCATCTCCTTATTTCAATAATGGAAATTATGTGGTCATAAAGGTAAATAATTTTAATGTCCATAAATGTATGATTCATGAGTGTAAGCTTTAACCTTGGATTATTGGGTCTTTCAAGGTATTTCCTTATGTTGGAGCCATTATATATCATATATCACTTCCCTAGTAAATCACATGGATTTTAGATGTATTTCATATGTCACAACATTGGTTATATATTCATAATGATTGTCTCATAATCTATTTGGGTGAGATTGGCATTTATCATGATGGGACCCTCAAAAGTAGCCAATGGATATCCGGTATCTCTAGGAGAAGGATTTTTTATGTTTGGTTATTACCTTAGTTCATGACTTATGGAAAAATGGTGGCATGGAGTAGAATAAATGGGATCATTAGTTAAATATACATCACCGATATATCAGGTTTCTACCTTCTTAGATCATATTTTTTATCAGTGTTTTGTTAATGTTGACATTATTATATCTTACCATATGGATCTATCATCCATGATTCTATGCTTATAGATTTTCCCATGATTGAGAGGTTTCTCCCCAAAAGGATACTTTTTAGGGATGTGTGGATTGTTTATACATGTGGGATGATTCATCTTTAAGTGAATGTAAGATGGAATCTTTCTCTTGGTTGATGACGTTATTTGGTTATCTTTTTCTCCATTCCATGAAAGTATATGTTATTCTAGAAGTGAGATCCCTAAGAGTTATCTCAAATGAAATAATTCAAACAATGTTTTCATTTTCTATATGGGTTTGATTTTAATTCTAATGGATGAAATTTTTTTAAGAGGAATATAATGTAGTGCCTTGGTTCCTAAAAACATTTACTTTGTGCTTATCCTAGGCCTCAAGTTTCTAATAGGGTGTCTGGGGTCTTATTTTCCATTAAATTTCCATGTTTTTTCTTGGTCTAATTGTGGAAGATTTATCTAGTGGTAACTGATTGGATAATGGTTGTAGATTTTTCTAACAATATCAAATTGAGTAATAGAAGTTGATTTTTCAAACAGTAAAAGACTAAGTAATAGTATCATGTTGGTCTAATGGTATAATATTGTTCTAACAACAATAGATTGTCTAATATTAATAGATTTATTTAATGGACAAATATTTTCTAGCAGTAGTAGATTGGTCTAACTTAAGAATATTATATAACACTTTTAGTTTTTTCTAATATTAGTATATTAGGTAATGGTATTATAATAGTAAAATTGTATAAGATTGGGTAATGGTAGTATATTGGTCTAATAGAATTATATTCTAGTTTTTTTCAATATTTTTATTTTTCTCCAGAATATAATAATTTTAACATTTAAAAATGGTTTTAAAACCATAAATAAGGGAAATTAAAGGATTTTCAACTGGTATATTTTCCACTATTAAAACATAAAATACTAAATCATTTAATAGAGTACTTCCAAATTAATTGAATGAGATTTATATTAATGTTTAATTAATGTATTACCTTATAGAAATAATTATGGCCACATATCCATAACTATATAATGAATAAATTTTATTTATTTAAATCGTTTATTTCGTTCACAGATTCATGATGAACCATCCATTATTCTTTACCCATGAGGAGTGGTATGAATCCTCTGAGGGAATCATTTTTTATACTTTATGGGTGTTTTAGCAGTTTGGTTCACAGTTATTTTTTAATAGATGAAATATTATTCTACGGTAGAATATATTTAATTATCATTTTTCTATTACACTACAATATTTAAAAGGTTTTTAAACCCTTAACTTCGAAATATTGAGGGTTTTTAAAACCTTATCTTCAAAATTTCCTGGCGGCGACATCAACATCTCTTACTCTCTTTTTAGTGGAATGTGTTTGGAATATTCTTTTACTAGTTGGGTATTAGTTTATTAATTTTTTATGAGAAATCATAAAGTTATAATTATTTATCTATATTGTTGATAGTGGGATTAACATTAATAAAAATCTAAATAAGGTAAAAAAATAATTTTTTCTGGTTATATTGATCTCATGTATTTTCACCATGATAATGCTTTTCCACTATTTTTTCTTGATCTTGTTAAATCAATGTTTATGTTCGGTTTTATCAGTTTTTTATTCTTATAAACCATATAATGAATGTAAATATTGTAAATTTTTTTGGATGAATAATTAAATAAGTATGTTTAAATAGAAAATCTCTTCCTTAAAAGTAAATGTAAATAAAATTGGTGATTGATTAATGATTAAATGATATCATTATTACTTATTATTTGATTAAGTACGAAATTATTCCTGAAATTATTTTTAAATAATTCAATGATTTTAGTAGTTAATTGTATAGGATTAATTTTATTCTAACATGAAAAATGAATTTGTTTATTCAAGATGTAAATGAACTTGTAGTTTGATAAATATAAATGTTTGGGTCTGAGAAATATTGTTTGTTTGTGAAGGATGAAAGCCTCATTCTTGGGGAATAGACAACATGTTGACTATGTTTGTTATTTCTTATTTCCTTATGTTATTTCCTTATATATGGGCCTTAAAATGTGACATTATATGAACATGCAGGGATGATAATTGGAGAGATAAGGGTGGGGATGGTTGGGTTTGGGGAAGTATTTAGTGCAAGAGATAGCAAGATGCATGGTGGGATTCTTGGTGTTGTTGATTATGGAACCAAAACATATGAAACGTTTCTATTATGTGATTACCCATTATTGTCTGAAATCTTGAATTAATTTCTTTTAATTAATCTACGTTAATGTTTGGATGGTCGAGTTATTTCAACTTCTATACATTTACTTCTAATTAAATAATTGGTTGTTATTTTTTTATGCATATATGGTAACCTATGGAGAGTCCTAATGTACCTGAAATAATAGAATGATAATAAATAGTAAAAATTTTAACTCAATGGGTTAGTTATTGAATGGAATTATAAATAATTAATCAATATAAACCATTGATTTGGTTCAGTTATTTTTCAAGGTATTCAAATCAGCTTGTAATTAACATAATAAGAAATATTTTATGGAGATAATTAATTAAATAATGTTCCTTGAAATATTGTGTGATTATTGATTTTTTAGTCCTTAGTGGTGGTAGTTAGGAGTCTAATTGATGATAGATGAATTTTATCCAAGGACTTGGTAGTTTCCAATAGTATGGTTTTTGAGCTAATTTATTCTTATAATTTATGTTTTTTCAAACTCTACCACACCCATGTATGTAGGGAGACTAACTCCTAATTAACACAAGGAGGGTGTTTCCCCCAATATATAGTTTGATGAGGAATAGATGGATTACTACCTTCTCTCTCCCCACTCTCTTCTTATTATAGTATTTTGGACTACAAAACACAGTTGTTACCTTTTCCTTATATGTGTATAGAATGATTTGATTGATTATGGTAATTTTAACCATATGTGTCTCTAGATATAATATCCTATTGATTATTATATGTATGATGTGTATGGGTTGTGAATGCATAAGGTATTATACATGACATTTGGATTTTGGTGCCTCAAAGAAATTACTCTATTACTATTTGGATATTCATATGTGAGGATTAAATGTTGTGATGCATGGGGTTCATGACATTATACAAAATCAGAAATTTCTTTGGGCGAGCTTATTTTTTTTAGAGAGATGACCCAAGACATGCGACATTAGGGCACAATGAAAAACCAGTGGGAAAGTAGTAGGTGGTACCAAACATGATATATGATGGATATTAAATGACTACATGTAGGTGATAATGGGTGAGAAATAGATACAGATATGCTGGTGACTTATCACACCTAATTAGGATATGAGTCAGCTTCACTTTTTGTTCATGGTCCTTCAGTGTACTTTCATTATCTATTACATGAGACACTTTAGGGAGGATCCTACTAATTATACCTATTATGATCACCCTATTAATATATAAACACTTTATTTGGAAATTATTATTTGTTTAGTGATATGTATGGACACTACTATCTCATGGAGTTTTTTAGGAGTTGTTTTGGATTTGAGGTCACTATTGAGGATTTACTTTTGGAACACGTATTTTTCATTAATTTTTTTAGTATATACAAAATTATATGCTTGTACTTGGGATTATTTATTTTTAATTATAATTAGTTTAATGGTGGTTTTATCTTCCTCTTGTTCCTCATGTTCAATGAGAGGGTAATGTCTCTCATTTATGTGTATGGTATACCCTTGGTGCTTATCAGTAACTCATGGCTTATTTAAAGGTGGTTATCAAGAACCATTGTCTCCCTTGTCTCATTTTTAGCCCTGATGGTGTATCTTATGGAGGTGGGAGTCATGAAAAGAACTCTATGACGATAATAAATTTAAAATTCCTACCTTTATAAGATAAATTATTTGTGTGATTTAATATTCAAAAGGTTTTTTTTCTTTAAAGGAAGTTTTCATTATATTTTGTTTTTTAATTTTAAAATCTAAAAAAATAAAAATTTTGAAAAATAAATTTGATATAGTAATAATGTTTTTATAATTCGTCATATGAAATTTTTTTTTTGGAAAAATAATTCTAAAAAGGTTTGTTTTTCATGAAAAACACGGTTTTTATGAAACATATAATTTTTAGGACATTATAATTACATAAGAATGAAATATAATATCACAAAACCATTTATATGATAAAATGTTAATATAAGGAATTATATTATGAATTTTAAAATATTTTTTTAACATATAAAACCTATGGAAATTTTTTAGAAATAATTTAAAATGTAAACTTAATAAAAAAATTGTTTTCATTATTTCTATGAATCAAGTATTTTGTAGGTTAGACTAGAATTTGATTTCTATGAAATCCAGAACAATTTAAAAAAATTCATAATAAATAATTGTATTTCATTTAAATATGTAATAGATATAATTTTATCTAATAAATAATTTTAATCCATGAAATTTTTATTTTTATAAAAGCACTTTTTAGGTGTTTACGTGTGTTTATTTTAAAATTATATTTTCACACTTTTAGGAATTTTATTTGATAAAATTATTATAAAATTTTAAGTCACAATTTTTAAATTAGGTAACAATCTCAATTTCATTTTTTATCATTAATGTTAATTAATAAGGTTAAAAATTAATTTCCATGATATATGTAAGTTAGGGTAAAAGTGAAAATTGTAAAAGACAAACGAAAAAACCCCTATAGGTTGTCTCCAATTTGAGTATATGAGGATCCTATCAACCCACACACACTACCCCTCCAATTTTTCATATTTTTAAAACATTTAAATTTGTATAGTGACATTACATTATTATAAATGTAATGGTCACTTCAAAAACTAACCTTCTATTTAGGTAAAAAAATATAACACTTTCACCAAAACAAGACTTGCCTACACATTTATTATCTCGTTTAAAATCTAAAAAATATCATCTTTTATAATGATGTACCACATAAAAATTCCTCCGGTAACTATTACAAAATGTTATATCTTCATTTTAAAAGAGAATTCAAAGAACACAGTAAAGTCCTGAAAGTGAGTATCCACATTTTATTAGTGTTTACTTGTTAGTTTTTTCGATACTAAACATCCCTAATCATTTTAATAAAATGAAATAAATATCATATTTTTAATTACATATAATTATATTAATTAAAATAATTATTCATTTCATTGCACCCAAAAATAAAAATAAAAACAATGATTGTGCATACATACAGGCTACCCCCTCCGTAGAACGATCTTGTTCATTTTTCATTATTAAAATTAGTGGATGATTATAATGATCCATATAAATCATAGTTATTATTTTTATGATATAAATAATGTTCTAATAATAAAAACTAAAAATTATCTTATTGATATAAATTAAAAACAATGTTTTCAAAAACTAACCATCTTAAACAAGTAAACTAAGTAGAAAAACTAATTATACTATGAAATTTTTTCGTATCCATAAATTATTATATTAATTCATTATAATTATTTATATCACACTAATAAACACTAAATTATATCATTATTCTACTTGAATAGTTATACTGTAACTTAATCACCATAAAATCATCACAAATCATGGAATATTCATATTTTGGTCGGTTTGATCACCAACAAGAACAATGCTATGCAATCGTATAATTCATTATTATGAAAATATAATTACTTTTTTAATATAATATAAATATGTAAATATTTATTGTTTTCCTAGAAACGATACACAAATATCATAGTCATTAATTAAGCAAACACCCTTTATTGATTAAAAACTATGAAAAACGATAATTGTTAATTTAATATTCTATTGTAAAGAATAAAGGACTCAATAAAGTAAATTAAAATATTATAAATCTGTATAAATCAAACCTTATAGTTTCATTAATTATTTAGTAAGAATTTACATTGGATTAATATCAAATAAAGACTCCACTCTAGTGAAACTAGTATAAACCATAAATATTATATAACCCCCATGTGGGAATATAATTAAATATAAACTAACATATATAAGTATATAATTTTTATAAATGGGGAGTATATATGGTCATATTTAAGACTATTTATATTGGGTATTAAATTAGAAAAATTAATTTAATTGTTCATGATGTTTGATGAAAGTATTGAATGAATCTTGAACAAGGTAGTCTGTTCGTTGTTTCGAATTTGACTTCAATGGGACATGTTTATGTTATTCATGGTGATTAATTTTTCATTGAGAAAATACAACCCTATAAAAAATTTATCTTAATTCCCTTATATTTAATTATATATAATATTTAATACAAGTTTATCCTTTGATGGTGTTTGGATTCAAATATTACTGTAGTTGTCAGGATTTTATTTTGAAATTATATCCCTTGAGATATATTTTGTATTATGAACCTAAGTTGTTAGAAATGGTTCATATAATAGTTAATTGAGTTATTAAATATTGGTATATATTTTATAATGGTAAATAAAGTTCAATTTAATCTCACACTTTAAAGTTTTTTTTATTTTAATTATCCAAATGTTGTATGGGTTTTTTGTTAACTAAATTATTCATTAATTCACTTATAATTGTTTTTCTTCAACATATTTCATATAATATGGTAAATATTTCCCTTTTATTTTAATATGTTTTATTTTATATTGATTTCTATGGATTTTAATTTTTTCCCAATAATCCCATCTTTTGAAAGTCTCTTAATTCATGAACAATATTCTCCATAAGTGAAATTAGTAACTCGAATCCTTTTCCTTGAGTTATAAAATTTCATTTGAACTGTAGCCATTTAAATTCTATGTATCAATTGATTTCCCATTTTACATGATATTCTCTTTTATAATTATGTGGTAATGACTCTATTTATTTGAAACATCTTACTTGAGTTTTCGCTATCCTTAAGGTATGATGTTACCAAGAATGATACCCCATCTCTTAATTGGGTATTTATTTCAAGTCTGTATATTCGTTTCTGCCAATATTCTCTAATTTTTTAAAAAATTAATATGGATTATTTTCTAAAATTATATTAATTCTATCAACCCATTTTAAAAAAATATAATATACTTTTTACAATGTGGGTTTTCCAATAATGTTGTTTCAAAAAATATTCCTCCCCACATTTCTTTTGAAATTATTTATTATTTTTCATGGAACCATTTAATAATGTTTAATTTTCAATGCTAATTGTTATTAAAAGGTTTCACTTAAATATTTTCTAAATAACTATTGAAATTAACCTAAATCTTATTTATTCTTCAAATATATATAAAATTCTATATTTTAAATTTTATTGTGGGAACAAGTATTTCATCCTCATTTGTCATTTTATTTGATGCTATTTTTATATATTTAAATGTTCCCTAAATGAAAAATATTTTTCTCCAGGATAACCAAAATATATCTTCTAAAATGAAATCAATATATCAATGATATTTCTTATATTTAATGTGATTTATCAAAACTACATAAACATATTATTTATAGAAGTTATTTTACATTGACATGACTTATTATTTATCAAGTATATTATTCAAATTTAAGTATTGACCTTCTTATATGGATTTCTTATGTAATGTCCATATATATTGGATAAATGATGCTTCACTACATTTTTCAATCCTAATTGTTTGTGTTGTATAACCATAAGTTTTATTCCAATACATTTCCTCTATGAAAACACTATTCTTGTATTATTTAATTTAATGGTGTTCACCTTGATTTTAGATGTTAATTTATTGTTGAAAATTATCATCTTAACTTATAGTCCATATTTATATTGAGTAAATACCATATTATTTAATATATTGATTGAAATTTATTTAAGAATCATGTAATAATATTTCTATTACCCATTTATTTTCCATGGGATAATCATGGTATTATTATTCAAGTAATTTTGAATAATTTTATTATGTTAATCCATATGAAATGATATGAAACCTATTTTCCTTCCCTGAGTGCATTATGATGAGTTGAATGAAACCCATTTTCTTTTGATGGGTTCTTTATAATATGATTAATGATCAATTTATTATGGAACTCATATAAATTGATGATGGCGAGTGGTATCCTAGGTCACCCTCCAATTCCTCATTAAATGGTTTTTATCTCATGACATAGGTATTCATGAGTACATTTTAGTTTCCCACAAGAATGGTAATTAATGGTATGGATCATAAATTTTATTCCCAAATACTAATGTATGGGACATATTTGACTAATATTTTTTTAGTTTTATACTTATTTTCATGACTGTATTATTTTCTCATGGCTCATATTTTTTTCCACATATATCTAACTCATGTGTTATTTTATGTCATGACTTATTCGATGATTTATGGCCTAATATTTTTGGGGGTAATTTCCTTATGTATATTGAATATACCAGAATTATAATCATATTATCATCTATGATATTTTATTATTATCACTTATGTTTAACCCTAATAAGAATATGAGATCACCCCAATTTTATAATTTCATTTCCCTAGGTTATGAAGTTAATAAAAGTATAAAATGTATTAAATTATATCTTTTTGGGACAATTAATGTCGGATGTTGAGAATTTTTATAGACTAGGAAATTGATTATATAGTGGTAAAAGTATTAATTTGTTGAAAAGAACATAAGTTATGCTAGTTAATGTATTTATCTCATTCTCTACATCTCTAAACCAAAATGTACTTTGGAATATTTTAAATTAAAAATTTCCTTTATGTTATGTAATTAGATGGTCATGTCTATGAGTTTTGGTAGTTTGTATCCAAGTATTGTTTAATTAACTTTGGGGATTATTGTGGTCTCTATTAAGGATAATTTAGGGGTAATAAATTTAAAAAATTAATATGTTATTTTTTATCGTAATATAAAATTTATATAATATCATTCAGGTTCATTGTAGTAATATTTTATATTCTCAAGATTAGGAGAATATAACTTTAGAAAACCCATAGGGATAAGTCTAAGGGTTAATTTTATCTATAAGATAACATCTAGAAATTTGGGTAAAGTAATGATCAATTGGTTTTCCAAGAAATTACAACTTTATCAAAATTCTAAAACTGGATATAGGATTTGGAAAAACAAATCCTAGGGGTAAAAACCCTGAAAATGTTATAATGGATATTAACTCAGTCGTTACATGGTGTATGATAAAGTGGCCTAACTATACACCTCGTCTGGAAATCTTAGGGGATGTGTTGTGGTCAATCACAATATCAATTTGAACCATTATGAACGATTTATTTACAAATTACATTGATAGATTATATTAAGTAGTATGAGAGAAAACACATAAAGTAAGAATTGTTGGACCAAATGTTTTATAAGATTATAAAGAAAGGTTTTATTACAATGGAAATACTTAGTTTAATGTTTTAATATTCATATTTTTAATATTATCATAACCATTCATTTTTTAGTGATTGGTTAAAATATGACCATGAATATGAATCTAAGAAATGTATGTATCTACAAATATACATGTCTTATAATCAAATAAGGTTGAATACATAAATATATGATTCTAATATATTCATATTATGATTGAGAAGTGAGTTTTCCATTACTACCTATGTTAAGGAGTTTGATATTCTAATTGGAATTAAATTGTGATTTCATATGTATTTTAATTAGAAAAGTGATATTAATTGAGGACATTATTATATAGTCAAAAAGTTGTTAAGGATTATTTAAAACATCTAAGGGACTTTCCTTATTATTTTTTTATTAATGTTTTGAAATAATATATTATATATTATAAATATCCTTTAATATAAATTACTTTATAGAAATATTAAAATTTTTGATATAATAATTTAAGAATACATGTTTCAGTGATGGATAAGGTTTAGGTTTATTATATTTTTATACGAAAATAATAAATGGTTGAAATATTTTGAAAATTTATATCATTTACCATCGATATAATTTTTATTGATGATAATTCATGATATTTTTGGTGAATTTTTCCACATTTTTACAATTATAGTATATATTATTTGGTGACTCATTTTATGGATACTTGGTTGATAACATTTGAGGGAAATATATATAATTAATTTTTGAAATAATATGTGATTTCACTATGGTTTTATGACTTAGAGACTTAGGATGTTTCCATGATGTTATAATCTACAGAATAAATGGTTGTGTTATAAACGATCAATAGTCTTTTATGAAAGATAATTATATTGATTAAGCATAACATAGTAAGACTGATTTCACATTTAAAGTTATATCTATAATAACGACTCTATTATGAATACCCTAAACTAATTAAATTTATGAGTAAAAACTAAAATAGAGAGGAATTAATTTATTTATGAGGTATAGAATGTAATGACCTAACATTTTAGATCTATTAAAATATATTTTGTATTCTATGACTTCAGTTACATAGAAAAATAGAATTGGATCCATCAAAATATACTATATGATTATAATTAATAGAACTATGATAAAATATCTATAACAGTAATCAATTAAAAATTATTATATTTCGAGGACAAATGATTAATATGATTTCATATTGAAAATTGTTATTTTCAATAATATAAATTTTCACTATATTTTTTGTTTTTATTTTAAAATAATTTTTTTAATTATTTAGAATTTTAATATGATAGACTAAACTAAAATTTTAAATTCCTCAAATCAAAATTTACTTGTTATGACAATTTTTTCTGAACAGGTTTCTTTTAGTAAAAAAATATGTGTTTCATGAAACATAATGTTTTTAGGATTTTGTCATTATTTAAGAATGAAATTAATATTAGAAAACCTTTTAGGTGAACCAATATGAACCTATGGAATAATATTTTGATTCAAAAAAAATTATTATAATTTATATCAAAATTTTCAAATAATTTTAGAAACAATGTAGTGTGTTTCTTCAATAAAAAAATGTTATCATTCATTTTTGAATAATGTAATTTCATATTAAAATTTAGTTTTATATTTCTAGGAAATCCTCATACCTATTTTATAATAAATAAAATTATTTAATTAAAATCATTTTCCAATGTAATTTTTTCTTAATAATAAATTTAACGGTGGAAGACATTATTTTTCTAGATACTTTTTAACATTATTAAGTGTGTTAATTATAAAATTAAAATTTCATACATTTTGAACTTTTATCTAATAAAATTATTTTAAAATTTTAAATTACATGGTTTAAATGATATAATAACGTTATTGTTTTTTTATATTTATAATTAATTACTATGGTTAAAATTTAATTTACTTGGTAGCACTAAATTAGTGAAAAATATAAAAAGTTAAAATAATAGGACTAAAAACACTCATGTTTGTCTCTAGAATTAATTTAAGGGTATAATAATTACCAAAACACTCTTACCCTCAACATTTTCCCATTTTTTGATTCATTGAACTTCTAATAGTAACATCGCATTATGGAAAATTTAATCCCTACTTCCAAAATTACTTTTCTCATTAATTATTAAAGGTTAGACGCCGACTAATTAAAGACTCACTTTTCATTTGAATTTATACTTTAAAGTATTCAGAACATTCTCATACATGAATATTATACATCATATAATATACTATGTTCAATATTACTTAGTATAAGGCCTTCATTTCAGAGGATAATTTCAAGAGAAAATTCATGCCCCCAACATGAGTATCCACTTCTTCTGTGTGTTTTTTTGTTAATTTTTAATATTATATCCTTCTCTAACATTATGAATATAATTATATGAGTTTAATTAGTATATATAAATGTAATTAAATTAATTATTCAATAATTATATATTCAATTCAATCCAGACTGAAAAATCAAAACATTGATCATGCGTTTGTGGATACTACGACCTCTAAGAAGTGATGTTGTTGGTTTTTCATTACTGCACTGAAGGATTTTTATAAGGATGGCCTTAAAGGGTAAACATTATTTTTAGGATATAAATTAGGATAAAATAATAAAATTTTAATATAATCTTAATGATATAAATGATAAAGAATAATTATAGAAATATGTCATATTAATTAAGATAAATAAGGCGTATGTAATTTATCCATACTATGAAATTGTTTTGTATCCCTAACATATTATACTAATTATATACAATTACTTTATATCACACTAATGGACACTAGATTATATCATTATGTACTTTTATAATTATATTATGACATAATAACCAAATAATCATCCATTAATAAATATTTTCTTCATGTTTGGGATTGTTTGATCACCAATGTGAATAATAAAATGAAATAATATCATGGATGATTATTGAAACATAATTATAAGTATAATAGGATAAAAATATTTAAAAAAACATAATTTTTTGGGTAAGGATAAATCAATATTTGACAATTTAATTAAGAATACACCTTTTATAGGTTAAAAATCCCTAAAATGCATCTAATCAGTTTAATCTTATAGGATAAAGACTAAATTACTCATGAATGTAAATTTAAATAGAATAAATCATTATAAATTATAAATTATTTTAAAATTAATGGTTTTATAAATATTATCTTTTTGATAAGTTAAAATTTCAACACCGCCTCAACGTCACCTGTATAAACAACTTTGTAAACACGAGATGCACCAAAATAGGTAAAAAAAATAAATAATATATATGTGTGTGTGTGTGTGTTGAATGATTTCCAATCAGGATAATAAAAGGATATTTTTATGATTATTTTATTGGGTTTTTAATTAAAAAATATATATTAATTATTCAGTACCTTTGGGGAAAGTGTAGAACGAATATGGATCAAGGTAGTAGGTTCGTTGTCTCAAATTAAAATTCCTTGAGGCATGTTTATGTCATAAACCATGTTTTATTTTATATAGGAAAAATTTATCCCCATTATAATTTTTTTATCACAATTCTCATATAATTCCTACTATTCAATATTTTTATTCCTCCTTTATTCTCTAATAGGTTTTGACTCAAATATTACAAAAGTTGTAAGGATTTTCATCTCAAATTCCCCTATTTATGGCATGTTTTATATTATTAAACTAATTTATACTATATTTTGCATATGATGACGTAATTTTTAGTTATATAATTAAATTCATCTTATTAAAAATAATTTATATTAAATTTAAATATCTCTCTTCCAATATGCTTTGATTTAAATTATCCTCGAGTTGTGTGGGTTTTTTATCCCAAACAATTGAGTGATAATTGTTCATCTTAATCATATTTGATATACGTGGTTAAATACTGCCCGCTTATTTTCATTTGATTTTTATCTCTAATTATAGGGACTTACATTTTTACTACATACTCCACTTTTAAAAAATTTCTTATTTCAGGAAATATAACAAATGTAAGGGATATTAGTACATCAAATCTAATTCACTGAATTATATACATTCTTTTGATCATTGACCTTTAATTTTAGGATTATATATTTATCTCAAATTATATACAGTGTTATATTTAATATTTTTGAGGTAATATTCCTTTTTATTTAAATATTATTACTTGATTTTTATCTTACCAAAAAGTACAACATTATCAATAACAAAATGGCATTTCATTATTGGATCTTTGTTTAAATTTTATATAATCTTCACCACCAATGGTCTCCCCTATTTTGGAAAGTGAATATGGATTGTTTTTTAAGATTATAATAATTTAATTTACAACATTTAAAATGGAAAAATATATTGATTATTATATGATGTGTGTTTTCAAACAATGGTTTTTCAAAATATTTTCCACCCCATGTTTATTTTGATAAAATTTATGATTTTTCAAGGCGGCATTTTATATGGTTCCTTTTTTAAAGGTTAATTTTTTCCAACATTTTCACTTCACCATTTTTAAAATAATTTATTAATATAACCTATAACTTCATCATTTTTTTAATAAATTTAAAATGACCTTTTTTAATGTTTATATAAACACATCCTTCTTCCACCATTTTCATTTTATTAGGTACTTTCAACACCAAACCTCAATTTTCATATATATAGATATCACATCTTAATTGATGAGTATTCAATAGATAACATAACAAAAGACACCAGAATCATATGGGACTATTACCTTTAGATAATTTGATACATAAAAAAGTAGTTTATAAGTTCACTACATCATCTCACACTATGTTCTTCATTACTAGAACCCTTCATATACATATCATACATAATACAATTCTTTATAATATTTATAATGGAAACATAATAATGGGTGATCGTTGATTCGTAGTAAGGGTAACTATGGGAGATATCAATAAATGATCATATGTAATAATAAGATAAGAAAAAGTGTATAAAACCATGAATAAAAAAAATAAGTTCATACCCAATCTATCATGGATTGTAAACAAGATTTATCACATAAAAGGTGATCATCTCAAAACCTATTAATCATAAAGGTGATAAATAATCATAACTTAATCATGAACCCTAAGTTTATTTTACATATGTTTGGCACCATCATAAGTTTATAATCCATTTCATATGTCAAGGTAAACTACTAAGACCATCAAATCATAAAGGATCAGGAATCAACACTAATTTACCATGTCATAACAGATCAAGTATCATTACATGTTACCCATAGTTGATTGACAAAATTTACTTATTTACTATAGTAGATCAAGTACATTGACTTTTCTTTATTGTAAATTATCTCATGAGATATTAAACATTACATAATTCATTATGGGGTATATAATAGAGGTCTCACCTATAACATAATGAAAACTATGCAGATGAGTAACACAATATCCTATAACATACATCAAATCATAAACCATGAAATTTAAATGGTTTTAATAAACATTTTATCATAACATACCTGTGTAAAATAAGTTGTTCTTGTAAACATTCCATCATAGAATATCCAAGGAATTTTTTTTTGTAAATATTCTGTCATCATAATCATAAACCATCCAGAAAATGAATAAGAATGTAATTATTGGATCTTATCCCTAAAAAACATATATATAATCTGGGGTTGTTAGTGATAAATAATATAAATTACATTAAAATATGATTGAAAAAATCATGAGTAAAATACACTTTCAACATTGAAAATCCCTTTTCAAAAAACTAAAAATAGTCAAAATATTAAAAATCTTTAAAAATATTCTTTGAAAATTATAAATGATGCTTTAAGTAATTTAGAATTCCTGACTTTGGAAAATATTTTTCTTGTTTTACACTTTAAAGCCTATATTCCTATTATATTTTTGATAAAAAGTCAAAATAACCTAATTGAAAAAAAAGAAAAAAATAATCCTTTTGAAACCTATTTTAAAAATTAATAATAAGGATAAAATTAAATTAAAAATAATTTTTGAATATTAAAAATCATTAAAATAAATTTTTAAATCATGGAAATGGAAGTGAAATGATTGTTGACCAAATATATTAATACATAATTTTTTTAAAAAAAATATTCATTCATCCCAATAGAGTTCTTAAAGAGTGTACAATTAATGGGATACATGTATTATCTATAAATAAACATAGTAGAATAAAGTTGATGATTTTATTGAGATATATATCATTAGATTTCATTCTCAGAAACATAATCATAAAGAAACCTGATGAACAATGATATTTTAACTAAAACTTATACCACATTAATAACAATTAAATAATAACCCCCATTAAATTGAAAAAATTAGATACATATGTAAAGACCAATAAGTTCCATAATAAGAAACATAAATGAAATTAAAGGGTAGTATATACACAAAATAAAATAAACAAGTGGTGAATATAGAATGAGTCCCATTAGTTTCAAAATAAAATAAAAAATGCATCACATCCCTTCGGAGAGGTGGTAGTCCACATATATACACGAACAATGCTATAAATCTCCAATGGATTGAATGGAAATAATGTATATGTGATTTAATAAATAAAAATTCATTATTATTTCATACATATTATTTATGTATATTAAATACATCATTATATATAGATGTGATAGGTGGTGGTGGAAAATTAATTACATCGGTTACAGAGTTTGTTGTCTACCATACACACAATCAACAATTTTGATTCCTGTTTGATGGAATAGAAGATAGATGTAGGTTATTAAACTAATAAAAAATAATTTATATATATTTTAGAAACAGATTTTATAATATTAGAATATTTTAATAATATTTAATATAGGTTGAAGAATAAATAAAAAAAAATAATTGGTTCTGAACGATGCCTCATTTTTAGACGACCTCTTTACGTTGGAATAAAAAGTATTCATAGGATAGTTTTCTAATAAAAAATTTCCTCTATGACGTGTGCATAAATGAAGGAAGAAATTTTTGAAGGAATTTTCTGAAATAAAAGTATTTCGTCTTGTAAATAAGAGGGGAGAGAGGGTTCCCTTTTTATGTGGCAAAGGGGACACACATGGAATGTCTGAAAAGAAAAAAATATAACCATGTTTTACACACACCACAAGGATTCAAATGGGTCATTATGGAACCATATAAGATATATGGTCAAAATATGGTTAGAAAAATATAATTAGAAATTTCTTTAGGTAATTTTAAAAATTATATTTTTAGTTTACCCGCCACCATCCCTAATAAACTAGTCTTAACGTTAACAATAGTAATTAATTTTTATAGTTTTTATGTATCATAATGAGAAAAATAAGAAGGAAATATTATATACTATTAATTATTATAGTTAAAAATATTTATTCCATTTTACCAAAAAAAATTCATAGAAGCAACAGAAATTAATTAAAAATTAAGCTCACATATGTTATAAAAGAACTATTTTCAAAATAATCATTTTTATAAGTATAAAAGGTTTTTATTTGAGAATTCTACATGAAATTTATTCAAATAATTTAAATTATATTAAAAAATATATAATTTAACTAATTTTAATTATAAAACAATAATAATTTATCATTTAATTGTGTAAATAATTAAATAAAATGGATGTTTAAAATAGAAATAAGTATTTTTAACTATTCATCCTAAAATTAATACATTTAAAAAATTAATGAAAATTATCTTCAAAATAAATTTGGAATTTTTGTTTCAAAAAAAAGTTTTTTTACAAATAAATTTTTTATAAGTAGAGAAAATAAATTTTATAATTTTTTCTCAAATATCGATGATATTGTTTTGTTGAGAAAACATTATTTATGAAGAATATTAAGACATCACAAAGAATTATTTATATACATATAAATATATTTTACTTATATAAAACAATGTTACATAATTTTTAATATTTAGTTATCTTATTCATACCTCTAAATTTAATTTCTAGGTTATAATGATCATGTTTAAATAACATTATCTTTAATACTATATTGGGGTTTATTACAAATTGGTTTAATGTGTATCCTAATCTTGTAATGAATTTAACTTTATAAAAATATTTCATAAATTCATTTGGAGTTAATATTTCTCAAAACATTTTTATTGTTTTTAAAAAATATTATTTTTCTCCAATATACACAAAATTAATCTTTTAAAATAATTCCAAAAGATAATGGATAATTCTTATTTCCAAATTTATTTTTTCAAAACACCATGAAAGTATTATTTATCTTTTAAATATACCATGTACATATTATGGTAATTATTAGGGCTTTTATTCAAATGTGAAAAACCTCATTATTTCTCTAGATGAATTGCATACTGTATTTCTCTTTTCAAGAAATGATATTTCACTCCGTTTTACTTTTCTTGTAATTTTTTATTTATAATCATAATTTTCTATTATAATTAAATTCCTTTATGAATAACCTATTATTTATTAAATTTATTGAATGGTGATCATAAATATTCAATACATCGATTCACTGTAGAAAATTATCACTAAAATATATACCCTTTATGTATATGTTTCTAGTACAATATACTTTATTACATTGATTGAATAGTATTTACCAGGGAATTTACTTGATGTTATTTGATACCCATTTTTACCATGGTTTAATCATGTTATGATTATTTATGAGATTATAATTGATTTCCTTATGTTAATCCCTTTGTAAAGGACATGAAACCCATTTTTTCATGGGATTATTCTGTTGTGTTGAAGGAATCTCATTTTCTATCCATGGATTCTTTATGATATGATGAATGATTGATTTTATATACCACTCGTATTTATGAATTATGATGTGTGGGGTATTATATCACCCTCCAATTATTTGGTTCGGGTTTTAAACCTCACAAAATAGGTATTCATGATTATGTTTTAGTTTCTCATTAGCATTTCTACTGATGGTATGGCCCCTGGAAGATATGTTCCCTATACTAATGTATGTTCTATATTTGAAATAAGGCTCATCATTTTATTATCATAATCATGACTATGTTATGTTTTTATACCTCATGTTTATTGACTCACTCTTCTAATTCACATCTTATTTAATGCAATTATTTATTTTATTATTTATTTACTAATCTTTATTGGGTATGATTTTTTATGTATCATGGTTATACCCATATTCTCTTCTTACTCTCAACTATGATATTTGATTGTTATCATTTACATTTAGCCTTACTAAATTTATGGTCTCATCCCTTTTTATGTTTCCATTTCCATAGGTTATAAATTTAATAAAAATTTAAAATTTCATGGAGAATATCATATGTAGATAATTAGTTAGTGATGTTGAATACATTTTATAGATTAAGTAGTTGGTTATATAGTGGGAAACATTCCATTTAATTGAAAAATAATTTACTTATGTTAGCTAATATTTTTTCATAATTCTATAAAAATCTAAACCTAAAATGTCATAACCATATATTTTAATGGTAATTTGTCATTATTTCATGTAATTAGATAGTATCATGTAAAATTTAGTATATTTAGTGTCATTATAGGGTTTAGATAACTTTAAATATTATGATGTCATCATTTGAGAATAAATTAAGAGCTAGAACATTAATCAATTTTTTATAAGTTGTGGTTCTTCATAATTTCAAAATTACAAATAACCATCCATGATTTTTGAGGTAATATTTAATATTAATGGTGATTATGAAAACAGAAATTTGGTAAAAACATTATGGTTATGTAAAATGTTTAAGTTTAATTATATGAAAGAATCATAAAATTTTAGAAATGTAATTAATTTTTGGTTTTCCTAATAGTTTCATCCCTATTAGGATACTAAAAGAGAAAAATAAACTGACATAGATGTACCTAGGTATAGAAGTCATGAAAATGATGTATTGTTTATTAAAATTATCACATCCTAATACATGAAAAATCTAGTCCAATTTTACACCTGGTATGACATTCCCAAGGCATATGATTTGGTTAATAAAATTCTATTTTTAAACCTTTATAAAGGATTTATTTCCTAAAAATGTTAAGGGGGTGTGTTTAGAATTATGAGAGAAAACAACTTAAAGAACCTACATTTGAAGTGAATATGTGATATGATTAAAAAAATGTGTCATTGGTGAAGAGATATTTGTATTGAGGTTTTCATATTATTATTTTTGATATTATCATAACGATTTTTGTAGTAGTGTTTGGTTGAAATAGGACCATTAATATGAATTTTATAAAGGTATGTATCTAGAAATCCCATTTTCTTATAACTTAATTATGGATAATATATAGACTAATTCATTTTAATATATGAATTTTATGATGGAAAAGTGGTTTTCCTAGTATTAAATATGGAAATGAGTTTTATATCATTACCTGATATATGTCGGGGCCCATCCCGAAACTACCACAATCCCACCTTCATAGACTTGGGGTGGCGATAAGAACTAATGTCACAACTAACCTGGGGAGGAATTTTCTTAAGAACATGCACACATTCACATGCCCAACTTAATGAAAACTTTTATAGAATAGAAGAAAAGATGGAAAATTTCTATATAGTAAACCGATTTCTCAGGAACCTCTACAATGTACAAATTTATGGTAGTGTAAACTAAAAAGTAAAGGGTAAAAATAGATTCCCAACCAGAAATATGTCCCAACCTAGCAAAACTAGGAAACAATAAATAGATGAGATAGTACTTCCCCTATATCCAAAACTATGACCACCGTATGTAGTCTAAGAGAACAGTATCTCTAAGATCCTCTAAAATCATGGTCAAAATATATGTTGTCTACAACAGTCATGAATCATGTGGTAAAATCCTATGTATGGGTGAGTATATACATACATATTACAACAACCTGAGACGGTGAAGTGGGAGTGGTAAGTGATACAAGTGAAGAGGAAAACAGATGATAAAATAATTTACTATGAAAGAGTACAACTCAACCCAACAAGAGTGAAAGTAAGTTCATCCAATCACAAGGTTATAATAATTATGAGTAGTTTAAATACCTGTCACACCTTCGCCACCTATAGTGGGAGAGTAGACTCCTCCAACCATGGGAAACTAAACACAATAATCATATAGAAAATCTTGTGCATCTTTGCATATCATGGAAGGATAATATCCAAATAAAATTTGTGAATCTGGAAGAACGAATATATATATATATATATATATATATATATATATATATATATTCACACTCAATGAAACCCAAATGAGCGAGTAAGGGGATAAAAATTTTCACTAACTCACATGCATACTTTAATGTCACGTCACAAGAACACGTTGAGAAAGTTCCCCTCTTCCTCATGAGTCCAAATATATATCAAACCCTGTCTCATCACTGTGACGCATAGTCAAGGGGTAAAAATATCAAGGAAATGATCCTGTGTTATATGGAGACAAGTGGGTCCTACTCTTCTAGTCATCGAGGAAGTCCACCTCTATCCCCACTGGATGGTAATTATCAAGAAATGTCATTAAGGAACTCCACATTCCAACCTTTTTGGAGGGTAACACCCTGAAGAGCCAACACAGAACTCCACTGCTCCACCATACTAGAGGGTATCACCCTAGAAAAGGTCTTCTGGGGAACTCCAATACCCAACCCTTCTATATGGTAATGATCAAAACATCGAGGAACTCTACTACCTAGCTCTCTTGGAGGGTAACACTCAGAATATCCATCGAAAAAATCCACCACATGAACCTTCTAGAGGATAACTCCCAGAATAAGGTCATTGGGTAGCTCCACTACTCATCCTTGTTATAGGTTAAGGCCTATAATGTTGAGGAACTCCACTTCCCATTCATTGTGGATGGTAACTCATAATGATCATCAGGGAAATCTACTACCCAACCCCGCTAGAGGGTACCACCCCTAAGGGTCCCTAGTGGTCACACCTGATCACTACCATCATTGAGCATCGCCTAATAAATATCTATACCTATAAAATATCAACAACATATAACAAAATACTCTACCAAGGGAACCATCATGTTATACAAGGAAAAACACTTAGGATAGGATACTCACTGGATCAAATATGATTTCAAATGAAGGACATACAGAAAATAGAAAACTCCTAAAAAGATCTCAAGGGGAACACCACATGTGAGGGAACCCAGATGGTGTGTGGTCCCACTTCACCCCATGCATGTGTCTCTAGATAGTACATATCACATAGTTTTTGTAAATGTGTAAGCCTTGTAGGTGGACTACACGACGTGTCCAGGAAAACTGATACTCAAGCCATGTCTCTACTAGCTGTGTTTGTATACTTGGACCACGTAACTATAAAAAATGGAACATGATATTTGGATTTACATGGGATTACTCCCATTTACTCAATCCATTTCTCTATACATTTCAGATGTCATGTTCCTAGACATGTGATCTATCACACGGCTCATTCGTGTGGAAATGGGGAACATAACATGTCAAGGGAAGTATACGTGGTTCCATCCTTATGGGATTCCAAAACCACCGTGTCACTACTTAAAGGGGATACATGACATGTTATCTTCAGTGTACATGGCATATAATCATGATTATTTCAATGAATCTTGACATAATCCACCACTACCAATTTTCTCCCACAACCACTGATATTTCCTAAATCGATCTAGAATCTTTGGATTTGGCCGAATCTCGCACTCTTCGGTCATCTTTCCATGAAAATGGTTCTAGTGAAGATTTGGGGAACTACAATAAAATATGTACGCCACTGTATATTCATTCATTATGATCTTCAAGATTAGTCCCCAAATAAGTCTCCCACACCATGCAAAAATCATGGATCTTTACATCTCTCTCCCATCCATTGATGTTATGTTAATCTGTCATGGATCTGAGGGCCTGATCGAGCTCGATGCGACCTCGCATTTTTTGAACAAGGAACCAAAAGTATTCCAACGGTGAATAATGTGAATAAGTGTGGGAGAAAATCATAATAACCTAATTTTAGACCTCATAATCCAAGAGTTCTTGTCTAGTGATCAGGAATGGGGAATCAGGGTAATATTGAAAAAATGAAATAAATTAAATTTTAGTATGTTGGCACCTTCATAGTCTAAAAAAGGCTTAGATCTAGCAAAAATGGATTGATATCTTCAATCATATAAAATAATTGTGTAAAAAACCAAAACATGAGTACAACATTAGTTTTGGATCAATTATTGGTCATGAGAGAACTCAAAAAATGATTGTAAGAAGTCGATGCATTCACCATGGTTGGATTCACCTTTATCCATAGATACGTCATCGTTTGTTGAAGGGAAGAGAGAGGTGGACTCTCGCCAATGAATGTCAAAAATAAATGAACCAACCCTATAAAGTTTACTTTAATGATATATTTATAAACATTAATTTAGGTCAAAATAACAATTCAATTGATTAAATAAATAAATTAATTAAATTAAATGCACCAAAAACGAATGAGATTCTTGATCATCCCTTGAAGACTCATTTTAAATTGTTCATAATTAAAACATAGTGTTTCAAACTCAATAGTGATCTCAGATTTTAAATCTGATCATTCGTTTTAGATTTATCACATTTTCTTTGAGGTATCTAGTGCATGTGATAGAAAATATATTTTATATTTTTATAAAATTAGTTGTTGTCACACTGGGCCTTGGAATCGTAGGATTTCTTAGTGAATAGATCTATAAATATATATTTAAGATATATTTCAATGTCTTACTAGTAAAAAATAGGTTTTTACATCATTCCCGCATTCAAAATTTTCATCCCCAAAAAGAATAACTTGGTAAAAAACATCGAATATTGTGCCTACATCTAGCTCTCCCACTACTAGGAACTTTCCTGGACATTTCCAGGTTTCCATATCATGTGAACCAAGAAGTGGATTTTCCATACAATGTATACTATTTTCAGTCATAGATTTCCACAGAGGGCCCTTAAAAGGTAGCTTCATCCTTGATATCCACCTCACCCCAATCGATGATGTGTGTCGTTTCATGCATGCGTCTACTCAGTTGTGACACATGGAATATTTCATGAACACTCTGAAGTTATGGGGGGGGGGGGTTGTCGAGGTTGTAGGAAAACTCATCAAACCTCTTCATGATATCAAACGGACCATATAAAATCAATGATATCATGGCTCCCTGACCAAACCTCTATAATGCATATCATGGGGAGACTATCAAGAATGTGTTTCCTCCCTACTCGAAATCCAAGGGCCTATAATTACGATCTTCAATGTATTTATTTCTTCTCTTTTCCATCTTCATATGCTCATGGATGACCTCCACTATCTCAATTGTTACATGAACCAGCTCTAGGCCCAAAGAATATGTCTCACTAATTTCTATCTAGTATAAGGGTGACCTTTAGGGTATCCCCTATAGGGGATCAAAATATTTCTTGTCGATGGAAGAGTCATAGTTGTTGTTGTATGAAAACTCTACCAATGGTAGATAATACTCACAACTCATGCCAAAATCCAACATGAAATCCTTCATCATATCCTCTAGAACCTAGATTGTGGACTTACTATTCCCATTGGTCTAGGTGTGAGTGGATATACTCATCTTCATCTACGTCCACAATTATGATGTAAGCCGCATGTCAAATGAGAGACAATTTTTCAGGTAACCCCATGAAGTCATATGATCTCCCATATATATATATGCCCCTAACTCTGCTCAAAATTCTTCACCATGATATTAAGTAAGTGTGTCTTCATTCTCATTAGATCACTGATCACCGAAATAAAGTCATGGCTCTTCGATGTGTGTGGGATCCCTGTGACAAATTCCTTGGATACACCATCTCATTTCTACTCTAGGATCTCAAAGGAATATAACAAAACCAATATAACTTGGTTCTCGACATTCACCTACAAAAAGTTGTGGCATCATGAGATGAATATAGGTATGCTTATTCTCATTACAGACCACCAAAATGGCCACTGAAGGTCTATGTAAATATTCCCTATGATAAGATCTACAACTAGGGTAGATGTGTGGAACTTCTACATCACCTCCACCAGCAACGTGAATGCAACCATTGGTCCACAATAGAATAAGATGTTATGATTTACTCCTTTATAATTACCCATCAATTGTGTCACCTACAGATATATGATCATATAATAACTTTCAGTCAATGTCCCCAATGAAAGACTCTCTCACGCGCTCATGGAGTAAAGGACTCAAAACCATAAACAGATAAAAATTGTACCCTCCTACTCCACATGGGCCAGCCTTAAGAAATCTTGCTTCTCTAAAGCATCATGCGCTAGGTGATGCCAGGATTTCATTCTAAGTGAATCTACTACAATGTTTCCCTTCAATGGAGTATAGACTATCCCAATATCCAAAGCCTTGCGGGAACCCCAAATAGAATCGAGGCCTTAGGGTTAGGTATCTCTGTGTGAAGACATACCAGAGACTCTGGTAGTCTAAGTAAACCACACAGAACTCTCCTAGAAGATTGTGTATCCATATTCTCAAGGAGAAGACCATTATTTCTAGCTCTAGATTGTGATTCAAATATTATTACGCATGGGGTCTCAACTACCTCAACCCTTATACATTAAATGCCTGCTACTGCATCAACATGAAACAAATCTCACCTATTGAGGGGTCATAATACCCTTTGAACTCCATGGATTTCTATGGTAGTCTTAATAATGGAGCACTCATCACCCTCTTCTTAAAATCTTCTAAGTCCCTCTAAAACTACTCATTCTTGGTAAATGGATTCACTTTCAATGTTAGGGATGTCAAAGGTCCAAAATTCTTGATAAGTTTTCCTAAAACCTCTTATAGTTCCCCTTCAAGAAAAGGAAGATCCTTTCCTCTTACAGGTTCATGGGTGGATATCAAGAAATCACTGCTTGTTTCTTTGTGGGATCCACATCTGATCCTTGTTTAGAGATTAATTACGCATGTAAGTGAACATCATGAATCTAGAAATTTCACTTTGAGAGATTTCTATAAATCGTGTTCTCCTAAATAAAATCAAGAAACATCCTCAATTTTCTTCATTCTTCTCCTATTTTGTAGAGTATATTAGTATGTTGTTGATGAAGACAATCAGAAAATGATCCATGTATAGATAGAAATCCTAGTTCATCAAAACCATAAAGATAGAAGGGAATTCATCATGTTAAAGGTCATCACTAGGAATTCCTAGTTTTCATAATGAAATTAGAAATCCAAATTTATAATGTCAGCCACACGATCCTACAAATAGAGGTAGTAAGACCTAACAACGATCTTTGAGAACCATCTGGAACCCACAAACTAGTTACAGAGTTCATTAATCCATGAAAAGGGGGATGTGTTCTTTATTATTTCATGGTTTAGGTGATGATAACCCACACAAACCCAAAATCTTCCTTCTTCCTTTTTCACAAACAACATTGGGGATGCCCAAGGGGACACACCGGGTCTGATGAAACCTTTCTTATGAAGGTCCTACAACTATAACCATAGTTCCTAGATCTCCATAGGTACCACACGATATGTCATAGAAGATATACTAGTAGTCCCTAAATTCCAGTAAATGAAAAACTCCATTTCCCATATTAGATGTAGTTTTAGAAAATATTAAAGATAAAATTATATATAATATTCCACAACTGAGGGAACCTAGATTCCTAAAGAACCAATTTTACCAAGTGATAAAATCACCAACTTATGATTTCTAGGTTGAAACCTCCTACTCGTAAAACAAAATTTCCCTATCATGAGATATATTTTACCAATAAATGGAGAGTATTGTCTCATTGATGTGTAGGCATCTAACTTTCCTGTGGTAAAATTCAATCTAGGCTCAGACCATGGGTAGCCAATCCATACTCAAGATGATGTCATAGGGTTCCATCGTGATGACAAAAAGGTCTCATGGGAACCTCTCTCCTATAAGAGATTGTTCGCATTACCAACATATGAAATATATAGAATAACTGCGTCATATAGAAACCTCAAGATGAATATGATGTGCTAGCGCCTCACCTGGCATCTCTAACTATCACACCAGGAGTTGAGATACCAAATGATTATTGACATTTGTGTCTACTAATACTGAGTCAAGATTAGAATACACATATGTCATACCTTGAATTATCTTGTGTGTTTCTGGATCATAGACATCCAAATCATGTAGCTGACCGCGACCATGATCAGAAAATCCTTGAGAATAACATGGGCCACCTAGTAGTGGTGGGGGAGGATCTCTTAGAATTTACATACAACTACATCTCCTTATTCCCCTATTCCAACTCTTCCTCCTTGGGGACCTAGACCCCCATGTCTAGGCTAGATTGATCCATCTGACAGAAATATCTCTATCACCATTACCTGCTCCATCACTTGGGAATTGGTAGAGATTCACAAGGGAACAACACTAGATTGAATCACTCTATGGATTCCCTATGAAAAATTTTGTGTTTAGAAGTATCCATCTTAAATCATGTCAAGTAAGCTATGTCAACCTCATCACGAATGCATCCACCATCATCCCTCCCTTCTGAAGCTATGGAATCACCTAGATTCAGAATGAGCATAAGTCGGAGGGGTTGCACTCATGAAACAACTATTAAAATCATCCCATGAGAGTGTCAAGTCATTGTGAATCTATGTAACAAGGCTCTACAAATTACTATATTCTATATGGAAAAGGATGGATTTCAGTTTCACCACCTAATACATCATGGTTTGAAAACGCATAAAGATACAGAACATGACTCTATCCAATCCTCGGATGCCTGGGAATTTGGCTCGCTGTAGAACCCCAATAGTCTTTAAAAATAGAACTTATAGGGCATGAAAATCCTATAAGAATCTTCATATTACTATACTATGATGATATTATTATCAAATTAAAGACTTGTTTCTACATGACCACCGAGAGGAAGGGGATCATGGGATGTTCCCTAAACCAAGGCCTCATCGCTCATTAGGTCATCTTCACAAACCAGAGCTGGTAACCTGGCTGGCTAGCCTCTCGGAGGCATCTTGGAATTTATCAAAGAGTAGCATGGTCATATAAGAATATATATATATATATATATCAACAATAATAGGGATATGACTCAATAAGAACATTTAAATACTCAATATTATGTGATACATGTTCCACTTATCCCTCCAAAAAATGTATCGGTATGCCATGTCGACAAGCAGGTTTTCAAGGTCCAGGTGAATAGCTACGTCATCCACATATACCATCATTGGACTCCTTGTCTATAGAGTCACACTCATGAAACATTGAAACTATTTCCCTAAACCCAACCAATCCTCTTAAGGGGATACATATGAAAAACATCCCAAGGAATGAAATTTCTCTGATACCAATCTTTCATGACCCAATGCATGTTGGGGCTCAAGCCACGACTAAACCAAGTCAGCCTCTATTGGCTAAGGGTATCGACAAGAGCTAAAGACAAAACTAACTAAAGGATGCATTTTTCTAGGAACATATACACATGCACAAAACCAACTCAATTCAAATGTGTTTGGGGTAGAATAAAGGGTTCAACACTACTCTAAAGTAAACCAAGCATGCATGAACTACTAGGTAGAAAAAACTACAATGGTGTAAACTAAGAAGTAAAGTGAAAAAATACACACCCATACAAAAATATGTCCCAACCTAAAAAAACTAGAAAATAGTAAACAATAAAGAGAGCCCATACCCTATATCCAATGTTATGACCACAATACACAGTCCAAGAACCCAATATCTCTAAAATACTTTAATGTCATGGTCGACCTATCCATTATCTAGTAAAGACACAACATGTGTGGAAAATGACCATGAAAAATTGAGTATATACATACTCATTAGAACGCCCAGAAAGGGTGAAGGGGGTAGTAAGAGAAACAAATGAAGAGTAAAAAACTAAATAGAAAAATTTAGAGTGAAAATGTTAATCTTAATCCAACAAAAGTGATAGTATGCTAATCTAATCCCAAAGGTCAAAAAACGATGAGTTAATGAACTACCTATTTTTTAATCACCACCTATAGTAGGAGAGTATACTCAATGAACAATGAAAATATAATAAACAAAACACATGGAATACCCCCCACATATTCACCTCTCCTAGAAGGATAGTATCGAAATACATGTACAGAATCTAGAAAAAAGAATATATATATATATATACTCAATCAATGAATAAAAAATGAGATAGTAAGGGTATCTCCATCTCATAGATCATCTCAAGAATAAAAGTTACCCAAAATTCTCAAATTCTATCAACAAAGCCCAGAATCCCACTCATCTTCCATGAACACAGAAGTTTAAGGAAATGAATCCCTATATTGTCGAGTTTTAGGTCTCTTCACAAGATTGTCTATTAGAGGAGAATGTATAACACTTTATCATAAGTCTAAATCTAAATAAAACCACATCTCATCACTATTCCACATAGTCAATGGGTCACAATATCTACGTATGTTTACCAATCCTTGGTATGGAAAGAGGGTCTTAATCTTCTAGTCACTGGGGAACTCCACTGGCCAGCCCCACTGGAGGGTAATTATCCCGAAATTTTATTGACAAAATCCACTGATCTACCCTGGTGGAGGGTAAAAATGAGAATATCCATTAAGGAACTCTAATTTCTAGACCTAGAAGAAGGTAACGCCTAGAAGAAGGTTATTGAAGAAATCCACTACCCAGCCCTTCTGGGGGTAATGCCCAGAATGTCAAGGAACTCCACTACCCATCCCTACTGGAGGGTATGGTTCGGAAAAACCATCATGGAACTCCACTACCCAGCCCTACTAGAGGGTATGGTCATAGAGGAACTCCACTTCTTAACCCTTCTTGAGTGTAACACCTAGAACATCAAGATACTCCACTTCCCAGTCCTATTGGATGGAAACTCGAAATGATGAAAGCGGAACTCCACTACACAACCCTACTAAAGGTACCTCTCAAAAAAGACTCTAATGTTTAGGCCTGATCACTTCCTTTTTCGAGCGCCCCTAATAAAAAACCTATTACCAATACATTTAACATCGTATCTAAAAAGCTTCAACCTAGGGAACCATTATCTTCTATGTGGAAACACACTCAGGAAAGGCTAATCATGGGACAAAATCTGAGTTGAAATGAAGGAGATATAGACATTTGAAAAACTCTTGAATGAAACTCAAGGGGAAGATGGTGTGAGAGGGGACCAACACTGCATGTGATACCACTTCAAAACTATCCTGGGTCTATTTCCAATACATGGAACCTTATCTATGTAGAGGTTTACTCCATTTAGGTGGACTGCAAGGCCTATCTAGGAATCCCATGACCCAATCCCTGTCTCCACTAGTCTTGTTCATATACTCAAACCATGTTTCCATGTACTATGGTACACAACATGTTTCTTCAAATGGGACATTGGTTATGTACCCATGTTGTGTTTTTTGTACATTGTATATGGTGTGTGATCAGCTATGTGATCTGTCAAATATCTTACTCACATGGGAAGGTGGTACATAGTGTGTCAAGGAGTACACACCTTCCATCCCAATGGGTTTCCAATACCCTAGCACTGCCACTGGAAGGGGCTACATTCCATGTTTTCTTCACTGTACATGGCGTGTAGTCGTGATATTTTCAGAAACTCTAGATCTGATGCATCTATCCAAATAAGTTCCAACCACCACTGATATTTCCTATAATTGATCTGAAAAATGTATATCTATACAAATATCATTATTCTAAGAATTATTTCACTCTAAAATGGCTTCATTGAAGATTTGGTGAACCGTCGTTCATTCCCCACATTTTTGTAGCTTCATTCGTCATGATCGTGAATATTAAAACTTGATAGGTCAACCAAGCCCCACAATGATCTCGGATATATGCTTCTCTCACCAATCCATTGTTATTTCATTGATATTTCACAGATTAGGTGGCCCAATCGAACTCGATGTTTCCTTGAATATGAAAAAAATTAGGAACCACAACAAATCCACCAATGGAGAAAGTAAAGTGCACGGAAGAAAAACACAATTATTAAAGGTTTTAACTTTATAGACTAAACGTTATTTGATGAAGATCAAGAATGAGGAACTGAGGCTAGATGGAAAAAATGAAATAAATTAAATTTCAATACGTTGGGACAAGAGAAGTCTACAAATTGGTGTATATTTAGGAAAAAGGGATGAATAGACTCAAACTTTTAATCTAAGGATGTATAACACAAAAGGAAAGTTCAACCACTATTTCGGATCCATCATTTCTAAATAGAATGGTCTCAAAATGTTTGGAATATTTTTTTGTGTTCATCGTGATTTGATTCGGCTTGATTTAGAGATTTTTCATCCTTCATCGAAGGGAGGAGGGAGGAACTCTCTCACTGGTGAATTTTGAAAAGAAATGATCCAACCCCATAAAATTTACATTAATGATATATTTATAGACATCGTTTTTTATCAAAAGAATTATTTAATTTATTAAATACAATAATAAATTCACTTAAATGCACCACCAAAGAGTAAGGTGTTCGAAGGTCCTACGTCGACACATTTTACGTCATGCCTATGGTAAACACTATATTCTAGACTCAATCGTGGTCATGGATTCATAATCTAAAAACCTATGTAAGATTTATCCCATTTTATCTTAGGTATCATGCAAGATTAAAATAAAATATATTTTATATTTTTATAAAATTAATTCCAGGAATATCGTGCCAAAGAATCGCATGTCTTCGTGGCGCCTAGCTTAGGGAATATATATAAAATATATTTCATATTCTTAAAAAGTAAAAATAGGGTCTCTATATCTTATATACTTATAGATATTAAATATTTATTCTCTTTGATATTTCAATTATATAAGTTATAGTTATTAATGATATTTTTATATATTAAGAATTTTATTGAGGATTAGGTTAAACATTTATGGATCATTCATCAATATTTTCTCATTGATTGTTAGAAATCATGTATTGAAGAGTATTAATATACTTGATAAATGGTTTTATTGAAAATTTATATTTTTTGTGATAAATATTGAATAACATCTGTTTGAGGGATTCATAATATTTAATATTAATATACATTAGATATTGAAATAAGAAACGGTTGGTCGATATTGAAAATCAATGTTTTATAGTATTAGTATCCATATAATTGATGGTCATTCTAGATATTTATGGTGAATGTTGTCACATTTATATGATGTGTGGTATATATTTCCATGTTTATGATTTAATAAAAGTGTGTTTAATATCGTTTTAGGATTAAATTTAGAATAAATTTTGTAATAATATGTTATTTCTTTGTGATTTTATGACTCAGAGACTTAGGTGTTTTGGGAAGCGTATACACTGGATAATAATTTGTTATTGTATAAATAATAAATTTTGTTTGTGGAAATATAAGTATGTTTATTGAGATTAAGATAATAAGGTACATATATCATTGGAATTATATCTATAATAATAAATAATTATAGAATAAACTAAACTAATTTAATATACGAGCAATAAATAAAATTTTGGGGCCCTAATTTATTTATGGCGTAGAATGTATTGATTTCAGATTTAGATGCTTTAAAATATATATTATGTTCAATAACTGTTGTTTCAAAAAAATCACATCACAATAATTCCATAGATTATTTCATATTGTTAATTAATTTAACAATGATAAAACCTCTATGATAGTAATAAATTTTAAAATATTACCCTTCAAGGATAAATGATTAATATGTTTTAATATTTTAAAGTGTTATTTTCAATAAATCTTGTTTTTATTATATTATAATTTTTATTTGAAAATATAATATTTCGAATTTTTATAATTTTTATTTAATAAAATAAAAATTATTTTTATATTAATTATATGATAATTTAATAAGTATGATATTTTGTTCTTTCTTGAAAGGGTTGTTTTTTAATTGAAAAAATTGGTTTTCATAAATCTTGTATTATTTTGGAATTTATCATTATATAATAATGACCCATAATATTAAAAAAAAATTAAGTGATCAAGTTTGAATGTAAGGAAATAAAATATTCATTATAGAATATTTAAACAATTTATAAAACCTATGTAAAATGTTTTTCAAACTAAATTAGAATGTTACATTAGTAAAATTTATTTTTTATCTTTAAATAAATAAAGTATATTGATATTCATTTTAGTCTTGCAGTGAAATCCTCAAAAATTTTACTTGTTTTATATCAAATCAAATTATTTTATTATACATTATAATAGGGATAATTTAATCTAATATATTAATTTTAATATGAAAAACTAGATTTTTTAGAAAATATTTTTATGATTGCGTGTATTTATTTTAAAAAATAACATTTCACAGAGTTAGAAAATTTATATGAAAAAATAATTTTTATATTTCAAATTAAAGTTCTAAAATTATGTACTATTTTTTATTTAAGATTTTGTACTTAAAATTAATTAAAAAGGTCATAAACTAATTTCAAATGTAAAATATAATTTGGGAAAAAGATAAAAAGATAAAATAAATAGCCTTAAAAATTTAAAATTTGCCTCCCAAATGAGTGAATGTGGATTATATCGAACCAGAAAAACATTCCCACCACTTCTTTATATTTTTAATTCACTTACCTTTTCATATTAACATTATATTTTTTAATGTAATGGTTACATCCAAAACTATGCTTCTATTTACATATAAAAAGGTAACACTTTAAACACTTCAAGGATCACCCTAAATTCAAATTTCTTCTTGCAACTATACCTAAAATATCATACATTAAACCTCTCCCACTTTCTAAATCCAATGGTCACTATTAGTTACCATATTGCATATATTTCAAAGGATAATTTCAAGAAAACATTTCAGTCCCTAGTGTGAGTATCTACTTCTTCTTATTGCTTCCTTATTAATTTTTTACTTTCCTAAAATTCTATAACCATGTGAATAAAATTAAACCAACATAATTAATATTCATCACTTTTATTAGAAAAAATTAGTCATTTCATTTTATCAACTAAGAAAAACTAAAACATATATAATGCATACATGTAAACTATAACATCCACAAAATGATGTTGTTTGTTTTTCATTAGTAACATTGGAATCTTATTCTAAGGATGGGTTTAATAGATAAAAATTATTTTTATCATATTCATGATGTTCCAATAATTAAAATTTAATATCCTACTTATTATATAAATTCTAAACAATCATTATTAAAATTTATCTTCTTAAACAAGATATCTAAGAGGAATACAAATTACTTTCACAATGAAATTGTTTCATATCCATCAATTCATCTCTAAAATCTTCTTAATTCTATAACATCATATTATAACACACAATATGATACCATTATTCAACTTATATAGTTGTATTGTAGCTTAATCACCTCATAATCATCCATTAATTAGGGTATGTTCCTATTTGGGCCGGTTTGATAACCTCCTTGAATAATTATATTAAATTATATCATCGATGATTATGAAATCATAATTATTGGTATAATATGATATTAATATTTAAATAATAATTGTTCATCTTGAAGTGATACAATAATAGTGAACTCATTAATTTAAAAAACACACTTCCTAGGTTAAAAATCCTTGAAAAAAGGTTGTTGTTAATTTCATATTCATGGATAAAGACTATAGTACTCATGAAAGAAAATTTAATATTTATAAATAATACATTATATTATTATTAATGATTTTATAAATATGAAATTTTAAAGAAGAACAAATACTGACATAGATTCTCTAAAACTTTTATGAACCATTCTATGAATACCCAATGTGGGAGAATGGGTAAAAAATATTTAATATATGTACATCTGGTATGATTATAAATGGTGTGTATAAATGTTTATATTTATGAATAATGTTCTTGGTTATGTTAATAATAAACTTAATTAAATTACTAATGATGTTTTCTGAAATTAAAAAATCAATCTGGAACCAGGTAAGTTGTTTTTGGTCTTATACATTAATTCATAGTTACATGTTTTAGATATATCTCATGTTTTATTTGGAATGGTGGAAATACATCCACATTGTACTTTTTTATAGTTATTCAGTTATATTTAACGATATTCAATTTTTTATTCCATGTTTATTCTCTCATGGTGTGTTGACTCAAAGATTACAAATATTGTAAGGGTTTTCATGTCAAATTACCCTATTTAAGGCATGTTTTGTATTGTACACCAAATTATATTTATGTAGTTTATAGGATACCTAATTAAGTAATAATATAATTAAATACCTTTTATTAATGGTGATTTAAGTTCAATATAAATATCTCTCTTTCAAGTGTTTTTCACTTAAATCCTCCTCAAGATGTAAGGGTTCTTGTAATATCAATTCATGGTTCATTTAGTTATAATTTCTATTCTTGAACAATTTTCATATAATTTGTTAAATTATTACACATCATTATTATTTTTAGTATTTTTTATTTAACATTTGGGATTTAATTTTTACCCTATAAACCCCTTTTTCAAAAGTATCTTATGACCTGATTGTTCACTCATGTAAAAGTATTTCACTATCATGAAAAATCCTTATTCTATTCATTAGATTTTGTTTTGAATCTATATCATTATTCTTTAAAATGTTAACTTCTATTTTAATAAATAAAATATAGATTATTTTATAAAATTTTAATAATTCCATTTACCCCCTTAGAAAATAAAATCTACTACTCCTTTTACAATGTGGGTTTTCAAACAAAGGAATTTTAAAATATTTTCCTCCTCACATTTCATAGGATAACAATTTTTATTTTTAAAGGAATCATATAATGAATATTATTTTTAATGTTAAATGTTTTCATAGGTTTTCACTTCACCTTTTTCAAAAATAAATTTTGAAATTCACCCATAACTTTGTTATTTAACGAATAACCTGAAAAATAAAAAAATTAACATTTTTCATGGGAGAAAATCTATCACCTTTAATTTTTGTTTTATTTGAAACTCTCTATTTTTTAATATTTTTAAGGAAAGTTGCGTTTATTCTATTAAAATAAAATATCTCAATTAAAAGGATTTAAAATTATCAAGGATATTATAATTTCTACAATTATTTTTTCAAAACTCTTTAGTATTTTCAATCTATGTCATTATCCTTTGTTGTATCTTATGCTTGATAGAGGTTTTTTCCCAATGTAAATATACACCATATTCATCTAGATAACTTATGTAATTTCCTTCTAATTGGTATAAATAATGAATCACTACCTTTTTTGTTCAATTTTTTTAATGAATTTAATAAAAATATTCCATCCAATGAATTTACAGTAGGAAAACCCTATTCTTGATCCTTTAATTAAAGTGTGTTCGCCTAAATATCATATTTTGCATTATTGGGGAAAATATCATCATACCTTATACACTTTATTTATATAGTGTAAATATTAAATGATTTATTATCTTGATTGAATGTTATTTACTATGAAAGTTACTTATTTCCACTCAATACTGATATAATTTTTATGGATTTATCATGTTATGATTATTGATGGAATTGTAAATGATTTCCTTATAAAAATCCATTTATAAATGAAATGAAACCCATTTTATTTATATAGATTCTTTTTAACATGGTTAATAGAAGCAATTTATTTTACATGTGTTATTTATAATATGTTGAATAATTAATTTCTTATGGAACTCATATGCATGAATGATGGGGGGTAGGGTTATATATAACCCTCAATTTCATTATTTAAGAGTTTATATCTCATGAGATAGGTATTTAAAAGTAGTTTTTTGTTTCTCATATTCTTGAACACTAATGGTGTGACTCATTAAATCTATGTTCCATATTCTTATATTTGTACCATAATTGAAATGTGTTGTATTGTTTATGTCTTATTCTCCTCACTATGATATTCTTTCATTATCCATGTATATTGAATCACTCTTCTCATTCACATCTTATTTTATTTAATTCTTTTTCCAAGATTAATAACCTATGATCAAATAGGTACTATTTTATTATGTTTCCTAATTATACATATGTGTGTATCAGACGTTCACCTACGATATTTGATTGTTATCTCTTATTTTTACCCTTATATAGCATTTGAGTTCACCCATTTCTTATATTTTTATTTCCTCAGGTTATGAATATTATAAAAGTATGAAATTCTTCAAAGTGTAACTTATTTGGATTACCAATCAGAGATTATAAAGACTTTTTATAGTTAAATTATTTTCATATATAATTTTAATGTTGTCTATTAGTTAAAAAATACATGTTTTATGTTAGTTATTGTTTTATCCTAATTCTCCAAACATTTAAACCTAAATGGTCTTGTAAATATATTGTATTAAAAAAATTGTTATATCATTTATTTAGATTTTCATATTTTTGGTTTGTAATACATTCAATTTTTCTTTTTTTAAAGCCACATTAAAAAAATTGAGGATTAGTACTACAGTGTGGGGTGGGATAAACTATTCTGGTGTTCCGGTTCTCTAGTTCGTTCTTTTCTTGGGAGTAGTTTTCTTTAATTTTATTCTTTTATTCATTTTAGTTTTCATCAATTTATATGAATATAAACATTTTTACTTCACTATAATTCCCTTTTAAATCTCATTCATCCACTTTCATTCAATTTAACATTTCTATATAATATTTTTTTAAGAACTTGTCCAAATTAGAAGAAAATTGTTAACAACCTTTCTATGAATACACATTATTATTGAGTAGTTCAAACATTAAAATTTGGCTTAAAAAATATATGTTTAAACAAAAAGGTTTTTCTTATATCATGGACATATATTGTTACTTGAGAGTAATAAAATATGTGGTTTAGTTACATTAAAGCTATTTGGGAAAAAATATTTTTTAAAAAAATATTTGAATCCCTATTAGGAAATTCCATGGGTTAGTTTATCATAAACAGCTAATTTCGACAATTATCATGTGAGCCCCCTAGAATATATGAGGCTGGTTTCATCTTCTTATATATCAGTGTTTAATTGAAATAAAAAATTTGATTGATCTTGTTAAGCTATGTTTCTTCTTAATCAAGTCAATGAGTCTCCATGAAAAATTAATGGATTCTATTTCAGAAACATTTATATATGTTTAGAATGAATTGGGTCTGCAGTTTAATAACCATTTTCCACATCCCAAAATAATTTCACAATACTATGAACATGATCGTAGTTCACCTATAGATCTGGTGAAATCACATTCTCCACTGCCACCCAATACTTGTTTTCAATTCTTCTAACTAGACCCATTATTCTAGTTCCTAGGAAAAAATCTCCAGTTAATTATATAATGTTTCTTTAATATAGATTTGTATACTATAGTACGAAATGTAAGGTCATGGGGGATGATTTTCCTTTAAAAACAAACTAAAATAAGACTGTAATCAAAAGACACAATATTTGTGTGTTTCTAAACTAGAATAAAATATGATAGTATAACCAAGCGATCATCAGTGTAAAAATTGAAGAAAATCATAAAATAATACTACAATACAAAGACAATTTAACCTCATGAAAAACAACACTAATGGAAAAAATACCCAAGGTACAAAAGTGATAGTACATTAAACTCCAAGACATTATAGTATCCCTTATAGGAGACCCTAGAGATATAAGACAACAATATCCAAAATATACCTTGTTTATATATGACACGTTCCCCTCCCTCGTATCATGAAAAATATCCTTTCCATGCATCCAAATCTATATATTTAGGGTGTGAGATTTCAACCCAAAAGGTGAACCATGAGACTTCCCCAAAATTCCCCTAAAACAAGAAACATGTTAACTCAAATTTTACATAAATCAAATATAGGGAATAGTAAAAAAGTAGTCAATCAATATATATATATATATATATATAATAAGGATGTGAAGTAACTCACATGAATAACACACCAAAAGACTGAACCCATAAACCCATGTATAACACCCACTAATGAAACCACTACTCAAAGGCCACTCTAAACATTCCATATCATTTTCCATATCTATCCCTATAGTTCTAATTTTCACTCAGTATCATAATTCAATGTTCCATAAGATAAGAATCATGACCTTGAGTGACGCACATGACCCTATCATATTCATATGAACACACACCCATATTGTTAATTCAAGATTCTAACACCCAAAACATTTATTTTGAAACCCAATTCTATTATGTAATTATATCGAACACCTTATAAAAATCACAAAAAGTAATAAATTTTCATACCAATCATAAAATGGGATTTCCAACAGATATTTCATAATTTTTTTGAAAAAAGTAGAATAAAGTTATTTTGTAAAACAATGATCCTTCACGTTATTGGAGAAATTAAAAATAATAGGAGTTACCTAATTCTAATGTATCTGACTTGAATAATCACTCTATAATATCATATTTTTTGGATACCATTTCATTCAATCAATTGAATCTAAATAAGATTGTAAATTTTATTGATATACCATATATCCATGTCTAGGAACCACTTTCTAGGGTTCATCTTCCATGAAAATGAGAATCAAGGAGAGATTCAAATAAAAGGACTCTTACCTATTATCTCTAACTTCCAACGCTCTCAAATCCATTGAAATTTAGAAATTTATGGAATAAGGTATTCAAATATTCCTTTGGAAGGGCCAATGTTGGAGATTATATGATAAGGGATGAGGAATGATGAATTCATGGGTGTTGTAAGGTTAGGAATAATTTTTTAGAATTAATTAATCTTGTTTCATGGCTAATTTTCACTATTTGGAAATCCATTAATGAACCATATAGATATCCATATTACTTAAAATCACCATGTCATGTTATTTTTTGGAAAAAATAGTCTTCCATAGATGCTCTTACGTAGAAGATCCCTATAGCTCAAACATGACTACTTGGAGAACACCACACAATATTTCCAAATTGTGTGAAAATTTTCACCGCATAAAAGCTTCTTAAATTGAACCAAAAACACCGAAATTATTCTATAACTCAATAGAAATATTACAAAACATGAGAAGATATATGTATATAATGAAATAACTCAATCAAGGGGTTCTACATTCACATTTTGTCAGATAAAATCACTGATATGTTTGGGGGTTTACTGAGACTCAGAGGATGAGTTTGATGAATATTTTCATCTACATTAAAATTTATCCTTTTTAGGGGAGATTCAAGTGGGTATAAAGGTTAAATGTATAGGGTATAGAAAAATAAAATGTACATATACTATGATTGAAATTCTAATTAGATTATCATTTGTAATGTGGGGTTGTACGACTCATACATTGTATCCCCAAACAATGGATACACTATATAGATCACCCTTATATAGTGAAATATATATTGTTACCCCTATGTGGGTAACCCTGACTTAGGTCAATCATATATTACAGAACCATTATATTCATATACTATTTTATATGGAAACATTCCCCAAAAACATTCAAACCCCCCAACATGTATGATCCCATAACATGGTTGGTCTTTTCAAAAAAAATTGAAATGTCAAAGAATTATAAAAATACCTACATGGTGACATTTATTTGGTAACCCCTATGTTAATGGACTATATATGGCCACCCCTATATTGGTGACCCGTATATAGGATTCCCTTACATGGATGAACCCCTATGTGGGTGAACCCTCATGTGGGAGAACCCCTATGTGAATGTACCCAATATAAAATGTGTTTATAGTTTTAAAAAAATTAATAAAGGGTTATCTATTGATTTTGAATGGGAATTAAGGCTCCACGTTCATTATATAAGAATGAGGTCATTTCAAGTGGGGATCTTACCCCTCCCTTTAACATAAAAGTGATTGTCGCTCAATTCTTATAGGAATCAAATGTTTTTTATTCTGTAGACATCTTGATGTAAATTTAACAATACAAGAATATTATATATTGTTTCTTTTCCATAATTTCGTGTTGTGTATTTCTCCTTAGTTAATATTCTTAGTGAAATTTCATTGAGATCATGTTGAAATAACCTCTATATTATGGGGTTTTTAATAAAAGAATGTAGAGGATGTCCTAGGTGATTGATTTCATATCATAGCACATAATTTCATTGAAGAAAAATAACCTATTAAATTAATTTCTATTTTTACCTTAATTAAATTAAATTATCTTTTGATCGGGATTTGTGTGTTGGGTATTTTAGTTGGGGATTTTTAGGGAAATTACATAGACCTTTCACGAGTTGTTTGTCACACATTCAATGTGATAGAGTGAGTCAGTGATATTTTAGGAAATTATGATGATTTTAATTAACTTGGAAAACTAATTGTTATTATTTTAGTTTAATCTAATTGGTAATGAGTAATTTAGAAGTTTTGGAATGAGTTAGGGATATAGGATGATAGTCATTGGGAGATTGGACTTAGAAAAGCCCGAAAAAGAGTTTCTAATGAGTTATTAGAAATGAAATAGTGTATATAAGGCTTGTGGTCTGGAATTATACCACTACAGATTAATTTTTTTTATATATTATATGATATAGGATCTCACAATTGTCTCAATTTTCTATTAACATAAATTAATTCGTTGACTAAAAATTTTTATAAATAAGTGCTAGAGTCATGATCCCTAATGAATCCTTCAACAGTATTCATTCCCATAGCCACTCATGGCGGAGGGATTAATTATTAATGTGAACCTCGAGATACACGGATCCCATAATAGATTAAATGAAATGAAATTTCTTATTCAACCACCATGAAATGAAGATAGTGTCAAGGTCCATGATAATCCCAGGAGAATTAGCCTGATATCTTGATCATAAATTAAGGAAGGCATAATTTTAAAGGTGTGTCTTGAAATACATGGACTTTTAAGGGGTATAATATAAATTAATTATGTTAAACTAATTTATCCAAATGGGTTCCCCTTATTTACATTATATGGGGATGAGTAATGAATTGGGACTACTTTCTCGAATATGGCCTAATATAGTTATGGGTTACCTTATATCCATTAAGATACCTTAATAGAGTAGGGTGATTGTTCCTCCCACACTATTCTATGATAACATAGTTTCATATGATCTAGGTTGGACTTCTAGATTAGATGGGAATTATAGGATGAACTATTATGACTTTTCAAAGTGAAATTTACTATATTCCTTCTCCATGTTGTGAGGGCATAGTTGATTTTCCAGCGAGGAAAGTTTTGTAAAAATGTAATTATAATGATAATTAAAGATGTTATTTCATCTAAGATACAATATTTCAAAATGATTTTAAATTTTTTTTGAGAAACCAATATAGGGTGACCTTTATATGATGTTTCCAAAGGGAAACCAATGGGTGTCCTTGTATTTTTTTAACACTTGATAGGGTTAGTGCGTGAATTATAATTAGTAATTTTGGGGGTCACTTAAGATCCCAAAATTAGTGATGTGGACCTAATATAGAAACTATTATATGATGGGTCATACACATGATATGCTATCCTTGGTTACCTATGATAGTTTTCAGTGGACTCCAAACCCATGTTATTAGTTCCGTGACTTATTATCGGGTGGATATTGTTCCTTGATATTTTCTGTATGAAATAATTGGAGGGATTAATTTCCCTCTAGATTTTATGAATTAGATTCCAATGAAACATTTAGACCTTTGTAAATGAGCCTAATATTAATAGCACTTCTATGATACTACCAAGGAAACTATATTTCTGGCATACTACTTGGATACTTATTATATTAACTAGGATCATACCATTTGATCATGAATCAATGAGATATCTTGGATACTCTCCATGATCTATCTATTCTTCCTAATATTATGGAATGCATATGATTATTCATAGGATCTATTGTTTTCGCATTATTGATGTATATTCATGAGGTCCTGAGGAATGAAATGTATTCTTTTGGTAATTATGTATCCCATTTAGAAAAAACATGGTGCCAACTAAAGTTGGTATAGTTGATCATGGGAGTCACCATAGAACTGGATAATTTATGGTGGTCATTTTATTTTTTATTTTAGATGTTAGTTTCATATGTACTATATAAAATGTGAATACATTTTATTTATGAGTTACGGTAGGTACCCCATTGGTGGTGCCCTCTTAAGTTGTACTCACACCCTTCTCAGGTATCCAAGGGTCTTCAGTACCTAGTAGACATCATTGATCACATGTTTAGGTTGGAATGTGGAAAAGTTTTTTTTATGATAAAAAATAATATCTCAGAAGTATTTGGAGACAAAGATGTGATGAGTCTTAGGGATCAAGGTAGAGCCTTGCAATTTTTATTCTTTTATTTTTCATGAATATGTGATAAATAAAGGGGTTATCAATTAATATATATTGGTATTATTGTGTGCCATTTTTACTTTATGATATCCCATTAATATTATTTATAGATTTTTATGTTTTAATGATTATGTTTAATATGATCCTTTTGTATGGTTATTTTTTGTTGGTTAGAAAAAATTATTCAAATATGAGAGTATTTTTTCCCATGGTAACACCTTAGACCCTCACTACTACAAAAAATGATCAGGATTATGTGAAGGAACTCTTGAGGAAAAGTGGTGTCCACTGGTCTAGGAATCATACATGTGGTTTAGGAAAGTAGGGAATCACAAATTGGTATCTAAGAATCATTTCTAATTGAATATTGGGGGAAACTAATATATAGAATAAGGACATAATTTTAGTTTTTATGAAGATTAGGCTGGTGTATCTTGATAACTTTATAGATGGAAATTATTGGTCATTGGGAATATAGTATTTGTATTCTTGGTTTTTTTTATGTTTGTAGGAATTTTCCTACAATGGAACACTTAGCTTTTGGATTTATGATTTTTTTTATCTCTATTCCCATTGATAAGAGGCCTTCGCACATCCACCACTCTTAGCACATATTAAACACTTGAATTATTCATTCATAAGTGATTGATATCAATAATGATATAGTTTTAAATTATTTAATGTGTAAATAACTACTTATATCTCATTTTATCAAATAAATCCTTAGTGAAATCTTACTCGGTTGGACCCAAATATATATATATTATTTGAATGAATGTTCATGTGGATCGTACGGAAATGTTTTCCTTGAATATATTTATAAATTACATCTGTATAATGGATGTACAATAACCCTTAGAATGTTGATATAGGAATTCGATTCCATGGTATTGTTTTAAAAAAGAATAGGTTCAGTTCTTTATAGTTTCATCAATAACCTATGTAGTGTCTACCGAAAGATATTTTATGTGTGATTGTACTCTACCAAACTATAATTATATGGTATACTCAACACATAACATTATGTAATAATGTTTTTATACATATTTATATATGTATATACATTAGTGAATGAAATTATAGTACTTGAGGGTAGTTGTCTCGTATACAGATTCCCGATTATGAATTATGCCCTAGTGTGCTAATGAATTGGCATGCTCTTCCCAATGTGTGTATGAGTGTGTGATTGTATGTATGTGTGTGTGAGAGAGGGAGAGATAGAACTATGAAGTTGGTGTGTTTTGGAATATGAATTTCCTTATGATATTTGAGATGGGAGTAGGGATTTTTACCTATGATTTGTGAACAATGAGAGATAAGATTTAGGGGAAAGGTGGGAGAGTATAGTTACATGATGTATGAAATAGGATGTTTTTTAGCTAGCATATATGTTGAATAATATGTGTTGTATTTAATCGTGGTTCAAATCTGTCACTTGGACATAATTTCTTGTCACTAATGGATGGAACTATCTCAGAAAAATAACCATATATTTTCTTTTGGTTCAATACATTTCTCATGATTGGTTTATTATGATTTGATATTTCTTGATATTTTTTATGGATTCTATGATTTATTTCAATTTTTCCCTAATATATCCATGAAATCCAATAGGGGATATTGAAGTACCTATAGAATTATTTATGGTTTGAATTATTTTCAACATGCTCAAAAACAATAAAAGAAGTCTGGGGTTATAGAATTTTTAATGGTCATTATTGTGTTATTTGAATTTATTAGAGGTATATGGAAAATACATATAAATATTTGGATCCTTTGAAATTTATTCTAGAATTATAAGTTTAGGAAAAGGAGTTTTTTTGTTTTTTAAAATGAATTAATTGTATGTTGATCATATATAGGATAATTTACCCATATTAAATGAATTTTTTAGCACATATGATATTTCAGATTTATTGAAAAGTAAATAGTCATATGAGATGATCCCATAAGAGGTTTTGGAAAACTGAAAAATGAAATTGTCTTATATGGCTGATATGTTTGATAATTTACCTATGTGATCCACCTATATACTATTTTGGGGAATTATGTATTAAATTTTTAGGGTTCTAAAAATTAAAACCCTCAAGGGTCATATGAAACTAGTAATTTGGGTTCTTGTAAGATACTTCATTATTTTAGCTGACTTATGAAACATATCAAACAAAAAATTAATCTGAAGAAGGATGTTTATTGTCACCTGATATATTTGAATGGATGAAAAGATTCCAATTTAAAAGTGCTATATAGAATTAACTTTGTCATGTTATGTATGAGAAACATGAGATCATATGACTTTTTGAATATTATATGATATTTAGTATGCATATAATATTAAACTAATAAAAATTATGAGTTTTAACAGAATGAAAAATTGAGTTCCCAAAATTCAAATATTAAGAATAAATAAATATTAACAATGATTGTAGACAAAAAACATATAGAATATGATTAAATATTACTAATATGCTCTTTAGAAAACTATAGTTATTTTTGTTATATGTTTTATGTTTTGGTATGGTATTACTGAAGATAAATATAGTGCATGAAGTTGTAGTTATGCATGAAGGATATCAAAATCATTATTTTGGAGTCTCATTGGTGTAATTTTGTATTGTTATTATGATCTGATATCACATTATAATAGAGAAGTGTTGGGTTTAAAGGGAATTTTTTAAATCATGACCATTCTACATGCTAATTAATGAAAATAGAATATTGAGATGGATATAATTTATTCATAAAGTTGAAAACTAAATATAATGAGTTTTTTACTTCCCTTATTGCATCTCAAGATAAAAAAATATATTGTTTTTGATGTCATCATACAATGTTATTTTTCCCATTTGATATAAAGAATCAATAATAGTGACATCACATGTGCTAATTTATTATTCAGCATAAATAAATTCATTAGAAACAAAAAATCAGAAATCTACAATCATATTTTTTGTTGGGGACCAAAAATTTATAAAATATTTAATTTCCTTATGACTAATTCTTTCAAGAGGAAATTTAAAGTCTTTAATAATTTTTTAAAAAATAGTATTTTCTTTCTGATAATATTTCTACAAGTGATAATAAAAACGAATAAATTCTATAATGTGATGTTCAGAACTTATTTTCCACATCTGTTTGAGCTAGATAATTTTTCAGAAATATAAATTATTAATTTTTTCAAAGTATAAATAATTATCTAAATAAACATTGAGAGAGAATATTCTTCTATCAATCTTGGAGTATCAAGGGGATGAAGATCAACTATTTATGATCAAATAGATTCTTAAGATAGCTTTATATATCATTTTAACCCTTCGGAAACCAATATACCGATTTATTAATTCTAGTGGGAATATGTTAAAATAAGAAACCAGATGAAACATGATCTACCCACTTGTATTTGAGCGAAAAAAATTATTTGATAATTTGGCTCTCAATAAAATTTTAAAATACAATGGAGTAGGAACCCACACAGGGTCATAACATTATAAAAACATTGTTTCCTTGTATTTATTATCTTCATATTTCTTATGGGTAAGGCTATTTTATTTAAACTAATATGATAATGTCTAAATAGTTAGTTGATATTTATATATAATTAATATAAATTGAAAAAGACTGCTACCATAGATTCATCCCCCTTTTATGGGGTGCATTGGATCTTCAGGCATTTCAGAGACTGGGATGTCATAAGTCGTAGGGATTGTAGTAGAATCTCCTAATTGTTATCTTATTACTTGTCATATATATTTTATTAATCCATTTGGTGATCAAATTGATCTTGGATAGTTTGATCATGTGTATCTATGATCTTAAACTTCCCCATTAATATTATTATCAGATGTTATATTCTATTTCTTATGCATACTCTAATTATTTATGATTGATATTTTTTGTTTAATTTAAACTGTGTTTTACACTAATATAAGTGTATATTTTCCCCTTGTTAACACCCAGGACTATCACTACTAGTCAGTAGACTCTGGCATATTTGGAGGATTTCATGAGGTCAATCGGTGACTTCCGATTTGGGTCGCAGTCTAGTGGTTCATAGGGGCTGAAAAAAATGTAATCATATAATCTATTAAATTTATCATAATGATTGGGTTATTGTGATGGAATATTGATGTGTTGGAATTTTCGATGGAATTAATATTAGTGAATAATTAAGATATTTTCTGATCTAATTTCCATGTTACTGGGGATAATATATTTTGACTATTGGTTCCAAATTTTATTGTGGTATTCTTTAACCTAGTACGAAATACTTATGTTTTCAATTTAGGATTTAATGGTTTTTTCTCCTATAACTTTTGTAAGGGGACATTATATGTTAATTATTTGTGTCACGTAAGACTGGCCTAACATAAACATGTTCTTATATGATTTATAACACTAAAAATTGAGATTTATTTTATTTAAAGATTCAACGACAAATTATATTGTATTTTCTTCTAACTAGGTGGAATTATAATCAGTGGAACCTCCATATATATATATATATATATATTCATTTATTGAAAAATAAGGTGGATTTTATGAAGGTATATTTATTGATGATGGATATATATTTCCTCTATGTATGGAATTTATATTAACCCTTATTGGGATTATATAGGAATTTGATTCCTTGTTATTAGTTACAATAGAAATAGATTTTATTATTTAATGCTTCAATACTATCCTATATAGTGTTTAACAATTTATATTCTTAGTGAAATTATACATTACCGAAACATGTGACTGTGATATACTCAAAAAATATATCATCATTGAATGATACCATTATATATATGTGTGTGTGTTTGAGTGTTTTTTGGTTTATATAGATAGATGATGTTGTATTGCATGAGTGGTTATTATCAAATGTAGACTCCCTTTAAAGATTATTACTCATGTAGGATGATGACTATTTGTGTGATTCCTCAAGTGTTTATATGTGTTTGAACCTTGTAGTGGGTGTATTTTGGAATATGAGTTTTGTTATGATGTCATAAAGGTGAGAAAGGATATTTCTCCAAGATTTATATCTTATATATGATATGATTTATAGGCTGGTAGAGAGATACTAGTGTCGTGAGGTACGAATCATGATATTGGTGAGACAAGTACTATGCTTGAGTTGAGTTTCGGTATATAAGGGTAACCCAATAGATGAATTATCATGGACTTGGGGTTTCCCTTAAATATGATGATCATTGGTACATTATAGGATTGTGATAATAGTTGTCATAAGGTGATTTTTTATTTGAAATTTTCATAGTGATTCTTTGATATTTTCAATTATAAATAATTTGGGTGATAGTTATTTTGTCATAATAGTGGCTCTGGGAGGGTGGGATTGATTAGATACATGAACATATTGATTTCATTCATGTTTTACGATGAGGAAGAAGATTTTTATCCTAGGTTTTTGGATCTATGATGGATATATTATCAATAACTTATTTTGTTTTTAGATGAATCTAGAGTGGTGGTTGATTATATAGTATACTTTATCATGAGGGAGAGGTTCTTATTTTGAATATGGTATTGAGGGAGAATATAACAAATGATATTTACATTCCTTGGGGAATGATCAATATTTTATGCACATGATCCAAGGTTTGATGACATGTGACTCTAAGGTGAATGAGTCGAGTGATATATTCGAGTAGTATAGGAATATAATCTACATTGATTTGGATAAGGTCGTGGTATTAAACAGTAGTCATGGGTGATATAATTTGATTAGTGGACCTTTCATTGGACCTGTTCAATCTAATGATATATGTATTTAAAGGGTTTTCTGTGGGTTTGGTTTCCAAGGGTTTTAATACAAATGAAACTCGTTTCCTCTATAGTGATGGTGACATTGTGAATGGAATAGTTTATTGATTTGATAGGGTTTATGAGTATGGATACGTGGACAACAAACATTGATGATGAAACCTAATGAATTTTTACTCAAGGATACATATAACAAAATTTATATAGTGGGGAGTACACCTTTGATCATTATTGGGTGTAACCCTCATTTCAAATTCAATTTTAGTTTATATTAAGGAAGAAATTCGAGGTGATCTAATGAAAGGAATCAATTGATGATTCCCATTGGATCCTGAGTATTAGTGCGATAAACATCTCCAGTAATTATGTTCAGTAATGTTTGTAGTGTAGGCTACGGTGACAAGTGTTTTTGTTTAGTAAAGTAATTATAAAGAAACTATTTTTGTGGAGAGAATCTTATCTATTATGGATTTCAAACACTCATGTTAAAAGGATCATGGGAGTGATAATATTGTTCATTTTATGGATGTTATGGAATAAGGATAATGGTGTATAGATAGTTCCTTTTCTATCTAGTACCCTAGTAAACACCATATTTAAGGCTCGTATATGTTGTTGGATGGATTATATATTATTAAGTATTACTTAGGATTGTATGGGATTATAGATTTCCAAGAAAAACATGACATAATAATACATTAATATTATTATTTAAATAATAATTCTCATAAATAGTCAGACAACCCAAGGACTGAAAGGTTTAGTATCTCTATTAGATACATAGATATATTATTTTTCATTATTTTCAAACATTTGAACATAATCATTCCCCTATAGAACATTTTATAGACATATCACAATATAAAGTCATTTTCATAACCTTGGTAATGGAAACATAAGAAAGGGGGGAGATTAGGCACTTGAAAAGGGAAAAACATATCATAACATGTAGGAGAACATGAGGAAGACAACAAAATCCGAATAAAATATAAAAAGACTTTAAAAGACTATCATAACACCTTTTAGGGTAAAGAAAGATCATAAAAATATCATTTATAAAGAATAAATTATATTACATAGATCAGACACATCTCATTAGTCATATAATATGTGAAAATAGCATAAAATACAAATTACTTTAAAAAAGTAATAATCATGAAAACATGAAAATTCATAGAAAAGAAATTCATCTTTAAAATTTTGGGATTTCATAATGACGAATTAGGAAATGTGCTCGACCATAAACATTTCAAAATATATATGAGAAACCCCATTATTCGCATTCTTATGTGAAAAAACACATTTTTTCCACAACTTATGGTGGGAGTAAACCCATCATTCCCATTCTTGTGTCAATGAACTCATTATATTCGTGCATGAATATATCATGATATATAAGCCTAAACCAATACATTTGCGGAAGATATAGGACCCCAACTATCATCATCCATAAATTTTTTCCCCATAAAACCAATCATAAACATATCATATTGAACCTATGGATAAATGTTTTTTATGAAACACCCAAATAAATAACATTAACTTTTCGTAATTAAAAAAAGGGAAATTAAATAGTTCTCCTAAAATATCCTAATAGAATAAAATAACAAATTGAATTCAATATTTTTATAAAGAAAACATGATCACCTATAATTACCACTTAATTAAATAAAATATATTCTTTAAATGTAAACATAACTCTATTGGATAAATATAATTGTATTATAACTAAACAAATCATGAAAATATCATTTCGAACACACTTTTCAATCATTATAATAAAATTCATAATTATAATTCACTTTTAAAAAAGTATAATTTTTGTAATGTAAGTTACAATAAAACCATAACTGAATCTTTATTTTGATAAAAAACTATTTTTCTCAAGAAAGAAAGAGAGAAAATAATATAAAACTGAAAATGTAGTGAATTTATGTGAATGAAAATTGAAAATAAATTGAATAACTCTATAGAGTAAAATTGATTTTCCAAATCCAATGCTATTACCCTTGATTTTGAAAGAAGTTATTTAACATCTTATATTATAATGATAAAAATATTAATTACATATTTCAGAACATTATTCACATTACTTTTAATATATATTCTTCATTAATAATTATTCTCTTTATGTATTAGATTTTTGTGATCTATTTTCAACCTAGGGTGTTGATAATCTTGATCATTTTGATATAAGTTTACAAATGTGTTATTGATCAAACTTTTATCTAAAATATAATAATTAAAAAATTATTATTGGTTTTGTAAATTATTTTCTAAAATAATCATGTTTTAATAATTATATTACATTGGTGTTTTTTTGCATATGTCCTGAAAATGAAAACAGTGATGAAATATTTATAGATTATTTATAAATATCAATAGATTGCCTAAAATTACAATTTTTTTGTGTTGTTAAAAAAGAAAAATAATAGTTCTTTTTTATTAATTTTATCTATCATATATAATCACCAAATATTGAAAAAACTACCTAGTTTTGAATTGAAGGAAAATTAAGCTTGTTTATTTGTGGAGGCGGTAATCCACGCTACACATGATTCATGTTTTCATTGTACTTAATGGGAAAGAGTGAAATGGTTAATTCTTGTACCATATATATAAAACATTACCTTTATAACAATGATATTTATTTTATTATTTTATAATGGTGTAATTAAATTTAAATAATAATAAAATTTCATAAAGAAATTAAAAAAAGGAGAGGTTAGGAACTTATACCACACTTCCTACAGTGTCTCCATTGTGAAAAGGACTAAACAAAATAGGGATTGTATTTTGACAATAAAAGATAATCCTAAAGGGTTATAGGTGTGTGGATGAGAGTGTATGGGAGATTTTGGGAAGAACATAATGGGTTTTAGTGTGAGGTTAAGTGAGTGGAGAAGTGCCTCTTTTAAAAGTGAAGACGAGTGACTTTTCATAAATAACAAAAATTATTCAATAATAGGAAGTCAATCTAAAGAAATGTTGAACATAAATTGAAAAATAATTTATTTTTGATGATATAAGATCATTCAATAGCTCCAACACTCAATTTACGATAATTTTTAATCAAGTTAGACCATTTATCTCTAATGTTACTCTTTTTTACAATTTTAATTTTCACCATGGTAACTATGTTTTACCCATGTAATTTATCATTTTTGACTGAAAATTATATAGTCCTTGTTATATAATTTTGACCTAATTTATAAATGTGACACCCATTTTTTTAAATTCTATTTCTAAATTTGATAAAAAAAATTATTTAAAAATAATAAATGTATGATGTATTGGAAACAAATTTTTTGAAAAATCTAACATACTTTCTAAAATCTCAAAATTTGGATTGTAAATTTAAAACACTTTTTTATATTTATAATTTTAATTAAAAATAATTATTTTTTGTTATAAAAAAGGTTTTATAATTTTTCAATTCATACTTATATACTATAATGGCATAAATTTCATGTAATTTATTAAAATAGTGTTTTTATGTACACACCTGGAAACAAATTTTTAGTAATAAATTAAAAAAACATTGAAAATATGACCATGATTAATTCAAAAACGATTATAATTTATTCTGTTTCACGACCTTGAATTTATATATTTTACATTAAAATGAATAAATAAAATACCGTGGAAAATATTTTTTTATAGGAAATCAGTTTTTTGTAAATTAAAAAAAATATAAAATTAGAGCTCATCATAAATATATCAAAATAAAAAAATATTCATTTTTTAAAAATACATTTTATAAATAAATTAAATTAATATTTTATTATATGTAGCAATTAAGTTGATATTTAGGAATATTTTTTTTCTTTTTTTGATATATATATATATATAACAATACTATTAACACTATTTATACCAAATAATTATATGACTAACTTACAATGGTTCTTATTTTTCTTGTGTCAACATTTCTTGTGGAGAAATCCATTAAAATAATTATTTAGTTTAGGTGGAAGATCTCATGTTGTAACATTATAAATCTTTAAAAATAATTCCACCCTCGAAATTTATTACATTGAGGAGAAAATGAGGGTACATTTCTCTCGTCACATCATCGAGTCCTTATATATTATACTAAGACAGTTGATTAATCTAAAGGATATCAAGTAGATGAGTATACTTGTTCCACCACACCTTATATCTTAGATCTATAATTTCCACTCTAGTTTTTCATATAAGTGATCATTTTCTAATTGAACATCTTTTGAGATTAGTTGATGTGAATGTTCTAGTATATACTTTCTAAAATACAAAACATTGAACATATTGTGAACTTAAGAGATGAGTGGAGGTTGTTCTAAACAATAGGCTACTATCCCAACAAGATCAAGGATCTTTAAGGAACAAATATATATAGGGCTCATCTTCCCATTCCTTAGAAATATTATAACTCTCTTCTGTTGAGATATTAAAAGGAAGACCATATCACTAAGTTCAAACTCTAGATCTCATCGACGATTAATTACACAACTCTTATAATGAATTTATTTCACATTAATTTTACACTAAATTTTTTAAACCTTATCCATAATTTCTTAGACTAGATTAGAACCTATCAAGATCCTCTAATGATATTAATCACCACATGTTGGAGTCCTATATCTCATCCTATATGGATCCTCATATGGTACCATAAAAATGTTGGAATAAAAACTTTTTTAAAATGATTACTTTACCAAGTGGATTTTTTAATATAAAAAATCCATGGAAATCCATCAAAAAATATCTCATAATATCCTATTATGATTGAATATTCCTATTAGAGATACTATCTATTCAATAGTGATATACAGTGTGAAAGCTCAGATCTATCTCCAAATCATTCAAAATAACTCTTAATAAAATCAAAGTAAACCTCATATCCTTATCAAATACAATGGATAGTAGTACACAATAAATCCTCTATACTTTCCTTATATATATCTTAGAACATTTTTCAATGAACATATCACCTTTAATGGGAATAAAATGTACTAAAATTCTAAGGTGAATGACTAAAACCTAAATTTCATTATGTTCATTAGATGTTTTTGGGAGTCATATGATAAATTACATAGAGATGTTTTCTTTTTTATATACAAGTATGGGTAATGGTTTCAATATAGCCTCAAACATTTATCATTCAACCATAACTTATTTTCATTACAAGCATCAATATACATATACTTTTATCAATATTTTCATATTATCTCACCATAATATTTAATTTAGATCTATATAGATCTTATTAATTGATGAATATATATATAAGGATGATATATACGCATCATATAAAAGTTACATATTCAATCGCAGCATTTCTATGACACATTTTTGTGTTCACAAACATATAGCTCTATCTTTATCAAAGTCGATGATATTAGATACCTTTTTTGTATCTCTACATAATCCTATAGGCATACTTTTTAATGGATATTTTAGGAATTAGTTGGTAAATATAGGATTTACCTCCAATAACTATGACATTATGATTTATCCATGAAAAATTCATGAGTATTAGGTTTTCTGAAACCCTATCATAGATAGTGTGACATGGTCTTTCCTAGTTAGAGTATCAGACATAATATTCTTCTTCCCTGGGTTATAATGTTTTGAGGAGTCATAATATTTTATCAATTATAGACTTCTCCTTTGGGTAATATTCAATTACTTTTATGTGAATAATTATTTTAAGATATTTTAATCAGTATCCATATCAAAATTTTTCCGTTGAGATAATGTCATCAAATAAATATTGCAAATATCAATACAACTATAACTAAATAATGATTCATATAACTTTTATTATTACTCTTTTTTTTGTATAAACCATAACGAATTAACTTATTATTATGAATGAGAACACAATAAAACCCATTTTTTAGGAACCAATATATATTACAAACCTTTATCCACAACATGGTAATGTGAGTATAGGGGTAGTGACCATCCACTTATTTAGTTCCTCGAATATTTCTCCAAATTAATCTATCTAAAATAACATTACTCCCTTAAATTTTATCCTATTTAGTGGATTTTATAGTATAGAGATACTTCTCAAAAATAATATGTAATATCTTTAACATAATAAAACTATAAATCTCGATTATGGTTTTTTGGGGCTATTTTTTGAAAACTTATATCATTGATGAATCTTATAATGTTCCAATTCATATGATTACATGATATAAGAATGATAATTTATGTATCCATAATTTACACTTTATAAATTTGACATATACATTCTCCTTTATCAAGGTATTTAAAATAATACATAATTGATATTTATAATATTGTATCCTCTTTTAATATATAATAATAGTGTACATAAATACAACCCTAATTTGATCAAGTTTGACTCTAAAACATCTATTAATTAAATACATTAAAATAAAAATTCCATTCAAAAGTCCTAATAGAATCACTATAAATTTATAATTTCCATACCTTGAACAAAATGATATCTTGGAAATATCCTCCCTTTTAAACCCTAACTGATGACATACATATCGAGGAAAGATCTTCAAAAATTATCATGATCCTCTATGTTAATCTAATAGATCATCAAAATGTGGTATTGGAAAATCATTATTTATAATTATTTTATTAAGCTAATGAAAATAGATATAAAGATGTATCATCCTGTCCACTTTTTGGAAAAAAGGACTAGTAAAACCCCATAGTGAAGCACCGCGGTATATTAAACCCTTATCCAAATTATCTTAAAGTTTTTTTAACCATTAATTTCAATGGGAACCATTCTATATGGACTCAATGATATTGGTGTAGATCTAGTTGTATATTTGATAAAAAGAACTCGACCTTACCCTCTTGGAGAAGTCTAAGAAATCAATCTTTAAATACATTTATATATTCATGTAAAATAAGAATGTCATTAATTTTAACTCCCCCCCCCCCAATAATTTGATCCAAGATTCCCTAATTGTTGGGTATAACCACACATAATAAGGAATTTTCTTCCAAAAAAAGTTCATAATAATCCTTGAATTTTTACTTGAGAATATGATTATTTGGGATAATAAATGTGACTCCCTTATATCAATTATTGATGTGGAATTTATTAAGGGATGGCTAATCCTAGCCATATGTTATGTAAAATTATACCAAATGAAGAATAATTATATTTTCAGGAAGTATCCTCCAATAAATATCAACTAGGGAGTATTTATATATCATATAAAAGATCAGAGTTACACCACGGGTTTTCACCAATAGTTCAATAACAATTTCTTGGCTTGGTGATTTCACATTCATAAAAAACATGTGTGATATAAAAGAATTTAATGAAGTGGAATAAAATATGGTATTATCATATCTATAAAAAATATCAAGTGTACCCAGCATCACTTCATTATCATTATCTACCTCATTGGTTGAAATGATGAATTCTCAACCTTATTCCCTTGGATTGGGCGTTTTTTGGTCATGAGAGTTGGGGAATTGATTCAAGTAATGTATAAACTTCTTTCACTTGAGGAATTATATGGTGGGTGTACTATTATTTGGGACATTATTCTCTTATATTTAATTAATTATCCTATTATCATTGATTTGATAATTTTGGATATAGAGTCATTCTTTACCAAACATAAAGCACTTCCGGGATCTCTCCACAGAATTACTTGATTAATTTAAAAGAAATATTTTATGTAGGACATTGTTCTTTCTTCCAACCATGTGTCATGTCATCAATGCTTCTATAATACTACACATTCCTTTTCATTCCTATAAAATATTGAGCATTCAAGTTTCCATATCAATCTTAAGAACATATCAGACAATCTATTCATAGCTAAAAATGTCTCTTATGGATAACTCCCTTTAAAGACTAGGATTTATTCAAATAAATAAGAAATAAATTTTAATTTCAATATTATAGATGAAAACATATGAATATATATTATCTAATTGATTCATCTTATTATTTATTAACTTATAATAATTCTCACTCTATTTTGAGTGAATTTTATAAGGAAAATTCTTAGTGAAAAATATCCACTTAAAATATTCTGATTATATTGAGTTTGCATTATATTTTTTCAGTATTATTAATGAAACTTCTTTACTTGTAAAAATAACATTATAAATGATATTCTTACAAAAATATGTTCTCATGGTCTGAGAACTAGAGAATCAAAAATATGTTTTCCATATCCTGGATCAACTATTCAATAACTAGTGGATTAGATGGCCTGGTAAAAGATTATGGAAATTGCCTCATAAGTGAATCGAGAGTGATTTTCTCCCACTTTTGTGTGTTTAAGAGATCAAATGGTTTTGTTTTTTTCTATATATTTAGATATTTTGGTGATATTTTCCATAATGTTTTCCATTCCAACCCTAATCAAATTATGTTACTTATTAAGAAAATATCCACATTGCCCATACACCCATTGTTACTGAATCTATTTCATGTTCCCTCCATTACCCTAACTAAATAAAAAATTTAAATGTGTATAGTTAAATTTATGAATATATATAAAATGAAAATATAAAAATATATGATGTAATTCAAAAATGAAATTTATACACCATCCTGCGAATGACCTATGTTTTAATCATGGTTATCCGTGGTTAGATTTTTTTACTGAACTAGTTATATATATTTAAATACATCATAATGGTTGGTAAATATAATGGTATTAACCAATTAATATACCACATAAGTTTCAAATTTAGTGTGCAATTTGGCCTCTTTTTTATGCAGCTGGTAATGATTGAGTTAATACTAAAAAAATTTCTTTGAGGTTATTAACCCTAGGTAAAACCATGGTATCTCTTGAATCTACATGTAGTATCCAGATAAGGATGAAATTTCTATGAGAAAAACACAATATTTACATTAAAAATACAATATAGTATTATCCTACACATAGATTCATCCCTTATACTTTTCTCAAGTTTCTTTTGCTAATGTTCTCTACATAAATCCAAAAATATAACTAGACCCTTACCTGACACCAAATATAAAGACCCAATATAAACGTGATATAAATAACACATTAATTTAATTATTTAAATAATAAATATAAAAAATATCCAAAAACCCAAGGAAAAAGTATTTTAGTGTCTTGAATATTATCTATATATACATCTTATTTTAAAAAATTTGAAAACATTATTTTATAATCATAAATCAATGGAACTGTATATAGTAATATCATATAATAAAATTATCTTCATAACCTAGGGTGTTGAAACATAACCCAGGAGATATATCAGATTCTCAGTGAGGTAAAAACATATCCTAACATAAAGGAGAACATGAGGAAGATATAAATATCATAATAAATGATCAAAATAACTTATATGATATTCATAAAACAAGTTAGAGTAACAAAATATCATAAAAATATCATTATAAAATAATTAATGATATTACATGGATAAAATGATTCTTAATAGTCATATCACTTGCGGGAACAACAAAAATTGAATAATACTAAAAAACAAGGCACAATCCTGAAACATGGAATTTCATAGAATGAAATGAATCTTAGGGGTTTTCTCCGGCTCTCCAGCTTCCTTCCCTTGGTTTTTGCCGCCTCCTTCCCTCAGATCCTGTGGCTTCAGGGTTTTCTCCGGCTCTCCAGCACTCGACGCTCGCTTGCTTGTCTGACTCCTCTCACTGGATAGAGTTTTAGTTGGAGGCGTGGTACCGGTCAGAGTTCGATGCTCAAAGCTCCGGTGTCGACGGTTGGTGTGTTGCGGTGGCTCTTGAGGTCGATAAGGACGGCGGCGACTGGATATGTGTTGTGAGTTCCTCTGCTTGCAACGGTTCATGTTTCCTCATGATTAGCGTTTAATGGTTTGAGTTTTGTTTATCTGTATGTGTGATTAGATTTTTTGGAGCTGTATCTGGTGTTTTATGGCCTGGGCTAGAATGTTTCCCGATGGTTGCTGGCTATTGGCTACGGTGAGATTGACGGCACTCCTGGTTGGATCTACGGGTGTATGACTGGTTTGTCCAATGAAATACTCTTCGGAGTTCTCTGGACCCTTCTTGGTGCACGTCGACGTCTCCCGCGGTGATTTTATCTTGACCACAGGTGAAGGCGACGACGCCGACAGGCTTCTTCTGGCGTTGAGGTTGAAGGTGATGACGAAAGCCGGTGAATCTCGTCGGCGTTTCGATGTGTATTTTTTGTTTCAATGTGGTTTTGATCCATTGTTCTCCGACAGTGTTGATGGAATCGGTGGTCGGACATTCTCTCTAATGACATGGCCGGAGGCGGTGTTGAGATCTGCGTCGACTCGCATCTCGTGGTGTGTGCGGCACGAGGTAGGCATGTGACTCGAGGTGATGGTGTGGCGTGATGATGGGCTCTCTTCCCAAGGTGTGGCGTGTGGAGATGATGGTATGCGGTTTGAATTTGAATTTTGATATGTTTTCATTGGGGATTGTTTGTTCGGGTTCCGGAAACCCTTTAACCGGCTCATGGGAACTGGCTACCCTCAAACCAGCTTTTTGAAAATCAAAAAAATGATTTGCAGGCCATCATTTCTATGTCAATTTGAAGAACCTTATTATGTCCATGTAGATCTATCTCATTAAAAATAAGCTTAAAGCAATGCATTCAAGGGTGATGTAGGGCTCAACCCATAATAATCCATACATATGTTTTCTATTTAAAAAAAACTGTAAACATATATTAATGAACCCATGGAAAAATAATTTGTTTCTTAAATATCCAAATGAAAATCATTAGATTGTCATAAAGAGCCCATGGAAATAAAATTTTCTTCTCAAAGCATCCAAATTTTATAAAATAACATCATGAATAAAATATTTTGATACCAAAAGTAGTTTCACAAAAAATAATCACATTATTAAAGAAATAATATGGTGAAATATGAAAATTAAATTATAGATAGATCGTTTAAAGGTAATTTAATTAAAATCCTGAAAATTTCATTCATAAAACACTTTACATTCATCAATATAAAAGTCACAGTTACAAGTATCATTTTAAAAAAACACATTTTAAAAACATATACTAAAAATAAACCATTCATAGAAATGGATTTTAATAAAAACTATTTCAACTATAAATAAAGATATAAAATAATTTTAAAATTAAAATGTACCGAACATAGGGGAATGTAAATTAATAATAATTCTTATAACTCAAAGAAACAAATTTGAGTAACCAATCCCCTTACATTTACCCATGGTTTACATATATGTGAGTTAAAATCATGAAAAATAAATATAAACATCTGATGTAAAAATTTTAGAACATTATTTATATTAATTTCCATTTATAAACTTTATTAGTAATAATTATCGTCAATTGTTATATTTTTTGTGCTCTCTTTTCAACATCTTGTGTTAATAATATTGATTATTTCGAACTATGTTCATAAAAGTGAAGATGATATTCCTTTATCTCAAAAAGATAGCCATTTAAGAATAAATGAAATATTTTATAATGTATTTTGAATATAGAATTATAATTTTATAATTACATTTTATATAATTTTTATTATTGTTTAGTGAAAATAAAAACATTGATGAACTAGTTTTGGGTTATATGTTGATATCATTGGATTACCTTAATAGAAAAAGGAAATGATAGATTATGATTTTATGATAATTATAATAAATTAACAGTATATTAATTATAATTACGTATAGATTTTATGATTCTGAAAAAAAAATTAATAAGAATAAAATTTTATAATGAAACTAAAAAATATACAAAGAGTTTAGGAACTTATACCTACTTTGATTATCTCCTTTGTGAATGGGATTAAACCCTTGGGGGTTGGTATTTAGATAAGAAAATATCATTTTTTTAGTTGTATATAAGTGTATAAGAGAGGTTAGGATATAAATTTGGATGAACATAAGGTTCTTTTGGATGAGGTTAAGTTAAGCAATGAGTGCCCCTCTTAAAAGTGAAAAGGAGTGGAATTTTAATAAATACCCAAAACATTCCAAAATTTGGTAGTCACTCTCAATGAAAGTGTATCCAGAATTCAGAAACAATGAAAGAAAGAAGATAAGGTCAATCCACACCTCCAACACTCAATTAAATGTTTTTTGAAAAAATTTGGCCCCTTTAGATATAAGTTTACAAATTTTTACTATTTTTGTTCTCACCATATTAATAAGTTTTTACCTAGGTAATTTATCATTTCTGACAAAAAAAAATTGTTGCCATTATATAATTTTGGAATAATAATTTAAGATTTTTAATCAATTTTATTTGATTCAATTTATTAAAGTTGTAAAATTTAATTCTAAAGTAATAAATATATAATGTATTAAGCACACTTTTTTGAAAAATGTCACTTAATTTATAAAATTAAAAATATTGGTTTATAAATTAAAACCAATATTTTATTTATTTTAAAATCACTTATAAATTATTTATTCAAACTTATAAATATGTTTCATGAATTTATAATTCATTATTCTAGATAAATATTGTTAAAAAAATTCATATTATATATAGAAATGATATTTTGAAAAATTCAAATAAAAATAATTATTTTTATAAAAATTCCAAAAAATAATCTTTGGAAAATATGATAATATTAAATAAAAAAGTATGTTACTTTTTAAAAATTCACATCCAAGGATTTATTAGTTTATCTTTAAAATAGAACTATAAAATATCATGAAAAACAATTTATTATATGAAATTATTATTTTATTTAATTACTATTCTATAAAAATTGGTTCTATACACAAATATATGATACTTGAAAAGTATCCAGTTTTAAAAAAACACATTTTATCACAAATGGTTATTTTATTAGTTGATTATATGTACCATTGAATTTTATATTTAAAGTGATATTTTTTTTGTTTTTTTCTTAATTTAATATTTATGTTTATATATATAAATATATATCTCATAATTCGGTTATCACTATATATACCTGATAATTTAAAATATACCATACAATGGTTTTTTTTTGTGTTTCATGTGGAGAAAACTATCAAACCTTTAATTAATATAAGATTAAAAAATAGGGATCATTACAGGGAGGTGATCTGAGGGCATGTAGAATCAATAGTGTGTCGGTGCTTGGGATTAGATCATGAAAAAAATGGTTGGTTGGTTATCCAACCATATAATTACCAAGGGAGTCAGTTTTTAACGTCAGTGTTGATGATTTTCCAATCTTATGATTCCTTTTAAGGTCTATACATTGTGATATAATTACGTGATTACATATATATAGGTGTAGTTAAGTGTTTTTTGGGATATTCATATTGAGGACAATGAACAAATATTTTTAATGATATTGGTTCTGGTGATGTTAAAACCACATCAAGTGGAAAATTGTACCACTTGAAATTAATTTTACAAGGTGATTACATTATTAGGGAGCACTATGCTTCAGAATCACCCCTTAATTAATGAGTCTTAAGGTAGGAAGAACCATGGGCTTGAGACTGGTTCGATTAGTGACATCATAGTCACTTTAGATATATGTGTATAGTTGGGACCCATATCAATAATATTTATAATGATAAATAGATATATTCATTTTTGAATTGTGAGCCTCATGTTTGGAGTTTCACAACAGAATCTCATCTCATATTCTAGGGTAGAATACAGTGGGTTGTTATTGAAATAACGATAAGGATATGTTATGATTTATTGTTAAGGTTTGTTAGGGATTAAAAGTAGTTTTATTTTTTTGTGGAGAGTTTATAATGATCTGTTATATTACTTGCTGTTAAATTTAGGGAGAATTTGAATTTTTTGCTCAATATTTTGGGTTTTATTGAGAACTGAAATTCGAATCCAGAATATGGGAGTTAGTACAACCTTGGATAATGTTTGTAGACATGTTTTGAGGATCAGGTGATGATTCAAGTTCTCATTGGTAGTATTTTATTCTGATCCAAGTGTTGGTATTGTTTAAAGGGGCCTTGTTAAGGATTTTCTAGGTTGAACAGATCTTGGGGTATGATTCTGATGGTTCTTTTCCTACTGTATCATCATTTAGGATTGTTTGTTGGTGTGTTTTAAGTGAGTCTATACATATTGTTTGTAGAGTTTAAAAACACCATATTTGGTGGGACATTGGAACAAATTTTCAAAGTTCAACACATGAAATTGTGGGTCATAAGTCTCGTTTAAGGTTTCCCCTACATGGGAGACCCTGATGTGGATCACCCTTATGTGGGGCCCCATACATGGTCACTGATATATAGATGACCATTTTTGTGGGTCACTAAAGTGAAACCTGGATCTTATATGGTAAAATTTCCTACTGTGGTCAGATTACCATCAAGGACGAATCCCCCTATATAGATTGTCCACTTATGTGGTTGGGATTACATTAAAATATTTTAAGTCAAAGTATGAATAAGACTAATATATCCTTATACTAACATGGTGACCCATTCATAGTTCTATAAATGGGAGATTCATAGGTGGGTCACCCTTACATAGTCCCCCTGACAAGGGAAACTCATACATCTTAATGTCTTGGGTTTTTAAACGGGTCGTTTTTTGGGTTAATTAGAATTTTAAGTTGGTTATCAAACCAACACATTGTTTTGGTATTAGGAACCTCGTCACGGGGATTTTTATGACCTAATAACTTGTTTTGGGTGTGCTTATGTTTTCATGAAAGTCCAAGAGATTTGGAAAACACAGAAGGAAGGGGGGATTTCCAAGGATGATATATTTTTTTCTGGAAAATTATACAACGTGTAAATAAATACAAGGAAGGTGATTATTTTATCTCTTATATTTTCACGGCAGGCTATGAAGACCTTGAATTTGGGATCTGTTTAAACAATTACATGGTGTTTAAATTCCCAAAGTAATTCTTCTTAACAACGTTAAGGGGCGTGGCCCCTCTTGTTTCGACATACAGTAGGGGAAGCACCTAGATCATGCACGTTTACCCCTCTACTCTAAATTTCGTCCATTCCTATACATTCGGATTTCATTTCAAAAATTTTCTTTGGAATTGGATATGTATCAGTAAGGCTTCAAATCTTATTACCTATTTCCTTCCTTGATCTTTTCATACATATTGCTAAATCCATGTAATCTAATTTACACTATTTTCATGGTGTTCATTAGAAACTATGGTTTCATCTATACGAGTTAGATCTAGAGGATAATATTGGATGTTCCAGCATCTACCAATTCATGGTTGGTGTTTTATAAATCTCTTTTAGATTTTGTGATTGTTTGGAGGTTGCACATTTTAGAACTATGAGGTGTTGACCGAATGAGACCCCAAACTTTAAATGGTTTCTATTAATAAGTTATTTTGAGCTTGTGAGATGCCTTTGGGAATGATCAGTCGAGAATACAAGTGGGTTGATCTATTTGAGAAGATAAGAACCCTGGAAGGATAGGTTGGGGGTGTTCTTGTAATTAAATTGTGTTCTTTAATTAATTCTAGTTGTTCAATTTATATTTTTCTTAAATATATAAATTAATTTCTTGTGCTATACTGATGAGATCCATGTGATCATGATGGGATTTTCTAGAGGTCTGAAATGGAGATGTCCATTTGGAATTGAGTCGATGAGATCATCAGGATGTGCTTGGCCCAAGTTACATGGGTGATGTGATCACCGATTGGGTGAAATAGTCATTGGTTTGCGAGGAAAGGCTATCAAGTTGAGGGAATAGATTGTTATATTGGATGTAATGGACATTAGACTTGAGAGACATGGTCACAGAAGTACAACTTTCCAGAGTTTATGTGGATTAGGTATGATTTTGATGACTACCCCTCATTATTGATTGGACAAAAATCCATAGTATTTTTCTGAACATAGGTTGGTTCAGTGATGATGTTGTTTTGACCACTCATGTGGGTATAGCACCTCAGTAGTGAGGCTTAGATAATTGGTTTGGGGGTAATTTCCATATAAAGCCATGGTGATCATGTGGATCCTTTAGATGATAGCGTTGAGGCTATTGGTTGGGGTTGAGGCCTGTCGTGGTTGAGGTTGTTGGGCCAGGATCATTTTGGAGGATGGGAATTACCATTCCTTGGGGTTTCTTGATATGATACCATGATGATTTTACATTCAATATATATATATATGTTCCTTAACACAAAGGTTTTGAGATTAAGAGTTCTTTTGAGTAGGGTTCGGAGGGACTGTGTTTGTATTTATTGGTTGTACCTTCAGGATTTTTGGGACCTATTTCAACACAATGGGTTGGTATGCAAATGGTGATAGGTTATATTTCAAGAGGCAGAACCTGAGGGTTCAACTGGGAATTCTATATCAATGGATTCATTAGTCCATGGGCTAAAAAGCCTCTCTGTTATGGAATTCTGCCTTTGGATGAGGCAGGTTATAGCTTCCAGTTTTATTTTGAGCACTAGTGAAGTGTATTTTTATTTTTATTCTAGTACTACTATTTTATTTATTTATATATCACACCTGATTAATCAAGAATGTAATGTTTGCAGACATGGGTGGAACCCTAATGAAATGTTTTATCATACTCTACACTGGACCTTCGGGGCTCATATAGAATTTAGTATTTTACGTTTTGGTAAGAGTTAAAGCTCTGGAGCTGGTTACTAGTTCATTTTAGGTTGATGGATGGCAAGGGACACTTAGGTTTCGACCTTACCTAGTGTTTTTACTTTTAATGGAATTTTAAATTTCAAAATGATTATGATATATGTAAATACTATTGTCATCCATTGGAGACCCCTTCTAGATATTGATATGTATGACCAAATATGAATTCATTCTTAGATATAAAGGAATTTTTTTATTTTTTATTTTTTTATGATGCTGATGATGTATACTTCTTCCTCTATTGTATGATATTGAATGTGATTCCACCATTTGCGGGTCCGGTTCGAGTCTCCTGAGCCTTTATTTACCCAACCTATTACATATATATATATATAAAAAACTCATAACATTATATTATCATTATCTGAGTGTATAGTATCCCCACTATAACCCTTATTGTACCATCACAGCTTGTTGAAAAACTTTGGTGTACAGTGAGGCGCACCAAAGCCTAGTGGCACTCTACCAATAATCACTATTTGGGTGTCAATTCTGGTTTGGGAATAATAAACATGGTCACCCCAACATGGTTGACTCATACATGGGTCACCCCTATGTAGGTTTCTCGTAGATTGTTACTGTGAAATAGGCGAGTCAAACATATCTCACCCTTACATGGGTAAACCCCTGCTTGGGTGAACCCTTAATTAGGGAAAAATCTACATTGATGTTAGGGATTCTAGTTTTTAATAGAAATATTAAATAAAGGGTGAAAAAATTAAAGGAATGTTAGGCTTTCCCCTGACCTATATAGTATAGAGCTCTATTCAAGTGGGGTTCTCACCCCTCTCTTTCAATCAAGGGAGGTTTCTACCCAGTTCTTACTGTAATTGGGTTTTATTTGATAAGGGGGGATTATTGAGGTAAATCTAACACTTCATGTTGAATATTTCTCTAATACATTCCATATTTCAATAATTATTATTTCTTATTGTAAGGATAGAGTTCGTAGTGAAGATTACATAAGAGCATAATATAGATGGGGTTTTCACTTTATTGGTAGAGGATACCATGAGATGATGATCACATGTAGTTGTAGGAAATTTCCTTGAATTTGTGTTTCATGGGTAATTAATTTTTGTTTTTTACTTTTATTAATTTGAATATGAAATAAATCTGGTTTTCGATGTAAGGGATTTTTCTTCTGGAGGTGTTAGGGGTTTATCATGCACCTTCCATGATTTTTTAGTCATAGTTTCATTACGAAGGGGTAACTCAATGTGATTTTAGGTAATTATTCCAATTTTTATTATATAAGAAAATTAATTAAGAATTGTCTTATTAAATATTAATAAAACTAATTAATTATAATGAAATTGATTGAGAAAAGGCCTTGTGATGACGAATGATGGACATTTGAACTTTGATTATCTTGGGAGAGAGTTACTAGGCATTGATTAGAAAGGAAATAAATCATATATGGTAGGAGGTCCCTTGAGTTCCATCTCGAGGCCCTAGCAATCGATATCCAAGATATTTACTATAAGTTATATCTTGAAATACATGTATCTTATAGGGGTATAAGATAAGAGAATTAAGTGAACATAGAGGGACTATATGAATTCTACTTAGTTCCATTTTGTTGAAAATAATGATGAATTATGATGATTGGCTCGAGTAAACCATGAGAGTACGGTGAAAACCCTTATTGGAATTAGGCTATTTAAAAAGTTAGTAGGGTTTATGTTCCTCCCAAAAAAATATGTGAGAATGTTAGTGGTTATTCCATTTGTAATTCCTATGTATAAGTTAATAAAGAGGGGAATCACCTCGTACAAATTTGGAAAGTGAGATGGGTTATATTTCATCTCCCTACTATTATCCAAGTGTGACTTTTCAAATGAGATAATGAGGTCATGTTGTGGTTATACTTTTACTGAGGGGTTTTATTACCAATGAGTGAAAGGTTTATCCAAAGTGTTTATATTTAGATTATAGAACCCATATAGGGTCTCCATGTTATTTTGTGGCCTAGGGGATACTGATGGGAGTCCTAGTATAATCTTAATAATTTAGAGGAATACTATTGGAATGGGTATTACTGATTACATGTGTCACCTTAGAACTAAAAAATGTCTTGTGAGATTGATATGGATGTAATGATAATAATTTTCATTCACCTAAGAGTAAAAATATTCTTGTTTGTGATAGTTTTAGGATGATTTATAGGCCCTGTTATCTGATCCAATTGATTTTACAATCTAGATGTTGGCCCCCAACTACTAATCCATGACATTTCACGGAAGGGATACAATAACATTAAGATTTTTCAAATGATATTCCTAAGAGATGTACAAGGATTTAGAGATAATGTTGATACATTATATGATTAAAAGTATACTACCTTGGATCAGTCCATTTGAGTCTAAAACAAAGATTCCAATGATACTACCTTGGATATAGCTATTTGACCTCAACAAAAATGGATTCTTGGGACAAACCCTAGGATATGGATACTCTTCCAAATATGATGGTATGCATAAGATGATTACTATAATATTATGTTTATAAATTATTGATGCCCAATAATGAGTTCTTATGGTAGGATATGTATAACAATGGTGATCATATATTGTTCTCAGAGTCAAGTTAGCACAGACCGAAGAAGATATTGTTGTTCTCAGGTTTCACCTTATAATCGAAGGATCAATATTGGTTATTTTATCTAGCCATCTACATAATATTTATTTTTTATGAATATAAAATCTGTGTACACTATAATTTCATATTTTAGGGACCACATTAGTGGTTCGCTACTAAGTTATACTCACACCTTGTTCAAGAAGTCATGGAACTAGGTAACCTGAGCATACTTCATTGATCACTAGTTCAAATAGCGAAAAGAGACAATGATTCATGCACAAGTTGGATATCGTGGTTGGATTGTTATGTTTTTATGTGATGTTTCTTGCTGAATATAGTTGATATTCATACTAATTATATGTTTATTTATAATGTATATGTTATTGTCTAAGGGGTCAGTCAGTTCTTGTGTGATGGTATAATTTTCTTCTATATTATTGAATTCTTCTATAAATAAATTTTTCATAGCATATTATATTTTATTTATTATGTGTACCTTGATTTTTTAGGAATTATTTATTTTCCATTATCTTTTATTCTAATATTTCTTTATAATATACAGATATTAATATCATAAAACCTTACATCTAGTTGTATGCATGAGACATATGGAGTGTAACTCTTAATATCATGTGATAATCATCAGTTTGGGAACCATTTGAGTGGTTTATGGTGGTGGGGAGTCACATAATCTGTAATTAAATAATGAAGAAACAATTTATAGAAGTTATAGTGCTATTGGAAAAATTTGAGTGAAGAATGTATCTTAAAATGACACTTGAAACAAACGGAAATAATATTTAGACTCAATCCCTAGGATAATAAAATTTAAATATAGTTCATGTAAAAAATGACCTAGAAACACACATGGAAACCAGTGAAATGCAAATAATTTAGTTCTGTAAGACCTAGTAAATCATTCCTTATTCCCCTCATAATCAGTACCATGTGACTATATACTGAGTACCTAATGGTGTTTGTTTACAGATTATAGTGAGGGCCACCTACACATACTCCTCTATATCACCTTCCTCACCCAAGGCTTTAAATTTACCACAAAACAGACCTTGAAAAAATAGTTTATCTTTAAAATTAAAACTCAAAATCTTTCGTGAAAACCATATTCATTACAATATACTCACTGTAATTTCTCTCATACTAAAGAGGTTTATTTTAGTTAATCGTGTCAACTATCCACTAATTAGTACATTAATAATCTTTCGTTTCCCACAAACCAACATGGGAAACCTCATATAATTTGAAAAAAACTAATTTAGGATCCCCTCCATTGGAATCTCTATGCCAATGTGGGTACTGGACCAAATTTATTTCCTATAAAATAGTTAATGAATAGTAACTCTCTATGTACTCACCCCCCACATAATCATTACACCCCCAACATTCAATGAAAATGTCGAATTCATCAATGAAGTCAAAAATACTAATATGACATTCTCATTACTTATATTTTTACTAACACCACACAAATACATCATCAATAGAAACTCATAAATTCATTAACATGAACCATGTTACCAATAACCTACTAATCAAAAAATCAACTAACAAAACTCAACATGACTGAAATCCATTTTAACTAATCATTTATCCTTGGATAAATGTTCCCATAAATCTCTCTAATTAGAAAAATTTATCACCTCACAAAATTATATAATTAACCTAAAAAGATAACGCATCAAACATAAAAAAACACACACACAAACACACAATTATATATCCTAAATAGATATAATTCAACTAAAAAATCAATGGTATGATTTACAATTAAGTTTATTATTTCGTCACATGATCTACTAATATATAATTACTTATAAAAAATAAATAAACATATTATTTTATTCTCAAATTATGAAATTATCTTAATTCAATATTCTAGGTATAATAATAAACTCAAAATTAAAAATATGGCAAATTCCCTTTCTAGAATTTCATTTGAAGATGATCATTATTATAAATAAACATATTCAAAAACACCTACAATATTAAAACTAATCAAAAAATTTAATATTCATTTAAATTTATTAATCATATTCAGTAAGTCTAATATTCTATCAGATCAATTCTAAATAAAACACTTGATATATTAAAAACATTAAATTCAATATGATCGCATGCCAATAAAATATTTCCATAAATAATATAATTAAAATAAAATAAAGTTAATTCATGTTTTCAATAAAACAAAACACCAATCCATATTTATCATATTGATAAAATAATATAATAATTAAACCAAATAATTCATATTACCTGGCTTTAATAATTTTTCAAACAAATTAACAAATAAATATAAAATTTTGAACAATAGAAACTTCATTTGATTTACCCAAATTCAATTTGATGGAATAATCGACATTTATAAATCATATAAACATTAAAACCTCAAAAATAAAAAAATATTTAACACACATCACCAAATACACACATCAAATTTGTGTTAATTACTCTTTCATCGTTACCCATCAATGTTGAATTTACCAAGGTCTTCCTAATCTCAATCATTTTTAATATAACTTAGTTCTATATAAGAGTATCCAAAAAAGAACCAATTTTTATGAAATTATTTATTTCTAATTTGACATTTTTTAGATATTAAATATTTCCCAAACCCTCAATCAACAAATCATATTTTTAATTTTCCCAATTTAGCACATAATATCCCATTTTTGAAAACCACCCACATCACACTAACAAGATGCAATAAATTATCAAAACAAAACACCATATATCTTGAACATCATCTATTATGTTTTTGGTAGTTAATACATTATTAGTAACATATTCAGGGGAAATATATGGGTTTATTAATTATTAATTAATGTAACTAAAGAAAATATCTAAAATCAATTCAAATATCACGTACAACAACATGCATCGTCCCACCCATATCATGTCACTATTTGATAAAATGACTCAACAAAATTAAATAACTCACAATTATCCTAGTAATAATTTTAGCTTAAATTACTATTAGTAACTCTCATAAATATAATCTCATAGTCTCATTGTAACATGGACTTATACTATTGTTGTGTTGGATAATAACACAAAAAAATAGATTTCATAACATGTTCTGACTCATAATCCACAACCCACTATCTCCCAAATATTAATAACTCAAAAATTAAAATTCTATGATAACATTTAGTATCATCACACACTGGTATAGTTTTTTTCCCAATAGTGAAACATTAAATGGCCTCAACTACACTCCTCGATCACCATATGTTAGTGATTAGTAGAGAGAGTCAATAGATATTTTGTAGTGAGTTATTTACCCTACAATGTATTATCACAAAAAAAAATAAACATAATCAAACTAAAATAGCACAATATAAAATATTACTAATACATCTCTATAAATCATAATCATAATTTCTACTGATTCCCTATATCACATACAATCTAACGGATCACTAAAAAAACAAAATAAATATATAATAACACAAATAAATAATAAAAATTAAAATAAAATAGATAATTAAACATCATAACCACCCAAAAACCATTGATAAAACTTGGTGGTGAGTTTTTTTCATAAAATATCTATATGTTAATGATGTGTCCTAGATAATTACTTATTTCATCAAAAAACTCTTATGATGAAGAATAAGTTCCGAAGTGTGGTTACACATTGATTATTTCGAAAATATTGGATTACATATCTTAAAATATTATTGGATGAAGTAAATCTTTTTATGGTTCTTGAAAATAGACATATTATTTTGGGAAATGTTTTATTTAAATATTTGTAGTTATATAGAGTTTAAGACTTTATAATAAAGATTATTATCTTCATGAAGATGAAATTTATTGTAGTTCACTAAATTTTTTGATGAGTATCCAAATAAGATACAATGAAAGGAATATAATTAAATATTATTATTGCATGATGATTTTTTAGAAGATTTACTAGATAATATCGTACCGTGTATTTTTCTATGTGTTTCAGTTGAGTTTATAAAAAAGGGATAACTAAGGTACCATCATAATAAAACATTTGGGGAAATATTATACCATGTGGGGTCACGTTCATCCTAGAAAGACAAGACGATATGGTGGAGGAAAATACATTATTTAGGTAGGAAGGGGTGCCTGAATAGAGTGTAGGGCTCTATAGGTGTAGTGCACACCATGTTATGTGTGTGAAGTGTATCTAGGACCAACCTCGGTTCCATGTATGAGATGTTGATGTTGGTTCAAGGGTTATTAAGTAGAGTCATTCAATCTTCCAAGTGGATGTGGGATCTTGGAAGGTTATACTACTATATCCCCAATTAATGAAATATGTAAAATATGTGGTTTTTCTGATCATTTCATCTGACGTCATTTGATCAATCTATCAATCTATATTCAAATTTCAGTATATGGTTCTTGGTATACATTCATTTCATTGCTAAACTATAATAATTTCATCATACAATAAGCATTAGAGTGATGGTGATTCATTACAATAATTTTAATGAGTCATCAAAAATATATATAATGTCCAACCATGAGATTAAAATACACCACATTTATATCATATGAAAACCACAGTAATAAATTCCAACCTATTTTCAATCACTGAATCAACCCTAAATGTGTGAACATTCGTGATGAATAGTGATTAATCTTAGAATGATTTGATAAAAAAACATAAAGTATCCCTGGGAATGTTATATGGATTTACCATAAAAATTTATAACCTACCATATGAATTGAAATTAACTGCATGTACAAAGAGAAGTGACCGCATGAAAAGGTATGAATCCATGGCCAATAGAGTGAATACATGATGAAACGTCAGTTAAATATGAGTATAATTAACCAAATGAAATCTATAACCTATAATATATATAATTGATGACTGACTTTATGGTGTACTTTCTATATGAGATATGATCAACCATTTAAGTATAAAAATTTGATATCGATAAATGAATGAGAGGCACTATGGAATTAAACAAGCTACTATAGACATGTGAGATCAGTTCATGAATGTATTTTCACATGTATAAATGTAAATCAATGTAATAATTGGTATATAGGTTCAACTATGTTTGTATTAAGCTCGAAGCTGTAAAGTTTCCTAACAGAAATTAAAAAATAATGACAAGTTCAATATTTATGAAATTTCAATTCAAGAAATTATCAGATTGAGTCTCATATAAAATATCTAGATCATTAATAAATCAATAACACTAAATTACAAATAATTTGTAAGTGAGCATGATTTATAAAGTCACATGATCTATGAAGATAATTAATTCCATGATTTTTTTTGTTACTTATAATATTGTGATATTCAAATATTTTAGAGTCGGTTATGATATTTCTATATCATATAAAGATGAAAATTATGAGTATTTTATGAATTATAATTTTCAAAAATAATTATTTGGTTAAATTTGATTAATAGAATATGTTTAATGATATAGGAGGAAAAATATTTGTGGATTTTTGTTGCACCAGAAATATAAATTTTTTGACCATAGTATATATTTACATGAACCATCATATAGATATGGAATGCATTAAATATCTGGATTTTATGGATTAGAGAAGGGAATGATGGCCATGTGATAATTCTAAGAATCCTAAAGAATTAAATTTTTATCATCTATTTATTTAATAAATTCTACCTTGTGAGATAAATAGTGATTTTAATATTTCCAAATTCCAAAAATAAGTAAGACTAATTTCCAAACCCTTAGGAATTTTAATTGAAAATCTGATTTTCGAAATCATGAGAATATGACTGTTTTGGGGAATCTGATTCTAATTTATTAATATTTATATATAATCACTACATTTCAATGAATCACAGTTTTAGAGTGATAGAGAGTGTGTTGGTGTATGAAAAATTAGGGTTAGACACTTTCATGTTAAGTGAAAATTAATGTTTTAATAAGAAAGTGACATAGTTCTATGAGATTCACCCTTATTAATTATTTCAATGCTAATTGAATTAACTAAAGAATAAGAATAAGGAGAAATGCAATGACAGATAGAATTATGTTTTTTGTTTTCTATTTCATAGGAAGAAGAAGAATGAGTAGAACTAAAACATGTTGTAGTGAACAATCATGTGCACATCTATTTGTATAAGAGAAGGAGGTTGTATATATATGTTGGTGTGAAGGTAATATAAGATAAAATATAAGTATAAGAAAAAATAATCATTGTGAAATAAAATATAAGTCTTGTTTGATGGAATAAATCCTCGAAATTTCAATGTAATATTAAAGAATATTTTCCCTTGTTTAAAAATTCTGTATGAAGAACCAACAAGAGTCTTACATAGAACAGGCAATCACTAGTATGAGGAATCAAGATTGTTTTCTATTTTCCTCCTAACTTATAAGGAACCACACATGGGTTCATAGTTTTACGAAAACAAAATCCAATCTAATTGGTACCTAATTATAGGAAAAAATCATTATATTGGTCTTCACCAAAACACAGTTATGACTAGATACTCTTATTGGGTTTTGAACCTTATAAAAACATTATGTTATTTATTTTACATGACTTCATATTCTTGTATAAAAATTAGAAGGTAGACAAAAAGAAACAATATCCTAATAGGTATAATAGGTAGGGGGGAATTATTAATTGTATTAAAATGTCATTAACACTGATTCACCCCTATCAATGTGGAATATATCCATAAGTAGTCTTCAAAAAAACAACATTGGAATTTTGATAGAGATCTATGGATCGATCTCCAAGATAATAAATAACTCTTATCATTTATATATATTAGTTATATAGTTTAAATCCAATGATATGTGAATATTTAAGGTGTGAGAAATACATTCAAATAATATTCCCTGATGATCCCAACTATCTCATGGTTTCTAACATACTCATCTATGTAAAGAGAAAATGAATATAGTTGTTTAGTGTTACCAAGATGAATACAAAACATATAATAACATTATTTTCAAAAACACTTGTTTATAGAATAAGTATTTTGACCATTATCATCATGAACACATAATGTATGTTTTAATATCATGTAGAAAACCCCATGTCTCATATAGTAACCCTTTTAAACATTTTTTATATTTATTCAATTTCCAATTAAATGTAATATCCAAACTCTTGAAAAATTACACTTATTACTGAACCCAAAAATTTTATCAATATATCCTATCGTAAGGGTCAAACTATAACATAACAAAACCTCATGGAAGTCCTATATCATAACTCAAAAATATAACCATGTAAAAAAATGATTTCACATGAACAACCTATAATTAATATAAGGATTTCATAGTGTCATATAATCATTAATTTAGTTCCAACACTATTTATACATCAAAAATTAGTAATAAATCCAAAAATTATTCTATTACATACATTTTATCATAACATATTTTTACATTAACTCCTTATTAAATAAAATATCTTTTAAAATTTACAAGATCATTTACTCTATATTTGAATTCATTTTTCCATTATAATTATAATCATATACCCATTTATTTATATTAGATATAATTATATACCTTAAATAATATATCAAAACCATTATTTTTTTCCAAAATTATTAGAAAAAATATTTAAAATTTCAACACTCTTACCTGGTCAAAAAATATCATGTGTTTTCATATTCAATATTATAACCATATATGAATTCTTTTTACCCAACCACGATACTACTCAATATAAATACTCCACTATATTCATGAGTGAAAAATATAATAACCAACAATTAAGAAGCATCACACAGTGAAATGTTCTTAATACATGTTCTCATTTCAATCATCAATTCCAATTTTATTATTTATATAATAAAATCTTCGATAATCACACAGTCACTTCACATGAAAACAATGTATTCTCTTAAAATAATTAAATCATTTACTATCACAAACATATTGCTTAATTTCAATTAGTCACCATAAAAACACATATTTATGTTTGACTAATTTATCATGTCTTGTATCATAAAACCCAAAACACATCACAATATGACCCATGACCATATTCTCATAAATTATCCACAACACATTAACTTTAAACCACATTAAAAATATTAACCATTATTAATTTCATCCAAATCCTTTTCTTTTAATTCTTATAAACACATACTTGGTCCAATTATAACATCTATGAATCATTACAATATTTAAAAATATCAAAATTAGGATTAAATAATGTCACTCCATAGTTTCCAACACTTAATGAAGAAAAATGTTCAATTTTAAAACCCTAAAAACACTCTTTATTCACCTTTAGTAATCTAGTATAATTTTTATCCTCTCATATGTTTTAGACAATTTTTGCACACACAAAAAATCATTAAACAATTATAGTAACACAACAAAATTTTTAGCCCAAGAAAAAAATGTTAAAATGTATAGAACACCACTTTCATGTCCACCAAATCATATAATAGTTTAGAACTATTATAAATCAACAAAAGTTAAAAATATATCATAAAAATTTCAAAATTCATTTATATAACAAGTAATAACATTTCAATATAATAATAGCTCAATTAATTCATATATCATCCCTTAATAGTATTTCATAAAATTACACATTAACCACTATATGTAATTATTAAACACATAAAAATAGACTATTAACAGTATAATTTCAGCTTCAAAAGTAACCATATAAAATTTTATTTTAATATGAATTATTAATTAACCACATTTATCATTTATCCTATAAACATGAAAATTTCTTCATTTTGAAAAAAATTAAAAGAAAATTTTAATATTTAATTCACTCAAACAATCCACACTAAATCAAATTCTATATTATATTGAATTAAATATAGTTCTATATAAATAAATCACAACAAGAGAATATTAAATTATCACATAAGTCATATACAATTTATTAGTGAATTTGAAACTCAAATAAGGATGAAACTATCAACCTCAATGTACATTAACAATCCAAGAAATTATTATAAAATTAAATATTCCACTTATCCCTAGATATCAATAAATTAGTACAAAATAGAAGTACAATTGATAATTATTAGATATAATAACCTAAACATAAATTCCTTATATCAATTCCAATGGTCAAAAATGTACACACCATACTTCTTCTCACGCAACAAATGGATTACCAATACAATAAAAATTATAATGAACCCATTAAAATAATATAGAGAGATATTTTGAGATATTAAATTGAAGGGTGTTAGTCCAAATATTCCTTGTAATGAAGAAGAATTATATTTTTACTCAAACTTCATGACAATAAAATTGAGAATATATCGTAGTTGAAAAGACAACTTGGAAAGAAACTATGTTATCATTTCCTCTCCATCATCCACACAGTGAACCAAAAATGGGTACTATGTGACATAAAATTATGTACCCAGTGGTTTAATGTTATATATTAAAACAAATACTAACTACACATCCAAATATGTCTCCCCTATCTCAACCAAGGATTCAAATTTTCCATTAAAACTCACCCTATTAAAATGATTAAAATATCAAATTCAAATTCAAATTCACTAGAGAAAATTAATGTTGTTACAAGATATAAGGGGTCCAAATGATCTATTCCAAGGATTTTCATAGTCTTCTGGACATGTTTAAGTGAAAGGGTTGTAGTTGCATTGTGAAAATTTAGTTAAGGTACAAGAATCATAAAATATTATTATTGTGTTTTAAACTATAAGATACAATTTCTCGGATTCTTTTACTACTTTATAACATGTTTTTATTTTTATTGGACTTATGTTAGTGATAATTTTTCCGTAATGAATATAAATTCATTAATTTTAAATTTAATTTAATAGGTTAACCTTTTTATAAATAGTCAAATATACTTATTATTTTATTTAATTTAATAACTTCTCTTATTATTTGATATTGTGTGATTAGGTGTTTTCTTTTAGGGTTCCTAGGGATGATTGACTACTTCTTAGTAAATTAAAATATATTAATCATGAGATAAGGAAATGTTTTTACATGATTTCTTATATTTTTTAACTTCTTGGTACAAACTATTAGGCCATGTGTTATGTTTGTTTCATGATTTCTAGAGTTTGATATATGTTTTATTTAATTCATGATGTAGATATAAAGTTATTAAAAAAGATGATGAGAAATATTTTCCAAAGTTTTTATTTAGCATTTGTAACCAGTTAAGATCAGATTATTAGAAACAACAGAATCAATATAAGATTTATCCATATAACATGTTTAAAATATGGAATAATATAATAAATATATATTAATTATTTTGAACCATATTTTTAATATTCTAATATTTTTAGAGTATGTTATTTTAGTTGTTATGAAATAATTAAAAAATATTTTACTTGTAAAATATTATTTTTCAATATCATGTTACTCTTGTTATTAGTGATAACTTCTTATATATGGTTTACACATATTATTACAATAATTATTCTAAATGATATAAACATGATATTCATTTTATTTAGAATGATTTTCTTGGTATGTTAAGAATAGATAATAAAATTAAAGTATGTCACATTTACCTTTGATAATTTATGATAATGGTAGAACAATTATGATTAGCATGTTATTATGATGTATATTATTTTGATTTTTATAAATGATTAACTTTTTATGTATGTATAATATTACCATGTTAGTTAGTGATGATTTCATTGATTGATTTTAACTATTATGATTCCAAATTGATATTTCATTCTATATTATTAGATTTTTTGGGGATAGAAATTTTTTTATTTAATCTAATGTTAATATAAAGGGTTTTATTTTCAATAAATTTTATCAATTAAATTTTTTAAAGTGATATATTTTACAAAAAAAATTCATGTTAATTATTATTATTTTAAAATTATTAATATTGATTTTCTTTAGTTAAATTCAATTGTTTTTATCATGTGGTATAAATATTTGATACTAAGAAGTTGTGATCATGTTGAATTATTTTTTAAAGTTAGTGGTTTATTTAGTTAGGTTGTGAGTTGTTTATGTATTCATGATGTGGGGAGGAATCTGAAGTAGTGTTGTCTTGGGAGATTGAGGAATGTGTTGTGATAATGGGTTGTTTGTATTGAATATTGGCGTGTTTGAGAGGTGAATGTGTTTCTATTGATTTTTTTCATATTTTTCATGTTGTTTGATGTTATTTAAATTATAATGGATAATCATGATACTCTACGTGTTTTAATTAAATTTATTTTTCTAAGTCATCATAGTTACAATTGGAATGGGTGGAGGAAAGAGGAATCTTGGTATATAATATTGTTAAAGATTCAGCAGATATGAGTATTGAAATTTGTTATAGGAGAATCAATTTTTAAGTATGAAGAATTTATATAGGATATAAATGTTTCTTTTGAATTAAGTAATCCCCCTCCTCAGTTTACAGTTTCCTTAGTAGTGGAATTTATTTGGAAGATGGACCAAGTATAGTGAAAGATGAAATATGTTGACCTGGATAAGATATCTCAGAAAGAGTTTATTATAACATTAAAGATAGATTTTATTCTCCGTGAGCACATGTATGAATATGTAAGGAAATTAATAAGATCCAATCGAGAGGAGATATCATTTATATATTTTTAAATCATTTCTTACGACTTATTATTTAGTATCTTTGGGTTCATTCTTATGTAGATTAGGGAGAGTGAAATTTCAATTTCTATTATTGCTTAAAGATTTAGTGATATTTTTTTGGAATAAATATTAAGTCTTGGATGGATTTTAGTAGCATACATAGGTTTGAGAGAGAGGTGTATCCATAGAACATAGTTTTATTAGGAATCTCCCTAATATTTTTTTGAGAGTTGACGTGAAGTCAATGTATTTTAGGAATCATGGTTCAAGAAGGTGCAGAGTGATATGATCTTATATATTTTGATGGTGACTTTGGGATTTAGTTTTGAGTATTTATAGTTATCATGTATCATGGTAGTTGACCTTTTAAAATTATAAGATGGTGAGACATAAACAATCTGATTTTCTTATGTGTCAACATTGTTTTATATCATCTTTGGGTGGGTAGTTTTCAACTTTGGATGTGATGGGTGTCCTATGTTGATAAATTATCTTTCATTAAAGCGCAAACTAAAAGTTATTTTTAATTGTTAATTTATATTGATTTTAGATATTATTTTTTTAAATTGGGATTCTATTTTTTTAAAATTAGTTTGAAATTTTAATTTTTATCCATAAATAAAATTTTATATTAAATAAAGTTGGAATAGTAATGATGTTTTATATATATAGTAAATTATTTTCATAAAAGCTAAATCCTATTTTAGAATTTTTTTTTTAAAATGTGAAAATATTTTGAATGGATAATTATGTGTCTTGTTATAGTATTAGGTATATATATGAGTTTCAACTATTATATGTATCATTTAACAATGTAGAGATATGTAATGGGACAAGTTGTGGGATAGAGTGGTTGATATTGTGTTTCATTCTATATCATCGTTTTCCTTTTTTGTGGAGTGATTGTTGTTTTCATCTTATATTTCATGGATGTTAGGATTTTGGGGAATGTATTATTAGAGTTTATTTAGTGTTGTGGTGTGTTTTATATTTTAAAATTGTGAAACAATATTACAAGGATGGTTCTTTTGAGTGAGGTTGTCCAAGTGGATGAGAGAGAATTAGTAGTGTCCTGCGATCTTGTTTGAGAGTTGTATCCTATAAAGTTTATGATTTACATTTTATTTCATTTTTATTTATCTTCATTCTCATTGAAAAATCATTTGAGTGGAATCTAATTCCATATATTTATTTTTCATGATCCCCTATAATGGGATTTTTCATTTTATGGAGGTATGATGAGTAACTTTGGATATAAAATTAGTCCATGGTTTTATGATTTTAAGTATTGAGGGAAATCATGCTATAATGTTGAGTAAAAATATATATAGCTTATTAGTTCATCATGATAGAAAATTCTCAACACAGTGAGGTGACTATGGTTCTTAGAAAAGGTTTATAATAGTTTCTAGTTACCAAGAGGATTAAACTATGTTTTGGTTTTATAAAACATGACATGTTTACTAAAAATATCATTTCAACATTTTGACCTAGTGGTAATATTAATTGTGCTTCGGGTAGAATAAGAGATGATTGATATGGCCATTTTTGACCCTTTGTTTTGAAAACAAATGTGGTTGTGTGAGAGGTAGTGAATTATATACATGTGGTTTAGAGGATTAATTTTTTGAAATAATTATAAAACGTTTTTCTGGAAACAACCATGATTATCTCATTAGGGTTAAAAATTATATAGTTCTAGTTTGGTGGTTATGGTCTTATATAATCAAAGATATAGGGGTTTATAACAATACATTTTTGTTGTAACATACACATTTTGTTTTTGGTAATGAATGAATTTAAATAGTAAAATTTTAACTTCTTAGAAAAAAGTTTTAATTTTATTTCCGTATGTTTTATATTTTAAATGAATTGAAACAAAATAGGTAAATAAATCATAGAATAAGTAAATAAAATTATGAATAAATTATTTAGTCAAAATGGAACATTAAAAAAATAAGTATAATAAACCATGAATTGAAAAGCATGTATGATTACATTCCATAGAAGTGTGTAAATTAAAATGGGATAAATATAGTAATGAATGATATTTTTACAACTAATAAATGCTCTCTAAAATGACTAACATGAATGGTTTATACACCTAAGATGTGGGTAAATCTGATGTTGTCTAAATTTCAAAAAAAAAATTAATAGTACTTTGAGTCATAAGAACCTTTATTTATGAAAATCTTTTTTTAATAGTTGGATCAATTTTATTTTTATTTATAAATTAAGAACTACATGAGAAAAACTGATGAAATTAAATATGGAAAGTGGGATTTTTACTACACTCAGCCTTCATGTGAGAAACCTACTCCTCTCCATTATTGTATATTCTTACCAATAAAAAATTATTCACTATAATAAATATCATATTACAATTCATGTGGGATATCTCACTTTTTATCCCTCTGAATGATGATGATGTATTAGTTTCCAATACTAGTTTATGTGAGTTAATTGTTTGTGTTTATCTTCTTATTTGAGGGTAGTAATACTGAATTTTGAGTATTTTTCGTAATATTTAGTAAAATTATGAAGATATAAACTTGTGGAGTAAATTAGAAATATATTTTACAAGAACTAAAAATATCAATGAAGACTTGAATGTAACTTCCACTAAGAACATATTTGATGTAACCTTAAACATGTAATTAGTTAAGGGGTTTGAAGATTATCTTTGATAAACATTAGAGGTTATTAGTTGAGTTAGATTGAAATATTTGCATTCAATATTTGAAAATAAGAAATTTTAAATCCATGACTACTACATACACATCACTAGGACGCTTCATAATCATGTATTGATCTAAAAACCCTACATCTGAGTCCATTTAAGTGGTATATTTAGAAGTAATAATAGTAAAATTATCCAAGTAACCATCATTTCTTCAAAATATAACCATTATTAATTTTTTTACACATGAAATGCACCAAAATATACATTATTCTTAACATAGTATTTGAATCATATTCATAGACATCAATCTTCATAAGGATAATTTATGGTCTTTATACATATCATGTGAGGGCTAAATATACAGCATTTATTCTATACTCACATTAGTAATAATCTACATAAACATCATTCAAATGAAAATTTTGAGAATTTCAAAAACTGAAGGAACATAAAAATCAGTAAAAATGATGAATATTTTGAATAAATATTATGAATAAATGTATAAATAAATCAGACGATTCTAGTTTTATATTCTTCAGGGATTTCGCTTCATTATAAAAAAAATCATCATGATTCAAGATGAGGTCATTGGTGGAGACTAGTTGAGGTGTTTTTTGGATAATAAGAAGTGTTCCACATTATAGAATGGAACTTTGTGTCAAAAAACCTCAAATTCTATACACACAAAGATAAATCAAAGAAATTTAAATAATGTGTTTTTTTAGGGAAAAATAATAAAGTGACAATTAAAAAATAATGAAAATGAATGAAGAATGATTCTTATATAGATTTAAATAAAGCCTTTTACATTAAATTGTATAAGTTCAAATGATATGATCCATGACACTATGAATGATTTAGTTTTCAATAACTCTTATGAAAATAAAATTCACAAGATATTTGGTAAATATAAAAGTAAGAATAATTAATGAAAATATTTCCAAGAATTTGTTAGATGAGAACTGGTATGTAACTACATCAAGAGGATAAAACAAAGAATTGATAATGGGGATTTCTGTGGGAACAAGATGAATAAGATCAAAATCTATGGAGTTTTTGGCATGGTTATTCATTAATATTTTATGATTATTATGAAAGAGGAGTTTGAAAATATATTGATGCGAAATTTTAACTACTTGACACTAACTAATGTAATAATTCAATGTTCATATCTGTTCGTGATTTCTTTTGGATGATAATAACATATATGTGTGTGTGGGATAATTACTATGAATATTTTTGGATGTACACAAAATTAAAGAAAAAACTCATTAACAAATGAGTTGGGTCTATATTATATTTACTATAGTGAGTATTTAGAGAGAAAGTTGTTATATAATAATCGGAGTGAGAAGGGGTTTGAAATTTATATACACATCGATTCACCCCAAACCTCCTCCCTACCTTAGAATGTATCTCCCTTAATGTGATCCAAAAATTTGTATCAAAGCGCAAGCTTATTCTCTTATGTTTATCTTAAGTGCCTAATATGGATCATCATAATTCTATTTACAGTAACAGATATAAATATTTTATGGAATAGGGTATAAATCCTTGAATGAGATAATAGAACCTCACAATCTATATATGGGGGATCAATTTTCTTAATTCTATTCAATATGTACTTATTGTTCCAAATAAAACCATCACATATTATACAATTGAAAAAAAGAACATTTAAAATGAAAAAAGGATAGAAATTAATTATTTTTTCCTTATTTGAAATTAAATTGATATATTTTATGGGATATATAATTAAATGTTTTTTAATAAACTTCATTTCATTTAGGAACTAAAAAAAGTGAATGAAGTAAACAAAAAAATTAGTTTAAAAATGTTTGAATTTGTAAAAATATAAGAGGTTTAAACTATTGATCAATTACTTACCATTTTTAATTTTATTTATAGATCAATATAATTTTTTATAGAAAATCTAGATAAATATACTAAGGTAAAAAAAATCGGTGAAAATCCTTCCATAAAAATTTGATGGCTTGATCATATATCTAGAGGAAAGTGATATTGATGATTTTATCATTGATGTACATCACATAAATTTCATTAATTATGAAAGGAGAGGTGGTACTGATCTCAAATAAAATACAAATCAAGGAGAGGAAAAATATTTTAATGATTTTATAGGTATAAATATGGATGATAAATAGCAATACTCAAATGAAGGATAAAATATAGAGGAAACTCAAACCCTAATGCCAAGAAACTTCATAATATGTGAAAGAGGTAAGTATAGAGGTAAACCATCATTAAAATGTTCAAATTCTGGAAGGGTTTTCCATTTATTAGAAAATTATCCAATTAATATTTGATGATAAAATGATATTAAATATATTAACAAGAGAACAACTAAATTGGGTTTTTTTTCAAGACTTTATTCAATACTAATGAAGATGTTTTCACCTCACTCCATTAGAAGGAACTTCATTTTAATGTAATAATTTGAATCTAATAGTAATTAAATTGGTGATAATGTTGACGAATATCTTAGAGGATTCAATCGAAGAGTTACCATGGTACAAGATGAAAAAGTAGTAAGAACATCAAATGATGAGTCATAATACATTTGTGAGTATACTATAGATAAGGGATGTACTTATAAATAATATACTATGGTAATTAATTGGGATATAGGATTCTATAACCATAAAATTTTCATTTATATCTATTAATATACATTTCAAAAACATCATGTAGGGTTCAAACTAGTGGATGTGGGAGAGATTTACTAAGGTATTTATTTTAATCAAAATTCCTGAAAACTGGGAAAAAAATGATGAGAATGATTGAAGGTGATTGATGAAATATGGATGAAGTGCTGAGAGTAAGAAAAAATATATATGCTACGTTTGGAGCAAGATGTATTCTGAAAAAATATTTGAGAATAAGACTAATTAAATTGTTGAAAAGGTTTTGTAAAATATAAAATATCTTCAAAAAATAATATAAACTAGATCCTAAAAAGATTCTATAATCTTAGTTGATAACTATAGCTATTATTGTATTCATTCACAAAAATATTCAAGATGATGTTTTCATGCATGAGTGAAAAAATAGTTATTAAATATCTGTAAAATCATTCACAGTAATGAAAAAACTATTAGTTCCTCCAATTCATAGGAATTAATCAACCAATATTTATTAAAAGTTAAAAAAATGAAAACTATTTTCAAGTGATTTTCCATCAGCATTTCATCATTCAACATCACTGCTAGATCGGAGTAATGGACAAGAAGAATAAATTTTTTAATAAGTAATGAGAAAAGATCATGAAACAAAATGAAGAAAGGAAATCAATCATATTCCCCTATTTCATATATATACAATTAATATTTAAAAATGCAAGTAAAATCCATGACTTTAATGACATAGATATAATAAAAATGAAAATAAAATGAATATATTTAGATGCTACTTTGTCATATTTATGACTTTCACTCCTCGGTTCATATTCAATATTCTCTCTTTAATGATGTCCCAAATAATTTTCATGAAAATGAATTTCCCATACTATCATATAGAGATTTTTTCCTATACCATATTCTCATGATAGTTATGTACCCCTTATCATCCTCAGGAATACTACATTCAAAAGTACCTAAAATATAGCCTTTGTTTTACAAACATTCACATGTGGGACATCACTAATACCAAATAGGTGGCAGTATTTTCAAATTACTTTAATCTTCCCTTCACTAATATACTCATGAAGTATTTTCTCCCAATAACTAATTAATTCCCCGTATATTCATCCATCTCAAAAATAACATAGACATGTATGGGGAATTTTTTTAGTCTTCATCAATTTTCATCAACTAAAATAATTATGAATGTGTCCTTACCTTTCCAAATGAATTCTAATGGGTAAAGTTAATAGATTATTCAAGATATTTTACACTAATGATTTCATTGAAATTATTTTCATAATAATCTATCTTGGCTCTTATCACTAGTTCTAATTAGTGAACTACTTAACTGGGGAAACATTCTCATTTGATAAACAAATTTGTAATCCAAAACTCAAAGATCAATATTTGGTCATATTATACTCAATATCTGATATTATATAGAACAATTTCATATATATATTTCAAAAACTATAAAAAATTCATCAAGGATTTGGTTATTCTATAATCATTGAGAATTGATGATGATCAAATGATATGAACCAATATGAGTACTTAAAACTGGTGTGATGAGAAATTTTAATCCCCCGTCCAAAATCATTTGTAAAATTCAAGGAAAAATATTTCATAAAACAGTCTTCAAAAACCCAATCAGTATGAAATTCATCACTAGCCTCAAAAAAGGAACATTGTTTTGGACATTTTGTCAACAGGAAAAACTATTCCTTCGTCCTACATATTTATAAAAACATAAACATCAAGATTTCCCATATATTTTGAAATAGGTGATTAATATATATTTCAAATTGATTCCATTATTCAATCTACCTTAACATAAACCTACACATAGATCACCATCCACTTGATCAGACTCATTTTTAGGAATTTAATCATTCTGAATTTGACTTGATAGTGTAAAAAAAATAACCAAAAACATGGAACCATCATTTTCAAATTGACCTTATCAATCCATCATGGGTATTCTTTTTCAACCATTACTAGTCATGGATTTTTCTTATAACTGTCAAATGGGTCAATATTGGGCTTCATCAACAAATATAGATCACGAGGATAGGATTTTAATTTTCCATTATATGCTCTAGACGTTGATAAGAGTTTCATACATTATAATTTATTGACACCATTCCATACTAGTACACTCTTACTCTTGTACATGGGAATATGAAGACATGAATTATTTTTTTTGCATAAAAAACTACATACATATCTTTTCTTATCATTACCTTATGTGGATGTTGTTTGAAAAATGTTTAATTAGAACACTTTTGGAAAAATTGTATGTAGATTGTTAAAAATTCAATTACCTCGTTAACTGCTTACATAAATCAACTTCTAAAACAAAAAACGGTCCTCAAAGAAAAATGTTAATTTTAAATTTCAATAATAATTTATCAAAGATTTTTTATATAAAAATATATATTCCAAAAATTTATTTTAATGAAACAATTATTGTATATGAATAAATAACTTCACAAAACAAATATAATTAAAATAAACTCAAAATTAACCATCTATAAAAATTTCACAAATGCAATTTAAAATAATTAATCCTTATAATAAAAATAATAATCCTTTTTTCTATTAGGTACCAAAATATAATTTAATTTTAACATTCTAATAATAATTTCTCCAATACTAAAATGGATGTTATTCCAAATAATTTCAATTAAAGAACATTTGACATAAAAATATTATTAATTATTTAAAATAAATTTGGAACATTTTAATTAACTAAGGACACATCATGAATTGAAATGAAAATGTGTGTAAAATAAATAAGAATATTGGGAGAATACAACACTTAGCTAAAATGAACTTTATAAATGTTATTGGGGCAATATATATTTAAAAATAAACATGAAGAGAATTGTGAAGATCCTAGAAACAAATCCATACGTGTACATAAGGGTTACTCAAAAGTAAAAGGGGTCGGATTTGATGAAACATTTTCTCTAGTGGATTGAATTGAATCCATTAATATATTCTTAGCTATAACATATCCTAGAAGATTTACAAATTTTCAAATGATTATTAAGTAATCATTTCATATTTTTGAGATCGACAAAGAAGCATACATGGAACTACATGAGGAATTCATATTAGATCTTTTTGGAAAAAATGTTTGTAATATGAGGAAATATCGCTATGGTCTTAAGTAGTTTCCCTGATTTTCATATATAAATCATGATTAATAGTTGGAAAACATGAAATTTCATATAGGGGAAGTTGAAAAAATTTAATTTTTTATGATGACCAACACCACATCATTCATTGTAACTATGTATTTTTATGACAAAATCTCAACTATAAATGTGGAATGATTGTGTGAGGAGTTATAAGGGCACATAAAATAAATGTTTGAAATTCCAATGCTTTCGGAAATGATATTTTTCATGGTATTAAATATTTTTTATGAACCATAATCATTTTTTTGACTCATACTAAAAATACATTAACAGGAAATTAAAGATGTTTGACCCGTAGAATGCTAGAGGAATTTCCAAACCAATTCAAGTGGGACAAAAACTCAGTAATGATGGAGAATAAAATATTGTTAGTGGGAATTAGTTCAAATTTATAATTATAATTCTTATGTAGATTACAAAATCTAGTCTTGAAAATTTATATATTGTAACTCTATATACCTGGTATCAAACTAATGCAATGTAAACACATATTTTTTCATCAAAGAGGATATTGATATATATATATATATATATAATTCAATTATGGTGTCGTGATTTAAAATGCATATGAGTTAAATATGAGATGATCTACTGATCTTGAAAGGGATGTGACATAGATGATTTGAAATTCAAATTTTTGGATTATATTATTTATTAGAAGAAGATTTGCTTCATGGAATTTAACTATGAAAACCTTATTTACACTAATATCGATTAAGATTTAGTTCTTTTATGCCTCAATGTTAGTAACATAGATCATATTGATGAAGTCACAGTTACACGGATTGAATATAGAATATTATTATCCTCTCATTATAATTTCTGGAAATCAATGTTTAATTAACCTATCCTAGAATATTGTGTTGTAAACCAAGTCAAAAAACAGTGAGGTTAATTACAACATTATAAAGGATAAATTTGTAGAGGTATTTATGATGTGGTATTTTATTCATTCCAAGGAAATTATTACTATTATTTTTACCAAAACAATCAGAATAGATCAATTTGAGATGTTGTGGAAGTAAATGTGAGTAAAACCAACTCTTTCTCATTGAGGTATAGAAAAATTATGGTGTTATCAACTCTATTTATATTTTTACATTTATGATGAGATATTATTTACATATGGATAATTTGATTCCAATTAATTGGAATCATTTTTATATTTGTGTTTTGAGATGTGAAAAAAAATTATTCATTATAAGAAGATCAAGTTTTTTAATCTTAAATGAGTAGGAATAATAAAGGGTTTAAGGTAAGGTTTTTAAGGAGATAACTGATTATTTATTTAATCAAAAAAAATTCTTAATTTTTTTTTCATGTAGACTTAATGTAGATTTTTACTTTACTCATTTAATTATAGTCTTTATATTTTTTTATATTCTTTATTATCAGTGACTTTTTCATCAATACGAGGGAGAAGATATAGATAGTATTGAAAAAAATAAAATGTGGGATTGTTGATCCCTCTCAAGGGAGAAATAATATTTTTAAAAAAAATTATATTTTATGTGAGGTGAATTTTTATTGTTATTAATGTTTATGAAAGAAAATTATCATGTAGAATTTATATCAAAAACATTTAGTGTATGTTGGAAGAGGTCTTCTGATGGAGGAAATTGGAAATCTATTCTTCAAGAAGGGAAGTTGACCTATAATACTTGAATATACCATACATTAAGAACCATGTTGATGATATTGTACATAGGTGATCAATACCTATTCGAAGAGGTCTTAAAATCATTTATTGTGTATGATGAATCCTTTTGATGGCTAGAGGAAGTGATGAGTTTAGATGGTTTGAAATAATAACATTCTAGATATGAAGATGAAAAATTGTAACAAGGTGAGTATTGTGTGCACATCAAATGGATGTTGTTTAAACATAAATTGGTCAACATAACCATATTTAGAATCTACATAAGAATAATATGTAGTCTATATAGACCTCAATTAATCCACGTAACCATATTTTGGGTACTACTTAGCAATCGTTCATTTTGCGTACACATGAAATTAACCTTTGTAAGCATAATTCAAAAGGAATTGCAATATTTATTTGTATTGATATCAATCAATGTGTAGATGATTTTTAGTCAATGTACACATAATATGAGGAATAATTTCACCACATTTATCATGTATACACAAGTTTTTTTATATAATTACACATCATTATTATCCAAATTATGAAAATTATAGAGACTGGTGTATCATTGAAGTTCAATGAAAATGAGGAATATTATGAGTAAAGGGAGAAATTAATATGATGATCCTAGTAATATATTATTCTTTAATCAAACATCATGATCAAAAAAATAACTATGATTCAGACTGGTATTAAATGGGAATACCATGTAATGTGTTTCTAGAAACATAGACAGGTTCTATACCGCAGAAGGGTGTAACAGGTCACAAAGCTGCATCATTCCATTCACATATAGGTAAATCCATGAGGGTTAAATCCTTTCGATTTCATAAGTATAATATTTCTATGATAATTCAAATACTATGAAACTGAATGAATCGTGATTTATAATGATATTTTAATGGAGGTTTTCAATCTGTCTTGAATGTGATTGAATGAGGTAGTCATTTCCACAAGAAAATCATTTACTTTTCTATAATAATTACGGAAAAATTATTCACATTAGGTTTAGTGAATAAAAAATAAAAAAAAATATATAATGGAATTATGGTCAATAATTTTTAACAATAGAACTGATATTTTGTTCTATTAAGGAATTAAAACACAAAATATCCATGACAAGTTGTTCTATTGAGAAGATAATGAATAAATAAATTTATAGAGTATTTGTGGGGAAATATTTATTATTTTAAAATAATTCTTATTAATGAAATGTTTGAAAATATATTGATGATAAATTATAACTAGTTGAATCTATCAGTTGTATTGAGTCCAAGTTCAACCCCTATATAGAGTTTCTTTTTATAATAATAATGGAGTTGTGTGTGTATGGGATAAAACCACAAAACACTTGGTATTTATTCTTAATAAATTAATGAAAAACTCATTTAAAAATGTTTTATGTCTGTGTTCTTTGTTCATTTTTTATTATGTTGAAATAAAGTTGTTGAATATGCACACTAGTGAGAAGCTAATTTAAATTATCATACACAATAATTCACCCCTTATAACATCACAGGTAAATAAAGAATATGACATTTTCATATTTATTAATATTTTTGAATTAAATATTAATTTTACATTAAAGGGGATGTTATGATCTATGGAGTACCCGACATGCAACAACGGGTTTCTTTGAAATCTTACGTTGCACACAACGTTGAGTTATACCAAAAAATAATATAATATTATTATAATTTTAAATGGTCGTTAACTCATAGTCGTTGTATTGGAAGGAATGAATAGAACTAAATAAAATATGATTATACATGTTTGTTAAAAAAATTTATTTATCTAATAAATTTTAGAAGCTTAAAATGTGAATGAATCTAATTTTAAGCATAAACACTCTAATATTCTTTAAAAAGTCGATTTACCACCTTTTGATGGAAAATCATTTTTAAATCTATTTTATTGTCACTTTTATATGTTTTATTTGAAAAAATAATATTCTTCTTTAGAATCGAGAAATTATAATTTACTCTGGATTAATTTTTTGTATTTTTCTTATAATGTTTATTTATTAATGAATAGAGAAAAATGCTGCATTTTAATTCAAAACTATGTTTTAATCTAATTTATTTGTATAGTTAAACTATTATTTTAATTGGTATTAAAGTGTATATGGATTATAATTTTACCATTTAATCCAATTTTGGTCATTTTAAGTAATTTCACTCTTAATTTGGACTTAAACAAAGGTTACTCTTTTGATATTTATTATTTATTAAAAATACGATTTTTTTTACAATGGGAATTAATTTTAAATTAATTTCTTCCACTTATATGTTTTGAATTTGGAAAATTTTATTCTATATTTGTAATCTGGAGGTCCAATTTTTTTAAGTAGATAACATTTATTTTTAGACATTATGAATATTTACTTCACTAAATATTTTATTTACCATGGTTAAAGGGTAAATCTGGTAAATAAGTGTGAAAAATAATATAATAATAATATTAAATTACCCATAAACTTTTTCCAACCCTTTTTTATGATACATTTATGGCCATTGGAATACTTTGGTAAATATTAGTACCCCATGGTGTCACATGAGAGTGATAATGACACTTTATATTAATTAATTTTAAGCAAGGAAAAAATAACATAAACATGAATCTTTTTATAAAAAAAATTTTAATATGGAGTTATATAAGTTATCTTATAGAATATAAATATTATTTGTAAAGGTAAAATTATTTCTGACATTGTGGTATTTTATTTATAATTTTTAGACATTAAATAAACAAATTTAATTATGACACAATGGTGATGTAGTAATTGTTTCATAAATAAAGGATTCAAATAAATGATATTATAAATATTAAAATTAATTTATTTTGAACCATTTTATTCTATAAACTAATTTTATAGATTAGTATGACTTTTTATCTTTGAATTAATGATGTTTTTTTTGAAATAATCAAGTTTGGTTGGATTTTTTTTTCAAAAGTCATAATATGAATTGTGTTAAAATTGAAATAAAAGAGTTTTTAATTCAATCAATATTTTATTAAAAGATAAAATAGACCTAAAAATATAATATATGTCCAAATGAAAAATATGATGTTAAAAATTTCATTAATGATGCATTTTGGGTCTCTTGTAATTTTATAGTAAATATATTAACCATATAGTATGAATATATAAGAGTACATGGTAAAAGTTAATTAAGTTAACAAAGGGTTAAATAAAAAATATAAGGATTAAAAAATATCAAAAACCAATCCAATTCTTATTGGATGATTTTATTTTAACTTACATACACCTTATATTTGAATTAATTATAGTTTGGACCTTTATAAACATAAAATAATTATATAATAAAATAATACTTTCAAACATTCTTAAAGAGCCCCTCCTCCCCCTTATAAAAATCCATCACCTCTAACCCTTACTCACACCTCTCAAGCCCCCTTGTATATTCCAGAATCTACCCAAATAATCTCTCATGACACCTATATTCCTCCAAAAATCCAAACCTTAGGGAGAAATCACTTCAATAAAGTCTTTTGGTTCAAACCAAAGGGAGTTACTCGATTTAAAGGTAATGTCTTCCCTCAAGTTCTCTTCTTTTATTTTACTTCTTCACACCCTATGATATTATTATTCTTAGTTTACATAAAATCAAAAGTATCCTCAATATACTAGGTTTTTTTATGAAAGGACTTCAAACTAAACTTACACACACCTCCATCCAATGGATATGGACATATTATTTCTGTGTACGGTGAACTGTTGTCTCACAAAATGATGAATTTTTTATTATCTCCTACCACCTCTCATGGTGTCCATTATGATGGAACTTTATTTATATGTGATATATATTATATTTATATTGTCTCTATGAATATTTATGTTTAATTCATAGCATACCTTTATGGTTTCTATAATGGTTAAATACAATAATTTCATTTGAGGAAGTGCAGACTACCCCCCCCCCCCTCAAAGTGAAATTACTCATTCTTTACATATATGGAACATGTAAAGGATGAAATTATGAAAATTATATATTATATTATACATTAATTATAATCTACCTATGTATCATTATTTTTTTATTCTATTAAATATGAAATTGAAATGAAAGCAGTGTTCATGCGTACGTACGACTTACTGTCTCCATGAATGGGGCATTTCATTTCTTATCTCCAAATGTTATGGACTATTATAAATACACGTATATAATGGATATAAATAATATATATTATATCTTAATCATGAATATCATTTTTTAGATAATGGAAATTTGACCACATGGACAAATTTTAATTATAGGAAGTTTATTTTTGACTCAACCGCCAAATATCGACAAAATGACCATTATTAACGTAAATGATTATGTAATGTTTATAACATAGTAATATGTAATATAAAATGAATAATAAACTTGAAAATTTTTCTTAGGAAAGTAGAAATTAACTTGAGTTTATTATTCAAGAGATTATAGAATGAACAAGTCAATTCGTATATGAGGTAAGAGACTTCGTCTCAATCTCCTTTCATTGAGGCATATTTTGATTTATACACGACTTTCTTTATTACGGTGTATAAACCCCTTTGAAGTTTCATTTCATTCAAAGGGAATATTTTTCTACATAGCATTTTACTAAATGATAAAGGGAATTTTTTTTAACATATGTGGTTACAATGACCATTCCGCCACCACGAGCATTATTCGATATTCGACTTCCTTAACAAATAGTAATATTTTAAAAGGGAAAATAAATAACATATAATCTTTTACATATTTTATTATTGAAAATGGTTTTGATAAAGGATTGGTTATGTAAATATATTTAACTTATATATTTTTATTGAAATGTGGAAATGATGTCTTTCCTTTATGCTTATGTTATGTGTTATGATTATGTTATGGTTAATGGGAATTGTTTATGTATACGTGTGGTTATGTGATAAACCTATGGTAGGTGAGCCCTATATATCTATACAATTAATTGGGTAAAATAATGGAGGTAAATGTAAATGTTTCTCCAAATATATTTAGGTAATATACTATGTTAATTATTCAAAATGTAACTCCCCACGTATCTATGAAATCTAAAACGTAAGTATGTTATGGATGCCACAAGTTACCTATATGATTTATGATGTCCATTTGTTATTCATAAATCATATGATCTAGTTTGGTATGTTAAATATTGAAAAGTATGATTTCATTGACTTGTATGTATTGATGGACTAATGTTTTCTTTCTGCATGTTATAATCCTTACTGAGCTTTTTATGCTCATCCCATGTTTTTTTGAAATGTTTTTCATGGGACTTAAAGATGAATAGGGTCAAGGATGGGATCATGGAACAGTCATGCTGTCTAAAATATAGAACTATACATGACTCTTTTGTTTAAATAGTTTTTATTTTATGAAAAAATGGATACTAAGTAGAAGTGTCTACTTTGTAATATTTGAGATGTAATGTAATAGTTATGGCATAATTCTATAAAACTCTAAACCTGAAAAGATACCCAATATGAATTATTAAGCTAATTGAAGATTATGTATTGTTAAAGGAAGGTTCTTAATAGTTGTTATTAGAGGTTGGTATAGAAAAATTTAGAAATTAGGGTATTGTTAAATTAATATCCATAAATTAATTTATATTAATATTTAAATTATATAGCATTTACATATTACCATGGTTCTTTTCCTAAGATATCTCTGTTTTCGGAATGGTTCTCCATAGAGAAAACAGGACAACTATGATGGAATGACATCAGGAAGAAGACAACCTTCCAAATCAGCAAACTAAGATGTTCGGAATCGGAACTGAACAGTTTGTTGTAGTGATGGAACTGTTGACTCAAGCTGTTAATGGTTGTGGTATCCATTCATGAGATTAGCTAGATCGACCATAGAGTAAAATTTCAGTAGTGGGTCATTTCATGAGGCAACATCCCCCATCATTAAAAGAATCATATGACCCAGTGCTAGATGAAGGGTGGATTAAAGCACTGAGAAGATTTTTGATGTCATGCGGTGTACAAAACCTCAAAAGGTTAGTCTTTCTATTTACCGTTTTGAAGGTGTTGCTGATCTGTGGGGGTTGATGGTAAAAAATATCAGGGATAATGAATAGATTGATGCTCTTTATTGGGATGAATTCAAAGGTATGGTTCTTGAGAAATATTTCCCTAAGGTGGTTCTTCTTTGGATGAAAAAACAATTCTTGGAATTGAGGTAGGAAGTTGACTCAATGACTACTTATGAGGAAACATTAACTCTACTTTAAAGTTATGCTTCAAATTTCATTTGAGATCATGATAGTAAAATCAATTGTTTTTACTCAAGAGTCAAGAAAAATATTTGAAGGGATTTAGCTTCTCGTAAGTTCAAAAGATATGAAAAACTTGTTCGATGTGAATAGAAGGTAGAAATTGAGTTTACCAATGATTAGGTGTTCTTTAAAAAACAAAAGAATAAGAGGCCGAGGTGGCAGATGAATGGGAGAAACTATTCAAAAAAATTTGATGGTAGGAAACATATATTTACAGTTTTTTTTAGAATTGTGCTAAAAAGAATGTTGTGGAATGTCTTTCTAATTCTGGTAAGTTCTATCGATGTGGTAAAATAGTACATAAGGCTCATAATTACACTAAAAAAGATCAGGGTAATAGTAAGACAAAATTTGATTTACAGTTTGTAAAACGTTTTAACTGAAATTAAATCGGTCATTATGAAAATGAGTGTCCAAATAAGAACTCAACTGATGGAAAGCATCCGGAATACAAGCAGAAAGGGGTGGTGAAATCATTTACAACTACTTTAGAAGATGTTGGGCCATCAAATGATGTAGTATCAGGTACACTGTTTGATTATTCAGATTATACTAATGTGTTGATTTATTCAGGTTCTACACACTCTTTCATTTCTGTGATATTTTCTAGTAAATTAGGAATTCCATCTCAAGATATGATTCCTAAAATAATGTAAAACACCGGGAGGAAATGTTGAGTCAAAAATAAATTATAATAACCTTATTGTCCTTGTGTGTGGAAAGAATCAATCTGAAAACCTTATTGTTTTTCCTCTAGTTTAGTTTGATTCTATTTTGGGTATGGATTGGATTTCTATTTACCATGCTAAGATTTATTGTTGTGATTAAGAGGGTTTTTTCAGAAATAATTTCAGTTTCTATACTAGAATTAACCCTTAATATTGATAAAATATCAGGGAGCTTAGAAACTAGTAAAATATGAAAATGAATGTTACCTTGCACATATCATTGAAAATAAATGAACTGTTAAGATTAATGATGTGTTAGTGGTAAATGAGCATCTGGATGTTTTTTCTAATGAGTTGCCTGTTATAATAGCTTACCGAGAAGTTTAATTTACTATTGAATTTGTCCCTGATGATAATCCAATTTCAAAACCCCCTTATCGAATGGCTCAAATTGAACATTTAGAGTCAAAGAATCAATTACATCAGTTATTAGATAAAGTTTTCATTTGAACAAGCACATCGCCATGGGGTTCTCCTATCTTGTTTGTTAAAAATAAAGATGGTTCAATGAGGGTTTGCGTTGATTATAGAGAATTGAATAACATCAATGTTATGAAAAAGTATCCTTTACCTCATATCGATTATTTTTTTGATAAGCTCTAAGGAGCTTAGTATTTTTCGAAGATTGACTTGAGGTTGGGGTACCATCAGTTGAAACTAAAGGAAGAAGAAAATCTGAAGACCACATTTCGTACTAGATATGATCATTATGAATTCGTATTAATGCCTTTTGGCTTAACCAATGCACCTTCTGTATTCATGGATCTTATGAATAGAAGATTCATTTAGTTCCTTGATAAGTTTGTGGTTGTGTTCATTGGTGATATTTTGGTTTATTCCAAAAATAAAGAGGAGCATGAAAGTCATTTAAGTCTTTTCTTTCAAACCTCAAAAGAAATAAAAATGTATGGGAAATTCAGAAATTGTGAGTTTTGATTACAAAAAATTTCTTCCCTTGGTCACATTGTTTCAAAAAATGGAATAACTATTGATCCTGCTAAAACGAAATTTGTTGATGAATTTCCAAGACCTACCAATATCACAGAGATCTGTAGTTTTCTTGGTTTAGCAGGTTATTACCAGAGGCTTATTGAAAATTTTTCCCGGTTATCTACCCAATGACTAAGTTAACTTGAAATTTTGTTAAGTTCATTTGGACAAAATAATGTGATGATTGTATTTGTGAATTGAAATGAATATTGGTGAATGCTCCAGTTTTGTCATTGCCTTCCAGAAATGGGGAATTTTTTATCTACAATGAGACTTCATTGAAAGGTCATGGTTGTGTCCTAATGCAGAATGATCAGTTAATTTCTTATGCTTCGTTTCAGTTGAAACCTCATGATTTAAACTACCCTACACATTATTTAGAATAATCTCCTATTGTTGTTTCTTTAGAAATATTGAGGCAACATCATTATGGAGTAAAATGTGAAATGTATACTGACCAATAAAGTTTGATGTATATATTTACACTGAAATAATTGAACATGAGATAGATGAGATGAGTGGAATTAATCAAGGATTATGATTGCATGATCCATTACCATCTAGGAAATGAAAATAAAGTGGATGATGATTTGAGTCTAAAGAGTAATGCTTTGTTAACCAAGTTACGTTTGGAACAAGATACATTGATTAATAATTTGATGAACTTTGTTATAGAATTTTTTCGTGCAGTCAATTACTCTGTTTGGTTTCAAGTGTTAGTGAAATCATCTCTATCAGAAAGAATTAAGCAGGCTCCGAAGGAAGACGGTGAGTTGCAGAAAAAGGGAGAGTTGGTTCATAAGGGTAAGTTAACTGAATTTATCCTTGCTAATGATTGTGTTTTGAGGTTTGGGAAAAGATTATGTGTTCCCTGTGAATCACAATTGAAGAAAGAGTTATTATGTGAATATCATAATTATTTTTTTTAGTTCATCCAGGAATTACTAAGATGTACATAGATCTTTGAGGGTATTACGGGTGGGATGGAATGAAAATAGATATTTTTTAATTTACTACGAAGTGTTTGACTGGTCAAAAGGTTAAAGAATAGTGGAAGTTACTGAAAGGGATACTTCAGCCTTAATCGGTGCCATAGTGGAAATGGAAAAATATATCCCTGGAATTCATTATGGGAATACAAAAAAACTTATGGAGGTAACAATGCAATCAGGGTTGTTGTTGATCAATTGACTAAATCTGCTCATTTCCTTCCAATTCGAGATACTTTGTCTCTAGATCAACTTTCTCGGTTGTATGTTAAAGAGATATTCAGGTTTCATGGAGTTCCCCTCTCAATTATATCTGATCGTGATCCCAGGTTTACTTATGAATTTTGGAAAGTCCTTCAAAAGACAATGGTTATTGAATTAAATTTTAGAACATCTTTTCATCATCTATCAGATGGGCAGTCAGAACAAACAATTTAGACATTCAAAGATATGCTACGTGCTTGATCAATGTATTACTAGGGAAGTTGGGACAAAAATATTTCTTTGGTTTAATTTTCATATAATAACAGTTTTCATTCCATTGTAAATATGGAACCATTTGAGGCATTTTAAGGAAAGTGATTTCAAACTCCATATTTTTGGGATGAAGTGGGTGAAAGGAAACTGATGGGACCACAATTGGTAAAAGAGATGGCAGGAAAATTTCAATTGATTCAGAATCACGTGATAATAGCTCAAAGCTTATAGAAATTTTATGAGGATACATGGAGAAAGGATATTTCATTTTATTTAGGTGATCATGTCTTTCTTAAAGTTTCTCCATGGAAATGATTGATGTGTTTTGGAAAAAGGGAAAGTTGTGTCTGAGTTTCATTGGACCATGGGAAATCCTTGAGACAATTGGATCAGTTGTGTACCGAATTTCTTTACCTTCATGTTTATCCTAGGTACATAATGTTTTTCATGTTTCAATTTAGAGAAAGTATATTCTAAATTCATCTTATGTTTTGAGTCCAGAGGTAGTTTAGTTGGAAGATAATATTTCTTATGAGCAACAACCAGTCTGGATTCTTGACCGAAGAAAGAAAGTGTTTCAGAGTAAGGTATTTCAACAAGTAATGTTTTTTTTAAACAATATAGTTTAAGAGGCAACATGGGAATATGAGAATAATATGGGGGACAAATACTCCCAGTAATTTGATAAGTGAATAAAATTGTGAAGACACAATTTCCAAAAGGGGGTAAGGATATAACATCCACGTAAATAAAGAATATACCATTTTTATATTTATTAATATTTTTTAATTAAATATTAATATTAATTTAAATTGGATTCTATGTTTGATGGCATACCCGACACGCAACAACAGGTATCTTTAAAATCTTACATTGCACACAACATTCAGTTATAGTGAAAAATAATATAATATAATTATTATATTAAATGGTAGTAAACTCATAGCAATTGTATTGGTGGGAATGAACATAACTAACTATAATATGATTATACGTGTTTTTTAAATGTTTTTACAATTATCCAATAAATTTTAGAAGCTTAAAATGTGAATAAATCCAATTTTAAGCATAAACACTCTAATATTCTTTAAAAGGTCGATTTACCACCTTTTCATGAAGAAACATTTTTAGATATAGTTTTTGTCACTTTTATATGTTATATTTGACAAAATAATATTCTTATTTCGAATAGGTCAATCAAAACGTAATTTGGTTGAAATTTTGGTATTTTTCTAATAATGTTCAATTTTTAATTAATAGTGAAATTTACTACATTTTAATTCAAAACTGCCGTTTAATCTAATTTATTTATATAGGTAGATTTTTATTTTAATTTGTTTTAAAGTGTATACGGGTTATATTTTTAAAATTTAATTCAATTTTGGTCATTGGAAGTAATTTCACTCTTAATTTAGACATAGAAAAAGGTAAATCTTTTGATAGTTATTATTACTTAAAAACGCACCTTTTATTTTGACCACTGGAATTAAATTTCAATTAATTTCTTCCACTTCTATGTTTTTAAATTACAAGAAATGATTACATATTTGGAGTCATGAGGTCCAAATTGTGTATATATATGTGACTTTTATTTTTAGACATTATAAATATTTACATCAGCAAATATTTTATTTACCATAGTTAAAGGATAAATCTGGTAAATAAGGGTGAAAATAGTATTATAATAATATTAAATTACACTTATACTTATCCTAACCATTTTTCATGATACATGTATGACCATGGGAATCCTTGGGTTTATTTTAGGACCCCATGGACCCACATGGGAGTGATAATGATACTTTATACGAATTTATATAAAGTAAGAACCAAAATAACATAAACATGAATTGTTTTACTAAAACAATTTTCATATGGGGTTATATAAGTTATCTCTTCACCTATAAAATTATTTGGAAAGATAAATGGATTTACTACATCATGTTTTTTTATTTATAATTTTCAGAAATTAAATAAACAAATTTAATAATGACCCAATGGTGATGTAGTAATAGCTTATTTAATAAAGGATTCAAATAAATTATATTATAAATATTAAAATAAATTTATTTCGAACCCATTTAAGTCATAAAATAATTTTTTAGATTACTATCCATTGTTATATTTTTTTAATTATGGATCTTTAAAATAATCAAGTTGGTTTGATTTTTTAAAAATTTCATGATATGAATAGAATTAAAATTGACATAATGGAGTTTTTCAATCAATCAATATTTTATTAAATGCTAAATTTGTCCTAAAAATACAAGACTCATAAAAATCACATATATTACGTTAAAAATTCCATTAACGAAACATTTTGGGTATCTTGTAATTTTATAGTAAATATATTAACAATATAGTATGAATATATAAGAGGACATGGTAAAAGATAAATAAGTTAACAAAGGGTTAAATAAAGAATATAAGGATTAAAAAATATCCAAAACCTGTCCAATTCTTATTGGATGATTTTATTTATACTTATATACACCTTATATTTGAATTAAATAAGTTTTTAACCATTATAAACCGAACATCATTATACAATAAAATAATATTTTCAAACATTCCTAAAGAGCCCCTCCTCCCCCCTTATAAAAAGCCATCAGCTCTAACCCTTACTCACACCTCCCAATCCCTATTGTCTCAACTAAACTCTACCCAAATTAGCTCTAAAAATGCCTATATTTCTCCTATAATCCTTACATTGGGTACAGAGAACTTCAAAAGGCCTTTTGGTTCAAACCAAGGGGAGTTACCCGATTTAAAGGTAACGTCTTCCCTCAAGTTCTCTTCTTTTATTTTACTTATTCACTCCCTATGATCTTATTAATTTTTTTTTCATGAAAAACCAGTATCCTGAATATAATAGGTTTTTTTTATAATAATTATTCGAACTAAACTTTCAGACACCTCCATCTAATGGATATGAACAAAATGTTTCTGTGTACAGTGAACTGTTGCCTCGCGAAATTATGATTGTTCGATTATCTCCTACAGCCTATCATGGTGGACATTATGATGGAGCTGTATTTATATGTGATATATATTATATTTATATTGTCTCTATGCTTATTCTTATTTTATTTTTCTAATACCTTTATGGTTTCCATAATTGGTAAATACGATAATTTCATTTGAGGAAGTGCAGACTACCGCCCCTCAAAGTGATATTACTCGTTCCTTCCATACGTGGAACGTGTAAAGGATGGATTTAATGAAATTATATATGATATTATAATGTAATTATGATATACCTATGTATCATTAAGTTTTCATTCCATTAAAGATGAAATAAAAATTAAAGTAGCGTTCATTCGTAAGTATGGCTTACCATCTCTATGAACGGTGCATTTCATTACTTATATCTTAATGTTATGTACTATTATATATATATATATAATTGATATATATGATATCTAAATCATGAATATAATTTTTTAGATAATGGAATTTGGAAAACATGTATAACTTTTAATTATAGAAAGTTCATTTTTGACTGAAATACCAAATATCAACAAAATGACTCTTATTAAATTAAATGATTATGTAATGTTTATAATGTGGTAATAAGTAATATACAAGTAATAATTAACTTGAAAAACGTTATTATGAAAGTATAAATTAACTTTATTTTATTATTCATGAAAATAATGAACGAACGGTTCAAGTGGGACACAAGGTAAGGCTCTTCGTCTCAATCTCCTTTCAATGAGGCATATTTTGATTTATACACGACATTATTTTATACGATGTATAAAACACTTTGAATTTTCATTTAATTCAAAGGGAATATTTTAATACATAAAATGTTACTAAACAAAAAATGGAATGTTTCTTTTTAACGAACATGATGACAACAACCTTTCTGCCGCCGCGAGCGTTATTTGATATTAGGATTTCATAACAAGGCTTAATATTTTTAAAAATAAAATAAATACCATATAATCTTTTATGTATTTTGGAATTGAAAATAGTTTTGATATTGGATTGGTTATTTTAGCATATTTATATGATATATTGTGATTTAAATGTTGTAATGGTATCTATCCATTATGATTATGTTATGTGTTGTGATTACGTTATGGTTCTTGGGCCTTGTTTACGTATACAGGTGGTTCTGTGATAAACCTATGGTGGGTGAGCCCAAGATAGTTGTCCAATGCATTGGGTAACTTCATGGAGGTAAACTTAAATGTTTTTCCTAAAAGATTTAGGGAATATATTGTGATGGGTATTCCAAATGTAACTCCCTACATAGATGTGAAAGCTACAACATAAGTCTATCATAGATGCCACAAGTTACCTTTATTATTTATGATTTCTATTTGTTATTTATAAATCTTATAATATAGTGTGGTGTGTTAAATATTGAAAAGTATGATTTCATTGACTTGTATGTAATGATGGACTAATTTTTTCTTTCTTTATTTTATAATCCTTACAGAGCTTTTTGTGCTCATCCCAGGTTTTTTTGAAATGTTTTTCATGGTACTTAATGATGAATAGGGTCAAGGATGGGGTCATGGAAAATTCTTGCTGTCTAAAATATGGAACTAGATGTGACTCTTTTTTTCAATAGTTTTTATTTTATGAAAAAATTGACACTGAGTATAAGTGTCTACTTTGTAATATTTGAAATGTAATGTAATAGTTATTTCCTAATTATCTAAAACTGTAAACATGAAAAGATCCCCAATGTGAATTATTAAATTAATTCAAGATTATGTATTTTTTAAGGTCAGTTCCTTATACCCATCCCCCACCTCCCAATGTGCACCAAATTTAATTTGATCGAACACTTATACCAACCTAGAGTCTCGCTATGTTTAAACATTCTAGATTCACACTAGACTACACACTTCAATATTAAAACTAGAGTCATAGATTCACATTGTATTTAATTGTAGATGTAGGGTGCCACTAGTTCCATAGATTCCCACAATTTATACATAAGTTTATCTCTCCATCCCTTCTAAATTATGTCACATACCAATAAAGGATATCACTACATCCATGAGATATACTCTTTTTCCTCACTATAGAGTCTTATAAGGAAATAGGTTCTTTAGTAACAATATATGAAAATTAGTCTCATATTAGATAAAAAAATCTAATAAACTTCAAAGAACATCCTCACCAATATTTTTCAACTCAATGATATCGTATGATATGAACAATTCCTAAGAGAATGTCAACGATATGATATCTAATAGTTGTGTTTTATATGAAGTACTAAAAACTATTGAGGGGGAAACAGATTTGAATCTGATATATATCAGAGTTGAATACTATATGGGTATCAAAATTGAATGAATAAGAGGATACTAAAACTTCCATTATTGAGGAAACTTTAGAAGAATAAGAAAGAATAAGATAGAGAGAATATAATACTACTATACATGTTTCTGATCATGGTTTTGAGAGTTTTATATATTGAGGAGATTTTGTATTTTTTAATTAGGTTAAAAAATATAATTTATTTATCTATAATATAAAAAATGTCTTCAAATATGGAACCCTAATTCCCACATATTTCCCTATTACAATTTCTTAACCTCATAGACGTGTCAATCTACCCTAATTGTAAATATTATATTTTATAAACGACTTGTATCATGTGAATTCATATGAGTATCCTTGTTATAGTTTCCTTTATAATTTATTCTCTTGGATGAAATAAATCTTTCATGTAATTAATTCAATATTACTAGGATATGTCCTAACAAAGTAACTCAGTATAAATTTGTAAAAAATCCTTTTTCCATAGATGTATTAAAAAAATATAACATTTTCTATTTGTTTCTTGGATCATTCTTCTCTTTCTGAAAGCTTCAAAAAAAACATATATAGATTCCATTCATTCATATATAAATCCTAGATAAAATATAAACATCACAAATAATTCCATTCATGTAGAATCACATTCACTTATGATAATTAGAAAATTATGGCATATATACAAATAAATTCTATATTCATCTCATCATGAATACTTCTTCTCAAACTCATTCAATTTTCTCAGAAACTATCTCATCCTGATCTCATTTTATGTCATATTTAAGATTAGAAACCACCATCATACTGCTCAAATAAAAATTTAAATTTGATATTTTTGACTATTAATACTAGTCCAAGTATCGTAAAATTTCCCATTTCCAAATTTGATAATCAAGAAGAACCTCTTTTCAGTTTCATTTAATTTCTTAGACACACTCATGTTTTATCATTTTCTATATTCTTGAAGACTGGGTTTTCATAAAATTTTTGCTCAAATTACATACCCATTTAGGTGATTGTGATATTTTTTTCCCAGAAATATTTCTTAAAATCATCCTAATCAATTCCATTCATTATAAATTAATTCCAAATATATCATATTTCATCCAATATGCATGAATTTTTACTAGTTGTTCAACTCTATGTGTAGTGTGATGAACTATATGTTTTGTTCAGTAACGTTACACCTAAAAATGTACCTAATGTGGAATACTATCAACATAGTATTCTAATTGTATTTAAATTTTTATCACCCATTAACAATCTTTTTCAACAAATGAACTCTATATTTTCTTTATAAAAACAATCATTTATTAACATAGAGTTTATGGAATTGTCTAATTTCAAATTATCATGGGAAACAACATTATATTAATAGTATCTAAACAATATTTTTGGGATAAATTCTACATTACCTCCTTTTTAAATTATTAAAATATAGTATGAGTGAACTCTAAATTTTTGAATAACATCCCTACATTGGTTCCAAAAATATCTATGTTCACTAATGTAGAGTACATGCCTTAACCAAGTTTTTTCCTCAATACGAAAATTTCATAACATCATCAGAATTGATCAGGCACACTTCAAATAATATCAAGGAATATTTGAAACTTCTAGTTACCATAGAATAAATCCAATAAATTTTATGAGTTATTCCAATAATTTCAATGCTCGCTAGTAGAATTCCTAGTTTCTTTTATGCATGTGAATACTTAAGATAGTTTAGTTTAAAGAATATTTCTATATGTAATATCTTAAAATTCACATTATCATTTATAAACTGGCATCCATGTGATCATGATTCATTGATTCATCACGTGACATGATCAGTTACACTAGTATGGTTTATCTAACCTATGGGTGTACAATCACCCCAATCATTTTTCCTTTAACTCTATTAATGAATTCCCTAGAAGTTGTCCTTTATAGGTATCTCAACACATTTTCGAAACTATTATAGATACATTCTAATTTTTCAAATAGAACATATCACATAAATATATAAGTATAATATGAATAAATATTATGAAATTATAGGTTCTTTCCAAGAACCTTTATATGTAGATATTCTAATTAAACAACACCACATTACTTTACATAAAAATATAGGTATCCCTCTTCAAATTGTTTTGATGGATTCTAACTCCATCACCCATATTCCACAGTCATTAAAATTCACCATTTCAAAAAACTTAATTGAAAAATATAAAACCAATAGCTTTAAAATCAAATTGGGTACTTCAAACCACTCAATAGTTTTTATTAATACCCAATTATCTATAAGGTAAATGTTACTATTCTCCCATTAATTGATAATTAATTTTAAGGGGATAGGTTTTTCTATTTCTTATTGAAATGTTTCTCAACGATATGATTAGTGTAAGGGAAATATTCTTCTCCACCTTATTTCAAAATGATATATTCTCACATTTTTTTTCTTCCAATTTCTTCATTCTCCCCATTCATGAGAGATTTTTTCAAATCCATGGAAGAATGAAGGAACTAAAATTTTCCTAACAGTTAGTACTAAATAAGGCAATTCTAAGACTACATGGAATAAATAAATATAGAAAACAATAGATTTTTACCAATGAATAAAATATTTTACATTACGTTACTAAACATGATACCAACTATATCTTTCATTTCTAAAGGGTTTTATAAATTTTTATTGCACGAAAATTTTTAAATCTAGACTTTAAACAATGCATCAAGAAAATCATGTGAAAGTATATTTTTCCTCATATTATTATACAATCACTATACTTTGAAAATAAGTATAAGATCATACTAAATAATGATTAGATAAGTGAAAATATTACCTCACAATTCAAATTTTCTAGGGCTATATAGAAATATATATTTTTATGTAATTATTAAACCTCAAACCCCCCCCCATCAAAATGGATTCATTCTATATATAACTATTTCTTTTCCTTCTTCAAGATAATAGCTCCATGTATATAATCAATCTATTTTTTGATACAATTTGAAATTTTTTTCATGTGATATATATAAAAATTATGGCATGATTTCAATTTATATTATCCGTGATGGATGAATTTCTATATTTATATACACATCATAGCCTTAAAAATTCATGTATTTCTTATTTCACTTTCAATCCCCATTTCAAAGATATAAAAAATTGTGGGGGCAAGGTGGTTTATCATATACTTATTAAAAATGAAAAATAGGGAAACATATTGGTTCATATCCTAGAGTCTCTATTTTTTGATGCCCTAACATGTCTAGGATTCTACATTTTTGTCTACCACTTTATTTTTTAATTCAATTCACATTGTGAAATCATGGTTTTCTCTTATTTTTCATGTTCCCTCTTAGATGGAAATTCCATTTTCACTTGGTCTAGTATAGAAGTTTCACTATGATGATTTCTCTATCCTCCATTAATTTTCCAGCTATTGTAAACATATAATCAAACACACTTTAGGTATATACAATTCATTCATTTTGGGTGTGCCATACATATTAGTATAAAAAATATAATTGAAACCACTAGTTATTTTCCTTTATTTTCCAATAGATTTTCCTATTATGTTAATTGTATAACTTATTTTATGGCCTTGTGGTCTTTAATCATTCACATTCCACACATCACATCATCAGTATTTTAGTTTCCCTTCTTAATTAGCCTCTCAGATTATTAATCAAAAGTGAAAACAACAAAACCAATCTTGTTGTTTATCTCTTATATTGTTTCCTTCTTATTTTCCATCCAACATTTATGTAAATATTTCTTTATATCTAATTTTTGATAGATAATAATATAGAATCTATTATCATAATAAAATAATCTACTCTTTTCTAGTATGACACCCTTTTGAACATTCTTCTTTAGTGAACTTCATTCATATTTCTTCATTTATTTAATCAATAAGGAAGAATTTAAATTTTTCTTCACATTACTCTATTTATTTTTTGTCGTTATATTCTCAGGATCATTAGAGTTATGTTGGATTGGTGCATATAAAAATTCATCATTATAGTTTTAAATTATTTTTCAATAGTGGTAGAAAATTCTATGTGATTCAATTCATTCTATATTGACATATTACCATTTATCAATGACCCCTATAGTTCAGAAGGTTTTACTATAACTCTATCATTTCTCCCCCTACTCAGATCCATCCATGTGATTTTGATGCAGAAATATTATTCCATAAATAAATTTATATATGTAAGATCCTTTATCAACACTAAAATATTTAGATAAACCTCATTCAATTACTTGTTGATGCAGAATATCTAGACTATCCATCTTTATATATTTAAATAGATTCATTATATTTTTTGAGTTAGTTTGGGAGATACTCTAATAGGACTTTTTCATACCTAAAATAAACACATTGGTGGATTTTACTTAAGTTTTTATACTCCCATATTTATAAATTTTTTCAAATTTAAATATGTTAATGTTATTGAAATATTTTTATCAAAAATAGAAATAATAGTTTCATGGAATAAATTTTCCCTTGAACCTAAAGTTGATTCTTATCTAGATAATCTCAAGATTATCTATCCACTATTTTAGTATTTTTTTAATAAATAATATTTACACATTTCTTCTTGGTAGCATATGTTATCATCGCTACAGCTTATGAAGATCCTACTTTAGTGGATTTTCTATTGCTAAATTTTACTTCCAACTTAAAGCTCTTCATGTTCAGGGAATATTTATTTACCTCAAATAATTTTATCATGTCTTTCCAATCACTTTTATACTTGTAAATTTTACCACCATTTCTATTTTTAATCTCTTGTAGTTGACTATCATAATCTTTCACCCATTTTTATTTAACATCTATTTATGAATTCTTGATATTCAATGTGACTTTATGTAGATTCTATATTGTATTGAGAACATTATTATATTTTTATTTAAATAAATAATTATCAATAAACACTTCTTTGAAACTCTTTATCAACTATATAAATTATATCATTGAAAAGGGAAACATTTTCTCCCTTTATTTTCTCCATTTTTTATGGAGTTTTGTATGTCATTACTTGTTTAGCTAATGAATCTTCCATTTCACCGTATTATTCTTGTAGATGTGATTTTTCATCAAATAGTTTCTTAATAAAATAATGAATGTAATTTATTACTACAAGAGGAAACTTCTTCATGTTATACTTAACATGAGAGTATAAGCAGTCAATTATTATTTATAATTCAGTTTCATCATACTCTCCACTCCATATACTAAATACATCAAACGGTTCATTATAAAGAACATATACAGTTGATCACAATCATATTTGATCAGATTTGAGAAGTGGTAGATTCTCTTCCTTCTTCAGTTTTTTCATCAACATATTGGTATCCTTTATAAACATATTTTTCATTGACTTTTAATAGGTTTTCAATTTAATATAAATAGGGATGAAACTATATTCCCCCACATTACTATATCCTTCATAAATATAAAATATAAACTTCATGGAATTAGTTGAAAAGCATGGGTCATCAAATTTATATCTAATGAGAGGTAATATAATGCTCTGATACAACTTGAAATGCCTCATGGCACTAATTTAGACACCTAATATTGTGGGTGAATGGGTATTTTTCAAATTTTTATGAATTTTCAGTTATCCATTGAGTCTTTAAACTTATTTGGTTATAAAATTATATTTCTTGTTAACGCAAGGAATTATTTTAGTTTCACTAGGAAATCATAAACCACAAGAAATATAAGTAAAATAAGTAAAGAGAGAATGGTTTATTTTTACATTGTTTTTGTCTGATTTTGTAAATATACACCATTCCATTATTGGTTATTCTCCCTAGTCACATTATCTTCACTATATTAAATATAATATTATAATGGGTACAGTGCATATCACATAGATTTTACATAGATTTTGACACAATGGAATCATAGATTTAAATTATTCTTTCCTTATATACCAAGAGTCTCACTAGTTCCAAATATTTACACTATTTATGAGCAATTGTTTTTTTATAGTACATCTATGTTAAATTACTTATTAGAATAGGATGGAACTATATACAAAAGATCATATCTCTTTCCTCACTATAGAATATATGAATTTTATTTGTTCTTTATGAATAATACAGGAAACCCATACTTTATTATCATTATTGATTCAAATTACATTCACACAAACTTCTCACCTGGATTTCTCAACTCAAATAGTCTTTAATTATCTTCACAAATCTAGTATCTCCTCAACATATAAATGGTTCAATAAAAAAATTTGAAACAATCATAAAGGCGTCATTCTATTCTCGTCCTCTTCTTTCTTTTTCTTGTCGATATTCTACAAAAATTGTTGTCATAAGAAAAAATTATTCCTTTAACTACATTTCCTATATAGTTTTCATGTCAGATATGTTTTATATTCTCCTTTTGTTCCTCTTTGATATTTATAAAATATTTTGAACAAAAAATATATCTTATGCCTTAATATTAGTCCTTTTATCTCACCTTCTCTTTCTATTTTACACATAGTTCATACCAAATAAATTTTATATACTTAGAATATAAAAAAATTCCTTCAAATCAAGTTCCCCGATTATCATTTCCTTTTACTCTCTTAGATGAGATAAATCTTATAGATACTTTATTAATTAGTATCAAGATATTTAATATCAAAATAACTCCATAGAAATCATTAAAATTAAAATTTTCTTGGATGTATCCAAACTATACAACATTTCATTTTTTTATCTTGGTTTAATATTATCCTCTTCATAGAATTATGAAAACCTATAAAGATATTATTCATTAATATGTAAATTTTAGATTTTGACTCATTTTCACTCCTAATCCCATTTACCTTGAATTAGATCCACTTGTGATATTTGTAACATTGATGAAAATAATCTATGTCAATATATTTATTCTTTTATTAAAATAATATGCAATACATAATATTATAATTATTTATCTTTATCAAAAAATATCTCATCTTGATCTCTTATTATCCCATTATGATGATCAGTGTCCTCCATTAAAAAATCAAGTCGTGTTTATAATGTTATGTTAATATCCATGAAATCCAGCCCAAGAACCATTATATTTTTTCATTTCAATAGTTTTTAATCTAGAATTAATTTATTTTTAGCTTCGTTTAATTTCATAGACTCAGTTGGTCTTGATCTTATTTTTCATTCATGGAAATTAGGTTTTCATAAATATGAGGATTGAATAACTTACCTATTAAGTGTTTGTAATGTTTCAATCCTAGAAAAATAGTTTTATAATTATCCAAATAAATTTTATTCTTTAGAAATTAATTTTTTATATGTCATATTTTATCTAGTGGAAGCCGTTAATTTTCACTAAATGTTGAAATATATTTTGAGTCTGATGAACTCTAAATTAATGTTGGTAAATATAAATAGAATAAATATATCTATTTTTGATTATTTTTAACTCTAAATTCTCATGAAATTGTTATTTTTCTCATCCTTTAACCTTATATATCTCCAAATTATTTCTATGTTTTCTATAAATAACCCTACAATCACCAATGTAGAGTTCATTCCTTTTTGAAATTTCAAACTAATATTAGGAAATAACCTTATGTTCATAACCTATACCCTACAATTGTATAATAAACCCTATATTCCTACCTATTTCAAAAATTTAACTCTACTTTGGTTAAAATATATATTTCTATAAAATTTATATGTTGACTCCAAAGAACTATATTTTTACCAATCTAGTGTACACACCTTTTCAAAGTTTATTCCATAATACCAAAATTCCATAATTTATTTAAAATAGGTTATATGAACTTAAAATAAACATAAGAAACTTTTGAAACTTCTAATTACATCATAATAGAAATAATAATATTTTGGAATTCTTAATATAATTCAAAACTCATGTTTCACAATTCCAAGGTTCTTTATGACATGAGAATATTTATGAAGCAGTATTCTCAATAACCTCACCACTTGTAATATCATTAGCATCACTTTATCCTTTATAAAAAATTATACAAGTGATATTTGTTCATTGATTTAGCACTCATCCTGCTCAGTTACATAGGATTTCTTTCCCAACCTCTCAGTTCATCAATCCCCTAAATTAACCATATTTTAACTCTTTTATTGACAGTTATTGTAGTTGTTCACTATATCCATCTCTACACTTCATTACACAATATTATATATAAGGGTAACTTATTACATTAGAACCCTATGCACTTATTTTCGTGAGGGTCAAATCAATCTATCATTTCATTGTATAATTATTTTTTTATAACATATACAATTAGATGATTAAAAGCATCAGTGCCATTTTTCAATAAAAAAAATATGTGTAGTCCTATTCCATGTTAATTTGTGGATTATTACACCATCACACATATTTTCATAAGAATTTAATTTATCATTTTGAAAAAATTCATTGGAAAAAATTCAACCAATGGCTACAAATTCTATTGTGGTAGTCCATCCAAAGTCATATTGACCCTTGATAATCACTATTAATAAAACTAAAACTATAATGAGAAAACACATCATGAAAGGAGAAATAGTGATTGTAAAATAAAATATGAAAAATATAATAACGAGGTGTTTTATGTGTTATGTTTTAATTTAATGAATTTATAAGATATAATGGAGGAAAATATCTATTATATGGTTCCCATTAAAGAGTATATAGCCATAGTGTATAATTTTTGTAAATGTCATAAAAGTTTTGAATTATTGGTATATAATCGATTTTAATAATGTTTATTAAGATGTTAAATATAATTAGTATTATTAATTTCATAATTAGATTAAATTATTTTGGAATAGAATGAAAAGATCCAATTCAATCGATAAAATACCATTGATTTAAAAGAATTTTTCAATGAATTATGTACTTTTGTTAGGTTTAATAATTTTAATGAATGAAATAATTAAAATTTATTCATAAAAATAAAGGAATTATTTTTCACATAAATTAATAACATCTAATAAATAATTAAGAAACTACAAGGAATATTAATTTAATTAATCATGGTTAAACAAAAAAAAATATCTAAAAACATTTTTTTATTTGATATTATATATTTTTATTTGAATGTTAAATTTATCATTCACAGAGTATGAAATTTAAATAACCATATATTTTATATATATAGATAAATTCTTAAACATTTATTCATAAATTATTATCTTCTTAGTAAAATATAAAAATTCATTTAATATTAAAAAGTGAAAATTTTCAAAGAATTATATTTTAATTTTTTTGCTATTTTTATTTAATAAATTAAAATGAACACTGGTAAATATATTTTTCATTTAATATATTATTTAATATAGAATAAAATAATGTAACATCGATCCCATTATTATTACATGGAATATAATAATTTTAAATCAATTTTTATTCATTAAAAACACTTTTTGAAAATAAAACAGAGTGTTATGCGTTCTCAAATTAAAACTATTTCTTATAAATATTAGAAATTGAATACAATAACAATAATTTTATATTTTCAATCATTATTTATAAATTAATTAATAATTTTAATTTCATTTTTTGGCATAAAAATAAGTCTGCAATGTAAAAAATTTAATTAACATGGTAAAGGGTAAAATGAAGTGAAAGTATTAAATTTAGAGGCAATGACAGAAAATAATAAAAGATATTAACTATAATTTCATTTATTATATAATTATAGACCTATAATAATTTTATTTTCGTTATCTATTCTCTTTGGATCCACATTCGATGAGAAATTGTCTTCCTTATGCATTAAAAAAAGAGTATTTTTTAAAATACATCTCAATGTTACCTATAAAGGAATCCCTCCACACCCCACTTGAAACAACACCTTTACTTTGGTTTTCCCTATAATTTATGACCACATTATTTCCCTAATAAAATTATCTTTCCTTTTTTATTCTCTTTTATCACAATAATGAGACCCAAATCTGTCATTTCATATAATATCTCTAATAGGATATTCATATCTTCAACCTAACTGTTATCCTTTCCAAAATCATTCTTTATTAGCTTCTTCATCCAACTATTTAAAAATGTATTTAAATTATTTGAAAACATATTCTTTAAATCAATAATGTTTGGTTAATGTGATATAAAAATTACACAATAACATGTCCTTACACTTTCATTTGTTATAACATGTTCATTTTTGGGATGATTATACAGACTACATGAACTATTTTATATTACTTACATCATGAGTGAATACGAAAAAATAAATATTGATAATATTATGAAATATTTACAAATATATTATTTTTAATAATACATTAATTATAACTTTATAATTTCTACTCACTAATAAGTTCAATTTCTTTCACAATTCAATAATCACGGAGAAGGATATTTTTAGGAGTTCCTTGAAAACCATCACAATAAGTTTCATGAAATGACCGTTGGCCAGGATAAGTATATCAAAACCATGTAAAAAAATCTTCAAGATAATTTTTTAGGTTATGAACCCATGATCAAGGAGAATATAAAATATAATGACTTGAACCTTTATAAATGAAATCCCTTTTTGATGGAGTAAACTTCATACTATTATTGAAAATACATACACTAATTTTGTTATTTTGGATAGATATAGCATGTTTGATTTAAAATATAAATAATAATCTAAATCATTTTTAATATATATGGATTTTAAATTGATCATTAATATTATTATACATTAAAGGTAATGATAAATTCTAATTTCCTCAAACGGGAGGAATGATAGCCTAGACCAATAGTAGTATAAACTATAAATCCAGTTTATTATTGTTTATGAGGGATATAGAGTCACATAAATTTTACATAGATCATTCCCAATATAAAATTCAATAAAATAATCCTGAGAAAAAATAATTTATGGGATAAATTTAAGGTTATCGAGATCACAAACCAAACAATGTTCATCAAACCACCCTTTGAGAGCCCCACCATCTCACAGCTAACCAATACAGTGTACATTGGTGTAATAATGCGCTATGTATCTTGAGCCTGGTGGTATGAATTTTTACATTTTACTATTTAATAAAATAATAATTATATTTATCACTTTTATTATTTTTTATCAATGATTATACAATGTATTTGACTAAAATTAGATTTGTAGATGGAGAAATAAATTTTTTTTTGAAATATATAGTTTCAATTAAGATAATATTTTGACAATTTCTGTAATATTTTATGAAAAAAATATATTAATAATATATTATTATTAAAAAATAATTATTTAAATACAAATTATAATTTAATTAAATTGATTATAATGTAATATTTATATGAGTTATAATGTGGTTAATATATTAAAAATATTATTTTTCGTAAACATGTATATTTATTTAAAATAGAAAATTATCATATTTAAAATGTTATGCTAATAAAAATTAAAATTTCTGAAATTATCATTCCAATATAATCCAATAGTGAATTTTCCATATTTTTCTAAAACAATATAATTTTTTTGTAAAAATTAAATATGGTATGCATATACAGTTTTTATTATGACATCATAATGGTAAAAAAGTGATTTAATAAATTACATAAGAAAAATTAATGACCAAATTCATATTTATTGTTTAACATAATGTTTTTTTGAAGTTATTTAATTGATTTTATATATCATTGATGAGTACTTGAAAACCAATATTGGGGATTTAAAATCAATTCTTTATAACCATAGATCACATCCACATCAGTATGTGTTTTATTTTAAGGATTTTAGTTATTTTTTTATGAACTATTTAAAACCAATCATTTTTGTAGAAACAATTTTAAAACCCAATGTTAATGTATTTATTTTTTTTATCTTATAGAGTCCAAAACCTAGGTTTTCAATTGATTAAAAATTCTCAGCTCATTTTCTCTAAAGATCCACCCATCCTCACACTTAATTTCAATATAAACCTTTCGAGAATAAACTTACTCGACCTATACTTGTGTAAAACCCCCTCAAGGTTTTCCCAAGCTCTTAATAAGATCCTCTAAAGCTTTTAGAAGTTCCTACTCATGGTAATGGATCAACTCCTCTTCCTTTTATTTGAGGTACTTTATTTTTGCTATTCTTTTTTATTTCCAATTAATCTTGTTTTAGTGTGTTTATACACATACCTTTACTATACACATTATTCAAAACAAATTACATACCACCTTTCATTATCATTCACCACTTTCATAAATCCTTATGCAAACATGTTATGCTATTGAAATTCTCCAGTTTTTTTTCCATGCTAAAAACATTAGAAGTGAATAACCATCCCATTTACACTCAAGGGTATTCAAATAGATGTACCTATATTTAATTGATTGGTGACCTCAACATATGAACCCACACTCTATGATCAGGGGATTAAATTCGATCGCATATTCACTTATGTTGTATGATATATGTGGCAGAGAAATACATATACAAGATATGAATGTGACTGGTGGGCCCAGAATTATATAGCCCTCTAATGTATTCAATAATTTTTTTTTCTTCTTATATTCAATGTATAGTTTTTAGTATGTTATCCTAAGGACAATTTTTTTTTATTTCTTGGTAGTTATTCTTAACTTATGTTTATGATGTAATATTTTATGTTATTTCCACATTCTTATGTTTCTTTGATGGAAACATCTTATATAATTATTGGACAAACATGTTTACGAATATCACACATTTTAAGTCACCTTGAGATGAATCGTGAATAATATGTATTATATTAATCATCCTATTATTTTATTATAACCTTACTCATCTTTACATCTCACCCTTCTCTTATGTACATCCCGAGATGATCATCTCCAGTATTAGATGATTGATTGAATGGATTGTAATTTTTTAGAGTTTTAAAATATTTTTTTTGAACATATGTTTCTATTTAATTATCTATATACCTAATTTCCCAAATACACTAGGCCTCGTGATCTTTTAGTATTTTACTTTTTTTATCTTCTTTGTAAAAAATAATGAATAAAGTTGTATTAAATATATTGATTTTTAAAGTTTATATCAAAGGAAACTCTAGTTATTTTGGGATTATGATTATAAAACCTTATTTAGGACTTAGGGATAACACTAAACATTTGAAAACATATATAAAATATAATAAAGTGTAGAGTAAGTAGTATCCAATAAAAAATCCTTATCTTTATACTAAAGTGGATTCATCTCTAACACAGTTGTACCAAGGGGTAATTACCATGAAAAGGGTGCATTGGGATTTGAATCAATCGTCACCTAATGTATGATATAGAGGCCTTGAAACAAAAATTTTTTTACACTATCAATGGATTTTATTTTGTAAATTCATAATATATTTCTGAAATATAATTTAGGTAACAAAAATGACCATCAAATGTTTTATTAGTAAATATACCATGGGTAATAAATATTGAAACCCATAAATTCACAGTTTAATGAAGTTATATAATTAATGATTTGTCCATTTAGTGTTAATATTTTCTTATTTTTTTAGTATATTTATAATTATCAACCCTATTTTCCCCTTATTTTTATCAATGTCTTGGAATAGGAGTAAATGATTCGACGACCAATGTGATGTGAAATTTAATGTCTACCAAAATGAAATTCCCAACCAAATGAGAGAATAATTCGGGAACTTCAAGAAAATTATTTATCAATTAACTCATTTTTAAAACATAAATGGGAACCATGGGAACCCACAGCCCCAAAAGAAATATCATGTTTTAATTGAGACCTTTATATGATAAAGGCCTTTGACATTAAATGGATATTTTGATCCTTTCATCATAGAATAATCAATCAACCCCATAGAAATTATATTATCTATACTTCAATTCTTAGAGAAAGTGAATGTCATGCTAGTTATTTATCATATAGGGGGATAATATAAAAAATGGTGGATGTTGATAAAAATGATGCCTAAGGAAGATATCGAAGTGATGGAGTGAATTTAATTCCAGATATTTTTTTTCAATAAATATTTTACTCACACATTCCAAATTATAATATTGAGGGATTTTCTTATCCTAAAGAAAAGTTATGAGGAACCTATTTGGGTATGAGGAGATCTTCATAACAATTGTAAGGTACACCTCTCGATTTGACATTATTCATGAAATTATGGTTGACTTCTTCTTTTTTGTGGTAAGGTCAAGTCTATGGAAGGCTTTGGGGGTTTAATACATTTATATATATGAGGAACTTTTAAGATGTGGCCTCAATCTTAAAATAGAGATAAGTTAACCTCATAGGTCTCCAATTTCAGGATATAGGAAGTGGAAAATAGTTTTTAATTATATTTTTGTGATGGAGAAATATCATAGGGGTATGAAATTCCAACATCGCACTTTATAAAGGTGTATGAATAATAATTCAAAATATTTCATTAACTGTGTAAGGGAATACATTTCATCCCAAAATAAATGACACCTACAGAGTGAATACGAATGGGATAATAACACTATTATGATGGAAGAATAGAATTCTCTAGTCAACCCTTGGCATATTGTCCAATGTTTCAAAAATAATGAAAAAGGAAAATATGTGAATAAAATAAATAATTCAATGGTTGTTGATGATAATTGATGCCAACATCCTCTAAATCCTAATGAGATAGGGTTAGTTTATACTGTCACAACTATTGAGGTGGATCCTGACAATGGTGTTGTGATAGGTACAGTAGTTATTCATTCATGAATACTGAATGTACTATTTGATTTAGTTTATTTGAAATCTTTCTTATTATTAATGTTTAGTTGAACTATTCAATCACCACCACAAAACCTCGATGTAATTCTATCACTAAAAATGGATAATGGGGAAATTATTTCTTCGAATGTATATTACTTCTCCCATGTCCATATTTGGAGGATAAACATCCAAAAAAATCATGTGACACACCCTTTATAAAAAATTGATTCTAATATTGGTATGGATTTCATTTCCTTATATAGAGCCAATATAAATTTCTAGGAGAATTAAATCATCCTCTGTATTGTGTATCTACTTCTTATTCTATACAAGTGAAAAGAGGAGGATGAATTTATTTTGGTACCATCATCTCCAACTTGGATATTATTTCTTTTTGAGAAATAACCTCTACATCAAATGATTGATATTGAGGAAAACATCTTCCTTGAAGACATCTTAATTTTAATGAAATTCACCAATGTGTTTCATTATTTGTTTCTTGGCCTTCTTCAAATATGTGATTTTCAGTGCTCAATAAATAATATTCCTAGATATTTTTCATTATATAAGACTCCATAGATAATAGCCATAGTTGAATATATAGATCTGGAGAAACAATTACAGGAGAATACCTATTATGGATTTGTATGCCCAAGTGCTTTACCATGGGTTGTGTCAGTCCTCTTTGTCAAATATAGGGATATTTCAATGCACATATTCATTTATTATCATGAACATAATAAGATAATGATAAATAACAAGTATTATATTCCATGGATTGATGAATTTATCAATCAGCAACATGGAGCACAATAATTGTCAAAGGTGGATCATTGGTGGAGATCTTATCAAGTAAAGTTAAAGCAGTAGGATATCCCCAAGACTTCTTTTTTACTAGGTATGAGAATTATAATTTTATAGTGATTCCATTTAGACTCACTAATACTCGAAAAAACATCGTGTAATTACAAATATTTTATTTAGGGATTACCTCGATAAATTTATTATAATATTTATAGATTATGTTATTATCTACTACCAAATCAAGTAGTACCATGAGAATCATTTGTATGTTTTACTGAAGTCCTTGTGAATGGATAATTTATATGAAAATTATAGTAAATGTGTGTTTTGGATGGAGTATGTAACATTCCTAGGGAATTACATCACCAGTAAAATGATATATATGGATCAATATTAAATAGTGGTTATTTAGGGACATCCCATCCCAACATATTTAACGGGGTTCCATAGTTTTCTTAGACTAGTTGGGTACTATCATTTATTGTTTAGAAACTCATTGTGATTTTAAAGACCAAAAACATTAAAAATATAGATGAGATGATGTTTCTCTAGAATGATGAATGTTATTTAATCATTATATAATTAAATAATAAGATAATAACTAAACCTATGTTCACGTTACTCACCCTTTAGAAAGAATTTTTTATCTAAAATGAACTTTTTAAGAAGTTTATGGGTTTTTAATTCATGTAATATGAAAACAGTATAGCCTATAACACCCAAAAATTAATGATCCATGTGAAGAAATATCTAACGCATGATATGGAATTGATTATAGTGATATTCACATTAAATATTTGGTGGCATTATCTCTATGTGAAGGAGTGTGATATATATATTCATATGATAAAATCCTTGAGTATATATTCACACAAAATGAGATCAGTATTAGTCACTTAATTCGGTTCCAGATGATCAAATATTATGATCTTTCAATCCAATACCATCCTAGGTAAGAAAAAATGTGGAATATTCTCTGAGAAGAAGATAACTTGAATCCTTATCAATGATGATGATTGAAAGTGTTCTAATATTCTTGGACACAAAAAGGATGTACATGGGAATAATAAAATAATCAGTATCCTAACTTTCTTAAATTACTTCTCAAACATCCATTCTTGAGAGGATTTATGAGGCCCCAAAATACAATTAGTTTCTACATAAAATTGTAGGATCCAAATGATACTGATTTTAGTACCGTAATAATGATGTAGAAGCTCAATATACTAGAGGGTGGTTGAATTGTATACTTTTAAAATTCCTTTGGAAATTTTAAAGATGGTAATGTTTTACAATGTTAAACAAGAAAAATTCACAAGACCTCTAAGTTCTACAAACATGCTTGATTCCAGAAAAGTTGTTTTGGAAATGAAACATAACAAAAGTTTACAAAGATAAAGATTCTACCATAAATCATATAGAATCTCACAAAATCAGAGTACAAGTATAAGGAAATATAAGATAGTTATACTTTCCTCAAAAATCACAATTGCAGAGGAAAACATGAAACAAAAAAAGTAACAAGTAGTAAATATTTTAACCCAAAGAAAAGGGTATCCAACAACCTTGGATAAAGGTTCTATGATTTATACTTTCAGGAAAGTCTATCTTACCCACACCGGGGGTAATCCCTCGATATAAAGATCGGAGTCTTTCTTGCTATCCCCGCAAGCCCTCAACTTCAAGGTAGTCGGCACCTCTGTCTTCCTCGGCAAGGAAGTCCTCAAACATTAAGGTAGTCGAAAACTATGTCTTCATATACCTGGAATCCCTCGAATGTACTCAGCAACATTTAGAGTCGCACAAAGCAAGTCTAAACAAGATGTTCTATGCACACAAAACATGAGAGTCTCTCTCTAAAAATCACTTCAACAGCATGTAATCTCTAGAGTCGTAGAACAGTCAGTAAGTTATGAGCTCTTTCAAATGAGATCCTATTTATAGGCATGACTCCAACGGTCGGATCCCTCCTCCAACGGTAATATTTTTCCTTGAATTTCAAAGGGACCTGTACACATGCCAGTCAAGTATTTGTTAGTTAGTAACTGAATCCACGACATAGTTTTATAACAAAAACATGTGTAAGAAAAAATATGGTTTCTTAAACAAATTCATTTTTTAGAGTGTAAGGAAAAAATGAAAGTTTGGAGTCTAACAAAAAACACATTTGGTGTCTGTAATACAAGGATATTCGGATTCTATCTTCAGAACAATTCAGATCCTAAATTCTAAAGAATTTTGGTGTCTGGATTTCAATTAAATTCAGAGTCTTGAATTCAGTAGAATTCGGAGTCTGAATTCATAAGAATTCATATGCTGAACATACAAAGTTTGGAGTCTAAATTCATTAGAATTCGGAGTCCGCACTTACAACGTTCAGAGTCTGAATTCATTATAATTCGGAGTCTGAACTTACAAAGTTCGAAGTCTGAATTCATTAGAATTCAGAGTCTGAATTTACAATGTTCGGAGTCTGAATTCATTAGAATTTAGAATATGAACATAAAAGTTCAGTGTTTGAATTCATTATAATTTGGAATCTGAACTTACAATGTTTAGAGTCTGAATTCAAAGAATTCGGAATCTGAATTTAGAGAACACAGAGTCTAAACTTAGAAGAGTTCGGAACTTGAACTCAGAAAATTTGGAACCAGAATTGAGATCTTGAAAACAGAATTCTCTATATGTAAGTATTATAAGATTCAGAAGTTTTAGATATGAAACCTAATTTTATATTTAGATAAGATATGAACAATGAGAAACATGGTAAGGGTAAATTTCCTTGGGGAAGGAAAATTTCCTTATGAAATTAAAACATAGGTTAAATGAAATTTTCCTTAAGACATGGTGTTTGTAATTTTCAAAAAAAAAAGAAGGAATGGAAAAGTCATAAGGAAATTATATTTACTAAACAATCTCCCCTTTTATGGAAAGCACAAACATCCTTATGAAAAAGAATATAAGGACTTAGAAAATATTTTTCTAGACGTTGAAAATAAAACTTATCTCCCTTAACACATGGTCAATGATAAATAAGACTAACTCCCCCTTGGGATTTGGAACTACTAAGGATCGTATTCTGATTTCCTGAATGAGATTTTTCATAATCTTGAATAGAGAAATATTTATAATGAAAATTTCCACTTAGATGAACTCCCCCTAACTTGGGATTAGTTTTATTTTTGACATTCCTTTCACCCCCTTTGTGATTTTCTAAAAGGATTAAAGGGAATGGAAAAGAAAGTATGGTACCTGAAAAATTAGTACTAAACATCCAGAAGACAAGCAACCAAAAAATTCATTATGATTGAAAAAAAAATTACAAGGAAGGAATACAACAAAAAAGCAGAATTGAATAAATATATCCTTCCTTCTCTTTGGGAATCAACTTCTTCCCTATTGTTTTCACCTTTTTGAGCTCCTTATGATCTTCCTCTGCTCGCTTAAGAATCTGATCTTGATCCTCTTCTTTTTTTCTAAGGTTTTGATTTTTCTTTCCTGAGCCTTAAGAATATCATCCGGAGCCTTCAATGATTCTTCCAACTTTGAATGCTTTTCCGTAATCTCAATACCGAGATCTCTTTCACTCTTCCAACTCTGAGCAACAGAATACAAATTCCCATTCAAATCATTCACTTTTTAAATCCAGGAATTCTGTTCCAAAGTTAACTGCTCCTCAAAAATGGTTCGTGAGATCCCCAATCTTACTATCTTCAGTGTAAAAGGAATCCTTGACACTATATTGGAACCCATCAAGAATTCTCATGTCTTATATAGTTTTATTTAGCCGACTAGTCATCTTCTTGTAGGATCTATTGTGGGATTCATAGTTTATAAAAAAAATGAAATCTGCTTCAAGCATGAAACACTTATCCATCAACATGGATACTGAATCTGAATTATGATTCAAGGTGTGTTGAAGAATTAGACATCTCGAGACAATGCTTGGAAAAATTGGAATGGTCCCAACAAGATTCTTCAAAGACTAAACTATGAATTCATGTCCAAGGTAGGACGATTCTGAATCTAAGACATTACTTGGTGAAGGCTCTTTCTCTAATTCCACTTCCTTCATATTCGATGATCCACCAATATCTTTCTTCTTGACAACAACTTTAATAAGTCTACCAAAAACAACCTATTTTCCATTATCAATTTTTGGAATGGCTTCTTCTTGGTTAGGGGATATATGTTCACTATCTGATAACTAGACCATTTTTTCTTCATCTATTACTTCCCTCTGAGGTCCCGCCTCAGCATCTTCATGGTGAATGAAATCCTGATTAGAGATTTATTCTTCAAAATGATTATTTACTTCTTCTTTAACCTTGTCATCTTCACCTTTCTTGTCTTTCCCAGGTGTAGAAAGCTTTGAAGACTCATCTTTAGAAGTTCGGATTGAAATCTTCTCAGATGGACTTTCCTTCTCATGAAAATCTTCAACTTGCTTAATGAGATCTGAAGTATCTCCACAGCCTTCTACTTCCTCTTATTCTTCCTCCACAAATTTTAATTGGAATTTTTCCAGAGTTACAAATTTCTTCCCCGGAGTTTTAGTTAAAGTTTCAACTAAGAATTATAGTGGTACAATAATTTTATCAGAAGTTCTCTTAGCATCCTTCAAAATTGATTACACAATTTCAGCCTCAGATATCTTTTTCCTCTATTTCTTTTCTTTTTATTCCTTTTCAAGATCATCAACAGTATTCTCCTTTAAAGATTTTTCTTTAGCATGATCCAAAACAAATCTAGTATCCTATGATTTCTTGTTCTTCTTTTCTTCCCTCCACTTAGCTATTACCTCATTTGGATATTCTTTTTTGCTTCATAGGATTTGGTGGTGCGGATTGGGTTTCCTTAGGTTCTAGGGATTTTTTTTCTTCTACTTTCTTCAGCTTCATCTTCCTTCCACCCGTTTTAGAAGGTTCATCCACCTCCTGTTTCTTTGGAATAGATTCCACTACATCTTCTGGAAAATAAGAGAATTATACGGATTTGTTAGAAAAACCTACTTTCATCCTCTTCAAAGTATTATCACTAACCATCATGACATTACAATTTCTACGTTTATAACTATAAGGGATTTTAAAAGATTCTAGACACCAAAGAATCAGATTTGTGGGAATGGAGGGTTACATGATAATTTGTTCTTTCAGAATTACATTCTTAATATTCTCAATTGTAATCAAAATATTGTTAACCAAGTTAATCATCCTCAGATTCACCATGAAATCGAAAATATACATGTCACTCTTCTTCAATGTGTCTTCGTCCCCGTTTCTCGAAATTATGAAACCTTGAACACACAATTCAAGAATACAATAATTTGTAGAAAGGTGAATAATCTTCAGATTCTTTAACTCTATAAGACCAAGATAAGCCATTGATTTCACCTTATTAAAACTTCCTTGATCATTAGGAAACTTATGAGAGAAAAACTCAGCTTCTCTTTCATATGGGATTCTAATTAAACTAGCAGCCTTGGTATAAGATAAAGAATATGTATTCCCATAGCACTTAAAATTTTTTTTTCTCTACCTTCTTCCTTGAAGAAACATGCTGACTCATAGAACTCAAGCAACAATTCCATATACACCAGATCTTGTGCTCCTAGTATTTATTCACAAACACTCTCCCATCCATTCAGCTTGATGTTCTTCAAGATTATAGAATCATACTTAGCAAAGAAATTTGGATAAACCAACCTTCCCCTGTATATTTTCCATTCAGAAATTGGCTGGATAGTTGACATGTCTTTATGAGAAGATACTTTGACAGACCTTCGGAGTTGAGGAAGATCTTGAAAATCCGGAATGAGCTCATGTAGGAGGGCAGATTATTAACACACAAGATCTTTAGTTTCAATGTGGGAAAACCATCGAGGGTCTTTTATATAGGCGATTTAAGCGATGATTCTTCTTCCATAGTCAATCCAATGGTTGAAAAACCTTCTGATCAGATCTGATATTTGAGATGATAGCTGCAAGAAAATTTTGGTAGGATCCGATCTTTTGAGGTTTTACAGAAAAACATTCGTATTTAAGGAAAATTGAATCCGAAAAATTTAAAAACGAATGAAAATACCAACAAGTAAAAGATGATTAAGAAAACTCAAGAAAGAATCATACCTTTCGGATTTCTTGGAAGATTATTCGTAGTGAGGAAAAATTATTCTTGAAAAACATTAGATTCCGAAAGTTTGATTACGATAATTTTTGAAAAAATGACTATGAAAAATTTTAGAAAATCTTCATTAAAAAAATTTAGAAAATATTCATTATGAAAATTTAGAAAATCTTCATTATGAAAATTTAGAAAATATTAATTAAGAAAATTTAGAAAATCATTATTTATAAAATTTAAAAAATCTTCATTACAAATATTTAGAAAATCTTCATTACGAAAATTTAAGAATAAAAAAATTTGAATGAATACTAGACTACAAAAAATAGACTACGAAGGAAAAAAATTAGACTACAAAAAAATTAGACTATGAGGATTTTTGAAATCTAATAAACAAATGTACTCCACCTATGAAAATGAGTTTATTTTTGTAAGGAGTTAGGTTTTAATAAGATGTTAACAATGAAGATTACCTTACGGTTATTATTCCTAACTTCTATTTAATGTATTCAAATCTATGAGAGGTTAAATATTTTGTGAAAATATCAGCAATTTGATATTTTTTATGATAAATTGAAGAATGATATCTCTTTTTTTGTGATCCCTAAGAAGGTGATGAATAATATCTATATGTTTTTCACGAGAGTGATGTGCAAGGTTTTTACTTAGGGAAATGGCACTGGTATTATCACAAAGAATTTGTGTATTTGTAAAACTCATACAATAGTCTGTGAGTGTGTGTTGCATCCACAACACTTGAGCACAACAACATTCAGCTGCTACATATTCAGATTTCTGTAGTGGAAAGTGCTACTGAGTGTTGTTTTTTTCATGACCAAGAAACTAATGAATCTCCTAAAAATGAGAATTTCTAGATGTACTTTTCCTACCCATTCTACATCCACCAAAGTCAGCATCTGAAAAACTTTTGAAAATAAAATCATTCCCAAAAGTATAAAAGAGTCCAAGATCCATGGTTCCCTTTAAGTTGAAAGAAAATCCTTTCACTATCTTTAAATGAGATTCCTTGTGATTGGATTAATATCTTGCACATAAGAATACCGAAAATATTAATTCTGGATGACTAGATGTCAAGAAAAGTAGACTTCCAATCATACCTCTAAAAGTTGTTTGATCTACGGGTTTCCCAGCTTCATCTAGATCAAGTTAATTTGAGGTACTAATGGGAGTACTTATACTCTTAGTGTTTTCATATCCATACTTTTAGGAAGATATTTAATATAATTATGTTGGGATATATAAATTCCTTCTAGTTTTTGAGAAATTTGAAAACCATGAAAAATGTTTACACACCCATCATACTCATTTCAAAATCATATTTAATTAGATCCGTAAAGGAATCAGTTAAATATTGTTGAGTTTAACAAAATATAATTTCATCAACATAAATTTGAACAATCAAAACATTTATCTTATCTTCCATTATAAAAAGGGTTGGATCTTCATTTCCCTTAACATAGTTATTTTGAAGCAAAAATCTTTTAAGTCTATCATATCAATCTCGAGGGGCTTGCTTAAGTCCATACAATGTTTTTGTGAGTTTGTGAACAAGTTCGGGATGTTTTGTATCCTCAAAACCAGGAGGTTGTTCAAAAAAAACTTCCTCTTGAACATAACCATTAAGGAAAGAACATTTAACACCCATTTGGAAAAGATTCAAATTGAAGAATTCTGAAAAGGAAATTAAAATATAAATAGATTCATGTCTAGCTACTGGAGAATAGGTATATTCAAAGTCTATTCCATATTGTTGATTATATCCTTTAGAAACAAATCTAGCTTTATTTTTTACTATGATTCCATTTTCATCACTCTTATTCTTGAAGATCCATTTTACTCCAATAATAGAAGTTTCCTTAGGTCCTTCAACCAAGGTCCAAACTTTATTCCTTTTAAATTCATTTAGCTCATCTTGCATAGCTTTTATACAATCATCATCACCTAAATCTTCATCAATGCTTTTTGGTTCTAGTTGGGAAAGGAATTCTATACATTCTACTTCGTTTCTTAATCAACTTTTAGTCCTTATAGGTTGATTCACATCACCAATAATACTATCACTGGGATGATTTTTAAGAAACAACTGATTTGTGTTTTGTAAAACATGTTCATCAACATAGGGTAGAATGTCTTCTGTGGTAAATGATTCAGAAATAACATCTTGGGAATTTTCCTTATCAGAATGATCATCTAACAAAAGTTGATAATCAGTTTTTGAAAACACATCTGAATATGTAAGTTGGGGTTGTTTAAAAAAAAGGACCAGTTTCATCATATTTGACATGTAGTATTTTTTCAACAATAAATGTGTTTTTATTGAAAACATTATAAGCCTTAGAATTTGTGGAGTAGCCTATGAAAATTCCTTCATCAGATTTTGGTTCGAATTTGTGTAGATTATCATTATTATTCATAATGAATGCCTTGCAACCAAAAACCATGAAGTAGGAAAGTCTAGTTTTTCTACCATTCCATAACTCATAATTGGTTTTATTTAGAAAAGGTCTAATCAAAACTTGATTTATAGTTTAACATGCACTACATAGAGCTTCAACCCAAAAATGTTTGGCTACAGAATACTCACTCAACATGGTTATTGTTATCTCTTGAAGAATTATATTTATTCTTTTAACAACGCCATTTTGTTGAGGAGTTCTGGGTGCTGAGAAGTTATGAGTAATGCCTTTTCTACTACAAAAAGTTTCAAAATATGAATTTTGAAATTCTCCTCCATGAGAACTATGAATAGTTATCAAAGGAATTTTTTTCTCATTTTTAACTTTGGCTCTAAAACTTTGGAAATAAGAAAAATCTTCAAATTTATTTTCAAGAAAATAGGCCCATGTAAATCTAGTGTAATAATCAACTAAAGCAAATACAAAATGTTTTCCTCCAATGCTTCCAGTTTGTGTTTGGACAAAAAGATCCATGTGCACTAACTTTAATCCATTAGTTGTTGAGACTTCACCAACTTATTTAAAACATGATTTATGTTGCTTTCCATATTGATAAGGATCAAAAGTTTTTGAAGAATCAAATCTAGGCTCCGGTAGATCCTTAACTAGTTTTTTCTTAGAGAGTTTGCATAGGTTCCTAAGGTTATGGTGACCAAGACTTCTACGCCATAACCTAGAATGATCTTCCATTTCACTAAGGAAAGGTAAGTCTAGGCTCCTAAGGTCTTCTATGTTTAGTGTGTGTATATTCTATTGTCTATGGGTAGAAAGAAAAAACTCTTCCTTGGAATTGTGTACTAAGTACATTTCATTCCTAAAATTCACAAGATAACATTCATTAGATAATTGACTTATTCTAATGAGGTTGTGCTTAAGACCCTTAACAAATAAAACATTTGAAATCAATGATTTTTCAAGAAGAACGATGTTACCTATACCAATAATGTATCCCTGAGCATTATCTATGAAAGTTAATTTTCCTCTTTTCATCTTGAAAATATTTTCAAAGATGTTTTTGTTACCAGTCATATGCTAGGAACATCCACTATCCATGTACCATTTATTGATGTTGGTACCATCTTTATTTTCCTAAAAATAAGAGTGTTAGACATTTGAAACCCAAAATTTCTTGGATCCAGATACTTCTGAAATAAAGATCTTGTGAATCCACATCTTCTTTAAAAAATAATCTTTATAAAATCCTAAATATTGTGTTTTTTATGGAACAATTTCTTTCCCAATTCCCACCACAATGACACTTAGTGCAGAATGGAGCACTTTGAGGAACAAAATAATTGTTACTAAAAATCGGTTTTGAACTAGTATAACCAAAACTAGAACTATTCTTTAGAGTTCGGATTTGAGAATATATCATATCAAAATTTTCCTTACATAAGGTAAATTTTGAAAAAAACTTCCTCAAGGAAAATATTTTAGATTTTAGTCAAATAACTAAGTTCTTTTCTTCTAAAACATTAGTTTTAGAATGAGAGTTAGGCTCAAAAACATTTTTCATAGAAATTACATTTTCTAGATTCTTAGAAAGTTTATCCCTCTCAGAATTTACAACCTCAAGGTTTTTTTAAGTACCTTAAAAATAAAAAAAAAATTATTATCTAGATCTTTAGAAAGATATGATATTTCCTTAGTAAGAATGGTATTCCTAAAATTTTCCTTATCAATCTTTTTCTTGAGTTTTGAATTCTCATTCTCTAAAAGCTTAAGAAACCTTGAAACTTCTTCATAGGTAGGTAAAGTTTTATTTTCATCAGAATAAGATTATTCATCAGAAGAGTTATAATATTTATCATTACTATAATTATAATTCAAAGTTATATTACTCATGGATTCAACATTGCGTACCTTATCCATTAGAAAATGATTTTCAATAGGTAGTCTGACTATTAAACCAAGATTCTTCTATCTAGAATATTCGTAATATGATGATCCATATAAAGATTACCCACCACTAGAACTACAAGATCCATTAGCTTACAAAACATTCTTAGATTTAGCTTTGTAGTACTTCTTTCTATTCATTTTAGTATGTGTTTTCCTTCTTTCCTTTTTCTTAAGTATTGTAAAATATGGTCTTATAGGTCCAGCTCTTTTGCATTCAAAACATGTGACTTTTGAATATTTCATATCTTTCCTTTCTTTCTTCTTGTATCTGGATTGAATGTTCTTATATCCAACAATCTTGTTCATACTTCGAGCCGTATTGGATAACTCATTTTCTGAAGATTCACTTCCACTAGATTCAGATTGGATAACAACCTTCTTAGTTTTAGATCTTTTAACTTTCTTAGGTGTCTTGGATACAATATGATTTGAAGTTGTTGTAAAAGAAACACTCTCATTCCCATTATTCTTCTTAATATTATCAGTATATCTCTTCATTCTAGTCTCATGATAATTAATAGTTCCAAAAGAATCATTAAGAGAAATCTGAGTAACCTTTCTACTCTCTTCAATAGCAGTTCACTTGGATTCCAACTCATTGGACATGATGTCTATGATTTTGTCCACAATAGATTCATCATCTAATCCTTTCTCCCCCATATATTGTAAACTATTAACAATAGTCATGAATCTTTGTTGCACCTTACATATGGGTTCTCTATAAGGAAAGAAAAAATCATGATATTCAGCTCTAAGAATGGCTCTTCTAGTTTCAATAACGTTGCAAGTTCCAAAGTGTGTAACTTCAAGATTCTTCCAAATACAATTTTCTGCTTCACAAGATGAAATTTGGCTATATATATTTCTAGTGATAAAACAAAGGAAAGTATTGCGTACCTTATAATTCTGTTGATATTCAGGAATTTTTTGGTTTGTGAAAGCACTGACTTCCTTATCAGGGATTTTATGTCCTCCAGTAAGCATAACCAAATTTTCTACTCCACTGTTGATAATAAATGTCTTCATGTGATCTCTTCAATATTCGTAATAATTCCCATCAAAAATAGGTGGTCTAGTAGGATTTAGGTTGTCTATGGAACCAATATTGATTCCTATCATCTTAAGAGAAAAACTCTCTACACAAAATTGTTAGAAATAATGTTTGTAAACTAGGATTAGAATATCCTAAGCAAGGAAAATATAGAACAATGAAATCTTAAGTAAGAGAAACATATATGTGAATATAATTATTTCAGAGACCTCCTCTGATACTAATTGTTGGATCAAAATGATACTGATTATAGTATTTTAATAATAATGTAGATGATCAATATACAAGAGGGGGGTGAATTGTATACTTTCAAAATTCCTTTGGAACTTTTAAAGATGGTAATTTTTAATAAAGTTAAACAAGGTAAATTCACAATACTTCTAAGTTCTAAAAACATGATTGATTCGGGAAAAGTTGTTCCATAAATGAATCTCAACAAAAGTTTAAAAAGATAAAGATTCTACATTAAAGCGTATAGAATCTCACTAAATCAGAGTACAAGTATAAGGAAGTATAAGATAGTTATAATTTCCCCAACAACCAAAATTGCAGTCGAAAACATGAAACAAAACAAGTAACAAATAGTAAATCTTTTATCCCAAAGAGAAGGGTATCCAACAACCCTGGATAAAGGTCCCTTGATTTATACTTTCATGAAATTCTGTCTTACCCACACTAGGGTAAGCCCTCGATATGAAGATCAGAGTCTTTCTTTCTATCCCCGCAAGCCCTCAACTTTAAGGTAATTGGCACCTCTGTCTTCCTCAATAAGTATTTCCTAAAACTTTAAGGTAGTCGAGACCTCTGTCTTCCTATCCCTGTAAGCCCTCAAATGTACTTAGTAGCATTCGGAATCGCACGAAGCAAGTCTGAAAAAGATGTTCAGTATTCACAAAAAATGAGAGTCTCTCTCTATAATTCACTTCAGCAGCATGCAATATCTAGATTCGTAGAATAGTTAGTAAGTTATGAGCTCTTTCAAATGAACTCCTATTTATAGTCACAGCTCCAATGGTCGGCTCCATCCTCTAACGGTCATATTTTTCCTTGAATTTTGGAGGGTTCTATACACATGTCACTCAAGCAACGATTAATTAGTAACTGAATTCACGATATCATTTTATAAAAAAAGAAGTGTAAGCAAAAATATGGTTGCTTAAGAAAATTCATTTTTCAGAGTGTAAGGAAAAAATGATAGTTCGGATTCTAACCAAAAACACATTTGGTGTCTGTAATAAAAGGATATTCTGATTCTGTATTTAGAAGAATTCAGAACTTGAATTCTACAGAATTATGGAGTCTGAATTTCAAGGAAATTTGGAGTCTTGAATTCAGTAGATTTTGGAGTCTGAATTCATAATAGATCAGATTCTGAACATACAAAGTTCAGAGTTTGAATTCATTAGAATTCGGAGTTTGAAATTACAAAGTTTGGAGTTAAAATTTATTATAATTTCAGAGTCTTAACTTACGATGTTCGAAGTCTGAATTCATTAGAATTCAGAGTCTTAATTTAAAAATTTTGTATTCTGAATTCATTAGAATTCAAAATCTGAACTTACAAAGTTCGGAGTCTAAATTCATTAGAATTTGGAATCTGAACTTACAAAGTTCGGAGTCTAAATTCAGATAATTCTAAATCTGAATTCAGAGAACTTGGAGTCGGAACTCAGAAGAGTTCATGACCTAAACTCAAAATGTTTGGAACCGGAATTTGGATCCTGAAAATAGAATTCTCAACATCTAAGTATTATAAGATTCTTAAGATTTAGATATGAAACCTAATTTTATATTTAGACAAGATATGAACACTGAAAAACATGGTAAGGGTAAATTTCCTTGGGGAATGAAAATTTCCTTATGAAAGTAAAGCATAGGGTAATTGAAATTTTCCTTAAGATAAGGTGTTTGTGATTTTCAAAACAAGAAGGAATGGAAATGTCAGAATGAAACCTTATTGACTCAACAAAAATGGTTTCGAATAAAATTTACTTCAACTTTTCAAATGGTACATTTATAAGTTTTGGAATGCAGATATCTCTCCCATCAAAATCGGAACCAAAAAGGTAACTTCTATATTATATGTATACGTCACCATACTATATTCATCCATAAATATCTATGATATATATATATATATATAAAGAAATACTTTTGTTGGGATAACATGAAGAAGGATATTGGAAAATTCATATCTTTATGCTTGGGATGCTATCAAGTTAGGGATGGACAATAGAATTCTATTATTATGATTAAATTATTTCCCATAATAGTATGGAAATTATAAAACATAACCATTAACATCTCCATAGGACACTCCAGTACATTTAAAGGTAATAACACCATTTGGTTAGTAGTCGATCGCCTTATAAAGTTGGAACATCTCATTGCTATCGAGGAGGATTTCTCACATGACCCACTGAATATATAAACATAAGGGAAGTGGTATAGCTGCATAAGGTACCACTCTCCATTTTTTATATATATCTAAAGTTTTCTTGGAGGTTATGGAGAATACTTTAGTGACCACTAGATACATATATGAGTTTTACTATTTATTATCAACCTCAAATGGATTGTCAGTTAGACAAAACCATTGAAACTCTATAGAATATTGTGAGATGACGCATAATGAATTTTCAAGGATATTTGGATCATAAACTTCCTCTATTGGAGTTCTTATATAACAATAATTTCTATTCTATTATTAAAATAGCAACATATGAGGCTCTATATAAGAAGAAGTGTAAGACGCCAAATTATTGGGATGAAGTTGGAGAGAAGATGCTTAAGGGACCTGACCTTATGAAAGAGATGGTAGAAAAGTTTTAAACAATACATCATCATATGAAATCCATAAAAATTACATAGAAAATCTATCATCGAATAGAATTATAGTTTTTGGATGAAGATAAATTGTTCTTTCATAGGTCACTTTGGAAATTATTTATGAGGGTTTTGAATAAGGGATGTCAGATCCCAAGATACATCAACCCCTTTGAGATCCTTGATAGCATTAGAGTGATGGCCTTCTGACTTACACTCCCAACTAATTTATCTAAATTACTTGAGTTATCCCCTATATCGTACGTGATGTAGTGAATACAAGTCCCCTCACATGTAAAAAATAAATAGGTTGTACCCTTGGATAATGATCTTTCATATGAGGAGAAACTGGGGAATATATTATATCATAGTGACAGATTTTTGAGAAACAATACAACTCACCCTATCAAAGTGTTATGGTGGGAGCCCATGTTTGAGGAAGCAACATGAGAATGGGAAGAGGAGATGAAAAAAATTACCCTCATCTATTCTTGTCTACAAGAATAAATTTTGAAGGAAAATTTTTTAAATGGAGGAAGAATGTGATGACATGAACTTTTATAAATGAAATTATATATAAATATTGAGTAAATTACTCATAATATAAAAATTCCAGGCACTACATTGGTTATTTTATATAGATACGGCAAGTTGGATTTAAAATATCATTATGTCTATTAACCCTGGATAATATATCCATTGTACAATTGACATTAAAATTAGTATATATTAAGGTGTATGATGAATTCTAATTTTCACAACTAGAAGGAGAGATAAGCTCAACCATTTGGATCATACAATATGAATCCCATTTATCAAAGACTCTGAGAGAGATGGAATCATCGAGATTTTATCCTATTAAACTTCCAGCTAATATTCAACAACTGAGGTTCAAAAAAACATTATACATGTCATGAACCATCCTAGAGGGGTTTCTATCAAGATTATCCCATGACCGCCTCCAATAGGCTAGGGGATAGCAACTAGAACCTAGTAGGCATATCCACAAATGGATGACATTTCCCTATGTACCTGTAGACATGAAAATGTCTCCAAGAAAAGGTGGTGAACGAAAAACATAAGTAACAAGATTTTATACCTATAAGATTCCAACAAAAGAGTAATATTGTACAAAACTAAAAAGTATATGGGGACAGAATACAGCCCAACCAAAAGTTAAAGTACAAGCCCTTGAAATTCATCCACAAAAAAACCCTTCCTAATGGGTAGGTATAGAAATAGTTGTCGAAAGTCACTAAGTCACACCTCATCTATCGGACCTCTCTCTCTAAGCACCAGTAGGATCTGGTCCACCAAAGACTCCATCAAATCATCAGTCATTTGTAAAACACATGGCACATGTGGGAATATCAGGTTTAGGGGTGAGTAAAACAATACTTAGTATGGAACCCAAAACCAAAAAGGTAATACCACTAAGAAACATATGAAGTACACAAAAAATGAAACACAAGATGTACACCACAATGGAAACACAAGAAGTAAATCAAAATTTTTATCTTACACAGTTAAAAGTATAAAGAATGAATAGAATGATTTAAAATTTTATTCCATAGATCACATAGTCTCTAATGACACTACAAGTGTCGATGTCACACACGAAACGTCGATGGTGCATGGACCGTTGGTGGCGCATGGGGCGTCAATGGAACATGGAGTGTCAGTAGCGCCTGAAGTGGAAAAGGCCCCCTAGAAATCCTTGGTTCATGGATAATTGATGGGGCACAAAGAATCAATGGAGCACAGAGCGTTGATGTAGCATGGAGCATCGATGGTGCACAAAGCGTTGATGGGTCATGCATCCCCCAAGTCACATAGTAACCAAGATCATGTAGTCACATCTAGTAACAGGATTCGCCTTGTATCATGTTTGTTACGATATTACCTACACCTTGAGACATTTTTCCATATTCTAACTTCTAAAAAACTAAAATAGATTATCTCAAAAGTACGGTATCATTACAAGGGTCCCAACAGCATAAATAGGTCATCAAACGGACATGTGGTTTGAAAGATATGGACAATTTAGTAAAAAGGGTCTTGTCTGGTCTGGGTCTGACCCGACATGGTCTGGCCAACCCAACCTGACCCATCTCGAACTAGCATGACCCACTGGGCCAGATGGACTTGACCTTCTTGGTCACGGGATCCTGCCCACTGGGCCACTTGAGTGGCCTATCTTCCTCGGTTTGGCCCGCTACGTGTGAGTCGATGTGTGCACGCCGAACGTGGACCACCCTTGAAACGTATGTCTTGTCAATGTGGTGTTAGTCCGCATTTTACATAGTTGTCCCCCCTTCCCAACACACACTCATAGATCTTACATGGGTCCCTCCTCTGACAAGGCTTCGAGCCTCCTCCTTGCTCCCCTATGGCCCCTTATCGTTTCCCTTCAGTCACTACTCATGGATCCTTCTACTACGGGCCCTATGATGTTATGTCGCACCGCCACCATATTCTGGCCACCACTATTTCCGCATTCATTGCTATAGTGACCTTGTTCCTCCACAGTATCCACACATGGCCGCTACTGCGTGCCACCGAGTGCAGCCATGTGCCAACTGCTGGTAGCCATGGTTTTGGGGGTCATCATCACTACTCTGTTGTTCCATTTTTTGAAATAGGTCCACTTTGTTAATCCTCATCTTGTATTCTTCCATGTCTTGGACATTTATCCACCTTTCTAGCACTCTAGGGGTCTTTTCACATTCGGATCCTCCATGAAAATTGTGTCGTGACCATGCGGGTCCAATGGCGAGGAATGTCAAGAATGGGGATATAACGATCACATAGAACACCAAAGTAATGGATCTTGGTCTTGTCTTTGTAAGACTTTATCCCTTCCTATTAGAATAATTCAGATGAAATGAATAGAATAATAATCACCAAGATTTATTCCCTTTAATCACACAATTAATATCCCTCCTGCAAGAAGGATCGAACCACGGATCAACCTATTCATGAGTTGGTTCATGCTCTTCATTTTATTATATAAAGGGTAAATGATATAATGAAGAGATCAACACCCTACATGGATTTTGGATCATTGGTCATTGAGAATTCCTTTCCATTGGAAATCCGTCATGAATAGTCTGGATACATTTCTTTGTTGTCATCTTGCGTCAAGAGAGATTCCTCCGGTTCTCTCCAGACCTTCAAAAAAATACAAGGTTATGAGCCTAATCCTCAAATCTTATTCAATTAAAAAATAAAATGTGTTTCCTAACCATTTCTTCACATATTAGTTGGTCACTGTGAAACTTTAAAATAAAATAAACATAATTTTTTTTTCTTTTAAAACCTACAAAAACTAACTTTTGCAGTTGACCCGCTTGGGTTGATGTTAGGTCTCACGAATGGAAAAAAACCTCTTATGAACTCAATGGTTGTCTTGGATTTCCAATCTGATTTACAATTTATGACTTATTATGATTTCATAATTAAATAATTTTTATTTAATTATTTTATTTACGGTTAGAACCGTAGTGAGCTTTTCTACAGATGAGTTACACTGACTAATGTTTGGTGCCTCCTAGGGTAAAGTAACTGCTCTGAGATCAACGGTTCCCTCATTTTTCTAATCTAGGAAATAGTTTAAGAGTTATTTCAATTTTTTAGAAATGTTACATGCACATGCTATTAAATAAATTTCATTGTGGGTAGCCCAGGTTGTGAAATCTCATGTCGTCTATGTGCCTAGTTTCGGAATTTTCAAAATTATTTTAAAAAAATAAAATTGGGAAATCTGATTCATTTCATTCTCACCACCTAAGAGATTTATTTCCCCCAAACCCAAAACAAAGGCTACTTAAAAATATTAGGGTACTAACCACGAATATGAGCCTCTCGCTCCCAAGTCCTCTTTTAGATATTCATGTATTGCCACCGAACACACACCATGGGAATCGAGCGCCCACAAATGATACCATCTTTTTTATCCTTGATCTCCATTGTGTACTCCACAAAAGTCTCCCCATAATTAATGTCCTAATCATCCCAATAAATGATGTGCTAAGGATCAGGTGAAAACCTCCTCAGTAGAAACATGTGGAAGACATCATGCACCCGGAGTAACAACAGGGGTAGATATTGGCGGTATGCCGCCACACCAACTCTACTTAGAAACTAAAAAATGACTAATGTGTCTCAGATATAACTTTTCACCCAGGAAAAATCTATGTAATCCCCATTGAGGTGAGACCTAAAAGAACACATGGTATACCTACTCAAAATCCAAAGGCCTCCCCCACCTGTCATCATAAGTCTTATGACGGTTCTATTCAGTCTTCAACTACTCATACATGACCTGCACATTCTATGTAGTTGCTTGAACCAACTCTGGGACCATGATTGTTGACTCTCCTAGGTCTGTCTAGAAAAGTGGAGACATACAGGGTTTCCCATGAAAGGCCTCGAATAGTGTCATACCAATGGTGGAGTGGTAGCTGTTGTTGTGTGCATGCTCAGCCAGAGGTAGGTGACCCTCCTAACTGTAGCCAATATATAGAATGAAAGCATGTATCATTTCATCAAGAACCTAGATGGTCCTCTCTATATGGATATCCATCTAAGTATAAAATGTTCTGTTCAAGCACAGCTGAGTCCCATATGCCTCTCGCAATCCCTTCCACAACTGAGATGTAAATTGAGAATCACAATATAAGACTATCGTCTGCCGGACTCCAATGTGTCAAACTATCTCCCACACATAGAGGCATCCCAATATCTCTTTTGGTCTCTACTCATGGATCGGTAGGAAGTGGGATGAATTGATGAGTCGTTCAGTCATCACCATGATGGTGTCGTGCCTCATAGATTTTTTGTGATAAACCTATCATGAAGCCCATCGATATCCCATCCCACTTCCACTCTGGTACCTCAAGTATTTGGTTCAAGCTTGCTGGAACTTGGTGCTTGGTCTTCACTTTTTGACAAGTGAGGCACCCAGAAATGAACTTAGCCACCACCTTTTCATCCCCAACCACCAGAACTAACATCGGAGGTCCTGATACATCTTTTCCATCCATGGATATACAACCAAAGATGATTTATGGAACTCCATCAGGATATCCTCCAACAACATCATTGGCACTATTGTGAACCCTTTGAAGAGAATGATGGGATCCTCACATTTTTAATATCGATCAAGGGCATGCCCTTTGTACATCCAAGCATGTAAAGTCACATAGTTGGTGCCTCTAAGTTGTGCCTCCCTCACTTACTATAAGAATGGATGGGTAACAACCATCAACTATAGGTAAGCTGGTCCATCTCCATTCACAATGGATAACTATAATGCAGCCAACTGGTTCGACACCTCACTCAAGAATATGCAAGCAAGATATCCTACTAAGACCATATATCACTATGTTCCCCTTCCCATGAGTATAGACAATCTCAAAGTCATAGTCATGGAGGAAATCTACCCATAGTCTCTATCTCATATTTAGATCCTTTTGAGAGAAGATATACTTGAGACTCTTATGGTCAGAGTATATGGTATATTGCTCTCCCATCAGGTAGTGTCTCCACATCTTCAATGTGAATACTACCACTATTATCTCAAGATCATGGGTCATGTATTTCTGAAAATGTTATCGGAACTCTCTCAAACCATATGTAATCACCACTTACCCCCATCATCAAGGAACAACCAATCCTCGTCCCAATTCATCACAAAATACCACATACTCAATGCCCTCCTCTAAAAAACTAATGATATGATTGCTCGTTGTTCTCTAGCTATGCTTCAGAAAGAACTATTGGCACTTCTCTATCCACATGAAACACTTCCCCTTCTATGTCCAGGATTTCAAGGGGGTTGCTACCCTAGATAAGTCAGCTACAATCCTCCAATCTCACCCAACCAAATCTAGGATACTTCACACCTCGGTAACACTCTTGTGTGGTTCCCAAGAAAGTACCACCTCTAGATTCACTGGATCTATTACAACTCTAGACTCTCAAATGATGTGTCCCAAAAAGTGGACATCTCAAATCTAAATCTAACATTGAGGGAGATTATCATAAATTTGGATCTCTCAGAATTTGTCTAGAACTATCCTCATGTGTATCATGTGCTCCTCCTTGGATAATGAGTATGCTAGGATGTCATTAATGAAGACCACGACGAACCAGTCTAAGTAAGGCCATAAGATCCTATTCATGAGTCCCACTAACACTACAAGGTAATTTTACTTTACAAATAGAATCACTAGGTACTCATAATGGTCGTAACAACTTCTGAACACTATCTTTGGTACATCCTCATACCATAAAAGAAGATGGTGATAGCTAGATCTGAGATCTATCATTTAGAATCACCCCACTCCCTTCAACTGACCGAAGAGGTCGTCAATCCTCAGTAGTGGGTACTTATTCTTCACGGTCACCTAGTCCAGGAACCATAAGGCCACACATAATCTCGATATCTCGTCTACCTTCTTAACAAACAAAACTAGGTCCTCCAAGGGTGAAACATTAGGTCTCACAATGCCCCTCCTCTACTAGTCTTCTAATTATACCTTTATATCACATAGATCTAAAGGATCCATATGATATGTGGTTGTAAATATCTGTGTTATCCCGGGGTAAAGATCAATGTAGAATTCAACCTCTCTATAGGGTGGTAATCCAGGGACATCCTCAAGAAATATGTCCCCATACTCATCCACCACTATAAGAAACTAAGTACTCATCTCATCTATTACACCAAGGGTCGTGTTAGCCAACTGCTGTGTGATCGGTTGTACCCTCCAAAGTGAAAGTTCATCATATGTTTCTTAGGTTTCCTTTTCCCTGTTAAATGAAAATATGGTCCTATCTTCATGGAAACACCACACTGTAAATCTAAAATAATTAATCTAGGCATGAACTGTGAATAACGTGTCCATACAAAGAATGACATTGTAAGTCCTCAACTCTACCACCAAGAGATCACAACTGAATATCTATCCCCCATGACTAAGGGAACATTGTCAGTACCACTGTGTGCTCATAAAATCTCCTCTTGTAGGAGTCTCTAAGAATATGGATCTAGTCAATGGTTCCACTCGAATCTCTACATCTCGAATAAGCGTCATAGTGAGAAAAGAGTAACTGGAACCATTGTATATCAAAACTATAGCTAGGGTGGAAAATAAAAAAACCTGCATATAATTGTCTTTGGAGCATTAGGGTTGTAAGACTCCATTGCCTAAAGCTGGTCGTGTCCCTATCCACCAGCTCCCTGAGCCCATAGTGGACCACTTGGAGTGGTCACTAGTGCAGAAAACATTTTTTACGTCGGTTATTTTTTATTATTTACGTCGGTTTTTAGGCGACGTTAATACGGACGACGTTATAAATAACGTTTTTTACGTCGGTTATTTAAAACCCGACGTAATATCCCTAACATCACGGTGGTTATCACGTCGGTTCATATAATAACCGACGTAATAAATATGCGCGGGGGGGCTTTATCATGTCGGTTATTCCCTAAACCGACGTGATAAAACGCCTGGGATATCGTTTATCACGTCGGTTATGTCATAACCGACGTGATAAACCCTGCCCCTGGCCTATTATCACGTCGGTTATTTAAGAAACCGACGTGATAAAAAGGCCTGGGAAACGTTTTAGCACGTCGGTTATCCAATAACCGACGTGGTAAATCGATTCCCAGGCCTTTTAGCACGTCGGTTATATTAGGAACCGACGTGCTAAAAGCCCCGGGAACGGTTTATCACGTCGGTTTTAGAAAAACCCGACGTGATAAACCCCTGGCGATTTATTTACCACGTCGGTGATAAAATGACCGACGTGAAAGAAATTTTTTTTTTTAAATAATTGCACTGCTCTCACCAAAAAGCAACCATAAACCAAACAAAAATAACAATGCCAGCCCTCCCCCAAGCTCCAAATGAACCCCACCCTCATCTATACCCACCTAACAACCTGGCCAGCCCTCCCCCACCACATTGGAGCCCCACCACAACCCTTGGACACCCCCCCACCCCTTGGACAGCCCCCCCACCCTCATTTACACCCCCACGACCCCTAGTACAGCCTCAAACACCCATTGGAAACCCCTCCCATATCCCTTGGACACCCTCCACCCCTTGGACACCCCCCCACCCCTTGGACAGCCCCCCCCCCCCCCCCCCCACCCTCATTTACACCCCCAAGACCCCTAGTACAGCCTCAAACACCCATTGGACACCCCCCCCCCACACCTTGACAGCCCTCCCAGACCCCTTGGACACCCCTCCCATATCCCTTGGACACCCCCCCACCCCTTGGACACCCCCCCCCACCCCTTGGACAGCCCCCCCACCCTCATTTACACCCAACCGGCCCCATGGACAGAACTCCCAGACACCTTGGACACCACTCCCATATCCCTTGGACACCCCCCCCCCACCCCTTGGACACCCCCCCCACCCCTTCGACAGCCCCCCCACCCTCATTTACACCCCCCGAACACCCCTTGGACACCCCTCCCATATCCCTTGGACACCCCCCCACCCCTTGGACACCCCCCCACCCCTTGGACAGCCCCCCACCCCCTGAACACCCCCCGACCCCTTGGAAACCCCCCTACCCCTTGGAAACCCCCCCATCCCCTTGGACAGCCCCAAACACCCCTCCTATATCCCTTGGACACCCCCCCACCACTTGGACACCCCCACCCTCATTTACACCCAACCGACTCCTTGGACAGCCCCAAACACACCTTGGACGCCCCTCCCATATCCCTTGGACACCCCCCACCCCTTGGACACCCCCCCACCCCTTCGACAGCCCCCCCACCCTCATTTACACCCCCCAAACACCCCTTGGACACCCCTCCCATATCCCTTGGACACCCCCCACCCCTTGGACACCCCCCCACCCCTTGGACAGCCCCCACCCCCTGGACACCCCCCCGACCCCTTGGAAACCCCCCTACCCCTTGGAAACCCCCCCCCCCCATCCCCTTGGACAGCCCCAAACACCCCTCCTATATCCCTTGGACACCCCCCCCCCCCACCACTTGGACACCCCCACCCTCATTTACACCCAACCGACTCCTTGGACAGCCCCAAACACACCTTGGACACCCCTCCCATATCCCTTGGACACCCCCCACCCCTTGGACACCCCCCCACCCTCATTTACACCCCCCCCCCCCCCCCGACCCCTAGGACAGCCCCAAACACACCTTGGACACCCCTCCCATATCCCTCGGACACCCCCCAAACACCCACCCACCCCCTTGGAACCTCTCCCCCCATACCAAAATCCAGACCAGAAAAACCATCAACAGTAGACCAAAACAAGAAGTAGAGAAAAATTAAACATTCACTTATATAACATTCAAAACTTACACTGTCAACTTCAAAAAAAACTAAATCCAACCTAAACGACTACGAAATACACAATTACATTGACAATATTCAAAATTACATTTTACATTACAAACAACTAAAAGTCAATCAAACCTGTAAAATAATTTGACCACTCCACTTGTAAGTGTTTGATATCTTCAGCAGTAAAGGGTTGAGGGTCATCAAAAAGCTACAAAGGAAAAGGATAGTAGTCAACGTGTATAATGAATAAATCAAATTGAAATATTATGAGAAAGAGGAAATCTTACCAGGTCAAAACTCAGAACTGTCCCAGTTGTTATTATTTCATACATAAATCTTAACATGTAATATCCGCATTCGATGATTCCTTGTTGCTCATGACATTTCTGTTTGAATGAGTGTAAATTCAATATATTATTTTTATGTAATAAATCAAAATGTACAAATTATAAATGGATATTTACCTTCGCATGTACATATTTGATCTTGAAATTCCTTTTCTTTGCGCTTTTTCGAAAGTGGACCCATGCCCTGTTAGAAAATAATACGAATGGGGTAAATTTAAAATTCATTATAATATATAAAACTATTGTGAAATTGAAACTTACGTTTCCAATATATTCTTAAAACTTTCTCGCACATCATCATGGAGAGAGCATATCCAATAAAGTGTTTTCTCCCTAGGGCAAAAAACCCCTAACATCCAATGATCCCTGATAAAAGGAAATTTAACGTTAGTGGTTTTTTATGTTAAAAGATAATTAACTCTTTGAGAGGGATGTGTTTCATACCTCTCACAAAAAGGCATCATCCAACACTGTGTGATTACATTCTTTTCAAATCTATCAGCAATATAAAGCATTCTTTGTTCCTCATCCAATGCACATGCTTCAGGGGAAATCAATTGTGGGTCCACGAATCCATATACATCTGTCAGCTCATTCCTCTCACAAATTTTATACAGATACCTAATAAAAAGCAGACATAAGTATACATTTTTAATAAATATAACGCAAGGAAAAGGTGTTAAGACTTACATGATAAAAATTTGCACCACGTTGATGCCCAACTTATCTCCAGTGACAAACTCCATGATATCAGTTTTCATAATCCCCACACATAGTTCACGTCCACAGACATGAGCTTCCATTGTAAAGTCATAATGATCCGCCAACAAATTTGAATATCTTGACAATTTGTCAAGACTGCTAGTATCTGCATCTGATGTCATAGCTATCTGTCTTTGTTGTTGTCTATACAGTATTTCTTTACCTTTGAAGTATTCCTGTAAAAATAAATTGAAAAATATATTAGTTTTCAAATGATAAAACATTAATAAAAATATAAAATAAAAGATATAACATCCATACCTCTATGGTAATGAGTCGAAGAAGTCTGGATGGCCAAAGTAAAAAATGGCCGATACTATGTCCAACTGTCGTCACCTCATCTGTAGGTAATGGTATCCGAGCTGATCTATCTATAATATCCTGTATAGTGACCCTCTGATTCTCTACCTCTAACTGTTGATGATGAACTGTATCTCCTATACAATATTCCATCCCATATGCAACTATATGATGTTGAGGATCATCAACATACAACTCACAATAAGTAGGTAGCTGCGGCGGAGGAGGAGGATCAAAAATGGGGTCCGCGGGCTGAGGTGGGGGAGTGGGAGCTACTGGGAGAGGTGGAGTGGGAGCTGCACCCTGAAATTGTCTTTGCAAGTCTGCAAACATTAACGGCACCGATGCTCTAATCTTGTCCTCCATTGTCGCATTAATATTATGGACTTCAGCCTCCAAGGATTCTATTTTTTTTTATAAACTCCCTCAACGTTAGAAGTTGAGGAACGTGGCAACACTTTTCTTACCGATACACCTGCCGGATATCCTCTTACACGGCCAGGATGTTCGGGCTTTCCCAATACCACAGATAAAATATCTTCCCTCCCAGATGGTGTAAATGTCCCCTGTGAACTCTGCTCCTCAAGAGAGTCCTGTAATAATTAATTGAACATTTCTATAATGATTGGAAATATATGACGAAAATAGTAAACTTAAATAAATAAAATAGATATCTTACAATCCTCTCAACTACGAGTCTCGATTCTTCCGAAAGATATTGTCCTTTTTTGCCCTTCCGAGCTCTTTTCCATTTCTCATGTCTAGATGGAGGGGATGGAGGGGCCACCTCTCCAGAGCTTGAAGACTCAGCTCTTAGTTGTTGAAATTTTTCTGCCATCATTTGTTCTTCCAATAATGCATACCCTCCCCGAGATAAACTATGAGGGTATACATTTTTAGATTGGATCTCTTGATGAGCTTTCCTTGTTTGCTGTAAATTAAGAATAAGTAATCATTAACAAAACAATAATAAGATCATTTATATAAGAAAGCTTATAAAAGTTTACATTGCCCTTACCAAAAATGATTCTTTTCTTCTACTTTCAAAAAATTGTCTCCATGTGTCTTCATCTATAAAAGGATATATACGACATGGATTCTCACGACTCCTATGACCATAAATGAAATCAGATGAGAGGGTTGATTTGAAATCCCTCCATCTCCTAGCAGCCAACGATAAGCATTTCTTCCTGACTCCTCCAGTGTCAGGAATATCAAATGTCATCTGATAAAAAAGAGGTTAAAAATATTATATATACTAGAAACATTTAAAGAACAGTCAAACAATAGCAAAAGATCTTACCAAAATGGTCTCCCACAGCTGAGAAATTATCGCCTTATCCACACTTCTCCAATCATCATAGAGAATGCTTACTTTGCTCTTAGCCTGAGTTGCTACAAAACCCTTCAAATCTTTAGCATTTGGACCTCTAGGAAGATCATCATCATCAAACTCCATGACTATCCTCTCCTCCTTCGTACGGGCAAGTGATAATTTTGGTAAACGTGTGCACCCACGCTTACCAACCTTTGAACTCTTTTTCGTAATAGGAGCATGTGAATGTTCCTCCCCAGATGTATGACCAATATGCTCATCTCCAGAATCATGTGGCTGATCAACTGATTGATCTGTCATTTTCCTTCAAATCAAAAAAACAAACATTAGTTCACAAATAGAAAAGTGTACTAAATTACATAATAGTAAACATTGGTAATATGGTAAGCATGTTAAACAATGATAAACATGGTAAACACAGGCAAAAGGTTGCCAAAGTGTTGGCCCAAGAAAGCTGAAACGTGGACTCACTGAGTCCACCGGTCCGCCGGTGTGAGCACACCGGCCAGCCGGAGGACCCAGGCAGTAGACTTGCCCACTGCCTGGTGCCACCGGCCGGCCGCTGGCTCACCACCGGCCGGCCGGTGGACCAGACAGCCTTCCTCTGTCTGGACCACCGGCCGGCCGCTGGATCACCACCGGCCGGCCGGTGGACCAGACAGAGAGCCTTCCTCTCTGTCTGGACCACCGGCCGGCCGCTGGTGATCCAGACAGAGAGGAAGGCTCTCTGTCTGGTCCACCGGCCAGCCGGTGGTGATCCAGCGGCCGGCCGGTGGACCAGACAGAGAGCCTTCCTCTCTGTCTGGATCACCGGCCGGCCGGTGGTGATCCAGCGGCCGGCCGGTGGACCAGACAGAGAGCCTTCCTCTCTGTCTGGATCACCGGCCGACCGCTGGTGGTCCAGACAGAGAGGAAGGCTCTCTGTCTGGTCCACCGGCCGGCCGGTGGTGATCCAGCGGCCGGCCGGTGGTCCAGACAGAGGAAGGCTCTCTGTCTGGTCCACCGGCCGGCCGCTGGATCACCACCGGCCGGCCGGTGGACCAGACAGAGCTTTGTTCTGGACCACCGGCCAACAGGTGATCCACCACCGGCCAGCCGGTGCGCCCAGGACTTCTCCTCTTTACGGTTTTTATTGTTTTATCGTTTTGGTTTGATACATGTTTTAATAAGTAAAAAATTTACAGTATCTAACATTATATGAAAAAACTAAATGTAAACAAGAAATAAACTTGTGTTACCTGTAATTTTAGGAATGTACAGTTGGATTGTTTTCCCAATTTCCTTCATCGTGATCGTTCCTTATGGCACAAACCATGTCTTCAACATACTCATCATTATGTTCTGTTCATCTTTCCATGGAAGTAGGGATCTCACATAAATCAGCATCTTCATCAAATTCATCCTCACCAACATATTGGTTTTTCCCTTGTAAAACAACAGCCCACTGCATATCTGACTGATCTACTACATAGAAAATTTGTTTGGCATGTGTTGCCATTATAAAAGAATCAGCTGTGTCTTCCAATCTATTCAGATTAACAAGTGTCATTCCAAATTCATCGTGTCTGACACTGTTGTTACCGATAAACCATTTACAGTTAAAAACGGGAACTTTAATTTTAAAGTAATCAGCCTCCCATATGTCTTCAATCACTCCATAATATGCAGTTGATGCCGAAATTGGGTTTCTGTCCTTAGCACTCGAAAAATGCATTGCTTCTGCAAACACCAATACACCACTATTCTGAACTGCACTTCTGTTGTCCTGAGCTTTCGTATGAAATGTATAGCCATTAATGTCATAAGCGGACCATGTTATCACATTTAAAGATGGACCACCCACTATCCATTTTAATGTCTATGATACATCTGATCTACCAAGCAAGGTCTTTTTAAACCATGGCAAAAAAGTTTTGTTGTGCTCATTCAAAATCCACATTTCTTTCTTCTTTGGATGACATTTTTCAACTCATTAATTTGCAATGTGATATACGGTTGAACATCATCTATGTTATTCAAGATGTATGATTCTAACTTCTTCATATGTTCAGCTGACAGTGATTTGACTTTCAAGCCACGAATCCCCTTTCCCTCATTATTAACCCGTTCATGGCGAGATGGAGGCAAACCTATGTGTTGCGCCGTAGCCAAGTAGCTCGTACAAAACTCTGCTACCTCCTCAGAAATATACTTTTCAATAATGGAGGCTTCAGGTCGATATGGATTTTTAACATATCCCTTTAATATTTTCATATACCTTTCAAAAGGATACATCCAACGAAGATATACAGGTCCACAAAGTCTTATTTCTCGAACCAGATGAATCATTAAATGCACCATCATATCAAAAAAAGTTGGAGGAAAATACATTTCCAAATGACAAAGTATAAAAATTGAATCCTTTTCCAAAATGTTCAAAGCATTCACATCAATCGCCTTGTTGCAAATTGAATTGAAAAAATAACACAACCTCATTATAGTCTTTCTGACACGGATGGGCAATATTCCACGCAGTGCAACTGGTAGAATTTGTTGCATCATGACATGACAATCATGTGATTTCATACCTATCAACTTCAAGTCTTTCAATGAGACAAAAAATTTTACATTTGAAGAATAACCTTGAGGCACTATGATATCATGAAGACACTGACAGAAGCTACTTTTCTCCCTCTTCGATAATGTATGACAAGCCGGGGGAAGAAATGTTCGTCTTCCTTTAGGAGTGGGAGCTAACTCCAAACGTATTCCCATTGACAGTAGGTCTAACCTTGCATTCAACCCATCTTTTGTCTTTCCTTTAATATCTAGAAATGTTCCGATCAAAGAATCACAGATATTCTTCTCCACGTGCATGACATCAATATTATGTTTGACTTCATTATACCTCCAATATGGTAGCTCAAAAAATATTGACCTTTTCTTCCAAATATGTCTATCATTACCAGATTTCTGTGTCTTTCCCAATGTCACATCAAGGTTTTTCACCCTCTCAAAATACAATTCTGGGGATAAAGATTGAGGAGCAGTATCAAATTCTTATGAGCCATTGAATGCCTTTTTTAGTCTTCTATAAGGGTGATCCATAGGCAAAAACTTTCGATGACCCATGTACACTGTTTTCCTCCCATGATGCAATTGACAATATGACGTCTGTTGTTCGCAAATTGGACATGCTTTATGCCCTTTAACACTGTATCCAGACAAATTTCCATATGCTGGGAAGTCATTTATAGTGAATAGAAGCATTGCATGCAGTTGAAAATATTCCATTTTATAAGAATCATACACCCTAATACCATCAGCCCATAACAGTTTCAAATCATCAATCAGCGGTGACAAGTATACATCAATATCATTGCCGGGTTGCTTTGGACCAGAGATCATGATACTCAACATGACATATTTGCGCTTCATACAAACTTCAGGAGAGAGGTTGTAAATTACCAATAAAACATGCCATGAACTATGTGTGCTACTGAGGGTTCGGTATGGATTCATTCCATCTGTGCACAAGCCTAGTCTCAGATTTCTAATTTCATTTCCAAATGTAGGGTACTGGGCATCAATTTTCTTCCATTGTGGACAATCAGCTGGATGACGTATTTTTCCATCACATACCCGCTCATCAGCATGCCATCTTAACCTTTTTGCATCATGTGAATTAGCAAATAAACGTTTGAAACGAGGAATTATAGGAAGATACCAAAATACCTTTGAAGGGAGCTTTGTAATCTCTACATCAGCTTGTGATTTTTCTTTCACCTTATACCGTGATGTCCCACATTTAGGACACTCTTTCAGAAATTCATATTCCTTCCTATATATAATGCAGTCATTCGGACAGGCATGTATTTTCCTGTATCCCAATCCCATCGGGCATAATATTTTTTTTGCCTTATAATGTGAATCTGGAAGATCGTTATCTTTTGGAAGAATGTCTTTCATCAATTGTAGCAGCTCTGTAAAACTTCTGTCACTCCATCCATGTTTCGCCTTCAGGTTAATCAATCTTAACACCGCCGACAAAACCGTAAAATCTGTACAACCAGGATATAATGGTTTTTCGGCATCACCATATAGACGTGCAACTGTCGGTTCTATCTCAATTTGTTCTGCTACAATATCGCGAATCATTTCTTCAATTCCATCGGAGTTACCATCTTGCGATTCATTATCATCAGTGACATTCTGTCCAGTTTCGCCATGCCAAATCCAAGGGTTGTAACTCGGATTGAAACCATGACAAATCAGATGATCTTTTATCTCTCTACTTTTCATCTTCTTCATATTCAGACATTTCAGGCATGGACAGAAAAAAATGTCACTACTTGGAACATTTCGTTTAGCAAATTCCAAAAAGGCATCAACACCTTCCTCATATTCATTGCTCATTCGATGTGCCGTAATCCAACTTCGACTCATTATTACCTATAAAAAATAGCAAAAATATATATATTTTTTAGATAAGACAAATATATTTTTATATGAAAAAAATCATAATTTGAATGTAAACAATTTTGAAATATAAAACAAATCGATGTGTAAACCCCCCTCGACACCCCCCGACCCCTCTGGACAGCCCCCCACCCCTCCTGGACACCACCCCCCCACCCCCTACCCCCTTGGACACCCCCCTGGACATCCCCCAACCCTCTGGACAGCCCCCCCACCCACCCGGACAACCCCAAATACCCTCTGGAGAGGCCGCCACCCACTTGGACAGCCCCCCACACCCATCCACCCCCTTGGACACCCCCCTGGACACCCCACCGACCCCTCTGGACAGGCCTCCACCCCCTTGGACAGCCCCCCACACCCACCCATCCCCTTGGACACCACCCTGGACACCCCCCGACCCCTCTGGACAGCCCCCGACCCCTCTAGAAAGCACCCCCACCCCTCCTGGACACAACCCCCCACCCCCGACCTGCTTGGACACCCCCCTGGACACCCCCCAACCCTCTAGACAGCCCCCCACCCCTCCTAAACACCACCACCCACCCCCTACCCCCTTGGACACCCCCCTGGACACCCCCCAACACCCACCCACACCCTTGGACAGCCCCCCACACCCACCCACCCCCTTGTAAACCCCCCTGGACAGCCCCCCGCCCCTCCTGGACACCACCCCCCACCCCCTACCCCCTTGGACACCCCCTGGACATCCCCCAACCCTCTGGGCAGCCCCCCCACCCACCCGGACAACCCCAAATACCCTCTGGAGAGGCCGCCACCCACTTGGACAGCCCCCCACACCCATCCACCCCCTTGGACACCCCCCTGGACACTCCACCGACCCCTCTGGATAGGCCGCCACCCCCTTGGACAGCCCCCCACACCCACCCATCCCCTTGGACACCACCCTGGACACCCCCCAACCCCTCTGGACAGCCCCCGACCCCTCTAGAAAGCACCCCCACCCCTCCTGGACACAACCCCCCACCCCCGACCTGCTTGGACACCCCCCTGGACACCCCCCAACCCTCTGGACAGCCCCCACCCCTCCTAAACACCACCCCCACCCCCTACCCCCTTGGACACCCCCCTGGACACCCCCCAACACCCACCCACACCCTTGGACAGCCCCCCACACCCACCCACCCCATTGTAAACCCCCCTGGACACCCCCCGACCCCAAATCCATGCACCTATGCCATTGTTGTGTGTGAATAAAGTAGTAACAACTGTAAAAGGGCAACCCATCCAAATGGACACGCCCCAACCCTCTCGGGGATTTATAGAAAACGATGAAAAATTAGTGAAATCATAAAATTACTCAATATTGCAAGTCGAACAAATAGATCTAGGGATGATAAATAAGATTATGGTGCCAAAACGAGTTAAAAGGGTTCGCAATCGAAGAATCTTAGCTAGTTTCAACAAAAAAATCACAACACATATATATATACTATCCCCGAAAAAAACGAACGAGTGGGAGGATTACCTGAGTGCTGCGAGTTTAGATGATTGATCCGAGGATATTAAATATGAGAAACGATGATCGCAAAACGAATCTAAACCAACGAAATGGACGAGCCGATTCGGGTTTACGCGCGAGAGAGACGAGTCGCGACTGTCGAAGGTAAACTCGCGAATGACAATCCACGGGTCTGGGTAAATTTTTAAATGAGTTATCACGTCGGTTATTCAATAACCGACGTTATAATTGTTTTAAAAACATTTATAACGTCGGTTATTTCAATAACCGACGTAAAAACCTTCCTCCGATTCATTTGTTACGTCGGTTAGTTTATAACCGACGTTATAAAGGGCTCAAAATCCGCGTTTTTTTACGTCGGTTATGGAATAACCGACGTCAAAAACATCTGCGGATTCTTTTTTTACGTCGGTTATTTTATAACCGACGTAAAAAAGCCTTCAAAAACCGCGTTTGTTACGTCGGTTATTCAATAACCGACGTACAAAAGCCTTTGCAAACCACGTTTTTTACGTCGGTTATTGTTATAACCGACGTCAAAAACGAAGCCGCGCGATTAATAACGTCGGTTATAATAATAACCGACGTTAAAGGTGTACCGAATACAAATATTTACGTCGGTTAATAAATAACCGACGTAAAAAACCTCGTTTTACATATTATGACGTCGGTTTATATAACCGACGTAAAAAATGGTGACGTAAAAAACGTTTTCTGCACTAGTGGGTGGTGGTGGTACCTTGAACCTCTTCCCACCTCCTGCTTCTCGTCCAGCTCCTCTTCCATGTCTTCCACCTAAAGTGCCACTATGTACTTTCCCTCTCCTCTACCTTGGAGGTCCCTCAAACATATTTTAATTGGTTGCATGATGGGTCATACAATCTCTTTCCAGATGTCCTCGACTGCCATGTGAGTAACACAATCTATCCTTTGGTTGACTCTCTCTTCCCTGGGAGCCTCACACAACTGACCCCATGTCATGAGGTCATCCCTTGAACATTTTGATCATCTTGGATCCCTAATTCATATTTCGTCTACCGACAAATGAATATTTAGATACCTGAAGCCCAATTTGATCTCCCACTACCGTCTTCTTCTCCTCCAGAAATATCTCCATGAGTATAGCTTCCTTCAATACCCCAACATTTGTAGGGATGCTAAGGGGTATCATGGATTCCCATATATCCCCACATAGACCCTTCTCCGAGGTCTATTCCCTGAAGAAAGTATCTTGTACCATATCTATGGAGTAGCGAGAAATATCCATAAATCACTCTGAGTACTCTTCTACTGTGTAACTACCCTACTGAAAATGCAGTATCTCCTGTATACGCACGGAGTGTAACGTCAATAGAAATAACTCCTCCCTAAAGAGATTCTCAAAGTCTAACCAAGTGAGGGTCATCACCTTATGTGTTCGGATCACTAATCTTCATTATCTTCCTATAGATTCCTGAAGAATACTCGTGGCTAAGTCTTCCATCTAGTCGAGAGGCGTCCCCACTAGGCAGAAGACAAGCATAACCGCCCCCAGCCAATCCTATGTTTACTAGGGGCCTAGCCCACCCTTGAACCGAGTAGGTCACTGCCTCTGGAACTCATGCAACATGCTTAGCCTGCATGCTTCATATACTAGTAACACTAGTTGTAAGTGCATCTCTCTATGTGGTGGTATCACTACTACACCACCCAAGGGTGATATCTTGGGTACTGGTCATTATACCCACACCTCATCTCTAGGAGGATCATCCCTGTGATCATGCATTGGAATACTAGTTGGATATCTGTGTGGTGGCACCTGGAAATAGATCAAGACATACCACATTCAATTGAGTAAACTTGGTGAGATGAAACAAACTCATGAAGAAAATGAGAACACACTCAATCATATATGATGCATGTACCATTTCTTTCTCTCCCTTTAATAATTGTTTTCATTTACCGAGTTGAAAAGTTGAATTTATAGTACTGGTGTATAGATACGTCATCCGCCACACCAAAACTAGAGTCTCTAGTATGAATTCCAAACTTGAAACACTCAACAGTTTTTCATCAAACCAATCTCTCTAACTCTTGGTTTTCTAGGTAGAACTGATCACCTTTGAAACCACTCTGTTGTTAGGTACCGGGATGGACAACAGAATTATATGGGCCGATAAATAAAAAAAATTGCATCACCATAGTGATGTAACAACATTGACACCGGTGATCTTATCCTGGCATGCTCCGAGGACCATGTGAGGATTTAACAGAGCAAAAAATAAAATTGAACATGTACCTTGTTCAGAACTGACCTGTGCAAGTGTATCACTAGATTCTAGCGAACATTGCTTAAAGACTCCAACATCGAAGCCCACTAGATCTTCCACACATTCATCTTAAAACTTCTCAAAAGTCATTCATTGGAATCCAGGTGCTAGCGCAGTACAACGACGACCTCTTTGACACAACGATGATCACCGCAAGCGAGAGTCTATGATCCAAGAAGAAGGAACTTGAAGATATTTCTTTTTTGAGAGATTCTCTCTCCAGAATTTAGGAGGATAGAGTGGCTCTCAAAACCAACACATGAACTATTCCATGAGAGGAGCCGATCTCTTACTTATATAGGGAATATATGAAATACCCAGTATGGGTTCTCGGCCCTCATGTAACAGATATTCATAGTATAAGTATTATTAATATTTATTTATGAAAAGATAAATTTTGCCATAAATAATATTTATAAATTGTATCACTAACTATAATATATATATATATATATATTAAATATACATTGTGTGATAAACCCAAGTATTTAACTCGACTCAAGACTTCTGAATATTTTAAACAATCTTAGGATATTTAATCCATTCAAATAATATTTTATATTTTTATTTACTTAATCTCTTTCAAATACATGTTATAAATAAATTAGAAGAATTATTTAAAAATTGAATAATTACAGAATATAATTATTACTTGGTGATCCATAGAACATAGATAATACTTAGACCCTGTCATAGGGACCACTATGTTCTATATTCCTATTCCACAAAATAGGGAAGATTCTTAAAGTGCTATAGTGTGTGACCCGCTAGGCCATTATCCGAATAGCAGTGAATAATATTCACCGACCAAGTGTGGGGTCTAGCAACCAATTGAGTCCCCTTTAGATATAAGGTAAAGTCAAAGAAATGAATACCTTCCTATGAACATGGTCTATATAATAAAATCTATTAGTAATAAATATCTCAATAAATTAGAATTCCCACTAGTTTCATCATCATTTATCTTGGTTTATTTAATTTGTTGGTATGTCCAGACGGTCTTACCATCGAGTACCATGGCCATGTAATTAATGAAGGTGAAACCATAATAATCATCCAGGCCCGAGATATCTCTTCCTCAATGTGGAAGTGACAAATCCTATCATGATCATTCAATCAATGTCACATTATTGGGACATGTGATCACAAGTGAGGAAATTTAAGTGGATCCTTCAAAAACAAAGGCGATTGAGGAATGGCTCAGTCCCTCTAGTGTCACAGAAATCCATAGTTTTCTTAGATGAGATTGGTACTACCAACATTTTGTGAGAAATTTCACACAATTGTTAAGCCTGAAAACTATGTAAACAAGGAAAGGGGTAAAGTAAGTCTGGACGGAAGAATGTGAGGGAAGCTTCAAGGAGCTAAAGAGAAGGTTGATCACTACTCCTGTACTCACACTACTGAGAAGTGGATAATGTTTTGTGATATACAGTGACGATTCAAAGAAAAGCTTGTGTTGTGTACTCATGAAAAATGATAATGTGATAACCTTTGCTTCACGGTAGTTGAAGATCCATGAGAAGAACTACCCAACACATGATCTAGAGCTGGCAGCCATGACTTTTACCTTGAAAATATGGGGGCACTACCTTTATGGCATAAAGTGTGACATATACAATGAAAATAAGAGCCTAAAATATATATTCACACAAATGCTGCTCAACATGCATCAAAGGAGATGGTTAGAGCTAATCAAGGATTACGATTTCTCTATTCACTATCATCCTAGAAGTACGAACAAGGTAGCTGATGCGCTAAGCCAAAATAAACCTCCTAATTTATCCATGTTATGGATTGAGAAAGACCCAATATTTTGGGTTATTAAAAGGTTGGATTTAAAAAGCATAAGGGCAAGGGATACATCCTACCTTTCCCAAATGATTTCACAACCATCCATCCAATAGAAGATTTGGAAGCACAAATGGGGTGATGTAGAGATACAAAATAAGGTGAATGTAGTAAAGGAAGGGAAGTTTCAAGAGTTCCATATTGATGATGATGGTGTGATTCGGTTTGGAGCGTGGCTTTGTGTGACTTTATCACTGGTGATAAAGAAGGATCTATTGGAAAATGAACATAGCTCAACATTCTCTATCCATCCTGGGAGTACCAAGATGTACTGTGATCTCTGAGAACACTTCTAGTGCGATAACATGAGAAAGGATATCACAGAATATATCTCAAGGATCTTGGTATGTAAGAAGTTAAAGAAGAGAGAAAAAAAGTCTAAAGGGTTGATGAATCCATTTCCTATACCCATGTGGAAATGGGAGATTGTTGCTACAGACTTTGTCACAGGTCTCCTGAAGACGTCGAAGGGAAATAATGCGATATGGGTAGTGGTTGACCGACTCACCAGGACTGCCCATTTTATCACGGTTCGGGAAGACCTCTTGCTTGAACAACTTCAAAATTTATATGTGAAGGAGGTGGTGAGACCACATGGAGTTCCACTCTTTGTTGTCTCTGATCATGATCTAAGGTTCTCATCTAAATTATGGAGGAGTCTTTAGCATGCTTGGAGTACAAAATTAAATTTCAGCACGTCCTATCACCCCCAAACCAATGGCCAATCTAAAAGAACTATTTAGACACTTGAAGATATTCTAAGAGAATGCTCTCTAGAATTCAAAGGTGGATGGGATCAGCATATCCCATTGGTTGAGTTCTCAAATGAAAATAACATAAACTTGAGTATTCATATGGCTCCATATAAAGCTTTGTATGGAAATTGATGTAGAACTCCAACCTTTTGGGTTGAATTTGGAGAAAGAAATCTACTTGGATCCGATCTTGTGAAATTGATGACATAGAAGGTTCAAGTCATCCAGAAACACATCAAAGCTGCTCAGAGATGACAAAATATCTATTTTGACAACCATCGAAGGGACATGGAGTTTGACATTGTAACTCCCTGACCCCAGAAGTCCAGAGTTGGTGCATTATTACGTATCATTGGCATGATCACAAAAGATCAAGTCTCAAAAGACCAATTAGTTTAGTAGCCTTGTAAGTACTAGATACATTCATAAGGTTTACATTACCATGTAAAATGGAAAACTACAACAACATTGTTACCATAGACAACACTAAATTCCCATAGACTATCCCTGCAGGTCATTCATAATATACTTCTTCTCATCCTGGGAAAAATAAAACATAGAAAGGGGTGAGAACAGATTCTCAGTAAGGATAACAATATAGTGAACACTTTCATAAATAAGCATAAAAATTTAAGGAAATGTAAAAGACTAAAACAAAAGCCTTTTAAACTTTTGATTCAATATAATATGGCAATGATAAAATCAAATAATTCCATTTTCTTATTCACATGGATATTCTACTAGTCTAATAATCACATGAAATATCAATAGACACTTTCATAATGATGGAATGCATAATGCCAGATTTTCATAACCACATAGTCAAGGCCTTATGCCAAGACTACAAATAAGATTTTGTCAAGTCCTTGTTCCAAGACACTAGTTTGTCTCATAAGACCTACCGATTCATCAAGGAGCTATAGCGGGCTCTACCCGTCACTTACTAAGTCCAATGCATTCCTCATATGAAAAGGTTTAAACATAACATAAACATTCGCATTTAAACTATCATACGAAATATCAATACTTTATCCATAAACAATGAATGGTGTAAAAATAACACATCCATAGTCAAACATATCACAAAACCTTCAATACAATATGGATGTTTTGTATCATATAAAATCAACTTCAAATAAGATTAAAATCCATCAAAGGATGTTGACATAGATGAAATCAAATCCTTTTTTAGAGAAATATATATTTCTATTTTGAACTCATTTAAGAAAAAATTTATTTTGAGAATATTCTTATAAGTTTTTAATGGTATCTTAGACAATTTTATAATGGCAGAAAATATCTTCACCCTCCGTATAAGTTAAAAAACATTCTTACCTTAATTTTTTTGAAATGGTCCCATGGTACCTTGTTTGGAAAATGACAGAAAGATTCCATTCAATCCATTTTATTAAAAGTCAAACAAGGTTATAAATGGATTTAACCCATAGTCCAGTAAATTGTAAAAATGTTTTGGAATACATTCTTAAGAATCATGGATGTGGATGATAAATAGGTCCTAATACATACTTATGTAAAAACAACCTCATATAGTAAAGAGATTTTGAAATTAACCCTTACCTTGTACTTTTCCTTGGTTTAGGGTAGGTTAAACAATTGTATAATGGTGAAATAATTGTTATTAAATTATACAATATCTATATAAATTAATATGATATCATATATGGTCTTCTTATATTTCTTTGTTAATGATATTTCACTAGTATCATCGTTTGGGGTGTTAACTAATTCGTTTTACTTTATATGATTTGTTATGTAAGTAATGTTTGTTATAGATAGGATGTATATTATTCATATTACGAATGATATTAAGTCTTTAAACATTATTTTTAATCATCTAATGAAAATTAGTCACGAATGGAAATGATGGGGAATGAATCTCATCGCGTTCGTGGAGACGGTAATCCGTACGTACACATGAGCAACAATATCATTCTTTTGATATTAAAATAATATATAATTGGATGATATATCATATATACATAATAATTATCATGTTATATTTATTATTTATATCAATTAAACATCATTATTATATCCATCCAAATAAAAATGTATGAATAACAATTACACCACGACGTGGAGATGGTAATCCGTACGTACGAACGTATGGTGACATTCAAAGGATGGATAAAATAATGAATATGGATGTACCATATTTATAATAACATCACATTATATAGAATATATAGGAGTTATTATTTTATAATGGAAACAATAGAGAAAGAGGAAGTGGAAGAAGAAAGGAACTTGAAATAGGTGATGAAATATTTACCTCTTCTCTTGGTTCTTCCTTTTGATTTGATCAAAAGGGCTCCGTAGGTTGGCATTATGACTAATGTAATGCCTCTAGGATAAAGGGAGGAAAATGGAGAGGATATTTGGGCAGGTGTTGGCCGATCCAAATGGCTTTTAAGGTGTGAATTAGAGAGAAGGGGGAGTTCCCTGTTATAAGAGGGGTGAGGGGCACCATAGGAAAAGCTAGAAATATTATTTTATAATAAAATCATTTTCGGTTTCTAATGGCTCCCAAAAAGAATTATTTAAAGGATAAGGTGGGTATGGGTCAAAAACCACTCGACAAATAGGTTTTAGATAGGTTTGGGTCACCATATTAACATTATATTTTAGATTTAACTCTTGGTTATATAGTTTGACATTTACCATCTCTCTTTTTATTTTTATATTATATGGTTAATAAACTTACTATAATATTCCAAGAGAGCCTCAAGTGGTTCATTAATAAAATATATAATATTATTTAAGACCTTTTTCTGAAACTTATATTTTTAGGAATAGAATATCAATTAATAAAATAATATTTGTTTTAAAAACTCTTTTATGTCAATTTTGACTCTATTTGGTATTTTGTTTATTCTAAATTCATAAAAGCATTATTACTTCAAAACCAATTTATCAAACTAACCCTAACATGTCATATTAACCTAAAAAATTAATTTAATTTATAAAAACTCTCTAATTACATTTATTGTGATATTTATAATATAAATTATTTTAATATTTCATTAATTATTTAATAATTGCATCATCATTGTGTCATAAATAAATTAAAATATTTAATGTATAAAAAATATAAATAAAATACCATTATGTGAGAAATATTTTTAGATTTCTAATGAATATTTATAGTCAAATTTATCTTATGTATAACCCTATATTAAAAATGTTTTAGTTATTAAACTTTGATTTTAACTCTTTTAACTCTTCTTTAAATAAAATAATAATAAGTGTCCTAATCTAATCCAAGTGGACCAAAGAGGTTCATATTTTATTAATAAGGTCGTTTTTGGTCGAATTATATTTATCCAATTGAATTAGTACATGTTTTAAGGTAATAATAATATCATTTTTACCCTTAATTACCCTATTTTCTTTTTACCATGGTAAATAAAAGTAAAAAGTTAATATTCACCAAAAAATAATTTCATCTTATTGAACCACATTTTACTTACTGATATCAACCGTGTCTCTGGGATTTTTTAAATTCAACTCACAGAAGTGGTAAAATTAACTTTTATGTAAATTTTCAAATGCTCCTATGAGGTGTGTAAAAGACGGTAAAAAGTTCAACAAAAATATTATATATCTGAAATTATTATAAACTGAATCCAATGAATTACATTGAAATTATATAGTTATTTTTTATCTATTTTGACCTAAAATAAATTTAAAAAAATAAAAAATTATTTAAATAAAAATTCAGTTTTATACTATAACTCAGTGCTTTTCACTATTCATAAAAAATTGAACGCTTTCAGAAAAATTACAAAAATCCACCGTAAGCTAATTTTGATATTATGAATCAAAAAATGAAGTCCATTTAAATAGATAAAATTGATAAAATTTCAAAAATTGGGTATTACTATTCATAACGGCTAGTTTGATTGGTTGTGGTTTGTTAGAACTCTAAGTTGCATACAATACATGCTATTGTATTATTCAAAGAGAAGCATACCGTGGAATCATGGGGTGTTACACTCTCCACTCCTTTAAATAATTTCATCCTCAAAATTTCAAGAATATTACTGCATAAAAAGACTCGGGTGGTTCTTCATCATAAGTTCTTGGGTTCCCCCGTTGCCCCTTCCATCTTATGGTTTCTCCATAGATCTTTTACTGGATGATTCGTCCGGTTTCCCAGCACTTGTTCTCTTGTATCAAGAACCTTGAAAAGATCTTCGCAATAAGATAGATCAGGTTCCAGTTATAATTCCTCATAGGTGAGTACATGCATTGGGCCAGGCATGTATTTTCTCAATAGTGATATGTGGAATACATCGTGAACATTGGAGAGACTTGGTGGAATTTCCAAATGGTAAGCTACAACCCCAATTCGTTCTAGATTTTCAAAAGGTTCGATGTACCTGGGACTAAATTTTCCATTCTTACCGAAATTTATAACACCCTTCCATGAAGAAACCTTCAAGAAAACCTGATCCCCTACATGAAATTACAAATCCTTCATTTGGTTATCGGCATAGCTCTTCATCCTACTTCGAGCTACTTTGATGTGGTTTTGTATTACCTTTACCTTTTCCATAGTTTCCTCCACATGTTCAGGGCCTACGAGTTTTGTTTCACCAATATCATGCCAATAGGTTGGGGTGAGACATCTCTTTCCGTATAAGGCATCATATGGGGCCATCTGAATTCTTGAATGGAAGCTATAGTTATAGGAAAATTTTATCGGAGGTAAATATTGATCCCACATACCTTGAAAGTCACGTTAGTATGATCTCAACATGTCTTCTATGGTTTGAATAGTCTGTTATGTTTGTCTATCAGTTTGAGGGTGGTAGCCAGTCCTCAAACAGAGTTCAGTATCTAGGGATTTCTAAAGACATTTCCAGAATCTTGATGTAAAATGGAGATCATGATCAGAAACAATCGATAGTGGTACTCCATGATGTCTTACAACTTTTTTAATATATAGTCTTGTTAAAAGTTCATGTGTTAAATCTTCCCTTATAGCAAGAAAATGTGTTGACATGGTAAGACGATCAACAATGAAACATATTGCATCGTTCCTTCTAGGAGTCTTTGGTAGCCCGATGACAAAGTCCATCATGATATCATCCCATTTCCACTCAGGTATGGGAATATGTTTCATGACTCCTCCAGGTTGTTGCCTACCAGATTTCACTTATTGATAAACCCTACATCCTGACACAAAATCACCAATCTCCCTCTTCATGTTGTCCCACCAAAAATGTTCCTTCAAATCTCTATACATTTTGGTTATCCTAGGGTGTATAGAGAAATTGGAGCTATTAGCATCATCCAACAATTCTCTTTTTAGATCACGTATATCAGGAACACAAAGTCTCTTCCAAAATTTTCGAATTCCATCTTCATATACAAAGTCAATCAATCTCCCATCCTTAAGAGCTTTAATCTTCTTTTTAAACTCTATATCATCAACATGAGAAATTTTTATCCTTTCTAATAAAGATGATTTGGATACTATTTGAAAAATCATTGATGTTTCGCCTTCCATGTTTATTCCCACATCCATCTTTACTGGATTCATGAAAATAGGATCCCTTTCAACTCTCATCTTGTTCAAAACTACATGAAGCTCAATGCATCTTTCACCTTATTTTCCTTCCCCGGGTGGTAGTGTATTGTTCAATCATAATCCTTGAGTAGTTTAAGCCATCTCCTTTGCCTCATGTTGAGTTCCTACTGAAAGAAAATATACTTTAAACTCTTGTGGTTGGTATATATCTCACATTTTTCACCATAGAGATAATGTCTCCATATCTTCAAAGAAAATATTACAACTGCTAACTCAAGATCATGAGTAGGATAGTTTTGATCATGATTTTTTAGCTGTCGTGATGCATAGGCAATAACCCTATAATTATATATAAGGACACAACCAAGTCCTTTATTTGATGCATCGCTATAAATAACAAATAAATCATTCCCCGATGGTAGAGTCAATATAAAATAATTGACTAATCTTCTCTTCCGTTCTTAAAAACATTCATCACACTCTTTTGTCCAAAAAAAATTAACCCATTTTTGTGTGATCTTTGTTAATGGGTTAGAAAACCGTGAAAAAATCTGGATGAAACGTCGATAAAAACCTGCTAAACCAATAAAACTGCGTACCTCAGTTATACTCATCTGTACTTGCCATTTTTTGATTGCCTTGGTCTTAGAAGGATCAATAGAGATTCCACCCTTAGAGAAGATATGGATACCAAACGAAATCTCATGACGCCAAAATTCACACTTGCTAAACGTCCCATATTATTCGTGTCTTATAAGAGTCTTCAGGATAAAGCATAAGTGATTTTCATGATCTTCGTAGCTTTTAGAGTATAACAAGATATCATCAATAAATACCACAACAAATCCATCAATAAATTCCTTAAAAACTCTACTGATTAGATCCATGAAGACAAAGCGTGCATTAGTCAATCCAAAAGGCATTACTGTAAACTTGTAATGCCCATACCTGGTTCGAAATGCTGTTTTTGGAATGTCTTCCTTCTTCACATACAATTGATGATATCCAGATTGCAGGTAAATGTTTGAAAATTATTGAGCTCCATGAATTTGGTCAAATAAATCATCAATGTGAGGTAGGGTATACTTGTTTATTATTGTTATAGCATTGATCTCCTTGTAGTCAATGCACAACCTCATATATCCATCTTTCTTCTTAACAAAAAGGACACGGGCTCCCCCTGGAGAAAAACTAGGGCAAATAAATCCCTTATTACTCAATTACTCTAGTTGTTTCTTTAGTTCCACTAATTCCACAGTGTCCATTCTATAAAAGGTCTATGATATGGGCCTTGAACCATGAATTAAATCAATAGAAAACACGATTTCTCATTCTGAAGGATGTTCAGGTAAATCCTCTAGAAACACATCAATATATTCTTTCACAATAGGTACATAATCAAATTGAACATTAATTTCCTCACCTATAGTAATTCAATTCTCTTCCTCCCCAATAATTGAATTTAGTTGAGCTACTGGGGGTGGATCTAGATAAGAACTAAGTGGTGATGATTTTTTTCTAAAGATAAGGTGTTCTTTATCATCGTCATCAAAAATAGCAACCTCCTTCTTCCTACAATAAATTTTTGCGTCATGGTCCGAAATCCAATCTATATCGAGGATTATATCAAATTAAATCATGGTTATGATGATGAGATCAGTAGATAAAGAACATTTATATTCCCTAATGGGGATTGATTCACAAAATATTATTGAAATGATACTTCAATAAATAGTTTTGACTGACAACTCCCTTGTTAAGTAAAACTGGAAATATCTAATTTTCATAGAAAACTGGGAAGATATAAAGCAATACGATGATCCAGAATCAAATAAAGAATTGGATAAACTTGAATAAACCATTAAATTACCTTCCACTACGTCTTGTGGAGCTTCAAACTCAGTAGTAGTGATAGCATATACTCGGCCTCGATCCCTTGGACTTTTCTGAGGTAAGTTCAAATGACACTTAGTACATTTATTCACATAATTCCCCCTTGCTATACAATTTTTGAATTCAACATCGACAACCACTTTCTTCCCCTTGTAATCACGAGCTTGGTAGCCTTTTTCACCACACTTGTAATAGACTCCCATTCCCTTCAGTCAAGTACCAGGGTGTTTCTTCCCACATTTACTATAGTATGGATATTCAACATTTCCCTTCATCCCCTTATTTCCATTTCTATAGTGTTCAGTAGATCTCTTCTTCTCTTTCTTTGCTTTAAAGTCGTAAGACTTAGAGAATTATTTTTCTACCTAAATAACACATGAGACAATATCTTCATACAATGAGAAGGATTTTGAGAATAATGCTCGAAAGAGAAATGGTTTTAACCCATCAAAGAAATGATCAATCTTACTTCTTGGGTAATGTATATAATCTTCAGAATGCCTCTCTAACATTGTAAAGTTAGCTTCATACTTTGCGACATTCTGATCCTCCTTTTGCCTCAGATTCAGAAATTGTCTTTCCATATCTGCTCAATGTTCATGAGGAACGTATTTTACTAATAAAATCTCATTAAACACCCTCTATTCCATATTTGATACTTCATCATGTTCCTTTTTTTGAATCAATGATCACCATTGATCAGCAACACTAGTGAGGCGGTAAACTACCACGAAAACCTTTTCCCTTTCACTACTCCCCAATGCATGGAATATTTTTCTAAGGAATTTATCCATTTCTCAGCTACTAATGGATTTTTACTCCCATTTAATGTTGGTGGCTTTTGCCTCATGAGATGATCTAACATTGATCCTCCACGCTGTGGATCAGGGTGGTTCATACGGGTAAGGTTATTATTCATAACTTAATTGAGTTTTCCCAGTATGGTGATAAGCTGATCAGCACCAGTTGTATCACCAGTGTCACGACCCGCCCTCGGGGCCTGTGCCGTGACTACCCCAAGCCCGCCTTCCATAGGCCAGGGGCTGGCGACTAGCACCAAGGCATAAATCCCAACAAAAAGGGAAGGCATTGCCTTTGAAAAGTAAACAACCACCATAGAGTAAGCAAGAGGAATAGTAAACACTAAGTAAAAACAGAGTACAACTGAAGTACGGAAAAGTAAATGGGCCAGTATACAAACCCAAACTGAAAGTAAAGTACAACTCAAAAGGGAAAACAGCAACTGTAAAGTAAAAGCCGCTACACCGAGCTGTCCATTGGAAATCCCACCTGAAGGGTGGGTACAGATAGCTCCACTGCTCCTCGGGTCCCACCGTCCGCTCCGAACACGTCCCGACCAGTGGTCCACCTCCAGGTACCGTCCTGCTCTGCAAGCCTCAGCCAAGATCAACGCTGTCCATCGTCTTCAACCAACACAACGTAGTGCGGGCATAGCCCGTGCAGGGGTGAGTATAAGCTACTCAGTAGGGACCCCGAGACCCCTGAAGGTCTCCCAAAATCCACAAAGGATAAACCACAAAGGTGAGATACAAACACGAAGTAACAACCGACACTGCTTAGGTATATTCCCATACATATACCTAAGTCATCAATTCCAATACGCTCCAACCTCCGAGCCCAAGCACAACTCTGTCCACACAGGAAAGTATACGTATTCCACACAGGAAACCAAAACGAAATCCACACAGGATAGCACAACACAATCCACACAGGAAAGAAACAGGATTCAGCTCACACAGGTATACTTATTCGAAAGACGATAAAGATGATCTCTGATCCATCAAAGTCGTCGGACCCACGAAGGATCGATAGGTAACTAACCCCCGCAAAGACCCACACAGGATTAGGCCCACACAGGACCTGTAGGCACTGGTTCACACAGGACCGCTGAGCGCAAGGACCCACACAGGATCAGACCCACACAGGATCGGGCCCACACAGGACCTGTAGCACTGATCCACGTAGGATCGCTGAGTGCTGTAGTCGTCATCGAATCCACCAAGGATCTCTGTACCGTCGTCGTCGTAGTCACAGTAGCAGTAGTAGTAGCAGTAGCAGTCACAGTCGGAGCCAGCACTAGGGTTCCCGCACACAGCAAGCTCGTTCGGGAGGGTCCGCTCCACGAGCCAAGAGGCTGATACATCAACTGTCACAAAGTCCAGAGTTGATGTATCCAAAAGTTCCATATCGTCAACAGGAACTCAACGCAACAGACGGCACGTCGATCGGACGCCCGGTCTGAGAGTTGTTGGCTTTTTCGTCCCAGGGGCCCGGTTGGTTTTTAAGACAAAACCAACCCGACCATACTCCACCTGCGTCCAAACCTCGGGCGGAGTATGCCAAAAGATCTGTCTCACTAAGAGGAACACAACAAAGCTGACGACACATCAATCGGACGTCCGTAGCTCAAGATATGAGCGTTTCCGCTCCGAGGGCCCGGTTGGTTTCGTGTACGAACCAACCCGGCCGAACTCAAAGTATTCCGAAACTTTGAGTGCGATATACCGAATCGACCGTCTCGATCCAAGGATCGCATCGCCGCTGACGGTTCGTCAATCGGAGGTCCGTAGCTCAAGTTATGGGCAAAAGACCGAAATCGATTCGAAAACGGGGGGGTCCGGGTCCGGACCGACCCCCCCTGGGTCGGCCCGAAACGGGTCGACCCGCCCCGGGTCCGACCCGGCCCGGCCGGCGGCTGCGCGGCCTGGGCGCTGGTCGGGTGCCACGCGCGGGGGGCAAGGCCCCCGCCTCTTCTCTCTGGCGGCGCGGCTGAAGCCGCGCCTTTGAGAAACTGGCCCCCCATGTGGGGGCCTGCTTTGAGAAAACGGGGGGGCGCTGCCCCCCCTTTATGATACCAGCCCCCCCTCACGTGGGGGGCCTACTTTGAGGAAAAACGGGGGGGCGCTGCCCCCCCACCCTTGGTGTAACTGCGGCCCCCCTTTATGGGGGGGGGGCGGTTTTGGCCAGCCGGGGGAATTATTTCCCCCGATTTGTCTCCCTTCCGGCCGGCCCGACATGGCCGGCAGGTCCTTCATCAATGGGACCGGTAAGGCTGGTCCCCTTTCCGGATTCCGACACCAGCGGCCTGGCTAGCCGCCGGTCTTCCCGTTCCGCCGCGGCCCGGAACCGGCCGCGGCCTTCGTCGTCTGGCGTGGTGCGACGGCACCGCGCCCCTCCGCTGCGGCCCCGCTCCGACCGCGGCGCCTTTGGTTTCCTTCGACGCGGCGCGAAGGCGTCGCGTTCATGATAAAATCTTTCCACGGCGTGGCGCGACGGTGCCGCGTAATATTTTTTGTGTGATTTCCGCATGGTGCGACGGCACCAGGCCTTCTCGTTCATCCACAAGTAGATAATAATAATCAAGAACAAAGGAGGGGGAATTCGGCCGTGTTTGTGCGGTCCGACCCCCCTCTCGTTAGATGATAACCCTTAAATATTTATCCACAAGATTGTCATACTAGAACCAAGTACGAGAGTAAATAAATAATCAACAACAACCCCTACCTCAGTTTCAAGAATGAAGATTGTCAACAACCCGCGGAAGACACATCGCGGTGGTCGGCATCACGAAAGAAGGACGTCGATGTCATGAAGCGAGGATTCGAAGTTCTTTGACGAAAGTTTCGTCACGGGAAATCGTCGTGTAAGAGATGACGCGGAAGAAGTACATCGTCGGTGTCGTGGGTAAGGCGTCGCGGAAGACGATTCCCGAGAACGTGGCGTTCTTCGTCGATCTTCGAAGGTTCTTCGCGTTCTTCGTCAAAGCTTGAAGAAGAAGAAGAAGAAGAAGGCTTCAAAATCTCTCAAGGAGGCTAGAGAATTCTAACCAAATAAAATAAGCTAAGGGCTTATTTTATTTACTCAACCAAACCATTTGAAATTCAAAGGTTTGAAATTAAACAACTCAACCCATTTAATAACCTAAGTTGTCAAACATTAATTAAAGGGAGTTATGGGGGTGTTTTGAGAGAAGATGAGGAGTTGGGATTCGTGTGGGCCCCACCACACTTAATCCTCCCAAGGTAGGTTAAGTGGATGTGGGTCCCACCTTTAACTCCCTTTGGGAGAAGTTAACCAACAAAAATAAAAATAAAAAGTGTTTCCACATTTTTATTTAACTTCTTATAATTTCTCCCAAAAACTAACTTTCGTCCTGCATAAAACGCAACCTCGGAAAAGGTCTCCTTAAGCGAATATTGGCGCTGCGAGTTCATCGGTGCCCTCAGAATTTGATTCTGGGCACCGGTTCAAAATTTATAAATTCTCGCTCGTTCGTTCACTGAACGTACCCGAGCCAAACTTCGGAAAATGATTCTGGGCACTCCGGGCCTCGGAATCAGGTGCCGTCAGAAATCGCGTTCTTGTAAAATTCCAAAGAAAATTAAGAAAAAAATTTCCCTTGAATTTTACGGGTCTTTACATTACTCCCACCTCAGGGCTTTACGTCCCCGTAAAGATACATAAAAAACTATGGAAACAAATGAGGGTATTGAGCACGCATCTGAGCCTCCCGCTCCCAAGTGCTCTCCTGGAGATTTCCATGCTGCCGTCTGATGCGCACTAGAGGTATTGATCATCCACGTAGGACCCGCTCCTGTCGATCCTCGATCTCCACCGGAATCTCCGTAAAAGTCGACCCATCGTCAACGTCAAGCTCCCCATGGTCAATGATGTGCGTCGGGTCGTGCACATATCTCCTCAGCTGAGATACATGGAAGACGTCGTGCACCCGGTGCAACTGAGGTGGTAGAGCCAGGCGATAAGCCACCTCGCCAATCCTGCTGAGGATCTGGAAGGGTCCGATGAAGCGCGGAGATAACTTTCCGCCTCGGCCAATTCTCCGAATACCACGTCGAGGTGAGACCCGCAAGAAGACGTGGTCACCATCCTCGAACTCCAGTGGCCTCCGCCTCCTGTCAGCGTATGCATTCTTCTGGCTCTGAGCTGTCCTCATCCGCTCCTGGATGACCTGGACCTTCTCTGTCGTGGCCTGGACCATCTCTGGTCCCACAAGTGCTGACTCCCCTGGGTCTGTCCAGCACAAAGGAGATCTACAAGGTCGGCCGTACAACGCCTCGTACGGTTCCATCCCGATGGTGGAGTGGTAGATGTTGTTGTACGCAAACTCCACCAAGGGTAGGTGGTCCTCCCAGTTACGACCAAAGTCGAGGACACATGCGCGGAGCATGTCCTCGAGAGTCTGAATGGTCCTCTCCATCTGACCATCCATCTGAGGGTGAAAGGCTGTGCTCAGACGTAGCTGTGTCCCGAACGCCTCCTGTAACCCCTTCCAAAGCCGGGAAGTAAAGCGAGAATCTCGATCGGAGATGATAGATGATGGCACACCGTGGAGCCGTACAATCTCCTGAACGTAGAGACGTCCCAAGCTCTCCATTGAGCCCTTCTCTCTGATGGGTAAGAAGTGTGCCGACTTGGTGAGTCGGTCAACAATCACCCAGATGGAGTCGTGACCTCTGGAAGTGCTTGGAAGTCTAGTCACGAAGTCCATAGATATGCCTTCTCACTTCTACTCCGGGACCTCCAAGGGTTGTACCAAGCCTGCTGGGACCTGATGCTCAGCCTTCACCTGCTGGCAGGTGAGGCATCGAGAAATGAACTCTGCTACATCCTTCCTCATGCCCGGCCACCAGTGCTATAGTCTGAGATCCTGGTACATCTTTGCCATTCCTGGATGTACCGCCAAAAGAGAAGTATAAACTCTCTCTCATCACCTCCTCTCGCAAAGTGACTAGTACCATGGTACGTCCTCTGAAAAGGATGTCGTGCTCTTCTCCAAGGGAGAAACCATCAGGTGCCTGTCTCGAGGATATCTGTGCATGCCGTGTCTCACAGTCAGCGTCCTCACGTTGTGCCTCTCTAACCCACTGCAGTAGTGGAGGGGTGACTGTGAGAGACTGGAGGAAGGTTTCTCCATCTCTATCCACGAAGGATATCTGCAAAGAGGCTAGCTGCTCCGTCGCCTCCTCAAGTAGTTGAATGCCCGTCCTCCTGCTGAGGGAATCGGCTACCACGTTCCCCTTCCTAGGAGTATAGACTATCTCAAATTCATAGTCCTGGAGGAACTCGAGCCATCGCCACTGTATCAGGTTCAAGTACTTCTGCGAGAAGATATACATGAGACTCTGATGATCAGAAAAGACTGTAAAGCGCTCGCCCATCAAATAGTGCCGCCATGTCTTCAGAGCGAAGAGCACCGCTGCCAACTCCAGGTCATGGGTAGCATAGTTCTGCTCATGCGGCCTCAACTGTCGTGATCCATAGGTGATCACTGCCCGCTCCTGCATTAGGACGCAACCAAGTCCGGTCCCTGATGCATCGCAGTAGACTACGTACCCTACTCCCTCCTCAGGCAACCTCAAGATAGGTGCGCTAGTCAATCTCTGTCTCAGCTCCTGGAAGCTTTGCTGACAACTATCTGACCACACGAAAGGTTTCCCCTTCCTCCTTAACCTTCGTCAAAGCTGTGAGTGGTTCCGCAACTCTAGATAAGTCTGGCATGAATCTCCGATAGTATCCAGCTAGTCCCAAGAAACTCTGAACCTCTGCCATGCTCTTGGGTGGCTCCCAAGCTAGCACTGCCTCGATCTTCGCGGGATCTACTGCAAATCCCGCCTCAGAGATGACGTGTCCCAAGAAGTGGACCTCACGTATCCAGAACTGGCACTTCGAGAGCTTACCATTAAGCTGGTGCTCTCGGAGTGTGTCTAGTACAACTCGCAAGTGGTATGTGTGCTACTCCTTAGTCGTAGAGTAAATCAGTATGTCGTCGATGAAGACCACGAAAAACCGATCGAGGTATGGCTGAAAGATCCTATTCATGAGGGCCATGAACACTACTGGAGCATTGGTTATGCCGAAAGGCATAACCAAGAACTCATAGTGGCCATACCGACATCTGAAGGTTGTCTTCTGCACGTCCTCGTCTATGACTCTGAGCTGATGATAGCCTGACCTGAGGTCTATCTTCGAGAACCACCGTGCTCCCTTGAGCTGATCAAAGAGGTCATCAATCCTCGGTAGCGGATACTTGTTCCTCACCGTCACCTTGTTCAGGCGACGATAGTCAACACAAAGTCGCAAGCTCCCGTCCGCCTTCTTGGCAAACAATATCGGGGAAGCCCAGGGTGAAACACTGGGTCGGATGAACCCCTTGCCCTGCAAGTCCTCCAACTGTACCCGTAGCTCTCGAAGCTCGGCGGGGGCCATCCGATATGCTGGAGTCGATATCGGGGCTGTCCTGGGGTACAAGTCAATATAAAAGTCTACCTCTCTGCGAGGAGGTAGCCCTGGAACACCGTCGGGAAAAACATCCGCAAACTGATCCACCACTGCAGGAAAACCAGGACTCCGCACGTCAACTGCTCCAAGGATGAGGCTAGCCAACTGATGAGTGATGGGTTGTCCTTTCCTCCGCGGAAGTACATCATGTGCTGCAAAGGCTCCCTTCTCGCCGGTGAAGGTGAACCTGCTCCCGTCAGTGCGTACACATCGCACCTTGCGCCTAAAACAATCAATATGTGCATGGACCGTAGATATCCAATCCATGCCCAAGATGACGTCGTAAGGCCTCGACGCTACTACAAGAAGATCCCAGCCAAAGCTCTCGCCTCCTAGAGTAATCTCGCACTGCCGGCACCAGTGCGTAATCGTCGAGTCTTCTCCCGTAGGAGTCTCTAGCCATAAGGATAGAGCCAACGGCTCTGTCGGAATCTCCGAGCTCCGAACAAGGGCAGCGGCTATGAAAGAGTGACTCGCTTCTGTGTCTATAAGTACTGCGGCAAGGGTGGAATAGACACAGATAGTACCTCGAATCATCTCGGGTGCGCCGTGGTCGTAGGCCTCTACTGCCTGGAGCTGTGTCTGTCTCTGCCCGCCAGCTCCCTGTGGTCGGGGTGGACCTCCTGGTGGTGGTGGTGGTGGCAGAGCCCCCAAAGCGTCGCCCACCACCTACTGCTCGGCCAGCTCCTCTGCCTCGTCCGCCTCCTCCCTGCGGACCACCACAGTCGACCCTCTGCCTCTGCCTCGGTGGTCCCTCAACCGTCTGCTGCTCCTCGGCACGGCGGGTCGGGCAGTCACGAGCCATGTGGCCCTGCCCGCCGCACGAGTAGTACTGCCTCCCTCTCGAAAGACTGGCTCCTCGCTGTGTGCCCCGCACTGCTGAGCCAGTGTCCTGAGGTCGTCTGCCTGAAGGTCTAGTCTGCCTAGACCCCTGAGTCATCCATCGACTGCCTGCTGCAGATGACTCTGCCACGTGCCGCCCTGCGGTGGGTCTCGGCGCTGGTGTAGACTCAGCAAGGAAACTCTCGATCAAAAGGGCTCGCTCCAGTACTCCTGTCTGAGTCGGTATGCTGAGGGAGATCAGCAATGCCCTGATCTCGTGTCTCAAACCCTGATCGAAGGTCCGGGCCCGGAAGAATGGGTCCCATACCATGTCAGTCGAGTAGCACGAGAGATCGGTAAATCTCGCTGAGTAATGTGCGACCGTCAAGCTGCCCTGCCGCAGCTGGAGAAGCTCCTGGATACGCACCGCACGAAGGGTGGCTGGGACGAACTCCGAGCGGAAGATGCTCTCAAATTCTGTCCAAAGAAGAGATTCCTCATCGTGCACCTGGAGCATCAAGCTCCACCATCGTCCTGCTGTTGCGTGTAGTAGGCTCGCAGCGAGGATCACCATGAGGTCTGCTGGTGTCCTCACTAGCCTAAACACACGTACCACTGCCTCCAGTCAGTCCTCGGCTGCCTGGGGATCCGTCTCCCCACGAAACCCGGGTGGTCGCTGGCGCTGAAACTCATGCAGTGCGCTGAGGCGACGTGCATCGTCAGCGGCTGGTGCTGGAAATATCGGTAGCTCGGCGGGTAGAGCTACTGCCGGTGCCACTGCTGACAAAGGGCCATGCACCGAGGCCTCGTAGCTCAGTGGGCTGTCGTCACACTCGACTCTCGGAACCCTAGCTGGCTGCCGTCGTGGGGCCATCCTGAAAAGGAAACAGGTGCACCACGGTCAGAACAGTATACCTGGTGAGCTGATATAAAGTAATCACAAAGAAAACTTTAAAACACACACGCAATCAATGTTTTCATGCATTAAGTCGGAAATCAGAAGTCAGGGTCCTGGTGTACGGATACGCCGGCCGCCGCACCAACACTGGACTCCCTGGACTGATAACCACACTCAATATGCTAAACATTATTTCTTCACATAGAAAAGATCAGAGTTCACGGTAGAACTGAACTCCTCTGATACCAATTTGTCACGACCCGCCCTCGGGGCCCGTGTCGTGACTACCCCAAGCCTGCCTTCTATAGGCCAGGGGCTGGCGACTAGCACCAAGGCGTAAATCCCAACAAAAGGGAAGACATTGCCTTTGAGAAGTAAACAACCACCACAGAGTAAGAAAGCAGAATAGTAAACACTAAGTAATAACAGAGTACAAATGAAGTGCGGAAAAGTAAATGGGCCAGTATACAAACCCAAACTGATAGTAAAGTACAACTCGAAAGGGAAAACAACAACTGTGAAGTAAAAGCCGCTACACCGAGCTGTCCACTGGAAATCCCACCTGAAGGGTGGGTATAGATAGCTCCACTGCTCCTTGGGTCCCGCTGTTCGCTCCGAACACGTCCTGCCCAGTGGTCCACCTCCAGGTACCGTCCTGCTCTGCAAGCCTCAGCCAAGATCAACGTTGTCCGTCGTCTGCAACCAACACAACGTAGTGCGGGCATAGCCCGTGCAGGGGTGAGTATAAGCTACTCAGTAGGGACCCCGAGACCCCTGAAGGTCTCCCAAAATCCACAAAGGATAAACCACAAAGGTGAGATACAAACACGAAGTAACAACCGACACTGCTTAGGTATATGCCCATACATATACCTAAGTCATCAATTCCAATACTCTCCAACCTCCGAGCCCATGTACAACTCAGTCCACACAGGAAAGTATACGTATTCCACACAGGAAAGCAAAACGAAATCCACACAGGATAGCACAACACAATCCACACAGGAAAGCAACAGGATTCAGCTCACACAGGTATACTTATTCGAAAGACGATAAAGATGATCTCTGATCCATCAAAGTCGTCGGACCCACGAAGGATCGATAGGTAACTAACCCCCGCAAAGACCCACACAGGATCGGGCCCACACAGGACCTGTAGGCGCTGGTTCACACAGGACCGCTGAGCGCAAGGACCCACACAGGATCGGGCCCACACAGGACTTGTAGCACTGATCCACGTAGGATCGCTGAATGTTGTAGTCGTCGTCGAATCCACCAAGGATCTTTGTACTGTCGTCGTCGCAGTCACAATAGCAGTAGCAGTAGCAGTAGCAGTCACAGTCGCAGCCAGCACTAGGGTTCCCGCACACAGCAAGCTCGTTCGGGAGGGTCCGCTCCACGAGCCGAGAGGCTGATACATCAATTGTCACAAAGTCCAGAGTTGATGTATCCAAAAGTTCCGTATCGTCAATAGGAACTCAACGCAACAGACGACAAGTCGATCGGACGCTCGGTCTGAGAGTTATTGGCCTTTTCGTCCCAGGGGTCCGGTTGGTTTTTAAGGAAAAACCAACCTGACCGTACTCCACCTGTGTCCAAACCTCGGGCGGAGTATTCCAAAAGATCCGTCTCACTAAGAGGAACACAACAAAGCTGAAGGCACGTCAATCGGACGTTCGTAGCTCAAGATATGAGTGTTTCCGCTCTGAGGGCCCGGTTGGTTTCGTGTACGAACCAACCCGGCCGAACTCAAAGTATTCTGAAACTTTGAGTGCGATATACCGAATCGACCGACTCGATCCAAGGATCGCATCGCCGCTGACGGTTCGTCAATCGGAGGTCTGTAGCTCAAGTTATGGGGAAAAGACCGAAATCGATTCGAAAATGGGGGGTCCGGGTCCGGACCGACCCAGCCCGACCCCCCCTGGGTCGGCCCGAACCGGGTCGACCTGAGCCGGGTCCGACCCGGCCCGGTCGGCGGCGCGGCCTGGGCGCCGCTCGGGTGCCATGCGCGGGGGGCAAGGCCCCCGCCTCTTCTCTCTGGCGGCGCGGCTGAAGCCGCGCCTTTGAGAAACCGGCCCCCACGTGGGGGCCTGCTTTGAGAAAACGGGGGGGGGTGCTGCCCCCCCCCCTCCCCCCCCCTTGGTGTAACCGCGGCCCCCCCTTTATGGGGGGCCGGTTTTGGCCAGCCGGGGGAATTATTTCCCCCGGTTTGTCTCCCTTCCGGCCGGCCCGACATGCCCGACCGGTCCTTCCTCAACGGGACCGGCAAGGCCGGTCCCCTTTCCGGCTTCCGACACCGGCGGCCCGGCTAGCCGCCGGTCTTCCCGTTCCGCCACGGCCCGGAACCGGCCGCGGCCTTCATCGTCCAGCGCGGTGCGACGGCACCGCGCCCCTCCTCCGCGGCCCCGCTCCGACCGCGGCGCCTATGGTTTCCTTCGACGCGGCGCGACGGCGTCGCGTTCATGATAAAATCATTCCATGGCGTGGCACGACGACGCCGCGCAATATATGTCGTGTGATTTCTGCATGGTGCGACGGCACCACGCCTTCTCGTTCCTCCACAAGAAGATAATAGTAATCAAGAACAAAGGAGGGGGAATTCGGCCGTGTTTGTGCGGTCCGACCCCCCTCTCGTTTGATGATATCCCTTAAATATTTATCCACAAGATTGTCATACTAGAACCAAGTACGAGAGTAAATAAATAATCAACAACAACCCCTACCTCGGTTTCAAGAACGAAGATTGTCAACGACCCGCGGAAGACACGTCGCGGTGGTCGGCGTCACGGAAGAAGGACGTCGATGTCGTGAAGCGAGGATTCGAAGTTCTTTGACGAAGATTTCATCGCGGGAAATCGTCGCGGAAGAGATGACGCGGAAGAAGTACGTCGTCGGTGTCGCGGGTAAGGCGTCGCGGACGACGATTCCCGAGAACATGCCGTTCTTCGTTGATGTTCGAAGGTTCTTCGCGTTCTTCGTCAAAGCTTGAAGAAGAAGAAGAAGAAGAAGGCTTCAAAATCTCTCAAGGAGGCTAGATAATTCTAACCAAATAAAATAAGCTAAGGGCTTATTTTATTTACTCAACCAAACCATTTGAAATTCAAAGGTTTGAAATTAAACAACTCAACCCATTTAATAACCTAAGTTGTCAAACATTAATGTTATAGGGGATTTTTGAGAGAAGATGACGAGTTGGGGTTCGTGTGGGCCCCACCACACTTAATCCTCCAAAGTGAGGTTAAGTGGATGTGGGTCCCACCTTTAACTCCCTTTGGGAGAATTTAACCAACAAAAATAAAAATAAAAAGTGTTTCCACATTTTTATTTAACTTCTTATAATTTCTCCCAAAAACTAACTTTCGTCCTACCTAAAACGCAACCTCAGAAAAGGTCTCCTTAAGAGAATATCGACACTTCGAGTTCATCGGTGCCCTCGGAATTTGATTCCGGGCACCGGTTCAAAAGTTAGAAATTCCCGCTCATTCGTTCACTGAACGTACCCGAGCCAAACTTCGGAAAATGATTCCGGGCACTCCGGGCCTCGGAATCAGGTGCCGTCAGAAATCGCATTCTTGTAATATTCCAAAGAAAGTTAAGAAAAAAATTTCCCTTGAATTTTACGGGTCTTTACAACCAGCTCCACTATAATTATCTTGAGCAGAAGGGAAATCCCTACATGAAGTGTGTGCATTGATACAGTTTCCATTCCTTCCACTGGGCACCATTTCTCAACAATGGCATAAACTAGATTAGTTTATGAATTGAAATACATAATTCCAAACTTTTAAAACACTTAACATAAATTGAACAGTTTATGGATATAATCCATAATCATAAAAAAAAATTTCTTTTAGGACGTATATACTCATAAACCCTTCATAATGGTTGTTAAAGAAAATGAGAATTATCCTAAGCATATCCCCCGGGAGTGTCGTAACCAAGAGTGCAGCAAGACCCGTTGTCGTGCACCAATTCTCATTCGAGTCAAGATCAAAGTGGTGTTTTTGGGTTTTACCCCTAGGTACATCTATGCCAGAGCTGCCTCTACTTACTTGTATCCATACAGGGATGTATTTCTTGGCAAACTCACAAAATCTCTACAGTACCAAAATCCTAGGAAGTTCTTCTGTACTAATTCTCAAAGTCTATCTTAGGGTTATGTGATATAATTAGAGTTTATCTAAATCAAGTTTCCAAGGTTTGCACTAGACGTCCTATGATACCAACTGTAATACCCCGACACCAGAATCCTAGAGTTGGTGAATTATTATGTATCATTGGCATGATCACAAAAGATTAAGTCTTGAAAGACCGATTAGTTTAGTATCCTTGGAAGTACTAGATAAATTCATAAGGTTTACATTACATCATAAAATGGAAAACGACAAAAAAATTGTCTCCATAGACAACACTGAGATCCCGTAGACTATCCATGCAGGTCAGTCATAATATACTTCTTCGCATCCTGGAAAAAATAAAACATCGAAAGGGGTGAGCTCAGATGCTCAGTAAGGATAACAACATAGAGAAAAATTTCAAAAATAATAATAAAAATTTAAGGAAATGTATAAGACTAAAACAAAAGCCTTTTAAACATGAACTTTAAAATAATATGGCAAAGATAGAATCAAATAATTCTATTTACTTATTCACATGGATATTATACTAGTCGAATAATCACATGCAATATCAGTAGCCACTTTCATAATGATGGAATTCATAATGCCAGACTTTCATAACCACATAGTCAAGGTCTTATTCCAAGACTACAAATAATATTTTTTCAAGTAAATGTTCCAAGAGTCTAGTTATTCCCATGAGACCTACCGATGCATCGAGGAGCTACATAGGGCTTCACCCGTCACTTACTAAGTCCAATGCATTCCTCTATGAAAAAGTTTAAACATAACATAAACATTCGTATTAATACTAGAATAAAAAATGTCAATACTTTATCCATAAATTATGAATGGTGTAAAAATAACACATCCATAATCAAACATATTACAAAACCTTCAATACAATATGGAAGTTTTGTATCATAATAAATCAACTTCAAATAAGCTTAAAATTCATCAATGGATTTTGACATAGATGAAATCAAAAACTTTTTTAGAGAAATATCTCTTTCTATTTTGAAATCATTTAAGAAAACATTTATTTTGAAAATATTATTATAATCTTGTAAGGGAAGCTTTGACGATGTTATAATGGTGGAAAATATCCACACCTGCCGTATAAGTTAAAAAAACCATTCTTACCTTAATTTTGTCGAAAAGGTCTTAAGGTACCTTGTTTGGAAAAGGACAGAAAGATTCCTTTCAAACCACTTTATGAAAAGTAAAACAAGGGTATAAATGTATTTAAACAATAGTTTAGTAAATAGTATAAATGTTTTGGAATACATTTTTACAAAACATGGAAGTGGATGATAAAGAGGTCCTAGTAGATACTTACGTAAAAACAATCTCTGATAATAAAGAGATTGTGAAATTAACCCTTACCTTATACTATTCCTTGGTCGAGGGTAGGTTAACCTCCTCGATAATGGTGAAATCATTTTCATTAAATTATACAAGAACTATATACATTAAAATTATATCATATATGATCTTCTAATATTGCTTTGTTAATGATATTTCAGTAGTATCATTGTTTCGGGTGTTAAGTGATTTTTTTTCCTTTATATGCTTTGTTATGTAAGTAATTTTTGATTTGGATAGGATGTAACTTATTAATATTCAGAATTATATTTAGTCATTAAACATTATTTTTAATCATCTAATGAAAATTAGTCTTGAATTGATACGATGGGGAATGAATCTCATTGCGTTCGTGGAGACGGTAATCCGTACGTACGCACGAGCGACAATATCATTCATTTGATATTAAAATAATATATAATTTGATATTATATCATATATAAAGAATTATTATCATGTTATATTTATTATTTTCATCAATTACACATAATTTTTATTCCCATCCAAATAATAATTTTTTGAATAATAATTTCACCACGATGTGGAGACGGTCAGTCGTACGTACGCATTTATGGTGACATGTCATTCACAGGATGGATTGAATAATGAATATGGTTGTACCATATTTATAATAACATCACATTATATGTAAGACACTGGAGTTATTATTTTATAATTGAAACACCAAAGAAATAGTAAGTGGAAGAAGAAAGGAACATGAAAGAGGTGATGAAATATTTACCTCTTCTTCAGGTTCTTCCTTTTGATTTGATCAAAACGGCACCTTATGTTGGCCTTAAGTCTAAAGGAAGGCCACTAGGATTAATGGAGGACATTTGAGAGGATATTTGGGAAGGTTTTTCCCAATCCAAATGGCTTTGATGGTGTGAATTAGAGAGATGGGGGAGTGCCCTTTTATAAGAGGGGTGAGGGGCACCTTAGAAAAATCTAGAAATATTATTTTATAATAAAATCGTTTTCGGTTTATAATGGCTCAAAAATGAATTATTTAAAGGAGAAGCTGGGTATGGATCAAAATACACTCAACCAATAGTTTTTAGACAGGTTTTGGTCACTATATTAACTTTATCTTTTAGATTTAACTCTTAGTTAAATAGTTTGACATTTACCATGTATCATTGTTTTTTATATTATATGGTTCAGAAACTTACTAAAAACTTCCAAGATAACCTCAAGTGGATCATTAATGACATATATGATATTATTTAAGAACTTTGTCCGAACCTTATATTTTTAGGAATAGAATATCAAATATTAATATAGTATTTGTTTTATAAACTCTTTTATGTAAATTTTGACACTATTTGGTATTTGGTTTTTTCTAAACTTATAAAAGCATTATTACATCGAAAATAATTAATCTAATCAACCCTACCATGTCATATTCACCTATAATATAATTAGAATTCATAAAAAGTATCAAATTACATTTATTTGGATATTTATAATATCAATTATTTTAATATTTCATTAATTAGGTAATTACTTCATCATCATTGTGTAACAAATAAATTAAATTATTTAATGTATAAAAGATATAAATAAAATACCATTATGTAGGAAATATTTTCATCTTTATAATAAATATTTATAGTCTAATTTATCTTATGTATAAACCTATATAAAAAATGTTTTAGTTATAAAACTTTGATTTTAACTCTTTTAACTCTTCTTTAAATAAAATAATAATAAGTGTCCTAATCTAATCCAAGTGGACCAAAGAGGTTAATATTTTATTCCTATGGTTATTTTGGTTCGAATTATACTTATCAAATAGAATTAGGACATGTTTTATGGTAATAATAATATCATTTTTACCCTTTATTACCCTATTTACTTTTAAACGTGGTAAGTAAAAGTAAAAAAGTTGCATTTCACCAAATATTATTGTCATATTATTGAACCACATTTTACATACTGATATCAACCTTGTCTCACGAATTTTTTAAATTCAACTCACTGAAGCGGTAAAATTATGTTTTATGTAAATTTCCAAAAGCTCCTAAGATGTGGGTAAATGACGGTAAAAAGTTCAATAAATTCTTTATATATCTAAAATTATTATAAACTAACTACAATGAATTACACTGAACTTATATAGGTATTATGTATCTATTTTGACCAAAAATAAATTTAAATAAAATAAATAATTATTTAAATAAAAATTTGGTTTTAAACTATAACACAGTGTTTTTCACTATTCATCAAAAATTGAACATTTTCAGAAAAATACCAAAAATTAACCCTAGGGTAATTTAGATATTCTAAATCTAATAATGGAGTCATTTCGAAATATAAAATTTATAAAATTTAAAAAAGTGGGTATTACTATTCATAATGACTAGTTTGATTGGTTGTGGTGTGTTAGAACTCGAAGTTGCGTACAACACGCGCTATTGTATTATTCAAAGAGAAGTGTACCGCAGAAGCTTGGGGTGTTACAGAAATTGTAGATAAAGTCTTCCTTCGAATATTACCATGGAAGAGAGTCATGCGGTTTAAAAATAAAGGGAAGTTAAGCCCATGGTACATTGGCCCCTTTGAGATCCTTTACCGCATAGGAGTTGTGGCCTATCGGATTGCACTTCCATAGAATATGGATCAAGTTCATGATGTGTTTCATGTGTCACTCCTGAGGAAGTACATACCTGATCCCTCACTTTTACTGAACTCAGAGGTGTTATATCTAGAATATGATCTCTCCGATAAGGAGCAGCCAGTATAGATTCTGAACCGGAGAGATAAGGTTCTACGCAACAAGACAACCCACCTTGTCAAAGTGTTCTGGAGGAACCATAAGTTTTAATAAGCTATATGGGAACCGGAGGAGGTGATGAAGGAAAAGTACCCTCACCTGTTTATGTAAAACGAAATTTCGAGGGAGAAATTTCATAAGAGGGAATAAAGTTATGACCTAATGTTTTTTAATAGAAATTACCTTCGTATATATATGTTCTAAAATCGCATGAAAACACAACATAATTAACTACAAAGTTCTAAGTGAACTTTAAACATAAGTTTGTAACTTCTTTGTTAGGAATTTTGAAGATCTAACTATCACAGTTGTGTTCGAGATGATTTTTGGAGTCTAATAAATCCAACATAATTTTTGGTGAATAGTAACATACCCTTATCAACAGTAGCCTATAATTACGAATATTAATATTACCCTTATGAATAGTAAATCATCCAAAATAAGAGTAACCTTTTCCATGAATAAATAAATAAAATTTAGGCATCTTAGAAAGTAACAATTTGACTATACTAAACGTTGTGGTATTTTTTATAAGCCATAAATAATTAATTATAATTAATTAATTAATTTAAAAGAAAATGAATATTTTTAAAAAGTGACCATAGATTAACATATCTTTGTCTTTTAGATTTATGATAATTTTATAAGACCTCAAGTAATTTTTGAAAGCATTATAAAATCAGTATTAATTTTAAAAACGGGGTTTTCAAGTATATTGTGATTTTAATTAAATATTAAATTAATAATATTTAGAAATATATTTTGGAAAAATGGACATAATTTTTGTATTATTAACATCTCAATATAGTTTTATTGAATTTTTGGTATTTTTCTGAAATACTTGAATTTTTGATGAATAGTGAAATACCATAATTTACAAAATAAGCTAAATAAGCTAATTATTGAGTCATGTATGATTTTCTACTGATATAACCCCACTTGGTTCTAGATAACATTATAAAATTAATATTATTCTTCATGGAAGTCTCAATATTCCTTTCCTTGTGGGTATATAATAAATTAATGAATTTTATATTGAGAAAACCCTTCTCCCCTCCACTATAAATACCACCCTTAACACCCTCTTTTCATCACACCTCTAAAACTTCAAGACTTTTCTAAACTCTGACCAAGCATATTCCCTATATCCTCCCCCACATCCAAGATCTTCCGGTATCATAAAAAGACCAATCATAGGCCCCTTATGGAGGATCTCAAGAGGAGGATTCAAGATGTAATTTCTCTCCCTCTTCTCCATTAATTCCCTTGCAATTTCAAGTTATTTTCTTATTCTCTCCCCAACAATCATTGTCCAAATGGTATGGTAACTCTAGTATCATACATATACTATAATTTTATGATACTAATGGGATATTATATCATCCAAATCCCTTTCTCCTCTTCTTTTTATTCTATAAAAGAAAAAGTTGTTTGTGAGGTGTTAATCTATCACCTTCAAGAACGACATGTTTTCTTTTTCCATTTCTACCTTATGATCTGGTCATGAAATCATTTTTACAGTTGAACCAGAATATTATATATATATAGATATATATATTATGTAATATTTTAATTTTTGTAACTAACTTATGTACATATTACTAAATTAGTAAACAAAACAAGTTCATTGTGGTTGAAAAACTACGCAAATTAACTCAAACGATCATCATTAAATTCCTATCTAATGATTAATCCACATGGTATATAACATAATTAATTAAAATATCATTCAAAATCATGTAATATAATTAAGAAAATTTAATATTAGTTCTATATTTTTACCCATGTTCTACCTGAACTTCTATTTATGAATACAAGTGAACCGCTCAAGAAACCCATAAAAATGAACACTCCTGAACATTGTTTTTAAACCCTATAACTCATCAAAAATACCATAATATAACATAATGACACCAAAATTAACCCTATTAATTTATAAAAGGTTATGTAATTTTTAATTAATGAATATAATGTCATTATATAGGACATTAAAGAGAAGCAACTGTAGTTTACAAGGTAAGAGGAAAGTCCCGAACCTAATTTTCTTTTTTCGGGCTATCCCTCTTTCACTCCATATTTGGTATTTTTACTCCATAAAAATAATTTTTTTTATCATTATATTACCTTTTATGGGATAAATATGTTTCCTACTAAAGTTTGTTTCATTCAAAAAAAATTCAAAAGAACTCGCCTTTTACTTCTCATTCAAGGTTGATGGTTCTTGTATCAAGTATGTTATTCTCTCTTTCTTTTGGGGAACCAAAAGTTTATGAATGTGTACTTATGAGATGAAACTCATTCCTTTAAATGGTTTTTTATGTTCATTATTGATATACTTTCTATGTGTCAATCATGATAATGATAATGTTTTTATGTGACAGATGTGCCCGGAATTATATAGCGCAATATGAATGTTTGAATGTGATGGGTGTGCCCGGAATTATACAGCACTTCAATGCATTTGGTAAAGTGATGAATCTCATGAGTAAATGTGAAATAATTTGTGTACAAGATTCTATCTTTGTTCACATGTTTTTTTTAGTTTACCATTAAGACATGTGGTTTCATTTTTATGCATTGCTACATTTCAAGTATTTTATTAATGATTCCACTCAAGTTAATGATCATTTAACTATGTTATTATTATGCTCACTCATTATTATATTATTCTTATATATCCTCTTAATAGGATTTTATCTTACCCCTTTTTATGTATATCCTTAGGTGACTACATTTACTAAGTAGATGTCAAGGTCCAATAAGAAGCTAAAGAAGAAGAAAAAAAAGTTTATGCTCAATGTTGTAATCGTTATATATGGTCCTAGTTTTCCCAAGACACTAAGCCGTTGAATCCTCTATGTGTAATACTATTATGTTGTTTATCTTTAAAATGATGTAATAGTAATTTAAGAAGAGGCTGGGTTGCTATAATACCTATCCTTAATTGATTTGAGACTTGAATGTATATAACCCACACTCCTTTATCCTATGATTAAATATGAGGAAATTTGCTCTTATGTTTTATGATCCATTTGGAACACAAATACATTTACATGATATGAATGTGATATGTGTGCCCAAAATTATATATCTTGTCAATGCATTGGGTAATTATTTTATCTATTAAGATACCATTTATGGTACATAATAGGTTATCCTAGGAAAACTATGTTATGATGTCTTGGTAGTTATCCTTGAATTATGTTTATGATGTCATGTTTTATGTTCTTCCGACATTCCAATGTTTCCTTGATGTTATAATCTTATATCAGGATTTTATCAAAAAATTTAGTATTATCACCCCTTTTATGTCACTTTGATATTCTTATAGACTAATATGTATTACTTTCATCATGTTATGATTTTATTATTCCCTTGTCGAGCTTTATATCTCACCATTTTCTTATGTACTTCCTTAGATAGTCCCATTCAGTACAAGGATATCAGCCGAATATGATGGAATGTTCTGGAGTTTTACACAATGGTATTGAACTCATGTTTTATGTTAATGTTATATATACAAAATTTACCTATAAAAGATAAGTGTTGTCAGAAAACAATTAATATATGGGTAATAAGGATTTGCAAATGAATGGTTTAATGTGAAATAAGATTATAACATCAAGGAAATAGTTAACATGAGGATATTAATTTAAAAAAAAAAATTAATATATGGGTAATAAGGATTTGAAAATGAATGGTTTTATGTGAAATAAATTTTAATAATTTTATTATACATATGAATAATTAACTGAAATTTATTTTATAGGGAGTTAAGGATTATTTGATAAAACAGAGGTTTCAGTTAAGAGATTCTCATCTCAATTTCTGTTTATTGATATATGTTCTATATTCATAAATTTTTTATTTTTTTGGTGTATATACATCCCCATGAATATAATTTATCATACATTACATGAAATTAAAGATATTGGCATATACTTCTTAGGTTGTTTCTTTTAAGGGAATTTAATGGAAATGTTTCCGAAGTCATAATGATTTCATTCTAATATAAAATGGAAATTAAGATTATCTATGACTAAATTTTTATTGGGGTAACATTAATGTTATTTATAACTAAAATCCAATTTATTTACCATCTAGTATTTTCTATGTTTTACATATATTCTTAAAATTTTACCCCTATTTAGTTCATAATTCAATGAAAGGATTATTATTAGTGGGGTTGACCCTCTCTATTGTCTTCAATTAATAATCTTTCCCCAATATGTCAAATATTTTATATAATTTTATGGACTTTATTATCCCTAATTATATTATGTCATATGTTAATTTTCTATCTACTTATAATTTCATTAAAAATTAAATGAATCTTTATTAACAAATACTATACTATTTTTTCAATCTATTTTCTTCAGTTTTATTTAAAAATACTCATTTAAATGTTTTCATGGTTTTCTATTTTTTTTAATTTTACATTTTTTATAAAACTATTGTTTTAAAAATTATTTTCTTTTAAGATAAATGTTCTAAAAATATTAATGTAATATCTTATAAATTTTCAGTGTAATTTTATATAGATTCAATAATGTGTTTTTAACCTATGTAAATATCCATTAACATTTCTTATGCTTCTTAGGGGTATTATCTAGGGGTACCATCCACCTTCTTGGTATGGGTGTCTTATGATCATCTTTCTTGGAAATTTTCATGAAAACCATTTTTTCTCATTGTTAAATTTTTATATGTTGGATTTATCAATATTTTCATTCGAAAACATAAGTATTTTTTTCATTAAGCGGCCTACGGGACCAAAATCATATATCCCTCCAATGTATTCAATAATTCTCAATAAATGTTAACATGAAAAAGAATTGGGGAGTTAACCAAATCTATTATGAAAATATTTACCCTATTTTTATTGAATTATGAGTGAATCTCATCAATAATGGGACTATATCAACTATCGTTATGGAATCTCAAGTGAACTGAATATTATATTTGACTATATATACTATTTGTATTGATTTTTGAGTGAACCCAATCCACTATTGTACTTTTTCTTTTATGTTTATGGAATTATGAGTGATCCCAATCCACTATGAGACTCTTTCAACTATGTGATAATGGTTTTAATAGTGATCCTTGACATATGAAATGATTTTTTTTATAATGAATATGTCACATTATTATTCCATTTACCTATGTTATGTGATATTCTTATATTAGTTTTCTATAAATTATCACAGTTTTCTCATGCACAGTTAAGAAGTTATGTTGAAATATAATTTCATTATTTATTCTTCATGACCCATGTTTTATTTGTTATTTTCTCCTTATGTTATGTTCATGTGTGTAGATTATGTTTTCATACCCATTTTTTCATCTGATACTAACAAATGATATTCAATTGAAATCTCGTTTGTGCACCCCATACCCAAAATCTATGATTTCCCCTTCTAATGTTTCTAGTTCCTAGGTAATTAAAAAGTGTATTATAAATGAAATTTCTATAAGGGTATCATTTTAGAAGACTATTTTGCGGAGATATTGAAAATTGTTTATAAAATACATTGGTTATGTATTTAGTATCCCAAGACACTAAACCAATTGTTTAAAGTGTTTAATTTATTGTGGGATATAATGAATATCCATGAAAATGGTGTAATATGTATAAATATTATGGTTATGATGCCTCAATTTATGTCGAAGAAGGGTTTAATTATTTTTTGGAAGTATTTTATGTATAATAATAGGATTAAACATAAAATAAACTATGTTGGACTAATAGTGATGTAGGATAATGAAAACATTTTATAGGTTTTAAGGAAGGTTGGTAATAGAGGGAATATTAGGATTTATTTTCCTTACTATATAATTTCTTACTCTGGTTATTATTACTTGATACCTAAACTAACATTTTTTTAATCAATTGATAAGACTAGGTGGAACAGATTAAAAAATGGGTGAAATGATAAAAGTAATGATTGGTCAAATGAGAAACTAGATGGGATGAGAGATACTGTTCAAAAACATATTATTATTCTTTGATACATATATTTAGTTATAATTAAAAAAACTAAACCATACTATTCTTTTAAACACACCAAATAATAAAAGAAATTGTGTTTCATGGATGCTCAGGTGATAGATAACATGGATGAAGAAGATTCAACTTTATTCTAGAAAAAATGTGTGAAGAATCGCCTAGGGGATTATCTCAAATGAGATAGAATTTAGTTTAAGTGTTATAAAGTAGGGAATTGATAAATTAACTTCTGAAAAAAATAGTTTAGATAAAAAAATATATGAAAATGATGTTCTTGCTAAGGTACCACTAATAAATCCATGTTTAAAATGTAATTAATTTATGAACTATGTAAAAAAATTACTGATACAAGGTTTAATAATGAAAATAAACATTAGTAACTTATTAATCCAAGGTATAAAGGGAAGTATTATACATTCACAACTACTGAATTGAGTAACAAAAATGTTGTGGTTAATGGTATACTCATCATCCACTCATGATCTATAAATGTTTGATTTCATTCTAGTTTTACCCAATTCTTTATATCAAGAATGTTTTCTAAGATCACTAAATCAACACCTTAATGATTAGATTATGAATTATTGATTAAAACTCGTGGTGTAATGATGATTTCATCCCAATACTATTATTCAACTATAATATAATTTTGTGTGAATGTTCATCCAGTAAATTTTATCACTATCACATTAAAAAAACATTATGTGATATTGGGAATGGATTTCCTCGTTATACATTGAGCCTATATTAATTTGTAGGAAATAAAAGTCACATTTCAAATCCGAAATCATATTATGAATGTCTATAGTGAAAGTTTTACAATGAACTCCTTACAGGAATTACTTACCATATATATTTATTAATACTTAATATTTTTTAATATTTATCTCAAATTGTTAGTGTTAAATATAGAATTAAAAATATTTCAATTGGGAATATATACATTGATCCCCCCCCAAGGAGTTCTTAGTCATCTTCAAATTATATGGTTGAGTTTTCCATAGAACAGAGGGTATTATGCCTATATCGAAGACTCGTTATAGAATGGACTAGATTGAATTAGAATAATTCATAAAGAAACTCCATGAACATATAGATAAGGTTTTTATTTTCCCACGTGATTCACCATGGGGTGAACCATTAATCTTTTTTAAGAAACAATTTGGATCAATGTATCTCTACATTGATTATTGAGAAGTTAACTTGATCATAATAAAGAATAAGTATCTTTTACCCAATATTTATTAATTTTTTATCGGCTTCTTGGGGATCAATACTTTTGAAAAATTGAAATTTGATCTATATTTCTTCATTTAAGTGTTAAAAGATATAATTTACCCAATACAACATTTCATATAAGATATGTACAACATGAATTTATAGTGGATCCATTTGGAATTAATTCTTATGTTATCTTAATAGATAAAACTAATAGAGTCTTTATAGATAACTATGTCCAATTTTTTTTAGTATTTATAGTTTACATTCTTATACATTCTTAGAGTGTAGAATATCATGAATTCTATTTAAGGATTGTTCATAATACCATCATAAAGAAAAAATTTCTTGAAAAAATTAGTATAAGTGAATTATTTCCATATAAAGATTCATTAATGGTTCATGTAATAACTAGTGATTTTATATCATCGAAACTCTAAATAAAGAGAAAATTGAAGAATATCCTAGAACATTCACGATAACAAATATCAATATTTTACATAGATTTCCAGGAAAAAACAAATTCTTTGTGAGACATTTATTAGGACTATCAATTCTACTAACCATGATAGCTTAAATGGAGTCCTGTTACTCAAGATAGATGAATGCGAAGAAACATTTAGGGATCTAATGTAAAGGTTGCTCAATGTATATATACATAGACAATAATTTCGTGGAGAATTTATTTTGATATATAACGATGCATAAAATAAGGTATTCGGGCCTTTCCAAAAGAAATATGACATCGTGGTAGAATATTCCTTGCATCAATTAAATGTACATGATAACATTTACCTGATACATGATTTGGATCTAGAAAAGGTATTATTTTAATTAAAAATATATAGGTATACTTGTTACAAATTATTGTGACAAAATAAAATCTAAAAATATGACATTTATGATGGGAAAATTAGTTCCATAGAATTTCCCTAGATATTAAGGTAAATATAATTATGTTACAGTGAATTCTCAAACTTGGTTCACTCATAAGTAACCAAACCTAGTTATCCTCATGGCCTCAAGTGCACCTCCCCATAATCCATGGGCTACTGACTAGTAGTAAGGGCCTTTAAAGTGTTGGTGGGGAGATTATTCCCTCTTGTCAAAGGGGATGAAATTAATATAATAAATACAATAACATCATAAATGTATAACAATTAACAAAAAAAACAATTTAAGGTAAAAACATAGATATAATATAAATATAATGGATAATAATAATCAATAATATTAACAAAATGATGTCAATGTCATGATGCTATAAAACATATGTGGGCATATATGTCAAAATTAATAAATAAAAACATGCATATCGAAAAGAAAAAAGACCAAAACTATTTCTAGTATCATCGTGAGCCTAAGATTAGTCTTATGTTCCAAGATCCCATGATTCAAGAGAATCACTAATCCATGAATAAAATATTTCCATTTTCTATACTTGTATCCGTGATGTTTTTCTAGGTACCAATCAGTGGTCTGAACAGGGTGCGAGATATACTCTGTAGTCCACCACCAATGGGGTATATTACAAGCACAGTCTATTTATATAAATATAATAGTTTTAATGTTTAAAAACAATAAATTAAATAAAATGTTTTAAATAATAACCATGATGGGCTTATAACCTCATGGGATACTTAGCCAACCATTCCTGCTTCAGCCTAAGCTAGATGTTTGAACATGGGACCAGTAAATGGATAGGGTCTAAATATCATAACCATTTTTTCATGTAAAATCAATATATAATGTTGTACTTTAGTTTTATCCATGGATACATATAATTATTATAATAGGATAGGACCCATAGTAAAACCAATATGTCCTTGACCTTATAAGTCCAGGCCTTCTCACATCAATAAAGCGTATATAGAGGCTAATAGGGTCTACGTGTAATCCATGGTAAACACCCTCATCATTAAACTAGGAAACTATCAAACTGTGTCCATGGAACATTTCCATAGTAAATCATAGGCTAATAATGACTAGGGCCTAATGGAATAATCTTAGGCATCGTGTTTCCAAGGAAGTCAAACTAAATCCATGGAGGTATTCCAAGGAATTATAATATCTTGATATAAAGTGAGTGAATCATTACTACTACACATAGGAATTCACATACTAATAATATAAATACTAAATTCAAAGGTGGGTATCCATCATGGTAACAAACATAATGAATCACGGTTGTGTCCTACAAGTTCTTAAGGTATTCCCTCCTCAATCTATTTCTGGATCATGTCTAACCAATCCTTAAAATTTTAAAAGTTTCATAGTAGCAGTAGGAACCTTATATTTAATAAATGCTCATTATCCATTTAAAAACCATTATGACCCAATAAATTTATTTAATTTAATTAATTTAAAATTCATTCAACGATGATCAAGGGATATATTATGTGTCATAAAATTTAACATTTCATTGTAAAATGATAAGATCTAAGTGAAACATATATTCCCAATTATAAAGTATAATTTCATCTATTTAAATTAGTCAAATCTCTTAAGGGAGAGTATCCAAAAATGCTAATGTCCATTTTGGTTAAAAATATTCAAATATTCATATCCAGGGAACTCATATGGGGGGGCCCACATTGATATCATTGATCTCCAATGATCGTATGGGGATCTATTAGGATGTTTTGGTTCAAAATTAGGCATCTCAGTTAAGGTAGATTTAATTTATGGTTGGATAATGAGTAACTCTAACATACAGAACAGCTACAACTAAATAAATGATAATACAAGTTGAAAATTTATAGATAGCCTTCCAAATATTAGTTTGTGAACACTCATCTAGTATCATCTTTTTATTTGGGATATAATTTAAGTAAAATAAAAAATAGTAAAAATCCTGGAAAATTGGGAAAATTAGCATACATGGAAATATCTCCATAAAGGGTGATATAAACTAAAAAAGGGAATTAATGGATTAAGCACTTACCATTGGATAACAAGTGAGATAAACAATGTTCTGATCATAGTCTTATTAAAGGATAAGCCTCAATGAATTGAAAAAGGTCATAGAGGATAACTCAACATGAAGAAGGATATGTGTATGGAATGAGGTTAATTAATATAATTGTTTTGAGGGGAAATTGTAATTTTACCCTTATATAATTGGTTTCAAGGTTTGGATTCATGGTTTGGTCATCCCATGCACCAACCATGCAGGATTAATTCCTAAGTGGAACTACCCTTTCATGCTAGGTATATAATTTGACAAACCATACACAGCCTATATGGGTCTCCTCTACATTTCCTTTGTAGTATTTTGCACGAGTGTGTTTCCACATGTGAATAGTCATAGTAAATTTACATCTCCACTTATTGGGCCACATGGTTCATCTTCATGGTTGCTACTAACCATGAACTAACTATTCACCTTAGACTGCTTTTCCAAAAAAATAGAGTTATATTCTCAACAAAATACTCATACTCACTTCAAACCACCTTAAAATAATTATTAATTTATATAAGGATAAATTTAAAGATTGAAACTATAATTTTATTAATTCATACCATTAAGAAAATTTTGATCTTACAACCACTCACACTTAAGAAAGATTTTCCATGGGTTTACCTTTTGAGTGTGGTAATGCAACATATGAGAATAACTCTATCCACAAAGCATGAACATCATCTTCCCTCTCCCTGATCAAAACTTACATACATCTATGCTTCCATAGATCCAAGACTAAAGTAACCAGAATTCCCCAGAGTGACTTTATACTTTTCTCAATAATATGAATAGGGTACTTATCAAAAGAGGCATCAATTTATTACTCAACCTCATCTAGCAAAATGACATGCGACGGATTTGGATGATAACGCCTTAACTAAGAGACTTCAAGCAGTTCATGCATATTTCTTTATCTCTAAGGGAGTTTTATTCGATAGTTAGCTAGTCTAACCCTCCAAAAAACCATAAATTGTTTAATGAAATGAGAGGATAGCTTAACCAACCTCTGAATCTTCTATTTCCCTATCTTAGGAAAAACATGTAAGAAGACCCGATCACCGAACTCAAACTCCAATGGTCTTCGAAAAATATTGTCATAATGTTTCTTCCTTCAACTAATCTGATTTCATCCACTTCTAGATTATTTTTACCAACACTAATGTATCCTAAAATAGACAAGATCATAGTATCACTATGTTTCCTTCCTCTAACCCCCTTAAGTGTGAATGGAACGGCCTATCAAATAAGGCCTCATAAGGAAACATCTGTATTGTCACATGAAATTTTATATTATAAGGGATCTCAACTAGAGGCATGAATTTTCATAATAACTTATAAAATCATGGATTCATGATCTATGGATGTCCTATGACACATGTATCGTACGCTCAGACTACACATCATCCTAAGTGTGTTACTACGTACTAAAACGTAATTGTGAGCCTAACACCCTCTATAACCCTTTCTATAAACATGAATTAAAACAATTCTCTCAAACTCAGACTTTATTATTTTGGACTCTAAAACAATTTTAATCGATCAAATATAAATCCTTCTGATAACATCCACTAACATGGTCTTATTGATAGGAAAAAATTGAGATACCTTTGTTATCATATTAACGATCACCCATTCCACATCACTACCTTGATGGGATCTTTGAAAGACAGTGTCAAAATTCATTATGATTTTATCCCATTTTCACTATGGAATGGGTAATACATATGAAATAATTTATCATCATTAGAGTTATTACTTCGCCTACTAATAGGGAGAACACCGTATATTAAAGATAGTTATCTATCTTTTCATTATCATCCACATATTCTTATGTTATAAATCATGGTACATCTTGGTAAGACCAACATGTAATTCCCAATCATAGGAATGATACTCTTGAATCAATTCCTCCTATACATGTCCAAGAACAAAGATGTGTCTATAAATATGCTATTTCTCATGTCCATCATCAATCCATCCTAACGGGGGGTCCTCTCCTAAAGCACTCTCCATAAGACTAATCCCTATAGGTCTAAAAGTAATATCATATTCACTATATCCATAAGTTAATATGTCTATTAAAAATTTATAATGATTGCCTACCCATGATTCTCATAGATCTCTAAGTGCATCTCATAAAACAAGGCTATCAACTACCACTCAATGCTGGCCTCATGAACTACCTATGTCTAAGTCCATTGTCTTAGAGTATCAGCCACTGCATTACCCTTCCCAAGTGTATGTCGAAGCTCAAAATTGAATGATTGTAGGTATTCAACGCACCTACGCTATTTGATATTTAATTTAACCCCTGTAAATATTTATTTAAGGCTCTTTTGATCCATAAACACGAAAAACTACTCCCCCAGTAGGTAGTGCCTCCAATCTTACATGGAATAAACTACAACTTCTATATTGAATTCATGTTTAGGGTAATTCTACGTATGTGGACTCAGATGACATGACCCATATTCCATGACATGATCTTCCTATATCCAGTTAATTCTAGACCAATACATTATGAACAACAATAAATTATATTACTTATGATTAGCTTTGATAGAAGAATTATTAATAATTAATTCAAACATCCTTTATATTCTTGAAATAATGATTCACAGGATTTAGACCATATGAGCTTAAACACCTTTTTTAAAATCCTATAATAGGTTTTTCTAGGCATGGAACGATCTGAATAAAATTCCGTTAATATCCAACTTACACCAATAATCTCATTGTGTTAAAAACATTCTTCATATTATCCAATAGTACCACAACTCTCACCTTATCTAGGTAAATAGATATTCCTAACTTTGAGATACTTTCACCCAGTTAGTGAACATTGTTTATCCATAAGTTAAATTTAGTGATCTTAGAAAATAGTTATTTATCTCTCGTTGTACTCAAAACAATGTCAAAATGTTTGGCATGTTTGTGTCGAGTATAAGAGTACACCAAGATTTTATCCATAAAGAATATTAAAATGAATCTAGATATGGATATAAAAAACAAATCATTTGAGGATTTAATATAGTAAGAATGTTTTCCAAACTGAACGACATAACCAGATAATCAAAAAGGAGATATATTCTTGGAAACACTATGTGGGGTATGTATGGATTCCTAGATCATACCAGATGATATCTTAACCTCAAGTCAATATTTTAGAAAACTCGATCTCATTGGAGTTGGTTTAATAAGTATTTTATATGAGGTAGTGGATACGAATTCATGACCAAAATCTATTTCAATTTACAGTAATCCATGTAGATCATAAGGATCTCATCCACCTTATTTGTAAAATTAATGGGTGAACCCTAAGGGGAAGTATTGGGTCATATAAACCCTTTATGTTCCAAGTCCTATAGATGATTTAGGAGTTCATTAATATTATTATGTATAATCATGTACAATGAATGGATACTAGTGTGACTCTAGGAACTGGATCAATAGTAATCTCTACCTCTCTCTCAGGCAACAGTTTAAAAAATTAATCATGGAAGACATACCTAAATCTGTCCACCACTGGAGGAAATATAATGGATCATATTCCCCAGTCATCTAAAAGGATACTATAAATATGATCCATCACTCCTCTTAGTCCATGATGCTCAGGACAAGATCGACTAGCCTGTAAATCCCATTTCCCAATATACACATAGCTATCACGTTTATGTGATGAGAAGGACTCTATATGATCATAAAAATAATTATGGGATTGATATGAAACCAACCAGACCATCCCATAAAAAGTTTCCAATTTTATCATCTTGAGGATGATTAGGTATCATTGGAAGAGGTAACTGCTAATATTTATGGGTTTCTCCCGGATTTGGTTCAGACTTTATGACTATACATTCAATAGAGTATCCAAAGTTTTCACTTCACATAAATATTGAATCTTGAGCACAAGGCTATCCAATATAGTCAAGGTGATAAAACAATATAAAGTTCCTATATCAAAAAGGGACGAAACAAATTTACTATATACTAAAATCACAACTCATAGCATAAAAATTACAGCACCCTTCTCCTCAATTATAGGTTATACTTTTTATATAAATCATGATCCATAGCCCCATGCTACAAACTGACTACCTTAATCTTCTCCACTCAGTTGAAACTGTATATCCTATACCCAAACTCCATGGCCACATCTAAATCCATAACATATGTGGTCGATGGTAGTCTATATTTAGTAATTTCATGGATTCATTGATCCAACGCTGGAAGGTGGTGATAGTTTGGATCCTCTTCCTCATGGAATAAATGGAATGTTTTGGAAAATACATTAATAATTCCCTATTTTTCATAGGATTATCACTCAGTTGGATCTTGGTCACACTAAGGCTTTACATGATATTAGTTAATACATTAATGGAATAACATAGAATGATAAGTGTAGATACTATAGCTACCATGGTTCTGATGAGAACCTCCAAACGAAATTTCCTTCCCCAAGATGAGCTACTACCCTACTTCAGTGATGAAACACTATGTCATATATCGCAATCATTTTATATATTGTGATTAGTAATTAGGGTGTAATTTTTGAACCCTAAAATGGTATTCAAGTGAACAAAATTCACCTGATACTAGATGTCATATATGAGCCCATCTACAAAACATCTCACTCCCAAAATCTCATAATAGGAAAAGGAAGGAACAAAATATTGAAGCTCAGAAAAGTGAGATGAGTAATCTATAACTGACAAGGATTCTTTCTCCAGGGTTAAAAACTCCCTTATTCTGTTAAACCACATCTTCTATGAAAATAAATATACGTAGAAGTAATCTGGAAATCCCCTCTATACTATATCTTAATAATAATCATCTTGGGTAATAACATCCCACAAATTCGTAGAATAACTTTGAAGAATATAATTGGTTATCTTAAACCACCTATCTAGAGATGTATTCAAATGTTCAATGATCTATAGCATGGAATCTAGCCATGTATATGTATCATGGGTCCACAATATCTAGAAAAAAGTTTGTGTATTTTTCTTTTAGAAAACTCATGTAATATCTTTCATCATAGAGGTAGGCCATAGAGCTCACTATATAGTCTATATAATTCATAGATAACCCATCATAAAATGGGAATTGGTTTCCAATGCAGGTACAATAGGACATTTTGTTGGTGGTACAAATGGCGGTTTAGATCCCACCACCTCCAGAGGATGTTCATTTCCACCTTACTAGCACTAGAACTCAGGTCTTCATGGATGAATATGTCTACAACTTCCATGAACACACCTCAAAACTCAGTAATAGATGAAAGGAGGTTCACATAACAAAAGGATAGGTATAATGGATCACTACATAGAATATATTGACCCAACTACCTAATATATAAGGTCAGGGTATTAGTCAAATATGAAGTTTAAATCAAGGGGTTCAGGTACAAGTAATTTTAATTAAATATTTTAGAGGAAAATCCACTTCACGTTTTAATTGGAATTGCCATTTAATGACAACCAATTCTATTTGAAATTTAGAACTTAATTATTCATAATTGTTTCAATGTGTATATTGATATATATACATATCAATGTCCAATTAGAAACAATTTTGATTTCCAAATTATAAATTCCTATACTTTATAAGTTGCAAATGGTACTATATATAACTACAACCAATGTTTTACAATGGTTCAATTTGATGGATCACCATTAAAAATTTATAGAGGCAAAAAACTCATTATATTAGAATTGGAATCTGCGTAATTATAACCAACTAACATCTCATCTTGTGTTATAAAAGGTCAAAGACTCAAACTCGGCATATTTTTATAATTATGTTGGCACCATCTATCTATACATGAAAAAAAATTATTTAACCAAATATTTATCCGATTTATACTATATAAATGTTAGTTAGATAACAGATATAGTAGTCAATTCACTACATATACTATAAGAAATTAATGGAGTTAGTAAAAAAGTAAAGGGAATATTTTATGACTTATATATCCTCATTTTCTAATAATGATACATGGGAAACTACCTCCTTTCCATACTGATCAAAGGGTAAAGATAAAATCCACAAGATTAATAAAATAAAAAATTCAAGTGTATCTCCCAATAGTGTAATCGATACAACCATAACTGGAATAATCCATAACATCAAATCACATCCCATGTAATTTGTATTTTCCTTTTACATGGGATAGCTACTCCCAAGTAAAATCACTTTACAAAATTCCAACACTTTCAAATATTATGTGTATCCATTAATCAATATTATGAAAAAAATGAAGCTCTTATTCCACTTTGTGATGTCTCGGGCCTGGTTCACTCCTATGTAACTCAACCATGTTTGCAACCTTACTTCACGAGAACCTCCCAATATTCCATATGTTTTCAACTTGTAGTGAGGGCCTTGGGTGTTTCTTTGGGGATATTATTCCCTATGGTCAGAGTGGAAAAAATTGGTATAGTAAATTAAATAAAATTTTAAATGGATAACAATTAATAAAAAAATAATATATGTTATAAAAAACCTATATAAGATAAATACACATAATAATAATAATAATAAATTTATATAAAATGATGTTAATTTCATGATTCTATACAAAATAATCAGGAATACTTGGAAGAAGGAATACCAATAATACATGTATATCAAAAGGATAATAATCCAAAACTATCTTCAGTAACATCGAGAGCATATGCTCGGTCATGTGCTCCAAGATCTAAAGATACAAATAAATCAAGAAACTATGAATGTGTTCATTCCCTTTTATCTATCTATATCTATGAAATCTATCCAAGTTCCAATTGGAATCTTGAATAGGGTGTGAGATATTCTTAGTAGGGAACCACAAATGATGTCTATAAAAATTTCAGTCTATGTATATAAATTCCATGGTGTAATGTTTTAGGAATAATATATGTAAAATAATATGTGAAATAATGGCCATGTCATGCTCGAATCCTCATGGGATACACTACCAACCATCCTACTTCATCACATGATGGATGTATAAACATGGGACATATAAATTGCAAGGTTATAAATAGAATATCCAAGGTTTCCATGTAAAATAAATACATAAAGTGGGACCTGAGATGTATCCAAGGTGTCCAAAAAAATGATTATATGAGAATATGTCCCAAGGTTAGACCATGGTATCCTTGACCTTAGAAGGTTGGTCTATATCACACTGGTAAACCATGTAGTCTTGATAAAAGGTATAAGTGTAATCCCAAGGGCAGACCTTCAGTATTCCTCTACAAAATATTCTAACTAGGTCTAAGGAAAATTTCCACAGTAAATCCAATGAAAAGTATCATGATTGGGACCCAAGTGGGAGAAATATAAGGTATGGCATGTCTAATGATGTCAAGATTAATCTAAGGATATAATCTGTGCCATTCTAATATCCATATAAGAAGTTATTTAATCCATGGTAATTAAATGAGGAATTAATATAATAATAAGAAAAATAAAAAATTCCATGGTGGGTATCTCCCTCGGAAACCATTTCAATGAATTAGGGTGGCATCGTCTGAGTGATCAAGGAATTACCTCAAGAATATAAGGGCGGATCAAGTATGACCACACCTTTAGTAGATAAAATTTCCATAGTATTAGTTGGAACCATATATTTAATAAATACACATTTTTATATAAATACCATTCTTTTTCATTCAATTTATTTAATCCATGTCACTTCTTTTTTAGTCAACAATTACAAAGGTTTATAAGAGATGTTATACTATTTATCCTTTTAAAAATAGATAATATCCATTGGGAATGTAATTCCCAATTAGAAACTATTAGTTTATCTATTTAAATTTGTTAAATATATTATGGAATCTGAACTAAACATTTCAATGCCCATTTTGGATAACAACATGAAACAGATCACATAGTCTGATAATAAAACACCCATGGGGTGACCCACATTGATATCCAATGATATTAGGGGGGTCTATTTAGGCATTTCAGTTACAAATTAAACATTTAATTTATTTCATATTTATTTTAGGGGAAATGTATGGGTAATTCCAACCTGTGACGCAGTGGAAAAAATATAAATGATGAGACTTGAGGGAAATTTATAAAAAACATACCTTAATGTGGTTGATGATTCTTCATCCAGTATTTTCTTCCAAATTTGGAAGAATGTAAGAAAAAGGAGAAATAGAAAAATGACCTAAAAGTTGGACATATTATCCTTCATATAAATAACACTAAATAGGTTGAGATAAACTGAGAAAGGAAATTATTTTATTCAAGAAAATTCCATTTTCCAATGAAATATATGAACAGTAGTCCAATTGGAGTCCAATTGAAAGACAATATTAAATTCCTAGATATATTTAATGGATGAGATCTCAAAATGGAGGTGGAGATTTTTTTGTGGAATAAAGAAAAAAACGGGTTAATAGATATAATGGTTTAAGTGGAAAAGGTTAATCTTACCATTTTTTAAAGGCATGCAGTGTTTGGCCATATAGCCGGTCAAAACCATGCACCAACCATGAGAGCTTACTGCCTAAGTAGAATTACCAGTATAGGCTAAGCGCATGGTTCGAGAAACTATGTAATGTCCATGAAAGTTCCATCTATAATTCCTATTCATTATTTATCATTGTCATGTGGCCTACAATGTATGGTTAAAAAAATGTGAACCTCATATTCTAAGGTCTCTTTTTTTCATAGTTACTACTAACTATGTTCAACCATTAACCTTGTATTTTATTTCTGAAAACCAATGATTCGTGCTCTGAATAAGATCAAGACTCTCTTGAAACCACAATAACCTAATTTGGAATTTCATTAAGGATAAAAGTAAAGATTAAAACTACAATTATAGGGATTCATACATATGAGACTATCTAAGATCATATGGGTTAATACCTAAGTGTGGAAAGAATTTTTTCGATAACAGAACCATACTAATTGAAGGGGAAAATCTAATGGAAATACTTCTGGATGTATGCTGGCATGGTGGAATGGAAAAAATCCCAGATGATCATAATTAGGGCAGTCCAGATGTTGAGAAATTATGTATTATCATATTCAAACCAGAAGAAGATAGTTATTTGAGGATGTGTGGGAAAAGATAAGAAATTGAGATGTCTCAAAAATTCATAATTTTTCACTGATAAGAAAGGTAAGGTCATTGAGATACATGACCTAATCGAGGAACACTCATGAATATTGGTTGAGTTGGAACTCATCTTATGGAAATCATATGGTGTCCAAAACCAAAATTAATTGTTCGTCTTCTCTTTTTAAGGAGGTTTGATCATTCGTGATCTAAAAATGTCAAAAAATTTAATTACCCTATTTTCTATGAATAAAATTAAACCATCAATTCCCAATATATTATGATGAAATTATCAACCATGTAATGTCTTTTTTTGTTTATTGTGTTTTTGTTTCCTTCAATAAACTTTCCATTGGTCTTGTTTGTGGTCTCTTGAAAGAGGGTGTAGTATCATGGTGATTTGGGAGTTATTTGTATTTGATGCTTCGGATATTTTTTCATGGGATAATTTTAGAACCGTTTTTTTATTTTATAAGATGTGGTGGAGTTATATCTAGTGTTTTTAATATAATAAAACCTCACTTAGACCCAACAAGTTGTATTAGAGCTCATGGTTAGAGTGATCTAGATTATTAATCCCTGATTAAGATGTTACATAGCTTGGTTTGGTAGGAACATCTTACCCTAAGTCTCTTATAAAACCTCAAAAAATATTTCCTAATAGTTTTCAATACATAATTAAGAAGATAACATTAGTTAGCATACTCTGGTGGAATTGAATCAGATGAGAGTAAGTTCTGATTGGATAAGTTTGATGTAATGGATTTCTAATTTTTGAAAATTTACATAGAGGATAATATACCATATAGAGATATTTATCTTCCATTAACTAGAATGAATATTAAAGCGATGAGAAAAGAGCCACTAGAGAGGCTCACCATGAAATAACTCAAACTGATTTGAGTTTCACTCTCCTAGAAAGTAGAGTAACACAACTAATAAATTTGAAATTAAGTTCTATAGAATATTATATAAATGAATTCAATGTGATTCAGATTCAGTTATATTCATTTTATGTATCCTACAAATATATTGTTTGGTATTTTGTGTTATTCTATTCTCTTTTGGAATCATGGGATGAAACAATGACCACTTTGAGTAATTCTAGTGGAAAGGATGACTTGGAATTAAAAAATTCTCACAACCTATACTTCAATAAAGATATTCTTTGGAATGGATCCAAAAATATTTTTTAAATGTGTATATTGTTAATGTAATAGAGAGGGACACAACAAAAAAATCATTAGAAGGGAAACGTTAGGAGGAATCGTTGTAGGAGTATCTTTCTCAATGGTTCTCCCTTAAGTTTTAATTGTGAGATAGGAGGACACAAGATGAAATATTTTAATGAATGGATGGATAATTCTAGAAATTATAATTTTAGAAGGGGTTTTGTAAATCATATATTATACTATAGAAGTTTCTTTCTCCTTGTTTCTCAACTTAATTGGGGTTTTGGGTTAAAAATTCTAAATATTTATTCCACTAAATGTCTGAGTGGGATTGTATGATAAATTATACTTGAATAATACATGGTAATGTTTATCTTTTATATTACAAGTATCTAGATTTTATTGGGAAAATTCATGTTTATGGAATCATGTTGGAGTTTAAGGAAATGTGGCATATTCTAGGCCTCAAGAAAAAACCTTGTTTCCCTTGGGAAAAAGGAGTATATAGTATTCTCCACTTTTAGGGATGGGGAAGGGAAAATTTAACATGGATCCATTTTTATTGAATAATTAGTAAAGGATGTGACTTTGTTCTTTACCAATGTAATGGATGGTTAAAATAAATATGGGTATATAACTTCCACTAAGTAGTGGTGTGACCTTATGGGGAATCTCAGTCAAAAGTATATGAACATACATGCTATAAGGGGATAAATTTTTTTCTAAAGAACAATTTTTGGAATGTGATATGGTTTTACCTTTATAATGAATTGTAATGTGTCTTTCCAAACAAAATGAAAAACCCAAAGCCCTAAAATTTAGACATATTTATTATCGAGTTTTTCGGACTAGCTCTAGTTTTATCCCATTGTGGTTCACTCTCATATGTTACCTTCATCAATTATTCCACATTCAATTGGTTGGTGTACTTTATAAGGCGCATCTATGAGGTGTTTGATACTTTCTTCAAGTTGAGATACATGGTGAAAAATGATGCCATAATCAAGTTGAAGTTATTAAGGTAAAATACTTGATTAGACTATATAAGTTAATGAGTTATATAGTTTTTTCTTACTAAGAATGATTCAATCTTATAGGATCATGATAGGAACATCCTAACACAAATGAGTTTTGGAATGAATGATTCCAACTATGGTAGAAAAATCTATAAGAAAATTGATTCATGTGATGTTTCAAAAAATAATTTGTATGTAATTTATGAACTATTCCTCCAACATTATCAATTGAATTATATGATATCTAATTTGCCAAAAACTACTATAACCATGTTAGTCTAGAAGGAAGTTGGAATTCAACCACCTAATATTCTTTAGTGTTATATCTAATTTTAATGTTCATTCTATATAATGTTTAAAGATTAAGGATATGAATCTAGAATGTTACTTTTTGATATAAGTAATGAAGAATTTGTTTTTCAAATCATGAATATTGATCTTCAAGAATTTTTTCATAAATAATAAAGTGATCTATAATGAAGAGATTCAGTTGAAGGATTAGAACCAATTAAGATATTCTGATCATAAAATATTATCATCAGAAGTGGATATTAACCTAGATGGATATCTCGTAGATGTTTTAAAAAAACCAAAAATTTAAAAAAAAAATATGAAACAAAAAACTAGCAATAGGATGTATCTTAAGAAGGTAAAATTTTTATGGTGTTTCTAAATCATAAAATAATAGAGAGTTAAACGAATATGAAACCTCAAGCACTGAAAGTTAAAACTAAAAATTTATAATACTAGAATGAGATCATCTATATGTACAATTATAGATGTCTAACAGGTATTGAATCAATGTGAAAAGTTATTAAATTAATATGAATTATTTACTTCTTATGAATAATAGAAACCGTGAGATCCTGGATGATGCATGGAGACTAGAAGACCAAAATTAGGTGGATATAACTTCAAGGGATGAACATGATTCCCTCCTTGTGTCTGAAACATGGGAGATGATTTTAAGATATACTTGTATGAATGTATCAAATAATATGTCATTCTTTTAAATAAAATGGGATTCATATAGTAAGAATAATATTAATTCTACGATATTTGTGAAGGAATCTCGAAAAATGGAAGGATTTTATTTATTTGGTATTTTTTTCTGATAGTCATGAACACAACTATATGAATCATGTTAAGAATTATTTATTTAAAAATATTTTAGTTGTATAAGATGTATATATAGATAAAACTTCTGTAAGGGGTCTAATAGGATGAAATATTAACAAAATAACCCGAGGGTATTAGGAAACATCAAAACTGGAAACTTGTGTACAATATAAGGAATAATGATTATATTCGAGAAACAATTCCAATAAATTGGAAGAGGATTTACAAAGAATTCATAATGTATTGAAAGATAATCTAGATAAATTTTGATCATATCTATTATTGAAAAAAATTATTTTCAGAGTATAATCATCCATCTACTTTACATGGATAGCTTTCTTATATTGGGTATGTTGAAAGAAGTAATTAATGATCTGAAGGATGAGTTATCCAGAAGCATTGAGATGAAGAAACTTGACGTAAAAATTTATATTCTTGGGATGTAGATAGAACTATGTTGTAGTACTCTATACTTGAATCGGGAAGATTACATCTAGAATATGGTAGTACACTTTAGAATGAGTGAAACAGAACTGATAACCACACCCATGACCACACTTTTAAAGCTATATATGTGCATAAGTCACTACCAACATAAGTGGAATATGAGTATATAAAAAATGTTATGTATGAATAAACTATTATAAGTTTTATGTGTTTCATGGTTTTTACTCATCCATATATTTCACAAGAAGTTGGAGTCATTAGTAGATTCATGGATAACCCTAGAAAGGAAAACTAGTAAGTCATGAAATGTACTATTTGGTGATTTAAAATTTTTGGAATAAGGGAAATTTTATTCAAAAGGGATAGTTATTTCCTTGGATTTATAGATTTTGAAATTGGGGAAGATTCAAATTAATAGACAAAAAATTCTAGATACATGTTCACATTTACGGAAACAACAGTTAATTGGATGTTTAAAACACAATAAGTTTATGATTACTTGACATCCTAAGTGGAGTAAATTTTTTTAAAAAAATTTGATAAGGGTTTTACCTGGATGAAGGGTTTACTTGAGGATCTTATACAAAAGAAAATTTATGTGAGGATATTTTGTCATTCATAAATATTTTTACAATTATCCAATAATCAAACATTTTACTCTCAAACGAATAACATTTATTTGTGGTATCACTTCATCAAATATTTATTTGAAGATGGGGTGTTGGACTTATTAATGATAAAAAGGTTATGTAATATAGTGTTCATGTTAACAAAAGTGGTTACTCATGATGTATTCATGTGATTCTTCATATCAATTGAACAAGTTAACCAGAATAATTGGTTGGAATCCATTTTTCTACATTAAATAAGTTTATAAAATGTATTTAGGTTTTATAAAGATTAAACCGATATATTTATAAAGCATGGGGATATAATTTCAATGTTGTGGATTACTGGGCTACTGTCAAAGTGTGGAATCCCATTATGGGCTAATAGGACTTAACTAATATGTGGAGAAATTACAAAGGATGGTCCTTTAGATGTAAAAAGGTTAGGTGGATAAATATTAACAAGTATGAATGATTGGATGTTGAGTAGATCGAACGTAGAGTTGAGGGGTGGTACCATACCTCAAACCATTGGAATATACTTAATAATGGATGTAAGAAAAAGATGATAAATAAGAAGATCTCTAGAAGCAACAAATGTTCATTGGGAGGGAACATTATGTCATTGGAGATACATGACCTAACAAAGGATCATACATATAGATCAATTTAGGTTTACATTATCCCAATAAAATTCGATGAAAACCAGAAGCATTGGATGGGAAATCCTTTTTAAGGATTGTTGATAAATTTCAATCAATAATATTCAACAATTCTAGTCATCCTTTTTTTCATTCAATAAAAGTGAAGAAATTTTTTCCCAAGGATAAGATGATATTTTTAACCACTTGTAATATTATTTTGTTCCCTTCCTTCTTGTATATTTTTATCTTTGTTTTTATGGTCTTAATTTAATTTTTTGGTAGGAGGGTATTATAGTGTGGTGATTTGGGAGTGGTTTTTCTTTCATGTTCTATATTTTTTTACAAGGTTTAATTCCAAAAAACGTTTCCAATTTCATATATTTAGGTGGATTTTCTTCCTGTGCTTTTATCAAAATTAGGCCACTCTAGGATTCAACAAATATTAATTTGGAAATTATATCTTCATTAATGAATTTTTTTAAAAATACCATCATATATTTTCATCAGTGAAAGAAATGAAAAATATGAGGTTGTAATTTATTTGGGGGTGTGATAATATACATTTAAGTATTAATTTTATTTACCTAAGTTACTTATTTTATTCTTTAATATGAACTAAAATATATTTAAAATGAATCATATAAGAATTGAATAAAATGAACAGAAATTTATTCACTCCTAATGGAACATTACATCAAAATTATATGAAACAATGAATTACATATCATTTATTAATACATACCATGGACGATTCCACCCCTTAAATGTTCATAAATTAAAACTTGTTAACAAATTGAAAAGAATAATTTTTTATAACTACGAAATCCTCTAAAATATCTTCAACCATAATAAATATTTTTAAAATAAAACCTATAATAGGAATAAAATAAATTTAATGGTAAAATAAAGGATATAAAATAAAAAATGAAAAATTAAATACTAACAAGTGTTATTTTTTGTTATAATATAATAAATTTTTATAATTTAATGGGTTTAATAAATCAATTAGGAATATTATTAAATGGTATATAATGTTTTGATATAATATCGATAAAAATCATAACTATTTTAAATTATTGGTAAATTCTTGGTATGAATAAAGTTTATTTCAGTTTTAGAAATATTTATTATAATTAATTTCATGGAAATTAAATAAATTATTCGAAATAGAATTAAAACACACTAATCCACTTGGAAATAACTATTGAATCTAATGAAACTATTTTCATGGATTGCATATTTTTGTAAAATTTAATAATTTTAAAGAATGATAAAAAGGAATTTATTGATAAAATTCAACAAATAATTATTAAAAATATTATAAACTTAAATAAATAATTAAATATAACTAATTAATAATAATTCAACTTTTCAAAGTTGAATATAAATATGTTTTAAAAAAACATTTTTTTGGTTATATATTATATATTGTTATTTAAATGTTAAATTTATCATATTTATATTATTAAATTTAATGAAATGAATTGCATATATATGTATATATATAAGAATAAACATAGTTCAATTTATTATTAATAAGTTATTAATAAGTATAAAATAATTAAATTTAAAAAGACCTTTTTTTAAAATAATGATTCTCTTATATGTTGTGTGTTTTTATTTAAATAAATTAAAATGGTTAGTGTTAAAGAATCATCACAACAAAATATATTTTATATATGTTAAAATAAAATTTAACATCCATCCAATGGTTACTACTTGTTAATTATTAAGATTAAATTCATTTTTATTCTTAAATCAAAATTTTATAAAAAACATATGTGTTATGTGTTCTTAAATAAAAATTAAATTTTATCACATTTATAAATTGAATCCATTAAAATTGTAACAACCCAGGTACTTATAAAATAATCTATTTTCATTCTTGAATTAAATAATTAAATTCATTATAAATGTATGATTAAATTTGTGGTATTAATTGAAATTTTGGAATTTGTACTAAGAGAATAATAACCTCGCCTATGAGAGTATAAATAAAATTTATGCATATTATAAGTGGAAATATTACACATTTATATCATAGAATAAGTGAATAAATATTTTGAAAATTATAACTTAAGTGTTGGAATTATTGTGAAGCATAAATTTTTATTTGCAATTTTATAATTAATCTAATGAATTAAGAAAATTATCTTCATAAAATAGATTAATAAATAAATATAATTTTTCATATGATTATAATATATTTTTATGAGACCTTAATTAATTTTCTATATTTTAATAAAATCATTTATAATTTTAAAATCGGTATTTCTCAAATAAATGATGATTTTAATTAAAAATTAAATATATCATATTTATATAATTATTTTCATAAAATGGAGTTCATTTTTCAATTATACATGTTTAAAAATGATTTGGATGAATTTTTGTGATTTTTCTAAAATACGGGAATTTTTGGGGAACGGTAAAATATTGTTATTTACTATATGTATACATTATAAGTTAAATAAACTATTCCTTGACTAATTTCTAGTTTAAAAACCATAATCATGAAATCCCATAAATTATTTCAATATATTTACTGATAATTTTCTAACTATTCATATTCTTGAACAAAAATAATAAACTTAATAATCAAATAATGACAAAACGCCCCTCTCATCCCCTATAAATACCACCCCTCACCATTTCTTCTCCTTGAACCTCCAAATTGTTCAATAGTTTAAAAATTAGGCCCAATACACTTCACAAGCCTCTCCCTCATTCCTAAGATCTTTTGGTCTCAACAATAGTCCAAATCCAATTTTCCTAAGGAGGATCTCAAGGAGGAGAATTCAACAGGTAAAATCCTCTTTTGTTTTCCTTTAAATTTCATTTAAATTTATTTTCTTTTCTTATTATCTCCTAAACACCCAATATACAAGTGACATGATGAATCTAGTATTTTACATATAGAGAAATTTTATTTTGTTAATGTAACATCTATCATAAAACCTCTCCTCTTCTCCTCTTATTCTAAAAAATGAAAACATCATCAGTGATGTGTCAATTTACCGTCATCGTGGATGATGTGTTTTCATTTTTCTTTTACCACCTTCAAGGATGGTCATAAAACCAATATTATGGTGAAATAATATTTTATTACACATATTATAATTTATATAATGTTTTGGATCCAACATTTAAACTTGATATTAAATAAAATGATTTAAGTCTGTGATGTTTATAAAAATTTCCAATATAAATTAGGTCATTTTAATTAGTTTTTTATATAATGAATCATCCTCTTATCTGAAAAAAATTATATATGGTTTAATTTAAAATTATATAAACATATTAACACTCTTTACTTTCACTCTTGGAGTTTTTCTTCCATTTTACAAGAAAATCCATGAGGAACCAGCCACGAAAACCTTGAAATAAATACACCCAAAACAACAAAATAAAAAAAATTATTAATAAATATTGGAATGTTTTCATACAAAGATCATATAAGGTATAATTTATCTATCATGGTTAGATAAAAAAAATTTCCATTTGGGTATACGATATCCCTCCAATACATTGGGTATGTTTATGTTGGTTGTTGACCATGATTAGTATTCCTAATGTAGTTGTGATGGTTATATCATAAGGTAGATGTGAGGGTTACATTATAAGGTATCTGTGAGGGTTAAAAATAATATTTTGGTAAAAATGGTAACAATCATAAGTAATTATTTAAATAAAATTTTTGCCCATGTTACAAAAATGGTTTGTTTATTTTCTATGACTTATGGAAATCTTTTTCTTTCACAAAGTAAGTATATGATACTTTATCAATGAGAAGTATTTCTTGGTGAAAATAACTTCTTATATTTATAAATATTCATAGTCTAACAGTTTCCTTCCTGATTTCTATTCCCATTTACTCGGATTTTTTTCTCATCCCATTTTTTAAAAACAACTTTATGGTTTAATTATTTCTATGTGAAAAGAAGATGACAATTTTAATGTCGTGAATAATTTTCATGAAAAGAATTCATTTTTTATTAAAAAAATATCATATTATAGAAGAAATTTACACTATTTTTATAGAATCCACATTGGTTTCATATGGATTATTATGTATTAGTTATGACCTAATTCATTAAAACTCTAAACCAAAATTATCTTTCAGAATGTAATAAATTTATTCTAGTTGAAATAACAGGATTAGAAAATTTTTAAGGTTGAGTCCTTATAGTTTGTATCGGAGCACAATTTAGATAACTTTAGGTGTTAGGATGATATTAATGGAATACCATAAAATATTTTTACCTTATGTTTGTATTGAAATGATATAACATTTGAATATTACCATGTTTCATTATCTAAGATATACCTGTTCAGAATTGTTTTCCATATTAGAAATAGAGAAGATGAGTTTGGAATAAACAAAGATGATGATATCCTTCTGAATTTGCAACCAGGAATGGTGAGAATTGGAACCAACCAGTTGGTAATAATAATGGATCAGCTGAATCAGGCTATAAGTGTCAGGGTCATCAATGAAAGAGAACAACCAGAGCTACCACAAATGAGCATAGTGAGAGTATAACATTTTACGAGGCAACAACCTCCAACATTCAGTGGATCTTCTAACCTAGTGGTTGTTAAAGGGTGGATAAAATCCCTTAAAAATATATTTGATGTCATGGGGTGTATATATTATAAAATGGTTAGTCATTATATTTATTATTTTGAAGGGGAATTTGATTTTTGGTGGTCAATGGTAAAGAATATTAGGGAAATACAAGAGACTTTTTCCATGGATTGGAATAAATATATGGATATTTTCTATGAAAAATATACCCCTAAGGTGGTTTTAAATAGGATATAAAGTCAATTAACTGGATCGAAATAAAACAAGGAATATGATGGGGTTTTCAATGAAGAAAATAGTACTTGATTGTCAAGGTACTCTCCAAATATTATTTGGGATATTGATTGTAAAATCAATCATTTTAACTCATTATTAAAGCCATGATACTGAAGGGAATTAGATTCCCATGAATTCAAAAGTTATGAGAAACTTTGTCAATGTGTTGAGAGGGTAGAAATTGAATTTTTTATGACCATATGTACTTTGAAATTAATCTTAGGAAAAGGTATAAATGGAAAGCAATGGGTAAGAATAAATCAAATAAATCTGAAGGTAGTAAATTTTAGTTTCCATACTTGTGGAAAGTGTGGTAAATATCACTTGGGGTAATGCGATAAAAAAACATCATGTGATTCAAATTTGGTATGTTTAGAAATGTGGCCCGATATTGCAATGAAAATGATCCTTTTTAATTTAGATAAAAACACTATAAGGTATTTTAAATGTGGTGATATGAGAAATTATACATATACCAACCCAAAGAATGAATTGAAAAATGTGGAGCAATTGGAATTTAATAAAAAATGTAGTGAATACCTTTTCAACTATTTCATTCAATGTAGGCCTATCCAATGATGTGGTATCAGCTGCATTATTTATTTACTCGGGTTTTGATAATGTCTTGTTTGATACGAGTTCTACACATTCCATTATTTCTGAGAATTTTCTAATAAATTGGATGTCTCACCTTAGTAAATGAAACCATAACTTAGAATAAAATAACTAGGGGAAATATTTAGGAAAAAAATGAATTATAAAAATCACTATAAAGACCTGGAAATTACATTTAATTTTTTTAAATTATGTGGGAATATTTTGAGTCCACAAAAATTGACAGTGTGTGATTCCGAGGCCTAAAGTGCCCGGAATGAATTTCTGAACTTTTCTTCAGGTACGTTCAGTAAACGCGCAAGCGGCGTTTTGTAAATTTTGAACTAGTTCTTAGAATTGAAATCTGAGGACACAGTTGAACTCGTAGCGATGATACTGGCTTAAGGAGACCTTCACCTCGACCGCAGTAGGTCAAGGGTGAAAGTTCATTTTTTTTCTTTTTGTGGGAGAAGAAAGAAATAAAATAAATACCTTTTTATTTATTTTATTTGAAACTTTCATTTTTAATGCTTGGTGGTGGGGACCACCCGAATTCCCAATTAATGTGGGGGAATCCTTTGGAATTACGCTAGTTAATTTAAAAACATCATTTTAATTAATATGTTAACTTTAATTAAATTGATAAGATTAATTTAATTGGTTGGAATCTCATTTTCTAGGATTTGGGGGAAATTATTGGCAAAGGGAGAGTCAGGAAGAGCTTTAGAGGACTTTCTCCAATAAAGGAAGTCCTCCAACGAAGAACTCTGTCGATGGATCTCCAACGAGGAACGACTTCAACGAAGATGAACCATTGTCCGTCCTTTCTTCTCCTCACCGAAGTCAATGAGAAATCAAGGTAGGGAATGTTGTTTTGAATACCCCTTACCCCGTTATTGACATCCTTCTTGAATTAAGAGCATCTATGCCGATTGATAGCATTCTAACGCAGAGAGTGCATGCAAAAGGAACATTTCCCGACCTCTATATAACCTATATTAATTTTTGATAGTCTTGAATAAATGGAGACATCCCGAGACAAGTGAGGAAGTCTTCAAAATTAAGATCGGGCCACCGGGGCACACTCGGTGACTTGAGGAATGTCGCCGGCGACCAGTACTGGAGGGGCTTGGAAGTGGTTGCTCGCACTCCGGCCGACCACGACAATGACGGCTGCGCAACCATGCCACCGGAGAAGGGTTGCGGCCCGTCGGTCGTGGTGGAACAAGGGCGGCGGTTGGCGTATGGCCGACTGCGTGAAGGGGGTAGCGGCGCACGTCTGCGCCGCCAGTGTGAAGGAGCCGCGGAACAAGGCCGCGACAGCGAGGGAGGCCGGCCGGCCAAGCCCGCCGCCTATGGGGGCACGGCACACCTTCGCATCGTGGAGAAGGGCTAGCTGTCTGGCTAGCCGGGGTGCTGAGCGGGACCCCAGGTCCCGCGTGCCAACTACAGGTGCCACGTGGCACCGGCCGGTCGGTCACCCAACCCGAACGGTTGGGCCGTTCGGGGTACCCAAGGGGCGCCTCCCCTTGGGTGGCGGCTAATTCAGACCCCACTGTGGGGCCACCCGGTCGCGAACTAGCTACAGACCCGACGCAGGCCACCCTGCGGGCCGGGTCGGACCGGACCCGGACCAGCTTCTCCCTTTTTTCTCTACTTTGGCCATAACCAGAGCTAAGGGAGTCCGTTTGAAGAACTGTCTATGGAGAAAAAAACCTTGTATCGATACGGTCTTTTTGGTATACCCTACTCAAGATTTGGATAAAGTTGGAGTACGACCAGGTTGGATCGAACACGAATTTAACCGGGGCCTCGGGAATAAAGGCCAATAACTTACAGACCGGGTGTCTGATTGAAGCATTGTCTATTGCGTTGATACCCCTATTACATGGGCGTCTATTGGTATACATCTTCGTGGGAATTCATGGCAGTTGAAGTATCAACCTTTGGCTTGAGGATCATACCCACCCGGAATCAAGTGAGCATAGTGCAGAACCTTGTAGCTGGTTGTAAGATGAGAAAGGGATCCTGTGTGGGTCTGTGCCTTATGATTCTACGTGGGTCTATGCTTGGGATCCTACGTGGGTATTTGTTTCAGTATCCCACTTATATAAACTCTAGGAATCCATGTGGGATTACTCTAGGATCCTACGTGGGTCTGCTGTACTAGGATCCTACATGGGTCTGAGGATTTTGGATCCAACATGAGTCTTCCTCTCAACATGGTAAGATGATTCAGCATATGCATCTAATTATCTTTACTACCGTACCTAAGTCATAACCGATGTGAGATAAGTCTTTGCCTTGTGGTATTCATCTGGGTGGCGTACCTTTATATTGCATACCTTTGTTATGATACCTTTGTGGTATTCTTCTGTGTGGTGTTACCTTTGTGGTACTTACCTTCGTGGTGTTACCTTTGTGGTATTATTTCCTTTGTGGGATAGTTGGGCTTTGGGCTTTTGAGATATGCCTTGTGTTTCCTTATTTATCACAATTAAGGAAAGATTTATTAAGTGAATCTAGTATTTCCCTATTTTCAATTCACCCTGACATCACTAAGATGTACATAAACGTTTAGGAGTATTAATCATGGGATGGAATGAAAATAGATATTGTCGATTTTACACTTAAATGAACAAATTTTCAATATTTCAATGCGCACTGAAAACTACCAAAGGTGATTATTCATCTTTTTCTAGATATAGAATTGAAATGGGAAAATATAGGATTTTTTTAGTACTTCCAAAAAGATATCAAGGTAAAAATGTGATTTGAGTTTTTTTGATCGGGTAATAGAATCTACACATTTTCACCATATTTGAGATAATATATATCAAGATCAACTTCCTCTGTTGTATATAAAAGATATATTTAGGTTACATGGAGTTACTCACTCCATTGTATCATACGGTGATCACAGGTTAACTTCTAGCTTTTAGAAGTCCTTCAGAAGTCATTAGGTAGAAAATTAAATTTCAGTACAACCATTCATCCCCAATCTGATGGACATACTGAGCGAAAAATTAGGACCATTGATGATATTCTATATGCATTTTCAATGGATTACTAGGGATGTTGGAATCAACATTTTTATTTATTTTAGTTTTCAAATAATGAAATTGTTTATTCCAGTATATAGATGGAACCTTGTGATGCATTAAAAGGAATGAAATGTAAAACTTCATCTTTTTGGGATGAAGTCGGGTAAAGGAGGTTTATGGGACCAGAATTAGTAGAGAAAGTGGATGAGAAATTAAAGATGATCCAACAATATATGATTACATCACAGTGATAGCAGAAAAGTTATACATATAACTAAAGGAAGGATATTTCATTCGAGGTATGTGATCATGTCTTTGTCAAAGTATATCCATCGAAAAGTGTTATGCATTTTTGTAAAAATTGGATGTTGATTCCCTAGTTAGTTCGACCCTATGAAATACTAGAGAAGACTATATTAGTTTCCTGATGAGTAGATTCCCCTAATATTTTTCACTAGGTATATAATGTTTTCCATGTTTTGATGTTAAGAAATAATGTTCCGGATTCCTCTCAAGTTCTGAGGCAAGATCTTTTTTACTTGGAAGATAACAAGTCATTTGAGGAATATTCTATTTTGATTCTTAACCATAGTGGGAAAGAATTTCTAAATAAGGTAATTCACCATGTTAAGGTTTTGTAGGGAAAACACTTGGAAGAAGAAGAAACATGGGAATATAGAAATGATGTGAGGTTAAACAATCCTCACTTGTTTAATAGGTAAATAAAAATTGTTTGGACTCAATTTCTAGAATGTGGGTATAATGTAACAACCTAAGTAGTTATAATATAATTTATATTTATTTTGGAATAAAATAAATTAATTCATTATAAATGTATAATGGAAAAGGTGGTATTTATAGAAATTAAGGAATATATTCTAATAAAATAGCAACCTCTCCTTTGAGAATATAACTAAAAATTATGTATCTTATATGTGAAAATATGATATGTTTATATCATGGACTAAGTAAATAAATGTTTAAAAAATGATAAATTTAGTGTTGGTATTTTTTTGGAATATAAATACTTATTTACAATTTTATTATTAATGTAATTAATTAAATGAGAATTTATCTTCATAAAATATATTCATAAATTAATATATTTTTTCTTATAATTATAAGATAATTTTATGACCCATTAACTATTTTTTTAATGTTCCATAAAATTAGTTATAATTTTCAAATTGGTATTTTTTAAATAAATGATGATTTTAATTAAAATTAAATTTTTCATATTTGGAATTTAATTTTCATAAAATGGAGTTATTATTTTAATTCTACAAGTTGGAAAATGATAAGGGAATATTTTTGGGATTTTTCTAAAATACTTCAATTTTTTTGTGAATGGAAAATTTCTGTAATTTGTGGTATATATACATTATAAGTTATATACACTATTCCTTGAATCAAGGATAATGTAATCACCATGACTTAGAACTCCCATTTATTATTTTAATATATTTAGTGATAATTATTTAACTATTCATAGTCTCCATCCGAAACAATAAACTAATGAATAAAATAATGAGAAAACACCTCTCTCATCTTGTTTAAATACCACCCCTCGCCACCTCTTCTCCTCACACCTATACTTACTTTAAAATTGTCCAAATTCTTCCTAATACTCTTTACAAACCTCTCCACCATTCCCAAGATCTTTTGGTATAAAAAATTATCAAATCCAATTTCCCTAAGGGGGTTCTCAAGGAGGAAAATTCATGAGGTAAAATCCCATTTTGTTTTATTTTAATAAAATATAATTTATTTTATTTTCTTATTATACCCTCACATAACTTCTTATAAGTGAGATGATAACCCCATTACCTTATATATACTATAATATTATTGTATTAATGGAATATCCATCATCTAACCTATCCTCCTCTCCTCTTATTCTAAAAAATGAAAACATCATTTGTGGTGTGCCCATTTATCATCATCATGGATGATGTGTTTTCATTTTCCTTTACCACATTCAAATCTGATCATAAAATTATTATTACTATCAAATAAAATTTTATTATATAAATATTATATTTTATATAATGTTATGAAACCAATATACAAACATGATATTAAATAAAATGATATAAGTCTATAATGGTTGTAAAAACATCCAAAATAAATTAAATAATTTTAATTAATGTTTTATCTAATGAATCCTCCTCAAATAAAACATGATATAAAGAATAATTTAAAATTTCGGAAACATATTAAAACCATTTCATTCCACTTTTGGATTTTTTTTCTTTCATTTGATAAGAAACCATGAAATAAATTCATTGGAAATAGTGGGTAAATATTATTAATAAATGGGTGGAAAGATGTTATAAAATGACAATATAAGATAGTATATATATTAATATATTTATTTAATAAATTTATAACACTCATTATACCATTATAAATCAGTTTTAAAACATTTAAATTGAGACAAACCTATGTTAGAGGACTTTTCTTTTAAAAACCACTTTTATATTTCTATTTTTAAAAAATTCAAAAGTAATTTTTTTATGATCCAAGTATTCTTGCTTAATAATTATAATATGGTTCACGGGAATTTTTTATGGTGAGGGTTGGATTCATGATATTCCTCTAATTAATTGGGTATGTTTATGATTGATGCTGACCTTATTGGTAATTCTAAGTGTAACTATGATGGTTACATAATATGGTTGTCGTGAGGGTTACATTGTAAGGTAGCGGTGAGGGTTACAATTCATATGGTATCCATGTGGGTTAAATCCATAATTATGGTATTAAAAATATTTCCCAATTCATCTAAATGATTTATTTATGTTTTCAATGATATATGGAAATCTCTTCTTTTAACAAAGTAAGTATATGATACTTTATGAATGATAATTATTTATTTGTGATAATGATTTCAAATTTTTATAAGAATTCATGGACTAACGGTTCATTTTCATCGTTTTCATGTCCCTTGGTGATCTTTTTTTCATAATACAATGTTCTAAAAAATCATAGGGTTTAAGTATTGGTAATATAAAATAAGAATCCAAGATCAATGTTGTAAATAATGTTCATGAAAAGAATTAAAATTTTATTAAAAAATTGTTATTATGGAATAAATGGACACTATTTTAGTATAATCATTTGTGTTTTCATATGGGTTGTTATGTATGAATTATGAAATAATTACCTAAAACACTAAAATTAAATAATATTTGGGGATTTAATAAGTGTATTGTAATTTAAATAACCAGATTATGAAATTTTTAATGCCAGTCCCATATAAAATATCATATTTTAAATAAAAAAATTAAAAATAAAGTGATAAGTTCAATTTAATTTTGAGAAATGAAACAAATTTATGAGATAAAGTGTAACTTACCAAGGAAAATCGTAAAATTATATAAAAGGTTTAAATTAAGGAGTGAGGTCCAAAGATATAAAAAAATAAATACCGATATTGTGTGAAAGGGGGAATTATCAAACAATGCTTGTCTTATATCCATTATTTATCAACATTTAATCCATTTTCCATGATAAATTATATTCCTTATTCATTCGGTAAGGATTATTTGTAAGGATTCCAATAAATTCCATATATAAATTTTCCCCTCTACCCACATAAACACAAACCAACAATTATATTTTCTGATAAATCCTTACCCAGATTATATAATCACTCAATGTATTGTAAAACTATGGTCAAAATGTGGATTCATGAATCCCTTTTCTCCAATAAACTCTCTAAGAGAAGATTTAATCCTTTGAGAATATAATTTACCAATTTATTGAAATGGTTTTAAAATCATTAATATTATTTAAAATTAACATTATTACAATATAATAACATGTTCTTACTCATTAATTCATTATAATGTGTTCTTTTTTTAGTCGATTTTACCACCTATATGAATGATGTAATGAAATTTACATCATGAATGATGATGTTAAAATTATTATTATAATATGTTTTCATAATTAATTTATTTATAATTTTTAAATTTTATTAACTAATAAATTCAATTGTTTTTATAATTTAATAATAAATGAAAACGATGTTTTTATATATTTATTGAAAATGATAACCATAAGTTCCCAGATATTACCATGGGACTCTGAAAATATATCAAACAAATATTATAAATATTCATTAAAATTATAGATGTAATGAACCTAAGATTGATGAGAAAGGATTAGGGCCTCAAAAACAAAACATTTGTGGAAAATAGAAAAGTTAACATCTGAATGTTTATTTTAACAATAAAAAATTAATATATGGGTAATAAAAATTCATAAATGAATTTTATTAAGTAAAATAATTTTGAATAATGTTTTTATATCTATTAATAATAATAATAAATTTATTATAAAGGGATTCAGAGAAAATACTTCCAAGAAGAAGTTGGAGGTATGGTATTTTTAACTCAATTTACCTTTATTTAGATAGTCTTCATATTCAACACTTTTTTCTTTTATTTATTATATATAATACCCCATGGTTTTTTTTATAATTTTCTTCAAATTCATGATATTTATAAATTCATCTTGGCTTATGTATTTTAATACATATTTTTTAAAGTTAAAAAATTTGTAGGTGTTTCTTTCAAATCCTACATTGAAATTAATATTTGTTATAAATATATATTTATTAGATAAATTTTCATCATATTTTCCCTAAAATACAATCTATTTTCTACTCATATGTTTATTTTTAGGGTTTACAAGCCTTCTCACCATTTCACCTATCTTTTTCTCACAATTAAATTGAAAATATTCTTATAAGTTGAGACAACAATATCTCTTACTTTTTTTAGGAAAGTCCCTCCTCAATTTGTTTTTCATATTTCATTACGGATTCCCTTATACCTATATCAATGATTATATAAGTCCATTTTCAATTTAAATGGAATTTATTTAAAAAATTATAAAATAATTTTTTTTACATTTCTCACATGGTTTCTTTGTCTAACTATATTCTGCAGGGATCTTTATGAAGCTTCCTTTAAATGTTTAAATATATTTCTAGTTAATTTTCATTTAATTTTTCATTATATTTTAATTCACATTTTTTATAAAATAGTTCTTTTAAAATAATGGTTTTCAAAATATAAATGTTATATCTAATTATTTTCAAAAGAAATTTTCTAATCCTCCTATAATGAGTTTTTAATCTATACCAGTATCCTTTAATGTTTCTTGTACTTCACTAGAGTTATTCTCTTTTAATATTATCCACCTTCACTATATAGATGGATTTTGATTATTTTTGTGAATGTTTCCTGAATCTCTTTTATTTCCCATAGGTATATTATGTTATTATTGTATTATTAATGTTTTCTTATGTAACACATATGTATGGTTTTTCATTATGTGATGAGTGGACATGAATTATATATACATAAAATGCATTGGTTAATGCTTTATATACAATGAGATAATGTGTGAGGGATTAGGGAGTGAAATAAATCCCTGAGGGGAATTTATGTACTATGTTTATGAAATGGGGAGAGAACCAAATCCACTATAGTACTCTCCACACTATGTTTATAGAATTGGCAGTGAACTCAAACAAATATGGAACCCTTCCTGCTATATTTATTGAATGAGTTTTGAACAAAGTCCACTATGGTACTTTTCCCACTATGTTTATAGAATATATAGGGAACCTAATCCATAATAGAATTATTTACACTATTTTTATAGAATGGGACTTTATCCACTCTATAATAATGACCTTGGTTGTGACCTGTATAAACCTATATCCATACACAGTGTCTTTCTTAGATGGAATATTAATTTTTAGCCTCTTGGAAGGTTAGATATTGAATGAGACTTTGGAATGAAATTATAAATGTTATAAAAAAAGTTAAATGGATTTTTAGTCAAGGTATAAATCATTTTCAGTGTCAAAAAGTCTCAGGAGAGTGTGGGGGATGGTCCCAGGTGGTTGGGCTACTGGAAACCAACACCCAATAGCCACTGGATAGCTAGTGGATGGACAGATTGAACTTTATGCTTCATGTGGACACTGAATATCTAGTGATGTTTTTAAAGGGGGAAATTATATTTTTCTCCCTTTTATTTTTAGAGAGGGAACCCCTCTTCTTCCCTTTCATTTCCCTTATGGGGCTAGGGGTTCATTCCAATCTTCCCCTCCTTTAGTTCCATTTGAAAATGTGTTTTTTGTTGATTATATCCATAATAAAAGTTACATCTATGATTCTGGAAACAAATGATTATCTCTTCCTCACTTTATTTTAATTTTCTTTTTCTCTAGTTCAGTATAATATGAATATTTCACTAGAGAATGGTCATCCAAGTCTCATCAATATTACATGCATCCAAGATCTAAGACATCCTAATATATCTTCTTCATGTAGGGGATTTGTGATATTATGAGTTACATATTTGTGGTGATTTTATAAATATTGTTAGATTAATTATAATTAAATTGGGGGTTAATTCGAAATCACATGTTGGTTATTTTTCCTAGTATAGGGATAGGTGTATGTGTTGGACCTTCTGGGTGCTGTCGGGTTCGGTTTTGGAGTGTCATAGGAAGTTTATGAGTTATCATCAATTATTAAAATTTAAAATTAAATTATAAATAAGTTATATTTTATTAAAATTAATTTTTTTAATTAACTATAATTCATTTTATTGCCTTTTCTTGGAAGCTAGGTTCCCAATGCGAGCATGGGTTACGATGAGTATGGAGTTATTGGGATATAATTAAAAGGTTTTGGATCTATTAATGAGGATGGTGTTCTTGGTGTGAGCTCTATAGTATGTATAAATTTCATTATGTTGTATGTGAAAGGAAGTCTCACCCTAAAGGTTGTTGACTTATTAAAAACTGTTTAAATTTTTATCTAAAATTATGTAAATAGATTATTTAAAATGAAACGTAGTTAATTAGATATGTGTTTTAAAATTTAATTGAATGGATTAATTTAAATTTTAAGGGACTTTCAAGAGGTTCTAATGGCCATAATGACCCTTGTAAAAAGGTTCAGTACCCTCGACCACCCATGTTTGAGGCATTCCTATAATTGCATGCCTTTTTATAGGTGAAACCTTAAAGGTTTTTATATGAACAAGATGGTTGTATTGCCCCAGGTTTTTAAGAAGAATATTTATTTTGTAAATATATTATTATAAATATAAAAATTTCATTAGTTCATCAGATTCACTACTACAAAAACGGCAATAAAAGCGCTAAAACCGGGCTTTAACAGCGCTAGAAAAGCGCTGTAAAGCTCAGCGCTGATAAAGGGGGGGGGGTCCTTTAACAGCACTTTTTTAGCGCTGTTAAATGTCACCTTTAACAGCGCTAAAAAAGCGCTGTTAAATGTCACCTTTAATGGCGCTAAAAAAGCACTGTTAAAGGAAACCTTTAACGGCGCTAAAACATGCTGTTATATGTTGCCTTTAACAGCGCTTTTTTAGCGCTGTTAAATATCTCCTTTAACAGCGCTTTTTTAGCGCTGTTAAATGTCGCCTTTAACAGCGCTAAAAAAGCGCTGTTAAATCCCTGCCTGCTGCTAATAAAAAACCTGCACTAGTACAGCCAGCTGAGCAGACCTGCACAAAAACCAGTATATCAACCACAGACCTGCACAAAAACCAGTATATCAAGCACAATCATGTCATCAACCAATCACAACCCAACCAAACAGTGTTCATACCATGAGTTAGATACCATCTACCCAGAAACCAAAACTACCTCATTACATAGTATCACAAAATATTCCTACACAACTCAGAAGATAAATACTAGAACATTCCACTATGCATTGTTTCTCCTTGGATTTTCACTTGGTTTTGACAAATCGTGCAGAGCCCGTGCTCCTTGAATCATTCTACAATACATAAAAAGGATATCCTAACTCTCCCAACCATCACCCTTAGTAATTATGTATATTAATACAAAAAAGGTAACATATCATAAATTGGGGGACTGTAATGAGACATCAAGATTAACATTCTATATATAGGATCGATGTCTGGTAGGATTGGTTGTGTTGATACATGACTCTACCTGGACCTCAAAAATAGATATATGATCTCACTCCAGGACTTTCAGAGAGACTCCAACTATGTCTAGGACGTCCTGCTGAAGCGATCGTACTACCGTAAGTCGGAAAAGATACCAAAACCATCCTAGGAAGGATCATGGGAGCCAACCCTAATGAAATATGTCCTTGATATAGTGTTCAAAGAGATCAATCATGTTACATAAAATTATGTGTCATTTAAAGGGTCACATGCCTTGTCGCTTTACCCTGGGTAACTCCAATGTTCAGCTGCCTGTGTGAATATACATGTCATATCAATAGGAAATTACATGGCATGTTAAAAAACATATACGTGTTACCCTTTGATCTTGTGTCCTCTTATGCACCCTTGCCCTATGTTAGTACATGACGTCGATCTCGTGTGATTCTTCCTGTGTATCTGTACAAAGGATAAACTGCGTAGCTGGCTCATTAAAGATGTGTAGTGGGATATATTCCATGTAGGAAAGCCATGTAATCCACCCCATGTTTGTGTATCTCAAAAATTCATGCCAAGTCTTGGGGGAGGGTCTACACTACATGTGAGGTGGATATCTCAGTTGTTGATTTCACTTAAAAATAAGCCCATTTTGAACAAAACAGAGGCACTTTGAGTGGTGTCAACCACACCGGGCCTCGGATTGAGTAGGGGTTGACTCATACACATCAAATTTGACCCATGGATCATTGTCCTTAAGTTTCAATAGAATCCGAATGCGTTTGGTCAGTTTCCCGTATGTCAGTTGTTGATTTCTCACTTAAAATTAAGTCCATTTTTAACAAAAACAGAGGCACTTTCATTTGTGTCGGCCACACCGGGCCTCAGATTGAGGCGGGGTTGACTTGTACATGTCACATTTGACCCATGTATCGTTGTTCTAAAGTTTCAACAGAATCCAAATGCGTTTGGTTGGTTTGTCGTATGTTAGATGTTGATTTCACTTAAAATTAAGTCCATTTTTAACAAAAACAGAGGCACTTTGAGTGGTGTCGGCCACACCGAGCCTCGGATTGAGGCGGGGTTGACTCGTACACGTCACATTTGACTCATGGATCGTTGTCCTTAAGTTTCAATAGAAACCGGATGTGTTTGGTCGGTTTGGTGTATGTATGTAAAATATTTTCCATTTTAAACAAAATACATACACTTGGAGTGATACCAGCCACACCGCATCTCGGATTGAAGCAGGTTTGACTCGTACACGTCACATATGACCCATGGATCATTTTACTAAAGTGTTAACACAATCCTAAGGCGTTTGATCGGTTTCCCGTATGTCAGTTGTTGATTTCACTTAAAAATAAATCCATTTTGAACAAAATAGAGGCACTTTGAGTGGTGTCGGCCACACCAGGCCTCGGATTGAGTCGGGTTTGACTCTTACACGTCAAATTTGACCCATGGATCATTGCCCTTAAGTTTCAACAGAATCCAAATGCGTTTGGTCGGTTTGCCGCATGTCAGTTGTTGATTTCACTTAAAAATAAGTCCATTTTGAACAAAAGAGAGGCACTGTGAGTGGTGTCGGGCACACCGAGCCTCAGATTGATGCGGTGTTGAATCGTACACGTCACACATGAGTCATTGATCGTTTTGAAAAATTATCAACGCAATCAGAAGCCGTTAGATCGGTTTGGCGTATGTACTTAAAATATTGTCCATTTTAAACTAAATACATACACTTAGAGTGATAACGGTCACACCGCGCCTCTGATTGAGTCGGGGTTGACTCGTACACGTCACATTTGACCCATGGATCATTGCCCTTAAGTTTCAATAGAATCCCAATGCGTTTGGTCGGATTGTCGTATGTCAATTGTTGATTTCACTTAAAATTAAGTCCATTTTTAACAAAACAGTGACACTGTGAGTGGTGTCGGCCACACCGGGCCTCAGATTGATGCAGTGTTGAATCGTACACGTCACACATGAGTCATTGATTGTTGTGAAAAAGTATCAACGCAATCAGAGGCCGTTGGATCGGTTTGGCATATGTACGTAAAATATTGTCCATTTTAAACTAAATACATACACTTGGAGTGATACCGGTCACACCGCGCCTCTGATTGAAGCGGGGTTGAATCTTACACGTCACATTTGACCCATGGATAGTTTTCCTTAAGTTTCAATAGAATCCCAATGTGTTTGGTCAGTTTGTCGTATGTCAGTTGTTGATTTCACTTAAAATTAAGTCCATTTTTAACAAAACAGTGACACTGTGAGTGGTGTCGGCCACACCGGGCCTCGGATTGATGCGGTGTTGAATCTTACACGTCACACATGAGTCATTGATCATTGTGAAAAAGTATCAATGCAATCAGAAGCCGTTAGATCAGTTTGGTGTATGTACGTAAAATATTGTCCATTTTAAACTAAATACATACACTTGGAGTGATACCGGTCACACCGCGTCTCGGATTGAGCCGGGGTTGAGTCGTACACGTCACATATAACCCATGAATCGTTGTCCTAAAGTGTCAACACAATCCGAAGGCGTTTGGTCAGTTTCCCGTATGTTAGTTGTTGATTTCTCACTTAAAAATAAGTCCATTTTGAACAAAACAGAGGCACTTGGAGTTGTGTTAGCCACAACATGCCTCAGATTGTGGCGGGGTTGACTCGTACACGTCAAATTTGAATGTGAGTATGCATACACGATAGTTGACCTTCTTAGAGAAGGGTTTCTGGAAGAGTATAAAAGACATGAAGCAATGAAGATCATTAGAGTGTTGGAGCAAATGTGGTTGCTACAAACAATGTGGAAATCGGCTTGTGCAAAGAGACCTAAGTTACAACTTTCAGGTATTGTACTCTATTTTTTTCTGGAAGGTTTCAGTTTAAATGCATTTTGGAATGATCATTTCTAGCCATTGTCTTTTAGGTTTTTTTGACAGCCGAGGGGAAAGGGTGGGGTCTGAAGACATTGTAGGATATGTCGAAGGGTGATTTTGTGTGTGAATATGTTGGAGAAATGTTAACTCCCGCAGTTCTGAAAAGATTCACTATTTAAAAGAAAGTCACATGTTTAGATACATCTCAAGATGGTCAGTTTAAAGACATTTTGAGGGACACTACTAAAGACATGCTCAGATATGCACACATCCCCCACTTTTAGATCGTTGTCTACTACGATGATCTTCCAAACAAGATATGGATTATAACGCTCATGATACATAGAGAAATTCACTGGCCACCTTCGAGAATGATCTGAAGCACAAACCATGACAGCATTATGTTTTTCCTTGAAAATTCTCTTGGCGAACTGGAATGGCAACTCACTCTTGTGATTTTGCGTCTCTACTTGTCACTTCATGTGTGCAGCTACTGCCATTCCAGTTCACCAAGAGAATTTTCAAGGAAAAACATAATGTTGTCATTGTTTGGGCTTCAGATCATTCTCAAAGTTGGGCAGTGAATTGCTCTATGTATCATGAGCGTTCTAATGGATATCTTGGTTGAAAGATCATTGTAGTAGACAACGATCTAAAAGTGGGGGATGTGTGCATATCTGAGAATGTCTTTAGTAGTGTCCCTCAAAATGTCTTTAAACTGACCATCTTGAGCTGTATCTAAACTCGTGACTTTCTTTTAAAAAGTGACTCTTTTCAGAACTGCGGGAGTTAACATTTCTCCAACATATTCACACAGAAAATCACCCTTCGACATATCCTCCAATGTCTGCAGACCCCACCCTTTCCCCTCGGCTGTCAAAAAAACCTAAAAGACAATGGCTAGCAATGATCATTCCAAAATGCATTTAAACTGATACCTTCCAGAAAAAAATAGAGTACAATACCTGCAAGTTGTAACTTAGGTCGCTTTGCACAAGACGATTTCCACATTGTTTGTAGCAACCACATTTTCTCCAACACTCTAATGATCTTCATTGCTTCATCTCTTTTATACACTTCCAGAAACTCTTCTCTAAGAAGGTAAACTATCGTGTATGCATACTCACCTTCAAATGTGACGTGTACGAGTCAACCCCGCCTCAATCTGAGGCCTGTTGTGGCTGACACAACTCCAAGAGCCTCTGTTTTGTTCAAAATGGACTTATTTTTAAGTGAGAAATCAACAACTGACATACGGGAAACTGACCAAATGCCTTCAGATTGTGTTTACACTTTAGGACAACGATTCATGGGTTATATGTGACGTGTACGACTCAACCCCGTCTCAATCCGAGACGCGGTGTGACCGGTATCACTCTAAGTGTATGTAATTTGTTTAAAAGGGACAATATTTTACGTACACATGCCAAACCGATCTAACGGCTTATGATTGTGTTGATACTTTTACACAACGATCCATGACTCATGTGTGACGTGTACGAGTCAACCCCACATCAATCCGAGGCCCGATGTGGCCGACACCACTCACAGTGTCTATGTTTTGTTAAAAATGGACTTAATTTTAAGTGAAATCAAGAACTGACATACGGCAAACCGACCAAACGCATTCGGATTCTGTGTGATATGAAGGTATTTTGGAGATTTTACTGGTTCATGCATGATATGAAGGTATTTTGGAGATTTTACTGGTTTTTTTGTCCAAAGGCCAAAGAAATGTGGTCCATCATTCTTGCATGTTACTCGTACACGTCACCAAGGACCCATGGATCCTTCTCCTAAAGGATGAAGGCAATCTGGATGCGTCTGGTCAGATTTACGTAGGTCAGTTGTTGTTTCCAATTAAAGTGGTGTCCATTTTAAACAAGAGAGCGACCCTTTGGGTGGTAGCGGTCACACCGTGCCTCGGATTGAGGCGGGGTTGACTCATACACGTCACCAAGGACCCGTGGATCCTTCTCCTAAAGGATGAAGGAAATCCGGATGCGTTTGGTCAGATTTACGTAGGTCAGTTGTTGTTTCCAATTAAAGTGGTGTCTATTTTAAACAAGAGAGCGACTCTTTGGGTGGTAGCGGTCACACCGTACCTCGGATTGAGGCAGGGTTGACTCGTACACGTCACCAAGGACCTGTGGATCGTTCTCCTAAAGAATGAAGGCAATCCGGATGCGTCCGGTCGGATTTCCGTAGGTCAGTTGTTGTTTCCAATTAAAGTGGTGTCCATTTTAAACAAGAGAGCGACCCTTTGGGTGGTAGCGGTCACACCGTTCCTAGGATTGAGGCGGAGTTGACTCGTACATGTCACCAAGGACCTTTGGATCGTTCTTCTAAAAGATAAAGGCAATCCGGATGCGTCTGGTCGGATTTCTGTAGGTCAGTTATTGTTTTCAATTAAAGTGGTGTCCATTTTAAACAAGAGAGAGACCCTTTGGGTGGTAGCAGTCACACCGTGCCTCGGATTGAGGCGGAGTTGACTCGTACACATCACCAAGGACCCGTGGATCGTTCTCCTAAAGGATGAAGGCAATCCAGATGCGTCTGGTCGGATTTCCGTAGGTCAGTTGTTGTTTTCAATTAAAGTGGTGTCCATTTTAAACAAGAGAGCGACCATTTTAGTGGTTCAACATTCTTTCATGTTGCTGGTGCATATAATCTGTTAAAATGGAAAAATGACTCATTGGAGAAAGAATGTTTTATTTAATAACAATTACAATTTTGCTACTAACATTTACATACAACAATATTTCATCTTTTGATCCCCTTAACCCCTCTCAAAAATGACCACCAATTGTACATGTCCCCAAGTCAGATCTTCATTGTATTTGTGTAAAATCTGTCATCAGGTATGCGGCCCACTCGTTTCTGAACACATCTATATCGTCTTGTGAGTATGAGGCTTTTCGGCAGTCATAGTAGTACTGCAAAATAAAAAAAAATAAAGAATTAATAAATAACTTAAACGAACTAGTAATTGTTTTTGAAAATACCTCTTTAGGGATGCTAGTTTGCTGATGAAAAACGATCTCTTTCATAAATTTACAAACATAATAACTGCAATCATTATCGTTTGTTTGTTTTGGACACTGCAAAAAAATTGATCATTAGGAGAATAAATAAATTGTGTTGAGATGTGTTTGGATAGTGAAATTTTATTATATATACCCTGATATTTGTCCAGATGTAGTACTTGCTTGGCTCCTTATGCTTAGCCCCTGTCCTCATACCATGATTTAGACGATATTGGTACACCGCCCTATCATAACAGAATCCTCAGTAAAAGATAATATATATTATATAAATTGATGTTTAGACCTAAAATGTAAGATGTAGTGTCTTACAGATTCACAAACTCCATCATGTATGGTCGGTTTGATGGATATCCTAGGTTTGAATCCAGAAAATAAATCTTCGGAGTATCCAAGTTCACCGTAATTAGCATCCAATGTTGCCTAAAAACACAAAAAGGAATAAGTAATAAAAAAAGTGAAAATATAATTGATATGCTTTAATCTTAGAGTATTACCCCTGCATGGTTGGTATTAGGAAAAGTCTGTCATCTGTAATCTTGCGTTCAAATGTTTTCAGCAAGTCGTTCACTATTGCATCCCTTTTTGATGACTCTATTTTTGTTTGGTGTGTTGATGTGATATGAGGACTAACAAGTCCAAATCTTGGCTCATGGGAAAATCCCTTCAACTGTTTTTCATAAATGCGTCTGTCAAAAATATAAAATGCATTTAGTCATAATTTGCACATTAGATCAGATTTTAGAAAATCAATTCATGGAAACATACCTCATATATACATTTACAACAGTGACGCCTAACCAACCGTTTTCAAGGATTTCATTTACATTTTCATCAGAAACGAAATCTTGACTTTCCTCTCCGTATATATTATCTTCGAAAATCACTATATGACTATTACCATCCTTTAGCTTCGTATCCACATGAGTCTTCAATGCTAGTAAATGTGGAAAGAGAATAGGTGGTGTTATTGTGCTTTCAGTAGCTCCTTGGGATCGATTGGTCGATCCTTTAGATGGTTTCGAGCCGATGTTAGTCACCCCCTTTCCTTTCTCCGTCTATAACAACAATCATTGATTCAAACACTCTTATCGTTAATTGTTAAGGGTTTAGCTTGAAAATAAAAGGAAATAAATACCTCTTTGTCTGCATGTACTCTTACAAGTTGTGCCGGCCATGCAATGAATGTCCCAATAGCCTTTTCGACCGTATGAATATCATCGTCATCAAGTGGAATAGGTAGCATTGCATTTGGCTCATGAGCTACAGTAATCGTCACTTTCAGATGATCTTTTGAAAGTGGTCTATTATGCAGTGTGGAATCTGGGATATTGAACACTGTAGCCCTCGCTACAAGGTGATAGGTGGGTGTTGACAGATATAAATCACAATCATTATCACCCTGTAGAAGATCAGTATAGATAAATTATCAGTGTTTTTCTGATTCATATTTCATGGGAACCGTTATTAGAATATTGATCACCACGGCTAAGACATTTTTTTAGGTGAATGGCTCACCTCAAAGCTGGTAGGGGGTGGGGCAGGATGTTCATGCGGTGGTTGTTCCTGAGTTGTGTCCTCCCTTTGCTTCCCACCCATAAAAGTTGCTAGCAACTCTCCCTGCCATTGCAATTGTTCTTCAAGGGTTGCTATTTTTTCGCTCATTTGTTCCAATTTTTTCTCTGTATCATCCGTTTTTTTCTTCTTCTCAAAATATACTCGGGGTGTCACCCCAAACCCTGCACCTCTGACACGACCGTATTTTTCTAGCTGCTTCAAAGCCGTCGATAATAGGTCTGTATCAGCTACAGGATTAGCTGATTCCTATGACTGTCAGATATAGGAAAAAAACTAATTATTTTTATGTAATAGCAATTTTAAACAAATCTTTTTATCATCGTGTCATACTTACACATATTTCCCACACTTTTTGTGTGTTCTCATCTATTAACTTCACTTCTTTGTTCACACGTGCCTCCTTCCATAGCACATGACGTGGGATAGAAGTGCATTTGGTTTTAGATTCATCAATCTACATATAAACATAGAAAGATAATTATGATGTTGTTTATTGGCACCTAACAATATTACTGTAAATTTAAAATACGTACCATTTTCTTTTCTAATTAAGCGTACCCCATCCTTGCTTTACGATAGGTGTATGTTGGATTTGATGCACGTTCCTTATTTTCAGTACAGAGTTCCTGTTTCATAAATGAAATATTGACAATCAAAGTGATGAATACAGGTATCCTCAAACAACGTATTATCACTCACAATGTACCTGAAACTTCTCATCCCCAAGACGGCCAATAAATGCATCCCATGCTTCTTGGATATCAGGTGGGCATAGACAATGGGTGGGTGCGGGTTTATTTTACCTTTAGAATCTTTCAGGTGATATCTTGTTAAAATAGTACGAAAACCTCGATGAATCTTTCCTGCAAGCCTTAGTACATAATCCTTGTGTGAGTCGTCTACTATAAATGTACTCTGCAAGAGATTGAGAAGAGTAAGACATTGTTTCATCATTTTATTTTCTAGTTAATTAAAGAAATAAATTCATAATGTTACCGTAATTTCTTCCCAGATCACAACCTTCAACCCGAACACAACATGGTGCCATGAATCTATGTCAATCGGCACGCGTTAGTGGAGACGGTGTTGTGCGTTTTTCTGAACTTCCATTGAATGATGTCGTCCAAGATCGGTACTTATGCCGACGAGGTAGAAATCTACGATGTCCTAGAAACACAGATTTCGATGAATGTTTCAACCTAATTGATTCTGTATCTTCTTCACACACGGGACACCCTTGAGTTCCTTTAATGCTATAGCCTGACAAATTTCCATAAGCAGGGAAATCATTTGTTGTCCCATACAACATCGCTCTCAACGTGATGTATTCATTTTTATAAGCATCATACAACATTACACCTGAGTCCCACAATAACTTCAAATCCTCGATCAAAGGAGTCAGATAAACATCAATATCGTTACCTGGTTGTTTTGGTCCTGATATAATCATAGATAACATGATGAATTTTCGCTTCATGCATAACCAGGGTGGCAAGTTATAATTTAGCAACATAACAGGCCATGTACTATGAGTGCTAGTTTGAAAACCAAAAGGATTCACTCCATCTGTAGATAACGCAAGACGAAGGTTTCTCGGGTCTTTTCCAAATTCAGGATACTCATGATCAATTTTCTTCCATTGAGGAGAGTCGGCCGGATGACGTAATAACCCATCTTTATTTCTTTTATCTGCATGCCACGACAATTGTCTTTCAGTTTCTTCACTTCCATATAAACGCCTAAACCTTGGAATGATTGGAAAGTACCATACAACTTTCGTAGGATTGGATTTATCTTTCTTGTATCGAGAAGCACCACACTTTGGGCATTCTGTAAGTGATTTGTTCTCCTTTCAAAACAATATACAGTCTTTCGGGCAGGCATGTATTCTTTCAGAAATCATTCCCATCGAGCGTAGCATTCGTCTAGCTTCATATGTCCAGCTTGGGAGCTCATTATCTTCCGGGAGCATGTCATTCAAGAGAGCAAGTAGTTCCATAAAACTGACATCACTCCATCCATTTCCTGCTTTCAATTTATACAACTTCAGTACAACTGACAATGTTGTATACTTAGTGCAAGCAGCATAGAATGGCGTCTTTGCACAACTCTTTAACTTCTCAAACAATTTTGGGAAATCACGGGGTTCATCTTGAATTGTCTTTGTCATTTCCTCAATACGATCTTCATCATCATTGGCATTTGTAATCACATCCTCCATACAGTCTTCTTCATTATCTATATTTGTATTCATATCTGACGATCCATAAAACGCAGTTTTATCCCAGCCAGTAGCTACATTCGCTTTTTCTCCGTGTTTATTCCAACATTTATAACTCCGATCTATTCCGTGACATATCAAATGTTCTTCCAACTCCTCTGGAGTAATTAGTCTAGAATAACAACAACCTAAACATAGACAAAGGATTTGAGAAGGATCCTTTGTGTGATCCTTTGCAAACTTGATGAACTCTTTCACTCCATTCTCGTACTCTATTGTTAAACGATTAGAATCCATCCAATATTTATTCATCTTCATCCTATTTGAATCTCAAATATTAGTATTTATGGTTCAAGTACACAGAAGAAGACTTCCAAATACAGTAGAAGGGAACCACTTCCTTGGAAGGAGATCAAGTAGTCTAACCTATAATCAAGATTCATAAAAAAGAATATTAGATTCACTAAAAAGATGATTATCTATCACTCTATAAGGAGGATATAACAGGAGATAGAGGATTTCCAATCGATGAGAGATACCTTTATCAGAGAGAAACCAAACGCATCCACTAGAGCTTCTATCTGATTTGTATAGGCACTCAGGATACAAAAACTATATTTAGAATGCATGTGAGATAAAGAACGAATAATTAAAATAAATAATCCATTATACAGTTTAAAATTCATTATCATCTCTATTATGATTTGTATAGGCACTCAGGATTCATTCTAGTAGTGGTACAGGTTCCCCCATTAATCATGAGTGATAGAGGGAATAGTAGTTTTTGGATTACCTTTATTGTTTTATACAATTTATGAAGAAATGACAAGGGTTGGAAGTGCCGAGTGTGTTTGACTTGAAAATAGAGGTTCAGTTGCAACACCCTCTGATGTTTTCTGGAGAGGGTGGACCCAAGGTAGATAAGTTCTAAATTTAGTTCATCTAGAATATTCTAGATAACTTTTCTACTCCTTAGTAGAATAGGGTAGAGTTGGTAGCGTATATGTTATGGGGGCCAACAATGATCTACTGTGATATTTAGTCTTGGGATGAGCATATGGAGGGAATGACTTGGAAGAAAATCTAGGATATGTTCATGGAGCACTTTTAACCTACGACATTGAGGAAATGAAAATATGAATATTTAATATGTTTGACATAATTATGTTTGATAATGATAGATTATGTTAGATTCTTCACATACCAGTAATGTTTTTATCTAATGTTGACAGGAGATAAGGTATCTATGAAAAAAAATTAGGATGGACTTAGATGTGAGATTAAGTCCCAGGTAAATATATTTTTTATGAGGTTTGTTGAGGTGGTGGATCAGGTTCTCATTTCCAAGGGGAACCTAAAGGAGACTTGTAGTGGTGGTAGGGCGGTTTCAATTGAATGATCTAGTGGTACATATTATGATAGTATGATTCACCATTATGATATCTTCCACTAGGGTGGTGGTGGATAGAGTATCTATGTGAGAGGATTTTTCTCTTAGAGAGGTTTTTAGTCATCTTCAATCAATGAGGTATGTCTGGTCACATGTTAGGCCTATGACTTTGACCACTAGTGAAGTGTCAATCATGTATCATGATGGTTCATATATATAGGTTCTACATGAACACTTGTAATATGGGTAGTGATGGATGATCTATATTGGTACAGAGCACCGAATAGGGGAACCTAAAGGAGACTTGTAATAGGGGATCCTCTCATTATTTTATATCTTATCTCTTGGTAAATGGTTTCTGTTTTGTGTTAGAGTACTTTTGTGGGATCATGTTGGTCAACACACCATTGGGGGTGTGATTAGAAGGCATCTGTCTTCGTAAGGGATGTTCCCTCATGGTTTGTGAGTATTGTTTCATTTTGGATTTATACATGCTTGATATGATATGTATTGAATAGATAGTGATGATGTAATTTTTGGTATTTAATCAATATCACATTGATTGTTACCGTAGATGAGTGACTGTCATACCTCATAAGGGTAGAGCCCATGTCTTTTATGGAGAATGGGATATCTTGGTAGACCATGTAGGACCAGTTCTTCCACAACTAGGTGAGAATATAGACCAGTTTACGAATATTTTTCTTGATGATAATGGATTGAAACAAGAAATATTTCCCCCAGTAGTATACTGGTTCTGGGATGTGTTTCATGAGAATTGATCAAGGCTACCATCTAAAAGAGACTTTGAGTTCATGATTGAGCTGATGCGTGGAGTTGAGCCATTTTATATAACGCCTTTCAGAATGAAACATGAATAGATTCAGGAACATAAAACTCAATGAGAGGAGTTAGATTATGAAGGGTGCATCTGCTCGAGTATGTCACCTTGGGGATCTCATGTTTTATTTTCCAAGAAGGATGACAGAACATTACATATGTGTTTCTATTAATAGAATATGAATCATATGAAAATTAAGAACAGATATCCACTTCTTTGTATTTTTGATCTATTTGACCAGCTGAGGGGTTCCATATTGTTCTCTAAGATTAATCTAAGGTTTGTTTATCATCATTTGAGGTTGAGAAATTCTGATATACTATAAACTAATTTTGAAATCATGTATAGTTTTTATGAATTCTTCATAATAAAATTTGTGTTGAAGAATTCCCCATGGTATTTATTCTCTTGATGAGTTGAATATTTCACTTGTACCTAGACCAGATTGTAGTTGTTTTATGGATGACATATTGGTGTAATACCAAAATAATGATGATCATTCCCAACATCTGGACATCATCATGAGTACACTTAGAGAGAATCAGCTATACACAATCTATCTATATGAAAACATATACATCTTCTTCATAGATTGTTACCTTAAGGCGGCGGCCGAGGGCGTCGCGGGTTGCGGAAGGCGGCCGCGGAGGGCGACCGAGGGCGGCCGAGTGAGGTGGAGGGCGGCGGAGGCGGCGGAGAGCGGCCGAGGGCGGCGGAGGGCGGCGGAGGGCGGCCGAGGGCGGCAGAGAACGGCGGCCGAGGGCGTTGTGGGCAGCCGAGGGCAGCAGGCGGTGGAGGTCGGCCGAGGGTGTTGCGGGCGGCGGAGGACGGCAAGTGTACCGAGGGCGGCAAGCTCCGGCGAAGCGAACACAGCAGCGGTATTCGGGAGAAGAGTAGCAGGGTTACAGTTCCGCGAGGGCTTTAGCTACGATAAAACGAGGGCACTGTGCGACCGACTTTATAAAAAAGTCAACTAAGGTTTTATCATCGCTAAAAAAGCGCTGATAAAGGCTACCTTTATCAGCGCTAAAATTATAGCGCTGATAAAATCTAGCTTTATCAGCGCTTTTCTAGCGCTGATAATATTATGATTTATTAGCGCTCTTGTAGCGCTGATAAAGATAATTTTTATCAGTGCTTTTTGAGCGCTGATAAAGGATACCCTATATCAGCGCTGAAATTTGAGCGCTGATAGAGGTGTTCTGTATCAGCGCTTTTTTAGCGCTTATATAGGTGAACCTTTATCAGCGCTTTTTGAGCGCTGATAAAGACCAACTGTATCAGTGCTAAAATTTTAGCGCTGATACAGATCATATTTATCATCGCTTTCCTAGCGCTGATAAATATTACTATTATCAGCGCTAAGAAAGCGCTGATAAACATTAGCTTTTTCAACGCTGTAATTTTAGCGCTGATATAGGGTATCCTTTATCAGCAGTTTTGCTTAGCGCTGTTATAAGGGCGTGCTTCCCTTGCCCGTTTTTGTAGTAGTGATTTGAAATTGAATTATAAAAAATTCAAAAAAGATATGAATTAAACTAACTATAATAAAATTCCTTCATAATTGGAATATTTCAATAGAAACACCTAAAACTATGTATTTTACCCCATGGATTATTACTCACCATAGATGAATTCACCCATTAAAATTTCATGTTTTAGTATAAGAAATATACATAAAACAATAAAATATGTATGACTAAAAAATCCATTAGATCATATTCAACCCTTAGGATCACCAATACTCAATCGATACCCATAATGAAGATGATATCCAAGGAAGGTGAAAGTATTCTCATTAATATGAAATAATAAATATTCCTTGAGATGTGGGAGAATACTGTATAAATAATTTATTAAGTATATATATGGGAATTAAATATAGTAATTATAAATACGTCAATTTAGAATATGGTCATTAAATATAAGTAAAATAAGTAAACTAAATATGTGTATTATTTATAAGTAAATTTAACATAATGTAACTCTTAATGAAATAATAATCTGATATTAATATATAAAAATATAATTAATTATTTTCAATATATAATTTTAAATAATAGTAATGTAAAAATAAGATATCATTTATTTTAAAATTCAAATAATTATATCATTATAAATTGACTAGTAAAATTAAATTTTAGAATATAAATAATTCACTTTAATGGTATTTTTAAATATTAGTTAGTATAAAAGTTATATTTTTTTTAAGAATAATTTTTCTACGTATTATATATTTTATCATATTAAATTAAATTTTTCATTTTTATAATATTATTATATTAACTATAAATTAATATGAAATAATATTAAGAAAAAAATGTTTAAAAATGTCAATTTTAAATAAAAGAAGTTTATCAAAATATATTAAATTTATTTTTTAATTATAAGTGTATAATTTTTAGAATTTTATTTAGATAAAATAAACATCAGTATTCAATTTATAATATCAAAATTATCTTCATTGAAATTTTGGAATTTTTTTTAAACTTTGGATTTTTTGTGAATAGTGAAAAAAATTATTTTTACAAATAGCATCACTTTTATAAAATTATTAGTATACCCATTTTACTTAGAGATTTATAAAACAGTTTTATATAAAAATAAGTATTTTATAAGCTTCTTTTTAAATTTTAAAATATTTTTTAGTTTCCAAACATATATTTTATATTTTAATATTTACATTAATTTTCCTCAACCAAATGTTTTGAAAGGACTACGTAAATATTTTTTTAAAATTAACTTCTAAATTATTATAAATTGAATATAATATAATTGATTTCAAGTTTAGAATTAGATGTTTGGTATTATGTAATAAAAATGACATTTTATTAGTCATAATGTATATATTACTTATGTAAAAACTGGTTTTCATGGTAAAAACTAAAATAGAAAATTCAATAAATCAATTTTAAAAGGATTAAAAAATGTTTCTAATTGGTTTTTTGAGATATTAAATACCTTATCTCAACCCACACTCAATTTTTATCCATTTTTTGAGTCATGGGTATTTTTATCATTTTATCCATTTATATTAAACTATTACAATTTTAAAAATGTCATTCTCACCACTTATAAAAAGGGACTCTCACCTACCCTTAAGGAATACTATAACTTTTAGTTTCCCCCTAAAACTTATCCCAATTTCATTACTATAGAACCATATTTCCCTCACTTAATATTTTATTCAGAATATAAATTCCAATGTTCCTCATTTCTATAATGACCTTTCTTTTGACTTGAGGTAAAATTCCATGGGAATTTGAATATTGACATTTACTAGATGGGTCATTTTTTGAACTAATATTCAGAACATATTTAAGACAGTTTTAAATCTTATATGGGTTATTTATATACATGAATTAAAGCTCGAGATGGTTTCTCGATGTCTCATTGAGTTTTAAGAGCATTAATCCCTAGAAATCAATGTTTTGGATGCTCGGAATAGGGCATACAGTTTTTCTAATATAGGTTATCCCCTACAGCAAACCATACTGTTATAATAAGGGAGAAGATGTTCCCCACACATTCAATATACATTTTGTCCAAACTATACACCTATATCACATAGTTAGTCCCACTAAGGAAGTATGGTCCCACTATTCATCATATGATTGGTGCATGGTTATGGTAACTTGGTGACACAAACTATACATGGTGGTTTCTTAAGTAGGGTGTGCAGCACGATTGGTGCACAAATTGGCCAAACCGTGTTGTCAAACTGTGTGACCCAATTTTTAGGGTTAAATTACGTTTTTTCCTTTAATAAAACCTTTTATTTATTTCTCATTCTTTTCTTCTTTCTTTCTCTCCTCCTCAGTGTAAGGCTCTCCTCTATAGAGCCTTGGTTCCTCCTTAAAGACTAATCTATTAGTCAATATAACTTCTATGTGTGTTATTATAATTGATCATAGATGGGGTATATGAACTTGCATTAGTAATCTATCGATTACTTTTTTATCCATTCTATGGTTAGTCTTTTCTCCATCTAGTTATCATTGTGTAATATCTTTTTCCTAGTTTTAGGTTAGATATACATTTCTATGATTTCTTCTGAAATAGGCTTCATATTGGAAGAGTAAAACGTCCTAATAATGAGATAGGTGGTCATTGATTTTTTCCCTTATTTCCATCATTTTTTAATTGTTCTAGTATACCGCATGCTGGCCTTTATCGAGTGTGTCCTTTAAATTGATTTCTTCATGTTAAATTGATCAATTTATCTTCATATATACCCATTAATTGTTTTTATATGAATGGAGGACGAAAACCTCAATCACTGATACCCCATGGATATTACAGCTTTTATTTACCTTTTATAATTAATATTTTAATATTCTTGAAACTCCTTCTATGCTTTAATATTTAATTCTAAATGGAATTTCCCCATATATATAAGTGTCTAAATGATAGTGGAACCTTTTAAATTTCACTTGGACTTCTATGAACTAATTTTACTTATGAGGTAGATTTATTAAGTTCCACTTTGATTAATTGAGATTTCATATTTGAATGGGTTGTTTAATTATGTACACTGATTTTTTTTTAAAAAAATGTCATGTTTTTAGAACAAAACCCTTATGATGAGGTTCGTTGTCTTCAAAATTATAAAATGATGAGTAGTGGTTTATGGTGTGCTTGGATTAATGCTTGGTACTTATTATATTCTTTGAGTTATATTTTATATAATTCAAATTTGGTACATGGACTCTCATGGAATTAGAAAATGGATTTTTCCCTTTATAAATTCTTATTGAACCTTTCCACCATAAAACTGTATGATTTGGACCATTTATTACATAAATTACTATTGAACGAAGCTCCTCCTAAGGTATTTTCATTATATATGAATAATTTTTCCCATGTTGGTAAATTCCATTTTATTCATGGTCTCTTCTTGATACTTATAATTTAATTTCCATGTGTTGTTAAATTAAATGGAATGTACTAAATAGAATGGATTGACTTAATGTGATGTCTTTCATAAATGATTCAAAATGTTTAAATTATATAACTTTTATATATTAAATTTTTTATCTAATATGAAATTTAAATAGTAGTAAGAACATGCCCTTTAGTGATTTCATAATTACATACTTAATTTGAATTGTTATAAATGGAACACCCATGTTATACTGGTCTTATTAAATGAAAATCATGAGAGGTATTTTCTCATGGATAGAATCATAAATATAATGTTTCCTTTATACTATCTTGATAAATATAAAATATGAGATGTATTTTATCTCATGTATATTTATTATAAACCTAATTGGGACTAGATATAGGCTATGTAAAAATGGTAAGGTTTATATTGAGAATGGTGGTATCACACTACCTTACATAGGGTGTTGAGCATGATGTAACACGCTAGTGATACTATTTGGGAATTGGGATTTCCACACCACGTTCCATGATTAGATTATTTAAATGACATCATACTCACCATCCTGAGTGAAAATAATTAATTCTCAACAGCATTGTGATGTAAGGAATGTACCCTATTTCTTGAGATTTTAGGCTCGTTTATACTTGTTATGGATGACTGAGTCATGCCCCAGTCTAGCCAACACCTTGTATTCCAAGTATATGGACACATACATCAGCATTTAATTATTTCATATATGTGGATCCAATACATTACTAAAATATTTATATAATTTTTAATATATATATATATAGCAACTGGTCAGAAATCTTATTTCAGTAATGAGATGAAACATGTAGAGTCACCATGTGTCCTATTGGAACCTGAGATTTCTGTTGTTTATTTTTTAGGTCTTGTTTATTTTTTCATATTACCTTCACTTATTTACTTTATACATGGATTGGATCTATTTTTAGACATTTTGGGTGGTAACCTACATAGATTTATATATCACACCATGTTTGGGCCGACAATGCACTGGGGTACCTGAGTAGACATATTTCTTTTAGGACCATCATTGATTGATTTCACGGTTTTTTTAGTACCTGGGATTTTTTATCAGAGGAATGATCTATAGATCAGGATTCTCATGGATTTTTCCCCTAGGTCTTTGTTTTTTTTTCTCTATTTTTTTACTGTATTGCATCACTATTTGTTGTTTTAGTTATGTATCATCATCCAGACATGAATGCATATATTGTGTATCGGTGTTGGCCATCTTTTTTAATCATTTATTGTTACTAATCTTTGGATACATTGTCATTATTTTATATATTTCTTCCATTGTTGATTACTATTTAGTTTACCATTTAGATACTTTTACATGAAGGTATAGTCTCCCCATTATCATCTCCATAGACCCTTGTTGCTAGTTGGAAGCCTCTGGTGTATGGGGAGGCTCTCTTTAGAACATGTTACCCACTGGTCTTGTTTCCATCTTAGTGGTCAGTCAGGATGGGACATCACAAACTGGTATTAGAGGTGATTTACTTTTCCATTGTCTTAATAAATTTGGTTGGTAGACAAGAGATTAAGAATGTGTCGGTTCTTTGTAAATAGCCACGTCTAGGACTGATCACCTTATCCATGGGGAAAAGTCTGAGTGGCTAGGGTTGGGATTGTTGTTCATATTATTTTTTATTATAGTTGATTTTTATTTCACCTTAAGTTAATGATGTATATTCCATTTTTATTGATTATGATATTTATAATAATTAACCTTTTCCTAGTATGGAATGGATGAAGTATTGCATTCATAATATAGGCCCATAAAAATTCGCATGCCCTACATATTCCATGCCATGTAGTTTAATTTATTGGAAGTCTACTGATTTTATTTTGTTCCTTGGGTGTATTTCATGCCTTTTATGTATTAGCATGCCTATTTTTATAACATGCTTGGGTTATTTATTTAGCATGTTAATTTATATGCCACGATTCATATTTATTTAGAATTTATTGCCTTGTATTGTGCTTATATGCTTATTAACATCATAATAATTTTCTACTGATTATAATAACATGCTAGTTTTCTTTTGATAATTAAATGGATGGATGGATGGGATAAATTTATTAGTTTAAATTAAACTAGAACCAATTTTCATTTTTAAGGTTTATCATCACCTTATAATTTTGAAAAGGTAGACATGTATGGTTGAACCATCTTTAAAACTTATACATGTTTAGAGCCTATTATTAAAAAAATGTAAAAGACTGGTAATTTTTAAATTTTAAATATGAATTGGGTGTAATTAATGGGATCTAAATGCCAACCTGTAAATTGTATGGGCACTTTATCGATTGGTAAATGGTCTCCCATAAAAATGAACCATTTTTATGATCATGGTATATATATTTAATTTGTTAAAATTTAAAGGCTGATAAAGTTCAGGATATAAGGTGAGTTGGTCTTGGTTAAATAGGATCAATAATGCATTTAATAACGTGTATAGGTAATTTTTATTCTAGGTAATGGAAAACCATATAATCAAACCATGATATATGACTATGAGGTTTTATGAAATGGTTATAAATGTATGATTTTTTAATTTTGATCTAAAATGAAATGGTTTTCTTTATGAAGTCTTTTGACTCTATCACATGAGCATGGAGACCATGTGAATACATTCTAAGATGCATAACTGGACCTATGTAGGTTAGTTGGGGAATTCTTATTATGAGATAACCTATTATGGGTGTTCGAAACATTAATATTTTAACAATTTATGTTTGGTTTCTTTGAATGATCCCATGTTTTTTTAAATGGGAACTTTGTAGGTGGCCTTATCTATTAAGAAAAATTTATTTGATAATTATCTAATTTATGATGGATTCTAACAAATAGTTAAGGTTTAAAAAGTATTTTTTAGGATATTAGTATATTATTCTTTGATATTTGGTTCTAAATTTGTTAATTATTTAAATATTGATGTAAATCAGTTGAATGAATTAAAATGGAACCTGAAGTGGTTTCCGTGGTTTAAACCCTTTTGTAAGGGTAGTCTAATATACTCTTTGAGCTACCTTGTAACAGAAAAATAATCATTTTCCAAAGGCCTTTTTATTTTTAGAAATGGATTAGATAATGGAATCTTAAGCCTAGTGGCTTTTTGTAGGCGTAACCTTATTATGGTTCGACAGTTTCTACTTTGTAATGGAATACCCTGACATAGGTACCACCCTTACTTCTTAAATTACATTCTATATTCCATGAGATTTCTAACGTTTTGTGATTTTCATGTGTCATTTTCCCAAGTATAACTTTTATATTTTAAATGGAACCCTTGTTTAGACTATTGGTCATATTTTCCTTGGATTTTGTTATGGGTGTGGGCATCAGGTAATAGTAAATTTTAATGTGTTAGACATGCCTAAGGTATGGTTTGCAGTATCATAGGTTTTGTGACACTGTTTCTTTTTCCTTGCATGACTCGAGGGGTCGTCAATCTATTTACAGCCTTATGGGATGGTACTATGTGATCAAGTTTCTACATGATCCATACGATACTTGAATGCTTATGGAAAAGAACCTATGGATAGTGTTCAGGATGTGCTACTTTCTCAAGAAATATTGGGGTATTTTGTTTTCATATATGTTGATCCATCGAGTTTCTAAATGAAATAATGACCTAGTTGAGTTTGGTGATTTTTTGTTCTCTGATTTGTTCCAGGAGTCCTGAGGTCATCTCCATAGTAGAGTGACTTGGGTTTTAAATGCATCGATTTTTTCCTAATTCTAAGGATGGAATTCTAAAGGATCATGTGTTTTTTCATGAAATTTAGGTTGGTTCTGGCTTTCATTTCAAACACTCTGATGTTGTGACATTTTGATTGTGACTCGGAGAAGCGACAAAAGTGTTTTTAAGGTGGTTTGATCTAGAACACTTGTGAGTTACTGGTCTATTTCTCCACATTGATGACTAGTACAATCATAAGGTGGGGAATTTTGCACCGGTTCTGGTGATTATGTTCCCTTTCATATAGAAGGAACATAACCAAGGAGGGCTATTTCGAAATGGACAGTCTTTCTTGAATACCTTTGAGGCTTGAAAGTGTTGAATCTCGTCGGTTGTTTCTTGGCATCATGACTTTGAGATGGTTGGTTATTTATGTAACCCTTGAAATTTTTTTGTCTTGGGTACACTTTTGTGGTTACATGTGAATGATAACCTGATACCTAAGATGGTAAAATATTATGATTGGTTTGAGATGGTGCATCAGTAGGTGAAGTCTATCTTCTTTCAAGAAGTCGACGAGAGTGGTTATACTATTATTCTTTTGTCCTTCTGCATTTATTATTAATTTACACTTATGAAACAGATGATCATGGCCCCTATCTTGATATCATCCTTGATTCACTAACAGAGCATTAGTATTACACTATGCTAAAGTTTGAAAATCCTTTGGGCTTTTTTTATGGATTTCTTAGTGTTTCACACTGATTTATGGTTCTTATTAAGGCTTGGTTAGTCCTAAGTGAAAACTTGGGTTCCTATGTAGTAATTATTTATACAAACTCTTGGAGAGCAGTTGTTCTTTTCCAACTCGACCACCGGAAGGATGCCACACTGGGCTTATTAAATGATCTAATGTGGACATCATGGCCTAATAACAAAATATCTTTCATTAATCATGGATTATGGAATACCGTGGGTTAGTTACATAGACTCCCTTTCGAAAACATTGAGGTTATCCTGGACATGTTTTCCGGCTATGAAGTGATTCTTAGAGGGTGAAAAATCTAGTGGGATGAATTTTTGTTACCCCTTTTTCATGTTGAGTCACAAAAATTTTAAATTATCCGGAGATGGATTGATCGTGAAACTTCAGCAAAATCTAAGTTTAGACTTCGGTGAACATGCTTATAGTAAACTCTATATTCTTCGGAAGGTGGTTTTGTGGTTCTATTTTAATATTATCATCGTCTAAGTTGTGCATTTGAGAATGGTCAACCGTTGTTGGCTCAACCCTTTTCCTTCTTGTTATTTGGATATTATCGTGTAGAATCATTTTAAAACATGTCATCGGGGTAAAGCAGGTGAGGTTTTAGTTTTGGTAGTGTCTTCCATGAAATATTTCAAGACTAATTTCAGATAGGTTGATCATAATTTGACCATTTCATTACACGAAAGTCACTAATATGGAATTGGATGTAATCTTGTTCGCCATATTTAAGAAAACAATTCTAAAATGTCCATAAAATTCATAGTTCATGATTCGTAGACCATTTCGATGGAGGGGGGTTCCGTGGTTTGGAATTGGCCCCTTCTGATGTTAAGGCCTATGGTGGGGATAACAATCATCCAGATGATTAACAAGATGATGAAATGATTGTATATCTAGTTAAAAGATCATAGGTAATCTCCATTTCCGTGTTTTAGTCAGAAAATGAGTATTGTCTTGGGTTTTGGGGGCTCAAATAAAAAATGTATAAATAAATGCTCGAAGGTGTGTTGGGTTTTTGGGAATGAAATATGAGAATTTGAATGATATTTTTCAACCCTTTTTGGGTAGGTAATGTTTTCATTGTTCCTAAATACTACTTAGGGGTGAGAAGTTCTAATGAGGGGAGGTTATAACGACCCGTATTTAGAATATATGTAAAATTACAAAGGAATTTGTATATTGGCATTTACTGGGTTGGAAATTAATTTAACTGAGCTTTAAAAAGTAATTATAATAGTTTTAACACTTCATGTTTTTGTTTTTAGACTTAGTTGATGGCCCGAGAGGGTTCCTTGGTGTCTTGATGAGTTTTGGGAGAACCGAGCCCCAGAAATCAATGGTTTGGTGATCTGAATAGAGTTCATTGTTTGTTTGAAACAATGTGGCCCCAGTGGAAAACAGGGTGGCTATAGCATTAGATAAAATGTGTCCCACATGTGTTGTGGATGGTTTTCCCAAAACATGCACTTATCTTACACAATTAGTGCCACTTAGGTAGTATGCTCTCACTATTCATCACACAGTTGGTGAATGGTTAGGGTAATAGTGTATCACAAACCATTCTAGTTGGAATTTTTTAATATGTGGTTCCTCATAGTTGGTGCATGGTTTGTCCATATTGTGTGACCAAACTATAGGACCTGGTTTTTAGGGTGAAATTACATTTTTTTCTTTCATGAAACCTTTTATTTATTATTATTTATTTCCTTCATTATTCCTCTCTTCCGACCACGTGAGGCTCTCCCCCATGGAGCCTTAGTTCCTCCTCCAATACTAACCTAGTATTTAATATAACTTCTATATTCTTCATCTAAATCAATTTTCTTTGGTCTCTATTGATATGCATCGGTAATGTCTCAATTTACATTTAACATTTATTTTTTTTTGTCTTCTCTTGATCAAGTTATCAAGGTGAAAGTTCTTTTGCCCTATTTTTAGGATGAATCTCCATTTCATATATTTCTTCCAAACCAGACCAGATCAAAGCTTGATATTGGACGATCTGATCATACTAAGCATGAGGTTGAAGGTATATTACTTTTTACCTAATTTTCCATCATTTTTGAATAGTTTGGTTATACTTTGTGTCGGCCTTTACCGAGTTCCACCTTTAAATAGAGTTCTTCATCTTAAATTGATCAAAGCACCTTCATATGCACTCGCTGATCATGGTTACATTAATGGAGGATGCTAGACTCATTCAACGATTACCCTTGGGGGCGTTGTCTTGTATTTTTCTATTGTATTTAATTATAAAATATTCATGTAATTCCTTCTAAGCCTTATGATTATATTATAAATGGAATTTTCCATTTTATGTAATTGTCTAAACGATAGTGGTACTTTCTAAAATCAAATTGGACTTCTATGAACTAATTTACATTTTGTGGTAGATCTATTAAATACTTCTTTGATGAATTGAGTTATGATATTTGAATGGGAAAATTAATTATAATAAATGTTTTTTTTATAATCAATGTCATTTTTTTGTAATAAAACCCCTCGAATGAGGTGAATTGTCTTCAAAATAATTAAATGATGAGTAGTGGTTTGTGTTGTTCTCATCTTAATACATGTCCCTTCTTCTATGATTTGATTTATTGTTAATATATGGAATGTTTCGGACATGTACTCTCTTGGAATTAAAAAATGGGGATTCCCCTTTATAAATGATTATAGAACCTTTACACCATAAAAGTGCATGGATTTGACCTTTTCCTACCTAAAGTACTATTGAACCAATCTCATCCTAATGGATGGGCTTGAATTATCAAGGATTTTTTTTGAGTAGGTAAATTCCCTTTTGTTCATGTTTCTTTCTAAGTGCCTTATTGACCCTTATAATGGAATCTACATGTGTTGTTAAATTAAATATAATTTATTAAAGGGAATGGATTGACATGATGGAATTCCTTTCATAAATGATTTTAAATGTTTAAAATAAATGACTATTTTATATTAAACTGTTTATGTGAAATGAAATGTAAAGGGTGGTAAGGACTTTCTATTTAGTGTTTACTTAAGTACATGCTTAATTTAAATTGTTATAAATGGAACACCCTTGTTTTATTCGGATTATTAAAAGAAAATAATGAGAGGTGTTCCCTCATTGCATGAATTATAAATATGATGTTTCCTTTACAAATTCTGTATAAATGTGAAGCATGAGATGAATTTTTCCTCAAGGTTTTTTTATTATAAACATTATTACTCCTATATATAGTCTGTGGAATGATGGTAAGGGTACTATTGAGGATGGAGGTATCATTCTCCCTTACATCCAGTGTTGAGAAAGAAGTCTCAAGCCAGTGATACTATATGGGAGTTGGGATTTACGTGACATGATCCATGAGTCGAGAGTAGAAATGACGACACACTCACCATCCTGAGTGATGATTGTGATTCCTCACACTCTATAGGGATGTTGTGAATTCACCCTATTTCTTGAGTTTATAGGATCATTTGGACTAGTTATGGTCGATTGAGTCATGCCCAGGTCCATCCAACACCTTGTATTCAAGGTATAAGTCCACTTATGTCCATACGTACTTACTTCATATAGGTGGATGAAATATATAATTGAAATATATACATAGTTACTAGTTATAAATCTTATTCTGGTAATGATTTCAAGAATTTATGGTGTCTAGGTGTCCATTAGAAATTATAGCAGGATGTTGTCTACTTATTCAGTCTATTTTATTTATTCATATTGCATACACTACATTACTTTATTCATGGACTGGATTTTATAATAGAAATAATGGGTGAAAACTTATTGGGATATTTATCTCACACCCTTATTGGGCTACCATTACACTAAGGTACCCTGGTATAACTCTTTCTTGTAGGACCATGGTTGATTGCTTGTAATTTTTCTAGTACCTAGGAGTTAGGAACACTGGACTGAGCTGTAACTCTGGATGCTTATGTATTTCACCCTCGGAAGTTTTGTTTATTTTCCTTATTTATATACTTTATTTTATAAATATCTATTATTTTAGTTATGTATCATCATTTTGAAATGAATTAAAATTTTGTATATTGGAATTGTCTATTTTTTATATTCAGATTTTATTCTTCTTTTTCAACTGCTATGTCTTTATTTTATATACTTCTTATTTTTTGGATTCTTATTTATTTTACTAATTTGATAATTCGATACGAGTGTATAGTCTCCCAAATATCACCTCTATAGACCCTCACTACTAGTCAATAGCCTCTGGAATACTGGGAGGCACGCTTGACGCCTTGTGACCCACCATTATGACTACCATTATAGAGGTCATTTGGGCTGAGACGTTACAATTTACAAGAAGTACTTCTAGAGAAACTTTAAAAACTCAAATTACTTCTCATTGTCTAATATTTTTCATTATCTATCTATTTATTTTAAAATTACATTATGCATTATGAAGTTATAACATACATATTACCTATATACTGAAATATTTTTATATTCATGGGATATCTATTATCTATCACATCCCTCTCCCATTAAGAACAGTGAAAACCTTAATCATGCATATGAGTGGAAAACTACCTCCATGATGAAAAATGTTTTATTTTAATTCTCCTCTAAAAAATCCAGTTCATAATTGTAAATTTAATTTATATTTATGTTTTTTGTAACATGATATAGGTTTTAAATTAATAAACCAAAATTTATATTTCCTTCATTATATAGAAAATGAGATCGTCATCCAATCATATGTGCAGACTATCGCCTCCCTGGAATGGTATATTCCATATTTTATTAACACTCTTCCATGATGGTTATAAGATTGAGTTTAAGAAATAAATATGATTATTTATGAAATTATTAAGGTTTTTTTAAGACAACTTGGATAACCTATTAACAATATGAATAATAAACAACTATTGTAAATTCAACAATCCAAAAAAATATACTCAGACTAAAAAATGATTTGTTCTTGTTATGTAATAACCATGTATAGGTTTTATTTTTATTATATTTCATTAAAATTATAATTTTTCACACTAATTAACACTAAATATTATCATTACAATTCTGTTTAAAAGATATTACAAATTAACACATCATAATCGACCATTAATTATTATTTATTATTGTTTGGGTTGATTTAACTGCCAACTTCAACAATTCATTGAATTTATAACATTAATCACTAAATAATTTTAATTTTTAGTAATATATTATGTATATAAGTAAATAATGGTAATATTGTTTTTATAATGGTAATATTAATATTAATATCATCAATTAAGTTACCAACATTCGTTTGTTAAAACTCTCTAAAATATGACCATTGTAGATTTCATCATTAAGGATTGTAATAAAATATTCCCATAAATTGAAATTATAAAATTCTAAATGTGAATAAATTATCTATTATAGTCCCTTTAATGATCTATTAATTATAAAATTTTGTACATAAAATGAACAAAAACTCTACAATCATGAAACTAGTTTAAAATGATCAAGATTACTCACAACTGATACTAAAAATAAGTAATAACTAACAAAGATATACAAAGAGAATAATTGTAAATGAGGTTTTAAAAAGGATATATTTATGAATAATATGATGAAATTGTTTATTAGGAGAATTAGTTTTACTAATAGATGTTAGAGTTCATTTTACTAAGAAGGAATACAAGGTAAGGGTTTCCTATCAAAAACATTATACCTTGAGACATATTTCCTATTATAACCCATGTTTTATTTAGAATGGAATACCTAATACAAAATAAATTTATTTCACCATATTATTTTTGTTTTAAAGAGAAATATAATTTTACCATTAAATCTATTTCGATTGAAAATATGACAATGTTAAAAAGGTGTTCTTTATTAAATATTTAGTTCAACTATATGGGTTTCATTGACAACCTTATTTTCAAGTAAATAATATTTTTATAATATAATATATTTGGGGAATTTTCAATAATTTTCTAACTTATTATAGTTTTATTTGTATAGTCTTGGGTTTTTACATGTCCCCTAAATATTTCATTTCCCCCTTGCCCATAGTTTTCTGAAAGTGTTTCTTATAAGTTCAATTGACCTTGTCTCTTATTCAATGTTTTTAAACTACCTTTTTCCATTTATTTATTCATTTGATTCTTTATAAAGTATCCTTATTTTATTCTCAATATTTTATTAAGTTAATTTTATAATACATTACCTTCATTTAAATGTTTTATATAAATTTTTATTTTTTTGTATATTTGTTTTTTTATTTTCAAAAGGTAAAAAAATACTTTTTTAGATTTGTGTGTAAAAATATCTGTCAACTAACTTTTTTCATTTTATATGAAATTATCTATGTATGATTACATGATTTATAAAATAATGTATTTCTATGATTTATAAAATATATATATTCAAATTATTTCAAATGTTTAAGAATATTTCTTATTTCCAAATTTATCTTTCTAAGACTTCTAAAATTTATTTTTCATCTAATTCATTGTCCTATAAATTATCCTATGACTAATTTAGGATATTATTAAAATATAAACATCCAACTTCTTTCTATGGATGAATTTTATAATGTAATTATATTTTTGAGAAATGATCCATCACTATATATTCCTTGATAAATCACTTTTGGTGTATATCCATCATTTTTCTTCCAAACACATTCCAATGTGAATACCAAGTTATTAATTAATTTGACTGATGGGTGTTCACTTTTATTTCATACATAAATTGATTGTAAAAATTATTTTTCTAATAATGTCCATTTTATCTATACAATGTAAATAACATATTCTATATTATATTTATTTAATTGTATTTACCTATAAATTTATATGATGTCATTAGATACCCATTTATATTCTAGGGGTTTATCATGTTATGATTATTGATGAAATTATAAATGTTTTACTTCTATTAATACATTTTAAATGGATATGAAACCCATTTAATTTGTATGGGTTCTTTATGATGTGTTTAATAAAACCCATTTCCTTTCCATGGGTTCATTGTGATATGAGGAATGAATACCAATATTCTTTCCATGGGTTCTTAATAATATGATGAATAAATTATTTCAATTTCTATAAGTATTAATAAATTATGGTATGGGTTCTATATCACTCTCAAATTCATTTGTTAAGGATTTATATCTTATGGAAAAATTATTCACTAGTATGCTTTAGTTTCACATAAGTGTGTGCACTGATAGCGTGGCTCCTAAAAGTAATGTTTCTGTAGTATACTTATTATGCCACATTTTAATGATGCCAACGATTTATGCTCTTTCTCAGGACTATTTTATGATCTAATGGATCATGTTTATTCTCTCTATCTTTGGATTCATTTCTTATTTTATGCTAATTCTTATTCAATGATTTATGATCTATTTTTTTCAATATAAGAATTTTTTGAATGTATATTTATTATATTCATATCCTCCTCTTATATAAACTTTTGATATTGAATTTATATCACTTATTTTTTCCATTATTAGACATATTAGATAACCTCTACCTTATGATTCGATTTGCCATTGTTATAAATTGTATTATTATTTATGATTTATCTATTATATCATTCAAAGTGGAGAATTTATGGGATATGATTAAGACTCATTATGGATAAATTAATTTTATATATAATGGTAAAATTTACTTTTGATATGAGGATTGTGGTTTACCCCAGTTAAATATTTATCCTAACTCTGTAAAATCTAATCCCAAAAAAAATTATATTGAATAAATTTATATTTTATATGAGAAAGATCTTGTAATTATGCATGTTTAATAAAGGTAGTGTGTAATTTATATGTTTTCAACATTGAATTTGGGGGGTGAAAGTCCAAGGGTTGCTTCAGTTAGAATCAGAGGAATGTTTTAGATATTTTGAGATTATGATGATAATAGTTGAAGATAAATTAAGTGTTAGAAAGCTTATTAAGGACCGATATTTTGGGACTTATACTAGTTTCAATGTTATAAATAAACCTTTTGTTAGTTTTAGTAAATATTTTAAATTTTTTGGAGATTAATATAAAATAACTCTAGTGAAAACATAGGGATAAATATAAGGCATAAGTCTAAGTATAGGATAACATCATAAAATTTTGGTAACGTATATATTGTGTGGTTTTTATTGAAATAACATCCATGTCTAGAAACTATAAATGGAAGCATCATTAAGTAAATATCTACCTAGGGATAACAACCCTAAAAATCGTGTGTTGGGAATTAACTCAAATGTCACCAGGTGAATGAAAAAGAGGCCTAACTACACACTGGGTTTGACACTCTTTGGGTATATTATTTTGTTTTTCATACACTATTTAGAATCTTTTATGAAGGATTTGTCATGTTATGAAATTATTTTAAGGAGTATGGGAGAACCCAACCAAGGGAAACCCAGATTAAATTGATAGTTTTAGGTTGAACTAAATGATAATTTATAATATTAATACATTTGTAGGATTAACTTCTTCATATCTTATAATAATTATATTATGGTGTTAATTTATCTCCACTCACAACTAATTTCTATTGGTTTTAATAATTTTGGATAAATTAAGTAACCATGTTAATAATGATTCTAATTCAAAATATAGATATTGTCTCAATAAGAAATATAATTGGATATGATTTGGAGTGAAAAATATTATGATTATGTAAAACTAGCTCTAAAGAATCATGATTGATGATGTGAACTTATTTAATTATCAAAAAATAGTAAATAAGAGAAGGATAGTGTGTCTTGGATGTTTAGTTGATTAGGATTCTCAGAGAAAGAATGTTTAATTTTATTTTTGTCTAAAATGTGGTAAGAATAACCAAGGTAATGTATTAAAGGAACTTGGATATGTACTATGTATGGAAAAGGAGTTCCTAGAGAAACTAAATTTTGAGCAAAATTTAAGAACTCATTTGACATAGTGAAAGGAAAAAATATCTCATACTAATGTACTACTGATAGATCACTGTCTTAAATATGGGGACCTGGACATTATTTAAGTCAATAACCAAATCCAATAGCTTATAAGGACTACAAGAACTAATAACTACTAATAATATGGAATTGTTGTGAAACCACAACAATTTAAGTGAGTTCTAAAAATAATATGTACTAAGAACATTGATCATCCACCTAAGTTAGTTATGATGTATATGATGTTTTAAGCAACTTGTGGGAAAGTTGTGTGGGGTACCCAAATATTGATGAAAATTTACAATTATTTTACCTGACATGCGTTATTTGGGGAGTGTGCCTTCATGAGGCTGGGTGGATATTTTTTCTTGCTATGTGTTTTCTTTACCTCTTTTTTTCTCATGGGGCATTAGAATGTCTCCCCACTTTTTACCAAGAGCTTTTGGTTTCCCTACTGAGTATACCTTTATACTCACCCAACGTATATAAAATTGCTTTCAGGTTTCTAGGAGGACTTTAAGGAGTGTGCAGAACCTTACTAGCTCGGGCGTCGGGAAAGTTGTTATAACTTCTTTTCTTTCTTTTTTTACTTTCCATAAAAGTTTTCTTGTACTTTATATCAGTGTATTTTGGACATTCATGTTTGGATGTATTTTTGGATTTACTTTTATCTTTAGTTTTTGTGTTTTTTTGGACTTACCATCTATCTCCTGATCTAGTTAAATAAAAAAATTAATGTCATCAATATTACGTGTGATTCTATACCCTTGGTGTTAGTCTCCACTCTGGGGCCTATTGATGGCTGGAATCGAGGGTCATTATCTCTCTTTCAACATGAAGAAGGAAGGGTTTTGCAGTTTCTTAACCCTTTCATCATCTTAGAGAAGGAGGTTCGTGACATTTTATCATATGATTAATGCATTTGAATTAAAAAATTAATGGGTGTGTTTGATATTATGTAGCTCATCGATGCATTGATATGTCTCAAGAGAAAAAATAACATGGGTTTTAGTGTATACCTCTTCCCATATCATTATAATTTCATTTAATAAGGACATGGAATCGTGTTTTTCATGTTTGGAATTGTGAATTCCATTAGTATTCGATCATTAATTTTCATTATCCATGTTTTCATTAATTCTCATGGATATATAATGGTATTAAATTTAGTTAATTATTTAATTATTCTGTTAATTTATTCCTACCATATTATTTATGTCAGGATTATTATTTAATAGATTTAGTTATATGTATACCGTACATAGAATTTGACCACACCCTTTTTAGGTGTTCTATTCTTCAGGTTATGTAGAAAAATATTACACACGATATTTTTAGAAGGATAATATGTGTGGAATAATTTTTTGAGAGATTTTGAAGAATTAGTATAGATGAATTAGATCTTTATGTGTTGATTTGAATTATTATTCAATGATGCTTCCTAACTAACTAAATCTATAAACCTGAAATGATTATTTGAAAATATAATTTTCAATAATTGTTATTGATTTTTAATTTATGATGGTCACATATAGTCTATTACATATGGTATCAAATCTATTATGTAAAGTATGTATTTATGGCACTATATCTAGGGGTGTGGGTCTAGGGAATCACATCCTGAATAGTGTATGAGTAAAACACGTTATGGAATCAACAATGTGAAACTATACATAACAAATAAATTAAGTGTAAACACGTGATGTTCTCAAAATAAATAAATACGGTGTAGAAATATAAATAAATAACCATTTTCAATACTTGGGTTCTATCATGGAATCCCAATCAAATCAAAAATACGTCAGCCAGTGTCAGGGTGTTTTAGATGACATCGTGAAATCATGATAACCAATATCATGTGAACATGCCAACCCCCAAGAGAACATCCCAAGTACTCGATGAAATCCGGCATAAATTCGATTCTTATGTGGTAACCCTTGGTGATTTAATAATAGAATCAGTCATCATCGCTAAATCTCTGTTAGTACCCTAGTTTTTACATAGTCATCAAGCTCCCAGATGATCTAATAGAGGTAATCTAGGGTGATTAATCATCATCTGGTTTCATCACTGAACCTAAGAAGTACCACCATTTTCATTATGAAGTGTAAGGGGCCATTTCTGAATCCAAAGGGTATCACCATGGGAATTATGTAGTAATAGTCTCACTAGCCATAACTAAGGATATCATCCTAGGAATCCCATCAATATAAATACATCTTAAAGTTAAATACTTCCTCCCAAAATAATTATGGTGTCATACCACTACAACCACCATGGTCATACATCATCAATCTAGGTTATGAGGTGACACTCATGTTTATCACTACACCTTTACAATATGAACCATCTCAATAGGGTCTTAAAGTCATTGAGAAAACTACAAGGCTCCCATAGGTTTAGTCATTATTCATTCACATCATAAGGATCCCTCAATATAAAATTTAACTCTCAGGTCAACACCTATCACTCAAAAGGAACGGCATACCTTGAAATCATCAAGTCAAGTTAAGACCTCACTATACTCCTATGAGTATCTCACTTAGAATATGTCCTTAAGCCCAAAATATTTCCTAAGTTTCCAGTGGTAGTATGAATATATCACTTATTTCTAGTATCATTAGGGGATACCCAAACAATTCCTAATATCTCAATTGGGGGAACACTCACCCCATGGTCATCTTAGAACCCAAAAAGATTGAAGGAATATCATAGTTCTCGCATTACCTCCCCAGATGAATCTCATAGTTCTTCTAATTACTCTGAGGTAAACAAGAGAACATTTTTTAAGGGCCACTATGTATTATGTATTTCCATTTTAAATATTTTTAGGCCTCTCATGGTTTACGGTTAATATAAATATATCATAATTCAAGGCCTCATCCATTAGTGATCAAGGCATCTAGCCATTAACTAAGGTATTGTATACTTCGTACTTTGTCCAATTTATTTGATAAAATTTAATTTATATTAAACCATTTAATTTATTTAAAAATTATTTATTACCCTCAATGTAAATGATTCATAATTATAAATATATAAATAAATTCATAATACCAAAGTGTATATTCATAAGGTCCATGAACCTCAACTTGTTACCATTCCCATTTTATTCATAGTCCAACAGCTTCTACCCATGCCTATCCAAGCTCATTTGACCTATTCCTATCCATGAAATACCTTAACACATTCCCTAATATAAAATAATAAATTATAAAAACTATAATTAATTATTAATATCAAATTTAACAATTTAAAATAGTTAAATTATTGAATTTTTAAATGGGAAAGCTGCCGAAAATATTACCAGTTTATCTCATTACTCTAAAACCATGATTGATGTGATACAGTCCACTCCCAATGCACCCCAAGACTGAGGAGACATACACTACAGGAAAATCACCACATAGCGGCAATTTTTTAGTTATGGAAGCATTTAAAACCACTACAATATGCTACTATGGAGGTTTCAAAAAATAGCTACTAAATTTTGCGACAGCATACAATTTGCGATGGTTTCTTCAATTTAGTGGCGGTTTATGGTAATTGTCATAGTGAATTCATTTCACTATAGTTTTATGTGGTTTTAGCGGTGGTTTTCCCAGCGTAAAATGATTTTAATTTTTGCAGTGGTTTACACCACTGCAAAAAAAAATTTCATTTTCTCTGAGACAACCTCTGCTAAAACAGAGATAACTTCCGCGAAATGATATTGGAATATGAAAACTATATAGTGACAGTTTTAATTGCCACTAAATTATTGTAGGTAGTGGTGGTTTTAACCACCGCCGATAATAGAATATTAAATTATATAGGTGGTTCTAACCGCCGCTAAATATGATCCATTTACATAGAAATGGTTTAAACAACCGCTAAAGATAGATTTACAAAAAAAACACACAACTGTTTCTGTAACCCCAGTACCAGAACCCTAAAAAAACCATTCCAATTTCAAATTCACATACATCCTACATCAAAAATAATACAAGAAAACCAATATTTTCATAAGAAAAAGCATGTTGAAGTCCACACACACTTGTCTGAGTATCACTAATTTCATGGTGTAATAAAAATTCTACCAATCCCATCCATGTGTCCCCCCTTAGAAACCAGTGTTACTCATATAAAGCTAAGTAACCCAAATAGTGTGATCATCAATGATATAACATGTATCACCCCTAACGTACAAAGTTTCAACAACCTATGAGCATGTCCTTATTATTCCTTAAATATGAAAATAGGTTTATTTCAAGGTGTAACTAATACTTTGAATTTCTTTAAGTTTTAAACATGAATGATGCCATGTGTAGAGAGATTCCATCTTATAAATCAAGTGAATTTAATGAGGTTCACACCCATAATTCATTTTAATTATAAATTCATAAGGTACATGTAGTAATCAAACCATAACTCATAGAATTTCATTTAATTAATTAGGTAGTCCACTCCATAATTAATGGTTTATGATAACTGAATAAAAGTAGTAGGTCCATGTGGACAACCCATGGAAATTAACACCATAAATGAAAAGGTATGTGGTAGGCCATGCTAGCATGTATTCTATATGATAACATCTAGTTCCATTAATAATACTGAGGCACTAACTACCTAAAAGAGGGTTTGGTCACTAAGGCATACATTGGGGGTTGTCACGTCCTCCAGCAATTCATTTGAACTTCACTTTGGCATTTTATAAAAAGATACACTTAAAAGGGGGTTTTATTAGAGAAAAACTAATTATATTGAATCATTAAAGGATTACACCATTATGTACGGTTCTAATTTGAGGTTTATAGTCCTTAATATGGTGAATGTAATAAACAAGGGATACTAGTCCTAATGGACTATGGTCAAAATATTAAACAACAACTTCACAAGTCACCGCATGGGAGTCCCACTAGAAATCATAGTGAAACAATTTATAAAACATCAAGACATTGAGGACAATTCTATAGAACACCTACCAAATACCATGGATGACTGACATGACCAATATCAAAGCATGTTACTATCCACATCGAGAGAAATTATTGAAAAAGTTGAATGCCCTGATAATAGGGTGAATTTTGTTGCACCAAAATAATTCATCTAGAGAGGAGATAAATGTAGAAAGATTGAAGGAAGATTCCTAGACTAACTAAGTGATATAAAACTCACTTGAAAGATGTTGAATTTAACACTAGATAATGGGGATCAATCCAGCCCTTTGAGAGAATAGGATAGAAGGAGCATGGGTAGAATCCCCCTTATGAACACGAAATATAAATAAAGACAGGGTGAAAATAAATAAGTATAGAGGGGATTTTTTGTAATTTCTAGCATGTTTAATGAGGTACATAGTTGTTCTACACGGTTAGCTATATAGTGTGCCAATAAATGGAGGGGAAGAAATTAATGTCTAATGATGAACACAACTCGTCACACTCTCTACCTCCATCTATACTTCCTTCTACCACATATAAGAAAATTATATTGAAAATTAAATACTGTTTTATATTTATATTTAAACTTAAAACCATTAAATGTTTTCATAAAATGATTTGATTTTTTGTGATTTACCTTCTCACCCCCAGTCGATCCAATACCACTGGGGGAAGATCCGTCCATCTTCTGATATAAATCAATAAACGCATTCTGTAAAGCATATATCTGTCTCCAATAATTATAATAAATTGAAGGGAAAACCAACTCCATGGCCAGCTGGCCTATAATCTGGAAAAGTAATCATGCGGCATCATCTGTAGGGACCCCATATGAATCAAATGGGACAACTATCTTCTCTCCACTCATATTAAATAAATTATAACACTTCCTCCTTTAAATTCTTGTCATTTAATAAAATAAAATTATGTTTAGAATATATTTTTTTAAAAATGTATGAAGAAAAAAAATTAAAAATGATAATAGATGCACAGTATAAACCAGAGAAATATACATAACAATGATAATGAATGAGAGCAAAAATGAAATAAGTGGTTTTTAAATGAATGCATAAATGTAAAAAATATCATTTTCCCCATCAATCATGTTAGTTTTCTTCTCCATTACATCATCCAATTAATCCTTCCTTTCTAGACTAATTTTTTAATATCAAGATTAACTAATAAGTCAGCTTTTTGATGTTGATGAGATTCAACATCAGAGGTCAAATCTTCCACTTCACCCATATCATACAAATCTCTTTATTTTATGTGAGAAACTACACTCCACCCTTTATCCACAACATCATTCATGAAATTTACCATTTTCATTTGTAATGATAAGATATAAAGATCATGTAGTTCACAATCACCAACATCCATCAAGTGAGAGGAGTTCATAGAATTAAATTGCAAGGAATCTCTTTTAAAACCTCTAATAATATCGACCTAATTGCATTTGAATAAAAAAACATAACAATTGATGTGGTAGTTTTATTCAATAATATTAGTCATCTTTCCATATTAACCCACGTTAGCAAATGTAAATATACCAATAGTCTTTATTTTAAAACCCACTTCTCAATCAGTTATACGAAATCTAAAGCATTTCACGTTGTAAGTGTCGAACTTTCTAAATTATTTTAGAGGACCTCGAGCAAGAAAATTCAAATATTCTAACAACTCTTCTCATGTATCATCATCCATGATTTGAAAAAAAATCATTATTAGATTTGAAAAATATATGTGTCAACCTAATATCTATATTTATTGTAATATTTATAAACTTACACATAGTACAAACCATTCTATAAATTCTTTATTAATAGCTTTCATTATATATTTCTCATTTCATGTTTGGACTCTCATTATTCTCTCTGTTTGTATCCTCAACTCTAAAATTTCAGTATTCTTCAGCACATATCTATGTGCCTGTAATAATTCCATTACTATCAGGGTAACATTTGAGGTTATCCCAATTGATCGGCCAATAGCAGGAAATATTTTTGATTTCCCATGTATTTGAGAAGGAGTCAATGTGTCATAAACATGTCAAACTTGATTAATTCTTGTATAAATATCATCCAAGTATCTAGAACAAAAGGTAAGACACTCCTCTTCCAAATAGGCTTCATCAATAGAGTCTTCAGGTTGAGCTTTATTTCTCATGTATGATTTGAAATTCCCAAGATATCTTTAATATAAAAAAAACAAACTTAATTATTCATTTAATTAAGTTACAAGAATTGTTTAATTAACTGAAAAACATATTAATAAAGTACCTCTCAATTGGATATATCCATCGGTAATGTACGGGGCCTCCTAATTTAGCTTCCTCAGAAAAATGCACTGTTAAATGCATCATGACATTAAAAACGTCAGAGGAAAGATCATCTGCATTGCAAAAAGTGTCAATAAAAACCGCTTCTAAAGGTTTTCAGACACAAATGAATATATATATTTCTCACATAGTTGTCCAAAAAATATGCAGAATTGGAGTACAACAGTAGTAACTTTTTCAGGTAATAATGTACGCAATTCTAATGGTAGTAACTATTGTAACAAAATATGTGAATCGTGACTTTTCAATCCATGTAAACTTTGATTATTTAAGTCAACACACCTTAATATGTTACTTAAATACCCATAAGATAGCTTCACATGATTTGAAATTCGAAGGAATGTATATTTATCCCTATTTTCAATTTCAAAAATTGTCAGAGCATACTTTTCATTCTCATCTGGCCAGAGATCATGTTTAATGTTCATTACTTTTAATTATCTCTGAGCATTAAGAAGATCCTTCAACTTTCTATCTTCATTAAGCAATGTGAAGATCAAATTTTAATATACATTCTTCTCAATATGCATCAAATCTTGATTATGTCGCAGCAAATTAAATTCCCAATACGGAAGATTAAAGAATAAAAATTTTTTCTTCCATGGTTGCATTCCGATTTCACTTAATGATGCACTTAAAAATTGTTTCCAAGTATCATTCAAATTATAAACCTCCCAAAATTCTGTTTCAAAATTTCTAAGTAATGCTAATATTTTAGACCCAATTAGCAACTACGGAGGTGTTCTACGATCAATAAAATCATTAAATTTTGATCTGTTGAGCCAAAATCTATGAGATGCATTGAGAAATATTCGATGGGACAACAAGAAACTTTTTCTGCTGTGAGGTATCCATTTGGGATCAAAATAAAAATACAAACTGGAAAAGACAAATTAATGTAAGTGTTCCAACAAGATAAATTCCCAAGTCCCGGGAAGTCACTGATGATCCACATTAATGAAAAATGAATTTTGAACATTTTTTTAGAATAATAATCATATGTCTCAACACCGTTGCTCCATAAATCCTATAATTATTCAATTAAAGGAAACATGTTTACATAAATATCATTTCCATGAAATGTTTTACAAGGAATAATAATTGAAATGATAATTGATGTTTGTTTCATACACATCCATGGAGGAAGATTGTAAGGGATCAAAACAACTGGCCTAAGGCTATAACTAGTACTGAAAGTCCTAAATGGGTTGAATCCATCGGCAGCCAATCCTAATTGAACATTCCAAGGATCAGCTATTAAATTTGGACGAAATGAATCAAATGTATTCAAGTATTTTGAATCTCATCGATGTCGCATTAACTCGTCATCGTTATTATCAACAGAATTCCACTTCATGTGTTCAGTGGTTTTTAATGACATGACTAATCTTTACAATAGATGATTTAATGAAAAGTAATGAAAAACCATTGAAGTTGTGTTCCTTTTCTTTTTCTTCTTGGTAGTATATTGATTCAGACTTCCAACATCACCCATTGACTTCCATCTAAAAGATGAAAAAAATTTACAATCCTTTCTAATTTAATCCTCTATCCAATAAAGCATACAATCATTGGGACACACATGTATTTTTTTATTCTTCAAACCAAGACTGTTAATAACTTTTTTCATATAATAAAAAGACTTGGGGATGTTTGCTTCAGGAAATTCATTATGCAACAATTACAATATTGTATACATTGCCTTATTTGTAATTCCACATATGCATTTTATATGGTACAAATTCAGTACAAAATAACGTTTTTACTATTTCAAACATCCACTATAAAACTCTTGATTTCCATCGTCAAATAAACCATGAAACATATTTTTCTCAGTGAAGATTTATCATACATAAGTCTCCATTGAATCAAGAGGAGGATCCAATGATATGTTACAATCTTAATAGGGTTTTACGACAGTCACAAAGAAAACTCTTGTCACATTGCTATTTGTAGCACCCTCATATAGTTTTTCTGATATGTTTTGATGTTTATGGTAGGGTCTTTCAATTCCTAATGCATCATTTATAAGGTTTTGGATTTAATTTTCCATTGTAGATGAAGCTGGGATCCCATTTTGTGGATTGACATCAGTGCTCAACCTTTTTGTAACATTCGATTCTCCGTGTCAAATCCAACACAAATATTGAGAAGGGAATTACTTCAATATTAAATGTTCATAAAATCATCAATCATCATCCATATTCTTAATTTAGATATAGGATGTGGGAAACATATTCTCTCTTTAATGGATCGATTGGAAATTGAAAATTTTAAAAACTCCTCCAAAAACTTAGCATACTGAGGTCTATTCCTCGGTAATGTGATCCAACTTTTATCCATGTATATCACATTGTGCTTGCACAATGTTAAAAAAAATTAAAATTAATAAATATTACTAAATAGTGAAATAGATTGATATATACTAGTTGAATATATATATATATATATATATGTTTGTTAAATATAGTTTTCCTATATAAATATATATGGTAAATAATGAACCCACCCACTAGAAAACCAAATCATGCAAATTAAAAAGATCCATAAAAGAATGGAGAGATAATAAAAAACCTTTCTATAACAAATGAACTATATACTACATGTTAGGAAATGAATACATCAGTAGCAGATCATATACATCAGAAATCAAAATTCTAAAAGTCAAAACTAGGAAAAACCTTGAAGATGGTCCCAAGTCCAATCCTAGTCCCAAACTCCAGTGTTTTCAAAGGTGCACGGTGCAATAAAGTGAAATGGACACTTGGGAATGTGGGGTGAGGCGCGGCACGAGGTGAAATTAAGGTTCATGTGTACATAATTAAATTTGTAATGTTTTCAACAATATTTTAAATTAAAAAAACATAAATTCAATCAAAATAATAAAAATTAAAATACATACCGATAATATTTAACCAAATCATAACCAATACTTGAGAACCTAAATTTAAAAATCATCATCAATGGATGTTTAGTCATTAATAAAAAACTTCATCACTATTGTGTGTTGTCAGATTCTTACTGCTACACGTCTTCAGGTTCCTGCTGCTGATACAACATGATTTGTATTTTGGGTGCTATGTATTTTGGACATGATGATTCTAATTTTATGGAGTTTTTTTCAATTTTTTTATTAATATATTTAGTAATATATTTAATTATATATTATACCTACTCATTTTTCAGGAAAAAAAAATATACATGATTTTGAGTATAATTTGGATTTTCACTAGCGCCCTCACCACTATACCCTGATTCCCATCCATCCTACCCATGATTTCTGTGATTGCCCACTGCTACACCCATGATTTCCATCCTTCCCTCCTACCCATGATTTTAATAATCTCCCTCACTAATACACTACACCCTGTATTTCCATCACCATCCCAATTTCCATAGCCACCCTGGTTTTTATCCAGTCACCCATGATTTATCTCCTCAATTTCCCTCAATTTCCACAGCATCAATAATTGATTTCCCTTTATTTCAGTAGAAAAACAAATCGGTGAGCCTTTACGGAACATTATGCTTTGTTTCTTTATGGGTTGGTACATGAGGCCCATGCCTTTGGTGCACCTCAGGGAGGTCGCCTCGTGTAACGCCCCGACCCCAGTTACCCAGAGTCGGTGCATTATTACATAACATTGGCATGATCACAAGAAAGATCAAATCTCGAAAGACCGATTGGTTTAGTAGCCTTGGAAACACTAGATATATTCATAAAGTTTTACATTACATCATAAAGTGAAAAACTACTACAACAATATAATGTCTCCATAGTCCACACTATTATCCCCTCCTAATATCCCTACAGGTCATTCATAAGTTACTTCTTCACATCCTAGTAAAAATAAAACATAGAAAAGGGGTGAGCTCAAATGCCCAGTAAGGATAACAATATAGCGGAAACATTCAAAAATAAGCATAAACATTTAAGGCAATGTATAACCAAAACAAAAGCCTTTTAAACTTGAACTTCACCATATTATGAAGAAATTAAAATGAAATAATGTCATTTACTTATTCAAATGGATATTCTACTAATTGAATAATCACATGCAATATCAATAACCACTTTCATAATGATGTAATGCATAATGCCAGACTATCATATCCACATAGCCAAGGCCTCGTTCCAAGACTACAAATAAGATTTTGTCAAGGCCTTGTGCCAAGACACTAGTTTGTCTCATGAGACTTACAGATGCATCGAGGAGCTATAGCGGGCTCGACCCGTCACATATTAAGTCCAATGCATTCCCATATGAAAAGGTTTAAACATAACATAAACATTCGTATTAAAACTAGCATATGAAATGTCAATACTTTCACCATAAACCATGAATGGTATAAAAATAGAACATCCACGGTCAAACATATCACAAAACCTTCAATGCAAAATAGATGTTTTGTATCATAATAAATCAACTTCACATAAGCGTAAAATCCAACAAAGGATGTTGACATAGATGAAATCAAAACTCTTTTTAGATAAATATCTCTTTTTATTTTGAAATCATTTAAGAGCCATATAAAATAAAACATTTTCTTTGAAAATATTCTTATAAGCTTGTAAGGGAAGCTTTGAAGATTTTATAACAGCGTAAAATAGCCGCACCCGCCGAATAAGTTAAAAAAAACATTCTTACCTTAATTCTGTCGAAAAGGTTAAGAAGGACCTTGTTTTGAAAATGATGGAATGATTACTTTATAAACAATTTATAAAAGTCAAAAAGGGTATAAATGAATTTAACTCATATTCTAGTAAATAGTAAAAATGTTTTGAAATACATTTTTAAGAAACATGGATGTGGATGATAAAGAGATCCCAGTAGATTATTACGTATAAACAACCTCAGATAATGAAGATATTGTGAAATAACCCTTACCTTGTACTTTTCCTTGGTTGGGGTAGGTTAACCTCATGTATAATAGTGAAATAATTGTTATTAAATTATACACGAATCATATACATTCATATGATATCATATATGATCTTTTAACATTGCTTTGTTAATAATATCTTACTATTATCGTTGTTTCGGGTGTTAACTTACTCGTTTTATTTTATATGTTTTGTTACGTAAGACATTTTTGTAACGAATAGGTTGTATATTATTCATATCCAGAGTGATATCAAGTCCTTAAACATTATTTTTAAATCATGAAATGATAATTATACTTGAATGGATATGATGGAGAATGAATCTCATCACGTTCGTGGAGACGGTAGTCCGTACGTACGCACGAGCGACAATATCATTATTTTGATATTAAAATAATATATAAATGGATGGTATATCATATATACAGAATCATTAACATGTTATATTTATTATTTACATGAGTTACACATCATTATTATACCCATCCAAATAATAATATATTGAATAACAATTACACCACGACGTGGAGACGGTAAGCCGTACGTACGCACGTATGGTGACATGTTATTCAAAGGGTGGATAGAATAATGAATATGGTTGTACCATATTTATAATAACATCACAGTATATATATGATACTGGAGTTATTATTTTAGAATGTTAACAACAAAGGAAGAAGATGTGGAAGAAGAAAGGAACTTGGAAAAGGGTGGTGAAATCATTACCTCTTCTTCGGTTTCTTCCTTTTGATTTGATCAAAAGGGCTTCTTAGGTTGGCTTTATGATCAAAATAAGGCCCCTATGTTGTAGTGAGGGAAGTTGGGAGAGTATTTGGGCAGATTTTGTCCGATCCAAAAGGCTTTGAGGGTGTGAAGAAATGAGAGGGAGGAGTGCCCTTTTATAAGAGGGGTGAGGGGCACCTTTGGAAAAGCTAGAAATATTAATTTATAATAAATTCATATTCGGTTTCTAATGGCTCCAAAGTGGATTATTTAAATGTTAAGGTGGGTATGGGTAGAAAACCACTCAACCAATAGAATTTAGACAGGTTTGGTTACTTATATTAACCTTATATTTAAGTATTAACTCTAAGTTAATTAGTTTCACTTTTACAATATCTCGTTGTATTTTTATATTATATGGTTAAGAAACTTACCATATACATCCAAGCGACCACCAAGTGGTCCATTAATTCTAAAACTATAATGATATAAGTCTCTTGGACTAACCTTAGATTTTTAGAAATTTAATATCAATTAATAATATAATATTTGTTTTAAAAACTCTTTTATGTCAATTTTGACACTATTAAATAGTTGATTTTTGTGAAACTCATAACAGAATGATTACTTAGAAAAAAGTTAATTAAATCAATACTAATATGTCATATTATCCTATAAAATTATTTTAATTCATTAAATGTCTCAAATTATATTTATTTGGGTATTTATAATATCAATTATTTTAAATTTTCACTATTATGGTAATTACTGCATCATCATTGTGTCATAAATAAATCAAATTATTTAATCTCTAAAAATTATAAATAAAATATTATTATGTAGGAAATATTTTTATCTTTCTAATTAATATTTACAATCGAAAAGCCAACATATATAACCCTATATAAATTGTTTATTTCTAAATGATATATGCTTGTGTCATTTTTGTATTCATTTTAACTTAATTAAAATAAAGTGTCCCTATCACCTACAAGTAGCTCCATGGGGTCCCAAAATCGACACCAAGATGCTTATGGTCGAACATGTATCAACCAATAAGGTTAGGACACGTTTTAGGGTAATTTAGAATTATTATAATATTATTTATTTAACCCTTATTTACCGGATTTACCCTTAACCATGATAAATAAAATATTTAACGCAGTAATTATTCAAAATGTCTAAAAATAAAAGTTACCTATTCACACAATATGAACATCCTAATTCCAAATATGGAATCCATTTTTCCAAATTCAAAACACATAAGTGGCAGAAATTAATTTAAAAAATAATTCCCGTTGTTAAAACAAAAAGCGTGTTTTTAAGATATAATAACTATCAAAAGATTGATACTTGTTTATGTTCGGTTTAATTGTGAAATTATGTCCAATGACCAACATTGTATTAAATGGTAAAAATATATTCTAAATATACTTTAAAACCACTCAAATTCATAATTTATCACTATTAATTATTTTTATTAAAAAAGTTGTTTTTAATCAAAATTTAGTAATTTTCACTATTCATCAAAATATTAAAGTTATCCAAAAAGTACCAAAATTTCACCTTAGGGTATATTCGACACTCCGAATCCAAAAATGAAGTCCATTTTGAATTATAAAATATATATAATTTCAAAAAGTAGGTATTACTATTCATAATGGCTAGTTTGATCGGTTGTGGTGTGTGTTAAAACTTGAAGTTGCGTACAACACACGCTACTGTATTATTCAAAGGAAAGCGTATCGTGGAAGCTTGGGATGTTTCATTTTAAATTTTTAATGTCCCCATTTAGTCAAAAAAATTAAAATATTGTATTTAAAAAGGGTTCACTATTAAAAGTTGATAAAAGTGCAATACTAAAAATGAATTTGTTCTTGCATTATATCTAAGAAACTCATAATATGGATTCTAAAATAATAAGGATTATATAAAGTTTAAAATTTAGTAAATACTATTCATAACCATTTTTGAATGGCTTTTTTTGGTAATTCATGGTGTGATTGAACTCTGTGTTGCATGTAGTGCAAGTTATTGAATTATTTTGAAAAAATAACATGCAATGAAATCTTCGGGTGTTACATTCTCCCCTCCTTCAATAAATTGAGTCCTCGCAATTTGAAATTGTTCTTCGAAAATAAAAGGTTGATAATAGAAAATATATTTTTGGGAAAACCCACATCAGAAATTGTGTTACTAAAATTTAGTCTTAATATGAGGAAAAGAGAAATGAAAGGGTCACCACCAAATTATGATCTCGATTAGGAGAACATTGGTGGAAATTAGAGACATATAATTAGAGGAAAAAACGTAAATATTTATAGGTAGAGATTGAGGTCATCAGTCACAAACCCGTGTAAAATTGAGGTCCTTAAATTCATCAATCTATGATGATTTAAAATACCATCGGTTCAACAAAACATAGGGTATTAGGATAACAAAATTTTGACGTTTCAAAATATCTTAGTTGAAATCCCACATTGAAAAATGAATTAATGAGGCCTCTATTTAAAATAAAGAGTGGAAAGTATGAAAATTACCGAAAATAACACATACTAGGGTTCCATGTAGGAAAATATGGATATGGAAGAGAAATCTAACCATCAATTATCTGATGGCGAGTGGTAGAGAACATGGCTATGAAAAGGCCAACAATCCCAAAGCCATAAATTAGTGATGATTTAAGGTACCATCTAGGACAACATTTTTGTTCTAAGTTCCTTTTCTTAATGTTGAGGAATTTAATTATGAGTTTTGATAAGTTCATAAGGAGATATACTTACTTTATAATTAGAGTTTTATCCATTAATAAATATCTACCACAAACTCATCTTTCACTCTAAAAGATAATAGAACGTAAAAAAATTTCTATTTATACTATTCGTATAGGGTTCCAAAATAAATGAATTTATAATTCATCTACCAGATCGTTTAAAAAAAATACATTATTTAATCCAGGACATCTCGTGGGCCAGTGGTAGGTGATACACCCTTGTCGCCCTTTGGTTGCGGGTTCAAGTCTCGCGGCCTTGCCGGTCGTGACGGGTTGCCGCCCAACCTCCGGGTTGTCCTTTTATGGCAATCAAAAATAATCCAAACTAGAACTATCCAAAATACTTCAGTACAAAATTTATAAGGAAGGTAAACACAATGAAGATCCTTTTTTTGCCGCATAATAACATGTGATCACCTTCATCATGTATTCTTTTAAAACACTACAACATCCTGAATTATCATAAAACCTTATTGATTACATTCATGGTCCCTTATTCCTTATAGAATAATATATATACTCCTTCAATCCAAAAATGTTGTAAACCCCAACAATGAAGGAATATACAAATCATATATCAGTTTCAAGGTAGTCAAGAATAACCAATATAATTTATCCAAAACAATCATTTATTATTCTAAAATCACTACCTCGGTATCAGAACCATATTATGGTTTATCTTTCTCTCAACCATATATTTTCCAAAAATTTAACCTGCTATTGAGTCACTTTTCTTTGTTCCACACAATCTCAAGTCCATAATGAAATAGTACTGCAGTACAATCCTTATATACTCCATAATTATTATAACAAGTACATTGTTGATAAAACACTCAAATGACATAATCAACATAAGAACTCTAATCATTCCTCTTCATCTGTGGTAGTATCATAACTTGATTATTATCCAATAGCATCATTTGCGGAATAGTCTGATGACTGAGACATAGGTTCGCATAGTGTCCAAACTCCTTGAAAATGAAGCATTGTACATTTGAAACCATTTTCTTACCCTTGCAGTCACGTACTTTGTGCCCTTTTCCTCCACACTTATAACAAACTCCCATTCCTTTCAGGCAATTTCAAGGGTGTTTCTTCCCACAGTTATCACATATGTGAAAATTCTTCTTTTCCCTCTTCCCTTTATCCATATTTCCCTCTTACATCCTTTTCTTCTCTTTCTTCCCTTCAAAGCCATAGGACTCAGTAAACTCTTTACTTATCTTATCAACACATGATATTATTTCTTCATAAGATGATAATACATGGGAGACTATTTCTCTTATAAATTCTAGCTTAATACCATGAAAGATGTGATCCTTCCATATCTTTGGATCAAGTGCATTGTTGGAGTTCTCATTCCTTCTACTGGGTGCCATTTCTAAACAATGGCATACACTAGATTAGTTTATGAATAACAATACCTAATCCCAAACTTGTGAAACACATAACATAAATTAAATAGTTTATGGATATAATCCATAATCATAAAAATGTCCCCTTTGAGGAATTATATACTCATAAACCATTCATAATGATTTTTAAAGAAAATGAGAGTTATCCTAAGCATATCCCCCGGGAGTGTCGTAACCAAGAGTGTAGCAAGGCCCGTTGTCGTGCACCAGTTCCCGTTAGAGTCTAGATCAAAGCGGTGTTTTCAGGTTTTACCCCTATGTACATCTGTTCCAGAGCCGCCTCTACCTGCTCGTATCCAGACAAGGATGTATTGCTCGGAAAACTCACAAAATCTCTACAATACCAAAATTCTAGGAAGTTCTTCTATAATAATCCTCAAAGTTAATCTTAGGTCTACGTGCTCTAATCAGAGTTTATCTAAATCTAGCTTCCAAGGTTTATACTAAACCTCCTCTGATACCAACTGTAACGCCCCGACCCCAGTTACCCAGAGTCGGTGCATTATTACATAACATTGGCATGATCACAAGAAAGATCAAATCTCGAAAGACCGACTGGTTTAGTAGCTTTGGAAACACTAGATATATTCATAAAGTTTTGCATTACATCATAATGTGAAAAACTACTACAACAACATAATGTCTCCATAGTCCACACTATTATCCCCCCCTAATATCCCTACAGGTCATTCATAACTTACTTCTTCACATCCTAGGAAAAATAAAACATAAAAAAGGGGTGAGCTCAAATGCCCAGTAAGGATAACAATATAGCGGAAACATTCAAAAATAAGCATAAACATTTAAGGCAATGTATAACCAAAACAAAAGCCTTTTAAACTTGAACTTAAACATATTATGGAAAAAGTAAAATGAAATAATGCCATTTACTTATTCACATGGATATTCTACTAATCGAATAATCACATGCAATATCAATAACCACTTTCATAATGATGGAATGTATAATGCCAGACTATCATAACCACATAGCCAAGGCCTCGTGCCAAGACTACAAATAAGATTTTGTCAAAGCCTTGTGCCAAGACGCTAGTTTGTCTCATGAGACCTACCGATGCATCGAGGAGCTATAGCGGGCTCCACCCGTCACATATTAATTCCAATGCATTCCCATATGAAAAGGTTTAAACATAACATAAACATTCGTATTAAAACTAGCATAAAAATGTCAATACTTTCACCGTAAACCATGAATGGTATAAAAATAGAACATCCACAGTCAAACATATCACAAAACCTTCAATGCAACATAGATGTTTTTTATCATAACAAATCAACTTCACATAAGCGTAAAATCCAACAAAGGATGTTGACATAGATGAAATCAAAACTCTTTTTAGAGAAATATCTCTTTTAATTTTGAAATCATTTAAGATACATATAAAATAAAACATTTTCTTTGAAAATATTCTTATAAGCTTGTAAGGGAAGCATTGAAGATTTTATAACAACGTAAAATAGCCGCACCCGCCGTATAAGTTAAAAAAACATTCTTACCTTAATTCTGCCGAAAAGGTTAAGAAAGACCTTGTTTTGAAAATGACGGAAATATTCCTTTATAAACCATTTATAAAAGTCAAAAAAGATATAAATGACTTTAACTCATATTCTAGTAAATAGTAAAAATGTTTTGAAATACATTTTTAAGAAACATGGATGTGGATGATAAAGAGATCCCAGTAGATTATTACGTATAAACAACCTCAGATAATGAAGAGATTGTGAAATAACCCTTACCATGTAATTTTCCTTGGTTGGGGTAGGTTAACCTCCTGTATAATAGTGAAATAATTGTTATTAAATTATACACGAATCATATACATTCATATGATATCATATATGATCTTTTAACATTGCTTTGTTAATAATATCTTACTATTATCGTTGTTTTGGGTGTTAACTTACTCATTTTATTTTATATGTTTTGTTACGTAAGACATTTTTGTAATGAATAGGTTGTATATTATTCATATCCAGAATGATATCACGTCCTTAAACATTATTTTTAAATCATGAAATGATAATTATACATGAATGGATACGATGGAGAATGAATCTCATCACGTTCGTGGAGACGGTAGTCCATACGTACGCACGAGTGACAATACCATTATTTTGATATTAAAATAATATATAAATGGATGGTATATAATATATACAGAATCATTAACATGTTATATTTATTATTTATATGAGTTACACATCATTATTATACCCATCCAAATAATAATATATTGAATAACAGTTACACCACTACATGGAGACGGTAAGCCGTACGTACGCACGTATGGTGACATGTTATTCAAAGGGTGGATAGAATACTGAATATGGTTGTACCATATTTATAATAACATCACAGTATATGTATGATACTGGAGTTATTATTTTAGAATGTTGACAACAAAGGAAGAAGAAGTGGAAGAAGAAAGGAACTTGGAAAAGGGTGGTGAAATCATTACCTCTTCTTCGGTTTCCTCCTTTTTATTGGATCAAAAGGGATCCTTAGGTTGGATTACTGATCAAAATAAGGCCTCTATGTTGTAGTGAGAGAATTTGGGAGAGTATTTGGGTAGAGTTTGTCCGAACCAAAAGGCTTTGAAGGTGTGAAGAAATGAGAGGGAGGAGTGCCCTTTTATAAGAGGGGTGAGGGGGACCTTTGGAAAAGCTAGAAATATTAATTTATAATAAATTCATATTCGGTTTCTAATGGCTCCAAAGTGGATTATTTAAAATTTAAGGTGGGTATGGGTGAAAAACCACTCAACCAATAGAATTTAGACAGGTTTTGGTACTTATATTAACCTTATCTTTAAGTATTAACTCTAAGTTAATTAGTTTCACTTCTACAATATCTCTTTGTATTTTTATATTATATGGTTAAGAAACTTACCATATACATCCAAGAGACCACCAAGTGGTCCATTAATGCTACACCTATAATGATATAAGTCTCTTGGCTGAACCGTAGATTTTTATGAATTTAATATCAATTAATAATATAACATTTATTTTAAAAACTCTTTTATGTCAATTTTGACACTATTCAATAGTTGATTTTTTTGAAACCCATAACAGAATTATTACTTAGAAAAAAGTCAATTAAATCAATACTAATATGTCATATTATCCTAGAAAATTATTTTAATTCATTAAAAGTCTCAAATTATATTTATTTGGGTATTTATAATATCAATTATTTTAAATTTTCACTATTATGGTAATTACTGCATCATCATTGTGTCATAAATAAATCAAATGATTTAATCTCTAAAAATTATAAATAAAATATAATTATGTAGGAAATATTTTTATCTTTCTAATGAATATTTACAATCGAAAATCCAACATATATAACCCTATATAAAAATTGTTTTTCTAAAAGATATATGCTTGTGTCATTTTTGTATTCATTTTAACTTAATTAAAATAAAGTGTCCCTATCACCTACAAGTGGCTCCATGGGGTCCCAAAATCGACCCCAAGATGCCTATGGTCGAACATGTATCAACAAATAAAGTTAGGACATGTTTTAGGGTAATTTAGTATTATTATAATATTATTTGTTTAACCCTTATTTACCGGATTTACCCTTAACCATGGTAAATAAAATATTTACCGCAGTAATTATTCAAAATGTATAAAAATAAAAGTTACCTATTCACACAATATGAATATCCTGATTCCAAATATGGAACCAATTTTTCCAAATTCAAAACACAGAAGTGGCCGAAATTAATTTAAAAAATAATTCCCACTGTTAAAACAAAAAGCGTGTTTTTAAGATATAATAACTATCAAAAGATTGATACTTGTTTATGTTCGGTTTAATTGTGAAATTATTTCCAATGACCAACATTGTATTAAATGGTAAAAATATATTCTAAATATACTTAAAAATCACTCAAATTCATAATTTATCACTATTAATTATTTTGATTAAAAAAGTTGTTTTTAATCAAAATTTAGTAATTTTCACTATTCATCAAAATATTAAAGTTATCCCAAAAGTACCAAAATTTTACCTTAGGGTAAATTCGACACTCCGAATCCAAAAATGAAGTCCATTTTGAAATATAAAATATATATAATTTCAAAAACTAGGTATTACTATCCATAACGGCTAGTTTGATTGGTTGTGGTGTGTGTTAAAACTCGAAGTTGCGTACAACACACGCTACTGTATTATTCAAAGGAAAGCGTACCGTGGAATCTTGGGATGTTTAATTTTAAATTTTTGATGTCCCCATTTAGTCAAAAATTTTAAAATATTGTATTTAAAAAGGGTTCACTATTAAAAGTTGATAAAAGTGCAATACTGAAAATGAATTTGTTCTTGCATTATATCTAAGAAACTCATAATATGGATTCTAAAATTATAAGGATTATATAAAGTTTAAAATTTAGTTAATACTATTCATAACCTCTTTTGAATGGCTTTTTTTTTTGGTAATTCATGGTGCGATTGAACTCTGTGTTGCATGTAGTGCAAGTTATTGAATTATTTTGAAGAAATAACATGCAATGAAATCTTGGAGTGTTACATTCTCCCCTCCTTCAATAAATTGAATCCTCGCAATTTGAAATTGTTCTTTGAAAATAAAAGGTTGAAAATAGAAAATATATTTTTGGTAAAACCCACATCGGAAATTGGGTTACTAAAATTTAGTCTTAATATGAGGAAAAGAGAAATGAAAGGGTCACCACCAAATTATGATCTCGATTAGGATAACATTGGTGGCAATTAGGGACATATAATTGGAGGAAAAATGTAAATATTTATAGGTAGTGACTGAGGTCATCAGTCACAAACCAGTGTAAAATTGAGGTCCTTAAATTCATCAATCTATGATGATTTGAAATACCATCGGTTCAACAAAACATAGCGTATTAGGATAACAAATTTTTGACGTTTCAAAATATCTTAGTTGAAATCCCACATCGAAAAATGAATTAATGAGGCCTATATTTAAAATACAGAGTGGAAAGTATGAAAATTACCGAAAATAACACATACTAGGGTTCCATGTAGGAAAATATGGATATGAAAGAGAAATCTAACCATCAATTATCTGATGGAGATTGGTAGAGAACATGGCTATGAAATTACTATATACACCCAAGAGACCCCCAAGTGGTCCTTTAATGATACCACTATCATGATATAATTCTCTTGTCCTAACCTTAGATTCTTAGGATTTTAATATCAATTAATAATATAATATTTGTTTTAAAAAAACTCTTTTATGTCAGTTTTGACACTATTCAATAGTTGATTTTTGTGAAACTCATAACAGAATGATTACATCGAACAAAGTGAATTAAACCAATCCTAATATATCATATTATCCTAGAAAATTATTTTAATTCATTAAAAGTCTCAAATTATATTTATTTGGGTATTTATAATATCAATTATTTTAAATTTTTACTATTATGGTAATTACTACATCATCATTGTGTCATAAATAAATCAAATTATTTAATCTCTAAAAATTATAAATAAAATATAATTATGTAGGAAATCTTTTTATATTTCTAATGAATATTTACAATCGAAAAGCCAACATATATAACCCTATATAAAAATTGTTTTGCTAAAAGATATATGCTTGTGTCATTTTTGTATTCATTTTAACTTAATTAAAATAAAGTGTCCATATCACCTACAAGTGGCTCCATGGGGTCCCAAAATCGACCCCAAGATGCCTATGGTCGAACATGTATCAACCAATAAGGTTAGGACACGTTTTAGGGTAATTTATTATTATTATAAAATTATTTGTTTAACCCTTATTTACCGGATTTACCATTAACCATGGTAAATAAAATATTTACCGCAGTAATTATTCAAAATGACTAAAATTAAAATTTACCTATTCACACAATATGAACATCCTGATTCCAAATATGGAATCCATTATTCCAAATTCAAAACATAGAAGTGGAAGAAATTAATTTAAAAAATAATTCCCGCTGGTAAAACAAAAAGCGTGTTTTTAAGATATAATAACTATCAAAAGATTGATACTTGTTTATGTTCGGTTTAATTGTGAAATTATGTCCAATGACCAACATTGTATTAAATGGTAAAAATATATTCTAAATAGACTTTAAAACCACTAAAATTCAAAATTTATCACTATTAATTATTTTGATTAAAAAATTTGTTTTTAATCAAAATTTAGTAATTTTCACTATTCATCAAAATATTAAAGTTATCCAAAAAGTACCAAAAATTCACCTTAGGGTAAATTCGATACTCCGAATCCAAAAATGAAGTCCATTTTGAAATATAAAATATATATAATTTCAAAAAGTAGGTATTACTATTCATAACGGCTAGTTTGATCGGTTGTGGTGTGTGTTAAAACTCGAAGTTGCGTACAACACACGATACTGTATTATTCAACGGAAAGCGTACCGTGGAAGCTTGGGATGTTTCATTTTAAATTTTTGATGTCCCCATTTAGTCAAAAAATTTAAAATATTGTATTTAAAAAGTGTTCACTATTAAAATTTGATAAAAGTGCAATACTGAAAATGAATTTGTTCTTGCATTATATCTAAGAAACTCATAATATGGATTCTAAAATTATAAGGATTATATAAAGTTTAAAATTTAGTTAATACTATTCATAACCTCTTTTGAATGGGTTTTTTTGGTAATTCATGGTGCGATTGAACTCTGTGTTGCATGTAGTGCAAGTTATTGAATTATTTTGAAGAAATAACATGCTATGAAATCTTGGGGTGTTACACCTCGCCTCACTGATGGTGAGGTGCACCAGGCATGCTGAGGCATGTGTCTTTTAAAACAATGCCAAACTCCCATTATTTTTCCTAATAATCCAATCATAAAGCATTGAGCCTTTCCCAAACCCAAGCCTACAATCAAGTAGAATCTACTTGGGTACCAAGTTCTATGGTATCCTGAGGAAGGTGTGGCTATAATTAAATAGGACACCACCAATGTTATCCTTAAATAAAACTAGACTATAATTTACATGTAGAAGTGGTACAAATAAAAAAATTTAATAATTTAATTATAATGAAGTAAATAACCACTAATGCTCAGGCTCTATGATAACACATGAGAATCTAATGAAAAAAATATCCCCTATGAGAGAAAATGTAAGGAATATATGGATGAAATACATTTCACTGATGATAATAATATTACATGCATTACCAATCACACTAATGATGAAAAATACATAGAAGAAACCAATTACATTGATTAAACCAATGGAATATATGATTAAAATAACACTAAAAACATTGACGCATTGGATGACCTCAAAGAAACTGATAACAAAAATTAAATGGATTACATGGATTTCATGGTTATCAAAAACAACACGAACAATGTTGATGTTTCCAAGAGCAAAAACAATTACAATGATTGTGGTAATATAGTAAAAACCTTGGATGATGAAGACTCCGATTAACTGAAGAACCAAGGAAAAATTGATGTTGATTAAAAAACTAATAACCACAACGACACTATATACATAGATCATACCAATGAAATTGATGAAATTGGCCATACCAAAGGAAATTATGACATAAATAATTTCAATTATGCCAATGAAGTTGAATACATCTATGGGACAGACAACATCGGTGAAACATATGAGATGAGCCATACCAAATAATCTCTTGAAACAAATAAAACATATGAAACCAACATTGATCACAATTATGACACTAATTACCATGATCACATCAACAAAAAAGAATATGATAATTAATGTGACAACACTGATGACATCAATGATGTTGATGGCTCTAATGGAACCATAAATTCTAGAGAGAAACTAATGATCCCAATGAAACTAGAGACATTAATTATATTGATGAAATAGAAGAGTAAAATTACATCTCCATCACTTATAAACCCAATAACAATGATTACATGGGTGACATTTAGGACATTGGGTACATTGATGATATAGCGGATAGTAACCAAGAAAAAATATAGTTTTACCTAATGAAACTTAATGCCTAAATGACATGGTTGACACTAACAACCTTAATTAATTTTATAACATCATCGAAACTGATGATATTGATGACTTAAATTACACTAAAAATATTGATGAAACTAATGATATAGATGAACAAAAGTAATGATATAATTTTACTGAATCAAGGGCTTTAGGGGTCGCCAGGGTCGTGGGGGTTGCGAGGTCTGCGGGCTCTAAGGCCTTCGGGGGGTCGCACGGGTCACGATGGGTGGAGAGGCATGGTGAGGGCTTCAAGGGATCTCTCAGGTCACTGGCTCCTTGGGCTATGGGGTATCATGGGGGTCATGATGGCTGGTGAGGTATGGTGAGGGCTTCTGGGGGTCGTCGGGGTCGTCGGGGTCATGCGGGTCACCGAATTCCTAGGGCTTCAGGGGGGTCATGGGGGTCGGTGGTTGGGGATGTTGGGGGTTTTGGTGGAGTTGGGGGGGAGATGTGTCATTTCTGTTTAAAAAACCATGTTTCACGGTGTTTTATTAAAAAACGCCACTACGTTATTTAAAAAAAATTGTAATGGTTTAATAAACCGCCGCTAAAGGCTAATAATGTTGTAGTGAAAAAATAACTAATTAACAAAATCAATATAACCAAAAAATAATTTAATTTATGGAAAACCTTTAAATTTTTAAAGAACAATGTAACTTACTGAACCCACTATAAATAGTGTAAATGTATCATCTCAATATATCCTTTATATAGGTTGTGCAAAATCCCCATAAAAATGGTCAATTCCTCCGTACTCTAATAGTATCTTTTCAAATACCTAAAATTGAATCTTCAAAAATGATATATGGTATAGGGTAACCAAAATAGAATTAATGAGGTGGAAGATCTTACCAATAACCATCATATGTTCACACTTGAAATTAATAAGAAAAAAGGATGAGTGAGGGGGAGGTTCTAGGCATTGGCCCTCCCACTCATTGTAGCCCAAGCTGAAGGAGAAAGCAGGTTGAGGCACCATAAAAATTAAATAAAGTTTTCATTAATATTTCATGGCTCCATATATTTTTTCATGTCATAAATACTCATTATATTCCCTCAAATCCCTTGTACATCCCACTTTCACATCTTAAAACAGCCTATGTAATCCATTCACGTTGTGAATCGCTGTTAATGGTGTTAATGGTTTGGAAGACCTTATTTCAGAAACCAAGGTTTAATATTCCTCCTATTAATATTACCTATACCCTCGGGCCTTCCGTAGAATATTAAACCACATCTAATTAAACCCTTTATGTACTTCCAAAAACTCAAAAATATATTTTGGTACCCGGTTCCCAAAAAAAACCTCCAACCATATCAAAAAATATAATTCCTTAGGAATTATACCACCCATATAGAAATGGGGTATTATAATATTAAACCTTTTAACATATTCTCTAATATATTAAGATTGATTTAAAAATATTCCATCTTTTCTTTGAAAAAATTTAATCCCTGGAAAACTTTAATCCCCAATTAAACATACTTTAAATTCATTTGTAGTAAAATTTAAAAAACCATTACCAAATTAGTCACTTGTAAATCCAAAAAAATCATTAACATAAATTTTCATATTCAAAATATTATTTAATATTTTTTGTATAAACAAATATGGATCTACATTTCTATTATTAAAACCATTTTGCAACAAATTCAATGTTAGTCTATCATACCAATCTCTAGGATCTTATATAAGCCCATAGAAATCCATTGACCATTTAAAAACATGAATTATAAAATTTCTATTTTTAAAATATAGGTGTTTTATTAAAAAAATCTTTATAAATTAAACTATACAAATATTCACTTTTTAAATCCATTTGAAGTAATTTAAAATTTTGAAAATGTGTATAAGACAATAAAATAAGAACAAATTTTATTCAAGAAACTATATAAAATGAATCTTAAAAATAAATTAATTATTCTTTTAAATACAATTTGGAAGCTTTACAATACTTATTTTTAACTATATTATTAATTTCATCAGGTTTATTGCAAAAAAAGTATTTGGTTCCTATAGTTCGATTATATTTATGTAGTTAAAAAAAATTATGAATATAATTTTTTTCAAATTTATTAAGTTCAACATTCCTATCATTAATCTATTTGAATTATTAAATGTTTCATCAATATTAATAGGTGTTAACCAGCAACAAAAGTAGAATAGGTACAGAAATGTATAAGTAATTTTTGATTTATAATTCCAATTTCAATATTTTTAATTATTTTCTCAAGTGGATGATCACTATGAGTTTTCTATTATTAGTATCATGGTGAGAAGTGGTATTCTCCCCCCAAAAAATATATATTATCAATTTCAAGTTTCTCTTTAGAAAATTTAAACACATTAAATTTTTCATCAAAAGTATCTGAATTTTTAATTCTTTGTCAATATTTTCATTGAATTTCACATGAATAGTTTCTTCTACAGTCATGGTTGTTTTGATGTAGACTTTATAAATTTTATTATACATATAGTTACATATCAATATACCTTCATCACATTTAACATCAAACTTTTCTATATAATACTTCATATTTAAAATAAACTACTTACACCCAAAACTCTAAAATTTTCCATTTTTTGTTTTCTTTTCATTAGTAAGTTATTAAGGGGGTTTATTTATCACGGGTCTAATAACAACTCTATTTTGAATGTAACAAATGGTATTGATAGATATTTCCCAACAAAAAAAATTTTATATTAACTTCATTAATAATAATTATATCCACTTCTTAAACCGTTCTATTCTTATTCTCTATAATGCCATCTTTATAGTACTCTATGAGAAGAAAAATTACAAAAAGTACCTAATATTTTTTAACAAAAATAGAAATTAGAAAATTCACCTCTTATCTCACTTCTAATTTAAATTATTAAATTTTAAATTTGATCATGGATTTTTTTACTGAATGTAATAAATATAATTTATGTTTCAAGTTTATGGGTTATAAAATATGTTCTAGTAAACCTACTATAATCTGAAACTCTAAAAACTAGATTTTTTACCACCTAAACTTGATAATTTCATAGGGAGAAATAAACCAGTATATAAAAGTTCAAAATATATATTTGTAATAACATTTTAAATAGTTCTTAATGTTTCCTTTGGTTTCATACCTATTAAATATGAATCAATAAAAAAACATAATTTATTTAAATTTGGGTAATTCAAGAATATTTCAATATCTATATAGTTTATATAGTTATTTAAAATGATCATGTCCCAACATTATATTTCAAAGTGTATAATATATTTGTATAATATTTAATCACATTACATTATGATTAGTTAGTTCAAAAAAATAAATTGAATGGATGTTGTGTTTTAAATTTTCATAGAATAAGATATAATTATATTTAAAAAACATTTATTGTCTTTATATTTGACACTCATTTTATCATCACAATATTATGAGATTATTATAAAATTGCTTTTATGACCATAAACATATAATACATTTGAAATTATTAGTGATTTAAAAAATAATACTTCTCTAAATCCACTAAATGTGACATTAGAGTTAATATAGATGTTGATAGAGCATCCCTCACATGAGTTAAAAGACAGATAAATTATAAATATCCCAATTCATATGTCTTTAATATCTACTATCCATATACCATGTATGTTTTAGACTCTTTGGGCATATTTCATAAAAAAAATCAATAAAAAACTGTTTTCAATACTTTATTTACCTAAGCATGTAATATAGAGCTCACCCAGGGTCGGTCTCATGGAGGCAGCTCACTCAACATAGAATTTCTATTGTCGTCATTTATCTTATAAATAAAATACAAATAAATAATATATTGAAGTGGGTTGTAAATATGCATAAAATATTAATATATATATATATATAATGCAATGTGAACAAAATTATTGCATATGAAATGATGTGAGACAGAAAGGAGGTCCTCCCATGATACAACACGTAGTGAAACTTCGGCATCACATTGTTAATTTCTAATATACTTAATGAACATGATCCATTTTATACATGAAAATCCTCTACAATCCATGTTTTCAATTTATTCTACACTAAATGTTCTCTAAGAGACCACAAATCCACCTCCTCTGTAGAGGGAAAATATTATAGAAAAGAAAGTAAAGACTTGGGTGGAAATTAGAGCCACAAAGGCACCATACCCACTAAGATCACATGTTACCGAAATCAAATAGAATATAAAACAATAAAAAATGAATGTGAAAGGTCTTAGGTTCATCACTGGATTGATACCCTAGTAACTTCATTAGGTTAGTCACTCATGATCATGAGTATAAGAGATCATAGTGGAGAAGAATGGAGTGGAGACACAAAAGATAACAACTGAGAATGAGATGAAGAAGAAGATTAAAATATTTAAAAAAATTAGTAATTCAATTATAAAGGAAAATTAGTATAAAATAATAGAAAATTATTGCATAAAATTTTCAATTATTTAAGTAGGAGAGGGGGTACATTTTTATAAGCAAAATGGATGATTTTTTTGTATCCAAATTTCTTCCTCTGAATGTTTTTTCATTTTTGACCCCATAAATGACCGAATTTGGAAATTTAGTCTTCATTAATGTTATTAAAAAATTTATTTATTGTTTGATCCTATATTTTTAGCTCTATAATCCATGTTTAAAGGATTCTATGTCCCAATTACATTGATATTTTATTCTGTATGAATGCTTCTTAAATTTTTCATCAATGTTGAGCATTCAACAGACCCCTTAATGAGTTCATAAATCCTTAAACTTTAAGGTATAAACTATTAAATTAGTCCTATTTCAACTATATTTATAATAACCTCAATTTAGGGGGTGTATCGCGATTTATGCCTCATTTTATAAGATGGATCCACCCTGTCTTCCCGAATAAGTTTTCAAATTCACTAATTTTTTGTGCATCTAGATGTTAGAATCAGCTCTTGCTCCAGAAGAAAACTTTTAATCCCATAACTCAAGGAATCCTAAAATATAATCACTTAAATTGGAATAATAATTTAAATGTTATGCCCAAAATTCCATTGTGATTAAAATCTATAAAAAAACTTAAATTAAGAAATTTTTACAGTTTTTCCCAAAGCACACTAAAAATTCAAAATTGATGAAAATAAGCTAAAATGGATAAATTTAGAGGTATAAAATAATTGAAATACATATCCAAAATATAAAAATATAATATCTATAAATTCTCCCACACTTAAACCATGCTTTTCCCCAGGAATAAATCTTAATATGAAATTCAGAGGGTACCAATGTTAGTAATATTCAAATTCCAATGTGATAAAATTAAACAATCATCAATGTAAAATATAATTTTTAAATGTCAGATAAAATATAAATTCAATTTCTTATTTTAAAAAGAAACAATCAAATAAAGTATTTTACTTTGTCCCTTTGATTTTTTTTGAACTTGTCTTTTCATTCATTCAAGTTTGTCAATTTATTATTATTAAACATGTCTAGATATTATTTGCCTCACTTTTGGTTATTTTATCTCATATATCATTAAGAAATTCATGTAGTTATATGTTAATATCTGGATAACTTTATCCTTATCCCTAGGCTTGTAAAAGAACAACTTTATCTACTTTGTAAAGACATAAGTCACATAAAATAATGAGTGCCTTCGTTAAAGGTTCAAATGACTCTGAGGTTTATTGTTTATAGGAATTAAAAATTAAATCTCAAGTATGAGGTTAATATATAAAGTAAAGTGCATGATATCAAATGTAAATGCTCAGTGAAATCATCCCCATTAAATTGTAAATCCCATTTCCCCCAAAACTCAATGTATGGTCAAGATCAAATAAAGCATAATGAATGATTTTTGCACACTTTATAATATTGTTTTCTACTTTTATAAAAAAATATTTTTCAAATAAACTTTTCATTTTTTTCTTATCTCAAAAGTTATGATTAAAATAAACCTATCCACCACCTTGATAGATATTATAAAAAACATAGGTCTAGTAATGGGGATTTTTGGTTTTCCCAAATCATAACCTATTTTTCTCATTTTATTGGATCTTTTAGTCATTTTCCATTTTTGTAATTCAATAGGGGTAAAAAATGAAGTATCATGAATGAATCAACATCTTAATTTTTTTCCAAAATAAGCACCCCACATTATTTCATTACAATGTAGATCATCCCTTCCACCATGATTTCCTTCACCCTAATACTTAAACTGTAAAATATCATGAAAATACCAAGAGTTATGTAAGAATGGATAAAAATGGATTGAAATAAGGACCATCTCTATAAATGTCACTCGTGGTTTCAATGGGAAAAACAATGATTGACGTAGAGGTGGTATTTTGAGTATAAGTGGTTAATCAAATGATGCTTCAATCATTTTAAAAGTTTTTTTGTGTAGTCATATATTTGATAAGTTCAAAACCAAGTTATGTTCAGTGACATGTCCCAAGATCACCCAAGAAATATTATCAAGAATAAAATAAGAAATATTTGGTCTAGAAATTATCTCAAAAATGGTAACATTCTATTTAAAAATCAGACAAGTCATGATTAACAATAAAAAATTAATTCCCATTAATTTCAAAAATTCAAATCCTGAAAAAATGGTTAGGAAATTTCATTTACGTGAATCACTAAATTACCTCAGATCCGGAGTCCTCATTTTAATATCCATGCATCAATTTAATGATCAAATTATCCATTTTACTCATTAAATTTCATTAACATTGAAGTATTAAACATGGAATCATTGGATTTCTAATAAAATCATGTCTCTAAGATAAGTCAAGTAAATAATAATTCAATTGTGGGAATGCAATTTAAGGCTCATAACATGTTTTTGGACAAAAATTTAGGGATTTTAAATGAAAATCATATAAATTGAACTCCCTCCAAAATGAAGTATATTCATATTTATTAAAAATTTTAGGGGTTCCCTTCTTCCATTGTGAACCTATAAAATAAAATTACTAAATTAAGCACAAGGATTGATTTATTTATACTCAAAAAGATAATATGGAGTAATATTCATACTGGACTATTCCAAAAAATGAAATTTAAATCTAAATTTATATGATTGAAATTGAAAGTATTAGAAAGTAGGTAATCGATAAATATTAGTATCACCCACAAAGTGGGCCCGAAATTTTTACTACCACCAAAATTTTGTACCAACTATTATCTATAATTAGATGGTGGGTGGAGCTTCGTTGATTTGAAATACTACATGTGATTCCTTCCATCTTTCACTTCATTTTTCATATTAAGGAGTGATCCATGGATAGTGTATACCAAATCCATCCCATTAATGATTAATTATATCTTTCATGATGGGGGTATGATGATTCATGAAACATCCTCCTCTTTGGTAGCTACTTATGAAACACACTCTTCCCTTTCCAGTGGTTTCTAAAGATATGCTGCATCAAAAGAATAATAAAAGGGAAAAATAAAATATTATTCTATTTGAATAAAATTAAAAAATAAAGTATCGATATACAATTCTTCTCTGTAAATGTATATATCCTTTGGCATGTCTTACTTTGGAAAACCAACTTGTATATCCTCATGAACTTCTTCCATCAAATATTCCACATGTCCAAGGATCTCTGTATATTCCTCAACAGATGAAGGTCCAGTTTATTCATCTTCCTCTAATTTAAAGAATGGATTGAACAAATCTGAAAATTCAAAATTATAAAGAGTGATACTCAAATAAAATTGAATGAAATTAAAAAAGTCAGAGTTCAAGAAAGGTTCCTCTCCCGGAGTTGGTTCTGGTCTAATCACTCCTTTAATGATAAGTACCTCTTGAAGGTGAGTTGTAGGAGATAGAGGTGGGTATTTAGGATCCTCCATTTATTAGATCTCCTTAGAAAAATTCGGGAAGAATAATGGGGAATATTCATAGACCTTGTCCACATTATAAAATTATGGAAATTAATGGGAGAACTCAGTTAGCTCTAGGGCCATCAATTCAAAAATTTGATAGTTCGTGTCCTCACTCAGGGCAAATGTGAATTCTTTTAATTTCTACTCCCCATTTTTTTATTTCCATAATAACCTCACTTCACTAATAATAACAAAAAAACATTCTTTATGGAAAAGGGTGAGATATTAATTTGTTCTTCTATGTGTGCATAATTATTCCACGAATCAAATAAATAAACTTCTGAAAACCTCATGGAATAATATTCATTTGGAATTTTTGTATTTTATGATTTATTTTATGAAAAACGATGTGGGAATGTGTAGTGTGACACTACCCCCACATCAAGGGGTGGTCCAAATTAAAGATTTGATTATCCTTGTGTTCCCTTCTAAACCAACTATTAGGTAGTTTAGTGGAATTCGGGGTAAATCCCAAAGGAAAAATAAGGAAACAATGGTTAATGGAAGCTGGATGAATCTTTTTCGATTATCTAGACACGAAGAAGTAAAGGGAACTATCTACTAAATTGAAACAATTTAAAAATGAACCAGAATCTTATTACAACCCCAACATGAGGGGAACTAGCCTCTTATGACCATGGACAGTGTGTATGTATTGAGTCAGAACTCAATTCCTAACACGGATACGAGAGGATAATGCGAGAAAGTGAGAATTACACTAAAACAAGAATATAAAATAGAAAAAGGAAAACTTGAAATGGATCTGATAGAGGCTCGAATGAAATAGTGGCAGCACCTCCCCTGGATGTCCCACATGAATAAGAAGGGATGCCATCATATTTATTGAAAATGATAAAACACATCATATACTCTATAATGCATGGTGTGTAGTCAGGACAACTCAAAATCAATTTGATTCTTCTTCTAGTAGATGATCCACTATGACACCTGAAGACTATGAATGTGTCGGCAGTCGATTGGTGGGATACATAGCATGTCGTGCTGCCCCACATGGCGTGTAGTCTCATGTTCAACCACCAACCTCTACTGTAAGGGAGTACATGGCATGTATAGTGATTTAAATTTCATGTAATATTAGGCTGGTTACTTGGGTATGTACTCGGTCTAGCCAATCTGTGTATGGCCAAGTTTACACGGCATGTGTACTGGAGTACATGCAATGTATAAATTATCTTTTGTTCTGATCATTCCCAATTTGTGACTTTGGCTGTAAAATGCCTAAAAATCACCATGAACACGGAAATAAAGAATTTTATCTACAAAACAACATATATCTGTTGAGAAAATGTTTTTATACTCAATTGAATGTATAAAAATGTATACATAAATCGGTCACATCAAACTTCCCCATGAATAGCCAGTGGATTTCCCTTAAGAAAAATCTCAACATCAAATCAATAAAATATGTACTCTAAAAATGGAAGAATTTAACTAATTATAATTATAAATATTATATCCATAATATAGTATTTTATAATGAATGAGACATATTTCAATTCCAAATTTATTCTACTCATGCCTCTTATATAATTAAATTAAATATTTTCATCCTCTTTCATCCACATTGTTCAACTTTTCGTAACTACAGATGTCACTTGATGATTTACCTCACTAGAAGTTACCACTCTCATCACTCAAGATTATTTTATCAGATTTATGTTCAATCTCAAGTATATATATTTTATACATAGGCATGAAAGTATTCTCATTATCTACTTTTGAAATAAAATAACAAAAAATCATGTTATCATTCAATAAGGTTCAAATGATTCTCATGTATTCAGTTGGTAGGTAATTATGTGAAAAATAATCTCATAGGATTGAAAAAGGAGGCTGAATTCTTAAATAACAATTAATGATATTTAGAATTAGAGATCAATGAAAATGAATCCCCAATCAAGATATATAAAAGGGTATCATCACCATGATATTCCCTTACCAACATGGGTCTTTAAAACATAAATAATGTGTAATGAATGAATCTAGTCCCTCTTTTGAATTTTTTAATACTCCCCTTTTTCAACAATAAGGACCACCAAGAATACAATGAATTGTGTTTCTGGAACACTTCCACCCAAATGAAAAAGTGTCAAAATCCCCTACACATAATTTCATAGTTTCTCACCAAAATGTGCCATGAATACCCAAAAATCAATCTCTAAATCTCAAATGAATAATCATATAAAATTAAAAACAATTAGGGAATGAAGGGTAAATAGGATTGTAGTGTGGCTTCCTATCAAGACAGTTTGTGGTTTTTAATCGTTTTAAAAAGATCAGATGTAGGGTAGGTCTCAAGGTCAAAGGGGATGAAAAAAATAAAATACCTAAATCATTTTAATGTTATTCAAGATCTTCATGTTTTGAAGAGATAAACTGACAAGTTCATGTAGTTATGCATTTCCCAATAAACTCTAAAGAAAGAGGGTATAAAAAAGAATATGTCAAAAAATCGTAGAATTACTCATAGGAATGAGGAAAAACAAAGGTCTATTGGGTCACGACATGAGTATAAATGGTTTTTCTAATATATGTAAATGTCCAAGACTTTACATCAAGAATAAAAAAATATCAGCAATTATTTTACAGTACATTAAAATTTAAAATAATAATGTAACTTTTAAAATGATATTTTATGCCTTTACTATTTATAATTATATTTAATCAAAAAAATTCCACAGTATTAAATATTTTATCTTTTAACAATGTCTCTTAGATCTGTTCAAGGGCATAGACAAGTGTAGTCAAAGACGCTCCTTGTAATTAAAATTGTGCATGGTCCCCCAAGTGCAACACCAAGGAAGAGAAGAAGATGTGGGAAAGAAAAATAGGTCTAGGATGTGGGAAATTAGTGAAATAATTAATGCCAAAAAATAATAATGAAAACAAACACTGAAATAATACTCCCCTCGTAGAGAGCCGAAACAGATGGGAAGTAGTCGAAAAGAGATGCCTAAATTGTTTCAAAGGACCTATGGTTGTCAATGAATAGAAAAATAATTTTACTTTCATGAATAGAATCACATCCAAAGAATTGAACAAAAGATATATATAGAAGGAAACAATTGTGAAACAACTAGTTAAAAGGTAGCCTCAGAAGATGCATCATCTGCAATAAGGGAATCTAGTAGAAGAGGATCAGCCGCTATGGAAAATTGAAGATCAGGCTCTATGATCTATGCAGGGGCGTTATCGGGGAAATCTATTATAGTATTGAGAGGAATATTAGCTGGAGTCACAAGATCAATACACTAAATGAGAGGCTCTACTGACACATCCTGACATGCAGTAGTAGGAGTAGCAGTCAGGCTGGTGGTGGATAAGAGAACTGAATCTGTGGCTGGTGCTATCAATGGTGGTTTTTCTATAGAAGGATGAGTACCGAAGGAAAAAGTAGGTGCGGGAGGAAACTAAAGACCATTATTTGGAAGGAGAAGTCCCAAAATTTTCTCAAGACGTGTATGTAACTATAGGATGGTAGTCTGATGGTCCTCAAGGATGTTCAGTTAGTAGTCCATTAGAGCTAGGCAGAGGGTTAATGGGCGATCAGTGAAGGATGCGGGTGGAGTTCGGGCTGTGGATGGACCCAAATAAGGGGGATTATGGAATAAGAGTGAAATTTGGAATAAGTGGGGTGGCTAGAGAAGGATCATCCAGCATTTATCGGTTGGGTCTGGGGAAGAAACACCAATGGGAGCAATTGGGTCATCATGTGCCCCTATAGGATCTGGGGCATCTTGCATGAGAATAAAGTCATATCCCTGATGCTTGACCATCCTAATTAGGATATTAATGATGAATTCCATACACTTAGGAGAGAATATGTGGTTGTAATGGAGAGATTTCTCAAAAACACCCAAATAGTGAGCCAACTGGGTGGTAAAAAAAATGTCGTTCAAGTCGCACTAATAGCCATGGGTCATGGAGTGGAAATACGTGGTGGAAATATAGGGGATGTTAGGGTAATCATGAAAATCAATATAGGTGGTAATCTCCATGTATTTCCTAGACATGACACCCATATCCTCATGTTTGGAGAAAAGGAAGGTGTTGAAGCACTGATGAAGGAAATGAAGAAGTGGATAAATAATGAGATTGCTCTTCTGAGAAGTGGTGGTATACCTATGGTTAAGACCTCCAGGATCCCTCCACAAAAAAATGTGGTTAGATTGCTTAGGGTGATTGAGGGTGGATACATGAGGTGGGGTTGTAGGATAGGGGTAGAATCTGCACCCTCGACCAAACTCAGTCGTGGTAAGAGAAAATTATCATCTGCCCAGCCAAAAGTGAACTGAAGTGGTAGTATCGGTGGGCATCTTGATAGTGTCTTGAGAAAGTGAGTATGGAAAAGGATCTCCTCGATATTCTCCCAGATACCGATAGACTCTGGATGATGATGTAGAATAAGCATCCACTCAACTATATCATGTGGCATAAAAATATATGCACTCTATCTGCTATTGGATTCCACTCAGCGAAGCTCAGGTAGGGATGTGAATGAGGTCAGGAAGTTATCAGTGCTAGTTGAGGGGGGGTTGTAGCTGCTGAAGTGGAAGGTCCAGCTGTTATGTTAGTGGGTAGAGTAGCTGGTGTCGGGGTAAGTTCTGAGGTTGTGCCAATAGTGGGTGGTGGTATCGGCGCAATCGGTGGTGTTGTAATAGTAGCAAGTGATGTGGTATCAAATCCCCTAGTAACTCTGGATGGCGTGATAGTAGGTGAAGTATTGGATACTGAAGATGGTAACATAGTGGTATCTAGACCGGCGGATGTCTAAGAAGGGGATACTAGTGGAATCAGATGCAGCATCGCCAAGGATGGCGGCTGGATCACTAGAAGAACTAGTGATGGTGCCATGGGTGATCTGAGCTGAATCCATCATGTGGGTCGGCCACAATCAGTAGTGGCTATGGGTTACTTCCCACCCATGGTATCTATATCTTCCATAGATGAAAATAAAAAGAAAGAAAAATAAGAAAAGAAAACAAAATGAAAAAGAAGGAAGAAAAGTGAGAAAGCTTGAAATCAAAATTACACGTCATGTAGATCCAGGATACATGGCATGTAGTATGATTGGGTTTGGAATCTGTGTACTCAAGATAAACTTGCAGAGTGGGTGTGTGTATGGGAAAAAGGACAGTACACAGTCTGTACTAATGTAGACACGTTGTGTGTACTTTCATTGGTTATCGGTCCAGGTGAATGCCAATACGCGAACTCAACCAGTGGGAGAGTTCAAATATCAAAGTATACATTATTTGTAATCCACACAAGGAATTTGTAAGAACATGGAATCTAATGTATGTACACTTGTTACACTGACTATTCAGGATGGCTAGGATACACGGCATTTACCGAACATAAACATAGTGTGTAAATACATAGGGTCTTGTTTAAGTGGTCTTAGTACATTAGTCTCTCCTAAAGGATGGGTAAAGGCACTGTACATGGTGTGTACATAACATACACGCCCTATAATTTTGAAAATCCAAAAATAAGAGTGTGTGGTTGTGTAATGTGCATTAGATGGCGTGTGTTCTTCATTGAACCCATGTACTATATGGGAGACCCGAAAGTCACCTGATCCAAAAACACTCTAAATACTATGAAAACATGAAATAGGGGGTGTAAAAGTGTGTACCTAGACTGAGTATTGAAATGAAGGAGAAATATGATCATGAAGAAAAAAAACATGATATTGGGAGGAGGGGGCGACGACGTATGGAGGAAGCCTCCAGGAGAAGAAAATGGGGAGGGGCAGTTGATAGGGACTGAGCTTGGATGGGGCGTCTGGGTTTTATAGATGAAACACATGGAATCTAGAAATTTCACACACCGTGTATGAGTTTTTTTAACAAGAAAAATATTATATTAAGCTATATAATAATTATTATTTATAATTTAAAAAAAGAAATATTAAAGAAGAAATGTATTTTATTTTGCAAACAAAACTAAAACTATACACATAATGTATCAATGAAATACACGTTGTTTCTTCTAAAATTTGAAAAAGATAACTACAACCTTCGTTCTGGTGCTATGGGTGCAATTCGAATGGGAAACCGGCCCTTCCAAACTCAAGCCCTCAACCAATAGAACGAAGGTTCTAACGATGTACATTTTCATTAACTTTTAATAATAAAATTAAAGTTTGATAACTACATGAGAAAAAAACAACGCATGAAATGTGGTTTTAATTTGAATATTTAGGTTGAAGCATGGAGATTAGCCGGTTCGAACCCGAGTCTTTTGAACCTTGGGATGAGATTCTACCAATTATCCCACTTCACCTATATGTCATTTATTATTTGATAAAATGTTTTAAATTATTATGAAAACATGACACACATGATGTTTATCGAAATACACACTATGTGGGTTTTATTTTAGTGAAAAATGATAGAATTGGGTCAATTGTCAGGACTCGAACCTGGGTCTTTTGGATCCATGGGTTACGATCCTTCCAGCTGATCCAACCCCATCATGGATATTTCCTTTAATTGGAAAAATATTTATTTATTTGAAATCATATCACATTCCGTTTAATTTAAAACACAGGCTCAAAAATAATGATCCATATATTGATGGAATGTGTGGAGCGATTCGAACCGATGATGACTTAGATACATCCCAATGACCTTTCCATCGACACATGCCTCATCAATATTTATTATCTTAATTAATAGTTACTTATAATAAAAGTTCTTATAAAATATACATAAAAAAAGAAAAGTAAATGTCGTGTGATGAGAGTTACATGACGTGTGTTATCATTTTGTTATTTTTTATATAGTATACAGAAGATAAGGATGTACATTGTGGGTTTAGTATAGGAGTAAGTCGTGTGTTTATTAAAAATAGAAAATAAAGACAAGAAAGAAAGAGGGGAAAGAATGATTAGATTTTCCCCTAGTAAGAACCATTGTTTTAGGTCTTTGGATCGACCTGAGTTATAGGTACTTACCCGTAACCAAAGGCAGATGTGTATTTCACAGTGCGGACAACCACATGTGTCTAGAACCCTCACCTTTGATCCATAAGTATTGATCATCATGTGGTATGGGCGGTGGCTTGTAGTAACACTGATCTGTGGCCAATAGATACTGAAGGTGGGCATGTTTCTTAGTGTGTTTAGGTATGTCCTCCACCTCTCAAGGTTCCTAGTATAAAATGCTGAAAACCTAAAAATAACAATTGGTACCCTTCGAAATAGGTATTTAATCAACTGGGGGTTCTAAAATAAATGGGTGATTAAAGTCAGAATTAATAGGATATGATGTGTCCCCGTATTCAAATTCTATGTTTTGAAGATTAATTTATGAAATTGTTAGTGAATTACAGATGGTGACCACACCATAACATGTTTCCTCTGTTGAAATGAAATTATAACACCCATCCTCAAACTCAAATGGAGTATCCATATAAGAAATTATCTCGAAGAGATCCTCTTCCATATTTCAAAGTCATCTCAACCTTAGGTTTGGTCCATGTAGTATTTGGTAAAGGCCCCTATCATCAATAATAACCTTTCAGTATTACCCAATGATGATTATGTGGAGAAGAACATAAGGGTAGGATCAAGGATGTACATGGGTGTTCCTCATATTAGAACCCATCATCCATATATGGATAATATTATTCCAAGTAGGGGTAAAACAACGTTGGATCATGTGGATAAAAACCCTCTCTAGGTGGATTGTAACAATCCCCGGTTGGATATTAATCCATGGGATGTGGGGTTGACGTTCCCAAGAAAAAGAAAGGAAAAAAGAGTAACAAAACAAAAATTCTAGGGAAACTGACCATAAATCAGACGTTCACTATTGCATTCTGAGTCTCTGACAATGGCACCAAAATTTGACACTACCCCCATCGCAAGGGGTGGAGAAAATTAAAGATTTCATGATCATTGTGTTCCCTTCTGAACCAACTACTAGGTAGTTAGTGATAGTTAGGGTTGATCCCATAGGGGAGATAGTGAAACAATGGTCAGTATAATACAGATAAATCATGGTAAATTATCTAGACACAAATAATTGAAGGGAACTATCTACTAAATTGAAACAATTTACAGAAAATAAGTAAAAATAAAAGTACAGTAGAAAAAACATAAAAACACACATTTTGAGGTTGAAATTCAATTAGGGTTTACTGAATTTATGGTTCCTTAGTATTGAAACTATATATGGAATTTAGTTACCATGAATATTCAATTAAACTGATGCTTCTTGGTCCAAAAAAATCAATTACATGTTTAAAGTTTAATTCCTTGGACCGGTAATTAACTGTTTAAAATACGTTTAGGTTTGTTACCCCTAAAAATGTGGTAATGATTTCTCCCAATGATCATGGGTTCATCCATTGTAACTCCTTTAGTTTTATCCATTTATGTCATTCTTGGTCAGATATGACATCATTGGTTTTCTTCAAAGTACATACATTAAAGGAATTGTAAAACAAAAATTATAACTAGAGAAAAACGTCATAATTCAAATAAAAATGAACCATAATCTTATTACAACCCCAAAAAGAGGGGAACTAGCCTCTTATTACCATGGTCATGGTGTGCGGATTGAGTCGAAACTCAATACCTTCCATGGATATGAGTGGAGAATGGGGGAAAGGGAGAATTACATTAAGACAAAATTTAAAACAGAAAAGGAAATGTTGAAATAGATCTGAGGGAGGCTCGAACGGTAGAGCAGCAACACCTCCCCCTATATGTCCATCACTAACAAGAAGGTATGGCCTCATATTTATAAAAATGAGACTACACATCATGTACTCCAAAATACACAATATGCAGACAGGTTAACTCAAAATCACTTTGTTTCTTCCACCGGTATGTGATCCACCACACTTCCCAAAGACTCTAAATGTGTCGACTGTCTGTTGGTGGGATACATGGTGTGTAGTGCCTCCCCACATGGTGTGTATTCTCATCTTCCACCAGCAACAGCTTTTAGGAGGGATTACATGGCATTTAAAGTGAAGTACATAGTGTGAAATATCTGATTGATTACTTCGATGTGTACTCGGCTTGGCCAATTCATGTTTGACCAAGTTTACATGGAATGTGTATTGGATTACATGCTGTGTATAAATGAACTTTTTTTCTAATCATTCCGGATTTGTGAATTTGGCTATAAAACACCTAAAAATAATCATCAACAATGATATAAATCATTTTATCTACCAAAAAACATATATCCAGTGAATAAATATTTTTATACTCAATAAAATGTATGAACATTTATACATAAATCAGGCACATAATTGTGCCTCCTTGGAAACAGGGAAAAATTGATTATTGAGGATTTATCATGACTCCTCTAGGAATACATTATTTACCAATGCATAAAATATAGTGCACACCCAGGGTCAGTCTCAAGGAAGAAACTCATAAAACATATAATTTCTATTATCACTATTTATATTATAACTAATATAAAACTAAATTATATAAAGAAGTGGGTTTGAAATATGTATTAAATATATATATATATATATATATATAATTCAATGTTGACAAAATGAATGCAGAAGAAATGATGTGAGACAGAAATGAGATCCTCCCCAGACATTACTCATAATGAACCTTCATTTTCTCTTTATTAGGTCCAAATGAACATAATGAACATGCTCTATCATATGAATAAAAATCCTCTCCTACCCATGTTGTGAATATATGGTTCACTCAACGACATTGATATACCACACATCAACCTCCTTGGTTGAGGGAAAATATTACAGAAGATAAAGTTAATCCTCGAGTGGCAAGTGGAGACACAAAGACACCCTACCAACTAATACCCCCCCTTAACCTAAATCTATGAAAATATGAAACAATAAATACTAATGTGAAATTAATTTGGTTCACCACTAGATTAATATATAACGAACTTTTTCGGGTTAGTTTCTCATGATCATGAGAGTAAGAGATCTTAGTAGAGAAGAAAGGAGTGGAAACATAAAAGATAAAAAAATGGGAATGAGGTTATGAAAAAGAGTAAAATATATTAAATAACTAAATAATATAATTAACAATAAAATAAACTACAAAACTATAGAAAATTTCCACATTGAATTTAAAATGTTTAGAGAAGGAGAGGGGAAACATTTTTATAGGGAAAATGGGTGATATTTTTGACACAGAATTTTTACTTCGAATTTTTTCCCATTTTTGACCACATAAATTACTAAAATTTAAAATTTTAGTATTCTATAAATTTATTATAAAATTTTTTGTGTGTTTTATATAAAAGTTTCTGCTCCATACACCATGTGTAGAGGAAGCTATATCCCAATTATTATGAGATTTTATTTTATCCGAATGATTCATGAATATTTTATCAATGTTGATCATTAAATTGACCCCTTAATGAGTTTACAACACCTTAAAATTTAATTTTCAAAAGATAAAACGAGTCATGTTTCAACTACATTTTAAAACCCCTCAATTGAAGGTGTGTATCATAAGTTATTCCTCATTTCTAGAGGTGCGGTCTACTCTATCTGCCTGAACAATTTTTTGACATGACTGATATTTTTAGGCCTATAGATGTTAGAATGACCTCTTGGTCCAAAATACAAACGTGAAGCCAGTAAATCAATGAATACTACAAAAAAATAACTCAAAGTGGAATAGTAATTTAAAGGTTATTCCAAAAATACTCTTGTGATATAAATCTATTAAAATTCACGAATTAATCAATTTTCACAGTATAACCCAAACACACTGAAAATTAAATATTCATGTAAATAAGCTCAAATGGATAAATTTTTAGGGTTTAAACAATATAAAAACATAAAAAATCAGGAAAATATTAGCTTTACCAGTATTCTAGAAAAAATATTCATAGAAATAAATGTTTTCATATATCTTAATGAATGATAAATCTCAATGAGAATTAATTTTCGGAGTTACCATTCAAAATAAATTAAAATTTTATAATAAAATAAATATTTTATTTAGTTATTTGAAGAAACTATGTTTTGTAAAACTTGGGTATTAGAGAATTATATATGAAGCCCATTTTATCTTTATTTCATGGACATCATTTATCAAATTTTTCTTGTACGTTGAACCAAACATATGTTATTTATTTTAATGCTATAATTTTATTTTTAAGGGTTTAAATATATTTTTAAATATTTAGTTATCTATAAAAAAATATCCCTTGTTAACTTGATGCTTTATTTTTTAATTTCGTATTATCATATTTGATATTATTTCTTTCTTTTTTGAATTCAGTATTTTCAATCAAAAAAAGTTAAATTTTATTTCTTGATCACTATAATTTTTACAAAGATAATAATTAGTTTTATTATTATCATCTCTATATTTCACATTTTAAAATCTCAGTTTTTATATTTTAGAATCAACTGAATTTTCAATTATTCATTTATAAAGATATCTACTTTTATATTTTCCATTTTATTCTTCAAATTTCTTTTTTACAATTTACATTTCTCTATATAACATATTCATTCTCAAAATATCGTTTGAAATTTTTTAATTTGGTTTAGTTAGTTATTTTTCTTCAGATTTAAAACTTGATTCAAAACCTAAATAGGATTCAAAATTAGAACTTTCCTAATTCACAGAATTCCCCATAAAATGATCATTGGTTGATTCTATCTTACTCTCAGAATAATCATTTATTGATTCAGATTCCTCTCTGAAACTCTATTCATCTAAAAAAATATATGTTTGGTTTCTTATTATATTTCTTATCTTTCCCATCATTCATGAATTGTTTATAATAAAAATTTATATTTCCCTTTTAATACACTCATAAAAATTTAATTCATAAATATTATTATATTTAATTAAATTACCTTTATTTATTACCTTTTGTGTATTCTTCTGATGGTCTCTTCTTGGTCTCTACTTAGAGTCTCTATTTCATTTAATATATTTTTAAAACACATTAAATATATTTTATATTTCAAGTTCTTTTTATTTAACATACCACATATTCAGAAGAATTTTTAGATATATTTACATTGGATTTAAATGAAGTTCATTTCTTCTTTATTGGGTCCTCATTAATAATGTTTTTCATTATGTGTTCTTGTTATTGTAATGAATTTATTATTCATTTAAACTACAGTTTTTAAAATTCTAACTCTCATCTATAGCCACTTTCACGGAATGCCACTTCTTAGGTAATTATCTCATCACTCTTCTATACTACTATAGTGTTATAAATGGACTATCTAAGTGTATTCATTCTAATAATGATACCGAATTAGGGGAATATCTTGTTCACATATTCTTATTCCTCTATCTTGACGTCATAGTACACTAAATTTATCATTCCAATCTTGGTTCATTTGATCGTTTTCAAGTCATGGTGCATGATATGAAGTATTCTCTATATATCATGAGATATCTTATAGGATAAAATATAGATATACCCAAATTTAATTATGGCAAAGTATAAGATATTTATTACTTTATAATTCAAAACAAACATTACCAAATCCTTACCTATAATTTTATCAAGATTATTTTGAGGTATCTCATAAGGTTTCGGCATGATCATCCAATGATCAAGACATAATATATTTAGGTATGCCTATATTAGATCTTTATTATAACTATAATCACTTATATTGATATATGGTGAATTAATTTTTCTCTAACAATCAATTTCATTAATTCCTACAATTTCACAAAATAAATCCTCCATATACTTTTAGTTATAAGATATTTAAGACATCATAAAGAATAAAAATGAGAAATATAACCTAAATCAAAAGTTATTAGATATGATACAAGTTGTTTTCCCATATTACAATTGAAATATGGTCTAGATGGGGTGAATATTATTTTTAAAAATAGTGTTATAATTTTACTTAAACAATTAATCATAGATATTTATCATAAGTAGTAATAATATAATGCAGTGTAGTGTTAAAATATGAAATTAAATGGAAATAAAAATTATGTGTAGATAATATTTTTATAGCGGTTCAATTTAATGTGGACCTACATCTACTCTACAATCCCCTCTTCTATTTGAGAGGAATGACAATCACTATAGACATTACTTATAAAGGAAGTAACAAACCATTATAGACACATTTCTTTTCCCACATAGTCATACAACCCAAAAAGGCATGAATTTTGGTCTAGGATTTATAACCCAAAGACATACATTTTGGGCTGGTGGTATAACCAAAAAACAAGACTTTATTTTTGTTGGGAAATTCATAAACTAATGATTAAGAATAAAAAATAATATAAGGAATGAAACAATGAAAACCATTATGAAATGTAAAATCAATGTTTAAATAAGTTCAAGCTTTGATGAAATTTGATCTCTTTAATGGTTGAAAATAAAAATAATTAAGTTCCTTCATGATCATAGTAGATAATGTAATTTCCAGTTGTAAAGATTTATCTTGAATTTATCTCTTTATTCCTCTCATGAATAAATATAAATTTAATCTTGTGTCCTTGTTTGTATCATGAATAATTTTTTAAAAGATCTGTTTATAGCTTCTTAATCAACTTATCATGTTGGAATCAATAGTAATTTCCCTCTTCATTAACTCTGAAGAATATAATTATTTCTTGGTATAAAATCATAGGAATCCACGGCTTAAAAATAATTATAACAAAGAAATATTATTCCCTAGTATTTTGAAGGATCTCGTGCTTAAAACATTCATGATTAATTCATAACCAATTCTTATGTCATCAATAGAATATATTTGTATTTTATAGATTAATAAAATGTTTAAAATAATTTATCATACAATAATTAGAAATATCAAAATATTAGTAAAATTAAGTATTAAATTTTAAAAAAATGAAAATGAAAATAATATTAGTCCTTTTATAAAAATAATAAGTTTTTTAGATAGAGTGTAATAATTTTCACACTATGATTAAGTATTTTCATATTAAGTTTAAGTGTTTTTAGGCTAATCATAAGTCTTTTCAAGTTAAGCATAAGGATTTTAAAAACATTATAATCATTTGGAATTTGATTTTTTTTTAAATGATCACAAGTATTTGAAATGTTTCGTAAGTATTTACATACTGAACTTAGGTCTCTTAAATTCCTCATAGTTATTTTTAAACTTCATAAAATTATAAAAACCTTAAAATCTCTAACTTTTGAGAACAATTGTTTATGACTTAGAATTTTTTTTATAAATTTTAAATACACAAATTCAATATTGAATAGATTATGAATAAAATAAATTAATGACTATCAAAAAAGTTAAAATAACTAAATCAACACTAAGTAATATACATATTTTATAAAAAGAGAAAAAGGATTTAATTCAAGAATAATAATAATTTCCAATGTAATCGTGAAAATTAATATATTTGTGAGGTGTTGTAATATTAAAAACAAAAGAACTAATAAAACCAATAAAACCCCCAAAACAATCAAGATCCCCATTAAACATAAAAAAACAAGCAACAATTTAGAACCCATACCACTACCAAACAATGTTCTTCATAAGTGTCACAATGGATGTCACTACATTCCACCTGAATAGGGGTTGTAAGACAAGCGGTTGCAATGGTGTCTCCCCACCATATAATTCCCCAACTCATCAGTCTTATATAAAAATATCCTCATAACCCATAATCAATAGACGCTGATATAAATGAGACCCAACTCATGATAACCAAAACCAATATCCCCAATAGACTTGCTACCAAGCTATGACAATATGATTTTCCAAGTGAAATCTTTCTAAAACACCTAAGGTTCATCGTCACCCACCCAATCATGATGGTAAAACCCCAAAAACTAAATATCACTCTAACTAACATTATATTCCAACATTCCAACCCAATACATAACTCATTTAGATCCATTGACAATATCAATATTCAAAAGGTCAACAAATTATCAAAAATAAAGTTGAGGAACCACTCAAAGTTCCACTAACAAAGATCAGCCACAAAAAACTTAACATTTCACAAAATCCAATGACCACCTCAATGGTTTTCACATTCATTCAAGATTATGTATCTGACACCTTTTCATTGGTAAAATAATAAAATAACATCAAGGGAAAACACCCTTTTATGAAACATGATGCTTTACATATCTTTATCTTCATATCATGCTATATCATTCCCCAAGGGTGATCATCTACAAATCCATCAACTTCACTCAACCTAGATTTTAGATGTTAGGAATTCTAAGGAGTTCTTGACCCCAGCATAATACTTATAAACATGAGAAGTATCTATACCCTCTACAGGTATCAAGGTACTAAACACACACCCCTATCTACAGAACCATATATTAATAAGGAATAAAAATTAATCACCATCCATTAAAAAATCCATCAAGATATAACTCCATGATTAACAAAACTCTTATAAGAACTCTCCCTAAACCAGAGAGTTTATGCATCCATTCTTTGGAATATCTCACAATGCATACATGAAAAATCTTACAAATATGACCACTAATCTCACTATAAAGAGGTTGACCATAGATTATATCCCTCACAAGGGCCACAATCATAGAATGGAAAACAATCATCCAATATATAACCATGGGAGGAGTTTTAAAAACATACTCAGGAGGGTGCACATGACTAATCAGGATCCACATACTTGTTGGACACATCACCATGTGGATCTCCACCTATTCTTCTATATCAATATATCTCAATAAAATCCCTCACACTATGACAATATAAAATTACACATCACTCATGTTTCATTGAAATCATATATATTATATGATCATTTAGCCATTTTTTTTATCGAAATGTAATCCACATGCCCATATTTCACTTCTCTATTCGGTTAACCTTACATCATCATATCTCATCTAGGTTTTATATAGGAAAATAACCCGACAACATGGATAAAACTTGACTCACAAAAATCTTTATCTACAAATATCATCACTTAAGCATAAAAATAATATATAGTTTAACAATATTAAACATATATGGAAAATCATGTTCCATTTCCCTATTTCAAGACATTATCGATTCTATAAAATCAGTGCTCATAATATGCCACCCACTCTAGGGTGTTAATATTCACTGAGTACCCATATACTAAACTACCCTTTGAGGATTACTATCATATATGTAGGTACATCGATAATGTAACTCCCAAATAATGCATCACATCATACCATCATAGAGTGAAAAAAGGAAGTGGTATGAAATACATCCCACTAATTTATGCACAACCTACAACATAAGTGCCTCATATTTCATTAGAATAACTTTATCACAATGAACCTACTCTCAAAAAATGTATTAGATATATATTGGAATCACCTTATAAATTACTATATAATAATAACAAAATAAAAATAAAAGTATATTTATGTTTAATTCCACAATTAGGTTGTATATGAAGGTTCTATATAAGTTACTAATGACACTTAAATTGAACCTCATATCATAGTAAGCTGTGAAAACAAAATCATGAATGGGAATTCCATGTGAATTCGATATGATAATAAGATGTGTAATCATTAACACTCTTTCCACACAATGATCGGAATAAAAGACAATAAACCACAAATAAATATCATGAATCACCATTTTCACCAAATGTTAGTTGACTTGTAATTGTGGAAGTAAAAAATAATAATACCCACCCTCTAGTAACATTGAATATAGTCCATGAATGTCCTAGAAAAAAGTATTACATAACATCCATAAATTTTTTTTACTAGCCTTATCTACATATACCGTACCCAAAATTGTGATACAAATAAACATAAGTCTTTGATACCATTATGTATCATCATTAATTTAGTTCACCTCTATAGTGCCCAAATTGGGAGCCACATACTGTATATGTTTCACCCTATATACTATAGGTCATCAACTATTGGTGAGGATTGATCGATGATCTTGAGGAGAATATACCCTCGAGTACAAACAACCATAAATAATTTGAAAAACAAGTAACAAAAATAGTTACCACATATAACCAATAGAAATCATACATCACAACTACCTTCCATTAATAAGTAAATAACAACTCTCATAAAATAAAATAATGAGTAGAAGTATTGTAATATGTTAATATATAGAAAAAAGGATCTGTTGTTGGTAAATCACATACCACACACCCTAAAAGTATAAAAATGACAAGATATAACAATAATAAAGGTCTTGAGTTAATTCTTGGTCCGATCTCCCTTCTCTTATCAAGATCAAAAAGTCCATCATCCAGTGAAGATCATGTTTCCTTATTCATGCCTATAATCATGAGGATTGATCAATTATCAAAGTTTTAGGGAAACCAAATTTGGGTGTGAGTATAAAATATTAATATCCCTCTAATGGCTTCTGTTATATTTTTCATTTCAATTGTCAGAGATATATTTATAATCTCTAAAGATTTATCAAAGTGGTTAACCATTGGGACAGTCTCAAAGAATCGTTGTATTTATATTAGTGATTCTCTAAAAATATTTTTTGATTCTTCAAAATTTTAAAAATAGAAATGGAAAATGATGGATTTTTTTTTGGAAATAGTGTTAAATGAAAAAAAGAAGCAAAAAATAAAAATAAAACTATAAAAAATGATGTAAATGAAAGTTTGTGTGAAAAAAAACTAACTCTGTATTAATAATCATTATACTACATTTCAAAAATCTATTCAAGGATGAAATCACCAACTTAATACCTCACTCTATAAAAGGTAAATTCCTCAAGTAATAGATATATCTCACCCAACTCTTTGAGAAGTCATGCAAGGAATGGATTTCATCTTAAGTATACTCTTGAAACAGTTAAAGGAAAAGATCAATTGAACCACCTCATCCAAAAATTCTTCCAATATGAAGTTATATTCCTAAGATCACCAATAAAACAAATTATATTAGATAATTGATTGATTAATATAGAAAAAAGGTAGAGAATAATATGAGAATAATATTTTCAAACCAATCCTATGAATCAGCATACTTCCAAATTCCACCATATCAGTATCATAATCTACTAAGAGTGAAGAAGTAGAAGAATGTAGATCATCATGATTTTATATCTCTAAGAAGAATTGGGATTAACCTTAAGGAATTGTACTTCTATGTTATACTCCCATATATTAAGGTCTTAGACCACAACAATGAGTAAGAATAATGAAACACTTGTATTTATTAAAAAATAGTCAAGTTATAGAGTGAGGGGGAATAAGAGAGTGTCTTTGAAAATCATAGAAAAACGTAATGGGGAATATATAGTTGAATCCCTCATCTTATTCAAGAGTGAATCAATGACAATAATATAATAGGAAACAACATCCTTATGGAAAGGTCTTAAGTGGTCTTTATTTTCTTCGAGTGAAATCACTTACGACTATATATTAACTCCTCTAACTAAATGCACTCCTCCCATATGAGTTCAGCCTCAAAGAAATATATATCTTACTATTATTAAATTTTTATTTTTATTTCAAGGAGTAACTTTTATGGAAAAGAGGGAAACTGAGTACACGAAACCAAAGGAACATCAAACCTCACCCAAGAGAGCCTGGTCATTCCAAATAATGTTAAAAGAGTTGGAACGAATAACCCAATATAATTTCCATTGGATATACATTACCTCCAAGTCTTGATTTTACTTTATAATATATCAAAATTTTAAGTCCATTTGTTACCATTCTCATACAAGTTACTCCATCCTTTTCTTCCCCTCATTAAATCCAAGTATCAAAATTTTATTTTTTTTATACACTAAATTTTTTATTCACTCAAATTGACATGTATCTGTCTTTCAAACATTTTATGTGCATCCTAATTACAAATGTCAATTTTGAAAGACTCCACTATAATTTCTTCAATATAATGAAGAATAATCTCTTGAACCATTGATTCATCAGAAACTTCCTTTTCAGCATCCTTCAAAAAAAATATTTTTTCATCCAACTTAGGTACTGGGGAGATTTCCTCGTGATCCTGGGAACCCCTCAAGACATCTAAACTCCTTTAACATTGATCTTCCTAAACCCTAACACTGTATGTTGGAGCTTAGTTACTATGCATACCAAGTACTGAAATACATCATCAGAAAATGTTGGTCCATCTGACCCAGACACTGACCCAATATTTTTTTCCGTTCCTAGAGATCTGGTAACTATGGTTTTTAGTAAGGTGGTGTATCCCTTACGGGGCCTTGATATATTCCCCTTACTAACTGGTAGATAACTAGAGAGAAGATATCCCTTATTTCCTTTTCTTGATCTAGACCTAGAATTCATATCCATGTGAAGGTCTTACTCATGGTCTAAAATTATTGGCCAATACAATTATTTATTGCTCATCTTATAAATCTATAAGGGGATTTATATAACCTATTTATTTTTCATTTTTGGAATAATACTAAACCTCCCTTCTAGATCCAAATTTTCCTTCTCTCCCCCACCTAAAGAAGAGAAGCAATTCTGGGTCTGTAATGATCTAGGAGGGCTTTGCTAATAAGGGTACCTCCAACAAGGAGGAATTGTATTCATACATTGTTTTTTAAGCTCCTTCCCATTTCCCATCCTCCCAACTCTAGCCACATCCCCATTGGATAACAATGGAGAGGACCGGCCCTTATTGCTCGGAACCAGATATGTCAAACCATAGACACCCATATGGAATTTAAATCCATGTTTTGATAATTAATCTTCTAAATAAAAACATGAAACTTGAATAAATTGAATCCAAGATTTTTAAAACTATCCCAAAATAACTAAAAACTTATTTTAATTAAATTTCATTCAATTATTATAAAAATAAAAATTATTAACGAATATGAAAATTAATCCAAAAAAATTTACCATTTAAACACCAAAACACATATTTTATCATGATAATCAATTCATTGAATTCCTATCATAGATCAGAATATATTCAGTCATTTATTATTAATAAAAAATGTTAATAAATAAACAATAAAAAAATCCTGAGAAAAGATATGGAAAAACATAATAAAAAAAGGCTGGATATATTCATCCACAAAAAGAAACTTTTTCCCCTCAAGAAATCCATTTATCAAGTTTAATGGTATAAAATTAGTCTCAATATTGGGAAAAAGGTGAAAAACTATTGGTTTCAAAAAAAATATTTTATTTCATGAACCCTCTCATGTTCAAAAAGTCACTACCCACAAAATATTAAATTGTTTTAGTGAAAATATAGTTTCCTTTTTTTCAAAAAAAAATAATTGAAATTGAAAATTATGAAAATCATTAGACAAAATTAAATTTTTATCCAACAAGAACTATAAAAAATTTTTGAACTCCAACAGAACAAACAAAAATAAATTAAGAGATGAGAATAAGTATACACTCAAATGGATATGTAAGAGTAAATAATTAGAGAAATAAATTAACCAATTCAATGGTAAAAGAATATGTAAAGAAAATTTCAACCTGTATTAGTAATTTTGTTTCATATCCCATTTCGATGCATATATTATAATTTTAAATCAAATCAAAAAGTTCAATTTCAATGATAATTCTAAGGAAAAATCCAAAAAATTTACCTAAAGAACGTTTTTTAAGAGGGCTATAAAATGTTTTACTAAATTAAATTCATGGGTTAAAAATGTTTAACCTCCTAAAAGTTGATAATATCCTTATATTTTTATAAAAAAAATTCTCTCAATGAATAGGTTAAAGTGATCCTTTCAATTAAAAAAATTAAAAAACAAATAATTGTTTCTTATGTGTACAAATTTGAAGTACATTTCATAACATTCAAAATCCCTTCCCCACACTTAAGACCCTGTATTATTTTAATTTTTCATACTAAGGTGGAAAAAAATTGCAATAGGTTTGTTTAAAGATACTTGGAAATTCGATAGTAAACAATATTTTTTTGGGTCACAAGTTTGTTTAGATAAATTTATTTATAAAACACAAAAAAATAATAAAATTCAATATATTATCTAAAATTTATACTGGTCACAAATTAAATATTTTTGTATAGAAACATAAATATCAAAAATCTTTATTATTTGAACTTTTTGTTCACAAATTATTTTTCAAATGATTCAAAAAGAATAATACAAGAATATTATTTTTGTAATAAATTATTTTCAAAACCATAACAACAATTGGTAGCGTGTCTCAAAATTAATTTCATAATCCACCATCACTTTGGAAATTAATTTCAAAAAAAATAATTCAACAAAAACGTAATAAGAATATTTCAGTAGCATATTAATGTGAATAATTAGAATTAAAACTCCATTAATAGTATAACCTCTACTAATTTATCTTTTATTAAATAATATTCTCCCTTTTAATATTTGATAAATGTTCATTTGGTCACCAATTTCTAACAAAAAAACTATAAAATAGATGAAAATTTGAATCAAATATTTCAAGTTTAAGAAAATTGAACTAATTTTTAATTAAAGGAAGTATGATATGGATTTTATCAATATTTTGTCTCATTCTTTTCATTTAAATAAAAATGAATCTTCAGTAATTATTTATATTTCTTTCTTATGGTCATTTTTCTAACAATTTATGTGTTTTATTGGGTACAAAATTGGTTGGTTTAGTTTTTTCAGGTATAAAATAATTCCTTATTATATTATCTTTAATAATCATTCCCTTATTATGATTATTCACTCATAACATACACCTTTCATGAATATCTCTTTATGACTTCATGTATTTGATCAACTCTTATTGTGGTAGGTTGACATTTCTCATGGCCACTTGAGTTAAAAATTAGTTGAATTTCTTCATGAATTTGACTGAATACAGGAATAACATCTTGAAAAAATTTTACTCTCCCAAAACTCTAAAAATATACATTGAATAAATTTAATGGTTGAGTAACAAATTTATAAATATTTTCATTCAGGTTTCTTGGATGTTTTTACTATTTATTTTCATAAAAATAAAAAAACAACCTATTAAAATTAAAATGAAAGAATAAAAATAGAATATAAATGAATGAAGATATTGGGATAACCATAAAAGGGGAGCTATATTTAGTGTTTCCTAATTTAGAAAGTATTTTTTTTGACTTAAATCTAATAGGGGTATGGATTCTTCTATAAGAACCACCATAAATGATTCATAGTGTTGTAAATACTATACAGTATGTGTCATACCTCTTGATCATATTTATTAAATTCCAACTCTTTATTAGTTCATATCTTATGGATTAATGCAGAGGAAAACAAAATCTAGGGGTACTTACCTTCTTTATCAACATGAGGTTCAGAGTGCACATGTTGTGGAAACTAAACTCTAGGTTTTGACTTCGCTTCATGTTCAATCCAAACTACTAATTATTCTTTCAAAATTAAATTTGTGTCAACTTCCTCTTTTTCAATAGTACATAGATCCAACAAAACTACTTCATCTTCCACTAATCCCAAAAATGAATTTCTAATAAAAAATGGGAGTTTAATGATTTTTCCAGTAACTTTGGTTTCAGTTTCCTATTGACTCTCCTGGATATCTCAATGTTGAACTGACTAATTAATATTTATATATATAATGAGAGATGTAGTCATCATCATCAAACCTTTCATTGAAAAAAATAACCTAATTTATGGTGTAACTAAAGGTAAGGGATTGTGTGTCTTGAGATAGTTCAATCTATCAAGGAATTATAAAATAAATAGAAAAATCGTAACATAGAAAGTTATCAAATTGAATAGTAGAAAATAATTGATCTTTAAAATTATGTCGACAATCCTCAAACTCTTCATGTCCCATCTCCTTTTGTCACTAAAAACAAGTCTTATATGGTGGAACTTGAAACTCTAGATTAGAATCCATAGGCACATCAAGCTCAAATATGGGCATCTCTAACATCTTCATTCTTCTCTTACTTCTTTTCTAATTTTTATCATCTCCTTTTCATAGTCTTCTTCAATATTTTATCATATTAATTACTTTCCCTTTTGGTCCTCTTGAGCCAAGTTGAAAGCTTCAAGTAAGTTCATTTGCTACTCAACAACCACTAATTCATTCTTAGTAGGTTCCTTAATTACTTCCTCATATTCCATGTTCTAAAAATATTTCGTCACTTAGGTAAGTTGTTATACCATATAGTTTTATAATAGTGGAAATTATTCGATAAAGTGTGATTTCATTGATATTTATTATAATAATTAATAAAAATTGATGAATCACTAAAAATGTGATTTCCTTTTAAAAAAAATATAATATTTTTTCATTTGAACTATCATACATAGTTTTATAATCTCCCAAGATTTAGCATAGTTTCTAACCTCAGGTTTAGTCATAAGGAAGCAGTGTTTTTATCGATATTATTCTCCTATAATATTTTTTTATTTCTTCTTATTTTAAAAATAGTAAAGGAACCTGAAGAAAAAATTATCTATATTGTGGAAAGAACTATAAATAGTGATTCATGGGAGGTTCAGGGTTCGAATCTTGGGAGTCCTCTTTCAGGGTGAGCCTCTCCCTCAAGATCCACCCATTTTTCTGGGTCACCCAGTCTTGTGATGGGTGGAAACAATGAGGCATATCCCACACATGCTGAAAGATTTCTTTCGAACCATCACTACTCAAGCTGTTACAATTTGGGAAATTATGCCCTATCAGTTGGCAGTGGCTCCATCCTGGCCGGGGCTCTACCTCGGGGGAGTGATCTATTCATGTGGTGGGGGGTTTACTTGTGTGGATGGATTGAAAAGGCCACACATGGGAATTCCCTTTTTTAGATAAGAACAATAAATAGTGAATCAGGAAAAAAATGGTAAAATTGTGGGAATAAATGTCTATAAGAAACTATCCTTCCAAAATATATTTTTATTATGACACAACTTTAAGGGAATGTGTAAAAACATAGTTCACAAACTAGAATACCAATACGTGATGAAGGAGCTCACAAAGATATTAAACACAAGATTAATGTTATTTGATTCAACAACTCTAAATAATTCCCAGTGCAGAGTACCAACCTGTGTGTCTAGATCCTTACTGATAAGTTCTTCAAGGTGATTAACCATTCAGTCCATTGTCTGAATGAATTCATCTAGGGTTATTTTTCCTTGGTTCAAGCATAGAGTTATGATTTGGCCTTGCTTTTGTATCCACGCTTCTTGCTCCTCGATGTCAGCACTTGCAACTTCCATTCATATATTCTTAAAATCTACTCATTTGATGTGATGGGATTAACGACTCTTTCATTCATTTCTTCCATGGAGTGGAAAATGAGTTTCAAACACACATCTTCCTCTCCTTCCATCCCACAAAGTTCACTGCATGGATCTCCATTGTCCTCATCTTATAGGTCTTTTCTTTCCTTGATTCCCAACCTCATACAGTGCATCATCAATGCCTCAACTCGCACACCCCTCTCACCTAAACCATTAAACACACATGCAAAAAATGTATTACAATACCTAATAACACCCCCTAAAGTGAATAAGAACACACAATAAAACCCCATAATCCAAGAATATAATCTAGGATGAAGTGATCATCATGATATTAGAAATAAAATTACCACTATTAGAAAATATATAATGATTTTATAAAATAATTGGGGAAATAACAAGGTATAAAGAGAATAAAACCAATACTATTAATGAGTGCACTTCCATATCTACCCAAATCACCTTAAATGTTAGCTAATATTAAATAATAAGGATGAAAATCATTATAATTTTCGATCTCCATGAAGCTTCAGGTTTCAATTCCTGAAAGGGGACTCCTTAGTTAGCCCTCCGTCATTAATGGTACAATTTCAAAACACTGAGAAATAAGAATAAGAATCTTGTATTTATAAAAAAAATGACAAATTATCTTTGAGGGAAATCCCCAGTTACTATAGAATATCTCCTTAAATGAAACTTTCTCCCCCTACATGGGCTATTCCTTATAAGAAAATCCAAATCAATCCATTATTTTGATTATTCCAACAATATTCAAAATATTCCCACAATATTTCAATATCAATTTTTTATTTATCTATTTATTTGGAATCTATTTTCAAATTTTAGGGCTTCATGCATTCAAATTGATTTTAAAGTATCATTATATAGATCCATTTTAGTGAGGGACCCTCAAAAAATGTTAGTTTTACAAGTTTACCCTTTTGAAACTTAAATGATTTTATTTATATAACTTTGGATAAGTGTCATTCAATTGTACATAGATACTAAAGTGTGTGGAATATGACCATTATTTTACTCTTCATCAATAGGTTTTCCCATCTACATCCATGAGTTAATATAGGTACATTTTGGTATCCTTTTGAATCACTTTCTAACCTTTACATGTGATTTTATTGCCTTTGGTGGCACACAAATAACGGTTTATGACATTTGTGTAGATATAATAAATAAAAAATTAAATGTTAAATTATATTAATCAACTAATTATTTTAAACAAACATAATAATTAAGGAATTACTAAATTTCACAATAAAAAATTAAAATATTCCACAATAGGTAATATTCAAAATAAAAACGTGGAACATGAAATAATTGAATACAAGAACCTTAAAAAATCAAAAACACTAATAGAAATTTATTTCCCTTAATGTTTAATCAAATACAAGAAAAATAAAAGTTATTAATAAATATGAAAATTAAATAAAGTAACGTTTTGTCATTTTTTCACCAAAAAATTATTTTTATTGAGATAATTAATGAATTGAGTTCCCATCAGATATTAACAAATATTGAATCATTTCTCATTTAAATAAAAAATTTAACATCAAACACACAAAAATACCAAGAAAAGATATAAAAAAACATAATAAAAATGACCACCTCGGTGTCCTTATATATATCTAGTAAGTTTGTGAAATTATAGTGTGAAGTTATCATGATAAAATTAAATAGGCATTAGAAAAATAATAAAATAAATCACAGCTATGGGTGAGCCCTAGTCACCTCTTGTGAAGCATAATTTATTTCACTAGTGTCAAGGTGTCTCTGAACATATCACATAACCCTTGACCAGGCATCCATTCCCAAGTCACGGTTAATGAGAATAATTCCCTATAATAATATAGGGTTCAATAAATAGGTTGTGTCTCTAAATGTTATAACCATAGTGAGTGTCATATAATTATTATGCTAATTTAATTCAAAATAGGTGGAAAGAATTCCCCTGATAACTCAACTATAACTGTGGTCATAAAATCCCTAAAAATCATATTCAAGTGAGCTAATAATCCTGACTACATCACTAAGAAAAGACATATCATCCCTAATACAATGTATACAAGTGATCATACCATCCTAGTAACATCACTAATGAATGGAATAATTTCCCTTGATTAATGAGGAAATATAAGAGGGAAATCATCCCTAGTCTCAGAAAACATCATAAGAGAGAGTTCATAACATCGTAAAACAACCAATTTTGGAAAGGTATCATATCCCCTTCCATAGAAACAACATATATTGGATAATCCATCCCAATCATGTGGAAAATATAAAATAAGTTTGTATCTTGTATTAGGAGTATTATCCCTATAATTTAGAGTATCAAAACATGGTCATTACATCTCACTTCAATGGTAAATAAAAATTAATAGGGAAAGTACCCCATAACATAGGCATCATCAGTTAAAATGGGAATTCAATACCATTAAAATCATCATTAATTAAACATGGGCATTATCTTCCATGGAAATATGGTTAGTACATCCCACTATAATAAGGATAATGTCTCAGATCATCAAATCATCACATAACGAGCATAGAGACCCTAGTCGTGACCACTCATATGTTAGCTAGACACTCTTAGTTTTATAACATGACCTTATTGTAATGTAATCTTATCCCATAAGAATCCATAAGTACAGAAATTTTGGTACTCCTCTATGGATCCATCCCAAACAGGTAAGTCAGTCCCACTTCTATAGGTAATGATAGCTTTTGGAAAAAACATCTTAATATGAGTGTCATGATGTGAATGGGATGTTTTTCCCACACCATGTTTTGCATCAACACATTTGGATGGCATTCCCACACTACAGAAATCATCAATATAAGTTGGAATTTTATCCATACCATAATCATATTTTATATTGGGAATTCCATCCCCCATCAAGTAATATATCACAATTGGAAATTTCACCCCAATAATAATCATAAATGTCTCTAGGGAATTCCATCTGAAATTTTTAATCAAAACATGGTATAAATATCATTTAATACATTAAGATTAGAAAATTTTTTATATGTTTTTAATCTCATAATATTTTTATCTGGAAATAACTGGGTTATTTTTAAAATACCATATCTATACAAAAGTAGTGGCCCAATGGATAATATATCTGGGGCTGTTTATGCCAATATGTTTTCAATACTAACCCTTTAAAACTCTACATATATCATAAAAGGTATAAGGACAACTTATGAGGTCCAAATGGGTCGAGATTTATGTCATCATTACTTTATCTCCACATATTCTACTAAAGGGAGGCAAAGGGAGCTTGTCCTTGTTCTATTTAGGAATGGTGGAGCAATGAGACATTTATACTAGTTCTAAAGCCACAATACTCACCAATTTAAAATAAATCCATATAAATCGATGTCCATGGTATCATATTATATTAAAATTTAAATCAAAAGATAGATCATTTAGTATACACTCAATCATAAGAAGTGGAAGAAACATTCCAAGTCACAACTCACATCCGTCATCCTCATTTACAGACCTCTTATATGATTAAAGAGTTAAAAGGAATATAAACAAGGTCCTAAGAATCAAATAAAATCTTTAAGGAATCCCCAATGTGTCCCATGTATAATTTCTAACAAACATAAATCAAGAACATGGTCATAAATGGCTATGGAATTAATATATTACACCTAAGGTGTCTATAGTGGTCCTTAATGACCTTACCCTGCCAAACAAGGTCAAGGGAAAATAATTAAATTTAATTTTAGGTCAATTAAACATGTAAAAATACTACATACCACATATCTCATGAAAAATGAATAACAGTCTAGAAAGATAGAGACCACCAACCACAAAGAAATGGTGACCCCATAAGTAAACTTAGCCTATATCACCTAATTTCATCCAATCCTGACCAATATACACATGTCATCATCTAAATAAATGAGGCCTTAAATCCATCAAATATTTATTTAATTAATTGTAAAAATATTATAAATAATTAATATAATTAATTCCATAACTAATTTAATATTTAATAAATGAGAAATAACCCATCATTTTGTGCAAAGATTCCAAAACCTCAAGCAATGGGATGATAAAAACACCCATAACTCCATTGAACTCATCATAAAAAAATATATAACAAATTATTATGATTCCTCAAAATATTTCATTTCAATTAAATGTCAAAAAATACAAATAAATTAGGTTTTTGGATTACCATAAGTGAAACCACACATAACCATAATAATTCACCCTCACAAGACTGTATCTATCTTGAACACACTAAAACCCCATAATAGCATCTTCATTTCACCCGGATCTGGTGGAATCAGTATCAAAACCAATGATCCAATCAATTGAAAATTAGTGTAAAAGAAATGGTAAAAGAAAAATATAAGGGAACAAAACCCTACTTTAAATCACTAAATATGCACCTCTATATTCTCTTAGAATTTAAGTGAACTAGGGAGTGGGAGAAAGAGAGTATAGTTTAATATCTCTCTTCCCTTTGACATCCTGAAGATAACACCTCTAAGTGGGGTGTTAAAAAATGAATCATTATGATTACTTCTCCCAATTAGAAAAATATGATGGGGATTATTATGACATGGCCATCCCTCTAAAAACATAATAGAGATGCCCTAAACCTGTTCTCCCAAGTCTGGTTCTACAAACACAATATATATTGTTTATAAATAAATTTTTTGGCATCACTAATAAAATTAATGTCCTTATATTCATGTGGATATTTTTTGTCTATGGTTTTAGAGGATTGGGTAAATTTAAACAAAACTTATCTCACTCAAATATATGTTTTATGAAGATACTAAATACTTCTAAGGGAGTTTCTTCTCCACTCTGACTAAAGAAAATAATGGCATATCAAATAAAAAGTGTTTTTACTTATCAAGAGCCCTCTGAAAACATTTTAAAATGTTGGGGGAGAAAATTAATTAATAATGGGTTTTAAAATAAGGTTATCCCTTTTAAAAAAATATTATAAAACCTTATTTAAAAAAATCCATTCATATTGGAAAACAATGTTTTAAAAAACATTACCTAGACATAAAATTCACTTTTCAATTAAAAACCATAAGGATTTTTCAAAAAAAATGTAAATTTCTAGAACATTTCTTCTAAAATCACTTTAAAGTTCTAACACCATTTTTATTATAAACCAAGACATGAAATAAAACATGGAAATATCTTCTAAATTATTATTGGAAAACTCAAAAAGTAATATCATATTAAATAGAGCCCAAATATTTTTTAAAAGACACTTTACAAGATTATAAAACAAAACTAGTAGGAAACATAGAACATTGAAGGATATATAGGGCTTACCCATCGTATGGTCGAAAAATTCACTTATGTTTTGGGTTCAATCCCCATTCTTCATAATTCTTATAAAGTCTAAGTGCTATATTTTTATAGAAAATTTTATATATTTCTATTTATCACTATTTTTCAATCATATTTCGAAAAATGTGACAATATATATATATATAAGTATTTATATCAATATATAATTATAGATATTTCATAAATTAATAAGAAGAAACTAAAATTCCTGATAATAAATCCTTAGACTAAAATAATGTAAAACATACATAGAAAGTATAATGATAATAAATAATACATATTCATATAATAATTTAATCATAGGAAATGTGAAAGATAATTTGATAAATAGTGTAAGACATAAAATGAAAATTGTTTTCTTAAAATAATTTTACTTTATTTATATTTATAAAAAACATTATTTTTAAAAAAAATCAATTAGATTTTTATTAAGAAATATAGATATATTTATAGCTTTTTTAAAACAATTCTAAAAATAATTCTTCTTATAAAGTGTGTTTTTGAAAAATTAAAAATAGAACCTAATTCTTGAATGAATAAACCCCTTACCAGAGGGTTCTGAAAAAATGTAACAGTTGAACTTTATTTTTAAAAAAAATAGGTTTTGAGAAAAAAAGAGGATTTTGAAATAATTTTCCACATATGAATTTTTTCTGAAAGATGGGATTTTTTTAAACAAGTTCACATAAAATGATAGTTTAAAAAATTTATTTATTTTTCAAAACATGGTCTTGTTACCAAAAACTACTACAGAACAATATTATATTTCCCATTCTTCAAAGTTATCCCCTGGTATATGATCTATTTCTCTCACTCTTCCTTTAAGAAACCGAATAAATCATATATTTTATGAGAAATCTTAGTAGAGATTTGTTGGTGAAACATTCATGGTAGATGTTCTTCTATATAACCCAACCTCATTGTGAAATATAATTGTTATCTTTATATTTTTTACCAACTATTTGAGGAGACCCTCAAATTGTTATATCTTTCATTTCTTATGAAACTTAATCTCCATGTATTTTAGTCCAATAATTTTTTTAGTTCCCTTTGTGCATATACATACACATATATATATAACTATTTATTAATACTTTAAAATACTATTATCCTTTTCCACCCATTTATTTTTTTTACGTTACCAATAATTCATTTCATTTTTTATTATTTTTTTCTTTAGTTTTTTTATTCATTTTATTTTTTCCCTTCCTTAACTTTTATCCCACCCATATAAGATATATATATATAATCTTTTTCTCTTTTAATTTATATGCACCATATATATATATATATATATATATATATTATTTTTTTTATCTTTTACGCCACACACACACACATTTATTTATGTATGTATGTATGTATTTTTTATCCCTTTCTTACTCATTAAACATGACACATCCATATGTGTCTATATATATATATATATATATTTCTATATGTGTGTGTGTCTATATGTTTATTTATTAAAAAATTATTTTTAATTACATATATATAATCTTTCAATGCTTTTTCTATTTTCGATTTTCATTTTTTTATTCAAGTAATTTCTTACACACACACACACACATATATATATATATATCATTTATAAGTATATATATACTACAAATATATATATTTATTTATTAAATATCTCTTTATGGCACTTTTTTTAAAAGATAGAAGTAATTTTTATTATCAATTAGACACGCACACACACACATATATATATATATGGTTTTTATATTTGTTTAATACATACATATATATATATATATTCATTAACATATTCTCTATATCTAATATATAAGTATATATATCCTTATATATTTATGTATATACATATACATGCACTTAAAAAATGTATTCCATTTCATATATACATATATATATATAATCATATTTTAAATTTTATATATATTATCTCAAATTAGTATTTTCATATAGCATACTTTGTATAACAATTTTCTAAACTGAAATATCTCATTTTAATTTTAGAATACAAATTATGTATAACCATTCATACTATTAAAATCTATATTTCATTAAATATATAAACTTATAATTTAATTATATGCTAATAATTATTCTGATTTTCTTATAACTCTCTATCATTTTTTATCATAATATTTATCTAGCTCAAACTGTAATTGAAACACATACATATATTAATAGATATAAATTAACATAATTAAATGTTAATTTTAAATTCAAACATATGAAATAAAATTTTATGTATAATTAAAATATTTCTTGAATATAAACAAATCATATATTTGTGTATATTATAAAACCTTGGTTGTTACATTCTCAAACCCTTAAATTAATTATTTCAAAAGAGTTTTAGTTTTCTAGAATAAAGTTTTCCTCCCTAATTAAATGCATAGAGAACATATTTTTTCTAGTGAAACTTATTTAATGTTTGACTACAATAAAATTAATAATAAAAATAATAATAATAATAGTTTAAAAATATGTAAATATCTATTAAAAACATTTTCTTTTATAACAACGCTTGAGTAATTCATAAATTCAATACACTAAAAACATAGAAGGCCCATGAAATTACACACTTAGATCACAAGGATTCTATAAGATCAATACATCCATAATTTTAAGAATCACCTTAAATTATAATTTCCTAAAAACCGTCAAATTGATATTTATAACACTTTAATTATCTGTGATATCCTAATATTAGAAGTTTTCATTTCATAAAAACAGAGATGGCCCAGACTCGTACTCCTTAGTCTAGTGTTAGAAAACATTTTATTTTTTTCTAAATTAAGTATTTAACGTCACTAGAAAATATATAGTCCTTAAATTACTAATTATATTTTAGTTCTAGAGTTTTGGAGGATTATAAAAATTCAAACACACACCATATCATACAGATAAATATTTTTTTGAAGGGAATAGATACTTCTGAGGAAATTTGGATTCCTCTCCAACTAAAAATAATAATTGTGCATTGAATCCAACATTACTTTAATTTATTTTTAGCCATTTGATAAACATTTTAAATCTTAGGGTGGGAAAATACCTTCACAAGGGGCTTTAAAATTGATTTATCCTTTTTTTTAAACTAAAAATTCTTCTAGAAAAATAATCCCCTCATAACTAAAAACATTGTTTTAAATAAAACATTATTTAAACATAAATCTTATATCTCCCATAAAAAATCATAATTAGTTTTTAAAAATAATGTAAATTTCAAGAACATTTTTTTAAATAACATTAAATAACTAACATTACATTTCTTAAATCCAAAATAAAAAAATAGGACCAATAAATATCTTGCATATTATATTTTGAATACTTAAAAATCATTTCTTATTAAAAGAATTTGTTGACTATTCTAAAAAAATATTTGTAAGTTTAGAATAAATTATCTAGAATCCTGGAACATTAATGGCTATATAAGTCATACCCATCACATGGTGGAAATTTTCCCATGAGGTTTGGGTTCACTCCAGATTCCTAATCATGTTTATAATGTCTGAGCGCTCAATTTTAATAAATCCTTTTAGAGCATTCCATTTTCTACTGGAGTGTCCAATCATATTTTCAAAACAGTGAAAATGGATATATATATATATATATATACATACATATAAGTACATAGATATGTATATATATAATTATATATATTTCATAAATGAATAATAAAAAACTAAAATTCATAATAATAAATCTTTGTATTGAAATAATTTAAAACATACGTGAAATAAGGAATCAGAATATAAAATTCAAGTCCATATAATAATTTAGACATAGGAAACATCTAAGATTATTATATTAAATAAATAACACATAAAAGGATACTTTTAAAATGGCTGAAATAATCTTTCTGGAAACACATTCAAAAAAAAATATTGTTTTTGAAAATATAATTGTCAAAGATAGTTTTATTATTAAATAGGGAGATGTTAAATCTTTTAAAAATATAAGATTTTATAAAAATAATTATTATTATAATGAGGGATTTAGAACGTTTAAAAATGGAACATTAATTTAAAATGAGTACTCCCCACACCATAGGATTTTGGAAAAAATTAAGAATTGAGCATGTTTTAAAATTAAAATGGTTTTGAAAAAAAATATTTTTGGAATTAATTTCCCTTTAAAATGACTATATTAAAAACAATTATTTTTTTAAAAAAATACACATAAAATAATTATTTTAAAAAATTAAACTTGTTCTCTAAAACATGATCCTCTTACCAAAACTACAGCATAACCATACTGCAGTTCTTTTTCTTAAAAGTAAACCACTTGGACTTAATCTCTTTCATATACTCTATCTCTCTGAAAATAAAAAAATATTTTTTTTTCTAAAGAATATTAGAGGAAAATTATTGGTGACATAATCGGGGAGGAGGGTCTTCATTATAACTCAACCACATAGTGAAATATAATTTGTATTATTATACATTTTTTACCAACTACATATGCAGACCATAAAATAGTGATGGCTTTTATTTCTTATGAAACTTGTTATCCAAGAGTTTTTTTTACAACCCTTTTTATGATTATCATTATTTATTTACATATATATTTAATTATTTATTTATATATATTTATTAAAAAAAACTATTTTCAAAGGCATTCAAATAGTGGTATCTTTATCCACCTTTTTCTTTTGTTTTACATGCACACTAATTATTTCCATTTTTATTCATTTTTTATTTAATTTTTTTACATTTTTCCCCCTAACTATTAACCCACCCATATAATATATATATATATATATTTTATTTTTTCTTTCTAGCGTCACATATGTATATGTATATATATTTATATTATATTTTTTATATCTTTTACACCACACACACACACACAAACACATATATATATATATATATATATATATATATATGTGTATATATATATATATATATATATATATATTTATGTATATGTATGTATATTTATTTTTTACCACTATTTAACTCATTTCACTTCACACACTCATATGTGTGTATGAGAGAGTTTTTGTGTAATTATTTTTTGACAAATCGTTTGTGTCTGTGTATTCTTTCAATTGTTTTCCCTTTTCGATTGTCAATTTTTTTATTTAAGAAATTTCTTATATATATCTATATTTATATTTTTATTTATATATGTATACTGGTTATAATTGTATATATATACTTTTCATATATATTAAATGTAATTTCTAGCACATTTTTTATAAACATATTATTAAATTTTATTATTAATTATATATACATATATATATTTATATGTGTGTGTGTGTGGTTATTCATTTGGTTTACTGAAATGGAATGAACTATGGATTAAAACCCAAGGTCCCAAAAAATATCATTAAAAAATAAAGTATTGTACAAATTAAGGGCGTACAATGATGAAATTTGGTGTTAAGAGCCACTAGGAATAGGATATCACAGTAATCACCTTACTTTGTGTCTGTCACCCCTTCCTATGGAATTTCCCCTACCACTTGGGTGTATGCCTATCATTCATTACTTGGGTGCTTTCCAAGTGTCTAACAGATCATTTTTTCTTGAGGAGTCATATTTTACTCCATGAGATTCAATTCCTCCAGGGAATTCGGTTATTAATAAGTAATATTGATTTAATATAATATTTTTCATTCCATAATCATTGATAGCCTCCATTCCCGATGATATCCCATCAGAAGATCCCCATACATTAGTAAATTCCTCCAGAAAACATCCTTAATATTATATCTTTTAAAAATGTCAATAAAGGTAAATTGATAATTATATGGTCAAGATTCCCATTAGAAGGATTCACCCTCCTCAGTCACATACATCCCATTTCCTGCTGGTGAAACCTATTGGTCAACATCTATAATCGCACATACATTCTACCTAAAAAAATATTAAAAACCAACTGCTATTATAGTTTCATCCTTCTTTTCCCTACATAGTTTGTTAACATCATCTATTGATTTAGATCCATCTAATATAGAACAGGGGTCCTGAAATACCATGGAGGCAGAATCATGTGGAATGGATCTTTTATATGTGAACATTTTGAATCCCTCATTATCCCCAAAACTTTTCTTACCCCTATAAGATTGGAGACTCCCTAAAGTAGGCTATCCAACAAATCTAGTGATTATTGGAAAAAAATCAAACTTTTTTACTTTCTTTTCTAATATTAATCATGGCCAACTGCTACTCCAAAACAATCTCTTTATTGACCTCCATTTGGGAAGAAATTTCAACATCAGTCTGTCGATCGCCTTGGGTATGACTACCTCTAACACCATCTCCATTAAAGAATAAATCCTTTGGCCTTGGACTACCCATTTCTAGTATGACCCTTCCCCTGCACCATCAAAACTATCCAAATCCAATCCACCTCCCATTCTATTTCCAACAACAAACTCATTTTTGGAATTACCCACTATTCAGGAAGTGCACAACATTACATCTCTAGCTTTGGAACCTTGCACCACATTATAAGGATTAGACACACGAGGATCAACCTCCACTATATGATTCTGATGAGGCATATCTGACCATTTTCTCTCTCTTTAACAAGTATCCCAAACCCATTTCTAGCATAAATCTTTATGTTCCCCCATTTTTTAGTAAAATCAACAGATCACATCTCGGTAGAATATTTCCTTAAAATATCTAATTTTATCACAAACCAAACACAAAACAAAGACCTTATCATATCTAATTTTAAGAAAAATTTCATCATCAAGTGTAGAAAGAATAACCTAATCAGTAAAGGTAGAATTGATATCAACCTCAATAAGAATATGGGTTAAGTATGAAAACCTTGAAACCAATGTGGATTTATCCATATTAAATTGGATTCCCTCTTTAGGAACTATTTCAAATATTATGCATGGGTTCCAAAGTATCCAATTCATTCTAATAATATTAATCCAGACATTAATGCGGGTATTCTTTAGATTGATGGAATTGAAATGGAAATCTCATTATTTAATGGAGAGCTTACCTGGTTTAATAACATCTAGACCAAATCCCCAAGAATTCCTCATTAGTTCATCTAAAGAGAAGAAGATGTGAAAAAACCCCTCTTATGGTCGGGATACAGCTCCACTCTGAGAATCCCCAGACCATCGATAGTCTCTTTCTCAAATTTTCAACTTTTAGGGGAATTTAACCCATGGCTGAAATTGAATGATTGATTATTCAATGTTGAAATATCATGATATGATCCATAATGACATATTGATTAGCTTTGACATGACCGGTCATTCCCTTTAATATAATTCATTATGTGGAAGAATCAATCAATGAAGAAAAATACCTTCTCCCATCCATATCACATAAATATCATTTTTTTCATCTCAGGGATTTATGAGGTATCCGCCATATAATCTTTCATTGAGTCTTATTTTTGTTCCAAAATCCACAAACCTAGGGAATGTGGAATCGCAATTTGTTCACCAGAAACATAGCCACCATCATCGCCAGCAAGGACCTCTCATAGCCCAAACATAATGACCCCTTCTTTTGATACACATCATATGTATATATATATTCATTAACATACTCTCTATATGATATATATTTATACATACATACAAACATATATACATGAAATTAAAAAAATTATCCCATTATATATATATATATCAAATCATATTTTAAATTTTATATATCTTATCTTATGTTAGTATATTCATATATCATACGAAGTAAATAACATTTCTAAACTAAATTATCTAGTTTTAATTTTAACAACCTAGCTTTATATAAGTATTCATACTACTATTATCAAAATTTTATGTCATATATGTAATTGTAGTCAATTATTTATTAATAATTATTATGATTTTCTAATAACTATCTATCATTTTTTATCATATCATTTATATTCCTAAAATTGTATTTTTAACACACACACATATATATCCAGACCTAAATTATCATGAAAAAATATTAATTTTTAATGCATACATATGTAATATAATTTTATGTATAATTATATTATTTATTAAATAGAAAAATAATAATATATATATCTATGTGTGTGTATATTATAAAACTTGTATCGTTACAACAATGTTCATCCTTACATGTAACATTTCGTCCATAGTTCAACTAAACTGGTTCCCCAAATCGATTCATCACATGACCTCAGGCACTCACCCCCCCCCCCATATACCAAAATCTTCTGACTAGCAATGATGGTTGAATATGGTATGTGGAGAGACTATACCGGACTAAGACATTAGAAGAAAAAATAAAAATAATAACCAAATTAATAACGATAAATGATCAACAATAACCATGCATATCATAAAAAGAACCCAAAATTGGGTAAGTTCCAAAAAACCAATATAATAAATATGATATGTCATAATAGTTCCATGTGTCAAAGGAAAACCCAAAATAAAGACACAAAAAATTCCCAAATTGGGTCCCAATGTCAAGTATGGTCCCCTCATTCACGTTCCATCCTAAATCCTAAATCATCCATCTATAATTGGGAATCTCCCCTTATCATAACCAGTAACCATGAATTCCTCTCATGTACCAATGGTGGCCTAGGAAGTGTGTGATTACAACTTAGTAGGATACCGTCAATGTTGTCTAAATAAATTTATGGTAAAATAATAGTTTATTAATAAGTATAAAGGGAAAAAATAAATATGGAAATAATAAAACATGTTTCAAAATAAGTATTTATCAATTAGCCACTTAGGCCCTTGGGTTCCACTATGACACCAAACCCACAAAACTAGCTTTGTCCATGTTGGAGGTCCAAAGAATTATTTTTAGAGCTTAACACTCTATATTAAAAGGGGAAAATTATTAGTCATTTCAATTTTAGATACCAAGGTGTGTTTTTTCAACTACACAAACAATGTTAAACTCCATTAGTTCCCAGATCTTCATGTTATCACCCAATACAATAATAATGGATGCCATGTTCATCAATTCAAGTCATGGATGTCATGCTTTATTTCTAACCATCCTAAATTAGAGAAAAGGATTTACACTTACACATCCTTACCCATGGGTGTGAAATTTCATGTCCACCATCTCTTACCATTTAATCAATCCACAATTTCCATGGTCCAACACACGTGGCCTTTTCAACACACCACAACTTCAAAGTTTCACCTCTTCCAATTATTAATATTAATATTTTCTATTTTATTCAACATATTTAATTCAATTCTAAAAACAAACCATTTTACCATTGATTCAAATAACACAACTATTAATGGTTATTTAAAACCTTTTAACAGCATAATAAACCCCCTTTAACCATTTACCCTTTATTCCTTTTTCTTTTTTCATAACACATCCAATTTCTATGTTGATCCAAATAACCCCTTACGTAATAATAGAATTTTAAAAAATATCCACAAAAGTTTTATCCACCTAAACCCTTTATTTCATCAATTACAACCAATTTTAAAATTTTAAACATACTAACACTCTCATTGGGGGGGCCTTGGGCATATCCTTATAGTCGTAAATGGACATGATGGGGTCTATGAAGTGTCTAAAGCATCAATTTGAGACCCAATTTACTTTTCTCATTCATGGAAACAAATTAACAGTATGGAAGCGTAATTGAACAACCACATTCACATGAATAACATCATGACAATGGTAGAAATCTTATAGAACACTTACATTATGCTCGTAGACAAACACATATACGAAATTGGACCTTGATTCGAACTAAAATGACTAAAAACGCAAAGGATAAGAACTCCCTATAAATAGGATTAATAAGAATTAGAAGAATAGAAAAAATTATGGTTTGAATCTTCCAGAAAATTGACAAAAATATAGCTTTGTCCCTTAAATTCCCTATAATCGAAGGAGAATGATCCTTTGAGGAATTAAGAGAATAAGGATTTCACCCTACATTTTTGTAGGAGATTTTAGAGGAAAACAATTGAAGGAATTATACATAATATCTTGGGTAAGAAATGGTAAATTTCCCACTTTTAATGAGATATGCTATTTTGAGTTATGGTTTTTCAAAATGTGCACCAACCATGTGGACTACTTTATCAATGAGAACATTGAGGGGAATGGTTCCCTGGGGAACCCACACTATTTTAAAAACTTTGGGGAATCCATGTGAAAAGATCTGTATAACCATGCATGGTTTCCAAGCCACCCCTAACATGGTTTAGAGACTGTTATCCACCCTTTCCATGTTTCATGATTATAGAACATAGTTACTACTAATGGATATCCAAAATTTCTCCATACATTGTATATACCTATTTCCCTATTTTTCATGTCCCGAACCCCCAGGACACTCCCTGGACCATTCTGTATCCTGGGAAGTTTTTCATGAGTCATTTTAAATAGAATTTAACTAAAATTAAAAAAACAATCCTCATCAATAGATTGATATATTACAATATCCTCACCTTATGATATCTCCTCAACCTAATATCCCAATAATCACTTAGATTACAAGGTAAAAATTTTAACTACTAATCACAGATATTATATCCCGTCTCCCAAGTTTCCTCCTATACATGGTCATGCTTCCAAAACACTCTGACCAATGTAACAGTGTTACCCTAAAGAGACTTCTCATTATAGTCCACAATATGAATTAGATTCTCCACAAAGGATACATCAACCTCAAGATAAACATCTTTATAATCAATCAAAAGAGAATGTTTTTGGTGATACTACTAAATCTATGAAACATAAGAACATCATGCATAATACGATACCACTATGAAAGAGAAAATGGATATGTTGTCAGTGTGATACTTTCTAGAATATCAAATGTATCAACATACCTTGGTGCCAACTTACTCAATTTATAAATTCAACTATGACCCAATCTTAGTGACCTAGAAATATATAAATGATCGCAAACTAAAAAAATCAATAGGTTTACATCATCAATCAGTGTATTAATTTTTTATATATGGGTTATATCAATATGATTTTAGATCAAATGAACATTCCACAATGTATCAAATTCAAGTATCAACCCCAATAAATCTAATTATCCCACTTCTATCCGACCTAAATGTGATCGACGGGGTCTAACATATAGTACCTCATATGGTTCCATCTGAATGGTCACCTGATAATTATTGTTTAGGACAACTCAATATCCACTTGGTGTTTTTCCCATGTCCTTCCAAAATCTTGGATGTTTTCTCTCATCAATATCTATAACACCTACATATTTCATTCTAATTACCTATCCATCTATGGGTAAAAAGTTGCACTCAAAAGAACTTGTGTACCCAACACCTTCTACAACTCATTTTAGAAGCATGAGGTAAAACAGAAATGAAAATATCAAACTATACTCTAAGGCATTATATGTAAATTTTATGTCTATAAAACATTTAATTAACCTAATATATTGAGGGTGAGAGTCTCCAAAATATTTTATAAATAGGCTACCCTAGTCAACTAGTCCACAATCACCCATATCGTGTCACTCTTGTAAGGAGTCCTTAGTAATTCTACCACCAATTCCATGGAAACAACATCCCACTTCCATTTCAGAATGGGAAATCACTGTAATTGACCAGTAAGACATTAATTTTCATCCTTCACCTGATGATAGGTGTATCATTGCATCAAAAAACCTAGGCCCTCTTTATTCATTCCTATCCACATATAACAGTTTGGTTAAACTATGGTGCACCACCCATGTCGAAGCATAAAAATTGTGAATCATCCCCTCCTACATAAAAAATACTCACAACAACTCCATGAGCACAGATGATATAATCATCATCTATAATCCATCTACGAGGTAACTCTCAACCATTAAGACTGTCCCCCAATGACAGGCACAACATATCCTTATACACACTTCTCTTGATATGACATAAAAGTCTGGGATCAACTAACAAATTCATGAGATTCATCTATCTCTAGTTCTCCTGAAATCCTATATGCATCTCAAAAAACAAGCCTATCATCTTCCATTAGGATATAGACTCCTGTAATTCTTGAATCTATGACTTCCATATCAAAGCATTTAAAACACTGTTACTTTTTCCCCTTATGTAAGAAATGTCAAAATCAGAGTATTTCATGTACTAAACCAATATGCACAACTAAATAGTTTGATTATAGTGAGAAAATATATATTTGAGGATTTTATAAAGGATAATTTCATTCATGTGTCCTCAACTATTGTGATTCATATTCCATGACCCTATATCCCTGCATCAACACTACCTGAAGTATGATCCTTGATTAATCATGATTAAAAGTAAAATCCTCACATATATTTGGAAACATAAAATTAGTGTAGTCATAAAACAACTATTTAGGTCCTTGAATCCATTATCACATTCCTTGGGGAATTAAAACATTATACCTTTCTTGGCCAGGCAACATAGTGGCACCGCTAAGTGAGAAAATTATTTAATGACTCATTTGTAGAAATCTGCCAAACTAGGAAAAAATTTGATATCAAAATCATTCATGTTTTATTGCCAAGAAACAATTTCTTGGACATTATCTGGGTTCACAAAAACACCTTCCTCCAAAATTATTTGGCCAAGAAATGAAAGTTTTCAATCCAGAAATCAAACATAGATATCTTATAATATAGTTAATGATCTCTTAGTGTACATAAGATGATTTCATGATGTTTATCATGACCATCATGAGTATTATATTACACTAATATTTAATATACAATGACAAAAACAAAATTATCCAAGTATGGGTGAATGGTTTAGTTTATCAAATCCATAAACATAGTAGGTGCATTCGTCATCCCAGAAAGAATCATAGTGAATTAAAACAAACAATATATGCTTATGAAAGAAATATATGATATATTGAAAGGTATCACTCCCATATCATGATATCCTTAGTTCAAATAGATATTTTAGAATACACAATAAACCATTACCAAGTAAGAAATATCATTAACACATAGAAAATGATATTGGTTCTTATTCATGGTTAGTTGGAAATTCCCCAAATTGACACATAAACTCAATGTTCTTTCATCCTTCTTAGAAAAAAACCAGGTAACCCCAAGGTGATGCTTTTGGAGGGTTGAAACCTTTATTCTCTAAAACCCCTACCTATGTATTAGGATTATAATGTAATGAAGGTACTAATATATTTAGAAAAATTAGAAAATGTTTCATCACCTAACATCATCTCAATTGTGAATCTAACTATATATTAGGTGATGGCCTTAATAAATCCTCAAGAAACACATCCTAAAACTGATCCACTATATGAGGGAATAGACCATTATTAACTCCCTTTTCATTCGATATTATAATCACAACCTAGGAGGTGATCTCACCCAACTATTAATAGAGAGGGCATGCATGGACAACCTAGTTATCCCACTCTCCATGATGAACATAAGTGTCACCCTTATGAGACATAAAATTCACTATTATATGGTAACAATAAATGTGATAATTTTATGAAAATAGTCATATTATTTTTAATATTAGGTAAAACCCTGACATCTAAATCACGAATTGGTTTTCAAAAGAGATAGTACCCACCAATCTCGAGGGTACAATCCTTGCAATGGTGGATACCCTCTAATCGCACCACTAATGATGTGTTGATCGATATAACCCCATAAATAAACTCAAATACCAAACCCAAAAAATTGACAAAATAATAATATATAAATTAATTTGAATCCATCGTGTTAAATAATTCACTAGAAAGTATTGTATCTACACAAACCATACCTAGAACAGTCGGTGGTCTATCCTCACTACCACCTGGAGTAGGTAGAATTGCATTCATATAAAATATCCCTCTACTCTATTATATTTTCTAAGTAACATTCATTGCACTATCCTTATTTTATGGATTCTATTATCCTCATGTACCACATTATCTACCATAACAACCCTAGTCGATGGAACTCAAACTTCCAGACTAATACGGGGTAGAAGATCCCTTTCCAATTCTCTATATTGAACTAGGTCCTCCATAATTACCTATATTTATAGGGTTCCTAAGTAATATATATTTATATTTCACATCCTTATGAAATATTAACACTACACAGGTGGTTGAAGACACTAAACGTCCATGTTACAATGTCTTTTACACCGATAGAAAACTACTTGACCGCTTCCCTGAGTGGTCGATCCTATCCCTTAGAAACTTTTCCAACTACCACTATGATAAAAGTCATCATAAAGTTTCTTCATACAATCATAATTCATACCACTAGATCACATGGATGATCTTTCCAATATATCAATAAAATCATCTTTTATGTTTTACTTAGATATTAGTTCTTGATTCACTACCTCAGAAAACTTATTCAAATGTAAGATATTTACTCGGTACTTGATCTCACAAAATAACTCATTCTAAAAACGTTTCACCATAGATACCTTATACCCTATCACTGGTGTAAAAATAATTTCATGTTGTTGAAGTAACTAGAATAATCCATCCTTGACATATTTCCCTGGTTCAAACTCATAAACTCTACAACTCTCTTAGACCTTAGAGTCTCTTGGTATAAATGTTCAAAGAAAAATTCTTTTAAATCCTTCAAAGATATACCCTATAACTGCTCATCCTTGACCTAAATATCCCATCAGTGATCCATTGGTCCTCACAACATGAAATATACTAACTTTACCAGCTCCTATGAAGAAGAATCCAAGTGATCTAGAATATTTTGGATAGACTCAAACCAGAACTCGACTTTCATGAGTCTATCCTCTCTATAATATTTTAGAGGATGCTATATTTACAACTCCCTGGTTAGATCAAACATACTCAGTGTAGCCTCCCTTAGGACTCCCTCCATGAACTATATAAATTATGTGAAATTCTCATGGAATTTCTCTTCTTCCCTATCACATAGAACCAATGGGGTTAATAGTTCTACAGTCGAAGGTTCATTCTCAAAAGTTCCCACCTGTATTCCCATTAGTAAACATTGTCATAGTGGAATACCCCTATAATTCTAAATTTATTTTTCCTGGTACATTATATAAAATTACAAAAAAAATTAGGGGTTACAATAACCCATACAAAAGATACTCTATATGCACTATCCCAATAGATATAACTGAAACCCTATCACTACCCTCAATCATCCCTATGCTAGGCCATGGATAACTCAAGGTAAACCAAAAATTAATGTTAATATCTTTTTTTTCATCGCCATTTTAACCCTTTATATTGTACATATTTCAATTTAAAAAAATTTATGACTTCTTTATTTGGAATTATTTCTTTAAGAAGAAAAAATAAAGAGAAAATAATTCCATGCCTCACAACCCAACCATACATTCTCTTTTATGTTTTCATTACATGATACATGTTATATAAATACTTAAGTACATAAAATAATTCATTCATAATAAATCTTATTCTATATCATCCCATGAGTAAAATCACATAAACAACAGCAATGACACACAACATGTGATTCTTTAAAGGTAAAATAATATTCAAATGTAACGGGAAAACATTATGAAAGGAAAATACCAACCATGGGAACTTCGATTTTACCCTGCATATGGGTCAACTTCTCTCAAGTATCAGCTCATTACCATGGCCTAGAACATCACAGTCTCCTATATAAATTTCCTAAATAGTAATGTAATATAAAAGAAACTACTTTGATACCACCTTTTAAAATCCCAACCCAGGTTCCATTAAACTGGTACCCCATCCCTATTCACCACATGACCTCAGACATGCATCTAGGAATTCCAGAGGCTACTGACTAGTAGTAAGTGTCTAATAAGTTTCCAGGGAAGAATATACACTCTTTAATAGAATAATAAAAAGGTGGAATCAAACTAAAAAATAACCAAAGTAATGATGATCAATAAAAAAATAATCATGATCTAATAACAATATCCAAAAACTTAGTAAGTGTCAAAAAAACCAATACAGTGAATATTTCATGTCAAAATATTATTATGTGTCAATAGAAAACCCAAAATAAAGACACACTGAAAATCCAAAAATTAGGTACTCAAGTCAATTTTGGTCCCCTCATCCATGTTCCAGCCTAAATCTCATCTCATCCATATATCATTGACATGCAACCATGAAGTCTACTCAGGTACCAATAGCATCTCGATTAGGGTGTGAGTAAAACTCGATAGGCCACCACCAATTGTATCTATAGAAATATCCAGTCAAATAATAGTGTATGTAGAAGTATAAAGGGATAAAATAAAAAGGGTATATTATTAACCTTTTCAATTTTATATAATGAGGTGTGTTTGTTCAATTACCCGTACTATGTGAAATTCCATTTATGCCTAAACTGTCATGTTGTCACCCAATCAAAGAATAAAGAATTTCAAGACCATAATTTAAAGTAAATTATGATAATATTCATGTAAATCAATCCAAAATCAAGTATAGGGAGAGCCATTTCCAACTTCCTTACCCTTTGTTGTGTAATTTCATGCCCACCATCTCTAACCATTTCCTAAATATATAATTTCCAAGGTTCAACACACTGTTCCTTTTCAACACATCACAACATCAAGTGTGCACCTCGTCCATTTTTTATTATTCACATGGACTATTTCATTCAGTATCTTTAACTCAACTCCAAAATCAAATAATTTTACCATTTCTTCATATGATATAACCATTAATGGTTCTTTAAAACCATTTAAAAACATAATCAATCACATTTATATAATTTTCTTTTATTCCTTTTTAATTTTCCATAAAAATTTCAATTTCTAACATAAGTAAAATAGGCCATATTCTCATTTGATCATGTAGAAAAATAACCCCAATTTTTTTAATCACCTAAACCAACTATTTCATCATTTACAACAAATTTTACCATTTTCAAGGGATTGACACACCCCATATCTGGACTTAAGACTAATATTATAGTCATCAACGGACCATATAGGGTCCTTGAACGATCTGACACATCAATTTAAGGCCCTATTTACTTTTCCTATTCAATGAAACAAATTCATAGAATAGAAACGTAGTGGTACAACCACATTCACGTGAATATCATCAGGATTATAGGAAAAGGCTTATGGAACACCTATTGTATTCTTATAGAAAAACACTCATCCAACCATGTCCGTTGATTAAAAATAAAATTACCATAAATAGAAATGATAATAACTCCCTTGAAATATGGTTTATAAGATTCACAATAGGAGAAAAAAATGTGTGAATCTTTAAGAAAATTGAAAGAAACAGATTTAGATACTTACCTGCAAATTTGAATTTAAATAAAGGGGACCTCAAACACCCTATAATTAAAGGATAATTATTCTAAATATAGTTAGTAGAAGGAGGTTCACACCATAAGCTGATGGAGGAGAAATTAGGGGAAAAAATTAGGGTAATTATAAATAAGTATGGGAGGGGAAATTGTAGAATGGAAACCTTTAATAAGGCCAAAAATTTGGATGTACATTTTTTCAAACCATGTGGAAACCATGTGGCCTTATTTGTCTATGAGAAAACTAATTCACATGATTTCCAAGGGCACGCACTAGAATTGACAAACCCTGAGGATGTGTTGTGAATGGATCTATCCACCCTCACAGAGATTTCAAGATACCAATCACATGGTTTAAAATCCATGTTACCCCCTTCTTAATTTTTTATGGTCATGACACACAATTTGTACTAACTATGTACCATCTTTTCACCATACACTATATTTCCCTATTTCCTTATTTTTCTTGTCCCAAACCCTCGGGTCACTACTAAGACCTTCCCTCCTCCTAAGAGTCATTCCATAAATCAATTTATAAGTATTTTAACTCAAATTAAAACAAAAATTTTACTCATTAATAGATTTGGATCTTATATCAAGTGACCCCCAATAAATTTGATGCCAAAAATTATAGAATTTATATGTTCCCAACGGTGAAATATGGAACTCCAAGGTAGAACTGAAAAAGAGTGGTCACATAGGCCCTTTCTTATATTGTGTCATGACCACCCACATCATTCTATAATTCCCCCATAATCCAAGCTATATGGTGAAGCCACCGTAATTATAGTGTGATACCTCACTAAGATCCCAACACTATGATCTTATACAAACTCTAAACTATGAATAAACACCTCTCATTGTGGTGTGACATGACAACACTACTAAAAATGTAATTTTTCATGAGGAAAATCACATTTTTAGCATTTACTATAATGACACAGTACTCCTTCTGATATACAAGATTTATTTGTATTTAAGACCTTTACAGCACAAGTGCTCTCACTATGGAATGAATGGACACCTTATTCAAAATATTTATCTTATAAATATTCTTATCATACAATAATTCCCTATGATGTAGTGTGGTATTCCAAAACACCCAAATAAATTAATCCCATATAGGCCCTCATCATGGAATAACCTCCTAAGGTTGCAGTGTGTCCCTTCACCAGTACCAAACCATTCACCTGGACACTAGGAAAACATATGAAATACAAACCTCCTACCTACATTGGTACCTAAATAGCCAAAATCTATAAAATCACCCATGTTTTGACACAAATTTAAACAAATAAATACTTTGGAAAACATGGGGTGTTACACATCATGTCACGTATCACTACCTGGTGAGGAGGGATCAACTTGTGAACTAATAGGTAAGAGTGGTGTTGATGTTTGGTCACTTTTTAGTCTCTTCTAGTGATGATTATTGGATGTTTATTTTGATTTATGATATTTCTAATCCACTATTTGTGTACTTTTGTGATTTATTATTGGTTTTTTATTCTAATTATTCTTTTTTTGGGAATATGGATTTGGTTTAAAATTTTTAATTTTATTTTATATTAAGTTGTTTATTTTGATGGTTCAAAGGTTGCGTGTTATTGATTTATATTTTTTTAGAAAATTGGTAAAGATTTTTAGAGGGGAAAATATTGTTTCAAACATAAAATAAAACATCAACCAAAACCACTTTTCTATAGGATATTTTTATTTTTATAAGACTAAATTAAGTAAATGTAGAATTCAATCCTTTCCTCTATTAATTTGTTCTATCTACTATTCGTCACACAAGCAATACAAGGATCTTGTTAAGTAATAAAAAGGATCTTTCCTCATAGGATATACATGGGCCATGAAAATCTACCAACACATTGGAAGGATCATCTCTTTCTTATGGTCTACAAGAACCTTGGAGTTAGAGAGTGAGAGTGCAAGATCTTCCACCTGAGGAGTTTTAAAATATTATCAATTAGAATTTGGATTCCTCATCTCATTTATATTTCCCAAGTATTGAACTAATTTATATATCCATACAAGGGTACTCCACGAAATTCAACCATTTGATCATCCCTGATGAAACTTTTCATGAACATTCAAATGTTATAGCACTTTGAAACATATGTTTTAATCCTTATAATTATAATTTAAATTTAAATAATAATTAAATACATTCAAACTCTATAAATCATTACCACATGATTATTGAAGTGGGTATAATAGCATTGAGTTTGACAAAGAGTCTGAGTTACATGTTATCACAAAACATATAAACTATTATTTTGAATACCATAATATATTGACCCCCTATAACACCCCAATATTTTAGACTATATATTTCTTTAAATAAATTGTAATTCTTTTCTTAAAATGAAAAACTAAGTTTAAATGTACTGTAATATACTAATTAATTGTGATTATTTAAATGTGACTATTACAATAAAGCTGTTAAATTGGAGATGTGAATAAGAATAACCACATTTTAAAAAATATGTATAAATTATTAATATATTAAAAATTTATTAATTAAATCATAAAAAATAAGTTCTCAATTTTTAGTAATTCATTTTATTATTCAAAAATACTTTTTCTTCAAAAATAGTTGTTATTAAAATTTATTTGCAGATAATATAATTAATTTTTACAAAATTTATAAATATAGATTAAAAAATGTATAAAAATTTTTAAATAATCATATTGGTATTATCTTAGGGGGTTTTATTTTTCTAAAATGATTTTTTTATTAAATAGTAAAAAATACCGATTTTTGTAAAATTATCATTTATTTTCTTTAAATTAGGTAATTGAAATGTCCCATTATGTCTTGTATTAGGTTTTAAAGTAATATAAGACTTATTTTACTCAAAAAAATTAAATAATTCAAAAATGTATCAAATATTAATTTTTTTTATTTTGGTATAAGTTTATTTTTATTCTTAAAAACACTTTTTCATAAAATACTTTTTAAGTGCACAATGTTTTTCAATTTTTATGAACAAAAATAATCCCTAATTAAGAATTATTTAAATGAAATTTATAGATTATATAAATATATATTTCTATTTAAATTAATATAATGATTATTTATAGTCATAGATTTAATGTAAGATCATCTAATTCTTGATAAAAACATTGTCTAGAAAACAATTGTCACATTTTGTGGGTTAATTTTTAAATTAATTTCTTCTAATTTTAACAATTTATTCTTTAAAGATGAATTTCATATTTCTAATTATGAGTTCTAGATTTTTTAAATAGATTCCCATTATTTTTCCTTATGAATAGTTATAACCATATTAATCGGTAAATCAGTTTAATTGTGGTTAAAACTAATGTGAAAATATTTTAAAATATACTTAACACTTTCCTTTTCCCTGTTATATGAGTTTATTTATTTCTTACTCATCTATTTTTTCAATTTATGTCCACTTGGTTCTTTGTTGTTTTATAATTATCTATATCATATTTCAAGTAAACAAAAATAAAAAATATCACTCTATTGATTTTAAATTTTTCTTTGATGTTAACATAGGGATAAAAATATGTTTTGAATGAATATTAAAGGTAATTTTAGGACTAATGAATTTTTTTTAATTATAGTAACTTATTTCTTACTTTTATTAATTATATAATTATTTTAAATGCTTGTGTAATGCAAACACAGTTCTTGTACAGCAATGGAAAAATCAAAGTAAATAATTTTTAAAACATTATAGGTAATGTTTTTTGGAATAATTAGATTGGTAAAGTAATTTTTTAGTTAATAATAATTTCTTATTTATAGTAAACTATATCGTATTATAATTACATTTATGTCTTGGTGTCTTTAAAGTCAAATTATGTCAATAGTTCTAAAAATGAATTTAATTTTATTATATGTTTTATAATATTTTATTAAATTATTTAAAAAACCTAAAAATATTGAAATATTACAAGTATGAAAATAAATTTTAAAAGATTTTATCCCTTTTCCATTTATGAGAAAATTGTTTCCTTATATGTAAAATTATGAAAAAATGGGGTTAAACTAAAAAGAAAAGGTTTAAAATACCGCTTAAAACTATACAAACGTTATTTATTAAAGGTATTTATTACATATCCTATATTAGAGTCAAAATTATGGCCACATGAGGCCACTTTTAAATGAAAATAAATTTATTATATTTAAATTTTTAAATTAATTCCAGGATTTTTCTTTCCTTCATTTATAAAAGGCCACTTATCGTCTCTTTTCTTTACACCTTATCAAGATAACTTGATTGGAAAAAATATGACCAATTCTCTTCTAAAATATAATATCAATGAATTATTGGTTATAAAATTCTTAAGACCATTCCAAGGCTCCTGAAGAAGGGATCTATTGGAGGACTGCGGAAAACAAGGTAATCATCCTTCAAGACTTCTTTAAATTCATTTCTTCATCTAACTCCTCTAAATATGTTGTTTTAAGCATAAAAAATAACTTCAATATACTTAAACTACTAAAATTTTATTATGATTATGTAACCACAATTATTCATACAATTTTATAACAAATCTGAACTGAAATTGTCCCTACTACGTATGTGTGGACTACCGCCTCTACATAGTGATATAATTTATTTTCAATCACTATGATTCATAGTTGGTTATTATGTTGATTTTAATATTTTTATATGATATTTATCATGTTATTATACATTTTAATTATATTATATTATCTACCTTATTATACTTATATCTATGGTAAATTGATAACGTCTCTTGTACATACATTTGGACTACCACCTTCATGAAGTGATGTGATTTGTATTTAATTTATTCTTTAGATGGATGATAATAAGGATATATTTAATGAATTTATATGATATACATGATATAATAATCAGTATAGAAATTTGAATTATTATTTACCTTTCTTTCATTCCAACCATCAAGAAGTAGAAACATCGGTTGTGTGTAAGGATTTTGATCTCAATGAAGTGATGTAATTGATTTTTAGTCATTGATTTATATCAATAATTATAAAATTTTCTATGCTGAAAAAATATGATAATTATTTTATGGTTAATATTTTGAAGATTTTTAAACAATGACCAAGGTGCCGACGTCTGAACCATCAATCTGAAAGACGCACGAAAAATTAACCATCTTTCACCCGAATGATCAATTCATTAATGAGAATATTAATAATAGAATAATTAGAAAATATAACAGAATTATACATTGTAGTTTATATAGGAATACGGTTCTATAATATATATATAATAAATAAATATTTATTATACAGTAGATTTTAAAACATACAAATCAATATGGAACATAAGGTAATGGATTCTTATATAACTTCTATTTCTGTGAGACACATACAATATTGGCCATTTATTTCTTTTTTGTAGTGTATAAACCTCCCATGAATTTCATTCATGGTTCTTTTCTTGATATTATGGATATTTAAATATCCATATTTAGATCTATATTTTATGATATTTTGGTGTTAAAAATGTATTCTTTGTGAAATATGTTATGTTATTAACCAATATTATTTTAAAATGTGTATATATGTACCCTTTGAAATGTTATATTATAAATATCTTTATGTTTGTGATATTTAAAGTTTCATTTAAATTTATTCTTTCATGGGGATTATTATTAAAAAGTTTCTAAATTAGGATTTTATTTATGTTTCAATCCCATTTTAATATGGATTGTCTATGATTGAATGTCCACTTATGAAATTAAATGATTGTTATTTGATAAAATCATTTTATTTTTATTACCATTTTTCTCTCTTTGGTGCTCAAAATTATATAGAATTTTTTTTAAGAAAATCCATCTATATTTTTCTTATTTATATGAAAAAACAATTCATTCCATGTCTATGTAATCTAAAATGTTTTAAATAATGATTTTTAATATTAGTAATTTTTTAAAGTTTATTTACCCCTTTTTACTCTTTTAAGAAATAAAAATATTATTGTTATTATTTTTTTAATGATGTACCTTTTACCATAGGTGTGAAAAGAATAATTTTTTTAACGATTAATGCATGAACAGAATTTCCCACCATCATTAACACCCAATGATTTCAAGATTCCATTACAACTATTCATAGATATTTTCAATGACTATTTTTTCCATAATATTTTTGAAAACATTAGATTTTATATAGGTGATTTCCAAATGAGAAGGGTGTTTTCCTCAAGAAATATTCCTTTGATTTTCAATTTCATTTTTCATCAATGGTAACATCCTTCCATGTTAATTATACTTTGTTGGGGGTATGATCCAATGATACCATACTTATTCTTTATATGAAAGGATTTTTATTATAATGATGATATTTTTATAAAAAAAAGTACTCACATGGGTTATGCTATGATGAAATGATGAAACATTTATGAAAACTATTTCCCTTCCATGGGTTATGATATGATTATATGATGAACATTTTATGATATTTTGGTTCACATTTGTATAGTTTTCAATATGTTATGAGTGGGACCACAATTATATACCCCTATAATCCATTAAGTAAAGAAGGATATCTCATGAGATAATAATAACTTGAATGGTGAGTGAAACCAGTCCCTTAAGGGACTATGTCTACAATTATAGTCTTAGGAGTGAACCCTCGCTAAGGATATTATGGAATGGGGAGTTAACCCAATCATCTATTATAGTCTTGGTATTGAACCTTTATAAAGGAAATTAATTTTATTCTTATGTGTGTTCCATAAACCAATTTCCTATTCTTATGATATGTTATCAAGGATCAAGATTGATTATTAATGATTCCACACTCTCATGTATTATGTCATTTTATTGAAAAAACATTATACCATGTTTCCTAATAAAATATATTTGACTGATTGTGTATGATTATTGAAAGTTATGATCATTTTCTCATAACTTTATTCTTATATTATTCTTTCATATGATCATCTCTTGATTTCTTATATAGTTACCCTTAATGAGAATCTGAGATCACCCTTTATTATGTTTCATTTTCCCTAGGATATAAAGAAATGTTGTACATATGATTTTTCTAATAAGGTTAATGGTTTTCAATAACATAGTCATATATGATGTAAATATTTTATATATCAATTTTTTATTTATCCATGTTTCCGAAAACACTAGACCTTTAAATGTTTGGAATGGATCTTAAAATTATGTATTAAATATTCATATAATATGATGTAATATTTATGTAAAAAATGGATGGGTTTATATAGATGGTATTAAATAAAGGTTTAATAATTTCTTGAAACTACGATAATAAAACTTTAGTGAGAATATTTAAGATAATACTTAGTATAAGAGAACATCATAAGTCATGGTTGATAAAAGAGAGTGGTTTTCCTAACAACATAAACTTGTATGCATTCTACAAGTGGATGTGATTTTGGAACATATTTATGTAGGGGTTATAACCCCACAAGAGTTGGTTGAGTATATATCAACCATCATTCTAGTTCATGGTGAATAATACCTTACTATTCACCTATTTTTATATTATTGGTAGATATTCTTGGTTCATTTCACATTCTCATTATAAACGATTATTATTAATGGTACTATAGAAAATATAAAAGCTTATTATATTCTATAGTCATATGGTAAAAACCTAAAGTTTCTTGTGTTTATATGTCAAAGTTTTATCATAAGTGTAAATGAATAGATACTACTTTTAAGGTTTTATGATATAGGATTTTAAGATGATTAATGATATTTTGGGAGACATTTATGGGAATACAACCATTTGGTTTAGTATATGACTTATTGAAAAGGTTATTAATGAATATTTATTTTATATTTTATGTACATGAGTTTAATATTATCGATAACCTTTAGGGTTAATATGATCATCGATATTGAGGTAATTCTTCTTGATGGGGATAAAATAATTACTAAATTTTTGGAATATATCAAATAGATAACCAACAGATTGAAAATTGATTTGGTCACTAATTTATTAATGTTAAGTACATTTTATTAGGAATATTATATAATTATGGTAAACCTAATTTGAAGAATAGGGGTTGTGTTAATTTATTCATAATATATGATTTTATTATGGATTTATAGTGATTCATGGTATTTATAGAAACTATTACAATATATTGTAGGAGTATTAAGGTAAACTATTTATTCTTGGTTTATGTTTAACATTGGGTATTATTATTTAGATTTTAGAGATAAATTTCCTATTTTATCATATAAATACTTATCCATATTAGATAACTCTGCTATCCATTTTTGGTTTTGGTAAATATATAATGATTTAAGGAAAAACTTTTTATACTTTTCTAGATGTTATGATGTGTTAAAAGTTAGTTTCAGATCTTCAATCTAGAAAATTTCACTTTTTATATTCATTTCCTATTATAATACATGAAGTGGAAATTGAAAAAAAATAACATCCAAAGGACGAAATTATGCTTATGATATGGAAAGGTATAATGTAACTGTATTTTCATGTGTTCTCCATCTTGATAGTAAAGTAATCCATCAACTTTATAAGAATTATCAAGAGCTCAAAAATCATATTTTACCTTCATTTTTTATGAATTTATAGCCTTTTTTACCCATCAATAATTTATGGTTTTTTTGTCATTAAATTTATCATGACCATATTCTCTATCACTCTATATTAGTCCTTGGATTAAATTTTTCCTTCATGTATATATTTTGACATTCATGAAATGTTATCCTTTTCTAAGAACCAAATTATGTTTTATTTCATCTAACCTTTATGTTTCCCATGTTTCCTTTTTTTAAGGATGATTTTTATCCCTTTGTACAATGTTGACGTAAACAAAGGTATTTTCAAATATTGAACCTTTAATTATTGAAATAAAATTTCAAGGAAATAATTTATTTAAAGGAGGATAATTTAACACTAATATATTTAATAATATATTTCTTCATTAAATAAATATAAAGTGATTGATATGTTTCTTAACACACAACATTGAGTTTAAATGAACATTGATAAACTATTGAATTATGAATATTTAAATGTGATTGTTATAACCAAGCTATAAAAATGTAGGTATTAATAAGATTAAACACAATATGAAAAATATTTATAAAGGTATTATATAATGAAAATGTATTGATTAATTCATAATAAATAAGGACTAAATTTTCAAGAAAGTCATTTTATTCTTCAAGAGTAAGTTTTCATCAAAAATGTTTTTTATTATATTTTTTGAGAAGATATTATAATAGATTTAATCTAATATTATAAATAATATTTAGAAAAATTAATATCATCTTTAAAATAATCACATCAATTTTATATTTGGATGAATTATTGATATTTTTCTAAAAAGAATAATTTTTCAGTGTATAGTGAAAAATACCAATTTTTGTAAAATGATCATTTATTTTCATTAAATCCTATTATAGAAAAGTAACATTATATTTTAGATTTAGTTTTGATGAACCCTAATATCCATTTTTATAAGCATAATCTAAATAATTTAATAGGAATAAATATAATATTTCATGTTAGTATCGGTTTATTTTTATTCTTAAAATGTATTTTTCATTAAAATATTTTTATGTGCATAATAGTTTTCCATTTTAATTAATAAAAATAATCTATAATGATGAATTATTTAAGTTAAATTAATATTTCATATATATATATTTATTTATTTATTTAATTCAAAAATTTTAATTTTTAGTACCATTTTTCTATCTTTGGTACTCAAAATGTTTCAGAAAATGGTTTTAAAGAAAGTTGACCTTATTTCTCCATTTTTAATTAGAAAATATTATTCCTCTATATCCATGTTTTCTAAAAAAAACACTATTATTAAATTAATTTTTAAATTAATTTTTACCCATGTTAAAATTTTTACAAAAAAAAATAAAAAGGATCTTCTTGTCATTTTTGGAACGATATAATTTTTACTGATGGTGTGAAAAGAATATTTTTTAACTATAATAGCATGAATAAAATTTCACATCGTCATGACTGGTCAATTATTTAAAATATTACTTTATAATTTTCCATGTTTCTTTTAAAATAATTTAGTTTCTATTATATTTTATAAATTTTTAGATTTTAAATAAGGGTTTTCAAAATGAATAGCATATTTTCCTCATGAAATATTCCAATGAATTTTTAAGGAATTTTTCATCTATGATAACATACTTTATGTTACTTATGATTTATTGGGGATATAATCTGATGATGACATACTTATTATATCTATATATGGTTTATGATTATGAGATGTTTATGAAACTATTTAATTTACTAAGTGTAATTATATGATGAAATATTTATGAAACATGTTTCATTTCCACGAGTCAAGATATAACAATATAATGAATGTTTTATATTCTTTTGGAACACCAATTTATAGTTTTCATTATGTAATTGGTGGACTCAGAATTATATATCCCTCTAATGTATTGTTTAAAGAAGGATATATCTAAGTTAATAAGAACTTGAATGGGGAGTGAAACAAGTTCAGTATGGGACTCTGACGACTATGATACTATTTGGAGTGAACCTTAACTAAGCCTATTATGGAATGAGGAGTGAACTCAATCCACTGTCATATTCTTATAAGGGATACATGACTAAGTAAAAGATTTTCTATAATTATTTATATACTAAAAACTTATGTCCTATGCTTATTATATGTTTTCATAGATCATGATTGATAATTGAAGATTTCATACTCTTATGTCTTATGTATTTTTGTTGAAAAACCCATATTCCATGTTTCATGATTAAGGATATTTGACTAATTTTGTATAATTGTTGAAAATTATGATCATGTTCTCATGCCAATATACTTATCATATGCTTTTATATGTTCATTTATTGGTATCTCATTTGTTAACCCTTACTGATCATTTGAGCTCACCCTTTGATTTGTTTCCTTTTCCCAAGTATATGAGGAAATGTTTGAAGTATTATGTGACTAATAAGGGTGATAGTTATGAAGAACATGGTGGGGGTTATGTGAATCTTTTATGTTTCTTTTTTTTTTGTATCCAAGATTCTAAAGAAACTAAAACATCACAGTTATATATTTGACCGTAATTTTATGTATTGAATATTCATCAAATAATATGTAATATTTATTTAAGAAAATCATTGCTCACCATAAGCTCACTATTCTATGAATTACTTAATAAAAAACTAAAATTTGGTTTAATATATAATTCATTAGGTTTATCATTATTGAATTTTCATAATAATCTATTATTTTTACTAAAAACATATAATTGGCATATTTTCACCTAATGTCACATTATACGTAACAAATTATGAAACCATATCCAAAACTCCTTTTATATATCTTCTAAAAATCCTTTTAAAATTAATTCATTCATTTTCACTATATGTTATATTATATGTGAAAACATTAAAAAATTCATTAAAGTTATCTATTGGATATTCTTCAAAACACTTTTGTGGAAACTCTTAATGTTTTATACCAACCCTTTTTAATAAAACATCATTCGTATTAATAAAAAACTTGGTGTGACACCATGGAAATTTGTTTCCTTGACAATAATCATGAATTATCTAATTCATTATTACGACAAATGAGAAACCTCTTGAAAATTTTCAGTTATTCACAGGATCTAAATGGATATGGCTTGATCTCTATCAACCACATATATCTCAATACATATATCCACTAGTTTTTTGATATATAAGTATGAAAAATCACTCACATCCTTAGTCCAATAAATTTACTCAAAAGAATAATCATATCATATCTATTATGTAATGAAAAACTAACCATATAGATTAACACATCACAAAACATTCACCCAAATGGATAAGAACCTCACATTCCCCTCACCCAAATAGATAAGAGTACCATATGTAACATATATAGGTATGAACATGTACTTAATCAATTTATCTCAATCATGGTTCCAAATGGAATACTCGTCATACGGGTTAATATATACCATTTATGTTAAACATCAACTGATGAAACGATCAGTGACATACAAAACTACATCCTAGTTAGCTTTTCCACAAGGTTGGAGTGAGAAAGGTATCAAAGTAAGATAACCTACATGCTAAGAATATTTTCAACCTCCGGTATGGAGGTTCAATAAAAATCATTCATCCCAATATTACCAAATACAAGGTGTAAGTTATCTATGTGGTATATTTATTAGGTTATCTATTGCACAAACTAAAATTTTGGCTCATAATAAAATCATGTATCTCAATATGAAACACAACCCAAGCTAATCATAATATTTTATCACAACTTATAATACTCTATGAACACCATTTATTAGGGATAAAATAAAGTCATAATTTTAGAGGTGAAGTATCATTTTACATCTTGAATATATATTGCAAACATGAAAGAATAATAAATAGGAGTATAATTTTTTTACAACATGATACATGTATATTCATAAACACTTTTGATAGTACTAAAAACAAATATATTTGTTCTTATCTAATCATATCACATATGATATACAACTATATATGACTTATGATTTCTAAACATTTTGTTTTTTCAAAACTCATTACATCTCTATGTAATTCATGCCACATATCTATGTGATATTTTAATAATTTCCCCCACTAAGTGCTTTTAATGGGAAAAATTTATGACAAAATACAATTTGAAAAATGGTTAGATAAGGGTTAATAATCCTTATGTTCAAATCCATAAACATAATATTAAAGAATAATTACTTCATAAAATCAAATGTTAATATTTTTAAAGCTTTTATTACCTACTCATAACTCTTTATAATCATATTATCGTAATCTTAAAAGATGTCCAAAAAATGAGATAATTTGGAAAATAATATAAATGTAACTCTTTAGATTGAAACATGATTTTATTTTATAAAATATACTACTAATAAGTGGTGGGGACTATTTACATTATATTTTGAAAAATATCATAGATAAACTCGTGTATCCTATATAAATTATTTTTATCCTTATCTTATTTTCAAACATGGAATCATATTTTATCTTTCATAACCATGTATATCAAAACAATAATCATTCAATGTTCAAAACAACTCTTTAGTGTCAAATACCTTCCCATATCATATAATAAAAAATAATATGATAAATACATATCATTTATTAGTATCCATTTGATATTTCTGTTTTCCATTTCATTCAAAAAATTAATAGCATCAACCTTTTCCACTTTATTTTAATGAAAATTACAAGATTAATTAATAATTTCCTTAATTTTGACCACCTCTATATTTATAATAATTATAAATTATACATTTTGTATCATATACACATAAAAATCTAATAATTTCTTTATATAACATTAATATCACATGTAGACTCTCTAAAAAATTTCTCAAACCACTTCAGGTATTCTACAATATTTCATCACTAAGTATAAACAAACCCATTCTTCATAACACCTAATAAAGGTTTATATAACATGGGCTTATTATTATACCATTGAATATTATTTTCTTAATATAATTAGATATGGGTTGGTCACCCATCCCATGCCTCACAAAATTATTAAAGAAAACAAGATGTGCAGTGTAGACAATAGGTGTAATGATCTTACACTGGTAAAAAGTGAAACAAAAAAGTACACATTCTTGCCAACATGTATAGTACATTGAATGTTGAACCAAGAATATTGATTTTAGTCATCACTTTATCTAGTGTGATCAACACTGATACATAAATTAATCTTCACATAAATGAACTCTTCATCATCAATTAAAATATATCTGATAAAAACAGAAAATATTGAGATAGATCATAAATATGATATCAAACACTTCTTCCACTATATCATCCCAGGTAGCCATAGAACTTTAGAAGATGAGGATCCATGCATAGATTAACAATACATAGTCAAGATAAAAACCAATGTGTCTGGAATAACAATTAAATAGTCTCCAAGGTGAATTTTTTCCATGGCATTTCAAATTTGAAATCAAGAAGATTGTAAAAAAAGATACTAGGAGCATAAAATAAACCGCATCATCAACAAAACCTCGTCCATCAGATTCTAATATCAATAAAGAATACCAGAACAAAAAATATAATTTTCCAACATATTAGTAGACAAAGCATCCAAAAAACACATGGAACAAGATACAGAAGAATTCCAGTAAGTCTAAGAAAACCAGAAGAGATATATGGAAGTTCATATAAATAAGGGTCCCCTGAACCTGCATGACCATAGAATTCCAAAACATCTTAGTGGAATCCATTATAGGTCAAGAATACTCTATTATTTCATCGAAACATCAACAAAATCATTTTAATAAACATATTCACATAACCCTCCACTAAGTCATGATAAGTTAAAAATAAATCTACAATGAAATCAAAAAACAAACTCAGATCACCAAAACAGATCTCATGTTAGGCTAAATATCATATGATCAAACAACTCACTATCCATAGAAACCCATAATTAAAAATAATTCTAGAAAAGATTTTGAATATATAAAAAATGATTCCCAAAGTATGTCTCCAACATTTAAGTCATTATTTTATTTATACTCCTCCATTATCCTAATAAACATATGTTTTCTACTTTCAAGGTAATAACCATGTTATACCACCATTAGTGATCTTATGGAATGTAATTGTATCTTTCTCATTCAAAAATGCATCAACTACTTCCTCCACTTCTTCATCAATAAAATAAGCATCTTTGTACATATGAGGATGTTTTCTATCATCACCCTCCTCATCTAAATCATGGGTTGAAATATAGTGATCAACCACTATTGGTATTATTGAGGGTTTAATTTTTTCCTTCCTAAAGGAATCTAATGATCTTATAACAATTTTAATTTCAAGGTTAGAATAGTCCCCACACTTCCACATTTTTCTAGGATTTGGTTTAATGAATCCATCATAATCGTCTATTGGTTGTTTCCCTTCTTCTCAATTGATTTTAAGTAGACTTACTCAATTTGATTAGGTTAATCATTGACCTCCCGTAAAGATTCACTAAAATAAGAGAGATCGCTTAGATCCTTATCTTTTGTATCATATGTTTTAATATGCTTCTCCAGATCCACCTCCATGGTGGGAGGGTCAATGATGGTACTTGTAGAAGTAATAAAATCATCAACAATACCTGATATCCTCTTAGAAATACAATAATGGCATGCATTTTGTAAATGATTATTTTTATATGACATTATCTCCTTATCCCCATCAGTATTTTTTCTCCAGTAGATTCCCTAACATCATAGGGGACAGAGAAAACTATGTGAATAACATTGATCCCATCTAGAAAAAAAAAATTATTTCCTTTCTCAACCAAAGTAACATTCATTACCTCAGGGTGTGCAGTCTTATAGTCTCATTCATTCAGAGCAGGTCCAAGGTTATGTCAAAATGATAATAGTTTGCTAGTTTTTAAAAAACCTCAGTATAAAAGAATCCCAAATAACCATTTTTAATCCGTATTTTAGAGGAAATATCCTAATAGATGTCAATTTCAACTCAAAATCTAGTAATTCAGGGTCTTGAGAGATTCCTTGTCACATAATCCAACTTCAATGGGTTTCCAACGAGAATGGAACTTGAAAATAGGGTAATTTGTTTAAACAAATGAAGCAGTAGACCATGGAAGCCGATCCAAATCAGAACTGTGGGAGACTCTGTACAGGGGTCAAAATCTGTGGCCTATTAAAGAACATTCATTGAAACCCCCCCCCCCAAAAAACCATAATCACCTCGTCCAATGTTTATAATAATAATCCACATAACAAAAGAAAAAACAATATTTGAAAATTTTACAAGGTCGATATAAAAACCTGAAAATCAATGTCTTTGACAGAATTTCTTAATAATTTCAATGATGGTTTGTGTTTAGAAAAATCCTTAGCCATCATAAATTTTAAATAAAATGCAGGAAGATTTATCTCATTTGTTAATATAGAAATCACTAGTTTTCTATAGTGATGAAAATATTGAGTCAATAAGGTTTCTTTATGAATTTTGCATTCCTCTATGTTTTGAAAATCACACACTCTATATTAAGGAAAATTTTATTTTTTCTAAGATTTATCTTGATAAGGAAAATTTTCCTTCCCCAAGGAAATTCTATCATTACCTATGTTTTCATTTTTCATTTTATTGTTTTTATAAATCTAACACTTTTTATTCCTAAAGGTTAAAATTTAGTTTCATATCTAAAACCCCAGAATCCTATAAATCATTGGATATAGATTATTCTATTTTCAGACTTTGAATTCTCTAAAAATAAAACTCTAAATTCTATGAAATTCAGACTCTAAGTTCTCTGAAAATAAGACTCCAAATTCTATAAAATTCAGACTCTGAATTCACTACAATTTGGACTCTGAATTCCTTAGAATTTAAAGTCTGAATTCCTCATAATTTCGACTCTGAATTCCTTAGAATTTAGACTCCGAATTCTATTTAATTCCTACCCCAAATTCCTCAAAATTCCGACTCTGAATTCCTAAGAATTCCAATTCTGAATTCATTAGAATTCAGATTCCAAAGTCTATAGAATTCAGGTTCTAAATTCTTTGGAAAAAAGAATCTGAATATCCATGATTTATAGTCTCCAAATTAATATTGGCTTAGACTCAAAACTTTTATTTTTTTTCAAGACTCCAAAAAAATAGACTCGATTAAGGAACCTTATTTTACTTACACTTGTTATAGTTAGGAAATGATGGTGTACATTCTATTTCCAACTAACTTTTGTTTGTGTGCCTTATGTACAGGTCCCTCCGAAATTCAAGGAAAATATGACCATTGGGGGAGGGAGCCAACCGTTGGATAAATGCCTATAAATAGGAGCTTATATGAATGATCTCATAATCTGTTGATCACTCTAGATATTTCATGCTGTTGAATTAATTTCTAGTGAGAGAGACTATCATGCTTTGTGTGTACTAAACACCTTGTCATGCTTGCTTCGTGCGACTCCAATTTTTGCAGTGTACAATCGAGGAATTCCAATGATAGAAAGAGAGAGGTGTCGACTACCTTAATGTTCAAGGACTTCTATGGAAAGAAAGACAGAGGTTCCAACTACCTTAATGTTCGAGGGATTGCGGAGATAGCAAGACAAATTTCAATATTCCTATCAATGGCTTTCCCTAGTGTGGGTAAGAAAGACTTTAATGAAAGTCTAAATCAAGGGACCTTTATCCAAGGTTGTTGGATACCCTACTATTTGCGTTAAAATATTTCATACTTGTTACTTGTTTTGTTTCAAGTTTATTTCAATTGTATTTTTGATAAAGTAAGAAAGTAGAACCTTCTTATACTTTCTTGATCTTTTTTTTACACTGATAAGAAAGATTCTATATGATTTAAGGTAGAATATTTACCTTGTAAACTTTCTGTATGTTTCATTTCCGGAACCATATTTCTAGAATCTAGCAAGTTTGTAGAACTAAAAGAGGTCTTGTGAATTTTCCTTATTTAACCTTGTTAAACAAAGTTATCCTTAATGTTAAAAATGAAAGTTTTTAATTTTACAATTCACCCCCCACCTTGTAATTGAGTATCTACATTCATATTTTGATCCTACAATTGGTATCAGAGAAGGTTTTTAAAATACTTATATTCACATTTAAGCTTTCTTTCTCATGTTTTCTAAATCATAAATATTTTCCTTCCATAGTATTTTTATCTTTGTTTACAAACTTATACTATTAACAAGTTTTTGTGGAAATATATTTTCTTTTAGATAGAAGGAATGAATATAGGTTCGATTGAAAATCTAAATCCTACAAGACCACCTATATTTGATGGAAATGATTATGAATATTGAAGAGATCATATGAAAAAAAAATATTAATACTGGAGTGGACAACTTTTTATGCTTACTGGAGATTATAAGATTCTTAATAAGGAAGTCAGAACATTTTCTAATCAAGAAAAGTCATAATACCAACTAAACTACAAGGTACGCAATACTTTGTTGTGTTCCATGACCATGAATATATATAGTCATATTTCTTCTTGTGAAGCTCCAAATTATATTTGGAAGAAATTTGGGGTTACTCATTTTGGTACATCCAATGTTATAGAAAATAGAAGAGCTATGCTTAGAACAGAATATCATGGATTTCTATTTCCTTATGAAGTACCGGTATGAAAGGTAAATCAATGGTTTATGACTATTGTTAATAGTTTACAATCAATGGGTGAAAACGGTTTAGATGATGAGGTGCTTATGGACAAGATTATCTATATCATGTCTAATGAGTGGGAATCTAAGATAATAGTTGTTTATGAGAATAGGAAATTATCTCAAATTACTCTTGATGGGATTTTGGAACTCTTCTTCAACATGGGACAAGAAGGAAAAGAGATGTTGAAATGAATAATAGGAATAATATAAATGGAAGTGCAAACTTTACTACTACTAAAGCCAAGACTTCTGAAAGGGTTACTAGATTCAAGTCTTAGAAAGTCACTGTTTTATCTGAATCTAGAGAGAAAGTGAACATTCTGAGAATGAGCTAGCTAATATTGCTCAAAGGATGAACAAGATAGTTGGAAAGAAAGACTTTCATTATAGGTTTAAGAAGAATGAAATAAAGGATAAGAAAGACTCAGAAGTCACATGTTAGGAATGAAAAAGAGTAGGGAATATAAGGCCATATTATCTTATTCTTAATAAAAAAGGATATAAAGGAAAATAATTATGATAGGAATAGAAATAAGTACTACAAAGATAATGCTAAGAAAGTTTTGAAATCTAATGACACATGGAATGCCAGTGGTAGAGATTCTTCTAATGAATCCTCATATTATGAATCTTCTGGTCAGAGGAATCTTGGTCTACTTTCCTAGCTACCTATTTAAAATAATTATCTAACGGCCAAGGTACACAATGTTGAATCCATAACTAATGTATCCTTAAATAAAAATTCTATTGATAAAAAATATTATGAATCTTCAGATGAAGAATCTTTTTCTAAAGAAGATAATACATTACCTACTTATGAAGAATTATCTAGGTATGCTAAACTTCTTGAGAATGAAAATTCTAAACTCCAGAAAAAACATGAAAAGGTAAATTCTTGAATTTTTATTCTTAATAAAGAATTATCAGATATTTATAAACATATTGATAAGAAAAATTATGATTTCAAAAGTATTTCAAAAAACCTTGAGGAAGTTAATTCTGAGAAGGATAAACTTTCCAAGGATCTTGAAAAATAAATTTCTAAGAAAAAAAATTTAGAGACTAACTCTAGTTCTAAAACTAATGTTTTTAAGGATAAAAACTTAGTTATTTGAATAATGTACTAAATATTTTCCTTGAGGAAGTGTTTTTAAAAAAATTCCTTAGGTAAGAAAAACATTGATAAGATTTATTACCAAATTCGACCTCTAAGGAATAATTCTATATTTGGTTATACTCATTCTAAACTGGTTTTTAGTAATAATTATTTTGTTCTTCAAAGTACCCCATTCTGCACTAAATGACAATGTGATGGGAATTGGGAAAAATTGTTCTTTAAATAAAACTCAGTCTTTAGGTTTTCATAAAGTATATTTTTCTGAGAAAATGTGGATACCTAAAATTTTTCTCTCTTAAGTTTCTCGATCTAAGAAAGTTTGGGTTCTGAAAGCCTAACACTCTTATTTTCAAAAAAAATAAAGATAGTACCAACAGCAGTACATGGAACTTGGGTAGTGGATGTTCATGGAACATGACTGGTAACAAAAACTTCTTTGGAAATATTATCAAAACGAAAGGAGGAGAAGTAACTTTCGGAGATAATACAAAGGGAGAAATTATTGGTATAGGTAACATTGTTCTTATGGGAAAAACTTTGATTTAAAATCTTTTATTTTTTTTAAAGGTCTTAAGCACAACCTTATTAGCATAATTCAATTCTGTGATGAAAGTTACCTTGTGAATTTTAGGAATGATAAGTGCTTAGTACAAAATTCCAAGGAAGAGTTTATTCATTATTCCCAGAGGCAAGAGAATGTGCACACACTAAACTTAGAAGATCTTAGGATCCTAGACCAACCTTGCCTTAGTGTAATAGAAGACCAATCTTGGTTATGTCATAGAATGTTAGGACACTGTAACCTTAGGAACTTATGTAAACTCTCTATGAAATGACTTTTTAAGGATCTACTGGATCTTAGATATGATTCTTCAATGGTTTGTGATCCTTGTCAATATGGAAAGAAACATAAATCAAGCATCAAATCAATTGGTGAAGTCTCAACTTCTAATGAATTACAGTTGGTGCATAAAAATATTTTCAGACCAACAAAAACTGGAAGCATTGAAGGAAAATATTCTGTTTTGGTCCTAGTTAATGATTACACTATATTTACGTGGGTCAATTTTATAGAAGAGAAATCTGAAGTGTTTTCTTATTTCAAGATTTTTAGAGCCTAAGTTAAAAATTAGAAAAACCTTCCATTGATAACTATTCATTGTGATCATAGAGGAGAATTTCAAAACTCTGATTTTGAAACTTTTTGTTATAGAAAAGGCATTACTCATAACTTCTCAGCACCAAGAACCCCTTTAAAAAATGGTTTTGTTGAAAGAAGAAATTGAATTATTCAAGAGATAACAATAACCAAGTTGAGTGAATTTTCAGTATGCAAACATTTTTTAGATAAAGCTATAAGTACTACTTGTTATACTATAAATTGAGTTTTTCTTAGACCTTTTCTTAATAAAACACCCTATGAGTTATGGAATGGTAGAAAACCTAGACTATCCTGCTTCAAGGTATTTGGATGCAAAGTATACATTCTAAACACTAAAGATAATTTACATAAATTTGAACCCAAAACTGATGAAGGAATTTTCTTAGGGTACTCTACAACTTCTAAGGCTTGTTGAGTTTTTAATAAAAATACTTGTTCTGTTTAAGAAACAGTACATGTTAAATTTGATGAAACTAATCCTATTTTTTTTAAACACCCTCAACCTACATCTATGGATTTTTTTTCCAAAATTGATTATCAACCCATGAAAGAAGATCCTTCTGATAAGAAAAATGTTCAAGAAAGTGTTTTTGAGACATTTACCCAAGAAGACTTCCTACCATATATTGATGAACAGGATTTAAAAAACTTAATTCAGTTGTTTCTTAAGAATCATCTCAATGATAGTATCATTGGTGATGTCAATCAATCCGTAAGGACTAGAAGTTCATTAATAAATGAAGTAAAACATCTAGCATTCCTTTCTCAATTAGAACTGAAAATCACTGATGAGGCTTTAGGTGATGATGATTTGATAAAAGCCATGAAAGATGAGCTAAAAGAATTTGAAAGAAATAAAATCTGGACCTTGATTAGAAGACCTGCGTAAACATCTTTTACTTGATTAAAATGGGCCTTTAGAAACAAGTGTGATGAAAATGGAATATTAGTAAGAAATAAAACTATATTAGTTTATAAAGGCTATAATAAGTAAGAAGGAATAAACTATGAAGAAACCTATTCTCTAGTATCTAGACTTGAATCTATATGTATTCTACTTTCCTTTATAGCATTCTTTAACTTTAAAATTTTTCAAATGGTTGTTAAATGTGCTTTCCTTAGTGGATACGTTCAAGAGGAAGTTTTTGTTTGACAAACTCTTTGTTTGGAAGATACAAAACATCTTGAACATGTTTTCAAACTTACCAAATATTTGTATAGACTTAAACAAGACCCTAGAGCCTGGTATGATAGAGTTATAGGATTTTTGTAACAAAAAAATTACATTAATTGAAATTTTGATCCAACCCTATTTATAAAGAAAGATAAGAAAAAAAAATTATTGTTCAAATATATGTTGATGACATTATATTTGGTTCAACCTAGAAATCTTTAACCGATTCATTCGTGAATCTAATAAAATATGAGTTTAAAATGAGTATGATGGGTGAGTTAACATTTTTCCTTGGTATTCAAATTTCTAAAAAACAAGAAGGAATTTATATATCCCAACATAAGTATATTAAAGATATTCTTAAAAAGTATGGATATGAAAACACCAAGAGTATAAGTACTCCCATTGGTACCTCAAATTTATATGATCTTGATGAAGCTCGGAAACTAATAGACCAAACATCATTTAGAAGTATGATAGGAAGTTTAAAATACTTGATAAGTAGTCATCCAGGCAAAATTTTTTCAGTATTCTTATGTGAAAAGTATCAATCTAATCCTAAGTAATCTCATTTAAAGGCATTAAATTATTTTTTCTCTACTTAAATGGAACCACTTATTTATGAATCTTTTATATTTCTAGAAATTAGTTGGTTGTAAATTTTTTTTCAGATGCTGACTTTGGTGGATGTGGAATGGATATAAAAAGTACTTCTGTAATGTTCCATTTCATAAGAGATTCATTAGTTTCTTTGTCTTGAAAAAAGAAACACTCAGAAGCACTTTCCACTGTAGAAGTTGAATATGTAGCAGCTGAAAGTTGTTATGCTCAAGTATTATGGATACAACACACACTCACAGACTATGGTTTGAGTTTTACCAAGACACAAATATTTTGTGATAATACTAGTTCCATTACCCTAAGTAAAACCATTGCACATCACTCTCATGCAAAACACATAGATATCAGGCATCAATTTCTTAGGGACCACACACAAAAAGGAGATATCATTCTTCAATTTACCAGAACACAAGATCAACATGCTGATATTTTCACAAAATATTCACCCTCTGATAGATATGAATACATTAAGAAAAATTAAGAATGATAACTATAAGGTAATATTCCATATTAAATTCTTGTTTAAATCTATCTCCTTACAGTAAGAAACTCATTTTCATAGGGGGAGTACATTTTCTTGGTAGTCAAAATTTATTCGTAGTCAATATTTTCGTAATAAAAATTTTTGTAATCAAAGTTTCTGTAATCAAATTTCTCTTTAAATTTTTCCGAAATATAAAGTTCTTCAAGAAGAATCGTCCTCATTATGAATACTCTTCTTATAAATCTGAAAGGTATGTTTTATTTCATAAATTTTTGTAATCATATTTTTACATGTTGGTATTTTTATCTTCCTTAAGAAACTTTTTCAAATACACTTTTTCTTAAATCCATATGTTTATCTTAAAAACCTCAAAATATTGGAACCTAAAAAACTCCTTCTTCGACTATCATCTTAACCATAAGATATATGCAAGATTATTTCAACCATTGGATCAATCATGTAAGTTGAATCATCGCCAAAAATGGCTATATAAGGAACCCCTGATGTTTGTCCCACATAGATTTTCAATCCTGGGAAAGTTGAAGCTCTTCCCCTATATATAAAGTCGTTCCAAATCATCAAATTTTCTTTAGTTCTGAATGTCTTTAGAAGCCACTCCTCATAAACATATGTCTTATGTTTCAATGCCTGTGGATAAACTTGTCGAACTTGAGGAATATTTCAAATCTTTTCTCATTGTTTATGAGGATCACAAAAGATCATGCAAGAAGATTACAAGTTGGTCAATAAATATAGTCGAAGAGCTTAGAGTCTTTGGTGAATTTCAAGATAATGTGAAAGATAATTTTGAAATCTAAGATGGAAAGGTTAATGATATTACTAAGAGTTTTGAGGAAATGATGACTCTCAAATAAATAACTCAGAAGCAATAAGTCAAGGCCTTGAATGGAAAGCTTAATTCAGTGGCTCTGAATTGGAAGATAGAAAGGGATATCAGAATTTAGTTTGAAGAAAATATTATTAAGCAAGAAGAAGTCTTGAAGGCTCGGGAAAAATGTCGTAAAGCTCAGGAAGAAAAAATTAAAGCCTTAGAGAAGAAAATCAAAGATCGGGATAAAATTTTGAAGTGTTTTGAAGAAGTTCTCAAGGATCTTAAGAATCTGAAAACTATTGTGAATAAGTTTATGCCGAAATAGAAATAAGGATAATTCTCCCAAATTTGTTCTTTTGTTGTATTTTCTTCTATGTACAAATTCTTTCAATCTTAATCGAACTTTGGGTTTTCTTCATATATTTCGTTGTTTAGTATTAATTTTTTAGGTATCATTTTTTCCATTCTCTTTATTCCTTTTTAAAAAACACAAAGGGGGAGAAAATAATGATAAAATATAATTCTATGTAGAGAAGATATTTCCCTAAATTAGGGGGCGTCCATATAAGGGGAAGTTCTTATCAAAGAAGATTTTTGTATGAAATAAAATGTAAAATCTCATTTAAGAAATCAAGAATATGATCCTTAGGGATTTCAAAACCTAATGGGGAGTTAGTCGTATTCACTATAATTCATATGTAAAGGGAGATAAGTTTTCTTTTATGTTCATAAAGAAAAACTATGAGTCCTTATATTTTTTTTCATAAGGATTTTTGTGTTATCCAAAAATTGGGATATTGTTTAGTCAATAAGGTTTCCTAATAAATTTTCCATTACTCTATGTTTTTAAAATCACAGACATCCTACATTAAGGAAATTTTTATTTTCCCCATGATTTATCTTTAAAAAAAATTCCTTCCCCAAGTAAATTATATCATTACCTATGTTTCAATTTTTAATTTTATTGTTTTTCTAAATCTAACTCTTATTATTCCTAAATTTTAAAATTCAGTTTCATATCTGAAACCTCAGAATACTATAAATCCTTGGTTAGAGAGTATTCTATTTTCAGACTCTGAATTCTCTGAAAATTAGACTCCAAATTTACAGAAAATCCGACTCTGAATTCTCTAAAAACCAGACTCCCAATTCTCTGAAAATCAGACTCCCAATTCTCTAAAATTCAGACTTGGAATTCCTCAGAATTCCAACTCCGAATTCCTAAGAATTCAGACTCCGAATTCATCAAAATTTGGACTCCTAATTCCTAAGAATTAAGATTCCAAATTCAATATAATTCAGATTCCTAATTCTATAAAATTCAGTTTCGGAATTCTTTGGAAAATATAATCTGAATATCCACGATTTATAGTCTCTAAATTATTATTTTCTTAGACTCAAAAACTTTTATTTCTTCCTAGACTCTGAAAAATAGACTTGTTTAATCAACCTTATTTTACTTACACTTGTTATAGTTATTAAATGGTGTCATACATTTTGTTTGTAACTAATCATTGTTTGAGTGACACGTGTACAGGTCCCTCTGAAATTCAAGAAAAAATATGACCATTGGAAGAGGGAATCAACCATTGGATAAATGACTATAATTAGGAGCTCTTTTGAATGAGCTCACTATTTGTTGATCGCTCAAGAGATTGCATGCAGCTGAAGTGATTTCTAGTGATAGAGACTCACATGCCTTGTGTGTACTGAAGACCTTGTTCATCTTGCTTCATGCGACTCAGATTATTGCTATGTACAATCGGGGACCTATGGGGATAGGAAGACAAAGGTGCTGACTAAGTTAAAGTTTCAGGACTTATGTGGATAGGATGATAGAGGTGCTGACTACCTTGACGTTCAAGGGCTTGTGGGGATAGTAAGACAGATTCTAATATTCCTATCGAGGGCTTACCCTGGTGTGTCTAAGACAAACTTTCATGAAAGTATAAATCAATGGATCTTTATCCAAGGTTGTTGGATACCCTGCTCTTTAGGTTATAATATTTCATACTTTTTACTTGTTTTGTTTCAAGTTTATTTTTGTTGCATGTTTGATAAAGGAAGAAAGTATAACCTACTTTTACTGTCTTGTTCTTTTGTTTACATTGATAAGAAAGATTCTATATGCTTTAAGGTAGAATCTTTACCTTGTAAACATTCAAGGAGTTACAATGCAGAAACCATATTTCCAGAATCTAGTAAGTGTGTACAACTAAAAGAGATCTTGTGAATTTACCTTGTTTAACCTTGTTGAACATAGTTTTCCATAAGGTTTAAAATGAAAGTTTTTTAACCTAAAATTCGACCCCCCCCCCCCCTCTCTATTGTAATTGAGCATATACATTCATATTTATATCCTATAGAAATTTTTTTGGTTTAACATAAAGGTTAGGGACCATGACAACATTTGGACAGGGCTCGGTAATCTCATAAGTTCATCCAGCAACCAAATTAGCTAAGGATCACAAAACTAGGATTGGGTTTTTTTCTTGTTCTCTCCATATCAGTTTCATAATCCCTAGAATTAAATTATTATTTATCTAATATAGAATCATATTCTTCCATATTATACTTTTTTCTACCTTCAATATCAATACAACACTAGAACCATAAAATTTTCTCTTGGTTTAGTTATCATCAACACAATGAAGGGATTAGGTGAAAATTTAGTGAACTTACTCATTTTATCAAAATGATTTCAATATTTATTATAGAATCAAGTCCACTGTTAGATCGAACCATAATGGTGAACCCATCCTCTCTAATGCATTGGAATACTCATTTACATTGAATAAGCTATCATTGAATAAAGTTCCTTCAATCATCTAGAATTTAAAAAATCTATAAATCTTCAATTTATTTCTTTTATTCTTATCATAATAATATATATACACCTGTTGAATAACATTAACATTTGGATAATCTATAAGGGTTTTCTATAAGACATATAATTTTTGATCCATTCTGAAATTTATATAAATTTCAATAAAATTTATTTTAGTAAAATTTTATTGAACCATAATAGATCATAAATTCAATTTCAGTGATTTTGATGTCATTTTAGATATGATATAATTTTTTATCACATGAGTATCATGTTTTATAATCATTAAATATGGAAATTTATTAAATTTTGTCCAATTAAAATAATTACCCCTTATAATTTACATCATATACATTAGTGGGATAAGATCTATATTTTACCAACTAATGAGTTTTATTTAGTGTTTCTCTTGTAATTTTTTATTTAGATGGGATGTCATACTAATCATATCATATTTGACTCTTATAATTATATGGAAAACTCTTTACTCAAGTCTATTGTATGAATTATCCGAGTTATATTCCTTTGGTGCCCTAACTCTTAGGGTTTATCAATTAATTTTAAACCAAATATTTCATTAGGATTTTTTACCTAACTCTTAGGGTTATCCATTTCCACCATAACTTACCGAAGACAATCCATGATCACCCTACTTTGGACTAAACATAATCAGTTGTATTATTGATTTCATAACAAGTGTTTTCTTTATAATTAATCTGAAAAAAAAATTAATAGAATTTAATTTTTCACCATAATATGTCATGTATTACAATATTGTATTCATACTTTTAAAAATATGGTTTATAATATCCCAAAACATCAAAATTATTAATTTTTTAAAACATATTAATATATAAATCTATACACAACCCATGATTTATATTACATAAAAAATATCAAATAATTATAGTGACACATATTTAAATAAATCAATTACATAAGGTAGATAAAATAATTTCATGTAAAGTTTTAAAATCACAACATAACAAAATCCCTTAAAGAACATACTAGGTGGGTCAGATGATGAAGCCTCGTTTTTATAAATACATCCTAAGTCTCTAGGTTAGATAGAAAAATGAATCTGAGTCTCACTATCCATATATCACTACTCAATAGAGACCTCAATTCTAAGATAATATTAGAACCTAATATGTATAAATCATAACCAAGATTTACTTTCATGTTCATAACCCACAAAAAATGTGTTCATTATTAAACATATTTATATATAATGTTTTATTTAGAATGATAATCCTTAAATGAATTGTATGACATTTCTAAGAGGTATTTTAAAACCTCAAACTAAATCAAACATCCATTTATAATATAACACTTATATTCATGAAGAAAATCATCTATTAAACTAAATAAATGGATAATTAATGAATATAGACAAGAGACAATCATTTATGAAAATGCAATTACTAAACAATTATAAACACTTTTTATTTTAGGCATGATTTTTGTATAGTCCATAATATATAAATATGAACACTTTTTATTCTTATAAAAATATGAATATTTCATATTACGTCATTTATATTCCTTTTAATATGAACATATTCATATTTAAAAATATATGATATATTATGGAAAAAACTATATTCTAATATACATTTCTCATTTCATGTAAATGATTTACAGAAAATAGATATCATATATTTCTATTTAAATAAACATTTGATCAAATCAACCAAAACTCATTTTGGTAAGGTTTAAATAAGTATCCACATAATTTAACCAATATGAAAATTTTATATTAAAATTTATGAAAATATAATAAATAAATAAATAATTCATTATATTTTTAATTATTTTATAATTTATAGATACTTTTTTAAATGATCGACCATGTTAAAATACATTAAACCTAGATAATGACTATACTAACGTTTTTGGTATGACTTAAATATCCCTTTCAATTTGGCATAGGATTATAGGGTTTGTTCCTACACGAATGAAGGTTTTTAATAATTAAAAAATATATTAAAAAAAATGACCATTTTCAGAAACACTGAAATGTGGTTTTATCAGGTGAGAACTTGTTCGATGATGAACCACACCCATTTATTTAGGTGTAATATTGTTCAATAAAAATATTTTTAAAAATGGTTTCATTACTACAAAAAACCGTTTTGGTTTAGAAAATACATGCATATGTTATAGAAATATCATTTATATACTAATCGCAATAATTTTTATAGAAATATAGGTCATAATAATATAATTTTATGAATCTATATATTTCCTAAAACTTTTCCACACTTGTTTTCACAAACCATGACACTGTTTTATAAAATTTACAAAACTACATTCGTTTTTTTACATAAACCATTTCATAGTTTTGAAATCATTAAGAACTATTATGTTTTTATCAAAACATGGAGTGGTTCAAGAAAAATCCATTTCCAAATTTCTTAATCAAATTTTAAATATATCCAAATGACATGGAAGTGGTTGGGATAGATATAAAGGGTTTTGGAGGAGCCAACACTTGATTAAACATAGTGAAAAACATAAAACAAAACCAGTTTTACTTAATATATTTACATTCATATTATACAAAATAAAATAAAGAAATCATGTATACATTTTCTCTGTTGATCTATTTTTACCAATATTATTTACTAGAGATTGATAAGGTGTTGAACCCTCTTGGGGCTGATATTGTATTTACTTTCAATAACTTATTTAAGTATTATTATTGATGTGATTTTTTTTATGTAAAAAAGTTATATTGGAATCTAAAAATAATTATTTTATTAGTATTAAAGAGTTGTTTATAAGAGGGGTTTGAAGAGTCGACTGGATACGTGAAGATTCCATCCATCAAGCAACAATATGAAGCTATTATAAAGAGGAAATGATGTCTTATTGGATAATGATTATCAAATTTTTTATATTATTTATAGTGTTTGAGTATTCCTTCCTCAGTTCAAATTAAGTATTGAGTTTATTATTATTGAAATATGGACATTCCATATTTGAGAATGTATATTGGAAAAAAATGATCATAACATACACAAAATCATTGATATGCATATACATCAAATGGAATTTTTAAAGATGAATATCCTCTACATGTACATGATTATTGTTTTTGTATTCATAAACTAGGTGGCATGTAACCATCATTCATTTTGTATATACATGAAATGAACTTGAGTAACCATAATTTGTTGTCAGTGTAACCACCATTTTTTAAGCAGTGTAAGCAATATTTGTATAGACATAAATCTTTATAAGGATAATTTTTAATCTTCATATACAATAATTAGCATGTATACACATGATTGTTTATCTAGATACATATCATACTTACAAAATATGTGTAAATTTTGGGAATGGAAAAGACAACATAATTAAATGAAAGTTAGGAATAATCATAATAAATATTCTAAATAAACAGATAAATAAATTATATTATTCTTGTGATTATTTCATCAGGGATCAAGCATCGTTATCATACACTTGATCATGATGTAGTCTAGTATCAAATGGTTATACCAACTAAGAATAATTTTAATGTTTATATGTGGTTAGAATCTTCAAAATGCACTACCGTGTCACAAAACCACATGATGTCTTGTGTGTGTGGAGATATCCAAAATATTCAAATGAAAAAGATTTTTTTGGAATAATATGACCTTGATAATTCAAATATTATTCAAAGTAATGAATCCATGATATTTAGGATATTTTAATGAAGGATTTGTCTTAGTCTTTAATGAGTTTAAATGTGATGATATGTGCCATCAAAAATCATGGAGTTTTTCTGGAAATAATATTAATATGATATTCAATAAATATTTAGGAATAAATAAATATGGGAAAGTGGTGAGACAATTTTACAAAAGGAGAACCAATGAGATTTTGTATCAATGAAAGAAAAATTAGTATAGCCAAAGGGTGATAGTTGTGCTAAGAAGATGAATATTATCAATATCTATGGATTTTATGTAAATGATCATTCATTATTCAATGGAAATTATTTATAAAACGGAATTTGAGACTATTTTAATGAAATATTATAACTATTTTAATACATCCATTGTAATGAGTCCAAGGTCAAACCTTTTCTAGAGTTCATTTGGATAATGCGAAGGGAGTAGTGTATGGGGGATAATAACAATGACATGTTAGGTATGCAGTCATCCTTACAAGAGGAAAACTTCATTAAAAAATGTGTTATGTCTATATAATTTCTATATTAGTTATTATCTTGAGAAAATTATGTTGAAAAATAATGAGAGTGTAATGTTTTTTCAAAATTATATACACATTGATTCACCCTCCCCCCCCCCTCTAAGTCTCTATCATCCTCCATGTGATCCAAAATTGGAATCAAATAAAGCTTTATTCTCTTTTGTTTCTCTGAAGTACTTAATATGGATCATCAAAAAAACATAAAAGGAATCCCAATGTTTTATGGAAAGCAGTTCCATTCATGGAAATAGATAATATTACATTATATTCTTCTCCCTAGCTCAATTTTCTTGATTCATTTTAATATAGACTCATTATTATAGATAAATCCCATTTATGTTCATTGGTTGAAAATTTGAGCATTGAAAATTATTAGAATTCTTAAAATCCATTATTTTATTATTTTAAAGAAAATTTTTTAAAAACGGTTATGGGATAAAGAACTACTAAGGATATTTGTAATAAGTTGCATTAAATTTATAATGGAAACAACAAGGTAAAATATTCAAATATATTAAATAGTAAAAAAATAGTTTCAAGATGTTATTTTATAGGAGGATAAAATAATTGATGAGTTCTTTACAAAGTTTAATCTAATTTTCAAAAAAATAGAGGGCTTAGAGAACCTCTTAATGACTCTACTATAGTAAAAAAATTAAGATAATCCTTATAGACAAATTTTATTCCATGATATTAGCTATATAGAATAGAGAGATTAATGAGGTTACCATTAATAAATTCCACAATACTATAATTAATTATTAATTGATAGCATTATCTACTATTAAAAGAAAACATAATTAGGTAACTGAAATGGATTTCAACGAATTCAAAGGTATAAATATTGAAGAGAAGTAGGACTACTCTTCTAAATAAGAAAATATGGACGATTAAGGTGAAACTTGTTCTCTTATGTCAATAAACATCACAAGATTAGGAATAGGTAAGTATAGAGGTTAAATTCATTTCAAATTTTTTAATAGTGAGAAGGATGGACATTTCTCTTCCATATATCAATTTAAAATTAGAGGAGAACATGATAATGAAGATGTTACTATGAAGACAACCAAAAGGAGATATCCTTCAAATAATTAGTCAAAATGAGAAAATAATTTCTTACCAATTCTCTATGGAAAGAAATTCATATCAATATAACAATGTGTATTTGATAGTGAATAAATTGGGGATTATGATGATGAGGAAGACCCTATAGGTATCTCTCAATGAGTGATAAATGAAAAAATAATAATAATAAGTGAACCAATTAGAAGATGAGTCATAATAAAACATTGAGTATGCTATATAGGAGGATATACTGCTAATGAATATACTAGCAAATGGAAATACAAACAATCTAAAAAGAAATGGGATGGTTAAAATAAGACACCACTCTATTAGAAATAGGTTGATATAATTAAATTCAAATACGTGTTTAAAAATGAAATGTTAACAAAGAGATTTATATGCTGAATATTGATATTTCTAAAGAGGGAAAAATAATTGAACATATGGCTTTCACTCTTATCCTTAGGGATTAGAAAGTAGGTAATCTAAGAAGAAAATTTTTATAAATTTAAAAGTTAACGAGGACAATAAATTAAATAGATAAAGGTTCATTAAAGAGAAAAGTGAATGTTCTAAGTAACCATCTACAAGTAGCTATTCTAAACAAGATAAAATACATGAATGGGGAAAGTATATAGAGGTTCTATTACGAAAGAAAATAAATCATACCATGGAGTTAAATGATGGATTGGAATATGGAACAGTTTATATTTTTAAAGGAAAGTGAAAATATTCTCAAATTTTGAATGAAAAAGATTCATAATATGGGTCTACATTAGTAAAAAAAATTAAATAATTATCTCAAAAGGGGGATCTATAGGGTTTACACATTTAAGGGTTGAAACTAGAATAACACATAAACCCATTTAGAAGAAAAACATTTATTATAATAGAATATTTCATGTATTATTATGGTCTTTTAGTTTTTTTACACAAGTATTATAAAAATTGGTAAAATATTTCCCTACCTGGATATACAAGAGGTAATGAATCCATAAGATACAATAATGAAAAATGAGAACTAGGTAGGGACTTCAGAAGCATGAGAAGAATGTTGAATTAAAAAACGTTTTAAAGTATATAAGAGGTGTTTAGAATATGTGATCAAGAATGGAACACCTTTTATTTATTTATTTATTTTATCATGGTTTAGTTGAATATATGTTAGAGGTTTAGATGTAATCATAATCAAATCTAGTTAAGGAAACAAGAAATGGTGGTTAATGTGGAATTTAAATCTTACAATTATAAAAATACATGGATCTTGCATTGTTTCTTCTCATCTCATATTGCATTTTATTCTTATAACCTTAAATTTATTTAGAAATATAAAGTAAGAGTTATGGAATTTGGTAATGATAGGTCTCTAAAGATTAAAGGTAATAGGATGGTAAACCTTAGTAGAAATCAAATCATTCAAGATAGTGTGTTTTTTTTTTGTTAGATTATATCACAGTTAGTTGAGTGATTCATAACTATATGATGCTGAAAATGATGTTATTTTCAAGAAAAATATGTGCATAGTCAAAATAATAAAATATAGGCCTATTATAACAAGGTTTTTTAGAACCCCAGGGATTTTTTTTCAACTGGGGGAGAAATTGTTGGTTTTTACTTTAAGTATAAAATTATAAGATCAGTTATGTCATAGAAGGATTGGCCATTATAGGAAAAATAATTTCCTATAAATTGATAAAATAAGAAGTTGTAAATGAATATGCCCATTTTGAAGGATGATATTATTACTATTTTTAAAATTTTCACAAATATAAAAATAGTGAACAATAATATATAAGGGAGTTGAAATTAAAACATTGAATCCTCTTGAACTAATTCTCTCTTATGAATAATGTCTTATGAATAAAAATTTAACCAATGGGGAAATATATTCCATCAAATTCATATATGACATAGTAATAATTACTAGTATCAAGTTCATGACACACAAATTAAAATACTTGAACTATTTATATAGTTTCAGGAGACTTGTAGAGAATAAAACATTCTTGTACATGGAAAGATTCAAATCATATAATGGAAGTGAATATGTCAACTAATGGTTCACTGAATATCTTGTAAAACATAGAATCAGACAATAATTTTGTGCTATATATACTCCTCAACAAAATAGAGTGTATGAAAGGAATAATATAAGTCCAGTCGACCTATCTAAAAGTAAGCTAGTAGATTATAAAACCACATGTTATTACTAGTTACAGGACACCACAACTTTTGGAATAATTTATAATCAATGTATCATAAGGCCAAACTAAAAAATAGCTCCCGAGGAGATATGGTTCAAAATAAATAAAAATATTAAACATTTTAGGGAATTTGAGTGTACATCCAAAATCAAGAAGAATAGAAAAGTGGTGTAAAGTTTTATGTAAAAGATAATGTTGGAATTTTCCTTGGTTACATATGAAATGATAAATACTATAAATGTTATAATACTAAATATAAAATGATTATTGATGTTGATGATTTTATAGTATTTTAAAATGAATAAGGAATTTAGAATACTATCATTTACAATTATGAATTTGGTTTTTGAAATCCTGACCCTATAGAAGAAAATGTAGAAAATACACTACTTTAGAATGAAGATGTATATTTTTTATTCTTAATTGATGAAGATGAAGGCCTGAGGAATAAAAGAGTTAATTCAAGGATGAGAGAAAATTTTGATGTTGATAATACTATTAAGGATCAGAATAAAGGTTTTAAAACAAAAAGGAATATTATGGAAATTTTTCATACTAGTCTGCTATCAATAGTTAAACCTCATATAATTGAAGAGGAATTTTAACGTAAGTAGTGGGTTCAAGATATGAATGAATAACTTCACCCGATTCAAAGGAATGAAACGTGGTAACTTGTTCAAAGACCCAAAAAAAGAAATTTATTTATAGAAAAATAGGTCTTAATAAATAAAGTGGATGACAATAGTGAAGTGGATATAAAAAATCTTGGATGTGGTGCAAGGGATACTGAAAAATTGAAGGGATTGGATTTTATTAAACCATTAATCTATTCGATATACTTGACTTTATCATATTATTACTATCCTTGGAAGTGAAGATAAGATTTAAAATATTTCAAATTGTTTTTAAGCCATCTTTTTTAGTGGTGATATTGACGAGGAAGTGTACATAGAACATCCTAAGGGATTTATGCATAATTATGATTTTAGAAAGGTGTAAAAGTTGAAAAATTAACCTTATGGATTAAAATAGGATATAAGGGAATGGTATGTTATTATATATAAATATATAAATATCATGAAGTTCAAGAAATGAAAATTGTACTATAACTTGTATGTGAATAAAACCATCACCACAATACTCTTTGTGATTGTGTATATTGTTGATATAATGTTTTCTAGAAATGAAGAAAGCATGTGTTTGGAGTTATCAAGTCACCTGAAAGAAAGGTTTGTGTTATCAAATCCTAGAAAAATGAAATTATTCATGGTTTTATAGGATACCCAAGTATATGAATACATATTTATTTGAAACTAAAAAAATTCTAGAGGGATTTTATAGTATTATTATATTCCAGAATCCATTGGTGGGTCCACACCAATTCAGGTGGGCATAAAACTGAGTAAGGAAGATAATAGAGAAGCAGATAATGAGATTCATTTTATAATATTTATTAGAAGTTATATATACTTGATATCCACCAGACTAGATATTGTATATGTCTCCTCTCTTTGTGATAAGATTCAATAAAATCCTAAGGAAATACATATGTTGGAAGAAAATATGGTCTTGATATATATCTCAAATACTTACCATTTTGGGATGAAGTACAAAAAAAGGTGACCTAATCCATGTGGATTTACGAATGTTGATTGAGTTGGAGTTGTAGATGATTGGAGTTCCATGTCTGGTGGAGTATTTTTTTTTAATAATCTACATTTCATTTGATTTAAAACATGAAAAAAACAATCACTATGAGCTCAAAAAATACATGTTTTTTGGATACTGTCCATATGGCTACACTGATTATGTGGATGAAGACATATTTTCACGAATTAAGTTTTTAGGTTGAGTATCCTCTAGTTTTATATTGTGGAAATAAAATTTTTAACAATATATAAAAAATGTTCTCCTTTTAAGGCCTGAAAATTGTTATCAAGTATCATTTACTAAAAAATAGGTGGTTTATGATTTGTTGAAAATAGAGTTTGATTCTTCCTAGGATTATTTGGATGATATTCTTACAAAACCCCTCACAACTGAAGAATTTTTTAAGCTGAGGCTAAAAATGGTAATATAGTAAACTCCCTCCCATTAAGGTGTGTAAATTCTTAAGTTCTCTTTTATTTTTATCTATGTTTATCTATAAGGAGTTTATATTTGTTGGGTAGAAATTTTTCCTTCTTTTATGTGAGCTATTTTTATGTTTGAATTAGGTTATGATGAAAATAATATTATATAATCAGTTTTAGGTTATTATCCCAAATGGGAAAGAATAATCAAAGGTTTAAGGTGAGGGTTTTAAGGATTGAATTGATAATTTATTTAATTAATACTATTTTCTATAAAGAGTTAACTTATGTAAACTATGAGATTATTTTTCCATGATTCTTTTCTTTGAATATTTTTTATTTTTTCCTTATTCATTATTCACTTTGGTTTTATTTGCAATAATGGGTAGAGAAATGTCCATGAGTTGTATTAAATTTTGTCAAAAATAAATCCAAATGGTAATATTGTTAAAACCTCTACATGATGATGTTGTATTTGTTTTTAAGACAATTTTTATCTATAAATATTCATGTGTTAATCTACAAGAGAAATTGGGGTTCTATTAGAATTTCAAAACCAATGAATTCTATGGTGTGTATATGAGTTTTTGAGTTTAAATAACCATTTTATAAAGGGATATTTAATATTTGGTAATATATAATAATATTTCATTAATTAACCCCCAATATGAAGCTATTAGAAATAGGTAAGGAAGAATTATTGTATGATTAATCTAATATGTTTTGAGATGAGCTAAGGTGTATGTGGAATACTTTTGAAGGCTAGATAAAGTGTTGCGTTTAGTTGAACTAAAATATGAACATTCCATATTTTTTTATGGAAAATTGTAATGGAATGAGAATTGATTACATATTATCTCTAAGATGTGCATACATAATCTAGACTTTTTATGGATAAATTTCCACTAATAAAAAATAATTATTTCTATATATCCATTGTTTGGGAACTTTTTAATAATAATTCATTCCACATACACATGCAATACACTTTCATAACTATCATTTTCTATCATTGTATACATCATTTTTGGACAGTTTAAGAATCATCTTCTTAGGAATCAATCTTTATAATAATTATTTGTAATATACATCTATGTCATTTATCGTATGTATAAATTAATTATGATATGTATATACATCATACATAGCCAAATTATGAGAATTTTTCACACTAAAAGAACTTAGAAATTCAATGAACAATGTGGAATGTTTAGAATAAATATTCTGAATAAAAAGGAAAAATAAAATAGATTATTCTTATGCTTAATTATTCATGGATTGAACATCATGATCAAACACATGATCATAATTTAGGATGAGATCAAATTTGAATACCATCCAAGAAGAATTAAAATGTTGGGATGAGGTTCTACACCACAAGTTACAGTACCATATCACAAAACCACATGAATCTATTCACACATAAATAAATTCAAGAGTGTTAAATTCTATAGATTTTTTGGGAATAATGAGAGTATAGTAATTTAAAAAAAAGTGATAAGAAAGGAATCCTACATATTAAGGATATTTTAATGGAGTATTTGACTCGGTCTGGAATGAATTTTAATGAGATCATCCATCCCACCAAAAATACTAGTGTTTTTAAATTAATTCTATTTAAATAATATTCACATGATATTTGAAAAATATTGAAGGTATAAATAAATAATATATAATTGTGAGATAATTTGAAAAAATTTGAATCGATGTGTCATTTTATCAAAGAGATAAAGTTGAGTATAGTAATTTGGGTATTGTTGTATGAAGAAGAGGAAGAGAGTCGACCTCTATGGAGCCAATGTGGAGGCTCATTCATTCTATAATGATCATTCATGAGAAGTTGATGTTTGAGAATCTTTTGTTGTAATATTATAACTAGTTAAATCTTGCAACTTTAATGAGTTCAAGTTCATTCCATTTATTTAGTTAATTTTGAATATAGTAATGGAGTGGAGTGTATGGGATAATAACCATTAAACATCAAGGATATAGTTATACTTAAAAGAGGTGATCCACATTAAAAAATGTTTCTGTTTTGTCTAATTTATGCACCATAGAGTATCATGAAATAACATTTTTGAACAAAAATCAGAGAGGAATGGTTTTTTGAAATAATATACACACTAATCCCCCCCCTATTAGTGTATTTCAACATTTATTTTATCCAACCTAAGGATCACTGGAAGATATCCCACTAATTATGTATTCTTAAGGTATCCAAGGGATATTAAAATATTCCAATTCATAGGAAAGATCATCCATTCCTCATAGTCTACTAGATCCTCATAGTTTGAGAGAGGGATCATAAAAGATCATCATCTTGATGATTTTCACGATTATTTCATATAGAATTTGAATACCACATCTCATATAAATTTCACGAGGATCAAAATTGTTTATATATCCATAAAAGGATGCTCCTTAGAACTAAAACTATCATCCATAATTAATAGAATATTTCATAAACATTTAAACACGACAAAACTTTATAACATATGATTCTATACTCATAAATTTCATTTAATATTAAATGACCATTCTAGAAATCAAAAATCTTTAAATCACCACATACTGATTATTAAACCGATTATAAAATCTAGTAGAACAATTTTCAAGAAACTATAAATAGATTAAGAGATAAATGTAACAAAACATATGATTTTAAAAAAAATTATTATAAAACTTTTATTTCAACATTATATATAAATATTTTGTTAGAATTTATATAAAAAAATTATCATCATTTGTATACAAATATTCTAAAAGTATTTTTATAAAAATTTAATTATTTATTGAATTAATATATTTTAATTGGAAATTAATTTATATTTTTTTATGATATGTTTTTTGAATATTATTAAATTCCATTTTAGTTATTTTTTAGGTTACATTACTATATGTTTTGTGTGTGTGTGTGTGAAAACTCTCCCCAGTTCAAATTAGTGAAACTAGAAGAATTTTGGTTCTAATGAGTTTTAAATTGTTGTTTGGTTTCAATTTTTTTTAGATAAATATTTGGAAATGATAGACATGTTTTAAATGTTTAAATGGTTTTTTGTGGTTGTATCTCAGGTAAAGGAGGCCCAAGGTGAGTTTTAGGAGTTTGAGTGATGAAGGTGACCTTGGTGCTGGAAATATGAAGCCATTGAACTCGGGTGGAAATACATTGGGGTTACGATGGGATTAAAAGTAGTTATTCACTATTAGTCCTGCAACTATAAATACATTGATAGTATACTAACATTCTAATATAAGTATTGGAATTTTTTAAAACCCAGAAAAAAAGTTATTTTTCCTCTTTTTACTTAGAGCCTCACTCAGGGTTCCCTCTTGGTGGTTTGTGTGTAGATAAGGGAGGATAACTCCAAATCCCCCCCTTTATCTTCCTATTTCCCTCTTTAAATTAGGAAATTAATAGGATTTTTAACTACTAATTGAGTTATATTATCTCCCTAATATTCTCTACTTTCCTTTCCCTCACCCCACTCTAATTATAATTAGCTAGTTTTGGGATTTTATTATCAATCCCATCAGATCATGGTGGAATTGGATTTTTATGATAATTCTTTCGTATATCTTGGATAGAGGATGCAAAAAAGAGGTGAAAACTCATGTTAACTTTCTATTTAATTATTGATAAGTCACTAACATAATTATTTTTGGGGTTTATGATAAATTGGAATTGAATTTAATGATGAATCATGCCCATTTTTAGGGATTTTGTAGGTTATATGCTCGAGGGTCTTCCAGAAGTGATCTTTACCATGTTTTATGATGTTTTAGAATAGTTATAGCATTTAGTGAGATATCCATTAATTATTTTTACGGAAATTATTTGTGGAATTAATTTTTTAATCAATTATAATTGTGTTTAATTAATTGATATGGTTTTTTTAGATTATTTGGGCCTTATATGGATGGATAGTGTCTATTTGAGTTTGTTTGGGCCTTATCAATGGTGATGGAGCATTTCTTGAGGGGTTAACTCCATTTTGAATCAAGTGGTACTAATATTTTTGATTGTTTTATGCATTTTGACATGTGATGTGTTATATAAAGAATCACTACCGATATGTGGTTGATCTTTAATTAAAGGGAATTTTTTTCCCTTAACCCAAATGAAATGGGTGAGGACTTCTTGGGTTTTTAAGTACCAGATAAAATATATGTTTGATTATATGGTCATTTATATCCAAGAACATGAATTTAAATACATTTGAATTCATATTTGGGACCTAATGGGGATTCCCTAGACTTGTGTTATAATACATAATACCTTGATTTGGTGCCTTTTGAATGATTAGGTTTAGGAGAGGTGTTTAATTATAAAATGTAGGTGTGATCAATTATATTTATTATTTCCTCTCATCCCATGATATGGGGTATATATTATCTAGGCTACGGTTGGCCTTCTTGTGACATTTCTTGATTCCAAGAACATTGTGGGTCAAGGGTAAAAAATTAAAGTATGGACAATGAGTAGGGGTGTGTGATTTATGCATGGTAATCTTAGGTATTGACTTAAATGAATCCTTAATAATGCCTTTTTAGCCATTTTAGATTATGTATCTATCATGATATCTGATTAATACATCCTCCTCTTACTTATGATAACTAGGTTGATTTTGACTATATTTTTTATATATTTTAGGGTTTTTAGGGATGAACTATCTTAGAATTAAAAAGTGAGTTTGATGTTGTTAAATACATATTTTTCCTTGCCTCTATTTATTTTCTTAATCTAGTTATTTATTCTATTATATGATTGTGGTTATGTCATGGGGGTTATGCTTAATTTTTACATTATTTACACATGGTGTGTTTGTGTTTCTCCTTGTTTAATTTATTTATTGGGGTGTATTTTAACCTCCATATTCACATTGATATGTCATATGGCCTTGGAAGATATGCCCACATGGGTTGATGGAACTAATGAAATGGGGTGACCTATATGTGTTTATGATATACGTGTTGTGGGATGGAATTTCAAATCAGTTCATTGAACTTGAGTTGGGATTTTTCCCTAGATATTTTTCATTACACATATAAGTGTGAGGTACTTCCATTATTGAGATGCTTCTGTAGAAAGGGATATAATACCCATATAAGTTGATTCTTATAGGATGTTATGCACTTCCACTTATGTTATGGATCAAGACTTGGGATGCCATCAAAACATATGAATTTATATGAATACAGATTTTATAACCATTATGTGATTTGATCATTTTTAGTAATGTTATTGCTATTATAGTGTGATGTGATGACCACCATACTAAGTAACATTGTGCCCATGTGGCCTAGATAATGATGGTTATGGGATAGAATTCCCAATTAAACCAATAATTCTATTGCATGTTTTGTTTTTTCCATTTACTTGTTAATACCCTTGGGAGTCTAATATACTTACCATGATGTCATAAATCCTAGGAAGATGATGAGATTACCTAGATAAAATTCCAAGTTATTTATTATTTCCCTTAGTGTAGGGTTGGACTACCCATGATGTGATGCTTCCAAGGAAGGGGATGATATGACCATATGAGATTGGTATATATAGGATGTATTACCCTCTCATATGGTGTTTCATATGGATAGGGACTCTTAACCTTTTGTATTTACACCCATGGATGGGATGTTATATCCTCTCTTGATAATATAGTTGGTACATGATTCTTTCTTTTATATGATTGTTATGAAATTGATACCCACTATTCTGAATTATTTATTAGGGTATACTACCCATGAATTAATGATTGTAATATCTCATATATGTTATACACATTTTATAATTTTATTATTGATATGTATTTCCCATATAATGTTTCTTGATACTATAATGGTATGTTAGCACCTTTGAGGTTGACATATGATGTGGTGGATAATTAACTTTTATGTGATATGTTCTAAGACACCCTGACAATAGATGACGTAGGCATTAGTTACATGATGTGACCATGTAGCACCTATGCAACGATATATTTATTGTTATTTTCTATTATTATTTTTGTTTATTTGTGATAATATCATACTATACATGCACTTTCTTATATGTGATATATTGAAAACATTATTGTCGTTATCCTATAAATATTTACACACACACTACTCAATAATCCCTAGTTCATAGGTACCTAATCAGACCACATGATTGTAGGAAGAGGTATCAATATGGTCCCTACTTCAGATGGTTATAATATGGAGCTTGACAGGGGCTAGGATATGGGATGGATCCTGGGTTGAAGATCAGTATTATTGTTACCTACAGTCACTTATGTACTGTTGGGGTGTCTGGTATGTGATTTTCATATAGGAGATCATGTTTTCCTATATATGACTGTATGAAATTACAACTACACATTTTTTATAGCATGTGAGTCATTATTTTATTATTACATCATTTAGTTGTGGTGTATGCTTCCTTATTTTTATCTTGTATTGATATTTATTTAATTATTACATATATGTATTTTTACCATAGTTTATAGTCTCCCCATGATCACATATATACCCTCATCCTTGGTCGATGGCCTCTGGCATATGGGGAAGAATAATTGAGGTCATGTGGCCCTCTGATCTGAATATTTTTGGGTGAGTTTGGTTGGGACATTAATTTTTTTTGTTTTAATCTTGTTTTACTTTCTTTTTTACTATTTGATATGTGATTGATGAAGATAGGACTATTTGTAACTTGGTATGGATACTATGTATTATATCTATCCAGCACCTACATGAGCTGAAGGCCATGTTCCCAAGGAATTTGGATTATTATTTTTGGATATTTAATGTTATAGTTGAGTTATTTTGATTATGTTATACATGAAATTATGACACTATATATTTTATGATTTTTATCTTAGTTCAATCTGGTAATATGCATGCGTCTATACATTATATCGACATATATTATTCACATGACATTTGTGTACTTGGTTGTGATTGAGAACCTTTATTATAATATAGTGTCTAATTATTTATAGTGTTAGTATAAACTTATATAGCATTTTCCAATATAACTTAATGGTGGAATTCTAATTAACTGAATTTTATTTTGATTATGTAATTTTTGTAGTATTTTATAAGTTATATATTTAATTTATCCGATACCTATCCCAAGATCAGGTCAATTAGGATAGATTCATAAACAATTTTTTTTAGACACTTATGTTGTAGGATAAGTATGGAATGTCAGGGTTGGTTTAATATTATGGATATATTATTTTATTTGATGGTGTGTTGAGACATGTTACTTGGGAGTAGAATAATGAATGTACCTATGGATGTGATAGAAACACCTGAGTGTGTTGTTCAGTATGTGGGTGCCTAGTGGGTTTGGGAACCATAGTGTGGGTGGCCCAATTTGGTCATCAAGATTCCAATTATTAATAATGATTTGGAATTGGGTGATGACACATGATTTTCCTTATTCATTTAAGACTACATCTTGATATATATGCTTCATGGGTTTTTTATTCATGAGATAAGGTCTATATATTATGTAAGAGAACCTAGTGATGATTTCTTTGGCTCGGTAATGTGTTGAGTTACTTTTTAGAAATATGATAGGGTAATATTTATACTTATGATTGGGATTGGTTTGGATGATGAGAGGGTAGCTTGAGAGAGTGATGAGACTGAAGCATGTGAATTCTTTTTTGATAATAACCATGGGTAGATTCTTTTATGATATTTATGACATTAACAGCATTCTAGTAGTGTGTGATTAGATAATTCCGAAAACATTAGGTATGCTTTTAGGTGTTTTGATGTAAAGACCCGGAATTTCCATATTTTTTTTTAATTATATGGGAATTTTACAAGTCTGTGAAAATTAAAGGCGCATGATTCTGAGGCCCGGTGTGCCTAGAATAAATTTCTGAACTTTTTTTGGGTACGTTCAGTAAACGAGCGAGCTGGTTTTTGTAGCTTTTGAGCTGGTGCACAGAATTGAAATCCAAGGACACCATTTAACTTGCAGCGTCGATATTCTCTTAAGGATACATTCACCTCGATGAAAGTTAGTCGAGTGTGAAAGTTAGTTTTTGGGTTTTTCCTGAAAGAATAAAATAAAATAAAAAATTTTAACATTTTTATTTGTTGAAACCTTCCATGTGGATGTTATAAAGGTGGGGAACACCAAAACTAAAACCTCCAACATGTATATTATGGAGGTGGGTACCACCAAGCCTAAACCCCCCATTTTGAATTTCTAGTGGTGCAGACCACCCAACCCTCTTAATGGGAGAAACCACTTGAAATCCCTCATTAATGAAGTGTTAACCCATGGACTCCCTCCAACATTAATAATTCCAACACTTTTCATTTAATTGAGTCAATTAATTGATCCAATTAATTATGCCAATGTGACAACATAATTAATCTACCCAATTTAAATTATATTAGTACCACTTTCCTTTAAGAGGATTTGGTAGGTTAAGGAGAAGGGGAGAGCTTGGAGAAATTCTCTCTAACAAAGAATAACCTCCATCAAAGAACGATTATCCGACGAACCGATGAACGAGCCCAGGATTGGAGGCTCGTGGCAAGCGCGACGAACATCAACATCTTCGAGTTCTTTCTTGTGCCAACATCAATGAACTTTTGAGGTAGGGTGACTGTTTGAGTTTTTTCCCCTTACCCGCTCTTGACAATTCTTCGTAATTAAAGGAAAATTTATAGTTGATTTCTACCTCTCTAATGCGGAGAGTGCAGGCCAACCAAACATGGCCCGACCTCTCCGCAATTATTATGATTAATTTTCATGTTCTTCGTGATGTGGGAGAACGACAACCAACACCAGTGGGGCACAAGAATGGTGGTCAGCACCACAGCTGGCCGTGACAAAGGCCTCGGTGCAACCATGCCGCCTGATGGAAGAGAACAGCCTGTTGTGTTGTAGTGACGAAGGGAGAACGTCTGGCCAAGCCGGCCCCCAGTGAAGGCATGGCGTGTGACTACGCAGCACGGAGAGGATGCTTGGCCATCCATCCAGCCACGGCGGACCGCCGCACCGCGGCCCTCGCGCTGCCTTGCAGCCCACGCATTGTACCACGGCCCCTGCACCACACTGCGGCCACCCCGCCGCTAGGCCGGGCCACCAGGATGGGCCGCCCAGCCCGAGCTGGGCTAGACCCAATGGGCCGGGTTGGGCTGGGTCAGTCTGACCGGGTCAGACCGGACATGGACCAACTCTAACCCATTTCCTCTCTTTTGGCCACAACCTTGGCACCAAATGTCTATTTGATGAACCATCTACGGTGCTAGAAAACTTGTAGATAGACACTCCCTTTGGTATACCCCAATGAAGATTTTGATAAAGTTGGGGAATGGTCGGTTTGGATCGAGCATGAATCCAATCGGGCCCTTGGGACTAAAAGGATAATAACCTAAAGACCGGGTGTCTGTTTGATGCACATTTTGTTGCGTTGATACCCTTATGAAGTGGTGGTCCTTTGGGATACTTCTTCGTGGTCCTTTGTGGCAGTTTGAGTATCAACCAGTATCTTGAGGAGAGGACTCTCCTGGAGATGAGCAAGCTTAGTGCAGGTACCCTGTAGCTGGTTGTGACGATGTACTAGGATCTTGTGTGGGTATGAAGATGTATTGATGATTTACTAGGATCATGTGTGGGTATGACTATGTACTGAAGATGTACTAGGATCCTGAGTGGGTCTAATGACGTACTGACATTGTACTATGATCTTGTGTGGGTCAGACGATGTATTGAGGATGTACTAGGATCCTGTGTGGGTCTGACAATGAACTAGGATCCTGGGTGGGTCTGATGAGGTACTAGGATCCTATTTGGGTATGACGATGTACTAGGATTCTGTGTGGATCTGACAAGGTACTAGGATCCTTTATGGGTCTAACGATGTACTACGATCCTCTATGGGTCTGATGATGGTTTAGTATCCTTTGTGGGTCTACCTCTAAAAAATTTAAGATGAGTTACTAGTTACATCTAATCATCTCTACTACTGTACCTAAGTTATACTTGGTGTGAGTTGACTCTTTACCTCTGTGGTACTTTCCTTTGTGGTAATACCTTGGTGGTATTCTTCTGTGTGGCGTACCTATGTGGTACTTACCTTCATGGTACTTCTTCCTTTGTGGAATAGTTGAGCTTGGGCTTTGGAGTTGGACTCTGTGTTTCCTCATTATTGAGATGGGCATACTTGATAACTTAGGTATACGTATGGGCATATACCTAAGTAGGGTTCTCAGTTGATTTCATACTATTAGTTTTATCCTTTTTGGATTTTGTGAGAGCTTTAGGTTCTTGGGGTCCCTACTGAGTATCGTTATAATCACCCATGCACGGGCTATGCCCACACCTTTTTGTGTTTGGTTCATACGACAGACAGCTCTGACTAAGGACGAGGGTACCAGGACTGGATGGTGCCTAAAGGTGGATCATACGAAGTGTCGGTACGCAGGGGAGACGGGCGGACGTGGAGTGATGAGGAGGCGATATGTACTGACCCTTTAGGTAGGAACCTTAGAGGATGACCCAGTAGATGTCTTTCTCTTTCTTTAGTAGTATTGTATTTCAGTTGTACTTGTACCTTTACTGTTGGGATTGTATTCCGGACCCTCTTACTTTCAGATCTCGTTTTTCTATGCAGTTTACTTGTGTTTGTATCTTGTTGTGTGATTGGTTGCATGTGTTTACAAGATATAAAGACAATACCTTCTCGGTTTTAGGGGATACGCCTTTCGGTTCTAGTTTCCATCCCCTGGCCTATGGAAGGTGGTATTTGGGTAGTCACGGCAAGGGCCCTGGGGGACGGGTCATGAAATTTGATATGGAATAATTGGTGCTACTTTATGTGGTGACGTGAAAAGCCTACATATGAGGCCTGGTTAGTTGACAATTAGGCTATTGATCCTAGAATCATTTGGATGTGTCTATTGAAAATGTGAGTTGGTATTTTTATATGGTATCACTAGGGTGTGCACCTATTTGTTTTTGTTTCTTAATTATCCATGTCTGTTGTCACACCCTAATTTAATTTTTTACTACGTTTCGGCCTGGATCGGGGTTCGGGCATGTCCCTATTTAAATTTTGGAGTTTTTATCTAAAAATGGGTGTTTTTGGCTTGGCGGGCTTAGGCGAACAGGCATAACGCGGTCCAGAGACCATGCGAGTATGCCTAGGTCACTGTGCGACTACGCCCTAGTTATCGTGTGGCCTACCCGGAATTAAAAATATCTTAACCAGTTAAATGAATAATGAAATGAAAGTTAAAAATAAAATTATAAAAATGAATAATAAAAATTAAAAAGTGTCACTTTAATGGTTATAATGATAATGTTATTAATTTTATTAGGATTATTATTATTGTCAATATTATTGTTGTTATTATTATGATATTATTATTATTTGTAGTAGTGATATAATTATTTATATTATTGATCTTAATAAAAATGCAATTAATTATTATTGTTATTTTAATCAGAAATTGTGGGGGGGTTTAGATTGGTGTGCGGTCACTACACAGTTAGCAGAGACCATGCAGTCAACCTCGATACCCGTGCAGTGGCTTCTGGAGTGGAAAAAAGCTACCGAATGGTTTTCACATGGCTGCATGTGTCGTGTGTGGACCGCGCAGTCATATTATTCAAAAAAATTAAATTAAATAAAGAGAAATGGGATTAAATTAAAATAAATCAGATAGTAATATTATAATTTTTCAATTTTTCAATTGTTATTATTATTATTATTAAACTTATTATTATCATAATTTTTATTACGGTTTTCATTGTTATTAATATTATTAATTTATTATTATTATTTTTATTAAAAAAATTATTAACATTATTATCCTTAAAAAGGTAATGACTACTATTACTACTATTATAATTATATTATTATTATAATTATTATGTTAATTATAACTATTAATATTATTATTATTAAATATGGAATAGGATTATTATTATTAATTTTAACATTGTATTATTATTATCATTACGATTTTTATTTTCATGGTTATTATAATTATTAATAATATTATTATAATTATTAATAATATTATTATAATTATTAATAATAATATTATTATTATTAGTTTGGGTTTTATTTTTTTTATTTTTTTTCCTCTTTTACTTTTTATTTTTTTATTTTCCCCTCATATCTACCCCTTTCTCTCCTACCTCACATACCCCTCCCCCTACATTTTCTCACCTTCCTTGTGACTCCACCCCCTCCATACTACCACCTCACGATTAGACCTCCTTCATCCTGGCTCTGACACTGCCATCTCATCTGGTGCTCCTCCATACAACGCACATCTCTGGCACATCTTCCTCCAGCATGCACCATCCTAGTAGTGCGACCTCCCTATTCTAGCAACCCACTTTGGCTGATGGCCCTCTTCTAATGAGCACTGGTCCACTGGCCACCCTCTCTATAGAATATTCCTTCTCTACCTCCCCCCTTAATGAGTTTTCCTTCCTCATTCCCTTGATTTCTAGTTTTGTGGGTATTGTTTTTTTGGAAAACCCTAGATGCTAGGGTTCAATTTTTTGGCTCAAAATACTATTTTTGCGGTTCAATTTTAATGCTTAGTTTTTTGTTTGGGTTCCCGTAGGTGCGATTGAGGTTCGTTAGAGGGTTTTCACCGGTTTTGATCATGCATTTTTCATTCCTCCAAGGTTTTGAGGAAAGACCCCATTTCACATTCCCTTTAAATTAAGTTTAATTCAATTTCATAATGTTTTACCTTTTTTAGTTCTTATATAGGAGTTTTTTATTGTTAAATTAAACATATAATGTGGAATTTTGTTGGTTTATCCTTGTTTGGTAATGTTTTTGAATGGTTAGAAATGGTTTTTACATGCCTTGAGTTTTGGAAATGGCTTGATTGGCTCTTTAAGATGATTTTTTATTTATTGTGTCATGGTTTTATTTTTTAATAAATTCGTTTTTGAAGTTCAAACTGGCGATTTATGTCTTTCAATGGGTTTTTCACATTAATTACTTAATGGTATATACCCCCCTTCTCCCTTATAAGTGTGTTTCTAATTTAAATTGTGTGTGGGGGATTGATGAAATGGATTTAAAATGTTTTTTGGGTTATGAAATTGGGTTGTGTGTGGTTCTTTTTAAAAAAATTGTTTTTGTCAAACGGTTGTAAAGATTGTTTGGAATTTTAAATTGGTTTCTATTAAAAACCCCTATTAAAGGGGGCCCATTTCATAGTTGGTTTTTAAATGGGTGGGGATTCCCTCAGCATGGGAATCCACCAATGTGATTCTTATTTTAGGCATGGGACAATCCTTGGGGAGGTCGGGGTGGTGTTGTTTGTGGTGATGTGTGGTTGTATACATATGTGGGACTTGTTGTTTGAAATGTTTTTCACACCCCTCATGAATATAGCATGGGAACCTAGTATAGAAAAGATAATTTTTAGAATTTTTTTTGCACTAGTCTAGGTTATTGTACTATCTAGTGGCCTATAGTAGGTGGATACCTGGGTTTATTCCTATGGGGTCGGGCCCCTCAACCAGGCCAGGTAGGTGGACGATCGGGCATTAGGGAATTATGACACCATTGAGTAGCGCATTCCTTCAGGATGAGTAGCATTTATTAGTATATTCTGGTTCTCCTATGAGTTCCTAGGTATTCTTGTGATGATCTGACACTAAACTTGTTAGCCATTTCCCCCATTGTGATACTCTCTCCCTTGATCGTGGTTTTGGAGTTTCCTTTTAAAATCTTGAATGTGTGTTTTTTAAAACAGATTTAAGCCATGTTTCACTTTATAAGGAAAAATTAATGTTTATTACATGGTTCCCTTTTTAACCTTCTTCCCCGTAAATATAGCTTATCTTCAAAATGAACCTTGTTTTAAAATGGCAGGAAAATGGGTTGTGATTTTTTTATTTTTAAATGTAAATTATTGAAACCCCTATGTTTGTAGATTGTATTTAAAACTTGAAATCAATGTTTTTATTATTTAAAGGATGGAACTGGGAATAGAATTAGTCATGGCTACCTACTCAGTTTTAATACTCATGCATATAGTGTTTCTTGTTTCTAGTTTCTATTGCAGGTTCATCTTGAGTTGTGTTCACCTTTAGTATTGGTTGATTGTTGTGTAGGAAGGTGAGTTGTGGGGTCACATGGAGCTAATTTAGTCATTTGGTTAGTTTAGTTTATTTTTTATAGATATTGTATCATTTTCCCTTTTTTGTATAAAGATATTTTCAATTTAGTTTTTTATATATATGTCTTGAACTACTTGTGCAACATTCTGATCTTTAGTTTTGTTTTATTATTTGGTGAAAACTTTCCCTCTATCTCTGTTGAGGCCCTGTCACTTGTTACCAGCCCCAGAGGATCAGGAATGCTTGTCAATCCCTACTGCAGATTGGATCGGGTGACCGGTTCAAGGTCGACCTGGGTTGGTTCGTGACAATAAGGTATTAAAGGAGGTCATCTCTTTAGTGGACCATGCTTGTAGAGTGCCCATTGTTATTTGGGGTTGTCATGGTAGAATTTGTAGAATTTTCAGGGCTCAAGGTGTAGGAACGAGAAGGAAATCATGAACCCTTGCTCAATCCGAACCTCGGGTTACCATGGGATGTCCGGGTTTGTTGGTGTCCTTCAATTCTTATGGATTGTTTGGTATTGGGAAACGAATTGGAGCTGGGAAAGTGGTCTCTGTGAGATCGCAGGGCCAGAAAATCCATGTGGAGTTGATGACATTATTATAGAATCCTCCCTATGATGGTGATGTGAATGGCATATGGTCGCCAACCATATTCCAGATCCCCCATTGATTCTAGTTTCCCTATGTAAATAAATTTGGGTCCTTCTTAATTTCAAAAAATGCATGTAAGGTCTTGTTTTGTAATTAGCGAGATGTTGAATTTAAGATGATAATAACTTTTTTTATAAAATTCCTTGTTTCCATGTTCTGAGTGTATTCTCCCACCAAGATTTAATGGATCTCCAAGGTAAAGATTTGGGGGGTGCATCTCTAGAGAACACTCCAGTTTATTAAACGTCAGACTATGTCCTTGAGTTTCAAAAGTTGAACCCTCTACACTTTTATGGTCAAGAATATTCTCTCTAATTGGAAGAGTGGAGGAAGAATATTGAGAGAGTATTCAGTTTTCTCATGTTTTCTGAGACATGGAAGGTAAATTTAGATACCTTTATGATTTAAGGTCAAACCTATAAATGGTGGGATTCCATGTCTCAAAGAATGCCTCGAGAAGATCTTACATAGGAGTTCTTCGGGACTTCATTCATCCAACAGTTCTTTTTTGAGATGAAAAAGGTGAGAAAGAGAGTGGTGTTGTGCGGTCTTTAGAATGGTATTGGATCAGTATTGTAATTTCATTAACACTTCTTATTCTTGCTTTTTTATGGTCCAAGTTATTTTGCTTATAACCCCATAAAAGCTCAATATTTTGAGCTTGGGCTCTGTCCTAAACTAAATTCGAAGGTAGAAGACTCCAACCCAACCACTTTTACCGACATGGTGAGATAGTTCATTCGTGCCGAAGCTGAATTGGAAGGAAGACATTGGATGGTGAATCATCCTCCGGTATTTGAAAGTGGTGCAGAGGGTGCTGATAAGAAATATGGGAAGTGGTCTGATTTCGGTGGTGCTTGTAGAGGAATGAAGAGGTCTTCATACCACCACTCGGCTTCTTCATAGTTCAATTGTGTGATCTATAATTAGTGTGTTAACTAGTATCACAAAAATCTAATGTGCCTAATTGATCCAAGAACCTACCACACTTGTAGATGCTTGGGTCACTGATAGAGGTTCTGTTGGGGTATTTTCAAGAAGCATCGTGAAGCCAGACCCAACTCTTTAAAGGTTAACTCATCCTATCTGCAGGAGTAGGGTGATATTTGGGATTATTTTGGGGTTACTCTCTATATAGTTATTTGGATATAGTAATCGTGTATGGTGGCGTTTGTGGGTTTTATTTCCTTTATTTTTACATTGAATATTTTACTTTAATGGAAGTGTGTTTTTTTTAATTTAGTTTTGAGTGTTATGTGTGGGGGTTTCTAATTCTTGACTACGAGGCAGGAGATGCTTCAATCATCAAATATACATCCATAGGCCCTAGAGTGAAGTTCGCACGTAGTTTGGAGAACCCATTAGTGTAAAACGGGTCATGGTTTAAACTTTGTCTTTAGTGAGACATGGTTTGTATTCTTATGAGGGTGTGAAGTTGTAGGTATAGCGATGATGGTAGATTTTAATCTCTGTTACTTGGCACCTTCCCTCCCATCACCTTGTGGTGGGGGTTTTTGATCAGTGTGGAAATTCTTTGAGTTCGGTTAATCTCATCGGTTCTTATTATGGGGGAGACCCATTGTGGGTTTCTTCGAACTCAGTGTTTGCCTATTTCTTATAGCAGGGAGTCTGTTTAGGCCTCCATGTGTTAGTACCTTTGCTCCATTCCAGGTATCGGTTTGGTGGTGGATGGCCTTGTATAGAGCCACCTAATTATAGGTTTTTCCTTTGAGTAAATGTTGGGAGGGGACTATTCCAGTGGTTTCATTCGAGAAAGGAGATGATGGTTTTCCTGATATAAGGTTTGAAATTTGATTGTTTATTTGGGTAGATGGTATGAGTTTCATTTAAGGATGTTTATGTATTCATATTTTTAAGGTTTCATTTAGCATTATGAAAGTTCAGAATATTTTGGACCGATCAACTAGATCTATCTAAGCTTTGGGGGGTGGATGACACTTAGCAAGGAGTCCATTTTTTTTCTCCCAAGTTTATTTTGAAAGTAAATTTCTTTATTGATGGTGTTCTTACCTCTTTTCGTTTTTCAGGCCTTGGGGATCTCCTTGAACTATAAAGGATATTCAGTTTCTTTTTTGGGGTTCGGCCTTGTTATGTCTTTCCGGAGGTGGAAAGTGTTGTGGTGGGAGAATTTTCACACTCGTATTTAATTTGTTTTTCCTTGGTTCCAGTCAGGGTAGGGGTTGTGACGTGTCCCTATTTAAAGTTTTGATTTTTTATCTAAAAATGAGTGTTTTGGGATTGGCGGCCTTTGGCACATGGGCAGAACACATTCTGGAGACTGTTTGTATACGCCTAGGTCACTCTGCGACTACACCCTGGACATCATGCAGCCTACCCGGTATTAAAAATGTGTTAACAATTTAAAATAATATTGAAATGAAAATTAAAAATAAACTAAAAAAAGTATAATAACAATTGAAAAGTGTCATTTTAATAGTAATAATGATAATATTATTAATTTTATTGGGATTATTATTATTATTATTATTATTATAATTGTCATTATGATATTATTATTATTATTATTATTATTATTATTACTATTATTATTATAATTATTATTATTATTGATCTTAATAAAAAATTCATTAATTATTATTGTAATTTTTTTTGGGAGTTTTGGTGGGTTTTAAACCAGTGTGCGGGCACCGCACGGTTAGTGACGACCATGCGGTCAGCCTAGGTACCCGTGCGACGACTTTTGGAGTGGACAGAGGCTATCACAAAGTTTTTTCATGACTGCTTATGGTGTGGCAGAACGTATGGTTACAGTACTCAAATAAATAAAATTAAATAAAGTGAAATGAGATTAAATTAAAATAAAGCGGATATTATTATTATTATTATTGAATTTTACTATTGTTTTTATTATTATTATTAAAATTATTTTTATCATTATTTTTATTAAGATTTTCACTATTATTAATATTATTAAGTTATTATTATTTTTTATTAAAAAAGTTATTAACATTATTATAATTAAAAATTAAATGACAGCTTTTATTACTTTCATCATTATATTATTTTTGTTATTATGTTTTTCAGAACTATTATTATTATTATTATGAAAAATGAAAAATATTATTATTAATTTTAACAGTGTATTATTATTATCATTATTGTTATTATTACTATGGTTATAACAATTAATAATAATATTATTATTAGTTTAGGTTTTATTTTATTTTTTTCTCTTTTCCTTTTTGTTTCTTTATTTTTTCCCCTCATCTATCAACCTTTATCTCCTAACTCACGCAACCCTCCCATGCATTTCCCCTTATTCTACAAGACTCCACCCATGCATGCTACCACCTCATGATTGACCCTCTTTCATCATTACTTTGGAACTGCCATCTCTTTCGTTGCTCCTCCCTACAGAGCATGTCTTCAGTACACCTTCCTCCAGTGCACACCATCCACAGTCGCGGGACCTCCCTATTACAGCGACCCACCTAGACAGAGGCCCTTTCTGGTGAGCTCCTGTCTAATGGACACCCTCTCTCTAGCATCCATCTTACCCTCCTCCCCCCTTCATGAGTTTACCTTCCCCCTTCACTTGATTTAGGTTTTTGTGGGTAGGGTTTTTGTTGAGAAAACCCTATATTCTAGTGTTCAATTTTTGGGGTCAAAATCCTATTTTTCTGGTTTAATTTTAATTATTAGGGTTTCTTTTGGGTTCCCATAGGTGTGATTGATATGTGTTAGATGTTTTGCACCGGTTTTGGGCATGCATTTTTCATTCCGTCAAGGTTTTGTGGTAGGACCCCATTGAATATTCCATTTAAATTAAGTTTACTTTAATTTCTTGATGTTTTCACCTCATTTAGTTGCTAGATATGCATTTATTGTTGTTAAGTTAATTATATCATGTCGAATTTGTTAGTTTCCCCTTGTTTGGTAATGGATTGGAATGGTTGGAAATGGTTTTTTCATGCCTTGTGTTTTGGAAATGGCTCGATTGGCTCTTTAAGATGAATATTGATTTATTATTTCATGGTTTTATTTTTTTTATAAATACATTTTTGAAGTTCGAAGTGGTTATTTAAGTATTTTAATGAGTTTTTCATATTACGTGATTAATGGTATATTCACTTTTAGCCCTTATAAGTGTGTTTCTGATTTAAATGGTGTGTGTGGGATTGATGAAATGGATTTAAAATTTGTGTTCGGTTGCGAAAGTGGGTTGTGTGTGGTTATTCATACAATTAACTATATTATGAAAAGGTTCTAGGTCCCATTTCTAATTTTAAATTGGTTTCTTTTGAAAACCCATGTAGGAGGGGGCCCATTGCCTAGTTGGTTGTTAAATGGGTGGGGGTATCCTCAACATGGGACTCCATCCATGTGATTCTTATTTAAGGCATGGGATACTTTTTTGGTAGGTCAGGGTGGTACTGGTTTTGACGATGTGTGGTTGTATATATATGTGTGACTTGTTGTATGAAATGTTTGTCCCACCCCCTTGTGAACATAGCATGGGAACCTAGAACAGCGAAGATGATTTCTAAGAATGTTTGTTTCCTTACTTTAGGTTATTGTACAATCTAGTGGCTCATAGTAGGTGGATACCTGGGTTTATTGCTATAGGGTTGGGCCCTTTGACCAGGCCAGGTAGGGTGATGGTCGGTCATTAGCGCATTATGAAATCCTTGAGTAGGGAATGCCTTCCGGATGAGTCACATGTATTAGTATATTCTTGTTCTCCTAAAAGTTCCTAGGTATTCTCATGATGATTGGATACTAAACTCATTATCCATTTCCCTCGTTGTGATAATCTCACCCTTGCTCTTGGTTTTGGAGTTCCATGTTAAATATTGAATGTGTGTTTTTTAAGGATTTTAATCCCTATTTCACTTTATAATGAAAAATGATTGTTTCTTACATGGTTCCTTTCTTAACCTTCTTTCCCATAAACATATCTTATCTTTACAATGAACCTTGTTTTAAAATGAGAGGGAAATGGGTTGTGGTATGTTTATTTTGAAATGTAAATTATGGAAAACCCTATGTTTGTAGATTGTATTTAAAACCTGAAATATATGTTTTCTTTATTTAAAGGATGTTCACTAGTAATAGAATTAGTTGGGATTACCTACTAATTTTTAATACTCATGATTATAATGTTTCTTGTTTTTAGTTTCTATTTCAGGTTCATCTTGATTTTTGTTCGCCTTGAGCGATAGTTGACCATTGTGTTGTAATGCTACATGTGAGGTCACCTGGAGGTAATTTAGTATTTTGGTTAGTTTAGTTTATTTTTTATGGTTTTTTTATCATTTTCATACTTTTTATGAATGGATGTTCAGTTCATTTCTATATATATATATATTTTTAACTGCTTGTGTAACTTTCTGCTATTTAGATTTTTTTTATTTGGAGAAACCATTCCCTCTGTCTCTATTGATGCCTTGGAACTTGTTTCTAGCTCGGGAGGATCTAGAGCGCCTCTCAGGCCCTACCTTGGATCGTCTTGGGTGATTGGTTCAAGGTTGATCTGGGTTGGTTCGTGAAGGTCGTTATGTGAATAGCTGTAGGAATATCTATATTATTCCTCTATTATTTGGCTAGAAGTATCATCTATGATAGAAATATGGATTTTACAATATATATATTTCAATACCAACCTTTGAATGGTTAGCTTCATGTTAGTATATGTGTAATTATCCTTATAAGGAATGAGTGAGTATATTCGTCTCATGACTTCTAGTGTCTTTTCATGGAGAAATTTTTGATTAATAGTGAATCCTTTGGATGCATTCATGATATATGTATTATCCAGTAGATAATTATTTATATTCTCTTGAGATTCATTTGTAGTGTAGAAAATTATGAAGATCATGTATGTTCTGATGAGTCAATAAATCTTTATCCTTCTCAATATATTAGATCTATGTCAAGGAATACCAATGGATTTATAGATAATCACATTTGGGGTGTGATCGGGTATGAGTTGGGGATGTAAGGTGTGTGAAACATTGTTTTTTTTAATGGTGTTTTCCCTTTGTGTTATTTTTGTTAACGACCAACACAGCCACATTTGATATATCCTATTGATTGAAGTGAGAACCAGTGGGGTGGCCCATGGTTTTCGCATGATGTTATGTATTTGAGTATCTTATCCTAACTAGTGATACCATGGGTAGTTCTTCAACTATTTATATATGTTGTTCATAATTAAATGATGACACTATTAGAGGATCTAGAATTAGTCTATAGTGGGTTGGAATGTGGGAGTAACATGGAAAATATATTAATCACTAATTTTGGTGTTATGAAAATCAAGACCAAGTAGGTGATGATGGTCTCATGGGTATCAATATTCGAACGATTATGTGATATAGAGATGATAGTATATGGGACTGATTATTATTGAAATTATATGGTGGGAAGATATTATAGAGACTACTTCTCTTCTAACCCATGGTTGGGTAGAGCATGGTCAGCATCAGCCATTATGTGTATAGTGAACCAAGAATATTTTTGGTAAGGATTCTACATTGGTTCTTCGATACAAGTGACATGTATATATATAGTTAGATAGTTAGAGTGAACTATTTTCTACTAATATGTTATGGCTATGGGGTAGTTTAGTGTTTTTGGTGACTAAATAATGTAGATTCAAAAACTTGACTTGTTTTACACACATTAAAATGGACAATAATACTCAAAAGGAAAGTGAATCATAGTGTAATGGGGTGGGTATTTTTTGTTTCCTCGAGTCTCTAGAGTGGTATTGTGGGTTGAAGGCCAAGTTTTTTTAGGTTGTTAGGAGTATAGTTTATCATGTGATAGTCTAGTTTGGACCAGTTATTTCAACCATGGGTGCACGAAGTTTATGTTTTTCAAAACCATGAATTACACTGTGTGTGGGGAATCATTGTAGAGTTCGTGGAATTGGAGGAGGTTTTTGTGATCGGCTCATTGGATTTTATGGGGGTTAGTTGGTGTAGTAAGGTACTATCTAGAACTTTCCATACAAGATCAATATTTATGACATGGATAAGTATCTGACCAGGTTAATTTGGTAAATAACCATCATTTATGATGGATTGGAGAATGCAGAATCTAGTAAATTGGGTTGTTTTACTGGTTTGAGTATGGTATGGGAACACATATAGCCCATCGGTGTTATGGATTCTGAATCTGTATCAGATATTAGTTTCTAATGTGATTTTTAGAGATGAATGTGTAGATTTATTTGGTGTGACTATTGTTATGGTGAGGAGTTTGTGACACCTTGCACTGGTTCATGTTCGTAGAACCAAAGGAATTCAAGTTATAATGAGTTCAGAATCAAGGTTTTTGTTATAATTTTTATGTTTGGACTGATATTTTTTGTTATTTAAAGTGTTTAAAATGTTTAATGGGATGTTTATGATGTTTTATATTTGGTGAAGGAGGTATAGGGAGAATTAAAAGGGTTTGGGTAGTGACAGTGGCCAAAGTGGTGGTGGAATAATCCACCAAAACAATAGTGTAAGTCTACTAGATTTTTGGTGAGGTGGACATTAGTGTTTCACAACTATCCTTGCCACTGGAAGTTCAATGGTAGTCCAATAGAGTTCCAGTGGAATTATAGGCATTTCTTAAGTGATAAAAAGGGAATTATTCACCTTTTTTATGGAACCCTACTGGGGGTTCCCACTTGGTGGCTAGTATTTGGAGAGGGGAGGCCAACCCCCCCCCCACACACACACACACACCTCTACTCTTAATCCTCTTCTTTATTCAACTTATAATATATATAATTATTATGACCAACGATTAAGTTAGTTTCTCTCCCACCTAACCTATCTATTCCCCTTCCTTTTCTATCTAATAATTCTATTGACCTGGTGTGGGGATTTTGATGTTTATTCCATCATAGTATGGGGAACCAAGTTGTTATGATGGCTTTCATGACCCACCCCCACTATAAACCCCTCCCATTCCTACAGTATAGATGAGAGTGGACCTTGAATCCCACCTCTAGTAGGCCATGGGTAGGAAACTAACACCCATGGTATAAAACAAAAAAATGGGAGGCATTAACCTCATAAATCCTAGCATCATATAAATAAATTGACTAATAAAATATGTAATATAATAAAAAAAATCCCATAATGCTTGTAATATCATACAAAATATAATTCTCCAAAATAAAATACTAAGAGAACACTCCTATAAAAAATACATAGAAAATAGTTCCAAGACTCGAGCTATTAATGTCTAGATTTTTCACTATATGATTCCATAAAACTTGAAAATTGATTTGTAGATAGTGGTGAAAATACATGTATACTTGGTAGGATCCTCCCTAAGACCTCTCAGGAAAATATGGTATAAATGTACTAATTCTATACTGAATAAACAATAGATCCAATGATAACCTAAACAATGAAAACAATAACATATACTCACCATGTCTTGATCACCCAATATAACATCCAATTATAATAACATAATATCAAAACAGTATTGAAAAAAGGTACCCTGCAATCACTTTCACACTGGTTTTTCACTCTCATTCCCTAATAGAAAATGTATCAGTTCTCCCATATCTTCCATATAACCATATAACCACACCTTAAATCACAACTATAATAACCTCATTATCATTAAAAAATATTAAATCTCACCTCAAGCCAAATACCACAACCATATATCATTGAATCATCACCGCACATCACATCCTCATCATAGTAAGGTATCATGAACATAACCTCATACCTTCCTGCTACCATAAAGGACCCCCACCATGTATCACACCCTCTATAACATCATATTCACATAAATTTGTTTTACTCTAGCCTCTACCATCATAACCCACATATCATAACCATTTCATATTTAGAAGTCAGAGTGGGGAATAGGTAGTAGTCATCCATTTATTCCCTCATCAACCTAGAGTTTGAGAAAACACTTGGAACCCAAATCCTTTGGGAATATGTGAGGTTATAAAATCAAATATATATAACATATAAGATAGAAAATAACCATACACAAGAATATATTTTGGGATCATATCAAATATCACTGCTAATACCCATCACCATCATCTCACTACCACTTCCACATACAATCAATTACTTCCAATACTATACCAATAACCAACCCAAGATGCATATAAAACAACCAAAAGACATTAATGATTTCACCCATTTAATTATATCATTTATCTATTTCTATATTTAGTATTTTCATATCCACATTACATTTATTATTTTACTAATTTATCCATATTTAATTCTAATCCATTCATTATTCATCCACAATGTTCATATTAGAGATTACCCATTCATTTTTATTTCATTAAAACACCATTTTCATTTATAATATTTCTTATTACCACTAATATTACATTTATTTGATCCACATTCAATTCCATAAGGAATTTATGATATAACACCATGTAAAATAAATTCAACACTACAAAAAACTATACACATTCCTTTCCAAGAGCCCCTCATGAATTCCCTTTCAAAATAACTAGTTATGCCACTATTCTAAACCACATAACTATCCATCCACTACTACCACATCAACCACCACATCTCCCCATGCCATTAATGGAAACCCAGCTACAACAATACACTACACAGGCTACACAATCCATATAATATTGAAAATCATACTATAATAAAACAATATTCAATATCAATAACAATGAATGTAATAATTTACCCTTTTAAAAATATCTTATTAATCCAACATATCATTCATGAGAAGGAAAAAAACAATTATATATTTCAATAAAATGATTCATCATAATATTTAAATTATTATACTTTTATGGAATTTTACTACAATATTTTAATAATGAAAACAACACATATATCACTGAAACAACATAAAACTCCCAACAAAAACAACAAATAGTCATCAATCTTAAGAAGCAACAAAGATTCTGATAAAACACATGTGAATAACCCTGCTCCTTTAATTTCCATTATACTAATTCATTATCTTCGATTTTTAAATCTTTATAACACACCAAAATAATGAAAATGAATTATACTTCAAAAATTTATATGAAATAAAGAAGAATAATTCTTGAATCCCTTACCTCAACTAATTCATCGAAAATATTTTTAAAAAATAAGTGGAATGATATGATCACAAAGACAAGATCATGTAAGGAAAGCATGAACAATATAAATCACAACAAACTCTATAGAAACCATGAAAAAAGGAAATAACCCTATCATAGCCTCTCCAAGAGTAAGGATTATAATATATTAAAAAAAGGTTAGAGAAACCATCCTCGGATCACAAAGTGGTAGATATCTTGAATATTTGTTTGATATTTAATTAAAAGGGGACTCAAGGTCTCTAGAGACTCACCTTTGATCACCTAGGGTTTGAGGGAAAGAAACGAATACATATGAATTCAAATATAATTACAAATTTATATAGAAATTGGACACTTAAATAATCATTATGTGAAAATTTCTGATCACATCATGATAAGTAAAAAATTAATCAAATTTTCAAAAATCACAATGTTATCTACCTTATTGGTCCCATTTAAAACTCATTTGATCATCTTGAATTGATATGATTAAGGATGGTCATGTAATGATAACCATCACCATACTACAACATATAAATTCCAAATAACCATGGTAGGGTCCTCCAACCAAGCCGTAATTTAATAAAAACACCATAGTGTAATGATGGCCAAAAAGGTATAACCATGAAATTATCTACCTAGGGATACATGGAATGACTTATTTGACTATTCCATGATATCCACTCATATAAAATCAACAAAAGCATTTAATCCAATTCACTAAATGATATAACCCCCCCCCCCCTCATTAATAAAAAATTAAAAGAAAAAATATAAAAGCAATGAATCCATTTGTAATAGTTTACTCCAATACATATGGGTCTTTACATTACCAAAATTCTCTTTAAGAACTTTACTTTCATGAACAAATTGAGTCACTCTATGACTACACATCCTCATTATAATAGTTTTGGTTCATTTCATGGTATGTTCAACATTCTACGATATAAGAACCATAACATGATTCAACCCTTTAATAGATAACACATTGGACAATAGAACTACCCTCTCTTATAGCCAAACTTCCATGGAGAGACACCCATGTAAATGTTGTGACATTTCCATTCCATATGAACTCTCATCTCTGGTAATTCCTCTATTCCAATAACATTATCTGGAAGAATTTAACACCCAAAAATTTTAATTTAATGGGTTCAGATGGTTTGGTTCATTACAATGGGCCTGTTGTATGGATTGGATATATGATTCTTGAAAGAGGTGATTGATTATGGTAGATCACCATTTTTTTATAGGTAAGTGACTTCTATAATTGTTTTTAGGGTTTTCCATTAAATATGAAATTAATTTATTGATGAATCAAGTCTATTGTTAGGTATTTTTTCAGAAATGGGATCAATAGTGTGTTGGGAGTAATCCACACCCCATTGATTGAGATTTTGGCATTGTTGTGTCATTAAGTGATCTATATATAGATTATGTGTAAGAAAATTAACTATATAATTAATTATATTGGTTTATAATTAATTGAGATGTATTTTTGAGGTTTTCATGGCCTCATATGGATGGATCGTTTCTATTTGAGCTTGGTTAGACATTAGGGATGGATTTCATGGCCTCACATGGGTTGATTGTATTCTTATGAGACATAATTCACTTCCAATCTATCATGGCCTTGGAATAGGTATTAAATTCCCATGTACATGTTTTTATAGATAGGTAAATTATGCCCATTATGTTATAATATCATGACCATGGAAGTTAAGCTCATTATATTGGGATGTGACACCCACCAGGTCATTGAATATAATTCACGTATGGTGTAGATAATGGTGGTAATATGATGGAATTAATAATTAAACTAATTATTCTTATGTAGTGTCATTATCCTCATGTTTACTCGTTAATACACTTTGGAGTGGGATATAATACCTATGGTGTGATGTAGCTATGGAGGGGAATAAGAATCCTAGGAAAAAATGACCAGTTATTTTTTTCTCTTAGGAGTGTATAATGCCTCAGGTTAGATTGAAAAATGAGTGGGGGTTAATCAATGGTTTTATTTTATGATTTATTATCTTTTTAACTCAAAATTTCAAATTTTTATGGTTATTGATCATATAAATAATATCTCATGGTCTTACCTCATGTGAGAAAGTAATGAATTAGATATAATAACATTGTATTTAAAATGTTTTTCATAAAATCCTACTCCTTAACATGTTGGTTAAATTCCATAACATGGATTCTCTGTTATAGAAAAGTTCTTTTAAATTAGTTGTTGGTTAGACACCTAAACTATAGTATTACAACAACTGGTTATACATCCCAGTTAAAACTTCTCCATAAATCAGTTATACACACCAACTATAAACCTCCAATGACTATTTATGCATGCTAACCATATTCCTATTTAATAACCAGTTTGGCACCCCAACTAAAATCTCCTTTAGTTCTTATCTAATGATGTAAATATATTTTCATTTAGTACTGAGTTTATTCTACACCACAAGATATAATTTTTCTACACAACAAATAGGATCTACTATGCTTGTGCAAAACATAATGTTTTATAAAACTATGATGTCTTCTTAACATGATTGTTCATATTTATTAGATTTATTAAGTTCTTAAAAGGATCTAGAATTTTTCATCACTTTAAAATCTCAATCATGAAAATATCCCTTTTGGAACCACAAAACATTTCTCTCGCCTTCTTCTCTCTTCGATGATAATTTTTATAGAGGATCTAATAATACTCGCCCAATTCATTGTTTGTTTTATTAATAATTTCCCACTAATTTAATTTTCATTACCTACAATGAATATACTTATTTGAATATTATTTCCATATTCTATGTATATAAATCTCAATAACTTTATATAAGATATTATCTTCTTTAAATCTCATTCAAATCTCATTAAATTGAGTCAAGATTTCTCTCTTATAATTTACATAAAACTAAAGCTTCATTACTATAAAATAATATATCCATAATTCATATGGAAACATTTTTATAGTAGGTACTAATAAATACTTCTATTTTAACTCATTCAATATCCTTTAAATTGACTCATGTATTTCCATTTAAACCTCCATAAGACTCGGGCTAATATTTCATGAAATATTTAAAATACCACTACCTTAGTATCTTCAAAAAACTTGTAGTATTTAAAACCCTAAATATATTAATCCAATTATGTATTCATAATCAAATTCATGGTTCTACAATGTAGAACCTCTTCTCAAAGGATGCATAATATGATGCAACCATGTGGATAGACTGCGTGGATCAACTGTATAGACTACTAACCGTATGGATCGACCATGTAGATAAGTCGTATAAAGGTACAATATAGATTAACAACATGGACTGACGATGATATATATTGACAATGAGGCATTAAAGTGACCATATTAAGTGACCATGAATATATTTATGGCATGTAAAAACATTATACAATAAGGATCGATGTAAGGATTGATCATGAGTTAGAAAAGAAACTGTAAAGTCTTCATCACCACTTTATAGAATCTATTCATTAAAAAAATATTCACTTTATCTAATATAAAACATCATCAATAAATCTAAACTACTAATTTTTTTCCATGTAAAAAAACCCTAGGATGTATTCCTTAACTTCCATACCTATCAACACCATTAAATCCCAAGTATTCCATTCATCTAATTTGGAATTCCCTTGAATCACCTTTAAAATTGCTTATAGATTGTGGTTCATCACTCATCAAAACCATTTTGAATTCATCAAATAATAGTGAAATAATAATCACATACTATTTCCACTTTTTCTACAACTTCTCCACTTGAGTTATTCAAATTGTAGTCACAAGCAGTTATGAACTTGGATGAATTATCAAGCTTTACATCCAATGTCGTCCCTTAGATGTATTCTTCAACTTTCATGTTGTACATATCAATTTAACATTATGTATTTTTATCTTATCATTAATACAACACTTAAATCACCTTTAAAACTTATTTTAGATGGTGTTCCATCAATCATAAACACCATTATTTATTTCTGTAAATAGAATCATAATAATGATCACATATAGTTTTCTCATTTTAATGAAATTATCCACTTTAGTTCTTCAAGGTGTATCCTAAAATAGTTATATACTAGGATAAATTATGAATAATGACATAAAAGTTCGACCTATGTGTCAAATACTAACCTATAATAATCACTATCCAGTTCCTTCATCAAATAAATATTGACATGTTGGCAATAAATACAATTATTACTTTTTCACTTCAATCTCCCCCTTTGAATTTTTTGGCAAAACCAATATAATCCAAAGTTAATATTTATTTTTCCTATGGATTCTTTATTCTCACCCTAATTGAAAATAAATTCTAAGTTCAATGTAATGGATCTTATAATAACATTTACTTACTTATAATTCACTCATAATCTCATTTCCCTACTCCCTTATCATATATGGAATCCAATTGAGAGAATGATGTAATTACATGGTTTTTTGGTTAAGATACATTTGATAGACTACTCTAATTATCTATGGGAAACCCTTTATTGAAAAAAAAAATCTATAATTTAGGTGTTCAATGTTTTGAATAAATTAATAAGAATCAGATAAAATTCTCATAACTCATTATAAGGTATACATAATAATAGAATTATAATAAGAAATATGTAACCTTCACTCATTTCAAAAAACCACAAAAATAGTTCTTGTACATATCAAAGGACTCCCCCTTTATCTCTTTTTTCATCAATAAACACTTCCCCTTGATGAAAATTTTTTATATAATCAATAACATGGATTTCAAGTGTGGTTAAGATGCCTCATACTACATATTTCAAGGGGCTATTTAGATGTTCTAGAATATCTAGATTCATATAGATTGTGATATATTCACAACTCCATATTCCCTTTTTCTCCTTGTCATGGGTTTCACTCATTTCCTTACACCTCATGTTAGTTGAGATACCATGAAAAAATATCCAATTTATTTTCCACTAGTGATAGTTATACACCACTCTTTCAATTTTGATCAAGTTGGCATGACAAAACAATAAGTATGGGGAATAAGGAGGGACCTTTTTTATTCCTTCAAAGTAACACAAAGGATGAAAGTATTCTCTCAAACTAGTACACTCTTTCTTTACATAATCAACATATTGAGTAATCTTATTCTTGTTAATATCCTTCGTAGATTTTGTATTTTTATTCTTCTCATGAATTGTTTCTTCATGTAAGGTTGTCCTCTCTACTTCAGTTTTTATTTTACGTAAAACTCTAATTTCCACTTTTTACATTACATATTAGGAATCCTTGTGTGATTTTATTTTTTTTAAATAGATTGAACTATCCCGAAAGTATTTCCCCATGGTTGTTCACCATACGACCCCAAGAAAATATCCTCATACACTAGAGGAAACCGACTAGCAACAGAGGTATAAGGTGGAACTATGAGGAGACTATACCCCCATATCAGAGTGTGCAACTAGAAGTAAATAACCCAAAAAATACACATAAGAGTTCAAGGAAACTAAAATAAAATCATGTTGTAATAAAATAAAATATAGTGAAGACATTAATAGTCTTACCTCACATACAACATCGATCACCCACTAGGTCATTCACGCATATACAAAATAAATTGAAAAAATAAAAACATCGGGCTCTACATCCAACTTCAATCTATGAAATATACACATTATCCATCATTGTAATACCATATGATCTAATCCACCTAATCATGCATCACCCAATACGTGTATCATCCCAAACCTTTTCCAACATAAAATATATGAGAGCTTTCAGCTACCCGTGTGCAGCAGAAGCCCGAGAAGGATGTGAGTACAACTCAATAAGACACCACCAATTGTAACTAAAGAAAATTCTAGTGTAAATAGCAGTGTATAAAGGTAAATAGTTAAATAAATTATTAGTGAAATTAAGGAAAATATATCTCAAAATAAACATAATTTTATCTAGTAACCTAATGGCTCTCATGTTCTATGGTGACATATAGACCAACCAGCATGAATTGACCTAAACTAATCCTATAAAAGAATAGAATTGGGTAATATGTTCTATCAATAAAAAATGATTTTAATTTATCATCCATCTATAAGGGACATAATAATATGTTTCAATTGTGCTAAACCTAAACCATATATAGAACCATCAGTACTGACCTGGATCATACCAAGTAAGTCCAGTTAGAGGCAGAAGCCTCTCACCAAATATTAAATAAAAGGAAAAATGGAACAATCATTCAGCTCATCCATATAAAAAATCAGTGCCAACCAGAAAAGAGAAGCTACATATCATATTAATCACAATCCTCACCACATACATAGTATGGTGTATCCTCTACAGTAGCTGATTCACACTCTGAGTTCATTTCGTATTTCTTCAATACCTTGGCATACGTCCTTCTAAGCTCTAGATTCTCTACAGAGATTTGTTACTTACATGATTTTTTATTAACATAACCCCTTTTAGATTTAGGGACATCCCCTATTTCACTCCTATATGAGGACCTGGTGGATACCAGCTTCGGAAAGTAAGAATAGTCCTTTCTCGGCCTCCTCTCTGGTGGAGCATTCATAGCTACTTCACTTTCAGACATCTTATTTTATCCACTTTGAATAATATCACTGTAAAAAGGTCTTTTGGTACCTATACCACTCTCTTTATCACTATCATATATATTCCCCCATTTATCAGTGATATTCACAGAGACAACACTATTGCAACCAACATCTTTCTTCAATACGATTCCTTTTGAGGTTGTCAAAGACTCTACTCCAATAATATGGGAGAGCATATTACGATCAATCATAGTATGGCATTGAGGGTTCACCTCATTGTCAAATCCACCATGTGACCCCTTCCTTAAAACATCCTCTGCATGAATTTTCTGATTATTAGAACAAATCTACAAGTTCAAGTATTCAAGTACTTGATGATTATCCTTCCCAATGGGTGACTCCTCCTGGTCAAAGCCTTCAAATCTGTTACCAGAAGGCACCTTTCCACCCAGGACCTGATTACCCTTATCCATTACTTCTTCCTCACTAATCAGATTTTCAAAATCTGGTTTCACTTAACAGGAAACATCAGCACCCTCCAGCAATGGTAGATTCACAAACCCAAGATCACATTTTATATGTTAAAATACCATCTTCACTATTGGATTCAAGGACTCCCACACCTCATCCATTGCATAATAATGCATAGAAACCTCTATGATTTCATCTTTTTACACCTCCCACTCCATGCTTGTACCATTCAGTGTATCACTAAGGAAAGGTATCCCCTCAATAGAATCTCCAAGGTCAACACTCACAGCGTGCTCTGCAAGGCCACCCCTACCCCATTCTCACTCCCTCGAACTATCAAATTTTCCTCATGATTATCTGCTACCAGAGTTGGAGCACATCCAGAGACATCACCACCATCATCACTTCTCCTTTCCACTGTCTGTAAAATTTCATTCCTTCTTATGTTATGAAAAAACAAATATAGATGACCAAATCAACAACATACCACACAATAGTGCATCCATGACTCAAATAAGACTTCTAGTTTCCATCGGAACTACTTTCCATCCATGCTCTGGACAAAATTAACTAGTGGCCATGAGAAGTCTACCTCCACACATATTCATGGAAAAATTGGGTGACACACAAGATCGGTTTGATGATCAGAACATAGATATTGTCCGATCATATTTCTGATTGCACATATAATAGAGGGATTTTGGAAAGAAAGAGGTATGTTGGAGAGACTTACCCAAGTCGTGTTTTTCACTGGTTCTTGCCATATATGCAAATAAAAACTCTAAATAAATAGGTAGAAAGTATATCCATTGAATCTTCAAGGTTCCTTGGACCACCCAGCAATCAAGTCCACCACCTACACAAATCGAATGATTATATGCCTCTGATCAAGAAGACCAACAACTGTGTACTCCTGTAGCTCCCATTAATCAAATATGAAGCACTCGAACATATCAACTGATGGGATTTAAGGATGAAACCAGGTGACCAGGGTGAGCTTTCATAGATATTCAGTACTATTAATCTCCTCTGGGAGAAAGGAAAGCGGAAGTGCCTCCTAGAATAGATCTGGTACCTTCGGAGAGAGCTAAGCGAGTCAGGATGTGAGTGTGGCGAGAAGGGCCTACCCTTCTCATAAAGAATTTAACAAGAAACTCCCCCTTCTAATCAAGAGGTGGGAGAAAAACTCATCTTAATCTACTATGGGTTATCTTCATAGGTAGATCCAAAGAATCGTGAGCATCCTATTGGTGGAAAATTATCTATAGTGGTTGTATCCTCACATGGATCATCTTGTCCATCATTTGAATCATACAACTAATAAATAGTGTCTAGATGATCAGTCTAGCATCTATGTATAAAATAAAGTAATAGTGCATAGAGAATCAGTATAGGAAACAAATTGGATATATGGAACTCCATATCCTATAATCCCAATCATTCATGTGGGCCTCCATTACCAACATCTTAAACCTTGAATATGGACTTCCCTGATCAAAAAACCAACAACGATGTGGAATACCATGGCCCGCATCCTAAAATATTGGTGTGGACCTCCAAGACCAAAAACCCAAAAATGATGTTGGCCTATATGACCAACTTCCATTTCTATAGGTGTGAAATTCCATGATCAACAATTTTAATCATTACACCAACAATAATTTTTTAAGGTTCAACATCTTGAACATTCAATACATTTTGAAACCAAAAAAACCCATTTTAAAACATTTTCGTTTACTAAGTTCTCTATGAACCCTTTTCCCCAAAATAATTTCAAATCCTTCCCTTCTATCAAAATCAATGAGATATCCATCAAGGCATTTCACCAAAGGAGAAACCACCCACTCATTTCAAATCAAAAATCTAATCAATTTATAAACCCCTTTCAGCTCACAACATTGAGGTAAATACTTCATTTTAAAATAATAACCATTTAAAATTATTTCTTTACCCCTTTTACACCCAAAACTAGGTCAAAAACCAAAGAAAACATTTAAAACTGTTTCAAAATAATCATAAGAATTTTAATAAAATACTAACACATAAAATCATCCCCATTCGTCCTTTCATCATATTTTTAAAACATTGATCCCCAAGTCCAACCAATTATTCCTTAAACATTCAATAAAACAAACCAACAATCTAAATCTGGTTATACACATAACCCACTTGCGTTATCCCTTACAACCCCACTTTACCCTTTCAATTAAATAGCACACCCCATGGGAGACCGTAGGTTCTGTCTTATAAAAACCTAGGGATCCAATGGGATTTTTGGAAGGTCTAAGGTATCAATCAAAGGCCCAAAAACAATTTACATAATATAAGGAATCAATCACACAACCCATGGGATTTAAGGAACATACTATATACACATGAAAATCAATTAAGGTAAAGCTCTTAGACCACCTACCACATCAATAAAGCTTTACAAACCGTTACAAAGATAGAGGCCTAGCTAAGGCACATCAAAGAATTATCAAAACCCCTTAGATCCCAATTGATATCATCTAAAACACCCAATCTATGGCCACCTTCCGATAATACATAATTAATTAATTATAAAAAAATTAAATAATTAATAAAATAAACCCCAACGTGGTATAATTTTGAAAAACTCATAGGGGCCTCACCTCTTACCAAAACTCCAAGAAACCTCCATGGGAGGTCCACAATGGACTTATAACACTTGTCCCTAGAAACTTCCTAGGATTCAATACCATTTAAAAGTTTAATTAAAAATCAATTTTATGGAAAACCTAATAAATTTAATAAAAAATATATACCTTAAAGAAATGTCATGAAATGGCATGTAGAATTCATCTTGGGATCTCATCTATCAAATATAATAAAAAAACCCATCATCTTTGGTGGTTTTCACCTTAATTCAATTGAATTGGAATCAAATCCCTAAACTCATACATCCAAAATTAGAAGGAACTAAGTAATGGGAGAAAGGGAAGGTGTAGAAAGATAAATCGCACCTTAAATGTTGAAGAAACACCATGATAACACCCTAAATAAAAGGGAGGAAAAGGAGTAAGAGGGTTGGGAACCCCTTAGTTTGTGTAAACCAAATTGGAAAATAAGAAGTAGGAGAATACAATAATCCTGAGGGGGTATTTTTTTCATTCCCCCAATTTTAATGAAATTCAAAAAATTGTATGGTTTGGCTATAGTTTTTTCCAAACCATGCACCAACTAAACAGTTGGAATTGTCCAGCCCAACACCCCCACATGGTTTAGCCATATTATTTTCCAAACCATGTACCAACCATGTACACCCAACTAAAAAACATCTAAAATGAGGTGAACAGTTTGTCTAAAACTATGTGTATGTTGTTCACAATGTCTCAAACCCTTCTTTACCTTACACAGATTCCCCTTTATCTCATATGGTTTACCCCAAACTATATTTAAACTATGAAACATAACTATCAACAGTTCAAAAGGAACTGAAACCCTCTTGATCATTAAGATGTCACATAGTTTCTTCTAAACCATACAAACCAAATTGTGCTCCCTAGATGAAATTTCCCAAAACTCCTAAAACATAAATTTCAGCCTCAAAATATCAAAAAAACATTATATCTACCCCTTGAGACTCATTAATATATTAAAACACTACATTGAGGCATTCCAACTCTCGTAATCTCATTCCGAGTCTTGATCCAAAATTTTACATGTCCAATAAATGAAAATTCAAAAAAAATAAAAAAAATTGGATCTGTCCAAACATGGGATCTTACATTAAGAATTTATTAACTATATGTCCAATAATTTTTCACCTTTCATACAACCCTCAAAATCTTTTAAATCACCATTAATTTTCCACATCTCCAATTTTTAATCCACACAGATGATATCCCCTTCTTCATTCTTACTGTACTTTATGGGCGTAGTTTGTTAAACAATTCTCTTATTTATTATCCTCAAGGAATACTAATGTTCCTATTATTTTAACTTATTCTTCTATTCAATAGTTTTTATACTCTATTCATATTTAATCCCCCTTTATTGTGGATTTTAATGATTTTCATGAATTGACATGTTATGCCAGTATATATTTTAACATCTACCCTTGATGATTTGGGGTATTTTTTAGTGATTTTCACCATACATATTTTCTTATAATTTGGTTTTAAACTAGTAACAGTAAGGGAAACAACATTAGTAAATAAGATAATTTCTAGTTTGTGGGATTCCTTATTCTTAGAGTGTATTATATCTTTATAAGAGGATTGTTTCAAGATATTTTTTCCACTGATATGTTTCTTCTTAGAGTCCCAGATCTCAAAATAATTTATGGTAGAATATTTATTTTTAATATATTCATATGTTAGTGATTGATAAAGATACATATTCTTAGATGTTATTGTTAGCATAAGTAATTCAATGCTAAGAGTATTACTATCAGCCTCAACTATACTTAGTCTTCCATCCCAGTCATTATTTATCTTTTTTATTTTTCCTTCATGAATTTTCCTTTCCTCTAGAAGTTTTCTATCAATATTCGTTACAATTTTTTCCTAACTTCAAACTAAGATTATTTTACATTAATATAGACATTATACTATTTTTAAAAATCACATATTATTTTATAAAAAACATAATAAAAATTTATATATCAAAAATAGTTATATGTAATTTTCTAGAAATCCAAAAATAATTTTTCTGTAGATAAAAATAGTTTTATCCTTAGAATCCATAAGCTTCGTGAGAGAATTGTATCTTTTAACATATATATTTAATTCTTCTTACATGGAACTAAATTATTTCCCATGATGTGTTTTCTCATCAAACATTTCATTAATACCAGAAAATATATCTATAAAACTTTAATTTTAAATTTCTTGAGATGGACATTTATTTATGATTTAAATTATCTAAGTACTTAAATAGATTCATCTTCCACATAGATTATACTAGCTTCATTATAAGAATAATAATCATTATAAATACATAAAATTGTTCCACTCTTATTATATATATTTATTATTGTTTCTACCATTAATTTTGGACTCTTCTTCATCTTCTTTTCGTCTCTTTCCATTCTCTTATTATGAGTCTTAGTAGAAATATCTATATTTTTATCTTTAAGAGTATCTTAATTTCTCTTCTTATGATGCATATCAAACACTTCCTTTAATCTATTAAAATAAAACATAGAGAGACATATATATTTTTAGTGAATAGTGTCTTTGATAACACTTGTAGTACCTAAGTATAGATTTATCATTGAGAAGGGGTGAATCAATGCTTTAATTTTTTAAACTCTTATAATTTGAATTTAATCTATCAAACATGTAAAGGTTCTTGATCCAATAAATAATATATCACAACCTAACCTAATTTATAGAAGTTATGAATCATAGAGTAGCACATAGTATTCAGATGGTTAGGAAAAAAATCCTACTCCATTCTTAGTTTTTTAGGTTCCCCTAAATCGATTCCCCACTATATAAACAAGTGGTCACAATATTAGTTGGCTAGAAACCCCAACTAAAATCCTCTAGAAACTGGTTATACACCCCAATAACAACTCCTCTAAAAAAATTTTATATAACCCAATTATAAACCTCTAGTGACTGATTATACAACTAATCCATAATCCTCTTCAATAACGATTTTGACACCACATCTACAAGCTTCTTTTGTTATGTTCCAATTATATATTTGTCTTTATATTTGGTACCATTTTTCTTATTCACCACTTTATTAAATATTTACCCAAAAATAAAAAAGATCTAGTTATCTTATTTACCAATTCAAATCATGTATATTTAGGTGTTCTTCATAATGATAACATATGAATTACTCGTATTTCTTTAAATCTTCAAATGATCTAGATGTCCTCAGTGCTATGAATACTCGGGTATACAAATCTCCATTTTGGAACATCCCAACTTTGGTTTCAACTTTATCTCTTCTAAATAAAAAATTTCATTGAGGCTTCTAGAAAACTCGTAAAGTGATCCATGAGTTCTATAGATAATTTCACCCCACATTACTTTTTAGTACATACACCATTTATACTCATAGAATAATATTCAAATATTATTTGAATATTATTTCCATATTATATATATGTACATATCAAAAAATTGTAATTGGATCTTCTATTCTATAATTATCATTAAATCAAGTCAATATTTATCTATGTGAATCTTCATAAGACTCTATATTCATTCCTATATAATAATATTTCCAAAATTCATTTGTAAAATATATGATTACAGAAATCAAGAAAACTTATTCTTTGATCTCATTCAATCTCCATGAAATTGAGTTAAGGGTTTCCTTTTAAATATTCTTAATACTTGCGTTACCCTTTCATGTGATATTTGAAATAGATATTCATCCATATCTCTAAAAAAATCATTTAAACCACTCAATATCATTATCCACATATATATATATATAATCCAATTCATGGGTTGGTTATAAGGAAACTCTTTTCAAAGGATCAACCATATGAATTGATCAAGTTGATCGACTGCATGGACTACTGAAGATATGAATCAACCATATGCATTAACCACATGAAGCGACAATGTGGATCAACCATATGGTAGACAGGTCATGTTGATCAAACATGATGTAGTTAGTAAACCATATGAAGATAAATAATGGTTCATAACTTATATACAACTATATTTATTTCCTTGAAGACCATAATAGAAATCATCACATTCTACTAGAACTTGGTCTTGAACTTATCCACTTTATTTCATCATTTTATAGCCTCATATAGTTATGGAAATGGTTGAATAATCAAGCATGACATCCAATTTCATCCCTTAGATGTCTTCTTCAACATTTAAACTATTCCCCACCATTGAATCTCAAGTATTTTTATCTTCTCATTTGGAAATCCCTTGAATCACATTAAATAAAAATTTAGATAGTGGTTCCTCACTCATCAACACCTGTATTAATTTCCTTTAAGAACAGTAAAAAAATTGTCACATATAGTTTCCACTTTTTCTTCAATTTCTCTACTTGAGTTCATAAAGGTATAACATCAAATAGTTATGTACTTCGATGAATTATCTGTTGGGACCACTTTCTGTATATGGTTGTATTTGTTTTCAATAGTTGTCAATGAAGATCAAAATAAAGGAGATCAAGAAGTACTCCAATGAAATGGAGGAATAGAAATTCAGACGATTCTTGTACTGATCATAAGTTCAAAGAACGTGTGTCAAAGGTGACACATTATTTACAACAATGAAGAACATGAGGTATAATCCATCTGAGGATGAATAAAGAAAATTGGGTTTTTGATGAAATCCATGAACTTCCTCAGTATTGCATGAGAACCATGAAAGATACATCTTAAAGAGTTGAATCATATGCTTTTCATGAATTAGATAATGATGGTTTAAGAAGAAGACAATGTGCAAAGGATTGGAATTCTGAGACAGCCATGCGAGGTTTGGAATTCTGAGATGGCCATGTGCGCTAGTGCCTAGAAGGATTGGAATCTTGTGCCCCTATTGTTTTTCAAGAATAGAACATCAAAATATGGAAAAGTAAATAAGGTCACAAAAGTATTGTTTGGGTCGCGCAAGTGAGTTGCGTGACAGAGGCTAGGGGAGATGAGCTGCGCGCCGAGGAGTGACTTGTGCACCACCACACAGGTTGACCAGTTTACCTATAAATAGAGGACCACCCCTCCTCATTTCCCACGGAGTTCAACACTTAGAAAAATTAGAGCTCCCGTCATGAAGGTGTAGAAGTTGTGCAAGTATTGTGTGGTCGCACAGGTGGACTTGCATGCCAGTATTTGAAGCTGTGCACCGGTTGTTTGTTGCGTGCCCAAGGCGGTTTGGGCGAGAAAGGAAGTGAGTCCCACAGGTTAGAAGTTGAGGAAGGCAGTGTCGCGCAGGTGGTTTGTTGATACTTGCATTCCAGTTTGGACCTGCACGCCGAAGACTTGCGCGCCGTATTGGGACTTGTGAGCCGGCCATGGAGAAGCGCACCAGGTACTGCTGAAGCCCACCGGTCCTTTCTGGAGCTACACAAAAGCCGGAATATTTCCCGATACATTCGGTGAAAAGTGATATTGAAGAATAAATCTAAATGATACATTCATGATATCATGCATACATGGTGAACTGATACAGACAATTCCATGTAAGTTGAGCATCATTTATTGAGAAATCACATAAGTGATTGTGATTCAGGAAAATGAAGACAAGCGGATCTAGTGTGTTTAGTCATTGCACTAAAGAATAATGATTGAACTAAAAAGAGCATCAACTCTGAACCCTGATGCAAGCAAAGTCTCATGCTAAACAGGAGACAAAGATATTCATGTCTATCTATTGAAGAGACCTTCATGTCTATAAACTGAGTGTGACTTCACCAACGGCAGTAAGCCAGGGGGAGTCAATGGGAGTGACCCGAGGGACACAGTGATCTATCCCTAAACATTTGTAAAGGCAGTGAGCCTGGGACAGAGTGACTGTTCCCAAACCATTGTAATCCACAACTAGTGAAGATTAGTGGAATTTGGTACGACCGACAACTTGTCAGCGTATTCTCCTTGGACTTAACCCTTAGTGGTGAATCAAGTAAAATTGTTTGGTTATCTCTTTGCATGTGAATGTTTCATTGTTGATCATATCCATCATACAGTTTTAAGTAGTTCCTACCAACATGGGAACAAGATCCACAACTTTAAGAAGAAAACGTTGACACCCTGATTCACCCCTCCCCTCTCAGGGTGTCTCGGGGTCCTATAAGTGGTATCAGAGCGAAAAGTTAACGTATGTTAGATATTCTCTTGTAATTATATTGAGAATATGATTTGAGTTACTTTCCTAAATTCAACCATGAAGAGTGGTTTTGATGAATATTCAGAGCAGAAATCTGTATCCACCAAGACTTTGACAAATAGGAAAAGGAAAGAGAATAAGATGATGAAGAAGTCACTCATGACCAAAGAAGATACTATGTCTTGATCTCCATGCCATTCAGATAATGAAGAAACATCAGGCTTGGAAAGTATCGAGCAGGTGGCTCAGAATTCTTCCAAAGGAATGGATGACACCCCTAATTCATGCTTTCAAGAAAAACTCAAAACATATCTGCATGATATTCCTAAAGAAAGGGTTGCTATTATTTGTAGCCTATTCCAATCTATGCAGGTTGAGATCACTCGATTATAAAGGGAATCTGACAATATGGAAAAGGGGTTGGAATGAAAAGTTATGGAAAGTGTGAAGCTCACCAAATAGGTTAAAGTATTTGAAGAAAAAGAGGAAGTCAATAAGACTATAAAATAAAAGATCCATGCACTTGAAGCAGAGCTGAAAAAGAGTAATGAAGTCAAGAGTTTTTGTTTGGAAGAAACTTCCATTAAATTCAGGGAACTTGACTCTTTGTTACAAAACAAATTTAAGATGCATGAAGATGAGGTTGAAAGATTAAAGAAGACTTGTGAAGAGAAGATGATCATGATTGAATATCAGAAGATCAGCCTCAATATTGAGAGTCAAAAATTGGAAGCCCAGTTGACCAAGATTGAGAATACACATATTGAGACTTCACAAAAGAAGGAAATAGGTGATGCTTGCACTCAATGTTCGTTAGAGGAATCTAAAGCTAAAATACCTCCAACATGTGACAAGAAGATTATGAAAACTCGGGATTATCCACATCAAGAATCAGTTTCTGCTGGTACTCAATGCTCAATGGAGGATTATATTGTCAAAATACCTCTAACATGTGATCAGATGATCATGACTTCACTCATTGATCTATCACAAGCAACTGAGAAAATGAAGGTACCATCCAAACCATCTTGTACTCATGTTTCTAAATACGTTCCCACAATCAGTGCAGGCTGGAAGAAGAATTATAAACAAGTATGGATGAAGAAAGGTGAGTAGAAGAAACCTACCATCATGGATAGGGTGGAGGGGAAGAAAAAGGAGGAAGTCGGTTCTTCAAATGGAGCACAAAATATTGAGAAGAAGCCCCAACAACCTCATACAGAAGATACAAATAAGAAAAGATTTGTGGGTCAATGTTGGTGTTGTAACAGATTTGGGCACTATGCACTGTATTGTTGGTACAATCCGTTTCATGAAAAAGCAAAAAGAAAGCATGTATCAAAGGGAAGAAATCCAGAGAAGAAGAAGAAATATCTGCAGGTTCAGAAGCATCTGTTTACAGCAAACAGATTTGGGATACTTGATAACATATGTGATGTATGCAACTATAGTGGTCACATGGTAGGTACATACCCATCTAAACATGCATTATATGTTGATAAGAATGAAATACCTCCAATACCGAATGAGTATAAAGTAGCTACCTTGGGAAGAAATCAGAATAATGTTGTGAACACACAATTCCCCAAGAAGATCTCAAGTAGGGAAGCTGAGAAGACCCAGGATTTTAGATCCATTAAATTGAAGGGTCATTCATACAAAAGAAGAACTAAGTGGGATGAAATATAGATGAACCCATGTGGAAGATCCAAACCAGCTGCAACAGTTACAAATGACATATTGGTCATCTGGCCAGAATATTTGAAAAGAATGAGGAAACTTGAAGATGAAAAGGCCAAGGATGGTGATAAAAGAAAAGAAAAACTTTTACGTGATGAAGACAGAGTGCAGGAAAGATTGAAAACCAATATAAACACACATGTCAAAGAAGTTCTCTGTGAGAGATGCATGAAATCTGGTCACATTGCAAAAAGTTGTCTAACCTTAATACCAGAGCAAGAAGTAGTCCTTAGGAGGAGTAAAAATTTATCATTCATTAAGGCTGTTAAGCATAACAATTCCCCACACAATGTCGAAGAGAATGTGAAGAAAGCCATTCCACATCAACAGATGTCAGAACATATGTGCAAATGTGTAGGCATGAAGACTAGAGTGAACAGAGGAACTTTGTTGAGAAAATAACCTCAACCATGCAGCTCATGTTGATGAAGTTAAGCATGCTCTCAGAGGGAGAACCTGAGATGTAGTGAATGCTGTCAACTCTTGATAGCCAAGCTGAAGAAGTTTCCATCCTTGGTAGATTCGTCAATTGATTTTCAAAAGATTAAGATGATGAAGGATCACTCTTGATGAAGATGATGAGGAGTGTTTCCCTTTATGGGGAGAAAAATGAATAAGCTTCCATAATCACTGTTTCAATCAATATCAACTCCAGCTGGAATCAAATGCAGTTACTTTATGAATTTCTTGAAGATCATGCCATTGGGGAAGGTTTTCCATTTCTCAATCTCTATCCCTTGGTTACTCAGATCAAAGACTATTCTACCAAGGGGGAGTAACTGAATTGATCAGTGACATAAGAAGAATAGATGTGCCCCAAGGCCACTTATCCTGCTAATTTCACTTGATTTTTTTTTATCTTCTTTCTGATGTGAGTGCAGGAGTTTCATGTTGATTATTCCCTATCACATTTGATTTATTTTTCTTGAAATGAAAGTGGTAAACCCTTTAAGACAAAATACATGAGTTCTCATCTCATGTGGTGTCATGATCTGTGAATAATGGAAATCCTTGTTATCTTAATCAAATCCTCTTGTTTTCTACATTGATCATTGCTCACGTAGACTTAGAGTGAAATGATTAATGAAACATTGCTTAAGTATAGATTGATATCATCCCTACCATGATATTTGTATTTATTTTCAATAAGGGGGAGAGAAAGTGAAATGAAAGTTTGAAGAGAAGTTGATTGAAGAGAATATTCTCATTTTGACATTGATGAATTCATTTTAGAAGATATGTGAGGTATTGACAACAAAATACAACGGGGGAGATTGTTGGGACCACTTTGTGTATATGGTTGTATTTGTTGTCAATAGTTGTCAATGAAGATCAAAATGAAGGAGATCAAGAAGTACTCCAATGAAATGGAGGAATGGAAATTCAGATGATTGTTGTACTCATAATAAGTTCAAATAACATGTGTCAAAGGTGACACATTATTTACAACAATAATGAACATGAGGTATAATCCATCTGAGGATGAATAAAGAATAATGGGGTTTTGATGAAAGTCATGCAATTCCTCAGTATTGCATGAGAACCATGCAAGAGACATCTTAAAGAGTTGAATCATATGCTTTGCATGAAGTAGATAATGACAGTTGAAGAATAAGACAATGTGTAAAGGATTGGAATTCTGAGATGGACATGTGAGGATTGGAATTCTGAGATGTCCATGCACGTAACATTGTCTCAAAAGATGATGATGCTAAAGCTGTTACTTCAAATAATATATATCACGATGGTGGAGTTTGTGATGAAAACAGAAGAGTTACTGAAGGATACAAATCCCCGAAAAGAAGTGTTTTTGAGGTGATCGTGCTTGTTGACAAATCAAACAAATGACATTCAAATTTTTTGACAAAGGAAATTACATGGTGGAATGTCGAGTTCATGGGATGTGGTTAACGATCCATATTTGATTCAAGAACGTCGAAAAAGGAATGGATGATCTGGAGGGGGTACAAAAAGAGCAGATACAAGGTGGCATCGTTTTCCAGTGTTTGCCAAATTTTTGGGCCTGAAAATTGACAAATGGAGAAAAGTGGTTTTGGAAAAGAGACTTTCACACCGTGTACTTGAATGAGAGAGAACTTGCACGCCATATGTTTTTGAGGATCAGAACATCAAAATATGGCAAAGGGATAAGGGTCGTGCAGTTGTCGGGTCGTGCAGTTGTCGGGTTGCACTACTAAAATCACACATTTCCCAATGCTTCAGTGGAACCGTTGGGAAAAACTCACACCTTTCCCAACGGTTCCAGTGAACCGTTGGGAAAGGGGTGCTAAACTCACACATTTCCCAACAGTTCCAGTGAACCGTTGGGAAATGTGTTCCTTTGCCAACGGTTTTTATAAACTGTTGGCAAAGGTTTCCCCCAAATTGCAGATCGCGGTCTCCTCTCCCCATTCGGACAGAGCCCTAATCTATTCGCTCTGGTCCTCTCTCAAACCCCATCCGACTCCACTGCTCTCGTGAATCCGAACACCAGCACCCCCCATCCCAACAGGTACACCCCCATACGAATAGGTAAAATTTGATCTCAACCATATTGTTGTAGTTGTTTTAATGAATAGATTTTTTCCAGGTGTTGGTGGTTTAATTGATTATTGAAATTAATATCTAAATAGGATATTGTTTGTGTTTGTGAAGACTTATTTAATGTTTTTGTATTCTATGTTTGGAAGGAGAGTGTTCAAAACATGTAAATCAGAGTTGGGACGTTTACATGTTTTGGATAATGGATTGTGGGAATTATGGATTGTGTTCAAAACAATTTGATATGTTTTGGATAATGGATTGTGGGGGTAGGGGGTGTCCACGGGGGTGGGTGGGTTGTCCACGGGGGTGGGCGGGGGTGTCCACGGGGGTGGGAAAGGCTGTCCACGGGGTGGGCGGTGCTGTCTAGGGGGTGTGGGCTGTCCTGGGGGTCTGGGTGGGGTGTCCTGGTGGGGGAGGGGTGTGTGGGGTGTCCAGGGGGGTGGTATGTCTAGGTGGTGGTGGTGGGGTTGCAGGGGAGGGGGTGTGGGATGTTTGGGAGGGTGGGCGGGGCTGTCCAGGGGGGGTACGGGGTGTCCAGGGGGGTACGGGGGTGGGCGGGTTGTCCACAAGGGTGGACGGGCTGTCCACGGGGATGGTTGGGCTGTCAAGGAGGGGTGGGCGGGCTGGCCACGGGGGGTGGGTGGGCTGGCCACGGGGGTAGGGGTGTCTAGGGGGGTGGGCGGGCTATCCAAGGGGGTGGGGGGATGTCCATAGGGAGAAGGGGTGTCGAGGGGGTGGGTGGGCTGTCCCCGGGGGTGGTTGGGCTGTCTAGGGGGTAGGGGGTGTCCACGGGGGTGGGCGGGGCTGTCCAGGGGGTGTGGGATGTCCTGGGGGTCTGGGTGGGGTGTCCTGGTGGGGGAGGGGTGTGTGGGGTGTCTAGGTGGGGTGGCATGTCTAGGTGGTGGTGGTGGGGTTGCAGGGAAGGGGGTGTGGGCTGTTTGGGAGGGTGGGCGGGGCTATCCAGGGGGGTACGGGGGTGGGCGGGCTGTCCACAAGGGTGGACGGGCTGTCCACGGGGGTGGTCGGGCTGTCAAGGAGGCGTGGGAGGGCTGTCCAGGGGGGGTGGGTGGGCTGGCCACAGGGGTAGGGGTGTCCAGGGGGTGGGCGGGCTATCCAAGGGGGTGGGGGCTGTCCGTTGGGAGAAGGGGTGTCGAGGGGGGTGGGTGGGCTGTCCACGGGGGTGGTTGGGCTGTCTAGGGGGTAGGGGGTGTCCACGGGGGTGGGTGGGTTGTCCACGGGGGTGGGTGGGGCTGTCCACGGGGGTGGGAAAGGCTGTCCACGGGGGTGGGCGGGGCTGTCCAGTGGGTGTGGGCTTTCTTGGGGGTCTGGGTGGGGTGTCCTGGTGGGGGAGGGGTGTGTGGGGTGTCCAGGGGGTGGTATGTCTAGGTGGTGGTGGTGGGGTTGCAGGGGAGGGGGTGTGGGCTATTTGGGAGGGTGGGCGGGGCTATCCCGGGGGGGTACGGGGGTGGGTGGGCTGTCCACGGGGGTGGTCGGGCTGTCAAGGAGGGGTGGGCGGGCTGTCCAGGGGGGGTGGGTGGGCTGGCCACATGGGGTAGGGGTGTCCAGGGGGTGGGCGGGCTATCCAAGGGGGTGGGGGCTGTCCATAGGGAGAAGGGGTGTCGAGGGGGGTGGGTGGGCTGTCCACGGGGGTGGTTGGTCTGTCTAGGGGGTAGGGGGTGTCCACGGGGGTGGGTTGTCCATGGGGGTGGGCGGGTGTAACGACCCGAAATTTTTAAATAAATTTTATTTCCTAATTTTATGTGTTATTGTTATACTCAACAAAAATGTTTTATTTGATAAACATGATTATAATTAAAATGAGATCAGTGGGTTTTGACTATTATATAACCATCGGTCAACATGACCGCTGTGAACAAAATTTTTTGATTATTGTCTCTAAATATAAGTAATCTTGGTTAATTATTATAGAAAGAAGATTCGATGGCCTCACCTAGTAGTCTTGGACCGATCGAAGCCAATCTAACAGAGCTTGGGAAGGAGGTAGCACCACTTGGCTTTGCTCTGGATCAAATCCAAGCCGAACTTCATCATGTGAAGCTGGAACGAAATCGCCTTTGTGATAAGTTCAAACTGATAGAAATTACTACTCGGGCAATGTTGACTGAGCCGCCCCAAGCTTCTATCACCCTAGCACACCTTACTCTTAGGTCTTATGCTGGTATTATAAGGGGTTATGTAACGAGACCATAACTACCTTGTGTAATCCTTGTTTTAAGTAAAAATTGGGATTTCTTCTTATGATGAAGTTTATGAATTTTGAAATGACCGGATAAATATAGTATGCATATTTTTGATGAATTTTAGAAAAAGGATATTTTAAATATGTTTATGTAAACCCTAAATAATTAAAAATGTGTAATGATTTTCAAAAAATGGTCTTCTGAAATTATGTTCAGTACTAAATTTAGAGTCTAATAAGATCAACTTGATTTTTGATGAATAGTAAATTATGAATAGTGATTTTATGATTAGGATTAGTAATATGACCAAATGGATTAGTAATCTCACTTAAAGAAAGTTTTAAAATAATCTAGGCACCTTGATTAAGTAATGTGATTCAATAAAATAGTTAAATAACGGTTTCATTAATTATTATTCAAGTATTAGTTTTTTCGGGTGAATAGTGTTTTTTAATTAAAAATTTAATTAAAAATAATTAGAAAATTATTTTTATCAAAATGACTTTATTTTTGAACTCAGAGCATCGATATTATGTTATGGTAATTTTTGGGGTTTTTTCTGAAAAAAATGAATTTTCGATTAATAGTGTTTTTATTTAAAAATTAAATTAAAAATATTTAGAAAATTATTTTTATAAAATGGATTTCATTTTTGAAATCAGAGCATTGATATTTGGTTAATGTTAAATTTTGGGATTTTTCTGAGAAAGTTGAATTTTCAGTGAATAGTAAAAATACAGTTTTAGGGTTTCGGTATGTTTAATGACATCATAACGGTGTCATGATGATGTCATGAGATCTTTTGAGGGTTGGCCGGCCAAGGGTGATGAATTATTGTTTTGGGGGGCCCATGTGGCCTAACTCCATGATAAATGACAAGGGAGAGCACATGGGTTTGTGAAAAGCACATGTGAGGTGTCCCTTGGCCATTAATGCCTTGTCCCCTCACTTTCCCTATAAATACCAAGCCCTCCTCTCATCCATTCGACTCCCCACTCATTACCAACGGATTTCTGGTCTCATTACCTCCCAAGGAGTCCTCCCAAGGTTCCCCCAAGCCCTCAAGGTCCCACCCTTTGAGGTTTAAGAGTTACATTTTAAGGTAAGGGATCCGACCTCTCTCTTTCTTTTCAAGTAATCTCTTTTATGTCTTTTCTTTTATACTCCATGTTCTTATGTTGGAGGATGTTATTTTATATTCATCCTACTGCCTATTTCATGTTCATATGATGAGAGACCCCCCTTTCTCTCATCAATTCGTTTTAAGAATGTTTAAGTGGCGTCGTTAGGCTGCCGAATTTTTAATGGATTCTTTCACCTTCCTCGTTTTCAAGTTCTATTTTCATTCAAGTCTTTAATGTTCCTTTTTGTTATATTGGGGTATGATCTATATATATATCATACTGGACTCTTATGTTCATATGATGAGAGACCCCATTTGATCTCTTCAATTCAGTATTTTGATGTTTTAAGTGGCGCCGTTAGGCTGCCGAATTTTTAAGTGGTTCTTCACCCTTCTCGTTTTGAAGTTCTACTTTCATGTCAATTATTTCAAGTTCCTTTTTGTTATATTGGGGTATGATCTCTATATATATAATACTGGACTCTTATGTTCATATGATGAGAGACCCAATTTGATCTCTTCAATTCAGTATTTTGATGTTTTAAGTGGCGCCGTTAGGCTGCCGAATTTTTAAGTGGTTCTTCACCCTTCTCGTTTTGAAGTTCTACTTTCATGTCAATTATTTCAAGTTCCTTTTTGTTATATTGGGGTATGATCTCTATATATATCATACTGGACTCTTATGTTCATATGATGAGAGACCCCATTTGATCTCTTCAATTCAGTATTTTGATGTTTTAAGTGGCGCCGTTAGGCTGCCGAATTTTTAAGTGGTTCTTCACCCTTCTCGTTTTGAAGTTCTACTTTCATGTCAATTATTTCAAGTTCCTTTTTGTTATATTGGGGTATGATCTCTATATATATCATACTGGACTCTTATGTTCATATGATGAGAGACCCAATTTGATCTCTTCAATTCAGTATTTTGATGTTTTAAGTGGCGTCGTTAGGCTGCCGAATTTTTAAGTGGTTCTTCACCCTTCTCGTTTTGAAGTTCTACTTTCATGTCAATTATTTCAAGTTCCTTTTTGTTATATTGGGGTATTATCTCTATATATATCATACTGGACTCTTATGTTCATATGATGAGAGACCCCATTTGATCTCTTCAATTCAGTATTTTGATGTTTTAAGTGGCGCCGTTAGGCTGCCGAATTTTTAAGTGGTTCTTCACCCTTCTCGTTTTGAAGTTCTACTTTCATGTCAATTCTTTCAAGTTCCTTTTTGTTATGTTGGGGAATTATCTCTATATCTATCATACTGAACTCTTATGTTCACATGATGAGAGATCCTATTTGATCTTTTCAAATCATTGTTTGTTGAGGTTTAAGTAACGTCGTTAGGCTGCCGAACTTTCATAAGAGAAATCTAATTTTTTTTCTTCCTTCCATGTTTTCATTTCAAATGGTATGTCCTTGAAATCACATTACCATGATCATGTATCCTTATTATTCTTTCCATGTAATATTTTATGGGTCATTTATGAATGTTTTACCCATTTTACCTCTCTTTTAATGTCTTCTAAAACCTCGGAACATTGCCGTTATGCTGTAGAATTTCTGTCTCAAAATGTCTATCTCTTTTTCTAAAGTCCTGTTATTTTATTAAGTGAATACTCAAAGCTCTTTCTTCTAAAGGGGTATTCACATATATAACAAAATGTTCTATTTTAAATTCTGGGATTTACATACATGAGACCCACCTTCCTTTTCTGTGGGTTTTAAAGTGACGTAAAGATCATGTCTTTAAAGCAGTTTTTAAAACGTTATGATTATGAAATGAAACCCATTTATTTTATGCTATATGGGTTATTTATGAAATGTTTGATGATGATATATGTGGCTCACATGATAATAAAGGCAAATTTAAGGGTGCGTCCTGATAGCGCTCCAATGCATTGGGTAAAGACTTAATCTCTAGAGATGACCATTTTAACGACGCCTTGGTGAATAACCTTGGTAATTTTTAACGACACCTTGGGGATGGACCTTGGTGAAACGAAACGATTGTAAATATTAAATGTTGCAGCCACATCTTCATGTTATGAAAAAGTTTTATTTTTATTATGATATGCCTCATGATTTCATTTTCATGCATTAAAGTTCTTTTCATGACTTTATTGATGTATCTCAAGTTCATATGTAAAATGTTTCACTGGTTTCCCTTGCTGGGCCTTATGCTCACCCTTCCTTTTGATGTATGTCCCCAGGTTATGAGATGCAGTAATGAGCCTAGGGTGAACATGAGGAGAAGCCTTTCAAGTGTTTAAGAAGAATGTTTTTTTTTTGTTTCATGTTTTATGTTCCTTGTTTCCAAGACACTAAACCTTAAAGATCCTCAGTTCCATGTAATGGAATGAAAAGTTATGTTATAAAAAGACGGGATGCTATAGAGGTGTTGTCCACGAGGGTGGGAAAGGCTATCCATGGGGGTGAGCGGGGCTGTCCAGGGGGTGTGGGTTGTCCTGGGGGTTTGGTTGGGGTGTCCTGGTGGGGGAGGGGTGTGTGGGGTGTCCAGGGGGTTGGTATGTCTAGGTGGTGGTGGTGGGGTTGCAGGGGAGGGGGTGTGGGCTGTTTGGGAGGGTGGGTGGGGCTATCCCAGGGGGGTACGGGGTGTCCAGGGGGTACGGGGGTGGGCGGGCTGTCCACAAGGGTGGACGGGCTGTCCACGGGGGTGGTCGGGCTGTCAAGGAGGGGTGGGCGGGTTGTCCAGGGGGTAGGTGGGCTGGACACAGGGGGTGGCCGTGCTCTCGCGAACCCCCCGTCCGAACATCATCGACCCCCGTGGAAAACCCACCTTTTATCCCAAATTCCATAGATTTATACGTTATTTTATTATATTATGTCTCAAATTATCGAAAATATGTGTTTGATGTTCTTCACGTGACCTATCATAATTCCTTCTCATAATCAATAGTGATCATGGGAAGATCCCATGCATGATTCATGATCACTCAAATTATTCTGCAGATCATACATAATGGAAGCCTTACAGGATGTGAGATGATTATATCTATGAAATCTACTCAGGTACCTGGTGAGGAAGTGCATATTAATTCAAAAAGGTAAATCGCATATGAGGATACCCTACTAATATGGTTATGGGATGAGGCATGCTATGATGTGATAACACATTAAGTTCTTGTTGGTTTTACATTTTTTCAATAACACATTAGTATGTTTTTTTCACATGTGTAGTTGATACCATGATTATTTTCTTCCTTTATCGTTTACTTAAATGTATTTTCTATTAAAGTTCAATCCTATTGAATTGTTTATGACAAAATGACTTATATGAATTCTTTTTACAAAATGGACAGAAGTTGGATGTATGAAACCGATCGTATCTCAAGAAATTTTCAAAACAATTTAGATAGCTTTATAGATTTTGCATTTCACAATGCTTCAGATAGTGGTCGCATACACTACCCATGTTCCAATTGTGTTGGTAGACCTTGGTTGAGTCGTGAAGAAGTCAGCTACCACATAACCAAAAATGGTTTTCAAGCAAACTACTTTGTGTGGTATCACAATGGGGAGAAAATGAAATCTCAAATTGGTGATGATCGAAATGAAAGGACTGGAATGGAGAATTTGTTAGATGATCGGTTTCCATTTATTCATCATCATGAAAAAGAAAGGATTTCGACTCAAGAAGACGTCGATATGAGGAAAACGGATGCATCTAGTGAAAATGATGATATTGATAGGGTGAAAAAATTGAATGATGCTACCATGACTCCAGTATATCGACAATGCGATAAAATGAAAAAGCTGGAATTTTTAATCAGATTGTTTCATGGAAAAACTATGTATGGGATTTCTAATACAGCAATCGATTACATTCTTACCCTCTTGAAGGATTTACTTCCAGATGATGCAGATATTCCCTCAAACCACTATATGGGATGGAAGTTAGTTGAAGAACTTGGATTTTCCAGAAACAAAATTCATGCATGCCCGAAAGATTGCAGTTTATTCTGGGAAGAAACCGCTAAATGAAATGAATGTATAAAATGTGGCACATCCCGCTGGAAGTCAAAATCTGATGGAACACCATCCCGCGTTCCACAGAAATTAATGTGGCACTTTCCATTGATCCCCAGACTCCAGAATCTTTTTATGTCTGATGACATATCAATAAAAATGAGATGGCATGATACCGAGAGAAATAAGACTAATGATGAGTTGGTTCATCCTGTAGATGGATTTGCATGGCAGAGATTTGATGCTCGACATCCTGATTTTGCAGCTGACGTGCGTAATGTGAGGCTGGGTCTTTCATGCGACGGTTTTAATCCGTTTGGGCAGATGCTTACTTCTCACAGCACATGGCCAGTTTTTATACACATTTATAATCTTCCCCCATGGTTGTGTATGAAAAAATCTTTCACTTTCATGAGTATACTCATATCTGTTCCTTCTGATCCCGGCATTGATATTGATGTATACATGCAACCTTTAATAAAAGAGTTGAAACATCTTTGGGATGTGGGTGTGCGCACATACGATGCATGTTCGAAAGACATATTTCAGATGCGTGTTGCGCTTATGTGGATGATCAATGATTTTCCGTCTTATGAAATGATGTCTGGATGGAGCACGAAGGGAAAACTGTCATGTCCAGTTTGTATGAAGAGTACACGATCCAGAAGACTGAAACATCGTTGTAGTTTCAGTTTTATGGGACATCGACGATTTTTTCCAAAGGATCATCCATATAGAATGAATCGTCGAAGATTTGATAATACTATAGAGACCGATGATCCACCTCAGCGTATGTCTGGAACTGATGTGCTTAATGAATTGAAAGATTTCAGTTTTTCGTTCGGGAAGGGTCAAATGAAATCTGGAAAGAGAAAGAATGTTTCCACAGAAACCTGTTACAATTGGAGGAAGAGGAGTATCTTTTTTGCTTTGCCTTATTGGTCAACCAATTTGCTACGTCATTGCTTAGACGTAATGCATATTGAAAAGAATATATGTGAAATGTTTCTTTTAGTTCTTCTAAATGTCAAGGGGAAGACAAAAGATGATTTACGATCTCGACGTGACTTGGTGGATTGGGGCATCAGACCAGAATTGCATCTTGTGCGTATCAGTGAAAATAAATGGCAACTTCCATGTGCTTCTTATGTGATGACACCTACTGAAAAAAAAACAATTTTTGGAAGTATTAGAGACTATTAGAGTTCCTGATGGATATTCAAGAAACATATCTAAACGGGTCAACAGAAGAGAGTTGAAGCAAAAATATTTGAAGACTCATGATTATCACGTTCTACTTCATGAGTTGCTTCCAATAGCAATCCGTCATCTTTTGTCCAATAATGTAAGGGTGGGTGTTATTCGGTTGTGCCATTTGTTTAGAGATATTTGTGCTAAGAAGTTTTCCAAGTCTTTCTTGCAAAAAATGTTGACAGATGCCCCATTAATTTTGTGTGATTTGGAGAAAATATTTCCCCCATCATTTTCTTCATGCATGCTGCATCTGACTGTCCATATTCCAACTGAAATACTTCTCGGAGGACCTGTTTCTTTTCATTGGATCTATCCAACTGAAAGAAATATGTTCACATTAAAGTCTTATGTTCGAAACAAGAATCATCCCGAAGGTTCTATCGTGAACGGTTACTTAGCTCAAGAATGTATGGATTTCTGTTCAATGTATTTGTCTGATCTTACTACAAGAATAAACAGACCAATGAGAAATGAAGAAGAACAATATGAGCAAATTGAACCCAGTTTTCCATCACATCCTAAAATAGGAGGAATTCCTGGATCATATACATTGAAGACATTAAGCCATGAAGAGCGGGAGATGGCACATCGCACAGTTTTGTTCAACTGTGATTTGTTCGATGACTATATCAGGTAACAAAATTGAATATGTATATCTTACATATATATCTGTTAAACTATTCATATTTTTTTATCTACAGGGAACATAAAACAATGATAAATAGGAAGCATCGTTCTTTATCATTGAGAAGGAGAGAGACTTTGCATAGCAAAGAGTTTTCTGCTTGGTTAAAATTGAAGGTAAAAATATTACTGTTTAAATTAATTGTTTCAATATTTACTTAAGTTTAACTGTCATTTATATTGCAAGTATTGAGTTTGTCTGCTGACTCTGTCTCTGAGGAAATAAGATCTTTGGCTTTTGATCCTAATATCGTGGTTCGTGACTGTAAATCAATTGTTATCAATGGGTACAGATTTATTGTCACTGAACGAGCCAAAAACATGAGAACACAACATGATGGTATTATGGTTACTTCCACAACAGATTGTTATGCCAGTGCATCAGATAGTAGACCACGACTTGAAAATGTGGGTTATTATGGAGTCGTTGAGAAAATAATAATATTGGATTATTACTCTCATGGACGAGTCACAATGATGAAATTCCATTGGTTTGATTCGATGACGAGACATGGCACATTTATTGATGATTGTGGATTTCGAGTAATTAATATGACCTGCACTCTTGCTACCGAAGAACCATATGTGTTGGCATCAATGGCTAAACAAGTTTTTTATGTCAAAGATCAACTTCAACCTGAATTTGGTGTCATAGTTGAAGTAATTCCAAGACATATTTTTTATGATGCTGATGATGGAATTGACACTGTCCCTATTGCCATTGGAACCAATCCATTTATTTATTTTGATGACTCCAATAGCTCAATTGTCAGAGTTGATTGTGAACCTGAAGTTGTGGTTGGAAATATATAGAATCATTCATCCATGTTCTCAATTCTTTTGGTTTACCTCGAGTTGGGTTGTTAAGGTTGGTAATATTCATATTTATTTAGTATTGATCACAAATATGTTTTAGCTGACTTGACCATTATGTGAATTTTCAATGTTTATTGGTTGCTGTTTTATTTGAATTGCATTTTCTAATTTGGAATTGAACTGTATTCAAACCAAATCAAACAATATTTCTAACTTGGTGAACATTACAACTTGTATGTTTTATTAAATTCATTCAAGCTCTTCTAAAACAATTGATAGCTAAATTACCAATGAATCCCCTCATTCCCTCATATATTTAGTTTTTTGGTTTACACATTAATTTTCTTTTTCTAATTAATTACATATTTGTTTTCAAATGCAGGAAATGCAGCCAATTGAAGAGAGACGAAGAAAAAAAATGGCGGAGAACAATCGTCGGATGGAGGAGATGGGCATTCCACCATTAGTGCCTACAGTGAGTACTTTATTTCAAATAAATATATATATATATATATATCTTTACAGAATATAAAATTTCATGTGATTAATTTTTTTTGTAAACTTTTTTGTAGGATTCACCATTACGTCGACAGTTATTCGACGTGGAGCCTAGTACTGGTCCTAGTACTCAGGCCGGTGGTATGAGGAGGGTTCGTACCAGAGGTGGACATAGAGCTGCGCGTGCCCGACTAGACCCTGCCCCTCCCACTGACATTTCAGCCTTCCCACATTCTGATCCCGGTGTGTCGTTAGGGACACACGGGGTATTTAGGCCTCCCATGTTTTCATTACCTTCTGCATCTTCTGCCCCATCATTTTTACATCCCATGATGATTCCCACTCCCCAGTCAGCATCAGGTCATACAACTGTTCCATATTCTTTTCCTTCTACTTCTGTCTCTCCGAGCTTTTATATTCCATCGTCTTCGACTCCTGTTCCACTAGAGGGTGTTCCATCATGTTCTTTGGATCCGGTGCCACTCATTGATCAGACTAGCGCAGGTATATTTATAAAACCCTAACAAATTTTTATAGAAATATTTATTTTCATTATAACATGTTTTGATAAAATATTTGTTTTTCTTTCATGACAGATACATCTACTGACAGGAGGCAGGGGCGGGGCCGTACACGCATGCGTTCGGTGTGGAACCGTCGCACACAGGTTATGGTGGAATATAATGAAGACAATCAGATGGTTGAGAAAACAGGGCATCAATGTCGGAGTTTTCTGGAGACGCTTTCCAAATACTCCGACATCATTCCCGTCAGCCTGCTGTCGTGGAGACATTTGCCACATGAGGTCAAAGATAGAGCTTGGGCAGAGATATGGGTAAAAAATCTGTTGTATTTAATGCCATGAATTATTTTTGTATTTATATGAATTAATATTTTGATTTCAGCTTCGATTTAATTTTCCTGATGGTGAGGGTGCATGAATGGAATGTCTAAAGGATTTAGGCGATCTTTGGAGAGCCTACAAGCATGAGCTGTATATTGGCTGGCGTGCTAGAGTTGGCACTGAGTTAGAGGCGGTACCAGTCGTGGATGATTGTCCTATAGAGCAGTACCGTCAGATGATTACTCATTGGATGAGTACCCAATTTAAGTTATGAATTACATTTGAGGTATTTAAATAATAACTTTCAAGTTTTGCATTAATATTATCCTTTGCATTATCGAATTTTATTTAGGAATCATCTGGAAAAAATAAAAAAAACATTGATGCAAAAAAATACCTCCATACACTAGGACGCACGACGATGCCAGATCATGAGAGGCAGCAGGTATGACAATTGTTTATAAATCACTCTCTCGTATTTTTCGTCTGATTTCAGGCCATTCCGACTTCGTTCGGCCCGTTTGGACCCCCCTCACGCGCGTTTACGAAGCGCGTGCATCACTTAAAACACGAATATTGAGCCGTACCACGCAAACCGCACGTCCGATTGACGTGCCGTCTACGCGTACATGTCACGAATAATAATGAGAATGTTGCACGGTGGTTTCAGGTCAATCTGAGGTCGTCTGCTATGAATTTGACCGTTGGACGCCCGTTTTGGCCGTTTATGACACCAGAACTGCGTTGTCAGTCACCGCGGGCACACGGCACGTCCGATTGATGTGACGTCTCCTCGACCACTTCATAAATCACTCTCCCGTATTTTTCATCTGATTTCAGGCCATTCCGACTTCGTTCGGCCCGTTTGGACCCCCCTCACGCGCGTTTACGAAGCGCGCGCATCACTTAAAACACGAATATTGAGCCGTACCGCGCAAACCGCACGTCCGATTGACGTACCGTCTGCACGTACAAGTCACGAATAATAATTATAATGTTTCACGGTGGTTTCAAGCCAATCTGAGGTCGTCCGCTATGAATTTGACCGTTGGACGCCCGTTTTGGCCGTTTATGACACCAGAACAGCGTTGTCGGTCACCGCGGGCACACGGCACGTCCGATTGACGTGTTGTCTACTCGACCACTTCATAAATCACTCACCCGTATTTGTCGTCTGATTTCATGCCATTCCGAAATCGTTCGGCCCGTTTGGACCGCCCTCACGCGCGTTTACGAAGCACGCGCATCACTTAAAACACGAATATTGAGCCGTACCGCGCAAACCGCACGTCCGATTGACGTGAAGTCTACGTGTACACATCACGAATAATAATTAGAATGTTTCACGGTGGTTTCATCTCAATCCGAGGTCATCCTCTATGAATTTGACCGTTTGACGCCCGTTTTGGCCGTTTATGACACCAGAACTGCATTGTTGGTCACCGCGGGCACACGGCACGTCCGATTGAAGTGTCGTCTGCTCGACCACTTCAGAAATCACTCACCCGTATTTTTCGTCTGATTTCAGGCCATTCCGACTTCGTTCGGCCCGTTTGGACCCCCCTCACGCGCGTTTACGAAGCGCGCGCATCACTTAAAAGATGAATATTGAGGCGTACCGCGCAAACCGCACGTCCGATTGACGTGTCGTCTGCGCGTACGCATCCCAAATAATAATTAGAATGTTTCACGATGGTTTCAGCTCAATCTGAGGTCGTCCTCTATGAATTTGACCGTTGGACGCTCGTTTTGGCCGTTTATGACACCAGAACTACGTTGTTGGTCACCGCAGGCACACGGCACGTCCGATTGACGTGTTGTCTGCTCGACCACTTCATAAATCACTCTCCTGTATTTTTTGTCTGATTTCAGGCCATTCAGACTTCGTTCGGACCATTTGGACCCCCCTCACACGCGTTTACGAAGCGCGCATCACTTAAAACACGAATATTGAGTCGTATCGCGCAAACCGCACGTCCGATTGATGTGCCGTCTACGTGTACACGTCACAAATAATAATTAGAATGTTTCACGGTGGTTTCAGCTAAATCCGGAGACATGGTGTGGCCGGAACCACTCAAAGTGTCCGTCTTTTGTTTCAAAATGACGTCATTTTAAGTGAAAAGCATCAACTTACATACGGAAAACCGACCAAACGCATTCCGAATCTATTGATAATTTATCCCAACAATCCATGGGTCATATGTGACGTGTACGAGCCAACCCGGGATGAATATGAGTCGCGGTGTGGCCATGATAAGTCTAAGTGACTCTCTTTTGTTTAAAATGGACACCATTTTAAGTACATACGGAAAAACGACCAAGCGGATTCGGTTTCCGTTGAAACTTTAGGAGAACGATCCATGGGTCATATGTGACATGTAAGAATCATCCCCGCCTCAATCCGACATGCGTTGCGGCTGACACCACTCAAAGTGTCCGTCTTTTGTTTCAAAAGGACGTCATTTTAAGTGAAAGGCATCAACTGACATACGGAAGAATGACAAAACGCATTCGGATTCTATCGATACTTTATCACAACGATCCATGAGTCATATGCGACGTGTACAAGTCAACCCCGTCTTAATCCGAGACGTGGTGTGGTCGACACCGCTCTAACTCTGTCTCTTTTGTTTAAAATGGACATGATTATAAATGAAAAGAACAACTGGCATACGCAAAACTGACCAAACGCATTCGTAATCTTTTGATAATTTATCACAACGATCTATGGGTCATATGTGACATGTACGAGCCAACCCGGGATGAATCTGAGTCGCGGTGTGGTCAGGATTAGTCTAAGTGTCACTCTTTTGTTTAAAATGGACAACATTTTAAGTACATACGGAAAACCGACCAAACGCATTCGGTTTCCATTTAAACTTTAGGAGAACAATCCATGGTTCATATGTGACGTGTACGAATCAACCCTTCCTCAATTGGAGATGCGGTGTGGTCGGCACCACTCATAGTGTCCGTCTTTTGTTTCAAAAGGACGTCATTTTAAGTGAGAAACATCAACTGGCATACAGAAAACTGACCAAACGCATTCGGATTGTGTCGATACTTTAGCACAACGATCCATGGGTCAAATGTGACGTGTACGAGTCAACCCCGCCTCAATATGAGGTGCGGTGTGGCCGGTATCACTTCAGGTGTATGTATTTTGTTTAAAATGGACATCATTTGAGGTAAAAATATATGGTATAGAAAAAACCGATCAAATTATGAATTGAATTTCGTATTCCACATATAATTGTCATCTAAATTTTAAATTGAATTCTATATGAATTATGTACGTTTATAATTACGTTATGAATTCTAATTTAATTGTCATCTAAGTGTGGTCGGGACCACTCTAAGTGACTTTTTGTTGTTTAAAATGGACAACATTTTAAGTACATATAGAAAACTGACCAAACGCATTTGGTTTCCATTGAAACTTTAGGAGAACGATCCATGGGTTATATGTGATGTGTACGAGTCAACTCCACCTCAATCCGAGGCATGGTGTGGCCGGCACAACTCAAAGTGTATGTCTTTTGTTTCAAAAGGACATCATTTTAAGTGAAAAACATCAACTGACATACGGAAATCCGGCCAAACGCATTCGGATTGTGTTGATACTTTAGGAAAATGATCCATGGGTCATTTGAGACGTGTAAGAGTCAACCCCGTCTAAATCCGAGACGCGGTGTGGCCGGTACAACTCTGACTGTGTCTCTTTTTTTTAAAATGGACAAGATTATAAGTGAAATAAACAACTGACATATGAAAAACTGACCAAACGCTTTCGGAATCTGTTGAAAATTTAGGAAAAAGATTCATGGGTCATATGTTACGTGTACGAGTCAACCACGCCTCAATCCAAGTTGCGGTTTGGCCGAGACCACTCTAAGTGTATCTCTTTTCTTTAAAATGGACTACATTTTAAATTCATACGGAAAACCAACCAAACGCATTCTGATTGTGTTTATATTTTAGCACAACAATCCATGGGTCATTTGTGATGTGTACGAGTTAACCCCGCCTCAATACGAGGCGCGGTGTGGCCGACACCATTCTTAGTGTCTCTCTTTTATTTAAAAAACACTTCATTTTAAGTGAAAACAACAACTGACATACGGAAAACTGACCAAACGAATTCGTAATATGTTCATACTTTAGGACAATGATCAATGAGTCATTTGTGATGTGTATGAGTTAACCTCACCTCAATCTGAGGCATGGTGTGACCAGTATCAATCCAGATGTATGTATTTTTTTTAAAATGGATACCATTTATATTAAAAATATATGGTATATGAAAAACCAATCAAATTATGAATTGAATTCCGGATTCCACATATGATTGTCATCTAAATTTTAAAATGAATTCTAAATGAATTATGTATGTTTATAATTATGTTATGAATTCTACTTTAATTATGGATGTGTATATTTTCAGGATGCATTATATGTGTTGGTTGGTTGGTTTGCATTATTTTTATGTGTTGGTTTGTTCTCTATATGTATGCATTATATGTGTTACAGGTACAATAATTGGATTGAAAAATGAATTGAAAATGAGGGCATAAATGGATTGAAAATTGAATTGAAACCGAGACCTACTGTGCAAATTGCAGGCTGCTGTGCAATTTGCACAGCAAAGCCTATGCCAACGGTTTGAAAACCATTGGCATAGGCTCTATGTAGCTGTTTTTACCAAAGATTCAAGGAACCGTTGGTAAAAACAACCTATCCCAACGGTTTGAAACCGTTGGGATATCCTGTTGAATGGTTATTTTTACCAACAGTTCTATGAACCATTGGGAAAGAATTTCTCTGTTGATTTCCCAACGGTTTGGCAGAACCATTGGGATAGGTTGATTTTTTCTAACCTATCCCAACGGTTCTCTGTAAACCGTTGGGAAAAGCCTTTCCCAATGGCTTACTTCCCCACGGTTTGCAGAACCGTTGGTATAACATATACCAACGGTTCTGCAGCCTTTCCCAACGGTTCTAAACCGTTGGGAAATGATGGATTTCCAGTAGTGTTGGTCGTGCAAGTGACTTGCGTGCCGTGAAGAGACTTGCACGCCAGTGCCTAGAAGGATTGGAATCTTGCGTGCCTATTGTTTTTCAAGAATAGAACTTCAAAATATGTAAAATGAAAGAAGTTCACGCAAGAATTGGTTGGGTCACGCAAGTGAGTTGCGCGACAGAGGCTAGGGGAGATGAGCTGCGCGTCGAGACTTGCGCGCCGAGGAGTGACTTGCACGCTGCCGCGCAGGTTGACTAGTTTGCCTATAAATAGAGGACCACCCCTCCTCATTTCCCACGGAGTTCAACACTTAGAAAAATTAGAGCTCCCATCGCGCAGGTGTGGAAGTCGCGCAAGTATTGTGTGGTCGCACAGGTGGACTTGCGCGCCATTATTTGAAGTTGTGTGCCGGTTGTTGGTTGCGCGCCCAAGGCGGTTTGGGCGAGAAAGGAAGTGAGTCATGCAGGTTAGAAGTTGATGAAGGTAGTTTTGTGCAGGTGGTTTGTTGATACTTGCGCGCCAGTTTGGACCTGCACGTCGAAGGCTTGCGCGCCGTATTGGGACTTGTGCGCCGGGCGTGGAGAAGCGTGCCAGGTACTGCTGAAGCTCGTCGGTCCTTTTTGGAGCTGTAGAAAATCCGGGAGATTGCCCGATACATTCGGTGCAAAGTGAGATTGAAGAAGAAATCTAAATGATGCATGCACGATCTCATTCATACATGGTGAGCTGATACAGACAATGCTAAGTAAGTTGAGCATCATTTATTGAGAAATCACATAAGAGATTGTGATTCAGGAAAACGAAGAGAAGCGGATCTAGTGCGTTCAGTAATTTCACTAAAGAAGAAGGATTGAACTTAAAAGTGCATCAACTCTGAACCCTAATGTAAGAAAAGTCTCATGCAGAATAGGAGACAAAAAATTCATGTCTATCTATTGAAGATACCTTCACGTCTATAAACTGAGTGTGACTTCACCAACGGCAGAGAGCCAGGGGGAGTCAACGGGAGTGACCTGAGGGACGTAGTGAGTTATCCCTGAACATTTGTAAAGGTAGTGATCCTGGGATAGAGTGACTATTCCAGAACCATTGTAATCCACAACTAGTGAAGATTAGTGGAATTTGTTACGACCGGCAACTTGTCATCGTATTCTCCTTCGACGTAGCCCTTAGTGGCGATCCAAGTAAAATTATTGTGTTATCTCTTTGCATGTGAATGTTTCATTGCTGATCATATCCATCATACAGGTTTAAGTAGTTCCTACCAACATGGGAACAAGATCCGCAACTTTAAGAAGAAAAATTTGACACCCCGATTCACCCCTCCCCTCTCAGGGTGTCCTGGGGTCCTACATTATCAAGCATGAAATCTAATGTTAACCCATGAATCCATAACAATCCTCCAAGAATCACCATCACATTCCTTAATCAAAACATATTGACTCAACAAAAATAAATGAAATTCTTACTTGGGAACATTATAGTGGAATGGAATATTTTATTGGATTTTGTATCTCTAGAAAAACAAAACATCAGAAACCTCAAATATAGAGAATGGTTATTTAAATGAATAGATAGACTTAATTTCATGGATAGGTATACCCTGAACTGAGAATCCATGCAACACAACCATGAACCTTGACCATGAAAGCCTCTTCCAATACTCTTAGAGACTCACATAAGACATTTAAAGTTAAACAATAAATAAATGGAAGTAAATCACTTATCAAAGGAACATAAAGAGTTTACAAGGTTTTAACAAATTATTAATCCATCATAGACAACAACTTCACTATAAGAGTAAACAAGATATTATAATATAATGACTAACCAAACATCACTAGCTAACAGAATATTATCCCTAATACAAAATCATTCCCCAAAACTCATAAAAATGACCCCAAAGGAAATTTACATAAGTTAACTTTCAGAAATTTCAGTTCAACTAAAAACTAAAAACTATAGTGAAAATTCCCCCAAGATCTGATCTCTATGGACATCCCTATTCTTGGTCAAAGAAAATAATCACCTCAACTTGTCCTTCCAATGAATAGTGTTTTCTTACATAAACACCCTAATTTTTCCTTTACATTTCATCTAAAATAATCTTACATATCAACATGATTTAATTTTAAACAAGTAATTTTGTATCTCCATGAACTTGCTTCAGTTCCATGTTTCTGGAATATATCCTCTAGCTTCGGTGCTTGCATTATCTTGATTCACCGCCATCCCCACTACTAGTTTCTAACTTATGGATCATCAATCACCTTGCATCTCGTACCAATATTATTTTTTTGATGTTATTCCTTTTTAAAAGCTTCAGTACTTAGCTATAAATTAGCTTCACACAACAAGCCTCATAATGCCTCACTTAAGAATAATTTTCCCAAATTAAATAAAAATTTATATAGGTAAAAATTAATATGTTCCATAACTGTCCATTTTAGTTCCATTCTTCCAACTTATTATAGATTTTGATATCTTGATACCCCCATGTTATCCAAGCCATGCTAAAGTGTAACAGTACTTCAGAATTTCTTGAGTTATAGTTTTATTAAACATATCACCTAGATTTTAATTCTATTTAAACTTTCTTTATTGAAGTTATATGTCTTCTAAAAAAATTTGAATGAAGTTTTCTTTCCATTGAATGTGTTTTATTCTAGAGTGAAATGTAGGATGGGTTAATTGAACTTAAATTTTTTGTTAAAGTAATATGTGATAAAACTTTTCCTTCATTATATCACCTCCAGGGGACCCATTAACCACACTAACTTCTTACCTACTTATATAATCTAAATTTACTCCAACTAATGTGGTTTATAGTGAAACTATTAGTTATAAATAATATATCTAGCTCATAATAGTCCCTCTAAATGTAAGAAAAAAATAAGTTCTAATATTTCAAGAATTTTTATCTCCCCTAAAGTTATTATCCCAAACCTGTAAAAGGGATCATATATTCTGAAATAGGGTGATATATCCACTAAAACTTTTAGATATCATAATATCATCTTAAAGGATTCCTAGTGTTCCTTTCCCAGATCTTCCATAAATCATTGGACCATGTCAAACACTTGAGAAAAATTTATCCATATAAAAAACATGGAATACATCTTAATTCCCATAGATGATTCATATATGACATTCACCATGTACTTGGACTCATCATCCATTTTAGGTTTATTCATCATTTAATGTTTTAAGTGTATATATGGGGGATCACTCATAGGTTTTTACTTACTCATTCCAAATCATTATAATACTTTTTGGATGAACTCTGAATTCAAAAGGAACAAAGTCCTAGATCTAAAGTCCAATATGATCCCCATCCCTAACATCTTCTTTGTATTACCAAGATACTTCAACATGAAACTTTGGTAAAATTCATACATTAAATCTTACAGCCTCATCATTATAGTTCTAACTAGTATTATGTCCTCAAAATGGGAAAAACCATGATGAAAATTCCATTTGAAAACAACTTTGGGTAATATATGTGATCTACATTGATATGGATAACTTTCATTCCATTATTATGTTATTTGACTTATGAGTCTACTTTCATAGTTCCTACATGATTCCACACAAACTTTTCTTGCTTTGGTTCAAAATTCCCTCATTATTTTTTAGTATGAATCATTCTATTTTATCATGATATATTTATTCATTCAAATCTCCATGAAGAAACAAAATATTAATAGAAAGTTGTTCAAGAAACAAACCTTCCATTATAACAAGGATGAGAACTATTTAAATAGTTCTATTCTTGGTAATAGGTGAGAAAATGTCACTAACATTCACTCATTTTGACTGTTAGGACCCCTTAAAAACTCGTTACCCCTTATACCAAACTTTATCGTATGCTTCATCTTTTAAATGATAAACCCATTTATTATAAATTTCCCTATTTCCTTCCATATGTTTTTCTCCTTCCCCTATTTTAGAAAAATTCAAGAAATTCAACAATTTCTTTATTACTAACCCCTAGTGTAATGTGTTACTCATACCTCTCACCTCACAAACACATTCTGGTTCCCCACAATTTGTAATAAAAATAAATTTGATTTCAAAATTGAACCAATAAACTATAAATATGACCATGTTATACTACTATAAATCTAGGGGTTTTACATATTATAGACATCACACTTTTGAAACTCTTCCTAATATTCCACTATCCTTGAGCATTATAGTATATCAATACCAAGAAATTTTAAAACATGATTATTTCTTCCCAACCTGGGACATAGTTATACCTATTAGACCACATCTTATGTTCTCCTTAAATAACCCAGAACTACTCAACCTATACACGGATCAAACTCGTCTACATTGTTGGCTCTTTATTCCCAATATCATCTTCCACCACGTTCCGGTCTTTCTTAAGGACCTATTCATTGAAGAGGATGTCTTGGACTCTGATATCCTTTAACTGACTATTATCCCAAATTCTAAAACCAATGTCTTCATCAACTTATCCAATAAATAAACATTTACTGGACTTATATTCCAACTTACCACTATCCTTAGAATCCTCATGGAAATATTTGTTATTTTAATAAATGTTTAGGTAAGTAAATTCCACTTTCCTTATAAGCCAGAGTTCCAACAGAAGTTATCATGCCAGTAGTTTAGGAGGACTTTAATTCATGTGATATTCCACATAGTTAACTACTTTAACCCAAAATATTTTAATAATTCAATAATATAAACTGATGATCCTATATTTATCATTCATTTTCTAATTCAACCATCCCACAATACAATTCTACTCAGGGTTTTCAGGTCATATTTCTCTCAATCCAAATTTGATTCATCTAGAAGAACTTCAAGAAGTATTCCTCCATATTCACCTTTATTATTATAGTATAGTCATGTTAGATTCATTCTGGTCTTATATTCCACTATGAATCTCTATCTATTAAAATTATAGAAAACATTGGACTTCTTCTTGAGGAAAATCACCCACACCTTCCATGTAGAATCATTGATAAAGGAAATTTAATACAATGTTCCCATATGGCATTGAATTAGTGATAGTCCATATACATCCATATAAACCAAATCTATATTTTGATCCCTTTGTTCCTTTTCTCCTTAATTAATCACACCTTTTATTTTTTACTTTGGATGAAACCCTCATATGATCAATTCTCTACAACATTAAGCTTTATAAATCCACTAGAATCCAAGTTCTGCAAACACTTCTCACAAATGTGACCAAGATGGTCATGCCACCTCTTAGCTATTCTGAAATTTGTTTCTCCAATATATATGATACCTTCCAAAACCCTAGTTGACTACAATATTATGTCCTTCACACCTTAAGAAACTGACAAGAAACCCAATGTGTTTTTCCACACACCGTCTTAAAAATTAATATAGAACTATGTATCATCATGTTGACTAATGTACATAGAGTTCATTTGTAGACCAAGGATGTGTCAAATGGATTAAAATGTAGAAAACATCTATTCCTTTTTTGAATTCCCACATATCCTTTAATAAAAACCTCAAGTGGATCTTCATCTGTAATGTGAGAATCTCCAAGGATTCTAGGTACATAATTACACATGCATCCTATTTCAAAATTTGAATGAAATGAATCTAAGGAATCCAGAATCCATGGATTAATCAAACTCATGAAACATAAAAAAAGTTACACCCTCCCCATTAACTATGGATTTTGTGGATGAAATTCAATTATTATTTCACAAATTAACATGTCTCTCTTATAAATACTTTTGAAAATTTCCATTATTTTAATAGTTCCAACATACATAGTCACTAGGACTAGTTCACATTACATGACTCTTATCTCCTCTATTTTCACCTCTTTTCCTCAAACTTATTTGAGTGAAGTGTCTCTTCCTTCCATGCTAATTGAAATTCTGTAAACACATTAAACATCTATCTTTCTAATATCTTCATTAATGTCCATATCATAGATATCCATAAAGAAAAATTCATTATTTTTACTTCTATAACTCCCATTAGTTTCCATCAAAAACTATGATTCCTTAAGAAATTATAAATGAATTAAAGACAACATGACTTCAGAAAACCTCACTTAAGCTAACTCTAATAGACTCCAGATAATATTGAACTGTTTTGTATAATCATTAATTAAACTTAATTTTAGAATCCTCAGGGTAGAAATTCACTGAAATATGAAAATATTATTCTTCATGGAAGGATTATGATACATGTTCACAAGAATTTACCTCAATTATAATGTTATTTCCTCCTCAAATATATTGAATGACTTGTTTTGGGCCAGTATTTATAAGAAAAGACCCAACACCATCTTATTTTTTCCCCACTATATATAATCTATTAATTCCATATTCTTACCAATGAATTAAATATCAATATATTTATAAAATATTTTTCCCACTATCTGTATCTTTTATAAAACAATGTATGATTCATTGAACATATCAAGCCGCAAAAATCCCTCTTCCAATGACATATTTCAAAAATATAAAACTCCCACTGAATAAAATTTTTGAAAATAAAATGCTACTTGTTATTTTAGGAATTCAATATTTAAAATAGTCCTTTAGAACTTTGAACCAATCTCTATTATAACTTTTTTATCTAGAAGTAGTGGCACTCGAACCACCCAACTTATAGAACTTGAAATAAAAAATAATCATACTAGAACGTATAGATTGACTTGGTCTCATGGATTGGAGTTCCTAAAACTAAGATTCCACGAAACACATCCACACACCTTGACTAAAAACCTTATGACACTCTTAGACACTCCCAACTGAAATTAAAAGTGGAATGATAAAAAATAGAATTAAATAACATGATGAATTACCAATATAATATTCAATGGTTTGGTTAAAGTCTGATTCCATGAGGAAAAAAATTAATATAAGACTAAACAAGAGCTATTAAGGGAATGAATAACACTAAATTACATGATAATAAAATCTTAGGCTTAATACAAAACCATTCCACTTAACCATTAAATATGATCCCAACACCAATTCATATTCTGCTGAAATACTAAAACTATAGGGGTAATATCAATAATATTTGATCTCTTATAACATCCCTCTCTTTGGTTAAAAGAAACAACAACCTCAACTGTTCCTTTTAGTTAATAGTTCATTCTTCTGGAAACTCCTGGAGTTTACTTTTACATATCATCTTAAATACTTTTATGTATTAATAATACTTAATTTTATACATATTATATGCATCTCCAAACACCTACATTAGTTCCAAGATTTTAGAACACGTCCTCTACCTTCAAAATTACATTATCTGGATTCACACTACTTTTTTTATGGTTTTGTACTTCTATTTCATAAGATTCATTTCATTTGATACAAGTGAAAAGTCCTTGAAGTTAATCATTTCTAAAAGATCCAGTACTTAGCCATAAAATGGATTCATACACAAATCCTAACATGGAATAACCAAGTTGTGATGATTCTATAGTAAGGGATGAGATTCCCATACAATATTAGTTATTATGGGATGTTTTTTCCTCTATTATGATATAGCTTGGGTCTACAAATGAATTCCCTCTAATATTATTTCCCTTAGATAGGGATTGTATTCCCTCTCTTGATGATGTATTCATGTTGTGATTCACGATTTTTTATGATTGATATGGATGTTTTACTAACTTTTTTGACATTATTATTGGTACGCATTATCCATGTTTTGATGCTTATGAAATATTTGGTATTTTGTGACCACAGTCTTGTAACTTTATTAGAATTTATTACCAACATAATTTTCATAGTATTATGATAGGATATTATACCCACTGAGATTGACTTCGGATGTAATGTTTGGTTGGTTTTTGTTTGACATTTTTAGAGACACCCTAGAACTAGCTGAAGTGTGTATTCATCACAGATGGTGACCATGTCACACCCATGGGTGTGACATATTTATTATGTTTTTTGATTCCTACTTAATTTTATTTATGATCAAATAAAACTATACATGTACTTTTTTATCTTGGATATGTTATATAAACATTGGTTGTGTCCTACAAAGTTTTACTCACACCCTACATAGGAACCCCTAGCAATTTATGTTTGGAAATAAATCTTATTTCAATTTATATTTCTTTAAAATGGAAGGAGATATCACAAGATGATATGGTATTATTGATGTTTTGGTGAGTAAAATTTTAAACTCCATAGGTAGTTAGGATAATTATAATGGTTACTTTCGATGGATTTTTTAATACAATAGTGGTAGTTCATTTCACTAAAAGTGTATGTGTGGATATTTCACAAGGCTCATACAAGCATCTTTTATATCAGAGGATGAAGTACTGTAGATATACCAAGAGTGATAGTCTGTATGAATAATTTAATAGTTTATTGGTATTCATTGGTGGTAAATTAATGGATTCCTACATAATTTTAAGTTCAGTGCTACTAGTTGACTGGATGGATCCCCCTGTAAAGATTGAGTAGGATCACCTACACTGGTGTACTTATACAAGTAAGGTCATGAACCAAGTATGGTCTCCATCCAACCTAACACCTGACCCGGTCTTAAGTAATGCCAAAGGGGATTTCCCAATCCCCACAGGCCGGAATAAGTGATCGGGTATCCAATAGACATTTGGGAATGATTTACTCAGTAAAAAAAGAAAAGTAAAACAAATAAATAAATAAATTTAAACTTCTCAAAATAGGTAAATACTTGCAGTGAAAAATAGCACAAAGATGTCTAGATAAACATACCTCTAAGTGACCTCATGGGTCACCACCAAACACAAAAACATGCTCACTATAAGAGTGATCCAAAACTAGAACCTAAAAATGAAAATACCAATTATACGTGAGTACTGATATGCTCTGTAAGAATGCCAAAATACAACAAATCCCTATGCCCTTGCCATTAATAAGAAATCCAATCATGCTAGTTTGAAAATAAGACAAAATAAAATAATTTTTTTTATTATTTTCAAATTCAATTCATGAGTTTACATATTTAAGGAAATCTCCTTTGTTCTACTATATTTTCAAAATAGTTTCCAAATATGCATTAACATTCCAATACAAAATTCCAACAGTCCAAATTAAAAACATGGATTTTACAAAGAAGGAACCCATCGTGACACTAAAAAAACGAAATTATTTAAAAAACACCATGTCATAAGTGAGCACCATGGTTAATCCCTATAGGTTAATATAACAAATGGGACTCTAGGAACCTCGTACCTCAGTGAAATTTTGTATAGAAACCAGAAAAACCAGCATTCTTGTGCATGATCCACTAGTATGGGACACCCCCATAACCTTAGTGGTCTCATATCCTCATCATAGATGTTTAGTTAGTGTTATAGTGTCAACCCCTATAGACAAAACCAGGAAAAACCATTGTCATGTCATCTAGATAGTAGTCCTAGTCTTCCCACCTAGGTACCCCAGGATTCCACTTTTCTCTATTTCAAGTGGTGGTGAATTTTCATTAAACTAACAACAATAACATATCATTTTCTTTATTCAAAAAAAAAATTCACAACACACTCACCCTATCACCACTAATCTCACTCATTGAGAAAATCCCCCACCTTTTCCATCACAAAATAATGCACAAGCCTCTTTACTAGGCACGTATCACAATTCCCATATTCAACGCACACATCTTTTCCTAAAATAGGGGGAATGCCTCAAGAGCAGTTTTCTTTTTTCACAAACCATTCTTAAATTTCTATACGGGATTAATTACTTATGAGTAATACTTTTCATTTTTGAACACATAATCACCCAACACTTTCAAGTTTCCCAAACTATTTGAAATTTTAACTAAACAACCAAAGTACTACATATTTAAAACAAGCTTTAAACCATGCTTACAATGAAGAAATCCATTTAAGGAGGTAAAATCACCATTTAATCTCATGTTCACACAAAAAACCATTTTTTAAATCACTTTTGAATTTTTTTTGTAAAATAAAACATGTCATTACAATTTTATAATAAAATCGACCAAAAGGCTACACGTCTTTGGAAATACCTGTTTCATTTTCAAAACATCTAGGAAACTACTTTTCAAGAACCACAACAGTTTATATATATATATATATATTGCATATTAATTTCAAATAAAATAAGGGGACATATATTTAAAATAACACCAAGGAAAATGGAAATTCTAATTAAAGATCAAGGAATGTGTAACCTACCTTAGGGTGGAACTAAACTGAACATTCGACCCTGGGCGCTTTCTAGCAAAAAGATGCTACTACCCACCTAAGCATATGCACTTTCACATACATATAACGACACCTATACCCCATGCACACACCTGAATGTCCATGACCATGGAAAATGGGTCCTTACATATATGCTTATATGCATATACTAGTAACCACTCACATTCATTTGAATTTTCATATATACCCATGGGAACACCTAACCCCATACATGTATATTCACTACCATGTATGAATATACATGTAATAGGGGAACCAATATATATATTTACTTACCTATGAACATTTAATCAAGTCACCTTAGAAGGGAGGTCGGCGGGTCGTGGTTCTAGAGGAGGGAGGTTGGCAGTCACGTCTCCATAAGAGGGTCAGCTAGGAGGTGAGGGTGGCTGGTTGGGAGGTAGAGGGCGGTGAGAGGGTGGCTGGCCATAAGGGAGAGGGTGGAACGAGGGTGTCTGGCCATGGGGAGTAGTGTGTAGGGGTTCATAGGGTAGGGGGTATGACACTATGGAAGGAAGGGGGAGACCAAACCCTAAACAAAAAAATATGCAAAAAATAAAAACAAAAAGAAAGTAATAATAATATTAGTGAGAATTACAAAAAAATATAATCATAATGATATTATTAATATTTAATCACAGATAAAAAAAATAACAATTTAATAGTAATTTCAACAAAAATAATAATTAAAAAATAACAATAATAATAATAATCTTATTAATAATATTATCATTATTATTTCTATTAAAATAATAGATAAAACTTTATTTTATTTATCTTATTTCATTTTATTCTTATTTTATTATTCATTTCATTTTATTTATTTATTTTTAACATTGGGAAGGTTACACGGTGACCTGGGTGAAGTCGCGTGGTTTCCCAGATCGTTCTTTGCTCGTGTGCTCAATGATTCCATGCCCAGAAACTTGCATTTTTTAACTAAAATTCAAAAAATTAAACTGGTTTTCAACTCAAACTACCTGATCCTAGGAAAATTAATAAAATAAATAATTTAAAAATGTCAGGTGTGACAATAATCCCCACCATAATGATTTCCTCACCCAGAAAACCATGAAAAGGTCTAGACCAAAAACCAAAACCACATTACTTCATAGTTCAAGTAGATCCCCAACATAAGGAAAGTGAGACGAGGTAAGAACACTACCAACAAAGGTAGGGAATTTCAAACCAAACTCATGAGACTCACAAAGGACTCCCTGCCAAGTGTCGCCACCCCCCAAAAGCTAAGACACCTCTAATTGATAATCAAATTGTATAAACTCTCACAATGCACCATTTCAACATTCCGAGACAAAATTCCTTAAACATTGCCAAGAGGTTTGTGCACTTTACAAGAAACAAGTGATGAATTCAAATGAGACTACCGCATCCTTTCTTCAAAACATAGTTAGGCACACTTTGACCCCAATATTTTACTCAAAAGAGGGGCTTGGGGTTATATAGATCCAAACAAGACCACATATCACCCCAATGACACCAAAATTATGAACAAATTACTAACATGGGGAGTCCCAAGTGGACTCCCCAGCGTAAGATTCAACTAAATCCCCAAGACAGAGCTGAGACACCAAGATGTGGAGGCCCGAATGGACTCCCCACCGTTAGGGATAGACTAACATCATTTCACTCCATAGGAATTCTAGCAATACCCACGGAGGTTCTCCCCACCATTTGAACCAACCAATCTCCCTAATTTGTATAGGCTATCATGGGAGCCTGACATGGGCCTACTTTATAACTTTTATAACACCACATCTATCACTTTAAGGGACCTAATTAATGAAATTCCAAACCCACCAGAAGAAAGTACATGGTTCACCACTTCCACAAGCCTTACCATTTTCCAATGATCCTAACAAAACCGAAATTGAAATGGACTTATGAGGTTGTGTATTCATTGAAAACCACATAGATATTCACACCCACTAGGATATCATCATTGAGGTTCAAGAAAATGAAACATCCCTGCATCCTTATAATGAAGGATGAAATTTTTCTACCATGTGGATCACAACATGGAAGCAAAGTCCCCAAATCTATTTCTACCAAATGACACCATTAGAATGATCAACTATACAGGGATTAAACTGTCTTTGTTACCCATGTAGAAGAAAAATGTTAGACTAAGATCCATTATATCCTTAGGGTTCTTGACTATGCACCAACTTCAGTTTGGGACCTATGGCTAGAGCTTTGGTGGTTGAATCATTTCTTTTCTCATAGTCAGGTATTACAAACCCCGAATGGAAATTCTCTTACTAGTGACATAAGCAACCACACCATGACCACGACAACACCAACTGACACAGTACATGCCAATAACTACTTAACCTTACATGGTACCTTCAGCAAGACATGGGATTAAAATATTCTTTCACATCATCTCTTTATACTTTGAACAAGAAAAATCGGGAGTAAAGACACAAAATAGACACCTTCCTTTAAAAAAAGGAATTCAGGATTTCCTAAGGGAAAAAAAACTTAAGTCAAAGCATATATGCTCGAGATATTGCACAACCTTCACCTTTATAGTCGAGTGAGAACATGACACCGCAAAGAATCATCGTACATGACCATTTCAATTGATAAAAACATTATAAGGAGGGCAACCTTGAACCGAGTGCCTAACAGTATGAGATTATTATGAGAGGCCATAAGAACCTCTTACAAACAAATTTAGCACACAAGTGTCTTGTCATGAAACCTTTCTTAGAAGAAACCAACAGAATATCCAAAGACATTTTTAAGATAATGGCCAATAACAACAATGTAGACTGATTCCTACTTTTCCCATTGGATTTCCATTAACTACTTCCATATGGGACGCTCAAACATAAAGATTCCTGATTTCACCTTTGACGATTAAGCGACTTGAGGAGATTAAAGCATTATTAAACTCTGGTCGCATCCAATCTTATGTTGTGAGAGGATTCACTTGAGAAAAAATTGAGAGGTGGATTCAATTATGAATCTTAAGAATGAATTACATGAATTGATCAAATAGAGAAATAGCCAATGGAGAATCACTCATGGACACACATTAATCATGAATTCACTCTTTATGGTGGTGTACACTTTCCAAAAAGGGAAAAACCTAGAACTTAATAAAACTGATCCATTGGCCAAAATCATACTATAAGAGAACACCAAACGCACAATGAGAACCTACACAAATGTATCCCAAACATTTTTCCAATGATACCCATTAACCATTATCACAAACTAACTCACCAAAAAAATACAACTTCAAACATTTCACAAACAATAATAGATTTTGATATCAAACCACCCCACAACAATATTCCCAAAAATATAAGAAGACATGGGATGATGAAAGAGGAAATTAGTGTCGGTGGTTGACTCATAAATATGATTGGTGACCATATTCTAGTCACACCACCATCACTGAGAGTGTTCCAGGGGAATATCTCTGGCTCCATAAGGCTTTCTAGGTCCCGCAAGCTCATTGGGACTATTGGCCCAACCCCCATTTCATTTCCCAAGAAGAAAAACCACAATGATCAAAAGACTCAGATGAAACCAGACATCCCATGGAAACTTGAGTCCTGTCACGATGTGTGTTAGCCAGGAACCCTACTCGTAATCATAATTTCAAGTCCTGAAAATCCTATTTTTAGTCTACCCAAACACTTTCATAGGATATGGGACTCAAAATAGAATAATTGGCTCTGATACCATTTTTTCACAAACCAAGATGGGTCGCCATCCGACCCGATGCCCAACTTGGTTTGCGGTAAGGCCCGAGGGGCATTCTCAATCCCCATGGGCTAGCACAAGTGCTCAGGTATCAAATGAATGTTTGTGAATGATTTACCTGAAAAAAAATAACAAGTCAATAAATAAATAAATAAATTTAAACTGAGAAAAATATGTAAGTTCTAGAATCAGAAAATAACACCAAAATGTCCATCTAAATATACCAAAAAGTGACCTCATGGGCCACCACCAGACACAAAATAACGCTCACTGCAAGAGAGATACAAAACTATAACATGAAATTGAAATGATAAAGTAGGAATGAGCACCGAGATGCTCAGTAGGAATTCCAAAATACAACAACACCCTATGCTCATTCCTTTAATAATAAATTAAATCTTACTAGTTTGAAAATAAGACATAATAAAATACATGTTTTCCTTCCTTTGAAATTCATGTCATGAGTTGACATCTTCAAGTAAATCACCTGTTTTCTACTATATTTTCAAAATAGTTTCCAAACATGGATTAAAATTCAAAAATAAAAGGCCAATAGTTCAAATTAAAAACATAGATTTACAAAGAGGGAAATTATATTGAAGCAACAAAAATGGAAATAATTTCACAAACACCATATCATAAGTGAGCACCCAGTTCAATACCAATAGGTAACTAGCACAAATGGGACCCTAAGAACCTTTTATCTTATTGAAGTTTGGTATAAAAACCATGAAAACCAGTATTCTCATGCATGAGCCACTAGTAGGGGACACCCCCTTAACCCTAGTGGTATCCCATCATCATCAAAAATGATTAGTTAGGGTTGTAGTATCAAACCTACTAGACTAAATCGGGATCAACCACTATTGTACCATCTAGTGTACTAGTCCTAGTCTTCCCACCTAGGTACCTCATGCTTTCCATGTTCACTATTTCCAATGGTGGTGACTTTTCCTTAAAATAACAATAAAAACATATCATTTTCTTTATTTAATATCACATTCACCACATATTCACCCTCTCACCACTAATCTCCCTCCTTGAGCACATCCCCCACCTTTTTCGTCACACAATAATGCACAATCCTATTTACTAGGCACATATCACAATTTTTACATTCAACGCACACATCTTTATCTAAAACAAGGGCGTATGACTCAAGAGGAGTTTTTCTTTTTCACAAACCATTCTTAAAGTTCCAAACTAGATTAATAACTTATAAGGAGTACTTTTTTTAGAACAAAAAATCACCCCACACTTTCATATTTCCAAAACCATTTGAAATTTTAACTAAACAACCAAGGTACTACATATTTAAAACAAGATTAAAACCATGCTTACAAAAAAGAAAAACTTTTAAGGAGTTAAAATCACTATTTAATCTCATGTTCACTCCAAAAACCTTTTTGGAAATCACTTTCGAATTTCTTTGGAAAATAAAACATCTCATTAAAATTTTATAATAAAGTTGATTGAAAGGCCACATGTCTTTAGAAATAACTATTTCATGTTCAAAACATCTAAGAATATAATTTTCCTAAACCACAACCATTTATACACACACACACACACACACACACACACACACACATATATATATATATATTGCATATATATTTCATATAAAATTTGGGGACATACTTTTAAAAGAACACCAATAAAAAATGGAAATTCTAATTAAAGATCAAGGTATAAGGAAACTCCCTCATGATGGAACCAAACCGACATTTGACCCTTGGCGCTTTCTAACTAAAATTTGATTCTCCCCCACTAAGAATATGCACTTTCACATAAATATAAAGACACCTAGCCCCTATGAACACACATGTATGGCCATGAACATGTTATAGGGGATCCTTATATATAAGCTTATATGCATATACTTACCAATGTACAGGCAGGAAATTCGCCTTAGACCCAGTGACTTGTAACCACAATGCAAGGACCGTACACTATATATACTTACATATTCACATGTAGGAAAGTTTCCTTAAACCCGGCAACATGTAACCACAAAGAAAGGACCATTCACTACATAAATAATTAAATAAATCAATAAAAAAAATTATGAAAGACTTTAAAATCAGTACCATAAATATTTACACCAAAAACACTCTTTAAACCCAAACACACACCAAAACTCTTTCCAACTATGATTCGAAACAAGAACACAATTTAATAAAACATTGACCCAATTATTAAAACATTTCAAGAGAACACCATAAGGGCTTGCATCATGATTATACCAATTTTTTACATGTAAAGTCCATTTTAAAATTAATTCCAAATCAAATCTCTTCAAAACTGCTTTCTCACATTTCAAAACATAATTTTTATCACATGAACAATAAAATAAACCATTTACTAAGGTAAATGAAATATTTTGACAATCAAATAAACCACTAAGAAAAATTATTAAACAATATAAAGGAGTATCACATGGATTAAAACACAAAAACCCACCCAAATCATCTTCTATGATCAAACAAACGTTGACACCGCATCAAAAACTCAATTTTAATCCCTTTCTCAATTTAATAAACTAATTGAAAAATTAATAAAACACTAAAAAATGACTCAATATGTATTTTCACTAAAAATTCACTATATGTCATACAAAAATGCTAAAAAAATAAATCAAATGTATATTAGAATCCCTTAAGAACTAAGTTCACCCTAAAAAAATTAATTAAATAACATGCTAAATTAATTAAATAAGAAGAATAATTCAGAAAACAATATTTATAGATGGTACTACTGACCTCGAGTGTCAAAAACTCCAAAACATTGTGTGAAACATAAATTGCACGCCAAATACAATACAAGAAACCCAAAGTAAACCCTAATTCAATAATTCGAACCAAAATAATTCAAGAACAAACACTAAAAAATAAAACCCTAAACTGAAACCCTTTGATGAAGAAGATATTATCGGAGGGAGAGGGTGTGGTGGCACTATAGGGGCTCATCCAGGGGGGGTTCAATCATCGTATAAGGGAGATTGGAGGGTCGCGATTCTGGAGGATAGTGACCAGTGAGTCATGGATTTAGAGGAGGGATGGCTAGGTGGCAAGGGTGGTGTGAGGGTGGCTAATACTGATCCTACTTGTTGGCACTATGGGAAATGTAGGAATATCAAGTAGTATTGAAGAGTTTATAAGGAATTCACAATAAGGACATCTTCTGAAGGAACAAACTTCAATATCACATCTATTGGAAGTATTAATATGATATTTGTAGAGACCCGAAGCCTGATGTACATGGACATTACATTACATTTTCAGAATACTTAGTACATAACAAAAAAACACACACACAAGGATCGTAATAGTTTAGTGTCTTTGGAAACTCGGAACGTAATCTTCTAATCGTGGTGAAAGATCTTCAATATCTCCCATAAAGATCTTCCCTTTTTTTTACCTAAAACCTTTCTTTATATCCTGGGGAAAAGAAAACATAAAAGGGTGAGCTCAAATGCTCAGTAAGGGTAAACAAAAGAAAAATCAATCACATCATATTCATAACAACATAACTTTTCGAAATCTTAACCTGCAAAACAGAGCATAATTTCATAACATGGGATAAATCATAGTAGTGAAATGAAATCCCAATAATAATAACATAAAACATGAAACTTTGTGGCATACACACATAATCACAGAGAATCATTTCTTGTTAGTCAAGACTCTTTTCCAAGACTATCTTAGTGGACAAAGTCCTATTCTGAACCGAGTCACCCTCGTTTCAGTCCTGTTTCACTGAACCGGTATAACCTACCATTCCAGCCATGTCTATCTCATGAGATATAAAATCTTTACCCAATGCATTGGAGGGAGATATAGGTCCCACCCATCTCATAATGATACTATTCTTATGTGTGCCACAAAATCATAAATCATACATCATTTCATAACCCATGTAATAAAAATGGGAATCTTAAACATCATGACATCATAAAACAATTCATATATGATAAAGAAATTCATAAAAATAATTCCATCACAACATAATCAAATCAATGTAATAAAAAGGATAAAAACAGAACCTTTTATTATCTTATATGGAAAATAATTTTGATAAAACACTTGAACTTCATTCTTGAGGAAAATATCCTTTCTACTTCAAAAATACTTTTCCTTTCTTAACATGTCATACAATTTTAAACTAAAAGAAGTTGATTAAAAATAAACTTGAAAACTTGTAAAGGAAGCTTCTTGTAAATAATGTTTTAAAAATTCATACATGCCGTATAGGTTAAAAAAACATTCTTTTCGTACTTTTGTCGGAAAAGTCAAAAAAGCACCTCGTACGAAAAACGACAAAAGATTCCTTTCATAACTTTTACAAAAAACTTACCGAAGGGTAAAATTGGATATAAACTATTGTAGAAGGATGGAAATAATATTACACATTGAGGGAACATGGATGTGGATAATAAAATACACCCCAGTAATTACCAAAGTAAAAACAATCTCGGATAAAAGTGAGATTGTGATATTTCCCTTACCTTATGTCCGATATGCTTTGTACGTATCCGAACCTCCTGTATAATGATTTAAATAATGTCATTAACTTATTACATAATCATATTCATTGTTATGATATCATATATGGTTCACTTATGACTTTATATTACCCGTTCTTTTGTAAATTCCATGTTAAAGAGCGTTTTGGGTAAAATTGTTTCATTTGTCGTCCGTGTTTTGACTTGTAATTATTCATATGATTACTTAGATCATGATTACTTAATTGCAGAATATAAAACATGATTTATATATATATATTCAGAATATACATATATAAAATAAATCAGTAAATGGAACAAAATACACCGTTCATGGAGATGGTAGGTCGTACGTATGCATGAACACTGTTTTCGTTTCCTTATTGAGTTGAACGGAATTTAGTAGATGACATTCATATATATACACATAAATCCAGTATCATTATTATGTCATATATTTCATGATTACTTATTATATATACTTTATAATCATTCATGAATGGTTAATGTGGAGAATGAATCTCATCGCGTCGTGGAGACGGTAGTCCGTACGTACGCACGAGCGATGATATCGTTCTCATGATCGTGGGACTGTATTGGAGTGTATGTATAATATTTTAGAATCAATATCACTTTAAAATAATAATATATAGTTATTATTTACACCATTATACCCATCCAAGTAAGGTGGTGGTGTAAAATAGATTTCACCACGGCGTGGAGACGGTATTCCGTACGTACGCACGCGCGGTGATTTCGTTTTCCGTAGGATGGATAGATGGTGAAATAGGATTGTTTCATAATTATAATAACATATAAGTATATGAGTGATACTGATGTTATTACTTCATAATGAAACAACCTAAGAGGAAGAATTGGAAGAAGAAATAAAGGTGAAAGAATCGGTAACGGAAATTACCTCTTCTTTGAAACGCCTCTTTGAGACCTCCTCTTAGGGCACTACAATTGGTCTTTGAGGAAGAACAGAACCTCTAGGATGTTTCTAGGGAAGTGGAGAAGAGAATTTGGCAGGTTTTGGCCAAGCTTTAAGGCTCAAAGTTGTTTGAGGAAGAGAGGGAGGAGGTGTCCTTTTATAAGGGAGGAGAGGGGCACCTTTTGAATAACTAAAAATATTATTTTATTATAAAGTCAAGTTCGGTTTTAAATAGCTCCAAATTGATTTATTTCTAGGATAAGGTGGGGATGGGTCGAAATCCTCTCATCCAATATAATTTAGACAAGTTTAGGTTCCTATTTTAACCTTATCATTTAGATTTAACATTAAGTTAAATAATTTTACTTTTATTGTGTCTTCTTGTGTTCTTACACTATAAGGTTAATAAACTTACTATAAGAAGTCAAACGAACCCAAAATTGTTTATTATTAATATATATATCCTTATATAAGTCATTTGGCCGAACCTTAGATTTTTAGGAATAAAATAACAATTAATAATATAATATTTGATTTAAAAACTATTTTGTGTCAATTTTGACACTATTTGATATATTATTTTTGTGAAAGACATAACAGAATTATATGTTCGAACCAAGTTGATTAAATCAACACTAATATATCATAGTAACCTAGAAAATTAGTGGAATTCATAAAAATTCTCAAATTACATTTATTTTGGTGTTTATAACATCAATTATGTCAATATTTCATTAATAAGATAATTACTGCATCATCATTGTGTCATAAATAAATTAAATTATTTAATGTCTAAAAATTACAAATAAAATACTATTATGTAGGAAATATTTTTAGATTTATAATTAATATTTATAGTCGAATTTATCTTATGTATAACCCCATATTAAAAATGTTTTAGTAAATAAACTTTGATTTTAACTCTTTTAACCCTTCTTTAAATAAATTAATAATAAATGTCCTAATCTAATCCAAGTGGGCCTAAATGGTCATATTTTATTCCTAAGTTTGTTTTTGGTTGAATTACACTTATCCAATAGAATTAGGACATGTGTTAGGGTAATAATAATATCATCTTTACCCTTAATTACCCTATTTACTTTTAACCGTAGTAAAAAAAGTAAAAAGTTACTATTCACCAAAAATTATTTTCATCTCATTGAATCACATTTTAGTCCTTGATATTAACCGTGTCTCTCGGATTTTCGAAATTCCACTCACAGAAGCGGTAAAATTAAGTTTTATGAACAATTCAGTTTTTTTTAACTACCACTTAGTGGTTTCACTATTCATCAAAAATTGAAAGTTTTCAGAAAAATACCAAAAATTAGGCCTAATCTATATTTGATATTATGAACTAAAAAATGATGTCTATTTTACCAAATTCAAAACATATCAGTTGCATTAACTAATTTAAAAATTAATTCCCGTCATCAAAACAAATAGCGTGTTTTTAAGAGATAATAACTATCAAAAGATTGAAACATGTTTATAAGTGCTTTAAATGTGAAATTACATCCAATGACCATCATTGTATTAAATTGTAAAAATATATTCTAAATATAATTTAAAAACACTAAAATTAATAATTTATCACTATTAATTATTTCGATTGAAAAAGTTGTTTTTAATTAAAATTTAGTAATTTCCACTATTCATCAAAATATGAAAGTTATCTGAAAATTACAAAAATTTCACCCTAATCTAATTTTGATATTCCGAATCCAAAAATGAAGTCCATTTTGAAAAATAGAATTTACAAAATTTTAAAAAGTGGTTATTACTATTCATAACTGCTAGTTTTAATAATATTTTAATAGCATATCGTTGTTTAGTAAAACTCGGTATTGCGTACTACACACGCTATCAAGGAAGGTCGCGATTGCGTGTAATGAAAGGCAAGTAAAGGATGCGTGTTGTGCAAGCTCCTTTTGGTGTAGCTTACAACACAAGACATTAATGAAATTAAAAATAATATTTTTCATAAAATCTCGGGGTGTTACAATATTAAGTTTCAATGTTACCATGGAATAATGTGTTTTTAATTCTGGTTCATTTTCATACTCAATGGAATTTTAGGGGTTCATGGTCAATTATATATAAATATAATATTCAGAAAGTTACACTTGGTGGATGATAAAGCTCTTGAAATAGTGAGAAATTAATATTTCAATATCTGGATGAATAATGCAGGATTCTTGAGTCTCAAAGAAGATTCATCATTGGAATATGGAAGAAACTTATTGTCATTTCTCATCTTGATAAGTTGGTCCTTGAATAATCATTTCCAATAGTATTTATAATGTTACTAAAGGATCCACAATGGTGGAATGAGGAGTAATGATTGGGACTATTTATTTTTTCATAAGATCAAATGCTTTTATAATTACTAGAAATATAAGTTTTGAAGATATAGTGTTATGGAATTATAGGTTTAGACATATTAATTATAAAAAATGATATTTATAAATGAAAAATGGTATACTAGATCATAACCACATAAATATCAGAAGTTTTTATATTTTTTTTCTTTAGTATTATAATAGGGTTTCATTTAATTTGAGTGGTTAGAATCATTGGTGATAGAAGTTATAACTTTTCACTCTAATGTACTGTGGTATCCCTAGATCAATCCCATGGGTATTATCTATACATAATTACATTAATTGATGATATGATAATGAATTTCTGGTTTTACTTCATTAATCATAAATCTAATGTGTTCAATTCTTTTTTCAATGGAAAGACACAGTGTAGAGTGAAGTTTGTTGGAAATTGAAATTCTTAAGATCAGACAATGAATATGAGTACAATGGTATAAACTTTCAAAACTTTTTTTATAAATAATGGGATCAAGATGGTTCATAGTATTCTTAGAACAACGTAGTAAAATTGTGTAGGATAAAGTATGAACAAAACCTTGATAGAGAAGGATCAAAGATTGATTCTTCACTCAAAGATACCCAGGGCAATTTGGGGTGATGTAGTTAACATGGAAACTCAATTTTTCATTAGGAATATTTCATCAGTAATTGGGAAAAACATATAAAAAATATATTCTGAAAAAAATTTGTAATTTGGATACCTTAGAGTCTTCATAAGAAATTTCTATACCCCTTTTGATGAAAAGGACATAGAAAATATACAGGTAAATTCTAAATATTTTTTCTTGTGGGCTATGGGAATAAAAAATTTAAATGAAAATTATGGGATTGTAGAGGACCTAAACCCAATATCCCATAGTATGTGTTGTACTATATTGCATTGCAATAAGATATAAGTAATCACATCTCTAAGGATTAATTAGTTCAGTATTATTGATAAAATAGATACATAAATGAATCCAATATTACATTTTATTACACAAGTTATAAGATAATATTTTTTATTGAGAATAACATTATTAGCTCTAGAATATTCATACATATGAAACATAGAAATATACATGGAATCCTAGGGAAAGAAAACAAAAAAAGGTGAGATCAAATGCTCATTAAGTGTTAAGTACATTTTAAAACATACTAGTAAAAAATGCATAGGGTTTTTTCAACTAGTTTTGTATCACGAGACTACAGATTCATCAAGTGGTCATATTAATTGGTCACTAAAATTTTTTTTACATGTTATAGAAATTTAAAATATATAGAATAATTAATTTTATTCCTAAATATTATGCCTTATCATAAATTATCTATATTGTGTGATGGATACAAATTTATCAATATTTCCCCAGCTAATCAAATAGTTATAAAAGTGAACACCATATATAAAAATGGTATAAAATTTAGATAATAAACATATCCATTATAAATAATATTGATATTTAGGGGTAATTTAATTTCTTCAAAAAATTTAATCTCTAAATTTAAAATAAATGGAAATAAAAATGAATCAAGGAAGTGAAATACAATACTTTTTTGGTTAAGTGATAATAAAACATCCATAGGAATATTCAAGATGTTATCAATAAAATATAAACCAATAGATTAATAATAAATGGTTTGGGTCATTGAAGAATAGAAACACTATAAAAATATATTTAAAATATTCTTTAGGAAAATATTCTTTTCCATTTGAAAAATATTTGGAAAATAGTTTTCTTTGAAAATAATATTTCAAAAATAAAATTTCAAAAAAGATTTTGAAAATAATTTTCATTGAAAATAACCTTTGAAACATATAAAAGAATCTTGAAATAATTTTAATGGTCATGACAAGTATAAATTAAATTCATATCATACATGCTAAAACAAAGTTTCCTTCTAATTTTTTGGTAAAAGATAAAAAGGCATTATTTTGAAAACGACATAATGTTTCCTTTGAAAAAAATTAAATGGTAAAAATTGATAAAATTTATTTTATTAAATAATTTTTAAAATTTTTATATATTTTTGAAAAAATTTCTAGAAAATATTTCTAGAAAACATTGTTTTGGAATAAAACATATTTTTGACCAAATAGAGAAATGAAGTCAGATTTTCTTGAAAACATTTCCTAAAATATTTTAAGTAAGAAAGAGTAGAAAAAAATTAATATTAATTTAAAGGGTTCACTAATAACCATAAGAGAATAAAATAACAGTTTTTATTAGTAAATTTTCAAGTAATATCCTTCAACTAATATTCGAGAATAAATAATTTCGATTAGAATGAGATTATGAAATAAACCCTTAAAATGATCATAAAAATAAAGTGGGAATTAATAAATAAATATATTATGTGTATAAAATTTAAATCCACATAAAACAAAATTAAATACAACAAAATATAATAAAAATTCATTATACACATAATCTTATCATTACATAATCAATGAAGTGTAAGTTTAACCCAATGTGTGGAAATTGAGTTAAGAAATCCCTTACCACTTGGTAACATTTAAGTAAAATATAATTAGATGAAATAATTATAATTTAAACCCAAAATGTCATTAATAATGAATTATTAATGATATTACATGTAAAATGGGAATTATATACACCATATAAAATAAACTAGTGTAGACCATTACAATATACCTCAATGAAATGAAACTGAGATGAAATCTCTTACCTCATATTTTCCTTTAGTTGAACATGATTTATCCACTTATATTGTGGTTTTAAATATGTTATTAACTTACAATAGAATAATATTAATATTTATAATATCATATATGATCCTTATATAACATAATATAACCCATTCATTAATAATATTTCTTTATTTTCATTGTTTGGGGTGTTAATTGTCATGTTTTCTCATACATGTTTCGTCATGAATGATCTTTTTCGTGAGTACATTATATAGTTATATCATCTTAAGAATAATAATAATAATTCCATAATTATCATATTTTTACATCCATTTTACTTTTAAAACCAATCATCAATGATGGTTATGAAAAATGAAGTACACTACGATCATGGAGACGGTAGGTCGTACGATGGCATGATTAACGTTTCCATTTTTCAATTTTGATTTTGGAAAGTAGTTAAGTAATATATAATATTTTATTAATTTTAATAATATCATATATACCATATTATACACTTATATATATCATCCATGTGGTGTGGTGATGAAAAGAGAGTGACATCACTTTATGAAGATGGTAGTCCACATGTACACGACCAATGTTATCATCTTTAAGTGTAAAAAATAAAATGATATATTATATTTAAATAATGATAAGTATGTAATTAATATAATAATTATATCATTTATATCATATATAATCATTAACATTGTCTTTATCACCTTCCATGTGAAGTGTTTGTGAAAGATGAATCACATCGCGTCGTGAGGCGGTAGTCTGCTGTACACTTCAGTGGCATTTTTGTATCTCTTAAAAAAATTTATTTAAATATTTATATACATATATATGATATATTGAATCTATATGTTTAAATTTGTCATAAATATCATATATATTCTTCATATACATCATCATACTCAACCTTGAGTGGTGGAAATAAAAAAATGAATGACATCACTTCACGAGTTGCTAGTCTACTGTACAGGCGAATGATGATTTTGTAACCCATGTGATGGAATTGGATATGATTTTGGGTCATTAAATTATTAAAAAACATACTGTTATATTTAATATACTTATTTTTTTATATTATCTTATTTTAATAAAATTTTAAGTAGGTGGAGAAAGAAGTAACATAATGATGCTTGTTAAAGAGCATCACCTCCTCTTCAGGCATCTTCCTTAGGTTTGTACTAAAGACTTACTAAATAGGATTTCATCCAAAAATAAATATTTCAGGATTATTATAGGGATTTTTTTATGTTATTTTGGATGTTATTGTATGATCTAAATAGGTGTGAAGGTGTTAAGAAGTGAGGGGAGTGGGTTCCCTTTTATAGTTGAGAATGAGTCACATTCCTGTAAATACCCAGCACTATTCACTATTGGGAGGTCAATATTATGTAAATTAGTTTCAATATTTATCATTAATGGGTTATAAAAATGATAAGATCAATAAAAAACTCCAAAACACAATAAAACACATGTTTTAAACATTTTTTCCCTTAACCTATAAGTTTCTTTATTTTTACCGTTTTTCTATTTTTAATACGGTTGTTAGTTTTCTATCCTAATTAATTTATCCATTTAGACTAAATTAAAGGGATAATTATAATCTAATTTTTACCCAATAATTATAATTATTAAATCCAAACTATCAATTAAAATTCTAAGTGTTTTGTAAAAAACTAATACAAACACATGTAACATGAAAATAAACTGATTTGACATTAATCGTGGTAAAAGAGATATTACTATTTAGGGGAAATATAGAAATTATAAAAGATAAATTTGTCTATGAATATATAATAGTTTATATTTACTATCATTCAAAAATCACTTGGTAGAATATAATAATTTTAGTAATTTTAAATAATTTAATAAAATATAATTTATCATAAAATAACATTTATGTCAATTTTCATATTATTCATTTAAATTGAATTTAAAATATCAATAAAATGATTTAATTAGAATATATTACTTCCAAAACTTTTAAACATTATATATTCATATAAAAAAATTATGTAACATAACAATACATTAAATTTAATTTAATTTTATAATTTTTAGTATTAGTTATTTTATGTTTTATTAACTAAATAATTACTCCATTGGAATTTCTTAAGAATTTTAAGTAAATAATTAATCTATAAAAAATAAATATAAATTATTATGATAAATAATACTCATTTACCTTTAAAAATTAAATTGTATAACTAAACCCCTGTTGTTTTCTCCTATCCAAAATCATTATAGATATGAAAATGAAGAAAGGTTTTTTTGTCTTTTTCATTACTTAACTTATTATATGGATAATATTCACAGAAAAATGGAAATTAATTTCTATATTTTAGTGGATTTTATTTAAAAGTACGAAAAAAATAATTAAATAAAATTAAGAAAATCATTTATGTCATTTTCAGTCTTATCATTTTAGTTTAACCCCACGGTAAATCCATTTTTACTTTAGCCATGGTAATTAGTTTTTAATGTTTTCACAGTTCATTTTGGTCAAACATTATTTTGAAATTATTATACATTATAAATTATTCTTATTAAAAATATGGATAAAATTTTTTAAAATTTAATTCACATAAGTTGTAAAATTTATTTTAAAATTAATCCTGCGGAAACGATGAGACAATGTGTTTTTAAAGAGAAAATGTCCCACATTTTATAAAATATTTATATATAAATTAAAAATGAAAATGATTATAATAAAATAAATTTTCTTAATTGATATAAATTATGACTAATTTTACTTTAAAATAAATTCAAAATATTATTTATGATTATAAATTTTTTAAATTAAAGGACAATTTTCAATTTAAATTCAGTATTTTTCACTATTCATCAAAAAATAAAACTTCTCAGAATAATCCCAAAAAATAACCCTAATATAATTTTAGTAATACTATTTTAAAAATTATTATTATTTTTTCATATAAATTTTCTAAAAGTGTAAAAAAATAATTTGAAATTATGTGCGCCATATACTATTATACCGTCTTTTAGAAAAAATATTGTTTTCCATAAAAAATTTCTTTTTATTTCAAGTGATTTTCATTTTATTTATAATAAATAGATAGATAATATACATATTTAAAATATATATTTTAATAAATTATTTAATCATATTATAACTTGTCATTGCAACAGCTAGGCGATAATTTTCATATTAAATAATAATATTAATAATACATTGTTGTTCTGCAAAACTCATCCATCCATGTAACACAAGAATTCAAAGATATTCCTAATTATATATAATGAAAGATAAGCCCAGTATTGTGTGTATTACAATATATAACTAGTTTTGTATGTCAAACATGCTATAAAATACAATGTTCTTATTTTACAATTCTAGGGTGTCACATTCTTCCCACCTGAAATAAATTATGTCCACACAATTTAAACTTGATTTCGGTAATCTGAGGATTGATATTTGAAAGTTTATTTTCTAAAGACCCAAAATAAAAATGGATTTAATAAAAAAACCTCTTAATAATACCCAAGACATCATCCAGACTAGTGGTACGCGTGAATTTCTTATACCTGAAGAACTAAAATTCAATTTTCAAGGATCATAAGATCCATAAAATATTAAAAATTATTTCCATTTGTCTTTAAATATTTTAAAAAACCAATATGGTTAGAATAAGTTATCCAATATAATAAATTAATTATTAAACCTCATAAGTAATATTATTGTCCCATCATTAATATTTTTTTCAAATTGTTTAGCTAAAAAAATGATACATTAACCAAGACATCATGTAAGCTATTGGTATATATGAAAGCCTTATCATCCTTCGGTCATGGGTTCAAGACCCACCACCTTACCAGAATCAATAGGTTATCACCCAGTATGTTGGTTATCCTTTTTCTAAAACCATTTTAATATAATTCATATAACATTCCCAAAATTGTATGATGGAAATCCTTGGAATAAAATTTATTATTAAATAACCTTTTTTCTATGGTTTTTGATACAACTTATTTTCTATAAAACGTTTACTAATATTATTTTAATATTATTAAAATTTCATTAATTAGTCTATTAACCATAAATGTTATCAATACCTTTAAACTTATGTCTATAAAATGTAAAGGTATTATTCCTCAAATAACTTCTCCATTGAAACATTTTCTTTCCATAAATTTCTCCAAAATTTCATTAATCTTGGTAGAATCCCATCACATAAAACCTAAAAAAATGTGTTTATGACTTTTAAAATATGATCAATATTAAATTCATTAAGCCATGATGGTATCCATAACTCTTAATTTAATGAATACATATATGATTCTTACACAATCCAAAGATGTTTCATGATTATAATAATCGAAATAACATTGGTAAAAATACTTATAAAATTTAATTTATTAAATCGAAATATATAAATATGTATCCCATTTTATTTCCACATAGTTCCTTCGATAGTCTAGGTTTTAACCTGGGTTATTAAATTTCATTGTCTATTCAAATCATTCATAATGGTTTATAAAGAAAATGTGAATTATCCTAAATATATCCCCTAAGAGTATCAAACCATGTGCAAAGTAAGGCTCATTTTTGTGTACCAGGTAATGCTCGATGCAAGCCTGATGCACCTTTTTTGTTGTTATTACCCCTATGTAAATCTATTCCAGAACCACATCCACTTTTATTATTCATATAGTGATGTATATCTTGGAAAAATAATATAATCTCTACCATACCAAAACATTGTTATGTTCTTATATAATTATCCTCAGTGTCTATCAGGGGTAATGTTCCACGATCTATGTTTTTTAAATATATTTCTCATGTTTTGTACTAAAATTCATGTGATAACAACTGTATTGACCCCGAACACAGCATCTTGGAGCCAATTTCATACTATATTTCATTGGTATAAGACACATCTAATCACGTCTTTAATGATCAATCAATTTAACAGTCTTGGTAAACTAGATATATACTTGAATCATACATTACATTTGAATACACAAATTACAACAAATTCTTTTATCAATAATAACAGTATTCCCTCTATAATATCCTTGCATATCAAACATATTACTATTCATGGAATCCAATGGAATGGAAACAAAATAAGGGTGAGCTCAAATTCTAGGTAAGGGTTTAGTATAGTGGAAGCTATCATGAATATGTTAGCATAATCAATATGGGAAGGTAAATAACTAAACACACATTCCATTTAAATAACATGAAAATCATTATAATATAATGCATAATCAATATGGAAATGTAAATAACTAAACACAAATTCCATATAATAAATAATTAGTGAATGAAATGCATCTATAGATAATATCATTGAAATAATAATAATAAATGAAATAAATTAAATGATTAATTATTGTACACTATGTTTCTAAGCTACATGATAACTTCATTGTTAATACCTTTCATTAGATATTTTAGTATATATCTACTAATACCCTTCACAAGATAGTTTAAAACATATTGCGTACAAAATCATAGTGTTTTTCCAACATATTTTTCCTCATGAGACTACCAATGCATCGAGGGGCATGCATTAAGATTTAATTCATAAATAGTGTGCCTTATCATCAAGTATCTATATTGAGTAAAGGATATAGATTTATCAATATTTCCCCAGTTAATCAAATAATAGTAAAAGTGAAAACCATATGCAAAAATGGTATACGATTCTAGAAATAAACATATCAATTATAAATAATATTGAAATTTAGGGTAAGTTAAATGTCTATATGAAAGTGAATAGATTTGGGTAAACTTAATAACAAAAAAATGAATCAGGGAAGTGAATGTCTACAATTTCCATAGTGAAAGTGATCATAAATCATCTGAATGAATCTTAAGGGTTGTATCAATACAATATATACCCATTTGAGTAATAATAATGGTTTATTTTCATTTATTAATTAAAATGAAATAAAAATATCTTTAAAAACATTATTATGGAAAATACCCTTTTCATTCTGAAAAACTATTTTAAAACCATTTTCTTTGAAAATCACTTTTAAAAACTTAAATTTTAGAAAATAATTTTAAAATAATTTTCTTTGAAAATTACCTTTCAAAATTATTAAAGATTCATTAAATCAATTATTAGTTCATGAAATATGGAAAAAATTTCATTTCGTACAAGTAAAAACCAGTTCCCTTTAACTTTTTCATTAAAATCCTAATGGGAATTATTTTTGAAAATGAGACAAATAATCCTTTGAAAAAAAAATAAATAGTAAAAATGGGTAAAAATTAATTTAATAAATAATTTTTAAAATATTAAAACATTTTTGAAAACATTTTTAAAAAAATGGTTTTGGAAGAAAACATATTTTCAATCGAAGACAGAAATGAGGTCAGATATTCTTGAAAACATTTTCCAAAACATTATAATGAAAAGAGTAAAATGTGGTAATATTAAATGAAAGGGTTAATTAATTAAAATATGATAAGAAAATTTTAGTTTTTATTATTAAATTCTTATGTAATCTTATTTACCCGATATTTAAGAATAAAAAAAATCTTAATTAGAACGAGGTTGTAAAGTAAACCCTTAAAATGAACATAACATTGAAGTGAGAATTAAAAAATGAATAAATTATATCTATCAATTGTAAATCCACATAAAACAAGTTTAAATACAGCATAATAAAATAAAAAGTCATTATGCACAAAATCTTAGCTTGACATAATCAACGAATTAGAAGTTTAACCCAATGAGTGGAAATTAAGTTAAGAAATATCTTACCTCTTGGTAACTTCTAAGTAAAATAGCCTTAGATGATATAATTCAAATTTAAACATAAAATAACAATAATAATTAATTATTAATTAATTTACATATAAATGGATTATTATATACACCATGTAAAAGAAACTATGTGCATAACATTACAATATGCCTTAATGAAATGAAATTGAGACAAAATCCATTACCTTATGTTTTCCTTTAGTTGGACATTATTTATCATCATGTATAGTGGTTTTAAACATTTTATAAACTTACACTATAATAATATTAATATTTATAATATCAAATATGATCCTTCTATAACATATTATTACTCGTTTGTTAATAATCCTTCATTATTTTCATTGTTTTCAGGTGTTAATTGCCTTCTTTTCTCATGCAAGTTTCATCATAAATTACCCGGTTATTTCATATATTATATATTACTATAATTTATTAATAATAATCATAACATAATTATAATAATTTTACAATAATTTTACTTTTAAAACAAATCATCATTGATTGATATGAAAAATGAAGTACGTTACGACCATAGTGATGGTAGGTCGTACTATGCAAGAGTAACATTTCCATTTTTCAATGATCATTATGGAAAGTAGGTAAGTAATATATAATATTTCCAAAATGATCATAATAAAATATATACCATATTATATACATATATATATATATATATATCATTCATGTGTTTTGGTGATGAAAATAGATTCATATCGCTTTGTGAAGGCGGTAGTCCATACGTACATAAATGATGTTATCTTCTTTAAGTGTAAAAAAAAGAAAATGATACATTATATTTAAATAATGATAATTATTCGATTTATATGATAATTATTTCATTTATATAAAATATAATCATTAAATTTATGCCAATGATCTTGTACCCCAGTGGTACAGGCTCCTGTTTGGCATCCAAAAGATCCAGGATCAAATTCGGGAAGGGACTGATTTTTCTAGTACTGTAGCAACACTATAGCAGTACTGTAGCAGTGGTGTACTATAGTGGTGGTGACACTGTAGTGGCGGAGTAACTATAGCAGGAACTATAGTGGCGGTGGTACTATAGCAGCTACTATAGCAGCCCAGGTACTGTAGCAGTACTATTCACTGAGGGCCCCTTTGGGCCAAAAAATGGGCTTTCAAGCCTAGTATTCAGGCCACATGTCCTTGGTCCTTCGGGCTATGTAATGGGTCTCCCTCTACCCAGTCTAAAGAGGACTTTTCTTTAAATAATAAAATTACATTTCAGCCCCAACCGTTTGAAAAAAAACATTAAATTTATCTTCATCACCTTCCATATGAAACCTTATTGAAATAGGAATCACATCGCTTCGTGAGGCAGTAGTCCACGAACACACGAGCGACGTTATCATATCTCCTACATAATAGAATTTAAAATATATATATGATATTGACTAAATAGGTATAAATATGTTTTAAATATCATATATATACTTTATATCCATCATTATACCCAACCTTGAGTGCTAGATAATGGAAAATTGAACAACATCACTTCGCAACGTTGTAGTCCGACGTACGCACAAATGATGATTCAGTAACCCATTTGATGGAAGTTTATATGGTTTTAAGTCATTAATTTATTATAAAAAATTCCTATTATGTGTTATATACATAGTTTATTATATCATCATGGTTCAATAAAAATTGAAGGATGTAGAGAAAGAAGTAAAATAAAGATGCTTGTTGATGAACAATTTATCTTCTTCGGGTATCTTCCTTAGATTTGGAAAAAATACTTAATAGGTTGTCTTTATGCCCAAAATAAATATTCTACGATTAGGAGGAGTGGCATCCTTGCAAATACCCAAAATTATTCACTAATAGGAGGTCAATATTACCTAATGTTGCTCAAGTATTGATAATTAATGGTTTATAGGGATGATATGTTCTATCCACACCTCCACCAAATAATAAAACATGTTTTTTATATATATTTTTCATTAACTTCTATGTTTCCTAATTTTTACCATTTTGGATTTTTCACTACAGTAATTAGTTTTCTAACCTATTTTATTATTCCATTTAAACTAAACTAAAGTGATAATAATTATATAATTTTTACATACCAATTATATGTATTAAATACAATTTATCAATTAAAAATCCTCTATTTTTTGAAAATTTATTTTGACACAAACGCATGTAACGTGCAAAAACACTACTTTGACCGTAACCCTACTCACATAGTTTTTACAATTTTGGGGTCAATATAGTAATTACAAAATAATAATTTTTATATTAATGTAAAATAGTTAATATTTAGTTTCATTTTATTGTAAATTTTAATAACATAGTATTTTTATTAATTTAAATCATTTAATCAAATATAATTTGTAATAAAATAACCTTAATGTCAACTTTGACATTACTCATTTAAATTGAATTTAAAAATATTAATACAATTAAAAAATTATAATATATTATGTTAAAACCTATATAAAATGATATATTCACCTAAAAATAATTTAACATAATAATTAATTAAATTTACTTCACTTTTATTATTTTTAGTATAATTTATTTTATTTTTTATTTACTAAATAATTATTGTGTTGGAATTTAATAATAATTTTATGTAAATAGATTATCTCTAAAAATTAAATATAAAACATTATGATAAAAACTCATTTATATTTAAAAATAAAATGTATAAACGAACCAAAGTTGATTTTTCCCAATCCCAAAGAATTATAAATAATAAAAGGAAGAAAATTATTTTTTATCTTTTTTTTTACTTAACTTATTATATATGTAATATTAAAAGGAAAGTGGAAAGTAATTTCCATATTTCAGTGAATTTTATGGAAAATGTATAAATAAACAAATTTATCAAAATTAATACAACATTTTAGGTCATTTTCACTCTTATCATTCTAGTTTAAGTCTACGGTGAATCTATTTTTAACTTAACCGTAATAATTAATCTTTAATGCTTTCACTATTCATTTTGGGGAAAATTTAAGTTGACCATATTAGAAATTATAAATTATTATGATTAAAAATATTGAATTCATTTTTCCAAATTCTATTCGCATAATTGGGAAATTTTAATTTTAAATTAATCTTGCAGACACAATGATAAAGCAGGTTTTAAAGGGAAAATGTCCAAAAGTTTATAAAGTTTTTTTATATATAAACAAAATAAAAATTATTACAATGACACAAATTGGATTAATTTATATAAAATTTAACTAATTTTACATTTACACTAATTAAAATATAATTTATCATTATATATTATTTAAATAAAAGTTTGGTTTTCAATTAAAATTCAATATTTTTCACTATTTATCAAAAAATGAAGCTTCTTAGAAATATCCTACAAAATCATCAAAAGATAATTTTGGTATTAAAATTTCATGAATGATATTTATTTTTTCATATAAATTTTATAAGTGTTAGAAAATTATTTTAAATTATTTTCCCCAAGAACGATTAAACAGTCTTTTAGAAAAATATTGTTTTTTATAAAACATTTATTTTTCTTTTAAATTATTATTATTTTATTTTTAATTAATTGATTTATAATAAATTATTGTGAGATATATATTTTCATAATTTTTTTAATCCTATTCTTACCTTCCATTCCAACAACAGGGCGATAATTTTCATATTAAATAAAAATATTTAAAATATATTATTGTTCGGTAAAACGCATCCTTGCATGTAACACAAGATTTTAAGTATACCTGTTTATAAACTCAATATTGTGTGTAAAACATGATATACCTATATTTGTGTGTCAAACATGATATCAAATATGATTTGCTTATTTTAGAATTCGGGGTTGTTTCATCGATGATGACAATCATCAAGTTGTCATGAAAGAATATATTCTCTTTAATGAGAAGTTTTTGTGGAAGGAATGGAACTTAGAATAATTTAAAGTGAAATAAAATGGATCAACTATTGAATTTCAATTTAATCTGAATTAGGGTACCATAATACAAAAAAAAAGTTATTATTCATTTAGATGATATAATAGATTGTCCATAGAATTTACTAGTGGAAGATGTTCTATAATATTTGAGAACTTTTAAACTATGAGGGAATGCACCAAAAGTTGGGGAATCGAAAGTTGTAGCTCTGAAAAATAGAGCACCATAAAATTAATTATTATAAAATAAATAACATTTGGATTATTTGAAGATATCATCTAGAGTTAGGAGGTCCATAGAGATGTTTAGGTAGGGAGTAAACTTCTTAATTTTAATGAATGGTGGAGAACTCAAATGTACTTAATAAGTAGCGACACTTAATTAATCTTAAAAATGAGAGTCATAAATGAAGGAATAGATGGATCCATGTATCTTAATGAAAATTTATAGCTGAATGAACATCCATAGGGTAAAAGGATACTTGATATAAATTGGGTCTTCTATTTGATGGAATAAACCAATAGATGAAATACATATAAGATACGGATGGCGGTAAAGTTATTCTAATAAAAAGAAGGTATAAAATTCATATATATTTTATCATAAATAGTTAAACATGATACCATCTTGGAAGTTCTACATATAGTTACTTCTAATGATCTGCATCCTGATCAGATAAAAGTGAAGATATATTTCCTTGAGGGAGACTTAAAATAAGATTTTATCATGAATAAAACTAAAGGTTTCAAGGATCATCAAAATAGAAGTCTTGTATATGGACTTAAGTGAAGCCTTTATGGATTGAAGTGTGTATCTCATTATTATAATAAAATTTTTTATGGTTTCATGATTGGAGAAGTGTTCACATAGACTCTAGTTTCTACCAGAAGGTGAGGAATTATGGAAGTTACATTATTCATCTTCTAAACATAGATTAAATGTTTCTTACTGGAATAAAAATTATAAGGATTTTATATTTGAAGTGTTTAATTTCCTAAAAGTTTTTAGGTAAATGATATCAGATATTCCAATAATATCTTGAAGATTAAAATTGGGAGGTATATGAAGGTCAAAAATTTTATGTTATTTTATAAGGACTACATATGGAATATAATCAAGTCATTTTAGATGGATGGATATAATATTTTTTTACACTATTGTTAAGGAATTTTTTATTGTCCAAGATATGGGAATTATATGAATGGGAGATGAAGTACATCACATGGAAAATAGTTCATTTTCATTAGTTATCAAAAAATTTATGTGTGTGCTAATTTTTATATGATGAGGTATTTATTTTGAAGTGGTTATGGTGATTTTTTTCATGTCAAAAATAAGAAGGGAAACATGGGTGTCTATGAAATGAGATATCTTATAGTTAAAGGGATTGTAAGATATAATTTTCTTCTCTAGGGAAGATGATATAATGCAAGGGTTTTTCAATACAGATATTTTTGGAGGTTCAGATACCTAGAAGAGAATAATGGGATTATTGTTTACTTATGAATGGATAGTGGTCATTTAGATGTCTCAGATTCAACCAGTGGTTAATATATCTACAATAGAAGCTGAATATGTAGTATATAAAAAATAGAAGAGGGAATATATTTGGTAAATTAAATAGTTAAAGTATCTATAATGATTCTAAGATGAAATTGTACTCTACTATAATAGTGAGAGTGTGATTCACCTAGCACAAAATCTGGTGTTTCATTTAATGATGAAACACATTGACATGAAATTTTGTTTCATTTATAAATTAATAGAATACAATTTGTTAGTTTTATGGAATATTTTTGGTAAAAAAAATCTTAGTGATGTCTTCATGAAGGTTCTATTCTAATAAATCCTTAGTCAGTATTTTTCCATAGTGGGAATAGGGTGAAGGTATCGGAAGGATGAAACTGCATGTTGTGAAATGAATAATGCTCTTATCTTTTGAAATTAATGATGATTTTCTAATAGGTTCCTTGAAATTGAATTCAATTGGTATATTTTAGTAAATGAAGCCATTTTGAATTTCCACTACATTAAATTGGAAGGAGAGATCACCAAAATACATGAAATTATTGATAGTTTGAATAATGATAGGGGAAAATCAACCGATTAGATGGATGGTCGGAAGGGTATCCTCCAATAGATGTGTACAGATAGGGGTCATAGTTAAGTTCACCAAAAGTGGGTAAACGGATATTGTTTTGGGATCATCTAAGTAGATTTTATGGAAAATAATGATGAATTGGAGCTCTAATAGGATTGATAGTGGGTAAAAGGAAGTCAATATAATAACAGTAGTCCCTATTTGTCAATGGATGGATAACCAAAATAGTTCTAGGTTTTCCATACAGTTCACTAGATGGTTCCCTCTATATATATGGGTTGAGAACTCTAGAATTGGTAGAAAAGTACTTATAATTTGGAACAATGTTTTGTAACATTATTAATCACTAATTGAGACTATAATTCTTTTTAACTTTGGAGAAATTAAATGTTTGGAAGTTTTAACTTATATATAAATAACTAAATGACCAAACCTTATAAATATTTCTGTGTTTATTTTCCTGTATGGTTTCCCCTTTTATTAAATTTTGAGTGAGTTCAGTGGATTATTTGAAAGTTTTAACTTTGTGTTATGAGTATGGTGATCATCTTTCTATCCTTTGGTATACTAAACTCAGTGGGAGGTATCCCATTTTAGAGGGTCTATTGTAATGTGTATTTTTTATTCTGGTGATTTGACTACTGATAATCAAAATTTAGTGTGGGGGCTCCTCTGTGAATACTTTGGTACCACAAAATACCTCATGATTGAAGGTAGTACATGGGATTTACTTAGGATGGTTGGGTTGTGGAGCTTGAAATGATTGGGAGAAGAGACCGAGCATGAACTTGAGACTAGTTTTTATTATATCTCTATTCCTTTATGTACTATTGGGGTGTTTGGTATGTCATATTCCCATGTAAGATCCAATTTTACATTATATTACTTTACGAGATTATTGTTAGTAATTTCTTTATAGTAAGTGAGTCATTATTTGATTATTAACTACTTATAGTTGTGATGCATACTTACTTCTAGTTATCTTATAGTGACTATTTTTATATATATTCCAATGTTTCTTATGTTTATGTATACAAGGTGGTATAGTCTCCCCATGATCATCTATAGACACTCACTATTTTTCAACAACCTTTAGAATATGGGGAGGCATGTCTGAGGTCATGTAGTGCTTCGATCTGTTTTCTATTGAGTGAGTTAGGCTTGGATGTTAATATATATATATATATATATATATATTTATATATATATATATATTAAAATTTATTGTATGTATCTAATTTTATAATTCATAGGTGATAAAATATTTTTTCAATAAGTTCGATCAAACATACCATTACACTTATATTTTTAACGAAATTCATTTAAAAAATTTAAATAAATACACTTTTTCAATGAAGAGTCTCAAAATATGTGTACAAAAAACACTTACTAAAATTGATAACTATTTTAAGTAACATTCAATTGTAATTTTCAATGATCGATGTGTAAATATTATATTGAGTATTTTTATTAACTATTTTTAATATATATATATATATATATATATCTGTGTGTGTGTGTGTTTAATTGAATTATAAATGAAATTATTTAATTGTTTGTTAAAATTATATTTTTATTATTTTTAATTGTTTTTTGTAGTTTTTATTAATAAATTTATATTTTTAAAAATTATAAATTATTTATTTATATATTACTTGATTAAATTAGAATTTTGAAATTTAATTTAGAGCATATTCCATATATTTACCAAAAAGAAACATTAGTTTGTTACATGTGAAAAGAGATTTATTCAAGATGTTTTTCACCATGAGGTAAGCGTGAAGGGGGTATCCTCGATTTAGTAACTCGTATAAATTTTCAATAATGGATTAAAATGTGTATATAATAATGAATAAAGAGTTTTCAGTGGCATATGGTGAGTATATGATATCGAGGCAATGATGTTGACCATAAAGAATTCATTGTTGCATCGTGGTGTGAATAGAAATTCCTTCAGGTGTTAAAAATTACTATGGGAATGAAAATATTTCAGGTTCCAAAACACTTCCATGGATGGGATATAAAATCCTTTGGGTATTTTTGATAAATTTCTATATGTGAGAAAAAATCCCATTAGGTGATAAATTCATTTAGGTGAGAAAAATACTTCGATTGTGGGGTGTAATGGAGTTTGATTACAAAGGGAGATGATTTAATGAGATTTTTTTTGTAATTTTGAATATGAGAATAAAATTTCATCTTTCTCTATTGGACTAAGCTTCAGCTAAAAACTCATTATTTTTGGTATTTTTTTACCGTTTCCCATTATGACACTGGTCTCTCACCCATACAATTATCATTGGAATAATATTTATCACAAATATTTCAGATATGGAATCAGTGTAATGAGTGGTTTGTAATTTGACTAGCCAAGATATATATATTTGGAAATGAAATTTCTGTTTTATGAGCTTTTTTATATTGAAAGGGTTATTTATGTGAGTGCACATAATTTTTTGTGGAATTATTTTTTTATGAGGTGGTGGTAAAAATATACTTATAACAAAATTATCACTGGGATTATTGATAATTAAATAATCTGTGGGTGTTATATTTCATTTATGGTTGGTTGAGTCTATGAAATAAGTTTCTCACCAGGAAATTGGTGAAAAGGATTTATCATGATTTTGTGGACAGTTTATTGGTTAGTGGTAAATTTAATTGGATTATTTAAAGTAAAGAGAATTAAGGTGGTACCCCAAGAGATAACAATGTGATTAATGATTTCTAAGACATTATCATGGATATGGGGTTAGTCTAGTTATAATATTCTAGATACCCTTTCACTCAGTTTTGATTTTATTTTATAGATTCCAAAATTTTAGAGAAACTTTATTAGCTCTTAGGCACTCGTGATTGGAAATCTTTGTTTCATTTTTTAAGGGTTTTTATTTAACCCTTGTTCTATTGGTCTTTGATCAAAAATATTGTTTATATAATTTTCACAAGTCTTTTATGATTAAATAAATTTATCTTAAGGACCAAGAATGAAGATATACTATTAAAAGGGTTTGGAATAATGGGGAGTATGTGTGTACATGATAATTTTAAGGGTGTTACTCCAAATCTTCAAAGATGGGGTACTTTTAAAGTGTGTAACAGTGAAAGAAATATTAGTGATATTTTATATAACATTTAATGTCACACCCTGACCAGTGTATTAAGTTTATTTAATTATTTTTTTGCCTTTAAATATTTTTGTTTGGGTTTGGGTTGAGTCTTGGATGAAATTTTGGGGCCTATGTTAAAAATTTCTCCTTTTAGGTTCGACATCATCATGTGCATGGGCAAAGGATGATACCATGCAAATTTACACAAACAACTGCATGGCATGTTCATCTTCAAAAAATTAAAATGGGTAAATTTTGTAATTTTTTGTTTCATTTAAAATTTTTATTGTTGTTAAGAATTTTATTATTATTAAAATGAAATGAATAATTTTTTTATTTTTATTTTTATCATCATGTTGTTATTATTATTATCCTTATTGTTATTATTATTGTTTACATTTTTATTAGATTTCTTTTGGGGTGTTTTGTTTAAAGAAAAAAAATAAAACCACTATCTTCTACCCCCCCCCCAACACATAGCACAGACTCAAACCCCCCACCCCTCTGATGTGACCCCCTCGTCGTAGTCGGCTCCCTCCTTTGTAACAACAAACCCCACCGGCGACCTCGACCTCTCCTACTCCTCTCAGCATGGAAGCCTAGTGCGACCCTCCTCTCATCCCTCCTGCTCAGCATACACCAGCGGCATAGCTCCCCCCGGATGACCCACTTCCAGCTACGTGGGTCCCCTCCTCTCTAGTCAGTGATCCCTATTCTAGTTCCCTCTAACCCATCACTTTGGCCAGCCTGGCCTTCCTTGCCTCTGCAACCCCCACAGGCGCATGACCCTCCCTACTACTACAAACCCCACTTGCGCGACCTCCACTCCTGACCTTCCAACACCACCAGCGGTACGACCCCTCACCATTATGCTCAGTATTACGCACATCTCCATATCATTCCTCCACCATTTGACATGCCTCACCCTACCAGTGCCACCCTTTTTGGCACGCCTTCCCCTTTCACGGTTCTTTCTCTGATGAACCACCTCTAGCCTTTTCTTAGTGAAGCGCGCATCCCCCACCCAGCTAGTAAACCATGGTTTACCCATTTAATTCTTGTTCCATGTGATTATTCCAATTGTTTCTTATTTTCACAAGTTTTAGATTATAGGTTTTTTTGATTAAGTGATTATTTTGGTAGGTTTAGTACTTTTGAACCTGTGTGAGGTGATTCTGAGTGGGCATTGTCATTGTACCATGGTTTTGAGGTAATAATTTCCTTTCTATGGCAATTTTTATTTAAGAAACAATAATTTCATTATTTTTTCACTCTGTATACATGTTAAATATTTTTTCACAACCTTCTGATTAGTTTCTTTATATGTGAATGATGTTTGAAATCATGTTTGATATGGTCTTACTGTGCAATAAATTTTAAAGTAGTATTTTTTTGGAAAATTAGGTGGGTTTTTGTGTAGAACCTTTTTTTGCCACCTATTTATGATTTCACAAATTGTTCAAACAATTACTAAATTATTTTTTTGTACAAATTATAAAAGGGGTCATTTCTAGGGTGCGTATTATTTAAAAAAAATTCATGTGTAATATATTTTTTCGAGTTCCGAACATTTTGTGTTTTATGAACATGGTCTATAATGTTAAAACAATTTAATAATTTAAATAAAATTAAGTCATGTAATTTTTGTTTATACTTTGTTCTGTATTAAATAGAAATTTTTTTGGTAAATATTTCATGCCTTGGGTGTTTTTTTATATAAAATGCTCGGCTGGATTTTATAGGTTAAGTGTGATTTAACAGATGGTTGATTTAGAATTATAAATGTTTCAGTATCATGAGAAATGATGTTTTGGGGTTCCTTATATGGATTCCAAAATGTTTGGGGATTTATAAATAAATGAGTTTCGGTTTTCAAGTTGTTTTGGTGTGTTTTCACCCCTTTATAAAAATTTCATGTGTATGTTGATAAATGTGGGTTTTGTGAATAGTGTTTTAAATGGATTTAAATTAAATGAATGAGTAATTGTGGTTTTTAAAACGTTTTGATGTGAAATATTGAATTATGGCTTTGTTGGCATTTTCATGTAAGTTGGTTTTTTTATGTGTGAAGTAAATGTTTTGAAAAATGTTTATAAATGTTTTTGAGTGGAGATGATGTGCTTGATACCAATTTTGAAAAGTGTTTTAATTTTGAGATAAGGGTTTTTTTTAATGTTTAATTGCTCGTCTGGACATTTAGTGAAATTAGTGAAAAGTGTTTATTATGAAAACCCCCATTGGGTTTTTCTTATGCCTTGAATTCATGAAATGGGTGGGAGGTACTTGTTGGGGATTCTTTGGATCCATTATTGGGGTTCTTTGGTTAGAACCTTTTATAATTGTTCTATTTTGAATGCCTGAGTATAGTCCTATGGGAGACACCAGGTGAGGCCTTCTATGGAATTATAATTATATACATTGGGATTTGATGATCGGATGGCATCTGTTGTCTCACCCCCTTTGATACCTATGACATTGGAACCCAGCACATTGAGAGAATTATCTAAGATGAGTTCTAAACTTGTAGGTTATGGTACAGACCAGTGGCCTATAGTTGGTAGATATGTTTGGGTTTATTTCTATAGGATTTTCCCCCAGCATGTCCTAAGAAAGTTTGGTTGAGCATATAAAGCGTTATATTTCATATTATATGGCATGGTACTATAGATGGGGTCGCAGGTATTAGTGTCGTATAAATTATTTCTGATCTCATGGGTTCACCTATGTCTAGTGAATTTTATCTCTTTGAACTATTGTGAGATACTTTTATACATATTTACATTGCCCTTGCTATATGACTGCATTGTTACTCTTGTGTGGTATTTTTCATGGAGAGTGATGTTTTGTTTTCCTAACTCCTATGAAAATGTTTTTCAAAAGAAAATGGGTTTCAAACTCTTTAGTGCAGGTTTTAAATGTGGTCATTACCTTCCCCTAGAAAGAGCAAGGTAACACTTAAGGTTAGAAACTAGTTTTTCAAAAGATTAAGGGAAATGGATTGTACAGTGATTTTAAGTAAAAAATGTAGAAATTCATACTTTAATATATTGGAGTTTAAAATTATAATTGATGTTTCTTTAATTTTAATCGTAGTGCATTGGGAAATAGAATATCGGGATAGCCTACTGAGTTTTAATACTCTTGGTCATATTTCTTTTCTGTTTTTAGTCCTTTTACAGGTTCTATCTTGGGTGAATTCACCTTGGGCGATGTTTGATCGTCTAGTCAGAGAGTGACCCATGGGATCCCATGGAGTTAGTTCGGTCGTCATGTTTATTTAGTTTTACATTCTTCCATTATTTTTTAGTTATTTTGTTTGGTTTATTTATTTTGATCTGCTCTTTATTATTTCCACTACTTTTATTTTTCTTATATTGGGAAAAATCATTCCCATCTTCACTCTATCGATGCCTTGGCACTAGTCGCTAGCCTAGAAGGATCGGTACCGCCTCTCATGCCTTGTCGCGGATCGACTTGGGTGACTGGTTCATGGTCGATTCAGGTTGGTTTGTGAAAAAATGGTATTAGAGTTGGTCTAATCTGAGCAGACCTTTCTTTTTGGATCTCCCTTTGTTATTTGGGATTATTAAGGTAGATGGAGTAGGATTGTCAAGAATTGAGGGGTAGGTGTGGGAAGATCGTTGCAAACTCTTGCTTGTTATCAACCTCAAGTTCCCATGGGATGTCTGGTTTTGTTAAGTTTTCTGGTTCTTTAGGGAATTTTTTATGATTTTGATACAACAAGGGGAGTTGGGATAATAGTCCTTATGAGGCCTCACGACCTGGAAAGCCATGTGGTTCTAAGGGCATGGTCATAGAAGGATCTCTGTATTGGTGGAATGTTTGGAATATGGACTCTAACCATATGATCAAGTCACCCACTAACACTCGTTCCATTTTTGAGTTGTTTTGGTTCTCCTATGACTTCTAAATGGAGTTTGAATCATAAAAAAATTGGTTTTGAAAAATGGTTTTTTAAAATGAAATGTATAATTTGTGGATTATTTTAAAATAAATTAGATGAATGATTTGTTTTTGGAAAATAAAGTTGTTTTGTTATGGCCTTTGTGTTCCTATGGGTTCTCTCATTCATAGTGTTACGTGGGAACATGAATGAATGTCTGGTATGGTGGATGGATTCTCGGGGTAGCACGGAAACCTGCATGTGGGTGAGACTCTAAAAAATACCAATGGTGAGTGTTTAACCCACCAAACGTGTTTTAAATTAAATATGTTTTCAAAAAGGAATGTATTGATGTCATAATATCTTTTTTTCTTGTGTTTAGAGTTTGTCACCTACGTGGTGTTTGATCTTGAGGATTTTTTATTAATGAGTTGGCCTTGAATGGGTTCTTGACTTTTCTGGTCCAGCGGTTGTCCCCTTGAACCTTTGATGGGTTATCATAGTGTGGTTGATCAACCAAAGGATTTTATTCTTGAGTTTTGGAAGGTAGATCCACCTCTATTTTATGGTCAAGCAGGCCCTTCCACAGCGTATGAGTGGATTTGAAAGATCGAAAGGGGATTTATCCTCGTTGAGTTTTTTGAGTCTTTGAAGGTAAAATTTTCAACCTTCATGCTTAAAGGGTCACTGTGGATGTGGTGGAAGTCAGTGTCTCAGAATAAGCCCCATAAAGACCTTACTTTGGAGTTTTTCAAGGATTTGTTCATTCATTATTATTTCTCTAAGAAGGAAAGGGTGAGTAAGAGGATGGAGATGGGTTGTCTATAGCATGGTGATGGATCAATGTTGGATTATTTCTAGTGCTTTTTGGACCCAGTCCCTTATGATTCAGGGTATGCCACAGATGACTCCAAGAAGGCTCTGTGTTTTGAGGTGGGTCTCCATTTTGATATGCAATCAAAGGTGTCAGAGTCCAACCTAAATTTGTTTTCTTATGTGGTGAGACAAGCTTTTCATGTTGAAGTCGAGATGACGGGAGTTCTCGAAGTTGTTTTCCCTCCCTCAATACATAGGATCAATGGTGAGGATTTCAGTAAAGAGGTGAGGAAGTGATTAAAAGTTTATGGAGTAAGTCGTGGAATCAAAAGGTCTCCGGATCTTTCATCAACCTCTTCGGAGCGATAGATCCTCATGTTTTATTAGTGTGGAAATCCAGGTCATAAAAATCCATTGTGTACAAATGCTATGAAATCCTGCCAGGCTTGTGGATGCTTAGGTCACTTGTAGTGGTTCTCTCAGGGATTCTCTAGAAAGTTTCATGGAGGAAATTCTTAGAAGTGATGTGTTTTTGGGTTTTTTATAGAATTTTCTTATGTAATTTTCCTTCCAATGTAAGGGATCTTTTATCAAGTCAGTTATACTGATGGTGTTTTGGGATTTGAAATGTATGGTAATGTCGTGGGTTTATGGAAGAACTTCGATTTTCAATGCTAGTGTGGTTTTCATTTTCAAATTATATCTTTTCATTTGTATAATAAAAAGATTTATGTTTATTATTGGGATTATCCAAACCTAAATGTGATCTAAGAGATGCTTCATCTGTAAGAGCTCCATCCAAAAGGCCTCTAAGTGAAGCTGGGGCATAGTCAGAAACCCGCAGGGGGGGTAAGAAGTTTAGTTAAGGTTGTGCCTCTATTTTTGTGGGGAGATAGTTTTAGCATTACTATTTTGGTTTATCCGTCATTATAAATTTCCTATTGTTTCAAAGAGTGTGATGGACTTATCCATCACGCAATGTCAGTAATTGTTCCTTTTTGGATACGAGTTTCTGATCAGTTCCCTTGCATGGACCATCCATGTGAATCAATTGCATCTTTGGTTTGTGTCCATCCTAAAGTGATGAGTTGTGAGTATATGTTGTTCATAGTTTCATTGATCCAATCATTGATCCCCTCTCTCCCCACCCATGGGGTGAGGAATTTTGGTCTGTGTTGTAGGCTTCGGTTCAGCTCTTGTCCCCTTTGTAGGGGAGTGAGTGGTATCAATGTTCATGTTCTATTCCATGATTTTGGGAAAGTCCTGGATTGGGTTTCAAGTAGAATTTTCAGTTTGGACATTTTTTGGTTGGTTCTTAATGGTGGGGTGTCCCACCATGGGCCTTTTTGAGTTTTCCCTTAAAATGCATCAGATGCTAGTTGAATTCTAATGTTGGGGAGTTTATTCGATCCTCCCCTCTACAGATGATCTGCTTTAGGCAATGGGGTTATGTTCTGTAGGTAGTTAGAGAAATGTTCTCAGATTGAGAGGTGGGATCATGTTGATGTGGAATCCTTAAATTTTGATCAATCATCTAAAGGTTTTGTGGATTTCTGGGGACAGAAATCGTTATGGTGGGGAGAATTATCACACCCAAAATTTATTTAGTTATTTTCTTTCCATTAAATTTTTTTGGTGGGGTTTAGGTTGATTCCTAGACAATATTTTTGGGCCTATGTTAAAAAGTGTGTGTTTTAGGTTCTACGTCATCGGGTGCATGGGCAGAGAGCAATTCCACGTGGGTTCTCCCAAAAAATTGTACAGCATGTTCATCTTTGAAAAATTAAAATGGGTAAATTTTGTAATTTTTTATTTCATTTAAAAATTTTATTATTGTTATGAAATTTATTATTATTAAAATGAAATGAATAATTTTATTTTTTTTATTTTTTTCATAATGTTATTATTCTTATTTTTTGTTTATATTTTAATTATATTTCTTTTGGGGTGTTTTTTTAAGAATAAATAATTAAACCCTAGATGCTACCCCCCCCCCCCATCCTCTGCACACAGTGTGGACCCAACCCTCTGGTGCACCACAATCTTAGTAGTCAGCTCCCTCCTTTTCAGTGAAGAACCTCACTGGTGACCTCGTCCTCTCCTACTCCTCCCAGCGTGGCATCCTAGCATGACCCTCCCCTCAACCCTCCTGCTCAGTGCACACTAGAGGCATAGCTCCCCCCGTCCAACCCACTTCCAGTCGTGGGATCCGCCTCCTCTCCAGCTGGTGATCCCCATTCTGGTGACCTCTGACCCATCACCTCGCCAATTCCAGCCTTCCCTGCCTCCACAACACCCACTGGCGTACGGCCCTCCCTACCTCTGCAACCCCCACCAGCATGGACTCCTCTCCTAGATGGCCACCACCACTAGTGGTGAAACCCCTCTCCCTTCTACTTAGCATGACACACATCTTTGGTGAGGTCCTCCTCCATCCAGAATGCTTCACCCAGCCAGCGCCACCCTTACCAGTGTGCCTTCCCCTTGTGCAATCCTTACTCCGGTGAACCACCTCGAACCTCCTCCCAGTGCAACACGCAGCCCCCACTCATCCGGTAAACCCTGGGTTACCCATTTAATTCTTGTTCCATTTTATTCTTACAATTGTTTCTTATTTTTACCATTGTTATATTAGGGGGTTTTTGTTGATTAAGGGATTATTTTGGTAGGTTTAGGATTTTAGAACCCACGTGAAGCAATTCCGAGTGGGTGTTATTGTCGCGCCTTGGTTTTGGGGTAGTAATTCCCTTGCTCTAGCCCTTTTAGTTAAAGAAACTCTAATTTCATGATTTTTACGCTATGTATACATGATAAATATTTTTTTCACAACCTTCTGATTAGTTTCTTGATATGCGAATGATGTTTTAAATCTTGTTTGATATGATCTTGATGTGAAATAAAATATAAAGTGGTTTTTTTGTAAAATTGGGTGGGTATTGGTGTGGAACCATGTTGTTCCTCCTATTGATGATTTGAAAAAAAATCAAACATTTACTAAATTATTTGGGTAGTGAAAATTATTAAAGGGAGTGTTACGGGGGTGCGTATTATTTTAAAAATTGATTTTTATGTGTGTTATGTTTTTTCGGGATGCAAACACTGGGTGTTTTATGCACATGGTCTGTAATGTTAAAACATTGTTTAACAATTTAAATAAAATTAAGGCATGAAATTGGTGTTTATACTTTGTTCTGTATTAAATAGAAATTGTTTTGCTAAATATTTCTTCCCTTGTGTCTTTTTTTATATAAAATGCTCAGCTGGCTTTTATGGGTTAATTGTGATTTAACAAATGGTTGATTTGGATTTATAAATGTGACGATATCATGCGAAATGATGTTTTGGGGTTCCTTATATGGTTTCCAAAATGGTTTGGTAATTATAAAGAAATGAGTTTTGGTTTTCATGGTGTTTTGGTTTGTTTTCACCCCTTTATAAAAAGTGCATGTGTATGTTGTTAAATGTGGGTTTTGTGAATAGTTCTTTAAATGTTTTTAAATTAAAAGAAAGAGTAATTATAGAATTTTAAAATGTTCTGATGTGAAAATTTTAATTATGGATTATTTGGAATTTTTTTGTAAGTTGGTTTTGTTTTTAATGTGTGAAGTAAATGTTGTGAATAATGTTTATAAATTTTTTTGAGTGGAAATGGTGTGCCTGACACCGCTTCTGAAAAGTGTTTTCATTTTAAGAGAAGGGTTTGTTTATGAATGTTTAAGGGCCCATTTGGTCATTTTGTGAAATTAGTGAAAAGTGTTTATTATGAAAACCCTCGTTGGGTGTTTCCCATGCCTCGATTGCATGAAATGGGTGGGAGGTCCTTGTTGGGGATACTGGGGATACATTGTTGGGGTTATTAAGTTCGAACCCTTTATAATTATTTTATTTTTAAGTCATGATAATGGTCCTATGGAAGACTCACAGTGAAGGATGTTGTCAAATTATTATTATATAAATTGTGATTTGATGCTCGAATGGAATCCATAGGCTCACCCCTTTAATACCTGAGACATTGGAACCTAGAATATTGAGAGAATTGTCTGAGATGAGTATTGCACTGGTAGGTTATGGTACTGACCATTATCTCATAGTGGGCAGATATGTTTGGGTTTATTTCTATTGGATTTTCCCTCATCCTATCCTAAAAAATGGTGGATGCACATATTGGGCATTATATTTCATCGTATGTGGCATGTTACTGTAGATGGGGTCGTATGTATTATTGCTTTTGGATTATTCTTGATCTCCCGAGTATGGCTATGTCTAGTGGATTTTAGCTGTTTGAACTATTGTGAGATATTGATATACCTATTTACATTTCCATTTCAATATAAATACCATGGTACTCTTGTGTGTTGTTTTTCATATAAAGTGATGTTTTGGTTTCCTAACTCCTATGAAAATGATTTTCAAAATAAAATGTGTTTCAAACTCTTTAGTGTGGGTTTTAAATGAGATCCTTACTTTCCCATTGAAATAGCATGGTAACACTTAAGGTTAGAATATGGTGTTTCAAATGATTAAGGGAAATGGATTGTACTTTGATTTTAAGTAAAAAATTGTAGAAATCCATACATTATTTCCACTACTTTTATTTTTTTATATTGGGTAAAATTATTCCCATCATCACTCTGTCGATGCCCTGGTGCTTGTCGCTAGCCCGAGAGGAAAGGGAATGCCTCTCGGGCCTTGTCATAGATCGGATCGAGTGACCAGTTTAGGGTCGACTCAGGTGGGTGTGAGAAATTTAACATCTCTATAGGTTGTTTTTAATGATGATACAGTGGGTCATATTCTATTTTTTGAAGAACAGGTTGATAAAAGTATTTTGAAAAAAGGGCGGTATTGGAATGTCAGATAACACAATTATTTAATTCTAGAATGTGATTAGAATATTGCGTTTTTTCACCATAAAGAAACTTATAAAAGAAGGAAATATTTTATTTTAAATTATAAAGAATAATGGTTGGGAATTTTTTTATTCACATGTGGGTGTTAATAATTTTATTATGAGTGTATTTAACCATCATGTTTCCTTTGATAATAGTTTTATTTTGAAAGATATTTGTGGTTTTTTTTCATTCTATGATTATATAAGATATGGATTTATTATTGTTTATGGATATTCACTATGATGAAATAGTGGTGTATTTTTGGATGATGCATTCTTTGAAGGATCTTGGAACTGATGGGATTGATTCAATTTTTTATAGTAAATACAAGTATTTTGTTGGAGAGGATATTATTAAAATGATAAAGGATGTTTGGAATATTATTATCCCTCTCTAATGTTTCAATAAGAATTTTATTACACTTATCCCTAAGTTGATAAATCATTGTTTGATTAAGAAACTCAAACCCCTGTGTCTTTCTAATATTTATTATAAACTCTTTTTGAATTTCTTATACAATAGGTTAGGGAATATCTTTCCATCTATTATTTCTAAGATAAAGAGTTATTTTAATTAATCATGCCTCATCACTAATAATTTCATTATTAAGTGTGATGTTTTTTTGGATTTATTTTAGGTCATGGTTAATAATGGTGTTTCATAGGTTATTAAACCTTCAATAATGTTACAATATAAACACTTGTTATCCTTGTAATTTTTTTATTATTTTTGTAAATATTTTTTTAAAGTTGACTATTACAGATACTATTGATAGGAGACTATATGGAGTTCTTGTGACCCAAAATAAGCTTTCAGTTTCCTACCTTTTTCTGATGATAGAATGATTATTGTTAAAGCCACATTCCTGGACAACCAAGTGATTTTTGATATTATTACCACTTATCATAATTTATGTGGGTAAAATTTTATGTTCTAGAAATCTATGATGTTCTTCATTAAGGGAGTTGATATACTTATCAAGGATGAACTAAGAGATTTTCTAGGGGTGAGCCAAGTTGACCCATGAAACAAATATCTTTTAATGTCTAAAATAATTGGTTGGTCTTAAAGGGATGTGTTCTCAATGGTGGTTGGTAGAATTTTTCATAAAATACATGTTTATTCTAGTAATCATCTCTCTAATGCTGGTAAGGTTGTTTTTTGAAGTATTTTTCATAATCATTTCAGATTTATATCATTATTTAGGATACCTAATATTATTATTAACGTTATTTTTAATATTTTTGTAAACATCTAGGGGAGTTTTGATGGGTGAAATAAAATCAATTGGCTATCATGGGAGTTTATATATAGACTAAAACATGGGGTTTTTATGGTATTTTTATATGTATGAAAATTCAACATGACTCTCCTTGATATAAATATTTTGTGATTGTTTATACACCCTCGATATTTGTGTAAAATGGTTTTTAAGGAAAATTATTTTTCATCGACTGATACTAATCATTCTCACCATGTCTAAAGACCAATATTTATTTATTATAGCTTGTGGGGTTCAAAATATATTTTTATGGAGATAGATATTATTCTCTACATGTTTGTTATGCATCATCCAAATAGTGATTAGATATTCTGGTATTTCACAAATGAAAAATTCCTATTAGTTTGATCTATTTATATGTTTTCAATAAATATATTAGAGTTTGATAATGATTATGTATAAAAAAACGTTTTTTAATCTCACCCTCAATGTTGTTCATTTGTAGTGGAAAATAATTTTTCAGGTTCTTTTGATGAATATATTATAGGGTTTTTCAACATATACGTTCTAATATTTATTATCCTTTTTTTCGAGTGGAGACTGAAACTTCTAAGAAAGTGATCCAAAATTTTAGTAGTGTGCAATCTATTTGGGAGTCAAGGAGAAATATATAGGTTGTTTTCTCGTATTTTTAAACCATGGTAGCCCAAATTCATCTATTGTAAGTGAAAAAATTGGATCTTGATATGGTTAAGGGGTTCATTACTTGGAATAAGTTATTTGGATGTAGTCTAATGAGTTTATTTTTAATCATCGTGTTCTTCCATAAGAGATTTGGGTTCATCATTAATTTAATTTCATTGAAGTTTATATGTAGAAGACCAAGGAGGATGAGTCGGGTTTTAGATATGTGTCAATATCATCCATAATTGGAGTGCCCCGCCAGTGCATGTGTTCAAGTTTAATACCTGTGTAAATATTATTCGATATGATCATGTTGGAATTGGTGCATTATATAAGGACCCTATTAGTTTTGGTTCCACTGACCACTAGAAGTAAAACATATAAAAGATTCATGTATGGAACAAAAATTTGGAACACCCTAGACCAAAATAACCCCACAACACTAATGTAATTGAATATAGAAATCAAGTTACACCAATGGAACTATACCAATTCATTCCCTAAACACACTCAAGTAAGCTTAGTTCGTGGAAAAATATATTTAAAAAAAATAAAAAAAATAATATAGAGATTAATGTGGTTTAGACATTAGACCTACAATAATGGGATAACACTATTACCTCTATTAATTTCCCAAAATTTACAAGAATACAATAACATTTTAAGAATATTCCATTTAGATCACTAAACACTCAACATATGTATTTTTGGTCCCACCCCACCTAAGTAGTGTGGTATAGCTAGTCAATTGATTCCACCACATTCTGAAATTTTTTGTGGTCCTACTATTTTCCTTTTCCGCCTCAAATTACCCATCGGTTTCTCTTCCATGATAATCAATTGATGAAGAATGTGAAAGTTTCTCTTACATATCATCTTATTGAGAAACCTTATGTAATATCTTTTCCATAGAAATTATAAAAAATAATTATAAATTATCAATATAAAAAACTTAATATATTCCATAACTTCTACATGTTATTATCCGTCCATAACCACATGTAACCTAATTTCAAACCATAAACTTTTAGACCAATGTATATATTGGACTTCTTCCTTTGTAGATAAACTTCATGTTTTGAAACCCAATTTTTAAAGTACCCCATTATAGACATATATAATTGGAAACATGAAAGAGTCTTCACATTTCTCAAAAATCTACCACTTGAAGACTACATGTAAGGAAAAATAAAAACACATAAGAAAATTAGATCATTCCAAATTCCATAGAAACTAATAGAATCCCCATTCCACCTTATTTTTTCACTAGTTACACTGAGGCTAAAATATTCCCTAGAATTTACAGGACTAAAACCTCAGTAAAGACATTAGAAAGATTCTAAATTTCAAATATCTTCTACAATTCTTGTATACTATCCTTCACCATCTTCCAGTTCAAATGATGTTTTATGTCAATGTGCATTGTCTATGAGTTAAACACTTGATTGTTTTTAATTGAATTTCACTTTGAATATCATAGTAAATAAATACACTTTTATAAATTATTCTAATATCCTCCAATAGAGACTTCAACAATATCAGCTATTTCTATTATTTTTTGAAAACCAAATATTTATTTTCCATTCATGATAGTTTTTTAACTGGTTAAAACCATGAAATACAGCTTACGGTTGTCCCATCGAGGTTAAACGTAAAACATATAGAACTATTCCATGTGTTTATATCTCCCCTAAAATCAAAATCCACATAACCCTAGAGAATCCATTTCACTACTTCCCAGTGTTCCTTTCCTTGATTCATTATAAATTGATTGACCAATCCCACTACAAATGAATTTTTTAGACTTGTCCATACCATGACATACATCGAACATTATATCACTATTTAAAATAAAATTTTCACCATGTACTTAGCATCATATTCCATTTTTAATGATTCTTACTTAGATAATTTTATGTTTCTGGACAATAGGGTTCACACTAGATTACATTAAATCATTTTTAATTTCTCGGTGACCTTTCATATGTACTTCCTTTGAAAAAAAAAATAATGTCAAAATTTTCCAAACTCTCTTAATTTGTATCCTTAAAATTGTCTTGGATTAAACAAGTTCATTTATCTATAACCTTCTATAATAATAATTCTCTACCCCTAAAATTCTTTTAATGTCTATAACCTCTAGGATAATATCATCTACATACAAGATAAGAATAATAGATATCTTTTAGAAGAAACATTGATCATTATTACTCTAGAAAAACCTTCTCTCATATATAAAGGCATCAAACTTTCTGTTCTATTACATTGGTACTTATTTCAAACAGAAAATATTACTTTTTATCTTACACACCAAGTCCCAATTTAATTTTTCCTAAAACCCATATGGTTTTTTCATATATACTTCCTTCTCCAAATCACTATGAAGGAATGTTTTCCTCACATCCTTTTATTACAACTGAATTTTTTTTAAGAAACTATATCCAGCATCATCTGAATGGCTGTATGTTTAACTATGGGTGAGAAACTTTTATAGAATAGTGCTATGTATTTATATTAAAAACCTTTCAAAATCATTCTATCCATGTACCTATATATACCATTAGATTATTCCTTCAATTGAAAGATAGTTTTTTTTGTAAAGATTTCTTCCTATGTGGTGTTTCTATTAGCTTCTAGATTATAAATTCATTCACCAAATGTATCTTATCTTTTATAGATAGCTCTACTTTATATAATTAATAAGGCTAACCACTTATTACTAGATCATGCAATCTTATATATCTATAATAAGTAAGTAATGTAATTCAATTTTGGACATCTAAGCTATTAAGTCAATAAGGTTTTCCTTATGATTTTTTCCATTCCTTCTTGTTTTGAAAATCACAAACACCCTATACTTAAGAAAATATACATTTTACTTATATAAGGAAAAGTTCCTTCTCAAAATAATTTACCCCTACCATGTTTTTATTGTTCACATCAATATTTTTATTCCATATAAAATTGGATTGATACCAAAAACCTCAGAATCATATAATACTTAAATATGAAGCATTCTGTTTTAGGATTCGAATTCTGGAAATGAACGGTAATGAATTTCCACTCCGAATTCTGGATATGAACTGTAATGAAGTTCCACTCCGAATTCTGGATATGAACTGTAATGAAGTTCCACTCCGAATTCTGGATTTGAACTGTAATGAAGTTCCACTCTGAATTCTAGATACGAACTCTAATGAAGTTCCATTCCGAATTATGGATAGGAACTCTCATGTAGTTTGACTCCGAATTCTGATTACAAACTTATCTATGTTCTGACTCCAGATTCTCTGAATTCATACTCTGAACTCTTATGAGTTCTGACTTCTAATTCCCATGAACTCTGACTCCGAACTTTGTAAGTTCTGGTTCCTAATTCTGATGAAACCACATTCCGGATTTCTACAGAATTCAGGTTCTGAATTCCTATAAAATAGAATCTGAATATCTCTTTATTATAGACTCCGAATTTCATTTTGGTTAGACTCAGAACTATTATTTTCTTACATTCCAAACTTCAGTATTTCTTATACTTATACTTGTTTCATTACTTATACTTGTTTCATTACAAAACGGTTTTGTGCTTTCTATTTCTAACTAACCGTTGGTTGAGTGACATGTGTACAGGTCCCTCTGAAATTTAAGGAAAATATGACCTTTAGAGGAGGGAGCCGACTGTTGGAGCTTCACCTATAAATAAGAGATCATTTGAAAAGAAGCGACAACTTTTGGAATTTTTGTGATCTGAACTTCTTGAAGTGATTACTAGAGAGAGAGGATCTTATCAACTCTCAAGCTTCGTGTAGAAAGTTTGAAAAACTTGTTCAAACTTTTCCTTGTGTAGACTTTCTGCGTGTGACTCTGATTGTTGTTGATTACAATCGAGGGCTTCTAGGGATAGGAAGACAGAGGTTCCAACACCTTGATGTTGAGGGCTTCCTCGCTGAGGAAGACAGAGGTTCCAACTACCTTGAAGTTGAGGGCTTTCAGGGAAAGCAAGATAGAGATTCCAATCTTCATATCGAGGGATTACCCAGGTGTGGGTAAGACAGACTTGCTTGAAAGAATAAATCAAGGTACCTTTATCCAAGGTTGTTGGATACCCTTCTCTTTGGGTTAAAGGATTTATATCTTGTTACTTGTTTTTGTTACAAGTTTTTCCTGTTGTATTTTGTATTGTAAGAAAAGTATAACCTTTTTATATTTCCTTACACTTGTACTCTAATTCATTTAGATTCTATACGCTTTAAGGTTGAATCTCATTTTGTAAACTTTGGTAATGTTTCAATTTTCGGATCCATATTTCCGGAACTGGTTTTTCAGAATCACTTTCCAGATTTAAGAAAGTGTATAGAACTAGAAGTTTGTAACTTCATACTTTGACCCAATCTTTTAATTGGTGTTATAGGTGTTGATAATTTTCTTAGTTTAACTTTTTTAAACTTATATCTTTCCTTGTTTAAGGAAATTTTTGAAGTGTACAATTCACCCCCCCCCCCTCTTGTATATTGAGCATCTACATAGTTATTTCGATCCTACAATTGGTATCAGAGGAGGTCTCTCAAAATACTTATACACACATATAAGTTTTTCTTGCTTAGTTTTTCATTGTTCTATATTTTTTCCATACTTAGGAATATTTTCCTTAAATACAAACTTTTTGTTATTAATAAATTTTTTTGTAGAATGATTTTTTATGATGGAAGGTTTAAATGTTGGTTCCGTCGACAACCTAAATCCAACAAGACCACCAATTTTTTATGGCAATGATTATGAGTATTGGAGAGATCATGTGAAGACTTTCATTATTTATACTGGGGTAGATAACTTTTTTATGCTTACTAGAGTTTATCAAATTCCTGAAAAAAGAAGTTTGTACTTTCACAAACCAAGAGAAGCATGATTATCAATTAAACTATAAGGTACGCAATACTCTACTATGTTCAATGACTAGGAACATATATATCCAAATTTCTTCTTGTGAAACAGCTAACTGTATATGGAAGAAACTTGAAGTTACACATTTTGGTACATCTAAAGTGATTGAAACTAGAAGAGCCATGCTTAGAGCTGAGTATCATGGTTTTAATTTTCCTTATAGAGAACATATTTATAAGGTACAACAAAGATTTATGACTATCGTAAATAGCTTACAATATATGGGAGAGAAAGGTCTGGATGATGAAGCTCTTGTTGAAAAGATCATTGATATTATGCCCAATGAGTGTGAATGAAAGAGAACAGCTATGGATGAGAATGGGAAGGTTACTCAAATTTACTTAGATGAACTATTTGGAACTCTTCTCCAACATGAAACAAGAATGAAGAGGGATGCTGACAACATCAAAAAGAAGAATGGGAATGGCACTGTTTCTTTTACTACAACTTCAAATCACATGAAAGCTAAGACTCCTGAGAGAGTAACTAGATCCAAGTCCATGAAGGTTTCTATCCAATCCGAATCTAGTGAGAGTGAAGTCTCAGAAAATGAGTTAGCTAATCTTTCTCGAAGAATGAACAAGATAGCTGGTCAAAGAAATTTTCAATCCAAGTATAATAAGAATGAAAGGAAATATAAGAAAGATTCATAGGTCACATGCTATGAATGAAAGAGAAGTGGACACATACGACTTGATTGCCCTATGCTTAAAAAGAAAGAAAGAAAAGAGAGGCATTCTGAAAGGAACATGAAGAAGTTTTACAAAGATAAAGCTAAGAAAAGTCTAAAAGCTAATACTACTTGGAGTGCTAGCTATGGAGACTCTTTAGAAAGAGAATCCTTGGAATATAATTCATTAGCTCAGAAGAATATGGGATTCATTTCTAATACTTCTTTTCCACATACATGTCTTATGTCCAAGGTACGCTCTGCCGAGGATTTAAAAAATTTATCTCTTTATAAGAATTACTATTCCGAAAAATAGTACTTCTAATGAAGATAATTCATCCTTATAAAATAAAGAACCTTCATATGAAGAAGTATCTATATTTTACAAGTTACTTGAAGTAAAAAAATTGTAAAATTTCTAGGAAATTACACAAGGAAAATACTAGGGAAGAAATTATTACAAAAGAGATTTCAGACCTTTCTTCAGATCTTAAAGATAAAGAAGAGCTTTTAGAAAAACTTTCTAAAGACCTTGAGAAAGAAAATTCTGATAAGGAAGAACCTTCTAAAGATCTTAAGAATGCTATTTCAAAAATAAAAATTTTTGAGGAAAAATCTAACTCTAGGAAATGCTTCCTGAGGATAAGAATTTAGTCATTGGACTAAAATCTAAACTAATTTCTCTAAAGAAACTTCTTGCAAATTTTACTTCTGGGAAGGAAAATTTTGACAAGATGTATTCTCAAATTAAACCTAAAGGAAACACTACTGGAGTAGGTTATACTCACCAAAAACCAGTTTTTAAAAACAACTATTTTGTTCCTTCTAAATCCCCTTTTTTCACTAAGTGTTAAAGTGGTGGGAATTGGAAGAAAAATTGTTCTTTGAATAGAGTTCAATATCTTGGGTTTCATAAAGAATATTTCTCTAAACAAATGTGGATACCCAAAAAAAATTATCTGAAAATCTCAGATCCAAACAATTTTGGATTCCAAAAGTCTAATTCTTTTCTTATTTTCAGAAAGATAAAGGAAGTATCAACAGCAATACATGGTACATGGATAGTGGATGTTTCCGGAATATGACTGGTAACAAAAACTATTTTTAAAATATTATCAAGACGAAAGGAGGAAAAGTAACATTCGGAGATAACGCTCAGAGAGAAATTTTTGGTATAGGTAATATTGTTCTTCTTGGTAAAACTCTGATTTCAAACATTTTTTTTGTTAAGGGTCTTAAGAACAATATCATTAGCATAAGTCAATTATGTGATGAAGGTTACCTTCTGAATTTTAGGAATGATAAATTCTTAGTACATAATTCCAAGGAAGAGTTTATTCTCTCTGCCAATAGGCAAGAGAATGTTTACACATTAAACTTAGAAGACCTTAGGAGCCAAGACTTACCATGCCTTAGTGAAATGGAAGATCATTCTTGGTTATGGAATAGAAGACTATGTCACTGTAACCTTAGAAACTTCTGTAAACTCACTAAGAAGAAACTAGTTAAGGATCTACCAGAGCTTAGATTTGATTCTTCTAAAGTTTTTGATCCTTGACAATATGGAAAGCAACATAAATCTAGTTTTAAATCATTCGGTGAAGTCTCAACAACTGATGCATTATAGTTGGTGCACATAGATCTTTTTGGTCCAACACAAACTGGAAGCATTGGGGGAAAGTATTATGTATTTGTTCTAGTTGATGATTACACTAGATTTACATGGGTCTATTTTATAGCAAAGAAGTCTGAAGATTTTTCTTATTTCAAAAGTTTTAGATCCCAAGTTCAAAATGAGAAAAACCTTCCACTGAAAACTATTCATAGTGATCATGGAGGATAATTTCAAAATTCGGATTTTGAAACTTTTTGTAATAGAAAAGGTATTACTCACAACTTTTGAGAACCAAGAACTCCTAAACAAAATGGTGTAGTTGAAAGAAGAAATAGAATTCTTCAAGAGATAACTAGAACCATGTTGAGTGAATATTCTATAGCTAGACATTTTTGGGCTGAAGCTGTAAGTACTGCTTGTTATACAATAATTCGAGTTTTGATTAGACATTTTCTTAATAATACTCCTTATGAGTTATGGACTGGTAAAAAACCTAGACTTTCCTACTTCATGGTTTTTGGTTGCAAGGTATTCATCCTGAATACCAAAGAAAAATTATACAAATTCGCACCAAAATCTGATGAAGGAACTTTCTTAGGTTACTCCACAACTTCTAAGGTATAGAGTTTTCAATAAAAACACTTGTACTGTTGAGGAAACAGTACATGTTAAATTTGATGAAACTGATCCTTTTGTTTTTAAACCATCCCAACCTACATCCTCGGATGTGTTTTCAAAAACTGATTATCAACCTTTGATAGAAGATCCTTCTGATAAGGAAAATGTTCAAGAATATACCTTTGAAACATATACCCCAGAAGACTTTCTACCCTATGTTGATGAACAAGTTCTACAAAACCCAAGTCAGGTGTTTCTTAAGAATCATCCCAATGATAGTATCATTGGTTATGTGAATCAACTTGTAAGGACTAGAAGTTCCTTGAGAAATGAAGTATAACATCTAGCATTCCTTTCTAAATTGGAACCAAAATGCACTGATGAAGCTCTAGGTGATAATGATTGGATCAAAGCCATGCAAGATGAGCTAAATGAATTCGAAAGAAATAAATTCTGGACCTTGGTTGAAAGACCTAAGGAAACTTCTGTTATTGGAGTAAAATGGTTCTTCAGAAATAAGTGTGATGAAAATGGAGTCATTGTTATAAATAAAGCTAGACTAGTTACTAAAGTCTATAATCAGCAATAGGGAATAAACTATGAAGAAACATATGCTCTAGTAGCTAGACTTGAGTCTATTTGTATTTTACTTGCCTTTTCAGCATTCTTTAATTTTAAACTTTTTCAAATGTATTTGAAATGTTCTTTTCTTAATGGTTATGTTCAAGGGGAACTTTTTTTTGAACAACCTCCTGGCTTTGAAGATACAAAACATCCTGATCATGTTTTTAGACTTACCAAAGCTTTGTATGGCCTTAAACATGCCCCACGAGCTTGGTATGATAGAATTACAAGATTTTTGCTTCAAAATAACTATGTTTAGGGAAATGCAGATCCAACCCTTTTTATAAAGAAAGATAAGAAAAATAAGTATGGGTATGAAAACACTAAGAGTATAAGTACTCTTATTGGTACCTCAAACACACTTGATCTTGATGAAGCTGGGAAACCAGTAGATCAAACATCTTTTAGAGGTATGGTAGGAAGTCTACTTTACTTAATAGTTAGTCGACTAGACTTGATGTTTTCAGAATACTTATGAGCCCGATATCAATCCAATCCTAAGGAATCTCATTTAAAGGCGGTGAAAAGAATTTTTCGCTACTTAAAGGGAACCATGGATCTAGGATTATTCTATACTTTTGGAAATGATTTTGTTTTAAAGAGTTTTTTGGATGCTGACTTTGGTGGATGTAGAATGGATAGAAAGAGTGCATCCAGAACTTGTAATTTCTTAGGAGATTCATTAGTTTCTTGGTCCTGCAAGAAGCAACACTTAGTAGCACTCTCTACTGCTGAAGCTAAATATGTAGCAGTTGGTAGTTGTTGTGATCAAGTGTTGTGGATGCAACACACACTCACAGACTATGGATTATGTTTTACTAAGACTCAAATTTTGTGTGATAACACAAGTGCCATTTACCTTAGTAAAAACCCTACACATCACTCTCATGCAAATCACATAGATATTATACATCACTTTCATAGGTATCACACACTAAAAGGAGATATTATTCTTAAATTTATCGGAACGCAAAATCAACTTGCTGGCATTTTCAGAAAAATATTTACCCTTCGATAGATTTGAATACATTAATCAGAAGTTAGGAATGATAACCATGAGGTAATCCTTCTTCATTAACATCTTGTTAAACAATTATCCTTACAGTAATAAACTCCTTTTCATAGGGGGAGTACATTTCCTTATTAGCATTATCAGAATTTTCGTAGTCTATTTTTATTTAAAAACTTTTTTAATCAAAATTTTCGTAGTTCGTTTTTTTAAAGCTTTTGTAATCAAAATTTTGTGGTCATTTTTTCAAACTTGTGTAACTAAAATTTTCGTAATGAAGTTTTTTGGAACTGAAAATTTTTTTAATGAAGTTTTCGGAACTGAAATTTTCGTAATGAATTTTTCAGAACTGAAATTTTTGTAATGGAAATTTTTGGAACTGGAACTTTCATAATGAAATTTTTTCATACTTATGCTTTTTCGTACTGAATTTTTTTGTACTCAAACTTTTTGTACTGAAATTTTTCATACTCAAAATTTTCGTATAGGGATTTCCGTACTCATACTTTTCGTACAGAAGTTTTGGTACTCAAAGTCCTTTCGAATTTATGTTTTTCATAGTTATTTTTTCGTAAACAAATTTTTTTTCAAGAAAAATATCACCTATTACGAATAAAATTCCTCGCTAATTTTAAAGGTATGATTTCTGTACTTAAGTGTCTGTAGTCATATTTTTCTTACTGGTATTTTTCTATGAGTTTTAAAATTTCTCATATTCTAGTTTTATTAAATTATATTGTTTTTCTTAAAACCTCAAAAGATTGGATTCTAGATTCCTTGCGGGTATGTTTTCAACCGTCAGATCAGATCATAGAGTTTTTCAACCATCAGATGGTTTTTGGAAGCTCAAAGGTCACATCCATCGCCTATATAAAGGGTACCGCTGATGGTTGTCCCACATCGATCTTCAAGCTCTTGCATGTTGAAGTTCTGCCTCTCTTTTTTAAGCCCGTTCCGAATCTTTCATAGCTCTTCATTCCGAATGTCTGCTGAAGCTACTTCTCCGGATATGTCAACTAAAAATCCAATCTCAAAATGGTTAGTTTAATGGGAGAGGTTAGTGCATTCTAGTTTCTACAAGTATGATTCTCTTATATCTAAGAATATCAGATTGAATGGTTGGGAGGATGTTTGCTTATCAAAGCCAGTGAAGCAAGATCCGGTTTATACAAATTTTCTTGTTGAGTTTTACGATTCTGTTTCATTCCTTAAGGAAGATGGTAGAGAGAAGTTTTCATTCAAGTCTTATGGGAAGACTTATATGATTTCTTACACCAAGTCTACAAGCTTTGTGGGTCTATCTTATGAATTTGAAGCTGAGTTTTGTTCAGATAAGCTTCTGGATGAGCAAGAAAGTTTTAACAAAGTGAAGGCATTGAAATTTCTTGGACTTAAAGATTCCAAGACTGCTAAGATTTCTCATCTCTCTCCAAATAATAAGATTTTGTAAGTGTGGGTACAAGGATTTTTAGTACCGAGAAGGGGTGATAAGGATAATCTCAAAAAGAGTGATATATACATCTTATATTTTTTGGTAAATCTAAGGAAGTTTAATTTGATGAGGAATGCTTTGATTACAGTTAATAATATTAAAGAAGGGAATCTGAAAGCTCAAATCGTAATGTATCTGGCCTTGCTTTCTAATCTTATCATCAGATGTCTTGATTCATTTAAAGTTTCTTGCACTTAAAAGAAAAGAAATTGCAAGGTAATGCTGGTTAGTGATGATACATTAAAGAGAATGAAGATGGGTTTTTCTGTTGAATCCAGAGAATTCTACCCTTTACCAGAGGAAGAGGCTGAGGCAGCTCAGAAAGATCAACAAACTCTGGAACCATCAAAAAAGGAAGGGAAGAAGAGAAAGCTGAAAGAAGTGGTGGTTGAAGACAAAACCCCCAAAGCTAAGGAAACCTAGTATGCACCTCCCAAGCTGAAAAACAGAAAGCATATCTAGATGAAGTATCTGCTAAATGGAGAGAAGATAAGGAGAAAAGGAAAGAAGGGGATCCACAGTTCGGATTGGATCATGCTGAGGCTAAGGCCTTAAAATTGAAAGCTTCTGATGAGTTAGATAGGAAATAAAAAGAGAAGAAGATTAAGAAAAAGATGTCTGAAGCTGAGCTTGTACAATCTCTGTTGAGAGATTCTGAAGTAGCCTCTGAGAAAATTCCCATTCCAGAAAATTTTAATGTCCAACCATTACCAGAAACTCCTGGGAAAAAGTAATTCACTCTGGAAATGTCCAAAGGGAAAGAATTTGTTGAAGAAGTAGAGAAAACAGCTGGGGAAGAAGAAGAGGAAGAGGTTGTTGAAGAAGAAGAAGAAGAAGTAGAAGGAAGTGATGATCTAGATAACTTGATCAAACAAGTAGAATATTATCAAGAAAAGTCTGAATCTGCAAAATTTGTCACTCTGGGTAAGGTAGATGACAAAGAAGGTAAGAGAGATGAAGTTGAGGAAGAAGAGAAAGATAATGAATTATCTGATGAGGAAGTAAGCTATGAGATTCATTTTCTTGAGGAAGGATTAGAAAAGGAGAAAATATATGAAGAAAAGATTATTCAACTATCAAAGAGTAAGGAAGAATCTACATATGATCAACCCATTCCGAAAACTGATAAAGGTAACCAAGTGCTCATGGATACACCAATAAAAGATATCATTAGGAAGAAAGAAGTTGGTGGCTCTTCTAAAAGGAAGCTGGTGAAAATTGAAGAAGAACAATCCCAAAGAAAAGTGTCTGATTCAGGATCATCAGCATAGGGTCATGACTTTGTGGTCAAGTCTTTAAAAAAGTTGGTGGACACAATTCTGATTTTTTCCACCATATACTAAAGGTTCCAGATGCTGCAACATAGTCTAAATCAGAATTCAGAATCCTTATCCATGGTGATGGATAAGTGTGTGAAGATTGAGGTTGATCATAGAAATTTCTTTATCAATTATGATGTTCATAGAAAATCATGCAGCAAAATTACTTTGTGGTCTAAAAAAGTTGAAGAAGACATGGCTGAGTTTGATCATTTTCAGAATGATGTTAAAGATGATTTTGACACTGAGGACTCCAAGATTAAGAATCTTCAGGAGAAGCTAATACTTGAGTAAAATTATCAGAATCAACAAGTGAAGGACTTGAATGATAAGGTTAACTCTCTTGCTCAAAATTTTAAAAGGGATAGAGATCTCCGGATTGAGCTTGAAGAAAAACTTGTAAAGAAAGATGAGTTAGTGAATATTCATGAAGAGGCCATGAAGGCTCAAGAAGAGGTGCTGAAAGCTCAACAAGAAAGGATCGCAACTTTGGAGAAACAAGCGGAGGAGGATCAGAAAGATTTGAAGAAGGTGAAAACCTTGTTGAAGAAGCTAATCCCGAAGGAAAAGGAAGACAAATAGATTCAATCCGATCTTTTGTTGCATTTGTCTTTCATTGTAAAAATTATTACAACTCTAATGAAATTTTTGGTTGGTTGTATCTTTTGTTATTATGTACTAATGTTTCAGGTACATTATTTTTTTTCATTCCCTTAAACACTTTTTGAAAATCACAAAGGTGGAGAAGGAAAAAGAACTACTCCTAAGGGGGAGAAGGAAAATTTCTAAACTAAGAAGAACTATCCTTAAGTAAGGGGGAGTTCTCATTACGATTCCTTCAATATAATAAAAATTCCATTCCGGAAATTCAGAATACAATACTTATAGTTACAAAGCCTAAGGGGGAGTTAGTTGTATTCACTATCATCTATGAACAAAGGGAGATAAGTTTTAATTTCAAAGTCTAATGAAATTTTTCAAAGTCCTTATATTATTTTTCGTAAGGTTGTTTTTGATTTCCAAAAAGGGGGAGACTGTTAAGTCAATAAGGTTTTCCCTATGACTTTTTCCATTCCTTATTGTTTTGAAAATTACAAACACCCTATACTTAAGAAAATCTACATTTTACTTATATAAGGAAAATTTCCTTCTCAACGGAATTTACCCCTACCATGTTTTCATTGATCATATCAATATTTTTCTTAAGTATAAAAATCGGATTCATACCCAAAACCTCAGAATCATATAATACTTAGATATTAAGCATACTGTTTTAGGATCCGAATTCTAGATATGAACTGTAATGAAGTTCCACTCCAAATTCTGGATATGAACTATAATGAAGTTCCACTCCGAATTCTGGATATGAACTGTAATAAAGTTCAACTCCGAATTCTAGATTTGAACTGCAATGAAGTTCCACTCTGAATTCTGGATACGAACTCTAATGAAGTTCCATTATGAATTATTGATACGCACTCTCATGTAGTTTGACTCTGAATTCTGATTACGAACTTATCTAAGTTTTGACTCCATGTTCTCTGAATTCAGACTCTGAACTCTTATGAGTTTTGACTTCGAATTCCCATGAACTCTGACTCCGAACTTTGTAAGTTCTGGTTCCGAATTCTGATGAAACCAGATTCTGGATTTCTACAGAATTAAGGTTCCGAATTCCTATAAAACAGAATCTGAATATCTCTTTATTATAGACTCTGAATTTCATTTTGGTTAGACTCTGAACTATTATTTTCTTACATTCCTAAATTCATTATTGCTTATACTTATACTTGTTTCATTACTTATACTTGTTTCATTACAAAATGGTGTCGTGCTTTCTGTTACTAACTAACCGTTGTTTGAGTGACATGTGTACAGGTCGCTCCAAAATTTAAGGAAAATATGACCGTTGGAGGAGGGAGCCAACTATTGGAGCTTCGCCTATAAATAGGAGAAATTTTGAAAATAAGTGACAACTTTTGGAATTTTGGTGATCTGAACTTCCTGAAGTGATTTCTAGAGAGAGAGGCTATTATCAACTCTCAAGCTTCGTGTAGAAAGTTTGAACAACTTGTTCAAACTTTAACTTGTGCAGACTTGATTTGTGTAACTCTGATTTTTGTTGATTACAATCAAGGGCTTCTGGGGATAGGAAGACATAGGTTCCAACACCTTGAAGTTGAGGGCTTCCTTTCTGAGGAAGATAGAGGTTCCAACTACCTTGAAGTTGAGGGCTTGCGGGGATTGCAAGGCAGAGATTCCGATATTTGTATCGAGGGCTTACCTGGGTGTGGGTAAGATAGAATTGCTTCAAAGTATAAATCAACGGACCTTTATCCAAGTTTGTTGGATACCCTTCTCTTTGGGTTAAAAGATTTATATCTTGTTACTTGTTTTTGTTACAATTTTTTTCACTGCATTTTGTATTTTAAGGAAAGTATAACCTTCTTATATTTACTTACACTTGTACTCTGATTCATTTGGATTCTATACGCTTTAAGGTAGAATCTCATTTTTTTAAATTTGGTTAAGTTTCAATTTCCTTATCCATATTTCCAAAACCGGTTTTTTAGAATCACTTTCCAGATTTAAGTAAGTGTATAGAACTAGAAGTTTGTAACTTCGTACTTTGACCCAATATTTTAATTGGTGTTATAGGTGTTGTGAATTTTCTTAGTTTAACTTTGTTAAACTTAGATCTTTCTTTGTTTAAGGAAATTTTTAAAGTGTACAATTCACCCCCCCTCTTGTATATTGAGCATCTACATCATTATTTCGATCCTACATAAGCTAGTCATCTGATTCTGGCAGTTCTTCCCAACTCAACATATGATCCTTCTATTTCAAGAACCACTACTTTCAAAACATCACATTTAGTGTCTCTACCCTGAGATTCTTATTTCCTGTGCTCTCAAGTACATATACCAATTGATTCCTCTAGAATTTCCATAACCCTTGATCTTTATGAATATTATATCCTGCCAAAAAATATATTCAGATCAACAAGGATATTATTAGATGATTCATTATTCTCAACTCTATCTTACACCATATTTTGGTCTTTCCACAAGATATTATCATTGAAGAGAACAATTTTCATTTTAATTATATTTTATTTATCATTTTATAAAATATAAAAAAACAAAATGTTTCATCACCATATACCACAAAGAAACATGCATTGGAATTTGCCTTGAGTTTTTCAACATCCTTAAAATCAATATGGACAAAGGGTAAACTTCAAAAAACTATGAGGTGGGTATCTTACACTAGTTTTCCAGACCACATTTTTTCTAAGATCACTTTCCCCATTGGTGTATAAGGACCCTTACTTACATGGAATGTTGTGAAATTTATTGTTTCCACCAAAATATCCATAGATATTTTGGAATATAGTATCATTATCTAAACCTCTTCAGTTGGCATCTTATTCACCCACTCTTTTACACCATTTTACATTGGTGTTCTAGGTAAAGTATTTTTAAACTTGATTCCTTTTATCTTGAAAAACGTCAAGAACTCCAGGTTACTTTATTCTTTACCATTATCTGACCATGATAATTTCATCTTATTTCTAGTTTCTTTTTCTACCATGGAACTCCATCAAAAAACAATATGAACACCCTATATTTTTTATTAAATAAACCTATACTTTCCTTATTTCATCATTTATAAATTTTAGAATTTACATTGACCCAACATGCGAATGGATTTGTGTTAGACCCTTGAAATCCATGTTAATGATATCAAACTTCTAATACTTAGGTGTCCTTCTATTTAAATTAAATGGCACATTTATTTTCTTTACAAGTATACTACTCCCACAACTTATGAAATCTATGTTATTGAGATTTGGTATAGACCCTTAGCTAGTAAAAATAATATGTTCTTGATATTAAGGTTCCCTATTTGAAAATTCTATAATTCTGAACCTTTTTAAATTTTCATTCAAGTTTATCTATATGATCTTCCTATCAGATACATAATCCCATTTTTTACACCTCTTTCCAGAACTATGGAACCACATGTAATTATCCATACTCTATTTGTTATGCTCATTCTAAATCATGCTTCATCCACTAACCAATGGAAATTAGTTTATTCTATAAACCCAGTTTTTTTAACTCTTTATAACCCCCGGAATCCACTATTTGACATGAAGACATTAAAATCACCCCTCCCCATAATCTTATTATCTTCAATATTAGTTATATAAACCTTTTTTAACCTTTTAGATATATAATTTTCTACTAATCCTCTATTAGTTATAGAATGGAATGATGCATCAGAATCAATGATACAATATTTCAATGGAATGTTCATAGTTAGAAGTATACCTCTATAACCATTACCAATATTTTTGTAACTTAAACTTTCATAAGAACACCTTATATAATTAACCCTAAAATATCTATAATCTTTCTTTAGGTACACTATATTTCTATAATTTCCGTAAACAGGTTTCATCCTTTGACTCTAAATAATATTAATTTCATTCGTTTGATTAGCCATTGGTCTTCCTTTTAACATCATCATGTAGAATAACCTAATAATAATTCACACCTTGTTAATTGATGTTAGATTCTCATAAATGTTCACCAGAACCTTCATAATATCTACTATGGTATTCATTTTTGAGATTATATAGGCATCATTTCATAATAGTGAAATCTGAATCAGTTTAAGTGTATTTATATCTAACCATTCATATTCCACTTTTTCCATTACTATAAATTTTTAACCTTTCAATATAATCAAATAGTCCTTCATAATATTATCCTCCACCATTTCTATCCATAAAAATATGAAATATATCTCATCAAATTTCAATTCAGACCTTCCCTTTTTTTGATTCCATGCCTTCTGAAACAATGACTCCCACTGAATAGAAAAATATCATTACATGAATGTTACCAAAAGAAATTATTGTTGAGTTTAAATTACCTTGATTAACTTTATTCTTTGATACCACTTATTGGGGTTTAAATCCACCAATCATTGGAAACTCCAAAATAAATCTCTAGAACATCCCAGAATATAAGAACCTCACAAAACAAATGTACCAAAATTAATAATTCAATATGAACCTAATCCACCACACTAATTTATTTCCCTCTCACACTCATGAAATAACTACTCATGATAACAAAAATTAAATTAAAGTAAATAAATAAGTCAAAAATATTAATGTGGTTTTGAAATCAGTCCTACATCCATAGGATAATATTACTACTTCTTTTTAATTTAATTATATTTACATGATTAAAATAAATACTATAAATTCATTCAACACATGTGATATTGGCCCCACCCAACTAAAGTGGTGGGTTCTATATAGTCAAAAAAAATCACCACCTTCCAACATTTTTTATGGTCCTGCTATTTCCCTTGGCCATCTCAAATTTTTTATATCTGCCTCTTCCTTGATCTTTAATTTTTAGTGAATATGAAACTTACTCTTACTTATCACCCTGATGAAACTTTAAATAATCCCTTTCAAACCAAACTATTTGAAAAAATCTTATGTAACATAAATAAGAATAAATTAACATATTTCATAATGAAACAATTCTAACTGCTTGGTTTACTGATTCACTGGTTGATACAAAACATTATCTCCATTTGTTTTTAAAGGAATATAGGTGACCATGGGATAAAACTGGGGTTTATCAATTCCAAATAAAATACTCAAAACGTATAATACATGTGTGAAAATGTGGATCATGTAAAACATAAATTAATTCATCAAAAATAGGGTTTATTAGTTCACTATTATCACCACCAATGCTGATAAAATCACCCCCTTCAAAAAAAATTGGGTAAGTTCTCAGTAATTGTACAACATAGTTTATTTTCCTCCTATGATGATGATTTAGAATACTCATTAAAAGGTTTGTAGAGGGGAACTCAAAGCCATGTTTATATTTTAAAATGATCATTGGGTGTGAAAGTTGGAGGCTTATGAGATTTATCTCATCTCATTAATTAGGATGACTACTGAATCAGATACAGAGGCCATGTAAATAATGCCTTGGGTAGATGAATGGACCTATTTCTTATTTATTCAAAATAGATTGAATCCAATATCCTTATATATGACAAAACGTTTCATCCTTCATAAATAGATATATAGTTAGTTCTCTTATAGATCACATCATAATGGTGAAGGTATTGTGTGTAGTGGTGTGTTGCTTCCACATGAGTTCCATCACGATCTTAGTTTTTCTTCAAACCTAGTTTTTTTTATTTTTGATGATAATAAGATTTAAGGTTGGGATCATGAAGTGACCTAGGTTTTTATATGAGTGGTACTCAGATCAATTTTTATTTTTTAAGTCCTAAGAAATCTCCAGGCGTAAAATCATAATTTTTCCATAGCATACACTGGAATATGAGGTTTACCCCTGGGTAAATGCAATGTTTGTAGTTGAGAATCACAGAGCATTAAAAAATATAATATAAATATTATATTATTTTAAGGTTCACATGTTATTTTCTAATAAAACGCCAACATATCTTGAGAATGGCCTCAAATGAGAAAATCGATATCATCACTGAGTCCAGAACGGGGGTTTTACCCTAGGTGTGATGTTAGTTTGGTTCAAATATGGATTCTTAGGTGTTTTCTATCACGGGTGTGTTAATAAAATAAATTAATTTTTATTCAATTGATTTGAGTTATGTTGAAATATTAGGCCATGGGTAAGGACCAAATATTTTGTGTTTTAATTTCTTTTATATAAACACTAAGTTTTAATAACTTTATTACCTTACAACACTGATATAAAATAAAATTATGATACTTTAGTAAATTAAATTAATTATATTTAAAATATGATTATCACGTCCTGGAACTAGTTCACTCCTAAGTAACTGAACCTAGTTGGCCACATGGAATCAAGTGAACTCCCCATATACCAGAGGTTTTTGAATAGCATTGAGTGACTAGGGTGTGTCTATGGGGATACTATACCCCTGGTGAATGTTGAGCGCAATGGTCAATAACAAATATAATTAGCAGAAGTAGAGTAATTCTAATATGAGTCAGAAGAATTAAAATTAAATCAACTAGATAAATATAACTAGGGTCATAGAAAAAATTATTATCATGTCATGATACTATACAAAAAGGGGAACACATTTTTTGTAGAGAAACATGCATATACATCATGATATTAAAAAGATAAAAAAAATTACCAAGCTATCTACAATAGCATCGCAATCATAAGCTCGGTCCTCTACTCTCATACTCCATCTTAATACACACAATCAAGAATTCATAGTTTTACATTTTCCCTTTTCTCCATCAATAACCAATAACTCTTTTCGAGTACCAATCAGTGGACCGGATAGGGTGTGAGAGATACTCAGTAGGATACATCCAATGGTTTCTAGTATGATCTATCCAGGGCATATAAAATGATAGTGTGTATATATGACAATGTAAAATAGAAATGTAAGTTGTAACCAAGTCATCTTGGGTTCCTCAAGGACACTATCCTAACTGTAACTTCTTCAGACTAATTCGGGATACCTATGAACATGTGTCACTATATATAAATATAAGTACATGTATATATATATAGTTGGATAAGTATGTATGTATATATATGTGTTTGTGTGTATGTAGACATATATAGATATATAAAGATATATATATATATATATACGTAATACTAGACAATACCTAAGGTATACCCAAGGAATTCATACATAATCGTAAGAGTCTCATGATGTAGATAAGGGAAGTAGCCCAAGTATTCAATTGGGGATATGGACGTCATTGTATCTATCAACCCAATGACTGAATTGAAATTCTAGGAACAATAACTTACAAGGGAATTTGAAATATAATGTCCAATACTAGCCTTAATAATGTATCAAAAATAATTTTTTATGGGTGAGAAATTATAATAATAATACATCATGTTTATAATGATTTAAAAAAAATCCATGAAATTATTTTAACACTGTTCATATATGGCATCTGACATGGTCATACCATTTACTTTAATTTAATTAAATTAATAAATTTCAATTTAATTATCAAGAAAAACCCACTTAGAGGGTGGGTTATTCACATAATCGGGCTCTACGGTCAAATGCATTTCATACAAACACCTCAAGTGGTGGCGCTAGTCATAAGGAATGTCCTTTGATAAAGAAAAGAGTTTGACTAGAATTTATAGTATGAAAATCATTTAGATTAAAAAAATTATAGTTTTAAGGAAACATGTGGAAGGTCCATAATTTCTAAATCATAGTGAATGGTATATTACAATGATACTTTTGGGAAAAGTACTAGACCACCTACCCTGTGGTGGTAGAAGAATCCTCTTTTGATATCAACTTCATATTAAAAATTGAACATAATGAATCAGGGAAACAGAGAAATTCCATGATAATAGTGTAAATTAGATTTCCTATAAATTCATGAGGGTGAGATAAAAAAAAGAAAATAAGGAATATTATTTAAGATATTAGCATTATCTATCCAACACAACTGATAGTGAGCATTTCTGATTCTATATAAGGTATGATGCTCAAATCCTAGGAATATGGAAGGATATTCAGATTTGGGAAGCTATTGATCATTGATAGGAAAAGAAAAAAGGAAAGATAAGTAATAGATAAGGAATGGAAAAAATAGGAATTCCACCAATTATTAAAGGGTGTAAGGTTTGGACACACTTTTGTCCAAACCGTATGCCAAGCATACGCCAGCACTATCCAAAGGGGTCACCCCCTTGTACGTTCTGCTCAAGATTTTGGAAATTTGTGTGTAGCACTAGCGGATCATATTCAATTCTATGAAGCAATCATACAAGGTTTTGTATCCTTCCTCGCACTATTTTTTCAAACTATGCACCACCTTTTAGGGACCTCACAATTAACACTAATTGTGCATCAATAGTGTTCCTCATTTGTTTCTTCTAAAACCCATTGCCTCAGTCTCTGAACAATCACTAGACACTCCAAAATCCTTCCTCAAACTCTTCAGAATATTTATTAGAGTATATAATGGGGTTTAAACAAAAATTTATATAATCTATACAACTTGGAAAATTTAGGTCATTTCAACCTCCCCTTATTAACACAACTCATCCTTGAGTTTCCCTTCTAAGGGTGGAAAAACGTCATATGAGAATAATTAAACTCACTGAATGCATACTTTGGACTCTCATTCCCAATTCACATCCGGTAAAAGGTCATGTTTTTATATCACCTGAGATAGGGGATTTTATCTACCTCATAGATCCTTCATGAGTTGATCGAAAATATGAATAAGATGCTCCTCAAAAGAAGTATCAACCTCCAACTCAATATCCTCATGATAAAAATATTGAGGTATATAAGAATAATAATGAAAAATCTATAATACATGTAATACATCATGAATTACTTCAGTAACTCTGAGGTAAGGACAATAAATTGTCTACCAGCCTAACTCACTCTAAGATTTGAAGTTCCTGACATAATGAGATGATAGATTTACCTATTTCCAAATCTATTTATGATATAACCTAGGTGAAACATACAAGAATAACTAATGTCCCACATCTAACTCTAGAGTTCAATGGTGAAGATTTTTATAAGTCTTATTCCTAAATTGAGTAGTATACATACAATTATGGATAAGTTTTACCTAATTTTATGTCTCCTATACGAGATGAAGTTTGATTAGAACTACCTCACATGTCTCTAACCAGAAAAGGGGTAAAAGACATAGCATACCATATAAGGCCCATTAAAAATCCATTTAAATAGCTTCTTGAAATATATTATTATTACAAAATTTGGATAGATGTATGTTTTTCTCCCAAGAACTTCTAAAATCAAGGATGCATTATCTATGCATGTCCTCCAATACCCATATCATACACTCAGACTGACCATCGATCTGAGAGTGATATTACTTACTTAGAAGCATCTATGAAAATAGTTCATTCTATATCCCTTTATAGAACTATGTTGTAAAAATAGCATCCCAATTTTATATGATATAATGGGGAACACCATGAAGTTGGATATCCACTCGAATGTAAATCCTCCCAAGATTTTCCATTGAAAATATCTCTATGACAGGTATAATGTTAGTGACCTTGGTCTACCTATAGATGATCAACCATATCAAATCACTGCCTCAATGGGATCTTGACAAACCTACCAAAAAATCCATAGTGATGTTATCCCATTTTCACTCCAAAATTGACATAGGATGTAAAAGTCCAGTATGCCACAAGTTCTCCTCCCTCACTTGTTGATAGTTGGAACATCATGTAATAAAACCTACAATCTACATTTTCATACCTAACCACCAATATTGGTGAAGAATTTCATGGTACATCTTGGTAATTATAGGATGAATTTCCCATTAAGATATGTGGGACTCTAACATCAATTATACATGTATGTGTATAGGCACCCAAACATTCCCATAAATGTACATAATCTCATCCCCATCGATAACCCAACCAAGTAGTGGGTGATCACTTGAGACACTCTACCTCTAGACTAATCCCTTGGGATCAAAAATGTGTATCATATTTAATCACTCCAGAAAAGAATATTTTGTATCTATGGATACTAAAATAGGCCTCCTGTGATAATATTAAGCCTCCAGATGCATCTTAGAAAATATATCCATCAACTACCACTCATTGTTGGCCTCTTAAACAGCCTATGTCTAAGTCTTCCATCTCATAGTTCCATCCACTACATTACCATTATCAAGCATATAATTCAACTCAAAGATGAAAAATATAAGTACTCTACCCATCTACACAATATGAGATTCAATCCATGCTAAGTGGAAATGTATTTGTGAGTTTTACAGTCTATGTAAATGATGAAACGTTCTCCCAATAATTAGTTCCTCCAATAGCGTAATGTATGAACCATATATTCTTAACTCAAGGTCATGGTTCGGTTAGTTACACTAATGATGCCTCAACTAATGAGACCCATATTCCATAAATCACTCTCCCTTTATTAGAAAAGCTCACATCCTGATGCTTAATGCATTATAATATATTGTATAAAGTCTAATGAGGTAAGGAAGAATCAGGATTGGTGCTAAATTCAATTTCCATTTTAGTTCATAGAAGGATTTCTCAAAAGTTTCATAACACCTTAACTTAACATCCTTCTTTGTTAATCCTATAAGAGGTTTTGAAAGGTATGAGAAGTCCCGAATAAATCATCTATAATATCCATCCATCCCTAAGAAACTTTGTACATCAAAGATGTTACTAGGATACTCTCAAGATACTAAAGCTCTCACCTTCTATGGGTTAACTGATACTCTTTTCTATAAGATAATGGGACCCATAAAGTTAGCTTTATTTATCTAAAAGTGGAATTTTGTGAGATTATCATAAAGTTGGTTCTCTCTTAGTGTATTAAATATGATCTTAAGATGTTTGTCATGGTCATTTCAAGAGTGGAAAAATTCTAATATGTTATCCACGAATGCCATCAAAAATGTGCCAAAATATAGGTATAATACCCAATTAAGCAAGGCCGTGAAAATAATAGGAACATTCATAAGATCAAATGTCATTACTATATACTTATAAAGGTTATATCTTCTATGGAATATCATTTACGGTATATATAAAGGCCTAACTTGAACCTGGTGATATCATGACCATAGATTGATCTTCATGAATACTCTCTCTCATTATATCTAGTCAAAGAGTTCATTTATCTCGGGTGAAGGTCACCAGTTATTGTCTATAAACTAATCCAATAGATGGTATCCCACACATAGTATAAGGTTCTCATCTTCCTTTTTAGAGAACATCACAGGTGAACCCCAAGGAGAAGTAATAGGTTTTATAAAACCTTTAGATTATAAATCTTATAATTATATCTTGATATCCTAAAGCTCTGTAAGATCCATCCTATAAATGGGAATGGATACTGGTTTTACTCTTGGAACTAGATTAATAGTGAACTCAACCACTCTCTCAGTAGGTAGTCTAAAAAAGACATCTAGGAAGACATCCCAGAAATGATCCACTATTAGAGGGAATTAATCCTGATTTTTTTCCAAATCGAGCATAATGATAATAGAAATATAATATTTCATTTCACATAGACCATGATTCTATGGTAAATATTAAGTTTTTTGGACATCCCATTCTCCCTTATTCATGTATTTACCTCCCTTGGGTGATAAGAAAGTCACCAACCAACAATAAAAATCAATATAAGATCAATAATTTTCTAACTATCCCATTCCAAGAATGAATTAAATACTATTCATCCAAAAGATGAAGAGAATCCATAATAAAAAAACATGGAAACCTAGAGGGGAAAATCCTTTCATAAGTGTATACCCTCTGATTGCATTCCCAAGAAATTATCCAGAGTCATTACCCCATAAAAGAACTCAATTTCAAAGCCCAAACATTATGTAATAGTTACAAAGATAAATTAATTTGAAGTTATTATGTCAAATATTGAGGACACTAAATTACAGGATACTAAAATTGTACTACATATTGTAGAGGCCCAATTCTCTACTCCTCTGGTATAGGTTATACTACATGAAGTTTTCCAGTACCACTCCCCTAAGTCATAGCTAGTATATCTGATGAAAGCATATTCTACTGGTTCTACATCTCATATGACTAGATTTCCTGGCCGCATACACCTCCTCAACCTAATTTTCTGGTAGTAAAATAGATTCTTGTCTGACGGGAAGCTGTTGATCCTACTCCCAAAAATGGAGTTGATGAAGACCCCTTATCACAACAAAATGGGGGAAGTTTACATGAAAATAATTTATATGGACCATTTTTCATAGGCATAGAATTCAACTAATTATATATTTCATTGAGGGTTCGTGTGACCTTCCACACCAGTGGAATATCATGTAACGGTTAGTGCATGTTGTATGACTGGAACTTCCCCCATGAGCAGACACATAACACTACTTCCACCTGCTAGATAAGTTGAATCCCTATCTCAGGACTGAACCTTCCTTACCCACACCACTAGATTACATTAATTTCTACTTAGTGAAGAGGTATTGGTTAACTATATATAAAATGGTAGTCAACTAAATGATATTAACATAATATTGGATGGTGTATTCAACCCCAAACTCAAATTTCCTTGTCCTCCTCATCTCATCATTAGCAAGATTCAGTGTGAAACATTGGATCTCTATGTGATCAGAAGAATACTCCATCATGGACATAGAAACCTAGTGAATGTTCAGAAACACCCTATCCCACTCATCACTTAGTTTCTATGGTAAATAGTAATTGTATAAGGACATCTAGAAATCCTTATAGGACATATCTCTATGTTGAATAACTTAGGTAACAACTTCCCACCATCGCTTGGTGAAATCATGCAACATGTAGGTTGTGATCTTAACCCTCCTTTATAGAGGCATCTCTAAGTGTTCAAATATAGATAGTATAGCCTCCATCCATGACTTAGTATCCTAGCATCTACTACCTTAGAGAAAGGTAATAGGGTGTTTCTACTAGAACTCACACTTCAATTTCACCAAATAAGAGGCATATCGCAATCCTCTCTGTACAGATACCACAAACTATAGTAAACTATATCTGAATTGAGCATTGGTTCCCAAATCGGGTATAGAAGGTAGTGTTACAAGTGGCATTATATGAGGTAATACTGGTGACTCAAGGATCGCCACTATCGAAGAATGGTCGTTTCCACCTTCTTGGTGAATTATTCAAGGTTTTTATGTGGAATTTTTCTACAAATTCTAAATGCACACCTTAAACCAAAATTTATTACATAGTAGATCAGAGATAAATAAATAGGATGCATACAATGCCTTCCTATATAATATGAACATCCATATACCTACTCTTAAAGATAGGTTGAGGTAATTTTAGTAGATTATTAGAGTCATATGAGACACTCCCAACTTTCCATTACTAAGGTTAGGTCAGGGTCAACATCCCATATCTTATAACAAAGGTATTGGTATATGGAGTGTCAATTTCAAGGTATGGATGAAGACAACCTTTATAATGAAATTATCATCCCCATTTAATGATAACCATTATTTAAGAGTTTATAATTCATCCAATTAAATTGTGTGAATATATATATATATATATATCTTTGTGTAGTTAGATGTGTTATTAATTCCCAAGTTATAAAGTATTTTTCTTTATAAGTTACAATTTGGTACTTCATGTAACTTTAACCAACCTTTATAATGTTTTAATTATATTAATTATTATTCACAATTTATAAAGTCTCATGAACTTTATAAATTTCAATTAGAATCTATTTATTTTTAACCACTAATGTTTTAGCCCATGTGATCAATGTTTCATGGTTAAAACATTCCATAATTATTTAGTTAGAGTTCCACAGTCAATAAATATGGGAAAACAAAATTTATGTTAATGAGAACACTTTAAAGGGTAGCAGGATTCCCATAACTTGAGGCTTCTAATAGTGGGAACCATGTACCATCCTGTTAGTATCAGTCACTTAGGTTATTGGGTGTGTTGGTCTATAAGGACCCGACCTTAAACATTAATTAATATTGAATTAAATGAATAATTCATATTGAGGATCTTTTCAGGTTTAGAGTTTTAGAGAATTAGAACATAACTATTACATCTCAAAAGATTACAAAGTAGACACTTCTACTAACTTTCCATAGAATAAAAAAACTCTTAAAAAGAAACATGTCTGGTTCCATGTTTTATATAGCATGACATTCCCTTGATCCCATCCTTGACCCTATTCTACATTAAGTCATGTGAAAAACATTTCAAAAAAACTTGGGGTGGGCATAAAAAGCTCAGTAAGGGATACACAAATAATGAAAACAGTTAGTTTATCAAAACAACAAGTAAACCATGTATACTTTAACAAAGTAATACTTTTCACCTTTATGAAGTAGTAAAAACTCTTCACTGAATAAAAGATCATTACTTACACTTTTGTAACCAAAAGATTACCATAAAACCCATAAAAAGATCACATAACATATAAAGGTAACTTGGGACATAAACATACTTAAGTGGAATAACCATACGGTCAACTTCCACACATATCTCTTAATGGAATAGCCATACGGCCAACTTCCATACATACTTAATGGAATAGCCATACGGCCGACTTCCATACCCAATACATTGGAGGTTATAACGTAACCACCCGTCCTGGTATTCACGGCACCACCCGTCATATGGTTCATCACGTAACCACCCATCAAATGTCCAAGTACCGTTATAAAATCATAAGACATAAAACAAATATAATGGAAAGAAAACATTTCCACACTTTGATCACAATACATCACATAAATATATTGACATAACAAATCCATTATAAAAACCATTTTCAATACCAAAATAAATAAAAGAGTATATGGTATTTATTTCATTTTAAAAACATTACGGCTTGTTGAGGAAGCCAAAGACCAAATAATACTCGCGGTGGCGAAAAAGGTCGTTGTCACTACGTACGTTAAAAGCGACATTCCTTTTTATCATTTAGTAAAACGCTTCGTAGAAAAATATTCCTTTTGTATAAAAGTAAAATTCAAAGGGGTTTATACACCGTATAAAAGAAAGTTGTGTATAAAATGAAATATGCCTCAATGAAAGGAGATTGAGACGAAGTCCCTTACCTCGGGTCCGACTTGACTCGATCGTTCTTTAACATCCTGAATAATAAACTTGAGTTAATATATATTTTCTTAAGAACCTTTTTCAACTTAATTATTCCTTTTATATCACTTATTGCCATGTTATAAACATTATGTAATCATTTAAGTTAATAATGTTTGTTTTGTCGATATTTGGTTCTTAAGTCGAAAGTGGACTTCTTACAATTACATGTTGTTCGTGTGGTCAAAGGTTCTTTATATCCAGAATGACATTCCTGATTTGGATATCATATATATCATATATATCCATCATATACATGTATTTATAATATTACATAATCATTTAGAGGTAAGAAATGAAATGTACCGTTCATGGAGACGGTAAGTCGTACGTACACATGAATGGTACTTCCATTTCTTTGTCATATTAATGGAATTAAAACTAAATGAGAGGTATGTATATTTTAATTCCAAAATTATATTCATCATTTAGATGTATAATTCATCATATATATTGATTATATACATGTACTTATAATAGTACATTACATTTGGGGATAAGAAATGAAATGCACCGTTTATGGAGACGGTAAGTCGTATGTACGCATGAACGCTACTTTCATTTCTATCTCATACATTAATGGAAAGAAATAATAATTATATAGAGTTATATTATAATTCTAGTATAACATCATATATAATAACTTTAAATCCATCCTTTATATGTCCCACATATGGCATTTAACGAATCAAATCACATTGAGGGGGCGGTAGTCCGCACTTCCTTAAATGAAGATATCGCATTTACCCATAATGGAAACCATAAAGGTATGCCCAAAATGAAAAATACAGAAGCTTAAGGAAAACATAAACATATTATAAATCATATATAAATATAGTGACATCTTAATGGCCACCTTTTAAGGTGTTAGAAGAATATTGAACAATCATCGTTTCGTGAGGCAGAAATTCACCATCCACAGAAACAGTATGTTCTTTAACCATTAGACATAGTTTTGTGTAAGTTTAACTCTAATACTTCTTATAAAAACATCCTAGTATATGGAAGATACTGTATTTGTTACAAAAGAAATGAATAAAAAGAGTTTAGGGGGTTGGAGAAGCAAAATAACACAAAAGGACTCAAGTGAAGACATTACCTTATAATCGGGTAACTCCCTTTGGTTTGAGATCAAATGCTTCTTTGGGAAGACTTCTGCCCAAAGTGAGCCTTCAAGGAGTTAGGGAGGGATGTGGAGAGACAAAATGATCAGATATTGGCCGAATCAAAGGCTTGAGAGGTGTGGGTAAGGAGGTAGAGGTGGGGGGCTTTTATAAGAGGAGAGGAGGGGCACTCTTGGAAGGTAAGGAAATGTTACTTTATTTTCAAATGTTTTTCGGATTTTAATGGTCCCACATTGATGTGTTTCTAGGATAAGGTGATAAGGGTTCTAAATACACCCATAAAATAGGTTTTGGACATGTTTAGGTCTTATATTTTACATTATCTTTCCATTTTATTTAAATCGTTATATAATGAGGTAATCGATGCATCATCATGGTGTCATAAATAATTTAATTTATTTAATGTCTAAAAATTATAAAAAAATACTATGATGTAGGAAATATTTTTAGATTTCCAATGAATATTTATAGTCAAAAATCTGACTTGTATAACCCCATGTAAAAATTGGTTTAGTAAAACATCTCATGTTTGTGTCATTTTTACTTTAACTTTAAATAAAAGGCATAAATGTCATTATCATACCAAAGTGGCTCCATGGGGTACCAAAAATCGACCAATGGGTTGTATTGATCGGGCATAACTCAACCAATAGGGTTAGGACAAGTATCAAGATATTTTCATTTTATTATAATATCATTTTTACCTTAAATTACACTAATTACCTTTAATCGCGATTAATAAAACATAAAAGTTACCATTTACCAAAAAAATATTTTAATCCCATTGAACCACATTTTACATAATAATGAAAATCATTTAAATTGGATTTTTTAGATTCAAAACACAGAAGTGGTAAAGTCCCATTTAAACGAAAAATCAAATTTTGTAACCACCACTTTGCGGTTTCACTATTCATCAAAAATTGATGTTTTTCAGAAAAATACCAAAAATTCACCCTAAGCTATATTTGATATTCCAAATTCAAAAATGAAGTCCATTTTACAAAATTCAAAACATATAAGTTGAATTAATTAATTTAATAATTAATTCCCGATGTCAAAACAAATAACGTGTTTTTATGAAACAATAAGTATCAAAAGATTGACACCAGTTTAAGTCCAATTTCAAAGTAAAATTAATTCCAACGACCACTATTGGATTAAATGGTAAAAATATTTCCTAATTTCACTTAAAAACCAATTCAAAAGATTATCTAATCATCTTAATAAATTAGATTAAAAATATTTTTTGAATTAAAATACAACATTTTACACTATTCATTAAAAAATGAACTTTATCGGAAAAATACCAAAAAATTACACAAAGTAATATTTGATGTCCCAATCATAAACAATAAGTTTATTTTGACAAACATAGCTTATAAAATTGTCAAAAGATATATTTAAAAATGGTTTGCCATAAAAAGGCAGTAAAACAATCTTTTAAAAATATTAGTGTATTTCATGCTTAAGATTGGATTTATTTTCATTTTAAGCCTCTAAAACACTATCTAATTCATTAATAGGCATAGATAAAAATATCTATTATTCATTACTTACTTGGGATGTTACATCCTTCCCCCCTTTAGAAAATTGCGTCCTCGTAATTTATTTACTTATCGAATAAGTGGGTGTATTTATCCCTCATTGCATTTTCAGATTCCCATGTTGCTTCTTCAATCATATGGTTTTTCCACAAAACTTTTACCTGATGAATCACCTTATTCCGTAACACCTGCTCCCTGTTGTCGAGAATCTGGACCGGTTGTTCCTCATAAGATAGGTTCTCTTCCAGCTGAACTACCTCTGGACTCAAAACATGATATGGATCTGGCATATACTTTCTCAGCATCGAAACGTGAAAAACATTGTGTACCTGAGATAAAATCGGGGGTAATGCCACTCTGTATGCAACTGATCCAACTCTCTCCCGAATTTCATATGGCCCAATGAACCTTGGACTCAGCTTTCCTTTCTTACCAAATCTCATCACACTTTTCCATGGAGAAACCTTGAGAAAAACATGATCACCTACCTCGAAAGATAGATCCTTCCTCCGGTTATCTGCATAACTCTTCTGCCTGCTTTGAGCTATTCTCATGTGTTTCTGAATCAACTGAACTTTTTCTGCCATCTCTTCTACCAATTCTGGTCCCATCAGCTTCCTTTCACCCACTTCATCCCAAAATGCTGGAGTTCGACACCGCTTCCTATACAATGCCTCAAATGGTGCCATCTGTATACTGGAATGAAAACTGTTATTATAAGAAAACTCAACCAAAGAAAGATGTTGGTCCTAACTTCCCTGATAATCCATCGAACAAATTCGTAGAATATCCTCCAAGATATGAATTGTTCATTCTGACTGCCCATCTGATTGTGGATGAAAAGCTGTACTAAAATTTAATTCAGTACCCAATGACTTCTGAAGGCCTTTCCAAAAGTTAGAAGTAAACCTGGGATCACGGTCAGATACAATGGAGAGAGGAAATCCATGTAACCTGACTATCTCTTTAAGATACAAATGGTAAAGTTGATCTAGGGAAAAATTATCTTGTATGGAAAGGAAATGAGCATATTTAGTCAAGCGATCAACAATAACCCAGATTGCATTAATACCTCGAGATGTCTTCGGTAATCCCACAACAAATTCCATGGATATATTCTCCCATTTCCACTCTGGCACTGGTAGAGGCTGAAGCATCTCTTTCGGTAACTGCTGCTCTGCTTTAACATGCTGACAAGTCAAACACTTCACAGTAAAATCATCAATATCTCTTTTCATTCCATCCCACCAGTAATACTCTCGCATATCTCTGTACATCTTAGTACTGCCAGGATGAACTGAAAACGGAGAACTATGAGCTTCACATAACAACTCTCTCTTCAACTGTGAATCACAAGGTGCACACAATCTCTTCCTAAATCTCAAAACACAATCACTATCAATGTTGAATTCATGCAACTTACCTTTCTGAACCAGCTCTACCTTTTTCTACAACTCATTGTCTTGCTTCTGTGCTTGCTTGATTCTGTCTGATAGAGAAGATCTCACTGATACCTGAAACAAAATAGAAGTACAGCCTGCACCAACAACTTCTATGCCAAATTTCATCAAATCCTTAACCAAAGGATCAAGTTCCAATCGCAACATCGTTAATGAAGCATTACTTTTTTGACTCAAAACATCAACAACTTTATTGGATTTACCCGAATGGTAATGGATTGTACAATCATAATCCTCGATTAATTCCAGCCATCTCCTCTGTCTCATGTTCAATTCTTTCTGAGTGAATATATACTTTAAAATTTTGTGATCAGTATATATTTCACACTTTACTCCATACAAATGATGCCTCCAGATTTTTAAAGCAAAAACAACAGCAGCTAATTCTAAATCATGTGTAGGGTAATTTACCTCATGAGTTTTCAACTAACGTGAAGCATAAGAAATTACCTGATCATTCTGCATAAGGACACAACCAAGTCCCTTCAATAAAGCATCACTATATATAACAAAATCACCATTCCTGGAAGGAAGTGAAAAAACTGGAGCATTCACCAATCTTCTTTTCAACTCCTGAAAACAATCATCACATTCTTTTGTCCATATGAACTTAACACCCTTACGAGTTAGCTTAGTCATTGGACTAGATAACTGTGAAAAAGTTTCAACAAACCTTCGGTAGTAACCTGCCAAACCAAGAAAACTACGGATCTCAGTTACATTTGTGGGTCTTGGCCATTCTTCAACAACTTATGTTTTAGCAGGATCAACAGTTATGCCATCTTTTGAAACAATGTGACCAAGGAAAGAAATTTGTTGTAACCAAAACTCGCACTTGGTGAGTTTTCAATATAGTTTCTTTTCTTTTAAGGTTTTCAAGATAACCCTTAAATGACTTTCATGCTCCTCTTTACTTTTAGAAAACACCAAAATATCATCGATGAAAACAACCACAAACTTATCCAAGAACTCATGGAAAATTCTATTCATAAGGTCCATGAATACAGCAGGTGCATTAGTTAACCCAAAAGGCATAACTACAAATTCATAATGGCCATATCTAGTACGGAATGCAGTCTTCAGAATGTCTGCTTCTTTTACTTTCAACTGATGGTACCCCGACCTCAAGTCAATCTTCGAAAAATACTGAGCTCTCTAGAGTTGATCAAACAAATCATCGATATGAGGCAAAGGATACTTGTTCTTAACAGTAATATTATTCAAGGCTCTATAATCAATGCAAAGTCTCATTGATCCATCTTTCTTTTTAACAAACAAGACAGGATCACCCCATGGTGATGTGCTAGGTCGAATGAAACCTTTATCTAATAACTCTTGCAATTGCTTCTTTAACTCTAAAAGTTCAACTTGAGCCATTCGATAAGGGGGTTTTGAAATTGGATTAGAATCAGGAACTAAGTCAACAGTAAATTCAACTTCCCGATCATGAATAATACTAGGAAACTCATCCGGAAAAACATCAAGATACTCATTTACCACTGGCACATCATTAATCTGAACAGTTCCTTTATTTTCAACAATATGTGCAAGGTAACATTAATTTCCATCTTTTACTAGTTTCTCAACTTCCTGATATGTTATCAAAAGCAAGGGTTCATTCATGTACACAAACTGAAAATATTTCTGAAAAGAAACCATTTTAGCTCTGCATTCAATCTTAGCATGATAAATAGAAACCCAATCCATGCCCAAAATAACATCAAACTCTAATAGAGGCAAAACAATAAGGTTTGCTGGTAGATTCTTTCCACACACAAGGATATAAAGGTTCTTATAATTCCTTTTTGTCTCAACGTTCCCTCTGGGTGTTTTTACCATAATTTCTGGGTTCATATCTTGAGATTGAATTTCCAATTTACTAGAAAACTTCTCAGAAATGAAAGAGTGTGTAGACCCTGAATCAAACAACACATTGGCATAATCTGAACAAACAAACAGTGTGCCTGATACCACGTCATTCGATGGCCCAACATCTGCTGAGGTTGTTGCAAAGGATTTCACCACCCCTTTCTGCTTGTAGTCTAGCTACTTTCCCCCAGTCGAGTTCTTCGTTAGACACTCATTTGCATAATGACCCATTTCATTACACTTAAAACATCTTACTGCTGGCTTTTCATTACCTGCTTGATCATCTTCCTTACAGTTACGAGCAGTATGACCAGACTTACCACACCGAAAGCACTTACCAGACTTGGATAAACATTCTCCATGATGCATTTTACCACACTTCTCAGAGGATGGATATTTGGTTTTCTTACCATCTTGCTTCTTTGGTTAATTCTTCCCCTTTGCCTGCCAACTGGACCTCTTATTCTGTTGTTTGTCATAGAACACCTGATCATCGGCAAACTTCATTTCCACCTTCTCCGCACATCGAACAAGTTTTTCATAACTTTTGAACTCACGAGAAGCTAAAGCCCTTCGGTACTTTGGCTTTAACCCTGAGTAAAAATGGTTTATTTTACTATCAAGATCTCGTATGAAGTTTGGAGCATAAATTTCCAATCGAGTGAAATTTTCTTCATAGGCAGCCACTGAGTCTTCCTCTTGCCTCAATTCCAAGAATTGATTTTCCATCCAAAGTCGAACAGCCTTAGGAAAATACTTCTCAAGAAACATAACTTTGAATTCTTCCCAGTGAAGATCCTCAATCTCATCACTATCCCTGATATTTTTTTACCATCGACCACCACTGATTAGCTTCACCTTCAAAACGGTAAACAACAAGACTAACCTTTTGATGTTCTAAACACCCCATGACATCGAAAATCTTCTCCAGTTCTTTAATCCATCCTTCAGCTTGTACGGGGTCAGATGATCCTCTGAATGATGGGGGATGTTGCCTCATGAAATGTTCCACCACTGACATGTTCCTCTGCGGTTGATCTGGCTGATCTCGTGCATAGATACCACCACCATTTATAGCCTGAGTCAATTGTGCCATCACTACAACAAACTGTTCAGTTTCGATTCCGACCATCTCAGGTTTCTGATTTGGAAGGTTGTCTTCCTCCTGATGTCGTCCCAACATAGCTGCTTTTTTCCTCTGCGGAAAACCATTCTGAACATAGAAATATCTTAGGCGAAGCAACATGGTAATCTGTAAATGCAATATCATTTCAATAATATTATAATTTAACACTTTTCTAACTCCTAAAGTTGTCTGAACCGACCTCTGATACCAACTATAAGGCCCCGGCCTTAAACATTACTTAATATTGAATTAAATGAACAATTCACATTGAGGATCTTTTCAGGTTTAGAGTTTTAGAGAATTAGAACATAACTATTACATCTCAAAAGATTACAAACTAGACACTTCTACTAAGTTTCCATAGAATAAAAAAGACTCTTAAAAAGAAACATGTCTAGTTCCATGTTATATATAGCATGACATTCCCTTGATCCCATCCTTGACCCTATTCCACATTAAGTCCTGTGAAAAACATTTCAAAAAAACTTGGGGTGAGCATAAAAAGCTCAGTAAGGGATACACAAATAATGAAAATAGTTATTTTATCAAAACAACAAGTAAACCATGTATACTTTAACAAAGTAATACTTTTCACCTTTATGAAGTAGTAAAAACTCTTCACTGAATAAAAGATCATTACTTACCCTTTTGTAACCAAAAGATTACCATAAAACCCATAAAAAGATCACATAACATATAAAGGTAACTTGGGACATAAACATACTTAAGTGGAATAACCATACGGTCAACTTCCACACATATCTCCTAGTGGAATAGCCATACGGCCAACTTCCATACATACTTAATGGAATAGCCATACGGCCGACTTCTATACCCAATGCATTGGAGGTTATAACGTAACCACCCGTCCTGGTATTCACGGAACCACCCGTCATATGGTTCATCACATAACCACCCATCAAATTTCCAAGTACCATTATAAAATCATAAGACATAAAACAAATATAATGGAAAGAAAACATTTCCACACTTTGATAACAATATATCGCATAAATATATTGACATAACAAATCCATTATAAAAACCATTTTCAAAACCAAAATACATAAAAGAGTATATGGTATTTATTTCATTTTAAAAACATTACGTCTTGTTGAGGAAGCCAAAGACAAAATAATACTTGCGGCGGCGGAAAAGGTCGTTGTCACCGTGTACGTTAAAAGCAACATTCCTTTTTATCATTTAGTAAAACTCTTCGTAGAAAAAGATTCATTTTGTATAAAAGTAAAAGTCAAAGGGGTTTATACACCGTATAAAAGAAATTTGTGTATAAAATGAAATATTCCTCAATGAAAGGAGATTGAGATGAAGTCCCTTACCTCGGGTCCGACTTGACTCGATCGTTATTTAACGTCCTGAATAATAAACTTGAGTTAATTTATATTTTCTTAAGAACCTTTTTCAAGTTCATTATTCCTTTTATATCACTTATTTCCATGTTATAAACATTATGTAATCATTTAAGTTAATAATGTTTGTTTTGTCGATATTTGGTTCTTAAGTCGAAAGTGGACTTCTTACAATTACATGTTGTTCGTGTGGTCAAAGGTTCTTTATATCCAGAATGAAATTCCTGATTTGGATATCATATATATCATATATATCCAGCATATAAATTTATTTATAATATTACATAATCATTTAGAGGTAAGAAATGAAATTCACCGTTCATGGAGACGGTAAGCCATACGTACGCATCAACGCTAATTCCATTTCGTTGTCATATTAATGGAATTAAAATTAAATGAGAGGTATGTATATTTTAATTCCAGAATTATATTCATCATTTAGATGTATCATTCATCATATATATCGATTATATACATGTACTTATAATAGTACATTACATTTGGGGATAAGAAATGAAATGCACCATTCATGGAGACGGTAAGTCGTACGTACGCATGAACGCTACTTTCATTTCTATCTCATACATTAATGGAAAGAAATAATAATGATATAGAGTTATATTATAATTCCAGTATAACATCATATATAATAACTTTAAATTCATCCTTTATATGTCCCACATAGGGCATTTAACGAATCAAATCACTTTGAGGGGGCGGTAGTCTTCACTTCCTTAAATGAAGATATCGCATTTACCCATAATGGAAACCATAAAGGTATGCCCAAAATGAAAAATAAATAATCTTAAGTAAAACATAAACAAATTATATATCATATATAAATATAGTGACATCTTAATGGCCACCTTTGAAGGAGTTATAATAATATCGAACAATCATCGTTTCGTGAGGCAGAAATTCTCCATCCACGGAAACAGTATGTTCTTTAACCATTAGACGTAGGTGTGTGTAAGTGTAGTTCGAATACTTCTTATAAGAACATCCTAGTATATGGAAGATACTGTATTTGTTACAAAAGAAATGAATAAAAAGAGTTTAGGGGGTTGGAGAAGCAAAATAACACAAAAGGACTCAAGTGAAGACATTACCTTATAATCGGGTAACTCCCTTTGGTTTGAGCTCAAAGGCTTCCATGGGAAGACTTCTGCCCAAAGTGAGGCCTCAAGGAGTTAGAGAGGGATTTTTAGAGACAAAATGATCAGATATTGGCCGAACCAAAGGCTTGAGAGGTGTGGGTAAGTAGGTAGAGGTGGGGGCCTTTTATAAGATGAGAGGAGGGGCACTCTTGGAAGGTAAGGAAATGTTACTTTATTTTCAAATGGTTTTCGGATTTTAATGGTCCCACGTTGATGTTTTTCTAGTATAAGGTGATAAGTGTTCTAAATCCACCCGTAAAATAGGTTTTGGACATGTGTAGGTCTTATATTTTACATTATCTTTCCATTTTATTTAAACCATTATATAATGAGGTAATCGTTGCATCATCATTGTGACATAAATAATTTAATTTATTTAATTTCTAAAAATTATACAAAAAATACTATGATTTAGGAAATCATTTTATCTTACGAATGAATATTTATAGTCAAAAATATGACTTGTATAACCCCATGTACAAATTGGTTTAGTAAAATATCTCATGTTTGTGTCATTTTTACTTTAACTTTAAATAAAAGACATAAATGTCATTATCATACCCAAGTGGATCCATGGGGTACCAAAAATAGACCCATGGGTTTTATTGGTAGGCCATAACTCAACCAATAGGGTTAGGACATGTGTCAAGATATTTTCATATTATTATAATATCATTTTTACCTTAAATTACACTAATTACCTTTAATCGCGATTAATAAAACATAAAAGTTACCATTTACCAAAAAAATATTTTAATCCCATTGAACCACATTTTACTTAATAATTAAAATCATTTAAATTGTATTTTTGAGATTCAAAACACAGAAGTGGTAAAGTCCCATTTAAACGAAAAATCAAATTTTGTAACCACCACTTTGCGGTTTCACTATTCATCAAAAATTGATGTTTTTCAGAAAAATACCAAAAATTCACCCTAAGATATATTTGATATTCCGAATTCAAAAATGAAGTCCATTTTACAAAATTAAAAACATATAAGTTTCATTAATTAATTTAATAATTAATTCCCGCTGTCAAAACAAATAGCTTGTTTTTATGAAACAATAAGTATCAAAAGATTGACACCAATTTAAGTCCAATTTCAATGTAAAATTAATTACAACGACCAATATTGGATTAAATGGTAAAAATATATCCTAATTTAACTTAAAAACCAATTCAAAAGATTATCTAATCATCTTAATAAATTAGATTAAAAAGATGTTTTGAATTAAAATACAACATTTTACACTATTCATTAAAAAATGAACTTTATCGGAAAAATACCAAAAAATTACACAAAGTAATATTTGATGTCCCAATCATAAAGAATAAGTTTATTTTGAAAAACATAGATTATAAAATTTTCAAAATATATATTTAAAAATGGTTTTCCATAAAAAGGCAGTAAAACAATCTTTTAAAAATATTAGTGTATTTCATGCTTAAGATTGGATTTATTTTCATTTTAAGCCTCTAAAACACTATATAATTCATTAATAGGCATAGATAAAAATATCTATTATTCATTACTTACTTGGGATGTTACATGGTCTCCTCATATTTCAGGCCCAAACCTCAAAAGTGATGGTCTGTGCGTCATGGAAAGAATTAGGGGAGGTGGTTTCATTCAGGACTCAGAGGGCTTGGTTCTAGCTGCCTTCACTACCTCTTATGGTTCTTGGAACTCTCTGCAGGCAAAAGATTTGGATTTTCTCTTGGCTCTCAGACTTTCTAGGAAAAATATCATCACCCTCAATGTGGTTGAAACCTACACTATAATCATTTGTAACTCATTTATATGTAAGGGATCCACTCTTTGGTCTATCTCCTATATCATCCGCAAGTTCTGCAAGTTCATGTACTCTCACATGGATATCCTGCATACTTGGCATGAGGGGAGAAAGGTATAACATTACCTAGCTTCCTTAGAAACCCCTGAAACAAACTTAATTATCTCTCTAGACCTCATCTTTACTTCTGTTGGGGAGAGCCTTGTTAGTGGGGATTCTCTTTGGCTTCACTATTTTAGGCCCCCGTGATTTTCTTGTCGTTGGTGTCTTGGTGTTTCCGTTTCCTTTTTTTCATCAAGAAATTTTTCAAATAAATGATTTTGATGATGATGAATTATCTATCTCCATTCAAGAAACATTTGATCAATATGAATACAACTTTCAAGGAACTTACAAAAATCATAGGCAATATATGCAATGCAAGTAGTGAGATACACCTATATGGAAAGGCATAATGCATGACATGTGAATCTCTATGGGCCAATGATGATGTATATATAGTTCTTCCTTTTCTTACTGGGATAAGGGTAAATGAAAATACATAAATGTATCTTCATAAAAAAAATTCATAACCCAACAGTGAAATTAGTATAACAGTAAATAGAGAAATATAGAATATCCAGTCCCATCATAGAGAATTTAGAATTTTCTCTATATGTGGGTTTGATACTCCCAATCATAGGCTCATTAAGAAATTCAAAAAATTCCAAATATTGTGTCCAACCATTTCCAAATAGAAATATAAAATTAAAAATAATCTTTTATGTCACATTGAAACATCCCATACCCGATTCACACCTAATTAACCAAACCTGGTTGGCCACATGGCCTCAAGCATGCCACCCCATATTCCAGAAGTTGTAGACTAGTAGTGAGGGATCTAGGGTGTGCTTTTGGGGAGAATATGACCTATAGTGAGAGTGTATCATAGTGGAAAATAACAAATAAATTATAAAAATAGACTAATAATAATATAAATCTTTGGAAGTATAAGTAAATCATCCAGATAAAGATCACTTGGGTCATATATAAAATGATGATCATTTCACAATACTATACAAAAAGGGAAATACATGATATATAAGGAAATAGGCATATAAATCACGATACACAAAAAGATAAAAAAATCACAAGATATCTCCAATAATATCACGATCATAAGCTCAGTCCTATTCTCCCATACTTCATCCTAGTAAAAATAATCAATCATCCATAATCGAACCCTTTCCTTTATCCCAAACTACAACCAAGAATTATCTTCAGGTACCAATCAGCGACCCGAACAGGGTATGAGATATTCTCAATAGGACACCAACAATGATATCTACTTTGATCCTTCTAATGAATATTAAATGTTAGTGTACATATATAAAAATGTAAATAAAAAATTTTGGATGTAATCATGTCTGCCCGGGTTCCCTGAGGACACCCGCCTGGTTATGCCTACTTAGGCCTAAGTTGGGATACCTCTAACCATATGTCACCATATATATATATTGGTACATTTATATATATAGTAGTATAAGTATGTGTGTGTGTGTGTATATATATATATATATATATTCATGTATAAATATATATATATACATATTACTATCCAGGACCTAGGGAATACTCAAGGTTTCCATACATAATCATAAGAGTTTCATGTTGTAGATAGGGAAATTGGGCCAAGCATTCATCCAGGGATATAAATGTCATCATATTCTTCATCCAAATAAGAAAATTGAAAAATCATGTTCAATAACCTCTAGGGGAATGCGATACATCATGTAAAATGTTCAATAAATGATATGAGGAATCATTCCCAACATCAAACGTCAAGGGATCATGAAGCATCATGTCCAATAGTAGCCTTAACCATGTCTCAACATCCATTATACATGGATGATAAATGATAAAATAATCCATCATATATATAATTTTTTAACATAATCCAAGAAATTATTTCTAACTCTTTAAAATTTAATTATCCTAGGTCATAATCTACTATTCATATAAGGCATGTGACATGGTTGTTTCATTCACTTCCATTTAATTAAATTAATACATTTCATTTTAATTATCAAGAAAACCACACTTAGAGGGTTGGTTGGTCCCATAAGAAAATTCAAAGGTCAAAGGAATTACATAATTACTCCTCAAGGGGTGGTACTAGTCGAAAGGGATATCCTTCAATAATAATAAAATTTTAAGGGGGGGTTTATATCATGACTAACCATGTAGATTGAAGAAATTTATAGTTTTAAGGTAATGTAAAAGTGGTTCAGAATTGAAACATCACAAAACAAGGTATATATCCCTGATAATTTATTGATAAATACTAGAACACCTATATTATGTAGGTAGATGACTCCTCATCTGATATCAGTTTCTTATGTAAACATGAATGGAAGGAATCAAAAAAATAAAATTAACCATGAGAATATGGAATATTATATCACCTAGAAATATCCTTCTTGAGTGAGAGTTAAATGAATAAAATAAGTAATATGATTGAAGATATTACCCTTTGATTTCCAATGCAACTAATGGAGAGAAATTATAACATCACATGAGGGATGAGGCTCAAAGCCTAAGAGGAAGGGAGGAAGGAGCTTTAGATGTGGGAAACTGTAATGCATGGAGAGGAAAATAAAAAGTAGGAGTACTAAATAAGGAATGGGAAGTTATAATTTCACTAATTTTAAAAGTGTTTATGGTTTGGCCGCACGATTTTCCAAAACAGGTGCCAACATTTTCTAAAGGTTCACCCCCTTACATGGTCTGTGCATGGTTTTGGAAAACTATGCACAACCCATGCAGCCCCTCTACAATTTTATGTAGTCCCCCCCCCCTGCCTTGAATGTTCTTGTGGCCAAACTCACACCATTTTTTTAAAATGTTCATCATCTTCAATGGTTTTCACAGTTGACACTAATTGTTCCCCAACCATGCTCCTCATACATTTTCTCCAAAAAAACAAAGCTCTGGGCTCCAAACAATCCCCATATTCTCTTTAAGACCTCCTAAAACTCTTCATAATTATTATTAGAATAAATAAATATGTTTAAATCAATAATTATAGAATATTTTCCTCTTTGAAAATATGTGAAATTGAAATTATTTTGATTACATGTAATAATTAAATGTATAAACTAAAATATTATCGCACTTTAAATTAGAAAAAAATAGTAAGAAATAATATTAAAAACACTTAATGTGTTAAAATATAATTTTTTGATAAAATAAGTTTATCTTTATATATTTTTTATTTTATTTTCAAATTCCAATATGTAAATTTTATAGTTTAAATTACATAAAAACCCATTTTTTAGTATTTCAAAATTATCTTAAAATAAATTTTTTGGATTTTGTCTAAAATAAATGATTTTTTTTGTAAATAATGAAACATACAGATTTTTGCTAATGTCATTAGTTTTATGAAATTATGAATTGAATGTTTTTAAAAACAAATAATATAAAAATATATATTATAAATTGAAAATAAACATTTCAAAGTACAATGTTTAATTTTTAAAATAAAACATTTTAGAAAATGTTGTAATATTTTTTGAAAACTATTTTTCATCTGTCTCTTAAATTAAATTTAAACATCAGGAAATAAGATTAAGAATTTATTTCACCATCAATTAAATATTATTTAGTTAATAATAATATGTTTAATTTAATTAGAATTAATAACATTTGGAATTTTACCTTACACATATACATTACTCTTAAAGAAGCACTTTTCTAAAAAATGTGTTTTTATGATTTACATGTGTTAATGCTATGATTAAATTCCATTAAAAAGAAATTTAATTTGAAAAAATGATTCTTATATTTTAGAAAATAATTTTCATACTAATTAATAATTATAATTTCATTTTCAACTATAAAATTTACAATATTAGGATTAATTATAATTTCCACGATAATAGTTAAACAATTATTTTAAAATTATTATTTTATTAATATCATGGAATTTGTATAAATATTTTACATAAAAACTTCTAAAAAATAATATAATATGTTATATAAACAGATAAATAAATTTATTAAAACTCATTTAATTAGTAATAAATACTAAATAATATCAAGAATCCAAAATGGTCAAAATGTCAGTTTTCTACGAAAAGAGTTTTTCTACACATTATTTTTTAAAATTTAAAAATTAAATTTATAATATTTATAAAATTAATTATATTATAAAGAGGTTAAATTTATTTCTATAATACCCAAAGTTAGTTATATTCTTTATTATATATTTTTAATAAAACATAAAATGACTTAGTTAAAAATTACTTACCGAGTTTAACAGTAAAAGAGAAAAATGTAAAAAACATAATAGTAAAAACCCTATAACATGCTTGAAAAATATGTGGAAAGTAATTTTTGAGTATTTATCAACCCAAATAAACTCCAATATCCATTATTTCAAAAATTTGTAATCATTTACCTTGGAATGGTGTCAAGGAATTATTAAAATATAATGGGTGTTTCAAAAAGTGTCTTTTCCCTCTCTTATAAAAAGGTGATTGATTACACCCTTATAAATATACACCTACCTTTATATATTTAATTGAAACTATACTAACATATAATCTTCAAAAATTTCATCACAAGTTATTAAGTCACTGTCCACCCTTATCCTAAGACCTTCACTTTCGAAGAGTTCAATAAAAAGTTCTCAGTCCCGATGTAAGTATCACTTAATCCTTATCCTTTTTCCCTAAGTATGTTTCTTCCAAACCTCCCTTAAAATTTATTATATAATTTCCTAAAAATAATTTTTTTGATGATATGTTTTATATTAGTGTTAAAACCGTCATTTATTCATTTCATCCCACTAAGAAAAACCAAAGAACATCATTAATTCATATGAGAGGACAATCACCTCCACGAAGCGACACTGTTTTTTTATTTACATATTTTATGGATGGTATTAATGGTGGTAATGATTTATAAAAATTATATATAACATATAATTATTATTCTTAAATTTCATTTTAATATCCACCTTCATCACCTCTTACGCGTTGAGAAAGAAGAACGCTAATTGTGTGTACGTGCGAACTACCGCCTACACGATGAAACATTTTTCATTTTTCATCTAGATTTTCATAATTTATATAAAAATATTAAAATTTGGTTTAAATGATAAAAAAATAAAAAAATATCATTATACTTAAAATATTATAATATTAAGTCAAATGAAAAACCTATTTGACTATACTCGCCCATTGAGATAAAGCATGTCCATGTTTTGGACTGTTTAACCACCTATATGAATGATGCTTTAAAATAAAATCATGGATGACTATTGAAAACTATATGGATTTTATAATATTTTAAAAAGATAATAATCATTATTATATGGTTTTTTAAATATATATATATTTTACTTAAATCATATTTTATATATCATCTTCGATCATTAAAAAACTACTAAAATAATTTGTTACCAATTCGGTTTTCACACTACATATCCAAAACACTTATGGAATTAAATTAGAACATTTTAAATACATATAAGATATACATTCAATAATACTAAATGATATATTAATGATTAAATTGGTACAATATTTTGGGTAATGATATCAATATATTCAAACATGAATAAGGTATTTAATTTTATTAACACCCGGTAATCAAAATATGTTATAACTAATTTATATAATCCTGATAAATAATTATGAATAACGATTATCATAGGGTAATATTTATGATTAAAGTTAAAAAATATATTTTATTAAGTTATTTATGATTATTTTATTATATTTTATAGTGTGATTAACAAATAAATGAAATAAGGTAAGGGTTGTTGTTGTCTCAATTTCATTTCATTAAGGTATGATGATTGTTTTTTCACCTAATGATATTATTATTTTGTAACTAATATACCATTGTATTAATTAATCAAAAATCACACGTAAAAATTTTATTCACATGTTTATTTAAAAATATCTCTTTTATTATCCTTGATTAATTTTCTACTCAAGTATAAAGGGTTTATCATCTCAATTTCCTTCCTTTGAGTCACATACCCTAATCACCATTTTTTTATTTAGAGTCGTTTATATCATCCCACATAAAATTATTTTAACATTATATTTTAGATTTTTATCTTATATTAAAAATTCCTTTCACGATCCACCCATTTACCATTTTAATTCAATGTTTACTAAAGCAATACGAGTTTTATTTTGAACCTTATTTTTTTTAAAAATCTAGTTTCTTGAGGATAATCACCCATATGGGGAACTTTTATGAAACCCCCATCATTTTATTATAATTTGTTCATTTTTGGTGAGTTTTTATTTATTTTTCCTTTATTTTATAATCAATATTTAAAAACTTCTCAAAAAATATGGGTTTTCCAATAAAGGTTTTTTTTAACACAGAAAAGATATATTCTTTACATGATTGTATTTTTCCTTCCATTTCACATTTTATGGATTAAAACTATATTTACTTTAAAAAATGAATAATTTAATTTTCAAATTCATTTACCTTAATATAATGTTTTTTAAATAAAATCAGTATAAATTTTTCTAAATGGATATTTTTTGAAACAAAGAATCTCATTTCAAGCTAAACTCTCGGGGATGTTGCAAAATAACCAGTGAATTTTGGAGGAACCTATTGTATTTTAGGATCCTTAATAGTAATAGGAATCTATTCTATCCTCTTCCAAGTGTGAAGAGGATCTTAATTTTGGAATTATCATATATTTAGGTGACAAAATAATAAGAAAAGATTCCTTGATTTGGGAGAGTTCTTAGTTTCCAAAGGAAAAAATCTATATGTAAAAAGTATAACTCTTACTTTCCCAAACCAAAGAAAAGTAGTTAAATAAAAAAATATGAAATTCCAGAGTCTTTTGGAGATCCCCATAGTAATAAGGTAGAGGTATTGTTAGTAATAAGTTGGGGACTTTCATTTTATAAACATTTTAATGAATGGATGAAAGCAGCATATCTTAAATTCGAAAAGGATACTGGAGAATAATGAAGAGAGGAAAGCATATTTGATCTATATTTTTTACATAGGATTTGGATAAAATAAATAATATAATAGAACCCCAAGTCCAAAAAAGAGAACTGGTCATATGGTACCTTTAACAATTTGATGTTTTATTTATAGACTTTATCTATCATAATTATATTATGTATGAATACATGGAGGTATTCACCTCCTTATAAGATATTTAAGATGATAATTGGAATCAAAATTATCACATTGACATCAAAAATATTAATTGAAAGTTCATGTTCCCTTTTGAATTAAATTAATTGTGATTTTTTTTTGTTTTTTCTGATGTTCATATTATAATGTGAGCATGCCTATGGTTTCCACCTCAATACTTAAAATGGGTTCTTACAAATAAAATAAAAAATTAAATTTGACCACTAAGGATCCTCCAACATAGTTTTAGTATTTCTAAAATTACAAAGTTTAAAAAACAATTTTTTTCTTCAATTTACTTTCACCATGAATAACCTATTTCTATCCTTAATTGAGAGTGTTCACATACTTAATCATGCATCAATTTATTGGGGAAAATTTTAAATATAATATATATCCTCTATTTATAAGGTGTAAATATTATAATTTTTATTTTCTTGATTGAAAGGTATTTAACTAGAAAGTTACATAGAATCATTGGATACCCATTTTATCTTCCATAGGTTTATCATGTTCATAAATGTAATAATATTTGTTAATTTTAAATAGGTTATGAAACCCACTTAATTTACATGGGTTATTTATGATACAATTATTGATCTGTCACAAATATTCTTGAACATATTATGATGGGGGCTTTCCAAATTTGTGATGGGAGGGTCGGTTGTATCCCTTTAATGAGTTGGGTAATGTCAATATCTCATGAGATTCCATGTGTGGTACAAGGGTGGTTAGGCTAAGAACACTATATTATGATGGTATCTAGTTAGACCATATGATGGTTATGATGGTGGTTATTCTATGTTATGTTTTCTTGGTATTTATCCTTGACATATGCTTCTGATTTCTAGATTTATGATGTTGGCACATATTTATGATTCTATTCTCTCATGTTATTAATCTTTTTTTTCATACTTCCATGATTAAGATTATCCACCTTATGTTATCATGTTATGTCCCCTTAGTTATTTATAATTAATTCAACACCATAATTTACTTTGGTTATTCCCTTACCAAGAATTTTAGGTCATCCCTTTCTAATGTCTATATTTCATAAGTTATAAATATTTTTATATGTTATGAGATCTAAATGTGTTTTAGTAGATATTCATTATGTAGAAATGTTTACAAAGAAGTAAATTAAGTGTTTATTTATCTTGCATTCAAATAAAGTAAACCTCTATGGTTCTAAGATTTTATGATAAAAATATTTAATCAAATTTTATGTTATGAAAATGATGTATATTAAAGGATAGTTTAGTCTAGGTCACTACAATTGTTATCAGATATGATTTTATTTAATTTTATAGATTTGTTTAAATACCTCAGGTTAGAATAATTCTATTGAAAATTATAGATAGAATATTATGTTTAATATAACATCCTTAAGTTTTAGTAAATTATATTTTATGTTGTTTTCCTAGAAATTAAATCATTGTCTACATATTGGAAATTGGATGTGGTTTTTTCATAGATGCATCTAAGGAAAAAAACCCTAAAACATATTGGTTGATTATATCAGAGTGATGATTCTATTTTATAGTGAATGAGCCCTTACTTTTCATTAGGATGGACACTCCTAGGGGATTTTCTTTGGTTAATCCATGTTATCTTTTATGAACCATTATGAATTATTTGAGTATAATGTTAACTAGTATGCTTAAAAAACATAGTAAGAAAATTTCCTTAGATAACCTAGATAAAGTTGTAGGTTGATCCCATTATTACATAGTTTAAAATTAAGGTGTCATTGGATAAAAATATTTGTATTAAAGTTTTAATATTTATATTTTGGATGTTATCATAACCATTTTGATTTTAGTGTTTGGTTAAAATAGGATCACAAAAAGTATTTATACAATGGTATGTATCTAGAAACCAATATAGATAATACTAAGATTGTTTAATATTATTATATGATTTTTATGATTAATAGATGAGTTTCATATTCTTATCTAAGTTAGTGACATTGATATGTTAAAGAAAATTATATCTTTACATTCCTAACTAAATTCATTAGTGATGTGATATTTATCAAGAATTTTTTAAACCATCTCAGGATAGCCCTTCATTAGTTTTTCATTAATGTTTGGGAATCATTCTTATAACGGTATAGATAACCTTGAAGATTGATTTTAGTACAAGATCAAAAAAATTTACATAACTATTAAAGAAATAATTGTTGAGGATGGATAAATATTAGGTTTAATAAATGGTTAATGATGAGATAAAAATGGCTGATTGATTTTTGTAAGAAGATAAGTTAGATGGTGTTAGTGGATTTGGGGTTTATAGTTTATTAATAAAAGGGTATTTTTTAATATTTTTGGGTGTTTATCACATATTTGGATTATGGTATACATTATCTAGTGCATGATTTTATTTTAAGATTAAATATACGATTTAATTTTGAAAGAATATATTATTTTTTATGGTTCTGTATCTTGGGGATTAATATGGTTTTGGGAGAGAAATATTTTGGATCATATAATATTGAGTAATATTGATACAAAGGTATATGATTTTATTAGTTTTTTTAAGAAAGATAAGTATCTTGATCTAGATTAAGAGTGTAAGGTAGATTTTATATTAGAAGTTAAATAAAGAATTATGAATATGTTAAGAATACCCTCACCTAATTTCCTCAACACAATATAATTAAAATTGTGAGGGAAACTTTTATTTAAATTTTTTATAATTTAATGACTACATATTTCACAATGTAAATTCCTTTAGATTAACACGAAGTTACATGAATTTCATCGCTCCCAACATCAAACTCAAAAAAAAATGATACTCTAGTAAAAAAATTAAAATATTAATTTGATAACATGTAATAAATCAATATTTTAACTAAAATATTAACACTCTTTAAATTAGTAAGAAAAAATATCTAGAAATAATATTAAATACACTTAATGTTTTAAAATGCCATTTTTAAGTAAAATAAGTTTATAATTATATTTTTGTATTTTATTTTAAAATAAAAATATATAAATTTCATAATTTAAATTATATATAATAAACATCACTTTTGAATTTATAATTTCAAAATTATATTATTTTAAATTTTATGTATTTTTCTAAAATTAATAGTTTTTAGGTAAATAGGGAAACATACTAATTTTTTCTAATATCATCAATTTTATGACATTATAAATTTAATGTTTTCTAAACCTTTTTACAATAAATATATATATATTATAAATTTTAACAAATAATTCGGAAATAATATGGTAAATCTGTAAAATCAACGTATAACATTTTAGAAAATTTAGTAATATTTTATTAAAATTATTTTTTATCTGTTTCTATAATTAAATTTGAACATTGAGAAATTAGGCTACCGGTTTATTTCACCATAAAATAAATATTATTTTATTAATAAAAATATTTTCAATATAATTAAAATCAATAACATTGATGATTTTTTCCTATACCAAAAATTTAGGCTGAAAAATACACATTTTTTAAAAACTAGTTTTTTGATTTTACATGTGCTAACGTTAAGATTAATTTACCTACACATAGAGTGTTAATTTGGTAAAATGATTATTATATTTTATATAATAATGTTATTATTTTTCAATAAGTGAAATTTCATATTTAGTTATAAAATTTAGATTATTAGGATTAATACTAATTACCATGATAATGGTGAAATGGTTATTTTAAAAATATTGTTTTTTAAAATCATCAAATTTTTATCAAATAAATTAATTTAAACTCTTTCAAAAAATTAATATAATTTTATTTATAAACACATAAATAAATATGTTAACACTCATTTAATTATTAATAAATTCTAAAATAATATTAAGAATCCATAATGGTCAAAACAACATTTTTCTATTAAAATTTTTTTTCTACACATTATCTATTTTAATTTAAAAGTTAATTTTATAATATTTAGAAGTTAAATTGGATTACATAGAGGATAAATTTAGATCCTTTACAACCAAATTTGGTCATATGGGTAATTTTATATTTTTAATAAAACAAAAAACACTTAGTTAAAAACTAGTTACCTAGTTTAAAAGTAAAAGAGTTAAATGTAAAAAATATATTAAAAACACTAAAAAATGTTTAAAAATGTGGATAAATAATTGATTGATTATTTATCAAACCTAATACACCCCACACTCCATTATTTTGAATCTTTGGATCCATTGACCTTGTAATATTGTAATATAATTTTTAAAATATAAATGGTGTTCAAAAAGTGTCTTCTCCATCTCTTATAAAAGGGGGTCACTTACACACTTTAAAACATACAATTAAAATTAAAAAATTTCATTTAAAATATTAAAAAATGTCATATAATTTAATTTAATCACACATTATTAATCCCATTTAAACATTTAGTTAAACTAATCCCTTTATTTCCAACGATAATTTCAAGATAATGTTCAATGTCCCAAATTTTAAGATCCCGGCTTTTTCTGGAGTCATCTTAGGTGTTTTTTCAGGTAATTGTTTTTGTTTTGAAGTACCTTTTCTTTAGAAAGTGGTTTGAGGTGAGTTTGGGTGAATTTTTAGAAAAAATCTATAGAAAGAGTGTTTTGCACAATTTGCGCACTATTTGACAAACTGTGCAACCAAACCTAGGTAGTCATGTGAACCATGCGAACCTGGACAGCGAGGTTTGCATGGTTTACACACAGTTTCTTTAACCATCTACCATGTCCAAGTGAAATTGTGCACGTGGAATAGTTGTCTATGAAAATTAGTTTTAAAATCACATAAGCCCTCGAAACCCCTCTATTTTGACCTAGCCTTGGTCTTGACAGAGTCTAGACCAATTCCAAAGCTTTTGGATGTATTCCAAGTCCAGTTGAACACTGTTCTTTGAGACTGAATGCCTAGATTGAAGATCTTCTCTCTTCCTGGTAAGTAGATTTTATCCTAATGCTTCTTCTGTTCTTTCCTCTATCTTTATTTTATATTCTCATGAAGAAAATACACTATTTCCACGGATCTAAACCTATATTTTGAGATCTAGATCTAGGGTTCTTAATCTAGTTATAGATTTTCAAGATCTTAATGCTTTTGATCTTAATTTTGGGTTTAGGGATTTAGATCTGGATTTTTATCGACATCGTTGTGCTTCTCAGATTTTGGGGATTTCTGTTGGGAAAACATCCATCAAAAAATAGAGGTAGGGGGTTTAAATCAAGATCCCATAATCTTAGATATAATATGTGAATGTGAGATTATTGATTTTCTAGATTCTCTTAATAGTTGATTTCCTAAATTAGTGTAATTGGGAATGTGGAATTTACTTGTTGATGCCTTAGTGATTAAATAGATGATTGAACTGTGGGGCTAATGGGTTGTCCAAATAGATGTTTCGTTTGGGGAAATTGTTTGTTGGTTTAGATATTTTAATGGAGATATTGAATTTGGTTGGGTTCGAGATAAAAAATCGGGGGGAATTAATTAGGAGAAAAGGATTGGTTATGTGACATAATTAATGGTGGATTAATTATGTGCCTCGTTAATTAATTAATATAATTAATTTTGGGTTAATTATATTAAGTTTAGATTTTATTTCAATAATTAATTATGGATTGAGATTAATGTTGATTGATTAATTGATTGATGAATTAATTAATGGTTTGTGCACTTAGTTAAACATGGGTTAACTAATAGGGTTTTGATGTATTTAACTAAACATTGGATTAGTAAGGTATTGATGTGAATAATTCATAATGAATTAATAAATTATGTAAATTATGGAAAATGTGGGTGCAAGATATGGTGTTCTATACCAATGGAGAAGTTGGGGCTTAGACATTGCATTCTACCCCAATAGTTATCCATGTTCTTGTGATGTGAGTTGTTAGATGTCGCGATCTACAAGAGATGATATTTGGGGTGTTAGGAATGGTGGCCTAAACCGAATGAAATTTGGGGTGTTTTACATGGTATTAAACACCAAATAAGTGAAAAAAATGGATTATTAAATGAATGAGAGACATGAATCAAACCTGAGTTTAATGTGTTTAAACAAAAAATAAATGACAATGTGATAACTGTTTAATTTTTCTTTGTACTTGTTGGTTTATATAATTGTATACACTATATTTTTACTAGATTTGTTTTATACACTATTGGTGGTGGACTACTAAGTCATACTCACACCCTACTCAGGTCGCCTGATCGGAACCCGAGCAGACTTTGTTTTTGCAGGGTAGGATAAGGGAAAGGCCCTAGGATAGATTTTTGTTTGGGAATGAAGCATGGGTGAGGGAACTGAATGTAGTTAGAGACTCAATATGGAGTCATTTTGTCTTTACTTTTAGTGGCATTACAGACACTTTTAACTTGAATTTTTACAGCATGTTTTCACTTTTAGTTGAATATGGTATTTTATGTTTTGACTATCTTGTGACATTGGTATTGTTCTAGTGATTTATATACTTCTTCACTTTTTTATTATTGTTTTCTCTTATGGTACATTACTCTCATAAAATAATAAATAGTCTCCCCAATCATGACTTACTAGACCCTCACTTTTAGTAGACACCCTCTAGCATACATGGAGGTGTGCTTGAGGGAATGTGACTGACTGTCTTGGGGCCCCTTTGCATGGAACTCGGGTTGGGATGTTACAAAGTGGTATCTGAGGAGTTTTCTTTATTCTTCATCTTATTTTGTCTTATAGATTTTGGAAAGGTAGACCGAAGACTAGGAAGAGTCAGGGCTAGTCAATGAGCTTATGCATGGGAGTTCCAAAGCCATGTATGGGGGAAAATCCAGGTACTTAGGGGTGGGATTGTTGTGAATGTTGTTTATTGTTATAGTTGGATGTTATTTCACCATGGGTGATGCACTTATGGTGTGATGTAATGATTTTTTTTGATAATTTTTGAGTATTTATTTGTGGACTAAAGAGGCATGAGTGCTGAGTCTTCGTGCATCATTCTAGGCACTCAGGGTTGTTGTGACATGCATCATTACTCACTCACGGGAAAAAATGTTATGGGTATGTTGTTGAACATAAACTGATATCCTTTTTATGTGATTCAAAGTGAAATGGTGCCTAACATAAATTGAGAAATATTGAAAAATGATGCAAATTGAGAATAATTGGGATTCTAAATGAGAAACTTGTTAATGAGAATATGTTTACCCTTTCTAACCCAGACCTAGGGGTAGGATGGTTAAGGGTAGTGATAGAGCCCCAGTGTTGACTGTGTGGTGAGAAATGAAGAAAGGACATGCTGATACTTGTTGTGTTTATTTTTCCTCTTGTGTAATGGTATAAGGTTTTGTTATGGGATCTAATATTGGTGTTTGTAATTGTAGTGATTATTCCTCTAAAACACTTATTGAGGAAAGGACTGAGGGTTAAAGAACAGACCAAACTTCCAAACAGTGAAATTGAGGCACCATTAGTTCCAGCTAAGGAGAAAGAAGAGAAGTTCTGAGATAATTTTCTCATTTCATGAACTTCAAGTAGAGAGATACAAGTTGGGTTCTGAAAAGTATGTCTAAGTTGACAATATAGTTTCAACTGTATCACCCTCTCACTTTTACTAGATTGGGTGGACCTAAAGGAGCTAAATTATGGATTGAATCCATCAAGATGATACTTGACCATTTAGAGAAAATGGATGAGAAGAGGGTCAAGTTGGATGATTATATGCTAACGGGGTTAGCGAAGCACTGGTGATACATTCAGGTATGATCTGGATAGACTGATGATATGTTATGGAAGGACATTCTAGAGAAGTTCTTAGAGCACTTCTATCTAGAGACATTGAGACAAGAGAAGGCTTCAGATTTTATGCATCTGAACTAGAGAACCATGTCCATAATGGATTATGATGAATGTTTTATAGATTTACAACGTTTTTCTCTAGTGTTGTAAGAAAATGATGCTAATCTAGAAAAATGATTTCCAGACAGAGTTATATGTGAAATTAAGTCACATGTGAACATATTTAGACTAAAAACTTTTTGCAGAAGTGGGGAATCAAGCTCTCAATTTGGAGGGGAACCTGAAGGAGGCCTCTAGTACTAGATATGTAACTGTTGATAGATGAACAAGGAGTGCGCATTCTAAGAGAAGGAAGCATCATTATGAGAAACTCAGTTAGGATAGTGGAAAGTAAGGTGGGCAGTCAAGAGGAATACATTCACAGGATATTAATCATGTGTTTTTTTACTAGTACGGTAGGCCAGGACACTATAAAAAACATTTTCCTCTACCACAGGTGGAGTGCCAATGTTGTGGAAAGACAGGGCACCTACATAGGTTCTGTGGGTTGCAGTGACAGACTCATGTTGAGGGAGAAGTTGTGCAGAGTTAGAATGTAGGAAGGGGGTCTTCTACACCATATAGGTATGTCAGCTGGAGTTCTTCTAGCAGAAATAGTAGAGGTAGTGGACATGGTGCTTCAGGTCAAGAGTTCCCGTATTAGTAGAATAGTGCTACTCAGGGGAGTCAGACAGCATCACGGGGAAGAGGGGAAGTACGGTTACATGCAGTATAGCCTACTCTTGTGGAGAGAGAGGCTAGGCCATCGATAGTGAGAGGTATTATTCTATTATCTTTTATTTTAGTTATTTCCTAGTTTGATATTGGTGCCTCTTGTTTCTTTATATCTGAAAATCTTATTAATGGATTGAGCTTCGAGGTGGAGTCCATGAATGGAGTAATGAATATCAATACACCATTGGGAACATGATCTAGAGATATTTTTATATTCAAGAGACGTTCACTAGAGATCAAAGTGCATTGTTTTCTTTGGGATCTCTATGTCCTTGATATGATAGGATTCGACTTGATTATGGTTATGGACTGGTTAGTCGCATACTGAGCCCACATCGATTGTTACCATAGAAGAGTGACCTTTGTGTCTCCTAAGGGTGATCAGTATGTTCATTATGTAGAGTGAGATAACTAAGAAATCTAAGTAGGGCCAATTATTTAGCAACTAGGAGAGCTTACAGCCCAAATTGCTAGTTTTTTCTATATGATGGGGGCAGTAGGCAAGACATCCTTACACTAGTTATAGAATAGTTCCAAGATGTCTTTCTGGAAGACTTCTCAGGTTTTCCACCTAAAAGAGATGTGGAATTTACTATTGATCTCATGGAGAGGGCTGATCCAGTATCTATTCCACCTTAAATAATGGCACCGACTGAGATTCAAGATCTTAAGAATTAATTGGAGGAGTTATGGGATAAAGGTTTTATCCATCCAAGTACGTACCCTTGGGGATCATCCTTTTTTTTCAAAGAAGGACAATGGGTGTTTATGCTTGTGTTTCAATTACTAGATCTTGAATAAGATGATTGTGAAGAACCAATATCCTCCTCTGCATATCGATTATCTGTTTGACCATATAAAGGAAGCTTTTGTGTTCCAATATATTGATTTGAGATCAGGGTATCATTAGGTGAGAGTTAAGACTTCTGATATACCAAGGACTTATTTTAGAAGAACGTATGGCCTTTATGAGTTTTCTATATGCCGTTTGGGTTAACAAATGATCCAGCAGTATTTTTGGCATTGATGAATAATATCTTTCATCCATACCTAGATCAGTTTGTGGTAGTGTTCTTGGACGACATCTTGGTGTACTCTAAGACTCATGATGATCATGAACAACATCTTGACATCATCCTGAGTACACTGAGAGAGCATCAGTTATAGGCCAAGATATTTAAGTGTCTGTTTGGGATTGATCAGGGACCCTTTTAGGGCATATCATCTCAGATGAATGTGTGGCGGTGGGCCTAGAGAAAGTTTATGAAGTAGTTTCTTTGGATCAGTCCAAGAATTTTTTTTATATCTAAATCTTTTTGGATTTATCTGGATATTTCTGGAGGTTTATCAAGGACTTTTCCCGATTGGCATCACTGCTTTCAGGTTAGAAAAAGAAAGGGATAAATTTTGAATGGATAGAATCATGCAATAATGCTTTCTAGGAATTAGATAAGTGTTTTACATCTGAACCAATATTGATCCTACTTGAGTTGGGTGAGGAGTACACAGTGTATTGTGATGCTTCTTTGATTGGACTTAGAGTTGTTTTGATGTAGGGGGCGATTTTTTAAGTATGGGTATTGAAAGTTGGGGCCACATGAATGTAATTACCCCACTCATGACCTTGAGTTAGTAGTGTGGGTTTATTCTCTTAAGTGTTGGCGACACTATCTCTTGGGTGAAAAGTTTACTATTTTTACCTATTAAAAAATCATGAAGTATATCTTTTCACAGTGTGATTTGAATCTTCGGTAGAAATAATGGGTAGAGTATATGTAGTCCTTTGATTTTGAACTAGAATATACACCTATAAAGGGGAATAGTGTGGTTGATGCCTTGAACATGAAAACTCAGACTCAGTTAGTACATGAGTTGACTGTGGAGTAGAAGATGATCACTTTGTGGGTTGAAATGCATGTGGTGGTTCAGAAGAGTCCGGAAAAAATGACTTTAGATTTTGTATTAGTGGATTATACACTCTTGAGGCGGATCAGAAATAGTACGTACTAAGACCCAGAGTGTTTATCCTTGAGGGAAAGCTTTGAAGGTGGGGAGACACCTTTAGACTGGTTGATAGATGAGGATGAGGTCATCTTTGTGAAAAATCGGGTTGTTGTGCCTATGAGTATGCTAGAGGAACTCAAGTGAGAATTTAATTCCTCAAAGTGTGAGGTACATCCCAGGGTGAAAAAAATGTATCATGAACTATGATGATAGTTTTGGTGGCTAGGTGATAAAAAATGAGATAGGTTTCGTGACACTATGTTTCACCTGTTAGCAGGTGAAGGTGGAGCACCAACAACCTGGAGGTTTGTGACAGTCGTTTCCTATTTCGGAATGGAAGTGGGATGACATGACCATGGATTTTGTGGTAGGAATTCCAAATACACTTAGGAAGAATGATGTTATTTGGGTAATTTTGGATAGACTGAAAAAGGAGTACATTTCTTTCCAATCAGGGAAACCTTCATAGTAGAACAATTAGGGGAACTGTACATTCGAGAGATATAGTTTATTTTTATGGGGTTCCAAAAACTATTTTTTCAGATCATAATTTATACTTTACTTCACAATTTTGGTAGGGATTATATAAATCTCTTGGAACACGGGTTTTTTTAGTAAGGCATTCCACCCACTGACAGATAGAAAGTAAGATCATACCATACAAGTGCTAGAGGATATGTTACGGGCATGTGTTCTTGATTTTGGTTGTTCTTTGGATAAGAACTTGGTTTTAGTGGAGTTTTCCTATAGTAATAGTTATAAGGAAACTATAAAAATTACACTATTAGAGGCACTTTATGGAAGTCCATGTAGATCACCACTATACTGGATGGAGGCAGGTGAGTTAGAGTTGTTGGGACTGAGTCTCGTATAGGAGACATTGGAGCAGGTGCAGTTGATTCGGAAAACATATAGATACAACTCAAAGTAGTCGGAAGTCAAATGATAATAGGCAAAGATGACCCCTAGAGTTTATAGAGGGTGAATATGTTTTCCTTTGGGTGTCTCCTAGGTTGGGTCACCATAGGTTATGAAGGCAGGTCAAGTTTTGGATCAATTTTGTGGGACCATTTGAAGTTGTGGAGAGAATCGGACCAGTGGCATACTAATTAGATCTTCCACTGAAATACAGCATAATGCATGACATCTTTCGTGTTTTAGAACTACGGTGGTATCACCATGGACCTTCTCATGTGATTGATTTGGATGAGGTTAAGCATGAGAAAGATGCATCCACTGAATAGAATCTGATACATGTGTTGGATCGTAGTGAGAAAGTTTTGCAGGGAAATACTGTGTCGATAGGTCATGTGTTATGGAAATATGGACGTCTTCAAGAGGAAACTTGAGAATGGGAAGCAGACATGAGGGCCTAGTGGCCCAATATTTTTTTCTTGGAATCTCAATGAAGTTTGGGAGTGCATACTGAGGATGAGTTGTTATAAGGTGGGGAGATTTTAAGATCCTGGCCTTTTCTGGAGTCATATCGAGTGCATTTTTTTTGTACTTTTTTTGTTTTGAAGTAACTTTTCTTTGGAATTGTGGTTTGAGGTGTGTTTGGGTGAAGTTTTAAGAAAAATATATGAACATAGGGATGTGCACTATTTTCAAATGGGTTGAAAAATCATTCACCCAAACCCAAGTAACCATGAAAACTTGGACAGTGAGGTCCGTATAGTTTGGGCATGGTTTCCTTGATCGTGTGCCCCTTTCAGGTGAAACCATGCGTGCAGAATAGTTCTACAAAAATTAGCTTTTAAATCACCAGAACCCCCCGAAACCCCTCCATTTCAACCTACACTCGGGATTGATGAAGTCTAGGAAATCCCAGATCTTTCTAGTGGTATTTCAAGCCCTTTTGAACACCATTCCTCGAGATCAAAATCCCATATTGAAGATCATATCTCTTCCCGGTAAATGGATTTCATCCTGATGTTTCTTCTATTCTTTCCACTATCTTTATTTGATATTTTCATCGAAGATATCCACTATTTACAAGGATATAAACCTATGTGCTGAGATCTGGATATAGTATTATGGATCTAGATATATATTTGCAAGATCTAGATGCCTTCAATCTTAATTTTGGTTTTAGGGATTTAGATCAGTATTTTGATCAACATCGTTGTGCCACATGGATTTTGGGAATTTTTTCTAAGAAAACTTCCATCAACAAACCAAGGTAGGAGGTCTAAATATAACTCCCATATTTATGTATTTTCTATGTGTATGTGATATTATTGATTTTCCAGCTTCCCTTAATAATTGATTTTCTAAATGGAGTAATTATGAATGTGAAATAGACTTTTTGATGACATATTCATTAAATAGATGATTGAACCATGAGGCTAAGGGGCTATCAAAATAGATATCTGATTTGGGGAATTTTTTTATGGGTTGAGATATTGTAATTGATATATTGAATTTGGTTGGGTTTGAGATAATTAATCAGTAGGAATTAATTATGAGATATGGATTGTCTATGTGAGATAATTAATGGTGGATTAGTTATGTGCCTTGTTGTTTCATTAAGATAATTAATTCTGGGATTAATTATGATAAGTTGAGAAGTGATTTGGATAATTAATTTGGGAGAATTAATTATTTAATGAGATTAATATTGATTGATTAATTAATTGAGGAATTAATTAATGGATATTGCTGTTAGTTAAACATGGGTTAACTAATGGATTTTGATATATTTAACTAATAATTGGATTAGTAAGGTATTGATGTGAACAATTCTTTATGAATTAATAAATGATGTAAATGATTGAGAATTTGGGTGTTATACATGGAGTTCTAGACCAATGTAGAAGTTGGGGCTTAGGCATTGTGTTCTACCCCAATAGTTATCCAAGCGCTTGTTATGTGAGGTGTTTGGTGTGGTGATCTACACTAGATGATATTTGGGGTGTTAGGCATGGATACCTACACAAAATGATATTTGGGGTGTTTTACAAGGAATTCAACACCAAATAAATTACAATAATGAATTATTAAATGAATGAGATACATGAATCAAACCCAAGTTTAATGTGTTTAAACAAATAATAATTAAAAATGTGATAATTGTTTAATTATTCATTAAAATTGTTTCTTTATAGAATTACATACACTCTCTTTTGAATAGACTTGTTTTAGACACTGTTGGTGGTGGCCTACTGAGCCTTACTCACACCCTACTCAAGCTACCTGATTGGAACCCGAGTAGACATTGTTGTTGCAGGACAGGATATGGGAAAGACCCTAGGGTAGTTTTTTCTTTGGGAATAAAGCATGGGTGAGGGAACCAGACGTGGTTCAGGACCCTCTATGGATTCATTGTGTCTTTACTTTTAGTTTCATTGTAGATACTTGGCACTTTCATTGTTACAGCATGTTTTACATTTCAGTTGAGTATTGTATTTCATGTTTTTACTTTCTTGTGACATTAGTATTGTTCTGGTGATTTATATCCTTTTTCACTTGTTTATTATTGTTTACTCTATTGGTCATTACTCAGATAAAAGTGGTTATACTCTCCACACAAATGAATTACCAGACCCTCGCTACTAGTCGTAACCCTCTAGCTTGTGGGGAGGCACAGTTGATGGAATTTGACTGACCGGCTTAGTGCCTCATTTCATGTCACCCGGGTCAGAATGTTACACAAATTGAATAGCACTTAATCCTTATCCTTCTTCATTAAATATTTATCTTAAAAAGTCACTAAAAATGTTATATAATTACTTTAGTATCATTATAATACTTATATGTGTTTATATTAGTGTTAAAACCATCATTTATTCATTTACACCCATTAATAAAAATAAAAGTGTGTCGTTAGTGCGTATACGCGGACTACCTCCTCTATAAAGCGATGTATTTTGTTTTTCATTTCTTCTATTCATGGATAGTCTTAATGGTGATAATTTTGAATAAATTTTATGACTCATATAATTATTATTCTGGAATTTCAATATAATATCCACCTTCACCACCTCTCATAAGTCAACGGGAACGTTAATCGTGTGTATGTGAAGATTACCACATCTGTGATGAAACATTCTTCATTTTCAATATAGATTTTCTGAAATTATATAAAAATATGAAAATATATTTCACCATGATAAATACATAAAAATAATATCATTATATTTATGATATAATAATATTATGTCAAATGAACACCTATTTGACCATACTCACCCATTGAGATAAATCTTGTTCATGTTTTGGATGGTTTAACCACCTACATGAATGATGATTTAAAATATAATCGTGGATGAATATGGGAAATAAATATTGATATTTTTATATTTCAATAAGATAATAATCGTTAATATGGTTCTTTTCATCTTATATAATATACTTAACTCATATTTTTTATATCATCTTCGATCATTAAAAAACTACTAAAATAAGTCATTACCAATTCAATTTTCACACTGCATATCCAAAACACTTATGGACTGTAATAAGAGAATTTTAAAACACTATAATAAATTTATTAAATAATAAAAAAAATATTAATGATAAACTTGGTATCAAATTATGTGTAATGATGTCAATATTATCAAATATTCACAAAGTAGTCAAAGTTATTAACACTGAATAGTAAAAATATACTATAACTAATTAATTTAATCATGATAAATAGTAAATAATAAGGATTATAAAAGGGTAATATTTATGAGTAAAGTTATTAAATTTCTTATTAAGTTTATTTTATGTTTTACAATGTGGTCAACTAAAAAATAAAATAAGGTATGGGTTTTTATTGTCTCAATTTCCTTTTTGTGAGGCATGAGTATTTTTTTTACCTAATGTTATTGTTGTTGTGTAATTACTATCCCATTGGATTATTTCATCATAAATAACCCATAAAAAATTTATTTACATGTTCATTTCACAAACTCTTCTTTATGATACTTGATTCATTTTCTACATAAGTTGTAAGGTTTCATCATCTCAATTCTCTTCCTTTGATCCACATGCCCTAATAATAACTTTTTTATTTAGAGTGGTGAATATTATGACATATAAAATAATTTTAACATTATTTTATATAATTTCATGTGATTTAAAAAATTTATTTATTGATCCACCCATTTCCCTTTTTTATTCGATGGTCACCAAATCCATAAGTGTTCGATTTTGAACCTTATTTTTAAATAATATAGTTTTCTAAAAGATAATAAACCATATATAAAATTTGTATGGAACCACCATCATTTTTTTCACCTTTGGGTATCCTTGGATAGTTTTTATTTCTATTCACCTTTAATTTAAAATAATGTTTTAAAATCTTTTCAACAAATGTTGTTTTTTTTAATAAACGTGTTTTTCAAAATACACAAAAAGGTGATTTCTTACATGTTCGTATGTTTACCTTGTACTTTACATTTTGGGAATTAAACATATATTTACATTTAAAATTTATTAATATAATTTTAAAATTCATTTATATTATACTAAAATTTTTTGAAAGAAAATCATTTTAATGTTTTTAACATGGGTCTTTTCCTATCAAAGGAATCTCTTTATATATTACAGTGTGAACATATCTTTCTACCATGTTTTTCAATTTCTATGAAACTTCTTATATATGTTTTCATAATTTCTATGGGAAATTATTTATCACATGGTTTTATAAAATAACTGTTTTAATTTTTTTCAAAAGGCCAAGGATATTTATTATTTTCCAAAGTTTTCTCTCTAATGATATTACACCACTATTTTTGTCCTTACAAAAATACAAAGTTTCAAAACATACTTTTTCTTCGATTTAATTTCTCTATGAATAACCTGTTTTGTTTATTTTATGGGGGGTGTTCACCTAGTTATTTGTGTATCGATTTATTTGAGAAAATATTAATTATACCATATATCCTATATCTATATGATATAAAAACCAAGTGTTTTATTATCATTATTGAATGGTATTTACCAAGAAAGTTACATATAATCATTGGTTACCCATTTTATCTTCCATGGGTTTATCTTGTTCAGGAATGTATCCTTATTCATTATATTTATAGAGGATATGAAACTAATTTTTTCCATGGGTTCTTTAGGATATGATTATTTATATGGAACATATATTCATATATGTATTATGATAGTGGTTTTCTTATGTTGAGATGGGTGGGTCCATTATATACCCCCAATGAATTGGGTGATATTAAGGTAACAAGAGATACCTTTTATGGTGCATGGGTGGTTAGACTAAGAACACAATATAATTATGGTGTTCGACTGATTAATATGATGGTTATGATGATAGTTAGCTGATGTTTGGTCATCTTGGTAGTTATCCTTGATATATGCTTCTCATGTTAAGATTTATAATATTGGCACATGCTTAGGATTACATGATCTTATGTTTTCATTATTTTATTCCAGACTTCTATGCATATAATTATCCACATTATGTTATCATTTCATGTCTCCTTACTCATTTATGATTTATTGAAATTCATGATTTACTTTGGTTAATCTCTTATTGTGAATTTGATTTCATTCCTTTCTTATGTTTTCATTTCCTAGGTTATGAAGATGTGTATATATTGTGATATATTTAAAAGTGTTTTAGTATAGATGGATTATGGATAAATTTTTACAATGATGTAAATTATGTGTTTATGTATCTAGTATTTAAATACACTAAACCTCAATGGTTCTTGGCTATTGTGCTAAAAATATATCATGAAATTTTTTAGTTATGGAAATGATTTAAATTAAAGGCACACCATTTCTATTTTTTCATCTTTGTGTATCCTCTCTAGGGTTATCTATATATGTATTTTTAAAAACCTATATATATAAGATTATTGGATTGAACATGGTGTCAGTGATGATATATTAAGATGGTGGATTGGATCCACAGTGATGTATGTGGGTGGATTTCGATTGAAACAATGGACAAATATATTGTTGCGACAATGTTTCAAAGTGTTAGAAATTCTACATCAAGGTAGGGGTTTCTTATTTATGAAATTTACCCTGTTTTTTATTATTTCATGAACGTGGATTAATCTTATCTAATTTGAACAGGATCAAGTATTTTCATGGCCGCATCAATATCAATTTTGATTAAAATTATGCATGTTTTTATTTGATTGATAAACTATTTATAATCGTTCATTCATTGATTTCCAAAAACATAGATGGTTTTAAATCATGTATGATCATCTTTATAACCCATATTTGTGTCTTCAATGTTCTCTCCCACCATTGTACATGTGTCTATCACTGGTAATCAATTTATTAGTTTTTGACTATTCCCAAAGACTAATTAACATTGTGTAAATATTTTTTTATGATTTATTAATGAAAATGTTAGTTTTATGGTATAGGAAGGAGGGAGTATCATAGATTAATCAAACAGTACGTATGTGGTTCACTCAAGTGTATTTTTGAATAGTGATATGTTCAGACAATTAGAGATTTATGTAGAGATACAGGTCTCCAAACTGGGGTTTAGATTCTAAAAATCGATCACGAGGAATAATTTTCTAGTTATGATGGATTCATGGATGATGTGTTAGTGATTGTTTCTTTGATAACAATAGAAATCCATTGAATAAAAAATATGGATACTTTGTGATCAAGGATGCACAATGGATGTTGGGGTGATGTAAATCTAATTTTCCATCAAAGGGTAACCAAAATTTGGTTTGGGTGGTCTCATGAGCATGGTCAAAACCATTTATGAGTATATCATTTGATAAAATTGGTTTTTGGGTGTGAAGATCTGATACCCATTGAATTTTATGACTTTCTATATTTTTTTACTACACTATGTATAGTTTGGATGAACACACATCATGTAACTTGATTGATGTAGCACGAGAGATTATAGCTTGAGTAAAATATCACACAACCAAGTGATATATCCACATGTTCTTTGACACCCTTCTCACCACCTTTGTGTGTATTTGGAGTATGCACCCAGGGATCCATTTAGCCCCACATTCTACGGGTTCTAGGTCACGCCCCTTTTACCCTTAAAGGTACATGACTTGGGAAGATGGGGTACATTTTGAGTACCACTGTAGATATGGAATACTATGTGACCCTTTCTACATGCTATGTAATTGGATTGAGATATGCGATGTGGAACGATGTAACATAGATAATTGGCCAACATGTGATACATGTTGTGTACCCATTGGACATGTTGTGTAGTTTCCCTTGGTATATAATTCAATATTCAAACATGTATTTTTCCGTAATTATTCCCAAGTGGAATATTTATTTCACCTAATGGGACCGAGATCCTTCTAAGGAGTTGTATTTCATCTGTATAATTATTGGGTTTGGATCCTCTTCAATGAGAATAGATAGAGTTGTTATTTTACCTATATTACAGGGTGGAAAACTTCTAGATTCATACTCGGTATTTCTCCCATCTATATAACTTTTACGGGACATGGATCCTCCATTGGAGTCATTATTTCACCCATAGTCATGGGATAAGGATCCTATAGCATCATTTAAGGGAATGTCCATATTAGTTTCTTAAATATGTATTATGGGACTAAGGTATCTTTTTTAGAATACTTGGGTTTTTCTGTACCCTCAGGTAGCGCCTGATACCTCAGTGGCGACTGAGATTAAAGGTTAAGTGCACTCCCCATTCATGGATTCCTAAAGCAGTATAGCCACTGGAAGCTTGTTTGATGATTAATTCTATGAGACCTAAGATTACACGACACCTTGAAGTTTTCTTTGAGACATGATGTTAGGTCTGGTTTAGGATTCATGTAATCATAGTGTTCTGATAACCACCATCTACCAATTCATAGTTGATTTTTAGGATTATATCTATGATGACTATGATATCTTAGCATACTTGAGTCTTTTAGTGATGAATATATCTGAACTATTTATATTGAATTCCTTTTGGATACTCCTTAATGTTTAGAGCCTTAAGATACCTTTATTTTTTGGTTTTTCTTTATTAATATCCTCCTAGACACCTATAGTGATATGAGTGGAGTTTATTTTTTATTCATAACCCTGTTATGGTTTCAGTGTTTCCTAATGAGTATGTTTATACTCATCCATGTATGGCCCTTTAGCCAACATTTGTTGTGTTGATGCAGATAATGTATAGGTCAGAGATGATTTGTGAGAGTGGTGTTTGACATAGCTTGTTTAGAGTTGATATCCAGTGACCTTGGGTGATGTGGTGATAAAATAGATTACATGTTACTAAGAGCTGATGGTAGTAGAAGATATTCATGTTTGGATCCAGCCTGTGGTAAGGGTCTCTTCACTTTAGCTAGTCATCATTTTTCTATTATATCTATTGGTAATGTATTTTTCCCCTTTCAAATTTTTGTACATAGGTTATTTTTTAGATTTAGTAAATCCTTCATGCACGTGTTTCATTTAGTTTAGTCGATATTTTATACATATTTTAGATATAACGATGGAATTTATTTCACTAGAGATGTGTATATGTTTTAGTTCATGATAGGATAAGACCTCACATGTGTGTGTTATGCCTATTCGGTTTAATCACCATCCCCAAGCTTATTAGAGTTGGGATTGGGGTGGAACACTCATCTTACCACCAATATAGGTGAGAACTCAATGGGTCATGTAATGCCCCCTAACCTATGATACCAGATCTGGTTCCAAAATCACTTTACTTACAACATTTCATTTGATACACATCTTTGATTATAATATTTTTTTCACATTTAAAACCCCAGTACCTTTTAGTTTATAAATTTAGATAATTAAGAAAAATCACTAACTAATAAATCTCAAGTGTTCACATTGAATTAACATTTTTTCTACTACATAAGAAGCTAGTAGATCCATAATGGGTCTTTAACATCATCTTAAAATTATCCACACAAGATAGCCTTATAGGCTTAATATACCTAATACATTCTTTAAAAACATAGGGAAAGGGAAACATAAGAAGAGGTGAGATCAAATTATTAGTAAGGGTAACCATGATAATAAAGCATGACATAAGATATGTGAGGTATAACCAGATATCATAATTATAATGATCATAGTCTTGAGATTTTGGAATAAAGTGGTGATATTATAAATACATGGATTAAACAGTGATCCTAACATATGAGTATGGCATCATAGGAATATAGAGACACCATAAACATGATATCATAAGCATTTTCCAGGGATTAATCCCTATGATATCATCATTATATTCTAAGGATTACTCCATAGGATACTATAATATTCCAAGGATTACTTCCTTGGGTATCAAAAAGGATTAGGTTTACTCCCAAATCATATACATAGCATTTAATGAGACATTAACATTACCTAGTGCATTGGAGGGATATTTAGGTGCACCCATAATGAAAAATCATAAATATGTGTGACACGTGATTTCAATAAAAATGTTATAAAAAACTAATGAAATAAAATGGGTTTTATATCTGTTGCAAGTGGTTCTTAAAGGAAGCATTCATGGTTTCATTAATAAACATGACATGATAAACCCATGGAAAATAAATGGGTATATAATGACTTTAAGAATAATTCAATATAAATATCACTCAAAAATGATGATAATCATATGGTATATACACCATATAGGAAATGGATATATGGTTTATAAAAAAATCACTAATCAATCGTTGTATTGGGAATCTTGGTGAAAACCCTTCAATCATGTAATGGAAGATAGGGCATTCATATAAAAAATTAATTGAAATTAAATAATTCCTATATATGTGTATGATTAGTAAATACAAAACCAATTATGTGTTATACCATATATGTAAAGGATAATTTCGTAATCTATCGTAAAAAAAAGTTTTATAGTGTTATTTTAAGATTACCCTTGATCAAGCATGCAACATAGATGAATAAAACCCTTATAATCATTAAGGAAAAAATATTTGAAAATAAAATTTCCTTTATCCTTTTGAAACATTTAAAAAGTAATAATTTATTAAACCATTAGAATAATAATTTCTTTTTAAAAACCTGAAATCATAGATATAAAGTATTTTAGAGAATGTCTAAGGTAAAGGAAAGATATATTCACATGGAAACATGTAAAAGAGATTCCTTTTGGTTAAAAATAAACTACACATAATCATTTAAAAGATTTAATTTCAAAAAACAATAAATTAAATGTAGTTTAAAAATACCTTTTTAAAACAATTTGTAAATAATTAATTTGGGAATAATTTAAAACATTACTTTATAAGAATTTTTTTAAAAATTAATTAAGCGGAAAACGTTTAAAATCTGTTAAAATCATATAGTAAAAATATATCAGAAAAGTGATGTTAAATAAATTTATTTATAAGAGGTCAAGATAATTATTAATTTAAATTTATATATTATATAAAATAATTTCAATATATAAAACATGGATATGGAAGAAAAAATCGTTATGTGATGAGGTTAGAAATCATTCCTTTCACTCACACATTTTTAAAGAAAATGTAATCCTCTAAAGTGAAATATTTCAGTTAAATAGATTAAATTAATAAAATGGAGAGTAAATAAAAAAATATTAAAAAGTAAATTATATGATAAAAGATACTTTTAATATTAAATTAAATAAGATAATTCATTTCTCTTGTAAAAAGAACTTGAGTTGAGAAAACATTTATGTGTTGAGTAACATTTTGAACAATGCCATTGAAGGAGAATGTTCTTGAAAATGATCCTAAAATACCATTAATGAATTATATTTCCTGATAACATATCAATTTTTTAGTATATAAATCATATAAAATTAAATTGGTGTATAAATAAAAATGTGTCGCAACGAATGGAGTTTGATACAAAAATCACTTACGGCTTAAAGACATTCAAATAAAAACCCCTTGAGTGAAGTATATTTATAATTTGAAGTTAAAATAATATTAATAAGCATAATAAATTATATTAAATATACAATTGGTATTATGTACACCATTTAAAAGGAATTAATGTTAAAAAACATGTCTCCCAAAGAATGAAGTTTTGGGATGAAAACCTCACCTATGTCTGAAAGCATTCTGTACTTGCACTTAACTTCCTGAATAATAAAATTGAGTTTAATAAAAACCTTAAAAAGAACCTTCTTAATATATAATTAATTTACCAAGGTATATTTATCATCTTAATTATCTCGTTTATTAAATTTTTTCCACCAATTTAGGCTACTCGATGTGGTTCAGTTGATTGTTATATAAATCTCTTAGCATATTGACCATGGTTAAGTTTATTTTTAAAATAGATTCACAACCTAAATGAGATAAATATTGTTTTTAATGTAATTTTTATACATTAAAATCATTTTAAAAATTTACCCATGATTGGTTCTAATGGAAAACAAAACACGTCATTGTGTGGAGGCTGTAATCTGCATTCACACACGGTTAACAATTTTATTTTTTGTAAAACATGAGGGAGATATAAAGTAAAATGATTTTATCATTTAAGAATAATAATCTTTTTTTAATTATAATAACTATTCCTTAAAAATAATTTTTAACAATCTATTCATGGTGGTGATGAAAAATAGGACATGCCATACATAGATGTGGTAGTCCACACATATGCATTAATGACATTTTTATTTTTCAAATAGTTTTTGAGAAAGGTATAAAAAGGACATAAAATTAGTATAATAACATATTATTATATAATTAATTATAATTTTACCATACTCTAAGGGATATAATAAATTATAGGTGGAAGAATAGATAAATAATAATAAATAATGGTTAAGAAATACATGATTCCTTTGTTGAGACTTTAAACTTTCTCTTGAAAGTATTGTTGAAAATGGAGTTGTAAGGATATCCTTTAGTGACCACAGGATTGAGATAATATAATGGAATTATATTAGAGGTAATTATAGTATATTTTCAAGAGGAATTTGAATGGGAGTTAATATCTGGAAGGGGTGTAAGTGGTCTTCTTTTATAAGTGAATAAATTGGAACATTCCATGGAAAAGAATGTTAAGTAAGGGGTAATAATAGCTGTACAAAACATTTAGGTGCGTTTGGGGTGGTATAGTTGGTTATACACGTAAGTATGAATTTATAAACTCAAAATGGTTTTCTTTAAGTTATAAAGGTTATGTAATCTTAGGAAAATTCGAGCCACTTTTGATTATTCTTTTAAAAACTTATTACTCTTAATTAAATATTAATCATGTCAATTAATATTACTAAAAATAAAAATAAACCCTTATTGAAAAATTTAGACATTATGAATCAAAATTTGGGTTCCATTTAACATAATTAATTTTATAAATATATGAAAATATAATTTTAAATTATACATGCATAACACATAAAAAATGTTTTTTAAAATAAAATAGTTTTCTAAAAATTAAACTTATATATAAGATAAATTTTGTAATGGTTGATGATTTTAATCACATTATATGATTAATTAAAAAATTGAGGGTTACATGACATTAAAATCAATACATAACCTAATTCTAACAGAATATTAATTAATTAAAATAAAAAATAAAAAATAGTTTTATTTAATAAGGTAACCTTTTACATTAGTTTCAAAAAATATTGGTCATGGGTTTTATATGATCAAATAATATTTTAACATGAATAATTATAATCCTAAGTTCTATATTTGATCACTTAAATGGTTTTATTATCTTATATATCATTCTTATATATTGATGAATTCAGGAAAATTATAATTTTTGTAAAAGATCCATTTTTACTAAAAAATTTATATTTTCATAAAATGATTAAAAATTCATACTGAGAAATTTTTTATATTTTAAAATAAAAAAATATATTTGTTTTTATATAATTATATTTCTAATAATAGTTTATTTAACTTTTAATAGAAAAAATAAATATCAACTGATTTTATATAAAAATTATGTTTATAAACATTTAGCGACTCTAATATTATTTCCAAAAAAAATAAATTTAAAGATTTTTTTTATTTTATATCATTTATAGATATCTTATATGTTATAATTATAATATTTTTAAGAGGATTAGTTTAATTTAATAATATATCATGAAATTTATTTTAGTGTGTGTGAGAAAAGATATCGAACTAAGTATTATTTAAAGAAAAATATATATACTGAAATATTGTGATGTTACTAGTCGGGTCATGTCAATTTAAGAATAAAACGTTTCAAGCTATTTTAAGGCATTATATTTCATCATGGGATATTATATAGGTGGATCAATTCATCAATGTTATAGAATATATTATTATCTTTATGTATATTATGCATTAACCAAGTGGTGATTGGATGTTCAAGTTCTTCTCTAATGAGGGAACATATACAGTGTGATATAGTTTTATATTGGAGTTTGATAATGAAGATGTATTGAAAACTATATAGAATTTGAATCTACCTAAAAATGTTTCAAATTTCTTGTAGAAAATGTTTAGGGTTTTTCCTTAAAATAATTACTTCATGGGTTTATCAGTATATGGTTTCTGATATTTCTTGTCCTTTTTATTGAGTAAAGATTGAAATTATCGAGCATGTGATATTAAAGTGTGTTACTTTGTGATGTATTTGGGATGCATGGGGTAAAATATAGGATTTTTCCTCATATTTCCCAACTATGGTGGCCTAGATTCAACTGTTTTGGGTGTGAACTTTAGATCTGGATAAAAATATAGAGGCTTGTTCCTTGGCAAGGTGAATATGGATGTGATGTAATGAGTTTTTTTTTAATCATCATGTTCTTCTAGTGAAGGTTTGGGTGCATCATGAACTTAATTTCCTTAAAGTTTGGATGTAGAAAACCAAGGTGGTTGTCTCAAGTAATTTTCATCCCAGTGTTTATGTTTTTCATCATTAGTGTAACTTGTAAATAGATTTATTGAAGGTTAATACACATGTGAAAATTCTTCAAGATAATTATGTTGTCATTAGTGTGGGGCGTAAGGACTCCTATTGGGGTTTCAAACCACTAATCACTAGAAGAAAATAATCTAAAATATTAAAGTTTGGAACAAAGATTTGGAACTTCTTGGACCATAATAACCCTATGTCACCAATGTATCATAACATAGAATTCAAGCTACACCCAAGACAAAGCACTAAGTCATTCCTCACACACACTCAACCAATCATATCTCGTGGAAAAAATATTCAATAAAATCAAAGAAACTAAGAAATGAAAATAAATATTAATATCATTTAGATTTTAATCCAACATCTGAAAAATAATTTTGATTCTTACTTTAATTTCACAGAAGTAACAATATTAGAGTCATAATTTAAAAATCTACCAATTAGATCACTAACCAATAAACACAAGTAAAAGCGGTCCTGACCCACCAAAGTCATGGGGTCTGTCCAATCGACCAGTTATACCACATTATGAAATTTTTAGGGGTACCTATATTCACATTATCCATCTCCAATTAACTATAGGTTCCTCTACCTCAACCATCAATTTCAAAAAAATGTGAAAGTTTCTCTTACGTAACATCTTGGTGAAAAGAATTACATAATCCATTTACTTCAGAACTTCTAGATAAAAAACTTACATAACATTAATAGGAAATAATTTACAAATTTTATAAATTTTTTATTCTAACATCCAGTCATGACTTCTTATACCTTGCTTATAAAACAATAACTTTTGGACCATTTCCTTTGTAGGACTTCTTCTTTCATAGACCAATCCCATTTTTCAAATTAAAGTGTTAGAGTTCCTTATTTTTTACATAGAGAACATTAAACTTAAAAAATTATTCAAATTTATTGGTAATCTCCAACTTGAAGACTACTTTCAAGGAAGAACTAAAAACCCTAACACTTAAGCAATTTTAATCATTCCAACTATCGTAGAAACTAAAAAAATATCCATTCCATCTTCTGATCACCCTAGTCCCACTAAGGCACAATTTTTTTCAAAATCATTACTAGACTAAAACATTAGTAAATGTGTTGGTAAGATTTTATATTTATCTAATCTTTCAAAAATCCATCACACCATCATTTAGCTAAAATGATATTTTAGTTCAATGTGCTTTGCCTGTATGAAAACCTATATCTTTTATAGACCATAATTCATGATATATTTTATAAGGACACACATAATAAAATCCCAAAAGGTACAAATTACAAGTGTATTTTAGTAATTAGTTATAAAATATAATAACACTAATTATGGACACAATGAAATTATTTAGAAACACCATAACATGTCCCTGAGTTCCCTTGATCTTATAATACTACATGGGATAACCTAGGGATATACATAAGAGAGGGATGAGATATAAATCCCAATAAGAGAATAATAAATTAATAATATGATGAAAGAACTAAATTTAATCAAATAATTATATAATACGATAACATCAAGGAAAATAGGAATGTGGAACAACATAAAACATGACATCATAAGCATATGTCAATAATAACCACTAATATATTTTAACATAGTTTGATTAGGATAACCACTCATACACTATAAATGGTATCTCATAATATAGTAACATTAATCAATGTATTAGAGGGCGATATAATTCTATTCCCAACCATCACATTCATATCATATACATTCTTTAGTGTGCCACGTGGATCATACAACATAAGAATGCATTTCATCACATTTAATACAAAAATTAAGGAGTGTTAGTTATAGATATATAATTCCCTAATAAATTAAGTATATGTATATCTAGATGAATAACCTTGAGTGGAGATGGGAATAGGTATTCACTACACAAATATTTGGTATTGAAAATAGTAGGATAATTTCGGTGGCATAATGGGTGTACATGAAGATTCATGGAATATTTTAATGAGATTGAATGGTGGTATCTCATTATTGTAAATAATAAGGATATTAAAATGGATTTGTAAAAAAATATTCCAATATGAACAATTGAAAATCAAATGGCATAATACAAAGAATGTGCTTGAAAAAGGGGGGGATAGAATATCTTACCTTGACAGGGTGATTCTAAAAGTTGGGAGAAGCTTTATAAGATCTTGGGAACACCTTAGGTGGAATTTAGATGGGTAGAGGGAGATTAAATTCCTAATAAATGTATTTTGAGTGAATATTAATGAGAGGTTGGGTGGGTACTTATTGCAAAAGTGAGGGGAATTTTATATTAATTTCTAAACATAGGTTTCAGACTCTATATAATAAAATTAAAAAATTCAAAAACATTCCCATGATTTCTTTCAAAGAGAAGTGATTTTAAAATAATACCATTTGTGGTGTGGAAGTGTGTCATGTTCATAAAGAATTGATTCTAAATCCTTAAAATAAAATATAATTTTTGTAGGGTTAATTAAAGGTTTTTAAAGGTAAAAAAAGTACATTATTTTCAAAGGGAAATATATATTTGGTCAAGGATTAATTTGATATCTTTTATTACATTAATTTTGGTCCATTATGATGTCATAATATAGAGTAAATTTAATTTTCACACAAAAATTTGGCTCTAATAAAATTATGAAAAATTCAGAATTGGATAATTTCAGCATGATGATTTAAAAATAATATTTTTTATATAAAAATAACTTTATAAATATGAGAATTTACACTTTTAAATAAAAATCCCTATTTTCTAGAAAATAATTGTTTAATGATAGTACCAATTTTTGACTCTTATAAATATTACAATAGACTATATTAAATTATATTATAAGTTGAATATAAATAAATATTATTTAATAATATTATTATATTAAAGTAAAATTCATGAATATTTCAAAAATTGTGTTAAAACAATATATTTTCCAAAAATACCATTTTGGTTTTTTGCCTCAAAATATAATTTTTGTCAACTCATATATAATTCTATATATAAAGTAAAATGATATTTGATAAACATAATCATTATTTAATTACAAAAAAAACATAAAAATTTATACTAGTAGGTTCTAGATACACAACCCCTTATTACACTAGTGTACACCCAAAGGGTAAGGTGTGTGGTGGTGGAAATTTCCTTGGGCGGTTCCATGAACATGGTTTGGGTCATGATCATGATAATCTTGAAATTTTCCTAAAAATAGTTTCATTCATGGTAAAAGAATTTAATCTTGGTTTTCATTAAGGGCAAAGACCAGTGATGCCATCTACCTTATATTCTCCCATAATTGGACTTCATAGGGTGTGATCCTACTGGTTGAGTCCATCGCATCTTCTGTCTGTGTCAATTAGACTTTATAATAAGTCTTAAAATATACTAATCTTAAGCATCATTGTAGAATTGATATATTATCAGTGATTAATATAATTAAATTCCTTTTAAATATGAAGGACTATATTTTATAATGGTCTAAAATAACCAAATTAGTGCACTTTTTTCTATAACTACAATACTTAATAAGGAATTTATTCATTCAAAAATATAATTTCATTTATAAAATTTTTGTCTATTATATTCAATCCCCTTTAGAATTTTATCCCTTAAAATTACATTTTATACTCTAAACTACATGAGGAAACTTCTATTTTGTTGCATCTTTGGGTTCCCATATTGCTTCCTGAAACTTTTGGTTCCAACACAACACTTTAACTAGGTGAGCTATCTTGTTTTGTAGAATCTTGCCTCTAGGATCTAACATCTTCACGGATTTATCCATAAAGAAAATATTTTTCTCCAAGGGTGTCACCTCTATATTCAGTAAATATGAGGGGTATGGTATGCACTTCCCCAAGAGGGATACATGGAACACGTATTGTACTTGAGATAGGTTAAGGGGAGTGCTAGTCAAAAGGCTACAACTCTGATGTGAAAAAGGATATCAAAGAAGATGATGTATCTCAGAATGAACTTTCCCCTCTTCCAAAACCTCTTGAATTTATTCCATAATGATTTGAAAAGGAACACATTGTCTTCAATCACAAACTCTAGGTCTCATCAATGATTGTCATTATAGATTTTTGGTATAATTTTCATTTATTTAATATGATGATGAATGGATTGAATCTTCTCTAACATCTCTTGGATATGATAAAGTCTCGTAAGATTACTCTCTCGAAATTCATCCAAGTATGTTGGAGTCACACACCTCTCCCCATATAGGATATCGATCAGATATAATAGAGAATGGAAATCCATACAGTCTTAACACTTCCCTTATGTATAACTTGATGAGTTTGTCATGTGAGAAATATTCCTTGATAGAAATGAAATCTATAGAATTTGTAAGGTGATCAGACACCACCCAAATGGTTTTATTTTCCCTGTATGTTCAGGGGAGTGCTACGATGAAATCCTTGGTTATGTTTTTCAATTTCAAAAATAGTATGGGAAATGGTTGCATCATACCCTTAGGATTATATCATTCATCCTTGATCTTTCTACCAAGCATTGAGAAACAAATTTTAAAATTTCTATATTCAAGTTATTCCATCAGAAGATTTAATTTAGATCCATATATATTTTAGCACTTCCTAGATGAATATAGAGTGATAAACTTTGTGCATCATCTATAATATCCCCTTTCTATATTATTTTTTATGAGATACATATTCGGGTTCCGAGCCTCATAACTCTATCTTTAGAAAATTTGAACTGAGGAATATTCACAAGATTTATGGATAGCTCTTCATCATATTTTTGGGAATCCTTGATCTTTTCAAGAATGGATGGTTGAGAAGTTATTTTAGAAGGTCAGTATTAAGGTCCTTTTATTATTCCTATGTCCACCCTTTTCATATCCAAGAATTTTATATCCCTTTTAATCCTTGTCATGGATAGGTTTGCAGGATCCATTCTAATTACATAATCTTTCACTTTGTTCACCTTTTTGGGATAGTAGTGGATTAAAAAATCATAATCATTGATCAGATATAACCACATTCATTGGAACATATTGATATCCTTTTTTTAATAAATACTTGAGTCTTTTATGATCTATATATATGTAACACTTCTCCTAGTATAGATAATTTCCTCAAATAATCAATGAAAATATCACTATAGCCAATTTTAGTTCATGTTTTGGGTAGTTTTTCTCATGTAACTATAATTTTATGGATGTACAAGCTATAATTTTGCCATATTTCATGAGTAAACAACTCAATTCCTTCTTGGATACATCATTTTATGTGAAAAATTAATCCCCACTGGTGGATAATGTGAGCATAGGTGTAGTGATTATCTTCTTCATTAACTCATTAAATATATCCTCACAATCATCAGTCTAGAAAAACTTCACCCTATTATGGGTTATCTTGGTTATTCATCTTGAAAATCATGATAATATTCTCAAAAATCAAGAATATTATTCAGTTAATCCAAGGAAACTATGGATCTCCGTCACATATTTTGGTATGGTCCATCCTTCAATTTTATCCTTTTTTAAGTATCCATATATATCCCTTTACTAATGATAACTTTCCCTAATAACGTTACTTTCTATATCCAAAACTCATATTTACTTCACTTCAAATATAAAATTTCCTTTTCTAATTTTTTTAGTACAACATTAAAATGCTCCCCATGTTCTTGCATACTATTGGAGTAGATAAAAATGTCTTATATAAATACTTCAATAAATTTTTCAAGGTAATACCTAAATAATATATTCATTAAGTCCATAAATATAGTTGGATAATTAGTGAGTAAAAATGGAATCACAATAAACCCATATTTCATGTACCTTTTATGAAAAGAAATTTTGGTGACATCCTCCTTCTTTACCTTTACTTAATAATATCCTGACTGAAGATCCACCTTATAGAAGTAATGGGATCTATGTATTTGATTAATAAATCCATACATCCATGGTAGAGGATAATTTTTATTTATCATGGTTTTTTTAAGTCATGATATTCAATGAAGAGATGAATTGACCCATTCTTCTTCATAACAAATAGGACCGGAACACCCCTTGGTGAAGCACACGGGCATATAAACCCTCTATCCAGATTCTCTTGTAGTTTCTTCTTCATATAATAAACTTTAATAGTGGAAATTATATATTGATTATTGGATATTGGAAGTGATCTAGGTATATTCTCACTTGATTACTTAACCTCATAACTTGGAGGAATATAAATAAATTATTTGGGGAAAACATCAGTATATTCCCTAATAATGGGAATGTCATCAAGGATGATCTTTTCATTAGTATCAATCCTTTAAGATAGATATTATTATTCTTAATGTAATAATATCCATTATTGGGATGATGATCCTAAAGGATATTCATCCTCTTACTTCCACTTGTATATAATCGGAGGATGATTCATGATATAGAGGGTGAATTCCTTCTATTGGAAATTTATATTTCCTCTATATAAGGAAATCTAATCCATACCAAGAATTGAATCAAATTACACTAAATGGAGTATCACAAGGTTTTTTGGGATGATCAAACTACAAATATGTACATGGGAGAAGTTATATACTAAGGATACAATAATTTCACCATTTTCTATTTTCACAGATAGCTCTACTTCTATGTTTTAATGTGGTTTTTGGATGGATCAACTATACTTGTGAGATATGAAGGAATGAATAGAACTAGAATCAAATTGTAATTTCACTATACTTTAAAAAATAACAAGCATACCTATTACCAAATAATTTTTAGGATCCACCTCGGAATTTGTTATGGAATAATCTCAGCCATTATCTCTAGTACTTGGAGGTCTTTATATTCTATTATCATAGATATATCTTGGATTAGTACATTTATTCTCAAGGTATCATTGTCACTTGTAGTTGAAATAAAATATAGTATGATGAGGGTTGGCTAGTGCTTTCCTTTATCCCTTCACATTAGTGGGTTTATCCCATCAACATTCACTAGTTATTTTCACTTCCTTTATAAACCTAAGGAATTTCCTTGATCCCTTCAAGAAATTTTTTATATTCTTCTTCCTGCACTTTTGAAAGGTGGGATGATGGAATTTTTTTCCACTGTGAAATTTATCTATCACTCCCCCAAAATTAAAATCCAATATCCACTTCCTTTCTCCATACCCATGAATCCCTAGAGATTCTCTAATATTTATTCAAAAATTAATAGAAAATTAAACAATTTTCACATGGTTATCAAAGTCATGAATCACCAAAGATTTTCATAGACTCAAATTTATCCCACCAAATACATGGTCAACTTTACTTTCGAGTTTAGTGACAAATCCAGATGCCTTTCATGCAAGTATTTTTTAAGTTCACTTCATATGCCCCAATAGATTTGTAATCTTTTTTTCTTTAGGACAATAAAATATCTCTCCATTTTAACTAGAGTAGTATGAGAAAAATATTTATTGAAAAAAAAATCAAAATTATTTCCACATCGTCACTTCAGTCTCCTCCTCAATCTCCATATTTTTTATCAACCTCCACAATTGATCAACATCTCCCTACATATGATAAATAACCAATGTAACCTTCTCTATTTCATAAAATTTAGGTATAAAGAAAATATTTTCAATGGATTTGATCCATTGTTATATGATTAAATTATTAGAATATCTACTAAAATATGGAGGCCTTTTTCATGTAAAGTTCTCAATTTCAACATTCTATTTCTTAATGGGTTGTGGGTTTTCCCCCTGATTCAAGTTTCTATTAAAGACTTGATTTAATTGATATTATATTATCATGAAATTCTTGAATACATCTCACATTAATTCGATCATCTCATTTAAGAATCCATTATATTTCCCATCACTTTGGTTGTTGAATCGATTCCTCCTCTTTCTAGTCATTGACTAAAATAAAGGTAAATTTATGGATGATAATTTTCAAACTATTAATCATATAAAAAATGGACTATGAAAATATAAGTGATAACATGTAAATAACATGAATTCAATAACTTATAAATTTCTAGGCTTCAATCTAAGTTATCAGCGGTCTATTTCCTAACATAAAATTTTATGGGCATTTTTGTTCCCATCATAATGGTTTATAAGGAGATTGTGAATTTAATAAAACATGTCCCCTAGGTTTTTCAACCAAGGTTTGAAGTACAGCCTCTTTTTTATACACTTATTGACGATTGAGTTAATACATGATGCTCCCTTTTTGAGTTTATTAACCATAGGTACAATTGTGCAAAAGCCACATCCACTTTTAGTATCTAAACATAGATTTTGTTTCTAAAAACCCACTTAATCTATACTTTACCATAATTTAGGAATATTTTACAATGTTAATATTATCCCTATGGCTTTAACTAATGTTTTATAATCCTAATACTAGAAAATAACTAGACCTAGCTATGAGACCATCGATGACAACCCATATATTTTATAAACATTTATTTATGATTTATTAAATAAGGAAACTCATAATACAATCCCAAAAGAAAAACTTCCAAGTGTATTTGGGTAATTAAATACATAATATAATAACTTGAATCATGGATAAATTTAACTTATTTATAAACACCATAACATGTCGTTATGTTCCCTTCATCTTCTAATACTATAAGGGATAACCTAGGTACATACATAAGAAAGGGGTGAGTTATAAATTCGATTAAGTAAATAATCAAATAATAATATGATAAAAGTAATAAATTTTATTCAACAGTCATATAAAGATGACATAAAATGGGTGAGAATCGTAAACATGAACATCAAAGTATGATATAAGTTGATAATAACAACATAACAAAGGAATGTGTCAATAAGATAAAACACGACATCATAATAATAAATCAAAGTTAACCACCAAGATATCATAACATAGTGTTCTTAGTATGACCCTGCATGCACCATAAATGGTATCTCATGAGGTAAAAAAATTACCCAATTCATTGTAGGGCTATATTATTTTGGTCTAACCCATCACATTCATATAACTACATATATTAGTGTGCCACATAGATAATACAACATAAGAGTTACTTTAATTAAATTTAATCCCAAGAATATGGAGTGTGGGTTATATTCATGTAAGTAAATAATCAATAAATTATATGTACATCTAGGTGAATACCCTTGAGTGGAAAGTGGGTATGGGTGTTAACTACACAAATTTTTGGCCAGGAAAATCACAGGATCGTTTCGGCAGCATAACGGGTGTACATAAAGATTCGTGAAAGGGTTTAATGAGAGTGAAAGGTTGTATCTCATTCCTTTTAAATAATAATTAAAGTAAAATTGATGTGCAAAAACACATTCCAACATGAAAAACTGGAAATAAAATGGAATAATACAAATAAAGTTCTTAAATAAAGAGGAGGATAGAATCTCTTACCTAGACAGGGAACTTCTAAAATCCTTATAGAAGCTTTATAAAAGATTTATAACACATTGGTAAGTATTAAAAGAGGAATATGGAGATTAATTTTATGATAAATGGGTTTTTAGGGAAGAGGAGTGGGAGGTTGGGTGGGTATTTATAGAAAAATATAAAGGAATTATCTATTAATTTCTAAACTTACATTTTGGATTCTATATAATAAAATAATACAAATCACAAAACTTAGCATGTATTTTTAACATTTTTTATGCCCAATAGGATTAGTTTTCAATATTCTATAATCCCAATAACCAAACATATTAAAATAATACTATTGGTGATGTGGAAGTTAGTCATTTTCATAAATAATTTATTTTAAAACTTTAAAATAAAATATATGTTTTTAAGGAATCATTAAATTTTTATAAAATTAATAAAATAACTTAAAAACACACTATTTGAAATGGTAAATATATATTTGGTCATTGATTCCTTTTATTGATTTTATTAAATCACTTTTTGTCCATTATGATGTCATAATATAGACCAAATATTTATATCATATTTAATTTTTACCCAAAAAAATTATTCTCTTAGAAAATTATAAAAAATTAACCATTGGGTAATGTTGATGTTCTGATTTAAAAAAATAAAATTTATTTTATCAAAATAATTCTATAAATATTATAATTTACACTTTTAATTAAAAATATATATTTATTGAGAAATACTTGTTTTTATAACAATAAAAAAATTATAACTCTTATAAAGATTACATTGGACTTCATTAAATTATATTTATATTTTTATATAACTGAATTATATTTAATAATAATATTATATGAAATTAATATTTCTTTCAAAATTGTGTAATTTATCAAAAAACTATTAAGATCATATGTTTTCCCAAAATATCATTTTGGTTTTTTCACATAAAAATACGATTTTCATCACCTCATATATAATTGTATATATAAAGTAATAATGAAAAGGGATAACCATAATAAATATTTTATTTCCAGTAAAAATGCATACTACTATATTCTAGATACATAACCCCTTATTACACATGTGTATGCCCTAAGGGTAAGTTGTGTGATGTTGGCACTTTCTTGGGGTGGTTCGGCGAACATGGTTTGTGTTCTGATTTTGATAAGATTTAAATTTTCCAATAAATTATATCACTCATGTTTTAATTGTTCAAATTCAGCTTAGTATTGGTAATGGTAAAATCCCAACAATGCAATCTCCATTGAAATATTTTATAATTGGACTTCATAAGGTATGATCCTACTGGTCATGTTCATTTCTTCTTATGTCTATTCCACTTAGAGTTTAACATATCCCTTAATATATACTAATCTTAATGATAACTATACAATGGATATATTATAAATGGTTAATATGCTTAATGGTCTTTAAAATTTATCCAGATATATTTTATAATGGTCCAAAATGATGAAATTAGTGCATGTGTTTTCTATAACTACATTACTTAATTTGGTATTTATTCATTCAATAAGTGAATTTCATCTATAAAATTATATTCCATTATAGTCTTTGAGTGGAACATTGAATTCTTAGCTAAATTAATTTAAATATAAATATCACAGTAGAGAAATCCAATTTTCAAACTTCTTCTAAGCTCCTCCAACAACCACCTCAACCATATCATTTCTTTCCTTTCTTATGTGACAATCATATATTCATCTTGCATTGTGTATAGTTTTATAACTAGTTGAAAAAAAGATATCCAAATTATGGATTTCCCTCTAAGGTTAAACACAAAACATGTGTAACTCTTCTATGTGTTTGTATCTCAACTAATGTCTAAATACACATAACCTTATAATAGATCATCTATTCAAAAAAATAAATCAATGTCTTCTAGAACATTTAGATACAAGATAATATATTTAAATATTCACAATGTTCCTTTCTCGTATTCCCCATACACTCACAAAACAGTCCCACTAAAAATCAAATGTTTTTCCTTGAACATACCATTTCATAGATAAAACTTCATACCATTGATGTAAATATAACTTTCACTTTTTACTTAGAAACATCTTTCCTTTTTTGTTCCATCTCATTGGAAAATTTTAAATTTTTGTCCAAATAGGTTGACACTAGTTTAAATTTGGTCATTTTGAATCTATATATGACCTTTTAGATGTACTCCTTTAGAGAAGAAACTAAACTCTCAGTATTCATTTATCTATCAATATATATCCCAAAAAATTTATTACCTTCTCTAAGATCCATCACCTTGAACGTTCAAGAAAAATAAATATTCACCTTCTGAATACATTTAATGTTCATACACACTAGTATCATATTATATACATACAGAACAAGGATAATAAATCTCTTAACCTTGAACACCATCTTGTATAAATAGTGATTCAAGTTTCTCTATTCATACCTTTTCTTATACATAAAAGCATCAAACTTTTATTTCCATTAACTTGATTCTTGCTTCAATCCACAAAGACTTATTTTTATCTTATACACCAAGTCCCCATTTTCTATTTTCACAAAATCATCTAGTTGTGTTATATATAATTCCTCCTCCAAATCACTGTGAAGGAATGTTTCACATCCATATATTCAAGATGAAATATTATAGAAGAAACCATATTGAACATCATCTGGATAGTTTTAGGTTTAACCAAAGTTGAGAAAAATTTAGAGAAGTCCTTTCCATGTTTATACTAAAATCGTTTCACAACTATCCTATCCTCGTAACTCTTACTACCATTATATTCTTCCTTCAATTAGAAGACCCTTATCTATAATTATTTCTTCCCCTATGGTAATTCAGTTAGCTCTTGGGTTCTATATTCATCCAGTTATTCCATATCATCTTTCATAGTTAACTCCCACATTTTGGAATTATAGAGATTTACTATTTCTCTGGGGATTTAAAAATCCCCTCTACCTATAATTAGAATGTAATTGAAATTAGTTTTGAACCTCTAAACATGTTATTTAATTTTGTTAAATCTTCACAACTCAACCTATGATCCATTTATTTCTAGAACTTCACCTTTCGATGAAAAAACCCCAAGATCCCATGGTTCCTAAACTCTCAAGTAAATCTTCCACTATAACTATTTATTACACTATAATTTAAATTCCCACAAACATTTTATATATTTCAACATTTCAAAACATCCTTTTAGATCAACTTAGATCTTATCAAGAGATTATTTTTTCTCAACTCTATCTTCCACTATGTTTGGGTATTTTGATATGACTTTATCATTAAATATCACATTATATATTCTAATATTTTTCTTATAATAATCATCCCAAACATGGAAATCAAATTTTTCATTTATATATACCACAAATAAACATGCATGGGACTTTACCTTGAGATTTTTCTAATCTAGGGAATCAACCTGGATATAGGCTCAACTTCGAAAAACCACGTGGTGGGTAACTTCCCCTGGTTTTAAAGACCAAAAATATTCAAAAATTGCCTACCACATTGCTGTTTAGGGACTCTTGTTAACAAGTTACACTATGAAATTGACTGTTTTGGTCCAAATATCATTGGATATTCTATAATGTGGTCTCATGCTCTGAGCCTTTTTAGTTATCATCTGATTCATCCACTCTGATACACCATTCTTCTAGGGTTTTCTAGGTATAGTATTTTAAAACCCAATTCCTTTTCTCCTGAAAAACTTTTATAACTCCATGTTTATTTATTCTATACCATTATCATACATTAATCCTTTTAGATTATTCTTACTCTTTTTTTCCACGATGGACCTCCATCAAAAAACACATTGAACGCCTTTGGTTTTTTATTAATGAATTGAAACAATACATTACTTATTGAATAATTGGTTAATTTAACAAATTACATTGAACATATAGGAAAAATGACTTGTTCAGGCCCCCAAATATCCATATTCGTAAGATCTAACTTATGAGACATTTGTGTCATTTCATTGAGATTAAATGAAACCTTTATTTTCTTTATAAGTATACTAGAATCACAAATTATAAACTCTATGTCATAAAGATTCATTATATACCCTAATCCTTTTAAACTTACATATTATCATCACTAAGGATCCCTAAGATATATATTGGCCGGAGTGGACACTCAAGAGGGGGGTGAATTGAGTTCCAATTAAAATTTCTGTTAAAACATTGTTTAGTTAAAATCCCCCGATTTATAAAATAAGTTAAACTGTAGTGAATTTATACAGATTGTAAATGTTCACTTAGCTTCTCAAATATTTATTAGGTCTCAGTTAGTTTAACCACAAGATCAAACTAACTTTTTAAACTAATCTACTGATTTACAATAAGTGTAAACACTTGCTAATTTAACTATCAAAGTAGCTTCAAAATAATTTTTTTTAAAGTACAAAAAGCGGAATAAATATAATATATGTTGTATACATTAAACTTAAATAAAAGATGCACAGCAGATATAACAAGAGGTTCAGTCTCAAGCCAAGACTTAGTCCTCTCAAATATATATAAGAATTTGATCCACACCCTGGATCGGGGTTAACAACAGTTTTACAAAAACTGTCTAGGTCCAAGACCTCTACCACTGTTATTTGTGGTAAACAAAACAACAGAAAACCAGCTGTTCAGGTCACACACGACCTCTACCACTATCCTAGAGGGAAATAAAAGATGTAAGTGTTTGAGTGAGGATTTACAGATCCTCCAGTTAAATTTCAGGAGACAGTGTGTGTGTAAAAATACAGTAGATTACACACACTACTCGAAAAGTAAATAATGAATCACAGAGCAGAGATGTAGATTTTAGAAATGGCTCTAGTGATTGTCAATGTATCTCTGGACTCATTGGATTGAGCAGGAATGCTTTGGAGTCCTTCTCTAGTTTTTCTGTTGAAAAACAGAGTGTCGTAGTTCAGCTTATGTTCTATAGTCTCTTGATTCGTCGTGTATTCTTCAGAAATGTAGGATTGCATGTATAGAACTTCTTTGAGGATCATGCAATGTGTTCTTCACACTTGTGCTCTGGATTGTTCTTCGGTTCAGTATAGAGCTCATATGTATTGTAGTATATGTGTCGAGACGTGTCAGGCGCGCGTTTTTCCTCTAATGCAGGTCAATCTTCTTTATATTCCATGAGATTTGGCAGTAGGAATGATTCCCTTTTCATAGGTACAAGATACGGTTTCCTATCAAGCCAACAACTGACATTAAATAACATTAATTGCATTAAAAACAACAAATATTACTGTTAGCATCATTTAAAATAATATTGACAAAATCTTAAGAAACGGTGTCACAGTGATCATGGAAACGATGTCTTTTTCACGGTGTCTGATCACGGTGTCTGGTCACAGTGTCTGGTCACGGTGTCTAGTCACGGTGTCTGGTCACGGTGTCTAGTCACGGTGAGTCCTTCACAATGTCTGGGTTACGGTGTCTGGGTTACGGTGAGTGGTCACGGTGAGTCCTTCACGGTGATTCCATACTTAGACAAAAAATCTGTATTTGGACTAAGACAGTGATATGCAGAATATGAGTTAAGGTTACTCATTAGAGATAATATATGAGAGAATTGTGATTATGCATAAAACTTGTAAAGAGTAATTAACATCCATAAGATTTGTTATTATAAAAACATGATGTGCACCTATTGTTGAGTTTGAAGAGCATTAGCAAGATGTGCACTGAAGATCAAGATTAATTGACAGTAATGAGATTTGTAATTATTAAAACATGATTAACACATGAGGAGTCCAACAATATAATTACACAATTCCAAAATTTCAAAAGTTTTCATTTCTGTAATGGGTGATCTGCATGATCTTCCTTTAAAATATAACAACCCAAATTTTTCACCTCTATCTAAAACTATGGAACCCAAATTAATCCTCCATGCTCTATTTATGACACTCATTCTGAATCCTATATCATCCAGATAATCAATATAAATTATGTTATTCTATAAATCTGGTATGTTTCAAACTTATTCTAACCCTAATAAGCATCTGTTTGACATTGGAAAATTAACATCGCCCATCCCCATGATCTCAAGAGCTTCATCATCAGCTAGTCAAATCTTTTCTAACCATCTAGATAAAAAAAATTATATAAATCCTCTCTCATTTGTAGAATTTAATTCTACCTTATAATCATTAATTCATGATTCTAATTTAATATTAACAATTATAATTATACTATTATAACTACCCGTAGTGTTGGAATAACCTGAAATTTCGGAAGCAATATGTCCAGAATTCACCCTGTGATCTCTATGATATTTATTTAGGTTCCCCATATTGATAAAATTCCAACATATGGGTTCAATACTTATCTATATACCTTAACCTATTTACCATGATTTATCTTCAAAACTTCGTTGACCTCTTCTTTGAATAAAACATCCTCTAACTTCTGCATTGAGTCTGGTTCTGATAGGGGATTCTACTTCCCTCCATCTGATCTTTATTCAAAATGAGATCTTACACATCATCAACCACAATATAAGTTTTCCCAAAATAATTACTTATGGAAGTTACCAACATTTCTTATGATACTAGTAGCGGTGAAGATGAAAAAAATCCACACATCTTTTATGATCTTTACTTTAACTAGTTCAAGATGATTCTGAATCATATTAAATTCATTCACATGATCATTCATTGGTCTTTCTTTTAGAATCCTCATACTGAATAACCTTCACATCATGCACAACTTTTTCATTATTATTGGATTTTCATACATACATTCCAAATCGATCATCAACTATATTATGGTCTTCACTTCTAAGATGTTACAGAAAACATTTCATTCCAATTAAATCTAAATCCATTTAAGTGCCTATCTATCTCACCTTTATCATTCATATTTTTCCATTTCTTTTAGTTTAACCCCTATTAATATAATCCCATGTCCTTATAAATAAGATAGTACACCATATGTATCCATCAACACTAATATAGATTCTTCTTTATTTATAAATTACCTTTATCAGTGCTAAAAACACTAATAAAGTGGAGCCTTTTGTCAGGACTAGCCAAAAGCACCGATAAATGGACCCCTTATGAGTGATAAAATAATATTAATAAAGTAAAATCCTTTATCAGCACTTTTTTATCATTGATAATGGTTTCATTTATTAGTATTTTACTTAGCACGGATAAAATCCTCCCCTTCAACATTGCTAAAAAACACTAATAAAAATAACCATGAATAATTTAATTTATATATATATATTTATTTATATATTTTTATATATAATTTATATAACATTAAGTACATAAATGTAAATATAATATATAAATATGATTTATATAATTATATTATTATAAAAATTTATTATCAAACTTATTTTCATAATTTAATATATAAACAATTCTTAAATTTATAATAATCAATAAAAATGTTTAATCATATATATATATATAATTATAAAATTTATATATTAATATTTTATTTAAACAATTATAAAAATATATAAATGAATACATATTTATTTAATTTCATTAATAATATATGTAAATATATATATAATTAATATATACATATTGATACATTCATAAATATGATTTATATAACAGAAAATATATATACTTCTGTTTATTCTTTTATACTTATTTATAATTATATATATATATATAATTACACACACATATTTTTGTGTGTGTGTATTAAAATATAGGGATATAAACTATATAATTAAATATATAAATACATTAAATATATTTTATATTTTAATATATAGATTTATATTCATATGAAATGATTTAAAATATACACATATATTTTTATGTATGCGTATGCATGTTTATGTATGTGTGTGTGTGTGTGTGTCTATGTGTCTGTGTGTGTGTGTGTGTGTTTATGTATGTGTATATATGTGTATTTATTCATATGTACATATTCTACGTGTATATATGTGTTTTATATGTGTTTTTGTATGTTTTTGTTTGTGTATGTAGATGTATGTGTTGTGTATATGTATGTTTATGTTCAAATTTATGTAATTAAATAAATGTGTATATATGTGCATGTATGTGTATGTGTATTTATAAATCAATTTCATGTCAATCTGACACATGGTGTGCCCTGTATGACTCAAAGTGAATGTTTTCATTTTAAAAGTGACATTTTATTTCAAACCAAGAATCAATAATAAAAAACTGAGAAAAACAACTCATTTTGTATTAATACTATAAGAAAATGACTCATAAGTCATTTGTTCCATATAGGAATCAGCCAAAAATCAATTTGATACATCATGTGTCTAGTATGACTCAAAGTGTATGTTTTCAGTTTAAAAGTAACATTTTAGTTCAAAATTTATATCACCAGAAACATAGAATATACACTCTAATTATGCTACAAATTTAGGACAATGATCCATTAGTCATTTGAGATGTATAGGAATTAGTCTCATATCAATTTAACATGTAGTGTAACTAGTATGACTGAAAGTGCATGTTTTTATTTAAGATCAGAATTTTAGTTCAAAACACACATCACATAATAAAAATCAAGAAAATGAACTTATATTGTCTTGATGAATTAATAAAAAATATATAAATCATTTGGGACATATCAGAATCAATAATACATCAATCTAACATACATTGTGGCTAGTATGAATGAAAGTGTATATTCTTTTTTAAAATTAATATTTTAGTTCAAACACACATCACATATTAAAAACTAAGAAAACATGATTCTATTGTCTTGATAAATTAATAATATAATCCATAAATCATTTGTGACTTTTAGGAATCAACCACGCATTAATCTGACACAAAGTGTGCCCGATATGACTCAAAGTGCATGTTTTCATACTAAAAGTGACATTTAATTAATGGATTTTATAATATTTATGTTTCATTTATTTCTTTATAGTATTACTAACATAATCATTGTTTTTTATTATAGGTACACTCTTATTATGTACTCAATATAGGGTGGTGTGTTCAGAAACTAGCAGTGTGATTGGGCTCTTTTAAACGGGGATCTCAGAGATAGCATAATATGAGGCTACCCATGGTGTTTTTTAATTTATTAGAAAATATAATGTTTCCAATAAAATTTAAATACCAATTTTATTTTATTTTATTGAAATTTTCGAAATATTTATTTTTTTATAATCTTAATTTATTTTTATATAAGTTTAATTCAAATTATATTGTAATTTTACTTTAAATGGGTTACTATAATGTGTTATAAGTTTAGAAACACATTTTTTTAACCCTTGGAATTTATAAGTTGTATTACTAGTGAAGATAAAATGATATTTAATAATAACTAAAAATATTACATATACAAGGACCTTTTATTAGAGTGGGAAATAGCGTAGATAAAATCACCAGTCATCAGCACTAAATAACCGTTGTAAAAGAACTGCCTTGGTCAGCTTGTTTTTTAGTGCTGAGGAAATGTGTTTTTATCATCACTATTTCTATCGATAATAAAAGAGTATGGATTTTAAAGGTGATTATAATTTAATTTATTTGATTATTGTTTAGAATATCCTTTTTTATGGTGATAAATCCCATATATATAGTAGTCTAAAAGCTTAATTCTATCTTGTCAAATTTCTCAATCCATACCATGACTTTTTCTAATGTCATACATTCTAAAACAATTACTCCAAATGAATTGAAAAAATGTTAAGACAATAATGTTACTTGATGAAATTGTTGATTATTGTACAGAGAATTACTAAACCACAATATCTGATACCACTTCTTGAGGTGTAGAACTATCTATCACCTGGTGCTCTAGAACTTCCCAACTTGGAAGAGCCCCATGAGACTGATGTGTTGGAACATAGAATTCAGTCACCACATAAGACATCACAGTAATACCTTCCCCTCACACACTCAATCGTGTAAATCTCATGGAGATAAACATTCAAGTGAACCAAAAAAATAATAAATGAAAACAAAGATGAGTGTGGTTCATACATTAGTCATATATTCAGGGGGGAAGGGCACTACCACTTCCATTCATTTAATGGAAGTTACAATATTATAATCATAATTGAAAAATAAACCAATTACATCATTATTAACTCAACACACGTACAATTTTTTCCACCACACCTAAGTAGAAAGGTCCATCTGGACAACTATTTTCATCACCTTGTGACATTTACTAGGGTCTAACCATTTTACATGGCCTCCTCTAATTGCACATAGGTGCCTCTTCCTAGACCACCAATTTATAATGAATGTATAAGATACTATAATGTATCATCATGATACAAATCCTTATGTGGTCCCTTTTTCAGATAAATACTAGTAAAAACCTTGTGTAACATCAAAAGGAAACACTTTACAAATTCCATAACTTTCACAAGCCATCATCGGAACATGACCGCTAGTACCCTGCTTTGGGACTATCAACTGACAAACCACATCCACCACTAGACTTCTAATGTTTCAGAACAACATCAGGTTATATAGTTCCTCCTTTCATATTTAAAGAACTAGAAACTTGAAAGAGTCTTCACCTTTCCAAAAAAACTCAAATGGATGGGAATATGTGTCTTTTGAAAAGACTTTTATTAACAAGTGGAGTACACTAATTACGAAAGAAACAACTATTTGATTAGATTTTCGTTTTTCCTATTCTAATGAGTGGAGGATATTTATTTTTGAATTAGATTATCAATCATCAATGACTTTGACTAGTGTTGTTCAGTCAATATCTACACCCATTGGTCTTCCACTACTAAAGATAGTGTCTTTGTCAACACACACAAAAAATCTTTTATTAACACTAAAAAGTATTGATTTTGTTAGAACATTTAAAAGCCAGCCTCATTAATCAATGATAGAAATAACACTAATAAAGTCACCTTTTTTAGTGAAAAAAATATATGATAAAGGGGGTCTTTATGAGTGCTAGTTTTATCATCACTTTTTTAGAACTCATAAACACACCCTTTATCTTAGCTAAAAAGCATTGATGAAACAATGGTTTATTAGTTCTAAATAAGTATTTTTCTAATACTCCCCTCCCATCACCACTTTTATCATCTCTTGTACACTCCCCACCCCCTTCTCACTCATGAAAATCAATGGGGATTTATTAGCACTCACTCACTCACTTTACCAACCTTTATCGGTGCTCTCCCCACCACCTGGTTAGCCACCTGCATGTGCCACTATCTTTTTTCAAACTTGGGACCTTCACCTATGCATGTTTGTTCCCTTACCATTATTCCATTTTGACTTGTTCAATATTTTATGATATATATTTTCATTTATATATATTTAGATAAATATTTTTTATTCATAAATTTATTCATATATTTATTTATTTATTTATTTATTTTTAAATACAATTATAATATATGATTTTGTGTGTGTGTATTTGTGTGTGTGTATTTGTGTGTGTGTTTATATATATATATCTGTGTGTGTGTGTGTTTCTATATATATGTGTGTGTGTGTGTATTAATATTTATTTACATATATTTAATATTAATATTTATTTATATATTATTAGAATACATACATAAATATATTTATGTTTTTTAATACAAACACACACATATTCATATGTTTATATATAAACATTATATATATATTTTTATAGGTATATGATTTTTCTTACATTTTCACTTTAAAATATATATATATATATATATATATATAATTATTTTTATATGTTTTATATATTTAAAAATATATATTACATGAAAATAAGTTTTAAATATTTATTTATAAGATTAAATTTTTAGATTTAAATATATACAAATATGTCTATATATATACATATTTAATTATAAACAATTAAAAAATATGAAAAACAATAAAATTTGAAGACCATAATATCCGTAAACTACCAAAATTTAGCCCTTTAATAGTGCCCCAAAGGGGGATTTATAAGGACCCGGCCTTAAACATTACATTATATTGAATTAAATGAATAATTCACATTGAGGATCATTTCAGGTTTAGAGTTTTAGAGAGTTAGGACAGAACTATTACATCTCAAAAGATTTACAAGTAGACACTTCTACCCAGTATCCATTTTTTTTACAAAACATGAACTCTTGAAAAAAAAGAGTCATGTCTAGTTCCATGTTTAAGATAGCATGAATTTTCCTTGATCTCATCCTTGACCTTATTCTACATTATGTCCTGCGAAAAACATTTCAAAAAATTGGGATGATCATAAAAATCTCAGTAAGGGATACACAAATAAGTAAAACTGTTAGTTTTTTAAAACAACAAGTAAACTATGAATACTTTAACATAAGTAATACTTTTCACCTTTATGAAGTAGTAAATACTATTCACTGAATAAAAGATCATTACTTACCCTTTTATAACCAAAATATTACCATAAAACCAATATAAAGAACACATAACTTATAAAGGTAACTTGGGACATAAACATACTTAAATGGAATAACCATACGGTCGACTTCCACACATATCACTAAATGGAATAGTCATACGGCCGACTTCCATACCCAATGCATTAGAGGTTATAATTTAACCACCCTTTTAGTATTCATGACACCACCCATCAGTTGGTTTATCACGTAACCACCCGTCAAATGTCCAAGTACCAGTATAAAATCATATCGTATACAACAAATATAAAGGAAAGTAAAAATTTCCACATTTCAATCACAATATATCACTTAAATATATTGACATAACAAATCCATTTTCAAAACCATTTTCAATACCAAAAATACGTAAAAGAGTATAAGGTATTTATTTTCTTTTAAAAACATTACATCTTGTTGAGGAAGCCAAAGATCAAATAATACTCGCGGCGGCGAAAAAAGGTCATTGTCACTGCTTACGTTAAAAAGAAACATTCCTTTTTGTCATTTAGTAAAACACTTCATAGAAAAATATTCCCTTTGAAAAGTCAAGGGTGTTTATACAGCGTATAAAATAAATTCATGTATTAAAACAAAATATGCCTCAATGAAAGGAGATTGAGACGAAGTCCCTTACCTCGTGTCCAAATTGACTCGATCATTCATTAATATCATGAATAATAAAATAAAGTTAATTTATAATTTCTTAAGAACCTTTTTAAAGTTTTTTATTCCTTTTATATCACTTATTACCATGTTATAAACATTATGCAATCATTTAAGTTAATAACGTTTGTTTTGTCGATATTTGGAACTTGAGTCGAAAATGGACTTCTTATAATTACATGTTGTTCATGTGGTCAAAGGTTAATTATATCATGAATGATATTCATGATTTTGATATCATATATATAATATATATCCAGCATATACATGTTTTTATAATAGTACATAACATTTAGAGGTAAGAAATGAAATACACCGTTCATGGAGACGGTAAGTCGTATGTACGCATGAACGCTACTTTCAATTGTATTTATTATTTTAATGGAATTAAAACATAATGATAAATAGGTATATTATAATTCTAGTATAATATCAGACATAATATCATCAAATCTATTTTTTATACATCCCACATAAGGCATTAACGAATCACATCACTTTGAGGGGGCGGTAGTCCGCACTTCCTCTAATGAGATTATCGTATTTACCCACTATGGAAACCATAAAGGCTTGATATAATTGGGAAGTACAGAAGCATAAGGAAATAATAAACATAATATATATCATATATAAATATATTTCCATCATAATGGCCACCATTAGAGGCGGTAAGATGTAATTGAACAATCATCGTTTCGTGAGGCGTTAGTTTGTCATCCACAGAAACATTATGTTCTTCATCCATTAGATGGAGGTGTGTGTAAGTGTAGTTAAAATAATTCTTATAAAAACATCCTAGTATATTGAGGATAATTTTTTTGTTACAAAATAAAGGAATAAAAAGAGTTTAGGTGTTGGAGAAGTAAAATAAAAGAAAACAATTTAAGAGAAATCGTTACCTTTAATTTGGGTAACTCCCTTTTGTTTGAACCAAAAAGACTTCTTGAAGTGCCTTATTCCTAAGATATGGCTTCTAAGAGGAGGATAGGGATGTAGGGAGATTAATTGGGAAGAGTTTTGATGATCCAAATGTCTTGAGAGGTTTGTGGAATTGGTTAGAAGTGGTCTTCTTTTATAAGGGCGAGGAGGGGCTCTTTAGGAAAGTGAGAAAATATTATTTTATTATATAATTATATTCGATTTCTAATGGTCCAAAATTCATTAAGGTCGAAGATAAAACTACTTATATTCGAAATAAAATCATCCAATCATAATTGGACATCTTTGGGATAATATTTTAACCATTATAATCTTATTTATTTAAATCATTTATTAATGAGGTAAATACTGCATCATTATTGTGTCATAAATAATTAAATTTATTCGATGTCTAAAAAAATTAAAAAAAATACTATCATGTAGTAAATATTTTTATATTTCAAAAGAATATTTATAGTCTAAAATAGGACTTATATAACACCATATAAAAATTAATTACTAAAGGATATTTTGTTAATGTCAATTTTGTCTTCACATTAAATTAATTAATCTAAATTGTCATTATCACTCCCAAGTGGGTCAATGGGGTCCCAAAATCGACCCAAATATGACCATGGTCTTTAATGACTCAACCAATAAGGTTTTTACAAGTGTTAAGGTAATTTGGAATTATAATAATATTCATTTTACCTTGAATTACCCTATTTACCTTTAGACGCGGTAAATAAAAGTCAAAAGTTACTATTCACCAAAAATTATTTTCATCTTAATGAACCAAATTTTACTTCTTGATGAAAACTATGTATGTAGGATTTTTGAAATTAAATTCACAGAAGTGGTAAAATTTCATTTAAATGAAAAAGTCTGTTTTTTAACTACCACTAAGTGGTTTCACTATTCATCAAAAATTGATGTTTTTCATAAAAATACCAAAAATTAAGCCTAAGATATATTTGATATTCCAAATTCAAAAATGATGTCTATTTTTTCAAATTAAAAGAATAGAAGTGGCATTAATTATTTTCAAAATTAATTCCTGTTATCAAAACAAATAGTGTGTTTTTAAGAAACAATAACTATCAAAAGATTGATACGTGTTTGTGTCCAATTTCAAATTGAAATTAATTCCAATGACCAACATTGGATTAAATGGTAAAAATATATTTTAACTTCACTTTAAACATAATTAAAAAGATAATCTAACCATATAAATAAATTACATTAAAAGGCACTTTTGAATTAAAATACAATATTTTTCATTATACATAAAAAAATGAACTTTATCGGAAAAATTCAAAAATTTACACAAAGTAAATTTTGATGTCCCCATTATAAAGAAGGATTTTATTTGGTCATATAGAATGTATTAAAGTGACAAAAACTAGATTTAAAAAGGGTTCTCCATTAAAAGGCAGTAAATCGGCCTTTTAAATTAAATTATGCTTAAAATTAGATTCATTCACATTTTAAGCCTCTAACTTTTATTCAATAAATGTAAATACAATTAATAAACATGTATAATAATATTGTAGTTAGTTTCATTCATTCCCTCCAATACAACATCTATGAGTTAACTACCATTAAATATAATAATATTATATTATTAGTGTGCAACGTAAGATTCCAAAGAAACTCGTTGTTTCGTATCGGGTACGCTATCGAACATAGAAACCCCTTTAGTAAAATTAATATTTAATTCACAAATATTAATAAATATGAAAATATTTTATTCTTCATTTACCTAGGATGTTACATTTTTAATAGCACTAAAAATGATGTGCTCAGTGTCGTTAAGGGTGGGACTTTATTAGCACTAAAAAATACTAATAAAGGGAACACTTTATCAGAACTTTCACTGGAACTGATAAAGGGGGCCTTTATAAGTATGTGTAATAGTGCTCATAAAGTCCCTACTGTTGTAGTTTGTTGTAGGAATTACACCACATTGTAGCAGTAACCTAAATACATATGCCAAATTCATAATTTAATTTAAGTAAAAATCACCTCAAAACTTAAAAAACTATATAGATATTTAAAACATTTTTTGTACAATTACATTAGTAATTACTATCATAAAAATTCAAAAAAATAAATATTTCATTTTCTTTGGTGCCAGACCCGCTCTCATGAAATCCTGATCATGAGGTCAGTTGTAACACCCTAAGCTTCCACGGTACGCTTCTCTTTGATTAACACAGAAGTGTGTGTTGTACACAACTTCGAGTTCTAACACACACCACAACCAATCAAACTAGTCATTATGAATATTAATACCCACTTTTGGAAAATTTATACATTTTATCTTTCAAAATGGACTTCATTTTTGGATTCGGAATATCAAAATTAGCTTAGGGTGAATTTTTGGTACTTTTCTAATAACTTTCATATTTTGATTAATAGTGAAAATTACTAAATTTTAATTAAAAACAACTTTTTTAATCGAAATAATTAATAGTGATAAATTATACATTTGTGTGGTTTTAATGTATAATTAGATTATATTTTTACCATTTAATTCAATGTTTTTCATTGGACATAATTTCACATTTAAACTGGACATAAGCAAGTGTTTATATTTTGATAGTTATTATTTCTTAAAAACATGTCAATCTTTTGATATTTATTACTTCATACTAGAGGCCTTCCTTTAGTCATAAATCCAACTTAAGGAGCCCTTTTGATCAAATCAAAATGAAGAACCCAGATAAGAGGTAATAATTTCACCACCCTCTTTCAATTTCTTTTCTTCTTCCACTTCTTCTTTCTTTGTTATTTCCATTAAAAAATAATAACTCTAGTATCTTCTATATATTGTGATGTTATTATAAATATGGTACATCCATATTCATTATTCTATCCATCCTTGGAATGACATGTCACTATACATGCGTACGTACAGCTTACCGTCTCCACGTCGTGGTGTAATTGTTATTCAATACATTATTATTTGGATGGGTATAATAATGATGTGTAATTGATGTAAATAATGAATATAAAATGATAATTATTCTTTATATATGATATAACATCCAATTATATATTATTTTAATATCAAAATAATGATATTGTCACTCGTGCGTACGTACGGATTACCGTCTCCACGAACGCGATGAGATTCATTCCCCATCGTATCCATTCAAGACTAATTTTCATTTGATGACTAAAAATAATGTTTAAAGACTTTATATTGTTCTGGATATGAATAAGATACATCTCATCCATAACAAATATGACTCACATAACAAATAATATAAAGGAAAATGAATCTGTTAACACCCGAAATGACAATAATACTAAGATATTATTAACAAAGCAATGTTAAAAGATCATATATGATATCATATTAATGTATATTATTCTTATATAATTTAATAACAACTATTTCACCATTATACAGGATTTTAACATACCCTCGACCAAGTAAAAGTACAAGGTAAGGGTTAATTCTACAATCTCTTCATTATCCGAGGTTGTTTATACGTAATTATCTACTGGGACCTCTTTATCATCCACATACAAGTTTCTTAAAAATGTATTTCAAAACATTTTTACTATTTACTAGACAATGGGTTAAATTCATTTATACCCTTATGTTTTTTTAAAGTAATCTTTCCATCATTTTCCAAACAACGTACTTTTTGAACTTTTCGATAAATTTAAAAGTAAGAATGTTTTTTTTAACTTATATGGAGGGTGCGTCAATTTTCCACCGTTATAACATCATCAAAGCTTCCCTTAAAATATTATAAGAATATTTTCAAAATAAATGTTTTCTTTATAATTTTTTGACTCTTAAATGATTTCAAAATAGAAAGAGATATTTCTCTAAAAAGGGTTTTGATTTCATCTATGTCAACATCCTTTGATGGATTTTAAGTTTATTTGAAGTTTATTTATTATGATACAAAACTTCCATATTGTATTGAAGGTTTTGTGATATGTTTGACTATGGATGTGCTATTTTTATACCATTCTTGGTTTATGGTTAAAGTATTTACATTTCGTATGTTTGTTTTAATTAGAATGTTTATGATATGTTTAAACCTTTTCATATGAGGAATGTCTTGGACTTAGTAAGTGACGGATGGAGCCCGCTATAGCTGCTCGATGCATCGGTAGGTCTCATGAGACAACTAGACATGGAATTGGCTGAGGCCTTTCCCAATTGTGATATATGGTTTTGGCATAGGCCTTAATAATTTTTAGATGTCGTGGCCGAGGCTTTGACCAAATGTTTCAGAATGTCTGGCATTATACATTCCCTCATTATGAAAATAATATTGATGGTTCATGTGGTCATTAGACTAGTATAATACCCATGATTATGTTTTATTATGGCATTATTTACTCAGCTCATATTCCTTCCATAAAATTATTCATGTTTATTATTGGTAAAGGCATGTAGTTTCAATTATTCACTATGCTTAATATTTATGTTATCTTACTTTGTATTGATTATCCTTACTAAGCGTTTAAGCTCACCCCTTTCATATGTTTCATTTTCTCAGGATATGAAGAAGTTAGTTATGAGTGACTTGCAGGCATTATCTAGGAGACTTGTATGCTTCCAATGTAATAAATTTGTGTTGTATTTCTTTTCAAGTTGTAAAGTTGAACTTATGTATGAATCTTGTTTCCAATAATACTAAATTGATCAGTCTTTCGAGACATGATTTCCTTATAATCATGCAAATGTTAAGTAATAATTCACCGACTCTGGGTAACTAGGTTTGGTGCATTACAGCTGGTATCATAGGAAGTTTAGTACAAACCTTAGAAGCTAGATTTAGAAAAACTATGATCAGAGCACATATCCCTAAGATAGAATTTGAGGATTAGTATAAAAGAACTTCCTATAATTTTGGTATTGTAGAGATTTTGTGAGTTTTCTGAGCAATAAATACCTATCTAGATATGAGCAGGTTGAGGTGGCTCTGGTACAGATATACCTAGGGGTAAAACTTGAAAATACTTCTTTGAGCTAGACTCGAACGGGAACTGGTGCACGACAACAGGCATTGCTATATTCTTGGTTACGACACTCCTGGAGGATATACTTAGGATAATTCTCATTTTCTTTACAAACCATTATAAATGGTTTATGAGTATATACCTCCTCAAAGAAAGCATTTTTTTATGATTATGGATTATATCCATAAACTGTTCAATTTATGTTAAGTGTTTTAGAAGTTTGGAATTATGTATTTTGATTCATAAACTAATCTAGTTTATGCCATTGTTTAGAAATGGATCCTAGTGGAAGGAATGGAAACCATATCAATGCATGCACTCCATATAGGTATTTCCCTACTCCTCAAGATTATTATAGTGGAGATAGTGATACAACTGGTACTAATCATCTTTTCACCATACTGGGACAACTCACTCAGGTTATGAATAATAACCTTACCCGTATGGAGCACCTTGATCTACAGCATGGAGGATCAATATTAGATCGCTTCATGAGGCAACAACCACCAACATTCAATGGGAGTAAAAATCCATTAGTAGCTGAGCAATGGATAAATTCCTTAGAGAAAATATTACATGCCTTGGGGAGTAATGAAAGGGAAAAAGTTTTCATCGTAGTTTACCGCCTCACTGGAGATGCTGATCAATAGTGGTCATTGATTCAAAACAAAAAGGATGACGAGGAAGTATCAAATATGTAATATAGGGAGTTTAAATAAATTTTCCTAGAAAAACACTTTCCTCATGACCATCGAGTGGATATGGAAAGACAATTTCTGAGTTTGAGTCAAAAGGAGGATGATAATGTCACAAAGTATGAAGCTAACTTTACAAGCTTAGCAAGGCATGCAGTAGATTATATACATAACTGAAGAAGTAAGATTGATCATTTCTTTGATGGGTTAAAACCATTTCTCCATCGAGAATTAGTATTACAATCCTTCTTATCATACGAATATATTGTCTTGTGTGCTATCAAGACAGAAAATGAATTCTCTAAGTCTTGTGACTTTAAATCAAAGTGAGATAAGAAGAGATATGTTGAACACTATGGGAAAGGAAATAAGGAAATATGAAGAAGGGAAGAATTGAATTTCCACCTTGTGATAATTTCGGAAGTAAGCACCCCGGTTCCTATCTAAAAGGAAAAGGAGTATGCTACAAATGTGGACAGAAATACCATATTACTGGTGATTGTAAGGGAAAGAAAGACACTACCAATGTTCAATGATACAATTGTAGGGAGATGGGACATTATGAAAATGAATTTCCAAAGTGTCAGGGGAACTTACCTCAGAAAAGGATAAGGGATCAAGGCAAAGCTTATGCTATCACTACAGTAGAGGTAGAATCTCCGAAAGACATGGTGGTAAGTAATTTATAGTTTCCTCAAGTTTAGAAAATGATTTATTTGATTCTAGATCATTGCATTATTTCATATCTTCCCATTTTGATAATAAAATTAGATATTTCCAATTTTATTTAACAAGGGATTTGTTAGATAAAACTCCTAAGGGAAGTATCATCGCAACAAAGTTTTGTGAATCTGTTCCCATTAGAGAATATAAATGTTTTTTATCTGCTGATCTCATCATCATACCCATGATTTAATTTGATATAAGCCTTGTTATGGATTGTCTTTTGGACCATGATGCAAAGATTTATTGTAAGAAGAAATAGGTTACGATTCTTGATGATGATGATAAAGAACACCTTATCTTTATAGCAGAATCTTCACCACCTAATTCTTACCTAGATCCACCCCCAATAGCTCAACTAAATTCAATTATTTGGGAGGAATAGAATGATATAACTGTGGGTGAGGAAAGGAATGTTCAAATAGAGGATGTACATATTGTGAAAGAATATGTTGATGTGTTTCCAGAAGATTTACCTGGACATCCTCTAGAACGTGAAATTGAGTTTTCCATTGATTTAATTCCTAGATCAAGGCCCATATTGAAGACCCCTTATAGAATGGAAACTATGGAATTAGTGTAACTAAAGAAACAACTAGAGAAATTGAGTAATAAGGTATTTATTCGCCCTAGTGTTTCTCCATGGGGAGCCCCTGTCCTATTTGTTAAGAAGAAAGATGGATCTATGAGGTTATGTATCGACTACAGGGAAATCAATGCTATAAAAATAAAGAGCAGGTATCCCCTACCTCTCATTGATGATTTATTCGATCAAATTCATGGAGATCAATACTTTTCAAAGATTTAACTTCTATTTGGATATCATTAGTTGTGTATAAAGAAGGATGACATTTCGGAGACAGTATTTCGAACCAGGTATGGGCATTGTGAGTTTACAGTAATGCCTTTTTGATTGACTAATGCACCCTCTATATTCATGGATCTAATGAATAGAGTTTTCAAGGAATATCTCGATGATTTTGTGGTGGTATTTATTAATGATATCTTGGTATACTCCAAAAGCTATGAAGATCATGAAATTTACTTGCGCATTATCCTGAAGACTCTTAGAAGACATGAATTATATGGGAAGTTTAGCAAGTGTGAATTCTGGCTTCAGGAGATTTCTTTTCTTGGTCATATTTTCTCCAAGGATGGAATATATATTGATCCTTCTAAGATAAGAGTAATCCAAGAATGGCCAGAACCAATGATTATAACTGAGGTATGTAGTTTTTTTGGTTTAGCAGGTTATTATCGACATTTCGTTCAGAATTTTGCCCGATTGGATAACCCATTAACGAAGATCACACGTAAAGGGGTTAAAATTGTTTGGAAAAAAGAGTGTGAAGAATGTTTTTAAGAAATGAATAGAAGATCAGTCAATGCTCCTATTTTGAATCTACCATTTGGGAAAGATGGGTTTGTTATTTATAGTGATGCATCGAAGAAAGGACTTGGTTGTGTTCTTATGCAAAATGATAGAGTTATTGCATATGCATCATGACAGCTGAAAATTCAGGATAAAAACTATCCTACTCATGATCTTGAGTCAGAAGTTGTAATCTTTGCTTTGAAGATTTGGAGACACTATCTCTATGGTAAAAAATGTGAGATATATACTGATCACAAGAGTTTGAAGTATATTTTCTCACACAAAGAACTCAACATGAGTCAAAGGCGATGGCTTTAACTACTGAAGGATTATGATTTCACTATACACTACCACCCGGGGAAGGAAAATAGGGTGGAAGATGCTTTGAGTAGAAAGTATCATGGAGTTTTGAACAATATGAGAGTTGAAAAGGATCATATATATATGAATCTAGTAAAGATGGATATGGGAATCACCATGGAAGGTGAAACATCAATACTTTTTCAAATTGTTTCCAAACCATATTTACTAGAAAGGATAAAGAGTTCTCAGACCGGTGATGAAGAGTTTCAAAAGAAGATCAAAGGTGTGAATGATGGGAGATTGAGTGACTTTGTGTATGAAGACGGAATTTTGAAATTTGGGAAGAGACTTTGTGTTCCCAATATACCATAACTAAAAAGGGAATTTTTAGATGATGTTCATAGCTCCAATTTCTCTATACACCCTGGGAGCACCAAAATGAATAGAGATTTGAAGGAATATTTTTTGTGGGACAATAAGAAGAGGGAGATTAATGATTTAGTGTCAAGATGTATGGTTTTTCAACAAGTGAAAGATGGAAAGCAATAGCCTGGAGGAGTCTTGCAACCACTTCCCATACCTGAGTGGAAATGGGATAATATTACAATGGACTTTGTCATGTGACTACCAAATACACCTAGAAGGAATGATTTAATATGGTTCATTGTTGATCGTCTTACCAAGTCAGCACATTTTCTTGCTATAAGAAAAGATTTACCACTTGAACGATTGGAAAGACTATATATTAATGAATTTTTTAGACTTCATGGAGTACCACTATCGATTGTTTCTGATCGTGATCCACATTTTACTTCAAGATTCTGGAAAATTCTTTAGAAAGCCCTGGATACTGAACTTCATTTGAGCACTGCCTACCACCCCCAAATTGATGGAAAATTAGAACGGACTATTAAAACCTTAGAAGACACGTTGAGATCATGCTCACTTGACTTTCAAGATATGTGGAATCAATATTTACCTCTGGCGGAATTTTCCTATAACAATATCTTTCATTCGAGTATTCAGATGGCACCATATGAAGCGTTATATGGAAAGAGATTTCCCACACCAACCTGTTGGGATGATGTTGGTGAAAGAAAACTCGTTGGCCCAGAACTAGTGGAGGAAATGATGGAAAAGGTTAAGGTAATCCAAACCACATTAAGGCAGCTCAAAGTAGACAGAAGAGCTATGCTGATAACTGAAGAAAGGATTTGGAATTTCAGGTAAGAGATCATGTTTTCTTGAATGTATCACCATGGAAGGGTGTTATATGTTTTGGTAAGAAGGGTAAATTGAATCCAAGGTACATCGGACCGTTCGAAATTCTAGAACGAATTGGGGCTGTAGCTTATCGTTTGTCAATGCCGCCAAGTCTCTCCAAAGTCCACGATGTGTTCCTCATATCATTGTTGAGAAAATACATGCCCGACCCAACGCATGTACTTACCTACGAGGAATTAGAACTGGAACCCGATTTTTCTTATTGCGAAGAGCCTGTCAAGGTTCTTGATACAAGAGAACAAGTTCTGAGAAACCGGATGAATCTTCTGGTAAAAGTTCTATAGAGAAACCATAAGATGGAAGAGGCAATGTGGGAACCTGAGGAACTTATGATAAAGAACCACCCAGGTCATTTTATGTAGTAATATTCTAGAAATTTCGAGGATGAAATTATTTGAAGTAGAGGATAATGTAACACCCCAAGCTTCCACGGTAAGATTATATTTGATTAATATAGTAGCATGTGTTGTACGCAACTTCGAGTTCTAACACACACCACAACCAATCAAACTAACCGTTATGAATAGTAATACCCACTGTTTGAAAATTTATACATTTTATCTTTCAAAATGCAGTTCATTTTTGGATTAGGAATATCTAAATTAGCTTAGGGTGAGTCTTTGGTACTTTTCTGATAACTTTCATATTTTGATGAATAGTGAAAATTACTAAATTTAAATTAAAAACAAATTTTTTAATCGAAATAATTAATAGTGAAAAATTATGCATTTGAGTGGATTTAAAGTATAATTAGATTATATTTTTACCATTTCATCCAATTTTGGTCATTGGACATAATTTCACATTTAAACTGGACATAAGCAAGTGTCAATCATTTGATAGTTATTATTTCTTAAAAACACGCTTTTTGTTTTGACAACAAAAATTAATTTTAAATTAATTTCTGCCAGTTCTGTGTTTGGAATTTTGAAAAATGGATTCCATATTTAGAATCAGGAGTTATAAATTGTTTAAATAGGTAACTTTTATTTTTAGACATTTTGAATAATTACTTCGGTAAATATTTTTTTTACCATGGTTAAAGGCTAAATCCGGTAAATAAGGGTAAAAAAATAATATTATAATAATATTAAATTACCCTAACACACGTCCTAACCCTATTGGCTGATACATGTCCGACCATGGTCATATTTGGGTCGATTTGGAGACCCCATGGAGCCACTTGTAAGTGATAATGACACTTTATATTAATTAAGTTAAAGTAAATACAAAAATGACTAAGCATATATCTTTTAGAAAAACAATTTTTACATAGAGTTATACATGTTATCTCTTAGACTATAAATATTAATTAGAAATATAAAAAGATTTCCTACATTATTTTATTTTATTTATAATTTTTAGACATTGAATAATTAAATTTATTTATGAAATAATTATGATGGAGTAATTACCGTATTAATGAAAGAATCAAATAAATGGTATTATAAATGTTACAATAAATACAATTTGAAAGTTGTGATGCCATAAACGAATTTTCTAGGTTAATATGACATGTTAGGATTTGTTAAATGAATTTATTTAGAATTAATAAAGTTTTTAAGACTTTAACAAAAATCAATTATTAAATAGTGTCAAAATTGACATAAATGAGTTTTTAAACCCAATATTATATTATTAATTGATATAATATTCCTAAAAATCTAAGGATCATCCAAAGGACTTATATAATGATATTTGTGTCATTAATGAACCAATTTAGGTTCTCTAGGAAGTATATATTAAGTTTATTAACCATATAATATAAAAATAAAAAATAGACATGGTAAATGTCAAACTATTTACCTCAGAGTTAAATCTAAACGTTAAGGTTAATATAGTGACCCAAACCTATCTAAAACCTATTGGTTGAGTGGTTTTCGACCCATTACCACCTTATAATTTTAATAATCCATTTCGTATCCATTAGAAACCGAAAATGAATTTATTATAAAATAATATTTCTATCTTTTCCTAAGGTGCCCCTCACCCCTCTTATAAAAGGGAGCTCCCCCTTCTCTCTAATTCACACCTTGAAAGCTTTTTTTCTCGGAAAACCCCTGCCCAAATATCCTCTCAACTTTACTCAAGTATTCTTATAGGACTTCATTTAGTCATAAATCCAACTTAAGGATCCCTTTTGATCAAATCAAAAGGAAGAACCCGAAGAAGAGGTAATAATTTCACCACCCTCTTTCAAGTTCTTTTCTTCTTCCACTTCTTCTTTATTTGTTATTTCCATTCTAAAATAATAACTCAAGTATCTTTTATATATTTTGATGTTATTATAAATATGGTACATCCATATTCATTATTCTATCCATCCTTTTAATGACATGTCACCATACGTGTGTACGTACAGCTTACCGTCTCCACGTCATGGTGTAATTGTTATTCAATACATTATTATTTGGATGGGTATAATAATGATGTGTAATTGATGTAAATAATGAATATAACATGATAATTATTCTTTATATAAGATATAACATACAAATATATATTATTTTAATATCAAAAGAATGATATTGTCGCTCGTGCGTACGTACGGATTACTGTCTCCACGAACGCGATGAGATTCATTCCCCATCGTATCCATTCAAGACTAATTTTCATTTGATGATTAAAAATAATGTTTAAATAATTGATATCATTCTGGATATGAATACGATACATCCAATCCATAACAAATATGACTCACATTACAAATAATTTAAAGTAAAACGAATCCATTAACACCCGAAACAACAATAATACTAAGATATTATTAACAAAGAAATGTTAAAATATCATATATGATATCATATTAATGTATATGATTCTTGTATAATTTAATAACAATTATTTAACCATTATACAAAAGGTTAACCTAATATTCACCAAGGAAAAGTACAAGGTAAGGGTTAATTCTACAATCTCTTCATTATCCGAGGTTTTTTATACGTAATTATCTACTGGGACCTCTTTATCATCCACATCAATGTTTCTTAAAAATGTATTTCAAAAAAATTACTATTTACAAGACAATGGGTTAAAGTCATTTATACCCTTATGTGTTTTGAAAATAATCTTTCCATTGTTTTCCAAACAAGGTACTTTTTGACCTTTTTGAAAAATTAAAGCTAAGAATGTTTTTTTTTACTTATACGGCGGGTGCAGCTATTTTCCACCATTATAACATCATCAAAGATTCCCTTACAAGATTATAAGAATATTTTCAAAATAAATGTTTTATTTATAATTATGTGACTCTTAAATGATTTCAAAATAGAAAGAGATATTTCTCTAAAAAGGGTTTTGATTTCATCTATGTCAATATCATTTAATGGATTTTAAGTTTATTTGAAGTTGATTTATTATGATACAAAACTTCCATATTGTATTTAAGGTTTTGTGATATGTTTGACTATGGATGTGGTTTTTTTATTCCATTCATGGTTTATGGTTAAATTATTGACATCTCGTATGCAAGTTTTAATACAAATGTTTATGATATGTTTAAACATTTTCATATGAGGAATGTCTTGGACTAAGTAGGTGACGGGTGGCACCCGTTATAACTCCTCGATGCATTGGTAGGTCTCATGAGACAACTATATGTGGAATTGGCCGAGGCCTTTCACAATTTTTATATATGGTTTTGGCCGAGGCCTTAATCTTTTTTAGATGTCTTGGTTGAGGCCTTGACAAAATGTTTCAGAATGTCTGGCATTATACATTCCCTCATTATGAAAATAATATTGATGGTTCATGTGGTCATTCGACTAGTAGAATACCCATGAATATGTTTTATTAGGGAATTATTTACTCAGATCATATTCCTCCCATAAAAGTATTCATTTTTATTATTGGTAAAGGCATGTGGTTTCAATTTTTCACCATACTTAATATTTATGTTATCTTCCACTGTATTGCTTACCCTTACTGAGCATTTAAGCTCACCCCTTTCTTATGTTTCATTTTCCCAGGATATGAAGAAGTTAGTTATGAGTGACTTGCAGGCATTATCTATCAGGCTTGGATGTTTCCAATGGAATAAATTTGTGTGGTATTTCTTTTCAAGTTGTAAAGTTGAACTTATGTATGAATCTTGTTTCCAATAATACTAAACTGATCGGTCCTTCGAGACATGATTTCCTTGTGATCATGCCAATGTTATGTAATAATGCACCGACTCTGGGTAACTTGGGTTGGGATGTTATATTAGTTACCGAACAAACCACCCCAAATCGATAAAATGCATCCAAATTTATAAGAAAACAATTATTATTATAGTAACACTATAAAGAAATAGATTAAACATAATATGAAACAATACATGAATAAAATGTTAATTTTAAATAAAACAACACACTTAGAGTCATACTAGTCTCACTGTGCGACGAATTGAGGTGGGGTTAATTCCTACACATTAAAAATGACTTATGGATCATTTTACTAAAGTATAGAAACAATATGAATTTTTTATTGGTTTTGAGTTTGTAACTTGTACATTTGACTAAAATTTCATTTGAAACTAAAAACACACACTTTGAGTGATACTGGTCACATCGTGGGTCTATTTGATGTGAGAAAAATCTTGGACCTCACAAATGACTTATAAATCATTTTCCTAAAGTATCAGGATAATTTGAGTATGTTTTCTGAGTTTTGAAGGAGTGACACATGTTTTGAACAAAAATTTCAAATTTATATTTATAATGTAAACTTTGAATCATACCGGGCATACTGTGTATTTGATTGAGGAGGAGGTGATTCCTACATATCACAAATTAACTATGGATTATTTTATTAAAGTATAAAAACAATCTAAATTTTTTTTCATAGTTTTGATTATAACTACCCAAGATTTTCATACGTAGATATTACATCTTTTTATATGAATATTCATTTCACTATACAAATACATGTCGAATGATCATAAAGGTCTAGTGCCATTGTAAACACAAAAACATAAACAATTGGTTCATAAAATATCTACATTATCTCCTGTTAGACTCTTCATGTGTTAATCATGTTTTAATGATCATAAATCCTATTACTATTAATTAATTCAAATCTTCATTACACATCTAGCTAATTCTCTTCAATCTCAATAATAACTACACATCATGTTATGGATGTTAATTACAAGTCTTATGCATGATCACAAATCTCACATATATTATCAAGCCTTTATGTTTATGATTAAAGTTCTCTTACTCTCTAATGATTAAACTTAATCTATATTCTGTACATTATTGTCTAAGTCCAAATACAGATATTTGTCTAAGTACGGACTCACCGTGAAGGACTCACCGTGACGGACTCACCGTGACGGACTCACCGTGACCCAGACACCGTGACGAACTCACCGTGACCCAGACACCATGAAGGACTCACCGTGACCCAGACACCGTGAAGGACTCACTGTGACCCAGACACCGTGAGCTACACACCGTGACATGGACATACCATGAAGCTCATACCGTGAAGCTCATATCGTGAAGCTCATACCGTGAAGCTCATACCGTGAACCAGATACCGTGAAGGAGACACCGTTTACATAATCACTCTGACACCATTTCTTAACTTTTTGTCAATATTATTTAAGTAATTCTAATGGTCATATTTGATGTTTTTAATGCAATTAATGTTATTTAATGATAGTTGTTGGCATGTCAGGAAACCGTATCTCGTACCTATGAAAAGGGAATCATTCCTACTGCCAAAATTTGAGGAATATAAGAAATATTGTGATGCAGTACATGTAAAAAATCATGAAAGAAGAGGTGAAGCCATAAAAGTGTGATGATACAACAAGAAGAACTTACATACACTTGACAGCACTATGCTAAACAAGAAGAAAAATCCCGATCAAGAAAGAGATTGCAAGACTTTCAAAGAACTCTCATGATTGGAATCCAATACTACTGAAGAACACACAATGAATCAAGAGATCTTTATCACTCCTGTAGAATACAAGCTGAACTACGACACTCTGTTTTTCAACAGAAAAACCAGAGAAGGACTAAGAAGCATTCCTACTGAATCCAACGAGTCCAGAGCTGCATTGATAATCACTAGAGCTTTCTAAACTCTTATATGTTCTCTCTAAGTGACTTATTTATTAACTTTCAAGCAGTGTGGTGTACTCTGTATATATTATACACACACTATCTCATGTACTGAACTGGAGGATATCAAATCCTCACTCCAAAACTCTTAACTCTTGTTTACCCACGTCGACTGTGGAAGAGGTCCTTGTGTGGCCTGGTATTTCTTTTTTTTTTCACGAAGAACAGTAGTAGAGGTCCATGTGTGGCCTGGACAGTTTTGTAAACTGTTGTTAACCCTGATCCACGATGTGGATCAAATTTATATAAATTTGAGTGGACTAAGTCTCGGCTTGAGACTGAACCTCTTGTTATATTTGTTGTGCATCTTTAGATTACGTTCAAAGTATACTATATATATCTTATTTATTCCATTGTTGTTACTTTGAAATACAAAACTATTTTAAATCTACTTTGACAGTTAAATTAGCAAGTCTTTACACTTATTGTAAATCATTAGGTTAGTTTCAAAAGTTAGTTTGATCTTGTGGTTAAATTAACTGAGTCTTAATCAATCTTTGAGAAGCTAAGTGAACATTTACAATCTGTATAAATTCACTACAGTTTAACTTGTTTTATAAATTGCGGGATTTTAAATAGAAAATATTTTAACAGAAATTTTAATTGGAACTCAATTCACCCCCTATTGAGTATCCACTCCGACCAACATTTGGTATCATAGGATTTGTTTTTGTTTAAATGTTTTTGAAATACTCTATTTTTCAACTGTGATTTTATTTTCATCTTTAAAGATCTTAAATTTCTGTTAGTTCTAAATTTTATCTCTTTAAAATATCTTTTTAAAATCTAGTTATGGATAATAGACTAGAGGGTGCTGCTACTAACAGGTCACCTTTCTTCAATGGTATAAACTATGCTCAGTGGAAGCTTAAAATGAAAATTCTTTTATAAAGCATGGGTTTTGATATCTGGACTGCTATAGAATCTCAATATAAAATTCCAGAAACTGAAAAAACAACTTGGGATGAACATACAAAGCCTGCTTACAATAATAATTGTAAAGATATGAATGCCTTGTACTGTGCTCTAGGAGATGAGGAGTTTAACAGAATTTCTGCTTGCAAAACTACTTTTGAAATTTGGGATACTTTGGGTGTTTCTCATAAGGGAACAACTAATCTTAAAGAAATGATATTAAATACTTATACTATTAAATATAATAATTTTAAAATGAATACTGATGAACCTATTTCTGATATGTATCTCAGGTTCAATGAGATAGTCAATACAATGAATTCACTCGTAAAGGTTGTTCCAGCAAAGGAACAAATTATGGGAATCTTGAGATTTTTACCAGACCGATGGAGAGGCACATCTGTTTCAATCATAGAGTCATGTGACATTGCTGCTCTACCTGTCAAATAACTCATTGGTAAGCTTATGATGTATGAAGAAGAACTCAAGGTGAATAAAGAGGAAGATGATGAACCTAAGAGAAAATCTGTGGCTTTCAAGACTACTGCTTCAAAGAGTAAGGACAAAGATAAAGCTCAAACACAAACTGACAGTTCAACCAGTGAAAATTCAGACTCTGATAGTGATGCTGAAATGGCTCAGATAGCCAGAAGGTTTAAGAAATTTTATAGGAAGAAGAAATTTTTCAGAAAATCAAATTACAAAGGAAATTATGACAATAAGGTACATTGGAATAAGGATTGGAAAAATCCAGATAAAAGTGATGAAGTTGTTTTCTATGAGTGCAAAAGGAAAGGACACATTAAAGTAGAATATCCAAAGTTAAAATTCAAGAAGAAATATGATTCTAAGGACAGTAAGTACAAGAAAGCAATGAAAGCAACGTGGAGTGATTCTGAAGACAGCACAAGTGAATCTGAAATGTTTAACTCTAAAATAAATTGTTCCAACATGTGTTTCATGACAAACACATCTGAGGTAACCTTAGACACTCCTGTTTTAAATTCTTATTATTCTGGAGATGATGCAGAATCTGATTCTGATTCTGAAAACATGACTAGTGAGGAATTATTTGAATACTATAATATGCTGGAAGAGACATGCAATGAACTTAAGGATAAATACAAATCATTAAAGAAACAGCATGCTCTCACTACTACTGTTAAAACCAAAGTTACCATTGAAAAAGAGAAAAATTATCAACTATTAAAGGAGAACACTGAACTGAAAATGTATAATGAGCAACTTAACAAGGACTTAAGGAAGTTCACAAATGGAAAAGATACACTAACTAAAATGCTAGGAAAGCAAGTTGCGCCAAAGTACACTACTGGAATAGGATACAAACCTGGACAGAGACGACTTACTAAGAATAGATTTATTCCTAAATCTAGACAGAATACTGCAAGTTCTAGTTCTGGACATTTATATGTTTCAACTAATTATTCACATAGTTATAAATCAAATAGAGTTTGTCTTTCAAAATCTTTTGATTCTGTAAATTATATGAGACCCATAAGAAAAATTTGGGTACCAAAAGCTTTGATTGCTAACCTTTCTGGACCCAAGAATATCTGGGTACCAAAATCATTTCCTATCTAAATATGTTTTGTAGGAAACCTGCTTGAAGAGTTCCCACAAGAAGACATGGTATTTGGACAGTGGATGTTCAAGACATATGTCTGGGGATTACTCATGCTTCAAGATTTTAATAAAGGTTGTTGGAGGTCATGTCACCTTTGGTGATAATTCAAAAGGGAAGATCATCAGCCTAGGCCAAATTGGTAACACTAATTCAGTTTTAATTTCTAAAGATTTATTTGTTGATGGACTTAAATATAATCTGTTAAGTATTTATCAATTATGTGATGATGGTTTTAATGTCAAATTTGAAAATGATTCTTGTAATATTTTTAATTCTAAAAATGTTTTAGTCTTTTCTGCACTAAGAAATGAAAATGTTTATGTTGTTGATTTAAATTCCTTAGCTAAGCAAAATGTTACCTATTTAAATTCTTTTCATAAAGAGTCCTGGTTATGGCATAGAAGATTAGGGCACTGCAATATACATTCACTTAGAAAACTAACTAGGAAGAACTTAGTTAGAGACCTTCCTAAACTCGAGTTTCCAAATGACAAAGTTTGTAATCCCTGTCAAAAGGGAAAGCAACATAAAGTTTCTTTTAAATAAAAGAAATAATTTTCAACTTCTCAACCTCTCGAGTTGGTTCACATAGATTTGTTTGGACCATATAGAGTTTCTAGTTTAAATGGGAAGCACTATTTCTATGTCCTAGTAGATGACTTTTCTCGATATACTTGTGTATACTTCTTAGCTCACAAAAGTGAAGCTTGTTCTTACTTTGTTAAATACTCCAAATCTGTAGAAAATCTTAGTGGACTTAAGATTAAAACTCTAAGAAGTGATCATGTTCGTGATCTTGAAAATCATGAATTTGAATCCTATTGATCACACAATGGTTATAGTCATAACTTTTCTGCTCCTAGGACACCTTAGCAGAATGGTGTAGTAGAAAGAAGAAATAGAACCCTGTAAGAAATTGCAAGGACTATGCTTAATGAATATGACCTGCCTATTTACTTTTGGGCTGAAGCTGTGAATACAGCTTGTTATATTATTAATAGAGTCTTAATTAGGCTTGTTCTTAAGAAGACCCCATATTATTTGTGGAACAATAGAAAACCTAAAGTTAGTTACTTTAGAGTCTTTGGCTGCAAAGTTTTTATTCTCAATACAAAAGATAATCTTGATAAGTTTGCTTCTAAGAGTGATGAAGGAATCTTTTTAGGATATTATTTAACCAGCAAAGCTTATAGAGTTTTCAACAAAAGAACCAAGTGTGTGGAAGAATCTGTTCACATCAAATTTGATGAAACTGATCCACCTGAGCCTAAAACCTCTCTTGAAAATATTGAAAAAGATTTATCTATTATGGACCTTAATGACAAATCTAAAGAACCTTCTATAAAGACAAATAGTTCTTGAATTATTCCAGAATATGCTACTAATGAACCCGAACCTAGAGAAGAACCTGAAATTTCTAGTCCTACCTTTACTAGATCAGCTAGAATTCTAAAGAATCATCCTTTAGATGCTGTTGTAGGAAATCTTGAGAGAGGGACACAGACTAGAGCTTCTCTTAGAAATCAGGTTGAACATCAAACTTTTTTGTCATAGCTTGAACCTAAAAACATTGATGATGCTATTAATGATGAATTTTGGGTAATTGTTATGCAAGAAGAACTCAATCAATTTGAAAGAAATAAAGTTTGGAATCTTGTTGAAAGACCAAAGGACACTTTCACAGTAGGCACTAAATGGGTGTTTAGAAATAAAGTAGATGAATCTAGAAACATAGTTAGAAATAAAGCTAGGCTAGTTGCATAAGGATATAGTCAAGAAGAAGGTATTGAATATGAGGAGAATTTTTCTCTAGTAGCCAGATTAGAATCTATTAGGATTTTACTTGCTTATGCTACACATCTAAATTTCAAATTATATCAAATGGATGTCAAGAGTGCATTCTTGAATGGATATATTTATGAGGATGTTTTTGTTGAACAACCACCTGGATTTTCAAACCCTCATTTTCTAAATCATGTTTTCAAATTATCAAAAGCTTTATATGGTTTAAATCAAGCTTTAAGAGCTTGGTATGATAGATTAAGTACTTTTTTAATTTCTAAAGGTTTTACAAAAGGAGTAGTTAATCCTACTCTGTTTATAAAACGAATTTCTAAAGATGTTTTAGTTGTACAAATTTATTTAGATGATATTATTTTTGGATCTTCAAAAACTAAATTATGTACTGATTTTTCTAAAATGATGCAAAATGAATTTGAAATGTGTTTAATGGGTGAACTTAAATTCTTTCTTGGATTTCAAATCTTTCAAAATGATGATGGAATTATTTTAACTCAAAGTAAATATACTAGAGATCTTTTAAAACATTTTGGATTGGATAGAACAAAAAGTAGTGACACTCCCATGAGTACCACCTGTAAGATGGATCTTGATGAAGATAGTAAATTTGTTGATCAAACCACTTATAGAGGAATGATTGGAAGTCTACTCTACCTGACTGCTAGTCGTCCGGATATTATGTTTAGTGTGTGTATGTGTGATCATTTTCAATTAAACCCTAAGGGTCACATTTAAATGCTGTAAAAAGAATTTTCAAATACCTCAAGCATACTCCCAATTTAGGACTGTTCTATCCCAAAGAACAATCATTTGAATTAGTTAGTTATTCTGATGCTGATTTTGCTGGATGTAAGTTAGATAGAAAAAGCACCTCTGGAACATGTCACCTTTTAGGCAAGTCACTAGTATCATGGTGTAGTAAGAAACAAAATTTTGTTGCATTATCTACTGCAGAAGCTGAATACATAGCTACTGGCAGTTGTTGTGCACAAATTTTGTGGATGAAACACACATTACTATACTATGAATATCAATCCAGACATGTCCCAATAAATTGTGACAACACAAGTGCTATTAACATTTCGAAGAATTCTGTTTCTCATTCTAGGACAAAACATATTGATGTAAGACATCACTTTTTGAGGGATCATTATCAAAAAGGTTATATCACTTTGGAATTCATTGGTACTGAATATCAACTTGCTGAAATATTCACTAAACCATTAAATTCTGAAAGATTAGACTACATCATACATGATCTTGGTATGATTAATCATAAGTAAATATCTTACTGGTCTTAATGTTTGATACTTTACTGTATTTTACCCTAAGGTTTCATACTCACTGTGTTACAGTTACTGTTTTATGCTCACGGTCCGTCTACTCATTGTCTCACCATGACTACACAGAATGCTCACTGTCTCACCGTGACGATTACCAACTGTCTCACCGTGATGACTAGTTTTCATCACACTGTAATGCCTACTCATAGTCTCACCGTGAAGATTTGTTTTTTCTTATTTTTTTTAACCTGTATCGCGCTAATTTTTAGTTCACCGCTATTTGATTTCTCGTGTTTTTGTTTTTATGACGTTTGAAATTCCCAAATGATAAAACTTAAGGGTTTCATTCGATTCCTTACCCGAACTCTCTCTTGAACCTTCTCTTCCCTCTCGCCCGAACCTTCAGTGGATGCCAAGGATGAAGCGTCCATCTTCACCTTCGTCTGAGAAGCGCCGCTCTAAGAAACAGAAGAGGATACTGAGGATAGCTCCCGAAGGACCTCTAAACCCAAACCTGGTAAGCCGTACTGTTGTAACTGAAAAAGAAGTTTTACCTGAATGGTTGTTGTCTAGAAAATCTTTATTTTTGAAAGTTTTAAGAGAACAAGGATGGCTTGAATGGTTATCTAGATAGAATAGACCGATTTACCCGAGGCTGGTATCCCAATTCTACAAATATGTGAAGTTTTCCTTTGAGTTTGGAGAAAACTTTATGATGAAAAGCTGGATAAATGGTCAGAAGTGCTCTTTATCTTCGAGGTTGTGGGCTGTATGCTTAGGGATTCCACATGAAGGAGTTTATGAAGATTACCAGAGAGAACCTCCTCCAACAACTGACATCTTTGACCTGGAGAATGCTTTGGAAATCCTGAATGGAAATGGCACTAAGCGAAGGGCCATAGCTGCTGAATTAGATGGGGAGACTAGACTTCTGTTCAAATTTGTTCAAAATTTGATTAGCCCGAGAAAAGGTGATTTTACTGTGATGAAGTATCAGGATGTGTTTCTGATTCACCTGTTGAAGAATGTCCATAAGATCAATCTTTGTAAGTATGTTATCAACCATATCTGTGAGCTAATCAAAGTCACTTCCAAATCCACCTCCTTTTTTTACTCAAGGATGATTTCAGCTATGTTAGTTGCCAAAGGGATGGTTGGACCAAATGAAGAAAAATTAGAGGAATTTGATTTCTGCCTATCCATGCCTATCATCAGAAGGATGAAGATTAGCTGGAACCCCTGGAAGAAGTAGTGGGTTGAGGATAATGATCAACTCTATAAAAAGTTTAATCCTGTTGACTATCCAAGAAGGCCTAAGAATCTATCTGATCTTGGTTTGGAACCAGATGAAGTGGATGAGTTTTCAGAAGAAGAAGAAGAATAAGAGGAAGTAACAGCTGAAGTATCTCCTAGAGAAGAGGTTGAAATACCACAAATGGAAACAGCTCCTGTTGAAAAAGAAAGGATTGTTGTCCCTACTGTTATCCCTGCTGAAATGCCTCAAGGAGAGGAAGTTGTTGTTAGTTTGAGAGAAGAGGAAGCTCCTACTTCTAGTGCGGATGTCAATCCAGAAGCTCATCCTAATGCTGCATGAAAATTGGTTTTTCCTGATTCAGAACAGCAAGAATCCTTAGAGGCAGATCCTATTGAAGAGCATCTTTCTGTTGAGAAAGAAGCAAGTCTGGAAGCTCAACTAGTGGAACAATCGGCTCTTGAGATTATTCCCTCTACTGAAGAGAGGATGGAAATTGCCTTTCAGCTGGCAAGGCAAGAGTTTGCTGAAGAGATTAGAGATGATCCTGTGGATCTTGACCATTTTCCTGAGCCTCAAGAATTTGAAAGGGAAGCACAATTTGAGGGGGAGGAACCTCAAAACCTTGAGATTATAGAAGCTGGATCTGATGAAGCTTCTCAACCATATGTCTCATACTCTGTGTACACCCGATATGTTTTCCCAAGATTTTATGATGTGAATGAGTCAGAGAAAGTGTCTAAAACTGGAATGGATCTTTCTTCTCTGTTTCAACTAAAGTCTGTAGCTCATCCAGAACCAGAACCAGAGCCCCAACCTCAATCTGAATCAGAATCTAAGTCTGAAGATGACTCTGAACCTCAGCCAGAATTTGAACCACTACCTTTACCTGGACCCTTACCCAAGCATCACTCCTTTGTGACTAAAGATGATCTGAATGTTTTTGGAGAGACTTTTTTAGCTGGAGTTGAGAAAATTGTCTCCACTCAACCTTGTCCAGTGACTCAGTTAAGTCAAGAAGATGCTTCAATTATCTTGGAAAATATTATATTGCATATTCAACCAAGGATGATCTGAGAAATTCAAGAAGTTAGATTTGAGAATAAGCTGCTGAGTGCTGATGTTGAAAATCTGAAAAATATGATAGAAAACTTGCAGAATGAGTTATCTTTGAGATCATAGCCTGCTCCTGTATCTGCCCCTACACCTATTGCTGCTTCTCCTGAGCCATCTGATTCCCTCCTTGCTAGGGAAATTGTGTCTCAAGTTCATCCATATCTACTTTCTTTTGATGAAATGATGGGAAAAAAGACACACCAAGTGCTGGAACACATGAGGGAGCTTGTAGAAAATCTGAATAAGCTTACAGATGAATACACTGGATGCCTGCAAAAAGTTTTGAAATAGCTCAAAGTTCTAACCAAAGCTGTCAAGGCTTCACCTACATCTGGTCAGACCTTCACATCTTCTTTATATGATTCTCTGCTGAGATCCATAATCAAGGAAGAACTTCAGAGTGCCTTCAGTGGCTTGGATCTGTCTTCTTTGACAGAAGTGGTTAAGAATAGTGATAAAGCATTGGACTTGGTTAGGATTCATTCTAAGATAGCCAATTATGCTCAACAAGAGATCAACAAGAAAATAGATTTTTATCTCTCAAGGATTTTCTATAAAAGTGATATGATAGATCACTTTAGATATCTTGTGGAAAATTTTGAGAATCCCTCTGGTGACTCAAGCTTTTAAAACTCAAGTTCAGAAACTTATAGAGTTCACCAGATTGTTGGACAGATTTAAGGAGAATAAGGATGATTTTGAAAAGGCTATGCAATATGGTGGTGAAATCATTACTAATTTCATTAATCTTTTGAAGTTGTATCTTCGTGTGCAGAGTACTGTTATAGTTGCTCTAGCTACTACACCCCTTAAACCTGGTCTACCTACCTTAGCCTCAACTACCATGACAGTTATCCAAGCTCTTTCTCAGATCTGGCCAGTCATTCTTGATCAACCACTGCCTAGATCTTCTATTACTCCCACTTTGGATCTATCTATTTTTTAAGGTCTACCCTTACCCTCTTTGTCTATCGCATATATGCCTTCTTCTACTTCATCACCAGCTCATGCTGCTGATAAAGGCAAGGAAAAGATGGATCCCTGAAGAGTCCAGGGACTGTTTTCTTTTTAATGGGATGTCATTTCTTGTTTACTATTTGTACTTCTCCTGTATGTTCTATTCTAAACCCTTTTTTAATGCAAAATGCAGTGTTTCATTTCATTTTCTCTACTTTTTGATAATCCCAAAAGGTGGAGAAAACTTCAAGTATAAAAGAAGTAGAAAACTACAAGTGTCAGTACTATAATGATTTTTGTTATTCTAATATGCTAGTTTCTTTAATATTATATTTCATTTATATTTTGACCATACATGATTTGTGATCATAAAAAAGGGGGAGATTGTTGGAATCCTCATTTTTTAATCATGTTTTAATGATCACAAATCCTATTACTGTTAATTAATCCAAATCTTCATTGCACATCTTGCTGATGCTCTTCAATCTCAATAATAACTACACATCATGTTATGGATGTTAATTACAAGTCTTATGCATGATCACAAATCTCACATATATTATCAAGCCTTAATGTTTATGATTCAAGTTCTCTTACTCTCTAATGATTAATCTTAATCCATATTCTTCATATTACTGTCTAAGTCCAAATATAGATATTTTTCTAAGTATGGACTCACCGTGAAGGACTCGCTGTGACGGACTCACCGTGACCCAGACACCGTGACGGACTCACCGTGACCCAGACACCATGAAGGACTCACCGTGACCCAGACACTGTGAAGGACTCACTGTGACCCAGACACCATGAGCTACACACCGTGACATGGACATACCGTGAAGCTCATACCGTGAAGCTCATACCATGAAGCTCATACCGTGAACCCGATACCGTGAAGAAGACACCGTTTACATAATCACTATGACACCATTTCTTAACTTTTTGTCAATATTATTTAAATAATTCTAACGGTCATATTTGATGTTTTTAATGCAATTAATGTTATTTAATGATAGTTGTTGGCATGTCAGGAAACCGTATCTCGTGCCTATGAAAAGGGAATCATTCCTACTGCCAAAATTTGAGGAATATAAGAAAGATTGAGATGCAGTACACGTAAAAAAGCATGAAAGAAGAGGTGAAGCGAGAAAAGTGTGACGATACAACAAGAAGAACTTACATACACCCGAGAGCACTGTGCTGAACAAGAAGAACAATCCCGAGCAAGAAAGAGATTGCAAGACTTTCAAAGAACTCTCATGATTGCAATCCAATACTACTGAAGAACACACGACGAATCAAGAGATCGTTCTCACTCCTGTAGAAGACAAGCTAAACTACGACACTCTGTTTTTCAACAGAAAAACCAGAGAAGGACTCAGAAGCATTCCAACTGAATCCAACGAGTCCAGAACTGCATTGATAATCACTAAAGTTTTTTAAACTCTTATCTTTCTCTCTAAGTGATTTATTTATTAACTTTCGAGCAGTGTGGTGTACTCTGTATATCTTATACACACACTTTCTCCTGTACTGAACTAGAGGATATCAAATCCTCACTCCAAAACTCTTAACTCTTGTTTACCCACGTCAACTGTGGTAGAGGTCCTTGTGTGGCCTGGTCTTTGTTTTGTTTCCCACGAAGAACAGTGGTAGAGGTCCCTGCGTGGCCTGGATAGTTTTGTAAACTTTTGTTAACCCTGATCCAGGGTGTGGATCAAATTTATATAAATTTGAGAGGACTAAGTCTCATCTTGAGACTGAACCTCTTGTTATATCTGTTGTGCCTCTTTAGTTTAAGTTCAAAGTATACTACATATATCTTATTTATTCTGCTGCTCTTACTTTGAAATACAAAACTATTTTAAAGCTACTTTAATAGTCAAATTTTCAAGTGTTTACACTTATTGTAAATCAGTAGGTTAGTTTCAAAAGTTAGTTTGATATTGTGGTTAAATTAACTGAGACCAAATCAATCTTTGAGAAGCTAAGTGAACATTTACAATCTATATAAATTCACTACAGTTTAACTTGTTTTAAAAATTTGGGGATTTTAAATAGACAATATTTTAACAGAAATTTTAATTGGAACTCAATTCACCCACTATTGAGTATTCACTCCGACCAACATCTCCCAATTATCTCTTTATAATTAGATCCCTTTTATCATATCACACTTGACACCATTCTTCAAATCCTATGGAAAAGAAACAAAAGAAAAGGGTGATATCAGATGATCAGTAAAGGTAAACATGGAAGATATCAATTTATTATCTTATGAAAGCCTAGGATAATAAATATGGGTATGTGATCATGATCAAAACATACAAAGTTCATAACCAACCTATCATGGATCATAAAAATGGGTTATAGCATAAAACATTAACATAAACCATAAAAAATGAAACTTCATAATAAATCATTATTGATCCATATGTTCAAGTCATAATTGTATGTGGAATAATTATAAGTATAGAAAAAAATTCATGTTTCAAGGATAACTACCAAGACTCTCAGTTCAGGCCTTATAACCTTTTTCCCTTAACTGATCAAGCGCATTGACTTGTTTCCCATCAATATCAAGCACATCGGCTTGTTTCCCTTAACTATATCATGAGATATAATTTACTACACAATGAATTGGAGGGAGATATAGGTCACCTTATCACTTAATAAAAACTATACATATGTGTGTCATGGGACCATAAATCATTCATCACATCAAAACCCATGTAAATAAATGAGTTTCATAAACACTTCATCATAACCTATCTCATGGAAAAGAAATAGGTTTCATAAATATCATTCCATAATTAACATAAACCATTCATATAAATAATAAGAATGGTATCTTTGGTTTATATCCCTATTAAATCATAAGTGACATAATATAATTTTTTCTTATATGGAAAATTATTTTTGAAATATTACTTGAAATAATTCTTCAGAAAAATATCGTTTCCTTTATGAAACCTTTTCTTAAAGATCCACGCAATTTTGAAGGAAAATATTTTCTTTGAAAATAACCTTATAATATTTTAAGAGAAGATTCAATGAATCAATAAATCATGGTGGTGGATAAATCTATTCAAGATGTATAATTTAAAAAACATTATTTTCTTACTTTTTTTGGAAAAGACACAAAGTAACTCATATGGAAAATGAAAAAAAAAGAATCATTTCAAACCATTTAGTAAAAGGTAAAAAATGGGTAAACGTTAATTTAAACATTCATATAATAATAGAAAACCCTTTTTGAAAACACTTTTTATAAACATGGATGTATAATATAAATATTCCCCAATAGATATTTAAAATGAAATAATCCCAAATGTTAATGAGGTTGTGAAATAAACCCTTACCACTTTATAATTAGTAGAATCGAATTCCCCATAAAAGAAAGAAATTAATATGGATATGAAAATACCATAATATTAAAAATAATAATAAGAAAATGCATTCATGGGCATTATATACACCACGTAAAAAAATAAGTAGTGTATAAGGCATGTGTCCCACAGAAATAAAAGTGAGACATAAATCCCTTACCTCAAGTCTCGTCTTTCTTTGTTTATGTTAAAATATCTTGTATAATAAATAATGACTTATTATAAATTTATTCTTTAACCATATGTCAATAATATCATGAATTATGTTTTTATAACATCTTATCACTCATTTATTAACAATTAAAATCATTGTTCTATGTGGTATATGCTTCATTTTCCAAGCATGTTTCAGTTCAACAGTCTCGGTCCTTGTACTTTGATCATTATACCATCATTTAAAAAATCATTATTATGTTATATATATCATATATAATAATAAAATTCATCCTCATTACCACCCATGTGAAATATATATTAAAAATCAATCACATCACATCGTGGAGATGGTAATCCATATGTACACACGAGTGATGTTATCATTTCCCAACATATTAGGTGGTAAAAATGTAGATATGATATTATAATTACAGAATTATAATTATGTCATAAATTTTATATATAAAAATTAAAAAATCATAATTCTTACTCATAAAATATGCTGATGAAAAATGAATTGTATCACTATGTGGAGATGGTAATTTGTATGTACGCACGAGCAATACTTTCAGTTCTTGTTTGATGGGAAAGGGGATTTATAATGATGTGTTCATAATCATAATAAAATTACAGAATATTTAATTTTATTATTTTATTATTTTATTATATATTTATCATATATTAATAGGAGTTGTAGAATAGTAGAAAAGGAGAGTGATCGGTTAGAGCGATTACATATTCTTCGAAATGACTTATTTAGATATCTTATAAAGGACTCTAAAGTTGGTAATTTGGGAAGACCATCACCTCTAAAACATGAATAGGGAAGTGGAGATGAAAATTTTGAAGATTATAGTAAATATATAAGACTAAATATGGTGAGATGTGATGAGGGAAGATGTTTCCTTTTATAATGAAGGTGAGGGGCACTTTTCGAATTTCTCAAAAGATTAAATTACAGTAAATTAAATTCACTCCAAATACCTCAAAATGTAAAGTTATTCAAATATAATGTGGTATAAGGTTTAAATAATATCAAAAAATATATTTTATACATTTTTTGTTATAATTTTAGACCTTCTATTTTTTTATTAACCCTTAGTTAACCTATTTTAATTTTAACTACATTAACAACATTTTCAATATTAAAAGGTGAATATTTTTATTCATAAGTTGTAAATTAAACCATAAATGGTAAAATTATGATATTATAGACCATAATTTATCCCATTTGTCCTTACTTATAATGTTTATAATTTTTAACTAATTTAATAAAATTTCATTTTCATAAAATATCATTAGTGTCAATTTTAACACAATTCATTACATTGACTGTAAGAAAATAAAGACAACAAGATAACTTGAAACCAATTCATTTAACACATTCCTAATATGTCATATTCACCTATAATTTTTTTTGATAATCTTAAGTAATTAAAATTATATTTTTTTAATATTTTCAATATCACTTAATTGAGATTTTCATTAATTTAATAATTAATACATCATCATTGTGTAATTATTTATGATAAATATTTATTCACTAAAATTTAAAAAAAACCATTATATTGATAAAAAAATTATATTTCGTAAGAATATAAATATTCAAACACATATTCTATTTAACCCCATATTAAAAATATTATACTTATTAAAAGTAAGAGTGAAATTTTTTCACTCTCTTTGATTTTAATAATATCTCGTAAATTTTCATGGAAAATTATCCATTAAATTATTTAATTTAGAACCTTATTAGTTAAGGGTTTAATTAAATTAATACAATAAAATTTGGGAAAGTGTTAGGGTATTTTTAAAATATTTATAATATTATTTTTACCCTTAACTATGGTAAAAAAATTAATAAAGTTATTGTTTGTATTGTCCAAAAATAAAAGGGAAACGATTAATAAATTTGGACCTTATGATTCCAAATATAGAATCCATTTTTTAAAATTAAAAACACAAAATTTTCTAAAATTAATTTAAAATTAATCTCATTGATGGATCAAGGAAATATGTTTTTAAAGTGAAAATGTTCAAAAGATTGAAATGTGTTTATATCCAAATTCAATGTGAAATTGATTCCAATGACCTAAATTGGATTAATTTATAAAAAATTAATTGAATTATGCTTTAAAATCAGTCAAAAATATAATTTAACAGAATAAATTATGTCGATAAAAAAGTTTTTTTAATTAAAATTCAGTATCTTTCATTATTCATCAAAACATGAAACTTAACAGAAAAATGATAAAAATTAAACCAAAGTAAATTCTGATGTCCCTCTTTAAAAGAAGATGGTAATTTTTTCAAATAAAATTCATAAAATACTAAACATTTGGTTTTAAAATAACTGCACCATCAAAATGTGGAAAAACTAATTTTAGAAAAAAATACACTTTAAAGCATAAAAATAGATCTATTTTGTCTAGAAAACATATAGGATGAATGTTATACATTATATTGAATATTATATATATATATATATATCACTAATATAATCTAACAATAGTGGTATGTTAATTTATTGGTATAAAACAAACTTATGCAATGTTAAATAGTTTTTTTGTGAAAAATGTTTCCTTTTATATTCAAAAATGGTTATTATTTTCATTTATAATTAATTGGTCACAAAAGAATTAATTAATTATATATATGTGTGTGTGTTTGTGTATGTGTAAACCATATTTTAATAATTTAGTTAATCATGTTTTAACCCGTCATTCTAATGGTTAGGTTATAATTGTGCTTTTAAATAATTACAATAACAAAGTGATTTTTCTTAGAAACTTAGTGTTTCATTTAGCACAGGATAAGTTGGGTTTGTGTGTAGAACAATCTTAACTTGGTGTATCATATAACACAAGATAACAATGAAATTTAATTTATTCAAAAAAACATAAAAGCTTAGGGTGTTACATTCTACCCCCCATAAAATGAAGATTGTCCTCAAAATTTGTCATTTTGATACAAATAGATGAGGATACATATGCCTCATCACATCATCAGGTTCTCATGTAGCTTCCTTAAATTGGTGGTTTCACCATAAAAATTTAACCAAATGGGTGGCCTTGTTTCGTAAAACTTTATCTATATGATACAAAATCTCTACCAGTTGTTCCTCATAAGAAATATCATGTTCCAACAGTACTACATCTAAATTTAGTACATGTGACGAATCAAGTATATACTTCCTCATGAGAGATATATGGAACACATCATGATCATGAGAGAGATTCAGTGGAAGAGAAAATCAATAATCTACCATCATGATATGATCAATAATTTCAAAAGTACTAATATACCTAGGGATTATCATTCCCTTCTTTACAAATTAGATTACTCTCTTCTAGGTAGATATTTATAGAAATACCTTTCCACCAACTTTAAACTCTAGATATTTTTAATGATTGTCAGCATAACTTTTTTATTGACTCTAACCTTCTCTTATGTGTTGTTGAATAGATATGACCTTTTCTACCATTTCCTTAGCTATATCAGGTCCCAATTGCTTTCCTTCCCCAACAGAATTCTAGCACGTTGGAGTTCTAAAATTCTTACCATAGAGGGATTTATAAGGATTCATCTAAATGATGGAGTGAAAACTATTATTATAAGAAAATTATACCAAAGAAATGTGTTGAACCCAACTGCCTTTTAAATTCATAGAACAAGATCTCCTCATATCTTCTAGAGTTTTAAATGTCCTATTAGATTGACCATCTATATGAGGATGATAAGCAGTGATAAATCATAGCTCTGTATCCAGATCCTGCTGAAGACTTTGCCAAACCTTTGAGGTAAACCTCGGATACCAATCAGATATAATGTAAAGTGGTACTCTAATAAATCTTACCACTTACTTGATATATATTCTATAAAGATAATAAATAGATAAGTATTCTCTAATAGAAATAAAGAGCATGTACTTTGAAAGGAAATTGACTATAACCCATATATCATTATGGACTTTAGATGTCTTGGGAAGTTCGATCACAAAATCAATGGTGATGTTTTCCCATTTTCATTTAGGTATGGTTAATAGTTGTAACATACCATTATTTATGTCTCTCATATTTAACTTACTGATTAACCAAGCAATAAAAAACATACTCTGCAATATCTATCTTCATTCCATCCCTCCAAAAATATTATTTCAGGTTTCTATACATCTTTGTACTTCTAGGATGAATAAATAATTCTAAACTATGAGCCTCCTCCAGTAGTTCCTTCTTCAAATCTGGTACAGGAGGAACACAAACATGGTTACTGAAACTTATTACTATATCACAATCATGGTTGAAATCATGAGCATTTTTCACCTTATTTTACAGCTCCACATCTTCCTTATGTTCCTCCATAATCTTTACTTGAATATATGTTTGAACATTCATATGGGATAGATAAGATTTATCCCCATACTTTATGGTTTCTAGATCAATCTTTTTCAAATTTATAAATATTAAGTCTTTTGTGATCCTCATCATAGATAAGCTAGCATGGTCCTTTCAACTCAAAGCATGTGCCACCTTGTTCACTTTTATAAGGTGGTAATCTATTGAGAAATAATAATATTTAATTAGTTCTAACCATATTTGTTGGTGCATATTCAATTCCTTCTATGTGAATATATACTTCATGATTTTTTTATTAGTATATATATCACAATTTTCTCCATAAATATAATTCCTCTATATCTTTAATAAAAATATTTCCATAGATAAATCAAAATCATTATTTGGGTAATTTTGACCATGAAACATCAGTTTTCGTGAGTCATAATCATTAACCATGTAATTTTGAATAATAATCATACATCTCAATACCTTCTTGGATGCTGCAAATCAATTTTCATTTCATAAATCCGGTTTAAGGGTGCTCAGTGCCCCACATCCAACGCAAAACAAATTAAAGCAAACAGAAACAACAAAAGAGGAAAACAAAGAGCCACATATCATAGTACCCATAGTCATCCCCACATCCCAAGAAGGATTCTTCTTCCCCAGTAGCCGATTCCCACTCCGGATATCTCCGAAAACATGCACTTTGTACTCGATTCCTAAGATGATCAAGAACATGCATATCTGGGGATGCCTTCTTAACTCCTCTCCCCTTCTTGACCACAAGAACCACTCCACCATTCCATTTAGAGGCAGACCTAGTTTGCATCGGCTGCGGAAGATAGGAATAATCCTTCCTTGGCCTCCTTCCCAACGTTGCAGATAACGATTTTCTGCCAGCAAACATATTCTGAGTTCCACTTTGAATGATTTCACTGAATGAATGATTGAAAGAAGGACTCAAGTTTTCCTTTCCTCCCTCAAACATCCCCCTTACTTCCCCGACCTTCTCCCTTAAAGGAGACCCAGTGCCCTCCGAATTATGCCTCGGCCCCTGATCAGTAGAGATATCATCTGACAAGCGTGACCCCCTGTCCTCCAGAGGGGAGACTTCCCCAGCCATAGAATCTGGATCCATCCCCTTACCCTTAGATAGAGTACCCTCCAAGGCATTACCGCCACCAAGGACTTTCTTCACTTGATCGGATTGAACCAAAGGAACAAAGACATTCTTATTGCTTCCATCTCCCAGCCTCTGGTCAGTACCTTCCAACAAGAGGTGAGGCCTTACAACATTATTTGTGTCTTCCCCATAGCCTGAAACAGGATCCTGCTCCATGCAAACAACCTGCAGATCTCCCAAGGCCTCTGCCTCCCCATCACCTCCTGCACAGTCCTCCTCCTCCCGACCCTCAATTAACCGATCCTCAACAAGCCCTTAAAACCTATTACTTATGGGTACAAAAGGTCTGGCTAGAGAATCAAGATGATTAGAAGCCTTAGCCCTGTCCCTGTTAGACACCTCCACAAAGTTATTTCCTTGAACATCTCCCACCTGTTCTGATTCCAATGCAACAGCAGGCCCAGCATTCTTCTCCTTCTCCTGAGACCTCCTAGTTCAAGAATATCTAGCAATTACTCCATCATCAAAAGAGACCTTCCGAGGTCCAGGTGCAGAGGCCTCCCCAGCTGATGTAGCCAGCTGAGAGCCTCTCCCTCCAACAGCAGTTCCCCCATAAGTCTAAGCCAAACCCCCCCCCCCCCCTTCACACACTTGTCCAGTGCCTTTCTCTCTGAACCCTCCACAGTGATCATAATGGTATCCTTCCCACTACTACGAACCATCCTCGATTGGGAACAAGATCTGCCTTGACAGGACTCATCTGGGTGACCCAACCACTTGCAAGAACCACAGAAATCAGTCCAGTTCTCATACACAACCCTATTTTTGGAACGGTACTCCTTGCCAACTGTGATCCAAATGAAATCAAAGGGAATGCGGGATGCATCCATTTCGACACACACCAGAGGATTTACTAGATGGAAAACAGCCTCGGTACGGCTATCAGAACAAAGATATCTACCAACCATATTACCCAACATGAGAATAATCGACGGATTTTGAAACGATAAGGGGAGTTTAGGGAAGCTTACCCAAACCGCTATGGAAGGAGGATCACTATTCATATGAAGATCGAACGACCACCGCAGGAGCATGAAGTTAGATCAATTGAAGTTGCGTGGATCCCTTGCCCAAGCTTGAATAAAATCTGCCTCCGATTCAAACCTAATCAAGAATTGCTTACTGTCCAGCAACCCCACCACCGCTCGTTCCTGAAGATCCCAAGCACCGAAGACAAATCAGTCGAAATCGCCAACTGAAGGCCTTCTATTCTTGAACCGCGCCACCAAGGTAAGATTCAGAAAATTCAAGGATTCCGTAAACTCAGATAACGAAAGGGGAAGATTTGGTAGACCATCAACTATATCTGGAACTTTAAATTTAATAGAAATTTTTGTAAATGGGGGAAGGAACTCCGGGTTGGAGAAAGGCTTGAAGGATCTCTCTCTCCCATGAGACGACGATTCCCCCTCCCCCACCAAGGAAGGAGGGTTTGGCGCAAGATCTGCCATCGTCACCAGCAGGGAAGGAGCATCTGAAGGTCGAGGGTTTTCTCCAACATCTTGAGAGGCATCTTTTGTTGTGTGTGATGTCTTGGATGCATCACTATAAATTAAACACCCTTCTCCACTGCAGGGTAATGTAAGAATAGGGGAATTAACAAATATTCTCTTTTGTTCCTTAAAATTTTATTCACATTCATTCATCCAAAGGAACTTGGAACTATTGCAAGTTAAATTGGTGATTGTATTGGACAATCGACAGAATTTCTCCACAAAGAACTAATACTATCATGATAAACCAAAGAAACTATAGATATTCAATTACTATGGTTGGTCTAGTCCATTTTTCAATAAAATTTTTCTTTGAAATATCTATTAATATACCCTCACTTGAGATTATATGTACCAATAATGAAACATTATAAATCCAAAATTCAATCTTGGTAAATATTTTATAAATCTTATCCATTCTTAGGATCTTCATCACAATTATCAAGTTATCTTCATGTTCTTCCATGATATTTGAATATATAAGAATATTGTCTATAAATACTACCAAAAAAGTGATCAAGATAGTCTCTAAATACTCTATTTTTCAATTCCATGAAGATAGAATGTGAATTAGTAAGACTAAAAAGAATCACTATAAGTTCATAGTGTTCATACCTTGTTCGGAATGCTATCTTGGGTATATCTTCCTTCTTTACACTCAATTTATAATATCCAAAATGAAGGTCGATTTTAGAAAAGTATTGATATGCGTGTAGTTGATCAAATAAGTCATTGATATAGGGAAGATGATACTTGTTCTTGATTGTAATTTTGTTAAGCTCTAGATAATCAATCCAAAGATGCATTGACCCATATTCATTCTTAACAAATAGAACAGATGTACCCCAAGGTGATGCACTGAGGTTTAAGAATCCAATATCAATATTCTCATAGAGTTTATTCTTTAATTAATTTAACTCAATTGGGTGCATTCTATAATGAGTCTTAAAAATAGGCATAGCACTAGGTATGAGTTATATTGAAAACTCAACTTTATGATTTTATGGAATACCTGGGAACATTCTGGAAAAACATCAAAAAACTCCCATAGAGTATTCTCATCCTTAATGTTGAGTTTCTCACCAATTGTCTAAGATAGATAACCTTAATGTATAGTAAATATGACCCAAAATATGGAAGAAATTTCTATTGAAATTTCATATTAATCCTTTCATCGATAAATGATTATAGGATCATTCCGAATTTAGAATGTGACTTATCTTCCATATCAATTAGTATGATCTCCATATAGATAAAGTCAATCCATGATAAGAATCACATCAAATTTAACTATAGGGAGAATCATGATATTCATAGGAAACACTTTCCCACAAACATAAATTGGAGAATAACTATAACCATGAGATGTAACCATTGTTCCATTAGAATTCTTCACAAGTAACTCAACATCAAATTATTGAGATGATAATGTAATACCCTTAACAATTTATTTAGAAATAAAAGAGTGGGTGGATCTAGAATCAAATAAGACATTAGATATTTTAGAGTGTATGATAAGTTTACCTTTCACCGCATCTTTCTCATAACCCACTTTGGTAGTCATGATCATAAGATATTTCCCTTTATCTTTAGTCTTCAGAGTTTTCTATCATTGATCATTAAAAAACTTCATATTCATGCACTGATTATTATAATATCCCTAATCCTTGAATTTATATCATTGGATCATGGGTGGTGCATCAGTTGTTCTATTATTTTCCTTCATTTCATTAATCAGACTACCCATTTCCTTTCAACATCCATGGGATTTATGACACACCTTTCCACAATTAAATTACCTTCCTGTTCCATTTAAACACTTCCCTTTATGTTTCTACCTGCATTTATGGCATGTATATGGATTGAAGTTCCTTCCACCTTGTTATTTATTCTAGTTTTCATTATAATTGATTATTTTATTCTTATAAAAAACATGGGAATTGCGGTTATCTCCAATTTCCATTTCCAAAATAAGAGAACATCAAAAAATTTCTTCAAATCTACTTAAGTCTATTATGGCTAACACCCTTTGGATAATTGGTTTTAATATAATGAACAATCGATCAATTTTACTCTTAGGTTGGATAATAATACTAGAAGCAAACCTCAAAATTCTTATAAAATGTTCCTCATAGGTACCAACAGATTAATTATCCTTTTTTATTATCTCAAGGAACTCTTTTTATATCTTTGTACCAAGAATATAGGGAAATTAATTATTGAAAAATATTTTCTTGAACTTATCCCATTACATGTCAATTTCTTCCTCTTGCCTCATATTCTTAAAAATATCCCACAATTGATCTTCTTATCCTTCCATGTGATAAATAAGTAGGACAAATTTTTAATGTCCCAATCATTGAAGAACAGAAAATATTTTCTCAATGGTGTTGATTCATCTCTCAGCCACTAATGAGTTAGAAGATCCACTAAAAGAAGGTCGTTGTTTCCTCCTGAAATATTCAGTAGTATATTGTTCCCTTCTTTGATCATTTGGAAAATGGTATGATTCATAGCCTAATAATTTTGTGTTATCATGGTAGCAAGGTTCTATATTACAGATACAATAACATTTCGTTGCTTGGTTTGAAAATCATTGAATTTTCCATCACATTTGGCATTAGAATTATTCCTTTGGCTTCCATCCATATACTAAAACCAAAAATCATATTATGAGAAATAACAACCATATTGATGAATAATGAAAATCATTTAGAAAGTGTCTTAAATAAAAATATCATCTATGAAACATTAGGTTTTAACCTAGGTCATTCAAAATAATTACTGAAAATATACGATTTTATTTTATAAATAGACTTTCCCTTAGGTTTCTTACTAATTTTCTCTCATTCTATATTACAAAGTTTAACTAAACCTTTCCTCTGATACTAACTATAATTACCCAAGATTTTCATACATAGATATTACATATTTTTAGATGAATATTCATATCATTATAAAAATGCATGCCTAAGGATCATAAATATCTAGTTACTTTATAAACTCTAAAACATAGACAACTAGTTCATAAACTGTAAACATTTTCTCCCACTTATTTCTTCAAAATTATATCCCTTTCAGCATATCACGCTTAACACCTTTCTTCATATCCTATGGAAAGGAAACATAAGAAAAGGGTGATCTCGGATGTTCAGTAAAGGTAAAATTGGAAGTTATCAATTTGTTATATTATAAAAGAATAATATAATAAATATATGTATGTGATCATGAGAATAACATAAAAATTTCATACCTAGCCTTTCATTGATCATAAATGTGACTTATTTCATAAAACAATAACATGAACCATAAAATGAAACATCATCATAACTCATTCTTGAACAATAATTTCATGTCATAAATGTGTGCGGCATCATTATAAGTAAAGAAAAAAATCATGTGTAGAGGGTAAATACCAAGACTCTTAGATCAGGTCACACCACATGTTTCCCTTAATGAATCAAGCATATTGTCTTGTTTCCCATCACAAGTCAATCACATTGGATTGTTTCCCCTGACTATCTCATGAGATATAATTCAATACCGAATAAATTAGATAGAGATGTAGGTCCCACCCATCACTTAATGAAAACTATACATATTTTTTCCATAGGACCATGAATCGTCCATCACATTAGAACTCGTGTAAATAAATGAGTTTCATAAACAATTCATCATAACCTATCTCATAGAAAATAAATAGGATTCATAAATATCATGACGTAAAAAAACATAAACAGTGAAGAGAAAGAATAAGAATTGTATAATTGGTTAATATCCCTAATAAAGTATAAGTAATATCATTTAATGTTATCTTATATAGAAAATTATTTTTTAAAGATCGCTTGAAATAATTCTTGAGGAAAATATTATTTCCTTTATGAAATCATTTTTTTAAAGGCCCAAGAAATTTTAAAGGAAAACGTTTTTGGGGAAACTAAACTTATAATATTGTAATTAATGATTAAAGGCATTATGGATTAATTATAGTGGGTAAATTTTTTCATTCCGTATAATTTAAAATAAACATTTCTTTCTTACTTTTTTTGGAAAAGTCATAAAATACCTCGTTTTGAAAATGAAAAATAGATTCAATTCAAACCATTTAGTAAAAATTAAAACATGGATAAAAATAAATATAAATATTCAAAGGATAATATTAAAAAAAATTTAAAACATTTTTAGAAAACATGGATGGGTAATATAAATATTCCCCAATGGATATTTAAAATGAATTAATCACAAATGTTTATGAGATTATGAAATAAACTCTTACAACTTTATAATTATTAGAATGGTATACCCCATGAAAGAAATAAAATTATATTAATATTAAAATAATATAATATTATATATAATACTCATAAAATACATTAATGGTAATTATATGCACCACATATAATAAAAAAGTAGTGTATAAAGCATCTTTCCCAAAGAAATAAAAGTGAGACATAAATCCATTTCCTCAAGTATCACATTTCCTTGTTCACGTTTAAACCTCCTGTATAATAAATATGGATATTTTATACATGTATTATGTAACCATGTATAAATCATACCATTTATTATTTGTTTATAACATCTTATCACCCATTTATTAATAATTTAAATCACTATTCTAAGTAATAACTGCTTCTTTTTCAAAGCATGTTTTAGTTCGACAGTCCCAGTCCTTAAACACTGATCATGGTACCATAATTTCTAGAATCACTAATATTTTATATATATAATATATATTCATAAAATTTGTCCTTATTACCACCCATGTTAAATATATATGAAAATATAATCGCACCGCATCGTGGATATGGTATGTCATACATACGCACTAGCGACGTTATCCTTTCCCAAAAAATTAGGTGGTAAAAATTAAGATATGATATTATCATTATAGAAGCATAATTATTTCCTAAATTTCATATAAAAATTTTCAAACCATAATTATTACCACTAATAAAATATGTTGATGAAAAATTAGTTGTATCGATGTGTGGAGACGGTAAGTTATACGTACACACAATCGATACTTTCACTTCTTGTATGATAGGAAAGGGGTGTATAATTGTGTGTTCATAATAATAATAAAATTTAATAATATATATAATTTTGAAATTATTATTTTATGATATATATCATAGATTTATAGGAGGTATAGAAGAGTAGAAAATAGAGTGATCAGTTAGAGAGATTACCTCTTCTTCAAAACGGCTCAATTAGATCTCTTCTAAAGGAATCTAGAGTTGGTCCATTAGGAAGACCATAACCTCAATAATGTGGATATAGAAGTAGATAAGATAATTTGGGATATTTTATTCGATCTATAATAATCTATGTAATGAAACGAGATGAGTTAGGAGGTTTCCTTTTATAATGAAGGTGAGGGGAACTTTTGGAATTTCTCAAAAGATTAAATTATAATAAATTAAATCTCAATCCAAATACCTCTAAATGGAAAGGTATTAGGAGATAATGTAAGATAGGGTGTTAATCCCATCAAACAATAGATTTTAGAAAAGTTCTGTTGTAATTTTAAAACTTACCTTTTTTTATTAACTCTTTTTTAATCGATTTTAATTTTAATTACGATAACAACATTTTCAACAATAAAAAGTAGATAATTTTACTTATAAAGAGTAAATAGAACCATAAATGGTCAATTTATGATATTTTAGACCACAATTTATCCCCTTTTTCCTTACTTATAATTTTATGATTTTTAACTAATTTAATAAAATTTCATTTTCATAAAATATCATTAGTGTTAATTTTGATACTATTCATTACATTGACATTAAAAAAATCAATACAGCAAGCTAACTTAAAACCATTTCGTTTAACACACCCCAAGTATTTCATTTTCACCTATAAAATTAGTGTATTACCTTAATTAATTCAAATTATCTTTATTTTAATATTTTTAATATCACTTAATTGAGTTTTTCATTAATTGAATAATTACTGCATCATCATGGGGTAATTATTTTTTATAATTATTTATTCACTAAAAATTAAAAATAAATTTCCATGATGTAGATAATTATTTTATTTTTCATATTAATATAAATATTCGAGCATATATTCTATTTAACCCCATATAAAAAATATTTTACATATTAAAAGTAAGAGTGTGACATTTGGTCATTCTCTTTTATTTTAGTAATAACTAAGCCATTTTCATATACAAGTGTGCATTAAATTATTTAATTTAGAACCTTAAGTGTTAAGGGTAAAATAAAATTCATAAAATAATAATTTAATAAGTGTTATGGTAGTTTTATAATATTTATAAAATTATTTTTACCCTTAATTACTCGATTTACCATTAACTGTGGTAATAAAAATTAATAAAGTTACTATCCATATTGTCCAAAAATAAAAGGGTCCAATTTACTAAATTTGGACCTTTATATTTCAAATATGGAATCTATTTTTAAAAATTCAAAACACGTAATTTTCTAAAATTAATTTAAAAATAATCTTTTGATGGAGTGGGAAAATAGGTTTTTAAAGTGAAAATGTTCAAAAGATTGAAATGTTTTTATATCCGAATTAAATGTGAAATAAATTCCTATTGCGTACATTAGATTAAATGATATAAAAATTAATCTTAATTTACTTTAAAATCAACCAAAAATATAATTAATCACTATTAATTATTTTGATGAAAATTTTGTTTTCAATTAAAATTCAGTATTTTTCATTATTCATCAAAACATGAAATTTATCTAAAAAATATCAAAAAATAAACCAAAGTAAATTTTGATATCTTAGTTTCAAATAATAAGCTTATTTTTTTCAAATATAATTTATAAAATCTTCAAAATTTGGTTTTAAAACAAGTGTGCCATCAAAAGGAAAAAAATAGTTTTTTAAGCATAAAACCGGATTTATTATGTCCATAAAACACATATAATGAATCTTAAATGATAGATTGAATATTTTATATATATATTTCATTAATATAATACAACAATAGCGATTTTGTTATTTATTAGTATAAAACAATATTGTGCAAAATTAAATAGTTTTTTAGGGAAAAAAAGATTTCCTTTTATATTCAAAAGGGTTATTATTTTAATTTATAATTAATTAGTCACTAAAGAATTAATTATATATAAATGTGTAAACTATATTTTTCATAATTTTTTAATCATGTTTAAAACATCTATTCTAATGTATAGGTTATAATTGACTTCTTTAAATAATTTCAATAATAAAATAAAGTTTTGTAGACAATCAATGTAGTGTATAACTCAAGATAAGCTGGTGTTTCATGTATCACGAGCTTAAAAAAGTGTATCATATAAAAAAAGACACTAAAAAAATTAATTTATTCGAAAAAAGTTCATAAAAACTCAGAGTGTTACATTGAGTATGTCACTTTTCTTTTTTACTGAAATGTTAATTTTAAATAAAAGGACACACTTAGAGTCGTACGGGTCACAATGTGTATCATATTGAGATGGGGATAATTCATACACATAAAAAATGAAATATGGATCATTTTCCCAAAGTATAGAAGAAATCTGAATGTGTTTTATCAGTTTTTAGTATGCAACTTTTATTTTTTACTAAAATGTCATTTGAAACTGAAAACATCCACATTGAGTGATACCAGTCACATCATGTGTGGGTTTGATGTGAAACTAATAAATACATATAAAAATGACTTATAAATCATTATACTGAAGTATGAAGATAATCCAAACATGATTTCTAGGTTTTCTGTTAGTGAAACTCATTTTGAACTAAAATGTCAATTTTAGACTAATAACAAACACATTGAGTCATATTGGGCACACCGTGTATTGGATTGAGGTGTGGTTGATTCATACATGTTAAAAATGACATATGGATAGTTTTCATAAAGTATCAAAACAATACAAATTCATTTTCATGGTTTTAAGTATGGCACTTTTCTTTTTTACTAAAATGTCAATTTTAAATAAAAAGACACACTTGGAGTCATACCGATCACAACTTTCATTGGATTTAGGTGCATATAATTAATACACATCAAAATTGACTTATATATTGTTTTCCTAAAGCATAAAAAAAATCTGAATTTGTTTTCTTGGTTTTGAGTATGTCACATGTATTTTTTTCTAAAATGTCATTTTAAACTAGAAAATTGAACTTTGAGTCATACCAATCACATCGTGTGTTGGTTTGATGTGAGACTAATTCCTACACATAAAAATTAATTATGAATCATTTTCCTAAATTATCAGGATAATATGAGTTTATTTTATTAGTTTTCAGTGAGTGACACGTGTTTTGAACTAAAACATCAATTTTAGACTAATAACGGACACTTTGAGTCATATTGGGTGCATCATGTATTGGGTTGAGGTGTGGATGATTTATAAATGTAAAAATTACTTATGGATTATTTTCATAAATTATAAAAACAATGAAACTTATGTTTCTTAGTTTAGAGTATGCCACTTGTCTTTTTAATTAAAATGTCAATTTTAAATAAAAAAGACACAATTTGAGTCATATCTATCACAACATGCATTAGATTTAGGAGAGGTTGATTCCTACACATCTAAAATGATTTATGGATCATTATCCTAAATTATTAAAACAATAAAAATGTGTTTTATCAGTTTTGAGTATGTCACTTGTTTTTTTTACTAAAATGTCCTTTTAAACTGTAAACACGCACTTTGAGTCATACTTATCACATCATGTGTCGGTTTGATTTGAGACTAATTCCTACACATCAAAAATGAATTATGAATAATTATCCTAAATTTTAAAGACAATTTAAGTGTGTTTTCTTTATTTTTAGTGAGTGATGCATGTTTTGAACTAAAATTTCAATTTCACACTGATAACAAACACTCTGAGTCATACCGGGCATACCGTGTATCGGATTGGGGTTCAGATGATTCCTAAAATTCAAAAATTAATTATTGATTTTTTTAATAAAGTATAAAAAAATAAAAATTCATTTTCATGGTTTTGACTATGTCACTTGTCTTTTTTACCAAAATTTCAATTTTAAATAATAAGATACACTTAAAGTCATACCGGTCACATTGTACGTCAGATTTGGGTGAGGATGATTCCTAAAAATCAAAAATGATTTATATATCATTTTCCAAAATTATCAAAACAATCCAGATGTGTCTACTCAGTTTTGAGTATGTCACTTGTGTTTTTCTCTAAAATTTCATTTTAAACTGGAAACACACACTTCAAGTCATTTTGGTCACATTGTGTTCCAGTTTGACATAAGACTGATTTCTACATGTGAAAAATGATATTTGAATTGTTTCACTAAATTATCAAGGTAATATAAGTACATTTTATTGGTTTTTAGTGTGAGAAACATGTTTTGAATGACAATGTCAATTTTATGCTGATAACGGGCACTTTGAGTCATACTGGGCTAACTGTGTATCAGATTGAGGTGTAGTTGATTATTACATGTTAAAAATGACATATAGATAATTTTAATAAAGTATCAAAACAATATAAATTTGTTTTCACTGTTTTGAGTATGTGGCTTTTCTTTTTTACTAAAATGTCAATTTTAAATAAAAAGACACACTTGGAGTCATAACGGCCATACCATGAATGGGATTGAGGTGAGTCTGAAATCTATATGTTAAAAATTAATTATGGATTATTTCTATAAATTATCAAAACAATGAGAATGTGTTTTCTCAGTTTTGATCATGTCACTTTTTATTTTTAGTAAAATGTCATTTTAAACTGGAAACACACACTTTGAGTCATACTGATCCTATTGTGGGTCAGTTTGATGTGATATTAACTCCTACATGTCAAAAATGGATTATGAATAATTTTCCAAAATTATCAGGACAATACAATCTTTTTTTCTTGGTTTTCAGTGACTGAAACACATTAGGAACTAAAATGTAAATTTTACACTGATAACGGACACTTTGAATCATACCGGACACACTGTGTACAAAATTAAAGTGATGTTGATTCCTACACATCAAAAATGACTTATGGTTTGTTTTCATAAAGTATCAAAACAATATGATTTTTTTTTGTTTTCTTTTTTGAGTATCTCACTCGTATTTTATACTAAAATATCAATTTTAAATAAAATGACGCACTTAGAGTCATACCAGTCACACCGTGAATCGAATTGAGGTGTTGATAATTTCTATACGTCACAAATGACATATGTATTATTATTTTAAATTTTCAAAACAATATTTATGTGTTTTATTAGATTTGAGTATGTGGTGTGTGTTTTTAACTAAAATATAAATTATAAACTAAAAACATACAGTCTAAGTCATAGTGAGCACACTGTGTATTGGATTCAGGTGTGGCTGATTGAGTATGTGATATGTGTTTTTATTTCAAATATCTAAAAAAATTCAAAAAATACGGAACATGTTCCATTATGATGGAATCGGAAATCTCATGTTGCTTCAAACACTTCATGTTTTATGCAGCATGGGATTTCTTCTTTCATTAGAAAGTATTGGGTTCTTTCTTTTAGATATTGTAGTAGATAGTTGAAAGAAAAATATGAAATCCCAAAATATCTAAGAATAAACTAAATAATTATTAGATAAAAATTATAATGAAATTAACTTTAAAATATTAGATAAAATGAAGAAAATTTGATTAAATAATTAGTAGGAATTCACCTATTTGTGATGGTTGTATACATTCTTGACCCATTTCCTTATTTTCATTATCTCAATTACAGCCTCAAAGTCCAATATCTCACGAACATGAGTATATTCGAATAAACTAACCCAACCTGAGAAAAATAATCCACCAATATAAGAAAATAATTATTATTTTAATAAAACTATAAAGTAATAAATTAATCATAAATATGATATAATACATTAAAAATTTATCAATTTTAAACAGAAACCATAAATTTTGAGTCATAATACATGAGTGAATCATCATTTTTAATGAATTAATTTCTTTAAGATCTCTATAAAAATTAACCAAATAAGTATTAGATAAAAATGACAATGAAATTAACTAAAAAAATAGATATTATGAGGATAAAATCAACTAAATAAGTAGTAGGAAGTCACATATTCATGATATATGTGTACATTCTAACATCAGGTATATTTCCCAATAATTTCTAAAAAATTATATTTAATATTTAGAATAATATCACATTCAATAGTCATGGTAGTGCTAGAAAAATATAAATACACAAAGGATTAATAAATATTTCAAATTAAATTGTAATTAGATTTGAAAATACCACTTTGGGGATGCTAGTTTGTTTCTGGTATATGATATCTCTCATAAATTTTCAAAAATAATAACCATGATATTTTATATTTGTTTGTTTTGGACAATATAGAAACATTGAGAAAAATAATTAATCTATTTTTATATGTGTTTTGATAGTGAAATATTATTATATATACCCTAATACTTATTAACATGTAGAATTCGATAGGCACCTTGTACGCATGGACTGTCCTTATTCCATAATTTTTATGATATTTAAATACCACCAAATCATAAAAGAATTCTCATTAAAAAATAATATAAAATATATAGCTTGAATTTTAGTTTTAAAATGTTGTATCTAGTGTATTAAAAATTGACAAACATCATTACGCATGGTTGTTTTGTTGGGTATCCATGCAGTGAATCTAGGAAATAAATATTTTGAGTATCCAAATTAACTGCAATGAGTACCTATTGCTTTCTAAAATAGGAATAAGTAATTAAATGAATTAATATATATTTTATATGATTAAAATGTAGATTTTTAACCCTGCATCATTCTTAATAATAAGAGTATGTATTCTGTAAGTTTACTTTCAAACACTACATCTAGTTTTTCCACGATTGCATCAATTTTAGCTGATTCTATTTGGGTTTGGTTGGTAAAAGTGATGTGAGGACTAAGGAATCCATATTTATATTCATAAGGTTTTCCCTTTAAATAGTATTAATATAGATTCCTATAAAAAATATAAATTGTATTTAGTCATAATCAACATATTAGATCAACTATTATAAAAACAAATCATGAAAACACACCTCATGTATAAAATTATAACTGAGACTCATATCCATTCATACTTGAGGATTTCATTTATACTCTCAAAAGAAGTGATGTTTGAAATGGCCTCTCTAAACATTTTATATTCAAAATGAACTATGTGATTAGTAACAATTTTTAACCTTGTATCTAAATGAACCTTTAATGTTAGTACATGCAGATATTCAATGGGAAGGGTAAAGGTTCTTTGTGAAGATATTTTCGATTGTTCAGTTGGTCCTTTAGATCATTTTTATTTGACTTTCCATTTCAACCCCTTCCCTTTTTCTATCTGTAATAGCATTCATTGATTCAAACCATTTTTATTAATTATTAAAGGTTTACAATGAAAAATAAATTATAAATTAATACCTCCTTATTGAAATGTTTTTTTACAAGATCTAATAGACATGATATGAATGTTTCAATAGAATTATCAACTGTATGAATATCTGTATCATCAAGTAGAAAAGGTATCTCAGTGATCGACTCATGAGATATGCTAATCCCCACTCTCAAATGAACTATTGTAAGTTGTCTATTGTATAGAGTGTCTTCTAGGACATTGAATAAGGTTTGCATCACAATAAGGATATTGGTGGGTATTTATAGATATCAATCACATTCATTTTCATCCAATATAATATCAATACCAGAAAGCTATTTTTGTGTTCCTAATTCACATTTCACATAAAAAAACTATTAGAATATTTATTACCTCATCTAGGATAGAAATTTTAGGGGAATGGATCACCTCAAACCTGGTGGGGGTGGCAGGGGATCTTCGTACAGTGGTTGTTCTTGAGTTTTTTCTTCTCTTTTCTTCCCCCATGTAAAATTTTCTAGAAAGATAGATTGCCAATGAAATTTTTCTTCAAGGGTAGCTAATTATTCTTGTATCTATTCCATTAGTTTATATTTATCCCCCTATTATTTTCTTTTATCAAAATTTTTTCAAGGAGTCACCACAAAACCTATACCTCTTTGCAGCCATATTTATTTTTCCACTTCAAGGCCACTGATAGTAGGTGTTCATCCAGTATAGCTATTGATGATTCCTATATCAAAGTCTAATAGAAAATATAAGAAAATAAGTAATATTTTTTATGTAATAGATACTTAAAGTAAAATAAATTTTTATTATGTCATACTTAGACATGATTCCCATAATTTTTGTGTGTTTTCATTTATTATTATCCGATATTTATTTATATGTTCCTCCTTCCATATCACATTACATGGGATGGAATTGGATTTGGATTTAGATTCATCAATATACATATAAATAGAGGAACATAATCATGTTATTGTTTCATGTCACATAAAATTATTATAGTAGATTTAAAATACATACCAATTTTTTTCAATTGAAACATACTCCATCCTTGCTTTACAATAGGGGTACATTTATTTTTCTACCCGTTTTTTATTTTCATCACCCAGTTTCTATTTCAAAAAATAAAAATTCTTAATCAAAGTTATTATTACACAAATTTTAAAATAATTTATTACCAGCAAAAATGTACATGAAAAGATATCTCCTCTCGACAGTCAGTAAATATATCCCAAGCTTCTTTGGATTATTGGTTGTGAATACATATGCAGTGGGTGCTGGTTTATTTTCCCTTCACCATCGTTGAGATAAATTTTCATTATAATTGTGTGAAAGACTCTATGAGCCTTTCTAATAATCATTAATACAAATTTATTGTAGGAGTCACCTGCTATAAATTTACTCTATAAGGGATAATGAAGAGTAAGTTAAAGCTTCAATATTTTATTTTTTTGGTAAAATAAAGAAAGGATGTCATAATGTTGCCCTCATATCTTCAAAACTTAGTTTCTTAATCATGGAAACAACATGGTACCATGAATCTATATCAATCGGTATGTGCTTCTGAGTGATGAGCCCAATCAAACTATTAAACAATACCTTATTGTGGTTAATAGGTTGGTTATGTGAAATCCATCCAACCTCAAATTTGATGCATTTTCTTCTCAACTTCATAATGTTTTCTAAAAAAATCCTGCTATTGTGCTCCTGTGTTTTTTTTTGGGACATTGTTTCTTCATCATCTATCATTTCCTCAGGTTCAACATTGTCAATATGTTGTTCCTATGGATTGGTAGCATTGTTATGTGAAGAAGTTTTTTGTGCATCTACACTTGGAGAGGTAGTGTGTTAATAAACCTATTATTCCTTAGGAATTAGATAATTACCATGTACTGAAGTAATTATCTACAGAATTGGTACAACATTTAATTTTGATTATGTAAATGTAGTAGTGAATAGATAATAACATAAGGAAACGCAATGTATATTACAAAAATGTATATAACCTTGTCATTGAACTCTCTTTTTTAAAATTTATAAGGGATTTGACCCCTCTATAGAGTATCCAAATTCCTTCATTGTGGTCTTCTCTGACATTCAGGACCCCGTCTACATTGGGACTACTGTGAAATGATTTTTACATCCTAATGAAAGGGTTATCCTCGGCTGAATTTTTCATCTCATCCTTTAGTGGTTTTTATCAATATAAAAACAATTGAACACTTTAGTTTTGTGGTATATGAAACATAAAATACTTGTACTGACTATGATTCTATTATAAACGGTTCATATTTGTACCCTTACTTACTAAAATCCACTTTTATGAATCCCAATTCATCTATTTTAACAACACTACTTTATCAACCCACTTACATTGGAAAAACGGAACTTAAAATGTTGTATAATCCAACTCCCATATTTTTTTTAATGATTCCAAAGTATGAAATATTTTCATAAATTGGATTTCTTTCCTTGGTATTAGATACATGCATATCTTTAGCCACAAGTATAACTCCACTATTTTTCGTGTTACTTAATTCATCATGTTCATTTGTATAGAGATTATAACCATTAATTACATAACCATTATAAGAAAATACATCAAAACTTGGTCTTATGGTTATCCATAAAATGTTTCTTGAAATTGAATATGTATTTTCATCTAAATCCTTAAAAATATGGCCTTGAAACCATCCTATAAACTATTGATTATTTTTATTTGATATCCATCTTTCTTCCCTTAAAAGATTCAAATACCTAATAATTTCTTTGTGGGTTTCAACATATGTTGAAACCTATAAATTTATTTGAAAAACATAAATCTGGATCATCACATGATCTGTAATAATGTATCTAACAACATATACTCCAAAACTTCCTTCACCCACAAGCTGCCCAGTGTGACGATATTTTGATAGACCAATTATTTCGAAACCATAAAGGTAGTAAGTATAGAATTCAATGGATTCCTCAATAATATATATCTTTATAATAAAACCATATGGATGAATTCATTTTTTGACATACACTTTTAAAATCACCATATAACATTCAATAGGGTACATCCATCTATAATGTACAAGAGAAAATAGTAAAATCTCTCTCACCAATTGAAACATAAAGTATACTGTCATATCACTGAATTTTAGTGAGAAGAACATTTCCAATTCACATAATATGAAGGAAATTTTTTCTATAGTTTTAAATTTGTCCAAGTTTATAACATTATTGGATATATGTTTGAAAAAGAAACATATATTGGTTAATGTGTGATGGAAATTCTTTGGAAAAATGAAACAAAAATCTAAAATCATTATATCATTCATCCAAAAATGAAAATAATATGATTTTATAACCTTTAACTTTAAATCATTCATTGACCTGATATTCTTGATATTTGATTAATACCCCTCTGGAACCTTTAAATCATTCGATAAGTTCAAAACTAATATCTCTCCTTCTTGGAAAGAGTGTGAGCAGCTTGAGGAAGAAAAAATCATTTTTCACCCATCATTGATGCCAACTATTCTCATATTCCCATTTCATTCATTTAAAACCTAGACTTAATTAAATACTTTGTTTTTTTTGGGTTTATTTAGTAATGTTCTAGTGACACTATCACATACATTTTTTTCAACATGCATAACATCAAGAAAATTTCTGACCTACAAAAAATTATGGTATGGTGATTCAAAAAAAACTAATATCTTTTTCCAATTGTTTATAATAAGGATTTTTAAAAAAAGGTTTACCAAAATCAGTTTCCATATCCTTTACTTTCTCAAACATTTGATCACCTATTAGTAGATATGGTGCTACATATTCTTCTCAAATCCCATCGAATGATGTCATCCAAGATCAGTACTTATGTCATTGGGGTAGAAATATGTGATGTCCTATAAACACGGTCTTTGATGAATTTTTCAACCTAATTGATTTTGTAACTTGTTCAAAAATGGGACACCCTTGAGCTTCTTAAATTTTATATACTGAAAAATTTCCATAATAAGGTGAACCATTTATTATCACATATAATATGGATCTCAAAGTGATATCTTCATTTTTGTAAACATCATACAATGTAACACATGAATCACGTAATAATTTTAAATATTCAATCAATATAGCCAAATAAACATACATATCAATACTAGATTGTTTTTACTTGATATAAAAATAGATAATATAATGTATTTTCATTTCATACATAAATACGGTAGAAGCTTATAATTTACCAACATAATTGGCCATGTACTATGGTTACTTATTTGAAAACCAAAAGGGTTCACTCCATCTGTAGATAACACAAGACAAAGGTTTCTCAGGTCATTTCCAAATTCAGGATACTCGTGATCATCATCTTCATCGGTTCCCATCTATCAGTAGATACCATTTAAGCGGTATTTGTGATGAATTTTCCCCAATATTCAAGGGATATATTATGAGGTTTTTCTCCTTGTAATAGTGAGGGAGTGTGTACCCACTTTTACACATAATGATCCTTCTATTTTCCCATGGTTTTTTTACCCCTTTTGTTTTGGGGGTTTTTCCACATTACATCTAGTGTCCATTTATTTTTTCATTTTGCACGTTATTTTATCTCGTGATTATCACTGCACCGGTGGGTCAATCATTTACAGTCCCAAAAAATTATTCTAAGAGAAGGTTGAGGGGGAGCAGCGGAAAATCTGGACTTCCAAAATTTATTGAATAGTGTGAGAAAAAGTGGTTCGATTAGGGTTAAATTTATAATAATGTGAAGGGTTTTATCAGTGATTTTAAAAAAACGGTGATAAATATGGGTTTTATCAGTGAAAAAATAATAAGCGCTGATAAAAGTACTCTTTATCAGTGCCATAATTTTAGCACTGAAAAAGATAGGTTTTATCATCACTAAGTGTTATAACGTTGATAAAAATATCTCTTTATCAGTGCTAGAAAATCACTAATAATGACCTATATTTATCAATGCTAAAAAAGAACTGATAAAGACTTGTATAATTAATATTTTATAATTTAATAAATATAAATAAAAATTTAAATGTATTTAATTATAAATAAATATTTATACAATTATAAATATATTTAAAGAATTTTAAATATGTATTTATAAATATAATTATAAATAAAAAATTATATATAATTAAAAATAAATAATTATTTATATAATTATAAATATATTTAAATAATTGTAAATGTGTATTAATAAATATAATTATAGATCTATATTTATAATTCTAATTCTAAATATATATATTTATAAATATTTGTATATAATTATAAATTTATTTATATATTTATATATATTTATGTAACGTCCTCACTCAGGAACCACTAAACGGTGCCTTAAGTCGATTGGTCACATGCCCTCAAGCACACCTCTCCATAAGCTAGAGGGTTCTAACTAGCAGCGAGGGTCTGGTAAGTCAGTCATGGGGAGATTAATCCCTCTTTTATCAGAGTAAAACACTAACAGAAGCAAACAACAATAAACAAGTGTGGAAGCATATAAATAACTAGAACAATACCAAGTCACATGATAGTCAAAATAGGAAATACAATACGCAACAGAAAAGGAATTCATGTTATAACAATGCAAGTGTCAAGAGTATTCAATGCAACTAAAAATAAAGACCCAACGACTCCAAAGATGGTCCCAAACCACATCTCATTCCCTTACCCATGCTCCATTCGAAAACAGCAGCCTATCCCAGGGCCTTGACCTTAACCTATCTGGCAACAAAAAACTCTGCTCGGGTGCTGATTAGGCAGCCCGAATATGGTGTGAGTACAAATCAGTAGGCCACCACCAACAATGTCTAAAACAAGTCCAGTCACACAAGATAGTGTATGAAACTCTATAAGGAAATAAATACAATGCAATAATTAAACAGTTATCCCATTGTCATTTATTCTTTACTTGTCACATTAAACTTAGGTTTGATTCATGTCTTTAGTTCAACTCACAATTAATCATTATATTTAAGTTGGTGTGGAACTCCATGTATAACACTCAATGCCTCAATTAGTGTAGATCACCATTTTTCACACCCCTCTTTCTCAATCAGTGTAGATTGTCTTGTCTACCACTCGACCTCACAAGCACTTGTATCAACTATTGGGTTAGAACGCCGTGTCTCACGCCACAGCTTCTTAATTGTTCTAAAACGCCATGTCTAGCACTCGATTTATCAATCATTTACATGATTTATTAATTCATCATAATTAACCACAACATTCCCTTACTAATTAAATGATTAATTAAAAATATTAAATACCATTAGTTAACCCAACAATTAACTAAATAGACAGCCCATTAATTAATTAATCAATCAATTAAACAATCAACACAAATCTTATTCCATAATTAATACTCCACGATTAATTATCAAAACCAAATATCAACCATTCATAATTAATCTAACAATTAATTATCTTAATCAACATCAAGGAACATAATTAATCCCCCATTAATTATCTAAACATAGCCAAATCATTATCTAATAATTAATTCCTCTAATTAATTATCTTAACACAACTAATTCAATATTTCAAATATAATATCCCAAATCAAAAATAATTTCCCCCAAATCAATTATCTATTTGGGAAGCCACTTAGTCCCATGATTAAATCATCAATTGATCATTCATCTCTCCAAAACATCAAAAAGTCAATTGCACAATCCTAATTAACCCAATTTAGGGTATCAATTACTAACGAATGCTATAAAATCATTAATCTCACATACACATATCAAATCCATGACTATGGAAGTTTTATTTAGACCACCTACCCCAGTTCATTGACGGATGATTTCCCAGTAGAAATCCCCAAAATCTGAGTGGCACAATGACGTCGATCAAGATCCGGATCTAAATCCCTAAACCCAAAATTAAGATCAAAGGAATCAAGATCTTTCAAATATATATCTAGATATAAAATATTAGATATATATCTCAAAACATAGGTTTAGATATATGCAAACAGTGGAGATCTTTCATGAGAAGATCAAATAAATATAGAGGAAAGAATGGAAGAAGCAACAGGATGAAATACGCTTACTGAGAAGATAGAGGATCTTCAATATGGGATTTAGATCTTGAATGATGGTGTTCGAAGCACCTTGGAATCCCTTTATAAGGATATGGGATCACATAGAATTCCTCAAACTCGATCCTAGGAAGAAATAGAGGGGTTTGGGGGGGGGGGGGTTCGGGTGATTTAAAAACTAATTTCTGGATAATAAAAATCTGCATGCTTGGTTTCTAGGGCAGTGGCACATGGTTAAGGTAAAACATGTTCCAACCATGTAGACCACTCTATCTAGGTTCACACAATGACTCTTAAAGATCCACATGGTTTATCAAACCAGGCTCAAACCATGTGGACCCTCACTACCTACAGTTTCACAGTTACCTAGGTTTAGATGCATGGTTTTTCAAACCATGTGCAAACCGTACACAGCCCTCTCTCCATAAATTTTTCTTAAAAAATCACCCAAAATAACAACAAGACACAAATCCAAAACAAAGGTACTTAAAAAACAAAAATTACCTAAAAATGGTCCCGAAATGACTCTATAAAAGGTCAGAATCTTACAATCTCCCCACCTTATAACAGCTTGTCCTCGAGCTGCACTCCTGAACTTCAATAAGATTATGAGCCAAAAAGATTGGGCAATTTAGCCCTCATGTATACTTCCCATTCCCAAGTTTCCTCTTGAACATTTCCATGTTTCCATAACACATGAACTATCATCACGGTCTTTCCCCACAACACTTTCTCACTGCGATCCATCATACATATCAGATTCTCCTCAAAGGACACATCTATCTCGAGGTCAACCTTATCTACATAGAACACATGAGAAGGGTTCAGGTGATACCTCCATAGTTGTGACACATGTAAAACATCATGCATAGTTCAGAATTTATATGAAAGGGAGAATCAGTATGCCACTGGCCAGATTCTCTCCATACCTCAAACGGTCCTATAAACCTAGGTACCAACTTGACCTGCCTCTATATCCTACGGTGACTCAACCTAGCTAACACCTAAAGGAATACACGATCACTCTCTATAAACTCTTGGTTCAATCTCCATCTATTATCATATGACTTCTCTCTACTTTGAGTTGTTGCCATACATTTTTTAATCAACTTCACTAGCTCCGACATCTTCTACATGAGACTCAGTCCCAATAGCTCTTACTCACCCACCTCTATCTAGAATAGTAGTGATCTACAAGGTATGTCATAAAGTGCATCATATGGTGCCATCTTTATAGTTTCCTGATAACTTTTGTTATAGGAAAACTCCACTAAAGCTAATTAATTCTCCCAAGAACCACCAAAGTCAAGCACACATGGTCGCACCATATCCTCTAACACTTATATGGTATGCTCTGACTGCCCATAAGTTTGTGGGTGGAAATTCGTACTCAACAAAACTTGTGTGACAAGTTATTTCTACAAGACCTTCAAAAAGTGTGAGGTAAATCTTGAGTCACGCTCTGAAACTATATTCCCTGGCACCCCATGCAAACATACTATCTCCAGAACATATAGTCCCCTCAACTGTTCTATTGTAAAGGTTTCCCTTATAGGTAATAAATGTGATACCTTCGTGAGTTGATCCATATTGAACCAAATAGAATCATTCTTCCTAAGAAGTTTTTGAATACATACCAAAAAATCCATATTCATTTTGTCCCACTTCCATTCTGGAATAAGAAACAACTAAAATAGACCCCCAGGTCATTGATGCTCTGTCTTCACCTGCTGACAAGTGAAACATATTGTCACGAAACCTACTATCTCCTTTTTCATGCTTGGCCAAAAAAACTATCTTCGTAGGTTGTGGTACATTTTTGTCACCCCATGATGTATCGTCCACTTAGAGGCATGAAATTCTTGCATGAGTTCCTCTCGCATACTCGTAGGCACAACAACCTGATTTTTCACATAGATGGTCTCATCCTCATATATCATCCAGTCTGAAGGTGTCTCCCCACATTCAAGGCTTTCCATCAAGTTTAATAACTCCTGATCCTAATACTTCTTTTCCATGATCCATATCAAGATTGTAGACTCCACTACTACTAAAACTATATTTAATTTCTCTTGACTCTCCCGAACCACCACATGCATTTCATCCATGAAAGTCATCATCATCCACTATACACTCGACTCGTTTACCAACTGAGTCTGAGTTTTCCAACTCAAGGAATTAACCACACTATTCCCCTTTCTAGGAGTATATTCCAGTTCAAAATCAAATGGATTCATATACTCTACCCATATTCGTTGTCAAAGATTAAAGTCACGTTTGGAAAAGATGTGCTTCAAGATTTTGTGATCAGTAAAAACTATAAATTTTTCACCCAAAATATAGTTTCTCCAACACTTAAGAGCACAAACCACCACTTCTAACTCGAGGTCATGTGTGGGGTAATTCTGTTCATGTGGCCTCAACTATTGAGAACCATAAGCAATGACTCGATCCCCTTGCATCAACATAGCTCTGAATCCTACCCTAGAAACATCAAAATACCCTGTGTATTCCTCACCTCACTTGGGTAAGATCAAAATTGGTGCCAATTTCAAGCACTTATTCAACTCATAGAAAGCATTCTCACATGCCTCCATCCATTAAAACTTTACCCCTTTCTTCTTTAAACTAGAAAGCAGTGCTGACAATCAGGAAAAGTCCTAGATGAACCTCTTATAATAACCATCTAATCCCCAAAAGCATCAGATATAAAAACCATTCTTGGGCTTCTCCCAAGAAACCAATGGTTTCACCTTTTCTGGGTCCATAGCCACACTTTATTCCGAGATGATATGCCCCAAAAAGTGTACCTGATCAATCCAAAAATATCACTTAGATATCTTGGCGTATAATCAATGTTATCTCAATGTACTCAAGAATATGTCAAGATGTTGGGAATGATCGTCATGAGTCTTAGAGTACACCAAGATGTCATCCACGAACACCACCACAAATAGATCTAGATATTAATGATAGATCTTGTTCATCAAGTACATTAACACTACTGGAGCATTTGTTAACCTAAACGGCATGGTGATAAACTCATAAAATCCATACCTTATCCTAAAAGAAATCCTCGATATATTAGAAGTCTGGACTCTCACATGATGATAGCCTGATCTCAAATAGATCTTTGAGAACACACAAGCCCCCTTCAGCTAGTCAAACATGTCATCGATACGTGGAAGAGGATATCGGTTCATCCCAATAATTTTGTTTAGCTTCTGATAATTAACACATAAATGTAAACTCCCATCATCCTTATTTGAAAACAAAAACAGGTGATCCCCAAGGAGATTTACTAAGAAGGATAAACCCCTCATCCTCCAATTCCGCCAATTGAGTCTTGAGCTCTTGAAGCTCAATTGGTGCCATTCTGTACGGTGTAATAGATATTGGCTCATCTCCTATAATGAGTATAATAGTGAACTCCACTTCTCTCTATGCTGTCAACCCAGATAATTCTTTAGGAAAAACATCATAAAATAGTTCTACTACTGGTGGAAGGACATATTTCTTACCACTCTCATAATCGATAGAAAAGACTAGAAACTTGGGTTGTGAGCTCTCCCAGTTGCTGAGTAAAAGGACCTACTCTACTTGCATGGATATCTCATTCTCCACGATGAACATATTGGTCACCCTTAGGAGATAAAAAAGTCACTCTCCTACAGTAACAATAGATGTGGGCTCAGTGTGCAACTAACCAGTCCATACCCATAATTAGGTCAAAGCCCATCATATCAAGGACATATAGATCCCCAATAAAATGATACTCTTCAATATATAGTGAACATCCCTTGAAAAAACATATATATCTAGACCATGTTCCTAATGGTGTATCGATTTTCATTACTCCATTTATGGATACCACCTCCAAACTCAATCCATTAACAAGAATTGCGGATATAATAGAATGAGAGGCACCAGTATCAAACAAGGAACTAGCTAAAGTAAAAGCTAATAGAATAGTACCTCTCACTGTCGATGGCCCAGCCTCGCTCTCCACAAGTGTAGGATGCACCACATGTATCTATCCAGCCCCTATTCCTTGTGGCGTCGTCTGACTCCCCTAAGTAGCACCACTCTACTAATATGGGCACTCATACCCTAAATCACCACATCCACTACCTCTACTACATCTTCCAGTAGAACTCTAGTTGTTAGACCGATAAGGTGTAGAATACCCCCTTCCCAAACTTTGACTTTGCACAGTTTCTCCCTCAACACGATCCTGTCGCTGCTTCCTGCAGAACTTCTCTAGGTGCCCCATCTTGCCGTAAAATCAGCACTCCACTGGTGGTTGAGGACAAATTCTGCGGTAGAGTCCCATATTACCACACTGGTAGGAAAGAAACTGATTAAATGTGCAACAATTCCTTCTTATTTTCCACCATGCTTTCCACTGTTCTGATTAAGGTTCTCATAATAATATTTCCTACAATTGGAAGGTGAACTCCCTAATCATCTAGTGACAGTTACCTGTTCGGTACTGGAAGACTCCTTCAGGTTCCCCTCTAAAATGAGAGCCTGATTCACCACTTCTAAGAACTTCATTAGCCTAAATATATTCACTTGGGACTTAATCTCACACATAAGTCCATCCTAAAATTGTTTTTCCAAAGAAGCCTCATCTGTATCCAAAACTGGAGAAAACGCTGTAAATCTGCGAAACATTTGAAAAAATCCATTATGGACATACTTCCTTGGGTAAGATTCATAAACTCTAAATCCCTCTCTTGTCTCAATGCCTTTGGATAGAAGTGATCCAAGAACTTCTCCAGAAATTCCTTCCATAACATATCATTAGTCTGTCCATATTGTACTTGAATGTCCTACCAGTGCTTCGCTGACCTCCATAGCATATAAGCAGCCAACTTGACCCTCCTATCATCTGGAGTCTTCAAATGGTCAAGTATCATCTCAATGGATTCAATCCATAATTAATCTTCCTTGGTTCCACCCTCTCTATAAAAAGTTGGAGGGTGTTGTAGTTGAAACTCCCTTGTCAACTCATACATTCTTTTCAGAACTCTCTTTGGGTCTCTCTCTATGAATTTCATGTAACGAGCAAAGTTATCTCAAAACTACCCCCCTTCCTCCTCATTTGGAACTAACAGTTCCTCAAGTTCCCTATGTGGAAGTTCATTCCGAGCCATTCCCCCCGGTATCCCTCTCAACAAGCATCATGGAGTCATAATCTCTACAATGCCAAACACATGTCTTAGGTCTCACAAAATAACCTTATAACATTTACATAAGATGAGAAATAAACACAAAAGGTTTCAATATGTACTTCCCCATTTCTTTCCACATTTTCAACACCAAGGCGCTACCACTACCCTTAACCATCCTACTCCTAGGTCTTGGTTACAACGGTAAGGAAATTTCATTAATTAATTCAACCATTAATTACTCATATTATTTAAAATTAATTAATTCAACAATTAATTAATTAATCATACTCATTTTATCAATCAATATTCTCTTTATACCCCCATTTATTCTCATATTAAATCATTTTACAACATTTTTCAATTCATTTTAGCAACAAATTTCAATTCAATCTCACAACAAGGAAAATAGTTTCAGTTTAAAAACATAACCATAACCCATTTTTTCATGAGTGACGAAAATGATGCATGTCATAGAAACCTTGAGTGCCTAGAATGATGCATGCAGACTCAAATATCATTCCTCTTTAGGTCACAAATAAATATTCAACAATTCTCAAAAACAATTACCACAACACACCACAAGTGAATCACCTAAGGTGAAATAATATCCAACTGTAAAAACAAATAGCAATCACAACAATCCCACCCTGAGTACTCAGATTTTTCCCCATGCATGGGTTTGATACTCCCATGCATTAGTGCATTACCAAGCCCCGACTCCTCCAAGTATCTTTTCTACCTTTCCCAAAATAATAATATAAAAGAAGAAGAAGGAAAGAAAACTCCTATAATACCACATTGTAACTTCCTGACCTGGGTGCCACTAAATGGTTCCCCAAGCCAGTTGGTCACATGCCCTCAAGTGCGCCTCCCCATATGCTAGAGGGTGTCGACTAGTAGAGAGGGTCTAGTAATTCAGTCAAGGGGAGACTATACCCTATTTTATTAGAGTAAAACACAAACAGTAGAAAACAAAAACAAAAAAGTGTGTAAGAAAATAAATAACCAAAACAATACCAAGTCACATGATAGTAAAACATAGGAAATACAATACTCAACTTAAAGTAAAAGCATGCTATGAAAATGAAAGTTTCAAGTGTCTACAATGCAACTAAAAATAAAGACACAACGACTCCCAAGAAGGTCCTAAACCATGTTTGGTTCCCTCACCCATGATCCATTCCTAAATAGAAACCTATCTCAGAGCCTTTCCCTTAACCTGTTGGGAAATAACAAAGTCTTCTCAGGTGCCGATCAGGCATCCGAAATAGGGTGTGAGCGCAACTCAGTAGGCCACCACCAACGGTGTCTAAAACAAGTCCAGTCACAAAATAGTGTAAATAACTCTATAATGTAATAAATACAAGGAATAATTAAATAGTTATACCACTGTAAATTATTCTTTACTTGTCACATTAAAATAGGGTTTGATTCATGTCTCTAGTTCAACTCACAATTCATCATTATCATTAGTTTAATGTAGAACACCATGTTTGACACTCAACGTCTCAATTGGTGTAGATCACCATGTCTCCCTGTAACACCCCAAGTATTTAAAAATAAATTTAATATTGAATGCCTAAAACACTGAGTCTCTACAAAACAACTCTTTGTTATAACCGAGCCAATAAATATAATTTTTCTAGTTCTGTGATTTGAATTTTGAAAATCTGACATACACAGTTGCGTTCAGGGTGATTTTTTTAGTCTGATAGAACAAACTTAATTTTTGGTTAATATTAACCTACCCATATGAATAGTAACTTGAGATTATGAATAGTAATGTACCCTTATGAATAGAAATATACCCTTATGAATAGTAACATCACTCGTGGATGTATAAATACAGTTTAGGCACATTATAAATGAAATAGAACATTTTATAAATTATTGATTAAGTATTGGTATTTGTGTGAGTAATAAATATTTAATTAAAGTTTTAAATTAAAAAGTGGATTTAAAATTAATTTTTATAAAAAAATTTCCTAAATAAATATATTTTTTCAATTATTTTGGTATAATTTTTTGAGACCATAGTTAATTTTTGAAAGTATTATAAAATTAGTTTTAAATTTAAAATATGTATTTTTCAATAAAATAATGGTTTTATTTAAAAATTAAATTTAAAATATTTAGAACATTATTTTGATAAAATGGAATTCATTTTTTTATTCTACATGTCAAAAAATGGTTATGGTAAATTTTTTATATTTTTCTAAAATACTTCAATTTTATGTGAATAGAAAAATATGATAATTTACAATAAATGCTAAATACCTGGTTTATTGAGTCATAGGTGATGTAATGTTTAGGTAAGACCAATTGGTTAGAACTCACATGCACATATTACTATTATTGGTCACAATAATCAATACTATTTCTGGTCTTGAACAAAATAGTAAAATAATGATTAAAATATTCAAAAAATACTCTTCTTCTCCACTATAAAATCCCCCCTCACTCCCCCTTCTCTTCACTCCCCTCAAGGCTTGTTCCTAGTCAAAATTCTACCCAAATATCTCCCTAAGATCCTCCCCCACATCCAGTATCACTTTATCACATAAAAAGACCAAATCCTCTTTCCTAAAGAGGCTCTCAAGGAAGATTAATTCAAGTGGTAATTCCCCATTTCGATTCTTTTACTTTATTTTCAAGTTCCATTATTTTTATTTCTATACTCACCTATCCTAATCAAGATTTTATGAAAGCTATAGTACCTTAAACGTATTATAATGTTTTTATGATTATGGAATAATTTATTTTCATCTCTCTTTTACCCTTATTTTATGCTTGTAGTAAAAAACACCATCTGAGATGTGCTAATTTTTCACATTCAATGACGATGGGTATTTAATTTCAATTACCATCTTCAATTATGATCATGAAACCATTATTATCATTGAACCAGACTATAATATATTTATTATGTCTCCTATATGGTTCTATAATCTTTTTTTACACATGGTTTTGATTTATAACGTAAAATGAGTTTGTTGTGTTCAGAAACCACCAATTAACCCAAATGGTTATCATTAAATAATTTATATAATAATTCATCTTCACTCCAAGTAACCAAATAAAATCTACAACCATGTAACTTTCTGGATGTTCACTAATAACATATAACTTCAATTTTAGATAACCATCCTCATTTTACATGATTCTTCGTTCATGTATATAAGTATATTGATAATGAAACAAATGGATCCGGACAATAAAATTGAACCTCTTAACACATCAAACAGTCCATGAATGAACTTAATAATGTTATGATAAATAAATAAAATGTATAGGATATTCTTTAATTATTAATTAATGAACCTGAAATTTTATTATTTAGGTCATTAAGATCAAGAGAAAAACACCATCGGACTTAATGTAAGGGTTTCTTCATCTCACTTCCATTTTTGTGAGATATTATGTATTAACTAATATTACTTGTGTATGGTGTATTTAAACTTCCCATTGGTGTTTCATATCATGAATCTCTTTATTTTTATTATATTCAATTTATCATTTTATTATTTTTAATTTTGGTGAAAATGATTCAATTGATTACAAAGTTGTAAGTATTTTCTACTCGAACCTCCATTTTCATTTGGGTTGCTCTTATTCTCTACTCACCTCAATTAAATTATTATTTATTATTATTTAATCCTCATAAGTTGTGTGTGAATTTTCAATATATTTTTATCAATCAGAATCCTTCTTTATTTAATGGGGATATAAATGTTTTAAAAGAATATTTGAAAAATTATTTCGAAATGCAAGCCTGATTCAAGGAACTTCCTGAATTATTACCTATTTTGAAGTTCAATCTATAAATCTGTTTTAATCCAGATATATCTTTATAAAATCAAAAAAAAAATTAAAATCTATTTTGGTTCATTTTTTGTTTTATGAAAGAAAACTTTCCTTTTCTTTTTAAAATCTCGTTAATGAATTCCTTAAACCACACTAAAATGTTTTGATTCTAAAGGTTCTTTAAAAACACTTTTTACATGATTTCACTTTAGTGGGACATAATTTATGCCAAAAATGTAATATCAATGTACTTAACTTTTCTTTTTAGGGATATACATTTTTAAAACCAGATTTATGAAAAATACAAATGATTTTCCAAAATAATTCTTTTTTCAAAAGTAAAATAGATTTTTCTCACCTCACATTATTTTTTATGTGATATATGCCTTGTTCACCAATTATTCCCTGCATGTGGTGTATGTACTTCCCCTTTTTATATAATATTAAGAGTATCCTTATTCTCATGATATTATAATGCATTGTGATTTGAATGTTTCAAGGTGGTATGGGATACTTTGGAATGTTTAAGGATTATTTCCTCAAGAATTTCTCAATGGTCACATTTAAAAGTATCTTTATTAATGTCAACATACTTTGATGAAACTTGTATTTCATATAGGTATATATCTTATGATATCATCTAAAATATGTTTTTAAAGGGATTCTGATTAGTTTGAATGTGTATGTTCTATCTTGATATCATTCACCAATTTACTTTGAATGTTTAGTGTTTATGTTTAATGTATGGGTAATGTTATTTAAATTTCATATGTTAGTTTCAATATGAATGTATATATTGTTTATGTTTATCCTCATTCATAATAGGAATTAATTGGACTTATTAAGTGTCGGTTGGGGTCCTCTATAGCCCCTCTGTACATTGGTAAGTCTCATGAGACAAATTACAGTCTTGGCATGAGGCCTTAACAAAATGGTTATTTATGGTCTTAGCATGAGGCCTTGGCGGTATGGTTATGATGTTTTTCATTATGCACTCCCTCTTTATGAAACTAGTAATTGAAAGTTCATGTGGTTATTCAACTAGTAAAATACCCATGATTATGTTTTATTATGGAAATATTTAGTCATCTCATTTTCCCTCCATATTATGTTCAAGTTTATTTTTAAAGGCATGTGTTTTTAGTTATTCACCATGCCTAATTTTTATGTTTATGAAATATTCTGCTATATCGCTTACCCTTAATCAGTATTTGAGCACACCCCTTTCTTATGTTTCATTTTTTCGGGACATAAAGAAGTTTATTATGAATTACCTACATGGATAAACTAAGAGTTGTGGATGTTCCCAATAAAAATTATATGTTGTATTTCATTTAAAGTAGTAATATAAAACCTATTTATGTATATATTTTTCCAAAACTAATAAACTACTCAGTCCTTCAGGATTTAATTCCTTGTAATCATGCCAATGTAATGTTATAAGGCACCGACTCTGGGAAATTGGGGTCGGAGCGTTACAGTTGGTATCAGAGAAAGTTTAATAGAAAATGTGGAAACTATTTTTAGAAAATTTAGACTAGGGAACAAAGACCTAAGATATAATTGACAATACACATATAAGAACATCCTATCATTTTGGTAAGGAATATATTATTTAGATATTCCTTGTAAATAAATCTCTGTCTGGATACTTAAATTGGATTTGGTTCTGGCACAGATGTACCTAAGAGTTACAAATCTGACAAGGTGTCTCAGGCTTGACCTAGCATAACTTGGTACACAACAACAGGCCTTAGTACGCACCTAGTTTGACACTCCTAGGGGATATTCTTAGGATAATTCACATTTTTGTTACAAAACTTTACAAAGGATTTATTCCCCTAAAGTGTCCAAAGTATGTGGTTTGAGGATTTGTGATTCATAAATTTATGTTATGTACTATACCATGTTTAGGGTTATATAGAGTTCATAATTTTATGATCTAATTTTGTATGTGTAATTTATTAGAAATGGGTCCTAGAAGAAGGAATGATAACTTTTCCAATTAATGTGATGCAAAGAGTTAGAAGTATCATATCTCTTATGATCTTAATCCATTGTTTCAAAGAAAGATAGTCTCCCATGTGCCCTCATCATATGAGGGAATATTATCATGTGTTAACAAGCTATGTAAATAATTATCTGAGTCCTATGGATTTGAAGGGAAGTTAAAGAAGAATAGGATGGTAGAGGAAAATATGGATAAAGGGAAGAAGGGAAAGAAGGGTTTTCCTACATGTGATATTTGTGGAAAGAATCATCCTAGTAAATTTTTGAAGGGAATTAGAGTTTTATATAAGTGTGGATAAAAGGGACACCAATTTCATGATTTCAAGGGTAAGAAAAAGGTTTCTGATGTACAATGCTTCAACTGCAAGGATATGGGACACTATGTGAATCAATATCCCAATCGTCAAAGGAATATGCCCCAAATGATGTTAATGGATAATGATCAAGTTATGATATTGTCGCAGATGAAGTGGAAGGATTAATATGCCTCATTAAGAATAATGTCATCTGAATATTTTATCATCAATGTACTTGTTATAAGAATTATGGAATATATGAGGATTATACTACAGTACTATTTCATTAAGTAATTGAGGTTGTATGATGAATTGTATAAAGGATAAGTGACTCAGTAGAAAGTTAATATCTTGGGAAAGAATATGGTTGAGGGAAAGACAACCCTAAATATATTCTTGATGATTAAGATAATGATAAAGAAATTATTGATTAGGATCAGTACTGACTACCTCAAAAAATGATTATTGACTTATCGACGAGTGGTTTATGCTATCATTATTAGAGTTTACAATATTTTTAGATATAAGGAATATATCCAATAGCATTTGTAAGGATGAATTCATATTTTGAATAAGGATTTATGGTAATTTTAGTTATTACCATATTTCAAGAGGACACATGATGATGATATTTACGTGTTTGGAATGTGAAAATTTAGGGATGTTTCATGTTGATTAAAGTAAATTAAGGTAGAAAATGACTTAGTAGAATAGATCATGGAGTCCTAAAAAAGAGGATTTCCAAGGCCCCTATGTACATAGATCTAGCAAGGATGGATATGGGAATGATTCTTAAGTGTTGGATCATGATATTTTGGAAAGTTAAAACATTTATGAAATGGTTTAATTTTATCATTGTATGAGGATTTATAGTTTAATGCCACCACACAATGAAACCTTTTCTAAGAGATGAAGTATAGATAGTTCAAGGAACAAATAAAGGATAAGATTATGTTTATGAAATTAAAACATATATTTATACTCTTATAGAGTGTAATAATTCCTGAACTATGGGAAAAGGGTCTTAAAAAAGAGTGTTTTCCTATTATCATTTTTTTATAACTATAGTTTATGGTTTTCTGGTAATGATCATTCATCCGAGCATGTTCTCTATCACTTTCCATTAAAAAATTATGGTTTAATTATTCTTCCATGACCATGTTATCCAATTAGAATGCATAGTTTTGGAGTAATCGATGCATTTCCCTTTCCCTCTTATTAAAAGTATATTCTAACCATATGTGTGTTTCCCACAATGTAATTTTCAAGTATCAACCATTAACTTTTGAAATTCAATTTCAAAATTTCGAAGATGACATTTTTCTAAGGAGGGGATAATGTAACACCCCAAGGATTTACAGATAAATTTCATATTGAATGCATAAAACACTAAGTCTCTACAAAATAAAACTTTGTTATAACAGATCCAATAAACATAATTTTTCCACTTCTGTTATTTGAATTTTGAAAATCTGACATACACGGTTGCGTTCAGGGTGATTTTTGGGGTCTGATAGAACAAACGTAATTTTTGTTGAAAAGTAACCTACCATTATGAATTGTAACTTAGCCTTATGAATAGTAATGTATCATTATTAATAGTAATATACCCTTATGAATATTAACCTCAAACATGAAGTATAAATACAATTTAGGCACATTATAAATTAAATAGAACATTTTATAAATTATTGATTATGTATTGGTATTTTTGTGAGTGATAAATATTTAATTACATTTTTAAATTAATAAATGGATTTAAAATTAATTTTCATAAAATATGTTCCTAAATAAATATTTGTTTGCCTAATGATTTTGGTAAATTTTATGAGACCATAGTAAATTTCTGAAAGTATTACAAAATTAGTTTTAAATTTAAAATCTATATTTTTCAATTAAATAGTGATTTTGTATAAAAATTAAATTTCAAATATTTAATAAACTATTTTGATAAAATTTAATTCCTTTTTCAATTTTGCACGTCGAAAAATAGTTATGGTTCATTTTTGGGATTTTTCTAAAATACTTCAATTTTAGGTGAATAGTAAAATACGTTAATTTATGATAAATGCTAAATACGTGGTATATTGAGTCATAGGTGATGTAAGGCTGATGTAAGACCACTTGGTTAGAACTCAAATGAACATATTGTTATTATTGGTTATAATAATCAATACTATTGCTGGTCTTGAGAAAAATAATAAAATAATGATTAAGATATTCAAAAATTAATCCTCTCCTCCACTATAAAAACCCCCCTCACTCCCTCTTCACTTCACTCCCCTAAAGCCTTGTGCCTAGTCCGAATTCTACCCTAATCTCTCCCTAATCTCCTCCCCCATTTCCATCAGCCCTTGGTCTCATAAAAAGACCAAATCCTCTCCCCTAATGAGGCTCTCAAGGAAGATTAATTCAAGTGGTAATTCCTCTTTTCAATTCTTTTACTTTCTTTTCAAGTTCCTTTATTTTAATTTTTATCCTTACCTCACTTAATAAAAATTTTATAATAAATCTAGTAACTTACATGTACTTAAATTTTGTTATGATTATGGAATAATTTATTCTCATCTCTCCTTTACCCTTCTTTTATGCTATCAGTAAAAAACATCATCCAAGATGTGCTAATTATCCACATTCAAGGACGATGGGTCTTAAATTTTGATTACCCTCTTAAATTATGGTTATGAAAACATTATTATGGTTTATATAGACTATAATATATTTATTAAGTCTCCTCTATTGTTCTGAAATATTTTTGTACACGTGGTTTTTATTTATAAGTCAAAATGATTTTTGTCGTGTTCAAAAACAACCAATTAACCCAAACGGTTATCATTAAATAATTTATATAATGATTCATATTCACTCCAAGTAACCAAATTAAATTTAAAACCATGTAACATTATAAATGTTCAATAACAAAATATAACTTCAATTCTGGATAATCATCCTCGTTTAACATAATTCTCTATTCATGTAAGTAAGTATACCGATCATGAACAAACAGACCTGAACAATGAAATTGAACCTATTAACCCATCAAAAAGGCAATGAATGAACTTAATAGGGTTATAATAAATCAATTAAATGTATATTAGGTTCTGTAATTATTAATTATTGAACCTAAAATTTTATTATACGGTTCATTAGGAACAAGATCAGAACACCATCGGACTTATGGTAAGGGTTTCTTCATCACACTTCCATTTTTGTAAGATATTTTGTATTCACTAATATTACTTATGTATGGTATATGCATACTTAACATTTGTGTTTCATATAATAAATCTATTTATTTTTATGATATTAAATTTATAATTTTATGATTATTAATTTTGGGGAATATGATTCAATTGATTACAAAGTTGTAACTATTTTCTACCTGAACATACATTTTCATTTGGGTTTCTCTTATTCTATAATCACCTAAATAAAATTATTATTTATTCTTATGTACTCATAAAAAATTATGTGTTAATTTTCTATATATTTTTACTAATCATAATCCTTCTTTATTTTATGGGTAGTTAAATGTTTTAAGAGAATCTTTGAAAAATTATTCCGAAATACAAGCTTGATTCAAGGAACTTCTCGAATTCTTACCTATTTTGAAGTTCACTCTATAATATATTTTAAGATAGATTTATCTTTCTAAAATAACAAATTTTAACAAGAAAATATTTTTTTGTTCATTTCTGGTTTAATTAAATCAAACATGCCTTTGCGCTTTAAAATCTCTTTAATGAATTCCTCAAACTGCACTAAAATGTTTTAATTATAAAGCTTCTTTAAAAAGATCTTTTACATGATTTCACTTCAGTGGGACATAATTTATGCCTCAAATGTTATATCAATGTACTTACCTTTTCTTTTCTGGGATATAAATGTTTAAAACCATATTTATGACAAATAAAAATGATTTTCCAAAATAACTCTTCTTTCCAAAGTAAAATAGATTTTTCTCACCTCACTTTAACTATTATGACATATATGCCTTGTTAACCACTTATTCCATGCATGTGGTGTATGTACTAACCCTTGTTATATCATATTAATAGTCTCATTATTCTCATGATATTATAAGGGATTATGATTTTATTGTTTCAAGGTTGTATGGGACACTTTGGAATGTTTAATGATTATTTCCTCAAGAATTTCTCAATGGTATCTTTTAAAAGTATTTTTATTTATGACAACATACTTTGATGAATCTTTTATTTCATAGAGTTTTATATATTATGATATCATATACAATATTTTGTTGAAGGGTTTTTGATTATATTGAATCTGTATGTTCTATCTTGATACCATTCACCAATTTACTTTGAATGGTTAGTGTTTATGTTTAATGTATGGGGAAATCTATTTACATTTCATATATTAGTTTCAATATTAATGTATATGTTGTTTATGTTTAACCCCATTCATAAGAGGAATTCATTGGACTTGGTAAGTGTCGGTTTGGTCCTGTTATAGCCCCTCGGTGCATCGGTAGGTCTCATGAGACAAAATATGGTCTTGGCATGAGGCCTTGACAAAATGGTTATTTAGGGTCTTGGCATGAGGCCTTGGCGGTATGGTTATGATGTCCCTCATTATGCATTCCCTCTTTATGAAACTAGTAATTGAAAGTTCATATGGTTATTTAACTAGTATAATACCCATGATTATGTTTTATTATGGAAATATTTACACATCTCATATTATTTCCATATTATATTCAAGTTTATTTTTAAAGGAATGTGTTTTTATCTATTCACCATGCCTAATGTTTATGTTTATGAAATCTTCCTCTGTATTTCTTACCCTTACTGAGCATCTGATCTCACCCCTTTTTTATGTTTTGTTTTCTCGGGACATTAAGAAGTTTATTATAAATGACCTACAGGGATAAACTTAGAGTTGTGGATGTTCCTAATAAAACTTAAATGTTGTATTTCATTTCAAGTTGTAATTTTAAACCTATATATGTAGCTGGTTTTCCAAAAATACTAAACTACTTAGTCCTTTGGTATTTAGTTCCCTATAATCATGCCAATGAAATTTTATAAGGCACCGACTCCAGGTAACTGAGGTTGGGACGTTACACTCACACCCCTCTTTCTCAATCGGTGTAGATCGCCACGTCTACCACTCGACTTCATAAGCGCTTGTATAAACTATCGGGGTAGAACACCATGTCTCATGCCCTAACTTCTCAATTGATCTAAAACTCCATGTATAGAACCCACTTTCTCAATCATTCACATTATTTATTAATTCATCTGAATTAGAAACATCATTACATTACTAATCCAATGATTAGTTAAACATATCAAAGACCATTAGTTAACCCAAAAATTAACTAAGTACACAACCCATTAATTAATTCATCAATTAATTAATCAATCAACAAAAATATTATTCCATAATTAATTATCCAAAATTAATTATCCAAACCAAATCTTAACCTTTCATAATTAATCTCATAAATAATTATCTTAATCAGCATCAAGGCATATAATTAATCGCCCATTAATCATCTCAACATAGCGAAATCATTGTCTCGTAATTAATTCCTCCAATTAATTTTCATAACAAAACCAATTCAATATTTTGAATACAATATCCCAAATCAATTATCTATTTGGGCATGCCCTTAGTCCCATGATTAAATCATCAATTAATCATCCATATCTCCAAAAACATCAATTACTCAATTAGACAATCCTAATTAACCCAATTTAGGGAATCAATTACTAAGGGACTATACTAATCATTACTCTCACATAAACATGTAAAATACATGAATATGGGGGTTTTATTTAGACCACCGACCTTGGTTTGTTGACGAATGTTTTCTCGGTGTAAATCCCCAAAGTCCTATTAGCACAACGACGTCGATCAAGATCTTGATCTAAATCCCTAAACCCAAAATTAGGATCAAAGGCATCAAGATCTTGGAACTCTAGATCTAGATCAAAAATCCTAGATCTAGATCTTAACACATAGGTTTAGATCTATGGAAATAGTGGAGATCTTTCCTGAGAAGAACAAAGAAAGAAAGAGGAAAGAACAGAAGAAGCAACGGGATGAAATCAACTTACCGAGAAGAGAGGAGATCTCCAATTCAGGCTTTAGATCTCGAATAACGGTGTTCGAATCACTTTGGAAGGCTTTGGGATCGCCTAGAATTCGTCAATCCTGATCCTAGGTTGAAATAGAGGGGTTTCGGGGGTTCAGGTAATTTAAAACTAATTTTTGGATAATAAAAACTCACGCGCACGGTTTCCTCGGTAGGGGCGTACGGTTAAGGTAAATCATGCACCAACTGTGTGGGCCTCTCTGTACAGGTCAGCACGGTTACTCTTAAAGAGTCACATGGTTTATCATACAGTGCTCTAACCATGAGGACCCTCATTGCCTAGGGTCTCATGATTACTTGGGTTTAGGTGCACGGTTTTTCAAACCATGTGCAAACCTTGCACAACCCTCTGTCTGTTAATTTTTCTTCAAAACTCACCCAAATGCACCCCAAGCTATAGCTCCAAAACAAATGTACTTAAAAACAACAAAAGTACCTGAAAACGGGCCCAAGATGACTCTGTAAAAGGTCAGGATCTTTCAATTTATATAATTATATATATTTATCTATTAATATAAATTTATATATAATTATAAATATAATAAATATATTTATTATTTAAATATATTAAATATACTTTTATAATTATTTAAATATATAATAATTCATTTATAATTGTATAAATAATTTTAAAAAAATATATGTATTTATTTACAATTATAAATATATAATTTTATAAATATAATAAATATACATTTATAAAGCAACCCTGTAATACTACACGAGGTTGGGGGTTCCAAACCCATTAGGCATAGGGTACTATATAAGTACTATAGCATCAGTGAGTTTTGTATCAGTGGTGAGTAATGTAGCACCGACAGGAACTATAGAAATGACGTGCGACACTTTAGCACCGGTGGGTACTGTTGTGAGTACTATAGTGGTATTGTAGCAAGTATTGTAGCAGTCGAGTACTATTTACAGAATGGGAATTTGGGCCAAACATTTGGGACCTACGGGCCATGTAATGGGGTTCATTCCTACTGGGCCTTTGGGTTTAAGTATATTATGTAATAAAAAGTGGCTAGTTGGGTGGGTTATCCCGTGGGGGGGTATGACATGCCTTTCAGGGTTGTGTGTGTACGGTGTGTGTGTGTTTGAATATAATTGTACCCTCAAGCACCTAATATATATAAATATGTTTATTTATGACTAATTATTTTCAAATATATTATTATAAATATATTTTTAACATTATTGATGAATATATAATATTAAATGCATAAATTTTAAAAATGAGTGAAATTGAATAATTAAAAATAAAACGACTTTACAAATATTAAAAGAGTGGGTAAACTTTATTAATTATAAAAATTATTAAAAAATTTGGATATATATTGAAATGAAGAATATTAAAAATATTAAAACATAGTAAATAAATATGTATAAATAAATATTAGAAAATGATTAAATTCTAAAAAAATATTAAATATTAATAATGAATAAATAATATTAACTAAAATATTGTTATAAAATAATAAATAAATTTTACTGATTAAAAACATAACATATTAAATATATTATGTTACTAAATGAAATTCAAAAATAAATATTAAATTTTGAATAAATTACGTAAATATTATGTATGTGAGTTTCTATATAAGATTGTATTAATTACGTAAATATGTGTGTGAAATTAATGTATATATATATACACACAACACAAGTTTGATATATATTAAATTTAACAATAACATTATATAATATGCAACATATATTAATGAAATAAACAAGAAGAAGAATGAATAAATTTAGAAAATGAATAATTATTATTAATTATATATACTATTAAAAAATATAAATGAATATTTTTAAATACATATGTTATAATGAAAATGAGTATATATTAATTAGATAAATTACAACCATATTGAAAAATAATAATGAATAAAAATGTATAAATAAATATTAAAAATGAATAAAATTGCAAAAATATTTAACAACAAAAAATTGGAAATGAATAAATTATAAAACATATTAAAATTTTAATATTATTAATGAATAAATAATATTAAAAATTAATAAATTCAAAAAAAACTTTAAAAATTAATAAATTGTATATATTGAATAAAAATATAAAAAAGAATAAAATTTTATGATTAGAAACATGGTTTATATTAAATATATTATGTTAATAAATATAATTCTAAAATGAATATGAAAGATTGAATAAATTACATAAATATTATGTGTGTGTGTGTGTGTTTTATATAAAAATGCATTAATTATATATATTTATGTGTGAAATTAATGTAGTGCATCTTTGATATATGTTAAAATTAAAAAACAAACAGAATTTAATTAAATGTTCATTACTCAATACAATTAGTCAATATTTTTAATTAATATTAATTTTTAATTATAAACTGTTTTTCAATATATATATGACATGTCTTTTGTAAACATACATATTTTGTATTATATAAACCATATTTAATAAAATTTTATATATATTGATACATATATATATGTATATGAATAAATTTCTATATTAAAAATATTAAATATATTAATGAATAATTATGTATAAAAAAAATAAAAATGAATAAATTTAAAAAATATTTAATGAATAAATATTTAAAATCATTACATTATAAAATTGTAGACAAACACTTAACATTATTAGGGAATAAATAATATTAAATGAATGCATGTTAAGAATAAATGAAATTTAAATAAAAGAAGAATAGATTTTTTAAAAAATTAAAAATGAATAAGAGATTAATATGTTTTTAATTATTAAATTTTATTCATTTTAAATATTTACATTTAATATATAGTATTTATTACTATTTATAATAAATATTTATTTATTTATTTATTTATATATAATAATTTTATTAATTTTATTAATAATTTTTTCATGAATAATTTTTTTAATATTTTTTTAATTTACTAATTTTTTATTTTTTTACTTAATTATTACATTTTATTTATTTATATATTTATTATTAAAATATAATATTTATTAATATTTATAGTGTATATATATATTAAATCGATCAATTTTTATTAATAATTATTTCGTAATAATTTTTTAAATTTTTGTAATCAATTTATTTTTAAATTTTATTTTCTTAACCTTTTCAATTTTTTAAATATTTTTTACTATTTATATTTTTAATTTGTTTTTTTATTGGAGTATGTAAAAAAATTAAGTTAACGCAGCTAAGGGTGAGCGGGATGAGAAGGTGGGATGTGTTAGGCCCACAGGAGAGCACATATAGGTGGGACGAGATTGTCAGCTAGGTAGGTGGGCCAGCCTGTGGAGGGGATGACCCATGTGCCCCATGAGTAAAAGTGTATACAAGTGCTGATCCCCTATAGCTATGACACATTGTGGTGAAGGAACGCTCATGCTTCACTACTACACATATGGCCTTTAACAGCGTGCAAAATGGCCTTTAACAGCGCTAAAAAGGCACTATTAATCGCAACACTGATAAAGTGGGTCCTTTATCCACACTAAAAACGCTGATAAAGGGATACCCACCTTCATTGTGTTGTTTATATAACAGCACACCCAACATGTAATTTAAACACATATAACAACACACCAAACCTCCAATTTAAACACATCACACCCAAAAGAAAACTGTAATTTAAACAACACAACAAAAGCAACCCTACTATATACATTTAATTGACATCATGAATAAAAAACTATCCACCCATGGTATATACAAAAATAAACACTATTATTTACATTGAAAACAAAATGTTTTATATAATTACATTTACAATTTTCAAACAAACATTCTAAAACATGAATATTTCATATTTTGACGCCCTTGATCCCCTCTCAAAAATTTATTCCCATGGTATCAATTGATGAAAAAATCATCTCAACCTGAGAAAAAGATTCCACCTATATAAGAAAACAAATATTATGTTAGAAATATTATAAATAAATTAATTAAACATTAATATGAAAGAACACATTAATAAAATGTCAATATTTAATAAAAATGACACATTTGGAGTTATACCAGTGACATCATGCAAACTATTGAGGTAGGGTTGACTCTTACACGTTACAAATGAGTTATGTATCATTTCCTAAAAATATCAAAACAATCCTAATGTGTTTTCTTGGTTTTGATTAAGTTGCTTGTTATTTTACTAAAATTAATTTCAATTTTAAATACTGAAACATTTGGAGTTATATTGGCCACACTATGCATTGTATTGAGGTGAAACTGATTCCTACCTATCATAAATTACTGGTGGATTATTATCCTAAAGTATCAAAACAATTTGAAGGAATTTTCTTGGTTTTCAGTATGGCAGTTGTGTTTTTTTCTAAAATGTCATTTCAAACTGAAAACACGCATTTTAAGTCATACATGTCACACTGTGAATCGTTTTGATGTGATACTGATTTATACATGTCAAAAATGACTTATTAATCATTGTCCTAAATTATTAAGATAATTGGAGTGCATTTGTTTGGTTTTCAGTGAGTGACATGTTTTGAACTAAAATGTCAATTTTAAACTAATAACGGACACTTTGAGTTCTATCAGAAACATCATGAATTATATTGAGGTGCAACTGATCCCTAGGCATCAAAAATGACTAATAAATAATTATTCAAAAATATCAAAATAACCCGAATGTTTTTTCTTAGATTTTAGTATGTCACTTGTTGTTTTTACTTAAATTATTGTGAATTTAAAATAAAAAGAGACACTTTGAGTTGTACTGATCACACTGTGCATTTAATTGAGGTGTGGTTGACTCTTGCATATCAAAAATGAATCATGGATCATTTTCCTAAAGTATAAAAACAATCTGAATGCATTTTATTGGTTTTAATTACGTCAATTGTTGTTTTAACTTAAATTAATGTCAAATTTAAATAAAAACAGACACTTTGAGTTGTTCCAGCCACACCGTGTGTCGTATTGAGGTTTAGATAATACCTAAACATCAAAAATGACTAATAGATCATTGTACTAAAATATCAAAACAATCTGAATGTGTTTTCTCGGTTTTCAATATGTCACATGTTGTCTTCACAAAAATTAATGTTAATTTTAAATAAAAAGAGATACTTTGAGTTGTACCTTCCACAACATGTGTCGTATTGAGGTTTCACTAATCCCTACATGTCAAAAATTAAAAATAGATCTTTTTACTAAAATATTGAAACAATCTAAATGTGTTTTCTTGGTTTTCAATATGTCGCATGTTGTTTTTACTTAAATTAATGTCAGTTTTAAATAAAAAGAGACACTTTGAGTTGTAACTACCACACCATGTGTTGGATTGATTTACAGTTGACACTTACACATTACAAATTACTCATGTATCATTTTCCTAAAGTATCCAAACAATAGGAATGTATTTTCTTGGTTTTAAGTATGTCACCTGTTTTTTTTACTTTAATTAATATCAATTTTAAATAAAAAGAGAAACTTTGAGTTATACCAGTCACACCATGAATTAGATTCAGGTGAGGGTGACTCCAACACATCAAAAATGACACATGGATCATTTTACTAAAGTATCAAAATAATCCAACTGTGCTTGATTAGTTTTAAGTATGCCACTTGTTGTTTTTACTAAAATTAATGTCAATTTTAAAAGATACTTTGAGTTCTACCGGCCACATTGTGCATCATATTGAGGTGAGGCTGATACCTACACGTCCAAAATTACTAATAGATCATTTTCCTAAAATATAAAAATAATCCTAATTTTTTTTCTCAGTTTTCAGTATGTCATTTGTTGTTTTTTCTTAAATTAATGTCAATTTTAAATAAAAAGAGACACTTTGAGTTCTACCAGACACACCATGTGTTGGATTGAAATTTGGTTGACTTCTACACATTTCAAATGATAGATGAATCGTTTTCCTAAAGTATAAAAACAATCCTAATGTTTTTTCTTAGTTTTAAGTACATCCCTTATTGTTTTTACTTAAATTAATGTCAATTTTAAATAAAAAAGATACACTTTCAGTTGTACCAGCCACACCGTGCATTGTATTGATTTGAGGTTGATCCCTAAACATCAAAAATGACTAATATATCATTTTCCTAAAATATCAAAACAATCCAAAAAAATTTCCTCAATTTTCAGTATGTCACTTGTTGTTTTTACTTAAATTAATGTCAATTTTAAACAAAAAGAGACACTTTGAGTTATAACGGCCACACTGTGCACTGGATTGATGTGTGATTAACTCCTACACATCAAAAATGACTCATGTATTGTTTTCCTAAAGTATAAAAATAATGATAATTTGTTTTCTTAGTTTTAAGTATGTCACTTTTTGTTTTTACTTAAATTAATGTCAATTTTAAATAAAAAGAGACACTTTGAGTTCTACCAGCCACATCGTGCATCGTATTGAGGTGAGGTTGATCTATACACATCAAAAATGAAAAATTGATCATTTTCCTAAAATATCAAAACAATCCAAATTCATTTTATTATTTTTCAGTATTTCACTTTTTTTTACTTAAATTAATGTCAATTTTAAATAAAAAGAGACACTTTGAGTTCTACCAGCCACACTGTGCATCGTATTGAGGTGAGGTTGATCCCTACACATAAAAAATAACTAATAAATCATTTTTTTTTAAATATAAAAACAATCCAAATATGTTTTCTTGGTTTTCAGTATGTCACTTATTATTTTTACTTAAATTGATGTCAATTTTAAATAAAAAGAGACACTTTGAGTTATACTAGCTTTCTTAGAAATCATTTAAAAAACCATTATTAATAACATAAGGATATTAAACATAATAAAGGGTGATCATATATGTTCAATTAGTGTAAAAAATGGAGTTATCAATTATCATATATGGATAACATGAGCATAAATATGTTAGAAGGTGATATTAACATTATAAATTCATATCATGCATATGGAATTCACATCTTCATGTTATTTGTGTAGATTATTTCATAAGGTATGATTGCAATTCATTTATGAGCACATCTATATCATCTTTTTAATATGAGTCTTTTCAAAAGACATAGTGGTACTGGAAAAATATAAATACATAAAGGATAAATAAATATTTTAAATGAAATAGTAATTATCTTTGAAAATACCTCTTTAGGGATACTAGTTTTTTCAAGTAATATGATCTCTCTCATAAATTTACAAACATAATAACCATAATATTTTCCATTGGTTTCTTTTAGACATTACAGAAACATCGAGGAGAATAAGTAATTCTTTTTTATATGTGTTTGGATAGTGAAATATTATTATATATACCCTGATACTTATCCATTCATAGTAATTGTGTTCTTCCTTATCCTTAGCCCCAGTCCTCATTCCTTTCATCAGATAATAGTGATGTGTCACCCTATCATAATAGAATTCTCATTTAAAGATAATATAAATTATATAACTTTATGTTTAGTTCTAAAATTTTGGATGTGGTGTATTACAAATTGACAAACACCATTATGTGTGGACAGTTTATTAGATATCCATGAATTAAATCCAAGAAATAAATATTTGGAGTATCCAAATTTACTATAATGAGCATCCAATGATGCCTAAAAACACAAAAAAAAATGATTAATTAATGAAAGAAATGAAAATAAATTTGATATGATGAAATTGTACAGTCTTACCCATGCATCATTGGTATTAAATATAGTCTGTCATCCAAAATTTTTCTTTCAATGTATTTGATCAGATCATCCACTGTTTCATATTTTTGTTGGGTTCTATTTAATCTTATTATGTTGAGGTGAAGTGAGGACTAACGAGTCTGAACTTTTTCTCATGGGAAAATCCCTTCAATTGTTTTTCATATATACGCCTACCAAAAATATGAAATTTATTTAGTCATAATTAACAAAGTATATCAGGTTTTGGAAAAATAAATCATGATAAAATACCTCATGTATACATTTAAAACTGAGCCACCTATCTGGTCATAGTCAAGGATTTTAGTTGAACTCTCAACACCAATGAAGTCATGATCTTTCTCTTTGTATATATTTTCTTCAAATTCATCTATGTGGTTGCTACTATCTTTTAACTTTGTATCCACATAAGCCATGAATTATAGTAAATGTGGAAATATAATGGGTGGGGTAATTATGCTTTCAGTATATCTTTTTGATTGGTTGGTTGATCCTTTAGATGGTTTTGAGATGGTCTTTCATTTCATCCCCTTCTCTTTTTCCATATGTAATAATATTCATCGGTTCATAACTTTTCATTAATTATTAAAGGTTTATCTTGAAAATTAAATTGGAAATGAATACCTCTTTGTCGACATGCTTTTTTACAAGATGTGACGGTAATGTAATGAATGTTCCAATATCTTTTTCGACCGTGTTAATATCATCCTCCTGAATTGGCATTGGTAGCTCTGTGCTCGGCTCATGGGCTATGTTGATCAACACTCGCACATGATCTGTTGGAAGTCGTATGTTTTGTAGAATATCCTTTTGAATATTGAACATTGTATCCCTCGCGAAAAAGTGATGGGTGGGTGTTTCTAGATATAAATCATAGTAATTATAACCCAATATAATAGCAGTACAGGAAAGGTATCAGTTTCTGTATGATTCACATTTCACAGAAACATTTGTTAAAACATTTATTACCTCTTCTAGGAAATATTTTTGAGGGGAATGGCTAGCCCCATAGTTGGTGGGGGTGGGGCGGGATCTCCATGTGGTGGCTATTCTTGAGTTGCTTCTTCTCTTTGCCTATCCCTCATTAAATTTTTCATCATCTCCCTCTACCATTATAATTGTCCTTAAAGGGTATCTATTATTTATCTCATTTGTTTTATTAATTCACTTTGATCACCCTCATGTTTTTTTCCTCAAAATATGTTCTAGGTGTTTCCCCAAAACCCACACCTTTGACGCGTCCATACTATTCTGGCCGCTTCAAGGCCACTGATAGTTTTTGTTCATCCAGAATAAGTGTTGTAGATTCCTATGACTATTTCAGATAGAAAATATAGAAAAAGAAGCGATCATTGTTATGTAATAGCGATTTAAAAAAACAATTTTTATTGTGTAATACTTACATATGATTCCCACATTTTTTGTGTGTTCTCATCTATTAGTATCCCATATTTATTTTCACATGCCTCCTTATATAGAACATGGTGTGGTATGGAATTTTATTTGGATTTTGAGTCATTAATCTACATATAAATAGAGGAACATAATTCTGGTGTTGTTTCATATCACATAAAAGTATTATGATAAATTTAAAATATATGCCAATTTTTTTCAAGTGAAGTGTACCTCATCCTTGCTTTACGGTAGGGGTATGCTGGTTTTTCTACTCGTTCCTTATTTTTAGAACTCGGTTTTTATTTGATAAATAAAAAAATTTCATTCAAAGTGATGAATACATGTGTTATCAAAAAACTTGTTGTTGGCCACAATGTACCTGAGAAGACACATCCACACGACGTCCACTAAATGCATCCCATGCTTTTTAGGTTATCAAGTGTGCATAGATAAGCGGTGAGCATGGGTTTATTTTCCCTTCAGCATATTGAATATGATGTCTTATTTGGATTGTGGGAAATCATCTATGAATCCTTCTAGAAAGAATTAATACATACATCTTATGTGAGTCGTCTACTATAAATTCACTCTATAATGGATGATAAAAAGTAATCAAATGTTTCATTATATTATTTTTTTGTAAAATAAATAAATGATATCATAATGTTGTTGTAATATCTTCCCACATCAGTTTATTAATCCCAAACACAACATGGTTCCATAAATCTATGTCAATAAACACATGTTTCCAAGTGTAGATTCCAATATAACTGCTGAACATGGCCTTGTTGGGGTTAAGATGCTGACCCTATGCATTCCATCTGACCTCATATTTGATGCCTTTATCTTTATCCTTAAGGATTTTTTCTAACACCATCAAACTACGGTGCTCATTTTTTTCTGTGATGTCAGTCCTTCGTCACCTACCATTTCCCCATAATCAACATTTTCAATATGTTCCTCTAAAGCGGTGGCTTATTCACGTGCAGATGGTTGTTGTAACTCTACACTGGGAGTAGCAGCAGGTTGATAAACCTATTGTTCCTCACGAATGGGAGCACCAGCATGTGCAGAAGGTCACTCCTCTGCACTACAAGCAACGTCAGGTTGAGATACTCATTGTTCCTCATGAATGGGAGCACTAGCACGTGCAGAAGTTCGTTCCTCTGCACTACGAGCAGCATCAGGTTGAGAGACCTATTTTTCTCTGGATTGGGAGCATCATCACTTGTAGAAGTCATTATCTACAAAATTGGTTTAACATTTAATTTATATTACATAAATGCAGAAACAAATGGATAATAACTTGAGATAACACAATTTATATTACAAAAAAATGTAACCCAATTATTGAACTTGTTTTTCCTTTTTTAAAGGATGAAGGGATTTGACCCCTCTATCGATGATCCAAATATTTTCATTGTGGTCTCCTATAACATAAAAAACATTATCTACACTGGTACCACTGTGAAATGATTGTGACATCCCAATAAAAGGGTCATCCTCGGTTTAATTTTCATCTGACCCTTCAGTGGTTTAGGTCGATAACAGAAAAATTGACCACTTTTGGTTTGTGGGATCTGTAAAATAAAATACTTATACTACTTATGATGCTGTTATAAATGGTTTTTATTTGTACCCTTACTTAAATAAAATTTCACAAATCCCAATTCATCTATTTTAAAGGAAATAATGTTATCAACCCACTTTCATTGAAAAAATGGCACTTGGAATATTATATAATCCAACTCCCATATTTGTTTGATGATATCAAAGTATGAAATATTCGGGTAAATTGAATTTTTTCCTTAGTACCAGAAACATGCATCACTTCATCCATGAGTGTAACTCCACTATTTTTCATGGTACTACCTTCATCATGCTCATTTTTATAGAATGTATAACTATTAATTACATAACATTTTTAAGATAACACATACACACTTGGTCCTCCATCTATCCATCAAAGTCATTCTGAAATTGAATCCATAATTTTATATGAATCCTTTAAAATATGGTCATGAAACCATCATATAAACTGTTTATTATGTGTATTTGATATCTATATTTCATCCCTTGATGGATTCAAATACCTAAAAAATTATTTGTGGGTTTCAACAGATGGGAAACCCTCCAAAATGTTATATAAAACGTAAAGTTGGGTCTAATATTGATCTGTAATATTTATTGTGACAACATATCTTCCAAAAATTCCTTCACCCACAAGCCACCCAGTGTGATGATATTTTAGTAGGCCAATGCTTTCCACACCAGATAGGTATTCAGTATTAAATTTAATGGCTTCCTCAACAATATATCACTCCACAATAGAACCCTATGGCTGACTTGGATTTTTGACATACCCTTTCAAAATTTTCATATATCGTTCAATGGGGTACATCCATATATAGTATATAGTATCACATAGTCAAATATCTCTCACTAAGTGAACCATTAAATGGACCATCATATCAAATAATGTTGGTGGGAAGAACATTTACAATTCACATAATATAACAGAAATTTCTCTATCCATACTCAGTAATTTTGTCAGGTCTATAACTTTACTGCATATATATTTTAAGAATAAATAGATTTTGGTTAATGTATGATGTAAATTCTTTGTAAAAATGCAACGTAAAGTTAGAAGCATTAGATCTTTCACCATAACATGGAAGTCATGTGATTTCAGATGCTTTAACTTTAAATCAGCCATTAACATGATGTTCTTAATATTCAATGAATACCCCTATGGAACCTTTACATCATTAAAGAAGTTGAAAAATAGATATCTCTCCATCCTGGAAAGAGTGTAAGTAGATGGACGAAGAAAATTTCATTTTTCACCCTTCACTGACACCAATTATTCTCGTATTCCCATGTCAACAATGTCCAACCTAGACTTAATTCCATCCTTTTGTTTTGAAAGGTTCATTTAGAAATGTGCCAATGACACTATCACATACATTTTTTTCAACATTCATAACATCAAGAAAGTGTATGACGTAAAAATAATTCCAGTATGGTAATTCAAAAAAACCAATCACTTATTCCAACTGGTTTTCGTAAGGTTTTTCAAAAATGGTTTACCAAAAGCAGTGTACACATATTTTACTTTCTCAAATAGTTGATCACTTGTTAATGGATATGGTGATTTATGTTCTTCTGAACTTCTATCGAATCATGTTTTCCAAGATTGGTACTTATGTCATTGGGGTAGAAATCTATGATTTCCTATAAACACGGTTTTTGATGAATGTTTCAACATTATTGAATATGTACCTTATTTTCAGATGGGACACCCATGACTTCCTTTAATGATATATTCTGAAAAATTTCCATAAGTAAGAAAGTCATTTATCATCCTGTACAACATGGATCTCGACATGAAATCTTCATTTTTGTAAGCATCATACAACCTAACACCAGAATCCCATAATAATTTCAAATCCTCGATCAATAGATCCAAATAAACATCAATATCATTACTCGGTTGTTTTGGTCTTGATATAAGAATAGATAACATCATGTTTTTTTTTCATGCATAACCATAGTGGAAAGTTATAATTTACCAATATAACTGGCCATATATTATGATTATTACTTTGAAAACCCAAATGATTCACTCCATCTGTAGATAATTCAAGATGAAGGTTTCTCAACATGTTTCCAAAGTTAGGATACTAATGGTCAATTTTCTTCCACTAAGGAGAGTCTATCAAGTGATGTAGTTTCCCATATTTATTTCATCTTTCTTCATGCCATGTCAATTTCCCTGCAGTCTCCTCACTTCCATATAGGCTCCTAAACCTTGGAATGATTGGAAAGTACCATACAACTTTCATAGGACCATAAGTATCTTTCTTGTATCGAGAAGCACCACACTTTGGGTATTATCTAAGTGATTTTTGGTCCTTGTGAAACAGTATATAGTAATTCGAGTAGGTTTGTATTCTTTCATAGATCATACCCATCGAGTGTAGAATTAGTTTTTGTTGTATGTTCAACTCGGGTGCTCATTATCTTTTGGGAACATGTCATTCAAGAGAGAAAGCAATTCTATAAAACTGGTGTCACTCCATCCATTATCTTCTTTCAAATTATACAACTTTAGTATGGATAAAAAATTTATATATTTAGTGAATCCACCATAAAATGGAGTTTTTGTACAACTCTTTAACTACACAAACAATTTTGGGAAATCATGAAGTTTATCTTCAACTATCCTTGTCATTTCCTCAATACGATCTTCATCATCATTCGCAAATGTAATCACATCCTCGATATAGCCTTATTTATTTTCCACACTTTTAATCATATCAGATGATCCATAAAACATAGTGTTATCCCACCCATTAACTACATTCTCTTATTCCCCATGTTTATTCTAACATTTATAACTTTGATATATTCTGTGGAAGATCAAGTATTCTTCCAACTCCTCTAGACTAACTTGTCTTGAATAACAACAGCGTAAACACAGACAAAGGATTTTAGGAGGGTCATATGCATGATCATTTGAAAAATTTATGAGCTCTTTCACTATATCTTCATACTCCTTTGTTAAATGATTGGAATCCATCCATTCTTTATTCAAATCTATCCTATTTGATTCAGTGATATTAGTATTTAACAAAATAAATACACAAAATTTTGATATAAAAATTATCCAAGACTAAAAAAAGATATATACATTAAGTCTCCTTTGAAGAATATTTATCAAATCATAATTTAAATTCCATTAAACAACCAACCATTTTCACAAATTCCTATTTAAAATAATATGCCCTTTTAAAAAATAAACCAATTAGTTTCAAACACTCTTTCTCAAAACCCTAATTCCTTATTTTAAATAATTCAAGGAAACTTCATGACCCAACAATATTAATCATTTAAAATGAATTAAAACCCTATATATTTTACAAGTTTTCATTTAAAACTTCACACGCCCCTTATTAAAATGAAACCAGCATTACATACACTTTCAAAACACTCACATTCCTTTTTGAAAGCTAATTAGATGAGTTGAAAAACACTTAGCATGCAACCTAAGTCCATTCCAAGTGTTTAAATAATTTTAATGTTATTTAAAGCCAAAAAAAAGGCATATTGAACACATATAATTTTTTAATAAACATTTAAAAACACTTGAATCATTTTAAAATATCCACTTAGGAATTTTCACAAAGACATAAATCCCAAGACAGGCTCTTTACAAAGGATACATAAATCAAAAATAACCAACATTTTTTAAAATATAAAGCTATAAATGTTTTATCATGTCACTCATGAATAAATAGTATGAATCCTATAGTTTAATCCTATAATAATACTGAGGAGTGAATAAGTGATAGATAAAAACATAAGTGTCACTTGACAATGATACTTTTGAACATAAATTTATATCTCTTCAAAGTGGGTAACCATCTTCTACTTGATACTTAAATCATGCACTACCTAACCATGATCCTTCCAATATTGTACATTAGAAAAAACGTTCCCCTTATTGAGGGTATACATTAAGTCAAAGTTAAAGGACTATAGGTACTCATACATTCTCTATTATCAATGGTTCATTTCACTTTGTCGTTAAATATATTTCAAACACTTTTTTAGTGTATTCCAATAACACCTCATGGAAGTCACCACTATTTACAAATCTAGGAAAGTATTTGGTAAGTTTCTCTTATTTGTTCTTAACTGTCTGAACCCATAAGCAACCACATGACCATCATGAACTGGAACTGTTCAAATTCTGACTCCTGATACATCACAATATAATCCACACCCATTACCTAACTCATTTATGGTTAAGATTTTTTTTTCATAAATCTCCCATTAAGAACTTAGAAGTATTTCTATTGAACATCTAATAAAATTAGCCATACCACATTCTTGGTTAAGGCCTTCTTAGCACTTTCAATCAGGAAGAAACCTAGTTGACCCTCTAGTAATAAAATTGAACCCCTAAAAAATCACCATAATAAAATTATCATTTCATGTTCAAAATATTCTTGTGAAAAAAAAATTCTTCTCAATGAGTATTCCAGAAAAACCTATATCATATGTTTCTTGTGCATGTTGTCTGACTTTCTTATAGTAAGTATCATCTGTTCTTCCAATTTCACTAACTTCCAAAATTTCATGGAAGTCTCACCATTGAACATGTATACTTTCTAACACCTGTATCATGTCCATATAAAAACTTTAACTTTTTATGAATTGTTGATTCAACACTTAATTTTAAATGAATGAATATTACATTCCAAAAACATTTTCTCAATACAATGAGGATAATACCTTAAAATATCACCACTAAAACCCCATATTTAAAAAACCAAAACTTCTATTCATAACTTCTGGACTACTTACCATTACACCATACACTTCTAAAAAACAAATCTTTCAAAAATTACCACATCTATAAAATATTTCACTAACTACTTCATATATATAAAAAATTGAGTCTGTGTTCTAGAGCCTCTCCTTTTGGTTGAATTAATCAAAAAATGAGTAAGGATTCACATTCCAAATATTTTTTATGCTTGAATACTACTTCATGGAGACTACAATATCATATAACTCTTTAACAGAAGAAAATAACCATGCTACTAAACTAATATATGCTATGATTTTCCATAGTCTATTTTATAAAATCTTCAAAAAGACTTTATAAATAACATTACAAAGACTATTCATTCTAAAATCATTAACTAAACTCATATCAGTAACCTCTAGAATCAAAGTGATGAGAGTATCATTATAAGTCTCCAGATAATTCTTAACTCTTCAAAACTCATTCATGAAGTCAATAACATAATCACCCAAAATAGTATATAAGATATAAAAGAAAATTTCATAAAACAAATCTAGGTTACCTTTGATGGATGCATCAACCTAAATGTCACAACCACTTCATAAAATTGAATATCAATAGTTATTAATTTATTCATATAATTTTTTAAAGTTGTAATAAAATAATAATTTATATATTTAGATATAAAATTATGCTGAGAAGAAAATATGATTTGATAATCACTTGAATTGTATCATTTTTTCCTTTTAGGGGATTCACCATAGAGTTCTTGTGGGTGGAAGGATTAATTACATGTGTTGTTATGGTTATTTGACTTGGGTGTCCATAAAGTGTCTCATATAGCTTTGGAATGGTAGGGCTAACAAAATATATGATTCCATTATAACTCAATTTATCCCTTAATAAAAATAAAAATGTATTTCCCTATGAAGTGGGATTTTAATCCAAACAACATAATTTTCATGTGGTGTGCTTATTCCATTTATGTTATGTGTTTATTAATTATTTCTCATTTTCTTCTAGGGGGTATTTTCAAAACCATGAGGTTACAGGAACTAGAAGGTAGAGATATGATGTAGTGACTTAGTTGTATATTTACTTCTATTTTATGGTATATCACGTTTGGTGATTTGTTCCAATTCAGGTATGTTCTGGAATTTCTTCCACTATGTGCAAGTTTCAGGGGTTTAATTTATGTTTTGGGGGTTTAACATTTGGATTTTTGATGTGTGCCAAGTCTAACTAGTGGTATCAGGTCTTTTCTCTATTCTAATATCACTTACCAAAAGGTGGTATTAGATCTTGGTCACATAACATATGGTCATCATTTTATCAAAACTCGATAGAAAGTCTTTGTTTGAAGACTGCTGGGTTTCCTATAGTGAAGTGGTTTTCTAAGATTCAGTGGAATTGCATTAGTAAAAAAGTGGTGGTGACATTGAAATGGGTAAGGTTTGGATTGATATTAAATGTTGGAGGATTAAGACTTTGGGGGATAATGGCCTTGCTACTCTTGGAGAGTACAAAAGTTACGTTGATTTTGAATTATTTACAAGTGAGGTGTTCAGTAGAATGGGAAACCATGAGATAAAGCAATATAAATTTTTTAAAAGTTATGTCCAAGAGAATCCAGATCCAAGAGAGAATAAAGACATGCCTCAATGATGTTGAGTATTAAAGGTGGATGTGTAGCAGAGGGAGGGATCAATGAGTATGATTCCTACATAGTCAAAGGAGGCACCACCTCCAAAATATGGTCTACATCGAATATGGTTGTGGATAGAATAAAAAAGTGAGAAACCCTTCCTTTGATCTAGATCCTATTGTCACTCAGTAGTGGGTCGCTTCATATTCATTACAACTACCTCAAAATAAAGACCAAACAAGGGAAAATTCAGAGTATGCCTCACTGATGCAATAAAATTATCACCTTCGTGTTGAGATCTTAAACAATTATTCAAGCATATGGGCAAATAACCTTTTTAAAATCATGCTCACATAAAAACTATTTCATAACATGCTTCACATTACTTCCACAATTCAAAGATGCATTTAAGGTACACAAAAAGGAAGCCAACACACATTAAAAATCCATCTCCCTTGGAGAAATCCATTTTCAACACATTTTTACCTTTATATCTCTATTGAAAAAACAATTTTCACATTTCACCCAAAGAATAAAATATTATCAAGGAACACCACCACAAATAACATATTAAATACAACCAATTTCTTTTCAAAAACCAACCTTCATCACATATGCATGTCAAACCAATTCTAAAACATGTTTTTCACCACATCAATAATCCATGGAACACATATAAGCAAACAAACAAGCATATCAAAATCATCTAATAATGTAAAAGCATAGAATAACCTACCTCGCACTTGGAAACCTTCATAAATAAGTGTGAAACCACAACCACGCCTCAACGGGACCCTATTAAAAAAAGATCCAAACTCAAACATGAATATTTTCCCCAAAAAATTGAAGATCAAACCAACATTATGTCAAACAACCTACTCAAAAATAAGAACTCAAGAAGGGGGAAGAGAAACCCTAAAAATAGGGATAAATCAAGTGAAACTAGACTTATTTGATGTTTCATTGAAGAATCAGAGTCAAAACCACCCAGAGATTGAGGTATAAGGGCTTTATGAAAGCTTGGAGGGGGGTTCGCGGCAGAAATGGATTCATAGTGGAGGAATGGCCATAGCGAAGGTGGGGCAGCGGCAGATGAGGGGTTGGCGGCGCAGCGGTCGGCTTCCACTAGAGCTTGAGGGGAGTGAGAAAGGAGGAGACTGTTAGGGTATCTTTATAAAACTTGATGGACCTTTTATCAGGGCTAGCTAAAAAGCATTGATAAATATTTGTTTTATCAGTTCTAAAATAATAAAGCACTAATAAAACATGTCTTTAGCAGCCCTTTTCAGCACTGATAAAGATAGGCATTTATCAACACTAAAAAAGCACTAATAAAAGGTTTTGTTATTAATGCTAAAATTATAGCGCTGATAAAGCGACCTTTTATCAGCATTTTTTTAGCATTGATAAAGGCCCATCTTTATCAATGTTAAAAAAAACACTAATACAAATAAATTTTTATATATATTTATAAAAGTATATATATGATAAATATATATTTATTTATTTATTAATAATTATAACTATAAATAAATATTTATTTATTTATATTTATAAAACTATAATTTAAATAATTATAAAATTATAAGAAATATTCTTATTATATTTATAGTCTTAGAAATATATATAATAAATATATTAATTATATATATTTATAAGATTATAGATATATATAACTATATTTCTTTAAATTTAATAATTATTTAGATGAATAGATATTTATTTATAATTATAATTATAAATATATATTTATTTATATATTTAAATAATTATAAAGTTATTAAAAATTTATATTTCAAATATTTATAATTTTATTAATATATAAATTTAATATATTTATTATAATTTTATAATTATTTAAATATATATGTATTTATTTATAATTATAAATAAAAATATTTTTATTTATTTATCAATATTTTTTGTATATTTATAAACATATTTATTTAATTATCTATAACATTATATATGAAAATAATAAGTAATTTTTTTATAAATTAATAATTATTTAAATAAATATATATTTATTTATATTTATTACTATAAATAAATATATATTTATTTGTAATTAAAATTATAATAAATAATTATTTATTTATAGTTGTAATTATATATATATATATAATTATAAAATTATAGCAAATAAATTTATAATTTTATAAATATTTATAATTAATATATTTTTTATAATTTTTTAATTAAATAAACATATCTCTATTTATTTAAGAATTCTAATTATAACTATTTGTATTTATTTATAAATATTTGTATATGTTTACTAATATATTTATTTTATTATATATATTTATAACTTTATAAGTATAATACATATATTTATTATAATTTTATAATTATTTACATATATATTTATTTATAGTTATAATTATAACTATAAATAAATATAATTATATTTATATATATATATATAATTATATAAGTATTTTTTATAATTTTATAGTTATTTAAATACATGTATAATTATAATTATAATTACAAATAAATATATTAACTAAAAATTATTTATATATAATTAAAATATAATAATTATAAATATAATAATTTTAATTATTATTTAAATATATTTCATATAATTTTATAAGTATTTTTGAGAATATAATAGTTCATATGGGTAACACTATTAATTATATACCTAGTAAAGTTTACATAGTAAAAAACGAGTTAACTTTAATCCTCTTAAAGTTGGTCAGTCCTCTGTCTAACTCTTAGAAAGGGTTTATGGTCTTAACTGGATATTATGGAATCTTAAGATATTGTATGATATTGAATTTTGAATTGGGGTTCTAATCAAAATTTACAAAGAAATAGAGACGATGAGATTTGGGCACTTTGCACACTTTTTGGTTGAAGTTGATTTGAATTCCACTTTGGTTGATCATGTTCTACTGTCTATGGATAAATTTTGTTTGGAATGCTAGGTAATTGAGCACAAAATTTAAATTTGCAGGAAATCAGTTGTTTGTGGTTTTTGATTCCTACATGGGTATGTTTCTAAGATGTGTTTGAAGAAAAAGAAACATGATTCCACCAATGTTGGTGGGCGTGAGCAATCTTAGGTGACCTCATATATTGGGCATGGACAAATTGCATAGGTGGGTGTTAATCCTGCTCCTCGGTTGGATATTGGAAATAGAAGTGAAGGGGTTGGCCAACCAGATGGAACCTCTGGATAGTTGTTAGGTGATATTGGGTGAGTGGAGGAATCTTCTCCTCCATACATTTAGTGTATTAGAAAAAAGAAACTATGATTAGAGATTGTTTCTGGGGAGCATAATGTAGGGCAGGGGAGCATTCAAGTTTCTCCAAAATCTACTAATATTGTCAGTAAAAAATTGACTGACAAGCACCCATCACCTGTTATGGATATAATGGAGTTGATTGAGCATGTTTCTAGGGTTTAAGCTGAGGCAGTTGAGGCCTCTACAGAGTAGCCCCTCACTAAACCAGTGGGAGATTGACAATAAACGAAAACATGGAGGTGAGGTCGGCTTCTGAAAAACTGTGGACAAGGTCATAGTAGAGATGACTGGGATGGGTGTGTCCGGTCTACAAGGACTTCTTCACGGGATCTCAATGGAGTAGATTAATCTCAAGGAAAAGTACTATGTGCTTCTCAGTCCGAAGAACTGGAAATTGGAATGGGAATCTACTAATGGTACATCTCATCCTAATTATGGGGATGACCCTAGTTCTACCCATATGTAATTTTCTCTCCTGTATGAGGACTTTTACTTTGTTGTTTGCATCCTCTTTTCTTCTTAGGCTTTGTCATTTCCTTTTTAATAAATTTTGGTAGGAGCAGGTTCGCCTGTCTCTTGAACCTTTCAAGTATACATAGTAAAAAACGAGCCATCACATATAGAAAACATGAATAATAAAAAGGGTGTAATGTATAAATGAATATTCATGTTGATACCTAACATATATACACTTCAATTATACTCATTCATGGTCAATATATTTATTGTCCAAATTCATTGGAAACATATATATTTATTCAATAATTAATTATAAATATACATATTTAGAAATTATTTATATATATTAATTATAAATAAAAATATATATACTAAATATAACAAATATAAAAAAATATAATGAATATATTAAATATAATAAATATAATAAATCTAATAAATATAATAAATATATTTATTATTTAATGAAATTTATTATAATCTTATAATTATTTAAATATATATATATATATATTTAATTATAATTTTAGAAATAATTATTTAAAACGTTATATATATTTGAATTATTAAAAAATATTAATTATAAACATGCGTTTTTTATTTAATGTATAAAAATAAAAATTATTTTTGAATATAAATATAATAATTTTATATAAATTAATAATATTTTTTATTAAAAACTTTTATCAACACTTTTATCTAGCGTTGATAAACCTCCCCCCCCCCACTTATCAGCGCATTCTAGTTAGCGATGTTAAAACGAGGTGCTACCCTTACCCCGTTCTGTGGTGGTGCTTATAAAGTGCCGCCCAGACAAACTAGAAAACCGATGTGGGATGATTTCTCACGGTACAACCCTTTATCAATTCTAGATAAAAGCACTAATAAATTGCACCCTTTATCATCTCAAAAAAACAATGATAAAGGGTGGACTTTATATTCACTTAAAAAAAGCATCGTTAAATGGTGACCTTTATCAGTGCTTTTATCTGGTGGTGATAAAGGATACTACTCTTTATTGCAGGTTTTTTAGTAGTGATAGACACACAAACACAAACACATGTTAATATTATTTTGTAATTATTTTATAAACAATTTTTTACAAAAATATATTATATATTAACTATAAATACATGTTTAGTATTATATAAATTATATTTAATCAAATGTCATATATATATAAATAGAAACATGTTTCTATAAAAAAATATGTTTTTCAGTAATATTTTTTTCATGAATGTCAACTTTTATTGGCACTAATAAAAGCACCAATAAATGTGACATTTATCATTTCTAAAGAAATCACTCATAAAGATACCTTTTATCGCCTTTTTTAGGTGACACTCGTAAAATAGTCCTCTTTACAAGCCACTTTTTTTAGCGCTTATAAAAGATAATGTTGAATAAAATATATTCTATAGTAGCCTTCTACTTGATAAGATTTTTTACTTTATTCATTTTTTTATTGTTGTAAGGTTGCTTTATGAGAAAAGGAATTAGTGAAGTTTGAGGCCACCATTGATAAGCGTGTTTGGGTGAGTGTGTTCTTTCTTCAGTTTATCCTCTTATGATTAAAGATAATGGGTTTTAATACATTTATTTATTTCAAAAAAAACTAATGATTCACTAATTATATCTATTAAACCAATTTTGATTATATATATTTTTGTGTGTGTGAATAGAACAGCCTAAACTTCAAAAAATAATGCTCTTCATTGATACAAAACATGCTCTCCATTTTTAATGCATAAAAAATAGTCTATGTCGTGTGGGGAATTGTTTTTCAAAAAAATCATTTTGGAGTCGGGTATATAAAAATACCATAGCCATCACCCTCTTTTTCCAAAAGATTCAGCCCTAACTTCTCACCCACGTTCACCAACAAAGACTGTGATCGATGCAAAAGCTGCCAAAACACAGGGCTAACCATGCACCACTCACTCCTCTCACCTTTCTAGGGAGGGCCATCACCGCCTATTCCCTCCGCACCTCCATCATCTACGACGGAACCTGCTTCACCTGGTTTCAGACCCACTATCGCTGCCTCTGCCTTGCGACTGCCCTCCTTTTCCACCTCTCCACCGCCAATAATGACATCGTTTCCGTATTGGCACCGAACATCCCCACTCTCTATGAGATTAATTTTATGGTTCCCATGGTCAGAGACCTCCTCAATTCCATCAACACCCACATCGATGCTAGAACCTATTGAGATTCATCACATTTATTTATGAGAGAGGAAAATTATTAATGGAGGGATTCATCACATTTATTGATGAGAGGGGAAATTATTAATGGGGAGATTTATATCACCATTAATTGAGGATTTTCTCCCAATATTAATGGATATTTAATTCTCAATATTAATGTATGGGATAATGGATGTTGAGTGTATTAATTGATTATTATAGACATGGTGTCTATATAAGGAGGATGCAGAAACATATTTTGAGAAGGAAAGGGGTGTGCCAGCAAGATGTATCCAGCAAGGGAGACCCAGGAAGGGGATGTTGTTTTTACAGTGGCTCATGTTGCACGATGATGATGGCGCAATTATCTTGGACGTGTGGTGATGTTCTTGGTAGGGTGTTCAAGATATAGTCCACCAGGAGCAAGAAGGGGGTTGTCGCGTCGGCAATAGCATGTGCGGCGCGTCGGTGTTTGACAGGTGCAGAGCAGCGACTACAGAATTGATGATCATGATCACATATCAAAAGTCTTCCTGATAGCAGTGATCAGGTGGCTTGTCCCAATTAGATATCGGTGGTACATCATAATGGCGAGACCATTCGGGTGTTGCAAGCTGGTGTGTGGTTGACACATGTTCGGGTGAAGATCTCTGAGGTAGTGATGTTTTTTTGACAGAAGGGTGACATTTTGTCACAGATTGATCTTCTGATACATGGCGTCAGTGGGATGTTTATCAGAGAGAAGGAAGAGATGTATCGGGGTGTGTTTTTCACACAGGTTTTCTACGCTCTCTCATTTGTAATTCAAGTTCGGGTAATACTTGGATTCTTGTATTCTCTGATTTATAGTGGATATTATTGGGAATTGCCCTGTGGTTTTTTAATCCTCCTCATGAGAGGGTTTTACAACGTTAAAAAAATCCTACATGTTGATTTATTTATTCTGCTTATATCGCTTCCATATTTTGATGAGTTTCTCACGATATTTTTGGCAAGCAATTTTCGGTCCAGATTCGGGATTCTCCCCAACAAGTGGTATCAGAGGAGGTTGGTTCGTGATTGCAATTTTTTTGTGAGAATTATGGAAGCTTTGAAGAGGATCGCAGATGCATGCGTGGAGCAGAATAAATTTTGAAAAATAAAGCAGGCTGAGAGAAGTGATGCACATGTCAGCTCAAAAAATGTTGAGCAGGGGGAGCAAGTTTTTCCTGTAGGTGCTCCAGATTATGTGGTGATCACTATTATGGTGGAGCCATATGTTTCTAGTTATGGTCTTGTTTAGCAGGACAGTGCAGATACAAATGTGACGAAGATTTTGACGTTTGATTTTATTTTTTACAGAGGGAGCTGATATTTTTTTATCAGAAGTGAAAAAGGACATCATTATATTTTTTTCAATTGATGATGGTTAGTGTGATACTGACATTTTTTTTCAACTGGGTTTTTTGGATGGTTCCATTCATTAATGTGATAAAGGGGGAGATTGTTGAGATTCATCACATTTATTGATGAGTGAGGAAAATTCTTAATGGAGGGATTTATCACATTTATTGATGAGAGGGAGAAATTATTAATGGGGAGATTTATATCACCATTAATTGAGGGTTTTCTCCCAAAATTAATGGATATTTTATTCTCAGTATTAATGGATGGAATAATAGATGTTGACTGCATTAATTTATTATTATAGACATGGTTTCTATATAAGGAGGATGCAGAAACATATTTTGAGAAGGAAAGGGGTGTGCCAGCAAGATGTAGTCGGCAAGGGAGACCCGGGAAGGGGATTCCGTGTTTACGGTGGCCTGTGTGGAACAATGATTATGGCGCAATTATCTTGGACGTGTGGCGATGTTCATGACAGGGTGTTCAAGATGCAGTCCACCAGGAGCAAGAAGGGGGCTTCCGCGTCGGCGGTAGTATGTGCGGTGCGTCGGCGTTTGACAAGTGCAGAGCAGTGACTATGGAATTTATGATCATGGACACATATCTAAAGTCTTCCAGATAGTAGTGATCAGGTGGCATGTCCCGATTGGAGATCAGCAGTACATCATAATGGAAAGATCATTCGGGTGTCACAAGTTGGTGCGAGGTTGACGTATGTTCGGGTGAAGATCTCTGAGGTAGTGATGTTTTGTCGAAAGAAGGGTGACATTTTGTCATAGATTGATCTTCTGATACATGGCGTCAGCAGGATGTTTATCAAAGAGAAGTCAGAGACGTATCGGGGTGTGGTTTTCACACAGGTTTTTTACGCTCTATCATTTGTAATTCAAGTTCGGGCATTACTTGGATTCTTGTATTCTCTGATTCATAGTAGATATTATTGGGAATTGCCTTGTGGTTTTTTAATCCTCCGCATGAGAGGGTTTTTCCACGTTGAAAAAATCATGCATGTTGATTTATTTATTCTTCTTATATCGCTTCTATATTTTGACAGGTTTCTCACGATATTTTTGGCAAGCAATTTTCGGTCCGGATTCAGGATTCTCCCCAATAGAACCATTGCCACCATCCTCCACCAATCCTAGTCCAAGGCCTTCTTCATCGACTGTGACTGCCTTGCCCTCACCTGTAAGCCCTCCGCACCCTACGACACTTCCATCCCATCTCCCCCATCCCTCATCTACCTCATTGATGACGTATAATCACCCACTAGAGCCTGCTTCGGGGAGATGGAATATGAGCAACTCATGGCGGGAGGTGACGGTGAGGGACCTGTCCCAGTAGCAGCTGAATTGGTCGATGAGTGGGACATGATTTCTTTAAATTTCACTTCCATCATGACGTCAGTGCTGAAGGGGTGGTGTATAGCCACCAGGGAGTGTACTTGAGCTCTTTGGGCATGGTGGTGAGGTGGGATATGGGGCGCATGCCAGTATACCTATGGATGCTCCCAATGTTCCACTACAACGGCTGAACGTTCACCTGGGCCATCGCTGCCCACAGTGGCACTAACATCTACATCTCCCTCCCCACTTCCACTGACATCTATTAGAGTATCGTCATGTACGGGGTTACCCACATGTGTTTTTCCCCCGTGGTGTTCCACACACTCATCGAATGCACCAACGATCCTCACTCCCTCACCCACCACCATATCCACATCCTTGGGATTCATGGTAGCGGTGTCGAGTGGTGTAAGGGTGCAGTGGAGGTTCGTGGAAACATAAATCACAAAAAAACCAAAAGAAAAATAGAGAAACACATATTTTAATGTGGTTCAGAAAATTTAATACATCCATAGGATAAATAGGGAAAATCTATTATCTCTCTGGATCTCGTCAGAGGAACACCAAAATACATGATTAACCCCCCCCCCCCAGTTTATGGGAATCAATCCCATTTATAAATATGAACAAAACAATCATTCTCCGGTGGTTGGGGTAGTTCATCTTCCCTTGAGAAAAATCATCATCGATGGCTTCTCATTCCACCATATCGGCTGTTTTACACCACATTACCCACCATGGAAGCACTTGTAGCATGGATTAGTTTCTGAAAAATGAGACTCCCAAAATGGTAGTGTCCCCCAAAAATCTCCCCCTCAAGACCAATTTTGGGTAGAAACCAAACCTTTTGTCTCCTTGTAGGTGTTGAAAACTTCATCAGCAAATCGAACATGATTCTTCACACTAAATGATGTCTCACTTCCACTCTCTTCAATTGAGCTTGGACTGACTATGGTCCCTATCAAATGATACAACCTTTGGGAATCCTTCCCAATAAGAATCATTGTATCACCATATGAGACTTCTAACACTCCACCTACCATAGAAATCTTGTACCCTTTCGCATCAAGCCTACTTAATGATACCATGTTTTGTCTCATCCTTAGAACGAATTTCACATTATCCAGTTTACATAATGCTCCATTAGGTGTCTTCAATTTCACCATACTGACTCCTCGAACCTCTCATGTTGACCCATCACCAAGTCTCTATGAATCTCACACCTACTAAAAGGTGTGAAACACACCTTTGGTCATGCATATGTGTGCTGAGCTCCTTGAATCCAAAACCCATCTTTCTTATTTTGGATTTTTAGCCCGCTCATTATTCCTTTTAAAAAATCAATATTCTCACTTAATTTACCCATATCTTTTAAATTAATGACACTACACTTCTCCCCATTCAACTCTCTTATTTGAGTGCAAGTTTCCCGTTGTCACACAGACTTCAGAATCTGCCGATAATTCTATGATGTTCACATCATTCTCTTCAACTTTCTCTTTCCCAGCAATGTACAGTTTGCACTCTCCACAATCACTTTTATAGTGACCCTTTTTCTCTCACCAGAAACAAGTGATTTCTTTAGGATCATGTCCCCTTGATTTTGGTTTCCAGTCTTTACCTTCTGAATTCTAATATCGGCTCCTCCCACATTTTTCATCTCAAATCACCATGATTTTATCACCTGAATGCGTCACAGGTCTTCCAAATGCCTTTAAATCTTGAAGTGATGTAATCACCTCATCTAGATTCAATGTTTCCTTCCCCATGAGTAATATAGTCACAAGTCCATCAAATGAACATAGAGATGAAAAAAGAAAAAAGTGATTTGTCTTCTTCTCCAACCATCACATTGAGCCCCAATAACTGTGTTAGGATCTTGTTGAATTCGTTGGTGTGATCCAATAAATTTGTTCCCTCGTCCATCCAAAATTGGTACAATTTATTCTTTAGGAATAATTTTTTGGTGAGATAATTCACCATATATAATTGCTCCAACTTCTTCCAAATCTCTTTTAGTGAGGTCTCTTCCAACACCTAGTTTTTTACGTCGTTTTCCAGACATAGTCTAATTGTGCTGACGACCCACATCTCGAGCTCTTCCCAATCATCATCACTAGTTCTCTTAGAATTTTCTCCAATCAATGGCCTAATCATACCCTGTTTCACAAGAATATATTCCACCATTCTTTACCACAAGCCGAAGTTGTTCCGACCATCGAACTTCTCAATCTCAAATTTTGATAGTGCTCCTCCACCATCCATCATCGTTGTCGCAAAATATGATCATCACCATCGATGTCTCACCCCTTTGACACAACCTGATGGAGTGAGAATTTTGAAAATTTAAGAATACAGACGCATCTAGAATGGTTGGAATAGTGGGAATTGACTCCTGGATAGCTGAAATAAGAGTCTGATGGGTCGAGATATCATCAAAACAAATTCAATAGTCCATATCACATGCTGACGTGGAGATGATGTGGCACTGATGTGACACACCAGAGCAGCAATTGAAATCTTGCCAAAAATTTCACTAGCAGTGTGAACAGTACCATCTTCTCCAGTACAGGGTCACTGTTCACCCACAGTTTGATCGAAACATTAACCAGATCTATAGGGATTGTTTCAACTCCATTTTCAACACCGCTTATGCCATTGTAATTGTATCGTCATCCTCTTCACGGATATGGCCTTGGAAAAAATTTCTAAACAACTTCAATTTTTCGATCATTGGAAAAACTCGTCTATCGCCTCGCCATTTTGAACTCCCTCCCTCCGATTCCCTTTGATACCACTTGTAAGGGTGCAACATAGGTTCATGGAAATGTATATCACACAAAAACCATAAGAAAAATAGAGAAACATAGATTTTAATGTAGTTTGGAAATTTTCCTACATCCATGGGAGAAATAGGGAAACTCTATTATCTCTCCAGATCTCGTCGGAGGAACACCAAAATACACTATTACCCCCCTTCAGTTCATGGGAATCAATCCCATTTATAAAGATGAACAAAACAACCATTCTATGGTGGTTGGGGTAGTTCATCTGCCCTTGAGAAAAATCATCATTGTCGGTTTCTCATTACACCATTTCATATGTTGTCCACCGCACTGCCCACAATGGAAGCACTTGCAGCGTGGAGTATTTGTCGACAAAGGAGACACCCAAAATGGGTCATCCAACACACTTCCCACCATGGAAGAACTCGTAGCATGGAGTAGTTTCTGAAAAAGGAGACTCCCAAAATGGGAGTGTCTTCCACAAGTGGGTCAGTGTTCTCACTAGAGGTATGCCCCAACTGTCGGCGGTGCTGGAGAAGATCAAATTTCTAGGGTTTCAGGAAACGCACGCGTATGGGATGATGGAATCCATGGGGCTGGTGCTAGTGTGCGAGTGGCAGGGAGAGTAGGACAGGTTGCCTCAGGGTGAGAGGGTGAGGCTGAAGGCATGGCAGGGGCTGAGCATCCTATCTCTCTCCGACGTCGATGTGAAGGAATCAGCAATGATGAGGAGCATGCCCCACAAAAGTCAAACCATTGGATAAATCACAATCTTGGGGAGCGGCATGATGAAGGGGTACCTCATAGATGGGGAGGAAAACTCAAAGGAGTTCAGGAGAGAATAAGGGGCAGGTAGTGGCAGAGATTGGTTCCTCAACGGAGCCGTGATCATGGTATAAGGGGATGGGTGCATCGAGATAAAGGACCGGTCAAAGGACGTGATCATATCAAGCGAAGAAAAAATACAAAGTGTGGAGGTGGAGGTGGTGTTGTACTCACACCCAAAGGTGAGGGAGCCCAATGTGGTGGTGATGTCATATCTGTGATGTGGGGAGAGCCCCTGCGCCTTCATTAGCACTGCCAGGGACGGTGGGATGGAAGAGGCGGAGGACATCCTGTGTCATTTTAGGAGAAATCTAGCATGGTTCATGGTCCCAAAAAGGTGGTGTTTGTGAAGGAGTTTCCCAATAACTCCATAGGAAAGGTTCAGAAGTTTCACTTGAGGTCCATGGCCACAGTCATGGTGGCTGGCAATCAGTCAACTGCATCCCCAAGCACAAGCATTTCTATTCATCATCTAGGCACAGGTGTTTCTATTCCAATGAAAAAAATATAAAATATTTTTTGGGTATTCTTAGTGGGGGAGGAAATTATAAATTTATTTTTAATTAGTCAATGGTCATATAAAAAAGTTTAGTTAAATTATTATATTATTCCCTTTTCAAGAATCAACAAATGATTTTAAAGCCTTCTTAAGTTTAGTGGGAATAATGGAAGTTAATTTGATTATACTGGTTATACATGGTAGGTCCTGGGGGAGGGGAACAAGGGAAATAAAATCTACAGACACGGAGGCTCAAAACTAGGACCTCCTCAACTCACCACCACAGGTATAGCAGGGGTGAAACCACTGAACTACGCCCTATGGTTATACTATACATAGAAATGGAAGATGAAAGATCGAATTTACCCAAAAAAATTACAAGATATGGTTTTTACAAATAAACCAACAGTTAAATCAGAAAATTAATAAACTTTAAAACATCTAAAGGTTGGAGAGTATATTAGAAATTGAACATATGATAATTTTTTGAATAGTAATGATAGAGACTCATGTGTGCACACATTGACTTATGATTGTGTTGTTTTATGATTTAAAAATATATAATAATAAAATATATTAAATAAAGAAGTTGATATTTTTAATATATAAAGATTAAAACACTTAATAGATCATTTGAATACATTTTAGAGTCATTAAACTACCACCTATAATTAGTATCTAATATGAAAATGAAGTGCAAGGTTTGTGTCAACTTAGTAAGTTTTCTTACCCCTAAAAAACATTCCAAACATCTATTTACTTCGACATCCAATTGTTTCATTACTTTGTAAATGTCAAAGAATGTTATTTTTAATAATAGATGAGAAAATACATTACCACAGAATCAGAAATATTCAAAACTTCCCTTTATCAGCACTAAAACAAAAAAACTAAGGAATTCAATCACATGTTATTAATCCCCTAGCCACCCTTAGTTAGTCTAAGACCATCATTTCCAAAGATACTTTCAAGAGAGAGTTCAAGGTCCCAAAGTGAATCTCATTTAATCCTTATCCTTTTTTCTTAAATCATTATCTTCCAAACTTATTAACTTCTAAAATAGGCTAATATTAATTATTTATATTATAATATTCATTTTCTTAATTATTTATAAACACCTTTTTTAGTGCATTTTCAAATTGAACATTATTTAACATTATGATTGTAATTTCTTGTTAAAGTGCACTATTACATGGTACATATTTGAACACCTCCTAAAACAAAAAATGGTCATGATTTTACTTTCATATTTATTTTTATGTTTTCTCATTCCATTGGGAACAATTCATACTTTTGGAGTACTTGAAGATTCACATTGGAAGACCACCAAAGTGGGTCTTGAACCAACAACATTCTCAGCAAAGTGAATTCGATAGTATCCCATTAAAACTACTGTAAAAGAAAATATCCAAGCCAAATGAATCTTAAATTTTAACTGAATATATAATAAATCATGGGGAAAATTTAATCAAATATTGAAAAGAGTTAATTCGAAGTTTTAAAGGGAGTGGCATGCGGCCCAATTTGGAGATAAAATGATGGTCGAGATTCTACAGCCCAGCAAAACAACCCACCATTTTACACATATCTTACTAAAAAATAACCATTTGGGATGAAATTTTACATAATATTAGGAAACATCACTATATTAATTTTTTTCTTCTATGGAACATAGAAATTTGGATATCTAGAATCTCATTTTGGTGCATCTTTTAAGTGTATGCAAGTAGGCACAGATTGATTGTCAAGGGTGGAAAATTCCACTCTCCCTTAACTTTCCTCCCACCTAGCCCCAAAACCACTAATTTAGGTAACTTACACTATTGGAGGATAGAATAAAGTCTTCAAAAATTCCTATTTAATTTAGTGTTGGTGAAATATTTTATCATCTTTTGTTCTCATTTCATTGTAATGTTAGGCTACCGCTTTGTGTTTGTAATTGCATTTATTTCTCATGTAAGTTGTTCAATTCGATATATTTTCTTAATAAAAGTTATTTATTTCCTTTTATTATATTATTATCCATATAAAATTGATACCATTTCCTAAATGTGTGAATTTATTAATACCAAACCTTGTGAAATTTATCACACAACAGTTGAGTGATCATTATTTTGTTGTTTTTACTTCTTCAATTCCACCCTCATAAGTCTAGTTCCCACTTCTGTTGAGAACATGTCATCAATGGAGGGAAAAATATTTTATGGGTTGATCAAAGGGAGTATCAAGGAGATGGATTGGGTGTTATTTCTCACACTCTAAAATTTTATTAATTTATTCTATTTGAGTTTCTTTTATTCAATGATTTTCTCTCTTCCTATTCCTTATTGAATTTATTTGCCACACTTTTATATGATAATAAGATCCTTTACCTTGGAGTGCTCATGAAAATGATCCTAAAAGTTTATAAGTGATTATCAAGTGTTTTTTAAGGTTTTAAACTAGTAAGTTATGAGGTTAGTTTTAATTTATTGAATGAATCCTTCTCGAGTTAATGAAATTGAAATCATTAAAAAAGGAATTCACCTGATCCACCCTAAGCAATAACCTAAGATCAACTCATTTTCTCAAAATTTGAATTCACATAGATCTCTTAATACTCTTTTAAAACCATCTAAAATCAACCCAAAGTTGTCCACTTAATATCCAAAAATATTTCATAGAATGTACATGTCTATAGGTTTCTTCTTAGGTCTCTGAGGATTCAAAATCGCAAGATAAACTACAAGCGACCACTTAAGCCTAAAAACTTGGGTAAATTTGGGCAAGACCAAATTTTGGTGGTGTTGTCGGGGACCCAAGTAATTTATATCAACACCCATTATATTCTCTCCAATTTATCTTTTCTCACCTCAACTTCTCTTATCTTTTCCCCTTTCTTTTGTTTTACACTTTTCTTTGTGCATGTCCGCCTGTACTTGTGACCAATCAAACTATCTTGTTAGGGTGGATAGTCCTATGGTTGGGGAGTCAAGTACACCAAGGAAACTATTTCCATTAGATCCTAATATTCCTAATACCCCAAATTCAAAAATTGAGCCCATTTCAATGGAGGGTCTTCAACAAAACCAACTCATAAATCCGGGTGGCAACCAAAATAGAAATCTAAATGAGGAAACCCCAAACTTGGGAAATGTAGTCGATCAGACCATGAATGACTACCTCACACCTACCTGTACCAATGCACCCTATTACATTATTCATGATTCCCTAGTAGAATCCAACTATGTCTTCAAACCTCATGTCCTAAACCACCTTCCAACCTTCCAAGGGATGGAGTCGTAAATGTCATACCTTTATGTCAAGGAGTTCAACAACATTGTTGAAACCATATGCCCACCTCATCAACTTGAGTCAGCTAAGATGTGGCTATTTTCCTTCTCACTAAAGGATAAAGTAAATAATTGGTTAAAAAATTTGAGACCTGCATTAATCTAATCCTGGGATCAATTTCAAAGAGAGTTCTACAAAAAAATACTTCCCCCATCACAAAAAAATTGCATTTAAAAAGAGCTTCCAAAAGTTTTTGAAAAAGAAGGTGAGTCGTTTTATGATACATGGGAAAGGTTCAAATACACACTAAAAATGGTACCTCACCATGGATTTTCAATCCCATAACAAGTTTTATATTATATGAAGGTTTGGGTATGAGAAATAAACATTTCATTGGCATTATGTGTAATGGAACCTTCAAAAACAAAGGCTCAAATGATGCTTACAAGTATCTAGAAGGACTGGACGAACAAAACCAAACATGGGGAACATCAACTTACTATAACAAGCCACCCAAATCTGGTGGAATTCACACACTTAGGGAGGAGGAAGGCCTTATGGAAAAACTTGATGCTCTCAATAGGAAGGTTGAGGAGATTGGTCTTAGGAAAGTCCATGAAATTCAAACTGTTGAGCTTGTTTGCACATTTTGTGACAAACATGACCACAAGATCAAAAACTACCCAACCATACCTTCCATTAAGGATGTTATTTTAGGAGTACCACCAATGGAGTTCAATGCTCTAAACTTTTAGAATCCACATTACCAAAACACTTTCAACCCAAGGTACAATGAGCATCCGGGATTTTGTTTGAAAGATAACCACCAACCCATCCAATAACCTAGTCATCCAAAAAGACCAAACCCATACCCTCTACAAAATTTTCAAAACAATAACCAGTTCCAACCATAACCATTCCAATACCAACCTCCTCCTTTCCAATTGAACCAACCCATCTAGCAACCTATTCAATTACCAATCTAATAACCAAAGTATCCTCTTGGGATAAACCAACCACCACAAACCCCTGCCCAATCTATCCTTCTACCAATCCTTGAACAGTTGTGTAAATAAATAGAGAAAATGAACTTAGAAGTCTTATCCCTTAAACATGAGCTTCAAACCATTAAAATTGGGAAGGTACCCATGCCAACTCAGGTGGTACCATCCTTAACTTTAAGGGGATAATCTAGTTACACACAACCCTCTCATAAACAACTAAATGAAGTAACTATTTTAAGAAGTGGTAAATACATTGAGAAATCTAAAAAACCATTAAAAACCATTAAAGCCTTCAGAAACGCATGAAAAGGATGAAGAACCACCCCCAGATTCTGAAAACCCCAATGAGAATATAAAGGAACCACAACCACACCAAACACTCAAACAACCTGCCCCCTTCCCTCAACACATAAGAGAAAAATATAAACCAGAACTGAATGAAACTTTGAAGGAAATATTCTATTAGGTTAAGTTGAATATTCCCCTTCTAGATTCAATAAAAACCATTCCTACCTACTCAAGTTACCTTAAGGACTTTTGCACTTTTAAAAGGAAATTTTCACATAAAAACCAAGTCCTTTTGGATACTAATGTGAGTACCACCATTTAAGGGACCATTCCTCCAAAGTTGAAAGATCCAGGATATATGTACATCAATGTTGAGATGGGATAGAACAAATTTTTCAAATCCCTTCATTATATAGGAGCTATTTTGAAACTTATTCCATATTTCATGTATTTTCAGTTAGGGTTCAAAGAACTCCAACCCACGTCTATCACTCTTCACCTTGCTGGTCGTGGTGTTCGAGTTCCTAAGAGGATATTAAAGGATTTTTTGGTGAAAGTTGAAATTTTCATTTACCCTTATAACTTCATTATCCTTGATAATCACCCAATATTAGGTCCTATAGAGAAAACCACTATCATCCTTGTTCATCCCTTCTTGGAAACAATTAACTCAGTCATTCGAGTTAGAAATGGGAACATGACAATAACCTTTGGAAACATGAGTCTAGATCTAAAAATCTATAGTGAAAACTCTAAAATTGGGGATGATGAAGAGATCCATGAGTTCAATTGTATTGTTAGTGTTGATAGTGAACTAGATGAACATCAAGGAATTATTTAAGGATGTTTAAATCAAGAAGATACTGATTTCCTTTGTTTATATGATGGAAACTTTCCTCCTTGGCTTAAACTCTTTTAGATAGCTCTATTGATGATTTTATTGAATCACCAATCAATGATACCATTAGATAAATCAATAATATTGAGTCTATACCCATTCATGACATGGATGTGGGCAATGTGGTGGCTGGAACTTCTGTTCAAAAGGAACAAATTATGTTAATAAATTTGGAAAAAGATATCGAGTTTGATACAAAGTCCCATCCTTATTTCAAAAGTATTAACCAATATGACCTTGAATTTAAGGTCATAACTTCATCACTCAAGTAAGCTTTCTTAGGGTATAATCGAGCCTTTCCTATTTTCATTTCTTATTCTCTTGAAGACAATCAAGAGAGAATGCTTATGGATGTCCTAGAAATCATAAGAAAACAATTGGATAGAACCTTTCTAATATTCTTAGGATTATCCCACTCATTGTAACTCATAGTATTGTTCTTGAATCTGAATCCAAACCATGTCGTCAACCTCAATTAAGACTTAATCCCAATATAATGGATTTGGTTAGGAAATAAATTTTTAAGTTGTTGAAAGAGGGTATCATCTACCAATGAGGATGGTGATCTTCTCCCCAAAAGGGTTAGTAGTGGATGGAGAGTTTGTATTGACTATAGGAAGCTCAAATCATGTACCAATAGTGACCATTTCCCTTTTCCCTTCATTGATCAAGTCCTTGAGCGAGTGGTGCTTCATAAATTCTAATGATTCCTAGATGGATTCTCAGGGTATAATCAAATTGAGGTCTCCTTAGAGGATCAAGGAAAAACAACCTCCACTTTTTCATTCAGCACTTTTTCCCTCAAGCGCGTGCCCTTTGGGTTATGTAATGCCCATTGTACCTTCCAATGATGCATGATGGGAACATTCTCGTACATGGTGGGGTATTTTTTAGAGTTCTTCATGGATGACTTCTCCATATTTGGGGATAATTTTGAGGGATTCCTTCTGAATATTGAAAGGGTTTTTTCAAGATGCGAGGATAAGAATCTCATCCTAAATAGGGGAAAATTCCATTTCATGGTAAATGAGGGACTAGTTCAATGACATTTGGTCTCTGGTAGATGGATTTAAGTTGATAAAGCTAAATTTGATATCAGTCTTCACCTTCCCTATCATAAATCTTTCAAGGAAGTGTGGTCCTTATTAGGATATGCTAGTTTCTATATAAGGTTCATTAGGAATTTCATCTCTATTTCTCAACCACTTTGTGCTATATTGGTGAAATATTATCCATTTTTATGGATAGATAGCTGTGATGAATCATTTTATACACTCAATTCATCTCATATATCTCCACCTATCATGAAATCTCCCAATTATAAACTTCTGTTCAATCTCATGTGTGATGCGAGTGACTTCATTATAGGAGTAGTATTAGGTCAAAGGTGTGAGAAAACTACATGTTTCATTGTTTATGAAATAAAATCTTTAAATAATTCACAAATAAAAAAAACCACCACTAATAAAGAGTTTCTTGATATTGTATTTGCCTTAGATAAATTCAGTTCCTATCTCTTAGGATCACCCATCATTTCCTTTACTGATCATTCAACCCTGAAATACCTTTTTCCAAAAACCATATGCCAAGGATAGATTGATTAGGTGGGTCCTTCTTCTTCAAGAGTTCTATTTAACCATTGAGGATAAACGGGTTTTGAAAATGTTGTAGCCTATAATCTATATAGGATAGAATTCAAAGACAACTCACATCATATTTCTATGTATGATTCATTTCCTAATGATCACCTCTATTCTGTGAGTGATTTACCATGGTATACTGACATAGAAAACCATTTGGTGATGGGTGACATTCCAAAATTCTTAGGGACCCAAGCTAAGAGGAAATTCGTTTTTTATTTCAAACATTATCTATTTGATGATCCTTACCTCTTCAATTTCTACCATGATAAAATCATTAGGAGATGTATTCCTAAGTCTGAGAAAGAATCCATTATAAAATTTTGTCATGAAGATGCATGTGGAGACCACTTTACCACAAAGAAAACCACTTAAAAGGTCCTACAAAGTGGTTTCTACTGTCCTAACCCCACTAAGGATTCCTACTAATTCTAAAAAAAATTACTCAATGTCAACAATTAGTATCCATTACCAAAAGGAATCAAATTCCCCTCTCTCCCATTATGGTCATCAAAATATTTTATTGTTGGGGAATTGATTTCATGGGACCCTAACCAAAATCTAGTGGATACCTCTACATCCTATTAATTTTTTATTATGCCTCAAAATGGGTTGAGGCCATTCCCACAAAGTCCAATGACAATCATATTGTGATCCAATTTCTGAAAGAGCACATATTTTCTAGATTTGGAATTCCTATGGCTATAATCAGTGATTGTGGAACCCATTTCTACAATTTTCCATTCTCTTAACTCATGTATAAGTATGGTATTTCTCATAAAGTCTCCACTTCCTACCTTCCTCAAACCAATGGTCAAGGTGAGTTGGAAAATATAAAGATTAAAAAAATTATTGAAAAAATGGTCAATCCCTATAGGAAATATTGGTCTGATAAACTTTTGGATTCCCTTTGGGTATATTTTACAGCATTCAAACCCATCCTAGGCATGTCATCGTATAGGTTGGTTTATGGGAAATCATCCCATTTACCTATTGAAATTGATCATAAAGAATTTTGGGTAATCAAAAAAATGAACTTTGACATTTCTTTGGCCAAAGAAAAGAGGAAATTCGATCTTAATAAAATTGAGGAACTTACGATGGAGGCTTATAAAAAATCAAAGATAAATAAAGTTAGAGTTCAAGCCTACCAATCTAGGAATCTCAAAGTTAAACACTTTGAACCAAGAAAATTTTTTCTCTTGTATAGTTAAAAACTTCATTTACACCCAGGAAAGTTAAGGTCTAGATGGTCAGGTCCATTCATAGTTCATCATGTGTACCCCCATGGGGTAGTAGATATTCAGGATCCCACAAGTGGTCACGTTTTCAAATTCAATGGTTATAGGTTAAAAACATTCATTGAATCATTCGATAAATAGAAAAAATAGGATGTGTTAACTAATCCAACCTAAGAAACTATGAAAAAATTGATAGATTGAGGGTCCATGTTGGGATAACAACATTAAGCAAAGCTATTTATGGGAGGCAACTCAGCCTTTACCTTTACATTTACTCAAGGTTTGGAGTTTCAAAGTAAACAGGTATGTTTTTTTCTAATTTCCTTGTGTCTTTATTTATTTTTAGTTAAGGGAACCTCAAGGGGCTTCCATTGTTTTCTAATTATGTGGACATTTGAGATTCAGGGGAAACTAAGTTTGAGGGATTTTTAGTTAAATCACAGTTGTACAAACACAAAGTACCATGAGGCTTCTCCGAGTGACATGGAGATCAAAAGAGTAATCAAGAGCATTATAAACTTCAACTTCAACCACCAGGTGACTTTGTTCCATGTTTTTTATTTCAATTTCCTTTTATAACTCCTCTCATCTACCTCTAACCACTTTTAAATTTTCATTTCTTTAAACACTGGGGATAGTGTTATTTTAAGTTGGGGGGAGATAAAATAAAAAAATATATTTTGTGTGAATAGAAAATGCATGGAAGGAAAAAAAATTATTTAACCTTGAACATGATATTACACATTTAAAACTTTTAAATTGAATATAAAATAATTTTTCATGCCTTGATTCTGATTTTAATGCAAGTTTAAGTTCATGTGCATAGATTTTGGAAAGTGCGGTTGTCTGATGTGATTTTTCACCATTTATATTTTTATCCATTTAATAACAAAAAAACACAGTGCAAATCCTCTGGATTTTGGGGTATTAGTTTGAGTTATTGGGGTCCCATAATAAATTTCATAGGTTTGGTGAAATTTTTAATTTTAACGTGAGTATTCAAAAAAATAAAAAACAAATCAAGACAAAAAAATCAAAAAAAATCAGTAGCACGTAGAGTAATGGATTAACCTAATGTGCGGATTTAGACACTTGGGGATCATAACTCCATAGTTTTCTGGTCAAAAATTAGGCATTTTATCTCTATTTTTGGTAATTTGAATTTGTTTTTGATTGATTAAACACAAGATGATGCCCGAGTATGTGAGCTTCACTTAGTTCCCTGAGGTCTTTGAGCCTGGGAGTCATCGGTAAAGTCTCACTACATGGGTTGAATCATTTGAGTTCAATTTAAATTGCAATCAAAAAATTGAAATAATAAAATAAACAAAAAAATAAAAAATAGAAAAAATGAATACTCATCTTAATATTAAAATTTGATTCCACCTCGTGCTTCCATCTTTTCTCCCTTGAATAAAGATGAACCCCCATTTCTATTTTGACGCACAATACTTCATCATGCTTAATTGAAATTGGATGAAATGTAGAAATGAATTTGAAAAAAGGAATGGGCTTGGGATTGTGATATGCCTTTGCACTTAGATTGTTTTAAATTATTTTTATGGGTTACATAATTGTTTGGTATGTGGTCTTTGGGTGAGAAATGTGTATTAAAATGTTTTTGGAAAAGGGAATTTTAATTTCATATTTTGCAGATATATTTTTCTCGGGACTAGAAAAAATCAAGTTGGGGTATGATTATAAATTGATAGAGGATAATATTAATTATTTATATTATAATATTCATGTGATTCATTATTTATAAACAATATTTTTTAGTGCATTTTCAAAGTGAACACTATTTCACATTATGATTGTAATTCCTTGTTAAAGTACAGTATTACGTGGTACATATTTGAACACATCCTAAAACAAAAAATAGTCATGATTTTAATTTCATATTTAATTTTCAGGTTTCTAATTCCATTGGGAACAATTTATACTTTTGGAGTACTTGAATGTTCACATTAGAAGACCACCAAAGTGGGTCTTGACCCAACAACATTCTGGGCGAAGTGAATTGGACAGTAGCCCATTCAAACTACTATAGAAGACAATATACAAGAACAATGAATATTAAATTTTAACTAAATAAATAATATATCATGGGTAACATTTCATCCAATAGTAAAAATAGTGAATTCAGAGTTTTAAAGGTAGTTCCATGCGGCCCAAGTGGGAGATAAAATTCTGGGCCAGATTCTATGGCCTAGAAAAATATCTCACCATTTTACACATATCTCACAAAAAAATATACATTTTGGCTGAAATTTTATATAATATCAGGGGATATTATTATATTTATTTTTTTATTCTATATCCCACCTAAATTTTTCCAATTAGATGCTCATTTTGGTGCATCTATTTAGTGGATTCAAGTTGGCTCAGATTGATTGTCATGGGTGGAAAAGTCCACTCTCCCTTAACTTTCACCCAACTAGTCCCACCACCATTAATTAAGGAGACTTGAACTATTATAGGAACAAACCAAGGCTTTAAAAATTCCTATTTAAGGCAGTGTTCATGAAGAAGTTTATCATATTTTGTGCTTGGTTTCATTGTAATGTTAAGTTGTCTCTTTGTATTTGTAATCGCATTTCTTTCTCATGTAAGTTGTTTAATTCACATTAGTTTCTTAATAAAAGTTATTCCTTTCCTATTATTATATTATTCTCCATATTACATTGATATAATTTCCTCAAGGTGTGAGTTTATTCATACCAAACCTTGTGAAATTTATCACACAATGGTGGAGTGATCATTATTTTGTTGTTTTTTACTTCTTCAATTCCACCCTCGTAAGTCTACTTTCAGCTTCTGTTGAGAAAATGTCATCAATATAGGACTAACTATTTTATGGATTGATACAAGGGAGTATTAAGGGGATGTATTGGATGTTATTTCTTACTCTCTAAATTTTTTTAATTTTTTTTATTTGAGTTTATTTTATTCAATGATTTTCTCTCTTCCTCTTCCTTATTGAATTTATTCACCCCGCTTTTATGTGCTAATATGATCCTTTACCTTGGAGTGCTCATGAAAATGATCCTAAAAGTGTTTTGGTGATTAGCATGTTTTTTTAAGGTGTTTATATAGTAATTGATGAAGTTATTTTGAATTCATTTAATGAAGCCTTCTCTAGTTAATAAAATTGAAATTGTTAAAAAAAAGGAATTCATCCAATCCACCCTGAGCAATAACCTAGGATCAACTCATTTTCTCATAATTTAAATTCACATAGATATCTTAGTACAATTTTAAAAACATCTAAAATAAACCCAAATTTGGCCACTTAATAACCAAAAATATTCCATAGAATGTACGTGTCAATATGTTTCTTATTAGGACTCTGGGGATTCGAAAACCTGAACTAAACTACAAGCAACCGCTTAAACCTAAAAACATGGGTAAATTTGGGTGAGACCACAAACCTCCCATAAAAAAATTTATATAATTACCATATTGTAATTATCATACTAATATTTTTTTATTTTATTGGTAAAATCATTAGTTATTCATTTCCACCCACTAAGAAAAATAAAACAGCATTGTTAGTACATATGTGTGGACTACCGCCTCTACAAAGAAATGTTATTTGTTTTTCATTTTCACTTTTCATGGATGGTGTTAATTTTGGTAATAATGAATAAATGTTTTATATATCATATAATTATGATTCTAAAATTTCAATTAAATATCCACCTTCACCCCCTATCATGAGTTGAGAAATGGGAATTCCAATCATGCGTACGTGCATACTACCACCTCCATAATGAAATATTTTTCTCTTTTTATCTAAATTTACATACATTAACTAAAAATTTTAAAATATGGTTCACCATTATAAATAAACCAAAATAATATCATTATAATTTTTTATAATAATATTATGTCAAATGAAACACCTACTTGACCGTACTCACCCATTCAGATAAAGCATGTTCCAGTTTTGGATGCTTTAATCACCAACATGAACGATTATTTAAAATCTGATCATAGATGACTATGGAAAAAAATACAGATATTATTATATTTCAATAATATAATTATTATTATTATATGTTTATTGTAATTTTATATAAGGTACTTAACTCGTATTTTATATATCATCTTCGATCATTAAAAAACTATTGAAATAAGTCGTTACCAATTCATTTTTCACACTGTGTATCCAAAAAACGTCTGGAATGAAATAAGAACATTATAAATAAATGTAAGATATATAGTAAATAATCCTAAATTATATATTAATGTTTAACTTGGTATAAATTTATGGTTGACAATATCAACATTATCAAATATGAAAAAATTATTTAAAGTTATTAGTACCCAATAGTTAAAATACACTATAACTAATTGATGTACTAATGATAAATAATTATGAATAAGGATTATCATAGGGTAATATTTATGATTAAGGTTATGAAATATTTTATAATTTTATTTAATTTTTCTTTATATGATGTTAGAGTGCCACCAACTATGAAAGGAAATAAGGTAAGAGTTTTTGTTATCATCTTTGCATCACATGCCTTTATCACCACTTTTTTCTTTAGAGTGTTTTATATTATACCATATAAAATTATTTTAAAATTCTTTCCCTAAATTTAATGTTTTTTCCTAAATTACTTTCTTGATCCACCCATTTCCCTTTTTGATTCAATGGTCACCAAATCCATAAGAGTTCAATTTAAAACATTATTTTTAAAAATATAGTTTTTTCAAAGATGATAATCCATCTGGGGAATTTTTATGAAACCACCATCATTTTATTCTAGACCATTACCTTTGTGGGACGTCCACTATCATAGACCAACATCATGTCTGGAACCCAAGTTTCAAAGTTCCTTCATTTAGATATAGAGAACAAGAAAATTAAAAGATTCTTCACATTTTTTAATAACATATCACTTAAAATTTAACACCCCAAGCTTCCACAATACATTCCCTTTTGAATAATGCAATAGCTTGCGTTGTACGCAACTTCAAGATTCTAACACACAACGACCAATCAAACTAGTCATTTTGAATAGTAATACCCACTTTTTGAAATTTTATAAAAAAAATTCAAAATGGACTTCATTTTTGAATTCGTAATATCAAAATCAGCTTAGGGTGAATTTTTTGTACTATTTTGAAAACTTTCAATTTTTGATGAATAGTGAAAATACTAAATTTTAATTAAAAAACTTTTTTAATCGAAATAATTTATAGTGTTAAATTATACATTTGAATGGTTTTTAAATATAATTAGATTATATTTTTATAATTTAATATAATTTAGTTCATTGGATGTAATTTCATATTTAAACTCGACGTAAAAAAGTGTCAATCTTTTGATAGTTATTATTTCTTAAAAACACGCTTTTTATTTTGACAATGGGAATTAATTTTAAATTAATTTCTGCCAATTATGTGTTTTTAATTTGGAAAAATAGATTCCATATTTTGAATAAGGAGGTCCAAATTGTGTAAATAGGTAACTTTTATTTTTAGACATTATACTTCGGTAAATATTTTATTTAACATGGTTAAAGGGGTAAATCTGGTAAATAGGGGTAAAAAATAATATTATAATGATATTAAATTGCCCTAACATGTGTCCTAACCCTATTTTTGGATACATTTCTGACCATGGGAATCCTTGGATCGATTTTTGGACCCCATAGAGCCACTTGAGAGTGATAATGACACTTTATATTAATTAATTTAAAGTAAAGACAAAAATGACATAAACATATATCTTTTAGTAAAAAAAAATTTACATGGGGTTATATAAGTTATATCTTCAACAATAAATATTAATTTTAAAGATAAAATGATTTCCTACATAATGGTATTTTTTTATAATTTTTAGACATCAAAAAAATAAAATTATTTATGACACAATAATTATGAAATGTTTACCTCATTAATGAATGATTTAAATAAATGAGATTATAAAAACTAAAAAAATATCCAAAACCTGTCCAATTATTATTGGATGATTTTATTTCTAACATGAGTCATCTTATTTTATACTTTAATGAGTTTTGGACCTTTAGAAACTGAAAATAATTATATAATAAAATAATATTTTCAAACATTCCTAAAGAGCCCCTCCTCCCCCTTATAAAAAGACCTCAACTGTAACTCATTTCTCACACCTCTCAATCCCCTTGGCTCATCTAAACTATACCAAATTAAGTACCCTAAATCCCTCTATTCCTCTTAGAATCCTTACCTTAGGTATAAGGCACTTCAAGGAATCCTTTTGGTTCAAACCAAAGGGAGTTACCCGATTTAAAGGTAACATCTCCTCTTAAGTTCTTTTCTTTTATTTTACTTCTCCAACCCCATAAACTCTCTTTATTCATTTATTTTATAACAACACTGGTATACTAAATATACTAGGTTGTTTTTATGATAATTATTTTAACTACACTTACACACACATCCATCTAATGGGTATAGAACATAATGTTTCTGTGGACGGCAAACTACTACCTCATGAAACGATGATTGTTCAATCTTCTACTACCTTCTCTTATAGTGACCATTATGATGGAACTGTAATTATATATGATATTTATTATATTAATTTTATCTATAATCTTCTTTAATTATCTTTTATATCATACCTTTATTCTTTTCATGTTGTATATACATAATAATTTCATTTGAGGAAGTGCGGACTACCGCCCCCTCAAAATGATATGACTTGTTCATACCATACATGGAATGTATAAAGGATGGTGTTAATGAACTTACATAACATATATAAAATATTATATTATAATGAAATAATAATATACCTATGTATCATTTGGTTTTATTTCCTTTTAAAATAAAATAAAAATGAAATGGAAGTAGCATTCATGCGTATGTACGGATCACCGTCTCCACAAAAGCGATGAGATTCATTCCTCATAATAACCATTCAAGAATAATTTTCATTTGATTATTAAAAATAATATTTAAGAACATAATATCATTCTGTATATGAATGAAATACATCCTATCCATATCAAATATGACTTAAGTAATAAAACATATAAAGTAAAACGAATCAGTTAACACCCGAAACAATTATACTACTAAAATATTATTAACAAAGCAATATTAGAAGATCATATATGATATAATATTTATGTATTTAGTTATTTTATGATTTAATAACAATTATTTAACAATTATACATGAGTTTAATTTACCCTCGACCAAGGAAAAGTACAAGGTAAGAGTTAATTTCACAATCTCTTTATTATCCGAGGTTGTTTTTACGTAAGTATCTAATGGGACCTCTTTATCATCCACATCTGTGTTTCTTAAAAATGCATTTCAAAACATTTTTACCATTTACTAGAATATGTTTTAAATTCATTTATACCCTTGTTTTACTTTTTATAAAAAAAAATTAAAGTAATCTTTCCATCATTTTCCAAGCAAGGTACTTTATGACCTTTTCGAAAAAATAAGGTAAGAATGTTTTTTTAACTTATACGACGGGTGTGGTTATTCTCCGTCATTATAACACCTTTTAATCTTCCCTTAAAATCTTATAAGAATATTTTCAAAATAAATGTTTTCTTTTATAATTACATTACTTTTAAATTATTTCAAAATAGAAATAGATATTCCTCTCAAATAATTTTGATTTCATTTATGTCAACATCCTTTAATGGATTTTATACTTGTTTGAAGTTGATTTACTATGATAAAAATATTCCATATTGTATTGAAGGTTTTGTGATATGTTTAACTATGGATGTGTTATTTTTATACCATTCATGGTTTATAGTTAACGTATTAACATTTTGTATGCTAGTTTTAATACAAATGTTTATGTTATGTTTCAACCTTTTCATATGAGGAATAAATTGGACTTAGTAAGTGATGGGTGGAGCCTGCAATATCTCCCTGATGCATTGGTAGGTCTCATGATACAAACTAGTGTCTTGGAACAAGGCCTTGACAAAATTTTATTTATAGTCTTGGCATGAGGCCTTGACTATGTGGTTATGATGTCTGACATTATGCATTCCATCATTATGAAATTGGCTATTGATATTGCATGTGATTATTCGACTAGTAGAATATCCATATGAATAAGTAAATGTCATTATTAAATTTATATTTTCTATATTATGCGGAAGTTTAAGTTTAAAAGGCTTATGTTTTAGTCTTATACATTGCCTTAAATATTTGTGCTTATTTATGAAGTTTTCGCTATATTGTTATCCTTACTGAGCATCTAAGCTCACCCATTTCTATGTTTTATTTTTCCTAGGATGTGAAGAAGTATTTTATGGTTTACCTTTAGGGATAGGCTAAGGTATATAAGTGATTTCAAAGGGGAAAAAATGTTGTTGTTGTTTTTATCTCATGATGTAATTTAAAACTTATATACGTATCTAGTACTTCCAAGGCTACTAAACTAATCGGCCTTTTAGGACATGATTCCTTGTATCATGACAATGTTATGTAATAATGCACCTAATCTGGGTAACTAGGGTTAGGGTGTTATAGTTGGTATCAGAGGGAGGTTTAGTACAAACCTTGGAAACTAGATTTAGATAAAATCTGATTAGAGCACATTACACTAAGATAGAATTTGAGAATTAGTATAGAAGAACTTCATAGAATTTTGGTAATGTATAGATTTTGTGTATTTTACAAGAAATACATCTCTGTCTGGATATGAGAAGGTAGAGGCAGCTCTGGAACAGATGTACCTAGGAGTGAAAACTCTGACAAGGAGTTTCGAGCTTGACCTGGGGTATCCTAGTACACGACAACGGTCCTTGTTGAACTCTTGGTTACGACACTCTCGGGGGATATGCTTAGGATAATTCAAATTTTCTTTACAAAACATTATGAAGTATTTATGAGTATATACCTACTCAAAGAAATTTTTTTATGATTATGGATTATATCCATAAACTGTTCAATTTATGTTAAGTGTTTTACAGGTTTGGAATTATGTATTGTGATTCATAAACTAATGTAGTGTATGCCATTGTTTAGAAATGGTGCATAGTGTAAGGAATGGGAACCGTATCAACTCATGTAATCCATTTAGGTATTTCCATCCTACTCAAGATAATTATTGTGGATCTGGTGATGAAACTGGTGCTGATCAGCTTATCACAATACTGGGACTACTCACTCAGGTTATGAATAATAACCTTACCCATATGGAGCACCCTGATCCACAATGCGGAGGATCAATGTTAGATCGATTCATGAGGAAAAAACCACCAATATTAAATGGGAATATAAATCCATTTATATCTAAGAAATGGATAAGTTCCTTAGAGAAAATATTTCATGCTTTGGGGAGTAGAGAAAGGGAAAAAGTTGTCATGACAGTTTATCGCCTCACAGGAGTTGCAGATCAATGGTGGTTATTAATTCAAAACAAAAAGGTGGATGAAGAAGTATCGAATATGGAATGGAGGGAGTTTAAAGAGGTTTTCTTAGAAAAATACTTTCTAATTGACCATCGAGTGGATATAGAAAGACAATTTCTGAGTCTGAGGCAAAAGGAGGATCAGAATGTCGCAAAGTATGAGGCTAACTTTACAAGGTTAGCAAGGCATGCTTCAGATTATATACGTAACCCAAGGAGTAATATTGATCGATTCATTGATGGGTTAAAACCATTTCTCCATCGAGCATTAGTCTCATAATCCTTCTCATCATATGAAGATATTGTCTCATGTGCTATCAAGATAGAAAAGGAATTATCTAAGTCTTATGACTTTAAAGAAAAGAAAGAGAAGAATATATTTTCTAAACACTCTAGAAATGGAAATAAGGTGAAGAAGGGAAAAGTTGAATATCCATCCTATGGTAAATGTGGGAAGAAACACCCTGGTACTTGCCTGAAGAGAATGGGAGTCTATTAAAAGTGTGGTGAAAAGGCCACCAAGAGCATGATTGAAAAGAGAATAAAGAGGTTGTCAATATTGAATTCTAAAATTTTAGATAAATGGGGCATTATGCAGATGAATGTCCTAAGTTCCAAGGAAACTTACCTGAAAAAAGTCCAAGGGAGAAAGGATAAGATCATGCGATCACTACTATTGAGGTTAAAGCTCTGAAAGACATAGTGGCAGGTAATTTAATGGTTTCCTCAAATTTAGACAATGCTTTATTTGATTCTGGATCATCACATTATTTCATATCTTCCCAGTTTTCTAAGAAAAATAGATATTTCCAATTTGATTTAACAAGGGAGTTATCAGTCAAAACTCTTAAGAGAAGTATCATTGCAACAAAATTTTTTGAATCATTCCCCATTAGGGAATATAAATGTTCTTTATCCGCTAATCTCATCATCATACCCATGATTAAATTTTATATAATCCTCAGTATGGATTGGCTTTCATACCATGATGCGAAAATTTATTGTAAGAATAAGGAGGTTATAATTTTTTATGATGATAAGGAATACCTTATCTTTAGAGCAGAAATGACACCATCTGATTCTTATCTAGATCCACCCCTTTAGCTCTACTAAATTCAATTATTGGGGAGGAAGAGAGTGAAATAACTATGGGTGAGGAACATAATGTTCAAATAGAGTATGTAACTATTATAAAATAATATGTTGATGTATTTCCATTGGATTTACCTGGAAATCCTCAAGAATGAGAAGTTGAGTTTTCCATTGATATAATTTCTAGATCAAGACCCATATTAAAGACCCCTTATAGAATGGCCATTGTGGAATTAGTGTAGCTAATGAAATAACTAGATGAGTTGAGTAATAAAGGATTTATTTGCCCTAGTGTTTCTCCATGGGGATCCCCTGTTCTTTTTGTTAAGAAGAAAGATGGATCTATGAGGTTTTTCATTGACTACAGGGAGATCAATGCTATAATAATAAAGAACAAATATCCTCTACCTTGCATTGATGGTTTATTTTATCAACTTCATGGAGCTCAATATTTTTCAAATATTGAACTTCGATCTAGATATCATCAGTTGTGTGTGAATAAGGAAGACATTCCAACAACAGCATTTCAAACCAGGTACGGGCATTACGATTTTAAAGTAATTCCTTTTGGACTGACTAATGCACCCTCTGTCTTCATGGATCTAATGAATAGAGTTTTCAAGGAATATCTTGATGACTTTGTAGTGTTATTTATTGATGATATCTTGGTATACTATAAAAGCTATAAAGATCTTGAAAATCACATGTGCACTATTCTAAAGACTCTTAGAAGAAATTAATTATATGGGAAGTTCAGAAAGTGTGAATTCTAGCTTCAGGAGATTTCATTTCTTGTCCATATTGTCTCTAAGGATGTAATCTCTTTTGATCCTTCAAAGACCAAGGAAATTCAAGAATGGAAAGAACTGACGAGTATAACTAAGGTACACAGTTTTATTGGTTTAGCAGGTTATTATCAGTGTTTTGTCTAGAATTTTGCATGATTGGCTAACTCATTAACCAAACTCACAGGAAAAGGGGTTAAATTTGTTTGGAAAAAAGAGTGTGAAGAATGTTTTGAATAAATGAGGAGAATATTTGTCAATACTTTTATATTGACTCTACCATTAGGGAATGATGGGTTTGTTATTTATAGTGATTCTTTAAAGAAAGGACTTGGTTGTGTCCTTATGCAGAATGATAGGGTTATTGCCTATGCATCACGATAGCTAAAACTTCATGAAAAAAACTATCACACTCATGATCTTGAGTTAGTAGCTGTAATCTTGGATTTGAAGATATGGAGACACTATATCTATGGTGAAGAATTTAGATTTAAACTGATCACAAGAGTTTGAAGTATATTTTCTCACAAAAAGAACTCAACATGAGGGAAAGAAGATGGATCGAACTAATAAAGGATTATGATAGCAACATACACTACCACCTAGGGAAGGAAAATAAAGTTAAATATACTTTGAGAAAAAAGGATCAAGGAGTTTTGAACAAGATGAATGTTGAAAGGGATCCTGTGTTCATGGATCTAGTAAAGATGGATATGGGAATAATCATGGAAGGTGAAACATCAATACTTTTTCAAATGGTTTCTAAACCATCTTTACTATAAAGGATAAAAAGTTCTCAGACTGATGATGAGGAGTTTAAAAATAAAATTAAAGCTATGAACAATGGGAGATTAATAAAATTTGTATATGAAAATGGGATTTTGAAATTTGGGAAGAGACTTTGAGTTCCTGACATGCTTGATCTAAAAAGGGAATTGTTGGATGATGCTCATAGCTCCAATTTCTCTATACACCCTGGTAGCACTAAGATGTATAGATATTTGAAGGAATATTTTTTGGTGGGACAACATGAAGAGAGTGATTGCTGATTATGTTTCAAGATGTATGGTTTTTCAATAAGTGAAAGCTGGAAGAAAACATCCTAGAAGAGTCATGCAACCTCTTCCCATACCTGAGTGGAAATGGGATGATATTATGATGGACTTTGTCATGGGTCTACCAAATAATCCTATAAGGAATGATGCAATATGGGTCCTTGTTGATCGTCTTACCAAGTCAGCTCATTTTCTTTCTATAAGAGAAGATTTACCACTTGAACATCTAGTAAGACTATATATTAATGAAGTTGTAAGACTTCATAGAGTACCCCTATTGATTGTTTCTGACCGTGATCCCCATTTTACATTAAGATTATAGAAAAGTCTTCAGAAGGCCTTGGATATTGAACTTCGTTTGAGCACTACCTACCACCCTCAAACTGATGGAAAATTATAATGGATTATTCAAACATTAGAAGACATGTTGAGATCTTTCTCACTTTACTTTAAATTTATGTGGGATCAATATTTACCTCTGGTATAATTTTCTTATAACAATAGTTTCTATTCAAGTATTCATATGACACCATATGAAGCGTTATATGAAACGAGATGTCGCACACCAACTTGTTGGGATGATGTTGGTTAAATAAAACTCATAGGCCTGGAACTTGTTGAGGAAACAATGGAAAGGGTGAAGGTTATCCAAACCCATATCAAAGCAGCTCAAAGTAGGCAAAAGAGCTATGCGGATAATAAAAGGAAGAATTTGGAATTTCAAGTAGGAGACCATGTTTTCTTGAAGGTATCTCTATGGAAGGGTGTTATATGATTCAGTAATAAAGGAAAATTAAGCCCCAGGTACATAGGACCTTTCAAAATTCTAGAACGAATTGGAGTTGTAGCTTATAGTTTGGAAATGCTGCCAAGTCTCTCCAAAGTTCATGATGTGTTCCACATGTCACTGTTGAGAAAATACATATCTGACCCAACACATGTACTCACCTATGAAGAAATAGAAATGGAACCCGATCTGTCTTATTGAGAAAAACCTATCAGAATTCTTGATACCAGAGAACAAGTGTTGAGAAATTGGACAACTCATCTAGTGAAAGTTCTATAGAGAAATCACAAGATGGAAGAGGCAACGTGGGAACCCGAGAAACTTATGATAAAGAACCACCTGAATCTTTTTATTTAGTATTATTATAGAAATTTTGAGGATGAAATTATTTTAAGGAGGGAATAATTTAACATCCCAAGCTTCCACGATATGTTTCCCTTTTAATAATGCAATAGCTTGCATTGTATGCAACTTCGAGATTCTAACTCACCACGACCAATCAAACAAGTCACTATGAATATTAATACCTACTTTTTGAAATTTTATAAATTTTTTTTTTCAAAATGGAATTAATTTTTGGATTTGGAATATCAAAATTATCTTAGGGTTAATTTTTTGTACTCTTCTGAAAACTTTCAATTTTTGATGAATAGTGAAAAATACTAAGTTTTAATTAAAAACAACTTTTTTAATCAAAATAATTTTTAGTGTTAAATTATAAATTTGAATTATTTTTAAGAATCATTAGATTATATTTTTACCATTTAATATAATTTAGGTCATTGGATGTAATTTCACATTTAAACTTCACATAAACAAGTGTCAATCTTTTGATAGTAATTATTTCTTAAAAAACACTTTTTGTTTTGACAATTACAATTAATTTTAAATTAATTTCTCTCATTTATGTGTTTTGAATTTTGAAAAATGGATTTAATATTTGTAATCAAAAGGTACAAATTGTGTAAATAGGTAACTTTTATTTTTAGACATTATGAATCATTACTTCGGTTAATATTTTATTTACTATAGTTAAAGGGGTAAATCTGACAAATAAAGGTAAAAAATAATATTATAATAATTTTAAATTACCCTAACACGTTTCCTAACCCAATTTAATGATACATTTCTGACCATGGGCATCCTTGGGTCGATTTTGGGACCCCATGGATGTAACACCCCAGGATTTCATAGTACGTTATTTCTTCAGAGTAATTCAATAACTTGCACCACACGCAACACTAAGTTCAAGCACACCACGACTTACCAAACTAGCCGTTCAAAAGAGGTTATAATAGTATTAACTAAATTTTTAACTTTATATAATCTTTATAATTTTAGAATCCTTATTATGAGTTTCTTAGACATAATGAAAAAACAAATTCATTTTTTTAAGATAAAAGAAGTACTTTTTTTAAATGCCATTTTACCGCATTTTAATGGTGAACCCTTTTTAAATACAATATTTGAAACTTTTATATATTCAATTTGAAAAAATAAACTTCTTATTTAGAATCGGGACATAATAATTTTGTTTCAATAAATTTTTGGTGTTTTTCTGATAACTTTCATATTTGGGTGAATAGTGAAAAATACTATATTTTAACTGAAAACAAGTTTTTTAATCAAAATAATTTGTATTGTTAAATTACACATTTTAATGGTTTGTAAGTATAAATAGATTATATTTTTACCATTTAATCCAATGATATTCATTTTAAATAATTTCACTTTGAAATTGAACATAAACAAGTATCAATCTTTTGTTAGTTATTATTTCTTAAAAACAGGCTTTTTGGTTTTAACAACGGGAATTGATTTTAAATTAATAAATGAAAATTCTATGTTTTTAATTTGGTAAAATAGACTTAATTTTTGAATTCATTATATCAAAATTATCTTAGGGTGAAATTTTGGTATTTTTCTGAAAACTTTCAATTTTTGATGAATAGTGAAAAACACTGAGTTATTGGTTAAAACCGACTTTTTATTTAAATAATTATTTAATTTATTTAAATTTATTTTAGGAAAAAATAGATACATAATACCTATATAAGTTCAATATAATTCATTGAAGTCATTTTATAATAAGTTTAGATATATAAAAAATTTATTGAACTTTTTACCGTCTTTTACCCACCTCCTAGGTGGATTTGCAAATTTGCATAAAACTTAATTTTGTCGTTTCTGTGAGTAGAATTTTAAAAATCTGAGAGACACGGTTAAACTTAGTAAGTAAAATTTGGTTCAATAAGATTAAAATATTTTTTGTTGAATAGTCACTTTTGACTTTTATTTACCACGGTTAAAGGTAAATATGGTAATTCAAGGTAAAAAGAATATTATAATAATACAAAATTACCTTAACACTTGTCATAACCTTGTTGGATGAGTCCTGGACGACCATGGGAATCCTTGGGTCGATTTTTGGACCCCATGGAGCCACTTATAAATGATAATAACACTTTATTTTAATTAACTTAAAGTAAAGGCAAGAATGACACAAACAAATATCCTTTAGTAAATCAATTTTTACATGAGGTTATATAATTCATATTTTTGACTATAAATATTCATTGGAAATCTAAAAATATTTCCTACATTATAGAATTTTTTTATAATTTTTAGACATCAAATAAATTAAATTATTTATGAAACAATAATGATGTAGTATTTACCTCATTAATAAATGATTTAAATAAATAAGATTATTAATATTAAAACTATATACAAAACCTCTCCAATTATTATTGGATGATTTTATTTCGACCATGATTAATCTTATATTTGACTTTAATTAGTTTTGGACCATTAAAAACTGAATATCACTATATAATAAAATAATATTTTCACACTTTCCTAAAGAGCCCCTCCTCCCCCTTATAAAAGGACGCCACTTCTAACCCATTCCACACACCTCTAAAGACCCTTTGCTCATCCAACCCCTACCCAAATAAGCTCTCAAGATCCATATCTCACATCTAGAAGCATTACCTTAGCTATAAGTCACTTAATAAAGTTCTTTTGGTTCAAACCAAAGGAAGTTACCCAAATTAAAGGTAACGGTTTCTCTTAAATTATTTTCTTTTATTTTGTTTTATTTTACTTCTCCAACCCCCCTAAATTATTTTTATTCCTTTATTTTATGAAAACACTATTATCCTCAATATACTAGGATGTTGTTATGAGAATTATTCTAAATAAACTTATACACACCTCCATCTAATGGGTGAAGAACATATTGTTAACGCCTCAGGAAACGATGATTGTTCGATTATCTCCTACCGCCTCTCATGGTGGCCATTAAGATGGCACTGTATTTATATATGATAAATATATTATTTTTATGTTTTCTTTTTTCTTCTTTATTTTACATTTATATCATACCTTTATGGTTTTCATTTTGGGTAAAACGTGATAATTTCATTTGAGGAAGTGCGGACTACCGCCCCCTCAAAGTGATATGACTCGTTAATGAATTATGTGGGACATATAAAGTATGGAGTTAATGATATTATATATGATATTATACTGGAATTATAATATACCTATGTATCATTATTTTTTAATTTCATTAAACTACAAAATATAAATGAAAGTAGCGTTCATGCGTACATACGGCTTACCGTCTCCATGAACGGGGCATTTCATTTCTTATCTCCAAATGTTATGTACTATTATAAATACATATATATACTGAAAATATATGAAATATATGAAATATAAATTAGTAATATCATTCTATAGATAATGGAATTTTGACCACATGGATAATTTATAATTATAACAAGCTCATTTTTTACTCAAGTTCCGAACATCGACAAAATGTCTGATATGAACTCAAATAATTCACTAATTGTTATATCAATTTAATAAGTGATATAAAAGGAATAATAAACTTGAAAATATTCTTAATCAAGTATAAATTAACTTAAGTTTATTATTCAGTAAGAACAAATAACATACGAGTGAGTTAAGTCGGACAGGTGGTAAGGGGTTTCTTATCTCACTTTTGATTCCGTGATATTTTCATTGTTCACCACTTATTTATTGCATGTGTTGTATTATGTACTGCCATTTGATATATATTATCATGATTCTCTATATATTCATGATATTTTGTGATTCATTTTGTGGTTATTGACTATTTTTCATATGACTCGATTGATTACAACGAGGTAAGGGTTATTTCCTAAATTTAATTATTATCCGAGATTGTTCATGTGTAAGTATTTTATGGGACATACTTATCATAGATACCCATATTTTATAAAAATTATTTCAAAAGGAATATTTTAAGGTTTTATGGGAGGGTCTATTTAACAAGATCATCATTTTAAATGTTTTAAAGATTTATCTTTCTAAATCCTTTTAATTAATGTCCATGTTTTCAAAATGATTTTAAGGATTTATTTATATGGACATGAATGTTTTAAAATGACAATTATTTTAAAAAGTTTCAAAGTGGTATGGGACACTTTGATTCAAAAATACCTTTTAAATGACTACCTTTATAAATTGTGAGAATTTTAAACGATTCCATGAAAAAGGGGTATTTCTCTCAAAGCATTTTACTAATCATTTTCATCTATGTCAACATTCTTTAATGGATTTTAAACTTGTTGGAAGTTGATTTATTATGATACAAATCTCCCATATTGTATTGAATGTTTTGTGATATGTTTGACTGTGGATGTGTTATTTTTATACCATTCATGGTTTATGGATAAAGTATTGACATTTCATATGCTAGTTTTAATATGAATGCTTATGTTATATTTCAACCTTTTCTTATGATGAATGTATTGGACTTGTATGTTCCGAGTTGGGGACCAGTAAAAGTAAGCCCTCTAGGCTAGGGTCCAGTTACAGAAGACCCTCCGGGTTGGAGTCCAGTAATAGAGGCTCTCCGGTTTGGAGTCCGGTTACAGAGGCTCTCCAGGATGGAGTCCGGTTACAGAGGCTCTCTGGGTTTGGGTCCGGTTACAGTTAGCCCATAGGTCCTGGCACGAGGCCTTGATACAGAAATTAAAGTCTAGTACTATACATTCCCTTGTTATGAAATTAGTTATTACATGTGATTATTCGACTAGTATAATATCCATGTGCATGTTTATATAGTAATGTTTGATTTATTTTTTCCATATTATGTTCAAGTTTATGTTTAAAAGGTTGTTGTTTTATTACACATATTGCCTTGAAAGTTTATAGCTTCCGCTAAATTATTTACCCTTACTGAGCATCTGATCTCACCCCTTTCTTATGTTTTATTTTCCCAGGATATGAAGAAGTTAGTTATGAGTGACTTGCAGGCATAATCTAAGAGGCTTGGGCGTTTCTAATGGAATAGATTACTGTTGTTTTTCTTTTCAAGTTCTAATGTTGAACTTCATGTATGTAATCTATTTTTTAAGACTGCTAAACTGATCAGTCCTTCGAGACTTGATTCCTTGTAATCATTCCAATGTATTAAAATAATGCACCGACTCTGGGTAACTGGGGTCGGGGCGTTACAGTTGGTATCGGAGAAAGTTTAGAAATAACCTTGGAAACTAGATTTAGATAAACTCGAATTAGATCACATTACCCTAAGATAGATTTTGAGGATTAGTATAGAATAACTTCCTAGAATTTTGGTAATGTAGAGATTTTGTGTGTTTTCCAAGAAAATACATCCCTGTCTAGATACGAGCAGGTAGAGGCAACTCTGGCACAGATGTACCTAGGGGTAAAGCCCGAAAACACCGCTTTGAGCTAGACTCGAACGGGAACTGGTGCACAACAACAGGCCTTGTTGCACTCTTGGTTATGACACCCATGTGGGATATGCTTAGGATAATTATCATTTTCTTTACAAATCATTATGAAGGATTTATGAGTATATACCTCCTCAAAGAAAATATTTTTATGATTATGGATTATATCCATAAACTATACAATGTACGTTAGGTATTTTACAAGTTTTTAATTATTCATTGAAATTCATAAACTGACCTAGTGTATGCCATTGTATAGAAATGGTGCCTAGTAGAAGGAATGTGAACTTCAACAATACGTATGATCCAAAGAGTAAGAAGGATCATATCTTTCAAGGTATTAAGCCAACATTTAAAAGGGAAATAGTCTCCCATGTATTCTCAACATATGAAGAAATAGTATCATGTGTTAATAAGATAAGTAAAGAATTTTCTTAGTCCTATGGCTATGAAGGGAAGAAAGAGAAGAAAAGGGTGGAAGAGAGAAAGATGGATAAAGGGAAGAGGGAAAAGAAGAATTTTCCCATATGTGATAATTGTGGAAAGAATCACCTTGGTAAATGCATGAAGGGAATGAGAGTTTTTTATAATTGTGGAGAAAAAGGACACCAAGTACGTGATTTCAAGGGTAAGAAAAAAGTTTCAAATGTACAACGCTTCATCAGAAAGGAGTTGGGACACTACGTGAATCAATGTCCAAATCATCAGATTATACCCCAAATGCTACTATTGGATAATAATAAAGTTATGATACTATCGAAGATGAAGAGGAATGATTAGATTTCTTACGATGTTATTAAAGTATTTTTTTCATTTGAGTATTGTATTAATGATATACATGTTATAAAAATTATAGAGTATATAAGGATTGTACTACAGTACTATTTCATTAAGGACTTGAGATTGTGTGGAACCAAGAAAAGTGACTCAATATCAAGATAAATTTTTGGAAAATATATGGTTGAGAGAAAGATAAACCATAATATGTTTCTGATACTGAGGTAGTGATTTTGGAATAATACATGATTGATTTGGATAAATTATATTGGATATTCTTGACTACCTTGAAACTGATTAATGATTTGTATATTCCATCATTGTTGGAGTTTACAAAATTTTTGGATAGAAGGAGTATATCCAGTATTCTATAAGGAATAAGGAAGCATGAATGTAATCAATAAGGTTTTATGGTAATTCAGGATGTTGTAGTGTTTTAAAAGAATACATGATGAAGGTGTTCACATGTTATTACGTGGAAAAAAGGATCTTCATTGTGTTTACCTTATAAATTTTGGACTGTGAGTTTGGATAGAAGTATTTTGGTAAGTCTAGTTTGATATTATTTTTGGATTACTATAAAAAGGGTATCTCGGAGGTCGGGCAGCAACCCGTCGCATCCGGTAAGGCCGCGAGACTTGAACCCACAACTAAAGGGCGACAAGGGTGTATCACCTACCACTGGCCCATGTGATGTCCTGGATTGAAAAATGTAGTTTTTTTAAAAGGTCTTGTAAATGAATTATAAATTCATTTTTTTGGAACCCTATACGAATAGGATAAATAGAATATTTTTTTTAAGTTCTATTATCTTTTAGAGTGAAAGATGAGTTTGTGGTAGATATTAGTTAAAGGATGGAACTCTAATTGTCAAGTATATATTTTTTTCTTCTCTTATTCTATGAAGAAATTAATTATTAAACTTTATGTAAGGGATCTTAAAACTAAAAATGTTTTATCCTAATACCTTATGTTTTATTGAACTGGTGATATTTTAAATCATCATAGATTGATGGCTTTGAGGCCCTAAATTCTACAACTGTTTGTGAATGATGACCACAATCACTTCCTATAAATATTTACATTTTTCCTCCAATTATGTGTCTCTAATTTCCACCAATGTTCTCATAATCGAGATCATATTTTGGTGGTCACTTTTTCATTCCCCTTTTCCTCTTTTTAAGACTAAATTTTATTAACCCAATTTCTGATGTGGGTTTTCCCACAAAGGTATTTTCAATTTTCAACCATTTATTTTTGAAGAACAATTTCAAATTGCAAAGACGCAATTTATTGAATGAGGGAAGAATGTAACACTCCAAGATTTCATAGTATGTTCTTTTTTCAGAGTAATTGAATAACTTGCACTACATGAAACACTGAGTTCAAGCGCACCACGACTTACCAAACTAGCCGTTCAAAAGAGGTTATGAATAGTATTAACTAAATTTTGAACTTTATATAATCTTTATAATTTTAGAATCCATATTATGAGTTTCTTAGACATAATGAAAAAACAAATTTATTTTTTTAAGATAAAAGAAGTATTTTTTTTAAATGCAATTTTATTGCCTTTTAATGACGAACCCTTTTTAAATCCAATATTTGAAACTTTTATATATTAAATTTAACAAAATAAACTTCTTTTTTAGAATCAGGAAATAATAATTTAGTTTCAATAAATTTTTGTTGTTTTTCTGATAACTTTCATATTTGGGTGAATAGTGAAAAATACTATATTTTAACTGAATACAACTTTTTAAATAAAAATAATTTGTATTGTTAAATTATACATTTTAATGGTTTGGAAGTATACATAGATTATGTTTTTAACATTTAATACAATTTTATTCATTTGAAATAATTTTACTTTGAAATTGAATATAAACAAGTAGTAATCTTTTGTTAGTTATTATTTCTTAAAAACACGCATTTTGGTTTTGACAACGGGAATTAATTTTAAATTAATAAATGCAACTTCTTTTTTTTTAATTTTGTAAAATATAATTAATTTTTTAATTCAGAATATCAAAATTATCTTAGGGTGAAATTTTGGTATTTTTCTGAAAACTTTCAATTTTTGATGAATAGTGAAAAACATTGAGTTATTGGTTAAAACCGAATTTTAATTTAAATAATTATTTATTTTATTTAAATTTATTTTAGGTCAAAATATATACATAATACCTATATAAGTTCAATAAAATTCATTGAATTCATTTTATAATAAGTTTAGATATATAAAAAATTTATTGAACTTTTTACCGCCTTTTACCCACCTCCTAGAAGGATTTGCAAATTTGCATAAAACTTAATTTTACCATTTTTTTGAGTTGGATTTCAAAAATACAAGAGACGCGGTTAAACTCAGTAAGTAAAATTCGGTTCAATAAGACGAAAATATTTTTTGGTGAATAGTAACTTTTGGCTTTTATTTACCGTGGTTAAAGGTAAATAGGGTAATTCAAGGTAAAAAGAATATTATAATTATACAAAATTACCTTAACACTTGTTCTAACCTTATTGGATGAGTCATGGCCAACCATGGTCATCCTTGGGTCGATTTTGGGACCCCATGGAGCCACTTATGAGTGATAATGACACTTTATTTTAATTAACTTAAAGTAAATGCAAAATGACATAAACAAATATCATTTAGTAAATCACTTTTTACATGGGGTTAGATAAGTCATCTTTTAGACTATAAATATTCATTGGAAATCTAAAAATATTTCCTACATTATGGTATTTTTTTATAATTTTTAGACCTCAAATAAATTAAATTATTTATGACACAATAATGATGTAGTATTTACCTCATTAATAAATGATTTAAATAAATAAGATTATTAATATTAAAACTATATCCAAAACCTGTCCAATTCTTATTGGATGATTTTATTTTGACTATGAGTCATCTTATCTTCGACTTTAATTAGTTTTGGACCATTAGAAACTGAATATCACTATATAATAAAATAATATTTTCACACTTTCCTAAAGAGCCCCTCCTCCCCTTATAAAAGGACACCAATTCTAACCCATTCCACACACCTCTCAAGACCCTTGGCTCGTCCAAAACCTACCCAAATAAGCTCTAAAGATACCTATCTTACATCTATAAGCCTTACATTAGGCAGAAGTCACTTCAAAAAGTTCTTTTGGTTTAAACCAAAGAAAGTTACCCAAATTAAAGGTAACAGTTTCACTTAAATTATTTTCTTTTATTTTGTTTTATTTTACTTCTCCAACCCCCCTAAATTATTTTTATTCCTTTATTTTATGAAAACACCAGTATCCTCAATATACTAGGATTTTTTTTGAGAAGCATTCGAACTACACTTACACACACCTCCATCTAATGGGTAAAGAGCATACTGTTAACGCCTCACGAAACGATGATTGTTCGATTATATCCTACCGCCTCTCATGGTGGACATTAAGATGGAACTGTATTTATATATGATATATATATTATTTTTATGTTTTCTTTGTGCTTCTATATTTTCCATTTATATCATACCTTTATGGTTTTCATTTTGGGTAAAACGTGATAATTTTATTTGAGAAAGTGCGGACTACCACCCCCTCAAAGTGATATGACTCGTTAATGACTTATGTGGGATGTATAAAGTATAGAGTTAATGATATTTTATATGATATTATACTTTAATTATAATATACATATGTATCATTATTTTTTAATTCCATTAAAATACAAAATAGAAATGAAAATAGCGTTCATGCGTACGTACGGCTTACCATCTCCATGAATGGTGCATTTCATTTCTTATCTCCAAATGTTATGTACTACTATAAATACATATATATACTGAAAATATATGATATATATGAAATCTAAATGAGTAATATCATTCTATATATAATTTACTTTTGACCACATGGACAATTTATAATTATAACAAGTTCATTTTTTACTCAAGTTCCGAACATCGACAAAATGTCCGATATGAACTCAAATAATTAACTAATTGTTATAGCAAGGTAATAAGTTATGTAAAAGGAATAATAAAATTTAAAAAATTCTTAATCAAGTAGAAATTAACTTAAGTTTATTATTCAATAAGAACAAGGTACATACGAGCGAGTCAAGTAGGACACGTGGTAAGGGGTTTTTTATCTCACTTTTGATTCCGTGAGATTTCCATTGTTCACCACTTTTTATTGCATGTGGTGTATTGTGTACTACCATTTGATATATATTATCATGATTATCTTTATATTCATGATATTATGTGATTCATTTGGTGGTTATTGACTATTTTTCATACGACTTGATTGATTACAATGAGGTAAGGGTTATTTCCTCAATTTCATTATTATCCGAGATTGTTCATGTGTAAGTATTTTCCAGGACACACTTATCATAGATACCCACATTTTATAAAAATGATTTCAAAAGTAATATTTTAAGGTTTCATGGGAGGGTATATTTAACTAGATCATCATTTTAATTGTTTTAAATATTTATCTTTCTAAATCCTTTCAATTAATGTCCATGTTTTTAAAATGATTTTAAGGATTTATTTATATGGACACGAATGTTTTGAAATGAAAAATCTTTTAAAAAGTTTCAAAGTGGTATGGGACACTTTGATTCAAAAATCCATTTTAAATTACTACCTTTATAAATTGTGAGAATTTTAAATGATTTCATGAAAAGGGGGTATTTCTCTCAAATATTTTTACTGATAATTTCATTCTATGTCAACATCCTTTAATAGATTTTAAACTTGTTTGAAGTTGATTTATTATGATAAAAATATTCCATATTGTATTGAATGTTTTGTGATATGTTTTACTATGGATGTTTTCTTTTTATACCATTCATGGTTTATGGATAAAGTATTGACATTTCGTATGATAGTTTTAATATGAATGGTTATGTTATATTTCAGCCTTTTCTTATGATGGATGTATTGGACTAGTATGTTTCAGGTTGGGGACTAGTAAAAGTAAGCCCTCCGGGTTGGGGTTTGGTTACAGCAGACTCTCCAGGTTGGAGTCCAGTAACATAGGCTCTCTGGGTTGGAGTCGAGTTACAGAGGCTCTCCGGGATGTAGTTGGGTTACAGAGGCTCTCCGGGTTTGGGTCTGATTACAGTTATCCCATAGGTCCTGGCATGAGGCCTTGACACAGAAATTAATGTCTGGTACTATACATTCTCTCATTATGAAATTAGTTATTACCTGTGATTATTCTACTAGTAGAATATCCATGTGCATGTTCATATGGTAATGTTTGATTTATTTTTTCTCTATTATGTTCAAGTTTATGTTTAAAAGGCTGATGTTTTATTACACATATTTCCTTAAAAGTTTATAGCTTCTGCTAAATTATTTACCTTTACTGAGCATCAGAGCTCACCCCTTTCTTATGTTTTATTTTCCCAATATATGAATAAGTTAGTTATGAGTGACTTTCAAGCATAATCTAGGAGACTTGGATGTGTCTAATGGAATAGATTACTGTTGTTTTTCTTTTCAAGTTGTAATGTTGAACTTCATGTATGTAATCTATTTTTCAAGACTGCTTAACCGATAGGTCCTTCGGGACTTGATACCTTGTAATCATTCTAATGTATTAAAATATTTCACTAACTCTGGGTAACTAGGGTCGGGGCATTACAATGGAACCACTTGAGAGTGATAATGATACTTAATATTAATTTATTTAAGTAAAGACAAAAATGACATAAACATATATCTTTTAGTAAAAAAATTTTTACATGGGGTTATATAAATTATCTCTTAGACTATAAATATTCATTTGAAAGATAAAAATATTTCCTTCATCATAGTATTTTTTTATAATTTTTATACATCAAATAAATAAAATTATTTATGACACAATAATGATGCATTGTTTACCTCATTAATGAATGATTTAAACAAATGAGATTATAAAAATTAAAACAATATCTAAAACCTGTCCAATTTATATTGGATGATTTTATTTAGAACATGAGTCATATTATCTTCAACGTTAATTAGTTTTGGACCTTTAGAAACCAAAAATCATTATATAATAAAATAATATTTTCAAACATTCCTAAAGATACCCTCCTCCCCCTTACAAAAATCCCTCACCTCTAACCCATTTATCACACCTCTCAATCCCCTTGGCTCATCCAACATCAATACAATTAAGCTCACTACATCCCTCTCTTCCTCCTAGAAGACTTACCTTAGGTAGAAGGAACTTCAAGGAAGCCTTTTGGTTCAAACCTAAGGGAGTTACCCGATTTAAAGGTAACCTATCCTCTTAAGTTATTTTATTTTATTTTACTTCTCCAACCCCCTAAACTCTCTTTATTCCTTAATTTTATAACAACACCAGAATCCTAAATATAATAGGTTGTTTTTATGAGAAGTATTTAAACTAAACTTACACACACCTCCATCTAATGGGTATAGAACATAGTGTTTCTGTGGATGGCGAACTACTACCTCAAGAAACAATGATTGTTCAATCTTCTACTACCACCTCTTATGGTGACCATTATGATGGAACTGTAATTATATATGATATTTATTATATTAATTTTATCTATAAGCTTCTTTAATTCTCTTTTATATCATACCTTTATTATTTTCATGTTGTATATATATGATAATTTCATTTGAGGAAGTGCGGACTACCGCCCCCTCAAAGTGATATGACTCGTTCATACCATACATAGAACGTATAAAGGATGGTGTTAATGAACTTATGTAACATATATAAAATATTATATTATACTATAATGATAATATACCTATGTATCATTTTGTTTTCTTTCCTTTTAAAATAAAAAAATGAAATGGAAGTAGCGTTCGTGCATATGTACGGATTACCGTCTCCATGAACGCGATGAAATTCATTCCCCATCATAACCATTCAAGAATAAATTTCATTTGATTATTAAAAATAATATTTAAGAACATAATATCATTCTGGATACGAATAAAATACATCATATCCATAATAAACATGACTTACGAAACAAAACATATAAAGGAAAATGAATTAGTTAACACCCGAAACAATAATACTACTAAAATATTATTAACAAAGAAATATTAGAAGATCATATATGATATCATATTTATTTATTTAGTTCTATTATGATTTAATAAAAATGATTTAAATATTATACAGGAGGTTAATGTACCCTCGACCAAGGAAAATTACAAGGTGAGGGTTAATTTCACAATCTCTTTATTATTTGAGGTTGTTTTTATGTAAGTATCTACTATGACTTCTTTATCATCCACATCCATGTTTATTAAAAATGTATTTCAAAACATTTTTAGTATTTACTAGACTATGGGTTAAAGTCATTTATACCCTTGTTTGAATTTTTATAAAATGGTTTGAAAGGAATCTTTCTGCCATTTTTCAAACCAGGTACTTTATGACCTTTTCGACAAATTAAGGTAAGAATGTTTTTTTAACTTATACGGAAGGTGCGGTTATTCTCTACCATCATAACACCTTTGAAGCTTCTCTTACAAGCTTATAAGAATATTTTCAAAATAAATGTTTTCTTTTATAATTACATGACTTTTAAATGATTTAAAAATAGAAAGAGATATTCCTATGAAATAATTTTGATTTCATCTATGTCAACATCCTTTAATGGATTTTATACTTGTTTGAAGTTGATTTATTATGATACAAATCTTCCATATTGTATTTAAGGTTTTATGATATGTTTGACTATGGATGTGTCATTTTTATACCATTCATGGTTTATGGTTAACGTATTAACATTTCATATGCAAGTTTTAATACGAATGTTTATGTTATGTTTCAACCTTTTCATATGAGGAATACATTGGACTTAGTAAGTGATGGGTGGAGCCTGATATAGATCCTCGATGCATCAGTAGGTCTCATGTGATAAACTAGTGTCTTGGCATAAGGCCTTGACAAAATCTTATTTTTAGTCTTGGCAGAGGCCTTGACTATGTGGTTATGATGTCCGACATTATGCATTCCATCATTATGGAATTGGCTATTGATATTTCATGTTATTATTAGACTAGTATAATATCCATGTGAATAATTAAATGGAATTATTTGATTTATATTTTCCATATTATGATGATGTTTAATTTTAAAAGGTTTATGTTTTAGTCTTATACATTTCCTTAAATTTTTATGCTTATTTATGAAGTTTCTGCTATATTGTTATCCTTACTAAGCATCTGAGCTCACCCCTTTATATGTTTTATTTTTTCCTGGATGTGAATAAGTATTTTATGGTTGACCTGTAGGGATAGGATAAGGGATATAAGTGTGTTCAAATGGGAAAAAATTTTGTTGTTGTTTTTATCTCATGGTGTAATGTAAAACTTATGTATGTATCTATTACTTCCAAGGATACTAAACTAATAGGTCTTTCGGGACATGTTTTCTTGTATCATGCCAATGTTATGTAATAATGCACCAAATTTGGGTAACTGGGGTTGGGGCGTTACATGAAAACTACTTATAAGAAAATATAACAACCACCAACACTTAAGCAAATCCAATCATTCTAACTTCTGTAGAAACTAACAATGTATCGATTCCACCTTTCAGTAACTCTATTCCTACTGAGGAATAATTTTTCCTCAAGATTTACCAAACTAAAAAATTGGTAAATGTGTTGGATAGATTCTGAGTTTTTTCAATCTTCAAAAAATCTAGTACACCATTCTCCACTGTCATCTAGATTAAATGGTATTTCAAGTTCATATTCTTTTTCTCTGAGTGAAACACTAAATTCTTTGATAAATTAATTTTAATATATCATCATAGAAATCCACATTTATGACTTATTCTAATCTCCTCCAACAAATACTTCAACCATATCATTTATTTTTTTACTATCATTACAACCATATATTCAGTTTCTGTTGTTATTAGTTCTATAACTTTTTACAACCTAGACATCCAACTTATGGATATACCTCTAGGGGTCAACACAAAACATATAGAAATATTTCATGTGTCTATATCTTCTCCAAAGTCTACATCTATATAACCCCATAACAGATCATTTGTTCTAAAAAAATCTATATCTTCTAAAACAATAAGATACTAGAGAATCCATTTAATGGATTCCCAAAATTCCTTTTTAAGATTCTCTATAAATTGAAAAACCACCCCCACTACAAATGAAATGTTCAACCTTTTACATACCACAGTGTACACCAAACTTCATTCCGCTGATGTAAACATAACTTTCACCATGTAATTAGCATCATATTTCATTTTTTTTACTTTTTACTTGGATAATTTGAAGTTTCTTACCAATAGGGTTGACGCTGATTTATATTAGTTCATTTTTAACCTCTTGATGGCCTTTCGAATTTACTAATTCTGAGAAAAAACTGAAATCTCAAACTTTATTTCTCTCTCAATACACATCCCTACAATTTTCTTAGATTCTCCTAGATCATTCTTCTCAAACCATCCATAAATGAATCAAAATTCTTATAGAAATAGTGATCCAAGTTTTTTTGGTCAAACCTTTTCTCATCCATAAAGGCGTAGAACTTTGAGCTTCATTACCTTGATACTTTATTCAACCCATAAAGACTTATTTTTATCTTACACACTAAGTCCCCATTCTTTTTTCCTATGAAACCATTTGGTGACTTTATATATATTACCTTCTCTAAATCACCATAAAGGAATGTTGTCTTTATATCCATCTATTTTAGATGAAATATTTCAGAAGAAAACAAACTCAACATCATATGGATGGTTATATTTTCAATTAAAATTGATAAAATTTTAGAGAATTCCACTCAATATTTATATTAAAAATCTTTCACAACCATCATATCTTATACCTTTTAATACCATTAGATTCTTCCTTCAATTAAAAGACCCATTTTTTGTAATTATTTCCTCCCTTATGGTAATATTGTTAGGTCCCTAGTTCAATATGATCCAAAAAATCCATCTCATCTTTCATAGCTAACTCTCAATTTTCAAAATTATTGAGATTAAATGTATCTCCCAGTCTCTTAGTCTCACATCTATCTATAATAAGTAAGTAATTAAAATCAGTTTTCAACCACAAATTGTCCATTTGATTCTAGTAAATCTTCATAACTCCATATATGATATTATTATTTCCAAAACTTCACTTTTGGATATTTAAACCCAAGAACCTTTAGTTCCTAAGATATCAAGTATATATTCCACTTTCCCTGTTGATTCCACCAGAATTTTCATGCCCCTAAACTTTTTAGAGATTCTATCCTTCAAAAATATATGTTCAGATCAACATGGATCTAATCAATTGATTCTTTATTCTCAGCTATATCTTTCACAAAGTTTGAGATTCTTCATAATACCTTCTAATTGAAGATAATAATATATATTCTAATAATTTTATTATTATCATCATCCCAAAAATTGAAATCAAATTTTTCATCACCATATACCACCAAGAAACATGAATGGTACTTTGCCTCAAGTTTTTTTCATTCCTTGGAATCAATATGGACATAGGATCAACTTCCAAAACTATGAGGTTTATATATTCTCTTAGTTTTATTGACCACAGGTATTCCAAAATCTCATACCCCATTAGTGTGGAAGTATTATTGTAACAAGGTACATTGTGCAATTGACTTCTTCCACCCAAATCACATTTGATATTCTAGAATATTGTCCCATGCTCTGAGACTTTTTAGTTAGTTTCTGATTCATCTACTCTGATACACCATTCTTCTAGGATGTTCCTAGTACAATATTTTAAAATGTAATTCATTTTCTCTATTAAAACTTTTAGAACTCTCTATTATTGTATTATCCACCATTATCATACCTTAATCATTTCATATTATTTTGAGTTTCTTTTTATATCATGTCCCTCACTTAAAAAACACTATGAACACCTCATATTTTTTTATTAAGGATGAAAAACCATACTCTCCTTATTTAATCATCAATGAATTTAAAAAATTACATTGAAACACCATTAAAATGGACTAGTGTAGGGCCCTAAACATCCAAGATCATGAGATTTAACTCCTAAAACATAGGTGTCCTTTAATTTATATTAAATGAAACCTTTATTTTTTTTCAAGTACACTACTCCCACAACTTATGAACCCCATGTGATTAATTTTCAGTATATACCCTTAACTTCTAAAACATGCATGTTCTTATCACTAAGTTTCCCCGGGTGACAGTCCCATAATTGAAAACATTCAAAAGTTTTCATTCTAGTAATTATTGATCCATCTGATATTTCTATCAAATACAAAATCATATCTTTTACACCTCTTCCCACAACTGTGGAACCCTAAGTAATATTCCATACTCCATTTTCAAAGCTTTTTTTGAATCCTTCTTCATCCAACTAATCAATATAAATTAATTTATTCTATAAACATGGTGTGTTTCAAACTCTTTATAACCCCAAGAATCTTATGTTTTCCATTTTAACATTGACATCACCCTTCCCCATAATCTAGAGAGCTTCATAATAATATATATGAACCCTATCTATCCTTCCAAATACATAATTTTCTATATATACTCTATCATATATAGAATATAACGATGCCCCTAAATCATTTATTCGTAATTCTAATGAAATATTCACACATAAAAGTAGACTGTTATTACCATCAACTATGTTGTAATAACTTGAACTTCCAGAAGCACCGCTTCCAGAATTCACCCTAAGATATCTATAATATTTCTTTAGGTACCCCTTCTTCCTACAATGCTAACATATGGATTTGATACCAATAAATCTACCTTGAACTATTTCATTCTTTTAGAAGGAAATTCCTAGGAGTTTCCTTTTCGAACCCTCCACCCAAAGAAACCCCCCTCCAAACAAAAAATATCACTCTATAGAGAGCCCTATCTGGGAAGGGGTCATTTTCAACCAAGATGGAAAAGCATCCCATGGGGTAATAGCCTGATCAATGATGGTTCGACATAAAAATTTTTCAGTTTGTTGGATTGCGCCCTTCTTCCCACCTAATGAGACATCGGGTGACTCGCAAAGGCGAGTAGACTGGGGGAGGAGGAAATTCACCCAAGAGAGGGCTACCAGGAATCACTACCTTGACCTATTTCCCTTAATATATCATCCAAACTGTTTACCTCTCAATTGAATTAAACTTCCTCTACCTTCTTCATTGATTGTTCTTCTAATAGGTGTCTAGACTTCTCTCTATTTGAGCTTCATTCACAATGATATCTCACACATCCTCAAACACAATAACGGTCTTACTATGAGATTTACTTATAAAATTGTTCATCATATCCCATGATACTAGTATTAATGAAAACAACAACATATCCCACTCATCTTTTGTGATCTTTACTTTAACATATTCAAGTTGACTCTGAATCATATTAAATCTATTCACATGATCAGTCATTAGTCATCCTTCTAGAATCCTCATACCGAATAACCTTCACATCATGCACACATTAATCATTATTATTGTATTATCATACATTTATTCCAGATCCTTAATCATATCTACTATGGTCTTCACATCCTAGATGTTATAGGAAACATTTCATGCTAATGACATCTAAATAAATCTAAGTGCCTTTCTCTCTAGACTTTATCATTCCAACTTTTCAATTAATTCTAGTTTGACCTAATTCAATAGAATTTCAATGTCATTATAAATAAGATAGTCCACCATAGGTATCCATAAACACTACTACAGATTCTTCTTTATTCAGTGCTACTCTTTATTAGTGCTAAAAAAATACTAATAAAGGGGTTCCTTTTGTCAAAACTAACTAAAATAACTGATAAATGGAACATTTATTAGTTCTAAAAAATTATTGATAAAGGGTAACCCTTTGTCATTAAATTTTTAGCATTGATAAAGGTTATATTTATTAGAAATTTACTTAGTTCTGATAAAAGTCTCCCACTTAACAGCACTAAAAAACACTGATAAAAATAACTATGTATAATTTAATTTATGTATACATATTTATATAAAAATTATATTCAATATATATATATATATGATTTATATAACAATAATTATATATATGTGTGTGTAAATATAATACATTAATAAATGCTAACTAGGGGGAGATGGGAGCTCCTCCATGGAGATAATGATTATGGATAGGGTTCCTCGCATTCACAGAGACTCCTCATTACTTAGGGAACCAATTGTTATCAAGAAGTAATTATCAGGAATTTGGGAGAACCAGGCGTTCTTCTTCTAGGATTCTTGTACCCTCCATTGGCATTAATAGAGAGCATGAAAGGATTCCTGAAAAAGAAGAAGGATTCGATGAACTTGGGAATTGCCACTTATCTTAGTTCAGATATATGGAAGCAGGTAAGTTTTTAAAGAAGGGAAATATTGATCATGTAGTTTCAAATGAGGAAGCAATTTTAGATCATCTCGATCTTGGTAAGCATTATATCATTTCTCGTTTTATCCTTTTGAGGGAATCTAAGCCATAGTGACCTGAGTATTTAGAGAATCATTTTAATTCTATTTGGGGATTCAAAATCATAGAGTTATGTCCCATTGATATGAGGTTATTTTAACCTGTTTTTCTCTTTTGAGGAACTTAAGACAAAGGTGTGGGGGTTTGGCTTGGTATCCCTCAAACTCTGCTTCTTTCACATTTAGGAATGGGACTTCAATCTTAATATGATTAAGGATAGGATATCAATGGTCCATGTATGGTTTTGAGTTTATATCATGAATTGGATTTTATATAATCCCAAGATCCTATATAAAATTTATAAATCTCTTGGAATTTCAATTAAGATAGATAGGGAAACCAGGCAAGTTAGATTCGGCCATTATGCATGCATGCTAGTAGAAGTTGATCTTGGATCCACCTTAGTTCATAAGGTCTTTATCTCTACTTCCAAATATTAATTTATATTTAGAGTCATGTATGAAAAAACCCTTCATTGTTTTTCAAACTGTAAGGCTATTGGGAATTTGAAGTCTAGTTGTAGAAGGAGCCTTACTTCATCTTTTTATGCTAGGTCTGGTCATGAGGAGAAACACTGCCAAAGGAAAGGGAAATATGTTAATGTTGTGATGGATCTTTAAGTACATCCAAAGGATCTTGTATAGTATGGTTTTAGTGATTCTGAAATTTCCAAATCGAAACCCTCTAATAATGTTCCTGGATCATCAAAGCAGGTGCATGGTGGTTTGGGCTCTCCCCTTATTCCTCATAGAGGGGAATCAAGGCTTTGGGCTGACATTATAGAATAAGAAGAGGAAAGACATTTGTTTTTTGAATAATACTTGTTTAGAGATTTTATTTTTAAAGGGATAGATCTAAATAAGTCACCTAATGACTCTATGAATGGTTAATCTACTGAAGAGAATGCAGCTCAAGATGATATTAACATAGAACATTGGCAGGAATAAGTATTAACTACCACCAAAAGAAAATGGAAAACCAAAGTGGCCGCTACCTCCTTGAGGAAACCTATTAATCATATATATTTGTTTAGATCTCATCAACATAAGGATGACCACTCAGTATATGCTTCTTTCTTAGGGTCTGAGTTATTTGGTCAGGTGTTGGTTGTTCAGGGTAGTGTTGCACCCTCTTATAAAGGACCTTTTTTAGTAGGGCTTCCTCTGGGATAGAGAGAGATATAACCATGGCTTAGGTAGTAGGTATTTTTACTACAATTTGAATTCCAAAAGAAGGGAGTGGAATCGGTAGTAGGATTGATACAGACACCAAACTATAAAATACTAGCACTTTCGTGGCATATTTTGTAGCTTTTAGAGATGATGCACCATGGGCTTTACAATAAGGGGTTATATCAACATATTTGGATGATAAAGGTACTCAAAGGAGATGCACAGTCCTCTGACTACTCAGCTGGTGATTCATGAAGCTTCTAGTTTTTTCACAAATATATCTCCTTGGGCATCGAGAAATATAGCAATTGGTGATAAAGTAGAAAGAAGATCCTCTTCACTAGTGAGCAGTAAAGTCCTCACATCTTATTATTTTGATTTTCTTGCCTCTGAAAGTAGTGAGGAGGAAATACAAATAATATATGATGATTCTATAGTATTTGACGATAACAATGTTGTAGAGGATGAGTATGTGGATGATAGGGGTGGTTCGTGGTAGTAGGTTAAGACCTAGAAAAGGGGGCGACATCCTAGAGGTCGGGGTGGAATATAACCTCATCATTGTATGAGCACCCAATCCTAGGTAGTTTGATTTTAGTATATTTTTCAGTATGACCCATACCCCCTTTTACCTTTCTTTTATTTTTTTATTTTTTTATAAAGGGGCTTGACCCCAACCTATTTTTAAAAAAATATAATATATAAATAATTATTTTATAATAAAAAAAATATTATCAATATTATTTTAATAATTTAAAAATATAATAAATTATCAAATTTATATAAATAAAAAAATGTTTAATAATATATTTATATACATTAGTTACAAAATGTATATATAAATATAATATGTTAATATTTTGTTTAAACAATAATATAAATATATAAAGGAATATATATATTTATTCAATAATATTTATAATATATGGAAATATATATATATAATTTATATATTAATATTTATATATTCATAAATATGATTTATATAATAGAAAAAATATATACATTTGTTTATTCTTTTATAATTATTTATAATTATATATATAAATATAATTACAACAAACATATATATATATGTATATGCGTGTGTGTTAAAATATAGTGATATGTACAATATAAATAAACATATAAATACATTAAATATAGTTAATATTTGAATTTATATATTTATATTCATATTAAGTGATTTAAAATATACAGATATATTTGTATGTATGTGTATGCATGTTTATGTATGTATATGTATGTGTGTGTATCTATGCATATGTTTCTGTATGTATGTCTAAGTGTTTGTATGTAAGTGTATGTATGTGTATATATGTGTATTTATGCATATTTATGTGTTTTATGTTTATATATGTGTTTTGTAAGTGTATGTTTATGTTTATGTGTATGTATATAAATGTATGTTTGTGTATCTGTATGTTTATGTGTACGTGTATGTATATATGTTTGTGTATATATGTGAATGTATGTATATGCATGTGAATGTTTGTGTGTGTGTGTGTGTGTGTGTGTGTGTGTGTATAAATTAATCGCATGTCAATATGACATACGGTGTGCCCGATATGACTCATGTTTTCAGTTTAAAAGTGAAATTTTTGTTTAAAATGTGAATCACTCATAGAAAACAGAGAAAACATACTCCAATTGTATTTCTACTTTATGAAAATAATCTATAAGTTATTTTTGATATTTAAGAATCAGTCGCATATCAATCTGAAACATGGTGTGTCCGATATGACTCAAAGTGTGTGTTTTCAATTTTAAAGTAACATTTTAGTTCAAAATGTGTGTCATTGAAAATGAATCAAATTCCCTTAGATTGTCTTAATAATTTAGTATAGTGATCAATAAGTCATTTGATATGTATAGGAATAATTTACATATCAATTTTACGCATTGTGTGATCGGTATGATTGGAAGTTCATGTTTTTATTCAAAATTGACATTTTAGTACAAAACACACATCACATACTCAAAATCAAGAAAAAATTATTGGATTGCCTTGATAATTTAGGGAAAAATCTATAAGTCATTTTTTGCATATAGGAATCTGATGCATGTCAATCTAACACACGTTGTGGTAGATATGACTGAAAGTGAGTGTTTTTATTTAAAATTAATATTTTAGTTCAAAACACGGATCACATATTCAAAATTGAGCAAACACTCTTGGATTATCCTAATATTTTAGGAAAAAATCCATAAATCATTTGTGACATGTAGGAACTGACTGCACATTAATATGGTGCACAGTGTGCCCGATATGACTCAAAGTGTGTGTTTTCAATTTAAAAGTGACATTTTTTAATGCATTGTATAATATTTATGTTTTATTTATTTCCTTATAGTATTTCTAATATAATAGTTTTTTTTATTATAGGTACACTCTTATTTTGTACTCGATCTTGGGTGGTGTGTTCAAAAACTAGTAGCGTGATTGGGCTCTTTTTAAAGGGGGTCTCAAAGACAACAAAATACAGGGCCACCAATGGTGTTTTTAAATTTTCGAAAATGTAATGTTTATAATAAATTGTACATACCAATATGATTTTAGCATATTGAATTGTTTTTAATTTTTATTTCTTTATATTTTTAATTCATTTTTATGTAAATTTAATTGAAATTAAATTGTAATTTTATTTTAAATGGGTTGTTGCAATATACTATAAACTTGGAAACACATTGATACAACTTGGGGATTTTATTAGAATTATTATTATCACTAAAAAAAATTGTCTTTAATTAATTATAATAATATCACTAATACAAAGAACTTTTATCAGTGTTAGAAATGACACTTATAAAATCACCATTCATCGGTGCTAAAAGAGCGTTGATAAAGGACTGTCTTGGTCAAATATTTTTTTAGCACTCATGAAGGGTGTTTTTATCAGTGATATTTCTAGTGCTGAAAAATGTGTATGGATTTTAAAGGTTATTGTATTGTTTGTGATTTTTTAGCGATGAGAATAACCCTTTTCTGTGCTGATAAATCATGTATCTGCAGTAGTTCAAAAGCCAAAGTCCATCTCACAAAAAAAAATTATCCAAACCACGCCTTCTTCTGATGCCATACCTTCTGAAACAGTTACTCCCACTGAATTTAAAAATGTTAAGATAATAATGTTACATGAAGAAATTTTTTATTAGTTTATAAAGCCTTACTAAACCACATGCTCTGATACCACTTGTTGGGGTTCAGAACCATCTATCATCGGAAGCTCTAGAACTTCCCAGGATTGAAGAACCCCGTGACATTGATGTGTCAGAACATAGAAGTGAAGCTGCACATAAGCCACCACACTGAGTTTTTTCCTCACACACTCAAACAATCACAACTCAGGGAAACAAACATTCAAGTGAAACAAATAAAATAAGATTTGATAGCATAGATTAGTTTGGTTTATACATTAGTCTTACATTCATGGGAGATCACTCCAACTTCTTTTCATTTCGTGAAAGTTACATAACTACAATCACAATTGAAAAATCAACCAATTAGATTATTAATCTCTCAACATGTGTATGAGTAGTCCTACTCCACCTAAGTAGAGGGGTCTAGATATCCAACTGTTTTCACCACCTTTCGACATTTTTTGGGGTCCCACTATTTTCTATGGCCACCACTAATTGCTCATAAGTGCCTTTTCCTCAACCTTCATTTTTTTATGAATGTCCAAGTTACTTAAATGTATCATCCTGATGGAAAACCTTACATAATCCATTTTTCGAAAAACTATTAGGAAAAACCAAATGTAACATTAAAAGAAACATTGTACATATTCTATAACTTTCACACATCATTATCCAATCATGACCACATGTGCCCTGATTCTGAAATATCAACTTTTAGACCAAAGTCACCACTAGACTTTGATGTTGCAGAATAATATCAAGTTCTAGAGTTCCTCACTACCACAGAAACAGTTTTACACATCACCACCCTTTTAACAGTGCTAAGAAAGCACTGATAAAGGGGGTGCCTTTATGAGCACTGATAAAAAATTCTGATAAAATGTGTTTTTAACAGTGCTAAAAAGTGTTGTTAAAATTAACCCTTTATCAGCACTTTTTTTAGCACTGATAAAGCTACCCCCTTTATCTGTGCTTTTTTAGCGTTGTTAAAGGGTCCTTGTTTTCAACGTTTTTTAAGTAGCACTGATAAAGGGAGGTCTTTATCAGCGCATTTTTTTCTAGTGTTGATGAAGGGTATATTTCAAAAAAAATAATTAAAAATAATATATTTGTATATAATTATATTTATATTTATATAAATATAATATATATTTTTTAGATGTGATTCAAATAAGGTAAATAGACATTTACACTTGATATATAAGATATTTAGTGAAAATGGATTATAAAATAATTTAAAAAATATTTTTAATGAATAATTATTTAATTATTATCGAGTAATAGTTATTTAATTAAATTTGAAGAGTAAAAAATCAAAAAAGTAATAAAAGATCTAAAATAAGTAGAAAACATAACTCGAACTTCAAACGACCAAAAATTTTGATCCGGGTGTTTTTTTAGGCTCTACCACATATCAAATCGAAGCATGTGATGAGACATATGTCGTGATGGGTCAGTGATGAGCTCTTAGAACTTAGGTCACATCTTTTCACCCCTAGAAGGCCCATAAAGCCTCCAAAATTTTGTTTTTATCAGGAAACCCAAATTTTTTAACATTCGATGGAATTTCAGTCTCGTTTAAATGAAACTTTTTGCCCTTTTTTCAGTGGGGACTGAATTTATTTCCAGAGATTACATTTATATTGATATTATAGCATTAAAATTTTATCATTTTTTACAATGTACTGTTATTTATAATCAAATATATAACAATATATACATATTTTTATATATTCCCACATAAAATTTTAATTTTACAAATAAATAATTAAACATATTTACATATAAAATATATTTCTCAATATATAATCCTTACCTAAATAAAAACTAATATCCATTTTATTTAAAATATAAATTTATGAATATTTATATACCTATACAATTAATATATATATATATATATTTATATTTATGTGTATTGAAAAACATATATATATATATATATATATTATAATATATGTATATAAATATTAATATATAGTATATAAATATAAACATGTATAATTATATTTATATATGAACACATATATATAAATATATGTGTGTGTGTGTGTATTTGTAAACACACACACACACAACATATTTTATATATGTATTTAAATATATATATATATATATGGACAAAAAATGTAACGAAATATATATAAATATATAGATATATCATAAAATATAGAAGAAAAATGTATGGGTGAGTGGAAAATGTGTGGGGGCATAAGGGGTAGGTCTCAGCCTTGAAACCCAGCAAAGGTAGGGGAGCACGCACTCAGGTGAAACGAGTCTATCACTATTAAAGTAAGGGGGGTTCTTAGCATTGTTGAAATGGGGGGTCAAGCATTGTTAAAAGGAGGTGGGTCTACCATCTGATTTGAATAAAAAAATTAATTTTTTTTTACTTTTATTAGCTCTAAAAAATTCTAAAAAAGGACCCTTTTATCAGTGCTTTTTTAGCACTGATAAAATACCCCTTTTATCAGTGGTTTTTTTAACGCTGATAAAAGGGTTATTTATCATAACTTTTTTAGCACTAATAAAAGGGAACCCCTTTTAATAGTTCTTCGATTATCAGTACTTTTTTAGCAGTGTAAATATTATTTTTGTGCGCTTTTAAAGGCCATACCTGTAGTAGTGCCTCATTCCAGACGCAGATAACCAGAAACTTAAAAGAGTCTTTACATTTCCTAAGAACTCCAATGGACAGGTGGAGGTGACTTTGAAACAGACTTATTATTATGTATAGTATGCTGATTTCGAAATTGACAACTATTTGGTTATCTTTTCTTTTTTCCCATTTTATATATTTAAAAATATATAAAATTATTTATATATAAAATTATTTTTTTTATTTAAATATATAAAAATATGTCTATATATGTATATATTTAATTATAAATAACATTGAAATGTGAAAAATGTATGATAAAATTTGAGGACCATAATATCCATGTGAAAGTAATCCCTGAGAATAAATTCCATATTCACTAGAATAAAAAAGACAAAAAGATTAAACGAATTTGTAATTCAATTGAATATTTAGTCTTGGGACCTCCGCCCATGCACGTTCGTTTCATTAGTATAGGTTCATGTTGAATTGTTCTATATTTTATAATATATCCTATAGTTGAAAAAATCTCTTGATTGATACAAAACATTCCCCCATTGGTGTTTAAAGGAACGGGTCAATGGGATTAAAATCCTAGCAACTTTCCAACTCATGTGGAAAAATGTGAGCATGTGATCCATAAATTAATGCATTTAAAATTAATCTCTGCGGTGTGGAAATTTTTTTGTCAAAAACAAATTAGGGTAGGGTCGTCACCGTCTACACCCGCCACACCTCCATCATCTACAGTGGAACCCGCTTCACCTGGTTCCAGACCTGCCGTCCTTGTCTCCACCTTGATGATGCCCTCTACTTTCACCTCTCTGGTCTTAGTGTCTCATCATAGATGTTTGCCCGTGCAGCACCCCAGCCCCCTCCTTAGCGTTTGGGGTTCAGCCATCCAGCTTTTCATATGATGTGAGATTCGTTGGTTTCCTCCTACCATAGATTCATCAGGAGAGTGGCCCCAACTCCCAACCAGGGTGGTGTCGGGACAGACATGCACCATTCTCCACATTTTTGGGGTGACTCTCATCTCTTAAATAGGGACACACCACATGAACCACAACCTTGATGTTCTTTCTAGAGTTGGATGTGACCCTCGTGATCAGGTTGTAACATTCTCCCACCACCATTCCATGCACACCCTCATGCATGCAAGATCGTGGCCTTCTGTGTGTCTGCAAAATGGTATGCTTCCAACTAACCAGCTACCATGGGTGGCCAAGGGGATTCTCTTTCCTCATCGTCGGCTTTGTGTCCCACCCACTCTCTCTGGGTTACAATCCACTGTGGTCCACCCACTCTATCTAGGTTGAAAATCACCTCCTCGAAACCCACCTTTATAGTGGCATCTCTTCCTATGAAATTTCCTCAAGCATGACCATCTCTATCGTGTCACCTCTGCAATGATACCTCGGGACTCCGTTCCCACCACCAAGGTCCAACCGACAGCATTCTGTAAACATCACGAGGCACATTCCCTCTAATACCACTTGTTGCGGGTCTACATTACACAAGGTAGTCCCCATTCGACTAGTCAGGATCCATTGAGTTTAATGTTGGTTTTCATAATTCCAAAATATGAAATCTATAAAAGTTATTTTTATTTTCCAGTCTTATTAACATAAACCAATAAACATAATTAAAATTATTTAACAGTAAACATACACAAAACAGTAGTAAATACAAGAAAAACATTGCTTAATATCATCAAACGCCAGCAAATCTCAGAAAACTTCCATAAAAAACAAATCTAACTATATTTGAATTAATTCAAGAAGCAAGGATGTTTAGCTGATAACGAGGTCAAAGAAATAAAATGCAGAAATCAGAAAATGGAAACATAGATTTACGTGTTTTGGACAATTGGCCTACGTGCATGGGGATGGATCATCATAGGTATTTTTACAATGAAAAATAAAGGAGTATGGAATAAAAGCGTGCAAATCAACAACACAATAGGGATGCACCCAAGAAACACCAATGAATAGAAAAATCAAGACTGAGAAAACAAAGGCTAAACAAACTGGACCAAACCCCCTTATGAGGGTTCAGTCTTACCTCCCATGCAATGTCGATCTTCCAAACTGGACCGTTGTGAGCCACAATCATCGTTTAGATCCAGATCCATCCAGGTCAAGCACTTCCTTTATTGCCATAGTCTTATTCCATCATCCTCAATGTCCAAGAATGAGAACATCTATCCGTGCGCGATAGCATTATGCCAAGTTATCCCCGCTGTCAAACTCTGGTACCACTATCCTATACCAATGTAGGTTGGACTCTCATCCCCTGGGTTCAAGAACAAGAATTGGTTTTCTCCATCATTGTCGCGCTCTAGGGTTCTTCGATGACAATCTCTCTCTTGATCCAAATAGAAAAAAAAACTTGTATCACCACCTTAATCTGATGCCTCTCCAAGGATGTATAATTGCATGTGCCTACCATGACCGCCATTGTTAAAAATACTACTCCATCGATGAAAATAAATGAAGTTATGCATCACCACCACCGCCACTCCATATCAGATCTAGATCTGGAGAACACCGTGAGTCACCACCATGAAGCAGGAAGTACCATCGGGAATCCCTACTACGATTGTGGATGAGGCTGTGTTGTGTGGTGCACCACCGTGAGGAAAAAGCTGAAGTTCGAGCACCGCCTTCTCTCAAAATAGAAATAAGGATGAGAACCTGTCCCCCCTTCCCCTAGCTATCTCTTAGCAAATCCAAGCTCCTCTCATAAAAATCCCAAAAATCAGGGGTCTACGTGCTGGAATTGAAGAATCCCATGCAAGAATAAAAATGGGGAGGAGGTGAAATCTCCTAGGGGCATGTGGAAAAATGAGATAGGATGGGCAGTTCCAAAGTAAAAAAATGTGTAACGACATATTAAATAAAAAAATTAATTAAAATCAAAAAATGGTGAATTAAAATTCACATCGCCTCTATATCTCCAAGAATGACGTCATTTCCATGTTGGCGCCCAATATCCCCACTCTCTACGAGATGCATTTCATTGTGCCAATGGCTGGCATCATCCCCAATGCCATCAACACTTGACTCACCATCAAATCATTTTTTAGTTCTCATGAATGGTATTTTTATCAGTTTTATTTCTAGCGCTCTTAAAAGCATATGGATTTTAAAGATTCTTATAATGTTAGTGCCTTTTCAGTGCTAAGAATAGAACTTTTCCGCGCTAATAAAGCCCATATCTATAGTAGTGCAGAATCTAAAGTCAATCTCTTCAAATTTGTCTATCCAAACCATGCCTTCTCTTGACGTCATACCTACTGAAACAGTTACTCCCATTGAATTGAAAATTTTTATGATAAGAATGTTACATGAAGAAATTGTTGCTTAGCATACAAACCCTTACTAAACCACATGATTTGATACTAGTTGTTGGGGGTCGAAACCATCTATCACAAGAAGCTCTGGATCTTCCCAGGTCAGAAGAACATCATGACATTGATGTGTCAGAACATAGAAGTGAAGTTGCACATAAGACACCACACTTAGTTTTTTCCCTCACACATTCAAACAAGTACAACTCATGGAAACAAACATTCTAGTGAAACAAAGAAAATAAGCTAAGAAAATAAAGATTGGTGTGGTTAATACATTAGTCTTACATGCATGGGATAGAAATCATACTTCCTTTTATTTCATGAAAGTTACATGACTACAATCACTATTGAAAAATCAACCAATTAGATAATTAATTACTCAACATGTGTACGAGTGTTCCTACCCCACCTAAGTAGAGGGGTCCATACAGTCAACTATTTTCATCACCTTTTGATATTTATTGGGGTCCCACGATTTTCCATGGCCACCACCAATTGCGCATAGGTGCCTTTTCCTCAATCATCATTTTTTTATGAATGTTCAAGTTACTCTAATGTATCATCCTGATGCAAAACCTTACGTAATCCCTTTTGTTGCAAAACTATCAGAAAAAACATTACGTAACATCAAAATAAATACTTTACATATTCTATGACTTTTTCATGTGAAAATATGATCATGACCACATGTACCCTGCTTCTAGAATATCAACATTTAGTTCACAACCACCACTGGACTTCTGATGTTGTAGACCAACATCAAGTTCTAGAGTTCCTCATTCCAGACACAAAGAAATAGAAACTTGAAAGATTCTTCACATATCCTAACAACTCCAATGGATGGGTGGAGGTGACCTTGAAAGATTTTTATTATTAAGTTGAGTACGATGATTTTCAAATCGGTAAATATTTGGTTAGCTTTTTGTTTTCCTGTTTTATATATTAAAAATATATTTTACAGGAAAATATGTTTAAATATTTATTTATACAATTAAATTTTTATATGTAAATATATATAAATATGTCTATATATGTATATATTTAATTATAAATAACACTTCAATATGAAAAATGATAAAATATGAGTATTATAGTAACCATATGAAAGTAATCTCTAAGAATAAATTTAGTATCCACTAGAATAAAAAAAGACAATAAGATTAAATGAATCTATAATTCCATTGAATGTCCAAGCTTGGAACCTCCACCCACACTCTCTTTTGCATTACCACAGGTTCATGTTGAATTGTTCTATATTTTATAATGTAGCATGTAGTTGAAAAAAACATTCCTTTGATTGATACAAAACATGCTTCCATTGATGTTTAAAGGAAGAAAAGTGTTCAATGGGATTAAAATCCCAGCAACTTCCAACCCCTATCGAAAAATGTGAAGCATGTCTTCCATAAATTAATGCATCTAAAATTAATCTCCGTGGGGGTGAAATTTTTTGTCAAAAAAACATTTTGGAGAGGTTCGGTGTCTTCTACACCCTTTGTATATAAAAATACCAATTCCATCGCATTTTGGATATAAAAAGACCACTGCCATCACCCTCTTCCCCCATAATCTTCATCCCCAACTTCTCACCCACGTTGATAATAGAAGGATAGTGAGAGATGGAGAAGCTTCCAAAACGTGGGGATAACCATGCACCACTCACTCCTCTCACCTTCCTTGCTAGGGAGACCACTGTCTACACCCACCACACATCCATTATTTATGGAAAAACCCATTTCACCAAGTCCCATACCCACCGTCGCTACCTCTGCCTCACCACTGCCTTCCGCTTCCACCTCTCCATTGCCAAGAATGACGTCATTTCCGTGTTGGATCCCAACGTCCTCTCTCTCTACAAGATGAATTTCACTATGCCCATGGTCGGTGTTGTCCTCAATGCCATCAACACCCGCCTCAATGCCAGAACCATCACTGCCATCCTCCACCACTCCCAAGCTAGGGCCTTCTTCATCGACTGTGAGTGTGTCTCCCTCACCGAGGAATCCCTCCACACCCTGCGACTCCTCCATCCCACCTCCCCCATCCCTCTCCTCTACCTCATCGACGACGTCGAATCCCCCACCGGCATCCACTTTGGGGGCGATGGCAAGGGACCTGTCTTGGCGGCGGGTGAAGTGGACGATGAGTGGGACCCAATTGCCTTGAATCAAACTTCTGGCATGACGTTAGCACCCAAGGGTATGTTGTACAGCCACTGAAGAGCATACTTGAGATCACTGGGTATGGTGGTGAGGTGGGAGATGGGGCGTGCACCGATATATCTGTGGAAACTCCCCATGTTCCACTATAACGGCTGGACGTTCACCTGGGGCGGCGCCGCCCGCGGCGGCACCAACATTTGCATCCACCGCCCTACTTCCGTCGATATCTACCGAAGAATCTCCTTGCACGGGGTCACCCACTGTGGGGGCCACTCCCAATATGGGATGGTTTTTTGCAGGGGAAGAAGTCCATGGAAGACAACTAACCAGGCGGCTACAGGAAATGTCTTCCAGGGTTGGCAGCCGACAGCAGCAGGTGGTCAAGGTGGACAGCAGGCTGCAGGAGGAAGTTCCATGGGTAGATGAGCTACCCCCACCAACCGGGAGAAACCCTGTTTTGTCCTTCCTCTATTTAAACGGGATGAAAATCCCATTGTTTGTAAGGGAAGAGAATGTGGTGTAACTTGTGATTGTATCCTCCGTGATTATCCGAAGAGAAGGGAATAGAGAAGCGGCCCTGTTTCTCCCGTGGACGTAGGCAACTTGCCGAACCACGTTAAATCTTGTGTTCCTCCATTATTGTTGCTCGTGTTTTTTGTGTTTGAGGTACCATGCACCTCCGCTGCGCCCCAACAAGTGGTATTAAAGGCGAGGCGGAGCGGACGGAGTTGAACCGGTGAGCCGACGGCAAATTTTCCGGTGACCAGAAAATTGAAAGTGTTCGGAAAATTTTTATGAGGCCATATTAGGGAAGAGGACGGTGAGACGATTCCAACAGTGCAAACGGTGAGGAAAACGGAGTTGAAATGAAGGAGATATGGCCGGTCAAAGTTTGGTCAAACCTGCGGGTGAACAGTAACCCCGTGCCGGAGAAGGAGGTACTGTTCACGCCGCCGGCGAAAATTCCGGCAAGATTCCGGCAAGATCTCTGGCGTGCCATGTCAGCGCCACATCAGCGGGTGGTGATTAAAGGGTGTGACATCGACAGTGGTGATCACGTTTTGCGACAACGACGATGACGGGTGGCAGAGCACTTCCAAGATTTGACATCGAGAAGTTCGATGGTCGAAACAATTTCGACTTATGGAAAAGCATAGTGAAGGATCTTTTGGTGCAGCAGGGCATGATCAGACCGTTGATCAGATAAAAGCCCGAGACAACCAGTGTTGATGATTGGGAAGAGCTCAAGATGGGGGTCGTCAGCACAATTCGGCTATGTCTGGAGAATGAGGTAAAGTATTCGGTGTTGGACGAGACATCACCGAAAGAGATCTGGAAGAAGTTGGAGCAGCGATATATGGCGAAGTCGCTCACCAACAAGTTGTTCCTGAAGAATAAACTGTACCAATTGCGCATGGACGAGGGAGTGAATTTGATGGATCATACCAATGAATTCAACAAGATCCTGACGCAGTTATTGGGGCTCGGTGTGAAGGTTGAAGAGGAAGAAAAAGCACTTTTACTTTTGTCATCACTACCAATATAATTTGATGGGCTTGTGACTGCATTTCTCGTGGGGAAGGAGACATTGAAGCTGGACGATGTGATGGAATCGCTTCAAGATTCGGAAGCATTTCGAAGACCCACGACGCATTCAGGCGAGCAAATCATGGTGATGCGAGATGATCAGCGTGGGAGGAGTCGACATCGACAATCGGGAGGTAAAGAATGGCGGCCAAAATCCAGGGGACGTGATCCGAGCGAAATCACGTGTTTCTGGTGCGAGAAGAAGGGTCACTATAAAAGTGACTGCCCAGAGCGCAAACGGTACGTTGCTGGGAAGAAGAAAGTTGAAGTGGAGGATGTGAACATCATAGTATTATATGCAGATGATGAAATCTACGTGACAATGGGAAGTTTGCACTCAGATGAGCGAGTTGAACGGGAAAAAGTGCAGTGTCATTACTGTAAAAGATACGGGCACATGAAGCGGGAATGCCGATTTCTAAAGAGGAAGAACGAGCAGGCTCAAAATCCAAAGGAAGATGGATGGGTTCTGGATTCATGGAGCTCGGCACACATATGTATGACGAGAGGTACATTTGATACTTTTCAGCAGGTGCGAGACTCGGTGAGACTTGGTGATGGGTCAACATGCGAGGTTCGAGGAGTCGGGACAGTGAAATTGAAGACACTCGGTGGAGCAGTTCGTAAACTGGCAGACGTGAAATTTGTTCTGAGGATGAAGCGGAACTTGATATCATTGAGTAGGCTCGATGCGAGAGGATATAAGATTTCCATAGCAGGTGGAGTGTTGAAAGTCTCACGTGGGGATGCAGCGATATTTACTGGGAAAGAGTCTCAAGGGTTGTATCATTTTTTGGAGACCGCAGTCAGCCTGAGACTGACTGAAGATGATGGAAGTGCCACGTCATCTGGCGTGAAGAAGCGTGTTCGATTTGCTGATGAAGTTTTTGAAACCTACAAGGAGATTGCATGTCAAGCTTCTACCCCAAATTGGTCATGAGGGGGAGATTTGTGGGGGTCACTCCCAATATGGGATGGTTTTTTGCAGGGGAAGAAGTCCATGGACGACAACTAACCAGGCGGCTGCAAGAAATGTCTTCCAGGGTTGGTAGCCGACAGCAGCAGGTGGTCAAGGTGGACAGCAGGCTGCAGGAGGAAGTTCCATGGGTAGATGAGCTACCCCCACCAACCGGGAGAAACCCTGGTTTGTCCTTCCTCTATTTAAACGGGATGAAAATACCATTGTTTGTAAGGGAAGAGAATGTGGTGTAACCTGTGATTGTATCCTCCGTGATTATCGGGAGAGAAGGGAATAGAGAAGCGGCCATGTTTCTCCTGTGGACGTAGGCAACTCGCCGAACCACGTTAAATCTTGTGTTCCTCCGTTCTTGTTGCTCCTGTTTTGTGTGTTTGAGGTACCACGCACCTCCGCTACGCCCCAACACCAACATGTGTTGTGCCCCAATAGTGTTCCACATCCTCATCGATGGTGCCAAAGATCCCCACTCCCGCACCCAACACCGCTCCAACATCCTCAGGATGCCCGGTGGCGGTGCTGAGCGGGTTAGGGTTCTCACCGGCGGGGTGCCCCCGCTGCCGGCACTGCTGGAGAAGATCGAATCGTTGGGGTTCCGGGTGACGCACGTGTATGGGATGACAGAAGCGACGGGTTCGGCGTTGGTGTGCGAGTGACAACCAGAGTAGGACACACGGCCATGGGGTGAGAGGGTGAGGCTAAAGGCGTGGCAGGGGGTGAGCGTCCTGTCATGCTTCAACGTCGACATGAAGGAATCATCAACGATGAGGAGTGTGCCCCATGACGACCGGACCATCGGATAAATCATGATTCGGGGGAGCGGCGTGATGAAGGGGTACCTCAAGGACGAGGATGCCAAATCTAGGGCATTCAGGAGAGAGGAAGGGGCGGGCAGCGTCGGAGAGTGGTTCCTGACCGAAGACGTGGTTGAGGTACATTAGGATGGGTACATCGAGATAAAGGACAGGTCGAAGTACGTGATCATATCGAACAGAGAAAACATCATTAGCGTGGAGGTGGAGGTGGTGCTTTACACCCACCCAAAGGTGAGGGAGGTCATAGTGGTGGCGATGTCGCATCTATGGTGGGGGGATAGCACCTGATCCTTCATCAGCACCGTCGGGGATGGCGGGATGGAAGAGGCAGAGGACATCCTGTGTCATTGTAGGAGAAATTTAGTAGGGTTCATGGTCCCCAAAAAGGTTGTGTTTGCAAAGGAGCTACCCAAGAACTCCACCGAGAAGGTTCAGAAGTTTCAGCTGAGGTCCATGGACACAATCATTGCTGTCAATGGTCAGTAAACTGCATCCCCTGGCACTGGGGATTATATTCATCATCGGGAGCAGATGATCCCCTCTCATCTCTAATTTGAGATTCCACTGTTTGTTTCCTTCGAGTGAAAAAAAATATAAAAATATTTGTTGGGAATTCCTAATGGGGGAGACAATTATAAATTTATTTGTAATTATTCAATGTTCATATAAAAAAGTATAATTAAATTATTACATTGTTCTAGATACATTATTTTAAAACTTGATTCCTTTTATCCAGCAAAACTTTTCGAACTCTCTCTTGTCTTATTCTTCACCATTATCATACCTTAATAATTTCATATTATTTTCAGTCTCTTTTTACATCATGTCCCTCCATCAAAAAACACTCTAAACACCTCATATATTTTTCTTAAGTAATTAAACTTATATTTTCCTTATTGAATCATCAATGAACTTAAGAAAGTGAATTAACCCATCATTATAATGGAATAGTGTAATGAAGTGGACCTTCTTGGTTCATTACCTTGACAAATTCTGGTGTTTGGGGTGTCCTGAACACCACTAGTGAGTTAGGAGGGCATCGGTGTTGGTGGAAAGGTTTCATAGTGGAGTCACCTATCGGTGCCACCGATTAGCCCCAATCGGTTTCTCACCGATCGGTGTCGCACCCGAATGGTGCCACAGAGGGGTGTCGGGGTTTCTTTCCCCAGTTTTCCCGTAATGACTCCTTTATGTTTTAATACCCATTTGAAGTAATTTAATCCCATTTTAAATCACATAAATGATATATTAAGTCCATTAATAGTGGGGAGACCCTTGACTTACCAAAACATGTGTCCTTTTAATCCGTTTTACACCCTTTTCCACATTTCCAGTTATTCCCCTGTTATGATTTTTCTCAGTTTAAATGTAACTTATCTAACTCTCCATCGTGTGATGATCTATCTTACTATCTCTGAGGAATTATTAAATCTAAATTAACTCTAATTTTTGCAACCACCCAGCCGCATGGTCAAACCACAATCCTATTTTTAAGCACTTCAAGATTACACATCCCATAACTCTAGGATCGGGCCTTTTATCACAATGAGATCTTCTTATTCCTTGGTCTCTTTTATTTCCTTGGTGTGCTTAGAGTCCCTCTGTTGGAGATGAGTCATGCTTGCATGAGATCCCTTCTGTTCGGTTCTTCTTGGAGTTTCCTACAGTGTCATCCCCAGTTTTTGGTGCAAGTAGAAAACTTTGATCCTTGATCATCCAAGTAGGGTTTTCTTCCTTTGTCTCTCTTTACTATGCATCATGCGGGGTGGGTATAATGATGTTCCCTCAGGACGTAGATGAAACCAACTTTAATAAAGATGATAAACAGAATTTAAAGAATAAAGGGATGGGGAAATTTGATGATGTTGTCGTTTTATACCTTTATTTTTATGTTGTGAATTTTATGGTCTTATGTCCACTGAAAATAGTGGTCATTGGTGGTCCTTTCTTGCGCACTAATTATAAGGCCCTAGCCTTAAAACATTACATAATCTTGAATTAAATTAATAATTCACATAGAGGATCTTTTCATGTTTAGATCTTTAGAGAATTAGGTCATAACATATACATAACAATTTGGATATTACATGTAGACACTTATACTCAGTATCCATTTTTTTCATAAAATAAAAACTCTTGAAATAAAGAGTCATGTCTAGTTCCATATTTTAGACATCATGAATTTTCCTTGATCTCATCCTTGACCCTATTCATCTTTAAGTCCTTGGAAAAAGTTCAAAAAAAAACTTGGGATGAGCATAAAAAAAATAAGTAAGGGATACACAAATAAAGAAAACTGTTAGTTTTTTCAAAACAATAAGTAAACCATGAATACATTATCATAAGTAATACTTTTCACCTTTAAGAAGTAGTAAATATTATTCACTAAATAAAAGATAATTTCTTACTCTTTTGTAACCAAAATATTACCATAAAACCCATATAAAGAACACATAACATATAATGGAAACTTGGGACATAAACATACTTAAATGGAATAACCATACCATCGACTTCCACACATATCACTAAATGGAATAGCCATACAGCTGACTTCCATACCCAATGCATTGGAGGTTTTAATGTAACCACCCATCCTAGTTTATCACAACACCATCCATCATTTGGTTTATCATGCAACCACCTGGTAAATGTCCAAGTACCATTATAAAATCATAACACATAAAATATTTCATTTCACTAATAACATTCATTTGAAATAACAAGAAATAATTTCAAGATATTGAAATAATAAATCAATTTAAAAAACTATTTTCAATACTAAAACGCCCAAAAACAGAATAAGGTGTTTCTTTTTTCATTTTAAAAACATTATGGCTTATAGAGGAAGCCAACTAACGATTACAGTGGCGGAGAGGTCATTGTCACCGAAAACGTTAAAAACATTCCTTTTGTCATTTAGTAAAATGATTTGTAGAAAAATATTCCATTTGAATGAAATTAAAAGTCTAAGGGTTCTATTATATATCGTGTAAAAGAAAGTTGTGTATAAATTAAAGTATGCCTCAATGAAAGGAGATTGAGACGAAGCCCCTTACAAAGATCATTTTTTAAATAAAATAGATCGATTCTGTGTATTCACTATAAGCACACATAAATAAAGTATAAATAAAATATAGGATATCAAAAGTTATATCTCACATAATCATAGCACGGCATAATCAAAAAGTAAAAGTTTAACCCAAAGAACGACAGTTGGGTTAAGAAGTTCCCTTACCTCGTGTCCAACTTGAATTGTTCATTCTTTAATCTCCTGAAAAATAAACTAAATTTAATTTCTACTTTCTTCAGAACCTTTTTCAAGTTTATTATTTCTTTTATATCACTTATTACAACGTTATAAACATTACAAAATTATTTAAGTTAATAACGGTCATTTTGTCGATATTTGGTACTTGAGTCAAAAATGAACTTCTTATAATTACAAGTTGTTCATGTAGTAAAAACTCCATTATCTCCAGAATGATATTCATGATTTAGATATCATATATATCTAGTATATATATATTTATTTATAATTGTACATAACATTTGGAGATAAGAAATGAAATGCACCGTTCATGGAGTCGGTAAGCCGTACGTACGCATGAACGCTACATTCATTTCTATTTCATATTTTAATGGAATTAAAACATAATGATACATAGGTATATTATTATTCCTGTATAATATCATATATAATTTAATTAACACCATACTTTATACATCCCACGTATGGTATGAACGGGTCATATCACTTTGAGGGGGGCAGTAGTCCGTACTTCCTCAAATAAATTATCGTATTTTCCCATTATGGAAACCATAAAGGTATGATATAAATGAAAAATACAGAAACATAAAGAAAAAATAAACATAATATATATCATATATAAATAAAGTTTCATCATAATGGCTACCATGAGAGGCGGTTGGATATAATTAAACAATCATTGTTTTGTGAGGCAGTAGTTCGTCGTCCACAGAAACAGTATGTTCTTTACCCATTAGATGAAGGTGTGTGTAAGTGTAGTTCAAATACTTCTCATAAAAACAACCCATTATATTTAGGATAGTGTTTTTTTTATAAAATATAGCAATAAAAAGAGTTTAGGTGGTTGTAGAAGTAAAATAAAAGAAAATAACTTAAAAGAAGATGTTACCTTTAAATCGGGTAATTCCCTTTGATTTGAACAAAAAGGCTTTATTAAAGTTCTTTATGACTAAGTTAAGACTTATAGGTGGAAGAGAGGGATGTAGGGAGATTAATTAGGCAGATTTTGGATGATCCAAGTGGCTTTGGAGGTGTGATTAATGAGTTAGAGGTGAGGGCTTTTTATAAGGGGAGGAGGGGCTCTTTAAAAATGTTTGAAAATATTATTTTATTATAAACTAAATTTCAGTTTCAAAAGGTCCCAAACATATTAAATTCGAAGATTATATGACCTTTATTCAAAATCCTCTCAACAAATAGGTTTTAGACAAGTTTTTATTTCAAATTTAACCTTATCATTTAGCTTTAACCCTTAGTTAACTAATTTGACTCTTACCAGGTCTTCTTGTGTATACACTCTATAAGGTTAATAAAGTTACTATAAAATTACAAGAGAAAAAAATTGGATAATTAATGACATTTTTAATATTATATATTTCATTTTTCTAAATATTAGATTTTTAGGACTATTTTATCATTTAATAAAATATTGATTGATTTAAAAACTCTTTTAAGTCAATTTTAATACTATTCATATCATGACTTTTTATAAAACCAAAACAAATTGATTATTTCGAAAAACCTTCATTAATTCAAAGATAACAAGTAATATTAATCTATAAAATCTTGGATTGCATAAAAAGTTTCAAAATAAATTTATTTTAATATTTATAATCTTATTTATTTAAATCATTCATTAATAAGGTAATCATTACATCATCATTATGTCATAAATAATTTTATTTATTTGATGTCTAAAAATTATAAAAAAATTCCAGGATGTAGGAAATCTTTTTATATTTCTAATTAATATTTATAGTCGAAGAGATAACTTATATAACCCCATGTAAAAATTGATTTACTAAAAGATATATGTTTAAGTCATATTTGTCTTTACTTAAAATTAATTAATATAAAGTGTCATTATCACTCCCAAGTGGCTCTATGGGGTCCCAAAATCAACCCAAAGATGCCCATGGTCGTAACTATATCAAAAAATTGGATTAGGACACGTGTTAGGGTGATTTATTATTATTATTATATTAATTTTTACCCTTATTTACCAGATTTACCCTTTAATGATGGTAAATAAAATATTTACTGAAGTAAATATTCATAATGTATAAAAATAAAATTTACCTATTTACACAATTTGGACCTCCTGATTCCAAATATGGGATCCATTTTTCTAAATTCAAAGCACATAAGTGGAAGAAATTAATTTAAAATTAATTTCTACTGTCAAAACAAAAAAGCGTGTTTTTAAGAAATAATAACTGTCAAAAGATTCACACTTGTTTATGTCCAATTTCAAAGTGAAATTACTTCCAATGACCAATATTGGAATAAATGGTAAAAATATAATCTAATTACACTTTAAAACCAATTAAAAAGATAATCTAACCATATAAATAAATTATATTAAAAGGCAGTTTTGAATTAAAATACAGTATTTTTCACTATTCATTAAAAAATGAATCTTATCAGAAAAATATCAAAAATTTACCCAAAGTAAATTTTGATATCCCAATTCTAAAGAAGAATTTGATTTTGTCAAATAGAACATATAAAAGTGACAAAAACTAGATTTAAAGAGGGTTCGTCATCAAAAGACGGTAAATCGACCTTTTAAAAAATATTAGGGTATTTATGCTTAAAATTAGATTCATTCACATTTTAAGTCTCTAACATTTATTGGATAAATGTAAAAACATTTAAAAAAAATTATAATCATATTGTAGTTAGTTCTGTTCATTCCCTCCAATACAACGGTTAGGCGTTAACTACCATTAAAAATAATATTATATTATTATTTTTCAGTATGACTCAGCATTGTGTGCAACATAAGATTTCAAAGAAACTCATTGTTGCGTATCAGGTACATCATCGAACATAGAATACAATTTAAAGTAAAATTAATATTTAATTCACAAATATTAATAAATATGAAAAGGTATTATTCTTTATTTACCCGGGATGTTACATCCTTCCCCCCTTTTGGAAATTGCGTCCTCACAATTTTATTCACTTATCAAATAAATGGAGGTATTTATCCCTCATAGAATTTTCAGATTCCCACATTGCATCTTCGACCATATGGTTTTTCCACAAAACCTTTACCTGATTAATTACCTTATTCCACAACACTTGCTCTCTTCGGTCAAGAATCTGGACTGGTTGTTCCTCATAAGAGAGATTCTCTTCCAACTGAACTACCTCTGGGCTCAAAACATGAGATGAATCTAGCATATACTTTCTCAACATTGAAACATGAAAAGCATTGTGTACTAGGGATAAACTTAGTGGTAAAGCCACTCTATAGGCAACTAATCTAACTTTCTCGAGAATTTCATAAGGTCCAATGAACATTGGACACATCTTTCCCTTCTTACCAAAATGCATCACACTTTTCTATAGAGAAACATTGAGAAAGACATGATCACCTACCTCCAAATAAAGATCCTTCCTCCAGTTATCTGCATAACTTTTCTGTCTATTCTGAGTTGTTCTCATGTGCTTCTGAATCAACTGAACTTTTTCTACCATTTCTTCTACCAATTATGGTCCCATCAATTTCCTTTCACCTACTTCATCCCAAAAAGCTGGAGTTCGACATCGCTTCCCATATAATGCCTCAAATGGAGCCATATGTATACTGGAATGAAAACTATTATTATAAGAAAACTCAACCAAAGAAAGATGTTGGTCCCAAATTTCCTGGTAATTCATTGAGCAAGCACGTAACATGTCCTCCAAGGTCTGAATTTTTCGTTCTGACTACCCATCAGATTGAGGATGAAAAGCTCTACTAAAATTTAATTCAGTACCCAACGACTTCTGAAGGACTTTCCAAAAGTTAGAAGTGAACCTCGGATCACGATCAGATCCAATGGAGAGGGGAACTCCATGCAACCTCACTATCTCTTTAACATACAACCGAGAAATTTGATCTAGAGACAAAGTATCTTGAATAGGAAGGAAATGAGAAGATTTAGTCAATCAATCAACAATAACCCAGATTGCATTATTACCTCGAGATGTCTTTGGTAATCCCAAAAAAAGTCCATGGATATTTTTTCTCATTTCTACTCTTTCATCGATAAAGAATGAAACATCCCTTTCGGTAACTGCTGCTCTGATTTAACCCGTTGACAACTCAAATACTTCACAGTAAAATCAGCAATATCACCTTTCATTCCATCCCACCAGTAATACTTCTGAAGATATCTGTACATCTTAATACTGCCAGGATGAATTCAAAACAGAGAACTATGAGCTTCACATAATAACTCTTTCTTTAACTGTGAATCACAAGGCACACATAATCTCTTCCTAAACCTCAAAATACAATCATTATTGATGTTAAATTCAAGAAACCTACCCTTCTGAACCTACTCTAACTTTTTCTATAACTCACTGTCTTCCTTCTCCACTTACTTTATTCTGTCTGATAGAGTTGATTTCACTGACACCTGAAACAAAACAGAATAATTACCTGCACCAACAACTTGAAGTTCCCAATCAGGATCTAAGTATCACTGAGAGGGGGGGGTGAATTAGTGATGTCTTTTACCTTTTATGTTTCCTTCCTTTTAAAAAAACCTTCGCCTCCTGTTAAAGAGTTTCTTATCTCCTGAACACACACAACCACATGAACACAAGATTTACAAGGTTTACTACTCAACAAGAGTAGCTACATCCTTGGTATGGTACGGAAATAATCCAGTACCACACAATCCACAAGAAAACAATCCTTTGATGTGGAATACAACGAGTAGGAAATACCCTTACACTCGTGTAGCACTTGGAAAAGAATCCTCAAGCACGTGTGCACCTTCTTAGCACAAATAGGGAATTACAGTATTTCAGTGCTTCTTTACAATTGAACAAATGTATTCTCTGAAGTACAAATCTTTACCTTCTTACTCAGAAGCCGGTAAGAACTATCTTAAGCACAACCGAATACGTGAGAAGACCCCACATTTTTTACACAACCTTTAGGGTACCATGTGCGCAATTCAAATGGATTGCGCGTAAAAATTCCCTTTTGGCACGGAAAACCTTTTTTTTCATGCAACTTCCTTTTTCACACAACTTTCCACTTTTCACGCAACTTTCCACTTTTTCATGAACCTTTCCTTTTTTTGCACAAACCTCTTTCTTTTCGCGCAACTCACTTAGCGTATAATTTTACGCACTTCAGAGCTCAATATTTCTCTAAGTGTTAAGCCACACAAGATGAGATGGGGTCACCTCATATTTATAGACCTTTTTAACCCTGCGCAAAAAACACTAATCCGCGTGTAAATAACCTCTTTATGCACGAAAAAACTCTTTCCCACAACATCATATTTCGCGCAATGCTCCAATTTTTCACGCACCTCATGCCTTTGCCAATTTTCGAGCTTCTGATATCGAAACACCTCTTGCACGAAAATCTTCATTCCTCTATTTCACGCACCATGCTAATATTTCATGCAGCCTTTATTTTTTGCGCACCCTGCTAATATTTCGTGCACCGCATTATTTTTCGTGCACCCCGCTAATATTTCCCACACCACTTTATATTTCGCGCACCCTATTAATATTTCGTGAACTGTTTTTATATTTCACGCGCTGCTTTTATATTTCGCACACCTCCCTTTTTCCAAAACAACTCTCTCCATTTTCCGATTTTCAGGCCCTAAAATTTGGAAAACACTGGAAAACGGCGCCATGTTAAACTATTCTTTTCTGCCACCTCCAGATTGTTTGTTCCTTTATCATTGATCTCTTCACTAATTCTCATAACCATTCTTAAGATTTCATCATGAACTCCACTATCGTGATATATATCCTTTGATAGACCAAATTTAGCATCGTCAGAGTTACAATGGAAAGTACTGAAACTTCCCTATCTTCCAGCAGCATCATTCCTTCCAATCAAAATAGTATATGATTGGACTCATCATTTATCCCCCTTTCCTTCATAAGTATTTCATCACAAGTTGTCATAAATTATGATATTTGTGAAATACATATCAGCAAATCATCATCTGGTTTCTAATTCCATTACAAAGTGAATTGATTTATCTTCCTTGACAACAAAAAATAACACTCTGTAATAGAAAAGTCTTCCTACTTCCTTATCCATCCAAATTGGTCCCAACACAACTTATATGCCAAAGTTCATCAAATATTTAATCAAAGGATCTTTTTCCAAACATAACATGGTTAATATAGAATTAATTTTTTGACTCAAAGTATCAGCCACTTTATTTTCCTTTCCTGGATGGTAATGAATTGTGAAATCATAATCCTTGATTAATTCTAGCCATCTCCTCTATCTCATGTTCAATTCTTTCTGATTGAATATATACTTCAAACTTTTGTGATCAGTATATATTTCACACTTTACTCCATACAAATGATGCCTCCAAATTTTTAAAGCAAAAACAACAGCAGCTAATTCCAAATCATGTGTAAGTTAATTTAACTCATGAGGTTTCAACTAACGTGAAGCATAAGAAATTACTTGATCATTCTACATAAGGACACATCCAGGTCCTTTCAACAAAGCATCACTGTAGATAACAAAATCACCATTTCTGGAAGGTAGTTCCAAAATTGGAGCATTCACTAATCTTATTTTCAATTCCTGAAAACAATCATCATATTATTTTTGTCCAGATGAACTTAACACCTTTTCGAGTTAACTTAGTCATTAGGCTAGAAACTGTGAGAAAATTTCAAAAAACCTCTGGTAATAACCTACTAAACCAAGAAAACTGCATATCTCGGTTATATTTGTGGGTCTTGGCCATTCTTCAACAACTTTTGTTTTAGTAGGATCAATAGTTATGCAATTTTTTGAAACAATGTGACCAAGGAATGAAATTTTTTATAACCAAAACTCACACTTTCTGAATTTTCCATACAGTTTATTTTCTTTTAATGTTGGAAAGATAACCCTTAAATGAATTTCATGCTCCTCTTTTCTTTTAGAATAAACCAAAACATCATCAATAAACATGACCACCATTTATCACCTGATTTAACTGATCCATCTCTACAACAAACCATTCAATTCTAATTCCGACCATTTTAGGATGCTGATTTGGAAGTTCATTTCCTTATGTATGCCTTCCCAGTATAGATGCCTTATTTACTCTATGAAAAAACATTCTGAACAATCATATCTTAGAGGAATCAACATGTTAATCTTCAAATTATATATTATTTCAATCTTACCATAAATTAATTTATGGATATTAATTTAACAAAATCCTAACTCATAAAGTTAACTAAACCGACCTCTTATACCAACTATAAGGACCCAGCCTTAAAACATTACATCATCTGGAATTAAATGAATAATTCACATCTATTATCTTTTCAGGTTTAGATATTTAGAGAATTAGGCCATAACATATACATAACAATTTGGATATTACATGTAGACACTTATACTCAGTATCCATTTTTTCATAAAATAAAAACTCTTGAAAAAAAGTGTCATGTCTAGTTCTATATTTTAGACATCATGAATTTTCCTTAATATCATCCTTGACCCTATTAATAATTAAGTCCTGTGAAAAAAAATCAAAAAAAAACTTGGGATGAGCATAAAAATAATAGTAAGGTATACACAAAGAAGGAAAACTGTTAGTTTTTTTCAAAACAACAAGTAAACCATGAATACTTTATCATAAGTAATAATTTTTACCTTTATGAAGTAGTAAATAATCTTCACTGAATAAAAGACCATTTCTTACCCTTTTGGAATCAAAACATTACCATAAAACCCATATAAAGAACACATAACATATAAAGGTAACTTGGGACATAAACAGACTTAAATGGAATAACAATGCGGTCGACTTCCACACATATCACTAAAAAGAATAGTCATATGGCCGACTTCCATACCCAATGCATTGGAGGTTATAACATAACCACCCGTCCTGGTTTATCACGGCACCACCCATCATTTGGTTTATCACGTAACCACCCGTCAAATGTCCAAGTACCGTTATAAAATCATAACACATAAAATATTGAATTTCAATAATAACATTTCATTTGAAATCACAAGAAATAATTTCACGATATTGAAATAATAAATCAATTTCAAAAACCATTTTCAATACCAAAACACCCAAAAACAAAATAATGTGTTTCTTTTTTCATTTTAAAAACATTATGGCTTATAGAGGAAGACAACTAACGATTACAGCGGCGGACAGGTCATTTTCACCGCAAACATTAAAAACATTCATTTTTTCATTTAGTAAAATACTTCGTAGAAAAAGATTTCCTTTTAATGAAATTTAAAGTCAAATGGTTTTGTTATATACTGTATAAAATAAAGTTGTGTATAAATCAAATTATGCCTCAATAAAAGTAGATTGAGACGAAGTCCCTTACAAATATCATTTTGTAAATAAAATAGATCGATTATGTGTATTCACTATAAGAACACATAAATAAAGTATAAATACAAGATAGTATATCATAATTTATATCTCACATAATCATATCACAGCATAATCAAAAAGTAAAAGTTTAACCCAAAGAACTGCAATTGGGTTAAGAAGTTTCCTTACCTCGTGTCCGACTTGACTTGTTCGTTATTTAATCTCCTGAATAATAACCTAAAGTTAATTTATACTTGATTCAGAACCTTTTTCAAGTTTATTATTCCTTTTATATCACTTATTACAACATTATAAACATTACAAAATTATTTAAGTTAATAATGGTCATTTTGTTGATATTTGGTACTTAAGTCAAAAATGAACTTCTTATTATTACAAGTTGTTCATGTGGTAAAAAGTCCATTATCTACAGAATGATATTCATGATTTAGATATCATATATATCATATATATCTAGTATATATATATATTTATAATTCTACATAACATTTGGATATAAGAAATGAAATGCACCGTTCATGGAGACGGGAAGTCGTACGTACGCATGAACGCTACTTTCATTTATATTTCATATTTTAATGCAATGAAAACATAATGATACATAGGTATATTATAATTACAGTATAATATCATATATAATTTAATTAAATCCATCCTTTATACATCCCACATATGGTATGAATGAGTCATATCACTTTAAAGGGGCGATAGTCCGCACTTCCTCAAATGAAATTATCGTATTTTCCCATTATGGAAACCATAAAGGTATTATATTAATGAAAAATATAGAAGAATAAAGAAAAAATAAACATAATATATATCATATATAAATACAGTTCCATCATAATGGCCACCATGAGAGGCGGTTGGAGATAATTAAACAATCATCGTTTCGTAAGGCAGTAGTTTTTCGTCCACAGAAATAGTATGTTCTTTACCCATTAGATGGAGGTGTGTGTAAGTGTAGTTTGAATACTTATCATAAAAACAACATAATATATTGAGGATAATTTTTTTATAAAATAAAGGAATAAAAATATTTTAGGGGGTTGGAGAAGTAAAATAAAATAAAAGAACTTAAAAGAAGGTGTTACCTTTAAATCAGGTAACTCCCTTTGGTTTGAACAAAAAGGCTTTCTTGAAGTGCCTTCTACCTAAAGTAAGGATTCTAGGTTGAAGAGAGGAATTTAGGGAGCTTAATTGGGAAGATTTTGGATGATACAAGTGGCTTTAGAGGTGTGAGTAATGGGTTAGAGTTGAGGGCTTTTTATAAGGGGGAGGAGGGGCTCTTTAGAAATGTTTGAAAATATTATTTTAATTAATGTAAAGTGTCATTATCACTCCCAAGTGGCTCCATGGGGTCCCAAAACCAACCCAAGGATGCCCATGGTCGGACCTATATAAAAAATAGGATTAGGACATGTGTTAGGGTAATTTATTATTATTATTATATTAATTTTTACCCTTATTTACCAGATTTACCCTTTAATGATGGTAAATTAAATATTTACTGAAGTAAATATTCATAATGTATAAAAATAAAATTTACTTATTTACACAATTTGGACCTCTTGATTCCAAATATGGAATCCATTTTTATAAATTCAAAACACATAAGTGGTATAAATTAATTTAAAATTAATTTCTGTTATCAAAACAAAAAAGCGTGTTTTTAAGAAATAATAACTATCAAAAGATTCACACTTTTTTATGTCCAATTTCAAAGTGAAATTACTTCCAATGACCAATATTTGATTAAATGGTAAAAATATAATCTAATTGCACTTTAAAACTAATTAAAAAGATAATCTAACCATATAAATAAATTAGATTAAAAGGTAGTTTTGAATTAAAATATAGTATTTTTCACTATTCATTAAAAAATGAATTTTATCAGAAAAATACCAAAAATTTACCCAAAGTAAATTTTAATATCCTGATTCTAAAGAAGAATTTTATTTTTTCAAATAGAATATATAAAAGTTACAAAAATTAGATTTAAAGAGGGTTCTTCATTAAAAGACGGTAAATCGACCTTTTAAAGAATATTAGGGTATTTGTGCTTAAAATTAGATTCATTCGCATTTTAAGCCTCTAACTTTTATTCGATAAATTTAAAAACATATAAAAACATTTATAATCATATTATAGTTAGTTCTGTTCATTCCTGCTAATACAACGGCTAGGCGTTAACTACCATTTAAAATAATATTATATTATTATTTTTCAGTATGACTCAGCATTGTGTGTAACATAAGATTTCAAAGAAACTCATTGTTTCGTATCAGGTACGTCATCAAACATAGAATTCACTTTAAAGTAAAATTAATATTTAATTCACAAATATTAATAAATATGAAAAATTATTATTCTTTATTTACCCAAGATGTTACATCCTTTCCCCTTTTTGGAAATTACGTCCTCGCAATTTTATTCACTTATCAAATAAATTGGGGTATTTATCCCTCATAGAATTTTCAGATTCCCACATTGCATCTTCGACCATATGGTTTTTCCACAAAACCTTTACCTGATTAATTACCTTATTCCACAGCACTTGTTCTCTTCGGTCAAGAATCTGGATTGTTTGTTCCTCAAAAGAGAGATTCTCTTCCAACTAAACTACCTCTGGGCTCAAAACATGAGATGAATCCAACATATACTTTATCAACATTGAAACATGAAAGGCATTGTGTACCAGGGATAAACTTAGAGCTAAAGCCACTCTATAGGAAACTGATCTAACTTTCTCCAGAATTTCATAAGGTCTAATGAACCTTGGACTCATCTTTCCCTTCTTACCAAAATGCATCACACTTTTCCATGGAGAAACTTTGAGAAAGACATGATCACCTACCTCGAAAGAAAGATCCTTCCTCCAGTTATCTGCATAACTTTTCTGCCTGCTCTGAGTTGTTCTCATGTGCTTCTGAATCAACTGAACTTTTTCTACCATTTCTTCTACCAATTCTGGTCCCATCAATTTACTTTCACCTACTTTATCCCAAAAAGCTGGAGTTCGACACCGCTTCCCATATAATGCCTCAAATGGAGCCATCTGTATACTGGAATGAAAACTATTATTATAAGAAAATTAAACCAAAGAAATATGTTGGTCCCAAATTCCCTAGTAATTCATTGAGCAACCACGTAACATATCCTCCAAGGTCTGAATTGTTCGTTCTGACTACCCATCATATTGAGGATGAAAAGTTGTACTAAAATTTAATTCAGTACCCAACAACTTCTGAAGGCCTTTCCAAAAGTTAGAAGTGAACCTCGGATCATGATCAGATACAATGGAGAGGGGAACTCCATGCAACCTGACTATCTCTTTAACATACAACTGAAAAAGTTGATCTAGAGACAAAGTATCTTGAATAGGAAGGAAATGAGAAGATTTAGTCAATCGATCAACAATAACCCATATTGCGTTATTACCTTGAGATGTCTTTGGTAATCCCACAAAAAAGTCCATGGATATATTTTCTCATTTCCACTCTGGAATCGGTAAATAATGAAACAACCCTTTTGGTAACTATCGCTCTGCTTTAACCAGTTGACAACTCAAACACTTCACAGTAAAATCAGCAATATCACTTTTCATTCCATCCCACCAGTAATACTTCTAAAGATCTCTGTACATCTTAATACTTCCAGGATGAATTGAAAACCGAGAACTATGAGCTTCACATAATAACTCTTTCTTCAACTGTGAATCACAAGGCACACATAATCTCTTCTCAAACCTCAAAATACAATCATTATCGATGTTAAATTTAGGAAACTTACCCTTCTGAACCTACTCTACCTTTTTCTATAACTCATTGTATTCCTTTTGTGCTTGCTTTATTCTATCTGATAGAGTTGATTTCACTGACACCTAAAACAAAACAGAAGAATTCCCTACACCAACAACTTGAAGTTCCCAATCAGGATCTAAGTATCACTAAGAGGGGGAGGGGGTGAATCAGTGATGTCTTTTTCATTTTATGTTTCTTTCATTTTAAAACAACCTTCGCTCCTATTAAAGAGTTTCTTCTCTCCTGAACACACACAACCACATGTACACAAGATTTACAAGGTTCACTACTCAACAAGAGTATCTACGTTCTTAGTATGGTACGGAAATAATCCAGTACCACACAATTCACTAGAAAACAATCCTTTGATGTGGAATGCAATGAGTAGGATATACCCTTATACTCGTGTAGCACTTGGAAAACAATCCTCAATAATGTGTGCACCTTCTTATCACAAATAGGGAATTACAATATTTCAGTGCTTCTTTACAATTGAACAAATGTATTCTCTGAAGTACAAATCTTTACCTTCTTAGTCAGAAGCCGGTAAGAACTATCTTACGCACAACCGAATATGTGTGAAGACCCCAAATTTTTCACACAACATTTAGGGTACCTTATGCACAATTCAAATGGCTTGTTCATAAAAATACCCTTTTGGCACGGAAAACCTTTTTTTTCACACAACTTCCTTTTTCACACAACTTTCCACTTTTCACGCAACTTTCCACTTTTTTGCGCACCTTTCCTTTTTTTGCGCAAACCTCTTTATTTTCACGCAACTCACTTAGTGTATAATTTTACGCACTTTAGATCTCGATATTTTTCTATGTGTTGAGCCACAAAAGATGAGATGGGGTCACCTCATATTTACTGGCCTTTTTAACACTGCGCAAAAAACACTAATCTGCGTGTAAAAATCATCTTTATGCGCATAAAAACTCTTTCCCACAACATCATATTTCGTACAATGCTCCAATTTTTTGCGCACCTCATGCCTTTTCCAATTTTCGAGCTTCTGATCTCGAAACACCTCTTGCACGAAAATCTTCATTCCTCTATTTCACGCACCATGCTAATATTTCGGGCAGCCTTTATTTTTTGTGCACCCTGCTAATATTTCGTGCACCGCGTTATTTTTCATGCACCCCGCTAATATTTCACGCACCACTTTATATTTTGTGCACCCCACTAATATTTGGTGCACTGCTTTTACATTTCACATGCTGCTTTTATATTTCGCACACCTCCCTTTTTCAAAAACAACTCTCTCCATTTTCCGATTTTCAGGCCCTAAAATTTGGAAAACATTGGAAAACATCTCCACTTTAAACTGTTCTTTTGTGCCACCTCCAAATTGTATGTTACTTTATCATTTCTCTCTTCACAACTTCCCATAACCATTCTTCAGATTTCATCACGAACTCCACTATCGTGATATATATCCTTTGATAGACTAGATTTAGCATTGTCAGAGTTAGAATGGAAAGTACTGAAACTTCCCTATCTTCCAGCAGCATCATTCCTTCCAATCAAAACTATATATGACTGGCCTCATCATTTCTCCCCCTTTCCTTCATAAGGCTTGCATCACAAGTTCTCATAACTTATGATATTTGTGAAATACATATCATTAAAGCATCATCTAGTTTCCAAGTCCTTTACAAAGTGAATTGATTTATCTTCCTTGACAAAAAAAAAATAACACTATGTAATAGAAAACTCTTCTTACTTCCTTATCCATCCAAATTGGTACCAACACAACTTTTATTCCAAATTTCATCAAATATTTAATCAAAGGATATTTTTCCAAACATAACATGGTTAATGTGCATTAATTTTTTGACTCAAAGCATCATCCACTTTATTTTCCTTTCCTGGATAGTAATGAATTGTGCAATCATAATCCTTGATTAATTTTAGCCATCTCCTCTATCTCATGTTCAATTATTTCTGAGTGAATATATACTTAAAACTTTTGTGATCAGTGTATATTTCACACTTTACTCCATACAAATGATGCCTCCAAATTTTTAAAGCAAAAACAACAGCAGCTAATTACAAATCATGTGTAAGGTAATTTAACTCATGAGGTTTCAACTAACGTGAAGCATAAGAAATTACTTGATCATTCTGCATAAGGACACATCCAAGTCCTTTCAATGAAGCATCACTATAGATAACAAAATCACCATTTTTATAAGGTAGTTCCAAAACTGGAGCATTCACTAATCTTATTTTCAATTCCTGAAAACAATCATCACATTAATTTTTCCAGATGAACTTAACACTTTTTCAAGTTAACTTAGTCATTAGGCTAGATAACTGTGAAAATTTTTCAATAAACCTTTGGTAATAACCTACTAAACCAAGAAAACTATGTATCTCGGTTATATTTGTGGGTATTGGCCATTCTTCAACAACTTTTTTTTAGCAGGATCAATAGTTATGCCATTTTTTGAAACAATGTGACCAAGGAATGAAATTTGTTGTAACCAAAACTCACACTTGATGAATTTTCCATATAGTTTCTTTTATTTTATTTTTGTAAAGATAACCCTTAAATGAATTTCATGCTCATCTTTGGTTTTAGAATAAATCAAAATATCATCAATAAACACGACCACCATTTATCACATGATTCAACTGAGCCATCGCTACAACAAACTATTCAATTCTAATTCCAACCATCTCAGGATGCTGATTTGGAAGTTCATTTCCTTATGTATTCCTTCCCAGCATAGATGCCCTGTTTACTCTATGAAAAACCATTCTAAACAATCATATCTTAGAGGAATCAATATGGTAATCTTCAAATTCAATATTATTTCAATCTTACCATAAATTAATTTATGGATATTAATTTAACAAAATCCGAACTCCTAAAGTTATCTAAACCGACCTCTGATACCAACTATAAGGCCCCAGCCTTAAAACATTACATAATCTTGAATTAAATGAATAATTCATATCGACGATCTTTTCAAGTTTAGAGATTTATAGAATTAGGCCATAACATATACATAACAATTTGGATATTACATGTAGACACTTATACTCAGTATCCATTTTTTTCATAAAATAAAAACTCTTGAAAAAAAGAGTCATGTCTAGTTCTATATTTTAGACATCATGACTTTTCATTAATCTCATCCTTGACCCTATTCATCTTTAAGTCCTGTGAAAAAAAATTCAAAAAAACTTGGGATGAGCATAAAAAGCTTAGTAAGGGATACACAAAGAAGTAAAATTGTTAGTTTTTTTCAAAACAACAAGTAAACCATGAATAATTTATCGCAAGTAATAATTTTCACCTTTATGAAGTAGTAAATACTCTTCACTGAATAAAAGATCATTTCTTACCCTTTTGTAACCAAAACATTACCATAAAACCCATAGAAAGAACATATAACATATAAAGGTAACTTGGGACATAAACATACTTAAATGGAATAAATATGCGGTCGACTTCTACACATATCACTAAAAGGAATATCCGTACGGCTGACTTCCATACCCAATGCATTAGAGGTTATAACATAACCACCCATCCAGGTTTATCATGGCACCACCCATCATTTGGTTTATCATGTAACCACCCGTCAAATGTCCAAGTACCGTTACAAAATCATAACACATAAAATATTGCATTTCACTAATAAAATTTCATTTGAAATCACAAGAAATAATTTCAAGATATTGAAATAATAAATCAATTTCAAAAACCATTTTCTATACCAAAACACCCAAAAAACAAAATAAGGTGTTTCTTTTTTCATTTTAAAAACATTATGGATTATAGAGGAAGCCAACTAAAGATTATGACGGCAGACAGGTCAGTGTCACCGCAAACATTAAAAAAATTCATTTTTTCATTTAGTAAAATGCTTCATAGAAAAATATTTCCTTTTAATGAAATTAAAAGTCAAAGGGTTTTATTATATATCGTATAAAAGAAAGTCGTTTATAAATCAAAGTATGCCTCAATAAAAGGAGATTGAGATAAAGTCCCTTACAAAGATCATTTTGTAAATAAAATAGATCAATTATGTGTATTCACTATAAGAACACATAAATAAATTATAAATACAAGATATTATATCAAAATTTATATCTCACATAATCATAGCGCGGCATAATAAAAAAGTAAAAGTTTAACCCAAAGAATTACAATTGGGTTAATAAGTTCCCTTACCTCATGTCCGACATGACTTGTTCATTCTTTAATCTCCTGAATAATAACCTAAAGTTAATTTTTACTTGCTTAAAAACCTTTTTCAAGTTTATTATTCCTTTTATATCACTTATTACATGGTTATAAACATTACAAAATTATTTAAATTAATAATGGTCATTTTTTCGATATTTGGTACTTAAGTCAAAAATGAACTTCTTATTATTACAAGTTGTTCATGTGGTCAAAATTACATTATCATTAGAATTATATTCATGATTTAGATATCATATATATCATATATATCAAGTATATATATGTATTTATAATTCTACACAACATTTGGATATAAGAAATGAAATGCACCGTTCATGGAGATGGGAAGTCGTACGTACGCATGAACGCTACTTTAATTTATATTTCATATTTTAATGTAATGAAAACATAATGATACATAGGTATATTATAATTACAGTATAATATCATATATAATTTAATTAACTCCATCCTTTATACATCCCACATATGGTATGAACGAGTCATATCACTTTGAAGGAGTGGTAGTCCGCACTTCCTCAAATGAAATTATCATGTTTTCCCATTATGGAAACCATAAAGGTATGATATTAATTAAAAATACATAAGAATAAAGAAAAAAATAAACATAATATATTTCATATATAAATACATTGTCATTATAATGGCCACCATGAGAGGCGGTTGGAGATAATTAAACAATCATCATTTCGTAAGGCAGTAGTTCGTCGTCCACAGAAACAGTATGTTCTTTACCCATTAGATGGAGGTGTGTGTAAGTGTAGTTTGAATACTTATCATAAAAACAACCTAATATATTGAGGATAAATTTTTTTATAAAATAAATGAATAAAAAGAGTTTAGGGGGTTGGAGAAGTAAAATAAAATAAAAGAACTTAAAAGAAGATGTTACCTTTAAATCGGGTAACTCCCTTTGGTTTGAACAAAAAGGCTTTCTTGAAGTGCCTTCTACCTAAGGTAAGGATTCTGGGTGGAAGAGAGGGATGTATGGAGCTTAATTGGTCAGATTTTGGATGATCCAAGTGGCTTGAGAGGTGTGAGTAATGAGTTAGAGTTGAGGGATTTTTATAAGGGGGAGGAGGGGCTCTTTAGAAATGTTTGAAAATATTGTTTTATTATAAACTAAATTTCGTTTTCAAAAGGTCCAAAACATATTAAATTAGAATATAAGATGACTATTATTCTAAATTCTCTCAACCAATAGGTTTTAGACAAGTTTTGTTTTCAAATTTTACCTTATCATTTAGCTTTAACCCTTAGTTAACTAATTTGACTCTTACCATGTCTTATTGTGTATTCACTCTATAAGGTTAATATAGTCACTATAAAATTACAAGAGAAACAAAATGGATCATTAATGACATTTTTAATATTATATATTTCATTTGGACGAATCTTAGATTTTTAGGACTATTTTATCATTTAATAAAATACTGATTGATTTAAAAACTCTTTTATGTCAATTTTAATACTATTCATATCATGACTTTTTAAAAAATCCAAAAAAAAATGATTCTTTCAAAAAAAACATCATTAATTCAAATATAAAAAGTCATATTAATCTATAAAATTCGTGTATTTCATAAAAAGTTTCAAAATAAATTTATTTTAATATTTATAATCTCATTTATTTAAATCATTCATTAATAAGGTAATCATTGCATCATCATTGTGTCCTAAATAATTTTATTTATTTTATGTATAAAAATTATAAATAAAATACCATGATGTAGGAAATATTTTTATATTTCTAATGAGTATTTATAGTCAAAGAGATAACTTATATAACCCCATGTAAAAGTTGATTTACTAAAAGATATATGTTTAAGTCATCTTTGTCTTTACTTAAAATTAATTAATATAAAGTGTCATTATCACTCCCAAGTGGCTCCATGGGGTCCCCAAATCGACCCAAGGATTCCCATGTTTGGAAATATTTCAACAAATAGTATTAGGACACGTGTTAGGGTAATTTATTATTATTATTATATTATTTTTTACTCTTATTTACAAGGTTTACCCTTTAACCATGGTAAATAAAATATTTACTGAAGTAAATATTCATAATGTCTAAAAATAAAAGTTACCTATTTACACAATTTGGAACTCCTGATTCCAAATATAGAATCAATTTTTCCAAATTCAAAACACAGAAGTGGCAGAAATTAATTTAAAATTAATTCCCGTTGTCAAAACAAAAAACGTGTTTTTAAGAAATAATAACTATCAAAAGATTGACACTTGTTTATGTCAAATTTCAAAGTAAAATTGCTTATAATGACCAACATTGGATTAAATGGTAAAAACATAATCTAATTACACTTTAAAACCAATTAAAGAGATAATTTATCCATATAAATAAATTAGATGAAAAGGCAGTTTTGAATTAAAATATAGTATTTTTTACTATTCATTAAAAAATGAATTTTATCAGAAAAATACCAAAAATTTACCCAAAGTAAATTTTGATATCAAGATTATAAATAATAATTTTATTTTGTTAAATAGAACATATAAAAGTAACAAAAACTAGATTTAAAGAGGGTTCTCTAGCAAAAGGTGGTAAATCGATCTTTTAAAGAATATTAGGGTATTTATGCTTAAAATTAGATTCATTCACATTTTAAGCCTCTAAAGTTTATTGGATAAATGTAAAAACATTTAACAAACCTGTATAATCATATTGTAGTTAATTCTGTTCATTCCCTTCAATACAACGGCTAGGCGTTAACTACCATTTAAAATAATATTATATTATTATTTTTTAGTATGACTCAGCATTGTGTGCAACATAAGATTTTAAAGAAACCAGTTGTTGTGTATCAGGTACCCCATCGAACATATCTTCCACTTTAAAGTAAAATTAATATTTAATTAAAAAATATTAATAAATATGAAAAGGTATTATTCTTTATTTACCCGGGATGTTACACTAATGAAGCTTTATTTTTCTGGATAATCTTGTGATTAAATGACCGTAACATGGAAACTGGTAATCACGTAAAATTGGTTAATTTAATGGATTCTCGTTGAATAAGAATCCATGTGTGATCACCCCTGTTTTTTAAGGAAGGAACCTAATGAATGGTGTTGGCTAAATTTAAAAACTTTTTTTCTTTATTCTGGTGATATGTATGGTTGCTTTTTTTAATGCCTTGTGGGTGACGTGGAAGGGAATGGAATATTTGGTTGAGGGTTTGTTTATTTTTGAATATGATGTTGTTTGGAGCCCATATGTTGGGGGCTTGGTTTGGTTCCAGAACTTCAAGGGATCTCACAGATCCCTTTTGGTGTTGTTACTTCACAAGAGAACCGGGTGTGAATGCTTAAACTCCCACTTGGATATTTTTTTCAGTTGTTGTTTTTGGCTTATGGTTATTCCTTCTAGTTTCTTGGTAGTGAATAATCTTTTAAATAGAACCACTTGAACATGATGACAAGAATGGTTACAATAGGTAAACTGTTTCTTTTTCAGAAAAGAGTTATGATCTGGTTGTGGTTATTATATACTTGTGCATGTGGGGTTAGTAGCAAAAGTGGTTGTGTATGGGCTGGTTGTTGGTTTCGGGACCCTTAGGATTGAGTGATTTATTACCTATATATACAAAATTTAGTTCTAGTGTTTCTTATGCGCAGCCCACCCATGTTGAGCACTTAGTGTCGAACACCCTCATTTTATGGGGGAGGGTGTTTTTTCCAACATTCATATGAGTGGTTGGTTATTGGCTCCTTTTTACTCCATCTCCTAGGTATACCAAGACCCTTTGGGCAGGCTGTGATGGACTAAGCTTTATTATGGCCCAAAACTCTTCGGGCAGGGTGTGTTGTGGTGGTTGTACCGGGTGTGTGCAGGCAGGTTTGTTTCTCAAGTGTCTTCAGGATGAAGCCTAGGTGTCTTCAGGCATGGCTGTAATTGTTGTGACCCAAGTGTCTACAGGTGTGGTTATGTGTAGTTGTGGTGGCCCAGGTGTCTGCAAGCCGGATGCATGGTTGTGGTGGCCCATAAGGTTATTATTGGGGTGGCAGTGGGACTGTAGGGGGACTTGTGGGGGGAGTTCTGACACGTAGGATGTCCTGAATAACCAGTGGGAAAGCGGTGTGGGGTACCCAAATATCGATGTTATATTACTATTACTTTACCTGACTTTCATTATTTAGGGAGTGTGCCTTGGTGAGGTTGGGTGGATAGTTTCCTTAATAAGTGTTTTTGCTATATCTATTTCTCATGGGGCATTAGAATGTCTCCCCACTTGTGCACGAGAGATTTTTTTCCCTACTGAGTACACTTGTATACTCACCCTACATATAAAAAACTAATTTTAGGTTTCTAGGAGGACTTTGAGAACTATTCTGGACCTTACTATCTCGGCGTCGGGACTATTTTTATTGCTTCTTTTCTTCCTTTCAGTACTTTCCTTCAGAGTTTTCTTATACCTTGTATCACTTTATTTTTGGACATGCATATTGGAATGGATTTTGGACTTTACTTTTACTTCCGGTGTTTGGACTTGTTTGGGATTTACCATCCTATCTCCCAATATTGTTCAATAAAAAGGGTAATTCCTTCCATATTATGTGAGATTCTATACCCTTGGTGGTAGTCTCCACTCTAGGGCATGTTGAAGGTGGGACTCAGGGGTCATTATCTCACCTTCAACTTGAACAATGCAGGGTCTGGTAGTTTGATGTCCCTTCCCTCATCTTGGTGAAGGAGGGTCGTAACAAATAGTTCAGTCCCTAAGACATCCATGATCACAAAATTTAACTCCTAAAACATAGTTTTCCTTTCATTTATATTAAATTAAAATTTTCTTTTCTTTCTAATTACACTACTCTCACAAATTGTTAAATCCATGTGATTGAGTTTCAGTATATTCCCTTAACTTCTAAAACTTGCATGTTCTCATAAATAAGGTTCCCTAGGTGAAAATTAAACAATTAAAAACTTTCATAAGTTTTTATTATGGTAATTATCGGTCCATATGATCTTTCTATCAAAAACAAACTCAAATATTTTACACCTCTAGAAAAAATTGTGGAACCCTAAGTAATCTTCCATACTCCATTTGTGAAGCTCTTTCTGAATCCATATTCATCTAGCTAATCAATAGAAATTAAGTTATTCTATAAACATGGTATGTTTAAAAATCCTCCTAACCCCAAGAATCTTCTGTTTGACATTTGAACTTTAACATCTCCCTTCCCCATAATCTAGATAGTGTCATCATCAGCTAGATGAACCTTGTCTAACATTCCATATACATAATTTTATTTGTTTCCTAACTCATCTATAGAATGGAACAATTCCCTGTAATCAGTTCTTCATGATTCCAATAGAATTTTCACACTTAGAAATACGTTGTTATCGCCATCAACTATGTTGGCATAACTTGATCATCCAGAAGAACCGCTTTTAGAATTCACCCTGAAATGTCTATGGTATTTATTTAGGTACCCCTTCTTCCTACAATTCCAACATATGGGTTCAATCTAAATCAATCTACCTTGACCTATTTCCCATGATTTATCTTCCAAACTCCGTAGACCTCTCAACTGAATGAAATTTCCTTTACATTCTTCATTTATTATGGTTATGATAGGTGTCTGTATTTCTCTCCATTTGATCTTTATTCATAATGAGATATCACACATTCTCAAACATAAGATCTTTATTCTGGTAAGAATTAATTATGGAATTTACCATCATATACCATTATAATGGTAGAAATGAAAGCAAAAAATTGATCCCACACATCTTTTGTGATCCTTTAACTGATCCAAGTTGACTCTGGATCATATTAAATCCATTCACATGATCATTCATTGGTCATCCTTATAGAATCCTCATACTAAATAACCTTCACATTATGTACGCCTTGATCATTGTTATTTGATTCTCATACATGTCTTCTAGATCCTTAATAATCTCTACTATGTTCTTTACTTATTAGATGTTATAGGCAACATTTCATGCTAATGACATCTGAATCAATCTAAGTGACTTTCTATCTAGTCTTTCTCATTTTGATTTTTTAATTGCTTCCAGTTTGACCCCTTTTAATAGATTTTAAAGGTCCTTCTGAATAGGATAGTCCACCATATGTATCCATCAACACTACTATAGATTATACTTTATTCACTGCTTCTCTTTATCAGTGCTCAAAAATACTGATAAAGGGTATCCCTTTTTCAGTACATTTATTAGCAGTGATAAAGGAAATAGTTATCAGTTATTTACTTAGATTTGATAAATGTATCCCCGATAACAACCTTAAAAATCACAAATAAAAAGAATTGTGTATAATTTAATTTATATATACATATTTTTATTAAAAATTATAAAAAATTATATATAGATATTTATATATATTTAAAAATTATTTGTATAACAATAACTGTATATATGTAAATATGATATATTATGAAATGTTGACAGGGTAATATGTGGCAATGGGATCTCCTCCATGGTGATTTCGGTGATGGCTATGGTTCCTCGTATTCATGGAGATTCCTTGTTATTTGGGGCATCAATTTGTATCGGGTGGTAATTATCAAGCATTCAGGTGAACTAAGGGTGATTCTTCTGAGATTATTGGACCCTCTATTGGCAATAACATAGAGCAGGAATGGATTCCTGCAGAAGATGAAGGCTCCAATGAACTTGGGAAGTGCCTCTTCTCTCAGTTCAAATATGCAGAAGTAGGTAAGTTTCATAAAAAGGGGAATATTGCTCATGTGTTTGCAAATGAGTAAGTGATTTTAGATCGGTTTGATCTAGGTAAACATTATGTCATTACTTGTCTAATCCTTTCGAGGGAATTTAATCCATAGAGTCCTGAGAATTTATAGAATTGTTTTGCCTCTATTTGGGGATTCAAATCATAGAGTTGTGTCTCAATGGGTAAAGGTTATTTTCACTTCCTTTTCCCTTTTGAGGAACATAGGATAAAGGTGTGGGGTTTGGATTGTCATCCCTCAAGCACGACTTCATGCACATTTAGTAATGGGACTTCAATTTTTATCTGATTAAGGACAGGAGCTCAACAATGTAGGTATGGGTTAGATTCTATAGACTTCATTGGATTTTATAGCATCACAGGATCTTTAAATACTACAAAACTAGGTTTATCCATCATTAGGGATTTAACAAAACTAGCTAAAATGATATTAAAGACCCCCTTTGTTAGCACTAAAAAGAGCAATGTTAAAGGGAGTCTTTAACAACGCTTTTTTAGCGTTGTTAAGGGGTGTGTTTAATAGCACTAAGAAAAGCGTCGTTAAATACCCACCTTTGTCAGTTATTCTTTACAAGCACTGATAAAGGCCCACATTATATCAGTGCTTTTAAAAAAGAACTGATAAAAAGGGTCTTTTATTAGCACTTGTAAAAAAACGCTGATAAAGGGGGGGTTTATCAGCGCTTTTTTAGAAACATTGATAAAGACCCCCCTTTATCAGTGCTTTTTTTACAAGCGCTGATAAAAGCATACTTAAAAATTTATTTTTCATTAAAAATAATATATTAATTTATAAATATATTTATATTGATATAAATATAATATATATATTTTAAAATATGTTTTAGATGAGGTAAATAGGCATTTACACTTGATATATAAGATATTTAGTGAAAATGTCTTATAAAATAATTAAAATAATATTATTAATTAATAATTTTCTAATTATTATTGAGTAATAGTCATTTAATAACAATTTTAAGACACAAAAAAATCAAAAAATTAATAAAAGATCTAAAATAAGTTGAAAACGTAACTCGAACTTCAAACAGCTATAACTTTTGATCCGAGAATTCGTTTGGTCTCTACCACATATAAAATCGAAGCCTACAATGATCTCTACTCCCTTAGTAATAGAGGTAAATCTTTGTCACGTTTTTCAAGACCAAAAAAGGCCCAAAAGGCCTCCAAAACTGAGTTTTTAGTCGGGGTACCCTGAGTTTTTAACATTCGATGGATTTTCAGCCTCATTTAAAGGGGGTTTTTGCCCTTTTAGTGGAGAATGAATTTATTCCCTATTATTACATTCATATTGATATTATGGTTTTTAACTTTTATCATTTTTAACAATGGTATTTTAATTATAATTAAATATATTCATGTTTTCTTATATTTTCTTATAATAAATCAATCATATAAATACATATATCAACATATTTATGTAAAAATGTATATTCTAATATATATATATAAATACATATTCTAAAAATGTATTTAAAACCATGTTTAACCATTTTTTACATTATAAAAATATATTTATAATGTTTATATATACATATGTGTGTGTATTAATAAACAGGTATATATATATATATATTATAATCTAATATATGTAAATGAATATAATATATAATATATTTAAATAAATATAATATACATCACTCACACACATATATTGTATAAATGTATTTAAAAATAATTATATAAATATATGTAAATATATATGTAAATATATATATATATATATAAACAGAAATATTATTAAACAGACAGAAAAACAACATGGTATAGTGGTAAAGGCGTTCCATCTTTGAAGGAGAGGTGTAGGGTTCGAATCTTGGAAGGCATGCATGAGGCTGGAAATTCACAAAGCGCTAATTAAAAGGGGTGGTGGGGTAAAAACTGCTGATAAAGGGGGTGTGGACTGTTGTTAAAGGGGTCGTGGAAGTGTTGTTAAAGGGTTTGGGTGCATAGGTGTCCCTAAAAAAAGTCACCCCCTTTAACAGTGTTTCTTTTATCATCACTTTTTAAGCGCTGATGAAAGTTTTGGGCCTTTAAACACGCTTTAATTATTAGTTATTTTTTAGCACTGCTAAAGGCCTTTTCTAGCACTGTTAAAGACATTTTTTGTAGTAGTGTTGTATGAAATTTCTCTATCTATAGGAATTCCAATTAAGATGGATAGTGAAACTGATCAGGTTAGATTTTCTCATTATGCATGCATTCTAGTAGAAGTGGATATTGGTTCCACCTTAGTTCATAAGGTCTTTCTCTCTACTTCCAAAGATGAATTTGTATTAAAAACCATGTATGAAAAGGTCCCTGCTTATTGTTCAAACTGTAAATCTATTGGGCATTCGAAGTTGAGTTATAGAAGGAGCCTTAAATGATCTTTTTGTGCTCGATCTGATCATGAGGAGCAATATTTCTAAAGGAAAGGGAAATCTGTTAATGTTTTGAGGGGTAATTAGGTACAACCAAAGGATCCAGTAGTGAATGTTTTCAAAAATTCTCAATTTTCCAAGCAGGATACCTCCACTGGTATTCCTAGATCAAAAAAGTAGACTCATGGTGGTTCGGTCTCTCCCCTTATTCCCCTAGAGTTGATTCAAGGCTTTGGAATGGCATTGTAGAAGAAGAGGAAATACAGTTTTTTTGTGGAGAATCATTATTTAGAGATGTTATTTTTAAAGGGATTGAGCTAGAGAAGTCACTTATTGACCCTATGGGTGGTTAATCTACTGAGGATAATGAAATTCAAGCTGATGTTGGTGGGAATAAGTTTTAACTACAACCAAATGAAAATGGAAAACCAAAGTGATCGATGCCTCCTCAAGGAAACCTATGAAGCATGTAAATTCTTTTAGAGTTCATCAAGGTAAGGATGGCCACTTAGTACATGTTTCTTACATAGGTTCTGAGTCAGTTGGACATGCGGTGGATGTTTAGGGTAGTGATGTGCCCTCTTATAAAGGAGCGGTTATTGGTAGGGATACCTCTAGAAGCGAGTGAACTGCACCATGGCTCAGGTAGTTGGTAGTTATACTGCAATTGGAATTCCAAATGAAGAGGGGGGAAATCGGTAGTAGGGTTTATATGAACACTGAATTGGAAAAGACTAGCACTGTCGTGGCAGATTTTCTAGCTTCTAGAGGTGATGCACCTTGGGCCTTACTACAAGAGGGTATAAAAATATCTTTAGCTGATAAAGGTACTCCCAAGGAGATGCACAATCCTTTGAATGCCCAGCTAGTGATTCATGAAGCTCCTTCTTCTGTTGCAAAGGGATCTCCATGGGCATCGAGAAATATAGTTGTTGGTGATAAAGTAGGAATAAGATCCTCTTCGATGGTGATCGGAAAGGTCCTCACATCTAATTCATTTGAGTTGCTTGCCTCTAAAAGTAGTGAGGAGTAAATGAAATGAAAATCTGATGATTCTAAAGCAGTTGATGATAAAAATGTTACTAAAGATGAGTATGTGGATGATGGGGTGGTCCATGGTAACGGGTTAAGACCTAGAGAAGGGGGTGGCATCCTAGAGGTTGGGGTGGAAGATTACCTCGTCATAGTATGAGCACCCGATCCCGAGCGGTTTGATTTTAGTTTTTTTGTCGATATGACCCATCCCCCATTGTATCTTTCTTTTCTTTTTTTCATTTTTAATAAAGGGGCTTGAGCCCCAACTATTTAAAAAATATATAATATATAAATATGATTTTTATAACAATTTTATAATAAAAAATTATTATCAATCTTATTTTCATAATTTTATATATAATAAATTATTAAATTTATATTAATCAATAAAAATGTTTAATAATATATTTATATACATTAATAACAAATATATATATGTATATATATATTATATTAATATTTTATTTAAACAATTATATTTATATATAAATGAATATATATTTATTTAATTATATTTATAATATATGTTTAAATATATAATTTATATATTCATATTTATATATTCATAAATATAATTTATATAACGGGAAATGTATATAATTTTTTTTATTCTTTTATACTTATTTATAATTATATATGTAAATATAATTACAACACACATATATCTGTGTGTGTTTGTGTTAAAATACAACGATATGAACTATTTAAATAAATATATAAATATATTAAATATTGTTTATATTTGAATTTATACATTTATATTCATATTAAATAATTTACAATATACACATATATTTTTATGTATGTGTATGCATGTTTATGTGTGTGGATGTATGTGTACGTTTGTGTTTGTATGTGTGCATATATTTGTGTACGTGTGTTTGTATGTATGTGTATGAATTCATATGTATGTGGTGTATGTGTATATATGTGTTGTGTATGTGAAAGTGTATGTTTATATGTATGTATATAGATGTATGTGTTGTTATGTGTACGTGTATGTATATATGTTTATGAATGTATGTGAATGTATGTATATGTATGTGCATGTATGTGTATGTGTATGTATAAATTAACTGCATGTCAATATGACATATGGTGTGTCCAGTATGACTCAAAGTGTGTGCTTTCAGTTTAAAAGTGGCATTTTAGTTCAAAATATGCATCACTCATAGAAAACTAAGAAAACCTGCTCATATTTTCTTAATAATTTAGGAAAATTATTCATAAGTCATTGTGACGTGTGGAAATCAGCCACACAGTGTGTCTGGTAAGACTCAAAGTGTGAGCTTTCAATTTAAAAGTAACATTTTTATTCAAAATGAGTGTTATTGAAAACAAAGAAAATGCCCTCGGATTGTCCTAATAATTTAAGACACTGAACAATAAGTCATTTGAGATATCTTGGAATCATTCGCATATCAATTTGACACACAGTGTGACCGGTATGACTGAAAGTGAATGCTTTTATTCAAAATTGACATTTTAGTACAAAACACACATCACATACTCAAAATCTGGAAAAATATATTTAGATTGTCTTGATAATTTAGGAAAAAATCCATAAGTCATTTGTGGCATATTAGAATCTGGCACACATCAATCTGACACACTTTGTGACCGATATGAATGAAAGTTCATGTTTTTATTTAAAATTAATATTTTAGTTCAAAACATGAATCACATATTCAAAATTGAGAAAACACTCTTGGATTATCTTAATACTTTAGGACAATAGTCCATAAATCATTTGTGACATGTAGGAATCAAATGCACATTAATTCGATATATGGTGTGCCCGATATGACTCAAAGTGTGTGTTTTTAGTTTAAAAGGCATATTTTAGTAATGTATTATATAATATTTATGTTTCGTTTATTTCTTTATATTATTGCTAACATAAGAATTATTTTTTATTACAGGTGCACTCTTCTTTTGTACTTGACATTGGGTGGTGTGTTCAGAAACAAGTAGCGTGATTGGGCTCTTTTGAATGGGGGTCTCAAAGACAGCGGAATACAAGCCATCCATAGTGTTTTTAAATTTGTTGGAAAATGTTGCGTTTGTAATAAATTGTACATACCAATATGATTGTAGTGTATTGAAATGTTGGTAATTTTACATTATTTATAATTTTAATTTATTTTAATGTAAATTTAATTGAAAATAAATTGTAATTTTATTTTAAATGGGTTGTTACGATATGCTATAAATGTAGAAACACATTACTGCAACCCATTGATTTTATCAACTCTATTATTAGCGCTGATAAAATTATCTTTAATCAATGCTAATAATATCGCTGATACAATGAACTTTTATTAGTGATAGAAACAACGATGATAAAATCACAATTCATCGGTGGTAAAAGAGCATTGACAAAGGACCATCATGGTTAACACTTTTTTAGTGCTGATGAAGGGCGATTTTATCATAGTTATTTCTAGCGATGATAAAAGCATATAGATTTTAAATGTTCTTATAACATTAGTGATTTTTTAGTGTTGAGAATATCCTTTTTCAACACCGATAAAGCCTGTATCTAGAGTAGTGTAGAAGTCAAAGTCCATCTCATCAAAAAAAATTATCTAGACCATGCCTTGTTCTGACACCATGCCTACCAAAACAGTTACTCCCACTAAATTAAAAAATATTAAGACAAGAATATTACATGAAGAAATCATTGCTTAGTGTATAAATCATTGCTAAACTACAAGCTCTGATACTAGTTGTTGGGGTTCAAAACCATCTATCACCAGAAGCTCTGAAACTTCCCAAGTCGGAAGAACCTCATGGAACTGATGTATCAGAACTTAGAGGTGAAGCTGTACATAAGCCGCCATGTTGAGTTTTTACCCTCACACACTCAATCAATCACAACTCATGGAAACAAACATTCAAGTGAAACAGAGAAAATAAGAAATGACAACAATGATTAGTGTGGTTCATACATTAGTCTTACATTCATGGAATAACACTTATGCTTTCTTTCATTTCACGAAAGTTACATGATTGCAATCATAATTGAAAAATAATTTGATTAGATATTTAATCATTCAACATGTGTACGAGTGGTCCCACCCGACCTAAGTAGAGGGGTCTAGACGGTCAACCGTTCTCATCACCTTTCGACATTTGGTGGGGTCCCACTATTTTTCATGGACACCTCCAATTGATTATAGGTGCCTTTTCCTCAACCACCAATTTTTGGTGAATGTCCAAGTTACTCTAATGTTTCATCCTGATACAAAACCTTACGTAATCCCTTTTGCCGCAAAATTGCCATAAAAAATCTTACATAACATCAAAATAAATACTTTATATATTCTTTAACTTTCTCACATCATCATCCGATCATGAACATTTGTGCCCTGCTTCTAGAATATCATCTTTCAAACCACACCCACCACTTTATTCTGATATTGTGGGCCAACATCAAGTTCTGGAGTCCCTCCCTTCGGATGTAGAGAACCAGAAACTTGAAAGAGTCTTCACATTTCCTAACAACTCTAATGGACGAATGGAAGTGGCTTTGCAAAATACTTTTATTTTTAAGTCGAGTATGTTGATTGCGAAATCGACAACTATTTGTTTAGCATTTCTTTTTCCCCGTTTTCATGAGTGGAGAAGAGTATTTATCGAATAAAATTGGCAATCGTTTGTGACTTTGACTAATGATGGCTGGCCAATCGTGGCTCCTGTTGGGCTTTCACTACTACAAATCACGCAATTATTAGTGTGCAGAAAAGATTTTATCAACACTAAAAAAACATTGATGTTGTAAGAACCTTTAAAATTCTGTCTCTTTTATCATCTTTAAAAAACACTCATATTGGTAACTTTTATCACCACTAAAAAAATGATGATAAAGAATGCCTTTATGAGCGCTAATTTTATCACCACTTTTTTGTGCTCATAAATGTACCGTTTGTTGATGCTAAATAAACATTGATGAAACAAAGGTTTATTAGTGCTAAATAAATATTTTTTCAAAGCTCCCCACCCACCACCAATTTTATCGTCAATCCCCCCCCCCCCGCCCCTGCTCACTCGTGACGCCCTATATGGCTTTATCACTTGTTGCCCACCTTGTCTTTATCAATACTCACCCCACCCCTTGATCGGCCACCCGCACGCGCCTCAGCCTGGACCTCCACCATTGCACGTCTATGTCCTTACCACTGCTCCATGTTGATTTGTTTAATATTTTATGATATATCTCTTTATTTATCTATATTTAGATACATCTTTTTTATCCATATATTTATTCACACACATATATATCTGTGTGTGTGTGTGTGCGCGCGCGGAAACCACAACACTCCCCTCATTACATGTCTTAAGCTTCCAATTGAGTAGTCCACCCTTGGTAAACTGGTTAAAGAGCTCCGGGATTGCCCTTCGTTGTGCGGTTGATGCTGCGAAAAACCACCCCACTCCACGCCGCCTAGCACAGAAGAGGGGATTAAATCAATGGTGGTGAAATTATGATGCAGAAACACAACCAGCGGGAATTGAATCCCCAACTCCGAGGAACAAAGTGAACGACCCGACCACTGGGCCACCTCCACAGGGGATATATTTATATATATTTACATAGTTATTTTTAAGTACATTTATAAAATATATATTTTTTATGCATATTTCTGTGTGTATCTATATATAAATATATATATTTAAATATTTTATATATTAATATTTAATTGCATATTATTAGAATACAAACGTAAATATATATGTATTTGTTAATACAAACGAACATAGATATATGTTTATATATAAACATTATATATACATTTGTATAGGTATATACATATTCATACATATTTATTTTAAATAAAACATATAATAATTATTTTCATATGATTTATATGTTTAAAAATATATTTTACATGAATATATGGTTAAATGTTTATTTATACAATCAAATTTTTATATGCAATTATAGCTATACATGTATAAATCTTAATATAAATAACACTCCATATCAAAAACAATAAAATTTGAGAATCATAATATCCATAAAAAAGTAACATCTGAGAATGAATTCAGTCTTCACTAAAAAATAAGATAATAAGATCACTTTAATGAAACCTGAAATTTCATCGAATATTCAGGTTTGGGACCTCCATCCGCGCGAGTCTACTGCATTACCAGTGATTCATTTGAATTGTTATAGATTTTATCATATAGATGCCCCGGTTAATGTATAAAGGAAATGGGATTAAAATCCTGGAAACTTCCAACCCATGTGGAAAAATGTGCAGAATGTGATCCATAAATTAATGCATTTTAAATTAATCTCCTCGGTTTGGAATTTTTTTGGTCAAAAAAAAAAAAACATTTCGCAGAGGGTCGCCACCGTCTACGCCCCTTTCTATAAAAAAATACCAAGGCCATCGCACTTTGGATATAAAAAGATCACCGCCATCGCCCTCTTCCCCCAAAATCTTCATCCCTAACTTCTCACCCACGCTGACGAAGGAAGGACAGTGAGAGATGGAGAAGCTGCCGAAACGCGGGGCTAACCACGCACCACTCACTCCTCTCACCTTCCTCGCCAGGGCCGCCGCCGTCTACGCCCGCCGCACCTCCATCATCTACGGCGGAACCCGCTTCACCTGGTCCCAGACCCACCGCCGCTGCCTCCGCCTCGCCGCCGCCCTCCGCTTCCGCCTCTCCATCGCCAAGAATGACGTCGTTTCCGTGTTGGCGCCCAACGTCCCCGCCCTCTACGAGATGCATTTCGCCGTGCCCATGGCCGGCGCCGTCCTCAACGCCATCAACACCCGCCTCGACGCCAGAACCATCGCCGCCATCCTCCACCACTCCCAGGCCAAGGCCTTCTTCGTCGACTGCGACTGTGTCTCCCTCGCCGGTGAAGCCCTCCGCACCCTGCGACACCTCCATCCCGCCTCCCCCGTCCCTCTCCTCTGCCTCATCGAAGACATCGACTCGCCCACCGGCGCCCGCTTCGGGGAGCTGGAATACGAGCAGCTCGTGGCGGGAGGCGACGGCGAGGGACCCGTCCCGACGGCAGGTGAAGTTGACGATGAGTGGGACCCGATCGCCCTGAATTACACTTCCGGCACGACGTCGGCGCCGAAGGGGGTGGTGTACAGCCACCGGGGAGCGTACCTGAGCTCGCTGGGCATGGTGGTGGGGTGGGAGATGGGGCGCGCCCCGGTATACCTGTGGACGCTCCCCATGTTCCACTGCAACGGCTGGACGTTCACCTGGGGCGTCGCCGCCCGCGGCGGCACCAACGTCTGCATCCGCCGCCCCACTTCCGCCGACATCTACCGGAGCATCGCCCTCCACGGGGTCACCCACATGTGCTGCGCCCCGGTAGTGTTCCACACCCTCATCGACGGCGCCGACGATCCCCACTCCCGCACGCACCACCGCTCCAACATCCTCGGGATGCCCGGCGGCGGGGCCGAGCGGGTCAGCGTTCTCACCGGGGGGGCGCCCCCGCCGCCGGCGCTGCTGGAGAAGATCGAATCGTTGGGGTTCCGGGTGACGCACGCGTACGGGATGACGGAAGCGACGGGGCCGGCGCTGGTGTGCGAGTGGCAGGCGGAGTGGGACAGGCGGCCGCGGGGTGAGAGGGCGAGGCTGAAGGCGCGGCAGGGGGTGAGCGTCCTGTCGCTCTCCGACGTGGACGTGAAGGATTCAGCGACGATGAGGAGCGTGCCCCGCGACGGCCGGACCATCGGAGAAATCGCGATCCGGGGGAGCGGCGTGATGAAGGGGTACCTCAAGGACGAGGAGGCAAACTCGAGGGCGTTCAGGAGAGAAGAAGGGGCGGGCGGCGGCGGAGAGTGGTTCCTCACCGGAGACGTCGCCGTGGTACATGGGGACGGTTACATCGAGATTAAGGACCGGTCGAAGGACGTGATAATATCGGGCGGAGAAAACATCAGCAGCGTGGAGGTGGAGGCGGTGCTGTACGCGCACCCGAGGGTGAGGGAGGCCGCGGTGGTGGCGATGCCGCATCCGCGGTGGGGGGAGAGCCCCTGCGCCTTCGTCAGCACCGCCGGGGACGGCGGGCCGGAAGAGGCGGAGGCCATCCTGCGTCATTGCAGGAGGAATCTGGCAGGGTTCATGGTCCCGAAAAAGGTGGTGTTTGTGAAAGAGCTGCCCAAGAACTCGACCGGCAAGGTTCAGAAGTTCCAGCTGCGGTCCGTGGCCGCAGTCATTGCCGCCGGCGGTCAGTCAACTGCATCCCCCGGCACCGGCGATTCTATTCATCATCCCGAGCAGATGATCCCCTCTCGTCTCTAATAAGTTGAGATGCCACTGTTTCTTTCATTCGGGTGAAAACAGTATAAAAATATTTGTTGGTCGTTGGTAGTGGGGGGAAGCAATTATAAATTTATTTGTAATTATTTCATGTTCATATAAAAAAGTGTAGTTAAATTATTATATTGTTCCCTTTTCATGAATCAACGAATGATTTGAAAGATTGATCAAGGTTTGTGGGAATAATGAAAGTTAATTTGATTATAATGGTTATACTATAGAGGGAAATGGAAGACAATGAAAGTTAATTTGATTATAATGGTTATACTATACATGGAAATGGATGACAAAAGAAACTTTACCATAAGTTGTTTCACAGACAACGTTTAACCAATAGTTAAATCAGACAATTATTGAACTCTACAACATCCAAAGGTTTCAGAGTATATTACAAATTGAACATATGATAATATTTTGAACCACAATGATTACAAATTGAACGTATGATAATGTTTTGAACCACAATGATTGAGAGTCATGTGTGCACACTTTGACTTGTGATTGAGTAATTTTATGCTTTAAATATATATAATAATAAAATATATTAAATAAAGAAGTTGATATTTTTAAGATATGAAGATGAAAACCCTTAAAAGATCATTTGAATACATTCAACATTAATTAAACTACAACCTATAATTAGTATCAAATATGAAAATGAAGCACAAGGTTTGTGTCAATTAGGTAAATTATCGAACTTCTGAAAAACATTCCAAACGAGTGTCTACTCCGACTTCCATTTGTGTCATTACTATGGAAATGTCAAAGAATGACATTTTTCATAAGAGATGACAAAATGCATTACCACAAAATCAGAAATATTCAACGCTGCCCTTTATCAACGCTAAAACAAAAACACTAATAAAGATGATACTTTTATGAGTGTTTGTTAAAAGTGATGATAAAGGTCACATTTATTAGTGCCCAAAAAAACAATGATAAAAAGGCACACTTTGTTGTTGTTTTTTAGCATTGATAAAAGTGCCTCTTTATCAGCGCTAAAACACTTATTTTTAGCACCAACAAAAGTTGACTTTCATAATTTTTTAATATAATATGAAAAATCATATTTCAAAATATAAATATATATTGATACACACACACATCATATTTTCTTCAATATGATTTATATAATACTAAATATGTACGGATTTAGTAAAAATTATTTATAAAATAAGTGAAAATTAATATTAATTGAAAATTGACTAATTAGCATTAAGTAATAGACATTTAATAAAATTGTGGTGATATAAAATATTAATAAACCAATTAATATCTTAAGATAAGTTGAAAATAAGGCTTCAACTTCAAATGAACATAACTTTTGATTCTTTTTTTCATTTGTGCTCCATGAGATATCAAATCAAAGTATGCAAAGAGATTTATGTCATGTTAATCGGGAAACCCCCACTCTGTTTTTTCAAGGTCAAATAAGGCCCTGTAGGCCTCCAAAATTGAGTTTTGAGTTGTGATACCCCAATTTTTGAATATTCAATGGAATTTCAACTTCGTTTAAGAAGGGTTTTTTGTCTTTTTTCAGTGGAGACTGAATTATTCCCAATGCTTTCATTCATATAGATATCATGGTTTTGAAATTTTATCATTTTTCATATTGTAGTGTTATTTATAATTAAATATATAAAGGTATATATATACACATGTATATATTTACATATAAAAAAATAATTTTATAAATAAATATTTAAACATGTTTACATGTAAAATATATTATTAAGCATATAAACCATAGGGAAATAATTATTATCCATTTTATTTAAAAAAAGATGTAGGTATTAATTGCCTTATAAAATGCATGGATATATATATATATACTTAAACAAATGTATATATAATGTATATATATGAATATATATGTGTGTGTGTGTGTGTTAATATATATATATATATATATATATATAATTAGTATATGTTGCCAAATATATATACATATAAACCATAAGGAAATAATTATTATCCATTTTATTTAAAAAAGATCTAAGCATTAATTACCTTATAAAATATATGGATATATATATACTTAAACAAATGTATATATAATGTTTATATATGAATATATATATATATATATATATATATATGCGTGTGTATTAATATATATATATATATATAATTAGTATATGTTGCAAAATATATATACATATATACATATAAATCATAGAGAAATAATTATTATCCATTTTATTTAGAAAAAGATCTAAGCATTAATTACCTTATAAAATGTATGGATATATATATATATATATATATATATATATACTTAAACAAATGTATATATATTGTTTATATATGAATATATATATATATGTGCGTATGTATTCATAAATAAATAAATAAATATATATATATATATAATTAGTATATGTTGCAAAATATATATACATATATATAATTAGTATATGTTGTTGGGTTTGATACTTGAGAGTCTTCTCTTGGACGAATTTCTCCTTCCCTTGGGATCCACTCGTCTTACTGGGTCACCCAGTTTTTGACTGAGTTGGTGAAATGTGGCACGTCCTACTCGTGCTAATAGATTGATGTATCGAACCATCGCTGATCGGGTCGTCACCCTCTGAGATGCTCTGTCATCTCAGCTGGCAACGACTCCTCGGATGAGGCTCTCTCCGGAGTGATCCCTTTGTGGGGAGGAGGGTTTCATGCCGTGCAGGGTTTAAAAAGGCCACACCTGGGGATTTCCTTTTAGGAAAGAAATATATATATATACACACACACACACACACAGATATATATATATATACATATACATACATACACATATATTATATATGTCAATATACGACTAGTAAAATCCCATAGGCCAATGGTATTGTGTACTTGTTGTGTGTCTATATACATGTACTTGTTGCGTGTCTATATACATGTATGTATCTTTATACATTGCAACAAATATATATTAAAATAATATATATACATTCATATACATAAACACACAAGTATGCAAATATGTATATATAGAGAGAGAGTCACACACACACATACAAATATATATATATATATACACACACATATATACAAAGACACTCATAGATGTATTTGCAATAAATATGCATTTTATTTTTGAACAAAAAAAAGAATTATATAGATTAATAATCATCCATGGCAAGATTACAAAGCCAATTAGAGAAATTCCCAACCCATACATGGTCTCTTGAATTTCTTTCGAACCCAACCAAGTAATGAGCCATGTGGTTTCCCTTTCTCTTAACAAAGGAGAACTTGTAAGAAGAGAAGTATTCAACCAAAGACAAGATTTTGCGAAGGATGAGACCGTATAGTTGAGTCATCATCGTAGTTAAGAATAGACTTAATCACCACTTGGTAGTATGATTCAAAAATGAAATTGTTCCATCCAGAAGAACATGAAAATGAAAGGCCCTGAAGAATGAAAAATGCCTCTGTAACCCGAGGAGACCAATTAGCCCTAAAAGCCTTACAATGGGCCACCAATAGCTGACCATGATCTTTCCAAACAATAATGTCAGTACTCATGTTATGCCCCAAAGTGACAATGACATCGATATTAATCTTAATAAAACCTTATAGTGGAGGGATCCAACCAGAAATACATAAGGAAACATCCATCAGAGAAGTAGACGACTCACAGGTGTCCCAAAAAGCTACACATTTCAATGTATGCTCACACCAAATACCATACGCGATCACTACCCGCTCCTGCATCAGGACACACCCGAGTCTGGTCCCTGATGCGTGCCAGTAAACTACGTACCCTACACCCTCCTCCGATAGCCTCAAGATGGGCGCACTGTTCAACCTCTACCTCAGCTCCTGAAAGCTCTGCTGGCATCTATCTGACCACACAAAGGGTTTCCCCTTCTTCGTCAATGCTGAAAGCAGTGCTGCTACTCTGGAGAAGTTTGGCACAAATCTCCGATAGTACCCAGCCAGACCCAGGAAACTCCGCACCTCCGTCACACTCCTGGGTGGCTCCCAAGCAAGCACTGCCTCGATCTTCGCTGGATCCACTGCAACTCCAGCATCTGAGATGACGTGACCCAAGAAGTGAACCTCTCGAATCCAGAACTGGCACTTCGAGAGCTTACCATAAAGTTAGTGCTCTCGGAGTCTGTTCAGTACTACCCGCAAATGGTAGACATGCTCCTCCTCAGTAGTCAAGTAAATCAGTATGTCATTGATGAAGACTATGACAAAACGATCAAGGTAAGGCTGGAAGATCATGTTCATGAGACTCATGAACACTGCTGGTGAGTTGGTTACGCTGAAGGGCATAACCAAGAACTCATAGTGGCTATACCGACACCTGAAGGCCGTCTTCTGCACATCCTCGTCTCGAATTCTGAGCTGGTGATAGCCTGACCTGAGGTCTATCTTCGAGAACCATCATGTTCCCTTGAGCTGATCAAAGAGGTCGTCAATCCTCGGGAGTGGGTACTTGTTCTTCACGGTCACCTGATTCAGGCGACGATAGTCGACACACAGTCGCAAGCTCTCATCCGCCTTCTTGGCGAACAAAATCGGTGATGCCCAGGGTGAAAAACTGGGTCGGATAAATCTCTTCCCCTGCAAGTCCTCCAACTGTACCCACAACTCACGAAGCTCGGTGGGAGGCATCCGATATGCTGGAGTAGATATCGGTGTTGTCCCGGGGTACAGGTCAATGTAGAAGTCTACATCTCAGCGAGGAGGTAGTCCTGGAATGTCGTCAGGAAAAACATTCGCGTACTAATCCACCACAACAGGAAAACTCGGACTCCGCACATCAACCGCTCCGAGGATGAGACTAACCAACTGATGTGTGATCAGCTGCTCCCTCCTCTACGTAAGTCCATCCTGCGCTGCAAAGGCTCCCTTCTCACCGGTGAAGGTGAACCTGGTCCCATCAGTGCGGATCCACCGCACTTTGCGCCTAATACAGTCAATCTGAGCATGAACTGTGGATAACCAGTCCATACCCAAGATGACGTCGTAAGGCCTCGACGCCGCTACAAGAAGATCTCAGCCGAAACTCTCGCCTCCTAGAGTAAGCTCACACTGCCGGCACCAGTGCATAATCGTCGAGTCTGCTCCCGTAGGAATCTCTAACCATAAGAATCGAGGCAACGACTCCGTCGGAATCTCCGAGCTCCGAACGAGGGCAGTGACAATAAAAGAATGACTCGCACCTGTGTCTATAAGAACTGCAGCAAGGGTGAAGTAGACATAGATAGTACCTCGAATCATCTCAGGTGTGCCGTGGTTGTAGGCCTCGACTGCCTGGAGCTGAGCCCGCCTCTGTCTGCCAGCTCCCTGTGGTTGGGGTGGACCCCCTGGTGGTGGTGGTAGAGGCTCAAAACGTCGTCCACCACCCGCTGCCCAGCCAGCTCTTCTGTCACGTCCTCCTGCTCCATGCGGACCACCACGGTTGAACCTCTGCATTTACCTAGCAGGTCCCTCTACTGTTTGCTGCTCATCTACATGGCGGGTCGGGCAGTCTCGAGCCATGTGGCCCTGCCCGCCGCATGCATAGCACTGCCTGCTCCTCGTAAAGCTGGCTCTGTCTCGTGTTCCCCGCACAAAAAAATTATTTAATAATGATATTTTATTAAAATATTATTTATTTCAAAAATCCATTAATTCTTCAAAATAAATTCCTTAATTAAATTTGAATATTACCCCAAAAAAATTATTTGTGTTTTATTGTATAAAAATCATTTATAAAGTAACAATAATAGGATAAAATATATATTTATTATTCTATAAGAGGTATAGTACATACTCATATTATTAGGTTCTGGATACATATTCCTTTAATACACCATCAAACTTCCAAAGAGTAAGGTGTGTGACGGTGAGACTTTCAGGGGGTGGTCCGGCGTACATGGTTTGGACCATGATCTCGATAAGCTTGAACTTCTCCCTTTAACGGTTTCTCTCATGCTTAAGTTGTTGGATCTCATCTTGGGCTTAGTCAAGGTAAAATCCCAGAGATACTATCTCCCTCAGAAGCTCCGATAAATGGGCTTCATGGGGTATGATCCTGCTGGTTGAGGTTATCACTTCCTTTATTTGTATTAATTGGATTTGTTAAAAACCTGTATTTATTCTAATCATGTGATCACTGTTAAATGACTATATTATCAAAGGCAATGATTCTTAATGGTATTTTAAATATGATATAATAAGGCCAAATAATTTCATGTGTTTTCTATAATCATAATACATAATAAGGTATTTAAATAAATCAAAAAGGGGGATTTTATTTATAACAGTTCTGGTTGTTAGAAAAAGAAAAGGGAAAACCAAAGTGGTCGCTACCTCCTTAAGGAAACCTGTGGAGCATATAGATCCATTTAGATCTTATCAAGGCAAGGATGGCCACTCAATGCATGATTCTTGTTTAGGGTCTGATTCGGTTGGAAATCGGTGGTTGTTCAGGGTAGTGTTGTGCCCTCTTATAAAGGAGTGGTTGTTAGTAGGGCTGCCTCCGGGAGCGAGCGAGCTGCAACCATGGCTCGGGTAGTAGGTTGTTATGTTGTAATTGGAATTCCAAATGAAGGGAGGTGAATCGATAGTAGGATTGATATAGACACCAAAATGGAAAAGACTAACACTGTCGCAGAAAAATGTGTAGCTTCTAAAGGTGATGCACCTTGGGCCTTACAATAAGGGGTTATAACAACATCTTTGGCTGATAAAGGTACTCCCAATGAGATGCACAGTCCTCTGACTGCTCAGACGGGGATTCATGAAGCTCTTTCTTCTATCACAAATGGATCTTTGTGGGCATCAAGAAATATAGTTATTGATGATAAAGTAGGAAGAAGATCTTCTTCGTTGGTGAGCATAAGGTCCTCACATCTAATTCTTTTGAGTTGCTTGCCTTTGAAAGTAGTGAGGAGGAAATGCAAAGAAGATATGATGATTCTAAAGCAGATGATGATAACAATGTTACTGAAGATGAGTATGTGGATGATTGGGGTGGTCCATGGTAGCTGGTTAAGACCTAGAAATGGGGGTGATATCCTAAAGGCTGAGGTTGAAGATTACTTCATCATAGTATGAGCACTCGATCCCAGGCAGTTTGATTTTAGTTCTTTTGTTGGTATGACCCATCCCCCCTTGTACCTTTTTTTTTCTTTTTTAATAAAGGGGTTTGACCCCACCCTACTTTAAAAATATATATAATATATTTTTTATAATTATTTTATAATAAAAAATTATTATCAATCTTATTTTCATAATTGTATATATAAAAAATTATCAAATTTATATTAATCAATAAAAATGTTTAATAATATATTTATATACATTAATTACAAAATGTATATATAAATATAATTTTTTAATAATTTTTTTAAACAATTCTATAAATATATAAATGAATATATATATATATATATATATATATTCATTTATATTTATAATATATGGAAATATATATATATATATATATATATTATATATTCATATTTATATATTCGTAAATATGATTTATATAATAGAAAATATATAATTTTCTTTATTATTTTATACTTATTTATAATTATATATATATATATATATATATATATATATATAATTACAACATACATATATATTTGTGTGTGCGTGTGTTAAAATATAGTGATATGAACTATATAAATAAATATATAAATACATTGAATATAGTTCATATTTGAATTTATATATTTATATTCGTATTAAATTATTTAAAATATACAATTATATTTGTATCTACAGGCATGCATGTTTATGTATGTGGATGTATGTGTATGTTTGTATGTGTGTGTATTTGTGTGTGTGTATGCATATGTTTCTATATGTATGTGTAAGTGTTTCTATGTAAGTGTATGAATGCGTATATATGTGTATATATGCATATGTATGTGATGTATGTGTATATATGTTGTGTGTATGTATATATATGTATGTGTTGTGTATGTCTATGCTTATGTGTACATGTATGTATATATGTTTGTGTATATAAGTGAATGTATGTATATGCATGTGCATGTATGTGTATGTGTGTATATAAATTAAATGCATGTCAATATGACATATGGTGTGCCCAATATGACTCGAAGTACGTGTTTTTAGTTTTAAAGTGATATTTTAGTTCAAAACGTGCATCACTCATAGAAAACTGAGCAAACCTACTTGGATTGTTTTGATACTTTAAGATAATAATCCATAAGTTATTTTTGACGTGTAGAAATCATCTGGACATCAATACGACACATGGTGTGTCTGGTATGACTCAAAGTGTGTGTTTTCAGTTTAAAAGTAACATTTTAGTTCAAAACGTGTGTCATTGAAAACCGAGAAAATGACATTGGGTTGTCCTAATAATTTAGGACAATAATCAATAAGTCATTTGAGATGTATAAAAATCATTCGCATATAAATTTGATACATGGTGTGACCGGTATGACTGGAAGTGCATGTTTTTATTCAAAATTCACATTTTAGTACAAAACGCATATCACGTACTCAAACTCAAGCAAACATGTTTGCATTGTCTTGATAATTTAGGAAAAAAAATCTATAAGTCCTGTGTAGCATATAAGAATCTGGTGCACGTCAATCTGACACATGTTGTGACTGATATGACTTAAAGTGCATGTTTTTATTTAAAATTAATATTTTAGTTCCAAACATGCATCACATACTCATAATTGAGAAAACAGTCTTGGATTTTCTTAATACTTTAGGACAACGGTCCATAAATCATTTGTGATATGTAGGAATCAACTGCACATTAATTCGACGCACGGTGTGCGCGATATGACTCAAAGTGCATGTTTTTAGTTTAAAAGTGACATTTTATTAATGTATTGTATACTATTTATGTTTCATTTATTTCTTTATAGTATTTCTAATATAAAAATTGTTTTTTATTACACATACACTCTTCTTGGGTGGTGTGTTCAGAAACTAGTAGCGTGATTGGGCTCTTTTGAAAGGGGGTCTAAAAGACATTAGAATCCAAGGCCACCCATGGTGTTTTTAAATTTGTTGGAAAATGTAATGTTTGTAATAAATTGTACATACCAATATGATTATAGTGTATTAAAATGTTTGTAATTTTGATTTCTTTATAATTTTAATTTTTTTTATGTAAATTTAATTGAAATTAAAATGTAATTTTATTTTAAATGGGTTGTTGCAATATGCTATAAAATGTGGTAACACATTGATGCAACCCGTGGCTTTTATCAGGGTTATTATCAGCACTGATAAAATGATCTTTAATCAATGCTAATAATATCACTGATACAAGAAATTTTTATGAGTGTTAGAAATAGCACTGGTAAAACCACCATTCATTAGCGCTAAAAAAGCATTGACAAAGGACCGCCTTGGTCAATGCTTTTTTTAGCGTTAATGAATGGTGGTTTTATCACCACTATTTCTAGTGGTGATAAAAGAGCATGGCTTTTAAAGGTGCTTATAACTTTAGTGTTTTGTTAGTGGTGAGAATAGCCTTTTTCCACACTGATAAATCCCATATCTGCAGCAGTGCAGAAGCTAAAGTCCATCTCATCAAATCTGTCTACCTAGACCATGCCTTCTTCTAACGCCATACCTACTGAAACAATTACTCACTGAATTGGAAAATGTTAAGATAAGAATGTTACATGAAGAAATTATTGCTCAATGTACAAAGCCTTATGAAACCACAAGCTTTGATACCACTTGTTGCGGTTCAGAATCATCTATCACTAGAATCTCTGGAACTCCCCGGGTTTGAAGAACCCCATGACACTGATGTGTTGGAACTTAGAAGTGAAGCTGCACATAAGCCACCACACTGAGTTTTTCCCCTCACACACTCAAACAAGCACAACTCATGGAAACAAACATTCAAGTGAAACAAAGCAAATAAGATATGACAACAAAGATTAGCATGGTTCATACATTAGTCTTACATTCACGAGAGAGCACTCCCACTTCCTTTCATTTCACGAAAGTTACATGATTATAATCACAATTGACAAATCAACTAATTAGATCACTAATCACTCAACATGTGTATGAGTAGTCCCACTGCCCACCTAAGTAGAGGTGTCTTGCCGATCAACCGTTTTCATCACCTTTCGACATTTGATGAGGTCCCGCCATTTTTCATGGCCACCTTCAATTGCTCATAGGTGCTTTGCCTCAACTACCAATTTCCAGTGAATGCCCAAGTTACTCTAATGTATCATCCCATTGCAAAACCTCATGTAATCCCTTTTTTTGCAAAACTACCAGAAAAAACCTTACGCAACATCAAAAGAAACACTTTACATATTCTACAACTTTTTCATGTTATCATTCGATCAAGACCACTTGTGACCTGCTTCTGGAATATCACCATTTAGACCATAGCCCCCATTGGACTTCTGATGTTGTAGACCAACATCATGTTCTGGAGTTCCTCATTCTGGACGTAGAGAACCAGAAACTTGAATGAGTTCACATTTCCTAACAACTCCAACGGACGGGTGGTGGTGACTTTGCAATACTTTTATTATTAAGTCGAGTACGCTGATTGCGAAATCGACAACTATTTGGTTAGCTTGGTATTTTTGATGTTATATATTTAAAAATATATTTTACATGAAAATATGTTTAAATATTTATTAACACAATCTCAAAAAAAAAATTACACAATTAAATTTTTATATGTAAATATATACAAATATGTCTATATATGTATATATTTAATTATAAATAATACTTCAATATTAAAAACGATAAAATAGGAGGATTATAGTATCCATTTGAAGTTTTGAGAATAAATTAAGTATCCAGTGGAATAAAAAAAAAGACTAACATTAAATGAACTTGTAATTCCATTGAATATTCTGTCTTGGAACCTCCACTCACACGGTCTTTTGCATTACCATATGTTCATGTTGAATTGTTCTATATTTTACAATATAGCCCGTCGTTAAAAAAAACATGCTCTTGATTGGTACAAAACAAGCCCCCATTGATGTTTAAAGGAAGGTGGTCAATGGGATTAAAATCCTCGCAACTTCCAACCCATGTGGAAAAATGTGGACCATGTCATCCATAAATTAATGCATTTAAAATTAATCTCCGCGGTGTGGAAATTATTTGGTCAAAAAAAAAAAAAAAAACATTATGGAGAGGGTCGCGGCCGTCTACGCCCTTGGTAATATAAAAATACCAATGCCATCGCACTTTGGGTATATAAAGACCCCTACCATCACCCTCTATCCCTAAAATCTTCTTCCCCAACTTCTCACCCACGTCGACTCAGAAAGACAGTGAGAAATGGAGATGCTACCCAAACGCGGGGCCAACCATGCACCCCTCACTCCTCTCACATTCCTCGCCCGGGCCGCCGCCGTCTACGCCCGCCGCACCTCCATCATCTACGGCGGAACCCGCTTCACCTGGTCCCAGACCCGCCGCCGCTGCCTCCGCCTCGCCGCCGCCCTCCGCTTCCGCCTCTCCATCGCCAAGAATGACGTCGTTTCCGTGTTGGCGCCCAACGTCCCCGCCCTCTACGAGATGCATTTCGCCGTGCCCATGGCCGGCGCCGTCCTCAACGCCATCAACACCCGCCTCGACGCCAGAACCGTCGCCGCCATCCTCCACCACTCCCAGGCCAAGGCCTTCTTCGTCGACTGCGAATGCCTCTCCCTCGCCCGCGAAGCCCTCCGCATCCTCCCACACCTCCATCCCGCCTCCCCCGTCCCTCTCCTCTGCCTCATCGACGACGTCGATTCCCCCACCGGCGTCCGCTTCGGGGACCGCGAATACGAGCAGCTCGTGGCGGGAGGCGACGTCGAGGGACCCGTCCCGGCGGCGGCTGAAGTGGACGACGAGTGGGACCCGATCGCCCTGAATTACACTTCCGGCACGACGTCGGCGCCCAAGGGGGTGGTGTACAGCCACCGGGGAGCGTACTTGAGCACGCTGGGCATGGTGGTGGGGTGGGAGATGGGGCGCGCCCCGGTATACCTGTGGACGCTCCCCATGTTCCACTGCAACGGCTGGACGTTCACCTGGGGCGTCGCCGCCCGCGGCGGCACCAACGTCTGCATCCGCCGCCCCACTTCCGCCGACATCTACCGGAGCATCGCCCTGCACGGGGTCACCCACATGTGCTGCGCCCCCGTGGTGTTCCACACCCTCATAGACGGCGCCGACGATCCACACTCCCGCACCCACCACCTCACCAACATCCTCGGGATGCCCGGTGGCGGCGCCGAGCGGGTGAGCGTTCTCACCGGCGGGGCGCCCCCGCCGCCGGCGCTGCTGGAGAAGATCGAATCGCTGGGGTTCCGGGTGACGCACGCGTACGGGATGACGGAAGCGACGGGGCCGGCGCTGGTGTGCGAGTGGCAGGCGGAGTGGGACAGGCGGCCGCGGGGTGAGAGGGCGCGGCTGAAGGCGCGGCAGGGGGTGAGCGTCCTGTCGCTCTCCGACGTGGACGTGAAGGATTCAGCGACGATGAGGAGCGTGCCCCGCGACGGCCGGACCATCGGAGAAATCGCGATCCGGGGGAGCGGCGTGATGAAGGGGTACCTCAAGGACGAGGAGGCCAACTCGAGGGCGTTCAGGAGAGAAGAAGGGGCGGGCGGCGGCGGAGAGTGGTTCCTCACCGGAGACGTCGCCGTGGTACATGGGGACGGTTACATCGAGATTAAGGACCGGTCGAAGGACGTGATAATATCGGGCGGAGAAAACATCAGCAGCGTGGAGGTGGAGGCGGTGCTGTACGCGCACCCGAGGGTGAGGGAGGCCGCGGTGGTGGCGATGCCGCATCCGCGGTGGGGGGAGAGCCCTTGCGCCTTCGTCAGCACCGCCGGGGACGGCGGGCCGGAAGAGGCGGAGGACATCCTGTGTCATTGTAGGAGAAATTTGGCAGGGTTCATGGTCCCCAAACGAGTGGTGTTTCTTAAGGAGCTGCCCAAGAACTCGACCGGGAAGGTTCAGAAGTTCCAGCTGAGGTCCATGGCCGCAGTCATTGCGGCCGGCGATCAGCCAACTGCATCCCCGGGCACCGGCGATTCTATTCATCATCCCGAGCAGATGATCCCCTCTCGTCTCTAAATGGACGCCACTTTTTATTTGATTTTAGTGAAAAAAATATAAAAATAGGTATTGTGCATTGGTTTGTGTGGGAGACGATTATAAATTTATTTGTAATTATTGGATGGTCCTATAAACAAACTAGATAAATTTGTGTTTTATAATAAAGAATGTTTTATTAATAAGAAATATGTTTACTAATTGTCAATTGTATTTTTTTTATTAATTACTAATATATTATTATGTTACCAATATAATTACTAGTTAGAAGTTTTTATGAAATTTTTGTTAATGTAATTATTAGCAATTTATTAATAGAGTAAATATTTAAAAATTATCAATTGTATAATTTATTATAAATTAATAATATATTATTATGTAATTAATAAAATTAATAGTATAATAACTAATATTCATAAAAATTTGTGAAATCTTTGTTGATATAATTATTAGTAATTTATTGTTAGGTAATATAATTATTTACTACCAATTGTATCATTTATTATTAATTAGTAATATATTATTATGTTATTAATATAATTAATATATAATAACTAATATTTATAATTTCTTTGTGAATTTTTTGTGGATATAATTATTAGTAATTAATTAATAGGTAATATATTTATCAATTATCAATTGAATTATTTATTAATAGTATATTATTAAGTTATTAATGTAATTAACATTATAATAACTAATATTTATAGTTAAATAAAATAAATAAAATAATTTCCGTTGAATAATATATTTACTAGATAATAATTATATTATTATAATATATTATGGTATGTGTTATTAATTAATTACGCAAATAAATAATAATATAATATTAATTACTAATATTAATAATAATTATAGAATTCATAATTAAAAATATTATAACTATTTAATAATAAAATTACTATGATTATTTATTATACATAATAGGATAATAATAATAATAATAATAATAAGTGTTAACATAGTTAACAAATAGTAATTATTATTATTATCAATGTTGTTATTGATATTAATGTTTTTTGATCATTCATAAACATGTGTATTAATTTCTAATTATATAAATTCTTATGTTTTATGTGACAAAATATAATATATTAGTAGGTTTTTAAATAATGTACAAATAATGGTTTAAAAAACATATAGCATGCATCAATTTGATCTGCGTCACAGTCTCGGGTGCTCCTCTGTGCCACAGTCAAATGTATAAATAATGTGTTCATGTCATGTTTATCAATGTCTTTTCGCTTGCATACACATCTCCTGTGTAACATCTCCAGTACCTACCTTCATATCATTATGTGTGAAAAGCGGTGGAACTACAGTCTCCTCACCCATATCCTGTCCTACCTGTAAGGAAATTGGATGTTGATTGGAACTCTTTCCAACATGTGAAAAAGATGACTGTTGTGTAGTGGATATCAGCGGATCAGAGGAAAAATAAAGACTACAACCCAAATTAGTCAACCTCTATCATTGCAATAAAATCTAACACACAAATAGACCGTATAGCAGAATCAATAGAAAATGTGTCGGGGCCCTCTGAACGAATAACCTGTGGGTGTAGGTGTCGCTATGTCTATGTCTTTGCCTAGCCATGGGTGTGGCTCATATGGAATAGGAAGTGGAAGAGCATCTAGCCGATCATGACGAAGGTCCTCCTCCTGTGCCACATCATCATGTGTTGTATCAGACCCATCACCTTATGACACAGATATATCAGGCTCATCACGATTAGCATCAAATGTCACATTAACACTACTAGAAAATTAGGCTATAGTCACGGTTTGGAACCATGACTATAAGCCCACAAACCGTGGCTGGTATTGCCGTGGCTATAGGGCCAAACCTATAGCCACGGTTTCGAACTGTGGCTATAACCCTATAGCCACGGTTTCACCCGTGTCTATAGACCTATATCCACGGTTTCCAACTGTGGCTATAGGTTTGGCTCTATAGCCACGACAATACCAGTCACGGTTTAATGAACCGTGGATATAGGGTTTTAGCCAGAGTTTGAAATCGTGGCTAAAAGCCTTCCCATTTCATAAAAAAAACAGCCCCCCTGGACACCCCCCCCCCACATCCCTTGCACCCCCCTTGCACACCCCTTGCCCCCTACTAGACCCCCTTGGACAACACCCCCCTGCTGGACCCCCTTGCACAACAGCCCCCCCTGCTGGACCCCCCTGGACAGAAGCAGCCCCCTGCTGGACCCCCCTGGACAGCAGCCCCCCCTGCTGGACCCCCCCTGGATAGAAGCTCCCCCCCCACTGCTGGACCCTCCATGGACAACAGCCCCCTTGCTGGACCCCCCTGGACAGCACCCCCCCTGCTGGACCCCCCTTGCACCACCCTCGTTGGACACCCACCCCCTTGCACCCCTGTTGGACACCCCCCTTGCACCCCCTGGACTACAGCCCCCCCCCCACATCCCTTGCACCCCTTGCACCCCCTTTGCCCTCCCTGTAGGACCCCCCTGGACAGCATCCCCCCTTACACATCCCTTGCACCCCTTGCACACACCCCCTTGCACACCCCTTGCCCCCCTGATGGCCCCCCACCCCCCTGGACAGCAGCCCCAGCCCCCTTGGACTGCAACCCCCCCCACTGGACCCCCCTGGACAGCCCCCCCTGCTGGACCCCCCTGGACAGCAACCCCCCCTCCTGGACCCCCTGTACAGCAGCCCCCCTACTAGACCCCCTGGACAAAAGCCCCCCCTGCTGGACCCCATGGACATCCCCCCTGGACATCAGCCCCCCTTACACATCCCTTGCACCCCTTGCACACACCCCCTTGCACCCCCCTTGCACACCCCTTGCCCCCCCTGATGGACCCCCCCTGGACAACAACCCCCCACCCCCTGCTGGACCCCCCTGGACAGCAGCCCCCCCTCCCCCCCCGCTGGACCCCCCTGGACAGCCCCCCTGCTGGACCCCCGTGGACAGCAACCCCCCCTGGTGGACCCCCCTGGACAGTAGCCCCCCCTACTGGACCCCCCTAGACAGAATCCCCCCCTTGCTGGACCCCCCTGGACAGCAGTCCCCCTTACACATCCCTTGCACATATCCTAAGGGATCTTTAGTTAAGCAGATTGACTGCAACAATGGTCAAAGTTGCTATTTTCTGAAAATTTGGACCAGGGGCCTTCGACTCCCGGACCCCCGGAGTAGGGGCGCGTTGCCCCATGCAACCCCCTAACGAGCTCACCACGGAGCTCGACCTACGACAGTTGCGAGCCACAAGCATTCAGCCCAACTGGATCGGGCTACACCAATCCAACAATCTCCCTTGTTGCATCCCTTGATGAGAAGGAGGTTAAGAGTGCCCTTTTTTTCTTTAAATATTGAGAGTGTGGCTGGTCCTGATGGGTTTACAAATTAATTCTTTATGTTCTACTAGGACATAGTTCGTGATGATCTCCTTAACGCTATGAGGGAGTTCTTTAACCTTGCCTCAATGCCCTATGAAATCAAATCCAATTTTATTTCCCTGATCCCAAAGAAGGAAAATGCTGTGGATGTAAAGGATTTCAGACCTATTGCTATTGGGAATACCTTTCCAAAAATCATTAGCAAAATTATTGCTATGAGGTTAGGTCCCATTGCTTGTGGGTTTATCTCTTCAAATCAGCCCCCCAGACAGCCCTTGGACACCCCCCTGGACAGCCCCTCCTAGACACCCCACCTGCACCCCCCGGACAGCCCTTGGACACCCCACCTGCAACCTGCCCTGTAGACCCCCCTCCGGACAGCCCTTAGACACCCCCTGGACAGCCCCTCCTTGACACCCCACCTGCACCCTTCCCCTGCCCTGCAGACCCCCCCGACACCCCCCTCGGACAGCCCTTGGACACCCCACCTGGACAACCCCTCCTAGAAAATTCAATAGCCATCAGTACCTTCACTTCATTATGAAAGAATGCTAAATGAAAAATGCCTTGAAACTTTTCCAAGAATAGTCTTTGTTTGGATTAGTTTGAATAATAGACTTCCACCACTTATAACTCGGGCCCTCTAGTAGGATGGTTACAAAAATAACCTTAAGAGACTCATAAATCTAAAGATGGATCAAAATATCCTCAACCTTCAGTACCAAAACCAATTCATCCTAAGAATCTTGTTACCCATAAATTATTGTGGGGATACCATCTTGATTCCGGGGTTCCTAGGTGTGCCTTCAAGATCGATTTATTCAAGGATTTTGATTCGGTCAAGTGGGACTTCTTATGGGATGATTTGGACCTGCTCGACTTTCTGGCTAGGTTCTCGTCTTGGGTTAAAAGATGCGTCTCTACCCCAATGTTCTTGGTGAACATTAATGGCAGTTTACATGGCTATTTTTCGGGGAAAAGAGGGATCATGCAAGGGGATCCGCTTTCGCCTTTCCTTTTTGTGATTTGCATGGATTTTTTCTCACGCATCCTGGAATGCAGGAGGCTGGGGGCTGGTACGGTGGCCGGTGCGGGCTGGAGTGGCTGGTGCGGGCGGTAAGGCAGGCGGTAGGGGGATGGAAGGGGGCTGGTGTGGGCTGGAATAGGTGGCAGGGGGCTGGTGTGGGCTGGATTGCAGGTGGCTGGGGGCTGTTGGGCATGTGGTAGGGGCTGGTGCAGGCTGGGATGTAGGAGGCGGAGGGCTGGTGAGGGATGGAACTGGTGGCTGGGGCTGTTTTGCAGGTGGCAGAGGGCTGTCATGAGTGTTTTGCTGGAGGTTGGGGGTGGTGGCTGGTGCGGGCTGGATTGCAGGTGGATGAGGGCTGATGCGGGCTCGAATGTAGGTGGAAGGGGGCTGGAATGCTGGTGGAAGGGGGCTGGTTGCAGGTGCTGGGGGGATGGTACGGGCTGATTCGAAGGTGGCAGGGGGGGCTGTTGTGGGTTGGAATGTTGGTGGCAGCAGGTAGAAATTAAGGTGGAAGGGGGCTGGTGTGGGCTGGATGTGGCTGGAGTAGGGACAAATCACGACATTACGGCGGCGTGACCACATCGTGTTGGCCCAGTCCAGCGACATCCACGGGGAAACATCTTCCGGCCAAGAGCGAAGGGAGCGAGAGGAGGTGGGGCAACATTCCGGTTGTCGCCCCGCTGGCAGAAATTGTGATTAGTCAGTCTCAACATTGATCACAAGACTCATGGCATACTATCACTGCGAACCGCTGCAGGGTGTCGTCCTGGAGCAGGGCCAAATCATGGTATTACCATGGCATGACCGCGGTGTGACCGTGGTGTGACCGCGGCGTGACCGCGGCGTGACCGCGGCGTGACCGCGGCGTGACCGCGACGTGACCGCGACGTGACCGCGACATGTTGGCCCGATTCAGCGGCATCCGTGGGGAAGCATCTTCCGGCCAGGAGCAAAGGGAGCGGGAGGAGGTGGGACAACATTCTGGCCGTCGCCCCGCCAGCAGAAATTGTGATTATTTAGTCTCAACATTAATCACAAGACTCATGGAATACTATCACTGCAAACTGCCGCGAGGTGTCGTCCTAGAGTAGGGCCAAATCACGATGTGACCGCGGCGTGTTAGCCCGGTCCAGTGACATCCGCGGGGTAGCATCTTCCGGCCAGGAGAGAAGGGAGTGGGAGGAGGCAGGACAACATTCCGGTCGTCGCCCCACCGACAGAAATTGTGATTAGTCAGTCTCAACATTGATCACAAGACTCATGGAATACTATCACTGTGAACCGCCGCGGGGTGTCATCCTAGAGTAGGGCCAAATCATGGAATTACTGCGGCGTGACCGCGGCGTGTTGGCCCGGTCCAACGACATCCGTGGGGTAGCATCTCCCGTCCAGGAGCGAAGGGAGCGGGAGGAGGCGGGGCAACATTCCGACCATCGCCCCGCCGGCAGATGATAGAACAAATCAACTATTTAATATGCTATAACAAGGCATTGCCAGAGAAGGTTGTAGCGAGTGACACAATGACACAACATCTAAATGGAAACAAAATGACAGAAAAGAATCATACACCCTACACAAACCATTTACAAATTCATTCACTTTTCCTAAACATGGAAATTTTATTTATAATATTCAAAGCGTGAAAAGGAAAGTGTCATGGTCAAGGAATATGCCTACTCGGGCAATGTCATTTGAGTTAAACATGTATGATAAGCCAATTTATATTATTCAAATAAAACAAAAACTAACTAGCCACAAAACAAACACCAACAAGAGGCATATGAAAGACTCAAACCAAATCTAAACATGATACAAATAACTATCACTACTCTTTGGTTTAGAAGACAGTGCACCTCCATTGGAGGGGTTTTATTATAAAATCATGGCATTGATTTATCACACAATTCATTTAATTATATTTAACATTTATTCTAAAACTCATTCAGCACAAATCAAATGCAATAATTTAAGCAACTAGATCAACATAACTATCACTGTGAGTTTTCGCAGACAGCGCACCTCCGTTAGAGGGGTTTTATTATAAAAAAATGACTTTATTTATCAAATGAAACAATTATATTAAAGAACACTTATTCAAGATATGCAATTCAATATAATTAATCATAATTAAGAAATAAACTAAATTCAATTTAAATCATTCTTGAATTAAAGAGGCTAGAAGAGGGATCCTATCTCAAGGTGGAACCAAACCGTCCACTTCGGGTCTTGGAGCTTTCTAACTAAAAGTTGCTGCTCCCCCACTAGGTATACGCATATTCACACACATGCAAGGATACCTATCCCCTATGCACACACCCGCATGGCCATGAGCATGTGCAAGGGGATCCTTACACATATGCTTATATGCATATACCAGTCTCCACTCACCAGTGTATGCATTTATATATATATATATATATATATATATATACATGGGCACACATAGCCCCATACATACATAATCACTACCATGGTTGACTATACATGTAACGAGGGAACCCACATACATATACTTTCTTACCTATGCACATACAGGCGAGTCTCCCTTAACTTGGTTACTCGAAACCAACGAGCATGGATCAACACACTACACAAAGGATATTAGGAACATTAAAACACATAAAGGATTCTACATAACTAGTGAGAAACCAACCAACGACATTAAAGCCTTACCTCGATTGGGAGAACCAAATCCACCCGAACCAACACGAAATGATCCAACGCCCAACTAAAAACATAATATGGAGTCAAAAACACTGAAATACCCAAATAAATGAGGTGCAAGAACATATTAAAATAGTATGCATTAGATAACACTTTATAATTTAATAAAATATGGTTACCCATTCAACTGCATGTGAATCCAAAAACAAATTTATCCATAAACCAATTTCCCTTCACATGCATCATGAACATATTAAAACAATATGCATTAGATAACATTTTCATTTGAAAATTATAACACTCCATTCACATGACAACTGCATCCACAAAGCATCAATGGTATGAATAATTCTACACATAAAATATTCTTAACATTTTTATGATCTCCAAATGATTTCACATAGAATATGATATTCTTTATGAAACTAGAAACACATCATATATTGTTCACCTAAATCGCAAAGAAATAATGTTCTCATGGTATCTTCTATGTGAACTTCCAATTATTTATATCTACAACACTACAATGATAACTATTTTTATGTTTTGAGAAAACCAAAATCAATCATATATCACTGTATGATATTGATTTTCATGTATTATTTTTTTGGGGGGGGGGGGTTTCCCTATGGTTTTTATTAACTGTAGGAAAATATTGTCTAATGTAATCTATTCCCAATGGTTTAATGAAACCATTGGGAAAATACATCAAATTATTACTTAAACCAACAGTTTTTTCAAACCGTTGGTATGCAGGTGTTGGTATAAGTGGGATTTCTACCAGTGAATGTAATTTAAAATATCATATTGAATCTATCTATGTACATGTAAATTCATGCAATGTGGTAGTGGAATCAACCCACCAAAAGGAGGAAAGATTGCAGGATCCAAATCTATCTTTATAAGATATAATTAAAAAAATGGACATAATGGCCTGGATTTTTAAAAGAAAAGGTGTTAAATCCATACCAATAACAACTAGTGGTATCATACAAAATCTGATTTGTTGCAACTAATATCAATCCATGATTCAGTGAAATCAATCTGTTGTAAATAAGAGGGAAGATTTGGAGAAACCTAATCATGAAGAAATGGGGGAGTTAAAGATGGATTTTAATGGTTATTCAACCTTATCTAAGATTAAAGAAACCTATAAAGACTAACTACACCCCCCTTACCCACCCCACTTGCCCCAATGCCCCACTACCCCACACCCTCCCCCTACCCTGCAGACAGCCCTGCAGATCACCACTGCCCCCCTGCCCTGCAGACCTCCCCACTCCACCCTGCTCCCTCCACCCACCCCCTGCCCTGTAGACATCCCCCCTCCCTCCACCCTTCCCCCTTCCCCCTGCCCCCTGCCCCCTTCTCTACAGACCTCCCCCCGTCCCCTGCCCCCTGCCACCTCCACCCCCTGCCCTGCAGACCTGACCCTGCCCCTACCCCCTGCCCCTGCCCCCTGCCCCCCTCCACCCAGCCCCCTAGCCTGCACAGACCCCCTGCACCCCCTGCACCCCCATCCCCCTACCCTTCACCAGCCCCCCAGCCTGCACCAGCCCCTAGCCTGCACCATCCCCCTAGCTTGCACACCCCCCTGTGAGTCAAAAAAATCTTTGGAGATGTCCGTGGTGTCTCAAATGAGAGGAGTAAGGATTAAAATGGAAAAAATAAATGCAATAATGTCAAACAATCTATATAAGCATAAACTACTACAAGAGGATCCTTATATATATGATAACATGCATAAGCATGGGCTATGTTTTGTTGTTGGTTCTCTACATAACATGTATCCCTATCCACAGATACAACCTATCATGAAAAAGCATACACACAAGAAATCTAGTTCTTGTGAAGACATTGAGACAAATAAAACCTCATAAAGATATATTCGGAATGATTTATACTAATAAAAGGGATGAGAAGAATGCCTGGGGAGGAAGCCGTTTCAAAAGGACCATCAAAGTTTGAGAAATAATATTGGAAAAATGAGGTCTAATGGCAATGTACTCCAAAATCCTATACAAAAAAGAACAGCACAGTGGTTATCTAATAAACAGACCAAAAGTAGTATTGCGTTGAAATTGATTGTAATTATATCTCAATGTCATCAAGGATTATGATGCTTAATTGTGACTTATAGGCATCCTAAAATACCTGAAAAGAACAGGTGAAAAAATGACTAAAAGTATTCAGTATACAAGTTGAAAATTCAATAATCATAAATAAATGGAAACCTAGTTGATTTTAAACCTTGACAATTTGTGCAAATTTACCGGCCTCGCTCACCCCCATCATTGATTCAGCTGAAACCTGGCCATATAGAACCCAAAAAAATTTGAAAACACAAATAGATGCAAGTGCAAGCATGCGAGAATGAAAGGAAACAATGATAATTATTAAAATACACTTACAATCTTAACATATGTGAAATCACTTTAAATACCAATGGTGCCTATACAACCCCTACCCCCTTGGACACCCCCCAGCCTCCACTGCCCCCTTGCACACCCCCCTATCCCCTACCCCCTGCCCCCTGCCCCCTCCACCCTCCACCCTGCCCCCTGCCCCCTGCCCCCTGCCCCCTCCCCCTGCCCCCCTCCACCCTGCCCCCTCCACCCTGCCCCCTCCACCCTGCCCCCTGCCGCCTTCCTCCCCCACTCATGCAATATCCCACCACCCCCTCCCTATAGCCCCCCTCCTTGGACAGACCCCCAGTACACCCCCACCCCACCTTGCACACCCCCTGCCCCCTGCACACCCCCCTGTGAGTCAAAAAAATATTTGGAGATGCCTGTGGTGTCTCAAATGAGAGGAGTAATGATTAAAATGGAAAAAATAAATGCAATAATGTCAAACAAGATATATAAGCATAAAATACCACTGTGAGTTTTTGCAGATAGTTCTCCTCTGTTGAAGGGGTTTTATTACAAAACCATGACTTATTTATAAAACAGAACAATTATTTTAAGAAGGAAACTAAATGAAATTTAAAAAATTCTTGAATTAAAGAGAATGGGAGAGGGACTCTACCTCAAAGGTGTCAAGCCACACACAAGAGGATCCTTATATATATGCTCACATGCATAAGCATGGTCTATGTTTTGTTGCTGGTTCTCTGCATAGTATGCATCCCTATCCACAAACACAACATATCATGCCAAAGCATACACATAAGAAATCCAGTTCTTGTGAAGACATTGAGAAAAATAAAACCTCATAAATATATATTCAGAATGAGTTATACTAATAAAAGGGGTGAGAAGAATTCCTAGGGAGGAATCTATTTCAAAAGGACCATCAGCTTTTGAGAAATAATATTGGAAAAACATGGTCCAATGGCAATGTACTCTAAAAGCCTGTACTAAAAAGAACATAACATTGGTTATCGAACGAAAGGACCAAAAGTAGTATTGCATTGAAATTAATTGTAATTACCTCTCAATGTTATCAAGGATTATGATGCTTAATTGTGACTTATAGGCATCCTCAAATACCTGAAAATAACAGGTGAAAAAAATGACTAAAAGTATTCAGTATACAAGTTGAAAATTCTATAAGCATAAAAAATGGAAACCTAGTTGATTTTAAACCTTGAAAATTTGTGCATATTTAATGGCCTCACTCACCCCAATAATTGATTCATCTGAAACCTGGCCATATAGAACCCAACAAAAGTTGAAAACACAAATAGATGCAAGTGCATGCATGCGAGAATGAAAGGAAACAATGAGAATTATTAAAATTCACTTACAATATTAATATATGTGAAATCACTTTCAATACCAATGGTGCCTGCACTTCCCCTGCCCCCTTGCACACCCCCTGGCCCCCACTGCCCCCTTGAACACCCCCCGACCCCCACTGCCCCCTTTCACACCCCCGACCCCCCTACCCCCCTCCACCCTGCCCCCTTCCCCCCTGCCCCCTACCCCCTGTCCCCCTGCTCCCTGCCCCTGCCCCCTTCCCCCCCACCCCCACTCGTGTAGTATCCCACCACCCCCCTACAGTCCCCCCTCCCTGGACAGACCCCCATCACACCCCCTTTCCCCCCTACACCCCCCTGTGAGTCAAAAAATCTTTGGAGATTTCCGTGGTGTCTCAAATGAGAGGAGTAAGGATTAAAATGGAAAACATAAATGTAATAATGTCAAACAAGCTATATAAGAATAAAATACCACTGTGAGTTTTCAAAGACAATGGACCTCTGTTGGAGGGGTTTTATTACAAAACCATGACTTATTTATAAAACGAAACAATTATTTTAACTAACACTTGATCAAGATTTTCAATTTAATATAAACAAGCAGAATCAAAAAGGCAGCTAAATGCAATTAAAAAAATTCTTGAATTAAAGAGGCTGAGAGAGGGACTCTACCTCAAAGGTGTTAAGCCACGCACAAGAGGATCCTTATATATATGCTCACATGCATAATCATGGGATGTGTTTTGTTACTAGTTCTCTATATAGCATGCATCCCTATCCACAAACACAACCTATCATGAAAAAGCACACACACAAGAAATCCAGTTCTTTTGAAGACATTGAGACAAATGAAACCTCATAAAGATATATTCGGAATGAGTTATACTAATAAAAGGGATGAGAAGAATGCCTGGGGAGGAAGCCATTCCAAAAGGACCATCAGCATTTGAGAAATAATATTGAAAAAATGAGGTCCAATGGCAATGTACTTCAAAATCCTGTACTAAAAAGAACAGCACAATGGTTATTGAACAAAAGGACCAAAAGTAGTATTGCGTTGAAATTGATTGTAATTAACTCTCAATGTCATCAAGGATTTTGATGCTTAATTGTGACTTAAAGGCATACTCAAATACCTGAAAATAACAGGCGCAAAAAATGAATAAAAGTATTCAGTATACAAGTTGAAAATTCAATAAGCATAAACAAATGGAAACCTAGTTGATTTTAAAACTTGACAATTTGTGCACATTTACTGTCTTCACTCACCCCAATCATTGATTCAGCTGAAACCTGGCCATATAGAACCCAAAAAAAGTTGAAAACACAAATAGATGCAAGTGCATGCATGCGAGAATGAAAGGAAACAATGATAATTATTAAAATGCACTTACAATCTTAATATATGTGAAATCACTGTCAATACCAATGGTGCCTGCACAACCCCTTCCCCCTTGAACACCCCCGGCCCCCACTGACCCCTTGCACACCCCCTCCCACTCCCTGGACCGAACCCCCTCTCCCTCCCCCTGCCCCTTGCACACCCCCCTGCGCACCCCCTTGCCCCCCCACCCACACTGCCCCCTTGCACACCCCCTACCCCCCATTCCCCCCTGCAACCTTGTAATGGAATTGAGTATTTAGAAACCAAAAAAACAATTTATCATAGGATTTCCATGAAACACCAATAAAAACACAACAAATGGTTACTAATGTCTTGCAAAAAATGGTATAAAATAACCATTATCTCCTGAATTTTATGTTCACGTCAATCCTGATTGTAAGTCATGGGAGAAAATAAATTGCATCAGTTATGTTTTCTTGTTGGTTCTCTGCATAGCATGCATCCCTATTCTTCACACCAATACAAGTCATCAAACTCACAATATGATCAGTGAAACTAATAGAGGGTCCGCCTCAAGCAAAAAATGAAAAATTGGACTACATACCGTCAGAGGTGTGCTGGAGGAGATAGAGGGGCTGCCTCAGAGCAGTGCCATCAAGGAGGTACGATGGTCATGTCGGAGGAGGATACAATTCAATATAATAATAATAATAAAACTTAACTACTACATAAAAAATATGTAAAAACAGTCAGAAACACCACAATACAATTCATTATTAAAATAATAAAACCTCATTGCATAATAAAATTACACATATTAACAATCCAAAAATACAATTCACATCAATAGTGAGTCTCAATATTAGTATCATCAGATTCATGATAACCCTCATACATGCCTCCTACAAAAACACCATCATCACCTCTCACGCCACCAACATCATCATCGACATCAGCATCGGTACCGACACCGACACTGGGACCGGCTCTGGCTACAGCTCTGGATCCAGCTGTAGCTCCAGCTACAGTTCCGGATCCAGCTATAGCTCCAAATCCACCAGCAGAAATCATTGACATCAAACACGAGTCAATCTCTACAGCTGCTTCTGGTGGAATTGTAGAAGAAATGACAGACATAACTTTCTTCATATTTTCAAATATCACCTTTTCTGCTTTTTGAGTTGCTTTTTTGATTGCGGAATTCATCTATTCCACTATGACCAAACCAGAACTGGTACTTGAAGAAACGTTGTCAGTAGAATAGTATCAAGATGGTACAATATTCTTCCCAGGTCTACAATGCACTCTGCCCTGATGCTCATCTCCTAATACCTGATGTAGATGATTGTTCATGCCCAAATTGTCAGGCTCTTTTTCTACCAATGTCTCCAAAGCATTCTGTTGATTGATATATAACATAAATTAAAATGATAAAATAATATAAGGAATTTAATTCAGTCAAAATAAAAGAAATTGAAATATACTTATAATTGCCTTCTCGGTGTCGGTATTTGGCACAATACCATCTTTCTTTTTTCTTCTTATACAAAACAAAGTAGATTGAGGAATGCGAACCTCGATATTTAATTCTTTTTTCTGGAAAAAACAAAGAAATAAATCAAAATTGGAAGTCAAAAAAATTACACTAAATGAAGCTAAATATTTTAAATATTAAACTACCTGTGTTTGCTCAAGATCTGGAAGTGAAGTGTGTCCACGAGTATAAACATGTATCATTCCACTCTTATTTCTTTTATTTATGTATGATTTCTTCTATAAACAAATAATTATATAATTTCATTAACATAAATGAAACTATTTTTCAAATAAATAAATGAATATATATATAAATTTAAAAAATACCTTAAAATCTTGACTCTTCCAATAGTTGATCATCTCTTTGTATTTTGATATTGGGCAATCATGAATCACTGGTACTTCTTCAAGCTCCGTGCCAACTCTTTTTTCCCAACCAAGATATAATTCATACTTTTATGCTCACCACATTTCACCTAAATTCATTAACCTTGCAGCCTTGGCATTTTTTCCATCAGGAAAATTATATCGGAGCTACAATGGACAAAATATTTGTTAAGAAAATATTATAAATTAATATATATAAAAGGTGATTAACATTACTTACCTAGATCTCTGCCCAGGCATTGTCCTTTATTTGTTCTCCAACTTCCCTCCAACTTATTGGTTGAACCAGAATGATATTGCTATGTCTAGAAAGTGTTCCCATAAAGCTTTTACATTATGTACCATTTTTTTTAATTATAGCTTTGTCTTCATTGTATTCAACCATGATTTGCGTGTGTCGATTTCAAACCTCTCGCATTTTTGTGCATCCTCGTCGTCTAGTGGAGACTGGAGCTAATCATGAAAAAAAGTAAAAAAGGATAATAATATATATGAATTTATCATTAATCACTAATAGTAATGTTTAAACAGATACCAGTAGATGGGGGATCTGCTGACCCCTGAAGTGCAGCGTCTAGAGGGGGAGTGGCCTCTGTGGTAGGTGGGATATCTACAGTAGGAGTACTCTATACAGTATATGGATAACCCTATACAGATGAGGGTGGATATGGATATGGATATGGCGGTGGGATATATGGGGGCGCAGTGATCTGTACAGTGGATGGTGGGAATGGAAAATAAGGAGGGATGAGAGTCTGAGAACTACCATCCGATGTGGGTGTGGGCATAAAGGGATATGAAAAATGTGGGTATGGATAATATGGAGGTGGCATAATGGGAGGATGACCTTATGGTGACTCAAGCGGAATAGTAGTAGGCTGAACTGTAGAATCAATACCCCCCGCCATACTATCAGCCTCGGTAGTATAATCCAACTGTCTCCTTGACGAAGTATCCTAAAATAACATAGATGATAAAATTAAATGAATGATAACAAGATAAATAATATGAAAGACCATAATATTCAAACATAAATTGTACTTATAGTGTTGGCCAGATAAGACACATGTTTTTCATTTCTTAGTATTCTTCTATTTTTTCTAATATCATCATATTCAGACATTTTGACCTGGAAATTTAAAATAATATTCTATAATAAATATAAATAATGAAAAATGTTAAATAATACAATTGTATCATAAAATAATGAGATAAATTTTCAATGTGATATTTATATTGATAAAATTAACTAGTTAATTTGATATCATGTATGGAAGTTTAAAAAACACATACAATATTATGATAATGTCAGGTAAATACTTACAAATGTATCAACGTTCTGCGTGGTCTATGACAATTTCTGGTTCACAATCTATTCTAGAAATTGATTCATCTGTTTCATCAAATGCAACATTCGAATAAATACCGACAGGTTCATCTACAAAATCATTTTCATCCATGTCTTCATCAAAAATATGTCTAGGAATGACATCAACAATAACACCAAATTATTGTTGTAATGAGTCAGTTATATAAAAAACCTATCTAGCCTATGATGAAAGAATATAAGGATCATTGGTGTGAAGCTGGCGATTCATATCAATCACTATAAATCCACAGTAATCAATATACATTCCTTGTTGTGTCATTGAATCAAACCACTTACATTTCATCATTGCGACGTGACCATGTGCATATTAATATAATAAAATGATTCTTTAAACAACACCATAATATGATATATTTTCTGATCGAGGTTGTCTATCTGATGCACTCGTATAACAATATTTTGTGGCGCTTATCGTGACACCATCATGCTGTGTTGCCATTTTTTTTCACAACTATTTATAACAAATTTAATCCACTGACAACCATTTATTTACAATCACATACCACATCATTTGGACCAAAGGATAATGCTCTTAATTCATCTGATACTTCATTCATTGGTAGAGTTAAAACCTAAAAGACACCAACATTGAATATTAAATAGAGACATGTGATTATGTTATGAGAAGAAAAAAAAATCTATTACCTTTGACTTTAACCAAGCAGCAAATTCTTTGCTGTGCAGCAGTTCCTTCCTCTTAATAGATAGAGAGCGATGTATCTTTTTTATAATTTCTAAATGTTCTCTACAAATATGAAAGATTAAAAATGTTAGAAGATATAAAGAAATAACATAATGAAAAAAATGCATATTTATTTGTTTACTTACTTGATATAATCATCAAGCACACCAGAGTTGAATAATACTGTACGATGAGCCATTTCCCACTCTTCCCTACTTAAAGTACAAAATGAGTACGATCCAAATATCCCCCCTGTTTGGGGAAGTGAAGAAAATGCAGGCTCAATGGGATCATATTGCTCATATTCAGTTCTCATAAGTCGATTAGACCTCGTGGTGATGTTATCCAAGTACGATGAACAGAAATCCATGTATTCTTGTGCTAAATAACATTTCACAATAGAGCCTTCAGGGTGATATTTATTTCTCACATAATATTTCAATTTAAACATCATTATTTCTATAGGATACATCCAACGACTCTAATAAGGACCACCAAAAAGAACTTCTGTGGGAAGATGCATAGTCAGATGTAATATACATGTGAAAAATGACAGTGGAAATTTTTTTCCAAGTCACAAAGAATAATCGGTGCATCTCTATGCACTTTCTGAACAACACTTCTGCTCAATCTTTTGGCATAAAGGTCTCGATAAAAATGACATAACTTAATCACAAAAACTCTAACATTATGTGAATGTAAATGTCAAATGGAAATATGAATCAAATCATGTAACAAGACATGATAATCATGTGTTTTAAGAGATTTTAGTTTCACATATTTGGTATTCACCCTTTTTGAAATATTACTTGAATAACCATCTGAAACCTTCAAACTTTCCAAGACCTGAATAAATTGTTTATTCTCCAAATTTGTCATCAAATAACAGGCAATAGGGACTTTCCACTTATTTTGACCAATTAACTCAGGATGAAGTTTTACTCTTATACCATAATCTATCAAATCATGATGAGACCGAAAATCATCTTTTGTTTTTCCTTTGAAATTTAAAATAGTATCAAGTAACATCTCAAAAATGTTTTTCTCGATATGCATTACATCCAAATAATGATGTAATAAATTCAATGACCAATATGGAAACTTAAAGAATATGATTTTATTTCTCCAATTGTTATTGGAATTCGAATTAACATGTTTTCACTTTCTGATATTTGATTGACTTTTTCCAAGAACATAATTCAAATCATCAAGTTCTTTAACAATACCATTCCCTAATATTCGTTGAGGTGTCTCATTTGTCTCAACGGAATTATCGAACTGTCTTCGATTTTTCCTGTATGGATGATCCATCGGTAGAAATTACCAATGCCCTATGAAGCTGAAAGTTCATCGAAACTTTAATATTAGGAAACATGTATTTTTCATAAAAATAGGGTAATATAATTTCCCTTTAGTACTTCAACCATACATCATTCCATAGGCAAGGAAATCATTTATCATTCATAATAAAGATGCACAAAACATAAATTACTCCTTCCTGAATGCATCGTACGCTTGTGCACCAACAATCCAAAGCTCCTTTAACTCCTCTATTAATGGCTGCAAGTATATATCAATATCATTTCCAGGATCACTGGGTCCATATATCAATATAATCATGATAGTAAACAACTTCTTCATACACATCCATGAAGGAAAGTTATAAATGTGAATGAAAACAGGCCAAGTACTGTGTGCAGTATGCATTTGGTGAAATGGGTTGAAACCATCATAGGATAATCTCAATCTAGCATTTCATGGGTCGGATACAAAATCAGGATGTAACCTATCAAATTTCTTCCAATCCAACACATCTATAGGATGCACTATTTCATCATTATCTTTATTTCTTTCATCTTCATTCCATCTCATATTCTTTTCCATTTGTTCTGATATAATTTTTTTAAAGCCTAGGAATTAAAGGGAAGTTCCACATCAATTTCTTTGGTATGTGAGATTGTGTTCCATATTTATTAGTCTTCCACCTTGATGTGCCACACTGTTTTCACTAACTTAACTCTGCCTTTTCCTTCCAAAATAGACAAAAATATTTGGGGCAATAATGAATCTTAATAGATAAAAATCCAAATTTGTCAACCAAATTTTATGCCATGTAATTATTTTCTAGAATACATGCATCATCAGGAAGTAAATCCTTAATAAATGTAAGGAGATAGTCGACCATAGTATCACTAAATCCATACATTGCTTTTCCATGATATAATCGCATTAAAAACTCAATTTTTCTCATTTTTCCACATGCCTGATATACTGGAGTATTTTCATCTTACATCATCTTTATAACACTCTCAACATCATTATCCTGATTAATAGATGAAAACTGTGTTCTGGTATTCATTTCCTCTTGCACTGGTCTACATGAGGACCTGGCTTCAGAAACAAAAGGAAATCGATCAGAAATCAGATTTTTCATACCAATCCTTTCTGCTGAATTGATGTCATTCACCACTTGTACTTTTTCTCCATTGTGATACCACACATGATAATTTTTTTTGAAACCTTGTTTAGTGATATGATAAATCACTTCCTCGTGAGTTAACCATGGTCTTACAACACAAAAAAACACCGTCATCGAATAAATCCACCATCTGAATCATTAGTGAATGCAAAGTCCAAGAAATGCCATAACTCCTTCTGAAATTCATCAGTGATCCAATCAACGTTGTACATCCAGTATCTATCCATTCTGAGGCATATAAACATACATTAAATAAATGATCAAGAAAATTACTTAACATTATATGTATTGTTTCATAAGATAATAAGTAACCATCAATAACATGTCAATAAAAAAATCATAACAAATATTATGGTTAAGGGAATTCATAAATGTTTCAAATTATAAAAAATCATGAATAGTTACACCTTTCCATGACCACATAAGATTATTTTGGTGTACCTTCAACACCAACATTAAAACCTATATGTTTGAACAATGACCTATTATGTTTTTTATATAATTCTCTGATGGGCACCCCCCCTCTTGGACACCCCTCCCCTCCCTCTCGGATGCCCCAAGACACCCCTCCCTCTTGGATAGCCCCTACGACCCCCCTTGGAAAACCCCCCTCCCCTAAACCCCCACAACCCTTGCCCCCATCCCTGCCCCCTGCACACTGCTCCCCCAGACACCTTAACCCCCTCCTGGACAGCCCCCTCTCCTTGCACCCCCTTCCCCCTCCCTGCACACTACCCACCGGAACCCCCCCTCCTAGACACCCCTCCCCCTGGACCCCCACACCCCCTGCACCCCCTGCTCGCTACCCCACCTCCCCCACTCCTGGACAACCCCCTACCCTTGCTCCTCCCTACACACTGCCCCCCTGGACACCCCCCTACACCCCCACACCCCTACCCCCTCCCCCTGCACACTACCCCCCAACCCCCACCCTGGACACCCCCTCCTAGACATTCCCCCTCCCCCTGCACCCCCTGCCCCCTCCCCCTGCACCCCCACACCCCCTGCTCCCTTCACACTGCCCCCACCTCCCAACCCCCTCCTGGACAGCCCCCCTCCCCCTGCACACTACCCCCCTGGACAGCCCCCTCCCCCTGCACCCCCTGCCCCCTCCCCCTGCACCCCCACACCCCCTTCTCCCTTTACACTGCCCCCCTCCCTGTACACTACCCCCCTCCTGGACAACCCCTCTCTAATACATGATCAAATGTGTTTTTTTTTAAAATTGGGACAAACACAAAAACTAGGATGAATAGTGTATCAAAACACTTGGTGTTACAAATTTTTTTCAATAAATACGCAATCTGTATATTATTACACAAAAAAACTTGGTGTTACAATTTTTTTTCAATAAATACTTGTCAAACAGACTCTTATATAGAGACAATAATCTTAATCAGTTCACAATAAGTGATGTTAAGCAAAGCCTTCAGGTTCATTTAACATCATTTGAGCAGTTAAAAAAATAGGTGGCATTTGTTTTGTCAAAGGAAAAAACTTCCACTAAAATTCAGTAAAAGAAAACTTAAATAATCAATAAAGAAACTTGTATACCAAAGCATTTATCACAGGTGATAAATTTTATAAGAAGTGCTGTAAAACAAAGCCTTGAAATACTTTCCCCTTATGATAAGTAGTTTGAAAAATAACTGGTGTGTTCTATTTATGAAAAAACACTAGTACATAAATTTCAAGAACAAAACCACTTTAAAAAACTATTTCAATAAAAAAATAGGAAACCCTAACACAAAAGAACTTATAAAATTTGACAAAAGCTGTATCTCTCATCAAAGGGAGCCAAAAATTGATGTACCAGTGGATTGCTAAGAAATGATATCACATGTTAGAAAATAATATTGATTTATAAATAAGAAACCAAAAAATCAAGGTATATAGGCAGATAATGATAAATAATCATGAATCAATTAATAAAATCACCTAAGGAAAATATCACATATAATATAAAATCATGGTATGAAAACCACATATCATGGAATATTCAAGGCATTTGAATCTCTATGTTCCTAGAATGATGACTAAAACAAAATGTTCATTCCATGAAACCCGGGGATAAAATACCATAATATCATAAATCTATATGTAGAATAATTTAAATCAATCACTCAAGGTGAAATCATATTCAATTTTAATAACTATCAATAAGACCACAGTCTCATCCCTAAACACTTAGTCTTTTCCCCTTGCATGGGTTGAACACTCCCAGACATGATTATTTACCCCGAACTGACACATTCTTAGAATCATATCTAATATAAAAAAATTGCATGATAATATAAAAATAAACCTTTTATACCACTTTGTAACTTCCTAACCCAAGATCCACTAAACAGATCCCCAAGATAGTTGGTTACATGGATACAAGAGTGCCACTGCATATGCCAGAGGTATCCAAACAATAGTGAGTGTATAATTATGGTACAATAGAGAGTCTATAACCTTATAAAAATAGTATCATATCACTATAAAATAACAACATCAAAATTAGAATAAGTATATATTAATGACATAGAATCAAATGATAACAATAACTGATAAAGAGAAAAATATCATCAGCATAAAACAAATGTGATGGTGTAAAGAAATCCCTCCCAAACCCCAACCGCTGATAAAGACCAATATTAACAAGATCAATAAGATACAAACTAAGATATTCCTTAGCTATAGGAAATAAAATCTGAAATAAAGGATCTCCTTTATAACTCCTCTTTAACACTAGAAGAAACCCCTTGGGGTCACATTAACTAGAATAGAGATCCTGTCACTACGTAGGTTAGAACAAATCAAATCAATGAACCTCTGTGAAAATACTTTCATTTTCAGAATAGAAAAAATGAAACTCTATTTTATTGTATAAAAAGATTTTGATATATCAATATTCAAGGACATATTACCATCCTTTACCTTTCTCTTCATGATATTCACACATTTATAAGCATTGTAGAAGAAATTCCGAATGTTTCTCCCAGGAAAAAACCCAACCTGATTTGTCAAAAGAAAACCCTTAGCAATCTCACCCATCCTGTGCATCATGATTTTTCTAAATACCTTTGGTATAAAAAACCCAATAGAAATAGTCCTAAATCCTTTATATATAGAGCATTGTCTTTCTTTGGGATTAATACAACAATGTTGGAGTTCACCAAAAAATGCATTAATTAAAGAATAAAAAACTCCCTCATAGAATTTATTACCTCAAAATGAAGAATGTCCCATTAAAACATGAAAAAAGTTTTGTCAAGACATCTGGTCCAAAAACACCATCTATATTTAATTATAAGAGAGATGCATGAATCTTCTTTTTCACTGGGGGCCTCAACTAGCCTTATATTCTGAATATCATCAATTCTTGGTTCATTTCATTTGATTAGTTTTTCAGTTTTTCCTTCTCCATTATCTGAGTAAATATCCTCAAAATAAAAAGTCACGAAATTTGTCATTTCATTCTTAGAACTAAACATATTACTATTAATTTATAGATAAGTGAGACTCCTCATGTTTTTCTCCCTATGAATGATATGAAAGAAAAGTGAATTTAGACCCCCCTCATTCATCCAACTAATATTAAATTTATTATAAGAAAAGTTCTCTTTTAGATTCAGAATAATATCAATTTTGGATATGGACTTTATCTTCTCCTGAGAGGGCACATCCTGAGGCATGCTTTTTTGGAAAATAATCATATGAGATTAAGCCTCTTAATGTCACTATCAAGATTAAAAAAGGATGCTTTACTCTATTCTTTCAGCTTGGACTTTATAATCTTTATCTTGCAAGTTAGAATATATAGAGGAATTCCCACAAAATCAATCTTCCAGGAATCCAAAATGATTTATCTACAACCCGGAATAATAATCCAAAAATTGTTAAACTTGAAAGGAAGTGGGGTTGACCTTGATCCATTAATATAGAATTAAATTAATAGAGGACTATGATCAGAATGAAATCTTGGAAGGGTGAGTCCAGATATTTCAAATGCACTATTCCTTTCATCCAATTACACAAAGCACCTATCCAATCTACTTTCCAGCCTCCCCTTTTAAGTATATCGACTCCATGTTTAATCAACTCCAAATATGGAAACTTTGGCCAAGCCACATTTATCAATACAAGAAAAAAAATCACTAGCTGAGATTTTATAGAAATTACTACTAGTTTTTTAATCAGGCCTCAAAATAGCATTAATGTCACCAAGAAAAATCCAACTCCTAGAAATATTCTTTGAGATGGATGCTAGATTTATTCAAAGATATCTTCGTCTTGTATATAAATTGAAGGCATAAACAAAAGTCACAGAAATAGTAGTGTTACCAATGCAATAGGAGATGGTCACTGACTGATGATCATTATGGAAGGAATTGATAGTGACACTATCATTATTAAGAACCAACAAGGACTATGTGGAAACATCAAATTGATAATTAGAAAAAAATGAGTAACCAAAATATTTTCATTTGAATTCCATCCAATTCTCAAACTTCAATCTTGGCTTGGTAAGACTAATCAGTATAGGTTTTTTGTTCACAATAATGTGCCTAATGGTTTTAACCATGGGAGAGTTCACAAGACCTTGGAAGTTCCAAAATATGACCTTCATTACATAACATACCATAGCCTAGTACTAGGCCTATCATAAAATTGTGTCCTTCCTTTATCAAAACCAACAGTTTCCAAAACCTCTTCACCCATATCATCTATTGTATCAGTAGATGAGGGGTCACACAGGTCCTTTTTGGATGGGGAAAACTCCTTGTCATCTCCCATAGAGGATTCGGTACTGAGGGAATTGAACCAGTTAGTTGATTAAAAAGGGGTCAAAAGAAGGATTCCAAGTAGTTTCCTCCTTGAAATCTTGGATGAAGGAACTATTGACAAATCACTAGTGTTATAATAACCATCTCCTTGAAATCCTATAATATAATTATCCTACTCAGTAGAGAATTCATTAACTCCAAAGGAACCAGAAACTAAGGAAATTCTCTAGATAAGATCCTGTTCAAAATCCAGATTAGGACGAGAATAATCAGCTTGCTCTGTAAGTAAAGTAGGTGCTGGTTCCTCATCATAGACAACACATGAAGCCTTCCCTGGTGGTAAAAAATGAACTTATCAATCTCTATAACATTTAAATCCTTATTTGGTACTGAAGTTTTGGCCTTATCTATTTCCATATAATTGGAACCTTCACTGGTAGTGAAATAGTGACCTGATCGGGTTCCATAACAATGATATCCTTAACTAGTATTGAAACATTGGCCATCTTAGGTTCCATCTCATCGGAATACTTCACAAGTGCTGAAGTAGTGGCATTTTCAGGTTCTAGAATGACACCCTACATAAGATATGAAGTAGTGAGCTACTCAGTGGAAAAAACACCTTAACTAGATACCATAACAATAGTATCGGTAGTAGCATGGATATGACCAGACTCATCAATAGTATGGACAACAACAACATAATTATAGGAATTCTCACATTAGTTCTCTTAGCAACATCTATGACAGGATCACCCTTGTATCCACCCCCATGAGAAGGGGCCTCTATAGATGTGTCATGAACAGAGGGTGGGACCAAACCCTTATCATTCTTTCTCCTACTGCTGGCATCGTCATGTACCCTAATCTTTCAATGATTACATAGTTTGTTTCTATTGCAATCAGTGGACATATGACCAAAAATTAAAATTTTCATAGAATTATATCTTCCTCTCAAGAAAAATATCAATATTAATATCCTCATCTTTGGTGGTTAGAACCAATTCTTTAACAAGGGTGGAAGCCATATCAACCTCAACAAGAATCCATACATAATTCCCAAAAGATGGAATGTCCATCTACCTATCCATAAGGACTCTAAATCAACCACAGGGTTTAACTATTTCACAACATTCACAAAATTCACATAATAAAACCTTCAAATTTAGAGAAAGAATCATCACTTAGAAATAATAATAAACTGGTAAAACATGTAAAAACACTACATTAGTTAATCCTTCTATCCAACTAAAGGAAAAATGAAATATTCAAGTTGCAAAGATGCAAAAAATAATATAGAATAAGAATCCCATACCTGGAAGTAAGCTTCAAATAAAAATAAACCAAAAATAGGGGGATATATGAACAATTGTCACTGCCTCAAAATGATGCACAATGCTGTAGAAAATAAAGGATGAATGGGGGATGTGAACATGCCCAGAATCATGACCAGGAAGTATTTTTGTGGAAGAAGGAGACTATCAAAGTTCAAGAATGAATTTCACTTGTACACACTTGAGAGGTGAGATGTTACCACGAAGGTAACCAGATTGACTCATTCGGTGGTAGAAACAGACAGTGTCGTGAGGGGGATGAGGATGGGGCAGTGTCGTGAAGGCCGTCCAGGAACTGTCGGGGGATGAGGATCAGGGAGAGGAGAGGTCTCCAAGGACGTCGGGGAAGAAGGGTCGCCGCCGAGAGGAGAGGTCGCTGCCGAGAGTAGAGGTCCCCGTCGAGAGAGGAGAAGTCGTGAGGGTGGAGGAGGGCAGCTGAGAGGAGAAGTCGCACCAAGAAGAGAGGGCCGCTGAGAGATAAGAGGTCGTGGGTATAAGGTGGGTCATGAGGGGTCGGGGGAGGAGAGGAATCGAGGACAGTGGGGAGGAGGATCCCGATATATGGTAAAAAAAACATAGATATAGATTTTTTAATCATGGATATAAACAATGATTTAGCCATAATTTTAATAGAAGTGTGGATATAAACTAAGTTATAGCCACATACTTATAAAACTGTGGCTATAGGTCCATGACTATAGCCTTTTTTTCTATTAGTAGAAAGAAAATCAGATAATGAATCTCATTCATGAGAAGAAGCAACTCTATCTCTACTATGTGAAAATAAGCCTGGTTAAATGCGCATCCCTCTGTGGGATTAGATGTGTGAATTAGGTGTGAGATATGAGCAGCCTACAAAAAAAAAATTATGAAGTTAACTAAAGTTAATAAAAATATCATTCAAAAGATAAATGAATAATTATTACCAAATAATGATATCATCACCTATATAGTGTAAGTTATATCAATGGGGACATACAGTATGAGGGCCCATAATCCAATTGGTTTGAAATATGAATATGTACAATGTCTTCCCCTCATAATCGGGACTCATGAATTATATCCATCTTAATATAGTGTCCATGATATCGCCTCCAATCAAAGTCTCGCTTCCCTGACATCTTCAAGGAATGAAGTGAAGACAACTGAATAGGTAGTGTGGGAATGTGATGACATAAACCGAAATACCTCACACCTCTATCAACATGATGTTACTCAACAATATGAAAATGAATCATAGGTACAATGCATAAACTGACAGAAAGTATCTTCGTATAGTAAGGTGGGAGACTCTGGATTATAGGATCAATATATAACATCCATGAAACTTAAAATATCAAAAATAATGAATAAGAAATTATTAAATTAAGTCAGGTACAATACACAATAATAATTTGACTATATAATTAATAATCACATACGTCATCTAATCGAAGATTGTCCAATGTATGTCTGTAAGCGTGTACATCATGTTCAGTGGCATATAAATATTGATGGGTCTGACTCCACTTATAGATAACATTTTTATACTTACAATTTCATAATAAAAATTATATATTTTATTTTCACATAAGAAGGAAAAACATATCATCGTCCACATGAGGACTCTCATAAAATATCAGCAAGAAATGAATCATAGGCATGTGGAGCTAAACGAGGGATGTTCTCCCATATTCACATTTGGATAAGAATAACACATCTTGTAATCAACATCTTATTGATGTGACATGTGATACAAACCGCTCTGTATGTTTAAGCAATACATGCATTCCCCCAGATATACCATCCTGTATGGTTCAAGTCCTCAAGTAAAGGTAAATACAATAAGTGTAGAAATGTAGTGGAAGGATCAATGGAGATCATACTGCCAATAAGTCTTAGAATATACACATGTGAAAATCTCAAAACAGTGTTCTCATCAGCATCATCAGCTAGATGGGTAAAGTACTCATATATCTATGACATGCGTAATCGAATCTTGATGATGAACTTTACATCATCCCAAATGTCAATGCCAACTAAATTAAACTAATCCACACCAAATCGGCTCGTCATAGACACACCCTTGACGGGGAGGCCCAACATAATTGACACATCCTCAAGAGAAATAGTTACCTTTCCCTCTAGAAAATGAAATGTATGTGTCTTAGACCTCTATCTCTCTACTAGGGCAGCAATGAGTGGATGATCGATGAAGTTGGAGTCACACATCGCTACACCATAGATCCTAGAACGATGAAGATTAGGGATTATGGTAAGAGGTGGTGCAACATGATGGAAATGATGAGACCTCCGTACCAACAAAGAAGGAACATAACTTCCATCTATGACTAGACATGAAACATGTTTTTCATGGATTGTGATCAATGAAAGGACCTCCATATCTACATTTTATACCATCATTACTTTTTATAGTTAATTTAATACAATTTGTAAAATATTTTTAAAAAACTACAAGAATAAAAATTATGTAGACAATCAATATTCATAATTAATCATTATGATGAAAAACGAGTCAAACAAATAGATGTGAATGATGTTGTTGGCTTAGTCTAGTGATTTCTTATTTTAATGATTTCAAATCATGTTTAATTTATTTATAAATAATTTCATTTATATAGACCATGATAAAACCCCATAGAGTACAAGCAACAACATGATATATTTAATCGACCATGTTAGAAGGGAAGTGTAGGTTTTGGGCGCAGTAGAAGTGCCAAATGGGGCATTCCTAACACGATTTTTTTTCCATAATCGATTATTAATCCATGATGTACATCAACAATAAATTCCATGACCAATGAAATAAAATCATTGATTAATTGACGTGAGAATGTAGAAACTAGAACACATGATCATCATATATTATTTATAATTAATTTAAATAATTAATGTATTACCATGCAATGAATTCTTTCTTCGTTGATGAATCTGACAATGTCACTATGTTGTACTATCACTGCATTACATGAATCAATTACAAATTCCATCCAACAGTGATATACACATTCTCTATGAATCTCTAAATGTCTTCATAAGAATCTCCTAGTGCTAGCACGATAGATATTAACACTTACATTGTTCATATTTTATCACCTCAAGAAACACTTAAAGAAGGATTCTCCTTGATCTCTCTAGAATTGAGTGTGGTGGTGTAGTATGATTGCTCACCGTTCCTGAGAACGTTCTAGGAGAATGAAGCTCTCTAGGATCATAAGAAAATTCTCTAAATATTGTTGTATACAACCAAAAAAAATGACAACCACATAATGAAAATAATATAATTAGGTTTATATACTGCTTTGACCTTATTAATTCCTTAATCCCTACAAAACCCCGTATCTATAATAATAATAATAATAATAATAATAATAATAATATTTCTTGACATGCACAAAACTTAAAAATTAATTAAATATTATTTATTCAAATAATATTCAATATATATATTATTTCTCACCAGACCATTAAACTCTGTCCACTATTCTTCCACAATATTTATTATACCTTGAATAGTGATAATTTATTTAATAAATAAATATCATTGTATTATTATCCAATAAATAAATAAATATTATATTCACTAAATATTAAAAAAATATTTATTAAATATTATTCTCAAACAATATTCTCTTGAATAACTAGTGACAGAATATATGTGATCAAACTAACATGAATAATTATTAAACCACATGAAAAAATAATATTTATTCAACATGTTAAATAATAAATAGTATTATTATTTAAATCAGGTTCTAGAAACACTTAGTGTGTGACCATTTTTTCCTTTTTCTCAATGGAATTAGGAGAAACATCCCAAAGTTCAAGGTTGGCATCTAGAAACACACCAAGGCACCCACAAAGAAAGAATTTAATGTCTCAATGATAAAAAATTCATATGGATGCTTACTATGTAATATAATCCCTTTATAGTGATATCTATAATCAAGTAGGTTGTGTGCTGGTGCCATCAACCTATGTGATCAATGTCTATTTCTTTGACTTTTCAAAAATGTAACTTTCCTACAGAACACCATGACTATAGATTTATTTAGGCTATATCATTTCCATAAAAGGTCCCGGGATATCAAATTCCATTAAATAATAGAAAGGACAAATCTTTTATCACATTATTAATTAATGAAATATTAATCATGATGCACCCAATGTATCTTAATTCACAAAAAACATATGATTTTCATCAATACATAAAAGTAAAAAACTCATACGATCCATTAATAATAATCTTAAAGTCTAAGGATTAATACACATATCTACTAGATTAAGTGAATCAAAAGACACATATAAATGTGGATTTTCTATTGGATATTCTTATTCTCATAATCTCATACACTAGAAATTACCAAGGGAATACACCATGAGAATGTGCCTAAAAGTCATAAGTGTCTCCACCCATGATATATTCTATCATTTGTGTCCCTCCAATGATTTCACCCGCTTATTGATCATATATTTAAGAATACTGTAGCGGGGAACTTCTATGACCTTTCAGTGTCGAAATTACTCTCAGGATGTTATCATATACTATGTCATGTACAAGAACAATCATGATGTGATAATTAGTTTATAAATATCCAAAACTATGAATACATTGAATCATAAAGCGCACATAAGTTGAATCTAGGGCACCTACTCCAACAGACACCCACCTGCACTTGATTCAACTGCTAACAACCTCTAGTCCGCTAGCTCTCACATGACACTCATGCTTCTGATGAGATAATTCTTTATTCAAGGTGTATACCATGTTTTTTTAGTAGAAACTATACTTACTGGAACTTCAACTCTTTGTGAAAAATCCCTCAAGAGGTGATACTTCCAAAGTATGTGCTTTTTACAATGGTGTGACCTTGGTTCTTTTTGAAGAGATGCTTCTATAGTATTATCACAATATAATGTGATAGGGTTATTATTTTTTGGTACCACATCAAGCTCTTAGACAAAGTTTCATATCCAAAAATCTTCACTGGCTACATTATAAGCCACTATATACTCAGAATTCGCTGTATAATCAGTGATAACAAGATTCTTTGAACTCTTACAGATCACAAATCCTCCATTGAAACTAAAAATATATCATGGTTGTGAATTCAGATCATTCTGATCTATTTTAAAACTATCATTAGTATAACCCTTGATTAATAGCTCCTCATATCCTCTATGCATGAGAAATATATCCTTAGTTATTCTCAAATACTAAAGGATTGTCTTAACAATAGACCAATGTTATTCACCTGGATCAGTGTGATATTTACCTACCATGATCAAAGCATTGAAAACATAATGTCTAGTACATAACATGACATATATGATTGATCCCATCACCGAAGCCTATGGGATCTTACTCATTATCTCTTTCTCTTGTTGTCTCCGAGGACACATTTTATTAGAAAGATGTATACCATGTGACACTTGAACAAATCCGGTCTTATATTGTTACATACTAAATATATCCAGTAAATGTATATACCTTGACTTATTCCAATCATCCTCTTAGATATATCACGAATGATCTTGATCCCTAGAATGTTGGTTGCTTCACTTAAGTTCTTCATGGAGAAGCATTTGTTTAACTAGTCCTTAATAGTCTGTAAGATTGGTATGTCATTTACAATAAGTAATATTTTATCAATATAAACTACTAGGATAATGACCAAATTCTCACTAAAATTCTTATAAACACATATCTAACATTCATTATTAATTAAACCAAATTATTTTATAGATTTATAAAACCAAATGTTCCATGCCCTAGATTTTTTCTTCAATCCGTAAATTGATCTATGTAACTTTCATAACTTTTTGGAATCACCTAGAATTAAAAAACCTTGTGTTCATGAAATATAGACATCTTCTTAAAGGTTACCATTAAGGAAATTTGTTTTTACATCCATCTTCCAAGTGTCATAGTCATAGTAAGCTGCTATAGCAAGTAGAATTATGATGGAATTAAATATGGAAACTGGTGAAAAAGTTTTTTGGTAGTCAATAACTTGTTGATAATTAAACCCTTTAGACACTAGAATTGATTTATAAGTTCTTAATTTACCTTCCATTTCTAGTTTTCTATTGAATAACCATTTGCACACAATAGGCTTTACATCAAATGGCAGACCGACCATAACCCCAACTTAGTTCTGATACATGGAATCCATTTCAGAATTCCTGGATTCTTTCCATCTTATAGATTCTGAGCTCTCTACCACCTCTTTGCAAGATATATGTTCATTATTTTCAACCAATAAAGATTCAACATCTTTTATGACTAGAAAACCACATCTCTCTGATTCTCTTACCTCTTTGGTGCTCCTATATAGTACTTGTGTTTCAAGAACTACTTCTTCCATGGAGACCTATTGAATCTGTTCTTATACCAACTCTTGTGTAACTTAAGTATCAAATTCATCAGATTCAATATTTTTCCAACCATCCTTCTTGAATATGTGCTCCATTTCAAGAAAGACAGCTTGTCCGATGATAATCACTTTCTTTTCGGAGGGGTTGTATAGGTAATATCCCCTTTTTTTCCTTAGGACACCCTATAAAGATACACGTTGTGCCTTAAGGTTATAGTTTTTTTTCTTGGGATGGCCTTGAAAAATAAATCACAACCCCATACACTTGTATGTGAAAATGTATTTCCCCAACCTTTTCCTCTTATTTACACCAAGTCCTCATTGGGCAATCAACCATTTATGTAAAGGAGTTAAGGTCCATGACCACAGTCATTTCCAACGATGGTCAATCAATTACATCCCTAGGCACTAGTGATTCTATTCATCATCCAGAGTAGATGATCACCTATCATCTCTAAATTGATTCCAAATTTTATTTGATTCTAGTGAAAAAAATAAAAACAGTAATTGTGATTATTTGTGTGGGATACAATTGTATTTTTTTTATAAATATTCGATGGTCATATAAACAAACTAGATAAATTATAATTTTATAATAAATAATGTTTTATTAATAGAAAATATTTTTATTAATTATAAATTGTATTTTTTAATTAATTACTAATATATTATAATGTTATTAATATAATTAATAGTATAATAACTAATATTTAGAAACTTTTATGAAATTTTTGTGAAATTTTTGTTGATGTAATCACTACAAGAAAAATGGGAAACTATACCCCTTCCCCCTCATGCACACCCATCCCCCTTGCGACCATGAAACCTCATATAAACCCTCTCCCTCGCCACCACTACCACACCCATACCCACCGCCGCCCATCCTCCCTCCACCCCCTCGATCACATCCCTCCCTCTAACATGCAGACCCATCCCCCTACCAAACCAGAGCCTCAACCACCGCCCGCCCTCCCTCACCGCCCCCAATCCACTAACCCTCACCATACCACCTGATGACCGCCTATGACACCCATCTACCCTCACCCTCCTCTCCCTGATTAGATTCTTTATTGTTGTATTTTTATATCATTTTATTTCTAATTTTTTATATAGTTTTATTCCATTTTTTATTTTCATAATAAATGTTTATAGGGTGGTTTTATTATAATATAGTGGTACAAATGTGGTTCAAAAAATGTTATATTTCTATGTTATTATATTTATCAATAGTTTTATTTAGTTTTTTCTTGTATCAATTTCTATTGTGTGGATTTTGTGTTTGTTTTCATATTCTTTCCTAAATCCTATCAGTAAATATGATCCCAAATTTGTTTCTATTGGGTGTTTATTGTTTCTTGTTGAAACTAATCCACCCAAATATTTGGTGATCCTAGTTTAGTATAATATCCACATTTACCTCCAAACATTAAATTTCATAAGGTATGGTACTTTTATAATAGTTGGAAAGTAGTTTTGGTATGAAGGGATATAATAGATTCCCTACATGTTTTCTGATGCATTTTAATTGAAAATTTTAAATCTAAAACTGAAATAAAAATTTAAAATAACCCAATATAGGTTCACTTCTATATTATAGAGCTAAATATGATTGTGTATGAAAATCATAGTAAATCACCATTCACCATGTGACTATTAAAAATGATGGTAAATGGCGATGGGGAAGAGAAAATTTATTACAAAGATGATGAATAATGGTATAATATCAATGGAAACACAAGGATTCACAATTTATATAGAGGTAAAATGGATACAAGGATTCCAACACCATCACCTCAGAACACTACCTAAATCACCCCAATCAGTGGAGTGGAAAAGATTTGGATCCTAAAGAAGTGAACCAATCTCCAGAGCATATGGATAATTTAGAATCCATATAAAATTAACAAATGGGTATATATTATCTTTTATTCCAATAATAGTTTAGTATATATCTTTAAACACAACCACATATGTATTGAATATGCACCCATGTTGATAGATTATACAAAACAATTTATATAGGAGAAAGGTGTTGATAAACGAATTGAACTCATATATATAAGGATCCAAAATTAGAACTCCCTATATGATTTAAACATGCCCCATAAAATCATAGTTCATAATTCAAAAAAAGTTCAACATATTAATATAATATTTCTATAAAAATATTATATCATGTGACTATACATGAAAAATACTAGTTAAAAAAGTGTAGATATTAACTATCCCTAAATAAATTTAGGGTTGGTTTGTGTTAGAAAGGGGATAAAAAATGTATTTAGTAAACAAAGGGTATAATATAATTTAAAAATAAAAATCATTACAAAATTTTAGAAATAATTCTGCTAGAAAATTAAAATGAAGGGATTAATATAATAATTTTATTACAATGAATGATAATTGATTTTATTTTATTTGGATATGTTTATAATTCCATTAGAACAAATTTCATGTTTTGATTTTATTCCCCCACTAAAATAGAAATAGAATCTCGAGTTACTATATAGAATATGGAGTGATAAGAAAGTGTGTAATCATTGAGTTTTTTTTCTAGCTCCAATTTTATGTTTTCTATGATAAATCATTCTTTAATAATTTGAGTAAAATAAGAACCTTTCACGCATCGGTACTGGGACATAAAAGGCACCAAAATGCATTAAATATGCAACAAAGAACCTCATGTGGTCCCTCATCCATATAAATTACCCTTCAAAGTATGATCTTTAAAACACCTAACTACTTAAATTACCCATCCACACACACCAGGGATAGAGAAAATACGGGTAATAAAATAATAATGGGTGGTGGGGAATTTACAAGCATGAAGTTGGTGGGGTTTGACACTAACATATCAATGATAGTCAAATAAAATAATTTTATATAGTATAGTGTTTTTATAACTAAATTTATAAAATAACCATTGGTTATATATTAATATATATGTATGATTTCTTATATTTTTAAATTTTCTTATCATCCATTTTTTATACGTGACTCTCTACAAAATATTTAGCCATGTACAAAAGAACACTTAAAAATAAAAGGTATAAATAATTTAATATAACTTAAAATGTTATGATCGTATCATTTGAAATTTTTTATTGTTTGTGATGAGTATGAATTAAAGTAAACATGCAATTGGTTAGTCTTTATTTAAAATATATTTTGTGATCTTAAATTCTAAAAATGCATGAAATATGAAGTCTTATGTAAATGTTACTTCTTGTTGTACAAATACTAATATGTATAAGAGTTGGTTTAATCTTCCAAATAGAACCTCTTGAGAATATTTTGAGGGAATTATAAAGTTTATTGATTTCACTAATGGATTTAAAAGTGACTATATTAGTTGTATGTGTAGAAAATATGGAAAAAATATTAATTCACATTAGATATTGTGATGGAGCACCTATTCTTGAATTGGTTTCTGAAAAATTATAATATTTGGACTCATCATGGGGAAGAATATATTAATTTTCATCATACAAAAATAGTTTAAATGGATGTTTATGCTGATATGACTGATTTGATGCATTAAATGATTACTGAAATGGTACATAGGTTGGTTCCTGAAGGCATTAACTTTCAAAATGTTGAGACCGGTGAGATCAATCCACACTCTAGTGAAGATCATGATTCATTGAGGTTTTATGAAATACTTGATTATGTACAAACTAAATTATATTCTAGGTGTACTAATTATTATTTTTTAATTTATCATGGATTTTTTTTCACTTGAAGACTTTGAATCAATAGTCAGAAACATCTTTTGACATGTTTTTGGTGTTATTTAAGAAAGTACTTCTTGCCAATGCTAATATTATTGAGTCGTATTACCATGAATTTAAATTGATATAGAACCTAGGATTCAAATATAAGACCATAAATGCACATGTAAACAACTGTATGCTATTTAGAAAGGAAACTAACCATTTGGATAATTTTATGGTTTGGGACTCTTCCAGGTGGAAAGATAACAGGAGAAATTAGACTCATCAAAGTTAGACTAAAAAATAGGGGAAAATGATTTCCATAAAGAAAATGCATTATTTTATGTTTAATTTGAGGTAGAAAATATTATTTATGCCATCTAAAGTTTCTAAATTAATGAGATGTAATGTGGAAAAAATAAATAAATTGATATTCTATACCAACCGGATGACTCTCTTGCATGGAAGTATTTTAATTAGAGACACCCTAACTTTACTAAAGATAGTTGTAATGTCTGATTGTGTTTGGAAGTAGATAGTTAAAATCCATTCAAGTCTATGGTTGGTGTAACTCATAGCACATAGCTTGTGGTGTTGATTCAATATAATCTTCCTCCATGGATTTGTATAAAACAATAATTTCAATTACTTTCCACTCTTATTGATGGACCTATAATTATTAGGGATAAGATTAATGTTTACCTTCAACCATTGATAGATTATTTGAATGATTTTTGGGGTGATGGTATGATGAATTACGACCGTAAAATGAATGAAATGTTCAAACTGTAGGATTATTTATTATGGATAATCAATGACTTCCCAACTTATGAAAATTTATTAAGTTGGAGTATGAAAGGGTAATTTTCTTTCTCCTTGCTTCAATAAAATTAAAAAAATTCAATGGATTAAGAATTGTAAAAAATGGGTATACATGGGTCATAAATGTTTTCTTCCCCCTCAACACAAGTTCAGAAAGGAAAGAGTGAAATTTTACAATTCTAGATAATTCCACCCAACACTAAAGATAATGATAAGAGTAGAAATATTATTTCATATTAAAGAAGAAAACAATAACATGGTATATGAATTTTAGGATTTAATGGCTCATCCATTACCTAATATTCATTGTGTGGGTGGAAAATATAGTCACAATTAAAAAAAGAAAAGTATTTTTTTAATATCCCTTACTGGAAAACTAACATGATAAGGAATAATTTGAATGTCATGCACATTAAAAAAATGTTTGTGATAATATATTCTAGAACATTTTAGGTTTTAGTGTAAAATTAAAGGACCTTGTCAATAAATGAAATTATTTAGAATAAATGGGTTTAAGGAAATAATTTCATTTATAGTTAGGTAATGGAAATAGGGAAAATATGCATGATACATAGTATATGATAAGTAAAAAAGATAAAGATACATTTATTTCCATTTTTAAGATGCTCAAGGTGCCTGATGGTTACTCTTAAAATATTTCCAAGTGTGTGAATGTGAAGAGAAGAACATTTCAAGGGTTAAAAAGTCATGAAAATCACATACCACTTCACCAGTTGATTCCAATCACAATTTGTGATTGTTTATTACCCTATTTTGTTTAATTGTTGATTAAGATGAGTATTTTTTAAACAGTTTTTTTAAGAAATCAAAAAAATGATGATTTAAATAAAATTTAGGTCAAATTTTTTCTGAAACCTTTTCATTTATAGAAATTATTTCCGCCCTCATTTTTTGATGTTATTTTTCACTTGATAGTGTAACTAACCGATGAAGCAATGAATATTTGTCCTATGCAATTCAGGTGGATGAATCTTATTGAGTGGTATCTGAATACATTGAAATGATTTTTATGTAACAAAGATCATCCAGAGACATCAATAACCAATGGTTATTTTATGGATGAATGTATTAATTTTCATGCAAAATATCTTATAGATGTTGAAAAAAAATTATATAACCCCTTTTGGATTCATGATGGTCTAGTTAGAGATGGAACTATATTTGATATGGATAACATCGAGTGGGTATAAGCTCATAAATATATCTTGTTCAATACTCCATTAGTTTCACCAATGATGCAGTAAGTATATTATCATTTTTATTGTTTAACTTTTATATGTTCTATTTTAATATATAAATTTGATCATTTAAATATGGTGTTATCATTTTCAGGAAACACATTAATGAGATAACATAAGAGAGGTCTCATACGAGTGATTATAAAATTTAAAAGTCCCATTATGCATCATTTCATGATTGGTTCAAGGATTTTGTATGTATAAATGGATTTTCATTATGATTTAAGTATAATACTAATTTCATTTTGCATAACTTTTTATTGAATTATATGAAATATATAGGTCTATAACCATCAAGATTTAGGTGAAACTATACTAACTGATGAATTTAGCTAACTAGATGAGGTTACATCTATAACATCTCATTGTTATAAATATTTATATGCTAATGGATTTTGGTTTCCCATTAAATATATTTATGACAAATGAGTAACATAAAAAGTGGAATTGTCTATCCATCTGTCAATTCTAGTTATTACTATGGTCAACTAAAAGACATCATTGAAGTTGTATATGTGCACAAGTTGAAATACATATTGTTAAAGTGTAATTGGTTTGATCTAGTTTGTGGAAGTAAAGTCGATCAATATCAGTTTACACTGGTGAACAATAATAATATTTTATATAAAGATGAATGAGTTAGTAATGAACCTTTCATTTTGACATCACAACCTGAATAAGTTTTCTTTGTTACATTGCTATCTAATCCAAATTGGAAAGTTTTTGTGAAAATTTCAAGGTGAGTAGTGTTTTTAATTGAATGAGATGAACCCGATACTTTTTCCTTTGTTGTAAAATGGATATATCAACACATCATAGTTCAATGTGAAGAAGATATTCATCGGGTTAGAGAGACTGTTGAACAATAAATGGTCAATTTTCATGTTTAATGAAAGGTATGATTATTTTCCCACTCTTTGGTTTAAAGCCTTTTTTAACCATTTAACTTTTTATGAACTATTTAACTATTTTTTTGTGTATTTATTTTCTCTATCATTGATATATACATGTATGAAAAATGGAACAAAATAGAGTAAAAATAATTAAAGTAATTAATTTTTAGAAAAATATAAAAACAAAAATTCCTATAATATTTATATAATGAAACATAGAAAACCATAAAATATATGTAAACCATGATAATAAAATAATAACAAAAATATATTAACCACATACCCCAGGACTGAGAGACTACTCCACTTCAAGTAATTTCTTATAATGAAAAGTTTCACTAATCATTAATTTAATTAAATGTAGGAGGTTTGGTTCATCAAATGTTAATTGGAAAGGATTTTTTGAATCCTAATGTTAATATAATAACACATTTTCAATTTTTTATCATTCAATCATCTCACCCTACTACCTAACTTTCCCCAATCAATGATTTATCACCACACAACTAATTTGTAAGATCCTATATTTTTATAGGAATGTATCTCTCTTGGTTTTTCATTAATTTTTCTTTTGGGTGAGTTTTTCATCATTTTTAAACTTTGACGGTCATGTTTCTTTGTGAATACCCTTTATTTGAATAAACACAGTCTTAGGTTATGAGGAAACTTGAGAAAACCGGTGAGGATCCACATGGAGATCCTTTGTTGTGGAAAATGGCTTAAAGTTCAGGGATATATGTTTGTTTGAATTAATGGAGGCCGGGGGTGAATATGTCAAGTGTTATCATGGGTTATTGGTATTTTGAGAGGATTTAAAGGGGTTCGGGTTTTTTATAATGAAAATGGGATGAAAAACCATATGTAGAAAATTTATACACTGTGTAACTGGATTACAAGTCATGTAATGTTCGAGTGTTTTTAATATTCATACGAGGTGATGAGTTTTTCATCATATCTGATTAAAATGAATTACACAATGTGTAACTACATTACACGCCATGAAATTCCATGACCTTTTATTTTAAAGTACGTTGTGTGGTTTAATTTTTATTCTAACTCATGACAGACTTCTTCTCTCAACCTCAGGGCACCTTTTAGGAGACTTTAGAGTTCCAAACTCTCTTCCAAACATCCTGATAATGAAAATTCAATCCCTGGTAAGTGGTTTTGGTCCTATTTTCCCTTCTCTCCCTTGTTTCTCCAAAATTTGTGGTGTAATCTCTAGACTTTGTGCGTTGTTGGTTTTGATCTTGGTCAGTTTTGATCTATGAACCTCTACACCTTCTTCCTCATGAGCATTTTCCATTGGAAGTGTTGATTTCTTCATCAGTTAAGGTAGGGGGTCTAAATATTAACCTTATGGTTTGATAATCACTAATTATATTCAATATTGTGATTTCACCCACGTAATGTGGACCTGAATTAATTAAATAATGAATGGGATTATTCTTTTAAGACCATTGGATTCAATTTGATTTTGACCTGGCTTATGGCTACTATTGGGTGAGTGAACCTTGAATACAATTGAATTGAAAAATGGATCAATGTGTATTTAGCATGACATTAGACCTTAAGTGATTACTTGATATAGAATCCCTAAGTTATGGATTACTTATTATTGGTTTTTTTTTGATCAATTATGATATAAATTAAATGGTGATTGGAAGGAAAATGGTAATTCTCATAATTAACCATTGAGGTTTATGATGTGATATTGTGATATCCATGCTATTAGGAAATATCTTTTGTTCCTTTATAAAATGCTCATATATCAAGCATGGCCCCGGAATATGAAAAATTATATGTTATAATGATGATATTGAGTAGGCTCAGCCAAGTCCCATGCTGTAATGCTTATAATGAGTGGGATCAGCCCAATCTCATGTTGTAATGATTATATTGAGCAGACTCAACTCAGTCCCATGTTGTAATTTTTATAGGGATTTGACCCATATATTATAATGCTTATAGGGATTTGACCCAGATTGTAGTGATTATTCCATGTTTAAGGTTATGGTTAGCATGGTTATGATACATGATCAAATACACTTCTGCATGATGCCGAAGCATGTTATTTTACCATGGTTATATGATTGTGGTTAGCATGGTTGTGATACATGCTCAAAGATATTCCAGTATAGATCCAAAGTAAGTTGTTGTATTTTATTAATTATTGAATTAATTATTACACATGTTTATCACTTTATTGCATACAATTCTTATCAGACTAGTTTTTTAGACATAGTGGTGTTGACCTACTAAGTTATACTCACACACTATTCCGACTTCTGTTTAGTACCCAAGAAGATTATGTGGATCTAGGTTTGGACAAGGGAAAAGGAACTTGGTGTTGATTTTTTTCTTGTTAGATGGGTTGGAGTTTGAAGTTGGGACCAACATGGGGATCAGGACCAGAGACTATTGATACTTATTTGAGTCTGCTATTATTTTTCTTATTTTAATTTTAGCATGACATTTAGTTACATTCTAGCACATCATTACATTATTCCTTTATTATTTATTATATTTATTAATTGTATTTTATTGTTGGTTTTCACTATTTCTATACTTCGACTTCTTTTGTTTATATGGTTTATTTATAATTCTATGACACTTCATACCAGGGGATATAGTCTCCCTACTATACATTTCACACTGTCACTATTAGTTGGAAGCCTCTAGCATACAAGGAGGCACACCTGAGGTCTCATAACCAACCCTTTTTATCCATATGAGAGAGTTCTAGATTAGGGGATGTTAAAAATTGGTATCATAAGAGAATGTTTTCTTTTTCTTTTGCTTTATTATTTAGGAAATGTAGAAAAAATAGTAGGATGTGTTGGGAATTGGTAAAGAGGCTATTCAGGGGAGTTGCTAACCCATTTATTAGGGAAAACATGAGTGCCCAGGGATGGGATTGTTGTTCATGATGTTCTCTTGTTATGGATGGATGTTATTTCACCTTGGGTGATTCACATGTTGTGTTTTATTATTGATTTATGATGTTATTGTTTCTTTATATTTGTACTTGTGGCCTAGTATGGTGTGAGATGTGTATGCATGAATCATAATAGGCACATAGGGAAATATTGACATGTATTTTTCATGATAGGGACATATTTATTCTCATGTGATATATAATTTCTTGTGTAGACTATGATATGAGATATCTATTTTACCTAATAAATGAAATGAATTGACATTTCATGATAAAACACTTGTGATCCATGTTTAGAGAGATTAGGAGTCAGTGGTTCTCTGTTGTATTCACCTGTTGAGGTTGACCTTATTGTTAGCCAATGTTCTAAGGTGTGCATTTGTATTGTAGAGAAAATGACTTCTTATCATCTTTGAATTAAGGATAAGGAGTGTGTAAATTAGAATGATCCTAATGTGGTTGAACCAGATCATCCCATAGTTCCTGAGGATCATATGGATTCAGCTTCACGATAGATTCCTGATGGTCATACGATCCATAGAAAGGGATACTATTCATACCGTGCATTCGATGTATGAGATAACAAGAAATTTTCAGCTACAACATCCTCCTACATTCATTGGGAGGGGGGGGGATGCCCCCAAGTAGATGAGTTTTAGATCAAGTTATTCTAGACAATCTTCAACCATCCTAAGACACTTGTAGATAAGAGGACGAAGCTTATCACATGTATGCTTCATGGAACTTCCAAGTGTTAGTGGGGTTATTATGGAGAAAGATGGGAAATAGGATGAGATATCTTGTAAGTACTTCGAGATGAAGTTCCTGATCCATTTCCATCGTGAGATGTTGAGGGATGAAAGAACTTGAGAGTTTAGGAATTTGACACAGGAGGACATGTTAGTGTTGGACTATGTCAGATGTTTCACCGACCTATAGTGCTTTTTGCTATCGTTGGAATCTAATGATACCTCTAGGGAGATATGTTTTTAGGATGGTATTAACTATGATATATGGTTTTAGGTGAATTTTTTTTTCGTTTGAGAAGTTTTGAGGATGTGATGAACCAGACACTCTTCACGGAAGGGAATCTGAGATAGGCCTCGATTAGTGGACAGACTATTTTAGTAGGGAAAACTAGGAGATCTTATTCATATATAAAGAATAAATTATATGAAAGTTTCCACCAAGGTAGTATTGGGAAGAGATGTTAGGGAATTGGATAGCCATATTAGTACCGTGTTCTGTTATAGTACTATAAGTGTGGAAAGTTTGGCCACAAGTGTCTGTAGTGTCCTTACCCCACATTTGAGTGTTGCATATATGGATGACTGAGATATATTTAGATGTTCTGTGAAAACTTTCCACAACAGACTAGTGGAAGGGTATTCGGACAGACACCTAAGTTGGTAAGGGGCTCAACTAACCCTCAGAAGGCTGGTAGCTGGAGTTCCACTAAATGTTTAGGCCAAGGTAGGGTAAGTTGTACCCCAGTGAAGGAGAAATAGTACCAATCAAGGTAAATATATTAGGGTAGTCATACTAGATCCCATGGCATAGGGACAAGTCATATGCATGTTATACAGACTCCTTCGAATATCATGGATGTATGACCGTCTACTGTTAGAGGTATGATTCTTGTATCATCTACCATAACTTGTATTTTATTTGATACAATAACATTACATTATTTTCTATCTACTCTTTTTGAAAATGGTTTGGTCTTGGTTGTGGAAATCTTGGATGGTTCTTTTACCATTGAGAAACCATTGGGAGTGCGGTCATAGTATATAAAATGTTTCAAGATTTGTTCTCTTAATATTGGTGGTTACTATTTCTTTTGGGAACCATTTGTGTTGGAAATGACAGTCTTCAACTTGATTCTTGGTATGGATTGGTTAGTTATATACCAAGCTCATATAGAATGTTATCAGAGGATAGTTTCCTTTTTTATCTCAATATAGAAGAAGTTATTCTCACCAGGGTCAGTGGGATCCTTAGGCTAGTCACGGATGACCAATTTGGTGAAGATTGTATTTTCTCATGAATTTGATAGTCGATATTTCTTTAGATGATTGTGAAATGTAGAAATATTCTTTTCCTCCAGTGGTAGTGTAACGAACCAAAGTTTCATTAATGGAAAATCCCTCTTGATCTTATTAAATGTCTCTATATATAATTTTTTTTTATAAAATGTCAACTCTATTGGTTTTATGATAAGAATTGTGACCGTTACTTTTATAGCCGTTGAACAGTGATCACATGATTAGTATAAATATAGGGCTTTAACACATCCAATTTTATTTAGACAAAGGAAGCGATGACCTCATCCAGTAGAATTTCCCCATACGAAGCCCATTTATCGGATATCGGAAAAGAGGTGGCATCCTTGGGCTTCGCTCTTGACCAATCCCAAGCTGAGATTCACCATGTCAAGCTTGAACGAGACCGTCTATGGGAGAAGTGGAAGTTGATAGAAATTACCACTCGAGCGATGTTATCCGAGCCACCCCAAGAGTCCGTCACCATCGCACACCTTACCCTCAGGTCTTATGCGGCTGTTTTAAGGGGTTATGTAACTAATCGATAATACTATGTTCATGTGCATTATTTTTTTATATAATAATTAATATAGTTTCTTTTCATTATTGATACATTGTAAATAGTTTTTAAAGTACAAATGGCGTTTTTAGTTATTATTTAAGAAATATATTTTATTAAATTAAGGTATTTTTGAATTAAATAATATTTTAATAAAATATTATTATTATTATTAGATTAATTTTATTATATATAAATGATCATGTAATTGTATGAATGCAATTATAATTTTTATTAAGGTTTGAAAGCAATTTTTGTCAAAACCCGTGAATTTTCGATAAATGTCGGTTTTTATTTTAAAAGTTAAAATTAACATATTTAGAAAATTATTTAGATAAAATAAATGTTATTTTTGGAATCAGGACGTTGAAATTATCCAACGGTGAATTTTTCATAATTTTCTGAGACTGTAAAATTTTTGAGTAAAAATTAAATACCGTTTAAATATATAATGTGTTTTATGACATCATAATGACCCAATAGTGATGTAATAAAATACTATAATCTTTATGTTCGGCCAATATATGTTTTACCATTAAAATAATGTGATTTTGGGTTTTTTTTCTTACTTTTCAAAGCATTAATGGACCCCTCAAGACTTATTAAACACCTTGTCTTTTTAAATTAATTTCCATGGGAGTGTGACTCACCTCCACATAAGCAACCATAATATTTTAAGATGTTCAGACCTTGGCCTTATAAAATATTATTTTCCTCTTCCCTTTTACAAAAACCATGGGCAAAAACCATGGTATGGTTTGTGGTTTGGATTAATTTAATATAAGGTGTCCCAAACCTAAATAATAAAGAATTCCCTCACCTTTCCTATATAAACCCACCCAAGATCCCACTTCCTCCTCACTCAAATCCTTTGGAGTTCATCCAACCTCTAACATACTCTCTCTAGAAACCTCAAAAGGTTCCCCAACCTCCCAATAAGCCTCTCACAAGCCTCTCTCTAGCCTTTGGAAGCACACTTCCAAGTAAGAGTTTTTTCTTCCTTTCTCATTTTTGTCCAATTTTATTTAAGTTGTTTTGACCTTTTAAATTCAATTATGAATATTGGGGGTATGCTTTCACACCTCCCTCATACTTCCCTCTTTATGTTTTAATGATGGGAGACCCTTTCTCTCTCATTAAATTCCTCCCATGTACACCCGTTACTATGCCGAAATTCTGAAAGGAACTTCTCTCTCCTCTTTTACATTCAAGCAATACTTTTGTATCATGAATCTAAATTACATTAAAATTGTTGGGAAATGTATCTATATGACCTCATTACTGTCCATTACATTTAAATATTATGAGGAACCCCTTTCTCTCTCATCAACCATTGTTATGAATTCTTATGTCACACCGTTACGCTGCCGAAATCGCACTGATTTTCTAAGCCAATGTCATTGTGTAGTGAATACCATGCCCATTTCTCCATCAAGGGTATTCACCTTTATGCGCATTTACTTATTTATTGTAAAGTTTCATGTTTTAATTCCACATTAATTTATCATGGAATAAATGATTATGTTTTATGACTCCATGTTTTATGATCTAGGTGGCACACTTATGCATGAAATGAAATGTTTAAGAAGGGTGCGCCCTTATAGCGCTCCAATGAATTGGGTAAAGTATAGTATCATGATACATCATGTGCAATGAGTTTTGAATCATGACAATTCAAGTGCAACGAGGGTTTACTCGTGCTTTATGTGCAATGAGGATTTACTCATGCTCTATGTGCAATGAGCCTTGGCTCATGCAAATTCCATGTTAAGTGTTGTTGCCACATTTCCATGTTATGATTATCATGCTTTATCATGCCTTTATGTTCATGTTTTTCTTATTCGCTATTGATATGCCTATTTTCTAACATGTATTGTACTCCTCATGTTATTCCATGTGTACTCCCTTACTAGGCTTTATATCTCACCCTTTTGTTATGCATGTCCTCAGGTTATCCCATGCAATGCTAAGTATGAAGGAATGTAGTGGTCATGTAAAGGAAGTTTTCAATAAAGATGTTGTATTTCATGTTTTAAGTTTTTATGTAATGATCCTAAGCCCCAAAGACACTAAACCTCTCGATCTTATTTGTTGTATCAAGTGAAGTTTTATGTAATAAATCATGTTTAAGTTGTAATAAAAAGAAGGGTTGTCATAGTTGGTATCAGAGGATAGGTTTGGTTATTTTTGGGATTAGGATTAGATAACCCTATTAAAGCCTTAGATACAAGACTAAGTACAATAAAAATGTCCCTAAGTTTTGGTGAGTATTGAGTAAGTGGGTTATCAAGCAATTACATCCCTGTCTAGATATGAGAAAGTAGAGGCGGCTCTGGCACAGATGTATCCTAGGGGTAAAACCCGAAAACACCGCTTTGAGATAGACTCGAACGAGAACTGGTGCAAAACAACGGGCCTTGCTGCACTCTTGGTTAAGACACTCCCGAGGGATATTCTTTGTTAAATTCACAAGCTTAGTATGAACCCTTATTAAGGGAATTAAAAAAATGCCCCTAAGAATATATGTTAGAAAGTAGATCATGAAAAGCCTAGATTGAAGCCTATTGACTCATGAGTTAAGGAAATGAAAATTTATTCATAAGTCATCAACTTTTGTCTTTGGATTACCCTTTATGTGTTTACCCTAACTTTCCTTTTATTCCAGCCAATGGTCGTTAATAGGAGGACTCGGGCTAACAACTGTTGTGAAGATCAGTGTGATGACTGTACTAACGAGATGCCCAATCCAATTGGAGCGGGAATCACGAACTTTTTCACGCTTCTCTCTCATCTAACTCAAGTTTTGAATAGAAACACGGGTCAAGAAGAACGTTCAAAACCCCCCTAAGAAAGAACAAGTCGCTATCGAGAGCTTCATGAGACAAAGGCCTCCTACTTTTAGTGGATCATCCGATCCCACGATTGCTGAACAATGGATCAACTCCATTGAAAAGATCTTCTCTATCCTTCAATGTTCTGAACAAGAGAAGGTTATCCTGGAATCTTATTGTATGGAGGGTGAAGTTGATCAATGGTGGACGTTGATAAAAAATACAAAGCCCGAGGAGGAGATCGAGGCATTGGAATGGAAGGATTTCCGGAAGATGTTTTTTGATAAATATTTTCCGCACACCCTTAGGATTAAGATGGAAAGAGACTTCCTTTACCTCAAGAAAAAAGATGAAGAATCTATTGGAGTGTACGAGGAAAAATTCACAAGGCTTTCACGATATGCTTCCAGATTTGTCGTTACCCCCGAATGCAAGGTTGACCGCTTCTTTGGTGGGCTGAAGCCTAGCCTTCGGAAAGCATTAGTGATCCATGACTTCGACAACTATGAGGAAATTGTCCGATGTGCCCTCAAGGTCGAAATGGAGATCGAAGAATCACAAGGGTATCATGGGGATAAGAAGCGTAAGGTGGACTTCAATGCTGGTGGGATGATGGATAAATCCAACGGTGCTAAGAAGATCCAGCACCCCACTTGCCAAAAGTACGGAAAGAAGCACCCTGGAAATTACCTTAAGGGGACGAGGAAATGCTTCAGGTGTGGAAGAGAAGGGCACCTAGCTGTTAAGTGTCGGCAATAAAGACCTGTGATTGTGAAAGAGGATAGTAATGCTCCGTTCGAACCTCAACGCATTGTTCAATGCTACAAATGCAAAGAATCGGGTCATTTTTCAAATCAGTGCCCTAATCCAAGGGTTTTCAGAGACAACCAACAACCTCCAAGGCAACAAGGAAGAGCTTTTTCCATCACTTCTGCCGAAGTGAACCCCGACAATGAAGTGGTGATAGGTATGCCAGTTATTCATTCAAGAATAGCGAATGTACTTTTTAATTCAGGTTTTATGCATTCTTTTATATATCGAAATTTTAGTATAACAATCCCAGCACCACCAAAAATCATGGAAGTGAAGATGTCGGTGAGTACGAAAAATGGGGCAATCATTGCATCCCAAGAATATAATTCCTCCCCTATTATAATCTGTGGATTGAATTTCCCGACGAACCTCATCATACTCCCTCTGGTGGAATTTGATGCAATTCTTGGGATGGATTGACTTTCCTTATATAGAGCCAACATAAATTTTTGGGAGAGGGAAATCACACTCCATATGGAGAATCGACCCCTGATTCTTTACAAGTGTAAGGAGGAAGATGAATCTCCTTTAGATCCATCATCTCAAGCGTGGATATTACTGCCTTATGAGCATGCATATCTGGCTCAGATGATTGAGTCCAAGGAAGAAACCATCCTTGAAGAAATACCTATTGTGAGGGAATTTGCTGAAGTGTTTCCCGAGGAACTGCCTGGTCTTCCTCCTAGAAGAGATGTTGAATTCTCAATTGAACTTATACCCGGGGCTTTACCAATATCCAAGAATCCATATAGAATGGCTGTTGTAGAGCTTGAAGAGCTTAAGAAACAACTACAGGAGAATCTGTATAAAGGGTTTATACGCCCAAGTGCTTCACCATGGGGTGCACCAGTTCTCTTCGTCAAGAAGAAGGATGGGTCAATGTGGATTTTCATCGATTATCGTGAACTTAAAAAAATCAAGATAAAGAACAAGTATCCTCTCCCACGAATTTATGACTTGTTTGATCAGCTACATGGAGCACAATACTTCTCCAAGGTAGATTTGCGGTCGAGATATTATCAAGTAAGGGTGAAGAAGGAAGATGTCCCCAAGACTGCTTTTCGTACAAGATACGGGCACTATGAATTCATAGTAATGCCTTTCAGACTCATCAATGCTCCAACAATCTTTATGGACTTGATGAATAGAGTCTTTAGAGATTACCTCGACAAATTTTTGGTAGTCTTTATAGATGATATTCTAATATACTCTAAAACCAAGGAGGATTATGAGAAGCATTTAAGAACTGTACTAGAGACTTTGCGCAAGGAGAATCTCTATGAAAAGTACAACAAGTGTGAGTTCTGGTTGAAGAAGGTCTCATTCTTGGGCCATATCATCACAAGCAATGGGATATCTGTGGATCCCTCCAAAACAAATTCAATTGAGGGATGGCTGAGGCCAACATCGGTAACATATATTCGTAGCTTCTTGGGGTTAGCTGGATATTATCGATGATTTGTGAGAAATTTATCACGATTGTCCAACCCTCTTACCAAGATAACTCAAAAGGGAGTAAAGTTTTCTTGGAGTGATGAATGTGAAGAAAGCTTCAAGGAGTTGAAAAGGAGGCTTATCACTGCGCCCGTGCTCACTTTAACCACAAGTGAGGAAATTTTTGTGGTATTCAGTGATGCTTCAAAGAAGGGCTTAGGATGTGTGCTGATGCAGAATGATAAAGTGATATCCTATGCCTCAAGGCAGTTGAAAATCCATGAGCGAAACTATCCAATGCATGATTTGGAGTTGATGGCGGTGATCTTTGCCTTGAAAATCTGGCGGCATTATCTCCATGGAGAGAAATTTGAGATATAAATTGACCACAAGAGTATTAAATATATATTCACACAGAAATAGATTAATATGCGCCAGAGAAGATGGATAGATATCATCAAGGATTATGACTATTCAATACATTACCACCCTGGGAAAGCGAACAAGGTGGCAGATTCCCTAAGTAGAAAGGATCCAGCGATTCTATCAATGATGAGAATTGAGAAGGATCCAATCTTCTTAGACTTGATGAAGATGGACATGGGAATCATAGAGAAGGGAAAATCATCAATCCTTTCACAAATGATTGCTCAACCATCTCTTTTGGAAAGGTTAAAAGATGTTCAAAAGGATGATGTGAGAATTCAAGAAAAAGTGGGAGCAATAGAAAAAGGGAAATCCTCAGAGTTTAATGTTAATGAAGAAGTAATTGTGCGGTTTGGGAAAAGACTATGTGTTCCATCAAGTTCGGAACTGAAGAAGGAACTTTTGGATGATGCACATAGTTCAAATTTCTCTATTCACCTAGGGAAAACAAAGATGTATCGAGATCTTTGAGAAAAATTTTGGTGGGATAATATGAAGAAGGAGATTGCTGAATATACATCAAAGTGCCTGGTGTGTCAGCAAGTGAAGGCAGAGAGGCAGATGTCTAAGGGGATGATGCAACCATTGCCCATACCAGAATGGAAATGGGAAAAAATCACCATGGACTTTGTCACTGGACTTCCAAGGACATCCAAAGGCAACAATGCAATATGGCTTGTTGTGGATCGTCTTACAAAGACTGCACACTTCATTGCTATTCGGGAGGATTTCTCATTAGATCAACTGGCACAAATATATATCAGGGAAGTGGTAAGGTTGCATGAAGTACCACTATCTATTGTGCCTGACCGAGATCCAAGATTCACCTCTAAGTTTTGGAAGAGTCTTAAACATGCTCTGAATACTGAACTGAACTTCAGTACGACCTATCATCCTCAAACTGATGGCCAATCCGAGCAGACTATCCAAACACTTGAGGATATGTTGAGAGCGTGCTCAATGGACTTTAAAGGAGGATGAGATCAACATCTTCCTCTGGTTTAGTTCTCTTATAATAACAGTTTCCACTTGAGCATCCAAATGGCACCATATGAAGTCCTGTATGGGAAAAGGTACAGAACACCAGCATGTTGGGATGAGGTCGGAAATGGTGGAGAAGGTGAAAACCATTCAGCAGCATATCAAGGCAGCCCAGAGTCGACAGAAGAGTTATGAAGATAATCATCGACGAGACCTTGAGTTTAAAGTTGGAGACATGGTTTCTCTATGCATATCTCCATGGAAGAAGGTCATGAGGTTTGAAAAGAAAGGGAAGTTAAGTCCAAGGTACATCGGCCCCTTCGAGATTCTTGATCGTGTCAGGGCTGTGTCCTATCGACTAGCACTTCCGCCTACTATGGCCAAAGTACATGATGTCTTTCATGTATCCCTCTTAAGGAAGTACATACCATACTCTTCACATGTACTCTCTTCTGAGGTGGTACAATTGGAAGACGATCTTTCTTATGAGGAGCAACCAGTGAAGATCTTATATCGTAGAGAAAAAGTTCAACGAAATAAGACAATTCCCCTCGTCAAGGTGTTGTGGAGAAACCATAAGTTTGAATAAGCAACTTGGGAATCGGAGGAAGTGATGAAGCTGAGTTATGCACATTTTTTTTAGTGTGGGAAAAGGAAAATTTTGAGGGTGAAATTTCTTAAGGGGGTAATATTGTAACGAACAAAAGTTTCATTAATGGAAAATCCATCTTGATCTTATTAAATGTCTCTTTATATAAAATGTTTTTATAGAATGTCAACTCCATTGGTTTTATGATAAGAATTGTGACCATTACTTTTATAGCTGTTGAACAGTGATCACATGATTAGTATAAATATATGGCTTTAACACATCCAATTTTACTTAGACAAAGGAAGCGATGACCTCATCCAGTAGAGTTTCCCCATACAAAGACCATTTATTAGAGCTTGGAAAAGAGGTGGCGTCCTTGGGCTTCACTCTTGACCAAGCCCAAGCTGAGCTTCACCATGTCAAGCTCGAACGGGACCATCTACGGGAGAAGTGGAAGTTGATAGAAATTACCACTCGAGCGATGTTATCCGAGCCACCCCAAGAGTTTGTCACCATCGCACACCTTACCCTCAGGTCTTATGCAGCTGTTTTAAGGGGTTATGTAACTAATCGATAGTACTACGTTCATGTGCATTATTTTTGTATATAATAATTAATATAATTTCTTGTCATTATTGATACATTGTAAATAGTTTTTAAAGTACAAATGGTGTTTTTAGTTATTATTTAAGAAATATATTTTATTAAATTAAGGGATTTTTGAATTAAGTAATATTTTAATAAAATATTATTATTATTATTAGATTAATTTTATTATATATAAATGATCATGTAATTGTATGAATGCAATTATAATTTTTATTAAGGTTTGAAAGCCATTTTTGTCAAAACCCGTGAATTTTCGATAAATGTCGGTTTTTATTTTAAAAGTTAAAATTAACATATTTATAAAATTATTTAGATAAAATAAATGTTATTTTTGGAATCATGACGTCAAAATTATCCAACGGTGAATTTTTCATAATTTTATGAGACAGTCAAATTTTTGAGTAAAAATTAAATACCGTTTAAATATATAATGTGTTTTATGACATCATAATGACCCAATAGTGATGTAATAAAATACTATAATCTTTATTTTAGGCAAATATATGTTTTAACATTAAAATAATGTGATTTTGGGTTTTTTTTTCTTACTTTTAAAAGCATTAATGGACCCCTCAAGACTTATTAAACACCTTGTCTTTTTAAATTAATTTCCATGGGAGTGTGACTCACCTCCACATAAGCAAACCTAATATTTTAATAAGTTCGGACCTTGGCCTTATAAAATATTATTTTCTTCTTCCCTTTTCCAAAAACCATGGGCAAAAACCATGGGATGGTTTGTGGTTTGGATTAATTTAATATAAGGGGTCCCAAACCTAAATAATAAAGAATTCCCTCACCTTTCCTATATAAACCCACCCAAGCTCCCACTTCCTCCTCACTCAAAGCCTTTGGAGTTCATAAAACCTCTGCACTACTCTCTCTATAATCCTCCCAAGTTTCTCCAAGCTCCCAAGAAGCCTCTCACAAGCCTCTCTCTAGCCTTTGGAAGCACACTTCCAAGTAAGGGTTTTTTCTTCCTTTCTCATTTTTGTCCAACTTTCTTTAAGTTGTTTTGCCATTTTAAATTCAATTATGAATATTGGGGTATGGTTTCTCACCTCTCTCATACTTCCCTACATATTTTTTAATGATGGGAGACCCTTTCTCTCTCATTAAATGCCTCCCATGTACACCCGTTACTATGCCGAAATTCCGAAAGGAACTTCTCTCTCCTCTTTTACATTCAAGCAATACTTTTGTATCATGAATCTAAATTCCATTAAAATTTTTGGGACATGTATATATATGACCTCCTTACTTTCCATTACATGTAAATATGACGAGGAACCCCTTTATCTCTCATCAACCATTTTTATGAATTCTTATGTCATGCCATTACGCTGCCGAAATCGCACCGATTTTCTAAGCCAATGTCATTGTGTAGTGAATACCATGCCCATTTCTCCATCAAGGGTATTCACATTTATGCACATTTACTTATTGATTTTAAAGTTTCATGTTTTAATTCCACATTAATTTATCGTGGAATAAATGATTATGTTTTATGACTCCATGTTTTATAATCCACGTGGCACACTTATGCATGAAATGAAATGTTTAAGAAGGGTGCACCCTTATAGCGTTCCAATGCATTGGGTAAAGTATAGTATCATGATACGTCATGTTCAATGAGTGTTGACTCATGCTAATTCAAGTGAAACGAGGTTTTATTCGTTCTTTATGTGCAATTAGGATTTACTCATGCTCCATGTGCAATGAGCCTTGGCTCATGCTAATTCCATGTTAAGTGTTGTTGCCACATTTCCATGTTATGATTATCATGATTTATCATGCCTTTATGTTCATGTTTTTCTTATTATCTATTGATATTCTTATTGTATAATATGTATTGTACTCCTCATGTTATTCCATGTGTACTCCCTTACTGGGCTTTATATCTCACCCTTTTCTTATGCATGTCCTCAGGTTATCCCATGCAATAATAAGTACGAAGGAATTTAGTGGTCATGTAAAGGAAGTTTTCAATAAAGATGTTGTATTTCATGTTTTAAGTTTTTATGTAATGATCCTAATCCCCAAATACACTAAACCTCTCAATATTCTTTGTTGTATCAAGTGAAGTTTTATGTAATAAATCATGTTTAAGTTGTAATAAAAATAAGGGTTGTCATAGGTAGAGTGTTTTCAGGTTATTTTCATAATGAGTTATATGTATTATTGCCTGATCCATGGATTGAGTTGGTTCCAGGAGAAGAGACAGTTTCTATCCCTCCTTAAAAAATGGTACCATAAAATATTTGAGAGTTGAAAGTTTAGTTGGAAGATCTAGAATCTAAAGGCTTCACATGGCCTAGTACATCTCATTGGGGTTCTCCAGTTCTCTTAACCAAGAAGGCTGATGGGTCTTTGTGCTTATGTGTGGATTATCGAAGGTTGAACTAGATTATGGTCAAGAACCAGTATCCTCTTCCACACATTGATGATCTTTTCAATCAATTAAGAGGTGATAAGATATTCTCCAAGATCGATTTGGGATTAGGTTACCACCAGTTATGGGTGAGACCAATAGATATACCTAAGACTACTTTTATAAGAAGGTATTTATTTTATGAGTTTTTAGTGATGGCATTCGGGTTAACTGATGAACCTTTGGTATTCATAGCCTTTATGAATAGGATTATTCATCATTTTCAAGATTAGTTTGTGCTATTTTTTTTTGAAAATATATTAGTGTACTCCCAATTAGAAGAAGATCATTTCCAACACCTTGAAATCATCCTGAGTACATTGAGAGAGCATTAAATTTATGCCAAGCTAACCAAATATAGTTTCTAGATTAATAAAGTTCACTTTTTGGGACATTTCACCTCAGAGGAAGGAGTGTTATTGGACCTTGAGAAAGTTATAACTATGGTATATTAGAAAAAACCTAATAATGTCTTTGAGATTATAATATTTATAGGTTTATAAGGTTATTATTGGGTCTTTATCAAAGATTTATCCCATTTGGCAGCACTAATTTCTGGGCTGACCAAGAAAGGGGCGAAGTTTGTTTAGTCTGATACTTGTGAGAGTTTTTTTAGGAGATAATAATTAGAATAACCTCAACACCTATCCTCACTTTACCTATGCTAGGTAAATCATATACCATGTACTATCAAACATCTAGAGTTGGACTCGAAGCGGTTCTGATATAGGAGGATTGAGTGGTTTCTTATGGATCTAGTCATCTGAGACCACATGAGAGGAATTACCCTACCTATGATCTAGAGTTATTATTAGTGGTACATGACCTGATATGTTGAAGATAATATCTCATGTGTATGAGGTTTGTGGCTTACATGGACCACAAGATCCTTAGGTACATATTTTCTCAGCGAGACCTGAACCTTCGACAAAGGAGGTGGGTCGAGTATATATAGTATTTCGACTTCAAGTTTTATTATACATTGGGAAAGGGAAAATTTTTTACTGATGAATTGAGATGAAATAAATAGATAGAGGCAGTGTGAGATTCTTGTGATGAGTGGTGGATAATGTTCCTCTTTACAGAAATGCATTTGGATGTTTGAGAATATCAGGGTTGAGTAGATCTAATTTCAACATCTATTATACCCGTTCTCTTGGATCAGATCAATATTTAATAGTTATCTAATTTGGAGGCCTTAGTTCTAAGAGAAAAATTATATAGTTTGAGACAAAATTAGGATGGTCTCTTGGAACTAGTGATTCTTTTATTTTCCTTGGCTGAGTATGGGTTTCTAAGGGCTCACATGAGGAGATAATAATGAAGTTTTATGGTTCTAGATGGTAGGTGTATCTTGGTTTGACAAAGATATATCTTGATATCTATAAACAATACTGGTGGTTAGGAATGAAGAAGGATGTGATAGGATTCATGGGTAGATGCTTCACTTATCAGCAGGTGAAAGCCAATCATCATAGGACATGTGGGATATTGCATCCTTTTACCATTTCTAAGTGGAAATGGGATGATTTAACTATGGATTTTGTGATAGTATTACCCAGAACAACCATAAGAATGATGATGAATGGGTGATTTTGGATCGAATGATGAAGGTAAACCACTTCCTACCTATGAGGGAGACCTTCACAGTTGATGATCTAGGTAGTATTTACGTGTGAAACGTGGTTCAGTTGAATGAAGTTCTGAGGAGTATCATTTCAAATAGAGATCCTCATTTCACATAGTATTTTTGGAAGCGTATTCAGAAGGCCCTAATATCACACATTCTTTTTCGAATAGCTTATCATCCTCATACTTATGTTCAATCTGAATGAACTATTTAGATTTTGGAGGATATTTCTTGAGCCTGTGTTTTTGATTTTGGTGGTTCATGGGAGAAACATATAGCACTCGTGGAGTTTTCATATGATAATAACGTCTAGGAATAGATCCAAATGGAACCTTTTGAGGATTTATATGGAATTCCATGCCATCATCCTCTTTGTTGGATGGAGGTAGGTGAGTCAGCACTTGGTGGGCCTAGTCTTGTGTAGGAGACATCTAAGAAGGTTCAGTTGATCACACAGTGGTTTGTGACCACATAGAGTAGGCATAAATCATATTCTGACCATCAAAGATGACCTATGGAATTCAAGGTTATTCATAATGTTTTCCTTCAGTTATCTCCAAGATTGGGGCAATGTTAAATTAGGAAATAGGGAAATCTATCACCTAGGTTTGTTGGTCCATTTGAGATAGTGGTAAGGGTCGGTCTCATGGTATACTGTTTATCCCTTCCACAATGCTACAATTCCATGAATGACACGTTTTACATGTCGCAGATTTGGATATATCATCTAGACCCTTCCCATGTGATAGATGTAGCAAACATCAATCTTTGTGCTGATGCGTCCTTTAAGGATCATCTGATATGGAATGTGTATTTTAGTGAGAAACATCTTCAGGGTAGGAATATACCGTTGCTTCAAGTGTAGTGGAATAATGGGTAAGTTTAAGTAGAGAAATGGGAGAGGGAGTCTGATATGTGAGCATAATGGCCTTAATTGTTCACTGAGAACCCATAGTGATGCTTGGAGAAGCTCAAGGATGAGTTTTTATATAGTGGGGAGGTTGTAAGATCTCACCTTTTCCATGGTACATCACTCTCTGATTTTTTTTTGTTAATTTTAATTTCAAATGAGTTTTACCTCGTATTTAAACCTTGGTGACTGTGTTTCATCATGAATACATTTCATTTTAATAAACATGGTCTTAGGATGTAAGGAAACTTGAGAAAACCAGAGAGGATACACATGGAGATCCTTTATTGGGGAAAATGACATAAAGTTTAGGGATATATGTTTTTTTGAATTAATGGAGTATGGGTGTGAATGGGTTAAGTGTTATCACAGGTTCTTGGTAATTTGAGAAGCTTAAAGGAGGTTTAGGTTGTTTATATGGAAAATGGGGTGAAAAACCATCTTCAAAACATTTACATACCATGAAACTGAATTACAAATCATGTAATGTTTGAGTGTTTTTATTATTTAGCTGAGGGAACTAGTTTTTGTGTGTATCCCATTAAAAAAAATTACATGATTTTTAACTACATTACACGTCGTGTAATTCCCAGACTTTTTTTTTAAAGTATTATGTGTGGTTGTTTTTTTATTCTAACTTACTACAACCTTCTCCTCTTGACCCTAGGGAACCTTCCAGGAAACTTTGGAGTTCCAAACTCCCTTTTAGACATCCTGATAATACATTCAATCCATGGTAAGTGGTTTTGGACATGTTTTCTCTTATATCTCTAGTTTCTACAAATGTTACGATGTAATCTATTGACCGTGTGCATTATTGGTTTTGGTATTGGTTACTTTTGATCTTGGAACCTCTTTTCGATCATCCACACCTTATTTCTTGTGAGTTTTTTCCATTGAAAGTGTTGTGTTCTTCACCATTTAAGGTAGGGGGTCTGAATCTTAACCCTATGGTTTGATAATATCCAATTATATGAAATATTGTGATTGTGACAATGTAACGTGCACCTAAATTAATTAAATAATGAATGGGATTATTCCTTGGAGCCTATTGGTTTCAATTTGGTTTTGAACTGGGTTATGGATACCATTTGGTGAGCACACCTTGAATATAATTGAATTGGAAAATGGATTAAAGTGTGTTTAGTATGACATAATACCTTAGGTGATTTATTTATATAGAATCCCTAAGTTATGGATTACTGCTTATTGGTTTGACTATTGATCGATTGTGATATAAATGAAATGGTAATTTAAATACAAATAGTAATTCACATAATTAACCATTGAGTCTTATGATGTGATATTGTGATATCTATGCTATTGGGTTTTATATTGTGTTCCTTTCTAAAATTATTATATATCGGGCATTGCCCTAGAACATGCACCCTTATATTCTATAATTTTGATATTGAGCGGGCTTGGACTAGTCCCATGCTGTAACGATTATATTGAGCGGGCTTGGCCTAGTCTCATGCTATAATGTTTATATTGAGAGGTATCAGCCTAGTCCCATGATGTAATGCTTATAGGGCTTAAACCAAATGCTATAATTCTTATAAGTATTTGACCCATATTGTTGTGATTATTCCATGTTTATGGTTATGGTTGGAATGGTTGTGAGAAATTCTCAGAGGCATTATATCATAATGTCAAAGCAGGTTATTTTACCATGGTTATATGGTTGTGGTTGGCATGGTTGTGAGATATGCTCAGAGATATTCTAGCATGGAGCCGAAGCAGGTTGTTTTTTTATTTTATTAATTAATACAAATATTTATTGCTTTATTTCATACACTTATTATCAGACTGGTTTTCTTAGATAATTTGGTGTTGACCTAATGAGTTATACTCACACCATATTCAGGATTCCATTTGGTACCTGAGAAGATTACGTGGATGAAGGTTTGGTCAAGGGAAACCGACCTTATTGTGGATTGTTTTCTTGCTGGATGGGTTAGAGTACGGAGGTATGACTGACATGGAGATTAGGAATGGGGACTATTTATTATTATTTGAGTATGATAGTTTTTTTGTTTTACTTCTATAATTACATTTAGTTACATTCCATCATGTCATTATTCATTTATTACTTTTTGGATTGTTTAGTTGATTTTTTTTTGGTTTCGCTATGTATATAGTCTGATTGATTTTGTTTATATGAATTATTTATACTACCATGAAACTTCATACCTAGGGGTATAGTCTTTTAATTATAAATTTCACACCACTACTACTAGTTGATAGCCTCTGGCATATAAGGAGGCATTCTTGGGGTCTCATAACCAACCCTTTTTTCCATGTGAGAGAGTGCCAGATCGGGGGATGTTACAAATCAGATAGATTCATTTTTCTATTAGAAATCAAAGTTTAGTATTCCCCATCATTAATATTTCCTTTAATAATAAGGAACACTTTCAACATACATATATTTATTTTTATCAATCCATTTATTATGCATAAAAATTATTCATGTAATGAGAATATTAAAATCTAGAACTAAACTAACCCAAATAGAAAACATCCCTTGAGGTCAATTGTGCTAAATGAAACATGATTCTTTAGTTGAATCAAAAATATATTTTTATATTTTCAATTTATTATTTTATTTATACTTTCTTCAATTTAATATCTCGAGGATGTTTTATATCTCACAACACTTTCATCATGATTTATAATATGTTTCCATTTACCTATTTTTCTCATTAATTTACTTCATATTCATCATATTAATTATTCCATCAATAAGAATTAATTCCTTATAATATTTTTTATATTAGAGGATAAATTGTCTTAGAGAGACCATGTCCCATTAAACATAAAGGGTCTTATTAGCATGACATGATAGACTAGGATTAGGCCACCGATAGCCATTATCAGTGATACAACCCATTTTCATCTGAAACATGTATATTGTGTAATTTTGGTATGGTCTCATAATAAAATTTTAGCATTAAGTATTATGAATGAATATTATAGGTTGAGGATTATGATACATATAATATATTTGAAACACCTTTTAGTTTATCACATCTTGTGTTTTAAATGAATAATATTATCATTGTGTGTGTAGTTTTTAAGATTCATGATACAATATATTAGTTTTTTTAATTTTGTGGTAAAACACTAAAAGTACCATATTTTATTTTTGGAATTTATGTATAGTCTATGGATAGTGAAAACTGATAATAAAATTTTTAGTACACTGTGGAAGAGATCGTAGTGTTTTATTAATCTCTATTTTGTTATGATTCATTATTTTCTCAGAGTATTCATATTTTATTTTACTGTAATTAATACTAATTTATTTTAATTGTGTAATATATTTTACAATTAAATTTTAAATATAATAATTATATGTTAAGTGGTTTCAAATTGTTTTATTCATGAATAAGGATATAATTAATTTTTGAATACACACATAACTTAAAATGAAGGAAACAATAATATTTCTATATTTGTATACTATAAAAAAATATTATAGGATATGGTGAGAAATTAAGAAACCCCCACATGATGAGAATATCATGGAGATTTATTTGAATCTATTAGTCATTAGATAGTTTTATTATAAATATAGGTCAAGGAAAAGTAGTGTAACATATGAGAGTTACATAATTAATTTGCTTCTAAATTTCTTAAAAGTTTCAATTCTTGTGAGAACTACATGTGTGATGTATTGAATTATTTTAAAATGAATAAATTTATTAAGAAGGTGAGATATAATGTTTAGCTAGAATAAAATAATTCCTTTGTGGTATTTCTATGAGATTTGTGTCTTTCTTTCATGTTTTCTTTCTATCTTCTCCAATTTTAAATTTAAATTTCTAATTTCGAATATGAAATAGAGATTTTCCCTTAAGAATGATGTTCCATAAATAGTTTATTTTAATTTATACTTTTTAATGGTACTAGATGCCCATATTTTTATATCACATCATCAATACAACTTTCCAAATTCATTCCTCCTTTTTCCTTTACTTCATGAATAGTTATCTTCCTTAACTTCTCTTCCCATAGAAGGTTGTTTCATTTCTTAAATTTTAGTTTATATTCTTTCTCATTCATTAACTCATTGTTTAAAATTTTTGGACCTTATTCCTCCGTATCACTACTATAACATATATTAATTTTCATAACACACTACGTTGGATTAAATTTACCTCTATTCTTAATTTATCCCTCACACTATTTTATCTAGTCATCTTCTCTACTTGGATTTCAAAGTCTGGGGTACATGCATGGGTATTTTGATAAAATTGGTTAATCCGTTTATCTATTAAAGAAAATTTCCCTTAAGTACATTGGATTTGGATTTGATTTGTTTGAATTAAGACTTATATTTTTTCTTTAATACATGATAATTTAGATTGAATTTTATAAAAAATGCTCCAAAATCATTACAATTGTTTTTTCTATAGGGAGAATAGATGTTTTCTACATAGGAATCCAATTTTATAATACAATTTGATATCATTATTGACATTTATCTTTGGATGTTTCTCACAACTCCCAATGTATTTATTCTATTTTAATTAATAATATGAATGTGATTCTATAATCTCAAGGATTATGTAATTATTTGAACTATAATCAAAGATACCATATTATCAAAACCACTGTTTATTCCATTGTTTCATTAAAATATTTCTTTGGAACTATTTTTATCCCCTACAATCCCTACATATAGTGCTCATTTTTTCTTGATTTATTTATGTAATTTTAAACTAGGAAACTCCTATAAGTGTATAAGGTATTAGTATAATGATAATAGGTAAAGACCATACCATCTCTATGAGGATAAGATATTGATTAGATCATTGATTTACTTATGTACAAAGAATGAAAACTAAGAATGAATAGTGCTATAGAATTTTTATGCCTCTATTTATGGTATATGAAATCATTTTTTATTTTCATGCATGTAGATGCCTCTTATCTAGTATATAATAGTGATGATATTTAATTATTGGTAGTGGAATGAAACATTCAACACCTTTTATTTCCTGGGGTTGAGAAACTCATCATTTATGAATTTATCATTCTTGATGAATCAAATGAATGGGTATTGGATATTTATCCTTGATATGGGATTTCAAGGTTATGAAATAATGAAATAGAATATATTATCCTAGACATGTGTTTTGATCCAGCCACTCCTTTATATTTTATGAAATAAATGTGAAATAAATAAAAATTTCATGATTCTTTTATAGCTCACAATATATATAACAATAATAGAAAATGAAACCTTTCCTTACTAATTATTTCTATGACTCCAAACTTTTAAGGGGAAGAGGAACCAGATACACATCATTCTATAGAGACATCTGCATCTACGGGTCGAGGCATATATGAATTTAAATGTGTTTTTATTTTTTTAATTAAGCGTTAAACACACACACACACACAGATATATATACATCTATCTAATTATGTATGAATTTTTTTTCAATAGGACCAGACTCAACTGATTCTTCTTCTCATAGGACAGGACTTGGTCATGGTATTTCATCATGGAATTCTAATGTGACCCTTGACGTATCATTTGACAAGACATACCATCCTATGGGAGTGGGTGCCCCTATATTTATTCACCAGTTGGGTCATATCACATACAAACCATTCATATTTTCATTGACTACACATGAATGAGCTTCATTCCCCCAAGATACAATAGATTGGCCATGAAGGGAGGTTTAGGTAATAAGATCATTTTATTTTCTTTACTATGTTTTAAAAATACTTACATTTGTGATTTTTAGATAAAATAATTTGTGAGTGTACCCCAATTATTTTCAGCTGGTGTGTATTGAAAAATTTCATAAAATGTTAAAATACCATAAAGGGAGATTCAAGAGGGTGCATAATTAGAGGATCAAGGTGCACCAACTAATAAAATGTCGGTGTAGATGATGACTCATGATCGAAATGATCTGAAGGTTGTAGCTCTTATAGAAAGTTATTATACTAATTATAAATACTTATGTACATACACACACACTGATATATATATATATATATATATATATATATATATTTATATTACACAAGATCAAATTGGGGTTGATTTAGCACAACTTCCTGAGGACCATCGACAACTAGCCATGCAAAGGGACAAGATATTTCATCATATTCTTGGTTGTGATGGACATGGATACATATTGACATATGGAACATGGATCCCTAATTGTGTACTTTCACATGATGATGATATGAATCCTATCATTGATGGGATGAAACAATAGGTGATAGATTTTGAGATATGGATGTGTGCTTTCGAGGTGGTAAATGCACAACTGTTAGCTGAGGTTAGAGCATTGCAGAAGTATATACACCGGGGTGATGGTTCAGGGGATCATATGATGCATGTTTATACTAAATTTATTTACTTATTTATTATTAAATTAATTATTATTATCTTCATATATAATTTATTTTTTTAGGCCCCTTCCGCACTGAACGTAGGTAAAATAAATGGTCCAACATGACACATTAGGGTTATCACGTGTGTTTTGTTTTATATTTCTAGTTTCTTGTTCAAATTGACTATCTCGTTTTCTTAGAAAAGTAAAAAAATCACATTTAATATTTCATTAAAATCAAATTTGAACAAGTAGGGATTAAAAACCAACCAAATATATTTATACTGATGAGAAAACTTAGTAAAATAATCACTAAGTGATTTTTTATCTTTAAATTTCAACCGCGAATCACATGTAGAGCATCCAAAAGTTAGAAGTTAGAGAACTTACATTACATAGTGAAATCATATCCACAATCAAGAGAATATTCCTACAAAAACCTTGTGTTTAACTTCCTCTATATAAGTTTTATAAAGATCAGACATGCCCCGTTTAGTGGAATCACCAAAATCCAACCCAACAGTCCAAGTTATAGAGAAATAATTATGTTTGTTCCGCCTCCTAGGTGGTGCATTTACTAGGTGGTGCAGAAATAGTTTGAAAAAGATTTTCACCCATCACTTTTTATATAGATATGATTTCTTGTCGAATTCAGCATTCCATTTGTTTCGACACGTTCGACATTATTATCCTTTAAAGAAGGCCGAATTAACCCTGTGGGAAATGTTGGTCCCCGTGGGCAATTGCGTGGGGGTCAAGAACTCATGAAATCGGTCCTTATCATATATAAATTCCTCGGATGGTCTTAAATGGGTTTATTCATGGATCCAAGAATGACCAATGACCTTAGTATCCATGATTCATAGTCCTTCTTTCCAAAGGCAGGCACTCGTTGGCTGACGATTTGGCCAACGACACTTAAGGACTCCATTGGTCAAGAGGATGAGATGTCAGGCTCACCGCACCCTTCTGGGGGAGGATTTTTTCTTGTTTCGGGACTCTCTTATAGATTTAATTCGTGTTCATATGTTTGTGAATCCTTGGTTCATTCCTGAAGAGTGTTTCCACAGGCTATCCTTAGTTTGCAAGATTGTCCTGAGCATGTATATGTTTGATGCCATAGAGGTGATGCTGAATTAGCCATATTATAAGCCTCTCTGGAGTTTATCATCATCCAGGGGGGATAGAAGGTGACCTGATGTTGGGATCAGGCCCACAAGGAGGGCTTCTTACGTATCCTTGAGAGAGGAATCAGAACCCATGTAGTTCAGATTTTATGAGGCTTACGCATAGAATCTGCCCATCTGATAGACATGATTGGGTGGAACCTTTGATGGATGGGCACCCTTTTGAGCTCAGGCCTTCTGGAAGGAATCATATGTATCCTTTTTTGATCAGGAATCAGAGTTCTCGTAGTTCAGAATCTGTGGGGCTTATGCGTGGAATATGCCAATTTGAGGGGGCATGGTTGGGTGGACCCTTTTTGGATAGGCACCCATTCAAGATTGGGCCTTCTGGCAGGTGTCCTACGTATCCTGTTTTGATCAAGAATCAGAGTTCTCATGGTTCAGAATGTGTGGGTCTTACGCATGGAAGCTGCCCATTTGAGGGGGCATGGTTGGGTGGAACCATTATGTATGGGCACCCATTCGAGCTTGGGCCTTTTGGAAGGCATCCTACATATCCTGTTTTGATCAGGAATCAGATTTCTCATTGTTTAGAATGCTGGATATTGTAATCCTCACAAACCTCTAAGCCCACGTGAGTCATGATCGGTGTGAGAAACAAGAGTATGTGAAATATTCAACAATGCACATGCCTCCTCCCCTATTGGTGGGGGAGGGAGAGCCCACGGTGGAAGAGGTTGGGGAAATTATGGGTGAGGGCACGAAGAGATGAACCTTTCCATGTGAAATGGAATTAAAGGTCATGCAACCCAGCCTTGGAGGATTGGGGACTTACCTCAGTGGGAGGGCCCTAGATCACATTCTAGAAAGGGGAGGAGTTTCATCCTCATCAAAGGGGGGAGCGAACATAACTCCTTCGACTAATCACTATTCCTCATTGAATGGAAAAGCAAGTGATCACCCTTAATCCTAAGAAAAAGGATGTTCACATCGACATCCCAAGGCTAGAATCTAGGTTACCATGGGAATGTAGCCTTATAGGCATTCCCAAAGCCCACACCTTTTTTGGGAGGTCCTTCGTGACTCTGATTACCATGGGTATGTAGACTCAATGGGGCATGCTGATGCGCCCGATGACCTGATCATACAGGTTCTGTGGCTTTAGAGGAGGCTTTGGCCTAGTGTCAGGGGACTGGTTAGTGGAGGGATCATGGAGGACTAGATGCTAATAGAGGGGTAAGGTTGGAACTGGAAGGAACAATACCCAAAAACATCCCATTCCGCGTACTGGTTTCTCATGTGGGATAGGGAAGACTCCGCATACCATAGTGGTATGCGGGCATAAGGGCCATCCACATACCGGTGTGGTACACAGGAATGGGTATCAACAACTATGTACCAAAGTGGTATGTGTCTCACTGTGCTGCTTTGGGTTATATCTGCGGACCGATTGGATACGTGATGCCAGGTTCTGTCCGCATAGTGGTACACTACACGAAGCATCATACTGAAGGTGGGTTAGGGGAATACCACTCATAGGAAATTCATTTGTGAGAAGTATTTGGTCAGCAGTTTACTAGTTAGGTTCACAGTTCTATTATTATTATTATTCAATTCCCCCATTTTATGGTTCGCAACCGGCTGTACCTATGGAGGAAGTGGTTTGTGGTTCGTGCTTCATTGATGAAACAAGACAGAAGCTGGAGTGCAACATCTAAGTCTCCCTCAAGCTTTCATCATCCGTCCATCTATTTATCCATCTCCCTCTATTCCTTTGTGTGTCTTTTTTCTTCTAATATTCTCCTTTTATAGAGCATCAGAGCGATCATATCTATTGGGAAAGAGACACCTTTTGTGGAGGCCCATTGAAGCAATATTCTGACCTGCAGAAGACTCGGTCAACCAGGGTTTGCAGAGGATTTGGTTTATGATTATGGTTCATGGAACCCTTCCCATTCGCTTTGTCTATGAATTTATAGGTTTGTGGTATGGTACACAGACAATCTTCTATGAACAACTCCTTCGGTTGATGTGGTTCACAGTTTTACTTGCTCGCTGGCCATCGCTTCATAGGACAACAGTTCACGGACCATCCTGCATACTTGGTGGTTCACGATCTATCTTCTCTGTGTACCTTTCCTATTGATGGTACACAGGCCATTTAAAAACCTTGAAAAATTGAATTCCTTCAGGTTCTTTCAAAGAAACACAACTCAATTTGAGCCCCTTTGCCTTGATAGATTTTTAGAAGCACTTGCTTCCTTCTGCAAATCGATTATAGGGGGACTTTCTACACTTGGAATAATTTTCAGGACACTAAAAATTCCCCCCATCCGAATGGTGTCTGTTCAGAATGAAAAAGAGACGATTCCGATGTAGAAGCGGTTCTGAACTGAAAATGGTTCCCAGTAGAACAGGTAGACCTGGTAGGAGGGGACCACACATATATATAGGGGACCATGTTATTTTTATTTTACTGTTTCTCATGGTGAAAAGTTCTCCCAATTTTCCTGGCCTTCTTCACTCTTGTGTACTGTGATCCTTGTGAAAACCCCATTCTCAAATTTCTCTGTATGTTACACGAACTGATTTCCTCAACATTTCCTTGTCTGCATACCACATTTTGGTTTCTGCGAATGAGACTGTGTAATTTTAAAACATAAAATCTAGATTATGCATGGAAGAATGATACACAGCTGCCTTGTTCGCCTACCGAAATTAGATTGGCAAACCGAACTTCATAAACTATTAATATAGACTTAAATTTTAATCTACATCTTCTGATTATGAACTTAACCGAGGTATAGGTTCATAGTTTCTTCCTTTTGTAGACCATTTTGTTTTCTGGCCAATGGTTCGTGAGTCTACACCTCATGGTTATTTTGCATACCATGGTTGTACGTGATGGACTGTATCCGTGTACCATAGCTGTAGGTGGAGTAGCTTCCACGTGTTGTGCTGTACCCAATGTGCTCTTTCCACATACCATTTCTAGGAACTATACATAGAGCCTTTTGCAGACATATATTAATTCCTTTAGAAATTTTTCCATAACCTTTATCCAACATTTTTTCTATTAGACTAACTTCTCATCAGATTCTGGATCTTCCTATGCAGGCTACAATGGCTGATTCACAGGCTACTGCAAAATCGATGAAGATAAGGGTCACCATGAAGATGAATAGTGATGATCATCTTCAAACCCACATCATTCTCTATGACATCTTTCTGACGGTCTTCTTGATGCTAGAGCTTTTAGCTTACCCGTTATCCATACAGTTTCCACTTTACGGCTTTGGTATTCTAGCTAACGTGCCTCTGCCATTGCTCGACCCTAACATCCCTTTCATCCTCTTAGAGGAACTACAAGATCATGATCGTGCCAGAATTTACCCAATCAGAGAAGTCATCGCCGCTCCTATTCAGGAAAATGTCTTCATAATGCGAGGTTTGGCATGGAATCAGGGAAATTATTGCTGTCGCAATGGTGTATCGAGACTAGTCATCTAAGAATAACCATCCATTATCAGTATCTCTCGAGAAAATCTTAGTGGTAGGTGGATCACCAAGTGGGATTTGCGGGCCAGAGGATGTTTCTACGATGAATGTGTCTGGGTGTTCTGGGTGCATTATACCTGTCTGGAGTCCACTGACCAGTTGGAGGTGATGGGATTTCACCAAGCAACCTAGGTGTCTCAGTTTTCAATCTTCTCTCCAGGAGAAATCCTTCCGGAATTGCTGAGCCGCTGGTGTTCTAGCACCAACACTTTCCACCTACTGTATGGAGAGGTGGGGATCAGTCTATGGGATATCTACCAACTTGGAGGTCTTCCCATCCTTGGAGAAATGTATGAAGAGTTTCTCCCATCATTCGCCACATGAAATGATATCAATAACATGTCTCATTTGATAAGGAGCTTACTAGTCATGGTAGCGGGATCACTAGATCATCCCCTCGAGGTTCATTACCTCATCCCATTTGAAGTGTGGATAAGGCTATTCATGTAGATGAATAGACCTAAGCTGAAGGCTCGCCGTAGTCGAACCCATCCCGCCTACCAGTCCCGCCAAACCCCATGGTCGTATTGTGCCACCCTTGAAGCAGGGAGACATACCACATAGGGATATGAGCTTCAGCCAGACATTTCACCTACGCTTAGGCTAGCTGGTTTCTTTTCCATGTTTTTAAGTGGATGAATCTTCCCATCCGGTGACATATACATAGGGGTTCGAGGTTGTACCTTGATGATTGCGGACATACTGGTAGAGGGTCAACCCATTAATTTGGCCCTTCCTATCCTCACCCGACTTTATGAATTTTTGGGAAAGATTTAGGAATCCAGGTATCCGCAACATCTCAACAGACTATTTGAATTCCTGTATGGGTGGATGACAGAACAATTCTCCAGTTATGAATATCGGCATACAGTACAGGTTTCCCATTCTGACATTCATCCTACTCTTCTCAGCATTTCTACTATTCATCCCAGAAATCTGACTGTTATCGATGCGGTTGGGATATTGAATGGAACCTCTAATTTCTTGTTCGCACCGCGTCCTACCCCTCATGGATCATTGAGAGGTGACAGGGGTGGTTCCTTGGAGGAATGTTTATACATCATCACACTTCGGGATGGGGTGCTCACTACTTGTGTAGAACAAGTATTTATTTTCAACCCATATATCCCCTACCGGTTTTCCAGGAAGTTTGGATGCCTTCAACAGACTGCACTTCTTCTAGTTGTTCAATTAAGGGTAGAATCCCATCCTGTGGTTCTCTGCCAATTGTGTCTTATGATGATACATGAATGTACTTCTAGGGAGATTATCATTCCTAACATGACGAGGCCCACCTTTCTATCGCTGGAGTATTCCCAACTATGGGTAGATTGTTACCCCACTGGGATTCTGAAAGAACCAGTTCAGCGGGTGAAAAAACCTTTGACCATTTCCTATCCCGTTCTTTCCCCAACAACAATTCCACACATTAATTTTATTACAAGAGGTGCAACAGCTACGCCTTCTACTTCCATCCCTTTAGTAACCAAGATGGATACACCTCCTTCTCCTGCTATCTTGGTGAGAAGGTGTTTAGTCCATTGTCAAAAGCGTCTGGGAGGGGTTTCATCAGTACAACCCATTTCAGTGGGGAGTGATTTAGACTACTCCCCTCCTGTGGATATTTCCCAAGATCTTAATGAGATTGGCACCACCTTAGTATCGCCGATCATCCCAGATGCTGCGGTTATTCCTCCGCATCTGACTCCAGTGGTTGGGCCATTTGAGGGAAAAGAGAGTTTTCCATCTTGAGTGACTTTCCTTAGGTCCCTACCCACTCTTATGGTGATTCTTCCTGCTTAAAAGCAGCAGGAGAGGACCGAAGTGCTGGTGCTGTGGAAAGACACCAGGAAGTATGTAAAGAGGCATGGTACTGGCTACGTTCTCTCACCGCATATCCACCCATGGCCAATTTTGCTAACGAGGGTGAAAACTTTCAGCGGTTATTTACTGAGATGGGTTCCGGCGGCTTTGATTATCAGCACCTTCACCTCCTTATTTACCAAATCTTTATTTCCCGAGAAGACCTCACCTCCTACGAGGACATGCTGGACAGGTTAAATTCTTCCCATCACCAGGTGGAAAACTTCTGAGATATTTTGGAAGAATTTGATCATTTGACAGCTGAGGAGGTGAAGGCCCGTGATTTGGTGGCAGCTCGAGAGGAGGAGCTATGAGAGTAAGAATCCCGCGTAGCCAGGTTGAGGGAGAAACTGTCCTCTTCATGCGCTAATTATGAATCCATCCAGAAGAAGGGCCAGGACCTTAAAGCTTTCCTAGAGCAGGTGCATCTGATAGTCAAAGTAGAAACAGAGGAAATAAATTATTTGGAAAAGACCATTGAAAACCTGCGACAATAACTTGATATCCTTTTGGAAAGGGTGAAATGGGTCCTATTGTAGTTATATCCCAAAATATGATATGTACTCTCCTCTTTTTTTAATACTATGAAGAGACTCCGAATTGGGGATGTTCCTCCATTTTTTATGAACCCAATGGAACAGATTTATCTTTTAAACACCTCTTCTCTATGTCTTCCTATCAACATTATTTCAATAATGTACTAATTTTAAACCATGAATTGAAATCATTAAACTGAAATAATCAAATCGAGCTCTAATTTTTTCCTGAGACAAGGGACTCAACGAGCATAGTTCGACTATTTCTGAGGTTCTATGGAACACCTCACAAACTTTTATTTCTTTTTCAATATTACCCAAAATTTTTCCTAAGCCTACTTGACACGGGATCAGTGAGCATAACTTGGATTTTGCTTAGTCCACCCTTTGCGGGTTTCTGACCTAAGAAGATTTACGCATTTTTTGATGACTCAATGTTTTTTTAATGAACTGATGCTCGATTTTTTTTCCCAAGGGTGCCTTCGATAGATTCTCCCTATAAAGAGTATATCATCTTTTTCTTTCTCTGGTAGTCCACATTCCTTCCAATAAAACTTATTACTGATGTTTTAGGTCGAACAACTTTGACCAGACTTAACAGGGTAGGGTCCTAAATCATGTCCGTTATCCGAGAATGTTTTAATATCCTTAATACATGGATTATGGATTTTTCTTAACCCTTGAATTGTGGATTCTAGACATGCATGAGCCTTGGGAGCCACTTTAGGTGTACATAGGTAGGAAAGGACGCTCCTATGGATGAATTTTCCTTTGATTGAAGACTATTTTTGTGGGAGACGTATGTAGAGACACCAGGGTATGATGCACATAGTCAATCAAAGGTGTCTGCAGGACACTGGCCTTTCGTTTCTGATGGACTAGTGGTATTTGCAACATTTTGGATTTATTTTGATGTTGGGAGCCATAATGGGTGGCTGGCCTGAGTAGTGTTGTCTGACATTCATGCCAGATCTGAGTGGGAAATTATTCCCGCACATTTCTTACTTGAGTGAGGGAGAGCTGGTGAATGGTCAGTTTGGTTAAGAGTCCCCCCTTTTTTAGGGGCACTTGGAAAGAAGGATATACACAAGCCGTCATCCAGGAGTTTTCCAAATATGGGGGCGTGACAAGATGTGAATGTCATTTGAGCGTACAGAGGCTAGAAAGGAATCTCATTGGGATGGATTTTACTTTAATTGATGGCAATTTTTTTGGGCAATGTATGTAGAGCCACCAAGGCATGATTTGCATAGTCAAGAAAAGATGTCTGAAAGACATTGGTCTTCCGTTTCTCATGGCCCTTGAGGATTATGGAGATTGGTAAATTTCTGAATCCAGTGCGTGGCCTTCGACCAGGGGTGCCCCTAATCCCAAAAGGAGGATTTTTAGCTGAACTTCTTTGGAGAAACCCGAAAACGAGTGGGGGCACTCTTCCTTTGCATGCTGATCAACTTCACGCATACGGATGGGATATACTTTAGAAACCTCAAAAGAGACCAGAGATGAACCAAGCCCATATGTTCCGATATATCCTGGATGTGTGAAAGGAGGAAAATGTAAACCATGAATTTGAGGGACCTTGATTCAGGAGGGGTGGAATGAGGCTTGTAATCCATTGGGCATACTGAGATAGGAGATGACTCTCCTAGGGATGAATTTGCCTTTGATTGATATCCATTTTTGTAGGAAACATAGGAAGAGCCACCTAGGAATGATATTCATAGTCAATCAAAGGTGTCCACAGGACACTTGAATTCCATATCAGATAGCCTTAGAGGGTTATAAGAATTCAATATCACTCAAAACGTAGAGTTTGGAATATAGAAATAGCATATCTATACATATTGGGGACATTTGGATTGCGATTTACTCATAGAATAGCATCCCTTACGTAGATCTGACTCGTACGTAGGGTTGGGTATTAGTTCGATGTTTGAGATACCTAGTCATTTAACATCACATGGCTAGGACATGGGGTTCTTCTCAGCAGATGGGAATCGTGACATGACTTTTAGGGTCGTACTGCTAGGACCAAATTCTTGGGTCGTTTTTCCATAATTCCACTGTGTATCTCTCACTAAAATACCTAATATCACATGATCTATGCTCATTGTGAGAAACAAGGGACTGTGAGGATTCTATGTCATTGTTTAGGAATAGAAAAATCAGCATTAGAGGGAACTTTTGATCTTAAACCATTGTTATGTAGTTTAATGTCGTACAACAAGGATGATTTTGGCCTTGTAGTTTAACGTCTTGTGGTGAGGACAAAATTCCATGTAGTTTAGAGTCATACAACGAGGAAGTTTATGCTATCATAAAGATCTTTAATAATTTTAGGTTAATCGCAATCAGGATGTTCCATCATTCCTTAGATGTGAACGATGATAGAAGGTGTAAACCATAGCCCCAGGGGAAACATGAATCCAGAGAGATGACATGGGGCTTGAAATCCATTGGGCGTACTGAGATAGGAGAGGACTCTCCTAGGGATGAGTTTTTCTTTGATTGATGATTGTGGGTGATGTATGCAGAGCCACCAGGGCATGATGTGCATAGTTAATCAAAGGTGTCCGCAAGACACTGGCCTTCCATCTCAGATGGCCTTGTATGATTATGAGGATCTAAGTTTTCCCAAGGTATGGAGTGTGACAAACGAGGAAGGTGTGATTGGGAATGTGAGAATACTCAGACCGTGATTAACCATGACCTAATTAGAGCCTCCACATAGGTCTGACCCATATTTATAGAGGGAAGCAGGATCTTTTGACTTCTCATCACTGAGAGGCATGTTCAGAATTTCATAATACTGAGGATTGAGACACACATAACTCTTGAAGAATTTTGTAGTTTTATTGTCATGTGATAGGACCTCTCATGGAATCCTCGTAAAATTTTGACCTACGCATGGGGGAAAAAGGTTTTTTTTGCTGGTGGCTGGGCCAGGATTTCAAATATGAGTATCACTACGTATCTTGCAAGGGAAGGAATCAAGCCACACATAGTTCTTCATGTTCCCTACAAAAAATTTCTCGATGTGTTCGGGATACTTGAGGGAATTTGGGTTTCACTTGATATGGGTACCAATCATACCATACTCCCCTATATTTTATTTGCGTAATAGAATCCATACCACTGATCCTAAGCTCACGTGAGTTATACTCGATGTGATAAATAAGGAGTGGTCACAGAGTCTCCTTAGCAAGTGTGAGTCAGAAGAGAATATGATGGGGGATTTTTTGTTTTCTTTACTTGTGGGGCTGGGCCAAGATCAAGGATCGAGGCATCGCTATGTATCCTTTGAGGGTAGGAATCAAGCCACACATAGCTCTACGTATACCCTGTACTGATTTGGATCAGTCCAAAGGGTAGGGGCACTTTTATTCTACCCATCACAGTTTCCAAGTCTACCATGTTATCCCATAGTTGATCTTCATAAGAGAACCTCTATCACTAATCCTAATCCCACATGAGTTATTTTTGATGCGAGAAACAAGGAGTGATAATGGTTTCATCTACGAATGTGGGTAGATAGGGGGCGTGATGGAGGCATTTTTTTTATGGGGCTAGGCCAGGATTGAAGATTGAGGTATAACTACATATCCTACGAGGGTAGGAATCAAGCCACACGTAGTTTTGTGAGAGATCATGAAGTTTATTGTCATGAAATTAGGACATTTTATTCTATATAGTTTAACGTCCTATGGCAAGGATGTGATTCATAATTTTTTTTTGTGTTCCTTGGACGAGTTCCTTACAGTTTAACGTTATGTGGAAAGGATGATGACTCATATTTTAAGGTCTTAGAGTTTGTACCTTGACATTGGGGGTTCATGACTCGTAGTTTAGGGTCATAGAGCATAGACCTTAACATTTTGGGGGAATTTTTACTCTTATTTTAGGGTCATAGAGCTTGGAACTTAACATGGGAGTTTTTTCATTACTCATAGTTTAAGGTATTAGAGTTTGGACCATAACATGGGGGGAATTTTTTATAACTCATAGTTTAGGGTCATAGAGATTGGACCTCAACATTGAGGGAATATCAATTTAATGTCATGTTACATGGACTAATACCGTACAATTTAACCTAATGTGGCCAGGACGCTGATTCATAGTTTAAGGTCTTAGATTTTGGAACATGACATTGGAGGCATTCTTTATGACTCATAGCTTAACATCATAGATCTTGGAATTGTCATTGAATACATCCTTTATGACTCATATTTTAATGTCATAGAGCTTGGACTTTGGCATTGAAGACATCCTTTATGACTCATAGTTTAACATCATAGAGCTTGGAATTTGGAATTGAAGACATCCTTTATGACTCATAGTTTAATGTCGTAGAGATTGGACTTTGGCATTGAATACATACTTTATGACTCACAGTTTAACATCGTAGAGCTTGAAATTTGGAATTGAAGACATCATTTATGACTCTTAGTTTAATGTATTAGAGCTTGGACTTTGGAATTGAATACATCCTTTATGACTCATAGTTTAACGTTGTAGATCTTGGACTTTGGAATTGTGTTACACGAAGTATTTCTTTAAGAACTTCACATTCGTAGAAGCTGTGATGAGCTATCCATCCATTGATATCAGGGCGTATGCTCCATTGGAATATACCCTATGTATGACATATGGTCCTTACCACTTTGGTTCAATATTTGGGGAATTTTTATTGAGTATCATTGGGGTTCTGAGGACTAACACCATTTCTCCTTCGAGGAAAGATTAACAGAGAACATTTTTGTTGAAGGCCTGTGTGATTCGGTTTTGGAAGATTTCCAAATGGTGTAGAGTGTGCAGAATTTTTTCATCTAACAAATCCAATTCATCAAACCATTTCTGTGATTGCTCATCCATGGAAATCTGATCTCAAATGTCCACATAAAGTGATGGAACTTGGATTTTGATAGGTAACACCGCCTCTGCCCTTTATATTAGCGAGTACGGGGTTTCCTAGGTGGAAGTGCGGGTCGTGGTCCAATAAGCCCACAAAGAATGAAGGAGATTATTTGGCCATGATTTATTATCCTTATCGACCATTTTTGAATTATATTTGATAGAGTTTTGTTGAAAGCCTCTATATGCCCATTGGATGTCGTGTGGTAGTGGGTGACCAATTGGCTTTGATTCCATACTCCTGGTATAACTTTTTTAGCTCAATAGAGAAGAATTTGGTGTTGTTTTCTATCAGTATTGTATGAGGGAAACCAAATCTGGTGATGATGTTGGCCTTCACAAAGCTGATGATGTTTTTTTCCCTGAATTCCTTAAGGGGTATGGCTTCGACCTATTTAGAAAAGAATTCAGTCGCTGTGAGTATGAAATTGAATTGTCTCGCTGTAGCGGGAAGATATGGTCCCACAACATCCATCCCCTAAGCGAAGAATGGAAAAAAGTACTTAGCCACATGAAGCAACTTAGGGGGGGGGGGGGGTGTATAAAATTATCATGAACTTGGAAGGGATGACACTTCTTAGTGAATATGGCGCAATCATGTATCATGGTGGGCCGGTAATACCCAACCCTTTGGATTTGGTGAGAGAGCTTGGTTGATGAATGGTGTGCTCTACAAGATCTGGTGTGCACTTCTTTCATGATAGAAATAGTCTCTTATCCATAAATTCACCTGAGAAGGACTCCATCAAGGCCTCATTTGTAGAGAAACTTCTCTTGGTTTACCTCATTGTACATGGTAAAATCGACTACCTGTCTTCGGACCTGATCCCTTTCAGCCCTAACTGGTGGGATTTCTCCATTCTGAAGGTAATTTGCAATGGGTGTCATCCAACTGGTGGTATGACCATAAAGCTCAGGGATAGAACTAATTTCATCAATTTCCTTTGTATTGCTCTGAATGAACGACAAGACTATCTGATGGTGAGAAATGCTAATGACTGTTTCATCTCGGTCGGGATCAGCCAAGGCTGGGGCTACATTTTCCAAAGTGTCGGCTTGAGAATTTTGTGACTGGGGGACATGAGTCAGCATCAGTTCTAATGGGAATTCTACCATCAGTGCTCAAACATGGTTCATCAAGGGAACCAATACTTCTTTCTTGATAGCATATTCACTGTTGACTTGTTTGATAGCTAGATCCAAATCACCCTTTATTTTTAGGTGTTTGGCTTGCACTTGGAGTGCCAATTACAAGCCTACAATGAGGGCATGATATTTTGCTTCATTGTTTGTACTTCCTTCTAAAAGCAAGAAAGTTTAAGGCAAGGTGGTATTTTCAGGAGATACAAGTACCAATCCCATCCTCACTTTTTTGAGCTTGGGATCCTCAATCCTTTTCCCTATTAGGATTCAAGAAGCACCGTCTAAGTACATTTCCTACATATGGGGGTTATCTTGGATGGAAAAAACTTATTCATCTTGAAGTTCGACATCCAATGGTGTTGTTACTTCTGAGGGGTTCTCTGCCAGGAAGTCTGCTAATGCCTGGCATTTGATGGCCTTTTGGGGCATGTACTGTATGTCAAACTATTGTAGGATAACCACCCATCGTTATAGAGATCCATTTAACATGGTAAAATTGAGGATATACTTGAGCGGGTTATAATGGGAGACTAGGTGGAACTCATGGTGCTATAGGTAATGCTTGATATTATAAACTGTGAAGATTCAGGCTAGGTATTTATTTTTAATCTTTGAATACCGAGTTTCGAAATCAATCATTGTCCGAATGAGGTAGTAGAGGCTATTCTCGCTGCTAACATCATTTTTCTGCATGAGGAAGGTACCTAAGTACCGTTATAGGGCAGTTACATATAAAATGAGCAATCTCCCCTCGAATGGAGGCATGAGAACTGGCGATCTTAGGAGATATCTTTTAAGGTTTTCAAACACTTCTTGACAATCATTATCCCATTCATACATAACTTCTTTCTTCATGAGCTTGGTGAAAGGTAAAAATTTAACTACTGAGTTGGATATGAAGTTCTAAATGCAGGAAAGATTCCCCTGTAGACCTCTCAACTTGGTGAGGTTGCAAGGTGAGGACATGCCAAGAATGACTTTTTTCTTCTTGGGGTCGACTTCGATGCCACGATGGTGTACGACGAAGATGAGGAATTTTTTGAAGGTAAATACAAAGGCTCATTTTAGGGGACTCATCTTTAAACCGTGCTGTCTTAATTTGTTGAAGACATTTTCAAGGTCTTCTAGGTGATTTGAACGCTATCATGACTTAACCACCAGGTCATCGATATAAGACTTGATGAATTTTCCCCAAAAGGGCTTGAAGATGCGATGCATGATGTGATGATATGTGGCTTCGACATTCCTTAGACCAAAGGGAATAACTTTATAATATAAAACCCCTTGAGGGCCCTAAAAATGGTAGCTTCTTCATCTCCTAGGGCCATCCAGATTTGATTGTATCTAAAATAACCATCTATAAAATAGAGGTCTTCGTACCCAGCTGTTGCATCGATCAAAAATTCTGTGATCGGGACTAGGAAGTCATCTTTTGGGAAATGCTGATTAAGGTATCTAAAGTCAATGAAGATTCTAATCTGTCCATTCTTCTTTTTTACCAAAACTATGTAGGCTAGCTAGATTGGATATTGGACCTCCTGTATGAAGTTGGCTTTGATTAGTTTGTAAAATTCAACCTCTATTTTGGCAATATGAATCAGGTGGGTTGTCACACCCATGACCTTTTTTTTAAATTCATTATTCATTTAATTTCCATTCCTGATTTGTTTTGGGGGTTTACCACTCATTTTGGTGAAAATGGTGGGTTTTGAAAATTTGGGCCAAACCGTGAGCCCAATTCCAGATTTAAAAACAAATTTTGTTTCTTCTATAACTCCTTAAATTTTTACTATTTTATACCCATTACACTTCCCAATTGGCATACCATGATATATTAAAATCACCATATCCCTTTGGACCACATAGAAATCCAAAATCATGATGGATTTGGGTTTTTGATTAAGGTAATGGGCTTGCCCGTAAGCCCATTTCCTGATTTAATTTTTTTTTTAAATTTTACATATCTCATTAATTTTTTACTTTTTTCCTGTGATTATACCTCCCTCTCAAATCCAATATCCCGTGGATCAACCCCATTATCGTTTTCGCAATTTTTGAGCTCAGGTGAACTACGAATTAGAGAGATCTTTCATACTCTTTCTCAAATCGACCAGATTTGACGAGGTAAAATGAATCTTTCATAACTACTTCAATTTTCATCCTTTTTCCTCCATTTTAGTCCCCACATGACCTAATATGACTCCTTCGAACCTCCATACCAGTTTTGGGTACTTTGAGATTAAAAGTTTGGTGGATTTAGGGTGATCTCTTCAATATTTCTACAAGTAAGTATTTCTCTATTTGATTTCTCCTTTTTTATTAGGGTTTCATCCCTCTTTCTTGATGTTACAAAGTGTCCAGAACCTAGGGTTCGTACCTAGGGTTTGACCATGAGTCTTTTTGGTGAATATTTGTGGTCTAGGGCTGGATTTATCATCCTTGTGGTGCCGGGTTGGTGCATTTGATGTTTCGCACCATGTTTTGAGGGATTTGACAATTTCGGTAGGTGATTCAATGGGTAACCATTTAATGATGAGTTAGTTTGCTTGATTAAATAATTTTTAATGTTCCTTATATGCTTTTAATTATGTGAAAACCATTTTTGGTAGCAATAATAATGCATTTGGTATTAAAGTTACATTTTTGTTTGAAGTGTGTATTTTTCAAATGTATTTCATGTGTTATCTCTTGTGGTAGTTTTGTAAAATGTAGAAGTGATTTATTAGTTGTTAAAAGGGGCTGAAAATTTTGGTTGGGTAATGATATAGTGGCATGTGGGCCTAAAAAGGGGGGTATTTTAATGGGTTTTATGTGTATAACCCTGTTATACTCCTTGAAAGTGTTTTATGGATTTGTGTGTTCTCATGGGTATCTTTTGTGATACTGTCCAAGGTAACTATATAACATTTGAAAGTATATTATTACATGTTTATTGGGATTATAATTATGTTTTGTTAGGGTCTTGGTGTGATTTTGGCTTAAAAAGAGGTTTTTTGAAATGGGTTTTATGTGCAAAGCTTGGGTATACTCCTTATAATTGTTTTATGAAAGTTTTGAATGGTTTATTAAGTTGTGTAAGTGGTGAAAATATACCAGAAAACTATTTTGGTAGGAGTATATTTTTAAAAGGTCCATTTCATTTTTTAAAAGGATGTTATTTCATATTTATCATCTTGGAAATATTTTATTAAATTGTTTGAAGGAGATATTGAGGTGTTAAAGTGATGTGAATGTGATGTGGACTGTTTTGTGTGAGTGTGATGTGAAAAATTGAAATTTTTATTATGAAAGGAGTGTTATGTGCCATGTGTGTGGGATGTTATATGAGTTGAAATATCTTATAATTGTTTTATAAAATTGTTTAATGGTTTTGTGGAAGTGTTGAAGAAATGTGAAATGTGTTTTGGGTTATTTTGGTGTGAGTCAGATTTCAAAATCATTTTGAATGAAAAATGGAATTTTGTGACTTTTGTGGTATACATATGGGATGTTGGGTAAATTTGTGATCTGGAAATGATATTTTCATGATCAATATACATTTCTTGACTTATTTAACTTGTTTGAGAACAAGGGGAAAACCTGGGTATCTAGGCGGGTGGACGTGTACTAGTATGCTAGTGAATTCGTGGGGTTTGGCCTCAGTTTCACTTAGCAAGATTGACGTTTACAACTCCAAATAAACTATGATGATGATGATTGGGGACCAATAGGTTATGGGTATGTTCCCTACTAGTGGCTTGTGCATGGGAATGGATATTTGTCATGGTTACTCTCACTGAGATACGAGGTACCTAGGACCCACAACTAGCTAGTGCCTAGGGGTTATTTCCTATTGCTTGTGCTCATTAGTTACTTTATACTTACTGTCGGCATACGATACATTTGGATGGAAAATTAAGTAGCTTTGGTGTTTATTTTAAAAGTGTTAATCCTTTAAAATATCCCACTTGAAAATTGTTCTTATTCAAAGTTGCATATTTTTGAAATTGTAACTAGCTTTTCATGTTTTTGAAAACTTGCATGCTTTTCGTCTTTAAATTTTTATCATATGGAATATCTTAGTGGTGGTATCCTACTGGGATTTGGATCACACCCTACTTACACTATTATGTGTAAGTAGACTTTCTTATTTTGTGTCATAGGTTTGGGTACATGTTTTATGCTATTGGTTCGGGTTTTTAGCGGTCCATCGTGATGCAGTGTCATGGAGATGGATTGAGGGTGGTGCCTCTTTCCATGTTGAGGTTCTTGGTATGTCATTTCATGAGTTTGTAACTTTGTAATGGTCTTCAAAAATTGTTTAAAATTGTGTAATTCAGTTCTGAATTTTAGTAAAAGATGTTTTGGTTTGAAAAATCCAGATTTGATTTCTTGGATTCATTTGTTGTTTTAAGTATACAAACTCGGGTAAATCATTCCCAATTTTTAGTTTTTGATACCTAGGAACTTGTGCCAGCCTGTGGGGATCGGGAATGCCCTTTGGGACTTTCCATGGGTCGGGTCGGGTGCCGGTTTTGGCGGCGACCAGATTCGGTTCGTGACAAAATGGTATTAGAGGAGGTTCAGGTTAACTCGTTGGGTCATGTTATTTGGGAAAGAGTCAGGATAGTCTGGAGTTAAGATTTTTGGGACTTAGAATTCAGGTTATGGGTAGTGTGCCTGATCACCACACCTCATGATGGGATTCAAGTTTCCAGGAGAATTAGGGATTTATCTAACTCCTTTGGTTTTCTTGGTTCGATGATGATTATGGGAAATGAAAAGAGAGTTGGGTTACTTTTCTTTATGAGCTCACAGGGCCTGGAAAGCCATGTGGAGCCAAGGATATTCCCTATAACGCTCTCTATGACAGTGAAGTTTTTGGAATATGGCCTCCAACCATATTTTCAAGTCACCCACTGAAACTAGTTTCCTCTCGCATTGTTTTATGCTTTAGTTTTGAAATCTTGGAACTTTGGTTTTAAGAAGTGTAATGTTTTTGTGAAATGATTTTTAAATAAATAGGTAATGGTTTTATTTATGAAATGGTGGAACTGAATTTTTAGAATTGTTTTGAAATGGAAAATTTTGTGCTTACACCTATTTTGATAGCAGGAACTATATTGAAGTTGGTTTTGAAAAGTGTTCCAATAGAGTTTTGTAAACAATCAAAGGGTTTTTTAATGGGATGAGATGTTTTGAAATTGATGTGAATATCATGAAAGTGAGTTATTTTCTAAATGGTTGTGTCTTTATGAAAGGTTTTTTAATATGTGAATTGGGATTTTGATCTTGTGGTTACCAGTTCTGAGAAAAAAGATGTGTTGGTTGACTATTTTGGTTTTGAAAAGTGGAAAGAATTTTTTTTGTTTTAAACATTGGTATTTCCATAAGCAACCACATGCATGGGGTTATATGGGATGATGGATGGTTGATGGAATGACTAGATGAGTGTCAGGATGGATATGAGGAGGGTGCCTGATGTGGCACAGAAACATGCATGTGTAAGGCCCATGGGGTACCATTGGTGGATACGCTAACCGCTGAACTGTTTGTTTTCAAGAAATGTTTTCAAAGAAAAACATGATGTATTGATGAATTGTTTGGGATGGCTTATATTATGTTTTTTTTGGAAAATGTTGATGTTGTGGGATATTTTGAGTCCAAGAACCCCTCCTGTTCGAACTGTGTTTTGGGTTTGTGTTTTGTCGGTAAGCTAGGTATAAGGACCGGTTAGTAGTCTCTTATGAGATATGTTTCTAGACACCTTTACGGTGGTTCCATTAGTGTGTTTGGATCTGTTTTGTGGAATGTTTTTACCAATGTAACAACTTGGTTGGGTCCTTGGGTTCTCCCGTTGGATAGGGTACGCCCCCATTAAGGGTTAGTGCACAACTGAAGTGCAACCCGGATTGTTTTGCCGTTGGAAAATAATCCAGTTGATCAATGTAAGGAATATTTTATTGAGATTTGTAGAATGAGTCTACACCATTTACATTCTTGGTTTTTTTTCGGATCTTCTTGTTGCAGAAGAGTGCTCGTGGATGGTTGAAAGAGACCATAGTTTCTTAAGCTACCTGATTCGTCAAAGGTGGAAGTTGTCTGGGGTTGTCAGTATAGATAGTGTCTAAGAGGGCCTCTGATTCCTTCGTAGTCTCTTCGAAGAAGGGGTTTATGTTAGACCACTTGTGTGGGAAATCTATCCATGAGAGGCTGTTATGGACACTTTCTGGAATGCTATGATATTTGGGGATGTTGTATAAGGCCTCATCCTTGTATTATTTCTATGAGTCTCTTTGGTCATGTTCGGTGACACGTTGTGATATCGCGTGCTCATTTGATTTTAAAGGGGAAATTGTACAATATTTTGTGAGTCTTTTTTTTCAGAAGTGTTTCTCCTTTCAGGAGATCTCGAAATCCTCTGTTTTAGAGGAAGGTGTTTATATGCGTCTTTTATTTCTGTTTTTTCTCACCTGAAGAAACAAGGTGTGATGTGAGTGCATGCTCTAAACCCTTATTTCAGTGAAATTCCATGTTAGGGTAAAGTGAGTTATGGAGTGTGTTTTGTCTTGGTGAACCCATATGGAATTTATGTAGTTTTTTGTAGCATCAAAAGAAGAAATTCTATTTGGGGGTTTCCAAATCCTAACTGTGAGGCCGAAGATGCTTCAATCATTCCAGCTCTAGCCATAGGTCCCAGAGAGAAGTTGGCACGTAGTCAGAGGAAATCCCAGTGTAGTTTTTAACATTATACAAAGAACTGTTCTCAGTATGAGAGATGGTAAAAGTTTAAACATTTGGTGTTGTCATCTTGCTTCTTTTGTTCCCGTTCGGTGGAAATAGGTGGAGGGCCTCATCCCCATGTTATCTCCCAATGACTTTCTTTTCCCCTTTGGTTTCCTTTAGGTTAGGGGGAAAGGTTTTAGATTTGTCTAGACATGTTGAGTGAACATTTAGTAGTAACCATTCCCTAGAAAAATATGTAGGTATAAGGATCCACATGGTTAGCAAACAGTTTCCCAAACTGTGCGGGCTAATCGTGCGGTCGTCCCAACTCTTTAAGTTTTGGGGTTTTTCTGTGCCGACCCATATTGGTCAGTTAAGATGGTTGGTTATTATGGTGGGGAGACCCACTATGAGTCTCATGTATATTATTTTGAAAATTCCTAATGGGATTCTACCCCTTTTACCGAGGAGTTTGTTTGGGGATCCCCTATTAGTGTCTTGATTCTGTCTCAGAAAAAAATTTAAGTTGTCTCTTATGGTTGGGGAGCCCATTTGTGTATCCTTGTACCAGTAACTCACTTTTGTACTTGGTATTGGCTTGGAAGTGGGTAGTCTCATTAGGATCTATATAACCACCTACATCTTCCTTGGGTAAACGTTGGGATTGGAGAGTTTTCAATGGTTTAGTTATATCAAGGTAAGTGTAACCTTGTTCGATGTTCTTGTTCGTTTGGGTAAATTGCTTGAGCCTTGTTCAGATAGTGTTTGAGGAGTTTTATTTTAGGATAAATCCTGAATGTGATTGATCATTTCAGTAAAGAGTTTTATATTTTTTTTGTGAAGTATTCCTTCCTTAATTGATCACTGGAGGTGTTTTGTCCTTTGGTGGTGAAGTTTAGCAAATGAGTCCATTTCTGCCTTTCAGTTGGGTTTGGTTTTTTGCTTTGTCCTTGATGTGGCTTTTCGAGGGAGGAAAGTTTTATGGTAGGGAGAATTTTCACACCCATGACCTTATTTTAAATTTATTATTCATTTAATTTCCATTCCTGATTTGTTTTGGTGGTTTACCACTCATTTTGGTGAAAATGGTGGGTTTTGAAAATTTAGGCCAAACCGTGAGCCCAATTCCAGATTTAAAAACAAATTTCGTTTATTCTATAGATCCTTGAATTTTTACTCTTTTATACCCATTCCAATTCCCAATTGGCATACCCTGATATATTAAAATCACCATATATCTTTTGAACACATAGAAATCCAAAATCATGATGGATTTGGGTTTTTGATTAAGGTAATGGGCCTGCCCGTAAGCCAATTTCCTACTTTAAATTATTTTTTTTAAATTTTCCATATCTCATTCATTTTTTACTTTTTTCCTGTGATTCCACCTCCCTATCAAAGAAAATATCCCGTGGATCACCCCCATTATCGTTTTAGAAATTTTGGAGCTCAGGTGAATCGAGAATTAGGGCGATATTTCATACTCTTTCTCAAATCGACCAGATTTGATGAGGAAAAATGAATCTTTCATAACTCCTTCAATTTTCATCATTTTCCCCCATTTCAGTCCCCAAAGGACCTAATATGACTCCTTCTAAACTCCATACTAGTTTTTGGTACTTGGAGATTCATATTTTGGTGGATTTAGGGCCATCTCTTCAATATTTCTGCAAGTAACTATTTCTCTATTTGATTTCTCCTCTTTTCTTATGGTTTCATCCCTCTTTCTTGATGTTCCAAAGTTTCCAGAACCTAGGGTTCAACCATGAGTATTTTTGGTGAAAATGTTTGGTCTAGGTCTGGATTTATCATCCTTTTGGTGCCGGGTTGGTGCGGTTGATGTTTCGCACCATGTTTTGAGGGATTCGACAATTTCGGTAGGTGATTTTGTGGGTAACCATTTAATGATGAGTTAGTTTGCTTGATTAAATAATTTTTCATGTTCCTTATATGCTGTGAATTATGCGAAAACCATTTTTAGTAGCAATAGTAAAACATTTGGTATTAAAGTTACATTTTTGTTTTAAGTGTGTATTTTTCAAATGTATTCCATGTGTTATCTCTTGTGGTAGTTTTGTAAAATGTGGAAGTGATTTATTAGTTGTTGAAAGGGGCTTCCAATTTTGGTTGGGTAATGATATAGTGTCATGTGGGCCTAAAAAGGGGGTATTTGAATGGGTTTTATGTGTATAACCTTGTTATACTCCTTGAAAGTGTTTTATGGATTTGTGTGTTCTCATGGGTATCTTTTATGATATTGTTCAAGGTGACTATATAACATTTGAAAGTAGATTATTACATGTTGATTGGGATGAAAATTCTGTTTTGGTAGGGTATTGGTGTGCTTTTGGATTAAAAAGAGGTTTTTTAAATGGGTTTTATGTGCACAGCTTAGGTATACTCCTTATAATTGTTTTATGAAAGTTTTGAATGGTTTATTGAGTTTTGTAAGTGGTGAAACTATATCAGCAAACTATTTTGGTAGTATTATATTTTTAAAAGGTCAATTTCATTTTTGAAAAGGCTGTTATGTCATATTTATCATCTTGGAAATATTTTATTAAATTGTTTGAAGGAGATATTGAGGTGCTAAAGTGATGTGAATGTGATGTGGACTGTTTTGTGTGAGTGTGATGTGAAAAATTGAAATTTTTATTATGAAAGGAGTGTTATGTGCCATGTGTGTGGGATGTTATATGAGTTTCAATATCCTGTAATTGTTTTATAAAATTGTTTAATGGTTTTGTGGAATTGTTGAAGAAATGTGAAATGTGTTGTGGGTTATTTTGGTGTGAGTTAGATTTAAAAATCATTTTGAATGAAAAATAGACTTTTGTGACTTGTGTGGTATACATATGGGCTGTTGGGTGAATTTTTGATGTGGAAATGATATTTTCATGATAAATTTACATTTCTTGACTTGTTGAACTTTTTTGAGAATAAGGGGAAAACCCGGGTATCTAGGTGGGTGGACGTGTACTAGTATGCTAGTGAATCCGTGGGGTTTGGACTCAGTTTTACTTTGAAAGATTGATGCTTACAAATCTAACTAAACTATGATGATGATTATTGGGGACCACTAGGTTATGGGTATGTTCCCTACTAGTGTATCGTGCACGGGAATGAATATTTGTGATGGTTACTCTCACCGAGATATGAGGTACCTGGGACCCACAACTAGCTAGTGCCTAGGGGTTATTTCCTATTGCTTGTGCTCATTAGTTAATTTATACTTACCATTGACATACGGTACATTTGGATGGAAAATTCAGTAGCTTTGGTGTTTATTTAAAAGTGTTAATCCTTTAAAATAGCCCACTTGAAAACTGTTCTTATTCAAAGTTGCGTCTTTTAGAAATTGTAACTAGCTTTTCATGTTTTTGAAAACTTGCATGCTTTTCGTCTTTAAATGTTTATCATATGGAATCTCTTAGTGGTGGTATCCTACTGGGATTTGGATCACACCCTACTTACACCATTGGGTGTAAGTATACTTTCTTATTTTGTGTCACAGGTTTGGGTACAGGTTTTATGCCATTGGTTCGGGTTTTTAGCGGTCCATCGTGATGTAGTGTCCTAGAGATGGATTGAGGGTGGTGCCTCTTTCCATGTGGAGGTTCTTGGGCTGTCATTTAATGAGTTTGTACCTTTTTAATGGTCTTCAATTTTTTTTTAAAATTGTGTAATTCAGTTCTGAATTTTATTAAAAGATGTTTTGGTTTGAAAAATACAGATTTGATTTCTTGGATTCATTTGTTGTTTTAAGTATACAAACTCAGGTAAATCATTCCCAACTTTCAGTTTTTGATTCCCATGAACTTGTGCCAGCCCGTGGGGATCGGGAACGACCTTCGGGACTTGCCACGGGTTGGGTCGGGTGCCGGTTTTGGCGACAAACTGATTCGGTTCGTGACATGAGTCCTTCTGGCTGCCTGTTTATAGCCATAGTGATCTTCTGGTAAGCCTAGATGATGGGTGGAAACCTCATGATTGAGGGTTTTCATCTCCATGTAATTCCAGGTGAACACATATAGATTCTACTTTAGGAAGGAGGTATATGCCTCTTGGTTCTCAACAGGCATGGCCACACTGATTAAAGTGGGCCACAAGTTGTTTTCAGTGCTTAGATTTATCTCTTTAAGTTAATCGATGATGGTGGAAACACCTTCTTCAAATATAGGAGATGCATCTTTGAGGTATTCTTCCTCTTCTTATTCTTCTTCATTATCTTCCTCATCATCTTCTTTGAATGGAGAAATGTTTTTTGAGATAACTTCTCCAATATTGGGAGGAAAATCGTCTTTTGCCTTAGTGTGTGAGGCAAGGGTAGTTTTATGTCCCAATGACGGGCCAAGAGGATCTTTGATAGGGATTTTACTAACAACATGGGAGTCAACCCACTCTTTTATGTCTTTGGACTTGGTGGTTGTATCAGAGACCATGCAGACAACTGAGTGTGTATCTGGAGTTGTACATACGCATTCAACTTGGTTGATGGGTAGTATGTACTCCTCCCCAAGATACTGGAAGGGGTTGGCAGGATCCATCTCCAATCCATTTGAGGCATTGATCCAATCAACATCGTCAGCCGAAAGATGTTTTTATTATGACTCATAGAACCCTGCATCAATGTAATGCGACTCATAGAACTCAAATGGGGATTTATCATAATGCAACGTCCCACTCTTCCCATTAGTGAAATACTTGATGCACTAATGGTACGAGGATGGAATTTTAGCATGATGATGCTGCCAAGTCCTTCATAACAAAACATTGAAGTCTATACTTTATCGCACCACCAGGAACATGGAATCTGATGTGAGACCTCCGAGCCAAGTTTTAATCTTGATTCTTCCCAATGGTTTTTGATCAATTTTGTCATATCCGAGTAGATTTTTAGTGCAGGGTGTCAAGCTGCCTTCATCATACCCCAGTCGATGAAGCATTCTCCGTGAGAGGAGGTTAACTCCAGAGCCTTTTTTATGAAGATCCTCTAAACATCAATTCCATTTATCTTTCCGGACACATATAAGTGTTTGATGTTCCCTTTCATGATAGCGTCTTCATCCCTGTATGTGAAGGAGATAACGATGTGACATTCTTCGGGATTGGTCTCTGTTCGGTAGACTTCAACTGCTGCTACTTCAGCATTGAACTCCTAGGGACTTAACAAGTATATGGTGAGTGCCTCCCTAATACCTTTGGGAAAACTCAATGCATCTAGGATTGACAAATTTGTTGGTACTAAATCTAGTTTCTTTAAAATTTTATACTTATACTCTAAAGGTCAGTGCTTCCCAGATCGGGGTTGCTCTTTTATAGAAACATTAGGGGTTTGATCTTTGGAAGTAGATAGTTTGGCCTCTATAATAGGAGCCGGCGGTGCTGTAGTCCTTTCCATGTTTGGCCGAACTAGTCTGCCTGTATACCTTGGGAAATTCGGCACTTGTTCTTCCCCTGATAGATACTCCAAGATAACCGGTCTTGGGTTTCCTCTGGAGGGGGTGAGGGAGAATTCCAGTTATTGTTGTGTCTGTTGGAAGGTCCTTCTGTAAGTTTCCATGATGTTAATGGTTTGACTAGTGGCGTGGTTGGGAATTTTACTCCTACCACAATCATGCCTTTTGGGAAACCTCCGACCTCTGCGGCATCTTCCTCCGACTCTCCAATTGGGTGTGGGGAATCTAGGTTTGTGGACATAGTCTTCATCAGAGAAGGGGTCCATCAAGTGAGTGAAATTAATAGAGCTGAAGATCAGTTCTTGATCTGACATTGTTCCTGTCTGATTGTGTCCTTCAGATTGTGCTGTTTGGTGGGGTGGTTACCGTTGTACCATTTAGCAGGGAGGTTCCTGTTGTACCATTTGGCAGGGAGGTTCCCGTTTAACCAAGTCTATTAGAATAAAGTCCAAAAGTGTAAACACTGACTTTGGCTTTAGTACCAGCTCATCTTCTTTCTCTTGCTTTATGACCTTCTGGCCTTTAGAGGACTGCAGGGCTGAAGAGGATGGTTGTGCTGTATTAAGAGATTTTGGGGGAATAGTAGGTTATTTAAACTATTCCTAGAGAATTACATGGACTTGGTTAATGGTCTTATAGGTCACCCAGTTGTAAAACTTTTGATCCTTCTTTTTGGTGACTGTTTTCCACTCCTCTTCCTCTCTTGAGTCTGAGGTGAAAACATATGCCAATTGTGCTGGTGGTGGGACTCACTTGACTTTCCCAGAATCTTTCATCTTTTGTAGGAGATCCTTAAAAACAAAGTATTCCTAGATGGTGTGTCCTAGTATCCGATGATACTGAAAATAATTTGGACGACCATCAAGACCCACTTCATTAGCTCGCTTTGGCTCTGGAAGCCGGAGCAGATTTCAATTCATGGAGGCTATAAAATAGCTGCATACCTGGTCATCTTGGAACGAATAAACTTTATTTATTAGTTCTTTGAACTAATTTATTTTTTCATCCCATATCTCATCTTTCTGAGGTAGGGGCATCTGTTGGCGTCCAGGGGGTCCCACATGGTTTGGCAGGGGCCTCACAACTGGAGCTGGAGCCGGGGGTGGCTTAAGCGTGACAGAAGCCGCTTCATCTTTTCCCATTATTTTCCCAGGGGATGATGGTTCCACTTAGGAATTAAGGTTATTTTTTATAGGGAGTATTCTATCCTTTGGGTAGTATCATAGAAGTCTCTAAACCCACTAGTGTACTTCACCAGGATGATCAGAGTTCGCAATTCATCCAAAAGGTTATCGATGCACATGGCGAGCATCTCATCTTCAGGGAGTGGCCAGTTCAGGGAATATGTTAGGCCTTTCCATATGGAAATGAAGTTTGAGACTATCTCATTGTATCGCTGCTTGCAGTCCATGAGATCACTGAACATCATCTTGGTCAACGTTGAACTAAACTAGAAGAGAAACTATCGTCGGAGTTCCTCCCAGCCTATGATTGGATTGGCCGGAAGGCTAGTATACCATAAAAAAGCTGAGCCCTATAGGGCTCGTACGAAGCACCTGTGTTTTACGGCTTCTTGCTGCTCGGGAGTTACCATAATGGGGTCATAGTAAGAGTCATAATGCATCAAATGATGTTTCAGGTCCCCTGAGCGATTGAATGCTGGGAATACGGGGTTCCCAAAGTTTGGTGGTGGCAGAACATTTCTCACCCACTCGAGGTAGGGTTTGCTCTCTGGTTGTATTGAAGATCACCGCCCCTCCATGGATTCTAGTCGAGCTGTTAGCTACTCAACGGTGTTTAAGAAACCCTGATACATATCTTGCCAGGCTTGAGATTGAGCTGGTGTAGCATGGTCCAAGATTGGGCGTGCCTTCGCTGCTGGAATTTGGGGTGGATACCCCGTCAGGGGCATCATTTGTGTGTTTACCTAGATATATTCTGGCTACCTTCCTAGTGGGGGGAAGTATTGATGTCCTTTTGGGGCCAAGTTGAACAGTCCTTTGAGATTGTATTCATTCACCATAATGAGTGCCTGTGGTATAAGAACCTCTTCTAGGAGAACATGCTGAAATTCCGCAGAGGGAACACATCTGGAAAGATAACTTCATCGACATAGCTCGACCTTAATTCGCCTAAGCTATTTCATTTATTCCTCCTTCTTATCAAACCATTCCTCAAGGGTGAGGGACACATTCTCATGGGGAGGAGGATGTAGGTCATAAATGACCTTGGATTTAGTTTTCTCTTTATTAGAGTTTTTTGGGGGAGGTAATGTCAGGTTTGACTGAGGGGGAACCCAGATTTAGGACTACCCTCTAGTTCCGGGTATAAAAATAATCAGGCTCAGTGTTGGATACCTCTAGGATGGAACTATATTTTTTTGCATCCTCTCCTCCTGAATCATTTCCTGTGAGATCCATGGGGTTGATGTTTTCCACATTCACTGAGGTATACCGTGTTGGGGGTGGTGTACCTGGTGCTGAATGGTAGGAAGGCTTCCTGCACCCTTTATTGGACTTTCTCCTTCCATTATGCGGTATTATTCGAGCTTATTGACGAAGATTGACCCAAAGGGAGCTCTGATCTGACCTCGTGACGCACCTTTGTCTCGGAGGGTGTGAACCATGAGAAGGGGTGGAACTGGTAACTCCTCTATCCATCGTTCTTCCTAGACGGTGGAAGACAGACGTCCTTCATGAGGGGATTTGAGGCAAAAATTCCCCCATCCATATGGGTTGGGGTTTTTTCCATTCTCTTTTCGCTACGCCATGACCTATATTTTTTGGTCTTACGGGGGGCACTTTGATTTTAAAATTCCCCCAGCACTGTGGGCTGGGACTGTTTCCATATTGCGGTGGTATCCGCTGCTATTTCCAACCTTTAAATTTCACGTACTCCCACGCAGGTGTAAGCTGAGTATGGCATTGGGACTACATGGAGTCTATGTCCTTTTGAAGACATAGGCACTGCCTGCTGGTTGGATTCCCTGAGGTGGGAAGCCTGCTAAATGTTCTTGTTCAGATGAATCAGAAGATTTTTGATGGCTTGATCTCTTCGACCTTGACACTTTTGAGACTTACTTCGGTTCATTTTTTGTTGAGTATCCCATCTTTCCTAAGCATGGGTTTTATTTGACTGTTGCCTCTGGGTGATGACATTTCAGGATGTCATTTCCAATAGGGCCTGCTGAACAAGACGTGGGGTGAAGTGTAGAGATCCATGTTCTCCCCAACCCCAAATGTGAACTCTAAACGGGGTGTTTCCAATGAGGCGACACAATTTATGCAGTGCATGGAGGTAAGACAATTCAAGGTTTTTCTTTCAACTTTCTTATTGTAGCTGTCTAGCGAACGGGTGGGCATCCAGGTCTATCAGATGGTGAAGCTCCCCTATCATGCTGATGTGGTCCACGTACCCTTGGCAGGGTAGGAATTTTTCTTTCATCTTTCGGAGAGTCATCCATATATTGAGGATAATGTCATGCATGCATTCCCCAAACAATTCTCATTGTATGTTTAAGCGAGAAGTGGATGTAGGCCAATACATCACTGGTATATTATCCCTATCTAGTTGTCTTATCACAAGAAACATATCATGATTTTGTTCTTTTGAAGGCTCCTCTACTTGATATTCCCAGTTTGACTTCTTCTTAATAATTTCATTCCAAGAAACCGGGTGGGTGAGAGTCTTATCGATTTTCTAACACTGTGGGGGTGGCTCAGAAGATGAGTATGGCCCCAGGACATCCTCTGGTTGAGAAAGAATATCACTTGTTATAGGAGTTCCTGCTGTGTCTGACTCCTTTTCGATCACCTCAGTATAGGAGGGATTTCTCATATTCATTACGGCAAAGGGAGTACCTTATCGCCAGTTTGAATTTTGATTATAGGGAGGAACTCCACAATTGGTGCTGCAATGGTGAGGGATACTATTGCAACTTGATGCCCGACTGTGGGAATTTTACTGATGGCATATACCCTAAGTAGGACCTTCATGGAGGGCTGTAGCAAGGGGAGGACCTTATTGTTTCTTAATGTCACTATGGGGAGGGCCTTCACAGCAACTATCATTGCAGGGAGGGTCTTCGCAATGATCGTAACCATGGAGAGGACTACCATCATGACTTGATACCTGGTTGTAGGGAGAATTTCTATAGTGTACATCATGGGGAGGGACTTCAGGATATACTGTAATGAGAGGAGGACCTTCTCATTGCTTGGCAGTACTGTGGGGATAGAATTCATAGCAACTGTCCTTGCGGGGAGGTCCTTTGAAATGACCATCATCATGGAAAGGACTATCATCATGGCTTGATGTCCAACTACAGGGAGAAACATATCTGCAATGTATACCTTGGGGAGGACCATCAGGGTAGAAAGAAGAAAGGGGAGGACATTCTTTCTATCTGATCTTCTGGTCAAGGGGAGGTCTACCCCAACACGCATCAGGAGATACACTCTCATGATCTATCATTCTTTCCCCACAAAGTAAGCCCCCATGGGTTCTTTGTGGAGGACCTTTAGAGCTACTGGTAGCGACATTGTAGGGAGGACCTTCTCAACTTCTACTGCCACTTCTATAATTTGGTATTTTAATGAAAGGGTCTTGAGACTTTTTTGATATATGTTTGAGGGAATCAAGAACCCTAGCTTCCAGTAGAGTAGGATAATGTATGTGCTCTTCATTTTTCAGTTGCCTTTGGTGCTTTTCATTTTGGGCGCACTCTGGTGGGTAACCAGGGCCATCTGCTATTGGTAATGGATTTTATATACGGGTCCCTATCTTTTTGGGTCCCGTGATGTTTTTGGGATATGATGATGGACATATTGAGTTTTGATAGGGATATATTCCTGCCCTGGATAAGCCACCCCGTTGGACTGGAGTCCCCCAGTTGGAATAAGTATTTGTTCTTGATCCAGTTGTCTGCATGTCGCGGGATATTTCTGTTGACCCTCCTGGACTAGAGCAGTGATGCATAACTACTCCGTAGTGACTAACTCATTTTGCGAGTGAGTCATTCTGTTTGAGGAAATCAGGTCATGGGCCTGATTTCATGCCTTTTTCCACAGATGCAATGTTATCTTGGCATGTTTGGAGGATATGGTCTAGAATCGACGTATGATATTCCATCATTTCTAGGATGTGATGAGATACATATTTGGATGGAATGGGTGTGAAGGCCCATTCTGATGTCGGAGAAGGATTTTATACCTTATTTGGTCCTCCATGAGTTTCTAATAGATACTAGAAGTTCTCCTGTTCCAGGACAGAGAAACAAGTTTGTCACTGGTTGTCTTCTCCGGTTTCCACCGTATTTGACTGGTGGTCTTCATATTCATGAGTAAGGATTTTCATCTGCTCACTTTTCATTGTATTTTTCTCATGGGCTTTGTATGCATATGCAAAAAATTTGACTCTACTCATATTTGCTTGCCGCCCTATTTGGATGGCGGGCTTGAAGTGCATCAACAGGTGTTTGTGCCTGCGTGTAGCCTATTGCTTCCCTATTTAGATGGAATTCTTGAAGTGATTCAGTAGGTGTTTGTTCTTGCGTATAGCTGAGTGCTGCCCTATTTAGATGGAGGACTTGTAGTGCATCGACAGATAGCTGCGTCTGCCTCTAGTTTTCCACTCTGTATGTGCCGAGGGACCGATGAGAATTAACAGGAATGTGCATGTGCTAGTATTGTGCTATCGTATTTACATGGTGGGATTGAGTGTAGAGGCAAGATTTGTATGTCATCTTGTTGACTGCCGTTGCGTTAGTACGGTGGATCTGGTCCTTAGGAACCAGTGTGATAGCGTTTTCTTGGTTATATATTCTCCGACGTTGGCAGGAAACCCGAGGGGCTCGGATCTACTGGACTTTGGCAGGTTCCCTCGGCATAAAGTCCTCCTTGGTGGGAGGAGGACTGGTCGTTCAGTGTCAGTAATGACGCTCTCTAGAGGGGGATCATGGGTAGGACCCCAGTGAAGTTGAGATGAAGTCATCAGCATTGACTTCATCCTCCTCCCTGAGGTAAGGGAGGTAGTCTTTGTCACGTTTCGGGGATGGGATCCCGAAACAGTTTGAGAAAACCACCGAGACCGCCTTACGATGAGGTACCGACGGTGGATAAAGAGGCAGATGGTGAACCTTTTCAGACCGGAGGGCTTGTCTTGCAACCTCTAGTTTGAGGAGAGTACCATTTTAGTGGTACTCCCTGATCAGCATATTGGATACCCAATGTTAAATATGCTGGGTAGGCAAAGGGGTCCTGCTCTTCGTTGAGGCCCCGACTACCTAAGGGATCACTGATGTGCCTGTCTGTATGGGTCGTTGGGATTTCATTTGGATTGAAGGTCACTCTGCGGGAACCTGCAATACATATATATGACATACAGACAAAAAAAAAACATCGTCAAAGTATCATTCCCTTATACATATTCATATTTGGTGATTCAGCTTATCCCCCTTCACCTTTTCTTTTGCTATAGGGTGAAGGGACTTGAGTGGGGTATAACCACCACCTTGGTTAAGGATTCACGTCTGGTTCACCATTTTTGTTTCGCCTTCAAGGCGTCATGTTTACTGGGTGGTGCAGAAATGGTTCGACGAGGATCGCCACCCATCCCTTTTTCTGTAGACATGAGTTCTCATCAAATTCACCCTTCCTTTTGTTTCAACCCATTCAGTGTCATTATCCTTTAAATAAGGTTGAATTAACCCTGTAGGAACCATTGGTCCCCACGGGCGATTGCGTGGGGGTCAAGCACTCATGAAATCAGTCCTTCTCAGATATAACTTCCTCAGATGGTCTCCAACGGGTTTATTCGTGGAGCCAAGAACGCCCAACAACCCTAGTATCTATGATTCGTGGACCTATTAACCAAAGGTAGGCACTCGTCGGCTGACGATTTTGCCAACAACACTTAAGGACTCCATTGGTTGAGAGGATGGTAGGTCAGGCTCACCGCACCCTTCTAGGAGAAGATTGTTGCATGTTCCAGGACTCATATAGATTTAAGTTGTCTTCATACGTTTTTGAATCCTGGGTTCATTTCTGAAGAGTGTTTCTATGGGATACCCTTAGTTTGCAAGTTTTTTTGTGAGTATGCATATGTTTGATGACACAGAGGTGATTCTAACATAGCCATATTATAATTCACTCTGGAGTTTATCTTCATCCAAGGGGGATGAAAGGTGACTTGATGTTGGGATCAGGCCTGCAAGGAGGTCTTTCTACGTATCCTCAGGAGAGGAATCATAATCCATGTAGTTCGGATTATATGGGGCTTATACATAGAAGTATCCCATCTGATAGACATGATTGGGTGGACCCTTTTATGGATGGGCACCCTTTTGATCTTGGGCCTTCTGGTAGGCGTCCTATGTATCCTATTTTGATCAGGAATCATAGTTCTCATAGTTCAGATTGTATGGGGCTTATGTATAGAAGCTACCCATCTGATAGACATGATTGGGTGGACCCTTTTTTGTACGAGCACCCTTTTGAGCTCAGGAATTCTGGTAGGCGTCCTAAATATCCTATTTTGACCAGGAATCAGAGTTCTCATAGTTCATATTGTATGGGGCTTATTCATAGAAGGTTCCCATATGATAGACATGATTGGATAGACCATTTTATGGATGGGAACCTTTTTGAGATCGAGCCTTCTAGTAGGTGTCATACGTATTTTGTTTTGATCAGGAATCAGAGTTCTTGTAGTTCATAATGTGTGGATACTATACGTGGAAGCTGCACATTTGAGGGGGCGTGGTTGGGTGGACCCTTTATGGATGGGCACCCATTCGATCTCGTGCCTTCTGGAAGGCATCCTACATGTCATGTTTTGATCAAGAATCAGAGTTATTGTAGTTCATAATGTGTGGGGCTTATGCGTGGAAGCTACCCATTTGAGGGGGCATGGTTGGGTGCACCCTTTATGGATGGGCACCTATTCGAGTTCAGGGCTTCTAGCAGGCGTCCTATGTATCCTGTTTTGATCAAGAATTAGAGTTCTCATAGTTCAGAATACTGGATGTTTTAATCCTTACAAACTTCTAATCCCACGTGAGTCATGCTCGGTGTGAGAAACAAGAGGATGTGAAAGATTCGATAATGAACATGCCTCATCCCCTATTGGTGGGGGAGGGAGAGCCCACGAAGAAAGAGGCCGAGGTGACAGTGGGTGAGGGCGTGGCGTGATGAACCTTTCCATGTGAAATGGCATTAAAGGTCATGCGGCCCAGCCTCGGAGGATTGGGGACTTACCTCAGTGGGAGGGCCCTAAAGCATGTTCTGTAAAGGGGATGAGTTTCATCCTTATCAAATGGGGGAGTGAACATAACCCCTTTGACTGATCACTATTCCTCATTGAATGGAAAAGTAGGTGATCAACCTTAATCCTGAGAACTGGGAGGTTCACATTGGCATCCCAAGGTTGGACTCTGGGTTACCGTGGGAATGTAGCCTTACAGGAATTCTCGAATCCCACACCTTTTTTGGGAGGGACTTCGCGACTCCGCTTACCGTGGATATGTTGACTCAATGGGGTACACTGATGCACCTGATGGCCTAATCATACGGGTCCGGTGGATTTGGAGGAGGATTTGGCCTAGTGTCAGGGGACTGGTTAGTAGAGGGATCATGGAGCAATGGACGGTAATGGAGGGGTAAGGTTGGAACCCGAAGGAACAATACACGAAAACACCCCATTCCGCGTACTAGTTTCTCATGCGGAATGGGTAAGGCTCCACATACCGTAGTGGTATGTGTGTAGAAGGTCCATCCGCATACCAGTGTGGTAATCAGGCATGGGTATCGCCAGCCACATACCAATGCAGTACATGGCTCACCGTTCCGCTTTGGGTTACATCCGTGTACCGACTAGGTACACGACACCTGGTTCTATTTGCGTAGCGGTACACCATACGAGGCACTATACTGAAGAAGGGTCAGGGGGATTACCACTCGCAGGAAATTCTTCCGCAAGAAGTCTTTGGTTCAAAATTTACTATTTAGGTTCATGGTTCTATTATTATTATTCAATTCCCCCATTTTATGGTTCGTGGATTGCTGTACCTGTGGAGGAAGTGGTTCGCGGTTTGTACTTCACCGATGAAACAAGAAGAAAGCCGGAGTGCAACCTCTAAGTCTCCCTCAAGTTTTTTTCATCCATACTTATCTCTATCCATATCCAACTCTAAATCTATGTGTCTTTCTTCTTCTAATATTCTCATTTTATAAAGCATCAGAGTGATCATATCTATTGGGAACGTGACACCATTTGCGGAGGCCCATTGAAGAAATATTCTGACCCGTGGAAGACTCGGTCAACTAGGGTTTGTGGAGGCTTTAGTTCACGATAATGGTTTGAGGAACCCTGTCCATTCACTTAGTCTACGAACTAATGGGTTCACAGTATAGTATGGAGACATTATTCCCTGAACAACTCCCTCGGTTGACGCGGTTCACGGTTTTCCTTGCTCGCTGGCCATCGTTTCGTAGGCCAGCGGTTTGCGGACCGTTCTGCATACTTGGCAGTTTGCGATCCATATTCTCCACATACCCTTCCCGGTGATGGTATGAGGACCATTTAAAAACCTTGAAAACTTGAATTCATTAAAGTTCCTTCAAATAAATGCAACTCAATTTTAGTCCCTTTGCCTTGATAGGCTTGTAGAAGCAATTTATTCCTTCTACAAAGAGATTGTAGTGGGACTTTCTCTACTTGGAGGAATTTTCAGGACCCTACAACGTTTCATTAAAAATTTCCTCTATTCTATGAGTCTTGGATTGTTTAGTGCAACTATTTTAAATCCATTGGTCCTACCTTCAATAGATTCCACCTGACCAAACATGGCATCAACAAAATATTTTTTTGTGGATACAAGATATTGGAAATATTATGAAGAGTCACCTCAATAGTCCTCAATGCAATATATTTTCTATGTAAAACCTTTTTAAATACCTCTTAATATTCTATGATTTTATTTATTTTTTTCCATAATAGACATAAAAAAGAAAGTTTATTTCCATGAATACCTCCTAACATATATGAGATACTGGGAATAACCAAACCAGTATTCACCAGTTTTAAACACTGACATTCCCTACACAATAAGAAGTGCCCAAAGTGGAGACCCCCTTAAAAACAAACTGATTTAGAACATCCACATCTAGAGAGGATCCAATATGCTCAAACTCTAGGCCTGTATGCTGATGAACACCTTGTATACCTCCCATGCTTGGATCATGTTCAATATGAACTTGAACATCTCCAAATTATCTTGGGACCTGACCCTCCTCAAACCCTTTCTATTCATAACCCTGCTCTTGATCCATACTAGAATCTTCTAGTTCATTTTTAGTCTTTGTCCCATTACTTAAAGAGAGTTTTTAACTATTATTTTTAGCTAGTTTACTTGATATATATCACCCTTCAAGGCAAGCCACATTATTGTGCCTGCTTGTATTTAGTCCTCTATTTTTTGAAGTCTATGCTACTGAAACATCATTGGCACAATTCTTCCAATAATTTCCTTTATATTTTTTAGAATAATCTTGAAACCGTTTATAATTTTAAAAATCATGAAACCTTTGATGACATAGTGAATAAACAACTTCCCTTTTACAATTGGAATTTAAATGTCTAATTATACCACAAATGGGAAAAATGGAGGAACATTTTCAAATTCAATCTTCAGACTAAATTCATCAGTTTGATAAAAACAACTTTATCAATCAATGTGGAACTATGATAAACCTCTACCAACAAACTAGAATAATGACCATAACTGGAAGTTTTAGAAACATGATCCATTTTAATCATAATTACAGTGGAAGAATCAATCTTGAACAAAATTTTGGGATGTCATAGCTTCCAATTTAAATAAATAATTTTAACCCACACCTTTTGGTGGTACACCATTGTGATGGGATTCATCCAAGTTCGGATATTGGAAAATTGATGTCACTACTAAATTTAGGCTGAAAAATGATTGAACATTGAATAATATATTTTATTTGTAATCTTTTCAAGATGAATGGGATTTGGTTTTGGTGCATCTAATATATACTACTCATGGATACTATTTTTGAGTCTCCTTAAGTATATTAGATGTGTAATATTACTTCATTGAAATCTTGATATTTTTATGGTCATTGGAAGTCTGGTGTGTTGGGGTTTGGAATAGACTTAACTATTTTGAAAATGGAATCTTCTCATGATGATGGAAAGCATGTGTATTCACACAATATTTTTAATTTATAATCCATAGGTTTTAGGTTGGTTATGTTTTCTAAAATAATGTTGACTATTTTATGGGTGTAATATTTAGTAATTTATTAGTTTGAGTGTTTATTATGGTAGTTTACAACTTAAAACAAGGGTATTTGTTTCATAAAGTGGTATAAATGTGTCAATATATGAATAAAACATACTTATATTGAAATGAAATCATGGGATAAAAATCATAGAGATGTTTTTGATATGTAGGAATCAACACCACATCCATTGGATTCTATTTTCACTCGATATGATATAAAAAGATGGGTAACATTGTCTCATGTTATTAAAATGATATATCTACCATCAAGGGGTTAAAAATAAGAAAAATAATTATGATAGATGTTCAAAGATTGGATAAAATTCATTGAATCATATATGATCTAATGGAATCATCCGTACATCAATCTGATTCCTCGATTGGTTGATAAAATTAAAAGTTCATTTTAACATTCATTATCATTTTTATAATAATGGGGAAATCATGTGTATAGGGGTAAAAACCAACCAAACGAGATCCAATTGACATTAAATTTTAGGTAAATTATATTTAGGTCATTTAAAATATGTAGTAATCATTAGTATGTGGATTATATACCCAAATTGTTTGATATAATCAAAAATAGAATTTTTTATTTGAATTTGGAGTGAAGTTAAAAATCATATAAAAGGGTTTGATATAAAAAAATTCACTTATATTGACATAAAATCATGAGATAATGATCAAAAATATTTTTTGATTTTTAGGAATCAATGTCACATCCATCGAATGCTCTTGTCACTTTGTGTGATGGAAAATGATTGGTAATGTTGTATAGTGTTATTAATATGACATATCTTCCATTAGAGGTTCGAAAAAGAGAAAATGAATTTATATTGACATTTAAAACTAGAATAACATCCATAAAATCATATGTGTTCTATTAGAATCAACCACACATCAATCTGATGGCTAGATTGGTTAGTATAATTAAAATTTCATTTTCAAATTTATTATTATTTTCATAATAATGAGTAAATCATGTTTTTAGGGGTCAAAAATAACCAAATTATATTTTATTGACATGGAATATTAGGTAAATCATATTTATTTCATTTGATATCTATAGGAAGCATCAGTTCATAGATCTGATACCTGAATTTCCCAGTATGATCAAATGTTCTGTTTGTCCCTTGGATTTTGAGTTAAGTGAAAAATCATGTAAAATGAGAAAATTATAATAAAAAACACTTGGATTGACATGAAATCATGGGTGGACAATCACCAATCCTATTTTTATTTGTAATAATCAACGATGCATCCATTGAATTCTCATGTCACACCGTATTATTGAAAATGATGGAAAACATTGCCTTATTTTATTAAAAAAAATCCAATCAAGAGGTCAAAAATGAGAAAATGAATTCTAATTGATGTTAGAATCTAGGAGAAAATTCCTAAATTCATATGTGATCTGTTGGAATCAATCGTGTGTCAATCCAAAGCCTGGATTGGCCGGTACAATTAAAAGTTCATTTTCACATTTATTATCATTTTTTAATAAAGGGAAAATCATGTGAGTAGGTGTAAAAACTAACAAAATGAGTTATGATTGACATGAAATATTAGGAAAAAAATATTTAATTCATTTAAAATATGTAGGAATAATCGGTTCATGGATCAAATACCTAAATTCCTTGGTAAGATCAAAAGTGGTGTTTGTCCATCAGATTTGGAGTTAAGTGACAAATCATGTAAAAGGGGACAATACCAACCAAAAAAACTTATATTTACATAAAATTATGGTGAATTATTAATGATACAATTTTTATCTTTAGGAATCAACATAGTATCCATCAGATGCTCTTGTTTACAGATATGATGGAAAATGATAGGCAATATTGTCTAGTGTTATTAAAATGAAACATCTCTAGTCAAGGGGTTAAAAATGAGAAAAAATAATTCTAATTAACATAAAAATCTAGGAGAACATTCTTCAAGTCATTTGTGATATATTGGAATCAAATCCACATCAATTCGATTCCTATATTGGTCGGTACAATTAAAAGTTCATTTTTCACCTTTATTATCATTTTTGTAATAATGGGAAAATCATGTGTTTAGGGGTTAAAAATGATCAAATGAGATCTTATTGGAATGAAATCTTAGTAAATTTATCTTTAAGTCATTTAAAATTTGTAGGAAAAATCTGTACGTAGATCAAATACATGAATTTCTCGGTAATATCGAAAGTGGTGTTTGTCACGACTCGTCCCCCGGGGCCCATTCCATGACTACCGCAAGCCCACTTCCATAGGAAAGGGGCTGATGAATAGAATTTAAAGATGTATTACCTAAAATGGGAAGGAATTTCCTTTAAACCTGTACAAACACATAGTATGCAAACACAACGGGAAGCAATTGTGAAGTAAACAGCTGTAGAAAAGGAGTGCGGAAAGTAAAGGGGGCCAGAATACAAGCCCAACTGTAAAAGTAAAAGTATAACTGAAAGGAAAAATACAACTGAAAAAGGAAAAATACCTAATGATTCATCCACCAAGGATCCTACCTGAAGGGTTGGTACAGATTGCCTCCTCAGCACTCCACGTCCTCCCGTCTCCTCCACATACCGCCTAGTCCTAGCTCCCTCAAACCTCAGTCCAACTGCTCATCATCTGCACAAGACACAACAAGGTGTGGGGAAAAACCATGTAGGGGTGAGTATAACAATACCCAGTAGGGACCCCGAGACCCCTGAAGGTCTCTCATAACTCCACAAAGGAAAACCACAAGAATGATCTCAATCGCAAAGCACAAAGCAATAAACATAGCTCAAACCAGGTATACAACTCAGAGAAACAGGATTATGATGCTGACCCACAAAGAATCATTCTGAATGCTGATTGAAAACCAAAAGATTATCTAGAGATAGTAACAAGTAACATCCCCAGTCACAACATCGAACACCTCATCTACTGGACAAATCCTCTTCTATTGAGTATAGTGGTCCTGCCGTGTCACACAGAGGCGCTTCCCACTAACCTTGAACTGCTAAGGTACTCCTTCCCATCGCATACCATGGGTCTTCCAGGTCAAACAGAGCCACTCCCCTCTATGGCCTACTGAGGTACTCCTCCCCACCACGTACCATGGCTACTCCCCACTGTGGCATGCTGAGAATCACTCCCCAAGTCATCAGTCATATTTCAACCAGAACGAAGTCTCACAAGAAGTAACCTGATGATCTGTCATGTCATAAGGGTTCCAATGCAATAGACATCGCTTCAATTGGATGCCTGTTCTGTGCGTTATTGGCATTTCAGTGCCGAGGGTTCGGTTGGATTCGGGTGTGATCCAACTCAGCCATACTCCAAGTTTCTCCAAAACTGTCATGGAGTAATTCAAAAGGACCATCTTGCTCTAAGTATCCCAACACTGTAGATGGTTTGTCAAACATATGTTTGGTTCTCAAGATAAGGCCCTTTTAGTGTTCTTGGGCGGTACTGGGTCTGGGTCCAGTCCGCCTTAGTCGGACCGGCCTGACCCGGTTCGGCATGGGCAGACTCGGGTCGAACCAGCCTGAGTCGGGTCCGACCTGACCCGGGTCAACCCAGCCCACTGTGCCCAGCCCGACCCGGCTAGGCGGCGGGTCAGGCCATTGGGCCGCGGGTCGGCCCACTGAGCGACGGGTCGGTCCGATGGACTGAGTCGGCAGTGCCACTCGCCTGCCAAGGATACTCAGACGTGGCCCGTCCAGGCAGGGCTGATGTGGCGTGGAGCCACGTTAGTGGGTTAACCTATGGAGGTTGACCCCAACGCGGCGCCACATGGCACCGCGGGTCCTCTGTGCTGCGGCCGACGGGCTGCGGATTTTCCACCGGGCGTGCCGCTGGTGCGCACCCTATCCCACGAATTCCGGTCAATCCGGAGGCCCCTACTCCCACTGTGGCCAATGCAGGCCACGACCCTGCTGCCACGTGGGGGCACCACCGGGGGGGGGGGCACCCCTGTCGATTTTGTAGCGGCTGACCGACGTGCCATCCGACCTCTCCTCTAGTTGTTACAGCTGATGAGCCATGACCCTCCTTATTCATCGGCAGCATGTGATGGTGTGTCGCGCCTCCTCCATGGCCAACTAGTGTCGGCCGCTTTGATGACCGCCACGAGTTTGTGCTGCGGCCTCCTCTTGCAGCGTGCGTCAACGCGGTATCCACTACCTTGCCAGTCGGTGTCATCACATTGTCTTTCTTCCATGGAGGCACATAACAAATATAAAGAAGGGTTTGGGTTGGGTTCATTAGGCCCACGCCCTCTGCGTTATCTCGTAACACGAGAGGGGGGTTAAGGGTTTAATAACAATTGAATTAAACAACAAGATAAACCCCACAAGATTCCCCACAACCTCCCATAAAGATGAATGAATCATGGTTCAACCCGTTAGTCAGTTGACCCACATTCTTCATGTTTTTCAAGAACAGGGAAGAGGAAAAACATTTATAAATAATAAACGAATAAAACCCCTACCTAGAATAATCGGAGAAATGCCTGTGCTTGAAGGTGGGTTGGTGTTTTTCATTCCCACAACCGGTTCCCAATGACGCCACTCATACATCGCCTTATGGTTTGTGGTTCGGTGACGTCTGTCACCTCTGCTAGGTCAGCTCCATCTTCTAAGGGTGTGATATCATGGCACTCATTTAGTACTTCTTTGCTTGGAAAAGCTATGCCAATACCTTCCCCCAAGCTACATATATATAGGAGAGGGGGATGGTAAGTAACAACGTTGGAGTTCAATGTGGCTCATTAATTTGGAAGCTTTTTAATTCCCCAACGACATACTTACTTAGGGTTGGTAGGTCAAGCCATTTATTGGCTTGACACATCGCTGTCCCCACCCCCTTTACTTTTCCGTTGGAGGATTTGAAATAAAACAACAAAATTATTTTATTTCATTTCTTTTTAAAAAGTCAAAAAACACAACTTTTTCTCCAGACCTACTATGGTCAAAGTAAATCCTCCCTTAAGCAAATCTTGGTGATACAGATTCAATGGTGCCCTCATATTTTTAATCTAAGCAACAACTCAAAAGTTAGAAAATTCCACTCATGCATTTACTGAATGTACCTGAAAAAATGTTCAGAAATTTATTCTGGGAACTCCGGGCCTCGGAATCATGCGCCGTCAAATTTTGTAGACCCGTAAAAATTTCATATAATTAAAAAAAAATTTACATGGAAAATATAGGTCTTTACACTCTCCCCACCTTAGGAATTTTCATCCCCAAAATCCACAACATAGACTAAGAAAACAAATGGGGGTACTGAGCACGAATCTAAGCCTCCCACTCCCATGTACTCTCATAGAGGTTCCCATGCTACTAGTGAATGTGCACCAGAGGTATCAACCACCCATGAAGGACCTGTTCCTATCGATCCTCAATCTCTAATGGAACCTCTATAAACATTTCCCCATCATCTAAGACCATCTCACCATGGTTGATGATGTGATATGGGTCGTGGACGTATCTCCTCAGCTGGGATACGTGGAAGACATTGTGCACCTTCTCCACATGTGGTGGAAGTGACAAGCAGTATGACACCTCACCTATCCTTCGAAGTATCAGAAATGGTCCGATAAACATCGATGATAACTTGCCACCTCGACCAAATCTATGTAGTCCCTATTGAGGAGATACTTGCAAGAAAACGTGGTTCCCCTCCTAGAACTCCAGAGGTCTCTGTCCCCTATCGGCATATGAATTCTGTCTACTTTGTGAAGTCTTCATCCACTCCTAGATGGTCTGCACCTTCTCAATGGTAGCTCGTACCAACTTTGGACCCATAAGTGCTAACTCCCTTAGGTCTGTCCAGCATAGAGGTGACCTGCAAGGTCGACCGTATAGGTCCTCGAATGGTTCCATACTGATGGTGGAGTGATAACTATTGTTGTATGAGAACTCCACAAAGGGCAAGTGATCCTCTCAATTATGGCCAAAATCTAGGACGCAGGCATGTAACATGTCCTTCAGAGTCTATATGGTCTGCTCTTTCTGACCATCCATCTGAGGATGAAAGGCGGTGCTCAAACACAGCTGAGTCCCGAACTCCTCCTGAAATCCCTTCCACAATTAGGATGTGAAACATGCATCATGTTCATATATGATCGTCTATGGCACCCCATGAAGTCCCAAAATCTCTTATACGTAGAGGCGTCACAATCCCTCTACTGATCCCCACTCTCGAATAGGTAAGAAGTGGGCTGACTTGGCGAGTCGATCAATGATCACCCAAATAGAATCATGTCCCCTAGACATATGTAGAAGCCCTATCACAAAGTCCATAGAGATCCCATCCCATTTCCACTCTGGAACCTCCAGTGGCTGAGCTAAGCCTGCTAGAACTTGATGCTCGGCTTTCACTTATTGACAAGTGAGGCATCATGAAACAAACTCTGCCACTTCCTTCTTCATCCCTGACCACCAGTGCTAATGCCGGAGGTCCTGGTAAATCTTCACCACACCAAGATGTACCGCCAGAGGGGACGTATGGAACTCCATCAACACCTCCTCCTATAGTTACACTAGTACCATGTTACATCCTCTGAAGAGAATGACGTGCTCCCCACCTTCAGAAAATCCCTCAGGTGCCTGCCCTGAGGATATATGTGTACATCGTGCCTCACAATCACTGTCCCCAAGTTTCACCTCTCTGACTCGCTGAAGGAGTGGGGGGGGGGTGGTGACTATCATAGACTGGAGGTATACTGCTCCATCTCTATCCATGAAGGATATCAACAACGTGGCTAGCTGCTCTGTCACCTCACTCAGAAACTATAGAACATACCTCCTACTGAGTGCATCTGATACCACATTCCCCTTCCCAGGAGTACATACTATCTCAAAGTCATAGTCCTAGAGGAACTCTAGCCATCACTACTATCTCAGGTTCATTTCCTTCTAAGAGAAGATATACCTGATACTCTTGTGATCAGATTAGACTGTAAAATCTTCGCCCATCAAGTAATGTCGCCACATATTCAAGGTGAAGACCACTACTGCTAAATACAGGTCATGGGTGGCGTAGTTCTACTCATACTGTTTCAACTTTCACGAGCCATAATCGATCACTGCTCGCTCCTGCATCAGGACACACCCAAGTCCGGTCCCTGATGCATCACAGTAGACTACATACCCAACACCCTCTTCCGGTAGCCTCAAGATAGGGCCACTCGTCAGTCCCTGCCTCAGCTCCTAGAAACTATGCTGGAATCTCTCCATCCATACGAAGGGATGAAAATTCTTTGTTAATGCTGACAAGGGTTCCAAAACTCTAGAAAAGTCAGGAACGAACCTCCGGTAGTATCCAGCTAACCCCAAGAAACTTCACACCTCCATCATGCTCCTGGGTGGATCCCAAGCAGGCACAACCTTTATCTTTGTTGGATCCACTACAAATCCAACCTCTGAGATAACATGTCCTAGAAAGTGGACCTCTTGTATCGAGAACTAGCACTTCGAGAGTTAACCATAAAGCTAGTTCTCTTGGAGTTTATCTAGAACTATCTGCAGATGATAGGCATGATCCTCCTCCATCACCGAGTATATCAAGATGTCATCAATGAACACCACCATGAAGCGATCGAGGTATGGATGAAAGATCCTGTTCATGAGTCCCATGAACACTAATGGGGCATTGGTCAAGCCAAAAGGCATAAAAAAGAACTCATAATGGCCATACCGACATCTTAAGGCTGTCTTCTTCACATCCTCATCTCGTATCCTGAGCTAATGATAGCATAATCAGAGGTCTACCTTCGAAAACCAACGAGCTACCTTAAATTGATCAAAAAGATCATCAATAATTGGGAGTGGATACTTGTTCTTAACGGTCACCTAGTTCAGGAATCGATAGTCCACACAGAGTCTCAAACTCACATCTGCCTTCTTGGTGAACAAAATCAGGGCTGCCCATTGAGAAACACTGAGTCTTATGAACCCCTTTCCCTAAAAGTCCTCCAACTATACCCGTAACTCACAAAGCTCAGCAGGATCCATCCAATATGCTGGTGTAGATATTTGTGCCTTCCTAGGGTACAGGTCGATGTTAAATTCTACCTCTCTACGTAGTGGTAGTCCCGGAACATCATTGGGAAAGACATTGGAATATTGGTCCACCACTACAGGATAACTCAGACTCTCAACATCAACTGCTCCAAGGATAAGGCTAGCCAACTGATGATTAATCGGTTGCAACCTCCTTTGGGTAAGTCCATCCCGTGTTTCATAGGTTCCCTTCTTGTTGGTGAAGGAAAACCTGGTCCCATATGTGTAGAAACACCACACTTTGTGCCTAATACAGTAATTCTAAGCATGGACTATGGATAACCAGTCCATACCCAAGATGACGTTGTAAGGCCTCGACACCACTACTAGAAGATCCCAACTGAAACTCTCGCCTACTATAGTAAGCTCACACTGCCGGAACCAGTGTGTAATTATTGAATTTGCTCCTGTAGGATTCTCTAGCAATAAGGATTGAGCCAATGGATCCACCAGAATCTACGAGATTTGAACGAGGGCCGTGATAATAAAAGAGTGACTGGAACCTGTGTCTATAAGTACTGTAGCTATGTTAGAGTAGACACAGATCGTAGCTCTTATCATCTCTGGAGCGCTGTGGTCATAGGCCTCGGCTGCCTGGAGCTGAGCTCGTCCCTGTCCTCCTACTCCCCTTGGTCGGAGTTGACCACCTGGCGGTGGTGGTGGCAGAACCTCGTATCGCCACCTACCACTTGCTACACAACCATATCCTCTGCCACATCCTCCACCTTTCGGACCTCCTCACTCAAACCTATGCCTCTTCCTCAGCGGCCCATCGATTTTCTGTTGGTCATCCGTACATTGGGTCAGGTAGTGGTGAGTCATATGACCCTGCCCGCCACACGTGTAACACTGCGTGTCCCTCACCTATCTTCCTCTTCCTTGCGAGCCTCACAACTCTAACCCTACGTCCCGGGGTCATCCACCAGAAGGTCTGGTCCACTTGGACCTCTGTGTCATATGCCTATTGTCTGCTGTAGACGACTCTGCTACCTGATGTCCGGTGGTGGGTCTCTCTATCGGCGCCTGCTCATCTAGGAAACTCTCCACCAAAAGCACCTACTCTAGTACCCTATCTTGAGTCAGTATGCTGAGCAATGCCATCGATGCTCTGATCTCCCATTGGAGAGCCTGCTCAAAGGTCTGGGCCCTAAAGAAGGGGTCCCGTACCATGTTGGTGGAGTAGTAGGAGAGATCAGTGAACCTCGCCGAGTACTGGCCCACTGTCATTCTACCCTATTGTAAGTGCAACAGCTCCTATGTACGTACAGAGATAAGGTCATTGGGATGAACTCTTCCCATAAAATGCTCTCAAAGTCCACCCAGACTAGGGTCGCCTCATTGTGTATATGAAGCATCAAGCTCCAACATCTCCCTTCTGATGCCTAGAAGAGACTGGATGCTAGGATCACCATAAGGTCTACTCGTGTCCCAACCAAGTGGAAAAATCTCACCATAGCCTCCATCTAGTCCTCAGCCACTTGTGGGTCCGTCTCACCTAAAAACCTCAGATTCCTCTTCCGCTGAAACTTGTGCAACATGCTTAGTCAGCGTGTAACCTCTATTGGTGGGGCTGGTGGAAACGGCTACCCAATGGGTTGTGGTGCTACTGGTACAGTACCTGAAGGTGGTAATGCCGTAAGAGGGCCTTGTACCAAGGCCTCATTGCTCAGTGGGCCGTTATCATGTACTCTCTTAGGAATCTAGGCTGGCTGTCTATGGGGCGGCATCTTGAAAGAAGACAGGTGTGCCACAGTCAATAAGTTATACCTAGTTAGTTGAACCAAGAGATAAAAAGAAAACTTTCCAAAACACACGCATTCAGTGTTTTCATGCGTTGAGTCGGAAATCTGAATTCTGGGTCTAGGTGTATGGATATGTCGGCCGCCACACCAACACTGGATTCCCCAAACTGAAAACCAAACTAATGACACTTAACACTACAACCACATAGAAAATATCAAATTCCTAGTTCTTAGGTAGAACCGAACTCCTCTGATACCACTTTGTCATGACCCGTCCCCCTAGGGCCTGTTCCGTGACTACCCCAAGCCCGCCTTCTATAGGCCAGGGGCTGGAGACTAGCATCGAAAGGTGTATTCCATAAAACGGGAAGTCATTACCTTTAAACTGGTACAAAAAAATGGTATGTGGACACAACAATAAGAAACTGTGAATTAAAATGCTGTAGAAAAGGAGTTTTGAAAGTAAAGGGGGCCAAAATACAAGCCCAACTGTAAAAGTACAAGTACAACTGAAAGGAACAATACAACTGAATTAGGGAAAACAACTACTGATTCATCCACCAAGGATCCTACCTAAGGGGTAGGTAAAGATCACCTCCTCAACACTCCACATTCGCCCGTATCCTCCAAATACCGCCTAGTACTGGCTCCCTCAAACCTTAGTCCTGCTGCTCGTCGTCTACACAAGACACCACAAGGTGCGGGCGTAGCCCGTGAAGGGGTGAGTATAACAATACCTAGTAGGGACCCTGATACCCCTGATGGTCTCTCAGAACTCTATAAAGGAAAACCACAAGCATGATCTCAATCGCAAAGCACAAATCAATAGACACAGCTCAAACCAGGTACACAACTCAGAGAAATAGGATTATGATGCTGACCCACACATGATCGATCTGAATACTAATTGATAGCCACGAGATTTTCTAGGAGATAGTAACAAGTAACATCCTTAGTCACAACATCTAACACCTCAGCTGCTGTAGAACTCCTCCTCTATCAAGTACAGTGGGCCTGCCATGTCACACAGAGGTGCTTCCCACTAACCTTGAACTGTTGAGGTACTCCTACCCATCGCGTATTGTGTGTCTTCCGGGTCACACAAAACTGTTCCCCTCTATGGCCTGCTAAGGTACTCCTCCACATCACGTATCATGGTCGTCAAGTTACTTTAATTCGAAAAGTAAGCATTCGTCAGGTCTCAGCCAGTCGCAGGGTTCCGTACGTAGTGCACTTGGGAGAACCGCTCCCCAAGCCATAAATCATATTTCAACCAACAAAAATTCTCACAAGAAGTATCCCTATGATCCATAATGTCATTAGGGTTCTAATGTAACAAAAGACACATCAATTATATGCTCGATCTGTGCGTTATTGGCATTTCAGTGCCGAGGGCCTGGTTGGATTCAGGTGAGATCCAACCCATCCATACTCCAATTTTCTCCAATACTCTTATGAGGTAAGTCAAAAGAACCATCTTGCTTCAAGGATCCCAACACCACAGACAGTTCTCCAAATGGACATCTGGTTCTCAAGATAAGGCCCTTTTAGTGTTCCTGGGTGGTAGTGGGTCTGGGTCCGGTCAGCCTCAGTCAGACTGGCCCGACCCAGTTTGTCATGGGTCGACTCGGGTCGATCCGGGTTGACCCGGCCTGACTCGGGTCTGACCCAACTTAGATCCACCCGGCCCGCTGGGCCCAGTCCGACCCGGTTGGGCCACGCGTCAGGCTGCTGGGCTGCGGGTCGGCCCGTTGAGCGGTGGGTTGGTCCGGTGGACCGACCAAGTAGTGCCACTTGCCTGGCGGCACGGGCCGCTAGGGATACCTATATTTGATGCATTTGGGCAGGGATGATGTGGCGCATAGCAACTTCAGCAGGTTAACTGGTGGGGGTTGACCCCAACGGGGCGCCACGTGGCACCGCAGGTCCTCCATGCCTCGACTAACGGGCCACAACTTTGCCACCGGGTGCGCGCCCCGTCCATCGGTCGATCCGGCGGCCCCTAATCCTACTGTGGCCAATGCAGGCCATGGCCCTGATGCTGAGTGGGCGTGCCTCTGGGGGAATTCCCCACCCCAACCGGTTCCGTCACGGCCGGTCGGTGTTCCAACCGACCTCTCCTCCGGTCGCTGCGGCTGACGAGCCGCGACACTCCTTGTTCATCGGCAGTGCACGACGACATGCCACACCTCCTCTACAGCTGGACAGTGCTGGCCACTCCGATTACCTCCATGACTTTGCGCCATGGCCTCCTCTTGCGGTGTGCATCAACGCGCTATCCTCGACATTATCGATTGGTGTCGTTGCGCTGTCACTCTTCCATGGAGGCACAAGGATGTAACAAATATAGTGGAGGGTTTGGTCTGGGTTCATTTGGCCTGCAACCTCCATGTTAGATCATAACACGAGAGTGGGGTTATGGTTTTAATAACAATTGAATTAAACAACAAGATAAATCCCACAAGATTTCCTATAACAACCTCCCGCAAAGACGAATGAATCGTGGGTCAACCCGTTAGTCGGTTGACCTGCGTTCTTCATGTTATTTAAGAATAAGGAAGAGGAAAAACATTTAGAAAGCATAAATTAATAAACCCCCTACCTCGAATCATTAGAGAAAAGCCCACACTTGAAGGTGGGTTGGTGTTATTCATTCCCACAACCGGTTCCCAATGACGCCACTCATACGTTGCCTTCCGGTTCGTGGTTCGGTGTCATCTGTCACCTCTGCTGGGTCAGCTCCTTCTTCTAAGGGTCTGGCGTCGCAGTGCTCCTTCAGCACTTCATTTCTTGGTGAAGCTGTGCCAATACCTTCCCCAAGATCCATATATATAAGAGAGGGGGTGGGGAAGTAACGATATTGGAGTTTAATGGGGCTCATTAATTAGGAAGTTTCTTAATTCCCCAATGACTTCATTACTTAGGGTTGGCAGGTAAAGCCATTTATTGGATTGACACATCGCTGGCCCCAACCCATTTACTTTTCCATTGGAGTATATCAAATAAAATAATAAAATTATTTTATTTCATTTCTTTTTAAAAAGTCACAAAACATAAATTTTTCTTCAGACCTACTACGGTCAAAGTAAAGCCTCCCTTAAGCGAATCCCGATGTTACAGATTCAATGGCACCCTCAAATATTTAATCCAAGCAATGGTTCAAAATTTAGAAAATGCCGCTCACACGTTTACTGAACGTACCTGAAAAAAAGTTTCATAAATTCATTTCGGTCACTCCGGGCCTCAGAATCACGCTCTGTCAAATTTCACAGACTCTTAAAAATTCCATATAATTAAAAAAAGTTACATGGAAAATCCAGGTATTTATATTGTTTTTCCATCAGATTTTAAGTTAAGTGAAAAACAAAAAAGGGGACAATATCAAGAAAACACATTAGTATTGTCTTAAAATCATTTAAGAACAATCACTGAACCATTCTTGATCTATAGGAATCAACACCACATCCATTATATGCCTGTGTCACCCGGTATGATGGAAAAAATGGGTAATGTTTTCCAGTGTTATCAAAATGACATGTCACCCATCTGGGGGTCAAAAATGAAAAATTAATTCTGATTAACATAAAAAGTTATGAGAACATCACTGAAATCGTATGTGACATATTAGAATCAACCACTCGTTAATCTGATGCCCAGATTGTTCGGTATACAGTAAACTTGGTATTCATCTTTTAATATCCATTGTTAAATGATAAATATATTATTTTATATTTTCTTTGTTTAATTGTTTTTTGTATCATATCAGTAAGTTGATTGATACAGAAGATTGGAAGGATATGTATTTTTTTGGATTGTTGGTTTGGTTTAAATTCCTATTTTTATTTTCTATTTTTTCTCTACTAGCAGATTTTTTTGTTTTGGTTTTTTCGAGGCTGTGAAACTATAATATTTTTTGTAAAAAATTTTCTTCAGGTTAGTGACAGCCATAGGAGGTTGCTATTTCTTTTATTTTTGTTGAGAATTAGCAATTTCTTATGGCGGTCACTGTATGTTTACATGTTGTGAACACTTATGGAAATTGTTAATTCTCTTCCTTGCGACCGCTGCTGCGATTGTCTCAGGATACCCTATAGCGACCGCTGTTGGCAGTTAGTAAAGGTTAAAAACGTAGTAGTGAATTATTAGTAATTTATTAATAGATAAAATATCTATCAATTATGATTTGTTTTATTTATTATTAATTAAAAATATATTATTATGTTATTAATATAATTAATACTATAATAACTAGTATTTATAACTGTTTGCAAATTTTTTATTGATATAATTATTAGTAATTTATTAATGGGCAATATAATTATTTTTTAACAATTATATTATTAATTATTAGTTAATAATATATTATTATTTTATTAATATTATTAATAGTATAATAAATAATATTTATTTTCTAATAATATAAATAAAATAATTTGTGTTGAATAATATATTTACTAGTTAATAATTATATAATTATAATATATTATGGTATATATTATTAATTAATTATATATATAAATAATATTATAATATTAATTGTTAATATTAATAATAATTATAAAATACATAATTAATAATATTATTAATATTTAATAATAAATTTACTATGATTATTTATTATACATAATGTGGATAAGAATAATAAGAAGTATTATTATAATTAAAAAATAGTAATTATTATTATTACCAATGTAGTTGTGGATATTAATGTTTCTTGATCATTCAAAAACATTTGTATTGAATTATAATTATATAAATTTATTTTTTTATGTAAGAGAATATAATATATTAGTTAATTTTTAAATAATACACAACTAATTATTTAAAAAACATATAACATCTATTAGTCTGATCTACGTCGCTGTCTCAGGTGCTCCTCTATGTCACATCTAGTTGTATAGATGATGTGTTAATGTCATGTATGTCAATGTTTATGATCTTGCATACACACATCCTATCACATCAGAAAAGTGGTTTTAGTGGCGGTTAATTAGTAGTAGTTCTAATAACCACAACTAAACGAACCATAATAAATATAATTTATAATACAGTAATGGTTTTATATAACTACAATTATATATTTTTATTTTATTTTAAAATTTAGTTGCAGTTTTTTAAACCACCCCTAAATATTTAAATTATATAGGATATATCTACCCCACATGATCCACTCACTCCCCCACCCCGATCCCTCCCCCTATCGTTAACTCCTGATGGTGACCAGTCCTCTCGACCCCGACCCCCCTCTCCTCGACCCCTTGATGGTGACCGCCCCCTCTCTACCCCTCTCCCTGACACCCCGACGAAGACTACCCCCTCTTGGCCCTGAACCTCCCTCTCCCCGAACCCAAAAAGTGACCACCCCTCTCAACTAAGATCCCACCTCTTGGCCCCTCTCCTTGATCCCCGATGACAACTGCCCCTCGGCCCCAATCCCCCCTCTCCTAGACCCCCGATGGTGACCACCCCTCTTGGCCCTGATCCCCACTCTCCCCAAAACCTGACCCTCGATTACAACTTCCCCTCAACCCCTATCCCCACTCTCCTTGATGGAAAACACCCCTCGACCTCAATATCCCTTCACCCCAGTGATGACCACCCCTTACCCATCCCTCATCTTTGATCCCCGGTACCCCGACCCCCTATATCCCGACGATGAACCCACAATGACACATGTGCTCCTTGATGTTATTTTAGGTGTTAATTCCTATTTTATTAGTTTTGAATAATTATTTATAAATTGGTATAATTAATCATTTTTTTTTCATATAGAAACATATAGGTTCCCAAGGTGTTGTCAGTGTGTGGTGTAATACTTGAAGCCTTTAAATTTTTATCAAGAGGTAAGTCAATATTTTGGTTTGGTGTTTCTTACTCATTTAATAATTATTTTATTTTTTTAAATGATAATTTTCCTATTGAGGTCCACCTTAAGGTACATTATGAGTTATGTTGGGGATAATAGTGGTTATAGATGTCTCATAGAGGGGTTTTTGTTCAAAAAACCCAATCATTTATCCTATAGTTTAAGAGAACAAGTCACATGTAATTTAATTCTATATTTTATTTTCTTAAATGATATCATGACATTAATATATTAAATAATAATTAATATTAATCAGGAGTACATTGCATAATTCTTACAACAAGCTATGTAGATTTAGATTACATGAATCTTTTTGTATGCGCTACTCTCTTAAATTTGAGTATTTTTTTTTCAAATCAATTATGAAAATGTTGTAAAACCATAATTTTATGAAATTCTATAAAGTATATGGAAAAACATGCACCATATTTCACAGTGAAAACTTCTTGTTTTGAGATACAAAAAATCTTTATTTTCATAATTATAAAAGCAAGAGATAGCTATAGAGACAATAATGTTTCTAAAATAAAAAATAAAAAATTGATAATATATGAAAAAAGAAAATTTATAGATATTTTAATAGAATAATTATGTTCATGTATTATTATGGACTGATAACAGTATGCTCAACATCACAGTAATCTCTCTTCCTATCTCAGTGAACTTATTCAATGATATCCAACCATAATATTTCGAGGGGTGATATTTATTCATTTATATTTTTTATGTTTTTAATGTTGGATTCAATCATTTTTATATTGAATTAGTGTTATTTAGAATCAAGACCCTAACCTAGTCAATGAAGAAGTTGGGTGATGTTTAATTTTTATTGTACTTTTCTAGTTAAACATTTATATATTTATATTCAAATGTACAAGTAAAATAGTTAAAATCAATTAACTATGGATAAAAGTTTGATTAATTTACCTCAAAATACACCTTAGTATGCAAAGGTTATAGAAAAAATTTTAGATTATGAAATTGAAAACCGATCATTGGATGGTAGAATAAAATGTCAGTGTCCTAATTAAAAATTCAAGTGATGGTTGAAAAGAAACGAAGTATATGAGAATTTTATATTGAAATAGTTTCTTGTTTGATATATATATTTGTATTTGGAATGGTGAAATGAATGTTATGGAAAGTAAAAATAATAAAAATTCTCTCAATGAAACACAAAGTTACCCGCCAGAGGAGAGTTCAATTAGAAATTTGATAATTTAAGCATTTGGATTTGTAGGATACAATGTAAAATATTTTATTAGATCAATAAAATATTTAGTTTATCCTGAGAAGGTTAATATTACTCTCAGAACATTAATGAAAAAAAAACGAGTCTTATGAATTAGTTGAAGATGGAAAACAAGAATTGTATAAAGGGTATTCCAAGTATTCAAATTTTACTTTTCTACTTAAGTTGTATCATATCAAGTGTCTCTATGGGATTAGTGAAAATGTAATTTCCACGATTTAAGATTGTCTTCATGATGCATTTAGTGAATATAGTATCCCTTTATTATTCTATGAGATGAAGAAAATCATCAAAAATATTGAACTTGATTATAAAAAAGATACATGTTTTCACTAACGATTTCATGATTTACTAGGGAGAATATTCCAATAAATAATAATACATAAGATGTCATATAATAAGATGGAATTAAATGAAAATAAATGAGAGTATAAATCAATGAAAACTTAGGAATAAATAGATGAATAAAACTTTGGAAATGGTATTGTGTTACTTTTTTATGAAACCACACATTCAAATATTATTCATTTCGTATAAGACTAAATATGACATGAAGCGACATACTCATGATATCAACAATTATGGATTGATGATACAACCAAAATATTTGACATCATGGAAGGTGTTTGATTCAATATATGTAGATTTTTCCTTAGATCATTGGAATGTATGTTTGAGATTATATTATAATGATTTTAACCCTTTTGGTACATTAAGTACTAATTATAGAGTTTTATAGTTTTTTTTATCTCCTATAATCCATCTCCATGGATTTTTATGAAGAATAATTCTTTCATTATTTTGATGATTATTCATAGAAAGAAAATTACAAGAAATAACATGATTTATACCTTCAACCTCTAATCAATGAATTGGGATAATTATGAGATGTTGGCATGAAAGCATATGATGCTTCAACAATAATACTATTCAAATAGCATACTAATTTAGTGTGGAAAATTAGTGAATTTCCTAGAGTAGGAAACTAATCTAGTCGAAACACTCATACTGGTTTGGACTGTCCAGTTTTTAATTTTTATTTTGAACCTCAATGATTACATCATATTAGAAAATGGTGTTTTATGTGTCATCATAAACTTATTAATTCTTTTCATAAATTCTAGTTAAATAAGACAAAATTTAACGGATACATTGAATTGATAAACCTACCAAAATTTTAATTTAGTTTAAAAACATGGGGAAAATTATTGAATGTCACATTAGGATTTGTAAATGCAATTTTTTTAAATAAAGGGGGAAAAGGGTATGAGGTACAATATCTGAAGTAGTTGGAACACAATAGTGGAGGAAAATGAGTATATTTTTCAAACTTCTTATTTGTAGTTTAATTTTATACGTCATAATATTTACATAGTGCATATTGAGAAGAACTTCTATGATAGTGTAATTTTTACATTGCTTAGTGAGCAGGATAAACCTAAGGATCACCTTAATGATCATAAGGATTTGGAATCAATGAATATAAAGCATGGTTTGTGGGAAAATGAAAATGGTAAGTATACTTCAGCTATTTTTAAAATGAAAAATTAAGAGAAATACATATTCATTCAAACATTAAATAATGTAAAAGCGCTATATGGATATTCAAGTAACATTTTGAGGTGTGTTGTCTTACAAAATTGAAAGTTACATGGATTAAAATTTCATGAATCACATATTATTATGGAGAAGTTATTATCATTTGTATTGTATAATACATAACCTAAAAAAGTAATTGGGGTTTTAGTTGAGTTTTGTACCTTTTTTAGAGAGTTTTTTTTATAAAAACTCTAAATTCAACTGAGCTTGTTGAACTTAAAGAAATATTTTTTGGCACATTTTCATTTGGAGATGTTATTTTCCCCATCAATATTCATAGTCATGAATCATTTGACTATTAATTTGTATGAATAAGATAAACTTGGTGGACCAGTATACTATCTATGGATGTATCCAATTAAGAGGTAATATGATATATTTTTTTCATTGGTAAATTCAATTTTATCAAATTATTATGTAAATTTTGTTAATATGTTTCTTTTTTTTATTAGGTACTTAGGTCATTTGAAATCATATGTGAGGAATAAATCCCAACCAGAAGGCTCTATTACTAAAGGTTATATATCCTAAGAGTGTTTGAACTTATTTAAAGCACATAAAATTGTCTCCTATCGACCATTCAAGGTTCTGGTGCTATGCTAATGTGTATAGAAGCACTCAGGTCAAATCCTCGATGATGATACTTTTTAACAGTCGATTGTTTTTAGTTGATTGTATTTTTATTAGGGGTTTGTTTTCAAAGATTAATTGTTATGATTTATTGATTTAACAATTTAATAAATATTGGGGTGATTTCATTATTAGGGATTTTAGCTTGTGATATCCTTGGTATTTTCTTTATATTGCATTAAATTAACACCAACTTCACAAGTTGATGTTGATTGGAATTCCCAACTGTTGAGGATTTAATCCAAGCCTTAACTTAACTTAGGGTTCTAATATAAATCATATATTGTTGATGGTAGTGTATTTATGGTTCCAATAATCCATTTAAACCACACGTTAAACAAAATAAGTCATTAATCCATGACATGTTAAGTCCAACATACACAATGTTAAATTAAAGAATACTCATCGATCAAAAAATCTCAATAGATTAACATATATAAATAATGAATCAACCCAATGGTATATTTACTCAGACATTTAAATTATTATTAATATAGTTAAATATTTTTGAGGTGATTAATTTTAAAGAAAGTGAAAATAATGGGATAATAAAAGAGTAGCGCGTCAAACACACACACGATCATTGAAGAGAGTTAAAAAAGTACCTTTGATTGAATGAGGAAGAAAAAGAAGAGAAAGTGTTTTAACTTGATTTAAACTATTTTAATAACATTAATATTAAAATACATAAGGTTTATTAGAATAATATATATTGAATAAGATACATGCATTAAAATAGAATTAGAAAACAAAGACTTACAAGATTACAACAAAGAAGAACACAAAAGTAAATGAAAACAAAGAGAGGAGGAAAGGTATATCAAGTGAAAAATTGAGTATGGAAGGTCCTATAAATACTTTTTCAAGGAATTGGTTGTTTTCATTTGTTCTCCTCTCTTCTGAAATTCCAACCCTTTTGAAAGGAGAGGAGGAGATGTATTTATAGCCCAAAGTGGTGGACTTTTTTCATTCCAAAACTACCCCTCCACTTGTATCGTCTATTTGGACATATATACAGCTGAATATAGAGATATATCCTTCTTAAAAGTTGTAGATAATAATGTTTTCCGACTATTCTAAATTTTTTGAAGCATTTGGACTTATGGAACCAAAGTTATGTCCATTTGATTAAACAATGTTATTCTGTCCATTTCAATATGGACTTTTTCAATGGCCGAAATGTGAATGGATTTGTTAATATGAAAATGCCTTCAAATATGAATGATTTATTCAAAAAATACATCCAATTTTATTTCCTATTTCACAATGAAAAATCTCATAATGATTTTATGACTATATAATGAGAAAAGTCAATTTTGTTGTGATGATGTCATTTTTCAGACAGAATGGTGGGATAGACTTCAAAGAATTATTTAGGCCCCTTTTTCTTGTAGTTGGACCTTAAAATTTTTATCCATGATTACTTTGGATAATCTAGAAAAAATTTTGGAGTTTCCTAAAATTTGGGCTTTGAGATTTAGACCAGTAACTCAATCATCATGGCTAGTCCAGTTTCTTCAAAAATTATTTGGGTCATCTTGTGAGGACCATATGACCCTTAAAATGGAATAATGGGTCACTGATTCATTATAATGATATGTTGGAAATTTAAAAAGGAATCCTAAAAAATAATAATCACACAATTTTGATCAGTAGGGTGATAGTTATAAATAAAATAGTAAAAAAACTCAATTGGACTACTTCTAAAAATGCTGAAAAATTATACTTAGTATTAAAACATTAATATTTCACACAAATTATGAAAATTTCATATAAAATAAGTAAAGGGAGTATATAATAAGTCTTTAAAATATTAATAACATCAACTCCCCCAATATTAGTCTTGTGCATGTCCTCATGTGCAACAAATATAAAAACATGACAAAATCATTTTCACTCAACAACAAATATTAAAATTTTGTTTTCCACATTTAGGGGAGGTTTATAAAATTTCACTCATCCATATTTGAAAGCACGACCAATTTTATCCTATTGACCATTCAATGTTCTGGTGATCTGCTAATGTGTATAGCAGCACTTGGGTCGAATCCCCGATGATGATACTTTTTAATAGTCGATTGTTTTTAGGTGATTGTATTTTGATTATGGGGGTTTGTTTTAAGAGATTAATTGAGATGATTTATTTATTTAAAAATTTAATAAATATTGGGGTGATTTCATTATTAGGTAGTTAATCTTGTGATATCATTGAGATTTTATTTATATTTCATTAAATTAACACCCACTTCACAAGTTGATGTCGATTGGAATTCCCAAATGTTAAGGCTTTAATCCAAGCCTTAACTTAACTTAGGGTTCTAATATCAATCAGAGCTTGTTGATGGAAGTGTATTTATGGTTTCAATAATCCATGGAAAACACACATTAAACAAAACAATTCATTATTTCATGACATGTTAAGTCCAACAAACACAATGTTAAATTAAAGAATACTCATCGAGCAAAAGCTCTCAATCGCTTAACATATCTAAATAATGACTCACCCCAATGGTAGATTAACTCATCCATTGAAATTATTATTAATATAGTTAAATATTTTTAAGGTGATTAATTTTAAATAAAGTGAAAAGAACAGGATAAGAAAATAGTAGTGTGTTGAACACACACATGATTGTTCAAGAGAGTTAAAAAAAGACTTTCGATTGAATGAGGAAGCAAAAGAAGAGAAATGGTTTTAACTTGATTTAAAATATTTTAAGAACATTAATATTAAACTATATAAGGTGGATGATAATAAGAGATATTTAATAATAAACATTCATTAAAATAGAATTACAAAATAAAGACTTACAAGATTACAACAAAGAAGAACAGAAAAGTAAATGAAAACAAAGAGAGGAGGAAAGATCTCTCAAGTGAAAAATTGAGTTTGGAAGGTCCTACAAAGCCTTTGGAAAGACTTTGGTCATGAAAATTTGTACTCTTATCCTCTGAAATTCCCACTCTTTTGAAAGGAGAGGAGAGGATGTATTTATATGCCAATGTGGTTGACTGTTTGCATTCAAAAACTACCCTTCCACATGGCTTGATGGTTTTGACATCCATAAATCTGAATCTCTAGATATATCCTTATTAAAAGTTGTAGATAATAATTTTTTCCGACTAATATCAAAATTTTGAGGCATTTGGACTTATGGTACAAAAGTTATGTCCGTTTGATTAAACAATGTTAATCTGTCCATTTCAATCCAGGATTTGTTGATGGTCGAAATGTGAATGGATTGTTTAATAGGATGATTCCTTCAAATACAAATTCTTTCTTCAAAAAAATATTCCGTATATATTTTATATTTCACACTACAAAACCTTAACTTGATTTTAAAACTAGATCATTAGAAAAGTCAATTTTTGTGTGCTTTTTTCATTTACCGGACAGAATGGTGGACTGGACTTCAAATCTTTATTTGGGACATTTTTCTTGGAGTTAGGACCTAAAATTTTTATACATTATGATTTTGGATAATAAAGAACATGTGGTGGAGTTTCATAAAATCTGGTCTTCTGTATTTAGACTAATAACTCAATCATCATGGATGGTCCAGTTTCTTCACAGATTCTTTTGGTCTTCTTGTGTGGATCATATGACCCTCCAAATGGACGATTTGTCCAAAGGTCCCTTCTAATTAAATGTTGGAAGTTTTGAATGGAAACCTAAAAAATAGGAATCATTAAATTTGGATAAGTAGGGTGATATATATTATTAAAAAATTTAGTAGACTTGAATCTGGATGAATTCAAATTGCGATCTAAAATTCTATTTAATATTTAAACATTAGTATTTCACACAAATTATGAAAATTTCATATAAAATCAGTAAAGGGAGTATATAATATGTTATTAAAATATTAATAACATCTACTTACCCACAGTTAGTTTTGTGCATGTCCTAATTTTCAAAAAATATAAAAACATGACAAAATCATTTTTACTCACCAGCAAATATTAAATTTTTTTCCCTAATCAGGGGAGGTTTAGACCATTTAAATCATCCATATTTAATTCCACCACAAGTTGTTATAGAAAAAATTATCAAAAAACAATTCATTTTTTCATGCTCAAGTTTAGAAATGGAAAATGGTGGCACAAAAAACTTACTTCTCTCAAGATGATAAAATTAATTTATGGAGCTTCACTCATTCACCAACCAAAAGTGAAAATCTTAGAGTTTTTAAGAGATCTCATATTCCACTCCCCATCCTAAAGTGATTAAAAATCAAGAGGCATTTTTAAGGGGTTTTTTCTATGGATATGGAACAGTAGAAAGATGATATCCCAAAGATAGGAAAAAGGGGGTAAAATACCAACATGGAAAAAGTAATGCACATTTTTTTTGAAATGAGACATGAAAGGAAATGGAAACACATATTTAAGAGGGAATTAAAATATAAAATAAGACACAAAAGAGGAAGGAAATTTGAATTATATGAGAAGATACAATGTTTACAAACCACGAATCTTCTCCCGATGACATAAGTGTTCATTTTTTTCTTTTCTTTTTCTTATTTTTTCAAAAGTTGAACTTGAAGCAGATCTCACACTCATCTCCCAACCCATGATTTATCTTCTCATAACACTAATTGTAATAGTTATTAAAATATCAAAGGTTAAGAAAAAGTGATTTTTGACACACCCATGACATAACCCATTTTGTTTTTGAATTTTTTATTTTTTTTGAATTGTTTGGAACACTTTTAAATATACATTCCCAAACCCCACTGAAGGAAAACCTCTCCCACACACTTAAATTGATGCTTGCACTCAAGCATATGATAAAATGGTGAAAATCAACAAAAGGGTACCCAAAATGAAATCCATTCCCCCCTCACTTAAATTTCAAAAAATTATGCAATGAAAATCTATGTTGATATTGGGTGGGATAAGGTATTGGGATTGTAATGTGGCTATTAAAGAAAAGGTTTTCATAGGATCAAATGGGATTTTAAAAAGAGGATTAATGTATGGTTAATGGGAGGCTACTTGGCTATTATAATTCTCACATGGTTCGGAAAATGCCTTTATCATATTAATGAACACCAAAGTAGGAAATTCAGATCAAATTTCCACAAACTCAAGACTCACAAATGGCGGTAAAAAAACACAAATTTTTATGATATGGCCATAGGTGGCCTTGGAATGAAAGCTAATTTTGTTCCTCACGGTTGGGGAAAATCGTTTTCCAAATAAAAAATTGAGCATTCAATTTTTTTTTGGTTTTGACACAAGATTATTTATCCAAATTCATGATAAAAATAAAAAAAATTTGAGATGAAAACATGTCTTTTGATTGCCCAAAATGGTTGGACAAAATGTCAAAGCTGGATGGTGGGTAAGTATGATTTTTTTAGTTTTTTTTACATTTTATTATTTTTTAGTTTTTTTAGTGTTTTTTTAAAATACACACCCACACAAAAGAGAAAGATAAAAAGAAAGGGTTTGATGAAGAATGTGGTAAAAAATGAAAGAGAGAGGAAGAAAAAGAAAGAGGTATTGAGAGGAAGAGAGAGAGAGTAGGAGGAAGAATAGTTAAAGGGAAAGAGGTGCCCCCTAGTATGGATTTGGTGGGTTGCCCTCTCCATCCAATGGTGTGTTTACTGTAGAAGTTGTGGATCTGATGGAAGTATATGTGGTTCCAAGATTGTGTGTCCTCTCATGGTGATTCTTTAACCGATGTACATTAACTTTGAATGTCCTTTTTGAAGAGGGGTCTTGGACTTTCACTGCACCAAATGGGTAAACATTAGTAATAACAAAAGGACCTTCCCAATGAGAATTAATCTTACCTGGGTGAAGACGAAATCAATAATTGAAGAGAAATACCTTTTAAAATTCATGGAATATATTTATTAGGATGTGTTTTTCATGGATTACCTTAGCCTTTTATTTGTAGAGATTGGAATTCTCATAGGAATCAAGTCGAAGCTCCTCCAGTTCCGCCAATTGAAATAATCTTTCTTCACCAAATTTTTCACAATCAAAATTATAGGTTTTCATAGCCCAAAAAGACTTCTATTTGATTTCAACTGGAAAATGACATGATTTAACAAAAACTATCCTAAAAGGATACATACCAATTGGTGTTTTATATGAAGTTCAATAATCCCAAAGTGCTTCACCAAGTCTTTCAGCCCAGTCTTTTCTAGTGGGCTTAACAATTCTCTCAAACACTCTTTTCGCTACTCTATTAGAAAGTTCAGCCATGCCATTTTTTTGGGGATGATATACAGTTGAATTTTTATGTAAAAAACCATTCTTTTTTAAAAGATATTCCATGGATCTATTAAAAAAATGGGTTCTTAAGTCACTTATCAAGGAACGTGGTGTGCCAAATCGGTGGAAGATGCATGTCTTTAGAAAATCACTAATAGTATGTGAATCATCATTTCTAGTGGGTTTGGACTTGAACCACCTAGAAACATAATCAAACACAAGAAGAATTTATGATAATCCATTGGAAGGGGGAAATGGTTCCATGAAATCGATACCCCAAACATCGAAGATCTCAAAAAAAAAATAAAGGCTTTTGTGGCATCTCATTCCTCTTTGAAATTGTGCCAAACTTTTGGAAAGTGGGACATTGTAGATAGAGCTCATGTGAGTCCTTGAAGAGTGAAGTCCAGAAGAATATAGAGTCTAGGACCTTTTTGGAGGTCCTTTGTGGTCCAAAGTGGCCACCTATAGGAAGTGAGTGACAGAATTCTAAGATGAAGGAATGTTCATCTTTATCAACACATCTCCTAATTACTATATCAGCCCTAGTTTTCCAAAGTTTGTTATCTTCCCAAAAATAGAAATTTGATTCACTTTCCAGCTTCATTTTTTGTTCTTTTGAAAAATTTTCAGTAAAAATACCAACAACCAAGTAGTTTACAATTGGGGAATACCATAGTAACTTTGGAGTGAGAGATGAAAGGTGCTCAGTGGGGAATTCATGATCAATGATTTTAGAATGAGAAGAATTATAAATTCTACTCAAATGATCATCAATGAGGTTTTCTTTTCCCGATATATCTTTGATTTCAAGGTCAAACTATTGGAGCATTAGGATCCATCTTAGTATCCTTAGTTTGGAATCACTTTTCTTGAGTAAGAAAATTATAACAGAATGGTCTATGAAGATGATGATTTTGGCACCTAAGAGATAGGTCCAGAATTTATCTATGGAAAAAAATAGTGCTAAAAGTTCATTTTCATTCATAGTGTAATTATATTGAGTTTCATCTAAAGTTTTTGAGGCATAATAGATGAAATGAGGAATTTTTTCTCTTCTTTGACCAAGAATATCCCCAACGACTCTATCAGAAGCATCACACATCAACTCAAAGGGTAAGGACCAATCTGGGGGTTGGATTATTGGGGAAAATGTAAGACTAGTTTTGAGTTCAATGAAGGCTCTCTTGAAAAACTCATTAAAATTGAAAGTGACTTCATTTTGGAGAAACCTAGTGAGTGGGAGGGGAATCCTAATGAAATTATGGATGAATCACTGATAGAAACAGACATTATTGAGGAATGAACGGAGGTCTCGAACAGAGGTGAGTTCAGGAAGTGATTGGATCACTTCAATTTTGGAAGGATCAACTTCAATACCATCTTTTTAAACAATGTTCCCTAGAACAATCCCATTTTCAACCACGAAGTGACATTTTTTCAAAATTTAACACAAGGTTACACTTGACCCACTTTTTAAGGACTAGAGAGAGTGAATTCAAGAAAGATTCAAATGACTCACCATAAATAGTGAAGTCATCCATGAATACTTCCATGCAGTGTTCAATGAATTCAGAAAATATACTCATCATACACCTTTGGAATGTTGTAGGAGAATTTAAAAGGACAAAAGACATTATCCTATATTCATATGATCCAAAGGGGCATGTGAAAGTAGTCTTTTCTTGGTCTTGAGGTGCGATTGGAATTTTAAAGTAGTCGGTGTATCCATCAAGAAAGAAATAATGTGAATTTATGACTAATCGTTCCAGCATTTGATCAAGGAATGGAAGAGGGTAGTGGTCTTTTCTTGTTTCAACATTCAATTTTATATAGTCGATGCACACATGCCATTTGTTCTTCACTTGAGTTGTGACTACCTCACCATGTTCATTTGTGACAAAAATTATCCCACCATTTTAGGTACAAATTGAATTGGACTAAACCATTCACTATCAGAAATTGGGTAGATAATACCATATTTAAGAAGCTTGGTGATCTCTTCCATAACTACCTCATGTATGAGTGGATTGAGTCTTCTTTGTGGTTGTATAATTGGTTTGGATGATTCCTCAAGATTAATGGGATGCATTAAAAGAACATGGTTGATTCTTGGTATGTCATCTAGGGTCCAACCTAAGGCCTTTTTGTTTTGCTCTAACACCTGAACAAGTTTGGACTCCTCAGTTCCAGTAAGTGAAGTGGAGATAATTATAGGATATGAATGATCATGGAAAAAGAATGCATATTTCAGGTGTTTAGGAAGAGGTTTTAGATCAATATCATCTCTCATTTGTGGATTAAACAACTCAATAATGGAAGAAGGGATTTTAGTTACTTTAGATTCATTTTCATTAATATTGTCCAAGGTGGAGTAGTAGAGATCAGAGTTGATGTGGGATTCAAGAGAGTTTTCAAGATCCTCTAGATTGATGAAGTCTATGAATGAGAGGTCCACATCAAATTCACCATTTATAACATGGTTAATCATGGTACAGATTTCACAAGATCGTTTATAATTAGAACATGAATAACATGATGGATTGGGGTTCAATTTACTCTTAGAAGTGTCCTCAGAAGCATGGATTGCAAATGCAGAGTGATCCTTATACGGGTATCTCATGACTTGGAAAATGTTTAACTTGACCATTTGGTCACCAAATTCCATGGATAAGATGCCTGAATGGACATCAATATTGGTTCTCACTAGAATTAGGAATGGTCTTCCTAGAATTATGGGAGATTGAGAAAAGTTATTCTCACCTTCCATGTCAAGTAAATAGAAATCAGCAGTGAAGATAATATTATTCACACGAACAAGGACATCCTTGATTACACCCTCAGAACTTGCAGTGCTTCGATTGGACAATTGAATGACAACACCCATTGGATGTAAGGGACCTAGAGCAAGGTTGGAGAAGATGGATTTTGGCATGACATTAATTGAGGCTCCGAGTTCTATGAGTGCATCATCAAAGTTGGAACTTCTAATTTGGCATGGAACCGTAAAGGTCCCGGGATCTTTGCACTTTATGGGAATAAACTACTGGGTGGAAACATTTTCAAAGTTCCTAAGTTTCCTTTTATGGGTGCACAATTCCTTAAGAAACTTGTCATACTTAAGGATTTTTATGGCATCTAAGAGGGGTATATTGACTTCAACACGTCTAAACATGTCGAGCATTTCAGGATCGGGTTTAAAGGACTTATTTGGATTAGAAATGGCTTGAGGAAATGGAATTGGAGTCTTAAGTGGAATAGAAGGAGGTGAGGGAATGGCTTCAGGTTCCCATTCATATTTATTTTTCTTTTTATTTTCTAGGTCAACCTTAAAAGGAGGGTTGGAGGACTTATACTGAGGCATAACAATTTTCTTTCCCGATCTAATTTTAATTTCACTTACATTACCCTTGGGGTTGGGTGATGGTTGAATTGTGAGGTGGGAAGAATTGGATAGTTTCTACTGACTAAGGTGGGATGAAAGTTTATTGATTTTAGTTTCAATGTTTTTAAGGCTAGAATGAGTGAAAGAGGAAAGATCTTTAACTGCACTTTCCTAAGGTTTCTTAGAAGAAGAGGCTTTTCCCGAATTGGGATTACCTTGATTTTGGTTTTTTGGAAAGCGATTGTATTGGTTTGGGAATTGGGAAGGCTCACTAGGATAGAGGAATCCAGGAGAAGGAAGAGGAGGATTGATCCTTTGATGTTGAGGAATAAAAGGGTAAGGTTGTTAGAAGTTACCAACAATTTGACCATATTGGAATTGGTTTTGGTTTTTATTAGGGAAATGGGGGGGATGATAAATGGGATTCCCATATCTCATGTTAGGGTTATATGTAGAAGAGGAGGGCTCAGAATAGGGTTGGTTAAAGTTTCTAACAAATTGACCTGATTGTTGAGGGTTGGGGTTCTGCTGAGCATATGCTGCATTGAGCTCCATTGGTCCAGATAAATCATAGGGATCCTACTGAAGTTTTGGATTTGTGTCAATTAGATGAGATGGGGAGCTACATATTCCACAGTTCTTGATAGGGCTAGGGAATATAGATTGTGGAGAAGATGAGGTTGGGGCTTTGAAAGCCACGTCTAGTTGTCGCACAAGACCTGTAAGTTCACTCATCCACTTGGTCATCTTGTTCGGCTCTATGGATTGATTGTCTTGGACTTGTTTTACTTGATCATGTGATATAGTATGGATTTTTTTTCACCCATGTTAATTATGATATCTCTTGCAGCTGTAAGAGTTTTATCAACAGGAACACCACCACTTGCGGCATCAATGAGAGTTCTATCCATAAACAATAACCCCTCATATAAGTATAGGATCAAGAGTTAGTCAGGGATTTAGTGGCATGGGTAGGCTGCCATAAGATTTTTGAACCTCTCCCAGTACTCATGGAGTAATTCATTTGGGAACTGATAGATACCACTTATTTCCTTTCAGATAGAAGTAGTACGAGAAGCATGAAATAATTTTTCTAAGAAAAGTCTCTTCATGTCATTCCATGTGGTTATGGAACTAGGAAAAAGGTAGTAAATCCATGACTTGGCGGAGTCAGCTAAGGAAAAAGGGAATTCTTGGAGTTTTATTTGTTCCTCAGAAACCCCTTAAGGCTTCATGTCTGAGCACACCACTTGGAACTACTTAAGGTGGAGATGTGGATCCTCACCGGCTAGCCCATAGAAATGAGGAAGAAGATGAATCAAACCCGATTTGAGTTTAAAATCAGACTCTATGTTTGGATATTGAATACCAAGAGGATGGTAATTCATATCAGGAGAAAAAAGTTCTTTAAGTGTTTGTTCCCTAGGATTTTCCATATCTAATTAAATTGGTTGGACAAGGATAGGTTCTTGAATGAGTTGATTATCTCTTATGTTCCTCATAAGTTGGAGAAGTATTCGATCTATTTCAGGGTCAAACAAATTCAAGGGATTGTTTGAGAGGATACGGGGTATTTAGAGAGATTTTTGAAGAAAGAGGAAGATGGGTTTTTCTTTGTGTGTTTTTTGTTTATGATTTTTATGAGAAAGCTAGTATTTCTTTGTGTTGTTTTTTAATTTTTTTTTAAATTTTGTTTTTTTTTGTTTTTTTAGAATAACCAGAAACTGATGACTACTTAAAGAACCATCCTCGGCAATGATTCCATTTGAAAACATGACTGATTGTCACCTATCGATTGTTCAAGGTTCCGATGCTCTACTAATTTGAATAGCAGCACTCAGGTCGAATCCTCGGCGATGATAATTTTTAATAGTCGATTGTTTTTAGTTGATTGTATTTTGATTAGGAGGGTTTGTTTTCAAATATTAATTGAGTTGATTGATTGATTTAATAATTTAATAAATATTTGGGTGAGTTCATTATTAGGGAGTTAATCTTGTGATATCCTTGAGCTTTGCTTTATATTGCATTAAATTAACACCAACTTCACAAGTTAATGTTGATTGGAATTCCTAAGTGTTAAGGCTTTAATACAAGACTTAACTTAACTTAGATTTCTAATCTCAATCAGATCTTGTTGATGGTAGTGTATTTATGGTTCTAATAATCCATGGAAACCACACGTTAAACAAAACAAGTCATTAATCCATGACATGTTAAGTCCAACATACACAATGTTAAATTTAAGAATACTCATCGATCAAAAGATCTCAATCACTTAAAAAATATAAATAATGACTCACCCCAATGGTATATTTACTCATCCATTGAAATTATTATTAATATAGTTAAATATTTTTAAGGTGATTAATTGTAAAGAAAGTGAAAATAATGGGATAAGAAAAGAGTAGTGTGTCGAACACACACACGATCGTTGAAGAGAGTTAAAAAAAGACTTTCGATTGAATGAGGTAGAAAAAGAAGAGAAAGGGTTTTAACTTGATTTAAACTATTTTAAGAACATTAATATTAAAATATATAATTTGGATGAGAATAAGAGATATTGATGAAGAAAATTGCATTAAAATATAATTACAAAACAAAGACTTACAAGATTACAACAAAGAAGAACACAAAAGTAAATGAAAAAAAAGAGAGGAGGAAAGGTCTCTCAAGTGAAAAATTGAGTATCGAACGTCCTACCAAGACTTTTGAAAGGATTTTTTCGTTATAATGTGTGATCCTCTCTTCTGAAATTCCAATGATTTTGAAAGGAGATGAGGGGATGTATTTAAAACCCAAGGTGGTGGAATGTTTGAATTCCCAAACTAACCCTCCACTTCGATCAACAATTTGGACATCTAGACAGCTGAATATAGAGATATATAATTCCTCAAAGTTGTATATAATAATTTTTTATGACTAATATCAAAATTTGGAGGAATTTTGATTTATGTAACCAAAGTTATGGCTGTTTTATTAAACAATGTTAACCTATCCATTTCAATCCAGACTTTTACGATGGCCAAAATGCGAAGGGATTTTTAATATGAAGATTACCTAAAATATGAATTCTTTATTAAAAAAAGTCAGAAAACTATATTTTCTTTTTAGCACTAAAAAATCTCAGCTTAATTTGATGACTAGATCATGAAAAAAGTCAATTTTGGTGTGCTGATTTCATTTCCCGGACATAATGGTGGGCTGGACTTCAAAGCTTCATTTGGGCCCTTTTTTATTATATTTGGGCCCTGAATTTTTTATCCCTGATTATTTTGGATAATAAAGAAAATATAGTGGATTTTCATAAAATTTGGGCTTCAGGATTTAGACCAGTAACTCAATCATCATGGTTGGTCCAATTTCTTCACAGATTCTTTGGGTCTTCTTGTGTGGACTATATGACCCTCCAAATGGACGATTTGTCCAAAGGTCCCTTCTAATGAAATGTTGGAATTTGGGTAAGTAACCATAAAAAACAATAATAATAGAATTTGAATAATTAGGGTGATAGATATTGTTAAAACTGTAAATAGACTTGAATCTGGATGAATTCAAATAGCGCTCTAAAATTATATTTAATATTAAAACATTAGTATTTCACACAAATTATGAACATTTTATATAAAATAAGTAAATGGAGTATATAATAAGTTATTAAAATATTAGTAACATAACTTATATTCAAGGAATTTGGATGGTGTTAAGACTAGATTCAATCATGTTGGATGTGTTGATGATATCTCCATTAATTCTCATTCTAAAAACTAGTCATCAGTATTTCCAACTATTGGATGACCAATTGGAAAATGGTCAAATTTTACACCAACTGAATTAGAGTTTCTATGAAAACATATTTATGTGATACTAAATATTCTTATTTCATATCCATTTATTGGAGAATCATGATTACTGACAAAGAGGTGAGTAAGGGGTTGATCTCGAAATGAGATGGAATTAACCAAATATGTTAATAAGGAGATTGTCAAATGGTTCTCATTTAGTGTAAGTATATACTCATATTCATATTATCAACATGTAATTATATTGTATAAATTAAAATTAACACATTATAATATATTTTATATATTATGAATGTTGATAATCGATATGAAATGAAAAATTATTTGAAGTTTTTGGATTGAGGACCTCTAAGACAGGATAAGGGATTCAATGCCTATACTATTTACGGCTTTAGGTTTCATACAATTTATCATGAAGAATATTTTAAAAATAAATAGTGGTGTATTTACACATACATAGGTGGGATACTATGGAATTGATATAATTGAATTAAACTATCATGATCAATTTTCGGTGTTCTTATTCAAATGAAAGTGGGTCAACATTGATAGGGGTATAATGAAATATTTGTTATATTTTACTTATGTCAACTTTTCTTTCTTCATAAATACTGGTGAGTATGAAAAGATGATCTATTTATCTTGGATTCACAAGAGAAGATGATTTATGATGTGGATGATAAAATACATAAAGGTTAGAGTGTTGTTGTACACTTAATGTAGAGAGACTTATATAACATGGGTTAAGAAGACCAATTGTTACTTTGTGATAGTGAACATCATCAACCCCAAAAAATTGAACATTTTTTTGAAAAAATTGAAATAATAAAACTTTCAAGAAAGGGTGAAAATATAGAACTCATCATAATAAAGTTGTATAACAATAAAGAAAATGAAGATGAAGAAAATTGAATGTATAAATTGGTAATTAAACTATATTAAAATTTCTCATTTATAAGTGTTTAATATATATATAAATTTTTGTAAAAATATTTTAGTTTTTTCATTTTTTATGCATTTAATATATCTGAAACATTTTAATTGTAGGAATGATGATATTCTTTTTCAAGATCCTAGCCGATCAATATCTCATACCACACCAATACTACCGTCATATTTACTGGATACAAGTGATTCTGTTGTACTCGAGACTTCTAGAGAGCCAAACATTTCCCCAGATGTTGTTGTTATCCCACTATCTGAATCACCTCTAGTGATGGATCAGTTTTTGACCCCTCCATATAGGGGATATTAGTGAGTTAACATTACTAGTATGTCTGTCATTATGCAAAAAACTATATATTTTATTAATTATTTAACAAAGTTTTCCAAAAATAAATATAAAAATAGAAGGGATATAGATATGAACACAAACGTTGTATGGGACCTGAAGAAATTCAAGATTATCATTCCATTTGATGAGTTTAGGGTACCTACTGGTGTCTCTTCCAGATTCTATGGATAGATTCTTGGGAAGATTTATTGTGAGAGATAGTGATCTTTACCATAAATTATAAACACTGGAGGCATATTCCCATAACTAGTAAAAATGAGGTATTTTATAATAAAGTAAATGTAATATTAACTTAATATTAATTGATAACTAATTTAAAATACATGAGTAAAATTTTGTATTATAATTATAAAGTGTTATCTTTTTTATTTCTAGATGTTTTTTTAATTTTAATGTACCTGACTCTGTTTCACACCCATGGAATCTAATAAATTTGTGAAATCCCCGAAAGGTGCAGGCCTAGGCCGAATCCTGAGTCCCGTAAAAATTTATTATAGAAAAAGATGTAGTACAAATAACAAAACTAAGAAAATTAAATTACCCCCAACAACACAGCCAATCAAAAGATGTCAAAATCTCCAGCATCACCATCCTCCGAGACGTATGGATCTGCCGACTCCCACTCAGAATGTGAAGCATAGTGACTGAGCATATTTAGATATTTCTCCCAAAGATGTAAATATCTTTCATACAAATAGTTCCTAGCCATCGACTTACTCAGTCCCTTCTTTACATTTATTTATTTCCCTTTTTGTTTTTTGGAAGAGGACCTAGTAGATACAGTCTTCGGCATGTTGGAGTAGTCTCTCCTTGGATTCTTCTTAGTTGGAGCAGTTAATGAAACATCTCTAAGATCATGAAAGATATATGAGAAAGTTTTGGAGGCATTTATTGTGAGCAATGGAATCTGTTTGAAAATATTAATAAAGATGAATCTCATGAAGAAATTACACATTTTACATTATTTAATAACATAAAAACAATACAATTACAATTTTTTTTAATTTTTATATTTTTTTTGGAATTATATAAAAATAATACTATGAATCATGAGAAAAAAGTCATTACTTATATCACTGGGTCTTATAGTTTTTCAAGAAAAAGAAAAATTTTGGTTTGTATTTTATCCATTATTATTTATATCATTTTATTATAATTCAAGGATTTTTATAAGTTTTTTACACTTTTTTTAAAGTCTAATGAATTAGGTCACTCTATTTTCTAAACAAAGATATGGTTTAAAGTTTATAGGAAAATCGATGGTAGTTTTTTAAATGACCCTTCCAAAGACATTGGAGTAAGTACTTTTCATTACCATTTCATGTTATTTCATTATAATAACATAATAATGAAAAATATGTTATAAAAAAAGTCTTAAACCCAATTAAATTGGGTTGGATACATGGGTCAAACAATTCCAATTTTTCATCATTTCATCCATCTAGAAAACCCCAATTAATTGATTTTAAAACTTGTTTGTTATCAAAATTTATTTTTAGTTTTTGTATCTTTATAGTAATGTAATAATAATAAATAGAAATGAAAAATTTATTAATTAGATAATATTATAAATTTCATATAATTTTAAAAATCATTGTTAATATTTTTTTTATTAACAAGTTATAATTCAAGAAGTATTTGATGCAAACCCTTCAAAATCATCATCAATTTCCAAGAACGATGAAGTTGAAATAATTTTAGGGAAGGAGAATCCTGGACGTGTATGAGGGATGAGTTATGGGTCTACTCTATCAGTTGTCTTTGATAGGTCATCGTTATTAGTTACTACTATTCCTAGTGTGGGTTCAAGTAGTGCTTTTTATCAGGAATCAAAAAGATAAATTGTAAGGTTGAAAGAAAAAGTGAAAGAATAATAATATTATAGGAAAAATAGGACCAATAGCTATTGAAAATGTAAAATGATTTTGTTTCTGTGTTTGAGTTTTTGATTGGCATGAACCTCAAGGAAATTTCTATCTTTATAGCTCATCTTTACAAGTTAAATTCTAAATTCCATATATCATTCACACATTTTCAAAGACACATAAAAATTCCATAAATAAAACTAAAATTAATCTTATATATTGAAAAAATTCACTTAGAATAATACTAACCAAATTTCATTCTAGATTGATGTGTGGTGATTCCAACACATCAAAAATGATTTATGGATCATTATCCAAATGTTTTAAAACAACCTGAGCCCGTTTTCTTAGTTTTGACTAGATAATCAATTTTTAAATGTTCCAATGCCTTTAAAAATATGTGTTGTGGGTCAAAACCTTGAAAAAATGTCACATTTCCATGAAATCATTATAAAATGACCATAGATTGATTTATCAAATATAGAAACTGAAGAAATTTCATTCTTAGTTACAGTTTTCCCAGGATGCCTATAGACTCATTTTTAGTGTTTTAAAACACTAAAACGTGCAAGAAATAGTAAAAACCTTTGAAAAAGGAATCTTATTAACATGATATAACACCCCAATATTTGACAGTATTTATATTCTTAAATAAATTCAATTTATTTAATATCTTATGTTGCACTCAACATCAAGTTTAAATGAACTATGATATACCATTAAAAATTAACATGGTCGTTGAAATAGTAATAAGATCATTAGGAATAATAATGTAGAAATTAGAATAACAACCTCACCTATGAAAGTATAATTACAATTTTTGGTATCTAATAAATGAAAATATTATATATTTATATCATGGAATAAGTAAATAAATGTTTTAAAAATGATGAATTAAGTGTTTTATATTTTTTGTGAAACATAAATGTTTATTTATAATTTCATAATTAATAAAATGATTTAAAAGAAAATTTATTTTAATACAATATATTCATAAATTAATATTTTTTTATTCTAATTATAAGATAATTTTATGATACCATAATTAATTTTTCAAAGTTTTGTAAAATCAGTTATAATATTAAAATCAATCTTTTTGAATAAATGATGATTTTAATTAGAAATTAAATGTCTCAAATTTTGAAAATTATTTTGATAAAATGGAGTCCATTTTTGGAATATACACATTGTAAAATGTTTTGGGTGATTTTTTTCTAAAATAGTTAAATTTTTGGTGAATAGTGAAATACGGTAATTTACAGTATTTAACCTTTTAAGCCAAATACATAAATTTTTCAGTCATGGATGATGTATGAAAGAATTATTTAGAACTCACATGCACTATTTACTATAATTATTCATAAGAATCAATAAAATTTATAGTCTTGAACCAAAATAATAAACAAATGAATAAAATAATAAAAACACACCTCTCCTCTCACTATAAATACCACCCCTTGACATCCCTTATCCTCACACTTATAAGCCTTAAATATTGTCTAAATTCTACCAAAATCCCTTCTCAAGCCTCTTCCACATGTCCAATAACTTATGGTCTTACCAAAATACCAAATCCAAGTGTCTTAAGGAGGTTCCCAAGGAGATGATATTTGAGAGGTAAAATCCTCCTTCTTTCTCTTTTAATTTATTTTCTTTTATTATCCTATTATCACATCCCCTATACAAAGTGGAAGGGTAACTACAACATGATATATATTTTATTTTTATTATGTTTATGAAATATCCATCATCAAGTATCTTCTCTTCTCCTTTTATTCTAAAAATAAAAACATCACCCGTGAGGTGTTGATTCACCACCTTCATGGATGATGAGTTTTCCTTTTCTATTACCACCTTCAAGGATGGAAATAATTTTTTTGTAGTTAAACCAGAATATAATATGTTTATTACAACTTATTTAATTTTATATAACTATTATATAAACATAATATTAAATAAGATGATACTAATTTGTGATGGTCATAAAAACAACCAAAATAAACTAATCATTTTTCATTAATATTTTATCTAATGGATCATCCTCATACCATATAACCAAATGATCTATGAGAACTATTTATAATCCTGAATGTATGTTAATATCATTTCATTCCACTTGAATATTTTTTCTTCCATTTGATAAAACTCCAATAATTATACATAAGGGAACCGACCATAAAACCATGAAACGAATGCTCCCAGAACAATGAAATTAAACATTATAACTCATAATAATGGCCATAAATGAACTGAATAAAATTATAATAAATATAATATATGTTGAATAGGTACTATATTAAGTAATTAATAAATATAATTTGATTATCTAGGATATTAAGTACAAGTACAGAATGCTTTTAGACATAAGGTAAGGGACTTCATCTCAATTTCCATTTCATTGAGTCTTACTTGGTATTGTGAACCTAATAATTTTTATTTGGTCTACATAATACCCATTTGAGATCATTTTTAATTTAACATTATATTTATCTTAAATATCCATATTTCTTGTATCATGTATATGATTATTATCTAATCTATATAACATTTTTACATACGATGTTTACTTTGAATGTAGTTTTACTAGAGAAATATTGATAAATCCATATCTTCTACTCCATATGGATATTTTGATAAGGAATATTGTTCATTAATTAAATATATATATTAATAATTATTTGGAATTGTAGTGATGGGTGGGGCCTGACATTATATAGCACCTCGATGCATCTACATGTCTCATGAGATAAAACAGTTGGTGACAAACATTTCACGTTTATTTCCAAGAAGAATCAGATGAATTTATACCCACAGTCTTAAAACTTATTATAAAAGGTGTTTATGGTAGTGGTTAATGTTATAGATAAATAATGTCCAATAATTAATTATTTCCATCATTAACATTTCATTCATTACTATCCATGATATTTTCACAATGACAAAATCTATGGATGAATTTTCATTCTAAGTTTATTAATTAAATAGATTGTGTTTTTCAGTTATTTATCTTGATATTTTTATTATTACTTATTGATTATGATTAATTTATTATTGACTCATGTTTCTAATGTATGTAACCCTTACTAATAATTTTATCTCATGCTTCTATTTATTTTCCTTCCCCAGGTTATGAAGATAAAATCTCTAAATAAATGTCAGGGAAACAGTTTATTTTCCTTTTTTATGTTCTATATTTAATTTCCAATGTGATAAGGGAACCATGTGTGTATCTAGTTTTTAAGACTACTAAAATTATTGAAACTTGGTGATGTGATTTCCTGTATCTACAACATTATAATAAAATAACCACCAAATATAGGCTATTGGGGTTGGAGTTTTCATAGTTGGTATTAGAATAAGATTAGTAGAAAATTTGTGAATTAGATGTTAAATAAACATGAGAATTATAAAAATTCCTTATAGTGATTTTTTTGGCTCATTAATCATGATGATTATGAGCTAACTAAGTGTGTTCCATTATTAAGTGTTAAAACCTAATTGAGGAAATTGGATCAATACCCTTGGACAATGTATGGATTTCCTCACTAAGAAAGTCTGCATAGTTGGTGTTAGAGTTGAGAAGATCACGAACATATTAGAAAATCTTACTCAGGTTATGAATAATAACTATTTTAAACCTATGTTGGATTGTTTCAAATGAAAGAAGCCCCCATATTTTAGTGGGACTACTAATCTAGTGGTATTTGAGAAATCGATGAAGTCCCTTGAAAAGATATTTATGGCATTGAGATGTGATGAAAGGGAAAAGGTAGTTCTAGTGGTATATTTCCTCAAGGGATATAATGATCAATAGTGGTTTTAGATCCGGAATACTAAGGATGAAGATGAAATAGAATACATGGAATGAAAATATTTTAAATAAACATTATTCAACAAATATTTAACTTGTGAGAAATAAACTAAAATGAAGATAAAATTCCTCAACTTAAATAAAAAGGAAGAAGACAGTGTTTCATAGTATGAGGATACCTTCACAAGAATATTCAGGTATGATACATATCACCTACACATGAGCCTCAACCTAGTTGGTGATAACTCCTTAAGTGAATCTAGGTGACCCAAGATCAAATCCAAGTGGAGGATAATTTTAGGGTTACTGTAGAAGTACTGTAACAACACTGTAGCAAGAACTATAGTGGGATCGTAACAGGAACTGTATCAGCTGAGAATTTCCCCCGTTTGGGCCTTTGGGCCACCGATTTGGTCCCCAAGTCCTTTAAGGCCTTTGGGCCACCCAAGAATTTGGGTCAGTAAGGTCTTCAGGCCACCTCAAGACCTTCATTCCACCTTAAGTGCAGATGAAAACTAGACAACCTATGAGGAACAAAATTCAAAAAGAGGATGAGAAATGAGCTTTCACCATTGTAGAAGCTAAACGGATTGAAATATTGAGAGGGTATGACACCTACCATCGGGATAAGCCTGTATATGCATGGGGAAGCCTAGCCGAACAACCATGAAAAGGTGGAGAGATGATTTATGATGAAGATGCTGGGGAGGAGCAGTTCCAAGTAGTTAGTCTGGGTTGTATGTAATGTTTGAATCCTACAGACAATGAATTCCTTTAAGGCCTACGAGCCATGTAATACTTATGCCAACAGGCCTTGTAAGGGTTCCACCTCACCCCTTGAAATGTGGATTATAAAAAATCAATAAAAAATGAAGGCCTTAGGGCCATTGGATGGATACATATCACATACATGATTTGGAAAATAAAATTGATCATTTGTTTGAAGGTCTTAAGCCAAGTCTCCTAAAGTCATTGGCTTCTCAAAATTTTTTATCATATGATGACATAGTATTATGTGACATCAAAAAAGAGAAGGATATTTCTGTATCCTATATTTTTAAGGTAAATGAAGAGAATAATAGGTCTTCTGATAACCATAAAAAAGGTAAATAATAAAATAAGAATAGGGGAACAAAGAAATTACCATTACGCAAAAATTGTGGAAAAAATCATCTTGGGAAATGTTTGAAAGGAATGAGAGTTTATTATAATTGTGGATAAAAGGGTCCTCAAGATAATAAATGTAAGGGTAAGACAAAAATAAGCAACGTTCAATGATTCAAATGTAAATAAATGGGTCATTATTTAAATCAATGTTATAAGCATCAGTGGAATCTACCACAGAAGAGGACAAGGGGAGATGGACAAGATTCTGCGATCACTATAACTAAGGTAAAAGTTCCCAATGATGTGGTAGAAGCTACATTAATCCAATATTCAAATTTATCAAATGATTTATTTTATTTTGGATCATCACACTCTTTTTTATCTACCAAGTTTTCCAAGGAAATTAGATATTTCCCTTTTGCTATAATAAGGGAGTTTTTAATCAAAAATCCTAAGGGAATCCTCATTGTAAAAAATATGTGTTGGAAATTACCCATTATGTAATATAAAAAAGTTTTATTTGATGAAAATATCATTATATACATGGTTGAATTTTGTATAATCCTAAAAATGGATTGAATTTCAAAATATAATGAGAACAATTATTGTAATAATAAGGAAATTACAATTTTTGAGGAAGATATATAATTCATTATCTCCAGAGAAAAAACTTCATCATCTAACTCTTATCTAGATCCACCCCCAGTAGATTTTTTGAATGAAATTGTTATAAAGTAAGAGAAAACAACATATAAGGATGAATAAGATAATATTCACATTGAGGATGTACCTATTTTACAAGAATACATTGACATATTTCTTGAGGAATTACTTGGACACCCCTAAAGCATGATTTTGAGTTTACAATTGATTTAATCCTTGATGAAAAACCAATATCAAATTATCCACATAGAATATAAAATTTGTAATTATTGGAGGTACATAAATAACTAGAGGAGTTGAGTAATAATGGATTTTCTCTCTCTACTATTTCTCCATGGAGAGACCCTGTTCTTTTTATTAAGAAGAAAAATGGATCCATGAGGCTATACATTGACTATAGAGAAATCAATGTTTTTACAATAAAGAATATGTATCCAATACCTCACATTGATGATTTATTTGATCAAATTCATCTACGTCAATATTTTTTGAAGATTTAACTTCATTATGGATATCATCAATTATGAGTAAATAAGGAATACATTCCTAATATAGATTTTCAAATGAGGTATGAACATTATGAGTTCATAGTAATTCCATTTGGATCGACTAATGCACCCTTATTTTTATATATATGAAGAACATAATATTCAAGGAATATCTTTATGATTTTTTGTGGTATTCATTGATGATATTATGGCATATTCTAAAACCTATGAAGATCATGAGAACCACTTGTAGATCATTCTTGAGACTCTCAGGAGGAAATAGTTATATGGTAAAGTTTGAATTCTGGATTTAATAAATTTATTTTCTTAGACATATTGTCTCTAATGATGAAATCTTAGTTGATCTGGTGAAGATAAAGGAAGCCCAAGAATGACCTACACCAACAAATATAATCGAGGTATGTAGTTTTATTAGTTTAGCAGGTCACTATCGAAGTTTATTTCAGATTTTTTCCTAATTGGATAACCTATAAACCAATATCACACGTAAAGGGGTTAAGTTCATGTGTGAAAAATAATATGCATAATGTTTTGAATAATTGAAGATAAGATTAGTCAATGATCTAATTTTGAATCTACCATCAGGAAGTGATGGGTTTGTGATATACAATGATTCATCGAAGAAAGAACTGGGTTGTGTCCTTATGAAAAATGATAAAGTTATTACATATTCATCAAGGAAGTTGAAGATTCATAAACAAAATTTTCCAACTCATGATCTTGAGTGAGTATCTACAATCTTTTCTTTGAAGATATAGAGACACTCTATCTATGGTAAAATATATGCAATATATAAAGATCATAAGAGTTTTAAATACATCTTTACATAGAAAGAACTCAACATGAGGAAAAGACGATGACTCGGGTTACTAAAATATTATGATTTATCAATACACTGCCACCTAGGAAAATCAAATAAGGTATTAGATGCATTAGGCAGGAAAGTTCATGGACTTCTAACCTAAATGGGGATTAATAAAGATCCAATGTTCATAGATTTAGTAAATATGGATTTGGGAATTGTTAAAGAAGGAGAAACATCACTCCTTTTTCAAATTATTGACAAACCATCTTTAATAGAGAAGATAAAAAGTTCTCGATCTAATGATAGGAATTTTCAAAAGAAAATTAAAGCTTTTAAGGATAAAAAATTGGAAGACTTCATATATGAGGATGAAATTATAAAATTTGGAAAGAGGTTATGTGTTCTATAAATACCTCATCTAAAAAGGGAATTATTAGATTATGGTCATAGCTAAAATTTCTCTATACACCCTGGTAGTATCAATATTTATATAGATTTGGGGGAAAATTTTTGGTGGGATAATATGAAGTGAGAAATCTCTGACTATGTATCAAGATGCCTAGTTTTTCAATAAATGATAGTTGAGAGAAAATATATTATGGGAGTTATATAACATATACCTATTATTATGTGGAAGAGGGATGAAATTATGATGTTCTTTGTCATAGGACTTCCAATGACACCTAGAAGGAATGATTCAATATGAGTTATTATTGATATTCTTATAAAATCATAACATTTTCTTACTATAAGAGAATATTAAACTCTTAAGTGATAAGAAATACTCTATATTAATGAAGTTTTAAGACTTCATGGTGAAATTATATTGATTTTGACTCATCGAGATCCCATATTTACATCAAATTTTTGGAAGATTGTTCAGAAGGCTCTAGATAATGTGCTTCATTTGAGCACTACCTACCATCCTTAAACTGAAAGATAGTCTGGAATGACTATTCAAACATCAGAATATTTTTTGAGATCATTCTAACTTTAATTTCAAGGTATGTGGGATCATTATTTATCTTTGGTAGAGTTTTCCTACAATAATAGTATCCATTCATGTATTCAAATGGTTCCATATGAAGCATTATATACAAAATGATGTCATACTTTAACTTTTTGGGATAAAGTTGGTCGAAGGAAACTTATAGGCCTATAAATTATTAAAGAAACAACGAAAAAGGTAAATTCCATTCAAGATAATATTAAAGCATCTCAAAATAGTAAAAAGAGTTATACTAACAACTAAATAATGGATTTAAAATTTCAAGTGGGATATCATGTATTTCTGAATGTATCTCTATGGAAGGATGTCATAGGGTTTGGTAAGAAAGAGAAACTAAGTCCCAGGTACCTTAGACTATTTGGAATTCTATAAATAATTGGAGTTATAGCTTACCGATTAGCAATGCCACCAAGTATCTCTAGAGTTCATGATGTGTTGAACATATCATTGTTAAAGAAATAAATGCCACACCCAACACATATAATCACCTATGAAAAAATATAAATGGAACCTAATTTTTCTTACTACGAAGAGCCTATTGAGATTATTAACACTAGAGAGAAAGTATTGAGAAATTGGATGACTCGAATGGTAAAAGTTATTTGGAGAGATCAAAAAATGAAAGAAGCAACATGGGAACTTAAGGATGTTATAAAGAATAACTACCCTCATCTGTTAAGAAGGAAATATTCATGAAAATTTTTGAGGATGGAGTTTTTTGAAGGAGGTAATAATATAAAATCCTAATATTTCATGGTATTAATATTTTTTAAAAAATTAAATTTATTCTATATCTTATGTTTCATGTAACACCGAGCTTAAACAAACAGTGATATACCATTAAAATTTAACGTGGCTGTTGGAATAGTAATAAGACCATTAAAAATAGTAATGTGGCCATTAGAATAATAACCTAAACTATGAATGTATAAATAAAATTTAGACATCTCATAAATTAAAATATGATATATTTATATCATGGAATAAATAAATAAATGTTTAAAAAATAAAAAATTAAGTGCTGATATTTTTGTCAAATGTAAATGTTTATCTACGGTTTTATAATTAATATAATGATTTAAAATAAAATTTATTTTCAAAAAATAGATTCATAAATTAATATTTTGTTTTATTATAATTATAAGATAATTTTATGAGATGATAATTAATTTTTCAAAGTGTCGTAATATCAGTTATAATATTAAAATCAGTATTTTTTGAATTAATGATGATTGTAATTAAAAACAATTATCATATTTAGAAAATAATTTTCATAAAATGGAGTCAATTTTTTAAATATACATATTAAAAAATAGTTACGATGATTTTTTGGGATTTTTTCTGAAATAGTTGATTTTTTGGTTAATAGTGAAATACTATAATTTACAGTATTTAACACTTTAAGCCAAATAAATGAATTTTTGAGTCATGGATGATGTAAGAAAAAGTTATTTCAAACTTAAATGCACTATTTACTATTCTCAATTACAATAATCAACACTATTTATAGTCTTGTTCCAAAATAATAAAAAAATGAATAAAATAATAAAAAACACCCCTCTCCTCCCACTATAAATACCACCCCTAACCACCCTTTATCCTCACACATTATAAACCTTGAATATTGTATAAATTTTGACAAATCCTTTCCCAAAAATCTTCCTGGTGTCCAATACCTACTGGTCTTACCAAATAAACAAATCCAAGTGTCTTAAGTAGGTTCCCATGGAGATGATATTTGAGAGGTAAAATCCTTCTTCTTTCTCATTTAATTTATTTTATTTTATTATCCTCTTGTCACCTCCCCTATAAAAAGTTTCATGGTAACTCTATTATGATATATATAATATAATTTTATTATGTTAATGGAATATCCATAATCAATTATCTTCTCTCCTCCTTTTATTCTAAAAATGAAAACATCGTGTGTGAGATGGCGATTCACCGCCTTCATGGACGAAGAGTTTTTGTTGTCCTTTACCACTTTCAAGACTGGTCATAAAACCATTTTTATGGTTAAAAAATATTATAATATGTTTATTTTAACTTATTTAATGTTCTATAACTAGTATAAAAATATAATATTATATAAACTATACTAGTTCATGATTGTTGTAAAAACCACCAAAATAAACTAATCATTTTTCATTAAAATTTTATCTAATGAATCATCATCATACCATATAATAAAATGATATTTTAGGACCATCTAAAATATTATATTTATATTAATATCATACTATTCTAATTTTGGATTTTTTCTTCCATTTGACAAGAACTCCCATAATTATACATAAGGGAACTGACTGAAAACCATAGAACAACGAAATTAAACATTATAAATTATCAGAATGGAAATAAATAAATTTAGTAAAATTATAACAAATAAAATATATGTTGAATAGGTTCTATATTAAGTAATTAATGAATCTAATTTTATTATCAAGAACATTAATTATAAGTGCATAATTCTTTCAAACATAAGGTAAGAGACTTCATCATAATTTCCATTTCATTGAGAGTTACTTGGTATTTTTCACCTAATACTTTTTATGTAGTGTATCTACTACCCCTTTGAGACCATTTTCAATTGAAATTATCTTCCTTATATCATAGATATGATTATTTTCTAATCTATATACCATTTTTACATATGGTGTTTACTTGAAATGTTGTTTTAACTAGGGAAATATTGTTAAATCCACATCCTATACTCAATATGAATATTTTGATAAGGAATATTGTTCATGAATTAAATATCTATATGAATAATTATTTGTACTTTCAGTGATGTGTTTTATTTACATTATATATCCCCTAAATTCATTAATAGGTATAATTAGAAAAAACAGTTGGTGACAAACCATTCACGTTAGTTTCCAAACAGAATCAAACAAGTTTCTACCCACAGACTTAAACTATCATATAAAAGGTCTTGATGGATGTGGTTCATGTGCTAGATACCTGAATTCTAGTAATTAATAATTTCCTTATTTATGATTTTAGTTATTATTAACCATGATATTTTCACTATGAAAAAAATCTATGGATGTATTTTCAATCTCAGTTTATTGATTAAATGACGTGTGTTTTTATATTATTTACCTTTCCATTTTGATTATGAATTATTGATTATGCTTTAATAATTATTGATTCATGTTTCTACTGTATGAAACCCTTATTGATCATTTGAGATCTCCCTTTTATTTTTTTCCTTCCCTAGGTTATGAAGATGAAATATTTGAATAAGTGTTAAGGAATCATTTTATTTTCCTTCGTTATGTTCTATATTTAATTACTAGTGTAATAAAGGTACCATGTATGTATCTAGTTCTTCAATACTAATAAAATGATCAATCCTTGGTGATGTGATCTCTTGTATCTATGTCATTGTAATAAAATAAACACTGACTCTAGGATACTTAGGTCTGAGTTGTCACATGTATAATCATGGGAAAACCACTTTTGATTTATTTTTATTGTTTACATGGAGATAACACATCAATATAATGTGCGGTGTGGTCGGAATGACTTAGTAAACAATTTTTAAAGGTATCAAATCCTTTAAAACATGTTTATAAGGGTCAAAACTAGGAAAATGGTTCCATCTATCCATGGAATTTGAGTAAAATGAACGTATATAGATATTTGAAATGTAGTAACTAAAAGTATTTCATTATGAGTTATGATATTTGCAAGATTCCCATAAATATGTTTTTAGTGTTTTAAGACATGAAAACATATGTGTAATGGTAAAAAAGCAGATAAAATGACCTCAAATTGATATGAAATCTTGGTAAAACTACCATTGAGTTATTTTTAACATGTATGCATAGAAAACATGCCCATCTTAAGTGCAATGTGGTCAGAGTGACTCGGTAAACAGTTTGTAAAGGTATCAAAGCCTTTAAAAATATATTTCTGGGGGTCAAAACTAAGAAAATAACGTTATATAACCATTAAATCAAAGTAAAATAACCATATATTTATTTTTTAAAATAAATTAACTGATGGTACATTATTATGAGTTATGGTTTTCCAGATATGCACATAAACATGTTTGAAGTGTTTTAAAACACTAAAACTTGCATGTAATGGTAAAAACCGTATAAAATGACATTATATTGATGTGAAATCATGGGAAAACCACTGTTGATTTATTTTTGATGTGTAAACATAGAAAAAACATAAATATTATGTTTAGTGTGGTCAAAATGACTTGGTAAATAGTTTTTAAAGGCACCAAAGCCTTTAAAAACATGTGTTAGAGGGTCAAAACTAGCAAAACGATATCAGATAGACATGAAATTAGAGGAAAATGATCATAGATTAATTTTTTAAAGTTATGAAATGATGAAATTTCATTCTAAGTTATGGTTTTCCGGGTATTTATGGTCCATTTCATTTATGATATGAGTAAATTTTGGTTATCCTAGAGATTGAGACTTGGTAATATTAGGTACCACATTTAGGTAATGAGCTGACAAGTTAAAATTACAAAATATCACATTATTCTTCTCAATTTAAAAAAAAATAAAATAATCCAAAAATGAAATAATTCAAAGATAAATAAAATCTAGAAATTAAATAATCCATAAATGAAAATTCATGAATACTAAACTTAGTAATACCAGGGACAACATTCAGCTGATCAACAAGCAAGGTAAAAGTGTGAAAATCACCAAAAAGAATCCAAAGTACACTATAATAGTTAACTAGAGTGTTTATGCAATATAATAGGTCAACATAGGGTTCCCATGATAAGTTCACCGATGCACAAGATACATTGAAATTTGTACAGGGACATATCAATTTTTGAAAAACCATAATCATGGTACCTACTTTTTAGTAATACCACTAGAACATGACCATTATTTTTTATGCGTAGGTCACAGAACTCTATTACCTCAAATATTCTTCATATCCAGTAAAAGGTACGAAAATGAAATGATGATACGTATTGTAGTATCTTATCAATGTATCTATAACAATTCTAACCAAAACTCATTCCATGTTGCTTCCTCTAATATTCTTGCTAGAACTGTTCAAAAAAGCAATTCACACATCTATAAAATGTATCTTGCACCAAACTTATGATCAGTAGTTGACATACACACTTGAAGACCCCATTTATGAACTATATAATATTAGTGTTCATATAGAAATATCTCCTACCACTATCACCTGATAATAAAAATATATTATTTGAAATAAGCAACATAATATCATACAAAGATTGATTACCCTTTAAATTTCTTTAAGTGGATGATCTAAGTTTATTTATTAGGGATCATATGTTGAAACTAGAATTCACCGATGTATTTAAAATGATATTAATATTTTTTCCAAAAAATACAAGTTTAAGAAAACATATCCAAGTTGATGATCACTTTATTTATTAACTCATCTATGAAATTATTATTCACATTAATGGAAATATGTATGATAAAATATTGATGATTAGAACTTGGTTTTAACTATGAAACTACATCACTATTAATGAATTCTATAATTGTTTTATGATTATTAGATACTAGACATACTCCTTAGCATTGTGTAAAATGAATGCGTATAAAAGATAAAAAATAACGCCATGATTTGAAATTATCCTTTCAACTATAATATCTTATAACCATATTTCATGTATTTCTTGAGTCTATCATTGATTTAGTTTTTTTGGGTGTGTTTTGGGCATTTCGGAGATGGAGAGAATTTATCATGGGAAATGACATAAAGTATAGGTATGTTTGTTTGTTTGAATAAATAGAGTTTGGGTATAAATGTTAAAAAAGATTTAGAGGGTGTTAGGATGTTTCTAGGAGTTTTATAAACGGATATATATTCCTTATTTCCTATAGAAGATATTTATTCCACAAATTTCTATATTATGACATAAGTTTAGCGCTGGGAATAAGCTACAGAAATGATTCGGGCTGTAAAAACTATTATGCCATAAAATGGTTTTAGACCATAAAACCCATTATTGAGACATAAAATCATCACTCAGGATAATTTAATATGAGGTGACATGTTTTTTGGTGTACATGAGTTATGTAAATTTACAGTATATGACTAATATTTATGCCAAAAATCCTCCATGCACAGTGTGTTTTATTTTCCTCTCATGTAACTCCCTCCTATTTTACGATGCATCCATATCCCTCGACCCTTAGGTCTCTCCTTGGTGTGTTTGGAGTGTTTCTTTCTTTATAGACTATTTTTATTTATGTAGTTTATCACCAGTATGATGGGTTTTCTTCATTCGGGTATGTACAATCTCTCTCTCTATTTATCTTTGCTGATCTCAGTATAGTAGTGGTGTGTGTGTTGTAGTTTTAAGGGACTAATAAATGGGATGTTATCTTTGTTGATCATTTACAGTTTTTCCCCATGACTTATCTTTTAGTAAATGATATACTTGTTTCGAGTATTATTTTCAAAGGCGATTAGGTTTCCTCCATTCTTAAGGTAAGTGTCTCTATAAAATAGGTAAATTCTTGAACTTATATATGTTATTGCCAATTACTTTGGGTTATTAAATTAAATTTCATGGTCTTACATTGAAATAGTTTTATTGGATAAGGTTCATGTTTTAAAGGGGTTTAATATAAAAACATATTTGTTCACACCAAGTGTTTGATTAAATTATTTAAATAGTGGTTTTGGTTTTGAAACACATCTTTAGGTTCATCAATGGAAAGGATTTATTGTGATTTTTTATTAAATTTGAGGATGGTTTTGAAATATCTTTTTACAAACTTAACACACTGGGTAACCATGGGTGCATTGAGAAATAGAATTGTCACTCTTTATGTGTGTGATTCCAAAAGTGGTTTTATGAAACTTTAGTGTGTGTAATTACACTAGAGGTTATATTGGTTGGATCTAACTTAGTCCTAGATTATGAATTTTCTTTTATGTCTAGCATGTTGAACCAAAGGTTAGAGACCAAATGGTTCGATTTTTCATTTATTATTGGTTTATCACATGATAGTATTATATGGTTATTTTCTCACATGCTTATATTATGGTGTATCCATGGTTTATTACCTTCTTTATCTCATACATGACATATTATTGGATTTGGTGAATACAATTTTATTTTCTAAAATCCAAAGGATTTTTTACAAAATGGTTTTACTATATAGAAATAATTTATAAACTGGTTTTTTAAAGATAGAGATAATTCATTCATGATTTTAGAACTTTTATATATTATTTGGTGAAATAATACTAAGATTTATGCTTACACCATAATTTTTTCTTTGGGTGGTTTTAGATGTTGTTTTGCAGGACTCAGTTAAAGGGAATGAAATTATATAGCATGCCATCTTCTCTTATTGTCGTAGTCTTTATATATGAATGGTTTGGTGAAAAAATATGGTCATTCAGGGACTTGTTTATACTTGTCACATTTTTTCTTTCTATTTTGGCCCGTTTGGATTGAATTTATATGTCTTATTATATGTTTTATGTCTTTCATGTTGTACCCTATTGGTTTTCCTTTATCAAGTTTATCATGAGACAAGTTGCTTAATCTTTGTTTCTCTTCACCATGTGTCTGACCACCTTTGGCGACTTGTCTAGTTTCCCCAGGTTGGTTTATTAAAAAATTGTTATTCGATCTATTACCTGGATTGAATTTTTGTTCAACTTATTGGTTTTGGTTCAGTGTCTCGTTATACCGGAGTTAAGACAGTCAGAATTCAGATAGTAAGTGTGGGAAAAGGGTTTTGACCAGATCAATCCTATGACTAAATCTGAGTTTCCATGGGTGGTTAGGGATTTTATTTAAGCTTAATACTTGTTGGTTGGGGTTATTTGAATGAAATAAATATGAAGTTTATTTAAATGGACTTATTCCTTCCTTTTGTTCTGTATTTTGTTAGTAAAATCCAAAACTACAATAAATTTTTTATTTTAAAAGAAATGATACGGATACCTGATGTTTTTCTTATTATTTTAAAATTTTCACTTAAGATTATTGGGTTTTGTATTTTTATCATTAGAAAATTAATCCTAGAATATCTCTTCCAAATCAGAGCATGGAAGCTACGAGACATGTTCTGTAGGAAAATCCTCTGCTGAACCCTTCTTTGGTAAAAGCTGTAATCCCCACTGTTCAAAATCTAGGTCAATTAGATGCTGGGATCTACGGATGAGTGTTGGAACATGAATTAAAATCTTCTATGAATAATCCACCAATATTCCATGGGGACAAAGGTCCCCATGAATATGAGGAGTGGCATGGGCGGATTGAGAATATTATCCCCACAATGTGTGATTTACGTTTTTGTTTTTCTTAATAGGGAGGGTGAGGGTGGTTAATGATTATATCATAATTATAATAACATACTGGTAATATAATTATATTTATAATATCATTTTAATATTCTTAAATGAAATTTTAGGAAGAATAAAGGAACATAAAGAAATATAGAAGGGAAAGGGAGGTTAGTAACTTATACCTCACTTATTGGATTATATCCCCTATGAAGGGGACTAAACCTTTGGGGGAAGATATTTTGAGAATGAAAAAACATTCTTATGATATATAGAAGTGTGGAAGAGTTTGTTGGTCTGAGTTTTGTCCAAAATTAAGGCTTTTGTTGTGATGGGGAAGTGAGGAGAGGAGTTCCCCTTTTATAAGTGAAAAGGAGTTATATTTTTGTAAATACCCTAGATTTTTTTAATAATGTAAAGTCAATATCAAGAAAAGTTCCTAAAAAATTGAGAAATAATGGAGTGGGGAAGAGATAAGTTTGAGCCACGCTTCCAACACTCAATTAAAAACATGTTTTAAGCTTGTTAGTTCCTTTAAATCCAAGGTTTCTCATTTTTATCATTTTAGTTTTCACCATAATAACAAGTTTTTTCCTATGAAATTTATCCTTTATTACCAAAAATAAAATATTCCTTAATATATAATTTATACATATTGATTTCAAATTGTAAATCCATTTTTATTTATTTAATTTTTAAAAGTTATTAAAACTAATTTTAAAATACAAAATGTGTAATGTATTAATTATTTTTGAAAAATATAACTTAAATTATAAAATGTCAAATATGGGATTATAAATTGGAGCCAAATTTTTTAAAATTACACATTAACTTTTAAAATAAATATTTTTTGTTATAAAATGATTTCATAAATTTCTAATTCATACTTATATACTAACAATTTCATAAAATCAATGTTACTTGTAAATTTGGTATTTTTAACTATTCGCTAAAAAAACAATTGTTTTAGAAAAGTATAAAAAAATAATATTAATATTATATTATTATAATGAATGAAAAAATGATGTTAATTTTTAAAAATTAAATTTATAAAATTGTATAATTAAATATTTAAATAAATTCCCAAAATGTAATGGAGAACTATTCATTTTTCAAAAGAGATTTATAAAATGTTAAGCATTCTTTATTTTTATTTACAATCATTTAAAAAATAATTTATTTATTATAAATTATTCATCTTATAAAATATATTTTATTATTATTTAATCATAATATACTTAGTTTCTTTAAATAGCATACCAATTTTTGAAAAATATGTTTTTAAACAAAAATGATTTTCTTAGTTGTTTTAACTATACTAATTGTATTTAATTTGTATTAAAATTTGTATTTTATTAAATTATACATATATTATATATTTTGGTTACTCATATTTATACCTAATAATTCAATTACTAGGTTTTTAATGATCATATTTAATATTTATATTTTACCTAAATATTTCCTGGCATTCGTTTTAGTTCAGTGTTTCATGGGGGGGGGAAGCTATTAAACATAGTTTTTATTTAAGGAGGTAAATATTAGGTAATTTTATTCTAATCCCATTAAAAAGAATTTAATACTCAAAATTTCATTATATAGAGGAAAAAAAGTGGTGGTACTTTTTCCACATTACATCCTTAGGTTTCTACCTAGATTCTTCAAACTTATGATTTCTCCATAGAATTTTGACCAGATGAGTGGTATTGTTCCACAATACCTTATCAATTCAATCTAGAATTTCCACTAGTTATTACAAATATTATATATCATGTTCTAGTTTCATGGATTCTCATTATAGTAAATGTAAAGGGTCTAATATTCACTTCCTCAAAAGTTATATGTGAAACACATCAGGTATTTTGGGAGAGGTTAGGGGGGAGTGATAATCGATAAACTACAACCCCAAAAATCATCATGGATATCGAAGGGACCGATATACCTAGGGATCAATTTCCCTTTCTTATAAAATATCATAATCGGATTCCAAGGAGATATTCAAAGGAACACCTTATCACTAGCTTTAAACACTAGATCTCATTGATGATTATCTCCATAAATATTCTATCGAATTTTGTGATTATTTCATATGTTGATGAATGGTTTGAACCTTCTCCATTTTTCTTAGAAAAGGTCAGGATATATCAATTACCTATCCCTAACTTCATCCCAACATGTTGGGATCCTATATCTCTTACCATACAGAGCCTAATATAGTGCCATATGAATTCTAGAATGGAAACTATTATTATATGATAAGTCTACCAAGGTAAGGTGTTGATCACAACATCTTTGGAAATCTATAAAACACAATCTCATCATATACTATTGAGTTTGAATTGTCCTATTAGAGTGAACATATATTCAAGTATGATATATAGTAATGAAACATAGATCTGTTTATAATTCCTTCTGAATACTTCTCTAGAATATTGAGATAAACCTCAAATTCTAATCTGATACAATGGACAATAGTACTCCATAAATCCTTACCACTTCCGTCATTTATATCTTAGTGAGTTGGTCAAGGGAGAAATCTTCTTTTATGGAAATAAAATTTTCTGAATTTTTAATTTGATCGACTACAACCCAAATATAATTATATGCTTTAGACATTTTGGAGAGTTATATGATGAAATCCATGGTAACTTTTCCATTTCCTTATTGTTATGGGTAATGTTTGTAACATAACCTTATACTTTTTTCATTCATAATTAACCTACTAACATACTAAGTGACAAGATTTATATTCTAGAATCTCCATATTCATATTATTCCAACATAAGTTTTACTTTAGAACTATAAACATATTCATTATTCCTGGATGAGTAAAGAAGGATGAGATATGAGAATCATCCAAATGTTCCTTTTACACTTCTAGTTTTTATAGGACACATATCCGGGTTCCAAACCTTATAAATCTATATTTATCAAAGTTTAACTCTAGAATATTAAAAAGATTTTTTTGTATCTCTATATTATATTTATATAATTTTTTCATCCTTACATGTAAATAAGATCGAGTAGTCATTTGGAAAATATTGGATTTATTTCCTCCTATAATGAATTCAAGATCCATCCTTTACAAATTCACGAGTATTTGGTATTTTTCAATCCTTATCATGGATAAAGTAGCACAATATTTCTTTCTCAAAGCTTTATCCACCTCATTTTCCTTCCTTGAGTCATAATGTATTGATAAACCACAATATTTTATCAATTAAAACTATATCCTTTAGAACATATTCAATTTATTCTATGTGAATATATTTTTCAAGATATTGTGAATATTATATATATCACACTTTTTCCATAGATACAATGTCACCAATTATTTGTTGTAAAGATCACAACTACTAGCTGTAAATTAAGCACATGGTAATTTTTCTTGTGATTTTTTAATTTCTGTGATGCATAAGTAATTGTTTTTTCATTTTTCATGAGGATTCATCAAAATACCTTATTCAAGGAATCTCTGTATATTACAAACCCTTGCCCATTGTTTGGTAATGTAACTACAAGAAAAAAAATGACCCATTCTTTAGTTCCTTGATACTTTCTACACATTCCTCTATCCAAAGGAAATTTAAACCCTTTCATGTTAACTTGGTTAGTGTATTTTATTTCTTTGAGAAATTTCTCAGAAATATTCCGTAATATCCTACTAACCCAAGAAAAATATGGATCTCATTTACAGTGGTTAGTCTGGGACATTTTTCAATAACTTTTGATTTTCAAGGATCTACAGATATTCCATTGTTGAGGATTACTTGACCCTAGAATGACACCATTTTTAGATAGAGTTCACCTTTTCTAGATTTAGCATAAAAAACCTCCTCTATTTAGGTCATCAATACAATACACAAATTATCTTCATGATCTTCATTTCTCTTTGAATATGTAAGAATATTTTCTATAAAGGAAACCAAAAAATAATCCATGTAGTCCCTAAAGACTCTATTCATTACATCCACAAAGATGGTGGGGGTATTAGTAAATCTGTATAACATCACTATAAACTCATAGTGTTCATGCCTCATTTGTATTTTTTTTGAAATATGCTTATTTTTGACACATAATTCAGGATATCCAGACCAGAGGACAATATTTGAGAAGTAGTGAGCTCCTCTAAGTTGATCAAACATGCCATCGATAAAAGGTAAATGATATTTATTCTTAATTTTGGTCTTTTTAATCTCATGATAGTCCATTCAAAGTAATATTGATCCATATTTATTATAAAAAAGAGGATTTATCCTCCCAGTGGTGAATCACAGGGGAAAATAAATCCATTTTCCAAATTCTTAATAGGATCCATTCTATATAGGCTCCTTGAGATAAGAATAGATATAGGTATAATTTTAATCTATAAATAAACCTCAGGATATAGGAAAAGAACAGGTGGTTTATTAAAAAATAAATCATTATATTCTCATAAAATAAACATTTAATCAATATTCAATTCCTCTCCAATCAGTTGAGTCAAGAGTCAAACATTTTTGGGTATCAAAACCCATATTATAGAATTTTATTCCAAATGGAGATTATCCTTATGTTTATACTTAAGAATAGGATGTTCTAGAATACAAAATGAGATATTCTTCTCCATATAATTGATATGGGCTCTATATATGGATAGAAAATCCATAACCAAAATCACATCAAATTAAACCAAGGGTTGAATAATTGGATATCTAGGAAGTATCCTTCAAGAAATATTAATTAGATAATATTTATATATCTTATAAATGATCATTGTTCCACTAGGAGTTTCCACATATAATTCAATATCCATCACATTCTTATAAAAATATTATGATATTTGAGAATATGATGAGCCAAGACCAAATAAGGTACTTATAGATCTAGAATAAAGAGTAAGTGTACCTCACACCACTTCATTATCTTGATCTAACTCAATAGTAATGATAAAAAATAACCTTCTTTATTCTCCCTGAGAGGTTTTTGGGGCCTATTTTCTTCAATGGCTCAGAGTTTTGGGCATTAATTTGTATAGTTTCCAAACTCCTTACACTTGAAGCATTATAGTGTGGGTAGATCATTAGATGGGTATTTATCCTACCATGATGTATTAACTAGCCTCGTTTTCTTTATTATTTTCAGTATTGGTGGAAAACTTTACCATACTTAAAACACTTCCCTAATCCTTTAAGAAAATTACCTGTGTTCTTCCTCACACACTTTTGGCAAGTAGGGGGTTGTAATTTCTTCCCTCCACATGACTTACCATTATGGGTGCCATAGTATTACACCTTCATTTTCTCCTCTTTCAAGTGTATAGAAACCCTAGATTATATCTGCACCTTTATTACACATATAACAATCCCTTCATATCTTCTAAATTTTCTTATAGCAAAGCCTTTAAATGACTGGGTTTTAATTCCTTGAAGAAACAATCAATTTTACTTTTTTGGATTAGAGATAAAACCATCGGAATATATTCCAATAATGTTGAAGTTTTATTTATACATACCAATGGATTAATCCAATTTTTTTTTTAAATCCAACAATTCCCTCTCTATTTTCATGTGAAGAGTTTTAGGAAAATACATGGTAAAAAAACTTTCTTAAATTCTTACCATTATATTGAGTCTACTTCTTCTTTATTTGTTTTATTATAAATAAAATCCTACCATTGGTTAGACTTACCTTTAAAATGGTAAAATTAAATGAAAATTCTCATGTTTGGATCACTGGAGATTGGAAAATGTCATTTCCATCATATTGATCCACTTATTGGTTATAAGTGGATTTAAAGAGACACTAAAAGTGGGTGTAAATTTCTTCATGGAAGTATCAATATAAAGATTCTACCTTATTTGTGTTTTAAAGATATCAACATGGTTCATATTATATTAATTTTTTGATATATTTGAGTAAGTATTTATGTGATTTATTTTAATCCAACTCCCATTCTATTAGGTTGTTCATTAGGGAAACCATCACATTATACCTCAAAACCATTGTTAATATGATTCCTTCTAGTTCCAACCATCACTAAAACAAATAAGGATTTAACATAGGTTATGAACAATTAAAATCATTAGTGAATGATAAAATAAAAGGAATTTAACCTTAGATTGAATTATTATTTGACACTATTATTTTAGTCTATAATATTTTTAGTTCAACCTATATCATTATTGTTCAAACATTAGGTTTGGTTTTCTCATACTTATTAACCTAATACCTCAAAGTAACTTAGAAATAAATAATTAAAAATGGTTCTTATAAATTAATAGATCAACCAAAACTTGTACCTTAATAGTATCTAACTAGGTGTACAGTTAGGCATCTTTTTCGCACACTAAGTCACAATTGATTTAATACACAACACACACTCTTTAGCATTATTAACCCTAGGTACAACTATGTCAGATCCTGCATCCACTTACTATTATACATAAATGGATTCATTTTATAGGGAAACCACTTACTTAATACTTTACCAATATTTCAATATACCATCCTATACTTAGACTCATCTCTAGGGTTTTCCACTATAGTTCTCTAACCTTAATTATTAAAATAGATCCTCTAATCTACAAAAATAACTAAAACATTCCTCTGATACCAACTATGTAGATCCCAGATAAACATGTTTTTATTTTAAATCCTTTACATTATTTAAATAATTATATTTAATAAATAATAATATCCCATGGACCGATAAGTTTAGTGTCTTTGTAGACTAGTTGCATAATTATCTTATTTTAAAATACTTGAGATCACTTATCTTTAAAGGAAACATACTAAAAAAAATTATAGACATACCATTGTTAAGATTCATCATCATAACTCAAGGAATTAAAACATAACAAAGGAGTGATATTAAATACTCAATAAGTGGTGAATGAACAATTAATTAAGGATGAATTCATAAGAACAAGTAAAAACATGAGCATAATATAAATATCATAACATCATGAATGATAACCCTAAAACATAATTGATCCTCAAAATACATGGTATAATAACTTAAACCCATAAAATATCAATATAGAAAAATAATATATATAACATTTATTAGAATCATTTAACATAAAACTTGAATCACGAGGGAATTGGATCATAATGAATAAAATAATTTAAATATGGAACAAACATTAGCATAGGGAAAAATTACTTCCATGAGACACACCATGAGATCATAAGATAAGAATTAAGAACATATTTCAAATATGAAACATGCATTAGTATAAAGGAAAATACCTTTATGAGCCACACCATCAGTGATCAGGCTTAAGAGAAACTAAAATATACTCATGAATACCTATCTCATGAGATATAAACTCTTAAACAATGCATTGTTGTGGGATATATGAACCCAAAAATTATTAACAAATACTTATGAGTTCCATATAATAAATATTCATTTTTCACATCCTAAAGAACCCACAAAAATAAAATAGGTTTTATAAAACTTCCAAATGAAAATTATTTAATTTTTATAAAGAACCCATGGAAACCAAAATGGGTTTCATAAAACATCCAAATAAATATCATTCAACTTTCATAAATAACTCATACAAATCAAAATTGGTTTCATAAAACATAATAATTATATAAACTATCATCATTAATTAAATAGTTTGATACAAAAAACTTATTCACAAAAAATAATCACATAATTTACAAAAATATAGGGAGAAACATGAAACATCACTACATTAGGGATATATCATTTGAAGATAATGAAAAAAATCATGAAAATAGTTTTTTTTAAATTTTTTGTATTCCTTATCGTAAAATTTATAGTTACGAGTCACTTTTGAAATAGACCTTTATTTTTTATAAAAATGAAAAGAAAACTTTTCATGAAAATAGAATATATTCAAAATTTTTTTTTACCTAGAAATAAATAGAAAAAATCATCAAAAAATGGAAAGTCTCAAAAAAAAAGTTATATAAGAAATTGTATATATATATATATATATTATATATTCATGAAATATAAACTAAAAACTTCCATGTTTTTAATTGAAGGAAAATGAAACACATTTATTTGTGGAGGCAGTTGTTCGAACATTACAAGATTAACATTTTTATTTTTCTTAGTAGAAAAGGGAAGGATGGTTAATGATTATAACATAATTATAATAACATAAAATTTTAATAATGATAATTATTTTATCATTTTAATATTTTCAGATGAAATTTTAGGAATAAGAAAATAACAAAATGAAATAGAAATGAGAAAAAGAGGTTAGTATCTTATACCTCACTTGGATTATCTCTATTGCGAAGAAGATTAGGACTTTGGGGGATGATCTTTAAAGAATGATATAATAATATTAATATGGATATGAGTGTGTAGGATAGGTTTTTATAGATATTGACCCAAAATTATGTGGTTTTTGTGTGAGGGGAAGTAAAAAGAGGAGTTCCCCTTTTAGAAGTGAAAAGAGTGGTATTTTTTTGAATACCAAAACTTTTCAATAATAGAAAGTCACACTCAAGGAAAGTGCCTCCAAAATTGATAAATAAGGGAGTGGGTAAGAGATAAAGTCCATCCACACTTCAACCACTTAATTAAAAACTTGTTTTAAACATTCTATTCCCTTTACCTCTAAGGTTACTTACATTTACGATCTTAGTTATCTCTACAAAAACTAGTTATTACCTAGGAAATTTATCCATTATTAAAAAAAATGGTCCATATTAGATAGTCTATATATAATTATTCAAAATTTTAAATCATTTTTTTTGAATTTTTAAAATTCATAAAATTTAATTCTAAAATAATAAATGTGTATTGTATTAAAAACATTTTTTTGAAATCTACAACTTAAATTCTAAAATGTAAAATATGTGTTTATAAATTAAAAGAAACAATTTTAAAATTATAAATTCACTTATAAAATACATAATTTTAATTATAAAAACTTTTCAAACAATTATAATTCTTATTTATATATTAATAATTTTATAAAATTCATGTTATTTGAAGAAAAAATATTTTTCTCTATTCACCTAAAAATAAAATGTTTTAGAAAAATACCTAAAATTAATAATAAGATTATATTTTTATGATTAGTCAAAAAATTATGTTAATTTTTTAAATTAAATTTCTAAAATTTTATAATTCAATATTTAAATAAAATCCCAAAATATAATAAAAAACTGTTCATATTGGAAAATAGGTTTTTAAAATGTAACTATTCTTTATTATTAATTACTATCATTTAAAAATTAATTTATTTGTAATATATTATTAATATTATCAATATATTTTATTATTATTTAATCATTATATATTTTGTTTCTTGAAATAAAACACTATTTTTAGAAAGATATATATTTAATCATAAAATGAATTTCGTAATTATTTTAACTATAGTAAATGCATTTATATAGTATTAAAAGTAGTATTTATTTTCATTATAAAAATATTTCATATTTTTATTACTCATATTAAAAATATTTAATTCAATGTCTAGGTTTTTAACAATGATATTTAATATTTATACTTTACCTAAATATTTCATGGTTTTTGGTTTAGTTCGGTGTTCCATGTGGAGAAAGATATCAAACATAGTTTTTATTTGGGAAAAAACTTGGGTAGTTATACCATGACACAATATCTACACAATAATAGAAGAAATACCTAACACATGACTTGAATTCATTCTTTAATTCAATTTAATTTAATCTAAAACAATATTAAAAATCATATGGTTATGTACTTTGATCGAAATGACTTGCAATGGTGTGCAGACATCATCTTAGGATGTACACTAGTTACTCCATATGAAATCCCCATAATATTAATAGAATTACACCATGATTCATTGGAGCCATCTCAATAAACCAAATCCAAATTTCCTAATTCAGAGGGAAACCCAAGAGGAATAATATTGGATGAAGATGGGATATCACCTTAATATGTAATCAAAACCACATCAAAATCCAACTCAAATCCATGTGAATTGAAGGAATAAATGAGGAGGATACCCTCCTAGTACGTTCATGTAATGGGAAATAAGAAGGAGGGGGAGAGGTTAATGCTCAATGGGTAAATTTTGGATACTTTCTCCTTTATAATGGAATTTGGAAAGGTGCACAGTTTTTCCGAATGGTTTTCGAAACTATGTTCCAACCATGTGACCTTAATTATCCATGGCTACACACCTCACAAAATATTTCTACATGGTTTATAAAACCATAAACTAACCATTAAAACCAAATATGCAACTAAATTTATAGTTTTTTATGGTTTCTATGCAATTGTCTAACAATCGTGCACCAAACACCTAAACAAAACCTGGCCACATGGTTTACCCACATGGTTTCTCCTAACCGTATGGTAACCATGCACAAGGAAAAAAATATTTGAAAATTTATAAGATTTAACCTAAAACCCCAAGTATCACTTGAGAAATTAAGGAACCTTGAGGGCCTATATCCATATAAAAAACACTATCCCAAGATTCCCAACTCTCAGAATTTAATTCTAAAACTATTTTTTTAAATCGAACCATGTTCAAAAATTTTAAAAATTCAAATTTCATTAAAAATTAATAACTCATAAAGGATAGGGGATTTGAAAACCTCCTTTCCATATAACTTCTCTTCACTAAGAACAATTTATGTTTATTTAACCATTTACCCTGACCTATCATGGTAGTCAATTCATGCTCAATTCATTACGTTCTACTCTATGATGCTAAATTATCTTCCATAGTGAAACTTCAAATATGAAGTGAACTATTCATTAAAACATAATATAACACTAAAAATCATCAAATAAGCACCTAAAAAGTGATCTATAGAATCCATATATCCTATGAAACCATGGTGTCATTGATCAATTCATCATCCAACTTTTGGTGCTCCCCACTATAAGACTCATCTCATAACAGTCAATTACAAGTCACAATGCTTCCTACCATTTATATATCTAACTAAAGTTTAATTTCAACCATCCAATTAAATTATTGGTATAGATTACATATCACCTCACCCAATAACAAATGAAAACACTGGTTAAAAATGGAATTCCTTATTATTTTCAATTCTGATCTTAATCAAATGTGCCTCCATCACCCACACACAAGGATTGAGTACACCATATTTTGCTTAAAAAATCCCCGATTAATCCCAAAGACACATCCACTATACCTGATATGATATTTCTGATGAGGTTTCCAACCTTACAGAACCAATATCATGCAAAAACACCAGTCATGCATTCTCTATTAGACTATTTCCTAGAACGCTCGACCACACCCACTGATATATTATCTCACCACCTGATCATGATTTTTTTACATCTAGATGAATATTAAGATTTTTCATATATATACAATAAATTATGAACTCATCTATCACTATAACTTCATAGTTGGGTCCTCAAACATCCAAAACTGTTATCTTTCTCCCACCTGAGCATTGGAACCCCATAAATCGAACACACTCTCAAAACGGACTCAAAATCATATCGAGATTGATGTCAACACATGGAGTCCAACCAATATAGAATTTGAATCCCAGATCTGGTATTCTAAATTAAACTAGATATAATTGGATTCACCTTCTCACAAATACCCAAGTACCACCTCGACCATCCAATGATCAATCTCATCACACCCATGAACATACCCACATGAGGGTTTCACCTCCATGGACAATTCAATACCCCTACCATGGGATTATGCTAACTCTTTCTCTAGTAAACCAAAACACTGATCTATGCATCCCATGATCCATCCATTATTGAATATAATGATTATATGTGATTTTCTACTCACACTTGATCTCTAAATTGAAACATCAACTATTGTATTTTCTTAGCTCACAAGAACATCTTCCTTAATATAAATGAAAATTACATCCATAATGATGTTCAAAAAATCAATGGACAATGATTCAATCCCCAATATATGTATTTTTATATACCACTCCTTGAGAACAATATCAACAATTTTTATCATTACTCATTCATAATAATTAATGTCAGGTCACACCCTCAGGTCGACCGTACCATGGCACCCCCATCCATATCTAACGTATCCTCTACCGTAAAGGGAAATTCACTATTTTATAAAAAACCACCAATAAAACAATACTAGAAGAATTTCATCAAAATAAATGGTCCTCTACTGACACACGATCTCTCAATAATCCATAATTTAATGACACTAGACATATCCAATTCATTATATTTTGATCTCATATGAATCCAATCAGTGTACACTCCCGTACCACCTAGTTTTAGAACCTAATCCATGATACCATGAGTTTTATGTTATCAGGACTAGGATCATAAACCTAATCAATTGATTATATTCATTATACACCAATAACATCCAAACAATTCACCCCTATTCTCTTTTCTAATACATTTTAAATCCCTCACATGTCGAGGAAAAATGAATGATCACCCATCACCTAAATATCATTCTCAAATCCATAAGTGTCTACCCACTCTCCACACACCACCAACATTACATATATAATCATTAGGGATATGAACTCAACCGGTATTTTCCTATAAAACTAAACCATTATACTAAAAGTACATCAAGTGTTTTGCGTCACAAAACCCAAGGAATCACCATGCCTCTAGTATAACTCAAATATCACCACCCATGAAAAAAATCCAAACCATGAGGTAAATTTTCATTATTCTCATATCTAAGGGAATTAAAGTCTAAACTAGCCTCTGTGTTGGGTTACCCTTATATATCAAAAGCATCACTCCTGGCTCACCAGTATCACAAGCCACATATCACTGGTACTAGGCTCTCCCACCTATACCATTAACCATATCTTGATTATGCCATAACTCAAAGGAAAAAACTCTTTACACTAATCTCAAATATCCCAAGCCTATTCACACTCCAAACACACACAAACTCCCAAGTCTCATATACATATAAATCAGGCATCCCAAGCCAAGTCATGACCTTTTCTAACACTAATCCTCATTGGTAATTTGTATACGAGACTACACCCTTGAGAACCGAAATGCCATCCACCTATATATAAAGACATCATCCTACTATGATATATGTTGAGAATACCATACTCCTATGGTTTGGTTATGAATAATTCCACAAATAATCTATTTAGGAAAACACCATATATGTTATTGTGGACACATTAAATAATTGAACCCATTTTCTCTTGGAACCAATATTAAAACCATCCATAACCGATCTATCACTAAGGTATATAATGCATGCACCAATATACTTGGGTGAGTAAACACCCCTTTTGAGAGGGAATATATAATCTTCATCGAGGAACATCTCACTGTAGATCCATATTATTTTTCATCAGAAGAAAGACATTATGGTCTAGCATAGTATAATTCCACTAACAAGTTTTATGGGAAAATATCATATAAGTTGTTTTTGAAACTTTATATAGTTTATCACTCATATTTAGTTATATAAATTACACAATCACATTCATTTAATGTGATAAAACATGAAAGATATGATGCATGTAAAACCGACTCTTGTTAATTGGCTGAGATACAAAAATATAATAAATTATAAATATCAAAATCCATGTGAATCTCACTAGGTAAAATCATATAATAGTAAAAAATAAAACCAAGAACAAAAATAATATATCCCTGAAAAATTGGACTTCCTATCAGAAGAGGTGTTCCTGATGAACCAATTTGATATCCATCACAAGCTATGAAACATCCCTAATACATTTATATCATATCCCAAATAGTTAGACAGAATAAGAAGATTCTATGATACCAATTTGTAACATACCCTCCCTAGTTCACTTCATATGGTAATATGAGAAGAGAGATACTGGAACCTCAATACCTCCTCCATATAGGATAAATTCTTCTGACTATTAGTGGATATCTAGGTCACTATAATGGAGAGTCTATACTACATATATCAGAGTGCACAATATAAGTGGAAATAATTCAAACATCATCCAAAACAATAACCATTAAAGTACATAGAATAAATAAATAGAAATGATAAATAATATTTGAAATGTAGTATTAAGATGTCATATAGACTCATATTGGTGCTTGCCGAGCCGATCATGTATAAAAAATAAATAAAGAATAAAATACATTAAGACTCTATTATCATACCTAAGACTGACCTCAACCTGACCAACAATTCCCAACCAAGACATCCTTCTCGATCAAGTTTCTCTCAGCCAATTCCCAAACTAAACTTGCGATCAGTGAAGATATTATCAGTTACCCAAGTGATATGGTATTCTAAATTAGGCGTGAGTATAACTCAGTTGGGAACACCCAATGAAACCCTGCACGTAACCATTAAATATAGGGTATGAAAATGTGATATACCCAACTAATAAGTAAATATATTTTGGAAATTTAAACAAATAAAAATTATAGATCCGCAGGTTCTAATGTGACATATGAGATTGACTATACTTGCTACAACCAATGTTAGAGTGTCTCTAAGAATGTCACATGACCATTCCAACGAATACCATGTTACAAGTATACTGATCACTGGGGGGGGGGGGTAGTGTATCCCTTACAGATCATCTCATATATACATATCACTAAGGGAAAGTGGGTTCTTATTTCCATATATCATGGTATAATGATCACATGGAGGGTAGTGTGTCCCTCCTGGATCATCTCATGTATATATACCATTAGATTCAGTGTATCCCTCCCATATCATCTCAGCATATACTAATCACTTGGGGAGTAGGGTATCCCTCCTAAATAATCGTACATATACACATACTTGGAGAATTTTTTTCTCTACCATCCATCTAAAGTATCACATTAGTGGTATGTGCATCCATAACAGTCATTACATAATATTGGGAACATGTTTAGATCCAAGTAAGAAACCCAATGCATCCTATGTATCTCAATAATTATCAGTGGACTATGAATCACACCCAAATCATCCCATTTAATGCATATAGATGGGTTTGGAAATATTTTGTAACCCATCCCACATACTTGAGTTCAACCTCTATAGTTCTCAACTATACATCATCACACAAAAATACCAGGATCACACAACTGATTTGAGTTCTAAGGTGAAACTTGCAATCGTATGTACTCACCTTTTCACACACCCTCTCAGGGGTCTTCACATCACCAGGGAATCCATTGGGATAACCTTGGTCAAACCATACCTAGGATAACATACATGATCTCCTCTAACTCAATATTATCCCTTAGGAATCACCTATATAGTAGATAACATCAAATCCCCAACATAGTCATAAAATATCAAGCCCCCATTGGCCGCCTAGAGAAATCCATACAAGATCCTCTCTAGAGAGAAGGCTTAAAGCCCATCTCAATACTGAAGTCATCCTAGGTCAATCTAATCACCCAACCTAATATAAATCTACCTAGGGTATACCCTCTTAAGCACTCAAATATCAAAGGGAAAGAAATAATCACCCCATAATCATCTCTGTTATCCTAATGTTTATAAGGCATCTGAAGGTTCTATAAGGGTCTACTACAACCAATCGATCATACTTCATCACAAATATTTACTTAGAGATCATTAAGGAACCTATACCAAGGGACACTGAAATAACTAAGTTCACTTAAATCCCACCCCATAGGGTCTATATATCACATGGAATACATTTATATTCAAGGTATCTACCATATATGGATAAGGAATCAATATAGTTCATAAGGTCTCTCATGGCCTTGACACTTTGTCTCTTTTATTCAATAGAATTAAATTTTAACTAAATAATTTAATTAATTTAAATATAGTAATCACCTAAAGTTGAGTGAATGTACATATCAAATGCTAAATAAATCATACATAATACCTCATGGAAAATTCATAAGCACAACCTACCTTATTTACAATTACATTTACTTTTTAAATGAACATTCAAATATCCTAACATATGTTAGATTAAAATAGAATTAAAAGTACTACAAGAGGGGAGGGAGATTTTAATTTATAAAATTTAAACATTAATTTTTCCCAATACCATTAAGAGAGTTTATTAGATAAATATTTGTACAGATATAATTTATATCCAAAGTAAGAAATAGTTTTTAAAAAGAAATATAAAATTCTTATAAAATTTCATAGTGGAATAATTATCCTTTTAGAAAAAATTGTAACAAATTAATAAAAACTTTTATAAAAGATATAACCAAACTTACAAAAAATTTCTTAAGAAATTTCTACACTTTCACCTAAAGTGTTAAGGAATTATGAAGACCCAATTTAAGGTATCAATGATTATATACCTATCATAAGTCGTATTTTCCAAGAATAAAAAACCATTAATAAAAATGATTAGATAAATATATATTTCCCTATCCCTAGGATACCTTAATAAAACAAATCAGACACAATTATGTCTCTCTATCCTTAAGATCCCTTAGTCCACCAGATTAAAAAAACAACTATTATATATAGATAAACCTTAAATAATTTAAAATTTAAACCTCCCAAATATACTTTAAGGAAAATATATAAAGAATAAAAATGAATCTCTCTCATTAAAAATATGTTACATTAATTTAATTATAAAATTTAGATTGTCGAATTATAAAATATTTTTCTCTCCCTAGGTTCTAGTCCTCTTTATAGTAATTCTTCCCTTGGTTAGATTCCTCACTTCTTGGGATCCACTACAACAAAATCAAACAAACTTATTCTCTTATCATTGAGTTCAACAAAAAATCACTTTGTCCAAAGTTAATTAGGTTCAATACTATTAAAATTCCTATAAAATTTCTATCTAGTATAAATAATAATTATTTATCTAGTATACATTGTAACTATTCATTCGTTAGTCTTAGTAATTTTTTTTAATGTAGAATTTTTAGGTCTCTTTTTGATACACTCTATCATGTATAATTTTTAGAACTACATATGATGGACTCTATTTTATGGACTTTTTGAAATTCAATCTGATAGTCTTTATAGGACATCCATCTAATAGACATTGTATACATCCATCAGATGTAATTTGTACTCTTCTATATGATATAGTAGATAAATATTCATCCAATAGTATTATCATCCTCAATATGATAAAAATTATTAATTTCCTACAAAATATTATAACTTTGGAAAGATAATGGTTATAAATATAAAAACATATAAAGGGTGAATTTTTATTTTTAGAATTTAATTTTGAAAGAATTAAATGATATCCCCCTTTTTGAAAGAACAATACACAACATTTGGGAAAAAAATTTAAAATAAAAATTTTAAATACTTAATCCCCCTTACATACATAAATTTCCAATGATATACCTTCTCCTTACTTTAAAGTATTTTACAATTTCCCCCTTTTTTATTTTTAAAGGATTTTAAGAGAAGAAATACTTAGGTAGAAATAGTTTCTTTAAAATGTTAGAAAAATACTATGACAATAGTTGTAAGGAGTAAACATGAATTTATAGAAAACATAACATGCATCCAAAAATATATAGTAACAGAAACATTCATAAAGATTATATTAAATTAGAAAAATATATGGAAGTATTGATCAAAATGTTCAGAGGATTATTTATTATAAATATCATGAGTTTCAAGAAAATTAATCTTTCTTAGAAAAATTATTCACAATCGCCTTTATCTTCCTTAGATCATATTATTTATCTTTTGATTATTCTTCTTTTGACTATATATTTTCTAACACTTCTTTAAATAGCTCTATATTCTTGATTTTTTGGAATAAATATATTTCTTGGTTAATTTCATGAATTTTAAGATCCTTAACAACCCTCTAACAATATTTGAATTTAGAGTTGATGTTATCTAAAAACATTGATACCAACCTAATTTCCCTTTTTTATCCTAGATAGTTTCTCATAAAAAAACATGATATCCTCCTCAGCATGATTCATCTATCTGATGATATTTCTTTTCTTCCTAATCTCTACATAAGATCTTCCCTTAATGTCTTTAAGCTCGAATTTATTTTGAATGAATGTCTCCAAGATTTTATTCAGAGTGATTGAACCTAAAATAATATAAATTTTTCCTTGAATATAATTTCATAAAGGTTGGATATTAAGAAACATTTCTATAATCCATTCAAGCCTTGTACCAGCTTCATTGAATTAGTTCATAATTTTCTCTATTATTTTGGATCTTGTACTCAGGGAAGAGTTAGTATAATCACTACAAAATTCAGGTAAAATAAATTCTCTAAATCTTGGTAGAGAAGAATCATATTCTTTCTCAATACACTTAGAATTAGATATTAATACAATATACAATTCTAAATCGGACTGAGTATGTTCTGATTCCTTTATAATTGATTCTTATTTTTAATACTATAAAGATTATTCTTCTCAATAATTAAGAGATACTTCCTCATCATCAAAATAATATGTTAAATACATCAAGGAATGAATTGAAGATTCATTAAGATCTAAAGACATCTTGATGGATTTAACAATATCATCTAATTTATATCTTTATCTTCCCTAATAATCAAGATAGTTTTTTGGGATGAGAAGCTACAATAACTTCTTTTTATTTTTTCAACTACTTTCTCAATAGATTGATCACCATATTGATCATAAAAGATGAATTTATTTCCCTTTTCCTTTACAATGGATAGGTAATTTAACATAGTAGGAATGAAAAAATCATATAATAGGAGACTAAATGGAGGAGAAATAGACAAAGGACTAACAAACAAAGGAACATATTTTTCCATCTCAAAATTAATAGATGGAGGAATTATTTCCTAATTTATCTCCACTTATTTATCAGATCATTCAATTTCCCTTAGGAAATATTTATCCAGTTTATCATTTTTCTTATTTTTTTATCTTGTTTCTTATTTATTACCTCTTCCTTTAACTTAAAAAACACTTGTTATTTTACATCATTTTTCCTTTACCACATACACCCCAAAACTCAGATCTCCCTCCTACATTTAACACTTATTCTTCTTTTACATAAAAGTAATGAAGGACTCATTAGGAATTAACTTTTCATTTTTTCTAGGAAATAAGGATTCACCAGATTTCCTCTTCCTAAGAAAAGTTTCACTAATCACCTCAACTTATTTAGTAGAATAATATTTTTTTTAACTTATATATAAAGTTTATTTCTAGTAAAAAAATAGATCATCCTAATATATTCAATTTTTTCATCACCAAAATAAGAAACCTTATCTCTAATAGGTATTAATTAATTCCTGATATTATTATCTTCTATGAACTTAACCAAGACATTGTTGATAAAATTAGGATATAAAATAATCTTGGGCTTAACTTTCATTATCTTAATAAATCCTATATAATCTCATATAAACTTGATTAGGTTGACATTTCTCATATCACAAATGATATAAAAACATATATATCCTTTAATTTTAGAATATCTATATCCCTTATCCTTGTTTAGAGATAATTTTGAATCTATAAGGATACAATTCTTGCATTTGGTGAAAAATATGATAACTATATTATATTATCAATTAAAGAAAATAATGATTTCTCAGCTAGGTATATTTCAAATGAAACAATTTTATTCGGTAACTTGTGGGTTATAAAAGAGGATTCAGCTTCCAAAGGTATTTCCACAAGTTTAAAAAACTTCTTAATGTTTAAAATATAAGATTTTACAAAAAGTTTAGAGGAAGCATTCTTTAATCCGTCTACCAAAATAAAATCTAAGTTCACATAAAATTAATCCAAAATTATTGGGTAATATAAATCAATGTAATTTTATGTTATAAAGACTGATTCTCATCCCAGAAAGATGATGGAAAATTATAAAATATAATCATACCTTATAAACAATATATGTTCTAAAAACCATTCATTGAAAAATTCCCCTATAGAAAAATCATGAAAGTCTTCCATCTAAATTGAGCTGATGAATTGAAGAGGAATGTATAAATAGTGGATTCAAACATATAGAATAAAAAATAACTAGAAATTTATATTCTTAGATTCAAGTGGTGTAGGAAAAAATCTTATCCACTCTTTCCATAGATATAGAAGGTTTGATCTCCCACGGATCCAATGGATAATATTTAATCTTGGAAGAGGATGGAATAATTGTTTTGGAAATATATTGATTTTAAACTCTTGAAATTTTTAATGACTATTAAAAATTATTTATTTTTTATCATAAAAAAATCACTATGATAGAAATTGAATATTTATTATAAACTTTTTACAAATTTTTTCTTCATAAAATTTATAGAAACAATAAAAAGGTTTCCTTATAAAGATTTTAAAATAACATTCTTTTGAAAGTTTTTATAGTGATATGAAATAATTTGATGATTAATAAAACTTTAGTTGAATAGATTTTATTCGATGAAACTTTGTATGAACATCAATTTTATAAAACATAAGAATTTTTTTAATAAATACATGTCAATATATTTTTGTAAAATAGGTAAGAAAAATAAAAAAATTAAGGTAATCATAAGAAAAATGTTTTCCCCCTTTATTGAGAAGTTTTTCACTATAATGAGACAATTAAAATAGATGTGTATTAATTATCACTTTATGTTGATCATACCAAACTTCTGTTTAATATATTAAAATCTATCATAATTGAGAGGTTTTATAAAAATATCATCAGGTTGATATTTAATTTTTATAAAATTTATAATAATATCTCATTTTTGTGTGTGATCCTGAAGGAAATGGTGTATTATATATATATATATATGTGTGTGTGTGTGTGTTTTTTTTATCATGAGTTATGTCTTGGGTTCTTATAAAAATTTATTAAACTTGTGTTGTCATGCATAATTGGAATTTTTCTAGAACTCATTTCAAATTTAGTGAGTCTATGTTTCATCTACAACAATTGAGCATAACTGACTGACTGAATGGCCCGAAGGCCTAAATTATTTATTTATTTTTTGATAAACCCCCTTTTAAGGTTAAAGGGGAAAACCTAAAATGACTTCCGAGACATAGACATTAACAAAAACTAAAGATTAAAGTGTCAAAATCATCCCAGAATAAGACTACACAGAAATACCTCCCCCAGCATCAATGTCATTATGGCATGCCTCCACCATTGCATGAATTCTCAATAAGTTGTCCCGTGTAACAATACACGGGCCTGGTACCGATGGCTATGCCATACCCTCTCAATCATCCAAATCTGAGTAGCCACGCATGGTGAAGGAAACCTTCTCTAAAACCATGTCTGAAGTAATCTTTATAGAATGACTTGGATAAGAAAACACCGTACAAAAAACAAAACAACTGAGACATTACTCCATTCAGCATACACCAAGGAATCCTTCAACAAACCAACATAATCATCTACTGAGACAGATAAACACAATCATTATTCACTATAACAACAACATGAATAATTCTATCTAGCTTCCATTCTAGATGAACTATGCTAAAACTTTAGATTCTTATAGCTGAATCAGTTGGGACAACTTGATGAAACCGAGAAATCAGAATCAAAAACAAATCACCAACAAAATAATGAGTACCAAATCCTCACACCTCCTCCACCAAGAAAACATTCCATGAAACCAGAATCAAATACTAGATCAGCAGATTCAGTCAAAACCAGTAGCAGATCAACCAAAATAGATCATGACCAAAAACCAACACACGAGCAAAGACCAAAATAAAAAAACAGGGCATGAATTAGAGTAAAATATTTAAAGATCCATAGTTACTTTAAGATAACAAAAGATTCATTTAACAACCTGAAAATGGTACTATTTTTAATTTTATTTAAATCTAACACATAAGCATATAGAAATAATTAGTCCTGGTTAACTAGCTATAAAATATAATATAATCCAATCATTCCTCAAAAAAGTTTTTGATCAACTATTTTCCCAAATTCTTCAAGATCTAAAGTATTTTAGGTTCAAATAGGATTACATATACCTTTATCATTTTCATAACAAAATTTATTAATTAAATATTTTGTATAATTTATTTAGATAAGAATGTTTCTTCTTATTTTTGAGAAATTTGAAAACCAAAGAGAAAATTAGGTTCACCCATCATGATCATATCAAGATCGTATTTCATAAGTTTATCAAAGGAATCAAAAAGAGATTTTAAAGTTGAAAAAAATATAATTTCATAAAAATAAATTTAAAAAATTATGATATATTTTAAAACTTTATTAATAAAAATATTTGGATCGATATATCTCTCAAAAAAGTTGTTTTGAAGTAAAAATTCAACAAATCTATCATACCAAGATCTTGGAGTTTGTTTATGTCCATATTGTGTCTTAGTTTGTTTAAAACATGATTCAAATATTTTATATTTTCAAAATTAGGTGTTTTTTCTATATAATATTACTTATATACATATCTATTAATAATATCACACTTCACATACATTTAATAAATAGTAAAATTTAAGTTTTCTACAAAGGTAAAAAGTATACAAATAGATTCAAGTCTTGATACTAGTGTAAAAGTTTATTCACAATATATTCCTTCTTATTGATTATAACCATTAGAAACAATCCTTGCTTTATTTCTTACTATAATTACATTTTTTCATGTTTTTTATAAAAAAACCATTTTCATCCATTTAATAGAAGATATTTAAGATATTCTACAAAAGTGCAAACTTTTTTCCTCTCAAATTCATTGAGCTCATCCAAAACTAACCCTATCCAATATTAATTACCTAAATACTAATAAGAAGTTTTAGGTTCATAATAAGATAATAATGTACAATGTTCACATTTATTTATTAAGTAAATTTGATTTTTGAATGGTTTATCTAAATCTAAAATTATATTATTAGTGGTATGATTCCTTAATTTTTTTTCTTCTGATTCCTTGAATAATAAAAATGGTTTTCTTTAACAACGAGATTCAATTATAATAAAGGTAAAAATTATAAGATTATTTCTTAAATTTTTCTTATGTTTAAAGAATTTTCCAATATGGGTTTGAAAACATGTCTAAAAACATCATCTGAAGATAGTGTTTCCAAATGTTTGAAAACATAAGGATCTGTTTCATTAAAATAAACATGAACTTTTTCCTCAATTTTTTTTTTCATTTTTTAAAATCAAAGCCTTACTTGTTAAAGAATAGAAAAAAATTCCTTCATTATATTTGCGTTCATATTTATGTAAGTTATGTTTGGTATTTAGTATGAATACCTTACATCCAAAAAATCTTAAGTAAGAAAGTTTTTGATTTCTTCTTGTCCATGACTCATAAAGCTTTTTATTAGAAAAATGTCCTATTAAAACTCTATTTATAGTATAATAAGTAGTACTAATAGCTTCATCACAAAAAATTTCTAATAACTAGGTATTCACCAAACATGGTTCTTGTAATTTCATAAATAATTATGTTTCTTCAATTAACAATACCATTTTTTTGTTGTGTTCTAGAAGTTGAATAGTCACATGTAGTTCCTTTCTTACTAAAAAAGTTTAAAAATAAATTTTTTCAAAACTCTCCACCATGATCAATATAAATAGTAACCAAAGGTAGGTTTTTCTCATTTAAAACACAAGTTAAAAAATTTTAAAATATAAATTGGATTAGGAATTATTTTTTATAAAATTAACCCAGGTATATCTTGAATAGTAATCAACTAAGACATACACATAGAGAGTTCCTCTGATACCTATAGTTTGTGTTGGGCCAAATAAATCAATTTGAACTAATTGTAAATATTACAAAGTTGACACTTCACTATTAGATTTAATTCTGGAATTATTTTTATTACCATATTAAAAATGGTCATAAACTTTATAATAATTAAACTTAATCTCTAGTAGATATATAATAATTTTTTTCTTAGAAATTTTAGCCAATGTCATTACATTCTAATTCAATAACCATTTATGCCACAACCAAGATTTAACTTTCTTTTTATTTAATCATGGTAAACCAGGTATTCTAAGATATTATATGTTTAAAGTGTAAAATTTAATATTCCTATCATCAAAAAGAATAAATTTACCTTCTAAACTTTGAACAATACATTTATTATTCTTGGAGTTCACAAGATAAACTTCACAACATAATAGACTTATACTGATGAGATTGTGATTAATTAATATAACATAAAAAACATAAGAAATTAAATATTTATGATAAATTAAATATAATTTATACCACATATATATCCATGATAATTTTCACTAAAATTTATGTTCCCATATTTCATCTTTTCAATCATTAAAAAGAACTTTTTATTACTAATCATTTTTCTGGAAAAATTGCTATCCATGTACCATATGTTCTAGTTGTTTTTACTAATAATTTAACCCTAAAATAAAGTTATTTAAGTTTTTGGCTCCCAAACATGAATGGTTATAGAATTATTAGAAAATAAAACTTTTTTAATCCATATATACCAAACTTTCTTATGCTGAGCAACTAATAATTCTTTTAAGATATAAGCTTTACATTAACCAAAATATTGTACATGATTTGAGAATAATTTATTTTTTCTAATGACCACATCTTGGAATTTTTTTATAAAATGATTAGTTTTTTATAATAAAATAGTCATAGTAAAAAATTTGGGTTTCCTAATGTATATCGTATTTAATAAATTGTTTTGTGTATTCTAAATGATCTATATAAACTATCAAAAGTTTTACTCCAAGAGGTAATATTTGATATAAGTTTTTTTAGATTAAGTATATCATAATTAAGTTTTAAAACCAAATTTTTTATTTTCTTAATTTGATCTATAATTATATTTTTATCTAAATCTAATGATACTTTATAAACTTAGGAATTATATTTTGAAAATCTATTATTGGATTTAGTATGTTCTGCCTTTGAAAAATCATAGTATTTCATAAATTTTTTATTTTTTTCTCAGGTAAGGTAATATATTGAGTCATTTCATCAAATATTTGAAAAATATATTCATCATATAATGTAATTAATTTTTTATCTTTTGAATAATTTTTAGAAAATTCATCATCTGAAATGTGATAAGTAGCATTTAAAGTTAAAATTGTTCAAGATTCAACTAATACCATATCCATTTTTCATTTTTTATTCTTTGGAATTCCATCATTGAAATCATTAAATTTATGATTTTCAATAAAATAATTAAAGTAAATGTTTTTAGAATAATATCATCCACTTTCACTCCAAGTATCCTAAACTTGTAAGATTTTATTTCCTTTTAGTTTATAAAACTTATCTGATAATTTTTCCTTTCTTTTAAAACTTGAAAAATTAGGCCTGATATGTCATGAAATTTTACATTGATAGAAAATAATATTAAAATAATATTTATTATCATTTATATATTGTTATTTTTTCTTGTACTTATAATAGAAATCCTTATTTCCAACTATCATGTCCATACTTTTAGCTAGTTTAGAAAGTTCATTCTCATTTTATTATGATGAACTAATTTCTAATTCAACATCCACTTTTTTTTAGATTTATAATATTGAGAAAATTTATTGCTATAATTAATTTTTTTATTTTTATATAAGATATAAAAGTAAAAGAAAAACAATTCTTCTTCTTCTCTTGTATGTATCTCGTTTTAATATACTCTCATACCACATGATAGTTTAGATAAAATCATCCAAAAATAACTTGGTTAGATGTTTAATATCATTTTTGAGGTTATTTTAGATTCCCAATCCTTGGGAGTGATATCAATTATCATATCTATAAGTTGATCACCAGTCAACTCTTTTTCACCAAGAGACTGCAAACTACTCACAATAATCATAAAACATTGATGCATATTGGTAATTAATTCACCCGATAAGAAATAAAAATCTTGGAAATATTCATGAAGCATGGATCTCATAGTTTAAAAAACTATCAAGGTCACAAAATGTGTAAATTATATGATCCTTTATATATTTTTAGTAGTTTCACTTAAAGATATATGGATATATATATATATTTATTATCATAGAACACAATAATGTTTTCTGAACTCTTTAAATCATATAATATTCATATTTTTCTTCTCAAGAAAAAGTTTTAGCTTCCTTATATATAATATTATAACTTTTTAACATCATGAAAAAATTATCCACTCCATTTTTTATAAAAAATTTCTTCATTTTATCTCTCAAATACAAATAATCAGCACCATCAAAGATTGGTGACTATCTAGGATTGATATTTTCTAAAGTCATAACAAATAACCCTTTTGTTATAAAACAAAAATTAAATTATTAATAATTTTTTTTTGTGTAATATAGATATATTAGTAATGACCTTCTCAGATACCAAATTTTCGATAAAAAGAGTATTAAAAGTAATATAATGGGGGGGGGGGTTGAATTTTAGTTTATAAAAGTTAAACTTAAAATTTTATAATACCATTAATAAATTATATTGGATAAAGAGTTATACCGATATAATTTTTAATCAGACTAAGAAATGATTTATAAAAAATAATTTAATAGTACTATAGAAAATTTAAAGTGGAGTAATAAAACTTGTGGAAACAAGTGCATCAAAGTAATACACCCTTTTATAAAATATGTAATATAACATATCAAAACTTTCTTAAAAAAGTTATAAACTTTCACCCAAAGTGTTAAGGAATCCTATGAACATGATTTAGGGTATTTGTGATTATATACCTATCATAAATTATTTCTTCCAACATTAAAAATCCCTCAATTAGAATGACTAGACAAATCTATTTCCACCTAACCTAGCATATCTCAATCAAATATATCAGAAAAACATATATCTTTATATCCCTAAGAACCCACAATCCAAAAAAATAGGATAAAAAATTTTTACAAGTAGTCCAATATTAAATCATTTACAATGAAAACTCTGGAATGATTTTTTAAGGAAAATATATAAATAATAAAAAATTAAGCACTCTCATTAACAAGTTGTTACAATAATTCAATCAACAAATTTAGATCATTGAATTTTAAAATCTTATTCTTCCTCAAGGTTACAATCCTCTTAATCGTAATTCTTCTAATGATCGGATTCCACACTTCTTATAATCATTTTTGAAAACAATAGACAGACTTCTTATTCTATTGTTGACATCAAAACAATTTCACTTTGTTCAATGGTCATTAGATCATCACTATTACAATTATTTAAAAAGTTTCATCTGGTAGAAATAAAAAATTTCCCTCCGATATACATTGTATGTCTTGATCTGGTAGTCTTAGTAAAAATTCATATAGTAGAATTTGTAGGTCTCCATATAATGTAATATATATAGTAGACACTGTATAATATTTATTAAAGGACTCTATTTGATAGAATTTAGGAAAATTTATCCAATGGATTTTTTAGGGAATCCATTTTATGGGATTTTTATATGTCCGCATGATGTAATTTGTATATGTCTATCTGATGTAATTGATAATCATACATATAATATAATTGATAAATATCCATTTGATAATATTGTAATTCTTCATCTGTTAAAACTAACTACTTTCTTATAAAACATTATAACTTTGGAAAGATAAATATTAGAAATATGGAAACATATAAAGAGTGAATTGTATTTTCCAAAGTAAATTAAAAAAAAATTATTTTGACTTAACTGTAGAGACCCATAAAATCTCACATCAATTATCTAATAGCTATATCACAACAAAAAATCCAAGAATTAAATTGGGAAAAAATTACAATTAATTATTTAATTAATTTTAACAATTTATAATTAATTATCAATTTAATTCAATCAGGAATAATTTCCTAATAACTCATTTAGTTCTCCCACCACATAGAAACCACAACTAATCACCCATGAGAAGTCCATGAAAAACTATCATCACTATCTTGAGAAAATTCCTAACACCTAACACCAATTAATTTATAAATTCAATTTAATTTAATAAAAAAACATAATAAAAATAATACTATAGCATACCTCAATCCAAATGATGTGAAACAGTGTGAAAAAATCATCCTAGGACATCCTCTAGCTAAAACACATGAAATTACCATTATATCAAGGTGATTCCACCATGATTTTATGGAATCATCTCAATAAAAATAATCTAAATTTCCTAAATCAAAGGGTAACCAAAGAGTAAGAAGAAAGGGATATTACCTTAATTGATGAAAAAAATTGCATCAAAACCTCAAAAAAATCCATGGAAATCAAAGAAAAATGCATAAGGAGACCCTCCCGGTCCATGTGTGTGAGGGGGATGAAGAAATAGTGGGAGAGGTAAAATAATTAGAGGATATTTTGGTAATTTTTCCATTTTTAATGAAATATGTCTAGATACATAGTTTGGCCACACAGTTTTACAAAATGTGTACCAATCATGCAACATTCACTGTCCAAGGCTACAAAACTCACATAGTTTGGATGAATGCTTTAAAAAACCATTGAAAACTATAAAAACCACCTCTATAGATGAATTCTGGGGTTTTCATGGTTTTTCTACAGTTGTGTGCCAACCGTATTCCAAAACCTTTAACCAAACTTGGCTACACGATTTACCTGCATAGTTTCTCCAAAATGTGTAGTAACTGTGCATAGAATAAAGGCCTTTGAAAATTTATGAAATTCAACCTGAAGCTCAAAATAGTTTCTTGATCACCTTAGGAACCTCTCTAGCTTCAATTCAAATCTAAAAACACCACCTTAGTAGGCTCGAACAATCAAAATTTAAATTTGAAAATATTTTTAAAAAAAAAACCCCCTTCAGTAAAATTATAAAAATTTGAACTCCATTAGAAATTGATAACCTATAAAAGAGAGGGGTTTTAAAACTCAGGAAATGATTTATTGAATATTGTTATTTGATTTTTCTTTTGAAATTGAAATCAATGGCTCAACAACATGGGTATGAAAGCAATCATGAATTGTAATTAGAATTAATTGTTGAATTCAAATATGTTTTTCATGAATTTGTATCCCCTATAATATATTTATCACTAAATTCACATGCTTGAAAATAATCGAATAATAACCTTCAAGTTCCTTGATCATATTCATAATGGAAATAAATTACTCTTTCTCCTTTTTAAAAATCTTGAATTGTGCACCGATCATGTATTCTTTATTACCCTAAAAAAATTGTGAATGCAAAGGTTTTCTCAACTCCATTTCTTGAAAATCATATCATCCATTAATAATATATTTTTAATTGATATTTATTAATAAATGGTCCAAAATATATAATTGTACACATTTTTATCAATGTGAATTACATCCAAAATATTCCTTAAAATGTTGTCTTCCCAATAAGGTAATATGAAGAAAATAATTCTTTTTTTCAAATTGTGACAACACTATATATTTGCAACAGCAATGAAAGACAATGATGGAGACAAAAAATATTAAAAATAATACATAATTCTAATTTTTTATTGATTGATTTATGTCAAAATTTGAACCCTAGTTCTAATTTTCAGTGTTCAGTTGTACTCCCCGTTCCCATTAAACAACATTGTATTTTGTTTAACTTTAATAGCATATGAAGAAATAATATGTGACCAAGTTATTCCCACTTTATACAGTGTTAAACCATATTTATGTATTACTTTTTTAACCAAAAGGATAAGATAATACTCCTTTTGTACTCCAACTTGATAAATTTATATTCATAGGGAAGTAATTAATTTTCTATATAGAAGTGACTCGTAATCTATACAATTAATTACCCACTAAGTCAAATGTAATCACACCTTCCACCCAAAATTCTTAAAACTCATCAATCAATGGTTTCATATAAAAATTAATTTTATCATTGGGTACTCTTGTTCAAGTAATAATAATTAAAAGTAACAAAAATGGTTGTTTTATACATAAATATGGGGGAAGGTTGTATGAAACCAACACCCCTTTATGCATCCTATGCGTTGGACTAATCATTGACCTAAATGGGTTAAAAACATCTGATTTCAAACCCATTCAAACATTATGTATATTCTAGGAAATTTTTTAATGACTTTGAACATGATTTTTAATTATTAAAGAATTTTTTGGGTGAGTTAACATATCAATTTCATTGTTTTTTTTATCATCCCATGGAATTGGTTTAGTGTTCTTAGATGAAATGAAGAATCTCATCCAACTTAATTTTAGTGGAAAGTAATGTGTTTACATCATGGAAATATATTTTTCATAGTTTAAGACCTTAAAAAAAATAATCTGATGAATTTGATTTACCACATTGTTCATTTACTTGGAAGATATATAAATATTATATATAGTGATATGCACATTTTATTTTCTAGACAACATATATTTTTTTGGTATACAAATCAATAGTCACTTATATAAAACCTAAATTGTTTTCAACTTTCAAAAATGGTAATACAACTTCAAAATCATTGCTCCAACACAGAGTACCTTATATAATGATATTAATATAAATAAATGAGGTGTCTATCCACTGATTCAGAGTCTTAAAGTGTAACATCATCATGATAAATGGAAATATACTGAATCTAAGGAAGCTAGAATATAATTCATTATTTTCATTATCTATACACTACTATAGAAATGGATTTTAAATGCACTAGATAAAGCCTTTATAAGTGCTAAAAAAGAATTGTTGATCTAAGCACAGTTAAAAGAGGGTATCTTTTATTAGTTCTATAAAAGTAATAATAAAGGGGGTCCTTTATCAGTATTTAAAAAAGCGCTAATAAAGGTCAACCTACTGTAGTGTGCTATTAAAATCACGACACACTACAACAGGTCAAACATTGTACTCATTTAGATTTTTTTTAAAAATTCATAATTAAATTTAAATAAAAACTACCTAAAAAATACATGATAGAAAAATATACTTTATAAACATGTCAAACATTGTTTTGTAATATTATATTAGCAAGTACTATAAAAGACATTAAAAAAATTAATGGTTTCATTATCTCTGGCACATCACCCCCTAAAAAAATCCTAATCATGGTATCAATTGTTAAAAAACCACCCCCAATTGAGAAAAATAATCCACCTATATAAAAAAATATTCTTATATTAGTAATACTATAAATTAATAAATTAAACATAAATATGAAACAATACATTAATAAAATTTCAATTTTAAATAAAAGGACACACATAGAGTCATACCGATCATACCGTGCATCGTACTGACATACGCTTGATTAATACATGCCAAAAATGACTTAATTATCATTTTCCTAATGTATTAAAACAATAAAAATTAATTTTATCAATTTTGAGTATGTCACATGTATTTTTTACTCAAATTTCAATTTAAACTAAAAACACTCACTTTTATTCATACCGGTCACATCGTGTCTCGATTTGAAATGAAGATAATTCCTACATTTAATAAATTAATTATGAATCATTTTAATAACATATCAAAATAATCCGAGCATGTTTAATAGTTTTTTAGTGAGTGACACAAATTTTAAACAAAATTTTCAATTTTAAATTGATAACGGACACTTTGATTCATACTGGGCACACCGTTTATCAAATTGAGGAGAGGATGATTCTTACATTTCAAAAATGACTTAGGGATAATATTATTAAAGTATAAAAACAAGTGGAATATAGTTTCTCAGTTTTGAGTTTTTGACTTGTGTTTTGAATTAAATTGTAAATTTTAAATAAAAGGACACACTTTGAGTCATATCGATCACACCGTACGTCAGATTAACCTACAATTTATTCCAACATTTCATAAATTACTTAATTATTGTTTTAATAAAGTACCTACTTAATATAAATTCATTTTATTGGTTTTGAGTATGTCACCTATCTTTTTTACTAAAATGTAAATTTAAATTGAAAACACCCAATTTGAGTCATAACACTCACATCATGTGTCGGTTTTATGTTAGACTAATTTATACACATTATAAATAACTTATAAATACTTTTCCAAAAGGATCAAGACAACCCAAGCATTTTTTATCAGTTTTCAATGTGTGAAACATGTTTTAAACAAAATTTTTAATTATAAAATGATAAAAGACTCTGATTCATTCTGGAATCATCATATATTATATTTATATAAAATGGATTTCTACACATAAAAAATGAATTATGGATCATTTTTATGAAGTAAAAAAATAATCTAAATTCATTTTCTTTTTTTGAGTATGTGATGTGTGTTTGGAAATAAAATGTCAATTTTAAATAAAAGGACACACTTGGAGTCATACTGGTTACACCATGTAACAGATTGAACTTCGGTTGATTCTTATATGTCAAAAATTACTTTAATGATTGTTTTACTAAAGTATAAACACAGTCTAAATGTGTTTTTTCAGTTTTGATTACGACACATGTCTTTTTTACTAAAATTCCAATTTAAAATAAAAACACACATTTTGAGTCATAACAGTCACATCATGTGTCAGTTTGATGTGATACTGATTCATACACATCATAAATGACATATGAACCATTTTAATAAAGTATTAAGAAAATAAATTCACGTTTTCTTAGTTTTTAGTGAGCAAAAAATATTTTAAACTAAATTGTGAATTTAAACTGATAATAAACATTTTGAGACATATCGAGAATAATGAGTATCAGATTGAGGTGTGAATTATTCTTACATTTCACAAATTACTTATAGATAATTTTCCAAAAGTGTCAAAAAAATATGAGTGCATTTTCTTGGTTTTGATTATGTGACATGCATTTTGAAATAAAATTCCAGTTTTAAATAAAAGGACACACTTGGATTAATAATGGTCACACAATGAATCAAATCGACATGAAACTATTTTTTAACAAAAAAAATATATTAAGGATTTTTTCCTAAAGTATTGATACAATAAGAATGAGTTTACTCATTTTTGAGTACGACACATGCCCTTTTTTACTAAAATATCAATTTAAACTGAAAAAATTCACTTTGAGTCATATCAGTCACATCTTATGATGGTTTTTTGTGAGTATAATTCCTAAAAATCACAAATTACATATGAATGATTTTAATACATAATCAAGACAATCCATGAGTGTTTTCTTAGTTATCAGTTAGTGACACACGTTTTTAACTAAATTGTCAATTTTGAACTAATAATGGGAACTTTCAGTTATTCCAAGAAACCTTGTATCAAATTGAGGTGTGATTTATTCTAAACTATCATAAATGAATTGTGGATAGTTTTCCTAAATCATAAGAATGATATGAATTCATTTGATTAATTTGGAGTCTGTGATGTGTGTTTTGTAATGAAATTTGAATTTTAAATAAAATGACACACATGGAGTCATACCAGTCACACCATACGTCATATTGGTGTGTGGTTGATTACAGTAGATAAAAAATGACTTATGAATCATTTTATTAATGTATGAAGAAAATATAAATTCATTTTATTGGTTTTGAGTATTTCATATGCACTTTTTACTAAAATGTCAATTTAAACTGTGAACACACAATTTGAGTCATATCAGTCTCATCGCGTGTCAGTTTGATTTGAGACTTATTCCTACACATCAAAAATGAATTATGAATCATTTTACTAAAGTATAAAGATAATATGAGTGAATTTTCTTCATTTTTAACTAATGACAAAATTTTTGACTAAATTATCAATTTTAAACTGATAATGGACTCTTTGAGTGATACCAGGAAAACTATGTATCAAATTGAGGTGAGACTAATTACAAAAAATCATAAATGACATATGGATCACTTTCATAAAGTATTAAAATCAATAATAATGTGTTTTTTTAGTTTTTAGTATGTGACGTGTGTTTTGAACTAAAGTGTAAATTTTAAATAAAATACATACTTGGAGTCATACCTATCACACCGTGCATTAGATTGATGCACAAATGATTCTTACAAGTAAAAATGAATTTTCAATTGTTGTCATAAAATATAAAGACAATATGAATGAATTTTCTCACTTTTGTGTATGCCACATATCTTTTTTACTGAAATGTTAATTTAAAATGAAAACATGGAAATTGAGTCATACCGGTCATATTGTGCATCAGTTTGATGTGAGACTGATTCCAACACATTAAAAAAGACTTATGAGTCATTTTCCTGAAGTATCAAGATAATAGGAGCGTGTTTTCTTGGTTTTCTATGAGTGAAACATGTTTTTAACTAAATTATCAATTTTAAACTGATAATGGAAACTTTAGACATACTGGGAACACCATGTATCATATTGAGGTGTCAATAATTAATAAAATTCAAAAATGAATCATGGATCATTTTACTAATGTATCAAAACAATCTGAATGAGTTTATGATGTTTTGAGTTTGTGGTGTGAGTTTTAAACTAAAATGTAAATATTAAACTGAAAACATACACTTTGAGTAATATTAGACACCTCGTATATTGAATTGAGATGTGGTTGATTCCTATATGTCAAAAATGACTCATGTAACATTTTCCTAAAGTATCAAATAAAAATGATAAAGAAATTAATTAAAAAAATTAGATTAAATGATGTGAAAATACACTAAATAAGTAGTAAGAATTAGCCTATTCCAGATGTATGTATACAATTTGAAACCATGTATTCTTCCCATTAATTTATAAACAAATATATTTACTCTTATGAATATGAGTAATTTATAAAGTCTTGGTACTACTATAAAAATATAAATAAAAAGGATTAGTAAATATTTTAAATGAAATTATAATTATAATTTGAAATAACTCTTTGGGGATTCTAGTTTTTTGATTTAATATTATATATTTCATAAATTTGAAGACATAAAAACCATAATATTTACCATTAGATTGTTCTGGGAATTATATAATCCTTGATAAAAATATATATTTTTTTATTATATATGTTTTAATAGTAGAATGTTATTATATATACCCTAATAATTTTCCATTTTTAGAAGTTGATAGGATTTTTTTTTCTCATGGAATATCCTCATGCCATGATTTTTAGGATATTTAAAACCACCCTATCATAAAAAAAAATTCATTAAAACATAATATAAAATGTATAACTTGATGTTTATTTGTAAAATGTTGCATGTAGTGTATTTCAAATTGATTAACATTATCACATGTGGTAGTTTTGTTAGGTATCCATGAATTGAATCTGTAAAATAAATATTCGGAGTATCCAAATTGACTACAATGAGTATTCAATACTACCTAAAAAATAAATAAGTAATAAAATGAATGAAAATATATTTTATATAATTAAATTGTAGAGTTTTAGCTCTACATAATTGGTATTAAGAAGAGTCTATTATCTGTAGGTTTTCTTTCAAAAATTTTGGATAGTTTTTCTACAATTACTTCATATTTATTTGGTTTTAATAAGAATTATTGTGTATAATTTATGTGATAACTATTGATTATGAATTTATATTAATAGGGGTTTCCCTTGAAATAATATTGATATATATAACTTCAAATTTTTTGAATAGTATTCCGTTATAACTTACATATTAGATCAGCTATTAGAAAAACAAATCACGAAAAACACCTCATGTATAAATTTACAACTGAGACTCCTATTCATTCATGCATGAGGATTTAATTTAAATTATCAAGACCAATATAGTCTTCAATGGCCTCTGTGTACATATGTTCTTAAAAATAAATTACAGTCATATCACCACATGATAAAATTTTATTTCTTGAGCCTTTAATGTTAGTAAATTAGAAAGTTGAACAGGGGTGGTAACAATAATTTATAAAGAAATTTTTGATTAGTTAGTCAATACTTTAGATTGTTTTGATTTGACCTTACATTTCACCCCTTCTCATTGTCCATCTGTAATAACATTCATCAGTTCAAGACTTATTTCATTAATTGTTAAAGGTTTTTCATGAAAAATAAATTCTAAATGAATACCACATTATCAACATGTATTTTTACAATATCTAATATCCTTTCTATAAAAGTTATAATATCTTGATCAATTATATGAATATCTGCATCATCAAGTGGAACAGGTAGCTTAGTGAATATCTCATGAGGTATGTGAATCCCTACTCTCAAATGACCTATTGTAAGTTGTTTATTGAGTATAATATCTCCTTGTATATTATACATAGTACCCATCACAACAAGGTTATGAGTGGGTGTTGATAGATATAAATTGAAATCATTTTCAACCTATATAATATCAGTGTAATAAAGGTATTAGTGTATGACTGATTCATGTTTCATAGAAATAATTATGATAATATAAATTATTATGGTATATTTAAAATAAGTACTATTTTTTTTCAAGTGAAGTGTACCCCATCCTTACTTTACGGTAGGGGTAAATTGATTTTTAAGCTCATTGACTATTTTTAACACTCAATATATATTTCATAAATTAACAATTATTTATTAAAGTGATCAATTCATGTATTTTAAAGTAATTTATTTTAGTCTCATTGTACTTGAAAAGATGTATCCTCATTATGACCAATAAAAACATCCAACATTTGTTGTCTTATCTAGTGTACATATATTTGTGGTGGGTGTGGGTTTATTTTCCCATAATCATAATTGAGATGATACTTTGTAAGAATTGTATGAAAGCCTCTATGAGCCTTTATAATGAGTATTAATATAAATTTAATTCAAGATTCATATACTATAAATGCACTCTGCAAGGGATAATGAAGAGTATGTTAACATTTCATTATTATTTTTTTATTAAAATAAAGAAATTATATCATAATGTTACCCTAATGTCTTACCAAATTAGTGTCTTAAGCACATACACAATATTAGGTCATAAAGATACATCAATAACCATGTTCATATGATTGGTGACCCCATTATAACAACTGAAAATGAGCATGTTGGGGTTAAAAGGATGGCCACATGCATTGCATCCAACCTTGAATTTGATGCCTTTGTTTATTTAATTAATTTTTTTTTCTAAAACCTTCATGCTTTGATGATGTTTTTATTCTAGTATATGGGTTGTTAACCATCTACCATTTCCACAGCTTCAACATCATCAATATGTTGTTCCTCTAGATTGGTAACATTGGAATGTTTAGGAGGTTATTTTTCCTATGTGTTGGGAGAATCAGTATGTTGAGAAACCATTTTTTCCTTTGTATTGGGAGCATCACATGTGCAGAAGTCATTATCTACAAAACTGGATGAACATTTAATTTAGATTATGTGAATTTAGTAGAGAAAAAATAATAATATGAGGTAACCCAATGTATATTACAAAAAAATATAACCTGATTTTTGAAATCTATTTTTTAAAGGTTTAAGGGATATGACCCATCTATCGAGTATCAAAATCCCTTCACTATAGTCTCTTATGACATGAAAGACCCCATATACATTGGGTCTACAATGAAATTATTGCGAAGTCCCAATCAAAGGGTCAAACTTAGTTTAATTGGCATCTGAACCTTCTTTATTTTTGGTTGATAAGAGAATAATTGACCACTTTTGATTTTCTAGATTTGGAAAAGAAAATACTTGTACTACCTATGATGTTTTTATAAATGTTTTTTTTTGAAAAATTACCTACTAAAATCCACTTTAATGGATCCCTATTAATATATTTTTACATCAATCCTATTATCCACCCACTTTCATTTTGAAATCATCACTTGGAATATTGTATAATCCAACTCCCTTATTTGTTTGATGATTCCAAATAATGAAATATTTTCATAAATTGGATTTCTATCGTCGGTAATAGATACATGAATCGCTTTAGCCACAAGTGTAACTCCACTATTCTTCATGGTATTTCATTCATGATATTTATTTATATATAACGAATAATTATTAATTACATAACCATGATAAGGTAATATATGCACACTTGGTCCTCTTGATAGTTATCAAAGTTATTCTAAAATTGAATTTAGATTTTCAACAGTCTCTTTAACAATATGTTCCAAAAAATCATCCTATAAAATATTGATTATGTGTATTTGATATCTAGATTTAATCCCTTGACGGATTCAAATTCCTAAGAATTACTTTGTGGGCTTCAACATATGGGGTATCCTCTAATATGTTATGTAAAACATAAAGGTGGGACCACTCCGATATCTAATCATAATTTTGAAAACATGTATTCTAGAAATTCCTTCACCCACAAGCTTACAAACATGGTGAGATTTTGGTAGAACAATGCTTTATGCATTAGATAGGTAGTCGGTACAGAATTCAATGGCTTCCTAAACAACATATCACTCGGCAATAAAACCTTCTAGATGACTTCAATTTTTGAAACAACCTTTCAAAATATTCATATACTATTAAGTGGGGGGTATATCCATCAATAATTTATATGACCACATAACCAAATCTCTCTTACCAAGTGAACGATCAAGTGAACCACCATATCAAATAATACTTGTGGGAATAATATCTTCATTTCAAAAAATATGACAACAATTTCCTTTTCCATTTTTGGTAATTTATCCATGTCTATAACTTTTTTGATAATAGATTTGAAAAATAATTATATTTTGTATAATTTATTATGGTAATTCTTTGAATAAATTCAAAATAAAACCACAAGATTTATATCTTTCATTAAAACATGAAATTCATGTGATTTTAGGCCCTTTAACTTTAAATCGGTCATTGACATGATATTATTGATATTTTATGAATGACCCTCTGGTACCTTTATGACATTCAATAAGTTAAAAAACCAATATCACTCTTTACTAGAAAGAGTATGAGTAGATGGAGGAATAAAATTCCATTTTTCACTCTTCACTGGTGTCAACTCTTCTTGTATTCCCATGCCAATCATGTCTAACCCAGCCTAAATTCCATCCTTTTTTTTCTATGTGTATTTAGTTAAATTAAAATTACACTATCACATAATTTTTTTTCAATATTCAAAACATCAAGAAAATTCATGACATACAAAAAATTTCAAAATGGTAATTTCATAAAAAACTGGTATCTTCTTTCCAACCAGTTTTTTGTAAGGTTATTTTGAAAAATGTTTACCAAAATTACTATACATATCTTTTACTTTCTCAAATAAATGATAAACTATTAGTGTATATAGTGTTTTATGTTCTTATAAAATCTCATTGAATGATAAAATATGATATCAATACATATTTCTCCAAGGTATAAATATGTGATGTCCTAGAAACATAGTATTTGATGAATGTTTCAACCTAATTGAATGTGTACCTTGTTCACAAATGGGACACCCTTGAGTTACTTAAATTTTATATCCTAAATTTTTTTCATTATTTTGAAATCCATTTATCATCTCGTACAACATGGATCTCGATGTGAAATATTCATTTATGTAATTATCATACAACATAACTCCAAAATAGCACAATAATTTTTAATCTTTAATCAATAGATCCAAATAAACATAAATATCATTACCCAGTTGTTTTGTTCCTGATATAAGTATAGATATCATTATGTATTTTCATTTGATGCATAACCATTATGGAAACTTATAATTTACTAACATAACTAGATATGTATTGTGAGTGCTTCTTCGAAAACCAAAAGGATTCACTCCATCTGTAGATAGTGAAAGACAAAGGTTTCTTAACTCATTTACAAATCTAGGATACTCATGATCAATTCTCTTCCACTGAGGAGAGTTTTTCAGGTGATGAATTTTACCATATTTATTTAATATATCTTCATGATATGTTAATTGTCTTGTAGTCTCCTCACTTTCATATAGGTTCCTAAACCTTAGAATGGTTGTAATGTACCATAAAAATTTAATAAGACTCGATTCATCTTTCTTGTATTGTGAGGCACTACAATTTGTGCTTTTTAAAGTGATTTTTGGTTCTTGAGAAATAGTATAAAATCATTTGGATAGGCATGTATTCTTTTAGATATCATACCCATTGAATATAGCATTCTTTTAGAGTCATATGTTCAAAAAGTAAGATCATTACCTTCTAGGAGCATATCATTCAACATATAAAGTAGTTTAATAAAACTATAATCACTCCATATATTACAAGATTTTAAATTTTAATTTTTTAGTATGGATGAAAATTATATATATTTAGTACAACTAGCATACAATAGAGTCTTTTCACAACTCTATACAATATCAAACAATTTTGGAAAATCATGTAGTCCAAATTCAACTATCATTGTCATTTCATCAATATGATCTTTATCATTGGTCATATCTGTAATCACATCCTTAATATAGTCTCTATCATTTTCCACACTTGTAATCATATAAGATGGTCTATAAAAGGAAAAATTATCCTAATTATAAGATATATTCAGTTTTTCTTTAGGTTTAGTACTACATTTATAACTTCAATCTATTCCGTGACAGATCTTGTGTTCTTCCAACTCCTATGGACTAATTAGTATTTAATAACAATAATTTAAATATAGCAAAAGTATTTGGGAGGGTTCATATTCACGATCTTTTGAAAACTTTTTGATCTCATTCACCCAATCTTCATACTCTTTTTTCATATGATTTTCATCCATCCATTTTTGATTCATATCCTTCCTATTTGATTCAGTCATATTAATATTTAACAAAATAAATAAATTGTACAATACATTTCGTAGAAAAAGTTCATATTATGATTAAAATATTATTGTAAGGAAGTATTATTAACGCTTATGATTTTAAAGATGTAAATTAATTTATTAATGCCTATGATTTTACTAATATGGGTTATAATTAACCATTTCTATATTATATGAACCAAATATACCATCTATTGCACTAAATCAGGTCCCAAGAGAGTCCTCTCTCATATCAAAACCCAAAATAGAGGTGATCATCATACAAACTTTAATACATATCTTCAAAACTAGCTGTTTATATCAATGGTTGGTAACTATTTTTATACAAAAAATTACAATCGTTCATATTTAAAAATTTCTTTCTCAATGTTTGGCACAACACAATTTCTATATAATGAATTGGTTTGATAAATAGTTATTCCTTATAAGGGGACTATTAAAATTTATATAATATTAAATCTAATAATTTTATCACAAGTATCCATTCACAGTGTCTAACATATACATTAAATTTAGTTTTTTTATTCATGTTGATGGGTCTTCTTAAAAAAAGTAATTTTATAGAATTTAAAGAATCCCACTCCTTGCTAAGAACAAAAAAATTTACTCAAATAAATATTTTTTAAACCTAAATTATCAAATTTTCAAGACCCAACCCCACTAGAAATTCTATTGAGTCAATAATGAAATAAAAAGTAACCCTAGAATCTTGTTTCCAATAGCCCATGACATTGATATTTAATAAATTGATGAATTAATAATCAAATGACATAATAAAAAATAAAATGAAGAAAAATGTCTCACCTCACTACAACTAACCCACTACCCTATACTTAATAATTTCTTTGCCTCAATAAAATGAAGCTTAAAATAAGAACCAACATCCTTAATCATGAATTTATGATTAAATAGAAATACTTTAGTATAAATATAGATTTTAAATTTTGGATAAAAGATGTAATTAATCAACTAAAAAGGGTCTTTAATAGCACATGCGGACTAAACAATTATACTAATTCTAGTATAAAAGATTATTTAATCAGAATAATAAAATAGTGAACCCCAAAATAGGTCCTGTATCATTTAATATAAATAATATCATGTAATATTAATAAATATTCTAGAGAAGTCTTTGATAAAAAACACCTAAATGTATAAAATTCACTCATAATTGACTTATGTTTAAATGATATTATTTAATCAATATATGATTATTTCTCATAGGAAAGTGACTAAAATAAAATATTATATACCGATGAGAATAAAAAATAACTTGTATCATTTAAAGTCAACACTATTACAATTAACGACTATGAAAAATAATTTTTAAAGAGTGAGAGTTTAATTTTTTATCAATTTTTTTCTATATATAAACATATTAAAAATTTAATTAAAAAAATGTTACATAACACCAAAAAATAAACATAATATATAAAATATGTAAATTTATTAATATATAATAATATAATTTTTAAGATACAAAACAAAATTTATAGAACAAATAATTGTATATTGAGAAAATATTTCGTCAGAATATAGAGCACAAGGATTTTATATAATTTAAAAATATATTCATTACCTTGGGTCCTTTCAAGATGATTGTAAACTCATTATTAGGGATGATGTCCTTGGTCTTCATCACTTCCTCCCCCTGTGGGAGTGGGAGTGTATTTTTCTTCAAATATTTATAAAAAGTGAATTCCATGCATTATCTTCCAAAAATCATGATCTGTATCAACAAACTAAACTATTAATAAATATATACTATAAATATAATATAATATATTAGAAATTTAATACAAAAAAAATGTAAAGAATAAATGTTATGACTTAATAAATCAAAGATCATTTTCCTAAAGTGCTTCCTTTATAAAATAAATTTACCATAGAATATATATTATAAATCTTAAAATATATTTTATGATTTAGTACGACATAATATAATAAATACATGACATATAAATAATAAATAATTAATAAAAAAATAAACATAGAACATGTGTTCTATGTGAAAAATAATTATATTTTATATACAAAACATGAATATTCTATTTCAGTTAAAATTAAAGTAACTTTAATTAAAAAAATATAATTACACAAAACATAATAATGCATAAAATATTAATATAAAATTAATTAATAGAATATTGATAATTATATAAAAAAATAAAAAAACAAATAAAAAATAAATAAGAAGACTCACTTTATTAATGAATCATGAAATAAACTTTCCACTAATATTAAAAGGAAACTGAGTTCATATTGAAACCAGACTTCCTTATATTTTGGTATCTTGAAAAGAAAGAAATAGTGAAAGATGATACTCTAGTGGTCACTAAAAATAAAATACACAAGGTAATGAAATATTTTAAAAAGTCATTGTGGTTTTAATCCATGGGAGTATGAAGGATAATTTGATGCAAATGGGAAGAATTGTTTGATTTTAATGAATGGGAGTAGGAAGGATATTTGGAACTTGGATCCGATTACCATCTGTGCACTATAAAGACTCTTCATTCTAATCATTTGTAGTAACCACCATACATGATAAGTGGACAAAGTTTTTGCAGTGCATAGCTAGAAACTACATGAAATCAGAGTGAAAAATCATGACGAATAAGTGAAATGAACATGATGGAGTGGGAGAGGGTGAACCAAAAGTGGCTCGAGGTAAGGGAGATTGGGGGGAGAATTAGCAAGTTAGATCGAGGACAAATAAGATCTTTTGTGTGAATAGTGTTCAACCTATTTGGTAAAATTAAAAACAAACAATGATGTTCGAGTGAGAGAAATGGATCACAAGTGATCAGATACCTTGATTTTAATATATCAGTATAATTTAAAGAAAACAAAGTTAAATAAAATTTAAACCAATAAAAATATATTAATAAATTTTTTAAATTTTTAAAAAATGTTTAAACAAAATTTATTTCAAATATTCATTAAAATCATTTACATATTCCGTATATGTATTTATATTAAAATATATATCTCAAAATAATACATAATCATTAGTATAAATTATTATTTAAAACTTTAAATTTCCAAAATTATAAAAATTATTTAAATAAAAATTTTAAAATATTTTCACACTAATTATTTACATACATATAATTAAAATTATTTATAAATTACACTATGGTCACCAAATCAGATGAACCACCCCATCGATCACCATGATGCTAATTGAAACAACTATGTGCATTGTTGACATGCATGAACACCTAAAAACTATGAACAATATCATAATTTCCATGCAAAAAATGCCACTAATTCATTTCATTCACCCAAATGAATATTGATTATTATAATGACATGAACCATAAATTGAAAAACAGACAAGATCCGCGAAAACCATTATTTTTATAACATTTATAATAGTAGTCGATTGAAACCACTCATAAATGGTGGGGTTGTTGCACTATAGACTCGAGAGTGAGACACTAAGGATGGAAGTGTTTGAGGCTCACAGTACTCGTGGTAGGACAAGTACTATATTCTCTTATTAGGGAGGATCTTGACTGGGTTGATGGTACGATGGGAGTAGGGTGGAGTCATGAAGCAAAGAGTAGATCCTCATGAGCTAATAAAATAAATCAGACAGGGAAAGTTCAAGGATCATAAATAAAGAGGAGTATAAATAATCACATACCTTATCTTTTGAGAGGATCAATTTGACTGTGAAGATCAAGGAAGAGAGACGATAGTAATTTGGTTCTATGAGAGCTTGAATTGATCGAGTGAGGAGAACCCTATTAGGGTTCTATTTAAAATATTGGGAATAGTTTTATCAATTTTTTTTATAAGAACTGATAAATAGTGATTTTATCAACGCTAAAATAATTAGCACTGATAAAAATTATCTTTTTCAGTTCTTTTTTAGCATGGATAAAGATACATTTTATCATCACTTTTTTAGCACCGATAAAAATAATTCTTTATTAGTGCTAACAAAGCAAAAATAAAGACTTAATTTTAATAATATAAACAATATAACAAAAACATTAAATGTATATAATTATAAATAAATAAAAATGTTTATAATTACAAATAAATATTTATATAATTGTAAATATATTTAAAAAATTATAAATAAGTATTTGTAAATATAATTATTAATAAATATAAACATAAATAGATATGTATTTTTAAATAAATATATTTAAAAATGTTATTATATAATTATAAATATGTTTATATAATTATATATACATATTTACTATTTAAAAATATTTATTATGATTTTATAATTATTTAAATATATATATATATATATATATTAATAATTATAATTATAAATAAATATATTTATAAATATGTGTATATAATTATAAATATAAATATATTTATATAATTATATATAATTATATAATTATATATATATATATTAATATATAAATATAAATAATTATAAATATAATAAATATATTTATTATAATTTTATAATTATATACAGATTGATTATAACTTTAAATTTTTTTTTTTTAAAAATTATATATATTTATAACTTTATAATTAACTATTTAAATTAAATAATTAATTAAAAATTCATTTAAATAGATTAATTATATAAATTTCAAACATTTTTTAAATGTTAAAACTTAACAAATAAAAGTGAATAAATATTGTTCATATAAATTAAAAACTTATTAAAAATATTATATGTATAGTAAATAAATATACGTATAAATAAATATTACAAAAATGATTAAATTACAGCAAATATAAAAAGAAATAAATATTAAAAATGAATAAATAATATTAAATGAAAGCAATATCAAAAATGAATTATTAGAAAAATATATATTAAAAAATGAATTTATATAAGAATAAGTATAAGAATTATACAAAGTTGGTCAAGCTAGAAGTCAAGGCTCTTAACTATTTATTAAAATTAAGATAAAAGTAACAAGAAAGTACAAAAGGGGTGGAGTAAAAAAATGAGACAAGCCCCCCAAATAAAATACTAAAAATAATACATATTAAAATATAAATATATATAAAAAATGAATAAATTTTCAAAATATTATATAAAAAATGATAAAAATATACATCAAATGTCATATAAGTACATTCCATACAAACACATGTACACATACATTAATTTATACATATACAACATCTATATACACACACATACATATAACACACATACACAACATAATGAATACACATATATGCACATAGACATTGATAAAAATATAGAAATTCAAATATCACATATTAAAAATACATCATTTTCATTTATATAATTATTAGAATTATTAATATATATATATATTGATATATCTTATTGATATTAATTATATACATGCATTTTGTAATTAATGTATATAAATTCACCCTTTATTAGTGATAAAAAAATTGATGATAAAGGCCCCTTTATCTAGGCTTTATATTAGCATTGATAAAGGGCACATTTATCAGTGCTTTTATAGAGCTGAAAGAAAATGAATTTTAACGGTGCTAAAAAAGTTCCGATAAGGGCACCATTAAAGAAAACTTTTTTTAGTGCTGATAAAAAATTTGAAACACAAAATTATTTTTTTACACGCACTACAACACCCCCCTTTCCTCATCTCTCGCAACCCACTTTCTTAGAGCTTTCCACTCCTCAACCATCCATTATGCACCCCCAAACCCTTCTGAGTAGTCAGGAACACCCAACTACCATTCTTTAGTGCTAGAATGGCTCCTCCAAATACCCGCTCATGCTGGGAATTGATCCTGTGACCTCCGTTATGTGTTTCAATTCCATTTACTACTTTTACAATCATTTTTTGTTTTATATTTTACAAAATTTCTCTTTATTTGTATATATTTAGAACTATGTGATATATATATACATACTTATATTTATTTAAATATATTATATATATTAATATTAATTTATATATATTAGAATATATATATATATATGTTTATTAATACACACAAATATGTATATATAAACATTATATACATAGTGATCCTAGATTTTCAAACATGGATATTACATCGTTTTATATAAATCTTCATTAAATTACACAAAACCATTCCTGAGGACCATAATAGATTTGTGCCTTGGGAAACTTGGAACACTATATTCTAGTATGGTTAAAGATCTTAAATGTTTCCCAAAAATATCTTCCCCTTTAGTACACCTACTTTAAACCTTTCTTCATGACCTGGGGAGAAGAAACATAAAAAATGGCGAGATAATATGCTCAGTATGGGTAAACAAGGGAGATACATAAGCATAACGTAATCATGGCATCTGAATATCATAACCTATATTTCAAAGATCATATACATGAATCAGGGCATAAATACTATTAGTTCATAATACAAGAATCATAAGGGAACATTATCCATGAGAAAATAACATTGGTATAAAACATGGAATTTTTGAAAATATATAAACTTATAACTTTGTGAACATGTATAAATAGAAACTAGTTCACTCATTAAGAAAAGGACATGAATTCATGCCACCTTTTAAACTTATGGACATTAAACAAGGTCCATGAATAATTTTATGGACATGAAATCCAAGTTCACGCATAAAATTATAGACCTAAAAACCAGGTCCAAACAAAGAATTATGAACATGAATTTAGGTTCATGACTAAAATATTTACCTCATAAGTTTTCTATATTTACCCAAATAATTATAGGTAGATGTAGGTATCACCCATAAAATAAAAAAAATCATACATACATGTTCCACAAGAACATAAATTATTCATCACACCATGAATCATGAAAATAAATGGTTTCCGTAAACATTTCATAATAGCATATCTCATTGAGAAGTAACTAGATTCATAATCATCATTACATAATAAACAGAGACAAACCATAGAAAGAATCAGGATAACGTCCTTTAATCGTAACCCTATTAAATCATAAGTAATATCAAATAATTTTATCTTATATGGAAAATGATTTTGAAAGATCACAATAAATAATTCTTGAGGAAAATATGCTTTCCATTTTTGAAATCATTATTTATTTTAAAAAGGAAGACAATTATAAATGATTTTTTTATTTAAAAATAATCTTGTAAAATTTTAAAGTATTCCTAAATAAATTAAGGCATCATGAAATTAGATAAATCCTCTCATGTTGTATAAGTAAAAAAACATTCCTTATGTATATCTTTGTGAGAAAAGTTACAAAGATCCTTGTTTAGAAAACAGAAAAAATATTATTTTCAAACCATTGTGTAAAAATTCAAAAATGAGTAAAAAATTAATTTAAAAATTAATGTTTTAATTTTTTTTGAAAACATTTTTATAATACATGTACATGGAAAAGAAATATTCCCTAGTGGATATTTAAACATAAATAGTCTCGAATAATAATGAAATTGTGAAATAAACCCTTAGCACCTTATAATCAGTCAAATCATATTCCCCATGAAAGAAAGAAAATAATATGGATATATAAATACCATAATATTGAGTAAAATAATCATAAAAGACATTGATGTGTAGTATATACACCACACAAATTAAACAAGTAGTGTATATGGCATGTGTCCCACATAAATAAAAGTGAGACAAAAATCCCATACTAATTTGGTATCTTTCAAATTGTAATCCCCTGAAGAAGAGATCCTAAAATGGATATTTGAATACCAAAAATTTTAAATTGAATAATCAAAAATTACATTCACGAGTATTATATACACCACATGGAAGATAATGGTGATGAATATAGCATGTGTCTCACAAAGTAAAAGGTGAGATGAAAATCCATTACCTTTAGTATTGACTTCCTTCTCACACATTCAAAACTCATGTATAATAAATATAAGTTTATCATAAATCTACCATAGAACCATATTTTTATATATATAATACCATATATTATTTACTTATGAGTTTATATTTCTTATTTGTTAACAATTCCATGTTAACATTATGTTTCGGGTAATAACTACTTTGTTTTTGTACATGTTTTGACTTGTTATTCTTGGTACTATTATATAGATCATGATTTAATCATATAAATAATGATTAAAATGATATAAATATCATATATATTCATTATATATGTATTTATAGCGATTCATAAAAGTTATAGGTATAAAATAAAATATGTTGTCATGGTGATGGTAGGCTATACATACGAATGAAAGCTGTTTTCATTTTCTTGTCGGATTAAAAGAAATAAAATTATTTGAGTTATTATAACTATAGAATAATTTTTATTTCATATATATCACATATTTTTATCAAAACCATATTTAATACATTGAATGAAAATAATTAAAGAACCGCATTACTTCTTGAGGTTGTAGTCTGTCGTACACACGAACGATGTTATCGTATTCCAAAAAATTAGAAATCATGAAAGTTGATGTGATATGAAAGTTAAATAATAATAATAAAATAATAACATAAAAATAATAATATATATATATGTATATATCATATATAAACTATAAATCTATAATTATTTCCAACCATTAAAGGTGATAATGGAAGAATATACAACATCAGTTTGCGAGGCAGTAACCTGTCGTACACACAAACAATGATTGTGTATCCCATTTGACAGCACTGAGTAAATTTTTAAGTAATACCCATAAAATTGTTGGAACCATGGTCTTCTATGCATGATTTGGAGTATGATTTGTGTTTGTTTTCAATCATCAGTAGAAGTTCAGAATGTGTACCAACAAAGAGATCATACAGTTCAAGCAGACAATAGTATTGAAGGTGGGGCCGTTTCCCAGTGTTTGCTAATTTTTTGGGCCTGAAAATCGAAAAATGGAGAAAAGTGTTTTTGGAAAAGAGACTTGCGCTCCGTGTACTTGATGAAGAGGAAAATTTCACGCCATATGTTTTTCAAGATCATAACATAGGAAAATGGCAAAGGGATAAGGGCCGCGCAAGTTTTGGGCTGGTCGTGCAAGTGACCTGCGCGCCGTGAAGAGACTTGTGCGCCGATGCCTAGGAGGACTGTAAACTTGCGCGCCTATTGTTTTTCAAGATCATAACTTCAAAATATGGAAAAGTAAAGAAGGTCACACAAGTATTTGTGTGGTCGCGCAAGTGAGTAGGGCGACAGAGGCTAGGGAGGATGAGTTGTGCGCCGGAACCTGCGCGCCGAGGGAAGACTTACGCGCTGCCGCACAGGGGGTCCAGATTGCCTATAAATAGAGGACCCCCTCCTCATTTGTAATGAAGTTCAAGACCTATAAATTTTTGGATCTCTCATCGTGCAAGTGGTTAGGTCTTGCAAGTGGTTGTTGGGTCGCGCAAGTAGAGGTTGTGCGCCTGCTGTTGGCTGCGTGTCCAAAGTGGTTTGGGATTTAGAGGCGCTGAGTCGTGCAAGTTTAGAGTTCAAAGAGGAAGTGCCGCACAAGTTTTTTGGAGTCACCTGTGTGCCGAGTTTGTACAGTTCAAGTGACTTGCGTGCCATTCCTGAAACTTGCACGCTGGAGCTTGGAGAAGCGCGCCGGGGTTGTTAAAGTACATCCATCCTTTTTAAGCTGCACGAAAGCTGGAGGATCATCCGGTACCCTCAGCGCAAAGTGAGATTCGTCTTTAGGTGAGAGTTGGACTTCAACAGAGCATCTACATACAACATAGGATGCATTATTATACAATGATGACGAGACCTTCATGTCTATAAACCGAGTATGACTTCACTAAGGGTAGTGAGACAGGGGGAGTCAACGAGAGTGACCCGAGGGAAGCAATGTGCTATCCCTAAACCTTTGTAAAGGCAGTGATCTTGGGACAGAGTGATTGTGCCCAAACCATTGTAATCCACAGCTAGTGAAGATTAGTGGAATTTGGTACGACCGACAACTTGTCAGCGTATTCTCCTTGGATGTAGCCCTTAGTGGTGAACCAAGTAAAAAGTGTTGTGTCTTCTCTGTGCATGTGAATGTTTGCTTTCTGATCATATTCACCATACAGGTTCAAAAAGTTCCTACCAACGTGGGAAAAAGATCCATCACATTAAAATAAAAAGTTGTCACCCTGATTCACCCCTCCCCTCTTAGGGTGTCCTGGGGTCCTTCAAGTGGTATCAGAGGGTAGTGGTTGCTGGTGTTGAATCTGTCCTTTATCGTCATGGAGAATACAATCAATGTCATGGGATTCCCTCACTTAGATGGAAGTAATTTCCAGATCTAGAAGAACAAAATGAGATCTCATCTAATATCTCTTGGAATTGAAGTTCTCTTTTCTACTGTGCAAGGAATAAAAGTCACTGATCCAACAGGCCTGGTTATGACTGAAACAGACAGGAAAATTCTTGATACAGATGCTAAAGCACAAAATGCACTCACTACAGCCCTTTATGATTATATCTACCTAAAGGTTATGAATTTAACCTCAGAAAAATCCATGTAATATAAACTCGAGAACATTTATGAAGGAGATAGAAAAGTGAAGGAGGATAAACTACCAGTGCTGCACAATCGGTTTGATGATCTGAAGATGCATCCAGATGAGAATGTAGACTCTTTCTTCAATTGAATTACTGAAGTGGTTGGACCAATTTGGGTTCTAGGTGAAGAAATAAAAGTAATTGATATTGTAAAGAAAATATTAAGAATACTTCCACCTCTGTACAATGAAAAGGTGTCATCCCTTGAGGAAAGAGATCTTTCCAAACTTTATCTGGATGATCTACTGTGCAGCTTGGTAGCATATGAAATGAGAGTCAAACCAGAAGATTCTACGACTCATGTGAGAAAGGAAATGTCATTCAAGGACATAGATAAATTGAAAATATCAAAAGATAGTAGTAGTGAAGATGATGAAGAAAAATAAATTCTTTCTCTCACTACAAAGAAGTTCCAGAAGGGGAAATGGAAATTCAAAGGGAAGTTACCTCTCGCAAGTTTTCGTTGTGGAAAAGTTGGGCACATTGCCTATTAGTGATTAAGAAAGATCAATGATGAATATAGTGAAGATGAAAGCTTAGAGAAGCCTTGGAGAAGGTTCTTCAAAAATGGAGACTTCAAATCTGGAAAGAAAATGCAAAGGAAGAGTTTTGTCTGTGAAGAGGAAGAAGATGATAATGAATTCTGTGATGAAGAAGAACCAGAATTCAAAACTGGGAACCATGCTTCCATGATGGCCACTATTTAAATGTCAGAAGATACTGGTGTAGAAAAACAACTGATAACTTGTGTAGATCCCGAGATGCAACTTAAAGATGCAGTTAGTAAGCTTAATATTAAATGTAAGAGTTGAAATAAGCGTAAATCAATTGTAGAAGAATTAACTGAATACGTTGATCAACTTGAAGCTGAAATTGAACGACTGGAATAATTTGTGAAGGTACAGTCTAAAATAATTGAAAGCAATGATGATGCAGTGGATCTGAAGCTGAGAATTGAAGAGCAGGCAAAGGTCATCAATGACCTCACCTCCAGACTAGATGAAAAATCCAAGACTACTGAGGGTCTTGAGGAGGAAGTTGTTACTCTAAGGAGTAAACTTGAGACTGAATCAATTCCAAAAGATTCGAGGAAGAAAATACAGTTTGGAAGATTCTCAGATGCAAAATTACTAGCAAGAGCCAAGTGTGGTTCAGATGGGGTTGGAAAAATATTGAGTGATCAAAGACCCGCTTTCATGGGAAAGATTGGAATTGGCTGTGAGGCTGAGACATCAATTGCTGGAAGTGAAAAAATCCAAAAGAAATATAAGATGAAAGTTGAACATGTTGAAATATTTCTTAAAGTGCTGAAAAAGGAACCCTCAATCCAAACTAAAAGGAGAACTGAAAATTATCCTCAAACATTCAGAAATGACAGACAGTCTAACTATTCTCCCAAGGAAGAAGGTATGAGGATAAATTCTAGTGATAAGACATTTCCTCTCATCAAGTGTCAGTTCTGTGGCTATCTGGGCCATACCATGTCTTATTGCGAAGAGGCAAGAAGCTATCTGAATGGAGAAGATATAGAAGTTCAACAAAGAAGCACAAATTCCTATCCTAATTCTTATAGAAGAAACAATTTCTATGGATATTGTTATTATTGTTCTAAATTTGGTCATAAGGCTGCTAATGGCAGGTAGAGAAAGGACATGGACACCTCATACCGATGTTCAAGACAAGTCAAGTATCGTTAGCAAGAAAATGATTCTCTTTCAAACAGGTTTTCTCCTCTCAAAGAAGATTTTAAATATGAAGAACCTGGGTATGTGGAAGAGATAATTGAAAGTTCATCAGTACTATATACTCAATCCAATGTCTCATGGAATGAAAGGAAGATGATTGAGAAATCCAACCTTACATAGGTGGCCCTCAAAGCTACAAAGAACAACAGTACCCGGATTCTGGATAGTAGTAGTTTATCTCATATGACAGGTAATTCCGGCCTACTAACAGATTTCAAAAGGAAGGTTGATGGTACAATACGATTTTTTAATGATGGAGCTCTGAAAATAAAAGGGAGTGGAAGTACCAAATTATCTAATGGAGAACTAAAGAAGGCTGAAGTCCTTTACGTAGATGGCCTACGTCATAATCTCCTCAGTGTGAGTTAACTCTATGACTCGGGACTTATAGTTAATTTTAATCAGAAAGGCTGCACTATCAAGGGAAAGACAGGAAATTCAGTTATGAAGGGATGCAGAATAGAAGGTTACTTGTATCAGGTTGATAGTGAAGAAAATGTATGTTACATGACTGTTGAAGAAGAAAACAATTTGTGGCATCAGAGACTAGGACACATCAATCAACAAGACATGGAGAAAATATAAAAATTTACAATTGTCATGGACATTCCAAACCTGAAGCGTGAACGTGAAAAATCTTGTGACGCTTGCATTCGTGGGAAGCTGGTCTGCAGTTCATATTGGCCAAAGAAGAAAAGGGAATCTCACCTTCTTGATCTGATTCATACAGATGTATGTGGGCCAATAAATGTTTATAGAACTCATGGAGAAAGGTACTTTGTCCTTTTCATAGATGATTACAGTATAATGTCATGTGTGATGGTCATTCACAGAAAACAAAAGTCCTTGACTGCATGAAAACATATCGGCAAATCGCCAAAAATGATACTGGACGAACAATCAAAGTGTTGAGATCTGACAATGGAGGAGAATACACGTCCATTGAATTTGAAAATTATCTGGAGAAGCATGGGATACAGCATTAGGTAGATGCTGCGAGAACTCTACAACAAAATGGAGTTGTTGAATGTAGGAATCGACAGGTAAACAACATGGCACGAACTATACTGATTGAGAGTCGTATTCCACGACATTACTGGAAAGAGGTTGTTCAAGATGTAGTGTACATTCAGAATCGAACATGACTTTATATGGGTGAGACGAAGACACCATATGAATTGTGGCATGGACAGAAGCCCTATTTAAAATACTTTCATGTCTTTGGAAGTAAATGCTTCATCAGGAACAAAGAAGGAAATCAAGGGAATTATGGCAACAATGCAGATGAAGGAATTTTCCTCGGTTACTGAATGAACAACAAAGCCTACAAGTGTTTCAACAAGCATTTAGGAAGGATTGTGGAAAGCAGTGATGTTAAGATAATTGAAGAGAAAACCACAAATGTTTCAAGGATGTCATATACTTATGTGATAGAAAGTCAGGAATAAAGTGAACGTGAAGAAAATACAAATGCAGAAATAGAGGAATTTGTACAAAACACTCAACAGTCACATCATGATGTTGACTCAGAAGAAGAATATAAAGAAGAAACTATGGCTGAAGAGAATGCTACTGATCCTTCCAGGAGAAATCGAAGAGATGAGATTGATCCATCCAACATAATTGGGGATAGGAGTGCACCCACTCAAACAAGAAGGATGAGGAATAACACACAATCTACATTTCTATCAGTTGTAGAGACATCCTCATTTAAAGAAGATGGAAATGATGAATCTTGAGTGAAAACCAAAAATGATGAATTAGATCAGATTGAAAAGAATCAGACATGAGATCTTGTCCAGAGACCCGAAGGTCACAATGAGATTGGTACCAAATGGATCTTCAAAAATAAGTTTGATGAGCATGGAAGTGTCATCAGAAACAAGGAACGACTGGTATGTAAAGGATACTCCTAGATTGAAGGCATTGATGTTGAAGAAACCTTTTCTCCAGTGGCTAGATTGGAGTCAATCAAGATTTTCCTTGACATGGCACTCCAAAGAGGATATAAAGTATATCAAATGGATGTCAAGACAACATTATTGAATGGTGTACTCGAAGAAGAAGTCTACATTGAACAACCAGTGGGCTTTGTTTTGGGTACTGATGAAACAAAGGTCTGCAAACTAAAGAAATCTCTATATGGTTTGAAGCAGGCACCACAGGCGTGGTACTCAAGGCTGGATTCATATCTCAAGAATATGGAATTCAAAAGAGGAGGAGTAGATCACAATCTCTATGTGAAGAATTCTCCAAAAGATAAATTCATGGTTCTAGTCTACGTTGATGATATCATATTTGGTGGCAGCAGGCAGAAATCAGTGGACGAATTTTCCAACCACATGAAATCAGAATTTGAAATGTCTATGATCGGGGAGCTCACATATTTCTCGGGGATTCAGGTGATTCAAAAGAAGGAATACACTTTCATTTCTCAGGAAAAATATACAATAGAGCTTCTGAAGAAGTTTAATATGAAAGACTCCAAACCAATGTCAACTCCGATTGTAATTGGAACTAAACTTCGAAAGCATGAGGATGGGGACTCTGTTGATCCCACCATGTAAAGGAGGATCATTGGGAGCATACTGTACCTGACAGTGACATGGCTAGATATTGTCTTTTCCACATTCCTTGCGGCCTGCTTTCAGAGTAATCCAAAGAAGGAACATATGGTGGCAGTAAAAAGAATCATGAGGTACATTCAAGGTACACATAACTTTGGGTTATTTTTTGCTGCAGGCAGAGACAGTGAATTATTAGCATTTTTGATGCTGACTGGGCTAGTGATGTAGTATACAGAAAGTCCACTAGTGGTGGAGCCTTCTATATTGGGTAGAAATGTGTTGGCTGGTTGAGCAAGAAATAAGAAAGTACTTCTCTTAGTACTGCTGAAGCTGAGTATATCTCTTCCACAAAGGCATGCACTCAACTACTATGGATGAAGAAACAATTAAAAGATATTGGTGATGAGGTAAAGCAACCAATGGTGATTTGATGTGATAACAAGAGCACAATTGATCTTACGAAGAATCCTGTTCAGCATTCCCATACGAAACATATTGAAAGCAGGTATCACTTTATCAACGAAAAGGTTGAACAAGGGGTGATTAGAATGGATCATGTGGGAACTGATGAGCAAGTGGCTGATATCCTGACCAAGCCACTGTCCACGGTTGTGTTTGAAAAGCATCGGTTGAACCACGGTGTTCATCCACCTCCCAGTGCATAAGGAGGTAACACAATACCCCTCTCCCCGATTATGATAACTTTTTTTTATCTATTTATGGATGTGATGAAGGTTTGTGGGGGAGATACTATCCAGGGGGAGTGTGGTTTGAGATGAACAATGAACAAATAACCAAGCTTCGGGTTTATTGTCAATGGGGGAGAAAGGAATAAATTCAGGAATGTTCAGGCATATAATGCTCCTGTGACACAATGCAAATTCAATGTCACAGATAGGATGAGAAGGATAAGACAGATTTCATCGATCATGTAATGATTCTTGGGCATCATTGAGAATCCCAAAACACTGGAACCCAATTCAAGATTCCTCTCTTGTTTTCTACAAAGAGCATTTCTCACGTAGACTTAGAGTGTTGGCTGAGTTGATTCTTGCATTTTTGGTTTTCACATGGATGAAGATCTATTGAATCTATTTTCTGATTGCCAACAAACCCAAAGGGCGAGATTGTTGGAACCATGGTCTTCTATGCATGATTTGGAGTATGATTTGTGTTCATTGTCAATCTTCAGTGGAATTTCAGAATGTGTACCAGCAAAGAGATCATACAGTTCAAGCAGACAACATTATTGAAGGTGGTGCCGTTTCCTAGTGTTTTCCAATTTTTTGGGCCTGAAAATCGACAAATGGAGAAAAGTGTTTTTGGAAAATAGACTTGCACGCCGTGTACTTGATGAAGAGGAAACTTACGCGCCATATGTTTTTCAAGATCAGAACATAGGAAAATGGCAAAGGGATAAGGGTCGTGCAAGTTTTGGGTTGTTTGCGCAAGTGACCTGCGTGCCGTGAAGAGAGTTGTGCGTCTATGCCTAGGAGGACTAGAAACTTGCGCGCCTATTGTTTTTCAAGATCATAACTTCAAAATATGTCAAAGGAAATAAGGTCGCGCAAGTATTTTTGTGGTCACGCAAGTGAGTAGGGTGACAGAGGCTAGGGAGGATGAGCTGCGCGCCGGAACCTGTGCGCCAAGGGAAGACTTGAACGCCGCCACGCAGGGGGTCCAGTTTGCCTATAAATAGAGGACCCCATCCTCATTTTTAATGAAGTTCAAGACTTAGAAATTTTTTGATCTCTCGTCATGCAAGTGGTTGAGTCGCCCAAGTGGTTGTTGGGTCGCACAAGTAGAGGCTGCACGCCGACTGTCGGCTGCACGTCCAAAGTGGTTTGGTATTTAGAGGTGCTAAGTCAAGTAAGTTTGGAGTTCAAAGAGGAATAGTCGCGCAAGTTGTTTGGAGTCACCTGCGCGCCGAGTTTCTACTGTGCAAGTGACTTGCATGCCATTCCTGAAACTTGCGTGCCAGAGCTTGGAGAAGCGCGCCAGGGTTGTTAAAGTACATCCATCCTTTTTAAGCTGAATGAAAGCTGGAGGATCATCCGGTACCCTTAGCACAAAGTGAGATTCGTCTTCAGGTGAGATTTGGACTTCAACAGAGCATCTACATACAACAGAGGATGCATTATTATGAAATGATGATGAGACCTTCATGTCTATAAACTGAGTGTGACTTCACTAAGGGCAGTGAGCCAGGGGGAGTCAACGGGAGTGACCCGAGGGAAGCAGTGAGCTATCCCTGAACCTTTGTAAAGGCAGCGAGCTTGGGACAGAGTGATTGTGCCCAAACCTTTGTAATCCACAGATAGTGAAGATTAGTGGAATTTGGTATGAACGACAACTTGTCGGCGTATGCTCCTTGGACGTAGCCCTTAATGGTGAACTAAGTAAAAAGTGTTGTGTCTTCTCTATGCAAATGAATGTTTGCTTTCTGATCATATTCATCATACAGGTTCAATAAGTTCCTACCAACGTGGGAACAAGATCCATCACATTAAAATAAAAATTTGTCACCCTGATTCACCCCTCCCCTCTCAGGGTGTCTTAGGGTCCTTCAAAAATAAAAAAAATAATTATATTTAATTTATTTTGGATATTATATGAAAATTATAAAAAAATAATTGAAGAGTTTTAATGAATAAATAAAACAAAAATGTTCGTTGATGAATGTTACCTCTTTTTCAGGTATCTCATTTTGGATTGCACCAGATGAATTCCTTGGTTTGATTACTACCAAAAGGAAAGATTCTAGGAATAAGGGAGGGAATATGGGAGGATATTTTTATAGGTTTTTTCCAAACAAATAGGTTTTTAAGTGTGAATAAAAGAGAATAATATGTGCCCTTTTATCATGAAGGTGAGGAGAACTTTTGGAATTTCTCAAAATATTTATTTCTAATAAATTCAATCTCAATCTAAATACCTTTAAAAGGACATATAATCAAATATAAGATAATATAATGTTTTAATATCATAAAATAATATATTTTAAACAAAGTTTTATATTATTTTAAATATTATCATTTGGATCAACCCTTAGTTAACCTATTTAAATTTTAACTACGGTAACAACTTTCTTAATATTAAAAGGGTGTAATATTCACTTATAAAGTGTAAATTGGACAAAAAGTAGACCATTAATGATATTTTATACCATATATCATCCCATTATTCTTAATAAATATTTTTATGGTTTTTAAATAATTTAATAATATATTATTTTCATAAAATATCATTAGTGTCAATTTTGACACTATTTATTACATTGACATTAAGAAAATCAATATATTAGAAAAAAACATCAAAATAAACCCCTAATATGTCATAAGAATCTATAAAATTCATGGATGAACATAATAAATTAAAATTATATTTCATTTAATATTTTTAATATCATTTATTTTCATGTTTTATTAATAGAATAATTACTGTATCATTGTTGTATAATTATTTAAGGTACTTATTTGTTTACTAACAATTAAAAATAAATTAATTTGATTAAGATAAATATTTTATATTTCCAAATAATATTTATGGTAAAATACATCTTCAAGATTACTACATATTAAAAATGTTATACTTATTAAAAACATTAGTGTGACAAGTTTGACTTTTCTTAAAATAAAATACTATTAGAAGATTAAAGTCATCCATGTCAAATAAATTATTTATTTTAAGGGTATTTTTCATTTAATTTACATTATTACTTTGTTTTAGAGATTTTCCATGCATTTTTAGAGGAATGAGTGAGTTTTCATGATTTGGGCCAAACTGTGAGCCCATTTCCAGATTTAAAATGCATTTTTTCTTTAATAACTCTTTAGGTTTTCAATATTTTGCACCTATTACACTTTAAAAATGGCCTCCCCTGTCCTATTATTGCCAACATATTAATTTGTACCCTTTAGGAATCCATAATCATGGTGGATTTGGGTTTTTATTAAAGGAATTGGTCCAGCCCGAAAGCCCATTTCAAGTTTTAAAAATAATTTTTTTATTTAATAACGTATTAATTTTTACTCTTTTTAGGTGATTCTACCTCCCAATCTAATTCAACATCCCTAGGAACGAACCCATATTCTCTTCTCCCTCTTTGTAGCTCATTTCCAATGCGGATTAGGGAAAATCTTCTCAAGATTTCTCAAATCGTCCAGATTTGAAGAGGTAATTTGTTTCCATAAAAAATCCTTCATTTTTCACTCTTTCCTACTATTTAAGTTCTTACATGACCTACTAATCCTTTTTCAAACCTCACTTGAATTTTTCCTTTTTTGGAAGTTTAGCTACTGGTATATTTTGTGATATTTTTTCAAGATCTCTCAAGTAAGTGGGTTTCCATCCTTCTTGCTCCCATTTTCTTAGGGTTTCTTCCCTTATTATTGAACTTCCTAGGACAAAAAAGTATATTTTCGAAATTTTGATTTAATATTGTGTTTCATGGTATTAAATTCTGTTTTTAGGTCTGTTTTAACTAGTTTGTGGTGGAGAGGTGGTGCGGTTGTACATTCTCACAAAGATTTTACGTTTTTGACACTTGTGGTAGGTGATTCCATTGTGTATGTAATCCTTGTGACTATCTTTCTATGTTTGTGGTATTTTAATGATTAATTAATTTTATTATTGGTGAAAAAATTGGATTTATAGGTGTTTGTAAAGGAAATGAATTTTTAGTGACATTTTTAAGTGAAATTAGGGGTTTTTCAAAGTAATATTCCATTGATTCATTTCGGGATAACCTATAACTGATTAGATTATTTTATTGAAATTTATTAGGTATGGAAATAATTTTTTTAATGTTTATATCCTTTGGTAGTTTCTGCAAAAATATGTTTTAATAGTGTTTGTGAAACACATGAATTTTTAAGTGTTGTGTTGTGTGAAAATGGAGGTTTTACAATGATATCACTTCTTAAATCATATGGGGATGCACGAAAAATTGATTTTTCGGTTTAATTGAAACATTTTGGGCTTCCATTTCTGTTTTGGTGACTTGTAGGTATGCACATGTTGTTAAAAGTGGATATTTCAAAGAGTTTTGGGTGCAAAACAAGGCATGATTTTGAGAAGTTGTTTACTGAAAATCAAAATGATTTGTTCTATGTTTTAAGTGGTATAAAGTGTGTATAGCTTATGTATTATTTGTTTTTGAATATTAGTGTTGTTTTTATATGGAAATATATGTATTTTGTATGCTGAAATTGTTTGAGTACAAAGGGGGAAACTTGGGTACCCAGGTGGGCGGATATGTACTAGTACGATTAGTGATCCATGTAACACCCGAGACTTTTATGTTATATAAATCATCAAAGGAATATTTTTCTACACAACACTTTCTTGGATTGTTTTACATGAAATCGCGACCTTCCTCGATAGCTTGCGTCGTACGCAATACCGAGTTTCACTAAACAACGATATGCTATTAAAATATTATTAAAACTAGCCGTAATGAATAGTAATAACCACTTTTTGAAATTTTATAAATTTTATTTTTTAAAATGGACTTCATTTTTGGATTCGGAATATCAAAATTAGCCTAGGGTGAAATTTTGGTATTTTTCTGAAAACTTTCAATTTTTGATGAATAGTGAAACCACTAAGTGGTAGTTAAAAAACTGAATTTTTCATAAAACTTAATTTTACCGCTTCTGTGAGTGGGATTTCGAAAATCCGAGAGACACGATTAATATCAAGGACTAAAATATGGTTCAATGAGATGAAAATAATTTTTTGGTGAATATTAACTTTTTACTTTTTTTACCACGATTAAAAGTAAATAGAGTAATTAAGGGTAAAAATGATATTATTATTACCCTAACACATGTCATAATTCTATTGGACAAGTTTAATTCGACCAAAAACAAACTTAGGAATAAAATATGACCATTTAGGACCACTTGGATTAGATTAGGACATTTATTATTAATTTATTTAAAGAAGGGTTAAAATAGTTAAAATCAAAGTTTAATAAGTAAATAATTTTTAATGTGGGGTTATACATAAGATAAATTCAACTATAAATATTCATTAGAAATATAAAAATATTTCCTACATAATGGTATTTTATTTGTAATTTTTAGACATTAAATAATTTATTTTATTTATGACACAATGATGATGCAGTAATTATCTTATTAATGAAATATTGACATAATTAAAGTTATAAACACCAAAATAAATTTAATTTGAGACTTTTTATGAATTAAACTAATTTTCTAGGTTAATATGACGTGTTAGTATTGATTTAATTAACTTGGTTCTAACTAATAATTTTGTTATGATTTTCACAAAAATCAATTACTAAATAGTGTCAAAATTGACATAAAATAGTTTTTAAAACAAATATTATATTAGTAATTGTTATTTTATTCCTAAAAATGTAAGGTTCGGCCAAATGACTTAGATAAGGTTATATATATTAATAATAAACAACTTGGGGTTCGTTTGGCTGCTTATAGTAAGTTTATTAACCTTATAGTATAAGAACACAAGAAGACACAGTAAAAGTAAAATTACTTAACTTAATGTTAAATATAAATGATAAGATTAAAATAGGAACCTAAACTTGTCTAAATTATATTGTATGAGAGGATTTTTACCCATCCCCACCTAAGCTTCGAAATATATCAATTCGGAGCTATTTAAAACCGAAATTGACTTTATAATAAAATAATATTTTTAGTTTTCCCAAAGGTGCCCCTCTCCTCCCTTATAAAAGGGCACCTCCTCCCCCTCTTCCTCACACCACTTTGATCCTTCACGCTCGGCCAAAACCTGACACTTTCTCCTCTACAATTCTCTAGAGACATCCTAGAGGTCCTGGTATTCTTCAAAGACCAATTTTAGTGCCCTAAAAGAAGGTCTCAAAGAAGCACTTCAAAGAAGAGGTAATGTCCGTTACCGATTCTTTCATCTTTATTTATTCTTCCACTTCTTCTTCTTTAGTTGTTTCATTATGAAGTAATAACATCAGTATCAATAATATACTGATATTTTATTATAAGTATGAAACAACCCTATTTCACCATCTATCCATCCTATGGAGAAAGAAATCACCGCGCGTGCATACGTACGGAATACCGTCTCCACGCCGTGGTGTAATCTATTTTCCACCACCACCTTACTTGGATGGGTATAATGGTGTAAATAATGACTATATATGACTATTATAAATTGATACTTATTCTGAAATAGTATACATACACTCCAATACAATTCCACGATCATAGGAACGATATCATCACTCGTGCGTACGTACGGAATACCGTCTCCACGATGTGATGCGACTCGTTCAACATGATCTTCATTTCATAATGATTATATAAATGAATTGAATGAATGAATATGATATATATTACACTAATACCATTCTGGAAATGAGGTATCTATAACCTAAAGAGAATAATAATAATTTATTCAACAAAACACGCATAAGAACAAAAAGTTATAAACACCCGAATAACAAATAGCAATGAAATATTACTACTAAGAAGCTAAGAATATGACCATATATGATATCATAAAAATAAGTATGATTCTGGAATAAGTCAATAACATTATGTAAATCATTATACAGGAGGTTCGGACACTTACAAAGCAAGTCGGACCTAAGGTAAGGGAAAATATCACAATCTCATTTTATCCGAGATTTTTTATACTTTGGTATTTACTGGGGTGTATTTTATCATCCACATCCATGTTTCCTCAATATGTAATGTTATTTCCATCCACCTACAATTGTTTAAATCCAATTTTACCCTTCGGTGAGTTTTTAGTAAAATATATGAAATGAATCTTTTTTCGTTTTTCGTACGAGGTACTTTTTGACTTTTCCGACAAAAGTACGAGAAGAATGTTTTTTTAACTTATACGAAATGAATGGATTTTTAAAACATTATTTCCAAGAAGCTTCCTTTACAAGTTTTCAAGTTTATTTTTAATCAACTTCTTTTAGTTTAAAATTGTATGACATGTTAAGAAAGGAAAAAATGTTTTTGAAGTAGAAAGGATATTTTCCTCAAGAATGGAGTTCAAGTGTTTTATCAAAATTATTTTCCATCTAAGATAATATAGGGTTATGTTTTTATCCCTATTATTACATTGATTTGATTATGTTGTGATGGAATTATTTTTATGAATTCCTTTATCTTATAGGAATTGTTTTATGATGTCATGATGTTTAATATTCCCATTTTTATTACATGGGTTATGCAATGATGTATGATTTATGATTTTGTGGAACACATAAGAATGGTATCATTATGAGATGGGTGGGACCTATATCTCCCTCCAATGCATTGGGTAAAGATTTTATTTCTCATGAGATAGACATGGATGGAACGGTAGGTTATACCGGTTCAGTGAAACAGGACTGAAACGAGGGTGACTCGGTTCAGAAAGGGACTTTGTCCAGTAAGATAGTCTTGGCAATGAGCCTTGACTAATAAGAAATGATTTTCTATGATTATGTGTGTATGCCACAAAGTTTCATGTTTTATGTTATGATTATTGTGATTACATTTCACTTCCATGATTTATCCCATGTTCTGAAATTATGATCTCTTTTGCAGGTTAAGATTTCCAAAAGTTATGTGCTTATGTATACGATGTGATTGATATTTCTTTTGTTTACCCTTACTGAGCATTTGAGCTCACCCTTTTGTATGTTTTCTTTCCTCAGGTTAGGAAGAAGGTTATTAAGTAAGATATGCCAAAAGGGACTATAGATATGATGAAATAAATGGGAGACAGTGTAGACGCTTTATGAACCAGTTGTTTATGTTTCCCAGTTTCTAAAGACACTATACCTATACGGTCCTTTCGTGGTTTTGTTATATGTTGTAATAAGTATGCTTCAATTTTGAAGTATTAATAATGTATGTAAAGTATGGGTCGTTATAGTTGGTATCAGAGGAAAGGTATAGTCAACCTTTGGAAACTAGGATGCGAAAGCCTTAGTAAGAACCCTAAGGATAAGTCTAAGCATAGAACACAATCTTAGTGTTTTAGAAATGGCCATGAATAAACTAGGATAATACCTTAAGTGTGAAATTTTATTCTTTATTATGTGGTTTTCCTATTATAATTAGTGTTTCTCACACTATTCTTCTTGGTTTTAGTAAATGGATGGAACCCGAAGAAACCGTGTTAATGCGGAATGCGACGGGCAATGCAATGATTGTCCCCCTGAGCAACCAATCGTTATGGGAGCTGGAATGCAAAATCTTGTAGCCATGATCACACAACTTTCTCAAGCTATGAATCATGCAGGAATTCCAAACGAGCAAAGGAAGGAGAAACATTCTGTTGAATCCTTCATGAGGCAGCATCCACCTTCTTTCAGCGGGTCTACTGATCCATTAGTTTCTGAACAATGGATTAGTACTACTGAAAATATATTTTCAGTTCTTCAATGTTCTGAACATGATAAAGTCTTCCTAGTAGTGTATCGTTTGGAAGGAGATGCTGATCAATGGTGGAATCTTATTAAGAATACGAGGCAAAGGGATGAAATTGAGTCCATGGAATGGGATGAGTTCAAGAACTTATTTTTCAATAAGTACTTCCCTCATATTCTCCGAACAAAGATGGAGAAATAGTTTCTTGAACTGAAGAAAAAGGATGATGAATCTGTTGGTACCTATGAAGTAAATTTTACAAGACTTGCAAGGTACGCTTCTGGTATTATTATCCAACCTGAGAGTAAGATCGATCGATTCTTTAGTGGATTAAAACCAAGTCTTCAAAGGGCGTTATCCATAAGGGACTTCAATAGCTACGAGGAAATCTTTCGATGTGCTCTCAAAGTCGAGATGGAGATTGGAGTAACCCATCAGTCATATGGGTTTGATAAGAAGAGGAAAATGAAATTCAAAGGAAAATATAAAGAGCACACTGAAAAGAAGATGAGCTTTCCCTTATGCTCAACGTGTGGAAAGAAACATGGAGGGAGTTGTCTTAAAGGGACAAGTAAATGTTTCAAATGTGGAAAGGAAGGTCATCGGGCATTTGAATGCCGCGATGATGGGAATAAGATGTCTAATGATGAAAACAAAGGAAGGGATACACATAATGAACCTACTACACTTCAATGTTTCAAGTGCAAGGAGATGGGACATTATGCCAATAAATTCCCTAATCCAAGGTTTGATGATGATGGTCGACGTCAACAAACTCTTAAGGCTAAAGACAAAGGAAAGTCACATGTAATTTCTATCAGTGATGTGGAGTACGATAACGATGTGGTGAAAGGTACACTTACCATCCACTCTAAAGTAGCAAATGTTTTATTTGATTCTGGATCCACCCACTCTTTTATTTCTGAAGAATTTTCTAAGGGTATCACCATATTACCTCAACAATTTGATGTTGAGTTAGCTGTGACAACACCTAATGGCACAACAGTCGCATCAAAAGTTTATAATTCTTCTCCGATCGAAGTTTGTGGGAAATTACTTCCTGCAAATCTTGTGATCCTTCCTATATTGGAATTTTATGTGATTCTTGGCATGGATTGGCTTTCTTTATATGGAGCTCATATCAATTTCCAAAGAAGGGAAGTCACATTTCATATTCCAGATCAATCTATGATCATCTATCAATGTAAGGATGAACATAACCTTCCAGTGGAAATTCCTTCTACCTTATGGGTCTTGATTCCACTAAATGAAGGTTATTTATCTCAAATGGTTGGTGAGAAACTCACGATTAAGAATATTCCCATTGTACGAGAGTTTGATGATGTCTTTCCGGAGGAATTACCGGGTCTTCCACCGAATCGTGAAGTTGAGTTTTCAATAGAACTCGTACCGGGTGCTTTGCCTATTTCAAAGACACCTTATAGAATGGCCCCAATTGAGTTGCAGGAATTAAAGAAGCAACTCCAAGAGAATCTTGATAAGGGATTCATACACCCTAGTGCGTCACCTTGGGGAGCACCTGTTCTATTTGTTAAGAAGAAAGATGGATCAATGAGACTCTGCATTGATTATCGAGAACTTAACAAGATCACTATCAAGAACAAATATCCTCTCCCACGTATTAATGACTTATTTGACCAACTACACGGAGCTCAATACTTTTCCAAGATTGATCTTCGTTCAGGGTATCATCAATTAAGGGTCAAAAGGGAGGATATACCAAAGACGGCTTTCCGTACAAGGTATGGACACTATGAATTTATAGTGATGCCATTTGGTCTTACTAATGCCCCTGCTATCTTCATGGATCTGATGAATAGAGTCTTTAGAGACTATCTTGATTGATTTGTGGTAGCCTTTATAGACGATATTCTTGTCTATTCAAAGAGAAAGGAAGAACATGAAGATCACTTGAGAATTATATTGAAGACCCTGAGAAAGGATAAGCTTTATGCAAAATTTACCAAGTGTGAATTTTGGCTTCAAAAAGTTGCATTTTTGGGTCACATAATCTCAAAAGAGGGGATATCTGTGGATCCATAAAAAAAAGGTTATCGAAAGATGGTCAAGACCAACAACAGTAACTGAGATCCGAAGTTTTCTTGGTTTGGATGGATATTATCGACGTTTTGTGAAATATTTTTCACGATTATCTAATCCACTCACCAAGTTGACTCGGAAAGGAGTTAAGTTTGTCTGGACGGAAGAATGTGAAGAGAATTTCAAGGAGTTGAAAAGAAGGTTATCCAGTGCACCTGTGCTCACACTGCCTTGTAGTGGAGAAAGGTTTGTGATCTATAGTGATGCATCCAAGAAGGGATTGGGGTGTGTTCTTATGCAAAATGATATGGTGATAGCTTATGCCTCACGACAGTTGAAAATCCATGAGCAAAATTACCCAACACATGATTTGGAGTTAGCTGTGGTAAGCTTTGCATTAAATATTTGGAGGCATTATATTTATGGTGAAAGGTGTGATATTTATACTGATCATAAAAGTTTAAAGTATATTTTCACACAAAAGGAGCTGAATATGCGCCAAAGAAGATGGTTGGAGCTGATTAAGGATTATGACTGCTCAATCCATTACCACCCTGGGAAAGCAAACAAGGTGGCAGATGCATTAAGTCGACAAGACCATGCTAGTTTATCCATGATGAGGATCACAAAAGATCCAATATTTATGGATTTACAAAGGATGGATCTTGGAATTATAATGGAAGGGAAAAAATCTTATCTTTCTCAAATGAATGTTCAACCATCTATACATGTGAAGATTAAAGAGGCATAGAAATAAGATGTCGAGTTACAAAAGAAGGTGAGAAATGTTCCTGAATTCAACCTTGATTGTGATGGGATAATAAAGTTCAGGAATCGGGTTTGTGTTCCTCCCATCCCAGAATTAAAGAAGGAGCTGCTGGATGAGGCTCATAGTTCTTCATTCTCTATTCATCCTGGAAGCACAAAGATGTATAAGGACCTGAAAGAGTACTTCTGGTGGGATGACATGAAAAGAGATGTTGCTGAATATGTCTCTTGATACTTGGTTTGTCAACAAGTTAAAGTTGAGAGACAGAAGTATAAGGGGATGTTACAACCATTACCCATACCTGAATGGAAATGGGAAAACATCACTATGGACTTTGTCACAGGACTTCCTAAAACATCCAAAGGCAATAATGTTATCTGGGTCATAGTTGATCATCTTACAAAGTCTGCACACTTCATTTCTATTAGAGAGGATTTCTCTCTGGATCAGCTTTCTAGGATATATGTAAAGGAAGTGGTAAGATTTCATGGAGTACCACTTTCTATTATATCTGATTGGGATCCGAGATTTACCTTGATGTTCTGGCAAAGTCTTCAGCATACTCTGGATACAGAGTTGAGTTTCAGCACTGCTTATCATCCTCAGACATACGGTCAGTCTGAGAGAACAATTCAAACACTAGAAGATATGTTGATAGCTTGCTCTATGGATTTCAAAGGTGGTTGGGATCAACACCTACATTTGGTAGAATTTTCTTATAATAATAGCTTTCACTCCAGTATTCAGATGGCTCCTTATGAAGCTCTCTATGGAAAGAAATGCAGGACTCCAACTTGCTGGGATGAAGTTGGGGAAAGAAAGCTATTAGGACCAGATCTCGTTGATGAAATGGCAGAAAAGGTCAGATCTATTCAACAACACATAAGAGCAGCTCAGAGTCGACAGAAAAGTTATGCCGACAACTGAAGAAAAGACCTAGAGTTTGAAGTGGTTGATAAAGTGTTCTTACAAATATCTCCCTGGAAGAGGGTTATGAGATTTGGAAAGAAGGGGAAGTTGAGCCCTAGATATATCGGTCCTTTCGAAATACTGGATCGTGTTGGGAAGGTAGCTTACCTATTGGCGCTTCCACCGAATCTCTCTCAAGTTCACGATGTGATCCATGTATCTCTCCTGAGAAAGTACATACCTGATCCTTCACATGTACTCAGCTCAGAAGTTGTACCGCTGGAGCAAGATCTTTCTTATGAAGAACAACCGATAGAGATTCTGGATCGTAGAGAAAAAGTCCTACGAAACAAGACCACTCGATTGGTGAAAGTTTTATGGAGGAACCACCAATTAGAAGAAGATACATGGGAGCTTGAGGATATGATGAGGGAGAGGTATCCTCATCTGTTTGTTACAAAGTGATGAATTTCGAGGGAGAAATTCATTTTAAGGGGGGTAGAATGTAACACCCGAAACTTTTATGTTATATAAATCATCAAAGGAATATTTTTCTACACAACACTTTCTTGGCTTGCTTTACATGAAATCGCGACCTTCCTCGATAGCTTGCGTCGTACGCAATACCGAGTTTCACTAAACAACGATATGCTATTAAAATATTATTAAAACTAATCGTTATGAATAGTAATAACCACTTTTTGAAATTTTATAAATTTTATTTTTCAAAATGGACTTCATTTTTGGATTCGGAATATCGAAATTAGCCTAGGGTGAAATTTTGGTATTTTTCTGAAAACTTTCAATTTTTGATGAATAGTGAAACCACTAAGTGGTAGTTAAAAAACTGAATTTTTCATAAAACTTAATTTTACCGCTTCTGTGAGTGGAATTTCGAAAATACGAGAGACATGGTTAATATCAAGGACTAAAATGTGGTTCAATGAGATGAAAATAATTTTTTGGTGAATAGTAACTTTTTACTTTTTTTTACCACGGTTAAAAGTAAATAGGGCAATTAAGGGTAAAAATGATATTATTATTACCCTAACACATGTCTTAATTCTATTGGACAAGTGTAATTCGACCAAAAACAAACTTAGGAATAAGATATGACCATTTAGGCCCACTTGGATTAGATTAGGACATTTATTATTAATTTATTTAAAGAAGGGTTAAAATAGTTAAAATCAAAGTTTAATAGGTAAATAATTTTTAATATGGGGTTATACATAAGATAAATTCGACTATAAATATTCATTAGAAAGATAAAAATATTTCCTACATAATGGTATTTTATTTGTAATTTTTAGACATTAAATAATTTAATTTATTTATGACACAAATATGATGCAGTAATTATCTTATTAATGAAATATTGACATAATTAATGTTATAAACACAAAAATAAATGTAATTTGAGACTTTTTATGAATTAAACTAATTTTATAGGTTAATAGGACATGTTATTATTGATTTAATTAACTTGGTTTGAACTAATAATTCTGTTATGATTTTCACAAAAATCAATTACTAAATAGTGTCAAAATTGACATAAAATAGTTTTTAAAACAAATATTATATTAGTAATTGTTATTTTATTACTAAAAATCTAAGGTTCGGCCAAATGACTTAGATAAGGTTATATATATTAATAATAAACAACTTGGGGTTCGTTTTGCTGCTTATAGTAAGTTTATTAACCTTATAGTATAAGAACACAAGAAGACACGGTAAAAGTAAAATTATTTAACTTAATGTTAAATCTAAATTATAAGGTTAAAATATGAATCTAAACTTGTCTAAATTCTATTGGATGAGAGTATTTCGACGCATACCCACCTTAGTTTCAAAATATATCAATTTGGAGCTATTTAAAACCGAATTTGACTTTATAATAAAATAATATTTTTAGTTTTCCCAAAGGTGCCCCTCTCCTCCCATATAAAAGGGAACCTCCTCCCCCTCTTCCTCACACCACTTTGAGCCTTCAAGCTCAGCCAAACCCTGACACGTTCTCCTTTCCACTTTCCTAGAGACATCCTAGAGGTCCTGGTATTCTTCAAAGACCAATTTTAGTGCCCTAAAAGAAGGTCTCAAAGAAGCACTTCAAAGAAGAGGTAATGTCCGTTACCGATTCTTTCATCTTTATTTCTTCTTCCACTTATTCTTCTTTAGTTGTTTCATTATTAAGTAATAACATCAGTATCAATAATATACTGATATTTTATTATAAGTATGATACAACCCTATTTCACCATCTATCCATCCTACGGAAAAAAATCAACGCGCGTGCGTACGTACGAAATACAGTCTCCACGCCGTGGTGTAATCTATTTTCCACCACCACCTTACTTGGATGGGTATAATGGTGTAAATAATGACTATATATGACTATTATAAATTGATACTGATTCTGAAATAGTATACATACACTCCAATACAATTCCACGATCATAAGAATGATATCATCACTCGTGCGTACGTACGGAATACCGTCTCCATGATGTGATGCGACTCGTTCGACATGATCTTCATTTCATAATGATTATATAAATGAATTGAATGAATGAATATGATATATATTACACTAATACCATTCTGGAAATGAGGTATCTATAACCTAAAGAGAAGAATAATAATTTATTCGGCAAAACACGCATAAGAATAAAAAGTTATAAACACCCGAATAACAAGTAGCAATGAAATATTACTACTAAGAAGCTATGAATATGACCATATATGATATCATAAAAATAAGTATGATTCTGGAATAAGTTAATAACATTATTTAAATCATTATACATGAGGTTCAGACACTTACAAAGCAAGTCGGACCTAAGGTAAGGGAAAAGATCACAATTTCATTTTATCTGAGATTGTTTATACTTTGGTATTTACTGGGGTGTATTTTATCATCCAAATCCATGTTTCCTCAATATGTAATGTTATTTCCATCCACCTAAAATTTTTTAAATCCAATTTTACCCTTTGGTGAGTTTTTAGTAAAAGATATGAAAGGAATCTTTTGTCGTTTTTCGTACGAGGTACTTTTTGACTTTTCTGACAAAAGTACGAGAAGAATGTTTTTTTTAACTTATACAACATGAATGGATTTTTAAAACATTATTTCCAAGAAGCTTCCTTTACAAGTTTTCAAGTTTATTTTTAATCAACTTCTTTAAGTTTAAAATTGTATGACATGTTAAGAAAGGAAAAAATGTTTTTGAAGTAGAAAGGATATTTTCCTCAAGAATGGAGTTCAAGTGTTTTATCAAAATTATTTTCCATATAAGATAATATAGGGTTCTATTTTTATCCCTATTATTACATTGATTTGATTATGTTGTGATGGAATTATTTTTATGAATTCCTTTATCTTATATGAATTATTTTATGATGTCATGATGTTTAAGATTCCCATTTTTATTACATGGGTTATGCAATGATGTATGATTTATGATTTTTTGGCACACATAAGAATGGTATAATTATGAGATGGGTGGGACCTATATCTCCCTCCAATGAATTGGATAAATATTTTATATCTCATGAGATAGACATGGCTGGAACGGTAGGTTATACCGGTTCAGTGAAACAGGACTGAAACGAGGGTGAATCGGTTCAGAAAGGGACTTTGTTCACTAAGATAGTCTTGGCAATGAGCCTTGACTAATAAGAAATGATTCTCTATGATTATGTGTGTATGCCACAAAGTTTCATGTTTTAAGTTATGATTATTGTGATTACATTTCACTGCCATGATTTATCCCATGTTATGAAATTATGATCTCTTTTGCAGGTTAATATTTCCAAAAGTTATGTGCTTATGTATATGATGTGATTGATATTTCTTTTGTTTACCCTTACTGAGAATTTGAGCTCACCCTTTTGTATGTTTTCTTTCCCCAGGTCAGGAAGAAGGTTATTAAGTAAGATATTCCAAAAGGGACTATAGATATGATTAAATAAATGGAAGACAGTGTAGATGCTTTATGAACCAGTTGTTTATGTTTCCCAGTTTCTAAAGACACTATACCTATACGGTCCTTTCGTGGTTTTGTTATATGTTGTAATAAGTATGCTTCAATTTTGAAGTATTAACAATTTATGTAAAGTATGGGTCGTTATAATCCAGATGGGTTTTTTCCATGTTTCACTAAGAAAATGGATAAAGAAAACTCTAAATAAACTATATGGATGATTTTTGGGGAGAACTAGGTTATGGGTATGCTCCCTACTAGTGGATCGTGCACAGTAAATGATTTGTGACATGGTTACTTTACACTGAGGTACGAGGTACATAGGGCCTCAAACTATCTAGTTTCCTAGGGGTGTTCCTGGTTTTGGTGATCATTGGATTTGTGGTATTTACCCTTATGTTAGGGTGTGTTTGGATGTATATTAAATTATCTAATTTTTATTATTCAAATGTGTTAATATTTTGAAAGTTTTAGTTTGAAAACTATTTTCAATTGAAAGTTTCATTTCCTGGAAATTATCACCACTTTTCTTTACATATTAAAACTGCTTGATTTCCACCTTGTATTGCATAATATTTGGAATATTTTGATGGTATCCTATTAGGATTAGTCTCACACTCTACTTACACCCATTGGTTGAAATTAGAATTTATTAGGTTCGATTTAGGTAAAGGCAAAGCCTCAGGTGAAGGCGGTTTGGGTTGTTAGTTCCCTCCTACAGTGCGGTGTTGTGGAGACAGCTCGGGGGTGAGGACCCCTTGTCATGTGGAGTATTTTTGGATGATTTTCTAATATTTTTTTTTTATGTTTGGACCTCTTGTAATTTGTTTAAAAACATGTATTCATTTCTGGTTTTTAATGAAGTCTTGTTTGGCATAGAAATTTCAGATACTTATTATTGGTTGTTTTTAATGTATTATGCTTTCATACTCTAGTAAATCATTCCCAAACTAGATTTATTGATACCCAAGAACTTATGATAGCCTGTAGGGATAGGTAATTCCCATTGGGCCTTGTCATGGGATGGATTTGGTGCCAATAATAGTGGCGACCAGATCCGGTTCGTGACAAAATGCTATCAAAGGAGGTTTATATTTTTCAGTTGATTTTTTATTTTGGGATGAGTCGGGATAGATAGAAGATATGATTTTTGGGACTTGGAGTTTTGGTCATGAGAAGGTTTCTTGTCCTGCACCTCTCTTTCCAGACCTCAAGTCACCATGGGACAATGGAATTTTTTATTTGACTTCACTTTCAGGTGAGACATGTGGGCTGCAGACTACACGTGGACATCGGGCGGGGGTGGAGTAGATGTTTCTTTTATTACTGTAATGTGTTTAGATTATTTATATTCAATGTATTTGATTAAAATTTTCAGAACTATGGTATTGACTAGTGTTTTGTGACTGTTTCATTTTGTAGCAACATGCCTCCCCAGAAAGCTCCCATGCGCCCACGGGAGGAAGCCAGAGAGAGTTCTCCCACACCAATTGATCTGAGGCTATTAGAGGCTATGGTATAGGCTGTATAGGCACTAGGATAAAGACTAGATCCTATTTCATCTCCTATTAGAGAGGATGAGACTGGTCATAGAAAGGACAAGGCCCAAGAGTTCTGAAAAAATAATCCTCCCACTGTCCAAGGCAACATTGAACCCCAGGAAGCATAGGAATGGCTCGAGAAGATCAAGCACATGTTCAAGTTCTTGGATACACCCAAGGATTTTAGGGTGAAATGTTACTCCTTCCCATTAGAGGGTCCTAGCTGCAGGTGGTGGGAATCGGTTCTTCAGACTGGGAAGAATGATCAGATGCGCTGGGGAGATTTCAATGTCGTCTTCAATGAGCACTACTGCCCTGAGGTCTGGGAATATTCCAAGTCCTGAGACTTCATGTATATTGTTCAGGGGAATATTTCTATCATGGAGTATGCTAATAGTTTTTCTGAGTTGGTTTGGTGTGCTCCTGAAATTTTCTCTAATGAACAAGAGAAAGCCCAGAGGTTTGAGAAAGGCTTGCGACCAGAGATATACTTCCAGGTTTTCTTGTTTAAGCTGAGGACCTATGTTGTGGTCGTTGACCAGGCGTGTATATTGGAGATTGAAAATAAAGGTAGGGATGGTTTATATGGGTCAGTATCAGTAGTGGGTAGTGTCATATCTTCATATAAGAAAAGGAAGCAGGAGGAATAGGTGAATAAAGGAGGTGGCAGTTCAGGATACTCCTCCAGGTAATTTTCTTCCATGTATTCTGATGCGAGATCGGTCATGTGACACCTATGTGGAAATATAGGGCACATTAAACCAAAATTACCAATTCCTCCAAATCCTTTTTACTAGTGTGGAGTCATGGGGAATTTTCATTGCTTCTGCAGGGTGTAACATCCACTTCTGAGTGGGGCAGGGTCAGTGGCTTCAAGAGGAGTTCCAGCACAGTCTGAGTCATCAAGGACTAATGGATCTCATTTTGGTGACCTTGGTGGTAGGGATAGGTCATATTTTGGGAAGAGCTAGTTTAGGGTACAACCATAGACTAGAGATCATCCTTAGGCAGAGGCAAGACATCTACATGCAGTGGATTAGGCACCAGTAGGATCAGATGTGGGACCATAGACAGTTCGAGTTACCGTTATGATCAAATCCTCTATAAATGCTACTATTTTTGATACTGGTGCCTCTGTTTCATTAATTTCTACCCATTTTGTGGACATTATTAATTTTCCAACTGATTTTTTATGTTTTGCGATGGAGTTGGTAACACCACTGGGAATGAAGAAGGAGCAGGGTCTCAGGTGCCTGTCATGTACTCTCTTCATGTCAGGGATTGAGATTGAGTGGGACCTCTTGGTCTTAGATATGGATCTTTTTGATGTGATACTTGGAATGGATTGGATGGTACACTACCAAGAACACATCGATTGCTACAGGAGGTGAGTGAGTTTCACGACACCTAATGGGATCTTCAGGTTTTTCATGGAGAATAGATCCTCAGTTGAGTCGTGTAGGACCTCAAATCCCCGAGTTGGGAATTATTATCATTCAATTATATTTGTTCATACTAGAGGAAAATGTTATTTCTCCTGATGGTGCACTAACTCATGTAGTGAATGAGTTTCTGGAGGTATTCCCAGATAATTTTTCAGGATTACCCCTGGAGCAGGATGTGAAGTTGTCGATTGATCTGGCACCGGGAACACAACTGATATCTCTTCCCTCATATCGCATGGCCCCTATCGAGTTAAGGGAATTACAGATACAAATGGATGACTTAGAATCCAATGTGTTTATTTTTTCGAGCGTCTCTCCTTGGGCCGATCCTGTGTTGTTCTTGAAAAAGGCTGATGGACCCCTCTGGTTGTTAATAGACAACTGGAAGCTAAATAAGGTAAAAATTAAGAACAAATACCCTTTACCTAGAATAGATGATTTGTTTGATCATTATAAGGGGGAAAGTGGTTCTCAAAAATATAAATTCATTTGGGATACCATTAACTCAGGGTGAAATATGTAGATATCCCAAAGACATCCTTCCGAAGAAGGTATGAACACTTTGAGTATTTGGTCATGCCCTTCATATTGACCAATGCTATAGTGGTCTTTGTGGCACTCATGAACAGGGTGTTCCATAATTGTCTTTATTATTTTTTTGTGGTGTTCATGGATGAAATTATAGTATACTCTCACTCTGAAGAGGAACATGAACATCACTTGAGGACCGTTCTGGGCACTTTGCGGGATCACCACCTCTATGCAAAGTTGTCAAAGTGCACTTTCTGGATTAGGGAGGTGAAATTTATGGGTCATGTGATCATGGAGCAGGGGGTTTCAGTGGACCCTGAGAAGATTAGTTTGGTTATGTCATGGGAGCATCCTAAGAATGTGTTCGAGATCAAGAGTTTCCTTGGCCTGGATGGTTATTACAGGTGATTCATTTGGGATTTCTCTCAGATTGCTTCACTAATGAACACACTCACCTGGAAAGAGGTGAATTTTGTATGGAGCCTAGAATATCTAGAATCATTCAAGGAGATGAAGCAGTGGTTGACTACTGCCCCTTGTGATAATTTTTCCTAAGGTCGAGAAGAGGTATGTGGTCTATTGCGATGCTTCAGGTATGAGTCTTGGGTGCGTGCTTATGCAGGATGATCACATGGTGGCATATGTCTCTCGCCAACTCAAACCACACGAAAATAATTACCCGACCCATGACTTAGAGTTAGATGCTATAATGCGTGCTTTGAATACTTGGCATTACTATCTCTTTGGGGAGAAGTTTTTGGTCTACTCTAATCACAAAATCTTGGACTATATCTTCTCGTAGAAAGACCTCAACGTGAGGTAGTATCACTGGATAGAGTACTTGAAGGGGTTTGACTTTGACATTGTCTATACCCCATGTAAGGGTAATGTGGTGGTCGTCACCTTGAGAAGAAGAGTTCTAGTGCAGGCTTTAAGGAAGTCTAGTGATGAGTGGAATTTGATGGGGCTCTTTGCTAAGATGCATGTGGAGATGAAGGAGAAAAATGGGGGTGCGTTCTTGGAGAGCGTTCAGTTGACTCCTTCTCTGTTAGATTAGATTCACCAGGAATATACTAGTGATGAGCTTTGTCAGTGGTCGAGGCGGTTTCTTTATTGTGGGGAGATATTTTCTGATTGGTCATCGCCTCCTGAGGGCATCTTGTGCTTCAAGGTCCGTTCAGTAGTTCCATTATCTCTGTGGAAGGTGTTGATGCAGGATAACCACCAGTCTCAGTAGTTTGTCTATCTTGGTTCCCCCAAGATGTATTATGATGTGCGATGAGAACTCTGGTGGCCAACTATGTGACGAAAGTGGGATGAGGTCACCAAGAGCATTAGAGGCCCTCTCGTTTTCTCCAACGAATACCCATTCCTACCCGAAAGTGGGATGAGGTCACCAAGGACTTCATTGTTGTCTTTACTCATACAAAATGGGGTAATAATTCCATTTCAGTGGTGATTGATCATCTGACCAAATCATCCCACTTCATTCTGATCAAAGATAGAACTAAAGTGGATGACTTGGGCCATTTGTATCTTCAAAAGGTTGTGAGAATCCATGGTGTTCTATTAGCAGTTTTCTCAGACAGAGACCCTCACTTCACTTCTCAGTTTTGGGAAGGCCTTCAGAAGTCCTTTCGATCTTAGATTAAGATGAGCACGACATACCACCCTCAGACGGATGACCAGACAGAGCGGGTGAATCATATTTTGGAGGACATGCTCAATGCATGTGTTTTGGAATTTGGAGGTTTCTTGGATAACCATTTGGGATTGGTTGAGTTTTATTATAATAACACTTACTAATACACAATTCAAATGTCTCCTTTTTAAGCTCTCTATGGTAGGCCTTGTTGGTCCCCCCTGTGTTGGGATGAGGTAGGTGAGACCTCACTACTGGGACCCAGTCTGGTGTAGGATATGTAGGAGAAGGTTAAGTTGAAGAGACATCACTTATTGACATCTCAGAGTCACCATAAATCTTATGCTGATTGGAGGCATTGAGACCTAGAGTTTTTTGTGGGTGACATGGTATTATTAAAAGTGGCCCCTCGTCTAGGCCATCATCGATTGGAAAAGCAAGGGAAACTGATGCTGAGGTATGTCAGGCCTTTTGAGATCACTGAGAATATTAGAAATATGGAATACAGGTTGACCTTGTCTTCTTAGTTGACATCCATTCATGACGTCTTCCATGTCTCCCAGTTGAATAAATTCAACCCGGATCCATCCGATTTACTGAATTGGGAGGAGTTGGATATAGAGCCTAATTTTTCTATTATTGAGTGGCTAGTGAGAATAGTGAATTTGCAAGAAAAGGTGTTTCAAGTAATGTCTATTCCACCAGTGCGAGTTCTTTGGCAGCATGAGAGTGATATACACGAGACATGGGAATGAAAGTAATGGGTTGAGTAAGATTACCCGTTCTTGTTTTCTGATCAAGCTTCAGGTTGACATTATGGGGCAGAAAGTCTTTTATGGTTAGGATAATTTTCACATACATGACTTATTTTAAATGTATTTTTCATTTAATTTCCATTATTTCTTTGTTTTGGGGGTTTCCCATGCATTTTTGGAAGAATGGGTGAGTTTTCATGATTTGGGCCAAACTGTGAGCCAATTTCTAGATTTAAAAACCAATTTTTTCTTTTATAACTCTTTCATTTTTCAATATTTTTCACCCATTAAACTTAAAAAATTGATTCCCTTGACCTATAAACACCACCATATTAATTTGGACCCTTTAGGAATCCATAATAATGGTGTATTTGAGATTTTATTAAAGGAATTGGGCCAGCTCGGAAGCTCATTTACAGTTTTAAAAATATTTTTTTATTTAATAAAATAATCATTTTTTACTCTTTTTAAGTGATTCCACCTCCCACTCGAATCCAACATTCCTAGGCATGATCCCAGATTCTCTTATCCCTCTTTGGATCTCATTTACATCACAGATTAGGGAAAATTTTCTCAATCTTTCTCAAATAGTCTAGATTATAAAATGTATTTTTTTATCATAACTCTTTAATTTCTTACTCTTTACCTCCATTCCAATTCCTACATGATGTCATCATCCTTGTTAGAGCCTCAATTAAATTTTTGGCAGTTTGGAAATCCAGCTACTGGTATATTTAAGTATATTTCTTCAAGATCCCTCAAGTAAGTGGGTTTCCATCCTTCTTTCTCCCATTTGATTTCGGTTTCTTCCCTTATTCTTGATGTTCCTAATGTACAACAAGTAGATTTTAAAAATAAGGATTTTATATTGTCTTTCTTTTTCTGAAATTCTGGTTTTAGGTCTGTTGTAACTCTTTTGTGGTGTAGAGGTTGTGCGGTTGAACTTTATCACAAAGATTTGATGTTTTTGACACTTGTGGTAGGTGATTTTATTGTGTATGAAGTACTTGTGATTATATTTATGTGTTTATGTAATTTTAATGATTATTTAATTTTATTATTTTTGAGAAAATTGGGTTTAGAGGTGTTTTTAAAGAAAATTAATTTTTAGTGCCATTTTTAGGTGGAATTGGGGTTTTTTCAAAGAAATCATCTATTGATTAATTTGGGGATATCTTATTATTGCTTAGTTGATATTATTGAAATGTATTGGGGATGTAAATACTATTTTGAATTTTTATATCCTTTGGTTTTTCCCCTGAATATCTATTTTAATAGTGTTTTTGAAACACATGAATTTTTAAGTGCCGTGTTGTGTGAAAATGGAGGTTTTACAATGATATCACTTCGTAAATCATATGGGGATACACTAAAATTGTTTTTTTGGTATCATTGAAATGTGTTGGGATTAAAATTTTATTTTTTTGACTTGTAAGTATGCACATGTTGTGAAAAGTTTATATTTCAAAGAGTTTTGGGTGCAAAACAAGTCAAGATTTTGAGAAGTTGTTTATTGAAAATCAAAATACTTTGTTGTGTGTTTTAAGTGGTATAAATTGTGTATAGATATTGTATTTTTTGTTTGTGAGAATTATTGGTGTTTTTATATGAAAATATATGTATGTTTTATGCTTAAATTGTTTGAGAACAAAGGGGGAAACCCATGTACCTAGGTGGGCAGATATGTACTAGTATGGCTTGTGATCCGGATGAGTTTTGTCTCTATTTCACTGAGAAAATGGATAATAAGAACTCTAAATAAACTATATAGATGATGTTTTGGGACCACTAGGTTATGGGTATGTTCCCTACTAGTGGATCATGCATGGTAAAGGATTTTTGACATGGTTACTTTACACCGAGGTACGTGGTACATAGGGCCTAAGACTATCTAGTTGCCTAGGGATGTTCCCAGTTTTGGTGCTCATTGGATTTGTGGTATTTAACCTTGTATTAGGGTGTATTTGGATATAAATTACAGTAGCTAACATGTAATATTAAAATGTGTTAATATTCTAAAAGTTTTAGTTTGAAAACTATTTTCAATTGAAAGTTGCATTTCTTGGAAATTATCATCGCTTTTCTTTACATATTAAAACTGCTTGATTTTTCACCTTTTATTGAAAAATATTTGGAATATTTGGGTGGTATCTGATTGGTATTAGGATCAAAACCTACTCACACCCATTGTGTGTAAGTATACTTGATTATGTTTGACTCAGGTAAAGGCAAAGCCTTGGGTGAATGCGGTTCAGGTTGTTAGTTCCCTCCTACAGTGCGATGTTGTTGAGACAGCTCAGGGGTGATGACCCCTTGTAGTGTGGAGTATTTTTGGATGATTTGATACTATTTTTTTATGCTTGGACCTCTTGTAATTTGTTTAAAAAAATGTATTCAGTTATATTTTTTGATGAAGTCTTGTTTGGCATGAAAATATCAGATTCTTATTATTGGTAGTTTTTAATGTATTATGCTTTCATACTCAGGTAAATCATCACCAAAATATATTTATTGAGACCTAGGATCTTATGCCAGCCCTTGGGGATATGGAAATCTCTTCAGGCCTTGTCATGGGTAGGATTTGGTGCTGGTAATAGTGGTGACCCGTCCTGGTTCGTGATAATCAAAGTGTCTCAAAGAGGTCATAAATGCGTCCCAAGGATGATTTTGGTCTAATATAACCCATTAAATAAAATTAGGACAAGTTTTAGGGTAATTTTATAATATTTATAATATTATTTTTCCCTTATATAATAGTTTACCCTTAACCGTGGTAATAAAATTACTAAGTTTACTATTCATATTGTTAAAAAATAAAAGGGTCATATTTACTAAATTTATAAAATCTGATTAAAAATATGGAATTAATTTTTTAAAATTAAAAAGAGAAAAGTGGCTAAAATTAATTTATAATTATTTCCATAGGCGGTGTGAGAAAGAGGGGTTTTAGAGTTAAAATGTTCAAAAGTTTGAAATGTTTCTACATCCAAATTCAATATGAAAAATATCAAAAATAAAATAAAATGGATAAATAGATGTATATTTGATCTAATTTCACTTTAAAACTAATTTAAAATATTATTTATCATTATAAATTATTTAGATGAAAATTAATTTTTCAATTAAAATGTAGTATTTTTCACTATAGATAAATAACTTATCATAAAATAAAAAATATTCAACCAAAATAAAATTTTATATTAATATTTAAAAAATTGTAGATTATTTATTCAAATAAAATTTATAAAAGTTTGAGAATATAGTTTTAAAACAAGTGGTCCATTAAAAGGTGATAAAACTATTTTTTTTGGAAAAAATAGTTTTTAAGCAAAAAACTAGATTCATTTTTATATCATGTCTAGAAAACACATAGGATGAATATTAAAAATTATATTTAATATATTTTATATTTATTAATATAATCTAATAAAAGTGATTTTTTTTTATTTTATTGGTATAAAACACACCTGTGAACATTTAAATAGTTTTTTTCAGAAAAATATTTCCTTTTATTTTAAAAAGGAATTTATTTTCATTTATAATTAATTGGTCACCAAATAATTAATTATATATACATGTATAAACCATATTTTCATAATTCAGTTAATCTTGTTCATACCCACCATTCTAACGTCTAGGTTATAATTTTATTTTTTAAATAATTATAATAATAAAATGTTATTTTGTATAAACTCATTGTTGAGTGTAACACAAGATAAGTTGGTGTATCATGTAGTGGAAGGTTAACTTGTTGTAGTGTGCAATGAAAAACATTAAATAAATGAAATTATTTAAAAATATATTTCAAAAAAATATCATGGTGTTACATTCTAACCCCCTTAAAATGATTTTTTCTCACGAAATTCCTCTTGATTCTCAAAGGTTTAATATATTATAATTCATTCATAAAAACCCATATCATAAAAATGAATAATAAAACTTCCCTTAAAAAGGGAAATTTAGAAACATAAAGGTTATCTGAAGTAATTCATAATTAGGTTTTCACATATGGAAAACATTGGTGGAAAATTAAAATATGTATTTAGAAGGGAAAACTAATCCCCAAGAACTAATAAAGAGTGATAGAGAACATGGTCAATATAAGGTTAATGAACACAAAACTATAGACCAAATAGGTCTACAAAAATTCATTGATATCATGAAAAATGATGATAATAAGATAACATTTTATTTAAAAATCCCTTGAAAAGATATATTTACTTGATTTCATTTCATAAGTACAATATCACTATTTGGTTGTAACTTGATCAATTTCTGATTCATCTCTTACGCTATGAAATGAAGATAAAATTGTAATCCCTAAAAAACTAGTGTATCATAAGATCCATAATGGGATGAAGATTCATTCCTTTTATCTATATTTATCATCATAAAAAAATAGTTATAATAGGGTATCTAATAAAAATAAATCTTCATATGGTGAATTAATACATTAATCTCTAAAACCTTTTCAAATATTCAACTTAAAAAAATCATAAATGGTTACCCTTATAAACCTTCCAAAATATTAAAGTCCAAAACTTTTGAAAGAAGGTTACTAAATTTCCAAAATCAACTTATCATTAATACCCCCAAAAACTTTGTGTATCTCTTAATTGTCACATACCAAACATTTGAAGACCATTGTCATGCATTCTCTTGAAACATGGTAATAACCTGAATTAACATAAAAACATAGTGAAAACATGAATTCATTAAAAAATTAACTCTTTCCTCATACCATAAATCCAAAACTCCTATAACCTCAATCCATGATATCATGAATCACATGATCATCATTTTCCTAATCAGTTCCAAGGCCATAAATACTACCCCCTTTATTTAATCACAATAAAAAATCTCTTTATCTCATTATCCCAACATCATGCACATATTAAGTGTTATCCTACCCTTAATCATGTGTTCTCCAAAAATACAACCTCAATAACTTTTCATGGTTACTAGTACCACTCAACACATTATTTTAAATCCTTAAAGAAAAACTACAGTGGGACAATCCTTAGATGTATCATTATTCCAAAATATCATAACAGTACTTCTACAACACTATTCTTGAATACCAACACATAAAAAATCAATCATTCCACCACTTCTTTATCATACTCCACATCACCAATATTGATCACATGAGATTCCCCTTTTTCCTAGAATTTAAGAGGTTAATGAAGTCAATCATCATTATTAACCCCTAGATTTGGGCACTGATTAGAATAATGTCCATTTTACTTAAACTTGAAGCACTGAAGTGTGGGGGTGTATTCAATGAATCCTTCTCTCTATTCACATCATTAGATAAATTTCTGTAGGATCGAAATGATGATGTGGATGCTCAAAATACAAGAGGATGGGGTGGGAGGAGTGAATTTTATAATTTAAAAATTCCTTAGGAACTTTTAAAGATGGTAATGGTTAACAAAGTTAAACAAGGTAAATTTGATGGACCTCTTATTATTACAAACTTGCTTGATTCTAGAAATATGGTTCCAAAAATGAAACTTAAGAAAAGTTTACAAAGATAAAGATTATATCTTAAAGCATATAGAATATTACTAATCATAGTACAAGTATAAGAAAGTATAATATAGTTATACTTTCCTTAACAACCAAAATGCAGTGGAAAACTTGAAATAATACAAGTAACAAGTAGTAAATCTTTTAACCCAAAGATAATGGTATCCAAAAACCTTGGATAAAGGTCCCTTGATTTATAATTTCAAGAAATTATGTCTTACACACACTAGGGTAAGCCCTCAATATAAATATATAAGTCTGTCTTGCTATCCCCACAATACCTCTAACTTCGAAGTTGTCAGCACCTCTGTCTTCTTATCCCCAGAAGCCCTCGAATGTACTCAGCAACATTCAGAGTCTCACGAAGAAATTCTGAACAAGATGTTAAGTACACAAAAATCATTAAAGTATCTATATATAAATCACTTTAGTAGCATGTAATCTCTAGAGTTGTATAAAAGTTCATCAAAGTTGTGAGCTCTGTAAAATGAGATCCTATTTATAGGCACATCTTCAACGGTCGACTCCCTCCTCCAACGGTCATATTTTTCCTTGAATTTCAAAGGGACCTGTATACATGTCACTCAAACAATGGTTAGTTAGAAACTGATTATACGACATCATTTCATAACTATAACAAGGATAATCAAAATATGGTTGTTTACTCAAAACCATTTTTCAGAGTGTAAGGAAAAAGTTTGGAGTCTAATAAAAGTTCAGAGTCTAACTAAAAAAGAATTCGGTGTCTATAATACATGAATATTAGGATTCTGTATTCAAAAGAATTCGGAACCTGAATTATATATAATTCCAGAGTCTGAATTTCAAGGAAATTTGGAGTCTAAATTCATAAGAATTCGGAGTATGAACTCTGAAAGTTCGGAGTCTGAATTCAGAGAATTTAGAGTCTGAACTCAGAAAGTTCAGATTCTAAATTCAGAGAGTTTGAAGTCTAAACTTAGAAAGTTCGGAGTATGAATTCATAGGATTCAGAACCTGAATTCGGATCCTGAAAATAGAATGCTCTATATCTAAGTATTTATAAGATTACAAGGTTTTAGATATGAAACCAAATTTTACACTTAGAAATAAAATGAGTTAGGTTTAGAGAAAATAAGACATGAACAATGAAAACATGGTAAGGTTAAATTTTCCTTGGGGAAGGAAAATTTTCCTTATGATAGAAAAACTGGGTAAATAGAAAGTTTTCTTAAGGAAGGGAAATTTACTTAAGTAAAATTTTCCTTATCAAGATAAAATAAATTTTTCCTTAATATAAAGTGTTTGTGATTTTCAAAACATGAAGGAATGTAAAAGTTATAAAGAAAACTTATTGACTCAACAATCTCCCCCCTTTTGGAAAGCAAAAACATACTTACAAAAAAGAATATAAGGACCTGGAAAATATCTTTATGGGCATTGAAAATAAAACTTATCTCCCTTAACATATGGGAAATTATAAATACAACTAACTCCCCCTTAGGCTTTTGAAACAATAAGGATCATATTCTTGATTTCCAGATTGATAATTAGCATTTTATTGCATATGAAAACCATCTTGGATAAGAACTCCCCCTTAATTTGGGAAATTTCTTCTTTACTTAGTATTCTTTTTAACAATCCTTTCTCCAACTTTGTGATTTTCAAAAATGATTAAAGGGAATGGAAAACAAGATATGGTACCTAAAATATTAGTACTAAACAACCAAAAGACGAGTAACCAAAAATTTCATTCAGATTGGAAAAATTTATACAATTAAGGAATATAACAAAAGATCAGAATTGAATTGGATTATCCTTCGTTCACTTTCGGAATTATCTTTTTCACTATGGTTTTGAGCTTTTTGAGCTCTTTGTGATCCTCCTCTACATGTTTGAGAAGCTAATCCTGATCTTCTATTTTTTTTCTAAGGCTTTGATTTTTTCTTTATGAGCCTTAAATGATTCTGCTTGGGCTTTCATAACTTCTTCTTGCTTATGAAATTTCCCTTCAATCTCAATTATGAGATCCCTTTCCCTCTTCCAACTATGAGAAACTGAATATAATTTACCATTCAGATCTTTCACTTCTTTCATTCGAGAATTCTATTCTAGAGTTATTTTTTCCTAAAAACTATTTGTGAGATCCTTGATCTTCACATCTTCAGTTTCAAATGAATCCTTGACACTCTCTTGGAATTCATCAATAATTATCATGTATTCTATAGTTTTATTTGACTAGATGGTAAATTTCTTGCAAGATATTTTGTGGGCTTTGTAGTTTATGAAATAGGTTTTGAAATCAGCCTCAAGTTTGACACACTTATCCATCACTATGGATACTGAATCCGATTTTTGATTTAAGGTATGCTGAAGCATCTGGCATCTGGAGTCTGTTCTTGGAAATAGAGGGATAGTTCCAAAAAACTTTTTCAAAGACTGGACTACAAAATCATGTCCTTGAGAGGACGATTCCGAATCAGAGATTTTGCTTGGTGAGGATTCTTTTTCTAACTCAGTAAGTTTCATTTTCGATGAAGTACCAACTTCTTTCTTCTTCACTATAGATTTTCTAGGTGTATCAACCACCACATATTTTCCCTTATTAACTTTCGGAATGACTTATTCTTGATTGGGTGATTCGTGTTCACTATCAGATAGTTGCACAATTTTATCTTCATCTACCTCTTTTTTCCGAGCACCTGTCTTAACATCCTCTGGCTGAATGAAATCATGGTTAATACTATTCTCTTTAGACAACTTGTTCACTTATTCCTCACCCTTCTCAACTATTCCTAGTGTAGAAAGTTTTAAAGACTCGGTTTGAGAAGTTTGGAATGATAATTTTTCATAAGGGATTTCCTTCTCATGAAAATCCTCTACTTAATTTATCAAGTATTCGGTATCACCACTTCATTCTTATTCTTCTTCTTTTACTTATTTTTCTTCTACTTCTTTTTCATGGAATTTTTTCGGAGTAAAAAACTTCTTTACCAAAGTCTCTAGTAAAGGTTCTATCTGAAAGGATTCGGGTACTAGAATATTCTCAGATTCTTTCTTAGCAACCTTTAGAAGTGATTGGACTATCTTTGCCTCAAACAACTTTTTCTTCTGCTTCTTCTCTTCCCCTTGCTTCTCAAGCTCTTCAACTACCTTTTCCTTTAAATATTTTTCCTCGGTAGGGTCAAAGCAAAACTTAGGCTCTCATTCTTTCTGATTTTTCTCGTCTTCCCTCCACTTAGTCACAACCTCATCAGGATTTGATTTTTGTTTCTTTGGATTTGGTGGTGTAGATTGAGTTTCCTTTGATATTAGGGTTTTTTCCTTCTCTTACACTTCCTTTACCTTCATCTTTCTTCCACCCTTTTTAGAGGTTTCAGCCACATCCTTTTTCTTTAAAAGAAATTCAACTTCATCTTCAGGAAAATCATAGAATTCTTCGAATTATTTGGAAAAACCAACCTTTATCCTTCTTAAGGTGTAATCACTTAGCAACATTAATTTTCAACTTCTTTACTTAGATTTTTAAGGAATTTTTAAGGATTATAAACACCTAAAAATCATATTTGACAAAATGGCTAGATACATAATAATATGAGCCTTCAGATTTCCATTCTTTATGTTCTCAATCGTAACCAAGATATTCTTAACCAAGTTTATCTTTCTTAAGTTTACCAAGAAATCCAAAATATAGATGTCAATCTTCTTTAATTTACCCTTATCATCTTTTCTCAGAATGATGAATCCTTTAACCTGAAATTCAAGAATCTAATAATTTGTAGATAGGTGAAGAATCTTCAGAGTCTTTACCTCTGAAAGACCAAGACAAGCCATGGATTTTTCTTTAATAAAACTTCCTTGAACATGAGGCAGCTTATGTGAGAAGAAATTTTCTTATCCTTCATAAGGAATACCAACAAAGATTGAAGCCTTGGTTTAGGAAAGTGAATATGTCTTCTCGTAACACTTGAAAGAAAACTTACTCCTGACTTATTCCTTGAAGAAAGTTACTGTCTCGTAGAATTCAATCAGAAAATTCGGATTCACCAGATCCTGTGCTTTCAGTTTTGAAATTCAAACACTCTCCGACCCATTCAGCTTTATATTCTTAGAGATAATAGAATCATACTTAGTGAAGAAATTCAGATAAACCAAACTTTCTCTATAAACCTTCCATTCAGATATTTCCTTTATGAACGAAATTTCTTTTTGAGACGAAGCTTCAACAGATATTCTGAGCTGAGGAAACCTTAAAGATCCGGAATGAGCTTATGTAGGAGGGTTAGAGCTTCAGCATGCGAATGCTTGAGTTTCTATGTGGGACAACCATTGGGGGTCCTTTATATAGGCCTTTGAGGTGACAGTTCAACTTCCATACTCAATCCAACGGTTGAAAAAACTTATGATCAGATCTGACGGCTTAAAAAAATGGCCGAAGAATCATTTTGATGGATTATGATCTTTTGAGGTTTTTAATAAAAGCATTTGGATTCAAGGAAAAGAGAATAATTTTTAAAAAAAAGATGAAAATACCAACATGTAAAATATTATTACGAAAATTTAAGAATGGAAATGTACCTTTCAGATTTCTATAATGATTATTCGTAATGAGGAAAATTCTTCTTGAAAAAATTTAGATTCCAAAAATTTAGATTATGAAAATTTTCAATACGAAAATCTTCATTAAAAAAATTTTATGTGCAAAAATCTTTATTACGAAAAATTTAAGTATGAAAATATTCATTAAAAAAATACTAATTACGAAAATTTTCATTACGAAAATTTTAAGTATGAAAATTTTCATTACAAAAATTTTAAGTACGAAAATTTGACTAAAAAAAATTTTAGACTACAAATTTTTTTTAGACTTATGAAAAAAATTTAAACTACAAAAAATTATTAGACTACAATTTTTTTTAGAAATAAAACAAACAAATGTACTCCCCCTATGAAAAAGTGTTCCTTACTGTAAGGATATTGGTTTCAAGATGAAGTTAACATGGAATATTACCTTACTGTTATCATTCCTAACATATATTTAATGTATTCAAATCTATCAGAGGGTAAAGATTTTGTGAAAATATCACCAAGTTGATCTTGTGTTCCGATAAATTGAAGAATGATATATTCTTTTTGTGTGTGATCCCTAAGAAAATGATGCCTAATATCTATGTGTTTTTCATGAGAGTGATGTGAAGGGTTTTTACATAAGGCAATGAAACTAGTTTTATCACACAAAATTTGTGTTTTGGTGAAACTTATACCATAGTCTGTGAGTGTGTGTTGTATCCACAAAACTTGAGCACAACAACTTCCAACTACTACATATTCAGCTTCAGTAGTGGAAAGTGCTACTGAGTGTTGTTTCTTACAAGACTAAGAAACTAATGAATCTCCTAAGAAATGACAAATTACAGATGTTCTTTTACTATCCATTCTAAATCCACCAAAGTCAACATCTGAAAAACTTTATAAAAAAAATCATTTCCAGAAGTGTAAAAGAGTCCAAGATCCATGGTTCCCTGTAAGTAGCGAAAAATCCTTTTCACTGCCTTTAAATGAGGTTCCTTCGAATTTGATTGATATCTTGCACATAAGCATAATGAAAACGTTATGTCTGGATGACTAGCTGTCAAGTAAAGTAGACTTCCAATCACACCTCTAAAAGATGTTTGATCTACTAGTTTCCTAGCTTTATCAAGAACAAGTGAATTTGAGGTACCAATGGGAGTACTTATACTATTAGTGTTGTCATATCTATACTTCATAAAAATATATTTAATATACATATGTTGGGATATATATATTCCTTCTAGTTTTTGAGAAATTTGAAAACCAAGGAAAAATGTTAATTCACCCATCATACTCATTTCAAACTTAGATTTCATTAGATTCGCAAAGAAATCAGTTAAAGATTGCTAAGTTGAACCAAATATAATGTCATCAGCATAAATTTGAACAATCAAAAAACAATTCTTACATTTATTTATAAAAAGGGTTGGATCAACATTTCCCTTAACATAATTATTTTGAAGCAAAAATCCTATAAGTCTATCATACCAAGCTCGAGGGGCTTGATTAAGTCCATACAAAGCTTTGGTAAGTTTGTAAACATGTTTAGGATGTTTTGTATCTTCAAAACCAGGAGGTTATTCGACAAAAACATCCTCTTGAACAAAACCATTGAGGAAAGAACATTTAACATCCATTTGGAAAAGTTTGAAATTGAAGAATGTTGAAAAGGAAAGTAGAATACAAATAAATTCAAGTCTAGATACTAGAGCATAGGTTTCTTCATAGTCTATTCCTTCTTATTGATTATAGCCTTTAGCAACCAATCTATCTTTATTTCATAGTATGATTCCATTTTCATCACATTTATTTCTGAAGACCCATTTTACTCCAATAAAAGAAGTTTCTATAGGTCTTTCAACCAAGGTCCAGACTTTATTCCTTTAGAATTCATTTAGCTCATCTTGTATAGCTTTTATCCAATCATCAACACATAAAGCTTCATCAGTGCTTTTTGGTTCTAATTGGGAAAGGAATGCTTGATGTCCAAATTCATTTATTAAGGAAATTCTAGTCCTTATTGGTTGATTTACGTCACCAATGATACTATAACTAGGATTATTCTTTAGAAACAACTAATTTGGGTTCTGTAAAACCTGTTCATCAATATAGGGTAGGAAGTCTGCTGGGGTAAATGCTTCAGAAATATTTTCTTAAACATTTTCCTTATCAGAAGGATATTCTAACAAAGGTTGATAATCAGTTTTTGAAAACATATATGAAGATGTAGGTTAAGGTTTTTTAAAAACAAAAGGATCAGTTTTATCAAATTTGACATGTACTATTTCTTCAACAGTACAAGTATTTTTATTGAAAACTATATAAGCCTTAGAAGTTGTGGAGTAGCCTAAGAAAATTACTTCATCAAATTTTGGTGTGAATTTGTATAGATTATCTTTAGTATTCAGAATGAATACCTTGCAACCAAAAACCTTGAAGTAGAAATGTATAGGTTTTCTACCATTCCATAACTCATAACGAGTTTTATTAAGAAAAGGTCTAATCAAAACACGATTTATAGTATAACAAGCAGTACTTACAGCTTCAGCACAAAAATATTTGGCTACCGAATATTCACTCAACATGGTTCCTATTATCTCTTGAATAATTATATTTCTTCATTCAAAAGAATCATTTTTTTGAGGTGTTCTAGGTGCTGAGAAGTTATGAGTAATGCCTTTTATACTACAAAAAGTTTCAAAATCAGAATTTTTAAATTCACCTCTATGATCACTATGAATAGTTATCAAAGGAAGGTTTTTCTCATTTTTAACATAGGTTATAAAAAAATTTAAATAAGAAAAATCTTCATATTTCTTTGCAAGAAAATAGACCCACGTAAATCTAGTGTAATCATCAACTAAGACAAATACATACTATTTTCCTCCAATGCTTCCAGTTTGTGTTGGACCAAAAAGATCCATATGCACTAACTGTAATGAATCAGTGGTTGAGACTTCACCAACTGATTTAAAACTTGATTTATGTTGCTTGAATTATTTACAAGGATCAATTTTTTTTGAAGAATCAAATATAAGCTATGGTAGATCCTTAACTAGTCGTTTCTTAGAGAGTTTTCTTAGGTTTCTAAGGTTACAGTGTCCTAACCTTCTATGCCACAACCAAGAATGATCTTTCATTGCACTAAGTCAAGGTAGATCTTGGCTCCTAAGGTCTTCTAAGTTTAGTGTGTATAAATTCTTTTTCTTATGGGAATAAAGAATAAAATCCTCCTTGGAATTATGTACTAAGAACTTGTCATTCCTAAAATTCACAAGGTAACCTTCATCACATAATTGAATTATGCTAATGAGGTTGTGCTTAAGACCCTTAACGAATAAAATATTTGAAATCAAAGTTTTTCCAAGAAGAACGATGCTACTTATACCAATAATTTCTCCCATAGAATTATCTCTGAAAGTTATTTTTCCTCCTTTCATCTTGATAATCCTTTCAAAGAAGTTTTTGTTACCAGTAATATGCCGGGAACATCCACTATCCATGTACCAATTATTACTATTGGTAAATTTTAGGAATCCATATTTTCTTTGAAAAATAAGCTTTATAAAAACCTAAAGACTGGGTTTTGTTTAAATAATTTTTGTTGCCCAATGCCCAGCACGTTGACACTTAGTGCAGAATGGAGCACTTTGAGGAAAAAAATAATTGTTACTGAAAATTAGTTTTAAACTTGTATAACCAAAACTAGAATTATTCCTTAGAGGTCGAATTTGGGAATATATCTTATCAAAATTTTCCTTACCTTAGGTAAAGTTTGAAAAACACTTCCTCAAGGAAAATATTTCTGAATTTAGTTTAATAACTAAGTTCTTATCCTTAAAAACTTCAGTTTTTGAACTAGAGTTAGGATCGAAAACATTTTTCTTTGAAATTACTTTTTCTAGATCCTTAAAAAGTTCATCCCTCTGAGAATTAACTTCCTCAAGGTTTTTTGAAATACTTTCAAAATCAAGGGTTTTCTTATCAAGATCTTTAGAAATATTTGATATTTCCTTAGTAAGAATAGAAATTCTAGAATTTTTCTTATCAAGATTTTTCTTGTCCTTAGAATTTTCATTCTCAAGGAGAATTGTAAACCTAGAAACTTCTTCATATGTAGGTAAAGTATTATCTTCATCAGAAGAAGATTCTTCATCCGAGTATTCATAATATTTACTATCACTATAATTAGAATTCAATGATACATTGGGATGGATTTATAATTGTGTAGCTTAGCCATTAAAAAATGATTTTAAATAGGTAACTTGGCTAGTAAAACAAGATTATTCTATCCAGAAGATTCGTACTCTGAGGATTCATCAGAAGAGTCTCCACCACTAGCACTCTTGGTGTCATTATCTTTCAAAACTTTATTACCATTAGCTTTGTATTACTTGTTTCTATTTCTATTAGCATATGTTTCCTTTCTATATTTTCTCTTAAGCATAGAATAATCTGGCCTTATATGTACAACTATTTTTCATTCATAACAAGTGACTTCAGAGTCTTTCTTATCATTTCTTTCTTTATTCTTGTATCTATACTAAAAGTATTTTTTCCCAACTATCTTTTTCATCCTTCGATCAAGATTAGCTAGTTCATTCTCATAATGTTCACTTTCACTTGATTCAAATAAAACAATAACCTTATTAGACTTAGATATTGTAACTATCTCAGGAGTCTTGGCTTATATAGGATTTAAAGTAGTTGTAAAAGCAACAATTCCATTACCATTATTCTTCTTAACATTGTCAGCATCTCTCTTCATTCTAGTCTCATGTTGAAGAAGAGTTCCAAAAAGTTCATCAAGAGTACTCTGTGAGACTTTACTATTCTCATCTATAGATGTTATCTTGGATTCCCACTCATTAGGCATGATGTCTATAATCTTGTCTACAAGTGCCTCATCATCCAAACCTTTTTCACCCAAGGATTTTAACCTATTGAAAATAGTCATAAATATCTGTTGTACCTTACATATAGGTTCTCTATAAGGAAAGAAAAAACCATGGTACTCAGCTATAAGCGTAGCTCTTCTAGTTTCAATAAATTTGGAAGTACCAAAATGTGTAACTTCAAGCTTCTTCCAAATACAATTTGTTGGTTCACAAGAAGAAATCTGGCTATATATATTTCTGGTCGTGGAACACAACAAAGTATTGCATACCTTATAGTTAAGTTGATATTCTAACTTCTCTTGATTAGTAAAAGTTTTGACTTCCTTATCCGGAATCTTGTAATCTCCAGTAAGAATAACAAAGTTGTCCACTCTAGTGTTAATAACAAAATTATTCATACAATCTCTCAAATATTCATAATCATTCCCATCAAATATAGGTGGTCTAGTAGGATTAAGATTTTCAATCGAACCAACATTCATTCCTGACATCTTAAATAAAATCTTTCCACACAAACTTGTCAGTAATAGAAGTTTGTAAACAAGGATAAAAATATCCTAAGAAAGGAAAATATAGAATAATGAAAAACTTGAGAAAGAAAATTTTTACATGAATATAAGTATTTCAGAGTCCTCCTCTGATACCAATTATAGGATTTAAATGATTATGTAGATGATTAAAATACAAGGGGGGGTGGGTGAATTGTATAATTAAAAAATTCCTTAAGAACGTTTAAATATGGTAATGTTTAACAAAGTTAAACAAGGTAAATTCACTAAAACTCGTAGTTATAAAATATTTCTTGATTTCAGAAATATGGTTCCAGAAATGAAACTTAAGAAAAGTTTACAAAGATAAAGATTCTATCTTAAAGCATAAAGAATGTTACTAATCAAAGTACAAGTATAAGAAAGTATAAGATATTTATACTTTCCTTAACAACCAAAATGTAGCAGAAAAATTGAAACAATACAAGTAACAAGTAGTAAATCATTTAACCCAAAGAGAAGGGTATCCAAAAAACATGGATAAAGGTCCCTTGATTTATGATTTACAGAAATTATGTCTTACCCACACCAGGGTAAGACCTCGATATAAATATCAGAGTCTATATTGCTATCCTCACAAGCCCTAAAACTTCAAGGTAGTTGGAACCTTTGTCTTCCTATCCTCGGAAGACCTCGAATGTACTCAAAAAAATCAGATTCGCACGAAGAAATTTTGAACAATATGTTTAGTACGCACAAAACATGAAAGTCACTCTCTAGAAATCACTTTAGCATCATGTAATCTCCAGAGTCATAGAAAATTTCATCAAAGTTGTGAGCTCTGTCAAATGAGCTCATATATATAGGCACATATTCAATGGTTGACTCCCTCATCCAAAAGTCATATTTTTCCATGAATTTCAGAGGGACCTATACACATGTCACACAAACAATGGTTAGTTAGAAAATGATTGTATGACATTATTTCATAACTATAACAAGGATAAGAAAAATATGGTTGTTTACTCAAAACCATTTTTTGAAGTTTAAGGGAAAATTTTAGAGTCTAATAAAAGGTCATAGTCTAACCAAAAAATCATTCGGTGTCTATAATACATAAATATTCAGATTCTATCTTAAAAATAATTCAGAACCTGAATTCTATAGAATTCCAGAGTCTGAATTTCAAGGAAATTCAGAGTCTGAATTCATAAGAATTCTGATTCTGAACTCAAAAAGTTCAGAGTCTGAATTCAGAGAATTCGAAGTCTGAACTAAGAAAGTTTGGCATCTGAACTCAGAGAATTTAGAGTCTGAACTCATAAAGTTTGGAGTATGAATTCAGAGGATTCAAAACCTAAATTCGGACCCTAAAAGCAGAATGCTCTATATCTAAGTATTTATCAGATTCCGAGGTTTTAGATAAGAAATCAAATTTTAAACTTAGAAATAAAATAAGTTAGGTTTAGATAAAATAATACATGAATAATGAAAACATGGTAAGGATAAATTTTCCTTGGGGTAGGAAAATTTCCCTTATGAAAGAAAAATTGGGTAAGGAGAAAATTTTCTTGAGGATGGAAAATTTATTTAAAGGAGTAAAATTTTCCTTATCAAGATAAAATACATTTTTCCTTAAGATAGAGTGTTTGTGGTTTTCAAAACATGAAGAAATGGAAAAGTCATAATGAAACCTTATTGACTAAAAAATTTCTCTAATCACTTTAGTAGAAAATTACTCAATTACCTTATTTCCCACACTTAAATCCTTTACTAGTCCTAATAAGACAATTTCATCCATGTTTCTTTCCACACTTTGATTATAAAGGAAATATCATCTTCTTTTCTCCATGTTTTTTATATTTTTCTTTAAAATCCTTATTCCATTTCTTTTCAAAACCATTAGAATGACACATAACTCTAACCTCCATTTCCACCCTAATGGAACATCAGATGATTTTTTCATATCTATTGAAGTCCATTATGTATAACTACCTTTATAAACTTAGTTTAAAGCCACATAAGAATCGGTCAACCTTACTTTTAGGTTGGATGATAATTCCATAAGAACACCTTTCAAGTCTTGTAAAATTTTCTTCATATGCTTTAACAAATTCATCATACTTTTTATTTAACTCAATTATTTTTTCTCTATTTATATATGAAGAATAAGAGAAAATTACTTATTGAAAATTAAGTTATTGAACTCATCACATCCCAAGGATTCAATTTCATCCGTTTAACTTGTATTCTTTATAATATTCCACCATTGATCTGATTCACCTTCCAAATTCTAAACAACCAATATGAATTTATTATGTTCAGAACACTAGAGGATGAAAAATATCTTTCTAGTGGTACTGATCCATTGGTCAATAACTAGTGGATTAGAAGACCTACTAAAATAAGTTGGGCATATCCTCATGAAGTAATCAAAATATTTTTTCCCTTCTCTGCTTATTTGGCAGTCCAACATGATTCATAACATGATAAAGTTGTGTGATCATAACAATAATATTTTTTATTTCAACTCCCATAGCATTCAGTTTCCTAGGAAGAAAATCATTTCATTTCCCATCATATTTAGTACTAGTGTTGTTCCTTTGGATTCTAACCATTGACTAAAATCCAAAAGTATTGTGTGAGCAACACTTATCGTAGAGTAAAAGCACGTAATTAAGAAAAAACAACTATAGGATTTCTAATTCATAACACCTTATTTCATTGTAAAAAATAAGATTATTAGAGGGGTTTATGCACAAACCCCTCTAAATATATTTTATGTATAAATTATTTGGGGTTATGCACAACCCCTGCTAATCATAAAATCTAAAAGAGATTTACAACCCCCTATAAAATTTTTAGTAATTTTGTTTTAATATTTGGTATAATTTTAGGGCAGTTATGTCAAAATTGCCGCTAATTTGATAATTAGTGGATCTATATATTTAGTTGGATTTTAGAGGCACTATAACTATATAAAATATTCATTTGGATTTTAGAGCCTATATATACAATATTAATTCAGGTTTTAGATGCTATATATATAAGGAAATTAGCTTTTTTTAAAGAAATAACAGGGGTTCACAACCCCCACTAATCTATTAAATTAGAGGGGTTTTTGAATTCCCGATAATTTATGAGATTAGAGGGATTGTAAATCCCCAATAATTTAATAAATTAGAGGAGGTTCATGAAAAACCACTAATCCTTTTGATTAGAGGGGGTTTTGAACCCCCTCTATTTTTTTTCAAAATAAATATCATATAAATCTAAATTTTATAATATATATATATTCTTTTGTATGCATGTGTATATATATATTACACAAACACATTATATTAATGTATTAAAATACATTATAAACATACATATATAAATAAATAATATATATATTTTAAATAAATACTTATATATATATAAAACATAAACATATATAAATATTGGTATACATTATATAAATGTAATTATAAATACATTTATTCAAATATTTAAAATCCATATACAGTTTTATAAATACAATACATTTATATTTTGATTTAAACTATAATTTTATTATAATAACTATGATTTTATTGTATATCAATGTGTAAATACATTTATATTATATTATGTATACAAATATTTATAATATAGAAAAAATTAAAATTAAAATTAAATATATATTATATAATTATATTATATATATATATATATAGATATTATATTATATTATAAATATTTTATTATATATAAAATTATATATATTATATAATTATTTTACATATATTATATTATACCATATTAATTATAAACTAATTTAGTATATATATATATATATCATTTAATTATATTGTATATTTTAAATTATATGAATGTATTTTATTTTATGTGTATATATATATGTGTTTGCATGAGATAATATAAATGTATATAATTACATACATAAATATATAATATAAATATATTTAATAAAATATATGTATAATATAAATCATAAAATATATAAATGTATACTATTTATAATGTCGACATATAATTTTTATAGTTTAAGAAAGAAGTATAATAAAAGGAGTTAATAATATTATTGTTACATGCACACACATATATATAAGTATATAAAAATACCTATATATATACATTATAATTTTATTATAATTATATTATACCTATAAATATATATAAATACATAAATATATACATAGACACAAAAATATAAATGTATTTATGAATATATGTATATATATATGTAATTATAATTATTTATATATATTATACATACATAGATATAATATACATATATTATACACAAATATAGTATATATCATCTAATATTTCTGAATCGAATATATTATATATATATATAAATTTATTATACCACACAAATCATATATAGAAATATATTATATATTATATCCAAATATATTATATTATTTATATTTCTATACACAAATATATATATAGATATATATAATATCTAATATTTCCTTAAAAAATAAATATAAATTATTGTATATAATAAATGAAACTTCATGAGGTAGATTGGTAAACGCAGTTGTTGGTATTGTGTCAGTCTTGGTTTTGAATCCTGCCTCTTTAAATTTTACCACCTGAGTGTAGGTGTGGCGGATAGGTGAACACGCTCCTCGCATGAGGTGGGTGTCAGGGGGTGTTAGCGTTCGGTCTCTCGGTATGTTAGGGTGTCCCCGTGGGGGTGTCGGGTCCCGTAGATGTGAAGGGATGTCATGGTGTGTGTCCCGGGATGTCAAGGTGGGTGTTGTGGGTGCTTGGGGTGTGTGTCCTAGGGTGTCAGGGTGTGGTTATCTCAGGGGTGGTGTTAGGTTGTTAGGGTGTGTGTCCTGGGGTGTCAGGGTGTCATGGGGTGGGTGTTGTTGGTGTGAGGGTGTCCCTAGTGGGAAATGTTTTAAAAAAAGACTCGTTAGGGGTAGTTAAGGGATAAAAACACCTAAATAGTGGGTTTGAAATCAAATTAGGGGCGTTATACACCCCTAATACAATAGTTTCATTTAAATTTATGATGAAATTATAGGGGGTTCTACCCCCTTTAATTTAACCACCGCTAAAATAAGAATCATCTTACCAGTGCTTACTCACAACATCCTCTATCAAAGTATGCAACCACTTTAGCAGTGATTATAGATAACGTTTGCTAAAGTGTTTAGAGGGGGCTATAACCCCTTCTAAATATTAAACAAATCCCTCTAATCAACCTGTATTTATGTATTTTTTAGTCAATGATACCTTAGGTTTATTGTAGGTAATTCCTAGTCATATTCTATTTAAATCCTTCATTGTGGTTTATAAAGAGTTTATAAATTTCCAAATAATATCCTCCTTGGGAGAGTCAATGGAGGTGTGTAGCAAGGATCATTTTCATGCATGAGTTTCCGATTGAGTCTAGCTCAATCTGCCTTTTCAGGTTATTACATCTTGTTACATTAGTGCTAGAGACACATCCACTTGTTGTATCTAGACAGAGATGTGTTTCCAGGAAAAAAATTTCTCTATCCTTTACAAAAATTATAGTATATTTTCCACTAATTTAACTCATCTTTATAATTATACATAGATACATCCCTATACATATCCTTGTAAATATATCTAGGGATCTCACTAATGTTTTCCCATTATAGATTCCAAATGATGAATAGACATTTCCTTTGATAATAACAATAGAGAAGCTAAATTTTCATACATGGATATTACATATTTTTATTTTAATATTCATTATATTTCACAAACCTATGCCTCAGGACCATAATAATTTATTTCCTTTGGAATCTTGGAACACAATCTTATAGTCTAGTGAAGAATCATAAAAATTTCCCACAAAGATATTACCCTTTAGTACACCCACTTAAAAACTTTCTTCATAATCCGAGGCAAAGAAATATAAGAAAAGGGCGGTCTTAGATGATTATTAAGGGTAAATAAGGGATATATATAATCATAACATAAACACAAGGCTATGGGAACATAATCAAAACATTTTAAGATCATAACCTACATGTCAAATATTATAATAATGAATCATGGCATAAATATTGGTAGTTCACAAGACATGAATAATAAGGGAACATGATCCATGAGAAAATAACATCAGTATAAAAATGGAATAGTGTTTAATACATAAACTTATAACTTTTTGAACATGTATGTAAGATCCAGAATCTTTGAATGGTATGATATTTTTTAATTCTGGGTTTGAATCTCTTTTTTTGGTTAGTTAAGTATTTACACAAGTCCTTAAGAAGGCTCAGGGGTCTTCCGAGGGTTTGGGACCTGAAAAATTAAGAAATAGGGGTTCTTTAGGTAGGCAGTACGATCTGTGCATGGTTAGTGCTAACTGTGCCAATAACCTAGGAAACCATGTAGGATGTGGGACTTTGGACAGTGGCATCCGCATAGTTTGTGCATGGTTTGGAAAACCGTGCGGGTAAACCGTGCGTCCATGAAACATTAAATTTTTTTGCAATTTTTCCACTCAGATATTTTAATACCCAACATGGGATTTCCTTCTAATTCACCCCTCTTCACCCTAGGGACGGACTAAATCTTCCAAGAGATCTAAGAGATCAATATAACTCGTTTCTAAGGCATTTTTGGTGTCGTTGGTTGTAGATCGAAGCTTCTGGTAAGGCTAATCCTGTTCTTTATTCTATTTTGATTTTATGGTTTATATCTTCTTCTCTTATCTTTCCAAATATCTAAAACCCTACTCCTTGGGTGAGATCTAGGTTGAAACCACAAGGGTTGGTTGAAACCAAATATAAGGGCTCAATTAAGAGTGTGTTCACCCACGGAATCAAGGTAGGTGATCTACAAGTTATATCCCATGTTTTATTTGTGGATTTGTGCATGTGTGGTTTTGTTCTTGGGTGTCTCTTGGTATGTTTTGATCACCCTTGGAGTGGTACTAGTCCCTGTATTTCTGACCATCCTTCCTCCTCCCAGTCACTCTGGCTCGGAGGTAGCCTGGTATGCTACTGCTTCCTCAGGGCCTCCTTTAACCCAACCTGTCTATGTTTCTCAGCCTGACAGTGATAGTATTCTACAAGAAGGCTTAGATTTCCAACTAGCTACTGACATCCCAACCCCTCAAAGTAAGAGGAAAGGAAAGTTTAGTAGGATGTATTTGCTTTTGACCCTTCCAGTTGGCACTTATTCTCTAGTAGGATCTGAAGTATGCACTAGGGCCTAGAGAAAAATTGTGAAAGAGGGTTCACCCTCTCACAGCATGAAGACCATATCGCCTGGGGCCAAAGACAAGCTTTCTTTATTTCAATGATACCCATTCTAATATGGAATGACCGTGAAATTGGGTCCTGGGTTAAAACCAACTTCCTCGCCACTAAGATTAAGAATCACAAGGTTGGGATCACTTCTATTTTGAGGCACAAACTAAATTCTAGGAAGATCAATGATTTCACGTACAAAATCCGCATGCATGTGGCCATGCATACAGAACCTTTCAATCATCACATATGGATCTTCTGGGGAAAGGAGATTAGTGTGGACATGTTAAAAGATGATGATCAATATATCACAGTGAAGGCCTCCAGTATTGATGATTATTTTTTCTGTTATTTTGTGTATGGGAGTTGTGATGCACAAAGGAGACAGTTCCTATGGTAGGATCTTAGCACATTTGATTCGGCAGACTCTCCCTGGTTTATTGGTGATGATTTCAACATAATTTTTGACCTGAAGTAGAAGCGTGGTAGGGGCGCCTTTCCACATGGAGCCAGTCTCAACATCTCCCATTTCTTGGATAGTACGGGACTTATGGACTTAGGGTACTGTAGGGATCATTTCACATGGTGTAATAACCAAAAAGGCAATAGGTGATGCTGGAGTCGTCTGGATCAGTGCCTGGGAAATTCTCATTCCATTAACAAGTACTCTGAGGCTAAGGTCAACCATCTAGTATATGGTGTGTCTGATCATTCTACCTTGTTTGTTTATTTGAATGTCAGACAGGAGGGGTGTAACTATTTTAGGTTCCTAGATTACTGGGCCAATATACTTGGTTTTCATCAAATTGTGTGTGACGTATGGAACGAACCGACACAGGGACGTTCCTGGGTATCTATACGTAACTAATTAAGGTGACTCAAAATCTTACTTCACTAATGGGAGAAAGGGATTCCACCTAGAGACAGATAAGTTAATGTCCTCAAACAGGAAGTGGAAAGGCTGGAGTGTAGTCTGGAGGATGTATGGGATGACGCGATTATTGAAGAGTTGTCTAACAAGAAAAAATTACTTGAAGAAATTATTCTTAAATAGGAATGTGTTGTAAGGGAAATATCCAGGGTGAAATGGATTCACGAAGGCGAAAAGTACACAACCTTTTTTCATGCATGTATAAAAGAGAGAAGTTAGAAGGATAATCCCAACATAAGGTTGGAGGATGGATACTGCTCAAATGTCAGGGATGTGGTTGGAAATAGCACTATATCTTTCTTTCAGAACCTACTTGAGGATCCTATCAAGACCGTGGAGAATGGATATAGTACATGATCTTTAGATCTATTTGAGGTGATTCCAAGATAGGTATCTAGCAATGATATCACTTCCTTTGAGGATATACCTAAGGATTAAGAGGTGTTTAAGGCTAGGTCAAATCTCAACCCAGAAAGTTCCACAAGCCCTGACAGATTTCCTGGATCTTTCTACTTGGGATCTTGGGAGGTGGTGAAGGATGATATAATCACGTCCATTCATGACTTCTTCCACGGTGGCACTCTTCCCAGGATCGCAAGCACTACTACGCTAGTTCGGTTTCCTAAGACCAAAGATCTTTCCTCCATCTCCCATTACAGACTGGAAGGAATGCTCAAATTTACTTATAATATTATTTCTACCATTACCAATTTGATGCTCTCCAAACATACTCTGCGATGGCTATCATTAGAGCAGAATGGTTTTGTGAAAATCTAATTGATTCAAGGTGCTATTACTTTAGTGCAAGAGATGGTTAGAGATATCAACCTCAATACACATGATTTAAATGTGGATATCAAATTGGAAATGGACAAGGCTTATGATAGAATTGAATGGGGTTTTATTAATACGGTTCTATCCATCATGGGATTCTCAGTCTGGGCTACTGATATTCTGTTTAGATGTGTGAGTTCTCCATGGTTGGTAGTTTCCTTTACAAGTAAGTCCCATGGTATCTTCAGGGCCACTCAAGGGGATCAGGCAATGTGACCCCCTATCCCCAATAATCTTCATCATCATGAAGGACATGCTTATCCATCTCCTCAACAAAAAGGTACTCTCCAGGGAAATTCGTTCATTTTTTAAGAAAAATGAATCTACCCACAATCTCTCATATAATGTTTATGTATGACTCTTTGATTTTCACTAATACTAATAGACAATCAGTTCATGGTATAATCAATTTCCTGGATGAATACTATTCCTAGAGTGTCCATGTGATCAACAAAACCAAGAGCACTGTATACATATCCAAAAAAATTGGGTCAAGTCGGATTTCTCTCTTGTGCAGCGAGTTGTATATGCAGAAGGGATCCTTTACCTTAGAGTATTTAGGCACACCAATTTCTTCAGGAAGAACTTGCATCAATTATTTTGATCACGTAATCAGCAAGATTACTAAATGGGTGCTCAACTAGAAAAACCATTTCCTTTCCTCTAGGGGACATATTGCTCTAGTAAATAGTGCCCTTTCAAGTATCCCTATACATTCTCTTTCATCCATCAAGGTGCTGAAGGGGATCATCATGAACGTTGATAAAATTATGTCAAGGTTTATATGGGATGATTTATCTGAAGGCAAACACCACTGGATTTCTTGGAAAAGGATGGAGAGACTGGCCATTGAAGGAGGAATCAATGTTAGGAACCTTTCAGATACTATACACTACATGCACGCGAAACATTCTTAGGATGTTGTGGAAAAATGTACTATGTGGGGTAAGGATTTTTATTCAATCGGAAAGTAGAACAATGATAATGGGAGATCCCATGCCTCCCCTTTATAGTCCATGATCTTCCCTCTATTTTCATCTCTTCGTCATCACTCTCGGTGGATTTTGGGTGAGGGGAATATTCTCTTTTGTCATCATAACTGGGCAGGATCCACAACTGGATTCTTAGAATGCCCTGTTACTCGGAATAATTTCAAGGAGGCCAGAATACATCCAAACTTTCTTCATTAGGTTTTATATGAAGAAAAAAAGGAGTTTTTGATCTCATTGGAAATAACTTTGATCTGGATAGTTGCATGTTCACTCCCTCAGCCTCAGGGATCTTCACCACAAGGGATTTTTTGTAGAACCGTTATCCAACAGTAGCAATATGATAGGTGGAATAATGTAGAGTGGTGCAATAAAATTTTGACCAAGTATAATTTCTTAACTTGGAGAATAAAGAACTAGACAGTCTCTACAGATGAAAAGATTAATCATTTAGGTGTTAATATTACCTCCAAATGCTACTATTGCACTCTCCATCACAAGGAGAACATGAATCACTTATTTTTTGAGAGTGAATGGGAACGGGAAGTATAGAGTTTCCAAGGGGTTGTTTTGTCACTGCATTGTCTGAATATTATGTAGGGCACCTATCTAGACCAGTGGTTTTACGACACTAACATCACTGTAGTGGAAATAATGGCTAGAGCAGTTATTTTGAATGTAGCTTACTGGTGTATCTGGCAGGACAAAAACAAGGCCAGGTATGAATGAATTCTCACCTATGGAAGATCTATCATTGTTAGAATAAAATATTTTCTCATGGATATGGTTAGTGGTATCAGCAACTAGTGTGAGGTGCCTTCTTTTTGGTGTTTTCTGGGTAGTACATCACTGAATACTTACAGTAATGGAAGAGATAGTGGACAGTGGGTGTGGTGGCGCCCCCCAGTTTCTAGATTAAAGCTAAATGTCGATGTTTCATGTAAATAAGGGCTCATCCATGGGGGATGAGTCATTCAGGATCACATGGGCAACATCCTTCTTTCTTTCTCTGCATATTGTGGCCCAGGAACATCAATTCAAGAAGAAGCTAAAGCAATGCTTACAAGCCTGTAACTCTGTGAGAAAGAGAATATAATTCTTTCTCAGGTTGAGACTGATTCTAAAACCATCAGTGAATCCATGAAAAATAAAGTTACCACTACATGCTCAATCATTTACGCCATAAGGAGATGTAAACGTATTATTTATAATAATTGTAAGGTAACCCATACATGGTGGGAGGGAAATAGGGTAGCTGACCACCTTTCATCTTTGGCTGTGGTGGATCATGGTATTAATGTCACTTGCTTTCCCAACTGCCTCCTTTTGAATCCTGAAGGGGTGAAGTTTATTAGAGGTGACACTCTTGGCCTCCATTACTTTAGGCCACCCTAGGTATTGTGTTTTCTGCACCATTCTATGTATGATGGTACTCTTTTCTGATTTATATAAAAATATTCCTTTGATGATGATTAAAGACCAAAATGGAATTGATTATGAGAATGGTAATGAAGCCTAGTGAGTTAGGCATAATGAACAAAGCCTAGTGAGATAGGAACAATGAATGAATTCTTAGTCAGATACGCATAATAAAAGGGAATTGTGATAAATGGATAAATAATATGAAATGTGGTAAAGGTGTAAATGGGTTAAGGCATGGTGTTAACTCTCATGTTATTATTATGGTTTATGTTTGTCTTGGGAAATGGTTGCAATGTTGTGTGAATTGTTAATGGATACATATATGAATAGAATGTGTACATATCTTGGTAGTGTGGGGTATTGACTGCGGTTCTACACCCATAGGTCGAGTTGGACTGAGGCTCTGAACTCCACCCCTAATACATGGGTTAGGGAAGAGGATTGATGCTCTATTTCACTATCAGTTGCATCTATCCATACTGAGGCTTTGAATTTAGGATATGGTTGACATGAGGAAGTTGGTCCTAGTGAGATAGGACAACTGTGTGTTTTTCCTCATGTATGTGATTGTGTACTTTAATCTCATGTAACTTTTTGTGTTTGATGAACCCATGATAAATGCATCGTAAATGGTAGGTAATAAAAAATGGTAAGATAATAAAGTGTTAATAAATTTTGGTAATAGAACTAAACTAGTGAATACACTTCATCTTTTCTTGGTCAATTATTATTCATTTTTTTGCATGCACAATTGTTTAAATTGAATATTTTGTAGACACCATTGGTGGTGGCCTATTGAGTTGTACTCACATACTGCTCAGGCCATCGTTGGGTACCCGATCAGACTTCATGTTTGTAGGTTAGTACAAGGCCAATGGCTCTTTCTAGGCAGTTGGGTTGGAATGGGTGTACGTGGAGGAGGACACAGACTTGGTGTCATGACCATTTTAGGGATTTTTCAGTTTGTCTTCATTTTGGTTTTTTTTTTCACTTTTTCACTTATAGCATGGAATGTCATATTTACTATTGGACATTATTATACCCCGTTTGGGGAATGTGTATTTATAAATGTTCTGATATTATTAGTTATTATTCTGCTATTTTGTTTATCTTCTGTTGTGACTTACCCTGATAAAAAGGTGGTACAGTCTCCCCAAATGATTATATGGACCCCCTACGCTAGTTGACAACCTTTGGCATACAGGGAGGTGCGCTTAAGGTCATGTAACCACCCGGCTCAGAGCACCGGCCTAGTGGATTCTAGGTCAGGGATGTTATAAAGTGGTATCAGAGGATTTCCTTTCTCTTTATTACTATTTGGGGATGGTATACAAGAGTTATGATATTTTGGGCCATGGTAATGAGGTCGTGCTTGGGAGTAGCTAAACCATGTATGAGGGAAACCCTAAGTTACCCTGGGTGGGAATTGTTTTTCTTGATTCTGTGATGTTACAGTTGATGATATTTCACCGTTGGGTGATGCACATTTTATGTGATGTGATTGTTTTATGATATTTGGCTTGTGGACTCAATGGAACGAGGTTGTGTATTCATTCATCATTTTAGGCACCTAGAGGGATAGGTGGCATGCATCACGGTAGGCATACATAGTTCGGGTTTTTGAGGCATGAATGATAGATTGTACATTCTGTATTGATAATTTAAAAGAGAAAATTTCGTAAACAAACAATGAAAGGGGGTGAAGATAAATAAATGATACGTGATGATTAATGAAACATGTGTAATTAAGTGTTTTTAATTAATTGAAAATGTTGTTTTTAACATATTATGAGAGCCTTGTGGGGGTGTAAAGTTGTTTACCCTTGTGAACCATTGCCCACAGTAGGGATGGTTGGGGTGGTGTTTTTCGGAATGTTAAGGTTTTTTTGGATGGTGAATGTATGATGGGTTATTGTGGATGAGAAATGCCACCTCAACATCGAGCACCAGTTGGGAAACAAGAGTATGTTGATGAGAAAACTCCTCCAGTAGAGGAGTAAGAGAACGTGGTGTTCTTGGAAAGTGGGGAAGAGCAGTTATGAGATAACATGGCTCATTTTATGAAGATGATGTATCAGGACCCTGGGACGGGTCACACCGAGTATGTTTGAGCTGAATAGAGAGTTTCCGCTGCAACACCCTCCGATATTTACTAGAGAGGGTGGGACAGAGGTAGAAAAGTTTTGGATAGAGTCTATCAAGATGATACTTGATCATCTAGAGACTTTTATTGGGAAGCGAGTCAAGTTGGCAGCTTATTTTTTGCGGGGCCATGAAAAGAATTTGTGGGAGCTGGTGGGACATCCTGGATCAGACTGAGCAGGCTGAGGGGATGTTGTGGAAATATTTTCAAGAAAAGATTCTGGAGCATTTTTACCAAGATACTTTGAGGCAAGATTGGGCTATAGAGTTCATGAGCCTGACTTGGGGATCAATTTCAGTGATGGAATATGTTGGCCACTTCACTAACCTACGATGCTTTGTTCCAAAGTTGGTGGGGGTTGAGGTAGTAGTTACAAGGTGTTTCTAGGATGGGATTAGACACAATATTAGGTCTCATGTAAATATATGTTGCTTGAAGAGGTTTATAGAGTTAATTGATCAAGTGTTGATCGCATAAGGAAACCTAAAGGGAGATCCAGGTAGTGGGATTGTTATGACAGCTGGGCAGACTAGTGGTGTAGATTTTGAGGGATGAAAGCATCATTTTGGAAGTTTTTAACATGTAAAAATTGTGAAAGTTGGTCAGAAGAGAGGTTTAGCCTCTCAGGGTGGTGATAGGGTGTTCTGCTATCAGTGCGGTAGGCCGAGGCACATGTGTGGCCAGTTTCCTTGACCTCCAGTTGAGTTTCGGTCGTGCAGAAGATTGGGACACATGCAAAGGTTCTACAGGAACCCTCAGCATAAGAGTATGAATGTTGGTGACAGACAGATTCCAAATGGAGGCAAGGGATAAGTTTCTCCATATCAGGAAGGTAGTTGGAACTCCACGGTCCATACTAATTGGGGCGGGGGATGTGAAACTCCGGGGTAGGATCACACACGTTAGTAGGGAAACGTAGGGAAAGGAACACAGGTTAGAGCCTAGGGTAGAGGGTCAGGTCGGCTTCATGCTGTTCAATATTCACCTGCTGATGGCGAGGTTGGTCCATCAATTGTCTGATGTACGATCCTTGTAGCTCTAATGCTTTCTAGTTCATTTTTTGATACTGGTGCCACACACTCTTTTATTTTTTCTTAGTTTTTGGTATCTTTGGGTTTTCCTGTAGAGAGTGTGTGTGGGGTGATATCGATTGACACTCCATTGGGGGTGAGAAATGAAGACATCAGGCAATGTAAGAGATGTGCTCTGGAAGTTAGTGGGTACAGTTTCCTGTGGGACTTGTTCATTCCTGAGATGTTGGGTTTTTTCCTAATCTTGGTTATGGACTGTTTGGTGTTGTATTGGGTGCACATAGACTATTATCGTCGAAGGGTATCATTTAGGTCACTTAGGGGTGATGCTTACATCCATCAAGAAGGATGGGATGATCGAGCAGGTTGTGTGGGACCATTTTTTCAGTAGTTGGGTAGGCTCGCGGCTCAAGTAGCTTGTCTTGTGCTCGATGATGAAAGAGGGGAACAATTTGTCTTCCCTCTAGTAGTGAACAGGTTTTAGGATGTATTTTATGAGGATTTCTCGGGGTTTCCACCCAAGAGGGATGTTGTGTTCACGATTGAGTTGCTACCGGGAGCAGAGCCAGTTTCTATTTTTCCATACTGAATGACACTGGCAGAACTCCAGAAGTTAAAGTTTCAGTTTGAAGAGTTATAGTGTAAGGGGTTCAAATTCCCTAGTAAGTCTCCTTGAGGATCTCTTATGATTTTTGCAAAGAAGGCTGATGAGTCCTTAAGGCTTTGTGTTGATTATCAGAAGGTAAATCATATGTTGAGGAAAAATTGGTATAATCTTCCTAGAATTGAGGACCTGTTTGACCAGTTGAGGGGTGCATCAGTGTTTTCTAAGATTGATCTGATATCGGTTTATCACCAGTTGAGGGTGAGGCCTTCTGGAAAACCACTGACAGCTTTCTGGAGTCGGTACAATTTGTTTGAGTTTGTGGTTATGTCTTTCAGCTTGACCAATGCACCAGTGGTGTTCATGGATTTTATGAACCATATATTTCACCCTTATCTGGATCAGTTTGTGGTTGTATTTTTTGAATACATATTTTTGTACTCTAAAACTCATGAGGATCATGACCAAAATCTTGACATTTTTCTGAGTACACTAATATATCACTGGATTTATGATAATATTTCAAAGTTTCAATTCTAGATTGAAGAGGTGCATTTTCTGGGTCACATCATCTCTGAGGTAGGTGTGTTGGTGGATCTAGAGAAATTATAGGCTGTTGTGTCTTGGAAGAAACACAAGAGTGTTTTAGAAGTTTGAAGTTTTCTAGGTTTGGTCGAATATTACCAGAGGTTCATCCAGGATTTCTCTCGCTTGGAAGCACCACTGTCAGGCTTTTATAAGAAGGTAATCAGGTTTTAGTGGTCTGAGTCTTGTGATAATTTCTTTCAAGAGTTTAAAAAGTGATTGATGACCTCACCTATGTTGACCTTACATGATCCAGGTAGGATGTATGTCCTATTTTGTGATGCGTCCGGTATCGGGCTTGGGGCTGTGTTGATGCAAGATGAGCTGGTGGTGGCTTATGGGTCGAGGAAATTAAGACCCCATGAACTGAATTATCCCACTCATGATCTTGATTTGGATACAGTAGTATATTCCTTAAAGTGCTGGAGGCACTACTTGTTGGGGGAACAGTTCACGGTGTATACCGATCACAAGAGTCTAAAGTATATCTTTTCACAGTGGGATTTGAAACTTCTGTAGTGGATATGGGTGAAGTAACTCCAGTATTTCGACTTTGATATGGTATATAAACTGGTAAAAGGGAACCATGTTTCTAATTCTTTGAGAAGGAAGGATCAAACCAAGTGGTTTAGGAATACAACACTGAGTAGAAGGTGATGACTTTGTTTGTGGAGATGCACCTGGAGGTGCGAGATGAAAATGGTTAGGTGACTCTTGATTTTTTTGGAAGTTGAGTCGACACTTTTGGGTCGAGTTAGGTAATGTCATCTCAACAACCCTAGATTTTTTTCCATGAAGGAAAGACTTGAATGTGGGGAGCCACCTTCTGGTTGGGCCGTAGGTGTAGACAGGGTTTTTTGTGTTCATGGTCACGTGGTTGTGCCGGTATGCATGTGGGAAGAGTTGATGCATAAGTTACATGAATCCAAATGGACAGTGCATCCTGGTTTTACCAAGATGTATTGTGATCTTCATAGATAGTTTTAGTAGCCAGGAATGAAAAAGGAAATTTTAGGCTTTGTGGCATGGTGCCTTACCTGTCAGCAGGTGAAGGCCGAGCATCAATGCCCAGGTGGCTTGTTACACCCATTTCTCATTCTAGAATGTAAGTGGGATGATGTGATGATGGATTTTATGATGGGTCTTTTGAGGATGCCCTGGAAGAATGATGATATCTGTGTGGTTGTGGATCAGATACTGAAAGTGTATAATTTCTTACCGATTCAGGAGACTTACACAGTTGAAAAGTTGGATGAGTTGTATGTTTGGGAAATAGTACAGTTGCATGGTGTTCTGTGGAATATAGTTTTGGATCATGATCCTTGTTTAACATCATGCTTCTTTAAAGGGTTGAAAAAGACACTAGGTACACAAGTGAATTTGAGTATGGATTTCTACCCACTGATGGACGAGCAGTCAGAGAATACAATCCAAGTGTTGGAAGACATGTTGAGGGCTTGTGTCTTGGATTTCGGTGGTTCATGGGAGAAGCACATATCACTTGTTGAATTTTCCTACAACAATAGTTTTTAGGATATGGTTTAGATGGAACCATTTGAGGCTCTCTATGGGAGGCTTTGTAGATCTCCACTGTGTTGGTTGGAGGCCGGTGAATCCGAGCTCTTGGGACCAAGTATCATGAAGGAGACTTCAGAGAAAGTTGAGTTGATTCAAAGACATATGGAAAAAGCTCAAAGTAGGTAGAAGTCATATGCAGATAGGAGATTTAGACCCCTTGAGTTCAAGGGGGTGATTTTGTGTTACTTTATGTGTCACTAAGGTTGGGTCACCAATGGATTCGAAATTAGGGAAAGTTGGCACCCAGGTATGTGGGTCCGTTTAGATTGTGGAGAGGATCGGGATGATGGAGTACCGATTGGCTCTTACAGATCATTATAGTGTGATGCATGATGTTTTTCATGTATCACAACTTCAATGGTATCAACCTAACCCAACTCACATGGTTGATGTTGAGGATATTGAGCTTGAGGCTGATGCCTCCTTTGAGGAGCATTCAGTTCATGTTATGGATTGTAGTGAGAAAGTATTTCCAGGAAAGGTTATGCCATTAGTGTGAGTAGTATGGCATAATGGGAAGGTTCAGGAAGAAACTTGGGAGTGGGGATCAGATATGTAGGTTCAGTGGCCCTTTCTCTTTTCTTTAGAAGTGCAATGAATCTTGGGAGTTCGGATCGAGGATGAGACATTATGAGGTGGGGCGGTTGTAAGATCTTGGATCTTGGAAAGGTATTATCTCTTTTAATTCTGAATTTAAATATCTTTTTTGGTTAATTAAGTATTTACCTAATTACTTAAAGATTCTCAGAGGTGTTATGAGGGTTCATGACATGAAAAATGGAGAAAAAGGGGGTTTTATGGGTTGGCTACATAGTCTGTACAAGGTTAGTGCTAATTGTACGAACATCCCAAGAAACTATGCAGGAGGTGGGACTTTGGAAAATGTCCTTCACATGGTTTTCTCATGGTTTTGCAAATCGTGTGGGTAAACCGTGCGGCCCAGAAGCATTTAAAAATATTACAATTTTGCCACTCTGGTATTTTAATACCCATCTCCAGATTTCCTCCCAATTCACCCCTCTTCACCCTAGGGATGAACCAAATCTTCCAAGAGCTCTAATAGATCAATCACACTCATTTATAAGGCATTTTTGGTGCTGTTGGTTGCAGATCGAAGCTCTAGGTAAGGATAATTCCATCCTTACTTCTCTTTTGAGTTTAGGGTTTATATATTTTTATCTTCTCTTTCCAAAGATCTAAAACACTACTCCTTGGGTGAGATCTAGGTTTAAGCTTCAAGGGTTTTTTGAAGTGGAATCTGGCTCGATTAAGAGTGTTTTCACCCACAGAATTGAGGTAGGTGGCCTACAAGTCATATCCCATGGTTTATTTGTAGATTTTTTCATGTCTGGTTTTGTTCTTGGGTGTCTCTTGGTATTTTTTGATCACCCTTGGCATGTTTAGGTAAAATGATTATTAAAATGGTAAATAGATACCCTCATGATCCCCATGGGATGCATTGAGGGTGATGAGACTAATCTAGGGCCACCCTTGAGGTGTGATGACTTTACCGAACCTAGGTATTTTTGAATAAAAAGTGATATTGTTGTGTAACTATGTAGAGCCCTTGATAAACATGTTTATGTGACTAATTTTGTTGGGATAGAATCTAGGTGATGCACCTGGACTTGATAATAACCTAAGAGATATTGGGTTAATATGTGTAAATGATTAAATACAATAATGGAATTGATTATGAGCATGGTAATGAATCCTAGTGAGTTAGGAATAATGAACAAAGACTCGTGAGATAGGCACAATGACTGAATTCTTAGTGAGATAAGTGTAATAAAAGCTAATTAGGCTAAATGGATAAATAATGTGAAACGTGTTAAATGTGTTAATTGGTTAAGGAATGGTGCTAAATCTCATGTTATTGTTATGGTTTATGTTTTCCTTGGGCAGTGGTTGTGATGTTGTGTGAATGGTTAATGGATAAATATATGTATAGCATGTGCACATATCTTGGTAGTGTGTGGTATTGACTGAGGTTCTATGCCCAAGGTTCAAGTTAGTCTGAGTCTCTAAACTCTTCCCCTAATGCACAAGTTAAGGAAGAGGACTGATGCTCTGTTTCCCTATCGGTTGCATCCACTCGGATTGAGGCTTCTAGTTGAGGATATGGTTGACATGAGGAAGTTGGTCCTAGTGAGATAGGACAACTATGTGTTTTTCATCATGTATGTGATTTTTTTACTTTAAACGCATGTAACTTTTTGTGTTTGATGAACCCATGATAAATGCATCAGAAATGGAAAGTGATGGAAAATGGGATGAAATGGTAAGATAAGAAAGTGGTAATAAATGTTAGTAATGGACCTAAACTAGTGAATACACTTTATCTTTTCTTGGTCAATTATTATTCATTCTTTTTCATGCAAAATTGTTTATACCAGATATTTTGTAGACACTATTGGTGGTGGCCTAGTGAGTTGAACTCACACCCTGCTCGGGCCGACATTGGGTACCTGAGAAGACTTCATGATTGCAGGTCCGGACAAGGGAAATGGATCTTTCTAGGTGGTTGGGTTGTCTTGGGTGTACGTAGAGGAGGATATAGACTTGGTTTTGGGACTATTTTGGGGATTTTGCAGTTTTTATTCATTTTGGGATTTGTTTATTTTTTCACATGTATCATGGCATGGCATATTTACTATTGGAAATGATTGTACCCAATTTGGGGAATGGTTGTTTACACATATTCTGGTATTATTGGTTATTATCTCGCTATTTTTTATCTTCTGTTGTGGATTAATCTGATAAAAGGGGGTATAGTCTCCCCAAATGACTACCTGGACCCCCGCTGCTAGTCATAAACCTTTGGCATATGGGAAGGCACGCTTAAGGTCATATAACCACCTGGCTCGGAGCACCAGCTTAGTGGCTTCCGGGTTTGGTACATTACAATGTATAAATAGAAATAGGTTCACTCGTTAAGTTAAGGACATGAAATTAAGACATTGAAAAAACTCATGTCCATGAAAATAGGTCCATGTATAATCATATAGACATGAAATCTAGTTCCATACATAAACTTATGGATATGAAAACAAGGTCCATTCATAGAATTTTGAAGATGAATTTAGGTTCACACATAACATTTTCACCACATGAGTTATCCATATTTACATAATACATTAGAGGGAGATATAATTCCCACCCATAACATAAATAAAATCATACATAAGTGTTCCATAAGAACAAAATTCATTGATCACATCATAAATCATGAAAAGAAATGGTTTTCATAAACATTTCGTCATAAAATATCTCATTGAAAAGTAATAGAATTCATAAAAATCATTCCATAATAAACATAAAAAATGATTGAAAGAATAATGATAGTATCCATAAATCATAACCATAATAAATCATAAGTAACAACAAATAATTTTATCTTATATGGAAATTTTTTTTAAATATCACTTGAAATAATTTTTGAGGAAAATATCCTTTATATTTTTGGAATAAATATTTATTTTAAAAGTCACACAATTATAAAGGATAAAATTTTCTTTGAAAACAACCTTATAAAATTGTAAATGATTCCTATAGACATTAAGGTGTCATGAAATCCCAAAAATCTTTTCATTTATTATAGGTAAAAAACATTCCTTATGTATATTTTTGTTGAAAAATTCATAGTGATCCTTGTTTAGAAAATGACAAACATATTATTTTAAAACAGTTTTTAAAAAAGTCACACATGAGTTAGAAATGAAATTAAAAATACATATCATAATATTAAAATAATTTTTGAAATTTTTTTCATAAAACATGTACACGAAAAATAAATAGTCCCTAGTAGATATTTAAACATAAATAATCTTAAATTATAATTAGATTGTGAAATAAACCCTTACTACTTTATATTCAGTCAAATCATATTCCCTATGAAAGAAATAAAATAATATGTACATGTAAATACTATATTCTTCAAGATTATAATCATAAAATACATTCATGGGTTGCATACACACCACACAAATTAAACAAGTGGTGTATAAGGCATGTGTCCCGTAGAAATAAATGTGACATAAAAACCCATTAGCACTTTGGTAAATTTGAAACCGTAATACCATGAAAGAGAGATCATAAAATGGATATATAAATACTAATAATTTTAAATATAATAATCATAAATTAAATTCATGGTAATCATATGCACCACATAGAAGAAAGTGGTGGTTAATATAGCATGTGTCTCACAAAGTAAAAAACGAGACATGAATCCCTTACCTTAAGTCTTGGATTCCTTCGTACACATTAAAAACTAATTTATAATAAATATAATTTTATAATAAATATAAAATAGAACCATATTTATATATATCATACCATATATTATTTACTTATGACATTATATTACTCATTTATTAACAATTCCATGTTAAAGTTATGTTTCAGGTAATACCTAATTTGTTCTTCGTAAATGTTTTAACTATATATTCTTGTTCTTATTACCTATATCATGATTTAATAATATCTACAAATATAAAAATTATATAACTATAATATATATTCAGTATATATGTATTTATTGTGATTAATAAAAGTTATAGGTAGAAAATAAAATACACCATTCATGAAGATGGTAGGTCGTACGTATACATGAACACCATTTTCATTTTCTTATAAGATTAAAAGTAAGAAAATTATATGATATATTATGATTATATAATTATTTTAATTTCATATATATCACATATTTTTATTTAAAATATATTTAATAAATTCTATGTAAAGCGTGAATAAATCACATCACTTAGTGAGGTGGTAGTCCACCGTACACACGAACATTGTCATCTTATACTTACAAAATTGAAATCATGAAGGTATGTGTGATATGAAAATTAAATAATAATAATAACATAATAATAATAATTTAAATATAATATATTAAATATAAATTCATTATTATTACCAATCATTAAAGGTGATAATGGAAGAACAAATTTCTTTGGTTTGCGAGGTGGTAGTCAGCTATACACACAAACGATGATTACATATCCCATTTGATGGAAGTATGTGATATTGTAGGTCATAACCTTAAAATAATAATATATAAGTATATTTAAGATACTGATATTATTATATAAACATGATATAAAAATAATTTAAGGGGTTTAAGGAAGAAATAAAACAAAAACGTTCATTGATGAATGCTACCTTTTCTTCGGGTATCTCCTTTTGGTTTTCATCAGAGGACTTACTTGGATATATTTTATCAAAAATAAAGGATTCTAGGAATAAGGGAGTGAAGTTCGGATGATATTTTTGTAGGTTTTTTCCAAAAAAAAAATAAGTTTTGATGCGTGAAGAAAAGAGAAGAAGCGGTTCCCTTTTATAATTGAGGGGAGGGGAACTTTTGGAATTTCTCAAAATATTAATTTATAATAAATTAAATATCTATAAAAATACATAAAAATGCAATGGATTAGAATATAAGATAATATAATATTTTAATATCATAAAATAATATATTTTATACAGCTTTGGGTGCTATTTTAAACCTTATCATTTCGATTAACCCTTAGTTAACCTATTTAAATTTTAACTACAACAACAATTTTTTCAATATTAAATGGATGTAATTTTTACTTATAAAGGGTAAATTTGACCATAAAGGAAATGTTTTGATATTTTAGACCATATATAATCCCATTGTATATATTTAATATTTTTATGATTTTTCAATAATTTAATAAAATGTTATTTTCATAAAATATCATTAGTGTCAATTTTGACACTATTCATTACTTTGACTTTAAGAAAATAAATAAAACAAGATATAGTTGAAAAATATATTTAAATTAACCCATAATATATCATAATAATCTATAAAACTCGTTTATAACCTAAATTAATTCATAATATATTTCATTTTATATATTTAATATCATTTATTTGATTGTTTCATTAATAGAATAATTACTACATCATTGATGTGTAATTATTTAAGGTACTTATTTCTTCACAAAAAATAAAAAATAAATTACCATGATTAATATAAATATTATATATTTAAAAATAATATTTATGCTCAATGATATCTTTTGGATTATCACATATTAAAAAATTTATACTTATTAAAAATATTAGCGTGATGAGTTTGACTTTTCTTAAAATTAAATACTATAATGGGATTAAAGTCATCCAAGTTGATCTAGGAGTTCATAAATAAGGAAAATGGATGATTTTGATTTAAAATAACTCATATAATAAAATTAGGACATGTTTTGGGACAATTTTATAATCTTTATAATATTAATTTACCCTTAATTAGCTGATTTACCCTTAATCGTGGTAATAAAATTATTAAGATTACTATTCATATTGTACAAAAATAATAGGGAACTATTTAAAATTTTTTAACCTTATGATTAAAAATATTTAATACATTTTTTAAAATTAAAAACACAAAATTGGTTAAAATAAATTTAAAATTAATCCCGTAGATGGGGTGAGAAATATGGTTTTTAAAGTGAAAATGTTCAAAAGTTATAAATGTTTCTATATGAAACTTTAATATAAAAAAGATTAAAATGACCTAAACTAGATTAATAAATCTATATTTTATCTAATTTTACTTTAAAACCAATTTATAATATAATTTAATAATATAAATTATTTAGATGAAATGTCATTTTTCAATTAAAATGCAATATATTTCACTATTCATAAAAAATGAAACTTATTAGAAAAATAATAATAATTAAACTAAAATAAAATTTAATGTTAAAATTTAAAAAATGAAGTTTATTTTTCAAAATAAAATTTATTAAAGTGTAAAAATTCATTTTTAAAGAAAGTGCGCCATGAAATGGCGATAAAATTGTCTTTTAGAAGAAGATTTTTTAAGCATAAAACTGGATTTTTTTATATTATGTATAGAAAACACATAAGATGAATTTTAATTATAAGATTGAATAAATAATATATATATTAATATAATACTAAAATAGATATTTTTTTATTTTATTATTATAAAACACAATTGTGTGCATTCAAATAGTTTTTGAGAAAAAGATTTCCTTTTATTTTCAAAAGGGTTTTATTTTCCTTTTTAATTAATTAGTCACCAAATAATTTCTTATATATGTATGTGTAAACCATATTTTCATAATTCAGTTAATCCTATTCATACCCACCATTCTAATGGCTATAATATAACTATCTTTTTATATAATTATAATAATAAAATGTTATTTCATAGACACTCAGTGTTGTGTGTAACACCAGATAAGATGATGTTGCATGTAGAGAAAGATTAACTTTGTATAGGATTAAATGAAATAAATCAATGAAATTTTATAAAAATCTTGGGGTGTTACAATATATACATTTATATAGTATTTATATATTCACACATATTTTTATAAACTATAAAAAATGGTTAGATATATTTTTAAATAAAATGAATAATAATTAATTTCATATGAATCATATAATTAATTTTAATTTTTTTAAATATGTGTATATATTGAGATTCAAATTTTATACATGACATACATATTCATTTGTCTATACATTTACATATACATTTACACATATTTACATGTAATTGTGTATTTAGATATAATTTTTTATAATGTATTTATAAATATTTACTGTAAATACATTTATATAGTAGATTTAATGATAATGATATATCTATAAAAATACATTTATATATGATGTACTTATACAATATTGATATACACACACATATACACATATTTAAAAACACACACAGACATTTCTATTTCTCATAGAAACATAAAAATATTTACACACACACACACATATATATATGTATGTATTTATATATATATATTGGAATATGGATATAAATATATATTGGAATATGCATATATATATATATATATATATTTGTTTACACACACACATGCTTGTATATAAACATTACTTATAATGGTATATATATATACATATTAATGCATTTTTGTAAGATAGATAAAATGGATACTCTTTTACTTCAAATAAAATTAATAATAAATTTTTTCTTATATTTTATTTATATTTACAAAAATACATATTTATTTAAATATGTTTAAATATTTATTTATACAATTGATTTATCACAAGTAAATATATATATATATATAATTATAAATAAAACTACATTATGATTTTTTTTTTCAAAACCATAATATCTATATGAATGTAAGACCTGGGAATAAACCCAATCCCCATTAAAAAAATATAAAAAGACTCTCTTAAACGAATCTTAAATACTATCAAATATTAAAAAATAGGGCATCCCAACTAAAAACTCAGTTTTTGAGACCTTATGAGCCTTTTTAACATTGAAAATACAGTGATTGGGGTTACCCAGGTAAACACGACATATATATCTTCATAGGATTCAATTTGATATGTGGTAGAACCCAGATGGACACTTAGATCAAAATTTATGACCATTTGAAGTTCAAGCCATGTTTTTAACTTATCTTAGACCATTAATTAATTCATTTAATTTTTATGTCATTCAATTTTTATTAAATAACTATTACTTGATAATAATTATCAAATTATTAATTAGTATTATTTTTTAATTATTTTATAATCCATATTCACTAAATATGTTATATATTATGTGTAAATGTGTATTTTTCTTTATGTAAATTATATTTCTATCAATATAATAATAATTATATATTAATATATTTTTTAATGAAATATTTTTTATGATATATACCATTTATTAGTGTTATAAAAAAAGAACTAATAAAGTGGGGGCTTTATCAACACTAGTAAAAAAGTGCTGAGAAAGGCCCCTATTTATCAAGGCTATTCTCTAGCAGTAATAAAGGCCCCCCATTATGAGTGATTTTTTCTAGCATTAATAAATCCCCCCATTTATCAGTAATTTTTTATTAGCACTAATAAATGGAATCTCTTTATTAGTGATTTTTTATTAGCGCTAATAAATTCCCCCCTTTATCAACCCTTTTTAGCATTGATAAAGATTCTCTTTATCAGCAATGATAAAGGCCCCCATTATGAGCGCTATTGCTAGTACTGATAAAGGGGGAATTTATCAGTGATTTTTTCTACCACCGATAAGGACTAGTGCTGTTAATGGTAGAATATACTATTGTGTTTTTATCATCACTAATAAAAGTGAATATAAAGATTACACTTTTATCAGTGCTAAAAAAAGTTCTGATAAATGGGATAATTTTATCAGTTCTAGAGAACAACGATGATAGAGGTTACCTTTTTATCAACATTGATAAAATTTAACTTTATCATCACTTTTTGTGAGTAATGATAAAATTCCCCCCCCTAATCAATTCTTTTTGTCTATTGTTGATAAAGTTAGGTGCCGAATATAGAGCAATATGTGGTAGTGACTGAATGGATTAGAGGGAGAAAATGATTGGTTGTGTCAACATAAAAATAAATGAATGTTTGTGAATAATTGATCCAAAAAATTGAATTTTGAATCATTAGCTTAATCACAAACTATATTGGACTTTTTATTAGTTTAATCCACACCCTTTATATTATTTTATTCATTACCCATGATTTAAATTTTTAATAGAGAATTATAATTAATCCTTGTTGGTCGGAGTGGACACTCAAGATGGGGGTTAATTGAGTTCCAATTAAAATTTCTGTTTTAAAACTTTTTCTTAAAAACCCCCAAATAAAATATTGAATTAAACTGTAGTGAATTTATATCAAAGTAAAGGTTCTGTCAGGTTCTCAAGGGATTGATTATTTCCCAGTTAATCAAAACAGAAAGGTTGATTAACTTTTAAAACCAACTTACTGATTTACAACTAATATAAACACTTGCGAATTTAATTATCAAAGTGACTTTAAAACAGTCTTGGTTTTAAAGTAATTAGCAACGGAATAAAAATAACTTAGAAAATAAATAAGCACAAAAAATTTAACCAAGAGGTTCAGTCTCAAGCTGAGATTTAGTCCTCTCAAAACTTTATATAAAAGTGATCCACACCCTGGATCGGGGATAAACAACAGTATACAACTGTCCAGGTCACACGACCTGTACCACTGTTATCCGTGGGAAACAAACACAACAGAAACTAGCTGTCCAGGTCACACGACCTCTACCACTATCCCAGTGGGAAATAAAAGATGTAAGAGTATTGAGTGAGGATTTACAAATCCTCCGGTTAGAGTACAGGAGACAATGTGTGTGTAAAATACAGCATATAACACACACTGCCCAATATGTAAAAAGATAAATCACAGAGAAAATATTTAGAGTTTAGAAATGGATCTAGTGATTTTCGTGCAGTTCTGGACTCCTTTGATTGATCAGAATTCGCTCTGAGTCCTCTTCTGGTTTTTGTCTGGAGAACAGAGTATCGTCTGTTTCCTTGACTTCCAGGTGTAGAGACAGGGAGATAGTAGTCGATGAAGTTCTTATGTTTTGTTCTCGTTCTCAGCTCTTCACTCGTATGCAGTAATGAGTTCTTCGTGTGAGTTCTGTATTCTCTTTGCATTCACGGTCGGTTATTATTTTTTCACACTTTGTGGTATGTATATCTCTCTATGTATTCGTCTATGTGTATCTCTATCCAATTTTGCAGTAGAACATCCTTCCTTTATACCGAAAAAAGATGATTTACTTTTTGTAGGTACGAGGTACGGTTTCCTGACATCCAAAATCACACATTAAATAAATTTCAGTGTATTAAAATATATCTGATATGACCGTTGGTTAGATTAAACAACGATAAAGAAATTAAAGTAGTGTCGGGTTCTGTCTCTGGAACGGTAGCTCTTGATATCGGTGGACTTGTGTTACAATAGGTGTATGTATCGGTAGAATTTATTTGTAGCGGTAGACTTTGTATCGGTAGCTGTAACAGTAGACTTGATCACATCGGTAGCGGTGGACTTGTAACGGTAGCTGTGGCTCTGCCTTGTATCGGTAGCGGTAACTCTCTATCAGTAGAATTTGTATAACGGTGGACTTCAGCATATCGGTAGCTGTCAAATTTCCTGTAGCGGTAACTGTTGACTTCATTATATCGGTAGCTCTAGCAGTAGATTTTGATGCAGCGATGGACTTTGGGTATCAGTATCTGTCTTATAGCGGTAGCTTCAACATATCAGTAGACTTAACTATATCGGTCGTTGTGAGGTGTAACTGTTGCTAGCTTGTAACGGTAGCTAGTTTGTAACGGTAGCTGAAAACTGTTTGAGCATTCACTTGGCAGAATGAGTTAAGTCATAGTAAACATATATCTGATAATTCAAAAGACTTAATTTAAGCACAATGAAAGTAACAACATATATTAAAGTATATTTGGAATGTATTAAGAATAATCAAGATATAAAGAAAGTAGGGTTGAGATTATCAAAACACAATAAAGCCACTTAATTCCAGAGGGTTCAACAATCCTAATGGAATATAATTAAATAAAATATTTTTAAGAAATATTCAGTGATTATAAATGTGGATAGTATATTTGGAATAATAAATAAATTTATGGATTATCTTTTTATAGAGGATTATTAAAAAAAAATGTTCAAATTCTCTTGATTATTCGTGAAAAACTATATTAATATCTAGATAAAGGAGTTGTTGTTTATGTTTCTAAATCATTTAAAATAAAGTTAAATATTAATAATAATATCTATTTAGGGAATTTATTATCATGCGATGAATAATAATGGATATAAAAATGGTGAAATAGCTAATAGCAAGTTAATTCTTTGAATTTCAACATCTTTTGTTCCTCAACAAAGATGAATGTGAACTAAAGTTTTGGTGTTGAGAGTTACCACCAATCATGATTCTTTTATTATATATCCACATTCATTATGATAGGGCTTATTCATCATTATATATAACAACCATGGGGGATAGAAGGTGGCGTGGGAAAGGAATGGTTTGATGATGGCGACGAAGGTCAACATGGTATTGGTGATAACAAAACTTTCCCTGGTGGTTTAATGATGGTGTTTAGGTCACAGATAAAGATTTACTAGTCTTTTTGAGGATAGGGGTTTTGATGATGATGTATGACAGTAGAAACAATAGTGAGCACTATGGACAATAAAGATTGTTTGAGTTTTTTTAAGTGGGATTTATGATTTTAAAAAATCTAAAAAAGGATATGGTTTGAGGTATTTTTAAAACTCAATCTGGGGAGGTGTGAACCCCATTCATGCTTCTCCATTTTCCAAAGAAGCATGAATGAGGTTCACTCTTCCCAACCGCGACCAAAGAGACGTGAACCCCACTCACACCTCTTTATATATATATATATATGTGTGTATTATTAATAATTTATTATTAATATTAATTTGTATGAATGTTATTTATAAATATTTGTTAATTTTTTGTTGAGATAAAATATTAAAAATTTCTTAATAAGTAATATATTTATTAATAATGAATTGTATTATTTATTATTAATTAATATTATATTATTATGTTATTAATTAATTAATAATATAAAAACTAATACTTATAATATTATAATTATAAATATTTGTTAAATTGTTTTATCGATATAATTATTAGTAATATATTAATATGTAAAATATTTATTCACTATCAATTTTAGTAATTATTATTTACTAATAATATATTATTATGTTATTAATAGAATTAATAACATTTCAGCTAATAATTATTGTATAATATAGTAAATAAAATTATTTCTATTTAGAAAAATATTTACTAGTTAATAATTATAATATTACAATAAGATTTTAGTTATAAATTTTTGGTAAAATTTTTGTTGATATAATTATTAGTAATTTTTAATATGTAAAATACTAATTAATTATCAATATTATTATTTATTTTTAATTAATAATATATTAATATGTTATTAATATAATTAATAGCATTATAGCTAATATTTATTGTATAATAATGAAAAACATATTTTTTATTTAGAATAATATTGACTAGTAGATAATTATATTATTATTAATATATTATGTTGTATTATTAATTATTTACTTATATAATAAGTAAGATAATATTTTATATTAATATTAATAATATTAATAAAATTGAAAATAATAATATTATTAATATTTAATAATTAATTTAGGATGATTATTTATTATACATAATATGAATAATAATTCTAAGTATTAATATAAATAAAAATAGTAATTATTATTATTACAAATGTAGTTTTTAATTTTAATGTTTCTTAATCATTCAATGTTTTCTATTTATTTCTAATTATAACAATTTATTGATTTATGCAACAAAATATAATATATTTGTATGTTTTTAAATAAGGTATAAGTAATGATTTTAAAAATATATAACATGTATTAGTCTAATGTACATCAGTGTCCTGAATTCTCTTCCATGGCACAACTAGGTGTATATATAATATGTCCATTTGTGTCTTTTTATGTCTAAGCTATGACGTAAACATATCCTATGTATCATCCATGACACATAAACCCACATCATTATGTGTGACATGAATCAGATCTATAATCTCACTACTTGTACCCTATCCTACCTCCAAGGATAGTGGTTGTTGGATGAAATATCCCCAACATATGAAAAAGATGGCTGCTATGCAGTAGATATATATGGATCAGAGGCTAATAAAAAATGCATTACATACCAGTCAACATCTATCTCTACAACAAAATCTGACATTCTAACAGACTATGTCTATGCTTGTGCCTCTAGTTGTTGCTATGGCTCATATGCTATAGGATCTGAAGGAGAATCTATTTGATCATGATGAACACCCTCATCCTGTACCACATCTGCATCCATAACCGGGTAATCACCCTTGGAAGATCTATATCAGGCTCTACACCCTCAGAATCACCTGTAACATCAAAGAAAATCCCATGATAAATATCATCCATTGGATGAATTATCTCTATCACAACACTATGAAAATAAGAATAATAAAATGAGCCTCCCTCAATCGGATCCGAGATGTGAAGGATATAGTTGATATGTGCATCCTATAAAAACAAATTATGAACTTAAGTAATGTTAATAAAAAACCATTCAAAATGGAAGAAATAATTATTACCAAGTCATAATATCCCTATCCGTGTCGCATTAGAAATATCACTAGGGACATGTGGTACGAGAGCATACAATCTAGTTGATCTGATAAATGTATACGTACTGTTCTGACCCCTCGTAGTTGGGGGTCAGGTCATCTATCCCACATGTCAATATATCCAACATTATATCTCCCCTAGTCAAAGTCTTTATTACCTGAAATCTTCAGGTAATGGAGTGAAGGTTACTAACTGGGTAGTGTATTAATGGGCATATATAAGCTGAACTACCTAATAACTTAATCAGTATGATTCCACTTAACAATATAAAAATAAATCATAGGAACAATGCATGAGACAGAATCAAGCATCATAATACTATTTGGTGAGAGAATCTGGATGATAGCCTCAATATATAGAATCTATGAAATCAAAAAAATAAAAATAAAAATAAAATCAATAATCAATTAATAAATTAAGACATGTATTGTACAAAATAATAATCTAACTATATAATTAATAACCATGTACCTCTTATAGTCGAAGTCTATCCAGAAAAAGTCTATAATCGTGGATATCGTGTCTAGCTATATTTGAATATCAATGTGCATTACTCCACCAGTAGATAATATTTTTATATTAGATTCAAAATAGAAAGTTATACATTATTAATAACCATGTACGTCATATAGTCAAAGACTATCCATAAAAAGTCTATAATCATGGATATCATGTCTGATTGTATTTTAATATCAATGTGCATTACTCCACTAGTAGATAATATTTTTATATTATATTCAAAATAGAAATTTATAAATTTTATTTTTAAATTTGAAGGAATAACATACCATCATCCACATGGATACTGTACTAAAATATCAGTAGGCAATAGTGTACATGCATGTGAACTTAAGTGGAGGATATGCTCCCATGTGCACATTTTTATCAAAATAATACATCCCATTATATACATCTTATCGATGTGACATGAACAAAATAATTCTTAGTATGTATATGCAAGATAGGTAGACCCCCTATTATACCATTATGTCTGGTTAAAGTCCTCCAATAACGATAAACATATCAATTACAAAAATGTATTCGGATGTGTTAGAGTTAGTGTCTTAGGACCAAATGATTTTACATTGATTAAATGTATTTTCTATGAATTTAATATTAATTATACATCTTATTACATATTGTTAATTTTTCTTCATGGATTTAATTTAATTTATCCCTAGAGTATTTTTCACATTGATATGGTCATAACAATTCCCAGTTATAATGAGAACCTTGAAGTGATATAAATATATTATTAATACATTTCTATGGTTAGATAACATACTTTTATGGGACACATATTATTTAGATCATTAGGTGTGAGTACTTGTAAGTAGATGAGGCTTCTTCTGATGAAGTTCAAATTTGGTAATCTTCAAGACGAGAGATTATGAGAACTTACCCACAAGTAGGAATTCCACACGTTTTGGTGTCATCAGATATTCCTATCTATGAGCATGTCTAATGGTTCTTAGACTTTAAGATTATCATTAATACATGTCTTGAATCACACACTTATATTTACTAACAAAAACCATCATGCCATATTTTGGTGGGAAGTAGGGTATGTTGGGTGCGCCACAATTGACATTTCATTAATAGATATGTCAAGGAAGTATTTGTCACTTCCATATTTTTGGAAGTTGATATCCATACCCTCTGATTGAAATATAACCATCGCCTAAATTCCATGGACATGTGGCAATGATGAGTTTATTTCAAATATTCAATGAAATACGTATCAAACACATATGTTGATTAAACCGTCGTGCAACCTGCATGATGAGATATTGTGTCAAATGGATTATATTACACAGTGAGCATTCTTATGTGGTTGTTAGCGGTGTGACATTAAGTTCTTTCTCTTGGGTTCAATAACCCATTTCTAGATAGTAATTTTTGACTTTAAGAATTCTCTCCTATTGCCAATGAGAAAGAATACTAGAGGTTCACACACTAAGTGTTTCCATTGATCACAATTAAGTTCTACTTAAATTTAATTAATAGAATAAATGTTATTCTCAAGACCAAGTTATAATTTTATTCAAGTTATATTTATCACAAAAATTAAATAAATATTTATTCACTGCCATGTGAAAAAAATATTTTTTATTTTATTTATTATTTAATAAATATTTATTCACCTGTATGAAAATGAAATATTTATTTATGAATAAAATATTTATCCAGGTATTAAATAAATACTGAGGAGTTCGAACGGACCAAGACTGCTTCTGGTGATAAAATTATTATTTAAAAGTCATTAAATATTATTTATCAATTTTCCCAAGCTGGAACACTACAAAATAATAATAATATTATTATGTGGCATACGGTTTATTAATGGTTTTAAATTTTATTTAATTTCAACCATGGAATTGAATAATATTTTAACCTAAATGATAACTCTATAAATAGACAGTTATGTCTATTGTGTATATAATCCAAAATTGAGAATAGGGAATTTTTTTCCACAATGAATTATATCTCGACTACCCCTTCTCTTTCCCTATCAATAATGTGAAATGCAAGAGATATTTCTTGAATAACAAAGAATGAGCGATCAAAGATGAACAACACAAGACATTTGATTCACTGTGCTCGCACCTGAAAATTGAGTGGTGTTTCTTGGAGATCATTAGAGCACGTGTGTATAATCACTAGATGGATTCTATAATTGGATCAACACAATGCAATGAAATAAATCCGAAAGGGTATTCTTGGATGATCAACATTCATTAATGAATAAAGATCATAATACTTGGTATTTATTAATTTAGATATTAAATAGATTAATTATAAATTTTACATAAAAGATCTTTGATATTTGTTTAGGGAAACAATTGTTAAAATAAATTTTAAAATATCACCCACTACTTTATGTTTCCATTGAACTCGGAACCAACAAATGGTATCTGAGCGATCACATTTAAATTTATAATTAATCATTTAATTTTTTATCTATGAAAAATTGTGGTTATAATATCATTTTGTATTATTCATTAATTAATCAGATTAGAATTAACATGATTCAAAATATTAATAATATTTTTCAAGTATTTTTATTTTCTTAAAATTTTAAGATCTTATGAAGACCAAATAGAGATTCCATTAGAGAAAATGCCACTTTTTGCCCAGTATGACAAGGCTACATGGCATATACTCAGAATTACACACTATGTACCCAAGTGTGTTGTATCTAGATGTGCTGAGTGATACATGGTGTGCCATGCGGTAACTACACATGGTGTACACTGCGCGTTGACCAGCTAACCTAGCACATGATTGTTAGATTAGATAGAGTGTATCGATACGCATATTGTGTAGTCTACACGGGCTAGTGACTTAAATCACACAATATGTGTGGTCCTTATACACAGTAAAAAATACATGATAATGACAACCTAAAGAATTTATGATATAAATGATGTGTATATAGTGTACAAAACATATAGTTCATCAATTCCCAAATTTGAAGAACATGATGAGAGACTCAGTGAGAAAACAGACAAAAGAATAAAAGAGATACACGACATGTAGCTGACCTATAAACATCGTATCGTCTATTGAGACACACACTTAAGACCCATCCATGCATCTCAAACACATGTAAAGAAGAACACAAAACATATAGCTAGTCTGTACACATCATATAGTTTGGTCAATATAAAAGTAGAAGATCTAGGTGTGTACCTTGGATACATGAAAATCAAGATACATGATGTGTAGCTAGATGTACATGCCATGTATTCTCCCATTAATTTTCATAATTAAAAATTAAATTTAATTGGAAAATTTAATAATTAAAACTTTATTTTATTGATTAGTACTCCATTGCGCGTTTTATAATATAATAATGGATTTAAATATTTTTAAATGATTAATTGATTTATTGTTATATATATGTCATTATTGGTTCTTCCATTTATTTTATATGAATTCCATAAGTGATAGGTATCTAAAATTTTGTTTGGATGATCATTAAGATTAAATGGAATTAATTAATTAGTTAATTCCTTAATACAAGCATGTTCATTTTGATAATAAAGAAAGAATAAAGAAAGAATAAATAATTGAATGCTATCTGGATACTTTTTGCATATTCGTTTCAAGTATGACTATTCATAATCTTAACAAAGACCAATGTATGTGTTTCATGTTTAAATTTAATTTATTGAATGGGTTTTTAGTTATTTAATATTAAATTAAATGATTTTTTGATTTATCCCTCCCTACATTATTATGTAGGGATTTTGTGTCGAAGGATATTTATTTAATACGCCTTTAACTAATCCTTTGGTTCTCCCACCTGCATGTGAGTCAAAAATACATATAGTTAATGGAGTATCCCAAGGTGCATGGAGTTGGTTCAAGACAGTTCCATTATGATGCCAAATCTTGTGATACATAAGTGGATTGGTGGAATGCTGTTACTCATTCCAAGACTGACAATAAGAGTTATTTTCGCAAGGTCAAAGGTTGATTTATTGTTTTCCCATTAAATCTACAATTGGATAAATCTCATGAAAGGGTCATTTTATTATTTATTTATTTGTGTTCATGAAATTATTTATTTTTTGAATGTAAGGTTGTGATCATATAAATTAATTAATTAATGTGTAAAGATGAAAATTAAATAAATTAATTATTAAAAAATATTTTATTCAACATGGTTAATTAAATTAGTAATATCCACATAATATTAACAAGACATGTGGAGGATAAAAAAAGATAAAATTTCAGAATAATAAATTAAAAATCACAACAATAAATATTAAACTAGCCTTGGACTTATATTACTTTATTGGGAATTAAACTCAATAAAAATAAGTGTTTGATTAATCCTTTCTAAGACACTTACTTTTATTAGGGGAGTTTTTATGAAGGTTTTGGGTTGACCTAACCATTTTAAATCAAGAGAAGTATCCCTTTATAGAATTGGTGTAATTTGGAGGCATGTTTTGTGGAAATACAAGTCATGATTTTAGGATATCCACTCAATGGATCAAGGACCTGGAAGATCATAGTTGGGAAATAACCACCATCCTAAATACCTTAAAGTAGATTAAACAACCCTTATTGGGGTTTTGGAAAGGGGAATATAGATCCTTACCACTGGAATGTCATAAAAACTATAAATTCTAAGTTAAATTGTGAGGGATATTATAACTTGATAAAATTGTGAGAGATTTAATAAAATCAATTAATTTATTTTATCTCACCCAATTTGTAATCAAGGAAATTACTAACAATATTATATTTTTTATTATTGAATAAAGTGAAATTTTCATCCTCAAAATTATACCTATGATGAATATTGGATAAAGATAACCTCCTAACTTGAAGTAATTTATAATAATGGTATACATGCCTTTAGGTTGTGTTATTCCATGAACAAAAATATTACTTGTTAGAATCATCATTTCCTGATATGCCAACTAAGGAGGCGAGTGATGAAGAGTTCCTAGTCTATGAGAAATATATAAACAAAATGGTTGACATTAAATAACTAATGATTTAATTTATTTCTAATAAACTCATTAAGTCTCATGAAAACATGGATGTGTATAGCATGCTTGTGATCCTCCATAGCCTTTACTAGGAGAGAGCTAGATAGGAATGGTTTGAGATTTACAAGGTGCTATTTTAGAGAAATTTTAGATAGGGTGCCCCATCTAGGCCTCCTGTAGTCAATATCATTGGTTTCACAAAGTCCTTAGAGGTTATAGGGTTTAAAATCCATAAGAAACTGGGAACTAATCTCATTTTGGTATCACTTGCTCAAATCTTCTCCATATTTTTTGTTAATTTTAATATGAATAACATTGAGAAGTCTCTTATAGATCTTCTTATTATTCTTCTCCAAGTAAATAAGGATAGAAATCATGAAAAACATTCCATCCTTATGGTAAAAAAAAACATAATGGTAAATATATGATATTTAAGATAAAAGCTTCTTCATGCCATTCCAAGAAGAGGAAGATCAAGGAAAAAGTAAGGGAACAAGATGATGTCTGTTTTGCAAGTGGAAAAAGGGAACATGAAGAAAACATGTACCTAGATAAAGTAGTAAGTGGAATATTTAGGTATGTTTTTATTGGATAAATTTTTTCTATTTCTATAAATTGGGTATCAGAAAAAGATTTTGGTTCTCACATATGTAATAAAATACATGAACCAAATAGAATTAGAATGATTAACTGACATGTGGTAGATCTATGGGAATCCAACAGAACTAAACTTTCTACTATACCTATTAGGGTGTAACAAAACAATATTTTATAGCATGTATCTATTAAATTTAGTCACTTTTATAGCTTACATTTCACACAACACCAAGTTTAAACAAACAATGACATATAATTAAATGTCATTATTTTAACATGACCATTATAACCTAGCTGTTACATTAGAGGGAATGAATAATGTTAACAAAATTATGAAATTTATATATTATATATTTAATAAAATGTTTTTACATTAATACAAATGATTTTATAGGAATAATATAATAATTAATCCAATTTTACGCATTAAAAGACTATATTTTTCTAAAGACTGTTTTACCGCCTTTTAATGGAGAACCTATTTTAAATAAAAATTTTAAAAATTTTATATATTTTATTTGAAAAAATAAACTTCTTATTTTCAATAGGAATATAAATATTTACTTTGGTTTAATTTTGGGTATTTTTCTGATAAGTTTGATGTTTTAATGAATAGTGAAAAATACAAATTTTTAATTGAAAAAAACATTTTCATCGAAATAATTTATAGTGTTAAATTATATTTTTGATTGGTTTTAAAGTATTAATAGAATATTTTTTTATCATTTAATACAATTAGTTCATTTGAATCAATTTTACATTGAATTTAGATATAAAAACGTTTCAATATTTTTCATATTTAAACTTTTATAACCTGTTTTCTCACCCCATCAACGCGATTAATTTTAAATCAATTACTGAAACTTATGTGTTTTGAATTTTAAAAAATTGACTTCATTTTATTAAAAAGTGATTCCAAATTATTTAAATAGGTTTTTTGCTCCGATGCTTTCACCGGGGTGCGCGCATCCGTCTGTGGGGAGGACGTGCTGCTTGTTGCCCCGCATTCCCGCATTCCAAAGGCGGGTGACATCCGTTCCTTGTTCAGGGACGTCTGCTCCTTGATTGAAACCGGGATGATGGGATGTTGGTTTTCCTTCTGTGGATTCCTCTTTGGAGCTCGTTACCTAGTCCAGGTCTCCCTCATAGATTTAAGACGGGTTCGTGATGCCCATTCCCGGTGCCATATCTACATGGACACCAGTTAATTACGCTACTTCTGTAGAGACGCTCCAAGGGGTCTTATCGGGGCAGCAACCTTCGGTGAGGAGAATGGTCATGATGGGGTGTCGTTAGAATGTCTTTCTTCAGTCTCTCATCACAGGGCTTCTCGAGGGCGCGGAAGCCCGAGGCATTCCACATCAAACATGGGGAATGTGTACCATCTGAGGTATTCCTCATCTTCCCATGTTTAACACGGGGTATGTTGCGAGTTTAACGTCTTGCGGAGACAGATCAGGTTGAAGGACCCCTAGGGGGAACACCGATGTTGGGGCCAGCACATGGGCGGCTTCCCAGATGTCATGGAGTGGGATGGGTTGGCATGATCTCACCGGGATGTGGTGGCCCGGGTAAGGATCAGGATGGATGGCGGAGTGACAGACTTGAACCTCATGGAGGCTTCCTACATATCCCTGTGGAAAGGAATCAAAGTCCGCGTAGTTCGGTGGTACGGTGTGACACCTGGAGAGGCGACCCGTGAGAATGAACGCATGGATTAGAGCCTGGAGGAAGTAAGATCTCCGGGCTAGGGCATGAGCTTTCCAAGGCACGTGGGATTAGGGGAGAGGTCAGGATGAGACGTGGGTGTGAGACTGGGGCTTACGCTATGAGATGGCCCATGAGGGGGAATACAGTTTAATGTCATGCGGGATGAGATACAGTTTAACGTCATGCGGGATGAGATACAGTTTAACGTCATGCGGGATGGAATACAGTTTAACGTCATACGGGACAAGGGATTTGGGGCTTACGCTCTGAGGCGGCCCATGGTAGGTATGGGGCTTACTCTCTGAGATGGACCATGGTGGTCAGGGAACCGAAGTGGAGAGGTCGGGACGACCGGGTGGTGGGCTTGAACCTTGTGGAGGCTTCCTATGTACCATGCGTTAGCACGGATCAAAGTCCACGTAGTTCGCTGGGATGGGGCTTACGCTCTGAGGTGGCCCATGAAGGTGTCATGGTCGATGCGTGCTCTAAGCCCACATGAGTCATGCTCGGTGTGAGAAACAAGAGGCAGCAGGGACCAGACGATCACGTCGCAAAGGGTGCATCCGTGAGAAGCAGAATGGGGTTACGCGTTGAGCGGCCCAAAGAGGAAATAGGGGATTATGCGTGGTTAGAGGACCTTAGTGCTGGGGATTACTCCAGGGTGGAGGCCTGTGGTGTGACAAAGCACAGTGGGAAAGGGACTCTACTGGCCTTGGTAGGGGGAAGTACGGAGATGCATGGGTGCAGTCATCCATTGAGAGGCTAGGGGCTTACGCTCTGAGGCGGCCCTTCCCCCGCGAAAAAACGCCACTCCGACAAGTAGGATCTCATTCCATGCAAGGAAGAGTCCATTCTCGTGGAGAAGAGTGGGCGTAGAGAATGCCCGAGCTGGGGGTACCCTGCGTGCGAAGCACGGGGTCGGACCACAGTTTAACGTCATGTGTTAAGGATGAGGTGCTTAGCAGTTTAACATCCTGCAGCTTGGACGAGGTGGGTTCGCTCCACACCCCTAGGGCTTACATGACCAACGCCCTCTACCCTTTGTGGGAGGGAAGGCATCGGCAAAGGCCGTAGTGAAAGGGGGCTGTAGGGCGAACCATTGAGGGGTCTACGTTAGCGTGGCTATGCGAAGAAGCAATAGCCGTTAGCATGCCTATGCGGAGAAGCATAAGGCAAAGAAACGCAACGGGAAACACCACCCAAGGGACCTTGAGGTTACTTCGCACGAGCCTGGAAGGCCGTACGAGAAAAAAATGCATGGTGTGCATGCCCGACAGGGGAGACATCAGGTGCCAGTGTAGAGAGGCAGCCAAGGGGCGTCAAGGTGAAGGATCCTAGGCTTTGCAAGAAAAAAAGAAGGTTTGCGCGCAAAACACCTGGATGGAGTGCAATTGGAGCAAGAGAATTGTGCGCGGAGAGGGAAATGCGCGTAGGGTATTGCGCACACTGAAGGGAATTGCGCGCACTGGACACGGATTGCGCGCACGGAAGGAACCCGGGGGAGGGGGAAAATTCACTTAAGCTGGTGGGGTTGCGCACAAAGGCGAACCCCGGAGCAAGGTTGTGCGAAAAAAGGATTACCTAGAAGTCATCTTGCACGCGGAGGGAGTCGAATTGTGCGCACGAGATCCGATTCGAATTCCGCAACCCCCAAACCATTCGGGGTCGCCGCCTATTTATAGGCATCGGCCGGCGCGGAATCCAAGCGACGCGCGAATTTTTCCGCATCGAGAGCCGTCGGCGCGCAAAATCCCGCCGCGAAGAACCGGAGCGCGCAATTATTGCGCGCCGCATCGGCTTGATTCCAAGAATCCCAGGGATCCTTTGCGTGCACAACAATTTTTCACGCAGATCCTCTTTTATTTTGCGCACCACTTCCCGGGCCTCCGGATCGGGCCTCTGATTTTGAATATGACTTCGCTTCATCATTTTTAAACTTCCTCCGGGGGTTATGGACTTTTTCGGCGTCTACAAATGCCCCCCCCCATTGGGATTGGATCGGCGAGTGGTCGTAATGATCAGATTCCAAGGGAAACGCCGAAACACCGAAGCAGGGCCCCTCACGGGCGCGTAGTGCACAAAATTCCAATGGGGCGCACAAAACAACAGACTCGGGCGGAATCCTCTTTTCGCACGGCGCGGAACCCTGGACTCGCCTATAAAAAGGGACGCTGGGTCCCAAATCCGTACATCATCTTTTCCGCGTGATAGGCTCATCGCTCTCGTGTGCGAATTTGCTACCGCGGCTGCGTGTAAAAACGCTCTGGCAGCGTGAAATTCCTTCCGAATTTTGGCCGTGGGTCCGCGCCAGCTCAGGATATTCCGTGACTAGTGTGCCGATTGCATGCCCATCTCCAGGATTTCGCAAAACTACTTCATATTTCCCGCACAACTCTCCGATTCCGTGCACTGCATCCTAATTTTGCACAACTCCCGAGAAATTCGAGATGACTGCAAACCGAGTTGATGAGGGGGAAGTCGCTGCTCGTAGGAGAGAAATGGCGGCGAACGAGGAGGTTTATGGCACCAAGGTGATTTTATCCAACAATATGAGCTTGTTCAATCTGCTGACTCCGGCCCAGAAGACGTATCCCTTGTCTGGAAACCTCCCTCTCTGGAATTTTGGCATCCTGGAGGAGGTGCCCTTGCTGGGATTCGAGGTGGACACGCCGCGGTCATGGGTGACTCGGGAGGACGAGCTTCCTCGTTACAACATCACCAACAACGACCATCCTGCCAGGGAAACCAGATATATAGACGTATATGTCATGAACCCGAGGGCTAGGACCATTACCGAGGACGAGCCTGTCGCAGATAATTCTCCAGCCCTCTACGTGAGCACGTTCCGTCAGAGCATCACGGATGACACGAAGGGCTGGCTGAAGGATTGGGACCTGCGGTCCGGGGGAAACTTCACCAGCGAATGGGCCTGGGCATTCTGGGTTCACCATACTTGTGACCAGTTGAGAGATGAACTGCGGTATATTGTCCTGTTCGAGGTGATATGGACATCGCAGTTCCACTTCCACCACCAACCTGAACTCAGGCCGGAGCTATTCAACCGGTGGTCTCCTGACACCAACACATTCCACCTTCATCATGGGGAAGTCAGCATCAGTATCTAGGATGTTCACTGCATCGGAGGTATCCTACTAGAGGGCTACCAATACGACGAGTTCGTTCCTCCAAAGAATACCTCAGGAGACAGGTTGCGGACGCCTATGCTGACGTGGCACCTGTTGGAGCTGGCCAAAGAGAGGCTGGGGGTCAAGGACTTTCTGAAGGACATTTCCTACAAGGGCTGGTTCAGCCTATTCCTTGAGAAGGATCTGGCCTTCAAGATTCCGGGATAGGGAAAATGGTGCCCAACCGCGGCTCAGAGGAGCAGGGATGTGTCATACTGGAGGACCCTGGAGGTGGGGCAATACCAATCATGGGGCTACCGCGTCATCGAGGCTCGGGACCCGAATGTCCGGTATGCTGGGTTCCTTGCCACATTCCTGAGAAGGTGGCACCTTCCAGTACGAGACGCGAGGATGGGCATCCGTCCAGCAACACTGGTAATGGCGGGTTCCATGGCCGCCAACAAACGGTTCAACTTGGGCGTCCCCGTACTGGCCAAGCTGTATGCCATCCTGGGACGCATCTCACGAGGGGGGGTCGCCTCGGAGAGTATGTGGTCCCTTCCAGATCTTCCATGGATGGGTGGCGGCTCATCTCGGCGGGTACAAATTCTCAAACGCCATCCGTCCTCTAGGCGATGGTTTGTGACCATTCTTGCTAAACATCGCAGGGGTGGCGCCGATGATGCTCAATGAGGAGGGCATGAGAATCCGCATTGGCAACCATGCCAACTTCAACTTCAACCCATTACCCACCCCAGTCGGCCAGATTGTGGACAACGAGCGAGGCACTCTGGAACAGTATGAATATTTTCAGAGCATTCGTGGCGGGGTGCTCGTGGCTCGGATCGACGGGAAGGTGATCTGTGAGTCTCACGTTCCGTCCCATTTCTCCAAGAAGTTCGGGTGCCTCCAACGAATGCCGAAGAAGGTATTCATAGTTGTCTGGCAGGAGAAGAATCCCTATGTCCTGTGCCAGATGTGGTTGATGTTTACCACCTTCGGCTCTGGCGATGTCGTTACTCTTCCTCCCACTGGGGTCGATGCCGGCCTGGCAACCGAGTATGCCAAACACTGGACCATCGCGTACCCTAAGGGGATTTTACGTAAGAGAGTCTGGAAACTCGAGGTTACTCACATGGAAACCAGGCGACTGGAAAGAAGGAAAGGTGCCGCTAGAAGGGGGGAACCAATGGCGCGTCAGGCAGCGAGGCATACGTAGGCCGGGACTTCGACAGCGGGAACATCACAAGGTGCCACCGCGTCCTCGTTGCCCGTATGGGGGTCACATGAGGCGGCCAGGGAGCTACCCAGGATGCAGATAAGATACCTTCTCGAACCTTCCCAAGATGCAATTCTCTCAGCACTATGGTCGGCCTGGATGACCCTGTGGCAATCGTTGAGCGTTGAAGCCATCTGGTAGAAGATAATGCAGAACAGGATCCAACTGCTAGAGGTCAGGATAGTTCTAATTACCGACCGAGTAAACTTCCATCGGCAGCATGATTATCTAACGGCCATGGATGCATATGCATGCCAAAGGGGTCAGTGTGCAGAGCCACCTTGCCTAGTGAAAGTGATGCTCGGCCAGGATCATGATCCGGAAGCGATGCCGCCGAGAGAAGGCAATAGTGATGAGGAGTCGGAGGGGGAGGAGGAAACTGGAGAGGAAGAAGGTGAAGGAGATGACTAAGAAGAATAGCCTGAAGGTGAGGGGTCGCAAGGGGTGACCTACCAAGGGAGTATCCGAGAGAGTGGTGAGATTTTCGGCTCTGATCTCGATATAACCGAGATACCCGAGGTCTGTCTATATCTCCATTCATTTTCCTTATTCATCCATTATCCTTTTCAACTTCTAAACCATTTCTCCATCTCACTTAGGAGCAGTTGATCATTGGATGGGCGTCCCCACCAGAGGAGGGAGGAGAGGAACCGGTGAGACATGATGGGGATCTGACACCCATCATTGAATTAACAAGAACAGAGGGGTCTCCCATCATGGCAGCTCCTGCAGCGGCCGAAACACTGGAGACCGACGCTCTGGATTACTGTAAGTCTCACACTTCACTACTGGCACTTGGTGTCAAGAGATCCCAACTGACCAGTGTATGTCTTGCACAGTGATATCGACATTGGAGGCACGTCAGGCTGTGGAGCCCGGGTTGTCCGCGAGTGGACCAGTGGCGGACATACCACCTCATTCAGAACATGCTCCCTGCACTGAGTCGGCCCCGACAATTGATGAACAGGGGGTGGAGGAAATCAGTGGTGTTGTACCTGAGATGAGGTCGGAAGCTTATAGAGGCCTCATCACTACTGCGACGAGAGAAGAAGGTCGCCCGGACGTCGAGGATCCTATTCCTCACGAAGGCGTCCCTGTGGCGGATCCTGCTGCCGATCTGCTGGCTGCCTTTCCTATATACCAACCTGCTAACCCTGAGGAGATAGATGACTCAGACTCATAGGCAGCCGAGGAGAGCCAGATGACACGGCGTAAAGGGTAGAAGTGTATCCAGTGCTTTCTCAGATAGCCCTAGTCGGATTGGTTGAGGCGGATGGGATCACTCCAGACCTGGCTATGCTTCCTGTGCACCGGAGGGGTCGACGCTCAGCGCCTTCATCTAACGGTCTATGATTACATGGCAAAGAAGATACACTAGAGCAGCCGGCGCACCGACGTTGCCCAGTTCCAGGAAGGATCGGCGAGTGCTCAAGCATTACTGAGGGTGGAGCAGGAAGTCCGGCACCTAAAAGGGCATGCAGAAGATAAGGAGGCCTTCATTGCAACATGCTCTGAGCTTGTGGAGCAGCTGACGGCCCAGCTGGCTGACGCGCAGGAACAACTGATGGAGGCGAGTCACCAGATGACCGTACTTTGAGCCGAGCAGGTGCAGGCACAAGCTAGGGTTGGAGATCTGCGCTCTGTGGTGGCTGAGGAGGAGAGAGTCTTCAAGGAGCGAGAAGTGGTCCTAGAGGCTACCAGCCAAAGGGTAGCAGCGCTGGAAAGATCGCTTCAGCACGCTGATCCCTAAGGGATTTGTTTTGGCCGTCTCATGAACTTTTTGCTTGTACTTCTCATCATCTCAATCCAATACATGGCCAAATCCATTCATTTTTACCCTTGGTTTAATATGCTCAACCATAGTTCCAAAAAGAATAACAACTCATCCCTAAGATCCTGTGGGTCGCGCCCAATGCAAGAAGCAAAGGATGCTCATGCCATCATTTCGTCCAACTGTGGGGAATTGACCAAGCTACAGGCATCCGAAATTGGGCCTGGACTTCTGAGGAGACCCCAGACCGATTGATGTGTCGACTTCTCAATGTGCTCTAACACACGAGTGGGGCAATGTCGGGGCATTGAAATCCATACGAACATAGGGAGATGGAGAGGAAGGGTGAATCACGCTGCCCAAATTCGGAACACGATGGGGCGCAACGATGGAGGATAACTGTCAACCGTGGTGGAAACACAACATCGATACCGTGTTGGCCTGGAATGGGGACGATAAATGAGGTCTGACCACTGGCCATGTTCGCAACACGGGGCATAACTCAAATATCGTCGGTCAGTTTTCCAGAACGTTGGCCCAGGACAGCAGGCGGACCATAGGTCTAGCATCCATACTGTTAGGGGGTCCCTCCAAACAAGACCAGTCCACCGGAACGTTGGCCTAGGACAGTAGGCGGACCATAGGTCAGCATCCATGCTGTTAGGGGGTCCCGTAAAACATGAAAGGAAATGAGGATCCGAATAAAGGGGCACGCAAAGTGTGGAAGGTGGAGTGGTGGTTTATTCGAACAGAGTCCAACACTCTTCAAATTGCGCCACCGTGGCGGAGGCACATTAGGCGGACGTACCAACCTGATCACGGGTCGTCCCAATTTCCAGGAAGGACCTCTTTGGTGAGAGAATTGTCGCTTCCCATTATTACCATGGGGCATCCCGAACCTACTCGGGGTAGATATCCCGATTACACCACTTCCCACGAAGTCGGGCCGAGGGGCCGACAATAAGGAGGGATGGGGTTTGGTAATATCTGGGGCTGGACCCAAAACGAAATGTCCGGGCATTCCTACGTATCTCATTAGGATGAGAATCAGGCCATACATAGTTCTTGAAGCACAGTTTAACATCATGTTGGATGAAATACAGTTTAACGTCATGCGGGACGGACACATCTCATCTGGGGATAGGCACGACACGGCGAGCAACCCGACGTGAATGAGGACATAATGCCATACCACACCGCGCAATCCCACAAGAGAGCGAGTTGTAGAAAGCCAAAGAAATGATCTTAGTTTCATGTCTTAGAACTCGGACCACAGGAAAAGGGGGACGAGAGGCACATGACAAAGCGGCTGCAAAACCCAACATGAATGGGGGAAAGCCCTGCTTACTATGTACTCCTAGGAACGCGTTTAGGCTAAGAGACCAAACACGAAAAGTTAGGCTGGGCCTGTGGGGAAGTTACTAGGTGCTCCTACGTATCTCACAAGGATGAGAATCAAGCCGTACGTAGTTCCTGAAAGGCAGCATGGCGTGATGGGGCACCTGCGCAAAGGAGTCGTGCGGGTCTAGCCCTCGCACCAAAAGGAGAGGCATTGGATATATCTTGTTTGTTCTTGAAGGTAAATGGTTTTTCTTTTGTGGGGCGACTGGCCTAGGGTAGAAATTCCTGGAGTCTCCACAATAATCAAGCCATAACAGGCGTTGACAAGCGGCATGGTGATTGACCAATACCTGGCGTGATGTCCCCCATGGGGAGGTCACCACAATGCAGTGCCATTTTTCGTCGTGCGGCCAAGATGATATCATCACAATTTAAGGTCGTATGGTTTGGACCAAAAGAACAGTTTAAGGTCGTATGGTTTGAACCCACAACACAGTTTAAGGTCGTATGGTTTGGACCGACAACACAGTTTAAGGTCGTATGGTTTGGACCAACAACATAGTTTAAGGTTGTATGGTTTGGACCGAATACACAGTTTAAGGTCGTATGGTTTGGAACAACAACACAGTTTAAGGTCGTATGGTTTGGACCGAATACACAGTTTAAGGTTGTATGGTTTGGACCAACAACACAGTTTAAGGTCATATGGTTTGGACAGAATACAAAATTTAAGGTCGTATGGTTTAGACCAATAAAATAGTTTAAGGTCGTATGGTTTGGACCGAATACACAGTTTAAGGTCATATGGTTTGGACTGAGGGGAACAAGCACGATGCGATACCATCACTGCACGCGATCCCGAGAGAGGAGCCTTGGGCCAAGGGGCCGACGAGGGTCCAACCATCAGGAGGGGGACAGGGGATGCTAACTCCTAGCTGTGCTGGGCCCGAAACACAATGTCCGGGTGACTCCTCGTTTCCCATGGGGATGAGGGTCAAGCTGCACACAACCTGCAAAGAAGAAACCCAAGCACATACTCTAGCGCTTAGATCACGGGAGCCCCGAGAGACACCGTTACACATCTTGGTCTATCTAACGCGTGGGGGTGTACTGAGGGTTAGTTCAAGGAGTGTCGAGATTCCACCTTGACACGGTGGGGTAGAACATGACATGAATCATGCCACCAACATTCAGGGCCTGGGGAAGCCAGCGTGATGACTGAGGATTACTGCTGACCATGTTCGCAACACAACATCCTATCGTGTTATCCATGGGGAAAAACAAATGAGATTCAACCGCTGACCATGTTCACAACACAGGATTTGTATCAATTTGTTGTCTGAAACCCTCGGGGGCATTGGACCGTGACGGTAGGAGAGCCCTTGGGCATTGTATCCAGGCCGTTCTTGGGGGTCCCTCCAGGTGTGAAGGATGACGGGGGCCCGAATGAAAGGGAACACGAATCTTGGCAAGTGGATAGAACTTGCCTAAGTCGAATCTGGCAATCCAAGTCCAAGACCAGAGTACTCTGAACACATTAGAAGACCACTGGAAAGGGTCAAAGGGTTCAGTCTGAGAGCGGCTAAAAGATGGCGGATCCCCGGGCAAAATAGGGGGCGTAATGCAAAACACCCTGGCAACCGGAAGATCGTGGGATCTCCTAAGAGATGGGGCTAGAACTGACATCTAGGTGTTCAGGCGGTCCTACGTATCCCATAAGGATGGGAATCAAGCCATACGTAGTTCTAGATGGTGCCTTTTAATGTCATGGGAAACATGAAATTGGAGGGCTAATCCTGAGGACAGGGTGCGCATGGTGCGACTATTGCAAACCCGACATGAATGAGGACATAATCCCATACCACGCCATGCTATCCTGCGGTCAATGTCCCAAAGGTGAGACAGACGCGATAGCGGACATCAAGCTGGACCCAAAGACGGAAGGTCTTGGCATTCGTACATATCCCATTAAGATGGGAATCAAGATAGATGTAGTTCTTGAAACACAGTTTAACGTCATGTAGGACGAAATATGGATCTTAGTTTTAGGTCTTAGAACTCGGACCCGGTGCAGTTTAAGGTCATGTAGGACCAAAAGAGGGCACAATGCAGTTTAAGGTCATGCTGGACCGAGTGCAGTTTAAGGTCATGCAGGACCATGGAGTCCAAATGTCGGGAAAAATGTAGTTTAAGGTCATGCTAGACCGGGTGCAGTTTAAGGTCATGCAGGACCATAGAGGATCTTAGTTTTAGGTCTTATAACTCAGACCTTGAAAAGGACGAAGTTTGTTACTCCCTGGGGCTAGACCCGAAGTGAAATGTCCAGGCATTCCTACGTATCTCATAAGGATGAGAATCAAGCTGCACGTAGTTCTATAAGCACAGTTTAACGTCATGTTGGACGAAATGCGAATCTTAGTTTTAGGTCTTAGAACTCGGACCAAGAGGATATTAGTTTCAGGTCTTAGAACTCGGACCAAGAGGATCTTAGTTTTAGGTCTTAGAACTCGGACCAAGAGGATCTTAGTTTTAGGTCTTAGAACTCGGACCAAGAGGATCTTAGTTTTAGGTCTTAGAACTCGGACCAAGAGGATCTTAGTTTTAGGTCTTAGAACTCGGACCACGGGAACTCAGGGAAAATACCATATGAGGAACCTGGTGTTGGTGGGAGGAGTGAAAAGCTCACCATCCATAGTCACCAGGGAATACGCGCCATTGGGATAGACCTTATGGACAATAAAAGGCCCCTCCCACTTGGGCTCTAATTGGGGTGGTTTCCTGTCGGGAATCATTAGCGCCCTGAGAACCAGCACCAGGTTACCTTGTAGGAAGGAGTGGAGGCAAACCTTCTTATCGAAAGCTCGAGCCATCCTGCTCTGATGACTTTCCAAGTTATGTAAAGCATGAATCCTACTTCCATCCAGCGCTTCCAATTCAACTAGACAGATTTCAGAAACTCTATCCGGCATTTGCTGGTCGTAGACCGCCGTGCGCAATGAGGGAAGCTGGATCTCGATGGGCAGGATGGCCTCAGCTCTGTATACCAGGGAATACAGAGTCACCTGGGTGGAGTTACGAGTCGTCGTCCTATAAGCCCAGAGGGAGTTGGGGAGCTTGTCCGGCCAACTTTTCTTGTTCTGACCAACTATTTTTTGAAGAATGTTAGAGAGGGTTTTGTTAAACGCCTCAATCTGTCCATTCGCCTGCGCATGATAGCGGGAGGTGTGGTTAGAGCAAATGTTGTACTTGGCGTACAATTTCTTCAGCTCGACCACTCAGAAGTTGGTTCCGTTATCCGTGAGGATAGCGTGAGGTATTCCAAACCGGTAGATGATATTGGAGCTCACGAATTCGGCGATAGCACAAGCCTTGACTTCCCTGAGCGGGATTGCCTCTGCCCACTTTGAGAAGAAATCCATAGCGGTTAAGATGAACTGACACTGGCTGGCCGTCGCCGGCGGGTAAGGCCCTATGACATCCAACCCCCAGACTGCAAAGAGCCAAGAATACTTGGTAGTATGGAGAGGCTATGGTGTCCGATGAACAAAGTTAGCATGAACTTGGCACGCAAGACACCTCTTGGCATACTCGATGTAGTCGTGGATCATTGAGGGCCAGAAGTATCACAGCCTCCGAATCTGGTGAGACAATCGCGACCCGGCCTGGTGGGCACCACATGAACCAGCGTTCACTTCTTGCATGACCTATGGGATCTCGACTCCTTGAAGACAACGGAGGAGAACACCATCAAACTCGCACCTGTAAAGGAGATGCTCACGGCTGGGACCGCTTTGAAGGGTGAACTGCGGCGTGTGGCGCTGGATTCATTCTCACTCTGCTCGGTCCAGCGGAAGATTGTCGTGCTGGAGATATTCAACCAAGGGCGTCCTCCAGTCAGGGACTGTCTCGATCACCACGCATGAAGCCCCCGAGGGTCCTGACGTAGTGACACCAGTGGTGAGATGGTTCACTCACGGGCCACGATTTCCCTCTGGAATAATAGTTGCAATGACTCTCCGGTGCTCCATGTGGATGATTAGGTCATCCTGTTCCGGCTCCGCAAGTGATGCGGCCAGGCTGGCCAAAGCATCTGCTCGACTATTCTGCGACCGGGGAATGTGAACGACATCTGGCCGGGAGGGGATCTTAGCCATTAGATGGAGGGTGCACTCCAGCAACAGCATGAGTTATGGCTTCCTGACAGCATAGTCACCATTGACATGTTTGATGACTAGCTTAGAGTCCCCTTTCACACACAGATGGGGTACGTTAACCTCCAGATCCAACTCGAGGCTAGTGATGAGGGCATGATATTCTGCCTCATTGTTGGTGCAGCCTTCTGACAACAAGAATGAATATGGAAGAATGGCTTGCTCCGGGGTGATGAAGACGATACCCAGGCCCACTCTGTTAAGCCTAGGATCGTTGAGCCTTCTACTGGTAGGGCTTCGAGAGGCACCGTCAAAGTGCATCTGCCAGCATGGGATGGCGTGATCGACTGAGAGGATTTCCTCATCAGGAAAACCTAGATCTAGTGGCTGGTCTGTAGAGGTTGGGTGAGCAGCTTTTAAGTCTGCCAACACCTGTCCTTTGACGACCTTCTGAGGTACGAACCTGATGTCGAACTGCTGGAGGATCACCGCCCAGCGTGCCAATCGGCCAGTCAATATAGGTCGGTTCAGGATGTATTTCAATGGGTCTACCCGAGAGACCAGCTGTACCTCATGGTGCTGCAAGTAGTGCCACAATTTCTGTATGGAAAATACGAGTGCCAGACATCTCTTCTCGATGGGAGAATATCTCACTTCCGCGTAGAGGAGTATGTGGCTGAGGTAGTAGAGGCTATTCTCTGTTCCCTCATTGTTCTTTTGGGTGAGAAGGGTGCCGAGGGATCGTTCCAGGGCGGTCACGTAAAGGACCAGCAACTTTCCGGGAATGGGTGGCATCAGGACCAGAGGTTGAAGCAGATATTGCTTGATTTCCTAAAAAGCGATCTTACACTATTCGTCCCACACATAGGCGGTGCCTTTCTTCATGAGCCGAGAAAAGGGCTTACACTTGCCGGCCAGATTCACAATGAATCAGTGTATATAGGCTAAGTGGCCTTGGAGGCCTCGAAGCTCCCGAATATTATTTGGGGGAGGCATCTGACTGATGGCCTTGATCTTCTCTGTGTCGATCTCAATGCCTCGATACGTAAAAATGAAGCCAAGGAACTTTCCGGAGGTGACCCCGAAGGAACAATTCAACAGGTTCATCTTAAAGTGGTGAGAATAGAGCAAGCCGAACACTTTATCAAGGTCTTTGAGATAGTCCTGGAGCTGATGAGATTTAACCACCAGGTCATCTACGTAGCACTCCACCAGTGTCCCGAGGATCAGTTTGAATATGCGGTGCATAGCCCGTTGATAGGTGGCACCTGCATTCTTCAGGCCGAAGGGCATAACCCGGTAGCAGAAAGTACCCTGGGGGGACCTGAAGGCAGTGAACTCTTCATCCTCGAGGGCCATCCGGATCTGGTTGTACTCGGAGTACCCATCCATGAAGGAGAGGTCTTGGAACCCGGCCGTTGCATCGATCAACAGCTCTGTCACGGGAAGGGGAAAGTCATCCTTCGGACAGTGGCGATTAAGATCGCGGAAGTCGATACAGACCTTGATCTACCGGTTCTTCTTTCTGACTGGCACAATGTTGGCTAGCCACCTGGGGTACTGGACTTCCTTGAAGAAGTTGGCCTTGATGAGCTTATCAACTTCAGCCTCAACCACGACACCATGAGAGGGGTGCATTTTTCTGGGAGGCTGCTTGAACCCACGATGGTTTGCTGGGAGGCCAAGGCGGTGGACGACTACCTGGGGATCTAGTCCCGGCATCTCGTCATAGCACCAGGAAAACACATCACGGTGCTGTCTGAGGAAGTCTATGTACTGTTTCCGTTCCTCGGGGGGCATAGCGGCGCTGACCAATGTGGGTCTCGGGTCCGCCTCGCTACTGAGGTCCACCTGCACTAACTCATCGACCGTGGTCGAGACGCCCTCCTCAAAGGCAGGAGGAGCATCTTCCATGTCTTCTTCTCCGCTTGTGGTAAGATCATCCACGGGGGAAGCCGTTTTGGGGCTGCTAGACCCTGATGGGGAGCTGGCGCTGGCTTGGGCGACAAAGGTTGTCACGACGGGAGACTCATGCACCACGGAGACCATGGCGACGAAGGCGGTTGATCCAATACCATCTGGCCTTCGGCCCAAGGGGCCACGCTTTACGACATCAAAGCAATAGTGATGCGTTGGCTTGAGCCGGTCGATTCCGGCCCGGAGAAACAGACACGTATGGTGTACTGCCGTTGCCATGAGCCCAACGTCCCGATATCGTACAGGGGTAGGAGGCTCGGGGATCACCTGAGCCTGGTTGGTGTAAGAGTACGAGGTGATTTCCCACTGTCTCTTGGACCCGGAAATATGCCTTCCTATGGTACCCGAGACAACAAAGCACTCTCCCATATCGGGGGTCGTGGCCTCCAACTGATGGATTGGGAAGACATATACGTCATCCAAATCTGCCCAGGGATCACTCGTGACAGTGGAGGGCTCGACCTCACCTGCCAGAATCTTCTTTTCCTTGCTCTTGTAATAGTCAGCATCCAGGTAACAGGCTTCACAAGAGGAAAACAGAGACGCATCTCCTTGGAGCACGCCCACTCGACCCTTAAGGGAGTACTTGAGGCACTGATGGTACGATGAGGGAACCGCTGCATGAAGGTGGAGTCACGGCCTGCCCATCAACGCGTTTTAGGTGGTGTCCTGAGAGACAACCATGAATTCGGTATTGGAAATTAAGCCACTGAACTGGGTCTTCAGACGAATCTTGCCGAGTGGAGTTTGCTCGGTCCTGTCATACCCCTGGATTCTGAGGTCGGTGGGAGTTAAATCATCCCCAGACAACCCCAGTTTTCGCAGTGTCTGAGTTAAGATAAGGTTAATCCCAGAACCCATGTTGACAAGACAGCAACGGACTTCCACGCCATTGAACTGGCCGGTGATGTATAGTGGGCGGATGTGCCCCTATATGGGATGGTCTTCATCTTCACCGAAAAATGAGATAACCGCCTGACATTCGGCGTCCTCAATCACCTCGGTGTGGAAGGCTTCTACGGCCGCTACCTCCGTTTCAAACTGGAGGGGGCTCCTTAGATCCTCGGTGAGCGCCTCACTCATTTCAGACAACAGGCGAAGGGCCTCAAGGATGGAAAGCCTTACCAGAATGCCAGCAATATGCTTCAAAACATCATACTTCCGAGCCAAATGCGATCTTCTGCTTACAGGAGGTCTCTCTGTGATTGGGGGTATGATGGGCCCTACTGGCGGGACCGGTGACTGATTGGTACTAGGCACGTCCCGCTGTTCACTAGTCGAAGCCCGAGAGGTGGCTGTCGTGCTAGGACCGGAAGGCCGTAGTCGGCCGGTGGCAGAGCAGGACTGGTTGCGACAGGGACGAGGCGGTTCTGCCCGATCCAGCAACACAAATGGTGGTGGAAGCGAACATGTTGACACCGGATGAGGGAGCCGCAAGTGCTGCTCTCTGTACCGAGCTTGCTGCCTGGTCTCGGTAGCGTGCACGACCTGACTGGAGGTGACGACTGCTGTGCCCCAGCGATTCACGTAGCCACGGCTCCGCCGACGTTGGCGACGGCTGGGGACATTGGGGAGGTCCACCTGGCATTCCTCATCTTCGTGAGTCAAAAAGGGATTTACCAACTCAATAGTGTTAACCGAATCATACCCCGGGCTTTCACTCGAGGAGTCATCCACTACCAGACGGGGTCTTGGAGGGATCCCCATTTCTAGGGGCATGAAATCACCAAGCGTGTGAGAAGATGACGGTAATGGCAGGGCACGTTCTTTCTTCTTGCGCTGCCGCCTGCTCTTCTGGGAAGAGGAAGGCTGGGACGACGATGCCAAAGAGGCGCTCGCAGATTCCGAGGGCTCTGGCTGACTCAGGCGGGCACGGATGATGCCATGTGCACGGGTGACCATCCTGCGGGACATCCAGTCGTTATACTTCCGGGACCCACGATCAGAAACCTGTTCCCACTCATCCCCCACTAGTGCAAAAACCATTTTTACGTCGGTTTTTTTTTGCTTTTTAACGTCGGTTTTTAGGCGACGTTATTGAGAGAGACGTTAAAAATATGATTTTTTACATCGGTTATTTAATAACCGACGTAAAAAATGTGTTAATATAGTTTTTAACTTTGGTTTTTAAAAAACCGACGTGAAATACATTCTGGAAAATGGTGATAAGAAGCCATTTTTTTTGTCGGTTTTTGAAAAAACCGATGTTATAAGTCATTTTTTAACCGACGTAAAAAATGTTTACTACCTTGTAGAAAATTTTCTAAGCTTTCATTTGACTGGTCATAGAGCTCAAAAGGATTTACGGATCAAAAGTTATGACCATCAGAAGTTTGATATTTTTTTCGAGGAAAGATTGAATGAGCCAACCGTAACTTCATATTAGAAGGAATTTTTGAATCCGTAGGGGGATTTACAGTTTTATTATAATATAAAGAATCATCCATCATTATAATAAATTAACAATCATTAAATGGTATATCAATTAAGAAAACTACTCATATAAAATATAAATCATGGGAAAATAATTACAAATACCTTGACGAGGTCGCGGAAATAAGAAATTGTTGATTCACGTTGAAGATAAAACAAGATGATTTGGTGTAATGATGATGGTTGAATGAAATAATCATAAAATGGTATATCAATTAAGAAAAAAAATCAAAAAAATCATAAATCATGGATGTATGATTAAATATACCGTGACGAGATCGCGGAAAGAAGAAATAATTGATTCACGTTCGAGAGAAAAAGAGTCAATTTGGGGGAACGATAATGGTTGAAATAAATTATCTTCAAATTAGGATGGGTGTATAATGGAAACATATAATTGATATTCTATGAGAAAATGTGGTATTAAAAATTTTAGGCGGCAATTCAAAATTTCGATGCCGCGATGTAAAAAAATTGAAATTTCGCGTTCGCGGGATATTAAAAATATAATTCACGTCGGTTTTATGATAACCGATGTGAAAAGATATTAAAAATTTCACTTATTTTTCACGTCGGTTATTATAAAACCGACGTGACAAATCACTCTTCATCACTATTTCACGTCGGTTATTAAATAACCGACGTGAAAAATCGATTTTCATGACTTTTTCACGTCGGTTATTTAATAACCAACGTAAAAAGGTATTTTTAGCGTAGGTTGTTTAATAAACGACGTGAAAAAAGTTTACAAAAATGTAATTCATTTTCCAAGATTTAATTTGACAGGTCACGGAGCTCAAACGGAGTTACGGATTAAAGGTTATGGCCTTTAGAAGTTGGACATCCTTAAGACATCGTTTAGAGATGATCAACTTCTGAAGGCCATAACTTTTAATCCGTAACTCTGTTTTAGCTCCGTGACCTGTCAAATTAAAGATTGAGAAATGAACTAAATTTTTGTATACATTTTTCACGTCGGTTATGAAATAACCGTCGTGAAAAAGTCACGAAAATATATTTTTCACATCGGTTATTTAATAACCGACGTGACAAATAAGTGAAAATTTTAATATATTTTCCTGGAAAAGGATTTTTCACGTCAGTTATTTAATAAATGATGTAAAAAAAGTTTAAAAAAATTTACTTCATTTTCAAATCTTTAATTTTATAGGTCACGGAGCTCAAACAGAGTTACGGATTAAAAGTTATGGCCTTTAGAAGTTGGACATTCTTAAGACATCGTTTAGAGATGATCAACTTCTAAAGGCCATAACTTTTAATCCGTAACTCCGTTTGAGCTTTGTGACCTATCAAATTAAAGCTTGAGAGATGAACTAAATTTCTGTAAACATTTTTCACATCATTTATTAAATAAACGACGTGAAAAAGTCACGAAAATAGATTTTTCACGTCGGTTATTTAATAAGCGACGTGAAAAATAAGTGAAAATTTTAATATATTTTCCTGGAAAAGGATTTTTCACATTGGTTATTTAATAACCAACGTGAAAAATCCATTTTCGTGACTTTTTCACATCGGTTATATAATAACCGACGTGAAAAATCAGATAAAATGGATTTTTAACGTCAGTTCTTATATAACCGACGTGAAAAATCGATTTTTAGATATTTTCACGTCGGTTCTAAAAAACCGACGTGAAAAATGGTGACGTAAAAAAAGGTTTTTGTACTAGTGCCCGTTGTCCCTACTGCCTTCTGATCTCACGAAGACACCTGCCACCTGTGCCGGGGCTGGACCCAACCTGACTATGTTGTTGTCGATCTGGTCTTGGAGCCAGTCCTTGAACACATAGCATTGTTGGATGGTGTGTCCCAGGATCTGGTGGTAAGGGCAGTAGTTAGGGTGATCAGTGAGACACGCCTCTTCTGGCTTCTGGCACTCAGGTAGCCGCATGATCCTCTTCTCCAAGGCGCTACGGAAATAACCGGGGACCTGGGCCTCACCAAATGAGTAAGTCCGATTCCTTCGGTCTGGAAAGGGGGCTCTTGGGGGCTGACCATGACCAGAGGCTGGAGGAGCAGGACGAGGAGGCAGAGCTAGATTATCTCGCCTAGGTGGTGGCGGTGCGTTACGCAGAGGCACCTGCCGATTTTGAGGCGGTCGCTGCTGGGCCGGAGGCTGTGCCTCTGGGGGTGGAACCCTATGAGCCTACTGACCTGGCCTTACTGGCAGCAACTCTAGCTATCTGGGGACCTCTATCTGGGCTACAGTACTGGGCTTGGCTCTGGTGGCTCTCCTTGCAGAGATTACAGGAGGCAGGGGGCGTGCCTGACCGGCCTGTTGCATGGCTTCTTCGAGGCGCTGAGCCTTGTCCAAGAAGTCCCGGAACCCTCTAGGGTAATCCTGCGTGATCAGAGAAAGAACCAGCTCTGCCTTGACATTCCCTACACATATCGTCAGTAATTGCTCCTAAGTCAGTGGCATGTCAAGGGATTATGTGAGCCCCTTCCACCGGGCGACGAAGTCCGCGACTCGCTCATCGGGTCTTTGTTTGCACCTGAAGAGGTCTGCAATGTTCGTCTTCCGGGTTGTGGAACTGAACTGGTAGAGGAATTGCCGGTGAAGGTCCTCCCAGCTAGTCATAGATCCGACAGGGAGCTGGCTATACCAGACGAATGCTGGTCCTTCCAGTGTCTGGACGAAGCACCGGAGCTTGGCAGCCTCCGGCTGCGCCAGAGTCCCTAACATAGGCCTGCACCTCGAGTTGAATTGGGCTAAGTTTTTTGGCGGGTCTCCGGTCCTGTTAAAGGGGGCGAAAGTGGGGTTCCCAAATCCCGAAGGGGCCGGAATATCATCCAACCATGTTGGGTATAGCTTGCCGTCCGGCGGGATTGCCACCTGCCGAGTTTCCAGGGCCTCCAAGCGGGCGATGAGTACTTCCATCAGATCATCTGGATGCAGATTTCTGTTCTGAAGGGGATCTCTAACCACAAGCGCATTGTCAGGCTCTTCGATACGGTAGTCACGCTCAGTGGCTCGCGGGGTGGCTGGCGGAGTGACTCTCGGGATGGAGGGAGGAAACCGAGCAGGGTCCCCCAGGTGTTACCACCGCTTGGGAGGGTTCGGCGAAACATATCGCGCCCTCTTGCCATGGGTTCCAGCGTCTCCCATGTCGACGAACGCAACATGGTCATGGTTTCCCGGGGGAATCTCGGTAAGGGGTAGATGCTCCTTCCCCTGCTGTCCTGGTCTAGGGTTACCGTAGTCAAGCCGCCGCTCTACAATGCGTTCGGCCAAGAGCTCATCCACCAGCCTCTTTTTCTCAACAAGCTGTTGGCGTAGCGTGGCCTTCTCGGGATCTTCCTCTACCTTCTGCACCGAGGCAGATGGGTCAGCGAGTTTGACAGACCCGACGGGATATTTACCCTTGCCGATGTTTCGGCTCAGTGTCAGTTCCTCCGTGGGTACAGGAAGACCTAGGAGGCTCCTCTGTTGGTGAGTAATCCTCCCAGATGGGTCCAGTAGCAGCCTATCCTCAGGGGGTGAGTCTCCATCGAGGGGATCCACACCGTTTCCCTCATCTGAAAGGTCATCCATGTTGACTGCCACTGCCCTTGGCGACGTTCCCTCAGTGCTGCCTAGTGAATCGGGCTGTCGGCGGATCACACAGAAGAGGAGAGCAGCGTACTGCCCCCATCCGCGGACGTGCGCGTGGGGGGTGGCTTCCTCAATAACTTTGCGGAGTACTTGAAAACTCTGGACGCATTGTTGTTGGAGGGCCCCGTGGTGGCCTAACGGCTCGGGGTGCCGAACCGTGGGGAGTGGTGCTAGGTCGACCCGACGACACTACTCACCGATCTCCTCGAGATGCGCTTGGCTCTTGGGATAAGGCGCTAGTTGATGGCGAAGGCGGGAGCGAGTCACCCGAAGAGTCTGGAGGAAGCATTCAAACTCTCCCGGGGTGAGTGACTCTGGCACATCAAAATATGATTCTGTGACCGACCAAAACTTCTCAGGGAGGTGGCCTGCTGCAAGAACGGTCCAGAAGCTCCATGACTCTAGTTCGGGGTTCAGACCTTGCTGCCCCTGCTCGTCCACCGAGGATAGTTGGGGAACTGGAAATGGTGCTGAGGCAGGCCATCGGGCCAGTGGGATGGCGGGCGGGGAATACGGCGAACAGGTCGATTGGCCGCCGATTCCTGAGTCATCCTCTAGGAGTTGCAGTGCCCTGGCTGCCACGTCGCGATAAGATGGGCCGACGAATGGGCCTCTTGTCACAGCGTCGGTTCTTGTTGAGGGTGTGTCACTTCTCGGCTCTTCCTTTGGTCCCCAGAAAAGCACCCCACCCTCCCTGATAGGGGCGGGAGGTGCTTCCGAGGAGGCCAGTGGAAACTGCGGGTTTTACCCCAGGGGGTACGCCAAGTCCTCGTCCTCCTGGATAAACCTTCGAAGGGAGGAGGGAATCATACGGATCTTACATTCAGGGAGTACGAGACTGACGCACCACATCCCCATACCTACCCTCAACTCGAAAGGTTGGGGGGGGAGGTTCCATCGTCAAGTCGTACTCCGCCTCAGAATCCGAGAAATAGACTGGTCTAACTTCCGTCCGGACTCCCCTGACATTCCTCTTACGGAGACGACACCCGACCTTCCTGCCCCTGGGTGGCTCCTCGGGGTAAGGATGATTTCCATCAAGGGGTCCCCTGGCCGTAATAGAGCTGGGGCAGAGGGGACTGAAGGCCGGGGTGCGAGAACCACCGGGACAGATGTCAAAATGGACATAGGTAGGACCTCCATGTGAGTGAGCGACTTGATATGCAACGACTCCATACTCGCGGCTAGCAGTAGAGGGAGTGACCTCATACCCAATGCAGTGGGCGCTGGAAAGAGTCATACCCGGAGCATAGCCATCGTGAAGAAGCCTTATCCTTTCCAGATAAATGGCATGGAATGAGCCTTCATGGTGGGTGGAACTATCGCGGATTGGACCGCGGTAGCCATTTCCAGTGCCCACGACCGGGAGATTCGACCCAACTTTCCTTCAGGGCGGTCGGGGTTTCGTTCCCAGTCGGGCATGTGGCTGCCCCTGCTCAACGTGTGCGAGGGTCTGGTAAGAGGAGTCAGTAGTGGCTCGGGCCATAGTGGTTGCTGATGTTAGTGCCCCAGGATGAGCATTCTCTTCCACTCGCGCCCGACGCTGGCGTCAGGTCAGCTGGGTTGGAGCCGGTGGTGCGGGCATGAATATTGCCTGCTCATCGGCTTGAGGAGTCGGACGACGGCGTCGACACTGCCTGGCGGGGTTTCTTGCCGTTAACACCTGGAACGGGTCTCCGATCGGACAGACCCGGACATCCCCCACCTCATTGGCACAGGGGAGGGATGTGTCAAGGCGCTCCGGGAATAGGGTCCCGAAGCGGTTGAATGTTGGAGTGGATAGCGGTGGCTCCCTGTGCGGCCCTCGGGGGCAGCGATGGTGGTGAGGTGCAGCCGCCTCTAGATCCAAACGGGCCATGCCCTAGGTGGGAATGATCCCTTCCTCGTCATACCTATGAACCGGGTCATTGGTCTCCCTCCTCTGGATGATTTCCGATGGGGAGCGGGGGCGTGCGCGCCCGGCAGCAACGATGGTTGAAGTTGGAGCGACCGTGGAAAAGGTGGGATCGTGCGGGGTAGCCACGTCGGTACTGCCCCTGCCCCTGCGCCGGTGGGTAGGTGGCGCTCGAGCTCCGAATGTAGTGATCTGATTCCTCGAGGCAGGGAGATGAACCCATTAGCATCAACAGGAAAATAGATCAACAACCAAGTCCCAACGTCATTCCGTCTTCCATAGTCGGTGAGAGGGATCCATGCCGATGACGTCACAGAACGGAGTGGTCAACATCCTGATGGCCTCGAACCCTGGAGGGTTTCACATCCCGGTGAGGGTTACCCAGACCTAGAGACATGCTAATCTTCTAACACCCCGACAGCTACCATTTTCCGTATTGAGGAGAAGTGCCTTCATGTCGGGTTCACCATTTTTGTTGCTCTGATGCTTTCTCCGGGGCGCACTCATCCGTCTGTGGGGAGGAGGCGCTGCTTGTTGCCCCGCATTCCCTCTTTCCAAAGGCGGGAGTCATCCGTTCCTTGTTCAAGGATGTCTTCTCCTTGATCGAAACTGGGATGATGAGATGTTGGTTCTTCCTTATATGGATTCCTCCTCGGAGCTCGTTACCTAGTCTGGGTCTCCCTCATAGATTTAAGATGGGTTCGTGAAGCTCATTCCCTATGCCATATCTAAATGGACACTAGTTAATTACACTGCTTCTGTCGAGACACTCCAAGGGGTCTTGTCGGGGAAGCAACCTTCGGTGAGGAGAATGGTCACGTTGGGGTGTCGTTGGCATGTCTTTCTTTAGTCCCTCATCACAGGGCTTCTCGAGGGCGCAGAAGCCTGAGGCATTCCACATCAAATGCGGGGAATGTGTACCATATGAGTTTTTCCTCAGCTTCCCATGTTTAACACGGGGTATGTCGCGATTTTAACATCTTGCGGAGATGGATCAGGTTGAAGGACCCATAGGGGGAACACCGATGTTGGGGCCAGCACGTGGGCGGCTTCCCAGATGTCATGGAGTGGGATGGGATGGCATGATCTCACCGGTATGTGGTGGCCCGGGTAAGGATCTGGATGGATGGAAGAGTGACGGGCTTGAACCTCGTGGAGGCTTCCTACGTATCCCCGTGGCAGGGAATCAAAGTCCACGTAGTTCGGTGGTACGGTGGGACACCTGGAGAGGCGACCCATGAGAATGAACACATGGATTAGAGCCTGGAGGAAGTAAGATCTCCAGGCTAGGGCATGAGCTTCCCAAGGCACGTGGGCTCAGGGGAGAGGTCAGGATGAGACGTGGGTGTGAGACTGGGGCTTACGCTCTAAGACGACCCAAGAGGGGGAATATAGTTTAACGTCATGCGGGACGAGATACAGTTTAACGTCATGCGGGACGAGATACAGTTTAACGTCATGCGGGATGAAATACAATTTAACGTCATGCGGGACAAGGGATTTGGGGCTTACGCTCTGAGGCGTCCCATGGTGGGTATGGGGCTTACGCTCTGAGGCGGCCCATGGTGGGTATGGGGCTTACGCTCTGAGATGGCCCATGGTGGTCAGGGAACCGACGTGGAGAGGTCGAGATGAATGGGTGGTGGGCTTGAACCTCGTGGAGGCTTCCTACGTACCATGAGTTAGCACAGATCAAAGTCCACGTAGTTCGCTGGGATGGGGCTTACGCTCTGAGGTGGCCCATGGAGGTGTCATGGTCGATGCATGCTCTAAGCCCACATGAGTCATGCTCGGTGTGAGAAACAAGAGGCAGCAGGGACCAGACGATCACGTCGCAAAGGGTGCGTCCGTGAGAAGTAGAATGGGGCTTACGCGTTGAGCGGCCCAAAGAGGAAACAGGGGCTTACGCGTGGTTAGAGGACCTTGGTGCCGGGGCTTACTCCAGGGGTGGAGGCCCATGGTGCGAAAAAGCACACTGGGAAAGGGACTCCACTGGCCTTGGCAGGGGAAGTACAGAGATGCATGGGTGCAGTCATCCGTTGAGAGGCTAGGGGCTTACGGTCTGAGGCGGCCCTTCCCCCACGGACAAACTCCACTCTGAAAAGGAGGATCTCATTCCATGCTAGGAAGAGTCCATTCCCGTGGAGAAGAGTGGGCGTAAAGAATGCCCGAGCTGGGGGGACCCTGCGTGCGAAGCATGGGGTCAGACCACAGTTTAACGTCATGTGTTAAGGACGAGGTGCTTAGCAGTTTAACGTCCTGTAGTTTGGACGAGGTGGGTTCGCTCCACACCTCTAGGGCTTACATGCCCAACGCCTTCTACCCCTTGTGGGAGGGAAGGCATCGGCAAGGCCGTAGTGAAAGGGGGCCACAGGGCGAACCATTGAGGGGTCCACGTTAGTGTGGCTATGCGAAGAAGCAACAGTCGTTAGTGTTCCTATGTGGAGAAGCATAAGGCAAAGCAACACAACGGGAAACACCGCCCAAGGGACGTTGAGGTTACTTCACACGAGCCTGGAAGGCCATACGGGAAAACAACGCATGGAGCGCATGCCCGACAGGGGATACATCAGGTGCCGATGCAGAGAGGCATCCAATGGGCGTCAAGGTGAAGGGTCCTGGGCTTTGCGCGCAAAAAACAAGGTCTGCGCACAAAACAACGGGATGGAGCGCAATTGGAGAATGAGAATTGCGCGCGGAGAGGGAATTGTGCACAAGGTATTGCACACACTGAAGGGAATTGCGCACAATGGACACGGATTGTGCACACGAAAGGAACTCGGGGGAGGGGGAAAATTCACTTAAGCCGGTGGGGTTGCGTGCAAAGGCGAACCCCGTGGGAAGGTTGCACGAAAAAAAAGGGATTACCTAGAAGTCATATTGCGCGCGGGGGGAGTCGAATTGCGCGCACGAGAGCCGATTCAAATTCCGCAACCCCCAAACCATTCGGGGTCGCCGCCTATTTATAGGCATCAGCCGGCGCAGAATCCAGGCGGCGCGCGAAATTTTCTGCACCAGGAGCTGCCGACACGCAAAATCCCACCACGAAGAACCGGAGCGCGCAATTATTGCGCGCCTCATCATCTTGATTCCACGAATCCCAGGGATCCTTCACGCGCACAAGAATTTTTCGCGCGGATCCTCTATTTCGCGCACCACTTCCTCGGCCTCCGGATCGGGCCTCTGATTCCGAATATGACTTCGCTTCGTCATTTCGAAACTTCCTCCGAGAGTTATGGACTTTTTCGGCGTCTACAAGGTTTATTTTATTTTTGGTAATATTAATAGTAACTTTAGTATTTTTTTTAAAATTACTAGGGTTAAAGTTAAATATGTTAATTGAGTGTAAAAATTTTATTTTAAATATTATAAAATTACCCTGACACTTCTCCCAATTTCACGGGATAATTTTGTTTCAACCAAAATTAACCATAGGCTAAAATTATAATATTTTTAATCCACTTGGGTATTAATATGACATTTAAAATATTTTATTTAAAGATAATTTAATAATGTCATACTCATGTTTTTTAATAAGTATTAAATTTTTAATATATGGTTATACAAAATATAAATTAGACTATAAATATTCATTTTGAAGATAGTAAATTTATATTCATCATGAAAATTTATTTTTAATTTTTTTATAATAAATAATTTATTTTAATACATTCATAATAATGATGAAGTAAATGTTTAATACATGGAAATATCAAATAATTGATATAAAAAATATAAAAATAAATATAATTTGACATAATTAATGACATAATTTTTTTATATATAACTTAGTCATGCTAGTGATATATTTAAAGTGTTTTTTCTAAGTTATCATGTTGTTATGACATTTTTAAAAAGACAAATAATGAATAGTATCAAAATTGACATAAATGATAATTTAAAATAAAAAAATTTATTAAATGATATTAAATTCATAAAAATATAAAATTCCTCCAAATTAATATAATAAGGTTAAATTTTTTATAAATAATATATTTGAGGTTCTTTTGTTATTTTATAGTTACTATATTAACCTTAAAGTGTAAAAACCCAAGTTGGCCTAGTAAGAGTGAAAGGGTTTAACTAAGGGTTAAATCCAAATGATATGGTTAATATTTTGACATAAACATGCCTAAAAATATTTTTCTGAGAGTATTTTGACACATAATGATCTTATATTTGTAATAAATCACTTTTTATCTATTTAAAATTGAAGATAAATTTATATTAAATTAGTATTTTATAGGATTCCAAGAGTGCCCCACCCCTATCTTATAAAAAGAAACCTCACCCCTCACTTCCTAAAACCACATTGAGACTTCTTGATTGCTGAAAAACGTATCATTTCCTTTATACAACTCTTTATATACATCCTAGATGTGATGATATTCTCAAAATACCAACCCTAGTGTACCTAAGAGGAGATCCAAAGGTGGTTCTCTAAAGAAGACGTAATTTCCTTTACTGACTCCTTAAAAATTATTTATTCTTATACTTCCTCTTCATAAGTTGTTTATGTCATGAAACCATCCCTACAAATATAACCCTCCTAGTTAGGAAATGAAGGAAGGGAGATAATGACCCCCCTGAGTCCCATCTCCAGTAGGCCTGAGGTTGGTGACTAGCACTAAGGTTGTACAAATATCTCAATATGGGAGACATTACCCATTATAAGAAAACAAAATCAGGAGACCGAATGAATCACCCACAAACAAATCCATGGAATTATATAAAACATAAACCCAAACCATACCACATTAATGTATAAATAGAAATGATACAAATGAAAGTTTTCGAAGTAAATACCCAAAATTAAAGCTAAAACAATAACACATCAACTGTCAAGGGTCTGAACTAGTAATATACAGCAAAGTCCACTTAATCCTCCTAGAATCAGGAAAATAGTTTTATATACACAGGGGATCATAAAATTATACTCATTAATAAAATAAAAGGTTTACTTTCACATGTTAAAGAAGCATACTAATGTAGTTTTGAGAAAATAGTAGATCCAAAAAACACCTAAATAGGCATACAAACCTTCCCAATCTCACCAAGGCACACTCACTAAATAAAAAAAGCAAAGTAATATAATATAAGGTAAATAACATGGATGATAGGGTACCCCAAACCACTTTCCCACTGATTATCTGCTCTCATACCCTAATGATAAACGTCTTGGTGCTTGCACCTCTTTCAAATATATCGCATCACATCCCGCCCGCACACACCTAGGCCTCACAACACATCCTTCCCACACACACCTAGGCCTCACAACACATCCTGCCCATACACAACTATGCCTCTCAACACTTCTTTCCCATACACACCTGAGCCTCATAACACATCACAACTCATCCCTAAGAAACCTAGGAAAGTACACCACAACTCATCCCGAAGAAACCTGGGACACCATATCAAAAATCATCCAAAAGACACCTAGGATACCACATCTCATCACATCCCACCTGAAGAAGCTTGATCCATCATCCCCTAGAAGAGGGATTAGGGAAGAATGGGTGGCCAGTCATCCATCCTCCCATTGGGATGTTGGGAAAGGCACCCCCATGTGAGTATATTGGTGTTCAACACATAGTTCCCAACATGGGTGGGGTGTGTATAGAAATCACAAGGAAGATACAAGTTTATATATATAATATCAAACAATCAAGCCAAACCTATGGTTTCTCAAAAAATCAACCAACTCAAAACACCATCACTTTTTCTACAAATTTTAAATGCATAACATCCCACAATAAGACACAAATCCCATTTCACATTTCCAACCAATTTCATTTAATCACCCATTCATTTAATTATTTAGCATCAATCGCATTTAATCACACAACCCATCATTTAATTCTCCATTAACAAATTTATATCCCATTAAACAAACCAACACATTACATTTAAAAAATTATTCATCATTTATTTATTCCATCACTACTTGGAATCTAGTACAAGGTAACCACATTCTATATACAGCTCAATATACTGCCACCTCGCTGCCCCAAAAGCACGACCAAACAAACCACATCCACACTACCCCAAAAGCATGGAAACAAAAACTACATGTCACCCCAATGATCCAAACCACTTCACCATCCCACAAGGAAAACCACACAAAAAAAACATCAAGATCCATTTATAGATTTTCAATGGGATTTTATCACATTCCACTTTACTTTAGGGGCGTTGTCACACAAACAAAAATCTTAGGGAAACCATTTCATAATCCAAGTATAATTAATTAACCAATTTCCATTTAGGGTGATGTCATAACATGCACAACAAAAAAGGGTTCCAAAACCTATGTCAAATAGTGAAAATAAAACCACTAATGACCATAATTTTTAGCAGGGCATAAAGCCCGAACAATCACAATATCACAAATATTATCAAAGGTCTAAAATCATGTGAAAAAACCACTCAACTTCAATTTAATTTTTTTTAATTAATAAAAAATAAACCACAATACATAGATAAAAAATTAAACCCCCACATGATACAAATATAAAGAGAAATTAGGGAATACCTACCTCAAGGAAGATTTTTAACTTGCTGTGCATTGCAGGGAGAAAAAGAAACTACCCAAAACCACCATTGGACAAGAAACATGTAGTTAAACCTATAAATCAACAAAGGGGGGGTAAAAATGGAATACCAAACACACCCTAAACCAATGAAACACCACCTTAGTGAAAATATGAAGAAAAATGGAAGGAAATGGTAAGAACGAGAAGAGAACTCACCATGGATCGACCACAAATCACCAACAAAAAACCACTGGTATAAATAGATCAAAGAGGGAGTAAAAGGGATTTATGAAAACCTCAGGGTTCCTATGTTTCACCCAAAATGATAGGATAAGGAAGACATGGCTAAATTAATGAAAATTTAGCAAGAAAATAATTTTAAAACTGCATTGGATCAGGGGTTTACATGACATGTAATCCCCTTTCACATCGTGTAATCCCTGGGGTTTAGTTTCACTAAAAAATATGTCACCTATTCATTTTATTATTTATTTTTAAACCTCAATAGATTACTTGTTGTGAAACCATATTTCATGTTGTGTAAAATTTTTACACATCGTGAAATATCCCTGCATCCAACTTTTAGCAACTGGACTTCTCCAAACTTCCTCTGAGCTTCCTCTGAACACCTCCAACAACCAAAACCGTCAATGTAATGAACCAGAAAGGCATTAAAAATTACATTTGATACCTATCAAATGATTCTCACCCTTGAGAATCCAAAACCAAGCCCAGAAGAAAAAGGGGTCCGAACAACCACCCTGCGAGATACCTCTCAAAGATCTCATTATACCTCAAATGATACCACCAGCCCAGCATTCCAAACTAAATGGCCAAAAACATCTAATACAACCTCATCAGAAAAAAATACAAACCGTATCCTCTAAAAAGAAACACAATTCCACACAACCAATGTACAACAAACAAACTTCACTGTCCCAAACACACAAATAGGGGAATTTTGTCCTCCATTTCAGGATACTATCCACTCTCAGCAACACTGACTCACCCACATGGGTTTAGTTTCATCTCAGTTAATGCATCTATATTAGGATACAAGTCCTCACCTTTTATATGTCATGAATTTATCTCACATCACACCAGACACATAAAAAAACAAGGAAAAAACTGATCTCATAAAACAAAAAGGATTAAAACTTTACATCACAAAGAAAAACAGAGAAAATAAAAACTCAAAAAAAATCTGGGTACGGAGCATGCATCCGCATATCTTGCTCCCAAGTACTCTCCTCTAGACCACCATGCCTCCACAACACATGAACCAAATAAATGTCTCATCCACATATCACATTATCTTGAAAATCATGGATCTCTAATGGAATCTCCACAAACGTCGCATCATCCTCAATATCTAACTCTCCCTAGTCAATGACATGAGATTCATCGTGAAGATACTGATGAAACTAAGTGGCATGATGGAAATCATGGATACTCTCCAACCAGGGTAGAAATGCCAACTATTTTTCCACCTCGCCAACTCGTCCCAACACCTCAAAGGCCCCAAAAAACCTAGGATAATAATTACCCCCTCTACCAAACCCCCACTTCCCACGTTGAGGGGAAACCTTTAAGAACACATAGTCCCCAACCTCAAAATCCAAGAACCTCCTCCTACAATTGACAAAATACTTATACTGGTCCAATGCTACTTTCATCCTATCATGAATGAGCTAAAATTTCTCTATCATGCACTGAACCACATCAGGACCAAGAACAACTATCTTCCCAAACTCTGTCCAGCACAACGGAGAATGAAACAGTCTTCCAATGAAAAGCATCAAATAGGGTCATTCTAATGGAAGAGTGATAACTATTACTATATTAAAACTCTAACAAGGGAAGGTTTCATACCCAAGACCCACCAAAGTCTATGATACATGACTGAAACATATACTCCAATGCTTGGATAGTCCATTCTGTCTAGTCATCAGTCTGAGGGCGAAAAGCAGTGCTGAGGTGTAACTGAGTGCCAAAAGAATGTTGAAATACCCTATAGACTTGTGAGGTAAATAGTGAATCCTGATCCAATATAATGGACCTTTTAACTCCATGAAACCTCACTACATCATCCATATATCTCTTAGCCAATATTTTCACCTTTCCCGACTCCTTGATTGCTAAGAAGTTGGCCAATTTCATCAACTGATCCTTGATCACCCAGATAGCATCAAAACCTCCCTATGTTCTAGGTAAACCAAGGATTAAATCCATCTAGATTTCATTCCATTTCCACTAGGGAACATCCAAGGGTTGAAAACAACCACTTGGAACATGATGCTTGGCCCTTCCTTTCTAGAAAACCAAGTACTTTTCCACAAACTCCGCCACTTACCATTTAATTCCAGGCCACCAAAACTGCATCCTCAAGCCATGATACATCTTAGAAATTCTTGGGTGTACCATTAAAGGTGATATATGGAGCTCATTAATAACTACCTTGTGAGTTGATACCAAAACCAACAATCTTATTCAAAACAACATCCAATTCTGACTATCCTCTGAACATCCCTCTAGATCATCACCATGGACTATACGATCACGCAACACCTCTGCCTACATGTATCCCAACTAAGACTCCTCCAACTGATGCCTCAGAGAAGACTAAACCGTTATTTGAAACAAATAGCCTCTACCACTATCCACCCTTGAATTTAATTTCAAGGATTCCAACTCCTCCATCATTCTACAAGAATCTGTAGACTCATGAATAACACCCTTCCATGAATTATTTTTCAAATCATTGGTCACAACATTCCCCTTTCCTCGGGTGTTGGAGATCTCAAAATCATAGCCCTGAAGAAACTCCATCCTCCTCCACTACCAAAAGTTCATATCACATTGATAAAATATATAACTCAATCTCTTATGATTTGTAAAGACCACAAATCACTACCCAATTAAGTAATTCCACCACAACATCAGCACAAAAATAACTACCACCAGCTTCAGATCATGGGTGGAATAGTTACACTTATGGGAATGTAACTAACTAGACCCCCAGAAGATCACATCCCTATAATTCATCAATACACACTCTAATAATAGATGGTAATCTTCACAAAACACATCAAACATCACCCCTTCCTTAGAAAACTGAATAAATTGAGAACTAGACAACTTCCCCTTTAGGTAACCGAACGTTTCCTAACACTAATCATTCCACAAAAAACCATTTTCATTACCTATAAATGATTTCAATGGGGTTGAAACTCAATGGAAATCGGGTAAAAAACTCTAATAATATCCTTTGAGGCCAATGAAACTGTGAACCTATGCCATGTTCTTGGGTGAGGCCAAAGATACAACTGCTTCAACATTTAATGGGTTTACTGCCACACCCTATTGAGACACCACATGCCAGAGGAAATTCACCTCCCATATCCAGAAATTAAAATTGGACAAAATTCTATAGAGTTGGTGGTGTCGAAAAAAATTAAAGAGAGTTATGAGATGCTCAACATGCTCCTCCTATGACTTCTAGTAGATTAAGTTATCATTGATGAATAAAATGATTAACCAATCCAAGAACTCATGGAACACATAGTGTATAAGCCCCATGAACATAGTTGGTGTATTTGTAACAACTAATGTCATGAATACAAACTCAAAGTACCCATACCAACATATTAATGTAGTCTTCAGGATATCACCCCACTTCACCCTCAACTGGTGATATCCAAAATGTAGATTGATATTAGAAAACCAACTCTTCCCTCTCAAATGGTAAAAAATATCATATATCATTGGAAGAGGGTAACGGTTTTTGACCATAACCTGATTCAACCTATGGCAGTCTATGCACAACCTCAGACTAATATCTTCCTTCCTTGAGAATAGCATTGGAGCACCCCACAGATACACACTAGGATAGATAAAACCTTTCTTAATCAAGTCTTCTACTTGAACCCTAAAAACCGCAACTCGAAAGGTTCCATCCAGTAAGGAGCCATCAATATTAGAGAAGCACCAAGCTACAAGTCTTTCATGAACTCAACATCACGTCAAGAGGGTATCATCAAAAATTACATGGTAAACACATCCAAGAACTCTCTGATGACCCTAGGAACCTCTACCATCCCATCATCCACCAATTCCACTGAAAAAATAGTTACCAAGGAAAGAAGGGTCTCTACACGTTGACTTCCCACCTAAAAATCCACTTACCAATGAAAACTACACATTGTATATCCAAAATTTTTAAACAAGACTATCCTCTGAAAACAGTCAACAACATCATTTAAAAAATATAACCAGTCAATGCTGAGGATTACATCATATGGCTACATATCTAGTAAGAAAATATTCCCATGGGACTGATGCAACCTCATCATCAGTCTACACCCCAACAAACATAAAAAAAGATAGTTTTTCCTCTCACTAGCATAGTCAACACTAGGGGTATGAGAATCCACTCTACATCTAGTTCTAGAGAATTCGATAGATTAGGTGAAACAAATGAGTGTGAAGCTATGAATCAAACAAGGCACAAACAATGGTACTAAACAAACTGATCGTACCTCTAACAATATTTGTCCCCTATAGAATTGCTACTTCCACTGTGTGAAACAGATCATGACCAAATCCTATACTTATCTGCTAATAACCACATATAATTCCATGCTCGTCTCATGGTCCTTGAACATGAGGAACATCCTAAGGTAGACCTCTACCTAATCTGTATCACCTCGATGGAGAATAATATTGCTTCCCCTTCTGCTGAAATGAACACACTAGAAACTGCTATTGAGGCTAGCACTGAACCTACCCACCTCTACCAAACTGAGTGTGGAAAAACCTTGGGCACTGATTCTAGAGATGACCCTGAAACACACAACCAAAACACATTGGCATAAGAATCTGAGGAAAATCATGGAAAAAATGGCCCAAAATTTTGGAAGGGGATCTACTGAGGATGACTCCCTATCGATCAAAACCTCAAAGGCATGGATGTCTGAGACCTACCACTAACAACCCTACCCCTCAAGGAACCATGCCTATTCTCCTCTCATGGAAAACCTCCCCATGAGTGAATTACCTTGATCACCTATTCCATCTTCATAAAAATTATATATGTTGGAAATGTAAAACGAGTAACTACATACTGAATCAAAGGATACAATTTATCCTCAAGACACCTCACACGAGACTCTACATCTGGAAAAACATCTGGGAAAAAAATAAAAAAGTCTTTGAACATGATTGTTAGTTCCCATACTGATATGTTATCCTACTGAAGAGAAATAATCCCCTTCCTTTTTACTACCTTCATGGTCGATGAAAGGAACTCTAGCCAGAAAACCTTCTAGAATTCAATCCAAAAAACTTATACCTTATTTCTCTCTCCCAAATACAACATCCACCACTAACATGGAGATCCCTGCAACTGATTGACTGCCAAAGGGACTTAGTACTCCATCAGGGCCCATATCAAACTGAAAGTGATCTCAAGATCCTCCATATTGGTCCCTGTTTCTACATCTGAATCACTACCCTCATACTTCCCCAAATCATACCACTGGAAAGCACACAACGTCCTATTCCATTGATCATCCTCTTTAACTAGATAAACCCTATGATGATCAACCAGATCAACCTGTTTAACCTCAACTATTTGATCCACCCAAGGACAAAAATCATAATCCAAATTTAAAATTAAAACAATGATATCCTAATCCCGAGTAGTATGGAATTTAATTTAAGATTCATTTTAACTTATTTGATTCATTCTTTTATCCATTTAAACATTCCCAAAACAAACCAATGAAAACAAGAACACAAGTCATTAAGATGCATGTAACTTTCCTAGGTCTCTACCCTACATGTAGGTCCATCTCATTTGGCCATTCAATAAGCTCAGAGTCCATGCACTAGATTACAGGGGGCCCTAAAATGCCATGTCCTTGCTGGTCTCCCTAGCCTATGTCTCACACCAAGTTCAAATATAACTGTAGCAATACCACCCTATGAAATCCTAAATGAGCCTAACTGAAAAATCCATCCTATATCTCAACCATCACCGCGTATACCACTCTATCATGACCCCTCCCTCCAACGATACCCCTTATGGGATGGAAATGAAGAGAGGGAGATAATGACCCCTGAATCCCACCTCCAGTAGGACCCAGGTTAGTAATAGCACCACGGGTGTACAAATATCACAATATGGGATGCATCAACCTTTATAAGAAAACAATATCAGGAGATAAAATTAATCATCCACAAAAAACTCCAATACATAATATAAAAAAGAAACCCAAACCATACCACATGTATGTATAAATAGAATTGATACAAATAAAAATTTCTAAAGGAAATAACCAAAAGTAAAGTTAAAGCAACGGCAAAAAAACTATCAAGGGGTCAAAATAGTAATGTCTAGCACAGTCCATGTAATCCTAATTAAAACATGAAAACATTTTTATATACGTAGGGTGAGCATACAAGTATACTCTATAGGAAAACAAAATTCTTTCATTCACACATGAAAGAAGCATACTAATGCACCTATGAGAAAACAAAATATCCAAACAACACCTAAACATGCAAAATAACCATTCCAATCTCACCAAGGCATGCTCACCAAATAAAGAAATCTAATTAATATAATATAAGTTAAAGCATCTCGATGATAGGGTACCCCTCACATCTTTACCATTGATTAGATACTCCCACACCCTAATGAAAAACATCATGGTGCTCCCACCTCTTCTCAATATACCACATAACATCCCACTCGTGCACACATTATCCTCATAATACATCCCACTAGCACACTAGGGCCTCACAACACATCCCGCCCATAAAAACTTGGCCCTCACAACCCATCACATCTCATCCCAAAGACACCTAAGAAAACACATCATAACCAATCTCAAAGACACCCAGGACACCACATCACAACTCATCCCAAAGAGACTTGGGATACCACATCTCATCACATCCTTCCCAAAGAAGCTTGATCTATCATATCCTAGAATATTTACTAGGGAAGATACAAGTCACAACACATCAAGAGCCATTTACATATTTAAAAAGGGATTTTATCACATTCCACATTACTTTAGAGGTTTTATCACATAAACCAAAATCCAGGGGCAACCATTTTATAAGACAAGTATAAGTAATTAACCAATTTCTATTTAGGGTGATTTCACAAAAAGCACAACAAATAAACGTTAAACAAATTATGTCAAACAATTAAAACAAAACCACCAACAACCATAATTTTCAGCAGGACATCAAACCCAAACAATCTTAATATCATGAACATTATCAAAGCTATAATAGCACGTGGAAAACCCCTTTTTCAACTCAATTTCAATTTATCCATTTCTTTATCTTTAATTAACCTGAAAAAACCATAATCTATATATAAAAAATGTAAATCCCTCCCACATGATACATAAATAAATAAAAATTTGGGAATCCCTACCACATGGATGCTTTCTAACTTCCTGTGCACTTCAGGGTGAATAAGAAACTGCTTAGAAACCACCGTTGCACTAGAAACCTATCGATAAACCCACATGGAACTAAAGGGTGGTAAAAAATGCAACAAAAATTCACCACATAACAAAGAAAAACTTTTGTAGCATAACTCTGATTAAGTACAAAATAAAAAGGATAAGAATGAGAAGTGAACTCACTATGGATCGACCACAGATTGCCAATGAACAACCACTAGGATCAACAGATCAAAGAGGGAGGAAAAGGGATTAAAGAAAACCTCAGGGCTCCTAGGGTTCTCTAAAAATCAGAGAAAAAAGAATCTATTACCAAATTAATGATAATTTTTCTAGAAAATAATTTTAAAACTATATTGAATTGGGGGTTTACAGGACATGTAAACCCCTTTCACTTCATGTAATCCCCTGGGTTTAGTTTTGCTGAAATATGTGTGACCTATTAATTTTATTATTTATTTTTAAAACCTGATATATTACATGTCGTGAAACCAAATTTCACATCATGTTACAATTTTAAACATCTTGAGATTTCCTTGGTTCTAGCCTTTAGTAACTAAACTTCTCCAGACTTCCTTCGAGCCTCCTCCGAACACCTCTGAAAAACAATACTAGAAATGTAACGGACCAGGAAGGGACATACCATTATAGTTTACATTATAAAATAACAACTACAATATAATATATGTGATGAAATTTTATTAAAATTATGGGAAAAATATATTTCTCCTTTTATCCATCCTATAAAAAATAGTATCACCATACATGAATACATACAACTTACCGTCTCCATGGTATGATGTAATTTTTTTTTCACCATCACTTTATTTAGATGGGTATAGTGATGAATATAATGGATATAAATAATAAATATGACATGATATTTATTTTGTATAATTAATATAGAATCCAATTATATACTAACTTATCATTAAAGGAATGATACTATTGTTCGTGCGTACATATGACCTACCATCTCCACGGTGAGATGAGATACATTGTCCACATTAACCATTCCAGAATGATTATAAAAATGTATAGTATGAGTTAATATACTATTTATGAACTTAATATCATTCTGGATATGAATAAAATATATCATATTCCTAATTAACAAGACTTAAACAAAAAAACAAACATAAGAAAATGAAGCTATTAACAATCAAAACAATGGTAATAATGAAATATTATTAACAAAATGATATAAGAGGATCACATATGATATCATAAATATGAATATATTTTAGGTATAATTTAATAACATGATTGATCCATTATACAGAAAGTTAAATTACCCTCAACTATAGGAAAGTACAAATAAGGTTTCTTAAAAATGTATTTCAAAATATTCTTACTATTATTCTACAATTGTTTAAAGTAATTTTTACACATGTTTTATTTTTTGTAAAATGTTTTGAAGAGAATATTTTTGTCATTTTCCAAATGAGGTACTTTATGACCTTTTCAATAAAATAGGGAAGGATTTCTATTTTTTAACTTATACATCATGAGAAAAGATTCCTTTACGAGATTAAAAGATTATTTTCACTGAAAATGTTTTCTCTTAAAAATTTTATCCCCTTTTAAAATAAATTCGATATAAAATGTGTATTTCTCTCAATAAGTTTTTAATGATTTAATTAGACTGCTTCATCTATGTCAATAACTTTTTTTTTATTTTATGCTTAATTGAGGTTATTCTCTTAAGATACCATCTAAAATATTTTATTGAAATGGTTTACGATATGTTTGACTATGAATGTTCTATTTTGATACCATTCATGGTTTATGGTTAATGAATCAAAATTTCATATTATAGTTTTAATATGAATGTTTATATTGGTTATGTTTCACCATTTTCAAATGAAGAATGAATTGGACTTAGTAAGTGACTAGTGGGGCCCACTATAGCCCCTCGATGCATTAGTAGAACTAATGAGACAAACTAGTTTGGGTATTGGATAACATCTTACCCATTTATGTATGGTGTCTTGGACCCTTGATAGTATGTTTATGATTACCAACATTATGCATTCACTCATTATGAGAGTTGGTATTGATATTCCATGTGATTTTTTGACTAGTATAATATAATTGTTTTGTATATTTCTCATGTGGATATTTGTATATCATTATTTTATTAGCTTATATACCTGCAATATTATGCTCAAGATTATGTTTTAATGGAATGTGTTTTTATTTACTCACCTTTCCTTATTTTTTATATTTATTTATGATAGATTTCATTGCACACTTACCCTTACTGAGCATCTACTATGACCCCTTTCTTATGTTTTATTTTCCCAAGATGCCAAGATGTGTATTATGAATGATATACAGGGTTAAGATAAAAGAATAATGAAGTTCTTAAAGGATTATCTATGTTGTATTTTATGTTTTGAATAATAATGTAAGGTTTTTCTATGTAATCTATTTTACAAGACTATTAAACTGGTCAGTCCTTTAGGATTAAACACTTGTATCTATTCTAATGTAATAAAGTAAGGAACTGAATCTGGTCTACTGGGGTCGGGGTTGTTACAGTTGGTATTAGAGGAAGTTTAGTAGAATCATTAGAAATTATATTTATAAAACAAATATTAAGGAACATAAAACTAAGATAGAATTTGTGGATAAGTAGAAGAACATCCTAGAATTTTGTAAAATAGATATTATGTAGGTATTACTAGAAATAAATTGTTATATAGATACTATAAGTGGACGTGATTCTAGTATATATGTACCTATGAGTAATAACTCCGACAAAGTGCATCGGGCTAGACTCGACATAACCAGGTACATGACAACGAGGCTTACTATGCACCTGGTTTGACACTCCAAGAATATATGATTATAATAATTCAAATGTTCTTTACAAACCATTATGAAGGATTTAAAAGTAAATATTTCCCCAAAGAAATCATTTTTATGATTATGATATTAGCTATTCATAAATCTTCAATTTATGTGTAGTGTTTTACTAGTTTCAAATTTTGAATTATGATTCATAACCCAATCTAGTGTATTCCATTATTTATAAATGGATCATAGTGTAAGGAATAGAAACTGTATCAATGCACACAATACATTAAGGTACTTCCCTCCTATGAAATATTATGATGTTGGAGATAGAGCTACGAATGATGCTGAACAAATTATAACTATACTGGGACAACTAACTCAGGTTATGAACAACAACCTTACCCGTATATAGCACCCAGATCCACAATATGGAAGAATAATGTTAGTATGATTAATGAGGAAAAAACCTCCACTATTCAATGAGAATAAAAATCCATTTGTAGTTGAGCAATGGATAAGTTACTATGAGAAGATATTTCTTTCTTTGGGAAGTAATGAAAGGTAGAATATTATCATGTAAATTCATCATCTCTCATGAGATGTATATCAATGGTGTTCATTGATTCAAAACATGAAGGTAGATTAATAAATAGAAATCATGGAATGTAGGTAATTTAAATAACTCTTCTTAGAAAAATATTTTTCTTGTGAACAATGAGCAGATATGGAGAGGCTATTCATTATTATGAGGAAAAAGGAAGATGAGAATGTTACTAAATATGAATAAAAATTTACAAGGTTATAAAGACACGACATGGACTACATACATAACTTAAGTAGTATGATTTAACATTTATTTCATGGGTTAAATCCATTCCACTGAAAGTCATTAGTCTCCCAAACTTTCTTAGTATATGAAGATATAGTCTTATGTGCTATCAAGACTGAGAAATAATTCCCTAAGTCTTATAACTTCAAGGGAAATTAAGAGAATAAGACAATGGTGGATAAAGAGATGGATAAGGGGAAAAAGGGAAAGAAGGATTTTTCTACATGTGATAATTGTAGGAAGAATAACCTTGACACTTTCTTCAAGGGAATGAGAGTTTGTTAGAAGTGTGGAGAGAAAGGTCACCATGATCATGATTGTAAGGGAAAGAAAAAAGATATCAACGTGAAATGTTTCAAATATAAGGAGATGTGTCACTACCGAAATGATTATCCCAAATGTGAGAGAAATATATCTCAGAAAAAGAAAAAGGATCATGGTTAATCTAATGCTGTTACTACTGTCAAAGTGGAATAATTAATGTACTTGTGTTTTTGGATTGAAGAATCCTGTTATTATATTCTTATTATAAGAGTCATGTGATATATAAGGATTTCACTTAAGTACTTATTCTTTTCATATTTGGAAGAATTCATGTTTTCATTAATGTTTTATAGTGATAAAGTTATTCATATGTTTGGTATGTGACAAAAATATATGCATTATGTTGTTTGGGGAAAATATGTTGATATGTTGATTTTGGAAAATTTAGTGACCTTCCTTATAAAGTGTTGGATCAAAATATTTTGAAAAATTTTGTCATTTATGAAATTTATTAAGATTATATTTCTACAAGGTTTTAGAAATTATTGTATTACTTCGTAGTGTGGTAAAAACTGTGCTATGAAAAGAAGAAGAAATAGTTCAAGGCACAAACAAAGGATAATATTATGTCTGTGTAAAAGTATTTTCTTATTATATTCTTATAGAGTGAAAAAATTCTTCAACTACAAAAAATGGTTTTTAAGGGGAAATTGTTACCCCTTTACCTTCTTTTTTGATGAAACCAATATCTCCTTATATCATCACAAATTTATAACTTTGTGATTACTAAATTTCTCCTAACCATGTTCTCTGTCACTCTCCATCATACCATGATGGTTATATTTATCTTATATGTCCATGTTTTCCTACATGTAATCATTATATGTGTAATATATGATGACCTTCATACTTAAATTTCTTTATTTTAATGTGGAGGTATTATTAATTATTTTCTTATGTGGGATTTCATCAAATATATTTTGAAAATTCAAACCTTGATTTTATTGATCCTGATTTTAAATTTTGAGGAGACAATTTATTGAAATAGGGGATAATATAACACCCCGACTTTTTATTTTATCAATATTTTAAATTTTATCTCTTTGATATCTTATGTTTCAAACAACACCATTTTTAAATGAACAATGATATACAATTAAATATCATTATTTTAACACGACCATTATAACATAGCCGTTAGATCAGTAGGAATAAATAGTATTAAAAAAATTATAAAAATTATATATTATATATTTAATTAATTTTTTTACATTCATCCAAATTATTTTATAGTTAACATATAATAATTAATTCAATTTTATGCATTAAATGACTATATTTTTCTAAAGGAAGTTTTTCAACCTTTTAATGGTGAACCTATTTTAAATCTAATTTTAAAACATTTATATATTTTATTTGAAATAATAATATTATTATTTTAGATAGTAATATAAAAATTTACATTGGTTTAATATTTGGTCTTTTTCTGATAAGTTTAATGTTTTGATGAATAATGAAAAATACTAATTTTTAATTGATAACAACATTTATTGTCAAAATAATTTATCATGTTAAATTATATTTTGGATTGGTTTTGAAGTATAAATGGATCATTTTTTTTATCATTTTAATATAATTTAGGTCATTGGACTTAATTCTACATTAAATTTAGAAATAAAAACATTTCAATCTTTTCCATGTTTAAACTTCAATGACCCGTTTTCTCACCCCGCCAATGAGATTAATTTTAAATTAACTTCTGAAAATTATGTGTTTTAAAATTTGAAAAATGTATTCCAAATTTGGAATAAGTGGTTCCAAATTATGTAAATAGGTTTATTTTATATTTGGGATTATGAATAGTAACTTTAGTAATAATTTGTATTACCACGGTTAAGGGTAAATAAGGCAACTAAAGGTAAATATTATATTATAAATTTTATAAAATTACACTTAAACCTATCCAAATTTCATTGGATAATTTGGTTTTGACCAAAATCAACCATATTCCTAAATTATATACTTTTTAAGCCACTTTATTATGAATATGAAATTTATAATATTTTATTTAAAGATATGTTAAAAATTTCATACTCATGTGTTTTAATAAGTATTGCATTTTTAATACCTGGGTATACAAAATATAAATTATACTATAAATAATAATTTGAAATATAATAAATTTATAGTCATCATGATATTTTTTTTTTAATTTTTAGAGAATGAATAATTTAATTAAAGGCTTTCATAATAATGATAAAGTAGTTGTTTAATCAATGGAAATATAAAATAAATGATATTAAAAATATTAAAATAAATGTAATTGTATATAATTAATGATATAAGAGAATTTTATAAGAAACTTATACATGTTAGTGATATATTATAATTGTTGGTTTGAATTTATCATGTTTCTATGATGTTTTTAAAAAGACAAATAATGAATTGTATCAAAATTGACATAAATGATACTTCAAATAAATAATATTTTATTAAATGATATAAAATTAATAAAAATATTAAATTTATCAAAATAACTATACTAATGTAAAATATCTAATCAATTATCCATTTGGGTTTCATTTGGACTTTTATAGTAACTATATTAACCCTACAGTGTAGAAGCCAAGTTGACACAGTAAAAGTTAAATGGTTTAACTTAGGGTTAAAGTCAAAAGATAAGGTTAAAATTATGACCTAAACATGTATAAATATCATTTTTAGAGGATCTATACCCATAATATTATTATATTCTAAATTAATCACTTTTTATTTATTTGAAATCAAAAATCAATATATATATATTTAATATTTTAAAGGATTCCAAGAGTGCCCCTCCCCCCTCTTATAAATGGCACCTACTCCCTAACTTCCTTACACAACTTTTATCCTTATTTAATGAACCAAAACATACCCATTTGTACTATAAAAATACTTATATTAATACTAGAGGTTTTTGTATTCTCAAAAGACAAACCCTAGTGTCCCTAAGAGGAGATCCAAATGAGGTTTACTAAAGAAGAGGCAATCGTCTTTACGGACTCCTTAAAAATTATTTTCTTCTTATAATTCTTCTTCAGATGTTGTTTCCATCATAAAATAATAAATCATATATCATATATATGATTTTATGTTATTATTATTATGTAAAAATAATATTATTCCTTTTATCCATCCTACAAAAAACAATATTACCTTGCGTATGTACGTATGACTTACCATCTCCATGCGGTGGTGTAATTGTTTTCATCACCATTTTATTTAGGTGAGTATAGTGATGAATATAATGGATATAAATAATAAATATGAAATTATATTAATTATTTAAAATTAATTTACCATCCAATTCCTTTCCACTTTACTATTAAGGGAATGATATCATTACTCATGCATACGTAGGACTTATCGTTTCCACGATGCGATGAGATTCATTATCCACATTGACCATTAAATAATGATTATAAAAATGTATATATTGAGTGAATATAATATTTATTAACTTAATACCAATCTGGATATGAAGAAAATATATCCTATGTGTAAGAAACATTACTTTCATGACAAAACAAACATATGAAAATGAAGTAGTTAATACACAAAAGAATGGTAATAATGAAATATTATTAACCAAACAATATAAGAGGATCATATATGATATCATAAATATGGATATAGTTTAAGTATAATTTAATAATATTATTTAACCATTATACAGAAGGTTAACACACCATTAACTAAAGGAAAGTACAAGGTAAGGGTTAATTTCAGAATCTCATTATTATTCGGGATTGTTTATATATAAGTATTTAATGGGACATATTTATCATCTATGTATATGTTTCTTAAAAATATATTTCAAAATATTATCACTATTATTATAAATTTTTTTAAATTAATATTTACCCATGTTTTACTTTTTTTAATTTTTTTTAAAGGATTCTTTTTATGGTTTTCCAAATGAGGTACTTTATAACCCTCTCAAAAAAATATGGAAGGAATATTTTTTTTAACTTATATGGAATGAGAAAAGATTCCTTTAAAATATTAAAAGATTCTTTTCATTGAAAATGTTTTCTTTTAAAATTTAATTCCCCTTTTATAATAATTTCAATATAAAAAGGTGTATTTATCTCAAGATGTTTTTAATGATTTCATTAGAATACTTTCATCTATGTAAATATCCTTTGTTGGATTTTATACTTAATTGAGGTATCTCTATTAAGACACCATCTACCATATTTTATTGAAAGGTTTTATGATTTTTTTTACTATGGATATTCTATTTTGAGACCATTCATAGTTTATGGTTAATGTATTAATATTTCATATGCTAGTTTTAATACAAATGTTTATATTGGTTATGTTTAACCCATTTCATATGAGGAATGAATTGGACTTAGTAAGTGATGAGTGAGGCCCTTTATATCCCCTCGATGTATCGATATGTCTCATGAGACCAACTAGTTTGGGTACAAGATAACTTCTTACCCATTTGTGTATGATCTCTTAGCCGAAGATTTGACCGTATGTTTATGATGTCCGAAATTATGCATTACCTAATGATGAGATTAGTTATTGATATTACATGTGATTATTTTACTAGTAAAATATCCATTGTAATGTATATTTCTCAACTGGATATATATATGGAATTATTTGATCAACTTATATCCCGGTTATATTATTATCGAGATTTTGTTTTAATGGAATGTGTTTTTAGTTATTCACTTTTCCTGGTTGTTTATGTTTATTTATGATAGATTGGTTGTAAACTTAAACTTAAAGAGAATCTGATCTCACCAATTTATAATGTTTTATTTTACTAGGATGAAGAGATGTGTATAATGACTGATATGTAGGGTTAAGCTAGGATAATTATGGTGTTTTGAAAGGATTATCTATGTTGTATTTTATTGTTTTTGAATTTTAATGTAAGGTTCATGTTTGTAATCTATTTTACAAGATTTCTAAACTGGTCAGTACTTTGGGATTTGAAACTTGTATCTTTTACAATATAATAAATTAAGGCACTAAATCTAGGATACTAGGGTTGAGTTCATTACACAGGGACTACCACATCACGTTTCCAACTAAAATGATTTGGTTTTGAAAGATTGTTCTCATGCACTATCTGTTACCAAAAACATTATTTCAATATCCAGACTTGATAATTATGGATTTATTTTCAAATTTAGGAATAAATGTTGTTTAATTTATAATTATTTCATTTTTTATGGTAAGTAAGATTTAAATAAATATCTTTATGTGTTGGATTACACGAACCATGTAATGGAAATCGATAATGAAGTTACTTCACATGAATCATACCACATCCAACTTCAACATCACTATCTAGGTCATGTAAATAAAAATATATTGAATAAATTATAGTAAGATTTATATTTAGATTATTTTTAACTAAATCCAATTGGTGTATGTCACACATTTTTACAAGGAAAAATGACCAAACCCCCATTTAGTGGGAAAGGTGAAAGGGATAAATATATTCTTAAATTATTTTATACCAATGCATGTAGACCATTTTTTTGAATCTAGGAGATGGTACTCATACTTCATAACTTTTATTGATGATTTTATTAGATATGGATATGCGTAGTTAATGATGTATAAGTCAGATTATTTTGATAATTTTAAGGAATACAAGAATGATGTTGAGAACCATCTTGGTAAACCTGCCTAAATCCTTTAATAGAGATATGGGAGACCATATCTCTCTAAAAATCATAAAAATATTGGGTTCTCAAATCCCTCCCCTGGTCTTCTTCATGGAATGTTGCATTTCTTGTGCTCCAGAGATTCGACTCCCATATTTTTTGGAGTCATGACTATGAGAGGTAAGGATCCGTTGCTGTGAGAAATGATGAAAACCCAAATGATGATGTTATTAATCACTCAACTGTAATAAGATCCAAAGGTATATATTTCCTAGAGGTTCTCAAAGGAAGTGATCTGAACAAAGAGATTCTATCAACAAGGTCGCCTCTATTTAAGAAGTTGGACGATGGTGGTTACTTAGTTGAAGTAGACCCGGATCCGCTTCAACAATGTGAGAATCTTTGAAAATTCACCATCATGGGTTACGTCTAATACTTGAAAGGTGATCAACCCTGAAATATAACTGATTTGATGCCTAGAATTGCTAATTTTTGGGGCATTTCGAAATAGAAACTAGTTCCCATATGCTGCAGGTACTTTCATATTTTATTCAACTCTCAATATGACCTCGATAGAGTATAGCGATTATGTAAAATACAACTTTATCCCGGATTGCTTAGGATTTCTGAATGGGATATTGACTTTAATCCACACACCCATAAGAATACAATGGCATAAGTTTGGGTTAGATTTCATGGATTAAACTAGTTTTTGGCACCCTAAGATCCTAAATGATATTTTATCTTGTATTGGAGAACCCCTAAAAATTGACCAAATAACTCTAAATGGTTATTTGGGCCTTTTTGTGAGGGTAATGGTAGAGTTAAATCATGCTATCCCTCTTCCTAATTCAATAAGCTTCAATTCCAAAGACTATAAAACAGAAATTACGATATAATATGAAAAAAATCCACCATTCTTTGAAATTTGCAAACTCATTGGTCATACATTAGCAAATCGTTGGGTGATTAAGAAACAAGTGGTCCAACCACTGGAAAATTAATGGAAGGAAATGAAAAATAATAAAAAAGGTAACCCACCCACCTTGGATTTTCTAGAAACATCAAAAAAGAATGTGGTATGGGAGAGGAAGAGAAATAAATCAACAAATACATGAATATTTCGAATGCTTCATGGGATGAACTTGTATAAGAATAAGAAAACAATGATCAAAATGTCTTTAATGAACTAAATCCATGGTTATAGAGGTATGTAAAAAACAACTAGAATTTGATTATGAAAAGAATGAAACAGGTAAGGTATCCTCACACCACACTACTACTGTAACTTCTAAGCCTTCGGTCACAAGCGAAACTCACTAGAACTCAACCAGTGTTCTATCTGAAGGTAACAAAAATGACATTGTTTTTGGGAATCGTGTTAGTTTAATGACTAATATAGGAACATAACACCAACAAGAGACCTCATTTTTCAATTAATTTCTCCCATCCTTGGGTTTGGGTAAGGAGCCAAGAGCATCTCCTTCATACCCCTCAAAAGGCCCCGGTGAAAATCAAGAGATCCTTCAGAATGTGTCCTAGAAAAACTATATGAATGATCCTAGGAAGATATCCATATTGTGTGTAGAACTAGATAGCGGAAAGTTAAGGGGATGATTAGAACTTCTTTGGGCATGGGCATGCTCATGAAACCTGAGCCCTTGGAAGCTGCAAATCATACTCTACCCCTGGATGAGTCACTGAAAATGGATGGCTCAGGTCTGTTGGATAGAACTATTGCTTCAACTCAGCTGGTTTCACAATAGATCCATAGGGACCTGGAAATCATGCATGTACTGACTACAAACTCTGAATAGAACTCTGATAACTAATCAGGTATTTCTAAGAATAGTTTTTCTACTGAAACAGATTCAGGTATGCCCTCTTTATACTTTGACAATAAGTCAGTAGATCATATTCAATCTACGGTTCCTATTGTGCCTGAAAATTCTGGGAAACTGGATAGTCAATCTGATAATGAACACAATGGCAACAAAAATGTTATGATTTCACTTGTGAAGGGTTTCCATAACACTGATATTTTAAACACCCCTTCTAGTGATTCTAAAATTAGTCACAAAAAAATAACAACTCAAATCCTACCAAACAGAACCGAAGATCTACTAGGAACAACGGTTTGAAAGAAACAAAAAAAGGGAGTTCTAACTCCAAACATAAGTTTAAATGAATATTATTTTCTTGAATTGTCAAGGTATAGATAACTCTGACACCCTTTCTATCTTAAAAATTATGATTAATAATCCCTAACCTATTTTATTTTCTATTGCTGAACCAAAAGTCAATTTCTCATCCAAGTTTCCTCACTTATGTCAGCATGGTTATTCCTTTACGGGTGCAACAAAAAACTCCTCCTTAGTTGATACTCTATGGATCTTTTTGCACTGTTCTATTCAGAATATTATTATTTTTATCATCTTGAAGCAAGCCCTCACTTGTGATTTTTTTAATAGAAGTCACTTCTATTTTTTTCTCCTTTGTTTATGTTAAAAATAGATACCAGGAAAGAAGGCCCCTCTGGGATGATATTACTTTTCTAGGTACTAACATCAACACTCCTTGGATAGTAATCAGAGATTTTAATGCTATCCTCAACTCAAATGAGAAAATTTGTCCCTCACATGCTACGATCTCCACAAGAGAATTCAGATCCACTATTTAAGACAACAAACTCATTGAAATAAACCTTAAGGGTGCCAAATACACTTGGTATAGGAATCATTACAATAGGATGGTTGCATCTAAACAGGATAGATCCTTCACCAATGTTCCTGCCTTAGATTTTTGGAACTCCATCACTAGAACCGCACTTCACAAGCTCTACTCTAACCACCATCCTATTCTGGTCATTCTCTCAGACAACACTATAAGACATCCTCTTCCTTTTATATTCAATAATGCTTGGTTCAAAAACACTGAATGCACTGATATCATTAAAAAATTATGGATTTATATGACACATTACAATGATGCCTTCTTCTTATCTTACAAACTAAAGTCTCTTAAACAGATGTTTAAAGGTTGGTGTAGCCTGCATGATAAATAAATCAACAAGTATATCCTTCTCTATGAGAATGAGCTCAAAAAACTCCAAACCCATAGAACTGGCTCTGATTTTAGCATTGATCAAAATCAAGAAATAATCACATCAATAAAGCTCAATTCCCTACTCACTTTTAAGGAGAACATGAGGAACCAAAACTTCTAAGTAAAATGGATTTATGATGGTGATAGAAATACTAAGTTCTATAATTCTATTCAAAGAGCCCGCAGAACCCATAGGCCTCTTGCCACTCTTCAAGATGGAGACAACATTTTAGACAATGAAGATGACATTGCTAACCATATTGTATTTTTTGAATCTATTTTCAATGGCCCTGATAACTACAAAGATCTCTTACCGAGGATGATAAAACCTTTCTTATTAACACTCCTCTTGATCATGAAATTAAATATATCGTCTTTAGTTTAAATCCTGATAGTGATCTAGGACCTGATGGATTTAATAATGGTTTCTTCCAGCACTACTGGGATATTATTCAATATGATATTTTCAAGATTATCAAATATTTTTTCACCAATTTTGTTCTTCCTCATGGTCTAAATGCCCAATTCCTCTCTCAAATACCCAAAGTTGACAATGCATCTGAGATCCACCTGTTCAGGCCCATTTCCCTCATCAACACTCTTTACAAAATCATTGCAAAAATAATTACCAATAGGATCTCATCCATTATGGATAAAATATTCTCTTAGAATCAATTTGGTTTTATAAAGGGTAGATCCATACAAAACTGCATTTGTCTTTCTTCAAAGTGTTTTAACACTTCAAACAAAGTCAATAGAGGATGTAATATTTCCATTAATCTTGACATTAAAAAATCTTTTGATACAATGGACTAAAGTTCTATCTTTAAGGTGCTTCAATATTTTGGGTTTAGTATTGCTTTTCACTACTATCAGAACCTTATTCACTTTGGATTCCTTTTCTATTCTGATCAATGGTTCCCCTAGAGGATACATCAAATGCACTAAACGTGTAAGACAGGGGGATCCCCTCTCTGCTATCCTTTTCTCCATTTTGGAGGATTACCTTAGTCGTTGACTCACTTATCATGTTGATCAAAATAAACTAAATCCCATTCATGTGTCGCGCAATTTGAATGCTCCCACTCACTTGTCATATGTCAATGATATAATTATTTTTCTTCAAGGTGATAAAAGAAAGATATGAAATCTCAAAAAATCTCTTTCTCATTATGAATAGATCTCTGGACAAGTGATTAGTTGGAACAAATATTCTAAATTCTTTGGAAAAAACTTTCCTCCTAATAGAAAATGCAACATTATAAATGATTTTGGTATAAAGGAGGGATATACTCCTTTTAAATACCTAGGTGTCCCCATCTTCTAGGGAATACCTAAATCTTCACACTTCTCTAACATTTCCAATCAGGTTATAAAGCAACTTTATTCTTGGAAAGGAAAATTACTTTCTATGGTAGGTAGAATTTATCGTGTTAAATATATTATTATCTAAAAAATTATCTACTCTATGATGGTTTACAAGTGGCCTATTGTTCTCATTAAAAAAATTAATACCTCTATTAAATTTTTTTTGGATAGGTAGCACGGTGGAAAAGAAACTTGTCACCATACCATGGTTAACCTATTTTAAATCCATTGAAAAAGGAGGTATTGGCATTAAAAATCTCAAACACTTTAATGAGGTGCTTTAAGAAAGGATCACTTGGGATCTTCTACATAATAATTCTAATTCCATTAGATTTCCTAAAAATATATTTCTTGAAAAACTTAATAAAGGCAACTCAACATTTCTTGCCTCCTCTATCTGGCCTTCTATAAAACAGTCCTTTTCCTCCATTATGAAGAATGCCCGGTGGATGGTCTCTAGAGACTCTTTATTGAATTTTTGGTTGGATAATTGGACTGGAAGTCCTTTAATTTCTAGAACCTCTCTTGGCCAAAGTCCTAAGAACACCAACCTATCCATTGGAGATGTTCCTTACTCTTAAAATGATCATCTTCCTGATAATATCATAAATTTCATTGATATTTATACCTCTATCACCGAGGATTTCTTAGTCTGGGAACCTACTTACAATGTCATTCTTAACTCAAAAAACTAATACCAACACCTTTTTTTGCAACTCTGAAAGTGATTTTGGGTGGATTAATAACTTTGATAAACCTTGGATAAAACCTTCAAGATTCACCATCATCTGGAGGCTTGCTCATAACAGGATCCCCACTAATGATCTCCTTCAATTGCATGGTATTAAACTCTGCTCTAAATGCCATATCTGTAACCAACACAGAGAAGATTCCAATCATCTCTTTCTTTCTTATGAAACTGCTTCTACTATTTGGAATTATATTTTTAAAATATTTAAATATAGGTGGTTGATTCATGACTCTATAAAATATCAATTAAAGAGATGTGCAGAGAGAGATAACTGTCAACAGATTAAGAATATTTTCCTTGCTATTGTCGTAGAGCTTCACCATGTGATCTGGTATGATAGAAATGATCTTATTCATAATAAATGATCATTAAGTCATGATGAAGGGTGTATGTGGATCCTTATTTCCATATTTGAAGTTGTTTCAATCCAAAAGGGACACAACAACAACATGGTGCATAGATTTGGCATTCTACAACAACTTTGTATTGTTGGAAATTACTGACAACCTCGTCGTACTTTTGAAGTCTTTTGGCATGCCCCTCTTCCTGGTTGGATTATAGTTAATGTGGATGGACCTTACAAAGGAAAACCGGGCCCTATGGGTTGTGGTGGAATCTTTAGGAATCATACTGGTTAGATCTTTGGATTCCTTTATGGTAGCTGTGGCACTGCCTCTTCTCTAGAAGCTGAAATGATGAGCATTTTTCAGGCAGTTTCTTTTTACAAAAAACATGTTTGGAGGAACCTTTGGATTGAGAGGGACTCGACCACCATTGTGAAATCTATTTGGAATGGTGTGATTCTTCTTGGGTGGCTGACCACCACTCAGTGGATGAGTTGTATCCTCACTCTTCTTGACATCAACTACATCATCAACCACATTTATCAAGAAGCTAACATGGTTGCTAATGGCCTTATGAATAATGGGGTCAATCAAGATATTACCTAGCTTGATGATCTTACTGATGATCTAATCCCTTTTCATTGAAAATATTGTAATATGTTTCTATATTTTAGACTCATGTATCCCTTTTTTCTTTATAATAATTATGCCTTGGTCTTCTGGTCAGGCACCACCTTTAAAAAAAAGAACCAGCTTGATAAGAAGGTTAAGAAACTCAACTCAACCCATAGTGAAGAATATCTTAATCAAGACTTTTTTTATTACTTATGGATGTTTGGGATCCTATCCCAACTCACTTCAACTTATATTCCTTAGTGGATTAGTGTAAGTGATAGAAGAAACCAAACCTTATTGAACATGGTTAGATGAATAATGCGTCATGAAAGTCTTCCATTATCGTTTTGGGGATACACATTAACAGAAGAATATATACTAAACCAAGTTCCAAATAAATTGATAAATGGTATTTCATATAAATTTTAGAGTGTAAATTAAACCATATTATCAAATTTAAAAGTTTGGGGAAGAGAATCATTCGTTAAGGTCTCTTCAGGTCACAAAATTGCACCATGAGACATAAAGTGTGCCTTTCTAGTATACCCTAAGGAACTGAGTGGATATTACCTATAAAAAATATTAGGAAAAAAGGATATAATATAATGAAATTAAATATTATTTTATAGGTATTATATATCTAAACGATATAGTGGGAGCGAGATATACTTTTATGACGTTGAGGCTCAAGGAACCCAAGAGTTCGTACAAGAATATATCACACAAATCCCCATGTAAGAAGAAACTATTTAGATAAACATGTACTATGTAGGAGTAAAATAGAGGTTAGAGAACTAGAACCTTATGATTTTACAGTCATTGATGACAGTGACCCATTATTAGTTGATAATGATGATCCTCTAACCAACAAGAAAGCACTAAGTGGAACAGATGTTCCCAAGTGGAAAGAATCCAGGAATTCTAAAATGGATTCCATTTACCAATACCAAGTCTATATTTTTGTAGACCCTTAATTAGATACAAATATAATTGGTTGAAAATGGGTAATAATAATGAAGTTTTACATGAAAGGAAAATTCAATAGCTATAAGGCACTATTGGTTACAAAAGGGTTTAAACAACATCAAGGAATTGACTATGATGAAACCTTTTTTCCAGTTGAAAAACTAAATTCCATTATAATTATAATTTACATTTGAAAATTACCTATTTATGAGTTTTGGAAAATGGATATCAAAATAGATTTCTTTAATGGGAACCTTCACAAAGATTTCTATATGACACAACCAAAAGGGAATGTTAATCCAAAGGATTCCAACAAGGTATGAAGGTTAAAAATAAAAATTTATGGTTTAGAAAAAGAATCAAAGTCATGGAAAATTAATTTTAATGAGTCAATAATGAAATTTTATTTTATAAAGAATGAATGTGAGTTGTGTGTCTATAAACATTACAGTGGGAGTATGGTTTTTTTTTATATTATATGTCGATTATATATTACTAATTTGAAATGAAATTCCAGTGTTACAGTATATTAATGAATGGTTTAATAAATTATTATATATGAATGAATTAGGTGAGTCAATATATATTCTTGGGATCAATATCCATCATGATTGATCCAAGAGGCTACTAGAACTAAGCCAACATACATACATTGAAAAAATATTGAAGTGATTTAGTATGGAACAATCCAATAAGGGAATGTTTCAAGCATAGCATGGAATTTATATTTCTTGGAAAATGTTTCCTTAGGAACATGAGGAAAGAAAAATAATGGAAATGATTTTGTGTGTATCAATGTTTGGGTCAGTAATTTATTCTATGATATTTACTATTATAGATGTTTCCTACGTATTGAGTGCTATAGGTAGATATCAAGCTGATTCAGGTGACTACCATTAGATGGAATTCAAAACTATCCTTTTGTATCTGAGGTGTACTAAGGATATGTTCCTATACTATATGAGAGATAGTAATTAGTCATTAGAGGATATGAAGATTCTATTTTTCAAACTGATCAAGAATAAATGAAGTTACAAATGGTATGCATTTTATATTGAATGGAGGTGATGTGAGATGTAAGAGGTCAAATAAGGATATGGTTATAGTTTATACAGAAGATTTTTTGTATATTACAATTTATAAGGAAGATAATAAAGTATAAGGGATATGAAACATCATCCAAAATATTGATATGGTAAGTAGCAGTAAATATCTTATCACACTCTATTGTGATACTACATCTATGGTGGCTCTAAAAAAAGAGACAGGGTCACATAAGCGGATGTAGCACATACTTTGGAAGTATAATATGTTGAGGGAATTTTCTCAGAGAAGCGAGGTTGTAGTGAGAAGTATTTTTATAGAAACAAACATGGAAGACCCCTTGAATAAATCCTTTACTCAAAAAAAATGATAATTATGCGAGGACTAGAATACTGAAAGTCGTAGACAGTTGGATAAAGTCTAAGTGGTATTTTTTTAGAGTTTGTGTCCTAGGAACAACTGATTATAATTTTATTACAAGTATATTCAATGTATTTAATATTAATCAAACATATTATTATATATTTTTAATTATTCTGCATGGATTTAATGTAATATTTTCATAGATTATTTGTCGCATTGATAAGGTCATAGAAATTCCCCACTATGATAAGAACCAAGAAGTTCTATGAAGATATTATTAATATAGTTATTTGGTTGGTTAAAAACCTTTGATGGGACACATAGTATTTATACCATCTGGTGTGAGTACTTGTAAGAATATTAGGATTCTTCTCATGAAGTTCACACTTAGTAATCTTCAAGATGATATATTATGGGAACAGACCCACCAATATGAATTAAGTGTGTTTTATTGTGATTAGATATTCCTATCTGTGAGTGTGTGTAAAGGTCTTTAGACCTTAAGATTATAATTAATACATTTTATAACTCCCACAATTAGATTTTTTGACAAAAAACATCACATCATATATTGGAAAGTAGTACGGTAAGTTGGGTGCGTCATGATTAACATGTCATTAATGGATTAGTCAAGGAATGATTTGTCTCTTACATCTTTATGGGTGTTGATATGTTATCCATTTTATTATAATATAAACATCCCCTAAATTCCATATCCATTTTTAATGATGTATTTATTTCATAGAGTCAACGTAAGATGTATCAATCATATAGGTTGATGACACCATCGTGTAACCTTCTTGATGAGATATTGTGATGAAGGGATTATATTACATAGTGAGTGTTAATATGTAGTTTTTATCATTTTGATATTAATCTCTTCTAATTGGGCACCTTGAATCATTTCTAGGGAGTAATATTGGAATTTAGGAAAACCCTCCTAATGCTAATGAGAAAGAATTCTAGAGGGTTACACACTAAGTGTTTATATTGATCTTGATAAAATTTTATTTAAATTTACTTAATGGAATAAATAATAATCTTAAGACCAAGAAATAATTTTATTCAAGTTATATTTATTACATAAATTAAATAAATAAATTTTCATCATCTTGGGAATAAAAATATATTATTTTATTTTTTTGAGTATTTGATAAATATTTATTTTCCATTATGTGAATGAAATATTTATTTATGAATAAAATATATATTTTGGTTATCAATAAATATCAATGAATTTTAATAGACGAAGACAGAGACTAATGATAAAATAATTATTTACAATCCAGTAAATATTATTTATCAATTTGTGCACCGAATAATAATAATAATAATATGTGGAATGTAATTTATTAAAGGTTTTAAATGTTATTTAATGGCCTACATAAAATTAACTAATATTTTAACCCAAACCCAAATTCTATAAATATACAATTATGTTTATTATGTGTATCATACAATGTTTATAATAGATAATTTTTTCACACAATGAATTATCTCTCAACATTCCCTCCCCCCTCCCTCCCATGAATGATAAATACAACAGATATTTCTTTAAGACCGGATAATGAGCGATTAAGAATGAAAAATTCATGACATTAGATTCAATAAAATAGAACCCAATTATTAATTAGTGTCTTTTAGATATCATTGGAGAATGTGTTGATCATCACTAAAGGGATTTTTTCCTTGTATCCTCATAGCGTAATGAAGGAAATCTGAAAGGATCTTTTCAGACACTCAATATTCATCAATGAAGAATGTCCCTAAGACCATGTATTTATTTCTTCAAATATTAAATTAATTAATTATAAATTTTATGTGAGAGATAATTACTCATGGTTTTGGGAAACAATTATTAAAAGAAATTTTAATATATCCCAGACTATCGAATGCTTCTATTGCACCCAGAACTAACATAATGATCAATGTAGATCATGAAACTGATAATCCTCAAAATATAAGCAAGTGAAAATCATTTCATTGTGATTGCATCATCATCATCATCATCATCTAGATGAGTGAAGTTCTTGTATATTCATGGTATTCATAATACACTACCAATGAAATAAATTCCATCGTCATAGACCTCAATGCCTATTTACCTATGAACTAGCTCAATCCAATCGGTACCCACTTGGACCATCACATCCACACCATTGATGGGGAGGCCCAAAATAATGGAAATATTATTTAGTATAATGATAATCACCACCTCTATAAAATGTAATGTTTTTTTCTTAGGAATCCATCTCTCTATGAGAACAACAATGAGCAAATGATAAAAAAAATGTAAAGCCACACCTCGCTATGTCATAAAACCCATCACAAAGAAGATGAGGTATGATGGTAGGAGATGGTGAAGCAAGATGAAAATGATGAGATCTCTATATAATCAAATCAGGCACTGTAAATCCTTCTAAAACTATCTGTGAAACATGCTTATCCTAGAATGTGAGTAATGAAGGACCCTCTATCTCTATACATGATATCATCATTAAATTTTTATATTTAGTTCAATAAAATTTGTAAACTATTTTTTAAAAAACCACATGAATCAATATGAAGTAGAAAGTTGACTTTCATATTTGTGAATTATGATGAAAAATGTGGTAAAAAATAGATGGGATTGATGTTTTTATCATATCATATAAATTTATTATTTTATTCATTTCCAATAAAGTTTAATTTTTTTAAATATTTCCATGTATATCATCTATGATAAAAATACCGCATAAAACTTGTCTCTGCATGATATATTCAATAAATTATGTGATTTGAAGGTAAATTTTGAAGATAATTCACTTAGAGGCCAAATCTATTTTTATTCATTTCTGTTGTGTATTTTTTTTAATAGTTGAAGTTTCAAAAAAGTCATTTTGATTGAATCCATAAATGAAACAAAACAGATATGAAACATGATGGAAATAAATAAATTCAGAAATAAAAAGGATCGATTGATAAAGTGTCTGAAAACAAAATATGTACACATTTATGATAAAATAAAAATACTAAATCAAGGATGACGAGAATTGGATCTTTATCCCACCACTTGGGGAAATCTCTTATAAGCATTCACTTTTTCATGAAAAAATGATGTATCGTAGTCTCCCTCCCTATTGTCGAGGCCAGTCCATATCATTTATGATATGAGTATATGTTGGTCATCTCTGTGGGAAAAAATGGTAGTATTATAAAAAAATAACAATCCATTAATGAAAATAATCCATAATTGAAAAAGAATCAAAGATTAAAAATCCATAATATGAAACCTCTAAATATTGGGGATGATAGTTGACTAATCATTATGCAAGGTAATATAATAGAAGTTACCAATAGGTATCCAAGGTTCATTATAACAGTTTACCAGATTTCTCTTGTGATACACCAAAACAACATAGGGATCCTTTGATATGTTCACTGATTCATAAGTTGCAACAACATACACAGAGGGATATCTCAATTACTGGAAGTTTCTATAATCATAATACTTGTTTTCTAATAAGAGAACCCACACTCGACCACTGTTTCCTTTTATAAATTCATGGAAATATCTTACCTAAAAAGGAATTTGTACCCAACCAAATGTGAGAACAGGAAATAACGACATGTCATGTAGTATCTGATCAATGTAACTCTGGAAATGTTGACCAAAACGCATTACATTGTTAATCCTCTGATAGGTGGGACTGTTCAACAAATTACTTCACACATCTATGAAATATATCCTATACTAACCCTATGATAGGTAGTTTCACACACCCTTGAAGAACCCATGTATGTACTCCACTATGTTAGTGGTCACATGGTCATATATTGTTCCACCATTATATGCTAATGAATATTTATCCTATGAAATCCACATCATATAATCATAAAAATCTTGATTATCACTTAAAATTTCATAAAAAATTTGATCAATAATTTCATGTTGGGGATCATATGATAAAACCATAAGAGAATAATTTATTTTAAAGGATATTAATTTCTTTCCAGGAAAATAAGTTTAAAAAACATACCCAACATGATGATCACCTTCTTGATTTCCTGAACTCTGAAATGCTAAATAAAATTATAAGAAATATTTCTAATGAAATATATATGATAAGAATTTATTTCTCTCTATGAAACCCCATCACTAATAGTCTCTATAATCACTCGATGACGATTAGATATCATTCACACTCTCTGATTTTGAGTTACATGAATGCGTATACATTCCAAACACCAATTGCAGGATTCAAATTTTTTTTTCAGTAATATAAAAAGAAATTGGTAGAGGGGAATGATTACCAAAATGTATGGAAATAATAAGTTGAACACCCATATAATTTCTATAAAGAAACATTCCATCAAATTGAATCAAATATTTACAATACGAGAAAGCAGAAATTCATGGCCCGAATGCCCAAAAAATACTATAGAACTTTTCCTTTGATTGATTAACTTGATGATCTATGAAAAAATACTCAATATTTTCCAAATGAAAAATAATCAGACTAATGAGTGACAAAAATATCTTAAGCTATAGAAAAATTCCATATGATTAATCCCAATAACCATAAAGTTTAAATTTTTTTTCATTACAATATTTTCAACAGGATATATTGTATTTAAAAAAATGTTATATTAATTCTTGAACAAGGGATATAGGAACATCCTGAAACATTCATATCATTTATAATATAATAGTTTATATAATCACTATACATCAAATGAAGTATGATCCTGTGATAATCTTGGATTTACACAATTGTGTGGGCCTTCTAATTTTGTTATCTTCCAACATGGTAAAAAATTATCATATATTCCCCTCATTCATAATTTACATTTTGGTCTGTATTTTTCACATTGAGTGAGATATTTTTCATAATTTGACTCATAAACCATAAATGAAAAATGTATCTATATGTGGTATTGTTTTATAACATTTTTCAAGGAAACTTTATTTTCAAACTCCTACCAAATATAGATGATATTATTATTCGATGAAGATCTATTTCCTATAATTATAGGGAATTATGTAGCTAGTGTAATTACATATAAATTAAAATTTTATGCAAGAAAAATTACTCAGACTAATGAAGTCAATAGTATGGGATGATTACCAATAATTTATGGATGCCTATATATTAAACAAACCTCATAATCATTCCCCACATCACCCTCACCCATATAATCTCTTTATGCCTAACCAAATACTTAATCATCAGATAAACTATCAATAAATAAATAAGGATTACACATAGGGATATACCCTACATTTATTCCAAATGATGATCATATTCTTCATAATTTATTTCTATTACATGAGTCATCTAAGTAAGAAATTAATGAGAGTGTTGTGAAGGACCAAATTATACAGATCTCACATAACATGGTTTTTTAATAGTAGGTTTCACCTCTACAATATCATAAATCACCACATATAATTCCATTATACCATTATTGTACTATTTCCTGAACAACAATGATGAATCCATCTAATAATCATTATAGACCAGAGGATACTCAGTGTTCCATAAACGTTTAGGATATAGAAGTTGTTGATATATAATTGAAGTGATTTATTTATCAACCCATAATTTTAGTCAACTATGAATCATCTTTTGAAATTCATCCAATTTCAGACAGTTATGATGATTTTAAACTCTTACAGGTGGAAACCTATAGCTAAAAAAATTCTCAAACTAAATTACCTCATCGTTGCAATATATTTTTTCAGAAACGATTATCTAAAAAAATAATTAATAAAATATTATATACAACATCATTAAAATTTTAATTTTTTTTAAATTGGTTATGATTAAATAATTGACTTGATCTTGAGAATTTTTCTATAGATTGGTTTATCATTATTTTAAAACTAACCAAAACTAAGGGGGGACTCATAGCTCCTCTATTATCTCAGATTTTAGCAACCATCAATCTCATCTCAGGCATAATGTAAAAATATCACTTCAAACAACAACAATTATTATCAAACGCCCTTTTATTATAATGTTACTCATAAGAAAGAGAGGGTGTCTATGGGTTTGAGATACATAACATGTTTTATATAGACACACATTTCATTACATACTTATAGAGAGGGATGATGCACAAGTCATCAATGAGGAAAATAAAATGAAATTATTAAAAGTTACATAAACAAAAAATAACACGACACCCAATTTCAATCATACATTTGTAGGTCATCTAAAGATCAATCAATTATTACAAATTAAATAACTAGATACAAAAAAATACCAAAAGAAATTTTAATCATATATTAGACGGTAATCTCAAGATAATTTAATATACTATATTTCTAACATGTTTGTTCAAGATATCTATTATGTTCTATATCTTGTAACCTTAATTATAACTATATTTAATAATATATATACATATACATATATACATATATTTATATTTAGACTTTGATGAAGATTTGTCATTGTTATATGCGAAAAACTATAACTAAAACCTTGATCGATATAAATAACCTCATTATTGAATTATATTGGCGGTGATATGATTACTAATTAAAATTTCATAAAATGTTATATATAAATATACCAAATCATCAAATATTTAAAATATTTTAATTACTTATGAATAAATAATTATGAATTGATCTTGATACGTTTTCTATGGATTATTTTATCATTATTTGATTAACACCCCAAAACATTGGGTTGAACTCCTAGAGTCTCTATTATCACATATTTCAGCAACCATCAGTCTCATTTAAAACAATAATGCTTATTCTTGAACACCTCTTTCCGAACTCCTCGAACTCATTTTTATTACATAGTTACTCACATGAATGTGAGGGGGGATAGGGGTTTGAAAAACATAATATTTTTTAAGAATACATGTAGGTCCTTATATACTTAGAGAGAGTGATGACTTATAGGTTATTAATGTTGAAAATAAAATGAAATTATTACAAATTATATAACAACATACACCAAAAAATACATGCAATTTCAATTTTTCAATGATCGGTCATCTCAAGATGAATCATCACTCAATAATATTAACAAGTTTTTTGGGAAATTTATTATGTTCTACATATTATATAATATTACCTATAAATATACCTAATATATAATAAATATCTATACATGCTTTTGAAAATTAAAATTTTCAATGTTTATATGTGTATATATTTAAGTAGATTCACTTTACTTACCTATGTGTATCAAATATTATAATTTAAATTTATTTCACTTTAGATATTTTATACAACAATATATACATATAAATATATTTAAATGATATAACAAATGTATATACAAATTTAAATTTATTGAACATTATTTATTAATATTTTAAAATATAATTATATATACTCTTATAAACTATATTTCTCTAAAATTAATTATTATTAATTTATACATAAATAATGAAAATATTATATATAATAGATTTTATTAAATTTAATTAATAAATTTAATATAGTTTACAATTAAATAATGACCATTACAATACTATAAACTTATGTTATTTTCAATTTTATAAAATCATATTTTTATATATAATTTTTATTTCATGTCTTTACTTTGAAAAATTGAAGTAATTATATTTTATACTTTATTACTTGGAATAATAATTATATATAACTAATATAATTTAAAATTATTATTGAAAATTGTTTTTTATAGTATAAGTTTTTATACCATTAAGAAAAATAATATTACATATATATTTAAATAAATTAAAATAAGATACTTAATGTAACTAGTATTTTTTTAAAATATATTTTTTATAAAATCTATTGCTAATTACCTATGTGTCTTGAATTTTATAATTTAAATTTATGTTAATTTAAATATAATATATATTATATACATATAAATCTTTTCAAATCTAATTACTCCCCATTTAAATTGAAAATATATAAATTTTTTTAAAATAATAATATTTCCCTAAATATAAATTATATTTCATACATAAAATTTAAATTATATTAAAACCATACTAAAATTTCTTAATTATTTCAATTTAAATTAAATCGTACAAAAAATAGCTACATGAATTAAATCATACAAAGAAAAATATATTATACATTCAAAAATCCATACATTCATACATCCATACATATAAAATAAATAAACAATTCATACAAAAAAACAATTATAAAATAAAAAATTTTAATAAAAAATTTTCATACATAAAAGATAGAAATATTTGTTGAGATAGAAATCCAGTAGGGTTTCATAGAAAAAGACATTGTTGAACATTTAAAAATGGATTAGTGGGGGGGAACTCTATTTATAATATTCAGTTATATGGAACTATGAAACCCATTCAAACCTCATTTATAAAAAAATTCAAAGATTAATGAATGGGGTTCATGCTTCCTCCACCACACTGAAGAAGTGTGAACAGGGTTCATGCTTCCTTAGTTGCTGAGAGAGAAGCATAAACCCTTCCCTGCTTCCCCGAAACCATTTTTAAATACTTAAAACCCTATCCCAAAAAATATATATTAAAAAACCTTTTAAAAAAATTAGATTCATGAAACTCTATGATGAGTGGTCATTTTTTCTATTTTTTATCATTAATAGTGAGTGGTTATGTGTTCCCTCATCATCATATTTTATTCAATGATGGAAATGATATTCATATGTCTATTTGACAATTTTGGGTGGTGATATAGTGATATAGATGATGGTGAAATTTTTCAGTGAAAGATGTACATAAGAAGAACATATGAAAATAACTTGATGTCATCACAGAAAAAAAAAATTCACAAGAAAAAAACTAGATATTTTTTATTTATCTTTGAATGAAAAAATATAATTCACACAACACATGATGAAATCATATTCCAAAACAAATGATGAAAACCAAACACAAATAAAATTCCACAGTTTGGTGTAGTAGTTTCCTCCCAAGTCTCCACTACCAAACACATTAATGTAGCCTTATTTGAAGTTTCCAAACCTCCATTGAAATAGTATATGGTTGGTTCCAACCATGGAAAACAAGTTTATTTTCTAAAACCCCCATTAAACTTTTTTTCCCGTGACCCATTAATTTGCATCATATCCTGGTGGATGATCAACAGATGTAATGACTTCACCATAGTCAATGCCTTCCCTTTTATTGTTCTCATGGAGTATAATATTGATATCCATAACCTCCTTAATTTTTTATTTATCCACCTCATACTTATATTCTTGGATCATATTATTTTCCATATAATCCTCTATCGTGACCTATTCAAAATTTCTTCCCTTGTTCCTGGATTTCACTAAGACTCAGATGCTAGCATATTGGAAGTGGGCACTACTTTTCTTCACCAGAATAACTTTAATGGGGTTATAAACTTCAAGAATCCTAAAACAATGGATGGTATTCCACATTGAATTTTGATGAAGGTTTCGACTTTCAGTAAGTATTTTGTGCTGGATAAACACTCCAGTTATTCAGAAGATTCAGGTACAAATGATTTTTTTGAATTTGAGAGAAGAGATAGAGAGGGGGAGTAAAGGGGGGGGGGGGGGGGTCACCGATTTATACAGCCATCATCATCACAAAAATCTATATAGAATTCTAGGAGGTCATAAATGAATTATAATTAGGTCTCCAAGAAATCTATTTGTAAAGAAACAATGGAATGTGATTTATGGATGATGATCAAAGCCAACTGAGGAATGACACAATGGTCTTCTCATGAATTTTTTTATATGGTGATGGGAGAATGAAAAAAATGTTGGATTTGTTTTATAAAAATGGAATGATTCATGAGAAATTGGTGAAAAATAATGGACCTGGGAACAAAAAAGAAATGTATTCATGGAGTCTAAAGTAGAAAGTAGTTTTTTTATTGATAATATTTAATAAAGGAGGTGTAGGGAAGGGAATAAATTCTGTTTTCACACCTACAAGGGAGAGGGAAAAGGATATTCCAATTTTACTATTTTAGAGGGATGAGGAAAAATACATGTGATATAAAAAAACACTTTTTCCAATTTTTTTAAAAATATTAAAAAGAGATGAAGAAAGAAAAAACCATAGGAAAGATGAAACAAAATATTCATCATCTTAATCATTCTTCCTACTAAAACTTGATCTATCTTTACCATTTCCATATCACACAACAAAAAATCAACTTCAACCTTTGATACCACTGAAGGTGGATTTTTACAGCAAAAAACACACATGTAGAAGAAGATATAAAAATCATTAGAGGTAATCATAGGAATAAAAATTTCATTGAAAACAAATTGGATTTCATTTAATCAACTTGGAATGAAAAATAAAATTCACACAACACACCCTATTTATTTTTATATAAACATATTAAAAAACAAACGATGAAAACCAAACATAAAAAATTCCACATTTTGTTGTAGTAGGTGCCACACAAGTCTTCAATTCTAGAAATGTTGAAGAATTTAATTTTATGTTTCCCAACCTCCATTAAATTAGTTTATAGTTTGTGATAAATAAGTAAAATAATTTTATTTTCTAATAGTAGGTGAGGTGTTGGAGTAGTCTACTTCCATAATTTTTGGAAACAACGATTGTGATGGAATAAATATTCCATCCCATATGTTCATGATACCAAATTATTCTTGAATTTTTAGTGGTTGACATCATGAACCATGTGTTACCAAGTATATTCCATATACTATTCAAGTAAACAACTCAATTCTTCACGATACACACTTTCTGACCCCCAAAGCTTCACATGATGTGTATGAAAAAAACCATGATTTCATGTATCATGGATACATTATCAAATAAGAAGAAGGTACCACATGCTATGTTACCTATTTTAAAATGACATATAGGTAGAATTTATAGGTATTGGACACAAATTTTCATGTTCCAACCGATTTTTGAGGCCAATATGCTATGTATTATACAATACATGTCATGTATAATGCACTTTGATGTTATTTTTCATAAATTATAGCCAATGTGTTAGAATCAGACACATGATTACTCCATTATGATATTTTTTCTACATAAATCACGATAAAATGATCCTATTAGATATAAAATATTTTATTTGAGTCTTTTAATGTATTTAATCTTCCTTAACTTCATAGAGTTAGAGATGGAGTGAGAGTGAAATAGTTTGATTAGACACAAGGTCGGTAACCCCACCCCAACATATTTCAAGATGTAGAGTGTGGGTCCTTCATAAAATTTTAGGAGTAGGTAACCCCTACCTAATAGGGAATGGTACATCTACATATTTAGTAAATAACTATCTTTTCTGAAGCATACACCAGAGGATGAGGATCTGGGCATCCATTTGGGCATGTGGTTGGCACTCCCTTGATCCCGACAAGGAATGGTTCCCCAAAAATACAAACAAACATGGTACTCCCCCATGAGATACAGTGTGGGTCCTACTCTTATAGAGTTATATTTCTTTATAAAGTGATAGTTTATGGGTTCCTATTTGAAAATGGGTTGGTACTCCCTCATCTTACTTGGACATCTAAATGAGGCATGGGTCCCAACTACCATCATAGAGAGGTAGTTTGAGAGTTATTAGGTCTTGGATATTAGGATAACATATGTTATGTTTATTATGGTATTTTTATTATTACTTTGAGAATGAATTATGAATTTAGTATTTAAGAGAATATGGTATATTGGATATCTCTAGATAATTATGAGAGACAACCCTTCATAAATTTGTATTTTAAATATTGTAATTGAAATTTATAAATGTATATATTTAAAATTGAGAATATATAGGCTTTTTGGAATCCTCCTTCCTTGTTATCATCATATTTGGGGTTTTTTAGTTGATATGTTGTTTTTATCTTTTCCTTTTGTTTTTAGGGAATCCTACTTGGTATGTTTATACTCATCTCTGAATGGTCCTTACATCCAAATGTACTCTGTCTGTGTTGTTTTTTCATAGTTTAGAGATGTACATGGAAGATATATAGTTATTGGAGTTGGAATATGTGTTTAATAGTATCCAATAGTGAATCATGGTGGGATATTGTTTCTGTAAGAGTTTATCTTAGGATCCCATTTTATGAGGAGGTATCTTTTGATTATGGGACTCGATTACAGCTAATTTTTTTGCACAAATTTTTTATATCCTTTTTTAGGTTTTTCCTTTGAAGAATTTTTTTATATAGTTGTTTTCCCATGTATTCATTAATATAAAATTATTTTTTTTGTATATATCTTACTAGTGTAATTGGAAACCTTTGTTTATTATAGATGAATATATCATATAAGTTGTTATAGGATAAGGCCTCCCATATAGGTCTATGACTTATTGGTGATATTCTATAGTCCCTAGCCTATTAGAGGTGGAATTAGGATGACACAAATGGTTTAATACTGGCCCAGTTGGGGTTAAATTCTTTCAGGTTATGTTATAATGGTGTCTATGATGTTTGAGAACATAGGATATTTGGAGTTATTTTTTTGAGGATTGGATTTGGAATTAGGGGATTGTTTCTAAGGGGTATTAAATTTAGTTAATATACCATGGAGACCATTGTTTTTGATTTTTTTTTACCTTTTTTAAAAGAATCTAATAACCTATTTGTAAACCAAAAATGTTTATTCATCATTTGCGAGGCACATGTAAGTTAGTACATGGATAAAACATTGGCCAATTATAATATTTTACATATTTATACTATGTTATCTCAAATAGATAATATCTACTGACCTTAGGTTCATCAATATTAATAGGAAATGTTACACATATATATTTATCTCATTTTTAGAGGCAGGGTCATATTGTTCCCATTCTAGTTCTTGTTCCTCTCTTAGATAATCAATGGGGTTATAATGAATTGATTTAGACAATAATTGAGATGTATATTTTTCTCCATGTAAAGTGTATAGATCCTACCCAATTTATTTTTAGTGAAGAGTTACTTATGAAGAAAATGGTAGTTATTTATGAGTTAAATAGTATGACTTATACTTTGGATATGCAATGCATGTCCCAATGAAAAATTACTCATATATTTTTGATGTGAGTTTGATCCTTTCATGGTAAAGGAATGGTTGGAGTTTGAGACTCATATTTATTATATGTTTTGAGAATTTATAAAATAATATAGTGATTCTTACATTGGATTTACCTTTATGGTGTAGTAAATCATTGTTTGAAATTTATCTAAACATGTGAATGTACCACCCTACCATGGTTTTGGTTCAACATTTTTCACATGAAGGTTTATTATTTAATTTTGAGGATGGAATGAGTTTAAAATATTCTAGTTATATTTAAGCGTAACATTATTTCCATGTTCGTGATGGTGTTTACCAATACAGAAATGCATAGAACCAATTCTAAATTGATTCCTCAGTTCATGGGATTTCAGGTAGAGGTTATGGTGTCAATTTTGTGATTTGGGTCATGCCTTGTGGCATTCCCCACATATGTTAGTGACATAGAGTGAGTTTTATAAGTTGTAATTTTATAGGTTGTAATGAACCCTAGTTTTTTGAATAGGATAAATCTATTATGTAGAAATCCATAGATTTATCATGGTTGATACCCATATTAAACTGATTTTATATTAGATGCTTTTTATATATAAAGGTTTATCACATTTTAAGATGTAGTTATGTAATAAGTATTAGCTGTGTGGTAAGAGGTATATATGGATAATACTTTGGACCATATCCATCTCCACAATTTATATATCCTTATTTGGCCCAGGGTATTGAAAATGAGATATGGATCAATTTTCAATATTCATATCTTCAATAATGTAGAACACAAATAGATTTTAGGTACTATTTATATCCACTTTTCATGAAATCACACTCATTTATGATTACATAATCCCTTTATTCCTTCCTATGTTGTTTCTCTATAGTTGGTGATTCCAATGGATCTCCATAACAAATCATTATGGTTGGTGACTCTTATTGATGATCATCACATTTTGATCACAACTATTGAATTCATTAGTTTTACCTCATTTGAGGATGAAATTTTTCTGTATTTCATCATGCTGTGGTGAATCTTTTTGTCATCAAATATTTATTAACTTATATGGTTTAAGATATTTTCATTATATGTACCAGAGATTTGGGCTGTACATATAGGTATTGTATCTAATAATAAACTAGTTTTAATGTTCATCATGATGTGTAATGTATACATTAGTGGAGTAGTTACCCATAGAGGTTAATGAACACATACATGTTTTTCTAGTGGATATCTTAGGGATTCCCTTATTGAGTGACCTTATTTTTGTTTCAAATTAATTCCATTTTCGTAGAAATGTATTTTTCAGTTTATTTGATATCTTGGAAAAACATTGGGGATATCCTTATATGTTTGGTATCCCTATTGAAGACCAATTTTCATACTATTTAGTGTGATTTATTCAACAAATGGTTCTTGGAGGTCAAGCATAGGTAAATTTGGTAACAAATTTTTTTTTTGGGAATTGAATTCTATGAGAAAACTTTTGTTATCTTTATAGGAATATTGAAATCCTAAGGATGTAATTAGGTGTATGGAATTACCTTACAAGGATTATGTGACTCATGGATCACTTATATTAGTCTTTATTGGTGGCACCATCGTTTGAGGAAAAATAGAGGGTAATTGTCTCACGCATTTAGTAGATATTTTTGACATGTATAAATTGCTCAAATAGTGTGGAAAACACCCATGGTGTGAGTTATGGATTTCAGTGATCCATCCCTTTTGGATATGATTATAAGTTGGTGGATTAGTTTTTAATTATGTGAATACTGAAGATTTAATGTCTTATGTGATCAGAATGGAATTTTAGGGGTTTTATATCTAATATCTCAAGAAATAATTATGTGTCTAGAAGGTAAATAAGATATTTTAGTATCTTTATTTGATGTATTTAGTTTTTATAGAATTTTGTTACTTTTTTATGGTTTCAAAATTTCTTATTCCCCTCATATATCTCTGAGAAAGGGAGGTTCAATATGGATAATTTGACTATGGATTATTTCCGATCAGATATATATTTCTATAGTACATTATAGATTCTGTTAAAGTAAGAGTGTAAAACATCATTCACCAGGGATGGATATTGGTTCTCCCATATGACTTATCTTGGGTGTTGTGATTAGTAATTTTTAGATAATGTCCCCCAATTGTAAATGAAATCTTAGTTGTGTATATAGGCCCCTGTAACATAAAAACCCATAATCACATCATTTATAACATGGTTTTTACTTTAATATATTTCAAATATCTTGTTCATATAATGTTTTATATAATTATAAAAAATACTTACATATAAAACACTTATAATCTATAGTGGAAACCTCATCTAAATTTCCATTTTCCACAAAAATAGGATTCCTAAATTTAGACTCCAATTTTAATCAAAACATGTTAACATATTTAATAATGAATCCTTATAGTGGAATTTTAGACCTTGATATTGTTCCTACTCATCTATATGCCCTGTGATTTTTTTTAAAAAATTAGGATTAAAACAGAAATATTGGTTTAGGATAAAAAAATAATGGAAACCATTAATCAATTTTTAACATCATGAATCCCATTAAAAATGTTACACTTTTTTAAAAGTATATTCCATGAAAATATATTTGTTTTATTACTCATGAAACAAGTATCACTTCCAAAATAATTTCATAAAACATATCACAATAAATTTTATAGGAATCATTAAAAAACATTTTCTATAAAAACATATTATTTACCCCTAAAGGGGATTAATCATACCTTTAAATATAAGATAATTAGATTAACTTATAAAGTTATAATAATTCCATAAAAAATAACTTCCAATCATTGAATAGTCATGTAGAAACCTTGGTAAATATCTTCATATCACTCTTAAAATCACTCTGGCATGCACTCTTAAAAATAGAAAGACCTACAATATTTATTTCAATATATATTCCATGGAAAAATCATTATGGAATGACTTAAAGAGATATATTGGCCACACCTATCATCACGAACAATTTATAAAGACCATAATATTATAAAACACAAAAACTATTTCATTTCCATCATAAAATATCATAAATTATTTCATTTAACATATTTGGACAAGAACTTTTGGGATTTATGAAAAATTATCGAAAAAAAATCCTATTTCTTTTCAAATATCTATAAAAAAATTTCCTAAAGATTGGGAAGTGTGATATTATTTTTAAAAATCCTAAAATCTTGTATAATAATATTCTTAATGAATAATTTTCTCGACAATGGGAAATTACACTCGTTCCATATATTTTAGAAAAAATATTCCTTTGACACTTTTCTAAAAATATAAAAAATTACGTATTTGGGAAATATTAAAAAACCAAAATTTGAAACCATTGTAAAGAAATTAAATCATGGTTTAAAACAAAATTGAACATATGTTTTAGTATATTAATAAGATACCTAAAATGTAACACCCCAACTTGAACCCGCGGGCTTGAGCTAGAGTTCCACATGACCACGTGCACACCACTCCATATGCAAGAGGTTACTGACTAGTGGTGAGAGCCTATAGGTTATCATGGGGAGGGATATACCCTCAATAACAATTAAACATTATGGTATAGTATAATAATTTATAATAATAATCAACAATAAAGAATAAATAGATTACCATCAGAAAAGTAGCGTATATAATAAAACTAGCCGATGTAGTTTCAATATGTCATGCCAGATATATAAACCCAAACAAAATAAATGGATCGAATGCACATCGTAAATCTTATTGAATTGAAAAAAAAACATTAAAGTGGGGAAATGGGGGGGTGCCTAAGGGAGAGTTATTAGAGGAATTACTACTTCCCATCGCACCTATATACCCCTCTCTCCATCTATCTCTCTCCCACTCCTCTCCCTATTATATTATTTCATTTAATTTTTAAAATTATCTCTTTGATATCTCCTATTATAAAGATCATATTGACATAACTTTGGTGCTTCCCGATTCATCTTGAGAAGTAAAAATTAAAACCTATGTTTGTTCTTGAATTAATAATGTTTTTAACATACATGTTTTAATTTTATGTTCTCGATATTTTAAGATTATAAATTCTACATTAAATTTTATTTTGTCTCTGATATGGGAGTCTTGTAGGCAAATTTTAAATGGATACGGGTCTATGGTTTGAAATTGGTAGACATTTTGAAGGGATTGACTATAGGGAGGATAGAAAAAAAACGACCGACTAGATGGTGGATTCAACTGACTAATCGGTGTGGTGCCACTGGACCATCAATGTATGAGGAAGAATGCCTAGAATTTTGGAATGCACAACAACCTATTGATGGATAGTCCATATGCCATCAGTGGTTCCATTAGCTCATCGCTATACCTAATAAAGTGATGTGTTAAATGAATGCCTTGGATTTTAATTATACCTGTTTTTTCCACCACGTTTAATATAAAAATACAACCCCCTTGAGACTATTTATAATTATATATATTCCTCTTGGTCTCTAATTCTCTCTCATCAGTCTCTCCTTAATCCAAAAACCATTGACCATTATGGTTTCATTTGATCAATATTTTTTTCATTGATCTATTCTAATTTCCACATTATATTTGTGACATCAGAATAAATATATATTGTATTTGGGTTTTCCTTGATTATAAAATGATTAACCCATCCTTTATTTAATTATTAGTGGAATATCTAGAAATTTGGAGATGTTTCTTGATCAATAAAAGATCTAACTTTGACAAAACATATTAAATGGTAAAGTGTTATTGAATAATCTTCCTATACCTCTTCTTGATAAAGTATTTATGATAATATCTTAATCTATTGATTTTTTTTAGAAAATTGGTGTTGATATGAAACCATCAACAATGACCCCTATTGAAAGGAGATAAAGTCTCCATAATAGTGGATGATTTTTGGTAAGATCATTAAATTTATCATCTTGAAATCCACTTCATCTTGATTCACATATTGAATAAAATTTCTAATGACATATTGATGATGGATCAAACATTGTTGGATAAACCTAATTCCATTTTATAGAATCAATTATCAATTCATGATCTATTATTCAATAGATAAATGATCTAGTGAATTAGCATCCCTTTTACATATCATTTAATTTTATCTATTGACATCCACTATTAGGCATGTGATTATAGAACCACCTTCTTAACATGGAATTCTCCAAAGATCTTGATTTAAACCTCTTTCTGGATAATCATAACTTGAGTTAGCCATAATTTATGTGTTATATTATTCTCAATGGGTGTGTGACGTGTTTCGATCTTTGATCCTTGATGAGCATCAGATTTATTCATAAAAAACATTTTGGTAACAAGTTCTTTACCTTGTTGGGACCTTTTATACACTTTATGCCTTATTATAATTATTTTTTGAGTATACCTTGATGACCACTCTAGATTATAATCGCATGTGGTTGTGTGTTTAGCATGTGATACCAATTTATGATGCTTAATTCAATGATTAATAATTTTATCTTATTTGAAAATATTTTATTTTTATTACTTGTATAAGATGTTCCTACTTTATTCTCATGATGATTTTCTAGGATTTCCTTATATGATTTACCATGTTATATATGTTATTATTCCTTGGAAGTATTGTACATGGTGCTTGGAATAGTTAGACCTTTGTGAAATAATTATCTCAAGAGGGGGGGGGGATTGTGTATGATATATGATAATTAAGATGATGAACCTGAGCATAGGGTTGTGGTATAGTGAATCTAGGGATACAATATAGCAAGATGAACTCGATGCCAAGAGTATTCCAAGTAATATGATACTCAATGCCTAATGGATGATGAGTAACCTGATCACTCAATTTCTAGTTGATGCCAAGTAGCATGATATAATCAATTCCGAGGTAATTCCATGTAACATTTATGATAGATTTAATAAGGATGAAGAGTGACCGGTTCATTATCCCTATAGTGATCATTGGTTACATACATCATCTCTTTTTCTACCCTTTCAGCATTAGGCCGAAGTAGGTATGGCTTGGTGTTTTTGGTGGATTTATTATAACATGACTCGTTAGTACATGATAGTATTTTTTATGCTTACTTTCACATTTATTTTCATCATATAATAAAAAGGTTATACATGAGAACATTTGTTAAGGATTCTTTTTGTGTCCTATAGGGTTTTATTACTCACAAATTGTATAAGATTCTTGGTGCACATGTGGAACTCATGTATAGGAAATCAATTAAGGGAAATGTCACATGTAAGACGGTTGATCTATGAAGCATAGAGATAGAGGTAGAACCAGGGTTTAATCCTAAGGAAACCACAATTTTATTAATTTATTTACCTTATTTCACTTTTAATTTATTTTTTTCATGCATCACTGGGAGACCAAATATTTATTTAATAACACGTGTTCCACTTGGAATTATGATTATTTAGTTTCCACATGATACTTTATGTTGGAGTTGGTTCCTTAGAACTAACTTCTTTATACTTTATTATAAACTTGTTTTCGTTATTTTGAATATTAATAAACTCTTTATCACATCATGATTGTTCCCTTCTCTAAGAATTCTCCATGGAACGAAGAGTAATCATCCTCCATCATATCAAGGAGAACGATTTGAAGGTGGTTCTCATGGTGATCAAAGGTAGATAATAAAATTGTAGGGATCTTCCCTTATGGAACCTAGAGACTCCTTAAGTGACGTATATAAATTCTTAGAACATGTGTGGATCACCACTATAGGAAATCTACACTTGGTTTATAAAATGTAATGACGGTGCACCACAAATCTATCACTGATTCATCAAAAAAGAAAGAATTACTTTGAGGTAATTATTATTTAATTAATTTGATTATAAATAATATTTTATGATACCCTCTCTTTGGTTCTATTATGATTAATGTTGTCTATATTTGATTCAATTCCACTAACCATGATGATTAAACATTGTATAGATCTTAGATTTATCATCCATCATGATAAAAAGAAATGTTTGGAACCACCCATCACATACTTACAATATTCCTAGAACCTATAAGCGTATCAGTGTGGTCACATAATTATTTATAATTTTTTTAATTTTTTTGTTGATTTACACATTTGTAATATAGTTTTTCAATTCATGTTTAATCATTCTTTTAATCTAAATTGTGACATATACTTCTTCCTCATTTTTTTCTTGTAGATCTAATTGAGGCGTTTTTTTGTTAATATAAATTCAAGTAACACATCTAGAGGAGCCAAGTATCCTGACCAAATAACACAAAAGTACACACCGTGTAACCAAAGTTACATGCCCTATAGTTTTGTTCAATTTAGAGGGAGTTAATTCAGTAAGTACTCAACCCATGTGCATTGATGAAACACAATGTAGTTAATTCTTAAAACATGTTTTGATTGGGATAGACAAGTTCACGTTTATCTGGAGTACCCGGTGTGTATCCCATGTAAATTAGATGTAGTCCATTTGCATTAAAGACATTTTGTGTATTCAATACATGACCTATCTGATTGCTGATCGTGTAACACAGAGTCAACACGACATGTGGACCATTGGACATGCCGTGTACTCCAATTTTTACAAGTCATGGACTACATGCCGAATCCCTAGGCATGTGTCTTGGATAAATGGTGAGATATGTACATGCCATGTAGATCATATTTACATGTCGTGTACTTATACCATGTTACATAGATTTAAAATTTATTTATTTCACTATGAAAACCTTGAGACATATTCTTTCATGTGGTCATAAAGATAAGAAATTCCATGTGATAGGTTTTAATATACATAAATATTTAAATGTTTAATTAATATCTATGTAATGTTCAAATCTACATAACTTGTATGAGGTTTATTACCAGTTATTACTCTACGTGCATTGAAGAAAAACACGTGACCGGAAAATCATTTAATTTTTGTAATCTTATGTAAAGTACATGTAATAAAAGTACATAATAAGTCGTGTATATTATATGTCACTAGAGAAAAATAGTATACAAGTATAATACATGTTGGGTACAATCATACAGGTATTGACCATGATACCTCGAAAATAAAAGTTTTGTACAAATTTAATTTTAAATGAATTTATTTAATTTGTCTAAAATTATAACGTATTAGAACCTCATGAAAATTCATATAACAATTAATATAAAAGGATTGATTAATTAAAGATAATAATTAATCATTTGGAGAATGATTTTTCTTAAATAAGAATTACTAAATAAATGAATGCTAGTTTTATTAAATTCACAATTCGTTGCATGCATGTGGATGATCATGAGATGGGCCATACCATTTGTATGTGATTGGTTTCATTTAATTTATTATTAAATTTAATTTCTTGCCTACATGCCTTCTCTCCTCATTATTGTGTTGATATTTCATTCCCATGATTTCTTTTATGTGAACCCATTTTCCCCTCACCTGCGTGTGAGTAAAAGGCATATGTAATGGATGGGGATCCCAATCTAGTGGAGGCAGTTCAAGTTCAGATCTGAGGTAAAACCTATCCAAGGAGATACAAAAATGGATAGGTGGAAAATCTATAAACATGAACCACAATTAGTTCAAGGTGTTTCTCCGCTAGGTCGAAAATTATTTTATAAACTGCTAGATAAACTAACCATTAGTAAAATATAATGATCATACCCTTCATTTTATTTCTATAAGTTTCATGGTTATTTCATTATTGATGTATTGTCATGATAACATAATTAAAAAATTAACAAGAATGCAATATGGAACTAAAATAAACTAGCTTATGTGTAAATATTATCTAAGAAAATACCAATTACTTAAGTAAACCCAATTAATATTAACAAGAATGTGATAAAGATAATAATATGTAATTTATACTTAAAAGGATAAAATACCTCAACAAAATATTAAGTGGGTATATACTTCCATTACTACGGTTAGAATCGAACCATAGTTCAAAGTTCTTGACTAACCAAAGTTGAGGTTCATTCAATTACCAGTGAATTCAAACATGGGGTTTTGGGTTGACTTAAATTGGTTAACATCAATGGTTTACTACCAAATGAGGACTGGGAGTAACTGAGAGGTAAATGTTGAGGTAATATAAATTAATGATTATAATATTGGGGTGTCCACTATGCCAAATAAAGAACTGTGAGTTAATGTAGTTAGCATTTGTAATTCCTACCTAAAACCATTAATGTTTCTTGAACAACTAAAGTTAGGGCAATGAGAAGAGGAATATGGACCCTTTTCACTAGACTGTCTAAGAAATAATATATATTCTGAGACCAATGGTAAAGGCTTTTGGGTTTCAATACAATTGTGGGAGACTAATAAATTTAATATTTATTTTTGTTTAAATTTTATCAGATAAAGTAAAAAAATTATTCTTATATTATTTTTTAGAAAAAAAATAAAATGACATCAAACATATCATTGTGATCCATACTTGAGAAGGAAAACTTTCTCACCAGAACAAATTTCTATGAGTGGAAAAAGAACCTATGGGTTATCCTTCACCATGAAAGAAAATTTTATGTGCTGGAAGAACCGTTACCAGTTGAGCCTAACAGTGAGTAAAGTGATGAAGATCTATCTATCTATGATAAACATTTGAATGTTGCTATAAATGTTCAGTGCTTCATGATATCATCCATGTCTATTGAAATTTTTAAGAAACATGAGGATATGGATACCTTTATCATGATGTCTCAACTTTGGGATCTCTATCAAGAGAATGAAAGACAAGATAGGTACAAGATCTCCAATACTTTGTTCACAACTAATCTTGGAGAGTTTGCACCATCTAGGCATCATGTAGTCAAGCTTATCAGCTACAATTAATGGATGGACATCTTAGAGATTAAATTACCAAATTATTTGTGTAAAAATCTCATACATTCATCACTTCCCAAAAAATTCTCCAACTTTATTGTGAATTATAATATGAGAAATAATGAGAAGAGCCTTTTTAGAACTTTTGGCCTTGATTTCCCAAGTGGATAAGGACATGGGGCGTGATAAACCCATAATAATTATGGTGAACTAGAAAATGAAGAACAAGGAAAATAATCAAAATACATATAAATAATGTGAAGCTCTTAAGAACTATCCTTCCAAGAAGAAGAAGATCTAGAGGTAGGGAAAGGAAAAGAAGATTGTGTGTTTTTCGTGTGGAAATCTAGGCCAATCGAATTGGAACTACATCCAAAAGAAAGGGGAATATAAAGGTGCATTCATTATCAAGTGTCTATCCATTTATACACATTAGGTATTAGATACAACTTTTAGTGCTCACATATGTATCCAAATATAGGAACCAAGTAGATTATGGAAGATTTACATAGGTGAGGTGGATATGCGATCTACCAATGATGCAAGGATGGATTCTCTGGACATTGGTGATTACCAAATTTCATTTCCAATGGGAATGATTTTGGTTTTTAATATATTTTTATTATGTACCAACCATTACCAAGAACATATTTTCTATTTTATGTTTAGATACATATGGGTTTGTTTTCAAATTTGAAAATAAAAGTTTTTTATTTTATAATAACTACATATGTTATATAATGGTGAATTTAAATAATGGTATTTATGTATAAATCACAAAAACCAAGTGTTAGTAATTGATAACAAATCATGTTCACATGACTCATATAACACCCAGTTGTGACATCACCATCTTGGTCATGTAAACGAGAAGTGTTTGAAAAAGATCTATCAATATGGATATTTAGAGTCTTCTGAGATAAAACCACTTGATATATGTCATGCTTGTTTACAAGAAAAAATGACTAAATCACCATTTGGTGGACAAGGTTAAAGGTCCACATAACTTCTAGGATTGGTACACACTGATGTGTGTGGACAATTTCTAGTAGAATCTAGAGGTGGATATTCTTAATTTATAACTTTTACTGATGAATTCAGTATATATGGTTATATTAAATCGATGATGTATAAGTTTGAGTCCTTTGATAAATTCAAGGAATTAAATAATTAAACATAAGAATCGAATTGGTAATAAGATAAATAATCTTTGATCTGATTGAGGTGGTGAATAGGTTATGTTTTTTTCATAAAATTGCCATGAGAGTTTTGGATTCTATCCCAACTCACTCCACCTTATACACCATAGTGGAATGATGTTAGTAAAATGAGGAACTGTACCTTGTAAGAAATGGTAAGGTCGATGATGAGTAATTCATATCTTCCAATATCCTTTTTGGGGTTATGAATTTTAAACTACAGTATACACATTAAACTGAGTACCAAAAAAAGTGGAAAATGGAATTCCCTTCAAGTTATGGAGTGGAAAGAAACCCATTTTGTCACATACACATGTATAGGATTAAGAGCCATTTATTAAGGCCTTCTCTAGAAACACACTAGAACCCCGAGGAATGGGGTGTATTATTATATGGCATCCTAAGGAAACAAGAGGATATTACCTATACAAACCCTCAGACAAGAAAGTAAATGTTTCTAGGCAAGCCATTTTTCTTGAGAGGGAGCACGTCCTCAAAAAGGATAGAGAGTGGATGATTGACTTCGATGAAATTTATGCTCAAGATAAACAAGATTTGGTACAAGAATAGATTATACAAGTCCCCATGAAAGAAGTAGTTCCTAAAACACAAGTACTACGTAAGAGTGTAAGAAAGGTAAGAGAACCAGATGGATATAGTTTTATGGTCATCGAGGATAGTGACTCATTATTGGTTGAAAATGATGAACCTCTATCCTAGAGGTAGGTAGTAGAGAACCTATTAGCTACAAGATGGCTAGAATATATGAATAATGAGACATATTCCATATATCAGAACCAAGTTTGGGTTCTGCTCGATGTGATAGTCTATGAAAATCCTATTAGACGAAGATGGGTATTCAAGAGGAAAATTTACATGGAAGGTAAATTAAGTACCTATAAAGCAAGTATAGTGGATAAAGGTTTTAAACAAAATAATTTAATGAATTATGATGAAAACTTTTCAACAGTTTCTATGTTTAAATCCATCAAAATAATACTTACTATAAGAGCTTACTATTGAGTCAATAAGGTTTCTTTATGACTTTTCCATTTCTTCATGTTTTGGGAGATTGTTGAGTCAATAAGGTTTCCTTATGACTTTACCAATCCTCGTGATTTGAAAATCACAAACAGCTTATCTCAAGGAAAATTTCATTCTACCCTATGTTTTACTTTCATAAGGAAAATTTTCCTTCCCCAAGGAAATTTATCCTTACCATGTTATTCATTATTTATCTTGTCTAAGTGTAAAATTCTATTTCATATCTAAAACCTCAGAATCATATAATACTTAGATAAAGAGAATTCTATTTTCAGGATACAAATTCCGACTCTGAGTTCTCTAAATTCAGACTCTGAACTCTTACAAGTTTTGACTCTGAGTTCTATGAATTCATACATCAAACTATAATGAGTTCTAACTATGAGTTCTCTAAATTCATACTCCAAAATTTTATGAGTTCTGACTCTGAATTCTAATGAATTCTGACTCCAAACATTGTAAGTTCTGACTCTGAATTCTCATGAACTCTGACTCCAAAATTTGTAAGTTCTGTCTCCGAATTCTAATGAACCCTGACTCCAAATATTATAAGTTTAGGTTCTGAATTACTTAGAAAATAGAATCCAAATATCCTTGTATTATAGACACCGAATATGTTTTTGGTTAGACTCTGAACTTTTATTTTCTTACATTTTGAATATTTGATTTTGATAATGTAACCATATTTTTTCCTACACTTTTTTTTGTTATAAAATGATGTCATGCATTCAGTTACTAACTAATCATCATTTGAGTGAAACGTGTATAAGTCCCTCCGAAATTCAAGGAAAAATATGAATGTTGGAGGAGGGAGCTAACCATTGGTGTTGTGCCTATAAATAGAAGATCATTTTAAATATCTCACAAAAAGTTGATCAATCTAGAGATTACATGCTAATGAAGTGATTTCTAGAGAGAGAGACTTCATTAGTTTGTGCCTACTGAACACCTTGTTCAGATTTTCTTCGTGCGACTCTGAATGTTGCTGAGTACATTCGAGGGTTTCTGAGGATAGGAAGATAGAGGTCTCGACTACCTTAAAGTTCGAGGACTTACTTGATGAGGAAGACAGAGGTGCCGACTACCTTGAAGTTGAGGTCTTGCGGGGATAGCAAGACAGACTCCGATCTTCGTATCGAGGGCTTACCCTAGTGTGGGTAAGATAGACTTTATTGAAAGTACAAATCAAGGGACATTTATACAAGGTTGTTGGATACCCTTCTCTTTGGGTTAAAAGACTTACTACATGTTACTTGTTTGTTTCAAGTTTTCCACTATTTTTTTGGTTGTTGAGGAAAGTATAACTATCTTATAATTCCTTATACTAGTATACTCAAATTTAGTAAGATTCTATACGCTTTAAGGTAGAATCATTATCTTTCTAAACTTTTGTTATGTTTCTTTTCCAGAACCTCTTTTCTATAATTTCTTTTGCAGAATCAAATTTCCGGTTTCTATAAAGTGTGTAGAACTAGAAGTTTTGTGAATTACTTTATTTAACCTTGTTAAACATAATCATCTTTAAAATTTCCAAAGGAATTTTTTTAAAGTATACAATTCACCCCCTCTTGTATTTTGAGCATTATTAGATACTTCATTCATTATCTATATTATTTCGACCCTAAATTTGGTATTATAGAGTATATCATAATACACATACCATCTCAACAATTGGTATCAGATGATTGGTTCAATCTGAATTAATCTCATGATTAGATTCAGGAGAGAATTCATCTTCTTCTTATTTAAGGAATCCTTTTTTCGGACTCATAAAGTTTGGATTCATTTTTACTTAGAGATACTTTTGCTATATATTTTTCTTGCTGAGGAATATTTTCCTTGTTTAGAAACTAATACTACTAACAATTTTGTGGAGAATGTTTTTTAAGATGTCAGGAATCAATGATGGTTCCATCAAGAACCTAAATACAACAAGACCACCTATTTTTGATGGGAATGATTATGAATATTGGAGAGATCACATGAAGACATTCATTATCAATACTGGAGTGGAAAATTTTGTTATGCTTACTAGAGGATATAAAATCCCTGATAAGGAAGTCATTACTTTCACAAATCATGAAAAGCATGAATATCAACTGAATTATAAGGTACGCAATACTTTACTCTGCTCCATGACTAGAAATATATATATCCAAATTTCATCTTGTGAAGAAGAAAATTTCATATAGAAAAAACTTGAAGTTACACACTTTGGAACTTCAAAAGTTATTGAAACAAGAAGAACCATGCTCAGAGATTAATATCATGGTTTTTGCTTTCCTTATGAATAACCCATATGTAATTTGAAAAAGAGATTCATGACTATTGTTAATAGTTTACAATCCATGGGTGATAAAGGATTAGATGATGAAACTATTGTGGGAAAGATCATAGACATCATGCCTAATGAGTGGGAATCTAAGAGAAAAACTATTGATGAGAATAGAAAGGTTACTCAAATTTCTCTTGATGAAATTTTTGGAACTCTTCTTCAACATAAGACTAGAATTAAGAGATATGATGACAACATTAAGAAGAAGAATAGGAATGATAATGTTTCTTTTACAACAAATTAAAATCATAAGAAATCCAAGACTCCTGAGAGAGTTACTAGATCTAAATCTAAGAAGGTTGTTATACATTCTGAATCTAGTGGATGTGAATATTCAGAAAATGAACTATCCAATCTTGCTCAAAGGATAAACAAGATAGTCAAATAGAATAACTTTAAATCCAGATACAAGAAGAAATAAAGGAAAGATAATAAAGATTCAAAAGTTATATGTTATAAATGTAAGAGAGCTGTACATATAAGGCCTGATTGTCCTATTCTTAAAAGAAAGGAAAGAAAGGAAAATCATTCTGAGAGAAGAAAAAAGAAGTACTACAAAGATAAAGCTAAGAATGTTTTGAAATATAATGACACCTGGAGTACTAGTGGTGGTGACTCTTCCAATGAATCATCAGATTATGAATCTTTTGGATAGAAGAATATTTGTCTAATAGCTAGACTACATATTGATAATCATTGCTTTATGGCTAAGGTACACAATGCTGAATTGATGACCAATGTTTCTTTGAATACAAATTATAGTAATAATAAATATTATGAATCCTCAGATGAAGATTCTTTTTCTGATGATGATAATACTTTACCTACCTATGAAGAAGTTTCTAGGTTTACTAAGATTCTTCAGAATGAAAATTATAAAGTCAAAAAAATCTTGATAAGGAAAATTATAGGATTTTTATACTTACTAAGGAAATATCAGATCTTTCTAAAGATCTTGATAATAAAAACCTTGATTTTGAAAATATTTCAAAAAATCTTGAGGAAGTAAATTCTGAGTAGGATAAACTTTCTAAAGATCTAGAAAATGTAATTTATAAGTAAAATGTTTTCGAGCCTAAGTATAGTGATAATGTTTTGGAAGATAAGAACATAGTTATTAGACTGAAATCAAAATTTTTTTCCTTAATGAAGTGTTTATCAACCATTACCTTAGGTAAAGAAAGTTTAGATCAAATGTATTCTCAAATATGACCTTTAAGGAATAATTATGGTTTTGGTTATACTAGTTCTAAACTGATTTTTAGTAACAATTATTTTTTCCCTAAAAGTGATCCATTCTACACTAAGTGTCAGTGTGGTGGGAATTGGGAAAAAAATTATTCCTTAAACAAAACCCAGTCTTTAGGATTTCATAAAGACTATTTTTCTAAGAAAATTTGGGTACCTAATATTTTGCTTTCTAAAATTTCCAGATCCAAGAATGTTTGGGTTCTGAAAATCTAACACTCTTATTTTCAGGAAAATAGAGAAAGTACCAACAAAAATACACGGTATATAGATAGTGGATGTTCCTGGAATTTGACTAGTAACAAGAACTTATTTGAAAATATTATCAAAACAAAAGGAGGGAAAATAACTTTCGGAGATAATGCTAAGGGAGAAATTATTGGTATAGGTAACATCATTATTCTTGGAAAAACTTTGATTTCAAATGTTCTTTTTGTTAAGGGTCTTAAGAACAATCTTATTAGCACAAGTCAATTATGTGATGAAGTTTACCTTGTGAATTTTAGGAATGAAAAGTGTTCAGTACACAATTCCAAGGAAGAGTTCATTCTTTCTGCCAATAGGCAAGAGAATGTTTACACACTAAACTTAGAAGACCTTATGAGACAAGAATTAACTTTCCTTAGTGAAATGGAAGATCATTCTTGGTTGTGGAATAGAAGGTTAGGACACTGTAATATTAGAAACCTATGAAAACTCTCATTGAAAAGACTAGTTAAGGATCTACCAGAGTTAGATTTGTTTATTCAAAAGTTTGTGATCCTTGTCAATATGTAAAGAAACATAACCAAGTTTTAAATCAGTCGATAAAGTCTCAAATATTGATGAATTATAGTTAGTACATATGGATCTCCTTGGTCCAACACAAACTGGATGCATTGGAGGCAAGTATTATGTATTTGTTTTATTTGATGATTACACTAGATTTACATCGGTCTATTTTCTAGAAAATAAATCAAAAGCTTTTTCTTATTTCAAAAGTTTTAGATCTCAAGTCAAAAATGAGAAAAACCTTCCTTTGATAACGATTCATATTGATCATGGAGGAGAATTTCAAAATTATGATTTTGAAACTTTTTTTAGTAGAAAAGGAATTACTCATAACTTCTCAGCACCTAGAACACCTCAATAGAATGGCGTTGTTGAAGGAAGAAATGGAATTATTCAAGAGAGAACAAGAACCATATTGAGTGAGTATTCTGTAGCCAAATTTTTTTGGGATGAAGCTGTAAGTACTTCTTATTATACTATAAATCAAGTTTTAATTAGACCGTTTCTTAATAAAACTCTTTATGAGTTATGGAATGGTAGAAATCATAGTCTTTCCTACTTTAAGGTTTTTTGTTGCAAAGTATTAATTCTGAATACTAAAGATAATTTACAAAAATTCACACCAAAATATGATGAAGGAATTTTCTTTGGTTACTCCACAACTTCTAATGTTTATAAAGTTTTCAATAAAAACACTTGTATTGTTGAAGAAATAGTACATGTCAAATTTGATGAAAATGATCCCTTTATTTTTAAACAACCCCAACCTACATCTTTTGATTTATTTTAAAAAACTTATTATCAACATTTTTTAGAAGATCCTTCTGATAAGGAAGATTCCCAATGAAATGTTTTTGAAGAATTTACCCCGGAAGATTTCCTACCCTATGTTGATGAACAGGTTTTAACAAACCCAAATCAGGTGTTTCTTAAGAATCATCCCAGTGATAGTATCATTGGTGATGTGAATCAACCTGTAAGGACTAGAAGTTACTTAAAAAATGAAGTAGAACATCTATAATTTCTGTCCCAATTAGAACAAAAAGGAACTGATGAAGTGTTAGGTTATGATAATTGGATAAAAGCCATGCAATATGAGATAAATGAATTCAAAAGGAATAAAGTCTGGATCTTGGTTGAAAGACCTAAGGAAAATTATGTTGTTTGTGTAAAATGGGTCTTCAGAAATAAGTGCGATGAAAATGGAATCATAGTAAGAAATACAGCTATATTGGTTTCTAAAGGCTATAGTCAACAAGAAGGAATAGATAATGAAGAAACCTATGCTCTAGTAGCTAGACTTGAATCTATTCGTATTTTACTTGCCTTTACAGCATTTTTTAATTTTAAACTTTTTCAAATGGATGTGAAATGTGATTTCCTTAATGGTTATGTTCTAGAGGAAGTTTTTGTTGAGCAATCTCCTGGTTTTGAAGATACAAAACATCCTAAACATGTTTATAAACTTACCAAAGCTTTGTATGGACTTAACAAAGCCCCTCAAGCTTGGTATGATAGGCTTATAGGATTTTTGTTTCAAAATAATTATGTTAAGGGAAATGTAGATCCAACCCTTTTTATAAAGAGAGAGAAGAAAAATGTTTTGACTGTTCAAATTTATGTTAATGACATTATATTTGGTTAAACTCAGCAATATTTAACTGATTCCTCTGTGGATCTAATGAAATCTGAGTTTGAAATGAGTATGATGGGTGTGTTAACATTTTTCCTTGGTTTTCAAATTTCTCAAAAACCAGAAGGAATTTACATATCCCAACATAAGTATATTAAATATATTCTTAAAAAGTATGGATTTGACAACACTAAGAGTATAAATACTCCCATTGGTACCACAAATTTACTTGATCTTGATGAAGCTGGGAAACCAGTAGATCAAACATCTTTTAGAGGTATGATAGGAAGTTTACTTTACTTGACAGCTAGTCATCCAGACTTAATGTTTTCAGTATTCTTATGTTCAAGATATCAATCCAATCCCAACAAATCTCATTTAAAGGCAGTGAAAAGAATTTTTCTCTACTTAAAGGGAACCATGGATTTATGACTCTTTTATACTTCTGGAAATGATATTATTCTAAAACTTTTTTTTGGATGCTGACTTTCGTGGATGTAGAATGGATAGAAAGAGTACATCCGAAACTTTTCATTTATTAGGGGATTCATTAGTTTCTTGGTCAATCAAGAAGTAAAACTCAGTAGCACTTTCCACTACTAAAGCTAAATATGTAGCAGCTAGAATTTGTTGTACTCAAGTGCTGTGGAGGCAACACACACTCACAGACTATGATATGAGTTTTACCAAAACACAAATTTTGTGTGATAATATTAGTGCCATTTCATTAAGAAAAAACCCAAAACATCACTCTCTTGAAAAACAAATATATATATTAGGCATCTCTTTATTAGGGATCACACACAAAAAAAGAGATATCATTCTTCAATTTATCGGAATGCAAGATCAACTTGCTAATATTTTCACAAAATCTTTACCCTCTGATAGATTTGAAAACATTAAACATAAGTTATGAAAGATAACCGTAAGGTAATCTTACTTATTAAATTTTTGTTGACATAAATCTCCTTATAGTAATGAACTCCATTCCATAGGGGGAGTACATTTGTTTATGAAGTTTTTAAAATTTTTTTGTAATGAAGTTTCTCAAAATTTTTATAATGAAGATTTTCGTACTCAAAATTTTCCTAATCAAGATTTTCATACTCAGAATTTTTGCAATGAATATTTTTGTGCTCAAAATTTTTGTAATAAATATTTTTGTACTCAAATTTTTCATAATGAAGTTTTTCATCCTCAAAATTTTCATAATGAAGATTTTTGTATTCAAAATTTTCGTAAGGAAGATTTTTGTACTCAAATTTTTATTCGTAATAAAGATTTTCTGAATCTAAAGTTCTTCAAGAAAATTTTTCCCTCAATATGAATAATCTTCCTAGCAATCTGAAAGGTATGTTTACTTTCTTAATTTTTAGTAATCATCATTTTCTTGCAGGTATTTTCATTTGGTTTTAAATTTTTTAGATTCTCTTTTACTTAAATCTGAATGTTTTTCTTAAAAAACTCAATAGATCAGATCCTACCAAATTTTCTTTGTAGCTATCATTTCAACTGTCAGATCTAATCAGAAGTTTTCTCATCCGTTGGATAGACTTTGGAAGTTCAACCGTCGTATCAAACGCCTATATAAAAGACCCCTCAATGGCGATCCCACATCGGATTTCAAGACCGTTGGTGCGGAATATTTCCCCCCTTTCAAAATCCCATTACGAACCTCTAAAATATTTCTCAAATATGAATGTCTGTTGAAGTTCCTTCTCAAGAGATGTCAACTGTCAAGCCGATTTTGGAGTGGAGGATTTATAGAGAGAGGTTGGTCCATCTGAATTTTTTCAACAAGTACGATTCCATTATATCTAAAACATCAGGTTGAATGGATGGGAAATCATTTTCATATCAAATCTAGGAGCTCAAGATGTAGTATATTCAGATTTTCTTGTGGAATTTTATGAATCAGTGAGCTTTTTAAAAGAAGAAGAGAGGAGTAAATTTTCTTTCAAAAGATATGCAAAAACTTATGCCCTTTTATACACTAAGGCTGCAAGCTTGGAGGGGTTGTCTTATGAAGGGGAAGCTGAATTCTGTTCCCACAAGTTTCCAAATGTTCAATAAATATTTATAAAGGTGAAATTTATGGAGTGCCTCGGTCTTACAGATGTCAAGACTCTAAAGATTACTCACCTCTCTACAAATAATCGGATCCTTGACTTATGGGTTCAATGATTCATCATTCCGAGAAAGGGTGACAAGGACACATTGAAGAAGAGTGATATGTACTTTTTGGACTTCTTGGTAAACCAAAGAAGGATCAACTTGATGAAGAATATTTTCATTACAACTGAGAATATTAAGAATGGGAACTTGAAATCTTAGATAATCATGTATCCAGCCATCCCGTCTAAGCTAATTGATCGGTTCCTTGAGTCTTTCAAGATTCCTTTCAGTTCCAAGACAAGGAATTGAAAAGTCATGTTAGTAAGTGATGATACTTTGAAGAGAATAAATATTAGTTTTTCAAAAGACTTCAGATAATTTTATGATCTACTATAGGAAGAAGCTAAATCTTTTCCAAAGAATGCATATGTTTCTGTACCATCGAAAAAGGTTGGAAAGAAGATAAAGTTGAAAGAAGTAGAAGAGGAAGGAAAAACCCTAGAAGCTAAGGAAGCTCAATCTGCACCTCCAAAACCTAAGAATCAAAAATCCTATCCATATGAGTTTGTAGAAAAATATAGGGAAGACAAGGAAAAAAGGAAAGTAGGGGAGCCACATTTTTTCTTGGATCCTGCTGAAGCATAGTCTTTTGGAAGAGAAGACAACCGATGAGCTTGATAAGCAAGATAAAGAAAAGAAGTTAAAGAAGAAGATGACTGAAGTCGAGTTAGTTCAATACCTTCTGAGGGATACTGAGAAAGCATCTAAGAGTATCCCAGTATCAAAATATTTCTTGGTAGAACTCTCACCTGAAACCCCTGGTAAAATGTTTGTCACTCCAGAAAAAGTGAAATGAAGAAAAGAAGAAGAAGTAGTAGAAGAAGTGGAAGAAGGAGAAAGCAGTGGTGATATTGAAGATCTCATAAAGAAAGTTTCATACTTTCTTTAGAATGGAATTCCATCTGAGAAATTTTCAATCCAAACTTATAAGGATGAATCATCAAAGTTGGATACACCCAGAAAAGATCAGAAAGAAGAGGATGATAAATTTTTAGATGAAGTGAAAAATCTATTTGAGGAAGAGAGTTTTACTCATCATTTAATACATCTTGAAGATATTGAGGCAGGAGATGAGAAGGAAAAGTTAGATGAAAATAGAATTGTTTAGTTGTCTGACAATAAACACAAATGTCCGGATAAGGAATCCATTCCGAGAAGTGATAAAGGAATATAGGTGGTAGTTGAGACACCTACAAAAACTGTTATAAAGATGAAGGAAACTAGTGGATCATCAAAGAGGAAACTTGTTGAGATAGAGAAACATCCCTCTCCAAGCAAAGTCTCAGATTCAGAATCATTATCTCTAGGACATGATTTCATAGTCCAGTCCTTGAAAAATCTTGTAGGGACCATTCTAATGTTTCCCAATATTGACTCCAGATGTTAGATGCTTCAACATACTCTAAATTGGAAAGAAGATTCAGTTTCCATGGTGATGGACAAGTGTGTCAAGATGGAGGAAGACTTCAAATATTTCTTTATCAACTATGAATCCCACAAAAGTTCCTATAAGAAAATGATTGGCTGGTCAAATAAAACAGTTAAAGATTTGAGAGAACATGATGAGTTTCAAGATGGGTTCAAGGAGGTATTTGACATAGAATATGGGAAGGTCGATGATCTCATGAATAAATTTGAGGAAAAGATAACTCTTGAGAAAAATTCTTAGATTCAAGAAGTAAAGGATTTAAATGGAAATTTGTATTCAGTAGCCCAAATCTGGAAGAGAGAAAGGGATCTTCAGATTGAGATTGAAGAAAAACTTGTTATGCAGGAAGAAGTCATGAACGTTCAGGTAGAGGCTCTTAAATATCAGGAATAAAGAATTAAGGATTTAGAAAAGAAATCTAAGGATTATGATAAGCTTATTATGTGAGCAGAGGAAGATCATAAAGAGCTCAAAAATCTGAAGACTATAGTCACGAATATTTTTCCTAAGGAAAAGGAAGGATAACTGTGTTTCAATCAAATCTTTTGTTGTACTTTTCTTCCTTGTACAAATTCGTTCTAATCATAATTAAATTTTTGGTTAGTTATCTTGTGGATATGTTGTACAAATATTTTAGGTACAATAATTTCTTTTCCATTCCCTCAATTTATTTTTGAAAATCACAAAGTGGGAGAAATGAAAAGTAATTCTATGTAAATACAAAATATCTCTATGTAAGGTGGAGTTTATCTAAGGGGAGATTTCATTATAGAGATTTATGTACTCAAGATAATGAAAAATCTCATTCTAGAAATCTGGAATACGATACTTAGTGTTCCAAAGCCTAAGGAGGAGTTAGTTGTATTCATAATTTTCCATTTGATAAGGGAGATAAGTTTTATTTTCAAAGACTAGAAAAATATTTTCTAAGTCCTTATTTTTTTCGCAAGGATGTTTGTGATTTCCAAAAATGGGAAGATTGTTGAGTCAATAAGGCTTCCTTATGAATTTTCCATTCCTTCATGTTTGGGGATATTTTTTAATCAATATGGTTTCCTTATGACTTTACCAATCCTCATGTTTTGAAAATCACAAACACCTTATCTCAAGGCAAATTTCATTCTACCTTGTGTTTTACTTTCATAAGGAAAATTTTCCTTCCCAAAATAAATTTATCCTTACCATGTTTTTCATTGTTTATATTGTCTAAGTGTAAAATTAAATTTAATATCTAAAACCTCAGAATCATATAATACTTGGATAAATATCTTTCTATTTTCAGGATATGAATTCTGACTCCAAGTTATCTGAATTCAGACTCCCAACTCTTACGAGTTCTGACTCTAAGTTCTCTGAATTCAGACTCTGAACTCTTATGAGTTCTAACTCCGAGTTATCTAAATTCAGACTCCTAACTTTTATGAGTTTTAACTCAGAATTATAATGAATTATGACTCCGAACTTTGTAAGTTCTGAATCCAAATTCTCATTAATGCGGACTCCAAACTTTGTAAGTTCTGTTTTTGAATTCCTTAGAAAACAGAATCTGAATATCCTTGTATTATAGACACCGAATATGTTTTTGGTTAGAATCCAAACTTTTATTTTATTACATTCCAAATATTTTATTTTGGTTATATAACCATATTTTTTCTTACACTAGTTTTTGTTATATAATGATGTCGTGTATTCAGTTACAAACTAACCATTGTTTGAGTGACACATGTACAGGTCCCTCTTAAATTCAAGAGAAAATATTACTGTTGGTGGGGGGAGACGATCGTTGGTGTTGTGCCTATAAATAGGAGCTCATTTGAAGGATCTCACAATGAGTTGATCAATCAAGAGATTACATGTTGCTGAAGTGATTTCTAGAGAGGGATAATTTATTACTTTGTGTGTATTGAACACCTTGTTTAGATTTGCTTCATGCAACTTCAAATTTTGCTGAGTACATTTGAGGGCTTCTGGAGATAGGAAGACAGAGGTGCCGACTACCTTAAAGTTTGAGGACTTCCTTGCTGAGGAAGACAGAGGTGCCGACTACCTTGAAGTCGAGGGCTTGTGGGGATAGCAAGACAGACTCTGATCTTTATATCGAGGGTTTACCCTAGTGTGGGTAAGATAGACTTTCTTGAATATATTAATCAAGGGACCTTTATCCAAGGTTATTGGATAACCTTCTCTTTGTATAAAATACTTACTACTTGTTACTTGTTTGTTTCAAGTTTTACACTATTTTTTTATTGTTGAGGAAATTATAAATATCTTATACTTCCTTATAGTTGTATACTCTGATTTAGTAAGATTCTATACACTTTAAGGTAGAATATTTATCTTTGTAAACTTTTGTTATGTTTCTTTTCCGGAACCTCTTTTCTGGAATTTCTTTCTCGGAATCATATTTTCGGTATCTAGAAAGTGTGTAGAACTAGATGTTTTGTTAATTACTTTGTTTAACCTTGTTAAACATAACCGTCTTTAAAAGTTTCCAAGGAATTTTTTTAAAGTATAAAATTCACCCCCTCTTGTATTTTGATCATTATCAGATACTTCATTCAGTATCTATATTATTTCGATCCTATATTTGGTTTTATAGACTATATCATACTCCACATACCATCTCAACACTTACCGTGACTATGAGATTTGGTATAAAGATTTAAAAATTGAATTACTTAATGGGAACCTTCAGAAACACGTATTTATGACACAACCAGAGCGTTTTGTGAATCCATGTGAGGCTAAAATGATTTTCAATTTGTAGATATCCATTTATGGATTGAAGCAAACATCTAAGTCCTAGAACATTCGATTCTATAAATCCATAAAATAATTTGGTTTCATTAATAATTAATTTGATCCATTTATTTACAAAAGGTTTAATGGGAATGTAGTCATTATCCTAGTAGTATATGTTGATGGATTATTACTTATTGGAAACTTCATACTAGTATAATAATCTATTAAGGACAGGTTGAAGAAGTGTTTCTCTATGAAGGAATTAGGTTCAGGAGCCTATATTCTAGGGATCAAGATCATTCATGATAGATCCAAGAGGATACTTGGACTAATTCAAAGTACATATTTTGACCAAATACTATAGAGATTTATTATGGGACAATCTAAGATATGATTGGTTCTAGTGTCACATGTTTTGCATCTTTCTAAGAAAATGTAACCCCAGACACAATAAGAGAAAGAGAGAATGAGTAGGATACCATACACTTCAGTGATAATATCAATCATGTATTCTATGTTATATACTAAACTTGATGCTGCCTATAAATTGAGCATAGTAGGTTAATATCAAGAAGACCCAAGGGAACACTATTAATTTTTTGTTAAGACTGTACCTAAGTGTTTGAGTAGAACTAAGGATATGTTCCTAGTGTATAGAGGAGAAAAGGAGCCAGTCATCTGGGGTTTTACTGATGCTGGTTTTAAGATAGATCAAAATGATCTTAATATGCAATCAGGATATTTTTAATGTCTCAACAAAGGATCCATGAGATGTAATATTTCTAAACATCCAGTTTTCACTAATTTTATAGAGGAGTATGAGTATATAGAGACTTCTAATGTAGCTAAGGAAGTCGTTTTGATTCAAGACGTTTTCTAGGAGCTTGATGTGGTACCTAGAACTAAAAACCCTATCACATTGTATTGTGATAATTATGGAGTGGTGGGTCATGAAAAAGAGACAATGTCACAATAATGGACATATTATACACTCTTGAAGTATCATATATTGGGGGATTTGTATCAGAGGGGTGAAGTTGTAGTGAGAATATTACCCACAAAAGAGAATATAGAGGACCCCTTGACTAAAGTCATATCTTAGCAGAAGCATGAGTATCATGTGAAAGATTACGAACTGAAGGTTGTAAGAATTTGGATCTAGTGAAAGTGGGATTCTATTATAGTTGGTTCCCTAGAACCAACTTCCTTGTACTTTATGATAAACATGTATTCATGTTTTTGAATATTAATAAACTCTTTATCACATCATGATTGTTATTCTGCATAACAGAGTACGTGATAATGTTCTAAGAGTAACTGTTGTACTAAAAGGTCAAAGAAGTTCCATGCTATGATGAGAACTCGGAAGTGATATGACAGTATTCTTGAAGATATGTTCTGTAGTTAGATGATAAAATTTTAGGGCCACAAATGATACATGCTTTCAGGGGTGGAGACTCATAGTACTTTGAGGCACCTTCTTATGGTGCAACCACTTTGTAATGTCCAATATTGATATTTTGAGAACGAGACCCACTAGTAGAAAATCCAAATTTCTGTGTCATTAGATTTTTATATTTGAGAATGTTTGTATTGGTCCTTAGACTTTAAGATTATTTTTAATTAGTATTATTATTCACACACTTAGATGTGTTGACGAAAACCATGATGACAGATGTTTACGGTGAAGTAGGATATGTTGGGTTCATCATGAGTAATATTTTATTAATGAATAATGTGAGAAAGGATTTATCCCTTCTATTAATTAATGAAATTTAAAATCTTAAGTCCTTTGATGGAAATCATATAGACTAAATAAATACATGACCATGGTGTTCTATGGAAAATTTCTACTTCTAAAAATTCAAAGAAAGATACATCAAGCATTTAGGTTGATGGCACTGGAATGAAACCTGCTCAATTAGTGATATTATGATAAAAAGATTATATTACATGGTAATCATTCATATGAGGTGACAAGTTTTTGAGGCCTTAACTTCTTTTAATATGGGTTCTTTTCCATGTTTCTAAACACTAACCTTGGGATTTAAGCTACTTTGTCTAATGTCACTGAGAAAGAGGCCACGAGGGTCACACACTAAGTGTGTCCAGAATCTCAGTTAAATAATATATTATTATTTATTATTTAATAGGTTGAATAAATATTATTCTTGTATATGGTTGAATAATTATTTAGGTATGCTTTATTACATTTATTCCAACACTAGTTATTTGAGAGAATATATTGTGAGTGGAATATTTAATGACTATTTATATGCTATTTAGTGAATATAATTTTTATTTATTTATTTGCGAATAGTGAAGTGATATTTATTTAATAAATAAAAAGACATTATTCAAGGCCCGGTAAATATTATGGAGGAATAGTGGACCGAGTTTAATGGTCCGATGAGAAATAATAATATATAATATCCTTTAATTAAATAAATTTAATTATAATTCCCATGTTCATTACTTGTTAAGAAATAATAATATTACTAGTATTATTTGACTTGTTTTTTTTCTAGGATTAAATAAATAATAAGGGAACTTGTGTATTTTTTTTATTTTAACCCCAAAAATAAAAATAACCAATTTGTTTATTTTCTCATAAGCTTATTATAGTTGAGCACAAAGGATTTGGAGAATCCTCTCAGGCCTAAAGGGATCCTTTCTCTAAGAATACTCCCAATAATGGAGAGAAGACATCCTCCAATGGATCAAAGGGAATTATTTGGAAGCAGTTCTCAAGCCGATTAAAGGTGGATGATGCAAGCACAAGGATCTTTTGTGATAGAATCTTGAGACTCCTTTGACAATGTTTAGATATTCATGGAACATGTGTGGATCACCGCTAGAGAAAATATATACTTGGTTTCTATAATGCAATTACAGTGCACTACAAATCTATCACTGATTCATCAATGAGGGAAAAATTTCCTTGAGGTAATTATAATTTAATTAAATTGATTATAAATAATATGTGATGATACCCTGTATCTAATTTTGGTGTGATAAATGTGGTCTATATTTGATTCAATTACATTGTCCATGACAATTAAACATTTTATAGATCTTGGATTGATCATCGATCATGAGAAAAAAGCAATGTTGGGCAGTGAACATTGCATGCTTTTACTTCGACAAGAACCTACACTCTATGGGTATGTGTTCATACCCTCACAGCTAGTTATAGGACTCTTGAATATGGGGAGGCATGCATGAGGCAATGTGAAACTCCAGTTCAGACCTGACAGTTCAATTCAGGTCATAAAAAATGGAATTCGAGAAACATTTTCTTATTTTTTTGGATAACTTGGGAAATGGTAGAAAGGTGATAGGCTCTATTGGACTTGGGTAGGAGAGTTTCTATATTCTTGTCTACAATAAGTGTAATGGTGCTCAAAGATACAATTTTCAAGATTTCTATTATAGTTTTATGAGATTTAGGGTGTGTTCATGCATCATTAATATAGTTATAAGATTAAATTCTATATATATACCAATTTTTTATTACATATTAGTTATTTAATTTAATTCCTTGAATTATTCAATCTATTTAGGATAGAATTTTATTATTTAATTTTTGTGATAGATCTGATTTTCCTTGATGTTATGATATATTAGTGATGGAATTAGTTAGTAGAACCTAAGCATGATGTTATGTTTGTAAATATATGTGACTATGACTAATGTATTGGGATAAAGAACATTTTTAGTTCTTGGAAAGATATACCTTGGGCTATGGGTAGACCCCTAAGAGAACATAATGTTAACAAATAGACTGTTTAGAATATATCTTAAATATTATAATATTTCCTTTATATTATAGAAGATTCAACATCATAGATGACTAATGGTACCACCGATAGATGTGGGATGGGGTGTTCCCACTAGGGAGGAATCCCTTGTTCCTCCAACTACTATGTATGAGGGTGAAAAAAATCATGCTCCCACATATTTTCCATATGTATATGCAGTAGTAACACCTCAACCAGGATCCCTCCACTTTGATCCTATTCAAGGACGAGGGGTGTTAAGGTCCATTGTTGACTATTCTAGTGACTTCCAGCTTCAGGTTCCTCCATATTTTCAAGGAACTATAGGACTGTATGATACTAAGAACTAGGTGGATTACATTTAGGGTATCTTTGACCTCATCAAGATGCTGGTATATAGGAAGAAGAATTTGTAATACTTCATTATATAAGTGAATGGTTTTGGAATATAATAAGTGTGGAGTGGTGAGTAATATATTGAAATTTATTTTTATATTTCAATACCTGAAACTCCAATAGAGGATCTTTCACATTAAATATAAAATCATTCTATTTAGATAAAAAGAATAAAAATAAATTGTCTTAGGATCATTAATTTATATGGATGTTGATCATCTGAAAATTCCTATTCATATTTCATTCACTGCACTATGATCATCCAAGAGTAGAATCCCTCTAGTGGTGATCCACACATGATCCTTAGATATCTAAGAAATTCTAATTGATATTTGAGTGCTAGCAAGGAAAATATATTTTCTTTCATTGTTTGTGTTGATTGCACATCATTCGATCTTGAAGGAATCTAGATTTCATTTATCATTTTTGAGAGGGTGAGATAAGGAGGAGTCAAGTGAGAATTTATTGTGCATAATGATTCTCTATTATTGGTTTCAATACACAATAACCATAATGTACTATTTATATAGTTAGGGTTTAGGTTAAGAAATATTTTAACTTCATGTCAAACTTTAAAATAATGTAACATCTTAATAAACCCCATGCCACAAAATAAAATTAATAAAATTAATAAAATTAATAATAATAATAATAATAATAATAATAATAATAATAATAACAAAAAAAATTTGGTATGCACTAACACACACATATGATAAATATTATTTACTAGGTTGTAACACTACTAGAGAAATGGTTATTTGAAATGGAAATTTTTTAATGGAAAATAGTTCTATAAAAATAGTCTCATTGAAAGAATTATTAGTGATGTGAAGACCTTTATTTCAAAAATAACTATATTTTTATCATTATTTGGGATGGAAAAGGTTTTACATAAAAAATAATATTGGTACACTTATGCTTTATCTTTATGAAATCTTATTAGTGATGGCTATTAGTGACATAATATATTAACTATCTCTAATAGTCTTCATGAAGGATTATTAATGAAAGATTTTATTATTATTTTATAATGCTCCTTGATGATTTTTTTGATGGGTTAAATTCTATTGTGATGAACCCATATCAAAAAATACTAAAATATATCCATGTGATATTATCCTTCTCTCCCCCAAATCTTTTCTCTACCATGAAACCCTGAATTATCGCAGAACCTTCAGATGAACCAAAGACAAAATAGCCCATCACAACTACTAACTTACATATTTAGGCTTGAATATCCATGTTATGAACTCCTCTTATCTAATACTTCATTATTTTTTGGATTTCCCTTTGAATATTATAGGAATTGGTTTTCTGAAAGACAAGTTAATAAATTTACCTGATTTTATGGTTTATTTTTCATTTAGGGTAAGTAAAAGTTTATTATTGTCGGTTTGGGTGTCCACAATTTAATAAAGCATGTTTTAGATATAAAAAAGTTTATTCTAACAGATTTGAGGTATTTTGGATAATATTTAACCATAAATGAAAGATATTTTTTAATATAAATATTCGTGTTTGTTTATTTTGAGATATCTGGCCACCCGACTGACTCTCAATGCGCATGTGCATGTCTACACCTACTAACATATCACACATTGCATATATATATATATAATCATATATATATATATATATGATATATATAAGATTGAAAAATACAAAAATTTATATATATATATATATATATGACAACAATTTAAACTTGTATATAAAAATGTTGAATTATTTTTTAAAATTATCTAAAAATATATATAATTTTGTGTAATGTGTGTGTGTATATATATAATCATGGAAAACGTGAATGTTGTTGAATTTTTCTAGATAAATTTTTGAATGTTTTTCCATATTATGATTATTTTGAAAGCATCCTTATGATGATATAATTTTGGATGAATTATAATAATGTTTGGATTGTGGCTGTGATATTAAATCATGTTTTATTTTTATATTATGATTGATTTTAATTTATTTAAAACATTTGAATATAGTTTTTTTAAACATTTGGATATATATATATATTAACATTTATAAAAACATGTAAGTTTTATGATATATATATATATACCTATGCATATATATATATGTATGTCTATATAGATTTGATATGTATATTTGTAAAAAAACATGTAAAAATATATTTTATGTATATATATGTGATTAAGAAATCATGTAACACACACACACACATATTTAACATATGAAATAAATGATAAGTGAATGTTTTATATAAATGATGATAAAATCAATTTAATGAAAATTTTGAAACAATTTTTTTAATTTTTTTATAAAACAATTTATAAAAAATACTTTAATGAAAAAAACAATATATAATAAAATAATGTTTCTATAATTATTACTAGTTAATAAAGGATATATTTATCCTTGGAAAAAAATTTAAGGAGGTTTTTGAGTATTTTGAGAATTTTTTGTTAATGTATAATCTTTTTTGGACATCATTAAATTGAACAAAAATAATATTAATAATAAATATGTTTTGATAAATAAAATTTATAACTGTTAAATAATTGGTATTAGATAATAAAAATATATAATAATGATTAAAGTTTTTTAATTAAATGAAATAAAATATAAAACATATTAACATTTTGTAAAAATTAAAAATAATTAGTAAAAATGTAGTAACAATTTAAAAAATAGTATTAATTTTTAAATAAATATTCATAATTAATATATAAATAGACAATGCTAGTAATAATTTTTAAATATTATAGAATTATAATAAATTTTAATAAATATATATATTTATATATTATTATTAAAATATTAAAATGGTTACCACAACATGTAGTGTTGAAAAACACATGACACTCACAAATGTTATTCCTCACCTAGGATAAACCCCAAATTCCAGAGCTAATGGTGGTCTCAAACTTCTCATATGGTATTTAGAAGATATTTAAATTTTTTAAAAAAAATATAAAAAAATTATTAAATGAATTACCTTCACGTGCGATGTTATAAAACACCCAACAAACACAACTGTTTTATCACTGCTAGGTAAACCCTGTATCCCAGATTGAATGGTGTTATAATATTTACCATATGATAAATCATTTAAAAGATATTCCATTTTTTGGGAAAACATCATACATGTGATATAATATATTTAAATTTTTTATTCTATCTGTGATGATCTACTACATGACCCAAAATATTATGCTAACTTAAGAAGTAGAGACTAGTTTCTATTATGCAGTCATGATTAGATAAATCATCTTGAAAAACAAATGAATATGTCATAAATCCTTTCTATAATGAGGGTGTTTAAAAATTTATATCATCTTCATCATAAAATTTATAATTTGTTTCTTAAAGAATAATTAAATGTCCTCATAAGAAATATAATCTTTGGAGATTAAAAGCTCTTGAAAATGTTGTACATTATCTACTGTGTTTTGGTTATCAAAAATATTATATTTTTGATAACAACATGGTGAAAGAAATTCAGTAGAAAATAATTTTTTTCTGGATCAATCATTTCATTATTTAATAAATGAAGTTTCTAAACCATCTAGTCAAGAAACAACAACTCCATATGATATTCCAGATCCTAAATTAGAACCTCCTCAATTTTACAATATGTTGAAATCTATTTAAGAGCCTTTATATCAGGGGCGATAGATAATAAAACATGAATCTATAATGAAATTTATGGATTTAAAATCATATTTTGGAATTTCAAATAGTTTCTTCGATAAAATATTATCTTTTTTTAAATCATTGTTTCTTAATGAAATTCATTACCCTCAATTGGTGAGTTAATTTCTTTAGGGAATTATGGTGTAACTAGTTTTGATATAATTGTAGATAAAAATTTTACACCAATTCTTACATTAATATTGATGATTAGTGAATTTCTGGCATATGGTATGTTATTTGGACAGAGTATACATGGTCTAAAATCATGTTCATACAGAATTGTTGAGAAAAAATCATTGATTCTCGGTAATGGGAGAAAGATTAGTTTTTTTGACTATCATCGAAAATTTCTTCTTGCAGATCACACTTTTTGAAGGAACTGAAATAATTTTACAAAATATATAATTATAAGAGATAATATTCCATAAATTATCTCTATAGTGACCCTCCATTTTCATACATTAAAATTACATTATTTTTGGGTAATACTTAAAACATTACACAAATAGAGGCCTAAATACCGTATTAGTCTAGTTCCTTTGGAAACATGGAAACATAAATACTGGTACATAATTGAGCTACATTTTCTCCCACTATTCTCTTCATGACTATAACCCTTTTTATACATATCATACATAATACATATCTTCATAATATGGGGAATAGAAACATAAAAATGGGTGATATCAGATGTTAATTAAGGTTAAATAATATAAATATGTAATCATAAACATGAGCATAGGGGTATGAGAACGTGATCTTGAAATTAGATGTTTATTCCATGCAAAAAAATATTTTAAACACGAATTATAGAATTAATATTAGAAGATCATAAGACATGAATCATATGGGAATAAAGAGTATAATCCATGAAATAATAACATAGTAATAAGATATTGAATTGTAGCTGACACATAAACATGCAATATCATTCCATATAAGTCAAGACATATAAACAAAGATTAAATGGGAACCTCTTGGGGACTACACCTACTGGGTGAGAAACACCACTATCCCTATTCACAATAATTTCCTTGTAAGGGATCAGTTTTACCCATCTTCTCATAGTGGAATTGGTTTCCCCATATTCCTATCTTTATGGGGAGTACACCTTCTAGCTGGGACACACCAATCATTTCCTTATAAAGGATCGAGTTTCCCCATCTTCCCATAGTGGATCAAGCACATCAAATTGATTACCATAATTATCTCATGGGATATGAATCTTTACCAAATTCATTGTATGGAGATATAGGTCCCACCCATATCGTAATGAAATCATACATACATTTTCCACAAGATCATAAATAGTCATATCATAAACCATGCAACGAAATGGGTGTCATAATCAGGTAATAATATATTAACATATGGAAAAAGATACAGGTTTTATAAAAATTTCATTAAAATAATAACCCAAGAAAAGAATTAGTTTTCATAAAAATATAACCCATGAAGAATAAATAGGTTTCATAAACATGTATCTCGTGAAATAGAAATATATTTTATAACCATCATAAAATAAAAATAATAATCCATTCATAGAATGAATATGAATGTAAAATTTTCATAATTTACCCATAAAGGTATGTGTAACACCAAGTGATGGTTTCTTTAATGGAAAATAATTTTGAAATATCTTTTAAAAACATTTTTCTGAGTAAAATATCTCTTCTTTTTTGAAAAATTATTCTTGAAACATAAAACCTTTTGAAAACCCTTTTCATTGAAAATAAACATGAAAATATATAAATAAATATTGAAAACATTTTGAAAACCATTTATTTTAAAATAATATGAAAAATTATATTTAAATCTTGAATTTTTTTAAAACCATTTCCTTGAAAACACTTTGAAAACTTATAAAGAAAGCTTGAAACTGTTTTGAAAACCATTTATTTGTAACAGAATCTTGATATTTTTGAAAAATATTTCTTTAAAAATATTTTTGAAAACATATAAAGGAATATTGTAAACAGAAAAAAAGTTTAAAATCATTTTTCCTTGAAAATGAGCTTAAAATATCATTTCTGAAAACATTTTTGAAAACATGGTTTTTGAATTTCATGGAATGTGTCTCAAAGAAGTCAAATTGAGATCAAAATACATTACTAATTTGGTAACTCTTGAAAAATATACCTGTTGAAAGAGATTAAATAAAATGGATATTTAATTTCCCATAAATTTAATTATAACATTCATATAATATATTGATGGGTGGTATATACTCCATTAAAAAGAAATGAGTGGTGAATATGGTGTAAATATCACAAAAATAAAAGTGAGATAAGAAATCCCATTACCTTATAACTTGAATCTCATTATACTCATTAAAAAATACTATATAATAAATATATGATCATTATAAATTGACCAAAGAACTAGATTCTTAAATTTAATACCATATATGGGTTTATATTACCCACTTATTAACACTTCCTTGTTAAGGTTATGTTTCAGGTAGTATATGCTTCGTTTTTCGTATGTGTCTTAATTTTTTATATTTTTCGTGATCATACTTAAATCATGTTTTTCAGAATTTAAAACATTTTATACATATAATTTTTATTCAGTATATATGTATTTATAATAATCTAAGAAATATTAAAATATGAAATTAAATACACAGTTTATGGAGATGGTAGGTCGTATGTATGCATGAACGTTGTTTCTATTTACTTATCTTATTGAAAGAAAGAAAGTAAATGACATATATGTATATATATATAGTAATTATAGTAGAATTACTATTTCATATATATCATATAATTTTATTTAACCCATCCTTAATACATTCCATGTTGAGTGTGAACTAATCACATCTCTTTGAGGAGGTGATAGTCCACATTTCCCCCAAAAAAATTATCATATTTAAAAAATGGAAATCCAGAAGGTATATGTTATATAATACTTATATAAACATAAATAAATCATATAAATCATATAAATAATATAAATATTTTATTTCCATTATAATTCGCAACCAAGATAGGTTGTGACAGAAAAACAAACAACACTGTTTCATGAGGCGGTAGTTCACCGTACACAAGAACGAAAACTTCATTACCCATTAGATGGACGTGTGTATAAGTGTAGGTAAAAAACATATCATAACAAAATATAAGAATATTTAGGATAATGAGTCTATTATTTATGCATGGAATAATAATAATTGAGTTAGTGTAGAAAGAAAATAAAGTAAAGAAGATTGAGGAAGGATGTTACCTCTTCTTTGGGTAACTACATTTTGTTTGCACCAAAGAGATTAGTTGGTTGGATTTATGACCAAAGGGAGGATTTGAGGAGGATGGGAGGGATTTTGGGAAGTTAATTTGGTAGATATTTTCCAAAACATAGTGTTTTTATAGGTATGAATAAGGGGGAGAGGTGGTGTCCAGTTATAAGGGAGGGAGGGGACACACTTGCTATTTTTGGAAACATGTTAGTTGTACCCACGTTTTTACCTAAAATAAGTCATAAAAACCAATAAAACTCAATAATATAAGGTTTATGGACGAATTATGGAAATATAATTGTATTTGGACAAGTTTATAGGACATTTTGACTCTTAAGTTTAAGTTTTGGTCTCTTGGTAAACTTAATTTTACATAAATCACTATAATTAATTTTAATCACCCTCACTAATCTTTTTGGTCAAAAATTAAGTTGATATTATTAGAATATAAATATTAAAATTATTATAATGATTTATTTCCTTTTTTTGAAACTTTATTTAGAGAATTGTAAAAATTAATCTGAATGCTATTCCCACAAATGTGGCGAGAAAGCAGGTTTTTAAGGTGAGATTGTTCAAAATTTCATTAAGATTTTATTTCTAAATTAAATATAAAAATTATTCTGATGAAATAAATTGGATTAATAGATGTGTAATTAATATATTTTGACTTTAAAACATACTTAAAATATAATTTAACTATATAAATAAATTATTTGAAAATCATTTTTGAATTAAAATTTAGTATTTTTCACTATTCAAAAACAATTATATTTGAAAAAAAAATCCAAAAGTCACACTGAAATAATTTTGACATTATGAATTAAAAAATAAAGTTTATTTTAACAAATTAAATTTCTAGGACTATCTAAAATTAATTTTATTATTTTTCACATAAGCACATAAAAAGCCGTTCCTTTAATAAAATAGTATTTTTAAACATCTAAAGACTTTACCAAAAAATATTATCTCATTGTAAATAAGTTTTATTTATATGAAACCATATAAATAACATTTAATAATTGGTTATTAATATTAATATTTCTATGTTTAACAGCTAGGTTATAACTATCTCATTTTAATAATTATAATAATAATGTGCTATTTTACAGAAACTCAGTGTTGCATGTAATGCAAGACAAGTAAGTGTTATGTATAGCACAAGATTATCTTTGTGTAGTTTATAATTAAAGTTTGAATTAGTGTAGTGTTCATCTTACATCATTAATGAAAATTTATTTATTCGAAAAAAAAATCATAAAAACATGGGTTTTTACATTCTACCCCCCATAAAATGAAATTCTTCCTTAGAATTTATAAAAAATAAGGATATTTATAAATCATAATATCCCCATGTTTCTATGTAGTTTCCTATATCTTGTGATTTCTCTAAAAAAAATTAACCAGGTGAGTGGTATTTTTTTGTGAAACTTTCTGTGTATGATCTAGAATTCCAACTGGTTGTTCCTCGTAAGAAATATCATGCTCTAATAGTATAAATTTTGATTTCAGTACATGTAAAGGTTTAGGTATGTACTTCGTTTGGAGGGATACAAGGAACACATCATGGAATTGAGAGATATTTTGAGGATGTTCAAAGAAATTGTCTACCATTACAATGTGATCAAAAATCTCAAAGGGGATGATATACCTTGGGCTTATTTTCCCTTTCTTTATAAACCTCCTAACTTTCTTCCATGGAGAAATTCATAGAAAAACATTCTCACCAAATCCAAATTCAAGGTCATACCGATGGTTATCGGCATAAATTTTCTATAGAATTTGAGTTTCCTTGATATGCTACTGAATTGTTCTAACCTTCTCAGTTATTCCTTCTATTATCTCTGATCTAAATATATTTCCTTCTCTATCTTCATCTCATAATGTCAGAGCTCTGCATTTATTCCCATAGAGGGATTCATAAGGATCCTTATGAATGATTGAGTGGAAGCTATTTTTGTTAGAAAATTCAACTAGTGGAAGGTGTTGATCCCATACACCTTTGAAATCTAACGAATAAAATATCAGTATATCCTCTTGGGTTTGAATTTTTATTTCAGACTGACCATCCATATGAGGATGATAAGCAATGCTGAAACTGAATTCTGTATCAATTTCATGCTGAAGAAATTTCCAAAACATTGAGGTAAACCTTGAATCTCGATCAGATATAATGGAAAGTGATACTCCATGAAACCTTATGACTTTCTTAATTTATATCATGGAATGTTGATCCAGATATATGACTTCTCTAATATTAAAGGAGTGCATCGAGTTAATAAGATGATTGAATACCACCCATATAGCATTAAACTCTTTAGAGGTTCTGGGGAGTCCAATGAAAAAATACATAGTGTTGTTATTATATTTCCATTTTTATAAGGGAAATGGATGAGAAATCCCCTTATAATTTTTTCTTTTTTATTAAATTTCTAGCATACCAAGCACCGAGATACAAACATTAAGATATACTTCTTCATTCCGTCCCACTATAAGTATTACTTCAGATCTCTATACATATTTTTACTTGTAGTATGAGTAGAGAATAATTAACTAAAAACTTCCTATAATATATCCTTTTTAAAATCTGGTATTTAAGGAACACATATGCTATTCCCAAGCCATATCATTTCATCCTGATCATGGTTAAACTCAGAAACATTTCTAACCTTATTTTCAAGCTCTATATCCTACTTTTGTGCCTCCTTAATCTTCACTTGTATAGAGGGTTGGAAACTCAATTGATCAGGATAATATTCCCCCTTACTTCAGGATTTCTAGATCCATCCTTTGAAAATATTGAAATATTGGATCTTTTATGACCTCATCATGGATAAGCTAGAATGATCCATTCAACTCAAACCATTGGCCACCTTGTTCATTTTCCAAGGGTGGAAATTTATTGAGTAGTCATAATCATTTATCAACTATAAACATATTCTTTGGTGCATGTTCAAATCCTTATGTGTTAAGATATATTTCAGACTTTTATTATCAATATATATATCAAAATTTACTCTATAAATACAATTCCTCAATTTCTTTAATTCAAAAATTAACCCTACAAACTCCAAATAAAGTGTTTGTTTATTTTTATCATAGACCTTCAATTGTCATGAGGAATAATCTATAACCATGTTATTCTATACAATAACACATCCCAGTTCCATCTTGGATGTATCACCATAGTTTAAAAACCCTTCTATACTACATGGAAATTTAATAACTTATGCACTTCCTAACCTTCTCTTTAGTTCTTTAACATTTTCCTCACATTCATCTATCTATAGAAACTTTTCACCCTTATGAGTTCCGTTGGTCAGAGGATTTGATAGTCATGATAAATTCTCCATAAGACATCGATAATATCCTGGTAATCTAAGAAAACTATGGATCATAGTCACCATGGTTGGTCTAGTCCAACATTCAATATCCTCTATCTTTGATGGATCTACTTCTATACCAACTATTGTGATTATGTGACCAAAGAATTAAACCTTTTGCTACCAAAATTCACACTTTGTAAAATTTTCATACTATTTCTCCTTCTTTGGGGTCAATAGTACAATTCTCAAGTGGTATTATTTCTCTTCCCTACTCTTTTAATTATAAGAATATCATATAGAATTACTAACACAAACTGATTTAGGAAATCTCTAAAGACTCTATTAATAAAATCCATGAATATAGCATGGTAATTAGTAAGACCAAAAGGAATCACTATATATTCATAGTGTCCATACCTTTTTTGGAATGTTATTATGGTTATATCCTATTTAATGATCCTTAATTGATAATATACAAAATTAAGGTCAATCTTGGAAATGTATTGAGCTCTGCATAGTTGATCAAACAAGTCAACAATATGGGGAAGTGGATAATTTCTCTGGATCATGATCTTGGTCAACTCCTTATAATCAATGCAGAGTTGCATTGATCTATATTTATTTTTCATGAAGAGAATATGTTCACCCTAAGGTGACATAGTTGGCTGAAAGAATCCCTTATCATGGGTTTCTTGGAGTTTCTTCTTTAATTCATGCAACTCAATTAGGGCCATTCTATATAGAGTCTTTGATTTTTTTTGGAATGAGGTATAAGTTATTTCGAGAACTAAACTTCATTTTTTGGTGGAATGCTATGAAACTATTTCAAGAACACATCCACAAATTACTAAACAATAGTCATATCATCAATGCCGAGTTTATCCCCAAACATTTGCGAAAAACACACCTTCTAAATGGGAATTAATACCCATAAATAGGATGTAATATCTATAGGATGTTCATACATGTCATCACATTTATAGATGATCATAGGTTGGTTTGAAATATCAAATGTGACTTCATTTACTCGATAATTTATTTGGTATTTATGCAGATAAATCCAATCCATGCCTAAGATGACATCAAATTCAACTAGGGGAGGAATGACAAGATTTTTAGGGAGTACATTCTCACAAACATCAGTCAGAGATGAATCATAGACTTGAGATTCAATCATCAAACCTTTAGGGATTTTCACTACTAATTCCATATCTAATCAGTTTTTGGAATCTTAATACCCTTTTAAAATTCTTTAGATATGAAAGAGTAGGTAGATCCAAAATAAAATAAGAAATTAGTATTTCTAGAGTGAATGGTAAGTGTACCTTTCACCACATCATTATCTCACCCCTCATTAGAAACATTTATCAAATGAGATTTCTCTTTTTAACTTGGTTTTAGAGGTTTTTTATGCCGACCGTCATTAGAAATCATTAGGTTTGGGCATTGGTTAGTATAATACCCATCCTCATTACACTTGAATCACTGAAGTGTGGGAGGTAAATTATGTGTATGTTTTTCTCTATTTTCATCATTTTCCAACTTATTCCCATAATTTTGATAATAAATCTCCTGATTTTCCTTCCATTACACACTTAAAACACTTATTAGACCCCATAAGACAATTTCACCATGCTTTTTTTCACACTTAAAGCATAAAATATGGGTCATCTTCTTTTCTTTATGGTTTTTAGATTTTCCTTTGAACTCCACCATCCTTTTCTTGTTAAAAACATGATATTGATACATAACTCCATCCTCTATTTCAAATTTGATTTCAAAATGAATAACATATTTGTATCTACTAAATTGTCATATAAAAAAATATTTTTTGAGACTTGTCTTTAAGAAAATAAATAAAATATCAACTTTAATTTTGGGTTATATCATAATTCCAAAACTATACCTCACGAGTCTTGTCAAATTAGCCTCATAGTTATTAACTAATTAAGCATCCTTTTTGATCAACTCAAGTTACTCCTTTTCCATCTTCATAAAAAGAACATAAGAAATGTAATTATTGAATAATGAGTCTTTGAAATCATCCCAATCCATAGATTCAATTTCATATTTCTTCCACATAATATTTATTAGATTCCACCACTAGTCTGCTTCACCTTCTAACTGATAAATAGACATAATCACTTTCTCATGATCCAAACACAGAAGAATGGATAATACATTTTTAGTGGACTGATACAGTGTTCATAAAAAATTAGATCAGAAGAATCGCTGAAAGAAGGTGTATGTTTCCTGAGGAAGGAATCAATAGAATGTTGTTCCCTACTTTTCTAGTTTCAAAGAACAGTATGACTCATAGCTTGAGAAAGATGTATGATCATAGCATTGAGGTTTTTCATTATAGCTCCCACAAAATTCACATGATCAGGAGAACAATCATTTTATTTTATATCATAGTAACTATTAATGAGGTTCCTTATAGTTCCATCCTTTTACTAAAACAAAAATCATTGAGTAAGAAACAATTTTCATAGTGAGGAACCATATAATCATGAAAAAACACTTATAGGATGTCTAAATTATAAAACCTTTAATAATATATGAAACTCTAGGTTTATACTAGGTTATTCACAGCCAAAATATTTTTGAATACTTTATGATGGTTCATGAATATTTTTTGAATTCCAAAATCATATCCCATGGGAGTGTCAAGAAAGGTGCATAGTAAAACCCACTGTCATGAACCAGGTTACGCTTGAGTTAGGACCGACACACCTTGTCAAAGTTGTTACTCCTAGGTACATATGTTCCCAAACCACATCTAATTGTAGTATTCATATAGAGATTTATTTCTATAAAACCACATGTTCTATCCTTTACTGAAAGTATAGTAAATTTTACTATACTTGTCTTTATCCTTAGACTTATCCTTATAAATTTACTTAGAGTTATCAATATTGGTTTTTCATCTTGATTTCCAATGGTTAACTAAATTTTTTCACTAATACCAACTATAGTGACCCTCTATTTTCATACATTAACATTATATCATTTTTGTGGAATACCTAGAACATTTCACAAATGGATGGCCAAATACCATATTAGTCTAGTTCCTTTGGAAACATAGATTAATAAAAAATGGTGCATAAGGGAGCTCAATTATCTCCCAATAGGTTCTTCATTACTAACACCCTTCTTAAAAACATCATACATAATACATATCTTAACAACCTGGGTAATGGAAAAATAAAAAGGGGTGAGCCCAAATGCTCAGTAAGGGTAAATGAGAGAGATATGTAACCATAAACACATGGATAAGGGTATGAGAATTTGATCACGAAATTAGAAGATCATACCCCACATATCAAAGATTATAAAAATGAATCATAGAATAAATATATGCTGCTCATAATACATTAATCATAATTAAATCAAGATCATAACTCATGAAAGCATAACATAGGAATAAGACATTGAATTGTGGAGGACACCTAAACTTGTAATATCATTCTGTATAAGTCAAGGCGTATATCCAATGCTTTACAGGGGACTTTATGGGGGATACACCTACTAGATGAGACATAACACTATCCCAAGTTGATGTACCTTTCTTGTAAGGGATCAGGTTGCCCCATCTTCCCATAGTGGATCAGGTTTCCCCACCTTCCCATCTTCAAGGTGACTACAACTACTCAGAGTGACACACCACCATCCTCAGTAATAGTCCTTTCCTTATAAGGGATAATGTTTCCCCATCTCCCCATAGTAGATCAATCCCACACACTTTATTTCCATCATTATCTCAAGAGATATAAATCATTAACCAATGCATTGGAGGGAGATATATTCCCACCCATATCATAATGAAATCATACATACATGTTCCACATGATCATAAACAGTCATATCATAACCCATGAAATGAAATGCGTTTCATAAACATGTAATCATATCTTAACCTATGAAAGTAGTGATAGGTTTCAAAATTATTTTTTCAAAATCATAACTCATGAAAAGAAGTGGGTTTTATAAACATATAACCTGTGAAGAAGAAATGGGTTCTATAAACAAGTAACCCATGAAAGAGAAACGAGTTTTATAACCATCATTCTATCAAAAAATAAACCATTCATAGAATGAATATGAATGGAACCTTTAGATCATTTCTACATAAAGGCACAAGTAACACCAATGAGTTCCATCTTATATGGAAAATAATTTTTGAAATATACTTTAAAAACATTTTTTGAGAAAAATTTCCTTTTTTTTGAAAAATTATTTTTGAATCATTAAACATTTGGAAAAAAAATTCTTTGAAAATAAACATGAAAAATTATAAATAAATCTTGATTTTTTTTGAAAACCATTTCCTTGAAAACACTTTGAAAACTTATAAAGAAATCTTGAAAATGTTTTAATACCCATTTCCTTGAAAACACTTTAAAAAATTATAAAGTATTATTGAAAATGTTTTTAAAACCATTTCTTTGAAAATGAATCTTGAAAAACATAAAATAATTTAAAATAATTTTTCCTTGAAAATAAGTTTAAAATATCATTTTTAATAAATTTTTGGAAACATGGTTTTGGAATTTCCTGTCATGTGTCTCAAAGAAGTAAAATTGAGACAAAAGTAGTTGACCAATTTTTAACTCTTAAAATATAAACCCCATGAAAGAGATTTAATCAAATGGATATGTAATTACACAAAAATTTGAGGATAAAAATAATAGAACATATTCATGGGTGGTATATACACTACACAAAATAAATGATGAGTGAATAAGGCATAAATATCAGAGAAACAAAAATGAGATTAGAAATCCCCTTAGCTTATATCTTGGCTCTCAACTTACTCATTCAAACCTAGTGTGTAATATATATATATGTTAATTATAAATATACCAAAAAATTGTATTATTATATATAATAGCATATATGGATTTATATTACCAACTTATTAACACTTCCATGTTAAGGTTACGTTTCAGGAAATACCCACTTTGTTTTTCCACATGTGTCTTCATTTGATATATTTTTGCTCCTAATACTTATATCATGATTTAAAGAATATAAAAAATGACATAAATATCATGTATATTCAGTATATATTTATTTATAATAACCTATGAAATAATGAAATATGAAATGAAATTCACCGTTCATGGTGACGGTAGGTTGTATGTACATATGAATGTTGATTCCATTTAATTATCATATTGATAGAAAGAAAGTAAATAACATATATGTATATATAATAATTATAGAAGAATTATTATGTCATATATTTCATATAAGTTCACTAAAACCATCCTTAATATATTTAATATGGAGTTCCAACAATCACATTGCTTTGAGGAGGCTGTAGTCCTCACTTCCCCAAATGAAATTATCGTATTTACTCAAAATAGAAATCACGAAGTTATGTGTCATATAATAATTCCATAAGAATAATTAAATAACATATATCATATATATCATATAAAAATAGATTTTCCATCATAAATAAAAACCATGATAGGTGGTAAATTAAAAACGAACAACATCATTTTGGGATTAGGTTGTTCGCCGTACACAAGAACATTAAGTTTGTTACCCATTAGATGGAAGTGTGTGTAAGTGAATGTTTAAACCTTATCACAAAAACATATAAGTATATTTAGGATTCTGAGGATACAATTTATGAATGGAATAATAATAATTTATGTAGTTGAGAAATAAAATAACTGAAAGGATCTTGAGGAAGGATGTTACCCTTTCTTGGGGTAATTCTTTTGGTTTTTACCAAAGGGATTCCTTTGTTAGATTTTTGACCCAAAGGGAGGAGTCAATTATTAAGGGAGGGATGTTGGGAAGTGAGTTTCATATATATTGACTGAACTTATTTAGGTTTATAGGTGGGAAGAAAAGTGATATGTGGAGGCCTTTTATAAGGGAGGGAGGGAACACATTTGATATTTTTGATAGCAAGATTTGTGTAACCACGTTTTTATCTAACAAAAGTAAAAAAAACCAAAATCATGAATATAATTTTTTTGAATAAATATTTCCATATAATTAGTGTTTTAAAATTTTATAGGTCATTTTAGCCCATAATATTAAGCTTTAGTCCGTTGTTAAGCTTAATTTTACCTTGATTGCTATAATCAATTTTAATCGCTTTCACTATTTGTTTTGTAAAATATATATTGATATTAATATAATATAAATATTATACTTATTAAAATGTTTTATGTAATTTTTTTTCTAAATTTAATTCATAGAAGTGTAAAAATTAAGTTTAATTCTATTCCTAAAAATGTGGCGAGAAAGCGAGGTTTTAAAGTGAGAATGTTAAAAGATTATTAAGATTTTATATCTAAAATTAATAAAAAAAATATTAGAATGAACTAAATTAGATTAAAATATGTTTAATTTATATATTGTTACTTTAAAACCAACTTAAAATATAATTTAACTATATAAATAAATTATAAGAAAAATAGTTTTGAATTAAAATGCAGTATTTTTCACTATTCATCCAAAAATTAAGTTGCTCAGAAAAATTCAAAAAATTAACACTAAGATAATTTTGAAATTATGAATTCAAAAATTAATTTTATTTTATCCAATTAAATTTCTAATAGTGTCTAAAATTAATTTTATTATTGTTTAAATAAGGACATAAAAATCCATTCCATTAAAAAAATTGTATTTTTAAACATATAAAGACTTTACCAAAAATTATAATCTCATTATCAATATGTTTTATTTATATGAGAAAATTATAAATAAAATTTAAAAATTAGTTATTACTATTCATATTACTATATTTAATATCTAGGTTATAACTATCTCATTTAAATAATTATAATTCTGAAGTTTTGTTTCATAGAAACTTAGTATTGTGTGTCACGTAAGCCAAGTTGGTGTTGCATATAGCGCAATATTATCTGGGTGTAGTGTATAATAAATGTTTGAATTATAATTGAAAAAAACACATGAAATCATATAAAATTAATTTGCTCGAAAAAAATTTCACGAAAACTCAAGGTATTACACTCTTAGTATTTAGGAAAAATATAGTGTCTCTACCATACCTCCTATTACTTTTGGACTAAAAATAAATTAAAAATATAAATTCTTTTGGGAGTGATCATAATTAAGTAAAGAATATTATTTTTTTGGGACCTTCCATATTGTTCTGATTTGTTTGTGTGTCACATTTTATATGTAATACATATTGAGAAGATTTTTTTGATAAATTGTTTTATACTATACTGGACACACCCATTAAGACAAAAGATAATGTAAAGGAACTATTAGATCGTGTAGAAATTTTTAGATATCCTAAACATGAATTATTTAAAGATGGAATGTCATAAAATTTATTGAATATGAATAAACTTATGAATTTTCTAAATAAATTCATTTATTATTCTATAAATGGATTTGATATTTAAGGTTACCAGATGGTTATGATTGTAATTTGTCTCATTGCATAAGAAATGGGCATATTATTAGTTTAAAAAGTCATGAATTCAATTAAATAATGGAAATATTACTACCTATTGGTCTTATAGGGTTGTTAAAATTTTCAATATGGGGCATGTTTACCGAAATATAAAATTTCTTCCAAGATATTTGTGTTTAAAAATTGGATCATGATGCATTGTGGATGATACAAAATGATATTGTTTTAATTTTATATACTTTTTTAGAAAATATTTCCTCTATAGTTATTTGAATCAACAGAACATTTAATATTTCATTTTCCATATGAATATAAATATAGAGGTTAGTGAAATTTTGATGGATATACCCAATTGAGAGATGTATACAAAAAATAAAGAATTAACTATATAACAAATAATTAATTTAAGGTTAGATTATAGAAGTGTAATTTTTGGAGGAAATTTAAAATTTGTGATCTTATTATTTTTAACCAAAATATGCTTCAAATCATAATTGATTCGGTTGCTTTGAGAAAGATGTTTATGATGTCATAGACCATTATTTGTTTATTTTTAATCAGATCAAGCTTGGTATTGGTGGTTATAGTGAGAAATGAATTTTATATGATGAACTGCAGAGAGTTTATACATATGTTATGCAGAATTTTGAATAAATGACGTGATTTATGTAGTAATTACTACATTTTTTTCAAATTTTTATAATAGATACATTTATTTACATTATTTTTTTTCTATAATATATGATGACCATATTAAAATATAATTTATAAAAAATAAATAAGTTTTTATTGAAGAATGTAATCAATATAATATTTATATCAGTTTCAAAGACTGTTAAGTTAGATTTCTTTCGATGGAACATTAAATAATTTTTTAAATGATATCTATTATAAATATTTTTTTTTGATTGTAGGGAACAAAAAATGAAAATAAAACTGATATTATATTACTTATGCTAGAAAAAAATCTATTAAAATCAGTAAAATCTTATTATGTGTATGTAGTTAATGGATTTATATTACATTTAAAAATATGTGGTCAATCAAATGATTCAGTTAATAATGGTGTTTGTTTAAAATTATATATTATAAATAATATAAATTTTACTTTTTTTGGTATATTGTATGAAATAATTAAGTTATGTTATCTAGGACCAAATTATTTAATAATGTTTAAATTATATTAGTTTGATACTGATCAAGGGTTTAAAGTTCATCCATGATATGGATTAATTTCCATTAAATATAACAGTCTTCTTGCATTAAATGAACCATTTATGTTATCACATCAAGCACATAATGTTTATTTTTCAAATTACTACGATGTTCTGAGATATTTGAATGATTGGTGGAGTTTAGTAAAAATTAAATCTCATGAAAATTTGTTTATTGAAAAATAAAATGGTTATTTGGAAGTGAAAAATATTGAAATATTTCAACAACCATTCCAAAATATATCTCTTACCCAATGAAATATATATATATATATCCATGATGAAACCCACTAGTTTAGGGGAAATGATGTTGATAATATTGATAAAGTAATAAGGGATGATGAAACAAAAATTTTAATTGAATTAGAGGATGCTGAAGATGAGGATCAAGACAATTCCATTTAGGAAGTTAAGGAATAAAATAATTATTGATTTATTATATTAAGGTATTTTTTAGTATTTTATATTTCATATTTTTATTGAAAATTAAGTACTAGTAAAATTGTTTATTTCAGATGGCTGGACCTGATGATATATTCTATTCCTTCACAGATGCTAGTAATTATTATTTTTTTATATTTGAAATAATTTTTAACAATTATTGATAGGTAATATTATTCTATTCTGAAAGGTATTTATTTGTTTTCTATATTTTATATCTATATTAAAGAAATATTTATAGGTTAGATTATTATGTTCTGGTATTCGTTTATTGGTAATTATTATATTTTTGAATTTATTAATTTTTTATATTTGATATATGTATTAACAATTATTTACTTGTAAAATCACTATATTTTAGTATTTATGAGTTTTTTTTATATTTTATATCCATATTAAAAATTTATTACATGTAATATCATTCGTTTTATATGGTTATACATGCTCCCAATGACCTCTTCCTTTATATTATTATTGCCGAACTTCCTGTTGACAATCCTGTTTCATCTGATCCACAAAATTCTAAGCCTATTAGGATAGGAGGAAGTATTTCTCGGTTAATGATTCCTGAACCTATTGTAGAGATATTCCCATATATTTATTTTTATCATCATTTAAGGATGTATGTTCAGTTGTTTAATATATTAATTTTATATTATGTTTTTTAATAATTTTGATAATAATATTCTTATTTTTTATTTGCATAGTTTCCTGAATTTAGTTATTGGGAAGCCTATTGTGATTTAATGAAATTATTTTTCCTAATCCATGGGTGTCATGAGATCAGGTTCTCATTACCGTTTATGAGTATAAGTTCAAACACTAGATTACACATTATTAAATAATATATATTATTAAATCAAATTAGTTTTTCACATATTGTTTTTAATTTTCATATAGAATTTATGGTCTCAAATTACAAATAGTTTGAGAGATCATATATGAGAGGCATGAAAGATTTGTATATGTGAATATTTTCATCAATTTTTACACAACCTCAGAAAGAGAGCTATGGATAGAGCTTCTGCTACTAGTTTTTATCTTACTTTCCTCTCTAATTGACCTACCTATATCTCAGATAATGTATGAGATGGATTTTTCTTCTACTAGGAATGAGAGAATATTAGGAGGATTTTATCATCTAGAAATCAGATTTGGGGAAGGCATGTGGTCACACATTGGGTTGAAAATGATACATTTGGTATAAATCCAAGACATATAGTAAATAATATTATTTTTTATTGTATATAACATTTAAATGTAAAGTATTTGTAATATTATACAGGCCACTACTTACCCCACTGTTAAGGAGTTTTAAGTTTCAAATAATACGTACACTTATCCCTATATAGGACAACTTTTATATGATTGAGAGTACCATATTATGGTTAATAATTTTTTATAAATTTTTACTAACATTAATTTTCAGTTCATTATAATTTACAATTATATATGAAGGAAAATCAGTAGGTTTTGACTTCTCATTCATGAGAGAGTCAATCCAAGAGTGAAGAACATTGCACTGGTGAGTTAGGTTTTGATAAGGGGTCATAGATACAAGATACTTTTCATGGTGTTGAGAATTTTTGGGCGGTCGTTATTGGTTCATGACTTACACCTATGAGTTATTATGATACTTTTGTGATGTCATCGATCAACTAGAAGGGAGCTAAAATAGAGTCATTATCACCATCTTTTTCACAGTATGAGGTGTGGTTAAGAGATCAAGATGAGTTGGTATAATATATACAAAGATAAATGGAGGAGGACCATGGGTAGTATCATCAAAGAGACGAGAAAATGTTAGAGTATATGCAAAGGATTGAACATGGATTTGGTATGGAGTTTCCTCACCCTGATCCTTCGGGTGATCCTCCTCCACTTGATACCAATTGGTGATTTGTGATTTTTTACAACTGTTTTATATTTTTGGGTGATAAACATATTATGTGTGAAATAATTTACTAATGGTATGTTTTTTTATTAATATTTTTTTATTTTAATATTTTTAATGTTTTTTTAATTTTTTAATTTTAATTATTCTTTTATATATTTTTTGAAAATATTAGTAATTTTGATAGATTTATATATCCCTATAAATTCTTTATTAGTGATGGACACATTACAATTTATTTTTTTAGAAAAATGTGAATATTTTTTTCAATGGATGAATTCACCATCACAAATACTAATTATTTTTGATAGGCCATCATAAAAAGAAACATAATTGTGAGATAATTTTATATGATGGTGAATTAGAGATGGAATCCCATCACAAATGTATTTTTTCAATGAAATTTAATCTCTAATGGGCCAACACAAATAAGTAATAATTTAGTTGAATAAATAAATATCCATCACCCAACACGTGCTTGGTCCGCTCAAACTCCTCCACATTTATTGAATACTCGAATAAAATTTTTATTCATAAATAAATATTTTATTCACCAAAAAATATTTTTTCTATATAAAACATGAATAAAACTATTCCTTAATCTTGAGAATAATATTAATTCTATTAATAAAATTCACTTAGAATATAATTTAGATCATCGGTAACACTTAGTTTCTGACCCTATTGGGTTCATTATCATTGGAATTAGGTGGTCTTGCATAAATTCCAATATTATTTTCATATAATAGGTTAATAAACCAATGGGAAAGAACTTAATATCACAATTATGAAAGCCGCATATGAACAATCACTATGTAACATAATCCATTTATTACAATATCTCATCAATAAGGTTTCACATTTGTGTAACCAACCAATATGTTGGGTACGTCTTTCCTTCAATATCTAAAATAAACACATCATTACACCATGTAAATGTAATTTAGGGTTATGGTTATATTCCAATCAATAAGACAATATATTAGCTCCCATAAATATGGAATGGGAAAATCCTTCCTTGACATATCCATTAATAACATGTCACTCAGGACTCACCCAACATATCTATCATTTCCATAAACTATTATTTTAATGGTTAATTAAATACATCTAAGTATTAAAGTTATAACATGAATTAATAATAATACTAAAGTTTAAGGACCATTACACATGCTCATAAAAAGGAATATCTGATGACACCAAAATATACAGAATTCCCACTGGAGGGTCTATTCTCATAATCTCCCAACTTGGAGATTACCAAGTGAAAAATTAATGAGAAAAAAATCATCTTATTATAAGTACTCACACATTAATGTATTTATATTTTTCATCCCATCATAGTATGTTATCCATCCAAAGAACATTATTTTAGAATATCATCATAGCACTTCAAGGTTCTCATCATACAAGGGAACTTCGGTGACCTTATCAATGTGATGTATAATCTTGGACATTATTACGTCAGATTAATGAATAACAATGAAAAATATGTAATAATATGTTTTATTAACATTAAATACAACGAATATACATCTAATAAAAGTATAATTAGTCTGTACTAGGACACCAACTCCAAAAAAACATTCACTTGTAGAAGAAGAATTTTCTTATGACTTTTTGTCCAGTAGACGACACATGATGATCATGATTCTAATTAGTCAAGGCATTAGTCAAGGGTTTCAACATTTTTTCATTCTTATAAATACATATCAATATAATTTCACCTCTTTAAGAAAAATTCCTCAAGAGCTTATAATTCCTAAGTATGTTCTTTGTTCACTGATGTGACCTTGGATATTTTGTGGGAGCTACTACTGTAGTATTATCAGGGTAAAGTGTGGTAGGATATTAACTTCTAGGTACTACATCAATATGTTGGACGAATTTTCATATCCATACTTCTTATTTAGATACCTCAAAAGTCAAAATATACTCAAAATATTCTATAGAACTTACAACCACATCCTTTTTTAAACTCTTCTATCTCACAAATCTTTCATCCAAAGTGCCGATACACCTCATTTGTGACTTAATATCATCTTGATTAGTTTTGATTATAGCATATACATATCCTCTAATCACTAGTTACTCATTTCCTCTATAAACTAAGAACATAAACTTTGTACAACTTAAATACTTTAGGATAGTTTTGACTACCATCTAATGGAAGTTACCTAGGTAAAATTGATATCTTCCTACAACACTTAATGCATAATTGACATATAGACTACTACATAGAATATTATATATGAGTGACCCAGTCACCAATGCGTATGTAATCCTTTATGTTCTATTTCTTTCCTCATGTTTCTAAGGAAACATTTTCATAGAAAGATGAATGTCATGTGATTTGGGCAACAATCCCCTCTTGGATTGGTCCGTACAAAATCTCTTCAGTATCTTGGAAATTTATAAACATTGAATTAGTCCGAGTAGGTGATTGGATCTATCATGATGGATCTTGATCCCATGAATATATTCTTCATCACCAAATTCCTTTATAGAGAATAATTTATTCAAATATTCCTTTACAATCTATAAGACTAGTATTTTGTTTCCAATGTGTAATATGTCATCAACATATAATATTAAGAAAATGAATGAACTAAAAATAAACTATTTGAAGACACCAGGATAACACTAACTCTTTATGAAACAAAATTACATTTTGGATTAATAAAAACTAATGTTCCATGACTTAGATACTTTTTTTAATCTATAAATGGATTTTTGAAATTTTCATATCTTCTTGGAACCCTTTTGATTCACAAACCATTCGATTTGTGTCATATATAAATATTATTAAATTTTCCCATTAAGGAATTATATTTTTATATCAATTTTATAATTCTCATATTCATGTTAAGACATAATGTATATTATAATTCTCAGGGAATTTAACATTGCAACTGGTAAAAGTGTTTCATTGTATTCAATGCCTTGATGTTGTTTAAAACCTTTTGTATCTAATCGAACTATATATGTACTTACTTTTCATTCCATGTCCAATTTTTTCTTGAATAACCATTTTAAAATAGTTATATTTACATTTACTAGAGGATCTACCAAAATCAAAACTTGGTTTTGGTGAATGGAATCTATTTCAGTATTCATGTATTCTTGTCACATATAAGAATATGTTACACTTACTTATTCCTTATAGGTTAGTATATCATTATTATCAACTAAAAATTTGTCACCATCATCAGTGACTATGAATCCATACATTTATAGTTATCTAAGCTCTCTAGTACTCCTATACAATACTCGTGTCTATAGAAAAACTTATTCTTCCCTGAGGATTTGTAAAATTTGTTCATATTCCAACTAGTGTGTATATTGATCCTGTGATTCAATAAATTTTATCTTGATCCCACTATCTCTTTTGAAGATAAAATAATTATTAAGAAATATGGGACATTTATTAACCACAACCTTTTTGTCTGAATAATTTTATAGGAAGTATCAATTTATTTATTTATGATATCCTATAAAGATACACATTATGCCTTAGGGTGAAATATTGTTACCTAAGGAGGCCTTATCTGTAACACCCCGAGCTTCCACGATACACTTCTCATTCAATAATGCAATAGCTTGCATTGTACGCAACTTCGAGTTCTAACACATCGCGACTAATCAAAGTAGCTGTTATGAATAGTAATACCCAATTTTTAAAATTATAGAAATTTTATATTTTAAAATGGACTTCATTTTTGTATTCGTAATATCGAAATTATCCAAAGTTGAATTTTTTGTAATTTTCGGAGAACATCCAATTTTTATGAATAGTGAAAAATACTTAAAAACAACTTTTTTAATCAAAGTATTTTATAGTGATAAATTATAGTATTGAGTGGTTTTAAAGTATAATTAGAATATATTTTTACTATTTTATCCGATGGTGGTCATTAGAATTAATTTCACTTTAAAATTGGACATAAACAATTGTCAATCTTTTGATATAAATTGTTTCTTAAAAACACGCTATTTGTTGTGACAGCGGGAACTAATTATAAAATTAATTAATGCAACTTATATGTTTGTAATTTTTTAAAATAGACATCATTTTTGAAATTGGAATACCAAATATAGCTTAGGGTGAATTTTTGGGATTTTTCTGAAAAACTTTAATTTTTGATGAATAGTGAAAGCACTAAGTGGTACTTATAAAAAACTGTTTTTTCGTTTAAATGAAATTTTACCACTTCTGTGTTTTGAATTTCAAAAATCCGACATACATGGTTGTCATTAATAAGTAAAACGTGGTTCAATGAGATTAAAATAATTTTTGGTGAATAGTAACTTTTAAGTTCTTAATCGCGATTAGAGGTAATTAGTGTAGTTTAAGGTAAAAATAATTTTTTAATAATATGAGATGAGCTTGACACATGTCCTACCCAAATAGGATGTGCCATGGACGACCAAGACAATCCATGGGTCAACTTGGGGACCCCATGGAGCCACTTTAGTTGGAAAATGACATAAATACCTTTTATTTAATGTTAAAGTAAAAAATGACACAAACATGAAATGTTTTACTTAAACAATTTTTACATGGGGTTATACAAGTCATATTTTTGACTATAAATAGTCATTGGAAATCTAAAAATATTTCCTACATCATAGTATTTTTTTTTATAATTTTTATACATTAAATAAATTAAATTATTTATGACATCATGATGATGCAACGATTACCTCATTAATTAACGATTTAAATAAAATGAAAAGATAATGTAAAATCCAAGGCTTACACTTGTAAAAAACCTATTGGATGAGTAGATTTAGAACCATTATCACCTTATACTCTAATTATATAAGTGTGGGACCTCTAAAATCCGAAACTCATTTTATAATAAAGTGACTTTTCCTTAATTTTCAAGAGTGCCTCTCCTCTCCACTTATAAAAGGTCCCCACCTCTTCCACCTCATTCACACTTTCAAGCCATTTGGATCGTCCAACCTCTACCCAAATACTCTCCCAACTTCCCCCTCTTACTCCTAGAAGCCTCACTTTGGGCAGAACTCTTCACAAGGAAGCCTTTGGCTCAAATCAAAAAGAGTTACCCGATTTTAAGGCAATGTCTTCTCTAATGTTGTTTTGTTTTATTTTTCTTCTCCAACCCCCTAAACACTTTTTATTAATTTCTTTTGTAATAACACCAGTATCCTAAATATACTAGGATGTTGTTATAAGAAGGATTAGATCTACACTTACACACACCTACATCTAATGGTTAAAGAACATATTGTTTCTGTGGATGGTGAATTTTTGCCTCATGAAACGATGATTGTTCAACAATCATATAACACCTCTAATGGTGGCCATTATGATGACACTATTTTTATATATGATATATATTATGTTTTTGTTTTCCTTATGATTTTTTATTTTTCATTTATGGCATACCTTTATGGTTTCCATTATGGGTAAACGCGATATTTTCATTTTAGGAAGTGCAGACTACCGCCCCCTCAAAGTGATTTGAATCGTTAATACCATATGTGGGATGTATAAAGGATGGAGTAAATGGTATTATATGATATATTATACTGTAATTATATTATACATTTATATCATTATGATTTCATTCCATTAAATACGAAATATAAATGAAAGTAGCGTTCATGCGTACGTACGGCTTACCGTCTCCATGAACGGTGCATTTCATTTCTTACCTCTAAATGTTACGTAATATTATGAATGAATGTATATAATGGATATATATGATATATATTACATCTAAATCATGAATATAATTCTGGTGATAATGAATATTCTACCACATAAACAACTTGTAATTATAAGAAGTTTATTGTTGACTCAAGTACCAAAGATCGACAAAACGACCGTTATTAACTTAAATAATTACATAATGTTCATAACATTGTAATAAGTGATATAAAAAGGATAATGAAATTTAAAATGGTTCTTAATAAAGTAGATATTAACTCTAGTTTATTATTCAGGTGGTTAAATAACGGTTGAGTCAAGTCGGACACAAGGTAAGGGAATTTCTTAACCCAACTTCCATTCTTTGGGTTAATCTCCTACTTTCAAATTATGTCATGATATTATTATGTCCTATTTTGTATTTTTACTTTCTTCATGTGTACCTATAGTGAATACACATAATAGATCTATTATATTTCAAAAATGATCTTTTTAAGGACTTCGTCTCAATCTCATTTCATTGAGGCATATTTGGTTTTATACACAACTTTCTTTTATATGGTGTATAAATCACTTTGAATTTTACATTTATTCAAAAGGAATCTTTTTTATACGAAGCGTTTTACTAAATGACAAAAAGGGAATGTTTTTCTTTCCGTACATATGCGGTGACAACGACTTCACCGCCGCTGTGACCATTATTTGAGTTTCGGCTTCCTCTACAAGCCATCGCTGTTTTTTTAATGAAAAATAAATACAAAGTTTTAACATTCTTTTATTTTGGTATTGAAAATGATTTTGAAAGCGTTTTTACTATATCAATGTGTTGTATTGATATATTGTGATTGAAATGTGTAAATGTTATGTTTCCTTTATGCATGTTTTATGTGATACGATTATGTTATGGTTTATGATATGTTTAAACCTATTCATATGAGGAATGCATTGGACTTAATAAGTGATGGGTGGAGCCCGCTATAGCTCCTCGATGCATCGGTAGGTCTCATGAGACAAACTAGTGTCTTGGCACGAGGCCTTGACAAAATCTTATTTGTGGTCTTGGCACGAGGCCTTGGCTACGTGGTTATGATAGTCTAGCATTATGCATTCCATCATTATGAAAGTTGTTATTGATATTTCATGTGATTATTCGACTAGTAGAATATCCATGTGAGTAAGTAAATGGAATTATTTAATTTTATTTTTGCCATATTATGCTGAATTTCAAGTTTAAAAAGGCTTTTTTTTGTTATACATTGCCTTAAATGTTAATGTTTATTTATGAAAGCTTCCGCAATATTGTTATCCTTACTGAGCATCTGAGCTCACCCCTTTTAATGTTTTAATATTTTCCAGGATGTGAAGAAGTATTTTATGAATGACCTGCAGGGATAGTCAGAAGAGGATATGAGTGTGGACTATGGAGACTTTTTTATTGTAGATTTTCACTTTATTATGTAATGTAACATTTATGAATGTATCTAGTGTTTCCAAGGCTACTAAACTAATCGGTCTTTCGAGACATGATCTTTTGTGATCATGCCATTGTTACGAAGTAATGCACCGACTCCGGGTAGCTGGGGTCGGGGCGTTACAGTTGGTATCAGAGGCAGTTTAGTACTAACCTTGGAAGCTAGATTTAGATAATCTTTGATTAGAGCACATAGACCAAAGATAGACTTTGAGGATTAGTATAGAAGAGCTTCCTAGAATTTTGTTATTGTAGAGATTTTGTGATTTTTCCGAGCAATACATCCCTTTCTGGATATGAGCAGGTAGAGGTGGCTTTGGCACAGATGTACCTAGGGGTAAAACCCGAAAACACCGCTTTGAGCTAGACTCGAACGGGAACTGGTGCACGACAACGGGCCTTGCTGCACTCTTGGTTACAACACTCCCGGGGGATATGCTTAGGATAATTCTCATTTTCTTTACAAACCACTATGAAGGGTTATGAGTATATACCTCCTCAAAGAATTTTTTTTTTTGATTATGGATTATATCCATAAATAGTTCAATTAGTGTTAAGTGTTTTACAAGCATGGAATTATGTATTTTGATTCATAAACTAATCTAGTTTATGCCATTGTTTAGAAATGGCGCCTAGTGGAAGAAATGGAAACCGTATCAATGCACGAACTCTGTGTAGGGATTTTCCTCCTACTCAAGATAATTATTGTGGAGTTGGAGATACAACTGGTGCAGATCAACTTATTACCATACTGGGACAACTCACTCAGGTTATTAATAATAACCTTACTCGTATGGAGCACCCTGATCCGCAACGTGGAGGATCAATGTTAGACCGCTTCATGAGGCAACAACTGCTAACATTTAATGGGGGTACAAATCCATTAGTAGCTGAGCAATGGATAAACTCCTTAGAGAAAATATTCCATGCCTTGGGGAGTAGTAAAAGGGAGAAGGTTGTCATGGCGGTCTACCGCCTCACTGGAGATGCCGATCAATGGTGGTCATTGATTCAAAACACAAAGGAAGATGATGAAGTATCAAATATGGAATGGAGGGAGTTCAAAGAGCTTTTCTTAGAAAAATACTTTCCTCGTGACCATCGAGAAGATATGGAAAGGCAATTTCTGAGACTGAGGAAGAAGGAGGATGAGAATGTCACAAAGTATGAGGCTAACTTTACAAGGTTAGCGAGGCATGCTGCAGATTATATATGTAACCCAAGAAGTAAGATTGATCATTTCTTTGATGGGTTAAAACCATTTCTCCGTCGAGATTTAGTATCACAATCTTTCTCAACATACGAAGATGTTGTCTCGTGTGCTATCAAGACAGAAAAGGAATTCTCTAAATCTTATGAAAATAAAGTAAAGCAAGAGAAGAAGAGAATTGTGGAACAAGAGACATATAAAGGGAAAAAGGGAAAGAAGGATTTTCCATTGTGTGATAATTGTGGGAAGAATCACCCTGGTACTTGCCTAAAAGGAATGGGAGTTTGTTGTAAATGTGGAGAAAAAGGTCACCAGGCTCGTGATTGCAAGGGAAAGAAAGAGGCTATCAATGTTGAATGCTACAATTGTAGGGAAATGGGTCATTATGCAAATGAATGTCCTAAGTGTCAGGGAATCTTACCTCAAAAAAGGCCAAGGGATCAAGGCCAATCTTATGCTGTGACTACAGATGAAGCGGAATAATTAATGTATTGGTGCTTTTGGACTCATGGATTATATTATGGTTATTAGAATAATGTGATATATATATATAAGGATTGTACTGCAGTACATGTTGATTTCATTAAGGTTTTAATATGATGAAGGTAATCATATTTTTGTATGTGACAATAAGAGAATCTTTACATTGTTTAGGGAATCTAATGTTACAATTGATTTTGGAATTTAAGGACCTTTTAGAGAAAGTCTGGACGGAGGTATTTTGGATAACTATAAAGGTTGGAATGGATTAAGTTGATCTTTGGATAGTATTGTTTAAGGTTGAAACATTTCTGAAGATTATTTTTGGAATATTATAATACTATAGTTTTAGGAAAAGTACAACCTGCAGGGTGGGGCATAACCCGTCGCGTCGGACAAAGCTGCAGGAATCGAACCCACAACCATAGTGCGACAGGCCTTTATTACCTACCACTAGCCTACAAGAAGTCCCTGGTTATTACAAAATAGTTTTACTAATCTAAATGGTATGTGTTAATATTTGTAACCTTATACAATTAGGATAAATAGAATATTTTTTAGTTCTATTACTTTTTGGAGTAAAAGATGGGTTTGTGGTAAAACTTTATTAAAGAATGAAAGTATACATAACAAGTATGTATATTCCCTTACGTGCTTAGTAAATCTCCTAAATAAATTCCTCAACTTTATAAAAGGTAACTTAAAACAAAAACGTTGTCGGTTAACTTTTCCTACTGGGGAATCAATGATCGTTTAACCAATCACAAGTTTGTGATTTTCTTGTAGTTAAACTTTCTCCTAATCCTGTTTTCTACAACTCTCCATCAGACCTTGATGGTTTGTTTCTCCTCCATATCCATATTTTCATAGAATCCTATAATGGGCTATCTCGGGTGACCTTTTTACTTATCTTTCTTTCTTTTAATGTTATATTTTTATTAACCTTATTTCCGATGTGGGTTTTCAACAAAGGTATTTTCTATTTTTCAACCTTTTATTTTCCAAGAAAAATTTCAAATTGCGAGGATGCAATTTATTGAAGGAGGGGATAATGTAACACCCCGAGCTTCCACGATACACTTCTCATTCAATAATGCAATAGCTTGCATTGTACACAACTTCGAGTTCTAACACACCACGACTAATCAAAGTAGCCGTTATGAATAGTAATACCCACTTTTTAAAATTATAGAAATTTTATATTTCAAAATGGACTTCAATTTTGTATTCGGAATATCGAAATTATCCAAATTTGAATTTTTTGTAATTTTCTCAGAACATCCAATTTTTATGAATAGTGAAAAATACTTAAAAACAACTTTTTTAATCAAAGTATTTTATTGTGATAAATTATAGTATTGAGTGGTTTTAAAGTATAATTAGAATATATTTTTACTATTTTATCTAATGGTGGTCATTAGAATTAATTTCACTTTAAAATTGGACATAAACAATTGTCAATCTTTTGATATAAATTGTTTCTTAAAAACACGCTATTTGTTGTGACAACGAGAATTAATTATAAAATTAATTAATGCAACTTATATGTTTGGAATTTTGTAAAATAGAAATCATTTTTTAAATCGTAATATCAAATATAGCTTAGGGTGAATTTTTGGGATTTTTCTGAAAAACTTTAATTTTTAATGAATAGTGAAACCACTAAGTGGTACTTATAAAAAACTGATTTTTCATTTAAATGAAATTTTACCACTTCTATGTTTTTAATTTCAAAAATCCAACATACATGGTTGTCATTAAGAAGTAAAACGTGGTTCAATGAGATTAAAATAATTTTTGGTGAATAGTAACTTTTAAGTTCTTAATCGCGATTAGAGGTAATTAGTGTAGTTTAAGGTAAAAATAATTCTTTAATAATATGAGATGAGATTGACACATGTTCTACCCTCATTGGATGTTCCATGTCTGACCAAGACAATCCATGGGTCAACTTGGGGACCCCATGGAGCCACTTTAGTTGGAAAATGACATAAATACCTTTTATTTAATGTTAAAGTAAAAAATGACACAAACATGAAATGTTTTACTAAAAAAAATTTTACATGGGGTTATACAAGTCATATTTTTGACTATAAATAGTCATTGGAAATCTAAAAAGATTTCATACATCATAGTTTTTTTTTATAATTTTTATAATTTAAATAAATTAAATTATTTATGACATCATGATGATGCAGCGATTACCTCATTAATTAACGATTTAAATAAAATGAAAAGATAATGTAAAATCCAAGGCTTAAACTTGTCCAAAACCTATTGTATGAGTATATTTCAAACCCTTATCACTTTATCCTCGAATTATATAAGTGCGGGACCTCTAAAATCCGAAACTCATTTTATAATAAAGTGACTTTTCTTTACTTTCCAAGAGTGCCCCTCCTCTCCACTTATAAAAGGCCACCACCTCTACCACCTCATTCACACTTTCAAGCCATTTGGCTCGGCCAAACTCTGCCCAAATACTCTCCCAACTTCCCCCTATTACTCCTAGAAGCCTCACTTTGGGCAGAACTCTTCCCAAGGAAGCCTTTGGCTCAAATCAAAAAGAGTTACCCGATTTTATGGTAATGTCTTCTCTAATGTTGTTTTGTTTTATTTTTCTTCTCCAACCCCCTAAACACATTTTATTCATTTCTTTTGTAACAACACCAGTATCCTCAATATACTAGGATGTTGTCATAATAAGGATTCGAGCTACACTTACACACACCTACATCTAATGGTTAAAGAACATACGGTTTCTGGGGATGGCGGATTTTTGCCTCACGAAACGATGATTTTTCAACACTTATATAACACCTCTAATGGTGGCCATTATGATGACACTATTTTTATATAGTATATATATTATGGTTTTGTTTTCCTTATGATTTTTTATTTTTCATTTATGGCATACCTTTATGGTTTCCATTATGGGTAAACGCGATATTTTCATTTTAGGAAGTGCGGACTACCGCCCCCTCAAAGTGATTTGAATCGTTAATACCATATGTGGGATGTATAAAAGATATAGTAAATGGTATTATATGCTATATTATACTGGAATTATATTATAAATTTATATCATTATGATTTCATTCCATTAAATACGAAATATAAATGAAAGTAGCGTTCATGCGTACGTACGGCTTACCGTCTCCATGAACGGTGCATTTCATTTCTTACCTCTAAATGTTACGTAATATTATGAATGAATGTATATACTGGATATATATGATATATATGACATCTAAATCATGAATATAATTCTGGAGATAATGGACATTCTACCACATAAACAACTTGTAATTATAAGAAGTTTATTGTTGACTCAAGTACCAATGATCGACAAAACGACCGTTATTAACTTAAATAATTACATAATGTTCCTAACATTGTAATAAGTGATATAAAAAGGATAATGAAATTGAAAATGGTTCTTAATAAAGTATATATTAACTCTAGTTTATTATTTAGGAGGTTAAAGAACGGTTGAGTCAAGTCGGACACAAGGTAAGGGAATTTCTTAACCCAACTTCCATTCTATGGGTTAATCTCCTACTTTAAAATTATGTCATGATATTATTATGTCCTATTTTGTATTTTTACTTTCTTCATGTGTACCTATAGTGAATACACATAATAGATCTATTTTATTTTACAAATGATCTTTTTAAGGACTTCGTCTCGATCTCATTTCATTGAGGCATATTTGGTTTTATACACAATTTTCTTTTATACGGTGTATAAACCCCTTTGACTTTTATGTTTATTCAAAAGGAATCTTTTTTATACGAAGAATTTTACTAAACGAAAAAAAGGGAATGTTTTTCTTTCTGTACATATGTGGTGACAATGACTTCTCTGCCGCCGTGACCATTATTTGAGTTTCGGCTTCCTCTACAATCCATCACTGTTTTTTTAATGAAAAATAAATACAAAGTTTTAACATCTTTTATTTTGGTTTTGAAAATGGTTTTGAAGGTGTTTTTACTATATCAATGTGTTGTATTGATATCTTGTGATTGAAATGTGGAAATGTTATGTTTCCTTTATGCATGTTTTATGTGATACGATTATGTTATGGTTTATGATATGTTTAAACCTATTCATATGAGGAATGCATTGGACTTAATAAGTGACGGGTGGAGCCCGCTATAGCTCCTCGATGCATCGTTAGGTCTCATGAGACAAACTAGTGTCTTGGCATGAGGCCTTGACAAAATCTTATTTGTGGTCTTGGCACGAGGCCTTGGCTACGTGGTTATGATAGTCTGGCATTATGCATTCCATCATTATGAAAGTGGTTATTGATATTTCATGTGATTGTTCGACTAGTAGAATATCCATGTGAGTAATTAAATGGCATTATTTAATTTTATTTTTTCCATATTATGCTGAAGTTCAAGTTTAAAAAGGCTTTTGTTTTAGTTATACATTGCCTTAAATGTTAATGTTTATTTATGAAAGCTTCCGCAATATTGTTATCCTTACTGAGCATCTGATCTCACCCCTTTCAATGTTTTAATATTTTCCAGGATGTGAAGAATTATTTTATGAATGACCTACAGGGATAGTCAGAAGAGGATATGAGTTTGGACTATGGAGACTTTTTTATTGTATATTTTCACTTTAAGATGTAATGTAACATTTATGAATGTATCTAGTGTTTCCAAGGCTACTAAACTAATCGGTCTTTCGAGACTTGATCTTTTGTGATCATGCCAATGTTACGAAGTAATGCACCGACTCCGGGTAGCTGGGGTCGGGGCGTTACATTAAAAAACTTGTATCAACCCCAGAAATGTAGTTAAGAAAACACAGGTTTATTTCCATTCCATAATTGATATAATATATAGTTTATAACTTAAGTTGGAATTAAGTTTATTACATATTCTACTGTTTCTAATTTATAACCTCAAAAGGATAATAGAAGAATCACATGACTCATCATTGATCTTAACATGTACAATAAGGTGTGGTTCCAATTTTATAATCTAACCTTCCACTGCGATGTTTGAGGAGGAGTGATTTTGGATAGGAACATGAACTCTCGTAAGTAATCAATTAAATCATTGTAAAGATATTCTCCACCATATTCTGAGTAGAGTTTCTTAAATTATTATCACTCTTTTTCTAATTTTTTTCTTATATTCCATTAATTCATCAACATAATCTGACTTATACCACATTAAGTTGACATATACATATCAAATAAAATCATCAGTAATAGTTATGAAGTATGAGTATCCACCTCTTTCTTCAATAGAAAATGGGTCACACATGTCGATATAAAATAATTCAATAATAAATTCATCCCTATCATCTTTCCCACAAAATGGGTATTTGTTCATCTTTACTATAAAAATTAAATACAAACACCTACTAGTTTTAGTTTAAAAGAGTCTAAATATCCATCTTGATGTAATGTATTCAAGCTTTAGTCATTTACCTGACCTAGTCAGTGATTTCAAAGTTTTTTGTGGTATGAGTCTTGTGAAGTAACTTCGTTATCGATTTCCATTACTTGGTTCATGTAATAAAACACTTAAATACCATTATTAAATTGTTCCATACCAAAAAAATGGTATATTTATAAAATAAGAAACATTTATTTTTAAAATTGAAAATAAAACCATCTGTATCCAGTCTGGATATTGATATAATTTATTTGGTAAATGAAGGTACAAAATATATTTTTTTCAAAACTTTGTTCATCCTAGTTTAAAATGTGAGGTTGTAGTAGCTGATAGTTACAATAAATTTTTTAGTTATGTTGGTTTCTTGTAGATCTACCTTCCCTTAGTCAATATTATTGAATCTACATAGTTCCTTTATTTTAATACATATATGAGTACCACCAGCTATATCTAATACCATATTTACTAAAACATATAAATTCCACATAATAACAAAATCAAATTAAGCTACCCCTTTCATCTTTGTTTGGGTGAAGTTTTTCTTATAGTGTCTCTAATTTCCACATACGAAGTAGGAAACATCCTATACCATAGATTTACCCTTATCTTTTTATTTTTTGAATGGTTTTGAAAATAAGACTTAGTATTAGAGATTTTCTCTTTGCCTATCCTTTTTTTTCACCATAAGTATGAAAGAATTCTCATGCTTCATATCATTATCTATTTGGTAACGGATAATAAGAAGATCAGGGAGAGACTTATCAATGTTGTTCATTTTTAAATTTACAAAAAATATAGAGAGGCTCTGAGGGTGTGATGTAAGAATGAGATTTGTGACTAGTTCTTTAAGGAGGTTTGACCCTAGAACTTTGAGGAACTCAATTTAGCCAATAATCTTGACTATCTAAGGCCTAAATGAAGAAAAAACTCAAATATTTCTCTAAAAAAGATCCTTGGATATATAAAACCATTATTTTCTAGCTCTCTCCAAGTAGAAACCTCACAGGTGATCAAGCATGCTATACACATCCATGTTTTCATGAGACTTCATGAGTTCACTATACATAGATGAATGAATCAAACATTGAACATTAGCCACATCACTCAAATGTTTTTTAGATAAGGAAATATTTATCACTCAACTCCTGGGCAGGTGGACCAGGCATTTCTGATTCAAGCATGTAATATTTCCGTTAATGGAACAACACAACCCGAAGGCGTTTGAACCATTCTTGGAAGTTACTTCTATTGATGAGATCACATTTGTTTAATATAAATAAAAGGGATAATATAGATTATGAACTATAAATTTCATTCTAAAATTAAAATTGTATATTACTTGTACTTTTCTTAATTAAAAATTTTGTTAAAAATAATAAATTAATTGATTTTTATTAAATCACCAACTATTTTTTCTATATCAATATCCATCTCAATTGAACTTAGAATGTATAGTTTCTATGAAATTATTGTGGAAAGTATCCCCATTAATTTTATTAATTATCCAGACTTTGTCCATGAAAACAATAATAATGTAATTAAGTAATTAGTCCTGCCAACTATAAGCTTGCAGATACTTAATCTGTTGAGTGGATTCCCCTGTCCTATAATTATGACTTGGATTTCCTTAAAACTTTCCTCAAAATTTTAATTGAAAAAAATTTGGATGTTAAACTCAAAAAAAGTATAGTTAATTCAACCCAAAACCCTCATGCGAACTCCTTGATAAAATTTAGTGTACGGACTTCATCCATGTACAACACATAGTTCTATGATTTCATTCCCAAACAAGTAATGAAAGGTTTAGTATGACTTAATTTTAGGTAAATGATTTTAATTAATTATTAATAATGTTTATATTGTTTTATCCTTTACATTAATTTTTAATATTAAATGGATTCCATTTAATTAATTAACTATACTAGAAAACCCATTTATAAATAATCCATTTATTTAAATTCCATATTTACACATTAATTCACATATTTATGTGATCACAATATTGCATCTATAAAATAAATAATGCATTGAAAAAAATAAATCAATAAATGACCCAATCATGAGTGTATCTAATGGTTGATTTAATGATAATACATTAAATCAACCTTTGATCTATGGTAAATAACTGATATTTTTTGTATTGGAATGAGTTATAACATTCTACCCATGTATCTCCTAGGCTGAAATCATTATGATTCTTTCTTGAACCACGTCCAAACACCATGGAATAGTCCATTAATTACATGTATTTATAATTGAAAACAAAGATTATGGGAACTAATGGATTGGTTATGGGTAATTACATAAATAGCCATGGAAACGTAGGTCCTATAGGACCCTATAACGCCTTGAAAGGGGATGGTTAATGTAACATCCCAAGGTTTTCTAAAAAATAAATTGAAAATGATTGAAATTTTGTTTAAGGTATATATTTATAAGTATCTTTTAAACATAATTTTATTTCTTCTATGTTTTGAATTTCAAGAAACTGTCATCTACAATTGTGTTCAGTATGTTATTTAGAGTCTAATGAAACAAACTTGTTTTTTTGGTGAATAGTAACATACCCTTATGAATAGTAATATGAATAGTAATATGAATAGTAATATGACCTCATGAATAGTAAATAATATTATTATTTTATTTTCCCAAGGAAATAGGATAATGGGATCTTAATTAATTTTCCAATGTCACATAAAACTAATTGCATTTCAATATTGTTATTTTTCGAATTAACTGTGACCTTATTGAAAAATTAAATTAATAATATTTAGAAAATTATTTTTGAAAAATGGAGTTCATTTTTCAATTCTACACGTTGAAAAATGGTTGGGGTAAATTTTTGGTATTTTTCTGAAACTCTTGAATTTTTGGTGAATAGTGAAATACGATAAAATACCGTATAATCAATTTATCAGTAAAAATGAACTTTTTATGACATCATAAGTGATGCAAGGCCACTTTCTTCTAACTCACATGATATTATCACTATTTAGGGACACTTGATTTGAGATTATTCATAGCCTTGATAAAAATATTATAATAATGATTAAAATAATCTAAAATACCTCCCCTCCTCCACTATAAATACCACCCTCACTCCCCTCTTCCTCCCACACCTCTCAAGCCTTGATCATTGTCTAAATTCTGCCAACTTCCCTCCCCAATATTCTTCCCCACGTTCTAGAGCTTGTGGTATCACCAAAAGACCAAGACCAAAGCCTTTAAGGAGGATCTCAAGGAGAAGAGATCAAGAGGTAAACATCCTCTTTCATTTTCATTCTTTTCTTCCATTTTATGTTATTCTCTTCCATTACCTTTGTCTGGTGTTGGGATATTTCATTAAATATTCCCCCCTTACTCTCCATATCTTGTATAAATGATGATATATTCCATTTCTCTCATCAATCTTGTTTTTATGAAATTTTAAGAGACGTCGTTAGGCTGCCGAATTTTCGTGAGAAATTTCTCAAGATTTTCTTTTATTTCATGATTCGTTTTTCTTCTTTCCTCACTCCCTCTTATCCAAGAGGCATGAAATCTATAGAATCATGTATATTCATTATGTTCTCATGATTATGGAAAATTCCTCATCAGTATTCTTCTCCTCTTCCACTTATTTAAAGAATAAAAAAACATTGTCCATTTGTGTCGAATTACCGACATCGTGGACTATGTATTTTCAATTTCCATTAATTCTTTAAATATTGGTCATGAAACCATTTATATGGTTGAACCAGGTTATAATATATGTTTTATGACTCATATAAGGTTCTGGAATTCTTTTGTACTCATGTTTCAAATTTAAAAGACAAAACGAGGTTGTTATTGTCAAAGAACCACTTAAATGATCTAAACGAACATCATTAATGTTTTATCTAATGAATCATCCTCATATAAAGAATCAAAGTGATAAATGGTATAATTTATAGTACTGTAAATATTTAAATACTAATTCATTCCAATTCTGGAGTTTCACTTCCAATCAACAAGAACGATTCATCATGAACCGATCGTGAAAATCACAAAAGAACAAACCCAAAATAATGCAAGGAACAAAATACTAACAATTAAGGGGTGAAATGAGGTTATGAAATGAACATATAAGATGTTATAACCATGAAAATGTTTCTGTAAAATACTAATAACACTCTTTTAACCATTATAAAGGAGGTTTAAACAAATTTTAAGTAAGACAAGCCTAAGGTAAGGGAATTCTTAACCCGATTTCCATTCTTTGGGTTAACCTTCTTCTTTATTATTTATGTGCTATTTAAATTGTTTTTGTGATGGGTTATGTTTATATTATGTTTAATTATGTGTATTTACAGAGTATATACCTATTCCATCCACTCTATTAAGTCTGAATTCAAGTATATGATGTTTATAAGGGACTTTTCTTCTAAAATCCCCTTTTAAAATTCTGTTTTGCAATATTCAAAAGTAATGTTTTTATGCTATTATTTATGTTGTATGATTATGTTTTTGTTATTGGGAATTGTTTATTATGAAGGTTGGGACCTATATTTCCCTCCAATGCATTGGGTATGAGTAGGTTGGAGGTCGACCGTATGGTTACTCCACGTGTAACTACGATGGTTACACAAAGTATGGTAGCCGTGAGGGTTACAAATTTTAAGGTAGCCAAGATGGTTAAAGATTATGTAAGTAATGACCCAAGATACCTCTATGATTATATTTATGTTTGTGTGGATCTTGTGTAAATCTCATGTTACACGAAGTAAGTATTTATGGGTGGAAAGCATGTCTTTTGAAAATGTTTTCATACGTTATGAGTATTCATGGACTAATGTGTTTTTTCCTTCTTTTTCATACCTTACTGAGCTGTTGTGCTCATCCCAAGTTTTTAAATGATTTTTCACAGGTTAATGGATGAGTAATACAAGGAAGGAAGACGTGTTCAATGTTGAAGAATTGTCAAGGATTCTTGTTTTAAGTTTTAATGTTTTATATTCTGAGAAAAATGGAAACTGATCTTATGGTATACACTATGTAACAATGTGTAATGTTATGAATGTTTTGTATTAATTCTCTAAGGATATAAACTTTAAAAGATCATCAATGTAAAAGGAAGTGTTTTCTTGAATAAATTCAAGATTATGTATGTAATAAGTACGGGTTGTTATAGTTGGTATCAAAGGATGGTTTAGATAACTTTAGGGGTTAGGGTGATGCTAATAGAATACCATAAATGATTTTCACTCTATGTTTAATTTGTTATAGCATTTAAATATTACCATGTTGCTTCATCTAAGAAATGTTTGTCTAGAATGGTTGTCCATAAAAGGAACATGGATGCTGAAGAGGAGAGGCACCGACAGAATGACATCCTTCTTGATCTACATCCCAGAATGGTAGGGATTGGTACCGAGCAGTTTGTGACAGTAATGGCTCAGCTAACGCAGGCAATAAATGGTGGTGTCATCCATGAAAGAGAACCAATAGAGGTACCACAATGGAACATGACAGTGGTGGAACATTTTATGAGACAACATCCTCCTGCATTCAATGGATATTCTGACCCAGTGGCAGCAGAAGGATGGATTAAAGCCCTTGAAAATATATTTCATGTTATGGGATGTTCGGACAATCAAAAGGTAAGTCTTTCCATTTATCGTTTTGAAGGGGAAGCTGATCAGTGGTGGTCAATGCTAAGGAATATCAGGGGTAGATAGGATTTTGATTCCCTAGTGTGGGATGAATTTAAAAGTCTTTTTCTTGAAAAATATTTTCCTAAGGTGGTGCAACTTAGAATGGAGAAGCAATTCCTTGAATTGAAACAAAAGGAGGAAGATTCGGTGGCTATGTATGAGGAAAACTTCACCCGACTGGAAAGGTATGCTCCAAATCTTACTCTGGATCTCGATAGCAAAATCAACCACTTTTACTCAGGATTGAAGCCAAGGTATCGAAGGGTGTTGGCCTCCCATAAATTCAAAAGTTATGATAAACTTGTCCGATGTTATGAGAGGGTAGAGATGGAGTTTGCTGAAGATCACATGCATTTTGGAAACAAAGAGAAGAAGAGGTCCAGTTGGCAAGCAATGGGTAAGAATCAACCAAAGAAATCTGATGGTAAGAAAATCTAGTTTCCAGTTTGTGAAAAGTGTGGCAAGACGAACCCTGGGGAATGTCTTATCAAAACTGTGAAGTGTTTTAAATGTGGTAAGTTTGGACATATGGCCTGAGATTATAATGAAAATGATCCAAAGACTAATCCTGATAAGCAAACTGTAAAGTGTTTTAAATGTGGTGAGATGGGTCACTATGAAAATGCCTATCCAAAGAGGGATCCAAATGATGCAAAGAATCCATACTACAAGAAGAAAGGTGTAGTGAGATCCTTTGCGACTACGTCAACAGGTGTTGGGCCATCCAATGAAGTTGTATCAGGTATTTTGTTTGTTCACTCAGATTTTGCTAAAGTTTTGTTTGATACGAGGTCTACACATTCCTTCATCTCTGAGAAATTTTCTAGTAAATTAGAAATATCACCTCAACAAATGAGGCCTGAACTTGTTGTTAAAACACCAGGGGTAAATGTTATGGAAAAGAGGAATTATAAGAATATTTCTATTGTGTTATGTGGAAAGACTTTACCTACAAACCCTGTTGTTTTACCCTTATTCGAGTTTGATGTTATTCTGGGGATGGATTGGCTTTCTGATTATCATGATAAGATTGATTGTAGAGCTAAAGAAGTTGTTTTTCAGAAAGAGTTTCAGTTTGTATACATAAATGAACCCATACAATTGATAACATATCAGGAAGCTGAGAAACTACTGAAAGATGGAAATGAAATTTATCTTGCTCATATTATTGAAAACAAGGTAACTATTCAAATTAATGATGTGCCAGTGGTAAATGAATACCTTGATGTTTTTCCTAAGGAGTTACCCAGTGTCATACCTGAATGAGAAGTCGAATTCAAAATTTACTTAGTTCCTGATGCTAAGCCAATTTCAAAACCCTCATATCGTATGGCTCCAATAGAACTTCTTGAATTGAAAAATCAGTTGCAGGATTTTCTTGTCAAAGGCTTCATTCGTCCCAGAACTTCACCATGTGGAGCCCCTGTTTTGTTTGTTAAAAATAAATATGGTTCCATGAGACTTTGCATTAATTATAGAGCTTTGAATAACATCACTGTTAAAAATAAGTATCCTTTTCCTCATATTGATGACTTGTTTGATCAGCTCCAGGGAGCTCAGTACTTTTCCAAGATTGAGTTGAGATCCGGATACCGTCAGTTGAAGGTGAAGGAGGATGACATCCCGAAAACAGCCTTTCGTACTAGATATGGGCATTATGAATTTGTTTTTATGCCATTTGGGTTAACTAATGCACCTACTGTATTCATGAATCTTATGAATAGAGTATTTCACGAGTTCTTGGATAAGTTTGTGGTTTTATTTATTGATGACATTCTGGTTTTTTCTATAAAAAAATAGGAGCACGAAAAACATCTAAGGGTTGTTTTACAAACTTTAAAAGAAAAGAAACTATATGGAAAATTCAGCAAGTGTGATTTTTGGTTGAAACAGATTTATTTTCTTGGGCACATTGTAAATAAGGATGGAATAACAGTTGATCCTGCCAAAACAAAAGTAGTTGATGAATGTCCAAGACCCACAAATGTTACAGTGATTCGTAGTTTTCTGGGCATAACAAGTTATTACCGACGGTTTGTTAAGAACATTGCACAGTTATCTATCCCAATAACTAAGTTAACATGGAAAGGTGTTAAATTTGTTTGGATAGGGGAATGTGATGTTTGTTTTCGGGAACTGAAGAAGAGATTGGTGAATGCTCCAGTTTTGGCCTTACCTTCCCGGAATGGTGAGTTTGTCATCTACAGTGATGCTTCTTTTAAGGGACTTGGTTGTGTTTTGATGTAGAATGATCAGGTAATTTACTATGCTTCGAGACAACTTAAACCTCATGAGCTAAATTATCCCACACATGATTTGGAATTGGAAGCTGTGATTTTTGCTTTGAAAAATTGGAGGCATCATCTACACGGAACAAAATGCCAAATATATACTGACAATAAAAGTATAAAGTATATATTCACTCCGAAGGAATTAAACATGAGGCAGAGAAGATGGCTAGAACTGATAAAGGATTATGACTGCACGATCAATTACCATCCTGGAAAAGAAAACAAAGTAGCGGATGCCTTAAGTCGGAAAAATCATGCATCATTAACCATGCTACGTTTGGAACATGATCCCTTGATTAATGATTTGATGAATTTTGGATTAGAAGTTGTTGGTGCAGGGAATACCTCTCTTTTGTTTCAGGTTTCAGTGTAGTCTTCGTTGTCAGACAGAATTATGAAAGCGCAGAGGGAAGACCATGAGCTACAGAAAAAGCTAGAATTGGTTAAAATGGGTAAGTTGACAGAATTTAATCTTGATAAAGATTGTGTTTTAAGATTTGTAAAAAGGTTTTGTGTGCCTTTTGATTCCTATTTGAAGAAAAAATTGTTGTGTGAAGCTCATATTTCTCCATTTTCTGTTCATCCTGGAAGTACTAAGATGTACAGAGACCTTCGAGAGTATTATTGGTGGAATGGGATGAAAGGAGATATTGCTGATTTTAAAATGAAATGTTTGAAATGTCAGCAGGTTAAAGTAGAGCGGCAGTTATCGAAGGGGATGCTTCATCCTTTTCCAGTGCCAGAGTGGCAATGGGAGAATATATCCATGGATTTTGTGTTGGGACTACCAAAGACTTCTCGAGGTAACAATGCGATTTGGGTTATTGTTGATCGGCTAACAAAGTCTGCGCATTTTCTTTCTATTCGAGATACAATGAAATTGGATCAGATTTCTCGATTGTACCTCAAGGAGATTGTCAGGTTACATGGGGTTCCTCTTTCCATTGTGTCTGACCGAGATCCCAAGTTCACTTCTAAATTTTGGAAGGGACTTCAGAAGTCATTGGGCACAAAGTTGAATTTCAGTACAACTTTCATCCTCAATCAGATGGGCAGTCAGAATGAACGATTCAAACTTTGGAGGATATGCTTCGAGCTTGTTCAATGGACTATCAGGGAAGTTGGGATCAACATCTTTCATTAGTTGAGTTTTCTTATAATAACAGTTTCCATTCCAGTATTCAGATGGCACCTTTTGAGGCCTTTAATGGAAAGTGATGTCGGACTCCTGTGTTTTGGGATGAAGTCAGTGAAAGAAAGTTGATGGGGCCAGAATTAGTAGAAGAAGTGGCTGATAAAGTGAGGATGATCCAGCAACACATGAGGATAGCTCAGAGCAAGCAGAAAGGTTATGCAGATAACATAAGGAAAGACTTCTCTTTCGAGGTAGGTGACCTTGTTTTCCTTAAAATCTCTCCTTGGAAAAGTGTGATGCGTTTTGGTAAGAAAGGGAAACTAAGTCCACGGTTCATCAGTCCTTTTGAAATCTTGGATAAAGTTGGAATAGTTGCATACCGCGTAGCTTTGCCTCCGAGCTTGTTTCAGGTACACAATGTTTTTCATGTTTCGATGTTGAGAAAGTATGTTCGAGATTAATCACATGTCCTGAGGCCGGAAGCAGTTTAGCTGGAAGAGAACCTTTCTTATGAAGAAAAACCAGTTCAGCTTCTTGATCGAAGAGAACAGGTATTGCGGAATAAGGTAATCCACCAGGTAAAGGTTTTGTAGAGAAACCACATGGTTGAAGAAGCAACATGGGAGTGTGAAAATTCTATGAGGGAAAAATACCCTCAGTTGTTTAATAAGTAAATAAAATTGCGAGGATGGAATTTCAAGAAGGTGGGGATAATGTAACATCCCAAGGTTTTCTAAAAAATAAATTGAAAATGTTTGAAATTTTGTTTAAGGTATATATTTATAAGTATCCTTTAAACATAATTTTATTTCTTCTATGTTTTGAATTTCAAGAAACTGTCATCTACAATTGTGTTCAGTATGTTATTTAGAGTCTGATGAAACAAACTTTTTTTTTAGGTGAAAAGTAACATACCCTTATGAATAGTAATATGACCTCATGAATAGTAAATAATAATATTATTTTATTTTCCCAAGGCAATAGGATAATGGGATCTTAATTAATTTTCCAATGTCACATAAAACTAATTGCACTTCAATATTGTTATTTTTCAAATTAACTGTGACCTTATTTAAAAATTAAATTAATAATATTTAGAAAATTATTTTTGAAAAATGGAGTTCATTTTTTAATTCTACACATCAGAAAATGGTTGGGGTAAATTTTTGGTATTTTTCTAAAACTCTTGAATTTTCGGTGAATAGTGAAATACGATAAAATACCGTATAATCAATTTATCAGTAAAAATGCACTATTTATGACATCATAAGTGATGAAAGGCCACTTTCTTCGAACTCACATGATATTATCACTATTTAGGTCCACTTAATTTGAGATTATTCATAGTCTTGATAAAAATATTATAATAATGATTAAAATAATCTAAAATACCTCTCCTCCTCCATTATAAATACCACCCTCACTCTCCTCTTCCTCCCACACCTCTCAAGCCTTGAGCATTGTCTAAATTCTTCCAAATTCCCTCCCCAATCTTCTTCCCCACGTCCTAGATCTTCTAGTCTCACCAAAATACCATGACCAAAGCCCTTAAGGAGGATCTCAAGGAGAAGAGATCAAGAGGTAAACATCCTCTTTCATTTTCATTCTTTTCTTCCATTTTATGTTATTCTCTTCCATTAACTTTGTCTTGTGTTGGGATATTTCATTAAATATTCCCCCCTTACTCTCCATATCTTTTATTAATGATGATATATTCCATTCCTCTCATCAATCTTGTTTTTATGAAATTTTAAGAGACGCTGTTAGGCTGCCGAATTTTCGTGAGAAATTTCTCAAGATTTTCTTTTATTTCATGATTTGTTTTTCTTCTTTCTCACTCCCTCTTATCCAAGAGGAATGAAATATACAGAATCATGTATATTAATTATTTTCTCATGATTATGGAAAATTCCACATCAGTATTCTTCTCCTCTTCAACTTATTTAAAGAATCAAAAAACATTGTCCATTTGTGTCGAATTACCGATATCGTGGACGATGTATTTTCAATTTCCATTAATTCTTTCAATACAGGTCATGAAACCATTTATATGGTTGAAACAGGTTATAATATATGTTTTATGACTCATATAAGGTTCTGGAATTCTTTCGTACTCATTTTTCAAATTTAAAAGACAAAAGGAGGTTGTTATTATCAAAGAACCACCTAAATGATCTAAACGAACATCATTAATGTTTTATCTAATGAATCATCCTCATATAAAGAATAAAAGTGATAAATGGTATAATTTATGGTACTGGAAATATTTAAATACTAATCCATTCCAATTCTGGAGTTTCACTTCCAATCAACAAGAACTATTCATCATGAACCGGTCGTGAAAATCACAAAAGAACTCACCCAAAATAATGCAAGGAACAAAATACTAACAATTAAGGGGTGAAATGAGGTTATGAAATGACCATATAAGATGTTATAAACATGAACATGTTTCTGTAAAATACTAATAACACTATTTTAAACATTATACAGGAGGTTTAAACAAATTTGAAGTAAGACAAGCCTAAGGTAAGGGAATTCTTAACCCGATTTCCATTCTTTGGGTTAACCTTCTTCTTTATTATTTATGTGCTATTTAAATTGTTTGTTTGATGGGTTATGTTTATATTATGTTTCATTATGTGTATTTACAAATTATATACCTATTACATCCACTCTATTAAGTCTCATTTCAAGTATATGATGTTTATAAGTGACTTTTCTTCTAAAATCCCCTTTTAAAATTATGTTTTGTAATATTCAAAAGTAATGTTTTTATGCTATTATTTATGTTGTATGATTATGTTTTGGTTATTGGGAATTGTTTATGATAAAGTGTGGGACCTATATTTCTCTCCAATGCATTGGGTATGAGTAAGTTGGAGGTCGGCCGTATGGTTACTCCACGTGTAACTGCGATGGTTACACAAAGTATGGTAGCCGTGAGGGTTACAAATTTTAAGGTAGCCAAGATGGTTACAAGATTATGTAAGTAATTCCCCAAGATACCTCTATGATTGTATTTATGTTTGGGTGGATCTTTTGTAAATCTCATGTTACACGAAGTAAGTATTTATGGGTGGAAAGCATGTCTTTTGAAAATGTTTTCATACGTTATGAGTATTCATGGACTAATGTGTTTTTTCCTTATTTTTCATACCTTACTGAGCTGTTGTGCTCATCCCAAGTTTTTAAATGATTTTTCATAGGTTAATGGATGAGTAATACAAGGAAGGAAGACATGTTCAATTTTGAAGAATTGTCAAGGAGTCTTGTTTTATGTTTTAAGGTTTTATATTCTGAGAAAAATGGAAACTGATATTATGGTATACACTATGTTACAATGTGTAATGTTATGAATGTTTTGTCTTAATTCTCTAAAGCTCTAAACTTGAAAAGATACTCAATGTAAAAGGAAGTGTTTTCTTGAATAAATTCAAGATTATGTATGTAATAAGTGTGGGTTGTTATAGGTAAATTAGGGTGTCACCTTTTTATTTTAAAGATAAAATTATGGTTCCCCCATTGGTGAGAATTTGTTAAAACTCTCTGATGGAATCATGTAATAATTAAAAATTCACATATAGAGATAAAACACATCATCTTTAATTGGTTCACCATTAAGATCTAATATTAAGATCATATGTTGAAAATGTGTCGGTCATACCAAAATATGATAATATTCACTAGCTGTGGAATATATAATCTCATACATGGACACTCTATCCCAAGAACACTACCTTTACAATATATTAGGGATAACACATTTTTTTTACCTTATAACACTTCTTGTGAATACCCTTAGATAATTGTTTTGGCTGAAGTCGTACATAGTTTAACAACTTAAAGATTGATTTAGTATATTTTTGTTTACATATTTAACCCTTACTAGAACAAGAATATTATTACAACATAGTCCCAAGTTGATGAAATTAAAATAACTTCTCACTTATACCATATGTTCACAACTACTATTCACAAATATCATTTATGAAACTCCTTTGTGAAGCTCACAACCTTCATGAAGAAAACTGCCTTAATGGAACACTAATTCATCACAAAATAACCAATCATCATGAAACTCACTTTTTTTGAGATACCTAAGAATTGGTAAATAATAAGATAATATTTTCATGATCCACAATATCATAATTAATACAAGATTTATGAATTATTTAGCCTTCAAAAATTCAGAATGATTTAACCTTTTATCTAATTCTTTTTATGTTAAATGAGTGGGGGTAGCCGCCTATTTCTAGGCTCATCCTTTCTTGAAGATCCCATGCCTCTAGAGGATTTTTTGTGAACCACCAAATTCAAATTCACAAAGATCCTTCATTAGTGATGATATATTGAAATTTCATCCATTCACAAAAATTCTTGTTATTGTGAAGAATCACTATCAAGTCATTACACACTCATGATGATTTTTGAAAGTTTTGAAGAATCATTGTCTTTCCATAAAACATTCACAAATCTCATTCGTGTTGATCCATATTTTTTTGAGGCTCAAAATTTTGTGAATCCCATTCATCAATAAACTTCCTCCATTACCATATTTGTGAAACCCATTTTGTGATGCCACCTTTAACACTGTAGTCATCTTTTACTATAATATCAGTTTCTTTGCATACTTCCTGGTCAACCTAGTGTGGATTGAAAACAAACACAAACTAGACTATATTTACAATAATAAAAATCCTTGGTTTAAACCATCACCCTTTGATTTTTCTTTTCAATCTGTAGATAAATTCAATAAAGATACATCCACTATGAAAAATTGAAAGGAGGGAAAAAAACACATCCAACACTCTAAGACTATGGGACAAAATATCAGTGTAGAAAAAATATGGGAATCATGAATTGGATTCTTGTGCTTCATAATTCTTAAGTATGTCCAAGATAAGTGCTACGAAATATAAACCATTTCTTCATATCATATAATTCTCCTCAGGTCACATAATGATTTCATTTTTTTTCAAAATACCGCAACAAAAAAACTCTTATAACATTGAATTTCTGCACCCCCTTTAGAAATAAACCCATAGAACCACTATTTGTATATTTTAATCGTTAAATATACTAACCTTAGATTGTATCTATCCCATAAAATTGCATCATGTTAATAAATATATAAAACATAGTCAACAAAAATGGGAAGAGGGGAACAACTGTAACCTCCTCATTCACTGGGAGGTGGATGAACACTAAGGGTCAACCAATGTTTCTCAAATACATGTGATTTCAACTGATTAGTCAAAATGTTAAAAACTTGTTCATTAGTTCCAACATGCTCTATTTTAATCACATATTTTTCAAAATTTTCTTTGATGAAGTGATATTCTAATCTTAATATGTTTTTTATGAGAGTGATATACCAGATTCTTCATAAGATTGATCACACACTTATTGTCATAGTAAATCACCATATGTTATTTCACCTCATCAAAAATATAAGTCAGTTGTTTCTTCATCCAAAAAATCTAAGTGAAAGCATTTATAGTTGAAATATACTCTTCTTCAGCCATACTAAGAGAAGTTATTTCTTTTTTTATTACTCATACATCCCAAAAATTTATTACCAATGAAGAATGATCCACCACTTGTGGAATTTCTATCCACCACATCTCTATCCCAGACAGAACCATAAAATGATGATAATTTATTATCTCTTCTAGTAGTGAAGTATTAAAAAATTGAGTGTTATTTTAATATATATCATGATTCTTTTAACTACTGAAAAATTCTCTTTTTTTAGATTAATTTGAAAGAGAGATTCTAAGAAAGTTTCAAAGATGATATATGTCCATATTTTAATCAAATATAATAATATTCCAATGATTCTTATGTATAGGGTGTTATCCAAAAAATTAATATCCTCATGCTTTCCAAGTATTATCCATACCACAATTGGAGTCAACATTGGTTTAGAGTCATGCATGTTGAATTTATTTAGAATATATATTACATATTTTTTCAAATAAATGATGGTGTAATACTTATTTTGAATCAACTAAATCCCCATGAAGTATGTTATTTCACTGATTATAGATATTTCATATTCCGATTTCATGTGATTAGAAATTTATTCCCATGATCCCTACCTTATTCCACCAAAAATAATATCATGCACATACAAAAGAACAATAAATTGATATTTCTAATAATTATTCACATAGAGATTATGGTTGATACCACCTATTTAAAATTCATCATTATTCAGATAAGAATCCATTGGAGAATACCATGCTCATGGTTCCTTATTAAGACTATATAGTGACTTCTTTAATATAAAAACCTTAATTTCATCATTACCAATCATAAAACCCACTGGTTGTTCAATTTAGAATTCTTATTCAAGAACACCATTTAAGAATGGAATTTTCACATCTATATGATAAATTTTGTACCCTATTTTAATCTTTATAGAAATAAAGAGCATGATCAACTCCATTTTGGCCCCCTAAAAAAAATTCTCCAACATCAACACCTTCAATCTATGCATAGCCTTTACACACCAAGCACACCTTATTTCTGATAACATTTCCAGTCTCATCATTTTTTTATAGATCCATTTTTTTCTAATTATATTATGATATTTAGGTCTCTTAATAGGATCCCATGTCTGGTTCTTATCAATCTGGTCCAATTCTTCATTCATGGCTTTTACCCATGATTCATCCATCATCGCTTCTTTAAAATAGGTTGGTTTCACAATTGATTGGAAGTGATAATGTGTTTCATTATTAATTCTCCTTGTATGTGTGGGTGTAGTAAAATCCCCAGTGATTTTGGATTGATCAATTTATTATCTTCTATTTCTTCTAGGAGGTTTTGACGATGTCTCTTCAACCATGGTTTCCTCTTTTGATTCTTATTTTGAATCATCATCATTTTTTGAGCCCTATTTTTTTCAATCCTTTCACTACATATGCATGCGATTCTACCCCATTATATATATATTCTTCATTTTCTATCATATCATAATATGGGATCATCAAGGTAGATATGGTTTTATATTCAATGATCCCGACATTACTTATTTACACAATTCTTCAAAGATGATTACTGTAACATTTCTACGCTATAATATTCATTGAATATCCAAGGAATATTCTTTTATCTATAACATCAATATACTTTCCTATATTTCCTTCTTTTTTTTAATGAAATATTTACTTCTAAAGAAACAAAATTACTTCATGGAGGGATTCTTTCCATAACATAATTCATATGGTGTCTTGGTTTCTCCCATAAAAAGACCTATTCGATTTTGAGTGTACACTTCTACTTGAAAGACCTCCTTATAGTAATGATGTGAAATATGACTCTCAATCAGCATAGTTGTGGACGTATTTTTCACATATCAATTTCTACATTCAAAAAGTCCATTTTTCTATGGGGTTCTCACTACAACCACCTCATGACCTATTTTATGTTTTCTTGTTAATTTTCAAATTCAATGGATGTGTATTATCATCCATTATCAGATTGTAGAATCTTGATTCTAAGGATAGTTTCATTCTCAACAATTCAATTATAACTCTTCATGTAATCAATAACTTGTTATTTACTCTAGATAATCATTAAACATTTCAATATACTATAATCATCAATAAAAGGAATTAATTATTTCTATCCATATGTACCATCAAAATTTATTGGACCACATACCTATGTGTTGATGAGATCAAGTAGATTTGATTCCCTTTTGTTCTTTGGAAGAGAAGGACTCCAGACTATCTTTCCTTGCATGCAAGCATCACCTCTATTTTCTTATTCATGCTTCATATTGGAAATATGGATGATTATATTCAAAATAGATATCCCTTCCATGCTCTGTTTATTATTGTGACCCAACCTCCAATGCACATGTAGTTTTCTTCTTCAACTATTAAGTAAAAAATTATCTTTTTATTTTCAAACTAGTATAAAATTCCATTTGTTCTATATCATTTCATGATAGAATTATCAATATTTCATTTGATAGTGCACCCATTTTGGTTAAATATCACTGTCAATACTAATTTATAGATTTGACTCATACTCATGACATTTTAACACAAACCACCCACATAGAGAGCTTCAGTTTTCCAAAGATTGGAATTTTCCAGTTCTGTACTTCCACAGAATTTAATCTATAAATCACCATAATTTCCAAACCTCACTATTACATCAACCCTTTTTTAATATTATTAAATAAATATGAATTTTATATCATAAGGGATTAGAATCCACTATCAATAATCTAGGTGTTACTATTCTTTGTGGCTTTGAGGGTTATTTCTACAAGGTTGGATTTATGGATTTTCTTCTTTTCCTTCCATGAGATATTTTATTGATTTGAGGATAAATATAGGTTTTATAATCTATTTTCCATATGCATGGGTTCATAATAATCATATTTTTATTCTAGTGGAGAATACATATTTATAAGAGAAACTTCACCTGTTTAATCGGCATTGAATTTTATCTAAGTTTAGTAGGTAATGTTCCTGCCATTCCTTTGCCTAAAATGAATAGATTTATGGATATAGTTAAAATAGTGAAAAAATATCTATAAAAACTATTACTTTTATATGATGAAGGTTTCATTTCATTCTACTTTGTTGACTTATATGTGCTTCCACATTCAGATAGCTCCATGCCTCTTCACAATACAACATGGTATGGCCCATAAAGCCACAAAATCGACATTTCATAAGAGGAAATGTCTTCTGACTTCAATTCCTCATAATGACCCCTTATTTTTAAAATTATTTGACTAGATATTATCTCTATACACTTGAGGATAATTTTATTCTCTTTTTTATTTTTTATTTGAAGATTTTATTATTAGGACATCAGGTTTCTTTGTGATATATCCAAATTTCTACTTCCCTCTATTTTGACTCATCTCATTTCAAGCCTTTAATGTTTCAGCATCACAACCAATTCCACTTTGTCCCATAAATGTGGACCTATGATCATTCAATGACTTTTCAACTCGTTTATAACAATGTTTATCCCTTTATAACAGCTCTGCATCTAAGAATATTCCAAACTATAATGTATTCTTTATTTCCCTTGATTTTTATTTAATTTCTACTTTACTCCATATAGTAACAACTTATTCTTCAAGTACAACAACTGTGTTATCCTTCCCCAACAGTCTGGATGTAAGGTCATTGATGAATTATTCCTGATCTTCAACCATGAGGTTCAATTATACAAATTCTTATAGGTTTTCAAGAGTTGTTAAATATTCTTCTACCCTTACTTATAGTTGATAAATTTTTTCTTGAAGCTGATCAACATACTCTGATGACTCTTCGAGAACAATTATCATATTCCCATTCCTTTTTCTTTGAAATTAAGGCTTATCAAGAACACCCTAATGTTCTATATTGAGATCAACTACACCAATCAACTGATTATCTTTATCTTTTAAAGGTTATACCTTTTCAACTATATCCATCATAGATGTTTGGGTTTCAGATTTGAACTCTTTGTTCCCCCTCATCCAAAAATTCATTATCATATTGTTCTTATTTACAGATGAAACTCATTGACTATAATTTATTTACTTATATGAAGTCTCCCTTTTAGGGGAACCTTTTCTATGGTTTCTACATGATTCCTGCCTCACTTTCTTCATCGTTGAACTTCCTTGAGATATGAAAGGAAATATACCGAACTCTATCACATAGAAAATAGAACAGAGTAATATTTACTTCAAATAAACATTTTACTATCGTTAATTTCATTAGACTAAGAGAAATAATTCCATCTTCCTGATTATCTTCATCAACACTATCACTAGAATCCTAAAGTTTTTCTATGGAATTGAATGCCATATCCTTCACTACTTGAGTTGTTGCATCTTTTAGTTTGATTCTCATTTTTTGTAGAAGATCAAGAAATGAATTGTTCACCCAATTAATTCCCTATAAAAATTTATTAAAATAATAAAACTGTTACAATATATGTGCATGGTGTAGTGATCTTACACCATGAGGTAAATACGGGATAAAAATTATAAAATGGAATAGAAACAAACCTATCCGCATATACATCCTCAAACCTAGTCGAATACATCACATAGGCCTAGGAATTAGCAAGAGTCTATGAACACTAGAATGCATGTCATCAATGGAGAGGATATTCATCAACATAAAAAAATGCAGCATCCATAAAAGTGGTTGTCATGTTTTCTCCTAACAACAAAAAATTATGAAATGAGAATACCAATTTACAACAAAGTTTATTGTACTCATTGGAAAACCATGTAAGCAAGGATATTTTTTCCAAAACATGAAATTCATAATTCATGGAACTATCATAAAAAATTCTTGACATTGTTTCTTATTCCTTGTTAAAATAATTGACAACAATTTAAACTATTGTGTGGTCATCCAAAAAAACATTAAAATAAATGTCTGAAAGCTCATCAAAATATCATATATATAGACAATAACACAAAATTACCCAAATCCCACCAAACTCTCTAAAAAACAGAGCCCCTTATTGTTATTTTTAGTATCAAACTCATGTGATACTTCATGGCTATGACATCCATAAAAATAGTCATCTTATCAGAAAATTAAAATAACACTTTTGTGCATCCTTATAATGAACGAAGAGGTGTGTCACTAGATTCTTAAGTCTCCATTGAGCTTATAGAACCATCCAAAAATAATAATAAAAGCATTTGAAAAACAAGTATGTGAATGCGTGAGTGGATATATCTAGAGAAAAACCATTTATAGAACATTAGCAAAATAATCAAACAAATGAGTCATTTCCATGGTATATACTTGAAGTTAAAGTCAGGGTTTTGACTTTATTCATCCACCATTTTGATAATAATTTTCTTTCTAATTTTGAGAAAGGTATTTGTAATAATTTCACCATTCTTGTATTATTTGAAGAAAAATTTCATCATGCTCCTCCATCCAAGTTACCAAATAATCCTTAATTGCTTCCTCAATTCTATATGCATCCTTCAAAGATGGGTCATCATCAGGATTGTTTTAACTTGGATCATCATTCAAAATGGATGAACTAAGAATATCAATAGCTATCTACTATGGAGAAATATCTTATTTTTGTGTCCTAGTGACCTCTAAGGATCTATTAAAGGTTTTTCATTAAATATTAGAATACTATCTATGCTTTTGGGTCTTCTTGTGGTTCAAATTGATGTGTTCATCTAAAACAATTAAAGTTTTTTTCCCTTTCTTGGAGATTAAATTCAAATATGAATCCTCAATCTAAAAATAATGATCCCTAATGTCAGGTATTGATTCATAATCATCAGAGTGTGAGATCTTGTTTTCTAAAGAGAGGGAAGCAATGATGGGGAGATTCTTAAAAATTTTAGTAGCATCAACAGAGAATGAGGATACTTTGTGGATATAAAACCTATAAACACTTTATTTAGTCACAAATAACCTATTTAGATCTTTCATAGGCATATAAACAATGTCCTTCAAACCTTAAAAAGACTTAGTTCCAGAAGTTCCAAAATAAAATCCCCATTTCAATGACTCTGGTTTATTATTCAATGTTGATCTTCTACTTTACTTTCTCAATACATAATAGTTTATGAGTATGTGGGTGAAATATTCTACCATAGAAAATATCTATATTACCAAGTTTAAGAAAACTACTACAATAAGTAGGAAAGTTTTCATAGACCACCTTTTGAAAGAATCCATAATTTCCATTTTGAATATAGATCTGAGATGGTAGTGGTTTAGTGACATCGATATCAGTACAAACCCTAGAGACTATGGGTATAGATATTTTCAATGTAGTAAAATCTAGTTTCAATGGATATCCAATAAATATAGAAATTATAAACAAGGAAATTTTCTTAAATAAGTGTAGCAGTAAACCTGATATGCCAAAACAAATAGGGAAAATTGGAGATTTAGTGTCAGGATCAAAATCAGGGGTCTATTTTAGGGCTTTCATCATACTACCAAAAAAACCATTGATCTTCTCACCCATAGTTGATAATAATAATTTTTAGGTAAAAAAATATATTAGAAGAATTAATTAATCTGATATGAAATCTAACAAACCCAATAGCTTAAAGTGTTTTATTTAAAAAGAGTAGTGATGGTCCATGGTGGGTAAATTTTTTAACAAGAACAAAGTGCATGTATGATGTGAGATAATTTACCTCATTTTCTAAGAATGATATCTTTAAGTGTCCTCTTTGAAAAAAATCTTTATATCTATATGAATCTCAAAATCCACAATGCCACCCACCCAATATGACATGGATGTTTTTCTGATAACAACATTTGTGAAGGATTGAGCATAAAATTTAGGGTTTCTCCTTCAATATATGAGGGAGATGACTCTATCATACACAAATTCATTCTCCCACTCTCACATCATAAGATGCCAGACTGATTGGAAGATCATTAAGAGAAAGTGTAGATACAACCCTTTCATTAAGGGCTGACACTTTTGGATTGTATAGAGGTGGTGGCCTTCTTATGTTTTTCTTCATAATGTCAATATATTTAATTTATTCACCAGGTACTTGAATTTCTACAAAAAACTAGTAATTTGTTAAAAAAAGTATCTAAATTTTTATTAGGATGCATTTTCACATCATTGAACCTATTGTGAAAATCATGGAGTTTTTCCACCTTCCCTTTGTTATCACCATCATATATATTTTCTAGTTTTTCCCACATAGACTTGGCTGAAGTGATTCTCATCACCTTAAAATAAATTTGATCAGATATATATTCAGTAAGGAAATTTTTTTTCTATGGAATCTGCATGTAGAATTATCCTATTTGTTTCAGTCATAGATAGTCTTATTTCATTAGTGACATGAATCCCATGAGTAATGTAAAAATTAACTTCCATCCCAAGAGATCTCAGATGAGATCTCATCCTATTATTTATATTCTAGATGTTGCTTAAATCAAATAGGGGTACTCCCCTTATATTTACTGATTGCTCCATGGAACAAATAGAGGATAGATTTAAATCCAAAAACCAGTACACTCTGATACGACTTGTAGGACCCTAGAACACCCTAAGAGGGGAGGGGTGAGTCAGGGTGTCACCTTTTTTCTTTTAAAGTGATGAATCTTTTTCCCATGATGGTATGAAATTGTTAAACCTATATGATGGAATCATACAATAATTAAACATGCACATGCCAAGGGACAACACTAGAGTTTTACTTGGTTCACCACTAAGGGCTAATACAATGAGAATACACCGATAGTGTTTTGGTCATAAAAAATCAAATATTCTTTACTATTTTTTGAATATATATGTTCAGAAAAATTCACTCTATAAAAATAACACCACCTTTGCAATATTTTAGGGATAACATAATTACTACCTTAGAACACTTCCATAAACTCCCCCTATATCACTTCTTTGGGTGAATTCTTACTCATTTTAATGACTTTAATGTAACTTTAGTAGATTTTAATTTTAATTTCTTCACTTACTAGAGTTAAACTCTTATTTCACCATAGTCATGAGTTGATGCACTTGAATGCACTATTCAATTAAAATAGATGATTAAAACTGCTATTTTCAAATCTCCATTGTGAAGATCCATTGTGAAGAAAACATACCTCACAAACCAAAATGCCTTCATAGAACACTAAGTCATCACAAAATAAATAGTCATAATAAAACTCTTTTTTATGAGATACCTAAGAATTGGTCATGACTAATACTATCTCTTAATGATGACCAAAATCACAATGAATACATGATTTATGAATCTCATAGCCTTCATGAATTCAAAATGATTCAGCCTTTTCTCCAATTATTTTCATATGAATTGAAGTGGGGGTATCCGCCTACTTATATGCTTAGGCTTTAGAAAAAATCCCATGCCTTTAGTGGATTTCTCTTGAACCTACAAATTCACATTAGAGATGATTTTTCATTCACAAATCTCTAGTGAAATTTCACTAGTTCATAAACAATCATGTAGTCATGATGAATCACTGTCAACTCATCATTCACTCATGATGTTTTTTAATAGTCTTGAAGAATCACCATATTTCCTTCATTCATTCATTAAGCTCATTTGCGATGCTCCATATCTTCACATAGCTCAACCTTTTTCAAAACCCAGTTATCAAAAAACATATTCCTTTACCATATATATGATGATTCAATCCCTAAATGTTACCTTTCATGAAGCTTTATCTATCTTCCTGATTTTGAGCCCCAAAAATTGTAAAACACTAGGAGACAATTCTACCATAAACATTGTTTCCCTCTTGTACATTGAGATTACATTCCTCACAAACTCCTTGATCAACCCAATGTGGATTAGAAACAAACACAAAATAGACTTTGTTTCCATCAATTAAAAAACATGGTTTTAATAGGTCATAGATAGTAATGGAGGGAGGGATGACTCAAATTTCATTATAATTAATTCAATAATAAATAATTTTAAAACCATGAAATAAATTAAATTAAAACAACCACCACACACAATGTCTTAGTCAAGATCATGTTTGGTCCTACATGCAATGTATACACAAATGTAAATGCCTAATCAATCATTTATTATTGATTTTTATATATTAATATAATCACACATGAATTAAATAAATAATTAATTAATTTATCCCATTTATCTTAACGACCATACGAATCCTCTTGGAGATAACCATCATAATGGAATTAATGTAAAATAAATAGTAGAACCAATAGTTGTAGATTTATTACAATAAGTCAATTGAGAATTTAAAAATATTTAATACCACTATTAAATATTCAAAAACTTAATGTTACAATCTTAAAAATATAGTTTTAAGGATTTAATTGTTAATTTATTGTAATTTAATACTTTCAATAATTGAGAGAATGTAAGGTGTGTGTTATCCATCTATACACCATGTACCTTAGTGGCCTTGTATTCAGGTTACATTCCTGGAGTTTTGGTGTGTTGACTAATATGAACTACATGGTGTGTACATGATAGCTACATGGTGTGTATCTAGTTTCCATGTTCTCGAGATACATTTCTACGCCTTTTATGTGTATCTCGATAGGATCACATGACATGTACAATCCGTCTACATTCCATGCATCCCTTATGACACATGTACAATGTTCTCACCAAATGGCTCTAAGCATATTTCATATCAGGCAAATGTCATCATATGCAACATGTAAACAAATTACACATAATGTAAATCATAAATTATCTAGGAATTAAGTATCAAATAATTTGACCGTGTATTGTGACCACACAGATTGTGCGATTTATGCCTCTAACCCATGCAGACTACAAAACATATATTCCAGCTACATTCTATGTAATCTGACATCTCATGTGCTAGGTTATCATAGTATACACTTAGTTTGAAATATGTGAAATGCATGTAATTTATTCCTCTGTGTTTCATGTATCCCTTGAAACATCCAAGTGTAGTTCACATGGTTACACCACATGTACTCTGGTTACACACCGTGTAGCCCAATTTTTTTTTGGCAGAACTTTTGGTACTTACCAATTATATCTCCGGTCATTCTTAATTTTTTCATAGACCTTTAATAAAATTAATCAATGAGAAAAAATGATTAATATATCAATAATAGGTCAATTAAAATCACATTAAATGACAAATAATATTAAATGAAAACTTTTAACCATGATTATTTATAGATCAACAATAAAATAAATAATTATAAATTTAAAACATTATCACTCTGATACCACTTAAGGGATCTGGGAATAATAGAAGTATGCTGTGGTGGGAGGTATATTAACATTTATTTTAATATTTCAATTAAAAAAAACCCCAATAGTTCATTTTTCGTGTTAAATTTATAATAATTTTATTTAGATTAGAAGATATAAAATAACTTTGATTAGGATATTTTTTTTCAGTGTGGATGTTGATCATCTAAAATGTCCCCTTCACATTTAATTCATTAAATTATGAGGATCCAAGGATAGAATCCCTCTAGAGGTGATCCAAATGTTCACCTTGGATCCCTAATAAATAAAAATCGATCGATGGGTTCTAGTATAGTGAATCAACTGTCTTTTGTTGTTTGTGTTGATCACTCATCCTTTGGTCATTAAGGAATATCTTTTTCATTTCTCATTTTTGAGAGGGAGAGATAATAAGGAGTTGAGAGAGAAATTGTTGCACACAAAAATTCTCTATTTTAGATTTAACTACACATTAGACACAATGGACTATTTGTAGATCTAGGGTTTATGTTAAGAAACATTTCAATTTCACAATGGCAGTTAAAATAATATCATATTCTTAATAAATACCATGCCACAAAATAAAAATATTATTTTTGTGGTGTGTGCCAATACACACCTATGATAAATGTTATTTACCAGCTTGTAAATAAATATCCATCACCAGACATGGTCTTGGTCCACTTATACTCTTTGAAATTTACAGAATACCTGAATAAATATTTTATTTGTAAATAAATATTTCATTTAAAAATTTATATTTAAAATAAATAAAACATAAATAATATTATTCAAAAGTCTTGAGAATAATATTTATTCAATTAATTAAATTCACGTAGAATTTAAGGAAGATAATCAGTAACGCTTAGTATGTGAACCTCTAGGATTTTTATTATTCGAATTATGTAGGCTTTCTTAAAGTCCAAGATTACTATCTAGAAAAGGGTTGAGGCGCCCATGAATATGAACTTAATATTTCAATGATGAAAACCACACACACAATCTCACTATGAAATATAAGACCTTTATCATAGTATCTCATCAAAAAGGTTGTACAACCATTACACCAACCTATATCCACGACATATATTTATTTGACTATCTGAAATAAAAATGTGATTACACCATGGAAATGGAATTTAGGGAAAATATTCTATTTAAATCAAATGGATGAGATACCAGCTTCCATAAAGATGGAAGGGAAAAATCCTTACATGATGTATCCATTAATAACATGTCACTCATTATGCACCAAATGTATCCAACTTCACCATGAACTATTATGATCATGGTATACAAAATACATCTAAATACATAAGTCATAACATGAATTAATAGTGGTCATAAAGTCTAAGATCCATTACACCCAGTTGAATATAAGAATATCTGATGACACCAAAACATTGATAATTACTATTCAAAAGTCTATTATCATAATCTCCCATTTTGGAGATTACCAAGTGAAAATTTCATGATGATAAGCCTCATCTTCCTACATGTATTCACACCTAACAGTCTATGTATTATGTATCTCATTATAGTACATTATCCATCCATAAAACATTATTTAATAATATCCTGATAGCACTTCAAGGTTATTATCATAGTAGAGAACTGCGATAACCTTATTAATGTGACTTATAATTTATGACATTATTACATAGAGTCATATAGAACAATGAAAAATAAGTAATAAGAAGTTTTATTAATATTCAATACATAAAATATACACGTAAAAAATGAACACAAATTTGGTACTAGGACATCAAATATAACATGAGGGACCCTAAAAAAGGTGGTGTGGCATGAAGGGACAAGTTGGATGATGTGAGGGTCTCACATTGGAGCCCTTTAAGGAAATTTTATTTAGGGTGTTTTCCTATGACAGCCTGAACCATGACCGAGGGTATGAGTTTATGAAGCTATAAAATGGGTCCATTATGTTTTTTACACACTCTACTTATTTTATAGATATTTTCTATTTTTATTCTCTCTTATCCTGAAATGATGCTCATAAGGCTAGGAATATAAAGATCAATTTGTTTCCCAAAATCAGATATTAGTTCCAAAATTTTGACCTATCCCCATACCCAATGGTTCTATTTAAGGTCTTGACTATCGAGATGGTCATTGAGGAGGATTGAAAAGTTGTTCATCTTCAATGCTACAATTCTCTGGTGGGAGGACCTTTTAATATTGTGATGAGAACCTCTACTAATAGTAGGAATAAAAAGGATAAAGATAAATATTAGTGTAGTGTTATCCATGTAGATGAGAATATGGATTCTTCATCCCCTTTAATATGAGATCCACATTTCTTAAACTATAGATGGATCATACACTACCACATGGTTTACACATCACTCTAGAGACAGTGTTGTTAATGCGAAAATATGGGGAATCTCTATAAATTCAGCTCCAGATCTATGAGGATATAGTTCATTTGATTATAAAGGTATATGAGGTCATGGAATTAGGGATCTGGATGGAGTCCTTAGTTTTAGACCAAGATGATGAAGATATAAGTGGGCCACACATCTCAGGTATATGGTCATAAAGCTGAAGTAGGACATGTTTTTGTTGTGGACCAGACACTAGAAGATAATGATTATAGATTGTTGACTATTTGAGGTATGGTATTGTCCATGTATACATTAGATACTACCTTGTTTAATACTGGTGCTTCCATTACTCTATATATTCACAAGTTGTTACTAGTATTTACTTAGTCAGAATGGCCTGAAGGCCTTCTTTTTTATTGATTTATGATAATCCCCCTTTCAAGGTATGAGGTAGAATCCTTAAAAGGACCTTAGGCTTAGATATTACATGAACCATAGGTCTTAGAGGAAATATACTAACTATAACTACATGAAATTTCTCCTCCCCAACTTCTAAATTGTGATGTCAGCTCTCCACCTTCACATGGATGTATGGATAGGTTCATTGTGCATGAATAGACTGGTCCTGATGGTAATTTCATACCCTCTCTTTCTTCCAAATCCTTTAGCTTCTTATTTGGTCAATGTTCTTGCTCTAAATCCTCATATTGAGTTTTCTCCTTGTAGATTCTGTATGGTCCATTAAGCATAATTTGTAGTGGCCCAAAATCTTAGAGGTGGCTCAAAGGCCTTGAGGTGGCCCGAAAGCCTTACTGTCCCAAAGTCCTTGGGTGGCCCGAAGGCCTTGAAGGACTTGAGGACCAAATTGGTGGCCCGATAGCCCAAACATATGAATAGTTCTGGCAGCTACATTACTGAATAGTGCTCTCTATATTACTACTATAGTACTCATACAGTGCCTGCTATAGTACTGCATCAGTAATGCTACAATACCCCAAAAATTATGTCTCTACCCGGATTTGAACTCGGGTTACTTGGATGCACCTATTGAGTCCTAACCAATCGGGATAAGGCTCTTGTGAATACTAGAATTGACTTATCTGTCAGGTTTTATTCTTGGTTACATTCCCATGATACACTATTGGGAATGAATTTTGACCATCTTTAGTGATGCACAATGTTTCCTATATCTTTTTTTCAAGATATATTAATCTATGGTAATTTATGATTCTGGATATGATGATCTTTGATTTGATTCTCAACATAGACTGGATGACCATTTTTTGAGCTCATATTTATTTATATCAGATACGGGTAATATTTTATTTTATTAAGGAATAGAAGTATTCAATATATGGGGAATTGGAACTTAGAGTAGGGAGAGTTTGTCTACATTTGATCTAGCTCAAGATGATCATGAAATTGATTTTGGTCTTGACTCTTTCTGCAGGATGCCTGACATAACCCAAATATTTTCCTTTAGTCATGGATCTCTATCAGAATTTCTTTCAAGATGACTTCATAGAAATTCCCCAGTATTTAGGAGTTTTCTTTAAGATAGATTCCATTTCATGTGCATATACCATCTCGATAATGCCTTATTATATAATATTGGAAGAGTTGAAAAATATCAAGGTTTATCTTGAGGACTCGGAATATATGATATTTATCTGGGTGAGTACTTCACTATGGGGTGCACTTAACCTGTCCACCAAGAATGCATATGTTAGTATTTGAATCTTCAAAAATAATCTGAAGTTGTAATAGGTAATGGTGAAGAACCAATGTCCTCTACCCAAGATCAATGATATATTAAATTAGTTATAGAGATCCTAGTGGTTCTACAAGATTGATCTTCAATCAAGATATCACTAGATATAGGTTAGTGAATAGGAAATCCTGAATATATAGATTTGGATAAGGTATGAGCTATATGAGTACTTGTTTATTCCATTTAGACTAAATAATGCCCCAAAAGTTCTCAGGTATATAATCTAAAATTTATTCTACCCATACCTTGACTCGCTCATCAATGTGTTCATTGATGACATCCTTATATACTCCTTGAACTCAGAGAATCATGAGAGACACCTTAAGATAGTCTTTAGTATGCATTGAGATAATTATATTTATACCATGTTGTTGAAATGTAACTTCCTGATGCAGGATGTGAAATTATCTAGGAATGTGGTGTCTAAGACAGATATATTCATGTTCCTTGAGAAAAAATGTGGAAGGTATGTCCTAGAAACATCCTCATGATGTGTTTGATATCAAGATCTTTCTTGGTTTAGGAATATAATACCAATGTTTTATCCAAGACTTGTCCTATTTATCAACATCCATAACTGAATTTATGAAGAAGGGATTGATGTTATAGTTATTATAAAAATGTGAATAAGCTTTTCACGAGCTGTGGAGGAGGCTGACTATAGCTCCAATGTTGATACTACCCAATCCATGGAATGATTAAACTATTTACTATAATGCATCATGACTTGTTTTTGAAGTAATATTTATATATATGGAGTGAGTAGTAGCTTATGGGTCATGTTATTTATGACCCCTTAAGTGGAACTATCCCACACATGAATTGGAGATCAAATATGTGTTCCACAATTTGAAGTGTTGATTATATTATATCTTTGGTTATAGTTATTTTGTTTACACAAACCACACGATCCTCAACTATATCTTCACAAAGAAAGACCAAAATCTTTGTCAAAGTAAATGGGTAGAATATCTATATAAATTCAAATTTTAGATGAATAATGCACTTGGAAATGGTATCATAATTGTAGATTATCTTTGGAAAAAATATTTGGTAGCTCAGAAGATTGTCTAAGGACCTTCAAAGTAGAAATTATTCTTGAGGATGTTTTTTCCCAATTGGAGTATGGGTGATTCAGAGGAGTAGGGATTAATGATGTGTGCTACATTAGTAGTCACATATTCTTCAGTAAACCTAGTAAAGGATGGACATGAGATAATCCCATAGTGTGCTGTGATGTTGGAACAACTAGTAGGTGGTGAACTGATACCTAGGTGGTCATTGGATGATGATAATGTGACACTACTACATCATATAGTTATAGTCAATGCTTCCATAAGGGTAGAGAATATGAGAGAATTTTATACCTGTTGGTAGGTTATACATCTTAGAGTTAAGAAGATATACAACAACATCATATAGTAGATCTGGTGGTTATGGATGAATAGGGTCATTACTAGATTTGAATCCTGATTCCTTAATAGCTAGAGGATAAAGGATGAGGACTAACATCCTGTAGTTTACTCCAACTACTTCCTATTCCCATGTGGTAGTTTGAGGATGTCATAATGTACCTTTTGAAGGTGATATCTAGGACCTGGAGGATCCAAAATGCTCTATGGGAGATTTTCCATTGGTTGATGAAAGTTTCACATTTCTTATCAATCCATGATACTCACTCAGTTGATGAGCTAGGAAATTATTACACCTATGAGATCATATGATTACATGGAGTTACCTTGAGAATAATATCTAAAAAAGATGGAAGTTTTACATCATATTTTTGGAATGGATTGCATGAGTCTATGTGGAGTCTTCTGAGATTGAACACAATGTATTATCCCTAGAAATATGAACAGTCAGAGTGTAATATTCACATACTAGAGGATATGATTCGAGAATGCACCCAAGAATTTGATGGTGAATGGGATGATCATATATACATGGTTGAGTCATCATATAATAATATTTTCAATACTTCAATTCATATGGAACCTTATAGGGGTCTTATGGGAGGCCATGTCATTCAACACTATATTGCTATGAGACTCATGAGGCAGAAGTTATGGGGGCCTGTATGGTTTAGGATACCTATGAGAGAGTGAATCCAATTTATAAGAGCTTTATCATAGATTAGAGAAGGCATGGATTTTATACTGACCAAAGGAGGATACCTAGGAAGTTTTCTATTCTCATATAAGTTTACTTTAGATTGAATTCTCAATTAGGTCACTGATGTTTGTGGAACCAAGGGATGATAGTGCCATGCTATGTGTGACTCTTTGAGATCATTGAGCCGACTAGGATAGCAGAGTACCATATGGATCTTCCCTCTTGCTACTGAGGCATGTGTAATGTGTTACATCTATCATAGCTCTGGGGGAACCTGGCTAACCCTATTCATGTAATTAACTATAAGGAAGTTTAGTTGGATCCTGACACATCATATGAGGAATCATCGATGTGGATTGTTGACCAAAGAAATAATGTCCTTCAAGGGAAGATTATACTACTAGTTTATGTTTTTTGGCATCATGGATGGATTTGAAAGGATACTTGGATGTGAGAGGGATATTTTTAGGCTTAATTAACTAATTTTTTTGAGTATAACCTTTTAATGTACATACCAAGTGTTAGAAGTTGTTAGAGGGGAAGAATTGTAACACACAAATTTTAATTCTATATATTAAATGTATTATGTTTATGAATTATCCTTCATATTTTTTTTGTTTCTAAAATGAGATTGTCAAAGGATAGTTTTAGGTGGATAAGGGTACAGTTTTTGAAATTTGAAGACTTGAGGAAGGGTCAACTGTGGGATGCATAGAAAATATCTACAAGCTATATAGTGTGACTCACCAGCTAGTTGGTGGGGTTCTAGTTAGTATTTTGGTTACAGTTGACCCTGTCGATGAGTTGGTAGTGCCACTAGACCAATGATGACACCCATCAACTAGCCTGTGTTCCCATTCAAGGGGTTAATTAAATAAACCCTAAAAATTTTAATTATATGTGTTTTTACACCTTGTTTAATAGATAAATCCAACCCCCTTAAGTTTATTTCTAATTAGATTGCTTCCCCTTGGTCTCTAATGATCTCTCTACCATCTCTTCTTGATCCAACAACATCTTAACAGTCCAATATCATTTGACCTATAAATTATTCTTGGATATATTCCAATTTCCTCTTCCTCTTTATGAGAAATTCATTGATCTATTTTGAACTCATCATAAATTCTTGGAATGTAATTCTCTTTAGGTCTCATTATAAACCTATTTCTCGACAATCCAAACCTAATTTATTCATCCTTCATGTGTGATCTAACTATATGTGGGTGTAATATGTTATTCATTTGTCGATCCTTAATGATATTTGAAGTTTTTTTTATCAAAAACCTTGATGCACAAAGTTCCTTATAATTTGGGGAACTAATATACACTAGTTTCCTTGGTATAATTCATGTGACATTAAGCCTTGATGATTATGATATATTATGATTTCATGTGGGTGTGTGTGTAGCCCATGGGTCCCATTTACAATGCTTGATTCAATGATAAGGGGTTATAGTTTGTTTGAACATGTTTAATTTTGAACATGTGCATTATATGAATCTACTTTAATATTATGATGATTTGGTATTATTACCTTGTATGATCTAACATATTATGTATATTACAGTGAATGGAGGTACTGTTCTTGGTGTTCAGAAAAAGTGGACAAACATGAAAAAATTTCCCCTAGAGGGGGAGTGTGAAAAAGTTATGATGATGATACTGATAGACCCGATCATAGGGTACAAGTACTTTGATTCCATGGATTCTATGTAATATGATTCACTCAATGCCTAGAGGATGTCATCTACCATGATTGTAGATTCCTAATTAATGCCGAGAATCATTATCACTTGATTCATAGTTGATGTTGAGTACGATAACATTCATTTTTTAAGGGAATGCTGAGTAGCATGTAAACAGGGTGCTATAAGGATGTCGAGTGATTGGTTCACTATCCTTGTGATTAGCATTGGTTAATTCTGATATATCCCTATTTGTTATTTCAACATAAGTCCAAAGATGTTATAACTAAGGGTTTGTGGTGGATTGGTTAGCACATGACTACTCAGTATATGATTGTATTTTTGTTATAATTTCTTTATAATTAATTATTATAATGGAATATGACTATCATACTTCGAAATAGGTTTTAAGGATTCATTGGTGGTTTCCTATAGGGTTTTATTACTAACATCATATATAGAAATTTTAGTGGATGTGCATACTTCAGGAATAGTGATTTAAGAAATTGAAAGAGTACCATGAAAGAAGGTTATGCTATGGATATTGGAGTATATAGAAGAACTAGGATAGACATAGGATGGTACTATAATTTTATTTATTTATTTACATACTTTCACTTTTACTTTGGTTTATATTTCCACTTTGGGAGACTGTTTATTTGTTATATGATATATGTTCCACCATAAAATATGATCATTTAATTTTTCAATGATAATCTATTTGTTATTTTATTTTTATTATATTGTTGGTGAAATTATTTTAAACAGAGGGTATATTATATAAACTAATGGAATTCAGACCCTCATTGGTAGTCAGTAGCCTCTTGTATATGGGGAGGTGTGCATGAGTTTATGTGGAAATCCATCTCAGAATTAATGGCTCGACTTAGATAATTACATGATTCATTTTAATGAACATAGATATAAATAAAAAAGAGACCAAACACACTAAAACATTTAAAATAAGGTTTTTGTGAAAACTATATTCCTTTAGTTTGAATTTCCTCGTATATACATTTAATCATGTGTAATATACTTATATTAATTTAATACCTTTAAGAAACTTTTTAGGTGTATTTACTTACTATTATATCTTTTAGTTCATTTATTACAATTTCAATATTTTTATTAAATTATTTAATTTCATGTCATACATGTTGGGTACATTCAATTCATAATCCCATAGCGACATCATTAGGTTGTCCATGGTCAAATGGGTCACTACTTCATCATTTACAAAATATTAATCAAGAAATAATTATCCTTTTTCTAAATTAAATAAAATTTTATAATCAAATATGAATTAAATAAATAAAAAATGAATCACATTGCTTCATCGGGGTGGTATTCGACACATACGCATGAACGTCATTAAAATTTCCAATGAAATGAATGGTTAAAAGGTAGGCAATGTCATCGATTTTAAAATTTTTAATTATGTCATGAATATAAAATATATCCATAATATCCATAATATTAACCATCCTCTGGTGGTGGTTTTGAAAAACAAAACACATCGCTTTGTGGAGATTGTAGTCCAAGCGTACACACAAGTGATGTTTTCATTTCCTAGAGGATTGAAAAGGAGATTAAAATGGGTTGTTCTATAATTATAAACAAAATTATGTATGTGAAATATAAATATTATTATATTTCATCATGTGTAAAGACCAATAATTTCCATGTAATTGTTTTAATTAAATGGAAATTTTATGAGTCCGTGAAAATTGACGGCGCGTGATTCTGAGGCCCGGTGTGCTCGGAATGAATTTCTGAACTTTTTTTGGGTACGTTCAGTAAACGTGCGAGATAATTTTTGTAACTTTTGAACCGGTGATTGGAATTGAAATCCAAGGGCACTGTTAAACTCACAACACTGATATTCACTTAAGGATACTTTCACCTCTATGGCAGTTGGTCGAGAGTGAAAGATAATTTTTGGGTTTTTCTTGAAAAGATAAAATAAAATAAAAGTTGTGTAACATTTTATTTTATTTTTCTTTAGGATCTCCCATGTGGATCTTGAGAGGTGGGACCACTTGAACTAAAACCTATCAACATAGGTTATGGTGGTGGGGACCACTGGAGCCTAACCTCCCATGTGGATTATGGTGGTGGGGACCACCCGAGACTTAAACCTCTTGAACACCCCTCATAAGTTTGAGAAACCTCTTGAGCTCCCCCACTTAATTTTTCCAACCCTCCCCTTAATTAATTAATCCAATCCATCAAATAATTAATTAAGATAATTTTAATTTATTCCAACAACTTAATAGATGGAATAATCTATTATTTTGACTATCTCTTCATTTTGGTGGGATTGGGAGGAAGGATCCTTGGGAGAAAATCCCTCCAACGAAGAACGCCAATGAAGAACGCCGAATTAGACTTTGACTTATTCCTTGGGATATTCATTGGTGAGGAACGTCTTTAACGTCAACAAACCAATGATTGAGGGAACTCCGATATCACTAATGTTCGTCTATCCCCAACAACGTTGTCTCCTTCTTCACGACCTCCCTCGACGAATCAAACGAGGTAGCGGTTATTATTGAATTCTTGAATTATCTCGATTAATTTCCTCATTCATGGGAAGAATGGTGAAAGTGGATCAACCAAAACGAGTTAATCCATGATTATTATTAAATTTTAGAGTTTTTTGTTCTTGACTCCTGATTTTGTTGAGCCGCTTGCTACCACTCTAACGCGGAGGGTGCAGGCCAAACAAACATGGCCCGACCCCTCCATCGTTCTAATTCTTTTGTGTGTTCTTCGCAATGGAAGAAGGTGGATACCGGTGTTAGCGGTTGGCATCAGTGGAACTCTAGAACTATGAAGAAGGAAATGAATGCGATGAAGGAAACGACGCCATCCCGCGGCACCGCCGTCCGCTGCCAATGCTGTCGCCCGCAACCTCCGTGCCCCAAGGTGCTCCGCCGTCCGTGGCCTCCTCACCCTGTGGCACTTCGCCGCCTTCTACATCGCCTTGTGGCCTGCGGCGCCACCCCGTGGCTTAGACGTTCCACCCACGACCCTCCATGTCGCTCGTGTCCCTCCGCGCCACCCGCGACCCTCCACACCGCTCGCGGCCCTCCGAGCTGCCTCGCGGCCTCCCGTGGCTAATGTCACCCCCTCGCGGTTTCGCGGACCTCGTGCCACCCTCACAGTCTCGTGGCTTGCACCGATTGCCACCTCCGCCACCCAGTACGGGACGGGCTAGACCCAGCGGGTCGGGTCGGTCTGACAGGGTCAGACTGGACCCGGACCCACTTCGACCCATTTACACATTTTTGGCCATATCTTTGGCATCGAGCGACCATTTGACAAATCGTTTGTGGCTCCGAGAACCTTGGAGCGAGATAGTCCTTTTATTTTACCCCAATTGAGATTTGGATAATTTTGGGGAATGGTCGGGTTGGTTCGAGCAAGAATTCAACCGGGCCCTCGGGACTAAAAGGCTAATAACTCATAGACCAGACGTCCAATTGACTTACTGTCTATTGTGTTGTGACCCCTATTATATGGTAGTCCTTTTAGATACTTCTTCGTGAGATTTAGTGACTATTGGAGTATTGACCAGTGGTTTTTGGAGTGGACCCTCCCGGAGACAAGTGGGCATAGTGCGATAACCTAATAGATGGTTGTGACGTGAAGAATGAAGATCGATCCTGTGTGGGTCAGCACCAAGCGATCCTGTGTAGGTCAGCACCTAGAGATCCTATGTGGGTCACTACCGAGCAATCATGTGTGGGTCAGTATCGAGCGATCATGTGTGGGTCAGTACCGAGCGATCCTGTGTAGGTCAACACCTAGAGATCCTATATGGGTCTGATGATGATTAGCGATCCTTTGTGGGTCTACCTCATAATAGAGTAAGATGATTTAGTAGTTACATCTAATCATTTCTACTACTGTACTTAAGTTACACCTGGTGTGAGCTGAGTTCGTACTTGTGTGGCACTTTCCTTCATGGTAATACCTTGGTGGTATTTTTCTGTGCGGAGTATCTGTGTGGTACTTGCCTTTGTGGGTTTCCTTCTGAGTATCTTTATACTCACCCCTGCACAGGCTATGCCCATACCTTGTTGTGTTTGGTGCAGACGACGAACAACATTGATCGAGATTGAGCGTACTAGGACTGGACGGTTCTCAGAGGAGGACCTTAAGACGAGTCGGTACATGGAGGAGACGGACGGACGTGGAGTGATGAGGAGGTGATCTGTACCTACCCTTCAAGTAGGAACCTCAGAGGATGACCCAGTAGATGTCTTCTTCTTTTTTCCACCAATTTCTTATACTTTCATTTTCTTGTACTTTCCAGTTGGGCTTGTATTCTGGCCCCTTTTACTTACTCTACTCACTCTCTTTACTGTTCAGTTTACTTGTTTTCGTATCTTTCTTTGTGCTTGGTTTCCTTCCCAATTTTAGAGAATTACGCCTTTCGGTGCTAGTTTCCAGACCCTGGCCTTTGGAAGGCGGGCTTGGGGTAGTCGCGGAACAAGCCCTAGGGGATGATTCATGACAAATTGGTATCAGAGGAGTTAGTTCTACCATATAACATAGGAATCTGATATTTATTTTTAACAGTAATAATGTTAAGTGTATTTAGTATGGTTATCAGTTTAGGGAATCCAGTGTTGGTACAGTGTCAACCTTTCCATACACCAAGACCCTGACTTTTGATTTCCAAATTAGTGCATGAAAACACTGATTGTGTGTGTGTTTTGAAGAGTTTTCTTTATGATATCTTTGAGTCATATCACTAGGTATAACTTATTAACCATGGAACACCTGTTTCTTTTCAGGATTCCTCCACATAGACAGCGAGCTAGGGTCTTGGATATAGTACGCACTGACAGCCCACCGAGTGACGAGGCCTTGATGCATGGCCCTATTCTAGTAGAGGAACCATTAGAGGCACCAGCGGTACCATTAGCCGTTGGGCCACTGATTCCACTAGCTCCAGTAGCAAAGAGTGCACACCACTTGAGCGTGTTGCATGAGTTCCAGCACCAGAGGTCACCCATGTTCAGGGGAGAGAAGGACCCACATGCAGCTAATAATTGGATGAAGGCCATGGTGAGAGTTTTTCGACTATTAGGGACACCATCTGATCTTATGGAGATCCTCTCCACTAGGATTCTATAGGAAGCAGCAGGAAGATGGTGGAGCTTGATTCTCTAGGCTCATGATGAGGTGACTCTTATCTAGGAATACTTTGAGAGACTATTTCAAGTAGTGTTTGTTCCAGAGACTCTTTACGCAGTGCGCATACTGAAGCTTCATCACCTGCAGCAGGGCAGCATGACTGCGGATTAGTATTCAGCAAGGTTCACCGACCTCTCACGCTACTCCACTAATATGGTGCGAGACTCATTATTTAGGGCCCAGACCTTTGATCAGGGACTCAGGCGGGAGATCTGATCTTCTATGATCTCACTTAGCATCTCGACGCAGGCGGGGGTGTTAGAGAGAGCCCTCCTAGTGGAGAGTTTCCTTGCTGAGTAGTCACTAGGAGTGAGACCCACTACCAGTCGTCACGTAGTAGAGTCTTCTAAATCTGGTAGCCGACAGATGAAACAAAAGTCCAAGAGGACCATAACTACAGGTGGATGACCACATGATTCAGATTCGGTTGTGCGGGGCACCTGAGGTAGAGTCGGTCATGCCAGGAGCGGGCAGTGTTACACATGCAGTGGGCAGGGTCACATGCCTCGTGACTATCTGAACCACTGTATGGATGATCAGCAGACGGTTGAAGGACCGCCTAGTTAGAGAAATAGATTTTACTGAGGAGGTCTGCAGGGATCATGTAGACGTGGCAGAGGAGCTGGTTCTGCATCTGGCGAAGGGAGAAGATTCGAGATATTACTACCACCACCACCAGGAGGTCCACCCCGACCGCAGGGAGCAGGTGGATAGGGGGGATCCTAGATCCAGGCAGGTGAGGCCTATGATCATGACACTCCGAAGATGATACGAGGTACGATTTGTGTCTAATCCACCTTAGCTGTAGTACTTATAGACACAGGTTTCATTCATTATTTTATTTCCACTACCCTCATTCAGAGCTCGGAGATTCTGATGGAGCCGTTGGCTTAATCATTATGTCTAGAGACTCTTATAGAAGCATATTCGACGATTACACACTGGTTTCGGTAGTCTGAGATTACTTTAGGGGACAAGAACTTTGGAAGGGATATCATAGTAGCAGCGTCAAGGCCTTACGATGTCATATTGGGTATAGATTGGTTATCTACATTCCATGCTCAGTTTGACTGTATTATGTGCAAAGTACGGTGTGTCTGAATGGATGGGACTAGGTTTTCCTTCACCAACAAGAAGGGAGACTTTGCAATATAGGATGGAATTACCCGGAGGAGATTGCAACTGCTCACTCATCAGTTATCTAGCCTTACCCTCGGAGCAGTTTACATAGAGATTCCGAGTTATCCTATAGTGGTGGACCAGTACATGGATGTCTTCCTTGATGATGTTCTGGGTCTAACTCCTTCAAGAGAGGTGTTCATTTATATTTACTTATACCCCGGGATGACACTGATATCTACACCAACATATTGGATGGATCCTGTGGAGCTTCATGAGCTGCAGGAACAGCTAGAGTACTTGTAGGGGAAGAGATTCATTTGGTTTAGCGTTTCACCTTGGCCAACCCTAATTTTGTCTTCCAAGAAGGCGTATGGGAGCTTGAGACTTTGTGTCGACTATCGGTGCCTGAACAAGGTGGTTGTAAAGAAGAAGTACCCACTTAGGAGGATTGATGACCTCTTTGATCAGCTGAAGGGAGCACGGTGGTTCTCAAAGATTGACCTCCGATCCGGCTATCACCAGCTCAGAGTACAAGACGAGGATGTGCAGAAGATGGCTTTCAGATGTCGGTATGGCCATTACGAGTTCTTGGTTATTCCATTTGGTGTAACCAACACTCCAGTAGTGTTCATGGGACTCATGAAAATGATATTTCATCCATTCCTTGATCGCTTTGTAGTAGTCTTAATAGAAAATATTATGATCTACTCGGCTAATGTGGAGGAGCATGCCTATCATTTGCAGGTAGTACTGGACACACTCTGAGAGCACCATCTTTATGGTAAGCTCTCGAAGTGCTAGTTTTGGATCCGAGTGGTTCACTTTCTATGACATGTCATATCGTTGGCTGGAGTTGTAGTGGATCCAGCAAAGATTGAGGCAGTAATTGCTTGGGATCCACCCTAGAGTGTGACAGAGGTAAGGAGTTTATTGGGTTTGGCTAGATACTACCGAAGATTTCTACCAGATTTCTCTAGAGTTTCAACACCACTACCAGCATTGACGAAGAGTGGACAACCCTTCGTGTGGTCGTAGAGATGACAAAAAAGTTTTCAGGAGCTAATCCAGAGGCTGACTAGTGCCCCCCATCTTGAGGATTTCAGAGGAGGGTGTATGGTACGTAGTCTACTACGACACATCAGGGACCGGGCTCGGATATGTCCTGATGTAGGAGCGAGCAGTGATCGCATATATTTCTCAACAATTGAGACATTATGAGAAAAAATACTCTACCCATGACCTAAATTTAATAGCAGTGGTCTTATCCTTGAGTATGTGGCAGAACTATCTGATGGGTGAACATTTTACAGTCTACTCGAATCACAAGAGTCTCAGGTATATCTTTTCTTAGAAGGACCTAAACCTGAGACAAAAACTTTGGATTGAGTTTCTTCAAGACTATGACTTTAAGATAGTCTATAATATTTTGAAGGGGAACATTATAGTAGATTCACTCATCAGGAGGTCTGGTATACAGCTGCTAGGTGAGGCGACGGATCAGCTGACCGCTTTGTAGATATCCTTTGGGGATAAAGATGGAGCAGCCTTTCTTTAGTCTCTTACAGTCACACCCCCACTTATTCAATGATTTAGGGAGGTGCAGCATGGGGAGACTGACTGTGAGACATGACGTGCTCAGATATCCATAGGACAAGCACCTGAGGGATTTTCTGAAGGTGGGGATAACGTCATCCTCTTCAGAGGATGTACCATAATACCAGTGTCACTTTGGGAGGAAGTGTTGAGGGAGTTCCACACATCCCCTCTAGAAGTACATCCAGGAGTGGAGAAGATGTACCAAGATCTCCGACGACAACACTGGTGGCTGGGAATGATGAAACAAGTAGCAGAGTTTGTCTCTCAGTGCCTCACTTGTCTGCAAGTGAAGGTAGAGCATCAGGTACCAGCAGGCTTGGTTCAGCCTTTGGATGTCCCAGAGTGGAAGTGGGATGGGATATCCATGGATTTTGGGACAGGACCTCCACGTACATCCATAGTTCATGACCCAATTTGGGTGATCATTGACCGACTCACCAATTCGGCCCATTTCATACCGATCAGAGAGAAGGGTTCAGTATAGAGCTTGAGACGCCTCTATGTGCAAGAGATTGTGTGGATACATGGAGTACCCTCAATGATTATCTCCGATCGTGATCCATGTTTTACTTCCAGATTGTGGAAGGGGTTGTAGGAGGCTTTCGAGATGAAGCTTTACTTGAGCACCATCTTCCATCCTCAGATGGATGGCTAGATTGAGTGGACCGTTCAGACTCTCAAGGAAATTCGATATGCTTATGTCCTTGAATTTGGTCACAGTTTGGAGGATCACTACCCTTTAGTAGAGTTTTCATAAAACAACAACTATCACTCCACCATTGGGATGACACCTTTTGAGGCGTTGTAAGGGTGACCTTGCAGATCACCTTTGTGCTAGACTGACCCAGGTGTGTCAGCACTCGTGGGAATAGAGATGGTTCGAGCTACCACAGAGAAGGTGCAGATCCTCCAGGAGTGGTTGAAGACTGCACAGAGCAGGAAAAAGTTGTATGCCGATAGGAGAGAGATACCTCTAAATTTCAAGGATGGTGACCACATCTTTCTATGGGTCTCACCTCGACGAGGTTTATAGATATTTGGCCGAGGCAAAAAGCTATCTCCTAGGTTCATCGGACCTTTAGAGGTCCTCAGCAGAGTTGGTGAAGTGGCTTACCGCTTAGCTCTTCCACCTCAGTTGCACTGGGTGCATGACATCTTCCACGTATCATAGCTGAGGAGATACATGCACGACCCTTTTTACATCATCGAACACAGTGAGATGGACGTCGACAATGGGGTGAATTTTACTGAGGTTCTAGAAGATATTGATGATCGGCCGGAGAGGTTCCTTCATGGGTCGTCGATACATCTGGTGCATATTTGTTGGCAGCACGGGAACCTCCAGGAGAGCACATGGGAGCGGGAGTCTAAGATACGTGCTCAGTACCCCCACATGTTTACCTAGTTTGTGATGTGGCTTATGAGGACGTAAATCCCAGAGGTGGGGAGAATGTAAAGACCCGAAATTTCCATATGAAATTATTTTTAATTAAATAAGAATTTTTCGAGTCTGTAAAAATTAACGGCGCATGATTACGAGGCCCGGTGTGCTCGGAATGAATTTATAAACCTTTTTTGGGTATGTTCAGTAAACATGCAAGCGGGTTTTTGTAACTTTTGAACCGATGCATGGAATTGAAATCTGAGGGCACCATTGAACTCGCAGCACCAGTATTCTCTTATGGATACTTTCACCTCGACGGTAGTTGGTCAAGAGTGTAGGATAATTTTTTGGGTTTTTTGTGAATGGATAAAATAAAATAAAAGTTGTGTAACATTTTATTTTATTTTTCTTTAGGATCTCCCATGTGGATGTTGAGAGGTGGGGACCACCTAAACTAAAACGTCTCAACATATTTTATGGTGGTAGGGACCACCTGAGCCTAACCACCCATGTGGGTTATGGTGGTGTGGACCACCCGATACTTAAACCTCTTGAACTCCCCTCTTAAGTGTGAGAAACCTCTTGAGATCCCCGAATTAATTGTGCCAAAACACCCTTTAATAAGAATTTATATAATGCCTAAAAATGTTACATCTATATACTAAAATGGAATTTTTTTATTAAAAGATGATTCCATTAAACAAATATGATGATCCAAAAATTCCTAGTAATATAGTGAATAATTACATAGAAAATATTCCAAAGTTTGAATCGTTCACCTAAACCGTACATCATATTATAGATTAATATATTTATTGAAATATAACTCAGTACCCATAAACTTATAAAGTTCCCTCTAGAAATCAGATGTAAATATAAGATCATAGTTAGATAAAATAGAGAGATGAACTAAATGCAATCTAACTAACTCATTATAATATAGTATAGAAAGTTGATCAAAATATATTGTATCTTTAATAGGTATAAAATGTGTGGATTTAGTCAAATGATAAAAAATAACCAAAATTTCATTGTTACCTCAATATGTACTTGGTAATCCTTCCATGAAATCCTGGGATATATTCTCCTATTTCCTTTTAGAAATTTGTTAAAGCTTAAGAATCCCCTTTATCTATTTTTACTCAGCTTTAATATATTATAAATTGGAACATTTCATGGTAAAATCAGTAATATAATCATTTATTCCATCCCACTAGTAATATTCCTGATTATATATATACATTTTAATGCTGTACAGATGAAAAAAATATAGGGATTTGTGAGATTCACTGAATAATTCATTCTTCATTAGGGGATCACATGGAACACACAACGACTTTATAAAACACATGTCACCTTCTTTTTCAATATTAAATTTTAGAAACTTACACTTCTGAACCCTATCTAATTTTACTTGGAAACCATGATCCTCCTTCAAAGCATGATTAATAGTATCTAAGAAGGATAACTTCACATATACTTGAACCAAAAGAGTGGATGTCCCTACATGCATAATTTATAAGATAATATTTATTTAATCATTAACCAAATGATCATGTTCCAAATTTAGGATAGATAATGATGCATTATATTGTTTGTTCAAGGCATTAACTGCGTTATTTTCTATACATAGACGATAGTTAAAATATTAATCACAATCTTTTATTAGTACAAACCATTGTCTCTACCACATGTTCATATATTCTTGAGTGAATATATAATTAAAATATTAATGGTCAACATTCAATTAAAAATTTGAACCATATAAAATATATCTCTATATATTTAATAAAAAACCACTGTAGAATGTTCATGAACATGCGTAGGGTAATTTTTTTATGGATATTAAATTGGAGTGATACACGTGCATTTTCTCTTGAATCTTGCAGAAATAAACAACCATGTACCTTAATGTAAGAATCTATATAGATAAAAATCTCTGAATTTCTTATCTTAAATTCCTATACTAGATCATTAACCAATCTTGTTTTCAACTCCTGAAAACATTCCCTGTATTCCTTTGACCATATTAATTTATCTCATTTTTTGAGTTAACTTAGATAGTGGGATACATAACCAAGCAATGTTTTCAAAAATATACTTGTAGGAAACCACTAATCTAATAAAAATTTTAATATCACTAACATTAAAAGGTCTTATAAACTCTTACAAAACGTTATTTTTAATTGGATCATCAATTATTCTATCTTTAGAGATAATAATTTGAATTAAAGAAAAAATTTGTAAACTAAATTCACATTGGATAAATTTTTAATATCAATTATTTTCATTGAATGTCTATAGAAAAATACTTAGATTAACTTCATGTTACTCAAAAATTTAAATATAAACTGTAATTACATTAGTGAATATAATAAAAAATTTATCCAAATACTCATATAAAACTCTATTAATCAAATAGACGAATATAACTAGTGGATTAGTCATCTTGTAGGGAATAACAACAAACTTGTAATAGATATAATAAGTATGAAATGCCATATTTAGAATTTCAAACTCCTTCAAATTCATCTAATGATATCTAGGACTATTATGAATCATTCAAAAAAACTACCCTCCCTAAAGCCGATAAAATAATTCATCTATATAAGGAAATAGATACTTACTCTTAAAAATAATGTTATCAAGTGATCTATAATTAATTAATATCCTTATTGAACCATCCTTATTTTTAACTAAAAAATAGGAACACCCCAATTTGAATTTCTAGGATAAATAAAACCTTTTTAAAGTAACTGTTGTAACCAATTTTTCAATTCTAATGACTCTAATGGATATATTCAATAAGTGGGTTTTGAATTTGGAATAACATCAGGCATTAATTCAATAGTAAATTAAACATCACGATTAGAAATAAAACTAGAAAAATAGTAATAAAATATATCTATTTTACTAATTTACTAATAGAAGATAACTAATCTAAAAAACTTCCATTTTTTAAAAAAATTGAGAAATATAACATTAGTTGAAATCTTTAGTTAGTTTCCCAGATTCTTGATATATTAACATAGCTATGAACTCATTATTATATACAAATTCAAACTCAAATTAAAAATTGAATATAACAACCATATCTCTATAATATATCATAGCATGATAAAATGAAATCTAATCCACACTAATAATAACATTAAACTCAACTATAGGGAAGACATCATTTTTTTAGAAAATTAATTCTATAGATAATCTAGAGATGATTATTATCAATAATTATTTCTTTAATTATTACACCAATTTTATTTTCTGAAATTTATTTTCCTATTTCTTGAGTTAATATTTTAATTTTAACCAATAATTCCCTAAAAAACGTAAACCTTGAATCAAACTATAATATGAAATTATTGGAGTATACAAGTAATGTACCTATCACTAAATTATTTGTAAGTCTAATTTTTTTGAGGTAGTTTTGAATAACTTTTCTCCAACATTTTAATTAAAATCTTGATTATTTCCATTATCCATTATATTCATTAAACACACATAACCATAATAGAGAGTCCATCGGATTTAAAACATCACAATTCCTCATTATTATATTTTGTCTAACCATTACCATTATTATTGTCATCAAATTTTTGATTTGAATTCCCAAATATACCTCATAAAAAATCCTTCCATATTTCATAATACACTACCACGAGTTATTCTTACCACACATATCACATGATGAAAATTTAGACCTCTTACGTTCATATTTCCTTGATGGATACATTCCCATTGCTTTCCACTAGGACAAATTCTTATCATTATTTTTGTAATAGTCAAAAAAATCAATATTGACCTTTTAATCACTCTATAAATATTTTTCATAGTTTTTAAATTCACAAGAGTCTATACCTCTTCACAAACTTAGTTTCAATCCAGATGAAAACCTAACAATTTTACTACCATTTTTTGGAATTAAATTTGCAGCATACTAGGAAAATCACATAAAACTAGCTTAATTGGGTAAAAAATATCCCTCCCCTTTTTTAATCAATTCCAAAAACTTCATTTACATCATATTTCAAACAAAATTAGGAAAATAATTCTTATGTAATGGATCCTTAAATACTATGAACTCCATGACATCAATCTCGTCTTTTTTCCTTGTTATTCTTAATCAAAGATCACTACTTATTAACTTAAAATTGAAAACATTGAAAAGAAATAATTTAAATTCGATGCTCATAAGAAAAAAATACTTGAATATCTTTTCTAGAGCATTAATCTATCCTTCAGTTACTACTAGACCAAAGTTTCCACAAAATATCGTAGGTTGATGTTTAATGAAATGATCCACTATTGAAATATCCCTCAATAGAGGGTTAAGTATATATATAGTATGTGTACCTCTGTAATTGATGGTTCCAATAATAGATGATGTACCTTGGTTGGTGTTAAATTTAAATTAATTTTAATTTAGAGTTTCCTAAAACCAAAACAAAGGATATTTCATGTTAAATTTATAATTATTATGTTTATGATTGGGAGAAATTATTACATTATCTCAGGATCCTTTCTTTGATGATGTTGTTGATCTTTCAAAAACCATTTTGGATTACCTTAGTTGTGTTTTAAGAATCCAAGTGTATAATCCATATACTTGTGATAAACAGATGTTGCTTTGGTCTCCAAGAAATTACAATTGATTTCCTGGTGCTAGCGAGGATAATTAGTCATCTTGAATCTTGCATCTTGATTTATTTGATATTCTTTGAGTTTGAAGGAGTTTTTTTTTCATTCTTGGGAGGAATAGAGGATAAGTAAAATAAAGCAAGAAGTATGTTTTTCATAATGATTCTCTATTCCCAATTTTCTACAAACCCTACACAATATACATAACTATCAATTAATAGAGGTATATTTTAAGTCAAAATTTTATTTAATTTCATTCCAAAACTTAAATAATACAATAATAGTTATTAAAAACCATGTCTAAATAAAAATAATAACTATATAATTTTATGGAATACATAATAACTTGTGAAATAACAGATATTATTTAAATGGATTATAAATTCATATTTTTTCACCGAATAAGGTCTTGGTTTATTCAAACTCCTCAAAAATTTTTGAATACTCAAATAAACATTTTATTCATAAATAAATATTTTATCCATAAACTAGTAATAAAATATTTATAAAATATTCAATAAAATAAATAATTTTTTTTCAAAATAGAGTAAATGAATATATATTTAATTTATACAATCATTAATTGTATAAATTTATTTTTATTCTTGAGAATAATATTTATTTCATTTATTAAATTAAAATAGAATTTAATCATGATAAATGAAAATACTTAGTGTGAGAACCTCTAGGATTATTTCTCACTAACACCAGGTGGGATCAACTAAAGTCTAAGATTAATATCGAGCAATGTTTCAAGACACCCAAAAGAAAGAAATTAAAGTCAAAATAATGACAACAACATATGATCACTCATAGTGTAATATAATCAATTTGTCTCAATATCTCATCAAGCATGCAACAAATCTATTTCCTAAACCTATATACTTGATACATATTTATTGTACTATATGAAATAAAAATTGTTACACCATGTACATATAATTTAATGTGAAAATTATATTTTAATGAAGGGGTCAAAATATCATATTTCCTAAAGATGGATGGGACAGACCCTTATAAAATTTTTAATTTGAAACATGTCATCTTTGACACACCCAATATATTCAACTTGTATGTGAAAAATTATCCTCATGGTTTGTGAATGAGTCATAAAATTAATTAATAATAATAATATTAAAGTATAAGGACCATTATACATTCTTGTAGATAGGAATATCTGATGAAACCAAAATATGTAGAATTCCTACTGGTAGACCTGTTCTCGCAATCTCTCTTCTTAGAGATTACGAAATGTGAACCTCATTAGAAGAATCATCATTAACTTATGAGTTAGAACAAATTATCTACATTGTATACTCCCTATCATAGTATACTTCCCAATCATATAATAATCTTTAAGAATACCGTCATAACATTTTAATGTTCTCATCATAGTAGGTAACTTCTATGACCTTATCAGTGAATTAAATACACTAGGTAATTATCACATCAAACTTATGTAGAAGAACAATAAATATATAATGTTATTATTATATTAGTATTCAATAATTTTAATATTAAGTTAATCTAATGTACAAAGTAGTTGGTTCTAGGGAACCAACTCCAAAAAACTCCCACTTGAACTAGAGACAACTATTAATGACTAGTTAGTCCTCACGTGATTTTTTTCATCTGAGTATGGATATAATGACTAGGCCTAAAATATTTCCATGATTTGGGTCAGTAAGGTCAAGTATCTGTGTGTTGAATCTATTTATTATAACATTATTAACTTGGGAAAGTCCCTCAAGTAGTTATATGAACATATATCTACCTCTTATTACCATGTTATAATATTTAAATCCTAACTAAATATATAGTAAAATATTATCACAAAATGATTATTCTTTTTCTTTTAGTATAACCTATAATTAGAATATGATGTTTCTAAAACTACTTATTAAGCTTCATTAGAAACAAAAATGTACTAAAATATTATAGACATCGAAACCAATGGATGTAATAATTTTTTCTTTCATATTACATTAGCCTTTTCTATGATACTAGACCTAATTTAACCATGTGTAGAAAGGTGTTCAATTCCCTTGATTACTAGTGTTCTCACTTATCTAGACACAAAAACATCTTCAATTTTTACATTTACAAGTACTTTTGGATAGTTATTACTGAAAGTCTATGACATTATATGGGATCTCTTTTATATTCAAATATTATTCTTTATGCATCATGAATATAAAACATTAGGACATACCCTGACCCATAAGATGAATTCCGAGTACTTAAACATGTAAAATTACTTTAATATCTATTATATCTCCATATTACCTTGTATGTAATACTAGAAGGATTATATAACTAAATTTAAAATACTTGTGGATCTATCTTGTAGATCTTGTTCCCAAAAACATGGTTACTTCATTAAGTTATACTTTTGGAAATTTCATTTCTTAGTCTTAAAAAATTGGGAAGACACAAAAATTTATTTCACATGTTATCAGCATATTTTTCTTGAAAACTTAGATCAATATCAATAAACAATTAGAGATACATTTCACTCATTCATTTTCAAATGATTATTCTATGATCACCAAATATCATTTTTTCATAAATTAATTATTATAATTTGAATATCTTATTGTAATTTATTGATGTCACTGACCCTTTTAGTTATGCCTTGTAGCCATATACCATAGGGTATCCTTTGGTCATTCCATATATACATCTACCATGAGTATTCCACTAAATGTTATTTCCTTGAAAATCGATATCCCAATATAATGATCATAAAAATATGATTTGATAAAGTAAAATTCAAAAGTATTTTAGTCATGATGATTGGGGTATTGGCATTTTTAATGGGTTTAACTTTTAAAAATCAATCATGAATTATTGGTACCATCTTGAACCATCCATATCTATTTTATCTTGAATATTCACTGGTAGTATTAAGTCTTAGATACATTTAAAATAGTGAGTCCCTAAATCATGATAAATATATTCCATTTCTTGATTATATACATACTATTCAATCTTATAATATTATTATTTACTAATTCATTATAGGAATCATTATTATAAAATAATAATACATGTATCACCCTCTGTGATGAAAATAAATAGCCTCTAGTTATATATATATACATATATACATTCCTATTTAGTATGTGTCTCTATAAATACTCCTCCCAATGAGCACAGTGGAGTCCAGTTTAACATTGTTAACCCATACACATTCAGTTCCTTAACCCACTGAAGTTAAGTGTTTTCCCACTATCTTAAAAATGTAATATTACTTCATGTAAATATATTCAATCTTTACTAAAGGAAAATATCCTTAGTGACTATAGGATCATTAACTCAGATGTAAATTATTGTTTTAAAGTTTGTTTGTAGCTAAAGGCTGATTTTAATAGATAATTCCCAAAAACACTTGTATTATTGTCTTAATAGAATCTTATCATGTCAAAATTGATTAGATATACATCAGAAAATATGGATGGAATATGGTTAGTTTTTGAACTTCTATTTTAAAAACATGACATGGGAGTAATGATGTAATATTATATATATATATATATAAGGTGCTTTGGGTATAATTACATTAAACAAAAACACTACACACATAGGCTGGAAAGGCCGGCCATAGATCCCCCAAGAGATTGACCCCCCCCCCATTAAGTCTTATTTAATTAGTATATGGACCAAAGGACAAGTGGTCATGAAGTACATTACATATCCCAAAGAACTAGAAACTAGCCTGAATGCCCAGTGTAGTGTCATGCCTACATCATACTTCCTGCATCATTCTTCATTCCATAATCACCACCTACTTGTGGAAATTTTCTCCCACCCAGATTTTAACCAAGTTATGATATAGGATAATGGGGAGCCTTTACCACTTGGGTAAGCCCCCAAATTCCAAAAAGAGAAAAAGGTTTGAAAGGGTACCACTCAAATCTAAATAGGGTGCCTCACGAGGCCTAGAACGCACCAAACATTCCCCATCTAGGCAAATGGATTTGAATCGCCCTGCACATAAGACTCATAATTGATATTTCTTGAACTAAAATCCTGAAATTTATGTATATAAAGAAATTTGAGCTATGTATAACCTTAAATATACATGTATAATCAATGAATACTTGGAAAAGATGATTTTTGACAATCCATATTGGTGATTCCTCAATTTTACTAAGTGCGATCATTTACTTCATTGATTGTTTTTAAAATTAAATAAAGAGATCTCATAAATTATATAAAGTTAAATTTATATTTTTAATAGTTTACATGGAAATTTTAACTATCTATAAAAGTTTTATGACATACCTTTATTTATAAATGTATCTTTATCTGAAACACGATAATTTTTTTGTTTTTTATCCTATATCTTAGCTCAATTGAGACTAAAACACATTTATGGGTATAAATTGGTCAAATAATTTGAGTTTTACTTGAAAAATAATTATCTTTCCATAATTAGTTAAGAGTGTTATTTTTCTATATTCATCATTCATTATTATGTATATCTGTTATTCAAGATTTACTGATCTGTTCATTTAGTATTTAAGTACCATAATAACATTATCCTGAAAATGAAATAATGCCACTTTATATCAGGATGGACACTAAGATAAATATTTTGATTATACTTATTAAAAACGTGAATCAATCCAATATGGAAATGAGAAATAGTGACCCCCTTAGCTAACATAGGAATCACCTTTTACCACATCCTTTTTTAGTTCACTCTATATTCTTTCTATTCTTTTCCATTTCTGGTATTTAAATTAATTTATGTTGTAAGCATATTGTATTTAATACACATGTGGATAATAAAAAATTATTAAATATACCTGAAGTGGATGAAATTACTTACATATTCAATTCATTGAAATTTATTTTCTAGTCTCTATTCTTTCAATATAAGAATAAAAGATCCTCTGGTCCACTCTTGTTCCTTGGAATCTTTTGTCTCTTTGAAGGAAACTCTAAAGGATATTTTGAATTTAGATTATCCATGGGTTATTTAGACTTTCTATCAAAATTTTCACTATAAGGGGTGTATAAATAGTATTAAAACAATTTTTATTCTCTTGGTAAAGTATTAAAAATTGTTTACTGAGTAATTTATACATTTATTTTATCCATACATGGACAAATAAATATAAACTTAATGTTAAGGATAATAAGATAATATTAATGGATAATTTATAATCCAATTGAAAAACAAATTTTTCTAACTGATCAATATAACTTAGTTTTTTGGAAGCATGATCCAGAACTTTATTTCCTTCTTCACATTACATTTAAATAGTGTATTGTCAATTTTATTTATTTATATCCTTTATTTTTCTTTATTAAGAGAATGTAGATGTGATATTTTAGTGTATGAATCATTGTATTTATGTCGTGTCATCATATCTCTGAAAATATTTGATTATATAATAAAATGGGAATAGGAATAATACTTAACATATCTATGGTAGGAATCCTTTCGACCTTTTATTAGCTATTGGGGTGGAAGAATATTAATAATGGATTCCAACTCATAATAAAAAGTTTATGAGAATTATGAATCACATAATTTATTGCACCATATTTAGAAATTTTTATTTGTAAGGATATACCATGATTTATAGAATGATTTCATTATTTTCATTGGGTTTCTTTCCATTTTATACAATAATTAAAATAGACAATTAATACTTTACATGATTATGAATTATATGGGAAATAATAATAATTAATTTTATTAATTCTATGACTATTTTTATCAAGTATCAAAATCCATCACTATTGAACTTTTAATGTCTAGTTTGACTGAAATTATAGCGGAAAAGATCAATATTATATTCAAATAATCCATATAGAGACCAAGAAAATTACTATAAATTATTTAGGTTAGAGGTATTTCCAACATTGGGGTTAGAACACCTTGATCCATTGAGTTTACTCCATAATCCAAAAAACATAACTCAAATTTTCTAAACCCTTGACTCCAAATATTTATTTGAGAGACATATTCCATTAACCCAATAAACATTTGATTAAGTTGACCCATAATATTAGTTAATATTTCATAAGGATTAAATGATCCTTCGATGAAGGTCAAACCAACACTTGAGCTATGGGATCATCTTAATTCATATTATGGAAGGATTAATAACTTAAAATTAAATTGAGGGTTTTTTATTTATTATTAATAACTTTTATCTTGTTTAATCCTTTATATAAATTTTTAATATCAAGTGGATTTTACTTAATTAATTAAAAAATTTGGATAAAACATTTTCTCATAATTTATTTATTTAAATTCCATCATAGTACAATTATTCACTCATTTATGTGATATCAGTATTTCTTACACAAAATAAATAATTCATAATAAATAAATAAATAAATAACTAATGAATCCATCATGAGATTATCCATGAGTTATTTATTAATGGATAAAAAATTCAACTTTTTAACTAGGGTAAAATTCTTTAGGTTTGTCTTGGCATGGGTTAAAACATTCCCCTTATAAAACTTTGTATCTCATAAGATGGAATCATTATGGTGCCTTCTCAAACATCCTCTACATTCCTTGGGATGCTCCATTAATTACAAGTATTTATAAAACACATCCTGGTGAGAGGAATCAAAGGATTGGTTAATGGAGATTATATAAATAACCATGGACATGTTTGTCCTACAACATAATAGAGGGAGGTATGAAACATAAGTTATCAAATTTAATTTAATATTAAATAATTAAAAACATATATAATAAATTAAATTAAATAATACCAACACATTCATGGATTTTGTTCAAGATTATTAATGACCACACACATGAAATGAATACACAAAACTAAAAAATATTAAAATTAATTTCTTATTCGTTCTTTATTATTAAGATAAATGAGGATGTAATAATTAATTAATTAATTATATTTCATCTTAATGAAAATATGAATTAATTTAGAGATATTCATCATTAATGGAATGTTAGGAGAATTAACAACAATACCGATAATCATAAATTTATTAGAATAAATTATTTAACCATTTATATTTATTTAAAATAGTTATTTAATTCTTAAATGAAATAAGTTCCAATCAAAAAAAAAATTCTACAATTTTCAATTTAATGTAATTTCATTCTTACAATAATTGGGAGACTACATGACATGCACTTTCCATTTACATGAAATGTACATTTGTTACCTTGTACCCATGATACACACATGGGGCTTTGGTTGTGTACCTTAATAGGACTACACTGCATATACAAGATAGATACTTTCCATGTGTCACTCTTGTAATGTGTCTGTGCAACCCACTGAAAAAGATGGCATGTTCGTTGGTCATGACTAAATGACCTGTACAGACTAACTACATGCCCTGTATCCCTCATGTTGTGTGTTCGCATAACTCATGAAGTGGATTAACAAGTATTTTGAATGTGTTAAATGATGAACTACATGATATGTACACCACATAAAATTTATGTATATCATTAATTATACAGGATATTAGTATCACATGGTCTGATCATGCATAATGACCACACATATTGTGTGACTTTTGATGCTACCCAGTGTATACTACACATCATTTACACCAGCAACACACTGTGTAATTAAACATTCCATGTGCCAGTTTGGACAAATATTAAAATGGTGTGGAAGAAATTTATCATGTTTAATTACTAGTTAGTGCATAATGTATCCCCTAACATAGCTAGGTATAGTTTATTTGGGTATACAATGTGTTCTCTGGCTATATGTCATGTAATCCCATGATATCTATCCAGATTCCTAGAAAATTATCGATTGAATCTCCAACTATTCTTCATCTATTCTTGAACTTAAGGATTTTTAAATCTTGAACAATGAAATTAAAATATAGAAAACATGTTAATTCAATTTTTATTAAAAATTAATAAAATTAAATGAAAAATTCAACCAATATTATGTATTCTGATAAAAAATTAAACAAATAATTATAAATTTAAATTTAAAATATTACTAGAATAACAGAAGGGTCTTGGGGGGAATTAAATTAACATTTCTTTTAATTTAGAGTTTCTGAAAACCCCAATAGAAGATATTACACATTTAATTTATAATTAATTTATTTATGATTGGAAGATATGATTACATCATCTTAGGATCCTTTCATCATTGATGTTTTTGATATCTTAAAAACAATTTCAAATTACCTTCGTTAATCTTTAAGGGACCAAGTTTATAATCCCTCTAGAGATGATCCATACAAGCTCATTTAATTTTTGAGCAATGCCAATTTATATCTAGGTTCTAAAATAGTGAATTAATCATCTTACATTGTTTTTATAGATCAATACAATATCTATAGAGATTATCCACACAATCTCATTTAATTTTTGAACAATGCCAATTTATATCTAGGTTCTAAAATAGTGAATTAATCATCTTACATTGTTTTTATAGATCAATACAATATCCATTAGTCTAGAAGGAGTTCTTATTATTCTCGAGAGAAAGATAGGAGAAGTACGAGAGAGAGAGAGACATGGAGAGAGGTCTGTTGTGTGCAATGATTCTCTATTCTCCATTCTCAACCAACCCTACACAATAAACATATCAATATATTTTTATATCTAGGGTTAAAATAAAAATAGTATTTAATTTTATGTTGACCCTTAAATAATATAATATTATTTACTTAACCTCATTCCAAAATAATAATCATAATAATATTTTATAGAACACATGCTAACTTGTGAAATAAAAATATTATTTAAATGGATGGTAAATTAATATTTTTCACAAAACATGGTCTTTCTCATTTCAAACTCTTAGGAATTTATTGAATACCCGAATAAAAAATTTATTCGTAAGTAAATATTTTATCCACAAAAAAAATGTAAAATTATTTATTAAATATAAAATAAGATAAATAAATAAAGTTTATTCACATTCCTTTGAATAAATATTTATTTAATTTATGCAATCAATAAAACATGAATAAAATTATTCCTAAGTCTTGAGAATAATATTTATTCCATTAATTAAATTCAAATAGAAAATAATCTAGATCAATGCACACTCTTAGTGTGTGACCCTCGAGAATTATTTCTTATTGGAATTAGGTGGGATCACCTAAAGTCTAAGATTACAATATATTAATGGGTCATGGAAACTAAGATAAAGAAATTAATGTCATAATGATAACCACATATATACACTCACTTTGTAATATAAACCCTTTGTCTCAATATTTCAACCAGGGTTCACATATGTGCCATCAACCTATATGTTTGGTACACATTTCTTTGACTATATCATATAAACATCGTTACAACTTAGACATGGAATTTAACGAGACAATAATATTTCAATAAAATAGAAAACATATCAAATTTTATAAATATAGTGGGAAATAATTCCTCATATTATTAATTAACAACATTTCATTCCTGATGTAACCAAAAAATCTAAAATTTTCATGAACTATTATCATCATCGGTTACATAATACATCTTATTACATGAGTCATAACATTAATTAATAACAATCCAAAAGTATAAGAACCATTATACATCCTCATATATAGGAATATATGATGAAAACAAAACGTATGGAATTCTTATAGGTGGGCCTTTTCTAATAATCTCCCAAGATGGAGATTACCAAGTGAGAACTTCATGAGAAGATTACTATACTTCTTATGAATACTTAAACCAAATTATCTATATACTATGATACTTATCAAAGTGTATTGTATAACAATATTACAAATTTTCACAATATCATCTTGAAATTTAAATTTCCTCATCATTATGAGGCACTATTATGATATTATCAATGTGAAAAGTACATTTGGATATTATCACATCGATGTTAGGAAGAAGAACAATCAATATATTAAATCATATTTATATTAATATTAACTCCATTGAATATTAAAGTAATCTAAAGTATAATGTAGTTGGTTTTAGGGCACCAAATCCAATAAAAATATCTAGTATGAACTGAGTTAAAATATAAAAAAATGGTTTCCATCAAATTCCATGAAATCCAATTTTCTGATTTATAAGTTCGTTGTCCTCTTTATTTATTTCCACTTAATTCATAATTTTTTTCTTTATGGAAATCTATTTTGAAAATGAAAAATATTAGATGAAGCAATATGGAAACCCACAAAGTTATCTCATGATAATATAATCCATCGATTAACATCCCATAATTGTATTTTATTATTAACATCTTATCCTCTAAAGTTATCTAAACCTTTTTGTTGATAAATCTATATTTCCTCATAAATTACACAACCCATAATTACATGGTTGATAATAATGTTTTCACTTTCCTATATTTTGAGGATAATTTTTAGTTAGAGTTTTAGAGAATTTGGAATAAATATTACATATTAAAACCCTATAATTTATAACAGAAACTTCCACTAAATACACATTTTATCCTCAAAAAAAAGATTATTATGTTTAGTCTCTCATTTAATTCAAAAAAATTTCCTTATTTAAATATGAATTATCATAGGTAAAGTTAGACCTTGATATAAATCCTACTCCTCCTTAAGCCCTGTGAAAAACATTTAAAAGCATTGGATTCTCATAAAAATACCAGTAAGTGGAATAAAATGTATGAAACCCATTAGTACATTTTTAAAATCACTAAATCCCATAAGAAATTTTCCCTTTTTACATAATAAATATTGATCACAGATATTTGTTTTATTACTCAATAAATAGGATTTATATTACAATTATTTCAATAAAAAATATTATAATCAATATAAATTGAAAAATCATAATCTTGAGGGTTTATTATAAAACATGGGTACTCATGAAATTTTTTTCTTAAAAAAAATAATTTTCACCCTTAAAAGGGGCATAAAAATACTTTTAAAAATAAGATTATATACTTTCAATATTTGTTTTATACTAGTGTGTTTTGATGGTGAAATTAAGTTTAGGATTACTTTTAAATCCACCTAAATTTTTGTTTTTACAATAAACAAATTTATTTGATAAACATTATTACTTAGGTCAATATTATTGTTTATATAATTTTTTAAACATGATAACACACTTTTCCTAATAATTTTTTTAAGAAGTTATGTACACATATATTAAAAATTAACATTTAAAACCATTTAATATTTTATTTTGTAAAATAATTTACATATTTTAAATGAAAATTTTCAAAATAGTTAAAAAGTACACTAATGTTTTTTGTAATGAATATTAAATTTAATTTTAAAAACTAGTTCCAAAGGTAAAATTAAACTTTGTTAAAATTTAAAAATTCAAAATAAAAATATTGAAAACACACTAGGTTGTCAACCAAATGAGTGTATGAGTGGAATCTTGACCTACAAATGATTCCCCTATAGTTTTTCAATTTTTGATTTATTTAAATTTTAATTGAAACATAAAATTATATAAAATGTAATGGATACATCCAAAACTACCCTTCACTTCACTTATAAAAAAGGTAACAATTCCACTACTTCTTGAGTCACCTCTCCTTGGAATTTATCCTTGAACATCTATAACTTTTATTCTCATATAAACCACTCCATTTTTCATATGATTCATTTCACCTTTAGTTTTAAAAATTAATTCATTTTAATTTATTTTTCAAAGAGAAAAATCAAGCCTCCAATAAGGTTAGAGGACGATTGAGTAAGCATGAATACATGGTAAGTGGTTCTTTTCCTCGTTTACAAATCTATGACACATGTTTGATATTGGGAACCAAAATTTCTCTAATATAGTGTATTAAACACCACATTTTCTTCAATTATAATTCATAACTCTCATTTCATGATACCTAAATTTCAAATTTCATGGTAATCCCCTTATTTATACAATACCATTATAGTAACTATTTTCTAGGTAAATCATTTCACATTCATTGTATTATGATTTCTATTCTAGAAATTATTTAATAAAAGTTGGAACCTTATTCCCTTCCAATTAATTATGTGGTAATTTATCTTTTTTTATTGGTATTTACATATATACCACATAAACCCTTTCTAAATGTAACTTTATTTAGAAATTATGACATCCTGAGAGGATCTATTAAACAAAAATTTCCTTTCAATGTGTTAAAAAATTATTCCTTGAGATTTATTATTACATGATTGAAAAATCATTATATTTACAATTTCATAAGACATTTTCCCTTTTTTCTATGGAGAAATTGATTTTATTGACTAAAATATGATTTATCAATGAATTTCTTTCTCATAAAATTGTGACAGTTTGAGTAAAATAATATAATATCCTTTATAAATGATTTTCCATTCATTATTCCCAAAAAAGTTCTTTCCACTCTAATATTGAAAACAAAATATGTGTCTAGTCATGAGAAATCTACATTTCCCTTTTACTATTTTTAATTAATATTTTATTACATCTTTAATGGTGTGGGTTTTCAAAAAGAAAATTTTATGATATTTGAAAGGTTTTACATCCTTTCAAAATAAATTTTTTTATCTTCAACTCTGATTTTTTTGATAAACATTATATATTTTAAAATATATCTTATTTTAAACTCTTTATAATAATATTTTCAAAAGTATCCTCTTTCTATTTGAAAAAATGTTTTTGATTGTAATTTTTACTTTAATTTTTTAAAAGGTTTTGTGAGCACTTTAATATTTTCACTTATATTTCCCATATAGGATTTTTTTTTCAGGAAGTGATATTTTGATCAACCTATATTTGTTATTACAATATGATTCCTCTTATAAAATGATATTTTTGGTATCTTATGATTTGTTAAGTTCATGTTACAAGATTTTTTTATTGGATTAGGAAAACCAATATATTTTTTTGATGGGTTCTTTTTGATATGATGATAGTATGTTTTCACATTTAAAATATATACATATTTTTGATTGTTGGAGTCCTATATAGACCTCAAATTATTTGGTTAAGGTTTTATATAATACAAGATGATTTAATGTTCAGTGAATGAGGATATGGAAGCATTGTTCATAATTGTTTTTCGTGAATGAGATGCATGAATATTTGTTCACATGTTTGGTTTGTGAATGATACATGAGAAGAATTATTAAAATTTTTGTTGTGTGAATGAGATACATGAAGATTTTTTTACAATTTTTGTTTGTGAATGAGATACAAAAATATTTATTTATAGGTTTCTCTAGTGAATTTGTTGAATAAATATTTTTTCACTTATTGTTATGTGAATGTAAAACATGCAAATTTTTTTATAATATTTTATATACTTATGTCTATGACATAATTTTTTATTGTACTGAAATCCAATGAAATTTTATATTTATATTTCCTATTAGTATTATCTTTGACTTATGTTTATTGTTTCATGATTCCACACACATTTTCCATGGTATATGTTTGTTTGATTAAAATTACATGTTTTACTAACGTGACTTATGTATAACTCTTATTTCACCATGATAATTAAATATGATAGTTATCCCCTCCTCATGTGTTATCATATGAGTAATATCTCACCCTTGAAGAGTTATTGATTAATCTTTCATTACTGAGATTTCAAGATCACCCATTTCTTATATTTTCTTTCCCTAGTATGTAAATATGAGTATAACCTTGGAGATGTCTAGATGTTTACCCAGTATAGTTTGAAAGTAGATAAATTTACCCAAGTATTGTAACATAAGTTGATTATGTAGATGATCCTTATTGGAAACAAACATTCATTTACTAGGATTGTGATATTTTTTGTTAGTTTTAATTCTTATACTATGGAAATATTTCAAAATAATGATTTGTTCATCTCATTTTGTATCAAAGATAGTGTCTATATAAAGTGTTTTCAACCCTAGATATGGGAGTGCGGTTCTGGGGTCCCTCAATTGGTATAAGGGAAGGGTAAATTATTTTTGGATAATAGTTTATTCATTTTTAGATATTAATTTAGTTACTGTCGGTATTAGGGCATGAGAACCTCAGTGAATACCCAATTGATGAGCCAAAGTATAGGATGATGTCCTGAAATATTGGTAAATTAGAGATTATGTGTTTTTCCTAGAAATTTAATCATAATCATTATACCAAAAGTGGATAAAGATTATATAAATTTTGTACCTAAGGGTAATAACCCTAAAAAGAGTGTTTTGGGTATTAACTCAATCGCCACTTGGTTTATTAAAAAGAGGCCAAACAACACACCTATTTTGAAACTCCTAGTGGATTTTATTTAGTCAATGACATTATTTTTAAAAAACCATTATGAAGGATTTGATTATCATGAAAATGAATTTAGTTAGAGGACCTCATAGAAAATGACCATGAAAAAAAATTATTGGATAAAGAGAATAATAGATTGAACCCAATGTATCATATTTTTAAAAAAAATGTGTCATGGGGGAAGAAATATTCAAATTTATATTTTCATATTCATAGTTTGGATATTACCATAACATTTTTTGTTTTAGAATTTAGTTGAAACATGATCAAAGAAACAAATCTGAGAAAGGTATGTATTTAGAAACATAACAACCTCTTCCCTCTAAAGGTACCCTTCATGGTGTAACAATGAGATGATGGAGATAATGATGCCCAAATCTCACCTCCAATAATCTATGGGTTGGTAATAAACTCGAAGGTTATATCATACACATGGATGGGAGGCATTACCATCTATGATATGAGAAATGAGATATAAGATAGAAAGAGCCAAAAAATCATTCACATGAGAAAAGTAAAAAAAATCACAAGGACATGCATGTAATTTCATATATTTGAACAACTATAAGAAACCAAAAATTACCAAAATATATCCTCAGTAGTGACCAAAAAGACCAAACTGTTTCGTAAAAACCCCCATGAGATAATAATATCAATTTCGATCACCAAAAATCTCATGTGGACCTAAAAAATAGTTTATAAATATGTAGAGTGAGAATAACATGTATTCTTAGTAGGATCCACATGAGTCCCTATCAGTCAAAAGATAAGGAAAGAATACTAAATCCTAGTGAGAAAATAGTGAAACTAACTCATCACCTAATTAGGTATACCATATTCTCAGGCTCACCATGGTTATCTCTAAAAAATTATCACATATAATAGATCTTATAATATAATATCAAATAAGGGTACCCCACTACCACTTCCCCACTAGTTTTCTGCTCTTCCCTAATGTCACTCATCTTGAGCCATTTCTCTATGAAGTAATCCATCCTAAAGAAACTTAGGCTAAAGGAACACTGCATGCATTCCATACATCACATCATCCCATCACATACCATGAAGCATGTTAGTCGTATAATCTCACCATCCCTTGCCACATTTTCATATAGTGACAGAGTATTTTATAGGACTCACCATATCTTGTATGTCAATTATTATACCAGGAACCATCACATAAAATGTACAATAAACCTATAATAATGTATATGATACTATATCTGAAGATACATGTTTGTAAAATAACCACAAGATGATACATCCCTCTACACACATATATGGGAAAGATACCCACCATGCATAGTAGCACATAATTATTCCTGGATAAGAGAGTAGGGAAAGATGGTGTAGTCAGCTATCCATTCCTCACCAACAATAATATTGGGGAAAAAATATCCCAATATCCACTAGGTTCCAGTCTCCCAACCAATACGGGACATGATAGAATATTAAAGCACTAAAATAAAATCTATAATACATCTCATAACTACACCACATGAGTCAGCCTAATCTTAGGATTAACTATATATATCATCACTCCAACACCTTGATATAACTGATAAGGACTATATATCCTATTAGTATGAAAGAATTGAATAATTATTCATTAATTTAATTCCATTAAACATTAAAAATTACGTTGATTATTTCAATTAATCATTAATATTGATTTATCATTACATTATCACCATAAAAAAATTTCTATGACCTCTAGACGTAAAAAACATATCCCATGGTTTCTCAATATTATAAGAATTTATAACATACCTTTAAGACTTAACCCATTGATTTAAAAGATGAATTTTTTATTAACATTCCAAAATTCTAGGTAATCTAAGAATATTCCTAATCTACCATAAAACAATATATATAACCATGCACAACTAGCTGCCTCAAGAAGTTGGGAAAGGAATACAAGTAGACAAGAAACTTGCCCATCCCAACTTTAAAGAAAAACATTATCAATAAAGTATCCAAGATTCTATAACAACAAAAAGAAACCCCAAAATTAACCAATTCCACTAGTCCCAGTGCCATCCTTGACACCAGCATACCGATCACCAAGAATATCTCTCTGTATCTTGCCATCTTAGGTATCAAATATTTCAATAAACCTGGGATTACCTTCCCATGACTCGTCAACCATTAAACACACTGGGCTCACATCAGGTCTTATATAAAGGCTCATAGCCAATGAAAACACACAAGGAATAAATAAAAAAGAAAATATATCCGGGCATCTAGGCCCTAAAAACAAGGAAACCATCCTTTATAAGAAAAGATGGGCCACTCTGTGAAAATCATTTATTTTTATCAAATATCATTTTCTTTATAATCTTGTATTAACACTTTTTTTCACATGAAAAAATAACAAGTAAACTAAGGCATTATCTATTAAAAGAAATAAATTGTTTAAACATGCTTTTACTTGTAAAATATGGTTTAATCATAATTTATGGAAGGAAATTCAATTAAAACATGCACCTTTATTACTTCATCAACAGAAATACCAAATTCACATTCTTTATCTAAATCCATTAAAATAAGAATGAATTTTTTTAATTAAACATGACTCAAGTGTCATTTTATCTCAATAGGTAAACTGTTATCATATTGTAATAACTTGTGATTGCGACAACAATAAAAAAAGTACATTCTTTAATCTGATTTAGTATTTATTATGGTTAATACCACCATAACCCAAAGTGATAAAGCCTGATAAAATTATTATTTGAAATAAAATAATAAGATAATAAATAAATCCCCTAAGTCAAGGATTTAATTTTTTCTCAAATGATAATGGAATAATAATGTGGATATCTGATATCCTCTCCTGTAAGGTATCTATAGCATTCCAGGGATGCAACACAACAACCGCACTAATAAACTTAAATATAACTTATAATAACGAATGAGATAAACCTTCATAATATAGAAATATAATATATTAGGAAATAATAAATATTTTTATGAAAGACAAGATAAAGTGGTAAAAACTTACCTTGGATCACCATAGATCAAACATGGTAAGTTGGGGATCAGTCCATTTTTGAATTCATTTTAAATAACTTGAGATATCTCCTTTAGTATTAATGTTTTAGAGAGAATTTGGTGTTATTTTAGAAAAATGATGGTGTGATTCGATTATAAGAAACATTTCATGACATAGATTAATAAAATGAATGTGTAATTCATATCATGAATAGTTTTAGTTTTAAGAATCTCCAAAATATTTATCACCTTGATCCAATAAATCTGGATGAATTCACATCAAGAATGTTATGCTCGTATTTTGAGTTATTGTAGAAAAATTTATCAAATTCTAACCACCATCATTTCACAATTTAAACTCATGATTAAAATCCTGAAGCACACCCTTTAGACCACCCTTCTCAGAATATTAATTTCTTATTCATTCCATATATTGTTCTCTAACATCATAAAATATAGTTTACATCATTAAATTCTCACGAAACTAGATTGAATCTCACAAAAATACATTGAAACTTATCTAGGCATTCTCTAAGATCTATAGACATCAGAAATACAAAATGAGAAGGTCTATATGGATCCATTCCCTTATATCTTTGATCTCTTAAAAAATTATCTCTATCAATAATTTAAAACCAAACGCAGATAGAGGGAACGAAAAAGGGGTCATCTAAAAAACCACCCCATGAGACGCCTCTCATAAAACTCTCTATCATAAGAGCACAACTACCTCACTGATAAAGAAAATGTTTTTTTAAAAATGTTGTCATTGAAGCATCATTATTATTATTAAATAAAAGGCCAATTTTGACTGGGTAAAGGGAGACCCATTACATATCCCAAAGACCCAAGGCAAAGTGTCCTGAAATACATGGCTTTGAAAGCCCAATTTTTTCTCAAAGTGCCCTTTGGTGAAGAGTACTGCTATAATACCTAGGCTATCACAGTACATCCCCTGCTACAGTTCCTGCTACAGTGCCTCCACCGCTACAGTGTCACCACTTCTATATTCAGTGCTACTATAGTACAACTATAATGTTTCTATAGTACCCATAGAAATTCATCCCTACCCGGATTCCATCCTAGGTATTTGGATGCCAAGTAAGAGCCTGTACTACTTGGGTACATGCTCGTAGGCATATGAATAAGGTGAAAAACAACAAAACACAAAAAACAATATCCCAAAAACTATCCCAATGGAGAAACCTCACAAATAAAATCAAGGCCACAAACACGGTATCAAAGAAGTCGAAACCATAAAAAATTGATAAAGGTCAAAAGAAACAAACAATAATACAAAATAATGGCTAATCATCAAACATCTTGGGACACCGAGCACATATCTTTAACTCACATTCCCAGTTACTCTCCTCCATACTGATATGTTTTCACAATTCATGAAACAAAGGAATAACATGCGTGCACAACACCTTCTCTTTGTGGTCCTGGATCTCTAAAGGTTGCTCCTTTAAGGAAGTATCATCACCGACAATGATATTGTATCAATATATGATGTGGGATTTTTTGTTAAGATAATAATGATTCTGTTAAACATGGAATACATCATGCATTTTGATCATCTATGGGGGATTTTGTATCCGATATTCCATATATCTAACACAAGACGACACCAAAAAAGTACAAATAGACTGGGGATAAATCTTAATCCAACCACTAAACCTTCAGTACCCAAGATGAGCAGCCACCTTTTAGAACACATGATCTCCAAATTAAAACTCTATAGGTATTATCTTATTATCCACATAAGACTTCTAAAAATATTTCACTGCCTTCATCCTCTCATGAATGACCAGAACTATCTATGTCATCCTCTTTACTTGATTCAATCTGATAATTACTAATTCTCTAACCCTAGTTCAAAAAATGAAGATATGTTAGATATATCATAAAAATATTAAAAAAAATTCATACAAATTTTGGTGTCAAAATTTTTGTTGTAAGAAAAATCAACCAATTGTAGGTTCCCCATCTACAAACTTCCAAAATCTAGGACACAAGAGCACAAAATGACTTCAAGATTCTTGATGGTCTGTTTTATCAAACCATCCTTCTATGGATTCAAATTATTTCAAAGTAATAAATGATATCCAAAACCATGATAGATACCTCTCCACATCGTGGAGTTAAAATAAAGATAAAAACTGGGGATAATTATCCTCAGGGCACTATATAGCCTCACAACATCCTCTATATACTTACTCAATTAATCCTACAGTTGGCTCGATTCTTTCATCCTAAATAAATGAGATGAATTTTTTGAATAGTTTACTATAACTTGTATAGGATCATAACCTCCCTAATGTCAAGGTAAACTCATGAAAATATCCATTGAAATTTCCTCCCACTTCCACTAAGGTACATTTAAAGACTCATGTTAACCCCCAGGAACAAAGTGTTCATCCTTTACCTTCCGACATTCTAAACATCAGGACAGAAAACAAGCTACTAAAAACTTCAAACCAAGTGATAAAAACTAACCTCTTAGAGCATGGTATAAATTCATCACACTTGGATGTACTTCTAAGTGTCTGATGTGTACTCAGTGATAACCACCTCATGCATCATCGAAGGAATGAAAATCCTTTATAAAAAGAACACCCATAACTCTTCATCCTTATTCTAACCATTTGGGGAATACTTATATAACTCTTTCTCTCTATAACTTCCCCTCAGAGTCCCCCAAATATGAATCCACCCCCTACTACACAAAAAATGTCTTCACCATCATCTGAAAAATGAATACTCTCCCACCAACCTCTCATATAAAAATATTCATCCCTTAGAGTTATTAAATCACTCTCTAGAAATCTATAGACTCATATTGGACATCACTTACCATCTTCCTAGTCATCACATACTCTAAAAAAATACACTTACCCTCTATGTATGAAATCCCAAAGTCATTGTCCAGAAATAATTCCATCCACCATCACTATCACAAGATTGGTACACACAAGGATATTTTATACCTTAGGCTCTTATGATCAGTGAAAACCCTAAAACACTCAATGATGAGGTAATTATTCTACAACCTAATAGAAAATACAACTGATGCTAACATGAAATCATAGATGGAATAGTTATGATCTTGGGTATGTAACTATCAAGACCTATAAGAAACAACTGATCTCTTATGTATTAAGAAAAAACCTAAGTGAAGATGTGAAGCATCATAGATAACCTAAAATTGAACTATTTATTCTATTAAAATTAAGAACATTATTTATAGAAATCTTCTCATTTAAATAATTAAAAGCTACTTGACATAGGTTAGTCCACAGGAAATCCCGATCATTTCTGGTTAAGGATGTCATAAGATTCACAAAATGAGAGAATCCTAGTATGAAACTCATATAATATCTTGAAAAGAAAATGAAAGTAATTACTATGCAATAGTATTTGAGACTACATAAGAAATGACTCCCTCATCCTTTGAAGGATCCTTGAATACTTTATACTGGGACAAAAGAAGACCGACAAAACAAACATTTTGATCCCAAAACCACACTTTGAAAGCTTCAAAAATAACTACTGACAATGATAAAACTCCCAAAATTTCCCATTGATTCTCCACATGCTCTTCTTAATATTTAAATTAGAAAAGGATCTCATAAATAGAATTCACCATGAAAAAATTAATGAACTCTCTAAAAAAAAGTGTTTATCAAACCCCTGAACCCTGGTAGATAATTCTTCACACCAAATTGAATCATAATGAACCTATAATGCCTATAATGACATCATAAAGTTGTATTAGATGTATATTTATCCTTAAACCACATATTATGATATTATAACCATATATCAATATTGGTGAACCAACTAGACCCTTTTAGATGATCTAATAAATCCTCAATCCATGAAATAGGTTAAAACTTATTCATTGTTATCTAATTCCAGTAATGGTAATCAATACTGATATTTAGAGCACTATTGTCCTTCTTTACAAAAATTATTGGTGGACCCCAAGGTAATACACTTAGATGTACAAGACCTCACTGTAAAATATCATCGATTTATAATCATATATCCCAAAAATTAGAAGTTAACATTTCATATAGATACATCGAGATAAAATTAACATATGGATATAGATCTATCACAAACTTGATCTCTAATTGAGGGGTTAGTGCCAAAAAATCCTCATAAAATACATTAGGGTACTCTTCCACAGTGCTGGTAAACACCATTAGCTGAACATTTGATGAAGTCAACATTATCTCTTTCATCAAGGAAGACAAACAGAACACATCTTGAACCCAGTCGAGGTTATTGATTTCCAATGAAAACAAAGGAATCTCCAACATCATCATATAACAGAATCTATCTCCAAAGGAATTCCACAATGACCTATACTGAATATAAACTACCCATGATGAGGATGATTTAATATGGATGTATCCATAAATATAGAATGTATCCCCAAGAGTAGCGATTCACCAGAACTAGCACCCAACCTCTACAAAATTCAAACAATTATCTCAACCTCCAACTATTTTAGTCAATTCCAAGGGAATTGGATGACAATACACCACAATTCATATGTCATGGACTAGGGAATGTGATATGAAGGAGTGGTATATTTTAAATGAATAAAATTATTAACCCAAATAGAAAAAAATAAAGGGGTACTTAAATGACATCTAGATCTCATAAGAATAAAAATTATAAAGCACTCAGTTGATCATGACATACTCCATGGCCCATCTAACCTTGATGGTGACCACCTACATGACCGCATTCTACTCTATGTGGATGAGGAGAAACACAAGTCCATCATAATCATACTTAAATCATCTATCTACTCCTCAAAATACGGAGAAACTTTCTAATACTACCTCAACTAAAACTTCCTTAAAAAAGAACTTGAAGAGAAACACCTACCACACACTTAATGTTTGAAAATGTTGGGAACTCTTCACACTAATTACCTTAGCCTATATTGGAATATAATCATCAGATAACTTGTTAGGGGCCTAATATCCACCACCATTAGAGAAATGAGATGATGATGTTTGGGAACTAACTTCGATTTTCCAAAATCCCTTATCTACATGAAATTGGAATCCCTAGAACACATCTATTTTCCACTGGGAATTATGATGAATCCCCAATCATGGTTATTTATTCCTATCCAACATCTTCTCAATGACCTTTGGTCTCACTAACACCTTGAGTTATTTAAATAGTATAGATAGGGTGACATGGTGCTGGATATATATATATGCAAATCCTCCTAGAAATTCCTCTCCTTTGAATCCTCATCTAGAATCATGCCTAAACAATATTGGAAAAGGTTCCCAAAACATGTTCATAACCTCCTCATGTTATAGATCCCCTATTCAAGGGTAAGAAACTCTTGGAGACTAGAAACATTCATGGTAAAATAAAGGAACTATTATAGAAACTAGTCTCATAACTTCTCTCATGAGACTGATGACCCCTCAAAATCTATAAGGAGAAATATGAACTACTTCCTCATTCCTCAATACAGTATAATCACCTCCAATGAAACCTAGTACTTCTTTTGACTACAAATTAGACTAAATGATATCTCTACCACTTCCAACTATTCCTTTATCAATGAGTTAAAAATGGAGATCTCATACTTTTGATAACTTTAGAACTAAAACTCATGGAGTGTCCTCTAATTTTCATCATCATTTACCTCATCCCTGTGATGATCTGTAGGAACATCCTGCTAAACATCCTCAATGTGAACATGATGAAGACTTCATCCTTAATCCATACCAACAAAAGAAAAATATTTTAGGGAATCCTAATTATAGAACATAGAATATATAATGTTTATTTATTAACTATATATATAAATTTTAACCAAATCCCAAGGTATACCCATTTCAATCATAGAAAAAAAAGATGAATGATTCATGATCCTTTCCTAGGTCTATACCCCATAACCTGTATCACTTCACTTAGTGGGATTAGTGATCTTAAAGGTCTGTACAATGGATTATAGGGGACCCTAAATACCTATATCCCACTTTTTATCCCTTATTTACATCACATACTATAGTTAGCTAACATTGTTTCCCTACCATCCCATGAAGTCCTCACCAATGACTACATCAAAACTACATCCAATCTCTTAACATATTCCTTTAATACCACTCTATCATGACCTGATCCCACTAAAGTCACCCCTCCCGAGAAAATAACGAGGGAAGACAGACTATAACTCATAAATCCGACATCTAATAGGTCATGATTTGGTGATAATGATTTAGGGTATTCTATACATATAGATGGGAGGAATTACCTTTAATATAAGATAAATCAGTGATAAGAGAGAAACACTGAAAAACTATTTCTCAAGATAAAAGTTAAAAAATACCTAGTATATGCATATAATTTCATAAATTTTAACAAATTTGAAAACACTAAAAGTTCCAAAATATATCATCGTGAAAGGCCATTAATCCTTTAAATATCAAAAAACACTCCCATTATCTATTAATGTCCATAAAAATCACCAACCATCTTCAATGGATCTGAAAAACAATTGATAAAGATGTAGGGTAAGCATAACATGTATACTCAGTAGGACCCTCCTCAAATCTTCTCATCCAAAAGATATGGAAAGCATACTAAATTCTAGTGAACAATAACTGAAACTAAATCATCACCTAAGTAGGTATACTATATTCCCAGCCCCATCATGGTTATCTCTCACCATGTATCACATACAAGAGATCATATATTATAATATTAAAATAAATAACCCCATTACAACTTTCTCACTAGTTTTCTACTCCACCCCAATGTCACACGTCATGTTCCATCTCTCTCCAATGTATGCCAACCTGGAGATATTGGGATAAAGTATTAACTTATTCATCCATTAAATCAAAAAATCTCATCACATTTCATACACCTTATGCATAACATTATCTCATCATCCCATACCACATATAAAGTTAGTAATCGAGTTGGTTCTAAGAGTCACCACAACCCGTATGTAAAGAATTATACCTCATTCCATCACATCCCATACATGCCATACATATAATAATACATATGACACCATATTAAGATATACATGTTTTTGAAATAACAATTTGTCATTACAAAAATCTATAATCATATATAAAAAAGGTAACCACCATATATATTATCACATAATACTACTAGGGGAGGAGAGTGAGGAAAGAGGGGGTATTCAGTTATATTTTCCCCACCAACATGGATGTTAGGGAAAACATCCTCATAAGGTACACTGGGTTTTAGTATCCCCACCAAATTTTATAGAGTAGAGTATAGGAAAAAAAATACTAAATATACTTTATGTCACAACCACACTATGGGAATAAACCTAGTATTAGGTCCAAATTCAGATATGGTCACTCTGAAACATTTCTACCACTGATATGGACTAGATGTCCCATAAGTGTACATGAATTTAAGAATAATTCATTTATTTATTTCCATTATTTTTTTAATTATGTTTCTAATTTCAATTAATCATCAACACTTATTAATCAGTACTTTAATGACATCACTAACTAGTTTAAATGACCACCAGGCATAAACAATCCAATATCATGTTTTCTCAAGATTATAATCATTTACATCATTCCATCAAGCACCAACCCCATGGGTTAAAATAATTATCATTCATAAAAAATTTCATAATCACATATACTATAAGACTCTTATTAATATAAAATAGAAAATATGAAAAACCAAGAATAAGAAATTACTTGAAATAATTGGGAAATAAATGCAGGTAAATAAGAATCTAAACCATCCAAACATTAAAGAATAACTTTATCAAATAAAAATCCTACCTTTTAGATCAACAATAGTTAAACCTAGTTTCATCCCATTCTATCTGTCCTGGTTCCATCCCCAAAACCATTATTCATATCACTAACCATATCAACATGTATCCCACAATATCTTGTATCATCTACTGCCAAAAACATGGGACTCCCTTTCCATGTATCATCAATAACCATCCATCAGGGACTCGTATCACTTTGTATGGAAAGAATCATATATAGAGAAAACATAGAAAGTTTTAATCAAAAAATAAAAGTCAATATGGAATCTAGTCCCTAAAAACAAGGAAATCAACCTTTATAAGAAAACAAGCTCACTCAACCACAATCATTTATGTTTATAAAACAACTAGTTCAATACCATATTGGATTAACTAATTCATTTATCATACGTTATGACTATAGGTAACCTAAGGGATCATATATTAAAAGTTATAAGTTATTTTAACACAATTATAATAATAACTTTTAGTATCATCAAATACTAATGAATAATATTCAATTAAAACATGCCTCTTCATTATTTCATCAATAAGAATACCATCTTCATGTTCTTCAATATATTTCATTAACATTATAATGATTTTTTTAATTAAACAAGTCACAGGAATCATTTTATTTTCAACAAATTTTAAGAATAATTTTTTTATTCTAATAAGCCTCACTAATTACTTATCAAAAAAACACTTTCTTTATGTTCTTTATCCATTTAATTATAACTACATTCCAAAAAATCATAAACATAGTAATCACACTATCTTGAAAATCAAGAATAAAACCATTATCATAGTGTAATAAGATTTAATTGTTACATCCCTAAACAAGTTCAGTATATAATATTTATTATAGTTAATTAGAATATCATCTAATTGTTATTAATCATGATATCTTTATGATTTCATATAAAATAATAGGATAATTTATGAACCCCCTACCTCAAGGATTTCAACCATCCTAAAATGAGAATAGAACAACAACATGGATATTTGATCTCCTATCCCACAAGGAATCTATATCCTTCCAAGAATTTCATAAACAAATCAAACCAATAAACCTTAAATTAACTATATAATAATAAATTATACCAACCACTAAAAAAAGTAAAAATTAAATGGGAGAAAAAATCCAAATGGCGAATAAAAACAATATAAATAGGGTAAAACTCACCTTGAATCACCTCAAATAGAACATGGTAATCTAGATATAAATCCCTACCAAAAGGTATTCAAAACCCCTTTATAGAGATCCTTTGTTGGATTAGAGTTCAAGAAATTTCAGTGGTCTTTCAAAAAAATCAATAGTGAAATTATATTTATATATAGACTTATAAACATAGATTCACAGCATGAATGTGTAATTCATTTCATGAATGGTATAGGTTTTTAGAATCAAAAAAAAATGTCACCTCAATCCAATAAACCTAGATAAATTCACATTTTTATTTTTTGGGGAAATATTTATCTAATCTATTCATCCTCTACTTCATGTCATGAACCCACGATTCACGTCGGGAATCAAACCCTACAAACCACCATTATATTTCTATAAATTTATTATTTTGGATGTGAAATTGTATCCCACATCATGAACTACACTTAATATTTTGAAATTAACCTACAACTATATTTCATCATCTAAACTCCATAGAACCCACTCTAGGACTCCTACATGTGCCACATGATTTTGAAACATGAAATGGGATGAAATATAAGTATAAAATACCCTTTAAGAAAACCACCATGTATTATAACTGAATATGGGGGAATACATAAATGGTCAATAATAATTATATATGCCTTTTATAATGAAAAAATGTGAGTTTCCTTGTCTTACCTAAGGATAAAAGGTTGATATTTCAATAGAAATTAATTCTTGATACTCTTGGATATTTTGATTTTTTAGTTACATTTATTGATGATATTATGGTATATTATAAAATTTATGAATATTAAATGAAAAATCTATGGATTTTTATTTTGTAACATCCCAAGTAAATTAAGAATAACATATTTTTTAATATTTTTCAATTCAATATTAATTTTACTTTAAAAGGGTTGCTATGTTCGATAGCGTACCCGATACGCAACAACGAGTTTCTTTGGAATCTTACGTTGCACACTAATAATATAATATTATTGTTTTAAATGGTAGTTAACTAATAGTTGTTGTACTGGAGAGAATGAATGAAACTAACTAAAATATGATTATACATGTTTTTTAGACGTATTTACTTTTATCTAATAAAAATTTAAAGTCTTAAAATATTAATGAATCTAATTTTAAGCATAATTTACATTAAAAGGCTGATTTACCACCTTTTAATGGAGAAAAATTTTTAAATATAGTTTTGGTCACCTTAATACATTCTAAAATCCTTCTTTAGAATGGGGATATCAAATTTTACTTTGTGTGATTTTTTGGTATTTTTCTGATAAAGTTCATTTTTAAATGAATAGTGAAAAATACTGTATTTTAATTCAAAAGTGTGTTTTAATCTAATTTATTTATATGGTTAGATTATCTTTCTAGTTGGTTTTAAATTAAAATTGAAATATATTTTTACTATTTAATCCAATGTTTTTCATTGGAATTAATTTCACTTTGAAATTGGACATAAAAAAGTATCAATCTTTTGATAGTTATTGTTTCTTAAAAACACGCTATTTGTTTTAACAATGAGAATTAATTTTTAAATTAATTAATGCCACTTCTATATTTTGAATTTTTCAAAATAGACATCAATTTTGAATTCGGAATATCAAATAATTCTTAGGCTGAATTTTTGGTATTTTTCTAAAAAATTTCAATTTTTGATGAATAGTGACACCACTTAGTGGTAGTTAAAAAAATCGACTTTTTCATTTAAATGAAAATTTACCACTTTTGTGAATTGAATTTAAAAAATCCGACATACATGGTTCTTATAAATAAGTAAAATGTGGTTCATTAAGATGAAAATAATTTTTTGGTGAATAGTAACTTTTGACTTTTATTTACCGCGGTTAAATGTAAATAAGGTAATTCAAGGTTAAAAGAATATTATAATAATTTAAAATTACATTAACACTTGTCCAAACCTTATTTTTTGAGTCATTAACGACCATGGGCATATTTGGGTCGATTTTGGGACCACTTTGAGCCACTTGGGAGTGATAATGACAATTTAGACTAATTAATTTAATGTAAAGGCAAAATAGACATAAAAAAAATATTTTAGTAATTACTTTTTATATGGTGTTATATAATGAATATTTTTTACTATAAATATTAATTGTAAAGCTAAAAATATTTCCTACATCATGGTATTTTTTTATAATTTTTAGACAACAAATAAATTAAATTATTTATGACACAATAAGGATGCAGTGTTTACCTCATTAATAAATGATTTAAATAAATAAGATTATAATTCTTAAAATATTATCCAAAACATGTCAAATTCTGATTGGATGATTTAATTTCGACCATGACTCATATTATCTTTTACTATAATGATTTTTGGACCATTAGAAACTGAATATCATTATATTATAAAATAGTACTTTCACACTTTCCTAAAGAGCCCCTCCTCTCCCTTATAAAAGGAGACCACTTCTAACTAATTTCTCACACCTCTCAAGCCATTTGGCTCATCCAAAATCTGTCCCATTAAGCTCCCAACATCCCTATAACCCCCCTATAATCCTTAATTTAGGCAGAAGGCACTTCAAGAAGTCATTTGGTTCAAACCAAAGGGAGTTACCCAAATTAAAGGTAATGGTTTCTATTAAATTGTTTTCTTTTATTTTACTTCTCCAACCCCTAAACTCTTTTTATTTATTTTCTTTTGTAACAAAACCAGTCTCCTAAATATACTAGGATGTTGTTATGATAAGTATTTGAACTACACTTACACACACCTCCATCTAATGGGTGAAGAACATAATTTTTCTGTGGATGACAAACTAACATCTCACGAAATGATGATTGTTCAATTACATATTACTGCCTCTCATGGTGGTAATTATGATGGAAAAATATTTATATATGATACATATTATGTTTATGATTTCATTCTGCTTCTGTACTTCCCAATTATATCAAGCCTGTATGGTTTCCATAGTGGGTAAATATGATAATCTCATTTGAGGAAGTGTGGACTACCGCCCCCTCAAAGTGATGTGATTCATTAATACCTTATGTGGGATGTATAAAGGATGTTGTTAATGATATTATATATGATATTATACTGGAATTATAATATAACTATGTATAATTATGTTTTATTTTCATTAAAATAATAAATATAAATGAAAGTAACGTTCATGCGTACGTACGGCTTACCTTCTCGATGAACGGTGCATTTCATTTATTACCTCCAAATGTTATGTACTATTATAAATACATGTATATACTGGATATATATGATATATATGATATCTAAATCATGAATATCATTCTGGATATAATGCACTATTGACCACATGGAAAACTTATAAATATAAGATGTTCATTTTTGACTCAAGTACCAAATATGAACAAAATGGACGTTACTAACTTAAATGATTACATAATGTTTATAACGTGGTAATAATTGATATAAAAGGAATAATAAACTTTAAAAAGGTACTTAATCAAGTAGAAATTAACTTTAGTTTATTATTCAGGAGACTAAAGAACGAACGAGTCAAGTCGGACACGAGGTAAGGGACTTCATCTCAATCTCCTTTAATTGAGGCATTTTTAGTTTTATACACACCTTTATTTTGTATGGTGTATAAACCCCTTTGACTTTTCATTTTCTTCAAAGGGAATCTTTTTATATGAAGCGTTTTACAAAATGAAAAAAAGGAATTTTTTTTGAACGTACGCGGTGACAACGACCTTTCTGCCGCCACGAGTATTATTCAATCTTTTCCTTACTCAACAAGCTGTACTGTTTTTAAAAGAAAAAAACACCATATAATCTTTTATGTATTTTTGGTACCAAAAATGGTTTTTAAAATGGCTTTTTTATGTCAATATATTTAAGTGATATATTGTGATTGAAATGTTGAAATGTTTTCTTTCCAATATATTTTTTGTATGTGTTATGATTTTATAATGGTACTTGGAAATTTGACGGGTGGTTACGTGATAAACCAAATGACGGGTGGTGCCGTGAATACCAGGACGGGTGGTTACGTTATAACCTCCAATGCATTGGGTATGGAAGTTGGCCGTATGGCTATTCCATTTAGTGATATGTGTGGAAGTCGACCATTTGGTTATTTCATTTATGTATGTTTATTCCCCAAGTTACCTTTATATGTTATGTGTTCTTTATATGGGTTTTATGGTAATATTTTGGTTAAAAAAGTGTAAGTAATGATATTTTTATTCAGTGAAGAGTATTTACTACTTCATAAAGGTGAAAAGTATTACATATGTTAAAGTATTTATGGTTTACTTGTTGTTTTGAGAAACTAATTGTTTTCCTTCTTTGTGTATCCCTTGCTGAGCTTTTTATGCTCATCCCAAGTTTTTTAAATGTTTTTCACAGGAAATAATGTGGAATAGGGTAAAATATGGGATCAAGAAGAACTCATGCTATCCTAAACATGGAACTAGACATGACTCTTTTTTTCAAGAGTTCATGTTTTATAAAATATAATGTAAACTATGTAGAAGTGTCTACTTTGTAATATTTCGAAATGTAATAGTTATGGACTAACTCTCTAAAACTCTAAACCTGAATAGATCCTCAATGTGAATTATTCATTTAATTCAATATTAAGAAAGGTTTATGGCTGGGTCCTTATAGTTGGTATCATAGGGAGGTTTAGATAACTTTAGGCGTTAGGGTATTGATAAATTAATATCCATAAAGTAATTTATGTTAATATTGAAATCATATAGCATTTACATATTACCATGTTGCTTCACATAAGATATTTCTATGTTACGAATGGTTTTTCTTAGAGGAAATAGAGCATTATTTCTGGGAAGGCATACAGAGGGAAATGACCTTCCAAATCAGCAACCCGCGATGGTCAGAATCAGAACTGAATAGTTTGTTGCAATGATGACTTAGTTGACTCAGGTGATAAATAGTGGTTGTGTTTATTGATGATATTTTGGTTTATTCTAAAAGTAAATAGGAGCATGAAATTAATTTAAGGGTTGTCTTGAAAACCTTAAAAGAAAAGAAATTATTTGTGAAATTCAGTAAGTGTGAGTTTTGCTTACAACATATTTCTTTCCTTGGTCACATTATTTAAAAAAAAGGCATAATTATTGATCCTTCTAAAACGAAAGTTGTTGAATAATGGCCAATACCCACAAATATAACCGAGATTAGTAGTTTTCTTGGTTTGGTAGGTTATTACCGGAGGTTTGTTGAAAATTTTGCACGGTTATCTAGTACAATTACTAAGTTAACTCGAAAAGGTGTTAAGTTCATCTGGACAAAAGAATGTGATGATTGTTTTCAGGAATTGAAAAGAATATTGGTGAATGCTCCAGTTTTGGCACTACATTCCAGAAATGGTTATTTTGTTATCTACAGTGATGCTTCGTTGAAAGGACTGGGATGTGTCCTAATGCAGAATGATCAGGTAATTGATTATGCTTCATGTCAGTTGAAACCTCATGAGTTAAATTACCCTACACATGATTTGGAATTAGCTGCTGTTGTTTTTGCATTAAAAATTTGGAGGCATCATTTGTATGGAGTGAAGTGTGAAATATATAATTATCACAAAATTTTTAAGTATATATTCACTCAGAAATAATTGAACATGATACAGAGGAGATGGTTTGAATTAATCAGGGATTGTGATTTCACGATCCTTTACCATCTGGGAAAAGAAAATAAAGTGACTGATGCTTTGAGTCGAAAAAGTAATGCTTCATTAAACATGCTACGTTTGGAACTAGATCCTTTGGTTTTTGATTTTATGAAATTTGGCATAACAGTAGTTGGTGCAGGAAATTCTTTTGTTTTGTTTCAAGTGTTAGTGAGATCATCTCTATCAGATAGACTAAAGCAAGCACAGAAAGAAGACAATGAGTTGCAGAAAAAGGTAGAGTTGGTTCAAAAGGGTATGTTGCCTGAATTTAACATTGATAGTGATTGTGTTTTGAGATTTGGAAAGAGATTATGTGTACCTTGTGATTCACAGTTGAAAATGAGTTGTTATGTGAAGCTCATAGTTCCCCGTTTTCAGTTCATCCTGGCAGTACTAAGATGTACAGAGATCTTTGGGAGTATTACTGGTGGGATGGAATGAAAAGGGATATTGCTGATTTTACTGTGAAGTGTTTGACTTGTCAGCAGGTTAAAGCAGAGCAGTAGTTACCAAAAGGAATGGTTCATCCTTTACTGGTGCCAGAGTAGAAATGGGAAAATATATCCATGGAATTCGTTGTGGGATTACCAAAGACATCTCAAGGTAATAATGCAATCTGAGTTATAGTTGATCGATTGACTAAATCTGCTCATTTCCTTCCTATTCAAGATACTCTGTCTTTAGATAAACTTGCTCGGTTGTATATTAAAGAGATAGTCAGGTTGCATAGAGTTCCCCTCTCCATTGTATCTGATCATGATTCCAGGTTCACTTCTATCTTTTGGAAAGGCCTTCATAAGTCATTGGGTACTGAATTATATTTCAGTGCAGTTGTTCATCCTCAATCAGATGGGAAATCAGAATGAACAATTCAGAACTTGGAGGATATTTTATGTGCTTGCTCTATGGATTATCAGGGAAGTTAAGACCAACATCTTTATTTGGTTTAATTTTCATATAATAACAGTTTTCATTCTAGTATACAGATGGCTCCATTTGAGGCATTATATGGAAAGTGTTGCCAAACTCCATCTTTTTGGGATGAAGTAGGTGAAAGGATGTTGATGGGACCATAATTGGAAGAAGAGATGGTAGAGAAAGTTCAGTTGGTTCAGAAGCACATGAGAACAGCTCAGAGAAGACAGAAAAGTTATGCCGATAACCGGATGAAGGATATTTCTTTTGAGGTAGGTGATCTTGTCCCTCTAAATGTTTCTCCATGGAAAAGTGTGATGCGTTTTGGTAAGAAAGGAAAGTTGAGTCCGAGGTTCATTGGACCTTATGAAATTCTGGATAAAGTGGGATCAGTTGCGTATAGAGTGGATTTACCTCTAATTTTATCCGAGGTACACAATGTTTTTCATGTTTCGATTTTGAGAAAGTATATGCCAGATCGATCTCATGTTTTGAGCCCAAAGGTAGTTCAGTTGGAAGAAAATCTCTCTTATGAAGAACAACCAGTTCAGATTCTTGACCGTAGAGAGCAGGTGTTGCGGAATAAGGTAATTTACCAGGTAAAGGTTTTGTGGAAAAACTATATGGTTGAAGAGGCAACGTGGGAATCTGAAAATGCTATGAGGGATAAATACCCCCACTTATTTTGATAAGTGAATAAAAATTGTGAGCACGCAATTTCTAAAAGGGGAGAAGGATGTAACATCCCAAGTAAATGAAGAATAATATATTTTCTAATATTTTTGAATTCAATATTAATTTTACTTTAAAAGGGTTTCTATGTTCGATAGCATACCCAATACGTAACAATGGGTTTCTTTGGAATATTACGTTGCACACTAATAATATAATATTATTATTTTAAATGGTAGTTAACTCCTAGCCGTTTTAGTGGCGGGAATGAATGAAAATAACTACAATATTATTACACATGTTTGTTATATGTATTTACTTTTATCTAATAAAAATTTAAAGGTTTAAAATATGAATGAATCTAATTTTAAGCTTAATTTACATTAAAAGGCTGATTTACCACCTTTTAATGGAAAACCATTTTTAAATATAGTTTTGGTCACCTTAATACATTCTAAAATCCCTCATTATAATGGGGACATCAAATTTTAATTTGGGTAATTTTTTGGTATTTTTCTGATAAAGTTCATTTTTTAATGAATAGTAAAAAATACTGTATTTTAATTCAAAAGTGCATTTTGATATAATGTATTTATATGGTTATATTATCTTTTTAGTTGGTTTTAAAGTGAAATTGAAATATATTTTTACCATTTAATCCAATGTTGGTCATTGGAATTAATTTCACTTTGAAATTGGACATAAACAAGTATCAATCTTTTGATAGTTATTGTTTCTTAAAAACACGCTATTTGTTTTAACAACGGGAATTGATTTTTAAATTAATTAATTCCACTTATATGTTTTTAATTTGTAAAAATAGACATCAATTTTTAATTCAGAATATCAAATAATGCTTAGGCTGAATTTTTGGTATTTTTCTGAAAAACTTCAATTTTTGATGAATAGTGACACCACTTAGTGGTAGTTAAGAAAACTGACTTTTTCATTTAAATGAAATTTTACCTCTTCAGTGAATTGAATTTCAAAAATCTGACAAACAGGGTTCTTATCAAGAAGTAAAATGTGGTTCATTAAGATGAAAATAATTTTTTGGTGAACGGTAACTTTTGACTTTTATTTACCGCGGTTAAAGGTAAATAAGGTAATTCAAGGTTAAAATAATATTATAATAATTTAAAATTACCTTAAAACTTGTCCAAACATTATATTTTGAGTCATTAACGACCATGGGAATATTTGGGTCGTTTTTGGGACCACTTTGAACCACTTGGGAGTGATAATGACAATTTGGAATAATTAATTTAATGTAAAGGCAAAATAGACATAAACAAAAATATTTTAGTAATTACTTTTTATATGATGTTATATAAGGAATAATTTTGACTATAAATATTCATTGTAAATCTAAAAATATTTCCTACATCATGGTATTTTTTTATAATTTTTAGACAACAAATAAATTAAATTATTTATGACATAATAATGATGCAGTGTCTACCTCATTAATAAATGATTTAAATAAATAAGATTATAATTCTAAAAATATTATCCAAAACAAGTAAAATTTAGATTGGATGATTTTATTTCGACCATGAATCATCTTATCTTCGACTATAATTATATTTGGACCATTATAAACCAAATATCATTATATTATAAAATAATACTTTCACACTTTCCTAAAGAGCCCCTCCTCTCCCTTATAAAAGGAGACCCCTTCTAACCAATTACTCACACCTCTCAAGCCATTTGGATCGTCCAAGATCCATCAAATTAAGCTCCCAAAATACCTATCATCCCCCTATAATCCTTACTTTAGTAATAAGACACTTCAATAAGTCTTTTTGTTCAAACCAAAGGGAGTTACCCAAATTAAAGGTAACAGTTTCTATTAAATTGTTTTCTTTTATTTTACTTCTCCAACCCCTAAAAACTTTTTATTTCTTTTCTTTTGTAACAAAACCAGTATCCTCAATATATTAGGATGGTTTTATAATAATTATTATAACTACACTTACACACACCTCCATCTAATGCGGGAAGAACATAATGTTTCTGTGGATGGAAAACTAACGCCTCACAAAACGATGATTGATCAATTACATCTTACTGCCTCTCATGGTGTCCATTATGATGGAACTGTATTTATATATGATATATATTATGTTTATGATTTCATTATGATTATGTAATTCCCAATCATATCAAGCCTTTATGGTTTCCATAGTGGGTAAATATGATAATCTCATTTGAGGAAGTGCGGACTACCGCCCCCTCAAAGTGATGTGATTCGTTAATGCCTTATGTGGGATGTATAAAGGATGTTGTTAATAATATTATATATGATATTATACTGGTATTATAATATACCTATGTATAATTATTTTTTATTTTCATTATAATAAGAAATATAAATGAAATTAGCATTTATGCATACGTACGGCATACCGTCTCCATGAACGGTACATTTCATTTCTTATCTCCAAATGTTATGTACTATTATAAATACATGTATACACTGGATATATATGACATATATGATATCTAAATCATGAATATCATTCTGGATATAATGCACTATTGACCACATGGACAACTTATAAATATAAGCTGTTTATTTTTTACTCAAGTACCAAATATCAACAAAATGGACGTTACTGACTTAAATGATTACATAATGTTTATAACATGTTAATAATTGACATAAAAGGAATAATAAACTTGGAAAAGGTTCTTAATCAAGTAGAAATTAACTTTAGTTTATTATTCAGGATATTAAAGGACGAACAAGTCAAGTCGGACACGAGGTAAGGGACTTCGTCTCAATCTCCTTTCATTGAGGCATTTTTAGTTTTATACACACCTTTATTTTGTATGGTGTATAAACCCATTTGACTTTTCATTTTATTCAAAGTGAATCTTTTTATATAAATCATTTTACTAAATGAAAAAAAGGAATGTTTTTTTAACATATGTGGTGACAACGACCTTTCCACCGTCGCGAGTATTATTTGATCTTTGGCTTCCTCAACAAGTTGTACTATTTTTAAGAAAAACAAATACCATATACTCTTTTATGTATTTTTGATGTTGAAAATGGTTTTGAAAATAGATTTGTTATGTCAATATATTTAAGTGATATATTGTGATTGAAATTTGGAAATGTTTTCTTTCCTTTGTATTTGTGGTATGTGTTATGATTTTATAATGGTACTTGGACATTTGACGGGTGGTTACGTGATAAACCAAATGACGGGTGGTGTCGTGAATACCAGGACGGGTGGTAACGTTATAACCTCCAATTCATTGGGTATGGAAGTTGGTTTTATGGCTATTCCATTTAGTGATATGTGTGGAAGTCGACCATATGGTTATTCCATTTATGTATATTTATATCCCAAGTTACCTTTATATGTTATGTGTTATTTATATGGGTTTTATGGTAATATTTTGGTTAAAAAAGGGTAAGTAATGATATTTTTATTCAGTGAAGAGTATTTACTACTTCATAAAGGTGAAAAGTATTACTTATGTTAAAGTATTCATGGTTTACTTATTGTTTTGAAAAACTAACTATTTTCCTTCTTTGTGTATCCATTACTGAGCTTTTTATGCTCATCCCAAGTTTTTGAAATGTTTTTCATAGGAAATAATGTGGAATAGGGTAAAGGATGGGATCAAGGAGAAGTCATGCTATCTTAAACATGGAACTAGACATGACTCTTTTTTTCAAGAGTTCATGTTTTGTAAAATAAAATGGAAATTGTGTAGAAGTGTCTACTTTGTAATATTTCAAAATGTAATAGTTATGGCCTAACTCTCTAAAACTCTAAACCTGAAAAGATCCTCAATATGAATTATTCATTTAATTCAATATTAAGCAAGTTTTAAGGCTGGGTCCTTATATATTTAGTGTTTTTACATTAATGTTTTTAAAACATGTATTAGATGGTATCAATAATAATGATAAGTTAACTTTTCATGTGGTTTCATTTTTTGAGATAATTATTTAAGAACACATGATTGAGGTATTCATAAATATTTAGTTTAATATATTCCTAATATTGACATAAAAAATGATTGATTTTTTTTAAAAACGACTTTTAAGAGTATTGGTAACCTTGGGGTTGATAATTTATTCTTGACCTTATTTTTCAAAGTTCATCACTTTTGCGGATTTTGGTGTATATTAATAGGTGTATTATTTTATAATATTTATGGTTTAATGACATTATTAATTTTTTATAGGATATATGTTTTTTCTGGGGTTTAATGTCTTGGAGATTAAAATGGTTTTTGGTAAATTTTGTCATTGGAAATACATGTCTATGTTATATACATAGTTTGGAATAAGACTATATGAATGGATGTTATTGTCTGAAGAAAGATAGGTAACTAGATATATCCTAAAAGTGTGAGGTAGATTTCATGTTAGAGGTTATAACCCAAATTATTAATATGTTAATAATACCCTCTACTAGTTTTTTCAGTTATTAATAATAAAATTTGTTAGGAATGAATTTATTTAAGGTGGTAGAATGTAATGACCCAATTTCCTAAACCTTGTAAAATTGATTTTATGTTTGATAAATTGCATTATACGCTACAATAAATATAATACAACCACAATATATTTTTATAAAATTATTATAAATGATATATCATACACTAATATGGTAAAACATTAAATTCCTTTTGCTTTGGATGATAAATAATTAGTAGAATTAATATTGAAACGGTTTATTTTAAATAAAAGCAATTTTATTTATATATATATTATTTATTTTAAAAACAAAATCTAAAATTTTAATAATATAAATTTTATAAAATAAAATTTATTTCTAAATTATATATATTAAAATTTACTTAAATGTTTTTCGAGTTTCTTCTAAAAAGGTATATTTGTAGTCGAAAAGTATAATTTTTGAGAAAATTGTACTTTTTATCATTATATCATTTTGATATAATGTCCTAGAAGATTAAAAATAATTTTAAGTAGTGAATTATATATTTAATAAATAAAAAAATGAATTTTTATATATTATTATAACTTAAAAACCCCATGTAAATTTTTTTTAGAATTAAATTAAATGTTACATTAACAAAAAAACTATTTTTAGTATTTTTTTTATTTTCAAGTTTTTTAATGATGAAATTTAGTTTAGAATTGTATTGAAAGCCACGAAAAATTATATATGTTCTATACTGAAAACAATTATTTCAAAAAAATTAATATATATAGAAATGTTATCATGTATATAATTTTTTAATATTAATAACACACATTTCCTACAAAATATGTTTTTACATGTTATCTGCATTTGTTAGAAAATTTACATTTCAAACCCTTAAAAATTTTTATGGTAAAATTATTTAAAAAATTCAAGTTAAAAGGTTTAAATATGGTAAAATGTCTAAAATTAATTTTTTTTATTAATATTAATTACTATGGTTGAATATTAATTACCATGGTAAAAGTAAATTTGGGGAAAAGTTAAGAAATTAAAATAAATTGCATAAAAATACTCTAGGTTGTATTTAAAATGTGTTTATGTGGATAATCTTTACCCACACACACTTCAACATTTTCCCATTTTGGAGTTGTTTACTTTTCAATAGTTACATTATATTGTTAAAAATGTTCTTATTCCTTCCAAAACTAACCCTATCTTCACTTATAGAACGGTAACACTTCCACTACTTCAAGATTAAATTATCCTATGAATTTATCCTTGAATATATTAAAATTTTTATAATCATATAAACCTATCCCATTTAAATAATATTATGGTTAACGTTATTTCAATTATGGACTTCATTTTGATGGTTTTTTTATAATGTAAAATCCAATCTTCTAATGTTGTTAGAGAATAGACTAGTAAGATTGATTACAAGGTAAGTTTTTCCTTCAGTCATTTCTTAATCCATTACAAATATCTTATATTGTAAAAAATAATTTAATTTATTTAGTGTATTAAATTCATATTTCACTCATGTAAAATGAATATCAATAATTTCAAGATACTTTAATCTCAATTTCACTGTAACCCTGTTATTATTAAGTTTCCGTTATTTTATGTTTTTTGGAAACTCAATTCCCATCCATTTAGTTATGATTATTATTCGTGAAGATATTTAATATAAATTAAATACATTTATCCTTTTTATTGTATTATGTTTCTATTTTTATTATTTTTCAATGAATTTACATTTATACTATATAAACCCTTCCTAAATATCCCTCTATTTATGGATTATGAAATTAGTAAGGGATTTAGTTAAATCAAATTTCATTTTTTTTAAATTAAAATTTTATTCTATGAGTTCCATTTTTCTAGGTTTGACAAATCATTTTAAATCCTATTTCATAAAACATTTCCTCTTTTACCTATAGGTAAAATGATGTTGCTAACTCATAGATTCTCTATTGATGGATTTTGTTCTCATAAAAGTATAATGTTTTTAATAAAAAAATATCATATCATTTAAATATGTATTTTAATCCACTAACATGTTAATTATTCCCAAAAATATTTTTCTATTATTATTTTTAAACTAAAATATGTTTGAACTCATGTTTCCTCCATATTTCCCTTCTATTTTAAAATTAAATATTTTTTACTAATGTTATGATGTTAGTTATCAATAAAAGAGTTTTAAGATATTTATAATGGTTTCATCCTTTCTAAATAAATTATTTTATCTTCTAATCTATAAGTTTTTGATAACCATTATTTTTTACTAGTATATTTTTTTGTAACTCTTTATAATAATGTTTTGAAAAGTAATCACTTTCCCTTTACAAAAATGTTTTTGAAAGTAAGTTATAGTTCAATGTTTTGGAAGGTTTTAAAATTTCTTTTTTGTATTTCAAATTCTACTTACCCTCAAAAGTTTATCTTTCATGATGTGACATTTTGATGACACAACAATATTTTTTATGATTTGATTAATTTTTGGAAATTTTATTTTTTTTATCTAATTATTCATTATAGTCATGTTATATGGTGTTTTTGAAAGGTTTAGGATACCAATTCATTTTTCATGGGTTCTTTACGGTATAAGGAATGTTATTTTTTCTAGTAGAATACATGTGTATGGATTTTTGATGGGTGATGTCCTATATGTATCTAAAATTATTTTTTAAAGTTTCATGTCAAATTATATGATGAAATGTTGTGTTTATATGATGTGAGATTATGTGTGAAAAAGTTTTATGTGTGGATATGATGTGTGAATATTTTTTCCCTAGTTTATTGCATGAATGAGATAGAGCAAGCTTTGTTCACATTTTTGTTATGCGATTGAGATTCTAGAAGGGTTATTCAATTATTTTTTGTGTGATTGAGATGCATGAAGGTTTTTTCTTAATTGTTTTGTGTGATTGATATTAATAAATAATTATTCACAAACTGATGAATGAAATTGATTCATGAAGATGTATTCAAAAGATTTTCTACGCTTATTTTTTTCTATAATTATTTTTTATATTACAACTAAATGATATTCTATATTTTTATATTCCTATAATTATGATCATTGAATCATATTTAATGTCTCATTATTCCAAGAACCTTTTATATGGTATATGTTTTGTCATTTGAGATTACATTTCCTTCAATAATTATTTATCGATAACTCGTTGATAATTTTATTTCATGCATGTATTTTATGGTAGTTTAATATACTAATTTATGTATTTAATTGATTGTTTTTTCCAATTTTTGGATAGTTTTTCTTGTTTTGTGTTTTATTATAAGATAAAATAGATATTTGGAATAGGAACAAAAATAGGTGAATATATGAGTGTCACAGTGTGTCATCCGAATATTAAAGCTAGAGGACAACATTACATGAATGGATAGCTGGAGAATATGGACGGGGACATTTTCTCATCATGTAATTGTTAAATGATGTGAGTTTTTAAAGATAAGTTATATTGTAAGAGTCACACTGAATTTCAAAGAACGTTCTCATGTGGTGAAAATTAGAGTAGTACATGATGTGTAAACAACACACGATGTGAGAGTTACATGATAATATATGGATAATATAATATTGTACATTACATGAAATGTAATCTTTACAAGTGATAAAGATATCAAAATAATTATACTTTAATGCTTTGGTGCTAAGGTTTTGACAATAAATAATATTTATTGACACCATTGGCCACTACTTTAGGGGGATCAGAGGGAGGGGGAAAAACTAAATTTGTTCCAAAACATTGTCACAGCTACTACTGTATAGGTTTTATTTATTCTTTTATCTAACCTTATTATTTCTTTTATGGAGGGTGCCTTTTTTGTTCCATGAAATTATTGATGAATAAGGATTTATTTCATAAGTTATTTTTTTGATTAAAATTCATATTGGTATTTCATATTTTTTCTTCATTTATTTCTCCAACTAGATTATTTTTACTTGAAAATTTCAAGTAGGGTTAGAAAGTCGATTTAATTTCATTATTTATTTAAGAATGAGAATTAAAAGATATGATTGAATTTCTTTGTTTCATTGTGATTTTTAGTTTTTAGACTTCCACCAGGATAATTGGGACAGTTCTTACCATGTGTTTAAATATCGTTTTTGGTTACCCATTCTTTGAAATCCAATGTACCAGACCCTAAGAAGAGAAGAATCTAGGATGAAGAGAACTTACCATGTCCATTGGACTGGCTTGGACATGATTTCAATGAATTAATAATTTTTAATTAACTATCTCATAGCTCCTTATCCCATGAACCTGGATTCATTTCTACCCAACACCATCTTTATATTTTATTCCCCCATGTTATTCACCAATTACATTCTTAGAATCTTAGATTCAATTTACGAAAATAAAAATTAGTTTAGGTCTTCTTTAGAGAAATAATATTCTCTCCCACCCTTTATCCATGGGTTTGACCATGGACTTTCATATCCAATACAACCCTATGGTTTTATGATTTTTTATTCATGTTTTAAATTTTGAAATTTGGTATTCCCACTTTAATACCAATATTAAAATAGAATAAAATTCATGCATGAATTAAAATTATCAAATACCCCCACACTTGAATTCATAATTTTCCTCAAGGATGGAATCTTAACATACTACAAAGGATTCTCACTTTACTATGATTTAAATCCAATATGAATAAAAAAATTGATCCAATGTGAAACTAAGTAATCAAGAATCACATAATAAAATTCATCAATGCCTAAATTTTTAATGAAAACAAATCAACCAAGTATTTCACATCTTTGAAACAACCAAGCCTTTTTAGTCATCCATTTTCATTTTTCAATTCATTATTAATATGCATGACATTAAAATTTTATCTTACTGGAATTTTTCCACTCATCATTAGGTTAAAATTGTAAATATAATTCTTTACATACCTAAAGAACATGTCACTTACAATAGTATAGTATGTAATCTAATATCTCCACCGCATAAATTCATATACATAATTAATCATGAGGGCTTTATCATTTAGGATAAAATAACCCCGAGGCTTCAGAGAATGTCGGTAAATGATGTAAAAAGTAAATATAAAAATAAGGATGAACACTAAAACATAATTAATTATATAAAAAGATAAGATTAAGAAAAAATATTTATTTACATATGTCATTTCTCTCTTTTCCGAAAAACTAAAAGTGGGTGCATGATACTTGTAAGCACAATGAATTAATCAACCACTCTTGCTCCTTTCATTTTATTTTTCATTTTTTTCTTTTGTTTTTTTCTTTTTAAAAATATATTATTTTAAAAAATATCATATCCACCACATTACCACATACAATAACAATATCATCAGAATGGTAGTGGTGACTTATGATCCTCCAAAGACAGAACCCGTTTTATTTTATCTTTTTCATTTTTTTCATTTTTTCATGTTTTTAGAAATATGGGACAATAAAAAAATCCAATTAAAAATACATGGAATATTATAATATCATAATAAAAATACAAAACAATATCTTTAATTAATTATATATTGTTACACCCATAAAAAAACCACCCCCACACTTACACTTTAATATATGATTGAAAATATTTATTGGAAGGGATGAATGGATAAGATAAGCCAATAACACATACCATTTCTGAATAAGGTTGTTTGTGTCTTATATAGGATTAAAATGTTTTAATTCATGGTCATTCTAAGGATAAGGGGGTAATGAAATATGTCTCAATCATATTAAAATAGATTTTGTGTTGTCATAGCTGTGATAAAATGCGAAGAAAGTTATAAAAGAGAACATACCTAGGTTTTAAAATAAATATACTATAAAAAGAATGATAAATACTAGTATCAAAGAATGTTTATGGAATGATATGAATGGATAGGATAAATACTCATTTAAATTCATATAAATAATAAATTAATTTAATTAAAACATCATATATTCTAATAATAGCCAAATATTAGAAAATTTTCATTTAGCGATATTAGCATGCTCCCCTAAATCATGATTTGTAAAATCCAAAACCAAATTCTTATCTCTACCAACTCATTTACCCATTTTCTCATTCACATTTATTTATAAAGTAATTTAAAATTATGGAATGGCAATTATTATTTGAATTTTATGTCTCATAGTTCAGATAATTAATGTCAAAATAAAATATGGGCATGTAATTAATAGTAAAATTTAAACAAATCAATATAGAGAATGCAGTTGCAAAAATCATAATTGAAATGATTACTCCCCTTTTTAATGGAGTTTTGAAGTCATCTACATTGTCTCTTCCTTAACTAGATTCACGAAGTTTATGGAATTCACAACATGTATCTTGTTGAATTCATGATGGGAATGGGGATAACAATGTGTAATAGTCCTACAACTTTTCTTCATCCCTCATGCTTCCTGCTACTTAGGAATAGGTCTTGATCCTAAAAATATAAATATGAAGTAAATGTGATGGCTCGTCAAATAATACTCAAAAATGAAATGGGTAATTGAAATTAAATCCAAATAAATAAGTAAATCTAAATTCCTAGAAATAAATTTAAAAAATCAAGTTACTTCCCAAAAGATTATTATTTTAACAACAATTTAGATCAACCATACCAGGGTTAGAATATTTGAGTGAGTTATAGAGACAATCATATTTTTTTCACCCAATCTGGAAGTTGAAATTTTCCAAGACCAGATCTTATTATCATAAATTAAATTGGCATGAAATTATATGGTGATGACTAGAGTCTGGATAATATGACTATAACTAACAAGATATCAACATCAGTCCATACTAGGTATGAATATTCCTTCCCATTTTTTTTGATTAGGTTGAATTTATTTAATGATCAGTTCTTGTTCAACCGAAACCTCCTCAACTTCCCATGTTTTTGTTTCTTTTTATTTTGTATAGTTAGTGCAAGGTAAATACAATTTCTATTCTTCTTCCTTCGGCTATATTCCAAGTTTTTTGAGGAAGCATTATAGGATCTCAACAACTGAGGTTACTTTTTCTTATTTTTCTTATTATTATTTAATTTATTCTATTATAAATTTTCTTAATTGTCCTTTGGCCCACTGAATTTATATATAATGTTCTCCTTCACCCTTTGAACCTCAATGTAGAAGACATCATGGTTAAAATATATATCAACATCAAATGTTGTACAGACCTCTTCTTTATTTTCCATTCTACTTTGATCATGAAGTGATTCATAGAATTTTGGATATAGGATATGAGGTGTTGTGCATTCAAATCATTGGTATGGTTGTAGGCGCTCTCTGAGTTGACTTTTCATCATTATAATTTCATTGATATCCAACTCCATATCTTCTAGCAAGAAGTTGAACCAATCCATGGTATTAATCATGACCGAAATCCTTACCATCACAAAAAATACATAGTTTGGTAAAAAGTAATGAAAAATAAAAAAAATGACACTCTAAAATCAAGAAACATAAATTTTTTAGTAAATAGTTTTTAAAAATTATTAAACTAATAAATTATATACTTATATCCCATGAAACAATTCTAATTATTTTAATCCTGTGGGGTTTCCTTAATTCTCATAGGGTTACAAAATTTAGAAATATAAATCACTAATAAAAAATCCACTAATCTACAGGGTTTTATAGGATATGAATTTATGAGGTCAAACCTCCAGGGAAAGAGTTAGAGAAAACATTAATTTTATAACAAATACCTAAAATAATTATTATTTTTAGAAATTTAATCTAAGATAATGATAATGTGAATTGTGAATAACATGGGAGAATAAAATATAAAGAAGGTTCTAAGAATCAATGAATAAAGGTTAATGTGATAACAAGATTTGAGATATTTATTTAATAATCATTTATTCATCAAAACCAGGTTATTGTGAGTCTAATGGTATTGCAAATTCACACCATCCTAAACTCTCTCTTTCTCATGGATAAGTAATTAATATTGAAAAGACTAGGTATCATTATACTATATTTAATAAGATAGAAATTACTATGCAAATGTTCATGGGGGAAGTCTAAGATCTTGATTTGGCATTTAAACAAAATAAATCAATCAATTTAGAAAAGGTCAAGATCAAATAAATAAAGAAATTAATTCCTCTTCTTAAACCAACTTGTAATGGTCATTAAAAAAGAATATGGTAAGAGAAATAAATGAATAAAAAATATAAAAAAATGACATGAATTTCAATAAAAAGTAAAATACCTTATATAATCAATCCCTATTTATCATGAATGCCCTGGCGCAAAGAAATCACCCAATAATGGTATCCATGAGAGGGTGAGATAAAATAAAAAAACTGATAGGGTAGTAGAAATAATAGGGTTCTTATGTATAATTCATCTTTACCCTACATTTGATCCCCCCAAAGTGGCTACCGAAGGTGTGAATAAATAGGGTTTCACATCAAACAGTCTGCACCAAGGCATTAAAGAGTCAATCATATAATGGGTTTAAGAAGTGTAAAGTTTACACATCCTGTAATGTATGGTATAAAATTATCCATATAAGTATCCAGATACCCTCACATACTTTGTTTTTTACACGATGTATACTAATAAAATTTTCATTATGTTAGAAGGGGCTACAAACATCAGCATATATCTTCCAAAATCCCTTCAACTGAAAAAATCACACTGTGAATTTCTTACATGACCTGAAAATGTCACTGTACTGATTCAGTAGATACTCCTTAATGTGATTTTTTCCTCCATCTTTAATATTGTAGTGTCATACCGTTCTGATTCATAACATAGAAATTTTTTTCTTTAAGGTCCCATATTTCCCACTTTTTTTTCTTTTTTCAAATATCTATTGTATCCTATCATAAAACATAAAACAGGTAAAACATTCAAAAAATTGGAAAGAATAATAAATTAAAAATATAAATAAATATATTAAAACATTATAAAATACATTCATGTAATACACTTATTAGATAAACCTAGGGGTAAGCACCCTAAAATTGGTTGGTCGATCAATTAATCAATTATCCCTTTGATGAAATTTAAGTGGTACTAAGAAAACACACCTAGAGAGACACTCAGAAGGTATATTCCTTGGTTAATCAAATTTTTTTTATAAACCATTATAAAGGATTTAATAAATATGTTAACAAATTGGGTGAGATATCCTAATAGAAAAACAAATATGGAAGACCAATGATTAAATAAGGGAGTCATAAGATGTTCAAAAAATTTCGTACATTTAAAATAGGTTTCATAAGAGTAGAAATATTCCAAATGATATTTTTATATTCATATTTTTAATATCATTTTAACTATTTATGTTTTAGTATTTTATTAATATAGGATCATGAATATGAACCTGAGAAAGGTATGTTTCTAGAAACTAATATATCTTATAACCTAATAAGGGAGAATATGTAAATGGTTAAAAATTTTATTATATTATTATTATGATAGAACAGGTGTGTTTCCTTGAATTACATATGGTATTTAGATTGATATCATGAAATAAATTAATTATTCATACACCAAGCTATTTTAATTTGTGAAGTGATATTTATCAATGAAATTTTGGTGTATTCTAAATGTTATTAAGGATTATATGAAACATCTGTAGATTTTTCCTTAGTAGTTCTACTTTATAGGTTTCAAAACATATATTAAATGGTATGAATAACATTGACAATGTGTTTTATAGAATTTTTATATTTTTGTATATAAATTTTTATTAAAACAAGTTTGAGGGATGAATATTTTTATGGTTTTGTATATGTTTTATATCAAGAAAATAAAGGTTTGGGTGATTTTTGAAATTTATTTTATATATAATGGATATCCTTGGGATTTATAAAAATTTATAGTTAATGTTTATATAGTTTTTGGTATCATGATATATAGTTACAAGTTTGTGTGCATATGAACTAGTGGTTAATACCATTTTATGGTTAAAGATGGAGTTCATTTTTGGAGGAATATATAATCTACTTATGGTTTAATGTATTAAATATTAAAATGGTTTTTGTAAAGTTATTTTATTCAGAGTATATGATTATAATATATATGAAATTGGGTATATTATTTTAGTAATATTTAATGTTTTTTGATAATGGTGAATTCATATTTTAATAACATAGATTTCAATGATTATTGGGTTTTGAATATTTTAGGAATGTTTATAGTAATTTGGAATAACTATTTTATGGATTAGATTAATATGTTTTATAGAAACCAACTAAAATTAATTTTGGTTGAACTAATAATGATATATATTAAAATGATAGTGATATAGGTTTATCAAAGTTATATATATATTGAGTTGAAAAAATTGTAGGCTAATATGGTAGTTTTATAATGTGAGGCACGATGAGGAAACATTTTCAAGTTGATACTTATGATAATTAACTTATAATGAGAATCAATTATGTTAAATTCATTTCAATTTTTAATGGATTTATTTATAAGTAACCATGTGTGTGGGGGAATATGTGGAGATTACCTCAATGAACAACCTATCAAAATGGGAGATGGAGTAGTAAAACTTGTGATTATTCAAAACCATCTATCACAAAATATAATTAATTATGTGAAAATATAATATTTCCTAAAGACAAAATGTAAGATAAATATGAATTTTCATGAAATATAAAGTGATTAAGGTCATTATACTCACATGTGTAATGGAAATAGATAAGATTAAAAAATATATTTTTCTTAATTTGAAAGACGGTTGGGTAATATTTGACTCAAAGTCCCAATCTAAGGGCCAATAAGGTAGATAGTCACCAAAAAACATGAAAATAAGAAAAATATTATAAAAATACTTCCAATTAATAAGATATGGATTTTCACTCAATATTTTTTTCTTTCCTATATCATGTGACTTTTCACCGACAATTGGACATTGAGTTACAAATAAAAACCAATTGTGGTATGTTTATTCTATAAATAAATTTCTTTTGTTTTTGCAAAGTAATTTCTTTTGGATCTAGATCAAAATACTATATTTGAATTAAATTTTATATTTGGAATGTGTTAAATATCTTTATAAATCTCTTATAATGAATTTTTATACAGATAAATATCATTCAACATCTTAAATAAACACAGGATTATGTAGAGATGTATGGTTAATTATATGTTCCCCATAGAAATTAATATAATTATATGATTCAAATTTCAAGGACACAGTTTATATAAGTGGGGAGAATATACCACCTAAAAATAATAATATATTATTACCTTTAAAAAAATTTATTTTTTTGATATCTTACTCCTCCCAAAAACCCAATCTTAAATGGAAATTTTAATATATTTAGATAAAATATAAAATTTTAAGTAAAATCAATAAAACCTAGTCATTTATATAGATATAATGTGTATAAGTAACATGTTTATGAATTATTTTTATATAAAAAAATGGAAACTTCTAATATGAATGAAATTAAATTAGTTTACTTAAATTGATTAATAAGAACATTTAATCTTTAGAAAAATATTAACTTTTATACGATGCACATTTCTATTTCAAAAATCACACAATTAAAGAAAAATTATTTTTTATATTAGTTATTGGTTATTACAATTTAGTTGGTAAATTATAAGAAATAAGAATAATAATTTTTTTAAATTTAAAATTTTATTTTCCAGTTTAAAATGTTTTTAAATTATATTTTGATTTCAAAAAAAAAATTTAAATGTCATAGTTTTAAATTAATAAAGATGAACTTAATTTTTGAATTCCTCATTTCATAATTCACTTTGTATGAATTTTTAATCTTTTTCTATAATGGTCAATTTTTTTACAATATGTTTTTTAGTGAATCTTGTCATTTTCATGACATCACTGTTATATAACAATGTCATATAAAATTTTAAAAAAAGTTAATTAATAAAATTTGAATATTAGAAATGAAATTATTCATTTTAAAACAAATCTTAACCTACATCACCCATGGAAATTTTTTTAATAACTAATTAAAATGTCACATTAATATAAAAAACTGTTTAAAGTATTTCCTTTGGAAAAATTATTTTAAAGGGTGATTCTATTTTGGATTGTCTTAAAATAATAGTGCACTTTATTTTTTTAATAAATATATTTATGTCCTTAAAATCAGTATCCAATAAAATTTCATCTTATATATAACATTAAAGCATAACAGTGTTATTTCTCTAAAAACTATTTTTATATGAAATGTATTTACTTTAAAATTAACTTTTAAAACCAATAGAAAATTTATTTGATAAAATGATTTTAAAAATTTTAATTAGAAGCATCAAATTATGTAAAAGGTTCAATATTAATTATTTTTATTAAAATATATTATTAGTCTTAGAAATTAATTAAAAATGTAAATGTAAGTTTGGGTAAAACTATAAAATTTTAAAAAAATAAAATAAAACACTAAATGACGTATCAAAAAGTAGTTTTTGAGGTGAGTATAGACCCACACAAATTTTCCTCTTATTTTTACATTATAGGTCTTTTAACACTTGAATAATAACATTACATTGTTGGAAATTTAAGGGTTACTCCTAAAACTACCATTTCATTAAATTATAAAAGGGTAACATAAAAAACACTTCGGGACACACCTATCTACCAAATTCCTCTTTGAAACATATCAATTATTACCCATATTTAATTTTATATAACTTTCAAAAGCTTCTGGTCACTATTATTTATTATAAGGTCTCCATTCCTATAATGCCCCGACCCCAGAAGCCCAGAGTCGGTGCATTATTATATATCATTGGCATGATCACAGAAGATAAAGTCTCGAAAGACCGATTAGTTTAGTAGCTTTGGAAGTAATATGTACATTCATAAGGTTTAAATTACATCATAAAATGGAAAACTACAACAACATTGTTTCGATAGATGACACTTAGATCTCATAGACTGTCTCTGCAGGTCAGTTATAATATACTTATTCACATCCTAGGAAAAATAAAATACAGAATGGGGTGATCACAGATGCTCAGTAAGGATAAAAATAAAGTGGAAAATTTCATAAATAATCATAAACATTTAAGGAAATTTATAAGACTAAAACAAAATCCTTTTAAATTTTAACTTTAGTATAATATGGCAAAGATAAAATAAAATAATTTCATTTACTTATTCACATGGATATTCTACTAGTCAAAAAATCACATGAAATATCAATAACCATTTTCAAAATGATGGAATGCATAATTCCAGACTTCATAACCACATATTCAAGGCATTGTGCTAAGACTACAAATAAAATTTTTTCAAGGCCTTATGACAAGACACTAGTTTATCTCATGATACCTACCAATGCATTGAGGAGCTATAGAGGGATCCACCCGTCACTTACTAAGTCCAATGAATTTCTCATATGAAAAAGTTTAAAATTAAAATAAACAGTCTTATTAATACTAGCATTCGAAATGTCAATAATTTATCCATAAACTATGAATGGTATAAAAATAACACATCTGCATTCAAACATATCACAAAACCTTTAATAAAATATGTAAGTTTTGTATCATAATAAATCAACATCAAATAAGTTTAAAATCCTTCATAGGATGTTGATATAGATGAAAATGATTTGTAAAAATCTTTGAGAGATATATTCCTTTTTCATAAAAACATTTAAAGGTCACACAATTTATAAATGAATAAATTTAAAAACATTTTTGAATCAGTACCACTTTGAAACTTTTTAAAGTAATTAACATTTTAAAAATATTCATGTCCATATAAATAAATCCTTAGAAACCATTTTGAAAAAATAGACATTAATGAGAATTATTTAGAAGAATAAATATTGAAAACCGTTTAAAATTATGATCTAGTTAAAGAGTCCCTTAAAATATTCCTTTTGAAAATATTTTTATGAAACATGGATGTGGATGATAAAGAGGTCGCAGTTTATACTCACGTAAAAACAACCTCGGATAATGAAGAGATTGTAGAATTAACCCTTACCTTGTAATTTTCCTTGGTTGAGGGTAGGTTAAACTCCTTTGTAATGGTTAAATAATTGTTATTAAATTATGAAAGAATCATATACATTAATATGATATCATATATGATCCTTTAACTTTGCTTTGTTAATAATATCTTAGTATTATTGTCATTTCGGGTATTAACTGATTCACTTCCCTTTATATTCTTTGTTATGTAGGTAATTTTTGTTATGGACAGGATGTATCTTATTCATATTCAGAATTATATTAAGTCTTTAAACATTATTTTTATTCATATAATGAAAATTTTTCTTGAATGTATATGATGGAGAATGAATCTCATCACGTTTGTGGAGACGGTAATCCGTACGTACGCATGAGAGACAATATCATTATTAAAATAAAATATAATTGGATGGTATATCATATATACAGAATAAATATCATGTAATATTTATTATTTACATCAATTACACAACATTATTTTACCCATCCAAATAATAATGTATTTAATAACAATTACACCATGGCGTGGAGACGGTAAGCCGTACGTACGCACATATGGTGACATATCATTCAAAGGATTGATAGAATAATGAATATGGTTGTACCATATTTATAATAACATCATAGTATATATAATATATTGGAGTTATTATTTTATAATGGAAACAACGAAGAAAGAGGAAGTGAAAGAAGAAAGGAACTTGAAAGAGGTGATGAAATATTTACCTCTTCTTCAGGTTCTTCCTTTTGATTTGATCAAAAGGGCTCCATGGGTTGGCTTTATGTCTAAAGGAAGGACTCTAGGATGAAGGGAGGATAGTTTAGAGGGTATTTTGGCAGGGTTTGGCCAATAAAAAAGGCTTTAAAGGTTTGAATTTGAGGTAAGGGGGGGTGGTGCCCTTTTATAAGAGGGGTGAGGGTCACCTTAGGAAAATCTAGAAATATTATTTTATAATAAAATAATTTTAAGGTTTTAATGGGTCCAAAATAAATAATTTAAAGTCTAAGGTGATGATGGGTCTAAAACCACTCAACAAATAGGTTTTAGATAGGGTTGGGTCACTATATTAACTTTATCTTTTAGATTTAGCTCTTAGTTATATAGTTTGACATTTACTATGTCTCTTTGTATTTTTATATTATATGGTTAATAAACAAACTATATACTTTCTAGATAAACCCAAGTGGTTCATTAATGATACACCTATCATTATATAAGTATTTTGGACAAACCTTAGATTTTTAGGATTAGAATATCAATTAACAATATAATATTTGTTTTAAAAACTCTTTTATATCAATTTTAACACTCTTTGGTAGTTTATTTTTGCTAAATTCATAACAGAATTATTAATTCAAAATAAATTCATCTTACCAACACTAAAATTTCATGTTAACCTATAAAATTAGTGTAATTAATAAAAATCCTCAAATTACATTTATTTGGATATCTATAATATCAATTATTTTAATATTTCATTAATTAGGTAATTACTACATCATCATTGTGTCATAAATAAATAAAATTATTTAATGTTTAAAAAAAATAAAGAAAATACCATTATATAGGAATTTTTTTATATTTCTAAGGAATATTTATAGTCTAATTTATCATATGTGTAACCCTATATTAAAAATGGTTTAGTTATTAAACTTTTAATTTACCACTTTTAACTCTTCTTTGAATTAAATATTAATAAATGTCGTAATCTAATACAAGTGAACCTAAAGGATCATAATTTATTCCTAGGGTTTTTTTTGTCGAATTAAACTTATCCAATAGAATTAGGACATGCTTTAGAGTAATAATAATATCATTTTTACCCTTAATTACCCTATTTACTTTTAACCGTGATAAATAAAAGTAAAAAGTTACTATTCACCAAAAATTATTTTCATATTATTGAACCACATTTAATTAATGATATCAACCGTGTCTCTCATATTTTTGAAATTCAAATTATAGAAGTGGTAAAATTATTTTTTATGTAAGTTTTTAAATGCTCCTAGGAGATGGGTAAAGATGGTAAAAAGTTCAATTAAAATTTTATATATCTAAAATTATTATAAACTGAATCCAATGAATTAAATTGAACTTATATATTTATTATGTATATTTTTTTACCTAATATAAATTTAAATAAAATAAATAATTATTTAAATAAAAGATTTGGTTTAAACTATAACTTAGTGTTTTCACTATTCATAAAAAATTGAAAGCTTTCAGAAAAATACCAAAAATTCACCCTAAGCTAATTTTGATATTCTGAATTCAAAAATTAAGTCTATTTTACCAAATTCAAAACATATAAATTTAATTTATTAATTTAAAATTAATTCTTGTTTTCAAAACCAAAAAGTGTATTTTTAAGAAATAATAACTAACAAAATATTGATACTTGTTATGTTCAATTTCAAAGTGAAATTATTTCAATGAATAACATTGGATTAAATGTTAAAAATATAATCTATTTATACTTCCAAACCATTAAAATTTATAATTTAACACTACAAAATATTTTGATTAAAAAATTTGTTTTCAGTTAAAATATAGTATTTTTCACTATTCACCCAAATATGAAAGTTATCAGCAAAACACCAAAAATTTATTGAAACTAAATTCTTATGTCCCAATTCGTAAGAAGAAGTTTATTTTGTCAAATTGAATATATAAAAGTTTTAAATATTGAATTTAAAAATATTTCACCTTTAAAAGGTGGTAAAATTTCATTTAAAAAAAATACTTCTCTTATCTGAAAAAAATAAATTTGTTTATTTATTATATATAAGAAACTCATAATATGGATTCTAAAATTTCAAGGATTATATAAAGTTCAAAATTTGGTTAATACTATTCATAACCTCTTTTGAACGACTAGTTTGGTAAGTCGTGGTGCGCTTGAACTCGGTGTTGTGTATCGTGCAAGTTATTGAATTACATTTAAGAAATAACGTACTATGAAATCTTGGGGTGTTACATTCTTCCCTCCATCAATAAATTGTGTCCTCGCAATTTGAAATTGTTCTTTGAAAATAAAAGGTTGAAAATAAAAAATACCTTTGTGGGAAAACCCACATCAGAAATTAGGTTAATAAAATTTAGTCTTAATAAGAGGAAAAGGGGAATGAAAAATTCACCAAAAAATTATTTTTTTTGATTAGAAGAACATTGGTAGAGATTAGAGACACATAATTGGAGGAAAAAATTAAATATTTATAGGGAGTGATTGAGGTCATCAGTGACAAAAAAATGTAGAATCAAGGGCCTCAAAGCCATCAATCTATGATGATTTAAAATATCATCGGTTCAACAAAACATAAGGTATTACGATAACACATTTTTAGTTTTAAGATCCATTACCTAAATTTTAAGAATTAATTTATTTATAGAATAAGAGACGAAAAAAAATGTACTTGACAAGTAGAGTTCCATCCTTTAACTAATTTCTACCACAAACTCATCTTTCATTCTAAAAGATAATAGAACATAAAAAAATATTCTATTTATAAAAAAAATAAACTACATTATACAAACTAGGGGACTTCACGTAGTCTAGTGGTAGGTGATAAATCCCAATCTCACTATGGTTGTGGGTTTGATTCCCGTATCTTTGTCCTACGTGACAGGTTTTCACATAGTCTGTGTGTTGTACTTTTTATAAAAATCCAAAAATAACCTAAAAAATAGTATCCAATTTCAAAAATAATCCATTCCATCCTTTAGACTTATCCAAAACACTTCTATCCAAACTCACAGACCAAAATTTATAAGGAAGTTAAACACAATTAAGATCCTTTTTTCCACATAATAACATGTGAACACCTTCATCATGTATTATTTTAAAACATGGTAACACCTTGAATTACCATAAAACCTTATTGATTAAATTCATGCTCCCTTAACCTTTATATAATACTGGATATATTTCTTATATCCAAAAATATTTAATATTACAAAAATGATGAAATAAATAAACTATTAATCAGTTCCAAGGAAGTCAAGAATATCCAATATAATTTATCCAAATAAACCATCTCTTATTCCAAAATCACTTCCTCATTATCAGGACCATATTAAGGATTACATTTCCTTCAACCATGTATTTTTCCAAAAAGTGTAGCTTACTCTTACATCACTTTTATTAGAATAATATAATCTCAAATACTCAATAAATTAGTACTGTAGTACAATCCTTATTTATCTCCATAATTCATATATCTAGTATATTGTTGATACAACAATCAAATGAAATAATTCTATAATAACAACATAAGAACACTAGTCATTCCTCTTCATCTAAGGTAGTATCATAACTTGATTATTATCCAATAAATTCATTTAAGGTATACTCTGATGACTGGGACATTAATTCTCATAGTGTCCCAACGCCTTATAGATGAAGCATTGTACATTTGAAACTTTTTTCTTACCCTTGAAATCACGTACTTGGTGTCCTTTTTCTCCACACTTATAATGATCTCCCATTACCTTCAAGAATTTACCAAGGTGATTCTTTCCACAGTTATTACATATGAGAAAACCCTTCTTTTCCCTTTTCCCTTTATCCATCTTTCTCTCTTCCATCCTTTTCTTCTCTTGCTTCCCTTCAAAGACATAGGACTTAGAGAATTCTTTAATTATCTTATTTACACATATACTATTTCTTCATATTTTGAGAATACATGGGAGACTATTTCCCTTCTAAATGTTGTCTTAATACCATGAAAGATAGTATCCTTCTTACTCTTTGGATCGTATGTATTACTGGAGTTCACATTCCTTCTACTGGGTTCCATTTCTATAAAATGGATTACACTAGGTCAGTTTATGAATTGCAATGAATAATTCCAAACTTGTAAAATACCTAATGTAAATTGAACAGTTTATGGATATAATCCATAATCATAAAAATATTTTCTTTGAGGAGGTATATACTTGTAAATCCTTCATAATGATTTGTAAAGAAAATGACAATTATCCTAAGCATATCCCTCGGGAGTGTCGTAACCAAGAGTGCAGCAAGGCCCGTTGTCATGCACTAGTTCCTATTCGAGTCTATCTCAAAGTGGTCTTTTCGGGTTTTACCCCTAGGTACATCTTTTCTAGAGCCGCCTCTACCTGCTCGTATCCAGATAGGGATTTATTTTCTTGGAAAACTCACAAAATATCTAAATTATCAAAATTCTAGGAAGTTATTCTATACTAATCCTCAAAGTCTATCTTAGGGTAATGTGCTCTAATCAGAGTTTATCTAAATCTAATTTCCAAGGTTATTTCTAAACTTCCTCTGATACCAATTGTAATTCCCTGACCCTATATTCCCAGATTCGGTGCATTATTTTAATACATTGGCATGATTTCAAGGAATCATGTCCCGAAAGACCGATAAGTTTAGCAGTCTTGGAAAATATATTACGTACATGAATGTTACATTACACTTTCTGACATACAACAAAAATAATCCTTTGATAATTCCATTGTTACCTTAGCTTAACTCTGCATCTCAAACATAAAACACTTTTTTGGATCATGGGAAAATAAAACACAGAAACGGGTGAGCTCATATGCTCAGTAAGGATAAAAATAAAGTGGAAACTTTTATAAATAAGCATAAACATTTAAGGAAATGTGTAAGACTAAAACCAAAGCCTTTTAAACTTAAACTTTAGTATAATATGGAAAATATAAAATCAAATAATTCCATTTACTTATTCACATGGATATTCTACTAGTCGAATAATCACATGAAATATAAATAGAAATTTTCATAACGATGGAATGCATAATGCCAGACTTCATAACCACATAGTCGAGGCCTTGTGAAAAGACTACAAATAAGATTTTGTCAAGGCCTTGTGCCAAGACACTAGTTTGTCTCATGAGACCAACTGATTCATCTAGGAGCTATAGCGGGCTCCACCCGTCACTTAAAAAGTCAAATGCATTCCTCATATGAAATGGTTTAAAATAACATAAACATTCGTATTAAAACTAGAATACAAAATTTCAATACTTTATCCATAAACCATGAATGGAATAAAAATAACACATATACATTCAAACATATCACAAAACCTTCAATAAAATATCAAAGATTTGTATTATTATAAATCAACTTCAAATAAGTTTAAAATCCATCAAAGGATATTGATATAGATGAAAATGATTTGTAAAACTCTTTGAGGGATATATTACTTTTCCATAAAAACATTTAAAATTCACAAAATTTATAAAGGAAGAAATTTAAAGAAATTTTTGAATCAAAGTGTCCCATACCACTTTGAATCTTTTGAAAGGAATAAACATTTTAAAAACATTCATGTGCATAAAAATATATCCTTAAAAACCATTTTGAAAACATGGAAATTAATGAGAATGATTTAGAAGATTAAATATTTAAACTATTTAAAATGATGATCTAGTAAAAGAGTCCCTTAAAATACTCCTTTTGAAAATATTTTTATGAAACATGGATGTGAATGATAAAGAGGTCCCAGTAGATTCTCACATAAAAACAACCTCAGATAATGAAGAGATTTTAGAATTAACCATTAGTTTGTACTCTTCCTTGGTCAAGGGTAGGTTAACCTCCAGTATAATGGGGAAATAATTGTTATTAAATTATACAAGAATAATATACATTAATATGAAATCATATATGATCTTTTAACATCGCTTTGTTAATAATATCTTAGTATTATCGTTGTTTTAGGTGTTAACTATTTCGTTTTCCATTATATGATTTGTTACATAAGTATTTTTTGTTATGGATAGGATGTATAATATTCATATTCAGAATGATATTATTTCTTTAAACATTATTTTTAATCATCTAATGAAAATTATCCTTGAATGGATACGATGGGGAATGAATCTGATCGCGTTCACGGAGACGGCAATCCATACGTATGCACGATCGACAATATAATTCTTAAAATAATATATAATTGGATGGTATATCATGTATACATAATCATTATCTTTTTATATTTATTATTTACATCAATTACACGTCATTATTATACCCATCCAAATAATAATGTATTGAATAACAATTATCCCACAACGTGGAGATGGTAAGCCGTACGTACGCATGTATAGTGACATGTCATTCAAAGGATGGAAAGAATAATGATTATGGTTATACCATATTTATAATAACATAAAAGTATATAGAAGATATTGGATTTATTATTTTAGAATGGAAACAACAAATAAATATGAAGTGAAAGAAGAAAGGAACTTGAAAGATTTGATTAAATATTTACCTCTTCTTTGGGTTCTTCCTTTTTATTTGATCAAAATGGATCCTTAGGTTGGCTTTTTGACTAAAAGAATTACTCTAGGATGAATTGAGGACGGTTGAGAGGGTATTTTTGTAGGGTTTGATCGATCCAAAAGGCTTTTAAGGTGTTAATTTGTGGGAAGGGGGAGTTCCCTTTTATAAGAGGGGTGGGGGCACCTTAGTAGAAGCTAGAAATATTATTTTATAATATAATCATTTTTGGTTTGTAATGGCTAAAAAGTTAATTATTTAAAGTCTAAGGTGGGGAGGGGTCTAAAACCACTCAAACAATAGGTTTTAGATAGGTTTGGGTCAATATATTAACTTTATCTTTTAGATTTAACTGTTAGTTAAATAGTTTGACATTTACTATGTCTCTTTGTATTTTTATATTATATGGTTAATAAACATACTATTTACTTCCAAGAGAACCTAAAGTGGTTCATTAATGATAAAAATATCATTATATAATTTTTTTGGCCGAACATTAGATTTTTAGGAATAGAATATCAATTAATAATATAATATTTGTTTTAAAAAACATTTATGTCAATTTTGACACTATTTGAACTTTTGTTTTTTCAAAATTTATAACAACATTATTACTTCCAAAAAAATTCATCTAACCAACCCTAACATGTCAAATTAACCTATAAAATTAGTGTAACTCATAAAAAGTCTCAAATTACAATTATTTGGATACTTATAATATCAATTATTTTAATATTTCATTAATTAGGCAATTACTGCATCATCATTGTGTCATAAATAAATTAAATTATTTAATGTATAAAAAATAAAAATAAAATAAAATTATGTTGGAAATATTTTTTTCTTTCTAATGAATATTTATAGTCAAATTTATCTTATGTGTAACCCTATATTAAAAATGGTTTAGTTATGAAACATTGAATTTACCCCTTTTAACTCTTCTTTGAATTAAATTTTAATAAATGTCCTAATCTAATCCAAGTGGACCTAAAGGATCCTATTTTGTTCCTAAGGTTGTTTTTGTTCGAATTACACTTTTCCAATAGAATTAGGACATGTGTTAGGGTAATAATAATATCATTTTTACCCTTAATTACCCTATTTAATTTAATCCGTGGTAAATAAAAGTAAAAAGTTACTATTCACCAAAAATTATTTTCACCTTATTGAACCACATTTTACTTACTAATATCAACCATGTCTCTTGGATTTTTTAAATTCAACTCACAGAAGCGGTAAAATTATGTTTTATCTAAATTTTCAAATGCTCCTTGGAGGTGGGTAAAAGGCGGTAAAAAGTTCAATAAAAGTTTTATATAACTAAAATTATTATAAACTAAATCCAATGAATTACATTGAAATTATATAGGTATTATGTATCTATTTTGACCTAAAATAAATTTAAATAAAATAAATAATTATTTTAATAAAAAATTTGGTTTTAAACTATAACTTAGTGTTTTTCAATATTAATCAAAAAATGAAAGTTTTCAGCAAAATACCAAAAATTATCCCTAAGATAATTTTGATATTTTGAATTTAAAAATTAAGTCTATTTTACTAAATTAAAAACATAGAAGTTTCATTTATTAATTTAAAATTAATTCCCCCGGTGAAAACCAAAAAGTGTGTTTTTAAGAAATAATAACTAACAAAAGATTAATACTTGTTTATGTTCAATTTCAATGTGAAATTATTTCCAATGAATAACATTGGATTAAATGGTAAAAATATAATCTATTTATACTTCAAAATCATTAAAGTGTATAATTTAACATTACAAATTATTTTTATTAAAAAAGTTCTTTTCAGTTAAAATATAGTATTTTTCACTATTCACCCAAATATGATTGTTATCAGGAAAACACCAAAAATTTATTGAAACTAAATTATTGTCTCACAATTCTAAAGAAAAAGTTTATTTTGTTAAATTGAATATATATAAGTTTCAAATATTGGATTTAAAAAGTGTTCTCCATTAAAAGGTGGTAAAATTTCAATTTAAAAAAATACCTCTTTTATCTGAAAAAAATTAATTTGTTTTTCCATTATGTCTAAGAAACTCACAATATGGATTCTAAAATTATAAGGATTATATAAAGTTCAATTTTTTTTAATACTATTCATTACCTCTTTTGAACGGCTAGTTTGGTAATTCGTGGTGCGTTTGAACTCGGTGTTGCGTGTAGTCACTACTAGAAAAACAGGTATTTGCGACGGGGCATTTGCGACGGGATCCCGTCGCAAATGGCTTTTTCCGACGAGGGCCCATCGCAAATAGCCCGTTGCTGAAAACGTCGTCGCAACAACACTTATTTGCGACAGGCCCGTCGCTAAAGCCTTTTTTTGTGACGGTCATTCTCCCCGTCGCAAATAGTATTCCGTTTTTTTGTAAAAAACTTTTAAAATGGTTTTTGCGACGGTACCATCGCAAATACCTTTTGCGACGGGTCCCGTCGCAAATACATTTTGCGACGGTACCGTCGCAAAAACAATTTTTTAAAAAAAATAAAAAACTATTAATAATACTAGTATTTGCGACGGGCATAGTATCTCGTCGCAAATACGATTTAGAGTATTTGCGACGGGCCCCGTCGCAAATACTATTTTTTTTAAAAAAATAAAAACTATTAATAATACTAGTATTTGCGATGGGCATAGTATCCCGTCGCAAATACTATAAAAAAATAAAAAAAATAAATTATTAATAAATTATTTTAATTAATATAATAATAGAATTATAATTCACAAATAAAAATAATTAATTATTTTAATTAATATAATAATAATAGAATTATAATTCAAAAATAAAAAATAATAGAATATTAATAAATGATTTAATTAATATAATAATATTAGAATTATAATTCATAAATAAAAAAAATATTAATAAGTTATTTTAATTAATATAAAAATAATAAATTATTTTACATTCAAATATTAAAATAATTCAAGTATTACAAAAAATATAATTAAATTTTAGTATTATAAAATTTTAATATATATATATATTTTAATATTATAAAATATAAATAATATTATTATTCATATTAATATTGTTATTTAAAAATATAATATTATTAATATTTTATAATGAGACAAAAACTAAGAATAGAAAGAAAAAAATATTTTGATTTCCCAAATTTTATAACATAAATACAAACTCTAATCTGAAGGAGGGGGGGAGGGGGGAGGTGGGGGATCTGCAGATGGTGGTGGAGGAAACTCCATCCCTAAAGCATGAGTGAGTCGGCGCATGTACTCCATCTGCTCCTGATGCTGCTGCTGCCACCGACTCGTCTGCCTCTCGTACAACTGCTGCTGGCGTCGACGCTCCTCCTCATGCTGCTGACGCATCTGCTCCTGCTCCTGTCGGAGACTCTCTATTTGTGCATTCTGAGATCGCAACTGATCCTCATACTATGCAGTAGAAGAAGAAGCACGAGCTCCTCTCGAGCTGGACGCCGACATCGCAACACTGTCATAATAATCTCCGGGAGTCAGTCGAGAGCAGATACCAACTACCCGGCCCTTCTCGAAGGCATACTGGGTGGCCTGCATCCATGCCGCCTCATCAAACTGACGGGCATTGGTCTGATCTGATGACTCGGCCTGACTCTCAGGCCGGGCCTGTGACGCTGCGGCCTCATATGACTCCTATAGTTGCAATTTAGAATTAAAATTGTGAATATATTATATGCAGTTAATTTTTAAACTTGAAAACAAATAATACTGACCACGATGTGATGCTGACGATCACCTCTGAGCTCCCCAGTAGTAGGATCACTATACATCCTTCGATATACGTCGTACTCTATAATATCGGGGTGCTCGACAGCCTATAAGAATAAAAAATAAACTGTTAATATTTATAGTTATATAAAATATTTATAAATAATGTACGTACCAGATGCTGTCTATGAGTACTGAAAGAACGACGACCAGCTCGATGAGTCACCTCCTGTCTCCCCCGATTCTGCCTCCCCACCGATGATCTCCTCTGAAAGGCACCACTCAACTAGTGTGCACATAATCCATCCCATACATGGGATGAAATATACTCTGGTCGGTGTGCTCTACATGACTCCTCAAAATCTGACACTCCTGCTTTCTTCATCGCAGCTTTTCTTAAATTGTGCAAAAACTGACGAAGGCGATCACGCATGGCCACCTCCCATTCCTCGTGGATGGCGTCACGCATGGTATCCTCGATCGGATACCATAAACCCTACAAATAAATCAAAATATCAAGTTAGAAATGAAATAATTTTCAAAATAAAAATTATTTATTTACGTACGTACCAACCAATGGCCGAACATGGCCTGCTTCACATCAATGGGAATCTGCTCCCATGTGGTCTACGGCTGAGATAAATAGTTGCGCAAAATAGCGCTGCCCTGTCCGACTGCTATATGCGGAAAACTGAAAAAATAATAAACATTTATTATGTGAATAGATTAATGAAATCTTAGTCAAATCCACAGGTTATCACACAGGTTATCACACCTCCGTGTGTGTGGATCAAACCCAAGACGTGGACGTCGCTCGGGGATGGGGTCAGGAATCATCAATCGTGCAAGACCGCGCCCCCTCCGCGTACTCCCTGGAGCGTCTGCAGGCTGAGGGTCATCTGTCAGCAACGCTTCCGCATCGAAAGTCAGGTCAGCATCCGCCAACTCACGAAATGTGGCCTCGTCCATCTGAAACAGAAAATGTTAATGTTAGCAAATAATTGATAATTACTATTATATATACATATATAAATATATACATATTATGATTGTATATAAATACCATGGAATTCTATCACTGTTCATCTTCATCATCATCTTCATATATGTCAATGTCATCTTGATATTCCTCCTCAAAATCATCGATATCCATTCGAGTTACAGTTTCTTCATCTCTTACCATTTCAAATTCATATGTGACGTCATTAACATCATCGTCATCACCGACTCTTAAATGTGTGGTGTCATCATCGATACTCATGTCTCTTTGTAAAAAAGATTGATTTTGAGTACTCTCTTGAAAAACTTCAATTCTTTGCACATCAGTGAAAGCACATTCACTTTGACTAAACTGATTGTCTCGAATTTTGATTTTTATTATACTCCACCAATCAGTCAAGTCTCTTGATGTTGCATAGTACTTTTCATAATAAACTTGATATGCCTGTTGAGCCAATAAGAATGGTTCATTTACTGCGAGAACACTTTTACATTTAATATCGATGATTCCATGAGTCGGATGAACACGCACGCCTCTCTCTGTATCCAACCACCGACATTTGAACATGGTTATGTAATGTTGTCCAAGATAACAGAGTTCAATGATTTCATCAAGTATGCCATAAAAGTCAACTTCATTTTCTCGATGATGAGATCCTCTCAAGCTAACTCCACTGTTCATTGTTTTTTTCGATTCCCCATATGCATGTGTGTGGAATCGAAATCCATTCACCACATATGCATTATAAGTTTTAACAAGTTTGGAAGGTGGGTTACTCAATACACACAGCCGTTTGTCAATTTTATCAGCATGTCGAGACACCTGAAAATTTGTGAAATAATTATCAATATAGTAAACTATACATTGAATGAGTTGCTAAAAGATAAAGAATTTATGTTACCAGTTTTTGAAACCACTGAGAGAAATTTTTCAGTCGACGTTCTTCGAGAGCAGCTGCTGTAATTTGTGGAATTTGTTTCTTGATATGATTATCATACAACCTATAAAAACCAAAGTTATTTACTGTAACATAAATGATAGAATAAGTGATATAAACACTTACAATACAACTGATGTCATCTCTTCACAGTTGAGCAGAACATACGTATGAGCTCTCTGATGTTCATCATCTGAAATCCAGCGTTCATAAACTCCACCAAAACCAAGCTCTGACTGGTTGAAAATAGATAATTGATTGTCGATTTCATCAATATTCCTCTCGTTCTGTCCCATTCGGTTGTGTTTTGAAGGATACTCAGATTCAAAATAATGGGAGCAGAAAAAAGATATTTCCTCTTGCAAATAAGCTTCTGCAATAGATCCTTCAACAGATGCTTTGTTACGTACTTTTCTTTTCAATTTTTGCATGCATCTTTCAAATGGGTACATCCATCGAAACTGTACCGGACCTCCACATTTGGCTTCATATGGCAAATGTAACATCAAATGTTCCATTGAGCCGAAGAAAGACGGCAGAAATATTTTTTCCAGTTTACATATAATTACAACAACATCTTTTTCAAGTTTTCCTAGAGTATCATAATCTTTCGTAGCCGCACAAATTTCCCGAAAAAAATGAGACATGTCTGTTATGGAATCCCAAATCATATAATTCAACAGACCTCTTAATCCAATGGGTAGAAGTCTCTCCATTATAACATGACAATCATGACTTTTTAATCCAGTAATATGACCATTCTTTACACATCTACCCAAATTAGAAGCACAGCCATCTGGAAGTCTCAAATCTGCAATCCACTGACAAAATAATAAACGGTTTTCTTTAGACAGTGTATAAGCTGCTTTTGGTTTCAGTAACCTTTCTGTTCTGACATTCTCAAATAGTTCCAATTCTGGACGCCTGCAAATTTGGGCAAGATCTAAACGTGCATTTACATTGTCTTTGCTCTTTCCTGGCGTATCCAAAACTGTATGAAACAAATTATCAAAACAGTTCTTCTCAATATGCATGACATCTAACATGTGTCGGACCAACAGATCAGACCAATATGGCAAATCCCAAAATATGCTACGTTTAATCCAATTGTGTTCTTTCCCAAAACCAGAAATTTTCTGTTGATTTATTGTGGGACCAAAAGTGATGGGAGGTAATGAAAATACAACTGATTTTAACTCCGAACCTGATAGCATTTTTGGAGGTCCATCCCTTTCAACTGTTCCTTTTCTGAAATGAGATCTGTTTCTGCGAAAAGGATGATCAGCTGGAAGAAATCTGCGATGACAGTCAAAATAACAAGGTTTCTTTCCATGAATGAGCATAAATGCTTTGTTCTCTCCCATACAGTAAGGACATGATTTCTGACCATGTGTACTCCAGCCAGATAACATCCCATAAGTCGGGAAGTCACTTATTGTCCACATCAATGCTGCTCTCAGTATGAAATTCTGTTTCGTTGCAACATCATATGTACTGACACCAGTACTCCACAATAAATTTAATTCATCAATCAATGGCTTCAAATAAACATCAATATTTTTCTTCGGATGTCCTGGAATTAGTAAAGTCAAAAAGATATATGGATCCTTCATCAACATCCATGGAGGTAAATTGTACGGAGTTAAAAAAATAGGCCAACATGAATATTGACTACCATAAGATCCAAACGGATAGAAACCATCAGTGGAAAGGCCCAGTCGAACATTTCTAGCTTCTAAAGCAAAGTATGGATGGACTCTATCAAAATGTTTCCATGAATCACCATCGGCTGGATGATTCAAGCTTTTATCGGTTGAAATATTCTCTTTATGCCATGACATCATTGTCGCTGTATTCTTAGACATGAATAAACGCTGAAGTCTGGATGTAAGCGGAAAATATCTCAACTGTTTTACAGGAATCAAACCAGACTTCCCGTGTTGTCCTTCTTTATATCTCAGTTGCCCACATGTAGGACAACTATCCAATGACTCATTTTCCCCAGAATATAAAATGCAGTCATTTGAACATGCATGAATCTTCTGACAAGTAAGTCCCAAATTTCGAACCAGCCTCTTACTCTCATAGTAATTTGCAGGTAAAACATTTCCTTCGGGTAACAGTGTTTTCAGCAAAGAAAATATCTGTTCAAAACAGGTGTTTTACATTCCGTTATCTGATTTGATAGCCATAAATTTTGCAACTGCTTCTAATTTGCTCATCTTGCAGCCAGGATATAATGCATCCTCAGCAGATTTCAACAACTCATAAAATTCAGACGGTGCCAACTCAGGATTTGAAGCTATATCAGCCGGAGTTTCTGTATGTTGAACAGATGAACCTGCAACATCATGTACTAAATCTTGAAACCGGGATGGATCCGGAATCAAGTTGGTATCACCTGCTCTGGAACTGCGTTCACCGTGTTGATACCAAAAAACATAATCTGGTTGAAAACCAAAACACAAGAGATGTTCTCCCACTTTGTCAAACGTGTCAAACGTTCTCAATGCACATTTTCTGCAAGGGCATTTTATTTTTCCTTCTGAAACAAATTCTGAATTTGATTCCGCAAATGATAAAAAAGTCTCCACACCCTCAACATATACTGGATTTAAACCAGAACCGTTTGGATTTCTACGTTGATTTATCCATATGCGGTCACCTAATAATGATTGTTGACGACCTCGTTGTTCCATATTTCTCTATAAAATATAAAAGCATTACTGGTTTTGAATAATTTGTTAGAAAAAACACTCAAGTAAAGATTGAATATATTGAGAATAAATCAAAACATGTTTCAAATATTGATAATTTTAATATTATATTGATTTTTTATTATTTTAATAATACTAATATAATTTTTTCATAAACATTAATTATATAATAATAACATTATTACATTATTAGTATATTTTATTATTAATATTAAAATAACATAATTTTTTATATTATATACAATTCTCCTTTCATCTGTGTGTTTAACATTCTGTCTCCACATGTAATATTTGCATTCACTTTCACCTCTCCATTGGCGAGTAAGTTGATAATTTTGAAAAAGAATGCGAATATTACATGTGGAGATAGAAAACACACAAATGAAAAGAGAATTGTATATAATATAGAAAATTATATTATTTTAATATTAATAATAAAATATACAAATAATGTACTAATTATTGGTAATTATTACTAATTATTGGTAATTATTACTAATTATTGGTAATTATTCCTAATTATTGGTAATTATTACTAATTATTGGTAATTATTACTAATTATTACTAATTATTGGTAATTATTACTAATTATTGGTAATTAATACTAATTATTGGTAATTAATACTAATTATTGGTAATTAATACTAATTATTGGTAATTAATACTAATTATTACTAATTATTGGTAATTACTGGTAATTATTACTAATTACTGGTAATTATTACTAATTATTGGTAATTAATACTAATTATTGGTAATTAATACTAATTATTGGTAATTAATACTAATTATTGGTAATTAATACTAATTAATGGTAATTAATACTAATTATTGGTAATTAATACTAATTATTGGTAATTAATACTAATTATTACTAATTATTGGTAATTACTGGTAATTATTACTAATTACTGGTAATTATTACTAATTACTGGTAATTATTACTAATTACTGGTAATTATAACTAATTATTGGTAATTATTACTAATTATTGGTAATTATAACTAATTATTGGTAGTTATTACTAATTATTGGTAGTTATTACTAATTATTGTTAATTATTGGTAATTATTACTAATTATTGGTAATTATTGCTAATTATTGCTAATTATTGCTAATTATTGCTAATTATTGCTAATTATTGCTAATTATTACTAATTATTACTAATTATTGCTAATTATTGCTAATTATTGGTAATTAATACTAATTATTGGTAATTAATACTAATTATTACTAATTATTGGTAATTACTGGTAATTATTACTAATTACTGGTAATTATTACTAATTATTGGTAATTATTACTAATTATTGGTAATTATTACTAATTATTACTAATTACTGGTAATTATTACTAATTATTGGTAATTATTCCAAATTATTACTAATTATTACTATTTATTACTATTTACCGGTAATTATTCCTAATTATTGGTAATTATTACTAATTATTGGTAATTATTACTAATTATTGGTAATTATTAATAATTATTGGTAATTAATATTAATTATTGGTAATTAATACTATTTACTGGTAATTAATACTAATTATTGGTAATTAATACTAATTATTGGTAATTAATACTAATTATTGGTAATTAATACTAATTATTACTAATTATTGGTAATTACTGGTAATTATTACTAATTATTGGTAATTAATACTAATTATTGGTAATTAATACTAATTATTGGTAATTAATACTAATTATTGGTAATTAATACTAATTATTGGTAGTTATTACTAATTATTGGTAGTTATTACTAATTATTTTTAATTATTGGTAATTATTACTAATTATTGGTAATTATTGCTAATTATTGCTAATTATTGCTAATTATTGCTAATTATTGCTAATTATTGCTAATTATTGCTAATTATTAGTAATTAATACTAATTATTGGTAAATAATACTAATTATTGGTAATTAATACTAATTATTGGTAATTAACACTAATTATTACTAATTATTGGTAATTACTGGTAATTATTACTAATTACTGGTAATTATTACTAATTACTGGTAATTATTACTAATTATTGGTAATTATTACTAATTATTACTAATTACTGGTAATTATTACTAATTACTGGTAATTATTCTTAATTATTACTAATTATTACTATTTATTACTATTTACCGGTAATTATTCCTAATTATTGGTAATTATTACTAATTATTGGTAATTATTACTAATTATTGGTAATTATTAATAATTATTGGTAATTAATACTAATTATTGGTAATTAATACTAATTATTGGTAATTAATACTAATTATTGGTAATTAATACTAATTATTGGTAATTAATACTAATTATTGGTAATTAATACTAATTATTACTAATTATTGGTAATTACTGGTAATTATTACTAATTATTGGTAATTAATACTAATTATTGGTAATTAATACTAATTATTGGTAATTAATACTAATTATTGGTAATTAATACTAATTATTACTAATTATTGGTAATTACTGGTAATTATTACTAATTACTGGTAATTATTACTAATTACTGGTAATTATTACTAATTATTGGTAATTATTACTAATTATTGGTAATTCTTAATAATTATTACTAATAACTGGTAATTATTACTAATTATTGGTAATTATTCCTAATTATTACTATTTATTACTATTTACCGGTAATTATTCCTAATTATTGGTAATTATTACTAATTATTGGTAATTATTACTAATTATTGGTAATTAATACTAATTATTGGTAATTAATACTAATTATTGGTAATTAATACTAATTATTGGTAATTAATACTAATTATTACTAATTATTGGTAATTACTGGTAATTATTACTAATTACTGGTAATTATTACTAATTATTGGTAATTAATACTAATTATTGGTAATTAATACTAATTATTGGTAATTAATACTAATTATTGGTAATTAATACTAATTAATGGTAATTAATACTAATTATTGGTAATTAATACTAATTATTGGTCATTAATACTAATTATTACTAATTATTGGTAATTACTGGTAATTATTACTAATTACTGGTAATTATTACTAATTACTGGTAATTATTACTAATTACTGGTAATTATTACTAATTACTGGTAATTATTACTAATTACTGGTAATTATTACTAATTACTGGTAATTATTACTAATTACTGGTAATTATTACTAATTACTGGTAATTATTACTAATTACTGGTAATTATTACTAATTATTACTAATTACTGGTAATTATTACTAATTATTGGTAATTATTCCTAATTATTACTATTTATTACTATTTATTACTATTTATTACTATTTACCGGTAATTATTCCTAATTATTGGTAATTATTACTAATTATTGGTAATTATTACTAATTATTGGTAATTATTACTAATTATTGGTAATTATTACTAATTATTGGTAATTATTACTAATTATTGGTAATTAATACTAATTATTGGTAATTAATACTAATTATTGGTAATTAATACTAATTATTGGTAATTAATACTAATTATTACTAATTATTGGTAATTATTGGTAATTATTACGAATTATTGGTAATTATTACTAATTATTGGTAATTATTACTAATTATTGGTAATTATTACTAATTATTGGTAATTATTACTAATTATTGGTAATTATTACTAATTATTGGTAATTATTACTAATTATTCCTAATTATTGATAATTATTGGTAATTATTCCTAATTATTAGTAATTAAATGAATAATTACTAATAATTAGGAATAATTACCAATAATTACAAATAATAACATTATTAGTATATTTTATTATTAATATTAAAATAATATAATTTTCTAATTTATATACAATTCTCCTTTCATCTGTGCGTTTTCTATCTCCACATACAAATAATACATGTGAAGACAGCAAACACACAGATGAAAAGAGAACTGTATATATATAAAAAATTATATTATTTTAATATTAATAATAAAATAGACTAATAATGTAATAATGTTATTATCCCTAATTATTGGTATTTATTACTAATTATTAATATTTATTCTTAATTATTAAAAATTATTACTAATTATTCCTAATTACCATTAACTATGAACAATACTAATAATTTAAATTTATTAAGTAATAAAACAATATAAACATAATTAAATTACAACTAATTAAGAATAATTGAAACTAATAAAAAATTAAAAATAAATATTAAATTAAATTGAACATAAATACCTTGAAAATTGATCTGCTCTGATCGTTCTTCAAAACTTTAATATCAGCTCCGGAGAAAAAAATTAAACTGAAGAAAAACTGAAATTTAGAAATATAACTTTGAGAGAAGAAGAAGATGGAATTTGAGAATGTTTTGAAAAAAACGGATGGGGGGTATTTATAGGTTAGATTATTTGCGACGGGTCCATTTGCGACGGGATTCCCGTCGCAACTAGTATTATTTGCGACGGGACCCGTCGCAAATACCTTAGCCGACATTTATTACGGTCAACGGGTAAATAGTTATTTGCGACGGGACCCGTGGCAAATAACCACCTGCCGACATACTATTTGCGACGGCAATATTCCCGTCGCAAATACCTTTTACCGCCGCCGGTTATTTGCAATTGGAATATTCCCCCGTCGCAAATAGTTTTCCCGCGATTTGGTGCGCAACGCGCGCCAGTTCTTTTGCGACGGGGAAAGCAATCCTGTCGCAAAAGCCTACTTATTTGCGACGGGGGTATTTCCCCGTCGCAAATAAGTTTTTAACATGACTATTTGCGACGGGATTTATTTCCGTCGCAAATAACCCGTCGCAATTGCTCATTTTTCCCGTAGTGAGTGTAAGTTATTGAATTACTTTGAAGAAATAATGTACTATGAAATCATGGGGTGTTACAATTCCCAATGTGACTTCCCTAAAAAATTCATGTCCCTGATGAAGGTATTATCAACTAATTAGTTTTTCTTCTTAATTAACTTCTTTAAAATTTATTCTAACCAAAATGATATATTTATAATATTATAAATTATAATTAGTAATGTTATTATATTAATTCTACTTGAATTGATTATTCCTATAACATATACATTAAGAAAAAAACGGTTGTTTGTTCTTTGTGTAGACTACCTCCACAATGCAACACGTTTCATTTTCCATAATCACCTTACAAGTATGGATATGAGGGTGGTATTAAAGGTTAAATATTACTATTTGTGATATAATTATTATTCTAGTATGAAAAAATATATAACCTATTAAAAATATGACAAACAATTTATCATCGTTTATTTTATCATTTAAAATAAGTGTACTAAGAGGATAACCACTTAGTCAAATTGTGTAATATATCAATCTCAATTAATTCATATTATAATTAATTATAATTGTGATAAATGACACTAATAATCACTAAATATTTTCATTATTCACTTATTATAATTACATTACAACAAAACCATTTCATAATCATCCGTTAATCATGGTAGGTTCATTTTTGGGTCGGTTTTACTGGCTACTTGAACAATAAAATGCATTTATATCACGAATGAATATGATAACATATTAAAAACTATAATATTAAATAAATATGTAAATATTTTTTTTCTATTCTTGTAAGATTATATCAGTATTTAACAAATTAATTAAGAAAATACCTTTCATTCGTTAAGAATTGTTATAATATGATCATCATCTATTTCCTTTATATAGTTCATGAACAAAAGTGAACTAAAATGAAATTATATATTTATAAAATATCATGGAAAATATTTTATAGTAACTTATATGATATTATATTTATCGTATTTGGAAGGAAAATAGATACTGACAATACTTTTCTGAAAGTAGTTTATAGTGGTAAAATATTACTTACACCTAGTGTTGAAAATATGTAAAAACTAGAAAATAAAAATTAATATATAGGAGGATCATAAATGAGGAGTATAAATTTTTATATTTATCAATATGTTTCTTTAGTATATATATGGTGTACATAAATTATTATTTTTAATGTTTGGTGCAAGTGTAGAATGGATCTTGAAAAGGTAGGGTTTTCATATCAAATTCTTATATTCAGAACATATTTTGTATTATGAACCTAATTTCATTAATGTGGGGTATATATTACCTAATTGAGATTTCATATCGTTAATTTTATATGAAATTTTTTATTTTATTTTCATTTTTAAGCCCTTTATTTCAATGGGGTTTGATTTAGAAGATTCCAAATCTATAAGGCATTTTGGTCTCTATTCTGAATCATTAATACATAAAACATTATGTTCATAATGTTTTCATTGAATGGATTAATCAAGACCCATGGGTATATTTTTATCATACTCCTTTTATATTTTATATTTTTAATCCAAATCATGTTCTCTTATTCATGTATCTATTGATTATGTTTTTACCCCAATAGTATGGATTTTTGGTATGTCAATTTTCTTTCATTTTGTTATGACCATTCATTGAAAATATTATATATATGTTGTGTACATTCTACTAGTTTATTTTGTTATTTTTTATTCTATCATAATTTTTGTTGATATACAACCAAGACATATAAACTCTTTGATGAATATTTCTCACTTCATGGGTTGTGTCCTTTAACAGCTATTCACCTTATTTCTCTAGATGGGTTATGATCATGTCATTCCAATATTTAATTACTAATATACCCATTGTTCATTAGTTTTATAAAATAATAGTTTTATATAATTAATATTAAATTAAATTATACTAGAATCTTTTTTATTCAATTGATATGGGGAAATGCATTATCATTTTTTATATTGTTATTCCAATATAGATGATTCTTAGCAAGTTGACTATGTATTGTTTATATACAAATTATTTCTCGAGATTTTATAGGATCATGTTATCCATTTTAGTGACATGGGGGGAAATATCATAATTCTTTACGACTATTGACTACTAACACATTTTGAATACGTATTGATATTCCATATCAGTTATTATAAAGATATCCATGATTTATTCAACAAGAGTTTCCTAAGGTAATGGTATAAAAAGTATTTTTGAACCTTATAGTGAATGAATTGGGCTTAATAATGATACGGGTGAGTCCAAAAATTATATATAACTTTGATATTTAGACCAAGATATGAAACAAGTTTGGGTATTCAGTGCATGCCTTTCAAATTCAATAAGTTTTATTGACTGAATCCTCAATGACAAGTGAATTTTCTGGGCACAAAGAATTAACAGAAGGTTTTTGATTCCAATCATTATTCATTACATGAATATGAGGTTAGTATTATTTATATATATGTTTAAATTTATTTTCATTAATATATAATGATCTCAATTTCTTATTTATTATTGATTCATGTTGTTTTCTCATGCTTCTTATAATATTTATTCCTATTTTATTCTATGATTTGTTTATTTATATATTTCCCTTACTATGTGTTTCAGATCGTCTATTTATTATTTTTCCATTTCCCAAGTTTTGATGAAAATAATCACATGTGACATTTTTATAAGGATAAAACATGTGAAATAATTTATTGAAGATGTGGAAGAATTATCATGAATTATATAGTTTCTTATATATATTAGAAAAATATCCATTAGTTGAGAAAGTCATTTTATTTTTTTATGATGTGTACTAATTCTATAAAAATATCCCCAGAAATAATAGATTCAATAAATGTTAATGATTAAGTACTTTGGGATGGTTATATCTAGGATTTTATTCTTGGGGAAAGATGGTTTATCAATTTGAAGGCATTATCAAAGATGAATCAGATAAAAAGGAAACTGATCTATTATTGAAAATATATAGGGGTATTACTTAGTATAGGTTCATGTTTTCTTTAAATAAATTTAAAATCTCATATTTTTTCTGATGTTATTCTAGTTGTAACTTGAGAAGTATCAAAATTTTTCCACAAAAGTGATTTTAAAATAAAAATATAATTTTCAGTTACTCAGTCAAATCATGTATTCATTGTATGTGTTTATGGAATTAGATCCAAGATTGCGGGTCCATGAAATTATAATTTAGATATTCAATATCCCTACCAAGTCATACCATCTAGATATTTTCTAATCTTTTTGGTTTCATCTTATCAAAATAATGGTGTTACCCTATGATAACCTATATATGCATAGAGGAAGGGACTGGATTGTAACATTCATGCAGTTGGGCCTCTCAAAAATAATAAGTGAGTGATAAGGTGTTGTTTTTGAGATTCAGTTCAAAGGTATCATTTATCCATGATCTAAGGTAGTTTCTATCCCTTTTAGGATCAATTAAATCCATCCTTTATAGTGGATGGTATTTCCTACTGTATTGGATGAGACTGCCAAAAGAATAAACATGATTCATGTTTTTCAAAGAAATAAGCCTCATTGTTTTGTGGGGAGTGTGATCCTAAGGTGAAGGATGTTAGTATAGTGTCTCAAACCTATTTTGCCATATTTTTTGTATTATCACTTATTACAAGAAAATTCCCACATTGATATCCCTACATGACATAGTGATTTTTTGGTGGATGGTGTTTTTCTAAAACTCTTTATGGGACTTCTCTACTAGGGTTATAGTTTGAGAAATTGTTTATGATGAAGTTTTTTATAAGGATTTAAATCCATATGTAATGAATAAAGGATATTTTCATGTATACATCAAGTCCCATAAACCTTATAAGGTGTTCCTTTGACATGTTTTGTGATAAAACAATTATTACTTAGTGGTTCATGTGGAGACTCCATGGGAAGAGTTTTTGAGACTTGGTTATGATTTTATAAAACATTAAATATTTGAGAGAACCACAAGATGTGGGATAAGGATTGGATTTTAATTAAATAATGATATACTGGTTCATTTTATGGACGCCAACATTGATTATATCATTGAGATCATAGAACTCTATGTTTTTTGCCTTATTTCAAATAAATAATTTGTTCAGTGCAAGACCCATTGGTGTGATTGTTGTCAACATTGGATTATGTATCATTACAATAAAAAAATTACAACCATTTAATAGTTCATGTTAGTAATTGGGTTTTTATTATTAGGGATACTGGAAGATAAATCTGATGTGAGGCCATGATTAGGCATCAACAGAGAGTGTTTAGAGTATGATTCATTTGCTTTAATGATAAACCCTCATAATGGATAGTACATCAATTAGTTATTTTTCCTGCATGGTATGTTTAGGATTTGTAAATTCTAATGGAATGTATTCCCATACCATTATCATTAATTGAGTCCCCACTAATAGGGGCTTCTTTCACAAACCACTTTTGGTTAAGTGAGTTTACCCTTAGTCATAAAAAGGTTCTCATGATATTTCTTCATTGAAAAGAGCATATATTATGGTACCTACCATGGTATGGATTATTTATCAATATTGGTACAATATAGTGATAATAATTTGAGTAAGTGATCTGAATTCCACCACAAGTAATGAGTGGGATCATTTTAGGTGTAGATAGTGGATCCCACACATAAAATAGTTGTAACTAGAAACCCATCAAGCAGTAATCATTGAATTATGTACTATGTACATAGATGGGAATTCAAAACCTATGGATATGGAGGAAATTATGAATTATTATGCGGGATTATCCATGGAGATATCTCAATAGGACACCAATGTATGTATTAGATTTTATTTTGGTTATGGCATTCAAATGTTTCTGAGTGAAGTAACTTAGATTTTTTTTTCCTTATATCAGTTTATGGAAGATCCTGATAGAAATTCGTCAAATTTACCTAGCATTTCCATGTGAGTTCCAGATATGTGGTAGCCTCTCATTTTATATATTAAATATTCATATATTATCATTTGTCTTTTTGTCTTTTATTATTTTATGGTGTAGAAGATCTTAGTGGCATAGTAGTGGAATTTTGGTTAAATATTCTTGTAGTGTACTCTGAATCTTGATTATAGAGAAGTTTCCTCAGAAAATAGTTCCACAGTAATTGAATATTCCCTAGAAAGGTATAAATTTCTTATGTTTGATTAATGTTTGTTTTCTCACACTCTTCAATTGTTTGAATGAGGCCTACAGTGATTATTTTGACATTGTGGTCCTCAATGGTTAGTCCTTTTTAGGTAAATGACCTTGAGGGTTTTCCATAAGGTGGGGACTTCATCCACCACTTAATTAGGTAAATATTATTTTTATATTGATTTTTTTAATAAATATAATAATTTATATCCTAAGTAGATACTATAATTTTGAATTTTGGTCATTTTTATAGTATTCCTAGTGGATCTTTGTGGTTGTACTCATCACATAGAAACTCCTTCCATGTAATGGAGGAGGATGTTTTCTCATGTGTTTGTGGTTTTTGATTGATCCAGTTTGGTGAGTGATATATTGGGTTATGGAGTTAATATATATTGTTCATATAAATGATTAATACCATCCACTTCAGATTTTGGAAGATTAGGTCTCTCAATAAGCACTAGGGGGTGTCGAGTATTGTGATGAGGTAAGTGTTTTTTCAAATATTATCTTGAGAATATATTTCAAAAAGAATATTATAACACAAACACCAATCTTCAATGGCGGATAATGATATATTTAATATTGGAAGGAATATGGAGAATTTTCTATAATTTTTATTAAGATATTGAGAATTAATCACCATGCTGGTTTTTTTGTAAGTTAGATACATCAGTTCCTTTACCATGAAAGTTGAAGATGATGGAGAAAATATTGTAGTACTAGAGGATCATAAATTCTTACAACCCTTATAATGTTAGTGTGAAATATTTTTGAAGTTATCTATAGTGTAGTGTATAGTGGATATAATTTCCTCATACTACAACCATCAAGGAAGGGGGGGAGTAAAGGACTCTCATCAGAGGTAGAATTAGAAACAATCTATTATGAGGTGGATTTACATGATTTTTTATTTTGTTTCATCTCATATATATTGAATTTTTTTTTGTATTATGGATTTAAAATACTTAAATTAGAATAAATAATTTCCCACCTAGAGTCTTTCAAAGTGATCATTTGGAGAAGAAACATTTTCGATGAGAAAAGATGTTCCCTTCATGGTAGTTGTGGAACATGTTTTTTTTATAGCTTAGAACTTAGAAGAAAAATAGGCGTGTACTCATGGGTTGTTTTCTAAATGAGTTTATTTTTTGAGAATCCTTATTGAGGAGCCGTAGTTGTTTTATTTTCAAGCACAAAATGGTTTAATGGTGCGCACAATGTAGTGACTTAGATTTTTTTTGTGATTGGAACATTTAAAAATATTAAAATAGTATCTTTGAGATGGTTCATTAATATGGAGTGATGTTTAAAGCATCATCAAGGCTCAATAATAATATATTTAAAATAATACATTATTTTTAGTATACTTGCATGTGTTAGGGAATTATTGAAGTTTCCTCCTAAATAGAGCTTCAAATGGAGAAAAAAATTCTTTAGATTTGTCTAGAATTGGGGGTATTACCCTAGGGTGTAGTTACATTCATTATTACCTTGGATCCAAGGGATATCCCATCGTGGGTGCATAAATTAATTTATTTAATGAATTATTTTATTTATATGCATGCCCTATATTTTCTCCATAAATCTATTATTATGGTTATATGCTAGAGGTATCCACTATTGTGATCAATGGAAACCCTATATGGACAGAGAGGCGTATGAATTGAATTTTTATGGAACCTATGTAATATTAGAGTAATGAGACTACTTCTTTGATGAAATTCCCAATCATATCATATGACAATGATTAATGAACCCACAAGGACATCTATTGATTAAATATATTATCATTATGAAAAGAGTTAAGAATTTTTCCTATAGATTCATTCCTCATTCCACATGAAAATAAAGTCATTTAAATTCTTTATTATAATTTTTTATTACCATTAACTTTTTATGGATTTCAAGATATATAATTTCTTTAAGATCATTATTCAGAAGAACATCTCTAAAATCCAAAATCTCTTTGGAATAATGATTTATCATGTTTTCATCCTTCAATTATTGTTTCAATTTTCCCAATATAATTTTCACATTTCCACATATTACTTCGAGTGAAAGTTTCTTATAGACATTTTTATGGTCATTATTCCCACTGATCATCTTCCTATAACCATTTCCCCTTATGTGTAGTGGATGATCGTTGTTGGACATTGCAACATCTGATGGTTCATCCATGGGTGATCATAGTAGTATATAAGACTGTGTTGGGTGATTACATAGTTGATATTGGAATCATAGTAACAATCAATGGTCAAGTAACCATGATAGAGAAGCACATTTTTAGTATAGAGGATGTTGTAGGGATATATTAGGACTGACCACAATCTTGTTTTATTGCATCAGTTTGAAGGTGGAGTGACCCACTAATTGAAGGTAATCAACTTGAATAATGGGTAATTTGTCTTGGATTTGGATTATTCAAAGGTTTAGGTTGTGTGGAAGATGCAACATCAGCTTGGAGAAACTAAGACATGGTTGGATATAGCCTTAGTAGAGGTTGGAGGGATCTTGGGTTGTGATGCGGATAGATGACATGTTTTGGGTGTAGGGTTCCACCCCCAGCCACCTAATTCATTACACACTTACACATGGTTAGATCAAGATATTATCGAAAGGGTTCACCCTCTCCTACCCCAGTGTGTTATGTGGTTCTCTTAAGGGATTCCATGTGGATTTTACCACTTTTTTTGGGTTTTCTTCATGAAATATTAGTTGTGCGTCTATTTCAAAAGAATAAATTACCTATCATGAGTTTTTAAAATTAATTAGGATAGTTAAATACATTGGGTCATAGGAATAAATTCATTAGGTTATATAGTTTATTTAAAAAATTATCTCAATAGGTATAATGATGAGAATCATGCTTGGTGACTATATTTTTCATTGCTATTGAAATCCACTAATTTATAATTGGAAACTCTTGAACTAATGGAATAAATGAATCATGGGTATTATTTTCTATGAAAAAAAAAAGAAGGGAAGGAAGAAGAATCATGCAGATCGTGTGACCTTTATAAGAAACAGTTATCACATGACCTTCTTAAGGTCATGTGAATGGATCACATGCTTCACATGATCAACATATGATCACATGAAGCCCCTTTGATAGGTCCCTATGTTCTTATGAAGTAATCCTGAAAAGTGATGATGATTACATGGAGGCTAGAAGATGATTTCCTCTAATCATTTGACTTGTGAACTGTCACCTTCTTGATAATAATCCAAAAACCCTTATAAAATAAAGGCATTGAAATATAGAGGCATCATGAAAAGGGGAGTTATGTTGATCTTCACATGACATGCTTATGCGATTCATAATAACCTAAAGATCCTATTGTGGAATGAACACCTTGTCATGAATGAGAATGTTATCATGCCACCTTCATCATGAAAAGGACCTTAGACATGTCAATTCAAACATGCAATCCCCATGTAGCTCCATAGACAAGCAGTGAGGTTGTCCATGGTAATGGTCAACCATCACTATGAGATCGATCATTGACCTCATGATGCATCATGGACAAGTATAGTTGTTTTCCAAGAAATCACTCTCATGAAGATGCAAGATCCATTTCCATTTTAAAATAAATAAGAAAATAAAATGGGTAAAGGAAGAAGATTCTCATGAAGGGAAGATATGCTGACCTACATGTGAAAGGGGTTATGTGCACCAGTTGATCACCATTGATCATGATTAGTCCATTTTACATGCCATATCGGTCTCAAAAATAACCCTTGGCAAGCTTATGTGATCTCATGAATGGCCTCTGAAAGGATGTCTTTGTCTCACGAAGAACCTAGAAAAGTATTCTTCAATAACTCTAGAGCCTTTCCTCAGGCATCCAGATCTCATGAAGGCTATCACGCATGGTGGATAAATGGTTGAAAGACCATTTGACATATATAAATGGTTATGTGAAATCCCTTTTATCAGTTAGTGCCTAATAAAAATGGAGATGGTATAATATTCTTGCAATCACAATTATCACCCAATTCCATGGCTGAAAAATGGAAATATTATGTGAAGCGTATGAGGAAAAATTCCTTCCATAGAATAAATCTCATTTCTTCAAGATACACACTGCACAAGATGACATATAATTGAGAATGTGAGGCCTATAAATTCCTCCTAGCATAAGAAAAAGATGACACATACAATGGATTATAACTACTACAAGAGAGCATAGGAGTCTAATCATCTAAGAATAATTCATGAAATATCAACGGTCTTCTACCAGGTAAAATCATGGGAATGATATATAGAATCAAAGAAAAAGAAAATTTGATTCTTATGATATACCAATAGATCACATGAAGGAATTCTGATGAGCCAACTAGATCATGATACGAAGTTTTCACATGTCAAATGGGTCACATGAAACCTAAATAACACAATTCATTAAAACAATTGTGGTACATATGAAATAAAGACTAAAAAAGACTGAAAAATAAGTAAGACTTATGCGAAGATGGATACAGTAATCATAATGCACTTTTGATGACTACCCATATCTTGTGGAAGCACTAGGGAATGTATCCTAAGTCTCACAATGTCCTCTATATATGACAAATGTGTCTTGAAATGTCCCAAAAACATGTCAACCAATTCTCCTGATGCTCCTCACACTTGTAAATCAAGTCTTGTAAAGCCCATAGAAAATTTTTCTCAAGTCTTGCGAGGCTCTTAGAAAATGTTGTGCAAGTATCGCGACATCCTTTGGATAGGTCACCCATATCTTAAAAAGTTTTCTAGACATATCGATCGAGTCTTTAAAGGCCCTCCAGATTTATTGACCAAGTCACATGATGATCACAAGTAATGTTAGTCAAATAATATAGAACCCTCTGCAAATATTATCTAAATCAGTCATTAGCCTATGAACATATCAATAAAATTATGTAGTTATCTTCGGAAATATTAATAAAGTCATGATATTCCCACTTTAAATGTCAATAAAGTCATGTGATATACTCTAGAAAAGTCAAATGGATCAAGATATTTTCTTTAAACATGACCATTAGGAAACCAGGAAATTCCCATACATCCTCAGACAAGTTATTCAAACACCTTGGCATATCAAGAAGACATCCTCAAGAATGTTATATACACACCCAATACATGTCATATAGATAATCAAGAAAAATTATGTAGACACCTCAGGGGATGATAACCTTGTCCGATAGATGTATTTAGGAATAAATTTTATTGATCTATGAGAACTCTAATTCCTATCCAAACAATATATATAGAATTACTTCTTAATTCTTGATATCCAATGGGAATCCACCTGGGTGTAAGTTCCTCCATGTCTCAAAATCTATAACCTATGGGAAACAAACTCTCATATGAGTTCATCGTTCTTCATCATCCATTAGAAGTTTTAAAATATAACTGAACTATGAGAACATTGATTCTTGTAAAAATAGGATAGTTATGATGCCTTCCTAAGGCTCAAGTTCTAATGGTCATACACCTCAGTGTATGTACCTCTATGTATTTGATTCTATAACTCATTGGACTTGAACTCTTCTATAGGTTCTTCTTTCTTCCTCATCCATTACTGGGTTGAGAAGGAAACTAAATTACGAAAAATCTGATTCTTACTATTAATAATATATGAAAGATTCTTTCATGAAGTTCGAGATTCATATAAAATACCCCATAAGGGAAACCACATCACATAAGTTTTACATCCATATGTAGTGAGACTGATTAATTCCTATAAATTATCTTCCACACTGATCTTGGATCACATGTACTTAGGGATTTTCAACAATCATATCATTATCATCATGAATTCTCCCCCGGCCTCAGAAACCATAGCGTGTAAGCCCCATCCAATAACAAGATTTATGACCCCCATTCAAGGGAATCCACCCCAATATAGGTATCAAAGTCACATAGAACTACGATGAATCTAAATCATTTCTTAAGAATGATATATATGATTTCTTCCTAAGGATTGAGATTGATACCCAGTGCCTATGTTGCCTCATATTTTTCATTCCCATATGACTTTAAACTGCTTAGCTTCCTCGAAGTACATGGGATTTGAATAATTTTATAAATATTAAATATAGTAACCCTCATAAAGTTTCAATACCATCCTCAAAATATCAATCACCTATTTGGATGGCAGTAAACTCAAGAGTTCCATATTATATGTCTTCAAAATATAAGAAACAAAATATTTCTAAGAAATAATGGGAAATACATGAAGAAACTTAAATAAATATAGATGGAATTATTAGTATAAATATATTTAGACATTGATGGATTCACCAATTGATCATTTTTTTGGGTAATAGGTCTTGTATCAGGTTTATGAAGAAATTCTAGAATATATATTAAAGCTATAAGAGAGTCCAAGAGTTAAAAATAACTCAATTAAAAAGTGAATAATGAGACCAACCTCCTATCCTATTGAACAATGTAAGTTCCTAAGAACCTTTGAGTCTAAAACCACAATTCATCACCTGATTTTGGAATAAAGGTTTGTACTATGTTATGGATGTGGGAGTCGTTGGAAGTTTCTATGAAGTGAACATGGTGAAGTGGGAGATGTTGATTGTAAAACCATCCCATAACCACCAATAATCAACTCTTGAGAGGAAAAAAGTGGTATACCTTGTGTGACGTAATTTAATGATAGAATAAACGAATAATTATGGGAATCAGGTAACATGCCTCCTAAACCCGAGAAATCAGGCATTCTCGAAGAGAAATAAAGTTGAACCCTATCTGAATCTCTCAAATAATAAAAATGATCAGTTGACTATGAATCATGAAATTTATTTTTATGCCTCTTTCAAAAATGAAAATGGGACACCCAAAATAAATTCCGATGTAATTTGGGTTCCCATGAGATAAGTCCACTCTTGATGTGATAGGTCTGTGAAAGGAAAATGAAAAAACTGGGAATAAAAAATGACAATTATGTTACCTATGCATATCTGATCGAGGATGTATACTTCTTATTAAGACTAAATAATCAATGAACTTGTTCATTTTTTTCTTTGTGACTGTAGATACCACTCTAAAAAAAACCCTAACCTAAGAGAATGTCTTTATCTCGTGATTGTTCTATAAAATCAGTTATGGCTGCAACCCCTATAGATCACAGAATGAACTCACCCACCAGACACATTTAGATTCAGGTGGAATAAATAATGGTTTGATAATACCATCGATACGGTATGATATCAACCCTTGAGGCTTTACATAAGGGTATCCATATGATGAAATCTACGAGTCCACATCTTTTAAAAAAAAAAGCTACAGTGAAGCTAGTGGAACTTGTTTCCCCTCAAATTAATTTATAATCTTAACCCTAGAGCATGAAAATTAGAACCTTCCTTATCTAAGTAACATGGATCATGGATTAAAATATGTCTCCATTTATATTCAATATCCACTAAGGATGAATCCAATCAACCACTATCACTAGCATCATCATGTCGGCGCCCCTCAATCGCCTGCCAAGGGTACCAGTAGACACATTTTCACCTTATATGATCATGCATGGGTACTAATGAAGTAACATCAGGAATGATAATATTTGGATAAATATTTTTGGGATAATATCCCAATATCCCCTAACAAATCCCATTAGTATATTCAATGGTAGATAGTGAGAAAGCTCGTATACCTACTCATTTGGAGTGAGTTTGCTCGCATATTCATGCAGTAAGCAAGGGGGAGGGAAAAAATACCTTCCCCCATTCATGAACCCCATTGACCTATTTTGATGAAATAAGGAGGATATAAGAAGTCATATATCCATTATTCAATCAAAAATATCTTCCAGTATATATTGGAGACATATAATGTGTAGGAAAACATTCATACACACAATTTTATGTAGTTTTACTACATTATAGAAACTACTGAAGAATTATAACTGCATATTCTAGAACTGATATAGATATAGGTACAAGAACATATTCCTATCCTAATATATAGAGAACCAAAACACTCTGATCCGTATGAACAAGTGGCTACTCTAGAGAAATAACACATTTTTACTCATATCCAAGAGAATTATTAGCATATTATGGTAAAATAATAGGCATAAAACCTGGATCATATTACAATTTAAAATAAGGATCACAAAGTGAGAGGGGAACACACCCCCATAAATGCACTAATTCATATTGAAAAAGACTGGTGGCATACTTGAAAGGCACCAAAATAAGCTCATATCCCTATACTAATCAGGGCTCACCAATTGAGAGAGTCACATGCCTTGATACATTCTCATACCCCTATCAAAATAGATAGATGACGTAATCCAAATGAACCAGACTAGGATCATATTAGCATTCCAAATAAGGCTTACCTGGTCGAGTGACACATGCCTAGGATAGAACTATATTCCTATCAGTGAGGTTTCTCAGCATATTGTAGCAACTCATAGATGTTAGGCATGTATCCATTCTTCTAATAATGATCGATTACACTAGTATCCTTTTAGAGTTTATACAGAATAAGGATCATATCCCTTCTCTCATTTTGGAACGATGTTAGAATATTCTAATTGGTAATTCCTATTTTAATTGGGATCATATCCTCATTTCATCTAGGGTAAACTAGCATATTCTAGCAACCACCCTCATAAAGGCTCATATTCTTACTGATAATGAAAATGATCATTGGTAAAATCCAGTAGATTATTAGTAGTGGGATCATATTCTTTCAGCACTGTATGATTATCTGTTTATTTCTATATCCTTAATATAGAAGGACGATACCCCTACAAAACCCCAAAAGTTAGGTCAACAAATTTCAGACATAATGTAGAATGAGGCTAAAATCCTTGACCTACTCAATAAAAGTTTCCTTGAGGTTGTTTGATGCATATCAAAAACACCATAAGGTCCCGTCCACTCTTAATCCTAAGAATAAGGTGATAAATTAATCGATATTCATCATCATGATATCATGGGTATGGAGCGCATGAACTTTAATACTAACATCATCTTTGTTTTCCCTCCCTATGGTGATATCTCCCTAAGACAAGGAAATCCCCCTTTTCTTCGAAATATATGTAGAGAGAGGTAATTAAAACTCAAAAAAATTCAAATATAGAGGTTCTAAAAAACTTGGAGAACTATATATAGTTCCCCCTTTAACTACATGAAACACTACACCATGGTCACCAGGCAACCCAGAGAAGAAAACTCAATGGTTTGACCAGGTGGAGGTGTGTATGTGTAATGAGGAGGAGGCTGACATGGACATATGTAAAGGTTTATTTGGAAACAACCTCCTAAATATGTTTCAAAACTTCTCTAATTCTACATATGAGATCCCAGATGATCTAGGTAAGGTGTTCATTCCTTACCCTTGAAAAAATATATGGTAAACTCATCAATTGTTAAAGGATTGAAAAATATTTTATCCCAAATATGATGGTAACCTTTAGAAAAACAGTACGCTCTATTTTCAGTTGGATATGAACAACTTTTACATAGCCCAGAACCCTTGAGTAGAAGAGTATAAAAAACACCTATGTAGTGTTTGTATCTATATAATGATAACTATCCATCGATTGATTTCCATATCCCCAACAGATGTAGATGTAAAAGGATAGGGGAAATATGGACCATTGCACTTCACTGTGTCTTTATAATAACATATTCCATAGCTACATCATCCTGTAATTTCATAGCCTCTGGAGAGATCTGGGGACCAGGTAAAGTGTGATCTAGTTGGTCACTACAATGGAATTCTCCCACTTTAAATTAGAAAATAAATCAAAATTAGAGGGATAGAGATGCCAAAAGACCTTTAAAATAGGCCCATCAAAGAAATGGGGACTCATTTCAAATACGATAGATGAAGTTTCATCCAAACTGAAACATTCCCATTTGATAATGTCTCCCATTATGGGTTGCTAATGCACATAGCTCATACACAAGAAAAATTACGCCAAATAAAATGGGTCATAATAGCATCTGCCATTATAGTCGTCCAAGAGAAAACAAATCCCACTAGGATGGAGGAATATTTAGTACTTGATCCACCCTCAGATCATCAATCCCAGAGATGATTTCGGACAAATCAATAGTATATTCAATCCAAACATATCCCACTGGGCTGTGGGAATTTTTATCTTGATTACCATCATCTGCTTCATCACACCTAAAGATGGTCCTTGAGAAACTAAAGATAGTTCCAGATCAACCCCAACCCATAGGGATATGGAAATTTATATCTCAATTCCAATACTAGGGGTCATCAAATCCTTTAATGGAATCATAAAATCATCAATAATAGGATCTATGATTTCCATTAGTGGTCTGAAATAGTCTCCAGCCCACAGGGCTGGGGGAATTTTCATCATTGTCATCATCACGGTAGAGGTAATCAATCTTCTCCATGTTGTGATGTAAACATCAAAAGTCATCATCCCATATATTACTCTCAATATAATATCAATATTTGAGATTTAGGGACCATTTGGTAAGCATGATAAGAAACTCCCTCAAGGTCACCATTCACACACCGATATGGGAGGAGTGTAAGACAAAGGAAATCAATCCATATAGGGGGAATAAGTAAAAAATATCTTATATAGCCGAGGATTGGGAAAATTACCCTGAAATATGTGGTATAGAATCAAACTATTGCGTTAAGAGTAATGGGATAACTACTATTTATTGATACACCTCAGTTAATTGCATCACTATCGATAAAACAGATAATGTGGATGAAGGCAAAAATGTTGGGGGATGGGATATAAAAACATATATTGAGAGAAGGGTGATATGTATGCACCAATTGAGGCTACATGCACATGGAGCCATAGGAGAAAATAAAACTTGACACCTCTAGATAATGATTTTACACCTCTATAGTAGAATATGATAATTAATATAGGTAAAGGTGTAGTTATACTCCACTAACCTCCTATAGGATATAAAATTACTTCCATGGAGTAATGTTTGGCAAAGTATGAAAATGAGATTAAAAATCTCAGATAACTCCACAAGGAGATACTCAATGGAAACATTCCCACCATTTATCATCTTCAATGAGAAATGAATATCCTTCCTCCACCAAATTCAGAAAAATAGAATCCTCTTGAAAGATAAGCATCTGATCATCAGGATGGATCAAGATCTAGGAAACTGGTATATATAAACAAGGAAGTTGAAGATGATCAAAACATTCCTTCATTATGGTGATATCCACTCTCCAACTAGGGAGATAATTCTATCTTATAATGGATCAAGAATCAATGGTATAAGAAAATAGGGAGAACTCATCAAGCCTCTCTCACTTCCTATGGAAAAGAGGTGGACCAGACAAAAGTACCTCTAAATATTCTCAATGCCAATGAAACCAGTAATAAATGAAAGGAATCCATAGAAGGGAGATGTGAACCTGTGTATCCCAAGAAGAAGAATCCATATCTTGAATGGGTGGATGCCACTTTTCCCCCAACTAATTTCACCAATATTACCATATCAACTTATGATGGTGCTAAAGATTAATAAAAGCATCTCATACCCTTGATGTCCCAATGCAGTTCGATGATGGGCACTCAATATTATCAGGAGGTTACCAAGTAGAGGTGTTTTTAGACTCTAATATCTCCATAATTTGTTTGGTAGAAAAAAATTTTAGTAGGATCCATTTCTTTATGGGAAAACCTTATTCATTAATTTACCTTTCATTTTATCTCTACATTAATGAAAACAACAATCGTCGACCTTATGAACTATAAGAAATAGGAAAATGAGAGGGATTATGATTTCATCAATATATGGAAGGGTCTAACATATTCAATTGATATACCTCAATAATAATATCTATTTATGGAACTCTATGTTTAATATCTTTGAGTTTATCTGAAGACACAATTAACCCTGATAAAATTTCTAGGTTGATTATGTGAATTTTCATAAATAAAACAATGCCTCAAATATTCCTTTGTGAGGACCCAATATAAGTATCAATTCGTTCCCTAAAAATAAGTGAAAAGGATTAGTAAGCTATAAAATACTAATATTACCCTCAAACCAGTAATAGTGAACATTAAAAAACCTAGGCAGGCCCCGAATCGGCCGATGCCTCCCATCGAGCAACAGAAAAAAAAATATACCTTCACCAAAACTATAAAATAGATCAGGGTTGCCTAGTATTTTAGAAATATATAAAAAAATTGTACTCATTATGAAATGATTATGTACCCATTTATTTATTTGTAGCCATGGAAAATAACATACTTAAGCTTTTGTAACCTAGGAAACCCAGTGAGGTCAACCTCACTAATCATCCTGACTACTGCCCTTTCTATAGGAGGCTCGTTATAATGACCCACTCTTAATTTACATATAAAATAAATAAATTTTACATAATACTTAAAATATATCAAAGAAATATTCCTAAATAACATATTATTCTAGTGCCTTTGGAAACATGGAAACATGAACACTAGAACATTAATGAGATATATTATCCCCCACTACGTTCTTCTTGACTAGAACCCTTCTTAGACAAATCATACTTAACACATATCTTCATAACCTAGGGACAGAAACATAAATGAGGTGAGATTAGATGCTCAGTAAGGGTAAATAGGGGAGACATGTTAGTATAAATATGAACATAAGGGTATGATCACATGATCATGAAAATATAATATCATATCATGTATATCAAAGATCGTAAACATGAATCATGACATAAATATTGGTTGTTCACAATACCAGAATCATAAAGAAATTAAGATCATAACACATGAAATCATATCATAGGAATAATATATGGAATTTTGGAAAATTCATAATCATATAATATGATTTCCATAGTAGACAAGGCATCACTTCCACTACCATTTTAATAGTATGGGTTCACTCCCAATTCTATCTTAGTAGTCATGGTTCACCCCCATTTCATTCTTAGTAGCATGAGTTCACTACTCATACCATCTTGGTAGTCATAGTTCACTCCCATGGCCATCATAGAAGTCAAGGTTCACTTTCAAGATTTTCTTAGTCTATCTCATGAGATATAAATCTTTACCCAATGCATTGGAGGAATATATAGGTCCCACCCATCTCAAAATGAAATCATACATTTATATGCCAAAAAATTATAAACAATCATATCATAACCCATGGAAATAAATGGGTAATATAAACACAAAATAATATCATAACTAGGAAAAATGATATAGGTTTCATAATCATTTAATAAAATTAATAACTCATTAAAGATGCTGGTTTTAAAATAATATTACCCATAAAAGCGAAATACATGTCATAAACATCATTCCATAAAAACATAAACCTTTCAAAGAAATAATATTAATAGAATCATTGAATCATTTCCCCAAAAATAAAAGAGTAACACCAATATATGTTATCTTATATGGGAAGTAATTTTGAAAGATATTTAAAAAAATATTGAGGAAAATATCATTATTATTTGAAATGTTTTTATAAAATAAAGCCTTTAGAAAACTATTTTATGTGAAAATATACATGAAAAATTATAACTAAATATTGATAAGATTTTGAAATCCTTTTTCCATCGAAAACCTGTAGAGTAGATTGAAAACATTTTGAAAACCGTTTTTTATTAGAAACATATAACAGAATCATGAAAAACTTTTTAAAACCACATTCCTTGAAAAATAATTTGAAATATTATAATGACATATTAAAAAAGATTTGAAAACCATTTCTTTTAAAATCACATATAAAAATTTCTAAAAAATTGACCTTTTAAACATGCAAAGTAAGCTTCAAAGAAATTATGGTGGGTAAATCCCTACATGCCGAACATTCCTTTTTCACCGAAAAAAGTTTAGAAAAGTAACTCGACTGGAAAATGGAAAGAAGATTCCTTTCTTAGAAACCATTTTCTTGAAGTTAAAAAATGCTAAGAACATTATTTAAATATAGCAGGATACTAGTGTAATATTCTTGGGAACATTTTTAGAAAAAATGGTTTTTAAGGAATATAGATTTCCGACTGAAGAGAGTGGTAAGGTCGTATTTTTCTAAAAACTTTTTCTTAATTATAAAATATACAAAATTTTAGAAAAAATGGTACCAATACCTGAAAAAATCTAGACCAACTATAGTTGAAGAAAATTCATGAGCTTTTTCAAAATATTGATCGTAATATTTCATTAAAGAAAATGCGATCATAATGAATCTCGATAAACAGTGACATTGTTCCAATAAACTCTTACCACGTGGTAACATGGAATCATACTCCCCATGTAAGAAAATGAATTTAAATGGAGCATTAAAATATCTTGAAAATAATGGGATTCATTTTATAACATGTAAACATTATTTTATACACCCCATATAAAAATATAGGAGTATAACATGGCATATGTCTCATAGAAGGAGAAATGAGACAAAATTACGTTACCAATTTTGTTACCTTTTAAAATTAAACCCCATGATATAAAGATAATAAAATGGTTATGTAAATATAAATAGATTTAATTATAAGAGGAATATAATACATTCATATAATGTATATACACCACATAAAATAAAAGAGTGGTGGACATGTCATGTGTCTCACAGATCTAAAAAGTGATACGAAATTCCCTTACCCTGTTTATTGACTCTATTTATACTCATAAAAGCTTCCTGTATAATAAATGTAAGTTCATTATACTTACTTTAGAGATGAATATTATTATATCTAATTTCATATATTATTTTATTATGACCATATATTACCCTCTTGTTAATAATTCTATGTTAAGGTTTCACTTCAGGTAATACCCACTTTGTTCTTCTCATGTGTCTTAATTTGTTATATCTTTGGTCCTTATACTTATATAATGATCTAAATAATATAAAAATTGATATAAATTTCATTTATATTAACTAAATTTTTATTATTATAATCTATAATATATATAATTATGAAATATAATACATCGTTCATAGAGACAGCAGGTCGTACATACGTATGAACGTTGTTTCCATTTTATTGTCGTGTTCGAAGAAAGCGTGTAAATGAAATATACGTATATATATGTATATATAAAATAATTAAATTACCAATATTATATCATATATATCATATAATTTCACTAAATATATCTTTAATATATTCTTTATAGTGTGTGAACGAATCACATCACTTTGGGGAGAGATAGTCCACACTTCCTCAAACAAAATTACTGTATTTAAAAATGATGAAAAGTATAAATATGTTTGTTGTAAAATAATTAAATAATATTTAATAAATTATAAATATCATAAATAATATATATAAATTTAGTTTACATCATAATTTCCACCATGATAGGTGGTAAAAGGAAGAATGAACAATCATTGTTTTGTGAGGCGCTAGATCACTGTGAACATAAATAGTATATACCTTACCCATTAGTCGGAAGTGTGTGTATGTTTTGGTATTTGATTAAAAATATCTCAGTATATTTAGTATAATGGTTTTGTTTTATATAATAAAATAATTAAATTATAGGGGATGAAGAAAGAAAATAATATAAAGGATCTTGAGGAAGGATATTACCTCATCTTTGGGTAACTCATTTTGGTTTTCACGAAAGGGATTCCATAGATTGATTTTTACCCAGAGATATGCTTCAAGAGGAATGGTAATGTTTTTGGGGAGATATTTGGGAAGATATTTACTCAAATTAATTGATTTATAGTGCATGAAATTTGGAGGAGAGTAGGATTTTTATAGTGGAGGAAGAGTGACACTCTTGTTATATTTTTTGGAAAAAGTGAAACCCCACCGAGGTTTTTTATTTCAAGTTGATCCAATATTGTTAAAATGTTGATAAAAGGAAGTATTTGGTGTTAATATGTAAATTAAATAGATTTTGGACAAGTTTATAAGTCATATTAGACCATAAGTTTATGGGTTGGTCCATTGTAATGTTTAATTTAATATTAACCATTGTAATTAATTTTAATTACCTTCACTAATATTTTTGGTCAAAAACTAAGTTGAAATTATTTTAAAATATAAATTATTTTGATTGAAAATATGGACTCCATTTTTCAAAGTTTTATTCATGGATTTGGTAGAAATTAATTTAAATATAATCTCACAGATGGGATGACAAAGTGGATTTTTAAAGTACAAACATTCAAAAATTAGTTGTGTTTTTATAACAAATTTCAATATTAAAATAATTCTGATGACCTAAATTGGATAAATTAATAAAAACCTTATGCAATTAAAATTTCAATTCAACAAAAAATATAATTTAACATAATAAATAAATTAGATGAAAAACAGTTTTGAGTTAAATTTAAGTACGTTTCACAATTCATTAACAAATGAAACTTCAGAGAAAAATATCAAAATTTCAACCAAACATAATTTTATGTTTTTCTCTAAAAAATTAATATTATTTTGAAATATAAAATTTTAAAAGTTCCAAAATTTATATTTAATGTAGTTTTCCATTAAATAGTGGTAAATTGACCTTAATAAAAATATAGATTTTTATGTGTAAAATTGGGGTTGTTATTTTCTTATACATATAGAATCTACTGAATAAATATCAAAAATATTTTTTTAATATTATATATATATATATATTAAATTATTATCACTCAAAAATTTTAATTAATTTAATTTATTAGGATAAAACTTCTTTATGAGCATAAAAAATTGTTTTCTGTAAAATACTCCCTTTATATTAAAATTGTTTTTATATTAATTTCTAAATATTTTATAACTAACTAATTAATTTTATATTTTTTAAAACCACTTATTTTCATAATTTAGTTAATAATATTCCTAAAAAATAGTTTAATAGCTAAGTTATTTTGTTATTATATTAAATAACAATATTTTTAATATTATATAAATTTTTGGTAACACTCAGTCTTGCATGTTGCACACGAAATCAACGAAATTCAGTATTGCATGAAATGTATGCTAACATAATTGTTATGTGTATATAAAGATAAAACTTATGTTGTGTGTAGTGGACAATTAACTTGGTGTTGCGTATAACATAATCCAAACATATGGCTTAAAAAACTACTTTTAGTGTTACGTGAAATGAAAAATATAAAAAAGATTAAATTAATTCAAGAAAAATATTTGAAAAAATCTAGGGGTGTTATATTCTACCCCCTTAAAATTAATTTCACCCTAAAAAATTATTTGGGTTATCAAAGGTTTAATACATGAAAGTTACTTTGATAAAAACTCACATCGTAAAAATGAATAATAAAAATTCCTTTAAAAAAAAGTTGGAACCAAAATAGTTACACAAAGTAACTCTTAAATAGGTTAATATATATGATAACATTCGTGGAAACTGAAAACATTGACTTGGACGAAAATCATAAATATTAGGAAGTGATTGATATCATAAATCACAAACAAAATATTTATTCATCAAATTTTTAACTAATTTTCCCACGTTAACCAGGATATCACATATACCAGGGGTTGGTGTGAAACCAATATCATCCTTCAGTCATGAGTTTAAGACCTAAGGAATTACCAAACTTGATTAGTTATCACCGTACATACATGATTTTATTTTCTAAAACAACAATTATTTAATTTTCAAAATCATTATGATGGATATCATTGAAATAAGGTTAATCACTAAATAAACTTTTAACTAAGGTTTTGAATACAACATAAATATATAAATAATTTATCCAAAGTTTATCTTAAATTTCCCATAACTGGTTTACCTAATAAACTTTCCAAATGTTGAAAATCCAAAACATTGGAATGAAATTCACAAAATAATATGAACATTGATCCCCCATGTATCAAAAATCATCTCTTGGTTGTTAAATTACAAACATGTGAATACCCCCATCATATATTCTCTCTTAAAACATGGTCATAACCTGAATTACCATATATACTTTTTTAAAACATTCACACTTCCTTATTCCAAAGGTTATTGGTTATATTAATTAAATCCAAGAAGTTGTAAACTTTATCCATGATGGCATAAAAAAAATTCAACCAATAGATAACCAGATCAAGGGTAATCAATGATATACAATTTACATTTTCCAAATCAATCATCTATTTATCCAAGATAATCACAATTTACTCAAAATATTGATCACATAAAGGTTTACCTCCCCTCAATAAAAATGTCAATTTTATAAGTCTCCATTACCAATAATCTTATCCTTTTAAATCCTTAATAAAAACTTATAATGAAAATACTTATATATTTCATGATTCGTATAACATAATCCTTGGATTCCAAATCATAAGTACTTCATCCATCCATCTTTATTTTTAAATCATTACTTATGCTTCATCAACTTATTCTTTAATACATATTTCATAGAATATGAAATATGAATCATGTCTTAAGGTTCCTTAACCTTAATATAATAATGATTTTTACGATTAATGTAAAAAATAATAGAAGAGCATCACATACATTTCACATGTCATTTGCAGTATCTTTATATTCAAAAGTATAACCAATACTCATACCACCTTCCTGATTCACATTATCAGATTTCCAATTGGGAAATAAATTTTCAAAATTTTCATACATTCTATATTTGAAACATTAAATGTTAACCACATTCTTTCTAGTTATCTCCATTGATGATAACTAGAAATCACATTGTGAGAAACACATATCCTAGAAGAAAACAACATAATCATGAAAAATTACTTATAGGAGGTCTAAATCATGACACCTAACTTTTAATCGATGACACTTTAGGCTAATACAAGGTTATTTGTTATCATCTTATATTCAAATCCTTCATAATTATTCATGAAGTGTTTGTGAATTTCCAAATCATATCCCCTAGAAGGGTCAAACTAGGTGTGCAGAAAGGCACATTGTCATGTACCATATTACCCTAATTCAAGCCTGAGACAAATTTTTAGAGTATTTACCCCTAGGTACATCTGTTCCAGAGCCACATAAAATTATAGTATCTATAAAGGGATTTATTTATATAAAACCAGTAACTCTATATTTTACCAAAATTTCAAGACATTTTCCAACACTCATTAGACTTATCCTTGGTTAGGAGAGTTCTCAATAAGGTTTTCTCATCTTAGTTTCCAAAGGATAATAAACCTTCACTCTGATACCAACTATGAAGACCCAGTTATAACATATATATATATATTACATCACTTTTTCCCAATACATAAAACATAAAAATAATAGATTCCCAAAGACCGTACTAGTCTAGTTACAATGGAAACATGGAAACATGAACACTGATACATAAGTGAGATACATTATTTCCCACTAGGTTTTTTTGACTAGAACCCCTCTTAGAAACATCACACTTAATATATTATTAATAATATGGGGAAGGAAACATAAAAGGGATGAGCTCAGATATTCAGTAAGGGTAAAAAAGGGAGACATGTGAGAAAAAACATGAGAATAGGGGTACGATAACATGGTCATTTAAATAGAAGATCATACCCTTCATATTAAAGATCATAAACAAGAATCATGACATAAATATTTATCATTCATAAGAAATGAATCAAAAGGAAATGAATAGCATACGCCAAGAAAGCATAGAATAGGAATAAGACATGGAATTGTAGAAAACACATATGCATATAATATTATTTCCATAATAAACAATGAATCACTACCAAAACAATATTAGTAGTGTGTTTTCACTACCTATTATATCTTGGTAGTCATGGTTCACTACCATAACCTTATTAGTAGCATTATTTCACTCCACATACCATCTTGGTAGTCATGATTCACTCACATGACCACCTAAGTAGTCATGTTTCACTCCTAAGACTATATTAGTCTATCTCATGAGATATACATAATTAACTAATTCATTATAGATATATATAGGACCCACATATATCAAAATGAAATCATACATACATGTGCCCCAAAATAATAAAAAATTATATCATAACCCATGAAATCAAATGGGTATCATAAACCTAAAACAATATCATAAATTTTGGAAAACAATACAGGTTTAATAATCATTTCATCAAAATCATAACCCAATAAAGAATTGGGATTTAAAAGAAAATAACATGGGAGAGAGAAAAGGATTTCATAAACATTATTACATCAAAACATAAACCGTTCAGGGAAAGAATATTAAAGGAAACATTGAATAATATCCCTAGAAATCCATGAGTAACACCAATGAATGTTATCTTAGAGGGGAACTTATTTTGAAAGATATCTTAAAAACATTTTATGAGGAAAATATACTTCTTCTTTGAAAAGTTATTTTTAAAAAATAAAACCTTTTGAAAATAATTTTTTTTGAAAATAATCATGAAGAATTATAATTTAATTTTGAAAACATTTGGAATAATTTTTCATTTAAAAAAATTTAGAGGATCTTGAAAACTTTTTGAAAACTATTTTTCCTTTAAATCTTATAAAACAAGCATTAAAAAGTTTTTAAAACCAATTTATTTGAAAAATCAATTGAAAAATTATAAAGAAATATTTAAAATTATTTTGAAACAATTTTTTTTATATAATTTTAAAAAACAATTATTAAAAATTAACCTTTTAAACATGAAAATTAAACTTGAAAGAAATTATGGTTGGTAAATCCATACATGGTGAACATACCTTTTGCACCGTAAATAGTTTAGAAAAGTGCCTCGACCAGAAAGTGACCAGTAGATTCCTTTTTTAAAAATTGGTTTTTGTATAAATGATAGAACATGGGTAAAAATGTTTTTTAAATATATTGAGATAATTGTATAATAGTATTGGAATTTTTTTTATAAAATATGATTTCTAAGGAACATAGAGTTCCGACCGCAGAGAGATGCAAGATCATATTTTATTTAAAACATTTTCATAATTATATTAAGTACCAAATAGTGGAAATTTTTTCACTAATACCTGAAGACATTAATACTAACCAGGGGAGAATAAAATTAATGAGTGTTCTTGAAATACATATTATAATATTTCATTAATGAAAATGTGATCATAAATAATCTTGATAAACTGTGAGATTTTTTCAATAAACTCTTACCACATGGTAATTTTCAATCATACTTCCCATGGAGGAAAATGAAATTACATGGAGAATTAAAATATCATTAAAATAATGATATTCATATTATAACATGTCAAAGGTAGTTTATAAACTTATAAAAATATTTGTGTACAACCTGACATGTGTCTAAATGATGGAAAAATAAGACAAAATTACTTTGCCAATTTTGTAGCTTTTTAAACTTAAACCCCATGAAAAAAAGATCATTAAATGGTTATGTAAATATACATATATTTAAGAATAATATGAATATAATACATTAATGGAAAGTATATTCACCACAAAAAATAAAAGAGTGGTGAACATGGCATGTATCTCAATGATATAAAAAGTGATATGAAATTCCTTTACCTTGTGTCTTTAATCTATTCGTACTCATACATGATTGTTGTATACTAAATTTAAGTTTATTATAAATATTTTAAAAAATAATTTTATTATATATAATACCATATATTTTTTTTATTATGACATTATATTACTAACTTGTTAATAACTCTATGTTAAGGTATCATTTTGGGTAATATCTGCTTTATTCTTCGCATGTGTCTTAATTTGTTATATATTTAGTCCCTAGACTCATATCATGATTTATAGAACATAAAAAAATTATATAAATATAATTTATATTAAGTATATTTTTTATTATGATAATCTATAAGATATATAAGTAAGAAATGGAAAACATTGTTCATGGAGACGGTAGGCCATACATACGCATGAACATTGTTTCCATTTTATTGTCGTATTGAACAAAATTGAGTAAATGATATATAAGTATATATATATATATATCATTATTATATTAGAATAATTATATCATATATATCATTTATTTTCACTAAAAATGTCCTTAATACATTCCATGTACTGTGTGAATGAATCACATCTCTTTGACGGGACGGTAGTCCACACACTTCCTCAAACAAAATTATCATATTTAAAAAAGATGGAAAGTATAAATATTTGTGTTGAAAAATAATTAAATAAGATTAAATAAATTATAAATAACATAAATATTATATAAAAATATCGTTTACATTATATTATTTACCACGAGAGGTAGTAAAAGAAGAATGAACAATCATTGTTTTGTGAGGCAGTTGTTCATCATACACAAAAACAACATGATCGTTACCCATTAGATGGAAGTGTGTATATGTGTAGGTAAAAATAATTGCATAAGAAAATATCAGTATATTTATTATACTAATATGTTTGTATAATAATTGGATAATGAGAGTGGAGGGGATGGAGAATTAAAATAAGACAATGGATCTTGAGGGAGGATATTACCTCTTCTTTGGGTAACTCATTTTGGTTTTCAAAAAAGGACTTCCTTGAATTACTTTCATCCCAAAGGGAGGATTGAAGGATAAAGTTAGAAATGTTGGGGAGATATTTGTGAATATATTTTCTGAACTGAAGTGGATTGATATGTGTGTTGAAGTGGTAGGAGAGGAGGAATTTTATAGTGGAGGAGGAGTGGCACTCTTTTAATATTTTGGAAAAAGTGAAACCCCACCCACCTTTTTTAATTGTAAATGGATAAAATAGTGGTAAAATGTCGGTAAAATGGAGTATAGGGTCGAAATATGCCCCTAAAATGACTTTTGGACAAGTGTATAAGTAATAATAGGCATTAAGTTTATGGTTTAGTCTCTTTTTAAGCTTAATATAATCTTAATCATTGTAATTGATTTTAATTACCTTCACTAGTATTTTTGTTCAAAAACTAATTTGATATCATTAGAAATTATAAATCCATCTTAATCAAAATATGGAATCAATTTTTCCAAATTTGAATCATATAAGTGATAGAAATTAATTTAAATTTAATCCCCCAGATGGGATGACAAAGTGAATTTTAAAAGTAAAAACACTCAAAAGTTTTCTAGGTTTTTATAACCAATTTAAATGTGAAATTTATTAAAATGACTTAAATTGGATAAATTGATAAAAAATGTATCTAATTAATGTTTAAAATCAATTAAAAATATAATTAAACCTTATAAATAAATCAGATGAAAAAATTGTATTGAGTTAAATTTCAGAATTTGTCACCATTCATTAACAAATGAAACTTCAAAGAAAAATACCAAAAATTACCCCAAAACTAATTTTTATGATTTTAATTAATATATTAAGCATATTTTAATATATAATATTTATAAAAGTTCCAAAATTTATATTTAAAGTAATTTCTCCTTTAATAGTTGGTAAACATACATTAATGAGAAGATGAGTTTTTATGGGTAAAATTTGGTTTGTTATTATCTCATGATTATAAAATCTATTGGATGAATATAAAAAAGATTTGATTGAATAAAAAATATATATATTTATGATAAATTAATATCACACAATAATATTAATTAAATTAATTTATTAGGATAAAATATCTTTCTCAGTATAAAACATAGTTTTCTAAAAAATATCCCTTTCTATTTAATTTGATCTTATATTTATTTCTAAAAAATTTACTACTAAGTAATTAATTTTCTATTTTTTTTAAAACCACATATTTTCAAAATTTAGTTAATAATATTCATAAATCTAATTTAATATGTTTTTTATATATTATTATTTTAAATAATAATATTTTTAATAATATATTATTGCTAGGTAACACTCGGTCTTGTATGTTATGCAATCCATCGAGGAAATTTTGTCTTGCATAAAATGTACACTAACCTTAGTGTTATGTGTAGATAAAGGTAAAATTTATTTTGTGTGTAGGGAGAAATTAACATAGTGTTGTGTATAATACAAGACAATCAGAATTATTAAAAAAAATTAGTGGTGCGTGAAATGAAAAATATAGAAAAGATTAAATTTATTTGAACAAAATATTTCACAAAATCTCAGGGTTTTACACTGGGCCACACAATACAGGATGGATTCATATTTAATTAAATCCTTCAAATATTTTTTGATTTTAGTAGGTGATACTGGAATGTTCTTTGGTATAGGTGACTTGTGTTTTCATCCTACAACCAAAAGAATAGGGTGATTGGCATGGAGTTCTGGCTAGGCATAGGTAGTAGTTGGAAAACATGATGACTTGAAAGAAATTAAATTGAGCCCATTCCACCCTAAGGGAAAAAACTAAAAATCCCATAATTATTCCATCACCTAGGGAGGTGACACCATATATGCCTTATGGAGGTGGAAATAATCATCAGACATAGGAAGAGAAAAAAGAGGAAGAGTTATATTCATCTATGATGCAAGATCTCACTCTAGAAGACTAATTTACTCAAAATGTCTGGAGCATGAGGATCACACCACCAAATGAGACCCTAATTGGATTAAGATCTCATTTTTGGGTCTGTTAAAATAATACACATGGAATAATTCTTCCCTTATGTTGAATATTCCTCTAAGAATGAGTTCCCCATACTTGATCGGGGAGTTGGAGGCTGAAGGCGCAAGAGTTGAGGATACAGGGGATAACGCAGGTGTGGGGAAACCTAATATTCTTGTCACATCCTCAAAGAGTAAATATATGAAATTTTTTCCCATGGGATAAACTCCAATGAGACTAACACCAACATGAAGGTTCCTCAAATCCCTCCACTGGTCATCCATATCCAGTCATCTTACATGACATCCTGGTAGGGGTGCTATTGTTCGATCATCCATGATAAAGGGGAAGGATGAAATAACTAAACTACAAGAAGAATATTCTATGTATACCACTTATCAATAAAAATTCCATCCTCTTAAAATAACTTATATTCTAAGAAAAAAACCCCCACATATGCAAGAACAATCCTTTGGAACAAAAGTATGAAATTTTGAAGTAGTTGGAAATCATTCCAGCTAAAATCTCAATCTTAAATTCTATATATATTTAAGAAGAATGTATAGAGGCACTTATCAAATCCCTATAAATACCACAAAATTTTAATATAGAAGTATCTCCGCCTGTTGTTTTTTGAGTGGAAACTATGACATCAGAATTCCATATCACCATATATTTCATAGAGACATATTAGGAGGAGGCCATCTAGGGACATATTAGACCCCTATTTGTTTTATTAAAGATCAATAATATCTATATATGAAGGTAAATGGTTGAAAATGGTTTTAGGATCAACCTCTTCTTGATTTAGTCCCTTCTAAATTTTGGATATTACGAGAGGGATTTATCTTCTACAAAGATAACCATTTAAGGGTATGATAAAATTGTGAAATGGCCTCTCAAGAAGACCACGTTGAAGGCTTAGTTCAAGGATCTCACACATAACATTGAGTTCATTATTATCCAACAAGACATGGAATATAATTTCCTACTTGAGATACCTTATCTTCATACCCACATGGCAATATCTTCAACATTTCATCAATGCTTGAAATACCCCACCAATAGGAAAGTCAGTATACTACATAGTGACATCGCTCCCATAAATTATTGTGATGCGATATATACAAAGAAATGTTTCTATAAAATGGAGAGAAAACAACTATCGGTGGATAAAAATATACAGGTTTCATCCCCCAATGGATTCAAGGCCAACCCTATTAATCCCTAGAGTATTATCAATGGAGATTATGTTCTACCCATAAAATCGATGTATTAGTTTTAGTAATATATATAAAATCACCTTATATAGTCAATGATAGTATAAAAGGAAATGATTAGATTTGGAATATCTCTGGAATGACTCTGTTAGATCATTTTGACAATGATTCTTACAATGACCTATCTCACCCCGATAATGAAAGAGATACCCTCATATTACCTACCATATTAGAAAATTACTCAATGAACTTAGAGGTCGAAGAATAATAGGATGAACTCAAGAATTACCCTCCCACATTTCATTATGTCATATCCACCACCAATTATGAGCTCAGGTAGGTGACTCTAAGAATAGAAGAATACCTACAACTTGTGATGATTAGTTCTACCATGCCTATCGAGGAGAAAGAGATGTATATCACATTTCTAAAGCAACATTGAAACATGTTAACTTGGAATTATATAGAAATTCCTAAAATGGAAACTGATGTACCTATACACCACTTAGGCTTACCTGATGACCATTGTGGTTTTAAGTAGGTGGATAAGAGGATGAACCCTATCATACTAGAAATGAATAGTGAGAAGTTAAAAAATTTATTAAATAAAAAAATTTATGGGAAGAGAAATACTTATGATGGCTAACCAAAATCATCCCTTCCAAGAAAAAGTAACATGAAGATTAGGGTATAAATAAATTTTAGAGACCTTAATTGATTTTTCACAAATTATAATTTCCATTTACAATCATAGAAACCAGGATGGATGAAACTACTATATTTTAAGCCTATTTATTCATTAATGGGTATTTAGGGTAAAATAAAATATAGATGGACCCTAAAGATAAAGAAACCACCACCTTCAGAGTGCCTAAGGGGTTCTTTTTCTATCAGGGCATGAACTTTGGATTAAAGAATTCTAGACCTACTTACTGATGCTCCATGCATCATATCTTTAATCCCTTATTAAGATGAATAGAATAATGTTTTGTCGATGAATTGGTTGTCAAATATCGATAGTGATGTGATCATTACACCGACCATCAAATAATATTTAACAAGTTATAGCATTCGAGTTTGATGATGAAACCACTAAAGTGTTATTTAAGGGGAACATCATAGAAATTAATAGGCTTTGTGGTATTCCATTTTGGAATCTAGGATGAACTATAAAACGCTAATCAAATCCTTGAAATGAAACCCACTCAAAATATCAATGAATTGTGGTGGATCCAAGGACACCTCACTTACATTTGGTGTTTTATAGATATCATGGTTAGAAAATTTTTATCCTTCAGTAAGTTAATAAATTAGGGAGTCACCAACCAATAGGATGAGGAATTCCATGAATCCATTGAGACTATCAATCAATACTTACTATACCCAACATTCTTGATGCTGTCAGTGTAAGGAAAGCCACTCATTTTTTATGTGTCAACCATGGAATAATTTTTTGGAACTCTCATCACTTATAAAAATGATGTGGGGAACATAAAATTATAAACTACCTCATCCAAATGATGGTATGTACTGAGAATTATTATTCCGATGTTGATAATAACTTCATTTCACTCATATTTGCAATGAAAAGGTTGAGGAATTACTTGAACTGCCAAGAAGTTCATTTGGTCTCTCATATTGATCCTATTAAGTGCATCCTTGGACAGCCTATGTTGACCTATAGTTTTTCATGATGAGAGATTATTTTTCAATAGTATGGATTTCAGTTCATGTTAAAAAGGTAGTGAAAGGGAAGGCTCGAGATGATTTCGTTGTAGCACATCGTACCTCGAAAAGCACACCAGTGCACACCAAACATCTAGAAGAAGTTGTTTCCTATGCCCCTGATGCTCCTTGAACATGGTATCTATATTTTGATAGTGCATTTGTAATTTTTATTGGTAATATATTTGAAAACACAAATCTCAACCGGGTTGGTCTATGGATTGTATTTGTTTCTCTGGATAGAGATATTTTTTCCCAAATGTTCTCACTACCTGAAGGCTGCAATAATAATGAGCCCAAATACTGAGCTCTCATTACAATATTGGAACTGGCCTTATAGAAAAAAATATCCTACCTTGACATCAAAGTATATTCATAGATATTGATAAAATATATTAATGGATAATATGTTATAAAAAAATTAGAATTGTACCCTCTCACTAAATCTGCAAGAGGAATGATGATTGAATTCCATTTTAAACCAACGTTTCATCTTGTACCTCGATTTAAAAATGATCATTCCAACACACTAGCTAATATAGATACAATATTATCCAACCCTGATCAGGATGAAGTTATCATCTACATAACACAAAAAAGGATTCTCTTATCTATCATCATCTATCACATGGAAGATATCAATCATATAAAAACCCTCTAGAGTGTGATGAACTAATATCAACCGCAAATTCATGGAGCCTATAATTAATTATCTATAAAATGGGACTCTCCTGATGGATTGAGCAAAAAGGGAAAGAAATATAAATTGAACTAAGAACTTTACCCTGTATGATAGGCCAAATGAGGAAAAATCCTTCTATGAGAGAGGATTTGATAGATTCTTCCTCATATGCATAACAGAGAGAGAGAGATAAGAAGATTCGTGTTGTAATAGAAGATGTCCCTACAGGATCTTGCAGCACACATCAGTTTGGGACAAGGGTCTCCCATCAAATAAGGAGGGTTGTTTACTACTGGAATACCATGATACTTGATTTTGTGGAATTCACTAAGAAATTTCATGCATGTAAGATTCAATAAAACTTCATCCACCAAACTCTAGAATTTCTATATACAACTAAATATTCATAGTTGTTTTCTATATGGAGAATAAATGTTTTGGGTCCATATCCCCAGCCAAAACCATGATATCTAAGTGCATCCTTACTGATTTATTTTCTAAATGGGATTAGGCAATACCCCTCAAGGAAGTCATATTGAAGAATATTTTTTAACTTTATAAAGTCCAACATAATAACTAGACTCAGAGTCCCTCACTTGATATTTTTGGAAAATAACACTAACTTCTATGATATCATGTTGAAGAAATTGTACCAGGAGTACAACATTGAGAACAACCATTCATTCCACTATTATGTAGTATAAAATGGACATATAGAGGAATTCAGTAAGACTATGTCAAATATAATATACAAGATATTAGATAAGGATGATATGACTTGGATATACAAGCTCCTTTAGGATTTATGGGCCTACCGTACGACCATGTGCAGTACTACATAAGAAAATATGTATTTATTAGTGTTCATATCCAAGGGAATTTATCCCATAGATGTCTAGTTTCCCTCACTTCAAAAATATATCTATAAGGAAGTCTCAGATGATGAACAGTCAAAAAAGTATTAGGATGTGTTGGAATGAATCAATTAGAAAACATTTCATACACTGCACAACCTTTAAGTCCATTAGAGTCAGATCACATGACCCACCAATAAAAAGGTTTATCTCTATTCATTTATTCAAGGAGAAATGAAAATTTCTCTTAGAACCCAAATAATACTAATAAAGAAACCTCCAAATTAGGAACCCTAATGGGAAGGACATTATATTATACATAAGTTATAACACAATAGAGATTACTCACTTCCTAAAATAGATGGGTAACATGTCATGCCCCCACCAATGCAAGGTATCTTAAGAAATACTACTCATAAACACCATTGAATCCTCCCCCTTCATAACCACATGATGAAAAACTGTACATAAAAATTTCTAGTAGTAAGACATTAAATGTCCCAAAGACTTTCATCCTAGTGCCATAACATTAAACTATGCAATATGACTTTACCTTTTGACATTAAACTACATGAATCACACACTCACCACATGATTTTAAACTGCATGTGAGTTATCATATCACTATAGATTCACCGAATATGAGCTATATCTATGTGAAATGGAAATAAAGTTCCCCCATCACCATGTGTGAGTTGGATCCACAAAGAGAATTTATCTATTTAAGAATTACATGTGGCTTTATTCCAGTCATCACAGGATATGTAGTGATGCCCAAATATCAAACCTTGGGTCCAATGACAACATTCTAGTCTGGTTCACAAAATATTAGACTATGTGATAGCATCTTCAACACATGATGTTAACATGTAGTATTACCTTATGTGAAACGGATGGATTCTTTGGGAAAACAGATCAGGAAGCCTCATATTAGAAACATGAGATGCCTCATATGGGAAGATTTATAGAAAACATGGTTAGTTTTATAATGATTCAAACATTATTTTTATGTTAGGTAACCTTCATCCTTACCATATGACATTAAACTACACGATTGAAATTTATTCAACATGACATTAAACTGCATGGGTTTTTAAGAACTAAATGTGGCTTCATTCCTTCCATTATAGAATACATAGTGACACCAATATCTCTAGTCTTGGTTCTAGATACAATATTTCTTTTTTCACATCGATTCACCTTAGTCTTTACAGTATGACATAAAAATTAATGGATTATTTCATTACTACATGATGTTAAACTGTATGGATTACATCCTTACCACATGAAATTAATCATTATAGCTGAAATCCATGATGTGTGATGTCAAACTTTATAGTATTAAATAACTACGTATGTATTGATTCTCATTCCTATGAGATAAATTGGTATTCTTTGATCCCATATATCGACACATCCACCATATGATATAAACCACACCTATCTATTCCTTTAATATCTTATGTGTGGTGAAAGAAACATTTTTAGTTCTTTGTTTTTAACACTAAGAATAGATCACATGGGCATGAGAGCTCTGGTAGAGGCTTCCCTACATTATCAATAAATATCAGTTCATGAAACGGTTAGCATGGTCCCAGAAGTAAGACCTTAAAATAAACTCCATGATTCCCTGCCACATGATGTTAAACTGTATGGTTGATGAATCTTTTCTAACATAATAAAATGAATTACATTGGAAGTCACCCAATAGGACCAATATTATTGGTTTTGGTCTCCCAAAACACCACCATTCATGAACTTTCTATAGATTGATTCATGTCATAAAAGGATACATAGTGAAACCCAAATCTCCAATCCAAGGTCCATCTGCAATAATCAATAGGGAAAATACCCCACTATGCATATGGGTCAGAACTCCATGGAGAGTTTCCCATTCAAGAAATATGTGTGTCTTGATTCATGTCATCACATGATACATAGTGACACCTAGATCTCCAATATTTGGTCCAACATCAACAATTAATGGGAACAATTCCCCCATATGTGTATTGGTCAGAGCTGTGTGGAGATATTCCCATTCAAGAACAACATATGGATTTATTCATGTCATCACAACATATGTAGTAACACTTAGAACTCCAACCTGGGTCCATCCACAACAATTATTGGGAAAATTCACCTCTTGACGTATTGTCCAGACCTTTGTAGAGATATCCCATTCAAGAACTACATGTGGCTGGATTCCTGTTATAAAAGGATATATAGTGAAACCCAAATCTCCAATCATGGGTCCAACTAAAACAATTAACCCCTCTACATATGGGTTAGATCTATGTGGATAGTTTATCATTCAAGAAATATAGGTGGATTGATTCATATCACCAGAAGAAACATAGTGGTACCCAGATCTTAAATACATGGTCCAACCATAACAATTAATAGGGATAATTACCCCATAAATGTGTGGGTTAGACCTGTGTGGAGTGTTTCCTATTAAATAACTATATATGAATTTATTATTACCATCCAAAGATACATAATGACACCAAAATCTCCAATATTGGGTCCATCTGGAAAAATTAATAGGAATATTTCCCATCTATGTATGGTTCAAAACCACATGGAGAGTTTCCCTTTCAATAATTTTGTGTGGATTTATTCCTATCATTATAGGATACATAGAGAAGTCCAAATATCTAATTCTAGGTATAGATACAACAATAAATAGGAGAAATTCCCCCTCTAAATGTGGGTTAGACCTGTATAGATAGTTTCCTATTCAAGAACTATGTGTATCTTGATTCTTATCACCATAGCATATATAGTGACACCTAGATCACAATTATTGGGTCCAACCACAATAATAAATGGGAAAAATCCCCCCTCTGCATTTATGTTTGACCTGCATGGAGAGTTTCCCAAAAAATAAATACATGTGTATTGATTCCAATTATTATAGGATATATAGTGAATCCTATATCTCTAATCCTGGGTCTAGATATGAAATAAAATCCCTCCCATGTGTGTGGGTCAGAACTGTAGATGAATCCTTTATGAAAGAACATAATTTTCTTTTATTCCTATCATTAAAGGATATGTAGTGACACACAAATCTTTAATCCTTGGACCAACTACAATAATATGTGGAAACAATTCCCTACTCTTCATATGGGTCAGAATTAAATAGAGAATTACACATTAATGAACTACCTATGGAATGATTTTGGTCATCATAGGACACAAAGTGAAACCAAAATTTCCAATATTGGGTTCAACCACAAAATATGAACAGATACAAATGCACCCCTAATTTCATATGGGCTGGACCTATACAATAATTCATATGAGAGTCACTCTCTCAAAACATAATTGACTTGCTAGTTGTCTATTGTTTCTAAAGTTGAGTAAGGATCATGTGATCTTAGGGAACCAAGAAAAATGATTTGAATAATAATGTCATGATGTATCCCCAACCAATAACCATATCCTTATCATATGATGTTAAATTACAAGGAAATGAAAATTTTTTCACCTCGTGACGTTGAACTACAAGAAAAACATCCTTATTGCATGATGTCAAACTAAAAGAATATTAATAATACCTCACCATATGATGTTAAACCACAAGGAAAACATCCTTGGTTCCATGAAGATAAACTACATAATAGATACTTCCCCACTACATGATGTTAAAATTTTCATGCCATCACACGTTATCATTCCTTTTAATGTCTAAATACATGACATGGGTATAGCTAAAAAAGACACAGCTGGTGTAGAGAAAATCCCAGGCCAAAATAGCCAAAAATTCCTCAAAGGGTCTGCTTTTTGAATCCTTTCTTCTTCATGAATGGCTATATATTTCATATCTCCCTTCTAAGTAATCCACTTCATTAACACGTGATGTCGGACAAAGTCCCTATGTGAGTTTGATGATGCTTCATGACCGCATGAGTTCGAACAGAGTCCCTTCGAGAGCCCAATAGGGCCAAACCCATTCATATATCTCATAAATGATTCAAAAACTCTTCCAATATTTAAAAAACCTTTTTACTATAAATACCAACCTCATTATAACTATCTAATAATATTACCGTGACATTTCAACTTCTAAATTTCTTCCAATTCATGAATCACTAGATTATCACAAACTAGACCAAAAAATGGATCATCTAATGTTCCATGGCTTCATAAAACACAATTTTGTTTGTTATTTAAGGACTTCACCCTTGGTGGGGATGAATTTCATGAATGTATACCCCCTTTGAAAAGGAAGAAGTCTTATATGGGAACTTGAGGCCTCGATGAATTAAGCCTTTGAGAAGTGATCCTTTCCTGTAACAGGACCACATCTTGAGGTAGGTTCACCCTATTTCATGAAGCAAACTCCCTTGTGAACCCCATGACATCTACAAAGAACATGAGATTCATAATGAACCTATATGTGAGACCCTATTCTTCTTGAAGGCCCTATGTTGGGCCTCCCCATGATACCTCTCTTATACTAACACCTCTTCTTGGAGGTTGAGTTCCCAAAGCCTCCACATCCATCTGGGATAGGTTTAGTTATACCTCATGTTTCTATGTGACATGTGCCTCCCATTCTGGTGACCAACAATACTTCAAGTGTTGCTTGATACTCCCACTTACATTTTTCTTCTCATAATAGTCACTCTAGTGACTTTTTCATCTTATCATAGAAGCACCTATATGGACTTCATGATCATCCAATCCTCCACACCTAAGAAAGATAGAATTTATAAAGTCATACCCCACCCAATCGTTCTTGATCTATGGTTATGTAAGCCCATGGGGTAAAGTTAGTCCCCCATATCTGTGGTGCATGACTTAAAACTACCTAGCACCGACTTCCCCAGTACATGATGTAAAACAGTAGTCTTACCATGTGTGATAAACATAGGATGCCCCATGTAGGATCATAATGGGATGCCACCTTCTTCCCCACCATGGGATGATTCTCACATACCAGGCATAATCCATGAGTAATCCCCAATTACTCTGTGGCACAAGAACATGATGCTTCATGTATGGATCACAGTAAACGAGATCCTTCCCACTTGGAATGAGATCCTCCTCACATGGAATTACATCCCCCTTGGGAATATTTCATGCATAATTACAAAATCATCTCTTATTGGAACATATTTCATGAAACAAGTGCCAGGTCTACTATTTCATATTGTTTTACACACTGAGAATGAATCACATGGGCTTAGAGGATAGTAGTGACCATAAAATCCAAACTCCACTTCTATAGTCATACTCCTAAGTGTAATCCCTAATAACCATACTCACCCATTGGTCCACTCACATGTGTAATTCCTAACCATATTCTCTAATTTTACAAGCCTCCTTCTTAAGTAAAATACCTAATTCCCATTTCATAAATTTGTGGGATTTGATTCCCAGCCATTTTGGATACAAATGAAGCCTCTCGGAGGTCCCAACCAAATATTTGCATCCATCCAGGTCTTCCCCAGACCACATCCCCCATAAGATCATTCCACTCACCTGGGAAAACATATCTTCTCTAGGTCCCTCGAGTATCTTCACTTCATAATCCCCACACCATCCAACCAAGATAAATCCTTTTGATGATGTAATATTCTATGCATAATGCCCACACCATCATTCATCGACACTCCTTTCATGGAATGGGAATCCATAACACATGACTTTAAATTTCATGGACTGTTCCTTCCATACGACCTTCAAATATAGCATTGAACTATGTGGGTTTTGATCCCTACCTTCTTGATAGGGTACGTAGGATTTTTCTTTTTGGATATATCCCAACCAATGGTAATCTTTGATGCCCCATCACTTGGGGTGCACCTCATGGGGTGTCTAGATCAACCTTCTGAGTGTGAAATCATCCCTTTATGAAACACACCTCCTCAGTCCACCTCCACAGTCATCCTAATCCATCCATTGAAAAAAATTTAAGTTTCTCCCTCAAGGGAAGTGAATTCTTGATCCACCTCTAGGGGGAATTATGATAACCCATCTCTATATGACATTAAACCCCATATCAATCTTAGAATGTGTTCTGGAATAACATATATGGTCCCTAAAAACCTCCTTGATCTGCCTCCATGGGGTATTTTTATTTGTCCCCTTCCATCTCCACAAGATGTTAAAATTGTATCCTGATCTATCTTAACCAGGAGTTCTGATCCATCTCCCCAAGACATTACCCATGTGATCCCAAACTACTACCTCATGCTAGACATACGATTAATAAGGTGAAATCCTTAGAGGATATGATCCTATGGAATTAGTTAACTCATGTTAAACATGGGATTGGTTAGCTAAAATTTTGGGATGATATGGGCCTTCGGTATCAGATACCTCATGATCGAAAAATGATGCCTTGGGTTCAACGCCTAAAGATGAATCCATGTGATACCTTCCTACGAGGAAGAATCCAAGTTACCAATGTTCCTAGCATACATACATTCAAATGATGCCAAACTTGACTAATCTACTGAACAAAGTTTATTTCCCTATCAAGACCCATTAGAATGTACAAATTGGGGAAGTTTAATTAACCGATGTCCTGAAAGATATGGCATCGAGAATGAGTTCCATGAACACGACTTAACTCTATGAGAGAGACCCAGACTAGATGATGAGTTCTATAGAAGAATTCCTGGAAGGTAAAACCAACACTAATTTATACTATTTTTATTAAGGATAAGAAATCACTGTTGAAAGTGATGAATTCTTCCTAACTTTGGAAGGAGGGAATGTAAGGAAGAAATTGTGACACCAATCCATGTTAAACACATGGCAGTGGTCCACCCTCATGAAAGAATCAGAAATAGAAATAGTTTACTCAAAATGAATCTTTTCTCACACAAAACAGAGATTAGTAGAATTAAAGGAATCAATAGATTTACATGTCACCAAATCTTACTATTTAGTGCCAAGAACCACTATGAAAATAGTGATCTAACTCACCAGAAATTGGGGCTATTAAACTTTGGGAATTCTAGTATTTGACATCTTCAATGAAAATAGCTCTCACTATAAATGGAATATTGGGAAACGATGGGGCATTCAGTATTGATTTACTTCTATCTATACTAAAAGATTAATCCTCCTAATTTACAGGGCCCAAGCTATAGGAAACCATCCCACAAACTCCCATAGATATAGGGATAGGAGGACTATTAATGCAACATACCATCATGACTCCACCTTATCCATGACATCAGCTAGTGGGAACCCATGCCCCATCTCAACTTCATATTTTATCTAGAAGAGGGTGATGACCACACTCATAAATCGATATGAGAAATATGGGTTCATTACTATAAGTGATATGGCCTGCTAGGACATAGAGTCTTCAATTCCTCACCAACAACTCCATCTTCAAGGGCCACATAAGAAACCGCTACTCCCCATTACAATAGTGAAATGCTTCAAGAGTCTCTCCCTAGAGAGATACTATGACTCGCTCCCCTATTATGAGGAGGGGGGATGCTTGAGTCACCCCTATAATGACCATCTCCCAAGACAATCCAGGAATTTCTCCCACCAATACTCAGTAGTGATAAAAATGACCGGTCCTTTAGGCTGAAGAACATGTGAACTATACATCTGCTCCTCTAACCTGGTGCGGACCACCCGAAGTTTACGTCAGGCAGAAGATCAAGATAATGACCAAAAAGGGGCATCATCTTCCACACATTGAGGGTACCCTTCCACAACCAACACATTCCAAAATATCCCTGTAACTAATGAGTAGGGTTCTATCATATCCCAATTGGGATCGAGACCCCATCCGCCCTCCTAGAAGTTTGGGTTGACTCTGTCTAAATTTGGTACCTCCACCAGCCATTATAGGCCAACCCATGTTGATTAGTTTCAGTGTGGAGGTCATCAATGCGCTATCACCAACCCAAGATGAAGTCCTCCTTGCTTCAACAACCAGTTTAGAGGTCCTCCCTGTGCTTATACCACAGTCCAACATGGAGTCACTCCCTGTGTCATACCCAATCAGCATGAAGGTCCTCCTAACACCACTCATAGATCATGTGGTGTTCTTCCATGCTCCAATATCAATCAATGTAGAGGTCCTCCATACTTCATTAATAACTAGTACTTAGGTCCTCCCCGTGTCTTCTCCAAAATCCAACATGGAGGTCCTCACCATTTAAAAGCCAACTAGATTGGACATCCTATATACTCTTTCAATGGTAAACATGGAGGCTCTCCCCATGATTCCCCTATATTTAGAAGAGGTCTACCCTGTACAAAGCCCACCAAAGTAGAGGTCCTTCCCACACATCCAAAAACTAGTATGAATTTCCTCCTCGTACTTATGCTTCTAAACATGGAGGTCCTCCCCATGTCTATTTTGATTAGTGAAAAGGATCTCATTTCACTTTAACTCACAAAATTGGATGTCCTCCCCACTATCAAAATCAACATAGAAACCCACCTCATGTACCCACCAACCAAGGAATAGGTCCTCCCTACTACGTCAATAGTTGGAGTGGAAGTCCTCTGTACTCCTAAAATAGTAAAATATAAGACTCCCCAATCTAATGAAAAATTATTCAAGGGCCCTCCCCATATCCCAATTAGTCAAATAATAGGACCTCCCCATAATTTCACCCACAAATATAGAGGTATTCCTAGTCTTGTAGAACTTACATTCCCCCGAAGAACCATCATAGGGTAGAGGGATGAACCACCCCCAGTAAAGGAAAAATTATGAGATGCACCAATTCATTTCCAATCCTGTTAACTTTTCAAATACCAAGGAAAAATGTGATTTGATGATGGAACCTTCACCCAGTCATTAGAATCAGAGTCTAGGGTAGGATCTCAGTATGTGAAGTTTTTTTATCTTGGAAGGTGAAATTCATATAATTATTGACAGAGATAATATTTTCATATTAATTAATATGTTTTTAAATTATTTAATCCTTTAAAATTAATTAATTTTATTTTATTTACATCATTTTATGATTGTTGGTGAGTTTTGAGCTTAAATGTCAAAATTGGTTAAATTTGGAAATTGACAGTTTTTGGGCCTTTTTTTTGTGCAAAAATTTTACTATTATGAACAAAACTAAGTGATTACTTTTTTGTAGGTTGTATCTGTGTTTAGGCTACAAATTATTCTTCTATCACAAGATCCAATTCGAAATTCCACATGCCCTAACATTTCTCTCAATGTGAAATGTTTTTTTGGTTGGTAGAATGAACCATACCTCATTAATAGAGGATTATCTTGGACCACCTAACTTTAAATGAAGTGTTACTATATTGGTTAGACATACTACTAAAAGGGTCATATGATTTCTAAATATCAATGATAAATTCATTCCTTAAGGCTTCCATTTCACCAGTCAAATTAGGGTTGGTGGAATAGTGTTTGGATGTCAGAAAAAAGTGAGTTTGATTTAGTTGATTATAACTTCTTTGAAATGAATTAAAAGGCTCTTAAGTTTTGTGGTAAGATGGAAAAATCCATTCTAAAAATCTTATAAGAAGGGACTTCTGCATGATTTTTCAAATATCTGGGAGAACCGAAGCTATCTTTCATGGAGGACATATTCTGAAAGATAAAAACTCTGCTCTTTCCTTTCACTTTTTTTCTTCTTCTTATTTTTGTAATTCCTTTATATTATTCATTATTATCAATTACTCTTACCATGGTGGGGTAAAAATATTAGGTTATTGGGGGAATTGAGGTTTCATATTTTTAGTTCTTTTAGTCTTACATTTGATTTAATAAAAACTCTATCTCTTCTGTGAAGATGTTTTCAAATTCTAATAATAGTATTTATTATCTTATGTGATCATATTTGATTTTATATTATGTTTTTATTATTGCATTAATAAATGATAATTTTTCCCGTGCCATTTGGTTCTGGTCTATATCTGATAGAATAAGATAGGGTCTTAGTTGTGAAGTACTTAGAGATCACTAGTACATGTGGGAGGGGTGGTGAACATTCATGATTATTTAGATAATCAATACCTGATTGGGAATTTCCTATGATAATTGATGGTATTCACTACAACTATATCACACACCAGGAGTGTAGACCAAACTAGAATTTTGTTAAGCTATATTCTTAACATAACCATTTAACAAAAGAAGTGAGTTGAAGCAATTGTGGAATCTCAATTAAATCAACTTAGCAGAAGAGGATTAAATAAAATGGAACAAGAATAGTATTGAAATTATAAAACCGACCCTGACTTGATCAACCATCTAATCAAATAGTATTTAAATCAACTTCATTCCATATTTTTCTTGAATCTATTCCTTAATTTCTTCTTTTTTTTGTTTCTCTCTTTGATTTCGAAACCAATCAATTTCAAAAACACCTAACTTTTTCTCAAATTAAAAAGTGACAAATTATTTTGGGTGCAATACTCATCGGGAGAATACCTAAAAATAATCACTAGACTATACTTAGGTAATTTAAATAATTTGTTCCACACCCACAATAGGTGTACGTCAAACTTGTCATTGTTGCCTAGGAGAAAGTGCCTCAAAATAGAACAACTAAAAAAAATTCTTGAATGACCCATATTTTAAATAACCCTTTAACTGAATTTGATCCTGAAATTGATCGTATTATAACCCAATTGAGAAAAAAAATCAAATAGATTTTGAAGAAATAAACCTCACAGATTCAAGTTATATTTTATGTTATCACTCTGAACCTATAATAATGGCCAATTCCAACCAAACTATGAGTGATCTCTGCGCACCTCAATTTGATAATCAAAATAACCAACTCACTATCCCTACCATAGAAAATTATTTTGAACTTTGAATTAATATGATTCAAGTGCTACCAAAATTTCATGGTATTATAGGTGAATACCCAGATAGACACATCCAATAGTTTACCTATGTCTACTCTAGATTCAAACCTAGAGGATTTGTAGAAGAGCAAGTAAAGTAGAGGGCATTCCCCTTCTCGCATGAGGGATAATAAAAAGAATGGTTGTATAATCTCCAACCAGGTGAGATAAAATATTGGGAATATATTAAAAGAAGTTTCTTGCAGAGATTCTACCCTACATATAAAAGCACAACAATTACAAAATAGATTTATTTCATACATCAATTGACTAAAGAGACTCTCTACGAATACTGGGAACATTTCAAGAAACTTTGTGCAAGATTCCCACACCCAGAAATGAAATAGAACCAATTCATTGTGTTCTTATACCAAGTATTTCTCAAAAATGACTTAAATTTACTATATGCCTCATCTAGAGGATCCTTAATCGACAAGTCACCAGCAGATTCCAGGGGCCCGATGGAAAATATTGCACAAAACTCACAGCAATTCGGAACTAGAGGTACGAGAACTAGATTCATTCATGAGTTAAGAACTTTTGATTCATCCTCACCCTTACATGATGCAACAGTTAAGTAAATGAATATTGTGATGAGACAACTTGTTATGAACAATTTGAAGGAACAATAAGGCTCGAATCATGTATGTGGTTTATTCTATTCTACTTATCATAACACTGATCAATGTACAGAAGTGCAGGGGACTAAAAGTTGTGATTCTGCCTATCATGAAAGGAAAATTCATTAAAATCAACCCTGTCAACCCTAACTAGGATATAGATTTAGACATAACCCAGATCGACCAACTTTTTAGAATCAATACCAAAATCAACCTTCATTCTAGCTGCAACAATACCAGAATCCTCCACCATTTCAAAAACCCTATAAAAAACCACACCAACAGAGACTATACGAACCACCTTCAAAATGTTATCATAAGAACAACCAAGAAATAGAGATTGAATATCTAAATAAGACAGTAAAAAATTTAGATAATAAATTTGAAATACTTATGTATATTCTAACCAAAAATCAAGGCAAACTCCCAGCAAAAACAGTTCCAAATCCCAAGGAAAGCATGAGCATCATTACAACACGAAGTGTAAAAGAGATCATGTCACCTGAACAAAGTGAGGATGATGATTCTAAGAAACCTACTGAAGAACAACACATCTATCCAAAATAAGGAGACTAGAACAACAATGGAGAAAGAATCAGATTTAGAAAGGAAAGGCTAGAAACACCTTTGAAAAAACAACAAAGGGATAAAAAATATATCCAAGAAACATTCCAATCTTCATTAGTTGGATCGAAGAAAGTTGAAGAAGAGAGACTTCAAAAATAAATTCAGGAAACTTTTCATAAAGTTAATATCAATATCCCACTACTAGATGCAATTAATTAAATCCCTAAGTATGCAAAATGTTTGAAGGTGTTGTTCCCAAAAAGGAGTCGGTTGGATGGAAATGGGGAAATAAGCTTAGGAAGAAGTGTCTCAGCATTTATCACACCAATGATACCAAAAAAATGTCAAGATCTAGGGAAATTCTCTATTCTCTACACTATTGGGTTAATAAATTTTACTAACTCACTATGTGATCTAGTAGCTTCAATAAATGTTATGCCTCACTCAGTATTTTCATACTTAAATATTGGAGAACTAAAACCAACTTGAGTGGTGGTCCGATTAGAAAACAGATCTACCATTTTCCTAGCTGGAGTTGTAGAATATGTACTCATTAGAGTAAGTGGATTGATCTTTCTAGAATACTTTTTTTCCCTTACCATGGAAGAAGATAGAGCACTAGGCCACTCTCCCATCATCCTAGGGAGACACTTCCAAAAAATATCAAGGACTATCATCAATGTCCATGAAGGAACAATCATAATAGAACATGGAGATAATACAATACAATTCAACATTATTGATGTAATGAAACTTCCTTCTAGCAATCACTAACTTTATGTGATCTCCCATGAAGAAGGTATAGAACCAATTGAAGATTTAGGTACTCTTCTTGACTTATTATTATTAGGAGAACATTTTTAATTTGAAAATTCCAATTTTGATAAACCAGAAAATCCTAATTCCATGTTAGAGAATGAAGTAAAATATGACTTTTCTGATGATTTATTAAAAGAAAACGAGATGATACCAGAGATTCTAGTCTTAGGAATAGGATAACTTAATTCAATTTTATCCCTTGAACAACCCCCATGTCTGGAACTTAAGACATTTCCAAGTGATTTGATGTATGCTTACCTAATAAATGGAGATAAATTTCCAGTAATAGTTGACAATAAAATATCCCATTCAAAAGAGGAAACTATAAATGACCCACTCAAAAGAAATGTCCAAGGTGTATGATGGAGTTTAGGTGATATGCCTGAAATAAATCCCAAGGTTTTATCTCATAGAATATTTTTAGAAGGTTATTCCTGACTAGTTGTACAACCTTATAGAAGGCTCAAAACCACAATCATGGAGGTTGTTAAGAAATCGATAACGAAATTGCTAGTAGCTGGCATCATTTTCCCAATCTCTGATTCTCAATGGGTCTACCCCATTCATGTAGTCTGAAATAAAACCGACCTAAAAATTTACAAAAATGAAAGAAATTAATTGATCCCCATGAGATTAAAAAATAGATGGAGAGTGTGTGTATATTACATGATGATAAATAAAGTTACCCAAAAAGACCACTTCCCCATTCCGTTCATTGATCAAATGTTAGAAAGGTTAGCTAAAATAAACTAGTACTATTTTTTATATGGATTCTTAGGATAATTTTAGGTACCAATCGCACTAAAAGACTAGAAGAAGATGACCTTCACCTATCCATTTGGTACATTAACCTATAAAAGGATGCATTTTGGGCTATGCAATGCCCCAGGTACATTTCAACGGTGTATAATGAGTATTTTCTCAGATCACGTAAGGGTCTTCCTAGAAGTATTTCTGGATGATTTCAAAATATTTGGTAATTCAATTGAAAATTTCTTAGGAAATTTGGAGAATGTTTTGAAAAAATGAATTTAAAAGAATCTTTTCTTAAATTTTGAAAAATTCCATTTCATGGTTGAAAAGGGAATAGTGTTGGGGCACATAATTTCACAAAAGGGGTGGAGGATGATAAATAGAAAGTTGAAGTAATAAATTCCTTACCATATCCAACTTTTTTAAAACATGTTAGATCCTTTTTAGGACATTCATGATTTTACAGAAAATTCATTAAATATTTCAGTAAGAATTATCTCCCTCTATCAATATTACTACAAAAATAAGTTGACATAAATATAGATTATGCATGAAGAAATTCATTTGATGAACTAAATAAAAAGTTGATCACACCTCTACTAATGCCACCACCCAACTGGGAGTATCCTTTTTAGTTTCTTTATGATGCATCTAACCGAGCATTGGATCTTCTCTATCAAAAATAATTGAAAAAAATCCTAAAGTCATATCCTATGAATCAAATACTTTGGATGCCACACAAATCAATTACAAAACCAACAATAAAGAGTTCCTTTAAGTTGTCTTTACACCAGATAAATTACGACAATATCTTCTTGTCACTAAAGTTATTTCTTTCTGATTATGCAGCACTCAGGTATTTAATGAAAAAGGAAGATTCAAAGACAAGGCTAGTGAGATGGATGCTACTCTTAAAAGAGTTAAATTTGGAAAATTAAATATAAAAATGGAACTAAAAATCAGGTGGCTGATCAACTAAGTCGACTAACCCACACCACTGAAGGATAAATTCCAAACAAGAACCCACTTAATGATGAGATTCCTAGAGAAAAACTCTTCATCATCAACAGTGAAGTTCCATGGTTTTACAATATGGTCAATTATCTGGTAACATTTCTAGTCCCATCTCATTTGAATTCCTAAAAAATTCAAAAGATTAAATCTAAATCTAGATATTATATCTAGGATGATCCATTTCTTTAGAATATTTTCAATGACCAAGTATTAAGAAGATGTTTTCCTAAAAGTAAAATTAATTCTTTCTTTATGTTTTGTCATAGATTAGCTTTTGGAGGCCACTTTGGACCACAAAGGACAATAAGGAAGGTTTTAAAATCTATTCTTTATTGACCCACTTTATTTAAATATTCTCACGAATTTTTTAAAAGGTGTGAAAAATATCAGTTTTATAGAAATATTTCAAAGAGAAAATAAATGCATCAACAAGAACTTAATTTTTGTGAAATTTTTGAATTCTAGGGAATAGATTTTCTGAGTCATTTCCCAATGTCATTTGGAAATTATTATATCTTCCTTGTAGTTGATTTTGTTTCAAAATGGGTGGAAGAAAAATCCACCAGGGCTAACAATGATAAATTTGTTTTTTATTTTGTCCGGACTAACATGTTTTGTAGGTTTGGAGTGCCTAGAGAAATCATTAAAAATCAAGGAAATCTCTTTTCCAATAAGATAATAGAGGTACTGCTGAATAAATATGAGGTTCTTCATAAAACATCAACTCCTTATCATCCACAGACTAATGGTCAAGCTGAAGTGTCCAATAGGGAAATCAAAGGAATTTTTGAAAAGACTGTTAATGTAAATAGGAAGGATTGGACCCAAAGGTTGGAAGACACATTATGGGCTTATAATAAATCCTACAAAACCCCGATTGGAATGAGTCCATATTGGTTGATTTATGGGAAAAGCTATCCTTTACCTATGGAATTGGAACATAAGGCATACTGGGCTATGGGGAATATAAATTTGGGTCTTCAAAGTGCTGGGAAGGAGAGAATATTACAGTCAAACTAGAAAGAAGAAATTTTAAGGGAAGATTTTTAAAATTCTAGGATCTATAAAGTGAGAACAAGAATGGCTCATGAAAAGGTGATCAAACTGAAGGACTTCAATCCTGGAGACACAGTTCCATTATTCAACTCAAGACTCAAGATGACGCCAGGTAAACATAGTTCTAGATGGGAAGGTCCATTTATAGTTACTCATGTATATCCTTTCAGTTCTGTGCAGATTTTGAAGGATGGAGAGAATAATTCATTCACTATTAATGGCCATCGTCTGAAGAAATTCCTTAGGACCATACCATTAGAACCATTTGAAGAGATCACACTCCTCAAACCCATTTATCAACAAATGCATCAGGTCAAACCTCTCCTTACCAATTTCTTGATTGCTATAATTCAATTTAATATACAATTAAATGTTAAATCTAATTGAATTTATTAAGGACACTACACCATTTAAGTGTGGGGGAGGGAGCCATTTTAGTTTAGTAATTTCAATTGTTTGTTTCTCTATTTTTGTGAGAAAAAAAAATTAAATTTGAGTGTTTTTACAAATTTTTTTGTTTTTATAAGAAATTTTTAGCTAAAATGATTCTCATCACCATTTTTTAAATCCATGTCCATGAGTGAAATATTTTATTCTATGAAACTGAGCTTAAATGAATGCTGAAAATGACTTTGTTTCAAGTTCAATTCTTTATGAATTTCATGAAAAGTACTCTAAATTTTAAATATCATGCCACATGTAACTATATTTATATTTGAAATCACTTTATTATGAGGCTTTTGAACCTAATTTTCATATTCTTTTCATTCGCCCCACTTCTTTAGAGAACCATACCATGCTTGATTTAACCAAAATTTGATTTATTCCAATCAAAACTTGAGGGTTTGAGGTACATGTGTTTTAAATTATTGAGGCATTTATTTGGTATTAAAGCCCCTATTTCATATGAATCTATTTTATAATGACCAACTTGTACATTTATTCCTTGTATCTCATAGAATACATGAACATCCTCTAGGTTAGACACATTACCAGCCAATTGTCCCTATCCAACATGCTCTTGAAGTGAAATTGAAAAATCTAGTTGAACTTAAGTGTGGGGGGATGTTGAATTGTGTTTTGATACATCATTTGGAGATAAATTGGGTGAAAAAAAAATGTTGAATATACGTGCTTGTTTTGGAAAAAAATCATTCTATTGAAATCTGTGCCTTTTCTGGATCGTTCATGTATGAGAAGCTATTCCTTTCTGGAGCTTCTAATGAAAAAAAAAGTTGTGCCTATCTGGAGGTTTCAAGAAGAATCATGTTTGAGATGATTGAAACTTTTTCTGATAAAATGATGAATGGTGTAAAATTTCATTAATGTTTCATGCTAATGGATTTGATTTACTAATAAGGGGATTTAGGGGGAGATTGTACTTGAGTGAAAATTAGAATAATGTGATTTTTCTTCAAAAAGAGCCAAGCACTCCTTATTCTGCCTCAATCATTTTTTCACCAAAATCTTACCAAAAAAAGACCAAAAGAAACCCTAAAATGTACTCATGATAAATATATGTCCTTGAATCATATCAGGTAGAGATTTAGTAATTTATCAAACCTAAGGTGACCCATTCATGGGTATTGGATGAGAAAGACATTGTTGAAAAATTGAAATTTGTGTGATGAGAGAAAATGAAAGTGATGTAAGTGTTTTATGTAAATTGTAGGAGAAATGAAGAGGAAATATATTTTATGACATGAAATTAATAACTTGAGATAATATTTTTTTGAGGATGCATGACATTTTTTTCTTGTTGTTAAATTAGTGGATCTCATAGATAAGTGTTTTAAATTTTCTATGATTTGATTTTGAGTTTTACTTGTCCAAGAGTCCAAGCGATAAGTGTTGAGAAATTGGAAAAGATAATATTTTAATAATAATTAATATGTTTTTAAATTATTTAATCCCTTCCAATTAATTAATTTGAGTTTATTTACATCATTTTATGATTTTTGTGATTTTTGAGCTTAAATGTCAAAATTGGTTAAATCTGGAAATTGATAGTTTTCTGGACCTTCTGTTTTTTATCATAACTTTTACTATAATGAAATAAAATGAGTGATTCATTTTTTTAGGTTTCATATATGTTTGGATAAAAATTATAATTCTGTGAAAATACCTAATTCAAAATTCCACATGCCCAAACATTTCTCTCAATGTGAAAAGATTTTCTGGTCCTTAGAATGGAACATACCTCATTCAAAGAGGAATATCTCAGACCACATACCTTAAAATCAAGTGGTTATAGCTTATTTCAACATATTACTAAAAGGGTTAAATTCTCACCAAATATCAAGGATAAATTCAATCATTAAGTCTGCCATTGAACCGGTCAAAGTAGGGTTTGTGGAATAGTGTTTGGCATCCAGAAAAAAGTGAGTTCCATTTATTTGGCCATATATTTTTTTACATGGATTACAATTCTCTAAAATTTCGTGGGTAGATGGAAAGATCCATTACCAACATCTTATAAGAAGGGACCTCTGCATTATTCTGCCAATAGTTGGGATAACCGAAGCTATCATTCGGGAAGAAGAATTCTGGAAGAGAAAAACTCTGTTCTTTCTTTTCACTTTTTTTTCTTCTTCTTATTTTTTTAATGAATTTATATTACTCATTATTATAAATTACCCTTACCTTGGTGGGGTTTTTATATGAGTTTATTGGTGGAGATAAGGTTTTATATTTTTAATGCTTTGAGTTCTTATATTTTATTGAATAAAACTCCCTCTCTTCTGTGAAGTTGTTTTCAAATTCTAATTACAATATTTATTATCTTATGTGGTCATATTCTATTTTATATTCTATTGTTATTATTTCTTTGATAAATGATAATTTTTCTCCCTCCATTAGATTCCGGTATATATTTGATAGAATAATATCATGGCTTAGTGGTGATGTACTTGGTAATCACTAGTACATGTGGGATGGGTGGTGAACATTCATGATTATTTGGATGAACAATACCTAACTGTGAATTGCCTAAGATAATTGGGGGTATTACCTACAACTCTATCACACACCAGAAGAAGTGTAGACCAAACTATAATTTTGTTAAGTCCTATTCTTAACATAACCATTTAACCAAATAAGTGATTTAAAGCAATTATGGAATCTCGTTTAAATCAACTTAGCAGAAGGGGGTTGAATAGAATAGAACAAGGATAATATTGAAATTCTAAAACCAATCCTGACTTGATCACCCATCTAATAAAATAGTTTTTCAAACACCTTCATTCAATATTTTTCTTGAATTTCTTCCTTAATTTCATCATTTTTTCTATTTCTCTCTTCGATTTCAAAACCAAACAATTTCAAAAACACCTAAATTTTTCTCTAATTAAAAAGTGACAAACTATTTTGTGTGAAATATTAATTTAGAGAATACCTAGGAATAACCAATAGACTATATTTATTTAATTTAAATAAAATTGTTTTTCCATTCCCACAACAGGCATGCATCAATTATCAAATCCCTCCATAGGTACATGCAGGTGGTGGAAGATTTTTCTCTCTTCCAGGGTATCATAGTGTAGTCATCTCTATCATTTCTAGTTTCATTATCTACCTCTACTAAATATCATAGAAAACTATTCTGGAGAATTATAGATGACATGAATCTTGTTAACCATCCAATGAGTTCCACTTACCTCGCACATGAGGTGGTGGTAAATACCCACCCCTATAATGATGTAATGATGCTATTATTACCTCCCTCAAGAGATGAACCAATAAAAAGATAATATTAGACTCATAAAGTGGCTCCACCATGGTCCAGTACACAGCCAAACCAATCTATATTAGTTCCAATTCCAGTCTACTATTAAGAACCAATTGACGATTGGGCTAACCAATAGTAGGGCTCCACTAATGAATAAGAAATATTGTGATATACACTTGTTTTTTTATCAGTTTTTAGTGGTATTTTGGCCGAATGTGACTTCAAAATTCGATATCGAGGAATCCCTCACTAGGGATCAGGTTGTGTGCTTTCTCTAGAATATCTGAATGAAATTTTTTGCCTCCTTGACCATCAGTTGGTCTACCCAGGTAGTCAAGAGAACTATGATGAGATTGATCAATAGTTCCACATGGTTGAGTTGGTGGTGCTCATAGTAGCTCAGCATCCCGAATCGCCTAACTACCACTAGACCCTCCAACATATATGATTCAAGATATTCACAGTGCTTCCCAGGATTATAGAAGAGGTGTCCCCACACATGGAGATCTGGGGATGGGGATAATACACTACTCTTAGTTTCAACCCTATATTGTGGTAACCTTGGTTACATATTGATATTTATGATATTAATCTAGGTATAGTTATAGATAATATGGTTTTACCTACAATTTCCATGTATGGGGGTGGAAACACATGATCCAATAGAGAAAACCCACCCTTGGGGTAGTTTATTGTCAAAAAGACCCTAATATAGATGTTTATACCCACCATAAAAGGTACTAAAAGGTCCTTGGGGATCCCTTATAATCATTTTATACCATTAAAAACATCAACAATGGTTAAGAGAAGAATGAGACCTCTAAACCCTAATATTCATATGATGTTGCATAGAAGACAGTGGCTGATCCAACAATCCCTACTTTTCCTTATAACATCACAGATCAGAAGAGGATCATCGATGAGCTCTTTGCTGAGCGGTGACAGAATTGTGATGCTCCTTGATAGGATGTTTTTTCTTCTACACTGGTGTAGTAGGGGAATCCAAAAGTCCTCTATGACTAGTTACTCCCAATTAAGCTCATAAAATCCATACATCCTGATAGAGAAGAGGCTATAGTTTATGGAAAGATACCACAATATGAGTCACTAAATCGGCCCAAGCATCATGTTAATCATCCCTAGAACCCAGACCATGCCACTCCATGAGCTTCTGATCCTGTTTCAAGGTAGATGAGACTATCAACACATTGGTGGTTAGGAATCCTCATCAATATAATAACCCATCCCATGATGATCATAATTCCATTATCACTGCTCACCTTGAAGCCCTAGAGACATGATAGGTGGAAATAACACCTAAAGACAAGCCATATCTAGTATGGGAGGACATCATGCGATCACACCTATATTTTTTTAAATACTACCTTTACACCTTTCAATGGGATGGTAGACCCACTGTAGGATCAGAACCACTTAATCTTGAGGTGTGGGTCCATGTTGGGAACCCAAAATCAGTAGGAGGCCACCAAGATCTGATGTTTTGTATAAACATTGTAAGGGTCCACATTCATCTGGTATAAACAGTTACTGATTTGGTACATTGGTTTTTGGGATGATTTCTACAACCAGTTAATCTACCAGTTCAACTCTTCCATGCATAATAAAATCATCAAATACCTCTTCAGGTTCAATAAAATGCCTAATGAGCATGTCAAATACATCATCAACTTCTGGAAAGGCCTCATTTATTCACTTGATATGCCAATAACCCAATAATAGATTCGAATTATGTGCATGGGGAACATCAAGAATGAGATGGTTCTAATTTATGATAGGGCCCTGTTTTTGGAAGAATACTTGCAACAAGATAATCATGAACATCTATTTCCTCTCCCTACTTCTATAAGAAAAATTTCCAAGGTAGAGACTACCGCCATAGTACAAGTAGAATACCCAGATCCAATGGAGTTATTTATTCCTCACCCAGTTGATCCTAAATGAGTACATTATCCTTATCAAGCTTAGCCTAACCCAGTGAAAAATTGGTAGGAACTGTCTCACCAAGAATATCTTCCTAGATGAGAGAATGTGGCTCCAACCCCTCATCAGGATCCAACCCCTCGTTTGGTCCAAGATCCCAGAGTTCCCTTCCTAAAAATGGGAAATGAGACATACTCTTTTAATGATTCAGAAGTTCCTAGTAATTTATGTTGTGACTTGGAAGAGAGTATTATGAAGCTACCAGAGTGAAAGAATACCCATGAACTCGAGTGGACAGATCACCCATATCATCTCCCTTACCATAGTATCTTTGAACATACCATCAAAAAATGATATGTGTTTAAGGATGGGATTTAGAACTTGGTGGGAAATTATTTGGTCAAGCTGGTAAATGTCCTGGTATAAGTGGGGAAATTCACTACTAATAAATATAGTGATAATGAGTGTAAAAGTGAATGATAGTAGGTTTCCAACCATTGGACTCATAAGTATGATGATCAGTTTGCTTGCATGACGGTCGCTCACTCACAAGGTATTGTCCGCACCAACCTAGGCTAGCCCAAATATCCATAAATCACTCTGCCTCCCCCTACAGTTGTTCCATAATCCACTTAGTAGGCTTCTCAATCTCAGAAGAGTTGGTGTCAACAGTGTAAAGGAAATCAATGTCCAACATCAATGCCAAAGACATCCCATACACCAGATGATTTCATGAATACAGAGATGGGGATTACACCCATAATCAATCCAACATTGGAAGACTCCTATGATGATTTCTAGTAGTATGACTATAAAACTTTGAGATGTTGTGAAATATTTGTTCCGAATTAATTTAATCTTTTTATATTTTTCATTTTATGCAATAGTGAAAATAGATTTTTTTTGGAATTATGTTTGTCTTGCGTTATACACAACATCAAGTTAATTGTGGTATACAAAAAAAATTAGATTTATCTATATAAAACACTGAGGTTATAATATGTTTTATGGAAGACTTACTTTCCTCGATGGATTGAGTAACATGCATTAACAAGTATTACCAAACAATAATATTTTATTAAAAATATTATTTAATATAATAATATATAATAATATATAATCTAGTCGTTAAATTATCTTTTATGAATATTATTACCTAACTTATAAAAATATGTAGTTTTTAAAATATATAAAATGCATTAATTAGTTACAAATTATTTATAAGTTAATATAAGAACAAATTTAATCTTAAAGGAGTATTTTTAAAGATAACTATTTCTTATGCTCACAAAGCTTTTTTATCCAAATAAATTAAATTAATTTCAATTATTGAGTGATATTAATATAATATATATATATATATATTATATTCAATAAAATATATTGTTATATTCATCCAATCGATTTGATATTTATTAGATACACCCGAACCCAATTTTATACATGAACCCCTATATTTTTATTAAGGAAATTTTTCCACCTTTTGATGGAGAAACTACTTTAAATATAACTTTAGAAACTCTTATAAATTTAATATTTGAAAATAAACTCAAATTTTTAAATATAAATATAAAATTTAGGTTAGGGTGAATTTTTTGTATTTTTCTATAAAGTTTCACTTGTTAATGAATAGTGAAAATACTGAAAATTAACTCAAAACTTCCTTTTAATATAATTTTTTTATAAGGTTAAATTTTATTTTAAATTTATTTTAAAGTTTAATTGGATAAATTTTTTATCAATTTATCCAATTTAGGTAATTGAAATCAATTTCACATTGAAATTGGTTCCAAAACCCTACAATGTTTTGATGTTTTTTTACATTAAAAACCGTTTTTTCATCCCATTCGCAGGATTAAATTTAAATTAATTTCTACCAATTTTGTAATTGGAATTTCAAAAAATAGATTCCATATTTGGAATCAAAAAAATCTATAATTTCTAATATGATCAAATTAATTTTTTTACAAAAATATTATTGAAGGTAATTAAAATTAATTATAACAGTTAAAATTAAATTAAGCTTACCATAGTAGTAAACCCGAAACTTAATGCGAAATATGACTTAGGAACTTTTAAAAATGTTATTCTATGGCCATATTTAGAACCTATACTCTATTTGACCTTATTTGGACCATTATTGGATCAATATTAAATAAAACAATTTGTGTGGGGTTTCACTTTTTCCAAAATATTACAAGAGAACCACTCCTCCTCCACTATAAAATGCCTCCTCTCCTCCAACTTCTACACGCCTCTAAAGACACTTAAGTTCAGCCAATATCTGAAAAAATATTTCCCCAAAATATATCCCTACATCCTTTAATCCACTGTTTTGAAAAAAATCAATCCACGGAATTTCTTTGGAGAAAACTAAAAGGAGTAACCCAAAGAAGAGGTAACATCCTCCCTCAAGATCCTTAATCTTATTTTCATTCTCCCTCCCATAGACTATATATATTCAATTCTTATAAAAAAACACAATTATTTTAAATATACTTATATTATTTTATAAAAATATTTATACATACACATACACACACTTCCATCTAATGGGTAATGAACATACTGTTTATGTGAATGGTGAACTATCGTCTCACAAAACGATGATTGTTCATTATTCTTTTACCACCTCTCACGATAAAATTAATGATGTACACTATGTTTTTAAATAATATTTATGATATTGATAATTTATTTAAGATTATTTTATTATTTTTCAAGAAATATATTTACACTTTCCATCTTGTGCAAATATGATAATTTTATTTGAGGAAGTATGGACCACCACACCCTCAAAGAGATGTGATTCATTCACACACTACATGGAATGTATTAAAGATTTTTTTAGTGAAATTATATGATATATATGATATATTAATGATAATTTAATAGTGATACATATATATATACATATATGACATTTACTCTCTTTCATCCAATATGACAATAAAATAGAAACAACATTCATATGTACGTGTGGCATACCGTCTCCATGAACGGTGTATTATATTTAGTAATTATATATACTAGAGATTATTATAATAAAAATATAATTAATATAAGTGATATTTATATATTTTTTCTATATTTTTTAAATCATGATATGAGTTTTAGGACCAAAGATATAACAAATTAAGACACATGTGAAGAACAAAGGGTATATTACCTGAAGTGAAACCTTAACATAGAATTTTTAACAAGCGGGTAATATAAGTTCACAATAAAACAATATATGGTATTATAAATTATAATATTATTTTATCAAAAAAATTATAATAAACATATATTTATTATATAGGAGTATTTCATGAGTATGAAGAGATTCAAGACAAAAGGTAAGGGAATTTCATATCACTTTTTATATCAATTATATTTATTCCATGTTCACCAATATTTTATTTTGTGTGGTCTATATACTAACCATGAATGTATTATATGCCTCTTATAATTAAATATATTGGTATTTACATAACCATTTTATCATATTTCTATCATGGGGTTTATGTTTCAAAATTAAGAAATCTATAAATAAATTGTGTCTCATTTCTCCTTCATTAAGACACATTCCATGTTAAACACACATATTTTTATATGAGGTGTATAAAATACCTTTTAGATGTTATAATATGAATCTACTTATTTTTATGATTTTACAATGCTCCATGTAATCTCATTTTCCTACATGGGTAGTATGATTTAAATTTACCAAATGGTTTTGAAACAATCTCACAATTTATCAAGATTTTTTATGATCATGTTTTCATTAATGAAATATTAAGATCCATAATTCATGAAAACTCATGAATTTTATTCTTATTTATTTAGTATTGATGTATTCATGTACTAATAAATTTTTTTCCACTCTTTGGTACTTAAGAAAAATAATATTTTTTTAAGAAAATATGACCCTACCTCTCTCTTCAGTCAGAAATCCTTGTTCCTTCAAAATCATATTTTCTAATAAGGTTTCCAAGAATATTATCATATTCTCTTATGATATTTAAAAATAATTTTTACCCTTTTACCTTTTAAACAAAAAGGTATTTTAAAAAATGATTCTTCTTGTCGTTTTCCTGTTGGGGCTCTTTTCTAAACTTTTTACGGTGAAAAAGAAATGTTTGGCATGTACAGATTTACCCACTGTCATTTAATTGAAGTTTACTTTGCATGTTTAAAAGATTAATTTTTAGGAAAATATATTATAAAATGTTATTTTAAAAGTTCTAGTTTTAAAATCGTTTTCAATATTTATTTATAAGTTTTCAATGTATTTTTCAAGGAAAGTGATTTTGAAAAGTTTTCATTCTTCTTTTATAAGTATTTTCATTATATATTTTCATTAAGGATATAAATGGATATGTTTAATGGTAATGAAGACATAGAAATATTATATTTTTATGAAGGTAATGTAACCCGCAATGTGATCAGGATTTTGAGAAAATTGTGTTTCTCTTAGATAAATAGATGATTGATTTGGAGAAATTAAATTGGATAACATTGATTACCCAAGATATGATTATTTATTGATTAAAAAAGTTGCCTATGTCATCATGGATGAAGTTTAAAACATCTTGTATTTAAGGAATATATCATGTATGATTTGTAAAAAGGATGTGTGTAAGTTTTCAAAAGTATTTATGGTAACTCAGGTTATTACCATGTTTCAAGAGAATATATGATGAGGGTATTCACATGTTTGGAATGTGAAAACTAAGAGATACTTTTTGTTATACATGGGATCGATGTTATGATGATTTTGTGAGATTATTTATAATGTTTTGGATTTTCAAATTCAGGAAGGGTTATAAGATAAACCAATTATGAAAGGTTTATGTTAAACTTTGGATGAATTATTTATGTATTATGTTTTTATTAAAAACCCTAGTTAAAATGATATCTAAGGACTAACCTCATCTAAAGGATTTCCATGATATTTATTTTTGTAATGTATATTATTGTGGTTTTAGAAAAGTAAATCCTGTATTTCATGTGAAAAATAATCATGTTTGGTAAGGCCTCAGGTCTTGAACCCATTAACGAAGGACGATCAGGTTTTCACGCCTACCACTGGCCTACGTGATGTCCTTGTTAATGAGACATTTTTAGTTAAAAATTTGATGAGTAAATATCTTCTTTGTGATTACTAACCTCAATCAGTAACTAATATTTAAACTTTTACATCGATTACATGTCATATCTTTCCACTAGTGTCATCTTATGTGGTAACCTTGTTAGAAGTTAATTTGTGTAACTGTTATGGTTCCATCTTTTTTTAAAGGAAGTTTTTGTATTCATTTTTATAATGTGAGTTACTATAAAAGTAAATTTAGAGTATTAAACCTTTGATAACCTATATAAATGTTGAGGGTGAAATTCATTTTAATGGGGGTGGGGTAGAATATAACACTCCAAGATTTTGTGAAATATTTTTCTTGAATAAATTTAATATTTTTGATATTTTTCCATTTCACACAACACTAAAAATAGTTTTTTAAGAATTATGTTTGGATTGAATTATACGAAACACCAAGTTAATTATGCACTAAACGCATCATAAATTTTAGTTTTATCTACATGAAAAACTAAGTTTTGCATATGTTTCATGCAGGACTGACTTTCCTCTATGCCTTATATAACATGCATGCCTGAGTCTTACTGAAGAGTAACATATTATTAAAAATATTATTATTTAATATAATAATATATTACCTAGTTGTTAAAGTATATTTTATGAATATTATTAACTAAATTATGAAAATATTTGTTTTTCACAATATATAAAATGAATTAATTAGTTACAAATTATTTATAAATGAATATAATAACCAATTGAATGTAAAGGGATTATTTTTATAAAAAACTTTTTTTTATTCTCACACAGCTATTTTATCCTAATATATTAAATTAATTACAATTAGTGAGTGATATTAATAATATATATATATATTATTCAATCAATTTTTTATTTTCATTAAATATATTAAATATGTATAAGATACGAACAAACTCAATTTTACACATGAAAGCTTATATTTTTATTAAGGTACTTTTACCATCTTCTGGTGAAGAACCTACTTTAAATATTAATGTTTTAACTTTTAAAAATTTATATGTCAAAATAAACTACATTTTTTAAATATAAATATAAAAATTAGGTTGGGGTTAATTTTTGATAAATTTTTGTGATGTTTCATTTGTTAATGAATAGTAAAAAGCAATGAAATTTAACTCAAAATTGTTTTTTCATTAAATATTTTACAAGGATAAATAATTATATTAATCGATTTTAAAGTTTAATTAGTTATTGTTTCATCAATATATCTAATTTTTGTCATTGGAATCCATTTCCCAATGAAATTGTTTATAAAAAACTATCAAATATTTGAAACTTTTTACTTTAAAAACCTGCCTTGTCATCCTGTCAGCGAGATTTAATTTAAATTAATTAAAACATAATATATAATTAGAATTTGGAAAAATTTATTCCATATTTTTAATTAAAATAATTTATAATTTATAATAATATCAAATTAGTTTTTGACCAAAAATATTACTGAAGGTAATTAAAATTATTTACAAATATTAAGATTAAATTAAGCTTAAAAGGTTACTAAACCCTAAACTTAAGGCCTAATTTGACATAGAAACATTTCCAAAATACATTTTCTATCTATATATAGACCATACCATTTATTGGATCAACTTCCATATCATTATTGTATCCATTTGAAATAAAAAATCTTGGGTGGGGTTTAACTTGTTCTAAATTATTATACAAGTGCCACTCCTCCTTAACTAAAAAAGGCCTCCTCTCCACCCAATTCCACTATCCTATAAAGACACTTATGTTTAGAAAATATCTAAACATATATATCCCCAACATACCTTCCTTCATTCTTGAATCCTCCCTTTGTTAAGAAACCAATCCAAGGAAGTCTTTTGGTGAAAACCAAAAGGAGTTACCCAAAGAAGAGGTAACATCCTCCCTCAAGATCCTTTATCTTATTTTCATTCTCCATACACCAAACTCTCCTTATTCCATTATTATAAAAAAAATATTATCTTCAATATAATGATATTTTTTATTCAAATATTTATACCTACATAGACACAAACTTCTATCTAATGGGTAAAGAACATACTATTTATGTGTCCGATGAACTACCGCCTCACAAAATGACGATTGTCCATTCTTGCTTTACTACCAATCATGGAAAACATTATGATGTAAAATATGTTTTTATATAATATTTATGATATTTATAATGTTTTTAATCTTATTTAATAATTTTACAACATATATCTTTATAATTTCCATCTTGGGTAAATATGATAATTTCGTTTGAGGAAGTGTGGACTACCACCCCCCTCAAAGTGATGTTATTCATTCAAACACTACATGGAATGTATTAATGATTTTTTAATTAAAATTATATGATATATATGATATATTAATTATATTTTTATAATGATATATATAAATATATATACTTATATTTAATTTACTATATTTCTTCTAATACGACAATAAAACAAAAATAATGTTCATGTGTATGTGTGGTCTACCGTCTCCATGAACGATGCATTCCATTTCATACTTCTATATACAATATAATATATTAATAAAAATTTACTAAATATAGATGATATTTATAGAATTTTTTATAATTTGGAAATCATGATATAATTATAATGACCAAATATATAACAAATTTAGACATATGTGAAGAAAAAAGAAGATATTACCGAAAGTGAATATTTAACATAGAATTATTAACAATCAGGTAATATAAGTTCACAATAAAAAAATATATGTTATAAGATATAATAATATAATTTTTTTATAATATTTATAATAAACATAAATTTATTATAAAGGAATCTTGAATGAGTACGAAGAGAGTCAAGACACAAGGTAAGGGAATTCCATCTTACTTTTTATATCTGTGAGATACATGCCATGTTCATCACTATTTTCTTTTGTGTGGTATATATACTTACCATGAATTTATTCTATGACTCATATACTTAAATATATGGGTATTCACATAATTATTTTATAATATTTCTATCATGGGGTTTAAGTTTCAAAAGTTACAAAATCTTTAATGTAATTTTTTCTCATTTTACATTCTTTGAGACACATGCCATGTTATACACCAATATTTTTATTTGAGGTGTATATACTGCCTTTGAAATGTTATAACATGAATCTTATTTTTTCCATGATATTTTAAAGCTATGTGTAATTTTATTTTCCTACATGGGGATAATTATTCAAAGTTACAATGTGGTAGGAGTTTATTGAAACAATCTCACTCTTTATTGAGATTGTTTGTTATTATTTTTAAGAAAAACGATGATATGAATTGGTCACCCAACTAATGAACCAAATAATTTTATAAAAATAAAAGTGTTAAAATTTATTCTCAAGGTTTAATTAGTTTACAACAACACAAAAATGATATAGATACATGATAATAATGATTAAACAGTTCAAAATGTATCTAACTGACTGGAACAACTTGTCTTCAAGTAAGAAATCATCTCATTCATAAAGGGAAACAACTTCAAGCTAGTACCAAGGCCCCTAGTTCTGAAATCTTTAAGAGACAAGAAAAATAGAAATGAAATGAATCAAAATGGAATAAGTAGCATCATTCAAGGTTAAGAACAACCTGTAAATGTGATGGTACCGCCTAGAGAAAGGATAAACTACATGCAAGAGAGAAACTCCCATCAAGAGTAGATCTGAATCATCTAGATACTATGAAATAACATAACTACAGTGAAAATAAAATAGGGGAATCTACCAATGGGGATAAAATTAGGTTAATGTCAATGTACAAGATGAAATTCCCTATGTCCTATAGATGTAACAAACATATTGTTTCAGAACAAGAGGCATACAACCCTCTCAAAGGAAGGAGAAGTAAACCATGACTCTCACAAAAACTAACAAAACCCATCATCAAGTGTTGATACTATCCAATACATTACATCTCATCATAGAGGAATATATGATAAACCTTGAACACATAAATAAAATCCAAATTGGGTCTTGAAAATACCATGAATAAAATAATCAAATTTAGGAGATCAAACCCATTGTATGTCTCTGAAGTTGAAGTTTGTATTCTTCTTATATTCAACAACCATCATTGTGTAGATAGGTTTTTTTATTTCAAGGTATGTGTCAGCCAAAATCTGAAAATAGACATATTTATGATGTGTTATTTCATATTTCTCATCAATCCATGCACTAAATTCGTCACTCACACCATCATCAATCATATAAGAATCTCTGTACACATGATCTTTTTCCTTGTCATATTCCTCATCCTCATCAGATATTGCAACAGGTTCTACTGGAAGTTTTGGAGGCTCTTCTTATTTCATATAGGCTAGAAGGGATCCTGTGATTATTGTTATTTCAATATCAGAATAGTATCTAAATATTCTAGTCTTATTAGGATTTCTGGTAATATATCCATCTGTATCCACCATCAGTTTTTTTCCTTTCCTAGCTCTTGATTTGAGATAATCTTCCTGAATTATATCTAGTGGGTCAACATCTTCCTAAGGGGATTCATGAGAAAGATCTCCTTTTTTCCTTATGTGAATCAAGAATATTCCCCTGATCCTTCTACATGGATTTAGTGACAATATTGTTACTTGTGACAACAAGAAAAACATCCACAAAGCCTAAAAATTCATGTTTCCAAGAGGGATAAACATTCTTATTCACATCATTCTTTATCCCTTCACCAGAAGATCCATATTGGCCGACAGTCCCATCTATTCCATGATTCTGGTTTCCCTTCACTTCATAGGTTGCTCTCCTGACCTCATGAACAACATTTTTCTGGCCATAGACATTGGAGGCATGCCCAATATTAAATAAAAGTTTACAATAGCCCGAAAGCCTTTCATAAACAACCTCCTAAGAGAATCCATATTCACCATTATGGATCCAAATTCAAGAGGTAATATCCTTAGATACATCAACTTCCACACAAATTCTGGAAACAGAAGGCTGTGAAAGATTCTTTGTCTCCAAGTTCCAATTTAAAAGGATTAACAATGAGTTGAGAAATCAGAAACAAGGCATGATTTTTAAACATATGTATCAGGAGACTAGGAAAACTATCCCAGATATACACTATAGGGGATTCAGAGGCGATATTGAAGTCTGAGGTCTATTTCGGTACTTTCATGGAAGAACCCCCAAAAAACCATGAATACTTTTCCCAAAGTTGGTAGTAGTATTCCTTAGAGGAAAAGAGAAAATCAACATTTGATGAATTGAGGAGGCTAATGTGAAATCCAGAAAAACCAATGGTTTCTATATATGAACTTAGGAATTTCAATGAGGGTTTGAGCTTGAGGAATTTCCCGAAAAGAACAAAACAAAGATCAGCAGCAAGAAGATTTACCTTAGGGGTTGAGAAAGAGATTGCCAATTGACCATGATGTCAAAAATGTTTGGGATTAACACAAAGTCTGGAATCTATGAAAACATTTGATGGGGGTCTCATGTTCTCAGGTGTTGTCCCATAGCGAGTTTTGATGTCTTCATATATTAGTGGCATTTTCCTACTATTCGGTACTTAAGATAATTAAGAAAATGTTTTTAATAAAATATGACCTTACCTCTCTCTTTGGTCAAAAATCTATGTTCCTTTATAAATAGTTTTATAAGAAGGTTTCAAAAAATATTATACTATTATCCTACCATATTTAAAATAATTTATTACCCTTATTTAACCATTTAAACAAAAATGTTTTTTTAAAAAATAAATCTTCTTGTCTTTTTTTGACCAAGGCACTTTTATAAACTTTTTATAGTGAAAAAGAAATGTTTGAAATATACAGATTTACTCGTCATCATTTCTTTGAAACTTACTTTGTATGTTTTACAGGATAATTTTGAATAATGTTTTTAAAATATTTTTCTAGATAAATGGGTTTATTATCATTTTCATGTTTTCTTTATAAGTTTCTAAATTATATTTCAAGGAAAGTTGTTTTCAAAATGTTTTTATGTTTCTTTTAAAAAATTTCTAGGAAAAATTATTTTTAAAATGTTTTAAATATCATATACATGTCTTCAAAGGATAAAGGATTTAATTTTTTTTTTCAAGCTTCCATTATAAGTTTTCATGTTTATTTTAAAAAAAAATATTTTTCAAACTGTTTTATTTTTTAAAAAACAAGTATTCAAAGAAGTAGGATATTTTCCATAATATTATTTTTCCAAATATCAGTAAAATTTATTTCCCATATAAGATAACATTATTTGGTGTTACTCAAGCCTTTTTAGGGAAATGATTCAATTTTTACATTAGTAATTTTTCTCTGAATGGATTATGTTTTTATGTAATTATGTTTATGAAATCTATCTCTCCTTCATGATATATATGTTTTTAAAGACCACTTATTTCACAAGTTATGGTTTTGATGAAATGATTATAAAACCTATATATTTATCCATAGGTCATGATATGATTACATGTTTATGATACCCATTTCATTTTATGGGTTATGGTATGATTTTTTATGATTTTGTGGCACACATATGTATGATTTAATTTTGAGATGGGTGGGACCTATATCTCCCTCCAAAACGTAGGGTAACTATTTATATCTCTTGAGATAAACTAAGATGATCATGGGAGTGAAGCTTGAATACTAAGATGGCCATGAGAGTTAACCCTGAGTACCAAGATGGTATGAGGAGTGAACTCATGCTACTAAGAAATACATGGGAGTGAACCATAAATACCAAGATGGAATGGGGAGTTAACCCATACTACTAAGATGTTCATGGAAGCGATACCTTGGATTCTATGGAGATCATATTATATGTTTATGTTTTTGCCAAAATTCCATTTCTTATTCTTATGTTATGATTTAATGGATTATTATATTCATTTCATTATGATTCGTGTCTTATGAACTACACATATTTAGGTCATGATTCCTATTTATGATTTTGATTTTTAGGGTATGATCTTCAATTTTCATGATCATGTTCTCATACCTTTATACTCATGTTTATGCTTACATGTATACCTTTTTTACCCTTACCGAGCATTTGAGAAAATCCCTTTTTATGTTTCCTTCCCTAGGTTATAAAGATATTTATTAAGTATGATGTGTCCAAAAAACTGTGCTAGTGAAAAAAGAACCAATTCGGAGATAATGTAGCTCACTTATGTACCAGTGACTGTGTTTCTACGTTTCCAAAGGCACTTGACTAATATTGTATTTGGGCATCTATTTTTTGTTATTTTTTAAGTATTCTAAAAAAGTGATGTAATGCATATATACGTCAAGACTTGGTTGTTATAATTCCTCCATGAATAGCATCAAGTGGTAGTTCCGTTCATGGTACTTAATGATGAGGAATATCCAGACCACCCTTCGAGTGCCTCCACCCGATGCTATTAAAGGAATGGTTAAAGGAATGAAAAATGATAGAATGCTCAGGCCAGTGTTTCTAGCTATTTTGTACATGCTACTGAAATAAGGAATAGTGTTTTTCATAGAGTCAATAGTAATATCCCTCTCACCTTTCTCTATTAGAACCACCACCACATATAAACATTCTAATTAACCATGAAGAACAATCGCAGTTGAATCCTAGTTGGATGCTTCTAGATAATGTCAATCCTTAGTCAGCCGACAGTCATCCAATAGTGGTTTTGGGTGAGTTATCTAATTAGTATATGTACATCATGAGCACCAGAAATAATCTAGTAGTTCAGCTAGAATTCTATTAATACATTCATCCAAAGAGAATCCCCCTATGGGCATAACATGTGTTTGGAATGAAAATATGATGTGCTGAAGAAACATGCCAAGATAACAACAAGGATATCAATTTGAGAGGAACTCCAACTATCATAAGAGATGCGTTTGGACTTCATAGAGTCCTTGAAAAGATTCATCCTATTCGAAATAGAGGTAGATACCATAGATAACTTATATACTAAGAAAGTCGAACAATCATAATCCCATGCCATAATTTCTTTCTCTAAAGAAGATGAGGTCTCTCTCATGTGGGGATAAATATCTCTACTATACATCATAGTATAGCCCAATGGCATGGAGATTCGTCACTATATGTTAAAAACAGGTTCTTGGATCAATATCATCCTGACCCAGATGATCCACATGCTAGGGATGACTGAAGAAGACTTGAGTCCCCCTGACCTGAATATTAAGGGTTTTAATAGAACCGACCAGAGATCGTGTGACAGAATCTAGTTAAATACCAAGTTCTATGGATTGATAAAAAACACTAAATTAATTATTTTTTTGTAGGATACCTGTTACAATTTCTTGATGGGGTGGCTTGGATTTATTTTTCATACAACAATCCCCTTCTCATATCACCAATTCCTCAGGTACTCCCTCAGTGATTGGGTAGGCATCCTCCAGGATGATGAATTTCCCTTCGAATCCTATGAATCTCACTATATAGATTCTAGATATTATAAGAGAAAGGATGTATTGTTTCATACCAATAAGGTTTAGAATTCCACCATTTTAGCTAACCCACATATAGAATTGGATGATGCCTTCATCCTCCCAATTCATGGGTTGGAGGCTATGACACAAGACATGGGAACTAATTTTTCATTTATAAGAGTAAATGGTGTGGTATCCCTAAGTACAAGGAGTACATGAATATTTATTCTTACTCATACACAGGTAAAGACCAGGTGATACAAGAATCCCTTACCCCCTATGAGGTATTGCGATGTTCTCCCAATGGCTATAATTTTATTTCATACACTCTTGTTTCTCAAAGTCAGGTTGAACTAAAAAAATCCAACCCACAACCATTTCATTAATATCAAGGATGGACTCCATGGTTTAAGGCCTTATGGAATTGGTGAAAAATTCTTTATTTCCAAGGTTTCAACAGAGTAGGAGACCACTTCTGAGGATTCTACATATGCCCAAGCAGGAACCAATTCTCCTCCAAAATCAACCATACAGAATGATCCATCTCCTCCCACTGATTTCCCTAGCTTAGATGATGAATAGGAGTTGGAAGACACTCCTCAATCATTTGAAGGGGTAGTATGCACCACCATTGATGAGTCAGTTAAAGTGAATCTTAGTACCGAGGCAGATCTAAGGACAATTATAATTAATGTAGCCATACCACCAGAGTAACATCAGTAGTACATGGAATTCATGAAGCAACAACATGATTTACTTGACTGGAGTTATGAGGAGATGAAAGTAATAAACCTTCATTTCTTCATCCATGTCGTTAGTCTCTTAAGGATTCATTACAGGATCAAGTACCTTCCCAGGAAAATACAACCCTCTCATGGTGAAATGGTTGAGGCTGAAGTTTGTATGATTATCAAAGACATATTTTTTAAGTTGGTTTGGTATCCTAAGTGTCTATCCAACACCATTTCTTTCAAGAATATGAATGGGTAGATAAGAGTCTGTGTCAAATTCTATGATCTCACCCACTAATATCCAAAGGATGATTCCCCCTTCCCATGATAGAGTTATTTATTGATGCCACTTCTAGGTTCCAAGACATATCCTTCATGGATGGATATTCTAGATACAATCAAATTTAGATAGCCTATAAATATTTGGAGACTACCACCTTTAGAGAACTACAAGGGACACTCTTATATCATACAATTACCTTCAGTCTCAATAATGTGGCAGCCACTTATTAGTGAGTCATGGACCACATCTTCAAGACGATCCTCAGGATGTTTGTGGAATGCTACATATACGATTTGGTGGTAAAATACCACTAGAGTTAGAACCATCTTAGAGATATTGAGGATGTGTTTGGATTTCTATGCTCTTGAAATTTGAAGATAAACCCATTTAAGTATCCAGTTTATGTTACCTATGGGTCTTTATCAGTTTCATCATGAGATATGGAGGAATAAAAATCGACCCAGATAAAATCAAGGCCATCACTGAGATGCATACTTGGAGAAACCTACGAGATCTCTGTGGCCTTCAAGGACACATAGATTACATAGACCCATTCATTGAGAATATTTATGGAATGTGTAATAACTTTTCTAGGATCATGGTGAATGTTACCATCTATCGGTGGGATGAGTAGTGCCAGACCACATTTTACGAGATCAATAAGTGTATGATACAACCTTTGGTTCTAATTCCACCCATCTCAGTGAATTCTATCATCCTCAATATGACTGCACTGAAATGACCCTTCTATTCAGTGGTCACTTAGAAGTATAATGAAGGGATATAGAAAAAATTTTACAATCTCACTCACATGCTTCTAGAGATGAATTCCAGATATTCCATCATCAGAAAGAGCTACCTCGTGATGGTTTTTTAAGTGAAAAAGTTGTAGTATTGTTTTCAACGTCATGAGATATAGCTGGTGTCCCATATGGATCCTCTAATGTATGTCCTAAATTTAATGATGTTGACATGATAGCTCGCCCACTAGGTAGTTATCCTCCTATAGATTAATATCAGGTCATTCCATCGAAATCCATCAAAGGTTAGGTGCTGACATGACTTTCTAGCTACCCATCCAGCCCCTAAAGAATTGCCTCTAGATGTCAGATTCCTAGACAAGTCCATTCTCCCTGTTGATGAGGTTGTTAAATGTTAAAAGATTCATTTTTATGGTGCCTATCAGAGCCCAACTATTATAAGACTCAAAGATATCAAGATCAATAGAGTAGGCATAGTGATCATATTCATCATCCATATATAGGTTATTATGACCACCTCTTTATTTTTTCCAGAACATTGTACCAACAATGAGGTAGTGTATTAGGATCTCATTACTGTTCTTGAGATGACACTCTAGATTGATGTCCCCCATTTCATGCCAAGGTAGACTTTGAGTTAGTAATATAGAAAATAAATGGTGATTAATTCATCCAAAATCTAGAGATCATGCCTTTGTTGGGGTGAATTATCTAGTGGTTGGCCTATTAACCTTCTCAAACAGAGGGTTCCTAGTCACAGAATGGTTGAACTGATTCCTTGGACAGTCTACTTGCCTCCCTTGCAGAGCCTAACCATAATGAATTGTTTATTCACAAAGATCATTGGAGATTCATTACACCCATAATTCCAGATGATGATGATATCCAGTAGGTAAACCATCTGAACACCAATGATTCCACATCAAGAGAGTTGAACTCGCCTGTTTTGATAATCCTAATTATGCTTTCACATACTTTGATAATCCCAAATAATGTTTATCTATATATTCATTCTTTTAATCAATGAAATTCTATTATCAATCTAATAATAATATTAAAATAATCTTTGAAATATATTAATCAATGTTTATCTGTGTCTATATGAATTTTGAAACAATTCTAACTAAATCAAATATGTTTTGCATAAAGAAGATAAGTGTTAATTCACTGATATTCTTATAGCTACTGATACAGATCTACCGATACTTAGTCTACTGATAGACATAGTCACCGATAAGAAAAGTTCACCGATACGCAGAGCTACCGGTATCTATAAGTCCACCAGTAAGCACATGTCACTGATAGATCAAGTCCACCGATACAGACAGCTACCGATAAGAGCAGAGTTACCTATAGAAGAAGAGCTACCGATAGAAGCAAAGCTACTGATAGAACAACTGATATACACTTAATCACTGGTACAGAACAAAGCTACCAATATGCACAAGCTACTGATACAATGTTTATTGATACAGAGACACGAATACAAACGAGCCACCGATACAAGCGAGCTACCGACAGACCAACGCTACCGATAAAAGTAGTCCTCGGTACATAGAGCTACTGATACATAGAGTAACAGATACTGATACAAGGAGCTACTGGTATAAGGACAAAGAGTTACTGATAAGATCTCACTACTATACCAAGTCCACAGTTATATATCTACCGACAGAAATCTACTGATGAAAGACTTACCAGTCACTGATTCCTAAACTCTACTTTTGTCAACATTATTTATTTTATTAATAAATGGTCATATTTGATGATTTTAATACAATTAATGCTATTTAATGGTAGTTGTTGGCATGTCAGGGAATCGTACCTCATACCTGTAAAAATTTAATCATTCCCATTGCCTGAGCTGAAATATATATAAGGAAGGACAAAGGCTGGACCTAAAAAGTGGTGCACAAGATATATAAGAAGTTGCATGAGAGGTGCACAAAAAGGGAAAAATAATGCTATAAATTGGTGCATAAAAAAAATACTACATCCATACTGGAAGAACACTGGACATACATGAAGCCATTCATTCAAGAAGAGAACACAAGATGAACTTTAGTCTAAGGAGTGAAGAACTACAGAGAGCTCTTCATACACTCAAGCTGATCAAATATGAACTTGAAGAAAACGACCCTCAGTTTTACAAACAAAAACCAGAGGAGGACTCAGAACCTTTCGTGATCAATCAAAGAATTCCATAGCTACACTTCACATCACTAGAGCTTTCTAAAACTCATATCTACACTCTCAGTGATTCTTTTATTTACATTTTTGAGCAGTATGCATATTCTGTATATTTTATACACACACTATCTCCTGTGTTAAACTACAGGATTTCTAAATCCTCACACAAACATTCTGTAACTCTCGTGTGTCCCACTGTAGATAGTGGTAGTGGTCAAGTAAGACCTGGACAGCCAGTGTGATGTTGTTTTGTTTTCCCATGTAGAACTGTGGTAGAGGTCTTAGTACCTGGACAGTATTTTCATTGTTGTTTACCCGGATCCAGGGCATGGATAAAATTTATATAAATTGTTCGAGAGGACTAATTCATGGCTTGAGACTGAACCTCTTGGTTATATCTATTGTGCTTGCTTATTTTTTTTATCTTATATTGAATATTCCACTACTAATTACTTTGAAATATAAAATTATTTTAAAGTTACTTTGATAGTTAATCTATCAAGTGTTTGTATGTACTGTAAAGAATTAGGTTAGCTTCAAAAGCTAATTAATCTTCAGATTAGATTAACTGAGAACTAATCAATCTTTTGAGAACCTAACAGACCCTTTATAGTTTTACAAATTCACTACAAATTATCTTGTTATTCAATTTTGGGGATTTTAATAGAAATATTTTTTAATAGAAATTTTAATTGGAACTCAATTCACCCCTCTCTTGAGTGTCCACTCCGACCAACATTTTGTATCAGAGGATTTATTTATTAAAGGATTTACAAACACTCTGTTTTTCAACTATGATTTTAGTTGTGTCTCAAAGATCTCAAATTTCTGTTAGTTCTAAATTTTATCTCTTTAAATACATTTTCTAAAATCTAATTATCGATAATTGACTTGAAGGTGATGCTACTAACAGGCCACCCTTCTTTAATGGTACAAATTATTCCCAGTGAAAACTTAAAATGAAAATTCATTTGGAATGTATGGGATTTGATATATGGACTGCTATAGAGACTCAATATAAAATTCCAGAATTTGAAAGAACTACTTAGGATGAACCTACTAAAACTGGTTACATTAATAATTGTAAAGCAATGAAAGCTTTATACTGTGTTTTGGGTGATGAGGAATTTAATCACATATCTACTTGTAAAACTGCCTATGAAATTTGGGACACTTTGTCTATTTCTCATGAGGGAATAACCAATGTTAAATAAATGAGATTGAATACCTATACTATTAAGTATGATAATTTTAAAATGAAGCCTGATGAATCCATTTATAACATGTATCTCAGGTTCAATGAGATTGTCATCAATATGAGTGCACTTGGAAAAGCTATTCCAATAAAGGAGCAGATCATGAGAATACTAATATGTTTTCCCGAAAGATGGAGAGGCACATCTGTCTCTATAAGAGAATCATGTGATATAAGTTCAATACCTGTTAAGGAATTAATTGGTAAGCTTATGATGTATGAGGAAGAACTTAAAGTAAATAAGGAAGAAGATGATGAACTGAAAAGGAAGTCAATAGCCTTTAAGACATCTGCTTAAAAGAGAAAGGACAAGGAGAAAGTACACATACCAACTGAAATCTCAACAAGTGAACGTTTAGATTCTGACAGTGATGCTGAAATGGCTCAGATATCCAGGAGATTAAAGAAGTTCTACAAGAAGAAGAAATTCTTAAGAAAATCAAATTACAAAGGAAAATATGACAACAAAGGTCATTAGAAGAAGGATTGAAAGAATCATGATAAAAGTGATGAAATTGTCTGCAATGAGTGAAAAAGGAAAGGACATGTTAAAGATAACTGTCCAAAACTGAAGTTCAAAAAGAAATATGACTACAAGGAAAACAAGTATAAGAAATATATGAAAGAAACTTGGAGTGATTCAGAGGATAGTTCAATTGATACTGATTCTACTTAGGATGAAAAATCTCAAAAATCTAACATGTCTTTCATGAAAAACACATTTGAGGTAACTTTGGATACTGCTACTTTAAATTCATATTAATCTGGAGTTGAATCTGATTCTAAATATGAAAATATGTCTAGTGAAGAGTTATTTGAATATTGTAATATGCTAGAAAATACATGTAATGAATTTAAGGACAATTATAAAAATCTAAAGAAACAACATGCTTTAACCAGTTCTATTAAATCTACACTTGATGTAGAAAAGGAAAAGAATGCTCAATTACTTAAGGAAAATACTGAACTGAAATTTTCTAATGATCAATTAAGGAAGGACTTAGAAAAATTAAAAAATAGAAAATATACACTTACTCAAATGTGATAAAAACAAGTAGCAACAAAATATACCATTGGAATAAGCTATCAGCCTAGACATAGACAGTTTACTAAAACTAGATTTATTCCAAAATCTGGACATGATGGTACTAGTTCTAGTTCTGGAAATTCATATGATTCAACTATGTATTCATATTTCTATAGATCAAATAAAGTTTATCTTTAAAAATCTATCGATTCTATATGTTATTTGAGACCCATAAGACAAATCTGGGTACCTAAATCTTTGCTTTCTAACCTATATGGACCCAAGAAAATCTAGGTACCAAAATCATTTTCCATCTAAATCTGTTTTGTAGGATACTTGCTTAAAGATTTACCATAAGAAGATATGGTACTTGGTCAGTGGATGTTCAAGGCATATGACTGGGGATTACTTATTTTTCAAAATCTTAATCAAAGTTGATGGAGACCATGTCACCTTTGGTGATAATTCTAAAGGAAAGATCATCATCCTAGGCCAGATTGGTAACACTGGTTCAGTTTTAATCTCCAAAGTTTTATTTGTTGATGGAATTAAATATAATTTGTTAAGTATTTCTCAGTTGTGTGATGATGGTTTCAATGTTAAATTTGAAAATGATTCTTGTAATGTTTTGAATTCTAATTTTTTTTTAGTATTTTCTACTTTGAGAAATGAAAATGTTTATGTTGTTGATTTGAATTATTTAGCTAAACAGAATACTACTTGCTTAAATTCTTTTCATAAAGAGTCTTGGCTATGGCATAGAAGATTAGGAGACTGCAATGTTTATTCACATAGAAAAATGACTAGGAAAAACTTAGTTATAGACCTACCTAAACTTGAATTCTCAACTGATAAAGTTTGTAATCCCTGTCAAAAGGGAAAGAAACATAAATTTTATTTTAAATCAAAGAAAGAAGTTTCAACTTCTCAACCTATTGAGTTGGTTCACATGGACTTTTTTGGACCTTTTAGAGTTTCTAGTTTAAATGGGAAGCACTATGTCTATGTCTTAGTAGATGAATTCTCTAGATATACTTGGGTATACTTATTATCTCACAAAAGTGAAGCTTTTTCTTACTTTATTAAGTATTCCAAGTCTGTATAAACCCTTAGTGGACTTAAGATTAAGACCTTGATAAGTGACCATGGTAGTAAGCTTGAAAATCATGATTTTGAATCTTGTTTCTCATACAATGGCTATAATCACAAATTTTATGTCCCTATAACACCTCAGCAGAATGGTGTAGTAGAAAGAAGAAACAGAAACCATCAAGAGATTGCAAGAACTATGCTTAATGAGTATGACTTGGAAATTTTTTTTTTTTTGGCTGAAGCTATCAACACAGCTTGCTATATTATAAATAGAGTCTTAATTATACATTTTCTTAAGAAGACCCCTTATGAATTATGGAATAATAAGAAACCTAAGGTTAGTTACTTCAGAGTTTTTGGTTGCAAAGTATTTATTCTCAATACAAAGGATAATCCTGACAAGTTTGCTTCCAAGAGTGATGAAGGAATATTTTTAGGATATTCTTTAACTAGAAAATATTATAGAGTTTTTAATAAAAGAACCAAATGTGTGGAAGAATCTGTTCATATCAAGTTGGATGAAATTGATCCACATGAACCTAAGGCTTCTCTTGAAAATCTTGAAGAAGATCTATCTGTTCTGGACCTTAATGATAAAATCAATGAACCTGTTGTAAAGTCAACCAGTTCTAGACATATTCTAGAATCTAATTCTATACAACCCTAACATAGAGAAGTGCCTGAAATTTCTAGTCCTTCCTTTACTAGATCAACTAGAATTCTAAAGAATCATCCTTTAGATGTTGTTGTTGGTAATCTTGAAGGAGGGACACAAACTAGAGCTTCTCTAAGAAACCAGGTTGAACATCAAGCCTTTCTTTCATAGTTATAACCTAAAAATGTCAATTATGCAATAAATGATGAATTTTGGGTAATGGTTATGCAAGAAGAAATAAATCAATTTGAAAGAAACAAATTTTGGGAATTGTTTGACAGACCTAAGGAAACTTTGACCATAGGCACTAAATGGGTTTTTAGAAACAAAGTTGATGAGTTTGGAAATATATTTAGAAACAAATCTAAGTTAATTGCACAAAGATATAGTCAAGAATAAGGAATAGACTATGAGAAGACTTTTTCCCCTGTAGCTAGATTATAAGCGATAAGGATTCTACTTTCCTATGCTGTTCATCTGAATTTAAAGTTATATCAAATGGATGTCAAAAGTGATTTTCTAAATGGTTTTATAATTGAAGATGTTTTTGTTGAACAACCACCTGGATTTACTAATCCTCATTTTCCAAATCATGTTTTTAAACTTTCAAAAGCTTTATATGGTCTGAAACAAGATCCACGATCTTGGTATGATATAAATAGTAATTATCTTATTTCAAATGGTTTTACTAAAGGGATTGATGATCGAACTCTTTTTATTAAACAAATTTCTAAAGATGCCTTGATAGTACAAATCTATGTTGATGATATTATTTTTGGATCTTCTAAACATTCTTTATGTACTGATTTTTCAAAGAGTATGAAAAATGAATTTGAAATGAGTTTAATGGGAGAACTCAAATATTTTCTTGGATTTCAAGTTTTTCAAAATGAAAATAATATTTTTTTTGAATCAAAGTAAATATACAAAGGATATTTTAAAACTTTTTGGTTAAGATAGTATTAAGGAAAGTGATACACCTATGAGTGATGTCTGTAAGTTGGACATTGATGAAACTAGGAAACCAGTGGATCAAACCAATTACAGATGTATGATTGGAAGCTTACTTTACCTTACTTCTAGTCAACCAGATATTATGTTTAGTGTTTTCATGTGTGAAATATTTCAAGATAATCCTAAAGAACTGCATTTTATTTCTGTTAAAAGAATTTTTAAGTATCTTAAACATAATTTAGATTTGGGTTTGTTTTATCCAAAAGGACAATCATTCAATTTAATGGGTTATTCAGATGTTGTCTTTGCTGGTGGAAAGTTGGATAAAAAGAACATCTGGAACATGTCATTTATTGGGAAAATCCGTAGTATCATGGTGCAGTAAAAATAAGAATTCTGTTGCATTGTCTAATGCTGGAACAAAGTATATAGCTGCTGGTAGTTGATGTGCACAAATTCTATGGATGAAACACACTCTTTAGACTATGGATATCAATTTATACATGTATCTATAAAGTGTGATAACACTAGTGCAATTAATATCTCTAAGAATCCTGTGTCTCACTCTAGGACAAAACACATTGATGTAAGGAACCATTTCTTGAGAGATCGTCACCAAAAAGGTGATATTACTCTTGATTTTATAGGTACTGATCATCAATTAGCTGACATTTTCACAAAGCTGTTAGGTTTGGATAGGTTAAGTTACATTAGACATGAGTTAGGAATGATAGCTCACTTATATACCTCACAGGTATGAAACCTCACCGATATAACTCACCAGTATGAAACCTCACTGATATATCTCACAAGTATACCCTACCATTTTAAACTTATGTCTGCCACCAGAATTTGTATCATTTATACTTTACTTATTAAATTTTAATTATTTATTTTATGATTCCTAAATGATAAAACTATGTCTTAATTACTTCTCGATCCACCTCAAACCCTTTTCCCTCATGCCTTAGCTCTCGAATCTCATGAAAACCCTAAGTTCCTCGAACAATAAATGGACAAAACCAAAATACCTACTATCAGATATGACATTGATGAGACGAATGTGAAGAAGCAGAAGACAGAGCCAGAAGAAAGTATCAGTGTTAGTAGAACAAGGTCGGGAAGGTGACCAGTGAACCCGCATTTAAAAAATAGAGTTATTGTGATTGAAAAAGAGCTATGTATGGAATGGATGTTGTCTAGTAAATTGTTAGCTCTAGAAATGTTGGAAGATCAGAAGTGGGTAGAATGATTTTCGAACAACAATGGCCCCTATTATCTGAATCTGGTGAAACAGTTCTATGAGTTTGTAAGTTTTGATAAATCCAATAAAGAAAACAGAATGGTTTCATGGGTAAATGGAAAGGAGATAGGTTTTTCTTCTATTGAGTGGGATTAATGCCTTAAGATTCCACATGAAGGTATTTCTAGATATTTCTCAAAATCAGTACCACCTACAAGCAACATATTTGATTATGATACTACCTTAGAGGAGCTCACCGGTAGTGTCAAGCAAAGATAGGTGGTGGCTGCTGAAATGGATGTAGAGAACAGATTTCTGTTCAAGTTTTTTCATCATGTTTTATTTCCAAGGAGGGGGGACTTTGAAAATTTGAGATATCAAGATATCTATCAGCTATATCTCTTAAGAGATGGTGTAAAAGTAAATCTGTGCAGGCTGCTAATGATTCAAATGGAGGATATGACTAGGCCAAAATCAAAGACCAATGCCTTATTCTTTGCCAAGTTGATCTTAGTAATGATTAATGTAAAAGCAGTAGCTGAGTATCAGGATGAGATAGTAGTGTTAAGAAACAACTTCTGTATCACAAGCACTGTATGTAAATACATGAAGATAAACCGGAACCCATGGAGAGGAGATTGGGTTACTGATGACAAAAAGTTATTTGATAAGTTCAATCCTGTGGATCATCCTTCAAGACCTAAGGATGTGAGGGATCCAGGTCTGGGACCTGATGAATAAGAGCCACAATATAGTGATGATTCAGAAGGGAAATATTCCTCTATAACAGATGGAGGAGATCCAAACTTGCCTCATTCCCCAACGCCTGAAATTGTATCACAAGAAAAGGAGAGTGATTCTTTGAACCTACCTAGTACAGAAACTATTTTGGGTATAATAAATAAAGAGGAACCTATGGATGAGGAAGACCAAAAGAAAGCATATCAGGAAGAGGCTACACAAGAAAATGAAGAAGAAGTTCATGCAAGTGAAGCATCTATTTCTGTCAGCTTGAGCCTTAGTTCACTGATTGGACTTGGAGTGAACATCATTTGACCTGATCTGATTCCAGTCCTTCTCCAACTGGCATTCAAATTTGTGCTTTTTTTTACCTCAACATCCTTGGCCTCAGACCCTTCCTTTTGATCCCTCAGACTATTAGTGGTATCATACTGAGTAGAATCACTTATCACAAGTGCTTGTTCCATCCACTCTAAGTAGGTGATCTCTTTATTATCTTTATAAAGTGCCTGAGATCCCTCATCCTAGTGTTTCTTCTATGTAGGGTAAATGTAACACCCCAGGTAAATAAAGAATATGACATTTTCTTATTTATCCATATTTGTGAATAAAAAATTAATATGACTTTAAAGGGGATGCTATGCTCGATGGCATACCCAACACGTAATAACGAGTTTCTTGGGAATCTTACGTTGCACTCTAATAATAAAATAATATTATTTTAAATGGTAGTCAACATGTAGCCGTTGTATTGGCGGGAATGAATAGAAATAACTAAAATATGATTATATATGTTTTTAAATGTTTTTACATTTATCCAATAAAAGATAAAGGCTTAAAATACGGAAAGAGTTCAATTTTAGGCATATATGCCCTAGTTTTCACTAAAGGTTCATTTATCGCCTTTTGATGGCGAACCGTCATTAAATATAGTTTTGTTCACTCTTATACATTCTATTGGACCAAAATAAAACTCTTCTTAAGAATTGGGACATCAAAATTTACTTTGTGTAAATTTTTGGTATCTTTCTGATAAAGTTCATTTTTTTAATGAATAGTGTAAAATGTTGTATTTTAATTCAAAACCTCTTTTTAATCTAATTTATTTATATGATTAGATTATCTTTTGAATTTGTTTTAAAGTGAAATTAGAATATATTTTTACCATTAAATCCAATAGTGGTCTTTGGAATTAATTTCACTTTGAAATCAGACTTAAACTAGTGTCAATCTTTTGATACTTATTGTTTCATAAAAACACGCTATTTGCTCTGACAGCGGGAATTAATTATTAAATTAATTAATGTGACTTATATGTTTTTAATTTTGTAAAATAGAATTCATTTTTGAATTCAGAATATCAAATATAGCTTAGGGTGAATTTTTGGGATTTTTCTGAAAAACTTCAATTTTTGATGAATAGTGAAACCACTAAGTGGTACTTATAAAAACTAATTTTTCCGTTTAAATGAAATTTTGTCATCTTTGTGTTTTGAATTACAAAAATCCGACATACATGGTTGTCATTAAGAAGTAAAATGTGGTTCAATGGGATAAAAATAATTTTTTGGTGAATAGTAACTTATTAAGTTTTTAATCGCGATTAGAGGTAATTAGTGTAGTTTAAGGTAAAAATAATGTTTTAATAATATGAAATGAACTTGACACATGTACTAACCTCATTGGATGTGTCATGGACGACCAAGAAAACCCATGGGTAAACTTGGTGACCCCATGAAGCCACTTTGGTTGGAAAATGACATTAATATCTTTTTATTTAAAGTTAAAGTAAAAATGAGACAAACATGAAATGTTTTACTAAAACAATTTTTAAATGGGGTTATAAAAATCAGATTTTTTACTATAAATATTCATTGGAAAGATAAAAATATTTCCTACATCATATTAGTTTTTTTATAATTTTTATACATTAAATAAATTAAATTATTTATGACATCATGATGATGCAGCGATGACCTCATTATTTAACGATTTAAATAAAATGGAAAGATAATGTAATATCTAAGACCTAAACATGTCTAAAACCTATTGGATGAGTGTATTTAGAACCCTTATCACCTTATACTAGAAAAAAATCAATTTGGGACCTCTTAAATCCGAATACCATTTTAAAATAAAGTGACTTTTCTTTACCTTCCAAGAGTGCCCCTCCTCTCCTCTTATAAAAGGCTCCCACCTCTACCTCCTTACCCACACTCCCAAAGACTTTGTCTCGGACAAAATCTTCCCATTTTGTCTCTCCACTTCCCTCTCTTACTCCTTGAAGCCTCAATTTGGGCAGAAGTCTTCCCAAGGAAGCCTTTGAGCTCAAACCAAAGGGAGTTACCCGATTTTAAGGTAATGTCTTCACTTGAGTCCTTTTGTTTTATTTTGCTTCTCCAACCCCCTAAAATATTTTTATTAATTTATTTTGTAACAAATCCAGTATCATCAATATACTAGTATTTTTTTATAAGAATGATTCGAGCTACACTTCCACACACCTACATCTAATAGTTAAAGAACATACTGTTTCTGTGGATGACGAATTTCTGCCTCCTGAAACGATGATTGTTCAACATTATTCTAACACCTTCAAAGGTGGCCATTAAGATGACACTATATTTATATATGATATATAATATGTTTATGTTTTCCTTAAGCTTCTGTATTTTACATTTTGGGCATACCTTTATGGTTTCTATTATGGGTAAACGCGATATCTTCATTTAAGGAAGTGCGGACTACTGCCCCCTCAAAGTGATTTGATTCGTTATTACCATATGTGGTAAGTATAAAGGGTATATTTAATGATATTATATATTATACCATACTGGAATTAAAATACTATTATTTATCATTATGTTTTAATTCCATTAAATATGAAATAGAAATGGAAGTAGCGTTCATGCGTACGTACGGCTTACCGTCTCCGTGAACGGTACATTTCATTTCTTATCTCAAAATATTATGTACTATTATAAGTACATATATATAATGGATATATATGATGTATTATACATCTAAATGATTAATATAATTCTGGAATTAAAATATACATACCTCTCATGTAGTTTTAATTCCATTAATACGACATAGAAATGAAAGTAGTGTTCATGCATACGTACGGCTTACCGTCTCCATGAACGGTGCATTTCATTTCTTTCCTCTAAATGATTATGTGATATTATAAATACATGTATATTATGGATATATATGATATATATGATATCCAAATCAGGAATTTCATTCTGGATATAAAGAACCTTTGACCACACGAACAACATGTAATTGTAAGAAGTCCACTTTCGACTTAAGAACCAAATATCGACAAAACAATCATTATTAACTTAATGATTATATAATGTTTATAACATGGAAATAAGTGATATAAAAGGAATAATAAGCTTGAAAAAGGTTCTTAATCAAGTAGAAATTAACTCAAGTTTATTATTCATGAGATTAAAGAACGATCGAGTCAAGTCGGACCCGAGGTAAGGGATCCTACTCCACTCTTTCTTTTTAAGTACACTCTTTTATGTAATTCCTTTTAAATCTCATCTTTCTTGTTATTGGGATGTTCTTTTATATTAATCTTACTGTAATTTTTATGTTCATGTGATGAGAGACCCTATTCTCTCTCATCAATCTATTTTGGAAGTTTTGAGTGGCGTCGTTAGGCTGCCGAATTTTCGTAAGAGATCCAACCTCTCTCTTTCTCTTTTTAGTACTCTCCTTTATGTCACTTCTTTTAAGCTCCTCTTTGTTATGTTGGGGGATGTTCTTTTATATTCCTCTTTATATAAACTTTATGTTAATATGATGATATACCCTAATTGATCTCATCAATCCATTTTTGTAAGTTTTATGTGGCGCTGTTAGGCTGCCGAGTTTTCGTAAGGGATTTTTTATCTCACTTTTATTCCCGTGAGATTTATGCTACATTTGCCACAATTTCCTTTGATTGGTGTATGTACTTCACATTATTATACACTTTGTTTAGTATAATTTCATTTATGGGTATTCACATCTTCATTTTATGACCCTTCTTCCATGGGGTGTACGTTTCGAAAGTTACCCAACTCGGTAAGGGGACCTTTCACCCTCCTCTTTTTAAAAGACTTTTTTTGTTATGTCTTTTAATTCACATACTATTATGTTGGGATATGTTATTTTATATCCTTATTGATGTAAATTGTATGTCCAAGTGATGAGATGCCCTTTTTATCTCTCATCAACTCTTTTTCTAAATTTTGAAGTGATGCCGTTAGGCTGTCTAATTATTGCAAGGGAACTTCTTAACCCAATTTCGATTCTTTGGGATAAACTTGTACACCTTAAATATGTCGTTCTATGATTATGTTTGAATGTCCTCTGATTGTTTTACACTTAATAACCACTTATATTTAGTGTATTCATTTGTCACACATAGTTATGTAACTGATTTATCCTTAATCCAAGGATACCGTCTTTGTATGGGAATTCGTCTCAATCTCCTTTCATTGAGGCATATTTTGTTTTATACACAACCTTAAGTTATACAGTGTATAAACCCCTTTGAATTTTATGTTTATCCAAAAGGAATCTTTTTATACAAATCGTTTTACTAAACGACAAAAGGGAATGTTTTTGTCGTACGTATGCGGCGACAATGACTTCTCCGCCGTCGTGACCATTATTTGAGTTTCAGCTTCATCTACAAGACATACCTTCTTTTTTAAAGAAATATAAATACCATGTTTTACTTTTCTTTTATTTTGGTATTGAAAATGTTTTTCATAATGTTTTTATATCAATGTGTTGTATTGATATCTTGTGATTGAAAGGTGGAAATGTTATGTTTCCTTTATGCATGTTTTATGTGATACGATTATGTTGAGGTTCTTGGGAATTATTATGAAGACGGGTGGTTCCGTAAAACACTAAGGGAGGGTGAGCCCGATATAGCTCTCCAATGCATTGGGTAACGCGAAGGAGTGAAACGTTAAGGTTTCTCCAAAGGGATTTAGGGAATATACTGTGATGGGTATTCCAAACGTAACCAAGAGGGTTACTCCCTACGTAAGAATGTTATGAATGACTCAAGTTACCTTTATGTCATATTATTTCTATGATTTTATGAGGTATGTTAAAGTGTTTATGTTTTATGGGTAAAGTATGATTTCATTCTTATGTATACATGTACTCATGATTCCTTTCCATATTTTTATATCCCTTACTGAGCTTTTTATGCTCATCCCAAGTTTTTGAAATGTTTTTCACTGGTCAAGGGAAGGGTACATGATGTGATGATAGTGTCAAGGATGTGTCAAGAAAGAATCCATGTTTTATTTTAAATATGTTTCCATTGATGGGAAGAATGAATACTGTCTTTTATGTAACCACTTTGTCTAAATGTGGAATGTAATGCAAGTTTCATGATCTAATTCTCTAAAACTCTAAACCTGAAAAGATCCTCAATGTGTAATCTTGTAATAACTCAAGATTAAGTAAGGTTTAAGGCTGGGGCCTTATAGTAAATACCATACCCTTACTCATGTTTCTACTAGACCTGTGGGTATCATGCTATAGCAAAGATAACGCTATAATCCACCCCACTGGTCCCCACACATTCCTCTACACTTTGTAGTGGATAAATCAACAATCCTTAGAAAAGTATAGGCCAAAATCCTCATAATCTTCCAGTGGAACTGGATCAGGATTAGTAAAAATCAACAATATGTATTGAAATAGGTCCTCAAACTACATATCATCATTGTGAGAGGTTGGATGTCCATCATGGGGAATAATTCCTCTTCACCCTATCTGCCTCTAAAAGAAGAGTCTACTACACCTTGAGGAATCATAGAGGTGGATTCTATCATCATAACACCTTTTATGAATCCTCTTGGTGGGGAGAACTCATTTCGGCACCCATAAACACCATTGGTGTCAATTCTGAGGCATACATTCCCAATGCAACTTCTCCAATCACTTAAACTATTATTTTTGTCAACAATTCACTTATCAAAACTTCAGATCCAACAAATATTTATAGTAATACAACTACCACATTATTAGACTCCATTAATCTCTTGTCTATTACATTTGTGGGTCCTATTACAACCCATTCCACAACAACTTCATCTCTATTGGCCTCCTCTTATGGAACCTATTTGCTTGGCTCAACCGCCATGGCTTCCCAAGCCGGTCCTATTGCGAGCCTTTCCTCTACCCCCTCTGAAGAGGGTGCGGTCTCATCAGTTTCCACTATAGATTCCTATACATCTAGACCAACCTCCATAGCCTCCTTGAATATATATTTTAAGAGGGTAACCTCATCCACCATCGCCTCCACCTCTGCTTCCACTGCCTTAGTATCAGGTGCCAAGGGTAGACCACCCACAAGCACAACACTTGGAAGTGTCCATGTACTTTTCCTCTTCAAGGGTTGATATCCCCTAAACATTAGTTTAGGGTATTTCATAGACATTCCATTCTTTATAAATCATTGATTCCTGCTTAATTAAATGATGGATCGGGAAATGATATTGAATATTAAACCATGTTCAAAAGCATGCAAATATCATTGAGTTTTCCTAGTTATAAGAATGATAACACTATACATTGAAGATATAGTAGGAATCACTCACCTATGAGTATTCTAATTATTCAACTTTGAATGTGGCTACACAAATCACAAGGGCGTCTGAGGGGAATACATGACCACTATCATCCTCACCTGATTGGTCAATGAAAACACGATATCTCAAGAGTATACTACTTCTTGCAGCTCCTCCACATACCACATCTCTTCGAGGTGAGGTGTATGGAAACCTGACATTACATTTTCTAAATTAGTGAGTAATATCTTATCGGTAATGAGAAACTACCACACCCCATGAGGAGTGGTGATCTTCTTGTGCATTCCCCGGGTCTCCAAGAAATTAGGATACAAGGCATCCCTGGGAACATTTGGGTGATGCACCCATTTCCCTAACCCTTGAACTTGCGCCCTAGGTTCACATCATAAGACCCACCTACCACGTACTACTAATTTTTTAGGAACCTTAGGACTGATGCTATTCCTTCCCCTTCATCTCCTGCCTTTTAGTCCCTTGAACTATTTGAACCACTACCATTGTCCTACCCACTGGACTACATCAACAACCACTGTTCCATCTAGCCACCATCCAACCCCATACTTATGGTGGGGGTCACACCCCTTCATTGACTAGAATTTTCTATTATATCAGTATAGTTTTGGTTTATGAATTATCCTAGATCGGTTCATAGTCATGGGTAAGCTAGTACACGACTGTGGGAGGAGAAAAATTATTCTGAATTTTACTATCTTGAGATGTGAACAGTTACCAATGCTGCCGCATCACCAAAGGGTGGAACTCAGGAAGAACCTCTGAATACATCTCTCGGGTCAATATCTACATGTAATTGTGTTTTTTTAAAAGTTAGTGTAGAATGCATGACTTACAAACCAGATCATAATCGACCCTTTCTATCAGTACCCCACCTCAAAAGTCTAAGTGGTAAAATCTCTATTCCTCAGTCGTTGCACCATCATTGGTCACCACCCACATTGGTGTGGAATATATATGAAATTTAAAGTGCTCTACCCACCCAACTTTATCCAGAACTTACATTAAACCCAACCTGGATGGGAGACTTCCCAAAATATTCAAAATCATTGGCAGGAATTTTATCATGGGAGGGGAAATGGGGTTCAGGTATTCATAACTCCCCATATGCGTGACCACCCAACTATATAGTAAGTTGGAAGTCCCACACACATGAAAATAATTTTTTCCATCATTTTTGTGAAATATTACTTTGTATATCTTCACCAACACTGGGTAATTGAGGTTGACACGCAACCTCGTCACTAGAATCACCTCCATTATAAATTTTCCTAGCCTCTCCCCCATGTGGGAGTCCCTCACTAGGATAATCTAATTATAGATGAGTGCCAGGATGAATCATTCTGGATTGAATATGGATTGTACCTTGGTCTTAATGATGTATCCCCAAAGATTCAAGTTGCATTCATCCAGGATTCACAAGTTGGATCCCTCTTTTCCCTATTGGAATCAACTTGGTCATGTCTGGGGCCTAACCATAAACTACTCCACTGAATCCTCTCCTTTAAATGGTTCTATCACTGGTTCACTTAAGATAAATCTAAACCACTACATGAAGGTAACATATCTTTTTCCTAGATTTTCTTAACTGATTCCATACACTTGATCTAGTAGTACCTTATACAAAGCCAATAGCTACTTCTAGTCTCACTACACTTTCTATATGGGGATAAATTCAACATAATTTTTACCGAGGATTAGGATCCTAGAGATTTAGTGACAAACCTAGAGGTTGATAAAAAATGACTATGATGAATATGGAATGTGTTGGTCTCCGATGAAAATATTCTTAATAGTTCAAGCGTAATCTCTTGTGGTAGGTAAAACAAAAACTCAAAATCCCATGCCTCTTCATAGATCCCTTCCCACTTCATATATTCCTAAAATTATCATCATGAAGCATACACCATGTAGGCCCAGACCCACTTATATATGAAGTTACCATCCTAGCACAGATTCCATCAAGCATTTGATCCCTTATTCTGATACCCAATCATACCTAGAGAATTTTATAATACTATAGTGGGTATTATTTTTCACCCAGATCCTCCCCATTTATATTGTTGATATAGTTATAAAGGAGGTCCACTATTATGGACGCATGATCCTTTCAGATGTGGCCTGTCGAAACCATGTGCCACTGGTACTTACCTAACATTCCCATTAACTAGTAAGCTATCTTATACCTAATTTACACTGAAGGAATATTCCCTTAGTAAAAATCAATATAGTTGTATCCTATTACACAAATGATATTCCCTTTGATCCTATAGGATAATTTTGAGAAATGAATATTTTTTTGAGGTGCTTGGGACACATTCCTCAATCATAACATTGTCTTCTATATCTTCCCTCTGAGTAGCATCTATAATAACTCATTGAGAGACTTCTTGAGTGGATATTGAATTTAAGACTTATGTATTTCTGAGTTTTATTCATGAATCTTTTTTGTGATGATGGTTCATGGAGATATAGTTCATTCTACTCACTTTGGAGAAACAAGGTTTGTGGTTTCCAATTCCCTAAGAAGAGTTCACAAAGAAAATCCAAGTGTCTAGATCCCCAAGAAGCATTCACAGAGATTGTTCATAGAGATAGAGAGATTTATGAAAATAGAGAAATAAATTTTCTTTCATGAAGGTATAGTTTTTTTTTGGACCCCCATTCACTCTTTATAGGTGAGTGTCTTGCATTGGTTTCTCAGGGGCCTTCACGCTTGTGATCATCATGAAAAAATATCTCAAGTGAGTACCTCAAATGATCATCATTAAAGGGAATTGATTGTAAATATTCATTGGTTCTCCCTATGAATTTGAACTTCATCATTTCCCTATAATATCCCCTTATAGGGTGGTAATTTGGAACTAAAATACATTCCACAAAGATAACCAAGGAATATGTGGTCATCCCAGAGAAAATATGAATCCAGAATGACCAAAAAACACCCAAAGGTACTACTTTGTAAATCAAAAATTATTAAAAAATGTTTAAACCTCGTATCTCTCCCTACTAAGGAATCCCTTTACTGAATACATGAAGTCACATAGAGTCCCTCTATGAGTCTGACAACACCTTGCGACCGTATGGGGCCAGATAGATTCCCTTCACAAGTATGATGGGACCAACCCCATTTGAAGAACCCATAAATGCTCCATGAACCACTTCCCAGATTTTTGAAACCACTTTGAATATAAATAACCACATAATTCCAACAATCAAGGATGTTTAAAATGACATTTAAACTTTAATATTTCTCCAAATCCATGAAGCACTCGAGCATCACGAAATAGAAAAAAAATGGATCAAACCAAGAACATGGGCTTTGTGAAACCCCCTTTTTGTGATATTGAAAGCCTATACCCATGGTGTGGATACCTTTAATGATGTCCTACACCCATCATGAAGGAATAAGTCCCTCTTGGGTACTTTAGGCTTCACTAATCATTAAACATTCACGAAGCGCTCCTATCCAAAACTAGGACTTCATCTGAAGGTATGGTCACCATGTCTCGTGAAACCTACTACCATGGGACCCCCCCTAAACTCTATGATTCTCCCCTGTGTGGGGCCCTTTTCATCACAAATCCCATTTTCTGGGCCTCTCTATGCTATCCCTCTTTGACTTACACCTCTTCATGAATGTTGAAAGCCCAAATAATCCATATCCATCTAGGATCAGTCAAGATGAACCTCTAATCCCAATGTGACATGTTCCACCCATTCCCATGTCCCACTCTACATCATTTGTGGCTAGAGACTCCCACATAAAATTATATTATCATCATAGGTATGCTAACTCCTTTTTCTTCTCAGAAAATGCATGCTAATGTGGACCTTGTGATAGAAAACTCTTTCACACCATTAAAACCTAGAATTAATGATTCCATGACCCACCCAAGGGTGTAGTAAATATGGTTATGTAAGACCAATGGGTAAGGATTTATTCCCACAAGACAGTGATGCATGATATAAAATTCCCTAGCACCCAAATCCTCAACCCTTGACATAAAACTATATACATACACTATGTGATAAATGCAGGATACCCCTTGTAGGATCATCATGAGATGCCATAATCTTACCCACCATGGGATGATTCTTTCATAATGGGTAGATTCCATGCGCAAGACCTACTTACCATAGGCACAATATTCTCCACATATGACTCAAAAGAAATTAGATCCTTCTCAAATGGAATGAGATCCTCCTCACATGAAATAAAATACTCCTCAAGAAGCTTTCATGCCTATTCCCCACATCATATCTCATTAATGAATCATTAATTACATGAGTTTCAGGTCTACTACTTCCTCTTTTTTCTCACACTGAGCATGAATCATGTGGGATTAGAGGTTAGTAGTGACCACAACATCTATCCTCCACTTCTATTGGAGTCATCTTGAGTGTAAGCCCAGATAACCATACTCACCCTATGGTCCACTCACATTAGCGAGTCCTAACAATATGATCAACTTATATGGGACTTCTTCTAAGTTGTAAGCCCCAATTCCATTTTTTGAACTATGTTAGATTTGATTCCTAGTCAACTGGGATACATAGGAAGCCTCCCTGGGGTCTAAACCCAATATCTGCATCCATCTCAGTCTTCTTTGAATCCCATTCTTGGTAATATCATGCCACTCACATGGGAAACCAAATAACCTCCTGTTACCTCAGGTAGCTTAAATTCATTAACCCCACACCATCCAACCAAGATAAATCCTCTTTAAAAGGTAATATTTCATGCATAGTCCACACACCATCGCTATCTCACGATACTTTCATGATGCATGAATCCTTATAGTAGGATGTTAAAGTGCATGGACCGGTCCAGTAATATGATTTTAAATTGAGGTATCAAACTACAAGGGTTTTTACCCATGCCTTCTAGACAGGTTACATAGGATGCCTCTTTTAGATTCAATCCCAACCAATTGTAAACATTGATTCCCCTCCATAAGGGTTCACCTCCCTGATCCTCCTATTGTGGTGTCCATATCAATATTCATGGTGTGACATCTTCCCTTTATGGGAATCACCTCCTGGGTATGATGGTAAATACATCTTGATCTATCCATCAGTAATCCTTTTAAGTGAAACCTCATAGGGATGTAACTCCTTGATCCACATCCATGGGGTGTTCCGATCACCCATCCCTATAGAATGTTAAACAGTAGATCTATCTCAAATGGTGTTTTAGACCCAAATTAAGTGGTGCCTCCTAGTAATGAACCTCCTTGATCTTCCTTAGCAGGGAGTTTTGATCAGTTGCATTCTATCTTAAATGGTGTTTTAGCTACCTCATGTTACACATGATATGACTTAGGTGAATGACTTGGAAGATATGGTCATTCAGCATTAGATACCTCATGACCAAAATGAGATGCATTGGGTTATATGGATAAATATTCCTCCATTAGATTCCATTCTATGAGGAATAATATAGGTGACCAATGTTCTTAATGTCAAAAAATTACAACAATTCCAAATGTGACTACTTGCCTGGTAAAATGTTTCCTCCCTTTCAAGACCCACTGGAATGTCTAGACAGAATCATTATAATTAACAAGAATATAAAAAGAGATGGCATTGGGAATTAGTTTTATGAACATGAAATAAATGTATGATGGATACCCACCCTAGGTGATGAGTTCCAAGGAGGAATCAACGGTTGGAGAAACCGAAATCCCATCATCCCATTTCAATTTAGGAGAAAATGTCACCATTGAAAGTGATGAATGTCGTATGCCATTGGAAGGAGGGAATGTTGTGAAACAAGTGTGAAGCCACCATATGTTAAACACATGGTGGCCGAGTTACCTGTTGAAAGAATCATAAAAAAATTCCTTATCAACATACTATAAGAAAACAAACCTAATTAACCAGAGTACGAGTTCTTTTTTCAACTTTTTATCCCCAAAAACCATATATCACACTTCATTTCTTGAGCACCTTAGGTTTCCTCAAACCATTCATGTACCCTGGAAATGAAAATAGACATCTTTATTTGACCATTATAGATAATTATAATGGATTTTTTCTACCAAATAGATACATAATATCCCCACAAGAAGGGATTTCTGATCCTTGGGAGCCCAATGTCACCATGGAAGAACTCGATACATTAGGTTTTTTAGGTCATACATTGAATTAATTTACCATATAATTACTCAAAACCTAAGAACCTTGAGCCCTATTTTAAAACATTTTAATCTCCCTCTAAAAAATGGGTTTTGAGTACTCTTAACCTTAGATATCCAAATTAGGGCTTTGTGTGATAGTCACGACATACAAGGTCCACATGGGTAAAGAAATTAAATTACATACACTTTAATAAAATATGTATAACCTTAAACTTTATCATTTCATGGAACAATTTTCAAGAAACAAAAAAAATCTTGTAAAAGTGACAAAAAATTCATTCGAATGAAAATGCACAAAGGGAGTGCTGAGGGAAATTAAATTCTACACTTTATTAAAGATTTATATCTAGATTATAAGAAAAACATAGACCATAAATGTATAATAAATAAAGGTAATAGGGCCCATTTTATTCCCTCAGTAAAATATAGGTCCTGGTCACTAGACCCCCTGGTCCAAGAAAAATTTATAATAACGATTTACCACATATCCTCACCACAATAACGTGTTCCCTAGGAGGAAACACAACTTTTATGTTTCTCAACCCCTTATTGAGTGTTATATTTTCCCTAAATCATACGTCATGTATTCAGAACCTCTGGTTCCAGAAAACCTTCAATATCCATTAGAAAAGGACACTCATCTTCGAGGGGCCCTTTGTTTTACTATGCACGTATTTCCATAGTTCCTACTTATTAACTCCATTCCATCTACCAAATGTTTCATTAATATGAAAAAAAGGATTTCCAATCCTTATGAGCCCAAACTTCATCATAGTGAAACAAAAAACCTTAGGTATTATGGGTTAGCCTTAAGATTATTGTCCCATATCATCATCATGACACAAGAACCTTGGACCATGGTTTACAATCCCTATAACCATAATATTAATAGGATTCAACATCCTTGATGTTAATTAACTATATATTGTACCCTTACTCAAAGAAAGAATTTGAAAATCTATTTATAAACCTTTTGATATCCTACACAATGTGACTCAAAACCACATGGTACAGGGCCTGTGTTTCCCAAATATGAGATAAAATTCATTAGGGTTCGAAAAACCTTCCTTGGAAAGATTTTGTTTTCCACATCACACTTCCACTTCAAGATGTTTTAGTCTTAAAAAATATTTAATGGTCCTTGGAAAAGAGTGGGGACCCATTTTACTTGACCACACATTTAATCCATATGGGATTATGCATAAGAGATTCTAACATACCAACTAGATTCATATCCTCATTGAATTTAAGGAACTATAATCCTTGTGATCCTCGGTAACACCATGAAAAACTTGAAAACCTTTGGTTATTTTGTGTCATACCCTATATATTTTCCCCATTCCATATTCATTGATGCATGTTCTTAGAAATTTGATTTACACAAACCATATTCCAACTATACTAGTATATTTGGATTCCCTAATATTTTTACCAACTACCAATAACCTTTATTAAATCACTCATGACATGGTAAAAAGAGTGCATTCACATATGTTTGACAATTCTAGTGAAACATAATGAGTTTTTACCTACCAACTAGAGGAATATTCTTGTTGTAGTAAAGGAAATCCTATATTCATGAGTCCTAACAACACCATGTAAGAAATCATAACATTCTAGTGTTTTGGGACATTCCCAAAATTTCTGTATCATTCCATATTAACCAATAATTTCTTATCATTACTACATTAAAATTTATTTGATTTTTATTTCCATACTACATGATGTTAAATTTCATAGAATAAATCCTAACCACATGATGTTAAACTGCATGAAAGACATTATTACCACATGAAATTAAACTTCATAGTATATATATTTTCATAGTAGAATTAAACTTCATGGAGAAAATTTATTTGTGAATGGTATATTACCAATAGAAGATGGTCTGAGATGGATGAACCTAAACTACAAAAAAAATAATTTTTAAAATCAACCAATTGAAATAGACACAACGCTCACCTATTAGAAAACATAAAAAGGGAATCCTAAGAAAAAGTTGAGTCTCTACACATTATAAATGATATTTTTGTGTTCAAGGAAATTTTAAGAACTCATAAATTGAAAAAGATACAAAATGTTTTGAGGATGGAAACCTATAATAGGGAAGCCTGGGTAAAAACCAAGACTGCACTAGCTAAGCCTTCCCCTAAGCCTAGCTTAAGAAAAAATTAGGGCAATATAATAGATGATATATAAACCTTGTAGAGATAATATTTTTTTCCTTTAAAATATCATGTTATTATTTAAATATCCATTAAATTTAGTAAAAAATTAGATAATTCTCTCTATGAGACATATATTTTACCCAAATTTTCATTTTACAAATCAAGTGATCTCATGAAAACTGAAGGTATATCAATAATGAGTCTCATGTCAGTGGGAATTTATGAGAATTTATCAAGTAATATCTATTTTGATTTTATCATTAAAATATAAGAGTTTATATTTAATTAATATTATAAAAATTATGGGTATATTTTAGGATCTATGAGACATCAGATCAATGAAATGTTTTTCACACCACAAGTGAAAGAAAGATAAAAAAGGTATGTAAGGTTTAGGTGATTAATTCTTTAAAAAGGTGAAAAAATAAAGAATTTACACATTTTTAGATTCTCTCAAAAAAGTTAAATAAAAATAAGAGAACATATATTCCCATGGATAGATCATAATAAAATTTGATTCACTGCATTTTTCAAATCATCCAATGATTGGCAGGAGATATTATTGGAATAATGAAGTTCCATTCACTCTACCTCCTACACCACCATCATTGGATTAAGAGTATCTAAGAAAGAAGATAAATCTTTATATCCTTTATAAATAGTCTATAATAAATATGACTACATCAAAAGAAGGTATTTTGAGATAACTGCATGAAATTCATATTATTCTATTTTTGATGTCAAGAGGTCTATCTAAGTGCATAAGTGAAAGGCTATGTGGTGTCTATGCTCAAGAACCTTTGACTCTTCGCTTATTGACTAGGTAAAATAATATTCATTATAAAAACTATGTTGGACCTTATCACTATTAAACAAATGTTTTTTAGTCATTATTATTTTTAGCATGATATCATATAATGGATGGTGGTTAAATTAGTCTTCTCTGAAATGATGAAAAAGATGTTGAAGTAATTCCTTTTGGTGATTAAATTTCTAAAATGGGGTATCAGTGATCAAGGTATGAATATAATACTAAAAAGACCCATTTCACGTTTGGTCCTATGAAACTGTTGGTGTAGGTATATCGGAAAGAAGAAGGACCAGATGAGTCGTTGAAGAGGAAAGGGATGATGTTTAATGTTCTCTTCCATCAAGTGAGTCATCATCTGTCATTTATATTTATGGATTAAATTACTTAAAAAAATTATATACCTCCATTAGGGTTGTTCATACCCATGATGATAAATCTTCTTTAAAGGTGCAAAAAAGTCCTGAATTAACTCTTTTTTTATTAAATATAGGTAGTTCAGTGAAGCACAAGTTTTTAGCTGGCTAGATCAATATATTATTTATGCTTCCTGAATGGGATTCCATCCTAGAGTGGGTGTATTCATAATATAGGAAGATAGGGGATCCAAAAGGAGGAAGAATAATGTAAAAAATTATGTATTTACATGCCATAATGAGACAATATTGGAAGATAATCACATGATGTTGTTAAACCCACACTCAAGTTAAAGGAATAGGATAAAACCATTGAATGTAACCAAGTTAGAGGGCGAAATGGTAAGGGGTATATGGATCAGAAATAGTCATACCATCTATATAGGCCATAAGAACCTCATATAAAAGTGATATTTTATGTGAATTCTTCGGAAGAGAGACGTTGCTGCTATCCAAAATTTTTCCAGTCGATGCACAGTAGGGAATAAAGTTGAAACAGTTGTGCCCACTCAACTAGTTAATGACCCCATAAGAGACATGAAATATTTCTTTAACCTCTAAAAAAATCAGAATTCAGGGATGGAATGAGGAATTATGGGTCCTTGTAGTGTTATGATATTTTTAATAGTGTAAATTCACTCATATCTAATAAAAAAATAATTGGAAGGGGACACTAATCTTGAAAGGTCCATTTACATTTTGGATATATCACAGCAGCTGGTATAGGAAAGTAAGAGTCGATGTAGCTTGATTATGTGACCGCCCCACTACTAATCAAGCTTTCATCATAAGCGTGCTTACTTGAAATCCTAGGAACACGTATCTCGCTATGAAAATACATCATTTAGAAAAAATTGATATGAAAATTATAACATAATGCTTAGTGATATACTTCATTTCACCTAGTAACCCCATGTGGAATACCCTTCAGCCTCATGTATTGACCAATAAGAGCCTTCACTATCCCAAACCTTCGAAGAAGGACACCGATGATGGCATTTAGCAGTTGGATGAGTCCCTCTTTGGTAGAGAAAATTCTTGATCCAATGAATTAAGAAACAAGAGAGAACAGATTCAAATCTGTCATTAACTCCTCATTCACAATGTTAAGATTTTCTCTTTCCGAGATTATAGTTTTTGTGGGGTCATCCCATATGTTTGTTGTACGAAGAAAATCATTATAAATATTCCCAAGTGTAAACATCCCTATCAATTGATAAATTTCCTAGAGGATAATCCCTACCTCACCATGGGGATGATGAAAGGAAGTAGTTCCCTAGAAAAAATGTCTAATCAGTTCTTTAAGAAGTTCTAACTACTGATAGATAGTGAACTAGGAAAAGACATTTTACCTTGTAAAGGTGAATAACATGTAGTTGGTTAGAAAATTCTTAGCAACACTGTATAACCTAGAATGACTATGCCTATTCATAAGTAAAATTACAACCATGCCATAAGTATGATTTGGAGATCCATCCAATTCTTAGATTATCTATATAGGATATGAGTTTGATCAAATAACATTATGAAATTTTCTACTGGGTGAAATCACAACCATATTCACCTCAAGGGGAGTTCTCCAACATATAGAACAACCCTTGGGGTTGTACCAAGACCACTTGTGTCCCTTCATAAATAATCATTTGAACATGATCAAAAAAATATGGAAGCTAATTATATGTAAGATTATAATCAATAAAGATAATTAAAGAATCATCTTATATAACAAATCCATACAAAAGAAGACAATGTGTCAATGGATAACTCTGAAGTTCATAAGAAATAAGACTCTTTACAACCTCATATTTAGAGTACACATAATACTGGGGGAAATAATTTTAATTCCACAAAATCATAGAACTCTAACCATCCATGGTGAAATATGTACAATAAAAATAATCCATATGAAAAATCCAAGAATCATATATCATATGAGAGTAAAATATTTTCAAAAACGTGTAAGGATATAATAGAATCATGAGAATCACATGAACCATGAAGGTATTTTCAATCGTATGACCTAATATGGTCCTTGAGAATCAAATGACACATGGAGAACCTCATGAATTATATGACCCATATATAAATTCATTAATCCCATTAACTATTAAGAATCTCATGACAACTATATCCCTCATAATACTTTCGATCGTGTAACCCACAAATGATCACAAAAACTACATAATGATCGATTGGTCATGAAACCAAGCCAAAAAATGTTATATATCCTGAAATACATAAATAAATCCATGGAACTTGGTCAAGGTTCATGAAATTTCTGATAATTTATTCATTATTCGTTTGAATATGTGTTGAGTCAAGGACATCACACATCAAAAACAGAAAAACGGGTTTCATGAGAAGAAATTGTGAAAAAGTTCTTACAGAGGGGTCTTGTGAGAGGGGTCTTGTGAGAGGGGTCTTGCGATGAGGTCTTGTGAAGAAATCACATGATCGAAGAAATTGAGATATATGTGGAGATTATTGGTCATCAATGAAATGATCCACCCCAAACCTCCTTATTAATAGAGTGCTCTATAGAATACCAAAGGTCACTCAAAAGAACCAAAGTCACCCAAGACCCCAATCCATGACAGACCCAAGGACTCAAGTGGACATTTTCATTCATCATAACTGAGTCCATTCCCCTATTGAATTCACTCCTAAGGGGTGGAATTTATTGACACCCATCAAATGAGCACAAAAAATTCTTGAACTAAAGAAACACCTAAATCATGAGTACTATTTTTTTACAAAAAAAGGAAGGTAAGGTGGCTAAATCACATAGATCACATGACCTTCAGAAGAGAATAGGATTGAAGGACATTTAAAAGGTTATGAAAATAGATAATTAACTACACATGATATTCTCTTGATCATGTGAATCCCCTTTTAAAGACCATAATTTTCTTAAGAAGGGATACTAATAAATACTGATGATCAAATAGAGGATTCCATATGAGTTCCTATGATCATGAGATATTTCAACTAACGAATCCCTGAAAATCATACAAAACACTTTATAAAATGAAAGAGGAGAAATGAGGAATCCTAATGTAAATGAGAGTTAAGTTTACCTTAATGATACATGCTAATGAGTTTTGTAAGACCCCAAAGATCCAATGGGGTCATGTCCACCTTGTTGTGAAATATAAATTTTTTAAGTCACCTTCTTCATGTGAAACACGTCTGAAACATCCATTAAAACATGTGATTCCAATTACAGATTCAAATACAAGAGGGGGGATTGTTTTTATAAATGATAATGAATCATCATGATATCCATCATTGATCACAAAATGAATCACAATCATATAGAGTAATCATTGATGATAACTCTTTCATGAATCTGTGTGATCCCCTATCATTGTAAAATACATAAGGAAATAAAACAGGAAAAAGAAGAGGGTTATGACCAAGGGAAGATATGTTTATATTCATACGAAAGGGTCTATACACCCCCGGGTGATCACTAATAATCATGTGAAGGCCTTTGACCTTCCCTATCAATATCACAATGACCCCTCGACAAGCCAACATGGTATCATGAATAACCTCTGTAAGGCTATCTTTGTCTCGTGAAGGACCCCAGTAAAGTATTCTTCGATCATGTGAGATCCTCTCTCTGGGAATCCAGATACAGGATATCATGAATATTTTATCAATGGTGAAAATTATTTTTTACTTGTCAAATGTGGTTATAAAAAATCCATATGATTGGATGTTGTTTAATAAACATGGTAATGGTATAATATTACTGAAATCACAGATAACCTGTGAGGCTATGGATAACACCTGTAAAGATAATGAAAAGCATGTGAAGAAAACATCCCTCCACCAAATCCACCTCATATCTATGAGATATGTTCCACATAGTATGGAATATAGCTAGGGTAGAGCATACTATAAATTCATCCCAACATAATAAATAGACGACCCACACAGATAATGGAAACAAAAACATGGGAGAGTAAGAGTAGACATCTCAGAGTGGAAATTCACACAATCATATGGGTTTTCAACCAGGTAAAATTTAGGTAATAAACAAATGGATCAAGTGAGTTGAATATGTGATTCACAAAATTTCCATATATATCACACAACGTATTTCTAACAGGACTTCTAAATCATGAAAAATAATGTTTTTTCATGTTGAATGGGTTACACAAAACCTAAATAATCCAATTCATGAAAAAATAGATTGCACTAAAAAATTAAGAAAATTACCTTAGAATTATGAAAAGTTGGTCATGGTAATATTCATGTGTTTCACTTTACCTACCAAGATCATGTGGATGTACTAGCACATGTAACTCAGGTCTTGAGAATTCATCCAGACATGTAAAGAACGTGTTACGACGTCCTATAGACATGTCAAACAAGTGTTGTGATGTTCCTCTAACATGTCAACCAAGTCATACGAATCCCTTAGGGAATGCTGATAAGGTCTTAAGAATCTCTTAGAACATGTCTCTTAAGTCTCGTAATGTCCTCTAGAAACGTAACTCACATCTTGTGATGTCCTCTGGTCATGCCGCCTAAGTCTTGTGTGGACCTCTTGGCATGTTGTCCATGTCATGCGATGATCAACAGAAATGTTAGAAAAATAAAGTGGTTATATATATTATAAAAATAATTTGTAACCCTCCAAACATATCATGCAATTCATACATCACCCTCCATACATGCCAAAAAATTGACATGACTCCCTCGAGACATGTCAATAAAGTAATGAAATTTCCTTTAGACAAGTCAACTAGATTATGATATTTTCATTATAAATTCCCATTAAGAAACTATAAAATGCTCATAAATACTTAGTCATGTCAAACATAAACCCTCGATAGGTCATGAAGATATCCTAAAACATTTTTTATAGACAACCTAGACATATAAGGTAGACAATCATGACATGTATGGTAGAAACCTCGGGGCATGAAAACCATGTTTTGTAGATTTATTTGGGAATACCCCCAATTAAAATATAAGAAATTGTTTCCATTAAAAATATGATATGATGGAAACATTCCTAGGTCATGGCCTCTAATGGGAATCCACCTCAGTGTATGTCCCTCTATGTCTCAAATTCTCTAACCCATGGGACCCAAACTCTTATACAAGTTAGTCTTTATTCATTATACATCATCAGAATAAGAAGATAGATTAACTATGATAACTATAATTCCTACAAAAACAGAATATGTAGGATGACTTAATAGAGCTCTAGTTTCAACAGTAATCCACCATAGTGTATGTCCTTTCTTGTATAAGACTTTCTAGCATGTGGGACCTGAACTCTCATATGGGTTCTTCTTTATTCCTCATCCATCAACGAATTGAGAATCTAATTATACTATGAGAGCAATGATTTTTACTATAATAAGGATACACAAGACACTGTATTGAGGCCTAATATCCATATAAAAAACCTATAAGGTCCTCTAAGTTCACAAGTCCCACATCAATATGCAGTGATACTGGTCACTTTCTATCCCTTATTTATCAAACTGATTATGTCTCACATGGGATTGGTGATTTGAAAAAATCGCATCATTCCAATACTGAATTATAACTGATATAGGTAAACCTTAGAATGTAATCCCCATTTGGTAGGAAGATATGAATTCCCCTATATAAGGGAATACAACTTAGGGTAAGTCTTGAAGGAACACTGAACTATGATAACTCTGATTCCTGTCATAATTTGGATTCATTGAATGCCTTTCTATGTTTTTAGATCGATACACAGTGCCTATACCCCCTCATATATTTCATTCCAACATGAAGTTAAACTATATTTGTTCAGAAAACTATCTAGTTTTTGATTGTTTTTATAAACATGATATGCCGGATGCGTCATTAAGGATAAATCCCATACTCAAAATATTAATTACCTCCCTTGATGGAAGTAAAAGTCAGAGTGTCTATTTATATGGATTAAATATATAAAAATCTACTCATTTATAAGAAATAATGGGAAATAGATGAATATTCTCAAACACATAATGATGGAATCATCAGTATATCCCCCATTTAAACATGTATGGATTCAACACATGATCATTTTTTAGGGAAACCAATCCTGTATTAGGATTAGGAAGAGATTACAGAACATGCCTTAAATCTATAATAGATTCTGGGAGTAGGTATTAATTCCCCCTAAAAGGTATTGATAAGCCCAACCTCCCATCCTCTTGACCAGCGTTAGTTCCTATTCACCACTGAGTTAGAATCCTCAATTGAAAACCTTCCTTTGGGAAAAAGGTCTGTACCTTTTTATTGATAGGGGAGAAGTTGTTAGTTTCTAAGAAATGAACATGGAGAACTAGGAGCAAATGATTTTGAAACCAACCCAAAACCCCCATAATAAACCCTCAAAAGGAGAAAAAAAATGGGGAACCTAGTGTGAAGGCATATAGTGAAAAAATAACCAAATTTTTATAGGTGTTGGACACCATGTCTTCTAAACCTAAGACACCAATCATTCTTTGAAAACAAAACAACATAGGTACTACCTTAGTTTAATTTTATTAGGGTGTGGGTACCCCATATATTAGACAGGGTTTGGCACTTCATTTTATACATTTTTTATGGGTCCCTTTTCTATTGAGATTGTAATCCCCTATATATGATCTCAAGTAATGTTTGTGTCCTCCATTAGTGTTAGTACTCCCTCAAGCGATGCTTTTCAACGATAGGGTGTGGGCCCCCCAATAAATAATCTATGATCTGACCAGAGATTCCTTATAGATGGTTAGTTATGATAGTTGATTTTATTACTCCCTTAGTAAATTTATATTCATCATCATGGTGTGGGTAACCCTAGGGGTTTTTATAATGGTGACCTGATAATAGAAAAAACTAAGGTGTGGTACTCCCAGAACTTCCACAAATGCATTGGTGAGTAGGGGTCCTACTTTATGGTTTACAATAGTGATGAGGATGTGAGACAGGGTGAGAATATTAGGTTATTCTATAAAGGTGATCCTAAATCACCCTAGGTTTCCTTAGAGACACAATGTATGAATGGGTAATCGACTTCAAACATCTTGGAATTTCCATTCTTCGAGAATCCCTATTTTCTGATGAGATACAACCATCGAGGATTGAAGATGAGATGATTCATAATTCCTTGAATCCTAGTGGATTCTGTTGGTTTATTATATCTTTATAATTAATTGGAATACACTAAACTATTTTCTTTTACTGATCAATTTGACTTGTTTTTTATCTTACCATTTTGTTTTTGGTGTGTCATACTAAGTATTTTTATATTCAACCCTTCATAGATTTTATTCCCACGTATGTAGTAAATGTGTAGATGATGCAAGGTTTATAAATTTTGATGGTGTATATGAGGATTGTATCACCTTCTTTGATCTCATGTTTTGTGATTCTTGGAATCAAATATTGTGGTATGGTAGTTCATTATTGCGGCGTTCACTATTTTTGTTGGCGATCTATACAAGAGTACTTATAACAATTACGAGCAATCAATATTATTGTGTCTTTATATTTTTAGGGTTTTTGAATGTAAATTTATTTCGTTATTTTCCTATGTTAAGGTGTTATTTTATTTCTTGTCTCATGTATTTATTGTATATAGTTAATATATATATATATATATATATATATATGGTTCTAGTTTTAATATTTTTTATATATATTAGAGATATAATTCTATTTTGGGTCGATATATGATAAGACCACCCATATTTTATGATATGATGAATCAATTCTAGTAAAAATATCCTGACTAATTATAGGTTGGGTAGGAATAACACACCTAGCATACTATCACCTCAGGTGGGGTATCATTAGGTCAGGCAATGTCATTTTTATTAGAATCCTAAACAATATAATTTCAATAATGATTTTTATTTGAGACATTTCTTCTTATTCTTTATTTAACTTTAAAATATAATTGAACACCAAGGATATAATTGAGGTATTCACCCCATGAGTAAAATTTTTATTAGTCAACTCTAATGTAATAACATTATGTAAACAATCATTAATTATACTTTAACTCATAATATAAAAGTATGTAACTTTATCAAATATAGTCATAAACTCTAAAAACTAGTTAGAGAAAAATTAATTTCCTAAATAATATATTCATATGGTTTTATAAGAGAATTATTATCTTTCATTAGTGAATAATATTTATATTCAAGGACTAAAAAATACTCATTAATATTATCAAGATAATAATCATCATATTCTGATATATGCGAGAGAAATTAATATACCTCTTCAATATGAGTAATAAAATACCTATTATCTTATTGATTTGATTTCTCTACTTTATATTTAAAATTAGATTCATTGCTAGATTTTTTATAATCACACTAAGTATGTTTCCAAGCTTTATGTCCTTTCTTTCCATAACCTTAGTTTCTCAAGCTGTTTTAGTTTTATTCTCCTTTTTATGTTAAGGGAAACCAATATTGATATATCTATGATATTAACATTCAAATAATTTTTCTAATTTTGAATTTTCATCACCTTTATTGAATTTTTTAAAGGATCAAGTGTATTATTTTCTTATCTTATAAAAATAATTAAATATTTTATAATTCTGAGGAAATATTTTTCCAGAATTGAAAATAATAAAATCACCTTCATCAAATGAATTTTGTAATATTTTTTTTCATTCCTCTAATCCCATGATGAATTAAATCTAGGAAAATAAGAATCATTTATTAGAAATTTATGATCATAAAAATATTAATGTATTTAATCATCACACATCATGAGTGTATTAATCAAAATTATTATTTTTAAATCCTTCATAGGTGTGGACTGCTTGATATAATACTACTTTCCACTCTATCTAGTAGGTGTAACTCTAATGGTTTTTGAAACTGGAATAGATTCTAGTATAGTTTCATCTAATTTAGAAAGATAATTTAGAATTTCAGTAATTCCACCATTCAAGAGCATAATGCCTCCTTGATCAAATGTACTAAGTTTATCGATCTTTATTTTAAATCTCATCTATTTCACATTTTTTGTACCTTTATAAGAATTTTTTTACTAGATATCATAAGTGGTAGAAAATTAGGAAACAAAATTAAATTAATCTTGTTATTAATTACTATAAATAAAAATGTATCATTGGAATTAATGTTATATTCATCCTCTTATTTGACACTCTAGTGTTCAGATTCACCTGTATGTACCTTTTTAGGCCTCAATATATTTATATAATCTCTCAGAAAAAAAATTAAAAACTAGAAAATTTCCCTATGGCATTGTTTATACAACCAAAGTTTGTAGAAATGTGGTTAAAGGTTGTAATATATCCATATAAATAAAAAAATACTATATCTATAGGACATATTTTAAGTACCTAGGGCCATGGGCTATATCATACAAAGCTAGAGGGATATGCTAGAAAGGTCTATCTCCATGGGAAAACTAGATTATATCTATTTGTTAATGTGGTTCTAGCCTTATCGATACTAGAATGTTATTATATCCATGGTCTGTATTTCCAATGATGATAAGGCCTTATTTCCTAGCCCTATATCCATGGAAAACATTCCACAAGCTGTAAGCCCACATGGGAGGGGTCTATCACTATAGGTCACATAGATCATGGCTGTAAGAACACATAGAATTACCTACCACCATGAGCTATATGTCCTGTGGGTATAGGGCCATTAACCACATGAATACTTTCATGAGAAATGTGGATTATGTTCACAAGGTCATTCAAGATTTCATACCACCATGTTTAATCCATACCATGGCCAAAGGACTCACATAGAGTTCCAAATATAAAATATTTCATAATTTTTTAAATATATTATAAATTTGTTAATAAATATCCCCAAAAAATATATATTGATATATGTATACATATATAATTTTATGATGTGATTTGGTATAAGTATTTAAAAACAACTATTCGGGATTGAGAAAAAAACATATTGGTGAAAAGTTCATTTTTTTAGAAGATTTATCAACATGGGTACTTCTAGTGGCGATAGGTTGGCCACTACTACGCCAACATCACAAGACCTATTTTCCTTAGATATTAAAATGAATTTAGGTCTAGGTAATAAATTAATGAAAATATCACTAACATGAGGAATTATCATGAATATAGGATCTGTTAATGGTCCTTGGGTCCATAACTATATTTATCACCTATTGCTAAGGTCGTTTTCTCTTGTATCGATTATTTAAATAGGTAATAATTTTTTTCTTCCAACTGCCATACTTTTTTCCATTGATGTAAGGTTATCTAAAAATAGACAAAACTTACATAGAATCATTCCTTATGAAAATAAAGATAAATATTTCTGATTCAATTTACCATTATAGAGAAATTAAAATCTATGTTTTTATAAAAAGTGTTGTCCCAACTTTGGACGAATTTTATAGGGATGTAATAACACCTAATAGTATAAATTTTAGTTATTGGGAAACCAAATATAAGAACTAAATTCTAGAAAAATGAAAACATACAAAATCTAAAATAAATAATGGAATAACTAGTGTACCTTTAACCCTTATAGCCACAACTTCACATTATTTTGTTCCAAATGATGATCATTTCAGAATAATATAAATATTCTTTCCCATATAGTTTATACATGATCTAGGATGAATCATTCATCATACGAGTGGGATCCTCCTCCTCAACATGACATTCCAATGCCTCACTATTTATAATGGAAGGGAGAAGAGAGCATTGGGAATAATAAAGTTTTGGTTGATTACTTGGATATGATTTCATGATATCACAAAATTTAATTGGATGGAAAATTACTCTTTTAAATAGATCCATCAAGGACACTACTTATGTTCTCACTCTTTAACACATGTGTTATAACACCTGAGTAAATTATACAACCAACTCATGAAAATCCTACATAAATAATGTACTCCCATTCATTTTAACTCCTTCAAAAACTATTTAAAGACTTTTGATCATGTAATACTCACTTGTATGTTAATGATTATCAACTATCCACACTAACCATCGATGTTAGTTTAATGGAATACTTTATACAACACGTCAGTCATACCATAGGGACTATCCATCAAACCACATTATTATATCTTCCTCATGTCACATCACATGCTAGCATGCATTATTATTTATTCCCTTTACCTAGTACATCGATAGACAATGGGATATAAAGTACGCCAACCCAATATAGCTTACTTTTATATTCCATAATTTTTGAGTATATACATAAAAATTAGATCAATGCCTCAAATGTAATTCACCTTTATAGATGATCATATCAAATTCCCCTCTTCTGAATAGATACTCAAATCATACATACTATATATGTTTGGCCTCAAAATCCCCAGTCTATCTCAATTAAGATCTAAAATCCCATACTTTCAATGCATGAGAAAAAAATACCATCTAGGTTGAGAGCCAATCGACGACATGATCAACAAAATACCCAACCATCATTAATTTTCTAAGCCTCATATCTTGTTTAATAAAGGTATAAAATTAAGAAGGTTCCTATAATAGTTATATCACTAACCATGGTTACTGTAGACTCTAAATATAATCCATGAAACCCAACAATATGAACGACATAGTGTATGAAACTCCATATTGCATATTTAGTGGACCATCTAGCACACATTGTTTTCATCATGAGAATATTCAATATCTCGATATAAGAATCCTACCCTCTCTAACCATAAAATTCTATTATAACTTATAACACTCTATGATAAACATCAATTTGGGATATCTAAAAGTTATACTTTGAGACTAAAATTTTCTTAATATTTCCCAAAAAATATATCTATATATACATATATGAATCTTATAAGAAAGAATGATAAAGTGGAAATTTTAGATTTTTAACACATATTTTATATTTAAAGAACTATTTTAATAATTCTTAGTAAAACCATAAATAGGCCCCAGTCTCACATATCACATATGATTGACTTCTTGATTAGCCTTATGTTTTTTATAATTTATGGGGGTTTTAACTCATTATATATTTATAACATTCCTAACACATATCTATATGAAAATAAGATAATACCCTCCCATTAAACTCTCTTGATATTAATATCTATAAGGAAATAAAGTTTGAATTATAATGATATTTTTGAAACATATTCTTAATGTTCAACTCCTTGAACATATTTGAACTTATAAACTCCGTGAAATCATATGTTATGATATTAATAAAAAATATTTTCTATATAGAACTTGTTGAATTACAATATCACCATCCTTGTAACCCTTTCCAACAATAATTTCCCATGAGATTAATATAACTATTCATAGTATTACAAACTTGCACTTCGTAAACTCTTATAGGATAAACTAAAATTCAATAAGTTATGGTAACAAAATTCAACTATTTATATTTCACTTCACCATAATACCCCAAAATGTTTTTAGGATATTAAGTCAAATTCAATTTTTTAACTCTTATAGTGAATTTGGAAATAGTGGTATACACTTCCTCATGGTAACTAATTGTAAAAATTTAATTTCTTAATAATTAAATATCCTAAATTCTTTAGGATATGAAATGAAAATCACATTTATTTTATACATTTATTGTTATCAAAACATTCCTTACATTCTAATGAATCATATATCATGCATACTAAATTTATTATCGCTTTTTCTCATAATTAATATTTTTTAATAAAAACATATCAAATGATATAAGAGAAAAGAGATTAATATACATATCCACTACTATGATTCATTTGGGCTTTACATATTCATTTTCATCTGAATTATTGATATAGAAACTATTTTTTTTTCACTTGAATACAAAATACATGATTAATCAACCATTCACATCATTTTGAAAACATGTATTCTTACAACATTTGTAAATTATACACTTTCTATCATATAACCTTCAAAAAAATATTTTATTTCTATAACATGCATACCTATCTTGGAGAATAAATTATTTTTCCAAAACCCATTTAGGTATCCCAAAAAATCCATCTTATAGAATTATTATTACTTCAATCTTTATAACACCTTCTAGTATCAATGACTCTGACTGGATACTTGAAGAAACATTTAAGGAATCTTAACATATATTTTCTTCTATTTGTTTAAAATTTGACCAAATTTTACTATAAATATATCACCATACCCTGGACAACACATCCTTAGTTCATCTATTCTCAACACATTGAGAATATCTAATAAATTATTTTTGAATATAATCATATGATCTGAACATTTTCATATATGAAAAAATGAATTCCTTTAACAAGAACATGCATTAATGAAACCTCTTGTCTCACGAAGTCATTTTCATACACAAGAATATTATGTATATGAGTAGAGAATAAAATTCCTCAATTAATATAGTATCTAATTCTTTTAAAACCTTTAGTGAATCATTTTATACTTCTTATAAACATATATATATATATATATATGTTAAAAAATATCAAAAATATTTTACAATCGTTGGGGTTTCTCGAACACATATAATTTCTCCTTGAAAAATCTTTATAAGTTACCATTCATAAGAGTTTTTTACATTATGATTTTATTTCTTATTGTATTAATCTCAGATATGAACATTTTATCCATATAGAAACCTGAGGGGGGGTGGGTGAATCAAGTGTGCGTATTTTTTTTCCAAATTAGATATATATATATATATATACTTTTACCCTATTTGATCTATGAAACTCTATTTTCAGTCAAGAAAAATTATTCTATTAAGTGTAACCATTAAGATATAAATATATGAAATTTTGAATATTAGTAAAGAGAAACACATGATGGTTTTTCAATGTTCGTCCCCAATGTGGGAAATATTAAACATATTGTTTTTGGGGTGTCAATGTCATGGATTATATAAAAATAATCATATCATCAATTACAAGTGGTTTGGGAAGGTATTATCCTATTCCCATGTGTTAAACATACATGTTTTTGGGGGTCCTGTATCATCCAACACCTTTATGCAGGATTGAATCCCACATTACAAACCAGTATATTATATAGGTGCATCTAGATTCTTATCATAAATAATGGAGTTTTTTACTAGATACCCCAGTATTCTTTGTAAATCCTTTAGAACCTTTTTGGATATGATCAAAACTTAACATAACATGTCACTAAATCTACATCATCTAATATCTCTCCACATATGGATATATAGTTTTCATTTGAATCATAAGGAATACAAAATGAAATTCGTTATCTACATGGAAACATTGTTCCTAGAAAAAATTTATATTTTATTATTGGACTCTCTAAACACAATATTATTTAATTTTAGTAACCTATTATCTCATCAAACACAAATGATAAACCCATAGATAAAAATTAGTATAAGTAGTTTTGGTCTATCTCTCAAACCAATACTTCTTCTTTATTTCTCAAACTTCTATAACATAAAGTAAAAATAGTCTTCCTCTTATTATCTCTTTTCTTCAACATAATAATGCTGATCAATATATTAATTTCATAATCTTACTCTTGTTTGATACCAATATAATATAATCTTCAAAAATATTATCTCATAATCTCATCTTCTCTTCTCTGAGAACTTCACTGGTCCTCTTGAGAAGTTACCTTTTTATCAGCACTAACACACACTACATTTCACACTCTATTCAAATATTAGAAGTAAGAAACATTAATATATTTTATATTCACTTAATATAAAAAATATCATACAATATTTGTTCAATGATCATCATGATTTTTATATTAAATTAAACCACATTGGTTTTAAACAGTTATTTTTTAAATTTTATAAAGGACAAGACGTGGGTTCTTTCCCATGATTGGAAATATATTATATGCCTCAATGACTTATCTCTAGTGTATTTCAAGGATTTATCTTAATTCTGTTTCTTCTTCTTTTATATTTTATGTAACGACCCAAAGTTTTATTAATGAAAATTCCCCTTGATCTAATTAACTGTATTATTGTGTAAAATGGTTATATAACATATACACTTCTTTGGTTTTATGTTTTTGGATTTTAAAATACCATTATGAATTGTTAAAATTGCTAATATAGCCATTGAACATTGACTACAAGATTTGTATAAATATAGGGCTCTAAAAAACCCAACTTAATCACATAAAGGTAGCAATGGCTTCATCCTATATAATTTCTCCATACAAAGCCCATTTTTCATTGCTAAAAAAGGTGGTGGAGTCACTAATATTCTCTCTTTACCAAGCCCAATATGAGATTCAATACATTAATCTAGAATGGAATCGCCTACGGGAGAACTGGAAGTTGATAGAGATTACCACCCAAGTGATGTTATCTGAGCCACCCCAAGAGTTTTTCACCATAGCACAACTTACCCATAGGTCTTATGCAGGTGTTATAAGGGGTTATGTAACAAGACCCTAGCACTATGATTCGATGAAATAGTTTTTTATACAATAAATAATATACATTCATTTTATTATTGTTACATTTTAAATGGTTTTTAAAAAACAAATAGTATTTTTAGTTAATATTCAATTTAGAAATCTATTTTGATGAATTAATGGATTTTTTAATTAAATAATATTTTAATATAATATTATTACTAAATTAATTGTTATTAAATATAGATGATCATATAAAATTTATGAATACAATTTTAATTTTTATTATGGTTTGAAAGATGTTTTTTTCAAAGACCACGAATTTTTGACAAATGTCAGTTTTTTTTCAAGTAAAAATTCAAATATTTAAAAAAAATTATTTAGATAAAATGAATATTATTTTTGGAATCAGGACATCAAATTTATCCACTCGTTAAATATTCATAATTTTCTCAGATAGTCAAATTTTGGGTTAAAAATTAATTACAGTTTAAATATGTAATTTGTTTTATGACATCATAATGACTTAACAGTGATATAATAAAAAAACTATAATACGTTCTCTTAGACAATATATGTTTTAAATTTAAAAAAAATATTTTAGATTTGTTTGATTAATTTTATGGTGCCTTGGTGGACCCTCCAATACTTATAAAACATTTTACCCATTTAAAATGATTTCCTTGAGAGTGTGACTCACCTCTGTATAATAAAGCCTAATATTTTAATAAGTTTTTAAATTATACATATAAAATAATTTTTTCTAGTTCAATTTTTCAAAAAAAAAATTGGCAAAAAACATGGGATGGTTTGTGGTTTAGATTAGTTTAATGTGTGGTGTCCAAAACTGAAATAATAATAAATTCCCTCTTATTTCCTATATAAACCCACTCAATCTTCCATTCCTCTTCACTTAAACCATTTTTAGCTCAACCAACCCCTTCCATACTCTATCTATAATCCTCCCAAGGCACCCTAATCCCCTATCAAGCATCTCCTATGTCTTTGGGATCACACTTCCATGTAAGGGATTTCTTCCTTTTTTTCAAATTTCTTTATATTGTAATATCCTTTTGTCTTTAATTACATTTGGTGGGGTAGGATTAACACCTCCACCATAATTCCATGATTAATTTTGAAGTATGAGAGACCTATTTATATCTTATTAAGGCCTCCCATGCACACCCGTTACCAGGCGGCAATTCCTTAAGGAATTTATCTCTTCTCATTTAAATTCAAGAAATTATTTTAAATTATGAGTATAAATTCAATTAAATATATTGGGAAATAAATATATATGACCACTTACTGTCCATTTCATGTACATATGATGAGATACCTCTTTATCTCTCATCAATAATTTTTATGAATTCTTATGTCACGTCGTTATGCTGTCGAAATTGCACCGCAATTTTCCCAGCCAAAGTCATTATGTAGTGAATACCACACCCATTTCTCTATCAAGAGTATTCAACTTTATGCACATTAACTTATTTATTAATTAGTTTCTTGTATTAATTCCAAATTCAATTATCTTGGAATACATGATTATGTTTAATGAATCCATGTTGTATGATCTTTGTGGAACACTAATGCATGAAATGAAATGATTAAGAAGGGTGCACCCTGATAGAGCTCCAATGCATTGGGTAAAGATTAGTATCATGATACATCAAGTGGAATGAGGGTTTACTTATTCTAATTGAAGTTAAATTAGGGTTTACTCATGCTCAATGTGCAATGAACCTTTGATCATGCTAATATCATGTTAAATGTTGATGCCACATTTCCATGTTATGATAATAATGCTATATCCTGCCTTTATGTTCATGTTTCTCATATGCTTCATTGATATGAATATTAACTAACATATACTATATTCTTTATTTAATTCCTTTTTTAGTCACTTACTGGGCTTTATAGCTCACCATTTTTTTATTCATGTCCTTAGGTTATCCCATGCAATACTAAGTACGAAGGAAGGTGTGTAGTCATGTAAAAGAAATTTTCAATAAATATGTGTATTTCATGTTTTAATTTTTTATGTAATCTTTATAAGCCCAAAATAAACTAGACTTCTTGATTTTATATGTTGTATCAAGTGAATATTTTATGTAATAAATTATTTTTTAGTGTGAAATAAAGATCATGGTTATTATAGTTGGTATCCCAGGATATGTTTAGTTATTTTTGGGATTAGGATTATAAAACCCTAGTCAAATACTTAAGGATAATACAAAGTATAATAAAAACATACCTAAATTTTGGTGATTATTGAGTAAGTGGATTATCAAGAAAATTCATCCTTGTCTATATACAAGTAGTTAGAGGCGGATCTGGCATAGATGTATATAGGGGTAAAACCAGAAAACAATACTTTGAGCTAGAATTGAATGCGAACTGGTGCATGACAATAGACCTTATTGCACTCTTGGTTATGAAACTCTCAAAGGATATTCTTTGTTAAATTAATAAGCTTATTATGAACCATTGTTAAGGTAATAAAAGAAAAATTCCCATAAGAATATATGTTGGGATGTAGATCACATATAACATATATTGAAGCCTATAAATATGTAATGCAAGAAGATAAAAGTAATTTATAAGTTATACCTTTTTCCTTTTGATTCCCCTTTTATGTGTTAGCCCTAACCTTCCTTTTATTCCATCCAATTACCGTTAGTAGGAGGAATCGAGCTAACAACCAATGTGAAGATCAATGTGACGACTGTTCTAATGAGATGCCCAATCCAATGGGAGAGAGAATCACAAACTTTGTCATGATACTCTCACTATTATCTCATGTTTTTAATAGAATCATGGTTCAATATTAATGTTTAACCCCCCCCCTAATGAAATAAAAATACACAATATAGATATTAATGAGACAAAGGCCTCCTACTTTTAATGGATTATCTGATCCATCAATCATCAAACAATGGATCAACTCTATTTATAAGATTTTCTCCATTGTTCAATGTTATAAACAAGATAAGATACTTTTGGCTGCTTATTGTATGGAGGGTAAAGCTGATCAATGGTGTACATTGATAAAAAATAGGAAGCCCGAGGAGGAGATCAAAGTGTTGGAATGGAATGATTTCCAGAAAAAAAAATTTGATAAATATTTTCCTCACACCCTCCAACATCAGATGGAAAGGAACTTCATTTCCCTCACGAAAAAAGACGACGAATCCATTAGACTGTATGAGGAAAAATTTACAAGTATTCCACAATGCACTACTAGATTTATTATTACCCCCAAATTCAAGGTTGACCACTTTTTTGGTGGGTAAAACCGAGCCTACAGAAAGCATTAGTAATCCATGACTTCGAGAATTATGAGAAAATTATACGATGTGCCCCCAAAGTCAAAATGGAGATAGGTTAATCTTAGGGGTATCATAGGGATAAGAAGTGTAAGGTGGACTTTAATTCTGGTAGTCTAATGGATATATTCAATAGTGCTATGAAATTCCAGCACCCAACCTGTTAAAGGTGCGGAATGAAGCATGCTAGAAATTGCTTGAAGGGGATGAGGAAATGATTTAGGTATATAAGAGAAGGATACCTGGCCATTAACTTTCGACAAGATAAAACTTACAACTATGAAAGAGGAGAGGAATGATCCGTTCGACCCTCAATGTGTTGTTCATTATTTCAACTACAATGAACTAGAGAACTTTGCAAACCATTTCCCTAAGAAAAGGGTTTTTGGAGGCAACCAACAACCTCCAAGGCAGCAGGGGAGAACTTTTTCCATCACTACCACCGAAGTGAACCCCAAAAATGAATTGGTGATAGGAACTCTAGTTATTCATTCAAGTGTAGTGAATGTAATTTTTTATTCTGGTTCTACACGTTCTTTTATATCACGAATGTTTAGTAGAACAATGTCAACACCACCAAAAATCATGGAAGTAAAGATGTCGGTGAGAATGGAAAATGGGGAAATAATTACATCCCATGAATATTACTCCTCCCCTATCATAATTTGTGGATTGAACTTCCCAGAGAACCTCTTCATACTCTCTATGGTGGAGTTTGATGAAATTTTTGTCATGGATTGGCTTTCCTTATATAGAGCCATCATAAATTGTTGTGAGAGATAAATCACTCTCTATATGGAGAATTGACCCCTGATTCTTTACATGTGCAAGGAGGAGGATGAATCTTATTTAGCTCCATCATCTCAAGTGTGGATATTAATACCCTATTAGCATGCATATCTTTCTCAGATGATTATTTCTAAGGAAATAAACATCCTATAAGACATGCCTATTGTGAGGGATTTCGCTGAAGTGTTTCCCGAGGAATTGCTTGATCTTCCTCCTAGAAGAGATGTTGAATTATAAATTGATCTTATACCTGATTCATTGCTAATATCCAAGAATCTGTATAGAATGGCTATTTTAGAGATTGAGGAGCTGAAGAAACAACTACAGGAAATGTAGATAAAGGGTTTATATTCCCAAGTGATTCACCCTTGGGTGCATCAGTCCTCTTCATCAAGAAGAAGGATGGGTCAATTCACCATTGCATTTATTATCATGAGATAAACAAAATCATGATAAAGCACAAGTATCCTCTACCAAGAATTTATGACTTTTTAGATTAGCTGTGTGGAACACATAACATATCCAAGGAGGATATGTGTATGGGATATTATCAACTAAGGGTAAAGAAGGAGGATGTCCCTAAGACTTCTTTTCGTACAAGTTACGGGCACTATGAATTTATTTTAATGCCTTTAGGACTCACTAATGCTCTAGAAGTCTTTATGGACATGATTAATAGAGTCTTTAAATATTACCTAGATAAATTTGTGGTTGTATTTATAGAAAATATTCTAATATTCTCCAAAACCAAGGAGGAACACGATGAACATCTAAGCACTGTACTAGAGACCTTGCGAAAGGATAATCTCTATGAAAAGTAAAACAAGTGTGAATTCTGGTTGAAGGAGGTATCATTCTTAGGTAATATCATCATAAGAAATGGGGTATATGTGGATCCCTCCAAGACAACTGCAATTTAGGGATGACTGAGTCCAACATAAGTGATGGATATCCGTAGCTTCCTAGGGTTAGATGTATATTATCACTGATTTGTTATAAATTTATCACGATTATCCAACCCTCTTACCAAGTTAACTCGAAAGAGAGTCAAGTTTTCTTGGAGTGATTCATGCAATTATATCTTCAAGTAATTAAAAAGGAGGCTTATCATTGCACCCGTTCTCACACTACCCATAACTGGAAAACTTTTTGTGGTATTTAGTGATGCTTCAAAGAATGGCATGGGCTGTGTGTTGATGTAAAATGAAAAAAAATCGTTGACTATGCTTCAAGGTAATATAAATTTCATGAGAAAAACTATCCAACACATGATATAGAGTTGGATACAGTTACCTTCTCTTTGAAAATATGGTGACATTACCTCTTTGGTGAGAAGGGTGAATTATACACAGATCAAAAAATCTCCATGTATATATTCACACAGAAAGATTTGAATATGCACCAATGAAAATAGATAGAGCTGATCAAAGAATATGACTACTCGATCCATTTTTACCCTAATAAAGAAAATAAGGTGGCAAGATCCATAAGTATAAAGGACCCATCAATTCTATCATTGATGAGAATTGAAAATGATACAATCTTCATAGATTTGATGAAGATGGACATGAGAATCATAAAGAAGGGAAGATCATCAATATTCTCACAAATGATCGCTCAACCGTCTCGTTTGGAAAGGTTAAAGGATTCCAAAAATGATGATGTGGGAATTTAGAAGAAAGTGGAAACTATCAGAAAAGCAAAATCCTTGGACATCAATGTTAATGAAGAAGGAATTGTGAGATTTGGGTTAGGTCGATGTGTTCCATAAAATCAGGAGTTAAAGAAAGATCTTTTGGTTGATGCATATAGTTTGAATTTCTCTATTCACCCAAGAAACAAAAAGATGTATCATGATCTCTGAGAGCCTTATTGGTGAGATAACATGAAGAAGGAGATCGTTGAGCATACATCAAAGTGCCTAGTTTGTATGCAAGTGAAGGTTGAGAGGTAGAAGTCTAAGGGGATGGGGAAACCATTATCCAAACCAATATGAAAATGGGAAAACATCACTATGGAATTTGTCACTGGGCTTCCGAAGGCACAAAAAGGAAAAAATGTTATCTAGGTTGTTGTGGACCGTCTTACAAAGACTGAACACTTCATTACAATTTGAGAGGATTTCTCATTGGATAAACTCGCAAAAATATATATCGGATAATTGGTAAGGCTACATGGAGTACCACTATCTATTGTATCCAATCGAGATCCAAGATTAACCTATATGTTTTGGAAGAGTCCTCAACATGCTCTGAATACTAAGATGAACTTCAGTACATATTATCATCCCCAAACTGATGTCCAATCTGATCAGACTATCCAAACACTTGAGGACATATTGATAGCATGCTCAATGAACTTTAAAGGAGGATGGCATGAACATATACCTCTATTTTAGTTCTCTTATAATATAAATTTCAACTCAAGAATCCAAATGGATTCTTATGAATTCCTTTATGGGAAGAGGTGAAGAACACCGACATGTTGGGATGAAGTTGGGGAGAAAAAAAACCCTAGGTCCAAAAATGGTTGAAGAAATGGTGGAGAAGGTTAAGACCATCCCACAACACATTAAAGCTACTCACATCCAAAAAATATTTATGCTAATAATCATTGATGAGACCTAGAGTTTGATGTCGGAGACATGTTTTTCATCAGTATATCACCATGGAAGAGAGTTATGATATTTGGGAAGAATGGAAAGCTTAATCCAAGGTATATCGACCCTTTTTAGATCAGTGATCGTATTGGAGCAGTGGCCTATCTATTAGCACTCCCACTGTACTAATCTCAAGTACAAGATGTATTCCATGTATCACTCTTGTGGAAATAAATACCTAACCCATTGCATGTACTCAATTTAGAGGTGGTACCATAGGAATATGACCTCTCCTATGAAGGGAAGCCAGTGAAGATATTATATCGTAGGGAAAAAGATCTACAAAATAAGACAATTCCCCTTGTAATGGTGTTGTGGTGAATCCAAAAGTTTTAAGAAGCAATGTGGGAATCAGAGGAAGTGATGATGTAGAGTTACCCTCATTTGCATTATTATTGGAATAGTAAATTTCGAGGGTGAAATTTATTAAGGGGGGGAAGATTTTAACGACCCAAAATTTTATTAATGAAAATTTCTCTTGATATAATTCAATGTCTTATTATGTAAAATGGTTATATAACATATGACCTTTATTAGTTTTAAATTTTTAAATTTTAAAATACCATTATGAATTGTTACCATTTCTAATATATCCTTTGAACAATGACCATATGATTAGTATAAATATAGGGCTTTAACAAATCCAATTTACTCAGACCAAGGAAGTGATGACCACATCCACTATAATTCATCTAGAGGAAGCCCATTTTTCAGAGATCATAAAAAGGTGGCGTCTTTGGGCCTTTATCTTGACCAATCCCAATCTGAGATTCAACACATTAATATTGAATGGAACTGCCTATGGGAGAAGTGGAAGTTGATAAAGATTACCACCCTAGTGATGTTATCTGAGCCACCCCAAGAGTATGTCATCATCGCACACCATACCCTTAGGTATTATGTGGGTGTTATAAGGGGTTATGTAACAAGACCCTAGCAATATGATTATGTGAATTATTTTGGTATAGAATAAAGAATATACATTCATTTTATTATTGTCATTTTGTAGATAGTTTTTAATGCCAAAATAGTGTTTTTAGTTAACATTAAATTAAGAAATAAATGTTGATGAATTAATGGATTTTTTAATTAAATAATATATTAATAAAATATTATTACTAAATTACATTTTATTTATATAGATGATCGTATAATTTTTATGAATACAATTGTAATTTTGGAAGGTTTGAAAGCTGTTTTAGTCAAAACCCATGAATTTATGATAAATGCCAGTGTTTTATTTAAAAGAAAAAATTCACACATTTAGAAAATTATTTAGACAAAATGAATATAATTTTTTAAATCAGGACGTTGAAATTATCCAATGGTGAATTTTTCATAATTTTCTGAGACAGTAGAATTTTTGGGTAAAAATTAAATACCGTTTAAATATAATAATGTGTTTAATGACATCATAATAACCATATAGTGATATAATAAAATACAATAAAAGGTTTTTTCGGAAACTATATGTTTTATATTTTAAAAAATGCGATTTTTGATTTGTTTTATTAATTTTATGGTGCCTTGGTGGACCCTCTAAGACTTATAAAACATTTTAACTTTTTAAAATCCATTACTTGAGAGTGTCACACAAGTCCACATAAGAAAGACTAATATTTTAAAATTTTAGGCCATTGGCCTAATAAAATAATTTTTTCCACTCCAATTTGGCAAAAATCATGGGAAAAAAACCTTGTAATGGTCTGTGGTTTTGATTAGTTTAATGCGTGGTGTCCAAAACCTAAAAAATAAATAATTATCGCTCCTTTCCTATATAAACCCACTCAATCTCTCATTCCTTTCACTAAAACCATTTGTATCTAGAACAACCCCTAACCTACTCTCTATATAATCCTCCCAGGGAACCCAATCTCCAAAGAATCTTCTCTCAAGACTCTCCTAGGCCTTTGGGATAACAATTCCAAGGGATTTATTCCTTTCAATTTTTTTTCCACATTTATTTATATTATTATACATTTTTTTCAATTAAAAGGGTTGGGGAATGATTTTTTACCTCCCCCATAGTTCCCTACTTATGTTTTAATTATGAGAGGCCTCTTTTTCTCTCAATAATTTTTCCCATGCAGACCTGTTACCATGCCAAAATTCTGTAAGGAATTTCTGCCTTCTCATTTATCTTCAAGAAATTATTTTAAATTATGCATCTAAATTCCATTACATATGTTGAGACATGTATATATATTACCCCTTACTTTCCATTTCATGTAAATATTATGATATACCTTTTTTTCTCTAATTATCATTTTTTATGAATTCTTATGTCACGCCGTTATGCTACCGGAATTGCACCGCGTTCTCCAAACCAAATTCATTGTGTAGTGAATACCAATCTCATTTCTCTATAAAGGGTATTTATCTTTATGAGTATTTACATATTGATTAAATAATTTCATGTATGAATTATACATTCCTTTATCATGGAATAAATTATGATGTTTAATGAATCCATGTTGAATGATCTTTGTGGCACACTTATGCATGAAATGAAATGACTAAGAAGGGTGTGCCCTGATAGTGCTCCAATGCATTGGGTAAAGATTAGTATCCTGATAATTCAAGTGAAATGAGGGTTTACTCATGATAATTCAAGTGAAAGTAGGGTTTACTCATGCTCCATGTGAAATGAGCCTTAGATCATGCTAATATCATGTTAAATGTTGAGGCCACATTTCCATGTTATGATAATCATGCTATATCATACCTTTATGTTCATGTTTCTCTTATTCTCTATTGATATGACTATATCCTAACATGTACTGTATTCTTCATGTTATTCCTTGTTTACAACCTTACTAGGCTTTATAGCTCACTCTTTTCTTATTCATGTCCTCAGGTTATCCCATGCAATGATAAGTACGAAGGAATGTGTGTGGCCCTGTAAAATAAATTTTCAATAAATATGTGTATTTCATGTTTTATGTTGTTATGTATTATTCATAATCCCAAAATACAGTAGATCTATTGATCTTATATGTTGCATCAATTGATGATTTTATGTAATAAATTATGTTTAAGTGTGAAATAAAGAGTAGGTTTGTTATATTTTTGGAATAAATATTCATTTTATTCTACCAGAAGGCGTGAGGGAATTCTATTAAAAGCATTTCCATAATATCCAAAAAAAATATTTTTTTTGAAAAAAATAAAATATATATTATTGACATTTTGTTCATAACATTATGATGTGTGTTCTTATAATAAAATAGTATAACCTTCATATTAAATCTATAATACATAGAATGTATCTCATCTTGATTTTATAATTATTTTATCAAATCCAGTTTTATTTTGGGTTTTTTTAACCCATAAACTCCAGAAAAGGCAACATTTGATTTATTTCATTAGCTTTCATCAATAACATTGAAATTAAAATTTATATTTATGAAAATATCAGAATAATAAAATATTAATCTACTTATATATATTAAAATAATATTTCAAAAATAAAATATTAAATCCTGGTTTGAAAAACAATCATGATATTTTAATCTTGAAATGATATCTTCAGTATCATATTATATGATCTCCAACTTTACAATTTTAATTTTGGGATATTAGTTTTTTATACATTATAAATATCACATTTTTAGGAAAAAACTACCACATGTGATGAACAACATATTACATATAATAAATGTGAGCATTTTTTCTACTATATTATATACTAAATGATTAGTATTTTTGGATTTCAGTTCTTCTTTCCAAAATATCTTATATATCAAAAATATATTCCATAAGAAATTTATACATAAGATGATAGTAGATTTTCTTTTTTTATCTTTGAATCATATAATCATCATACATATTCACTCCACACATGGTAAAAAATATTCTATATTGTAAATATTTTTATTCATTAGAAAATATTATTTTTATAAACTTTGTATGATATCTTATATTGCCAATTTTTGAATTCAATGTAAGAAAACGTATTAGTTAATCATCAGTAGTGTGAAAATTAGTCATCTTTTGTTCTGTGTTTAATTATTTTATTTTACACATTTCAATTATTCTATAAAAAATATTTTAAGTATCAATAATAAAGTCCATAAAAAATTCAGAAAAATAGTTGACTGATGATTTTATTTTTTTTAGATTTGACTTTATAAGTGTCTTACTTATTCACTCTCCACATGTTTGAATATATTCTATGTGATAAATATTATTAGGTATCAGAAAATTTTTGTATATATCAACTGTTTATGATATTTTATATTCATGGTTTTTGAATTTGATATAGAAAAAATATTTTTTGAGAATTAGTCTTCTTGTATGATTTTTTAAATGATTATATTTTCTTTATTTCAATTATTTTTTTCCAAAAATTCATATGTATCATCAACATAGTCCACCTAACATTGATATATAAGATGATAGATTATTTCAATTTTTCAGTTTCTAATCTTATAAGCGTCTTACATATTCACTCCTCACACAGTGAAACATCTTCTGTATGCTAAATTTTCATATGTATTTATAAAATCTTATTATGTATCACCTATTTATGTTAATTTATATTTATGATTTTTAAATTTAAAACTGGGTAAAAAATTAATTGAGAATCAATAGTGTAAGAAAAAGTCATATTATGTTCTATATTAAATGATTATATTTTCTATATTTCAATTCTTATTTCCAAAACTTATTATGTATCAATAACAAAGTACACAAAATAATCATACATAGGGTGATAGAAAATTCCAATTTTTAGCTTCAAATCATAAAAGCATCTTACATATTCACTCCTCTCATGGATGAAAATATTCTATATGGTAAATATTATTATGTATCAAAAAATCAACTACCGTATCAAATGTTTAAGATAATTTATATTGCCTAATTTTTAATTTTATGTAAGAAATAATATTTTGTGAGCATCAAATATGAGAGCATAAGTCATCTTATGTTCTATACTAAATGATTATATTTTCTACATTTCAATTCCTCATTCTAAATATTCTTATTAATAAAAAACACTATCCAGAGAAAATTTAATTTATTTTTCAATTTTTCAGTTATTAAACAGTCAAAACCAGTTTAGTAATCCACTTCAAATCGTAACCACTTAAAATACACTCATGTCCTTCTCAATCACTCTAAATAACCTCAGAATAGATTCAAATAATTTAAGATATTATTAAATTTATTCTCAAACCTAAATATTTGATTTATAAGGTACATAGAAGTATTTAAATACTTAATTATGAGTATTTATATATATTAACATTACCACAATTTTTTATCATCAAACTAAATTACCTCTAGACTTAATTTATGTTACTATATTCATTTATTATAATAAATTTCATATCAAATCATCTAGGAATATATTTTTTTACAACTTCATATATCTATTATAATAATATTTTGACCATATTCGATATATTCTCTAACTATAGATTTGAAATCTTCCAAAAAAACAATTAAAATACAAGGTCTTCCACCTTTCTTTATCAACTATTATCTCATGTTATTAACAAACACCAGAACTTTTCATTCACATTTAGATCTTATCACCATTAATTTGATTATCCTCACTTCTATTTTAAATCCTTCTAACTACATATTCAAATATAGTAGCCTTAATATCCTTTTACCATAAACGTATTGAAATAATATTTATCTTATTTATTTGGTGGAAATAAAAACTATCAACTAAGATACCAATATATACTTATTGAAATAATTATTGATAGTAAATATAACAAACAAAAACATTTGGGATCTTTAATAACCCACTTTTTCTTATAAACACTATTGAATATTTCATATAAAATGAATGAAATTATCCCAATATAATTTCTCCAATTATTTTCCCCCATATTCATAATAAATATAATGGTATATATAATAGAAGGTACTACAAATTTTCATAACAAAAATATTTCAAATTCTATCTCCTTGTACTACATTTATTTATTTTATCTCTCTCTAATTTTTAGAGTATTAGTAAATTCTATAAGAGAGAATAATGGAACCACACATTACATAGTAATGAGTCGTGAACTAATCAACTCTATGACTACATGGACAATCCAATGTAGAAAACAAGAGTGACTGATATTAAATATGAAGATATACATAATATGTTCACAATGTGATAACAATTCTCTCATCATATTATTTGGTTTTATTCAAATATATTTCCAAAATAAATACACCATGCAACCAACTTCAATAAACACATTAAAATAATTCAAGTGTATGTTTATTTTTCTTCTCTATTTTGTTGACCATCAATATCCCTTGATATGAAGAATTAGCATAATATAAAACCTAATGAGAGAAGTGATAATCATAACCCATCATTCACATTTTATTTGTATATTAATTATTCTAGATTTGATATGAATTAATAAATTTATGCCAATTTTCTCTTACAAGATTCACCTCAAGGGATTCCCTTAAATGATCTTTGTCAATGATGATTTTATCCTAGAATAAGAAATTTAAAATATTTATAATTGATTTTTTTTTATATGAATAACAACATACATTATGTTATATATTTTTTATATCACCTTTATTTCCCAAGATTTAGATATAAAGATAGTGTACAGAGAAATAAGAATGGTATCCATAAAACCCTTTGTTTGAGAAACTTTGTTGAGTCTTGGATCTAAACATAGAAACTCCCCAATTTATTTATCTAAATGTAAATATCTCTCCAAACATGACTTACACTTAACATTAAAGTTTAGGAATTTATTTTAATGTATGGATTTATTTTCTTCTATATAATTTATCATTGTTGAATTAGGACTTCTTACTTTAGCCAGTAAGGCCTTTTTGTTATTCTCATATTTCTCCATATTATTATCTATTTCCATATGATCTGCCTAATTGATTAAAAAATCATTAGGCACATCCTCATATTTATTTTGTGTGTGGGATTTATCTTTATAGGACCATTATTTTTACTTTATGTATTTGGTAATTCCCTTGTTATTTTTCAATTAATCCTTTTTCATGGTAATACTGTCAAAGATTGAATATCAGTATATTCAGACAGTTTTTACATTCCAAAAATATTATATATTTTTTATTACCCTTTTTAGGAAATACCTTAAGTTATTCATCAATAGTGTATACTATTAAGCCAATCCTATTATTGCACTATTTAATTGATTATTCTCTTTTTCTTAGATTTATTTATTTAACAATAATTTCAAAGGTTTGTTTATAATGGATCATAGTGTTTCCTTTTTAAAAAAAATTATGAATCACTTCTTTGGTTTCACATCATTTAAAATATTTTTATTAGGGGTAGTTTGGTTACCATCTAAATTCTATTTATCACCATTATTATCTAGTTTACATCCCAAAGAATACTTTTCTTCTATTTTTTTCTTCTTCCCAACTGAATGTGATATTTATACAAATTGTTTTTGTTATCACACTTCATAATTATCCCCACATCTATTTCATTTCTCAAATAATTTCTATATGATTTCTAATTGATTCCTTTTTTACATATTTTCCCCTTTTTGTGAATCGTTCTTCTGTATAGAAGATATTATTTCATTTTCAAAGCTTCATGCCCTGGATTTTAGCCTTATATAATTAATATTTATTGAAATATTGTGTGAGTAATCAATGTTATTGTTCCTGGACCTTTAATAACATTAATCATGGAAAAATATCCCACTTTTTCTTATAGATTCATGCTATCTTGTTTTAACACATTTCTATTTTTAGACAGAATTTATCTTCTTTTGAGCTTTGTTTGGGATGCATTCTTCTATTATATTCTTATATACACCCTTGATGTTTTGTGGGACTGTCATAAATTTGTTCACCAAAATTTTTACATATTTAGACTTTACTTCTACACTATCCATAAAACCAGAATCCATGAAAACCAATTTTAAATTAGCATGGGTCACCTTTTTCCCTTGTGGGTGGATTATGATAAGATAAAAAACACATTTTTTCCACCAACTTAAATATTTTTATAAAAATTAATATTTTTATAAATATCTTTGGAACCACTTATATTTTAAAAATATTATTAATATTATGTACGGGTAATTTCTCTACTTTTTACCTTCACATCCAATAAAAAAAATTCATAAACAATGTATTCATGGGCTTAAAGTTCATTCACCATATCTATATATATTCTCTTATCAAATTTAAAATTTGGTCCTCATGAAACTATCTTCATTTATTTAGGTAATTATTAAGATATTTGATCACCTAGCTTTAACTTCCAACTATGCTTCCACGACATAAAGAGTAGCTTTATGAGTCTCTTATAAATCATGCATCCTTTCTTCTTTGACTTTTCCAAGATTATTATTCTCATAAATTTATTTTCTAAAATGTCTCATCGAAAAAGGTTCACTTTATATTGTATAATATCATGAGATATTCCATGGATTCCATTTCTTTGATGATATTTTTTCACACTTGTGTATTTTGAATCATGGCCATATGAATAACTTTTATTCCAATTAATATTTTGATTTAGCATCCTACAATCCATTAAAAAAATAAGATATATTAGATAACATAAAAATGGATCATTTTTAAATAATTTTAATTCATAGAATAAAAATAAATTTGTGATTCACTAAGCACAAGATAGTCACCACAAGAACATGGTTAATCTAAAGAAACACATTTATTTTTTTTAAGAAAACAGATACATTATAAGAACCATATTCTATTGTTTTTTCCTGAAAGTACCATGTCCAGATAACTGTATCATTGAGAGGGGTAGGAATGAATAAGTGATACTTTTTATTTTATGTTTCCTTGCAAATGAAAAAACATTCACTGCTATTAAATATTTCATTCCCTACTGAAAACAAATCAGAAACACATCCATAGAAACACATGAATTTACATGGTTCACTATTCAATAGTAATAAATATTTCATTGGCATGGTTTGGAAATAATAAAATACCACAAATCCAATAGAAAAAAAATCCTTTTGTGTGGAATACAATGAGTAGGATATACCCTTTCACTCATATAGCAATTTGAAAACAATCCAATAGTGTGGGTTCTCTAACTAGCATAAATGATATAATACAAAGTTTATGTAACAATACATGTTACCTATTCTTATTTTTCAACATCCAAAAATGTATTATTTTGAAAACAATTCTTCACTTTATACCCAAAATATGGAATGAAATTCAAGGACTTTTGATAAACAACTTAATCCGATTTCCATTCTGATTGTCCCAATCTGAATCTCCTAGTCCGATTTCTCAATAAGGAAATATATCTCTATAAAATATGATTGATAAAACTATGAACCCATTTTTTCCATTATGGAAATCTAAATATAAAAATTATAGCCAATATGTTAATCCCAGTCTGATTATCCATCTCAATACAATGATCAGTCGAATACGATGAAAACCAGAATACGATAATTATCTGAATATGATAATCAAATAAATATGCTGAAATCTTGTCCCATATATTTCTAGTACCATCCGACAAGACTTAATCCAGAAATAATATATCAATAAACATCTTCTTATCTCCCTAGAAATTCATAGCTTCTCTCTATTCTTTTGAACAATACTCTCATCATTTGTGATGTATGATGTACTTCACCACTTTTGTACTCGCCCCAAATTTGGTTTGGGTGGGAATCTAAAAAACTTTCCCACTTAACAAAATTAGCCAAATTTTCATGTATCCTTGAATTTTGTGTGTATTTATGACTTCTTCAATTCTTATTAATTCTTCATGATCCTTTTTAGTTATTCTAAACACTTCATCTCTCTTATGACTTTATTCCAAAACTCAAATCCAATTCCAAATATCATACAAATTTTTTTATTATGATTTCTTCATTACAATGATCTATACAAGTTAAATTATATGAATAAATAGGCCTCAATAATGTTCTTCACATACCTTAATCTGATTCTATTTCTCCACTCTGATATTGTTAGTATAATCAACGAAATGAATCCATATCAACTCCAATATGATAGACTTTGACCCAATTGATAAAATTATTTCAAAAAACATCAGAGTTATTCTTTTATCTTATAAATATATTACCCCTTAGGTTTATTTTCTAAAGATTATATCATTTTGATTTTTTCTGACTAAAAATTAGTACCATTGGTTTCTCACATTTGTCACAAATATTCCATGCCTACAAGATTCAAGCTCAACCTTTGACAACACATTAAACAATCTTAAATAGTTGACTACAATGTTGATAGGTCTGCATCATTATGTGTTTCAATGAATTTAAATAAATTCCTTTACCATTAGTCCTACTGAAAAAAAATTCTTTCTTTGATGAATACATAGGTACACTAAATATGATGGACCCATATCAGCAACTTAATCTTTGGAAACTTCATTCAACTCCAAAAAATTTCTTATATCATGACATCCTTCCTAAATTTGAATACATTTGAGAATAGATTCTGCATCGCTAGTATTTAAATGAAATGTATTGTAAAATCCCAATAAATTCCTTCTGTTCCATTACATCCTGAATATGATTGAATTGAATTCAATTGGAATTAATACGATCAAACTGATTATGATCTCTAGTATGTTTTTATCTCTTTCCATTCAGATACAATCAATCTGAATATGATTGGAAGAATATTTTTCACTCCCCTTTATTTCATCAATATTGAATCACATTTTTACCAAATACTAGTGATTTATGAGAAATACAAGTTCATCAAATCATTTTCACATTCATTTCATCATATCCATGTAGACTTGTATTTATCCCTTTTATGACCAATCATTTTATTTCGGATTCTGTGTAAATCCGATGAGTATTTTCTTCCCTCCAGCTTCTCCTGAATATGATGGACCTTTTAAAGCATTATGAATCATATTAATCAAATATTATGTAATGTCTTATTGACATCAAATATAGTGTGATGTTATTTTACTTTCTTCTCACACATCATTTCTTCTAAAACTTTCGTGAAAACGAAAGGTAATACCTGAATAAAATCATCTTCCTTATTAGCTTAGTCTGATAATCCCCCCTATAGATTTTTTTGTCATCAAATTTTTATAAATCGCCAAAATTTGTATCCTCTAAAAATGGATTACTTATCAATATTTAAAACCTTACGTGAGTTAACTAATGCCAGGAAACACGAATTATTGATAACAAAACCATGCGATCCAAAAGAAGTGATTATGAAAACTTCCTCAATTTTTTTTCTCTTTATTATTTCTTCCTCAGTTTCTAACATTTCTTGGAATACAATTTTTTTTCTAAAACTACTCCAATAAATAGTTATAATAGTTCACACTCTTATAATGATGAATTCACGGCTTACCCAAAACTCCCCATTTTTTACATGCTTTTTTAAGGATAGATTAATGAAACAATTCTCCATCTTGACAAAAATATCCAAAATTAATATGAGAGTGAGGAGAAAACACACACTTCAACCTTTATGGAAAATAGGTTAGACACCCATTTCAACCTCAATTTAGAAAAAGGTTCTATAGGTATAGGATTTGAGAAAATGTTAGAAATCTGTTCTGATGTTGGAACATATTCCATATTCAATTGATTCTTCTCCACACACCCATTGATGAAATGATATTTGATGTCAATATGTTTTTAATGAGAATTTTGAACTAGATTCTTGGTTAGATTGATTGTATTTTGATTATCACAACCCAAGAGTAAGGGTAACTTCACATTAACAAGAAATTATTCTAATTAAGTTATCATCCACATAAGTCGAGTAGTAGCTTGATTAGTAGAAAAATTCTAAGATTTAACCACACAGATAGTTACTGAATTATATTTCATTGAATTACAAATAAAAAAAAACTTCCACAAAAAAAAATACTTCACTATTTTTGAGTCTTATATCATCAATATTTCATGCCCAATCAATATCTGAATTCCCCAAAAAAATAAATACTCTCTGAGATATTATACCTACTTTCTAAATTTTTTGTGCCTTTTATGTATTTGAGAATTTTTTCTAGAATGTAAATGTGATTATTTAGGATCACTCTTAAATTTTCCACACGAGGTTATAACATAAACAATATCAAGTCTTGAGGCAGTCATATATAACAAACTTCCAATAACTTTTTGAAATTATTTTTGATCAACTTATTTTCCTTCTCAATATTTTAACAACATATTTCCCACTGAAATTCATGTGGAAAACATCTTTGAGTTTTTCATACCAAACTTATTCAGAAGTTCCTTAGATTACTTATCTTGATAAAGAAATATATATTTATTCTTTTGTAAAATTTTTAACCTAAGATACTATTTCATTTCCCCCAACATGGACATTTAAAACATATTTTTCATTTCCTAAGAAAATATCTCATAAATTCTTTCATCATTCATAGAAAATATAATGTAATCAACATAAAAAATTATGATTAGGTAATACTATTGACTTTGTTTGATGTAAATACTGGTATAAACTCTTCCTTTCTTGAAACTCATCTTCCTTAAGAAATTATCAGATTTGAAATAAAATTCCCTAAGATATTTTTTTAGCCCATTCAAGGATTTCTTAAATATGAAAACACAAATTTCATCTTCGCCAATGATAAATCCACAAGGTTTTATATTGTAAACTTCATCATCAAGATCATCATTCAAGAATGCGGATTTAACATCCATTTGAAAGAACTTTTAACCTCATTTTACAGTAATATAAAAAAATATTCTAATAGTTTTCAATCTTTACAATAGAGAAAATGTTTCATCAAATAACTTTGATTTTTTAGTACCATTTACAAATTAGTCTTTCCTTATTCCTTATCACCTCCCCTTCTTCATTCAGTTTGTTTCAGAAAACCCACTTGGTGATAATACTGTTTCTGTTATCTATATTGGGTATGAGTTCCTATGTATCATTCTTTTATATATAATACAACACTTTATTCATGGCCTGAATCCATTCCAGATACTCAAAATTTTCTTTTACATCATTCGACTCCACATTTGAATACAATGAAGAATGTGCAATAGCATTTTTCATTCTTATTATTTGATCCTTTTGTTTTTGATCACCAGTAATATTTTGAGAATCCACTTGCTTCATAAACCTTGGATGATATTTTTGAGTACCTTCTCATCACTATAAATTGTTGTGTTTTATTATTCTTGATTTTTATTTTCTATATTCTAATCAGAATTGTTATCATTTTTTTATCCTACTAAACTTTTCTTTTCATTCATAATGTGTTTGTCTTACTCATATCTCTCAATGAATTCACAACAATTGAATAAAAAAATCATACTATTTCTTTTTTGAAACGTATCTATCATCTTCCTTCTTGAAAATAGGCAAAAACGATCCAATATTCACCTTTCTACTCAAACTTTACATAGTTTTTTCCTTTCCTCTTTATAATTCATGAACTCCTGAAAACTCTTAAGTGTTTGAAACTTGGAGTTTATTAATAAAAAAATTCATACAGAGTCATATCTAAAATTGTCTTATAGAAACATCTATTTTGAATATAAATAGTTGTACTATTGTCTTTCATCCAATAGTAATGAGAAAGACCATTGATACACCCAATTTGTGTATACATTTTCATATACTCTATTGAAAAATATGAACAAGTTTTCAGAAATTACTTACTACTTAGATAACAAATACTTTTATTTTTGTGATCTTGTTCATTTCTTGGAGGTTTATGGCCAAATAAACAAAACGGAGAAGAACAGAGAAAAAATTTCCAACGAAACGGTGTGTACTTATATACACACCGTGTACATTCCAGTTCAGACATGGGTTGACCAGAAAAAATACATTCCCATGTAACCAGAAGGCAGTACGTGCTGTGTTTACATTTCTACATGCTATGTAATACACTCTAGAAGCAGTTGGTGGCCAAGAAGTGTTTACACGCCCATGTGGCCTGCTGAAGGGGAACACACCTTGTGCTATATCTACACGCCATTTAGGAATTTCTAGAATAAGTTAGTGGCTGAATTTTGAGACAATACACCATGTATGGTGGTGCTATATGCCATGTACAGTCACCTACCAGGCGGTGCCGTGTTCCAAATCAAAGATGGCTTGTTAGGCTGCCTACCAGTGGAGAGAATGGATCCAAAAACTCATTGATAAAGGTACACGACATGTACGTTTTGATACATGTTGTGTACTTATTTTTTCTATAAAAAGAGTCCTTGGGCTTCGAACCAAGGGGGTGTGGTGTGTGTGTTGTATTTTATGGAGAAAGGGTTGAAGCTCCAAAGGAAATACGCTCTGTCGTCATACTACCGTCACTCCGTCTACCGAAGAACCATTCCTTTTTCAAAGTTACAAGCATGATTTCATTAGTTATCAATAGTTTTGTGTTTATAATTTTCAATATGTGTAACTAAACACCTTGTGTGTTGGGGTTGTGGAAGTTAATGAGTTGTAATTTGAATTAAGTTGCTCTGAATGTGTTTGTTTTAATAATCTATTCTTATTCTTCTTAAATCACTTCATATTATCACTAGAAATTTTGTACCAGACCAAGGGAAGAATTTTCAGGGATTCAAAATAAGAATAAAGATGAATAACTCCATGACCATTGGAAGTATCCATCGGCTCAAAATGGACTAATAAAAATAAAGATCTGTTTAACCCTAACTACCGGACCAAGGAGTTAGTTTCTTCAGATCTAAATATAAAGTTTACCGGACCAAGGAAACTTTATTACAAATTAAACCCAGCGAGTTGGGTTATCATGTAAAACACAACCTCATAAGCAACTTGATTTAATAATCACCTTATCACAAATCTATAACCCCAACACATTTCTCTCTTTATTTGCATCAAAACCAATTCTACCCTCTTTACTTTCGTTTTAGTAATTAATTTAAAAAAAAAAGCTTAAAAAAATTGTTCATTTTGTACCCAAACAACCAACCAAAATCAACTTTAAATTTATCAGAATTCACTAAAAATAAAAATACAAACTACATTAATAAAGATAAAATAACCTCATAGTTCCCTCTGGATTGATACATTACGGGTAATATACTTGTTAGGGTAAATATAATTTAGAACATCGAAAAAATACCTTCGGGGAAACAACCGTCCAAATTTTGGCACCATTGACAGGGAACTTTAGAGTTAATTTTAACTTATTTTAATTAAAATTTGCATCAAATTTTAGTGAAAATAAAAATCATAAATTCATAAAAATCTCTTTTCTATTCTCATTTCTGTTTCTTTTCCTTTTTCTTGGTTTACACTTGGTGTTTTGTTTTGTTTTTTCTAGGTCCTTAAGTGTATGAGTGGCCACCTCACACGTTCCAAGAGCACCGAGTCATTAGGGTTTTTACCAAATGACCCAGAGATAGAATGGATGTTTTTGAGGTGGCAACGAGCACTAATGACTGAACACAACCAAACCACTCCACTAGCGCAGAACGAGGAAGGCAATCCAGCTATTGTCCAAGGAGTTGGACAAAAGTTTGGTCCGGATGACAACCGAAACTAGCAACCTCTACATGCTCCAAAATACCATCCGCAACAACTCCAACAATTTCAACCAGAGTGGATTTTGTATTTCAACCATGGTCAAGGGACATTATAAACTCCTCAGGACCAACAATTCATGTCGGTTCCCCTTCCTCAGCATCCACCTCCACGTCGTACTCTCATGGAGTACGGCCTGCCATCAGTCCACGGAGCTGACACGAGCATCGTCCGACCTCCGGTGCAGGCCCAACACTTCGAGATCAAGCCTGCAATCATGCAGTTGATCCAGAACACCGTTCAATTCGGTGGCCTGCCCAGTGAGGATCCCAATTCCCATCTCTCTAATTTTCTGGAGTTCTGCGACACATTCCGCTACCACAGAGTGTCTACAGATTCCATCTATCTTCGTCTTTTCCCCTTTTCTCTAAGGGATAAGGTGAAAGTTTAGATTAAAGGATTTCCACAACGATCCATCCTCACCTGTGAGGAGCTAGCCCATGCGTTCCTTTCCAAATAATTCCACCCTCAAATACGGAAACACTATGGAATAAGATCCATAATTTCCTGCATCATGACGCTGAGTCGTTGTACGAATCTTGGGAGTGCTTAAAGGAGATGTTGTGCAAGTGTCCACACCATGGACTTCCACTTTGTATGCAAGTCCAAACCTTCTACAGAGGGTTTAAAACTAATAACAAGTACGTGGTGAATGCTGCTGCTGGAGGTACGGTACTGAGGAAGTCCACTGAAGAAATTTTTAAACTGCTGGAAGATATGTCTGCCAACAGCTTCCTGTGGCATTCCGAACAGGGAACACAGAAACAAGGTATGAATAACATAGATGCAACTACCATGACAGCTACCAAGTTGGATGTTGTGTCCAAGAAAATGGACACGCTCAATATGAAGGTCACATCCCAAGTACATGCGGAAAACCATCCGGCGTTTAGTGAATGTGGCGAAAACCACATAATGGGAGAATGCACGGGTTCTTCTAGAGGCCCATCTACAAGAGAGGTATGTTATGTTGCACAAAACCGAGGGCCCAACCAGTACCAGTAGTACCAAAACCCAGCATGGCGTGACCAGAAAAATATAGGCTAGGGCCAACAACAGCAAAATACGCCACCCCAACAACCGCTCGGCTACAACCAGCCTCTCTATCCGAACCAGTACTAGAGGCAGAAATAGCCCCAACATGGCGCTTATCAGCAACAAGGGTATTAGAACCCTTTCCCACAGTAGCCATGATAGCCACAAACTTTACCAGCTCAACAACCTCCTAAGAAAGATAATACCTCAAGGTTAGAGGATATTATGACAAAATTCATATCTACTGATGATACCAGGTTCCAAAATCAGGAGGTGTCAATTAGAGGCCTGGAGAACCAAATTGGACAGTTGTCGAACCAACACTCAGGAAGCAAACCGGGTACTTTACTGAGAAATATAGAAAAGAACCGAAGATAAGAATCCCATGTTGTCATACTCCGGAGCAGAAAAGAGCTCCAACAGAACCAACCCACACATTCATGTGGATCTACACCCCCTGATGATGAAGAAGGTACTAATACTAGAACCTCCTCATCTGAAAGACGAAAGAAGGAGGCTTCGAAAACTAAAGGGAAGGAGTTTGTCAAACTTTTTGTACCTGCCTTATCCTTCCCAGAGAGATTGAAACAGAGAATGATGGACCACAAGTTTGACAAATTCATGGACGTGTTCAAGAAGCTGCAGATAAATATCCCATTTGCAGAGGTGCTGATGCATATTCCTACTTATGCCAAATTCATGAAAGACATACTCTCCAATAGAAGAAAGTTGGGGGACCTAGGCACTATTTCCCTAAACAAGGAGTGTTCTGCAGTCTTCCAACACTCAATTCCTCCCAAACTCCAGGATCCAGGTAGTTTTACTATCCCTTATACTATTGGACCATGCAAGTTTGGGAAGGATCTCTGTGACTTAGGGGCCAGCGTAAACCTCATGCCCCATGGAGTTTTCAAGAAGCTCAGGCCCCATGATTTTAAGCCTACCCGAGTAGCCCTTCAACTTGCTAATTGATCCATCAAACATCCTAATGGACTACTAGAGGACGTACTTGTCAAGGTGGGTCGGCTGATCCTTCCAACTGATTTCATCATCCTCAACATGGGGTATGACCCAGAGGAACCTCTTATACTTGGAAGACCTTTCCTAGCCACTGGGAAGGCACTCATCGATGTGCACGAGGGGGAGTTTATTTTCTAGGTAAGAGACGAGAAAGTATTCTACAATGTCCTCAAGGCCATCAAACATGCATCATCACCCGATCCTGAGGATTGTTCTGTGATAACTACTATGGATGATTGCTTAGTGGATTATCAGATATGTTCCTTTATTTCTGATAACTTTATCATTCCAGACATTCCCGTTGAATAAAATCTAAAGAACATGAAATTCCTAGAAGTTCATGGTGGCCATTATTGGGACCATTATCCACCATAAATATCTAGTAAGCAACGGTACGTAGGTCAAGAGAACGACCTAAATCAAAGGCGCTTCCTGGGAGGCAACCCAGAGGATACACGCCGTGCCCCCTTTATATACACGGTGTGTACTTTTTCATTTTCATTTTACCTAACTATTACAAAAATATAGAGTAGATAAGTATAAACAAAGATGATTCCAGTACTGATGGTTAAGTCACTGGAGTTTATCCGATCCGTCATTGGTTCGAATCCTCTAGAACTACCTTCAGCATGGGGTTCATTCTTTTTATATTTTCTTACACGGAATGTGTAGTAACTTCCACACACACACACACACACATATATATATATTCTTATAAGAAAACCCATGATGGGGATTGGATGGTTGGCCAAGATCGAAACCCGGTTTTGTAAACACCTGGGTTCGAATCCTGACAACCACCCCATTTCCATCATTTACCCTTTTAATAAAACAACACGGCCTGTATTCCAATATACGTCGTGTAGGCCCTATTTTCTTTCTAAAACTAAAATATAAAAACACAATTCTATATAAACTAATTCATGCGGATGAATTTTTCATATTGACAAAGTCTCGGCCCTGGATCCAAAAGACCCGGGTTCGAACTCGGCTAATCTCCCTGCTTCATCCCCTTATTGTATAATTAAAAACTACACATCGTGCATTTCTTTCTCCCTGTGTGTATAAGCTATATAGATTAAATGTATATAAATGTTAAATATGGGCAGTAGTACAACCTTCGATCCAGTGGTTGAGGGCTTTCGTTTGGAGTGGCCGATCACCGGTTTGAACCTCACCCCAAGCACCAGACCAAAGATTGTACTTCTCTTTTTACAATTTTTGAACACACGACATGTATTATCCCACTACATTACGTGTATAGTTTTTATTTTTTTTATTTTATTTCTTTATATATATATATATATCCATTTTTAGTTATTAATATTAATTATTATATAGTTTACTATAATTATTATATATATATATATATGTAAAAAATGGTACAAACAAAGGGGCCTTATACACACTTGTTGGTTTGTGACTCCTACTAAACTAAAGGAGATGGTGGTGATGAGATCATTTGATAAAGCTTGTTGAGGAGGTTTTTACAATGAGATTAATTTTCAAATATCATGCATTATTATTGAAATAATTTAGTCTCCTCTTTCAAGCCTTAGAGTTATTTTCACATCTTTACCTACCATCCTTTAGCCACAAAAACATCTAATCCTTATTGAAAATCCCTCATGATTTTTGTAAGTAAAATTTTCTAAAGTGGAGAACTAGATTTCTTGAAAACTTATGGATAGAGTGTATATATCTCTGATTGAGCATAACATTGTTTAAAAATATCTTGGTTATTGAGCATATTTCTGGTGAGGTAAATTATCAAGTGGCTTGCTTATATTTGAAAGGTTGAAACATGTGTTAAAAGAGGATGGAATTAGTTAATTGAATTATATATGAGGCATCATTATAATATCTCCTAGATTGAAACTACTTTGTATTCTTTGTGAAATTATCTCTTGTCACTTATTATTTACATTTATGATTAACTAAAGTTATTCCTTTTACAATATAGATTCTTTTAATTAGATGTTCAAATTTTCTTGAGTGCAACCAAATGACTATTTATGGGGTAGTTTTGATACACCCAATTTGTGTATACATTTTCACATACTCTATTGGAAAATAAGAACAAGTTTAAAGAAATTACCTACTGCTTTGAGAAAAAATACATTGATTTTGGTGATCTTGTTCATTTCCAGGAGGTTTATGGCCAAATACACAAAGCAGAGAAAAACAGAGAAAAAATTTCCAATGACATGGTGTGTACTTATATACATGTCGTGTACATTCCAGTTCAGACACAGGTTGACCAGGAAAAATACATGCCCAAGTAACCAGAATGTAGTACATTCCGTTTTCACATTTCTACATGCCATGTAATACATTCTAGAAGTAGTTGGCTGCCAAGAAGAGTCTCCAAGCCCATGTGGCCGGTTGAAGGGCACACACCGTGTGCTATATCTACACATCGTGTAGGAATTTCTAGAAGTGGTTCGTGGACGAATTTTGATACTAAACGCCGTGTAGGGCGGCACTATATGTTGTGTACAGTCACCTACCAGGTGGAACCATGTTCTAATTCAAATATGGCATGTTAGGACGCCTACCAGTGGAGAAAATGGATCCAAAAACGTGTTGACAAATGTACATGGTGTTTATGTTTTGATACATGCAGTGTACTTATTTTTTCTATAAAAAGAGGCCTTGGAAACCGGACTAAGGGGGTGTGGTGTGTGTGTAGTATTTTGTGGAGAAAGGGTTAAAGCTCCGAAGGAAAGAAGATCTGCCATCATACTACCATCACTTCATCTACCGAAGAACCATTCCTTTTTCAAAGTTCCAAGCATGATTTCATCAGGTTTTAAATTTTTTTTGTTTATCATTTTCAATATGTGTAACTAAACACCCAGTTTGTTGGGGTTGAGGAATCTAATGAGTTGTAATTTGAATTAATTTTCTATGAATGTGTTTTTTTAATAACCTCTTCTTATTCTTCTTATATCACTTTATATTATCACTGGAAATTCTTTACCAGACCAAGGGCAGAATTTTCAGGAATTTAAAAGAAGAATAATGAAGAATAAATCCGTGACCATTTAAAGTATCTGTCAGTTCAAAATGGACTAAGACAAATAAAGATCTATTAAACACTAACTACCAGACCAAGGAGTTAGTTTCTTTAGCTCTAAATATAATTTTTACCATACCAAGGAAACTTTATTACAAATTAAACCTAGAGATTTGGTTTATCATGAACAACACAACCTCATAAGTAACTTGATTTAATAATCAAATTATCATAAATCCATAACCCAAACACATTTATCCCTTTATTTTCATCAAAACCAATTCTCTCGTCTTTACTTACGTTTTAGTAATTAATTTTTTAAAAGAAGATTAAAAACCAATTGTTATTTTTGTACCCAAACAACCAACCAAAATCGACTCTAAATTCAGCAAACTTCACTAAAAATAAAAATACAAACTACATCAAGCAAGATAAAATAACCTCATAGTTACCTGTGGATCGACCCCTTACTGGTACTATACTTGTTAGGGTAAATATAATTTGGTACCCCGAAAAAATACCTTTCTCAGACATTCTTTCAACAATTCTTTCAAATGTAATTCAAGTTGAGTTTCTTCTTCTTCGGAACTGCTTCTTGTAAACTCTTCATTATTCACTATTACAATAAAAGTATTATCAATACCATACTCAGTAGATTTTTCAAATTCTGTATCACTGCATTCTTGTTATTAATTTTTATTCAAGAAACTTCTTATTTTTGATTTTAATAATTTTCTATCTTTACTAGTGGAATAAAATTTTATTTTATGTCCTTGTTTCTTACATGATATTTTCTTCCTCATCACTATCCTCTTATTTCTTTCTTTGAGGACCATTATCCTCAAAGTGAATAAAAACTCCTGATTCAAAACATTTCAAAGGATGTTTTCCTTTGTATTTCACAATACCTATTTTCATATTTCCAAATAAAGGTATAAAATTTCATCAATGTTTCTAAATACCTCATTTTTTAAATAGGATTCACCAACTAAATCTTTAATAAGAATATTATTTTAATTTTCTTTCTTTTTAGCCTTGAAAGACATTATGTATCGATTTTTTTTATTTTTATATATTTATCCATTATCATTTCATAAGTGATGGGAGTACTATTCAAATAATCTAGAGATAAGGTTTCAAGATATGTTTCATTCAATGAGAAAACATTTTCATCGATCTTTTCAAGAATTATTCTCAAAATATTTTCAACAACTACAAGAATATTATAACTTTTCACCAGGACATCTGATAGTACTAACAATGTCATTCACCCGAGTAAAGAAGTCCCCAATAGATTTGTATTCACACATCTTAAAATCTACATAATTAAATCTCCAGATCTGTAATTTTTCCTTCTTCAATCTTGTATTTCCTTCATATATGTTTTTTTAATTTATACCATATAACTTTGGTTGTGGAAATACCTTTAAACATTATGAATTAACTTTTATAAGGTAATAATAGTAAATCATTATTGACCCTTCCTTCATTCTAAATATTTTTCTTATCAATAGATTATAAGAGGGAATTTATCACCAATGTGAGTAAACCCATCCATTATAGCTTCAAGAACATCATATCCAAAGACATAATATAAGGTAACATTATATATTTATAGATATGATAATTATTTCCATTAAAAACATGAATACCTTTACTATTATAACAATTCAAATTCACTATAACCAAAGAATAAGAAAATTCAATCTGGTTCTGATACAAATTGAAAGTTCCAGGTCAGGATAATTATATCACTGAGAGGGGGAGGGGTGAATCAGTGATACATTTTCATTCAATTTCCTTGAAAATGAAATAACCTTAACCTCCTATTAAATATTTCATTCCCTACTGAAAAACTCAAACACACATCCATAGGAACATAATAATTTACAAGTTCTACTATTCAATACGAATAGATACATCCTTGGTATGGTTTGGAAGTAATCCAATACCATAAAATACATTAGAAAACAATGCTTTTGTGTTGAATACAATTAATATGATACACTCTTTCACTCGTGTAGAATAGGAAAACAATCTAATAGTGAATGTGGTCTAAATAGAAAAAATGATGTATTGATTTTTTTTGTAACAACACATGTTACCTATTCTTATTTTTCAATTCCCACAAATTTATTGTTTTGAAAAAATATTATTCCCTTTATTTTCTAGAAGTTTTTAATAACTTTAGAGACTTTTTATATGCAACTCAATCTAATTTCTAGTACAATTATCCCAATCAGAATCTCCCAATCTGATTTCCTAATACAGAAATATATCTCTATAAAATATGATTGATACATTTCTGAAAACCTTCTTTCTCAATATAAAAATCCCAATACAAAAATTATATCCAATCCTATAATACCAATATTATTTTCCTACCTGATATGATAATCATTCAAATATGGTGAAAAGAATAATATGGCAACCATCTGAAAATGATGATCATCTAAATACATTGTAATCTTGTCACTTCTCCTTTTACTTCTATAGTATAACACTTATTCAAGAATTACTCAATCCAAAAACATCTTATTCTCTCCTTGTAAATTCAGAGCTTCTCTCCCTTCTTATGAATAGTAATCTCACTGTCAATGATGTATGATGAACTTATCCCATTTTATATGTCACGAACCGTCCCCTGGGGCCCGTTCCATGAGTACCCCAAGCCCGTCTTCCGTATGCCAGGGGATGGTGACTAGCACTAGAAATTCATATCCTTAAGACTAGGAATGAATTTCCTTTTTAACCTGCATACTCACAAAATACAGGCACACAACAAGATACAAGCCCAAAGTAAACTATATAGTAAACAGGGTGTGTACAATAAGTAAAGGGGCCATAATACAAGCCCAAATGGGAAGTAGAAGTAAAACTAAAAATAGATCTTGTGAACACTCTCCAAGGATCCTACCTGAAGGGTAGGTACAACTATTGAACATTCATATCTGTGGATCATCTTGTCTAATTTCCACCTATGAACAGCTTCCAGTCCTGGTACCCTCATCCTCAATCAATGCTTTCTGTTGTCTGCACAAGACACATCAAGGTGCGGGTGTAGATCATGCAGGGGTGAGTATAACAATACTCAGTAGGGACCCTGAGACACCCCAAAGGTCTCTCAGAAACCAAAAAGGATAAACCACAAATCAAGACCACAATTATAAATCATGAATCAACAATTAACCCTACCTAGGTGTATACCCATACATATACCTATGTTATCAAATATATCCATCACATTCATGAGGAAAAAAGAGGCCCAACTCTCTAAAAAAAAGCACAGTTGTTCCACGAAGGAAGGAATAACACAAAGGTAACACCACGAAGGTAAGTACCATAAAGGTAACACCACAAAGAAGAATACTGCGAAGATAAGTACCAAAAAGGTAATGACACATAGTAGAATACCACGAAGGTAAGTACCACAAAGGTAATGCCACATGGTAGAATACCATGAGGGTAAATAACACAAAGGTAATGAATCATCTCACACCCGGTATAAATTAAGTATGGAAGTATAGATGATTAACTTTATTTCTAGATCATCTTAATTCGTAGAGAATCTCTACTATTCACCCACACAGGATCTTAGATGACCCACACAGGATCTGAAGATGCTAACCCACACATGATCTAAAGATGACCCACACATGATCTGAAGATTACCCACACATGATCTGAAGATGAACCACATAGGATCTGAAGATGACCCACACAAGATCGTTAGACTCTACAAGTACAACCATCCATAGGGTTTATCCACTAAGAACTTTTGATTCCGATAGGATCTGATCATCAAGCCATTAGTCGATACTTCAACTGCCACAAAGTCCCACGAAGAAGTATTATGATGGTCTATCACATCATAAGGGATGTAACACGACTGACAGTGTGTCTATCAAACACCCGGTTTGTAAGTTATTATCATTTCTGTTTTGAGGTCCCGGTTGGATTTGGGTTCGATCCAACCTGTATATACTCCAACTATATCCAAAACTAAAGTGGAGTAAACCAAAAGGACCGTCTCGATCCAAGGATCCTGGTGCCATAGACAGTTTTCAAATGGACACCCAGTTCCCATGATATGTCTATAAAGGCGTATCTGAGTCCAGATGGGCCTTGGTTAGGTCCGACCTGGGCGAACCGACCCAGTCCAACCCGGTTCGGGTTGACCTAACCCAGATCGAGTCCAAAATGGTTGGGCTGACTGCAGTGGTCCTGGCCCGTTGGGCCGTGGTCCGGCCTGAACCGCTAAGGGGGTGGCATGGGCCACTGGACGTGGCCCGTTGTGCATGGCCCACTGGGCACATCCCGCTCATAGAGGCTCGCTCAGCGCAGCCCACTCAGCTGGGTGTAGTCTACTATAGTGGGGTCCTCCCTAGCCGCTCCCCAGGGGGAAGGCGCCCCTCGGAATTTTGAAAGGTCCACTGGACCATTTGGCTTAGCCAACCCGGTAGTGCCAAGTGGCACAACCTGCTAGCACACAGGACCCACCAGAGTGGTCCCGCTTGGCGTGACGTGGCCGACTGGAAGTCCGGCCAGCTCCCCCTTCCAACGGCGTGACGACGCTTCTTCTCCCGTGGTCGACCAAGGGCCGGCCACCCACTGGGTGCACCACCACATATAAGCATTCACAACCTCCTCCTCTACCGGCGGTGTTAACGTGTGTCGCCCTGCCTCCATGCAGCTGGCCGGGTGCCAGCCGACTTCCTCCACCACCACGGCCAATGGGTCGTGGCCTCCTTTGATGGTGTGGTTACACCACCGCTGCCATCACGGCTGGCCAGTGTGCTGCCACCACCTTGTGACTTGCTGACGTCGGTTGCTGGCGACGCGGCATCGGTGGGCTTCCACTCACTCTGGAGTTTGCCCGCGAAGAATACATTAAACGATGAAGTTGTAGAGGGATCATGCCATGTTTTTTTGTCCCACACCCTCTGCATTAGACCAATAGAATGCATCTCAAGAAGAATGATTCAACATAAAATAAGGAAGAAAAATCATAAAAATCCCAACCTTATTTGATCGTTGGAGGTGGTGTGGGGAACAAGATAAAGACGTCACTGTTCATCGCTCCTGCAACACGGTCCCGATCCGAGCTCATGTGTCGTCATAATTAGAGGTTCATTCTTCACTGTAGGATGTTTTTCCAATGGATCTCCCAAGTTCTCCCCTTTTCCAATGATTCCTCTATCACAAGAGGTGATGAGTTAACTTAATTAAATTTAATGTTGACTCATTAATTGGGGGAAAACCAAGAGTTACCTCACTTTAAAAAAAAGAGTTTTCAAGGTCGGGTGGTCCCCACCAAAAAATTCAAATGTGAGGTTTCAAATAAATAAAATAAAATTTATTGCTTTATTTTATTATTTTAATTTTAACTCTCCCACAAAAATCCTAAAAACTAACTACCACCCTCGACCTACTACGGTCGATGTGAAGGTCTCCTTAAGCGAATATCAGTGCCACGAGTTCAACGGTGTCCTCAAATTTAAATTCTGAGCATCGGTTTAGAAGTTACAAAATGATGCTCACACGTTTACTGAACGTACCTAAAAAAAGATCAGAAATTCATTCTGGGAAAACCAGGGCTCGGAATCATGTGCCGTCAATTTTCACAGACTCATAATATTTCCATATAATTAAAGAAATTACATGAAAAAATCTGGGTCTTTACATTATAATCACGCCAAATGTGGTTTGGGTTGGAATCATAAAAGTATTCCTCCTCAAAAAAATTCCCAAATTTTCATATATCCTTTAATTTTTTGTGCATTTATGACTTCCACAACACTTCTCCATTCTTCTAGATTCTTCTCAAATTTTATAAACACTTCATCTCTCTTCTAACTATATTCACAAATGAAAATATGATTCCAATTCTCATATTAATTTTACTAGTAAAATTTCTTCATTATGATGCTCTATACCAGTTAAAGTACATGAAGAAATAGACCTCTTTCTGGATTTTCTCATACCTCAATCTAATTTCGTTTCTCCACTATGATTTTGTCATTACAATCATCAAGATGAATTGGTATCAACTCCAATATGATGGTATTTGATCCAATTGATAAAATAAATCAAAAACACATTAGAGTTATTTTTTTCTCTTTTTAATACAATTCTCATCAGTTTCATTCTTTGGAGATTTATATATTTTAAATTTTGGTCTAATAGAAAACTAGTACATTTGGTTTCTCCCATTTGTTTCAAATCTTCCAAGCCCTCAAGATTCAAGAATTTCCTTTGAAAACACATTAAACAATCGTAAATGGTTGACTATATTATTGATTTGTATCTATCATTACATTTTAATTAACTTAAAATCAATTACTTTACCATCAGTCTTGTTGAAAACAATTCTACCTTTGATGAATACGATTGTATGCCCAAAATAATGGACCACTTCCAGTATATTCGACTTCAGTAACATCCTTAATTTCAAAACTTGTGCTTGTATCATGAATTCCTTCCTCAAATTGAATACTTTTGAGAACAGATTTAGTATCATCAGTATTTCAATAGAATGTATTGTAACTTCCCAATAAATTTCTTCCTTTATTCTTAGCCTGAATAGATGGAAATGAATACAATTAGGTTGAATGCGATCATACTGAATATGATCCCTAGTATCTTTTTCACTCTTTATATTCAAATATGATCAATATTAAAATAATTAGAATCATTTTTTCACTCCCCATTTCTTTCATCAAACTTACATCATCTATTTGGGAAATACTTATGATTTATGTGAAATATGAGATCAAAAAATCATCATCACATTCATTTTATCATAGCCATAGAGACTCTAATTTTCCCCATTATGATCAATCCATTCATTCCATAGTTAGTGTAAATCCAATGAGGATTTTCTTCCAGTAAGATTATCTAGAATATGATGAACCGTTTCAAGAATTGTGAATCTAATTCATCGAATATGATCGTCAGTCCTACTTTCTTCAAATATAATGCGAGGTGATTTTCCATTCACTAAGAACCAGTTTCAATTTTTTTTATCAAAACCCATACATTCTAATGAGCTTCCTCTGTTGGTGTTTTAACTTTCATTTATCATATATTTCTCACAATCTTAGCCACTATTTTCTTCATGTTTTTTAGATTCCAAGATAAAACCTCCATATAAGTTTTAACAGAAATTGAAACCTAGTTTTCCATATGATTCCCTTCTATAAGCTATTCAAATATACACTTCATGTATATTTTAAATAAAAAAACTAGAAATAACAACATTAAATCTAATTAAGGGTGACCTTGATCCCTAATACCAATTGATATACCCCCTGGTTCTATGCTGGCACCTAAGAGGAGGGGGTGAGTCAAGTGTGCTTTTATTTTAACAAACTAATTTTTTTCTTACAAACATGTACCCACTTTTTTCATTAAACCTCTATTTTTGGTTAGTAAAAATAAATCTATTAACTTTAACCAATAAGAAAATTGAGTATGAAATTTAGAATATAGGTAAAGTGAAACAAAACACATTTTTACATGTGTTTTGTAAAGGGATTATCCTAGATAATAGTGTTTACCATACACTTATAGGGGATGAGTATCATCTAAGACATTTGGATAGAGCCAACTTCAATATAAAAAAACCATATTATATAGGTGATTCTCTCTTCTTTACTAATATGATGGTTATGTTTATACTTGAATTAGTATTAATATTTTATCTTTATTTCATCCCATTTTGATGATGATTTTAACTCAGTAAAAGATATCAAAAAATGAATATCATGTTATCTCATTTATTATATGGATTCCTTGAAAAGCTTTGATTCTTCTAGAATACCATTATGAAAATTTTCTTTTTCAAGATAGTATGGTTCCCAAATCTTATTCCAAATCAAACAATGACCCCTTGGGAAATTGAAAGATAAAAAAATATACTTATTATAGATCAATAATCCAATACTACATCAAACCATCATAGAAATAAACCACTTTATAAAATTATGATAATCCTTAAAATACTTGAAAACATCTAAATAGATTCTGAAAAATAAGGATCTAAAAAAATCATGGAACCTAGAACACTTGATTAGTATAGGTTATTACATAATCAATATCCTCCACAAAACATCCCCCAAAATTTATTAATTGTTTGGGTGGTGGATTATATATATAATTTATACTTTAAATATTGTATAATTAAGTAGAATAAAACACCCCATCACCAATTATGCGAGAAAGCATATAATTTATATGAATTAAATAAATAAAAGATAGAATAATTTTTTAATATTCAACTTCAAAATGTTTGGTGAAATATATACCCAACACATTGATTCATTCCTCATCATATAATCCATAAAATAATGAATATCAAATAAAATCTTTAAAAAATATATAAAAACTATATTCTTGATCCTCTAAATATAAAAGGAGAAGATATGGAAAAATATTTTGAATGATTCATTCATAATATTGTATTGTGGTTATTTATCTATATATATACATAAGTAATTTAATGAGAGATTTACCAAATTTTATAATGATTCTTTATTGTTATAGGTGGTGAATCTCCCATTAAATTTACTGAAGAAGTTTTTATTTGATTCCAACCATTTGGAATAAGTGTTTGAAGATAATTTAAGATGAAATTAAGGTGATTTTCAGTATTGAATAAGGTTCCATGAATGTTTGAGTTGATTTTGATATATATAGGTTATGGAGTATTTGAAAATATTTTTCTCATATGGTTGGGGAACATTAGTCTATAAAATTAGTAGTCATGTGCTTAATAAGGTAAATTTTGATAAATTGCGAGGTTCATAAAAATATAAAAAAGATGTAAAACATCATAAGGATCCCATAAAAATTAAAATTTTGATGGATGTGTGTTATGAGGTTGTTCTAGAACATCATAAGATTCCTTCATTTTGAAAATACATATATTTAAGGTTCATTGTTGGATTTCAGAAGGTTTCCCACTATACCTTTTAAGGTACATGTTGAGGCTTATTAAGGTTATTTATAAGACATTTTAAGGTTCTCTGATATACTTCATAATTTAGATATTGAGAATTAAAAAGGTTCTTAAAGTTTTTATGGATCCTAACATTTAAAAAAATTAACTTTTCATAGTTTATATTAAGACTTCGTATAATTTTATACCGCACTTCATAAGGTATATAGAAACATCGTATACTTCATTAAATCATTAATTTTATAATAAATTATAGGGTATGTATTCTAATGAAATAAAATAAGATTATTCATCATTTTAGTTCATTATTCATTCAAAAATAACATAAAATATAAAGTGATGCGATTCATACTGATGTTAGAGAGTTCAATGTCTAAAAGAGAACTTCCATATTTTATAATTCTTGCTACAATGAAAATGTGAAACAACTAAATGTAATTATACTAGAAGAGAAAAATATATAGTGAAAATTAAGGTATTTCATGAATAATATATCTAGAGTCTTTGATATATGAAATATGTTCATGACCTATATTTGAATGATATTTGAGTGTGGTTAAAATAGATAAAATTTTAGAATATATTGACTAGAATTAAATGAGAAGATTGAAAGGACAAAAATAAATGTTATTTTTATATTAAAATATGGTAGTATATTTATTATATATTATTTAAATATATATGAAAAAATAAATATATAAGAGTAAAAAAAATTATGAATTTGATACATTGTGGAATTGAAAAACTGTTGTATCAAGGAGAGAGGTAGAAAGACTAGAGACATGCATGTTTTCAGATGAAATGAGAGAATAAGAAAAAACTGTTCATTTTAGGAGTTGAGAATGAGAACTAGATCAATAAAGATTTTCTGAAAGTGAGAAAGGATAATTAATATGATTATGATTATTATACATTGAGGTTCTTAAATAATTAGACATATTAATTTATGGGTATCTTGAATGCTTGATGAGGGAGATCTTCATCCATTATTTTCCAATTGATGCACTTATGTGCATAGAGAATTTAAATTCATTTAAAAATATTGAAAAAGGATGATTGGATAAATTATAATATTTTTAGAAACTAAACATTTCTTGATACATGGGATTTAATCATCAAAGGAAGGGATAAGGAGGGTTTCTAGGAATCATGCTATTCTGATGAAAATCAGAGGCTTTTAAACACCTTTTTCAAGGTCTACAATTACTATTGAGTCATCCTAACTGTGAACCCCAACCCAGATAACCATGATTATCAAGGAGCATCAAGACATAACCAGCCGCATAGTCTTTTCATCGTTTTCAAAACCATGCATATCCTCCAGGAAACTATATGGGGTGTGTGGGTAAGGTGGTAGTGGCTAATCGCACATTTTTCTCATTATTTCCTACATATTATAGATCATACCAGGAACCCGTGCACCAAAAACCTTCAAGATAAAACCTTAAGAATGGTTTTCACATGATTAAACTAATCATGCACTATAACCATGAAAAATTCAAAAGGCTTCCACCCACTTCACATCTACCCCTCTTATCCACCATTTGACCTAGGATTTGGACCCATAACAACACTTTAGCACAGGTAGATGTCCAATTAATTCTCCATTAACTATTTTTTAGGGGGATCATAATTATAGGGGATCAATATATGTGTACGATGATCTTGAAACAAATTTTATGCATTTTTTGAGATTTCTATTTTTTTTGGTTTCTTGTTGTTTTTCATTTATTCTAAACTTTAATGAACCGTGGAGGTAGTAAGAGACTTTATGTTATAATTAATTCTATTATTATCTAATTTCTTTTATTTATTGGGGATGTGTGTAATTAAGATTCATTGATAATTGAATTCATTTGTTGTGTTTTTGTTTGTTCATTTTTCTTCTTATAATTCTCATGTGATTGTTTTCTTTCTCTTGTTGGAAACTCTTTATCAGATCAATATTTGAGATCATAAAGATCTCTAGGGGTATTATTAAATGTAATCCCATGGCCATTGGACGCACTCATCATCTCCAACATGGTTTTTTTCATAATGTTTTTAAAACCCAATGTTCGGACCAAGAATTTTATTTCTACTAACTTAATCAGAACTCACCAGACCCAGGGAGTTCAGTTACATTTGAAACTCAAGGATATGAGTTATTATGGACATGAAAACATGATAAACTAATCAATTTTAAATTATCTTTATAACCATCCATAGATGTGACACATTTTTCCTTTTGATTGTTTAAAACAATTACATTATTTTCTTATTTCTAGTTAAACTTCAAGAATTCAGAAAGTGAATCACTCTACCACCAGGATTGAAATTCATAATACTCTATTACAAACTCTAAATTTATTAAAAATTAATTTAATTAACTATAATGATTTTATAGAACATGTTAAAACTCCTTGTGGATTGACCCCATACATACACTACAATAGTTGTGAGGATGGGTGATTGAATTTGGGCTACCTAAAGTAATAGTTCAACTAAAATTCCACCAAATTACGGAAAAGTTTTCAGGGATATATTAAATAGTGGTCTTTTAATTTGAGTTTGTATTAATTAATTGAAAAATATTATAAATTATGAAATAATTTACTCTTAATCTCATTTATGTTTTTAGTTATTTGTTGTTTTCCATTTTATGTTTTGTGTTTTTTAGTGTTTTACCTAAACATAGGTGCATGAGTCTTTATATTACTCGTTTCAAGAGGTTTATGTTAGTGGAAAAACTCTAGTTTGACTCGAAAATAAAACAAACATTATCAATGATACTTTGTGACCTTTTGGGTAAAAACAACTAGAATGATCCCATAGAGAATATGGAAGAGGAAGACCCAGCTGTATTCCATGGAGTTGGAAATTAGTTTTCACTTGATGGAAATTAGAACCAACAACTCATCACTGATGGTGCACCAAAACATCATCCACAACAAACATCATGGAGTTTATGACATAAAACCATCAAAGACCACTGACTCAATTTCTCTTGGGGTATGGATAACAAAAACCACATCTATATATTCCACTGGAGTAGCTAATGTATATGCTTCAGAATCAGAATCCCTACATCTCACATGAGAAACAATATATGCCACAACGACCTCAAGAATACCTACCTTCATGTCGTAACCTTATAGAGTACAGGATTCCAGAAATTCATGGGTAGGATACAAGAATTGTTATACCACCAGTGAATTCCCAAAATTTTGAGAATAAATGTTCTATTATGAAACTCATCTAGAATATAGTTAAGTGGAGAGGGTATCCAAGAGAGGACCCCCCCCCCATCTCTCAAAATTTCTAGATATTTGTGACACATTCCATTACCATAGAGTGTCTAATTATGCTATTCATCTCTACTAATTTCCAATATCATTAAGGGAAAAAGAAAAGGATTGTTTAAAAGGACTACCCTAATGTTCCATACTTACATGGGAGGATTTTTCATAATAATTTTTTTCCAAATAACTTCCTCCCTCCAAAATGGTGACATTTTAGAATGAGATTCGAAACTTCCTGCAATACAAATTAGAGTATTATTCTGAATCATGTGATTGTTTCAAAGAATATTATAAGGAAATTTAACCATCATGGACTCCCACTATGTATTAAAGTTCAATCCTTATAGGTGGGACTCATAATGATCACCAAATCTATGGTGAATGTGGGTATTGGATAAATGGTAAAGAGAACATATCCTGAAGAACTATTTGATCTTTTGGATGATATGTTGGAAAATATTTTCTATTGAAATTCAAAGTGGGGAACTTATAAGAGAGGTATTCATATTGTTGATTACACTACAATTCTAGCTTCCCAACTTGATGCTATGTCAATTAATATTGATTCTTTGAATCTGAAAACATCTTCATAACTTCAAGTAGTAAACCATCCACCTTGCATAGAATGTGATGAAAAACACACTATGTGTGAATGTAAAAGATTAAGTGTAATCATGTAACCAAGTCAAGTAAGTTATTTTTCTCAAAACATAGGGCCCAATATGTCCCCTCAATATCAAAACCCTACATAGAAAGATAATGTGAGTACGAGTTGGGGAAAAACTAGAAATATTATATGCCATGACCCTAGAAGCCAACTTGTTTTGTACAACATCAACATCAAAATCTTTATTGTAGAAAACAATAGGGAAATCAAAATAAAAAGGATTATTTCAATAGAATGGGTATCAAAACCCGCTTCCAACACAACCACCTCTATAACCACTACAGTATCAAGTTTTTCAGTAATAACCACATTATAAAAAACCATCTAATCGAGAAGAGATGATGCCCAAATTCCTCACCAATACTGATACCAGATTCCAAAATCAAGAAGAATCTTTTCAAAGCCTTGAGAACCAAATTGGACAGTTATAAAATCGTGTTTCTAGAAGGAAACCCAATACACAACCAGGAAACACTGAAAACCCAGTGAGGGGAGGATAATGAAATAACCTTGAGTAGTGAGAAGGAGCTACCTCATCAAGTGACCACAAAACAAGGAGGAGGTGAGGATAAAAATCAATGTAAACCCTCACTATCACTGGAAACATAAGATAAATTTGAGTAATTTTCCCCAAAATAGATATCTAAATGAAAGGGACCATACATGATACATAAAATGTTGTAGTCAAGCCTTATGAACCAACTATTCCCTTTTCAGAACATATGAAAGAGAGGAAATTGTAGAAACATTTTATAATATTCACGGAAGTTTATAGGAATATCCACATCAATATAACCATTGAAAAATAATTGAATTGAGTAACCAAATACAAAAAATTAATGAAATATATCCTTTCTAACCAAATCATAATGGATGATTTAGGTACCATTCTACTAAATAATGAGTGCCCCATAGTGAAAAAACGTTCAATTCCTCCAATGCATCAAAATCGTAGGAACTTATCTATTATTTGAATAATTGGATCGTTTGAGTTTGGGAATTCCCTTTCTGACTTGGGGGATAGTGTGAATTTGATTAATTTTGGTGTTTTCAAGATGCTGGGACTGAATAAATTGAATCCTACTCACATAGTGCTAAAACTAGATTATTTCTTGATCAAATAACCAAAGGGAATCTTGAACATGTGTTGGTGAATGTGTTGGATCTAAATCTACAGATTATACACAAGAGGGGGTGAATTGTGGCTTTTGAAATTTCTCCGATAACACTTTTCTTGAATGAGTTCTGTCCTTTACTTAGAAGAAGTAAAAGACAAAAACACAAAGATGTATAGTGGTTCGGGGAACAGAAAGCCCCTAGTCCACTCCACCAACGCTCTACTCCACAAGCTTGGTGATTTTCACTATTTGGTCCTCTTTTCCACAGACTGATTCACAAATGAGTATAGGAAGTTGACACCTTTACAATCCAAGGAAAAACAAATCCTTCTGGTTCAAACACGAACCTACACAGCTTAGAACGAGAAGCTGGTTACTCAAGAATAAAAAAAATTCAAAAAGATATTTCCAGTTGATCTTCACAATTGCAACAGAATGCAATTGACAGCAGAGGGATCAAAGACTCTAGAAATATTGGTCTTCAAGGAGAAGCAGTTCTGAGTTGATCCAGTTGTAGTAGATATAGATATATAGTTCACAACCTCAGCAGTAGTAGATCCAGAGTAGATATTCGATGTAGAATAGGTGAATCTTCTATCGAGTTCCTTCTTCTTGAACAAACAGAGCTTTGACACTCCTTTTGAATCAGCAGATCAACGTAAAATAGTTGCAATCACTGTTTTCTACCTTTTTCAATAATATATCGATCATCTCATCCTATTTTTGTGTTTCAGAGAGATCATATAATAAATCATATCTCCTGCACATTTAGATCTATAAAAGTCACCTTCTGATTCGCGATATTCAAAAAAATTTGAATTTTCAGAGAAGTCGTAACTTCCCTTAAGACTCGGCATAAAAATATCCTTTTAAATCGAACATAAATTCATTAATAAAACGGCTTGGAATTAGTCAAAGTCGTAATTCAAAAACGACTTTAAATCCGGCTTGAAATCCGCCCAGAAATCAGCTTACTAATCGTTGTACATAAAAACCGTCTGCCGAAAAATTCGACACCAAACGTAAGGTTGATGACGTGGCCTCCAAACGTAGAGTTAACAACACAGTCTTCAAATGTAGGGTTGACAACATAAGGTTGATAACAAACGTAGGGTTGATCATCCATACTTTTTTCTTCATCATTCAAACGTACGGTAAAAGATCCATACTTTTACTTGATCCATACTTTTCCAAGAACGTATGGTTATTTACAAACGTAAGGATGATGAACCATACTTTTTGAGAAATAAACACAACCTTTAGAATTTACATACGGTTCTCCTTTCATACTTTTCTGAAAACCAAAACGCAGGGTTCCTTCCTAACGTAAGGTTCTTCTTCCATACTTTGCTGAAAACGTATGGTTGTTTAACCATACTTTTCTCTTCAAAAAGTATACACGCTTTTCATCCTTACGCTACGTTTATCCACGTAGGGTATGAATAGTGATTCCAGAACACGCTAAAATAGATTCCGCGCTATATTCATCTATGTAAGATGTGAACAGTGTTTCCAAAACATGCTAAAACAGATTCTGTGCTAAGTAATAAATTCTCGTTATTTCAAGAGTAAAATAAATTAATAATCTCCTGCAAAATACTAAGTAAAATCATTTAGAAAATAACTAAGGGTATTTGTGAGCATCAAAATTATCATAAAGAGATAGAGTATTATTTTCAATAATATCCCCCTTTAAATAACATTAATATGCATTGTTGAAAACAATACTTTTCTCAACAGAATGTTGGGATATTAATTCTCCTGATTGAATTTATTTTCTATGTCATGGAGGAAGATGCAGAAGTGGAACTGATTATAGGGATACCCTTTCTAGATAAGGGTAATATTTTGATTGTTGTCCATCAAGGTGAATTAATATTCTGAGTGGGGGATGAGAGAGTGTCCTATAATGTTCTTAAGGATTTCAAGTAGGATAAATATGTGGAAAGTGAGGACTATTTCACCATAACTATAGTTGAAGACCATATGGAATATACAATAATTGACATGGGATGTTTCTAATCAATCAATGAGATGGATTTAGTGGAAATATACCCTGAATAGGAACACAAAATGCTACAGTATATTTTGGGATAGGGTGGTCATTATTGGCAGTGAGCAGCAATACTATATAGTTTTTAAAGATAAGAAGTTGAACCCATTGTTCCATCGGTTCTTAAAGATCCACAACTGGAAACAAAACCACTTCAATAATATCTAATGTATGTTTATTTGGGTGATAAGGGAACACTTCCTATTATCCTCAATGTGTCCCTCTCACAAGGGAAAGTGGAAACACTTTTAAAGGTTCTAAGAATAAGAAAGAAATAATGTGGTTCGATAATGTTTGATCTTAAGGGAATAAATCCAACTATTTGTACCCACATGGTACTTCTGGAATAGGGAGCTAAACCATACTGACAACCCCAAGGAAGGTTAAATACTCTAATGAAGGATGTGGTAGAAAGGGAAGTGATCAAGTTGTGAGATATAGGAATTATATACCGATTTTTTTATTGTTTTTGGTTTAACCCCTTGCAACTAGTACCCACTATGATTTCAATGGAAAATAATGAGATGATCCAGACTCAAATAGTTATAGACTGCAGAGTATGCGTTGATTTTAGAAAGCTCAATAATTCCACAAGGAAGGACCAATTCCAACTCCCTTTCATAGATCAAATGTTGGAGCATTTGGAGGGGAACAAATTTTATTTCTTCTTAGATGGTTATTATGGATATAACCAAATATCAATTTCCCCTGAAGATCAAGATAATATCACCTCTACATTCCCATATAGAGAACTATCTTACCATTATATTTCATTTGGTATGTGTAACACTCCATCCACCTTCTAGAGGTGTATGATAACAATATTCAATGACATGGAAGAGTTAATTATGGATGTTTTCCTAGATGATATCTCCATATATGGTAATTCATTTGATACATTATTAAAACACTTGGAAATGGTACTAGAATAGTGAGAGTTGAAAAATATGGATTTAAACTAGAAAAATTTCATTTTATGGTGAAAAATGGTATTTTCATGGGATACTGAATCTCTTATAAAGATATTTATGTGGATAACAAAAAGTTAGATGTGATAGAAAATATGTCCATCCCACTACTGTCTGTGTAATATATATATTTCTTGGTCATAAAGGATTTTATCGATGGTTTATGAGTGAATTTCCAAAGATATATCATCCATTAAATAATATTCTTTATAAGGATGATATCTTTGAGTTTAATTAGTCCTATGTTGGGGGTTTTCATATTTTAAAATAAAGGTTGGTGTAAGATCTAATAATGATTGTTCTATAATGTAATGAGAAGTTTGAGATCATGTGTGATTCTAGCAACTATGTTTTGCTGTTGTTCTTGGGAAATGGATTGATCAAATTTTCTAAATAATATATTATTCCATCAAGGCCTTGAATGAATATCAATTCAATTACACCACCATGGAAAATGATTAGTTATTAGTGGTTTGTTCATTTGATAGATTTGGATCATATTTTGTTCTATAAAGATTCTATGTGTATACCAATCATGAAACACTCAAATACCTGTTAAAAAATAAATATGAAATTCCATAGTAAATTCTTTAGGTGCATCTACTCCAAGAGTCTGATATGGAGATTCGTGATAAGAAGGGATGTGAAAATTTGGTTTCTAATCATCACTTCCACTTGAAGTTTCACCACTTTGAGAAATTACAAGGAAATTAAATAAAATTAGACTTTCCTAATGAGTATAAATTTTCACTAGCTACTATGAACCATCAATGGTTCGCTGATTTCAACAATTATTTGGCCATGAGAGTGCTATATCAAGATCTCTCTTACCATAAAAAGAAGCATTTTCAATCATAGGTAAAGTAGTACTTTTGGGAAGATACACTTTTCTTCCAATCATATGGATACAACATAATATTTCATTCCTTGGCCAATGTTGAAATAAATTGGGTTCTAGAGTTTTTTCACTCATCTCCCACAATAGGGAATCATGGGCCCACACAATTGCTAAATTTTTGAAATATGGATTTTTCTTAAAAAATTAATAAGGATCACCAAAATGTTATGGAATGGTGTGATTGGTGCCAACATATTGGTACTATTAGAAATATAGCTGAGATTCCTCAACACCCCATCCTTAATGTTGATGTTTTTGATGTATGGGGTATTTACATTATGAGGTCATTTCCATGATCATATTGAAACACATACATCTTGGTATGTGTGGATTATGTTTCTAAATTCATGGAGTCCACTTCCACAACCCATAACATGGAATATGTCATCACATCCTTTCTAAATAAGCACATATTTAGAAGATTTGGTGTTCCTTGGGTCCTAATCTGTGATAGGGGGAAACATTTTGATAATTCCATGTTGAGTAATGTTCTAAAAACAATTAAAGTTAAGTAAATCACTAGGACTCCATACCATCCCCAATCTATCAACAAAGTGGTAGCATCCAACTGCACATTTAAAAAAATCTTTGATCATATTGTGCGAGCATCGAGTAAGGATCGGTCAAAAAACCTATATAATGCTCAATGGGATTATCAAATCACATTAAAAACTCTATTGGCTATGTCCCAATTCTTGTTGGTCTATATAAATCCTTGTCACTTCCCTATAGAGATCGGGAATAAGGTATACTGGGTTTTCAATCCTTGAACTCTGATTTGAAGGCCACTGAAGAGAAATCAAAATTACAGTTTTCCAAGCTTGATGAGAAATAACTGGTGTAATGACCCAAACATTCATTAATATAAATCCCTCTTGATCTAATTAAATGTCTCATTATGTAAAATGTTTTTTGGACATATTTGGTTTTATGATTTGGATTTTTAAAATACTGTTAAGAAATTTGATTTTTGCTAATATAGTCGTTAAACAGTGATCACATGATTAGTATAAATATAGGGCTTTAACAAATCTGATTTACTCAAAAAAAGGAAGCGATGGCCTCATCCAGTAGATTTGCCCCATAAAAAGCCCATTTTTCAGAACTTATTAAGGAGGTGGCATCATTGGGCTTCACTCTTGACCAAGCCTAAGTCGAGCATGAACACATTAAGCATGAGCGGAACTAACTATGGGAGAAATGGAAGTTAATAGAGATTACCACCTGAGCGATGTTATCCGGGCCACCCCAAGAGTTTGTCACCATTGCACAACTTACCCTTTGGTCTTTTGTGGGTGTTATAAGGGAATATGTAACAAGACCCTAGCACTATGACTATGTACATTATTTTTGTGTAAAGAATGTGCATTCATTTTATTATTGTTACTTTGTAAATAGTTTTTAAATCACAAATAGTATTTTTAGTTAATATGAAAAATAAGAAATCTATTTTGATGAATTAATGGATTTTGGAATTAAATAATATTTTAATAAAATATTATTATAATAAAATTAATTTGTATTAAATATAAATGATAATATAATTTTAAAAATGCAATTGTAAATTTTATTATGGCTTGTAATCCGATTTTGTCAAAACCCATGAATTTTCGATAAATGTCAGTTTTATTTTAAAAGTAAAAATTAAAATATTTAAAAAATTATTTAAATAAAATTAATATTATTTTTGTAATCGGGATGTCTAAATTATCCAATGGTTAATTTTTTATAATTTTCTGAGACAGTCGATTTTTTTGGGTAAAAATTAAATATCATTTAAATATATAATGTGTTTTATGACATCCTAAGGACCCAATAGTGTTGTAATAAAATACTATAAATGATATTTTCAGCTAATATATATATCAACATTAAAATAATGTGATTTTAGGTTTTTTTGATTTATTTTAGAAAGATTTAGTGGACCTTCCAAGACTTATAAACCATTTTGTATTTTTAAATTGTTTTCATTTAGAGTGTGACTCACCTCCACATAAGAACCCTCAATATTTTAAGAATTTATTCCATTGGACCTATCAAATATTGTTTTCCACTACCCTTTGGCAAAAACCATGGGCAAAAATCATGGTCTGGTTTGTGGTTTTGATTAGTTTAATGTGAGGTGTCCCAAATTTAAATAATAAAGAATTCACTCTCCTTTCATATATAAACCCACCCAAGCTCCCACTTCCTCTTCAATAAAAGACTTTTGAGTTCGTCCAAACTATTCCATCCTCTATGTAGAATCCTTTAAAGGTTCCCAATGCTCCCAATAAGCCTCTCTCAAGCCTGTCCCAAGCCTTTGGGATCACACTTCCAAGTAAGGGATTTCCTCTTTTCTCATTTTTGTTTCAATTTCATTATGTTGTTATGCCCTTTTGTTTTAAATTATAAATGTTGGTGTATGATTTCAAACCTCCTCCATACTGCCCTCTCTATTTTTTAATGATGATAAACCCTTTTCTCTCTCATTAAATTCCCCTCATGTACACCCATTACCATGCTGAAATTTCGTAAGGAATCTCTCTCTCCTCATTTACATTCAAGCAATTATTTTGTATTGTGAATATAAATTCCATTAATTATGTTTGGAAATGTATATATATGACCCACTTACTATAAATTTCATGTAAATATAGTGAGACACCTATTTCTCTCTCATCAACCATTTTTATGAATTCCTATGCCGGGCCGTTACGTTGCTGAAATTGCACCACAAGTTTCCTAGCCAATGTCATTGTGTAGTGATTACCATTCCCACTTCCCTATCAAGGTTATTCACCTTTATGCACATTTAATAATTGATTATAGTGTTTCATATATGAATTCCACAATTCCTTTATCATGGAATAAATGATGAGATTTAATGAATCCATGTTATATGATCCATGTGGCACATTTATGCATGAAATGAAATGTTTAAGATGGGTGTGCCCTGATAGCGCTCCATTTCATTGGGTAAAGAATAGTATCATGATATGTCAAGTGCAATGAGGGTTTACTCATGCTAATTTAAGTGCAATGAGGGTTTACTCATTCTCCATGTGAAATGATCCTTAGATCATGCTAAAATCATGTTAAATGTTGTTGTCATATTTACATATTAAGATTATCATGCTTTATCACGCATGTATGTTAATGTTTCTCTTGTGATCCATTGATATGCATATTTTCTAACATGTACTATATTCCTCATGTTATTAAATGTTAATTACCTTACTGGGATTTATATCTCATCCTTTTTTTAATTCATGTCCTCAGGTTATCCTATGTAATGCTAAGTACGAGGGAATGTAGTGGTCATGTAAAAGAAGTTTTCCATAAAGATATTTTATTTATTATTTGAAGTTGTTATGTAATGATATTAATCCCCAAAGACACTAGACTTCTCAATCTTCTTTGTTGTATCATCTGATTTTTATGTAATAAATCATGGTTATGTGTGTAATAAAGTGCAGGGTTTTCATAGTTGGTATCAGAGGATAGGTTTAGTTAATTTTGTGATTAGGATTAGAAAACCCCAGTGAAGACTTAGAGATAAGGATAAGTATAATAAAAACATCCCTAAGTATTGGTTAGTATTGATTAAGTGGTTTATCAAGAAAATACATCTTTGTCTGGATATGAGCAGGTAGAGGCCACTCTGGAAAAGATGTATACTAGGGGTAAAACTCGAAAACACCGCTTTGAGCTAGACTCAAACGGGAACTGGTGCACGAAAATGGGCCTTGATGCACTCTTGGTTTAGACACTCCTGGGGGATATGCTTTGGTAAATTCACAAGCTTAGTATGAACCATTATTAAGGGAAAAAATTCCCCTAAGAATATATGTTGGAATGTTGATCATGGATAACATAGATTGAAGACTATAGATTCATAAGTTATGGAAATAAAAGTAATGTATATGTTATATATTTTGTATTTGTATTACCCTTTTTTCTGTTACCCCTAACTTTCCTTTTATTCCAGCCAATGGCCGGTAATTGGAGGACTCAGGCTAACAACCGATGTGTAGATCAATGTCATGATTATTCTAATGAGATTCCCAATCCGATGGGAGCGTGAATCATGAACATTGTCACACTTCTCTCTCAATTAACTCAAGAATTGAATACAAACATGGGTCAAGAGGAACATTCAACCCCCTCCCCCCCTAAGATAGAACATGTCGCTATTGGGATCTTCATGAGACAAAGTCCTCATGCTTTTAATGGATCATATGATCCATCAATCACTGAACAATGGATCAAATACATTGAAAATATCTTCTTCATCCTTCAATGTTATGAACAAGAGAATGTTCTCCTGGATGCTTATCATATAGAGGGTGAAGTTGATCAATGGTGGACGTTGATCAAAAATATGAATCTTGAGGAGGAGATCGAAGCGATGGAATGGAAGGATTTCTGAAAGATGTTTTTTGATAAATATTTTCCACGCACCCTCTGACTTAAGATGGAAAAAAGACTTCCTTTCACTCAAGAAAAAAGATGAAGAATATGTTGGAGCATATGAGGAAAACATTACAAGGGTTGCATGATATGCATCTAGCTTTGTCATTACCCCCGAATGCAAGGTTGACTGCTTCTTTGGTGGGATGAAACCAAGCCCATGGAAAGTGCTGGCAATCCCTGACTTCGAAAACAATGAGTAAATTGTCCGATGTTCCCTCAATGTAAAAATGGAGATTAGAGAATCTCAGGGGTATCATGAGGATAAGAAGCTTAAGGTGGAATTCTATGTTGGCAGTCCGATGGATAAATCCAACGATGCTAAGAAGATCCATCACCCCACTTACCAAAGGTGTGGAAAGAAGCACCTCGGAAATTGCCTGAAGGGGATGAGGAAATGCTTTAGGTGTGGAAGAGAAGGGCACCTAGCTATTTATTATCAGCAAGAAAAACCAGTAGCTGCAATAGAGGAGAGGAACGCCTCACTCGACCCTCAATGCATTGTTCATTGCTTCAACTACAATGAACCGGGGAACTTTGAAAATCAGTTCTGTAAGCCAAGGGATTTAGGAGGCAACTCACAAACTCTAAGGCTGCAATGAAAATCTTTTTCCATCACTACCACTGAAGTAAACCCTGAAAACGAAGTGGTGACAGGTATGCTAGTTATTCATTCAAGAATAGGGAACATACTTTTTGATTCTGGTTTTACACATTTTTTATATCTAGAAAGTTTAGTAGAACAATCCCAATAGCCCCACAAATCATGGAAGTAAAGACGTTGGTGAGTACAACAAATGGGGAAACCATTGCATCCAATCAATATAAATCCTCCTCTATCATAATTTGTGGATTGAACTTCCTGTAGAACCTCTTCATACTCCCTCTACTGGAATTTGATGCAATTCTCGACATGGATTGAATTTCCTTATATAGAGCCAACAAAAATTTCCATGAGAGGGAAATCACTCTCTATATAGTGAATCGAATTCCAATTCTATACAAGTGAAAGGAGGAATATGAATCTTCTTTAGTTCCATAATCTAAAGTATAGATATTACTACCTTATGAGCATGTGTATTTAGCTCAGATGATTGAGTCCAAGGAAGCAAACATCCTTGAAGACATGCCTATTGTGAGGGAATTCACTAAAGTGTTTCCTAAGGAATTTCATTGTCTTCCTCCTAGAAAATATGTTGAATTCTAAATTGATCTTATACCTGGAGAGTTTCCAATATCCAAGACTCTATATAGAATGGTTTTTGTGGAGCTTGAAAAGCTGAATAAACTACTATAGGAGAATCTAGATAAAGGGTTTTTACGCCTAAGTGCTTCACCATGGGGTGCACCAGTACTCTTTGTCAAGAATAAGGATGGATCAATGCGCCTTTTCATCTATTATAATGAGATTAAAAAAATAAAGATAAAGAACAAGTATCCTCTCCCACGAATTGATGACTTGTTCGAACAGCTTCGCGGAGCCCAATACTTCCCCAAGGTGGATTTGCAGTCGGGATATTATCAAGTAAGGGAGAAGAAGGAAGACATCCCCAAGACAGCTTTTCATACAAGATACAGGTACTATGAATTCATAGTAATGCCTTTTGAACTCACTAATTCTCTATAAATCTTTATGGACTTGATGAATAGAGTATTTAGAGATTACCTCAAAAATTTGAGGTAGTCTTTATAGATGATATTCTAATATTCTCCAAAACTAAGGAGGATCATGGAGAGAATCTAAGAACTGTACAAGAGACCTTGTGGAAGGAGAAGCTATATGAAAATTACAACAAGTGTGAAATCTGGTTTAAGGAGGTCTCATTCGTGGGCCATATCATCATAAGTAATGCGATATTTGTGGATCCCTCCAAGATAGCTGCAATAGAGGGATGGATGAGGCCAAAATTAGTAACAAATAAATATCCATAGATTTTTGGGTTAGCTAGATATTATCGACGATTTGTGAGAAATTTCTCACGATTGTCCAACCCTCTTACCAAGATAACTAGGAAGGGAGTAAAGTTTATGTAGAGTGATGAATGTGAAGAAAGATTCATAGAGTTGAAAAAGAGGCTTATCAATGTGCTTGTGCTCAGTTTACCCACAAGTGGAGTAATTTTTGTGGTATTTAGTGTTGCTTCGAAGAAGGGTATGAGATGTGTGTTGATTCAAAATGACAAAGTCAAGGCCTATGCTTCAAGGAAATTGAATTTTCATGAGCAGAATAATCCAACACATGATCTGGAGTTGGCTACACTGATATTTGCTTTAAAAATTTGGAGGCATTACTTATTTGGGGAGAAGTGTGAAATATATACGGACCACAAAAGCCTTTAGTATATATTCACATAGAAATATTTGAACATGCGCCAAAGAAGATGGTTAGAGCTAATCAAATACTATGATTTCTCAATCCATTACTACCCTGGGAAAGCAAACAAGGTGGATGGTTCTCTATGTAGAAAGGACCCAACAATTATATCATTGATGAGTATTGAGAAGTATCCAATCTGCTAAGATTTGATGAAGATAGACATGGGAATCAGAAAGAAGGGAACATCATCAATCCTTTCACAAATTATTTCTCAACAGTATATTTTGGAGAAAATAAAGTATTCTCAACAAATGGATGTAGAAATTATAAAGTGTGGAAGCTATCAGAAATGGGAAATCCTCAGAGTTTGGGGTTGACAAGGATGGAATTGTGAGATTTGGGACATGATTATGTGTACCATCTAATCCAGAGATAAAGAAGGAGTTTTTGGATGACTCAAATAGCTCAACCTTCTCTATTCACCTGGGGAGCACAAAGATGTATTGAGATCTCTGAGAAGAATTTTGGTGGGAAAATATGAAAAGGGAGATTGTAGACTCTATATCAAAGTGCCTAGTGTGTCAGCAAGTGACGACATAGAGGCCGAAGTCTAATGGGATGATGCGACCATTACCCATACCGTCATGGAAATGGGAGAACATCACCACGGTGTTTTTCACCGGACATTCGTAGACAACCAGAGGCAACAATACAAGTTGTTGTGGATCATCCTACCAAGTCTGCACAATTTATTTCTATTTGGGAGGATTTCTCACTGGATCAAATGCACATATATATATTAGGGAAGTGGTAAGGTTTCATGGAGTACCACTATCTATTTTATCCGATAGAGATCCAAGATTCATATCTATGTTTTGGAAGAGTGTTCAACATACTCTAGATACTGAACTAAACTTCAGTATAGCTTATCATCCTCAAACTGATGTCCAATACGATCGAACAATCCAAACACTTGAGGACATGTTGAGAGATTTCTCAATGGACTTCAGAGGAGGACGGGACCAACATATTCCACTGGTTTAATTCTCTTATAATAACAGTTTTCACTCAAGCATCCAAATGGCCCCATATGAAGCCCTTTATGGGGAAAGGTGTAGAACACCAGCGTGTTGGGATGAAGTTGGTGAGAGTAAGCTACTAGGACTATAAATGGTTGAAGAGATTATGGAGAAGGTGAAAACCATTCAGCTGCATATAAAAGAAACCCAGAGTCGACAAAAGTGTTACACAGATAACCATCGACAAGACCTTGAGTTTAAAGTCAGAGATATGGTGTTTCTACACATATCTCCGTGGAATAAGGTCATGATGTTCGTAAAGAAAGGGAATTTAAGTCCTAGGTACATCATCCCCTTCGGGATTCTTAATTTTTCGGGGTTGTATCCTATCGACTTGCACTTCCACCTACCATGGCCAAAGTACATGATGTATTTTAGGTATCCCTCTTAAGGAAGTACATATAAGACCCTTCAAAAGTAATCTATTCAGAGGTATTACAACTAGAGGATGATATATCTTACGAGGAGAAACCAGTGAAGATCTTAGATCATAGAGAAAAAGCTCTATAAAAAAAGACAATGCCTCTCGTCAAGGTGTTGTGGCATAACAACAAGTTTGAAGAAGCGATGTGGGAATCATAGGAAGTAATGAATTAGAGCTACCCACATCTGTTTTAGTGTGGGAAAAGGAAATTTTGAGAGTGAAATTTCTTAATGGAGGAAGATTTTAACGACCCAAAATTTCATTAATAGAAATACCTATTGATCTAATTAAATGTCTCATTATGTAATTTTTTTGTGAACTTCTTTGGTTTTATGATTTGGATTTTTAAAATACCATTAATAAATGTGACCATTGATAATATAGCCATTGAAAAGTGATCACATGAGTAGTATAAATATAGGGCTTTAAGAAATCTAATTTACTCAGACAAAGGAAGCGATGACCTCATCCAGTAGACTTTCCCCTTACAAAGACCATTTTTTGGAGCATAGAAAGGAGTTGGAGTCATTATGCTTCGCTCTTGACCAATCCCAATAAAATCTTAAACACGTTAAGCATGATTAGAACTGACTACAGGAGAAATGGAAGTTAATAGAGATTACCACCTGAGCAATGTTATCTGAGCCACTAAAAGAGTATGTCACCATCGCACACCTTACCCTTCTGTATTATGCAGGTGTTATAAGGGAAAATCTAACAATAACCTAGCACTATGACTATGTACAATCTTTTTGTGTATAGAATGTGCATTTATTTTATAATTGTTACTTTGTAAATATTTTTTAAAGAACAAATAGACTTTTTAATTAATATTCAACTAACAAATCTATTTTGATGAATTAATGGATTTTTTTATTAAATAATATATTAACAAAATATTATTATAATTAAATTAATTTTTATTAAATATAAATGATCATATAATTTTATGAATGCAATTGCTAATTTTATTATGGTTTGAAAACCGTTTTTGTCAAAACCCATGAATTTTCAATAAATGTCAGTTTTTATATTAAAAGTAAAGATTCAAATATTTAGAAAATTATTTAAATGAAATTAATATTATTTTTTGAATCAGGAAGTCGAAATTATCCAATGGTTAATTTTTCATAATTTTCTGAGACAGTCGAATTTTTGGGTAAAAATTAAATATCGTTTAAATATATAATGTGTTTTATGACATCATAATGACCCAATAGAGATGTAATAAAATACTATAAAGGATATGTTCTGAAAATATATGTTTTAAAATTAAAATAATGTGATTTTAGGTTTGTTTGATTTATTTTACAAAGCTTTAGTGAACCCTCCAAGACTTATAAAACATTTTGTATTTTTAAATTGTTTTCCTTGAGAGTGTGAATCACCTCCACATAAGCAACCTCAATATTTTAATAAGTTCAGTCATTGGAATTATAAAATATTGTTTTAAAATCTCCTTTGGGAAAAACCATTGGAAAAATCCATGGGCTGGTTTGTGATTTTGATTAGTTTAATGTGAGGTGTCCTAAACCTAAATAATAAAGAATTCCCTCTCCATTACTAAATAAAATCACCCAAGCTCCCACTTCCTATTCACTCAAAGACTTTTAAGTTCATCCAACCTCTGAACTCCTCTCTCTATAATCCTCCCAAGGTTCCCCAAGCTCCCAAGAAGCATCTCTCAAGCCTCTCCCAAGCCTTTGGGATCACACTTCCAAGTAAGGGATTTCCTATTTTCTCATTTTTGTCTCAATTTCATTATATTGTTATTCCCTTTTGTTTTCAATTATAAATGTTGGGGTATGATTTACCACCTCATCCATACTTCCCTCTATATGTTTTAATGATTATATAACCATTTCTCTCTGACTAAATGTCCCTCATGGACACCCGTTACCATGCTGAAATTCCGTAAGGAATCTCTCTCTCCTCATTTACATTCAAGCAATTATTATGTATTGTGAATATAAATTACATTAAATATGTTGGAAAATGTATCTATATGACCCCCTTACTGTCCATTTTATGTATATATGGTGAGACACCCAATTCTCTATCATCAACCATTTTTATGAATTCTCATGCCACGTCATTACATTGCTGAAATTGCACCATAATTTTCCAAGCCAATGTCATTGTGTAGTGAATACCATTACCACTTCCCTATCAAGGCTATTAACCTTTATGAACATTTACTTATTTATTATAGTGTTTTATATATAAATTCCACATTTCCTTTATCGTGTAATAAATGATGAGGTTTAATGAATCCATGTTATATGATCCATGTGACAGATTTATGCATGAAATGAAATGTTTAAGAAGGGTGCACGCGGATAGCGCTCCAATGCGTTGGGTAAATACTAGTATCATGACACATCAAGTGAAATGAGGTTTTACTCATTATAATTTAAGTGAAATTAGGGTTTAATCATGCTCTATGTGAAATGATCCTTTTCTCATGCTAAAATCGTGTTAAATTTTGTTGCCACATTTCCATATTAATATTATCATGATTTATCTTGCCTTTATGTTAATGTTTCTCTTTTGATCCATTGATATACCTACTTTCTAACATATAATATATTCCTCATGTTATCACATGTTTATTACCTTACTAGGATTTATAGATCACCCTTTTTTCATTCATGTCCTCCGGTTATCCTATGAAATGCTAAGTATGAGGGAATGTAGTGGTAATTTAAAGGATGTTTTCAATAAAGATGTTGTATTTCATGTTCTAAGTTGTTATGTAAAGATCCTAAGCCCAAATGACACTAGACTTATGGATATTATATGTTTTTTAAGTGAATTTTATGTAATGAATCATTTTTAAGTGTGTAATAAAGACCAGGGTTTTCATAACTGGAATCATACTAAAATGATAGGGTTTACCCTAATAAGATAAAGGATGTTCATGGTCACCTAATTTATAGAAAATACTTCCACATAGGTGATCATGTATTGTTATTTAACTCATACATGATGTTTTTCCTAGGTAATCTGAAGTAACAATGGTAAGGAACTTTCAAATTAATTAATGTTTTCCACCATGGTGCGGTGGATGTTGTTTGTGAAAACAGAAAACAATCAAGGTGAACTAAAAATATCTTAAACCATAATTTCAAATGGAGGACATGGTGGGAGTAGTATCCACCATTAAATTATGGTATGGAAGATTTCTATGTATGTTTTTTAAGAAAATAAATGTAGAACTTATTGGGAGGAAACCTGAAATTTCAAATTATTTATGAAACTAATATTTTTTGTGTGGGCTTAGGGGATCATGTTAGTGTGTTTTTCAATTTTTGTATGTTTTAGTTATAAAAATAAAGAAAATTATGAAATATATTGTTGAATATATATTATTCTCAAAATAAAAATCCTATGGAAATATGAGATCATATTTTAAAATAATTGATTAATAAATGTTTTAGTTTTTAAGGGTTGCATTTCACTCAAATAGAGGAAATACAAAACAATTTCAAAGATAGAGGCATATGCATGGTTTGCGCATGGTCAGTAACCTGTCCACTTAAATTATATATAATGTTAACCAAATTGAAGTAGCTTACCTCATGGTTATATCATTGTTTTTTAATCCATGTGATAAAACTATGTGGCATTTTAAAATAACTAAAATTTTAAAACCTGAAAAACATTCCCCAAATTTTAACACCGAAAATTATGCTCCCCCACCTCCTAGCTATGTTTCGCCTCCTCCTCTCCCTCTCCTTCAACCTCCCAGCCCTAGCTCCTTCCCTTCTACTAGATATAACTATAAGGAATTTTTTCCCTTTCCTCTTATTTCTATTACCCTCCTCCATCTTCTTCCTCTTCTCCTACTTTCATTCTCTTTCCCTTCTCTTCTTTCCCGATGGTTAGATAGTCACACTTTTTCCTCTCTGCCCCATTGAATTTTTTATTTTATTTTCAATCATGAGTTTTCTTAATCTTGTTCACAACCATTCTTTATAAAACATCACACCACACACTTACATAGATGAATTTTTCAAAAAAAACTCAAATTTTTATCATTCATTTGCTCAAAGTTTTTAGTTTCCATAGGTTTCTAGGAATTTTATAGTGGAAATTCAATTCTCTATATATCAATTTTATCAAATTCTCAATTTCATTGTGTTTTATTCTAATTCTTGAAAGAAATCCAACCAATATTTTTTTCCAATTCAATGTGTTCTCATGCTTCTAGATCCACCAACCCCCTCTAACCCCACATTATATTAAGCATGAAAGTTAAGATTAATCATTACCGAGTGATAGTCACTCAGGGGTTCAACACTCACCACTAATTTTCACCAAAACATCATGAGGACTTGGAAATTTATGATGAACTACAGAGGTTGATTTCTTAGGGGAACCTTACTGAGGCACCTTCTGTTCACCAACACATTTATAAGAAACTCATTATTAAGTTCACTTGCACCTTTTGGTGCCGATAATGATATAAACATGATGAGATGGGGGAATTGGTTGAGGATACAGACAACATCACATCCTTCCTTAGGAACCATTTCTATATTTTTCAATTGGGATAATTTTACACATTTTACAGGAATTATGATCAAGATTATGTTCAAAGTATATAGTATTCGGAGGAAGCTAGGGATTGGGACCCTATCACCACCACGTAATTTTGGGACACCGTTGCCCAACCTGAACTACCCTATGTTCCAAAAAACTCCAAGGCCCCCCAACTCCTGAACCACAACCACAAGCTTCTCCACCAAATAATCACCACCTATTTAACTGATTGGTCAAACAATGAGGGTAACATCAGCTTACGAGACTTATTAATTTTTTAATCCATTATTACCCGAGCACCGATTAAGATTGCCTTCATCTTCACCCAATACCTCCAACATATATTCAAAAAACTGAAGGGGAAATTTTTGTAGGATCATATATCACTATCCTTGAAGAGTGACATGAGATTGAATTTGATGTTGTTTCCTAAATTGAGCTACCCTGACCCTCCCATTTTAAATCACTATGGTACATCACATACACGTGATAGAATATGATGGAAATCATTATCCATTTTATGGTCAACATGAGTAAGCCTAGGTGAGGCTCATACCACCTCCACCCCACCTTATACATCTCTCCACTCTTTTTCCCAAAGATGAAGACTAATAACCCCCTCAAACCACCCCTACTCATCATCCATACTACACAGCCTATTACACATACACAAACATGGAGGGAAACCCATACGAAAAACTGGGTCAATACTGGAAGAGGGAAACAGATGTATATTCCAAATTTGATTGGTAGGTTGAGATCACTCCACCCCATATGGAGCGATTCACCTTGAAGTATTTCCCTACCCCTATCTTTACCATCCATTATCTAGACAGTGCATTTACTACTTCATGAAAGGTGATTACTCCTCTCACTCGGGTCTAGTGAATCCACTAGAAACACCTCCTTCTGAAGGAATAAAATTTTTTCCATCCTCAGCCGATCCCTCAATGGCTGAGGTAGCCCATGCTAGTTCCATGATCCATTTTCCATTGATCACTCTATGGGATGGAACTAATACTCTTTTATTTTCTTCTACATTTCCCAATATCTCTTCTTTGTGACTATTTTAAACATCCATACTCTTGTGTATTTTTTTCTTTGTATGGTGTGATTGTGTTCCTCTTTCTCATTCCACTTTCTTCCATTTTATTTTTATTCACTTCACTTATTCTGGTTTCCTTATCAAGATAGCATGTGGGTTTTTAGTATTGGAATGAAGACATTCTTCTTCTTGGAGAGATAATTCACACTACTAATACCCATTTTCCATCATCAATCTAGGGGAGTTTTTCTATTCTGATTCAAATTTCATTACTTCTATAGTTTCTCCCTCCCCTTGCATGAAATTATTTTCCCACCCTTCTTTACCATACTTCCATCATAGGGGACCGTTCTTGGTTTTAACTGTGTGGGAGGAAACTTATTGTTCGCAGACCATTTTATTATTTCCTTGAAATTACCTAGGATGACATGTTTTTCTTATGGGGTGTCCAAATGGAGGTTATAGATGTCACACATTTATCTCAACAAGGTGAAAAATTATTTTTGGAGACATATTTCTGAAATTCCTCATATATCCATATTGGTAGACTTATATTTTATGTTAATAAGAATTAGAACACTAGAAGATAAAACATTACATATTAATTCATAATACATTTTAAAAAAAATGAACATCGTGATGGATTAATTTAAATTATGAAATCCCTTAAAATGGAAATAGAATTATTCATTAAGGGAAGAGAATTATGTAAATTATTGATTTCACACTAGTGGTTATTACATGGTCTTAATTTCATGAGTTATTTTCATTCTCACTTAATTAATCATGATAAAATAATGAAAAATTAGGCCCCAAATTTTAATGCTAGTATCTCACCCTCAATGAAAATAATCAAGATATGAAAAATCATGACAAAACATATTGATGACCTTTCATAATTCTCCAAAGTAGGAATTCAACAAATTTGTGTGAACTATAAAAGTGATAACCCACAATTTGGTTTCAATGAAATATTTTCTAAACCTACCAAAGTGTTTGATGATATGGAAGTGGAGCATGTATCTTTTTTAAATAAAAAAAGGAAAATTTCAGTTTCAAACAACAATGAGTTAGAAATGAATATTTGAAAGTTTAGTATTGGGTTTAAATTGTAAGATATCATAAAATATTGTTTATTCATGAAGAATTCATGTAGGAATTTCAAAAAAAATCATTCAATGATCGCACTAATTTAGTTGATATAATATGTGACATTTTTACATGTTGATTTGGTGACCCCATTGAGATTATTTTCTAGTATTTTGTTTGAGAAAAAATAACCAATCATGTGTGGGGTATTTTGATGCGCTTATGTGAATAGGGAATTTTCATTATTTTGAGCATATTGAAAATGGTTTTCTAGATATATTTTCATGTTTTTACAACCTAAACATGTCATGATAGATGGGAATTAGTCATCCAAGGAAGGTCCAAGGAGAGTTGTCATAAACTGGTCTATTCAGATGGAAATCAGAGGCTTTTGTGCCCATTTTTACATGGTGCATAGTTACTACTAAGTCATCCTATGCATGCACACAAACCCAGATAACCATGCATATTAAGGAGAATCGATACAGAACCAGCCACACGGTCTCTGTACTATTTTCCAAACCATGCAGATCCTATAAGAAACTATGTGGGGTGTGATGGTAAGGATTCAGTAGCTAATCACATGGTCTCCACATGATTTACCAAATGTATGGACCATCTTAAGTGACAACACACATCAAAACATCAATAAATAACCTCAATAATGGTTGATGCATGGTTAAACTAATCGTACTCCTTAACTAGGAAAAGGCCAACATGATTCCACCCTCTTCTCATCTACCACTCTTGACTACCATTTGACCTAGTATTTGGCCCCCTAACCACCATTTGAAACATAGGGATGACCAATTAATTCTCATTGGACTACTTTTTAGGGTGATAATAATTCATAGGGGATCTATCTTGGTGGAGGAGAAACTTGAAACTCATTCGATGCATTTTTAGAGATTTCCCTTGTGTGGTTACTTGTAATTTTTCATTGTTTATCAAGTGTAATGAACCTATGAGGTATTAAGATATTTATTTTCATCATTTATTCAATTATTATCTAATTTATTATTTGTTTTGGGGCATTGAGTAATGAAGATCCGTTAATAATTGAATCCACATATTGAGTTTTTGTTAGTTAGTTTTATTAGTCATAATTCTCCATCGATTGTTTTCTTTCTCTTTCTAGAAACTATATATCTGATCAAGATTAGAGTTTCCAAGGATGTCCAGGGGAATTACAATAAGTAATACCATTATCATTCTATGCACTCATTACCTTAATAGGGGTTTGTTTTCATAATGTTTTTAAAAATCATTTTTCGGACCAAGAAGTTGATTTATATTAACTTAATCGGAACTAACTGGGCCAAGGGAGATCCATTACATTTGAAACCCATTGCTGAGAGTTATTATGAACAACAAAAAATGATTATCTAATCGATTTTTTAAAATCATCATAGCCATCCAAATACCTAATGAATTTTTTCTATAGATTTTTTAAAACACTTTCATGATTTTCTTTATTTCTAGTTAAACTTATTGAATTCAAAAATATAATCACTCAACAATACTAATTAAATTTCATAATACCCAATTATTGACTGTAAATTTAATAAAAATTTAGTTAATTAAACATGAATTAATTCATGGAACTTGTTAAACCTCCCTGTGGATTGACCCCATACTTACACTATACTAGTTGTGATGGTGGGTGATTGAATTTGGGCCTCCTAGAGTAACGCTTTGGCTAGAACATCACCACTAACCAGGAAAGGAAAAATAAGCGATCTTTCACTTTCAGTTATAATATTATTATACGTAAGATGCAACGAGGTGTTTCAAATGTTATTCTAGAGTGCATAGTGAAAATCTATGCAGTTGGAGGATATATGAAGTAATCATAAAGATTCCTATTATTTACACATTCATTTAAAGAAGAAAAATATATAATTGGGGAAACTAACTAGTATATAAATGAATAGGCCTTCCATAAAGGGGATCAAACATGTAAAAATCACATGTGTCTTATTTATTTTATTTATTTCAATATTTATGTAAGTCCAAGAAAAATAAGAAGCAATGATATGTCTTTAACCCATCACATGGGTTAATTTAAAAATAAATAAATCATAAAAATCATTTCATTTATTCCCTCCCCCCACTCTCAGTGATATAACTAGACCCAGTCACTTCATTTGGTATCATATCTACTAGTTACTCCTCTCAACGATCCAAACTTCATATACTATTATGATTGAAAACATTAATATATTCAAAAATAGAAATATCCCTTCATTTTACAGAAATGGCCATCAAAACAAATTGAATTAGAGGTTTCTTTATTTTATCCCACGGTATGAAATTTAGAGATGTCACAATAGTGTAATTTCCACCAATTTAAATTTAGTCTCGTAATAATTTTACATAAAATATAAATATAGAAGTTTATGTAAATGCTAAAAATTACATTCTTATATCTCAATAGAAAGAATATAAATAAAAGTCTAGGGGCTTTAAACTACTAATAAAATTTTGGATAGTATTAAGAGTTATCATAAAGTATATGTGAATATCAAAGAGGGGAAACTAAGAATTTTTAGATGAATATTCGAGGATATGAAGATGTATAATGAAGAAAATAATGATGATTATTTTCTAAGTGTCATTGAAATTTTGATAAATATTCAAGGGGTATAGATAAAAGATCGATGATTCCAAATTTTTCAAAATGTGGATGATAAATATTCCAAATAAGTTTTATCCTGTGAGTTAGAATTTAGAAGAAATACAGTAAAATAACAATGATGAAATATATAAAATTATAATTGATTTCTAGATGTGGAAAATTACTTCCTTTAGAAATAAGACCAAAGATAAAATGTTTTTTTGTCCATTAAAAAACACAAAATTATAGAATAAGACAATAAAATGTCAATTTAATATGATGAAGATGAAGGATAATAATGTTATAAGAGAATTATTAATCTTATATTTGGTAAATTAAAGAATATAAAGAGAAAAGTTAAACAAAAACTCTCACCATGGTTTCATAATTGTAATGGGATTGGACACATTGCTATAAATTATCCTAATTAGAAATTTGTTAATTATGAATCAGATGAACATGATGATGGGAAATTGAGTAAAAGATGAAAACAAGTTACCAAATATGATGGATGTAAGTATAATTTACTCGGAGGAAAAATATTATGTATTATGAAGAAATAAGATTAATTTGGATCCCTATTAAGTGGAAAATAATATTTCGAATAAATTAAACATGTCTCCAATTTTATTTATAATATTGGAAGAGTTATGGAAATCTCTTATATTAAAGAATACAAATGTAAAACAATAGTTTTATAAAAAATATTCAAGAAAAAATTAAAAACATTTCTTTAGTAGAACATAAAATTCAAGAAGGGGATCTGGATATTAATAAAAGAAACAGAAAACATGAATGAATCAAAGGTGTATATCAATAGGTAATATACTTACATTTATATAATAAAAAAACCAATTTTTTTGTGTTTGAGAAAGATAACATGGATAGATTTCTAGAGCAGAACATATATCCGAGATAAGAAGAACTAAATAAACACAAAAATAGTTTCATGAAACTAATAATTATTTGATGAAGATAAGTTGTCACTTTAAAAAGGAAGTTGATATTAATGATGAATAGTCAAAAGTTGGTGAAATTAATATTTTAATGACGCATGCTAATTATTATCTTAATAAAACTCAAAACAAGCATTTTGCCTATAATAATAGAGGTTTTAAAACCAAATCAGAAAAAATTTGGACTACTAATACCAAAGAGAAACTTTATTTGACCTCAAAAATATGAGAATGGTGTCTCAAGAAGTCCACTTCCCTATATGAAAATATATAAACAATTTATCTAAATAAATGAAAAAAATATCCATGATAACATATTTATTATAATAGAAATCAAGGATTTGTGGATACTACTGGTGATGTGGAGTATTTGGACACAAATCTGTACTATACTGGTTCTATAGTTGAAAACTATGAAAAAATAGATGACTCTAATGGGAGTTATAATGAGAAGATAAAAATATACTCTCAAAGGAAGTAATTAAAGACCAAAATTTCAACTCCTCTACCAACATAAAATAGTCTTGTTTTTCTAGAATATTTTTGGAAAATGTGATCAGAAAAGTTATTATGTGAGGGAGTGTATGAATAACCATCCCAAAAAAAATTACTATTGTGAGAAAGGAAAGAGAATTCAAAATGTTAAGGATAAAATGTCATGGTTTTATGAGGTTTTATTAATTGCTTGTAAGAGTACCAAGTCATGGATTCTTGATAGCAGTTTTTCCTTCTATATGGAAAGTGACAAAAACATTCTGAATAACATTGAAAAACATGAAAGAGGGGAAGTAACTTTTTTATAAAACTATTCTCTAAAAATCATAAGAGAAATCTTACCTGAAATTTAATCTCTATGACTGAAGATAAATTATGTATTTATTTTAATGGGAATGATGTAAAATATTATGAGTATTAGTCAACTTTGTGATATTGAATATGCGATCATGTTCAATGAAGACTCATGTATCATCAAGAGCACGATGGATTGAAATATCATCACCTAAGGTAGAAAGAGATTTGGGAATCTATTTAAAAATAGTGATTCTACCGAATTTTCTTTTTTGAGTACCAAATGTGAAAACATGCTATGGTATAGAAGGGTTATAAATTATTTCCAAAGAAGGGAGGGTTAAATTCTAAATTATGTTATTTTGAAAGATATATTTTAGTTCAATATAGAGAGAAGCAATTTTCAAATCTTTTTAGAAAAAAATTGACTAAAGGTTCTCATAATGGAGTAAAATTTATAAATACCATACTGCTTAACAATATACACACAAACATATATACCAAGAAAACTAGGAGACAGGTGAGCCTGCTTCTGAGGAGATCAAATAAAATAAAAGTACAGTACAAGATATCATAAAGTCACTCTACAAAGATGAGAATATACCTCACCATAATAATTCGCCTGAACAAAACGATCACAATAATTAGGCGACACAAAAGACCAAAAGGAGGTGACCTCATTAATTGCCCTTTTCGCAAGAGCATCACCCACTTGATTGGCTTCACGATAAACATGTGTGACTTCAATGGCGAGTGATCCAAGAAGCTAAAGACAATCAATCCAGACCGGAAGGATCCTCCATGGCACATTCCTCGAGCGCTCTTTCAAGATTTGAACTGCAACAGACGAGTCCGACTCTATCCATAATTCATTCCAACCAAAGTGGACAGCATACCTGATCGCTTTCATTATAGCCCAGAGCTCAGCTTCAATAGCATATCTGTTGCCAATAAAATGAAAAAAGCAGCCTTTGACAAACCCCCGAGAAGTACGAAAAACCCCACCGCATCCGGAGGGCCCTGGAGCACCAGAGGCGGCCCCATCAACGTTGCCCTTAATCCACCGTGGAAGCGGAGGAATCCATCAGATGTATTTCACCATCAACGGCTTCTTCGTCCTGCCACTAACACCAAGAGATCTCAACAAAACCATGTTAGAAACATCATTTCTCATACAACCTGTCTGGATGTTGGAAGCCATGAAAATGGCACGATGCATCGTTAAAACACCATTGTGAAGCCACAACTGAATATTGTTGAACAACAGGTCGTTTCTGGACTTCCAGATGAAGTCAATAACAGCCGCACTTGCAGCCAAGATAAGAGCATGAATTTGCTCACTAAAATTGGCCATGCCAATGGCCTACATTAATTCTTTAACCGAGTGAAAATGAAGGCAGCACTGAAAAATCTGCTGCATGTAGCACCATAGCTTGCGAGCAAAAAATGCAGGAGAAGAAAACATGTGAGATGGATTCATCTGCTGCCAAGCAGACATGGCAAATCAGGGCAAGATGCAGCCCAGTACGCTGCAGCAAGAACTGCAAGGGCAGCCTGTTTTTCCAAATTTTCCACATAAGCAGTTACCATGCAGGAGGAATAAATGGCTTAATGAAGTCCATAACCCATCTAGGGGGGTGAGGCGAGGTACCACAAAGAGACTTGTAGCATTCCCTTGTGCTGAAAATACCATTCAGATTTGGAGTCCAAACCAGAACATCATATTCAATGAAGCAATATTGCATGACTTTGGTTCTTATATGGCTGGGCAAAATTTCAGAGAGGCCTGGATCTGTTGTACCAAGATCAGCAATGGATTTATGCTTAAGAGACGGTGGAATGATGATATCATCGAAAATGGGTTGTGACAACCAAGAATTGGTCCAACAATTCTGGTTGGACTGCTTGCAGACCAGCCATTTCGAGCGAGTCATCAGATCAGAATAAGCCTTCTTAATAGCAGACCAGACAGAGGATCTCATATAGTTGGCATATCCTTTCTACAATTTTCCAATAAATCTAATTTCCAGAAACTCCATGGAGGGATGAGGAATTGAAAAAAGCCTCCAGACAAACTTTTCAATCATAGTATCGTTGAAGATTCGAATGTCTTTAATGCCCAATCCTCCCATTTGAATTGGCTTAATGCAGTCTTTGAAGGCAACTGTGACCAGTTTCTTCTCGTTAATTGAGCCAGTCCAAACAAAGTTTCTAATTTTGGCACTTAATTCTTTAATCAGCGAACTCGGCCATTTGTACATAGAGAAGGAATAAACGAACATTTAGGTGATCACTAAATTAACAAGACAGATTCTCCCAGCTTGGGACATGTTTTTCCCTTTCCAGCTCGATAATTGATTTATGATTCGCAGTGCAATATTTTCTAAGTGACATCTTTTAACCCTACCCCAAAAGAGAGGTACACCAAGATAAATGAAAGGGAGAGATCCCCTTTTGACTCCCAGCTTCACTGCAGTTCTGTTTTGCCTTAAAGTATTAATTCCATCCCTAAAAAACACAGAGGACTTTCTCCAATTGATTACCTGACCAGCAACTTTTTCATAGTGAGAAAAGATTCATTTAATACAAGAAATGGTAGCATCACTTGCCTTCCCAAATAGCAGGATATCATCAGCATAAAATAAATGTGAAGGGGTGCTCAACTCCCTTCTGATTATCATTGTTTGGTACCATCCAAAATTAGCAAGATCTGTGAGGCACCAGCTTAGATAGTCTTCAGCAATAGCAAACAACATGCCAGAAAGGGGATCACCCTGCCTAACACCTCTTGAACATTGAAAAAAGCCTCGAGGAGCTCTATTGACCAAGATGGACAGTCTTGCACTGGATAAAATGGATCCAATTAGATCAAGAAATATTTGTGAGAAGCCATGCATCTTTAGAATAGTAAATAGAAAGCTCCATCTTATGGTGTCAAAAACTTTTGAAATATCAATCTTAACCGCCATATTTCCATCCTTCACCTTTTATATCATCGCATTTACACATTCAGAAGCAGTGAAAAGGCAGACCTGGATGTTTCTCCCCGGTACAAATCCAAACTGATTCCCAGAAATGAGCCCTTTAGCAATTTCACCCAGCCGTTGAGCCATAATTTTACTAATGACCTTTGGAATTGTGTTCCCAATGGCCACATGTCTGAATTCTTTAATGTCCAAGGCATTATCCTTTTTAGGGATCAAGGCAATAAAATTAGAATTCATCCCAAATGGCATGTATGATGATCTAAAAAATTCATTCACAGCATTTGTAACATCTGTTTGCACAATGTCCCAGTAGAACATGAAGAATTTATTTGTAAAGCCATTTGGGCCTGCAGCACTATCAATATTCAGTGAGAAGAGGGCATCGTGTATCTCCTTTGAACAAGGGATATCAGTAAGCCTCTTATTCTGGTTCTCTTCAATAGAGGGGTCAAAAAATTGGATAATTTTGTCAGAATTGTCATTTCCAACATCTGAGTACAGCTTTGCAAAATAATCTGTCATAGCCTCAACAATATCACTCTCTGAATCAAAGAGCTTCCCATCAATGCTAAGAGCATTCAGATTCCTCCTGACCTTTTTCTATTTGTTAATGCGATGAAAAAATTTTGAGTTACTATCTCCTTCCTTCAGCCATCTAACATTGGAATGATTCCGAGCCAGATTATCCTTAAGGGCTAGCAGTTTGTCCAGCCTTGAAGCATCCTAAATTTCCTATGGGGAGGGGACCTCCTCATCCAAACCAAAATCTTGAAGATCTGAGAGGGTAATTTCAGCCTCTCTTATATCACTATCAATAGAGGAGAAGGACTCCTTTCTCCATTGCTTCATCCTGGCCTTAACAAGTTTCAGTTTGCAACATAAAATGTGCAATGAGCTGCCCAAGTAACTAGTTTTCCAAGCATCCAAAACGATCTCTCTGCATCCAGGTATAACGAGCCAAGCATTATTGAATTTGAAAGGCAGAGGGGCTGACCTGACTTTGTTATGAAATATCTCAAGAAGAATAGGATTGTGATCAGAATGCAAACGTGGAAGAGTTCTCCCAGCCACATCAATTGTCCTATTCCTATCCTCCACATGAACGAAGCACCTGTCCAACCTGCTTGCCTGTCTCCCATGAATAGTGTACCTGCTCCACGTGTAATCAGCACCGAAGATTGGAACCTCAGCAAGGCCACATTTGTTAATGCAAGCAAAAAAATCAGAGGCTGCAACACGACAGAAGTGCTCCTGAGTTTTTTCCTCAGGCCTAAGGACAGTGTTAAAGTCACCAAGAAGAACCCAATTTCTCGTCATGCTCTCAGATATATCAACTAAGCTTCTCCACAACGCTCGTCTTCTTGTGTAAAGGTTGAAAGCATAAACAAACATCACTGCAATGGATACATTATTACTATGACATGAGACAGTAACAGACTGGAAATCAGTCAAAATGGAATTAACCACAACACTATCATGTTTCAGCACCCAAAGAGATTCAGAATTTCCAGTAAATTGATTTCTTGCAACAAGGGAATATCCCATAGACTCCCATTTGAAGGAACTCCAATTTTCAAATTTCATCTTTGGCTCAATGATACCAACAAGAAACGGTCTATTGGTCATAATAAGATGTCTAAGGGATCTGACCGTGGGAGGGTTCCCAACCCCTGAGACAATTCCAGAATAGAATCTTCATTTTTTTGATCTGGGCCTAGTACTAGGCCCGTCATAATTCTGTTTGACATTGTTTTCAGGAGGCAGTAGGTCAGTAGCAGCATCATCATTTGATACTTGATCATCAACGTCAGTTCCACTATCCTCCCCCACCGAGATAAGCAAGGAGAATCTGTTGACCGAAGCATCTGGAATAGACAGCGGGCTAGCAGGTAGAACTCTTTTTGCAGCTTTAGAAGAATGAACGTGTGATAATTCTCTCAAATCAGCAGGCCTAGAAGCATATTGCACAACATTTTCAAGATCAATTCTAGGGCCCGAGTCCTGTTTATGGGCCACCAAAGGGGCCACTCCAGGACTTGACTCAGTGTCCTGAACCACCAGACCATCAGAATCTGTAACCAGTCCTTCAGCGGTTACAACTACAGCAGGGAAAGATCCCAAAGAAGCAGCCCAATCTGCTTTTTGTTTATGTGTGCCATCAGCAGAATCAAAACTTTCATCAGAAAAAACTACCTCCTCTCTTGCAGTCGTAATAGTAACAGCCTCACTCTAGGTAGGAGCCAAGACAGAAGTATCTTCCAAGTCTTCCTTCTGAGACTGTTTACCTTCAGCAGGTTCTGCACTTTCAATAGTCACAGCAACACCATTAGTATCAACAGCACTGGGAGGAATTTTTGCAGCTTGCCCCTATCATTACCTCTCAATCCCTCCTCATTCGAGGGCACTCCATCAGAGGTTTCTAGGCCAAAATTACTCGAATCTGGCACCATTAAGCCTGCACCATCCATAGAGCTGGCCTTCACTCCATTAACATCAACATCCTTGCATTGATTCTTATCAATAAGGCATCCAGCATCCACCATTCCATCTTTTACAGAGGCCCTGGATGGAGCATTGGTCTCTCCATTGTCAACTATGGATTTATTTCCAACTGCCATAGCCTTATTCTTGTTGTTCCTACAATTTTCAGCCTCATGCCCTTGACCCTTGCAAAGATTACAGATTTTATTTCTATTGCATTCAGCGAGCGTGTGACCAAAGATGTGACAATTCAGACAGAATTTGGGTTTTCTCTCATATATAATACCAAGGTTGAGGATATCATATTGGGTAGTTAATACCACTTCCTCAACAAGGGTGGAAGCCATATCAACTTCAACTAGAATTATCGCAGTGTCCAAAAGTAGGATTTTTCAGTCTGTTTATCAAGTCGGATTGGATTTCCAATCGACGAGGCTATGTCCCAAAGAATTTGAGGATGCCAATAGAGCCAATTTAGATTACACACATGAATCCAGATTTGTGCGAAAGTATTCTTCACAGTACTTGGGTCAAAATTCCGGTCCCATTCATAAATACGAAGAAAGCCTGGCTTGAGAGGGACAGAGCCAAGACACCAAGCACGACGCTTGAGCTCGTCTGATGGAAATATATATATTTCTAAACCTAGAATAAAAAAAGCATATATTAGGCCACACACCCCATAGTTAAATGGTGTATCATAGTGAATGAAAAAAGTAATATTTGAGATGGAAAAAACCTTGTTAGTTAAAAATATTATTTTAATATATTTCTAGATAGAGGCTATATGTAAACTTTGACACATACGAAATATGTATCTGTTGAGGCATGATACACATATGACATAACATGAGATGTGGTATGAGTGAAATATGGATGTTATATACTTTAAACTATTTTTAAGTCCTTGTTTTATGATGATAAAAGACTTTAATATTGGAAAATTGAAGTGAAAGGAGATGTAGGGATATTTATAGGCCACATATAAAATGAAATTTTCAACAAATGTTGGAATGAAATTTTTTAGAAGCAAGTGTAATATTTTGATGTGAAAAATATTTTGAACTAGGGTTAACTAAATAAGATAATTGAAGAAGTTTTAGCTTTTTTAGAGTAGACAACATTCATATTTAAATAAAAACTAACTGAAGAATATGTTGATAAAGAGACAGTCATAATTGATATTGATTCTTATTAAACTAATGATGAAGAAAAAAATGATTAACATGAGAGATTAAAATTTAAAAATCTAGAGAAACATGATAAATCTGAAAATGTCAATTGAAAACTTGAGGCTCTAGTAAAAATAAGAAAAATATTGAGAAATAAGGAAAAAACTTTCCTTATCTCATATATTTAGACTCAATCAATGGATAAATCATTAAATAATAATGATTGGGAGATATCCATGGATACAAAGCTAGATTATATAGAACAGAATTCTTATTGGTATATTGTTCCTTGAACAAGATATGAAAAATTAATTTTTACCAAGTGTGTTTAGGATAAAATTAAATGATAAAGGTGTAATTATAAGGGAAAAGGATAAACATGTTTTTTAGGGTTAATCATAGGTCAAAGGGGTTTATTTTAAAGAGGCATTTGTAATAGTTAAATGATTTAATGTCATTGGAAGTTTTTTAGTATTTTTAGAACATAAGTAATTTAAAATTTATCAATTAGATTTCACATTTTACTTCTTGAATGATGAGCTAGAAAAATAAAATTTTATATAGAATTTGATAAATTTTTCCATCCATGTTTTGGAGAATTTTATAAAGTTTTTCTTGTAATATAGTGAGAATAAATCTAGAAAAGTGGTAGTAATGGTCATTATATGATATATTTTTCAAAATAATAGTATTCATATAAATGAAAAAATGAGAAAGGGAATACTATTTATGTATCCTATCAACATATTGAGGTTGGTATATATGAATTTTAATGTTTTTTTGAAATTCATATGGTTCATTCCTTTTAAAAAATTTAAATTTCTGTTGTCTGTTAACTATATTTATATAATTGTCAACTATACTTCATAAGGTTCATTGTAATAATTTGTAAGGTTGTTCATTATACAAAACATAGTATTTATTAATACATTTTTTCAGAGAAGAGGTGAGGGGGCAAGCCCCTTTAAATAAATAAAGGAAAAACCTCTTTTATAATGGCAAGGAGGAAAACCATTATAAGGACACAATCTGGAAAAAACCAAGTGAAAAAACAGTCAAAAGAAACAAACTAAGTGGTCATCAGAAAAACCTCATCACCCCCCTTGCTAAGAATCTCCAAGTGAGTCCCGTCAAGAAATTGCGCTGCCCCCTCTGCCAAGAAGTTGCACTGTGCTGGTAGTACAACGTGTCAGAGCACCTCCCCAACCAACAATGTGGAGGAGAGCCGGATGAAAGGTGCTAGCACACCTTTCTCTCTTGCGAGCCACCCACCCGACAAAGCATGAAGAGAACTTCAGCAATGTCAACCTGATGCAACGCAAAAAAAAATCAGAAGAAACACTGAACACATGACATGGCAGGGCACCCATATGCCAATCAGGGAGATGACGCATGGCAGAATGAAGGATGCCAACACATCCCTCTCTCATTCGGTCACCCACCCAATGACACGTGCAGTTGATGCGCCGTTCCAAATGCAACAAGGAGAACCCAAACCCACAAGGAAATCAGCTTCTCATGACCTGGAAAAATGAAGAAAACACAATCGATGCCAAGATCACACTGCATCAAGCAAGGCACATCCCTCAACCTCCACCCAGAACCTCAAGAACAAAATAACACCATACAAGGATCGTCCATAGTGAAACTAAGGGAAAAGCTCCCAAAAAATCCACGGAGAAACCGAGCTTTCTGCAGAATAGCCCACCTCCAACGCAGTTCCCATCATTGATCTTCGAATACCATCGTTTGGATGACTCCAGGAAGAGGAAAACCAACAAGACCGCCGCAAGCAGGAAACAACAATATCAAATTAGGGTGGAAAGGATCTGAAACCAGATCGAAACCAGAGGGGGAAACATTGCCAGTTGCAGGAGACTACAACTTCGATCGGTGAAAGAAAAACACAACCAAAAATGACAGCCCGACCTGGAACTGTCCGGCACTCCACCATTCCAGAACACCTCCCATCGACACCAAAGAATCCACCAAGCACATCTCAAACAAACCTTGGCTGTCGCAAGAGATGAAACCGGAACCCCCGCAGAAGACCTGCATCTGAAAAATGTTCATATTCGTCGCAAGGGAGAGACACCAACCCATCACCACTCGAAAACCTGATCGCTACCGCAAGAACGAACACCGATCGACACCGAGGAAGCCAAGATTGAAACCAGATCCAGGAAAATGGAGCAAGTGCAGGACAGAAATGGTGGAACATGAAATCGAGGAAAAGAGGACGGGAGAGCGAAAGAGCATGAAAGGGCCAAGGTCGAGTAGTGATTATTCAAAAAGCCTCCCCCTCCGAACAGCAACAGATCCGACGCCGCACCCTCCGTAAGCTGCTGGTAAAATAGCGCTGAGCCTCACCGGCCCTGGGTCAGACGAGATCCGCCACCGAAGCAGCTGCACCTCAGGAAGAAACACCGAGACCCCTAGAAGACGATGCTGAGAAAACACTGCACCTGAGGAATCACGCGCCTCACCGTCTCAGGTCAGTCGAAATCCAGTCCCGAAGCCTGGTACAACGCCACCGGAGCGAGCGAAGGTGCATCCGAAGACTTGCGCCACACCGAAGCCCCAGGGAGACGATTCTGAAACCGAGCACGCCACATCAAGGGGTGAAACCCTAGCCGCCTTGCCCGAGAGGTCAAAGCCGCTCAAAGGCGTGTTTTTTTCATTAATACATTATAAGGTTCTATATTTTCAAAATGTTCATTCCTTTATGAAATTCATTTGTTAAGATTTAATGATGGAAAATATAAGTTTATCCGGTATATTTTTCCTAGTACATAGGAACATCATTAGGTTAATTATATTATACATTTATTGAGAAATTCTTGAATAAGTAATATAAAGAAAAAAAAAATAGACAATACTCTCAAGATGCACATAATTAAATCAAACATCACTGTTAAAATAAAGAGTTGTTATTCAAGACGATGTTCTAGATTTCCACATCATAAAGAGAAGAATAAATTTGCAATTATTCATGCTTCCATAAACTCATGGAGGAATTAAATGAATATATTTTTTGGTTTTGTGGAGAAAATGAAGTAATGAAAGATCAAATATCATATGAAGAATATCCTGTGTCTCATAGATATTTCTATGAAGATCATGAATGGAATTTGAATGATATTCGAGTGATGTTAATCTAGAAAAAATTTAAAAATTTATAGGCAATATTTGAATGAGATTATCAAATTAATGAAGATAATTGGGATATTTAATATTATATTATTATAATATTCATTATATCTTATATGAATATTTAATAAAAACGAATAAAGATAAGAAGAGAGAATTGTGAAGTTGACACCACACTGAATTGAAGAGTTAATGTATAAAATATAGAAGAACAAATACATGACCTAAGAGTTTTTTTTGGATTAAAAGAGATAACATGTAGATCCTAAGAAATCAATGATTTTGGAATAAAAAAACTTGATTTGCTTTAGAAGATAGAGACCCTGACCAGAAATGTAGGATCCCTTTATTAATAAAAAATAGAGATTACACAAGTCTAAAAGTAGGAGATTTACATTGATCCTTCCTAAGGATAAGAATTAGTTCATCCGATACTTGATCCTCCCATTGAGATTCTGGACCATTAACTCCTTTACCAGCTAGCCCATCCACCAATGAGTTTGCCTCTCAATAATCATGAGTGACGATATGCTCCTTTGAGAAGAGTAGATCCATGCACCTTATCCATCGATTGGTCAGCTTCCAAGAAAGATGAAGGGAACCTGTCCGAAGAGCCATAACCACAGACGTGGAGTCACATTCGATCCATAACTTGTTCAAAACCCTCCGGTCAGCATGTTCAATGGCCTCCATGACTCCGTGCATCTCTGTTTCAAGAGCAGAAGCAAAGCCACATGAACCATATAAACAGCCAAGAACACTACCTTTGTGATCTCTAAAAACCACACCAAAACCTGCTGAACCCGGGTTACCTCTTGAGGAACCATCTGAATTTACATTAATCCATCCATGAAATGGAGGTTGACATAATACTTCAAGTGTACTAGTAGGTGACCTGAAATTACCTTTAACACCAACCTGAGATAGGACAGACCAGTCATGAAGAGAGTTCGCACAAAACCTGCCTCCTTAAACAGAGATGTCACACGCAGCAGCAAGAAGACCGCCAAGGCAGTCCCAACGTGAAATGTGAGCTGTTCCTGAAGGGATTTGTTTTGGTAAAACCAGAGTATGTACAACAGTTCCTCTGCAACATATAAGAAAATAGAGGCAACTTGAGGTGAGATTTTCAGCTCAGACCAGCGTTTCATGAAGTCACCAATTGAGTTGGCATGGGCCAGATCCACTTCAAAGATGCTAAACACTGCTTCCCACATTGTTGAGGCTACAACACAGGTGACAAATAGATGATTTATGTCTTCCCTATGCTGATGACACATAAATAACCTTGAGCAGAGGGAGATTCCACAGTTCTGAATAAAGACATCACTTGGAAGCCTTTTGTGAGCTAGCCTCCATGTAAACATGGCTCAAGTGGGCTTGAGAAATCCCTTGCTCAGGAAACCCATCCATTGAAAACCAGGAATATTACCAATATTGTGCTTGTAGAAACACTTAGGAGAAAGAATCTCATTCGAAACCGGCTCCCAAGCCCAAAAATCACCATGAGAGGAAAAACAATACTGCTCCACCTTATGACTAACTTGACTGGGAAGACCATCCATGCATGCAAGTTGATATTTAATTGACAAATTAAAATCCAAGTTAGAGATGCCCCCAATGACCATGTCTTCCAATCTGTTACCAATCTAGTTGAATTTCCAGAATGGAAGAAAAGAGTCCTTCGAGACCAAACAGCGGAAGTCAGCATCAATTCTGGAGAAGATTCTCTTGTTGGCAGTCCAAACCGAGGAGGAAAAGTAATTGAAATTCCATGCTTTAAGCCTATGCAAGAACCTAGCCCTGAGAAAGTATAGAGCCTCCGAATTTTTATTCACAAGCCTCTACATAAAACCATCCTGCATGGAGTCATTGAAGCATCCATCATTCTTGATACCCAAGCCTCGTTCATCGTAAGGCTTACATACCAAGTTCCAAGAGACCGTTGCAAGTCTCCTCTCTGCGACACTACCACTCAAGATAAAATTCTTGATAGAGAAATTGACACTCTTGAGTAATGCAATCGGCCATTTTTATACCATAAAAGAGTATACGAATTTTGAAGTGATGATAGATTTCACAAGACACACTCTTCCTGCCATGGATAAAGATTTTCCCTTCCATGATGAAAGTTATCTTCTTATCATGCTGTCAATAGCAGAGAAGTAGAAAACTTTTGGTCTCCCCCAAAACAAACGCACCCCTAAGTAAGTGAAGGGAAGAACACCCTCACGAATCCCCATCTCTCTGATGATGTCGTTCTTCCTGGATAGAGAGAAGTTCCTTCCAAAATAAACAAACAACTTAATCCAACTAATCTCATGTCCAGAAACCAAATCATAATAGAGAATAGACCTCTTGACATTATTGATGTTTCTCTTGTCACCTTGAGTAAAGAGAATAATATAATTAGCATATAAAAGATGAGACGTAGAAACCAACCCTCTTCTATCATGAATGGTCTTTAACATCCCATTCCCAGCCATAATAGATAGAATTCTGATGAGATTGTCCTCAGGAATAGAGAAAATAATAGATGATAAGGGATTACCCTACCTTACCCCTCTTGAGCATTCAAAGTATCCCTCTAGGGATCCATTGATAAGGACAGAAAGATGGGTAGAGCATAAAATAAATTTGATCCAGCTGATGAAGACACCAGCAAAGCCATACATATCAAGGACCCTGCAAATAAAACCCCAATCCATTGTGTCAAAGGCTTTCCTGATGTCCAGCTTGAGAGAAATGTTTCCAACCTTAACGGGGATTCTGAGGAGATTTGCACACTCCAAGGTAATAATTAGACAATCCTGAATCGATCTCCCCTTAATGAAGCCAAACTGGTTTGTAGATACAATCTTACTAGCAATACTTGAAATCTTGAGGGCAAGAATTTTTCAAATGATTTTGTAAACAGTGTTGACTAGGGCAATGAGCCTGAAGAGGTGAATTTCATTGGCATTATCCACTTTCAGAATAAGAGAAACTAAGCATTCAACCCATTTGGTAGATACCCAACCCTGAATAAATGAACGACCAACCTACATACATCATCATGAGTGATATCCCAGAAAGTTTGAAAAATGAAATTACCAAATCCATCTGGTCCAAGAGAGATCTCAGGTTTTAGACTGAAGACAACATCCTTTATTTCCGGTTCAAGCGGAATAACAGTAAGGCTATCATTATCCTCTTCATTCAAAAGCCTTGGAATCACCCCATCCATAGGGTAAGTGGTGGAAGGAGACCCATTGAAGTGAATCTTAAAGTAAGGAATGATATGATCAGTGATATCATTTCTATTATCAATCATGTTGTCCCCATTTTTGATCAGAGAGTGGGGCTTGGACAACCTTCTGATTTTTTACAGAGCATTGAAGAATTTCGAGTTCCTATCAATATCCTTTAACCATTTAACTCTGAAAGAGTTCATTTTCAAGGAGTCTTTTAAGTTAAGCATCATGTTGAGTTTGGTGATTAAATCGGCTTATTAAAAACACTCATTAGAAAAATCACTGGACATATTGAGCTCTTGAAGATTCTGAAGGGACGTCTCGAGAGAAAGAATGTTAGAATCAAGGGAGCTGAATCGATCCTTACTCCAGATCTTAAGGTTCATCTTGAGGATCTTAAGATTGGTGATGCAATAACAAAACCCCATTCCTGTTATCCATAGAGTTCCATGTATTCTGTACAATGACCCTGCAATCTAGGTGTGTAACCCAGGCTTTATTAAACCAAAAGGAGAAGGGAAGCTTGGTTTCCTTCTCAGAAAGGTCCTTTATAATTGTGTGATGATCAAAATTAAGCCTTGAAAGTGTTGAACAAGTTATAGAGCCCCAAGCATCCAAAGAAACCCCATTGATAAAGGCCCTGCCAATTTTGTTGGCAAAAAACTATTTAAATTATTCCGGTACCAAGTGTATTTAGCACCAACCAGATTGACCTCAGTCAGATCATTTTGATCAATGCATGCTTGGAAGTCTCTAGAGGATGTGGAATTGGTGGAGGCCCCCATTTTTTCATTCGAAAGAAAAATTGCATTGAAATCCCCAAAAATGATCCATGGACTAGAGATGTAAGAATTCAGAACTCTCAATTCATCATAGAGAACCCTATGATCCTGATATCTGTTACTAGTATAAACATAGGTGCAAACAAAATCATGATCGAGGCAATTAAAGGAGAAAGTGACCTATTGCTCACCTAGAACATCCATTTGAGTGCTGACTATAGATGAATGAGCCAACACCCATAGTCCTTTAACATCAGATGGACTATTGTTGGTGTTGATTAGAGAATATACCAACTTCTTGAAGCTGGAAATATTAGAGAAAAGACCTTTTTGGGCTCGGAGAGGCCAATTAGGACAGGTTGATGCCTCTGAATAAAAGGCATAATGGATCTAATGGTTTAAAGTACACTGTGTTTTCAAGCCCAAGGGGTTACACGGTATAGGTGGGCCATTACCCACCACCGAGTGCCTTTATGTACTACCCTAGCCGCAGTCCCAGGTGTAACAACACCTAGGCTCTCAGGCTAGTTCCACACGGGGTAAAGGGACCCATGATAGGTGATAAATGAATATAGTGCACATTGCCTTGTGAGGACTCAAACCCAGAACCTCAGGGTCAGGACGACACCGCCGCTCACCAACTCACCCATGCCCCATGACCATGAAGTGTGATTTTTCATTTAGTTATTAACATGTTGTTCAGACATTAAGAATAAGAATTTATATTGGTATTTTAGAGAAAATTATGTAAATCTATTCAGATACTTGATGTATAAAGGGATGGTGAGGATTCCCTTTGTAATAAATATCATTTATTGGGTAATAATATCTGATTATGGTGAAAACCCAATGAAATTAAGGAGTAGAATTTCCATTAAGTGGATAAAACTTCTAAAAATTAACTATGTATTGGTGATTTTATTTTTTTAATATTCGAGAAAGGCCTAGAGACAAAATTAAAAATTATTAGACTAGAACCAAACACATGAGATTATTTAAAAATAATGAGAGCATAAAAAGGGAAGCATATATTCTCCCCTCCCACTCATAATGATGTAACTCAACCTGAGAACTTTTGGTAGTAATAAAAATTTTATACCTTTATATAATATATTTTCACAATCCATCAATACATTAATACGTTAAAAGTTTCAATATTGAAAATAAGAACTCTTTTAGATTCCCTAGACACATCATTGATAAAGTGTACATCAATTTATGGCAATTTAGTCAAAGATTCAGATGGTTAAGGATGTATCACATGAACAACCTAGAAAAATATAATCATATAATATTTATTTGGTCCTATAATACAACAATATATAAAAATCATATCCAAACCCATTTGTATATATGACAATCATGTATTCTATATTAAATTATTTTATTAAAAATTTGTACAAAAATGAATACTTATTCATAGAAAATTATTCCTGACCTAAAAATAATATGTAAAATAAATAATGATTATGAATTCATAATTAATAATTATAAATAAAGAGTGGATTCTAAAAACATGTCACTACTTCAAAAGCTAAAATGGGTTCCTGCATGGTCTCCATCAGACACATGTGTATATAGATATTTATTTTTCCAAAAAAATTGTGTATAGATAGGAGACATGGAACTTTTTAATATAATATTTAATAACTCATATTTCTCCCATTCTTCATGTAGATCGAATAAGAAAATATGAATAAAACCCATGTAATTCATTTAAGTTGATCAGAAAAACATATGTCACTTTCCTAAGCTTACACAATTAAGATCCTATATGTAAAACAAATAAAAAAATAGGGAAAATATCTTATCATTGATGGAAATAACTATGTATGATCAATAATATATTTGACCACTATCTATTTGAAATATTCACATGATTAATAGAAGATGGGCATCATGGTGTGATTTTTATATGTATGGGGAAATGTTAACATTATGTCTAGAAAAAAACCATGTATTATATAACCCAATCAACATAATAAAAATATGAATTTAATTATATATGGTATACTCGAAATAAATTAATCCATAAAACTTATCCAAAATGAATCTAATGAGAGATCTATAAATCTCAAATAAAGTTTTTACTAAATATTATTTGACATATCATCATAACCCAATAAATTTTATGATAATAACTGAGACTACCTGATACTCGAATACCCGAATCTCAGGAAAGAATATATTACTTACATGTGGGTTGGGTACTAATAGAAGAGATCCAAATTTAATAATCCATAATTAAAACATAAATATCCTCATTTATTCTCTTGTATAATCAAGACCGTTTATTTTTATACTTTCAGAGAGTCATAGAATACCCTTTATGTCACAAAACACTTGTCTTTCTCACTATATGGTTATTTTTTTCATCTGTACTGAGATTGTGTTATTCTTTGAGATAAATTAAAAATATCACACAGAACTTTCCACACAGAGTATGATTCTAGTTATATCTTATATAATATGTTTCTTCATAAGCTAGGGAAATGGAAACATAAGAAGGGTGAGATCAAATTTCAGTAAGGGTTATCATGGGAGATATCAATCGATGATCATATGAAATCATAAGATAAGAATATGTGTATCAGGTAATGATAATAACATTAAAATATCATAACAAACAAGTTAACAAAAATCAATTCAGATTCATGGAATAAGGTTTTTCTTAAAAACTATATAAGTCATAAATTTGGGGATTCATCAACAATCAATATCGATCCATGAGAACGTATCTAAAGAATAATAGATATGTTTGTGACAAACACATAAGAATAGAAAATAATTTCTTATGTATGGGACCACTACCCAGACATTCATAGTGTATTAAGTCCCATAGTGGATTGGGTTTACTTCTCACTCACATCATTTTCATAGCCAGGGCACACTTACTAAAGAGTTATAAGGGATAATGTCCACTACTGAACAAGGCTCACTCCCTGTTATAGTTCATATTATCTCATGAGTTATTATTATTTACCCAATGAATTGAAGGGAATGCTAATTATGTGCCTACCAATCACATAATTAAAACCGTACATAAGTGTTCCAATATATCATAAAAACTTTCATCATAACATAACATATGGAATGAAACTGGATTTATAAATATTTCTTCATAGATTAATTAATCTACAGAAAAATGAGTTTTGTTGAATCAACCTAAAAGAATAATATCCATTGGAGATCTTGAGAAAGGATTTTGATGGTATCATACGATCATATCCCTAGTGAATAATAAAAATACATCAAATAGGTTGACATATTAGAAAATTGTATTTTAAAAAATCTTTTAATATGCTATTTTAAAATAAAGAGAAAAAAATCTATTTTCTTTTGGAACAATTTAAAATTAGAATTACTCAAAAAATGGGAGTACTATTTTCTCTATAAATCTATTGAATATTATATATGAAGTTTCATGATGAGGGTAGTACATTATGGTGGGAGGCCTATTCATTTCGTATATGTTAAAAAATAACATTCATTAGAGACTTTTGTAAAAAGCCAAATGTGATTCATACTCCAAGCATTTGATAGAAATACTACTAACATTTTTTGAAAAAATGTAAATTGTAGTGAAGATAAAATATTTATAGAATTTAGGTTTATGTTACCAGTTCTACCAACTAATTTTATGAACATGAAAATGGATGAAAATGAATCCCTATACAAAAACAGGTATTATTATATGATTTTGTTAAAAAATATTTTCTCCATAATTTCAAGTAAAATAGAGAATAAAATGGCACTAATACATGAAAACATATAAAATAACTTTAATATAAGATGATATATTGGGTTTATAAGTTAATAATATTATAGTTTTCTATATTTTAAATTTAATATAGAAAATCTCAAAATTAAAAAATGATTGTAATATAAACCCTGACCACATTGGTAAATTTTGAATCACAAAACCCTCAAAAGAATCACATAAAATTGGATATTAAATGTAATTAACATGAATATATTCATTATATAATATATCAACAAGGTATTATATACACCATATAACCACAAATAGGTTTATAATTCATAATAAAAGATACAACCTTAGATTTCTTTTTAAATCCACATTATTTTACTTAAAATAATCATAATATAAATTCATGGGAAGCATATAAACCACACTAAAGAAACAAGTGGTGAATATTTTATATTTATATTGAAATAATAGTGAGATGAAAAACCCATACCTCATGCCTTGACATTCTTCATAAATTTTATTAACATCATTCATAATAAATATTGATTTATTAAACATTTATAATAGATAAATAATAATAATTTTATAACTATATATGATTCCATTATAATTTAAACTCATTCATTTATTAACAATTCCTCCTTAAAATCCTTATTTTTTATGTTCATTGTTCTGTTTTTATAAAACTCTTGGTTTTTTGGTTCAGATCATTACACCTGGGTGATAGTTTCATAATCTATATAATAATAATATTTTAATTTTTATCATGTTTATTTATAATATATAATTGTAAAACATTTCATTTATGGTAGTTTTGAAAAATTAATCACATCATTTTGTGCTGGTTATAATATGCATGTATGAATTAATGATAATTACACTTTTCAATAGATTGAGTAGAATAGAGATAAAAAATAAATCTTATTTAAAGAATTGTAATTATATCATATATAATATATATAAATTAATTATAACCTTATGACCATCCTTATAAATAATAAATGAATAATAAATCACATCACTTCATGGAGGTGGTAATCCCCACACATGTACTAGTGTTGTCATCATCATCCAATGAATGAGAGGGTAAGAATGAATATAATAAATAATATTTTAAAAACATAATAATATTCTAGAATCATACATAACCATTAAATATAGATATTAACCATACATTGGGGTGGTGATGAAATATAATATTAATCAGCCATGGAAACGGTAGTCTGTATGTATGAAAGACAACATTTTCATTTTCCATTTGGATCGATTATAAAAATATAATGGTTATTATATTATTATAATAAAATTTATATAATATAATATTTTTGATGTGACCTTGTTAATATTGATATATAATATTTACAGGAGGTAGAAGAAGATATAGACATAAAAGGAATATGATTGCCTATTTTTAGAAAAATCTCCTTGGGTTATCTTCTTAAAGACCCTTAGGTTGGTCTTTTTAATAATACCAGCACCTATAAATCAATACATGGAAAGTGGACAAGATATTTTTCGTGGTTTTATAAATCCAAGTGGCTCCATAAGGTGCTAAAAATATAGGAGAAGAGGATCTCGAAATAATTTAGTGGAGTGGAAAAATTTTAATTATTCAAAATATTAATCTAATATAAGGTCGCATTAAGATAAAATTTGCTCAAAATTTGATCAATTTAAAAGGTGGGATGATATAGAGTCAAAAAAAAAATCAAATTATTGGATGTAAACATGTTTATGTTATTTTATCCCATATATATTGATTTTAACCCCTTGTTAACCCTTTTTACCCCTACCCTGATAAAAATATACTTAGCCTTTAGGGGTCAATAATGTAATTCCATAAGGGAAAGTGGATAATAATCGGAAAGGGTTTATATTTTCTATAATTCCTTGTTAATTTAGAAAACTATAATATTTTTAGGTTTTTAAAACACTTAATTAAATATTATTAAACCTAATATATAAATAATGTCATTTCCAGGACTATTCATATAATTTGATTTTAACCACATCAATATTATTACCGAGTTGAAAATTTAATATTTAAAACATTACATGCATTTAATTTTTATCTAAAAAATATCATGAATTAATATTCCCTAACCCCAAAAAATGATTTTTGTATTTTATATCTATTTAATTGGAATATTCACCCGTTTACACAAGTATTTCATTAGAAAAAAGTAAGTGTTTTAAAAAATTATAAAACTTTAAAAAAATTATAATAAATTATGATTAAAAAAATAATTTTTTTATTCCACATAATAAATTATATCCATTCATAATATTTTTTTCTTCTTATGAAAAAATATTGGTGGCATTAAAATAAAGAGAGTGACTTTTTGTAATTATTCTTTAATTAAAATAATATAATTCTAATTATCAAAATAAAATGGAACTAAATTGTAATATAATCAATTATAAGAGGATTTTGTTCAAAACTAACTAATTAAATAAAAAAAATTTAGTTTTATAAAAGATTGTATGGTCTTATCCAATAGGTTTAACCTTAATTAACGCATATTACCCATTATTGAAGTGATAAACTTTTACAAAGGTTACTATTCATTATAACTAAAAATTAAATAGAACCCATTAAAAATTAGAAAATTATAATGAAAAATATATAATCCATTTTTATGATTAAATTTTAATAATTAATATAAATAACATTGAATATATGTTTTCAAAACATAATGAAAATCAGTTTTTAGAAAAATTCATGTTTTAAGAATAAGAAATGATTTCATACCAAAATCATGTTAAGTATTGATTCCAATTTAATTAATTAATTTTTTAAATAAAACGAGTCTTATTTTGTAACATCCCGATTAAATGAAGAATAAGATATTTTTATATTTATTAATATTTGTGAATTAAATATTAATTTTACTTTAAACAGGTTGCTATGTTTGATAGCATACCCGATACGCTACAACAGGTTTCTTTGAAATCTAACGTTGCACACTAATAATATAATATTATTATTTTAAATGGTAGTTAACTCATAGATGTTGTATTGGAGGGAATGAAAAAAACTAACTAAAAAATGGTTATACATGTTTGTTAAATGTATTTACATTTATCCAATAAAAGTTAGAGGCTTAAAAAGTGAACGAATCTAATTTTATGCATAATTTACATTAGATGGTTGATTTCCCACCTTTTAATGGAGAACCCTATTTAAATATAGTTTTGGTCAATTTAATACATTCTATCTGACCAAATGAAATCCTTATTTATAATGGGGACATCAAAATTTACTTTGTGTAAATTTTTGGAATTTTTCCGATAAAGTTCATTTTTTTAATAATGAAAAATATTGTATTTTAATTAAAAAATTCATTTTAATCTAATTTATTTATACGGTTAGATTATCATTTAAATTGTTTTTAAAGTTTAATTTGAATATATTGTTACCATTTATTCTAATGTTGGTTATTTGAATTAATTTCACTTTGAAAGTGGGCATAAACATGTGTCAATATTTTGATAGTTATTGTTTCTTAAAAACACGCTATTTGTTTTGAAAATAGGAATTAAATTTAAATTAATTAACGAAACTTTTATGTTTTGAATTTGGAAAAATAGAATTTATTTTTGAATTCACAATATCAAATAATTCTTAGGCTTAATTTATGGTATTTTTCTGAAAAACATCAATTTTTGATAAATAGTGAAAGCACTTAGTAGTAGTTAAAAAACTGACTTTTTTATTTAAATGAAATTTTACCACTTCTATGAATTTAATTTAGAAAATCCAACATACATGGTTGTTATTAGTAAGTAAAATTTCATTCAGTAGGATGAAAATAATTCTTTGGTGAATATAAACTTTTGACTTTTATTTACCACTATTAAAGGTAAATAGGGTAATTCAAGGTAAAAAGAATATTATAATAATTCAAAATTACCTTAACACTTTTCCTAACCTTAATGGATGAGTAATGGCCGAACATGGGATCCTTGGGTCGATTTTGGGACCCCATGGAACCACTTATGAATGATAATGACACTTTAGATTAATTATTTTAAAGTAAAGGCAAAAATGACAAAAACAAAAAGCTTTTAGTAAGTTAATTTTTATATGGTATTATATAAGTAATTTTTTTTGTCTATAATCATTAATTGGAAATCTAAAAATATTTCCTACATCATTGTATTTTTTTATAATTTTTAGACATCGAATAAATTAAATTATTCATGACACAATAATGATGCAGTGTTTACCTCATTAATAAATCATTTAATTAAATAAGATTATAAATAATAAAATTACAACAAAAACCTACCAAATTCTTATTGGATGAATTTATTTCTACCATGAGTCATATTATCTTTGACTATAATAATTTTTGGACCTTTAGAAACTGAATACCATTATATAATAAAATAATAGTTTCACACTTTCCCAAAGAGACCCTCCTCTCCCTTATAAAAGGAGACCACTTCTAACCAATTCCTCACAACTATCAAGCCTTTAGGATCATCCAAACACTACCCAATTAATCTTCATACATCACTCTCCTCCTCCTAGAGGAATTACCTTAGGCAGAAGGAACTTCAAGAAGTCCTTTTAGTTCAAACCAGAGAAAGTCACCCAAATTAAAGGTAATGGTTTCTCTTAACTTATTTTATTTTATTTTACTTCTCTAACCACTAAACTCTTTTTATTCCTTTATTTTATAGAAAAACAAGTATCCTCAATATACTAGGATATTTTTATGAGAATTATTCGAACTATAATTACACACACCTCCATCTAATGGGTGAATAACATACTGTTTCTGTGGATGGAATACTAACACCTCACGAGACGATGATTGTTCGATTATCTCTGACCGCCTATCATGGTGGCCATTATGATGAAAATGTATTTATAAATGATATATATTATGTTTATGTTTTCTTTATGCTTCTATATTTTCTATTTATACCATACCATTATGGTTTCCAATATGGGTAAATGCGGTAATTTCATTTGAGGAAGTGCGGACTACCACCCCCTCAAAGTGATATCACTCGTTAATAACATATGTGGGACGTATAAAGGATGGAGTTAATGATATTATATATGATATTATAATGGAATTATAATATACCTTTTTATCATTATGTTTTAATTCCATTAAAATAATAAATAGAAATGAAAGTAGCGTTCATGCGTACGTACGACTTACCGTCTCCATGAACAGTGCATTTCATTTCTTACCTCCAAATGTTATGTACTATTATAAATACATGGATATACTGGATATATATGATATCTAAATCATGAATGTAATTGTGTATATAATGGAATATTGACCACATGGACAACTTGTAAATATAAGGTTTTCATTTTTGACTCATGTACCAAATATCAAGAAAATGACCATTATTAACATAAATGATTACATAATGTATATAACATGATATTTAGTGATATAAAAGGAATAATAATCTTGAAAAAGGTTCTTAATAAAGTATAAATTAACTTTAGTTTATTATTCAAGAGATTAAAGAACGATCAAGTCATGTCGGACACGAGGTAATGGACTTCGTCTCAATCTTCTTTCATTGAGGAATATTTTATTTTAATACACAACTTTCTTTTATATGCTATATAAAAACCCTTGAATTTTCAAAGGGAGTATTTTTCTATGAAGCCTTTTACTAAACAACAAAAATGAATGTTTCTTTTAACATAAGAGGTGACAACGACCTTTCCAGCGCTGTGAGTATTATTTGTTCTTTGGATTCCTTAACAAGCCGTAATGTTGTTTTTTCAAGGAAGATAAATACCATATACTCTATTATGTATTTTGGTATTTTAAATGGTTTTGATAATGTATTTTTTATGTCAATATATTTAAGTGATATATTTTTATTGAAATGTGGAAATGTTTTGTTTCCTTTATATTTGTTTTATGTTTTATAATTTTATAATGCTACTTGGAAATTTGACGGGTGGTTACGTGACAAACCAAATAATGAGTGGTGAAGTGATAAAATAAGATGGGTGGTTAAGTTATAACCTCCAATGCATTGGGTATGGAAGTTGGTCATTTGGAAATTCCAATTAGTGATATGTGTGGAAGTCGACCGTAGGGTTATTCCATTTAAGTATGTTTATGTCCCAAGTTATCTTTATATGTTATGTGTTCTTTATATGGGTAATATTTTGGTTACAAAAGGGTAAGTAGTGATCTTTTATTCAGTGAAGAGTATTTACTACTTGATAAAGGTGAAAATTATTACTTTTGTTAATGTATTCATGGTTTACTTGTAGTTTTGAAAAACTAATAGTTTTCCTTATTTGTGTATCCCTTACTGAGATTTTTATGCTCATCCCAAGTTTTTGAAATGTTTTTCATAGGATATAATGTGGAATAGGGTCAAGGATCAGATCAAGGAAAAGTCATGCTTTCTTAAACATGGAACTAGACAAGACTCTTTTTTTCAAGAGTTCTTGTATTTTGAAGAAAATGGAAAGTGAGTAGAAGTGTCTACTTTGTATCTGAAATGAAATGTAATAATCAAGGCCTAATTCTCTAAAACTCTAAACCTGAAAAGATCCTCAATGTGAATTATTCGTTTAATTTAATATTATGTAATGTTTTAAGGTTGGGTCCTTATAGTTGGTATCAGATGTCGGTTTAGAAAACTTTGGGAGATTAGGGTATTATTAAATTAATGTTCCTAAATTAATTTATGGTAATATTGAAATGATATATAATTTATAGATTACCATGTTTCTTCGCCTAAGTTATTTCTTGTGTTCAGAATGGTTTTTCGTAGAGGAAACATGGCTGCTATATTGAGATGATATTAGGAAGAAGACAAACTTCCAAATCAGTAACCTGAGATGGTCATAATTGGAACTGAATAGTTTGTTGTAGTGATGGTATAATTGAATCAGGATAAAAATGGTGGTGATATCCATACACGAGATCATCCAGATCAACCGTAGAGGAACATGTCAGTAGTGGAGCATTTCATGAGGCAACATCCCCCATAATTCAGAGGATCATCTGACCTAGTGCTATCATAAGGGTGGATTAATGCACTGTAAATGATTTTCGATGTCATGGGTTGTTCATAACATCAAAAGTTTAGTCTCACTATTTACCGTTTTGAATGTAAAGCTAACCAGTGGTGGTCGATGGTGAAAAATATCAGGGATAGTGACAATATTGATTCCCTTGTTTGGGATGAATTTAAAGGTATGTTTCTTGAGAAATATTTTCTTAAGGTGGTTTAACATAGAATTGAAAAACAATTCCTAGAATTGAGACATGAGAATGACTCAATGGCTGCTTATGAATTATAGTTCACTCAACTGGCAAGGTATGCACCAAATTTCATCTGATATCTTTATAGTAAGATAAATCAATTTTACTCAGGACTGATGGCAAGATATCGATGAGCATTAGCCTCTATTGAGTTCAAAAGTAATGAAAAACTTGTTTGATGTGCAGAGAAGGTGAAAATGGAGTTTGCCGATGATCAGGTGTTCATTGACAAGCAACAAAATTAGAGGTCCAGTTGGCAGGAAAAGGGAAATAATTCATCAAATAAGCCTAGAGGTAAGAAAATTAAATATCCAACTTGTGAGAAGTGTGGTAAAAATCATCCAGGAGAATATTTATCAATGTTTGGAAAGTGCTTATGGTATGGTAAGTGTTGGGACGGAGAGTGATGGCAAGAGGGGGGGTGAATTGCCTTTTTAAAAAAGTTTAACAATTTAAGAAAAAGTTAAAGCGCAGCGGAAATAAAAGAGGCAAGACACAAAATTGATAACGGAGTTCGACCTAAATCCAAGGCCTACGTCTCCGCTCCCAACTCAACCGTTGAGAGATTTATACGACAGCTTTCTTTTTAATGGTTGTAGCAAGAAACCCACTAGACTTTAAGGTAGCCTAGAAACCTATTACAGCTTGCTTTTTTTTGGTTGAAGCAAGAAACCCACTAGCCTTCTTACAGGTGAAGGCTAGCTCACCTTTGACTCAAGCCTTTTACAGGGAAGGCTTAACTAACCTCTTCACACCTTGAAGGTGGTGTGAGAACCCAAACAAATGGAGGATGAGAGAAAGAAAGGTTTGTATGCACAAACTCAAAATGATGCTCAAAATGATAAAATAATAAAAACCGTAAAGAGGAGAAGTCTTGGGCACCAATGTATTGATTGGTGATGATGAAGAGCGCTCCCAAGCTTCTATGGTGGTGCTCCTTTGTTGTGGAAGTGAGTTGGAGCAAGTGGGGATCCTTGAAGGAATGCACCGGAGGTTTGCCAAATGATTGAAAAATGTTACCGTGGGCTTTTATATTTTTCCAGGGCTTCCTAGTCCTTTATTTATAGAGGGGGAACCCTCATATGGCCGTTCGTGGTCTTCGGAGCCGTTGGAAAAGTCTTCGGAGCCGTTGGGAGCAGGCTGGTCAAAGCCCAACGACTAGTTTGACTGGCTCCACCGGCTGACCGGTGCTTGTCCATCGGTTGGCCGGTGCTTTGGAAAATGGAGAGGCCTTCTGCCCAGGCACTACCGGCTGGCCGGTGAGGAGGCCACCGGTTGGCCGGTGGTGAGACAGTAGGTGTCCCTTCTGTCTGGGTTCCACCGGCTGGCCGGTGATGGGACACCGGTTGGCCGGTGGTCTGGACAGAGGGGATTCCTTCTGTCAAGATTACACCGGCTGGCCGGTGGTCATCCATCGGTTGGCCGGTGGACTGAAATCAGTCCACTTTTGCCTTCTGGCTTTCTTGGCCCAATTCCTTGGCAACCTGAAATCATGCCTATCATCCAAAAACACTTAAAACAAGATTAGATAAATAAGAGAGTGATTGTGATCATGAAAATTAAACCACGAGGGATACGAGAGGTACAACAATCTCCCCCTATTTTGATGATCACAATCACCAAAATAAGCAATGTAAAAGACTGAAATGAAAGGCATGCTTTAAAGGATAAAGCAAAGCATGAGAGAAAGATTTGTCCCCCAATCAACCAAGAATTTCTCCCCCTTTGTGATTATCAAAATAGCACGGGGCATAAAACTTTATTGAGGGAAAGGTTGAAAAACAAGATAGAGTTTTTAAACCAATTGAAATTTTTGAGATTTGAATTGAAAGTTTTGAATTGAAAGTTTTTAATTGAAGGTTTTTAATTGAAAGTTTTGAATATAAAGAAAAAAGGCTTAAACGATCCTAACTCCCCCTAAATAAAAACAACAAATCACCGGGGAGAGGATTTTAGAACCGAGACAAATTTTGGTCCGGTGAGACTCACTAAAAGGGATTTTTCAATCCAAACTTGTCTAGTGGAGGGTCTTCTCCTATGAAATTCATCATTAAAGGAAATGGTTTTGGGCCTTCCATACCGGGCATTTTTGCAATCGCACTCATAAATTAAGTGCCCGAGTTTTTTACAATAGTTGCAAAATTTATATTGGGAGCTCCCCCTTACAAAAATAGTAGGAGCATGGGAAGAGGAAGCTTGCTTGGAATAGCCAAGCCCTTGGGTGGTTCTAGATACGCATTGGGAACCAAGGAGCTTTGAAAGGTTATGTTCACCTTCAGTGAACTTAGCTAGGGATTTCCTTAAATCCTTGATTGTTAATTCCATAGAATCAACATCGGGAAGGTTTTGGATCTTGAGGGACAACTCCTCCTTTTCTTTGAGAAGTTGTTCCTTTTCGGAAGAAAGAGTTTTGAATTTCTTTTTTAAAGCAATAAATTTGGAAGAAAGTTTGTGAAAACCTTCCTCCAATTGATCTCTCGCATGTTGGAGATCCTCGTAAGATAAATGGTTGAAAGAATTGGAAGAACAAGAGGAAGAGGAGTCAGAAGAGGTTACCTCATGAAATGCCATTAGACATTTTTTACCGTTGTCTTTTGAGGAGGAGGAGGATGAGGAGCTATCACTCCAAGTGGCCTTGAATGCCTTTTTCTTTTCCTTTTTCTTGGCCCTTGTCTTGTGGAGTGGGCAATCAGGCTTATAATGGCCTTTCTTGCCGCACCCATAGCATATTACCTCGGGCTCGGATTTTTCGTTGAGTTCTTCCTTTCGAGCCTTGCGAGATTTCTTCTTCTTGTGCTTCTTCATGAATTTGTGCATTTTGCGGGAAAGATTCTCCATTTCTGAATCGCCGCTTGAAGAGGAAGACGATGAGGAGGAGGAGCTTTCTTCTTTTTGAACTTTGAAGGCGATGTTCTTTGGAACTTTGATCGGTTTGCCTTCCTTTTCAGCTTGCCTCCTCATGGTGATCTCGTAGGTCATGAGGGATCCGATGAGCTCTTAGACCGACATGTTCTTGATGTCTTTTGCTTCTTGGATTATCGTGACTTTTGGTGCCCATGTGCTTGGTAAGATCCAAAGGATCTTCTTGACCATCGTTTCTGCAGACACATCATCACCAAGGGACTTTCTCCCATTGCAAACATCAGTAAAACGTGTAAACATTTCAGTTATATTTTCAGATGGATGCATGGTAAAAGACTCAAAATCTTGACGGTACATATCCAATCGAGTATCCTTAACTTTGTTGGTCCCCTCATGGGTAACCTCCAATAGTTTCCAGATTTCATGAGATGAAGTGCATGTGGAAACTCGATTGAATTCATTACGATCAAGGCCGCGATGAAGAGCGTTCATGGCTTTGCCATCAAGCTCGAAATTTTTAATATCAGCTTGAGTCCATTTGGATTCATCGGGATAAGAGAGAGAGTAACCATGCATGACAATTCTATAAATAGGATAACCTATACTTCTAAGAAAAGTAGACATGCGGGTTTTCCAATAGGTATAGTCGGTTCCATCAAAAAATGGAGCATGACCCAATGAATAACCTTCGGGGGCGAAAGAAGATGAAGCCATCACAATGGATCTTGAATTTGAAACCGGTTAAGGTATTACACAAACACTCCCTCTGATACCAATTGTTGGGACGGAGAGTGATGGCAAGAGGGGGGGGGGGGTGAATTGCCTTTTTAAAAAAGTTTAACAATTTAAGAAAAAGTTAAAGCGCAGCGGAAATAAAAGAGGCAAGACAGAAAATTGATAATGGAGTTCGGCCTAAATCCAAGGCCTACGTCTCCGCTCCCAACTCAACCGTTGAGAGATTTATACGACAGCTTGCTTTTTAATGGTTGTAGCAAGAAACCCACTAGAATTTAAGGTAGCCTAGAAACCTATTACAGCTTGATTTTTATTGGTTGAAGCAAGAAACCCACTAGCCTTCTTACAGGTGAAGGCTAGCTCACCTTTGACTCAAACCTTTTACAGGGAAGGCTTGACTAACCTCTTCACACCTTGAAGGTGGTGTGAGAACCCAAACAAATGGAGGATGAGAGAAAGAAAGTTTTGTATGCACAAACTCAAAATGATGCTCAAAATGATAAAATAATAAAAACCGTAAAGAGGAGAAGTCTTGGGCGCCAATGGATTGATTGGTGATGATTAAGAGCGCTCCCAAGCTTCTATGGTGGTGCTCCTTGGTTGTGGAAGTGAGTTGGAGCAAGTGGGGATCCTTGAAGGAATGCGCCGTAGGTTCTCCAAATGATTGAAAAATGTTCCCGTGGGCTTCTATATTTTTCTGGGGCTTCCTAGTCCTTTATTTATAGAGGGGGAAACCTCATATGGCCGTTCGGGGTCTTCGGAGCCGTTGGAAAAGTCTTCAGAGCCATTGGGAGCAGGCTGGTCAAAGCCCAACGGCTAGTTTGACCGGCTCCACCGGCTGACCGGTGCTTGTCCATCAGTTGGCCGGTGCTTTGGAAAATGGAGAGGCCTTCTGCCCAAGCACCACTGGCTGGCCGGTGAGGAGGCCACCGGTTGGCCGGTGGTGAGACAGTAGGTGTCCCTTCTGTCTGGGTTCCACCGGCTGGCCGGTGATGGGACACCAGTTGGTCGGTGGTCTGGACAGAGGGGATGCCTTCTGTCAAGATTACACCGGCTGGCCGGTGGTCATCCACCGGTTGGCCGGTGGACTGAAATCAGTCCACTTTTGTCTTCTGGCTTTCTTGGCCCAATTCCCTGGCAACCTGAAATCATGCCTATCATCCAAAAACACTTAAAACAAGATTAGATAAATAAAAGAGTGATTGTGATCATGAAAATTAAACCACGAGGGGTACGAGAGGTACAACAGTAAGTCTGGTCATATTGCTCGTAATTGTAAAGAAGATGATCAAGAAGGAAATGTAAATCCATTGGTAATATGTTTTAAGTGTAATGAAATGAGTAATTATGAAAATCAATGTCTAGAAAATAAATCAACTGATGAAAAGCAGCCAAACTACAAGCAGAAAGGGGTGGTGAAATCCTTTGAAAATACTTTAGCATATATTGGGCCATCAAACGAAGTAGTATCAGGTAAACTGTTTGTCTGTTCAAATTCTGCCAATGTGTTTTTTGATTCAGGGTCTATACACCCTTTAATTTCAGAGAAGTTTTCTAATAAATTGGGAATTACATCTCAAGATATGAATACAAAACTTATGGTAAAAACACCTGGAGGAAATGTTGAGACAAAAAGAAAAAATATGAACCTTCCTGTCCTTGTGTGTGGGAAGAATCTACCTGCAAACCTTATTGTTTTGCGTCTAGTAGAGTTTGATGTTATTTTGGGAATGGATTGGATGTCTGTTTATCGTGTTAAGATTGACTTCAGAGCTAAAGAAGATTCATTTCAGAAAGAGTTATCGTTTGTATACAAGAATGAACCCTTGCTTTTGATAACATATCTGGAAGATGAGAAACTAGTAAAATATGGAAATTAATTTTACCTTGCTCATATTGTTGAAAATAAAAAAAGTATTGAGATTAATGATTTCTCAATGGTAAATGAGTATCTTGATTTTTTTCCTGATGAGTTTTCTAGTATTATACATGATTGGGAATTTGAATTTTCTATTAACTTAGTTGCTGATGCTAATCCAATTTCAAAACACCGTTATCGAATGGCCCAAATTGTACTTTAAGAATTAATGAAGTAATTGCAGGAGTTATTAGATAAAAGTTTCATTTGACCTAGCACATCACCATGGGGTGCTCCTGTCGTATTTGTTAAAATGAAATATGGTTCAGTGAGACTTTTCATGGATTATTGAGCATTGAATAACATCACTACTAAAAACAATTATCCTTTTCCTCGTATCGATGATTTATTTGATCAGCTCCAGGGAGCTCAGTATTTTTCAAAGATCGATTTGAGGTAGGGGTACCATCAGTTGAAAGTAAAGGAAGCAGACATTCCGAAGACAGCATTTCATACTAGATATGGCCATTATGAATTTGTAGTTATGCCTTTTGGTTTAACCAATGCACCTGATGTATTCATGGATCTTATGAATATAACTTTCCATGAGTTCATGGATAAGTTTGTGGTTGTGTTCATTGATGACATTTTGGTTTATTCCAAAAGTAAATAGGAACATGAAATTCATTTAAGGGTTGTCTTTCAAACATTAAAAGAAAAGAAACTGTATAGGAAATTCAGCAAGTGTGAGTTTTGGTTGCAACAAATTTCATTCCTTGGTCACATTGTTTCAAAAAAAGTCATAACGGTTGATCCTGCTAAAACAAAAGTTATTGAGGAATGACCAAGACCCACAAATATAATCGAGATACATAGTTTTCTTGGTTTAGTAGGTTATTACTAGAGGTTTGTTGAGGATTTCTCACAGTTATCTAGTCCAATGATTAAGTTAAATCAAAAAGGTGTTAAGTTCATCTGGATAATAGAATGTGATGATTGTTTTTAAGAATTGAAAAGAAGATTGGTGAATGCTCAAGTTTTGGCACTGCCTTTCAGAAATGGTGAGTTTGTTATTTATAGCGATGCTTCATTGAAAGGACTTGGATGTGTCCTTATGCAGAATGATTAGGTAATTTCTTATGCTTCATGTCAGTTGAAACATCAGGAGTTAAATTACCCTACACATGATTTGGAATTAGCTGCTATTATTTTTGCATTAAAAAATTAGAGGCATCATTTTTATGGAGTAAAATGTGAAATATATACTGACCAAAAAAGTTTAAAGTATATATTCACTCAAAAAGAATTGAACATGAGACATAGGAGATGGCTGGAATTAATCAATCATTATGATTGCACGATCCATTACCATCCGAGAAAATCAAATAAAGTGGATGACGCTTTGGGTCAAAAAAGTAATGCTTCAATAACCATGTTACATTTAGAACAAGATCCTTTGGTTTTTGATTTGATGAACTTTGGCGTAGAATTTTTTGGTGAAGAAAATTCTTCTGTTTTGTTTCAGGTGTTGGTGAAATCATCTCTATCAGACATAATAAAGCAAGTGCAGAAAGAAGATAGTGAGTTGCAGAAAAAAGGTAGAGTTGGTTCAGAAGAATATGTTTCTTGATTTTAACATTGATAATGATTTTGTTTTGAGGTTTGGGAAGAGATTATGTGTGCCTTGTGATTCACTGTTAAAAAATGAGTTGTTATGTGAAGCTCATAGTTCTCTGTTTTTAGTTCATCCTAGTAGTACTAAGATGTACAAAGATCATTGTGAGTATTACTGGTGGGATGGAATGAAAAGAGATATTGATGATTTTACTGTGAAGGGTTTGAAATGTTAGTAGGTTAAAGCAGAGCGGCAGTTTCTGAAAGGGATTGTTCAGTCTTTACCGATGCCAGAGTGCAAATGGAAAAATATATTCATGGACTTTGTTGTAGGATTACCAAAGTCATATTGAAGTAATAATGCAATATGGGTTATAGTTGATCGATTGACTAAATCTGCCCATTTACTTCTTATTCGAGATACTTTGTCTTTAGATAAACTTTCTTGGTTGTATGTTAAAGAGATATTCAGGTTTCATGGTGTTACCCTCTCCATTGTATCTGATCGTGATCCCAAGTTTACTTTTAACTTTTGGAAAGGCCTTCAGAAGTCGTTGGGTACTGAATTAAATTTTAGTATAGATTTTTATCCTCAATCAGATGGACAGTCAGAACGAAAAATTTAGACCATGGAGGATATGCTATGTGCTTGTTCACTGGATTACCAGGGAAGTTAGGGCCAACATCTTTCTTTGATTGAATTTTCTTATAATAACAGTTTTCATTCCAGTATACAGATGGATCCATTTGAGGCATTATATGGAAAGCATTGTCAAACTCCAGCTTTTTGGGATTAATTAGGTGAAAGGAAGCTGATGAGACCAGGATTGTTAGAAGCGATGGAAGAGAAAGTTCAGTTGATTCAAAATCACATGAGAACAGCTCAGAGCAGACATAAAAGTTATGCGGATAACTGAAGGAAGGATATTTCTTTTGAGGTAGTTGATCATGTCTTTCTCAAAGTTTCTCCATGGAAAAGTGTGATGTGTTTTGGTATGAAGGGAAAGTTGAGTATGAGGTTTGTTGGATCATATAAAATCTTGGAGGAAGTTAGATCACTTGCATAAAGAGTGGATTTACCTCACTGTTTATCCCAGGTACACAATTTTTTTCATGATTCGATGTTGAGAAAGTATATTCCAGATCCATCTCATGTTTTTGAGTCCAGAGGTAGTTTAGTTGGAAGATAATCTCTCTTATGAAGAACAACCAGTCCAGATTCTTGACTGAAGATAGAGGCAATGTGGGAATCTGAAAATACTATGAGGGATAAATACCCCCACTTATTTTGATAAGTGAATAAAAATTACGAGGATGCAATTTCCAAAAGGGTAGAAGGATATAACATCCCAGGTAAATGAAGAATAAGGTATTTTCATATTTATTAGTATTTGTGAATTAAATATTAATTTTACTTAAAAAGTGTTTCAATGTTCGATAGCGTACCCATTAGGCAACAACGGGTTTCATTGAAATCTTACATTGCATACTAATAATATAATATTATTATTTTAAATGGTAGTTAACTTCTAGCCATTGTATTGGCAGGAATGAAAAAAACTAACTACAATATTATTATACATGTTTGTTAAATTTATTTACATTTATCCAATAAATGTTAGAGGCATAAAATGTGAATGAATCTAATTTTATGCATAATTTACATTAAAAGGTTGATTTCCCGCCTTTTAATGGAGAACGCTATTTAAATATAGTTTTGTTTACTTTAATACATTATATTTTATTAAATAAAATCCTTCTTTATAATGGGGATATCAAAATTTACTTTGTGTAAATGTTTTGGAATTTTTCCGATAAAGTTCATTTTTTGAATAATGAAAAATATTGTATTTTAATTCAAAAATGTGTTTTAATATAATTTATTTATATGGTTATATTATATTTTTAATTGGTTTTAAATTTTAATTAGAATATATTTTTACCATTTAATCCAATTTTAGTCATTGGAATTAATTTCACTTTGAAAGTGGACATAAACAAGTGTCAATCTTTTGATAGTTATTGTTTCTTAAAAACACGCTATTTGTTTTGACAACGAGAATTAATTTTGAATTAATTAATGAAAATTCTATGTTTTTAATTTGAAAAAATAGAAATCATTTTTGAATTAGTAATATCAAATAAATCTTAGGCTGAATTTTTGGTATTTTTTTCAAAAACATCAATTTTTGATGAACAGTGAAACCACTTAGTAGTAGTAAAAAAACTGACTTTTTCATTTAAATGAAATTTTACCACTTCTGTGAATTGAATTTAGAAAATCAAACATACATGGTTTTTATTATTAAGTACAATTTGGTTCAATAAGATGAAAATAATTTTTTGGTGAATGATAACTTTTGACTTTTATTTACCACGGTTAAAGGTAAATAGTGTAATTAAAGGTAAAAAGAATATTATAATAATTCAAAATTACCTTAACGCCTATCCTAACCTTATTGGATGAGTAATGGACGACCATGGGCATCCTTGGGTCGATTTTGGGACCCCATGTAGCCACTTATGAATGATAATGACACTTTAGATTAATTAATTTAAAGTAAACGAAAAAATTACAAAAACAACTATCTTTTAGTAAATTAATTTTTATATGGTGTTATATATGTAATGTTTTTGACTATAAATATTCATTGTAAAGATAAAAATATTTCTAAATCATGTATTTTTTTATAATTTTTAGACATCGAATAAATTTAATTATTTATGACACAATAATGATGTAGTGTTTACCTCATTAATAAAAGATTTAATTAAATAAGATTATAAATAATAAAATAACAACCAAAACCTGTACAATTATTATTTTCAGAATTTATTTCGACCATGAGTCATATTAAATTATACTCTAATGATTTGTGGACCTTTAGAAACCTAATATAATTATATAATAAAATAATAGTTTCACACTTTCCTAAAGAGCCCCTCCTCTCCCTTATAAAAGGAGACCACTTCTAACAAATTCCTCACACTTATCAAGCCTTTAGGCTCGTGCAAACTATCACCTATTAAGGTTCCTACATCCCTCTACTCCTTTTAGAAGCCTTACCTTAGGCATAAGACACTTCATAAAGTCCTTTTGGTTTAAACCAAAGGAAGTTACCCAAATTAAAGGTAATGATTTCTCTTAACTTATTTTCTTTTATTTTACTTCTCCAACCCATAAAATCTTTTTATTACTTTATTTTATAGAAACGACAGTATCTTCAATATACTTGGATGTTTTTATGAGAAATATTTTAACTAAAATTACATACACATCCATTTAATGGGTGAAGAACATACCGTTTATGTGGATAGAAAATTAACGCCTCACGAGACAATGATTGTTTGATTATCTCCTACCGCCTATCATAGTGGACATTATATTGACACTGTATTTATATATGATATGTACTATGTTTATTTTTTCTTTATGCTTCTGAATTTTCCATTTATATCATACCTTTATGGTTTCCATTATGGGTAAACGCGATAATTTCTTTCGAAGAAGTGCGGACTACCGCCCCCTCAAAGTGATATGACTCGTTAATGCCATATGTAAGATGTATAAAGGATAGAGTTAATGATATTATATATAATATTATAATGGAATTATAATATACCTTTGTATCATTATTTTTTAATTCCATTAAAATAATAAATAGAAATGAAAGTAACGTTCATGCGTACGTACCGATTACCGTCTCCATGAACGATGCATTTCATTTTTTACCTCCAAATGTTATTTACTATTATAAATACATGAATATATTAGATATATGTGATATATATGATATATAAATCCTTAAAATCATTCTGGATATAATGTAATATTGACCACATGGACAACTTGTAAATATAAGGTGTTAATTTTTGACTTATGCACCAAATATCGACAAAACAACCATTATTAACTTTAATGATTACATATTGTTTATAACATGATATTAAGTGATATAAAAGCAATAATAAACTTGAAAAAGGTTCTTAAGAAAGTATAAATTAACTTTAGTTTATTATTCAAGATTTTAAAGAAAGATCAAGTCAAGTCGGACATGAGGTAAGAGATTTTGTCTGAATCTTCTTTCATTAAGGAATATTTTGTTTTAATACACAACTTTCTTTTATACGTTGTATAAACACCCTTGACTTTTCAAAGGGAATCATTTTCTATGAAGTGTATTACTAAACTACAAAAAATAATGTTTCCTTTAACGTAAGCAATAATAATGACCTTTCCGCCACCGTGAGTATTATTTGTTCTTTGGCTTCACTAACAAGCCGTAATGTTTTTTCAAGGAAAATAAAAACCATATACTCTTTTATGTATTTTTGTATTGAAAATGGTTTTGATAATGGATTTCTTATGTCAATATATTTAAGTGATATATTGTGATTGAAATTTGGAAATGTTTTATTTCCTTTATATTTGTTTTATGTGTTATAATTTTATAATGGTACTTGGAAATTTAACGGGTGGTTATGTGATAAAGAAAATGATGGGTGGTGCCATGATAAACCAGGATGGGTGGTTATGTTATAACCTCCAATTCATTGGGTATGGAAGTCAGACGTATGGCTATTATAATTAGTGATATGTGTGGAAGTTGTCCATAAGGTTATTCTATTTAAGTATGTTTATGTCCCAAGTTATATTTATATGTTATGTGTTCTTTATATGGGTAATATTTTGGTTACAAAAGAGTAAGTAGTGATCTTTTATTTCATTAAGAGTATTTACTACTTAATAATGGTGAAAAGTATTACTTATGTTAAATTATTCATGGTTTACTTGTTGTTTTGAAAAACTAATAGTTTTCATTCTTTGTGGATACCATACTAAGATTTTTATGCTCATCCCATGTTTTTGAAATGTTTTTCACAGGACATAATGTGGAATAAGGTCAAGGATGGGATCATGGAAAAGTCATGTTGTCTTAAACATGGAACAAGACATGACAATTTTTTTCAAGAGTTCTTGTTTTGTGAAGAAAATGGAAACTACGTAAAAGTGTCTACTTTGTATTTGAAATGAAATGTAATAGTCATGGCCTAATTCTCTAAAACTCTAAACCAAAAAAGATCCTCAATGTAAATTATTTGTTTAATTCAATATTATATAATGTTTTAAGGCTGGGTCCTTATATATTTTAATTAAAAAATATAAAAATTGATCATTGTGAAAACATTATTAAAAAATAAGAATCAAAAATAGATTTTATTTGAATAAAAAAATCACTTAAAATACAAAAAATTTAAAACACTAATTTCCAAGTAATTTTTTTAAATGAATTATATTACATAATAAATATTTTTTTTAATATAAACTCTCTTTATCAACATTAAATTATTTCTTATACCATAATACTATGATAAATTGAAATTATTTGTAAAATCAGTATTTTTTCACAATTTAATAAAAAATTAACTGTTTCTGAAGTATATAAAAAATTGACCCTAAGTTAATTTTGATATAATGAACAATTAACCGAAATAAACTTCATTTAATTAAAATTTTAATATTCATATGTTTTTCTTTTGAATGAAAAATAAAATATATTAAGAAAAATTGATTTTATAGAAAAATTAACCTTTTGTCTTTTATGTATTCTTAACCTATATATGATTAAATTATCATCATTCAAAATTTAGTACATATTTCAAAGAAACTAATTAATAAATTTTAATAATGAAAACTTTTCAACATATCTTTTATACATATGTTACACATATTTATGTTTGGGAAACAAATTACTAGGTTATAAAAGTAATGTTTTATTAATAATATTCATAGAGTATATCTCAATTCATTTTAGCTTAGTTTTAAATGTGATGGTTTCTATTGAATATATAATTAATTTAAAAAGTAAATAAAATTTAAAATATTTAGGTTTCATATTCTATCCCCTTAAATAAATTTTGCTCTCACAATTTTATCCCATTTTTGATTAAATGAGTTTAATACATTTTCAAAGACAATTATAATGTGTAGAAGATAAATATATATTTTTATAATTAATTACCATTTAATAAAAAATTATTAAATTTAATTTTGAAAAATAATTTAATATCTTAGTTATGAAAAGTAAAATTTTCATATACTAAATATTTCTTAATCCCTGAATTTAAAATTGTAAGATTAGTACATGTGAATAGGTATCATAATGTGTACCTTTCATAATGAGTAATATTTTCCAAATTGGACTCAATAAAGTTATCTTATAGTTGATTGAGTTTGCGGAATTTATTTACCATTAATACCAAGAATGTTAAGGAATATACAAACTATATTTCTTCAAACAATTTCATATAGTGATTTTTTTGATCAGTTTTTTACCATTTATTCATGAAATAAGATAAATAATCAAGATGAGTTCTTCATGATTGAATAAATAAAATTATATTTTAATAAATAAAAATATACACAAAAATATTAATGTTTATTCATTATGTTTCTACGCATTATCCAAACTGAAAATATTTTTCACAGGTTAATAACATATACAATATGAATAAACATTTATACATCGATCAAAAAAACCTCAACAATAAAACAAAAAGTATTACTTATATAATTTCATAAATAATTAACCTCAAAACTCTTCCAAAATAAGTGAGACTAAATTAGAAACCCAAAATCAGAAATAGATGATCACATATTCTTCCTTGATTAGCATAAATTTTATTCTTAAATAAAATTAATCAACCATAAAAAACTTTTATGAGGAATAAAGAAGGATGAGTTATGAAAATCACTTAGATGTTTCCTTTTAATTCATGATTTTAATAGTATTCATATTTGGGTTATAAAATTTATTACACGATCATTATTAAATTCTTACTCAAGAATATTCACTTCCATTCATTGTATCTCCTAAATTTATTTTTAGGAAAACATGATCATTAAAAAAATGGGTGTTTGATAATTTTTTTAATGTTAGGATGATGAAAATTTTATTATATACATATTTATCCATTTCATTTCCAAGAATACTAGACCCATTTCAATTCTAATCATGTGTTTGGTTTTGGGATCCTTTCTACTCAAATCATCTAAAACATTATTCACCTTCACCAGAAGGTAATAGATTGAATAATAATAATCCATGAGATTATCTGACCACCATAATTGGGAAATATTTATCCCATTTTGTATGAATATATACTCGAGGCTTTTAGGATTTGTATATATTTCACATTTCTCCCTATAGAGACAATGACTCTAAATACTCAATATGAAGATCAATGTATCCTATTCTGGATCATTTTATAGCTAGTTGTCCTCATTTATTTTTAATTATTTATATGAATATACTATAACTTTTTCATCTTAAATTTATAGACAACTGAAGCCCTTTATGGACACATCAATGTAGATCACAAATCCTTTCCCCATGAGGTTAATGTGAGCGCATGTGTATTAATTAGCCACTTATTGAACCCTTTATATATTTTTAGAATTCATTAGTCCAAAAAAACTTGACTCACTTCTAAGTTATATTATTTATCTGTCTTGAAAATATGAGAAGTTTTTCAAAAATAGACTATAGTACCAAGATAATACATGAAAACTATAGATATTTATAGCAATTATTGGTTTGAAAAATCTTTTAACTACCTCTATTTTTAAAGAATCCATATATATCCCATTATAGGTGATAACATTACCCATAATTATATTTTATAATAACCATATATTTTAAAAATTTAGATAATGTTTGATAGAGTACATGACACACAACATCAAGCTTACATAAACAATGAATTATTATTATTTAAATGTGATAGCTATAACCTAGCCAGTAAATAGATAATAAGGAATAATATTGACTACATTATGAAATATATATTTTTTATAATAATTTATAATGTATTAATTAATTATTTTTCAATAATCACTCAATTTTTATTAAATTCATTTTATTCATCAAAAATAAGTTTTCTTCAACGAATACTAAAAAATATTGATTTTTAAATGAAAGCTTTATTTTCTTCTAAAGTATTTATTATTAAAATTTAATTTCTGATTAGTTTATAATTTTTTTTATTTAAAATTATCCAATTTTTTAAAATGAAATTTATACATGAATTCAATATAAAAACATTTTAACATTAAAAGGGTTATATGAAAAAAATAATTTTAATTTTGTTTTTTCAGTTTTATTTCAACTTAAAATATTCCGCATATATAAATTGAATTTTAAAAAACAGATTCCATATTTTTAATCAATGAATCAAAATTTAGTAAATATGTCTCTCATTATTTTTGATCTATATGAATAGTATCCATATTAATTATTGGTACTATAAAAGGGTAAATTGGTTAACTAAGGTTAAAAATAAATTGATATGGACTCGAAAATGAGCATAAAACTTGAAAAAAATTATTGGATGAGTTATGTTCGTCCATACCCATCCATGATTCAGTTATATGATCTATGTTTCCATTTTTATGTGATTATAACCTTTATGATATTTTATTAAGAAAATTCTTAAATGCCACAATCTTGTTTTAAATAATAATTATATTTTTAACAAGTGGATAACAAGAGGATATATAATATTATAAATATTAATTTAAAATCTAAAACATTTATATTCATCATAGTAATTTATTTTTTTTAGTTTAGAGAAATTTACCATAAATATTCACAGAATGCTGAGGTAGTAATTATTAAATTAATGAAAAGTTAAAATAAATGTGATAAAAAATATTAAAATAAATATAATTTTGGATAATTGTTATGATCCAAGAATTTTATATATGGACATGAAATGTAAAATGATTTAATATTTTTTTTTATAATTTTTCTTTTTTTCATGATGTAGTTAAAATCTATGTAAGTAAGAGTTTTAAAAAACGACATTAATGATATATTACAATAAATAATATTTTTGGTAAATTAAATAAAATTACTAAAAATATTATATTCTTAAAAATTATTATTATGTAGTTCATAATCTCAACCATGGTTCATTTGTGGTATATTTTATCATTTATTGTAATTATCTTGACCAACAAATAGTAAAACTTCTTGTTGTCATGATAAGTTTGAAAGGGGTTAATGAGGGGTTAAAATCAAAGGATAAGGGTAAAAAATATTCAAAATGTCAATAAATTTTATTTATTGAAATTATTTCTACCTATATTCATATTATATTCTAAATAAATCATTTTTTGAAATTTATAATTGAAAATAAGTTTTATTAATTTTTCATTTTGAGGAATTCCAATAGTACCTCTCACCTTATTATAAAAAGGAACCTCTTCTTCACATTATTTTACCAATAAAAAAGTTTTTTTCATTAAATACATGAAAAAAATACCTTACTAGAATCATTAAGTTCATTTTATAAGTCTTTTTTATGCATAATACCATCCTTATTGTGATTAAGGTATTAATCAAAGTAGATTTTTGAAAGAAGATGTATGGTTTTAAACCACATATTTTAGTTTTATTTTTTCTTCCACCTCATTAAAATATAATATAACCATGATTATATAATAAAACTTTTATCTTAAACATGATAATGGATTATTATATTAATGGCCCAACCTATATACATCTCCTCTTCTATCAAATGGGAAATGAAACCATTGTTTGCGTGTACAAAAGACTACTTATCTCATGAATTGATGTAATTTATTTTCTATTTACATCTCTCAAGGATGAGTTATAATGATTTAAATAATGTTTATATATACAATATTCATGGAATAATTATTACAATTTAAGGAAAATATATACTTTAATTTCTTACCATTCCATTCACTGAAAAATGATTACATCATTCGTGCGTACGTGTCGACAACCACCCCCACGAAGTGATAAGATAGATTTTTATCACCACATAACTAGGATTATATATATATATTGAAATATGTAATACTATATTTTTTATATTATTATCATTATATAATGATAAATTAATACTTACCATATTTCCATTATTATTGTTAAAAATGGATGTGCTACTCATGTTTCTGTACGACCTACCATCTCCATAAATGTAACATTGTTAATTTTTCATATCCAAAATTTATGGTTTGTTTTAAAAATGTAAATGATGTATAAAAAAGATAATTATTTCATGATAATTATTCTGTAGATTATGGAATAATAACCACTTTTACCATAATCAACATATCAAACTAATTTTGGACATATGAACTGAATATCACCAAAACTGTCTAACATAAACACAATTACATATGTATTTATATATAAAATGATCATCAATAAAATAAAACTGAAATAATAATGAAAAACATTACCAGTCATTTAAATAATTAACATAAATTTATTTTTAATTATGAAAAAGAATGTAAGTGTTGACCTATACTTAGGGTGTGGTACTTTCATTTAAAAATAATTATTAAAAGTATTGATTAAAACATTATTTTTCATCCAAATCCATATTTTCTAATTTTTTTAAAGTAACTATTTACTATTTATCTATAATTGTTTAATGCAATTTTTATCCATGTAGGAATTTTCACGAAACAATTGGAATGGAATCCTCTTGTTAATTTCTAAATGATGTACTTTGGGACTTTTCATACAAAAGTATAGAAGGAATGTTTTTTAAATTTTATAGAGAGAATATATTTTTCAATATTAATGACTAATATTTAATCTAGATCTTCTTTTACTTAGTTATAAGGTTTATTTACCTGAATTTTTTTCCATTATAATTACATAGTAAAAAAAAAGGTATTTAAAAATTAAATAGTGCAAGAATAAAATGTTTTATATAGTATTTTATCATTACATGTGAAACATATAAAGTTGATATATTTTATAGGAAGTGTTGATCCCTATTATAGATCATGAGTGAACCAAATATAGAATATATATTATTTTCACCCACATAGCATCGAGTGACCTCGTTATAGATTATACGATGGGCGCACCCTGATACCCTCCAATGAATTGGGTAATTATCCTTTTCTTTTGATGTAATAATAAGGGTGTCAATGTAGGGATTATCCTATATATTTAAATGGGATCCAATTATTTCTGACATGGATTTCAAAGGAGTTATTAATATGATTCTATAAGTTTCCAAAATGGGGTTTTATTTTCTTTCTATAGGTTTCAATGGTTATACTTGAGAAAAAAAGTACATGTTTTCCAAGTGAAAATTATTTATTTTATTTTCTAAAAGATAATTGAGATAAAGTTAAACATTTCTTATGTTTTCTTGTTTTTTACTAGAATAAAATATTTCTTATTTTTATTTCCGTTATAGAGGTTTTTGTTCTTATTATATATTTACAAATGATTTTCATAGGGTTTCAAGAATTTTTAATAAAAAAATAAGAGATAAATTTGAAATCCATGACAATTTCTCAGGAAAATAATACATTTTTTATTTTAAAATATTTATAATATTTTTAAAAAATTGGATACTAAATAGATGTGTCCACATGTAATGGGTGGGTTGGTTATGTATGAGTTATGAACTAACTCTCTAAAATGTTAAACCTAAAATATATTAATGAAAATATTGTTAATTATAGTAAAAAATTACAATAATATACAATGTATTAGGTTGGGTCCTTAAAATTGGTATCATATATTGTTTTAGATAAATTTAGATGACAGGATGTTAATGGTGAAAAAGTTAATTGTCCACTATGACAAAAATGGTCACTATATTTGAGAGAATCATTATTATATTGGATAAATCAAAAGAGAATGATAAAAGGATAATATTTATATATTATTTTTTATTATCCTTATAATATGGTTCACTAAGATATTATTGATATGCTCACACTATTCTTATTGGTTATTAAATGTCTTGATCCAGTAGGAACCAAACTATCAATGGATATAAAGGAAAACACATTGGTTGCCTAAATGAGAAACCAAATATAATGGGAGATATAGTGGGAACTCTTATAGTTATTATTAACCATATATTAAGAGTTTTTACTAACAAAAATAAACAAGGTATGTTTCCGAACTCATCAAATTAGAGAGGGGTAAAGAATGAGTAAGTTCAGGTGATAATGATCATGAAGGTTAATATATTCAATGAAATATATGTCAATAATGTGAAAATAAGGACCCATTAAAATATATTAAAATAATGAAAACATTTATTAAATGTAGTAAAGTAGTTCATAAAGTAATAATCCTTCAAGGAAAAAGGAATCATTAAGTTTACTACATGAAAGGGAAATATGTTCTTCCTAAGGTATCAATTGAATGTTTTAAATGTGGGAAGAATAATCATTATAAAAATTAATATCCTTGGGGGAAGTATTAGGTATGGTATTATGAAGAGATTAAATATAGATATTTATAAATAAATAATTCCATTATAGTTGATGAGTGAGGTAACTACAAATGATGTATGATAGGTATATATTATTTCTTGGCATATGTTTTGATATTTTTGAATCTTAGGAAATGATTTATATACTGGTTTATAAGTAAGTTGTAGTATTTAAAGAGATTGAAAATAAGAGTTAATGTATTATTAATAAAAGAAAATTATTAATATGTTGGCATAAAAGGTATTTGGGAGTTATGAAGTATTTAAGCGTGATCATATTATTAGAATAATCAATACTCTTTTGATGATGAGAGTAATTTGGGTTATTTTATTGAGTTTTGACAGATGTTTGAGGTATATATAACCATTAATTTCATGATTTCAATTTTTTTAAAGAAATAATTTTATTTTTAGTATTTGGACACAAGTTTAAAGGTATTTAGAACCATTAGGTTTTATCTGATTTTTTATTTTGGGGTAATTATTTTTTTATTACAAAATAAAAAGTATGAGATAAACATTGAGGTTAATTTTTTTAATGTTGAATATATTAATATTACTTTTGAGGATTTTTATCAAATTTATTTTATTTTTATAACTATGAAATATATTTTTTATAAAATTGAAAACCCATAAGTCAGGTGAAAATTTTCTTCATCCTTTAAGGCTATGAGGCTTGAGCCCAAAAATATGGGTGACAAGGGTGCATCACCTACCACATGCCTATGTGATCTCTTAGTTAGTGTAACATTATTTTTAGTTATTTAAACGGTCTTATAGATAAAAAATAACTTCATTTGGGGAAAATATTTTGTTATTATATAGATAACCTTGGTATTAGAAGTGATTTGGGGATTATGTGATTTTAGAAAAAGTTCACTATTTTGGAAATGTTATATGATAAAGTTAAAAAAATATAATAGGATTTTATTTCAGAAATAGTGGTCGAATTATCTATTAGAAGCATATATGTTTTAAATATATTTTTTATAATATTTTAATTTATTTTTTTAAATGATAAGAATATCATGGAATTTATAAGATTGGGGAATATACTTTTTGGAGTGAGACATTAAGAGTGATTGATGCACATTGGAGGTAAATTCTAAATTTATATTTTGGAATTATGTGATTAAATCCTTATTATTTCTGGTATTTAATCTTAGATTGGAATATTTTGAGTAATTTTAAGGATGGTTATTTACTGAGTGATCCATGTTGATCTTTGGGTATTACAATTGAATTTTCTAAATTAAAGTAGTTTTCTCCATAAGAATGTTTATTCATTATGGGTAATAATTTAGTATTTTCAAAATCATTTTTTCAGACAATGTTTTAATACATGATTAATAACATTTTATCATTTTAGGGAATAATTTGAACCATTATATATTTATTATAGTGATCTAGGAATGAAAAAATGCATCTTGAATATACATCATTTGGAGAAAAAATGGGAGTTTGAGGTGGAAATTTATGAAAGGATTAAATAGTTTTGTGAGAATAATTATATTTCCTTATGATTTTAGTACAGATGATAAATAAATTTCTCAACTCTAGAAAAAATTATCTCGAAATAAAAATGTTATCGGTTTACTTTTTTTACCAACATATCAATGTTATTTTAACCTATAGATTTACAATTTTTTGATGGTTGACTTTATCATGACCATATTCTCTATCACTATCTATCAGTCCTCGGTGCTATTTTTTCTTCTATAACCATGTTTTCACATCACACCAATTTTTTCATAAATATAAACCTTGTTATGTGTTTTAATAGATAACATTCATACTTTACATTTCTATTTATTCATGCGGATACTTTATTAGCCCTATTTGCAATGTGGGATTTCGAAAATGGTATTTTGAAAAGTAAATACACCAGTTTTCAATCCAGAGTTCAAATTAGAAGGATGAATTTTATTAGGGTAGGGGGATTTAATATCTTTATATTTAAAAATGAGATACTATGTTCAATAGTGTACAAAATAAACAACATCAAGAATAAACAAATAATGAATTACTATTATTTAAATGTAACCATTATAAAATAGCTACTAAACTTGAGGGAATGAATAATATTATCTAAAATAGGAAATATAAATTATTTTTAATAAATTATAATGTATGAATTAATTCTTTTTAAAAAATCCTTTTTTAAGTGAAATCATTTTTATTCTACAAAAATACATTTTATTTAAGAAAGGGTTTTATTACTTTTTATGAGTGAATATTATAATTAATTTTTGGAAATTTTATAAAATTTATTTTTCAAAATAAATTTCATTTTTAGTTGATTTTTTTCAAAATTACCTTAGTATAGGGTTTGTATAATTTTTTCTAAAGATTGACTCTTTAATGAGTTGTGAAAATACTAATTTTTAATTAAAAGCTGTATTTTTATTGATATTTTTATAATGAAAAATATTTTTTTGATTAATTTTTAAATTTTATTTTATCTTTTTATTTAACATAATATAATTAGGGTTTATTTAACTAGATTTAATAATTTAATTTAATATGAAAAAAAATTTACCATAAAAGGTAATATTTATAAAAACCTGTTTTTATCACGTTCTTCTAGTTTAATTTGAAATTAGATTCTACCATTTTAGTGAATTGAATTGTGAAAAATGGATTTCAAATTTTTAATTAGTGGGTAAAAATTTATTAAATATTTTTCTTTTAATTTTGGTTAATACGAATTGTAACACTAGTAAATTTTTTTCCATGTTAAATGGTTAAATAAGTTAAATAAGGTTATTTTTAAGGAATGGATAATGGCCATAAATCATTCCAAAGTTGTATTTAATTAACAAATTTTGTCTATAATCATAAAATATTTGATCATATATAATTTTGATTCTATTTGGTAGGGATTATAACCTTCATAATATTTTATCTAAATAAATTCAATAATGTAACATTGCTTTTCATAATAAATATAATATTTTTAATGTGAGCATAACTAGATGATATATTTGGTTATAAAAATTAATTTTAATAAAAAATGATATATCCTTATCATAGTAATTTATTTTTTATTTTTAGTGGAGAAATAATTATCTTAAATATTTACACAACGTTGATGAAGTAATTTTTGAATTAATGAATAAAATAAAATAAAATATATAAAAAATATTAAAATAAATATAATTTTAGATAATTAATGTGTTAAAAAAATTTAAATATTAACATGATTTTTTGGGATAAATTTAAATATTCGGTTCTTTTTTTAAATATTTTCTTGATGATATTAAAATCAATGTAATGAAAGGTTCAAAAAATTAAAATTAATGATATATTATAATAAATAATATTTTATTAAATGATATAAAATTCCTAAAAATATTATATTTTTCAAGTTATTAAGATATGATTTATTATATCAACCATGGTCCATTTTTGTGATATTTTTCATTTTATAAAAATTATGTTGACCCTCAAGGAGTAAAAATCTTGTCACATTAAGCGTAAAATGAGTTAACGAGGGATTCAAACTAAATGATAAGGGAAAAAACATATTAAAAACATATTTATTTTTTATTTTATGAGATTAGTTTGGCCCATAAACATTCTATACTTAAAATACATCTGTTTTTATCCATTTGTAATTGAAAATTCATTTATATTAATTTAATATTATTTGGAATTACAAGGGTGCCCCTCCACTCACTTATACACGTAATAAACTTATTCTCATTCCTTCAAACTTAAAACCTAGTTTTATTAATTCAATAACTACCCAAATCTATTCTTATAATCCCTATTCTGATTATATATGTTTTTTATACATAATACCATCCTTAGAGTGATCAAGGTGTTAATAAAAGGAATCTTTCCAAAGAAGAGGTATCATTTTTAACCATGTGTTTTAGTTTTATTTATTATTCCTCATCCATAAAATATTCATTACCTGTGTTTATGTAATTAAACTAGTATTTTCTATATACATAGGTTATGTTATGGTAATGTAACATCTTATATCCATCTCCTCTTCTATAAAATAGGAAATAAAACCATTATTCGTGTGTGTGGAAGACAACCACCTCGCAAACCGTTGTTTCATTTTCCATCACTATATCTCATGGATAGGTTATAATTATTGAATAAATATTTATATAATATATTAATTACATATATTTCATTCTTAATAGATAATATATTATTGACTTTCTTATATTTTCATTCACTGAAAATTGATAAAGTTGTCCGTGTGTTCATCCAGACTACTCCCTCCATGAAGCGATGTCATTAGTTTTTCATCTCCACATCACATGGATAATATATCTAAAAATATTTAAATAAGTAATATAATATTTAAGATATTATTATAATTATGGATATATAAACTAATTCTTACCTACTTTCCATAATTATTGTTGTCAATTGGAAGTGTTACTTATTCGTACATACGACCTACCGTCTCCATGAATGTAATATAGATCAATTTTCATAGCATAATTTTATGGATGGTTTTAAAATTATAATTGATTTATAAAAATAATAATTATTTAATTATTATTATTCTGGAGATGATGGAATAACAAACACTTTGACCATAGTACACTTAACAAAGTCATTTGGGACTTTTGAACCAAAGATCATCAAAACACGAGACATAAACATAAATAATTTAGTAATTATAATATTTTTAAGGGTTATCAATAAAGTAAATAATTAACCGAAATTTATTATCTTGGAAGATAAAGAATGAATTTATTGATTCATAATCATGTTAATATACTTTATTTTAAAAATCATATTTTCATGTTATCCTTAAAATATTCTTTATCTTTTATATCTTTATTTTTGAAAAATGTTTTAAAGAATGATTTTACAATTATACTATAAATTTTTAATGAAATTTACCCATGTTTTATTTTTTAGGAAATAGTTCGAAACAAATCTTCTTAGCATTATCCAAATGAGGTACTTCATAAAATTTAAAAAAAAATTGGAAGGAATATTTTTTTTAACTTATAAAAAATGAACATTTTTCCTTCCATCATGAATAATATTTTCTGTAATGATCCCTCGTCAATTTTACAGTGTTATTTTACAGGAAAAAAATAATACATTTTAATTTCATAGTTTTTTATATATGTAATATTAAAATTAATGGGTGAAGGAATAAAATGTTTTATATGGTAATTTAGTATTATATGTGACATAAGTGATCCCAATACAACTTATTCTAAGGGTTGAGCCCCATTAAAACATAATAGAGATCCCAATATATCTTATACATTTGGTGTTCCCAAAGAGCTTTGGGTGAGACCCTTATAAATTATAGGATGGATACGCCTAGATAGTGCTCCAATGCATTGGGAATGAACATTATATTTTGAGGTAATATAGATGGAGTTACCAACTGGTTTTTCCTATGTATTTAACTGAGCTCTAGTTATTTCAAAAATGAGTTTAAAATGGGTTATGAATGTGATGATCTATGTTTTAAAAAAGGGTTTTTTTATTTTCATTCTATGCGTTTTAATGGTTTTTTTTATTAAAAAATATTTTTATTTTTCATTTTAAAACGATTTATTGAATTTTGGGAAATATAATTAAGGAAAAGTTAATCATTTTAGGAGTTTTTAAGTTTTTCATTTTACTAATATATTTCATATATTTATATCCCATATAGACCTTTTTATGTTCATAAAACTTTTTAAAAATGTTTTTGTTGAGTTATATGGATGGTTAATAACAAAGAAGAGTTCAAGTTGAATGCCATGAAGATTATTCTTGAAAATAATTCTTGTTTTATTTTTAAATTATATTTATTTTGAATAAATGGATATCGAGTAGAAGTGACACACTTATAATGTATGGGTTTATTAAGTATGAGTTATGAAATAATTATATGAAATTATAAAAATAAAATATAATTGGGAAAAGAAATTGAATTATATTAAAAAGTCACTAAAATATGTAATTTATATGGTTAGTTACTTACATAATTTCTCTATCCAAATCTACCATTTACTATACTTGAAATATAACTATTCCTTTAAAAATCACGTTAGTAAAACATTAAAATTCTCCTCATATTAAACTACCAGAAATATGAATTATATCAACATACCTCTACCAATGGTTTTTACAAAAACATTGGCATGAGTACCTTAAAGAGATACATAACAATAGATTTGAAGAAATCGTTAGTATTGGTCTCTTGTAGCCACCCTATAACAATGGTTTCTCCCACACTGTTGGTTTATGTCAGTAATTAGGACCTATACTAACCGTTTTGGAAAAAAACCATTAGTATTGGTCTATTAGAGAGATCTTATGTAACAACCCGAGATTTTATGAGATATATTATTTTTAATTTATTTGATGTGTTCTATTATACACTACACCATGATTAGCTTGTACTATACACAACACCGTATTAGCTTGCAGTATACGCAACACAATTCTTGGATCATGTTACACACAATTTTGATAGTAGTTATTCTACGAAACATTGAGTGTGTGTGTATATATATATATATATTCAATGTATAAATGAAATATGGTTGGATTCTATTATATGAAACAATGGAGGAGTCTTGCACAACACGCAACCCTTACTTGGCTTGCATTACACACAATCACGACCTTCCTCGATAGTGTGTGTTGTACGCAATACCAGGTTTCACTAAACAACGATATATGGTTATAATATTATTATGAACTAGCCGTTATGAATAGTATCAACTAAAATTTGAATTTTATAACATTATTATTCATCTTATAAATTTTCTAAAACATTTTATGTGAATATAATAATTTTTTCGGGTAAAATAAGTATTTTTCAAAAAATGCAGTTTTGCCGCCTTTTGATGGAGCACCCACTTTAAATCTAGTTTTTGACATGTTTATAAGTTCAATTTTACAAAATAAAATTATTCTTTAGAATAAGTATATAAAATTTTACCTTGGATAAAATTTTCATATTATTCTGATAACTTTCATATTTTAATGAATAGTAAAAACACGCTATATTTTAATTAAAAACAACTTTTTTCATCGTAATAATTTATGTGGTTAAATTATAATATTGAATGGTTTTAAAGTATAAATATAATATATTTTTACAATTTAATATAATGTATGTCATTAGCATTGATTTTACCTTCAATTCGTAGGTTAAATCAATTCAATCTTTTGTAATGTTTTAAACAAAAACCCGTTTTCTTTCGACAACGGGATTAATTTTAATTTAATTTATGCAACTTTTGTGTATTGAATTTTGAAAAATGGATTCCATATTTGGAATCAGTGGGTCCAAATTATGTTAATAAGCTACTTTTTATTTTTGGGCATTATGAATAGTAACTACGGTAAATTTTATCTACCGTAGTTAAAGGTAAATCGGGTAATTAAGGGTAAATATAAGATTATAAAATTACCCTAACACCTGTAAAAATACTATTGGATGACTAAAAGTAGACCCATATCACCTAAGGGTCGTATTAGAATCATTTAATGGACTTTTTTCTATGAAAATAATTTAATTATTATTAAAACCAAAGAAAGTGACAACATGTCACTTTCTTAAATCTTATAAGTATAATAATTTTAATGTAGTGATAAACTTAATGAAACTTCAAACATGAATATTATCCAGAAATATAATAAAATTATCTACATCATATGAATTAATTTAGAATTTTTAGGGATTAAATAATTATCATTAAAGGTGACATAATAGTGATGTTGAAATTATTTTATTAAGAGAAATATCAAATAAATGGTTTTAAAAATATTAAAATAAATATTATATGAACTATTTAATGTGATACACTAATTTTATAGATACATATGACCTTTTATGAATCTATTAAAGCTTTTAGTTCGAACATATCTTCTGTATATATTTTATTTAAATTTAAATAAATGAATAGTGTCAAAATTGACACTATTGTTATTTTATAAAAATAACATATTATAAAATTGTTTAAAAAACACAAAAGTATTTAAAAATTATAAATTCAAATTTATATGGTCGACAATGTCATAAAGTGTCAAATTATGGAAAATTCACAACACACATGTAATCATTTATAATAATTTAAAATTTATACTATTATTACCACAAATAAAATTAAATTGATAAAATAAGGATAAATCAAGTTGATAATGTTTAAAATAAATTCCTAACATGTATAAATTTTATTGGTTGATGAGATTACAACCCTATATCATATAATATTCGAATTGAGTCATTTTTGGAGGTGTTTATGTGGGGTTTGAATTTATATTAATCTAATATTTTTGAGGATTCCAAATGTGCCCCTCTCCTCCCTTATAAAAGGGCACCTCCTCCCTCTCTTCTTCACACCACTTTGAGCCTTCAAGATCAGAAAAACCCTGCCATATTCTCTTCTAAATTTCCCTAGAAACATAATATAGGTCCTGGTCTTCTTCAAAGACCAATTTTAGTGCCCTAAGAGGAGGTCTCAAAGAGGCGCTTCAAAAAAGAGGTAATGTCTGTTACAGATTCTTTCAAATTTATTTCTTCTTCCACTTATTATTCTTTAATTGTTTCATTATGAAGTAATAACATCAGTATCACTCATATACTGATATGTTATTATAAGTATGAAAAAACCCTATTTCACCATCTATCCATCCTACGAAAAACGAAATCACCGCGCGTGTGTACGTACGGAATACCGTCTCCACGTCATGGTGTAATCTATTTTCCACCACCACCTTACTTGGATGAGTATAATGGTGTAAATAATGACTATATATGATTATTGTAAAGTGATATTTATTCTGAAATAGTATACATAAACTCTAATACAATTCCATGGGAACGATATCATCGCTCGTGCGTACGTACGGATTACCGTCTCCACGACGCGATGAGATTCATTTTCCATGTTAAAAAATTCAAGAATGATTATAAAGTATATATAATAAGTAATAATGAAATATATGAAATAATAATGCTACTATAATTATGTACATATATATTTATGTCATATACTTAATTCCATTCAATTCAATAAGGAAACAAAAACAGCGTTCATGCGTACGTACGACCTACCGTCTCCATGAACGGTGTATTTCATTCCTTTTATCGATATATAATATATATGTATATGATGAATATATATTATATATAAATCATGTTTTACATTCTGGAATTATGTAAATCAGGATATAAGTAATAATATCAAGAAACGACAAGTCGAAACACATACGATAAATGAGATGATTTTACCCAAAACGCTACTTTAACATGGAATTTACAAAAGAACGGGTAATATAAAGTCATAAGTGAAACATATATGATATCATAACAATGAATATGATTATTTAATAAGTAAATGAAATTATTTAAATCATTATACAGGAGGTTCGGATCCATACAAAGCATATCGGACCTAAGGTAAGGGATAATTTTGCAAATCTCATTTTTATCCGAGATTGCTTATACGTAAGTATTTACTGGGGTTATTGTTATCATCCATGTCCATGTTTCCTAAAAATGGTTTCATGTATGTTTAAAGTCCTTTTTACCCATTTTTGACTTTTACTACATGGTATGTAAGGAATATTTCTTTTGTTTACGTTATAATGTACTTTTTTGACTTTTTCGACAAAAGTACGAGAAGAATGTTTTTTTAACTTATACGGCATGAAAGGATTTTTACGGTTTTATAAAGCCTTATTTTCATGAAGATTCCTCCAAATGATTTCATGACTATTTTCAACAAAATCACTTTCTTTTAAAATTTCATGGAATTTTGTGAAAAGAAAATGATTTTCAAGAAGAAAGGATATTTTCCTCAAGAATTCATTTCAAGTGTTTTATCAAAACCATTTTCCATCCAAGATGAAATTATTTTCATATGTGTATGTTTCAAGTATAATGTCTCTATTATTTACATGGATTCACTTTTCTTATTATGAAATTATATCCATTTGTTTTATATGGATTATGTGATGATGAGATGATATTTATGAAACCCATTTTATTCGTTGGGTTATTATGAATGATGTATGTTTATTTTGTGGCACAAGTAAGAATGATTTCATTATGAGATGGGTGGGACCTATATCTCCCTTCAATGCATTGGGTAAAGATTTATATCTGATGAGATAGATGTGGCTGGAACGGTAAGTTAATCCGGTTCAGTGTTACAGGACTGAAACGAGGAGTGAACTCGATTCAGAAAGGGACTTTGTCCACTAAGATGGTCTTGACAGCAATGCCTTGGAAACTATAGAAATCAAGACATGTGCTGAATGGTTGCCACAATTATTTGTTTTACTCCCATGATATTTTATCATGATTAATGTTTCTTTGTGATCTCACTACCACAAAACTGGGCAAGCCCAGCGCCACCCCTTTATCTGCGCTTTTTTAGCGCTGATAAATGCCCCCCCTTTATCAGCACTTTTTTTAGCGCTGATAAAGGGAGCCCCTTTATCAGCGCTTGTTTAGTAGCGCTGATAAAGGCGAGGCATTTATCAGCGCTTTTTTTAAAAGCGCTGATAAAGGGTCGACTTTAAATTTTTTTTTTAAAAAAAATTTAATATATAAATATAGTTATATAGTTATATAGTTATATTGATATAAATATAATATATAATTTTTAAATACATTTTAGATAAGTATAAATGGACATTTACACTTATTATACTTAATATATAAAATATTTAGTGAAAATGGCTTCTTAAAAAATTTAAAAAATATTTTTAATTAATAATTTTCTAATTATTACAGAGTAATAGTCATTTAATAACAATTTGAAGACTAAAAAAATAAAAACAAATTAAGAAAAGATCCAAAATATGTTGAAAACACAACTCAAACTTCAAATGGCCATAACTTTTGATCCGGGTGTCCGTTTGAGCTCTACCACATATCAAATCAAAGCTTGCGATGAGCTCTACGTCGCTGTGACTGGGGGGAACCTTGATCAAGCGTTTTTCGAGGCCAAAAGAGGCCCAGAAGGCCTCCAAAACTGAGTTTTTGGTTGGGGTACCCAGGTTTTTTAACATTTTGTGGAATTCAGCCTCGTTTAAGGGGGTATTATTGGCTTTTTTTGGTGGGGACTGAATTTATTCCAAGGTATTACATTCATATTGATATTATTTCTTTGAAATTTCATCCTTTTTTATAATGAACTGCTATTTGAAATCAAATATATAACTATATGTACATATTTTTTATATATTCTCACCTAAAAATTAAATTTTTTAAATAAATAATTAATCATATTTACATATAAAATATATTAGCTTTATCTAAATAATAACTAATATCTATTTTATTTAAAATACCAATATATTAATATTTATATAACTAATATATATTAATATAACTATACATATATTAATATAACTATACATATATTAATATAACTATATATATATATATATTAATATAACTATATATATATATTAATATAACTATATATATATTAATATAACTCTATATATTAATATAAATATATATTACTATAAGAATAAATATAACTAAATATATATATAAATAAATAGATATATCATGAATAAGAGAACAAATCAATACAGGGTAGTGGAAAAGGCTTTAGATGCGCAGGGGGGAGGTCTCAAGATCAAATCCGGGTGGAGGCATGGGTGCGCGCTCAAGGTTGATTTAAAGGGCTAGCGCTGATAAAGGGTATAGGCGGTGCGGGCGGGTGCTGGAGGTGTGGGAAAGCGCTGAGAAAGGGGGGCTCAAGCGCTGTAAAAAGCCCCCCCCGAGATTGGCAGTATTTTTTTTTAATTTTTTTTAATTTTTTTTAATTTTTTTTAATTTATATCAGCGCTAAAAAAAAGCGCTGATAAAAGTGGTATTTTATCAGCGCTAAAAAGAAAGCGCTGATAAAAGACCCTTTTATCAGCGCTTCATTTTAGCGCTGATAAAAGACCCCTTTTATCAGAGATTTTTTTAGCGCTGATAAAAGGGGTCTTTATCAGCGCTTTTTGGAGCGCTGATAAAGAGGACCCCCCCTTTATCTTCTCCAGCTTTATCAGCGCTTTTCTAGAGCTGATAAAGGTCATTTTTAGCGCTGATAAAAGCCGTATTTGTAGTAGTGTCTATGCCTTACGTACTTCCATGTTTTATGTCATTACTCAAGTTTTTTATTTTTAAACATTATGTTCATGTTTTTATGCTCAAATGTATATGATTTGTTTTATTTTATCCATGCTTACCCTTACTGAGCATTTGAGCTCACCCTTTATATGTTTTCTTTTCCCCAAGATGTAAAGAAAGGTTTTAGGTAAGAAAACAAAAGGGGAAGATCGATATGGGAGATGTTGAAGATCTTTCAACAGGATTAGATGTTTATATTCCGAGTTTCCAAAGACACTAAACTATTACGGTCCTTGTGTGTCTATTTTTTTTATGTATTAAGTATTCCGAAAAAGTAATGTAATGTCCATGTATGTCAAGCTTTAGGTCTCTACATCTTATGCCAATAGTTTCCTAAAAAATTGGTATAATTTAAAATTTTAAAGATCCTATACCAACGGTTCTGAAAACCATTGGTATAGGTCTAGAACAATGGTTTTAATAACTGTTTGTATATGTACCCATATTTTTAGAGAATATTTTATCAAATAAAATAAAACAAATCAAAAGTTAATATACTTATGAATATACACATATATGTATATACATATATATATTTGAAATAAATTTCAAAAAATTCATGTTAGGTTAGTGGTTATGCCGTTATATTATAAACGGGAGGTGCAAGAATCAAAACCAAGCTTGGTTTAATTTTATGAATTACCTATACCAACAATTTTATAAAACCATTGGTATAGGGTTTTTATGTGACATATACCAATAGTTTTCCCAAAACCGTTGGTATAGACCTATCACAATGACAAACTAGACAAAGGTCATCCAAACCATTGGTATAAGCTATACCAATGGTTTGGAGACCAATACAAATGGTTCCAAATCGTTGGTATATGGTATTTTTCTATTAATGGTCCTCTATACTTTGGGAGTAGATAATAATATCATCTATAAATTTTACCATAGATTTGATGATGTAATCTATAAATACTCTATTCATTAAGGCCATGAGGACATCAATAGTGTTAGTAACTCAAAATGAAATCACTAAGAACTTATATTTATTATTCTTTTTAAGAAATGAAATCTTGGGGATATCCTCTTTATTCACATATTATTGATAATATTTGAGCATAAGATAATCCTTTGAAAATTACAAAGATCCATGTTGCATTTCAAACAAGTTATCAATCCCCAATATAGAATACTTTTAATTTTTAATGATATTGTTCATACCGTGATAACAAATACATTTTTTAATTGACCCATGATTCTTCTTGAATAAGAGGACCAACACACCACATGGTGATGCACTTGGGTTCATTAACAATCTATCCATATTATCTTGTAGTTTCTTTATCAAAACTTTAAGTTCAATAGTGACCATTCTATATGGAGTCTTGGATATTGGAAATGTTTCTTAGTATATGATCAATTGAGAACTCAACCACATATATTTGATAAAAATGATGAAATTATTTAGGAATCACATCAGCATATTCCATTATAATGGTCATTTAAAAAAGGATGATATTTTTATAGTCTCAATCAACTGAGATATATATTATTTATCATAAGGTAACAATATCCATTATTGAGATGATGATTCCCAATTAGATTCATCCTCATATATGAACTTGTAAATAATTATATAGTGATTCACGATATGAAGGTTTATTTTATTATACTATTAATTTTTGTTTTCTACATACAAGGAAATTCATTCCAGACCTTGAATGGAATAGAATTTAGATAAAGTAAATATCATAATTTCCATTGGTAAATAAAGTCTACAAATATTTATTGTGGTTGAGTTCTATACCTGGGATAAAATAATTTAACCATTTTCAATATTCAAAGATTTCCCAACTTCCATTTTTTAAGGTGGTGATTTAATAGTTATACTAAACATGAGTGATATGAAACAATTTATAGAGCCAGAATGAAATATTTAATTCACTATCCTTAAATGATTAACTAATTTATCTATCACAAAATTTTTTTTTGGGTCCACCTTAGAAAATTTTATTGAATAATCTCACCCTTTATCTCTAGGACAAGGTGTTTGTTATCACGAGTCATTATCTAAAACCCTTGGATAAGTGCATCTGTTTGTATATTTTCATTGTTACCAATAGTTAGGATATTATATAGTAGGATAAGGTTTTACTCAATAATTCATTTCATCTATCACATTGGTATTAACTAGCTCATTTCCATTCCCTCCCACACATTATGCATTTCCTAATCCGATTTATGAAATTACTGAGAACCTTTATCTTGGAAATTTGTAAAGTGGGGTGTTTGAATTTACTTCAACCTTGAGGTTTCTCCATCACTTAACCAAAAATGAAATCCATTATTCACATAATTTATCATTTCTCTTGATATTCACTAGCCTCAATTGTAAATTTAATGGAACATTAGAAAATTTCCTCATAGTTGTCAAAGACTTGAATCACCAAAGATCATTTTAGATTCATATTTATCCAACTAATTATGTGATTAAATTTAATTTAATTGTAAATGAAAATTCTAGAGTTTTATCATACAACTATTATGAATTTAAATTCATATGTCAGTCTATATTCACAATAATATTTCTCAAGGTCAATGAAATGCCCCTCCAATTTAATTCATATGTAAGGAAAATATTTATCAGAAAACATCTTTATGGATTTATTTCCACTCAATTGCATCGATATCCTTCTTAGGATTTGTAATTTTATTGAACACAAAAAATTTATAATATTCTCCCTCTATAAGATATACATCCATCACAAACTTCTCTTGTTCAGATAATTGAAAGATAAAGAATATATTCTCAATGGAATTGATCTATTTTTATTCCATTAATAAATTGAAAGATCCACTAAATATCAGGGGAATTTTTTCATAAAGGGATCAATTGAAACTTTAAATTTCTTAGGGTTTGTGTATTTTACCATTGATTCAGGTTTATATTCATAACAATAGTTAATTGAGAAAGTATTATAATTATGTTCCTAACTCCTGCTCCCATCGACTAGACTATCTCATTTGGGTAGTCATTATGCTGACCATCACATTGGTTGCTGACTCGGTTCATCTTATTTCCAACCATTGAATAAAATAAAGGGAACATTATGGATTTGAATTTTAAAAATATATATCATATAAAAGGGTAAATTTAAACATTTAAGGTATAACTCAAAAATATCATACATTCCTTCAATTATGAATCACTAGGTTCTGATATAAGTTATTCATTGTTTATTCCCAAACATAAAATATTATGGGAGTTTCCCCCCTCAAGATGTTGCATTAAGAGAATATAAATTTACCAAATAATATCTCCAAGGAGTGTTAAACTAGGTGTGTATAAAAGATTTTTTATCATGAACTATGTGATGAATGAATTAATCCCAATGTTCCATTTTATGGGTTATTACCCCTAGGTACAACTATTCTAAAACCAAATCCACTTATATTATCTAAAAATGGGATTAATTTCCTAGAAACCACTTACTCTATACCTTACCCTAATTTAGGGATGTTTTATTTTGTTTACTATTATCCATAAGTCTTTCATTATGGTTTTCAAATCTTAATCCCCAAAATTAACTAGACATGGCCTTGATACCATATATTATAACCCAAATGTTTTATAAACCTTAATGCATGATTTATTACATAAATTCACACATAATATAATCCCAAAAGATCAATAGGCCAAGCGTATTTTCTTAATTACACACATTACATATGAAATTGAAAAAATATAGAGTTAAATTATTTAAAAACACTATAAGATGTACTTAAGTTCCCTTGGTCCTCTAATAAAGTAAGGGATAAGTGGGGGGAATGCATAAGAAAGGGATAATATTTAAATCCCAGTAGTAGAATAATGGAATTATAATAGGAAAAGAGTAAGTAATTTTATTCATGATGCATATTAGGGTGATATAAAAGTAGTGAGAATTAAAAACCAGAATATCAAGTCATAAAATAATATTATAGCATCAAGGATACATATGAACATGTCAACAATATAAAAAATCAAATCACAAGCATAAGTAAGGGATTAATACTGATACATCATAACATAACATGGTTAGGACAGTAGCTCATGCACTATACATGGTATCTCATGAGATAAAAACATTACCCAACACATTGTAGGGATATATAATTTTGAGCCCACCCATAACATTTATCTCATATACATGCATTATTATATCACATAGATCATACAACATAATAATGTATTTTATCAAATTTAATCCCATGATTAAGGAGTGATGGTTATATAAATGTAAGTACACAATCAATGAAGTATAGGTAAATTTATTTGGATACCCTTTAGTAGAAATGGTGATAGGTATTTACTATATAAATATTTAGTAGGGGACCTCTCATGAAAATATCAGTAGAATCATGGGTGTTTATAAAAATTCATGTAAGGGGTCAATGAGAGTTAAAGGTGGTATTTCATTACATAAAAATAATAAGTACAGTATAAGGTATATGTAAAAATAAATTATAACAAGTGAAATTGGATATCAAATGAAATAATGTGAAGAAAGTGTTTGAAAAAAAGAGGAGGATAGAATCACTTACCATGAGAGCGCACTACTAAAATCAAGGGAGGAGATTTCTATGAGATTTGGATTAACATTGGAGGGATTTATATAGAGATATAAGGAGAGTTATATATATTAAATTTGTGCTCAATGGGTTTTGAGAGAAGATAATTTGAAAGATTGGTGGTATTTATAGGATAAGAGGGGGGAATTATTGAACAATTTCTAAACATATGTTTTAGAATCTATATATTAAAAAAATAAAAACAAAAAATCATCCCATGGTTATTACCCATGGTTTATACCAAATATATGTGGATACCAATATTTTGTATGGATAGGAATCTATCAATTTAAAATAATACCATTGATGATGTGGAGGTGAGTTATGCACATAATAATTTATTTTAAAACCAAAAAATATGATATAGGTTTGGTGGATTCATAATTTTTTTTAAAAATAACAATAAAAAATAAATAAATTATTTTATAGGAGAAATATATTTTTCCTCCTGGATTCCTTTTAAATTACTCCTTATATAAATTTCTGGATATTATGATTTCATAATACATACTGTATATTTATATTGTATTTAATTCTTTACCAAAAAATTTGACTATCTAAAAAAATTATAAAATATTCACCATTGGATAATTTTGAATTATTGATTTTAGAAATAATATTTATATTATCAAAATAATTATCTGAATATGGTAATTTACACCATTAAATAAAAATACTTATTAACAAGAAATTCTTGTTTTTATGATTTAAATAACTTTCAGACCCTTATAAAAATTAAATTTACACTCCATTAAATTATTTTATCATTTATATAGAAAAAATATTATTTAATATTAATACATTTTGAAAATAATATTTAATTAAAAAATTAATGAATTTATTAGAAAGTTTTTTGTAATTGAAACTACATATTTCCCTCAAATATAAATTTTATTTAATTATATTAAAATATAATTCTTATTAAAATAATTACATAATCATTTATAAGGTAATAATAAAAATGAATAATTAAATTAATTGTTTTATTAAATTAAAAACTTATTAATTCACATTACTAGGTTCTAGATACATAACCCCTTATAACAACAACGTACACCCTAAGGGTAAGGTGTGGAATATGGGTGCTTTATTAGGATGGTTCCTCAAACACAGTTTGGGTTGTGATTTTAATAATCTTGAACTTATAAAAAAATGGTCTCTATAATAGTTTATTAGTAGAATATCCAGTTGGTCTTAGAAAAGGCTAAATCCTAATGATTTCATGTTCATCAGAAGCTCTGATAAATGGGCTTCATAGGGTATGATGATACTGGTCAAGGACACCACTTCTATTTTCTATTTCAATTACATGTTATCATAACCATTAGAATATACTAATATTAATGTTCAATGTATGAGAAATATATTATCAACAATTATGAATCTTTAAAATCTTTTTAATCCACGGGCTATACTTTATAAATGTCTTAAATAGCAGAAGTAGTGCATGTGTTTTCTATAACTAAATTAGAAAACATGGAATTTACTAATTCAAAAAAAGAATTTTATTTATAAAATTTAATTTCATTAAAATATATATAATCGGGGGAAACCATCACTTAATTACACCAATTTATTCATCATATATTAGATCAATAATATAATACACAATCAATATGCCTTATAAATTAATCATTATCAACATAAAATCAAGAATATATAGCTTCAAAATTTCCCAAGTAAATTAAATAACTTTATAAACAATCTTCCTTCAATTAAAACCTTATGTAAAAATGGTATATTGTTAAGAAAATTATGAAATGATAAATATTTCCATGATTCAAAATAATATGTATATAATGTCAAAATAAAAATACAGAATGATAAATAACATAAATTTAAGGAATAAGGATTATTCCTTATGAACAAAATGGTGTGTAAAACATAAACAAGTAATAGAAGAGAAAAGATCAGTAGTTCAGGAGAAATAGAGGTTTTTAGTTAAAGGAAATTATATTTATAATTATAGAGGAAAACATAAGTGAATATTTAAGAATAAAATTCTTTAATGATTTTGTAACTTTTTTGTAATAGAAATGTTATAAATTATTTCTGAAATTCCTTTCAACCTTTTATGAAGTAATGATTTTTTTATTTTAAAACAAAAAATAGAAATTCAAAGAATAATTAAAAAGGATATTCTCTTAAAAAAATTAAAACTTTTATATGTAAATAAATATAAAATAATGATCATGTATGTGGGAAAATATTTTAACACCATATAGGTTAAAAATAATATTCCTTTAACACTTCGGTAATGAATTTCAAAAACAACCAATTTGAAAAAAAATGAAAAAAATTATTTTCAAAAAATTTAAAAAACAAAAAAATTGGTTGAAAACTAATTTACACAGTCATTGGAGAATATAAAATAACATTTCAGAATAAATTTAGAAAATATGGATATAGAAAAAAAATTCTCAACCTAAAAGAAGAATTAAGGCCAGGTTTTGTTAAATATATTCTTTCAATATTTGACTAATAAAAAGATGAATAGTTGGAATAAAAACATATAAAACCTAGAAATATCTATAGGAGAATAAAATAGATGGGGTATAATAAGGATTTATCATATAGTTACCTTAATATAAATTTAAACCTAAACAATCCTTGATAAAAATGTAATTGTAAAATAAAATCTAATATTTTTAATAACCATAGAATAAAATCACATTAAAATTTGAAAATTTTATCAACGATTGAAATATAATTGATAAATATTAATTAATGATATAATATTTCATAGGGGTGTTATACACACAAAATAAAATAAATTATGTATATAATATAAAGTATGTATCAATGGAATGAAATTGAGGCAAAAAACGCATACCTTGGATTCATCCTTAGTCATACACATTATATCCTCATGATTGATTAAAATAAATTTATTAAATAAATTATTAAAAATCATTTTCATAAATATTTAATTTTATTATTCTTTTATAATAATTTTACATCCCTTCATTTTAAATTTGTTTCTCTCAAAGATTACTTATGGCTGTTTGTTATTTTTATCCAAAACTACTCTGGTATTTTGACTATGGTGAAAAGTTTAATAAAATAGTTCCATCATATTCATAATTTTAATAATTTAATGAATGTATTTTTTTATTAATTTTATACAATTTTAGAATCATCAATGAAATATAGTATGGAAAAATAAAATTCATCGTTAATGGATACAACAATTTACGTGTAATCATGAGGGATGTGTTTATTTTACCCAAAATGTAATAAAATATAGGTAGAGAATAATTTATATTTATACATTTAAAATTATTTGGTATAAATAATATATATAATTTATATCCATCTTTATAGTAAATTTTTGTGTGGTGATGATGAAAATCAAAACACATCGCCTCATGGAGGTGGTAACCTGCATGTACACACGAGAGAAGTTTTTATTTTTCATCAGGTGGAGAATAGGTAGAAAATATTTTTTCCATTAAAATTATAAAATTTATGTGTATTTATTATTCTAATATAATTGCATTAGTATGAAAAAATTTAAGGAGGTTGATTAAAATCAATTCGAATGTGTTAGTTAACACTAATACACATTATTTAGGAATACTCCTTTAGCTTACACCTTAATAATTATTGATGTTTTATATTGGGAATAACATAACCTCTAGAAAATGTATTAGTATAATGTGAAGATATTTGAGATGGTAGTTAGTGATATAACTGGCACAAGAATTGTGGATCAGTGAGAGGAGGAAGTTTTCTTTTATAAGTGAGGTGGGTGGAAAATATGTAAATACCTAAATCATTATTACCTAATAAATGTCATACTCAGGTAAAGTGAATCCAAATTGATATAGGTTCTTAGAATCAAATTATTTGGTTGAAATAAAACCAAAAAATTTAATTTATTAACTTTTTTTGTGTTATATGTAATCCTCATATATTTATTTTAACAAATTTTTTTCCATTTTACCCTTAATTGTGGTGATTAATTTATACCATGGTTATAATGCATTATGAAAAAAATAAAAATCGACCAAATTTTTTTATTGAATATTATGATTTAAAATATGGAATCCATTTTTATGATTCAATTCTTATAAGTGGAATAAATTAAATCCAAACTAATAAAAAATTATAAATAAAAACCATTTCTAGAGTAGTGGCGATTTATGTGAATTTATTATCTTATTAATGAAAAAATAATGGTTATTTTACGTTATGACTATTCTAAAATACAATAGAATCATGGAACCAACTCATTAATTGAAAGTAATAAAAAATTGTTTATATTAGAATGAAATATAAAGTAGGTTATAAAAAGTCTTTCATGGGTATTGAAATTCAATATAATAGTTTGAAATGATTTATTTTAGTACATAAACATATATTTATGCAAGGAAAAATTTTCTTATATTTTTATATCTAGATTAAATAATAATAATATAATTATATTTACAAAATTTTTAAATATGTTATGTTTCACTATTCACCAAAAAATCAATATTTTCATAAAAATGTTAACAATTCACACTAAGATAAATTTTACATGCTGAATTAAAAAGTTAGTTTCTTTTTTCCATCTCAAATTATATAATTTATATATCTAACAATCAAATAATATATAAATAAATTTCATTAAAAATATTTTTTAAAACAAAATATTTCTATTGAGGTATGAATAATAAAAGTCCTACATTATAAAAGTTTTTTATACTAATTATATATTATTTAAATATCATATAATATATTTCTATTTTATTATGGTAAGTAATTAATCACTTTAGTTTGGTGTTATGTGTTTCACAAGATATCTTACATATTGTTGATAGAATATAAGTTTTATTGTATTACATTCTCCCATCCATATAGAAATTTCATCGTTATAATTTTAATCCCTTTATAGGAAAATGCGAATATCATGACATAGTAATATATTTTATCTTGTATTTTGATTTATAGGTTATGATTATGGAACTTATTTATCCATAAATAATTATTTTTTAAAAAGTATGTGTACCATTATTGGAATTAAACTTGTGAATAATATGAATTTTTCTTTCCTAAGGTACTAAAGTAAACTCTTAAGACATTATAATATCAGTTGAAGAATAGTATTATTCATTATATGAATGATTTTATGACCACTGATCCCTCCAATTTATATTTATTTACTAAGAAAAATGGTTATTATAATTAAAAAATAATAATCAATAAAGTAAAACATCAAGTTAAAGATACATATTTTAATCTCTAAAACCTCAATAATAACATCCATGGTTCAAAAATAATAATTTTACTAAAACCAAAATCAATACATAATATACTGAAACAAATTTGAAAAAATTTTATTCATCTATTCACTAAGGATTACTATAGTTATCCTAACTTCAAAACAAATATTAACCCTAGAGGTTATATATGGAGGTGAGGGTCTTCCTTGTCTTAGGAAAAAATAGTACAAAATTAAAGAACATATTTCCATGAAATTAAATATCTTGAAACCAAAATTCAATCATGATAAATGTCCCAAATAACATCAATCCTCTAAAATTATCATGAATGAATCATGAGTGATTATAATACTCTTATTACCTCTTTATTTTATACTATGATATCATCAATGACACTACAATGAAATTATCAATGTATTCCTTATCTCTTGTTGAATTGATTGCTATAGTACCCCATCTCTTTATTGTTGAATAACTAGATGTTGGTACATTATTTATTTCCATTAGATTCATGACATTTATAACCCTTACCATAATGGTATTAAAAATATCACACACTAATTAAATATTAATATATAAATTTCCTTCCAAAATTATTTCATATTGTAAGTTCCACTCTCTGCTTCTTCTTTTTCATTAAATTTCAATTTTCATAGTGCTATGTCATTCCATTCTTCTATTAATTTCCTTATAAAATATAATAACTAGATAACTGGTTTTTGTATTAATGTAACTTCATACCATATCATCATATGATGAAATTTCTTGAGATACTATTAACCTTAAAAGGTTTTCCTTATGTCAATCAAAGAAATGAAAAACCTTAATTTTCAAATTTCATATATAGTTCACAGTATTACTTGGGAATATCATAAAGTTTTTTATACTAAAAAACATTATCCTAATTATTCTACTTTAAATTCAAAGATTTAATTTCCATATTATCTTACAGTTATTGATGAAATTATTTATAAAATCATATTATATAAAATGTTCTATATTCAATACTCGTTATCTATTCTTCCTCCATAATATTATGAATCAATGACCACCATTAATCTGTATATCCTGTTAATTAAGACAATGAAAAAATAACCTTTCCAAATTAATTACATCCCAAATCCACAAACAGTATCTCAATGGATAGGAAATATTAACTAGAGTTCAATGTATTTTTAGTTTCATTAATGGATGGAGGCCACTACCGCATGATGCAGTCCAACAATGTTGAACTATAGTGATAATAAACTGGATAATCTATATGGTAATGATTATTGGTTATAACATGATACAATATCCTTAATATAGTCATAATATATTTATCTATAACACCGACAATTTTAACTTACTCTCATGGGAAATATCTACATTGACCATGACCATTGATTTAATTTCACTTATTTTTTATTGAATCCATATGTAAACAATGGAACACACATATTTATCTAAAAACAATCATGAATATTGAGACATGGATGAAAAATTACTATAATGGTAACTTTTTTAAAATGTTTTATGGGATTTATCATAATGCTCATACTATCCATGTTATTATAAAATTGAGTTCTCAAGGGTCCTACTAAACAATATTTGATACTAACTGTAACAATAAAAACCCAAGTAACCCAGAGGTAGCATTTACCTTTTTACATTAGTATAAGATAAAAGGGATCTCATCACCAATTATTGATCATTTTAGCAGTCTTGAAAAAATATATTCATAAATGACATTAATATTACAATGGAAATTGAAAACATATCCTCAAAAAAATTATTTTATTAATAACAATCAATCAAATATTTCCTTAATATATAATGGGGAAATCAAAAAAAAATCAATGGGTGAACTCTGATGCTCAAAAAGGGTACCATACAATTGAAACTATCATAAATAAATTATTCTTAATTAGTATGGTCTCATGGATAATAAAAAAAATACATTTCATTAACAACGTGAGATCAAACTTGAAACATGACTAATATAAATATAGAACCAACGTGGATAATAATTTTTGAAATCTTAATGGAAGAAACTCACACTGTTAGACATTCATAATCTAAATTTTAAGGAATCATGCTAAGAAATCAGGAATATTACCATCAATTTAATGACCCCTACCTCTATGGGTACCCTTCTTGTGCTGGTGATAATAGAAAAGAGATAACGACCCCTGGATCCTCCCTCATGTAAGACATGGATTAGAGATAAGAACTAAGGGTATAAAAATGTCACAAATGGAAGAATTTACCATATAATAATATATTATCAGGGAATATGATAGACAACCCAATAAACTCTAGAAAATACTATAAAAATAGACCCCAAATAGTCCCACCATGCAATAACAATTTAAACAGATAAAAATAAAATTATCCAAATTAATTTACATAAAGACAAGTCTAACAATAGTGACTCAATAGTAGCTCCAATCCCCAATCTAGAAATGTCTAACTCCATCCCAAATTACATATTGGAAACTTAAAAAGAAGTTAGTATTTTTAGTTTTAGCATACAAATATACTTGGTAGGATCATACCCAAGGTCTCAATTTCACATGTGAAAAATGAATACTAATGCACTAGTGAATAAATAGTAGAACCAATAAATACCTAAATATGTCAACTAATCAATCCCAGTCTCACTATAGAGAACTCCCCAATCATGAATCCAATATAATAACATAGTATCATAAATATAACAATTTCAACCCATAATCACTTCCACACTAATTTTCCACCCTTTCTCCCCAATTTTAAACATCATATTCTTCTATCCCTTCCATACATATCACATCACAACACATCTCTCCCAAAACATGAAGGACATCTCTAATGTGGGTCGGGATGCATCTGTACCTATCCTAACCTAGAAAGATCTATAATATGGTGCTAGAATTATGTTTCATCACATTTAATCCCACCCAATACACCTAGGCCATCACATCTAATCTCATCTCAAAACCAGTGTAGTAGGGTATCATGAACATGAGGGAAATAAACATTTTCCAATTATCCTACAATATAAGACCTCAATCATATATCAAATTACATCATAACCTGATCAAATCAAATCTTGCCTAAAGAATCCTGGGAAAACAAAAATGGGTAAAATCTATCACCGAACCATATCATCACTAATGGAGGAAGAGCGGGGTTGTGGATGTAACCAACCATCCCTATCCCCGCCATTCTAGATCTTAGGTAAATGAGAAAAAACCAAAAATTTTTGGGATTTATAATGTTATCCAACTTGTGCGGGGATAATATAAAAGTAACATAAAATATAATATATATATAACACACAATACCAAGCCTATGGGTACACAAAAAATACACTAGCATACTCCAATTTTCCACCACTGACCCAAATGTAAGGGATCAAAACCACTACCACCACTATATTGAAACACATTAGAAAAAACCATAAAAGACATGAAATACCATTTTTAATTAATGGTTTTACTAGTTTTTAGTTTTATTGAGTTTTCATTAACTCACATTTACAACACTTTTTATTCTCACTTACAGAACAAATTCATTTATCATTGAAATTAATTTAGTCAATTAGCAGACCATAAAAACTTCCCAACATATTTATTTTCTAACACATGGAATTTAATTTCAGAATCTCATATATATTACATGGATAACAGGTAACATAAAATAACCATGCCACAAAACAACTCACCCATCAGACATCAACCATTAAAACAACACCACATTAGCCAATCCATCTCACCAAAATAACCAAAGGAGGAACCACCACAACACAACATCCACACAACAAAACCACTACACAACAACCCATATTATCCGCTTGAACACCGAAACTATTACACAAATTCCCACATCACATCTCATTCCACACTACCAATTCATTATAAAATCCCTTATTTCACAACCCAGTCGGTCACCACCAGTACTGTTCAACACCCTAAATTACCCAAAGAAACAAAACAACATTAACCATAGACACACTACTATAAATGATCCCTATAATAACATTTTGATACCATTGTTATAGGATAGATAACTAATGGTAGATCATATAAGAGTGGTTCTCCATACCATTGGCTCTATAGGTGTTCAGATTGACCTATACCGATGGATTCCTTTGAAATTTTGTCATTAGTGAAATGGATGAACACTAAACTAACAATTTCATCAAACCATAGGTCTATAATTCATTTACATATGAATCCAGAAACACCTCCCATCTCTTTCTAAAACCAACACTCCCAAAACACATACATGTACACCTAGAACAACATTAACCAATATTGAAAAATTTAGAAAGAAACTTATGTATTATACTGGTTATAATACACATTTTAAATAATACAAATATTCATTCACCTTCAATCATAAAACATAATGTGACATGAATTTCAGTAAGAAATGTACAAGATCAATATCACTCTTATTACAAAAAATTTCATCACCATCTACACCATCATCACCATCAAATTAATAATCATAATCATCACCATCATTCTTCCCATCACCATCTCAATCTCCATCACAATATCTATTTCCAAAACAATCTGTAGGAAATTGATTTTCATTTACACCACTAGTACCATAATCACCATCACCTAATAAAACATATAATTTTCACATAATCAAAATGAATGTTTCAAAAACCATGAATATATCTAGTGTAAGTTATGAAAATAATGCTTTCATAAATTTCATTAATTACTTTTCAATACTTTTTCTTTATTCATGCTCCCTCATGGATATTTTTGTGGCTCTCCATCATCGATATGAGCATGTACTACCTCTATATTATCTATTTCCCACTCAATGATACTAAAACTGGAACATGGTGTGTGATAATATCTAGTTGTGAAAATACTCTTCTGTAGTCAACAACATACTCTCCCATGGTTCTCATCTACTAATACATGGTGCGATTGATCTTTTGGTCAAATGTACATTGATGATTACTTCTCAAGGGCATCCAAAGCACACTATTTCAAATATAAATGTACTATTTTTTTTGAAAAAATAGGTATTAAAATTTGAAATTAGAAAATTTAAACATATAATATTTTATTGAGTTTGTTCATTTACTAAAATTATAAATTTCTCATATCTTCTTGACCAAAACATTTTTTATCAAAGAAAAAAATCCTTTAATGTTCAATAATAATCTTTATAATGACATTGAAAATTGAAAACCACTATTCAATAATGCCGTTTTTTTTAAAATTAACTAATTATAACCAATATTTAATTGAAAATAACCAAAAGAAACTAAATTAAATTCCATAAAAATGTATTTTATTATCCCCAACTGTGTAAAATTATCATGAGTAAAAGAAAAATGAACAAATTTTATTTCATTGAAGATCAATAATTTTTCAATAGATCATAAAATTCATAAAATATATGTTATTTTATTTTTAAATGATAAATAGAGCTATAAATATTAGAATTTCGCACCGATGTTTATTTTTAAATCATATAAATTTATCGATATTTCATTAATCTTTGATGAAGTCTAAATAGAATTTTTTCTAACTCTGAAAATTGAATGAACTTTTCTTTCTTATAATAACTTCATATATTATGTGTGCTTCTGTTATTTAGTCATATCATGTTCTAAATTTTTCATACTAAAATGTTTTTTAATCCATTTATATTGTTATGAAATTACCAAAAAATAATTAAATGGGACAAAAAGGTGAATATGATAATTATGGGGTCTAAAATTCACCAAAACATAAGATTAAAAGAAGAACATATTTTCATAATTTTTACCTAATTAAATGCAAGTGTTGAAGAAAAATAATTTCTTTTTATTACGTTCTAGAAAAACCAACTACCTCAAAGTGTTGTGATACTTTAAAGTAACTTTTTTTTATTTCATTCTAACATTTCAAAAAATATAACATTCAATGATACAAAATTGAGTACTAATGAAAATCATCATAATTTTCAATCAAAGACCTCAAATTTGATTAATAATTTAAACTCATTACTCTTCCAATGGTCAATAATTTACTGATAATGTGTCTTTGTACACTTATTCATGATATTCCTTGTATCCTAACCAGCAGGAAAATTATAACATTGCTGCTAATGAAAATATTAACTCATATAAATACAATAGTAATATGACATTTATTATAATAAGTTTTATTACCCATATTTTTCTCTATCTGTTATCCTTTACTTAATTTTCAACGTGTCTTTAAGAGACTTGCTTGATGGGAATGATGTCGGATTATTTGGTAAGAATAGACCAAAAAATCTAACATTATCACCATATTTTACCAATATTTTTTATTTTTCTCATTGTACTAAACCATAAGTATTATGTTGACTGAGCTTAAAACTTTAACACATGTATGTTCTCTTATGCCTTTATATAGTTCCACATCTTGCTATGAAAGAATAAAATAATTATATTATCTTAAGACATCTAAAATAAATTAATTTTTTGTTAAAAAATTAGTAGGCTTCTATACATATACCTGAGCTAGGATTATTAGGGGTACTATTGGATCCCAAGGCTATGAAGGATCATTAAACTATCTAGTACCAATGGGGTCTAATATTTGATCATAAGATTTAGAATTTTTTGATGTAAAATTAGAAAGAACATAAAAGTAAAATACCAAAGAAAATGAAGTAGAATGAAAAGAATATGGAATGGATTTCAATGTAAAAGGATAATACATAAGGGGTGTGGGATCCACTCATAGATTATCCAATTAAATACAATGTGCATAAAATGTAAAAGGTGCAGACAATAATGGTGATCTAAATATCCTAGGTGCCTCTAACAGAACTGTGGGATAAAAAAGTGTGCTACATGGTATATCTGATGATATGGAAGGGTGTAATATGGTAAATGATTGATACAAGTAGCTATAATACAGCCCCTTGAATTTTCCGGATGAGCATGACTTTTAATAGTTTTTTCAAATATTAATTGTCTCTTATGTGTTGGTTCGAGATTAAAATTTTAAAAATTATTAATTAAATGACATTATATGTTATTGATATATGTATTTGAAATATAATAATCATAATAAACACTAGAGGAGGAATTACCAACTATTTCATTGGGTGATTTTTATCTTAAATCATGTTCCTTCGTACCACTTCAATGTTTTTTCATTTCCTGCATTTGAAAATAAATTTTTAGGTAATTAGAAATTTCTAACTAATGTGTAATAAAAACAAGAAATAATAGGTAATGTAACTTAATTAATGGATAAATATTGTTATTTCAAATAAAGGATACATTCTGAAATAACATAATCATATTATATTTTTTGCAAAAAAATATCAAAACATAAAATTCCTGTTGTAGAAAAATCAACACATTATAATTAGAATGTTAAACATGGGTATGATATAATTTTCTTATTATATTTTCAATTAAATACAATTTTATTATAGTTAGGTCAATTAGTTCACTTTGGTCAATTAATTAGTTCAGTTTTCAATTTATTTGGGTTTGGTTATTTGGTTCATATTTTGGATTAAGTCATTTGGTATTTTTTTGGTTATGTCATTCATTTCATTATTATATTTATCATTATAATTAGTTTCATAGGTTTTAGTTAAATTCATCTTATTTTCTATTATATTTTATTGTTTCATTTTTTAGGATTTATTGGTTCCAATACAATACAATTAAATATTATAAATTGCAACTCGATGAAAACTATAATCAATTTATATTTAATATATACATAATTGTCAAGTTGGATAAAAAATATTTGAAACCATCAATAAATAAATTTGAATGGTATAAACCTAAAAAACCAAAGATGATATATATCAAAAATAATCTAGGACACACTTGAATGATTCTATATATTACCCAACGCAACATTTGGTTCTTAATCAACTCTTAAAATTTAAAAATTTGAGCCACCATAAGTAATAAATTGATCAAGGCTAATGGGGGTAGTGATAGTTTCAATTTTATTCCCATAATTATCAAAAATACTTTTTTGGATTACATTTAATACTTACACAAAATTCAAGTCTTAGATGATTATTCACATAAAAAAATTATTTCACTAATGATACCAATATATATGGATCATAAATATCAAAAATTAAAGTCATGTAAATAACTCAAAATCCACATTCATTAACAAATTTTCTACATATCATCATTTGATCAAACCACTTTCAATTCCTCATAGAGACTTAAAAATGAGATTTATAATCCAAAATTAATATTTTCGAGAAAACTACACAATAATTTACATTTGTACATCGAATAATACTATCTATTTCAATAGCATAATAGTAAATTTTGGTAGTTACCATCATTCCATAATGAATTTTTCTCATGTATATTACTCATTTGGTAATAATATATTTTTTCCCATTGATCATAATTGATTTTCATTCATGAAACAAAAAAATAGGACTATAAGATAATAATTTTATTTCTTTATTGAAAGAGTCAATAGGTAAAATAAATACCTGAAATAAAATGAAATTAAATCTAATTGTATAATAATTTTTTATTTTATTACATTACTAATTCTACCATCAATTTCAGCAATGTAGAAAACTCAGTTTAATGAAAAATATTTATCATTCTCAAATGATAATTAATGATTATTTATATTTATAAATTTTTTATATTCCTTTCATTAAATCATTGAAACATTTTAACACAAATGTAAAATTACATGTGATGTGATAACATTTAAAAGTTCAATTTTAATGATGTAATATTTAAAAAAATTACTATTAAACAAGATTTTGTGATGTTCCATTTCCCTCTCCTCAAGGATTAATGTAGTCAATTTAGATCATATAAGAATTACCCTTTTTTGGTAATGTGATGGAAAATTGAGTTGAGTTTCCTCATACTTATCTTATTCATTTCTCATTGGTTAGTTATTTCTCATTTTCACATAAAAAAACTACATCAAACAGAATTCCATTATTCTTGACCTAAGTAACATTTTACAATGGAACATTTGAGATGATCTCTATCTCCAACACAATAATAAAATTTATACATATTTATTTCAGTTGGATACATCAAAAAATAAACAAACAGGTCTTCCAATATGTATTTTTTTTGGAATATAGATAGTCAAATGTAACATGTATGTGAAAAATGATGAAGTAAATATTATATCTAAGTCACAAAAAATTAGTAGTTACACCTACTACATTATTGAAAGAAATATTTGGAATTTTTTTTAGAATATGTATCTCTAAAAAAATTGGACAATTGAATCACTTATACTATTACATTATTGGAAAGTAGATAATGAGTTGTTATGGGAATCAAATTATGAAGATAGATGTGATAATCATGAGGATTCAAATATTTCGGCTTCAACACTCTTATAATGGACCATTTTTTTGTGTTTATTGAATAGATATTATGAACTATGAATGTATCTATTACTTCAAAAAATTATTTTTGTCTGATGGTTTGATCACATAAAATGGACACAAAACCTACCATTTCATTTCACAAAAACCCAATGGATGAAGTTCTAGACTGATACCTTAATCCAACAAGTCACACTAATATCATAAATTATCTATGTCTTCAACTTAAAATTTAGATGAACTGAATTTAAAATTTCACATGATTTTTTTTCATTGTGCAGTATGTCTAAATAATGACATAACAAATTGGATTACCAATTAGGAAACTCAAAGAAAATAATTTTATTCTTACAGTTGTTTTTGGATTCAATGAAATCATTTTTAATCCATCTATATTTAATATAAGATTTTCAAAATTTAAAATATACACCCTTTAATTCGTTATTCACATTTGTTCTATGTATATGCTGAGATTGATTTTTTGCCTCTATAGTATTTTCAAACCTTCTAAGATTATTCCTATATAGACGATCTATTGTAAAGAGTATTCAATGTCCCATTAATCTAAAACTATAATGATATTTAATATTAAAATCTTTTATTGTTTATATAAATGTTTTATGAATGTTTTTCCCTTATACTCTAACCATACATCATCTCAAAAGAAAAAAAATCATTTATCATCTACATAAGTGTAACAAATATCTGAAATATTTATTTTGAATATGTATTATATGTTCATAATCCATCACTCCAAATATGATTAAATTATTTTATTAAAGGTAGAATGTATAAATGTATATCATTATCAAGACCATAAGGTCCAGATATTATTATTTTGAATAAAGTGAATGGTCTTTTCATACATATCCATAGAAGAAGGTACTAAATTTGTATGAAAACTGACCATGTGATGTATGATGTAAATATATGACCCAAAAAATTAAAATTATCATATTATAGACACATCCATAAATTATAAACCTCAATTAAAAAATTTTTATTTTGAGTATCAAATGTCTTCAATACTAATTAATCTAGAGGATGAATGAACTATCCATAATCCTCATTTCATTCAATATCGTGCAACATATATTTGTTTATATTTCATAACAAATGAAAATATTTTGGAGTCTAGAAGTCAATAGAATGTGACACATTACATTCTATGTCACAAAATATGATGTTCCATTATTATTTAGCTTCCACCAATATGTGACCCATTTTATACAATTACTTAGGCCCATAGTTTCCTCCTAAAATATACTACAATCTTTCGAATGATCTTTCCTTTTAATTTTAGAAAATCGTAGTAGGTCAATTAACTTTCATGCCATTCAATGGTTCGGGGATGGGGGATATTTACATCATGAAGGAAGTCTTTAAAAAAGAAAATAATATAATATTTGGTAGTATTATAAATTCCATACATATTTATCCCATGAAAATGTAATATTAAAAATTCCAGCTTTTTTCATTTTACGACATTGATAATATACAATAATCATGGTAGAATCCTTCAATTGTTTCACTCCGTCAATATAATCAATTTTATAACATTAATCATGTTTACATTCATCATTACCTAATTTAATTAGATCAATTTATTTCTTATGAAGATGAACAAATAGGAACTAGTCATATAATAAAATCTATAATCCACTCCTCTCCTTCAATCATGAATGTTTTGATACTATCATTTCTTACAATTGTGATAATATACAAAATATTTTGTTGGATAACCATACATGGTTAAATTATATATATCTTCTTCATGACATAACTATAACATCTCTAATTTTACATATACTATTTTTATATATTATATAGATTGATTTTGTGACCAAGAGCTAAGATGGAACACAAGTTTGAGGCCCGGTGCACTGAGATGTTTTTTGAAAAATGTTAATTTTTTTAAAATAACACACATGTGGGTTTCCTAAAAAAGAAGAATAAATATTAAAGGGTTCCCAAATTATAAATCGGAGGTCTCCGTTGAGCTCAAAATGGTGAATTTACCCTAGGCACAACCTAACTTTGGTCGGCATGGGTCACCCATAGAAAAAGTCACCCGGGATGTAACTATAAATAAAATAAATAAAAAATTATTTTATTTTAAAATATAATTAACTCATGAATGGTGAGTCAAATTGGAAACCTCAAATCACCATTGAGTTCTTAATGTGTCTTTTTCCCTGGGTGTGACTTGACTTTATTTGGTGCACGTCGTTTGTGAAAAAGTTACTCCAAGACATAACAGGAAAAAAATAATTCAATAAAAAATATTTTATTGACATAGTTGCTGGAAATATTTATAAATATTATTAATGATAATTTCCATGTTTATTCACATAACTATGGAATCCTTAGAGAACCATTGGAGAGATAGTTTTTTATTCAATCTTAGGATACAATGAAAGATCGTGGATCGATGACTAATACACCTCAAATTAGAAGGAATTTGCTTTTGAAAATAGTACATGAACTATTTGTCATCTGTGATAAATTTGAATCAAGGTTGGATGTATGTTTCAATTATTTATTTCTTCGTAATTAATTTCTACAATGAATTTTAATCAATCAATAAATGGATTGATTTACAGATCACGTGTATTGTGGGAATGGAATTATCATTTTTGGGTTTTAATGAGAGATTAATCATTGTGATTATTTTTTATTCAAATGTCATTATAATGATGATGGATTGACAATGACACGAACATCAATTGAGTTTTTTTTCCTACCTTTGGTTCTTATGTTTTTTTACCCAGATTCATCATTCGTTGCCGAAATTCTTCATTTGGACCACGAGATGACACATCCTGGTCAATTGATCATTGCACACACGATTCTTGGAAAAACAATCTGATATCGTAGATCAGGGATTGGCACAACCAAATGGTTGTGCGAAAATGGATATGGATATATTTAGATGATGAATGATTTCTAAATTTTTATTCTTGGGTTTTTTTCTGCACACAATGAAGAATGATGATTTGATCCATTTTGAGAACACATCGAAAGAAAAAATGTGTTTATCTAGAAACCACATGACTCAGTGAACTCAGATATATAACCGTTCATTTTTAGGCATCAACGGAGGTGTGGTGATTGATATAAGGGACCATCATCGTGGCGGAAATAACCAGTGGTGGCCTCAATACATGACTATGGAGCCACTACAGAGGTTATGACTAGTGGAAATGACTGTAGGATATGGAATCAATGGTGCGCATGCAATGGTGAAAGAACACAGTGATCGTGGTGGTCCGTAGGTGGTGAATGTGGAGGCACAAGTGGAGACTGATGCGATAGTGAAAAAATGGACAAGGCTGGGGTCAAACCATTGGGTCGGGTCGGGCCCATGGGCCGAGTTAGACAAGGAGGACCCGAGTTGGATCTGGGGCAATTGGGGTGGAGACCGATCATTATCAACCATGATATTCAACCACTGGGCCACGATAACTCATGCATTCATGGGTTCACTGACCACAACAGTTGACCATAATGGTCAACCATAACGATCGACTATAGGTGCAATGACCATGCACCCGACCACGCAGTCAGTTTACCAACCACAGTGGTAGGTGCACAGACCCTAGTAGGCTTGTGAGTAGTTTTTCTCAAATGATCATATCTCTTAAATGGACCACCTAATAAATAATCCATCTGTGACATTGAGGTCCTGATGTTGAGACTATCAATTTAGGACACGTTTCATGTTTTTAGTTTGGACAAGTATAGGTTTAGATTTCTCCCTTGGCCCTTCCATCTAGGGTTTAGTATGGTATTACATCCACATCACAAGATTATATTCCCCGCTAGAGCTCAATTCCAAGATAGAGTATGGTATCCCTCCTTGGAACTAGAGTGTGATCCTCTATCACCCTTAGTGGATTTTTGTGGAATTGATGTATCCACCAAGAGATGGGTGTTGGTCCCCCATCTAGAAGGACACATTAGTAGGTTTAGTGCTATTCCACAGTGTGTTTTGGTAGGAACCTATATATTGAGGGTTAATCCAGATTAGGTACATGGTATTCCTTAGTGTGTTTGGGTAGGATACCCTCTCTATGTATCATAGTCTTCCTTGACCGCTGTGATCTCTTTGGGTGGGGCCCAAATGAGATAGACCTCTTTGTGAGTGTCTTTGATGATATCATGTCTCGATGAGTGAGTTCTCTTGAAATGAGAATGCATTGAACATAATCCTAGGGGTGGTAATTGGTTGTGTCTTACATCTACAAAATGTGTCTTTGATTGAGTATATCTAGATATCCTTGTCATATGTGCTTTAGACATATACAGATGTAGATATGATTGTATATTCCATTGTGGTAATCCTATGGGTTATCCCTTTATGGTATTCATTTGTGGTATTACATTGTGGTATTACATCCTTGTAATTCAGTGTGGTATTATTTTAATCTTGTGTGGCATTTGTTTGTGGTAATCCTTTTTTGTAATCTAGTGTGTGATTAATTTGGGGTAATACCCTATGGCATTCCTTCATGGTAATCATGATTTGTATTCCTTTTTGGTAATACTTTGGGGTAATCAGGTATATTATTCCTTTGTGGTAATATTGTGTGGTATTCCTTTGTGGTAACCCTTAATGGTAATCTTGTGTGGAATTACTTTTTCATAATCCTATGTGGTATTCCTATGTGGTATTCATTTTTGGTATCTATTCATGGTATTCCTTTGTGGTATTCCTTCATCATATTCCTTTGTGGTTTTCTTTTATGGTAATGATTTTTGGTATTCTTTTGTTGTATTACTTGGTGGTATTCCTTTGTGGATTTGTTTTGTGGTTTCACGGTGTCCTAATGAGTATTGTTATACCCACCCCTGTATAGTCTTTTCCCACACATGTCATGTCTTGTGCAGATGATTGAAGATTTGATGAAGTCCTAGGAGAAAAAGGACCAGATGATTTTTAGTGAGATCTGATAGAATGAGGTCTTACTATAGCTTCCATACAATAGTCTCATTACCTTTACATCTAGGTTGGACTTTTGTTACAAACCAATTGTGGTAGGATTGTATTTTTCCATGTTTACATTCCAATAATTTTATTTTCATAATATTTCGTGATATCTTAGTGGTATCCATGCATTATATACTTAGTGGTTTTTACATTTCAACATTTTTTGGGCTTGGAGATGTGTGTGTGCATACAGGTACATAGACAATGCATGCAATGTTAGTGATATGCCCACATGGTGATAGTCATCATCCCCTGGCCTATTGAAGGAAGGAATGGGTATTTATGGCACAAGACCCACTAGGATAGGTCATGATATAGTGGTATCCAAAGAAAGTCAGTCCTAATTTTGGATTGGGAGTCTGTAAGATTAGTTTGGGGTAACTATCTTAGGTGTTTTGTGTTCGGATTTTAGGTTAGGGACAATAGTGTTGGAGTGATGACTGACGTATCCATACACTAAGACTATGATCACCTACTTTTTAACTCAGTACATGAGAACACTGGTTTCAGAGAAAACAATGGTACATGCATCATATATGAATGATTGTGTTCTCCAAGTCCTTCTTGAGTCATCTCTATAGATATACTCAGTTGACCATGGTACGTTATGTTTTTTCAGTATGTCTCTAACTATATATCCAAATGGGATTCCACTATATCATCATGAGGATGATCTGATAGGTGAAGATGCATCAGTTTAGGGAATTGTTCCAGAGATAGCACCTTATAGTGGTGCATGACCATACCACCACCTATATAGTTTTACATGGTACCCACAATACTATAAGATGAGGTATGTAGGCTGAGCACACATCAAGAGTATCAGTAGTAGATACCCCTCAAGTTTAGAGTTGAGTCTGACCCATAGGTGGATGGGGACTGTCTTGGGGCAGTAACATGAGTTGTCCATCTATTTAGGACATGAGCAGATCAGATGGCGATCCTGGCAGGGAGACTTCCACACTGATCAGTAGGGAGATGGTGGGGTTTGTCTACTCAAACTTTTGATAATGTGACTCTTCCATGTGTAGAGTTTGAGTACCTTTTAAAATACGATTTATCACCTTACATGTTAAGGGATATTCATATCCTAGAGATTCTATAGCTTTGGAAGATCATCATGTTAGTATCTGTGTATTAATAGAGGCATACCATCCTCTATAGGTACTCGATGAATATGATAAATGATCTATACTTCAGGGCTTAGATATTTGAGCAAGGTTTGTGTAGGGAAATCCGAGCATGTGTTATCCCTATAAGAATTACTACTTATATTTTGGTTATTCGGAAATATTTGGTGGTCAAAGGTTTCTTGGTTAAGAGGATACACCCTATGATTGTCAGCATCAGGAACATAGGAGAAGATACCTTAGTAGTAGGGAGATGAAAAAAAATCAGGGACTTTGACATGGAAGATGTTTTATGAGGAGGTCCCAGAATAGAGGATTTGTAGTTCAGGGCTCACATGGTGGGTTCAATAAGCCTATAGAGAGGTGGTACTATTCATGTGACCACAGGGCATATCTCACCTGAGATTGTCCAACCCATTATATTAATGACATGGAGACTGTAGATGGACCACTAAGGCAGAGACAATGACATAAGCATACAGATACACATGGCGATATATGTGGAGGAGGAGGTGAGAGATATACAGGAGGTGGTTGACAATTTGACATGTTACCACCACCACTCCTAGGTGGTCCACACCAGGCTCAAGAAGTGGGAGGATAGAGGAGGGGACAACTACATGTAGTCAGGTAATATGTACCAGGAACTCTAGGAATGATTCAAGGTATGATCTGTGTCTTTTCTACTTTAGCTTCTGTTTTCATAGACACATGTGCTAGAAATTATTTTCTGGTCATGGATATTATTTGAGCCTCTAATGTTATGGTTGAACCATTTAATCAACCCTAACACTTATATAATCTTCCTGGAGGAGACCCAATGATAACCCAGTAGTGTTGATAGTGTGAACTAGTTCTTGGGTGCAAGAGTTTCTGTTGGGATCTCTTGGTAGAGGCATCCAGGCCATACCATGTCATTCTTGGTATGGATTGGTTACCCAAAGTTCATACTCATCTTGACTATTTTAGGAGAAGAGTGCATAATGTTCATAGTGGTGGAGAGGTTTTCATTGTTGGTGAAAAGGAGTCTCAGGAAGCATAGTATGGACTCACACATTGTAAGGTGCAACCAATTACTCATTAATTGGCTTGCCTAACCCTTGGTGACATGGATGTTATGTGTCCAATGTTACTTACAATGGTGGTGGAGTTTTAGTGGATCCATTGAAAGTTGATACATAGGAATTGGCTAGAGTTCCTCTCGAAATATGACTTTGAGATTGTCTATCATCCTGATAAGGGGAACATGGTGATAGATTCCCTCAACAAGAGATATAGTTTGTAGTTTTTAAATGAGGAGTCAGAGTAGTCGGCCTAATTATAGATATCCTTTATGGATAGAGATGAAGCATCTTACATCTAGTCGATGGTTTTCACCCCTCCACTATTACAATGATTCAGATAGGCACAACTTGGGGATGCTGACTGTGGGACCCTATATGCTCAAATATCCATAGGGCATGCTCTAGATGGGTATTCAAAAGGAGGGGAGTACATCTTTATTTTCATAGGATGCATAGTTGTAAAAATGTCACTATGGGAGGAGGCTCTGAAGGATTTTCATATATCCCCTTTAGAGGTACATCCAAGTGGGTTGAACTTGTACTGGGACCTCCGATATCAGTTTTGGTTTCTAGGTATAAAGAATGGAGTTGCTGAGTTTTTTTATCTCGATGCCTTACTTGTCAGTAGGTGAAGGATGAGAACCATGATTCAGTAGTTTTAACAAAACATCTTAAGTTGCTAGAATGGGATGGGAAGGGATATTGATGAACTTTGTGATAGGTTTACCACATACATCTAGGGGACATGATGCATTCTGGGTGATCGTTGACTGACTCACCATGTCATCCCATTTCATAAATATCTCTGAGATTCATCAGCCCTTTCTAGATTCTGTGTAGAGTTAGCAAGGTGGCATACTACATAGCTTTAGCACCGTAGATAGATCGAGAAAACGACACATTCTATGTGTCTTAGTTGAGGAGATACATGATTGGCCCATCACATGTCATTGACTAGGATGAGTTAGACATCAAAGACAGTGTGACTTATGATGAGTACCCAATGAAGATCAAGGATCAACATGAGAGGATCCTTTGAGTGAGATCAATTCCCTTGGTGCATGTCTGGTCAAATCACGAGAATCTCCATGAGAGAATATGGGAGCTGGAGGATAGATTCATGCTCAGTTCCATCATCTGTTTGAGTAGCCCTTGCTTTGGAATTTTGGGATGTAAATCCCCAAGGTGGGGAGAATCTAACACCTTGTATTTTCTATTTACAATTTTTATTTATTATATGGATTGATTTTGAGACTAGGAGCTGAGATGGAATGTGATTTCAAGGCCCGCTGTTCCCATAACAATTGTTTAAAAAATATTAATCTTTGTAATATCATGTGTAGGTGGTTTATCTGAAAAATTAGAATAACTCTTGAGTGGGTTCCTAGATTATAAATCTGAGGGCACAATTTAACTCAGAATGAAATATTTATCCTAGGAACAACCTAACCTTGGTTGGTGTGGGTCACCTTTAGAATAAGCGACCAAAGATATAACCTCAAATAAAAAATAATAATTTTTTTAAAATCCTAATAAATTTTTAACGGTGACTAAAAAAATAAATATGAGAACACCGTTGAGTTTTTAATGTTTTGTTTTCCCTAGGCGTGGCTTAAAAATAGTCGGCACAGGTCATTTGTAAAAAATTTATCATAGGACGTAACATTAAAAAAATAATTTAATATAAATTATTTTGTTGACACATCTACAGATAATATTTAAAAATTTTGTTAAGGAGGATTTCTAGGGTTAGTTTCATAACCCTAGAAACCTTGGAGAACCATTAGAGAGTGATGTGAGGATTCTCTCTGAGGTGATGATGAAATACCATGGATAGATGACCGACGAACCTCAGATTCAAAGGATCTTGCCTAAGACAAAGATACAGTGATTGTTTTTCCTCAATGAGCGATCCTAATCGAGGTAGGTCAAATGTTTCAATTTTTATTTCCTCATTATTAATTAATACAACGAATGTGAATCAATCAATAAATAGACTGATTTATGAATCATGTGTGTTTTTGGGATGGTAATAATTTTTGCAGTGTTTTAATGGGAGATTAATATTTTTGATTATTTGTTTATACGATTATCGGTCTAACAGCGATGAATTGAGATCAATACAAACATCGATTGAGGTTCATTACTCTCTTTGGTTCCTGTGCTATTATCCCCCAATTCATCATTCATTGTAGGAATACTTCGTTTGGCCCAGAACAAAACAAATCTTGATCGATCGATCATTACACACCTGATTATTTTTGTAATGATCCAATATCGTAGATTTGGGATCATCATGACACGATAGAGGTGCAACTATGGAGATGGAGTGATTTGAATGATGGATGATTCTTAAATTCGTGTTCTTCAACACATAATTATGATAAAAAATTTGATTTTTTATGAGAATATCGATAGAAAAAACATGTTGATCTAGATTTTTCATGACTTCATGAGATAAAATCTGCGACAATTCAGTTTTTTGGGCATTGGAGGAGGTGTAGTGCTCCGTAGAAGCGACCACTGGCACAATGGTGGGGAGCGCGACGATGAAGCCATGTACGGTGGCGAATGCGGAGGAGCTGACGGAGGCGGATGCAGTGGTGATGGAATTGGACAGGTCAGGCTGTGTCATGTCAAACTGGTGGGCCTAGTATGTCTAGTGGGCTGGGTCAAATGAAGAAGAACCGGGTCAGATATAGGGTGGTCAGGGAGGAGACCGGTCATGGTCTACCACGACGGTCGACCACTGGGCCATGAAATCCTAAGCTGCTACTGGCCCAACAACCACAACGGTTAACCGTAAAGGTCAATCAATGAGGATGAATATGAATATTGACCATGATTACAATAACCATGTTCTAGATTTTGTAGTCTGTCAATCGACCACATCGGTAGGTTCATAGGCCCCAGTTGGCCAGTTGGCAGTTTTTCTCAAATCATCATATCACCTAAATGAAGTGCTCAATCAATGAGACATCTATGTAATTGAGACCCTAACATTGAGATGGTCTTTTTGGGACAGGTGGCGAGTTTTTAGTTTGGACCAGTATATGTTAAGAGTGTTCCCTTTGTCTTTCCCTTGAGGGTTCATTACGGTGTTATTTCCACATCACTGGATTGTAATCCCAACTAGAGGAAGAGTCTCAGATAGAGTATTTTATCCCTATATGGGACTAGAGTGTGATCCTATATCACCCCTATTAGTGTTTTGTGGAATATACATAACCATAGAGATTAAGGCATTGGTCCTCTATCTAACGGGCTGCATCAGTAGGGTCAGTGGTATTCCCCAGTGTGTCTGGTCATGATCCTATGTATTGTGGGTTGATCAAGATTAGGTGTATGGTATTCCCCAGTGTGTCTAGGTAGGATCCCCTCTATGTGTATCATAGTCTTCCTTGACTAATTAATTCTCTTTGGGAAGGACCCGAATGAGCTAGGCCTCTTCATGAGTGTCTACCATGATATCATGGCTCGAGGATTGAGTTATCCCAGAACGAGCATGCTTCGAGCTTAATCCTATGGCTAGTAATTGGTTATGTCTTACCACTAGACTATGTGTCTTGGATTGAGTATATTAGATATCATTATTATATGTTCATTAGGAAAAAAACTATGTAGAGATGATTGTATATTTCTTTGTGGTATTACTTTATGGTAATCATATATGATATCCCTTTATGGTATTCCTTTATGGAATTCCTCTGTGGTATTCCTTTTTGGTACTCCTATGTGGTATTCCATTATTATAATCATGTGTGGTATTCTTTTGAGGTAATATTTTTGGTAATCCTATGTGGTATTCCTTTGTGGTAATCCTTTTTGGTATTCATTAATGATAATCATGTGAGGTATTCCTTTCTAGAAATCCAGTGTGGTATTCTTTTATGTCAATACTTTATGGTAGTCCTATGTGGTATTCCATTATGGTAATCCTTTGTGGGATTCCATTGTGGTAATCCTCCATGGTAGTCATGTGTGGCATTAATTTGTGGCAATACTATGTGGTATTTCTATGTGCTATTCCTTTTTAGTATTCCATTGTGGTATTACTTCACCGAATTCCTTTGTGGTAATCATTTTTGGAATTTTTTTGGTATTCCTTTTTGGTATTCCTTTTTGGTTTAGATTTGTCATTATGTGGCATCCTATTGAGTATTGTTATACTCACCCTAACATGGGATTTTTCCGCATGTGTTGTGACTTTCGCAGATGATCGACCCTTTGACAGAGACCTAGGCATACCAGGACAAGATGATGTTTAGTGAGACCGAACAAACCATGGTGTTATTGCATCTTTTAGATTGCAGTCCCATTTCCTTTACTTTTAGGTTAGAATTGTGTTATAGAATATTTGTGGTGGGCTTGTATTTGACATTTTTTGCTTTCTAGTATTTTTACCATCATACTATGTTGTGAGATCTTAGTGATATTCATGCAATTCTTACATAGTGGTTTTTACATTGCATCATTTTGTGGTCATGGAGATGTGTGTGTGTGTACATATACATAGGAAATGCCTCCCATGTTAGTGATATGGCTACTCAGTGCTAGTCACAAACCCCTAGCCAATTGGAGGAGGGATTGGGGAGTCGTAGAATGGGCCCCACTGGGACGAGTCATGATAATAAACAAGGCCCTCAATATAATAATAACATGGAAAGTGTATATGGAATTTATCTAAATAGTTTTTAAATTATAATTATAAAAAACTCTACAATTTATTTTGAAAATCAGCTGAGATTAGATTTGTTTCATATATCCAAATTCCATTCATTTTACTAAAAATAAGTTATATGCCATATTGTAAAATTCATGAAATTATATTTAATTAAATTTAAAAATATATTTAATGAAACAATACTTGTTCACATTATTTTAATATATTTAAAAAATATTAAACTATGAATACAACTGAATCCATTTTAATTCACTCTCAAAATTTGTGCATAAAAAAAAAATTAATATAAATGAATATGTAATTATAAGAAACAAAATATTTTATCATGAAAACATAAATTTAATAAGGGAAGACACAATTTTTAAAAAATTCATACTAAATATTTATCACCCATACCCATAATTTCATAACTCAATCCCATGAGATAAAAAATAATATATATACAATCATAAAATTGAATTAAATTATATCAAAATGTACTAACTATATATAATACCACATAATAAATTATACATATAGAATAACTAAAAAACTAGTCCTTATAATAATTATATTACAAAACAAAATAATGTATACCAAACATAAACCATGGTATATATTATGGTATAAAGATAAAAAGTTACAATCCAAACATGGAAGTAGTTTATGTTAGTCAATAAACTAATTATATATGTATTAAACTAATTAATTTTTTAGTATATATACGTTCATTATAGAAACATGTAGAAACAATCTCACACAAGGTATAAATAATAACAAAAACAGCTCTTTAGACATATCAAAATAAAGAAAATATTCCTTTATATAAATATTTTTCCCATATAATTAAAATAATTTAATCATGATGTCAATGTAACCAAAAAAATCCATCCACATTCAACTTGTTATGAAAATAAGACCAATCTATATATTCAAAACATTTATTACATTATAAATCTAAACATGTTTAATACCTAAAATTAATAACATCAATTATTAAAATAAAACATTGAAATGAATAATTTCTTTACCCGTAAACATATTCATAAAATGAATTATGATAAAAAATAATTATAGATTTACCTCTTATATCAAAGAAAATAATAGTTTCATATTAGATTTATATAGAATTATCCAATAACTGAATTAAATAAAAATAATTCACCTATTTATATAAAAAAATATAACCAAAACCAACCCTTTTTAATTTAATTAGGAAAATAATTACATTAAATATTCTTGGATATTATTTTATACATAAAAAAATAGAAAATGATGGGTTATAGAAATGATAAAGGACTTGGAACTCATAAATTTTATGTTTAAGAAGAATGCAATAAAAATAGGAAGTAAGAAAATATTTCATTGGCTGGGAATGAACATTAAATGTCTGATTTTAGGGTTTAATAATGATGGGAGTGAGATGAGAGGAGGGGAGGATGAAAGACTAGAGTATGTAGGGAAGGCTATAAAAAAGGGTTTTAGAATCCCTTGGAATAACCTTACTCTATACTGATGGTTTTTAAAACCCACTGGTATAATAAGATCTATAAAAATAATTTCAAAAAATATTTGGTATAACCTACCCATAAATTTCCTATACCAATAGTTTTCAAAAATAGTTGGTATATGTCAATTTGTGTAGCTCCCCTTGGCAGTAGTTAAAACAACATCACATTCAATCATCCACAAATTATTCCATGAATTTTATTGTTTCCTTTCATTAGTTGTCATTGGAATTATCCCAGAACCCAATCATCCATGGAAAACCCATTGCATAAAAAATATATATTTTCATTACCCTTTTATTCAGACAAAGATCAATCAAAAACACATCAAAGATATTGCATGAACCTTAACTAAAACACAAACAGGGATCCCAATATCCAATATTTTTAGTATTGGAAAAACATTAATAATATCATCATCAATATTAACAGGTATTAAATGCATGTGATTTATCCCCATCTATATAAATTTAATATTTTACAATTAATTATCTTCATTATTGAGGCACTTACTATCCACCAAATAGATGGAAAAAACGATGTGATCCACTAGCATTCACAAAAATAATGAAAAAATCGGATTCCCAACATCAGGGAAACCATTCAATTTCATTGCACACCATAAAAAATCAAGGTTTTTTTTCACACCATGACCATAATAATAAAACCTATATCAACATGAACTATGAAAATGGGTTATTAAAAAAACATTCCAAACACACCTTGAACCCAAAAAACATCACCATAATGATTCTTCAAGGAAAGATCATAAAGAAGAAAGGGGGAAAGATTAGAAGATCTCACCTCAAAATGATAAGCATCAACCTATGGAACCTAAGGATCAATTCCCAATGAGAGGGGATGGAGTATCATGGGGAAGTGTTTAGTGTTCACTAATAAACTGAAAACAGTGAAGTTTATATAAGGAAATTTAGATGATTTATCAAATTATAAATAGCATGTAGATCTCATATTCCATGACATTAATTACATATTCACATCATGATTTTAAATAAGTTAGTGAAATTAAATTTTTGAATTGGATTTTGTTATTGAATCTTATGAAACCACAACACTCACAGAATTTCATGGAGCATCAACCTAAATTAATTCAATTCATTAATTTCATTTTCATATTGTGAATTCCCCTTACACTCTACCCATTTTCCATATATATAATCTATCAATTTATGGATACATAATCAGTGAATCACAGACTCTCTTCATGTATCCACCTTTCACAAGGTGGATTCCCTACTATAGTTTTGTTGAATATCCATCCTCTACTGAACCTTATCATTCCACCTTCAAAACACATCCAACAACCAAAATAACAATGTAATGGGATGTTAAGGCATGAAATATTATATTAGAGACATATAAAATTATCTTTTCCTCAAGAATTTAAAACCAAGACCATATAGAAATGGAAGAGTCTGAAAAACCATCCTATGATATACCTCACAAGGATCTAATTTCTCCTAAAAATAGACACCATCAAAACACACCAATCTAAAAGATACACAAACATGCCACACAACCACATCACAATCTCTCTCAAGGAACGACAACACATAATCTAGAATCATCCACATCCCTCTACATTTCAATGTACCCATCTGCAGAAAAATCAAAACCTCTACACAACCAATGAAAACATATTCCATAACTAACACAAAACACCAACACACATATAAAAATCATAGAATTTTATCTTCCATGTTAAGATATTATATAGTTTTAGTATAACTGACTCATCCAGACGATTTGAAAAATGTCATAGAATAATATATTTTGATTAGTAACCATGTTTCCCTCTCTTCATATGCCGAAATTTTTATCACTCGACACCATATAAAAAAAAACACATATCATAAAATAGTAAGATCCAAAATGTAAATAATAGAAAAAAATAGAAAAAATATAAAAACACTCCAGGTAATCAGCTTAAATCTATGCCTCTTTCTCCGTAATTTTATTCTTTAAGCCACCATGCTTCCTTAATACACAAAAAAGGGTATGGATCATCCATGCAACACATTCTCTTTTTGATCCTTGATCTATATAGGTTTTTCCATGAAAGTCACATCTTACTTGATATCCCACTCTCCCCATTCAATAACATGATATTCCTCATAACGATATTGTCGAAGCTAGGACACATGGAATACATCATGGATCCTATTCCTCCACAGTGGCAGAGCCAAAAACTATTGAACCTATATGACACACTCTATAACCTCAAAAGGACTAATTAAATAAGGATCAAGCTTACCCCCTTCCAAAACTCAACTACCCCCATCAAGTGGAAACATTAAAGAAATTATTTTCTCTAAAATCAAGCCATAATGGCCTCTACCAACAATCAGAACAGGTCCTATAACAGTCCTATGTTTCCAACATCCTCTCACTTCCCAATTGGATATTCTTAGTTAAGGTCTACACTATATCAGGACCAAGAACATACGAATCCAAAAAACTCAATCCATCATAATGGAAAATGATAAGGATTCCCATACAATTCCATAAATCGATCCATGCTAACAGAAAAGTGATATATTTTGTTATATGAAAGCTAAAATTGTGGAAGGCCCATTATCCATGATTCACCAATGTCCATGACACAAGCTCACAACATATCCTCCAACGCATAGATGGTTTTCTCCCCTACCAATCTATTTGAGAGTAGGAAGAAGTTATAAGGCATATTTGGGAGCCAAAATATTTTTTGTAATCCCCCTATAACTAAGGGGTAAAAAGAGGATCCTAATAAATAATTATGGTGATTATTAACTCATTAAACCTTAAATAATGATCCATAGACCTCCATGCTAAAAAATCCACAACACATGACTCATGGATCAACATAAATTAGTCATCTTATTTAGTCTATCCACTATCATGAAAACTCCATCACAACCTCCTTGATCTTGAGATATCCCCATGATGAAATACATTGAAATTTATTCCCATTACCACTTAAGAATATCCAAGTACTAGAAAGGAATTTCAAAAACTTATTTTTCCACCTTCAAAATCTATAAAGGTAAACACTTTTAAAAAATCTTGTCCACAGATTGTTTCATCACATTCTAAAAAATAAACTCCAGAAGCCATTATAAATATTAGTCACACCAGGATGCACTACTAAAGGTGATATTTGGAACTCCTAGATAAATACCTCATGAACATCCATTAGAAAAAAACTTCCTTGAAATAATACATAGTTTGGAACATTCATTGACTCTCCCCCTAGAGAATCACCATTTCCAATATGGTCATGTATCACATTTTACTCTATGTATCCCCATTGAGACTCCTCCAACTACCACATTAAAGTTGACTCTATAGTCATATTGTAAGGAAGACCACATTAACTACTCTCTCCAACATCAAGATGAGTCACTACAAGCTCTTCCAACTCATTATAATCTTATAAAGACTCACAAAACACATCTCCCTAGAGCTTATGACTCAATGCATCCAAACAAATTTGACACATTCTCATAGTGTATGATATTTCATAATCATCATCATGAAGAATCTACATAAAACTATACTAGATCTTATTAAAATCCAACTAAGAAAAGATGTATTTCAATGTTTTTTGCATGATGGAAACCACAAGTGGCTCACCAATGTGGTAATACAACCACAACCTTAGAGAAAAAACAAAATTCACTATCTACATATTTTGGGATGAATAGTAATTATAATTTTTACTTAACTTACTATACATATAGAAGATCACAAACATATACTGTATTGAGAAAAATCACAACCCCATATGGGAAGTGTCACAAAAAACCTCAAACAACACACCCTATTTAGGAAACTGATGCACTAGAGTAGTTTCTAAATGCACCTTCAGGTTACTAATCACTATCTAGCACTAACCAATCCATAAAAGTTCTAGTCTTTTCTATTAAAAGCTATTATTGGAGGTTTAACTCTATATAAACTAATAAAAATCCTTCAATAATAAGTAGATATAATAATAAAACTATAAACTAATACCATGTTATTGTGTTCTTTCAAAAAAATAATAATTTCCTAAACCTTAGAGGAGACCATTGCCACATGTTTCTAAGAGACCACATTCGCAAGAAATGACACATCTCACATCTATAATTTATCATAGATAGATTTCAATACATCCATTGGTGTATAAGGTCATGCAATACATCTTTGATATACCCAAATTGAACCTCCTTTCACTTTGAGGAAATAAATTTATCTTTGATGACCACAATTATAAACTGATATCGAAACTCAAGAAATATATATTTCAAAATCCCCGTGAACAAGAAATGAATGTTTATAACACTAAATGGCGTGACCATGAACTTGAATTTTCCCTAAATGCACTTAATGGATAAATTCATGACATCCCAAACTTATACCCCCATATGGAAATATCCAGAGAGAATGTCTATTTTTGAAAATCAATTGGATAAATTAAAATTTTCAAACTAACCATTGATCATTAGAAGAGGGTTTCAATTATTGAAAATTACCTAACTAAACCTATGGTAGTTTATACACAACCTCAAACTATAGTCCACCTACTTTGATAAAAACATTAGAGCACTTAAAGGAGACACAATGGTCTGAATGAAACCCCTTATCATTATATAATTCATCCAAAAACTCAACACACATATATCTATTTGCACAATTTGAGAGGAATCCATCAAAATAAGAGACTCTCCTAAGTATAATTCTATCCCAAGCTCAACATCATGTCGAGGGGGTAGTTACATAACCTTATCCTAGAAAATATCTAGGAAATATTCCATAACCCTATGAACATTCTCAACCTAAGCATCAATTGAGATCTATTCTAACTGAGTCAAAACTAAGCTACACTTTCCTAACAACCATTTAATATCCTCAATTGGTAAAAAAACCCACTCGCTAGCCCTCTATGTTGGAAAGTTAAAAATTCCTCTAAAAAATTTATATATTTCAAGAAATAAATGCATCCAAACCATTACTAGGATAATATTACACTGTTTTATCTAAATAAATTATAAATCTTCCATCGACTGGTGCTTCCCCATCACTAGTATACATTTCCGACACACATCTAACAACAGAGCATGACCTCCAACCAGTGTAGATAAAGATATGGTTTTAGAAGAATCCCTAAATAATGTACCAAAAGATTGACCAAAGTAATATAAACAAAGGATGATAAGGTTCTTGAATCAAACAAGGCATAAATAATGGTAGACAATAATCATATTTTATATATAAAACCTCTTACCTTAGTAGTGTTAATACCTCTGATGTGTTAATCCGACCACACCCAACTATTCTACCTCTCTTATACCAACCTCCATGACCACATTCAAGAATAATATTCTAGAAACTATTCTAGGGAAATTTTCAAGAGGAATTTAAACTTCATCCCATTCTCTCTTGCACTAAGGAATCCCTACTATGGAGAGAGAAACTACTTCTTCCTTGTTGTCCTTTTCATTGATGTCTGGAACTCTAAACAGAAATCCTTCTGAAATTCTAGATAAAACACATCAAATACTATTAATTATATTAAAAAAACATCCACCACTTAATCACATTTCCTTGAAGATGAAAAACATTCAATGAATCTCAGAACTCCACTCGTACATTAATCAGACCAAGAGAGATATTGATCTCCTCAAACCAATTACCTGTCTATATATGTAAGATGATCCCATAATATATTTCCATAGTATACCACAAAAGTTACCAAAAATAATTCTTCCATTACACATAATACTCTATTTGGTTGATCCTATGATGATCAACTGAATCAGCTTATGGATCCTCAACAACCAGATCCACTCTCGTACAAAGAAAAGGATCCATTATCAAAAAGCAATGAGCCTAAAAAACCTCAACTATGTGGGTCTTTACACAAAAAATAGGCCCACCTCACATTTACATTTATTAAAATCATGGTACATCCATTAGATAATAGAGGGATTTTAAATTTTGTGTCCTATCATGTTCCCTATCCTATTTTATGAAACAAGATCTACTAAAACAATTGCCTTACCATCCCATGAAGCCATCATTGTTCATAACTTCAAACTTCACCATATAAATGATCCAAAACATATGATACTTATATTTAATGATTTAATCCCTCCATAGTTACCCCTAATAATATAAAAATGAATGAAAATAGAAAATAACCCTAGAGTGTCCCTAAACTAGGCCCCAGGTTAGAGATAATCACTAATGGTATAAAAATATAACATATACAAGGAATTACCCTCCAATAATATATGAATTGAATGTGTGATAAAAACCCACCAAGAAACTCAATTATATATTATATAAGTAAACCCAACACCATACCACAATGCATTAACTATGTCTGTAGATACAAATAAGTGTCTCTAATGTAAAGTCTCAAAAGGAAAGTTGTACTGTAGTGACTCAATAGTAGCCCCCAACCATAAGCTAGAAATGTCCATATCAGTCCCCAAAGTCTACCTAGAAACCATAAAATTAGTTTTTATTTGTAGGTTTAGAATAAAATTACACTATGTAGGATCATACCCGAGGTCTCTAGTGAACATGTGAAAATATCATACAAATGTGATAATGAATAAATTGCAGAACCAACAAGAACCTAAATAGATCAACATACCAATACTAACCTCACTATGGATTTCTCACCAAATCTTACATAAAATATAACAACATTGTATTAATAATATAAAATGTCTCCATGAAACAACTTACCCACTAATTTTATGCTCTTGTGCACCAACATAGAACATCAAGTTCTCCCATACATTCCATATATATCACATTACAACACATCTCACCTGAAAACACCTTGGACATCTTAGATACGGGTTAGGATGTATCCCTTTCAACCCCACCCTCATAACATCTATAATATGGTGATAGAACTCAATTTCATGACATTAAATATAACCTAAAGACACCTAGGACATCATATCACATCTCATCTCATAATTATAGAAGTAGGGTATCATGAATGTGAAGGACATAAACCTCATTCCCTTATCCTACCATGTATAACCCCAACATATATCATATCATATCATAGCATGATCACATCACATATCACTTGAGGACACCTAGGACAACACTTCTAGGTAATATTCAACACTAACCCATATCTGCACAAATGAAGGAAGAGTTAGGAAGAGGGGGTTTCCATCTATCTGTATCATCAGAATCATGGATGTTGGGAAAACACCCATAACCCAAAACCTTGTTTTTAGTAAGGTTATATAAATTAAGTCAGGATTGTATAGAAGTGACATAAAATACATGATTTATATATATAATACAATATAAGACCTATGTTTTATAAAAAAAATTCACTATATCACACCACATATTACCCAATAAACCAAAAGTGAATCATCCCAATGACTTCCACTAGTATAATTCAATACACCACACAAACACTACACAATGACACAAAATATTGCTTTTAATTACAGATTACACCATCATCTTCATTTAATATTTTTACATTAACTTTTATTTTTAAAATATTTCATTCATATTTACCCAACCCATTCATTTATATTTTAATTTAATTTTTCCAATTATGTCAGAAAAAAACATCCCTAACATATTAATGTACCAACCCATGACATATAATTTCAACATAACAGGTTTATTTTAGGGTTAACTGGGAAACTAACACAACCATACCAAAAAAAAAACTTTTCTATCACACATAACCCATTACCAAAACATCATGTCATCCAAACCATATTACCGAAAAAACAAAACATTGGAACCACAAGATTATAACCTTCATACAAAATAACCAATAAAAACTTCTAATCTCATTCTCCACACAACCATAGCCACTGCACAACTTACCTCATCATATACCATGTCACCCAAAAACTACATCATTTAAAAACTTATTTAATATTTAATATCTTCACCACCATTACCACACAATTGGGTATATCTCAGAATGAAGCACAATAAGATCAATAAAAAACATGAACACCAAATCCCAGCCATGAAAAATTATTCAAGGGATTTAATTGTATAACTTCTTTATTTACAATGAGAATTATCATAGAACATATTTTTCTATAGGAAACTAATTTCATGAACTAAATATAAATCATTTATCCTTTTATTCATAGTGAAATCAAATAACAACATATCAAGGCTCTCACATGCACATCATCTAAAAGAAAAATAAGGATCCCTATAGCCATGATTTTTTTGTATTGGAAAAAACATGCATAATATCATTAGAAATATCATTGAAGTAGTAAAATCATCTGATTTATCACCATCACAATAAATTTTATATTTTAAAATTAATTATACTCAATGAAAAGACCCTTATTATCCACCCAATGGAAGGAAAACACATGATCCCAACACACTCACATAAATAAAAAATTAATGAGGATACCCTATTTAAGAAATATATATTATTTCACTTTGAACCATATAGAGAAGAATAAATAAAAAAACAAAAATCATACCAAGAAGACATGGATCATCCTCAACCACCAAAGGGTTTATAAAAATGGCATCTCAAATATACCTCTAACCAAAACTGCAATAGTGTAGAAAATATCTAAGGAAGAATGAAAGGAAATATGGTGTAAAATGGAGAAAAACACAGCTTGGATCACTAAAGATCAACCACCAAAACCCAAGAATCAATTCCAAAGGAAAGGGGATAAAATATCCTACAGAAGAATCAAGTTTTCACCCACAAATCAAGAGATTTAAATGATATTTATTATAATTTGGTCAAGACCTCATTTTATAAATTGCTTTCAAATTGCCAGATTCATGGTGGGAATTGCATATTAATGTTGTGAATTCTTTAATGTCTTGAAACACAAGACATAAATTTGATTTATGATATGAATAGTTTGAAACCTCAACACCCATAAAAATTATGTATTCCTTATCCTAAATATATTTATGTCCTGAATTTAAATTTAAATTCAAGAATTGGTCTCAAGAATTACTAATCCTCTATATAAAATCCATGAATTACTGGATACATAAGCCAAAAATTAAATACTCACATTATGAATAACCCTTTAATGACATAAATTTCTTTATGTAGTTATTTTGGAGCTCCAACCTCCAGAGAACCTCCTAAATCCAATTATAAAATACCTCAAACACCAAAAATAACAAATAAATATCCCAAAAGGCAGATACAATTACAATCCATGACTTCTTCTAAGATATATTAATTATTGAAAAGGCCTTATTCCAATATATTATCTATATATGGGATAACATACACTGAGAAATACCCACTCCTATTTTTCTTATGAGACCTATCGATGCATTGATGGGTAATCTATAACATGGCCCCAATATTACCTTAAATTTTTCCAAATCATTACTCTTATAGTTAATCAATAATATAATACATAATCTATATTACCTATATATAATAAAATATCCTTATTCAATCAAGAAAATATAACATCAATAGTTTCACTATAAATAGAATAAATTTATTGATAAGATTCCCTAAAGTAACACCATATGTAGAAATGTTATATGGTTAATAAAATTTTGAAATGATAAAAATATCCATGATAGAAATGAATATGTATATAATTTATAAATAATAATTGTGAATGTTAAAGAAAATAATTTTTTGAATCTAAGATCATTCATTGTAGAAAAATTGAGGTAAAAATAAACCTATAATCGATGAAAGGAGACAATAAATTCATCAAAAGATATATTTATGAAGAAAAGGAAATTATTATGAGAATTAAAGAGTGTAATGGATGTGAAAAAATTAAAATTGAAACTATAATTAAATTTTGTATCTTTCTAGTAACAATGAAGTTAAAATAATTTAAAAAATCTTTTTCAACCTTTTAGAAAATAATTAATTTTTATTTTCATATAGAAACTAAAAATTCATATTATAATGAAAAATTATTTGTGAAAAAATATTATAATGTTTTGTAGGAATAAAAATATTTAATAATGACAATGTAGACAAGAAAATATTTTAACATCGTATGTGTCAAAAGAACAATCCTTCCACACTTTTGTGAAGTAAAAAAATACCCATTCTGAAAAAATTAAAACGATTCAATTTAAAATAATATAAATAAATTCAAAATTTGTTTATAATTAAATAAAAATACAATTTTATAGTAGAAAACAAAATATCCATATCATTATAAAAAATATTGTCAGGGAAGTAAAATATTCCCGACCTAAAAGAAAAAATAAGTTCTATTTTTGTTAAGAACATTATTTTGGTATTTGGGTAATAAAGAGATGAAAAATTGGAATAAAAACACATAAAACCCATAAATTACTATAATATAATAAAATATATGGGTTGTAGGAAAGAAATATCTTATAATTCCTTCAATATAAATTATAAAATAAACAATCCTGAATAAAAATTATATTATTAGATAAACTCTTACAGTTTTTATAACTTTTGAATTAGAATCACTGAGAAGAGAAAATTTTAAAATAATATTTAAATATTATAAATAAATATTAATTAATTATATAAAATTTCAAAGTGGAAGTATATATACACCATAGAATATTTTTTTTTCAAATTATAAAATAAGTAACATTTGAGTGGAATCGAGATGAAAACCCCCTACCATGGATTTATTCTTGGTTGGATGCATTATAACCTACTGAATTATCAATATATATGTATTAAGCACTTTATTATGAATTTTTTCCTCTATATTGACACTTTATGGTACTTTTATTTTTATTTTAATTTTATTAATTTTATAGTTCATGCCTACTTAGAAAACTTAATGCATTTCAGTCAATTTCTCCAAAAGTACTTTGGTATATTATCTATGGTAAAAAAATTTATTTAATGGTTCTATTATCTAAAAAATGTTAATAATTTTTGAATATTATTTTATACATTTAATATAATTTTATAACCATCCATCCAAGTTGGTGATGAATAATTGAATACATCACCTGATGGAGATGATAGTCTATATATTCCCATGAGTGATGATTTTATATCCCAAAGGATAGATAGAAATAATTTCATAAAATAATTTATTATTCTAGAATTATATTAATGTGTTAAATTTAATATATATATATATATTATCCATCATCATAACTAATGGTGAGAGTTCGTGATGGAAAAAAATCACATCGCTTCATGAAGGTGATTTTATGCACTGACAGAAAAGTGATGTTTTAATTTTCAATCAGATAAAGTAGTAGTAGATAATAATTATTCTATAAAAATAATAAAGTTTCAGTATTCTTATGATATGAAATAAATTTTTCAGTATGTATAAAATAAATTTTAAGGAGGGGGAGTAAATAATAAATCGAAAGGGGTTGTTTAAGATGTTTACCATTTCATTGGGAAACCACTATTTTCTTAGACCTTAAGCCCTTTTGAAGTTATATTTTGGGAAGAAAATAACATATAAGATGTCAATTAGGATTTTGGTATGATATATTGAATGATATTGGATGATATAAGTGGATAATTTGGTGTAGATAAGTGAGGGGATGCAGTTCTCTTTAGTAAGTGAGGTTGGTGGAAAACATGTAAATACTTGAAACTTTTTTATATAATATAAGTTTACAGAAGTAAAGTGAATACGTATCATCATAGATTATACGATAAAAATCATAATATTTAAATGAAAATATCCAATTAAATTTATCAAATATATTTGTGTAAACTTAAATACATTTTATTTTTTATAAATTTTAACTCATTTTACTATTAACCATATTGAGAAAATTTACCATGGTTACCATTAATAATGAAAAAATTTAATTAGTCTTAAAACCAAATTTTAATTTTTTTATTCTATATATGGAATATATTTTTCATAATTCACTTACAATAAGTTGATGATATTCAATAAAATATAAGTGTATATAATGTATAAAATATTTTTTTGATTTTTTTTGTAAAAATGGATTTATACTTATTTTATCGTAGGATAATTTAGTGATGACGAATAACAAGAATTTATTGTCTTATAATTAAATAAATTATGTTTCATTTATATTTTAATAATTAGAAAAGAGAATGTAATATTTAAAAAACCATGTGAACATTACGAAATCAAAAATAGATTTTAGTTAGAATAAATCATAACTAATTTTGAAAAAATTTAATCAAGGGTTTCCAAATTCAACAAAATAGTTTTAAATGATCGATTTTACTAATTAATCAAATATTTAGCCGAGAAAAAGGTTTCACATGTTTTTATGTCATTCTGATATCATATTGATGTCATCAAAGTTGTAGAATTCATAAAAATGTTATTTTCACTATTCATCAAAATTAATTATTTTTAGAAAATTTAAAAAATTAAGGAAAAGATAAATTTAAAATGTTGAATTAAAAAATAAATTTCAATTAATATAACTAAAAATTTAAAATTTATAGGTTCATATTTAAAATTATATATATATAATATGTAATAAAAGAAATTTTTTAGGAAAAAAATTCTATTCAACTATGAATAATAAATTTTCTAATTCTTATATTATATTTGAGATAATTATATTTTTTATTTTATATCATAAAATATTTAACATTATATTATAATAATTAATTATTCTCTTTAGTTCATTTTAGAATTTTTGGCAATCTATCATATATAGTATTCATAAACTAAAATAATAGGGTATTATAATTTTATGTAGAATATGCTTATTAAAAATAATTTATGCATAATGACATATAGAAAATGTCAAGTATTATTAGATTAATGATACTCATTATTCCATTGATTGATATAGAATCTATAGTGGTAAAATCCTTGATAGCCGGTTTGTGTCCTCTTTATGCTTTCTCTTTATAAGGAACCCACATTAAACATTACAGTATATTGAGTTTTAAGTCAATAATTAATTTTATTGCATTTTTGGATCATTTAAGTCTCAGAGTTTGAGAGAATTAGGCTATAAATCTTACATAACAAAAACATAAAAAACAAAGTGGACACCTTCGATTAGTATCCATATTTTTATAATATAAAAAATTTAAAATAAAGAATGATTTATTTTCACGGTAAATATAAAAAAATATAAAATTGGCTTATCCCTTTCCCTTACCCAACCTTAAACCCTGAGAAAATCAATTAAAAATGTGGCATGATCATAAAATTTTAGTAAGGGGTAAAAAAAGAAAAATCATTAGTCTAGTGAACACTTAAAAACTAATATAATTTTTACGTTGATATTCATTGTTTTCGAGAATACGAAATGGAAAACTTTTACATAAAAAAGACATATTTTTCTCCAAGAAAATCATTAAAACCCATATTAATCAATTAAATCACTTGTCCGTAACCTAGACCATCATTTTAATAAAACCCTTTCAAAAACCATTAAATTACAATATCCATACAACTGACTTCCAATTTAATCATTACCTACTGAATTAGAGAGATAAAATAGGTAAAACCCATCATCTAAGATATATGAGTCACAATCATGAGTTATAATTGGGCTCGTCCCTTTATATAGGTTATATCATGCTAACCCTTCGTTTACAAGCTATAACGGAGCTAAACACTTCGTGTAAGCTATATCAGGGTCACCTATGTGTTATAATGGGGCTCAAACCTTCGTATAAGATGTATTGGGATTACCCATTTTATATGATTATGATGTACCATATAATTAATAAGACACTTACATCATAAAATCATTTGAAAAATGATTTTCAAATCATATGAAAAACACTTTTGGAAGAAATACCATTTTTATTTATAACCCCATTTTCAAAACAGAAACACCCATTTCATTGAAAAAACATTTACTATATAAACATAACTAAAAAATGAAAAGGGAATTTTCATTTAATAAGACATTTATACATAAAAAAAATCTATAAATAAAAAAATGGACATGGTGGTGAAAAATTCATTTTCACTATATAAGTTAAGAAAATAATATTTCATTTTCATCTGTCAAAACATTCATTATAAAAAAATTAATGTTTTTCATTATAAGAACACTGAAATTAAGTAAAAAGGGTCAGAAAATGTACTTTATAAAAATTTTATATCCCTATAAAAACATTAATAAATTTATTTCAAGATCATGGACATGGAAGAGAAAGAGTTGGAAGGAAAACTTTAAACAATGATTCTTTTTAAAAGAAAACTCCAGTATCATATATAAAACACTTGAATCATAATATATTATTAAATAATATAAATAAATAAATTTATAAATAACATTATAATAGATAAATTAATGATATAACATGTCAATTTGTATATATATACACTTTATAAAATAATATTGTTGATAAAATCAAGATATACCTTAGTGGATGTTGATTGAGATGAAGTCCCTTAAATTGAGTCTGATTCATCACGTGTGTATTTATCATCCTAAATTATAAACACATGTTAATTATTTACATAATTAATAAAAATTTTAATGTTTATTATTACTTTTATTTCACTTATTATATTGTTTTTTGACAAATACTTACTCAATGAAGTTTATGTGGGGTGTTTTGACCATATTGTGGTTATGTGTCAAAAATGAATTTGGTTGGTAGACTATGGTAAAAGGGAAATTATTTAAACACATAAGGAATAATAATCATGATATAATTATCATATTAATTATTTTATCACACTTATATATATAATTATTTTTTACATGGTGATGAAAAAGGATGAATCACATTGCTTTGAGGAGGCGGTAGTCCACACATCAACAAACAACCATATCACTTTTTGAGTGCGTGAAAATTTAAAATAGAAAGTGATATATAATATTTATAGAAACATAATTATGTAATTAATATCAAATATATTATATCTATATCACATATGTCTATTTATCCCACCAGAAATACATTCCATGTAAAGTATGAACGAATCACATTAATTTGAGGAGGCAATAGACCACACGTCCACAAATGATGTTATCGTATTACAAAAAATGGAAAGCATGAATTTATGTGTCATATAATAATTATATAATCCCAAATAAATCATATATATAATTTATATCATACAAAAACATTATGTACATAATTAATCACAACCTGAGAGGTGGTAATGGAGGAATGAATGACATCAGTCCATAATGTTGTATTCTACCCTACACATTAACGATGATTGTGTATCCCATTTGATATAAGTGAGTGAATTTTTATATCTATAACTTAACATAGAAAAATATAAATATATTTATTATAATTAGGTAATCATATAATTATAGTATAACAAGAATTTAAGGGGGTGAATTTGGAAATAAAATAAAAATACATGTTAATGAATGTTACCTATTCTTCAAGTAACACCTTTTGATTTTCACCAAAGATATTTGTTGGATTGATTTATTTAAAAACCAAAGATTATAGTAATATAGAAGGGATGTTGGGAGTTTATTTTTTTAGGGTTTGGATGAGACAAATTCCATTTTATGTGTGAATATAGGGGAAGAGGTGGTGATATTTTATAATTGACAGAGAGGACACATTTAGTATTTTTCAAAAAAATGTTAGGTTTGACAACATTTTTACCAAACTATCAAATTATATAAACCCACAAAATAATATCCTCAAGGTATAATTTTATAAATAAGGACATAAAATGGATGTTTTACAAGTTTCTTGGTCATTTTTCCTTGAGTATAATGTTTAACCACAAAGTAAACTTGTTTTAAGAATAATTGCTATAATTAATTTTAATTACTTTCAATATTTTTTTGTAAATTTTTTTTGACTAAAGTATAAAATATAAATTATGATGATTCCAAATATGGAATACATAGTTTATAATTAAAATAATATAGGTTTTATAATTTTATTTAAAAATAATCTCAGAGATGAGATGAAATAATCTGTTTTTAAAGATCAAAATGTCCAAAAGTTTACTATCTTTTTATATTTAAATTAAATATAAAATTAATTAAAATAACCTAAATTGTAATAATATATTTATAATTTCTATATCTTAACTTTATTAGAAATTAAAAATATAATTTAGAATTATAAATTATTTAGATGGACAATCAATTTTTGATTGAAATTTAGTATTTTTCACTATTCATCAAAAAATGAAAATTCATAGAAAAACACCAAAACGAAATCCTATGATGATTTTGAAAATTTTCTCTCAAATAATATATTTATTTATAAATTAAAATTTATAAAATTTTGAAAATATAGTTTTAAAAATAGCCTTCTATTTAAAGGGTACAAAACATTCTCAAACTTCACTTTTAATTTTTTAAAGCAGAAATACAAGGAAGATGAGTGTCATAGGGGGAAATAGTGATGAAGCCCCCGATAATCTCAATTAATAATTATGTTAATATATTATGGAATATAATCATAATAGTGATAAATAATCACACTCTCTTTAATTATCGCGCGTCTGGAAAGGTATTCAGCAACAAGGTTTCCTTCTCTCAGAGTGTGACTAACATCATATCCTAGGTTAAAGATCATACTATATTCCCTAATAATATATATGATATACCAATGGGTTGAATTATTGGTTCTAATGAAACTAACTAATGTATATGAATCAGTCTTCAATATAAACATTTTCAAGTCAAGAAGATCACTTAACACATGGCCACTATAAACGACCCAAACCTCATCACCAATAGAGATCCTTGGTCCAATAAAAAAAATGAGGCCTAAAAACATAGTGACAAAATAATCCCAAACCATTCCTCTTAAAAGGAATAAAAATTACCTTTTGAAGAAATATAGATAATTTATTCTTAAAATTGGATTTGTTCTTATTTTATGCTAATAAATCTTATTGGATGAATAAAAAACATATTGTTGAATATATAACATATAAATTTCATTAATATCTTTCAATAATAGTGATTAAATTAATTTATTAATATAAAACACCTTTGGATAATAAAAATAGTTATTAATAAAAACACATCCTTTATATTCCAATGTTTTTCATTTGAATTTATAATTAATTAGCGACCAAATAATTCATTGTATACCCATGTGTAAACCATATTTTCAAAATCTATTTAATAAAATTAATTTGTATAATTCCACCCACTAGGTGATAACTATAATAATATTAATCTTATATTGTTATTTGGTAAGACACAGAATTGCATGTAACACAATTTATTAAAAAAACTCAATGTTCTTTGAAACAAAAGATAAAATTATGTTGTGTATAACAAAAGATAAAGAATATATTGAGTGTAATTCATGATACCAAATAATTTAAATTGATTTTAAGGAAGATATTTCATAAAATTTGTGGATATTACATCATACTCCCATTAAAATGAAATTATCTCTCGAAATTCATCTTGGTTTTCAAAGGAATCAAATTTACAGGATTCCTTTTTCGAAACCCACATCATAGAAATTAAATAAATAAAAATAACATAAAAATATAATTTTTAAAACATAAAAGTTACCTAATATTATGAATAAGTAGGTTTACACATAAGAGAACATAGATGGTAATGGAGGAAAACTATAAATGACTATGGATAATGATTGAGGTTATTGATCACAAGATTTTGAATGATCAATTGAATGTTAAGGGAGTAAAATCCATAAATCCATGATGAGTGAAAATACCGTTGGATCATAATAAATGATGGTACTAATATTTTTTTAATTATCATTTTCTTATAGTTGAAAAATTACCATACCATCTAGATAAAGAGTATAAGGAAATATACTTACATGATGAGAAAATTATCATCCATAAATAAATTTCCAATATATTATCATATTTTCTCAAAACTAAGAGTACTTAAGATGAATTGTTTTCATGAATAAAGCACTAGAATTAAATTTTAACATATCAAAAAAAATCCTCCAATGGATAATAAGATATTCCTCATGTCATTGGACTTAAACCAAAACCAAAATTTTTAACATGAGTTAAGGAAATTCCCCAAATTTATCAATCATTCAGGTAATGAGATAATACATTATTCTCTAAAATTAAATAACAGTACTAAAAGTTACAAATAATTCATTCAATAAATATTTAATTATAATGGCCATCAATACCATAAAACTTATTTCTAAAAATTAATATTATTCTCAATCAAATAAATTTTAACATATACCTCATTCATCTATAAAAACTAAATAAATATATCTTATGTTATTTACATTGTTAATAGAGTCGTGTCTATGACATTGGGATTATGATCAACCTTTGAAAAATAATGATCTCCCTAGAGAACTCTACACTTCACCAAATGGACCTATATCAATAGCAGAAGTAGAAAATGTTTTTTACACACCTTTTTTATTTTGATCATGATGATTTCCCCTCTGAGTAAGTAACTTGATAGACATGGTAACATAATTTCCCAACTCATTGCAACTAAAACATCTCACCATAGACTAGATATTTTTCATCCCATTCATATATTTTTCATGAATCTTTTCTTTGCTATTATAAAACATGTGACCAAACATACCACAATAGTAACACTTCCTAGATCCTAACATACATTCCCAAAAATATATTTTTCCACACATGGAAAATGTTTTGGGATTACCTCTAGATATCATAATTTCTTACATATCCATTTTTGGCCACCTTGATCATTTATTACTCTTTTAATATAATGGATCATATGTATTAGGAAACTCCATCTAAAATTTCTCAACAAAACAAAAACATTCACATAACATTTAAATTCTCATGAAATTAATTCTCTTTATAATCTTGGTTTTGATCCTAATTAAAATTGATTAGTTTGACTATCAATGTTTTGAATAAAATACCAAACATACCTGGATTACCTTGTGATGTTTTCTTTATATATGAACACTGAATAAATATCATTTTTATATAATTACAATAATTTTCTTCCATCATAATCCAAATTTTTTTTAGTAAAATTTTTTTAGGGAAGAGTTCGTTGAATGTTTCCTCATAATTTGAATCAAGACTATATTTCTCTCAATAATCCTTAACCAAAGACCACTATCGATAAAATTCACCTTAAAAATAAAAAATGGAATGTTTTACGTTTTAATGTTTAAAACATCCAATGAATTCAAATATCTTCTCTAACGTATTAACCTTTCCTTTTTCTAGCACTAGGTTAGATGGTCTATTGAATTATAGGGGGCGTTTCCTTATAAAATGAATCACTACTGACATGTTCTTCCAACTGTAGATTATTTTCCTATCTATAATGGACAAACCCACTATTTATATATTTTTTCAAATGATCCATCGCTACAAAAAACTATTCTGTCCTAATTTCAACCATCTTGGGATACTAATTTTTAAGTATGTTTTCCTCTTGGTGCCTTCCCATTACATCTTTAATGGTTCATATACATTAAACCATTACAATTAGACATATTTTTACTAAATAAACTTTCAAATCATAAAATTATATACTATTTAGACTTAATCATAATATAAAATATTTTAATGGAATACTGTTAACATGATCCTAACCTATAGAGTTGTCTAAATCATAATTTGAGGTCAACTATAACTCCTATTCCCTAAATATTTCATTATCTTAAGTGTTAAGTCAATAATTAATTATCTTATTTTTTAGTATATTTATATTTTTATAGTTTTATATAACTAGGATATAATATATACACAAAAAAACCCTAAAATACAAAGTGAACACTTCCAATTATTATCTATTTTCCATATAGTATAAAATTTAAAATAATGAATTATTCCTTTTCATGTAAATATCCATTACATTCAAATTGAATGTTTAGTTTCCATTTTGGTTCTTCAAATCCTGATAAAATAAAATAAATACATGGGATGAGCACAAAAACTCAATAATCCATACAAAAATAAGGAAAAACCATTGTCCAGTGATCAAATAAAAACTCATATAACATATACCATAATCTTCAATGTTTTAGGCATATGAAATAAAATATTTTCACCTGAAAAATGGGAACACATTTTACTAAAATGAAATCATTAATACCCATTGCAAAAAACTGAAACCTATTTTTATAACTTGGAGAATCACATCAATAAAACCCTTTAAAAACACTTTTAATTGGAAGAACCATACAATTGACATCCAATATAATGATTAAATTATGAATTAGGGAGATATAATGGAGTGAACTCCTTTTGTAAGATATATCAGGCTCAACCATGAGATATAATGGGGATAAACCCTTCGTATAAGCTATATCGGGATCATGCAACTTTTATAAGCAAAAATGGAGCACAACCCTTCGTAAATGCTATATCAGACTCACCCGTGAGCTATAATGGGGGTCATAACAGTGAATAATTTATATTATTCTCACCTCTTTCGTATAATTCTCATGTAAAATATCATGAATAAAATAAATTAAATATAAAACCATTTCGAAAACTCTTCTAAACTCATTTGAAAAATATTTTCAGATAAAATTACCATTTTCTTTAAGAAACCATTTTTCAATACCGAACACCATTTTATTAATAAAACCATTTTCAGTACCAAAATAGAAAAAAGGATATTTTGTTTTTAATTTAATAAATCATGATATATTATAATGTAATCTAGAAATCAAATAATTTCTATAGTGGCTAAACTGTTCTTTCCTCATTGTACATTAAGAATAAAACATTCTATTTTCATTTGTCAAAATGTTCCATATAAGACATGTAAAAATTTTACTTTAGGAAAAATGATATAAAGTAATAATAAGGATAAACTTAATTTATAAATATTTTATTTCCATATAAAAACATTTATAGAATAATTAAAAAAAACATGGATATTAAAGAGATAGAGTTTGATAGAAAACATTAAATGAGGATTATTTTTAAAAGAAAAGTTCCATATCACTTGGGAAATAATTGAATCCTAAAACTAAATAAATATTGAAATAAAAAAGATTTAAATATAATCAGAATATATTAATTAATGATATAAAATTTCAAAGGGTTTGTATATACACTTTATAAAAGAATAAAGGTTTATAACATCAAGATATCACTCAATGATAGGCGACTAAGATGATGTCGCTTATGCTGACATTTATTCATCACATGTGTCTTTATCTTCAAGAATAATAAAATTATAATATTTATTTAGTTACATAAGAACCTTTTTCAAGTTTATTATAAATTTTATTTCACTTATTATAATTTTTTATAAAACTACATAATTAATTAAGTTTATATCAGTTATTTTGACCATATTCGGTTTACGTGTCAAAAATGACTTTGGTAGGTCGACTATTGTCAAATGGGTCATTTTATAAACTTTAACTAAATAATAATCCAGAAATAATTATAATATTAATTATTTAATAATACTTATATAGATGATTCATATAGATTTTTTGATGATTAAAAATAAAATTTTCATTACTTTGAGGATGTGGTTGTCCACACATCCACAAACTACGTTATCACTTTTTTAGTGAGTTAAAATGCAATAAAGTATGTGATATATTATTTTTATAGAAAGAGAATTGTGTTATGATTATAATATATATATTTTCTAAATCATATATTTTTATTAAAATCATCCTGAATACATTCCATATAAAGAATGAACTAATCACTTTGCTTTAAGGAAGCGGTAGTCCACACATCCACAAACGATGTTATCGTATTCTCACAAAATGGAAAGCTTGAAGGTATATGTTATATAATCCTTAAATAAGCACAAAAAATCATAAAAATCCAATATATATATAACTATGTGTGTGTGTGTGTGTGTTTGTGTATAATATAAAAATATTATTTCCATCATTATTCCTAACCTTGAGAGGTGTTAATGGAAGAACAAACAAAATTGGTTCAAGATGCAGGTTTTTTCATATACACAAACAATTTTTGTGTATCCCATTTAACTGAATTATATGAATTTTTAGGTAATTAAATTTAATAAAAAATATAATTATTATATTTATAATTATATTATTATATAATTATGTTATAAGAATAATTCATGCGAGTGGATAAGTAAACAAAATAAAAATGCACATTGATGAATATTGCCTCACTTTCTAGTAATGCCTTTTGGTTTTCCACAAATACCATCCATGGTTTTCATTAATTATAAAAAAATGATTTTATGATGATATTAGGTATGTTTGGAGTTTATTTTGGATGTTTTTTGATGATCCAAAATGATTTATATGTGTGAATAGAGAAGAGATATGGTGTGATTTTGTAAGTGAGGGAGAGGATACACTTGGAATTTTTGAAAGGAATGATTGGTGTACCAATGTTCTTACTTTAAGGGAGGATTCCATAATGTAAAAAATTTGATTATATATGTTTAAGTATAGAAATATGCCCATAAAACATTGGTTTTATATTTTTCTAGGTTATTTCCCCATAATTTTAATATTTATCCACTAAGTAAACTTAGGTTTACCTTAATCACTGTAATTAATTTTAATTTCATTCACTTATATTTTTAGTAAAAAAACAAGTTTGAAAAACAATAAACTATAAATTATTCTTAATATATATATGGAATCCATTTGTACTAATTACAATAACATAAGTGGAATAATGTTTTTTAAAATTATAATATTTACATGATGAAAAAATGAGTATTTAAATTAAAAAATGTTTAAAAGGTTTCTGTGTTTATAAGTCCAAATTGAATATAAAAATGAATACAATGACCTAAATTGTATAAATATATCTAAAATTTATTTAATTTAAATTTAAAACCTTTTCAAAATATAATTAAATACTATAAAATATTTAGATGAAAAGTCAGTTTTTAATTAAAATTCATTATTTTTCATTATTCATAAAAAAATATAGTTCTCAGAAAAACACTCAAAATTTAGCCAAAATTAATTTTGAATTTTTCATTTCAAATAATAATTCTATTTTTTAAAATAAAATTTTACTATTTTTACAATTTTTTTTCAAAAATAAATCTACCATTAAAAGGAATAAAAACCACCTTTTAGAAAAATTCAACTTTTTTTTCTTAAAATTGGATTTGTTCTTATTCTATTCCAATAATAATTATTGGATGAATTTAAAAACATTTTTATTGAATATATAACATATAAAGTTCATTATGATCATTCAATAATAGTTATGAATTTATTATTTTTAAAAAAATGCCTTTGTGGGCATAAAAATAGTTTTTGTATAAAAACACATCATTTTTATTCAATTAGATTTTGTTTCATTAATAATTAATTAGTACTAGAAGAGTTTATTATATAAACTTGTGTAAACCATATTTTCTTAATATATTTAATATTAATAATTTCCACCTTTCCAATTTATAGGTAGTAAGTATCATTATATCAATTTTATATTATTTTTTGGTAAGGATCGACCTAGATTTTAACACATGTTATCAATGAAAATAGATGTTACACACAGTAGAAGAAAAAATTGTTTTTTCTTATAATGAATGATAAATTATGAATTATCTGTATCACAAGCTACCAAATATTTTAAATTAATTTCAATGAATATATTACATAATATCATTGGATTTTACACTATATATTCATGAAAGTATGGTCGTTCCAACTAGTTTATGAGACACGATTTAAAAATAGTTTCATGATTCAAGATGATAAATATGTACAAGAATCATAAATATGTACCATAATGTTTTTTCTAAATTTATTTTGAAAATTTTGTAAAATAATATTCTTAGATTGATTTCTAGATTCTCTACCTTTTATTAAGTGAAGGTGGATAACAAAACAATAGCGGTAAATCTTCAATAAATACATGTTCTGATATGATTGTGGGTTGAAAGTACCATATAATTTTTGAAACAACTTCTAATAACCAAAATTTTCAGTAAATCACATGGTTTATTGTATATTACCTAACTAATATATCTCTCTTCTTACGGATCAAATAGGCTGATTTTTTGGACGGTTTTAGGAAGAAATATGTCGAAGAGATTTTGTATCTCAAAATCATTATAAGAAGAATTATCTTAAAAGATGGACCCGATATTCACATCAATATTTTATCATGGTCTATAATGGTATTTGGCTTCATAGGTAAAGTTGATCACTAATTATTACTAATATATTGATGGTTAGTCTAACAAAACCATTTTAATTTTTTATTACCTACTTTGGGAATAAATTCCATATTTCAGTGGATCATGGGAGACTCACATATAAATTATTGAATTCTCCTACAGTATCAAATCACTCTCTTTTTATCAAATGTTTCCCTCCAATGATTTATATAGATAATTTTTTTTTTCTACTTTTGATGGATATATCTTGGATAATCCTTCCTGATCAGGTAAAACAACATCTAATAGATGACTAAAAAAGTGTAATTGATTTAAAATTAGATTTTAATAACTCAGAATAACGAAAATTTATATACTAATTAGCGAAGGAGACCATTATAACTTTCGGTGGTTGAGAATATATTACATTTGGTTTTTTCAATGGTTGGGACCCCAGCTTATGGAAAGTATGGGAAGCTATACATTTGATATATTGGGTCATTCCATATATTATTCTAGATGGGAGTGGTGGGTAATTATATTTTGGTGCCACATAAATAAAGCCCCATACAAAAACCTTTTAATGAATCCTAGTGGAGATAGTATGTCATGAACCTTACACATGATTCAGTATAAATACATTGATCTTGAGGATTATGTGTCCTATACAAATTATCCCATATATATTGTCCTCAAAATTTAGAAGGTTTTACGGATAAAATCCATTTTTATAATTATGTTTAATTAGAAAAAATGGAAACTCTATGGTGAAACCTATGAGTGGGAGACATAAATGAAAGTGAAATTTTCAAATTGATTCTCTAGATAGGCCACTCAAATCATTATTGGGATGAGAAGCCTAATATAGGGGAATTTTCAATCACTTAGAAACTCATGATTTTTAGATTCATTTATTTTTTTCTCTTTCATTTTATTTCATATTTACATTGATTTTAAATAAATTTCTATATATTTTTGGAAGTGTTCGTGAGAGTAAAATATGTTGGTATTCTAAAAAGGAACCTAGTGGAATAGTATTGGGTACCTGGAAGGATTATAGAGATGTATGTGGTTCTATTAAGGTCATAGTTTAACTAGTGCCGTTTTAATGCTTACTTAGAAGCCTCCTAAGAAAAATTCCATTTATAAAGTTAATTTTATTCTTTAATACCCTAATTTAGAATCAAAATAGGATGGGGATTGATTTTTCACTCAATATTAAAATATTCCAACTCTATTCAATATCTCCATTTGGATAAACTTGTAAAAATTCACATTCACCATCTTTGATAAAATGGTATCTATTTTGTCGAAATGGCCTTCTTTTGGAAAGGTATACTACTGAATAATATAAGGCCACCTTATTGCTTCTTCACTCTTATATCAGAAGTTTAAATATTTGGTATCCCTAATAATGGGTTCATGGAATCATTAAAATTTTGATATTTTCATCCATGCAGTAAATTGTGAAGGCACCACCTATAAAAAAATAAGTTGATTATATGTTTTTAGTTCTTGGATTCATTATCGATGAATCGTATCAGCACTGACCTATCTTAAATCCATTATTATAATGTCAAGTTAGGATTTTGGTATCTCAACTCCTATGTCTCCAAGAATACTATCTATAGTTTATTTATTAGTAATACAACTTCATACACATCTACTTATATGATGTTATCATAGAAATGGGTTTGGGTCAAGTGTACTAATTAAAAAAATGGTTTCCTTGTAAATAAAACAATTTCCTCAAATATTTCATATATAAAAATGTTATCTTTTAATTTTTTTTAAAACATGTATAATAATTTTTCTTTGTATTCTTGGAGACTTTTTTTAGTTTTGGATTTCCAATTAATTATTTTATTAGAAAGTCTAAAAAAATTATAATTAAAGAAGCATGTGAGTGGTGATTTATACTAATATTTCTTATTTTTGATTAATATATACAGATCCAAATAAGAAAAAATTCATTGAATTATAGTCCTTATATGTTAGATCTTCTTAATTTTATCATAATTAGACATATTAGAATTATCATATGTTTATATGTGATTTTATATAATATTGATAAGGTACCACTAAAATGAATATATATTTCATAGATTTGATTGGATTTAATCTATAACTTAGTATACGATTGGATTGTTTATAACAGGCTTATAACACCCTGAATTATCATAAAATTTTCTGAACTCCCTTATATGAGCTTGGAAATTTCCTAGACTAGATCAACCTAATCATTTCCCTGATGGGTGGGTTAAGATGAAACAAATTCCTTGGTACACACACACACACACATATATACATGTACATGAATATGAGTAAATGTGAAAGATAGTAATTAGATTTATAATACCTATTATAATAGATATCTTGGAACATCGTCTCAATGCCAAATAAGAACCTCAAAACACGTAGTCATGTATGAATTCTCTATTATATGGAATTAATTTTTGGATTATATATATGTGATTTACATTGTGTTATACCATGTTATTTATATTTACATAATCCTATAGGGTTACATTTATTTTGGAACACACTCTAGTTTATGATAATTTTTAGGGGTGGTGTGGAAAAAACATACTAAGTTGTAATACTCACACCTTTTAGGGTCCCATACTAGGATATTTTATTTGTGATCTATGTAATATATTGGAATACATCTAGAGGATATTGAAACACTTGAGTATACCATATCATGTTTTTATGTTTTTGTGTATTTTTAAACATGGATAGACTAGATTTATATGGGCAATCCCTAGTACCATTTTAGGGAGGATTTAAACTTAGTGGAACCACTATTGGATTTTCATCCTCATTTGATCTACACTTATATATAGGTGTGTCAGTGTATGTGTGTGTTGTTCATTGTTTCCCTTTTATTATATTGAGATACATTTGGATTATCATGTGATATGTGATGCATGTTCATGTAATGTGTTCTATATATTCCATGTTACATATATATACACACCTTAACCGATTCATTAATTTTATACTCAACCGACTTAGATAAGATTTGGTCACTTACTATAATTGTATGTTCCTATGTATATTATTAAAGTATCTAGAGGGGGGAGACCTCCACCCACATATTCAATGTTTAACCCCTCAATTCGTACACCAGCCATTGGAAAATGGGAGGTGAATCTAAGGTATTTTCACATCATGGATTGAGTGTTTTTTAGTTATCTAGGCCACATAAATTACAATACCACACTCCATTAGATGAATAATTTACTATTTGATAATGTACTCCCCATACCAATATGATTAAATCACTTTAATACTCATAAAAATTTGATTATGTATGTAAATGTTTTAAACTCCTTAAACATTTTAAATATCAAAAAATTTATGACTCGTGAGAATCACATAATATTATTTTCTATACTTATTAGAAATATTTAAAAAATACTTATAAACTCCATCTGCTAATGCTAGTATTATACCATATGTTACAATTTTTTTAGTCATAATATCTCTCCAATCATTCATATTTTTTAAAAGGATTTTCATTTGTCTTCCCAGATAAAGAGGGCCTATATATATCTAATTATTTCTATTAAATTGATTTCACTAATCCATTATTATAGAGTTTATGGAATCATTTATCATTTATATTCATAGGGTAACAATTTTATAAGTAACTAATATCCCAATATTTTATATTATAATTATTATTTGGTATGTTGTTGATCGAATTATCATGGACTATAAATAGTCATTAAAATAAAGAAATCAACCAATATTTTAATTAAAAAATTTTAAACACTCTTGAGATAAAATTGAGAAGTAAATTAATTTATAGAAAAAATAAATGTTTTTCAATCTCTATAAGTATTATATTAGGCATATAGAGACCATATAATCCCAAGTTTTTAGTATTATCTCTACCTCAATTTCTAATAAGAAGATACCCCCAATCAATTATCATTAATTTTCATGTCCATGCATATTGAAATAAATTTTTGATGCACATACATTATATTTTTTATATGATTTTGTTTTTTAGAGAGTGATTTATATAAAATAAAAAAATTCAATAGCTTTTTCAGATGCATATTATAAAATTTATAACAGTCAATAATCATTTTATTACAATAATATATATTTTTTAATTAAATCATCATCCATCCGTCTAAATACCCCCTTTTAGATTGTGTGAAGAAGTTATGTTCCCTTGGACATTACAATGTCCTTTTACATCTTCTTCTTGAATTTGGATTTATTTTTTCTTCATTATACCATCATAATTGTGATATAGCAAGAGTCTCCTTGATTTTTATAATGAATCCTCAATATACTAATAATATTATGTAAATACTTTCTGAAATCATTATTTTTTAGTTAATTTTGAATTATTTAAAATTATGTAAACAATATTATAGGATCAAATAAAATGTTATATGAATCCTAAATATAGATACTAAATAACTTTAATTTTTTATTCATTCCATCATACAAATTATTTTACTAAAGAGGGACATTTCATTAAAAATAGAGAATAAAAAATTAAAAATAGAAGGAAATCAAGCATAAAAATTTACGTGGTTCAAGATAAATACTTTACTTCCATAGAGTGGAGTAAAAATTCATTATAATCAGAGATAATTCCAAGGTTCTCCATAAAAAAATATAGTTTCCCACATACAAATTTATTTATATAATATCAAGTGAATATTATGTATATTTATAAAATAATTTTTCACATGAAATAAATTTATACCCTCTAATCATACATACCTATGAAATTTTATTTCTCTATTTATAATTATAACCCATGGAAAAGTTATATCAATAATATCGCATTAAAACTATGTAAAATTAAAATGGTTGACTCCTTGTTATGAATAAACCTTATATGAAACTGTCCCAAGTGACTCTTCCTTCTACATGATCCCTGTGTAATTTTTATTAAAATATCAACTGTCATCTTGGTTTCAAAACACCTATTATCTGATGAATAGATTGTTACCACCAATAACCACTTGGAAATTCTATATTAAGGTTGAATGGTAGAATTTAGGGATGGGTGTGTTGTCTATATTGAGTAAAATAATGATAAAAAAATCTCAAAAAAAAAGTTTATGTTGGAAATTTAGACCGAAGGAAAACTTTTGATACTCAATACCTCTCATAAAGTGACTATTATAATTACAAGTTAATAATCTTATCAAAAAAATTTAATTCACCAGTTGATTTATATAGATTTTTGGAACAAAAAAATTCATAGCTACTGTAATAAGAGAAAAAATATCATGTGATTCATTATTATGATTTTCATAATCATTTTTTGTATGTTGAGAAGATTTAAGATTTGATACCTATATAAAGTGTATTCTAAAGAACATAAATATTATCTTATTTTTTGAGAAAAAATATAAAATTATAGTATTATTTTTTTGATGTTATTATACTTCAAATTTTATGTTTTATAACCAATATAACTGAATGGATTGTATTTATAATTTCATTTTAGTTCTATGATATGAAAGTTATATAGGGTGGATATAATGTGTAAACAAAATATTAAATAATGAATATTATCATATTTTATTCCACTAATATAATTTACATCATATTTATAAAGAACAAATTGATCAAGATCTATATTTTACAATGAATTTTATTATATTCGAACATTTATCTTAGGATTTATATCTATACAGTTAGATAATTATAGTTAGATATGTCAAATATAACTAATTAATAATTATATTGGAAATATATTTCCTAGATCCATTAATTAATCATCTCAAATTCATTCATTTTTCAACATAATCATGCTAATATCACAAAAAATGTATAAACCATCTATCATACTAACATAATATTTTTCATGTACATTTTACACAAAATAAGTAATGGGTTTCCATTGATGGAATAAGTAGCCCATTTTTTGATTATGTAATTAAAACTAAAAATTATTATAATGAATGTAACACTCTTTTATTTAAGGGAGTCTGTGAGGTTGACTGACATATTATGTATTAGTTATACATAACCACTATCATTGTATTTTATCTACATTAAAGAATAAAATATAAAACTATTTGAGATTTTTTTATGATTTTATAAGCTACATTGATCATTTCTATTTCTATTTTTAATTAATTTTGTTATAAATATAGTTTTGTATTGAAGATTCTAAATCACATATCTTCTATTTCACAAATAAAACCACACATATAATTATATATATTAGTTATCTCCTTTTATTATTGGTTATATTATTATAAGTGGTAATTTATGATTAAATTGTTTATAAACTATGTTTTTTACTAATTATTGAACCTCTACTAATATTTTGTCTTATTAAATGATGAATATGATTTTTTTTGTATCTCATGTCATAATTATTTTGTGTATTGTAAAATTTTAAAATACTTTTAGAAAAATTTAGTTCCATTTTTTTATAATAAAATATGATAATTATAAATTATGCACTAAAAAACTTAGTGTTTCATCATTTAACAACACCATATATACAAATATGTTTTATCAAGAGTATTATTGAAGTCAAAATTAGTCCTTTTTTTGTAAACAGATAAGATGTTGGAAGTATTAATTAGCTATATTATAAATAATTTTTTTAATATAATATGAATAAAATATTTGATACTAAGTTGTATAGTTATAATATGATAATATTTAACATTATATTTGTATAAATATTTTACCTAACTAGGAATATATTAATACATGACACAATAACAACCAATTTTCTATGACATTATTAGAGATTTATTTTAGTTGATTTTTTTGACATTGAGGATGAAGTTAATGTCACTATTAATGAATTAACAATCAGTTATATTTATATTTCATATATTATAAATTTTTTAGAAAAACAAAATACCAAAAATAAAATTATATATGAATTGTTTTAATTAAATTATAATAAATGAATAAAAAAACATAAAATACAGTTTTATCAAATAATATTTTCTTTATTTAATAAACAATAGAAAAAATGACTAAATGGATGATCCCTCCAAATGTTATCCCCTGGAAATATAAATTATGAATTTATTCTTTAATACATCTCCATTCATCATGGGGTTTTAGAGCCTCTTGAAGCTATGATAAAGGATAAATAACCGGGCTTGGTTACAATGATAATGATTCATTCAAATGATTCACCAACAACATGTATATAAAAATTGGTCTATAATCTCTTATTCTATAACTAAAAATTGAAAATAATCAATATACTAATAATTTATGCTTCTTATAAAATATTGTAATCTTATGGATTTAATTCTTAAAGTTCATAATGTTTTAACACATACTATTGAAATTATTTAATGTCAAACTTTTCAATGATCAATAAAATAGTACTTATAAAACCGAGATAATATAATGATGTTTAAAAATAATTACATCCATGTTATATAATTTATATATTACCAAAAAAACATACATTTATTTAACATCATTTCAATAATTTAAACATTGCATCTCAAAAAAACACACAATCTAAGGAAAAGTTGTTTTAGTACCTTTTAGGAACTGTAATATAGGAACATTAATTTACAAAACATGTTAAAATTTAACCATAATTGAACTAAAATATATCCCTTCAACACATATCATATGTTATATTTATCTTTATATCCTAGGGGGATGGAAAAAAGAAATTGGTGAGACCAGAAGCCCAATAAGGGTAAACATAAGAAATATTATTAAAATTACATAAATGAGTAAAGGATTATTATAGGATTATAATCAATACAAATATGAAAATCATACCCAATAAATCATAGAACATATTAAATGATTCATGGAATAAGTCTTGGAATAACGCATGGAATAAATCAAAATAATGTAAACAATTATCCAATAAACACGAGTCATGAGATGATTTCATAGGAATAAAAATATTCAAAAGAGTTTGGAATAATAATATAAATATGAAAATATATCATTTCAAACATATATTAACCACAATTATATCTATGTACAAACATGTGATCATAGCTTAACCATAATTATAGTTCTTCATAACCATGCTTGAATAGATTAACTATAATTGTACCCACACATGAAATAAATATATAATGAGGTATAAATCCTAACCAATGAATTTAAGAGTGATATAATACCCCACACATCATTTATCCACACTTACATGTTCCTAGAAAAAAAATCATTTATCACATCATAAAAATACCATGGAAGTAATGTGGTTTTCATCAAATAATGAATTAAAAGTAATTAAGTTTTATAAACTATATAATCAATGTAATGGTAGTTTGTTTTATATATATTTAAAATGTAATCAAATAAATAAATTTTCAATAATCATACCAATATAATCTCATGGAAAATAAATGGGTATCCAATAATGTTAAGTAACTTTCTAGGTTAATAACATTCAAACAATATAATAAATCATACGCTATTTACACCATATAGATAATTTTTATACGGTTAGGAAAATAATTTTCAAAATAAATTTATATATGGAATATAGGTGAACACCCTTCCATCAAATAAATAAAAAATATATAATCTATAATGAAAATGAATTTAGAAGCAAAATTATGGTTACACACTAATGAAAATTAAGAAATAAAAAGGAAGTGAATGACCATTTCTAAAAAAGAGATTTAAATTACATAATACATTCATAGAATGATTGTGGATGGTTAAATTTTAAGAATATCCTAGATCAATTTAATGATATTTCAATGTAAAATGACATAGATGAAAAATAAATTTTATGAATTTTAGAAAAATCAATTTGGAAATAAGAAATATCCTTGAAGTTTTGAAATCATTTTAAATGATTTTTTTTACAAATATATTATAAAAATAATTAATTTAAGACACCATAAAAATATATAAATAGTATTTCATATAAAATGTAAATGGTGTAATATTGATGACGTCACATAAAAACATTAAAAAATAGAATATTTTAAAAAAATTATAAAAATAAATCATATGAAAAATAATATTTCCTGGAAAAATTTAAAAATAGGTAAATTAGTATAATGTTATCCTTTTAAATTATATATGAATATATAATAAAACCATAAAAACAATAAAATGAATACATAAAGGTAAAAGGGAGGTTTTTGGCTGAGAAGAAGAGGTTGGGTCAGTTTCACTTATAAGAAACACTTCTAAAAAAATACAATTCAAGGGAAAATTAAATTTTAATATGAAATAGAAACCCCAATGGATATTAAAATATATTTATGAGTGTTTTTATATAAAATTAAATTTTCCTAATTTTTATTATCTTTTAAAAAAATCATAACTTGAAAATAATATTTCCATTGAAACCCTTATAGTTTGAGAATGGTTTTAATCAAACACCCAATTTAAACATTGTTATATTTTGAATGAAAATAAATTTAAAAATAAACATGAAATAGATATTAAAAACTTTTTAAATATGTAAAAATAAATTTTCTAGGTAGTATGTACACAATTAAAAATAAAACATGGTGTATTATAGGAAACATGTCTCAAGGGGTGAAAATTTAAAGCTAGAAACTATTACCTTATCTCTTCTCTTAGTAAAATTTACTCTAATGTCATAAGTAACATACATAAATTTCAGTATAAATTATCTAAGAACCATATTTATACCTAAAATAATTATAATTTTAAATTATAGTAATTATATATATGTATATTGTAAGATCATGGATTTTTTTATGAGGTGGAGATCTTTTATTTTTGGTCAAACTCTGGTTTAAGTTCCCTTTTTTGGATTAGTCCCTAGTTTGGGATATGAGATGATTAGTTTTTTTGAATGGAATATAAAGTATGGATTATGGTTTGATGCAGTAAAATTACATGACATTTAATTGGGATAAATGGTGTGTATTCAATACACGACATGTAATGGCCTAGGCATGCCGATTCAAGATAGGTAATGGGGTTTAACCATGAGGAAGACACTAATATTTACACAATGTGTAAATAATTTCAAGACCTTGTAAATAACAATTTAATGTTTTAAAAATAAATTTCAGAGACTCTTTTTTGTACAATCACCCACTTTAATCACATAGCAATCCCTCTATGAAGCCCTCTCAAACCATTATCTAGGCTTTGGTGTCATTTCATCATATAAAATTTGTTTATTCCATCATTGATCTCATTGGATCCATGATAGTAATATCTTTAATCCCCTTAAACAATTAAATGTTTCTCTAATCTTCAATGGATTTATTTTTTGTAGTAACTTATTCCCTATTTTCAAGGTGTTTTTCTGTTCTTCCTTTTTCCTCTGATCTTTACTGAATTAACAGTTGATATGAGACAAGTGTTATACCATGTGTATACAATAGGTGGTTTATAACTCCTCATAAATGTATGTTTTTTTATATACTTTGTCTTTATTCTTCCACATGTCATATTTTTTTTGAATTTCCCCAAAAATTAATTATAATCCTTGATTTAATTTTTTTGGAACCTTTTTAGGTTTCCCTATAGTATCTTTTTGATTTTTAGAGGTTTTAATCCATAACCTTGGCCAACCTTGGGATGTGTATTTTTATCTAACCTATTTATACCATCCCATTGGGTGAGTGTGATATTTATACTTGTATTGGTAGTCTTAATAAATTTAATTTAATTTGAATAAATTATTAGGATATGTTTATTACTCATTTCTATGTGATTACATGATGTTAATTGGCTTAATTGTTTAAATGGAATTGTGGAAATGAATTTAATGAAATAATGGAAAGTGAATGGTTATGAAATGATAATATTTGAGATGATTAAATAATTATGGTATTGGATGCATTAGAAGAGACTATTGGATTTTGATATCAACAAATACCTTAGATATTTTTAATACATGGATCATTTTTATTATAGTGGATGTCTTGTACGATCTACTTAGATCTTGATTCCATAGTAATACATGGAAATTTATAATCTATTAATCTTTATTGATTATGGTATTTGATTCCTTTTTCTTTTATTCATGGGATCCTGACTCCATAGAATGTCAAGGTCATTTCAACCCATTGAATTTTTCTTTCTTTGACTCAATTTGTACATGCTCTATTGACAAGCTCTATGGAATCCACCAAATTATATAAAGAGTTTTCATAGAGATGATCATGGGAATTTATAGGGATTACTTAGACCTCTATTACTTGGATCCATCCCTTTATTTTTTTTAAAAATAGATTACATGGTGTAGACATTATGTATGTTATACACATGATTAGACACTTTGAATGATGTCGATGTCATACACTTGATTACACAACCGGGACATCATGAATGTTATACACTAGATTACACGACATGGAAATTGTGTATATTATATGTTTGATTACACGGAAGGCCATTGTGGATATTTTTATATTCCTATATATATATTCTAGGTATGGGTGTCATATTTCATTTTTTGAACTAGAAATATAAATAGATTATTTATTCTTTATAGCTGCCCTTATTAAATGGAGCTTGACAACTGTTCACAGGGATCCATGTTTTTATGTATAGGATCCCATTTTTATTTTCCCCATAACACTTATCACTATTATACCTATGATATATTCCACACTACTTCAATTTATTTTACACAGAATGGATATATTATAGACCCCATTGGTGGTGGCCTACTGATTGTTATCTCACACTCTGTTCGGTCTACCATTGGTTACAAGAATAGACTTAATGATGTCAGTAGGGAACCATTATAGTTCCCATAGTATGATGATTTATTGGTTTTTCATAGGAGTATGGGAGCATAGGATCGATCTATGGTCATGATTATAAATTTAATAGTTACTTTTGTCCTTTTTTTTATTTTGATACATGTATTGTACTGGATGCATGTATACCTATTTCCTTTTTCTTAGATACATAACATTATCATCATATTTTACATGGCTTATTGTGGTTATTTTTTATTATAGTTTTCTGGATCTTTATATTCTGTCAGTTATTTATATGCTTCTGCTATATATTATTGTCATTATACCACTGTGATACACTCTGGTCATGAGTGTACAATATCCTCACTATAACACCTCATACCCTCGATGTTAGTCATCAGCTTCTGACATATAGATACATGAACTCAAAGCCATTTGACACATTGCCTTAGGGAAATGTTTAGTGGTTCCAAGTTTAGGACATTACAAAGTGGAATTAGAGGATTTTTATTTTAAGGATTTATTATTTTGAGACAATATACCATAGATTAATCATTGTTGTAATTTGGTAATGAGTAGTGCTTGGGAATAACTAACCCATATATGAAAAAATAAACTTTCCTAGAATGAATGTTTATATTTTATGTCTTTTTTCTAACATAAATTATTTAAATCCACTATTGGGTGAGGTAATTTACATGATTCATTATTGGTGATATGATTGAGGTTTTTTACTTTATTTTACACTTTTGGATTTTTTGAGGGTTTGTCATCACATGTATCATTTTAGGTGTTTTATAGGATTCACATGACATGAATTATTCCATTCCATATAGGATGCATTTCTTGAATGCATGACATTTTTTATTAGTTCCTTGAGTGATATATCCATTATTTGATAAATAGTTTGTTCCAAGAATTGAGAAGAATAATTTTTACATAAAGAGCCTACAATAACCTAAAGAGTGTTTTCCTTCATATACTAGAATGGATAACCTAAACATCCAATTATGGGATATTGATTCATAGACCATTGGTCATATGGAATGGAACATGTTATGGATTGAATTTAGTAGACACAAAACTTCAGTTCATGAAGTGTATGGGAACCTATGGATATGAATTGGGGACCCATTTAGTATAACCAATTAAGAAAAGTGTAAATAAATATAAATTTAAAATGAATATATTTTTTGAAATATAAATCTTCACCATAAACATGTTTCAAAGTGGTTAGTAGGCAGTGTATCTAGTTCTATTTGTGACTATTCCTTTTTACCCTGTCCTAGATTTTTGAGCAAGCAGGTAAGTATGAATTTTTTATAGAAAGGATTTGACCAGTCCTATGCTATTATCTATGATATTCTAATTATATATACTTTATAATATGTGTGTTTAAAATTGTAGAGATATTTGACCATGAATACCTCTATTCATGAACCACTAAATATGCGATGACCTTGATTCAGAGGTGGCACTCCCTATCCTGCAAGTAGATCCCAATTCAGTACAATTTGCATCACTAGTGGTGGAACAAGATACAACTATTGATGAACAGTTCAATGAGGGTTTTATGAGATTCATGCAATCTCTTCTTGGAGAACCACAACCTTCCTAATTTATGCTAAATCTGACATGTCTGTTCTAGAAGTATCATCTTCATATGTTTTTGGGGGATGGAGGTCCACATGAATTTGAGTTGTGGATTGAGACTTTTTTATATATCTTTGAGCATATTAATACACCTATAGGGAGAAGAGTGAATCTCATGGCATGTTTTCTTTAGGTACCATCTATAAACTGCTGTTATGTTTTGAAACCTGAATATTCACTCTTAAATATGGATTGGAGAGGTTTCCAATATAGGTTTAACGATTTATTATTTCACAAGAAACTTATATGTAAAAGGTATAGTGAGTTTATGTGTCTAGATAAGGGTATGAGGACTCTTATCAAGTATTCAACATGATTTATAAAGCTTCAAAATTTTTCACAAATTTATCTTGCAGATGAGTTATCATGGGTGAGAAAATTCAAGGATATTCACAAGTATACCTTTTGATCATCAGTCAAAACGTTTGAATTGAATACTATTTATAGAGATAGTGAATCAAGATATTATTAATGAGAAGAACCAAAGGGATGTTGGGGGTGTAGAGCAGGGTAGTTTAACCTCTCAAACCAGCAGTTTTGTGTCTATTAGAAGAAAATGATGTTTTGAGGCTTTTCATGATGGGAGTACCAAAAGGGTTTTTAGTTCTCTTATTGTTGTATTATATCATCAGTGTGGGAGGAAGGAACAAATTATGAATTAGTGAAATAGATACAAAGTCATGGGCCCAATCTTGGGATAGGATGGGACCTTTATAAAGTTTCTATAGGACCTTACCTCCATCAGTCCACTGAAGGGGATCAACTTCGAATCCAAGTGTCAGATCAGTATTGAAAGGTCTGTATCAAGCTAAGAGATGTATTAGAGGTGTTCAGTCTGTCCATGGTTATGGTCATGGATTGGGAATCCAAAAACCAGTTGTACATATATTTTAATGTGGTCATACTCTAGTTATTGAGCTTGTTTCTCAATTCCGTAGTTTAGGCAAGATATATTATGTAAAACCTAAACATGAGGAGCAGAGCACTGTGATATATACAGTGAGAAGTCTGATCTTAGTATCCTCTACACTAGTATCTATTGTTTTCGATACATATTCTTATCACTTATTTATATTTTTACATATTGTGGAGATCCTCAAGCTCATTTTTTTTAAATATGGTGTTAGGACCCTGAATATTTCATTGGGGATCATAATAGAGGTTTTATTATAGTGTAGGGAGTTACCCCTTATGATTGGTGGGTGTCACTTCGTATGATATTTTTTTCCTGAGATGATAGGGTTTGACATCTTTCTTGAATAAATTGGATAGTTTCTTATCGAGTCCTTGATGATTTTTATTATCGAAGGTTGACCTTCACATAACCAGTTGGTGGATTGTTTATTGAAAATAGTTAATGGGATGTCTAGGTAGGTAGAGATGGACTCGATCATCATGGGATGGGTGTGATGATATCATAAATTTTTAGTTTGAATTTATATGATTAGGGATCCTATTATGAATATTTTATACCATTTATGAATATTTCATGGAAATTTTCTTAGATGACTTTTATGGTTTACCTCAGGAGAGCGTGGTGGAATTCCCTATCGATATAGTGTTAGGATCTATACTGGGATCCATTTCTAATAATTGGATGGCTACTATGGAGTTGCAGGATATCAAAGGGCATCTCAAAGGCTTGGATGTAAAGGGGTTTGTACATCCTGATACATGTATGTGGTGTTCATTGGTCCATTTTTATAAAAATGTAGGAAAACAACATCGAGATGTGTGTTTATCACCAAAAATTGAACTTTTTATTGGTTAATAATTGATTTCCCTGTCCATGAATAGATAAAATCTTTAACCAGGACAGAGGTGCTAGGGTGATATTTGAAATTTTTTTGAGGTTGGGTTATCACAAAGTATGTGTTTGACCTATAGACATGCCTCATATATATTTTTATAGTAGGTATGGTCTATATGAGTATTTTGTTTTGCGGTCTGGCATCAAAAACACACCAACAGTTTTAATGGCACTATTAAACCATGTTTTCCATCCTTATTATGGATTCATTTGTGTTTGTATTTATGGATGATACCGTAGTGTATTCTCGTAATAAACATGATCATGCTAAAAATATTGAGATCATTATGTATACATTTATAGAGCATTAGTTATTTGATAATATAGAAATGTTTTACTTAATAATGGATAATATTCAGTCACTAGGTATTATTATCTCATATACGGGAGTATCAATTGACCTTGAAAATTTGAGATTTCTAGCTTATATGGGGATCCCAATAATGTATTTTATTTATGGTGTTTCTCTAGTCTACTAGAATATTACTTATGTTTAATACATGAATTATCATGCTTATAAGCACCACCCATCGGATTGAATTAGAAGGGTGTGAAGTTTTTATGAAAAAATACCTGTGAGACAACCTTTTATGAGCTGAAATAGAGATTGAATTTAGCATCGATACTGATTCTACCTGAGCTGGTCATGAGATACACTATGTATTGTGAAGTTTCAGGTATAGATATAGGAGCATTTCTAATGTAGAATGAGTGATTTGTGACATATGGGTCTCGTTTGTTGAGACTTTTTGAGAGGAACTACCCAAAAATTATCTCGAGTTTGCCGCTATGGTTCATGACATCCATTGATGGAGGAAAAATATACTAGGAGAGTGCTTTTTATTGTACAGGGATGAAAAAAGCCACAATATTATATTCATAAAGCATTAATGGAATCTAAGGTATAAAATATCGGCGCAATAACTATAGTCTTTCAAAATTAATATTTCTTACATGCCTAGAAAAGACAGTTCACTTGCTGATGCAATGAGTAGGAGGACTTTGGTATATGATGTTCATGAGGCCAGTAGAATGTGGAATCTTATGGCCTTATTCTCAGTGATTCATGTGGAGGTGTTGGATATCCAAGTACAAAATTTTATCTCATTATTGATAGTGACATCCACTCTTTTAAATATAGTAAGGATGAGACTATTATCAGATTTTGAGGGCCTAGTACTATGGGAGACTATGATAGATGAGGTCCCGCCTTCTTATTGGACCATGAATGAGGATGAAATTATGTGCATCCATGGTTGAATTTGTGTTCCAGAAGACATACATGAGGAATTGATGTTAGAGTTTCCTACCTCATCTTGGAAAGTACATCCTAATGTCACTATGATGTATCATGAATTCTGTCATCAGAAATACTGATCGGGGATGAAACAAAGGGAAAATAGTTTTGTTACGAGTTGTTCCACCTGTCAGTAGGTGAAGGAGGAACACTAGAGACCAGCTGGGATTTTATAATTATTTCCTATTCTTGAGTGGAAATGGGAATATGTTGTGTTATCTTTTAGGATTAGATTGTTTAGGTTTCTTCATGATAGTGATGTTATGTGGGTTGTGGTAGAGAGGCTCATGAAGGTTTAATATTTTATACTGATCATAGAGACCTTCTCTATAGATTAACTAGGGTAACATTATATTTTTGAGATAATGTAATTTCATGGGGTTAATTAGATGGTTTTATCAGATATTGATGACCAATTTATATCTTAGTTTTGCAGTAATTTACAGAGGTATTTAGGTACACAGGTGATTTTGAGAATAACATCCCACCCTTATACTCATTTCTAGTCAAAGAACGTGATTTATATATATAAGAAAATTTTTATATCATGCGTCATTGATTTTAGGGGCTCTTAGGGGATTCATATTCCCCTTTATGAGTTAGACTACAGAAACAATTATTAGGATAAAATATAGATGGAACCATATGAGGAATTATATGGTAGGACATTTTGATAACCTTAGTTCTAGCCAGAGGAAGGAGATGCCTCTTTACTCAGAACTTGACTCATTCCAGAGACTTCAGATAAGGTCTAGTTGATGAGAAACAGGATAGGAGTTTTATAATCTTGATAGAAATATTAAAACAATCACCATAAAAGACCTCTAGAGTTCTAGGTTGGGGTTCATGTCTTTTTACGTATCTCACATAGTCTAGGATAGAGATATACTAAGATAAAAGTTAATATTTAACCATGATATGTTGAGTTATTTGTGATTTTAGAGAGATTCAGTGGGTAACCTATCAATTGTAGTTACTTTAGAGCTACAAATCTTTGCATGATGTGTTCTATTTATCTTAATTCCATCATTATCACTCAAACCCATCTATAACTATGCAGCGGGATGAGTTTGAGTTATAGGTAGATGTATCATTCACGAAGCATCTTATACATAATTTTGATTAGAATAATAAGGCTCTTCAAGGTTAGTAGGTTAGTCTAGTATAGGTTCTATGCATGTAAGGCCATTTACAGGATGATACATGGGAAGTGGAGGCCGTTGTATGTTCCCAGTGGTTGGAGTTTATATCAAATAAGTATTTACCTCCCTTGGAAGGGTAATTCAATGTAATATTGTTTTAAGGGAGATATAGTAAGATGACATGTTTTTCTATGAGGTATAAACATTTTATTTCTAGTTAAAATCTTGATTTATGTTCTCTTTTTTTATGGAACCTATGTATTTGCATGGGCTAGTTGGTTTTATTTTTGAAATGAAGGGGTATGAGGTCTTAATGTTGTAAAAAGGCTAATTAGACAATGTGTTATTAGGATAAACGACATGTAATGGACTGAGAAGGCCAATTCACAACATGTAAATGGTATCTCCCAGGGGGAAGACCCTATGATTTATATAATGCAAAAAAAATTTATAGTTTTTTTAAATGATAGCGTTCAGATTTTAAAATAAGATTCATGGTATTTTTTTCATATAATCCCTCACCTCTGACACACAGGAGAGCCGTTCTAAATTCCTCTCTAGCTAAGACCTAGGATTTGGTTTCATTTCACCATCCAGACTCTATTTAATACTTCATAAATCTCTTTGGTTCCATATCATTAAGATCTCTATTCTAATTTCACATTTCTCCACTTTTATTCTCCTCAAAAATGTTATTTTAGTGTAGGATCTTATACCAAACATTCTAGTAATTCATCCATTCATGAATTTTCTTCCAAACCGGAACAAATTAGAGGTTGATACATAATGAATTTTATACCACATGTATACTATTCGAGGTATATAATTTTCCTCCAAGGATTGGTGGTTTGTAGGATTTTTTCATTGTTCCCCACACCAGAATTTTTAGTGTCTCCCCTGAACTTAATTGGATGCCTTGATTTATTTTTTGGAACATGTTTAGGGTTCCCCATCAGTATATTTGTGATTTTTGGAGATTTTTATCTCAAAACTGGGATACCCACGTGGTGTGTCTTTGTATCTTCTTTATTTATACCACACTTAGGTGAGTGTGAGATACCCACTTATTTTGGGAGCCTTAATAAATTGAATTGAATTTGAATTAATTATTAGGAGAATATTATGCCTCTTTTCCATGTGATTACATGATGTTAATTGTTTTAATTATTTAAATCGAATTATGGAAATGAGTTGGATGAAATCATTGAATGTGGATGTGTATGAAATATTAAATATTTCAGATGATGAATTAATAATGGTAGTGGATTCCTTAAACTCACTCCTTGGATCCTAATTCCATAATATTTTGTGAATATATCTACTCAATAGGTCATTATTATAGTAGTGGATTCCTTAGGCAAGATTCTAGGATCATGATTTCATTGGATTACATGGACATTTCTACTCCATGAATACATATTTATTTTAGTAGTTGATTAAATGATATTTTTTACTTTGAATCTTGATTTCGTAGGATTCCATGGGCATTTCTATACCTTGCATCCATCTTGTTTAGACCTGTGTTGGACGCAATATGTTGACATGCACCATAGAGTCCACCGAGGTCTTTAACCAATTTCTATAGTGATTCTCCTAGGAATCGAAGAGGATTCCTTAGTCTTATATACATTTCCTCTATCCCTTCATGGAATGAAACTGTATTACACTTCATGATCTTTATGGATTTTATACATTATATTACATGGTGTTTCCATTTTGGATATTAAACACTAGATTATGTTGAATGGATGTCATGGATGTTATACAATATATTACAAGGTGTGGCCATTGTGGATGTTATAATTTTTTATATGGTGTGGTAGTTGTGGATATTTTTCAATGCTGAAAAATATCCCTAATATGGGTATTGGATTTCAGTTTTAGGGCAGGGTCGATCACTTGTTTATTTACGCGTTAGAGTTTTCCTTATTTATAAGAGATTCACTATTATTCACAAGGATCCTTATTTGGAGGGACAAGATAAAAGTTTCATTTCCCCATAGCATTTGTCACTTTTATAATAATACACGTATTCATATTACATAGAATGGATATGCTATAGAAACAATTGGTGGTGGCCTACTGAGTGTTATTTCACACCCTGTTTTGGCCATCATTGGGTACCCATACAAACTTCATTGATTTAGGTAGGTAATAGGGAAAGCACATAAAATATAATTATTAATTGGTTGCACATAGGATATGGGGAGAACAAGACCATGCTATGCTCGTGATACTAGCTGAGATAGTTCATTTTTTGTTTTTTTTGATTTTGATACATGTATAGTACTGGATTCAGGTATACCTATTTTCCTTAATTATAGAGACATGAAATGATCATCATATTTTACATGGTCTCTTTTGGTTATTTATTATTGTAAAATTCTTGATATTTATTTTCTGAAAGTTATTTATCTTATTCAGATATTGATTATTGTTACTATATTGTCGTGATACACTCTGATCATGAGGGTATAGTCTCCCCACTATACCAACTCAAACTCTGACTTCTAGTCAGTAGCCTCTATAGTATGGGGAGGCACTCTTGAGGCCATGTGTCCCACCATATTAGAGAAATTATTAGTGGCTCTCGAGTCAGGATGATATATATATTAGTTATAACCTATTTTCCCTTATTAGGTGTTTAAAATTTCGACTATTTCAACTTGTTTCATAGTAGTGGTGTCATAATTCATTAATATTACAAATATCATCATTAAAATACCATTTATGACAATATAATGCAATAATTATAATTAGTAATGATGTCTTAATTTTATTTTATGAGAATTTCACTCTTTACCTATAAATATGGAATTAACATTAAGCACATTCTGTTGATTTTTTTAAAAATAAAGACTTTAATTAATTATTGAGTCAAATATTCCTTTCCAAAAAAACCCAATATTTATTTAAAATATTTATTTCATACTATACCATTAATTTTGTTTTTAATCAACGATTATATAATTCCCTAACATTTTCAGGTTATTGGTCAAACCAACCAAAACAAGAACATACATTGACTAATTGATGATTTTGGGGTGATTTAGTTTTAATATAATTATACAATTATACTAAAGATATCATTTAGTTTAAATTAGTGCTATATATCATAATCATTAATACATATGAGAATATGTTATTGATATAAACCAATTACATAGTATGAGTAAATTGTTTTTTTCTTTTCTTATTTTTCCTGTTTAAGGTTTCTAAGTTTATAATGATTTTTTACTATTAATATATTTAATAGTATAATAATTTTTTTACCTAAATCTTATTAATATAATAAAAATCATATTTACCATTTAAAAAATTCTTAGAACCATCCATGAAAGGTGGTACTGAAAAATATACTGTATAATTCCATGGTGACATTAGTCCACAAGTTTTCATGGATAATGATTTCATTTTAATAGGATAAGAGAGGGGAGTAATATGGTTTATCATTTATCAAAATTAAATAATTAATAAATATCATATTTATAAAATAAATTCCCTTTTTAACAATCCATTTTATGTGGTTATGTAAAACACACATGTTACTTCGTAGAGGTGGTAATCTGTACACACATATGATTCACATTTTTTTTCTTTAATGGAAATTAGGGAAGGTGTTTAATGCTTATAAAATAATAATAATGACATAAAATTATGTTTTTGTAATTTATATTATCATTTTATTATTTTTAAATGAAATTTTCATAAAAGTAAGAGAATATAATAAATAAAATGAGAAAGGAGTGGTTAGAAATATACAAAACACTCCTTGGATAACCTCTTTTTCAAAGGGGGATAAACAGCTGAGAGATGATATTTTAAGAATATAAAAACATTTTAAAGGTGAATAAGATTGTTTTTAATATTTCTTGGAATATTATTGGCCAAATGGTGTGGGTTTTTATGTAAATTATGCATAGTATAACCCTATTTAGAAGTAAAAAGGCATGAATTTTTGGTTAATACCCAAAAAATTTTATTAATAGGAATTCACTCACAAAGAAATTATTTCAAATATTGGAAAATAATGTATTTTGGAAATGGATATGTTTTAAAAAGTCCGCATCCCCCCATTACAGAAAATTTGTAAACATGATTTTGGTCATTCCCTCTTGGTTAAACCATTTTACATCTTTTGATTTTTATCGATGTAATATGTTTTTACCAAAGTGATCCACTATTTACAATTGAAAATAAAATCTTACATGGTATATTTATATTTTTCCCAATTCTTCAAAATATGAAACAAATTTATCATATTTTGTTTCAAAAAGTGATTGAAATTAATTTTTAAACACTAAATGTATAATGTATTGAAATTATTTTTTGGAAAAACATAGCTTATGTTCCAAAATATCAAATACGTGTTTGTAAATAAAAACCAAATTTTTTAAAATTTTAAATTCAAATATAAAATTATTATTTCATCCTATAGAAATATTTAATGAATTTTAAATTCATTATAATATACTAAAAATATCAGAACATTTATGTTATTAATTAAAATTGTCATTTCGCTATTTACCCAAAAAATAATATTTTTAGAGAAACCCAAAAGAATACTTCAAAGTTAATGCTGAAATGTTTAATCCTAAAATGAATTTATATTTTTCAAATTCAAATTAAAAAATTAAAAAAAATTATTTTAAATAAATATTCATGAAATTATTAATTTATTAAAAAATGAAATTTGAACATCAAGTGTTTTTCTCTTGTTTCAAATTTATTTATAAATAATTAAATATTGATATATTAGTAATTAAAGTTAAATATTTACAATGATAATCAACTTTTAACTATAAAAAATTATAATTTTTTAAGGTATAAAACAATTCCCCCTTTTTAGATACATTTTCAAAAGTTATCCTTTTCCAAATATTAATCAATGAAAATAATAATATATATAAATTTTCATTGATTTTTATAATTTTATCTACTAATGATAATATTATTCATGTAACTTTAATATTTAATAGATCATTTTAGTCAGGTTTTTGTTTTTTTCAATGTTGAGTGTGACACATTCTATTAAAGATAGTATTGATTTTAATGGTCCACAATATTGGGTCATTATATTATACAACTGTTAAATAAAATGCACCCTCACAGTATTAATTATTAGTGAAAAATGAATGTTTGAGATGGTAATATCAACATATCCATCATTCAGGTTACAACATATAATATGAAATCAACCTTACTCTCTTAGGTTATACTAAGTTCCTTATCTTTCCTAAAATAATATTGATTATTTATACCTTCATATACACAAGTATTTATATATTATAATCATATATTTTCCCTAATATAGCTTTCCTAAATCCATTTTATTCTCCAAGACATCATTTCATTGAAAAATAAAATATTATTTCAAAACTTACTCTTATATTCAAAAACTAGTTCATAAATCCACTTAATAGTATTTATATATCATGATCCTAAAAATGAGATAATCATACCAAAAATTACATTGATTAACTTTTTTTTAAATCAATAATATATTTTAGGTATATAAATACCATCTAAATCACTTTTATATAAATAAATTGACCCTTTATTACCTCAACATCAAGAAAATTTTAAAACTAAGAGTTATCCATTCTATAATAATGTTTTCTTCAATAGTTGTCCCAAAAAATATAACCTTTGAACAAAATTTAATTTCATGGTTGTTGATATAGTTTATTATATGTTTCCAAACCATTTAAGAAAAACTAATGAATAAAAATAATTATATGTTTCACCTAATCCACATAAAATCCAAAATGTACTAGAATAACACCGATAAATGTCACTCACTAATGAAAACAATTTATAGTTTTAGGAATTTATTTATATTATGATATCAACCACACTTACTTATGTAAGACTAAGAAAATCATATTTTCAATTATATTAGGTATATAAAATTATTATCAAACATTTTTTTTATTCTAACTTATTCTGTTATAAGAGATAGTGGTCTCTATATATACACCTTTCTCAGCTTTATTTTGGTGTTCTTATTTTAGCTGAATAAAAATATCACAAAATGAATATAAATAAAATTAGATTAAATGATATTATGAATATGAAAACTCAACCCTAATATGTATTCCATAATTATAATTTCATTTATTCATTTGATATATTCAGTTTAATCTAGTTTTTTTATTAGTTTCTCTTATATTTATTAACCAAATCTCGAAAAATAATTTCTAAATAAATAACTCCTAATAGATGTTAAATGGAATATAATTGACCAAAAAAAATACCAATTAGGGGGGGGGGGGGTAAAGTAGATGTGAATTTAGGTCTTTTTTCAAGAACTTTGTGATTATTTAGTTACCACCCAACACACCCTTCTCAGTGTTATTATCCCTACATACATATTTGAAAGATCATGGATCCAATTGTAGTATCCATTTAGGAATTTTATTTCAAGGAAAAAAATACACTCTCAAATTAAATAAAAGTTATGGATGTTATCTTGTAATGTCCTGACCCCAGTTACCCAGAGTCAGTGCATTATTACATGACATTGGCATGATCACAAGAAGATGAAGTCTTCAAAGATCGATTAGTTTAGTAGCCTTGGAATAACTAGATACATTCATAAAGTTTATATTACATTATAAAATGAAAACTACAACAATATAGTCTCCATAGTCCACACTCTTATCCCCTCATACTATCCATACAATTCATTCATAAATACTTCTTCACATCCTAGGAAAAATAAAACATAGAAAGGGGTGAGCTCAAATTCCTAGTAAGGATAACAATATAATAGAAACTTTCATAAATAAGTATAAACATTTAAGTCAATGTATAACTAAAAGAAAAGCCTTTTAAACTTGAACATCATCATAATATAGAAAAAATAAAATGAAGTAATTCCATTTACTTATCCACTTGGATATTCTACTAGCCGAATAATCACATGCAATATCAATAACCACTTTCATAATGATGGAATGAAAAATGCCAGACTATCATAACCACATAGTCAAGGCCTCATGCCAGACTACAAATAAGATTTTTTCAAGGCCTTGTTCCAAGACACTAGTTTGTCTCATGAGACCTACTGATGCATCGAGGAGCTATATCAGGCTCCACCCGTCCCTTATTAAGTCCAATGCATTCCTCATATTAACAGGTTTAAACATAACATAAAAATTCGTATTAAAACCAGCATACGAAATGTCAATACTTTCTACATAAACCATGAATGGTATAAAAATAACACATCCATAGTCAAACATATCAAAAAACCTTCAGTACAATATGGAAGATTTGTATCATAATAAATAAACTTCAAATAATCTTAAAATCCATCAAAGGATGTTGACATAGATGAAATCAAAACTATTTGAGAGGAATATCACTTTTTTTTAAATCATTTCAAATTAACATAATTATAAAATAAAACTTTTAATTTGAAAATATTCTTAGAAGCTTGTAAGGGAAGTTTTGAAGATTTTATAATGGTGGAAAATAGCCGCACCCGCCGTATAAGTTAAAAAATACATTCTTACCTTAATTATATCGAAAAGGTTAAAAAGGACCATATTTGGAAAATGACAGAAATATTCCTTTATAAACATCTTATAAAACGTCAAACAAGGGTATAAATGAAATTAACTCATATTCGGAAAAATATCAAGAATGTTTTGAAATGAATTTTTAAGAAACATGGATGTGGATGATAAAGAGGTCCCAGTAGATAATTTCGTATAAACAACCTCAGATAATGAAGAGATTGTGAAATAACCCTTACCTTGTACTTTTCCTTGGTTGAGGGTAGGTTAACCTCCTTTATAATGGTGAAATAATTGTTATTAAATTATACAATAATCATAAACATTAATATGATATCATATATGATCTTTTAACATTGATTTGTGAATAATATCTTAGTATTATCGTTGTTTCGGGTGTTAACTTACTCATTTCCTTTATATGTTTTGTTACATAAGTTGTGTTTGTTATGAATAGGTTGTATATTATTCATATCCAGAATGATATCAAGTCCTTCAACATTATTTTTAATCATTAAATGAGAATTAGTCTTGAATGGATACGATGGGGAATGAATCTCATCGTGTTCGTGGAGAAGGTAGTCTGTACGTATGCACGAGAAAAAATATCATTCTTTTGGTATTAAAATAATATATAATTGGATTGTATATCATATATACAGAATAATTTTCATGTTATATTTATTATTTATATGAATTACACATCATTATTATACCCATCCAAATAATAATTTATTGAATGACAGTTACACCACGACGTGGAGATGGTAAGTCGTACGTACGCACGTATAGTGACATGTCATTAAAAGGATGGATAGAATACTGAATATGGTTGTACCATATTTATAATAACATCACAGTATATATAAGATACTAGAGTTATTATTTTATAATGGGAATTACAAATAAAGAAGATGTTGAATAAGAAAGGAACTTGAAAGAGGGTGGTGAAAACATTACCTCTTCTTCGTGTTCTTCCTTTTGATTTGATCAAAAGGGCTCCTTAGGTTGGATTTATAATAAAACTAAGGCCTCTAGGTTGAATTGAGTGAAGTTTAGAGAGTATTTGGGTAGGTTTTGGCCGAGCCAAAAGGCTTTGAATTTGAGAATTAGTGAGAAGGGGGAGTTCCCTTTTATAAGAGGGGTGAGGGGCACCATTGGAAAAGTTAGAAATATTATTTTATAATAAATTCATATTCGGTTTTAATGGATCCAAATTAGATTATTTAAAGGTTAAGGAGGGTATGGGTCGAAATCCACTCAAACAATAGAATTTAGACAGGTTTGGGTTATTATATTAACCTTATCTTTTAGTTTTAACTCTTAGTTAATTAGTTTAACATTTACCATGGCACTTTGTATTTTTATATTATACACTTAATAAACTTACTATATACATCCAAGAGACCCCCAAGTGGTCCATTAATGATACACCTATCATGATACAAGTCCTTTACCCGAAACTTATATTTTTAGGAATAGAATATAAATTAATAATATAATATTTGTTTTAAAAATTCTTTTATGTCAATTTTGACACTATTGGGTATTTTGTTTTTTATAATTTCATAACAGCATTATTACATTGAAAAAAAATTATATAACCAATAAAAATATGTCATATTAACCTATAAAATTAGTGGAATTCATCAAAAGTCTCAAATTACATTTATTTTGATATTCATAATATCAATTATTTTAATATTTCATTAATTAGTTAATTACTGTATCACCATTATGTCATAAATAAATTAAATTATTTAATGTTTAAAAATTATAAATAAAATACCATTATGTAAGAAATATTTTTATCTTTCTAATGAATATTTAAAATTGAATTTATATTATTTATATCCCTATATTAAAAATGTTTTAGTAAATAAACTTTGATTTTAACTCTTTTAACTCTTCTCTGAATTAAATAATAATAAATGTCCTAATCTAATCCAAGTGGACCTAAATGATAATATTGTATTCCTAAGGATGTTTTTGGTCGAGATAAACTTTTCTAATAGAATTAGTAGATGTGTTAGGGTAATATTAATATCATTTTTACCCTCAATTACCCTATTTACTTTTAACCGTGGTAAATAAAAGTAAAAAGTTACTATTCACCAAAAATTATTTTCATCACATTGAACCAAATTTTACTGATTGATATTAACTATGTCTCTTGGATTTTCGAAAATCCACTCACAAAAGTGGTAAAATTAAGTTTTATGTGAATTTTCAAATTCTCCTAGGAGGTGTGTAAAAGACGGTGAAAAGTTCAATAAAATTTTTATATATCTAAACCAACTCCAATGAATTACATTGAACTTATTTAGGTATTATGTATCTATTTTTACCTTAATTAAATTTAAATAAAATAAATAATTATTTAAATAAAAATTCAGTTTTAAACTATAACTCAGTGTTTTTTCACTATTCATCAAAAACTGAATGTTTTCAGAAAAATACCAAAATTTCACCCTAGGCTAATTTTGATATTCAGAATCAAAAAATAAAGTCCATTTTGAAAGATAAAATTTATAAAATTTCAAAAAGTGGGTATTACTATTCCTAACAGCTAATTTGATTGGTTGTGGTGTGTGTGTTAGAACTTGAAGTTGCGTACAACACACGCTACTGTATTATTCAAAGGGAAGCGTACCTTGGAAGCTTGGGGTGTTACATTCTCCCCTCCATCAAATAATTTCATCCTCAAAATTTCTAGAATACTATCGCATGAAAAGACTCGGGTGGTTCTTCATCATAAGTTCCTCGGGTTCCCACGTTGCCTCTTCCATCTTATGGTTTCTCCACAAAACTTTTACCACACGAGTCATCCGGTCTCTCAGTACTTGTTCTCTCGTATCAAGAATCCTGACAGGATCTTCACAATAAGACAGATCGGGTTCCAGTTCTAATTCCTCATAGGTGAGTACATGCGTTGGGTCAGGCATGTATTTCCTCAACAGTGATACGTGGAACACATTGTGAACTTTGGAGAGACTTGGTGGCATTTCCAAACGGTAAGCTACAGCCCCAATTCGTGCTAGAATTTTGAAAGGTCCGATGCACCTGGGACTCAATTTACCCTTCTTACCGAAATGTATAACTCTCTTCCATGGAGATACCTTCAAGAAAACATGATCTCCTACCTGAAATTCCAAATCCTTCCTTCAGTTATCGGCATAGCTCTTCTGCCTAATTTGAGATGCTTTGATGTGGTTTTGGATTACCTTCACCTTTCCATCATTTCCTCCACCAGTTCTGGGCCTACAAGTTTTCTTTCGCCAACGTCATCCTAACAGGTTGGTGTGCGACATCTCTTTCTGTATAACGCTTCATATGGTGCCATCCGAATACTTGAATGGAAACTATCGTTATAGGAAAATTATACCAGAGGTAAATATCGATCCCACATACCCTGAAAGTCAAGTGAGAAAGATCTCAACATGTCTTCTAAGGTCTGAATAGTCTATTCTGATTGTCCATCTATTTGAGGGTGGTAGGCAGTGCTCAAACATAGTTCAGTATCCAGGTCTTTTTGAAGACTCTTCCAGAATCTTGAAGTAAAACGGGGATCACGATAAAAAACAATCGATAGGGGTACTCCATGAAGTCTCACCACTTCTTTAATATATATCCTTGCTAGAAGTTGAAGTGGTAAATCATCCCTTATAGCAAGAAAATGTACTGACTTGGTATGACGATCAACAATGACCCATATTGCATTGTACTTTCTAGGAGTCTTTGTTAGTCCCATGATAAAGTCCATCGTAATATTGTCCCATTTCCACTCCGGTATGGGAATAGGTTGCATGACTCCTCCAGGCTGTTTCCTTCCAGCTTTCACTTATTGACAAACCATACATCTTGACACATTTCAGCAATCTCCCTCTTCATGTTGTCCCACCAAAAATGTTCCTTCAAGTCTCTATACATTTTGGTGCTCCCAGGGTGTATAGAGAAATTAGAACTATGATCATCGTCCAACAATTCCCTTTTTAGATCAGGTATATTGGGAACATAAAGTCTCTTCCCAAATTTCAAAATTCCATCTTCACACCCAAATTCATTCAATCTCCCATCATTCACAGCTTTAATCTTCTTTTGAAACTCTTCATCATCGGTCTGAGAACTCTTTATCCTTTCTAGAAAACATGGTTTGGAAACCATTTGAAAAAGTATCGATGTCTCACCTTCCATGGTAATTCCCATATCCATCTTCACTAGATCCTTGAAAATAGGATCCCTTTCAATTCTCATCATGTTCAAAACTCCATTATCTTTTCTGCTCAAAGCATCTTCCACCTTATTTTCCTTCCCCGGGTGGTAGTGTATCATGCAATAATAATCCTTGAGTAGTTAAAGACATCTCCTTTGACTCATGTTGAGTTATTTCTCTGAGAAAATATACTTCAAACTCTTGTGATCAGTATAAATCTCACTTTTTTCACCATAGAGATAATGTCTCCATATCTTCAAAGCAAGGATTACAGCAGCTAACTCAAGATCATGAGTAGGGTAGTTTTTATCATGAATTTTTAGCTGTCGTGATGCATAGGCAATAACCCTATCATTCTGCATATGGAAACAAAAAAGTTAATTCATTGATGCATCACTATAAATAACGAACTCATCATTCCTTGATGGTAGAGTTAATATAGGAGCATTGACTAATCTTCTCTTCAGTTCTTCAAAACATTATTTACACTCTTTTTTCCAAACAAATTTAACCCTTTTACATGTGATCTTTGTTAATGGGTTAGCCAATCGGGCAAAGTTCTGGATGAAACGTCGATAATAACCTGCTAAACCAGTAAAACTGCGTACCTCATTTATACTCGTCGGTGTAGGACATTCTTGGATTGCCTTGGTCTTAGAAGGATCATCAGAGATTCCATATTTAGAGACAATATGGACATGAAAAGAAATCTCCTGAAGCTAGAATTTACACTTGCTAAACTTCCCATATAATTCATGTCTTCTCAGAGTCTTCAGGATAATGCGCAAGTGATTTTCATGATCTTAGTAGATTTTGGAGTATACCATGATATCATCAACATATACCACCAAAAATTCATCTATATATTCCTTGAAAACTCTATTCATTAGATCCATTAATACAGAGGGTGAATTAGTCAGCCCAAAAGGCAATACTGTAAACTCGTAATGCCCATACCTGGTTCGAAATGTTGTCTTCAGAATGTCTTCATTCTTCACACACAACTGATGGTATCCAGACCGAAGGTCAATCTTTGAAAAGTATTGACCTCCATGAAATTGGTCAAATAAATCATCAATGCGAGGTAGGGGATACTTGTTCTTTATTGTTATAGCATTGATCTCCCTATAGTCGATACATAACCTCATAGATCCATCTTTCTTTTTAACAAAAATAATAGGAGATCCCCATGGAGAAACACTAGGGCCAATAAATCCCTTATTACACAATTCCTCTAGTTGTTTCTTTAGTTCAACTAATTCCGCAATGGCCATTCTATAAGGGGTCTCCGATATAGGCCTTGATCTAGGAATTAAATCAATGGAAAACTCAACTTCTTGTTTTGGAGGATGTCCAGGTAAATCTTCCGAAAACACATCTACATATTCTTTCACAATAGGTACATCCTCTATTTGAACATTCCTTTCCTCACCCACATTCATTTCATTTTATTCCTCCCCAATAATTGAATTCAGTTAAACTACTAGGGGTGGGTCTAGATAAGAATTAGGTGGTGATGATTCTGCTCTAAAGATAAGGTGTTCCTTATCATCATCATCAAAAATTTTAACCACATTCTTCTTAAAATAAACCTTCTCATCATGGTACGAAAGCCAATCCATGCTGAGGATTATATCAAACTCAATCATAGGTATAATGATGAGATCAGCAGATAAAGAAAATTTATGTGCTTTAATGGGGACTGATTCACAAAACTTTGTTGCAATGATACTTCCCTTAGGAGTTTTAACTGACAACTCCCTTGTTAAATAAAATTAGAAATATCTAATTTTCTTAGTAAGCTGGGAAGATATGAAACAATGTGATGATCCAAAATCAAATAATGCATTTGCTAAACTTGAGGAAACCATTAAATTACCCGCCACCACGTCTTTCGGAGCTTCTACCTTAGCAGTAGTGATAACATAAGCTTGGCCTTGATCCCTTGGCCTTTTTTGAGATAAGTTCCCTTGACGCTTTGTAAATTCATTTGCATAATGTCCCATCTCCCTGAAATTGTAGCATTGGACATCGGTAGCTTCCTTCTTCCCCTAGCAATCACGAGCTTGGTGGCCTTTTTCACCACACTTGTAACAGACTCCCATTCATTTTAAGCAAGTACTGGGGTGCTTCTTCCAACATTTACTACAGGATGGATATTCAACATTTCCCTTATTCCCCTTATTTCCATTCCCAAATTGATCATAAGATCTCTTCTTCTCTTTCTTTGCTCTAAAGTCATAAGACTTAGAGAATTCCTTTTCTATCTTGATAGCACATGAGAGAATGTCTTCGTACGATGAGAAGGATTGTGAGACTAATGATTGATGGAGAAACGGTTTTAACCCATCAAAGAAATGATCAATCTTAATTCTTGGGTTATGTATATAATCTCCAGCATACCTTGCTAACCTTGTATAGTTAGCCTCATACTTTGCGACATTCTCATCCTCCTTTTGCCTCAGAATCAGAAATTGTTTTTCCATATCTGCTCGATGGTCATGAGGAAAGTATTTTTCTAAGAAAATCTCTTTGAACTCCCTCCATTCCATATTTGATACTTCATCATCTTCCTTTGTGTTTTGAATCAATGACCACCATTGATCAGCATCTCTAGTGAGGCGATAAACTACCATAACAACTTTTTCCCTTTCACTAATCCCCAAAGCCTGAAATATTTTCTCTAGAGAACTTATCCATTGCTCAGCTACTAATGGATTTGTACTCCCATTAAATATTGGTGGTTTCTGCCTCATGAAGCGACCTAACATTGATCCTCCATGCTGTGGATCAGGGTGCTCTATACGAGTAAGGTTATTATTCATAACCTGAGTGGGTTGTTCAAGTATGGTGATTAGTTGATCAGCACTAGTGGCATCACCATCTCCACTATAATTATCTTGAGTAGGAGGTAAATCCCTACATGGAGTGCGTGCATTGATACAGTTTCCATTTCATCCACTAGGTTCCATTTCTAAACAATGGCATAAACTAGACCAGTTTATGAATAAAAATACACAATTCCATACTTATAAAAACACTTAACATAAATTGAACTATTTATGGATATAATCCATAATCATAAAAATGTTTTCTTTGAGGAAGTATATACTCATAAACCCTTCATTATGATTTGTAAAGAAAATAAGAGTTATCCTAATCATATCCCCCAGGAGTGTCGTAACCAAGAGTGCAGTAAGGCCTGTTGTCGTGCACCGGTTCTCGTTCGAGTCTAGATCAAACCAGTGTTTTCAGGTTTTACCCCTAGGTACATCTATGGCAGAGCCGCCTCTACCTGCTCGTATCAAGACAGGGATGCATTACTCGGAAAACTCATAAAATCTCTACAATACCAAAATTATAGGAAGTTATTCTATACTAATCCTCAAATTTCATCTTAGATCTATGTGCTCTAATCAGAGTTTATCTAAATCTTGTTTCCAAGGATTGTACTAAACTTCCTCTGATACCAACTGTAACACCCCGACCCCAGTTACCCATAGTTGGTTCATTATTACATGATATTTGCATGATCACAAGAAGATGAAGTCTCGGAAGATCGATTAGTTTAGTAGCCTTGGAATAACTAGATACATTCATAAAGTTTATATTACATCATAAAATGAAAACTACAATAATATAGTCTCCATAGTTCACACTCTTATCCCCTCATACTATCCCTGAAGGTCATTCATAAAATACTTCTTCACATCCTGGAAAAAATAAAACATAGAAAGGGGTGAGTTCAAATGCCCAGTAAGGATAACAATATAGCGGAAACTTTCATAAATAAGCATAAACATTTAAGGCAATGTATAACTAAAACAAAAGCCTTTTAAACTTGAAGTCAGCATAATATGGAAAAAATAAAATGAAATAATGTCATTTACTTATTCACTTGGATATTCTACTAGCCGAATAATCATATGAAATATCAATAACCACTTTTATAATGATAGAATGCAAAATGCCAGACTATCATAACCACATAGTCAAGGCCTCATGCCAAGACTACAAATAAGATTTTGTCAAGGCCTTGTGCCAAGACACTAGTTTGTCTCATGAGACCTACTGATGCATCGATGAGCTATAGCAGGCTCCACCTATCACTTATTAAGTCCAATGCATTCCTCATATGAACAGGTTTAAACATAACATAAACATTCGTATTAAAAATAGCATAAGAAATTTCAATACTTTTTCCATAAACCATGAATGGTATAAAAATAACACATCCACATTCAAACATATCACAAAACCTTCAATACAAAATGGAAGATTTTTATCATAATAAATAAACTTCAAATAAGCTTAAAATCCATCAAAGGACGTTGACATAGATGAAATCAAAACTATTTGAGAGAAATATATCTTTTTTTTTGAAATCATTTAAAATTCACATAATTATAAAATAAAACTTTTACTTTGAAAATACTCAGAAAGGCTCAGAGCATGAGTAGAACACATGCTCCCCAAAATTTATTAAGAAAAAGATAAAAGTCAGGTGATTACACAAGGTAAAATGATCTTGTACCAGCAAGATAAAAGCAAAAAAAGGAAAGAAAATAGAAAGAAGCACCTCAAAAATCCATGCAAAGCCATAAGAGTTGGCATGACCAAAAGCAACATGCTTTTGAATCACATAAATTTTGCTAAAATCCTCCACCCAGTTCTGCATTTATGCTCACACAAGGTAACATCCTTTGACTCGAAAAAACAACCTAACTTTAGTTTCTCCAATGCAGAGGACTCAAAATAGAAAACAGCAAAAACATGTCATCTGGGCCAACAAACTCCTTTACTTTCTGAGTGACACATTAATCATCCTCCAATACATGAAATGAAAAAAGGAACAACCCACAAGTACACATGACAAGGTCTGAAATTACCAAACTTGTGTTATGTCCACATAGTGAGAGTGTGCAAGAAAAACACAACAGGCTTACTGCCTCCATTTTCATAGCACTGGTCCATGCCCTTGGTGAACTGCTTGCTTGTTCATCCATGCTAAAAAATGACTCAAGGTCATCACTTTTTTTATGTTGATTCTATGCTTCGTGTGTTGTTTTGTTCCCCTTTCCAGTAGCAAACTCCTCCAGTTCATCCAATGAGGACAGAACTGAACTCCTGGTGGTGTCAGGGGTTGTCATAGAGCATTCGTTCAATGGTCTCTTGATAACGTTTCTATCTGGCTCCATGCCTATCCTCATTTTCTCCTTCGATTTCCTGAAATCCTCTAGCAGATGTTCTAGCTCCAAACATAAACGAAAAGTCATCAATTGAATTTATTGAGGATGAACCCCTCCCTGTGTCGGTCAAGGGGCCAGAAAAATTACTATGCATCACCTCCGGCCCTCCTTCATTAAACAGATCATCAAACACCATCTCTGGCACGGTAGATTTTCACCTTGGTACGCTACCTGCCTTGGCATTAATTCCAAATATCCATTCAAGATCATTTTCATTATCTTGAGATTTCTCTTATGCAACAGAGGGCCCACACACCCTCCTAGAGCTGTAGAACCATGGAAGAAGCAGCCGAGGAAGTCCTACGAGATATCTATTCCCACCGAAGTTGAAGGTAATTAAAATTAGGGTCTTTATCAAGCTCAAATTCTACTCTATCAAACATTATCTCCCTAATACTAAGATAGTCATCAATAGATATTTCCTTGTTATGATATCTTCCAAAAGACAACCTTTATTGTTCCTCAATCCAAGGGTAAAAGTCCTCCTTGTATCCTTCCTTAATTACACGAGTGAAATTTATAAGCTTAATTCTATCCTCTTGTTCCTCAATCCAATGGTAGGGTTCTTCTTCACCCGATGAGGAGTCCCCCTCTTCAGGATTTTCATTGGGCACTGGCGATGGAGGAATGCTGATTTCCTTCATTCGAATCCCTGAAGATCTAGTGACAATGGTTCTCTCCAGCGTAGATTAATCAATGCGTTTTTGAGTCTTCTTGGGATGAGGAGTGATGAAACCATCAGGATTAGTAAGAGGTTTCTTACCTTTTTTGGCACTCGAATGCATATATGAATCCTAAATTTGAATCTCATGCTCATTATCAACATTATTAGAATCACCAGAAATAGAGTGAGTCTCTTGGGTAACCTCATGAGAAGGTGGAACAACTCCTAAATTGTCTTTAATAGGTTCATAATTAAGGACCACATCTATAAACCCAGAAAAAACATTGACCTGAGCGCACTGAGGCTGCGCTGGAGAAGAATCCGGGACCGATGGAGACAAAAATGGGGCCTTAGCATTTGAGGGTCCAGTGTGTTCAATAAGAGGCCTTCTCTCCTTCTCAACCCAAAATGATTTCCTTTTACTCGTCGGAGGTTTGCCAACATAACAATTATTCAAAGGGTCCTTCCCAGGGCCACAATATCCAAGGGAGTTTCCAAGATGTAGGCAATTAGAGCAGTAGATAGGTAAGTTTTCATAAACCAATTCTTGAAAAAGACCCACATCACCATTCTGGATCCAAATAATTGAAGGTAGTTGCTTTGTAAGGTCAACCTCAACACACACACGTGTAACCGACGACCTTGTGAGATTTTGAGTAGTAGAATCCAACTTAATGGGATGACCTATAAGTTTAGCAATAGGAAAGAGGCCAAGTTGTTTGAAGAAGTGCAACAGAAGTCCTGGGAACCCTAACCAGACATGGACAATTGGGGATTCAGTGATCAAATCAAATGTAGGGGACCATTTAAAGACATTCATCGTACAACCCCCAAAAATACAAGAACCCCTAGACCATATTCGATAATAATTATTTTCAGAGGAGAAATGAATCACAATATTCATTGATTTGAGCAACCCAATTTCAAAATCAGTAAAACCAACAGATTCAAATGCTTTCTGTAAAAAAATCCAAGAGGGACGACGCTTAAAGAATTTCCCAACAAGAACAAATATGAGATCAAAAGATAGAAAATGAACCTCCTCATTCGAAAAGGCAATGGCCGTGTGACCTCTATGGCGAAACATCTGCGGATGAAAGGAATCAACGGGTGTCAGGTAGACATCAGGAGCAACAGATCTGACATGAGTGTTCCCGACAACCACATCTGCGAAGCTTCACGATTCACGGCGTCCGTGCTCATCACCCTCTCTTGGCCGCTCCATATTTTAATTTGAAAATATTTTTAGAATATTTTAAGGTAAGTTTCAAAGATTTTATAATGGTGGAAAATAGCCACACCCACCGTATAAGTTAAAAAAGACATTCTTACCTTAATTTTGTCGAAAAGGTTAAAAAGGACCTTATTTGGAAAAATGTGGAAATATTCCTTTATAAACCTCATATAAAATTTCAAAAAAGGGTATAAATGAAATTAACACAAATTTGGTAAAATAATAAGAATTTTTTGAAATACATTTTTATGAAACATGGATGTGGATGATAAAGAGGTCCAAGTAGATAATTTCGTATAAACAACCTCAGATAATGAAGAGATTGTGAAATAACCCTTACCTTGTAATTTTACTTGATTTAGGGTAGGTTAACCTCCTTTATAATTGTGAAATAATTGTTATTAAATTATACAAGAATCATAAACATTAATATGATATCATATATGATCTTTTAACACTGATTTGTTAATAATATCTTAGTATTATCGTTGTTTCGGGTGTTAACTTACTCATTTTCTTTTATATGTTTTGTTGCGTAAGTCGTGTTTGTTATGAATAGATTGTATATTTTTCATATCCATAATGATATAAAGTCATTCAACATTATTTTTAATTATTAAATGAGTATTATTCTAGAATGGATACGATGGGTAATGAATCTCATCGCGTTCGTGGAGACGGTAGTCCGTACGTACGCACGAGCGAAAATATCATTCTTTTGGTATTAAAATAATATATAATTGGATGATATATCATATATAAAGAATAATTTTCATGTTATATTTATTATTTACATGAATTACACATCATTATTATACCCATCCAAATAATAATTTATTGAATGACAGTTACACCACGACGTGGAGACCGTAAGTCGTACGTACGCACGTATGGTGACATGTCATTCAAAGGATGGATAGAATACTGAATATGGTTGTACCATATTTATAATAAAATCACAGTATATATAATATACTAGAGTTATTATTTTAGAATAGGAATAACAAAGAAAGAAGATGTTGAAGAAGAAAGGATCTTGAAAGAGGGTGGTGAAAACATTACCTCTTCTTCGTATTCTTCTTTTTGATTTGATCAAAAGGGATCCTTAGGTTGGATTTATAATCAAAATAATACCTCTAGGTTAAAGTGAGGGAAGTTTAGAGAGTATTTGGGTAGGTTTTGGCCGATCCAAAAGGCTTTGAATGTGTGAATTAGTGAGAAGGGGGAGTGCCCTTTTATAAGAGGGGTGAGGGGCACCTTTGGAAAAGCTAGAAATATTATTTTATAATAAATTCATATTCGGTTTTAATGGCTCCAAAGTGGATTATTTAAAGGTTAAGGTGGGTATGGGTCTAACCCCACTCAAAAAATAGAATTTAGATAGGTTTGGGTTATTATATTAACCTTATCTTTTAGTTTTAACTCTTAGTTAACTAGTTTAACATTTACCATGTCACTTTGTATTTTTATATTATATAGTTAATAAACTTACTATATACATCCAAGAGACCCCCAAGTGGTCCATTAATGATACACCTATAATGATACAAGTCCTTTGACCGAACCTTAGATTTTTAAGAATATAATATAAATTAATAATATAATATTTGTTTTAAAAACTCTTTTATGTCTATTTTGACACTATTGGGTATTTTGCTTTTGATAATTTCATAACAACATTATTACTTTGAAAAAAATTTATATAACAAATCATAATATGTAATATTAACCTATAAAATTAGTGGAATTCATAAAAAGTCTCAAATTACATTTATTTTGATATTTATAATATCAATTATTTTAATATTTCATTAATTAGGTAATTACTGCATCACCATTGTGTCATAAATAAATTAAATTATTTAATGTCAAAAAATTATAAATAAAATACCATAATGTAGGAAATATTTTTATATTTCTAATAAATATTTAAAATCGAATTTATATTTTTTATATCCCTATATTAAAAATGTTTTAGTAAATAAACTTTGATTTTAACTCTTTTAACGCTTCACTGAATTAAATAATAATAAATGCCCTAATCTAATATAAGTGGACCTAAATGATAATATTTTATTACTAAGGTTGTTTTTAGTCGAGATAAACTTGTCCAATAGAATTAGGAAATGTGTTAGGGTAATATTAATATCATTTTTACCCTTAATTACCCTATTTACTTTTAACCGTGGTAAATAAAAGTAAAAAGTTACTATTCACCAAAATTTATTTTCATCACATTGAACCATATATTACTCATTGATATTAATTGTTTCTCTCAGAATTTTGAAAATCCACTCACAGAAGCGGTAAAATTAAGTTTTATGTGAATTTTCAAATTCTCCTAGGAGGTGTGTAAAAGACGGTGAAAAGTTCAATAAAATTTTTATATATCTAAAATTATTCTAAACCAAATCCAATTAATTACATTGAACTTATATAGGTATTATGTATCTATTTTTACCTTAATTAAATTTAAATAAAATAAATAATTATTTAAATAAAAATTTGGTTTTAAACTATAACTCAATGTTTTTTCACTATTCATCAAAAACTGAAAGTTTTCAGAAAAATACCAAAATTTCACTCTAGTCTAATTTTGATATTCCGAATCCAAAAATTAAGTCGATTTTGAAAGATAAAATTTATAAAATTTCGAAAAGTGGGTATTACTATTCAAAACGGCTAATTTGATTGGTTGTGGTGTGTGTTTTAGAACTCGAAGTTGCGTACAACACACGCTACTGTATTATTCAAAGGAAAGCGTACCGTGGAAGCTTTTGGTATTACATATCCTATACTAAATAATTTCACTTATAGTTATTAAAAGGGTTTTCAAAAAAGTTCTTTAATCATAATCTAAAAAATAACTAAACTAATAATAAAAAACAAATAAATCCTATTACAATACCAACTATACTGACTTAGGATAAACAAATCTATATTTTACATCATTTACACAATATGAACCTTATACATCACAAAAAACACACAATACCATGAATGAAAGGTTTAGTTCATGTCTATACCAATTATATAAGAATATTATTTTACACAACTTGTGAACATTTATCCGTAATCAAACCATACTTTATCCCTAACAGACTTAACATAACATCCAAAAATATTTATAAATTGGGGGGTGGAAACATAATAAGGGGGTGAGCTCATATTCTTAGTAAGGGTAAAAATGGGAAAAAACCTATTTCATAAGTTGAAATAATATAATATTTTTATTGTTCTAATATATTATAAAATAATAACCAAAAAATTATATTACATAAAACACGAGTCATGGAATAAGGCTTGGCATAACATTAGAAATTAATTGAAAGACTTTGGAAACATTTAGTCGAAAAACATGATCCATGAGAGAATAACATAGGTGTTAGAGTGTGAATAAGAGTATGGAAAAACATTTGTATAAGTAAATATATTATTTTAAAAATATCTTAACCATAATTATTCCCACACAGAGACTTATGAAAAATGATTAAAAATAATTATACTCATTAAAAACCTTTTTATAATATCTTAACCATAATTATACCCATTGACAAAAATAATTATATCATGGTTCATAAAACATTAAAAAATTCATTTGAGAGAGTTACAGAGAACCATGTCATTCATTCATACTTATGTGGTCCACTTGGAAAATTATTCACTTATCACATGGTAAAGGATCCATGGATATAATGTGGGTTTTATAATTTGTTTAATGAAAATCCTTTACATATTAAAGAATAGCTTCAACATTGGAAGAAAATTTTTTCATTCCCTTTTCAAATGTATTCACATAAATAAATCATCGATAATCATTACAAGATAATCTAATTCAAAATAAATGGGTATCCAATGACATCAAGTAACTTTTTAGGTAATTACCATTCAATCAAAATAATAAATTGTATGGTATTTAAACCATATAGATTATGGATATATGGTTAATAAAATAATTTATTCAAAAAATATATGTGTGGAATATCAATCAATGAAATTGAAAATAGGGAAGTTATAGAGGAAATACATTTGAATAAAAATTACTATTATACACTGAAGAAAATTAGGAAATACTATGGTAGTAATGAATCATTTTTTCAAAATATAAATATCTTAAATAATACATAATGTGAAATAAGGTGGATTATTACATTCTAATGATATCCTTTATTAATGATAATATATTTCAATTTTCAATTACTTTAATGAAAATTAGTTTTTAGGTTTTTAGGAATATAATTTTGGAAATTAGAAATATCCTTGATCTTTTTAAATATGTTTGAAAGATATATTATATAAATATATGATAAAAAATAATTCATATTATACAATATGAAAACATATATTCAAACCTTCATATAAAATTTATAAGGAGGTAGTATGTTGAGTTCACACATAAAAATTAGAAATAGATATTACATACATTTTGGTGAAAATGTCCCTATGTAAATAGTTAAAAATTTAACTAACATTTTTAAATTTTGGAAAAGTATTAGAAAATGAACTAAATTTTTTAGAGAGGTATAGTTAAGGACAATTAAAAAATATTCTAATCAATATAGATATAGAAAAAGGATATGTTTCTGAATGGGAAGAAGATATGTGGTTACTCTAACTTATCAGAAAAACATTGTGAAAAATATGTGCCCAAGGGAAGTTAAATTTTTAGGGGACATGTAAAACCCAAATAATATAAAAATAAAATGATTATATATTTTATAAAGAACAAAAATTGATTAAATTTATTATCTTTAAAAAACAATTTTAATACAGAAACCAGATTGGTAATGAAACCGTTACGATTTGTATAATCTTTTATTCATAACCCCCTTTTCAACATTGAAATATATTGAATAAAACCCCATTTAAAATAAAAAATTATATTTGTCTACAACAACCCATGAGAATATTAAAATATATTCACTAGGTTTTTGGTGAACCATCCCAAAGTAAACATGGTGAATAATAGGAAACATTTATCTAGTGGTGATAATTTAATACAAAAAACCCTTAATTGGTTTCCATATATAGTCTAATGAACTCTAAGATCATATAAATAAAATATCTTAATAAAAAAATTCATAATAATATTCACACCTCAAACTATTTATAAATTAATTTTATAATCTATATCTATATTTATATTATATTTCAACTACTTTCCTACATCGGGTGTTTATTTATTTGACTTTTTTCACTAGTTTCATAAGAGAAATTTCATTATTCATTGTTTCATAACATTTCATCATTAAAATATCATTAAAGTTACTATAATGGATGAATTATAATTATTTATGAAGTATTAATTTCCTTTTATGAGTGACTCACTCTTTATCATTCTAGATAGAATCAACAATAAGCACACTTCATTGAGTTTCTTAACCAAAAAATGATTTTTTATTAATTATTTTTTTATATAATGATGTATTATTTCTAGAAAAAAATAATATCAATTTAAATGTTTATAAAACATTATACAAATAATTTTTTTTTTCAAATTCATATTTGATATAATTTCATATAATTTTTCATGTATATGGTAAAACCACCCCAAAAATGAACATATCGAGATTATTGGACTATTATGTCATTATTTAGTTGCAATATAATTATATAATAAAAAATAATTATATCATTTAGTTTTTTTAGTCATACATATCCTAAATTTTAATAATTAAGTGAAGAATTTATGGATACAAAATAATTGAATATTATGAATAAATTTTTTTCCTTATTTGTTCCCTTGTTAAATATATATATTTTCTATGAAACTTTATATTTCATATCATTAATATATAGTTAAAGTTTTATAAACACAACCTTAAATAAAAAAATCATATTTATCATTCAAAATAATAATTATGACCATCCATGAATAGTGGTAAATAAAAAACATAATACATCTGTTCATAGAGGCGACAACCCACACATACACATGAATGATGATTTAATTTTCAATGAATGCGAAAGAGAATTAATATGGTTTATTATTATTGAATATTAAATAATTATTATATATAAATTTTATACATTATATTCCTTTTTTTAAATATATGTTATGTGGTAGTCCTCACACACATACGATTGACATTTTTATTTTTATTAAATAGAATACAAGAGTGTTATTAATTATTGTATCATCATTATAATAAAAAAAGTATAATAATGATACTTATTATAATATTACAAAATTCTGAATTTTAATTTGAGGAATTATATGTGTATCTAATGAAATAGTATTGAGACTGGAGTGGTTATAAATTTATACCTCTCCATTTGGATTATCTACTATACAAAGGGGGATAAAAAATTGAGGGTTTTTCTTCTAAAAACAAAAAAACCTCTTGTATATGGATATTAATATTTATTATAGTATTGGATAAAGATTAATCTAAAAGAAGTGGGTTGTAAAGTGATGGAATATAAAGAGAAAAGTGTCCCCTTTTTCAGTGTAAAATGATGGATTTTTTTAAATACCCAAAATCCATTCACTAAAGGGAAGTCAATTTCAATTAAAGTGACATAAAAACTGAGAAATAATGGAGGTTTAAAGGGATTATTTATATCAATTTCTCAACACCATTCCTAAAAAAATTTTAAACGTGTTTTTGATCGTTCACTCCTTGTTAAACCCTTTTTACCCCCTTTTGATTTTTACTTAGGTAACTAGAATTCACAAAAGTGAATTACCCTTTCTGATGGAAAATAAAATGGTTCTTATTACATAATATATACTTAATGGTTCCAAATTTTATTTTCATATTATTATATTAACATTATAATACTAATAAAAATAAATTTTAAGACTCTAAATGCACATTGTATTTTTTTGAAAAATATATATTACGTTCTAAAATGAAAAATATGTGCTTGTAATTTAAAAAAAATTAAAAATTAAAAATCTCTTATAATGTACATTTTTTATCTTATAAAAAGGTTTTATTAATTTATAACTCATATTAATTTACTAATAATTTCAAAATAGTAATGTTTTTTTTAAATATTATTTTTCACTAATAAAAAACAAATCAATATTTTTTGAAAAAAAACCAAAATTTAATACTATTGAAATTTTAATATTTTATATTAAAATTAGAATTTATTTATTTTTAAATAAATTTAAAGACATTATAATTTTATTTTAAATTAAAATAGAAGAAAAACTTCTTTTATTAAAAAAATAAACTTTTAGAGTTCATGGTTTTAATCATATTTCATATATATTTATAAATAAATAAATATTATTATACATTTTTATAAATCTATATAATACATATTATAAAAAATGTTTAACTATAATCAATTTTAATTTATTATGGTCATATAAAATAACCCCGAGATGGTTCTCTAAAATGTATCCTTTTAAAAATATAAATCAAATAAAATAATATATATTATTATTTTAGTTGATTATTATCTTATTATATACTAATTATTATATTACTCATGTAATTTTAACATGTCTTGGTTCATTTTAGTAAGGTGTTGTGTTTGTTTAGTGTTTCACGAGAGACAAGATATTTAATATAATATTAGTTTAAAGGTTTTAAAATATTTGGACATTACAGATTTTAATGTCATAGAAGTACCGCATATATTTAATTCATTAAAACTAGTATTATAATGTTTTTAACTATGTTATTTAATACAATATTTTTTGAACCATCATTTAAAATATATAATAACAGTAACTTTTAGACATAACACTGACGCTGAAAAATAAAATTTTCCCCTACAATCTTTATTTTGAAGTTAATTTTTTTTAAAAAATATCATCGCATTAGCATCCATGTAATTTTATTTCAATAATTAATATACTAAAAATTTTATCATTCAAATACGATTATGATTTATTAATTAAAACATCCTTATGGAACTGTTTTAATGACACACAATTATACCATTTCTTGATTTGTCTATTGTATCCGTCTGTAAGGGTCATCCTAATATTATTTGTATCATTTAAATTTTATTTGATAGATACTAAGAAAAAATGAATCACAAATGTAGGGTAATCTATGAAAAAATATCTATTATTAGTGATTAAAATTGGGTTAATACTAATTTAATTAAATGTTAAAAATGTTTTTAAATAGTCAATAATAAAATTCAACATATATTTGATATAACATTCAGAAATTATTCGAAAAACCCAATATTTATTTGTAAAATAAATAAATAAAAGTTACCATTTCTTTTACAGTGAATTTCATAATGAATAAAAATAAATTTCATCTACAAAAACACTCATCGTTATACTAATGGAAAATTAATTTTGACTATTATTATTCATTGACATATTACGTATACTAAAAATAACAATGTGTTATATGTTAATTGAGAGTATATTTGAGTTAAAATATTATTTATATTCCGATAACTATATAATTAATTAAATATATTTTGTACTATTTTAGATTGGTTTAAAAAAATTAAAATAAATCACTGATACTTTTTAGATTGTAATAATTCATATTTATTGTCTATTTCTAAACTATTGCATAAAAGTCTAATTTTTTTCCATAAATATAACACCCCAGGTATTTGGACAACTCATAAATACACTACATATGTAAATTTTTTCATTACAATACATTCCCAGTAAATCTTGGTTTAGAGTATTAGATAATCATGGAAAAACAATGAAAAAAAAGACATGTATTTTTATAAAATGAACATTTGTTCACTATATAGTCAACTGCTTAACCCATAAAAGGCCTTAAAAATTTTCGAAAATTTCTTAAACAATGTTATCTTATACACAGGTTATATTTATTATGTTCCTTTATAAATTTTAGAAACAGAAATTTAAGAAAATCGACATCTAAGAATCACAATAAGGGTAAACTAAAATGATTACAATACAAAATTAGAAATGGGAATATGATGAGTATATAGGTATAATTTTGATGTATAAGTAAGGTATGACCAATAAATCATAGATCCTAGATCATTAAATAATACATTATATAAGAAAAAAATTATGTAATATCATATAAGGAGGTCGTAAACATGAAATGAAACATAACATGGAAATGAAAAACACCATAAGTAAAGGAATAATTTGAAAAAGACTTCGATATGTGGAACAAGAATAATGAGAGTAAACCATATGAGAAAACTCATTATTCTTACACCTATGCGGCCAACCTCTATAATTTCACACCTATAAATGTCAGCATACTCATTATGTCCATGCCTTCATAAACAACTTCATTTTTCTAAAAACAGAAGTTCTCATATGATATTAAATTAATACATTGAATTAAAGGGAAATAAAGACCCCACTCATCATCATTATAACATATTTGTTCCTTAAAAAATTAATCATTCATCATAAAAACCCCATATAAGTAACATTATTTCATAATATTTATAAAGTCTATCAAATAAATAGAATATATAATTTTGATTATTTGATAAAAAAAATTCAATGATATTCATTGAATGAAAAACCCATAAAATTTAAATTTAAATCTAATTAAATTAAGTAATTATATAGGTCAATACCAAAATAATAATATGTAAGAAGGTATTAAAACTATATATAGAAAGGATATATGGTTTATTTAACATGCCCCCAATCAATATATATAAGGGAAACTAGTTGAAAACCCATTAATCAAGAGAATAAAAAATATAATATTAATAGAGGAAAGGAATTAGAAGAAAATATATGTTTATACATTGAAGATGATTATTCATGAAAAGGTAGTGATAAAACATTTCTCTTAAATATATTTAAAGATTATCATTTATGAAAAAATAGTTAAAGAATCAATGGGTTTATAAAGAATACTTTTAGAGGAATAATATAATTATACTCTAAAATGCATGAGTAAAATTATCCCTTTTCTATAAAAACCCATTTAAATAAAACAAGTAGATTAATATAAAATTAATTTACCTTGTAAAACAACCAAACATGGTAATTTTTTTAAAATATGTGAAATATGTTCTTCTGAAAACGTTTTAAAAATATATTTTGTTTTCTTATTTTTATAAATAAACTCTATATGAAAAAATAGGAGTTTCGTGTTAAAAGTAAATTTCAAATTTATTTTAAAGAATTTTTTTGATATATATCAAAACATTACATTTTATTAAATCTCAATAAATGTAGTTTTGAAAAATGAATAAAGGATTCAAAGTGTAAAACATGGAGTGAAAGATAAGAAATATTTCTATTATTTTGAAAAACATTTAATATTTTAAAATATCTTTACTGAAAACCAAAAAAATAAATAAGGAAATAAAAATTTTCATCTAAAAAGTTTTGTTGTTAAATAATATTATAACATTAATTAATCTATATTTTAGTTCCTAAAAATGAGTAAAAATTTTTGGGAAGTAAAATATAAACAAGGAAGAGAAAGATCTGTTCAAAAGAATACGAGTTATTCTTACTAATGTCAGACTTTAATTTGAGAAGGTTTCTTATCAAAGAATACGAAACCAATTAAACCAAACATATTAAAATATAAAAAATGTAAATTAAAATTGAAAAAGTAAATGTAATGATAAAATGGTCTTATTGAAATTTGATAATGTAGAGACTTTATGACTTAAGGGGAATCAATTTAAGTCGATAAATTTATTACATCTTGAGTAAAATTTAAATCAAAACACCTTGAATGAGATATATATTGAAATTAAACTCAAAGTACCACCAATTTCATATATTTCATGGAATTATTACTCAAATATTTATCATATACACCATATAATTAATATTTCATGCATAATGCATACACATGTCAACGAAAGGAGTTCGAGATGCAGAAAACCATCACAACTTTTTAATCTTTTGAGTAAAAATCGCACAAGATAATGAAAATTGAATAAAAAATTGGATATAATTAAATATATAATAATAATTATATGAAATGTAAATTGTGTATTTATTAAAAAATATATTGTAAAGATGTTGTAAAACATAAATATTTCTTAATGAATTTAAATTTAAGACAAATAACACTTATGTTGATATAAACATTTGAATAAACAAACCTTAAAGAATATGATTTCAAATGAATCATTAAATCAAAGTAATAATAATTGGATAATGATACAAAAAATTTATGTGGAATCATATGAACCATTTTTAATAAAACATGTTGAATAATAAAAAATATCTCTCAACCAATTGAATTTTAAACACAAAACCCTTACTATGGTAAACTTCTTGAAAAAATGTACATCAGGATCCTATAAAACAAAAATAAATATTTCAATATTATATTTTAGAACCTTCTCTAAATAATAAATTTTATGTAATAAATTTTTGATAATTTATTATTGATATAATATTCGGATATAACCTATTTATATTATTAGGTGTTTGTAACTTTAATTGTTTCATACATGCTTTGTTATGTTCATTTTTATTTCTATTATTTGACACAAAGATCATCCTAACTAGATAAATTAATATGAAAAATAGATATATTTTATTTATAAATATCATATATTATTATAATATTTTTTATTCCATGTGAAAAAGGAATCAATGTTAACTTATTTTGGTAATATTTGAGATCAGATATAGTACACTAATAACAAGTGAAAAATAAAATATAACTTTCCAGAACAATAAAATTTTCATTATTCTATTATAAAATTATAATAATATGTGTATTTTATGATCCCATATTCTTATAATATAATTTTTTATACCATCATTCATGTAAGTGGTAAAACATACCAAAATAAGATCCTGCTATAATTCAATTGGTATTTATGGCTAAGGAATTTTTTATTTTGAAAAAAAATATTTATAATAGAAGAATAATGATATTATTTTAATGGTTTTATGTTGTTTAATCATATTTTAATATTCCTAAAATATTGATTTCAAATTAATATCAAAAATAAAAAATGTTACTCTAAAGAGGGAGTAGTCAATAAAAGGTATGGATAACATTTTAAATTCCTATATAATGAGAATGAATGATGGTGGATTAAATTTTTTCTCTTCATAATAAGAAATATATTATATAATAAAATTTATTATTAAATTTCATCATTAAAACCAAAGAATAAAGTTAGTGGTGGAAAACAGAATATGTTACTCAGGGGAGGTGATAGTCCTTATAAATGCATAATTGATTTAAGTTAACTATAATTAATTATATAAAAATAGATTTATGGGGTTTAGAATAAGAAAATATGGAAGAAACCTACCCAAAATTGAGGCACTTGTACATAATAAATAAATATTCTCTTTGAAACCTCATAGATTTTGATAGGGATTGAGAAATAAAAGGGACCCAAAGGATAAATAAAGCTTGATAAGTATATATGGGAGGTATAATGTCATTTTTAGGAATAATTTAGAATGAATAAGTGAGTCATGATGTCTTTTATGTTTTCCACTTTGATAATTAAATAGAATTGTAATTTTGAAAGTACCCATTACTTTTCGACAATGAAATCTTATAATTCAACCATAAAAGGTTACAAAATGGGAAATAGGGGAGTTCAAATAGTCTATCGGTTTATAATCCTCCCAAAAATTCATTTGAATATAAGAATTAGTGATTTAGTGTTTTTTCGTTTTACTTTTCTATTTATACCATAATATACATTTACATTTACATTGAAATTTTATCTTTGGTAATTAATTTTAATGAACAAAATTTAAATTCAAATTATTGGTTAATTTGGATAATATAATTTAAAATATGAAATAAATTTTATAATATTAAATTTTTAATGGTTCTAAAATTAATGTTAGTATTATCATACATTAACCATAAAAACCATTTTTTAAAAATTGTCTATTTAAATCTCAAATTTTATTTGTTGGGTGAAATAAAAATACTAGAATTTATTGGAATAAATTAGTTTATTGAAAATAAAGTAACTTTTATAGGTTTTTAAAATAAATAAAAAACAATATACCAACATTAAATTCTTTAATTAAAATAAAAGACCTAAAAATCATTTTAGATTATAATGAAATGTTACAAAAGCTGTAAAAATTATATACTGGTTTTATAAGTTCAAAATCATATTTTATAATATATAATTTTACTCCATATTAAAATAATTAATATATTAAAATGTTTTATAAAATTCTAGTTATTTATCATATATTGATATTTTCATAAAATTTAAAATTTTGGTACAAACTATTTTTTCACTATTCATATAAAATAAATTATTTTAGAAAAATCCTAAAAATTAACCCAAATAATGTTTTTCTATTTATAATTTAAAAATTATTTTCTTTTTAACAAATTAAAATTATGAAATTTATATATTTAAAATTTTACTTCAAAATATATAATATAAGAACTTTTCTAATTGAAATTTTTTTATTTAAAATATTATGTGTTTTAAATATTATTTTATACCACTTTCTAAATTAGAAAATACTAATATATTAGTTCTAATATAGAAATATTATATATTATCATTTATAATTTTTTAATGTAATTAGGGTCGAACATGAGTGGTAAACCCTATAATCATGCATCCAAAAGTATAGGCCTAAAATCCTATCAAGCCCCATTGGGGATTTATGATGAGGGTAATCGGACATGATCTTACATTTAGGGAAATGAAACATACATAATGTTGTCAGGTGTTTAACGACCTAATGTTTTATCAATGGAAATCCATTCTTATAATTATGCCTTATAGTATAATCACATTATTAATCACAGAAACATATTATGATACTAAATACCATGTAATCACTAAATATAATTTTTCCACTTCTAGGTTTTGAATTTCGAAAACCTGTCATCTTCATTTGTGTTCAAAAAGTTATTTTGAGTCTGATGGAACCAACTTTTTTTGGTGAATATTAATATACCCTTTTTGATTGTAATATAAATAGTAATATAACCCTAATTAATATTTAATTTTATTATTATTTTATTTTCATATTAAATTAAGATAACGACATCTTCGTTAATTTTTCAGTGTAATATAAAAGCAGTTATAGAATTAAAATTGTTAATTTTTGAATTAAGAATGGTTTTATTTAAAAATTAAATTAATAATATTTAGAACACCTTTTTCCAAAATTGGAGTTCATATTTTAATTCCACACATTGAAAATTGGTTAGGGTGAATTTTTCAGATTTTTCTAAAATTCTTGAATTTTGGATGAATTGTGAAATACAGTAAAATACCGTATATTCAAGTTATCAGTTAAATACACTATTTATTAGATAATAAGAACTAAAATACCACTTGGTTCAAAAAAACATTACATTATTAATATTTTGGGTCACATTAATTAATATTATTCATATTCTTGAGGAAAAATATTATAATAATGATTTAAATAATTTAAAATAACTCCTCTCCTCGATTATAAATAACACCCTCACTCTCCTCTTCCTCCTACAACTCTAAATCCTTGATCAATACCTATGTTCTACCCAATACACCTTTCAATGATCTTTCCCACGTCCTATACCTTATGGTTTCACCAGAAGACCAATATCAATGGCCTTAAGAAGGATCTCAATGAGAAGAGATCAAGAGGTAAAAATCCTCTTCTTTTTCATGTGTTTTCCTTTCCTTTCCCTTTCTTTTATTATAGTCTCTTTCCTTCCCCCTATCCGAGAGGATGAAAGATCCATAAATCTTGTATATCAGAGATTTTTTCATTTTCATGGAAAATTCATCATCATTCTTCTCATCCTCTCCCACTTATTCAAGGAATAAAAACATTGTCCGTGATGTGTTGAATTACCGACAACGTGGACGATATGATTTAAATTTTCTTTAAGTCATTCAGATCTGGTCATTAAAAAAATTTATGGTTGAACCAAATTAAATTATATGTATTTTATACTATTTAATTTTATTTAACTAACTTATGTACATATTACTAAATTATTAAACAAAACAAGTTTGTTGTGGTCGAAAAATCGCACGAATTAACCCAAATGATGATCATTAAATTTTATATATAGATTGATCGACATGTTATATAACATAAATCAATATAAGCTCGTTTAAACTCCTTTAATATCATCAATAACGTATAATACCAGTACTATATGTTTATCCATGTTCTACAAAAACTTCCATTTATGAATACAAGTGAACCATTCAAGAAAACCAAAAAAACGAACATTCTCGAACAAAGGTTTTGAACACTATAACTCATCCAAAGGCCCATAAAATAACCTAATTAAACCATAGGGGACCATTTTCATGTACAAAAGGTTATTTAATTGTTAATTAATGAATATAATGTGGTTATATATGACTTTAAATTGTAGGAAGCATTCTGATACAAGGTAAGGGGAAACTCTCGAACCCAACATTCTTTCTATAGGTTCTCCCGCTTTCACAACATTTTTGGTATGGTCACTCCATAAAAATATTTTTTTTCATATTTATCTTAAATTTTTGGGATATAAATGTTATTCACATTATTTTATATCAAAAAAATGTTTTCTAAAATAACTCTTCCTTCAAAAACACACCTTTTACTTCTCACTCAAGGTTGAAGGTTCTTCTAACAAGTACGTTATTCAGACTCTATTTGAGGAACCCAATGTTTTTGAATCTGGTATTATGAGATGAAACCCATTATTTTCCATGGGGTTTTTATGTTCAATTTTGATATATGTTCTATGTGGAATGCATGATAATAATGTTATGATGTGATGGCTACACCCAGAATTATATAGCACAAAATCGAATGTTATGGTGTGACGGGTGCACCCAAAATTATACAGATCTCCAATTCATTGGGTAAAGTGGTGAATCTCATGATTTAAAGTGGAATTACTTGTGAACAAGATTCTATCCTTTTTCACAAGTATGTGTGTTAGTTAACCACTAATATATGATGCTTTACTATTTATGAATTTCCATATTTCATATCTTTTATTAATTTTTTCTAAAAGTTTGGGGCCTAATCCACATTTATTATTAAAGAAAAGAAAAGACCTCTTTAACTTGGTAGAGGGAGACCCATTATATAGCCTAAAGGACAAGCGGAAATTTAGCCCATTACATGGCATGAAGGCCCATTTTTTTGGCCCAAGGCCCATTCTTGGAAAAGTACTGCAATAGTACCCGCACTGCTACAATATTGCACAACACCCGTCACTGCTATAGTACCCTACCACCGGTATAGTGACCTGCCACTACTACAGTTCCCGCTGGTGCTACAATGCTACCACTACTATAATACACTACAGTACTACTACAGTACCCTGCACCCAATGAGTTTTGAACCCCCATTTTTCATGTATAATTAAGGGGTTCTTACCACTAACCAAACCCCCATTTTCATGTCTTTTATTAATGCTTCCCCTTATATTCATGATCCTATTCCTATGTTATGATTATGATCACCCCATGTTATATTGTTCTTATCTATCCTATTACTGGGATTTTATATCACCCCTTTTTATGTATATCCTTAGGTTACTAATTGTACTAAATATAGGTCAAGTTCCAATAAGAAGCTAAAGTAGAAAGAATTAATTAACTGTTTATGTATGATGTTGTAAATGTTATGTTTGGTCCTAGTTTGACAAAGACACTAAACATTGGAATCCTATTTGTGTAATACTATTATGTTGTTTATGTTTATAATGATTTAATTGTAATGTATGAAATGTATGGGTCACTACAGTTGGCATCAGAGGAAAGGTTTTGTTAATTTGTGAATTAAGGTTAGTGAACCCTGGAGAAAACCTCTAGTATGAAACTATTTACAATCATTCACAAAATAATATTTACATATGGATCCCATAAGTCATGATTTTAGGGTAATATATACAAACGTATAAGTTATTTTTTAATTACCCGTTGAATTATTTTTTGTTCTATCATTTTCTATTTTAGAGAATGGTGGGAACCAGGAGAAACTATGGAAAAAATTTGTGATAGGGCCAATGAATTAGTTTCCCAAAATACATCCCCAATTATTTGGGTGGCGGAGTTCAAAACATCATGGTGATGGTTACCCAACTATCTCAGAGTATGGACAATAACCAAAATAATGGGGAACATCCTCCCTCACCAAAGTGGGAGCAACTGGATATTAAATGTTTTATATGGAAACGACCACCAATATTTAGTGGATCTTCTCATCCACTAGTTTCGAAATAGTGGGTTAACTCTAGGGAGAAGATATTTTTTGTGCTACACTATTCTAAGATGGAGAAGGTGAATCTATCCGTTTATTATCTAGATGTAGAGGCTGATAAATGGAGATATTTGATTAAGAACACCATGCCAAGAGATGAAATTGATGAGATGGAATGGGAAGACTTTAAGATCATGTTCCTTAACAAGTATTTCCCACAAACTCTTCATAAATGGATGGAGAAAGAATTCATAGATCTCAAGAAAAAAGGAAAGAGATTCTATCACAACCTATGAAGTGAATTTAACAAGGCTTGCTAGGTATGCTTCATGTTTAGTTATGAAAAATGATAGAAAAATTGATATATTCTTTAGTGGATTAAAACCACACCTTCGAAAGGCTCTTGCAATTAGAGACTTTGGGAGTTACGAAGAAGTTTTTCAATATTATCTAAAGGTGGATACAGAGTCTGGATAATGGTCCCATGGCTATGGTGATAAGAAACAAAAGATGGAGTTTCAAGCTGGAGGATCTAGTGATAAAGGTGGGAAGAAAACTCAACGAACCACATGCCAAAAATGTGGGAAGTTGCGTCACGAGGACTGCCTCAAAGGGGAGGGGAAATTCTTCAGGTGTGGGAAAGAAGGACACTATTCTCATGAGTGTCGAAAAATTAGTTTAAGGAATGAGAATGTGGTGGATTTAAGGAGAGAACGAACCATGATTCAATGCTATAACAAAAGGGAGCAAGGGTACTATGCAAGCCTGTGAACTAAACCTCAATTCCTTGAGGGTAATTAGCGTCAGCACCCACCAAAGCCAAAGAAACAAGAGAATAATTATTCCATCACTAATGTGAAAGTGAAGTAAGATAATGATGTCATACGAGGTACACATACTATTCACTCTTGAATGAAAAAAGTCTTATTTGATTATAGTTCTACACATTCCTTTATATCTTTCAAGTTTTCTAGAGCTATATAATCGAAGCCCCAAAACCTTGAAGTACAAATATCTGTAGAAACACCAAGTGGTTTAATCATTGCAACCCAAGTGTTTGACTCTTCACCTATTGGTGTATGTGGGAAGATTCTTCAAATGAATCTCATAATATTTCTCTCAGTGTAATTTGATGCTATAATGGGAATGTATTGGCTCTCATTATATATAGCACATATCAAATGTCAGGAAAAGGAAATATCTTTTCATATTATGAACCATCCCATGCTCCTCTACAAATGAAAGGAATATCATGAATCCCCTTTGAAAAATCCTTCAATGGTGTGGGTGTTGGTTCTATAAAGATGCATACCTCACCAAAATGGTTGGATCAAAGGAAAGTTACAACCTTGCAGAAATTCCAATCATGAGGGAGTAACGTGATGTGTTTCCCGAAGAGGTACCCAAACATCCCCCGGATTGTGAGGTAGAGTTCTCCATAGAACTCATACCTGAAGCTACTCTTATCTCAATGTTCCCCTATAGGATAGCATGTATCGAACTGGAGGAGTTAAAGAAGCAACTAGAAGAGAATTTGTACAAAGGGTTCATATTCCCTAGTGCATCACCCTGGGGTGTGCCAGTACCCATTGTGAAGAAGAAGGATGGAACAATGCATCTGTGTATCAGTTATCAGGAAATAAACCAGATCACCATAAAGAAAAGGTATCATCTTACAAGGATTGATGAATTGTTCGATCAGTTAAGAGGATCTCAATACTTATCAAAGGTGGATCTTCATTCTGGATATCATCATCTAAAGGTTAAGAAAGAAGATATTCAGAATACTGCCTTCTGTACAAGGTATGGCCACTATGAGTTTTTGGTTATTCCCTTTGGACTTACTAATTCCCCTGCGATCTTTACAGATTTGATGAACATAGTTTTTAGACATAACCTCAACAAACCTGTGGTAGTGCTTATCGATGATATTCTCATCTACTCCAAGAGAAATGAGAAACATGAAGAACATATAAAAATTGTGTTCGAGACATTAAGAAAATATAAGTTGTACTCCAAGTTTAGAAAGTGTGACTTTTGGATGAAGCAAGTCATGTTATTTTGACATGTGATCACAAGTGAAGGAATTTTTGTGGACCCATCCAAAACGAAGGAAATTGAGTAATGGACTAGTCTATCTAGTGTCACAAAAATCCATAGTTTTCAAGGATTATCTGGGTACTACCAATGTCTTTTGAGAAATTTCTCTTGATTGGAAATCCCACTACCTAAGTTAACAAGGAAATGGGTAAAGTATATCTTGATGGAATAATGTGAGGGAAGCTTCAAGGAGATGAAAATAAGGCTGAACATTACACCAGTACTCACATTACCAAAGAGCGGTAGAAGTTTTGTAATATAAAGTGATGATTCAATGAAGGTCATGGGTTGTGCACTCATGTAAAATGATAATGTGAAAGACTATTCCTTATAGAAGTTGATGATCCATGAGTAGAACTACCCCACGCATGATCTAGATCTAGTAGTGGTGACTGTTTCCATGAAAAAGTGGCAACACTATCTTTATGGTGAGAAGTGTGACATATAAACCAACAACAATATCTTAAAGTATTATTCACAAAAACTTAGCTCAACATGCATCAATGAATATGGTTAGTGGTAGTCAAGGACTACGATTTATCTATTCATTACTATCCTGGAATGGAAAACAAGGTAGATGATGCTCAAAAAAGAAAAGAACCTCCTACTCTATCCATGTTACGGATTTAGAAAGACCCTATATTCTTGGATATGCAATAGATGGATTTGGAAATCATAAGTGAAGGGGATACATCCCACCTTTCCCAAATGATTGCACAACCATCAATCCAAGAGATGATTAAGGATGCACAAAGGGATGATATGGAGTTACAAATGAAGGAGAATGCAGTAAAGTAAGGGAATCAGAAAGGGTTCCATATCAACTATGATAGTGTGATTGAGTTTGGAACATAGATTTGTGTGACTTCATCACCTAGGATAAAGAAAGATCTATTAGACAACACACATAGCTCAACATTCTCTATCCATCATGGTGGCACCAAGATGTACTGAGATCTTCGTGAACAATTATGGTGGGTTAACATGAAGAAAGAGATTGAAGAATATATCTCAAGGTGCTTAGCATGTCAGAAAGTTTTAGAAGAGGGAAAAAAGTATGAAGGGATGATGAAGACATTGCCTATACCCCTGTGGAAATGGGAGAATGTCACTATGGAATTCATCATGGGTATCCTGAAGAAGTCGAAGGGAAATAATGCGATATGGGTTGTGGTTGACTAACTCACCAAAACTGCCAATTTTATGGCTATTCAAGAAGATCTATTACATGAATAACATTCAAGGATATATGTTAATAAAGTGGTTAGACTACATGGTGTTCCAGTCTTGATTATCTCTGATCGTGATCCAATGTTCACATCTAAATTCTGGAGGAGTCTTTAACATGCTTTGAGTACTAAATTAAATTTTAGCATGGCCTATCACCCCCAAAATGAGGGCCAATATGAAAGGACTATTCAAACACATGAAGAAATGATAAGATCCTTCTCTTTAGAAATCAAAGGTGGAGGGTATCAACATCTCCCACTGGTTGAGTTCTCATACAATAATATCTTCAAATTGAGTATTCAGATGGCTCCATATGAAGCTCTATAAGGAAAGAGATGTATAACTCCAACCTATTAGGATGAAATTGGAGAAAGAAAGAAACTTAGACCCAATATTGTGCAAGAGATGATAGAGTAGGTTCAAGTCATCCAGATACACATCAAAGCTTCTTAGAGTTAGAAAAAGAGCTATGCTGAAAATAGTTGAAGAGAATTAAAGTTCGACATTGGGGATAAAGTTTTCCTTTGAATATAATAATAGAAGAGAGTCATGTGGTTTGTAAAGAAAGGGAAGTTAGGCCTAAGGTACATGGTACCCTTTGAGATCCTTGACTGCATAGGATCCATGGACTACCGGCTTCAACATCCACTGAATATGGCTCAAGTTCGTGATGTGTTTCATGTATCACTCTAGAGGAAGTACATACTTGATCCCTCACATGTACTAAACTCATAGGTTTTGCATATGGAAGATGATCTATCCTATGAAGAGAATACAGTAAAGATTCTAGACTGGAGAGATATGGTTCTATGTAAAAAGGCAACCTATATTGTCAAAGTGTTGTGAAGGAACCATAAGTTTGAAGAAGAAATGTGGGAACTGTAGGAGGATATGAAGGAGAACTACCCTCACATGTTTGTGTAAAAAGAAATTTTGAGAGAGAAATTTCATATGGGGGAAGAGTGTAACGACCCAATGTTTTAACAAAGGAAATAAATTATTATAATTATTCCTTATAGTATAATCACATTAGTAAGAACAATAGAATTGTTGATTAGAGTAGAGTACTCAAGAGGGGGGGGGGTGAATTGAGTATCTAAAAAAATTATGTTTTAAAATTTTTTCTTAAAAGGTTCCCCAAGAAAAATAAATACATCCTAATTAATAAATGTTTTATGATTATGAAAGTTTAAATATTTAAATAACTTCTTAGAAGACTGATTAATTCTTAGTAACCTTAATATAATTTATTAATATTACGTTTGAAGCTATTCTAATGTTGAATAAATATTATAAATTCCTTCCAAGATTAACTATCAAAGTAAATTTAGTGGTATATAAATTATACAGTAAAATAGAGAAAACTAAATCAAATAACATAGTGAATAAAATAAGTGGTTTAGTCCAAGATGAGACCTAATGCACTCCACTTGGTGATCAACTACTACTTATTAGTTTATAATAATAAACATGATCCACACACTGGATCGGGGTAAACAATAATGCACAACATTTTCAAGGTCACACGACCTCTTCCACAGTTCTTCATGGGTATAAACGAACAAGTCACAAAATAACCTCTTCCACACTTATCTATGGGAGTAAACAATTGTTAATATATCTGAGAGGAAGGATATCTTGTATCCTCAAGTTTAATATAGAAGACCATGTGTGATTTTATACAGAAACATGCATACACTGCTTGAAAGATAAAAAATATACACAATAGAGAAAAAATGATGAGATAAGGTTAGAAGTGCTCTGATTGTTAGTCTATGGAGCTTTGGACTTCTATGATGAAGTAGATGCATGAAATGATTCCTCTTGAAAAAACAGAGTATCATAAGTCTGATGCTCTGGTTTCCAGTTAGATCTAGATCGTATTCTTCATTGAGTCTATATTGAAAAGATATTATCAAATCTAATCAATGGTATTCCAAATTTTTTATGTTTTATTTCTTCATGATTTCTTCAGATGTATCATGTTTCATATGAAGCTTCTTTACTTATATAATGCTCGTTTCACTTTCACTATATCACACCCTAATGTTTCCAGGTCATATTTTTCTTTTTATTCATGGGGTGAATGTGTTGGAGCTGACAATATGCATTAATTATATACCTCTTACCTTTTACTATCAGGTGACATGTATACAATGAAATATTAATTATTTCAGTGCATTTAAAAGCCTCAAATAAGACCATTATAGATTAAATTGAAAATGAAAAAAGGGATTAAGGAATGGTGTCACAGTCTTTTTTGGAATAATGTCACTTGGAAACTATGTCATCACGAAATAGTGTCTTATTCTTTTCCTTTGAGAAATGAGATAGTTATGATGGAATAGTTTTATAGAGATCAATAACTGGTAGCATAGATGTAGTGTTAGAATCATGGTGACTAGTCACACTGTCTGGGTAATGGTGTCTAGTCACGGTGTCTGGCTCACAGTGTCTGGTCAAAGTGTCTGGGTCCCGGTGTCTGGTCATGGTGTTTGGGTCATGGTGTCTAGGTCCCTTTGTTTGGGCCATGGTGTCTGGGTCACGGTGTCTGGGACCTTTTCTAGAAAACCAAAACTGGTGGTAGACTCACTGTTTCTCAAACTTAGCCAAATATCTATATACATGAATAAGTAGTGATATTAATAGAATAAACTAGACTTAATCATTCATCAAGGAAACTCATTACAAAAAAATTCCTCCAAATCGATTTTTTTTTTCATTTTTCTAAAAAGCCACTTTAAGGATAAGCGGGAAACCATATATTCCAAACACAATTGCATTCATTCAAATTAAAACTTTCAAAAACATCATCATCATCTCGATTCACGTAAATCTTGAGTCAAGCACCTTACTTGAGTTGCACACCTCCACCATGCAGGAGAGACCCACTGGAAACCTCATCACCATCAATTTCAACTTCATTGCAATCTCACAGAGTTCCGTGATATGATCGTCACTATAATTCACACAGATCTGATCCAGTTCCACTGTCATTGTCATAGTCCATACGATATCTATTCTTAATGAATGTGTCTCTTCCTTAGTGTGTAGTTAGAGTGAATATTTCTCCCCCTTTTGGGATTATCAAAAAGAGTATAGAAGTAAAGAAGAGTTGTAACACCCCATGCTTCCACAGTATGTTTCCCTTTGAATAATGTAATAGCTTTCATTGTACGCAACTTCGAGATTCTAACACACCGTGACCAAACAAACTTGCCTTATGAATAGTAATACCCACTTTTTAAAATTTTATAAATTTTAACATTCAAAATGGATTTCATTTTTGGATTTTGAATATTGAAATTCACTTAGGGTGAATTTTTGGTATTTTTCTAAAAACATTAAATTTTTGATGAATAGTGAAAACACTGAGTTATAGTTTAAAACCAAATTTTTATTTAAATAAATAGTTATTTTATTTAAATTTATTTTAGGTCAAAATAGATACATAATAACTATATATGTTCAATGTAATTCATTGGGATTTGTCGCTTACCACTGGACTATGTGAAGTCCATGGATAGTGTGACTAATTATTTTTAGTTAAATGATTTTATTGATCAATAATAAGTTGATTTGGGATCTTATGTATTATAAAATGAATACCCTTAGTATAGGAAAATGATTTGGTGATTAAGTGATAAATGTTATTTTAGAAGATTTTCGATCTGTTGGGAACACTATATTCCAAAGGAAAATAAAATACTATGGGATTTCATTTGAGGAGTAATGGTGGATTTTTATCTTTGTTTTTATTGTGGATTTATAGTGATTTGGGTTATTCATATAAAGGATTAACCTATAATATTGAATATGTGAATAGGTTAATTACTTTTAAGTATGTGACTTTAAGAGTAGTCGATGTCATTTGGAGATACAATTTATCTTGGAAGACTACATAACCAAATTCTTCTATATTTTTGGTTTCAATATTAGTTTGGATTATATTTAAGGGTTTTAAGGACAATTGTTTATTTAATGGTATTTATTTGACTTTGGGGTGTTGTTGGTTTAATTTTAGAAATTAAGATTAATGTTTCTTTCTCTAAAGAAATATCATTTTGGGGGATCATGTGATCTTGTACTAGTCGTTTTGGTTTTGATTAATCCCTAAAGAAAAGGTAAATATATAGTTCATCCTTTGTGGATCATGTGATTATCTAGAAGTTGATTCTAGTTCTTCTGGTGTGACCAAGTCATCTTGAATACTCATCGTTTGAAAAAAAAATGTGTTAGTGGCAGAAATTTATTAAATAATGATACTCTACTTAAAAAGTAAGTATATCTCTTTATTGTTGAGTCAATAAGGTTTTCCTTATATCTTTTCCATTCCTTCATTCAAGGGGGAGATTTTTAGTCATTAAGGCTTTCCTTATGACATTACCATTCCTCTTGTTTTGAAAATCAAAAACATCTTTTTCTTAAGGAAAATTTCATTTTACTCTATGTTTTAACCCTATAAGGAAAAATTTATTTCCCCAAGGAAATTTATCCTTACCATGTTTTCATTTCTTATATCATAATTTTTCTAAGTGTAAAATTTGGATTCAAACCAAAACCTCATAATCATATAAAACTTAGATATGGGGAATTCTGTTTATGACTCTGAATTCTGGATACAAACTCTCATGATATTCAACTCTGAAATCGGGATATGAACTCTCATGAAGTTCAACTCTAAAATCTGGATACAAACTCTCATGAAGTTCAACTATGAATCATGAATACAAACATTCAGGAAGTTTGACTCTGAATTCTGATTACAAACTTATGAGAAGTTCAACTATAAATTCTGATTACTAATTCTGGATATGAACTCTTCTGTGTTCTGACTCCGAATTCTGATTACTAATTCTGGTTACAAAATTATCCAAGTTCTGACTCAGAGTTCTCTGAATACAGACTCCAAACTCTAATGAGTTCTGACTCCAAATTCTCATGAACTCCGACTCCGAACTTTGCAAGTTCAGGTTTTGAATTCTTGGGAATACAGACTCCGAATTTCCTTGAAATTCATCCTCTGAAATTATACAAAATTTAGGTTCTGAATTCCTACAAAACATAATCTGAATATCCTTAAATTATAGACTCCAAATTCTATTTTTTACTTAGACTATGAACAATCATTTACCTTCATTCCAAATATCATTTTGTGGTTATACTTACACTCATTTTGTTCTAAAATGATGTCATGCTTTTAGTTATAAACTAACCATTGTTTGAGTGACACATGTATGGGCCCCTCTGAAATTCAAGGAAAAATATGACTGTTGGAGGAGGGATCTGGCCGTTGGAACTGCGCCTATAAATAGGAGCTCATTTGAAAGAGCTCAGAACAACTTTTTTGAGACTTTTGACAAAGTGATGTTAAAGTTATTTATAGAGAGAGGGTATTACAAACTCTCAAGCTTCATGCATAATGTTTTGAACTGCTCATTCAAACTTTGCTTCGTACAGATTTTATTATTGCAGAGGTTCAATTTCCTTGAAATCAGAGACTTTGGGTTGTGAATTCTGAGGTGCTGATTTCCTTACAAATCGAGGGATTGTAGGGATAGCCATACAGATACTGATCTTCAGATTGATGGATTACTTGGGTTTAGGTAAGACATAATTTATTGAAAGTATAAATCATGGGACCTCTTATCCAGGGTTGTTGGATACCCTCCTCTTTGAGTTAAAAGAGTTATTACTTGTTTCTTGTTACTTGTAATATTTTGTTTTCCACTGTGTATTTTAGTGGTTGAGGAAATAATAACTTTTTTATAATTCATTAAACATGTACTATGATTTTATAGGATTCTGTACACTTTAAGGTAGAATATTAGATCGTGTAAACTTTTGATAAGTTTCATTTTCGGAATCACTTTTTCGGAATCTTTCTAGATATTAGAACATAAAGGTTGTGTGAATTTTGGTTATCTGTAAAATTTCCAAGGAAATTTTTAAATTATAAAATTCACCCCCATATTGTATTTGTATCTCATTTTACATATTCAATCCAACTTTTGGTATAATAGAGTATATCATACTCAGAAATACCATTCTAAAAATTGGTATCAGAGGGTTGGTTCAATTTGAACTAATCTCATTATTAGATTCAGAAGATAATTAGTTTTCGGAATAGAATTTTCAGATTCATATATTCGGATTCGTTCTTTGATTTATATTTTTTAGATTCAAATTTTCGGACTCATATATAGTTCAGATTTGGTTTTTCCTAGAAATACAATATCCAGTTCCTTGCTCAAGATATTTTCTCTTTTTTACAAAATCACACTACAAAAAAGTTTGTGTGCCAAAGATTTTCTTAAGAATGGCAGGTTTAAATGTTGGTTATATTGATAATCTAAATCCTAACAGACCTCCTGTTTTTGATGGAAATGATTATGAGTATTGGATATATTGTATGAAGACTTTCATTATCAATACTGGTGTTGATAATTTTTTATACTTACTGGATGATACAAAATCCCTGATAAAGGAGTTATTACCTTTAATAATCAAGATAAGCATGAGTATCAATTGAAATATAATTTACTCAATACTTTTCTTTGCACTATTACTACAAATATATATCAAAATTTCATCTTGTGAAGAAAAAAAATCTATTTGGAAGAAACTTGAAGTTACTCACTTTAGAACTTCCAAAGTAATTGAAACTAGAAGAGCCATGCTCAGAGATGAATATCATGGTTTTAATTTTCCTTATGGAGAACCCATATGAAAAGTACATCAAAGGTTTATGAATATCGTGATTATTTTAAAATCTATGGGAGAAAAAGGTTTGGATGATGAATATCTTGTTGATAAGATCATATATATCATGCCAAATGAATGGGAGTCCAAGAGGACAACTATTGATGAGAACAGGAAAGTCACTCATATTTCCATAGATGAGTTGTTTGGAATTCATCTTCAGCATGAAACCAGAATGAAGAGAGATGCAGAAAATGTTAAAAAGAAGAATGGTAATAGAGGAGTTTCTTTTAAATCCTCTTCTAAACATATGAAAGCTAATACCCCAGAAACAGTAACAAGATAAAAGTGAAAGAAAGTTATTATACAGTCAGAATCTAGTGATTATGAAAAGTCAGAGAATGAATTAGCTAATATTTCTTGGAGAATGAAAAAGATTGTAGCTCAGAAGAATAATGAGAATAAGTACAAGAAGAAATACTACAAAGATAATAAAGATGGAGAAGTTACTTGTTATGAATATAGAAGAACATGTCATATCAGACCTGATTTTCCATTGTTGAAAACAAAGGATAAGAAGGAAAGAAATTCATAAAGGAACAAGAAGAAATTATATCTATCAAAGCACAAGAAAAGTCTTAAAGTTGATGACACTTGGAGTGAAAGATGTGGAGACTCTTCATATAGTGAATCTTCTGAATATGATTCATCAGCACAGACAAATATGGGATTCGTTGCCACTACTTCTGTCCCTAATACATGTCTTATGGCCAAGGTACGCTTTGTCGAGGATTTTACAAATTTATCTCTTGATAAGAATTACTATTCTGAAAATAATACTTCTAATGAAGATACTTCATCCTTAAAAAATAAAGAACCTTTATATGAAGAAGTATCTATATTTTCTACTTTACTTGAAGAAAAAAATTGTAAAATTTCTACGAAATTTGACAAGGTAAATACTAGGGAAGTAATTATTAAAAAAGAGATTTCAGATCTTTCTAGAGATCTTGGAGATAAAGATGAGATTTTTTAAAGACTTTCTAAATACCTTGATAAAGAAAATTATGCTAAGGAAAAACTTTCTAAAGATCTTAAGAATGTTATTTTAAATATAAAAGTTCTTGAGGAAAAATCTAACTCTAAGGAAATGATTCCTGGGGATAAGAATTTAGTCATCAGACTAAAATCTGAAATATTTTCTCTTAAGAAGCTTCTTACAAACATTACCTCTGGGAAGGAACATTTTAACAAGATGTACTCTGAAATTAAACCTCAAATAAACACTACTGGAGTAGGTTATACTCACAAAAAACCTGTTTTCAAAAACAACTATTTTGCCCCTTCTAAATCACCTTTTTGCACTAAATGTCAATGTGGTGGGAATTGGAAGATAAATTTCTCCTTGAATAAAGTTTAATATATTTGGTTTCATAAGTATTCTTTTTCTAAAAAATTGTGGATTCCGAAAATTTTGTGGTCTAACAATTCCGGATCCAAGAAATTTTGGATTCTGAAAGTCTAACTCTCTTATTTTCAGGAAAATAAAGATGGTACCAATAGAAATATGTGGTACATGGATAGTGTATGTTCCCAGCATATGACTGGCAAAAAAAAAATATTTTGAAAATATTATCAAAATGAAAGTAGAAAATGTAACTTTAGGATATAATGGCTAGGGGGAAATTATTGGTATAGGAAACATTGTTATTCTTGAAAAAACTTTGATTTAAAATGTTTTATTTGTTAAGGGTATTAAGAAAAACCTCATTATCATAAGTCATTTATGTGATGAAAGATACCATGTGAATTTTAGGAATGAGAAGTGCTTAGTACAAAAATCCAAGGAAGATTTTATTCTTTCTTCCCATAGGCAAGAGAATATATACACACTAAACTTAGAAGATCTTAGGATCCAGGATTTACCTTTCCTTAGTGAAATGGAAGATTATTCTTGGTTATGGTATAGAAGGCTAGGACACTGTAACCTTAGGAACTTATGCAAAATTTCTAAGAAAGAAAAAGATAAGGATCTACCGGAGCTTAGATTTGATTCTTCAAAAGTTTGTAACCCTTGTTAGTATGTAAAGCAACTAAATCAAGTTTTAAATCAGTCTTTGAAGTCTCAACTACTGATGCGTCACAGCTAGTGCATATGGATATTTTTGTTCCTACACAAACTGGAAGCATTGGGGGAAAGTATTATGTATTTGTCCGGGTTGATGATTACACTAGATTTACGTGGGTCTATTTTCTAAAAAAGAAGTCTGAAGCTTTTTCATATGTCTAAAGTTTTAGAGACCATGTTAAAAATGAGAAAAACATTCCATTGATAACTATTCATAGGGATCATGGTGGAGAATTTCAAAATTATGATTTTGAAACTTTTGGTAGTAGAAAAGGCATTACTCATAACTTTTTAGCACCCATAACACCTCAAAAAAATGGTGTTGTTGAATGAATAAATATAATTATTCAAGAAATAAATAGAACCATGTTGAGTGAGTATTCTGTTGCCAAAATTTTTTGGGTTGAAGCTGTATTTAATGTTTGTTATACTATAAATCAAGTTTTTATTAGACCTTTTCTTAATAAAACTCCCTATAAGTTATAGAATGGTAGAAAACCTAGACTTTCCTACTTTAAGGTTTTTGGTTTCAAGGTATTCATTCTGAATACTAAACACAATCTTCTTAAATTTGAACCAAAATATGATGAAGGAATTTTCTTAGGCTACTCCACAACTTCTAAGTCTTATAGATTTTTCAACAAAAACACTTGTACTGTTAAAGAGACAGTACATGTTAAATTTGATGAAACTGATCCTTTTGTGTTTAAACAACCCCAATATACATCTTCAGATGTGTTTTCAAAAACTGATTATCAACTTTTGATATAAGATCCTTCTGATAAGGAAAATGTTCAAGAAGATACTTCTGAAACATTTACCCTAGAATATTTCCTACCCTACGTTGATGAACATGACTTACAAAACCCAAATCAGTCATTTCTAAGGAATAATCCCAGTGATAGTATCATTGGTGATGTGAATAAACCTGTAAGGGATAGAATATAATTTAGAAATGAAGTAGAACATCTATCATTCCATTCCCAATTATAACAAAAAAGTACTGATGAATATTTAGGTGATGATGATTGGATCAAAGCCGTGCAAGATGAACTAAATAAATTCAAATGAAATAAAGTCTGGACCTTGGTTAAAAGACCTAAGGAAAATTCTGTTATTGGAGTAAAATGGGTCTTCATAAATAATTGTGATGAAAATGGAATCATTATAAAAAATAAATCTAGATTAGTTTCTAAAGGCTATAATCAAAAATAAGGAATAGAATATGAAGAAACATATTCTCTAGTATCTAGACTTTAATCTATCTGTATTCTACTTTCCTTTGCAACATTCTTCAATTTCAAACTTTTTCAAATGAATGTGAAATTTGCATTCCATAATGGTTAGGTTCAAGAAAAAGTTTTTATTGAACAAACTCCTGGATTTGAAGATAAAAAACATCCTAATCTTATTTTTAGACCTACCAAAGCTTTATATGGCCTTAAACAAGCACCTAGAGATTTGTATGATAGACTTACTTGATTTTTTTCTTCAAAATAACTATGTTAAGGGAAATGAAGATCCAACTCTTTTTATAAATAAAGATAAAAAATGTTTTTATTGTTCAAATTTATGTTTATGACATTATATTTGGTTCAACTCAGCAATCTTTAACCGATTCCTTTGCAGATTTTATGAAATATAAGTTTGAAATGAGTATGATGGGTGAGTTAACATTTTTCATTGGTTTTCAAATTTCTCAAAAACTAGAAGGAATATATATATCCCAACACAGTTATATTAAATATATTCTTAAAAAGTATTGATATGACAACACTAAAAGTATAAGTATTCCTATCAATACCTGAAACACCCTTGATCTTGATGAAGCTGGAAAACCAGTAGATCGAACATCTTTTAGAGGTATGATAGGAAGTATACTTTACTTGACAGCTAGTCATCCAGACATAATGTTTTCAGTATACTTATGTGCAAGATATCAATCCAATCCTAAGGAATCTCACTTAAAGTCAGTGAAAAGATTTTTTTTCTACTTAAAGGGAACCAAGGATTTAAGACTATTTTATACTTCTGGAAATGATTTTCTCTTAAAGAAGCTTTTTGGATGCTGACTTTGGTGGATGTAGATGGATAGAAAGAGTACATCTGGAACTTTTCATTTATTAGAATATTCATTAGTTTCTTGATCATACAAAAAACAACACTCAGTATCACTTTCCACTGCTGAATCTGAATATGTAGTAGCTGGAAGTTGTTGTGATCAAGTGTTGTAGATACAACACACACTCACAGTCTATGGCTTGAGTTTTACTAAGACTCAAATTTTATGTGATAACACAAGTTTTATTTACCTTATTAAAAACCTTGTACATAACTCTCATGCAAAACACATAGATATTAAGTATCACTTTCTTAAGGATCACACACAAAAAGGATATATCAGTCTTCAATTTATCGGAACGCAAGATCAACATGGTGATAATTTCACAAAATATTTACCCTCCGATAGATTTGAATACATTAAAAAGAAGTTAGGAATGATAACCATATGTTAATATTCCTTGATTAACTTCATGTTAAATCAATATCCTTACAGTAATAAACTCCTTTTCATAGGGGGAGTACATTTGTTATTATTGGTTTTTTAAAAATTTTCATAATGAAAATTTTCGTTGTTGGTTTTTAAATTTTTTTTTGTAATGAAAATTTTCGTAGTTGGTTTTTCAAATTTTTCGTATTAAAAATTTTCGTAATGGAAATTATCGCATTTGAAATTTTCATAATGGAAATTTTCGGATTAGAAATTTTCGGATTTGGAAATTTTCAGATTTGGAAATTTTCGGTTTTGGAAATTTTCGTAGTGAAGTTTTTTTTGTATTCAAGTTTTTTTTGGAATTAAAAGTTCTTCAAGAGGAATATTCCTCAGTAAAAATAATCTTCCTAGCAATCCGTAGGGTATGATCCTTTCTTGAGTTTTTCATAATCACCTTTACTTGCTGTTAGTTTCTTTTGTTTTAAAATTTCTCAGACTGAAGTTTCCTTAAATCTGAATGTTTTCTTTTCAAAACCTTAAAAGATCGGATTCAACCAAAATTTTCCTTTCGACTTTTATTTCAACCGTCAGATCAGATCTGAAGAATTCCCATCCATTGGATTAAAATGGGAAGTTCAACTGTCACTTCATTGCCAAGATGAAGGGGACCCCCAATGGTTGTCCCACGTCGGTTCTCAAGCTTGTGCGTGTTGATGATCTACCCCTCTACAAAATCCAGTTCTGAATTCTTCAGAAGTACTCAAGTCCGAATGTCTGCAGAAGTCCCTTCTCAAAATATTTCAACTGTTAAGCCGATTGCGGAATGAAAAATTTACAGGGAGAGGTTAGTTCATACGAACTTCTTTAATAAGTATGACTTTATAATTTCCAAGAACATCAAATTCAATGGATGGCATAGTGTATCCATTCCAAAGACACGAGCTCAGGATGTAGTCTATCCAGATCTTCTCATATAATTTTATGAGTCAGTTTCATTCTTTTAGGAAGATGGTAGGGAAAATATCTCTTTTAAATGTTATGGGAAGACATAGAAGCTTTCTTACACCAAGGTTGTGAGCTTGGTGGGGCTATCATATGAAGGAGAGGCCGAGTTTTGCTCTCAAAAATTTCCAGAGGTCCAAGGAATATTCATTAAGGAAAAGGCTATGGAATTCCATGGGCTTACTGATGTCAAGACCGCAAAAATTTCCCATCTGTCTTCCAACAATGGGATTCTACATCTATGGGTCCAAGGGTTCATCGTACCAAGGAAGGGTGATAAGTAAACCCTTAAGAAAAGTGACATGTATATCTTGGATTTTTTTAGTAAACCTAAGGAAGGTAAATCTCATTAGACACATTCTCATTACGATTGAGAATATCAAAAATAGGAATTTGAGAGCTCAGATTATAATGTATCCTGACTTACTTTCCAAGTTGATAGTTCAATGTCTCGAATCCTTCAAGATTCCCTGGAGTTCCAAGGAAAGGAATTGCAATGTTATACTAGTCAGTTATGACACCCTGAAGAGAATGAATGTAGGATTCTCTAAGGAGTCAGGGTAGTTTTATGATCTGCCAGTGGAAGAGGCAGAAGCCAATCCGAAAAATGTTGAAAAAGCTGAACCAGTAAAGAAAGCAAGAAGGATAAGGATGTTGAAAGAAGTAGAAGCAGAATTTAAAACCACTAAGTCTAAGGAAGTCTAATCCATACCTCCTAAACCTAATAAGAAAAAATCCCACCCGGATGAGGTGGTAGCAAAGTAAAGGGTGGATAAGAAGAGTAGACAAGTAGGGGAACCACAGTTCGATTTGGATCTTACTAAGGCTAAGGCCTTGAAAGAAAAAGCTGATGATGAGCTAGAGAAGCAGGATGAAGTGAAGAATCTCAAAAAGAAGATGCCAGAGGCTGAAATTTGTCAATACCTTATAAGGGATACTGAAATTTCATCTGAAAACATCCCAATGCCAAAATCATTCCTTGTAGAAAAATTGCAAGAGACTCCGGGTAAGAGGACTCTAGAAAATCCCAAAGAGAAAGAAGTTGAGAAGGAAGCTGTAGAGGAAGTTCAGGAAGCTGTAGAAGAAGTACAACAAGCTAAGATTAGTGGTGGTTCTGATGATATGATTAAGAAAGTTTAATAATATAAAGATATGGGAACCCCATCTGAGAATTTGTCAATCTGGACTTCCCAAGCCGGATCCTCAAAAATTGCTACTCTAGAAGCTGATGAAAATGGCGAAGAAGAGGAAGTGAATAAGCTTTCCGAGGATGAGAGTCATAATCATGAATTCATTCTTCCGGAAGAAGTTGAGGCTAGTGCTGAAAAAGAGAAAGTCGATGAAGATAAGATTGTACAGTTGTCAGAAAGTGAGCATGAATCTCTTAATGAAGAAACCATTCCGAAAAATAGTAAGTGTAAACAAGTGCTTGTTGATAATGCAACGAAAAATATTTTGAGGAAGAAAGAAGCTAGAGGAACCTCTAAGGGGAAGTTAGTAGAGATATAGGAAGAACCATCTCGAAGAAAAATGTCTGATTCAGAGTCATCTGTCTTAGGACATGATTTTTTGGTTCACTACCAGAAAAAGCTGGTGGATACCATTAAATTTTTTCCAGAAATTGAATCCAAATGCTAGATGCTTCAGCACATTATGAATTAGAAAACAGAATCTGTATCCACGGTTATGGATAGATGTGTTAAGATAGAGGATGATAACAAAAATTTACTGATTAACTATAAAGCTCACAGAAAATCCTGCAAGAATATCACCAAATGGTCGAAGAAAATCGTTGAAGATATGGAATATCTTGATCAGTTCCAAGAAGATATCAAAGAAGCCTTTAGTACTGAAGATGCCAAAATCAAAAATCTCTCAGAAAACCTTTAGGAAAAGCTAAATATTGAACAAAACACTTGGATTCAAGAGGTGAAAGATTTGAATGGGAAACTGAATTATTTTTTTCAAAGCTGGAAAACTGAAAAGGATCTTCGGATTGAGATGGAAGAAAATCTTGTGAAGAAAGAAGACTTGATAAAGGCTCAAGTAGAGTCCCTAAAGGCTCAAGATGACAGGATCACAGCCTTAGAAAATCAATCTGAGGAAGATCACAAAGAGCTGAAGAAGTTGAAGGCAATTGTGAAAAAGCTCATGCCTAAGGAAAAAGAGACAAAATAAACCCAAATGTGATCTTTTGTTGAATTTTTTCCTCATACTAATTCTTTCAATTATAATGAAATGGTGGTTTCTTGTTTTTGTTTGGTTGTTTATGCTAATATTTTAGGTGCCATTTTTTTTCCATTCCCTCAAACACTTTTTAAAAATCACAAAGGGGGAGAAAGAAAAATAATTCTAAAGGGAAGAATAAAAAATATTTCTAAGTATAGAAGAACTATCCATAATTAAGGGGGAGTTTATTTAAGGGGGAGTTCTAATTAAAAATATTTCCATATTAAAATTAAAACCCTCATTCTGGAAATCTAGAATATGATCCTTAGAGTTCCAAAGCCTAAGGGGGAGTTAGTCTTATTCACCATTGTCCATAAACAAAGGGAGATAAGGTTTAATTTCAAATTCTAGAAATTTATTATAATTCCTTATATTATTTTTCATAAGGATGTTTGTGATTTCCAAAAAGGGGGAGATTGTTGATTTAATAAGGTTTTACTTATGAATTTTCCATTCCTTCATTAAATGGGGGGATTTTTAGTCATTATGTCTTTCCTTATGACATTACCATTCCTCTTGTTTTAAAAATAACAAACACATTTTTCTTAAGGAAAATTTTATTTTACCCTATGTTTTACCCCAATAAGGAAACATTTCCTTCCCCAAAGAAATTTATCCTTACCATGTTTTCATTGCTTATATCATAATTTTTCTAAGTGTAAAATTAAAATTGAAACCAAAACCTCAGAATCATATAAAACTTAGATATGCGGAATTCTGTTTATGGCTCCGAATTCTGGATACGTACTCTCATGTAGTTCAACTCCGAATTCGGGATACGAACTCTCATGAAGTTCAACTCTGAATTATGGATACCAAATCTCATGAAGTTCAACTCTGAATCCTAAATACAAACATTCATGAAGTTCTACTTCGAATTCTGATTACGAACTTATGAAAAGTTCAACTATGAATTATGATTACGAATTCTGGATACGAACTCTTCTGAGTTATGACACTGAATTCTGATTACGAATTCTGGTTACGAACATATCCATGTTCTAACTACGAGTTCTCTAAATATAGACACCAAACTCTTCTGAGTTATGCCTCTGAATTCTCATAAACTCTGACTCCGAACTTTGTAAGTTCAGGTTCTGAATTCTTGTTAATCGAGACTCCGAATTTCCTTGAAATTCAGACTCTGGAATTCTACAGAATTCAGGTTCTGAATTCCTACAAAACAGAATCTAAATATCCTTGTATTGTAAACCCCGAATTCGATTTTTACTTAGACTCTGAACTTTCATTTACCTACATTCCGAATATCTGTTTGTGGTTATACTTACACTCATTTTGTTCTAAAACGATGTTGTGCTTTCAGTTATCAACTAACTATTGTTTGAGTGACACATGTACAGGTCCCTCCTAAATTCAAGGAGAAATATGACCATTGGAGGAGGGAGCCGACCATTGGAACTACACCTATAAATAAGAGATCATTTGAAAGAGCTCAGAACAAATTTTTCGAGACTTTAGAAAAAGTGTTGCTAAATTGAATTCTAGAGAGGGATGCTCTTATAAACTCTCAGGATTTGTGCAGAAAGTTTTGAACTGGTCATTCAAATATTGTTTCATGAATATTTTCTTAGTTCAAAGGTTCAATTTCCTTGAAAATAGAGTCTTCAGGTTGTGAAGTCAGAGGTGCTAATTTCTTTACAAATCAAGGGCTTGTGGGGATAGAAAGACAGATACTGATCTTCAGATTGAGGGCTTACCTGGGTTTGGGTAAGACATACTTTCTTGAAAGTATAAATAAACGAACCTCTTATCCAGGGTTGTTGGATACCCTCTTCTTTGGGTTAAAAGAGTTATTACTTGTTTCTTGTTACTTGTAATATTTTGTTTTCCACTGTGTATTTTAGTTGTTGAGGAAAGTATAACTTTCTTATACTTACTTAAACTTGTACTCTGATTTTATAGGATTCTATACGCTTTAAGGTAGAATCGTAGATGGTGTAAAATTTTGATAAGTTTCATTTCTAGAATCACTTTTCTGGAATCTAGCTAGATATTATAAATTAGTGGTTGTGTGAATTTTGGTTATTTGTAAAAGTTCCAAAGGAATTTTTAAAGTATACAATTCACCCCCCTCTTGTATTTGTATCTCATTTTACATATTCGATCATAATTTTATTAATATAGAGTATATCATACTCAGACATACAATTCTATCATTTATTTTCTTAGTCAATATCATAAATAAATTCATCATCTTTATGAAATGTAACTTAAAAAAACATTGCCCGTTTACTTTTCCTACTGGGAAACTAATGATCGTTTTTCCCATCACAAGTTTGTGGTTTTCTTATTGTTAACGTTATCCAGATCATGTTTATTATCCTTCTCCATTAGAACTTTATAGTTAGTTTATCTTCCATATCCATGTTTTCATACATGGAATCCTAGTATGGGTTATCTCGGGTGACCTTTGTACTTATCTTTCTTTCTTTTAATGTGATAGTTTTATTGACTGTTTTCCGATGTGGGAATTTCAATTATGTTCTCAAGCAAAATTTTAAAAATTGAGAGGATGAAAATTCCAAAAAGGGGAAAGAATGTAACACCCCAAGCATCCATGGTACGTTTCCCTTTTAAATAATGTAATAGCTTGCATTGTACGCATCTTCAAGATTCTAACACACCGCGACCAATCAAACTAGCCATTATGAATAGTAATACCCTATTTTTTAAATTTTATAAATTTTATCATTCAAAATGGACTTCATTTTTGGATTTGGAATATTGAGATTAGCTTAGGGTGAATTTTTGGTATTTTTCTGAAAACTTTCAATTTTTGATAAATAGTGAAAAACACTAAGTTATAGTTTAAAACCGATTTTTTATTTAAATAATTAATTGTTTTATTTAAATTTATTTTTGGTCAAAATAGATACATATTACCTATATATGTTCAATGTAATTCATTGGATTCATTTTGTAATAATATTAAATATATAAAATTTTATTGAACTTTTCACCGTCTTTTACCCACCTCCTAGGAACATTTGAAAATTTACATAAAACATAATTTTACCACTTCTGTGAGTTGAATTTCGAAAATCCGAGAGACACGGTTAATATCAAGGAGTAAAATGTGGTTCAATAAGATAATTATTTTTGTGAATAGTAACTTTTAACTTTTATTTACCACAGTTAAAAGTAAATAAGGTAATTAAAGGTAAAAATGATATTATTATTACCCTAAAACATGTCATAATTCTATGAGATAAGTATAATTAGAAAAAAAAACATTAGGAAGAAAATATGAACCTTTTTGGTCACTTGGATTAGATTAGGACATTTATTAATATTTAATTCAAAGAAGAGTTAAAATCTATGTTTAATAACTAAAGCATTTTTAATATAGGGTTACACATAAGATAAGTTAGAATATAAATATAAATTATAAAGATAAACCAATTTCCAACATAGTGGAATTTTATTTATATTTTTTAGACTTTAAATAATTTAATTTATTTGTGACACAATGATGATGCAGTAATTACCTAATTTATGAAATATTAAAATAATTGATATTGTAAATATCCAAATAAATTTAATTTGATAGTTTTTATGAATTAAACTAATTTTATAGGTTAATATGACATATTAGGGTTGGTTATATGAATTCTTTTTGAATTAATAATGCTGTTATGAATTTAACAAAAACAAAATACCAAATAGTGTCAAAATTGATATAAAAGAGATTTTAAAACAAATATTATATTATTAATTGATATTCTATTCTAAAAAATCTAAGGTTTGGGAAAACGAATTCTATAATGATATTTGTATCATTAATTAACCACTTAGGGTTCTATTGGAAGTATATAGTATGTTTATTAACCATATAAAATAAAAATACAAAGAGATATGGTAAATGTCAAACTATTTAACTAAGAGTTAAATCTAAAAGATAAGGTTAATATAGTGACCCAAACCTAACTAAAACCTATTGGTTGAGTGTTTTTCCACCCATACCAACCTTATCCTTTAAATATTACACTTTAGAGCCATTAGAAACTTAAAATTATTTTATTATAAAATAATATTTCTAGCTTTTCCTAAGGTTCCCCTCACCACTTTCTAAAAGGTCACTCCCCCTTCCCTCAAATTCACACATTAAAAGCCTTTTTTATATGCCAAAATCTACCCAAATACTCTCTCAACTATCATCCCTTCATTCTAAAGGTATTTTTTTAGTTATAAAGCCATCCTAAGGAGCCCTTTTGATCAAATCAAAAGGAAGAACCCGAAGAAGATGTAAATATTTCATCACCTCTTTCAAGTTCCTTGCTTCTTCCACTTCTTCTTTCTTTGTTGTTTCCATTATAAAATAATAACTCCATTATCGTATATATACTATGTTGTTATTATAAATATGGTACAACCATATTCATTATTCTATCCATCCTTTTAATGACATTTCACCATACGTGCGTACGTATGACTTACCGTCTCCACGTCGTGGTGTAATTGTTATTCAATGCCTTATTATTTGGATGGGTATAATAATGATGAGTAATTGATGTAAATAATAAATATAAAATGATAATTATTATATATATATGATATAACATTCAATTATATATTATTTTAATATCAAAAGAATGATTTTTTCGCTCGTACGTACGTACGGATTACCGTCTCCACGAACGCGATGAGATTCATTCCCCATCATATCAATTCAAGACTAATTTTCATTACAAGATTTATAATAATTTTTAAAGACATTATATCATTCTGAATATTTATAAGATACATCATATCCATAACAAACATTACTTACATAACAAATCATATAAAGGAAAACGAATCAGTTAACACCCGAAATGATGATAATACTAAGATATTATTAACAAAGCAATGTTAAAAGATCATATATGATATCATATTAATGTATATGATTCTTGTAAATTTAATAAAAATTAATTACCCATTATATAGGAGGTTAACTTACCATCTACCTAGGAAATGTACAAAGTAAGGGGTTTCTTATCTCACTTTAATTCTGTGAGATTTCCATTGTTCTCCACTTATTTATTGGATGTGGTGTATTGTGTACTGCCATTTGATATATATATATATTATCATGATTCTATTTATTATCATGGTATTATTTGATCCATTTTGTGGTTATTAACTTTTGACCATACAACTCAATTGATTACGACGAAGTAAGGGTTTTTCGTCCCACTTTTTATTCACGTGAGATTAATGCTATATTGGACACTATTTAATTTTGTGTGGTGTATATACTATCCATGATTGTATTCATGGTGTAATATAATTTAATTTATGAGTATTTATATCTTCATTTTATTATCCTCTTTCATGGGTTGTATGTTTCTTAATTTACGAAATCGGTAAGGGAATTTCAAATTTCAATTTCCACTCAGTGGAATTTACGAATACTTAATTGATTATTTTACTCCAAGATTATGTGTGAAATCTATTTTTGTTTACTTATGTAGTAATTTACACTCCCCTTTTCATGGATATACTTTTGATACACATAATAACTCCATTGATAAATTCTTAAGTCATCGATATAAACGTGATTAGAGTAATTTTAACTCAATTTCTATTCATTGAGTTAAGCATCCAAGTTATTGGGGTTGTTTTTACAAGAATATGTGTGAATTTCATCTGGTTTATTTACACAGAATATCCAATCATATTGAGTGTATTTATATTTGTCATAAATAATTATTTCATTGATTTATCCTTAACATAAGGATACAGTCTTTATAATATAATTCATCCCATCTTACATTCCATTCAGACTTGTTTGTTGTTATCTACCAATCCACTTTTATTTGGTGTATATATTGTACTTTGACATATAATATCATGAATAAATTTATTCTTATGATATTATAATGTTTTTATTACCTCAATTATTTGAATTCAAGCATCTCTCATTTGGTTAGGAACTCTATCTAAAATATCATTTTAAATATTTTAAAGATTTATTCTTCTAAATAATTCTCATTAATGATCATGTTTTAAAGATGGTTTTAAGGTTTTATTTATATGGACATTAATGTTTTAAAATTAAAATTCTTTTTAATATTTTCAAGGTGGAATGGGACACTTTGATTCAAAAATCTATTTTAAAATGGCTTCTTGACAAATAGTGTGACTTTTAAATGTTTTCTTGAAAAAGGGGGATATTTATCTCAAATAGTATTGATGATTATATTCATATATGTAAATATACTTAATTATTCATGATTGTGGTTAATATATTAAAATAAAATCTTCCATATTGTATTGAATGAGTTATGTTTGACTGTGGATGTGTTATTTTTATACCATTCATGGTTTGTGGATAATGTATTGACATTTCGTATGCTTGTTTTAATACGAATGTTTATGTTATGTTTCAAAATTTTTATATGAGGAATGAATTAGACTTAGTAAGTGACTGGTGGATCCCGTTATAGCTTCTCGATGCATCGATAGGTCTCATGAGACAAACTAGTGTCTTGGAACAAGGCTTTGACAAAATATTATTTGTAGTCTTCGCACATGACCTTGACTATGTGGTTATGAAAGTCTGGAATTATGCATTCCATCATTATGAAAGTGGCTATTGATATTGCACGTGATTATTCGACTAGTGGAATATCCATGCGAGTAGGTAAATGGAATTATTTTGATTTATATTTTCCATATTATGATGATGTTTATGTTGAAAAGGATTTTGTTTTAGTTCTATACATTGTCTTAAATTTTTATGCTTATTTATGAAAATTTACACTATATTGTTATCCTTACTGAGATTTTGAGTTCAGCCCTTTTTATGTTTTATCTTTCCCAAGATGAGAAGAAGTATATTATGACTGGCCTGCAAGGATAGTCTATGGATCTCATTGTTGTCTATGGAAACAATGTTGTTGTAGTTTTCCATTTTATGATGTAATGTAAACCTTATGAATGTATCTAGTACTTCCAAGGCTACTAAACTAATCGGTCTTTCGAGACTTGATCTTTTGTGATCATTCTAATGTTATGTAATAACGCACCAACTCTGGGTAACTAGGGTCGGGGCGTTACAAGAGTACAATTAAGAAGAGTTCACAATGAATTGGATAAAAAAGTGTCATTATAAACAGTAGGCAACAAAAATCCAACAATATCCCTATCAAAAGATAGTAGTCACTTTTATTCAGCACTAGATGTGTTCTCCTTACTCTTCGCATCATGATTAGGAGAAAACACAGGAGCAGAGGTGGAATTTGAAGAAGTAAGTGAACCAACCAATAGATATGGTAAATTGAGTCCATCAAAAACAGAAGGGGCCAAAGAAGGTTTGGTGGAAGACTAAGTTAATTTTTGGTTAAGTATAAAAGGTTTGATTTGACTCAGAGCCTAAGAGACACACATAGAGGTAGATCCAAGGGCATTGTATGAGAAGGTAGGAAAACCAGGCCACAAGGGTGCAGCTACAAGATCCACAATAGCAGAGCTATATACATGAAGATAAGGCCTCAATAGCTTGATGAAGTCAGAAATAATATCACCACCACACTGCATTTCTTTCTAAAAGTAATCTTTGTTCTCCACGAACTTTTCCAACAATGGAGTGAAATATTTGAGCTTTTGAACATGAGCTTTGAAAGATTGATTGACAAGTGGGATTTTCAAATTCTCTACCAGGTACTTGAAATGGGTTTTCATATCATACTTAGAGAAGATCCGATTGAAGTAGAAATAAATCTTCTTAATAATTTCTTCCTAAGCATCATTTCAAATCCTGGAATTAATTCTTACCAAATCAAGAACTCTATCACTATTATTGTCAACTACAGATAGAGACTCTGTAAAAACTATCGAGCACTGATTGAAGTTCTTCTTTAACAAAGGTTCTGAGAAGATCACTATCCAAGGAGGGTTGAGATGACTATCCCAAGGTATTAGAAGCCGTAACAACTCAAGTAAGAGAATTTAGTTGATTCAAAACATTCTAGATAAATCCCTTATACTCATCAGTCAACTTGTTCAGACCAATAACAAGTTCATGCATTTCTTGAACAATTTTCTTGTTTCTTTTATCCACATTTCCAGCTAAGGAATTAAGATTTGGTATAATTAGAGAGACAACGTCCTGTGGAATATGACCACTAACATCCTCAATAGGATAAGAAACATGATCTGGTCTTGATTTCATCACTCTCTACATATCTTCAACCATAGATCTGAGAGACATCACTTCATCACTTAGTTGTTTTTTTCTCAATTATGACATCTTTAATCTCATGAATCATGTTTAGATGAATTTTCCAAGTGATTTTTTCTAATAAAAGGGCATCATCTCTTTCACTTAAGTTGGTCACATGAGAAGGTTGAGTGTTCATGAGATTTCCAACCCTAGAAAACAGGGTAGCTCCAAATGCTTTCAAATCATCCTTACTCACCATGATAGAAGGTTCTTGTGAAGGTTCAAGAACTTGAGTTGAGATAGGCTCGGGTTCCTTTGCCAAGATAAATTCATGAAAGAGATACTAGTTTCAATTGAAACAAAGTATACAGATCTATACCTTTAACTAAAACATCATGGGAATTAGTGACATAAAAATAGATAGGTAATATATCCCATGTATCCATAGAGCTTGGATTAACTGGATTAGGCACTTTATTACTTTCCAGATTAGGGTGCTGCTCCCCTTAAATATGTGCATATTTATTAGGACTAAGAGATTTAGTTCTTTGATCTACATCAATGATTTCATCCCTAATTTAATCACCCATTTCCTTTCTAGCCAACTAAAAGGATTCCCCATTTTTTCTTCATCATATGGGATAACCACAAGAACAGCTTGTTCCTTCAAATATTCTCATAAGTAGATTCTTTCTCAAGAGAAAGATCTTCTTATAGATTCTCTTCTAGAATAGCCTTTGGATTTTCACTAACAATATATTCTACTTTAGAATCATGCCCTACTTACAAATCAAAAAATTCATTAGGAACATGTAATTCCATTTCAATTATGACTTGACGTACATGTCAAACGTCTTCCTTTTCTCGGACAGTTTCCCCTGTAGGTGAAAAGACCTCTTCCTCTTCTTCTTCCTCAACAAGATAATCAAAAATTTCATCTGGTTCTAAACTAGGATCAGAAATTTTCTCATGTCTTGAAGGATGTTCAACCGGGGTGAACTTTTTATAAACCCTATCATTATTTTCCACCCATGATTTTCTCCATGAATTCCCATTGATTTTCATTCTCTTGACTGTAACATTTAAAATACAAAATTTATAGTCCTTTATGACTTATTAATTTCGTCCAACCAACCATTTATTATAAATCATAGATGAGATTAATCTTGAGTTGAATAGGGAGGTTGGTGTGGATGTTGTCTCAATCAACTCACACATATGGAGGATAACATACTTACATAGGTTAATCTTGTGTCCATTAATCATGAGATGTATCAAAAATACAACATGATACTTGAGTGTAGAAAAATATCATTTTATGGGGCTAATAATATTCTGAAAAAACATAAACAAAAGTCTAGTTTCACCATCTATCTCGGTAGTTATGTCTCTTCTATTTGTTTCATTTCCAGTCAAGCTTCTCAAAGATTCTTCCAAAACAATGATCAAACTTGGAGGTGGGGGACCTCTCTAGTAGTCCTAAAAAATTCCCTCATGAGGTATCCTTAAGCATGCATCCCATAACCTTGAATGAAATGTACATCTATTTCCATTTATGTAACACCTTAAGCTTCCATGGTACCTTTCCCTTTGAATAATGCAATAGCTTTCATTGTACGCACATTTGAGATTCTAACACACTACGACCAATCAAACTAGCAGTTATGAATAGTAATACCCACTTTTTGAAATTTTATAAATTTTATTTTTCAAAATGAACTTAATTTTTTAATTTGGAATATAGAAATTATCCAAGGGTGAATTTTTTTTACTTTTCTGAAAACGTTCAATTTTTTATGAATAGTACTAAATTTTAATTAATTTTTTTTAATTGAAATAATTTACAGCATTAAATTATACATTTTAGTGGTTTTAAATTATCATTATATTATATTTTTATCATTTAATATAATTTAGGTCATTTATTGTAATTTCAAATTCAAACTAAACATAAACAAGTGTCGATCATTTTATAGGTATTAATTCTTAAAAACACATTTTTTTACAACGAGAATTAATTTTAAATTAATTTATGCCACTTATTTGTTTCAAATTTAAGAAAATGGATTCTATATTTGGAATAATTAGGTCCAAATTGTGTAAATAGGTAACTTTCATTTTTTATACATTATTTATAATTACTTCGGTAAATATTTTATTTACCATGGTTAAGGGGTAAATCCGGTAAATAAGGGAATCAAATAATATTATAATAATATTAAATTACCCTAACCAGTGTCTTATTCATTTTGGTTGATACATATCTGACCATTTCCATCCTTGGGTATATTTTTTGATCCCATAGAGCCACTTGGTAGTGATAATGACATTTTACATTAATTAATCAAAAGTAAAGACAAAAATAACAAAAGCATGTATCTTTTAGTAAAAAAATTTTATGGCCTTATATAATTGATCTCTTAGACTATAAATATTCATTAGAAATCAAAAAATATTTCCTACATAATGGTATTTTATTTATTATTTTTATACATTAAATAATTTAATTTATGTATGACACAATGATGATGTAGTAATTACCCTAATAATGAAATATTAAAATAATTGATATTATAAATATCCAAATAAATGTAAATTAAGACTTATGATAAATTAAACTAATTTAATTGGTTAATATGAAATTTTATAGTTGGTTAAATAAATTTTATTCAAAGTACTAAAGTTTTTATGGATTTCAAAAAAATCATATACTAAATAGTGTCAAAATTGACATAATTGAGTTTTTAAAACAAATACTATATAATTAATTGATATAATATTCATAAATATTTAATGTTCATAAAAAGGACTTATATAAGTTTATATATGTTAATAATTAACCACATCGTGTTCTATTGTCTTGTTATAGTAGGTATACAAAGAGACATGGTAAATGTCAAACTATTTAACGAAGAGTTAAATCTAAAATATATGTTTAATATGTTGACATAAACCTATCCAAAACCTATTGGTTGAGAGGTTTTCGAACCACACCCACATTATATTCTAAATAATTCATTTTGGGTCCATTAGAAACCGAAAATTATTTTATTATAAAATAATATTTCAAACTTTTCCTAAAGTGACCATCATCTCTATTATAAAAGGGAACTTACTCTTCACTTAATTTCACACATCCAAAGCCTTTTTTCTCGGCCAAAACCTACCCAAATATCCTCCCATATTTCCTCCCTTCATCCTAGAGAACTTCATTTAGTCATAAATCCAACCTAAGGAGCCCTTTTGATCAAATGAAAAGGAAGAACCCGAAGAAGAGGTAAATATTTCATCACCTCTTTCAAGTTCTTTTCTTCTTCCAATTATTCATTATTTTTTTCCATTATAAAATAATATATTCAGTATATTATATATACTATTATATTATTATAAAAATGTTATAACCATATTCATTATTCTATCCACTATATAAATGACAAAGTCACCACACATGCATACGTACGACTTACCATCTCCACGTCGTGGTGTAATTTTTTATTCAAACACTTCATTTTTTGGATGGGTATAATAATGAGTATAATGGATGTAAATAAAAAATATAACATGTTATTTATTCTTTATATATGATATATCATCCAATTACATATGATTTCACTATCAATATAATGATATTGTCACTTGTCCGTACGTACGGATTACCGTCTCCATGGACACGATGAGATTCATTTCCCCATCGTAATCATTGAAAAATAATTTTATTTGTATGATTAAAAATAATGTTTATGAACATAATATCATTCTGTATATGAATCGAATACATCATATCTAGAACAAATATGGCTTACGTAACTAATCATATAAAGGAAAATGAGTCAATTAACACCCAAAACGATGATACTACTAAAATATTATTAACAAAGAAATATTAGAACATCATATATGATATCATATTTATGCATATAGTTATTTTATAATATAATAAATTTTTTTATCTATTATACAGGAGGTTAAAATACCATTGAATAAGGAAAAGTACAAGGTAAGGGTTAATTTCACAATCTCTTTATTATCTGATGTTTTTTTACATAAGTATCTACTAGGACCTCTTTATCATCCACATCCGTGTTTTCTTAAAAATGTATTTAAATTTTTTTTACTACTTACTAGACTATGGTTTAAAGTCATTTATACCCTTACTTGACCTTATAAGTTTTGAAATGAATCTTTCTATCGTTTTCCAAACAAGGTCCTTTATGACCATTTTGACAAAATTATGGTAAGAATGTTTTTTCGACTTCTATGATGGGTGAAGCTATTATCCACTATTATAACATCATCAAAGCTTCCCTTTCAAAAATATAAGAATATATTCAAAATAAATGTTTTTTTTATAATTATGTGACTCCTAAATGATTTCAAAATAGAAATATATATTTCTCTCAAATAGTTTTGATATCATTTATGTCAACATCCTGTGATAAAACTTACACTTGCATGAATTTGATTTATTAAATTCCATATTGAATTTCGGTTTTTGTGATATTTTTGACTCTGGATGAGTTATTTTTATAACATTCATGTTTTATGTTTAAAGTATAGACATTTTGTATGTTAGTTTTAATATGAATGTTTATGTTTGGTTTAAAACTTTTCATATGAGGAATGTATTGGACTTATTATGTGATGGGTGGAGTCTGCTATAGCTCCTCGATGCATCGGTAGGTCTCATTAGACAATTAGACAAGGAATTGACCATAGAAATTCCCAATTCGATATATGGTTTTGGCCGAGGCCTAAATTATTTTTAGATTTCTTGGCCGAGGCCTTGACAAGATGTTTCATAATGTTAGGCATTATACATTCCCTCATTATGAAAATAATAATGATGGTTCATGTGGTTATTCAACTAGTAGACTGCCCATTACTATGTTTTATTATGGTAATATTTACTCATCTCATATTACTGCCATAAAGTGTTCATGTTTATTATTTGTAAAGGTGTGTGTTTGTAATTATTCATCATGCCTAATGTTTATACTATCTTTTTCTATATTTCTTACCCTTACTGTGCATTTGCGATCAACCCTTTCTTATGTTTTATTTTCCCATTATATGAAGAAGTTAGTTATGAGTGACTTTCAGGCAAAATCTAATAGACATGGATGTTTATAATGGAACAAATTACTGTTCTGTTTCGTTTCCAGTTGTAATGTTGAACTTATGTATGTATCTTGTTTCTAATAATACAAAACTGATCGGTATTTTTTGACATAATTCCTTGTACCATGCAAATGGTATGAAATAAAGTACCAACTATGGGTAATAGGGGTCGTCCCATTATAGTTGGTATCATTGGAAGTTTATTAAAAATCCTTGGAAACAAGATTTATAAAAACTATGATTAGAGCACATTACCCTATGATAGAATTTGAGGATTAGTATAGAAGAACTTCCTAGAATTTTGGTACTATAGATATTTTTTAGTCTTCCAAGAAATACATCTCTATCAAGATACAAGTAGGTAGAGGAGGCTTTGGCACAAATTTACCTAGGGTGAAAACCCGAAAACACCGCTTTGAGATAGACTCAAATGGGAACCGGTGCATGAAAATGGGCCTTACAACACTCTTGGTTACAACACTCCCTGGGGAAATGCTTAGGATAATTATCATTTTCTTTACAAATCATTATGAAGGGTTTATGACTATATACCTCCTCAATGAAAACATTTTTATGATTATGGATTATATCCATAAACTGTTCAGTTTATGTTAAGTGTTTTACACATTTGGAATTATGTATTGTGATTGATAAACTAATCTAGTGTATGCCATTGTTTAGAAATGGAACCTAGTGGAAGCAATGGAAACCACATCAACTAACATAATCCATGTAGGGATTTCCCTCCTACTCAAGATAATTATAGTGGAGCTGGTGATGCAATTGGAGGTGATCAACTTATCACCATACTCTGACAACTCACATAGGTTATGAATAATAACCTTACCTGTATGGATAACTCTGACCCACAAAAAGGAGGATCAATGTTAGACCACATCATGAGGAAACAACCAACAACATTATATGGGAGTACAAATCCATTAGTAGATATGAAATGGATGAATTCCTTAGAGAAAATATTTCAGGCTTTGGGGAGTAGCGAAATAGAAAAAGTTGTCATGGAATTTTATCACCTCACTGGAGATGCGGATCAATGGTGGTCATTAATTCAAAACAAAAATGAGGATGAAGAAGTAACATGTATGTAATTGAGGGAGTTTAAATATCTTTTTATAGAAAAATACTTTCCTCATGACAATCGAGCGGATATGGAGATCCAATTTCTTAGTTTAAGAAAAAAGGTGGATGAGAATGTCGCAAAGTATGAAGATAAATTTACAAGGTTAAAAAGGCATGTTGTATATTATATACATAACCCAAGAAGTAATATTGATCATTTAATTGATGGGTTAAAACCATTTATCTGTTGATCATTAGCCTCACAATCCTTCTCATTGTATGAAGATATTGTATCACGTGCTATCAAGACAGAAAATGAATTCTCTATGTCTTACAACTTTAAAGAAAAGCAAGAGCAGAAGAGATCTGCTGAACACTCTGGGAAAAGAAATAAGGAAACAGGGAAGAAGGGAAGAGTTGAATTTCCACCCTATGATAATTGTGGAAGGATGCACCCTGGTTCCTGTCTAAAAGGAAAAGGAGTATGCTATAAATGTGGACATAAAGTCCATCTTGCTAGTGATTGAAAGGGGAAGAAAAAAGCTACCAATGTTCAATGCTACAATTACAGGGAGATATGACGTTATGAAAATGAATTTCCTATGATTCAGGGAAACTGACCTCAGAAAAGGCCAATGGATCAAGGCCAAGCTTATGCAATCACTACTACAGAGTTTGAATCTCTGAAAGACGTGGTGACAGGTAATTTAATGGATTTCTCAAGTTTACCCAATGCTTTATTTGATTCTGGATCATCACATTTTTTCATATCTTCCCAGTTTTCTAAAAAAATAGATATTTCAAATTTGATTTAACAATGGTGTTGTTAGTAAAAACTCTTAAGGGAAGTATCATTTCAACAATGTTTTGTGAATTAGTCCCCATTAAGGCATATAAACTATATTTATCTACTGATCTAATCATTATAGCCATGATTGAATTTGATATAATCCTCAGTATGGATTGGCTTTTGGACCATGATGCTAAAATTTATTATAAGAAAAGGAGGTTAAAATTCAAGATGATGATAAGGAGTACCTTATCATTAGATCAGAAATGTCACCATCTGATTCTTATCTAGATCCACCCCCAATAGCTCTACTAAATTCAATTATTGGTAGGATGAGAATAAATTAATTATGGGTGAGGAAAATAATGTTCGAATAGAGGATGTACCTATTGTTCAAGAATATGTTGATGTGTTTCTAGAGGATTTAACTTGACATCCTCTTGAATGAGAAATTGATTTTTCATTGATTTAATTCTTGGTTCAAGGTCCATATCGAAGACCCCTTATAGAATGTCCACTTTTGAATTAGTGTAACTAAAGAAAAAACTAGAGTAATTGAGTAATAATGGATTTATTCACCCTAGTGATTCTTCATGGGGAGCCCCTGTCCTTTTTGTTAAGAAGAAAGATGGATCTACGTGGTTGTGCATTGACTACAGGGAGATCAATGCTATAATAATAAATAACAAGTATCCCCTACCTCACATTGGTGATTTATTCGACCAACTTCATGGATCTCAATATTTTTCAATGATTGACCTTAGATATGGATATCCTCATTTTTTTTGTGAAGAAGGGATACATTCTAAAAACAGCCTTTCGAACCGGGTACGGGAATTACGAGTTTACATTAATGCCTTTTGGATTGACTAATGCAACCTTTGTCTTCATGGATCTAACGAATATAATTTTCAAGGAATATCATGATGAATTTTTAGTTGTATTTATTGATGATATCTTGGTATACTCTAAAATCTACGAAGATCTTGAAAATCACTTTCACATTATTCTAAAGACTCTTAGATGAAATGAATTATATGTGAAGTTTAGTAATTGTGCATTCGGGCTTGAAGTGATTTATTTTTCTTGGCCATATTGTCTCTAACGATGGAATATCTATTGATCATTCAGAGACCATGGAAATCCAAGAACGTATAGAATCGATGAGTATAGATGAGGTACACTGTTTTATTGTGTTAATAGGTTATTATCGACGTTTCTCCCAGAAATTTTCCCTATTGGATAACCCATTAACTAATCTCACGTGTAAAGGGGTTATATTTTTTTTGGAAAAAACAGTGTGAATAATGTTTTAAAGAACTGAAGAGAATATTAGTCAACACTCCTATCTTTTCATCACTATCAGGGACCAATGAGTTTGTTATTTATAGTGATTCCTCAATGAAAGGACTTGGTTGTGTCCTTTTGAAAATGATAGAGTTGTTGCCTATGCGTCACAACAACTAAAAATTCATGAGAAGAACTACCCCACTCATGATCTTGAGTTAGTAGTTGTAATCTTCACTTTGAATACATGGAGACATTATCTCTATGGTGAAAAATGTGAGATTTATTCTGATCACAATAGTTAGAAGTATATTTTCTCACAAAAATAACTCAACATGAGGAAAAGAAGATGGATTGAACTACATAATGATTATGATTGCATTATACACTACCACTTGGGGAAGGAAAATAAGGTATCAGATAATTTGAGTAGAAAGGATCAAGGAGTTTTGAACAAGATGAGAGTTGAAAGGGATCCTATTTTCATGGATATTGTACTGATTGAAATGGGAATAACAATGGAAGGTGAAACATCAATACATTTTCAAATGGTTTCCGAATATAATTTACTAGAAAGGATAAAGAGTTCTCAAACTGATGATGAAATGTTTCAAAAGTAGATTAAAGATGTGAATGATGGGAGATTGAGTGACTTCATATATGAAGATGGAATTTTGAAATTTGGGAAGAGACTTTTTGTTCCTAACATATTGGATCTTAAAAGGGAATTATTGGATGATGCTCATAGCTGCAATTTCTCCATACACCCTAGAAGCACCAAGATTTTTAGATATTTCAAAGAACAATTTTGGTAGGAAACATTAAGAGAGAGAATTTTGATTTTGTGTCAAGGTGTATGGTTTTCCAAAAACTGAAAGTTGGAAGGCAATAGCCTAGAGTAGTCATGAAACCTCTCCCCATAACTGAGTGGAAATGGGATAATATCACAATGGACTTTGCCATAGGTCTAAAAAAGACTCTTATAAGGAATGATGCAATCTGAGTCATTGTTGATCCTCTTACCAAGTCAGCACATTTTATTGCTATAAGAGAAGATTTAACACTTGAATATTTAGAAAGACTATATGTTAATGAAGTTGTAAGACTTCATGGAGTACCCCTATTGATTGTTTCTAATCGTGACCCCCCTTTTACATCAAGATTCTGCAAAAGTCTTCCGAAATCCTTCGATACTGAACTTCATTTGAGCACTGCCTACCACCCTCAAACTGATGGACAATCAGAACATACTATTCGAACCTTAGAATATGTGTTGAGATCTTTCAAGGTATGTGGGACCAATATTTACCTCTGGTAGAATTTTCTGATAACAATAGTTTTCATTCAAGTATTTAGATGTCACCATATAAAGAATTATATGGAAATAGATTTCGCACACCAACCAGTTGGGATGATGTTGGTGAATGAAAACTCGTAGGCCCAGAACATGTTGAGGAAACGATGGAAAAGGTGAAAGTTATCCAAACCCACATCAAAGCAGAACAATGTAGGTAAAAGAGCTATGCTGATAACTGAATGAAGGATTTTGAATTTTAGGTAAAAGATCTTGTTTTTTTGAAGGTATCTCTATGGAAGGGAGTTATACAATTCAATAAAAAGGGTAAATTAAGTCCCAGGTACATCTAACCTTTTGAAATTATAGGAAAAATTAGGGTCATAGCTTACTGTTTGGAAATGCAACCAAGTATCTCCAAAGTTCATGATGTGTTCCACGTATCACTATTGAGAAAATATATGCCATACCCAATGCATATACCCACCTATGAGAAAATTGAACTGGAACCTGATTTGTGTTTTTTTGAATAGCCTTTCAAAATTCTTGATACTAGAGAACAAGTGTGGAGAAACTGGATGACTTGTCTGGTAAAAGTTCTATGAAGAAATCATAAGATGGAAGAGGCAGCGTGGGAACGAGAGGAACTTATGATGAAGAACCATCTGAATCTTCTTGTGTGGTAGTATTCTAGAAATTTCTTGGACTAAATTATTTGAAGGAGGGAAGAATGTGACACCCCAAGCTTCCACAATACATTTCTCTTTAAATAATGCAATAGCTTTCATTGTATGCAACTTTGAGATTCTAACACACCACGACCAATCAAACTAGCCATAATGAATAGTAATACCCACATTTTGAAATTTTATAAATTTTATTTTTCAAAATGGACTTAATTTTTGAATTCAAAATATCTAAATTATCTTAGGATGAAATCTTGGTACTTTTCTGAAAACTTTCAATTTTTGATGAATAGTACTAAATTTTAATTAAAAACATCTTTTTTAATCAAAATAATTTATAGTGTTAAATTATACATTTCAGTGGTTTTAATGTATCATTATATTATATTTTTATCATTTAATATAATTTAGGTCATTGTGTGTTATTTTACATTTAAACCAAACATAAAAAAGTGTCGATATTTGATAGTTATTAATTCATAAAAACACGCCTTTTGTTTTAACAATGAGAATTAATTTTAAATTAATTTCTGATGCTTCTGTGTTTTGAATTTGAAAAAATGGATTCCAAATTTGGAATTAGGAGGTCCAAATTTTTTAAATAGGTAACTTTCATTTTTATACATTATGAATAATTACTTCGGTAAATATTTTATTTACCATGGTTAAAGGGTAAATCCGGTAAATAAGGGTAACAAATAATATTATAATAATATTAAATTACCCTAAAATGTGTCATGTTCCTATAGGTTGATACATTTCAAAAAATGGACATCTTTGGGTATATTTTGGGACCCCATGGAGCCACTTGGGAGTGATAATGACATTTTACATTAATTAATCTAAAGTAAAGACAAAAATAACAAAAGAATGTATCTTTTAGTAAAACATTTTTATATGGGGTTATATAATTTATCTCTTCAACTATAAATATTAATTAGAAATATAAAATTATTTATTACATAATTTTATTGTATTTATAATTTTGAGACATTAAATATGTTAATTTATTTATGACACAATGATGATGTAGTAATTACCTTAATAATGGAATTTTAAAATAATTAATATTATAAATATCCAAATAAATGTATATTGACACTTATGATAAATTAAACTAATGTTCTAGGCTAATATTACATGTTAGGTTTGGTTTGAAAAATTTATTCGAAGTAATAATGTTTTTATGGATTTTAAAAAAATCAAATACTAAATAGTGTCAAAATTGACATAATTGAGTTTTTAAAACAAATACTATATTATTAATTGATATAATATTCCTAAATACTTATGGTTAGTCCAAAGGACTTATATAATGTTATTATATTAATAATTAACTATATGGGGATCTCTTGGCTTGTTATAGTCAGTTTATTAACAATATAATATAAAAATACAAAGAGACAGTGTAAATGTCAAACTATTTAACTAAGAGTTATATCTATAAGATAAAGTTAATATGGTGACATAAACCTGTCCAAAACCTATTGGTTGAGATTTTTTCGACCCATACCCACCTTATCCTCTAAATAATTCATTTTGGGGCCATTAGAAACCGAAAATGATTTTATTATAATATAATATTTCAAGCTTTTCCTAAAGTGACCCTCACCACTCTTATAAAAGGGAACTTCCCCTTCTCTTAAGTTCACCCATCCAAAACCTTTTGTCTGAGCCAAACCCCACCAAAATATCCTGAAAAATTTCCTACTTTTGTTCTAGAAGCATTTTTTTGTTCATAAATCCAACCTAATTATCCCTTTTGATCAAATAATAAGGAAGAACCTAAAGAAGATGTAAATATTTCATCACCTCTTTCAAATTATTTTCTTCTTCAACATCCGCTTTATTTGATGTTTCCATTCTAAAATAACAACTCCAATATCATATATATACTATTATGTTATTATAAAAATTTTACAACCAAATCCATTGTTCTATCCATCATATAAATAATAAATTCACCAAACGTGCGTACGTACGTCTTACCATCTACACGTTGTGGTGTAGTTTTTTATTCAAACACATAATTATATATATGGGTATAATAATGAGTATAAATGATGTAAATAATAGATATAACATGTTATTGATTTTGTATGTATGATATACCATCCAATTACATATGATTTCACCATCAATATAGTGATATTTTCCCGCGTGCGTACGTATGGATTACCATCTCCACGAACGCGATGAGATTCATCTCACCATCATAATAATTCAAGAATAATTTACATTTTATGATTTAAAATAATGTTTATGAACATAATATCCTTATATATATGAATCAAATACATCATATCCATAACAAACATGGCATAAGTAACCAATAATATAAAGGAAAACGAGTCATTTAACACCCAAAACAATGATACTACTAAAATATTAATAACAAAGAAATATTAGAAGATCATATATGATATCATATTTATGTATATAGTTCTTGTATAATTTAATAAAAATGTTTTAACTATTATACAGGAGGTTAAAATAACATTGACTATGGAAATGTACAAGGTAAGTGTTAATTTCACAATCTCTTTATTAACTGAGGTTGTTTTTACGTAAGTATCTACTGTGACCTCTTTATCATCCACATCTATATTTTCATGAAAATGTATTTCAAAACATTTTTACTATTTACTAAACTATGGGTTAAAGTCATTTATACCCTTATTTGACCTTATATGTTTTTAATGGAATCTTTCCGTCATTTTCCAAACAAGGTCCTTTATGACCTTTTCAAAAAAAATTAAGGTATGAATATTTTTTTAACTTATATAGCGAGTGCAACTATTTTCCACTATTATAACATCATTAAAGATTCTATTAAAATATTATAAGAAAATTTTCAAAATAAATGTTTTATTTTATAATTATGTGACTCTTAAATTATTTCCAAATAGAAAGAGATATTTCTCTAAAATAGTTTTGATTTCATCTATGTCAAAATCCTTTGATAAATTTTACACTTGTTTGAAGTTGATTTGTTATATTCCAGGTTGTATTTAAGGTTTTGTGATATGTTTGACTATGGATGAGTTATTTTTATACCATTCTTGGTTTGGGGTTAAAGTATTGACATTTCGTATGCTATTTTTAATACCAATGTTTATGTTATGTTTCAACCTTTTCATATGAGGAATGTATTGGACTTAGAATGTGACGGGTGGAGACTGTTATAGATCCTCAATGAATCAGTAGGTATCCTGAGAGAATTAGATGGAGAATTGGATGAGTCTTTTCCCAATTTGATATATGGTTTTGGATGAGTCCTAAATCATTTTTAGACATCCTGGCTGAGGCCTTGACAAGATGTTTCAAAATGTTCGGCATTATACATTCCCTCATTTGAAAAAAAAACAATGATGGTTCATGTGGTTATTATACTAGTAGAATACCCATGACTATGTTTTATTATGTCATTATTTACTCAGCTCATATTCCTGCTAAAAAGTTTTCATGTTTATTATTTGTAAAGGATTATGTTCTTAATTACTCATCATGCCTAATGTTAATGTTTTCTTCCATTTTATTTTTTACCCTTACTAAGCGTTTGTGATCACCCATTTATTATGTTTCATTTTTATTAGATATGAATAATTTATTTATGAGTGACTTGCAGGCATAATCTAATAGACTTGGATGTTTCTAATGGAACTAATTAGTGTTGTGTTTCTTTTCCAGTTGTAATGTTGAACTTATGTATGTATCTTGTTTCCAATAATACTAAACTGATTGGTCTTTCAGGACATGATTCATTGTATCAAGCCAATGTTATGTAACAAATAATCGACTCTAGGTAACTAGGGGTGGGGTATTACAATTGATCCAGCATCTCACAACAAAACCATCTTCTGTATCCAATGAAAATTGAACAGACTGATAAAACTATTCAACTAGCTTTGGGTAAATCAGCTTATCCTCATTTGTGAACCAATCCATCCATCCTTTCTCTTTTATTACTTTCAATACTAAAGACTTACTTGACAACATCCACTCGGGGCTGATTTTCTTTTCAAGTACCACTATTCTTTTCACCAGGTTCGGATTCAAAGGACATTCGAGTGATAACTTCAGTGATATTTTCATCTTCTTCTTAGATATGGACTTCTCAGGAGTTTATGAGGATGAAATTTTAATCCTGGGAATTCAATGATGGTTTTAGATATAGAGAAAGGTTGAAGGAGGGGTTATGGTTTGAGAGAAGTGATCTTGGGTGGAGAAGAGAGTGAAAATTCTTTCATTTTTATCATTTAGGAATATCAAGAATCGAAAATTCAAAAGTGAGAGAAAGTAAGAGAATAAAATAATTAATTACAAAGATATGGGTTATAATATGTAAATAAAAGATTAATTCATATTTACGGTAAGACAAGAACAGAATTTCATGGTGAGATTGAAATATGTTTTCATGGTGAGACCATAACATGTTTTCACAGTGAGATCATAATAGGTTTTCACAATGATATTTTTACTGTGTGACTTATAAATTGTGTGACTGTATTGTTTGAGATAGTAAGTTCTATAAATTAATCGAGAGATCGTAACTGTGAGACCATGAACATGGAATAATAACTTTTAAGACAGTAAAACTATAGAACTGTTAAAGTCAGACAGTAATCATAAGACAGTGACTTGTGAAACCATAAATTGTGAAATAGTAAGCTATGAAACAATACACTTACTACTTAATATTTATTATTACGAATTCATGTATGATGTATTCTATTCTTTAAAAATTTAATGGTTTGGTGAATATGTTAGTGATATGATATTCTATTCTAATGAATTACAAAGTGATATCACCTTTTTGATAATGATCTCTCAAAAAGTGATGTCTTACATCAATATGTTTTGTCCTAGAGTGTGAAAAAAGAATTTTTGAGATATTAATAGCACTTTTATTGAACAATTTATAGGTACATGCCTAAATTGGTATCTATAATCTAGTAATTTGTGTTTCACCCAAAAAATTTGTGCACAACAACGACCAGCAGCTATGTATTCAGTTTCTAAAGTAGATAATGCAATAGAGTGTTTTTTATTACTACACCATGATGATAATTACTTTACAAAAAAGTGACATGTTACTGTGGTTTTTTTATCTAACCTACAACCACCGAAGTCTGCATCAAAATAGATAACTCAGATGACTATCCTCTAGGATATAATAGTCCTCGATTGGGTGTATACTTGAGGTATTTGAAAACTATCTTAACAACATTTAAATGAGATTCCATAGGGTTTTATTAAAATCAAGCATACATACATACACTAAACATAATGTCAGACTGTATAGAAGTTAGGTAGAGTAGGCTTCCAATCATTCCTCTATAAGTGGTTTGATCAACAGATTTTCCATCTTCATAAAAATTCAACATAAAATTAGTATTCATTAGAGTGTCACTACTTTTATTTCTATCAAATTAAAAACATTTTATAAGATCTTTAGTATATTTTATTTTATTTAAAATAATTCTATCATTATTTTGAAAGATTTTAAATCCAATAAAGAATTTTAGTTCACCCATTAAACTCATTTCAAATTCGTTTTGAATCATTTTAGAAAATTCAATACATAAAATTTTTTGAAGACCTAATGATAATGTCATTTTCATAAATTTGAACTACTAAAACATCATTGGAAATTCATTTTATAAAAAGGGAAGAATAATCTATTCCTTTTGTAAAACCATTGGATATAAGAAAGGTACTTAATCTATCATTCCAAGATTTTGGAAATTGTTTTAAACCATATGAAACTTTTGATAATTTAAAAATATTATTTAAAAAATAATTATTTGTAAAACTAGGGGGATGCACAACAAATAAATCCTCATATATATACCCTTTTAGGAATATACTCTTAACATCTATTTGATATAGTTTGAAATTCAGATGTGCAGTATAAGCAAGAAGAATTCTGATGCCTTTATGTCTAGATACTGGAGCAAAGGTCTCTTCATTTTCAATTCATTCTTCTTAACTATAGCCTTGTGCAACCAATCTAGCCTTTTTTCTAACTACATTACCAGATTCATATATCTTATTTCTAAACACTCACTTAGTGCCTATTATAAATGTGTCTTTGGGTCTGTCAACAAGTTTCCAAACTTAAGTCCTATCAAACTGATTAAGTTCTTCTTATAGTGCCATCACCAAAAATTCATCATTGATAACATCATTAATGTTTTTATGTCCAAGTTTTGACAAGCAGACTTCATGTTCAACCTGATTTCTAATAGAAGCTCCAGTTTTAGTTCATTTATCTAAATCTCCTACAATAATATCTAAAGGATGGTTCTTAAGAGTTCTAATTGCTCTGAAAAAAATAAGGACTAATAATTTCAGGTTCATCAATAGGTACGTGTTTATTGTGACATGAATATAAAGAATTTCCAGAACTGGAAGTATTCACAGATTCCTTTTCAATATGTTTAAAAGATTTTGAATTAATTTCCAGATTTGATACATCATCTTCCAAGTTCTCTAGAGTGGTATTTTGCTCATGTGGATATATTTCATCAAATTTAACATGGACAGATTCTTCCACAAATTTGGTTCTTTTATTAAACACTTTTTAGGCTTTACTAGAGATTTAATATCCTTGAAATATTCCTTCATCAATTTTGGATGAAAATTTTTCAAGAATGTTTTTAGTATTAAAGATATAGACCTCGCAACCAAATACTTTATAGTTGTTCACTTTTGGTATTCTATTGTTCCAGAACTCATATGGATTTTTTTGAGAATGGGTCTAATTAGAAATCCATTAATAATATAACATGTTGTATTTATAGATTTATCCCAAAAATAAATAGTTAACTCATATTCAATAAGCATGGTTCTAGCAATTTTTTGAAAAATTATATTTCTACTTTCTACAACTCAATTATTTTGAGGTGTTCTAGGTGTAGGGAAATTATGACTATAGCGATTTTGATAACAAAAAGATTCTAACTCTTGACATTCAAATTCACATCCATGATCATTTCTTAAGGATTTAATTTTAAATACACAATGATATTCTACAGTTTTGGGATATTTGGTAAAATGAGTGCAGACTTCACTTTTCTGAGCAAAGAAGAAAGTCTAAGTAAATCTAGAAAATTCATCTACAAGCTCATAAACACAGTTCTTCCCATTTAAAAAAAAACTCTAGATTGTGCAAAAAAATACATGTGAACCATTTTGAGAGGTTGAGAAGTTGACACATCATACATTGGTTTGAAGGAAATTTTTTGTTGCTTTCCCTTTTAAAAGTATTACAAACTTTATCATTTGGAAACTCATGTTTAGGTAGGTTTTCAACTATGATTTTTTAGGTTATTTTTCTAAGAGAGTGAATATTACAATGTCCTAGTATCCTATTCCAAATCCAATACTCTTTATGAAATTCACTTAAACATGAAACATTTTGAGAATTTTAAGAATCTAAGTTAACAGAGTATACATTTTCATTTATTAAAGAAGAAAACACTAATTCATTTTTAGAATTGAAGGCATTTAAAGCATTATTTTCAAATTTAACATGAAACCCATAACCACATAGTTTTGAAATACTAAGCAGAATATATTTAAATATATCAACATAAATTACATCAGAAATTAAAATAGATTTAGAGTTACTGATTTGGCCAAGGCTAGTGATCTTTCCTTGGGAATTTTCACCATATGTGACATATCCACCATCAATTTTTATTAAATTCTTGAAGCATGAATAGTCCCTTTTTAGGTGTCTTGAACACCCACTGTCCAAGTACCATAATCTTTACAAGATTTCTTTAAGCACCTTTCATACAAAATAGTCAAATAAAAACGGATTTTGGTACCCATAATTATTTGGGTCTAGTGATATTAGTGAAATGTGGTTTAGGAACCCACATCTGCCTTAGAGGATTCCTTGAAGCACTGTATAAAGTGCTTGAAAAATAAACTCTTTTTGGTCCAGAAATGCTCAAAATAGTGGAGAGTTTATCATAGTTTGAACTAGGTGAATGTTTTACAGAACTAGGAGTAAAGCTGTATGCCCTAGTCATAGAAACAAAATTAGTTATTCCAATTTTTTTACTAGGTTGATAGCCAATAGTAGTAGTATATTTAGGAGAAATCAGTTTACCTATAATTTGTACCAAAGTATCTTTACCATTAGTAAAACTTTCAATGCCCTTTTTAATTTCTCATTGGATAACTTTAGTTCATTGTTTTCTTTATGTAATTGAACAATTTTCTCACTTTCTATAGTAATATAATATTTAACAGTTGAGGTAAGAGCATGTTGTTTCTTTAAAGACATGTATTTATCTTTTATATCATTACATGTCTCTTCAAGCATATTATAGTACTCAAAAATTTCATAATTAGACATATTTTCAGAGTCAATCTCATCTCCAGAATAATAGGAATTTAGTACATGATATTCCTGGGTTATCTCTGATGTGTTTGTAATAAAACACATATTGGATTTGTTTGTCTGTTCATCATGTGAAGATTCTGATTAACTTGAACTATCCTCAGAAACACTCCAGGTTGCTTTCATTTCCTTTTTATACTTTCTTTCATTGCCTGAATACTCATTTTTTTACTTGATCTTGGTACAGTCAGCCTTTACATGCCCATTTCTCTTATATTCATAGAATAATATCTCACCATACTTCTCTTTTCTTTTCAAATCTTAATTCCAGCTTACTTTTTGATCATATATTCCCTTGAAGTTAGGATTTCTAAAAAATTTATTCTTCTTGTAGCAACACATAAACCTTATGGATAATTGAGCCATCTCTTCATCACTATCAGGTGATGATTTTTCACTATTGGAATATTCTATAGAGACTTCCAATTTCCCTTTCTCTTTGTGTTTAGAGGTGGTGGTCTTGAATGCAAGATATTTTCTTTTTGGTTCATCCTCCTCTACCTTGTTGACTTTCAGTTCCTCTCCATGCATCCTTAGTTTCCGAGTGTGTTATTTTACAGGTAGCTTACTGATGTAAAATGACTCTCAAATAGAGACAGAGGTTCCTCTCCATCTATCAGGTAGGTATCTGAGAATCCTCACAATTTGTTCTTTGGTAGAAACTTATCTTCCAAGAGAAATCACTGTGTTAAAAATTTCGTTGAACTTGAGATACATGTTAGAAATAGGCTCATCATGTTTCATTTTAATGTTATCATATTTAATATTATAAATATTAAGTCTCATTTCTTTCACACTGATAGTTACTTCATGTGAAACTGACAATGTATCCCAAATTTCATGGTCAGTTTTACATGAAAAAATTATGAAAAATTCCTCATCTTATAAGAAAAAATATAAATCATTCATGGATTTTCAATATTTATTGTAGGTAGTCTTGGTTGGATAATCCCAAGTTATTCTATTAGTATCATGAATCTTATCCTCATCTATAATTGAAGACTAAATTTCCAAACCCATACTTTCTAAATGTATTTTCATATTAATTTTCCATTAGGAATAATTGGTTCCATTAAAGAATGGAAGTCTGCAGGTGGTAGCACCTTCCAATATATTATCCATAAGAATGAAACACATTAAATGATCTAGAAACATAGAATCAACAAAAATTTATATATTATAAAATTAGAACAAAAATCTAAGTTGAATAGGGTCAAAAACGGAGTCTTAAAACATCCTATGATACCAAATGTTGGTCGAAGTAGAGTACTCAAGAGGGGCAGTGAATTTAGTATCTAAAAAACATCTTTTTCAAAACTTTTTCGTAAAAGGTTCCCCAAAAAAAAATACATCTCAGTTAATAAATGTAACAGAGTTATGAATGTTTGAGTATTTAAAAAACTTCTCAGAAGATTAATTAATTCTCAGTAATCTTAATATCCGTTATTAATATTAATTTTGAAGCTATTATAATAAGGAAAAACAATTATAAATTAATTACAATATTAATTATCAAAGTAAATTTAGTGATTTATGAATTATACAATAAAACAAAGAAAACTAAACCAAAAAAAAATAGCGGATAAAACCAGTGATTCATTCCCAATATGATACCTAATCCACTCCACTTGGTGGTCATCTTCCACTAAGCAGTTTATATTAATAAACTTGATCCAGACACTGGATCAGGGTAAACAACAGTGAATTCGACATTCCTGGTCACATGACCTCTTCCATAGTTCTTTGTGGGTATAAACTAACTAGTCACACAATGAACTCTTCCACACATATCTGTGGGAGTAAACAAGTGTAAAAAAGATGTGAGAGGAAAGGTATCTTGTATCCTCTATTTTAATATTGGAGACAGTGTGTGCTTTTATACAGACACACACACACTAATCGAAAGCTAAAAACAATAAAAAATAGAGAAAAAGTGATAAGATAAGATTATAACTGCTCTGAGTGTTAGTCTATATAGTTCTTGTACTTCTAGGATAAAGCAGATGCAAGAATAGAGTCCAATTGCAAAAACAGAGTATCACAAGTCTAGTGCTCTAGTTTCTAGTAAGATCTGGCTCGTGCTATTCATGGATTCTGTATTGAAATGATATTCTCAACTCTAATAAATGGTATCATAACTTTTGTATTCGTGATTTGTTTGTGTGTTCATCAGATGTATCTTATTGCATGTGTCAGTTCTTTTCTTCAAGAATGATCATGCTTCTTTCACTATATCATACCCCAATGCTTCTGGGATACGAATTACTTTTTATTCAGGGGGTGCATGAGTTGTAGCTAAAATGATGCATGTATTATACACCACATACCTCGTACTATCAAGTGACATTTCTACAATGAAATATTAATTATTTTAGTGCATTTAAAAGCCTCAAATATAACCATTAGAGATTAAATTGAAAACGAAAAAACGGATTAAAGAACAGTGTCGCAGTCTATCTGGGAATGGTGTCACTTGGAAACTGGGTTGTCAAAAAAATGGTGTCTCCATCTATTCCTTTGAGAAGCGAGATAGTAATGATGGAATAATGGTATAGAGATCAAGAACTGGTAGCATCAATATGGTGTTAGGATCACGGTGTCTGGTCATGATGTCTGGGTCCTGGTGTCTGGTCACACTGTTTGGGACACGATTTCTAGTCACAGTGTCTTGGTGATGGTGTCTGGTCATGGTGTCTGGGTCACAGTGTCTGGTCATAGTGTTTGGGTCATGGTGTTTTGGTCACGGTGTCTGGGTCACAGTGTTTGGGGCCTTTTCCAGAAAACCAGAACGTGTGGAAGAATCACTATTTCTCAGACATAGCCAAATATCTATATACAAAAATAAGCAGTGAAATTCATATAATGAATTAGACATAATCATTATTCAAGGGAAAAAATTACAAAAAAAATAATATAATAAAACTTGATTTAGAAAATAAGATCTTGGATAGGTTTATGTAAATCATAAAGAAACAAACCATCTTAACACATGATTTGAGAGAGATTAAACATGATTTATAGAATATATATGATTTTCTGATAATTAAAATAACAGTAATACTTGAGTAATCCAAAAAACATTTTATGATACTAAATAATAAGTGATCACTAAACATAATTTTTTCACTTCTATGTTTTTAATTTTGAAAATAGGTCATCTACATTTGTGTTCAGTATGTTGTTTGGAGTCTGATGGAACCAACATTTTTTTGGTAAATACTAACATACCGTTATGAATAGTAATATTAATAGTAATATGAACCTAATGAAGAGTAAATTGTATTATTATTTTATTTTCTTAATACTTTAAGATAATGACATCTTGGTTAATTTTTCATTGTAATATAAAATCAGTTATAGAATTAAAATTGTTAATTTTTTAATTAAGAAAGATTTTATTTAAAATAATAATAATAATATTTACAAAATTATTTTTAGAAAATGGAGTTCTTTTTTGAATTATATTCATTGAAAATTGGGTAGGGTTATTTTTTGGTATTTTTCTGAAATTCATGATTTTTTGATGAATACGGAAATACAGTAAAATACCGTATATTGACATTATCAGTTAAATACACTAATTATGACATTATAAGTAATGAAAGACCACTTGGTTAGAACTCATAGGCCATTATTACTATTTGGGATCACATGTATACATATTATTAATAGTCTTGAGAAAAAATATTATAAAAATTATTTAAATAATGTAAAACACCTCCTCTCCTCCACTATAAATACCAACCTCATTCTCCTCTTTCTCCCACACCTCTCAAGACATGATCTTTACATAAGATATGTCCAATACACCTCCCAAGGCTCTTCCAGACGTTCTATATCTCCTATTCTCACCCAAAGTCCAAAATCAAAGGCCTTAAGGAGGATCTCATGGAGAGGAGATCAGGAGGTAAGAATCATCTTTCTTTTTCACGTGTTTTCCTTTCCTTTACTTTTCTTTTATTATAGTATCTTCCCCTACTCTTATATAAGAGGCATGAAATCTCTATAAATATTGTATATTATGTATTTTTTCATGTTCATGGAAAATTCATCATTATTATTCTTATCCTCTCCCACATATTCAAGGAATAAAAACATTGTCTGTGATGTGTCGAATTACTGACATCGTGGACGATGTGATTTCAATTTGCTTTAATTACTTAAGATCTATTCATTAACCCATTTTTACAGTTTAACCAGATTATGTTATATGTATTATATCCTATTTAATGTTCTTTAACTAACTTATGTACATATTACTAAATGATTAAACAAAACTAGTTCGTTGTGGTTGAAAAATCACCCGAATTAACCCAAACAATCATCATTAAATTTTATATAATAATTAATCCACATGGTATATAACATAATTCAATATAAGATAATTTAAACTCATATAATATCATTAATAACATGTAATATCATATCTATATGTTTATCCATGTACTACACAAACTTCCATTTGTGAATACAAGTGAACCATTCGAGAAAACCATAAAAACAAAAATTCCAAAACAATGGATTTGAACCCTATAACTCATAAAAAGTCCCATAAAATAACGTAATGAAACCATAAAGAACCATTTATGTGTAAAAAAGTTTTGGGACTTTTTAATTAATTAATATAATGTTGTTATACAGGAATTTAATGTGAATAAAGCATTCATATACAAGGTAAGGGGAAATTCTCAAACCCAACATTCATTCATTGGGTTCTCCCTCTTTCACTCTATTTATAGTATGGTAAATCATTAAAAATTAATTGTTCTTCAATATATTACCTTTTATGGAATATAAATGTTTTCCCCTAGAGTTTATTTCTAACAAATGTCTTCCAAAATAACTCTTCCTTCAAAAATAGACCTTTTACTTCTCACTAAAGGTTGAAGGTTCTTGTAGCAAGTATGTTATTCCCACTTTCTTTTGGGAACACAATGTTTTTTAATGTGTTATTATGAGATAAATCCCATTCCATTACATTGGTTATTTATGTTCATTTTTATATATTTTCTTTCTGGTATGCATGATAATAATGTTAGGATGTGACGGGTGTGCCTGTAATTATATTGCGTCAATTGAATGTTATTGGTGTGACGGGTGCACCCAGAATTATACAGCGCTCCAATGCATCGGGTAAAGTGATGAATATCACGATTTAAAGTGAAATTATGTGTGAAAATTATGATATATTTTCTAATAAGTATGTGTTGTATTTAACCACTAAGAGAAGATGTTTTATTTTTTATGCATTATAGAATTTCATGTCTTTTATTAATGCTTCCTCATATGTTAATGATCATATTCCTATGTTATGATTATTCTCACCCCATGTTATATTTTTTGTATCTATCATCTTATTGGGATTTTATCTCACCCCTTTTTGATTTATATTTTCAAGTGACTACTTTTACTAAGGTGCGGTCAAGTTCCAATAAGAAGCTAAAGAAGAAGTAATTAAATAAATGTTTATGTATGATGTTGTAAATGTTATGTTTGGTCCAAGTTTTCCCAAGACAGTAAACCATTGAATCCTATATGTGTAATAATATTATGTTTTTTATCTTTATAATGATGTAATAGTAATATAAGAAATTTTTGGGTCGCTATAAGGTGGGGACACATGCATAATGCAAGAAACATTTCTTTTATCCTTCGGGCTATGTAATCACACTCAATCTAACAAGATTGAATGTGGCCTTTACATTCACAATAAAAATTGGCTTTAGTTAAAAAATATTTTTTATAAAAAATGGTTATAAATTTTCATGTTAATTTATTTTTATAATATATACAATACTTTAAAAAAATTGAGAAAGAACATTTCATTTTAATATTAAATAATATTTATCAATTATCCTCTAAATGGAGATAACTTGTTTAGTTATTAGTGGTTTTAATATTATTATATTATTAACAATATTCAAATATTTCATGGTTCAATTTAGTTGGGAGTTTCTTGTAAAATAAGATATCGATCGAAGTATTAATTTAGAGAAAAATATATTCCAAAATCATAGGGTGTTAAATTCTACCCCACATGAATAAATTACATACTCAATAGTTTGATTATGACCCACTATTGAATATTGGTGAGGGTATTCTTAATTTACTCACCATTCTAGGTATAAATTCTAATATTACTTCTATCTTACACTATTAGAATATACCAAGTTACTTGTTTATCCTCACGCAACATTAATCATTCAAGCAATCATATACCCAAGTATATATATACTTTATATTCTCTTGAAAACACCTATATTAATACCATTTGAATATAAAGTATATTTAACAATAGATAAATCCTACATTTTTCAAATAATTAACATAATTTTTAACCTCAAATGGTATTATTGTTGTATCATAAGGCCATACACTAGTTAATATATATGATAATACCAAAAAAATGAAGAAAACATCACCAAAATTATCATGGATATTTTTTTATTAAATCAATAATCAATTCAATGTTATCAATAAAATCTAACATACTTTTATCAAAATTAACATCATTTTTTACCTAAAGTTTATTCATACCTCAATTATTTGTTCTTAACTTATTATCATTGAAAATGTATAATTGTAATAAAATCACTTTTCAAGGTTATTAAAACTATTTAATAAATATTTTTAAACTGTTAATAAAAAACAACTTAAGAATAAAACTTTTATATGTCCCATATCCTCAAAAATTTTGAATATAAAATAATATCATCCATAAATATCACCCAATAATAAAAATTCCTAAGAAAATAATGATTAATTTTTGAAGATATCAACCTCGGTACCTTTAGTATGACAATAAAACAAACCTTTTCAGTAATACAATTCATATACTAAGATTCTATACAAATTTAGTGTACACCCTTATTTCATTATAATAAATAATGGTTTCTATATACATACATTTATCATCTTTATTTTTATCCTATTTTAACAAAATACTAAATGTAAAATTGTTATGGTAACATAAAAAATATAAATATTACAAAATAATTTTGCATATGTATTCCACTATTCCATGTTCTTTTTTAAAATATGATGCTTTAAGATCAATCTAGGACTCTATTTATTCAATACTTTTTTATTCATGGTCATTTCCTATTAGTTTCTATAAACTAATTAGTTTTCATGATACTAAAATACTTCATAATAGTTCATTATAGGGAACGTGGCCCTAAAATATCCCCAAGAGTGTCATATGGGGATTAATATTACTCATATTTTTCTTTCATTAAGTGATGATCGAGTTAATAACTAATATTCCCCATTCAATGATATTTCCCTTAGGAACATCTATTCCAGATCCTATATCCAATTTTAGTATCTATATAGAGATGTAATATTTAGGATAACCACACAATCACTACTTTAGATAAACATTGGGATACTATCATATTCTTAGACTTAACCCTTTTTCTTATCCTATTATTTTCACTAATGTTCTATTATTATAATCCATAAAATATACATTATTAACTCAAACCCATGATTTCTTATCCATTCCATTGAAATTGTGATCAATATTATCTTATTATCCATTGATGATGTTTCAATCTCTTAAATAATCATAAACTAATAATAATATAATATCCACTATTTCTTTAACCCTTCTATAATACCAACTATGATGTCCCACATACAAGACAATTTCATAATTGAATTACTTAAAGATTATATTTCTACACAATTTATTCTCAATATATTTTACTTATAGAGTTTTTGATAATTATGATAAAACATCACCTAAAAAAGATCAAGTATTTTTAAACTACTAAATAATTTATCTACTAACCTATAAAATGTCTTCAAAATCTCCCATATATTCTCAAAAATTATAATATGCTGGAAACATCATATTTATTAATTTTATTAGTAACCCGAGGAAATGGAAACATAAGAAAAGGGTGGTCTTAGATGCTCAATATGGGTAAACATAAGCGATAACAATAAATGATAATATGTTAGGATAATATGATCATATTGGTATAATTAAGATATATAAAAAACTTTTTCCAAGTAAATCATATAAGAAATATCCTCACATAAGGAATTGAATAATATAAAATTATGGAATATATTACAAAAGAGGCATAAACATGGAATGTAATACGACCTATAAATAAAAATAATTATATAATTATGGAATAAAAAACCACATGGAAATATAGAAAAACCAAAAATATATGGAACCCATGCGAGAAAACATATTATTCCCATGTCTATGAAAACAAACTTCTTAAGTACACACCCAAAAATACGTGAAAAGTCATAATTCTCATGCTTCTGTGAATTGAATTATTATTTCCATGACTAACTATCTCAATATATATCAACATAAAAAAATAAATTGGAGGTAAATATATAACCCCACCATTCACCATCCCTTCATGTGTGTTCTATAAGAAATCAATCAACCATTATAAAGAACCAATGAAAATATTACGGTTTTTATAAAATTTCAAATGGAATAACATAAAAAAATTCAATATTTACATCTTTTTATATGAAAATTTTCAAAAATAATCATTGAATGATAAACCCATTGAAAATAAATCTTTATCAAATTAATTTTTTTTTTCAATACGCTCAAAATAATATGAAAAATGGTATTTACAACACATAGATAAATTTTATATGGTTTAGTCAAAAATTCCCTAAAAAATCGATGAATGATTAAACATTTTAACACCCTTCAATCAATGATGTGATAAATAGAGTATTCACATAGGAAAGGTAGTGGAAGAAAAATTATTTTTTCACCAAAGATTAATATTAAATAAATAATCAATGATTGGTTATTTCTGTTATAGATATTTAGAATTTCTCATTTATGGAGACATAGTCAATGAATTAAAGGGTATATGGAGAATTAATTTACAATAATAGAATAATTTTTATTTGAAAAGAATGAAAAAATGATCTTTTTCTGTGGTATTCTTGTCAAATAAAACTCATATATTATTAGAAAAATAATTTACTTTTTTAAACACTAAAACATGGGAAATATGTTTTAAAATTATGATAAATAAATTCTTTTAAAAACCATTTACAAATAAAATAATTTTAAAATTTTTATAAAGAAATTCCATGCAATAATATCTTGAGTTTCTTTAAAAAATACATTCCAAAATTTTTGGTTAAATATTTTGATATATATTAAAAAAATACTATTTATGAAATCTCTAATAATGGAATCATGAAAAATAAGTAATTTATTTGTAGATAAAATCATGGAGTGGAAGCTAATAAATATATACATGATACATACAACCTTTTATTATTCTGAAATACCACTATTGAAATACCACATCAAAAATATGGAAAAAATTTATTTGAAAAATTATGATGGGAAGTAAGAGGATCACATGAGTTAACCAAAATATGATTTCCAAAATATATAAATAAACATTTTTGGGAAGTAAAATATTAACATGAAGGATAAGGATTCTTCTAAAAGGATGGTAGTTATTCTTACCAACAACCAATTTTTATTTGAGAAAGTATCACATAAAATAATTTGGTATTAATCATATGAAGAAATTTACCAAGATAAAAAATTTAAATTTCCATTGAAAAAAGGAAATTAAAGGATAAAAGTGGTTTAAAAGATAATAATCAACTAAATAATTTATTACTTAATGTGAAAGAATTTGAGTCAGGGAATATTTTACAGATCAAGTATCATCTAAATCAAAACCAATTAAATAGGAATCTTATTGAAAATGAACTCAAAATATCATGATCTAATGATATTTCATTGAATAATAAACCAAAAACGTTTTATATACACTATAAATTAAATGAGGTGCATACTAAAAATACATATCAATGAAAAGATTTTGAGATGAATTCCCCCTTACTACTTTATTAATTCTTGAGAAAAATGAATTTTTGAGAGAACAAAAATAGAATAGAACATTAAATATCATCAAATATGACATAATAATTATATATAATGGTATTTGGGTAGTAATTTCATTATAAAAATAATTAAATTATTTATAACACAAATATGTCTCATGGAAATAAAAGTGTTCATAAAAAATCCAACAATGATGGAATTTTTTTTATCAAAACCCCTTGAAGCATATGATTTAGAATAAAAAATTAAATTCAACAAAAAATGAGTGGATTAGGATAAAAATAATTAAAAGTTATTAGGCACACAGTTCTAAATAAAACATGGTTTAAAATAAGAAATGTGTCCCAAAAATTAAATTTGAGAAAGGAAACCCCTACCTAGTGCACCTGCTAAGTCAAATGCACTCTTTGATTCTATATACCAAACCTAAATATCCTAATATTATTTTTAATAACCTTATTCATATATATTAATTTTTATATACTTTATTTATGATCATATATTATTGATATATTAGTTTTTTTTAGCATATTTTTACCATCGAGTGTCAAAAAATTAATTGTCTCACTTATGGTTTGTAATATCATTTTAAATACAACTTAACTGATAAAAATTAAATAATTAATAAATAATTTAATTTAATAATATAGATAATTGTATTTATTTATAAATCACTTATGTATCTTCATTATTTTTTTAGTTATTTTTCTTGAAAATAGATTCATTTCAAACTTATTTCCGTTATTTTAGCAACCAAATATGATATTTTAATCATAATTAGGTTAATTTATGGTATTTATAAAATAAAAAAACAATAATTATTTTATTATTAACATATAATTATTTTATTATTTATGTTAAAATATTTATCCGTGGTTTATTTTTATATCATCGTTTTGGTAGACGGTTGAACCAACCAAAACATGAACACACTATAATTTGATGGGTCAGTATGGTTAAGAAATGATTTTATTTTATATAATATAATCATAAAAAAATTATGAAATTATTTATATGGTTTTAGTTTAGATAATAATATTTTAATAATATTTTATAAATGACATAAATTAGGATGAAAATTGAAAAACACTTCCCCATGTAGATGGTAGTTTTCACAATACACAATCAACGTTTTCATTTCCCAAATAATTATTATCAATAATGGTGGATTATAATATTTTTCTTTATAATCATAATTATATTATTCAATTCACATTTATTCATCAATTCCAACCTTATAAATATTTAATTGAGGTAGTGTTGAAAACAATAAGTTGTTTTTCGTGGAGGTGGTAGTCCTCAAAAATGACCGATCATTGTTCTTTTGTTTTTGTAAGTGGTTTAAAAGATATAAAATATGATTATAAAATCATGTTAAAAACATTTTAGCATTGTAATAACATTGTACTAATTATTTTGAATGGATTTTTTATTGTTAAAATGGTAAAATATTAAATATAACTATGTATAAGTGATGTGATCCCAAACATTAAATAAAAAGATATAGAATCATAGTAAACTAGTATTCACTCTGAATCATTTAGATCCATTGAATATTTTCAAAGGTTATGGGTCTCTAGAAACATGGATTCATAAAAACTATTACAAATCTATCCAAATCATATCCCACTATGTTCTTTATAACTATCACCATTATTATACATATCAAAATTAAAAGCTTTCTTCATATCATCGGGGAAAAGAAAACAAAAAAAGTGTGATTAAATATGATTGATAAGGGTGAAAAATGGAGATATCAATGACAATTTAATAATAACATAATAATAATCATAAGATAAAATTAGATTTAAAATCTTAAAACCATACCCAACAATTAACAGATTATAATCATGAGTCATGACATAAAGCTTGGATTTTCATAAGACATTAATCACAAAGAAACCAAATAACAAGAGAAATGAGAGCATAAAATTGACATAATATCATTTCATAAAAGTGTACGATATAAACTCACATGTACCGATTTTCTATTAATGTGGTAAAATAAAAAATACCATTTCAATCATAAAAAATAATTCTTTACCCAATGCATTAGATGGTTTTAGAAGACTAAACGATCACATAATCACAATCCATTCATATGTATTCCATAAAATCTTGAAAACATTTATCATTTCATTATTTATTAACAAGTAGAAAATAAATTTTTTTTCTTTAGTAATTCATCAAAAATATTCATAAAACCTCCAAGTAAATAGTTATTGTTGTATCATAAAATCATATCCCTTGTGAAGAATAAGTAACATTAAAAAGAGTTGTTATAGGTGAAAATTTCCATTAAAAAATAACTAGACTATTTTTTAAGGAAAATTTGAAATATGTTATTTAAAATATAAAAAATTCCAAGATATTAAGGAAATCGTCATCTTTGAAAAAAATGGATGTTTTTAAAGGTATATTTAAATAAAATCGTACCCATGTTGGTAGGTAAAGTTTTTAATGTAACATAAGATAAAATAACAATTCAATTAACATATTCGTCAAAAAATCCTCATTTGGATAATTATAAGACAACTCCTTTTAGTTTTTTAATTGAAATTAATTAATTGGAAAATATTTCCTTAATAAATCATTGGATAACATTATAAAACACTCTTAAAAACATTTTAAGGAAAATATGGACATGGAAGAAAATGATTCTCGAATGAGGAGAAAAACAAGTTCATTTTTCCACAATAAAATTTGATGACTTTTTTTATACATAGGAATGGAAAATGAATGGATAAAAATAAATATATAAAAATAAATATATTATAAATAAATACATAAAAATTGGGGGAGATAGAGCATATAATTTCATCATTTTAAATTTTAGCATAAACAGACCTGGAAAATATGATATTGTAATACAAAACTGTTACATCAAGTCTATCCTACTTCATAAGCACTCCAACCTCCTAAAAAATAAATTTAAATTAATAATAATTTCCTAAAATAACCATATTAGTTATTATATTACCACATATGTTCCACTAATAAAATTTAATTGTCAAATAATTAATAATTTTTTATTAAAATTATTATTCATGGGTGTTAACTAATACATTTTTTATTGAACATTTCAATTTTGTAGTCCAGGTCCTTGTTCAATGATCACACTTCAATAATATTTATAAATTTAAAAATGAAATTAATATCTTATATATTCATTATATATATTTTTATAAAAATTCATAAATGGTAGATATAAAAAATTAATTAAACTATTCATAACGATGATAGTCCATATGCACACATGAACATTGCTTTCTTTTTATAAAAATAATAGTGAAATAAGGATAAATAATATTTTATAATTATATAAACATAATAATATCATTAATATAATTTATATTTATTAAATAAAAATATAAATCCATCAATTTTAGGTGGTTTTGGAAAATGAATCACATCTATACGTGGATGCGGTAGTCCATATGTACACGAGCAATAATCTCATTTTCTATTTGATGGAAAAGAGGTGGAAAATGGTTGTTCCATAATCATTATAAAAATTCAGTATATTTAAGACACTGAATTAAAAAATTTATAATATATAACACATATTTATAGTTAGTATTTGAAGAAAAAAATTTAAAATACTTCGTTAAAGGCTATACATATTTGTAGAGAAACATCCACTGGATTACACCATAAGCATTAAAAGGATGGTATTATGATCAAAAAAGGACCTATAGAATGTGGGGAGGGATTAGAGGAGAGTATTTTGGCATGGTATTTATGATCTAAGAGGCTATTTAACTATTAATAAGAGAGGAAATGTGGTGTCATTTTATAAGTGAGGAAGATGACACTCGTGGAATTTTTCAAAAGATTATAATATATTAACATGATACCCAAGAGAAATTAATCCAAGAGGAAAATTATTATAATTAAGGATAATATAGGTTTAACACCTTTTTATCCGAATATAATTAATCATAATTATGTTGAAATAATATAGTTATCTGTTTGTTTAACCCATAATAAAAAACTTTTCTCTTTAATCATGGGAAAAAAATTTTATTTCATTTACTCATCAGTTTGAAAAAATGGGTGTTTTCCCATTACCAAATATGGAAATTTTAATTCTAAATATCGAATCTATTTTTTCAATTTAAATTCCTCTAAGTGGCATAAATTAATTTTAAAATATGCATGAAATATTCAATAAAAAACTATTTTTATAAAAATGAAATTTTAAGAATATAAGTAAATTTAAATTCATTAATTTACTAGTAAAATCAATAAAAATTAATTATAAAATATTTTTTTGAGTAAAAAATTTATAAATTCAATTTAAATGTTTAGTTATTAATGATTAATTTAGTTTATTATGATGAGAACACATTGCATAAATAATTTTTTTTATTGAAAATAAATATTTTTAGCATTAAAATTTTTTATACTCATTACTTAATTTTAGATAAATAATGTATGTATGTTGAGATGGATTCATTTTGAGGTCATGGTGAGAGAGGTTTCTATGGACATTGATGGTTTTTCGAACATCTTCCATGGACATCCTTAATCCATGAAGGTTTGAGTCGCACAGATGTGCATTGATTCATACCGCCACCCCTATTCCTATTTCTCTAGTATGCGAGGCATAAAAGGTTTAAAGAATCAAATGATCCAGTATCCAATTCAGGGGGGATAATATGGTAGTGGCTTCGGCATTAGACTAATTGACGTCTTCTACTCTGACTGAATTTCTTTGTCTTAAGAAATTATATATGCATACTACTCTTCCATGGAGGTTAGATTCTCAAATTTGTGTGTTGCTTAATGTTTCCTCCCCTATTTAATTTTCTCTATTATACGAGGAGTCATATATTAAAGTATTTGGTTGATCTAGAATCTGATGAAAGGGGAATGTTCTGATTGCAGTTAGATCGGTTCATCCAGATCTATTGATGTATTCTACTCAAGTGGCTGTCTTGATCTATGGAACTTTGATTCACATAGATTTTATATGGTTCAACATGTTCCTTTTGTGTTAGTTGATTTTTTTCACAAGTATGGGGGTACTGGTGTGCCCTCTGCTAGTGTTTTTTGGCCTGCGAAAAGCCTTCCGCAATAGTCTGTGATGTGCAGGGTCATTCCCTTGTCTTCAAGGTATCTATTTATTGGTACATTTGTAGGCGAGGTAATATGGTTCATCTAATGGAGGATCTAATTTTGATCTCTGATCAGATAAAAGTTATTGAGTTCTCTATCATTGGTCAATTGATCTTTCCACAGGGCTCAAATCTATGGAAAATTATAGATCTCTAAAAATGCCTCTTGGACTTATGAGGTTTCTCTTATTAGAAGTGTGTTTCATTGGGTCCTAGGTTTTATCACATATTTTTCTCTTTAGAATATAGGAATAACATGGAATGTGGTTTTGGTTTTGTCTCCCTCAAACCCAACATGATTCACATACATGAATGGGATATATATTTCAATCCATTAGAGGGAGATAATACTTCATTACATCTTTGGATCATAGATTCTAGTTTAAATTTTCTACTATTGAATCTAAAAATTCTTCATGAGATTTCTTTGTCAATTGGGATTCCTTCCAAAATGGGATATGAGATCGAATTGAAAAGATTTAGACACTTCGTATGAATTTTGGTTGAATTTTATCTTCTTTCATTATTAGTGGATACAGTTGTTCTTTCAGAAGATGATGAGTATTTGAATCTTATAATTGAGTATGAAAATATTCTCTCTTTTTGTTTGATTTTTAAAACCATTAGTCATGATGTTTCAAGTTGTAAAAGATTTAACATATGTGCGGATATTCATAATTATGGACATAAGGAAAACAAATGTTTCAAAAAGTTTATGCAATGAAATCCCACTACTCAAGATGTGGATATTTCTCTAGGATCGATTAATGAGATTGGGTTGGGAGGTGACAATCCAATTATTTCTGGTAAACAGATTCTGAATGGTGGTGAGAAGTAAATGGGGTGTACAGATGGAAATGGTGGTGTGGGGGTTGCTGCTAACTCCGAATAAACATGGATTGATACTCTTGATTTTATAGGGCATGATAATGTTCCTCCTAGCTCTACTATCTTGAATACAGCTAAAGAAAGTTCTAAGAAGTTGGAAAGTATTACTATTATAAGGAATGATCCCCACTCTACCATCTTTTATTTGTAGTATGTAAAGTATAAGGTACCATTGATTTATCCACTAGGAGAGTGGAGGAAGGGGTTACAAACCATTTACAATGCACTAATAAGAAGACACTATGGTCATATATTGTTACTGGGAATGAGCAAGAGGTATGAGAGGGTAGTCTGGTAGCTAAATAGGTTTCTCAAAAATCCACTAGTCCTTCTCCTATCATGAAGAGGATGGATTTTATTGGGCATGATATTAGAGTGCAATCTATGGCGAATTCTACAAGAGTCATTAATGATTTGGTGGAGGAGGCTCTCATTCTTTCTGATCAACCGAAAGGGGATTGGAGGAACACTAAAAATTGGAAATGTGGTCAGCATCAAAACAGTCATGGATGAGGATATGGAAGAGATAATTGGGTCCATTGGAATGGAAGAACTTCTGGGTCTTCATCCAATCAGATCACTCTAGAGTAGGTTAAACATAATTAAAAGTACCCAGTTTTTTTAAATTAGAAACATTCATAGTCAAAATTAGAATCTGCTGATTATTTCTCTGGTCATGATTATGAGGACGGTCCTGGTTCCACCCATTTTTAATTATTTTATGGATGAGGAATTTTAGTCTCTTTCTATCCTCTCTTTTCTATGTTCTATCTATTATTTTTTTATAAATTTGGTAGGTGTAGGTTCACCTGAATCCTGAACCCTTTTGATAATAATATATTGATATTGATTAATATATTACTAATTTATTTCATTAAAATTACTCTTTATTAGTGATTGATATAATTTTTTTTTAAAATAATGCATAACATTTAAAAAAATACCCTTATTTGGAAAATAGTTCTTTTAATCATTAAATAATTTTACTAAAAATTATAAGATTATTTATTGAGAATAAATAAATTCATTTGAATTTACAAAAGCATTTATTTATAAATTTTGCAACGTGTTTAATCATATTCATACATTATAATCCACCAACAAGGAAATAATTTAATATTATATCACATATTAATTTAGACTCAGGTGTGTGTGTAATAAATGTCATCTAATACTTCATGTTTATTTCAAAACAAATACATATAAAATATTAGTGAGTTATAATAATCCAGACACCTTGGAACAACAAATTAATCTTCTATTAGAAACCTCCTTGATCAAGAAGATATTTAGGAAATTTTAAGGACCTAATGTCTCCAGAATGTGGGTGAGGGATCTATGGGAATTAAAATGAAGCTATTTTAACAACAAATTTTAAGGAATAAGGGTTTAATGATAGGTTTGAAGTGTTCCCATTTTATATGTGAATATAAGGTTAATTTTGGGAGGACCCATCACCTTTCAATAATAAAATACAAATTTTCAAGTGTAAAGGATTCCAAAACTATGAAACAATGGATTGGAATTGGACTCTCAGTCAATAATCCTCTCCACCATTCAATTATAGATTATATTGAGAGATTTAAGGGTTTTTTTTACTTTTTAACTTTTACCCTAATATACCTTTACCTTGGTAATTAATTTTAAATAATTTAAAATAATTTTAATGACCTAAATTGAAATAAATATAATCTAATAATTTTAATATTCTAATTACAAATATGAAAATAATTTTATCAAATAAAATTTATGAGGGTAATAATGAATAATTTCAATATGAGGGAATATTTTAATAGCCCTAACACCAGTAATCCGGAGCTGGTGTCTACTTTATTAAATTTTCATAGATACTATTGGAAATCCAGAAAATAATATCATTTTTTTATTTTTTTATTACTAGATACATATATGATTACAATTTTACATTGGGAATGTAAAAAAAGATGTAGTAATGGAAAAATTTTGGTCTCCTTGAACTGATTCCAAGAATTCTTCTACATATCATGCGTAAGGGAAACAAAATAAGGTTAATAAGAATACCCAGTAATCGTTACATATAGTGAAATTTATCATGAAATAATAATGAATAATAAATATATTATGGTAACCAATAATTCATGCAATTTAATCAATAACTTGACTATTATATTTAGATAGGTCATAACCAATTGGCAAGTTAAATAATTGAAATCACTTTCCATTAAATCAATATCTTAAGAAAAAATTATTTCCATGGATAATATAATCAAACATATAACAATAAATAAATTCACAAATATTGAATTGATTAATATTAGACATAATGATATCAAGAATCTTGATACCTCAACCATCAATACCATTCACAAGATAACTTAAAAATATAAATAAAACCCAATTTAATTTGTCCAGTTGATTTTTCTCATAACCACTAACATTTTTTGATAGGATATATAATTAATAGCCTCACCCAAAAATATATTCCAATGAGTTAACCATATATTGAACAATTAGTTTAATTCATGGATAATATTATTTATCAATATATATCAGTTTTGATTAAATAAAATGGATTTATTCATCAATATTTCCCAAATTAATCAAAAAAAATTCAAAGTAAACACCTTATCTACAAAAGGTATACTATTTAAAAAAACATTAATACCCATGATTAAAGGAATAATGATGTTTTTGATAAATTTAATTTCCATGGAAAAATTATAACAATGAATTTATTATCTTGAGAGAAAGTTAACGGTCACAAAATAAATCAAGAGACAAGAGGTGACCCTTAGTTCATCGGGAATATTGTTTTTTCATTAAAATAATTTACTTTGGATGAATAAATGTAATTGATATAAAATATTAAAATATTAATTCTTAATGTAATTTTTGTTACCAATCCATTGAAAATATTTTAAAGAATATATGTTTCATAAAAAAAATTGGTGGTAGGGAAGTCTGTTATCATAGTAAACGTTAAAAAAGAACATTATTTTAGAATTTTAGTCAGAAACTTACCATGTCAAAAATAGTTTAAATATTAAATAAAAGTTTTTAAAAATTCAATTACCACATAAAATGTATGTATTAAATAATTTGGTTAAAAAAGGACTTTTTAAAAATGATTTTAGAAAACATCGATATGGAAGGACAATATATCTTATATAAATAGAAATAATTTTTTTATAAACATTTATTTGATTCATTCAAGTATCAAATAGTGGAAAATTTTGAATAAAATAAGGAAAATATATAAATATCTAGTTTAAAAAAAATATTTTAGATTACTAACGATAAATGATAAGATTCATTCAATGAGATTAAGAGCAATCCTAAAGGAGAGTGAGATTATAAAATAGATTCTTACCCCTTTGGTAACATTGAAATTGTAACCCCTAAAAATAATATAATTGAAAGGAAACATAGACCATCATGAATAACTATATATTAATGTTAAATACATAAAATGGTATGTATATAAACCACATAAAAGAGAATAGCTTCATACTAACAAATATGTTTTAATGGAATGGAAATTGAGGAATAATCTATTACCTCACACATTACTTTATTTGAACAAACTTTAACCTATTTTATAATGGTTTTAGGTATTTAATTAATTTATAAAGGAAACAAATTAATATTTATAATAACATATACGATCCTATTATAAAATTATACCAACATGTTTTTATAATATTTCATTATTTTCAATGTTTTGGGTGTTAATTACCTTGTTTTCTCATGCACGTTTGGTCATAAAAGTTATAGTTGTTATGCATCAGATATATATAAATCATAACCATGATGATAGTAATTTTATATATTCAAAATTTACTCATTATTTATATTTTTATAACCCTTCATGAATTGTGGACATGTAAAATGAATTGTATCGCTTCATGGAGATGGTGTGTCGTACGTACACATGAGAGATGAAACCATTCCCACAATTGAAAAAAGGGTAAGGATGTTTATGGTATATTAATTTCAGAAAATTAATATCATGTATTTTTTATCCTATAAATTCATTATTTAAGTCATTATGACTATCTAAACGTGGTAGTGATCTAAAAAAATTACATTGATTCGTGTGGTGGTATTCCACCATGCACATAAGTGATAACTTTATTACCCATTTGAGAAAGAAGAATATTGATAAATATCATTACATAAACATAATTAAATCTAATTAAATGTGATATACTTTGTTAATTATATTTTAGGTGTTTTAAAATAATGTATGGTTTCAAAATAAGAAAGAAAAATATATATCTTCGTTAAGACAATTACCTTCCCTTAGAGAAACCTTATTTAGATCTCTCATTAAGGACCCTAGGCTTGGTCTTATTGTAATTTGAAAACCTCTAAAACATTTATAAGGATGTTGGTGAGTGATTTTCTCAGTGTCTTATTTAGAAAAAGGAATAAATAGGTGTGCATAAGTGAGGGGTGGGAGTGAACTTTTATAATTGTAGAGGAGAAACACTTGGAATTTTTGAAAATAATAAATCATACCCATGTTTTTCACATTCAAAAAGGCTCAAAAAAATTTCCATTCTAAAATGATATATATGATATAGTCTAAATATTTCCATAAAATCAAAATTATACACATTTTAGGACATTTTTACTCTTACTTTCTTAGTTTAACCCCTAGTAAACACGTTTTAACCATATCCACAATAATTATTTTTTACTATTTCCACCATTCATTATGGTAAAAAATAAATTTAACCTTATTGAATAATATTAATTTTAATAATTAAAAATAGAGAATCTATTATATATAACTCAATTAATATAAGTGTAAAAAATTTAATTTAATGATAAACCATTAAAACGTGCAGAAAAATGATTTTCCATGTAGTGTGTTTTCAAAGAAAAAGATGATCACATATTAACTATACATATAGTAATAATCATTAAATAGATATAAATTAATATAGTTTGATTTATTGTTTAAAAATAAAAAATAAATAATTTTTCATTAAATTTTATTTTAATTAATTTAAAAAATATACATTATTCATTGTGAAACAAAACTAGTTTTTAGAAGAAAAAAACAATTATATAAAAAATACCCCAATTCACTTAAAAATATTATTATCAATATTTATTTCAAATTAAATGTAAATATTTAAATTAAATATGTTCTATTATATTATTATAAATAAAATTAAGAAAATTTAAAAAATCCAATTTCAGTAAAACATAAAATCTAATTCCTATGGGAAAAATTCAAAAATTATTTATAGGCCTTTTTATTAAGTAATTTAAAAATATAATTTCATATTATCAAGATAGAATTATTATTTCTTGATATATCAAAATACAGATTTTATTATAGTTTTTTGAAAATATAATAGTCAATTATAAAAATTTAGGATCAGAATTTGGTGCATCACAAGCTGTCGAAGAGGATAAATTTATTAAAAAGATAATACATTACAAAGTATCGGGGTGTTAAATTATTCAATAATACAAAAATTCCATCAATGAAATTTCATAGATATTATATTCTAAAAATAAGGGTATATCTTCTTTATGGCATCCTCTAGTACCCATGTTCCGTCATTGAGTTTATAATTTATCCAATATTCCTTTACAAATCAATTCATCTAATGAATTAATAATTGCTCTCTAGAATTTGGATTCAGTATGGGTTCTTAAAAGTAAGATAGATTAGATTCCAATTTAATTTGTTTAGTGGTTATCATAAGAACTATTTTTGGAATGTGTTTCCTTAATAATGATATACGGAAAATATCATTTACAATAGTAGACCTGTTGGAAATTCTGAACAGTAATCCACCACTCTAATCCTTTCCAAAATATCAAATGGACTAACATACCTTGTTCTTCAAATTCTTTTATTTATAAACTTTATAACACCATTCCAATGGGATAATTTCATGAAAACATGATATCTCACATGATATTAAAATTCATTCCTCTTATTGTGGGAATAAATATTTTGTCCAATTTTTGTTTCTTTAATATGATCCTGAATAGTTTTTAACTTTATTATTGGCTATTTTACATGTTTTAAGTCTCAAAGTATATTTTCTCCAAATTTATTTCAACAATATTGAGTACAAAATATCATCCCATATAATACTATATATGACACTATATACAACCTTGAATAGAATCTATTGTTATAGGAAAACTCTTCCAATGGTAAGAACCAATCCCACATTCCTTGAATGTCATGTGAGCATGAGCTCAACATTGAGTCCATTTTATTAATATTCTTTTCAAATGGTCCATTAGTTTGGGGATGGTCAGTGATTCTGAAATCAAACATAGTATTAAGATATTTCTAAATACTCTTCTATAATTTCAATGTGAAATATGGATCATGATCAGTCACAATCGAAATTGGCGTGCCATTAAGTCTTACAACTTTATCAATAAAGTTCCTTATTATCATCTCAAGAGGCAATTATTCCTACTTAATGAGTAAATGTGTATATTTGTTTAGTGGATCAACAATAAACCATATTACATCATTTTTTCTAGGTAATTTTGTAGTCATGTGAAAAATTACACAGAAAATTCATCCAATTTTGACATAGGAATATAAAGAGGTTTCAAAAATCTTTTAGGATATTGTCTCTAAACATTAACTTATTAACAAACCAAACATGTAGTCACATAATAAATAATATACCACTTTGTATTATCCTATAATAAATATTCCTTCTAATTAATATAAATATATGTTCTACTAGGGTGTATAGAAAAATTTTATATTGTCTCATAATCAAAAAAATAAATTTTTTTCTCTGTATTAGATAGAAATCCTGACCACATTAATAATTTTAAAACATAATATTCACCAAATAAGTATACCGTCTCCTAATCATTAAAATCTCTAAATTTTTTCTATAAATTCCATTAATCATATTGAATTTTTTTATCTCATATAATGAAGCTGTTTTTGCAATAATTTGAAAATGGAGTGATTTAAACCCTTCCTTAATAATACAAATATCCATCTGTATAAGATCGATGAAAATAGGATCCTTCTCAATCCTCATTTGTGTTATACTTTCCCAATCCATCCTTCTCAAAGAATCTAGTAACTTATTTTCATTCCCCAAGTGGTAGTGTATTAGGAAAAAACAATCCTTGAGTAACTCAAGAAATTCCATTTTGTCACCACCCGTCCCACAGGGCCCATGCCATGACTACCCCAAGCCCGCCTCCCGAAGACCAGGGGCTGGAGACTAGCACTGAAGGCATCAAACTGCAAGTGGGAGGTGTTAGCCTGGATACCTTTATGCACACTCCCACCGGACCAAGTCCCAACTCACAAAAATGGAAACAATGTACCACTGGATAAACTGAGTGCATGTACAACTGAATGAAAGTGAGCTAGAATACAAACCCAAGAATAAGTATTGAAAACTATAAAGTATGAAAAGAGATCGGATGGAGATCTATAGTAAACCCCACCTGATCATAATATTCGTGAATCTATATGAAGCCAAAGTTGTATGTCCTACCCGCCTTGTCCTACTGGGCCCCGCCTTGTCCTAGGCCACCGAGTCCACCGTTGTAACATCTGTCTATCTCGTCTCCCTGAGAACCCCTGTCAAAACGTTAGTCATATTCACCAGACACAAAACGTGCTGGAAAATCCCATGAAAGGGTGAGTAACACATTCCTTAGTAGGAACTCTAAAAAAAAAGAACTAACACACAAACATTTCTCAAAGTAAAGAACGAAACATAAGACAACTCACACGAGTTAAATTCTTGGGTAGTAATAGTAGCATCGTCAGCCACAAACATCAAACTCCTCTACCACTGGAGAAATCCTCCTCTATCGGGTATAGTGGACCTACCATTTCACACAGAGACGATTCACACTAACCTTGAACTGATGTGGTACTCATCCCTGATGTGTACTGTGTATATGTTGGGTCACTCCGAGCTGCTCCCCACCGTGGGTCAGCCAGGTCACACAGAGTCGTATCCCACCTTGGATGAACTGAGGTACTCCTCCTATTGAGTACCATGGGTCTTCTAGGTCACACAATGTTGCTCCCCACCATGGGCTTACTTGGTCACATAGATCCACTTTCCACTGGGCCATCGTCGAGCAGTATTCAAGTCTCAGCCAACTGTAGGGTTCTGTACATAGCGTGCTTCAGAGAACCACTTCTCAAGCCATTTGTCTCTTCTTGGTGTCCATGAAATTCACTACAATGCATATCTAAATATCAGCCTCCGAGAGAGTGTCCCAATTCCAAAAAAGACTTGTCAATTGGATGCATGGTTTTTATGATACATGTGTTTTAGTAGCCTAGGGACTGGTTGCGATGTGGCCCGATCCGACCCGGTCAGACCGACTTAACCTATTCGGCACGGGTTTTCCACATACCCCGATTCATTATAACTAACCTGACCTTACATGGAATGTGTCGGGGTTAGTTTGATATGGTTTAGTCAATCGGCCAGGCCCAATAGGCCTCACTGGACCTGGCCCGGTTGGCAGAGGGTCTAGCCCATTGGGTCACCCGTCGAACCTGTCTTGTCTGGCCCGACCCGAAGGGGCTTGGGTTTAGCCTGATTGCGCAGGTCCAACCCACTAGCATGGGGTCTGGCCTGCCAACGCAGGTCCGACCCACTGGCTTGGGTCCAGCCCACTGGACAACGGGACCGGCCTAGCCTGATGGGTGTGCAGCAAACATGGGGGTGCGACCTACTAGTCTGAAGACCGACCACATTAGCGGCCGATGGGGTGCACCTAAGACACTACAAAATGCCACATCCCTCCTAATCTGAGAACGGACCGCATGGAGTGGCCCGCACTATCATGTGACTGTGGCTGGTGACGACTATTTTCCCTCCACATCACTAGTGGACTAAATCTATGGGTTGACACCGATCAAAGAGGCTCTATGCTGGTGTCGCGGCCCGATCGGTCGCGGCTTCAACCGTACCGGTATGCCACTCCACATGGCTGCTGGCACGACTGACGACCTACCCCTACCGTCCAACAGGCGGATGCCGCCTTCCACCTCTACCACCAAGTGCTGCCAATGCTGGCACCAGTGCACATGTATATCCTTTGGCGGACCACAGGATGCACTACAATGGTATGTTCTTCACGCCACTTGTGCCTATGGCCTCTGGCGAGCATTCTCTTCACCGCGAAGACCTCAAAGCCACCTTGTCATTGCTTCATACAAATCATTCCCCAAGAGCACAGAAACAGAGGGGTCTGGGACTTTGTTCATGTTTTCCCGCACCCTTCGAGTTTGAACATTTAAAGATTGGGGAGGTTTTGGGAGACTTTGTTCAATCGTCACATGGCACGATTTGAACCCTGAATATAAGCCCTGAGAATGAAACACCCTCCAGTATAAACACATGAATCACAGGTTAAACTGTTCATGGGTTGACTGGTGTTCGTCATTTCTAGAAATGGAAGGAGAAGAACAAAAAATCAAAAACCCCTACCTATTCGAATTTCATTTCTATTTCTTTTTTCTCTAGGAGTTATGTGGTTGGCGTCACTTCTCAGCTCTGATCATCAAAAGTTGTGACAAAATAGATGATGTTCCACCAACGTTCTACCTTCTTCGATGGGGTGGAAGTCCATCAGAAATTTTCTAGAGAATCCTTTAATTTTTTAGCCCATATTTCCCCAGAAACTTGAACTATAAATAGGATCATGTCGTAGTGTTCCCATTTTGACACGACGTTGCGTGGTTACACTGTTTTATTTAATAAAAAAATCGTCGTTAAATCTCATTAAAGAGTTATTACATTGTGAGTTTATAGATCCATTAATAAGCCTCATTGATGCGCATCGTCGCCACCTCACATCATCATCATCCACCACTAAAAAATTGAGAGAGAAAATAAAATAATTCGTTTAAATTCTTTTATTATTTTTCCTAAAAAAGTTTGATAAATAAATTTTCCACTTGACCCTTGACAAACAAAGTTAAGTCATTTCTAGGTGAATCCTGGTGTTTTGAATTCAATAGTTCCCCTGGATTTTGGATCCGATCGATGATTCAAGAGATAAAAAATCTCGCTCACATGTAAACTGAATATACCTTAGAAAGTTCAAAATTATGTTTCGTGCTCTCAGGACCTCAGAATCACATTCCGTCAAATTTAACAGTCTATAAATAATTCCATATAAATAAAAAAACTTTACATGAAAATTTTGATAGGTTACACCTTTGTCTCATGTTGTTCTATTTTTGTGAAAATGTGTATTTGAGGATCTTATGGCCTCTCTATATCTTACATATTTTACCATAGAGACAATATCTCCATGTGTTCCAAGAAAAAATTACATATTATAAATCAAGATCATGGGTTGGATAATTCTATTAAAGAGATTTAGACTTTCTTGATGCATATCCAATAATAATATCTTTATTCATAAGGACACAACCTATTATTTTCTTTGATGCATCACTATATATCACAAATTCATCCTTTCCTACTGGTGGATTTAAAATCATGTAATTTAACATTATCCTATTAAATTCAAAAAAATCTTTACATTGCTTTTTATAAGAAAAATTAAATCACATATGTGTAATATTGTTTAACATGTTATCTAAACAGGAGAAATTTTGAACAAATCACTGATTGTAACCTTTTGAACCAATGAAACTGTGTACCTTTTTTATATTAATTATAAGGCCCCAGCCTTAAACCTTACTTAATATTGAGTTATTACAAGATTACACATTGAGGATCTTTTTGGGTTTAGAGTTTTAGAGAATTAGATCATAAAACATGCATTACATTCCACATATAAACAAAGTGGTTACATAAAGATAGTATTCATTTTTCCCATCAACGGAAACATATTTAAAATAAAACATGGATTCATTCTTGACACTTCCTGAACACTATCATCATATCATGTACCTTTCCCTTGACTAGTGAAAAACATTTAAAAAAAACTTGGGATGAGAATAAAAAGCTCAGTATGGGTTATAAAAATATAGAAAGGAAACATAAGTTCATATATAAATAAGAATGAAATCATAATTTACCCATAAAACATAGGCACTTTAACATACCACATAAAATCATGAATAAATTATATAAATCATAAGACATAAAGGTAACTTGAGGCATTCATAACATTATTACATAGGGAGTAACCCTCTTGGTTACGTTTGGAATACCCATCACAGTATATTCCCTAAATCTCTTCGGAGAAACCTTAACATTTCACTCCTTCGTGTTACCCAATGCATTAGAGAGCTATATCGGGCTCACCCACCCTTGGTTTATCACGGAACCACCCGTCTTCATAATAATGCCCAAGAACCTCAACATAATCGTATCACATAAAACATGCATATAGGAAACATAACATTTCAACCTTTCAATCACAAGATATCAATACAAAACATTGATATAAAAACATTATGAAAACCATTTTCAATACCAAAACAAAAGAAAAGTAAAACATGGTATTTATTTTTCTTTTAAAAAAAAGGTATGGATGGTAGAGGAAGCCGAAACTCAAATAATGGTCATGACGGTGGAGAAGTCGTTGTCGCCGCATACGTATGACAAAAACATTCCTTTTTTTCGTTTAGTAAAAGCTTCGTATAAAAAAGATTCCTTTTGAATAAATGTAAAAGTCAAAGGGGTTTATACACCATATAAAAGAAGGTTGTGTATAAAACAAAATATGCCTCAATGAAAGGAGATTGAGACGAAGTCCCATACCTCGGGTCCGACTTGACTAGATCGTTCTTTAATGTTTTGAATAATAAACTTGAGTTAATTTCTACTTGCTTAAGAACCTTTTTCAATTTCCTTATTCCTTTTATATCACTTATTACCATGTCATGAACACTATGTAATTATTTAAGTTAATAACGGTCGTTTTAACGATCATTGGTACTTGAGTCAAAAATAAACCCTTTATAATTGCAATTTGTTCATGTATACATTATATCCAGAATGATATTCATGATTTAGATATCATATATATCATATATATCCAGTACATGCATGCATTTATAATATTATATAACATTTAGAGGTAAGAAATGAAATGCACCGTTCATGGAGACGGTAAGCCGTACGTATGCATGAACGCTACTTTCATTTCTATTTAGTATTTTATAGAATGGAATCGTAATGATATAAAGTTATATTATAATTACAGTATAATATCATATATAATATCATAACTCCATCCTTTATACGTCCCACATATGGTATTTAACGAATCAAATCACTTTGAGGGGGTGGTAGTCCGCACTTCCTTAAATGAAGATATCACGTTTACCCATAATGGAAACCATAAAGGTATGCCCAAAATAAAAAATACAGAAGCTTAAGGAAAACATAAACATATTATATATCATATATAAATATAGTGACATCTTAATGGCCACCTTTGAAGGTGTTAAAAGAATGTTGAACAATCATTGTTTTGGGAGGCATAAATTCGCCATCCACGGAAACCGTATGTTCTTTAACCATTAGATGTAGGTGTGTGTAGGTGTAGATATAATCCTTCTTATAACAACATCCTAGTATATTGAAGATACTTGAGTTGTTACAAAAGAAATAAATAAAAATATTTTAGGGGGTTGGAGAAGCAAAATAAAACAAATGGACTCAAGTGAAGACATTACCTTAAAATCGGGTAAATCACTTTGGTTTGAGCTCAAAGGCTTCCTTGGGAAGACTTCTGCCCAAAGTGAGGCTTCAAGGAGTAAGAGAGGGAAGTTTAGAGACAAAATGGTCAGGGGTTGTCCGAGCCAATGACTTTGGAAGTGTGGGTAAGGAGGTAGATGTGGGGGCCTTTTATAAGAGGAGAGGAGGGGCACTCTTGGAAAGTAAAGAAATGTTACTTTATTTGAAAATGATTTTCGAATTAAAAAGGTCCCACATTGATATAATTCAAGGGTAAGGTGATAAGGGTTCGAAATCCACCCATCCAATAGGTTTTGGACATGTGTAGGTCATATATTTTACATTATCTTTTCATTTTATTTAAATCTTTTATTAATGAGGTAATCGCTGCATCATCATGATGTCATAAATAATTTAATTTATTTAATATCTAAAAATTATGAAAAAAATACTATGATGTAGGAAATATTTTTAGCTTTCCAATTAATATTTATAGTCTAAAATATCATCTATCTAGACAAAAGTAAAAATGTTTTAATCAGGTGATACATTCTTGTAATATTTACTTTCTTTTAAAACAAATAAAAAGATAACAAGTCACTTTCCACAAAAGTGATTCCATGGGGTCCCCAAGTTTGGCACAAGGCATCCCATGGTCGGCCATGAGACAAACAGTAGAATTAGGACACATGTTGGTGTCATTGTTTATTATTATGATATTATTTTATTATCCTTAACTACCCGATTACTCATTAATCAAGATAATAAAGATAATTACCGTCATTACTATTCATAATGTCCAAAAACAAAAGAGTCTTGATTACATAATTTGGACCTTCTGATTCCAAATATTTAATCCATTTTACCAAATTCCAAACACAGAAATTGCAATAATTGGTTTAAAAATAATTCCCGTTGTCAAAACAAATAGCGGGTTGTTTTGAAACAATATCTATGAAAAGTTTGTCATTAGTTTATGCCCAATTCCAAAGTGAAATTAATACTAATGACCACAATTGGATTAAATGGTAAAAAAATATTCTAATTTCACTTTAAAACCAATTCAAAAGATAATCTAATCATATAAATAAATTAGATTGAAAAGCAGTTTTGATGTAAAATGCAGTATTTTTCACTATTCATTAAAAAATGAACATTGTCAGAAAAATACAAAAAATTCACACAAAGTAAATTTTGATGTCCCAATAATAAAGAATAAGTTTATTTTGACAAACATAGCTTATAAAATTGTCAAAATATATATTTATAAATGGTTTGCCATCAAAAGGCAGTAAAACAATCTTTTAAAAATATTAGTGTATTTCATGCTTAAGATTGGATTTATTTTCATTTTAAGCCTCTAAAGCACTATCTAATTCATTAATAGACATAGATAAAAAATATCTATTATTCATTACTTACTTGGGATGTTACATCCTTCCCCCTTTAGAAAATTGCATCCCCGCAATTTATTTACTTATCAAATAAATGGGGGGTACTTATCCCTCATTGCATTTTCAGATTCCCATGTTGCCTCTTCCATCATGTGGTTTTTCCACAAAACCTTTACCTGATTAATCACCTTATTCCGTAACACTTGCTCCCTGTGGTCAAGAATCTGGACCAGTTGTTCCTCATAAGATAGGTTCTCTTCCATCTGAACTACCTCTGGACTCAAAACATGAGATGGATCTGGCATATACTTTCTCAACATAGAAACGTGAAAAACATTGTGTACCTAAGATAAACTCGGAGGTAAAGCCACGCGGTATGCAACTGATCCAGCTCTCTCTAGAATTTCATATGGTCCAATAAACCTTGGACTCAGCTTTCCTTTCTTACCAAATCGCATCACATGTTTCCATGGTGAGACTTTGAGAAAAACATGATCACCTACCTCAAAAGTTAGATCCTTCCTCCTGTTGTCTGCATAACTCTTCTGCCTACTCTGAGCTGTTATCATGTGTTTCTGAATGATCTGAACTTTTTCTGCCATCTCTTCTACCAATTCTGGTCCCATCAACTTCCTTTCACCCACTTCATCCCAAAAAGATGGAGTTCGACACCGCTTCCCATATAACGCCTCAAATGGTGCCATCTGTATACTGGAATGAAAACTGTTATTATATGAAAATTCAACCAAAGAAAGATGTTGGTCCCAAATTCACTGATAATCCATAGAACAAGCTCGTAGCATATCCTCCAAGGTCTGAATTGTTCGTTCTGAATGCCCATCTGATTGAGGATGAAATGCTGTACTAAAATTTAATTCAGTACCCAACGACTTCTGAAGGCCTTTCCAAAAGTTATAAGTGAACCTGGGATCACGATCAGATACATTGGAGAGGGGAAATCCATGTAACCTGACTATCTATTTAAGATACAAATGGGAATGTTGATCTAGGGAAAAAGTATCTCGTATAGCAAGGAAATGAGAAAATTTAGTCAAGTGATCAACAATAACCCAGATTGCATTATTACCTAGAGATGTTTTCGGTAATCCCGCAACAAATTCCATGGATATATTCTCCCATTTCCACTCTGGCACTGGTAGAGGCTGAAGCATCCCTTTCGGTAACTGCCACTCTGCTTTAACCTGCTGACAAGTCAAACACTTCACAGTAAAATCAGCAATATCTCTTTTCATTCCATCCCACCAGTAATACTCTCACAGATCTCTGTACATCTTAGTACTGCCAGGATGAACTGAAAACAGAGAACTATGAGCTTCACATAACAACTCTCTCTTCAACTGTGAATCACAAGGCACACACAATCTCTTCCCAAATCTCAAAACGCAATCATTATCAATGTTGAATTCCGGCAACTTACCTTTCTGAACCAGCTCTACCTTTTTCTGCAACTCACTGTCTTGCTTCTGTGCTTGCTTGATTCTATCTGATAGAGATGATCTCACTGATACTTGAAACAAAACAGAAGAACTTCCTGCACCAACAACTTCTATTCCAAATTTCATCAAATCCTTAACCAAAGGATAACGTTCCAAACACAACATTGCTAATGAAGCATTACTTTTTCGACTCAAAGCATCAACCACTTTATTTGCTTTTCCCGGATGGTAATGAATTGTACAATCATAATCCTTGATTAATTCTAGCCATATCCTCTGTCTCATTTTTAACTCTTTCTGAGTGAATATATACTTTAAACTTTTTTGATCAGTATATATTTCACACTTTACTCCATACAAATGATGCCTCCAAATTTTTAAAGAGAAAACAACAGCAGGTAATTCCAAATCATGTGTAGGGTAATTTACCTCATGAGTTTTCAACTGTCGTGAAGCATAAGAAATTACCCGATCATTCTGTATTAGGATGCAACCAAGTCCTTTCAATGAAGCATCACTATAGATAACAAACTCACCATTCCTGGAAGGTAGTGCCAAAACTGGAGCATTCACCAATCTTCTTTTCAACTCCTGAAAACAATCATCACATTCTTTTGTCCAGATAAACTTAACACCCTTCCGAGTTAGCTTAGTCATTGGACTAGATAACCGTGAAAAATTTCTAACAAACCTTCGGTAATAGCATGCCAAACCAATGAAGCTAAAAATCTCAGTTACATTTTTGGGTCTTGGCCAATCTTTCACAACTTTTGTTTTTGCAGGATCAACAGTTATCCCATCTTTAGAAACAATGTGACCAAGGAAAGAAATTTGTTTCAACCAAAACTCACACTTTCTGAATTTTCCATATAGTTTCTTTTCTTTTAAGGTTTGAAAGATAACCCTTAAATGTATTTCATGCTCCTATTTACTTTTAGAAAAAACCAAAATATCATCAATGAAAACCACCACAAACTTATCCAAGAACTCATGGAAAATTCTATTCATTAAGTCCATGAATACAACAGGTGCATTGGTTATCCCAAAAGGCATTACTAAAAATTCATAATGGCCATATCTTGTATGAAACACAATCTTTAGAACGTCTGCTTCCTTTACCTTCAGCTGATGGTATCCCGATCTCAAGTCAATCTTTTAAAAATACTGAGCTCCCTGGATCTGATCAAACAAATCATCGATATGAGGCAAATGATATTTGTTCTTAACAGTGATGTTATTCAAGGCTCTATAATCAATTCAAAGTCTCATTGAACCATATTTCTTTTTAAAAAATAAAACAGGACCACCCCATGGTGATGTGCTAGGTCGAATGAAACATTTCTCTAATAAATCTCGCAATTGCTCCTTCAACTCTAAAAGTTCAATTTGAGCCATTCGATAAGGGGGTTTTGAAATTGTCTTAGCATCAGAACTAAGTCAACAGTAAACTCAACTTCCTGATCTGGTATTATTCTAGGCAAATCATCAGGAAAAACATCAGGATACTCATTTACCACTGGCACATCATTAATCTGAACAGTTTCTTTGTTTTCAACGATGTGTGCAAGGTAACATTCATTTCCATATTTTACAAGTTTCTTGGAATCTTGATAAGTTATCAACAGTAAGGGTTCATTCTTGTACACAAACTGAAAGTCTTTCTGAAAAGAAACTTATTTAGCTCTACAGTCAATCTTAGCATGGTAAATAGAGAGCCAATCCATACCCAGGATAATATCAAACTCTACTAGAGGTATAACAATAAGGTTTTCAAGTAGGTTCTTTCCACAGATAAGGATAGGAAGGTTCTTATAAATTATTTTTGCCTCAAAATTTCCCCCAGGTGTTTTTACCACAAGTTCAGGAGTCATTTCTTGAGATGGTATTCCCATTTTACTAGAAAAGGTTTCAGAGATGAAAGAATGTGTAGACCCCGAATCAAACAACACACTGGCATAATCTGAAAAAACAAACAAGGTACCTGATACAACTTCATTTGACGGCCCGACATCCGCTGAAGTAGTTGCAAAGGATTTCACCACCCCTTTCTTCTTATAGTATAACTACTTCCCATCACTCAAGATCTTTGTCGGACACTCGTTTGTATGGTGACCCATCTCATTGCACTTAAAACATTTCACTAACTGTAAATCAAATTTGGTCTTACCTTCACCTTGATCTTTTTCAGTGCAATCACGAGCCTTATGTCCCATCTTACCACATCAGTAGCACTTTCTAGAATTCATAAGACATTCCCCAGCATGCCTTTTACCACATTTATCACAAACTGGAAACTTAGATATATTACCATCAGACTTTTTTGAAGAATTCTTCCCTTTCTCCTGTCACCTCGGTCTCTTCTTCTATTGGTTGTTATAGAACACTTGATCATCGGAAAAATCCATTTCCACCTTCTCAGTACATCGAAAAAGCTTTTCATAACTTTTAAACTCACGAGAAGCTAATTCCCTTTGATATTTTAGCTTTAATCCTGAGTAAAAACGATTGATTTTACTATCAAGGTCTCGGATAAAATTTGGAGAATACCTTGCCAATCGAGTGAACCTTTCTTCATAGGTAGCCACTGAGTCTTCCTCTTGCCTCAATTCTAAGAATTGATTTTCCATCCTAAGTCGAACAACCTTAGGAAAATACTTCTCAAGAAACATACCTTTGAATTCATCCCAGTCAAGAGCATCAATCTCATTGGCGTCCCTGATATTTTTAACCATCGACCACCACTGATCGGCTTCACCCTCCAAATGGTAAATAGCAAGACTAACCTTTTGATTGTCTGAACACCCCATGACATCGAAAATTTTCTCCAGTGCTTTAATCCACCCTTCTGCTAACACAGGGTCAGATGATCCTCTGAATGATGGGGGATGTTGCCTCATGAAATGTTCCACCACTGACATGTTCCTCTGCGGTTGATCTGGCTGATCTCGTGCATGGATACCACCACCATTTATCGCTTGAGTCAACTTCTCCATTACTGCAACAAACTGTTCAGTTCCAATTCTGACCATCTCAGGATGCTGATTCGGAAGGTTATTTCCTTCTGTATGCCTTCCTAGCACTGCTTCCCTGTTTCCTCTACAAAAAACCCTTCGGAACAAACATGTCTTAGATGAAGCAACATGGTAATCTTCAAATCCTATATCACTTCAATTTGACCATAAAAAAATATTTTTGGATAATAATTTAATAGAATTATAAATCCTAAAGTTATCTAAACTGACCTCTGATACCAACTATAATTTCCCAGCCTTAAAACTTACTTAATCTTGAGTTATTACAAGATTACACATTGAGGATCTTTTCGGGTTTAGAGTTTTATAGAATTAGATCATAAAACATGAATTACATTACACATATAAACAAAGTGGTTACATAAAGATAGTATTCATTTTTTCCATCAATGGAAACATATTTAAAATAAAACATGGATTCATTCTTGACACTTCCTGAACACTATCATCATATCATATACCTTTCCCTTGACCTGTGAAAAACATTTCAAAAAAAAAACTTGGGATGAGCATAAAAAGCTCAGTATGGGTTATAAAAATATGGAAAGGAAACATAAGTTCATATATACATAAGAATGAAATCATACTTTACCCATAAAACATAGGCACTTTAATATACCACATCAAATCATGAATAAATCATATAAATCATAAGGCATAAAGGTAACTTGAGGCATTCATAACATTCTTACGTAGGGAGTAACCCTCTTGGTTACATTTGGAATACCCATCACAGTATATTCCCTAAATCTCTTCGGAGAAACCTTAACGTTTCACTCCTTCGCGTTACCCAATGCATTGGAGAGCTATATCTGGCTCACCCGCCCTTAGTTTATCACGGAACCACCCGTCTTCATAATAATTCCCAAGAACCTCAACATAATCGTATCACATAAAACATGCATATAGGAAACATAACATTTCCACCTTTCAATCACAAGATATCAATAAAAAACATTGATATAAAAACATTATGAAAACCATTTTCAATACCAAAACAAAAGAAAAGTAAAACATGGTATTTATTTTTCTTTTTAAAAAAAGGTATGGCTTGTAGAGGAAGCCAAAACTCAAATAATGGTCACGGCGGTGGAGAAGTCGTTGTCGCCGCATACGTACGACAAAAACATTCCTTTTTGTCATTTAGTAAACGCTTCGTATAAAAATATTCCTTTTGAATAAACGTAAAAGTCAAAGGGGTTTATACACCATATAAAAGAAGGTTGTGTATAAAACAAAATATGCCTCAATGAAAGGAGATTGAGATGAAGTCCCATACCTCGGGTCCGACTTGACTCGATCGTTCTTTAATGTCCTGAATAATAAACTTGAGTTAATTTATAATTGCTTAATAACCTTTTTCAAGTTCATTATTCCTTTTATATCACTTATTACCATGTCATGAACACTATGTAATTATTTATTTTAATAACGGTCGTTTTAACGATCATTAGTACTTGAGTCAAAAATAAACCCTTTATAATTACAAGTTGTTCATGCATCCATTATATCCAGAATGGTATTCATGATGTAGATATCATAGATATCATATATATCCAGTAAATGCATGCATTTATAATATTATATAACATTTATAGGTAAGAAATGAAATGCACCGTTCATGGAGACGACAAGTCGTACGTACGCATGAACGCTACTTTCATTTCTATTTCGTATTTTATAGAATGGAATCGTAATGATATAAAGGTATATTATAATTCCAGTATAATATCATATATAATATCATAACTCCATCCTTTATACGTCCCATATATGGTATTTAACGAATCAAATCACTTTGAGGGGGTGGTAGTCCGCACTTCCTTAAATGAAGATATCACTTTTACCCATAATGGAAACCATAAAGGTATGCCCAAAATGAAAAATACAGAAGATTAAGGAAAACATAAACATATTATATATTATATATAAATATAGTTACATCTTAATGGCCACCTTTTAAGGTGTTAAAATAATGTTTAACAATCATCGTTTCGGGAGGCATAAATTCGCCATCCACGGAAACCGTATGTTCTTTAACCATTAGATGTAGGTGTGTGTAGGTGTATCTCTAATACTTCTTATAAAAACATCATAGTATATTGAAGATACTGGAGTTGTTACAAAAGAAATGAATAAAAATAGTTTAGGGGGTTGGAGAAGCAAAATAAAACAAACGGACTCAAGTGAAGACATTACCTTAAAATCGGGTAACTCCCTTTGGTTTGAGCTCAAAGGTTTACTTGGGAAGACTTCTGCCCAAAGTGAGGATTCAAGGAGTAATAGAGGGAAGTTGAGAGACAAAATGATCAGGGTTTGTCCGAGCCAAAGGCTTTGGAAGTGTGGGTAAGGAGGTAGAGGTGGGGGACTTTTATAAGAGGAGAGGAGGGGCACTCTTGGAAAGTAAAGAAATGTTACTTTATTTGAAAATGATTTTCGGATTCAAAAGGTCCCACATTGATATAATTTTAGGGTAAGGTGATAAGGGTTCTAAATCCACCCATCCAATAGGTTTTGGACATGTTTAGGTCATATATTTTACATTATCGTTTCATTTTATTTAAATCTTTTATTAATGAGGTAATCGCTGCATCATCATGATGTCATAAATAATTTAATTTATTTAATGTCTAAAAATTATGAAAAAAATACTATTATGTAGGAAATATTTTTATCTTTACAATTAATATTTATAGTCCAAAATATCATCTATGTATACAAAATAAAAAATGTTTTAATCAGGTGATACATTCTTGTTATATTTACTTTCTTTTAAAACAAATAAAAAGATAACAAGTCACTTTTCACAAAAGTGATTCCATGGGGTCCCCAAGTTTGGAACAAGGAATCCCATGGTCAGCCATGAGACAACCAGTAGAATTAGGACACATGTTGGTGTCATTTTTTATTATTATGATATTATTTTATTATCCTTAACTACCCGATTACTCATTAATCAAGATAATTAAAGATAATTACCGTCATTACTATTCATAATGTCCAAAAACAAAAGAGTCTTGATTAAATAATTTGAACCTTCTGATTCCAATTATGGAATACATTTTACCAAATTCCAAACACAGAAATTGCAATAATTGGTTTAAAAATAATTCCCGTTGTCAAAACAAATAGCGGGTTTTTTTGAAACAATATCTATGAAAAGTTTGGCATTAGTTTATGCCCAATTCCAAAGTGAAATTAATCCTAATGAACACCATTGGATTAAATGGTAAAAATATATTCTAATTTAACTTTAAAACTAATTCAAAAGATAATCTAATCATATAAATAAATTAGATTAAAAAGCAGTTTTGATGTAAAATGCAGTATTTTTCACTATTCATTAAAAAATGAACATTGTCAGAAAAATACCAAAAATTCACACAAAGTAAATTTTGATGTCCCAATCATAAAGAATAAGTTTATTTTGACAAACATAACTTATAAAATTTTCAAAAGATAGATTTATAAATGGGTTGCCATCAAAAGGCAGTAAAACAATCTTTTAAAAATATTAGTGTATTCCATGCTTAAGATTGGATTTATTTTCATTTTAAGCCTCTAAAACACTATCTAATTCATTAATAGACATAGATAAAAAATATCTATTATTCATTAATTACTTGGGATGTTACATTAATTTGTATAGGTCTCTATCTAACTTTATTTATCTCTGTGTAATAAACTAAGATTCCATCTATAGAGATAATATTTCCATGAAAATAAAGTTCTTGATTCCCTAAACCACACTTAAAAATATTTCCCTTATAACTCTTTTCTTCTAAGAGAGTCATGAATTATATGTAAGTGTTTCTCATGGTCCTCATAGATTTTAGAATACTCCTAGAAATCATTAATTAATACAAAATTACAATAAGATATTACATGAATAATTTGTTCGTTACATATATAAAAATAGAGGGTTCATTGGTCTCTCCAAAGGGAATTACTATAAACTCATTTTTTTACCTCATTCTAAATGTTTTCTTCATAATGTATTACTTATTTAATCACAATTATTGATACCCAAATTGAATATTAATATTTGAATAATTTTGAGTTCCATGAATTTTATCAAATATATTAACAATATAAGTTGGCGGTTAATTGAAACTTATTTCAGTAGCATTAATTTTTGTTACAATCAGTGGACAACCTCATGTATTCATATTATTTCTTAACAAAGAAAAAAGGGATTCTCATGGTGAAAAACTAAGGGAAATAAATACCATATCACTCATGTCCTTTAGTTTTTTCTTCAACATGCCTAATTCCACAGTGTAATTTCTATTGGGATTCATTAATATTGGAATTATATGAGTGACTAAATCAATGGAAAATATTGCCATACTCTCTATTGTGTGTCCATGAAATTCCTCAATAAATATATCACTGTTTTCTAGTACAATAGGTACATCCTTAATTGTAAGATTAATCTATCTATACATAGATTTAGTTACTTGTATTCTCTAAGAATATTATTCAAAATAGATATTAGAGTAAGATTGATACATGAATCAGATGATGATGTTTCGTCTACAAAGATAAGGGATTATATATCTTCATCATGAACAGTAATTTACTTCTACTTGTAATAATGTTTTGAAAAATATTTTATAAGTAATTCCATACCATGGATTATATTAACTTAAATAATTTGAATGATAATAAAGTATGTATATAGGGAATGTTTATGTTTCACAATGGGGTCTTTATAACACATAGTTATTTTAGTGATACTTCCATTAAGAGTTTTTACTGAAAAATCCCCTCATAACATTCAATGGAATTATCAAATTTTCTTAGAAAAAATGGAAGATACAATAAATTGAAATTATCTAGAATCAAATAATGCATTGGATAAATTTTAGGCTAGGATTATTCTACCATCAACAATATAATTGGGCTCTTCATGTTCTGTTGTAGTGATCACATAATATTGGCTTTCTCCATATGGCCTATTATGTGTTATGTTCTCTTGACTCTTGGGGAATAGGTGATAATAATGAAACATTACATTACACCTAACACATTATAAATTTTTTATTTATTTCATCCCATCTGATTTATAATCTCAATGACCCTTATCGCTACACTTATAAAAAACTAATAATTCCTTCAAGAATTTACTTGGATATTTCTTTCCAAAAAATTCACATGATAGAAATTTATCCACATTCTTCTTATTCATTAAATCATTAACATTTCCTTGGTGTTTAAATGAACTATTCTTATCTATATTTCCCCTGAATATATAGGATCTAGATAATTCATTTTATATTTTTATGTCCCATTATTCTATTTCATCATATGATGAAAAAAAAATACCACTTACCTTCAAAGACATAGATTAATACCTTCAAACAATGCTCAATAATGAATTTTTTATTACATATATACTATATATAAAACCTATATAGACCTGTAAAGGTATCCTCATACTACATAATTGTTTATTCTTCATTTTTCTTTAAGCCAAGGAACATTTTCTTTAATTCATTTCATTTACAAAGAGGTAAATATTTTTCAAATAATGTTTCTTTAATATATTTATATTCTATGTGTAATATTTACTCTTCCCCTATAGTATTCTATATTAATGAAAACCATTGATCAACATTTACTTTTATTAAAAACACTAAATGTGTAACCTTTTCCTTTTCTTCTCATCCCAATTCCATAAATATCTTCTCAAGGGTCTTAATCCATTTTCAGATACCATTATATTTTTATCCCCACTAAATGATTGTGTATTTTATAGCATTAGTTGATCTAAAATAGCATAATCATACTATGAGACAATAAGTTTATCAATTTAATAAATATTTTCTTTCATAACATGATTATGCTTCCCGAATATAACCTTGATTTATTCTGTTCCAATTTCAGCTATATTAGATTTCTCATCTGGGAAATCTCTAAATTGGAAAAAATTATTTATACCATTCTCCCTCCCTAGTTCTATTTCTAAAAAATGTAATATAGTAGATTAGTATATAAAATGTTGATTTTTTAATAAAAATTCATAATTCAAAATATCGTGTATCACTTAACATAAATTGAAAATTTATGCATTGTTAATATCAGAATAATAAAATTTGTTTCTATGAGGATACCTTTATTTTAAAATCATTCATAATGGTTTATGAATAAAATGTTAATTTTACTATGCACACCCCTAAAAAGTTTTAAACATTGTGTGCATTAAGGGAACACTGATCCTAAACTAGAAATATGGAATGTATCTTCTTGACCAAATCTTTTTGGGGATATTACCTTGGGATGAATCTATAACAAATCCACATCTAATTGTAATTTATAAAAATGGTAGGAAAAAGAAAAATAATACCATCCTTGAAAAAAAATTAATATGTTCTTCTATATTTCACCTCAATGTCTACTATAGGGTTTTTTTTCATAATCTATTTTTTTCTTAATCGAGTTCTCATGGTTTCTACTAAAATTTATCTAATACAATTGTTACAACCATGACCCTAGTAACTTAGAGTTAATGTATACTGTATTAAGTCAACATAGAAACAATAAGACAATCCAAAAAGACAAATCAGTACAGTAATCTTAGATAAACAGATATATACATGAAAAACATTATACATTGGAATAGAATATAAAATAATGTAATGGAAATCATTCAGCATCCTTGAACTAATTCAATGAGTCGTTGTTTTTATCATGTAGAATAAAAAAAATTAAGGGTTATCTCAAATACATAGTAAGGGTTACTTGTAGTGGAATAAATAATAACTCAATAAGAAATAGTAAATATGAAAAGATAAATAATAGAATATAAATTCCATTTAATCAATTTCCTGACTATCATAATTTTTTAAGGTATAATTAATATGGTAAGGTAACTTACTAAAAACAGATCACATTTAACCAATATCTTGAGTAAAAAATTGAATCCATTAATAATATAATTACAAGGATAATAATAAATATATTATAAATGATGTAAATTATAAATATTACATATTAAGATCTTAATAATAATCATATATATACTATCAATAATTTTCATAAAATAGTTTAAATGTATGGGTAAAAACCCATTTAATTTGGACAACTGATTTTTCTTATTAGACCTACCGATGCATCAAGGTGCCTTATAATTTTTGGCTTCATCTATCACATAATGTCCAAAGAATTACTCATATATCAAATAATGAATTTAATGTATCAATAATATGTATTAATCTCAAATAATGATATTGATTAAAGAATACCGATTTATTAATAGTTACATAGTAAAAAAATGTCCTTCAAAGTAAACACCATATATAAAAATGGTATATGGTTTAAGTAATAATCATATCCATGATACAAAAAATATGGATATTTATGGGAAATGTAACACCCCGACCCTAGATTCCCAGAGTCGGTGCATTATTACATAATATTGACATGATCACAAAGGATCAAATCTCGAAAGACCGATTGGTTTAGTATTCTTGGAAACACTAGATATATTCATAAGTCTTACATTACATCATAAGGTAAAAAAACAACAACAACATCTTGACTTCATATCCCTTCATATTATCCCTGCAGGTCATTCATAAATTACTTCTTCATAATCCTGGGAAAAAGAAAACATTGAAAGGGGTGGGCTCAGATGCTCAGTAAGGATAACATTATAGCAGAAGCTTTCATAGATAAGCATAAACACTTAAGGCAGTTTATAACTAAAACGAAAGCCTTTTAAACTTGAACTTCATCATAAAATGGTAAAGATAAAATAAAATAATGCCATTTACTTACTCAAATGGATATTCTACTAGTCGAATGATCACATGAAATATCAATAACCACTTTCATAATGATGGAATGCATAATGCCAGACTATCATAACCACATAGCCAAGGCCTCGTGCCAAGACTACAAAGAAGATTGTGCCAAGGCCTTGTGCCAAGACACTAGTTTTTCTAATGAGACCTACCGATGCATCAAGGAGCTATAGCGGGCTCCACCCGTCACTTATTAAGTCCAATTCATTCCTCATATGAATAGGTTTAAACATAACATAAACATTAGTATTAAAACTAGCATACAAAATGTCAATACTTTAACCACAAACCATGAATGGTATAAAAATAGCACATCCACAGTCAAACATAACTCATTCGATACAATATGGAAGATTGTATTGTATCACATTAACCTCAATCAAGAATAATGAAGGATTTTGACATAGATGAAAATAATCTTCAAAACTATTTGAGAGAAATATCCCCATTTTTCTTGAAATCATTTAAAAGTCACACTATTTGTCAAGAATCCATTTAAAAATAGATTTTTGAATCAAAGTGTCCCATACCACTTTGAAACTTCTTAAAAGGAGTATTAATTTTAAAACTTTAATGTCCATATAAATAAATCCTTAAAACCATTTTTTTAAACATGGACATTAATGAGCAAGATTTAGAAGAATAAGTATTTAAAACATTTAGAAATGGTATTTTAGTTAGAGTTTCTAACCAAAAGAGAGATACTTGAATACAAATAATTGAGGTAATCAAAACATTGTAATATCATGAGAATAAATGGATTCATGATATACTATGTCAAAGTACATTATATACACCACATAAAAGCGATTTGGTGTATATCAATAAAGAAGTCTCAATGGAATGTAAATTGAGATGAAATCTCTCATAAAGGCCCTACCCATAGGATAAGGATAAATCAACGACATAGTTATGTGTGACAAATATAAATACACTAAATATGATTGGATATTCAGTGTAAAACAATCAAAGGAAATTTACACATAATCTTGTAAAAACAACACCAATGAATTGGATGTTTAACTCAATAAATGGAGAATGAGTTAAAATTACTCTTATCAAATTCATATCGATGACTTGAGAAATTATCAATGGAGTGATTCTGTGTATAAAAATTATATCCATATAAAAGGGGAGTGGAAATTATGACATAAGCAAATGAATAGAGATTCTACACATAATCTCAGAGTAAAATAATCAATGGAGTTTGCGTAAAGCCGAATAAATGGAAATTAGAATTTCAAATTCCCTTATCGATTTGGTAACTTATGAAACATGAACCCATGAAAGAAGGATAACACAATGATGATGTAAATATACATGAATTAAAGTATATTAAACAATGAATACAAACATGGGCAGCACACACACCACATGCAATAAATAAGTGGTGAATAATGGAATTCTCACGAAATTAAGAGTGAGATAAGAAACTCCTTACCACGTTAATCAACTGATTCGTATGGCCAAAAGTTAATAAACACGAAATTATTTACATAATAACATTAATATAAAGATAATAATGATAATATATATCAAATGGCAGTACACAATACACCACTTTCAATAATTTAGTGGCGAACAATGGAAATCTAACGGAATTGAAAGTGAGATAAGAAAATCCCTTACTTTGTACTTTTTCCTTGGTCGACGGTAGGTTAACCTCCTGTATAATGGTAAAATAATTGTTATTGAATTATAAAAGAATAATTTACTTTAATATGATATCATATATGATCTTTTAACATTGATTTGTTAATAATATCTTAGAATTATCGTCATTCCGGGTGTTAACGGGTTCATTTTACTTTATATTCTTTGTTATGTGAGCCATATTCGTTATTAATGGGATGTATATTATTCATATCCAGAATGATATCAAGTACTTAGATAATATTTTTAAATCATAAAATTATAATTATACTTGAATGGATATGATGGAGAATGAATCTCATCGCGTTTGTGGAGACGGTAGTCCGTACGTACGCACGAGCGACAATATCATTCTTTTGATATTAAAATAATATATAATTGGATGGTATATCGTATATACAGAATCATTATCATGTTATATTTATTATTTACATGAGTTACACATCATTATTATTCCCATCCAAATAATAATAAATTGAATAACAATTACACCACGACGTGGAGACGGTAAGCCGTACGTATGCACGTATGGTGACATGTTATTCAAAGGATGGATAGAATACTGAATATGGTTGTACCATATTTATAATAACATCACAGTATATATATGATACTGGATTTATTATTTTATAATGTTAATAACAAAGAAAGAAGAAGTGGAATAAGAAAGGAACTTGAAAAGGGGTGGTGAAAACATTACCTCTTCTTCGGGTTCTTCCTTTTGATTTGATCAAAAGGGATCCTTAGGTTGGTTTTATGATCAAACTAAAGCCTCTAGGTTGTAGTGAGGGAAGTTAAGAGATTATTTGGGCAGGGTTTAGACGAATCAAAAGGCTTTGAAGGTGTGAATAAATGAGAAGGAGGAGTGCCCTTTTATAAGAGGGGTGAGGGGAACCTTTGGAAAAGCTAGAAATATTAATTTATAATAAATTCATATTCGGTTTCTAATGGCTCCAAAGTTGATTATTCAAAGTTTAAGGTGTTTATAGGTCTAAAACCCTTCATAAAATAGAAGTTAGACAGGTTTGGGTCACTATATTAACCTTATCTTTTAGTTTTAACTCTTAGTTAATTAGTTTGACATTTACCATGTCACTTTGTATTTTTATATTATATAGTTAATAAACTTACTATATACATCCAAGATACCCCCAAGTGGTCCGTTAAAGATATACCTATCATGATATAAGTCTCTTGGCCAAATCTTAGATTTTTAGGAATTTAATACCAATTAATAATATAATATTTGTTTTAAAAACTCTTTTATGCCAATTTTGACACTATTCAATAGTTGATTTTTGTGAAACACATAACAGAATGATTACTTAGAACAAAGTTAATTAAATCAATCCTAATATGTCATAGTAACATGTAAAAATAGTGTAATTCAACAAAAGTCTCAAATTATATTTATTTGGGTATTTATAATATCAATTATTCTAATTTTTCACTATTATAGTAATTACTGCATCACCATCGTATCATAAATAAATTAACTTATTTAATGTCTAAAAATTATAAATAAAATATAATTATGTAGGAAATATTTTAATCTTTCTAATGAATATTTATAGTCTAAAATCCAACATATATAACCCTATGTAACAATTGTTTTTCTAAAAGATATATGCCTGTGTCATTTTTGTATTTATTTTTACTTAATTAAAATAGTGTCATTATCATTTAAAAGTGGATCCATGGGGTCCCAAAATTGACCCAAAGATACCCATGGTCTACCATTTATTAAGCAATAGGGTTAAGAAACGTTTTAGGGTAATTTAGTATTATTATAATATTAGTTTTTAACCCTTGTTTACCGGATTTACCATTTAACCATGGTAAATAAAATATTTACCGAAGTAATTATCCAAAATGTCTAAAAATAAAAGTTACCTATTTACATAATTTTAACATCCTGATTCCAAATATGGAATCCATTTTTCTAAATTCAAAACACAGAAGTGGTAGAAATTAATTTAAAATTAATTCCTGTTGTTAAAACAAAAAGCGTGTTTTTAAGAGATAATAACTATCAAAAGATTGGCACTTGTTTATGTCTGGTTTAAATGTGAAATTATGTTCAATGAACCAAACTGTATTACATGTTAAAAATATATTCTAAATATACTTTAAAACCACTCAAATTAATAATTTATCACTATTAATTATTTTGATTAAAAAAGTTGTTTTAAATTAAAATTTAGTAATTTTCACTATTCAGCAAAATATGAAAGTTATCCGAAAAGTACCAAAATTTCACCCTAGGCTAATTTCGATATTCCGAATCCAAAAATGAAGTCCATTTTGAGAGATAGAATTTATAAAATTTCAAAAATTAGGTATTACTATTCATAACGGCTAGTTTGATTGGTTGTGATGTGTTAAAATCTCGAACTTGCGTACAATTCACGCCATTGCATTATTCAAAGGGAAACGTACCGTGGAAGCTTGGAGTGTTACATTCTCCCATACTTCAATAAATTTCATCCTCTAAATTTTTAAAATTGTGCTTGGGAATATAATGGAAAGTCCCACATCGGAAAAAGAGTCAATAAAACTATCACTTTAAAAGAAAGAAAGAGAGGTATAAAGGTCATCCAAGATAACCCATACTCGGATTCCATGTAGAAAAACATGGATATGGATGATAAACTAAGTGTCAAGTTCTGATAGAGAGGGATAGAAATCATGATCAGGAGAAATTTAACAATAAGAAAACCACAAACTTGTGTTGGGACAAACGACCATTAGTCACCTTGTAGGAAAGTAAACAGACAACATTTTTTTTGTTTTAAGTTACATTACATAAGGACGAGGAATCCATTTATGATATTGACTAAGAACGTAAAGAGATATACATACTTTTTAAGTAGAGTTTCATTCTTTAATAAATTTCCACCACTAACTCAATTTTTTTAAACGATGAGTATTCAAGAAGACTTGGTCACACGGGAAGAGCTAGCATAAATTTCTATAGAATCACATGATCCATGCAGGATAGACTATATATTTACATTGTCTTTGAAGATTAATCAAAACCAAAATGGTTAGTGCAAGATCTAATGATCCCCCAAAAGGATATTACTTGAGATAAATATGCACTAATCTTAATTTCTAAAATTAAACCAACAATACCCCAAAGTTAAATAAATACCATTCAATAATCAATTGTCCTTAAAATCCTTCAATATAATCCAAACTAATATTGAAACCCAAAACATAGAAGAATTTGATTATGTAGTCACCCATGTTAAATTGTATCTCCAAATGACATCAAATACTCTTAAAGTCACATACTTAAAATTATTAACCTCATCACATATTCTCTGTTATAGGTTAATCATTTCCATAAATAACCCAAATCACTATAAATCCGCAATAAAAAACGTAGATAAAAATCTACCATTACTCCACAAATGAAACCCCATTGTATTCTATTTTCCTTGGGAATATAGTGTTCCCAACAAAGCGAACATCTTCCAAAATAACATTTATCACTTAATCACCAAATCATTTTCCTATAACAAGGGTATTCATTTGATAAGACATAAGAACCCAAATCAGCTTATTATTGATCAATAAATTCATTTAACTAAAAAAATAGTCATACTAACCAGGGACTTCATGTAGTCCAGTGGTAGGCGATAAATCCCAATCGCACTTTGGTTGTGGGTTCGATTCCCACAGCTTTGTCTGACACGACGGGTTGTCACACGGTCTACGTGTTGTCCTTTTTCAAAAACTATATTTTATAATATTACCAAAATGAGATAAATTCTTAAAAATAACATAATTTAACCACAAATGTTATATCATACCTTGCATTTTCATCCCAAATTATAATAACTTATAATTCTCTCAAACCCCAATGATCATATAAAACCAAATGGTTATTTATACCTATATCCACAAGAGAAGAGACAATTCTTCCGCAAATATCATTCTCACATGGCAAACTGTGGGGTTACAAATACAAGAGAAAATTATTCCAAAGTAAAACCATCAACAAGGAGCGCTAATACTTTTTAAACATTTCTCCAACCATTTATTTCCACATAGCTTCTTCTTTGACCAAGAAAATATCCTATAGAATAGGACATTCACTTGGGTAATGGATAGGTCCCCTATATTTACGGCAAATGACTGTAAATGGACTCTTGGGACCATTTTTATCTTCTTCCATAGTACTCTTCATTTTTCTTCGGCAATTATTCACTTTATGTCCTTCCTTCCCACACGTAAATCATTTTGTTGTCCCATTGAGGCACTTTCCTGGGTGTCTCTTTCCACATTTCCTGCATGATGAAAATTGAGGGTTCTTTTGTCCATGGTCTCCATTGCTGGAGCTCTTATCATTCATCACCTTTATCTTCCTTGTTGAGTCTGGGAGTTGGTTAATATATATGTTGTTGATCATATTTCTGGAAAACTGATTTGGCATAAAGAAGGTATCTTTTACACCTATCAACATTCCATTTTGTTGCTCATTTCCACCACCATTCCCACCTTGTACATCATTCTCAAAGTCACTATGACTTCCTTGGAATCCAGCCATTGACTAAAACCAGAAAGCATTGTGTGAGTAACAGTAGTCATAAAATCATTTAGAGATTAACATGTCACCATATTCTCAATTTGAAACACATTAGGATTAACCAAGGTCATTTACTCTCATCTTATATATATATTACTTATATCGGTTTGTAAAGAAAATGTAAATTATCCTAAGCATATCCCCCGGGAGTGTCGTAACCAAGAGTGCAGCAAGGCCCGTTGTCATGCACCAGTTCCCGTTCGAGCCTAGCTCAAAGCGGTGTTTTCGGGTTTTACCCCTAGGTACATCTGTGCCAGAGCCGCCTCTACCTGCTCGTATCCAGACAGGGATGTATTGCTTGGAAAACTCAAAAAATCTCTACAATACCAAAATTCTAGGAAGTTCTTCTATACTAATCCTCAAAGTTCATCTTAGGTCTACATTCTCTAATCAGAGTTTATCTAGATCTAGCTTCCAAGGTTTGTACTAAACTTCCTCTGATACCAACTGTAACTCCCCAACCCTAGATACCCAGAGTCGGTGCATTATTACATAACATTGTCATGATCACAAAGGATCAAATCTTGAAAGACCGATTGGTTTAGTAGTGTTGGAAACACTAGATATATTCATAAGTCTTACATTACATCATAAGGTAAAAAAAACTACAACAACATCTTGTCTTCATATCCCCTCATATTATCCCTGCAGGTCATTCATAAATTACTTCTTCATAATCCTGGGAAAAATAAAACATTGAAAGGGGTGAGATCAGATGCTCAGTAAGGATAACATTATAGCAGAAGCTTTCATAGATAAGCATAAACACTTAAGGCAGTTTATAACTAAAACGAAAGCCTTTTAAACTTGAACTTCAGCATAAAATGGCAAAGATAAAATAAAATAATTCCATTTACTTACTCACATGGATATTCTACTATTAGAATTATCACATGCAATATCAATGACCACTTTCATAATGATGGAATGCATAATTCCAGACTATCATAACCACATAGCCAAGGCCATGTGCCAAGACTACAAATAAGATTTTGCCAAGGCCTTGTGCCAAGACACTAGTTTGTCTCATGAGACCTACCGATGCATCGAGGAGCTATAGCGGGCTCCACCCGTCACTTATCAAGTCCAATGCATTCCTCATATGAATAGGTTTAAACATAACATAAAAATTCGTATTAAAACTAGCATACGAATTGTCAATACTTTAACCACAAACCATGAATGGTATAAAAATAGCACATCCACAGTCTAACATAACGCATTCGATACAATATGGAAGATTGTATTGTATCACATTAACCTCAATCAATAATAATGAAGGATGTTGACATAGATGAAAATAATCATCAAAACCATTTGAGAGAAATATCCCCCTTTTTCTTGAAATCATTTAAAAGTCACACTATTTGTCAAGAATCCATTTAAAAATATATTTTTGAATCAAAGTGTCCCATACCACTTTGAAACTTTTTAAAAGGAGTTTTAATTTTAAAACTTTAATGTCCATATAAATAAATCCTTAAAACCATTTTTTAAAACATGGAAATTAATGAGCAAGATTTAGAAGAATAAGTATTTAAAACATTTAAAAATGGTATTTTAGTTAGAGTTTCTAACCAAAAGAGAGACACTTGAATACAAATAATTGAGGTAATCAAAAAATTGTAATATCATGAGAATAAAGGGATTCATGATATACTATGTCAAAGTACATTATATACACCACAAAAAAGAGATTTGGTGTATATCAACAAAAAAGTCTCAATGGAATGTAAATTGAGATGAAATATCTCATAAAGGCTGTACCCTTAGGATAAGGATAAATCAACGACATAGTTATGTGTGAAAAATATAAATACACTAAATATGATTGGATATTCAGTGTAAAACAATCAAAGGACATTCACACATAATCTTGTAAAAACAACACCAATGAATTGGATGTTTAACTCAACAAATGAAGAATGATTTAAAATTACTCTTATCAAATTCATATCGATGACTTGAGAAATTATCAATGGAGTGATTATGTGTATCAAAAGTATATCCACAGAAAAGGGGAGTGGAAATTATGACATAAGAAAATGAATAGAGATTCCACACGTAATCTCAGAGTAAAATAATCAATGGAGTTTGCGTAAAGCCGAATAAATGGAAATTGGAATTTCAAATTCCCTTATCGATTTGGTAACTTATGAAACATGAACCCATGAAAGAAGTATAACACAATGATGATGTAAATATAAATGAATTAAATTATATTACACAATTAATACAAACATGGGCAGCACACACACCACATGAAATAAATAAGTGGTGAATAATGGAATTCTCACGAAATTAAGAGTGAGATAAGAAACTCCTTACCATGTTAATCAACTAAGTCGTATGGCCAAAAGTTAATTACCACAAAATGATTTAAAGAATAACATGAATATAAAGAGAATCATGATAATATATATCAAATGGCAGTACACAATACACCACTTTCAATAATTTAGTGGCGAACAATGGAAATCTAACGGAATTGAAAGTGAGATAAGAAAATCCCTTACTTTGTACTTTTTCCTTGGTCGACGGTAGGTTAAACTCCTTTATAATGGTAAAATAATTGTTATTGAATTATAAAATAACCATTTACTTTAATATGATATCATATATGATCTTTTAACATTGATTTGTTAATAATATCTTAGAATTATCATCATTTCGGGTGTTAATGGGTTCATTTTACTTTATATTCTTTGTTATGTGAGCCATATTCGTTATTAATGGGATGTATATTATTAATATCCAGAATGATATCAAGTCCTTAGATACTATTTTTAAATCATCAAATTATAATTATACTTGAGTGGATATGATAGAGAATGAATCTCATCGCGTTTGTGGAGACGGTAGTCCGTACGTACGCACGAGCGACAATATCATTCTTTTGATATTAAAATAATATATAATTGGATGGTATATCATATATACATAATCATTATCATGTTATATTTATTATTTTATTGAGTTACACATCATTATTATACCCATCCAAATAATAATAAATTGAATAACAATTACACCACGATGTGGAGACGGTAAACCGTACGTACGCACGTATGGTGACATGTTATTCAAAGGATGGATAGAATACTGAATATGGTTGTACCATATTTATAATAACATCAAAATATATATATTATACAGGATTTATTATTTTATAATGGTAATAACAAAGAAAGAAGAAGTGGAAGAAGAAAGGAACTTGAAAAGGGGTGATGAAAACATTACCTCTTCTTCAGGTTCTTCCTTTTAATTTGACCAAAAGGGATCCTTAGGTTGGCTTTCTGATCAAAATAAGGCCTCTAGGTTGTAGTGAGGGAAGTTTAGAGAGTATTTGGGAAGGGGTTGTCCGAACCAAAAGGCATTGAAGGTGTGAAGAAATGAGAAGGAGGAGTGCCCTTTTATAAGAGGGGTGAGGGGCACCTTTTAAAAAGCTAGAAATATTAATTTATAATAAATTCATATTCGGTTTCTAATGGATCCAAAGTTGATTATTCAAAGGTTAAGGTGGGGATAGGTCTAAAAACATTCATACAATAGAATTTAGACAGGTTTGGGTCACTATATTAACCTTATCTTTTAGTTTTAACTCTTAGTTAATTAGTTTGACATTTACCATGTTACTTTGTATTTTTATATTATATAGTTAATAAACTTACTATATACATCCAAGAGACCCCCAAGTAGTCCATTAATGATATACCTATCATGATATAAGTCTCTTGGCCGAACCTTATATTTTTAGGAATTTAATACCAATTAATAATATAATATTTGTTTTAAAAACTCTTTTATGCCAATTTTGACACTATTCAATAGTTGATTTTTGTGAAATAAATAACAGAATGATTACTTCGAATAAAGTTAAATAAATAAATCCTAATATGTCATAGTAACCTGGAAAATTATTTTAATTCAACAAAAGTCTCAAATTATATTTATTTGGGTATTTATAATATCAATTATTCTAATTATTCACTATTATGGTAATTACTGCATCACCATTTTTTCATAAATAAATTAACTTATTTAATGTCTAAAAATTATAAATAAAATATAATTATGTAGGAAATCTTTTTATCTTTCTGATGAATATTTATAGTATAAAATCCAACATATATAATCCTATGTAACAATTGTTTTTCTAAAAGATATATGCTTGTGTCATTTTTGTATTTATTTTAACTTAATTAAAATAAAGTGTCATTATCACTTACAAGTGGATCCATGGGATCCCAAAATCGAAACAAAGATACCCATGGTCGACCATGTATTAACCAATAGGGTTAAGACACGTTTTATGTTAATTTATTATTATTATAATATTATTTTTAACCCTTGTTTACCGGATTTACCCTTTAACCATGGTAAATAAAATATTTACCGAAGTAATTATCCAAAATGTCTAAAAATAAAAGTTACCTATTTACATAATTTGAACATCCTGATTCCAAATATGGAATCCATTTTTCTAAATTCAAAACACATAAGTGGCAGAAATTAATTTAAAATTAATTCCCGTTGTTAAAACAAAAATCGTGTTTTTAAGAGATAATAACTATCAAAAGATTGGCACTTGTTTATGTCTGGTTTAAATGTGAAATTATGTTCAATGACCCACATTGTATTACATGGTAAAACTATATTCTAAATATACTTTAAAACCACTCAAATTCATAATTTATCACTATTAATTATTTTGATTAAAAAAGTTATTTTTAATTAAAATTTAGTAATTTTCACCATTCATCAAAATATGAAAGTTATCCGAAAAGTACCAAAATTTCACCCTAGGCTAATGTCGATATTCTGAATCCAAAAATGAGGTCCATTTTGAGAGATAGAATTTATAAAATTTCAAAAAGTAGGTATTACTATTCATAACGGCTAGTTTGATTGGTTGTGATGTGTTAAAATCTCGAAGTTGCGTACAATGCACGCCATTGCATTATTCGAAGGGAAACGTACCATGGAAGTTTGGGGTGTTACAATAAATTTATTTTTTAGTGAAATATGATAACAGTAAAGTGAGTTTCTCTTGAGAAGGTTAACAATCACAAAATAAGTCAAGTGATGAGATGTGACCATTAATTCTTCGTTAATATCTGTTTTTACTAATAAAATCATGTAATTTTAAAAAATAAATATAATTTATGTGAAATAAAAAAATATAAAAAATAGTTTTATTTATAATACAATTTTTTTTAAAGAATCTATATTTTATAAAATGGTTAAAGTAGAGGGGAAGTCCACTATCACCGTATACATTAAAAAAGAAAATTACTTCTAATTATTTCCTGAAAAAAGACACCTTTTCTTAAATAGTATAAAGATTCCAGTAAAACAATTTTTAAAATTCAAGGATAACATAAAATGTACTTAATAAATTATTTTATTAAATTAAATTTGTATCATCCCGAGATTTTATGAGAAAAAATATTTTTAATTAATTTGATTACTTGTGTTGTACACTACACCAAGATTAGCTTGCACTATACGCAACATTGTATTATCTTACAGTATACGCAAACACTATTCTAGGCTTGTGTTTCATGACAGAGCAACCTTCCTCGATAGTGTGTGTAGTACGCAATACCGAGTTTCACTAAATGAGATATTATTATAATATTATTATGAACTAGCCGTTATGAATAGCAATAACCACTTTTTGAAATTTTATAAATTTTACCATTCAAAATGGACTTCATTTTTGGATTCAGAATATCAAAATTATCCTAGGGTGAATTTTTGGTATTTTTCAGAAAACATTCAATTTTTGATGAATGGTGAAAACACTAGGTTACTTTTTAAAAACCGACTTTTTATTTAAATAATAATTTATTTTATTTAAATTTATTTTAGCTAAAAATATATACATAATACTGATATAATTTCAATGTAATTCATTGGAGTCATTTTATAATAATATAGATATATAAAAAATTTATTGAACTTTTTACCGTCTTTTACCCACCTCCTAAGAGCATTCGCAATTGTACATAAAACAGTATTTTACTGCTTCTGTGAGTTGAATTTCAAAAATCCTAGAGACACAGTTAATATCAAGGAATAAAATGGGGTTTAATAAGATAAAAATATTTTTTTTGTGAATAGTAACTTTTTACTTTTATTTACCACGGTTAAAAGTAAATAGTGTAATTTAGGGTAAAAATGATATTTTTATTACCCTAACAAATTTCCTAATTCTATTAGATAAGCGTAATTTAACCAAAATAAACCTTAGTAATAAAATATTACCCTTTAGGTCCACTTGGATTATATTAGGACATTTATTATTATTTTATTTAAAGAAGAGTTAAAATAGTTAAAATCAATGTTTAATAACTAAAACATTTTTTATATAGGGTTATATGAAAGATAGATTCGACTATAAATATTAATTAGAAATATAAAAATATTTCCTACATAAAGGACTTTTATTTTAAATTTTTTGACATTAAATAATGTAATTTATTTATGACACAATGATGATGTAGTAATTACCTTATTAATGAAATATTAACATAATTGATGTTATAAATACCCAAATAAATGTAATTTGAGAATTTTTATAAATTACACTAATTTTATAGGTCAATATGACATGTTAGTAGTGATTCAATTAACTTTTTTCAAACTAATCATTCTTTTATAATTTTCAAAAAAAATCAACTACCAAATAGTGTCAAAATTGGCATAAAATAGTTTTTAAAACAAATATTATATTATTAATTATTATTCTATTCCTAAAAATATATGGTTCGAAAAAATTACTTAGATAAGGTTATATATATTAATAATGAACCACTTGGGGCTCGTTTGTCTTGTTATAGTATGTTTATTACCCATATAGTGTAAGAAAACAAGAAGACACGGTAAAAGTTAAATTATTTAACTTAGAGTTAAATCTAAATGATAAGGTTAAAATAGAAACATAAACTTATCTAAAACCTATTGGTTGAGAGTATTTAGACCCATGCCTACATTATATTCGAAATAAGTCACTTTGGAGCCATTATAAACCGAATATGACTTTATTATAAAATAATATTTTATGTTTGTTTCCTAAAGTGCCCCTCTCCTCCCTTATAAAAGGGAACCTCCTCCCTCTTCTCTTCACACAATTTTGAGCCTTAAATCTAGGCCAAACCCTACCCATTTACCTTATAAAATTCCCTAGAAACATTATAGAGGTTCTGGTCTCCTCATAAGACCAACTCTAGTGCCTTAAGAGGAAGCTTAAAAGAGGTGTGTCGAAGAAGAGGTAATCTCCTCTACCGATTCTTTCATGTTTTTTTCTTCTTCAACATATTATTATTTAGTTGTTTCATTATAAAGTAATAACATAAGTATCACTAATATATTGATATTTTATTATAAATATGAAACAACCCCATTTCATCTTCTATCCATCCTACAGAAAATGAAATCACCGCATGTGCGTACATTTGGAATACCGTCTCCACGCCGTGGTGTAATCTTTTTTTCCACAACCACCTTACATGTATGGGTATAATGGTGTAAAGAAAAACTATATATGGATATTATAACATCATACCTATTCTGAGATATTATATCATCCACTCCAATTATATTAAATAATTATGGGAACGATATCATCGCTCGTGCGTACGTACGGATTACCGTCTCCACGACGCGTTGAGATTCATTCTCCATGTTAACCATTCAAGAATGATTATAAAGTATATATAATGAATAATAATGAAATATATGAAATAATGAAGCTATTGGATTTATGTTTATATATATATATATGTTTCATCTACTTACTTCCATTCAAGTCAATAAGGAAAGGTAAACAACGTTCATGTGTACATACGACCTACCGTCTCCATGAATGGTGTATTTCATTTCATTCATCTATCTATTATATATATATATATACTGAATATATATGAAATATAAGTAATGATTTAAATTATGTAAGTATGTAAATCATGATATAATTAATAATAATATCAAGTAAATCAAGTCCAAATACGTATGATAAATAAAACGATTTTACACAAAACGCTGCTTTAACATTGAATTTACAAAAGTATGGGTAATATAAAGTCATAAGTGAACCATATATGATATCATAAAAATTAATATATTTCTGTAATAATTAAATGAAATTATTTAAATCATTATACAGGAGGTTCAGATATGTACGATGCATATCAGACCTAAGGTAAGGGATAATTTTTCAATCTCATTTTTATTCGAGATTGCTTATACGTAAGTATTTACTGGGGTTATATTTTTCATCCATTTCCATAAAAATGTGTTTCATAAAGTTTTTAATATTATTCCACGTATTTTTGAAGTCATTTTTACCCCTATTTGACTTTTACTTTGTGTTATGTAAGGAATTTGTATTTTGTTTACCATACGTGGTACTTTTTGACTATTCCGAAAAAAGTACAAGGAGAATGTTTTTTAACTTATATGGAATGAACGGATTTTTACGATTTCATAACTCCTAATTTTAATGATGATTCTTCTACATGTTTTCATGATTATTTTCCACAAAATCATTTTCTTTTAAAATTTCATGGCATTTTGAGAAAAGAAAATGATTTTGAACAAGAAATGATATTTTCCTCAAGAATTCATTTCAAGTGTTTTATCAAAACTATTTTTTCATCTAAGATAGAATTATTATGTATTTTATGTTTCAAGTATAATGTATCTATTATTTAAATGGTTTTATTTTTCTTTTGAAGAAATGATATCCATTTCTTTTATATGGATAATGTTATGACGGGGTGATGTTTATGAAACCCATTTTATTCGTAGGGTTGTTTTGAATGATGTATGTTTATTTTGTGGCACAAGTAAGAATGATTTCATTATGAGATGGGTGGGACCTATATCTTCCTCAAATGAATTGGGTAAAGATTTATTTCTCATGATATAGACATGGCTAGAATGATAAGTTAATCTGGTTCAGTGATACAGGACTGGAATGAGGAGTGAACTCGATTAAAAAAGGGACTTTGTCCACTAAGATGGTCTTGGCAGAAATTCCTTGGGTACTATGGAAATTATATCATGTGCATAATATTTTTCCACAATTAAATGTTTTATTCCCATGCTATTTTATCATTATTGATGTTCTTTTATGATCTATTCCTTATGTACTACCATGATTTATTTCACAACTCAGGATTTAGACGTTTAAACTTTATGTTCATGTTTTGAATTTCAAATGTATATGGTTTGATTTATTTTCTCCATGATTACCATTAATGAGAATTTGAGTTCACCCTTTATATTTTTTATTTTCCCCATGATATAAACAAAGGTTTTAGGTAAGAAAAAAAGGGAAGATCTTTATGGGAGATGTTGAAGATCTTTCACCAAGATTAGAAGATTATGTTCCAAGTTTCCAAAGACACTAAACTATTACGGTCCTTCGGTGTTTGTTTTTGTTATGTATTAAGTATTCCACAAATGTAATGTAATTTCCATGCACATCAAGATTTGGTTCTCTACAAAATTTCCTTTGTAAACCAATTTTGGAAAACATTGATATGAAATTAAAATATATCTCACTTAAGGAGAAATAAAATCAGTTTTTCTATTAAACATTACTTTGAATGTATCAAGTACTAATGATATGTAAAATATAAGAAAATATTGAAAATATTTAAATATCCATTATATAAGAAAATTATTGGTTCTTATGAAGGATAAATGTTAAGATTCCTTCTATTTAATCAATCCCAATAGAAAGTGGGATTGAAAAATAAAATCTTACCTCTTTGATTACATTAAAATTGTAAACCCTTGAAATAATATATATAAATTGAAAAATTATCTATATTTAATAAATAAATGATAATTTTAAATATATAAATATTTAATTGTGTATACCACATAAAATTTATTTGTTGAATATTAACAAATATGTCTCAATATAATTGAAATTGAGATGAAATCTCTTACAACCCACATTCCTTTTATTGAATTAATTTTAACCTCATGTATAATGGTTTTAAGAATATTATTAATCTATATCAGAACCATATTAATATTTATAATATTATATATGATCCTATTAAAATATTTTACCACCTATATGTTAATAATATTTGATTATTTTTATTGTTTTGGGTGTCAATTTTCATGTTTTCTCATGCATGTTTTATTATGAAAGTTCTAGTTATTGTGAATATGATATAAATACATAATATATAGAATTATAACTATGTTATAACAATAAAATTTACTTATTAGATACATTTTTATAACCATTATATTAAAACATATATGGGGAATGAATCACATAACTTTGTGGAGATTGTAGTTCGTATGTACGCATGAGTGACAATATAATTCCCATAATGGGTGAAATGGAAAGGAACTAGGTGGAATATTAATTTTCAATATTTAATATCATGTAATTTTTATCATATATATTCATTTTTTAAATTATTATGACTATTCATGTGAGTTGGAGATGGAAAACAAATTACGTTGGTTCGTAAGGCAGTAGTCGTCTATGTACATGAGTAATTGATTTGTTTCACATTTGATGGAGAAGAATGTGGAAAAATAAAATTAAATAAAAATAAAATTATTTTATTATATTGGATATATTTTTATAATTATATTTTATGTTTTATTAAATACATTATGGTTTAAAAAAAGAAAGAGATTCGTTAAGATGAAAATATTCTCTTAGAGAAATTTCCTTTGGATCTCAGCCTATGGAAACTATGGTTTGTATTTTGGGAAGACCAAAGCCTAAATAATGCAGATAAGGATGTCAGGGTGGTATGTTGGTTGAGTTTTGTTGATCCAAAGTACTTGAGAGGTTTTAATATGTTAGGGGAGTAAATTATATTTTATAATTGAGGAGGAGGGCACACATTGAATTTTTGAAAAGGATAAATTGTACCCCTATTTTTCAAATTCCACAAGGATAAATAATTGAGAAATATAGAAATGTTACATTATAATATTTAAATATGGTCAAAAAATATAAATTTGATATTTTTTAGGTCATTTTAACCGTTAACATTTTTTATCCCCTAATAAACCTGTTTTAACATTAAACATGGTATTTAATTTTTAATGTTTTTACTATTCATTATAGTGAAAAATTATGTGGAACATATTACCTAATATTAAATATGTTTATTAAAAATATGAAATAAATTTTATTTAATTAAATTCATATAATTTTGAAAATAAAATTTAAAGATAAAACCAAAAAACATGTTGAAAAATTGGTTTTTAACAAATTCAATTTTCAAGCATATGACAATTTTAAATAAACTATATGACTATTAATCATCATTAGATGGTTTAAATTTAAAATAGTTATATATATAATATATAAATATTAGTTTAATAAATCATCATTAAATATTACTATAATTAATTAATTTAATTTGACAATATTCCTAAAAAAAAATTTTATGGAAAAAAACCAATTTTCTAAAAAATATCACTTTTACATCCAACTGTTCTTATATTCATTTATATCAGATTGATAATTAATAAATTGTTAATTTTAGATATTATATAACATTATTATAAGTAAAAATAAAAATATTAAAATTCCATGTTTCAATTAATCAATGTATCATATTTCTATAAGAAAACTTCAAAAATTCATTCTAAACATATTTTGACTACGTAAGTTTTGAGTTGATATTCATCCCATCAAAGTAGAATTTCTATTCTATGAGTTATTAAAATATTAATTTTATTATAGTTTTTATAAAATATGATTTTCACATACAATAATTCATGCTCGATGTTTCTTGTATCTCAATCTATCAAAGCTGAATTTATTAAAAAGGGAATACATCTTGATGTCTCTCAGTGTTACATACATAATGCGCAAATCTGGTTATTTTGAAAATGTTTATTATAAGGATAGATTTTATGTAAAAAATAAAATTAGATTTTTTATTTTAATGATATAAATTAGTATATTATAAATTAAATAAATGTAATTTGGCTTCCAATGAAATCTAAAATCAAATATCACTATTAAAATTTTTAAATTTAATGAAATACGGAAAATAATTTAAATTTTCAATATAATGTTACTTTAGTCCTAATAATTAAATTTATGTTTTATGAGTAAAAAATAATATTTCAAAATACATATTTGTTCACAAAAAATAAATCATTTATCAATTATAAGGTTTAAAAACTTCTAGATCTTTTTCATATATTGATAAATTCATAAAATTAATGATTTTGGTAAAATATTTATTTCTTACTATTCACATAAAAGTCCATTATTTTAGAAAAACAAAAAATTTATCCATAATATCATTTTTAAATTATAAATTCATAAATGAATTTATTTTTAGGATATTAAATTTTAAAATTTATATTTTTATCATTATAAATGAAATGAGAAAATTTACCAAAAAATATTAAATATTATTCTATAAGAACATTGAAAGATTTAAATATTATTTCTTACAAATTTATAATTTAATGAGTGACACTATACATGCACAAAAAATGAAATAATATATATTATCATTTATAATTGATTTATTTAATTTATTAGGATAAAAAATACAATACAATAAAATAAGTTATTTGACAAAGAACAATTCAACTAGAGTAAGTCTTAATCAGAGTGAGAAACTACTGGTGACTCTGATTATGGAAATGATCTATCATTTTCTAACCTATAGACTCTATTTTTTGTCGGATGATGGAAAGTCCCCTTGTTTGTTCTATCTGACCCCATGTTTTTATTTTTCTTTCTTTTAGTAAATGGTGAGAAGCTTTTCTTCTGGATGGACTTGTCTGGTATTAACTCACAATTATGAAATAAAATCTAAATATAGATATCATTTGTTTAACTAGGGGTTTTAAAATTATTATATTAATACCCCATTTCTAATATGTCATACTATATGTTAGTTATTTATTTTCCGTGATAGAATAATAGAAGACATTATTAATTTAGTGAAAAAATATTAACTAAATATCATTGTGTAATCATAATTAGGTATGTGACATAACAATATAACTTAGTATTTTTTAAATATTATCAAACAATTAATGATTGTAAAGTACCAAATTTATTATCATGATTGAAAACAACTCTATGAAGTGATGAAATTTTTTTAATATTACAAAATAATTAAAAAAATAAATTTACATTACAACCACATAATTTAGAAAAACCAAAATAAATTGATGAAATTTTTTCAAAAATTAAATCATATTAAAAAATTATCCAAACATTATTTCATAATTTATAAAATCATATAATAACTAATATAATTTATATATTTCTGTAAACAACATTCTTCATCAAATAACATAAATCCATTAAAATTTAGAAGAAATTTTGGTACAAAAAAATAACTTGAAATTAAAAAATACAACCCATATGACTATTTAACTTTAAAAAGTTATGTTATAGTAAAAAATGGTACTTTTATAAAAAAAATGACAATTAATTACCTATTTAGACATAAATAATATGTAAAATTGATATATTATAAGTCATTAAATGTCATAAAATTATTCTAATACCATTATACAACAATTTCAATTCAATCTATTGTCATTTACTAGGTCATAAATATATCAAAATTTTTAATAATTTTTTAATCTAAATAATATTTTTCAGGTATTTAAACCACACCACACTTCATACTGACATTTTATTTATTCTAAAATCATAAAAAAATTTCACATTTTTTTCTATCTTTTCAATAAAATTTATTTTATTTATATATTTTTTGACTATATCATTTGTTTTTATTCACTTTTTAATCTAAATTTTTTTATCATTCTAACAACAATAAATATTGGATTGACAATACATCTTGTATTATATTTCACAAATTAATTAAAAATCAATTTGATATTGTTAAATAAAAATACAAGGCCATATTATTGGTTTTCACTATTTGAAATTAGTCTTTTGCCTTGTCATTTTTTTAATATTCTTTTGCACTTGAATTGAGTTTATTCATTTGAACCACACCACATGTTAAAATGAAATTTCATATATTCCTATTTATAAAAAAAATCAATGATTATTATCAGATGATTTTATGAAAATATGAGCTTTTTTTCTTGGTTTTTATCATATCACATGTTTTTAATCACTTTTTAAAGTAAAACCTCTTTTTAGTCATTTTGACTACCCTAAATGTCAAATTGATGTTCTATTTAGTCCTTAATGTTAATAAATATTCAGGAATAATTATTTTAAGCTTTTAAAATTACTCAAGGTTGTTTAATTTGTTTTGAACATCTAATTCTTGATTTTGACACTTTAAAATCAATAAAAATGCATACTTGTTCATTTAGAGCACACCAATCCTTAGATTAATTTGTGTTATACTCCAACATGTTAAAAAATATTTGATGAATTTTTTAATATTTTTTCTTGAAACACTAAATTAAAATTCATGGTTTCGACTATATAACCATTTAACATCTTAATTTTCTCTAAAAAATATTTTTCGATTATTCCAGCCACACCATAAATCATATTGACATGAAATATATTTCTAAATTTCAAAAAATTAATTGAGGATTATTTTACAATGATTTCATGTCAATCAAAGTATATTTTTGAGGATTTTATAATATCAATTTTTTAACAACATTTTAAAAAAAATAACTCTTTTACACCAAATCATAATCACAATAATGTATTCTCTATTACAAAATGTCACAAAACTGTTAGCATCCACTTTAAATTGATTTCATAACAATCCAAGGTCATTTTCTAGGTTTTCATCTTTTTAACAACACTTTTATGGATTTTAAGATCTATAAAAATTCACTTTTGATCACTTTGAAAAAACATACATTATAATTACATGTATTCTATTCATAAATTTCCAAAAAATCAATGTTCATTTTATAATATCTTCATAAAAATATTAGGTTTTTGGAAATGTTTTAACCAGTTTACATGTGTTGTTAAGATGTTTAAAATGATATTAATTCACTTTAAGTTATTTTGAGTATACAATATATCAAAAAATAACCAATAATCAATATATTATGATTTCAAAGTAGTCTGACATCATTTTATAGGTTTTGAACATGTCATTAATTTTAGTTTATTTTTACCCAAAAACATATTTTTTGATTATTTTGAATGAACAAAATATTATGTTGACATGTGTTCTATTCATAAATGTATCAAATTTAATATATGATCACATTAGTTTTATTAAATGAAAATAAAAGGCGATTTCATTGGTTTTGACAATATTATTCATGTTTTTCAATACTTTTAAATCAATAAAAACACACATTTGATCATTCTGAGTACATAATACATCTTAATGATTTAAATTCATTTTTTACAGGTGAAAAAAATAGTCATTTTAATATGTTTTATAGATAATATGAGTTCACTTATTAGTTTTTTAAAACTTGATATACATTTCTTATAACATTAAAAATTATAAAAACACACATTTGATCATTATTATAACACCAAAAGTTATAATTATGTACTATAAATACCAATATGATAAAAATTAATTTATAGAAATTTTACTATGATTTCATGACAATCCAAGATATATTTTTAGTCCTTGAACATTTGACACATTTTTTCTAAAACTTTTTAGTCTATAAGAAAATTAAATTTAGATCATTTTGATAACAACACAAATAAGAATAATATTTCATATATTTTTACATGTCTTCAATTAATCAATAGTTTTTGTCAAATAATTTCACAAATATCATAGGGTTTTTTCTAGGTCTTTTTCATTTGAAGTATGTTTTTCAAGACATTTAAATCAATGAAAATATAATATACATAACTATGAGCACACTGTATGTTGGATTATTTTGACATCCATTATTACATGTAAAAAATTAATTGAGGATCAATTCCCTATGATTTAATGAATGTTTTAATTAATTTTCCATATATTGATACCAAAAAATACTTTTTAATAACATTTTAATCTAATATTTATTTTTTATTAATTCTAAAACACTAAAAATGGAATTTAATTTTTAATAACTTGAAAATTTTAAAAATTAATCAATGAAAATTGTAGTATATTTTCATAAAAATTAGAGAAACTTCATGATATTTGGACACTATCACTTGTGTGTGAGGCATAAAAATTAATCAAGGATAATTTTACTAGATTAATATAAAAAATAAAGAACATTTGTGATGTTATAACTATATCACTTTTTCATGAGACTCATGTTTTCAAATTAAAAGAACATGTAGAACTATAAAAAATTAATTCTTATTATAAAATGATTAATTATATAAGAAAATAATAGTCGAATATACCCTATCCATCAAGTGGGTGCTCCTTCATATCATGGAATTACTCACAATGATCTTTGATTTTGGTCATCCCATTCAGTATTGTGGGATTTATTTTTGGGTTGGTACACTTTGGTGGGTTTTAGATGACATTTGCTGCTGGATGATTGACTTTTTCACACACTGCTGTTTTGATGCTTCAAGGAGATTAAGGTGATAAATCTCACAAATTTTATGTATGATGGTTTTTGATTTGTGTATGAGGGAGGATTTTCTTTAAGAAACTCCTTTTGATGTATCCTTATCTAACTTGATGAAGGATGGAATCCTTTATATTTTTTGAGTTATCACAACTTGGTGGATGTAGCCTTAGAAATGAAAAGTTTGGTTTGACTATGGATTGATGAAGAATAACTAATAAATGCATTAAGAAACATATATTTTTCTAGAGGAGTTTTTTGGCAGCATCAATAATTGAAATGGCTGCCTTACCTCAGATCCTGCCTCTCTGGAATCAACAGATACAAAATTGAGCACACCCATGTTCTTTTCAATTCTAGATCTTTTTTCCCCAAAATTTTCAAGTTCCTTTTCTTTTGATTGGTTCAGAATTATATTCATATATTATAATTTTTTCATAAAATTCAGGTAAAATAAATGTTTTATGTTGTACATGGATAAGTCTCTCATTCTGCACAAATATCCTATAAATAGATCATTTTAGACACTTTCAAGGCCATATCATTCAAGGTAGATGTTTCTCTTCAGGATGAATGAATGTTTTCTATCAACATGATCGGACCATACTATCTTCTACTTACTTTGAGTGCACATTACATAGATATATACTCTTATTTCATGCTCACACTATGATTTTCGTTCAATTTAATTTTTTTTGTTTGTCAGTATTTGGGGTCTTGCAGGATCAACTGTTAGATGTGATTGGAATAGAAATAAAGATTCCATCAGATGAATCAGGAAAAGAATAAAAATAGCAATGATGATAGGCACATGATGTGATCTAATGAGATACTCTTGTCTTTCATTTCCTTAGATGATGAACTATATGCTCTTCATTTCCTACCTCCCATCTTGTAGCCTCTTTAACATCTTGAATTACAACTAGTGCGAATACATTCCACCACGTGTAATCAATCTTTTATTTATTTTCATTGATATATTTTTGGGGTATGAGTTAGTCCCAACTCATACTAGAATATTTCTGGTATAAAATGAGTTCATTATTTTTTCATTTTTTAGAAATACAAATAATTTAATTGGTGGTAAAAAAAAATCAATTAAAACAATTTTCATGAGCGTACTATTTTATTATATGAAAAATTAAATTCATATCATATTTTAAATGGTTTTAATTAAATTATTACATAATATATTTCATAAAAATTTTAACCTTCATATAAAATATTTTACATGGAATAGAATGAATGTAAACTCAGTTTTATGCTTAAAAATACATTTGGATAAAAATGGTTTTCGTAAGTTTTGTGCAATTATTTTAAAACGGATTTATAACACTTATAAAATTATAATCCTTTAAAAATAACACAATATTTATAATTAGATTAATAAATATTATAAAATATGTTCAACTTGATATTATGATATTATGAATAATAAATAAGGAAAAAATATATTATTACAATAAAAGTTAAAAGGGGATAATGAGGGGTTAACCTGAAGTGGTAAAGGTTAAAATGATCTAAAATCCTATCTAAATACTACCAGATGAATTTATTTCAATTAAATATCATCTTATCTTTTAATTTGATTTAATTTTTATCAACGTTCCCTTAACAGTAACCTTATTATATTTTAATATTCTTAATAATTATAAGTGTGCCCCTCACCATATTTATAAAATGGTACCCCATTTCTTCTATTATAGAAAAATAATTAACCCATTTATCTAGACAAAACCTTTCCCAAACATAATCTCAAGTACCTTATCCACAACCTTTAGGTGCTTATCTGCTTAAAATTATTACCCCAGGGCCATTAATAAGAGATTTAAAAGAGTTTTTTTTTCAAAAATGAGGTCCATGTTCTTACCAATTGTTTAAAAGTTCATTATTTTTATACTTTTTATAAATATAGTTCATACACACTAAAAAAATAATTAATTATAATAAATATAATATAATTTTACTATTATTTCATCAAAACCATTTTTTACCGCCTTTTAGTCAAATGGTAAATGAACGTATCGCTCATGCATACGTGTTGACTACCTCCTCCACATAGCAACATGATTCACTTCCAATCACCATTATTAGTGGATATTTATAATGATGCATTTAATTTTTAAGTATTATATTTATTATATAATTATTATTATACAATGAAAATAAATTATCTACCTTCTCACATATCCATCTACTGTAAAATGATAATGTCGCTCATGCATACTTGTGGACTACCACCTAAATTGAGTGATATTATTCCTTTTTCATCACATATTATTATGAATAATTGAAAAAGTGTATTTTATGATTAAATATGATACTAATTTCATGATTAATATTCTATATATGTTGAAATTATGACTATAGTGAAAGTACTAGAACTATCAAACTAAAACATGCATGGAAAATAGACCAATTTTCATCAGAATGTTCATTAAAGGATTATTAGAAATTATAAAGTACTGATTCATAATATATTATTTATGAATATTATTTTAGAAAATATTTATAATAATACTATATTTTTTATAAATTATATTCTAATAATTTCAAAGAAACAAGGGACTTAAGGTAAGGGTTTATTATACAATCTCATTTCTTTTACAAACTATCAATGCTAAATTTCCATTGAGGAAGATAATATAAATATCATCATTTAAAACCCATAAATTTTCACTTATGTTTATTAGTTAGATTTTTATCTGTTAATAATATTTTTTTATCATTAGATATTATAAGCATAATGAAAAAACATTAATGAAAATTCCACTTTATTTCTTCTTTGGTTGTCATGCTTTTTCCTCAATATCAATAATCTTTAAAAAATTTCATTGGATGTTTTTATATATATTCAATTTAAAAAAAATTAATTTACATTACCATTTAATTTATTTAAATTTTATTAGATGGAATATTTTTAATTTAATGTTTTCCCAACAATTCATTTTTCACTTTTTCCAAAATTGTCAAAAGACTATTCTATTTTAACATATATAGTATAAATGGATTTTACCTCCATTATGATGATTATTTTTTCTTAATAGTCCCTTAATATTCTCTATGGTTATTTTCATTGAAAATAATTTTCTAAATATTATTTAAATATGTTGTTAAAATGTTATCACAAGAATGGGTTATTTTTACATGTTTCCAAAGAAAGGATCAAGTAACCTCTTAAAGCTATGTTTTATATATGCCAACATCGTTTAAGGATTTTTATGCTTCTCTAGGGATGCGATATTATGATTTGTTCCAAATTATTTCTTTTTATGGATTAAGATGATGATTATCTGGGGAAGATTCTATGAAACTTTTTTATTTCACTTGGGCTAGCTATATTATGATTAATCTTCTATGAAACTCATTTATTTTCCATGAGTTATGCTACGTTGAAATAGTGACATGTTTTTGAAACCCAATTCATTTCCATGGGTTATGGTAAGATAATATGATGAATGTTTTAGGATCTTGGGGAACATATATGTATGTTTTCATTATGTGAAGGGATTTCTTAGAATTATATGGCCCTCCAATGTATTGGGTAGAGATGGACATATCAAAAAATAATAATAACTATAATGGGGAGTGGAAATAGTTCATTAAGGGAATATATCAAATACGATGGTCTTGGAATTAAACCTTGACTATGGAAATGATATAATGGGGACTGAATCTAATCAAATATGATAGTCTTGATAGTTATCTTTTACTAAGGAAACGAGTTTCAACACTTATGTGTATTAAAAAATTACTTTTTTTTATTATCATATGTTATCATTGCTCATGATTAATTATTGGTGACATCTCATACTTATTAATTATGTATTTTTATATGAAAAATCCTAATTTTATGATATATAATTAAGGATATTTCACTGACTGGGTATGATTTTCATAATTTATGATTGTTTTCTTATAGATGTATTTATTGATTATTTCACTTATGATCTTGGATTTATATCCCATATGTTTACCCCTAATGAGAATTTAATCTCACCATTTGTTATTTTCTATTATTTCCCATTTTAGGAAGAAAAATATTTAGTAAAAAATTATAATAAGGGTACTATGATATAAGAACCATGTAGGATATATTGATTATATTTTATGAAACAAGTTGATTATGTATATAATATCCAAATATACTAAACATTTAATTTTACAGGTTGTGTTTTATTGTGTATTTTATTGAATATTAATAAAAAATGATTTAATATTTATGTATGTAATGATTGGGCTGTCTCAAATGGTATTAGATAAGGGTTTAGTAATTTTTTGGAGATTAGGATAAGAGAGAATTATTGAAAATCCCGATGATAATTCTCTTTATACAATACTATATCGATTCATTATTATCATAGATATTTTTGTGATTTTCCTAGAAAATAAATCCTATTATAAATAATAGAATATAACTAAATTATTTGAAATAATCAACCTTGGGCTCTCAACTCTATGAAGGGAAAATTGGTTATTAACATGATAATTATTAGGGAATGATTATTAGGCCAAATACTACACCATTATAATGTATTTGGATATATAATGACCATGAATGACCTAGGATAAACCTAAGGTGAAATTGAATTGAAATAAGGTGTCTTGATTTAGAAATCCTATGAATGATTTTTAATGATTACATGATTACTCAATATGATAATTTTTGCTCAAACTATGCTTTTTTACTCGTAGTAAATGCATAGTCTCAGGGGTAATCATTTTAATATAGAATGTGATGTGAAGTAGAATGAGAATCCTTATTAGAAACTATTTGAAATGAGAGTCTGGATATAAAATATCAGTAACATAAATCATTGTGAACTTCTAAACAAAAAAGAATATAACAAATAAATATTGAATATTTTATATAGTAACATCCAATTCCATTTAGTGGTTTTCTATAATCCACTTATTAGAAAGCAATAGATCAATAGTATATAAAATTTATTCTCAATTTTCTATTTATTAGACCATGACAGAGTTATCAAGGTTTGTACTACTGGGATGGTTAAGATGATCAATGGTTCACACATATTTTGAAAACAAGGCAATATGAGGAAATAGACTCCATGAAAATCGAATATTTTAAGAAGGTATTTTTCAAAATATATTTTCCTTCAAATATTCACTTGAATATATGAAGTGAATTCTTAGAACTAATGAAGAAGGATAATGAATCTATCAGTGCCTATGAGGAATACTTCACATGACTGCAGAGGTATACTTCAATTTTTTCCCTCAATCACGGAAGAATGGTTGACTGAATTTATAAAAACATGTTCCCAAGTATATAAAATGAATTTTATATTATAAGAATATATATTTATGAATAAATCATCTGATTTTTTCTCTAGATGGAAATAGAAACTGGATACTCATAATGTTCTGATGGTTTTGGGGGAAAAGAGATTGATCTAATTTTGAGTAAATTATATTAATAAAACCCATTATAGAAAGAAAATTAGTTATCAATCATAAAAAATGTGTGGAATAAAGAATTTAGAATATTTTATTATAGATAATTTTAAAGTTTTTAAGTATCAAAAATTATTTCATTGACAAAAGGAATATCAAATTGATGTGAAGTGGTAAGTCAATGAATTTATCATTTAAAATATCAACAAAATGTTTCACTCACACTCCAATATAATAATTACAGTGAGGGTATACATTACAACAATCAGTGCATCAATCTAAAGGTTAGTGAAGACAATATACATTAGTGACCAATTTTTCCATGAGATAACAGGAAAGGTCATTCAATCAGAACTACTGAAGGGTGTTAGAAGAATGGATTGGGGAAACAAAAACACTCCATCCACTCTAGAATTTTAAGTGTTTTATTTGACTCAGTATCTATGCATAATTTTATATTTAAATAATTATCTATGTTTATGAAACCACCAAATTAATGAATATAAGTTGATTTAGAATTAAAAAAATTAATTTCATGATAAGTACATATTATGTTTATATCTCATATTTTATAGAAACTAGATATAATGATCTTCCTAAAAATATAGTAATTTAAACTCTTGTGGAATTTGATGTAATTTTGGGAACAAATTAGCTCTCTCTTTCTATATATCCCATATCAATTACCAAAGGAAGGGAATTATAGTTTGATATTCCAAATCAACCAATAATCATATTTCGGTTTGAGGATGAACATAAACTTAATTTTTTTTTAGTTTTATTTTATAGGTATTCCTATATATTCATATGGGATATTTTTCTCAAATGGATTGAGAGAAACCAAAAATCAAAGATATTCTTATTTATTAGGATTTTGTTGATGTATTTCTTGATGACCTGCCTAGTCGACCCCGGAATTTTGAAGTGTATCTGTAAATAGAACTCATAACTAGTGATACAACTCTTTCAAACAATCCTTGTAACAAAGACTGATTGATTTACAATAATTTACAAAGTAACTCTAGAGGAATATTGATAATTGATTCATACAATATGGTTCATCACTGGGGGAAGAACCTAATCTTTTTTTAAGAAAAAAATTTGTTATTTTTTATTTAGATTGATTATAAAAAACATAACATGATCACTATCAATAAAAAGTATCCTATACCACATATTTATTACTTTTTTGATCAAATATACAGATCTCAATATATTCCCCTGATTTATATTCATTCTGGATATCAACAATTAAGATTAAATTTGGAGGATATACCAAAGACAACCTTCTATATGAAATATGGTCATTATGAATTTATAGTGACTCCATTTGGACTTACAAATTCCCTTGTTATCTTCATCATTCTAAATAATAGAGTATTTAGATATTACCAAGATTAGTTTATTGTAGTCTTTATAGATGATATTTTAATATATTATAATATAATTTAAGAGAATTAAGATCACCTAAATATTATATTAAGGGCCACGTGGAAGTATAATTTCTATGAAAAATCACCACCTATGAATTCTGGTTATATTGAGTATCATTCATGGGTCCTGAAATCTAAGGATAAGTTATATCGATGGATCCTTCAATGGTGGACATTATTGAACTATGTACAAGACCAACTGTGAGGGCTAAGATCAACAATTTTATATGGTTGGATGAGTACTACTTATTATTTTTGAGTTATTTATCATAAATATATAATCCAATAACCATGTTGAGTTAGAAGGGAGCATGTTCCTTTTCTAGATGAATATGAGGAAAATATCAATGAGATAAAGAGAAGGTTGGTCAGCACACATGTTATTCTAAAAACATATAGTGGAGAAGGGATTTTGATATATGGCGATACATTAATGAAGATATTGGGATTCATACATCTGTTTAATGATATGATGATACCTTATACCTTGTTTCAATTGTAAATTAATTATCAAAATTACCTGACTAATTATTTACTACAAGTAGTGGTGATTTTTTTCTTGAAAATATAGAGGAATTATCTGTATGGTAAAATATGTGACATATATATATATTGATAATAATATATTTATATATAAATTCATCTATAAATAGTTAAATATTCCCTAATGATGATGGATATAGTTGATTAATGAATATGATATCTTAATATATTACCCCTGTGAAGGAAATCTAGGTGGATGATGCACTGAGTCAGAAAGACCACACTAGTTTTTTCTATTATATGTACTGAAAGAAATCCAATATTGATGGATTATAGAATATGGATCTTGAAATCATGACCAAAGGGAAAAATCATATTTTTAGAAGAATTTTCAATCATTGATCCATGTGGTGACTAAATAAGTGTAGAACGTTTATGTGGTATGGTAATAAAAGGGGAGAATTGTTCCCATGTTCAACCAATATTTTGATGGAGTGATAATGTTATTAAATGAGTATGTTTTTCATGAATACTAGAAATAATGATGTATTTTTTTGATGAATATCATATTTCATCATTTTATATTCATCCTATAAGTATGATGTTAAAGAGATATTTGATATAGTATATCTGGTGGGTTTACATAGAAAGGGATATTGATGATTATGGATCTTGATGAATGGTATTTTAGTAAGTTAAATCAAAGATATATAATTATAAGGACATGTTACAACCAATACCCATTAAATTCATTAAATAGGAACTCATTAAAATTTATTTCATCATTTAACTCTAGAAAACATCTAAAGTGAACCATGAAATTTGGGTTGTAGTTGATGTCCTTACCAAATCATCACATTTAATTACAATTAGAGATAATTTATCTCTTGACCATATATCTAGGATATGAATTACGTAATTTAAGAATTTTCATGGAGTACCACATTCTATTGTATCTGATTTGGATCAAAGGATTATTATGATGTTTTAGAGAAGTGTTCAACAAGATTTTAATAAAGAGTAAAACTTTACCACCTCATATATTCCTAAGATATATGGTCTGTATGAGAGGAAATTTTAAAACCTATATGATATGTTGAGATCCTTTTCTATGGATTAAAATGGTGGTTGTAATTAACACCATTATTTTGTAAAATCTTCTTATAATAATATATTTCACAAGATATTTCACATGGATCCTTATGAAGCCCATTATGTAAGGAAGTGTAGAAATCCAATGTTCTAGTATGAAGTTGGATAAAGAACTATTGGAACCTATGATAACTATGGAAATTGAAGAAAATGATATACCAATTTAGAAACACATCAAGGAAACACATAGTAAATAGAAAATTCATGTTAACAATCATCAACAAGATCTAGATTTCAATGTTCAGTAACAAGGTATTCCAATGAATATATCCTTGGATGAAGGTTATGATATTTGGAATGATGGGAAATTTTATCCCAATATATATATCATACCCTTTGAAATTATTTATTATTCCAGGATGGTTTCCTAACACTTGGAGCTTACAAAAAATATATCTCAAGTTCATGATTTTTTTTATATCTCTCATGAGGAAGTGTATACCTAACCCTTTACATATGGATAACTCAGAGGTCATGACATTTGATAATTGTTTTTTATGAGAAAAAATGGTATATATTATAGATCTAAGATAGAAAATGACACTCAACAAGATCTCTCTAGTCAATGTTTTATAAAAAATCCAAAAATATAAGGAAACTACAAGGGATCCTGTGTATATTTTGAGGTAGAATTATAATCAATTAGTTTTATGAAAGTGATATAATTTCAAGGATGGAATTATTTTAATGGGGTACAATGTAACACCATGAAATTTTATAATTTATTTTGTCATTAAAAAAATTTATTTCTTTAATATCTTTTTTATAGGAAACACTGATTATAAACAAACCAATATATACTATTTAATTATTATTGTTTAATTTGATAGTTATCATCTAGCCATTGGAGATTAGATAGTAATATGTGGTTTAAGTGTTTCACTATTTTCCATTATAGAAAGTAGATTTCCTCATGGTGAATAGTATTTTCAATCGAATTTCTGATAAATCATCCTTTCGTGGAAGCCCTCCACACTTGAGTTGATATCACTAGATATCAAGGTGATGTTGATCATATGATTGAACTAGGTGTGTCTAATAATGGAAGGGTTGTGGAATCAAAATACCTAAATGATGGGGAATATCGATCATTCGTCCAATTAAAGGATGTAAGGGTATATAAGATTCTCAAGTATGGGGAAATTAAACATGTCATTTCCAACCAGTAATCCATTGTTGAGTTTATTATTATGGGTATTCATTCTAATATTTCCCATATGATTCCACTAAAAAGGATCAAAACCTTTGAAAATGGTTAATGCAGTTTCTTTCCTCTAATGTATACGAGGTTTAAAATATTGGTAATATATATCTATGGGAAGAGGTTCCTTTAATTTTATTTTCTATTTGGAGCAATTGATAATGAAAGAATATGGATTTGGGTTAGTTTTGGTCAATCATAGGTTCATGTATATATATGAATTGAATCATAATTATAACCCCATTTAGGCGAGGAACAAATATATTTAGTTATGTGATCTGGTCTATGGGATCAACTAAATTCTATGGAATCCTATAAATCTCTATAAAATTTCCATGTCTATAGGATATCCCATCATGATAGACTGGGAAACAAAAATCACAAGGTTTGATCACTAAACCTGTTTTTTAATTGAAGAATATTTATCCTTCACATTGGTTGAAAGAGTTTTATTATTTTCACAAGTTGATCAGTATAAAATGAAAATTTTTAATGAAAAGGTACCCAAATTCTATTTTGAATGTGAATCCATTATGCGTGAAAAATACAACTGTAGAAGATATGCCATCTTTCCCTTGGCTTCCTTCCCTGTTCATGAAGAAAGTATCTTTTAGAAGAAAAAACATGCATGGAAATGATTCAGAACATCTAGAATTTGTTCTGGTGTGAAAGGTGTGGCATCCCCATCTATATTTGTACTAAAAGAACCCACCTCATACACTTCTATAGTGGTAGGGGATCATGCCCAGGAAATTCCTACATTATTGGAAGTGTGGATAATTTTAAAGGAAATGGAGATGTGGTAGGGAATATCATCTAGAATACTGATGGATAAGGTGAGGGAATCATATATTGCAATAAAAATCATGGGCCAATATAGAAAAAGAAGGGGATATTAAGGATATTTTATCATGAAATAGTAATTATTCATGAGAACATCATAGGGATCCAGTTTTTTATAAATGAAAATGTGGAATCTTTTAGTTGTGAGAGTGTTTTGAAAGATGAAGTGGATAGGGAAATGTGAGAGGATTAACCTATATTAAAGGGGATTGGGATTGATAATCTGGATTAGACTCTGCTTGGTTGATATAAAAATTAATCTCCTTATACCAAAGATAAAAAATTAGTTGATGATAAAGACTATAATCTGTTAACCTATTGAAAACTAATTCATGGCACTATTTTTCACAACCTCTCAAGGATGAGGACCCAATTAATCTTCTATGTATGGAAGGGGATATATTAAATTATCATCCTGAATTTTCTAGATAGAATTTTTATAGAAAAACTAATGATTTCTATCCATATTTACCCATAGGTAAGGGAGATGATAAGGATAAGGAGGATGGTCTCGATGATGCAGCGAGTGATCATCTTTCTATTGGTACTTTGGAAGTGAGGGAAACAAATGAGGAGGAAGCCACTATCCCACTAGACTCCTATCCTAATAAAAATAGATTTAATTTCCTTGAAAGGTTAAATAGGTCTAATAGTATTGAATTATTCTATATGGAGTTTGAAAATGTTCATAGGAAATTTTGAGTAGAAGGACCCCCAAACCAAGATGGATGCATTATATATAAGAAACTTATTTCTCTTGAGTCATTGATACTCATGATGATGAAGTTTAATCAAAGGGAATGGTTGATCAAGATGAAACTTTGTTGGATCCTATATAGTGTAATAGAGGAAAGAACCAAATAGTTTGGGGTGGATCTTAAGGAATAGGTAGAATTCATAAAATAATGTGATTTTTGAATGATATTTTTATTTTTTTTTGTAATTTTTACTTCATTTTTTCTTTTTAGCTCAAATTTCTTAACATATTTTCATTCTATTTTAAAAACAAATATTCTGGTATAATAGGTTTTAACCCATGGTTTGTTCCATTACAATTATTTACTAGACATTATATTAGTGGGTATGAATAAGACCTACTAAAGTAATAAAAATTATTACCTACTTATGAAGAAAATTAATTCATCTTTTTTAAAATGGTGTTAAATTAAAATAATATAATTTTAATTTAAAAAGATTGGATTTTATGAAAAATTACTTTTATGTGAACAATGTGGTTTTATCATAATAAATTAAATTAATATATTTTTCTTAATTACTTTCTAAAATTTAATAATAAAAAATTCAATAAAATATTTCTAGAATCTTCAAACCTTATTTACACAGAAATTAATAAAGGGAAACTCAATTTAATGCTTAAAAATGCATTTTTAAAAAAAATACATTTATTCCATTTTTTAAATTTTTTAAATTGGATCTTTATGAATTTTGGCTACTAAATACTGTATAATGTGTGTAATATTATGGATTGGAATACCAAGAAAGTTTGGGATTAAGGCAAATCCTATCATAAAATATTAATAAATAAAAAGTAAATATACAAGATTATGAATTAAATGGGAGATTACATATTTTGTAGTGAACCAATCCTCACATATCACCACCCACTAATGATGAAAAATAGTCACGAAATTTAAAATACCATTGTGTACTGGTTCTCAAAAAATTCCCTCTTTGACAACGTGTATGCCACCTGGTTGGCTTCTCTAGATGTGTTTGAGAAATCCAAGTGAAGATGAGTGACCTATTTAATGCAATCAAGATAATGAGGTACAAGCTTCCATGAAACATTATTGATACTCTCCATCAGATCCATAAAAACAATTTCAGATTCAGATTCCATCCATAGTGTAATACAATTGAATTTTATAGCACATTTGATGGCATACATCATTATCCATAATTCTGCTTCAAAACCAATTCCAGTTCCAATGTAGTGATGAAAGAATCATTGAACAAATACATGGTGGGTTTAGGAAACTCCTCTATAGCATGAATACATAGTCATTTTGGTGGTCGCGCCATCCACATTGACCTTTATTCAAGATCCAATTTGAGGGATCCATCTTATAGACTTGAGCATAAGAGGTTTCCTGGCTTTACCTAGAACACCCATCAATCATAATGTAATCAAATAATTTACACAATTATCCATTGTACCAACCTACAATAATGCCTTAGAATGGTCATCCTTATGCATGGAAACTACTACATAGTTAAGATAAGGTGATTTATAATTAGATAGTATTTCATTTTGGGGCCTCCGAATATAAGAATAAATGTAAGTTGCAGCTACCAAGAGAATATTAATACCATCTCACTTTTCTCATCATTAGTGATGAGGCACATGATTTCATCCAATGGCCTATTAATATCCAACTCAAGTATGAACATGTTAATTTCATATTCCTAATGCTTCTTATCATATCTGCAGTAGAGGAAGAGGTAAAAATTCAATACTATGGTAATGGTTAAAAGGGGTTAATATGGGGTTTAAATAAATAAGTTATTTTTAAAATAACTGATAAACTTTTTGAAATAATATTTTCTGAATTTATTTTGATTATATCTCGTCCTTTCATTAAAATGTTTCCATTTCGGGTCCAATTTACCATTATATTACTTTTATTATAATTTAACATTCTTGATAAATCAATTTTTACACTCCCTTCACTAATTAATGGGAACCCCACCCCTCAAGTATCCCCACCACTTGGGAAATTTATATTCTTATAAACCTACTCAAATATCATATGAATATCCCTATCCATGTCTTATAAGAACTTATTTTATTAAATTATTATCTCAAGAGTAATTTAGAATAGACAAAATGAAGGTTTCCCAAAGAGGAGGTATAAGATCTTAACAGTCTTTTTCATGTTTTATTATTATTTTACTTACTATAAATATATTGTTCGAATCCATAAATAATAACTATAGTATCATTAATACACTTATATGTTTTTATCATTATGGGAAAACAATTTTCCATTTCATTTTCATCTAAAGGGAAATGAAAGTGCTGCTCATGTGTACGTTTAGAATACCACCTCCACATGTAGATACAATTCATTTTCCATTACCAATATTCATGATTTTATTATAATTTATTTAATGTTTATATATTATATTTATAACTAAATTATTCTTCAATAATAATAATAATATATCATCAACCTTCTTACCTTTTCTTCTATTTAAAAACGATAATGCCACTTCTATGATCATGTGGTCACCACCTCAATGAAGAGATGTTATTTATCTTTCATCACCATTTTATATGAATAACTATAAAAGAATATATGAAAAATAAATTTTATAATTGTTTCATGATTAAGACTTTATAGAATAAGAATACATGACCAAAGTGTAAGTACCGTAACTATCAAACTGAAACATGTATGGAAAAGAGATGAATTTATACCCAACTATTCTTAATTGGATAATTAGAAATTATAAAAGGATAGAAAATTATATATTATATTTTAATATGGCTCTAAAATATATGTTTAATAAATTTATATTTATTATACTGGATATTTTAACATTTATGACGCAAAATAGGACATTAGGTAAGGGTATATGTTAGAATATCATTTCTTTTCAGGAATGTCTATGATAAATTTAAATAGATTTAAATTATATGGATATTAATAATTTAACCCCTATATTTTATTTTCTTATATTTATTCATATAATTTTCATGTATTAATACCATCTTACTCTCTTTGGTACTTGAAATGATCGAAAACATGTTCTTAAAGAAAATTTGGCCATACTTCTTCTTTGGTCATCAAACTTTTTTTATCTATATTCATGGTATTTAAAATTAATTTCTGGTTGTTTCTACCATTTAATTAAATTATTTTCAATTGAAATTTTTTTACCAATAATTTAGATTACAAATTTTTAAAAGAAATAGTTTCTAAAAAATTTATTTTTGACTTTTTTCAAAATTGATAAAATAATGTTCTCTTTTAATGTATACATTATAAATAGTTTTCCCAGGAAAATTCATTATCTTTTATTGTAAATTTTAATGACTATTTTTCTTTAATATTTTAAAATAAAATAATTTTCTCAATATTCTGGAAATTTGGTGTTACAATCTTATCAAAAGAAAATCATATTTTTCTCATTTTTCCAATTAAAGTTAAAAATAATATTTTAATGGTTTTTTTATATAAGTCAAGTTTCTTTAATTCTTTTTTTGATTCAATATTTATATGTCCTTATGATACGAACTAAATTCCTTCTCAAGAAAATATAATGACGATAATGATCTAAGGAATATTCAATGTGACATGTTCCATTCCAATGGGTTAATCAAGTAATGATAAAATCATTATAAAACCCATTTCTTTCGACTAGTTTTGCTATGATGAAATGATAAAATGTTTATGAAACCTATTTCTTCTTTACATGTTATTATATTATGATATGATTAATTATTTTTATCTTATATCACACATATGTTGGTTTCCTATATCTTATTGGTGTGTAAGTAATTATATGGCCCTCTATTTCATTATGTAAAGATGGAAATCTGATGAGAAAATTTGGACCGGAATGGGGGTGAACTGAAATTAGAAAGGGACTATGTCAAATAAGATAATATGGAGAGTGAAATTTTACTATGTAAATTATGTAATTGAGAGTGAACCGAATCCTAAATGATAGTAATCATAGTGAGCCTCATCTAAAGAAATTATTTTCTATTCTTGTGTATTCCACAAACATATGTCTCATTCCAATGATATGTTCTCACAGCTTAGAAGTGATCATTGAATATTTTTCATAATTATGAATTAGGTCTTTGGTTATGACAAATCACTATTTCATGATTTATGATTAATTATTTTTTAAAAATTAGGTATTTTTTTCTTAAGTTATGAAAGTATTATAACACCATTATGAAAAAAGTATTCTCAGTTACGATCATTTATTGATATCACTAATGTTTACCCTTACTAAACATTTGATCATAACCTTTCTTATTCTTACTACTTTCCAAGGTTGTGAGAAAATTCATTAAGTAAGAAAATTATGATAAGTGTACTATAAGGGAGGAAACATGTGGGATATTCTAAATATAATTTTTTAAATAATTTTAATTTTCCTCTAGTCTCTATAGAAAACAAAAAATTATGGTTCAAGGGAGTATATTATTGTAAAAATATATTCAATATTCATCTAAAATTATGTAATATTTAAGTATTAAATTCTTAGTTATTCCTAATTAATGTTTTCATTACATTCACTAAAATACTATATCACCACTTCCTCTAAATTTTCCAATATAAATAAAACAATATCATCATAAAACATACGTGGTTTTATAAACTAAGTATATGTATTACATTGTATAGTCTTCACTTTAGTATTTACCTCATCCTATGTGATTATACCTACATATATAAATACATGAAACGACATTACTCTCACAACCGCATGTTATGAAACTTATATTCTATATTTCAATGAATAACCATGTCTATCATGCCATTTAATATGTTAAAATTTCTTATCTCATTGTATTATAATAATTCAACACGAATATATAAATAGTCTCAAATCAGTGTCAAATTAATTCTCACAAATATACAAAATAAATTAATAAAAAAATATAAATACTGTCTGAAACATAAAATTACTTTTTTAATAAATGTGATGATTAATATAATAATGGAAACATCTACACGAGGGGCCCTATTGGCAATCATACACACTAGTATTTGATTGATGGGTGCACCTCAATAGTTTAATTACATATGCATAATATTATTTATTTAATTATATAAATGTAAGAAAATAACATTATAAACAGTTGAATGAAAATCAAATCCTAAATGTCATGAACCACCTCCACTGGGAAACCCTCCTTGGAATATAGGTAAGATGAGAGTGACCTCAAGGCCAACCTCCAATTGGATAAAATTTAGTGACTAGAACTAACGTTATAAAACATATAAATGGATGGAATTTCCATTAATAATCCACGTAATACCTAATTAAATCACAAATCAAAACCAGAATATATATAAACAAGATCTACAATAATTTTTCAATACATGAGTATGTATGAAAAATATAAGCCTCCATATAAAAATACCGAACAAAACTCCTTGGTAATGAGTCCGCATAAAAAACCAAGACCCTAGGAAGTATTATCTAGATAGGTCACCAAACTTTTCTAGGAAACTAAAAATACATTTTATATATATAATGGTATGAAAAATATTGTAATATATATAATCATACCTAATACCTCTCATGAAAATGTAGAATATGAATAAAAATGCATTAGTGAACAAACCATAGAACAAATTATCACATAAATGTACAATAATAACACAACCACACTAAGGAACAATCCCCAAATATAGTATTTGATATTGTAAATAGTATTAAGAAACATAATACAAATTTTTACAAACAATTAACTAATAATTTTCCACTATCATGCCCCAAAGTTGAATATCCTATACAAAATACCTCTTATACTATTTCATTATCATAACAGGATAGCTTGGATCTTGACCCATACCAAACACCACGTAATCTTTAAAAGACCAATATAATATGAAACTGTTATAATAATTCTATCATCACCTACACGTTGTGTCTCAGGATCACTTCTCTATTTCACATCACAACATCATAACATATCCATCCCAATAGGGTATCATGAACATTAAGATAATCAACCTCATTCCCTCCTACTACCATGCATGACCCCAACAAGTAATAATACATATAATAAGTATGCCTAAATGGAGGGAAAGGATGAGGGAAAAACTAGTATTCCTATTTCACCAATATGGATGTAATGTAAAAAACCCAGATCCCAAAATAGTTGGTCATTGATACAGTAGTCCAACTATGATGAGGTTTGTGAATAAATCATAGGAAAACACATCCTACATACTTAGTTACTTACACACACACACATTGACACACACACACACACATATTATACACACGAGTACAACCTAGACGGTCAATACCAATACAACCCAACTACATCCCATAAAAATCTCTAGGAAACCATCACCACGTACCTCCACTGGTATGAAATATAACATCAAAAACCAACTATATTCCACACAAAAAACATATACTACAAGAAACAAAAAAAAACCCAATTAAACATACCATTACACAAACTCTATATATCCCATTTACCAGAAAATTATTTTAATAAATATAATTAATTCCAAAATTAATAGAAATCCTTTTTATCCATTTATCAAATTTATCCGTGCACAATCATCTCATTTTCATTCCCTTAGTTAATTCTAGTACACATTTTATACCATTTCATTATTAAGGACAATTTCTCTTAATATTAATAAAATACATTTAAAACCACACTCACCACAAAAAAATATCCATCATAACTCCATTTAATTACAACATGAATACCCCAAAAATAAATAACTAAAAATTCATATCTCTACTACCCAACACATCCCACACAAACCTACCATATATCCACCACCCAACACATGTTTTACTAAAAAACCATAACCACACTTCTATGAAATCCTACACTAACCAACCATGTCCCCTCTTCCCAACATATAGAATATAGCCCATAACCCCCACACCCTCATAACCACATAGTCACCTCAAAAATCGAAAATAAATTTATTAACACACAAAATAATAAATTTCATCATCCCACACATTCTATTATTATTTATAAAAAATAAACATTCATGAAAATCCCTTTTCCGCACAATTTTCCAACCACAATATTTACATTATTAACCAATTAGGAACGTTATTTCATTGTAAAACCCATATAATCAATACAAATTTCTCAATAAAAACAATAATTTTGGGAAATAATAACGAGTATAAATATTCATATGAGAAATATCACAAAAGAAATCAAAATATGTTATAATCATTCCTTTCCCATAAATTTCATTTTTTCTAGTTCAATATGATTGTCAAAAAAATATATACACCTCATCAATAAAGAAAATGATAATCTCACCATTTAATCAAAATAAGAAGATTTCATGAATCCCCCTCCACAACAATAAGCTTTAATGATTACTGAATAACCATAACATGATAAAGATATGATGTTGAGAACAAAATCACACAAAGGGTGACTTAACAATATAAAACACACTCATAACCACATATTCTCATCATAAAAACTCCCAAATGAATTATTCGGATAGAAAAATTCTTTTTAGGGAAAAATAGAGAAGAAACCAAGATAAAAAAAAGAAGGAACCACCATAGTTGGAAGGATTCAAGATCTATTAAAGAAAATGTTCAAAAACATGAAAGGGGGTTCATGAAACATTAGAAATAAACCTTATATTTTTTGAATTTTAATAGATTTTAAAAAGATCTATGATAAATTTAGAGGTCTTCCATAATAATACATTTCTGGAAAAGAACATGGCCACACCCTAATATTCAATCTCCATAGAATTATTAAATGAGAAAACATTTGATAGCACCATGAGAAATCATTTTCATGCTATAATGTGTTACCTCAATTAAAAATCATAATCTCAAACCACTAATATAGTAAATCCTACCCCTTCAAATACCTATTAAAACAAATTATCTAATTGATTGAATTGGGGATATTCAATAACCCATACTATCATGGCCCAACATTACTTGAGACAAAAGAACCAAAATCTAACTCGAAAATATGATTGTTGTGATAGATAAATACATTCTATAAATGAAATCCTAAAAAAATACAAATTAAACCCTAAACATTTCACACCAGGTTATCTTGAACGCGCCATTGGATCCATCTAAAAAAACCTTCACTATATTCCATAATACATTACATTGTATATTTACCCCCTATTTCCTGTCCAAGAACTGAAATTTTTTACCTATTTTGTTGAATATACTTTATTTCATGACACCAGATACAATTCCTCAATAAAATGGGATGAAATTATTTTAACCATTATATTATATACCTATGAAATAATTATTTTCTTGGAATTAAAAAGAAAATATTTAATTAAAAACTATAAACACCACCAACCAAGAACACCCTGAGAGATACCTCTCAAAAAAGGCCATGTCACCAGAAAAAGAATAAATGAAACATAATAAAAAACTCAGGAATAATGGAATTGGAATTTAATTTATTCAATCTAGAAAATGTTTAAACATTTCATCAGACAATAAAAAGTAATCTCTAAAAGACTAGGGATACTAAGCTTGAATTTGTATCTCATAGTCCCACACACTCCCTTTCATACCACTATACCTATATTGAATGTGCATGAAAGGAATTTAAGACACATGAAACACCATCTCCTCAATATCCTAAATATAAAATGGTCACTCTATGAATGTCACATCATTCTATATTTTAAAGTCCCTCTAATTGATGAAATTTAAATAATCTTGATGATGTCATCAAATCGGCATCACATGGAATACATCAAGGATCCTAGACTTGTGTACATGAAATACCAATCGATATTCCACCTCTCTGTTATGCTAAAATTCCTCAAGAGGATCAATAATAATGGGATAGAGATTACTCTTCAAGATAAAACTCCATTTAACATGATAATGGTAATCCCTAATGTACACATTATCACTATCCTCAACTTCCAGTGGTCTCATCCTTCAATCTACAAAAGACATCTGAATGTTGTTCACCACATTAATCCACTCTTGGGAGATCTAAAACCTATATGTCATTCATTGTATCACATCTAGTATAAGAATTATTTAATCCCCATAATAAATATATATTAATATAGAAAAATAATTAAACCCAAACAACTCTTCAAAATTCACCCATACAATGGATTATTGAATGTTGGTGTTATAGTAAACCTTAACCAAGGGAAAAATATTTTCCCTATATCCTCTAAAATTCGAGACAAAAACCCACAACATATACCTAAGTATTAAAATGCTCCACTCCATTTTCCCATTCATCTAAGGATGAAAATAAATGTTAATGTGCAATAGGGAGCTATCATATTGCTACATCATTCTCTAGAATCAGAAGATAGAATGGGGATCTTCATTATACATTATTTTTTATGGAACCTTGTGATGTCACACAACTTCATCCATATACCACCTCACCATAACATCCACAACACCCACTGCCCTGATCACTAATAAGTGGGATGAAATCATAAATTGATCTATGATCCCCAATATTACATAAAAACCTCCTTGGTCTCATAGTATTCTGGTGATGAAATTTACCTAGATTTCAACTCATTTCAAATTTTTGATATTAAATGGATATAAAAAAACTACTAAGAACCTAATTCTTTACATTCACCATCTGATAGAATATCTACCAAGATACAAACTCTACCACGAACCACCTCTTATTGGGTCACTAAGGCTAATTCCTCAATGAGTGATTCACTTATGTGATAGCATGATGAACTTCTAAATTTGAACTATGGGACTACCATAAAACCTCCTCATGTGTCATCGATATAAAAGATAACCTCCCCTAAAACATCATTTGATACCAATCATCCTCCGACCATCACTTTAGATCTTCACCACAAGGAATGTGGTATCACATGACCTCAGCCTCCGAGTCTCCCCACTATGAATCCTCTACCATATGCATCAAGGATGATTAAACTTTCATACAAAATTGGAATCCTTTTCCACTGATGGACAATGAATCAATATGTATCACTGAAACCTCCTTCATCCAATCCAATATATATTGACTCTTGAAAAATATCACCCTATGACTAACTTATCAATGAATTAAAAAAATTCCATATACCTAGGTTGTAGGATATCACAGAGTCATAGCACTATAAAAAATACATCCTCCAATATTATTGGATATTCAAATCATTCAAATAGAAACAAACTATGGGCACTTGTGATCTATAAAGAGTATAAAGTGATCACCATTGAGTTCATGTTTCTATAAAATCAGAGAAAAAATAACTTCCAATAAATCAAGATCATGGGTGTTATATTTATAATCCTATTTATGTAATTTCCTATATTCATATGATATCACCTCCCTCTAATAAATCAAGATACAACCCCAACTAATACCAGAAATGTAAAAAAACCTCAAACATCTTTCCCATTTCAAGTAGAAAAAGATCTATATAACTATTCAAACTCTAATTTTGGTAACTAAATGCATCCTTAAACTATTCATTACAACCAAAATCTTGGTACATCTAGGAAAAGGAACATAATAGAGTTGAAAATTTAGATAAATCAAACACAAACCTTTCATGATTTCATGTGAGATAAAGGGTGCTATAAAACTCTACAATATTATTTTGTGATTCCTTATATATAAAAACTAAATATTTGATGGATTGAATTTAAAAAAAAAGTTGAGGCATAAAATACCAAATTAAATACAATTATTATACATAAAAAATAAACTTGGACATATTCCCATAAAATTGGTGTTCTTGATGAACTCCCAAAATAGCCTTAAGTTTATTATCATATTTTTTCTCTAACATTGAATTTTAGAGTATCATGTCTTTGAAAAAAACCAAAAAAAATCTAGGAACTAAATAGATATGGATTCTAGGAGTCCCATGAAAATTAAAAAATTAATTTGTGAAACTAACTATAAGACTACAAACTCAAGATACCCATTTCAACACCTAAAATGTTTCTCTGAGTGTCCTCTTATTAAACACTAATTTAGTGGGACCAGAAGAATATATTGATATATGATAACTAGATGAATACCATAAACTAGTTTAATATATTTTTAATCATTTATATATGGAAAAATTTCTTGATCATTATTTAATCCAACTTATGATAGTTTAAACACTACCTTATACCATTGTCATTCATATTAGAAAATAAATCAAGATCTCCCCTTGAAAAAATATTATTTTAGATAAATTGTATTTAAATGAGGGGATAACAAAAATACTTGTTTATTTATACCTTGTAAGGTTCCATATTATAATGAGATATTGAAATTAGTGAATCAAATGACAATAAATCTATCAGAAACATGATATCACATCAATGGGTTGAAACCTCAAACTCCTTTGAAAAAACATCTAAAAAATATCAACAATTCTATACAACACAACTAAATATTCCTACACATAACTAAATAAAATTTTATATTGATTAAAAAATAGATCAAAGAAATAAATCTGGTTGATGTAGATAAAGGCAACATATTATTGTATCAAAAGAAGAAATATATATTGAAATGACTAATAATAACCAATTACTAACTCACAAATCAAAAAAATCATACTTTCCAAACCTACACTAGTATTGTCAATACTAGGGGCATTAGAAGCCTTTACACCTCGAGTCCCATGAAATAAATCAAGGTTGGTGAAATAAATGAGTATGAAAATCCAGAATAAAACAATGAATAAACCAAGGTAGAATATAAGTAAATGGTACTATGAATGATCTCTGATACCTCTATCTGTTGAACAAGAATACCATGATATTTTGTAATTCTATATCCTCTAAATATCTATTGAATACAACCTCAGTGGATTTTCTCTATGGTATGTTCTTAATGGTAAGGGAAATAATAAGTTTGTTGTCTACCTACACCATCTCCTCTCAGTGAAATGAAGTACCACTTCCCATGTGGTTGATACAACCACTGATGCAGTGGTATATTCTACAAGGGAATATAAGGAATCAGATAGATATCATCATATTGATTGCCTTGGATGGTCGACCACTAGATCTGATGGTGTCTGAAATCTATACATTAGAAAAAACAAGAAAAATGTCTTACAAGGTGCAAAACACTACTATACCAATATAAAATGTGGGGAAACATCTAACGAAAGATCCCCCCATCTAGATATTTGACATCCCAAAAACCTGTAATCAATTTACAATAGCCCAACTCATTGAGGAAATCTAATGAATATCATATTGAGATGTACATGGTGGGGAAAGAATATTATCTACGACCTCATATTTATTCTACACCTCCATGTATGTATGAAAAAAATAATGTAATCACATTTCAAATCACTGGAAATAATGTATCCTATAAATATTGATCCATTGGATCATAATCAAGAGAAACATCTAGGGTGAGTTGAATAAGGATCTTAAACCAGATTTTGAGATCCCACACACTCAGTCTCTCTAGTTGAAGGGAAGATAAGCTCACGACTCTTCTTTTCCCTAATCATTCATGATAGAAACTCAACATGCAATTAACTCTAAAAATTAAACTGAAAAATGTCTCCTTTCTCTCCATGAGATATAAAATCCACCATATTAAGTCTTCTAATAGCATCTGAGAAAAATCCAACTGAAAATAATACTCAAGCCTGTCATGAATCAAACTAAATGTGATCTCATAATCCTTTATCCAGTTTTATGAACAAAATTAAGAGACTCTCCCACCATACCTGTTTATCCCTTGATACTAAAACCTACATATTATATTCCTATAAGATTCATCAATGAATCGGGCCAAACCACCTATGGTTTACATGATTATCCTATTAAACATCACTAACTTAAACAAAATATTGATGATGAAAAGATGGGTTATATTTAAACAAGATACAAAATAAAAATAAATAAATAAATTTATTTAATAAAATTTATTTTATTAAATTCAAATAATTATCCATTATTTTCCTATTTCGGACATAATAAAAGACAACCATGATTCATATTCCTCTCCTAGTTCTCTACCCTACAAGAAACAACATTTCACTTGATTTATTAATAAACTCATTTCCCATTCATTGGATGACATGGGATAAACCATGTGTCATAGATAGTCTCCTTGGCCTATGTCACTCACCAAGTCCAACCAACATTCTTTTCTTGCTATCCCATGCAATCCTCATCAGTACCTATCACAAAAAGAACCATCCTAGCTATCTACCAAATTTTTTAATACCTATCTTTCATGATCCTCCGCCACTAGGAACCCCATACTATTTTTGTAATTAAGATAAGAGCGAACCTAAGGCCTATCTTCAATAGGATATGGGTTAGAGACTAGAATTGAGGGTATAAAACATACACATGGAATGCATTTCACTAATATATCTTAGGAATACATGAATAAACCACTAATAAACAACATAATAAAAGTAAACGAGATAAAAAATAATCCAACAATGTATGAATTTTTCAAATAATACAACTCACTAAATAAAAGCAAATAATAAAGCCCCTAGATTATGAATTCATGGAAAACCCCATGATCCAAGCTATTAGTGTCCTGATCTATCAGCATACTTAACCTGGAAAGATAAAAAATTACATATAAGGGTTACAATAACATATATACTTAGTTGGACCATTCTCAATAATACTCATTCAAATGTGTATGTGGCATACTCATGTATCAGTGAAAAAAAGATGACTAACATACACATATTAGGTCATATATAAACTAAATTAACTAAGGAACACTCATGAAATATCACATCAAATATATTAAAATAATATCTTGGAATAATATCAATTAACCACACAAACACTTACCCCATAATTTTCCAAACTCAACCCCCTAAATTCATTGTGTTATGAATCATATGCTTTATACTATCACATAATCATAATCGGAATGTGTTGATCTAAACTTGTGGAAAATACTACATTACCATAATATAATCCCAACTCTCTACATATGCCAAAAATTACATCGTCAATTGTACAACTACTCAAAACATATCACCACTAAATATCTACCACACATCACAACCTCATCACATTTCAATATCACAAAGTTATTTTTAGTACAATGGACATAAAGCTCGTACAATCCTCTAACCATGCATGATCCTTCCAATTACCAATAACACCATTAATTACACCCAAAGGAAGATTAGAAAATAGGGGGTATCCTATATGTTTCTGGCATAGTGGAAGCATGCGATGGGTGGTTCCTAACATTTATTTTTTCCATGTTTAATGATAAATCTGATATCTACAAGATGATAAACATTGTGTTCAATAGAATTGACTCAAAAATGATAGACACCATGAATCATTATATAACTAGATAGATTATCATCACATATTATTTATAATTAATTTAATAAAAAAAGAATTACCTTGATGTAATTATTTTATTTTTGACATATTTGAAAATAGATATATGATGAACCATTATTTCCTTTTGGGAATATTGTGTAGACTCCCTCTAGAAGTGCTCCACTTGTCTTTCATGAATCACTAGACATCGCTGAAGGAACCTCTGGGTGCTAGCACAATAGATTGTTGTGCTTGCATCGTCTAACTTTGATCGCAATGGGAATTTATTCCAAATAAATCTCCATGATATATTGGAGGTATATTTCTCTCCATTATTGGGATCAATCTTAGAGAATAGAGATCTCTGAAATTAGTATAACTCCCCAAATCTGTTTTTTACAACCTAAAAAATGAATTACTCTAATAAAAACATAAAATAACTAGGTTTATATATCTCTAGGGTAAAAATAAAATTATTTCACAAGTGGCCTTAATTATTTATTTAATCCTAGAAAAAACCCCTTGTCAAATAATAATAGTACTACAATTTCTTGACATGCTCTTAACTTGAGATTTAATATGAAATATTATTTAATCAAATAATATTAAATATTTAATATTTTCTCACTCAAATAAAAATATTAGTCTTTAATTCCTCCATAATATGTATCAGACATTTAATAATGTCTAATTATTTATTAAATAAATATCAGTACATTATTTTCTAAAAAATAAATAAATTTTATATTCACTAAATAGAAAATAAATATTTATTAAATTTTCCACTCACATTATATTCACTCGAATCACAGGTGATGAAATATGAGAAACCAAGAAAACATGAATAATTATTAAAACACATTTGGGAATAATATTTATTCAACTTGTTAAATAATGAATAATATTATTTTTATTTAAGAGAATCTAGATACACATAGTGTGTGACCCTCTAGGCCTCTTTCATAGTGGTATTAGTGAATCTGCCTAAATTCAATGGTTAACATCTAGCAACAGGTCAAGGATACCATAGAAAATGAAGTTAATTCCACAGTGATATAATAACTCATACAAATTCTTACAGAGTAACATAATACCTTTATCATGAAATCTCAAATCAATTAGGTTGCATGCCAGTTCCATCAACTTATGTTCATGATGTCTCCTTCTTTTTTCATTATTAAAATAAAACTCACCAACAGAGCACCATGACCATGGATTTATTTCACATATATAATTTTCCAAAAAGTTTTTCAGATAACAACCTCCATTAAAGAACAAAAGGGAAAAATAATTTCTCTCATTATTCAGTTTTGAGATATTACTCGTGAAACACCCAAAATATCATACTTCAGCACGAACATATATTGTCACAATTTTGATCAATACATAAATGTATACAACTCATAATACTTATTAATAATAATCATAAGTTTTCAGGACTAATACACATGTCTTCATATAGGAACATCCAATGACAAATATAAATGTGGACTTCCTCATGGGGGTCTCATTTTCATAATATCCAAATGGATATTACCAAGGGTGTACACAATGAAAAGGTGCCTCAAATTCCTATGATCTTCCACCCCTGATATCCTATATCATTCGTTTACAATAATTTATGTCATATGGTTATAGAACATATATTCAAAAATATTTTTATAACACTTCTAGGTTCTCATAATAGTGGGGAACTGCTTTGACCATTTAGTGTGATAACTACTCTTGGGAAATTATCATATACTGTGTTACACATAATAAAAATCACGATGTGATAAGAAGTTTAATAATATTCAATATTATGAATACATGTTATCATAAAGTACACAGAAGTTGGTTATTTGGCACCAACTATAGTAGACTCCCCATTGCACTAGAGTCAACTACTAGAAACCTTCAGTCATCTAGATCTCACATGATACTCATGATTCTGCTAAGATTGGTATTTAGTCAAATGGTTCTCTAATTTTTATTCCATGGGTACTCTACTTACTGAAACTTCACCCATTTGATAACATTCCTTCAAGAGGTGATACTTCTAGAGTATTTGATTTTAATGTTGGTGTGACCTTGCCTCTTTAGTAAGATTCACCACTACACAATTATCATAATAAACTTTCATAGGGTATTTATTGCTATGTACCATTTCAACCTCCTATAAAAAGTTATAAACCCAACAGGTTTCCATGGATCCATCTGAAGCAACTATATACTCCGAATCCATAGTAGAATCATAAAAAAATGGATTCTTTTAACTCTTCCATCTCAAAGCTCCTCCATTGAGATAGAAAACACATCCTGACTGTGACTTCTAACCATTATAATCTATCTAAAAAGTTGAATCAGTATAAACCCTGATGAAAAGTTTCTCATGTCTTTTATACACCAAGAATATATCCTTATTTCATCTCAGATACTTAAAGATAACCTTAGCAGTAGCCCAATGTTGTTCTCATCAGTCATCTTGATATCTTCATACCATGATTAGTGTATAGGAAACATCAAGTCTAGTACATATAATGGAATACATGATTCATCCTATTACTCAAATATATGGGATTTTACTCATTATCTATTTCTCATTTTTTGTATCCGAACACATTTTATTATAAATATTTAAACCAATGACACTGGAACCAATACCCACCTGGATTTTTCTATATTAAATATCTTTAGTATATGGTAAACATATGTAATTTGGCATTGTTCAAGTAGACTCTTGTATCTATCACAAATGATCTTGATCTATATAATATATTCTACTTCACCTATGTCCTTCATGAACAAGAACCTTTTTAACTAGTCCATAATAGATTGTAATGTTGGTATTCTGTTTCTAATAAGTAATATGTTATCAACATATACTACTAGGATAATGACCACATTCCTACTAAACCTCTTGTAAACACACCACTGACATTGAGTGTTAATGAAACCAAATTCATATACGGATTCATTGAAATGAATTTTCCATGACTAAGATTCTTGCTTAAATATATAAATGAATCTATGAATCTTTAAAATCCTTTTGGAATCACCTAGATTCGGAAACCCTTTTAGTTTTTGACATATAGACATCTTCCTAAAGGTTCCCATTAAGGAATTCTGTTTTGACATCCATCATCCAAATCTCATAGTCATGGTAAGCTTATATATGAAGTATAATTTTGATGGATTTAAACATGGAAACTCGTGAAAAGTTTTCATCTTAGTCATTTCCATGTTTCTTTTTAAACACTTTATCCACCTGCTTTGCATTATAGCTATTTAATTTATCTTCCATGTCTAGTTTCCTCTTGAATACCCATTTGAATCCAATAGAATTTTCATCAATTGTCACATCTACCAGAACCCAAAACTAGTTCTGATATAGGGAATCCATTTCAGAATTCATGGATTCTTATCATCTTATATCTTTGAAGATTTCTACTACCTCCTTTTAGGATAGAGTTTCATCATTTTCATCCAATAATGAGTCACCATCTTCAGTTACTAAAAATCATATCTCTATAGTTCTCTTACCTCTCCTACACTCATATACAATACTTTCGTTTTAGGTAATACTTCATCGATGGTGGCCTCTTGAATCTATTCCTGCACCAAATCTTGTGTATCTTGAGGATTAACTTCATCAATTCAATCTTGATCCTATTATCCCACTTGAGGATATTATCACTCTCAAGAATGGAAGGTTCTCTGGAAACAATCACTTCATTATATGAGGGTTATATATGTATTATCCTTTTGTTTCCTTAGGAGGCCTATAAAGATACACTTCTTTCCTCATGGTTGTAGTTTGTGTCTTGATAAGGCCTTAACATACTCCTCACATCCCCATACACATTTATGTGACAAAATTGGTATCTTTCCTTTCTGTAACTCAAAGGAAATTCCATTATTCATCTTAATTGGTACCAGGTTTAATGTGTATTACATAGTCTGCAATTCATATACCCAAGAGAAAAATAAAAGATTTACATGACTCATCATTGACCTTAACATGTCTAACAAGGTATGGTTCCTCTATTCACTAACACCATTACACTATGGTGTGTAAGGTGATGTCAGTTGAGATAGAAACCGAAATTCTCATAAAAATTTGAGGAACTATTAGTTAATATATTCACCACCTCGATCTTATTGAGGCATCATTATCTTCGTCCCATTCTTGTTCTCTACATTATTATTGAATTCCTTGAATTTTTTTAACATAAATAGACTTATACCAGATAAAGCAGATATTTCCATATCTACTCAGGTCACCATTTAATGTTATGATGTAAGGATATACACCTCTAACTTTTAATAGAAATGGTCCACACACAACAATGTGTACAAATCCTAGAAGACCTATATCCCTATAACTCTTTCCATTAATTGGTGGTTTTCCCTTATTTCCTTATAAGTAAGCATGAAATCATTCAGGTGGTTTTAGCTTAGATGATTCAAAAAAAAAATCTCAACTGATCTTAATAAAATGCTTCTCATTTACATGACCAATATGGTGATGCTGAAGCTAGTTGTTATATGAGTGTTGTGAACATGATTTGTTACCAATTTCCATCACTTGGTTTTGAAAATTTAATACATAAAGACTCTTATTTAAATTTTCCATACCATAACATATGTTTTTTTAAAAAGAAACAACTTTTATTTCCAATCATGAAAATAAAACCATCCATGTTTAGTCATGATATAGAAATTATGTTATCTAAAACCGTAGTTAATTAATAAAAATATTTTAAATACAAAATTATTACAGTTGGAAATGAAAGGTGGTAGTAAAAAATGTCTAGAGGAGCCATCCATGCACCATTAACAGCACTTAGATCCCCCTCTCCTCTAAAAATATTTCAGAATCTACTTGGTTCCAATATTTAGATACATATGTGACTACCAAAAGCTATATCTAATATCCAATTTGTATAGATTAAAATATTACAATTGATAATGAATTCACCTTTATATTTACCTTTCTTCTGAGTGTGGTTCCTCTTCTAGTGGCTTGGCTTCGCACATGAAAAACATCCTTCCTCATTTTCATTACCCTACCTCTGGATCTTCGTCTTCATGGAAGGATGGTGCTTAGTAGATTTAGAATTTTTATAGGTATTGGGTCCCTTTTCCTTATTCTTCCTTTTCTTATTCACTATTAAGGATCATAGGTTTATCAAACCCCATGTGCTTATCCACTTGATGAATCAACGTAACAAGTTCCAAAAGACCCTTATCATTATTTATCATATTGTAATGGAAAATAAAAATAGAGAAGTTCTTGGGTAATGATTATATTTTGAGGTCTGTATCCAACGCATATGATAATTTGATCCCAAAGATGTGTAGGAAATAAATTTAACCAATGAGCTTAACATCATGATGCCCAGCTGGTGCAGACTCTCCAAGATTAGTTATAAATAAAGTGTTAGAGATATCATACTTCTATTGCCTCACTTTCTCTTGATAGTGATCCTGATGGTGAGACAACATTCTATATGCATCCAATTATATATGTTTATTAAAATTATCATTAGACATGGATGATAGCATGAAACTTTCAAAATATGTAGCATCATTCAATTTTTTCTCAAAGATATATATCTATTCATCACCTGCCTCATTACTAAACATAACTGGAAAAGGTTCTTCCAGTATATACAATTTTCTTTCATGGAGAAATATAATGTGTAATCACTATTGAAACTCTTGTAAAGGTGTGTCGGTTAGAAGGTTATCCTTCTCAAGTATGGATCACAGTGATATGTTTGATGTCAATCTAATTTTTTTTCTACAAATAAAATTGGTAAAATTTTAGTACTTAATCTAATAAAATTTAGAAAAATAAATAAATATTAAATTTATATGTCTCATAATATTTTATCAAAACCCAATATCCCTCAACATTGGCTTAATAATATCTTGAATATTGGAAATTTTAAGGAAAAACATCCATATTAACCCTCTCATTACCCAAAATATGGATGCTCAAGATTCTTTAATGGTTTTAGGTTGTCATTTCAAATGTCAACTTCATTAACTCACATTTCCTTGCTCCACTAAGTGGAATCCCCAATCATGAAATCCTTAAATTGGATTTCCCCAACACTTTCATCTTAGTTACACCTACTTTGGAAGTCAACCCTTGATGTGAAATAAGTTATGTAAACCCAAAAAATCAAGTTTAAATTCCCTATTAATTGAAATCACCCCAACTTTTACTTGTCACACACTTTGAATTATGGTTCAATTTTAACTAAGCTATGCTGGCATAAGATATAATTTGAATGATTTTATCCTTTATGTGTAAATTTTAAACTATTATATTTATTAAATTCTTATTAATATTAAGTGTATTTACTTATTTGATTAACCATGTCATGAATAATATTTACGTATACACTAATCTATTTCAGTTATTTTTTTCATGATCATTAATTTCATTAATTTAAGGGATCGTGAAAAAACATCCATAATGAAACAACAATGAAACTCACAGAAATGAAATTATAAATCGGTATGGTATTAAGTTTTTACTAATGGTTAGTTTATCTAGAGGTTGATAAAATAACCTTTGACCATGTGGGAAAACACCTTGAACCAATTAAAGTTTGTGTTATATCTTTCCACCAGTCCACCAATGCATCTCTCTTGGATTGGTTTCACCTCACCTCCAAACATGAACCACCTTCACTTTCTTGGGAGCTCAATCCCTAATATATTATTTTACTCACATATTGTTTTTGGTAAAAGGGTTTACATAAAAAACAAGGGAACACATTCCATTCATAATAAAATTGTAGAATGATCATAGTAAACCAATTTAATTTAGTAACTACTCAAACAAAACCAATCATATACAATGGTGTGGTCGATGATCATGATCATACACATGCATGAAATGAATCATGAATTTAATAAAACTAGAATTTAATTCTTAATTGTAATTATTTATCATAAACCTAATTCAAATCAATTAATTTTATCTTTAATTAAATAGTTCTTTTATCATAATTATCTTCCAAATTTCCTTGATATTCTCATCCATTATAATTTTAAACGTACAAAATAAATTCATTTAAAATTAACTTTATACTTAAATGTACTATAGAGGTAATACAATGAATATATGTACAAATCTACCCAACATGTATCATACTAGTATACTTGTCTATTATTTTTTATATATATCATACATGAATTATAATTAACGTTCATGATGCGTATTATCAAATTAATGATTACATGAATTACATGATTTTTCTGTAATGTGTTCTTTAATGTCTGTAAAAGAACAAATATAACAAGACTCATACATGATACGAATATCCAATCATTACATAGATTTTAATTTAACGTATATATATATATATATATATATTAAAAACCATCACATGACATGTCCAATCAAATTAATGACCACAAACAAGAACATGCCTAAAGGTTTACATAATATAATAAATAAATTTACAATCTGTATAATTTTTTAAAAATAAACAATGTGTACAAGAGAGATACAAGGCATCCACATCTCTCACCGTCCATCCAAGGTACACATCTTGGGACTTGATGTGAAAATAATACCCCATAAAAATGGAGTACATGATCAATCCAATGGGATACATGTTGTGTGATCTCTGAATTACACAGTCGCCATTCAGGTAGGCTATATATAGTAATACATGACCCATTTGTGACTCATGTTGGATTGAAATATAAATGTAAGTGTATATTAGATGGCACATTACATGAGGGGCAGGGGGTGAATTGTTGGTTTAAAAACATTGTATTAAACACTTCAGAATGAACTTAGTTTGAGAGGTCTTAAACTAATACAATTCACAACCAATACACAGGACCATACATGTCTAGGATCCAATGGATATGATATATTATAATACCACAAGTAATGAAAAACAATTTTATTCAAATTGACTCTAATGATCATAGTAATAAAAATGTAAATGATTATACCATACAATGTATAGAATCCTTTAATACAATATGTAATGAAATAATCGTTATTGAAACAATTACAATAGATAAGGGTATGAATAGAAAGAAGAAACAATGTTATTCTCTTTCTATTAAAAATAGTAGTAGAAAGTTAAGGTATTACAATTATTTTATTCCAAAGTGTAGGGTATCCTTTCACCTAGGATAAAGAGTTTGTCTTACCACTACCTTGGTAAGCCCTCGATATGATGATTGGCCAGACTATCTTCCTATACCCAAAATTCCTCGATTAAGAAGATAATCGGAACTTCAGTATTTTAAATAATTGAAATCCATATATATGATAATAGGAAACATGTCTTCCTATCCCCGGAAGCCCTCAATGGTTATCACAATGATCAGATGCAGAAAATAGAAACAAAGAAAATATAGAAATACAAGAACATGGGACAAGTAGTTCACTTCTTGTATCTTCAAGGCTTTCGCATGAAGTAAGATAGAAGTCACAACATCTCTATCTAGAACATGATGAAAGAAAATTTTGTTTATTCTGGTTTGAAAGACCTCCTATTGATAGGCCTCAGCTCCGAAGGTCATATTTCTCCAAAAACATTGGAGGGACTCGGACACCTTTCATTAAAACTGTAAAAACAAATAGAATACATGACATCATTTTGATTGGTAAATAACCAACACAATGACATCATTTTAGTTAGAAAATAGTAAGTACAAAAGTATGAAACAATGAGTATTATAAACATGTAATCGGTATTGAATTAAGATAAGAGTACAATTCATTACATGAGTACAGTTAATAATATGGTCATAATTCTTGTCATGATTATACATATAGTAGTTATGATACATGACATGGTTACAATGATTAACATGGATTATATGTATATCAGTTACGATTTATATTTTGGTACAATATGTGGTATAAAATCGAGTTACGATGCATGATTACAATTCGATACTTAACATGGCTACAATTCTTGATTACAATGCTTGTGGTTAGGATACATAACTTGGTTACGATACAGGTGATTATGAAGCATGTGGTTACGATGCATAACCTAGTTACGATATAGAAGATTACGATGCATGTGGTTATGATGCATAACCTGGTTACGATACTGGTGATTATGATGCATGAACTGGTTATGATATAGGTGATTATGATTCATGTGGTTACGATGCATAACCTGGTTACAATAAAAGTGATTACAATGTATGACCTGGTTACGATACATGTGATTACGATTCTAAAACAATATATCTGGGTATGTTGTAAAACAATATACATGATTATGATAGGAATACAAAATATATGAAAAACAATGTGGTTGATTATGATTGTAAATGAACATACATGAAAAACAATATATTTAATTACGAGATGTGTGATTTGTGATTTCCAAAACAAATGATTAATGGTAAAGTCAAAACATGTTTTGACTCAACAACACAATGGGACTATATTCAATGTACATGGCTACCCAACATGTACTCTGGTTGATTGTGTTCCACCATTTCATTTTCAATATGTGGTGTAAAGTATTCAATACACCACATGTAATAAATGAATATAGTTTACCTAATTTCGAAATTAATTCTGTAGAGACCCGAAGCTTGACGTACATGGAAATTACATTACATTTGCGGAATACTTAGTACATAACAAAAACACACACTAAAGGATCGTAATAGTTTAGTGTCTTTGGAAACTCGGAAAGTAATCTTCTAATCATGGTGAAAGTTCTTCAACATCTCCCATAAAGGTCATCCCTTTTTTCTACCTAAAACCTTTCTTTATATCCTGGGGAAAAGAAAACATAAAAGGGTGAGCTCAAATGCTCAGTAAGGGTAAACAAAAGAAAAATCAATCACTTCATATACATAGCTTTTGGAAATCTTAACCTGCAAAAGAGCTCATAATATCATAACATGGGATATATCATAGAAGTGAAATGTAATCCCAATAATCATAACTTAAAACATGAAACTTTGTGGCATACACACATAATCATAGAGAATCATTTCTTGTTAGTCAAGACTCATTGCCAAGACTATCTTAGTGGACAAAGTCCCTTTCTGAATCGAGTAATCCTCGTTTCAGTCCTGTTTCACTGAACCGGTATAACCTACCATTCCAGCCATGTCTATCTCATGAGATATAAAATCTTTACCCAATGCATTGGAGGGAGATATAGGTCCCACCCATCTTATAATTAATCCTTTATTATGTGTGCCACATAATCATAAATCATACATCATCACATAACACATATAACAAAAATGGGATTCTTGAAACATCATGACATCATAAACAATTCAAATACGATAAAGGAATTCATAAAAGTAATTCCATCACAACATAATCAAATCAATGTAATAATAGGGATAAAAACAGAACCCTTTATTATCTTAGATGGAAAATGATTTTGATAAAACACTTGAAATTAATTCTTGAGGAAAATATCCTTTCTTTTTTAAAATCATTTTCTTTTCACAAAATTCAATGCAATTTTAAAAGATAAGGGTTTTTGTTGAAAATAATCATGCAATCTTGTAGAGGAAGCTTCTTGAAAATGAGGCGTTATGAAACCGTAAAAATCCGTTCACGCCGTATAAGTTAAAAAAACATTCTTCGTACTTTTGTCGGAAAAGTCAAAAAGTACCTCGTACGAAAAACGAAAAAAGATTCCTTTCATATCCTTTACTAAAAACTCATAGAAGGGTAAAATTGGATTTAAACAATTGTAGGTGGATGGAAATAATATTACATATTGAGGAAACATAGATGTGGATGATAAAATACACCCCAGTAAATACTAAAGTATAAACAATCTCGGATAAAAATGAGATTGTGATATTTCCCTTACCTTAGGTCCGACTTGCTTTGTAAGTGTCCGAACCTCCTGTATAATGATTTAAATCATGTTATTGACTTATTACAGAATCATATTCATTGTTATGATATCATATATGGTTCACTTATGACATTATATTTCCTGTTCTTTTGTAAATTCCATGTTAAAGAAGCGTTTTGGGTAAAATCGTTTCATTTATCGTAGGTGTTTTGACTTGTTGTTCTTGACATCATTATTACTTATATCATGATTTACTTACTTCCAGAATATAAAATATGATTTATATATCATATATATTCAGTATATATATATATATAATAGGTAGATAAATAAAATGAAAAACACCGTTCATGGAGACGGTAGTCCGTACGTACGCATGAACGTTGTTTTCCTTTCCTTATTGTCTTGAAATGGAAGTAAGTAGATGACATACATATGTATATATATACATAAATCCAGTAGCATTATAATTTCATATATTTCATTATTATTTCTTATATATACTTTATAATCATTCTTAAATGGTTAACATGGAGAATGAATCTCATCGCGTCGTGGAGACGGTAGTCCGTACGTACGCACGAGCGATGATATCATTTCTATTGAATTGAATTGGAGTGAATTATACAATATATCAGAATCAATATGATGTTGTAATAACTATGTATAGTTATTCTTTACACCATTATACCCATCCATGTAAGGTGGTAGTGGAAAATAGATTACACCACGGCGTGGAGACGGTATTCCGTACGTACGCACGCGCGGTGATTTCATTTTTCCGTAGGATGGATAGAAGGTGAATTAGGGTTGTTTCATACTTATAATAACATATCAGTATATGAGTGATACTGATGTTATTACTTCATAATGAAACAACCTAATAAGAAGAAGTGGAAGAAGAAATAAAGATGAAAGAATTGGTAACGGTAATTACCTCTTCTTTGAAGCGCCTTTTGGAGACCTCCTCTTAGGGAACTAAAATTGGTCTTTGAGGAAGACCAGAACCTCTAGGATGTTTCTAGGGAAGTGGAGAAGAGATTTTGGCAGGGGTTGGCCGAGCTTGAGTGCTCAAATTGGTGTGAGGAGAAGGGGGAGGAGGTTTCCTTTTATAAGGGAGGAGAGGGGCACCTTAGGAATATCTCAAAATATTATTTTATATTAAAGTCAAAATCGGTTTATAATGGTTCCAAAGGGTCTTATTTCGAAGCTAAAGTGGGGATGGGTCGAAATCCTATCAACCAATAGGATTTAGACAAGTTTAGGGTATTATTTTAACCTTATCAGTTAGATTTAACTCTAAGTTAAATAATTTAACTTTTACCGTGTCTTTTTGTTTTCCTTCACTATATGGTTAAACGAACCCCAAATTGTATATTATTAATACATATATCCTTATCTAAGTCATTTGGCCGAACCTTAGATTTTTTAGGAATAAAATAACAATTAATAATATAATATTTGATTTAAAAACTATTTTGTGTCAATTTTGACACTATTTGATATATGATTTTTGTGAAAGTCATAACAGAATTATATGTTCGAACCAAGTTGATTAAATCAACACTAATATATCATAGTAACCTAGAAAATTAGTGGAATTCATAAAAAGTCTTAAATTACATTTATTTGGGTATTTATATTATCAATTATGTCAATATTTCATTAATAATATAATTACTGCATCATCTTTGTGTCATAAATAAATTATATTATTTGATGTCTAAAAATTACAAATAAAATACCATCATGTAGGAAATCTTTTTAGCTTTCTAATGAATATTTATAGTCGAATTTATCTTATGTATAACCCCATATTAAAAATGATTTACTTATTAAACTTTGATTTTAACTATTTTAACCCTTCTTTAAATAAATTAATAATAAATGTCCTAATCTAATCCAAGTGGGCCTAAATGGTCATATTTTATTCCTAAGTTTGTTTTTGGTCGAATTACAATTGTCCAATAGAATTAGGACATGTGTTAGGGTAATATTAATATCATATTTACCCTTAGTTACCCTATTTACTATTAACCGTGGTAAAAAAAGTAAAAAGTTACTATTCACCAAAAAATTATTTTCATCTCATTGAACCACATTTTAGTTCTTGATATTAACCGTGTCTCTCGGATTTTCGAAATTCCATTCACAGAAGCGGTAAAATTAAGTTTTATGCAAAATTCAGTTTTTTAACCTACCACTTAGTAGTTTCACTATTCATCAAAAATTGATGTTTTTCAGAACAATGCCAAAATTTCATCCCAAGCTATATTTCATATTCCAAATTCAAAAATGAAGTCTATTTTACCAAATTCATAACATAAAAGTTGCATTAATTAATTTTATAATTAAATCCCGCTGTTAAAACAAATAGCGTGTTTTTAAGAAACAATATCTATCAAAAGATTGACACTTGTTTATGTCTAGTTTAAATGTGAAATTACATCCAATGACCAAAATTGTATTAAATTGTAAAAATATATTCTAAATATACTTTAAAACCACTCAAATTAATGATTTATCACTATTAATTATTTCGATTAAAAAAGTTGTTTTTAATTATAATTTAGTAATTTTCACTATTCATCAGAATATGAAAGTTATCCGAAAAGTACCAAAATTTCACCTTAGGCTAAATTCGATACTCCGAATCCAAAAATGAAGTCCATTTTGAGAGTTAAAATTTCTAAAATTTAAAAAGTGGTTATTACTATTCATAACGGCTAGTTTTAATAATATTTTAATAGCATATCATTGTTTCGTGAAACTCAGGATTACGTACCACACACGCTATCGAGGAAGGTTGTGATTGCGTGTAATGCAAGGCAAGTCATGGATGCGTGTTGTGCAAGCTCCTTTTGGTGTAGCGTATAACACAAGACATTAGTAAAATAAAAAAGAATATTTTTCATAAAATCTCGGGCTGTTACATTCTACCCCCCTTAAAATGAATTTCGCCCTCGAAATTCGTCAGGGTTATAAATGGTTTACTATTAGAAAGTTTCTTTAATAGAAACCCACATCGTAAAAAGGAATACCAAAACTTGGCTTTAAAAACTAAAGTATGAAATGTAACGATTACCCAAATAAACTAATCACTGGGTTTCCACATAGGTGAAAATATGGATATGGAAGAGAAATCTAACCATCATGTTCTGATGGAGAGTGGTAGAGAACATGGCTATGGAAAAGCCAGTAATCACAAATCCATAAATTTGTGACGATCTAAGGTACCATCTGATTCATCAGGTATAAGAGAACTAGGACAACATTTTTGGTTTCCAAGATCATTTCCCTAAAGTTAAAGAATTTGAATTAGAATAAATACTTACTTTATTTTGGTACAATCTCACTGTTGTTCGTGCCTTTAACAATTTCCACTTCATATCTTAAATAAATGAAGTTGAATTTGTTATTCGTGAAGTGTTAGCAGATCATGTGATAGAATGATGGGTCATTCCATCTGTCTCAAAAGGTTAGCAAAATTTATATACATAAGTCGATCTATAGTGGGATTAATCATATATGGTTCCGAAAATGGGCTTATACTTTATATATCATACTGCTTAATATAATAACACTAGTTTCTACTAAACAGGGACTTCCTGTAGGTCAGTGGTAGGCGATAAAGGCCTGTCGCACTTCGGTTGTGGGTTCGATTCCTACAGCCTTGTCCGAAGCGATGGGCTGTCGCCCGTCCTGCAGGTTGTCCTTTTTCTAAAACTATGTTACTATAACATCTCATCAATAATATCGAAAATCTTCTATCCTTAAACAATACTAACTTATGTCCAACATAATCCAGTCTAATCTTTAGGCTTATACATAATACTGCAGTCCACTCTCATAATATAGTGACAACGATTACCAGATATTTAATACTGTCGTTGATCCCAACATATCATAAGATATGTCTTGTTGGTCACATTCTAAACATTCAAAGGTCTTAATCATGTATTCTCTTGAATACCCATTGAACCTTAGTGAAAACGTGAATGCAGTTAAAAGTTAACACTTTCCACATACCAAAATCCTCAAAATTCTATATACTCAAACCATGATATCACATAGTCCTTATATCAATCATGAGCTCATGAATACAATCAAACATCTCATTATCTTCTTATCCTTTCATTATGCACATATCATCTACTTTCCAAAATATTTGAATCACTTTTCATGGTTATCGGTACCTTAAAATTATTGAAAACCACAATAGACCAATACTTAAATATTTCAATACACCATAAAAGTACCTCAACAACATTATTCTTGAATACCAATACATAAACACTTCAGTCCATCCACTTCAATGATTGTCCTGGAATAAGTCCTTTCTTGATTTAGAAGTAACTTTTTAGGTCAGGGCATTGAGTTGGGTAATGCCCATGTTCTCCACAAATAAGACATTGAACTCCATAACAGTCTGTCACTCTATGACCCTTTTCTCCACACAGATAACATCGGTCCCTCCATTTGAGGTATTCCTCAAGGTTCTTCTTCCCTTCTTTAGAAATCTCAATCTTCCTTTCTTTATGCTCCTCAACATGCGAACATGCATAATAGTTTATCTTCCTCTTCTTTGATGAATTAGTCATTCCACTAAATTTCACCTTGTTAATCATATATCGCGATGACTGATTCGACATAATCACAATATCTTTATCTCTAGGCATTACACAATTTTGTTGCTCATAGTCACCAATTTGTCCATTGGATTTAATGTTAACCGAATTCCTTCTGGTTCCCTCCATTAACTAAAACACAAAAAGAATTTTGTGAGAGGCGAAATCATGCTAGGGAAGACAACATAGTAAAGGGGAAGCACCCTCAATATCTAACATCTTAGGATAAATTCTAAGATCGTTACCGTAGTTCTAGGACTATATCCTATACGTATACTTATCCTTAGGGACATCCCTAGACATACCATAGAAATATCTCTAGGAATCTCACTAACGTTTTCGCATCCTAGTTTCCAAAGGTTGACTAAACCTTTCCTCTGATACCAACTGTAGAGACCCTAAGCTTGACGTACATGGACATTACATTACATTTGCGGAATACTTAGTACATAACAAAAACACACACTAAAGGATCGTAATAGTTTAGTGTCTTTGGAAACTCGGAACGTAATTTTCTAATCGTGGTGAAAGTTCTTCAACATCTCCCATAAAGGTCATCCCTTTTTATACCTAAAACCTTTCTTTATATCCTAGGGAAAAGAAAACATAAAAGGGTGAGCTCAAATGCTCAGTAAGGGTAAACAAAAGAAAAATCAATCACTTCATATACATAGCTTTTGGAAATCTTAACCTGCAAAAGAGCTCATAATATCATAACATGGGATATATCATAGAAGTGAAATGTAATCCCAATAATCATAACTTAAAACATGAAACTTTGTGGCATACACACATAATCATAGAGAATCATTTCTTGTTAGTCAAGACTCATTGCCAAGACTATCTTAGTGGACAAAGTCCCTTTCTGAATCGAGTAATCCTCGTTTCAGTCCTGTTTCACTGAACCGGTATAACCTACCATTCCAGCCATGTCTATCTCATGAGATATAAAATCTTTACCCAATGCATTGGAGGGAGATATAGGTCCCACCCATCTTATAATGAATCCTTTCTTATGTGTGCCACATAATCATAAATCATACATCATCGCATAACACATATAACAAAAATGGGATTCTTGAAACATCATGACATCATAAAAAATTCAAATACGATAAAGGAATTCATAAAAGTAATTCCATCACAACATAATCAAATCAATGTAATAATAGGGATAAAAACATAACCCTTTATTATCTTAGATGGAAAATGATTTTGATAAAACACTTGAAATGAATTCTTGAGGAAAATATCCTTTCTTTTTTAAAATCATTTTCTTTTCACAAAATTAAATGCAATTTTAAAAGATAAGGGTTTTTGTTGAAAATAATCATGCAATCTTGTAGAGGAAGCTTCTTGAAAATGAGGCGTTATGAAACCGTAAAAATCCGTTCACGCCGTATAAGTTAAAAAAAACATTCTTCGTACTTTTGTCGGAAAAGTCAAAAAGTACCTCGTACGAAAAACGAAAAAAGATTCCTTTCATATCCTTTACTAAAAACTCATAGAAGGGTAAAATTGGATTTAAACAATTGTAGGTGGATGGAAATAATATTACATATTGAGGAAACATAGATGTGGATGATAAAATACACCCCAGTAAATACTAAAGTATAAACAATCTCGGATAAAAATGAGATTGTGATATTTCCCTTACCTTAGGTCCGACTTGCTTTGTAAGTATCCAAACCTCCTGTATAATGATTTAAATCATGTTATTGACTTATTACAGAATCATATTCATTGTTATGATATCATATATGGTTCACTTATGACATTATATTTCCCGTTCTTTTGTAAATTCCATGTTAAAGAAGCGTTTTGGGTAAAATCGTTTCATTTATCGTAGGTGTTTTGACTTGTTGTTCTTGACATCATTATTACTTATATCATGATTTACTTACTTCCAGAATATAAAATATGATTTATATATCATATATATTCAGTATATATATATATATATAATAGGTAGATAAATAAAATGAAAAACACCGTTCATGGAGACGGTAGTCCGTACGTACGCATGAACGTTGTTTTCCTTTCCTTATTGTCTTGAAATGGAAGTAAGTAGATGACATACATATGTATATATATACATAAATCCAGTAGCATTATAATGTCATATATTTCATTATTATTTCTTATATATACTTTATAATCATTCTTAAATGGTTAACATGGAGAATGAATCTCATCGCGTCGTGGAGACGGTAGTCCGTACGTACGCACGAGCGATGATATCATTTCTATTGAATTGAATTGGAGTGAATTATACAATATATCAGAATCAATATGATGTTTTAATAACTATGTATAGTTATTCTTTACACCATTATACCCATCCATGTAAGGTGGTAGTGGAAAATAGATTACACCACGGCGTGGAGACGGTATTCCGTACGTACGCACGCGCGGTGATTTCATTTTTCCGTAGGATGGATAGAAGGTGAATTAGGGTTGTTTCATACTTATAATAACATATCAGTATATGAGTGATACTGATGTTATTACTTCATAATGAAACAACCTAATAAGAAGAAGTGGAAGAAGAAATAAAGATGAAAGAATTGGTAACGGTAATTACCTCTTCTTTGAAGCGCCTTTTGGAGACCTCCTCTTAGGGAACTAAAATTGGTATTTGAGGAAGACCAGAACCTCTAGGATGTTGCTAGGGAAGTGGAGAAGAGATTTTGGTAGGGGTTGGCCGAGCTTGAGTGCTCAAATTGGTGTGAGGAGAAGGGGGAGGAGGTTTCCTTTTATAAGGGAGGAGAGGGGCACCTTAGGAATATCTCAAAATATTATTTTATATTAAAGTCAAAATCGGTTTATAATGGTTCCAAAGGGTCTTATTTCGAAGCTAAAGTGGGGATGGGTCGAAATCCTATCAACCAATAGGATTTAGACAAGTTTAGGGTATTATTTTAACCTTATCAATTAGATTTAACTCTAAGTTAAATAATTTAACTTTTACCGTGTCTTTTTGTTTTCTTTCACTATATGGTTAAACGAACCCCAAATTGTATATTATTAATACATATATCCTTATCTAATTCATTTGGCCGAACCTTAGATTTTTTAGGAATAAAATAACAATTAATAATATAATATTTGATTTAAAAACTATTTTGTGTCAATTTTGACACTATTTGATATATGATTTTTGTGAAAGTCATAACAGAATTATATGTTCGAACCAAGTTGATTAAATCAACAATAATATATCATAGTAACCTAGAAAATTAGTGGAATTCATAAAAAGTCTTAAATTACATTTATTTTGGTATTTATATTATCAATTATGTCAATATTTCATTAATAAGATAATTACTGCATCATCTTTGTGTCATAAATAAATTATATTATTTGATGTCTAAAAATTACAAATAAAATACCATCATGTAGGAAATCTTTTTAGCTTTCTAATGAATATTTATAGTCGAATTTATCTTATGTATAACCCCATATTAAAAATGATTTACTTATTAAACTTTGATTTTAACTATTTTAACCCTTCTTTAAATAAATTAATAATAAATGTCCTAATCTAATCCAAGTGGGCCTAAATGGTCATATTTTATTCCTAAGTTTGTTTTTGGTCTAATTACACTTGTCCAATAGAATTAGGACATGTGTTAGGGTAATATTAATATCATATTTACCCTTAGTTACCCTATTTACTATTAACCGTGGTAAAAAAGTAAAAAGTTACTATTCACCAAAAAATTATTTTCATCTCATTGAACCACATTTTAGTCCTTGATATTAACCGTGTCTCTCGGATTTTCGAAATTCCATTCACAGAAGTGGTAAAATTAAGTTTTATGCAAAATTCAGTTTTTTAACCTACCACTTAGTAGTTTCACTATTCATCAAAAATTGATGTTTTTCAGAACAATGCCAAAATTTCATCCCAAGCTATATTTCATATTCCGAATTCAAAAATGAAGTCTATTTTACCAAATTCATAACATAAAAGTTGCATTAATTAATTTTATAATTAAATCCCGCTGTTAAAACAAATAGCGTGTTTTTAAGAAACAATATCTATCAAAAGATTGACACTTGTTTATGTCTAGTTTAAATGTGAAATTACATCCAATGACCAAAATTGTATTAAATTGTAAAAATATATTCTAAATATACTTTAAAACCACTCAAATTAATGATTTATCACTATTAATTATTTCGATTAAAAAAGTTGTTTTTAATTATAATTTAGTAATTTTCACTATTCATCAGAATATGAAAGTTATCCGAAAAGTACCAAAATTTCACCTTAGGCTAAATTCGATACTCCGAATCCAAAAATGAAGTCCATTTTGAGAGTTAAAATTTCTAAAATTTAAAAAGTGGTTATTACTATTCATAACGGCTAGTTTTAATAATATTTTAATAGCATATCATTGTTTCGTGAAACTCAGGATTACGTACCACACACGCTATCGAGGAAGGTTGTGATTGCGTGTAATGCAAGGCAAGTCAAGGATGCGTGTTGTGCAAGCTCCTTTTGGTGTAGCGTATAACACAAGACATTAGTAAAATAAAAAAGAATATTTTTCATAAAATCTCGGGCTGTTACAAATTCCATATGTATTGACCATAAGTATATTGTGTGTAATTCCAATTACACAGTGTGTACTCTTGTGTTATCTGGCCAGAGTGATTGGAACATCCAGACGAGATCTTCAATTTTAGTTTATTTATCAAATTATTCATATTAATTAGATCTATGAGAAAAAAATGATTAATAAGAAGATCTCATGATTTGTATTAAAAAATTTATTAAACAATAATTTTATTACTAAATTAAAATAGTTTAATCATCAATGATCGTTAATTAATTATAAATAATTATAAATAATAATGTGACCACTCTAATATAAATTTTGGGTTTAGGTGTGGTGGAAGTGCATCAAGGGAGGTTCCCAACTTTTCATTTATCCATGTTCAATGATCAATCTAAGATATTCACAATGATAGACATAATTTTCAATATAATTGAATAAAATAATAAATGCAACATGAATCGAACTGAAACAAAGTAGAGAGCATCATCAAATATTATATAGAAAAAATTTAATTATATAAGAATTGCCTTGATGTAATATTTTCTTCATTGATGGATCTGGTAACATATCAATAATGTTCCATCATTGCATTGTAGGAATATAATGAAGATTCCCACTAGTAGTGATCCACATGTGTTCCATGAATCTCCAGACATAGCCGATAGAATATATGGTTTTTATAATGCAAGATCAATGTGATTGAGTTGTCAGAATTTGATGGCTACAAGAATTGATTCCAAAACATCACCCTTGATCTGGTGGAAGAATTTTGGTATCTGTTCTTGGGAGCGATCTCTGAGAAGAGAGATCTCAAGGGCTTGAGATCATTCTCCAATTTCATTGTGCACAACACAAACAAATGAATTGATCGATTGAGAAAATAAAATAATTATTTTTATATATTACTAGGGTCAAAAAATAAGAATTACACAATTTCCCTTAATTATTTATTTAATCATAGTCAAAACCCCATGTCAAATAATAATAATAATATTATTTCCCGACATGCTCTTAAATTGCAAATAATATTCAATATATATTATTTTATCACCGAAACTAAAATATCAGTCTTCTATTCCTATATAATATTTATTATACCTTGAATAATTTCTATTTATTTATTAAATTAATACCACTACATTATTTTGTAATAAATAAATAAATATTAGATTCACTAAATAAAAAATAAATACTTATTAAATATTCCACTAACATTATATTCCCTCTAATAACTGGTGATATAATAAATAAAACCAAGAAAACATGAATAATTGTTAAACCATGCATTTGAATAATATTTAGTAAAACTTTTAAATAATGAATGATAATGTTATTATTTAACTGAAAATATAGATACACTTAGTGTCTTACCCTTTAAAACTCTTTCTCAATGGCATTAGGTGAAGCATCATAAAGTCCAAGGACAACATACAAAAACATTACAAGGATTCCATAGGGAAAGAAGTTACTTCTAAAATGACATAATACCTCTTATGAAAAATTATTGATTAATGTAATCCATTTATCATGATATCTCATATCAAGAAGGTTGCATGCTTGTTCCATCAACCTATGTGCACGATGTCTCTTTCTTTGTCAATTTAGAAATAGAACTATTCTATAGAACAACATGCCTATAGATATATTAAGGATATATAATTTCCCTAAAAGGTCATGAGATATCAACATACACTAAAGAGAAGAATGGAAAAATCCTTTCTTTCCTTTTTAATTAATGTAATATCACTCATGATGCACCCAACATATCCTACTTCAACATAAAATTCTATCATTAGGATCTTCATCAATACATTAAATTGTGTGACACAGAATACACATTAATAATAAACATATATTTTATGGACTATTTCAAACATCCACAGATACAAACATCCAGTTTCACATATAAATTTGGATTTCCTAATAGTGGGTCTCATTGTCATAATATCCTAATGGATATTACGAAGGGCGTACACTGTGAGAAGGTTCCTCAAAGTCCTATTATTCAACACCCCTAATATCTTGTATCATTATTGTACCACAAATGATATCATCAGGCTATATAACATAAATTCATGAATAGTTTTGTAGAACTTATGAGTTCCCATCATAGTGGGGAACATCTATGACTAGTGTGACAACTATTCTTCAGATATTACCACATACTATGTTACGTAGAATAACAATCAAAATTTGATAACAAGTTTATTATTATTAAAAACTATAAATATAGGTTATCATAAATTACATAGAATTTGGTTCTAGGGAACCAAATCTAACATATCAAACCATTCTACACCAACTGACCAGGATATTATGAGAATAACGAGAATCCAAAACCCTTGGGTATCAAAACCGTTATATTACTTGGGTGGGATAGATAAAAAATTCCAAGAAAACAAATAACATATATATATTCCACACATAATATTAACCTAGATGATTCAAACAAATATGACCTCATAACAACCTATAAATATGAATAAAAATACATATCCACATACCTCCACCACTACTAAATATAACACCACAAAATTGCCCAGATTCCCAAATGAAATAATGACTACATAAGTTAAAATAACCAAATTAAACATACTATTACACAAATTATTGAATAAAATTTTACCATCCAATTATGTTCATTATGCTAGTTAATTATATATTTAAGGACAAACCATCCTCTAGCTAATTTACAAATTTATTCATGTATCATTATCTCATTTTTGTAACATCCCAGGTAAATAAAGAATAATACATTTTCATACTTATTAATATTTATGAATTAAATATTAATTTTACTTTAATGGGGTTTCTATGTTCAATAGCGTACTCGATACGCAACAAAGAGTTTCTTTGAAATCTTACGTTGCACACTAGTAATAAAATAATATTATTTTAAATAGTAGTTAACATGTAGCCGTTGTATTGGAGGGAATGAATAGAAATAACTAAAATATGATTATATATGTTTTTTAAATGTTTTTACATTAATCCAATAAATTATAAAGGCTTGAAATATGAAAAGAATTCAATTTTAGGCATATATACTCTAATTTTCACTAAAGGTCCACTTATCGCCTTTTGATGGCGAACCCTCTTTAAATATAGTTTTGGTCACTCTTATACATTCTTTTGGACCAAATAAAATTTTTATTTAGAATCAGGACATCAAAATTTAATTTGTGTAAATTTTTGGTATTTTTCTGATAAAGTTTATTGTTTTTAATGAATAGTGAAAAATGTTGTATTTTAATTAAAAATCTCTTTTTAATCTAATTTATTTATATGATTATATTATCTTTTGAATTGGTTTTAAAGTGAAATTAGAAAATATTTTTACAATTTAATCCAATAGTGGTCATTGGAATTAATTTCACTTTGAAATTGGACTTAAACTAGTGTCAATCTTTTGATATATATTGTTTCATAAAAACACGATATTTGTTCTGACAGCGGGAATTAATTATTAAATTAATTAATGTAACTTATATGTTTTGAATTTTGTAAAATAGAAATCATTTTTGAATTTGGAATATCAAATATATATTAGGGTGAAGTTTTGGTATTTTTCTGAAAAAATTCAATTTTTGATGAATAGTGAAACCACAAAGTGGTACTCAAAAAAACTAATTTATCATTTAAATGAAATTTTACCACCTATGTGTTTTGAATTTCAAAAATCCTACATTCATGTTTTCCATTAGGAAGTAAAATTTGGTTCAATGGGATTAAAATAATTTTTTGGTGAATAGTAACTTTTAAGTCTTTAATCGCGATTAGAGGTAATTAGTGTAATTTAAGGTAAAAATAATGTTTTAATAATATGAAATGACCTTGAAACATGTCCTACCCTTATTGGATGTGTCATGGCCGACCAATAAAATCCATGGGTCAACTTGGGGACCCCATGGAGCCACTTTGGTAGGAAAATGACATTAATAACTTTTTATTTAATGTTAAAATAAAAATGTCACAAACATGTGTTATTTTACTAAAACAATGTTTAAATAGGGTTATAAAAGTCATAATTTTGACTATAAATATTCATTGGAAAGAAAAAAATATTTCCTACATCATGATATATTTTTTTTATAATTTTTAGAAATTAAATTAATTAAATTATTTATGACACCATGATGATTCAATGATTACCTCATTATTTAACGATTTAAATAAAATGAAAAGATAATGTAAAATATAAGAAATAAACTTGTAAAAAACCTATTGGATGTGTGGATTTAGAACTCTTATCACCTTATCCTCGAAATATATAATTTTGGGACCTTTAAAATCTGGAAAGAATTTTATAATAAAGTAACCTTTTATAACTTTCTAAGAGTGCCCCTCCTCTTCTCTTATAAAAGGCCCCCACCTCTACCACCTTACCCACACCTCTCAAGCCTTTGGCTCAGAAAAACCCTGCCCATTTTGTCTCTCCACATCCCTATGTTACTCCTAGAATCCTCACTTTGGGTGGAAGTCTTTCCAAGGAAGCCTCTGATCTCAAATCAAAAAGAGTTACCTGTTTTAAAGGTAGTGTCTTCTCTTGTGTTCTTATGTTTTGTTTTGCTTCTCCAACCCCCTAAACTCTTTTTATTACTTTCTTTTGTAATAACACTAGTATCTTTAATATACTAGGATTTTTTTATGAGAATGATTATAGCTACACTTACACACACCTTCATCTAATGGTTAAAGAGCATACTGTTTCCGTGGATGGAGAATTTCTGCCTCACGAAACGATGATTGTTCAATATTCTTCTAACACCTTAAAAGGTGGCCATTAAGATGAAACTATATTTATATGTGATATATAATATGTTTATGTTTTCCTTAAGCTTCTGTATTTTTCATATATGGAATACCTTTATGGATTCCATTATGGGTATACGCGATATCTTCATTTTAGGAAGTGCGGACTACTGCCCCCTCAAAGTGATTTGATTCGTTAATGCCCTATGTGGGATGTATAAAGGATGGAGTTAATGATATTATATATGACATTATACTAGAATTATAATATACCTTTATGTCATTATCATTTCATTCCATAAAATACAAAATAGAAATCAAAGTAGCGTTCATGCGTATGTACGACTTACCGTCTCCATGAACGGTGCATTTCATTTCTTACCTCTAAATGTTATGTAATATTATAAATGAATGTATATACTGGATATATATGATATATATGATATCTAAATAATGAATATAACTCTGGATATAATGGATACATGAACAACTTGTAATTATAAAGAGTTTATTTTTGACTCAAGTACCAATGATTGTTAAAATGACCGTTATTAACTTAAAAAATTACATAGTGTTCATGACATGATAATAAGTGATATAAAAGGAATAATGAACATGAAAGAGGTTCTTAAGCAAGTATAAATTAACTCAAGTTTATTATTCAGGAGATTAAATAGAAATTGAGTCACGTTGGACACGAGGTAAGGGACTTCGTCTCAATCTCCATTCATTGAGGCATATTTTGTTTTATACACAACTTTCTTTTATACGATGTATAAACCCCTTTGAATTTTACGCTTTTTGAAAAGGAATATTTTTTTATATGAAGCGTTTTACTAAATGAAAAAAGGAATGTTTTTCTGTTGTACGTATGTGGCGACAACTACTTCTCCGCCGCCGTGACCATTATTTGAGTTTCGGCTTCCTCTACAAGCCATAACCTAACTTTTTTTTAAAATGAAAAATAAATACCATGTATTACTTTTCTTTTGTTTTGGTATTGAAAATGGTTTTCATAATGTTTTTATTATATCAATGTGTTGTATTGATATCTTTTGATTGAAATGTGGAAATGTTATGTTGCCTTTATGCATGTTTTACATGATACGATTATGTTATGGTTATTGGGAATTGTTATAAAGATGGGTGGTTCCATGATAAACTAAGGGCGGGTGAGCCTGATATAGCTCTCCAATGCATTGGGTAATGTTAAGGAGTTAAATGTTAAGGTTTATCTGAAGATATTTAGGGAATATACTGTGATGGGTATTCCAAACGTAACCATGAGGGTTACTCCCTACATAAGAATGTTATGAATGCCTCAAGTTACCTTTATGTCTTATGATATCTATGATTTATTCATGATTTGATGAGGTATGTTAAAATGCTTATGTTTTATGAGTAAAGTATGATTTCATACATGGACTAATGTTTTCATTTCATACTTTTATATCCCTTACTAAGATTTTTATGCTCATCCCATGTTTTTGAAATGTTTTTCACAGGACTAAATGTGGAATAGGGTCAAGGATGGGATCAAGGAAAATTATGCTATCTAAAACATAGAACTAGACATGTTTCTTTTTAAGAGTTTTTATTTTATGGAAACATAGTAGAAGTGTCTAATTTGTAATCTTTTGAGATGTAATAGTTATGTCCTAATTCTCTAAAACTCTAAACCTGAAAAGATCCTCAATGTGAATTATTCATTTAATTCAATATTATGTAAGGTTTAATGTTGGGGCCTTATAGTTGGTATCAGAGGTCGGTTTAGAAAACATTAGGATTTAGAAAATTGTTAAATTATAAATTAATTTATGGAATGATTGAAATGATATTGAATTTGAAGATTACCATATTACTTATCCTAATATATTTCTGTGTTAAGAATGGGTTTTCATTGAGGAAACAGAACAAATTTTCTGGGAAGGCATACAAAAGGAAATGACCTTTCAAATCAGTATCCTAAGATGGTCAGAATCAGAACTAAACAGTTTGTTACAGTGATGGCTCAGTTGACTTAGGTGAAAAATGTTGGTTGTTTTTATTGATGATATTTTGATGTTTTCAAAAAGTAAAGAGGAGCATGAAAGTGATTTAAGGGTTATCTTACAAACCTTAAAATAAAATAAACTTTATGGAAAATTCAGCAAGTGTGAGTTATGGTTACAACAAATTTCTTTCCTTGGTCATATTGTTTCAAAAATGGCATAATTGTTGATCCTGCTAAAAAAAAGTTGTTGAAGAATGGACAAGACCCACAAATGTAACCGAGATCCGTAGTTTTGTTGGTTTTGTAGGTTACTACTGAAGGTTTGTTGAAAACTTTTCATGGTTATCTAGTCCAATGACTAAGCTAACTCGTAAGGGTGTTAAGTTTCTCTGGACAAAAGAATGTGATGATTGTTTTGAGGAGTTGAAAAGAAGATTGGTGAATGCTCCAGTTTTGGAACTTCCTTCCAGGAATGGTGAGTTTGTTATATACAATGATGCTTTGTTTAATGGACTTGGTTATGCCCTTATGCATAATGATCAGGTAGTTGCATATGCTTCACGTTAGTTGAAAACTGATGAGGTAAATTACCCTACACATGACTTTGAATTAGCGGCTGTTTTTTTTTCTCTAAAAATTTGGAGGCATCATTTTTATGGAGTAAAATGTGAAATATATACTGATCACAAAAGTTTAAAGTATATATTCACTCAGAAATAATTGAACATGAGACAGAGAAGATAGCTGGAATTAATCAAGGATTATGATTGTACAATTCATTATCATCTGGGAAAAGAAAATAAAGTGGTTGATGCTTTGAGTCAAAAAAGTAATGCTTAATTAAACATGCTATGTTTGGAATGAGGTACCCTGATTTTTGATTTTATGATCTTTGGAATAGAAGATTTTGGTGCAGGAAGTTCTTCTATTTTGTTTCCGGTATTAGTGAGGTTATCTCTATTAGACAGAATTAAGCAAGCGCAGAAGAAAGACAGTGGGTTGCAGAAAAAGGTAGATCTGGTTCAGAAGGGTAAGTTGCCTGAATTTAATATTAATAATGATTGTGTTTTGAGGTTTGGGAAGAGATTATGTGTGCCTGGTGATTCACAGTTGAAGAATGAGTTGTTATGTGAGGCTCATAATTCCCCGTTTTCAGTTCATCCTGGCAGTACTAAGATTTACAGAGAACTACGGGAGTATTACTGGTGGGATGGAATGAAAAGAGATATTGCTGATTTTACTGTGAAGTGTTTGACTTGTCAGCAGGTTAAAGTAGAGCGGCAGTTAGCGAAAGGGATGCTTCATCCTTTACCAGTTTCAGAGTGGAAATGGGAAAATATATCCATGGACTTTGTTATGGGATTACCAAAGACATCTCGAGGTAATAATGAAATATGGGTTATTATTGATCGCTTTACTAAATCTGCTCATTTCCTTCCTATTCGAGATACTTTCTCTCTAGATCAACTTTCTCGATTGTATCTTAAAGAGATAGTCAGGTTTCATGGAGTTACCCTATCCATTGTATCTGATCGTGATCCCAGGTTTACTTCTAACTTTTGGGAAGGCCTTTAGAAGTCGTTGGGTACTGAATTAAATTTTAGTACAGCTTTTCATCCTCAATCAGATGGGCAGTCAAAATGAACAATTCAGACAATGTAGGATATGCTACGTGCTTGTTCGATGGATTATCAGGGAAGTTGGTACCAACATCTTTCTTTGGTTGAATTTTTATATAATAACAGTTTTCATTCCAGTATATAGATGGAACCGTTTGAGGCATTATATGGGAAGCAGTGTCGAACTCCAGCTTTTTGGGATGAAGTGGGTGAAAGGAAGCTGATGGGACCAGAATTGGTAGAAGAGATGGCAGAAAAAGTTCAGTTGATTCAGAAACACATGAGAACAGCTCCGAGTAGGCAGAAGAGTTATGCGGATAACTGGAGGAAGGATCTATCTTTCGAGGTAGGTGATCATGTTTTTCTCAAAGTTTCACCTTGGAAAAGTGTGATGCGATTTGGTAAGAAAGGAAAGATGAGTCCAAGGTTCATTAGACCATATGAAATTCTGGAAAAAGTTGGATCAGTTGCTTACCGAGTGGATTTACCTTCGATTTTATCTCAGGTACACAATGTTTTTCATGTTTCGATGTTGAGAAAGTATATGCCAGATCCATCTCATGTTTTGAGCCCAGAGGTAGTTTAGTTGGAAGAGAATCTCTCTTATGAAGAACAACCAGTCCAGATTCTTGACTATAGAGAGCAAGTGTTGCGGAATAAAGTAATTCATCAGGTAAAGGTTTTGTGGAAAAACCATATGGTTGAAGTGGCAACGTGGTAATCTAAAAATGCTATGAGGGATAAATACCCCCACTTATTTTGATAAGTGAATAAAATTGCGAGGATGCAATTCCCAAAAGGGGGAAGGATGTAAAATCCTAGATAAATAAAGAATAATAGATTTTCATAATTATTAATATTTATGAATTAAATATTAATTTTACTTTAAAGGGGTTTCTATGTTCGATAGCGTACTCGATACCCAACAAATAGTTTCTTTGAAATCTTACGTTGCACACTAGTAATAAAGTAATATTATTTTAAATGGTAGTTAACACGTAGCCGTTTTATTGGCAGGAATGAATATAAATAACTAAAATATGATTATATATTTATGTTAAATGTTTTTAGATTTATCCAATAAAGGATAAAGGCTTAAAATACGAAAAGAATTCAATTTTAGGCATATATACTCTAATTTTCACTAAAGGTCCACTTATCGCCTTTTGATGGCGAACCCTCTTTAAATATAGTTTTGGTCACTCTTATACATTCTTTTGGACCAAATGAAATTATTCTTTAGAATCTGGACATCAAAATTTACTTTGTGTAAATTTTTGGTATTTTTCCGATAAAGTTTATTTTTTTAATGAATAGTGAAAAATGTTGTATTTTAATTCAAAACCTCTTTTTAATATAAGTTATTTATATGATTATATTATCTTTTGAATTGGTTTTAAAGTGAAATTAGAATATATTTTTACCATTTAATCCAATAGTGGTCGTTGGAATTAATTTCACTATGAAATTGGACTTAAACTATTGTCAATCTTTTGATATATATTGTTTCATAAAAACATGCTATTTGTTATAACAGCAAGAATTAATTATTAAATTAATTAATGAAACTTATATGTTTTGAATTTTGTAAAATAGACATCATTTTTTAATTTTGAATACCAAATATAGCTTAGGGTGAAGTTTGGTATTTTTATGAAAAACTTCAATTTTTTATGAATAGTAAAACCACTATGTAGTACTTAAAAAAACCGATTTTTCATTTAAATGAAATTTTACCACCTTTTTGTTTTGAATTTCTAAAATCCGACATTCATGCTTTTCATTAGGAAGTAAAATATTGTTCAATGGGATTAAAATATTTTTTTTGGTGAATAGTAACTTTTAAGTTTTTAATCGCGATTAGAGGTAATTAGTGTAATTTAAGGTAAAAATAATGTTTTAATAATATGAAATGACCTTTACACATGTCCTACCATTATTTGATGTGTCGTGGCCGACCAATAAAACCCATGGGTCATCTTGGGGACCCCATGGAGCCACTTTGGTAGGAAAATGACATTAATAACTTTTTATTTAATGTTAAAGTAAAAATGTCACAAACATGTGTTGTTTTACTAAAACAATTTTTAAATAGGGTTATACAAGTCATAATTTTGACTATAAATATTCATTAGAAATATAAAAATATTTCATAAATCATTATATTTGTTTTATAATTTTTAGACATTAAATAAATTAAATATTTTATGAAACCATGATGATGCATCAATTACATCATTATTTAACGATTTAAATAAAATAAAAATTTAATGTAAAATATAATACCTAAACTTGTCAAAAACATATTGGATGGGTGTATTTCGAACTCTTATCACCTTATCCACGAAATATATAATTTTGGGACCTTTAAAATCCGAAAATCATTTTATAATAAAGTAACCTTTTATAACTTTCCATGACTACCCCTCCTCTCCTCTTATAAAAGGACCCCACCTCTACCACCTTACCCACACCTCTCAAGCCTTTGGCTCAGCCAACCCATGCCCATTTTGTCTCTCAACATCCCTATATTACTCTTAGAAGCCTAAATTTAGGAATAAGTCTTTCCAAGGAAGCTTTTGAGCTCAAATCAAAAAGAGTTACCCGTTTTAAAGGTAGTGTCCTCTCTTGTGTTCTTATGTTTTATTTTGCTTCTACAACCCCCTAAACTCTTTTTATTCATTTATTTTGTAACAACACTAGTATCTTCAATATAATAGGATTTTTTTATGAGAATTATTAGAGCTACACTTACACACACCTTTATCTAATGGTTAAAGAGCATACTGTTTCCGTGGATGGCGAATTTCTGCCTCACGAAATGATGATTGTTCAATATTCTTCTAACACCTTCAAAGGTGGCCATTAAGATGGAACTATATTTATATATGATATATGATAGGTTTATGTTTTCCTTAAGCTTCTGTATTTTTCATTTATGGAATACCTTTATGGCTTCCATTATGGGTATACATGATATCTTCATTTTAGGAAGTGCGGACTACCGCCCCCTCAAACTGATTTGATTCGTTAATGCCATATGTGGGATGTATAAAGGATGGAGTTAATGATATTATATATGAAATTATACTATAATTATAATATACCTTTATGTCATTATTATTCGATTACATAAAATATGAAATAGAAATGAAAGTAGCGTTCATACGTATGTACGACTTACCGTCTCCATGAACGGTTCATTTCATTTAATACCTCCAAATGTTATGTAATATTATAAATTCATGTATATACTGGATATATATGATATATATGATATCTACATAATTAATATAACTCTGGATATAATGAATACATGAAAAACTTGTAATTATAAAGAGTTTATTTTTGACTCAAGTACCAATGATCGTTAAAACAACCTTTATTAACTTAAATAATTACATAGTGTTCATGACATGATAATAAGTGATATAAAAGGAATAATGAACTTGAAAAAGGTTCTTAAGAAAGTATAAATTAACTCAACTTTATTATTCAGGAGATTAAAGAGAAATCGAGTCACGTTAGACATAGGGTAAGGGACTTCGTCTCAATCTCCATTCATTGAGGCATATTTTGTTTTATACACAACTTTCTTTTATACGGTGTATAAACCCCTTTGAATTTTATGCTTATTAAAAAGGAATATTTTTTTATACGAAGCATTTTAATAAATGACAAAAGGAATGTTTTTTTGTCGTATGTATGCGGCGACAATGACTTCTCCGCCGTCGTGACCATTATTTGAGTTTCGGCTTCCTCTACAAGCCATAACCTAACTTTTTTTTTAAAATGAAAAATAAATACCATGTATTACTTTTCTTTTGTTTTGGTATTTAAAAAGGTTTTCATAATGTTTTTATTATATCAATGTGTTGTATTGATATCTTATGATTGAAATGTGGAAATGTTATGTTTCCTTTATGCATGTTTTACGTGATACGATTATGTTATGGTTCTTGGGCATTGCTATGAAGACGGGTGGTTACGTGATAAACTAAGGGCAGGTGAGCCCAATATAGCTCTCCAATGCATTGGGTAACGTGAAGGAGTTAAACGTTAAGGTTTCTCCGAAGAGATTTAGGGAATATACTGTGATGGGTATTCCAAACATAACCATGAGGGTTACTCCCTACGTAAGAATGTTATGAATGCCTCAAGTTACCTTTATGTCTTATGATTTCTATGATTTATTCATGATTTGATGAGGTATGTTAAAATTCTTATGTTTTATGAGTAAATTATAATTTCATACATGGACTAATGTTTTCATTTCATACTTTTATATCCCTTACTGAGCTTTTTATGCTCATACCATGTTTTTGAAATGTTTTTCAAAGGACTTAATGTGGAATAGGGTCAAGGATGGGATCAAGGAAAAGTCATGCTATCTAAAACATGGAACAAGACATGTTTCTTTTTAAGAGTTTTTATTTTATGGAAACTTAGTAGAAGTTTATACTTTGTAATCTTTTGAGATGTAATAGTTATATCCTAATTATCTAAAACTCTAAACCTGAAAAGATCCTCAATGTGAATTATTCATTTAATTCAATATTAAGTAAGGTTTAAGGCCGAGGCCTTATAATTTTTATCCAAATAATCAATAAATTCTATCTCATGTCAATATACCATTTCATTATTGACATAAAATTTTGTTTCTATCGGAATAAAATATCCACACACACACCACTACCAATTACTAAAATATTTTTCACAATGCCATCCAATCTTGGCCTTAACACAAAATGAACTAAACAACTATTTCCCCAAAACACTAGAAATCCCACTCTAAAAAATCATATCCCTGCCACCTAATACATATAAATCTAATTAGCCACACATTTCAGTATCCCAAAATATCCCTTCGACAATATATAAAAAATTATTTCATGCTAATTATTTTTTCCCAAAAAAAGTGGTTCATTTCCATATACACATTATTAAACTTTCAGATAGTTTATATCTTCATAAAAATCATACCATCAGCACACAATGCTCAAATAAATTACTTATTTTTAGAAGCATCATCAATCAAATATAATATCATGGGAAATGTACTGAAAGATACAAGAATTATGTGAATTGTTCACTTCTTCACAATTTCACTATTAACAATTCCTTATATTTATAAGGCTGATCCATACTCATCACCTAAAAATAAAGATCATGTTAATTCTAACATTTACAAAAATAACGTGAGGCCATGTATCCACTACCTCTATTAGAAGATCCAATCATTACTGAACATGAAAATTGGGAATAATATATGATCTTTAGGCTTAAATCGCACAAAGGGGGCCTTGAAAATCTAAAAAAAACCATAACCATCAACTGCTTATCCCCAAAACACACAACTAAACAAATCACACAACCATACCTTCTCAAGTTAAAAAAAATAAGAAAACATGATGAAAAGGGAAAGGAATCAACTTCATAAGAATGTTTATTGATCTCACAATCCATGTGTCAAAAGTTATCAATGGGGGGATTCGAGATTCATACCATATAGTAAAAACAATTGGTCATGATGCGAAATACCATCACCATTCCATGATTTTTTGAGTAAATGAAGAATAGTAGGTCGATGAATCATGATCACACTATGATGGGTAACTTTTCATCGAAGATTCGAAATTGATGTCCCAAATTCACTAAATCTCCCATATTGAAATATCAGTCAGTTGATCTGATATATCAAATGCTAAAATATTACACTATAATACATAAAACAACAATGCAACGTTAAATTATAAAAAAATCAGCAATAATAATCCCTAAAATATTTTCTCTATGATAGTTAATATCAATATATGAATCACATAACCAAAAAACACCAAGAATTCAACCCCAAACATTTTTTGACATGATATCATGAAAGAACCATGATATCCATAAAAAACCTCAACCATATCCAAAAAAACCAAATGCAGTCATTTAACCCTACAATCCATGAAAATGAACTATATAACTATACCTCTTCTAATGTAGATCTATTTCATTGTGAAACATATTGTCAGGCCATGACCTACCCCTTCCTGATAAAATTTATGCTCCAATGACACTTTTATTCCTCCAAAATGCTTTTCGAACCTCAAAGTCTCCATCCTCACAAATAAATAGGATGTGTAGGTTCATACCTTTATAATAAATGTAAATCATTTATAATTTGTGATAGTTTACAAGTTTCATGTTTGGAAGGAATCCCCTATAATTACAAATCACATGAATGGTGACTAGACATGGTAAAGATTCAATGTATTCATTTATTATACAAATTAAATATTAACCTCATTTATATATTAAAATGAATATTTACATTTCTTTCTCAATTGACAAGAAGACAACTAAATCATGCCACTAGGTGAAAAGAATACCTGATAGGGATCATAATAAGATACCAATAATATCTCTAACTTGTTATCAATGATCTTTTTTTAGACTTACCATTAAATATTTACATAAAACACATTATTTCAGGACATGAATCGATAAAAACTCATCTAATTATGATATAAAATTGTGGGATAATAAAATTATCATGTGATAAAATAATTATAGATAAATTATAAACAAATTAAGTTTTTTTTCATAAATAAATCTCAATTTATAATCTATCTATTTTTTCGTGAGATAATTATGTTCACTAATGAGCCATGATGCAGATTGTTTTGTGGTTTTTTATCATAAGTACAATCTGATGAATTAATACATGCATCCCCACCCTAACTGGATGAAATATTACAAAAAATAAGGCCTCTATTTGGGTATATAAGTTTTGTGAATAAACCCATCTACTAGGTACTCCATTTTTTATAATCGATTCATCAAATACTAGTAAAAATTTCATAATTAGGAATGAAATTATAATTTTTTTTATAAAAAACTGAAATTTATAATAGAATATACATATAAAAATAATATAAATTAATATGAAATTGAAGTAATACATATACCCTTCCTAGAAGAAGTACCATGTTATATCTATGAAATATCTATTTTAATAAATTTAAAATTATTAAAAGTCATGTATTTTTTTGAAAAAATTATGATTTTTTTAAAAATATATGAAATATTTTATATAAAATTGAAAAAAAATACAGGAAACCTTTCACTAATCATTTAAATTTATAATATATCTTTTAGCGGTCTATCTTGACCATTGAATTTATTTTTATCCTATAAATATTGTTTTTTAGTCTAGATTATTCTCATAAAAGTGAGTAACATCAAGGTAATGTCATTTAATTAGAAAAACTACCCTTTGGACATTTTATCTATAAAATTATATATTGAATTAGGCATAAAAAATTAATGTTCTTTTATTTCTAATAATAATACGAAGGTGTTGTTTCTTACTCATACATCATCAGTTGGTAAATTTTTAATATTTACCAATATAAATTTTGAATTTCCAATATTCCATTCAAGAATAAAATTGACCTAATGTCACATTAATAATATAAATATTTTTTAAAAACCAAAATTAGAATCAAAGATATCACTCAATAGTCCATAGTAAAAACTATCTCGATGGATCACATTTCTCAATTCACATGTCACGACCCATCCTAGTGGGGATCGTTCCATGACTCCCCAAATAGTCTCCCATAGGCCAGGGGCTAGTGACAATAACCAAGTAAGAATATCACTAACACAAGGGGGCATTGTCCTAGTACCTGTACACTCTTACACATCTCCAAGCCCATAAAATTCAAAAATATAAAAACAACTAAACAACTGATGCATGCATACATAAATATCCCACAATCAGAGTATAATAGGAAGTAAATAGAGAAAACATGGAAAAATTAAATCCCTGTATAAGAGTCTGTAAAACAAGTAAACATGAATTTAAATGGATTCTATCTGAAAGCTATAGGACCACCCCTTAGTCTGACCAGTCTCAATAATTATTATCTGGTTCAAGTCAGCCTAGAAATATGTAAAAATCCTGATCATTTTTACAAGACATGAAAAGTGACGGAAAATTCCATGTAAGGGTGAGTATGTCAATAATCAAAGGAAAACCCAAAACTGTAAATAATATAACAAATTAAATACACATTCATCTCTAAATAAGTATATGTTTATAACACATATAATAAGAATAATTAGATATAATCAAAAAAGACACATATTATAGGGTTAATCCACAACCATAGTATGTCATCATAGGATTACAACTCGAACATTCCCTGACACACTCATCCAAGAGAACACACATCTATGTCTGATAGCAATGACGATTTCTGTCTTAGAGGAACTACTCTTTGGGTTCCCTCATGAGAAAGATAATTTGATTGTCCAAAGAGAATATGATTCAACAGATGAGGATAATAAATAGGGTCATGGGGTGAAACTGATGAATCCATATAGATTAACCTTCTATGTAGAGGATAAAAAACTAGTAGGATTGGTCACGTTGATACAAATAACTCCACCTAGTGCACGAAGATGAGTAGAGGATTCAACTATGGGCCTCTTAAGGGATTCTAAAGACATTATCTAGTATTTCCTATTGAATGGATCGTATTCCTAGGAGTATAAAATGATAATATACCTACATTAAAGTAATAGATAAGGGAAACCCTAATGAGAATTTTCAAATATACATAGGACAATATATTCAATCCATTTCAAAAATATTACATGGTTTGTAGAGAGGTTACACGCTGTGTCCCTTGACCCTCAATTCTGGCCATGTAAATGTCTTGTGTCATTCAAACAATGTCCACATAAAATAATGTTACATGGTGTATAGAGGGGTTACACATCATGTCCCAATAGCCAAGGTCCCTCCAGTGTACTTCAACCATGAGTTAGTACATGGATTCCACACATGTACATATTCCAATGTACCAGTACATGGCTTAGCCCTTGTACTTGGTCTAGTCCATGCTCGTCTGGGAGAGTACACACCATGTAATCAATTCGTGTAGTCCACCATATGATCATGTATTTACCAAGTACATGGTTATGTAACCTTGGTGGAAAAAAATACTTTGTAGGCCTAGACACATGTCATGAGATACCTTTTTCTTATCCAAAATTCTTAGCCACTTCTTAGGGGGACCCTCACTTTGTGTAATCCCAGATTACATGCCGTGTTCTATGAGAATTTCTAGAAATTTTATTCTTCCTCCACACAACCCGGTCGATGCTCCATCCTTCAATGCATTGATATAATTTATGTAAAATTGAATATTCAATATCATTAAGTTATTTTAATTCCAAACAAACATGTTTCCTCCTACGATATTATTGCAAAACCTATTAAATCATCATTCTACATTATATTCCAAAGTGTGCTGAAAAATGAAAAATATGGTATCATTCTTCTTCTGATTTTCTCCATATCCGTCATCACACCTATGTCATGTCATTCCAATAACAGATCTACAATATTGGATCATTGTTCCAGGAATCTGGTGTGCAATGATTGATTGATCAGTATGTGTTGAGTCGTGGGCTATGCGAAGAATGCCCATGAAGAATGTGGAAAAAGGGGAGAAAAGAAAAAAATAGATTTAGTGGGATAAAAATCGATCGATATTAGTTTCGATTTTGATTCTTTTCCATTAGAAGAAAAATGAATAAACAATTATCATAAATATTAATCTCCCATCCAATCACTACAAATATTATCACATACTTCAATACACACAATCCATGAATCAATCCATTTGTTGATTGATACATTTTAGTCATAGAAAAAAACAAGGAATAAATTCAAATAAAACACATACCCTAATTTAATTCGGTTCGATCACATATATAGAATTATTGTCATTGTTGTCGTTGGAAAGATTCATAAAATCATTTCGGCATCGATTTTTGATCCATGATCTATCACCATATTTATAAGAGGTTCTCTAGAGATTTCTCCAATGGTTCTGTAAAATTTATAGGTTTATGCAGCTAACCCAGGGTTTCTAAAAAAAGATCTATTTATAGATCCACCTATTGTTTCCTCAACGATTTGAAATAAAATAATTTTACTTAATTATTTTCTTCATTTTTGTGTCTGCGATGAAACTTCCAAAAATGAAATGATCTGACTAGTGTTAAGTCACATTTAATGTAGAAATTCCATTATGAACTCAATTGTGCCATCATATTTCTATTATGATGACCCATTTAGAATTTATTCCCCTTTTCTATGAAAACTGCATGCGTGTGCTATTTAATATATTTAATATATTTCAAAAATTTATTCCAGGAGACTGGGCCATAGAATGGCACACCTTTTTGTTTCCTAGTCTCTAAATTACTCCATATAATATCCAAAAATAATATATGGTAAATTTGACATAATACATCTTCCACACCTTGGGGCTTTATGTCCCCAAAAATCCAAAAAAAGGTCTACTAAAAACGATGTGGGTACAAAGCACTAATCTATGCATCCCGCTCCCATGTACTCTCCTATAGACTCACATACAACCACTAAAAACACACTAAAGGAATTGATCACCCATGAAGGATCCTCCCAATTACAACCAAGGTCTAACGTGAAATATCACTGCATGTCCTCTAGAACCTGAATGGTCCAGTCAATCTGGACGTCAGTTTGTTATAGAAATGGTGTGATCAAGCATAACTAGGTTCCCAACACCTCCAATAATTCCATATACAACAAAAATGGGAATACATAATCATGTTATGAAACAATCATTGAAGGAATTCCATGGAGTTAGACTATCTCAATGATGTAGATTCATCCCATGCTCTCAGATGAACTTTGCTTCTGTATAGCTAGGAAGTGGGATGACTTGGTGAGTTACTCGATGATAACCCAAATGGAATCATGTCCCACAGATGTACATAGTAATAATATCATAATGTATATAGATATCCCATCCCACATCCATTATGGAACCTCAATGTGTTGAGGTAAACCTACTAGAACTTGGTGCACAACCTTCACTTGCTGACAAGTAGGGACACAAGAGGTGAACTCTGTAACTCTTTTCTTCATCCTTGTTCACTAGAAATGACATTTTAGGTCCTGGTAAATATTTCCCACACTGAGATATAACTCTTATGAAGTCATATGAAACTCTCTTAGAACCTCATCCCACAACGCCATTGGTACCATTGTGTGTCCCCTAGAAAGAACGACGTGATCCCTACCTTTAGAAAAACCATCGGAAGCATGCCCTGTGAATATTTGAGAACATAGGGTCTCACAATAGTCATACCCAAGATGTGCCTCCCTAAATCACTCTAAGAGTGGAATGGTAAAAATAATATATTTGAGGTATGCTGCTCCATCTCCATCCATAAAGGATGACTGCAATAAGGCCAACTGCTCTGACACCTAATTCAACAACTGCAAATAAGATATCCTAAAAATAAAACATTATACCATTTTACCCTTCTTAAGAGTATATAAAATATCAATGTCATTATCCCAGAGGAACTATATCCATCACCTCTATCTCTTGTTGAGATCCCTCTAATAGAAGATATACTTGAGACTCTTGTGATCGATGTACATGATAAAATTATCACCCATTTTGTAGTGTCACCACATCTTCAATGTGAAGAATATAACAACTAACCCTAAGATTGTGGGTCTCATAGTTCTACTCATGTGTTCACAACTATTGAGAACCCTAGTAAATAAAGGCTTTCCTATACATCTAAATAAAACAAATCCCGATTCCTAATGCATCAAAGAACACTATGTAATTTATACACTCCTATAGAAATCTCTAGATTGGATAACTCTTCAAACTCTACCTAAACTTCCAAAAAGAATATTAGAACATCTTTCTCCACACGAAAGGAATCCCATTTGAGTAAAATATATCATGGGTGCTGATATACTAGATAAATAAGGAATGATTCTCCAGTAATATCCTTCAAACCCATGGATGCTCCACGCCTCATTCAGGATTTTAGGTGTCACCCAAACCAACACTACCTCGACCTTGGTCAGGTCCACTAGCACTCCATCTTCTAAGATAACATGTCCCAAAAATTGTACCTTCTGAATCCATAATAGGAACATCGAGAGATTTTCATAATTCTAGTGTTCTCAGAGTACATCCAAAACCATACTTAAGTGTATTGCTAGATCCTCCTAAGATTCCGAGTACAAAAGTATATTTCTAATAAAGACTATCACAAAACATTCTAAAATAGAGTGAAATATCTGGTTAATGAGTCCCATGAACATTGTTGGGTATTTACTCAAACCAAATGGCATCACCATGAACTCATTGTGACTGTAGTGACATATAAATGTTGTCTTTCATATATCATCATTATCTACTTGAAGTTCGTGATAGCCTAACTTGATGTCAACCTTTGAGAACCATCATGAACCTATCTATTCATAAAATTGGTCATCGATCCCAGGTAGTGGATACCTTTTCTTCATGGTAACCTGATTCAAGAACCATTTTTCCACACACAACCTCAAGCTCCCATAAACCTTCTTTGGGAACAAAACTAGGGCTGCCCATGGTAAAACATTGGGTATCACGAATACTTTCCTCTTCAAGTTGTCTAACTACACCCTCATCTCAGGAGTCTCTGTGAAATCCAACTAATATTCTAGTGGAGATATCAGTGTCGACTTAGGGTATAGATCAAGGTATAAGTATATATCTTGTTGGGGAGTAACATGGAACATCTTTAGGAAAGACTCCCCCATACTCTACCACCATTGTAGTAAACTTGAAACTCATAACAACCACTAAAAATAGGGTACTCCTAGAAAACTGATAAGTAATCTACTACACCCCCAATGCATGAGTCCATCCTGCACTACCTGGGTTTCCTTTTCATTGAAAAAGGAGATCATGGTTCTATCACTGTAGACACACCACACACTTCACCAAAAATAGTTAATCTAGACATGAACTGTAGATAACCAATCCATATAAATAATGAGATTGTAATGCCTCAATTTTTCTACCAAGGTATCCCAATAGAAACTCTCACCTCTAAGAGTCAAGTCATACTTTCATCATAAGTGTGTGATCCCTAAATCATCTCTAGTATGAGTCTCCAAATGTAAGGATCATTCCAAGGGCTCAATTATAATATATAATTATTGAAAAATACATCTAGAAAGAAAGGAATGAATTAAACTTGTGTCAATCATTAATATATCTAAGGTATAATAGGAACATACAATACCTCAATTCCATCTCAGAGCCTTTGGGTCATATGATTCGATTGCCTTCAGATGTACCCACCCCTTTCCTCTATCTCCCTGAGCCTGGTGTGGACCACATGGGGGTGGTGGTGGTAACATTTCAAAACATCAAAAACCTACCAGTGATCTCCATGATCTTTTTCCATGTCCTCTAACTTGAATAACTTCCTTCTTTTGTTGTTATCTTGGCCTCGAAGGCCCATATATGGTTTATATATCAGCTATAAATGGCTTGGATAATCTTTTTCCACATTACCCTACCATCACATGAGTAACACCGACTCTATTTGGTCCTATTAGACCCACCATATGATCCCTGAATTGATTATTCTCTATCCTGGGTCCTCCAATTTCAATGTATCATGCGCACAATTATTTAATATTTACGTTGTCCATAAGATTCTAAGGTATCTACTCCTATATTTCCACTAATGACAACAACTAGCTGTATCTTCCAAACCCAGAAGCTTTCAACCAAAAATGATCTCTCTATCACCCACTCAAATGTTGTAATTCATATAGGGATAATAATATCCTGAATCTATCTATGATGACCTCACTCTAGGGTCAGATCCCTGAAAAACTGATCTTGACCCATATCCATTGATTACCTAAAAAGGTTGGTAAACCTCAATGAATACTCTTCCACTATCATGATGCCCTTCTATAGGTAAAGATTATCTTGGATAAATAAATACATTATAATAAAAGATCATAAATACTCTCTAAATATATTATAAAACTATATCCATGAGTGAGTGTCCTTTTTATAAGGCTGTGTAACTAAACCTCGCCATAGACCTATTGTGTCCTCGAGAAAGCTAATTTCCAGGATCACCATAAGATCTATCAATGTCTTAACTACATGGAAAAATCTGGTCACCACCTCAATCTATGCCTCAAATGCCTATGGGTTGTGATAACCTCAAAAGCGGAGGGGTATCTATCACTAAAACTCATGATGTACACTCAACCTACACACCTCATCCACTGGTACTGTGGGTACCAAATTATTGTCATTAGGTGGTGGTATGGCTTATACACCACATGGAGGTGACATCTTGCAAACTGGTCCTTGTATTGATGCCTCATCATTTATAGGATCATCCTCATTATAGTCCTGTTGAATCCTTTCTGGTATACATCACAGAGGAATCCTAAAACAAACAAGATGTACCATGGTCAATGAGTACATTTGTATAGAGAACTCAAAATGGGAATGGAATAACAAGTCATTCATATATGAGGCATTTACCATTTTTTCCCCTGTAACCAATATTCTTAGGTACCGAGTTGAAATTTAGGTGATTAGAACCCTGGTGTATGCATACATTTGTTGTTGAACAAACACTACAGTCCCTAGCTTGAAATAAAAACTCGAAACACTTAACATTGTACCCCCAAACCAATATCACAGACTCTCTATCCTTAAGTATAACTGAACCATCTGATACCACTCTGTCATGAACCATCCTAGTGTAACCCATGACACAACACACCAAGCCTTCTTCTAGTAGGGAAGTGGTAGGTGACTAGCCCTAGGTAGGTATATCACTAACTTGGGAGGAATTTTCTATGTACTTGTACGCACACACACTTCTCCAAGCACAAAAAATGCTGAAATGTAAAAACAAATGAACAACCGACGCATGCGTATATCTATATCCCATAACCAGAGGACGAAAGGAAGTAAAGAATGTAAAAAGGTCTCAATAAAATCCCACCATAAGATTATGTAACACAATTACAACATAAAGGTAATATGACTACTCTTTGAATGTTTAAGGAACACACCTCGTCTTGTCCAATCTCTCTAAGCATCATCTGGTCCGGGTCCTCCTTAGACTCTGTAAAAATGTCGATCATCTGCATAAGACATGACATGTATGGGAAAATCCCATATAGGGTGGATTTTAAAAATACCAAGTAGTAAACCCTGAGACCACAAAGAATATAGAAAATAAAATATGCAGTCATCCCTACAAAGGTATATCTCTATAGCACATATAACGAGAATATCCAGATATACTCAAAAAATAAACACAGTCTAGATGTAAGCTACAACCATAGTATATTTTCCTGGGGTTCCAACTCAAAGATTCCATAAAGAACTCATCCAAGAGAACACACTGCTGAGTCTGATAGAACAGATCATGTTCATTTAAGAGGTACTTCTCATCAGGTCCCCTAATAACAATGATATATTGATAGTCCGAAGAGATTGTGACACAACAGATGAGGATCCCAGCCTAGGCCATGAAGTGATAACAACAAATCCATCTAGAATAACTCATTAAGTAGAGGATCAATGCTCAGTAAGATTGGCCACATTGATACCAAGAACTCCACCTAGGTCCCAATGATGAATAAGAGATTCCACTAATTGCCTCTTGGGGGATTCTAGAAACTCTATCGAAGAATCCTTACTAAAGGGATCTTTGTCCTAGGAGTAGGAAACAATAATATACCGACCTTAAGGGAATAGATTAGGGGGAAAACCCTAGAGAAATTTTTTTTATGATATAGAGGACCTAATTATGAAGCCATATATGAATGAGTACATGGAGTGTAGAGGGGTTATACACCATGTCCCTTGACCGGAGGTTCTGCCTATGTAAATGTATCATGTTATTCAGACCATGTTCATGTAAATAAATGGTACATGACATATAGAGGGGTCACACACTATATCCCTGTATCTGGGGTCCCTACCATGTACTTTAAATGTGTTTCAGTACATCGCTTCTACCTATGTATATATGCATGTGTACCAGGTCATGATTTAGACTGTGTACCTGGTCTAGTTTGTGCTCGTGTGGGGGAGTACACAACATGTAGGCTGGATGTGTTGTCCACCCCGCATATGTTTACTTTAAAAGTACATGCCAAGGTCACCTGGGTGGGACCCAACATAGTGTAGGCCTATCCACACACAGTTTGATACCTTCTTCTTAACCAAAAACCTTATCTGATTCCAAATGGGACCCACACTCACTGTAATGCCTGATTACACGCTGTGTTCTGCAAGAATTTCCATAAATCTTATTCTTCCTCTACACATCCCGGCCAATGCCCCATCATTCGATCCATTCGTCACCTTTTCATGAAATAAAAGATCTTAAATCATGAATTCTTTCCATCTATAGAAAAACATGTTTAATCTTCCAATATTATCACAAAAAAGTAAAAATAATAATTCTAAGTTATAGTCCAAAGAATGTCAAGGAATGGTGAAAAATAAAAAATCGATTATCATCTATCATCCGATTCACTTAATCTCCACCATCACATATTCATTTTTCCATAATGATCCAAACACATGAGCCTTATCCCTATTAGTGAGGACCCTTTAGTCAAATCCAAGAGACCTGATATTAAATCTGTGTGGAGGCATATTTCTGGGTTACTGTAGTAGTATTGTTGCATGCACTATAGTAGATATTGTAGTAAGAACTATAAAGATACTACAAAAGTACTAATTAGGTATTGTACCAATTACTATTCGGTACTCTAGTAGTTGAACTATTCACCTGTTTCGGACATAGGTTCCTTTAAGGACTTTGGGACTCCTAAGGCCTTAGAGATAATAAGGATTATAGGCCACCTCATGGAATTTGGGTTACCCCAAGGTATTTGGGCCACCTCAAGGCCTTCGGGCCACCTAAAATTAAGATGTAACCATACAGATTTACAAGGAACAAGGCTCCAAATGAAGATCAGAGTAACAGTATTCACCAATGTAAAACTAAACAGAATTGGAAGAATGAGATGGTATGAAATTTCCATTGGTACCAGGCCTATGCATCTCTGCACAGGGTAGCTAGTTGGCTAGTCCTATAAAGGAAGAGAGCTGACATCATAATATATACTAACATGGAAAATTCTAATTTGTCTTTTTGGGATGATTTCTTCTAAGGCCTTCGGTTCATGTAATTTTCACTAAGCCTACAATCAATATAAGGGTTCCCCATTAACCATTAAATGCGGATTATCAAATAAATAAATAAATAATGAAGGCATTTGGGATATTCTGGCCATGTTGATCCCAAATCTATGATTTCGTATCATTGCACAAAGAAACGAGCGTGTAATTATTTTTTGATTGGGATGAGTCGAATCACAAGATAAGTAAAAAAATCCCACAGCGAATGATGAATGGGTGGGGTGGAGAACAAGAACAGATTTGGGCACTACGGGAAAAAACGATTATTGCGACGGGGTATTTGCGACGGGCCTTATTCTCGTCGCAAAAACTCTGATGAAAAGAGTATTTGCGACAGGAATATATTCCCGTCACAAATGGTCAGTTATTTGCGACGGAAATACAGGTCTCGTCGCAATTGCAATGGCGCGGTTTGCACGCCAAAATGCGGGAAGCCTATTTGCGACGGGTAGAAGGCTACCCATCGCACGTACCCCGCGGTGGTAAATAGTATTTGCGACAGGGAAATTTTCCTGTCGTAAAAAAATATTCACCAGGTGTTATTTGCGATGATCCCCGTCGCCAATACCGGCCGCTGTAATGCCTATTTGCAACTGTCACCTTCAACCCGTCGCAACTACCCGGTGGTGGTAAATACTTTTTTGTGACGAGACTATTTACCCATCGCAAAAAAGAATCCAACGGGTGGTATTTACGATGGGACCCGTCGCAAATACCGGCAATGATAAATAGGAATTTGCGATGGGGATATCCGCCCATTGCATATACCGGCGGCGGTAAATAGTAATTTGCGACGGGGATATCCGCCCATCGCTAATGGTGTGTCATTTGCGACTAGCCCGTCGCAACAACCCTTTTACCCGCCGCTCGTAATTAATGCGGGTGAAAGAATTTGCGACGGGCCCCATCGCCAATACTGGTGGCGGTAAATAGAAATTTGCGACGGGGATATCCGCCCGTCACTAATGGTGGCTATTTGCGACGGGCCCGTCGTAAAATTCCTTTTACCCGCCACCCGTATTTAATGCGGGTGAAGGCATTTGCGACGGTATCCCATCTCAAATACTAGGTATTGCGACGGGATACCGTCAAAAATACGACCATCGCAAATAATCTAACCTATATATACACCCCATCCGTTTTTTTCCAGAACATTCAGATCTCTATTCTTCTCTCTCTAATTTTCAGTTCTGAGTAGAATTTTTTTTGTTTTAATTTTTTCTTTCGAGAAGAGGAAGGAAGGAGTTAGAAGGATCAGATTACTTCAAAGGTATTTATAGTTTTTTTAATTGTTAAATTATTTTTAATTGTTAATTTTATTTTTAATTGTTAATTTTATTTTTTTTAATAGAATGTTTAGCTATATAGTATAATTAGTTAATGTGGTTGTACCAAATAATCCTTGTCTGGAGCAACATCCGGAGTATATGGAGTATATGGAGTATATGCGTCAGCAGCAAGATGAGGAGAGACATCAATATGATGAGCAACATCAGGAGTATATGGAGTATATGCGTCGTCTGACTCATAGTTTAGGGATGGAGTTTCCTCCACCACCTCCTCCAGGTCCTCCAGGTCCTCCAGATTATCCACCCCCCAGTGATTTTTTAGATGTAATAAACATTTGAGTTTGTAGTTTATTGTCATATTAACTATTTAAAATTCCTCTTTCATATTGGTACTAATATTACGTGATTTAATTTGTTTTTATTTTTTTTAATATTTTATTACTTATTACTATTATTTTTAATGTCTGCTTATTTTCGTAATATTACTTTTAATATTTTATCTTTATTGTTAATATTGAGAAGTTTATAATTTTATAATTTTATTAATATTAATAATATTAATATTATTTTTTCATAAATATGTATGTTTATTTTAATAATAATATTATTATATTAATTTTTTATATTAATAATATTAGTACTATTATTATTATTTTTTGATATTAATATTTCATAATATATAATATAATATTATTTATATTCATATTATTATTATTTCTTGATATTAATATTTCATAATTATATTATATATATTTTTTATTATTAATATTATAATAATATAATTTATTTATATTAATATTATTATTATTATTATTATTATATAGATAGTTTAATAATAATATTACTATATTAATTTTTTAAATTATTAATATTAGTATTATTATATTATATTATATTATTTATATTCATATTATTATTATTTTATATTAATATTTCATAATTATATTTTATATATTTTTTTATTTATATTATAATAATATAATTTTTTAATATTAATAATAATATTATTATTTTTATATAATATTATATGATTTGTATTAATTATTTTATTTTTTTTATTTTTTTTAATAACTGCGATGAGAACATTTGCGACGGGATTTCCCGTCATAAATATTTTTTTACTGTACCATTTGCGACGGGACGAATACCCGTCGGGAAAAACTTTCTGCGACGGTCCGTCGCAAATACTTTCGTCGCAAGTATTTTTAAAATTTTTCATTTGCGATGGGATTCTGACCCGTCGCAACTAATATATATGCGACGGCCCGTCGCAACTAATATATATGCGATGACCCGTCGCAAATACCTTTTTTATATATAAACGAAAACTCATTTGCGATGGGGGAAAAATACCGTCGCAAATACTCTTTTTTGCGACGGGACCGCCGCAAAAACACCTATTTGCGACGCCATTTTCGGCGACGGGTGATTTGCGACGGTGGCCCGTCACAAAATACCTTTTGCAACGGGATCCCGTCGCAAATATTCAGTTTTCCTGTAGTGGGGGGAACAATTCATGATCAGTTTTCATGTCAAATTCAATCTTTCACCATTAAAAATAAAATCAATTAATTTTTTTTACAAATATTAATATCCCATCAAAACCACACATATATAATTCCATCCTGTAATACACACAATCCATTAATCAATCTTTTTGACGATTTAATCACATTCAACAAATAAATAATTAATGGGGAAGAAATCCAAATAAAACACATTCCCTGCCTTGATTCAGTTTGATCACTACTGAAGAACAATTTCCATCATCATCGTTGGAAAGATCCATTGAATCTGTTGTGCATCGATCATCAATCCTTGATCTGTCACTGTTTTCCAAAGTGGATTTTCCAGATCTTTCTCAAATGGTCCTCTAGAATTTACATGGTTATTCAACTAACCCTGGGTTTCTGAAAAATATATCTATTTAATCATCCACCCATCAATGTGTCAGTTATTTGAAATAAATTAATTTTACATAATTATTTTATAAATTTCTATGTCCCCAATGAGTTTTCTATAAATGACCTATGATGACTAATTTTATGTTGCACCTAAGGTAAAACCACCATTATGAACTGAACAGTTCCCTCATATTTCTAATCCAGAAACCCATTTAGACATTTTTCAATGTTTTCATGAAAAATTAGTGTGCATGTTATTTTATATACTTAATATATTTCAAACATTTATTTTGGGAACATTAGGCCCCCCGAATTTCACACCATTTCAGTGCATGGTCTCGAAATAAATACATATAAAATCAAAAAATAATATTAAGAAAATCTAAGACATTACATAACATCAATATCACTAATGATAAATGAAAATATATTTTCATTTGAGGGTTTTAGATAATGTTCCATAATAAATGGAATATAATTTAGGTGATTAAATAGGATAGTCACTATATGAGTACTTGATTTAAGTAATTTGTGAATTTATAAATTAAACATTTTTCAATGAAATAAGAAGTGTGAAAATGAACCTTTAATATATTCTAACAAGAGATGATGCAACTATATATACATATACTCATATTTAACTAATCATAAATTGATTTAAAATGAACTTAATGTATTTGATACTCAGTTGCACGGTGGATTTACCATTTCTACATAGTGATAAGGGTTATAAAATAGAGAATAATAATATACCAATAAAAATTTCATTACGAAAATGAAATACATAATTAACTATATAAATTGTTGTATCAATGGAATATCTAATGGATGTTGAACTAAATGTATCACTAAGATTTAAGCCTCAAATTTTTTTCTATATCAAACATCTTCCCTAAAAAAATAATCATTCATCCATCTAGGAGGGTTTATTTATTATCATTTTAACATCATTATGGAATGTTGTAGATATTTTGTTGGATTCATTCTTCAAATAACCCATAGATATCTAAGTATTCAAACAAGATCTATTACACCCAAAACATTTAATTTAATTCATGTATTTTTCAATTAGTCACATCCACCAAAATTATATTGTACCACGAGTAATGACTACACTAGTAAAATGTATATTAAAGTAGACCATGATATCTTAAAAAAATAATATAGAAAATATTTCTCTATATGATATAATTTATGTATAATATTATCATATATATATATTTTAATCACTATTGGGATAGAATATTGTGTAGGGAAATTTAAAAAAATGAATCCTTAATGAAAAATAAAAAAACATGGGTGGGAAACCATCATGAATTGAAATTAGAATTAACTTTTTTATTATAATATGACTATAATGAATTTTAAACCCTAAAATATCCTTCATATCATATTCAAATTGTTAGAAACATTTAAATAATAACCATTTGAAAATATGACTATATTTAATATGTATAGAAAAAAATATTTACCATCGTTATTTGTTACGTACTATGAATCATGAATCTATGCCTTTCTACCCTCAATTAACTATAAATGGAATATTTTTCCCAATCCCATTTCTTAGAGAATAATAGGCTCATGAGATAGTATACCACCACTAAGAGGTATGAGTTTGAATAAGTGGTTTCTAAAACACTAAATCTAATTAAATTTTCTTCCCATATCCAATTAATTTGAATGGAGCATGATCGGATGAAGTGATCATGAGGGATAAAGATAGATAAAAACACATGGTCTTAGGGTGAAAATGAGGGGCATCACACCATTTTTCTATGGGATAGTCTTGGGAGAACAATTATAGGGATCACACTATAGAATTTCTTATTTTATTGTAAATAATAATAATTAAATAAGTAAGGATGTGAATTTGAAATCTGAGTACAAGAAAAGGAAATGAGTGTAAAAAAGTTGATCGATCTTCACTACTCATTACATCAAGTGCCTATTAAATGTGGATACATTATACACACATGATTTTTTTATCATTCCTAGATAAAATATTATTATAATGGTTTATTGGATACCTCAATTATTTATATCCTTTTTATAATGATTTTATTTGGGTGAGATTATTTTTGTTTAAAGGATATATATGCATTTTATCTTAGCCCCAATTCTTGGAGTATGAAATTCATATCAATATTACTTGGATAAAATATATAAAATGATACACAAAAATATTATATAACTTTAACCAAAATTGAGTTTTAATCACACACTACCACAAAATAGGGCAAGGGAAGCGCTGCCCTTTATCAGAACTAAACAGAAAGCGTTGATAAATGGTTATGCCTTTATCAGTGCTAGCTAAAAGCCCTGATGAAGGTAACATTTATCAGCACTAAAATAAGAACTGATAAAGGTGTAAAATTTATCAGCGTTATTATTAGCGCTGATAAAAGTTTTTACTATTTATTTATATAAAATTGTTATATTTATATTCATAAATATTTTTTTTGTATACATTAACAACTATATACCAATATTTATAAATATATACTATTTCAAATTATAAATATTAAAAAATAAAAATATACTTATCATATATATAATTTTAAGTAAATATATAATAATATAAATAAATTATTAAAATTATACTTTTATTAAATAAGTATTTATCAGTGATAAAATTATAGTGCTGATAAATAGCTATTTTATCAGCGCTATAATTTTACCGCTAACAAAGGTTTGTTTTATCAGTGGTTTTATTTTATCTTTTATAAAACATACCTTTATTAGCACTTTTAACATGTGATTATAAAGGTTCCAATAGTTTTTTTAAAAGAACCCTAACAGGACCCTCCTCTCTCGCACGAGTTCAAGACTTCGCGGAAGCTGAACCCGGCCCCTCCTCTGTCGTGACCCCTCCTCCTCCTCCTCCTCCGCTTCCACCACTACCTTTTCCTCCTCCTCTACGGAGACCATCATCCTCCTCCTCCACTGTTTCCTCCACTAATGTGGCCTCCACCATCGCTGCCTCCTTCGCCACAATCCCTTCTACTTGGTAACCCTTAATGGTTTATAAGGACATATTGTGGCTTTGTTTACTAATTTTTATTATTGTTTATATGTCTGTTCCCTATGATATATGTCCTACGGGATAGGTTGGAAAGTTGATTTCTTATATATATAGATCAGGTTGTTAGTGTTTCAGGTATTATGGATGAGATTAAATGAGTTTTATGAAGGTAAAATATGTTAGGGGTTAGCCTGGGCTTGTGAATTATTTAGAAACATGAAGCAATGGTATATGATTTGAGTTCTGATTAGAATAAGTTGTGTCACTCGAAGTATGGGATATATTCATGGTGATGCCTTAGACATTGGGAATGTGGAAGGAATGAGTAATTTCCTTGACTTGATATTGTATAGGCATTGAGATTCCTTGGAATATTTTTGAGAAGGGAACTTGGAGTGTCGATGGCTTTGGTATCAAGGTTTGTTTTGAGAGTAATATTAGTGTAATTCCTAGCCCGATGTTTTTTATGTGTTTCTTAGTGGAGTAGAAACTAGATTATGGATTGAAACATGTTATTTGAAGACAATACTAGTAGAAAGGCATTAGTGCGGTCTTCATACAAATTTTAAGATTTATAATATTGTTGGAAAGTATCATGGAGGTTCTTTGTTTTGATTATTGAAATAACATGGAGCGTGGTCATGGTTTTAGGCATATGAACCTAATATAGATGAGATTAGACTCAGGTCAGTCCATGTTGGGTGATAATTCAGGGTATCACAGAGATTTACACCTGTCTGACATGTATTATTTCGATAACGAGGCTTGTTGATCACTATTCTAGAGATTGGCTCATGCGGTTGCATGGGGTGTTCATTGGTAAGTTTATAGATCATTTTAATTATAGTATCTCATGGAGATGGTATTTTAGTATAAGAAAATGGTGTTCGACTTGTGGGATCATGAGTTATGCATTTTCATCAGGTGGTACAATTTTTTACATCGATTATATTGGATGGGGTGAGAATGGTACACACCGGTTATGCATGGAAAAAATTAAAATTATAAGTTGGTGAGATGTAAAGTGTGATCCAAGGACCAATGGAGTTGAAGAAATTATTTTAGACTCAATTTCTTGGGGTTTTGGATGAAATAGAAAATTTAAATCTATGGTGGAGGATATGTCACAAATGGATCAAATATAATGTCATGTTTGATTAGAGAGTTAATTCCAGAAAGGTGTTTATTTGGATAAATGATAATGGATCAGAAGAATAAACACATATTTGGTGATAGAACATGTTGAGGTGATGCTCGATAAGTGCTATAAGGTAAAAATGTAGCGGGGAGGGAACCAATGGTTGTTGAGGGTGCGACTTTCATGTCAGATGAATTTCAATGGGTGATGGGTATAATATTTCAGCGATTGGAGAATATGTGGCCCTTGATATTTCATGTTAAAGAGTAGGTATGATAAATATGATCATATATACTAAATATCTATGATAATATATGGATATTTCAATACGGATTTATGACCCTCTTGTTACAAGGGTCTTCAGTAAAATGGGACTGGTTATTGGATGGTTCATATGGAATTTGTATGTCATTTAGTTAGTGAATCTGATTTATCTGGTCCCACATAAATACCATATTTAGATATTAAATGATGTAATAGATAAATTTTATATTTTTATAGAATAATCATGATATTATTTATGTGATCCAAAGGAGATTCATGAAGTAAATCATGATTCGTCATTTGATTTTGGGGGTGAAACCCATTCATCTCATTATTTAGGGGGTTGGCCTATTTCTTCACATGATTCAAGGATTTAATCATGTGTAAAAATGTAGTGGTGGTGTTTTCATTAAGATTATATTTTGTAGACAATAGAGGGAAATGGTTAATTCATATTGGGTATGACTGGTTCATTTTGAGGTATGACTGGGACTTTTTTTTGGGAAATTCAGCATGTTACGGCCTTGTTCATAAGGAATAGAGACTTGTTGGATTATCTTTGGAATAAAATATGACAACTAGTACTAGATTTTAGAGGGTTTTTTCTTATGTGTTTTGGTTTGGTTAGTTTTAAACCACACTAAGTGGGTTGTTGGATGACTGGATAATGTGTTTCAATTAGCGTTTACGATGGTGGGGAACACTTTGGATCAGGATCATGGAGGGTATCACCATGAACTTGATGATGTGTTTATTAACAAAAATTGTTACCTTGAATGGATGGGTTTCATGGGTCCTCATATATAGGTTTCAATGATTTTTAACTAGACATTTCCCATTCCAAAATCTCATTGGACCTATTTTGGATAGGTATAACATATGAGTTCTCATTTTATGTTTTCTTTTAAGTTGGAAATCTCCTATGCTGCGTGCCTCTCCTCTATCACAAACACACCTCTGATTCATGCTGAATGACACCTTCACAATGAGTTTCCTCCTGTTACTCATTGGTTTCCTCTTGTTTTCATGTTATTACTCTTTGATATTTATTATTATAATGTTAATGGCATGGGCTAAATGCCTCACGGAAAATCGCAGACGCTGGTGGTCCTTGTTTGTGCACTAAATTAGTTGCATGTTGTTTGGTTGCTGTTGAACAATTGAACATAAAAATTAGTAATTTACATATACTTTACTTATGAATGAATGACCCAAGATGATAAAAAATCTATGATAACCTCTGAATTGAAAAACAAAATTGAATAAGGGATGCTTTTTAAAATCTGAAATTGTTATTGTTTGGTTTGTATGGTGTTGTGATTGTTAGCACGATTGTCTGTTTTATGGTGTTTCAATTGTGGGAATGATTGGTATGCCATTTTTTTTCCATGTTATAGTTTTTCCACCATTGAATATCAATCCAAACATAACCCATTTTAATTGTACCACCCCTTTGTTACTAGTGCAATTACACTGAATCCTAGAAAAACACTTCACTAGAGGACTCAATGAGTCACTTTATGGACATCCTAGTCAAATAACCATAACAAAACATGTAATGAATCCTTCCACCCACAATAAATATATTTAATATCATACCATATATTAGTTTATTACCATAATTCTTGACTAGAGACATTATGTATCTAGTGAAACACTAAAAAATGGGTTTACAATAATGCATATAAATTACATGTGGGATACTAAAACATTCAAGTGTAAGGGATTATCATAGATTGTTGAACATATTTTGTGTAATTATTTCGTTATATATTAATATTACTGTATCAAATAGGATTAATGTGAATAAAGAATGGATGAATTCTAATGGGTTGACAAAAGAGTATAAAGATAGCGTGAAAGAGTTTATCAAGTTTGGAAAAGATCATGAATGTGACCATCTCAAATACTTTTTCAGTGTTTACACTATTGTTATTCAAGAAATATTTATCCAAAGGAGTTGGAAGAACACTTGATCTATCACGGAATATATCGAAGTTACACATGTTGGAATAAACACTGGGAAAAAACAAATGTAGGTAGTAGCTTAGATAACATGGCATTTTATGGATCATCTAATATGATTACAAGCATGAACATTGAATACGATCATATAGAGGATGTGATTACAAATGTGAATGATGATGAATACCGTATTGAGGAAATGACAAGGATAGTTGAAGATGAACTTTGTGATTGCCAAAAATTGTTTGAGAAGGTAAAGAGTTGTGAAAAAATACCATTGCATGCTGGTTGCACTAAATATATAGCATCATTAGACATAATGAAGCTGTATAATATGAATGTAGGCAATGGGGGTAGTGACTCCAGTTTTACGGAACTACTTTCTCTCCTGAATTACATGATCCTAGAAGATAATGAGATCCCAATCCAAACATACAATGCCAAACAAATGATACACTCGATGGGTATGATCTCTAAAAGAATACACTCTGGCCCGAATGACTGTATATTGTTTCACAAGGACCAAAAATCACATAAATAATACCCAATGTGTGGTGCTTATCTATACAAGAAAGATGATTCCAATCCTACGAAATTATTATGGTACTTTCCAATTATTCCAAGGATTAAGTGCTTATTTGGAAGTGAGGAGACTATAGAACAATTGACATAGAATGAAGATATAATAATTGAATATGGGAAACTATGTCACCCAGCAAACTCTCCTCAGTGGAAATGAATTGATCATGAGTATCCTGAATTTGGAAACGATCCAAGAAACCTTCATCTTGGGTTATCTATAAATGGGGTGAATCCTTTTGGTTTTCAAAGAAGCAGTCACTGAACATGGCCTGTTATGTTAGTAAATTATAACATACCACTGTGGTTATTCATGAAATGAAAATACATCATGTTATCTATGCTTATATTAGGACCAAAACAACTAGGTAATGATATTGTTGTTTATTTGGCTCCATTGATCAAGGATTTGAAATTATTCTGGGATTCATGTGTTATATTTTATGATTCTTACAAAAATGAAGATTTCACTTTGAAAGACATGTTGTATGGGATGATAAATGACTTTCCTAATTATAGAAATTTATCAGGATATAGTATTAAAGGAACTCAAGGGTATCCCATATCCTGTTTGCAAACAAGGAACACAGTAAATTATATTGAAAAAATTCATCGAAAACCATATTTCTAGGACATCACAGATTTCTACCCTAACAGCATAAGTACCGATCTAGGACAACATCATCTTATGGATGTTCATAAGAACATAGAACACCGTCTCCACTAATAGGTGATCAATTGTTTGAGAAAGTAAAAGTTGTGGACACTACATTTGGTAAACCGTTTTAGTAAAACCTTACAAAAACTGGTTGGAAAAATAAATTGGTTTTTTTTGAATTACCATAAAAGAATTGTCTTTATGTCAGAAATTTTCTTGATTTTATGCATGTTGAAAAAAAATGTATGTGATAGTGTCATCGACATGTTGCTAAAGGCACACGAAAAAAAGGATGGAATTAAGGATAGATTTGACATGGTTGAGATGGGAATACGAGAAGAGTTGGCACCAGTGATGGGTGAAAAATGAACATTTCTTCCTCCTGCTGCATACACTTTTTCCAGGAAGGAGAGATATCAGTTTTTCCACTTCATGAGTGACATAAAGGTTCCAGATAGGTATTCATCAAATATCAACAACATCGTGTCAACGAGTGATTAAAAATTAAAGAGTCTAAAATCAAATGACTACCATGTTTCGATGCAAGATCTAATTTCAGTAGCATTACGTTGAATTTTCCCAAGAATTTCTTCCATAAATTAATAAACCTCTGTTTCTTTTTCAAAGATATATGAAACAAAGTTATAAACCTGATGAAATTTATAGCTATGGAATAACAAATTGTCGTCATATTAAGTGAATTGGGAATGTTCTTCCTGCCGACATTCTTCAATATGATGGTTCATTTGATGGTTTAATTGGCGAGAGAGATTAAACTATGTAGTCCTATATATTATAGATGGATGTACCCCATTGAACGGTATATTAATATTTTGAAAGGGTATGTCAAAAATCTAAGTCAGCCAGAGAGTTTTATTTCTAAGAGATATATTGTTGAGGAAGCCTTAAAATTCTATACCGAATAAATGTCTGGTGTAAAAAACGTTTGCCTACCTAAATCTCGTCACACTAGGTGGCTCGAGTGTCACGACCCGACCCTACCCGGGCTCGAGCCGCAACTACCCCAAGACCGCCTCCATAGGCCAGGGGTTGGCGACCAGTGCCGAAGGCACAACAACTCCGGGAGGCCTTTGCCTAAGAAACTGTACACACCCACACGTAGCACACTCAATGAAAAAGTGCAGAGTAAAAAGAAAAGTAAAGGGTAACTGCTATAAATAAACCACAAGAGTGCATCGACCTCTAAACAGTACATGGTACAAGATGAAAATAAAAGGGAAAAAACACGCACCCAACCAAAAAGTGCCACAACCCGACAACAGGTAAACAAAAGAAACAACAGATGGGTCTACCACCTAGAACCCGGCCACGACCACCGCACGCGGTCCAAGCTCCCAAGCTCTTACGCTCCACTGAAGCCACGCTCCACCTGTCCGTCGTCTACAAGGGCACACCAAGTGCGGGAAAAGCCCAAGTATGGGTGAGTACAAAAATACTCAGTAGGATATCTCGAAGGCTCTAGGGAGCAACAAAGAGGTACTGAAGGGTGATCAGTAGATCGAACAGGGATTAGAACAGAAGTACAACAGAGAGTGTAGTAAAGAGTAACAGCTCAACCCAACAAGAGAAAGGTAGAAGACTCTTCCTAACACAAGGAGCTAGGAACGGTGAGAAGATGCACTTCTCGTCGAGCTTTCACTGCCTATAGCAGGAGAGTAGACTCGTCCAACCATGAGAAGCTAGACACAGAAAGCACATGGTATACCCCGCGTGTCTTTGCCTCTTTTGGAAGGAGAGTAACAAAACCCAAGAAGTGGGTACTATAAACAAGGTATATACATCCATATGCTCTGTCAAGAAGCATGAACAAGGTCGTAATGGGATCTCCATCCCGTAGCTCAGACCAAGAAAATGAGTAGCCAACAAACCCAGAAAAAACACCATCGATGCCCAGCATCCTGCACGTCTTCCCCGAACCGCAAGCCAAGGGGCTCAATCACCGCACCTCTACACTATCCGCTTTGGGCGGCACTGACTCTCCCACACGGTTTTAGATCGCGTCATAAGGACGCATCTCGGTGGGGGAAAAGCTCCTCGTACTTGAGAGTTCTGGGGGAACGTCAACCAAAACTTTTCACTGCCCCGCAGTCGAGAGGTATTCTCAAAGTCAAAGTCGTCACAACACTGACCTGTATTACCAAGGGTCCCACTCTGGTAATCACGGAGGAAAGCCACAGGCTAGCCTAGTAGAAAGGACTGAGCCTGGAATGCCAACAGGTGTCCCACTGCCCAGCCCTGCTGGAGGGTAATTCATAACCAAATATCGGGTGACCCACTGCCCAGCCCTACTGGAGGGTAAACCCTAATACATCATCAGGCGACCCACTGCCCAGCCCCACTGGAGGGTAAACCTTCATACCTCATCCGGCAACCCACTGCCCAACCCCGCTGGAGGGTAGACCTGGAATAAGTCAACATGCGACCCACTGCCCATCCTTGTTGGGGGTAGACCTGGAACTAGACGACGGGTGACCCACTACCCAGCCTTGCTGGAGGGTAGACCCTAAGGGGTCGTCGGGTGACCCACTGCCCAGTCTCTGCTGGAGGGTAGACCCTAAGTGCATCGGGTGACCCACTGCCCAGTCTCTGCTGGAGGGTAGACCCTAAGAACATCGGGTGACCCACTGCCCAGTATATGCTGGAGAGTAGACCCTAGAAGTCAGTGATCCACCCACTGCCCATCCCTGCTGGAGGGTAAAACTCAGAACTGCTCTGGCCATCTCTACTGGAGGGTGCACCACTGGCCAACCGAACACAGAGTGGGTATCGCGCAACCCTCCAACTCCAGAACAACTCACCCAAAAAAGGTTCAACACCTGTTCCATCACTAGGTGTCGCTAACACCACTACCGTCCGATCCATCGAGAATGAAACCAGGGGGAGACCACTCAACCCTGCTGGTCAAACCGACGAGTACCGATCCAGGGGAAAACTCCACCCTGTTGGTTGAAAAAACGATCACAGAGGGACCCTCTACATCGCGAGGGGTCAAAGTACGTAAAGTAGAGCCCGACACACACGTGGGTCCCACTCAACATGTGGCCCCATCTCCACCCCAACCAAGCGTACAAACGACCTCAGGGACAAACAACTATATGTACCTCCAAGGGTTCCCTTATACTCCTAGAGTATACCACGTTCCAGCCCAAAGGCTATCGTGCACATGACACCCAGCGTCAACGCGAAGGCGTGACGTAACAACTCCACCTCAAAGGACCAGGCAGGACCAACCAAATCTTGTGAATCATTTATATCACTCTCCCAAGAGTGCGTGATCACACTCTAAGGGTCCGCTACAAACAAGGTAGGACGAACCACCATTGGAGCACCTTCCATGCTTCCACATTTAACAAGATCACGCAAGAGGCTCTGCACAACCAAATGGATCACACCATTGTAATCCTCATTGAAAAACATGATAGATCGTCTACTTACTCACCTCAAACGGATATCCGATGGAAAAGTCACCAACACCGCCTCACGCCGGAACGACGTCCCGTGATCCCGAGCCTCGGCCCCGAAAACAGTCGGGCACATCGCAGCATTGCGATCCCCTTGGGAAAACACATCCAAAGCACTACTCACATGAGTGCAATAGATATCTAGAGAAAAAGGTGCATTCCAGCGCACCGTACACAAGCGATGCTTCGTGGGACCCGCAACTCGATCCCGAAACTCAACGAACGGATCGCACCGTTGCGATCCTCTCGAAAAAGTACATGGAATGGACTATTCACTTGTCCAAAACGGTCGCCCGGTGATAAAGCTGTAAATCACCGTAAAAATCCAGAAACGGCCCTCACGGGCCCCGCACCCTTGTGCCGAATTAGGGCGGGCGGATTGCACAATTGAAATCCCCTCGGAAAAACATCCAGAAACGACTGCTCACGCGCCCCGAACGGACGTCCGATGGAAAAGTTGTGAAACACTGCACGCAGCTCAAAAGACGGGCCATGGGGCCCGCATCTCAACTTCGGCCTCAATGCCTGTAACCACCCTGGAAAGCTCCACTCGGTTCCAGGGTCCCAATGCCACTGACATCATTTAAATCGGACTTCGGACGCGTCCGCGCCGTCCAAGACAAGTTCCCCCGGAAAAACGACAAACCACTTAAAGACGCGTCGCGCATCCGTGGCCCCTCGTTTCGGGAATTAAAAATTCCTGAAACCATCTCAAAACATTCCCCTCGATGCAAGGTTTGCGCTGCCACTGACGGCGTGCAAAACGGACGTTCGTAGCTAAAGATACGGGCGTCCGAAGATAATAGGGGAGAACCCCTCGGGCCGGACCGGCCCGGTCCGACCAGCCCACCCTGCTCGGGCGGGCCCGCTCGGGCCGGCCCGCTGGGACCGCGGCCCAGACGAACCCATGGGCCGCCGCACTGCGGCCCGCTGCCTGCCTTGCCCGTGCGCCGCGCGGGCGCCTCCTCCACCGGCCGGCCGAGACGACCGGTCGTTCTTTCTTTCTTTTTTTTCACGCGGAGACCCGCCTGTGGCGGGTCTCGGTCTGCCGCCGGGGTCGCACACCGCGACCCCTCCTTGCCCGCAACGGCCGGCCGAATGGCCGGACTCCTCCGCTGCCGTGCCTGAAGCCCGCGGCCAACCGCCCTGCACCCCTCCGACCTCCGCTCGACCTTTGCTCACCCAGCCGCCGTTCGAAAGCCCCAAACTCGGCCGGAAGATCTCAAAAACCCACAAATTTCGGCAGTCGATTGCGAGCTCCTCCGAAGTCGGAATTAAATTACGGAAAATGCGATGAAAAGAGAAAAACCTCTAATACGCCTTCATGGGATTTTTTCGATAATTCGACGGAGTTTTGATACAAGAATTTGGGCTCAAATATAGATGCGGGGAAAGAAACTGGAAACGACGAATCCTACATTGTTGGGCTTCGCCCGACGCCTCGTCGTCAACCCGCCGGGGTGGTCACCTCTCGCCGGACCGCCTCGCCGGAGTCCTCTCGCTGGAGATGGAGGAGGAGAGAGGAGAGGTTTCTCCAGGGGGTTCAATGGGGAGGAAGGGGAGGAGGGGAGAGTTTAAATAAATAAACTTTTTAATTAAAAGTCCAGACCCCTAAAACACCCGCATCCAAAACCTCTGGCGTAGTTAATATTAAGATCCCCCTAGGTTAAACACCAAGATCTGAGTGCAACAGTGGTCTAGGAATTTTAATCCGAGGCCCCGTTCAAAAGTTATTAAACTTAGTGCCCGAGGCCGCCAAATTACAAAAACACCCTTGGGGCCATTTTTCATAGACTGGCCGCACCCGTAAAACATACACCCCTCCTAGAGTAAACGACACGCTCCGAACTCAACGGTGCCCTCAGTTTTCCAATCCGAGCCACCGTTTAAGAGATACCTGAGTTTCACCATTAAAAGGATAAATTAATTAATTTATTTATCCGTTTAACGTTCTGAAAGCGAGCGGGGGGTCCAAACATCCCGCGCCGACAAGTTTTATGTTGTTACTAGGGTAAACACCCCATTACGGACCCATCCGTGCACTCATATCTCCGATTCGGATCACCATTTAGGATTTATCACATTTATTTGGCGTTTCCAGTGTGAACGCACTGAAAATTTAATTCCGACCACTTCGGGGCTCGGAATCGCACGCCGTCTGAAGGCGCTGCTCTGGAATATCATCATGAATATTACAAAGTCTTTCGTACAAAAAACCGGGTTCTTAAATCATTCCCTCCTTCAATATTTTCGTCCTAGAAAAGAAAAACTAGGGAGCAACATAGGGTACTAAGCTCACACCTGGCTTTCCCATACCCAGAAGAACCCACACACAGCTCTGCGTCACCGTACACAAACCAAAGGATTGATCCATTCACGTGAGGTCGGCCCTTGCCAATTTTGTGCACCCACTCTAGACTTTGGGTTTAGGGCAAGGTGATAGGGTACCTCACCATCCCTTTGCACGGTCTCAAACGGCCCGAAGGCTCTCGGGGGTAGCTCACGTCCCCGGTCAAACCTCTACGTCGCACGCCGCGACAGGAATCACCGCTTGGGCATGGGACAAGGCCCGGTGATTCCCTCCTTCAGAATATCCATATGGTGAAGCACCCAAGGATATCTGGTCACGCAAGATTTCACAGTCGATGTCTCTCAGCCAAGGCTCTCTTACACGCTCGGAAGCGAAGGAGTCAACACCATCGACTAAAGGAAAAGGTCTCACGCCTTTTATCATACCAATGCAGGGTTACACCGATGCCCCGCGCCACCCTGGTAACACCTCAAAAAAGGAGCAGGGAAAAAAATCCTTTCACACGCAGAGCCTAATAATTCTACTGCAAAAAGTAGAAGAGATGTTGAGCGTACCTCTTATCACCTCATGCTCTGTAGGATCGTAGACATCCAAGCTCACGGCTGTCTGCGGTCCCAACTGTCAGCTCCCGAAGCCTGACGTGGACCGCCTAGTGGTGATGAGAAGACCTCGTAAAGTCGTCCCTCACTACCAGCTCCTCCCGCTCCTCTGATAGCACCACCTCTATGGGCACTACTCTGATCACGGCGCTGCTTCTACCGTGGTGGTGTGCCTGCTGCCTGCCCAAAGCTCTCAGCAGCTCGGGTCGGGCAGTCTCATGCCAAGTGACCTCATCCATCACAACCATAGAACTGAACCTCTCCGGGCTGCACTGGTACACTCTGGCGCCACTGTGGTGTACGACCACGCCTCTGAGTCCGGTTGTCAGAAAGCCACCTGTGTCGAGGTCTTGCTTGCCGATGCCCGCGAGCTGCGGCAGACATCTCAGCTCCAACGTGCCTGCTGCCACCACCAACATTAGAACGTGACAGGAAGCCCTCTATCACTAGCGCCTGTTCTAGCACCCCGACATATGCAAAAATTCCCAAGGGTAATATGACAACACGAATCTCTCGGCGGAGACCCTGCTCAGACTTCCGCGCTCGGATGTTGTCGTCACGGACCAAGTCCGGGTAAAAGCGTGCATGGTATGCAAAACTAGCCGCGTACTCGGCTACCGTCATCCCTCCCTGATGAAACTGCAGGAGCTTCTGAATTCGAACGGAGCGCAAGCAGGATGGGAAAAACTCCTCACAGAAGAAAAATAGAAAGTCACCCCACGAAAGCGACGACTCTTCAAGAAACTGAGTCACCAGACTCCACCAATGACACACTACTCCACGAAAAAGGGTGGATGCCAAATCCACTCTCTGAACTGTCAGCATCTGCACAAGCCTGAAAAGGAAACCCACTATATCTAGCCAACCCTCTGCTGCCTGAGGGTCTGGCTCACCGCTGAACCTCAGCGGTCTCTGTTGCTGGAACTCATGGAGCGTGCTCAACCTGCGCTCAAGCTTAGCCTGCTCTGCTGAAACTATATGCTACTCAACAGGTGGGGGTACTGCTACAGGCTCACCCGGAGAAAGGGCTCACATGATGGGTCCTAGACTATGGCCTCATAGCTCATAGGTTCATCGTCACAAACCAAGCTGGTATCCTGGCTGGCTGTCTTCGCGGAGACATCCTGAATATTATCAAGGAGTGCTGCGGTCAAATGTGCATACATGTATATACCAATACAACAACGTCGATGGAGAGTTGACTCAAGAAGGACAGTCAAAGACTCAATCCTAAGTGATTCACAAACCAAATTTTCCCTAAAACAAGTGTCTCAGCATGCCGAGTCGACAAGCGGGTTATCAAGGTCCTCGTGAATGGATACGTCGGCCGCCGCACCATCACTGGACTCCCTGGCCTGAGAGCCTCTCTCAAGACACGTTGAAACTTTCACCCTAAATCCCAACCAATTATTCTTTTAGGGACGTCCGCACAACGTCCCAAGGAATGAACCAGCTCTGATACCACTTTGTCACGACCCTACCCTACCTGGGCTTGAGCCAAAACTACCCCAAGCCCGCCTCCATAGGCCAGGGGCTGGCGACCAGCACTGAAGGCACAACAACTCGGGGAGGCCTTTTCCTAAGCACCTGTACACACCCACACGCAGCACACTCAATGCAAAAGTGCAGAGTAAAAAGAAAAGTAAAGGGAAACTTCTATAAATAAAACAAAAGAGTTCATCGACCTCTAAACAGTATAGGGTACAAGATGAAAAGAAAAAGGGAAAAACGCGCACCCAACCAAAAAGTGCCACAACCCAGCAACAGGTAAACAAAAGAAACAACTGATGGGTCTCCCACCTGGAACCCAGCCACAACCACCGCACGCGGTCCAAGCTCCCAAGCTCCTACGCTCCACTAAATCCAAACTCCACCCGTCCGTCTTCTGCAAGGGCACACCAAGTGCGGGAAAAGCCCAAACAGGGGTGAGAAAAAAAATACTCAGTAGGATACCCCGAAGGCTCGAGGGAGTAACAAAGGAGGTACTGAAGGGTGAGCAGTAGATCGAATAGGGAGTAGAACAGAAGTACAACAGAGAATGCAGTAAAGAGTAACAGCTCAACCCAACAAGAGAAAGGTAGAAGACTCGTCCTAACACAAGGAGCTAGGAATGGTGAGAAGATTAACTTCTCGTCGAGATTTCGCTGCCTATAGCAGGAGAGTAGACTCGTCCAACCATGAGAAGCTAGACACGGAAATCACATGGCATACCCCGCGCGTCTTCGCCTCTTCTGAAAGGAGAGTAACCAGACCCAAGAAGTGGGTACCAGAAACAAGGTATATACATCCATATGCTCTGTCAAGAAGCCCGAACAAGGTCGTAAGGGGATCTCCATCCCGTAGCTCATCCCAAGAAAATGAGTAGCCAAAAAACCCAGAAGAAACACCATCATTTCCCAGCATCCTGCAGGTCTACCCCGAACCGCAATCCATGGTGCTCAATCACCACACCTCGACACTATTCGCTTTGGGCAGCACTGACTCGCCCGCATGGTTTTAGATCACGTCACAAGGACGCGTCTCGGTGGGGGAAAAGCTCCTCGTACTTGAGAGTTCTAGTGGAACGTCAACCACAACTCGTCACTGCCCCGCATTCGAGAGGTATTCTCAAAGTCAAAGTCGTCACAACATTGACCTGTATAACCAAGGGTCCCACTCTGGTAATCACGGAGGAAAGCCACAGACTAGCCTAGTAGAAAGGACTGAGCCTAGAATGCCAACAGGTGTCCCACTGCCCAACCCTGGTGGAGGGTAATTCATAACCAATTATCAGGTGACCCACTACCCAGCCCCGCTGGAGGGTAAACCTTCATACCTCATCAGGCGACCCACTGCCCAGCCCCGATGGAGGGTAGACTTGGAATAAGTCGACAGACGACCCACTGCCCATCCTTGCTGGAGGGTAGACCTGGAACTAGACGACAGGTGACCCACTGCCCAGCCCTGCTGGAGGGTAGACCCTAAGAGGTCGTCGGGTGACCCACTGCCCAGTCTCTGCTGGAGGGTAGACCCTAAGTGTATCGGGTGAGCCACTGCCCAGTCTCTGCTGGAGGGTAGACCGTAAGAGCGTCGGGTGACCCACTGCCCAGTCTCTGCTGGAGGGTAGACCCTAGAAGTCAGTGAGCAACCCACTGCCCAGCCCTGCTGGAGGGTAAAACTCAGAACTGCTCTGGACATCTCTACTGGAGGGTGCACCACTGGCCAACCGAACACGGAGTGGGTATCGCACAACCCCCCAACTCCTGAATAACTCACCAAAAATAGGTTCAGTGCTTGTTCCATCACTAGGTGTCGCTAACACCACTACCAGCTGATCCATCGAGAACAATACTAGGGGGAGACAACTCAACCTTGCTAGTCAAACCGACGAGCACCGATCCAGGGGAAAATTCCACCCTGTTGGTCGAACAAATGAGCACAGACGGACCCTCTACGTCGCAAGGGGTCAAATTACGTAAAGCAGAGACCGACACACATGTGGGTCCCACTCAATATGTGGCTCCATATCCACCCCAACCAAGCGTACAAACGACCTCAGGTACAAACAACCATATGTACCTCCAAGGGTTCCCGTATACTCCCAGAGTATACCACGTTCCAGCCCAAAGGCTATCATGCACACGACACCCAGCGTCAACGCAAATGCGTGACGTAACAACTCCACCTAAAAGGGCCAGGCACGACCAACCAAATCTTGTGAATCATTTATATCACTCTCCCAAGAGTGCGCGATCACACGCCTAGGGTCCGCTACAAACAAGGTAGGACGGACCACCACTGGAGCACCTTCTATGCTTCCACATTTAACAAGATCGCGCAAGAGGATCCGCACAACCAAACGGATCACACCGTTGTAATCCTTGTAGAAAAACACGCGAGATCGGCTACTTACTCACCTCAAATGGATATCTGACGGAAAAGTCACCAACACCGCCTCACGCCCAAACGACGTCCCGTGATCCCGAGCCTCGGCCCTGAAAACAGTCGAGAACATCGCACCATTACGAGCCCCTTGGGAAAACACGTCAAAAGCACTACTCACATGAGTGAAAGAGATATCCGGAGAAAAAGGTGCATTCCACCGCACCCCACACGAGCGATGCTTCGTGGGACCCACAACCCGATCCCGAAACTCAACGAATGGATCGCACCATTGTGATCCTCTCGAAAAAGTACACCGAATGGACTATTCACTTGTCCAAAATGGTCGCCCGATGATAAAGTTGGAAATCACCGTCAAATTCCGAAACGGCCCTCACGGGCCCCATACCCTTGTGCCGAATTAGGGCGGGTGGATTGCACCATTGCAATCCCCTTGGAAAAACATCCAGAAACGACTGTTCGCGCGCCCCGAACAGACGTCTGATGGAAAAGTCGTTAAACGCTGCACGCAGCTCAAAAGACGGGATGTGGGGCCCACGCCTCAACTTCGACCTTAATGCCTGGAACCGCCCTGGAAAGCTTCGCCTCGGTACCAGGATCCCAATGCCACTAACAGCGTTTAAATCGGCTGTCGGACGCGTCCGTGCCGTCCAAGACAAGTTCCCCCGGAAAACGACAAACCACATAAAGACGCGTCGCGCATCCGCGAACCCTCGTTTTGGTAATTAAAAATTCCCAAAACTATCTCAAAGCATTCCCCTCAACGCAAGGTCCGCGATGCCACTGACGGCGTGCAAAAAGGACGTCCGTAGCTAAAGATACGGGCGTCCGAAGATAATAAGGGAGAACCCCTCGGGCCGGACCGGCCCGGTCCGACCGGCCCGCTGGGACCGCGGCCCAGCCGAACTCGCGGGCCGCTGCACCGCGGGCCGCTTCCTGCCTCGCACGCGCACTGCGCGGTCACCTCCTCCACCGACCGGCCGACACGGTCGGTCGGTCGGTCGGTCGTTCTTTCTTTCTTTTTTTCACACGGAGACCCGCCTGTGGCGGGTCTCGGTCTGCCGCCGGGGGCGCACACCGCGACCCCTCCTCGCCCGCACCGGCCGGCCGAATGGCCGGCCTCCTTCGCTACTATGCATGACGCCCGTGGCCGACCGCCCTGCACCCCACCGACCTCTGCTCGGCCTCCGCTCGCCCAGCCGCCGTCCGAAAGCCCCCAACCCGGCCGGAAGATCTCAAAAACCCGCAAATTTCGGAGGTCGATTGCGAGCTTCTCCGAAGTCAGAATTAAATTCCGGAAAATGCGATGGAAAGAGAAAAAACTTTAGTACGCCTTCATTGAATTTTTTTGATAATTCTACGGAGTTTTGATACAAGAAGTTGGGCTCAAATAGAGATGCAGGGAAAGGAAAAGGAAATGACGAATCCTACCTTGTTGGGCTTCGCCCGACGCTTCGTCGTCAACCCGCCAGGGTGGTCACGTCTCGCCGGACCGCCTCACCGAAGTCGTCTCACCGGAGATAGAGGAGGAGAGGGGAGAGTTTTCTCTAGGGGTTTCAATGGGGAGGAAGGGGAGGAGGGGAGAGTTTAAATAAATAAACTCTTTAATTAAAAGTCCCGACCCCTAAAACACCCGCGTCCAAACCCTCTGGCGCGGTTAAGATTAAGCTCCCCCTAGGGTAAACACCATGCTCTGAGTGAAATGGTGGTCTAGGAATTTTAATCTGAGGTCCCGTTCAAAAGTTATTAAACTTAGTGCTCGAGGCCACCAAATTACGAAAACGCCCCTGGGGCCATTTTTCACAGACTGGCCGCGCCCGTAAAACGTACACCCCTCCTAGAGTAAACAACACGCTCCGAACTCAACGGTGCCCTCGGTTTTCCAATCCGAGCCACCGGTTAAGAGACACCTGAGTTTCACCATTAAACGGATAAATTAATTAATTTATTTATCCGTTTAACGTTCCGAAAGCGAGCGGGGGGTCCAAACATCTCGTGCCGACAAGTTTTATGTCGTTTCTAGGGTAAACACCCCATTCCGGACCCATCCGTGCACTTGGATCTCCGATACGGATCACCGTTTAGGAGTTATCACATTTATTTGGCGTTTCCAGTGTGAACACACTGAAAATTTAATTCCGGCCACTATGGGGCTCGGAATCGCATGCCGTCTAAAGGCGCTGCTCTGGAATATCATCAAGAATATTCCAAAGTCTTCGGTAGCAAAAACCGGGTTCTTACATCGAGGTTGAAGGATTTTCTAGAAGAGAGGTTTTCACAATCAATATTAGAGATCGGGATTAGGTCCACCTTTACGTTTTGCATAACAGTTTCGATGATGACCCATATGTTCAAACCCACAAAGAAATTCTTAGGCATTTGAATCCATCTAGGGATGAAAATTGATATCAGAAACACATAATAGACAGTTTATAGGATGGTTTCAGGAAATTATTTTTATAAAGTTAGATGAAAATCCATACTCAATTTCAGAACAACTTTGATGGCTAACCAGAGGAGCAAGTGTGTCTGTATTATCTTACAACTCTTATGTAATTAATGGTAATAAATTCTTTACTAAAGAACATGATGAAGACAGTAGCATGCAGAATAGTGGGGTTACACTTGTGGCTGAAGCGATGCATGCTTTCGTTGCGAAGGACAGAAATCCAATTTATCTGAATATGTCATACTTTGGCATCATCCAACAAATTTGGGAGTTGGAATATAAGAAATTTAAAGTGCCTATTTTTCAATACAAGTTGGTTGATAAAAGGACTCATGTTAATATAGATGAATTGGGATTCATGAAAGTTGATTTCAGTAAGTATGGGGAGAAAGACAATCCATTTATAATGGAATCACAGACAGTGCAATTATTTTATGTCCAGACCCCATAAACTAAAACTGGTCAATTTTTCTATTATCGACCCAAACAACTGAAGGGTCAGAAGATAGTTCAACAAATGATGACCCCTTATTAGAGACATAGCAATCATTTCTAAGAGGCCCTAATGTATACAACATTTTTTATGTCATATGAGACCACAATGAAGGGATTTACTTAGTCAATAGAGGGGTCAAATATCTTTGGTCATTAAAAAAAGAGAGTTCAATAATCAGGATATTTTTTTATTGCAATATACATTGTGTTACATTATTTTATTATTTATTTTCTATTTATTTTATGAATTCTAAATTAAATGTCAAACCACTTCTACAGATAATGACTTCTGCACCTGATGATGCAACCAATCCTGATGCACAACAAGTATCTCAACCTATTGCTGCTAGTCCCAGTGTAGAGAAAAAATAGGTGTCTCAACCTATTGTAGCTAGTCTGAGTACTGAGGTACAACGAGGTTTTAAACCTTTTTTTGTTGGTCCCAGTTTTGATGCTAGCTGTTCGGTGGAACATAATGATGTTTCTTCTAAGAAAATGGTAGGAAATGAAACCCTGACGGTGCAAAAAAAAAAAGTCGTAGTTTGACAGTGTTAGCCAAAATACTTAAGGAAAAAATTAAAATGCATCAAATTTTAGGTGGTATGGAATAAGCGAGTCCAACATGTTAACCCCAACAAAGACATCTTTAGTAGCTACATTAGAATCGCCACTCGGAAATGTGTTCCGATTGATGTACAATCAGGACACCATGTTGTCACCAGGATTAAGACACTAATATGGGAAGAGATTACTACAACATTATGATATCATTTTTTTAATTTATTAAAATAAAATAAAATACTAAAACATTTACTTACTCTTCATCATCCATTACAGAGTGCATTTATAGTAGATGCCTCGCACAAGGAATAAGTATTAAGAGTTGTAGGAAGGATTCATAGAGGCTTCCACAAAATTTTAATGAAATATCATCTTAATGATACTGAAGGAAAAAAACAATCTTCACCCACCTCTTCTTTAGGAACACTTGATATCCCATGGAGCGTGGGATATATTTAGAAACTGTTGTGTGTAACGTCCCAGTTCTGTGTGCCTCCTAGAGGTGCCCCGTACCCGATTGGTCACATGGCCTCAAGAACATTTCCAAAAATGCTAGAGGCTATCAACTAGTAGTGTGGGCCTTGGGTGTGATAGTGGGGAAAATATTCCCTCATTGGAAGAGTAACACAGCTGAAACAAATAGATAACATTAGCAAAAGCAATAAACATACCATACAACAGTAAATAGTGTAAGATTGAGTTAATAAACAACAGGAGAACATATATATAAATGATGCATGATACATATGTCTAGTAAAGTATCCAAATAAGTCACAATGTTGGAATATAGAGATAACCAAATTAGAAAAGAAAATAGATAAATTCCACCAGCATCACAAGCCCCATCATGGTCTCATACTCTCCAGCTCCTCTGCAATCAAGTACTTGATGTAGAAGGGCGTGCACCATTATCTAGACCTGTAACAATATAATCTATTTGGGCCCAAAAGAATGACCCAAATAGGGTGTGAGACTAATTTTATTAGGCAAAGACCCAAAGATCTATGTCTAATAGTCAGTGAATATATATGCTAGAAAATAAGGAAAATGAAGCAGTAAACAAGGAAGTGCTTAACATCAAAAAATCCTACAGTTTCAATTGAGTTAAAATTTCATATATATCAAGTAACAATATAATCACAAACAAGTCACCCTATGTGAATTACTTACATCCTAAACCCTCCGGTTCAATGGAAACAACACAAAAAACCTATGGGAAGAACACACAGTCTAACCCCTCTGGTTTAGCTTAAGAGAAGACTCTATGAGAAAGACGTAAAAATAAATCCCCCCTATGGTCTTGTATCAGTAAATAATAGGCACTCTGAGGAAGAACTCAACATCTAATTCCCCATGTGTCCTGTAATGAGGAAACATCAGACACTCTGAGGGAGCACAATGTCCATCCCCCCTATGGTCTCGCAACGTAAAAGTAAACATACACTCTAGAGAGGCCCTCAACATACATTCCCTCTATTTTCTACTACACCAGGTTCTCACGGCCCCATATAAGTCAATAGTATAGAGTTATATAAGTTAGTCATAGTAAACTTCAAGAACTACTTGGATAAATAATCTATAGCATATCACAGCTTGTCAGATAAAATCACTCCATCCTACAATACTAGGCATGAAAAGCAAAGAAGCCTAATAGGAAAGCCAGACCAAATGGTAAAAATAAGGAACATGGTAAAAAATCCATAACATGGAATGATTAACCCTATTCACAGAGAATAAACCTCTATCCAAACAAAAAAGTCATAGTAGGTAATAGTAGGGCTAAAAACCATAAACATGCAATACCCCAAAAGAGGGTATTGGACAATTTTACACATATAACACAAAGTCTATCCATGAAAAGGCACAAAACACCTACCTCAGCGTCCTGAGATTGATATATTTGAACCTCGGGCCTTGAATCACCCGAGAACAACATATATCTACAAAAAATTCCAAAATGTTTAACGAATGATATCTCATGAGAGAGGATAAATCGGGAGATGAAGTTCCAGAAGAAGACAGAACTTGCCGATGTGATTCCAATGCAAATTACATACTTAAATTCATAGAATTAATGGTTATTCGGGGGCTCAGAGAAGATCTGTGGCCATACAGATGCTCTTGGATGAGACAGAAAAAGAAGAAGTGTGTTCTGTCCATTAGACTCAATCCCGGTCCATTTAAAAAATAAAAAGAAAGTAAATGGCATGTATTTTAAAAGTTCATGGTGTGTACATACCTTCAACTGGCCCCACATTAGGTGACCTGCAGGTCACCCCACATAGCCATGTACTTGGCCGTTACAAGGCTAGTACACGGTCACCTATGGTAACTGAGTACACAACATGTACTTATAAGTACACGGAGTGTACTCCTGAAATTTCTAGAAACTCCTCTTTTTCTCAAAAACACCAAAAAAGGAAAACATACGTGAAAAGAATATTTGGGTTCTTAAAAACTTCCCCCCTTAAATAAATTTTCCCCCTAATTTTCTTAGCTTGGGGGTGTAGAAGAAGAATCCTCAAACAGCTCCGACAGCTATGATCATACATCAGCCTACCTCTCCTAGGTCTCAACCTATACTCGCTCATGTTACCATAACACTTGTATTAGAGGGATAGATCGAACATGGAGAATCTTCTAACTTCAATCAACAATTCGGATTGGATGCTCGTCGAACTAGGTGTCCAACGATAACTCAACCTCCTCGGGTTGAAAAACATGAGATGGTTCTGAGTAGTAACGTTGAAGATGAGTAACGTGGAATACATCGTGTATAGTCAGGTACCTATGAGGTAACTGCAACCAATAGGTATCTGGACCAACTCTCTCCAAGATGTCAAACAGCCTGACATACCTTGATGAAATCTTACCCTGTCTACTAATCCTTTGGTGTCCTAACCTCAGTGTGACACACATGAAAACTTGATCTCCAACATCAAACTCCAGAGGTCATCTTCGTCGATCAGCATAAGACTTTTGTCGAGACTACACAGTAGCCATCCTCTTCTAAATTAACTCAATCTGGTCTGTGGCCTCTTGGACAAGAAGAGGTCCCAGCATTGCTGCCTCTCCTGCCTCCAGCCAACATAAGGGTACTTGACACGGTCTGTCGTACAAAGGATCATAAGGTTCCATATGAATAGTTTGTTGAAAACTATTATTATAGTTAAACACCTCAAGAGGTATGTGATTCTCGCAAGAACCTCCAAAATCCCAGATTCATGCTCAAAGCATGTCCTCAACCACCTGAATCGTACGCTCGGATAGGCCATATATTTGGGCATGGTAAGCTGTACTCAAAAGTACATGTGTACCCAAAGTCCTCGTGAGTCCCTACCAGAAATGAGAAGTAAAATGTATGTCCCTATCAAAAACAGTGGAATGAAAAACCCAATATAGGTGTACAATCATTCAAATGTACAATCTTCCAAGCTCATAAACACCAAAGGTCTCCTTTATCGGCAAGAATTAAGAAAACTTCATTAGTTTATCAATGAAAACCCATACAACATCATCCCCAAGAGGTGACCCTGGAAAAACTATCATGAAATCCATCATGGAATAGTTCCACTTACACTCAAGAATAACTAACTTATGAAAAAGTCCTACTGGTTGCTGATGCTCTGCCTTTACCTGCTGATAGGTGGAACACCTACTGAAGAAACTAGCAATATCTCTCTTTATACCTAGACACCAATACTGACAGTGTAGATCTTGATACATCTTGGTGATAGAAGTATGCACTCCCCAAACTGAGGAATGAAAGTCCTGCATTAGCTCCTCACATATATATACTGACACCCATACGCACCCATGAAACTACAAGATCTCATCCTGGCCTATGGTCCATCTAGGAATAGGGTCCTCTCCTGACATGATCTCTCATAGGACTAGGCCATTAGAATATGATAGCTGCCTCATTCTCACTCAATCCAGAAGAGTAGAGGTAACAACTACAGAAGATAGAAACATCGAGCACTATCAGTTGTGCACCTCCAAATGCATCTCAGAGAACAGATTCATTAGCTGCCACTCAATACTGGCCTCCTGAACTGCATGTATCTAAGTCCCCCTGGTCAGTGCATTTGCCACTGCATTTCCCTACTCAAGTGTATAATAATGCTCAATGTCAAAGGAATAAAGGTACTCAACCCACCTTTGTTGTCTCAAATTCATGTCACACTGAGTGAATATGTACTTGATACTTTTGTTGTCGGTGAAAATAGAAAAATACTCTCGTAGATGATAATGCCTCCAACAACGTAAAGCATAAACAACTGCAGTTAACTCGAGATATTATGTCGGAAAATTCCTCTCATGTGGCCTCAACTACCAAGAACCATACGCAATGACTCCTTCCCATTCATAAGAACAACTCACAGCCTAATACCTGATGCATTACAATAAACAGTATAGATCTTTCCAAACTATGGAATAAATAGTATCGGTGATGGAGTCAACCTCCATTTTAGATCCTTAAAGACTGAATCATAAGAATATGACAATAAGTACTTCACACCCTTCTTAGTCAGGCCTGTCAATGGCACTTCTAAGCGTGATAATTTCTGAATGAAATGTCTGTAGTAACCAGCCAGCCCTAGAAAACTATGTACCTCAAATAAGTTCTTTGGCTACTCCTAGGAAACTACTACTCTCACTTTCTCTGGGTCTACTGACACTCTTATCTCGGAGATAACATGACCCAAGAAGTGAATCTGGTCCATTCAAAAGAGGAATTTTGAGAGATTTGCATAATACTGATGTTCTCTCAGTGCACTCAAAATGGTATCAAGATGCGTGGCATATTCGTGTCAAGTGTGAGAGTATACTAAGATATCATAGACAAAGACTACCACGAAAGAATCTCGGTTTGGATGGAACACTTGGTTCATCAGTCCCATAAAAACTACAGCTGCGTTCATGAGACCTAAGGGCATAACCTGTAATTCCCCGACCCCAGTTACCCAGAGTCGGTGAATTATTACATAACATTGGCATGATTAAATGGAATCAAGTCCTGAAAGACAGATTAGTTTAGTAGTCCTGTAAAATAGATTACTTACATGAACTTTACATTACACATTAAGAAATAAAACACAACATGAATGATCTTTTGAGAATGCCATGAATACCATAACTTAACCCTGATTATCAATCATAATACACTTCTTGGAATCCTTGAAAAAATAAAATATAAGAAAGGGGTGAGCTAAAATGCTCAGTAAGGATAACTATATAGAGGAAACTTTCACAAATAAGTATAAACATTTAATGCAATGTATAAAACTAAAACAAAAACCTTTTAACTTAAAATTCAGAATAATATGGAAAATTTAAATCAAATAATTCCATTTACTTATTCACATGGATATTCTACTAGTGGAATAATCACATGTAATATCAATATCTAATTTCATAATGATGGATTGCATAATTTCAGATTTCAAATCCACATAGTCAAGGCCTTGTGCCAAGACTACAAATAAGATATTTCTCAAGGCCTTGTGATAAGACAATAGTTTGTCTCCTGAGACCTACCGATGCATTGAGGAGCTATAGCGATCTCCACACGTCACTTACTAAGTCCAATGAATTCCTCATATGAAAAGTCTTAAACATAACATAATCATTCTTATTAAAACAATCATACTAAATGTCAATACTTTATCTATAAACCATGAATGGTATAAAAATAACACATCCATGGTAAAATATATCACAAAACCATAAATACAATATAGAATATTTGTATCATAATAAATCAAATTCAAACAAGTTTAAAATAGATTAAAATATTTTGACATAGATGAAAATGATTTGTAAATCTCTTTGAGAGAAATATCTTTTTTTCACGAAAACATTTAAAAGTCACACAATTTAGAAAGGAAGTCATTTAAAAGACAGTTTTGAATCAAAGTGTCCCATAACACTTTGAAACGTTTTAATGGAATTAACATTTTAAAACATTCATGTCCATATAAATAAATACTTAAAACCCTTTTGAAAACATGGACATTAATGAGAAATGTTTAGAAGAAAAAATATTTAAAACATTTAAAATGATGTTTTAGTAATAATTTCCTTAAAATAATTACTTTGAAAACTAATTTATGAAACATGAAAATGGATAATAAATATGTCTAAGTAGATACTTACATAAAAACAACCTCGGATAAAAAAGAGATTGTGGAATTAACCATTAACTTTCACTTTACATTCGTCGTGGGTAAGTTTAACCTCCTATATAATTACCATAGTATGTCATTAAATTATACCAGAACTATATTCATATTTATTATATCATACATAATTCATTTATGACTTTATACTACCTGTTTATTAATTATTTTCATGTTAAATTATCATTTTTGGTAATAATCGCTTTTTTATCGTAGGTGTTTTAACTTGTTATTCTTGATCATGTCATTTAGATCATGATATAAATTATTCCAGAATATAAACAATGATCTATATATCATATATAGTTAGAATATAAATATTTATAGTAGATAGATATATGAAATGGAAGGCATCGTTTAAGGAGACAGTAGGTTGTACGTACACATAAACATTTTTTCCATTTTTATATCGTATTGAACGGAAATAAGTGAATAAGATATATGTAAGTATATACATATATATATATCCAGTATAATTTTTATGTCATATATTGCATACTTATGATGTAAAGACCAATATTTTCTAGGTATATATTTTTTAAATATATGGGAATTTTAGGAGTCTGAGAAAATAGATGATGCGTGATTCTGAGGCTAGGTGTACCCGAAATGAATTTCTGAATAATTTTTTGGGTACTTTCAGTAAACATATTGGAGGGATTTTCTAACATATTAACCAGTGCTTGGAATTGAAATATGGGGGAACCATTGAACTCATAGCACAGGTATTTTCTTAAGGATACCTTCACCTCCACCGTAGTAGGTCGTTGGTGAAAGATTGTTTTCGGGTTTTTCGTGAAAGAATAAAATAAAATAATAATTGTGTAACAATCTTTATTTTATTTGTTTAAGCTTCCATGTAGGTGTTTCATAGGTGGGGTCCACCAGAACTAAACCTCCCTTGGGATGTTATGTTGGTGGGGACCACCCGAGCCTAAACCCCCAATTTGAATTTTAGAGGCGGGGACCACCTAACCCCTCTTAATGGGGAGAAACCTCCTAACTCCCCAATATTCCACCCCTACCATTAATTTGAGCCCTTTAATTGGTCCAATTAATTGAGCTAATTAATTGTGCCAATGTGGTACATTAATTGCGCCAACTTGGTTGTGCAACATAATTAATACATTAAGTTAATCATATTGGTACTTATTTCTTTTTTTGGGTGGGATTGTTAGAGGATAACCCTTGAAGGATTACACTTCTCCAATTAAGAACACATTATTCCATGAGGAAATATACTCCAATGAATAACGCTGACTTCAAATTCTACCTCGGGACACCCTCCAAAGAGCAACGTCTTCGACTACGACAAACCGACACACGAGCTCGGGATTGGAGTTGTGTGGCGGATGAGATGAACGTCGACAATTTCAACATCCTTCTCGCGCCAACATCAATGAAAAATACAAGGTAGGGGTTTATTTATATATGATTATCACTTCCCATGTTATCCCCTTGTAATTGTTTTACAGGGTTGGGAATAGAGATGGACGAGTGTTGTAGGGAATGATTATTTTAACTATCTTCAAACACATTCATGATTCAATTTTGGGAACAACTTTCCACCGCTCTAACGTAGAGGGTGAAGGCCAAAAAAACACGGTCTTTCACCTCTGATGTTCTGCCTATTTGGTGTGTTATTCACAATGGACGATGGTGACAAAGGCAGTGGAACTCTACCACCCATGACCACCACCACCCGCGTCCTCGCCGCGCTGCCTCATGGCACCCACAGCCTCCGCCACTCCACCGACGAGTCGAGCCGTCAAGCCAAGCTGCCGAGCCGAGCCACCGAGCCGATCCACCCCCACCATGCGAAGCCGATGCGCTGCCGGATCCGCTTCCACCGTCCAAGCCGCCACCGCTGAGCCGAGCCACCGCCACCATCTGGGCCGAGCCGCCACCTGAGTTGCCGCTGCCGTCCAAGCCGCCTCCACCATCCGAGTGAGTCACCGCCACCCTTCTGGCCAAACCACCTAAGCCGAGCCACCCCAAAGCCTCCCTCCCTTCTGACCCTCCACAGCATCGTGGCCACCCGCAACCCATGTGGCCCCTCGAGGCCTGTCTGTCACGACCCGTCCTCGGGGCCCGTGCCGTGACTACCCCAAGCCCGCCTTTCATAGGCCAGGGGCTGGCGACTAGCACCAAGGCGTAAATCCCCGTAAAAAGGGAAGGCATTGCCTTGTAAAGTAAACAAGTACCACAGAGTAAGCAAGCGGAAAAGTAAACACTAAGTAAAAACAGAGTACAACTGAAAGTGCGAAAAAGTAAAAGGGGCCGGAAATACAAGCCAAACTGTAAAGTACAACTCGAAAGGGAAAACAACAACTGAAAAGTAAAGCCGCTACACTGCGCTGTCCACTGGAGATCCCACCTGAAGGGTGGGTACTGATAGCTCCACTGCTCCTCGGGTCCCGCCGTCCGCTCCGAGTACATCCCGCCCAGTGGTCCACCTCCAGGTACTGTCCTTCTCTGCACGCCTCAACCACAATCAACGTTGTCCGTCGTCTGCAACCAACACAATGTAGTGCGGGCATAGCCCGTGCATGGGTGAGTATAATCTACTCCGTAGGGTCCCCGAGATCCCCGAAGGTCTCCCAAAATCCAAAAAGGATAAACCACAAAGGAAAGATACAATCACGAAGTAAAAAATGACACTGCTTAGGTATATGCCCATACACATACCTAAGTCATCATTTCAATACGCTCCAACCTCCGAGCCCAAGTATAACTCAGTCCACACAGAAAAGTATAATTATTCCACACAGGAAAGCAAAACTTAATCCACACAGGATAGCACAACAACATCCACACAGGAAGGTAAACATGATTCATCTCACACAGGTATACTTCTTCGAGGACGATAGAGATGATCACTGATCTATCTAAGTCGTCGGACCCACAAAGGATCGATAGGTACTAACCCCCGCAAAGACCCACACAGGATCAGACCCACACAGGATCTGTAGGCGCTGGTTCACACAGGACCGCTGAGCGCTGACCCACATAGGATTGGACCCACACAGGATCGGTAGCACTGATCCACACAGGATCGCTGAGTGCTGTAGTCATCGTCATCAAATCCACTGAGGATCTCTGCATAGCTGTCGTCGCAGTCACAGTAGCAGTCGCAACCAGCTCTAGGGTTCCCGCACACAGCAAGCTCGTTCGGGAGGGTCCGCTCCACGAGCCGAGAGGCTGATACATAAACTATCACAAAGTCTAGATTTGATGTATCCAGAAGTTCCGTATCGTCAACAGGAACACAACATCGCAAACGGCGCGTCGATCGGACGCTCGGTCTGAGAGTTATTGGTTTTTTCGTCCTAGGGGCCCGGTTGGTTTTTAAGGAAAAACCAACCCGACCGTACTCCACCTGCATCCAAACCTCAGGCGGAGTATGCCAAAATATCCTTCTCACTAAGAGGAACTCAACAAAGCTAACGGAACGTCATTCGGACGTCCGTAGCTCAAGATATGAGTGTTTCCGCTCCGAGGGCCCGGTTGGTTTCGTGTACGAACCAACCCGGCCGAACTCAAAGTATTCCGAAACCTTAACTGCGATATACCGAAACGACCGTCTCGATCCAAGGATCGCATCGCCGCTGACGGTGCATCGTTTTGAGGTCTGTAGCCCGAGTTATGGGCATTTGAACCTAAATAGTTCGGTATCGGGGGTTTCGGGCCCGGGCCGACCCGACCCGAGACCCCCCCCCCCCGGCTGGCCCGAACCGGTTCAACCCACCCCGGCGCAGCCCGGCCTGGCGGATCGGCCAGGCGCTGGTCCGGCTCAAGGCAGCGTGCTGGGCGCGCTGCCAGCTCGGCCTTCGGCCGAGCTGATGGAGAAACGGAGGGGGGGGGGGGGGGGGGGCGCCTGCCCCCCTTTTGTGAAACCGCGGCCCCCCTCATTATGGGGGGCCATTTATGCTGGCAGGGGGAATTTAATTCCCCCAGTTTCCTCCTTTCCGGTCGGCCCGACTTGGCCGGCCAGCTTCTTCTCAACAGGACTGGCAAAGGTCGGTCCTCTTCCGGCTTCCGACACTAGCGGCCTGGCTGGCCACCGGTCACCAAGCTCCGCCGCGGCCCGGAACCGGCCGCGACCCTTGTCGTTCGGCGCGGTGTGACGACACCGCGCCCCTCCGCCGCGACCCTGTTCCGGCTGCGGTACCTTCGACTTCCTTCGACGCGATGCGACGACGTCACGTTCTTGAATCTCTTTCCGTGGCGCGGCACGACGACGCCGCGCATATGTTCCGCATGAACCGCGTAGTGTGACGGCACCACGCTCCTTCATACCAACCACAAAGAAAAAAATTATGAAATAAGGAGGAGGGTCAGCCGTGTTTGTGCGGTCCGGCCCCCTCGCATTATTCGATAATAAAAAGTCGAAAACCACAAAAATTCGACATGCCAGAATCAAGAATGGAATAAAATAACATTAAACCCCTACCTCGGTTTCAAATGCGGAGCACGTCAACAAGCCGCGGAAGACAAGCGTCATGGAGGTCGGGTGTCGCGGGAATCGAACGTCGATTCCATTGACATCGAGGTGCGTCCGAAGAGGTACGTCGCTGGAGAAGCTTCGTAAGCTGACGGAGGAAGCGTGAGGAAGCGGTGTCTCCTTTCATTGACACGGGAAGAAGATCGAAAGAAGCGGCATCGTGGATCTTCGGAAACACACCGGCTACGAAGAAGAGATGCAACGTTCTTCGTTGGAGCTTAAGTGTTCTTCGTTTTTTTCGTCAAGGTTGAAGAAGATGAAGAGAGAGCTTCCCAAATCCTCTCAAGGTGGTAAAGGATACTAACCAAAATAAAATAAGTCTAAAGCTTATTTTATTTTCACAACTAAACCACTTGAATTTAAAAAGTTTTAAAAACAATAACTCATCTCAATTAAAACTCAAGTTGTGAAAATTAAATTGAGTGGTGTTATTGGGAGTTTAAAGGGGAGTTGAGGAGTTAGGGTTCGTGTGGGCCCCACCACACTTAATCCTCTCATGGGAGGTTAAGTGGATGTGGGTCCCACCTCTAACTCCCTTTGGGAGGATATAACCAACATGGATAAAAATAAAATGTGTTTCCACATTTTATTTAACTTCATTTTAATTCCCCCAAAACTAACTCTCAACCCGCATAAAACGCATCCTCGGAAAAGGTCTCCTTAAGCGAATATCGGCGCTGCGAGTTCATCGGTGCCCTCGGAATTCGATTCCGGGCACCGGTTCAAAAGTTAGAAATTCTTGCTCGTTCGTTCACTGAACGTACCCGAGCCAAACTTCGGAAATTGATTCCGGGCACACCGGGCCTCGGAATTAGGTGCCGTCAGAAACCGCGCTCTTGTAAAACTCCAAAGAAAATTAAGAAACAATTTCCCTTGAATTTTACGGGTCTTTACATTACTCCCACCTCAGGGCTTTACGTCCCCGTAAAGATACATCAAAACTAGGGAAACAAATGAGGGTACTGAGCACGCATCTGAGCCTCCCGCTCCCAAGTGCTCTCCTGGAGATTCTCGTGTTGCCATCTGATGCGCACTAGAGGAATCGACCGTCCACGTAGGATCCACTCCTGTTGATCCTCGATCTCCACCGGGACCTTCGTAAAAGTCGCCCCATCGTCAACGTCAAGCTCCCCATGGTCAATGATGTGCGTCGGGTCGTGCACGTATCTCCTCAGCTGAGACACGTGGATGACTTCATGCACCCAGTGCAACTAAGGTGGTAGAGCCAGGAGATAAGCCACCTCGCCAATCCTGCTGAGGACCTGGAAGGGTCCGATGAAGTGCGGAGATAACTTGTCGCCTCGGTCAAATCTCTGTATACCACGTCGAGGTGAGACCCGCAAGAAGACGTGGTCCCCATCCTCAAACTCTAGTGGCCTCCGCCTCCTGTCAGCTGGTACCTGGTGCTCAGCCTTCACCTACTGGCAGGTGAGGCATCGAGAAACGAACTCTGCCACAACCTTCTTCATGCCCGGCCACCAGTGCTGTCGTTTGAGGTCCTGGTACATCTTCGCCACTACAGGATGTACCGCCAAAGGAGAAGTGTGAAACTCTCTCAGCACCTCCTCCCGTAAAGTGACTGGTACCATGGTACGTCCTCTGAAAAGGATGTCGTGCTCTGCTCCAAAGGAGAAACCATCAGGTGCCTATCCTGAGGATATCTGTGCACGCCGTGTCTCACAGTCAGCGTCCCCACGCTGTGCCTCTCTGACCCGCTGTAGAAGTGGATGAGTGACTGTGAGATACTGAAGGAAGGCTGCTCCATCTCTATCTACGAAGGATATCTGCAAAGAGGCTAGCTGCTCTGTCGCCTCCTCAAGTAGCTGAATGCCCGTCCTCCTGCTGAGGTCATCGGCTACTACGTTCCCCTTCCCAAGAGTATAGACTATCTCAAAGTCATAGTCCTGGAGGAACTCGAGCCATCGCCATTGTCTCAGGTTCAGGTCCTTCTGAGAGAAGATATACCTGAGACTCTGATGATCAGAAAAGACTGTAAAGCGCTCGCCCATCAGATAGTGTCGCCATGTCTTCAGAGCGAAGACCACTGCTGCTAACTCCAGGTCATGGGTAGCGTAGTTCTGCTCATGCGTCCTCAACTGACGTGATCCATAGGTGATCACTGCCTGCTCCTGCATCAGGACGCAACTGAGTCCGGTCCCTGATGCATCACAGTAGACTACGTACCCTACTCCCTCCTCAGGCAACCTCAAGATAGGTGCGCTGGTCAATCTCTGTCTCAGCTCTTGGAAGCTCTGCTGACATCTGTCTGACCACACGAAGGGTTTCCCCTTCTTCGTCAAAGCTGATAGTGGTGCCACAACTCTAGATAAGTTTGGAACGAATCTCCGGTAGTATCCGGCTAGTCCCAAGAAACTCCGAACCTCCGTCACGCTCCTGGGTGGCTCCCATGCTAACACTACCTCGATCTTCGCAGGATCCACTACAACTCTCGCCTCAAAGATGAAGTGTACCAAGAAGTGGACCTCACGTATCCAGAACTGGCACTTCGAGAGCTTACCATAAAGCTGGTGCTCTCGGAGTGTGTCTAGTACAACCCGCAAGTGGTAGGCGTGCTCCTCCTCAGTCGTCGAGTAGATCAAAATGTCGTCGATGAAGACCACGACAAATTGATCGAGGTATGGCTGAAAGATCTTGTTCATGAGGGCCATGAACACTGCTGGAGAATTGGTTATGCCAAAGGGCATAACCAAGAACTCATAGTGGCCATACCGACATCTGAAGGCCGCCTTCTGCACGTCCTCATCTCTAACTCTGAGCTGATGATAGCCTAACCTGAGGTCTATCTTCAAGAACCACCGTGCTCCCTTGAGCTGATCAAAGAGGTCATCAATCCTCGGAAGCGGATATTTGTTCCTCACTATCACCTGGTTCAGGCGATGATAGTCAACACAAAGTCGCAAGCTCCCGTCTGCCTTCTTGGCGAACAATATCGGGGAAGCCCAGGGTGAAACACTGGGTCAGATGAACCCCTTGCCCTGCAAGTCCTCCAACTGTACCCGTATCTCACGAAGCTCGGCGGGGGCCATCCGATATGCTGGAGTCGATATCGGGGCTGTCCTAGGGTACAGGTCAATATAAAAGTCTACCTCTCTACGAGGAGGTAACCCTGGAACGTCGTCGGGAAAAACGTCCGCAAACTGATCCACCACTGCAGGAAAAACCGGACTCCGCACATCAACTGCTCCTAGGATGAGGCTAGCCAACTGATGAGTGATGGGATGTCCTCTCCTCCACGGAAGTCCATCCTGTGCTGCAAAGGCTCCCTTCTCACCCGTGAAGGTGAACCTGCTCCCGTCGGTGCGTACGCATCACACCTTGCGCCTAAAACAGTCAATCTGTGCATGGACCGTAGATAACCAATCCATGCCCAAGATGACATCTTAAGGCCTCAATGCTGCTACAAGAAGATCCTATCCTAAGCTCTCGCCTTCTAGAGTAATCTCACACTGCCGGCACCAGTGCGTAATCGTCGAGTCTGCTCCCGTAGGAGTCTCTAGCCGTAAGGATCGAGCCAACGGCTCTGTCGGAATCTACGAGCTCCGAACAAGGGTAGCGACTATGAAAGAGTGACTCGCTCCTGTGTCTATAAGTACGGAAGTAAGGGTGGAATAGACACAGATAGTACCTCGAATCATCTCTGGCGCGCCGTGGTCGTAGGCCTCCGCTGCCTGGAGCTGTACCTGTCTCTGCCCGCCAGCACCTTGTGGTCGGGGCGGACCTCCTGGTGGTGGTGGTGGAAGAGCCTCAAAGCGTCGCCCACCACCTGCTGCTCGGCCACTCCTCTGCCTCATCCGCCTCCTCCCTGTGGACCTCCACGGTCGACCCTCTGCCTCGGTGGTCCCTCAACCGTCTGCTGCTCCTCGGCACGACGGGTCGGGCAATCACGAGCCATGTGGCCTTGCCCGCCGCATGAGTAGCACTGTCTGCTTCTCGAAAGACTGGCTCCATGTTGTGTGCCCTGCACTGCTAAGCCAGTGTCCTGAGGTCGTCTTCCTGAGGGTCTGGTCTGCCTGGACCCCTGAGTCATCCGTTGACTGCCTGCTGCAGAAGACTCTGCTACCTGCCGCCCTGCGGTGGGTCTCGGCGCTGGTGTAGACTCAGCAAGAAATCTCTCGATCAAAAGGGCCCACTCCAGTACTCCTGTCTGAGTCAGTATGCTGAGGGAGATCAACGATGCCCTGATCTTGTGTCTCAAACCCTGCTCAAAGGTCTGGTCCCAGATGAATGGGTCCCGTACCATGTCGGTCGAGTAGCGCGAGAGATCAGTAAATCTCGCCGAGTACTGAGCGACCGTCATGCTGCCCTGCCGCAGCTGAAGAAGCTCCTGAATGCGCACCGCACGGAGGGTGGCTGGGACGAACTCCGAGCGGAAGAGGATCTGAAAGTCCATCCAAAGTAGAGATGCCTCATCGTTCACTTGGAGCATCAAGATCCACCACCGTCCTGCTGCTGCGTGCAGTAGGCTCGCAGCGAGGATCACTATGAGGTCTGCTGGTGTCCTCAGTAGCATGAAAACTCGTACCACTGCCTCCAGCCTGTCCTCGGCTGCCTGGGGGTCCGTCTCCCCACAAAACCTGGGCAGTCGCTGGTGTTGAAACTCATTCAGTGCGCTGAGGCGACGTGCATCATCAGCGGCTGGTGCTGGAAGTATCGGTGGCTCGGCGGGTAGTGCTACCGCCGGTGCCACTGCCGACAAAGGGCCCTGCACTGAGGCCTCGTCGCTTGGTGGGCTGTCGTCACACTCGACTCTCGAAACCCTAGCTGGCTGCCGTCGTGGGGCCATCCTGAAAAGGAAACAGGTGCTCCATGGTCAGAACAGTATACCTGGTGAGCTGATATAAAGTAATCACAAAGAAAACTTGAAACACACACGCAATCAATGTTTTCATGCATTAAGTCGGAAATCAGAAGTCAGGGTCCTGGTGTACGGATACGTCAGCCGCCGCACCAACACTAGACTCCCTGGACTGATAACCACACCCAATACGCTAAACATTATTGCTTCACATAGAAAAGATCAGATTTCGCGGAAGAACCGAACTCCTTTGATACCAATTTGTCACGACCCGTCCTCGGGGCCCGTACCGTGACTACCCCAAGCCCGCCTTCCATAGGCCAGGGGCTGGCGACTAGCACCAAGGCGTAAATCCTGGTAAAAAGGGAAGGCATTTCCTTGTAAAGTAAAGAAGTACCACAGAGTAAGCAAGCGGAAAAGTAAACACTAAGTAAAAACAGAGTACAACTGAAAGTGCGGAAAAGTAAAAGGGGTCGGAAATACAATACCAACTGTAAAGTACAACTCGAAAGGGAAAACAACAACTGAAAAGTAAAGCCGCTACACCGCGCTGTCCACTAGAGATCCCACCTGAAGGGTGGGTACAGATAGCTCCACTGATCCTCGGGTCCCGCCGTCCGCTCTGAGTACGTCCCGCCCAGTGGTCCACCTCCAGGTACTGTCCTGCTCGGCACGCCTCAACCACGATCAACGCTGTCCGTCGTCTGCAACCAACACAATGTAGTGCGGGCATAGCCCGTGCAGGGGTGAGTATAAGCTACTCAGTAGGGTCCCTAAGACCCCCGAAGGTCTCCCAAAATCCACAAAGGATAAATCACAAAGGAAAGATACAATCACGAAGTAACAACCGACACTGCTTAGGTATATGCCCATACATATACCTAAGTCATCATTTCAATACGCTTCAACCTCCGAGTCCAAGTATAACTCAATCCACACAGGAAAGTATACGTATTCCACATAGGAAAGCAAAACGTAATCCACCCAGGATAGCACAACACAATCCACACAGGATGGTAAACAGGATTCAGCTCACACAGGTATACTTCTTCGAGGAGGATAGAGATGATCACCGATCCATCTAAGTCTTCGGACCCACAAAGGATCGATAGGTACTAACCCCCGCAAAGACCCACACAGGATCAGACCCACACAGGATCTGTAGGCGCTGGTTCACACAGGACCGCTGAGCGCTGACCCACACTGGATCGGTAGCACTGATCCACACAGGATCGCTGAGTGCTGTAGTCGTCATCATCAAATCCACTGAGGATCTCTGCACAGCTGTCGTCGCAGTCACAGTAGCAGTCGCAGCCAGCTCTAGGGTTCCCGCACACAGCAAGCTTGTTCGGGAGGGCCCGCTCCACGAGCCGAGAGGCTGATACATCAACTGTCACAAAGTCTAGAGTTGATGTATCCATAAGTTCCGTATCGTCAACAGGAACACAACGTCGTAGACGGCGCGTCGATCGGACGCCCGGTCTGAGAGTTATTGCCTTTTTTGTCCTAGGGGCCCGGTTGGTTTTTAAGGGAAAACCAACCCGACCGTACTCCACCTGCGTCCAAACCTCGGGCAGAGTATGCCAAAAGATCCTTCTCACTAAGAGGAACTCAACAAAGCTGACGACACGTCATTCGGACGTCCGTAGCTCAAGATATGGGCGTTTCCGCTTCGAGGGCCCGGTTGGTTTCGTGTACGAACCAACCCGGACGAACTCAAAGTATTCCGAAACCTTGAGTGCAATATACCGAAACGACTGTCTCGACCCAAGGATCACATCGCCGCTGACGACACATCGTTTGGAGGTCCGTAGCCCGAGTTATGGGCATTTGAACCTAAATAGTTCGGTATCGGGGGTTTCGGTCCCGGGCCGACCCGGCCCGAGACCCCCCCAGCTGGCCCGAACCGATTCGACCCGGCCCGGTCCGGCTCAAGGCAGCGTGCTGGGTGCTCTGCCAGCTCATCCTTCGGCCGAACCGATTGAGAAACGGGGGGGGGGGGGGGGCTGCCCCCCTTTTGTGAAACCGCGGCCCCCCTCATTATGGGGGGCCATTTATGCTGGTCGGGGGAATTTAATTACCCCAGTTTCCTCCTTTCCGGCCAGCCCGACTTGGCCAGCCGGCTTCTTCTCAACAGGACCGGCAATGGCCGGTCCTCTTCCGGCTTCCGACACCGGCGGCCCGGCTGGCCGCCGGTCACCAAGCTCCGCCGTGGCCCTGAACCGGCCGCGGCCCTTGTCGTCCGGCGCAGTGCGACGACACCGCGCCCCTCCGCCGTGGCCCCGTTCCGGCCGCGGCACCTTCGACTTCCTTCGACGCGACGCGATGACGTCATGTTCTTGAATCTCTTTCCATGGCGCGGCACGACGGTGCCACGCATATGTTCCGCATGAACCGCGTGGTGTGACGGCACCACGCTCCTTCATACCAACCACAAAGAAAAAAATTATGAAATAAGGAGGAGGGTCAGCCGTGTTTGTGCGGTCCGGCCCCCTCGCATTATTCGATAATAAAAAGTCGAAAACCACAAAAATTCGACATGACAGAATCAATAATGGAATAAAATAACATTAAACCCCTACCTCGGTTTCAACTGCGGAGCACGTCAACAAGCCGCAGAAGACAAGCGTCACGGAGGTCGGGTGTCGCGGGAATCGAACGTCGATTCCCTTGACATCGAGGTGCGTCCGAAGAGGTACGTCGCTGGAGAAGCTTCGTAAGATGACGGAGGAAGCGTGAGGAAGCGGTGTCTCCTTTCGTTGACACGGGAAGAAGATCGAAAGAAGCGACGTCGTCGATCTTCGGAAACACACCGGCTACGAAGAAGAGATGCAACGTTCTTCGTTGGAGCTTAAGTGTTCTTCGTTTTTTTCGTCAAGGTTGAAGAAGATGAAGAGAGAGCTTCCCAAATCCTCTCAAGGTGGTAAATGATACTAACCAAAATAAAATAAGTCTAAAGCTTATTTTATTTTCACAACTAAACCACTTGAATTTAAAAAGTTTTAAAAACAATAACTCATCTCAATTAAAACTCAAGTTGTGAAAATTAAATTGAGTGGAGTTATTGGGAGTTTAAAGGGGAGTTGAGGAGTTAGGGTTCGTGTGGGCCCCACCACACTTAATCCTCTCAAGGGAGGTTAAGTGGATGTGGGTCCCACCTCTAACTCCCTTTGGGAGGATATAACCAACATGGATAAAAATAAAATGTGTTTCCACATTTTATTTAACTTCATTTTAATTCCCCCAAAACTAACTCTCAACCCGCATAAAACGCAACCTCGGAAAAGGTCTCCTTAAGCGAATATCGGCGCTGCGAGTTCATCAGTGCCCTCGGAATTTGATTCCGGGCACCGGTTCAAAAGTTAGAAATTCTTGCTCGTTCGTTCACTGAACGTACCTGAGCCAAACTTCAGAAATTGATTCCGGGCACACCGGGCCTCAGAATTAGGTGCCGTCAGAAACCGCGCTCTTGTAAAATTCCAAAGAAAATTAAGAAAAAATTTCCCTTGAATTTTACGGGTCTTTACATTACTCCCACCTCAGGGCTTTACATCCCCGTAAAGATACATCAAAACTAGGGAAACAAATGAGGGTAATGAGCATGCATCTGAGCCTCCCGCTCCCAAGTGCTCTCCTGGAGATTCTCGTGTTGCCATCTGATGCGCACTAGAGGAATCGACCGTCCATGTAGGACCTGCTCCTGTTGATCCTCGATGTCCACCGGGACCTTCGTAAAAGTCGCCCCATCGTCAACGTCAAGCTCCCCATGGTCAATGATGTGCGTCGGGTCGTGCACGTATCTCCTCAGCTGAGACACGTGGATGAAGTCATGCACCCAGTGCAACTAAGGTGGTAGAGCCAGGAGATAAGCCACCTCGCCAATCCTGTTGAGGACCTGGAAGGGTCCGATGAAGTGCGGAGATAACTTGTCGCCTCGGCCAAATCTCTGTATACCACGTCGAGGTGAGACCCGCAAGAAGACGTGGTCCCCATCCTCAAACTCTAGTGGCCTCCGCCTCCTGTCAGCTGGTACCTGGTGCTCAGCCTTTACCTGCTGGCAGGTGAGGCATCGAGAAACGAACTCTGCCACAACCTTCTTCATGCCCGGCCACCAGTGCTGTCGTTTGAGGTCCTGGTACATCTTCGCCACTCCAGGATGTACTGCCAAAGGAGAAGTGTGAAACTCTCTCATCACCTCCTCCCGTAAAGCGACTGGTACCATGGTACGTCCTCTGAAAATGATGTCGTGCTCTGCTCCAAAGGAGAAAACATCAGGTGCCTATCCTGAGGATATCTGTGCACGTCATGTCTCACAGTCAGCGTCCCCACGCTGTGCCTCTCTGACCCGCTGTAGAAGTGGAGGAGTGACTGTGAGATACTGAAGGAAGGATGCTCCATCTCTATCCACGAAGGATATCTGCAAAGAGGCTAGCTGCTCTGTCGCCTCCTCAAGTAGCTGAATGCCCGTCCTCCTGCTGAGGTCATCGGCTACTACGTTCCCCTTCCCAAGAGTATAGACTATCTCAAAGTCATAGTCCTGGAGGAACTCGAGCCATCGCCGTTGTCTCAGGTTCAGGTCCTTCTGAGAGAAGATATACCTGAGACTCTGATGATCAGAAAAGACTGTAAAGCGCTCGCCCATCAGATAGTGTCTCCATGTCTTCAGAGCGAAGACCACTGCTGCTAACTCCAAGTCATGTGTAGCGTAGTTCTGCTCATTCGTCCTCAACTGACGTGATCCATAGGCAATCACTGCCTGATCCTGCATCAGGACACAACTGAGTCCGGTCCCTGATGCATCGCAGTAGACTACGTACCCTACTCCCTCCTCAGGCAACCTCAAGATAGGTGCGCTGGTCAATCTCTGTCTCAGCTCCTGGAAGCTCTTCTGACATCTGTCTGACCACACGAAGGGTTTCCCCTTCTTCGTCAAAGCTGAGAGTGGTGACACAACTCTAGATAAGTCTGGCACGAATCTCCGGTAGTATCCGGCTAGTCCCAAGAAACTCCGAACCTCCGTCACGCTCCTGGGTGGCTCCCATGCTAACACTACCTCGATCTTCGCAGGATCCACTACAACTCTCGACTCAAAGATGAAGTGTACCAAGAAGTGGACCTCACGTATCCAGAACTGGCACTTTGAGAGCTTACCATAAAGCTGGTGCTCTCGGAGTGTGTCTAGTACAACCCGCAAGTGGTAGGCGTGCTCCTCCTCAGTCGTCGAGTAGATCAAAATGTCGTCGATGAAGACCACGACAAATCGATCGAGGTATGGCTGAAAGATCTTGTTCATGAGGGCCATGAACACTGCTGGAGCATTGGTTATGCCAAAGGGCATAACCAAGAACTCATAGTGGCCATACCGACATCTGAAGGACGCCTTCTGCACGTCCTCATCTCTAACTCTGAGCTGATGATAGCCTAACCTGAGGTCTATCTTCGAGAACCACCGTGCTCCCTTGAGCTGATCAAAGAGGTCATCAATCCTCGGAAGCGGATATTTGTTTCTCACTATCACCTGGTTCAGGCGATGATAGTCAACACAAAGTCGCAAGCTCCCGTCTGCCTTCTTGGCGAACAATATCGGGGAATCCCAGGGTGAAACACTGGGTCAGATGAACCCCTTGCCCTGCAAGTCCTCCAACTGTACCCGTATCTCACGAAGCTCGGCGGGGGCCATCCGATATGCTGGAGTCGATATCGGGGCTGTCCTAGGGTATAGGTCAATATAAAAGTCTACCTCTCTACGAGGAGGTAACCCTGGAACGTCGTCGGGAAAAACGTCCGCAAACTGATCCACCACTGCAGGAAAAACCGGACTCCGCACATCAACTGCTCCTAGGATGAGGCTAGCCAACTGATGAGTGATGGGATGTACTCTCCTCCGCGGAAGTCCATCCTGTGCTGTAAAGGCTCCCTTCTCACCCGTGAAGGTGAACCTGCTCCCGTCGGTGCGTACGCATCACACCTTGCGCCTAAAACAGTCAATCTGTGCATGGACCGTAGATAACCAATCCATGCCCAAGATGACATCGTAAGGCCTCAACGCTGCTACAAAAAGATCCTAGCCGAAGCTCTCGCCTTCTAGAGTAATCTCACACTGCCGACACCAGTGCGTAATCGTCGAGTCTGCTCCCGTAGGAGTCTCTAGCCGTAAGGATCGAGCCAACGGCTCTGTCGGAATCTACGAGCTCCGAACAAGGGTAGCGACTATGAAAGAGTGACTCGCTCCTGTGTCTATAAGTATGACAGTAAGGGTGGAATAGACACAGATAGTACCTCGAATCATCTCTGGCGCGCCGTGGTCGTAGGCCTCCGCTGCCTGGAGCTGTACCTGTCTCTGCCCGCCAGCACCCTGTGGTCGGGGCGGACCTCCTGGTGGTGGTGGTGGTAGAGCCTCAAAGCGTCGCCCACCACCTGCTGCTCGGCCAGCTCCTCTGCCTCATCCGCCTCCTCCCTGTGGACCGCCACGGTCAACCCTCTGCCTCGGTGGTCCCTCAACCGTCTGCTGCTTCTCGGCACGACGGGTCGGGCAATCACGAGCCATGTGGCCTTGCCCGCCGCATGAGTAGCACTGTCTGCTTCTCGAAAGACTGGCTCCATGCTGTGTGCCCTACACTGCTAAGCCAGTGTCCTGAGGTCGTCTGCCTGAGGGTCTGGTCTGCCTGGACCCCTGAGTCATCCGTCGACTGCCTGCTGCAGAAGACTCTGCTACGTGCCGCCCTGCGGTGGGTCTCGGCGCTGGTGTAGACTCAGCAAGAAATCTCTCGATCAAAAGGGCCCACTCCAGTACTCCTGTCTGAGTCAGTATGCTGAGGGAGATCAACGATGCCCTGATCTTGTGTCTCAAAACCTGCTCAAAGGTCTGGTCCCGGAAGAATGGGTCCCATACCATGTCGGTCGAGTAGCGCGAGAGATCAGTAAATCTCGCCGAGTACTGAGCGACCGTCATGCTGCCCTGCCGCAGCTGAAGAAGCTTCTGAATGCGCACCGCACAGAGGGTGGTTGGGACGAACTCTGAGCGGAAGAGGATCTCAAAGTCCGTCCAAAGTAGAGATGCCTCATCGTGCACTTGGAGCATCAAGATCCACCATCGTCCTGCTGCTGCGTGCAGTAGGCTCGCAGTGAGGATCACTATGAGGTCTGCTGGTGTCCTCACTAGCCTGAAAACTCGTACCACTGCCTCCAGCCTGTCCTCGGCTGCCTGGGGGTCCGTCTCCCCACAAAACCTGGGCAGTCGCTGGTGCTGAAACTCATTCAGTGCGCTGAGGCGACGTGCATCATCAGCGGCTGGTGCTGGACGTATCGGTGGCTCGGCGGGTAGTGCTACCGCCGGTGCCACTGCTGATAAAGGGCCCTGCACTGAGGCCTCGTCGCTCGGTGGGCTGTCGTCACACTCGACTCTCGAAACCCTAGCTGGCTGCCGTCGTGGGGCCATCCTGAAAAGGAAACAGGTGCTCCATGGTCAGAACAGTATACCTGGTGAGCTGATATAATGTAATCACAAAGAAAACTTGAAACACACACGCAATCAATGTTTTCATGCATTAAGTCGGAAATCAGAAGTCAGGGTCCTGGTGTACGGATACGTCAGCCGCCGCACCAACACTAGACTCCCTGGACTGATAACCAGACCCAATACGCTAAACATTATTGCTTCACATAGAAAAGATCAGATTTCGCGGTAGAACCGAACTCCTTTGATACCAATTTGTCACGACCCGTCCTCGGGGCCCGTGCCGTGACTACCCCAAGCCCGCCTTCCATAGGCCAGGGGCTGGCGACTAGCACCATGGCGTAAATCCCGGTAAAAAGGGAAGGCATTGCCTTGTAAAGTAAAGAAGTACCACAGAGTAAGAAAGCGGAAAAGTAAACACTAAGTAAAAACAGAGTACAACTGATAGTGCGGAAAAGTAAAAGGGGTCGGAAATACAAGACCAACTGTAAAGTACAACTCGAAAGGGAAAACAACAACTGAAAAGTAAAGCCGCTACACCGCGCTGTCCACTAGAGATCCCACCTGAAGGGTGGGTACAAATAGCTCCACTGATCCTCGGGTCCCGCCGTCCGCTCTGAGTACGTCCCGCCCAGTGGTCCACCTCCAGGTACTGTCCTGCTCGGCACGCCTCAACCACGATCAACGCTGTCCGTCGTCTGCAACCAACACAATGTAGTGCGGGCATAGCCCGTGCAGGGGTGAGTATAAGCTACTCAGTAGGGTCCCCAAGACCCCCGAAGGTCTCCCAAAATCCACAAAGGATAAATCACAAAGGAAAGATACAATCACGAAGTAACAACCGACACTGCTTAGGTATATGCCCATACATATACCTAAGTCATCATTTCAATACGCTCCAACCTCCGAGCCCAAGTATAACTCAATCCACACAAGAAAGTATACGTATTCCACATAGGAAAGCAAAACGTAATCCACCCAGGATAGCACAACACAATCCACACAGGAAGGTAAACAAGATTCAGCTCACATAGGTATACTTCTTCGAGGACGATAGAGATGATCACCGATCCATCTAAGTCGTCGGACCCACAAAGGATCGATAGGTTCTAACCCCCGCAAAGACCCACACAGGATCAGACCCACACAGGATCTGTAGGCGCTGGTTCACACAGGACCGCTGAGCGCTGACCCACACTGGATCGGTAGCACTGATCCACACAGGATCGCTGAGTGCTGTAGTCGTCGTCGTCGAATCCACTGAGGATCTCTGCACAGCTGTCGTCGCAGTCACAGTAGCAGTCGCAGCCAGCTCTAGGGTTCCCGCACACAGCAAGCTTGTTCGGGAGGGTCCGCTCCACGAGCCGAGAGGCTGATACATCAACTGTCACAAAGTCTAGAGTTGATGTATCCATAAGTTCCGTATCGTCAACAGGAACACAACGTCGCAGACGGCGCGTCGATCGGACGCCCGGTCTGAGAGTTATTGCCTTTTTTGTCCTTGGGGTCCGGTTGGTTTTTAAGGCAAAACCAACCCGACCGTACTCCACCTGCGTCCAAACCTCGGGCGGAGTATGCCAAAAGATCCGTCTCACTAAGAGGAACTCAACAAAGCTGACGACACGTCATTCGGACGTCCGTAGCTCAAGATATGAGCGTTTCCGCTTCGAGGGCCCGGTTGGTTTCGTGTACGAACCAAACCGGCCGAACTCAAAGTATTCTGAAACCTTGAGTGCAATATACCGAAACGACTGTCTCGACCCAAGGATCACATCTCCGCTGACGACGCGTCGTTTGGAGGTCCGTAGCCCAAGTTATGGGCATTTGAACCTAAATAGTTCGGTATCGGGGGTTTCGGGCCCGGGCCGACCCGGCCCGAGACCCCCCCAGCTGGCCCGAACCGATTCGACTCGGCCCGGTCTGGCTCAAGGCAGCGTGCTGGGCGCTCTGCCAGCTCAGCCTTCGGCCGAACCGATTGAGAAACGGGGGGGGGGGGGGGCTGCCCCCCTTTTGTGAAACCGCGACCCCCCTCATTATGGGGGGCCATTTATGCTGGTCGGGGGAATTTAATTCCCCCAGTTTCCTCCTTTCTGGACGGCCTGACTTGGCCGGCCGACTTCTTCTCAACAGGACCGGCAAAGGCCGGTCCTCTTCCGGCTTCCGACACCGGCGGCCCGGCTGGCCGCCGGTCACCAAGCTCCGCCGTGGCCCTGAACCGGCCGCGGCCCTTGTCGTCCGGCGCGGTGCGACGACACCGCGCCCCTCCGCCGTGGCCCCGTTCCGGCCGCGGCACCTTCGACTTCCCTCGACGCGACGAGACGACGTCACATTCTTGAATCTCTTTCCACGGCGTGGCGCGACGGCGCCACACGTATGTTCCGCATGAACCGCGTGGTGCGACTGCACCACGCTGCTTCGTACCAACCACAAAGAAAACAATTATGAAATAAGGAGGAGGGTCGGCCGTGTTTGTGTGGTCCGCCCCCTCGCATTATTCGATAATAAAAAGTCGAAAACCACAAAAATTTGACATGCCAGAATCAAGAACGGAATCAAATAACATTATACGCCTACCTCGGTTTCAAGTGCGGAGCACGTCAACAAGCCGCGGAAGACAAGCGTCGCAGAGGTCGGGCGTCGCGGGAATCGAACGTCGATTCCGTTGACGTCGAGGTGCGTCCGAAGAGGTACGTCACTGGAGAAGCTTCGTAAGCTGACAGAGGAAGCCTGAGGAAGCGGCGTCTCCATTCGTTGACACGAGAAGAAGATCGAAAGAAGCGGCGTCGTCGATCTTCGGAAACACACCAGCTACGAAGAAGAGATGCGGCGTTCTTCATCGGAGCTTAAGTGTTCTTCGTGTTCTTCGTCAAGGTTGAATAAGATGAAGAGAGAGCTTCCCAAATCCTCTCAAGGTGGAAAAGGATACTAACCAAAATAAAATAAGTCTAAAGCTTATTTTATTTTCACAACTAAACCACTTGAATTTCAAAAGTTTGAAAAACAATAACTCATCTCAATTAAAACTCAAGTTGTCAAAATTAAATTGAGTGGAGTTATTGGGAGTTTAAAGGGGAGTTGAGGAGTTATGGTTTGTGTGGGCCCCACCACACTTAATCCTCTCAAGGGAGGTTAAGTGGATGTGGGTCCCACCTCTAACTCCCTTTGGGAGGATATAACCAACATGGATTAAAATAAAATGTGTTTCCACATTTTATTTAACTTCATTTTAATTCTCCCAAAACTAACTCTCAACCCGCATAAAATGAAACCTTGGAAAAGGTCTCCTTAAGCGAATATCGGCACTGCGAGTTCATCGGTGCCCTCGGAATTCAATTCCGGGCACCGGTTCAAAAGTTAGAAATTCCCACTCGTTCGTTCACTGAACGTACCCGAGCCAAACTTCAGAAATTCATTCCGGGCACACCGGGCCTCGGAATCAGGTGCCGTCAGAAACCGCGCTCTTTTAAAATTACAAAGAAAATTAAGAAAAAATTTCCCTTGAATTTTATGGGTCTTTACACTATCGGGCTAGACCGAGGCCCACTATGACCCATTTACGCTCTTTTGACCATACCTTTGGCACCGGACGTCCGTTTGATGAACCACCAGTGGTGATAGAAATCTTGGATTTAGAAGGTCTCTTTGAGTATACCCCACTACTGGTTTGTGTAATGTTGAGGTATGGTTGGGTTGGATTGAGCATGAATCCAATCGGGCCCCCAGGACTAAAAGGCTAATAACTAACAGACTGAGTGTCCGATTGACATTCCATATGTTACGTTGAGACCCCTATGACGTGGTGGACCTTTTTGATACTTCTTCATGGTACATCGTGGTAGTTAGAGAATCAACCAGTGGCTTGGGGAGAGGAATCACCCAGAGACGAGCAATCCTAGTGCGGAAACCCAGTAGCTGTATGTAACGAGAAGTGTGCTCCTAGCTATCTTGTGCGGGTTAGCTCCTAGCGATCCTGTGTGGGTAAGATCCAGTGATCCTATGTGGGCCAGTTTCGAGCAATCCTATGTGGGTTAGATCCTAATGATCCTATCGGCATGAGATCCAGCGATCCTGTGTGGGTCAGCTCCTAGCGATTTTGTGTGGGCTAGCTCCCAGTGATCCTGTGTTAGTTAGCTCAAGCGATCATGTGTGGGTCAGGTCCTAACGATCCTGTGTGGGTTAGCTCCTAGCTATCTTTGGTGCATCAGCTTATAGTGATCATGTGTGGGTGAGATCCAGCGATCCTATGTGGGTCATCTCCTAGAGATTCTGTGCAGGTTAGCAGTAGAGCCTCTTAACGGAGTAAGATGATTTAGTAGTTACACCTAATCATCTATACTATTGTACCTAAATGTATAATTTGTGTGAGCTGAGTCAATACCTCTGTGTTTCCTCATGAATGAGATGTATTACATGATAACTTAGGTATATGTATGGGAATATACCTACGTAGGGTTATCTATTGATTTCATACATTTTGGATTATCCTTGGTTGATTTTGAGAGACCTTGAGGGTCTCGGTGTCCCTACTAAGTATCATTATACTCACCCTGGCACGGGCTATGCCCGCACCTTGTTGTGTTGGATGTAGACGACAGATAGCACTGACTGTGGATGAGGGTACCATGACTGGATGGTGCGCGGAGGTGGACCATACTGTGTGTCGGATCGCAGAGGATACAGGGGGGATGTGGAGTGCTGAGGAGACGATCTGTACCTACCCTTTAGGTAGGAATTGAGGTGGATGATCCAGGAGCTGCATTTCACCTATCAGTCGTCTTGTACCTTTCAGTTTATCTTGTACGTTTCATTTGGGCTTGTATTCTGTTCCCTTTTACTTACTATACTAACTTTGTTTAATTTTTAATTTACTTGAGTTCGTATCTTGTTGTGTGATTAGTTGTGTGTTTACAGGTTATAAAGGAAATTCCTTCCCAGATCTAGGGAATTACACTTTTGGTGCTAGTCTCCAGCCCCTGGCCTAAGGATGGCGGGCTTGGGGTAGTCACAACACTAGCCTCGGGGGACGGGTCATGACAAATTGGTATTAGAGGAGATGGTTCTTCTGTAGAACATAGGACTCTGATCTGTTTTTTTAAAAACAATAGTGTTATGTGTAGTGAGTGTGGTTATCAATTTAGAGAATCTAGTATTGGTGTGGTGGCAGACATATCCATGAACCAAGACCCTAACTTCTGATTTCTGACTCAATGCACGAAAACCCAGATTGCATGTGTTTTTTCAAAAGTGTTCTTTGTAATCTTTTGAGTCATACCACTAGGTATAAATTATTGACCGTGGTGCACCTTTTACCTATTAGTATGACTATACACAGACAACCATCTAGGGTTTCGAGATTTGTATACACTGATAGCCCATCGAGCAACAAGGCCTCAGTGTAGGGCCCTCTTCCAGTAGAGGCACCAGCGGAGGCACCAGCTGTACCATTACCCGTTGTCCCACCGATTCCACCAGCCCCAACAGTAGAGGGTGCACACCTCTTGAGCACGTTGCACGAGTTCTAGTGTCAGAGGCCTCCTAGGTTCAAGGGAGAGACAGACCCACAGACTGCTGAGGATTGGATGGAGGCTGTAGTGAGAGTTTTTTGACTGGTAGGTACACTTATTGATCTCATGGTGATCCATGCTGCCAGCCTTCTATAGGTAGTAGCAGGAAGATGGTGGAGCTTGATGCTTCAAGTTCACGATGAGGTGATGCTTCTCTGGGCAGACTTCGAGAGCCTATTTCAAGAAGATTTTCTACCAGCGACTCTTTGTATAATGTGCATAAAAGAGATCCTTCATCTACATCAAGGTATCATGACTGTGGCTCAGTACTCATTGAGGTTCACTCACCTCTCACGCTACTCCACAGATATGGTGCGAGACCCATTTTTCAGGACCCGGAGCATTGAGCAGGGACTCGGGTGGGAGATCTGGGATTTGATGATATCACTTAGCATCCTGACGTAGGCAGGGGTGTTAGAGAGATCCCTCCTAGTGGAGAGTTTCCTTACTGAGTAGTCTCCACCAGTGAGATCCACCACTAGTAATCGTGTAGCAGAGTCTTCAATTGCTGACAGAAAACTGATATCGCAGAGGTCCGAGAGGACCAGACCTATTTGTGGATGACTGAATGACTCAGGATCGGTTGTGCAGGGCACCCGAGACATAACTAGTCATACCCGGAGCGTTCAGTGTTACACATGTAGCGGGTAGGGTCACATGGCTCGTGACAGTCTGAATCGCTGTACGGATGATCAGAATACGGTCAAGGGACTTCCCAGGAATAGCCAGAGGTTTGACTGAGGAGGTCCCCAGGGAACAGGTGGACGTGGCAGAGGAGATGGTCGTGCGACTAGTGGTGGGAGACAATTAGATATGTTACCACCACCACCACCAGGAGGTCCACCCCAACGGTAGAGAGTAGGTGGACAGGGGAGAGCTCAGCTCTAGGTAGCTGAGGCTTACGATCATGGTGCTCTAGAGACGATACGAGGTACAATTTGTGTATACTCCACCTTAGATGAAGTTCATATAGACATAGGTGCTAGTAATTCTTTTATTGCCACTTCCCTAGTTCGGAGCTCAGAGATTCCGAAGGAGTCGTTGGCTCAATCCTTACAGCTAGAGAATCTTTCCGGATCGGATTCGATGATTACACACTGGTGCCAGCAGTGTGAGATTACTCTTGGAGGCGAGAACTTTGACTGGGATCGGTTAGTAACAACATCAAGGCCTTACGACGTCATCTTGGGTATGGAATGGTTATTTACAGTCCATGCTCAGATCGACTATATTAGGCACAAAGTGCGGTGTGTCTGCACGAATGGAACAAGGCTTACCTTCACTGGTGAGAAGGGAGCCTTTGCAGCACAAGATGGACTTACCTGGAGGAGATTGCAGTCAATCACTCATCAGTTGGCTAGCCTTACCCTTGGAGTGGTTGATTTGGAGAGTCTAAGCTATCCTGTAGTGGTGGACCAGTATGAAAATGTCTTCCCTGATGATGTTACGGGTCTACTTTCACAGAGAGAGGTGTACTTTTACATTGACTTGTACCCCGGGATGACACCGATATCCACACCAGCATATCAGATGGCTCCCATGGAGATTCGTGAGTTGTGGGTACAGCTAGAGGACTTGCAGGGGAAGGGATTCATTCGGCCTAGTGTTTCACCTTGGGTAGCCCCGATTTTGTTCTCCAAGAAGGAATATGGGAGCTTGAGACTTTGTGTTGACTATCAGCACCTAAAACAGGTGACCGTGAAGAAAACGTACACACTTCCAATGATTGACGACCTCTTTGGTCAACTGAAGAGAGCATTGTGGTTCTCAAAGATAGACCACAGATCAGGATATCACCATCTCAAAGTACGAGATGATGATATGCAGAAGACAGCTTTCAGATGTCAGTACGACCATTACGAGTTCTTGGTCATTCCTTTCGGCATGACCAAGGCTCTAGCATTGTTCATGGAACTCATGAACAATATATTTTAGCCAAACCTTGATAGATTTGTAGTAGTCTTCATCAGTGACATTCTGATCTACAGAGCTTTTGAGGAGGATCATGCCTATCAATTGCAGGTAGTACTGGACACACTCTGCGAGCACCAGCTTTATGGTAAGCTCTCGAAGTGCCAGTTCTAGATCCTAGATGTTCACATTCTAGTACATGTCATATCAGAGCCTAGAGTGGTAGTGGAATCAGTTAATACTGAGGTGGTACTTGCTTGGGAGACACCTAGGAGTGTGAAGGAGGTGTGAAGTTTCCTAGGTTTGGCTGGATACTACTAATGGTTCATGCCAGATTTATCTGGAGTTGCAGCACCACTATCAGCCTTGACAAAGAAGGGGAAACCCTTCGTGTGGTCGGAGAGATGCCAGAGGAGTTTCCAAGAGCTGAGGCAGATGTTGACTAGTGCCCCCACATTGAGGCTTCCAGAGGAGGGTGTAGGGTACGTAGTTTACTGCAACGCATTTGGGACCAGACTCGGATGTGTCCTGATGAAATAAAGAGTAGTGATCGCTTTTGGTTCTCGATAGATGAGACAACATTAGTAGAACTATGCTACCCATGACTTAGAGATAGCAGTAGTGGTATTTGTCTTGAATATGTGGTGACATTACTTGATGGGTGAGTGTTTTATAGTATACTCTGATCATAAAAGTCTCAGGAATATATTCTCTTAGAAGGACATGAACCTGAGACAATGAAATTGTGTTGAGTTCCTCCAGGACTATGACATTGAAATATTCTATACTCCTGGGAAGGAGAATATTGTAGCAGATGCACTCAGCATGAGATCTGGTATACAAGTGCTAGGAGAGGTGACGGGGTAGCTGACCACTTTGAAGGTATCCTATGTGGATCGAGATGGAGAATCTTTTCTTCTTTCTCTTACAGTCACTCCCCCACATCTTCAATGAGTCAGGGAGGTGCAGCGTGGGGATGCTAACTAACAGGATCAACGTGCTTAGATATCCATAGGGAAGGAACCTAATGGATTTTCTGAAGGTAGGGAGCATGTCATCCTCTTCAGAGGATGGACCATGGCACCAGTTTCACTTCAGGAGTAAGTGATGAGGGAGTTCCCCAAATCCCCTCTAGCGGTACATCTTGGAATGGCGAAGATGTACCAAGATCTCCGACGATAGCATTGGGGGTCGATAATGACGAAATAATTTGCAGAGTTTGTCTCTCGGTGCCTCATTTGTCAGCAAGTGAAGGCAGGGCATCAGGTACCAGTAGGATTGGTTCAACCTTTAGAGGTCCCAGAGTGGATGTGGGATGGGATATCCATGGAATTCGTGACAGTACTTCCATGTACATCTAGAGGTCATGACTCGATTTGGGTGATCATCGACCGACTCACCAAGCAGCCCACTTCCTACTGATCAGAGAGAAAGGTTCAGTGGAGAGCATGATATGCCTCTATTCAGGATATTGTGTGGTTACATGGAGTACCCTTGATGATTATCTCTGATCGTGATGCATGTTTTACTTCCTGTCTATGGAAGGGGTTGCAAGTGGCTTTCGGAACGCAGCTTCGTTTGAGCACCGCCTTCCATCCTCCAATGGATGGTTAGACTTAGTAGAACATTCAGAACCTCGAGTACATGTTACGTACTTGCTTACTCATCTTCAGTCATAGCTGGGAGGATCACTTGACTTTGGGGAAGTTTTCATACAACAACAGTTATCACTCCACCATTTGTATGTCACCTTTTGAGTCGTTGTATGAGCGACCTTGAATATCATTTTTGTGCTGGACTGACCCAGGGGAGTTATCACTAGTGGTACCATAGATGGTACGAGGTACCACATAAAAGGTGTAGATCATCCAGGAGCGGATGAAGACTGCACAGAGCAGGCATAAATTGTATGCTAATCGGAGACAGATACCTCTGGAGTTCGAAGATGGCGACCACATTTTTCTATGGGTCTCACCTTGATGAGGTTTGCAGAGATTTGGATGAGGTGGAAAGTTATCTCCAAGGTTCAATGGACCTTTACAGGTCCTCAATAGAGTTGGCAAGGTGGCTTACCACTTAGCTCTTTTACCTCAGTTGCACTGGGTGCATGACGTCTTCCACGTATCCCAGCTGAGGAGATACGTTCACAGCCATTCTTAGATCACTGACCATGGTGAGCTAGACGTCAATGATGGGGTGACTTTTTTGGAGGTTCCAGTAGAGATTGAGGATCGATAGGAGCGGGTCCTTCATGGGTAGTCGATACCTCTGGTGCACATTCGTTGGAAGCACTGGAACCTCCTAGAGAGAACATGGGAGCAGGAGGCTCAAATTCATGCTCAGTACCCCCACTTGTTTTCCTAGTTTTGAGTTATGGCTTACGGGGATGTAAAGCCTTGATGTGGGGAGAATGTAAAGACCCATATTATCTAGGTAATTTTTTTTAAAATATATGGAAATTTTATGAGTCCGAAAAAATTGATGGCGCGTGATTTCGAGGTCCGGTGTGCCCGGAATAAATTTTTTAACATTTTAGGGTACGTTCAGTAAACATACGAGCGAGTTTTTATAACTTTTGAACCGGTTCTCAGAATTGAAATATGAGGGCACCGTTGAAATCACAACACCAATATTTTCTTAAGGAGACTTTCAACTCGACCATAGTAGGTCGAGGGTGAAAGATAGTTTTTTGGTTTTTTGTGAAAAAATAAAATAAAATAAGAATTGTGTATCAGTTTTTATTGTATTTGTTTGAGCTTCCATGTGACTGTTTCATAGGGGGGTCCACCAGAACTAAACCTACCTTGTGAGGTTATGGTGGTGGGGACCACCCAAGCCTAAACCCCTAATTTGAATTTCAGATGCGGGGACCACCCGACCCCTCTTAATGGGGAGAAACCTCCCAACTCCCCAATATTCTACCCCTCCCATTAATTTGAGCCATTAAAGTGGGTCAATTATTTGAGACAATTAATTTTCTCAACACGGTACATTAATTACGCCAACTTGGGTTTTCCAACATAATTAATCCTTTAAGTTAATCATATTGGCACCTCTTTATTTTTTTGGGTGGGATTGTGAGAGGAGAAACCATGGAAGATTACACTTATCTAATGAAGAACGCATTCTTCAACGAAGAACTCTCCTCCAAAGAAGAACACTGACTTCTACTTCTACCTCAGGACACCCTCCAATGAGGAACGTCTTCGACTAAAACAAACTAGCACATGATTCTGGGATTGGAGGTGTGTGGTGGATGAGACGAATGTCAACAACTTCAACTTCCTTCTCGCGCCAACATCAATGAACAATCCAAGGTAGGGGTTTATTTCTATATTATTATCACTTCCCATGTTCTCCCATTCAAATTATTTTGTGGGATTGGAAATAGATATTGACGAGGGTTGTGGGGATTGATGTTTTTAAATATCTTCATACACGTTCATGATTCAATTTTGCGAACCTCTTGCTACCGCTCTAACGCGGAGGGCGCATGCCAAATAAACATGACCTGACCCATCTGTTGTTATACTTCTTTAGGGTGTTCTTCACAATGGACGAAGGCGACAAAGGCAATGCCACTTTGCTGCCCGCAGCCACCGCCTCCCGTGGCCTCCATGCCCTGCGACACTCCACCGCCCACGATCTCACCGCACTGCCTCGCGGCACCCGCCGCCTCTACCGCTCCACCGTCCAGCCATGCTGAGCCGAGCCACTGCCGTTGTCTGAGCGATCACCGCCATCCAGGCCGAGCTGCTACCCAATCCACCATCGCCGAGCCAAGTCACCGAGCTGATCCACTTCCCCCGTGCGGAGATGAGTCGCATCCAGTGGAAGGTGATTCACCCTTGTCGCCCGTTGGTTGTAGGTTCAAGTCTCATGGCCTTGCCGAACACGATGGGTTGTCACCCGACCTCCGAGTTGTCCTTTTTATAACTATCAAAAAACAATATTAAGAAATTATTTAACCTTAACAATATTATCCAATGTCAAACATAATTGATTCCATCCTTTAGACTTATCCAAAATACTTCTGTCCAAGCTCACAGTCCAAATTTTATAAGGAAGGTAAACACAATTATGATATTTTTTTCCACGTAATAACATGTGAATACCTTAATCATGTATTCTTTTAAAACATGGAAACACCATAAATTATCATAAAACCATTATTATTACATTCATTCTCCCTTATTCATTATATAATACTAGATATATTTCTTATATCCAAAAATTTTGAATACTCCAACAATGATGGAATAAACCAACCATTAATCAGTTCCAAGGTAGTAAAGAATATCCAATATAATTTATCCAAGTCAATCATATCTTATTCCAAAATCAATACCTCAGTATCAGAACCATATTAAGGTTTAACTTTCCTTTATCAATTTATTCTCCAAAAATATCATCATGCTATTGAGTATCTTTTCTTAGAACCATATAATCTCAAATCCACAATGAAATAGTACTACAGTACAATCTTTATTTATTTCCAAAATTCATATAACTAGTACATAACTGATAAAACACTGAAATGAAATAATTCTTTAATAAAAACATAAGAATACTTGTCATTCATCTTCATATGTGGTAGTATCATAACTTTATTATTATCCAATATCATCACTTGGGGAATACTCTGATGATTTCTACATTGATTCGAATAGTGTCCCAACTCCTTGTAGATGAAGCATTGTACCTTTGACACATTTTTCTTACCCTTGAAATTATGTACTTGGTGTCCTTTCTCTCCACAATTATAACATACTATCATTCCCTTCAAGATTTTACCAAGGTGATTCTTTCCACAATTATCACATATAAGAAAATCCTCCTTTCCCCTCTTCCCTTTTTCCATCTTTCCCTCTTCCATCCTTTTCTTCTCTTGCTTCTCTTTAAAGCCATAGGAATCATGGAATTTTTTACTTGTCTTATTAACACATGATACTATTTCTTCATATGATGATAATATGTGGGAGACTATTTTCTTTCTAAATGTTGGCTTAATACAATGAAAGATACGATCCTTCTTAATCTTTGGATCATGCGTATTGCTGGAGTTTTCATTCCTTCTACTAGGAACCATTTCTAAATAATGGCATACACTGGGTTAGTTTATGAATATCAATACATAATTCCAAACTTTTAAAACACTTAACATAAATTGAAAAGTTTATGGATTTAATCTATAATAATAAAAATGTTATCTTTGAGGAGGTATATACTCATAAATCTTTCATAATGGTTTGTAAATAAAATGAGAATTATCCTAAGAATATCCCACGAAAGTGTAGTAACCAAGAGTGCAGCAAGGCCTGATGTCTTGCCCCAGTTCCCAATTTAATCTAGTGCAAATCAGTGTTTTTTGGGTTTACCCCTAGGTACAACTATGCTAGAGCCGCCTTTACCTGCTCGTATCGAGACAGGGATGTATTTCTTGGAAAAATCACAAAATATCTATAGTACCAAAATTATAGGAAGTTTTTTATACTAATACTCAAAGTCTATCTTAGGTCAATGTTCTTTAATTATAGTTTATCTAAATATATTTCCAAGGTTGTTGTTAAACTTTATCTGATACCAACTGTAATGCTCTGACCCCAGCTACCTAGCGTTGGTGCATTATTACATAACATTGGGATGATTATAAGGAATCAAGTCCCAAAAGACCGATCAGTTTAGAAGTCTTGGAAAATAGATTACATACATGAACATTACATTACACATTAATAAATAAAACCCAACATGAATGATCCTTTAAGAACATCATTAATACCCAAGCTTAACACTGCTTATCAATCATAATACACTTCTTGAATCATGGCAAAATAAAAAATAAGAAAGGGGTGAGCTCAAATGCTCAGTAAGGATAACAATATAGTGAAAACATTCACAGATAAGCATAAAAATTTAAGGTAATGTACAAAAATAAAACAAAAATCTTTTAACTTAAAATTCAGCATAATATGGAAAATATAAATCAAATAATGCCATTTAATTATTCACATGGATATTCTACCTGACCTAAATGGCCTGAAGGCCTTCATTTTTTATTGATTTTTGATAACCCCCCTTTCAAGGGATGAGGGGGAACCCTTACAAGGACCATAGGCTCAAAGATTACATGGTTCGTAGGCTAAGGTGATTACATGACCTGAAGGTCTTAGAGAATTCAACCAGATTATCTACAAGGAACTGCCCCTCCCCAGCATCTGCATCTTGATAGTAGCTCTACTCCTTTGCATGACCGTCTGGCTAGGCTTCCCGTACAAGCACAAGCTGGTACCGATGACATAGCCATACCCTCTCATTCTGACAATCCATTTAGCTCTGCTCTGGGGAGTGCACCTTCTATGAATCTTTATCTGGTGTTGCTCCTTTTTTGTAGTGTGTCTGGAGCCTGCATTCATGAGGCCCGAAGGCCTTGGGGTGGCCTGAAGGCCTTAAGGTGGCCTGAAGGCCTTGATAATCAACTGGCCCGAAGGCCTTGGGGGGCCCGAAAGCCTTGTAGGACCCGAGGACCAAACGGGTGGCCCGAAGGCCCAGATTAATGAATAGTTCCGGCTGCTACAGTACCGAATACTGCCTGCTACAGGACTGCTACAGTACTCTGAAATATGCCTCCACCCGAATTTGATCTCGGGTCTCTTGGATTCACCTAGAAAGTCTTCACCAACTGGGCTAAGGCTCTTGTGCACATGGATATTCTACTAGTCAAATAATCCCATGTAATTTCAATAGCTAATTTCATAATGTTGGAATGCATAGTGCCATACTTCAAGACCACATATTCAAGGCCTTGTTCCAATACTACAAATAAGTTTTTGTGAAGGCCTTGTACAAAGATACTAGTTTGTCTTATGTGACCTACCTATGCATTGAGGAACTATAGAGGGCTCCACTTATCACTTTCTAAGTCCAATGAATTCCTCATATGAAATGGTTTAAACATAATATAAACATTCTTATTAAAACTAGAATAAGAAATTTCAATACTTTATCTATAAACCATGAATGGTATAAAAATAACACATCCACAGTCAAAAATTTCACAAAACCTTCAATACAATATAGATGATTTGTATCATAATAAATCAACATCAAACATGTTTAAAATCCAACAGTGGATTTTGACCTAGATGAAAATAATTTTTAAAACTCTTTGAGATAAATATATCTTCTTCATGAAAAAATTTAAAAGTCACACAATTTAGAAAGGAATTCATTTAAAAGATAGATTTTAATCAATGTTTCCCATAACACTTTGAAACTTTTGAATGGAAATAACATTTTAAAACATTCATGTTCAGAAAAAATATATCCTTAAAACCCTTTTGAAAATATGGTAATTAATGAGAAAGGTTTCGAAGAATAAATATTTAAAAAATTTAAAATGATGTTTTAGTAAAAATTACCTTAAAATAATCCCATTGAAAACTCATTTATGAAATAAGAAAATGGATAATAAATATGTTCCAGTAGATACTTACGTAAAAACAACCTTGGATAATAAAGAGATTGTGGAATTAACCATTACCTTGTACCTTCCATTGGTCATGGGTATGTTTAACCTCATATATAATGACCATAGTATGTCATTAAATTATAAAAAAACCATATTAATATTTATTTTAACATACAGGATTCATTTATTACTTTATACTACCCATTTAATAATGATTTCCATGTTATGTTAACATTTTGGGTAATAATCGCTTTCTTTATCGTACATGTTATAACTTGTTATTCTTGATCTTATCATTTAAATCATGATTTAAATACATAAAATATATAAACCTTTATTTATATATCATATATATTTAGAATATAAATATTTATAATGGATAGATATGTGAAATGGAAGGCACTGTTTATGGAGACGGTAGGCCGTACGTATGTATAAACAGTGTTTCCATTTTCATATCGTATTGAATGAAAATAAGTGAATAAGATATATGTAAGTATATATATATATATATATATCTAGTAGAATTATTCTTTCATATATTACATACTAATTAATAATATATATATATATATAATCATTGTTGAATGGTGAATGTGGGAATGAATCTAATCGTTTCGTGAAGACGGTAAGCCGTACGTATGCACGAGCGACAAAATCATTATATTGATGGGGAAATAATATGTAATTGGATGTTATATAATATATAAAGAATAATTAAAATTTTATATTCATTATTTACATCAGGTATACTCATTATTATACCCATACAAACAATGAAGTCTTTGAATAACAAACTACACCACGACGTGGAGACTGTAAGCTGCACGTATGCACGTATGGTGACATTGTCATTTGTAGGATGGATAGAATAACTAATATGGTTGTAACATATTTATAATAACATCAAATTATATATAATATATTGGATTTATTATTTTATAATGGAAAAAAAAAGAAAGAAGAAGTGGAAAAAAGAAAAGAACTTGAAAGATGTGATGAAATATTTACCTCTTCTTCGGGTTCTTCCATTTGATTGGATCAAAAGAACTCATTATATTGGATTTCTGACCAAAAAAAGGCCTCTAAGATGAATGAAGTAAATTTGGGAGAATATTTGGGTAAGGTTTTGAAGATCCAAAAGGCTTATTAGGTGTTCTATTAAGAGAAGAGAAAGTCCCTTTTATAAGAGAGGTGAGAGTCACTTTAGAAAAAGCTTGAAATATCAATTTTTAATAAAATCATTTTCAGTTAATAATGCTTCCAAAATGAATTATTTCAAGGAAAGGTGGTTATGGGTCAAAAACCTCCAAACCAATATCTTTTAGAGAGGTTTAGGTCATCATGTTTACCATATCTTTTAGATTTAACTCTTAGTTAAATAGTTTGTCATTTACCATGTCTCTTTGTATTTTTCTATTATATGTTAAATAAATGTACTATAAAAATCCAAGAGAACCCCATGTGGTTCATTATTAATATATACAACCTTATCTATGTCCTTTGGAAAAACCTTATATTTTTAGGAATATTATATCAATTAATAATATAATATTTGTTTTAAAAACTCAATTATGTCAGTTTTGACACTATTTAGTATTTGATTTTGTTGAAAGCCATAAAAAAATTATCAATTCGAATAAAACTTATTAAACCAACCCTAAAACTTCATATTAACCTATAAAATTAGTAAAATTATTCAAAATTCGCAATTTTCAATTATCGGGATATTTATAAAATCAATTTTTTTAATATTTCATTAATAAGGTAACTACTGAATCATCATTGTGTCATAAATAAATTAAATTAATTAATCACTAAAAATTATAAATAAATTACCATTATATAGAAAATATTATTATATTTCTAATGAATATTTATAGTTGAGTTTATATTGTGTGTAACCCTATATTAAAAATTGTTTAGTTATTAAACATTGAATATAACTCTTTTAACTCTTCTTTAAATAAAATTAATGAAATTTCCTAATCTAATCCAAGTGAACCAAATTGGATAATATTTTATTCCTAAAGTTTTTTTGTCCAAATTATACTGATCCAATAGAATTAGGACATGTGTTAGGGTAATTATGATATCATTTTACCCTTAATTACCCTATTTACTTTTAACCGTGGTAATAAAAGTCAAAAGATACTATTCTCTAAAATAATTTCATCTTATTGAACCAAATTTTACTTACTGATATTAACCGTGTATCTCAGATTTTTGAAATTCAACCCATTGATGTGGTAATGTCACATTTTACGCAAATTTGCAAATGCTCATAGGAGGTGCATAAAAGACAGTAAAAAGTTCAATAAAAATTTATACATATAATTTTATTATAAAATGACTATAATGAATTACATTTAACTTATGTAGGTATTATATATCTATTTTGATTTAAAATAAATTTAAATAAAATAAATAATTATTTAAATAAAAAGTCGGTTTAAAATAATAATGCAACGTTTTTCACTATTCATCAAAAACTGAATGTTTTCAGAAAAATACCAAAAATTTATCCAAAATAAATTTTTATGTCCCTATAATATAGATGAATTTAATTTCATTAAATTGAATATATAAATGTGTTAAATATTGGTTTTAAAAATGGTTCCCCATTAAAAGGCGGTAAAATTCCAGTTTTTGAAAAATACTTCTTTTATATGAAAAAATGAATTTGTTCTTACATTATGTCTAAGAAACACATAATATGAATGTTACAATTATATAGAGTATAAAAGACTCAAAATGCAGTTAATATGATTCATAACCGCCTTTTGAACGACTAGTTTCGTAAGTTGTGGTGCGCTTGTACTCAGTGTTGCGTGTAACGCTAGATATTGAATTACTTTAATGAGATAACGTAATATGAAATCTTCAGGTGTTACATTAGCACATACTCGTATAGACCATACCTACTCTGGAAGGCTGTAAGAGGTATATTAGATGGTATAACATGCAACTGATGATAATCGGACCCCATGTCAATCTTTGAGAACCTTCGGGCTCCTCAAAGCTAATCAAAGAGATCATAAATCCTTGGAAATGGATATTAGTTCTTGACCGTCAACTAGTTTAACTTCTGATAATCCACACAATGTATGAGGGATCCTTCTGCCTTCTTTGTAAACAGGACAGGCTAACCCCAAAGACAAGTACTAGGTCAGATGAAACCATTTGCCTGCAACTCCTCCAACTGCCTCTTGAGCTCCTGTAACTCTGGTGTATCTATCCTATATAGAGGTATGGATAGTGGTCCCACTCTAAGAACAAGATCAATAGAAAATTCCGTCTCTCGCTCTGGAGGAAAAATGAAAATTCCTCTAGAAAGACGTCCCTGAAACGATCCACCACTGGAGGAAAGTTCATCTGTGAAGTCCCCTATTCATCCAGATATAGACTAGAAATCTGGGTTATAAATCCTCCTAACCCATGATGCTCGGGTCCTGTTCTACTCACATGTACATCCCATTTTCCCTTATGAAGAAACTATATGCCCTTTGGTGATGTGAAACTCACCCTATGGCGATAACAGTCGACATCATCCTAGAAGGGAACTAGTCATTCCATTTTGAGAATTATGTCATAGCATGTCATATCTCAGACATAGAGGTCACATAAGAAGTGATACCCACCAACCTCAAGAGGGATCTCCTTGCACTGATGTTCACTAGTCTTTCTTGTCCCCAATAGAGTGTCTAAAATCAAGATATTAGTAGAATAAAATATACAATGTTTGAGACTCTCCACTACAGCAACAGATATAAACTATAGGAAGCCCTTGTATCAAAAATAGAAGAAGCTAAAAATGAGGAAAGTAGGATCTTACCTCAAACTGTAGAGGTTTTGGGATCCTTATCCTACTGGGTCTGCTCCTCTAAAAAACTCTTACCTGCACCGCGGCCTTGTGACCCAGCCTGACCACCCTGAGCTGATCCACCCTGCTTTCACTGCAAGCCTAGTGACTGACTACCACGACCACGACCTCCACCACGGCCTGAGAAGTCGAAGTAAGTACAGTTCCTAGACTAGTGAGAAACTGGTGGTGTTTCTCTAGAACGAAGAGTCATAGAAGAACCCATATCACCAGCTGTTGATGAGAAGATCTAACAGAAGCACTGAAGATGGCCCATTTTTCGGCAAGATCGGCACTCGTCTAGGCCTCTCAGGAAATGTGTCCTCGTATACCCACTCTTCCTGCACTGGTAACACACCACCTGGATACCAAAATATATCTCTATCCTTCTTGTATCTCTATGCGTAGACTCCCTATGGAACTTATCGATGTTAGTAGGAGGGATACCAACTCTAAATGTTGAGCCGCCCTTGGTTAGAACTCCAAAATCCCTCAGATTGCGCTCGGTGATCAGTGATTGTTTGACTATAGAAGTGATGGGAGTCAACCTGAAGATATTCACCTAAGATCAGATGTCATGCCTGAGGCCATCCTCAAACATCCCTTCCATGAAGAGCTCACCACCTCTTAGTATGGGTGTGAAGAGCTACAGCTCTGTGAAACCTAAAGAATACTCCATACCTAAAAGAGTAACCTGCTCTAGACTCATGGACTATTGGGCTTGATCGGCCCTCAAAGTCTCTAGGTATAAATAGTCATAGAAGGAACACTATAAAACATCCTAAGGAATAACCTGATGGCGTCCCTCCTGTGAGATCACATACCACCATATCATGGAGGAATCATGAAGAATATACATATCGAGCTTCAGCCTCCTCTCTGAAGGTGTATCTAGATGCTTGAAGATAGAAAGAATGGATTCGAACCATGACTCTACAGCCTGAGGTCCTCTATCCCCTATGAAGATGGGAGAATTCTGCTACTAGAAAACCTGTGTCACCTCTACCATAGAAGGGACAAGATGCAGTACTCCACGGAAGGTCTACATGAACCTCATAAAAACATCTCGGAACTGTGCATCAGCACCTCTGTTCAGAATGATAGCTGGAGCCAAGACTGGCACAACTAGAGGATCTGCTGGAAGTCCCTGATCAGCCATGTATGATGTCTGATCACTGCCCTGTAACTGGCATACAACTAGAGGATGTCTCAGTGGCATGACTCTGCAAGGTCAAGAGCACACCTTAGATCATTATTACCAAATACTGAAAACTAGAAGTGTAAGAAGGGAACAAAATAAATAAAGCATTCATGTTTTTTAAAACATGGATACATGCAGTGTAGCCTTAATAATTCACATGGGAGTGTACTCCTACCAACCTAGGTCGTGTAACACCCCAAAAACATGACGTGTTTTCCTAACACACGACGTGTACTTTAATACTATTCCTTTTCCCAAGTTCTTCCCCATGAATAACCCACACGGTTATCCTAAAAAAAGACTACATGGAGTGTTCTTCCTAGGTACGGTGTATATTAGACGAACTTCACCGAACTGTGATATAAGTGACATAGCCGGTTACACGGCCGACTCTACACGGCATGTTTATGCCAGACACTGAGTGTACTAGGATGATTTTACCGACCCGTGTTGTTTGTTACATGGTCAGATACTCGGGTTACACTACATGGCATGTTCAATCTTGACATGACATATATAACATAGATTTTATCCATCCGTTTCATTAATCACACGGGTGGACACATGACCTCTACAACACAGTGTGTATGTCCGGTATACAGCATGTTCCGCCAATATTTCCCATCCTCGCGTCTCTTCCCACATAGTCTGTGACATGGTTAGAGACTACATGGCGTATACATTGAGTACACAACATGTACTTAAGAAAAAATTGTTCCTTCTTGAACAGAAATACTCAGGACGTGTATTCATCATTGAACATCGTGTATTTTGGGTTTTTCTAAACAATAAGCCTAAAAAATTTACTAGAAGCCTAGAAAACACCGAAACAAACATTAAAGTTCCAAATTGTAATATGTGAGGGACTATAATCTTGTCAAATCAAAGCTTGGAATCTTATAGATGTCATATACAAGGATAAAAGTACAATGATCCACCCAATTTCTGTCTATGAGGGCCCATAACACTTCATGAATCAAAGTTTGGCATTCATTCTACAAAACCATATACAATTCAATACCCTATCAAATAGAAGTTATTCTATCAATACATCTATCCCAACAATATGTATATCTAGTACAACATCTATCACAACAACTAGTAATCACTAATGCACCCTAAATGACATGGCAAGAATGCATGACATGTGATTTCTAGGAAGTGCCTATACAATGCTTGGGATGGAATACCCTCATCTCATCGGGTTGAAACAGAAATAGAACCTAAATAAAATCAAAAATAATAGAAAAATAAATGTGAATCACCCAGTGGTGAAATCCAATCAACTATAAATTGAAAATCCATAGAAATTAAAATAATTGAGGTAAATTGGATTTTCCCTTTACACGGGTTAGTTACCCTTGGGCCCAACTTATTACCAAGTACCTATTCTGTCCTATCCAAAGTTATAGGCTCCAAATAGAAATTCAAGAAGAAAGAAACCCCTCTGATACCACTTTGTATCGTCCCAGTTTTGGGTGCTACCAAGAGGTGCCCCTTACCAGGTTGGTGACGTGGCCTCAAGAACATTTCCCTAAACACCAGAGGCTGTTGAAAATCAGCGAGGGCCTAAGGTGTGATAGTGGGGAAACAATGCACTAATTGGTAGAGTAAAATAGTGGAAACAAAAAGATAAAAATAGCGAAAGCAGTAAACATACCATATAGTAGTAAACAGCAAAAGACTGAGGTAATACACAACTGGAGCACATATATATAAACGATGCCTGATACATTTGTCTAGGAAAGAAACCAAATAAGTCAAAATGATGGAATATAGAAATAACCAATGTAAAAAAAAAAGATAAACTCCAACATCATCGCAAGCCTCAACTTGGTCATATGCTCTCCAGCTCCTCAACAATCAAGTACCTGATATAGAAGGGAACTTTCCCCTATCTAGACCTGAAACAATATAACCTATTTGGTCCCGAAAGCATGACCCTAACAGGGTGTGAGACTAATCCCAATAGGAATCCACTAAAATATCTATGCCTAATAGTCATTGAATATATATGGGAGGCAATAAGAAAAATGAATTAGTAAAAAAGGAAGTACATAACAGCAAACAATCCTACAGTTTCAATTTTATTCAAATTTCATATATATAAAGTAAGTAGATAATCACAAAAAGGTAACCGTATAGGAATTACCCACAACATAACCCCTCTAGTTCAGCCAAAACAACACAAGCAACCCTCTGGGAAGTACATACTGTCTAACCCCTCCTATTCTGCTTAAGCATAGACTCTCTGAGGAAGCACTCGCCGTCAATTTCCCATGTGGTCTCGTATCGGTAATTAATAGGAACTCTGAGGAAGGAATCAATGTCCAATTCCTTATGTGGCCCTAAATGAGGAAACTAGAGACACTTTGAGGGAGCATAAAGTTTATCCCCCCTATGGTCTCATAATGTAAAAGTAAACAGACACTCTAGAGAAGCTCTTAATGTCCATTCTCCCTATGGTCTACTACACCAGGTTCTCACGGACCTGTGTAAGTTAATATTGTATAGAGATATAATGCTGCCAAAGTAACACTCAATAAATACTTGGGTAAACAATCTACAACATATCACAACATGTCAGATAAAATATCTCCATCTTAAAATATTAGGCATGGAAAGGAATGAATCCTAACAGGGAAGCTAGGACAAACGGTCAAAACAAGCAACATGGGAAAAAATCCATAGCATGGAAAGATTAAACCTATTCACATAAAATTAACCTATATCAAAAAAAACAAGGCATAGAAGAAAATAGTGGGGATAAAAACCATAAACACACAATACCCCAAACAAGGGTATTGTGCACTTTTTCACATATAACTCAAAGACAATCTACGGAAAAGCACAAACCACCTACCTCAACATCATGAGATTGATATATGTGAACCTTAGGCCTAGAATTTCCCTAAAACACCATAGATCTAAAAAAATTCCAAAGAGTTCAACCAATGATATCTCACAAGAGATAAGAAATCATGAAATGGATTTCAAGAAGAAGATAGAACTCACTGATGAGATTCAAACGCAACTGACAGAGTTCAATTCAGAGAATGTATAGTGAGTTGGGGGCATAGAGAAGATATGTGGCTATATTCATGGTATTGGATGAGACAGATGAAGAAGAAGTGTGGTCTCTCCATTAAACATGACCCCGGTCTGTTTAATAAAATAAAAATAAAGTACACTGCATTTGTTTTAAAAGTACATGGAATGTACTTCTCTTTATCGAACTCCACTTTAGGCGGCCTACATGTCACCCCACATGACTATGTACTCAGATATTACAAGGCTAGTACATGGTGAACTTCGAAAATTGAGTACACATCGTGTACTAATAAGTACACGAGGTGTACTCCTGGAATTTTTAGAAACTCCTCTTTTATTCTAAAACACCTAAAAAAGGTAAACATACCAGAAAAGAAAATCAAGGATCTTACATCATGCGGATCAGACTTTTCAGGTACATTGTGTGTGGTAATATGTTGTTTAACATTTCTTGTATTCATCACTTTGATTGAATGTTTTTTATTTATGAAACAACAACTCAGTACTTAAAATAATGAACTTGAAACAAAACTAGCTTACCCTTACCATAAAGCAAGGATGGGGTATGCTTCACTTGAGAAAAAATTGGGACACCATTTAAATCTACCATACTAATTTTATGTGACATAAAAAACACCATAACCATGTTTCTCTATTTATATATAGATTAATGAATCGAAATAGAAAGCCATATCAATCCCCTTCCTTGCGATATGGAAGGAGGCTCGTGTAAAAAAATAGGGAATGCTCATAGATGAAAACACACAAAAAGTGTGAGAAACATGTGTAGGTATGACATAATATTAATTTTATATGCTTTAAATCACTATTTCATAACAATGAATACTTATTTTCTTGTATTTTCTTTCTGACATAGTTACAAGAAACATCAACACCAGTAAAAGATGCATACATACTTTCAGTGGCCTTGAAGTAGCCAGAATAGTATGGCCATGTCAGAGGTGGGAGATTTGGGGTGACACCCAAAAAATATTTTCAAAAAAAAAAACAAACATAGGATGAAACTAAGGAAATGAAAAATATGTAAGAAAAATTAGTTATTTTTAAGAATAATTACAATAACAGAGAGAGATGATAGCAAGTTTGAAGGGGAGAGAGGAAATGAGAAGAAAAAACTCAACAACAACTCGTGCGTGAAGATCCCACCCCACCCCACACTATCATTGAGGTGTGCCATTCCCCTAAGAAACCTGATTTAGTTGAGGTAACAAATGTTCTAATAATTGTTTATGTAAAATTTGAATCATATAGACACTAATACCTTTCCTGTAAAAATATTTTACAGGGTGAAAATTAATGTGATTTATATCTATCAACTCCCACCTATCATTTTGTAATGAGGAATATAGTGTTTAATATGCTGAACGAAATTATACACAATAGAAAAATTCCAAAAAATCATGTTAGAGTGTCAATTGACATTGCTAATGAGACGAGTGCCAATCTACCGGTTCCAAATGACGATGATGACAGTCATGCAGTTGAACAAGCTGTTGGAACATTCATCGCATGGCCGTAAATTATTGTAAAAAACATATCGATAAGGAGGTATTCATTTCCAATTTATTTTTAAATATGAACCTTTAGAATTTAATTAAAAAAGTTCTAAACTAATGAATGTTATTATATAATAAGAAAGAGAAGGGTGTGAAATGAAGGTTCGACTCAAAACCTTCTCAAGGATCAACCAACCAGTTGAAATGATCTACTGAGAGCACCTTCAGCCCCACATTCTATATCCACATTTAATATCATTATAGGATCATGTGGATACAAAGATGATAGACAGTAATATGCACATAGTTGATTTTGAAAAAAATATGTACAGAGAGGAAAAATCAAATTTCATTGGTGCTGAAAATGTAAATGAATTCTATAAGTATGAATGGTTAGGCACCTCAGTTGTAAATGTATACATGAGGTATGTTTTCATGATTTGATTTTACCAATGCTGATATACAAAGACAATTATGACTAAATATATTTAATATTTTTCACAGGTGTATATATGAGAAAAAATTGAAGGGATTTTCTCATGAACAAAAATTTGGACTTGTTAGTCCTCACATCACCTCTTCAATATAAGAAATAACTTATGCTAAATAAAATGATATAATTTTATCCTCAATAAAAACGTTTGAAAAAAAATTATTGAAGAAAATATATTTTTAATACCAACGATGCAGGTGTAAAACTCATAAATTTAATCAAATGAACTATATTTTCATTTATTTAATTACATATTCCTTTTTTTATTCAGCATTGGATGCTGATTTCAGTCAATTTGGAAACTTCAAAGATTTATTTTATGGATTAAATGTAAGGATATGCAAGAAACCAACCACTCATGATGGCGTTTGTCAATTTTTAATATACTAGATCCAACATTTTATAACCAAAAATCTAGTTAGATAATTGATATTATCTTTTAACGAGGATTCTATTTTGATAGGGTGGTGTATCAATATCATCTACTTCATAGAATGAATCCAGGGCCTAAAAACACGAACTCCTACAAGATCAACAACTACACAAGTATCCTCATATATATAATAATATTACACTATTAAAACACATATCAAAACAAATTGCTTATTTTTCTCGATGTTTTTGCAGTGTCCAAAACAAACAAATTGAAAAGAATGTGGTTATTATTTTTGTAAATTTATTAAATAGATCGTATTTCATCAACAAACTAGAATACTTGGAGAGGTATTTTTGAAAATAATTATGAATTAATTTAAAATATTTATTAATCATTTTTGTATTGATATTTTTTCAGTACTACCATGACTGTCGAAAAAACTCATATTCACAAAACGATATAGATGCGTTAAAAACAAATGGGCAGCATACCTGATGGAATATTGTACACAAATTGGATGAAGGTGAATTCATACTTCTTATGTTATCATTATATAATCATTAATATCTTCCTTTTTACACTTATTGAGAATATATGATCACCCTTTATTATGTTTTATATCATTGGGTTATGAAGAATTGTTTTAGAAATGATTTTTCTTTCTTGTAAATCATAACTTAATGAGAGACTCTTATAAACAAGTTATTTATGTTTCTACGTATCCAAAAACACTAGACCTAAACTATTTTGGAAAGGAAAAATTATATTTTTTATTTTGATCATTTATGAAACTATTTCTACTAATGTAGTGTGTTGGAAGAATATTGGTTGTGCAACACTCAAAAGTTTTATAACAAAACTAAGGATTCTTCACTAATGTTGGTTAACTACTACTTAAAATAACATCTGATCAGAACTTTTGATTCGGATTCCTCGTGATGCTCTCATCCAAAACCATATCTATGATATCATCATTCAGAATTCAATTTTTCTTCTCTTCCTGCACCCATTTACTAGGTAAATGGGTCCAGGAAGAGAAGGATAAGTGAACAAAGAATGATGATATCATAGAGATGGTGTGGGAAATTCAGTATTAACTTTTACTTCCCATCCTTCACCCATTTACTAGGTAAATGGGTCCAAGAAGAGAAGGAAAAGTGAATTCTGATTGATGATATCATAGAGATCGTGTCAGGTGAGAGCATCACAAGGACGCCAGATCAGATGTTCGGATCAAATTCTATGGTAAGCGGTAGTTAGCCAACAGTATTAAATTGCACAATGAATCATTAGTTTTGTTATTAGCTTATATCAGGTCTAAAGAAACCATTTGGAATTATGTTAAGGTAATGTTATGATATAACATGTCTATTTTAATGGAAAATTATATAATGAAATGTTGAATTGATTTTCATTATTCTTTACAAGGTTCATTTATTTTTGAATATTTTTGTCCATGTGACATGCCTTTGTAAGAAGAACAATGATGTTGTGTCTACTCATAGGTAATGGGAAATCTATTTCACTAATGACTCATTATTTCATAGTACTATGAGAACTCAAAGGTATTTTCTCTACTTCACATAACCCTCATCATGTGATCGTGTCACATAAGCTCCTCTGTATGAATGATTTATGTGAATTGATCCCATGATCTCATCACATGATCGAATCACATGATCAATTAAGGTAATTCACATGAACTATGACTCATGTATTTTTGTCTAATTTAAATGATTTCATAAAGCATCAAGAATCATGTAATCATATAAATCTTCCAAGTTCATTTGATCATGTGATCCTATTATGGTCATGTGATCACATGACTTTGAACAAGTCATGCACTTAATAAGATATTTCTAATTAGTCATGTGCCCCTTTCATACTCTAGTCCATTTTTAACCCAAAATCCTCCATTTTCATAATTAATTGAAATTTTATCTTTCTTATGATACAAATGAATTCAATAATTAAAGCTGAGGAAGTTGTAGTTCATTGGACTACAATGGTCGATAGTGTGAATGTTGACTAATGCATAGTCATTCAGTCTACTCACAAGCATATTAAAATCTTGATGGGAACCAATATCTTGGATTTTCAATTTTCTAATTAGTTTCCCATATATGTGAGTGGGGGTATCTAGGAGGGAGGGGGTGTCCAGGTGTGGGGGGTTTCCAGGAGGGGATGGTGGTGTCTGAGTGGGAGGGGGTGTCCACGAGTGGGGTGTCTCGGAGGGGAGGGAGGGGGTGTGTCCAAAATGGAGGGGGTGTCCATGAGGGAGGGGGTGTCCAGGGGGTGTCTATGAGTGGGGTGTCCAGGAGGGGATGGAGGGTTGTGTCCAGAAGGTAGGGGTGTCAATGAGGGAGGGGTGTCTAGGTGTGAGGGTGGGTGGGGGTGTCCAGGAGTGGGGGGTGTCCAGGAGGGGGGGGGGGAGGTGTCCAAGAGGGGGGGTGTCTAGGAGTGAGGGGGTCTCCAAGTGGGTGGGGGAGGGAGTGTCTAGGTGGGAGGGGGTGTCCTGGAGTGGGGGTTTCCAAAAGAGAGGGGGATTCTAGGGAGGTTTCCATGAGTGGGGTGTCCAAGAGGGAAGCGAGGGGGTGTGTCTAGAAGGGAGGGGGTTTCCAAGAGGGAGGGGGTGTCCAGGTGTGAGGGTAGGTTGGGGTGTCTAGGAGGGGTGGGTGGAGGGGGGTATCCAGGAGGGGATGGAGGTATCGAAGAGGTAGGGGTGTCTAGGAGAGATGGGGTCTCCATGTGGGAGGGGGGTCTCCAGGTGGGTGGGAGTGTCCATGAAGGAGGGAGTGTCCAGGATGGAGGGGTATCCAAGAGTATGGGGTGTCTAAAAGGGAGGGGGAGTCCATGAGTGGGGTGTCTAGGATGGGAGTGAGGGGGTGTGTACAGAAGGGAGGGGGTGTCCAGGAAGAGATCCATTCAATTTAATTCAATAATTATAATATACAATGGGTAGGTCACTTCTAGAGTATCCTGAAGTGGGTCTCTAGTGAGACATCAAAATTTCCAACCAACCAAACCAATTCAAAGCCAATGTAAAGTCCCAAGAATTATATTCCAGTTCAATTTGATGCCAAATATATCTTATTTAATTTCATAAAGACCCAACATAAGCATCATTTACCTTCCTCTCATTATATTTATAAGAAACCCACTTTTTCTCTACACCAATGTTGTAGTATAATACATCTGCAGGAAAAATTACTGATGATATATGAGTTTCATGTAAGGAATAATTTTTTATCTGTAAGAGTTGTGAGGAAACTAAACTAAATCAATTTTGAACCTCAATCGTAGCATGTGGATGAAATCTACAGAATGAGATGTTTTTTTACCTAAAACTGAATTCCAGAAGATGTATCCTTGCTACTTATATATATATCCCTTCTCCCACTTTCCATAGGATTGGCGTCTACCAGTTGTGTCATAGGATCTCTATGTTTATTATTTACGTATTTTTAAATTATATTTTTGATAATGTTATGTGAAATTTCGTTCATATTCCTCCAATATATTTTTTTGGTGTTTTTCCTTGTTTTTTTGAACTATACCTCTTCCAAAATCATGAAATTTGAGTACTAATCCAGGTTAATGAATTCCCATGGGAGGAAACTAAGTACTCCAGTGACTTTTTTTAATTTTCAAATATATTATTTAATTGAGGGGGGAATCAATGTTTATTCAAGTTTGGAGACCAATAAATTTCTCTAATGATCTTTATATCTCTTTATAACCTCATTAAATCCATTATATAACCCTTGTTCTATCACTTGTTATACCCAATGCGATGTAGGAAGTTTGGTACATGAAAAAAAGATGATGTATTTGGTTGGAGTTTGATTATTTGTCTATGATTATGGACTGATCAATATTCAAAACCATAGAGGATTTGAAATTTATTACACTTAGGATATTTATAAAAATATAAATTAGTTTATAATTCATATTAGTGAATAATGGTGTATGAATAATATTTATTCCATTATCAAATAGATGATGAAAATATAGTTGGGTAAAGAAGGTTATTAATGGGTATACAATAACGAACTAGGATGGAGGGGGTTTCTAGGAGGGAGGGGTGTCCAGGTGGGAGGGGTTGTCCAGGAGTGGGGGGTGTATAGGAGTGGGGGGTGTCCCGAAGGGGACGTGAGCTATCTTGGAGGAGGGAAGGGGGATGTCCTGGGTAAGGGAGGGGGATACAGGGGGAGGGAGGGGGGGTTGTCCAATAAGGAGTGGGTGTCCAAGAGTGGAGGGGGGTGTCCAGGAGGGGAGGGGGCTTTCCAGGAGGGGAGAGGGATGTCCATGGGTGGGAAGGGGGATGTCTAGGAAATGGGAGGGGGCTGCAGGGGGTGGGGGTTACAGGAGGAGGGAGGGGGACTGCAGGTGGAGTGGGGGTGTATAGGGGTAGGGAGGAGGTTGTCTAGGGGGGCTATCTTGGGAAGGGGGGGGGGGTATTTGGATAATCATACTAAATAACTATGAGATCAAGATAAAAGAGAAAAGTTATGATCATGGCTTATCTAATTGTGTGGGTTCTCATAAGGCCGTCTCTAAAACTGATAAATAAATTCCTTCCATACCGTCAACATGACCTTATATATTGTATGCAGTCCTTGGAGAGGCATAAGTGGTCAGGGTCCAAGCAGGGTAGAACCCAATGTCTGATGCGGATGAGCTACCAGTCATTCCCTTTGACCTGGAATGGGAGAATACACACATAGACGCTCCTGATATATGTAACTATTGGGTTTATAACCTATCTAGGATGGTGGTATCACTATGAAATTGTTATAATTTATTTTAAAATTGAATACTCCTATGAAATTGAATATATCATCATATATGTAGCAGCCCGAAGCTTGACGTACATAGACATTACATTACTTTTGTGGAATACTTAATACATAACAAAAATAGACACATAAGGACCATAATAGTTTAGTGTCTTTGGAAACATGGAACGTAATCCTCTAATCGTGGTGAAAGATCTTCAACATCTCCCATAAAGATCTTCCCCTTTTTTTCTTACCTAAAAACTTTATTTATATCCTGGGAAAAGAAAACATAAAAAGGGTGAGCTCAAATTCTCATTAAAGGTAAGCATGGATAAAATAAAACATACCATATACATTTGAACTTAAAAAAACATGAACATTAAAAATCTTGAGCAACGACATAAAAAATGGAAGTACATAAGGCATAGATCATAATGGAACATAAATCATGATAAAATAGCATGGGAATAAAACATGTAATTGTGGCATCCATTAAGCACATGTAATTATTTCCATAGTAGCCAAGGCATTGCTGCCAGGACCATCTTAGTGGACAAAGTTCCTTTCTGAATCGAGTTCACTCCTCGTTTCTGTCCTGTTTTACTAAACTGGTTTAACCTGCCGTTCCATCCATGTCTATCTCATGAGATATAAATCTTTATCCAATGCATTGGAGGGAGATATAGGTCCCACCCATCTCATAATGAAATCATTCTTACTTGTGCCACAAAATAAACATACATCATTCATAATAACCCAACGAATAAAATGGGTTTCATAAACATCATCCCATAATCAGATAATCCATATAAAAGAAATGGATATCATTTCATAATAAGTAAAGTGAAAACATGTAAATCATAGAGACATTATACTTGAAATATACACATAATAAATAATTTCATCTTAGTTGAAAAATGGTTTTGACAAAACACTTGAAATGAATTCTTTAGGAAAATATCCTTTCTTCTTCAAAATCAATTTCTTTTCACAAAACGTCATGCAATTTTAAAAGAAAGATATTTTGTTGAAAATAGTCATGAAATATTTTAGAGGAAGCTTCATGAAAATAAGGCTTTATAAAACCGTAAAAATTCATTTGTGCCGTATAAGTTAAAAAAAACATTCTTTTTGTACTTTTTCCGGAAAAGTCAAAAAGTACCTCGTAACGTAAACAAAAGAAAGATTCCTTACATACCATGTAGTAAAAGTCAAAAATGGGTAAAAAGGACTTTAAACATACATGAAAACACTTTTATAAAACATGGACATGGATGATAGAAATAACCCCAGTAAATACTTACAAATATGCAATCTCGGATAAAAATGAGATTTGCAAAATTATTCCTTACCTTAGGTCCGATTTGCCTCGTAAGTGTCCGAACCTCCTCTTCTTTGAAGTGCTTCTTTGAGACCTCCTTTTAGGGCACTAAAATAGGTCTTTGAAGAAGACAAGAACCTCTAGGATGTTTCTAGGGAAGTGGAGAGTAGAAATTGGCAGGGGTTGGCTGAGCTTGAAGGCTCAAAGTGGTGTGAGGAAGAGGGGGAGGAGGTGCCCTTTTATAAGGTAGGAGAGGGGCACCTTTGGAATAACTAAAAATATTATTTTATTATAAAGTCAAATTCGGTTTTTAATAGCTCCAAATTGATATATTTCGAAGATAAGGTGGGTAGGGGTCGAAATACTCTCATCCAATAGAATTTAGACAAGTTTAGGTATCAATTTTAACCTTATCATTTAGATTTAACTTTAAGTTAGATAATTTAACTTTTACCGTGTCTTCTTGTTTTCTTATACTATAAGGTTAATAAACTTAATATATCAAGACAAACGAACCCCAAGTTGTTTATTATTAAATTATATAACCTTATATAAGTCATTTGTCAGAACCTTATATTTTTAGGAATAAAATAACAATTAATAATATAATATTTGTTTTAAAAACTATTTTATGTCAATTTTGACACTATTTAGTAATTGATTTTTGTGAAAATCATAACAGAATGATTAGTTCGCAAAAAGTTACTTAAATCAATACTAACATGTCATAGTAACCTATAAAATTAGTGTAATTCATAAAAAGTCTCAAATTACATTTATTTGGGTATTTATAACATCAATTATGTCAATATTTCATTAATAAGATAATTACTGCATCATCATTGTGTCATAAATAAATTAAATTATTTAATGTCTAAAAATTACAAATAAAATACCATTATGTAGGAAATATTTTTATATTTCTAATGAATATTTATAGTAGAATTTATCTTATGTATAACCCCATATTAAAAAAGATTTACTTATTAAAGTTTGATTTTAACTATTTTAACCCTTCTTTAAATAAATTAATAATAAATGTCCTAATCTAATCCAAGTGGGACTAAATGGTCATATTTTATTCCTAAGGTTGTTTTTGGTCGATTTACACTTTTCCAATAGAATTAGTACATGTTTTAGGGTAATAATAATATCATTTTTACCCTTAATTACCCTATTTACTTTTAACCATGGTAAAAAAAGTAAAAAGTTACTATTTACCAAAAAATTATTTTCATCTCATTGAACCACATTTTATATACTGACATCAACCGTGTCTCTCGGATTTTCGAAATTCCACTCACAGAAGCGGTAAAATTAATTTTTATGAAAAATTCAGTTTTTTAACTACTACTTAGTGGTTTCACTATTCATCAAAAATTGAAAGTTTTCAGAAAAATACCAAAATTTTACCCTAGGATAATTTAGATATTCTGAATACAAAAATGAAGTCCATTTTGAAAAATAAAATTTATAAAATTTCAAAAAGTGGTTATTTCTATTCATAACGGCTAGTTTTAATAATATTTTAATAGCATATCATTGTTTAGTGAAACTCGGTATTGCGTACGAAACAAGCTATCGAGGAAGGCCGCGGTTGTGTGTAAAGCAATCCAAGATAGTGTTGTGTGTAGTGAAAGATTCTTTTGATGATTTATATAACATAAAAACAAAATATTTCACATAAAAGTCTCGGGTGTTACAATGTATGTGTCAAATAGTATAACATGTGGAGATTCCTCCCTTTTTTATTGTCAATAAATGAAACCTTTGGGATTCTATGTTGTTATTGACATTTCTTGCTCTTCTTTTATCATCCATGTAATCTTAACAAAACAATATTTATAAGTTATTGAATCATGCTGAGCCTCTTCTAAAATATTTATTGAATACAAAGAAATACGGACATGTAAAGGTTGTAACAGCTAACAATTGAATTTTTATTAATTTATTTTTTCATATTAATGTTTAATTTATTTAATTGTTTTATTACTAACATAATATTTTCTTCTTATATAGGTGAAATTTTTTTCCCGAGTTTGAATGGTTTGTTCATAAACTAATACCCTGGACCACAATTTTTGAGAGCAGATCACGGATGCAAAAATGATGAAACATTAATGTTTTTAACTGTTTTGTTGGATAATTTTAATTGTAACCACATTAAACATTGTTTGAAATTTATATAGAAATGTGTCTTTTTGTAATCATTATTTCAAGAAAATGTATATTACCTTATTGTTCTTATGTACTTTTGAGTGAAGGTGTTGTTTGTGTTGTGTGTGTAGGTGACGTCTCAGGTGTGCAGGTGTTGTGCAGGTGCTGGGTTTTCTCAGGCAACATGGAATTTATCAGCGCTAATAAATGTATAATATATCAGCCCTAAAAATAGTGATAATAAAGGAGGTATTTATCTTCACTATTTTGAGCATTGATATATTACACATTTATCAACGCTAAATAATCCTGATAAAGGGGGACCTTTATCAGTGATCTTTTTTAGCAAAGATAAAGATGAACCTTTACCAGTGCTATTTTGATCGCTAATAAAGGGAACCCCCCATTATCTTCACTATAATTAATAGTGCTTTTGTAGCACTGTTAAAGGCGGTTTTTATCGCTATTGAAATCCCTATTTGTATTAGTGACATCTATTGCATTGTAGTCCATTTTTCTCCTTAGATCTATTGACATACTTGATATTCATGGAATAAATAAAATAGAATGATCCCTCTTATTTAGGGTGTGATTTACCATATTTTGGTATGATGACTCTAGAAATCCCAATAAAACAAACCATTGAGTTCATACATGTTAGAAAATTACATCATGATACACCAATTTGTTGTAAAACTCTATTATACTGCAGATCAATACTGTACAAATTTTTCATGGGCTTCACACCACAACAAAATTTGTTCCTAGATATATATTTGGAATATCTACAAGGAAAAATAGTTTATTTATTTTTTAAATTATTTCATATGAATGAGTAAAATTCTCCATTACATTTCATATCTCATGGGGAAGCACATTGTAATATATAGTTTGGTATCTTTATGAGAGTAATAATTATTATTATACATCATCCTATTGTTCACTGGAAATTATCCTTCACATTATGATTTGATCTTCTTCAAGAAATCTTTATTCCAATGCATCTTCACACATTTCCAATTAGCCAACAACTCATCAATGATAATATTTTCAAAATAATAAAACACATTAGCAACTAAACAATTAATTAACTTAAAAATTAAATGATAGCACGATACCAATTTATTGGTTATCGAGACACCACACCATAGGGTAAATATCCTCACTTTACATCATTTCCATAACATAATACTTACATCTTTTATAAATATCACAATTATAAGAACATAGGTTTTTGTGTCTATGATGATTATATATAAAAGAAACTCATTTTTCAATATTTTTTATTATTTCTCCATAATTAAACCACACTATACTCCCTTGTTGATTTATTATAAATTAAAATAATCTTTATTACATATGTAATGGAAATGTAAGAAAGGGGTGAGATCAGAAGCTCGATAAGGAAAAATTTATAATTACTCCAAATATGTTTATGTTATATGAATATGAGAAAATATAGTATGGGGAGAAATATATTAGTAAAAAAAGGATAAATAAGAGTTCTTTATAAGGCATGATATTATGAAATATAATATCAAAGTAAAAAATAAATTCCATGGAATAATTGTGTTGAAACATGGATTAATAAAAATAATCAAAGGGGCATAATAGTAGTCATGGGACAAAAGGATGTATTAAAACATAATGATGAACTATGTAAAACATTATTATGGAAAATCTTGTGAAACTTTATTCATGCATCTCTTTTTCACATCAAATTTGTGAAAACATTACTGTATAACATTCACACAAAAAATTTGTTAACAAACTTTCAAAAATAATGTTTACATAAAAAAATTATGAACAAATATATGTACACCATTTTCACATAAAAAACCTGTGAAACAATAACCATACATTTGGTTCAAAGGGAAAACAAGTGGAGAATTATACCATCATCATGTTCATATAATAAAATATTGAATAAGACTTCATGTTCCATATCCACAAAATACTTATGAAAAAAGATATATATAACTTGTTCAAAAAAACTTTTAAAAAAATATAGAATGTTCAAATTCAAAAAAAAATTCATTAGTTTTTTTTAAATATTAAAAAATTCAATATAGGTTGATATGTAACCATAAATTTTAAAAATATATAGATATGAGTTCCAAATGCATATTATTATTGATGATAATGTAAAGAACCAATGAAAAGAAAAAAAATATCACAATATTTTTATATGTAATAAAAAAAATGACCTCAACACCATAAATGGATGATAAACAATATTCAACCACTGAAAATGATTATTTCATAATAAAATTTATGGTGTGATTAAAGAAAAATAACTTCTATAAATATATGTCCATTAATGATAAATATCAAAAAGTGGCATTACAGAGTTTTCATAAAAACTTTTACCATTATTATAAATAATGAAGTTATGGATCCCATTAAAAATTAATTTTTGAAAATGTGATTTGAAAATATTTTAAAACCAAAAATTTTATAGGATATCATATATAGTTAATATTAATAATTATATAGATATTTTAGAAATGTGATTTTTTTTAAACATTTACCTTATGAATATAATAGTTTAACATGACCCTTGGAAATGACATAAATTTTCCAAAAAGTCATGTAAGAACATTTGAAAACATTTAATATTAAAAAATAAACACTATTAATAGTTCCATGAAATTTAATAATGTTTATAAAAATAAATGGGGAGTTGAAGATAGAACATTCTATTTTTAAAGGTTGGAAAACCTTTTAAATATTTCTGAATAAATATATTAAAAAATAGAAAAGGTAAAAGGATGTTGTAAAACTCCATTTAGTATAATGGTAATGGAAAATAAGAAGGTCACATGAGTGAAACCATATTTTATTTCAGAATAAGAATTATTTTTTGGAATAAATACCATTGAAATTGAGGAAATAGTCTCTTTAATGGAGAGAATATTGTATTTATTCAATACATTACTATTTTATAAGTAATAAATTCATATATAAAAAATATTTTAGTTTAAAATTTCATTTCACCTTGAATAAAAAAAGTAAATATCTTATGAAATATTAAATAGAATGAATAATCAAGCCTAGTAGAATTATTTCCAAGGTATAACATTTCAACTCAAGAAATGAAATTTGGGTAAACCAAATCCCTTATAGATATAATAATTTGTGAAGAAATGGATAGTTATAAAGGATTTTGTGTGGTAGAAATTCATATCCCCAAAAAATACCATAAGATCAAAACAAAGAGAATAGTGTGCACCAATATATAGAATACGTTCTGTAACACCCAAAGATTTCATAGTACGTTATCTCATTAATGTAATTCAATAGCTTGTGCTACACACAACACCGAGTTCGAGCGCACCACAACTTATCTAACTACCCATTCAAAAAGAGTTCTTGAATAATATTAATTGCATTTTGAATCTTATATACTCTATATAATTTTTACATCCATATTATGTGTTTCCTAGACAAAATGTAAGAACAAATTCATTTTTTCAGATAAAAGAAGTATTTTTCAAAAAATGAAATTTTACCACCTTTTAATGGTGAACCCTTTTAAAACCAATATTTGACAGTTTTACATATTCAGTTTAATTAAATTAAATTCTTCTTTAGAAGTGGGACATATAAATTTAGTATAGATAAATTTTCAGTACATTTCTGATAACTTTGATATTTTGATGAATACTGAAAAATACTATGTTTTATTTGAAGCCAAATTTTTTATTCGAAATAATTTATAGTGTTAAATTTTTCATTTTAATGGTTTTAAAGTATAATTTGATTATATTTTTATCCTTTAATAAAATTTAGGTCATTATAAGTAATTTCACATTTAAATTTTACATAAACACATTTCAATCATTTGATAGTTTTTACTTTTTAAAAACCCGCTTACTGGTTTGGACAACAGAAATTAATTTTGAATTAATAAATTAAACTTCTATGTTTTCAATTTGGTAAAATATTATTCATTTTTTAATTAGTTATATCAAAAATTATCTTAGGGTGAATTTTTGGTATTTTTTTGAAAACAGTCAATTTTTGATGAATAATGAAAAACACTACGTTATTATTTAAACCGACTTTTTATTTAAATAATTATTTGTTTTATTTAAATTAATTTGAAGTCAAAATTGATATATAATACCTATATAAGTTCAATGTAATTTATTGGAGTCATTTTATAATAAAATAAGATGTATAAATTTTTATTGAACTTTTTGCCATCTTTTACCCACCTCCTAGGATCATTTGCAAATTTGCATAAAACGTAATTTTACCGCTTCTGTGAGTTGAATTTCAAAAATTTGAGATACATGGTTAATATTAGTAAGTAAAATGTGGTTCAATAAGATGAAAATAATTTTTTTGAATAGTAACTTTTGACTTTTATTTACCACAGTTAAAAATAAATAGGGTAATTAAGGGTAAAATGTTATCATAATTACCCTAACACAGGTTCTAATTCTATTGTATAATTATATTTCAGCTATAAAAAACCTTAGTAATAAAATACGATCCCCTATGGTCCACTTGGATTAGATTAGGACATTTATTATTATTTTATTTAAAGAAGAGTTAAAAGAGTAAAATTAAATGTTTAATAACTAAAACATTTTTAATATAGGGTTACACACAATAAATAATGGACTATAAATATTAATTAGAAAGATAAAAATATTTCCTACATAATGGTATTTTATTTATAATTTTTATACATTAAATAATTTAATTTATTTATGACACAATGATGATGCAGTAACCACCTTATTAATGAAATATTAAAATAATTGTTATTATAAATATCCAAATAAATGTAAATTCAGACTTTTGATGAATTAAACTAATTTGATAGGTTAATATAAAATTATAGGGTTGGTAAAATAAATTTTATTCTATGTTATAAAGTTTCTATGGCTTTCAAAAAAATCAAATACTAAATAGTGTCAAAATTTACCTAATTGAGTTTTTAAAACAAATGTTATATTATTATTTGATATAATATTACTAAAAATATATGGTTTGACCAAAGGACTTAGATTAAGATATATATATTAATAATTAACCACATGGGGTTATCTTGTCTTGTTATAGTAAGTTTATTAACCATGTAATATAAAAATACAAAGAGACATGGTAAAAGATAAACTATTTAACTAAGAGTTAAATCTAAAAGATAAGTTTAATATGATGGCATAAACCTGTCCAAAACATATTGGTTGAGTGGTTTTAGACCCATACCCACCTTAGTCTTGAAATAATTCATTTTTATTCCATTATAAACCAAAAATTATTTTATTATAAAATAATATTTCAAGCTTTTCTGAAACTGACCCTCACCTCTCTTATAAACAGGAACATATCCTTCTCTTAATTTCACACCTCCACAGCCTTTTGGTTCTGCCAAACACTACCCAAATATCCTCCCAAATTTATTTCCTTCATTCTATAGGCCTTAATTTTGTCATAAAGCCAACCTAAGGCTCCATTTTGATCAAATCAAACGGAAGAACCCGAAGAAGAGGTAAATATTTCATCACCTCTTTCAAGTTCTTTTCTTTTTCAACTTCCACTTTCTTTGTTTTTTCCATTATAAAATAATAAATCTTGTATATTATATATACTTTTATGTTATTATAAATATGGTACCACCATATTAATTATTCTATCCATCCTACAAATTATAGTCACCATACATGCGTACATACGGCTTACCGTCTCCACGTTGTGGTGTAGTTTGTTATTAAAACACTTCATTGTTTGGATGGGTATAATAATGAGTATAATTTATTTAAATAATAAATATAACTTGTTAATGATTCTGTATATATGATATAACATCCAATTACATATTATTTCTCCATCAATATAATGATATTGTCGCTCGTGCATCCGTACGGATTACCGTCTCCACGACGCGATTAGATTCATTCTTACGTTCACCTTTCAACAATGATTATAAAAATATATATTATTAATAAGTATTTAATAAATGAATTAATAATTCTACTGGATATATATATATATATATATATGTATTTATGTATGTATGTATGTATGTATGTACCTACATATATCTTATTCACTTATTTCCGTTCAATATGATATGAAAACGGAAACAGCGTTTATGCGTATGTACGGCTTACCATCTCCCTAAATGGTGCCTTCAATTTCATATATCTATCTATTATAAATATTTATATTATAAATTTATATGATATATAAATCACGTTTAATATTCTATAAGTATTTAAATCATGATCTAAATGATACAATCAAGAAAAACAAGCTAAAACACGTATGATAAACAAAGTGATTATTACCCAAAATTTTAATTTAACATGTAAATCATTATTAAATGGGTTGTATAAAGTCATAAATGAATCATGTATGATATAATAAATATTAATATGGTTCTGGTATAATTTAATTACATACTATGGTCATTATACAGGAGGTTAAACTTACCAACAACCAATAGAAAGTGCAAGGTAATGGTTAATTCCACAATTTCTTTATTATACGAGGTTTTTTACGTAAGTATCTACTGGGAAATATTTATTATCCATTTCAATGTTTCATAAAGGATTTTTAAAGGTATTATTTTAAGTGTATTTTTACTAAAACATCATTTTAAAAGTTTTAAATATTTATTCTTCTAAACCTTTCTCATTAATTTCCATGTTTTCAAAAGGGTTTTATGGAATTATTTATATGTACATGAATGTTTTAAAATGTTAATTCGATTAAAAAATTTCAAAGTGATATGAGAAACTTTGATTCAAAACTATCTTTTAAATTAATTCCTTTCTAAATTGTGTGACTTTTAAATGTATTCAAGAAAAAGAGATATTTCTCTCAACAAGTTTTACAAATCATTTTCATCAATATCAACATCATTTGATGGATTTTAAAATTGTTTGAATTTGATTTATTATGATAAAAATATTCTATATTGTATTGAAGGTTTTGTGATATGTTTTACTATGGATGTGTTATTTTTATACCATTCATTGTTTATAGATAAAGTGTTGACATTTAATATTGTATTTTTAATACGAAAGTTTATGTTATGTTTAAAATTTTTCGTATGAGGAATGCATTGGACTTAGTAAGTGATGGGTGGAGCCCACTATAGCTCCTCGATGCATCATTAGGTCTCATGAGACAAACTAGTGACTTGGAATTAGGACATTACAAGATCTTATTTGTAGTCTTGGCACAAGGCCTTGACTATGTGGTTATGAAGTCTGGAATTATGCATTCTATCATTATGAAATAATATATTGATATTAAATGTGATTATTCGACTAGTAGAATATCCCTGTGAATAAGTAAATGGAATTATTTGATTTATCTTTTCCATATTATGTTGATTTTTAATTTAAAAGGCTTTTGTTTTAGTTTTATAGATATCCTTATATGTTTATGATTATTTGTGAAAGTTTCCGCTATATTGTTATCCTCACTAAGCATTTGAGCTCACCCCTTTCTTATGTTTTATTTTTCTAGAATTACAAGAGGTTTATTATGATTGATAAGAAGGGTTAAGATAGTGGATTAATGGAGTTCTAAAAGGATAATTCATGTTTTGTTTTAATTTCTAATGTGTAATGTAAAGTTAATGTATGTTATCTATTTTCCAAGACTTCCAAATTGATCAGTCTTTCAGGACTTGATTCCATGTAATCATGCTAATGTTTTGTAATAATGCACCAACTCTGGGTAACTAGGGTCGGGGCATTACAGTTGGTATCATAGGAAGTTTAGAAACAACCATAAAAATATATTTAGATAAATTATGATTAGATAACATTAACCTAAGATAGACGTTTAGGATTAGTATCGAATAACTTCCTATAATTTTGGTACGGTAGAGATTTTGTGAGTTTTCCAAGAAATACATCTTTGTATGGATACGATCCGATAGAGGTGGCTCTGGCATAGATGTACTTAGGGGTAAAACCATAAAACACTGCTTTGATCTAGACTCAAACAGGAACAGGTGCATGAAAATGGGCCTTGGTTCACTCTTGGTTATGACATTCACAGGGGATATTCTTAGGATAATTATCATTTTCATTATAAACCATTATAAAAGATTTATGAGTATATACCTCTTCAATGAAAACATTTTTAAGATTATTGATTACATCCATAAAATATTCAATTTATGTTAAGTGGTTTACATGTTTGGAATTATGTTTTGATATTCATAAACTTACCTAGTGTATGCCAATGTTTAGAAATGGTGCCTTTTATAAGGAATGAGAACTCTAGCAATATGAATGATCCAATAATTAAGAAAGATCGTATATTTAATGGTATTATGCCAAAATTTAGAATGGAAATATTCTCCCAGGTATTATCATCATATGAAGAAATAATATCATGTGTTAATAAGATAAGTAAATAATTCTCTGAGTCCTATGGCTTTAAAGGGAAGCAAGAGAAGAAAAGGGTTGAAGAGAAAAAGATGGATAATGTGAAAAGGGGAAAGAAAGATTTTACTATATGTGATAATTTTGGAAAGAATCACCTTGGTAAATACTTGAATGGAATGATAGTTTGTTATAAGTGTGGAGAAAAATGACACCAAGTACGTGATTGCAAGGGTAAGAAAAATGTGTCAAAGGTACAATGCTTCATCTACAAGGAGTTGGGACACTACATGAATCAATGTCCAAATCATCTAAGTATTCCCCAAACGATTCTACTGGATAATAATAAATCTATGATATTACCATAGATAAAGATGAATGACTAGTATTCTTATGTTGTTATTAGAAAAATATTTCTTTTGAGTGTTGTATCAATGATGTACTGGTTATATGAATTTTGGAAATAAATAAGGATTGCACTACAGTAATATTTCATTGAGGATTTGAGATTATATGGTTCTATGAAATGTTACTCAATATAAAGATGAAATTTTTGGAAAATACATTTTTGAAGGAAATATAAACCTTAATATAGTTCTGATACCGAGGTATTGATTTAGGAATAAGATAAGATGGATATGGATAAATTATATTGGATATTCCTTACAACTTAGAAATTGATTAATGGTTTGTTTATTCCATCATTGTTGGAGTATTAAAATTTTTGGATATAAGGAATATATCTAGTATTATATAAGGAATAAGGGATCATGAATGTAATCAATAAGGTTTTATGATAATTTATTGTGTTATAAAAAGGATACCCTGGAGGTCGGGTGACAACCCATCACTTCCGGTAAGGCTGTGAGACTTGAACCCGCAACCGAAGGGGGATAAGGGTGCTACACCTACCACTGGCATACGTGATGTCCTATTTTAAATAATTTATTTTTTTTATAGTCTGAAAAATGAATTATAAATTCATTATTTTTGGAACCCTATATGATTAGAATAAATTGAATATTTCTCAATTCTATTATCTTTTGGAGTGGAAGATGAGTTTTTGGTAGGAATTAATTGAAGGATGATACTCTACATGTCAAGCATATTTTTTTCATCTTATTCTCTGAAAAAATTAATTATATAACTTTAGATAAGGAATCCTAAAACCAAAAATGTGTTATCATAATACCTTATATTTTGTTGAACTAACGATATTTTAAATCATCATAGATTGGTGGCATTGAGGCCCTCAATTTTACACTTGTTTGTGATAGATGACCTCAGCCACTCCCTATAAATATTTATATTTTCCCTAATTATGTGTCCCTATTTTCTGCCAATTTTCTCCTAATCGAGATCATAATTTGGTGGTGAATTTTTCATTCCCTTTCTCTCTTATTAAAACTAAATTTTATTAACCCAATTTCCAGTGTGGGTTTTCTGCAAAGGTATTTTTCTATTTTTATACTTCTATTTTTGAAAAAAAATTTCAAATTTCAAGGAATCAATTTATTTATGAGGGGATAATGTAAAACCCCCATATTTCATAGTACATTATCTAATTAATGTAATTCAATAGCTTGTGCTACACACAACATTGATTTCGAGCACACCACAACTTACCAAACTAGCTGTTCAAAAAGAGGTTATGAAAAGTATTAACTACATTTTGAATCTTATATACTCTATATATTTTTAAAATCCATATTATGTATTTCTGAGAAATAATGTAATAACAAATTCATTTTATCGAATAAAAGAAGTATTTCTTAAAAAATGAAATTTTACCACCTTTTAATGGAAAACCCTTTTTAAAACAAATATTTGAAACTTTTATATATTCATTGTAATGAAATTAAATTCTTATTTATAAGTGAGACATAAAAATTTAGTTTGGATAAATTTTTGGTACTTTTCTAATAACTTTTATATTTTGACGAATAGTGAAAATACTATATTTTAATTGAAGAAAACTTTTTTAATAGAAATAATTAATAGTGATAAATAATGAATTTTAAAGGTTTTGAAGTATAATCAGATTATATTTTTATCATTTAATACAATGTAGGTCATTATAATTAATTTCACATTTAAATTTGACATAATCACATGTCAATCTTTTGATATTTTTTACTTTTTAAAAACCCTCTTTTTGGTTTTGACAACAAGAATTAATTTTAATGTAATAAATTAAACTTATATGTTTTGAATTTGGTAAAATAGTCCTAATTTTTAATTAGGAAGATCAAAATTATCTTAGGGTGGGTTCTTGTTTTTTTTCTGAAAACATTCAATTTTTGATGAATAGTGAAAAAACACTACATTATTATTTATAAAAGACTTTTTATTTAAATAATTATTTATTTTATTTAAATATATTTTAAGTCCAAAAAGATATGTAATACCTATATAAGTTCAATGTAATTCATTGAAGTTGTTTTATAATAAAATTGGATGTATAAATTTTTATTGAACTTTTTAACATCTTTTACCCATCTCCTAGGAGCATCTGCAAATTTGCATAAAACAAAATTTTTTTTCTTCTGTGGGTTGAATTTTAAATAAAAAGATACATGGTTAATATCAGTATGTAAAATGTGGTTCAATAAGATGAAAATAATTTTTGGTGAATAGTAACTTTTGAATTTTATTTAGCACGGTTAAAAGTAAATAGGGTAATTAAGGGTAAAATGATATCATAATTACCCTAACACATGTCCTAATTCTATTGGATAAATATAATTCGGCCAAAAAAAACCTTAGGAATAAAATATAGTCCTCTTTGGTCCACTTGGATTAGATTAGGACATTTATTATTATTTTATTTAAAGAAGAGTTAAAAGAGTTAAATTCAAAGTTTAATAACTAAAAAATTATTAATATAGGGTTACACACAATATAAATTCGACTATAAAAATTCATTAGAAATATAAAATTCTTTCCTACGTAATGGTATTTTATTTATAATTTTTAAACATTAAATATTTTAATTTATTTATGACCCAATGATGATGCAGTAATTACCTTATTAATGAAATATAATAAAATTGATATTATAAATATCCAAATAAATGTAAATTGAGACTTGTGGTGAATTAAAATAAATTTATAGGTTAATATGACATGTTAGGGTTTGTTAAATAAATTTTATTCAAAGTGATAAACTTTTTATGGCTTTCAAAAAAATAAAATACTGAATAGTGTCAAAATTGACATAATTGAGTTTTTAAAACAAATATTATATTATTAATTGATATAATATTCTTAAAAATATAATTTTCTGACAAAGAACATATATAAGGTTATATATATTAATAATTAACCACATTGGGTTCTCTTGGATTGTTATAGTATGTTTATAAACCGTATAATATAAAAATACAAAGAGGGATGGTAAATGACAAACTATTTAACTAAGAGTTAAATCTAAAAGAAAAGGTTAATATGATGGCCTAAACCCATCTAAAACCTATTTTTTGAGAGTGTTTCGACCCATCCCCACAATATCATTGAAATAATTCATTTTGTATCCCTTAGAAACTGAAAATGATTTAATTATAAAATAATATTTCAATATTTTCCTAAAGTGACCCCCACCTCTCTTATAAAAGGGCACTTCCCATTCTCTTAATTTCACACCTCTAAAGCCTTTTGTCTCAGCCAACCCCTACCCTAAAATTCTTCCTACTTTCCTCCCTTCATCCTAGAGACCTTCCTTTGGTCATAAAGTAAACCTATAGAGCCCTTTTGATCAAATAAAAAGGAAGAACTAGAAGAAGAGGTAAATATTTCATCTCCTCTTTCAAGTTCTTTTCTTTTTCCACTTCCTATTTCTTTGTTGTTTCCATTATAATATAAAAACTCCAGTTTCTTATATATATTTTGATGTTATTATAAATATTATACAACCATATTTTTTATTCTATCCATCCTACAAATTACAAAGTCACCATACATAAGTATGTACGGATCACCGTCTCCATGCCACGGTGTAGTATGTTACTCAAACACTTAATTGTTTGGATGGGTATAATAATGAGTATAAATGATGTAAATAATAAATATAACATGTTAATTATTATTTATACATGATATACCATCCAACTACATATGATTTCTCCATCAACATAATGATATTATCACTCTTGCGTACGTACAGATTACCGTCTCCACGACGCGATTAGATTCATTCCCATGTTCACCATTCAACAATGATTAAAAAAATATATATTATTAACAAGTATGAAATATATTAAAGAATAATTATACTTGATATATATATATATATATTTATGTACTTACATATATCTTATTCACTTATTTCTATTCAATATTATATGAAAACAGAAACAACGTCTATGCGTAAGTACGGTCTACCATCTCCATAAATGGTGCCTTCCATTTCATATATATATCCATTATAAATATTTATATTATAAATATATATGATATATAAATCAAGGTGTATTATCCATTTCCATGTTTCATAAAGGAGTTTTCAAAGGGATTATTTTAAGTGAATATTTTTAAAGCATCATTTTGAATGTTTTAAATATTTATTCTTCTAAAACTTTCTCCTTAATGTCCATATTTTCAAAAGGATTTTAAGGATTTATTTATATGGACATGAAAGTTTAAAATGTTAATTACATTCAATAGTTTCAAATTTGTATGGGACACTTTGATTAAAAACTATCTTTTAAATGAAATCCTTTCTAAATTGTGTGACTTTTAAATGTTTTCATTAAAAATAGATATTTCTCTCAAAGAGTTTTACAAATTATTTTAATCTATATCAACATCCCTTGATGGATTTTAAACTTGTTTGAACTTGATTTATTATGATAAAAATCTTCCATATTGTATTAAAGTTTTTGTGCTATGTTTGACTGTGGATGTGTTATTTTTATAACATTCATGGTTTATAGATAATGTATAGACATTTTGTATGCTATTTTTAAAACGAATGTTTATGTTATGTTTAAACATTTTAAAATAAGGAATTCATTGAACTTAGTAAGTGATGGGTGGAGCCCGCTATAGCTCCTCGATGCATCGGTAGGTCTCATGAGACAAACTAGTGTCTTGCACAAGGCCTTGACAAAATATTATTTGTAGTATTGGCACAAGCCCTTGAAAAAATATTATTTATTGTATTGGCACAAGTCCATGACTATGTGGTTATGAAGTCTGGAATTATGAATTTCATAATTATGAAATTATCTATTGATATTACATGTGATAATCAACTAGTAGAATATCTATGTGAATAATTAAATAGAATTATTTGATTTTTCTTTGCTATATTATTCTGAATTATAAGTTAAAAGGCTTTCATTTTAATTTTATACATTTCCTTAAATGTTTATGTTTATTTGTGAAAGTTTATTCTATATTGTTATCCTTACTGAGAGTTTGAGCTCTCCCCTTTCTTATGTTTTATTATCCAAAGATTCCAAGAAGTGTATTATGATTGATAAGTGGGGTGAATCTAGGTGATTAATGGCGTTATCAAAGGATCATTCAGGTTGTGTTTTATTTCCTAATGTGTAATGTAAAGTTCAGGTATATAATCTATTTTCCAAGACAGCTAAACTGATCAGTCTTTCGAGACTTGATTCCTTGTAATCATGATAGTTTTATGTAATAATGCATCGACTCGGGGTAACTGGGGTTGGGGCATTATAAGTTCAAGAAGAACCATCTTAACTCACATGATTATAACTGAGTTTCTAAATACACATATGGTTATGCTATTAAAAGAATAATAGGGTGACCATAAAAGTGAAATAAAACTATTAAGAGAAGAATCATATTAACAAAAATTTAAATAAATGTGGTATTTGAAGAACCATATAAAATAAATGATGGTGTGGAATATCAAAAATGTATCATGGATTTGAATATGAGACAAATATACCTTACCTTAATTCTTGAATTCAATTAAGGACCATGCATCTCATGTATAGTAAAAATTATTATCTTAGTAAAATATTTTTGTAACCATATTAATATATATAACCACTTATAAACATCTTTTATTATTAGTCTTCATATGTTCATTAGTAAATTTATATCTATATTCGATATTTAGAATGAGTAATATTCATTGATTTTATCGAGTTTCATAATAACTATGTTGTTTTTCATTTATCTATAAAAGTTAATCAATATCGGATAATTCAAGGAACTATAATTGAATATTTATAATAATTTATAATTATATAATATAAACCTAAGGATTTTTTTGTTATGATTTTTAAAATTAAATCTATGATTTTCATGTATCAATCCTTTTTAATAAACAAAAACCAGTGTCTTAATTAATGGGTTTAGTAATTATTTCACCATTCCAAAACCAAAATCAAGTCATTATTTAAATATATATATAATATATCATCATTAATTAATTTCTTATATTCATACCAAATACTATTTTATATATTTTTTCATGTAGGTGTGAAGACATACCAAAACCGGAACATACTATAACTAATAGATGAGTATGGTTATGAAAGTGTATTATTTTTGGAATTATAACGTTAATATTTATGATTAATGATATTATTAAGATATTTTTAGGTTATTAATACTATTTTAATAAATTATAATAAATAATAATGAATCTATAGTAATATATTGTATATGTTACTCTTTATAGGTGATATTCCTCACAACACACTATTAATTTTTCCACTCCTAATAAAATGAGAGGGAAAATGTGGATTTCAATTTTTTTAAACATATTTATAATTATATAATATATCACATATTTATTATTTAATTATATCATTATAACTAGTGAATAAAGGTGACAGTGATAAATGGAAGATGTTATATGGTAAATGTGGTTTGCCCTACTAATGCTCGATGATTATTCCTTTTCTTTTCTAAGTGGTTGAGAAGGAATATATAAGGGGTTTAACAAAAAAATTATAACAATTAAGTATACTAATGATACTTAATTTTATATATTATTGTTTTTAAGATACATTTGGAAGTGAAAAAGGTATAACAAATGTTAAGAATAAAGCAATACTCATGTTGTGACCTTAAACATTCTCCCGAAGATATCCTTGGAAATAAAGGGATTCGATAAACTTATTTAGACCATAGGATTACAAAAATGAAATAAGATTATAGGAGTATAAAATTTATATAGTGTTAAAATATAATTAAACTGAATAAGGTTATCATGAATTGTTGGAATTGTATGCCTTTTATAAGGGGAGAAAACAAAATTTTATGAATACCTATTATTATTCAATGATGGAAACCTGCAACTTAACCCCAGGGTTCTTCGCATCTCTGATTGGGACTACAAATTCAACCCATACACTGCAAGAAATACTATGGTGCAGATCTGGGTAAGACTCCACGGGTTAAGATGGTATTTTTGGCACCCCAAAATCCTCAACGACAGTGCTTCGTGCATAGGTACGCCTCTGAAAATATATCAACACACTTTGAAAGCTGATATTGGCCTATATGCGAGGGTAATGGTTGAGGTATATATCTTGGCCAAAGTTCTGGAGGTCATTACATTCACTGCAAATGAATTCAAAATAGAGATTCGTGTTTAAATGGAGTGTATTCCACCATACTGTGAATTCTGTAAGATTTTTAGACATTCCATCCGAAAATGTAGGGTGGTTCAAAGCTAGGTGGCTCAGAGCCAAGTGATTCATCCCATCGATGATGGTTGGACACAATTGAATCACAAGAAGAAAAACAATTCCTCGACGCCAGCTCCTCCAGAAGCTCCTTAAAAGCATGCGAAAGTCTGGTTCAAGAGAGGAAATTATCTAGGTGAGTGCTCAGGGGTTACCTGGGTAGAGAAAGTAGAAGCTGAAGAAGATGCTGAATTAGAACTTGAAATCATGGAAGATTTACAGAAAATGGTGATGAATGAATGCGAGATTCAGATTTACACTGGCTCACTGGATCATTGGCAAGACACTCTTCTGATGTCTTGGATCGATGGAACCCCACAGGCGACACCATCCATGACTTCTTGTGCTGCTCCGGAGGTTTCACCATCAAAGGCAGTGGTGCATGTAGTTAGTACCTCTTCAATCTCACTGTAAGAAGCCTCTATTAACCTTGATTCAATAGTGACATAATCAATGATAGTTTATCCTGCTAATGGTCCTTCCAAGCTTGAAGTTCATGCTATCTCTCAAGGTATTACTATTTTGGAAGTTCCATATTCTAGCATACTTATAACTGATAAATGTTCAGGATCTAATATCACATTCTTGTGCTCTAAATCGACTGTTCATATTCATAAGGATGTACCTTTGCAATTGATAGGGGCAATAGACATGCAGGTCACTCCTGACTCATCTATTGTTCCTCAGTCAAGTGTCCCTCTTGAGAAAGTGGGCACTACCATCTCCACTGCCAATGATACTGTGACTCCCTCTAAAATAAATGAATGTCATATCTCAGATACAGCTAACCTCTTGCCTGATTCCAAATTGAGCAAATAGGATTTGAAGACTACTCCAGCCTTTTCTTCCAATCTTAGGAGATCGAAGAGGAAAAAATTCTCGAGTGGAACTAAGAAGAAATAATATAGTAATGGATCCAAACACATGTCTTAATTGTGGTCATCTTCTGGAATTTCCAGGGTATCTCTAACTCTAGCACTATTACTGCTCTTAAAAGATCCATTTTGACTCATTAACCAAAACTTTTTTCTCTTGCTGAACCAAAAGTGAATTTCTCTTTAAAATTTAAGCATATTTCTTCCTCTGATTATAATTTTTTAGGTGCCTGCACTAATAGTAGTATGGTTTATTCCCTTTGTATTTTTTATCATGCTTCTCTAAAAGATGTTAAAATTCAAAATTTCACTGATCAAATGCTTACTTGTGATTATGTGTTTAATAATATCCATATGTACTGCACTTTTTTTTATGCTAAAAATTGATACCAGGATCGCAAGCCTCTTTGGGAAGACTTGTTACTTTTAGCTGGTAATTTCTCTGACCCCTAGTTAGTTCTTAGAGATTTTAATGCCATTCTTTCCCCTTATGAAAAAGTTGGTCCTTCTCATTCTCAAATATCTTCTAGAGAGTTTATATCCCCAATTGAAGACTGTAATATGGTTGAGGTTAATATCATAGGTGCTAAGTTTACATGGTATAGAAGACACTATAATAGGATGGTTTCTAGTAAACTAGATAGGGCCCTAATGAATCTCACAGCTCTCGATGCTTGGGACACGGTCTCTAGCATCACCTTACATAAACTCTGATCTGACCATCACCCTATTTTGGTTAGATTCTACTCTAAACGTGTCAAGTCGAGTATTCCCTTTAAATTCAACAATTCTTGGTATGGTGATGTAGAGTGTTCTAGGATTATTCAAAATTGTTGGAACTTGATGAATCATCACTTGGATGCCTTTAATTTATCAAAAAGCTCAAACACCTAAAACTATTTGTCAAGGGATGGTGCAAGGATAAATCAAATCAAGTTGATAGAGAAATTTCCACACATGAGACTGATCTCAATAAAATACAAAATAATTCCACCAATACTGATTTCTCCTCGGACCCTCAGCAGGAGATCAATATTTCAACAAAACTCAATTCTTTGCTTAGTCTAAAAGATAACATCTGAAAACAAGTCTTCAAAACTAAATGGATCTCTGATGGTGGCCACATCACTAAATTCTACAATGCTCTTCAAATGGTTAGGAAGGTCTGTCATCCGCTCTCTTTTATAAATGATAATGACACCATACTTGACTCTGAGGCCTCCATTGCCAATCATTTGGTTGCTTATTTTGAGAATATTTTCAATGGGGCTTGTATTTACAAGGACCTTCTTCACAGATTCATCCCTTCTTTAGTCCAGGAAAAAGACAACGTTTTTCTCCTGGGCATTCCTCTTGATCATGATATCAAGGATAATGTTTTTGGCCTAAACCCTAATAGTGCTATTGGACTTGACAGATTCAATAATGGTTTCTTTCAACTCCATTGGGATGCTATTCAAAAGGATGTTTTCATTCTTGTTAGGACTCTTTTCTCTACTGAGTTCCTTCCCCATGGTATCAATTCTCAATTCATTACCTTAATACCTAAGGTTCCCAATGCCTTTTAAATTCACTTGTATTGGCCTATCACTCTCATCAACTCCATCTACAAAATTATCACAAAGCTCATAGCTAATAGGCTCTTTGCCTTGTGTAATAAAATTGTATCTTGGAATCAGTTTGGTTTCATCAAGGGGAGGTCTATTCAAGACTTCATTTGCCTTTCTTCAGAATCCACCGATGCCCTCAATAAAATCTCCAGAAGAGGCAACATTTCTATCAAGATTGACATTTGGAAATCCTTTGATACTATTTATTGAGAATTCATTTTCTAGTTTCTCCAGGCTTTTGGATTCAATGATACCTTTATTAGCATGATAAACTATCTCTTCTAGTCATCTTCTATCTCTATCCTCATTAATGGATCTACTAAGGGTTATTTCAAATGTATGAAAGGAGTCTAAAAAGGTGATCCTCTCTTTGACATTATTTTTTCCATTGCGGAGGATTATGTAAGTCGTCTCCTCACCTCTTTGGTTCTTTCAAACAAGATTAATCCCATCCAGGCCTCCATAAACCTCAATGTCCCAACCCATCTCCTTTATGCGTGTAGGGTCCTGAAAAATCCACAAAGGATAATGATGATCCCCTTTAACTCAAGGGATATTCTGCCCAATTTCTGTTCCAAGGATTAGGCAAATATGGAAAATACTCAAGGATGGCGAAGGAGGAACTGGTCCGCGGACCGGTCTGATATTAGCGACGCATGGCCAGTTCCGTGAAGAGTCCCTCCTTCGTGGACCATCGTCATTTATGAGATGGAGGTGGAGATCCACTGTGGTCACAAGGAGGGACAGGTTCCAACCCGTTTCACCATTCCGGACTGCCCTATCCGCGAGCTATGTCATCCGGCCCGAACCACCTCTGCTGTCATTCGCGAAATAGAGGTGGAACCCTCCGTGGCCGCGAAGCACCCCCTGAGTTTAGTCTATGGAGGAGGAGTGTTTAATGCCCCGTGAACTGCGGATTGACCAAGTCATCCATGAACTGGGTTTTCGGAGATGGGCCTCTGCAAAAGGTGCCGCATGACCATAGATACATCTCTTCCCTCACTCTATAATAGGAGACCGAGGGGGAAGAGGAGAAAATTATATTCGGATTCAGAGGAAGGGAACGGATAGGAGATTGTTCATATTCGGGTGGAAGGATTTCGAAGGAAGGATTAGGATTTCAAAAGTTCCAGTTCGCGAACCAGAGCAGGTATAAATCCGGGAATTTACTAATAAGGAACCGAAAATGAATAATAACTTGGTGAACTGCGAACTTAAAATAACAAAAAAAAGAAAACCGTGAACCAGGGTCCCTCCGCGGATGTACTCCCCACAGACCATGGAGTTTATTCCTCTTTTCCAATCCTTCGCACCGTGTCGCACCCTCCTACATAGGTGAGGCCTCGACCAACGAACCCCCAATCAGTGCCAACCTTGGCCGCTGCTGCTTGCGGGGAACCCTCTGCGTACCAACCTTGTACGCAAGCCAATCCCGAAGCAGCGAACCCTCCTTGTTCACGGAATGTCGATCAGTCCATGGACCACCCTGGTTCACGGACGGCCTCTCAGTCTGCGGACCACCCTGGTTTGCAGACAACCTCTTAGTCCATGGACCACCCTGGTTCGCGGACAACCTCTCATTCCGCGGACCACCCTGGTTTGCGGACGGACACTTAGTCTGCGGACCACCCTGGTTCGCAGACGGCCTCTCAGTCCGGGGGCCACCCTGGTTCACAGACAGCCTCTCAATCCGCAGAGAACCATGGTTCGTGGACGGCCTCTTAGTCCGCGGAGCACCCTGGTTCAGAGATGACCTCTTAATCCATGGACCACCCTGGTTCACAGACGGCCACTCAGTTAGTGGACCACCCTGGTTCGCCGACGGCCCTCAGTCCGCGGACCACCCTGGTTCGCGGACGACCCCTCCATCCGCGTAGCACTTCCCTATGCAAAGGGTGCCAAAACCTTCGGAGTTCCTGTTCCCCGAGCCAGATAAAATCCCTCCAATCTGTCCTGATCCCCCATGACCCCTTCACTGGCCCACTCTTCAGCCCCAAGCTGAGGCCTCCACTAGTGCCATCGGATCCCTGTGGTGTAACCCTCAAGCGCACCAGCGCGCCATTTGAGTTCACATACCCACAGTAAATAGGGGCAAAGGGGTTTCCCCAACCCTTGGGCAGATTCCCGAAACATGTCTGGGTCCACATTCCCATGGTAATATGGGTTTTGAGCCTGAGAGCCCCCTTCCTGCCTCCAATCGCCAGGATTGGGGACTGCACACTTCGGCGGTCAGGAACTTCTCCCCTCTACAGAGAGGGGGCAGCATACCCATCAAAAGTCTGCCATCCCCATGAACCTCGGTACTTGACTGGGTACTTCCCTAGAGAAGAAGAGAGGTGACAGGCACAAGAGTTCCCCTTTACCTCTCCCACTGCGCTTTGTCACCATGGGCGTCCAACCCTGAGTAAGCCCCGACTTAATGGGCCTCCCTATGCATAAGCCCCACTTCACTTCTCACGGACGCACCTTTCGCGACGTGATCACCTGGTCCCTGCTGCCTCTTGTTTCTCACACCGAGCATGACTCACAGGGGCTTAGAGTGAGCATCGACCATGACATCCTTTTATGGGCCTCCTCAGAGTGTAAGCCCCAATCCATCATTCTGGGCTACCTCAGAGCGTAAGTCCCAAGTCAATGAGAACTATGAGGACTTTGATTCCCTACCACAGGGATACATAGGAAGCCTCTGTGAGGTTCAAGCCCGATCAAAATCAGACCCCCCGAGCCCACCTTCACTTCGGTTCTCCGACACCCCGATTCGAACTACGTGGACTTTGATCCTTGTCTCCTAGGAAGGTACGTAGGAATACTCCCTTAGGTTCAAGCCCAACAACCAGTCGATCCAACTATTTTCACATCGGTTCCCCGAGATGCTCCTAGTACCGTCTCAATGAGTCCAAATTCTTCAGAGTCATTAATCCAATGAGGTATGGTAAACCTCTGGCATAAATGATTCTGAACCCCTGCGTTCATCTGACCATTTACAACCAATAGCAATTCGTGTATACTATGCTTGGGTATAAACCAAAGATTCAAGAACATATGAATACGTCTTAAATCTATAAGAGAGTCCCATAACAAGAAATAATTCCCCCAAAAAGGGTGAGATGAGCCCGACTTCCTATCCTCTCGACCAATGTGAGTTCTTAAGCGTCGCTGGTCAGACCATCTGGTGAATGCTTGCCTTTGGAAAGAAGGTCCACGCATCATCGAATATGGAACCATTGGGCATTTCGAGACCGAAGCCAGGAAACAAGAAATGGTGAACCTGACGTGAATCTTTAACCAAGAATGAAGAATTTAACTTAATCCCAAAATGTGCCCCTTTTTACTCACAAGAAGGGCCATGCATGGTCATTAATTACGCATGGGATCGTGAGATGATTCTTTGACGGGTTTTCTGTTTGTATTTGTTAAAATATTTTTCAGGTACTACCTTCAGAACTCCCTTCTATCCAATGACATCATGAAGGAACTCACATGTATGCACTTCAGGCTACGCAACGACCGGGTATCCTCACCAACGAAGAACCCCATCACCCACCCAGCGTCTTCAACGCTGGGTCTCGGATGAACTGATCTGAGAGTATCACATGAACGGTACTCTCCCAATGGTGGAGGTGGCCATGGACACCATTCAATCCGCCAGAACTCGCCAGTCGCCTGCACAGTAGCGGTCGCAAAGGAAGATCTAGACAGACCCGGTTGCTATCTCCAACCGTTTCGAGAGTCTATCCCCAGAACATGACAATTCATACCTCCATTATCTTAGGGAGGTGGATGAGGTCGACGTTGAGGAGAACATCCCCACCAAACAGGGGTTCCGCTCCAAGGCCCCTCCTGGAAGACGTCATCGTGGTCACACCGCGATTCAACATCCTCGCACAGAGGAGGATGTCTCCCCGAGGATTCAGGCCCACGCTCCCTGAGCTCTATCCCCTTGGACCGCCCAACGAAGGCGGCAGACATACAATTAGGGATCGACTATCACCCTAGTCCCTGAGGAGGAGCTCCACTGCCCAGCCATGGAGATTTACCACGAACATGAACCTACACCTGTTCGCTCCTCCCGAGCCCACCATCCAGACATGGCATCATCATATAATCCGGTGCGCATCCCCACCGAGCTCCATCAAGCCCGTCGCTCACCCAGGACGGAACCTACCAGGCAGGCACCTCTCCCTACCCAGGGTCATGAAGCCCACCAACCTGACGTGGTGGCGATCCTGTGCCTGCAGGACCAGCTCCTAGATGTTTCTTCTGACACCTTCCATGCTGATATTGTGGCGATCAACAGAGCCTTCCACCCAAATGTGGTGACAACTCATAGGCGGTCACGTCTCCCCGCCAACAAAGTCCACCGACTCAATATGGTGGGAAGCCAATATATGCAGGGCCAGCTCCCTACAGATGCATGTAATGTCTGCCATCCTGATGTGGTGGAAAACAGAGAGATAAACCGGTGTATCCTAGTACAGGGGTAGATTCGTTCACCTGCCCCAACACAAGAGAATTGTCAGGACCCACTGACCACCAGAGGACCGGAGCAGGATATTCCTACTCTGATACCAGAATGGGCCTTCATACCCATTCTAGCCAAGGATGTCTCCCTACATATCCTGGCAATGATGGAGGAGAAGGTATCGATCCTAGATCACATCTTGCAGACTTTCCAGAATGTAATTGCATCAGTGGAAACATCAAGGACTTGGGCCCATGAGCTTGTCTCCCCAATTGAGGTGACTCATCTGAGAGATGAGATAGCTGCCTCGGAGATGATATGCATCCCTGCTTCTTCCCAAGAGGGTCTCCAGTCAGATTCCACGATGCAAGGGCAACCGTATTGAGTAACTTCACTCGTTCCAACTGGGGGACACTCATCCATCATGGTGGATGCTCCAGGGTAGGCATATATCCCTACTAAAATTTAAGATGTTCGTCGGTGTATCCCGGCAGCATCATTGGACACAATTAGACAGGGACCCAAAGGTGAAGGTCATTGTCAACAGCAGATGGTCCCTACTACCCGTAAAAGAGCACCCGAACGCACCAAAGGCAGCCGAAAAATAAAGACGGAGTTCATGACTCCGCTCTGATGGAAGTTGGGGTTCCCAACGCCGCTAATAACACATCGTAAGCTCAGAACCCTACCAATCCATTACCATATTATGGGAGTGGCAGTAGCAATTGCGAAGTTCCTCCCCGCAATGTTGCTACCAGCAGCTCTGAATGTCCTCCCTAGAGCACCCGTGGGGGCCTCCCCTGCAGGCATATAACGATCGATCACGAGACATTATCTTTTGATGCGAGTCACTGAAACCCTCCATGTGACCAGAATATCACACAACAAGAAGTTCCTTCACTTGCTGCGGTCCACCCTGAAGGTCCTCCCCGGGGTATACACTGCAAAAACTCTCCATGCAGTGGGACCACAAATTATGATAGTAGTCTTCGCTATCATAGTCGTAACTATGGAGGCCCTCCCCACAGTGAAGTCTCGTCACGACAAGAAGGTCCTCCCCTTGTCGTAGCCTGCCCTAAAGGTCCTCCCCAGGGGTTAAGCTGCAACAAAACTCCATGCAGCCAGGCATCAGATCACGGTTGTAGTCCTCTCCACCCAGATAACGGAGGTCCTCCTCATAGAGAATTTAAGCAACGAGAAGGCCCTCCCCTCGTTACGGTACATTCTGGAGGCCCTCCCTAGGATGAATCCCATAGATATTATCCATGTGGTAGCAGTAATGGTAGTCCTTGCCATTTTCGTAGCTGTGATGATAGTCCTCGCCACCAAGACCGCCATTGCGAAGGTCCTCCCCACATTGGCCCCAATAAACAAGAAGGTCCTCCCCTTGTCGCAGTGTGTCCTGAAGGTCCTCCCCAGGATGCACATCGAACGTCAATCCATGATGGTCATCCTAAACATGATGGCAGTTGTTGAGAAGGTCCTCCCCGTAACAATGCTACACAGCCACAAGGTCCTCCCCTTACTGTGATATGCCTTGGAGGTCCTCCCCAGGGTGTGCACTGCAAAAGTCCTATATGCAGTGAAGCATTAAGCAGTAACGGTAGTCCTCACTATTACAGCTGTCATTGCAGAGGTCCTCCCTGTGATGACATATCATATAGATAGGAAGGTCCTCCTCCTGCTGAATGAAGCACCGAAAATCCCTCGTATGCCAAGGCACTCAGAAGAATGGGATCAAGCATGTCAGATTCCCAGTTAGTCACTAACGACATCCTTCTGCAATCAGGAGATGGTCCAGGGCCGTGTTCATCCTCTGAACCACCTCGGAATCTCTCACATAACGATTCAGCACCTACTGGTCCCACTGCCTCCGACCACATTGGCAGCGAGCATCTCAGTTGGGCCAACCAGGTAGAGGAGTGACTAGAGGAGGAATATGCTGATATACTGAACCTGGGGAAACGACTGGCCAGGGATGATGTACTAGTTATGTTTTGGCCTACGACCACCTCTCAGTTAGACATACCCAGAGAGTTGTCGGAAGAATTCACACATGGAATCCGCCATAATATATGGACAACCCTCCGCCGACTGAAATCAAGTTTCCCTCCCTACAACGGGTTTGTCGACCACATCAAGACAATAGGAGACCTCCTGCACCACAGCGACCTGGAAGCTCTTCCTTCAGCACGACAACAACGACCCGAGAGGCGTAAGGGAAACATGGAGATATCCAGCCTCTGTGCGCTACACCAGCTGCACCGTCTCATCAGTGACGCTCTGAAGGGAGTCCATATCAGGGGATGGGGAGAACATGGAGCTCTTCATTTCACTCTGCTCCCCGCCCAGAAGAACCCGTTCAACGTGGTGTCTTGAAACATCATCACATCAAGGCGGCAATCGAGTGGTCTCTCTATTCTAAAAAGACAACACACCCAACAGAGTCAGGCCTTGTGTAAGTCCTAGAAGCATCTGGCCCGACGGGAACAAGACATTCAAGAACTCATGAATCAGGCCATTGAGAGCATACAACATGCCTCTCAACTAATAGAGTCCAATCAACGATCTTTGTCTGCCTCCCCAGAAGGGATTGATTCACAGAAGAACTCGGCACCAAACCTAGTTCACCCCTGAATGGGGGCACGTAAGATCAGGCAGGTAGCGATAGCTGCAGCCACTGCTGTAATCCAGGTTCAACCCCAGCCTATAGGGCTGGGGGAATTTTTAACAACAAATTCCCCCATAAGACCAACAAAACTGGGAAGAGACTCTATGTCCAAAGAACAAGTCCAACCCCAGCACTCAGGGCTGGGGGCATTATTATCCCCTCAACAACAACCTCCCCCACAAGAATCAGTATTCTCTCATCTAGGGAGGAAAATTATAAGAGGAGGTCCTCATCCTATCTCTTCATTCGAATCATCATACCCTACGAGAGGAAGGCGCACCGTGAGGTCGCATCAAAGAACTCTCTACGTCACCCTTCGTCAAGAATTCCAAAGGAAATCCCAGGTCACGAAAGGGAAGGCCAACAAAAGAGGCAGGAGATCCTCTTCCCATTTGGAAGATGACATCTTCTCCGCCCCGTGATATGCATCTATCAACGTCATAGAGGTTAACCCCATGGGTGACACCAGAGATACTGCATATCATGAGGGATCGAGAGACGATAGTTTCGGTCAGGCTGTGACTCACAACGAACCACCAGGTGTGCATACCTGGAACCAGAGGGCTACCCTAAATATGACAGTCCTTCCAGCCAACCCTCCTCTGCCTACCCTACGATCTTCCAACAAGGATAAGAACAAAGTACTGGTTACCCTTAACCCGCCTCCTTCTCTCGAAAAAGATGAGCCACTCACGCTCGAAGAGATATTCACTCGACAGGAAGAGGAGATGAAAGAATTGAGGCGGCTTAACACCGAGCTACTCCAGAGAAGCCGCCTTATCAAAAGTGCATCCCAGGAGGAGCCACATCATGCACTCCCAACAAGTGCACATCAAAGACTATTTTTTCCCCGGAAAATGAAACACAATCAATGCTCCCGTCCAACGAGGTGCTCAGCCCGTCCAACTACCTAAACATAGATTCAGATGAATACCAAGACTTCCCCCCACTCAGGAAGCAACCAGAGCGAGTACACCTGAACCCCTAGAAGGTGCCACAAACGGCACATGCCCCCTGGTGCCGTCCAATCTGGATCCTCAGGCAATGACTCGGGATACGCCTGCCCAAGACCGGGCCCAACAGGATGTAAACCAGGGTCTCACCAATACTATCGAGACACTAACAACTTGATTGGAAGTGATGGAAGGTTGATGCGCTCCGATAAAACCAGAGAAGAAACCCTACCCTGATTGGGTGAGCAACACACTGCCTCCACCCAATTTTGGGAGCCCTGTATTCCCAATCTTCAATGGATCAGGCGATTCAGAACAACATATGATGCATTACGCATCCTATTGCGACCCTATGATGGGAACTCCAGAGAAAAAAGAAGAAGTGAAACTCAGATGATTTGTACGGACCTTGAAAGGGCCCACCTTCTTCTAGTACACGAGTCTACCAGCCCAGTAAATAAAAAGCTGGGAAGACATTCGACAACAGTTCCTATTCTACTTCAGCTCAACGTTGCCTAAAATGACGGTTAGCAATCTCATGAACTGCAAGCAGAGGGAGAATGAGAGGGTCTCAGATTTCATCACCAGATGGAAAGGTATGACCTATTCTATGAATAGGACAATGCCTCAAGATGAGATTCTAGCCATATGCATCGATAATCTTCGATATGAGCTACGAAAACCACTCATACCAGTGGAGTGCACCACTGGCTTCCACCATATCTTGGCCATTGCCCAGAGAATTGAGGACTCCCTATAGTAGGCTAATTTGAAGTCCTAAATAGCCTCATAGGATCTTGCGAAAAGAGCCCCTAGAGCTGAAGCGTCCGCTGTAACACTCAAGCCGGCCCCTGTTCCCGCTCCACTGCTCAGGCCTCCATGAAATCGTCAAGGGCCTCCTACATATCAGCGGCTGCCTCCACCTAAATGGGAAGATCATTGAGGACCGAAGAGGAACCAGTTTGAGGAACGAAGACAAAAAGTATACTCATTCCGAGACAATCAGGTCCGCGACTACTTCATTGCCGCCAAGAACTGCAACTTGATCCGCCTCCAAGAGTGGAGGATGCTTGAAGTGGTCGGTCGTGATGATAGGCCAAATTAATTCCCCTACCATCGGATGTTGGGGCACAATATTTTAGAATTATTCATTTTCAAAGACCTCCTGCAGAGGATGGTAGACTCCAGATAGGTCGAGTTGGGACCACCCCCAGCACATGTGGCATGTACCTCTACCACCGACTCCGACAAAGAGGAGGGGTGGTAGAAAGTCACCAGTAAGCAGGAGTAGAAATTTGACAACTAGATGACTCGGAAGACTATCAACCGAGCCTAGGGCATACTCTGAGCTCAACTATAGCAGCCGGTGTTGCCACCAACAGCCCCTGAAGCCGAAGAGCCGACATTATCGACCTCACAACCCTCCACGAGATGGTCATCTGGGGGTAATCAAAGAAAGAGGAAAAAATCGCAAGAGGAGCAGTCCACGATGAGGCCAAATTTAGTCCTGACCCTGGCAGATTATATGCCCTCGAATTCAGCGCCACAGGCACTGACCCAGGAAATGGCACCATCAGGGACAACTGAATAGGTTGATCTGTCAGAGGATGAAGATGCAATATTTGGTTCTATTAACGTCATACATCTTATGGAATCATTTCCAGATGAAGGGTATTGTTACGAACCTGAGTTCCCTACACGAGGATCCGGGAGGAGGAATCGCAGAGGTAGGGGATACCAGGGGAGATGCAGCCACAGCCGAGACCAACCCTATGGTTGGACCCCGGCTCAAACTGTTAAGATCACGAAAACCCATGGGAGAGCCCTTCAATGGACTCAGCAGGAGAAAGAATGCCCCTCCACCTCCACAAGCAGCCACTCTGGCCCTATTGTTCTGCGATACCCACCAGAGGAGGAACACGTGTATGTCCGCCTAGTGCGCACAAACAGACCGTCCGGGCCAAGTCCTCAAAACGCGGGAATGAAATCGATATCCTACCCCCCGGCAGGTCCCTCCTTGTCACATACTCCAGCTCCCAAGCCGCCCGCTTTGACTCTCCCACCAGCGGAGAATTGTTGGCCGCTGGAGAAGAAATACGATATCCTTAAGCAGCCGGCATCGGTACTAGCCAAACTGCCAATCCTCGATGCCCTAAGTCTATCAGCAGACCTCAGGGGGGGCACTTATAGAAGCTTTGATCAACCCCCAGGAGTTTCAAGACGAGGTAGCTGCCACCGAAATTTACCAGATGGAGACTGACCCAGCTGAATGAAATGTAGTGATTTCCTTCACCGATCAGGATGAAGATTCCATCATGCAAGGACACATCAGACCACTATTTGTGTCCAACACACTGAAAGGTATTGAGATCTAGAAAGTATTTATATACAGTGGCTCTGGAGTTAGCCTATTTTCCCTACGGACACTCCGTAAGTTGGGATATAGTGAGGACAACCTAATTCCCTCGACCACAAATCTGTTGGGTTATGACAAGAGTGACCATAAACCAATGGGAAAAATTAATCTAAAGACCCATTTTGGTGACCTAGTTGCCTACATGGAATTTCTGGTGGTCCGGTAGAGCACATCATTCAATGCCCTTCTGGGAAGGTTGTGGCTCTATAAACACATGTCTATTCCTTGATCCTACCACTAGTGTATCAAGTACTGCGTCAATGGACAAAGTGGAACATTGCACACCGACAAGGCCCCTTTTGAGCTCTCCGAGTCACATTACATTGACACCGAGTTCTATGAGAAAAATAAAAAAAGCCTTTGGTCGATGGTGCTGACTGGATCCCTGCTCCAAATGGCCTGGAAATGGTTCCTGATGACCCCCTCAGGTAGCTTGGCAGAGATTATGTCATGCCCAACAACCATGTTGAGAGTAGGAGTTCAAGTACGGACACACACTCGGATGTCCTCATGACTTTAGCTGCAACGACCGAGCTTGATAATGATGGAACATCTGCCAACCCACAATATATGGATGAATGCTTGAGTGGGGATGCCTGAGATGCCTCTCCCTCACCTCCAGACTCTCAAGAGCCCGTGTCAGGAGCTCTCTCCTTGTCAGATCAAGAAGATGAGGACTTGGGAAAAGAATAGGGTGCAGATCTCTGGGATGCACCTTATGCATTTGAGGAGGGTATCTCCACCACGGTGGACGAGCTCAGGGAAATAAAACTGGGTACCGAGGAAGATCTGAGGCCTACTCTCATTAGTGCAGCCATGTCCCCTGATGAGTACGAGGTATATTGCTATTTTCTAAGGAAAAATCAGGATGTTTTCACCTGGAATTATACAGAAATTCCGGGACTTGATCCCTAAGTGGCGACGCATCACCTGGGTCTTCTAGTAGACCACCAGGGCTATAAACAGGCCGCCAAAAGGACGCATCCCTCACATGGCACCAAAACATAGGATGAAGTCGATAAGCTCATTAAATTAGGCTTCATTCGGGAGGCCCAGTGCCCCATTTGGTTGGCCAACATCATCCCTATCAAGAAAAAGAATGGACAAATCTACGTCTGTATTGACTCTAGAGATCTTAATCAGCATTTTCCCAAAGATGATTTCTCGGTCCTGATCACCGAATTATTAATCGATGTGACGGCCGGGTACGAGGCTCTTTCCTTCATGGATGGCTATTCTCAATATAATAAAATTAGGATGGCCTAGGAAGAAGAAGAAGCCATTTCTTTTTGGGCCCCTCAAGGGGTATTCTGTTACAGGTTCATGGCCTTTGGTCTCAAGAATGCTGGCGCCATATATCAGTGTGCCATGCATCAGATATTTAAACCGTTCCTGGGGAAATTCGTTGAACGTTACGTTGATGACCTGGTGGTCAAGTCTAGATAGCGCTCGGATCACATGTTAGACCTTGAGACCATCTTCAACAAACTCCGACAGTATAACTTGAAGAAGAACCCCTTGAAATGTGCCTTCAAAGTTACCTCAGGGAAATTCCTTGGCTTCGTTGTACACCATCGCGGCATCGACGTCGACCCTGAAAAGACAAAGGCTATTCTCGGCCTACCACCTTCTTGAAACCTCACTGAGTTGAGAGAATTCCAAGGAAACCTAGCCTATATTAAGCGGTTCATAGCCAACCTGGCAGGGAAATGTTTTCCCTTTACCAGGTTAATGAGGAAGGGGGTCACGTACCAATGGATGGATGACTGCCAAGAGGCGTTCGAAAACTTGAAGAAGTACCTCTTAATACCACCGGTGCTCATTCCCCTGGTTGAATGAGGACCTCTCCTCTTATACGTAACAGCCCTAGAGCGGTCACTGGGAGCCTTCCTCACACAAAATAATGACGTGGGTAGTGAAAACAGTCTCTATTACCTTAGTCAAACAATGATTGATGCTAAGACTCAATACTCAAATATCGAAAAGAGTTGTTTAGCCTTAGTCTTCGCAGTTAAAAAGCTGCGACATTATCTGCAGCATCATGAAGTCCATTTGATCTCGTGAAGTAACCCGCTCAAGTACATCCTCAACCGCCCGATGCTAACCGGACACCTATCCTGATGGGCGGTCATCCTGCAACAGTTTGACATCCGGTTTGTGCCTCAGAAAGCCATCAAGGGTTAGGAATTAGAAGACTTTCTGGAAGAGTACCCTTTGACAGGGACCACTGCACCAGACATTGAATTTCCTGATGAAGACATCATTGTGGTTCAAGAGGAGTTCCCAGCATGGGAAATGTACTTAGACGACGCATCTCGAAGCCCAACCAGGAAGAGGATGGACGATCCCAGATTCAACAATGTGGGTTTGGGAATAATAAACGTGTCCCCAGAAAAGACAGTCTTTCCATATTCTCTCCTCCTATTAGAAGGATGTACGAACAATGAAGCGGAATATCAAGCTCTCATTGCAGGCCTGAAACTCGCACTCCAGGCACAAGTACAACACCTTAAGGTAAAAGGTGACTCGGAACTGGTCATCAAGAAAGTCAATGGTGAATATGCTATAAAAAAGGAGGATTGGATCCCCTTGTTTGAACATTTCTAAAGGTTAATGGAGGATTTCTCCATAGAACCAACATTGACCTATATTCGCCGGTCTCAGAACGCTCAGGCTGATGCATTAGCCAACGCAGCCATAACACTAGCTGACCCAGGCCAGGATGAAACAATTATCAGTATTGCTCATTGTCAAATGTTATTTCCATTTTTCAGACCATGACGGAAGAAATCTGCGAATTCAGTCCTGTCCCCGATCCATAACCTCCTGCCACCGGCTGGATGAACCCCATTGAAAACTACCTTCAAAAGGGAGAACTTCCTTTAGACAGGGATGAACGAGAGAAAATGCAGAGAAGGGGAATCAACATTGTCCTATATGGTGGCGCGGGTCAGCAAGAGGTCCTCTACAAACGAGGCCTCGATGGAGTGCTCCTCAGATGCATTGATGGAGAAGAAATCGCTACCATAATGAATGAAGTACATGCCGGATCATGTGGAACACATAAACCGGGGACCAAGTTTCCCATCATGTTCGAAATATTGGGTACTACTGGCCCACAATGGCACCAGACTGTGAGCGTTTTACTGCAAAATGCCACTCATTCCAGATCCATGCCAACTTCGTACACCAACCCCCAGAGTTACTTCATCAAACCAAGTACTCCTGGCCATTTTCCGTCTGGGGGATGGACGTCGTGGGACCATATCCTCCCACCACAGCCAAACAGCTGAAGTATATCCTCACGGAAACCGATTTCTTTTCAAAATGGGCAGAATCCATACCCCTCAATGAATTCGGGGCAAGAAATATTGTCTGCTTTGTGAAAACCAATATCATCACCAGATTTGGTGTCCCTCATACCATACTGATGGACAACAGCACCAACTTATGCTCTGCTGAATTGGAGAAACTATACCACGAGTATGGTATCAAGGCTAACCACTCATCCCGCTACCATGCAGCGGCCAACGGACTGATAGAGGATTTCAACAAGACCCACCCAACATTATTCAGAAAATGGTAGTCAAAGACAAGAAGTCATTGCCGGATAAACTCCTCCTTGCATTGTGGGCTTATCGAACCACAATATTCACCGCTACTCGGGCCACCCCGTACTCATTAGTGTACGACACAAAGGTGGTAATTCCCATTGAACTCCAACTTCCCTCACTCCGTATTTCCATCTATGATCAATTATCCGATGATGAGCCGTCAGAAAAGTGGCTAGGTGAATTGGAATAGTTAGATGAGAAGCGATTGCACACTTTGAACCATCTGGAGGTATACCAGAACCGGATCGCACGAGACTTCAACAGAAAGGTTCGTCTTTGGTCTTTCTTGGAAGGAGAATTAGTGTTGGTGCTCCGGACCCTGATGATACCCAGCAAAAAGCCTCCAAAGATGGATCCCAAGTGGGAGGGACCATATGTTGTACACAAGATCTAATCCAACAAAGAATATACCCTGATCTCTATGGATGGACAATTTACAACCGCTCCTACAAATGCGAGATTCCTGAAGAATTATTTTACATAATAACTAAAAAGGTGTACTATTGTTCATCCGATCTGCATGACGTTAAACTGCCAAGCACCCAATGGTCCAAACTCTATGACCATAAACTAAGAGAATTATGTCCTTACCACATGACGTTAAACTGCATGGAGTTTGTCCTTACCGCATCACATTAAACTATACGGAGTGTAATAATACCCCTCGTCCTAACCACATGACATTAAACTGTATGGATTTCGCCCTTACCACACGAAGTTAAACTACATGGATAATAAGATTTAAAAATTCCCTCCCGCATGTATGGACCAGACCATCATGGGGTGTATTCATCGTCCACACCACATGACGTTAAACTGCACAGATTTCAGAGAACTACGTATGGCTTGATTCCTACCCTCACAGGATACATAGTGATGTCCGGATCCCCTATCCTGGCCCAGACACTCCCAAATAAAAGTTAAAAACGCCCTCTCCCCCGTGTATGGACTAGATCGGAACGAGGTGTATTCATCGAACTCACAGCATGACGTTAAACTGCACAGATTTCAGAGAACTATGTACAACTTGATTCCTACCCTCGCAGGATAGGTAGTGATGCCGGGATCCCCTATCCTGGCCCAGCCACTCCCAAATAAAAGTAAAAAATTCCCTCTCCCCCCGTGTATATACCAGATCTGTACGGGGTGTACTTCTTTCAGAGAACTACGTATGGCTTGATTCCTACCCTCGAAGGATACGTAGTGACGCCCAGATTCCCCGTCTTGGCCCATACACCTCCAAATTAAATAAAATAATAGTTAAACAATGTCCCCTTCTCCTGTGTATGGACCAACCCTGCAGGAGGTGTAATTATTCCAGAGAACTACGTGTGGGTTGATTCCTGCCCTTGCAGGATACGTTGTGATGCCAGGGTTCCCCGTCCTAGCCCAACACCCTTGAATAAAAGATAAAAATGCCATTCCCCCCGTGTACGGACCAGACCGGCACGAGGTGTAGTCCTCATCCTTACCGCATAATGTAAAACTGCACGGATATCAAGATTTTAAAAATGATTCCTTTTCCCCATTTATGGACTAGACCTGAACGGGATGTATTTTTGTGTCCTCGCTGCATGACATTAAACTGAACAGACAATAATGTTAAAAATTCACCCTTCCCACCGTGTATGGACCAGACCTGCACAGGGTGTATACCTCGTCCTTACCAAAAGATGTGAAACTACACAGACTTCTTCCTTACCACATGACGTTAAACTGCATGGACTTCTTCCTCACCGCATGACGTTAAATTGCACAGACTTCATCGCGACCCACCCAAGACACACGGTGATACGATATGGAGATACTCCTTGTACATTTGGATGCATCCTCTCCATACATCAGACTCCATGACCCGGACAATTATGGATCTTCAAATCCATTCATAGCCATCAGAAGTGGAAGGTCATCGACACATGGACACCATTGCATGACTATGCATACCATGCCCTCAGCGGCTGTACATAATGATAGACCCGGGCTCATCTACCAAAGGCAAGATTTCCATAGGCGACACTCTTCCTAGCTCCGTACGCTTACCGTCCTCAGAGACCCCATACCATATCTACTGATTTAGAAGTTTATGGAAAATTTGTTTATAAGTTCGTCCCCTCTTCACATCCAAGTGTTTCCAGGGTATCCCCACTCGGCTAGCCTATGTGTCCATCGGTGGTTCACATAGCGACCTTCATCAACGAACATCAAGCCAGGACTAGGCTACTTTGACTCAATGGACAATTTCAGTGAATATGTTTCTTGTATACTCGAACATCATTATCCCCACGTGCCGAACTCTACACTATGAGCGACCGTGGATCCTCATAATCATTCATGTCCATCAGAAGTGGAAAGTTATCGACCCGAGGACACCTTTGTACGACTATGCATACCATGCCCTCAGCGGCTCTGTATAATGATAGCCCCTAGCTCGTCCATCATAGGAAAGATTTCCTTGGGCGGTACTCTTCCTAGCTCTGTACGCTTACCGACCTCAGAGCCCCCACACCACACCTCCTGATCCAGGAAAAATCAAAGTTTCAGTTTACAACCTTCATCCCCCACCTTTTTCCAAGTATATGAGAGCATGTTGAACCAGTTATCAATCGAGTGACTGTAGCAATAGTCACCCAATGGTCTTAGCTATATGAACTCTAAACTAATACTACCTCATCCTTATATCACGATGTTAAACTACATGGAGTGAAGGTACACCCCCGCGCACAAAATAAATCAGCGCAGGGAGCTCTCTAAGCTTTAACAGCAACCAGGGACGAATATCCCCGACATGCCCAGATATTTCCTTACCCGATGACAGAATTCATGGCCCGGATAATTGCGGATCTTCATAACCATTCATGGCCATTGGAAGTGGAAATTCATCGACCCAGAGACACCCTTACAAGACTATGCATACCATGCCCTCAGTGGCTCTGCATATTGATAGCCCCTGGCCCATCTACCAAAGGAAAGATTTTCCCAGGTGATACTCTTCCTAGCTCCATACGCTTACTGGCCTCAGAGCCTCCATGTCATCTATCCTGATCCAAGAAGCCCTGAAACCACGATTTACACCATCAACCCCTCCACATCTTGGACATGCCAGGATACTCGGGCCCAGTTACATTCTAATCAAGAGCAGCCTTTTTAACTACGTCCTTGCCACGCGATGTCAAACGACACAAGTCACATCTTGGCCACTTGGCATAAGGCTGCAAAGACCAAGCATTAAACATCCAGGGGAATTCCTCCAACAACAAGAATTTTCACTGGTTTAATAATGCTCCTCATCCTTACCACACGACGTTAAACTGCATGGTCAATCGTCATTGTTGCATGATGTTAAACTTCACAGAATTGGAAAAGGAAAGAAAAATTCCCCCTGTCCTCACTGCATGATGTTAAATTTCACAACATCCTTTAATAATGCTCTTCGTCTTTACCGCATGATGCTAAACTACATGTTCAAACCCGTTACGGGTTCAGTAAGGAACACGGGCTTTTCTCTGTCCTTCAGTGCATGGGTCAGACCGGCACAAGCCATTGTCTCACACCCGCGTGAGAAGGGATTACTTCACCCATTCTCAGGAAGCTCAATCTAGACCTTTCCCATGTATCCAGGCACCCTCTCATCATAAACCATACTCTTTACTCAGAAAAATCCAGACTCTCATATGCCACCCCTGGTGGTCACAAATATAAACTTCCCTGAAGTTGCTTGGATATCGGAGGAATACAATCATTTACCTAAGGATAACTTTGCATGACTACGCATACCATACCCTCAGTAGCTCTGCATATTGATCAACCCTGGCCCATCTACCAAAGGTAGGATTTTCTTAGGCAATGCTTCTCTCCGTACGACTCTTTGCCTCTGAGCCCCCATGTCTATCCCGATATTCAGAAACCCTTTGAGCTATAGTTTACCAACCTCTTTCACAATCCTTCCTGGATATGGTGGAACGTCTCTGACAAGATTACCAAGGACCAGGAGAAGTCTTTTCATTCTAGATGATGTCCCAGCTGCATGACTTTAAACTGCGCCAAGCTTCAAACATCCCTTACTCTAACTTAATGTGCGGGAAAGTGGTTTCCCGACCACACCCCTAATTAGTACAGATGTTCTCAAAATGTTTTAGACGTCACGTACCCTTTCTGATCCACCCCAATGGTTTTCATAATTTTCCAAGCCACCCATGGTGGTTTCCATGAGATGTACTTTCATGAAGTCCTATGGCCATCAGAAATGGAGAGTCATTGACTTAAAGACACCTTTGCATGACTCTGCATACCATGCCCTCAACGGCTCTACATATTGATCGCCCCTGGCATGTCTACCGAAGGTAAGATTTCCTTAGGCAATCCTCATCCTACCTCTGTATGCCGATGCGACTCCCATGCCTTCAGACATGCCCTGCGTGTTGTTCAAATCTAAACAAGCTCCCTCCACATGTGTCTGAAGGACACCAAGACATCTTTTGATCAACCAAACCCCATTGGGGCACTTTTCCCACTATATTTGGTCAATGTTGTTCGACCTAAAACATCAGTAATGATAGTCTTGACGGCGTGAATTTAAACCACTCACAAAAGTGGCACAAAGCCTGTTAAGCCGAAAACCCGAAAAGGGAGACCTACGAAAAAGTCGGTCCATACCCATTGGGTCCACTCTAAATGGGGCCAAGAAAAGTTAGGGTGTTAAAAGAAAAGAAAAAAAGTTTGTAGGGTTTTTCTACAAAACCCTAGAAATAGTCAAACTATGCTCGCTGGACCCCATTGTCTAGGCAAAATTTAGAGTTCGTTTTCCTGAGTTATGATTAATTCTGATTCAGTGAGTTGTTTGTTACAAAACAATTATTCTAGTAACAATCAAATTTTACAGCGACAAGTGTTCGAAAGAGATTGTATTTCGTTCAAACAAAAAAAAGGGAGGACGTCCACAAAATGGGATCTCTCCCTCACAAAAAAGGGGGAGAGGTTTAAGTAAAACAGGGAGTACAAAAGTGGATCTGATAGTCATAAAGGAGCCTGACTCGCTCTCTCCACCAGATCAGCGATCGTGCGGCGGAGGTCATTGCAAGACTATTCCAACACAACCTTCTCCTTGGCTTCAACCTCAGACACCGGAAAAGTACTCTCCACTGTTGTTTGGAGGCCATTGATCCATTTTCTAGTGGATTCAAGACGACCAGACATAGCTGAAAACTGGTTCCTCAGCATCGTTGCTCGTTCTTCACATTCACGCAACTCGGAAGATATGACGACCTCCTGATCTCGAGAGATCGCCTCCTGTGCTATCAGCTGATGGAGCTGTATCGTGGCTTCCTCTAGGGCTCGGGTCCCGCAATGAGCGGCAGCAAAGTGAGAAAGTTTGTGTTCACTAGTGGAAGCTTCCTCACGGGCCATGACAACTTGGAAACCAAGAGAATGGAACTACAGATAGTCAAAGCCACTTGACCCCAAACCCAGGAAGAGCTGTCGAAGAGCATCAGTCTTTGTTTCCATCTCAGCAAGAGGTGTTTCACCAATGATCTTGCAAATCCGAGTCTAGGCCCACCTGCGCACCGCCCGATGGTCCTCCATGACACGCGGATCTTTGGTATCCTCTACAGATAGTACGAGAACGAAATCTGGCATTGTAACCAGTGTAGGAATGTGCTCTCTAGAATTTGGTTCCGAAGCTGGAATGTATGGAGCCTCTAACCCCAGTTCAGGCTTGGGGATCAAGTTGCTAAGCCCAGTATCAACTGGAAAAACTTTTGGGATTGTATCCCTGGGACCCAAAACCACAGGGTCATCCTCATCAATTTCCAAGAAGGATGAACCCGTATGAACATCGTCCTCCACAGGGCAGGGAGAGGAAAATCCCCTGAGTCACTTTGATCGATGAGCCATCAGTCAGTCTTCCCTTAGAGCAGATGAGGAAGGTGTGGTGGGAAAAATAGCTGCGATACCTATTGATTTGGGAACCTACCGGATGGCCTTCCCTAGGATCCCATTGGGATAGTGTTTTGACCACACTTTGGCATACACCATTGAAAGGTCGGCGGCTGCCCCCATGACAGGCAGGGGAATGCTCGTGTCAGATCCCTCCCGCATCAGCATCAGCCACCATTGACAAAGTATGGCTGGGTTCAGACCTAGATATTGAGGAGGGGGAATGGAAACTTGGACTTTCATACACCCATACTGGCGAGAAAAACGATACGAGACATACAGTTCGCACAAAGAAACCTCATCGATCTGCGAAGACAGAAATCCATCCTGTAGAGAGATCATGTAAGAACACTCCTCCAGGATCCCTCGATGGTTGTAAACTAAGACACTGGAAGGGGTGGGGTAGGGAGTGAAAGGAAACTAGGAGAAGTCACTTAGAAGCTTGAGTAATTCACCAAAGCTGATGGATTTCAAGAGAACTCTAGCTATATCAAGCAGGGTAGGCCGAAAAGTAGGAAGCGAGATGACCGTGTTGTGACGATACTCATAACAGAGACAATGATCCTCAACCCAGCCATACAAAAATTGAAATGGCCCACTCAGACAGAATGGTGACCTTCCCTTCTACATGTGACCCAACAGTTCATAAATACAAGCCACTGTGGGCACAACCAAATTCACCAGGCGGCCCTCAGCCAGCTCAACTGCCATCATCATGGTGCAAGCCCTGATGCCAGGATTTATATCCCAAGAAGGGACTAGCCACCCGCTCAAGAAAATGGGAAAAAACCTACCAGCCGGAGCATAGGAGGCACACCAGGGCGCACAACATAACCCCATGAAAGGTAGTCTCCCACCTCAAGAACCGCCCAGTATGAACCTGGGGAAGTTCATGACTGTTGAGAAGGATGATTCCTGGGGCACTTGATCTTCGGCACAGGACCAGTGGTGTTCAAAAATAACCCTATCCGGGTTCTATAAGGAATAAGAGAGTGGGCACACAAGGCCTGACCTAGTGATTGCTCCGCCATAACCAGCAGATCCCTCTCTAATAAAGGCACTTGTTCGATGTCGTCCCATGTGTCAGGAGAAGGCAGAAATTCCTCATACATTTCACCAATAACCGGGAGCCCTCCCAATTGATTGATATCCCATAGACTAATGCCAACTTCACCATGGGAAATGTGGAATGTATTAGTGCTTGAACACCAGCTACTGAGTAGGTCTGGCAGGACCAAGGATGGTGGGTAAATAGCAAATTGGGAATCCCACACTATGGAGTATAAATTGACTGCTTCTAGTGATTCAGGAGACTCCCATCAGTGATGATGGACCCAGAAAGCCCAGGCCCAGTCATTTGAGGAGAGCCCTCCAGACCGAATATCCCACCTAGGAATCCACCCCGCATCAGGATATACTCGACCATGGTTGATAATAGAAGGGTAACTCTTGAAGACAGTTTCCTAAGAAAAGTTTCGGGAATGCTGATCACTTTGGGTCCAAATAGAGCCTCTCAAAATGAAGGTGTCTTTATAGCCAAAGTCAGAAACCATCTCCCCTGATCGGGTAAGGTTCTCCTGGATACACATGGACGATGCTTCCAAGAAACGAGAAGGAAGACCAGAGAAATTGGGGGGAATAGGGAAATCATCTTGAAAACCGAATCCATGAAGCGGAAGCTGATTTGATAGTGGATAATCCAGGAGATCCAGAGGGAGAAAGTCTTTCAAGACACCATTTTCGGGAACGATTGACCGACTAGGGTCCTCTTGGATGTTCTCGGCTCTGCAAATCATGGCTAAATGTCATCTTGAACCAATTCGAAGAGGCTCTGTAGTAGGCCTCGTTGCAGAACAAGGGGGAACCATATTTTCTCCCTGAATAACAAAAGCCAACAAATGTTTAGTCCAAAAATAATAAAACTTGGACAAAATACCAAATATATATCTGAGGATCAATTGAGGATCCTTCATAGCAAATTTCGCGATGAGGCCTTGAAGGATTGTTCGCGATGACAGCATCCCGCGAACCAGCCCTTCGCGAAAGTAGTCCGCGAATCCTTGGCCCACGGAGCATTGTCCAGGAAACTGCGGACCAAGTTACTCCATAGAATTTCAATCCCGAAGTTAAGTGGTTAAGTTCAGAAGACTTAGAAACTTTTAAAGTTCAGAAGATTTTAGTATGCAGAGCATCGAAACCGCGGAGCATCGAAATCGCTGAGCGTCGAAACCATGGAGCACCAAAACCGTGAAGCGAGTTCCTACACATCCCATTATGACTTAATTTTTAATTAATTAAAAGTATTAGTTCATGGCTAGGATGTTGATCTGTGGATGAAGAGCGGAGCGAATGATAAATGGTTCACGGAAGTAGCAGCTGGTTCGCGGATGAAGCGTTTCACAAAGGAACAAGCACACTGAGGTAGAAAAGCAAAAAAGCTTTGGTTTCGTGAAGAATCCTATAAAGGACAAATGAAGGGCCCTCCGTACTTATAAGCGCGGTCCCCTACTGGGTCCACCTCTCTACTACGAACTACCCAAGTTTCAGGACCACTCTGCATCGGAATAGCCTCTTCTTCGTTTCGATCGGACACAATTTTGATGGGGGGGCATTTGTAGGGTCCCAAAAAATCCACAAAGAAGAATGATGACCCCCTTTAACTCAAGGGAGATTCTGCCCAATTTCCTCTCAAAGGATTAGGAAAATATGAACAATACTCAAGGATGGTGAAGGAGGAACCGGTCCACGGACCAGTATGATGTTAGCGACACACGGCCGTTTCTGCGAAGCATCCCTCCTCTGTGGACCATCATCATTCGTGAGATGGAGGTGAAGATCCTCCACAGTCGTGAGGTGGGACAGGCGCTAACCCGGTTCACCATTCCGGACCACCCCAGCCGTGTGCTGCGTCAGCCGACCCGAACCGCCTCCGCTGTCGTTCACGAAATGGAGGCGGAACCCTCCATGGCCATGAAGCACCCCCTGAGTTCTGTCTGTGAAGGAGGAGTGTTTAATGCCTCATGAACTACGGATTGAACAAGTCATCTGTGAACTGGGTTTTTGGTCATAGGCCTCCACAAAAGGTTCTGCATGACCATAGATACATCTCTTCTCCCACTCTATAAAATGAGACCGAGGGGGAAGATGAGAAAAGGATATTCAGATTTGGAGGAATGGAACGGAGATGAGATCATTCATATTCGGGTGGAAGGATTTCGAAGGAAGGATTAGGATTTCAAATGTTCCAGTTCACGAACTAGAGTAGGTATAAATTTGGGAATGAACTAATAAGGAACCAAAAACTCATAATAACTTGGGGAACCACGAACTTAAAATAACAAAAAGAGTAAACCGCAAACTAGGGTCCCTCTAAGGATTTACTCCCCGTGGACCAGGGAGTTTATGCCTCTTTTCTGATCTGTCACACCGCATCACAGCCTCCTAAGCGAGTGAATCCTCGACCAATGAAACCCCAACCAACACCAACTTTGGTCGCCACTGCTTGTGTGGAACCCTCCGTGTACCAACCTTGTACACGGGACGAATCCGAAGCTGCGAACCCTCCTGGTTTGTGGGATGCTGATCATTCCGCGGACCACCCTAGTTTGCGGATGACCCCTCAATCTGCAGACCACCCTGGTTCACGGACGACCTCTCAGTCCGCAGACCACCCTAGATCCCGGATGGCCTCTCAGTCCGAGGACCACCCTGGTTCGCAGACGTCCTCTCAGTCCGTGGGCCACCCTAGTTTGTGGATGGCCCCTCTAGCCGCATAGCACTTCCCTATGTGAAGGGCGCCAAAACCTTCGGAGTTCCCATTCCCCAAACCAGATAAAATCCATCCAATCCTGCCCGATCCCCCGTGACCCCTTCACTGTCCTACTCATCGGCCCCAAGACGAGGCCTCCACAAGCCGGATCCATGTGGTGTAACCCTCAGGCACACTAGCGCGCCATTTGAGTTCACATACCCACGGTAAATAGGGGCAAAGGGGTTGTCCCTACCCTTGGGCAGATTCCCGAAGCATGCTTGGATCCACATTCCCACGGTAATGTGGGGTTTGAGCCTAAGAGACCCCTTCCTGCCTCCACTCGCCAGGATGGGGGACTGCACGCTTCGGCGGTCGGGCACTTCTCTCCTCCCCAGAGAGGGCGTGGCATACCCATCAGAAGGCAGCCATCCCCATGCACCTAGGTACTTTCCCGGGTACTTATCCAAGGAACGAGAGAGGTGACGGACACAGTAGAACCCCTTTCCCTCTCCGGCTGCGCTTTGTCACCATGGGCATCCAACCCGAAGTAAGACCCTACTTAATGGGCCGCCCTATGTGTAAGCCCCATTTCACTTCTCACGGACGCACCTTTCGCGACATGATCGTCTGTTCCCTGCTGCCACTTGTTTCTCACACCGAGAATGACTCACGTGGGATTAGAGTGAGCATCGACTATGACATCCTCTTATGGTCCTCCTCAGAGTGTAATCCCCAATCCATCCTTCTGGGATACCTCATAGCGTAAGTCTTAAGTCAATGCGAACTACGGGGACTTTGATTCCCTACCACATGGATATATAAGAAGCCTCCCCAAGGTTCAAGCCCGATCACAATCGGACCCCAGGTCCATCTTCACGTCGGTTCTCCGACACCCCGATTCAAACAACGTGGAATTTGATCCCTGTCTCCTAGGCAGGGTACTTAGGAAGCCTCCCTGAGGTTCAAGCCCAACAACTGGTCGATCTGACTATCTTCACATTGGTTCATCGAGATGCTCCTAGCACCATCTCAATGAGTCCAAACTCTTCAGAGTCATTAATCCAATGAGGGATGGTAAACCTCTGGCCTAAATGATTCTAAACCCCTGTGTTCAGCTGACCATTGCCAACCAAGAGAAATCAGTGGATATTATTATTGGGTATAAACCAAAGATTCGCGAACATATGAATACGTCTTAAATCTATAAGAGGTTCCTGAAAGAGGCAATAATCCCCCCCCCCCAAAGGGTGCGATGAGCCCGAATTCCCATCCTCTCAACCAATGTGAGTTCTTAAGCATCACTGGTCAAACCATCCGGAGAACACCTGCCTTTGGAAAGCAGGTCCATGCATCATCGGATATGCAATCGTTTGGCGTTTCGAGACCGAAACCCGGAACAATGAGGATTCCATTATTCTTTTCCTTAATGGTGGCAAGCGCAACATCCCCATTCTCAAACCTTCCCTATCTCATTATGAAGAGATCTTGGGGAAATCCATCAATTGAAAAAAATCTTTTATTTTATTTGGTAAATCTTTCCCAGCTCCTCGAAAAAGTCACATCATTGAGAGTTTCAGTATAAAAGAAGGGTCCTTTCCATTTACTTATCTTGGTGTCCCTATCTTTTGGGGTGGGCCTCAGACCTCATATTTTAATGATCTAGCAGACCAAATCATTAATCATCTTTCTTATTGGAAAGGAAATTCACTTTCTATGGCTGGTAGGATCTGCCCGGTGAAAGATTTTATTGTCTCCAAAATGGTTTATTCGTTGATTATTTACAGATGGATTGTCAGTCTACTTATGAAAATTAATACCTATGTTAATAATTTTATTTGTATGGGGAGTATTCTAGATAGGAAACTTGTTACTTTCCCCTAATATACCTATTGTAAACCTATCGAAAAGGGAGGGCTTGGAATTAAAAATCTCAATTTATTTAATGAATCCCTCCAGGCCAGACTCACTTGGAACTTAATTAATAGAAAAGATGACTCCATTTCCTTCCTCAAAAATCGTTTCCTGGATAAGCTCAAATCCCGCAACATGAGTTATTTTAGATATTCCCTCTGGCCTTCCATTAGAAATTCAATTATCAATATCATCCACAACTCTAGATGGATGGTTTCTTCTGATTCAACTCTGAAATTCTGGCTTGAAAACTGGACTGTCGTTCCCCTTAATTCGATGATTTCATCTAAAAATGTTCCAAATTCTATAAACTCTACCATAAAATATGTAATTCATTCCCCCTTCTTATATCTCCATGATCATATCAAAAATGTGGTTCATGACTACATGTTCTCGATAGATGAAGACAATCTTATTTGGGAACCAGCTCATAATGGGTGTAACATCCCATATCTGGGTGCCACACAATGGGTGCCCTGAACCTGGTTCACCACATGACCTCAATCTCATTTTCCCAAATGCTAGAGGCTGCCGACTAGCAGCGAGGGCCCATGTCTAATAGTGGGGAACCTATGCCCTCATTTGGAAAATTGTAGCACAACGGAATGAAATAAAACATATAGCAACAACGGAAGCAGTAAACCATACACAACTAAAATAAACAACTACCGTAGATATAACCAACTAGTATATAAAATGGTACACCATGCCTCAAATTCTATGAAAGCAGCCAGAACATGTTACACAACAATACTGTGCAGTACAATTACAGAAAAACTAAACAGAACAAAACAACTGGTAGCATCGCGAGCCTCAGTCTGGTCCCATGCTCCCCTACTCCTCAGTAGCAATCAAGTACCTATATAAGGACCCTTGAACTTATCTACACCTACAGAAATGTAATCTGTTTGGGCCGAAAAGAATGGCCCAAATAGGGTGTGAGAAATAATCTCAGTAGGCACCCACCAAAGGCTCGTGCTCAACTATGTGTAAACATGCAACAATAGTGTGCAAAAAGTGAATACAATAAACTAAGCAGTACTCAAAAGTAACTAACATACCAGTTATATTGCCATTTTAATATCCATTTAATCAGTTAATTTAAAATATCACCACAATGAATATTCTATGTAAACAACCAACATCCTCAGATATTTAAACCCCTACCCTCAGGTAAAGAGAATCCAAACACAAGAATCTTCCCACAGGCATACAGATATTTCCCTTGGCCATACAAAGGTGTTTCCCATAGGCACAGAGTCTATTTCCCACAGGAATAGAAAAAATTGCCCTCAGGCTAAGAGAAGATTTCCCTCAGGCTAATTTAGTCATGCCCTCATGCTATATTAAAACACTTCCCTCAGGTATAACTAACCAAGACATGCCCAACATGTAAATAAGCAGTTCACACACAATTCCTCTCAAGGAAAAAGTAATATGAAAAGTAAATAAGGCATACCCTTGGGTATCCTGGCCAAACTGCTAAATAGAGGAACACACCCCTGGGGTGGTCCTGGATCTAGGAAATGATCCCAAATAGCATTTTAATATCACATTTAATTACCTATAAAATTCTAGGTATTTAAACAGATATGGCCTCAGCCACACGACACCCCAAATATGGGTTCATATCTCAAAAATGCACAAAACGCACAACAGTTGGAAAATAAGACCAAGCTACTGACCTTAAACACCAACGAACGATATACGTGAACGTCGATTCCAGAAACTCCCAAGAATGACATAGATCTGACATAGAAGAAAACTCTTTCAAACTTTAATAAATTCCCTTAGAGGAAGAATTGGCAAGAACATCTTAAGAGGAGTGGAGGGCTTACCCGTGCGGTTCCAACGAGATCGTCCAAGGTGAAAACAGATTCCCGACATGCACCTGGCAGATCTACGAAGATTCAGTCATGCCTCCCGAGCTCCCATCTAGTTCTAAGCTTTCCCTATGAAAAGGGGAGGCTACTACCCATTTCAAGAGAAAAAAACAAAGTATACGACATGTATTTCAAAGTACACAATGTGTACCTCCCATTTTTTTAAATGTTCCTCTGGCGGTTTCCCACTAGCGTGGCACTGTTCATCTACCGACATGACTACACGACATGTCTCCTTGAGTACATGGTGTGTTCTGTCGCACAGCTGGCCACCGCCATACTATTCGCCTGTCGAATGACTACACGGTGTGTAAGGGACCACTACACTGTGTGTAGTCAGTCTTTACACCCTTCGTCACCAACATGGCCACATGACCTGTGTACTCATCCCACATGGCCAAAAGTACACCGTGTGTGGAAAAGTACCCGGTGTGTACTTACAAAATTTGGTATTTTCCCCCATTTTCCATATTTTCTCAAAATCAATTAAGGAAAAGAGAAAAGAAGAAACCCATAACTCAGAAATAAGAACCGGGTTCTTACAAACTTCCCCCATTAAATCAATTCATCCCCGAATTACCCTTCCAAGGGTGGCGAAGATATAGCCGTGAAAAACACCAGCCACTGAGCACGTACGTCGGTCTCCTGCTCCTAGGTTTCGTCTTGCACTCGGTCATGCTTCCATAGCACCCATACGAGAGGAACTGACCAGCCTCAGATAACCTTCGTGCTTCTATCAATGATATGTATTGGATGCTCCTAAAAGGATGCATCTTCCTGAAGCTCAACCTCCTCGGGCTGAAAGACATGAGACATGTCTAAATGATATCGACACAACTGAGATACATGGAAGACATTGTGCATGGCTCGATACCTTTGTGGTAACTACAACCGATAGGCAACCAGCCTGACTCTCTCCAGATTCTCAAATGGTCCCACATACCTCAGTGAAAGCTTACCCTGTCTCCTGATCTGAATGTTTCCCAACCTCGGTGAAACATTTAAGAAAACCTAATCCCCGGCCACGAACTCTAAAGGTTGTTTGTGGCGATCAGCATACGATTTCTGATGAGACTGTGCGATAGCCATCAGCTTCTGAATCAACCGGACCTACTCAGAAGTCTCCTGCACGAGATGTGGTCCCAGTAAAGCTGCCTCACCTGCCTCTAACCATCACAAAGGTGATCGGAATGGCCTACCATATAAAGTCTCATAAGATTCCATCTCAATAGTTTCCTGAAAGATGTTATTATAGGCAAACTGGACTAGTGGTATGTGCTTCTCCCAAGAGCCCTCAAAGTCTAGGACGCATGCTCGTAGCATGTCCTCAACCACCTGTATCGTACGCTCTGACTGGACATCAGTCTGAGGGTGGTAAGCTGTTATTCGAAGCACTTGTGTTCCCAGTGCCCTCTGAAAACCCTGCCAGAAACGAGACGTAAAACAGGCATCCCTATCTGAAACGATAGAACGAGGGACCCCATGAAGACGTATGATCTCTCAGATATACAACCTTCCGGTCTTGTCAACACCGAAGGTCTCCTTGATTGGCAGAAAGTGAGCTACCTTTGTGAGTCTGTCTACAACAACCCACACAACATCATTGCCTCTAGGTAACCTTGGAAACCTAGTCACAAAGTCCATCATGACATCATCCCATTTCCACTCTGGAATAGGTATCTGCTATAACAGTCTGACGGGCCTCTGATGCTCTGCCTTCACCTGCTGACAGGTGGAACACCTCGTAACAAAAGAAACTACATCTCTCTTTATACCCGACCACCAGTACTGACGTCTCAAGTACCAGTACATCTTAGTAACCCTGGGATGAACTGCCCAAGATGAATCATGAAACTCCCGCATCAGGTCCTCACGTATATCCCCTGGAACCCATACTCGTCCATGGAAACACAAAACTTCATCATCACCTATCATCTAATCAGGAGGAGGGTCCTCACTTGCCACTGACTCTCGTAGAACTAGGACTTATGAATCAGATAGCTATCTCATCCTCACTCTATCCAGGAGGTTAGAATTCACAACTAAAGAGTAGAGATAAGTCTACCCCTGACTGTCATGCACCTCCAAATGCATCTCAGAGAACAAATCCAAAAGCTGCCATTCACCACTGGCCTCCTGCACTACCTGTATCTGAGTCTTCCTGCTCAGTGCATCGGCTATTGTATTTGTAACAACCCGAGATTTTAAGAGCATTATTCTTGTTAATTTCATTGATGTATTGTGTTGTACGCTACACCAAGATTATCTTGTGCTATACGCAACACCGTATTAGCTTGCAGTATACACTACACTATTCTTGGATTGTGTTACACACAATTTCCAGTTCGTTTGATAGTAGTCATTCTACGCAACATTTAGTGTGTGTATATATATATATATATATTCAATATATAAATTAAATATGGTTGGATTCTGGTATAAAAAACAATGAAGGAACCTTTCACAACATGCAACCCTGACTTGGCTTACATAACATGCAATCGCGACCGTTCACGATAGTGTGTGTTGTACACAATACTGAGTTTCACTAAACAAAGATATGCTATTAAAATATTATATAAACTAGCCGTTATGAATAGTAATAACAACTTTTGGAATTTTATAAATTTTATCTTTCAAAATGGACTTCATTTTTGGATTCGGAATATCAAAATTAGCCTAGGGTGAATTTTTGGTATTTTTCTGAAAACATTCAATTTTTGATGAATAGTGAAATCACTGGGTTACTATTTAAAAACTGTCTTTTTATTTAAATAATTATTTATTTTATTTAAATTTATTTTAGGTCAAAATTGATAAATAATAACTATATAATTAAAATTAAATTCATTGGAGTCATTTTATAATAATTTTAGATATATAAAAGTTTTATTGAACTTTTCACCGTCTTTTACCCATCTCTTATGAGAATTTAGAAATTCACACAAAACATAATTTTACCGCTTCTGTGAGTGGAATTTATAAAATCCGAGAGGCACGGTTAATATCAAGGACTAAAATGTGGTTCAATGAGATGAAAATAATTTTTGATGAATATTAACTTTTTACTTTTATTTACCACGGTTAAAAGTAAATAGGGTAATTAAGGGTAAAAATGATATTATTATTACCCTAACACATGTCCTAATTCTATTGGATTTGTGAAATTCAACCAAAAAAACCTTATGAATAAAATATAACCATTTAGGTCCACTTGGATTAGATTAGGACATTTATTATTAATTTATTTAAAGAGGGGTTAAAATAGTTAAAATCAATGTTTAATAAATAAATCATTTTTAATATAGGGTTATACATAAGATAAATTCTACTATAAATATTAATTAGAAAGCTAAAACGATTTCCTATATAATGGTATTTTATTTATAATTTTTAGTCATTAAATAATTTAATTTATCTATGTCACAATGATGATGCAGTAATTATCTTATTAATGAAATATTAACATAATTGATGTTATAAATACCCAAATAAATGTAATTTTAGACTTTTTATGAATTCCAATAATTTTCTAGGTTACTATGACATGTGTTTATTGATTTAATTAACTTTTTTTTGAAATAATCATGCTGTATTGATTTTCACAAAAATCAATTACCAAATAGTGTCAAAATTGAAATAAAATAGTTTTTAAAACAAATATTATATTATTAATTGTTATTATATTCCTAAAAATATAAGGTTCGTCCAAGATACTTATATCATGATAGGTTTATCATTAATAGATCACTTCGGGGTCTCTTGAATGTATATGGTAGGTTTATTAACTATATAATATAAAAATACAAAGTGACATGGTAAATGTTAATCTAATTAACTAAGAGTTAAAACTAAAAGATAAGGATAATATTATGACCCAAACATGTCTAAAATCTACTGGTTGAGTTTAATTCAATGTATACCCACCTTATATTTGAAATAAATCAATTTTGAGCTATTAAAAACCGAATATGACTTTATTATAAATAATATTTTACGTTTTTCCAAAGGTGCCCCTCTCCTCCCTTATAAAAGGGCACCTCCTCCCTCTCCTCCTCACACCATTTTGAGCCTTATAGCTCTGAAAACCTCTACCCATTTATCTTCTCCAATTCCCTAGAAACATCCTAGAGGTCCTGGTCTTCTTCAAAGAACAATCTTAGTTTCCTAAGAGGAGGTTTCAAGGAGGCGTGTCGAAGAAGAGGTAATATTCGTTACCGATTCTTTCAAATTTATTTCTTCTTCTACTTCTTATTATTTAGTTGTTTCATTATGAAGTAATAAAATATGTATAAATAATATATTGATATGTCATTATAAATATGAAACAACCCTAATTAACCTTCTATCCATCCTACGGAAAATGAAATCACCACGCGTGCGTACGTACGGAATACCATCTCCGCGCTGTGGTGTAATCGGTTTTTCCACCACCACCTTACATGGATGGGTATAATGGTGTAAATAATAACTATATATGATTATTATAACATCAAAATTATTCTAAGATATTATATCATCCACTTCAATTCCATTCAATAATTATGGGAATGATATCATCACTCGTGCATACGTACAGATTACCGTCTCCACGACACGATGAGATTCATTTTTCATGTTAACAATTCAAGAATGATTATAAAGTCTATATAATAAGTAATCATGAAATATATTAAATAATAATGCTAATATATTTATATATATATATATATGTATGTCATCTACTTAATTCCATTCAGTTCAATAAGGAAACGAAAACAGCGTTCATGCATACGTACAACCTACCATCTCCATGAATGGTGTATTTCATTCCATTTATCGATCTATCATATATATTTATATTCTGAATTTATATTATATATAAATCATGTTTTACATTATGGAATTATTTAAATCAAGATATAAGTAATAATATCAATAACAACAAGTCGAAACTCATATGATAAATGAAACGATTTTACCCAGAACGGTGCTTTAACATGGAATTTACAAAAGAACAGGTTATATAAAGTCCTAAGTGAACCATATATGATATCATAACCGTGGATATGATTCTTTAATAAGTAAATGAAATTATTTAAATCATTATACAGGAGTTTCAGATACGTACAAATCATATCAGACCTAAGGTAATGGATAATTATTCAAATCTCATTCTTATCCGAGATTGTTTATTCGTAAGTACTTACTGGGGTTATGTTTATCATCCATGTCCAAGTTTTCTAAAAATGTTTTCATAACATTTATAGTATTCTTCCATGTATGTTTAAAGTCATTTTTACCATTTTATGACTTTTACCACAAGGTTTGTAAGGAATCTTTCTTTTGTTTACCATACGATGTACTTTTTGACTTTTCCGACAAAAGTATGAGGAGAATATTTTTTTAACTTATACGACATGAACAGATTTTTACGGTTTCATAACTCCATATTTTCAAGAATATTTCTATACAATATTTCACGACTATTTAAAAAAAATCCCTTTCTTTTAAAATTTCATTGCATTTTGTAAAAAGAAAATGATTTTAAGGAAAAATGATATTTTCCTCAAGAATTCATTTCAAATGTTTTATCAAAACCATTTTCCATCCAAGATGACACTATTTCATATGTGTATGTTTAAAGTATAATGTCTCTATGATTTAAATATTTCCACTTTTCTTATGATGAAATGATATCCATTTGTTTTATATGGATTATGTTATGATGGGATGATGTTTATGAAACCCATTTTTACTCTTTGGGTTATGATGAATGGTTTATGTTTATGTTGTGGCACAAGTAAGACTGATTTCATTATGAGATGGGTGGGACCTATATCTCCCTCCAATGAATTGGTTAAAGATTTATATCTCATGATATAGACATGGCTGAAATGGTAAGTTAATCTGGTTCAGTGATACAGGACTGGAACGAGGAGTGAACTCGATTCAGAAAGGGACTTAGTCCATTAAGATGGTCTTGGCAGCAATGCCTTGGCTACTATGGAAATCATAAAAAGTGCTGAATGGTTGCCACAATTACATGATTTATTCCCATGATTTTTTTTCAAGATTGATGTTCCATTATGATACATGCCTTACCTACTTCCAATATTTATGACTTTGCTCAATATTTTGATGTTTAAACATTATGTTCATGTTTTTAAGTTCAAATGTATATGGTTTGTTTTATTTTCTACATGCTTACTCTTACTGAGCATTTGAGATCACCCTTTATATTTTTTCTTTTCCCCAGTATTTCAAGAAAGGTTTTAGGTAAGAAAACTAAAAGGGGAAGATCTTTATGGGAGATGTTGAAGATCCTTAACCATGATCAAAAGATTACGTTTCGAGTTTCAAAAGACACTAAACTATTACGGTCCTTTGGTGTCTGTTTTTGTTATGTATTAAGTATTCTGCAAAAGTAAAGTAATGTCTATATACATCAAGCTATGGGTCTCTATAGTTGGTATCAGAGGAATGGTTTAGTTAAACTTTGGAAACTAGGATGCAGAAAATTTAGTGAGATCCATAGAGATATTTCTAAGGTATGTCTAGGGATGTCCCTAAGGATAAGTATACGTATTGGTTATAGTCCTAGAATTATGGTAACAATCATAGAATTTAACCTAAGATGTTATATATTGATGGCACTCCCCCTTTATTATGTTGTTTCCTAGTATGATTTTTGCCTCTCACACTATTATTTTTGGGTTTTAGAAAATGGCTGGAAATGGGAAGATTCACAGTAATGGAGGATATGATGGACAATGGAATGATATTCTTCATGAGACACCAAATGAAATGTGATTTGGAAGTTCAAACATCGTTATTATTCCTAATCAGAAATCTCATAACATGATCAATAATCTAAACATTGGTATGTTTTCTTACTTGGCTAATAAGATAAAGATGAAGTTTTATGATGATCATAAAGGAAATAAAGGTCAATTACCATCATGTAAATCATGTGGGAAGAGGCATCCGAGAGAATGTTTCAAAGGAACTGGAAAATTCTTTGGGTGCGGAAAAGAACGACACAAATCTAATAATTGTAAAGGAAAAGGTTCAGTTAACACCATGGAGAAGGATAATGGTATTGCTACGACATCAACAATGATTAGATGTTTTAAATGTGTAATTTATGGGAATTATGCAAACCAATTCCCTAAGGGAAAATCTCATGAAGAGAATCAGCATGGTCCTATGGGTAGTATTTATGTGGATGATTATGAGGAGACTACAAATGATATATGAGATGAAAGAATTATTGAAGCTTGATAAATGGTTTAAGAAGGCAGTGGAATGATTGTATGTTTATCAAGGGTTATGTTTTATAGGTAATTTAATGGTACTATGGAATAAAGACACATCTAAGGATTGTTACACTATTGTTTCTTCCTAAAGTATTTGAAAGTATATGTTGAATTGTACTGGTAACCATGAAAGGTCATTTAGATATTTTTGGAAAGTAGATGATATGTGCATAATGAATGGGTAAGGGGAAAATGAAATGTTTGATAGTATTAATGATATAATTACTGATATAACGAAAAAAGTGATATCATGGGTTGAGTATATAGAAATTTCGGGATTTTGGTATGTGGAAAGAGTTAACTTTTGACATCATTCATGTTTTCACTAAGGTTCAATGTGTATTAATTTTTCAAGAGAATACATGATTAAGGTATTCACATGCTTGGAATGTGACCAACAAGATATATCTTATATGGGAGATAAATGATGGTATTCACATGGTTGGTTGATGAAATTTCTTGTAATCGTTTTTTTATTCAATAAGATTGGACAGAAGTATTTTTGATAAGCTTAATGGTTTAAATGGATTAAGTTGGACATCAAATAGAATTGTTTAAGGCTAGAACTTTTTTCGATACTATTTCTGGAATGTTATAATAGTGTAGTTTTAGAAAAAGGACAACCCATAGGACAAGCGATAACCCGTCGTGTCGGAAAAGGTTGTGGGAATCGAACCCACAACCAAAGTGCGACAGGCCTTTATCGAAGTCCTCGTCATTAGAAACTAGTTTTATTATATTAAGCGGTATGATAGATGAAGTATAAGTCCATTTTTGGAATCATATACGATTAACATCACCATATATGGACTTATGTATATTTGATAACTTTGGTTAACCTTTTGTTTGAGATAGATGGAATGACCCATAATTCTATCACCTGATATGCTAACACTTCATAGAAGACAAATTAAACTTTATTTATTTAAGAGATGATGTGGAAATTGTTCAAGGCACAAACAACAGTGAGATTGTACCAAAATCAAGTAAGTATTTATTTTAATTATTCTTTATCTTTAGGGTAATGCTCTTGAAAACCAAAAATGTTGTCCTAATGTCCTCATATCTGATGAATTAGATGGTACCTTAAATCATCACAAATTTATGGCTTTGTGATTGATGGCTTTTTCATAGCCATGTTATCTACCACTCTCTATCAGAACATGATGGTTAGATTTCTCTTCCATATCCATATCTTCACCTATGTTGTCCTATGTGGAAACCCAATGCTAAGTTACTTTGGGTGACCGTTATGATACTAACTTCTCTTTTTAAAATGAATTATTAGTATTCCTTTTTACGATGTGGGTTTCTATGAAAGAAACTTTCAAGTAGTAAACCTTTTATAACCCCGACGAATTTCGAGGGCGAAATTCATTTTAAGGGGGGTAGAATGTAACAACGTAAGATTTTATGAGGATTATTCTTTTTAATTTCATTGATGTCTTGTGTTGTATGAAACACCAAGATTATCTTGCGCTATACACAACACCGTATTAGCTTGTGGTATATGCAACACTATTCTTGGATTGTGTTGCACACAATTTCAAGTTCATTTGATAGTAGTCATTCTACACACCATTGAGTGTGTGTATATATATATATATTCAATATATAAATGATATATGGTTGGATTCTGTTATACAAAACAATGAAGGAGTCTTTCACAACATGCAACCCTGACTTGGCTTACATTAAATGCAATTGTGACCTTCCACGATAGCGTGTGTTGTACACAATACCGAGTTTCACTAAACAAAGATATGCTATTAAAATATTATATAAACTAGCCATTATGAATAGTAATAACCACTTTTGGAATGTTATAAATTTTATCTTTCAAAATGGACTTCATTTTTGGATTCAAAATATCGAAATTAGCCTAGGGTGAATTTTTGGTATTTTTCTAAAAACATTTAATTTTTGATGAATAGTGAAAACACTGGGTTACTATTTAAAAACCGTCTTTTTATTTAAATAATTATTTATTTTATTTAAATTTATTATAGGTCAAAATTGATACATAATACCTATATATGTTCAATGAAATTAATTGGAGTCATTTTATAATAATTTTAGATATATAAAAATTTTATTGAACTTTTCACCGTCTTTTACCCACCTCCTTGGAGAATTTGGAAATTCACATAAAACATAATTTTACCGCTTCTGTGAGTGGAATTTCAAAAATCTGAGAGACACTATTAATATCAAGGACTAAAATGTGGTTCAATGAGATGAAAATAATTTTTGATGAATAGTAACTTTTTACTTTTATTAACCGCGGTTAAAAGTAAATAGGGTAATTAAGGGTAAAAATGATATTATTATTACCCTAACACATGTCCTAATTCTATTGGATAAGGGTAATTCGACCAAAAACAACCTTAGGAATAAAATATGACCATTTAGGTCCACTTGGATTAGATTAGGACATTTATTATTAATTTATTTAATGAAGGGTTAAAATAGTTAAAATCAATGTTTAATAACTAAATCATTTTTAATATAGGGTTATACATAAGATAAATTCGACTATAAATATTAATCAGAAAGATAAAAATATTTCCTACATAATGTTATTTTGTTTATAATTTTTAGACATTAAATAATTTAATTTATCTATGACACAATGATGATGCAGTAATTACATTATTAATGAAATATTAACAAAATTGATGTTATAAATACCCAAATAAATGTAATTTTATACTTTTTATGAATTCCACTAATTTTATAGGTTAATATGACATGATTTTATTGATTTATTTAACTTTTTTTGAAACTAATCATGCTATTATTATTTTCACAAAAATCAAATACCAAATAGTGTCAAAATTGAAATAAAATAGTTTTAAAACAAATATTATATTATTAATTGTTATTATATTCCTAAAAATCTAAGGTTCAACCAAGATACTTATATCATGATAGGTGTATCATTAATGGACCACAAGGGGTCTCTTGGATGTATATGTTATGTTTATTAATTATATAATATAAAAATACAAAGTGACATGGTTAATGTCAATCTAATTAACAAATAGTTAAAACTAAAAGATAAGGTTAATATAATGACCCAAACATGTCTAAAATCTATTGGTTGAGTGGATTTCGACCCATCCCCACCTTTTCGTCGAAATAAATCAATTTGTAGATATTAAAAACTGAATATTACTTTATTATAAATATGAAACATCCTTAATTCACCTTCTATCCATCCTATGAATAATGAAATCACCACGCGTGCGTATGTACGGAATACCATCTCAACACCGTGGTGTAATATGTTTTTCCACCACCACCTTACTTGGATGGGTATAATGGTGTAAATAATAACTATATATTATTATTATAACATCATACTGATTCTATGATATTATATCATCCACTCCAATTCCATTCAATAAATATGGGAACAATATCATCACTCGTGCGTACGTATAGATTACTGTCTCCACGACACGATGAGATTCATTTTCCATGTTAAAAATTAAAGAATGATTATAAAGTATATAAAATAAGTAATCATGAAATATATGACATAATAATGCTACTATATTCATATGTATATATATTTATGTCATCTACTTAATTCCATTCAATTCAATAAGGAAACGAAAACAGTGTCCATGCGTACGTACGACCTACCGTCTCCATGAATGGTGTATTTCATTCCATTTATCGATCTATCATATATATTTATATGCTGAATATATATTATATATAAATCATGTTTTACATTTTTGAATTATTTAAATCAATATATAAGTAATAATATCAAGAACAACAAGTCGAAACTCGTACAATATATGATATCATAACAATTGATATGATTCTTTAATAAGTCAATGACATTATTTAAATCATTATACAGGTGTTCTGGATACATACGAAGCATATCAGACCTAAGGTAAGGGATAATTATTCCAATCTCATTCTTATCCGAGATTGTTTATTCGTAAGTACTTACTGGGGTTATGTTTATCATCCATGTCCATGTTTTATAAATATGTTTTCATAAAATTTTTAGTATTCCTCCATGTTTTTTTGAAGTCATTTTTACCCTTTTATGACTTTTACCACAAGGTTTGTAAGGAATATTTCTTTTGTTTACCATACGAGGTACTTTTTGACTTTTCCAACAACAGTTCGAGGAGAATGTTTTTTTAACTTATACAACATGAACGTATTTTTATGGTTTCATAACTCCTTATTTTCAAGAATCTTACTATACACGATTTCATGAATATTTTCAATAAAATCTCTTTCTTTTAAAATTTCATTGCATTTTGTAAAAAGAAAATGATTTTGAAGAAAAAAGGATATTTTCCTCATAAATTCATTTCAAATGTTTTATCAAAACCATTTTCCATCCAAGATGACATTATTTCATATGTGTATGTTTAAAGTATAATGTCTCTATGATGTACATGGTTCCACTTTTCTTATGATGAAATGATATCCATTTTTTTATATGGATTATGTTATGATGGGATGATGTTTATGAAACCCATTTTTACTCTTTGGGTTATGATGAATGGTTTATTTTTATGTTGTGGCACCAGTGAGAATGATTTCATTATGAGATGGGTGGGACCTATATCTCCCTCCAATGCATTGGGTAAAGATTTATATCTCATGAGATAGACATGGCTGGAATGGTAAGTTAACCCGGTTCAGTGATACAGGACTGGAACAAGGAGTGAAATCGATTCAGAAAGTGGTTTAGTCCATTAAGATAGTCTTGGAAGCAATGACTTGGCTACTATGGAAATCATAACAAGTGATGAATGGTTTCCACAATTACATGATTTATTTCCATTCTATTTTATCAAGATTGATGTTCCGTTATGATACATGCCTTAAGTACTTCCATGATTTATGTCTTTGCTCAATATTTTGTTGTTTAAGCATTATGTTCATGTTTTTAAGTTCAAATGTATATGGTTTGTTTTATTTTCTCCATGCTTACCCTTACTAAGCATTTGAGCTCACCCTTTATATGTTTTCTTTTCCCTAGGAATTCAAGAAAGGTTTTAGGTAAGAAAACCAAAAGGGGAAGATCTTTATGGGAGATTTTGAAGATCCTTCACCATGATTAGAAGATTACATTCCGAGTTTCCAAAGACACTAAACTATTACGGTTCTTTGGTGTCTGTTTTTGTTATGTATTATGTATTCTGCAAAAGTAATGTAATGTCTATATATGTTAAGCTCTCGGTCTCTACAGTATTAACTTTACCAGGTGTATAGGCAAGCTCAAAATCATAGTACTGAAGGTATTCGACCCACCTTCGCTACCTCAGATTCAATTCACTCTGAGTAAAGATATACTTTATACTTTTGTGGTTAGTGAAAACCATAAAATGTTCTCCCAAGAGATAGTGTCTCCAACAGCGCAACACATGCACAACTACATCCAACTAGATATAATGCGTCGGGTAATTCCTCTCATGTGGCCTCAACCTCTGAGAAACATATGAAACAAATAGATCGCCCTATATCAACACAGCTCCTAGACCAATCCCTAATGCATCACAGTAAACTGTATAGCTATGCCCCTGCTTTGGGAGTTTCAGGATTGGTGCTGATGTTAACTTTCCCTTCAGCTCCTGGAAGGCTATCTCGCAATCTTCTGACCAAATGAACTTCACACCCTTCTTAGTCAAGCTCGTCAATGGCACTGCTAATTGGAAGAAGTCTTGTATAAAATGCATGTAGTAAGAATCCAACCCCAAGAAACTCGTTATCTCAAATACATTCTTAGAGTAATCCAAGGAAAAAAAATCACTCACCTTCTCTGTGTCTATTGAAACTCCGGATTCTGAGATGATATGACCCAGGAAGTGTATCTGGTCCATCCAAAAGTGGAACTTTGAGAGTTTATCATATAGTCGATGCTCTCTTAGTGTACTCAATACGATATCAAGATGGGTGGAATGGTCGTGTCGAGTGTGAGAGTACACCAAGATATCGTCCACAAATACTACCACAAAATAATCCAGATAAGGATGGAACACACGATTCATTAGAGCCATAAAAACTACTAGTGCGTTCGTGAGTCCGAACGACATAATCGTATACTTGTATGGACCATACCTGCTCCTAAAAGCTGTGAGAGGTATATCAGATAGTCTAATGCACAACTGATGATATTCTGATCTCAAGTCAAGCTTCGAGAACAGTCATGCTCCCCGAAGATGATCAAAAAGATCATATATCCTTGTCAAGGGATATCGGTTCTTAACCGTCAACTGGTTCAACATCCGATTATCCACACAAAGTCTGAGCGTACCGTCCGCCTTCTTCGCGAAAAGGACTGGAAAACCCCAAGGAGAAGTATTGGGTCGGATGAAACCATTCGCATGTAACTCCTCTAACTATCTCTTGAGCTCCTGCAACTCTGGTGTATCCATTCTATAAGGAGGAATGGACACCGGTCACGCTCCTTGCACAATATCAATAGAGAAATCCACCTCTCGCTTTGAAGGTAGACCCAAAAATTCATCCGAGAAGACATCCTTGAAACGATCAAACACTGGAGGGAAATTCTTCTGACAAGTACCCTGGTCGTCCAGATATAAACTCGCAATCTGGGCTGTGACTCCACCTCTCCCATGATTCTCTGGTCTAGCTCGACTCACCTGAACATCCCATTCTCCCTTGTATAGAAACTATCTGCCCTCTAGTGATGTGAAACTCACCCTGCGAAGATAGAAATCCACAAAGGATCTAAAGGGAACCACCCAGTCTATCCCGATAATGACATCATAAGATTTCATCTCTAATAAATAGAGGTCCCAAAGGAAGTGACACCCACCAACCTCAAGGGGGCACTCCTGGCACTGACGCACACTAGCCGTTCGATTCCCCAACGGAGTGTCTAACGTCATGATATCAGAAGAAGTAGAAACACAGAGCCCAAGGCTCTCCATTATGGGTACGGATATGAAAATATGTGTAGCACCCGTATCAAAAAGTACTGAAGATAAAACAGAAGATACTAGAATAGTACCTCTAATTGTAGAAGGTCCGGGATCCTACTTTTGCTGGGTCTCTTGCTCTGCATATTCCTGCCTAGTGTCGCGACCCTACGACATAGCCTGACTACCCTAAGCTGCCCCGCCCTGCGGCCTCTGAGATCCTAGTGTCTGGCTACCACGGCCACGACCACCATCTCTACCTGCACACCATGACGTATTCCAGTTCCCTGACTGGTAAAAAGATATTGTTCCTGCTCCCGCACATGAAGTCTTCACAGAACCCCTCTCACTAGCCACTGGTGGAAACACCCATTGAAAGCGTTACAGATAACCCATCTTTCTGCAAGCTCGGCACTCCACTGGGTCTCGTGGAAACTGAGGTCTCTTGTGTCCCTCCTTACTACACTGGTAGCACATGACCTGTGCACCTGAAAAATTCTTCTGGCTGGTACTGCTACCCTGAGAGAAGTCCATCTGTATCTTCCTCTTACCAGTAGAAATAGTACCAGAAACTGGTGCTGAACTGCCTTGGCCCACTCCAATAGCTTCTCACAGGTTCCTCTCTATAATCAGTGCCTGGTTTACAATAGCATGTACAGAAGGCAACCTGGGAACATTCACCAACGCTCGTATTTCATATTGAAGACCATCCTGAAAGAGCCTGGCTCTCAGCATCTCATCGCCCACCAGAACAGGCGCAAAATGCTGAAGCTTGGTAAAGCGAGTAGAATAGTCCATCACCGACATAGCGCCCTACTGCAGATTCATGAACTCTCGAGCTCTATCTTCCCTCAGTTTCTCTGGGAAGAATATATAATAGAAGATTGCCTAAAACTATTCCCACGCCATGTCTCTGGGATGCTCTGACTGGGTGGTAACATCCCACCACCTCTTGGCAGAATCACACAACATGTACATCGTGAGCATGACCCTCCGCTCTGGAGGCATCTCAAGATGCTCGAAAATAGTCTGCACCAATCCTAGATAAGACTCCGTAGCTTGTGGTCCGCCATCCCCTGAAAATTTAGGCGGATGCTGCTGCTAGAATATATGAGTCAGCTCAGCCATAGATTTTTCAGCTGGTGGTGGTCCCTGAAAGGTCTGCATGAACCGCATAAATCCTTCACAGAACTGTGCCTCTGCACCTGTGTCCGGTATAACGGCTGGCGCCACATCTAGCTCTACTAGAGGATCAACTGGTAGCCCATGGCCCACCATCTCTGGAGTATACTCGTTGTCGCTCTCCTGGAAAACAATGCGCAGTCGTCTCGGCGGCATGACACTACAAGGTCAAAGGAACACCTAATAAAAAGATTAACAACGACCAAAAATGAAGAAACCCCGAAAGGGAACAGGGGGAATAAGGCATTAAAAATTTTCAAAACAAGACTACACGGTGTATACTTGACTTTTCTTCCCCCGCCCGGGTCCTTCTACACGGCTAAGCCACACGACTCCCATTGAACAAAACTACACGGAGTTTATATAATCTAAACGGCGTGTATGGTGTAATTTCCAACCACCCGTGTCACTTGTGACATGGCCAGCTACTCGGATTGACACTATACGGCATGTTACACCCTCACACGGTGTGTACACTTCCCCGTTTCCCTGACACACGGCTAAGTCCACACGGTCTGTCCTCAGACAAGACTACACAGCATGTCCCACAGGTACATGATGTGTACTAGATGATCTCCGCCAACCCGTGTTGTTAGTTACACAGCTGGTACACGGCTCAACCTACACGACGTGGTCTATATACACATGACATGTACTCAAAAGGATTACCCCGACCCATGTAGTTAGTTACACGACCGGGTTCCCAGGTCACACTACACGGCGTGTTCCACAGTGGACACGACTTGTATGTCTTAAGGTTTTCTCCACCCGTGTTGTTAGTTACATGGCGAACACCGGGACAACACTACACGGCGTGTACTTAAGCTACTCGGCGTGTTTTTTCCAAGATCTACCCTTCCCCATGTCATCGCACACACAATTTGTGACACGGGAAGAGACTACACGGCGTGTACTCAAAAATTTTATTTTCCTTCCCAAACAGAAGACTATACATGGAGTGTTTAAGATACTACAGGGCGTGTATACTGGGTTCCCAGACAGTATGCCTCAGAAACTTCTTCAGAGCCCAGAAAATATTGAAAAACAACACCTAAGTGCCAAATTCCGATCAGTGAGGGCACATACTCCCTGCGAATCAATGTTTGGAATCTTATATGTGTTATAACATAATAAAAAATCCATGATCCACCAAATTCTGGTTAATGGGGGCCCATACTCCCCAAAAACCAAAGTTCGACGTTCATTCAACAAACATGCTCACAAAAAATACCCTATCACATAACAGGTATTTATCAAGCAGCTATCACAATAGCATGATTTTATAGCACCATAACTATCACAACAACATGCAATTTCTAATGCCCCTACATGGAATGTGATTTCTAGCATGTTCCTAAATGATGCATGAGATGGCATACCCTCATCTCATCGGGTTGCAACTAAATAGAACCCATGAATAACATATAAACAGCACAATACAAGTGCGTCACCCTTCGGTGAAATTAAATCAACTGTAACATTGCAACATCAGAAAAATTTCAACATGAGGTAAATTGGATTTTCCCTGTACATGGGTTAGCTACGCCCGAGCATAGTTTATTACCAACTACCATTCTCGTCCTATCCCTGACTAAGGCTCCAAATAGTAATTCAAAGAAAAGAACCCCTCTGATACAACTTTGTAACATCCCGGATCTGGGTGCCACTCAATGGGTGCCCTGAAACCGGTTCACCACATGACCTCAAGTGCATTTACCCAAATGGAAGAGGCTAACGACTAGCAACTAGGGCCCAACCCTGATAGTGGGGAAACTATGCCCTCATTTGTCAAAGTGTAGCGCAACGAAATGAAATAAAACATACAGCAACAATGGAAGCAGTAAACCATACACAACTAAAATAAACAACTGCCGTATATATAACCAACAAGTATATAAAATGGTGCAACATGCCTCAAATTCTAAGAAAGCAGTCGGAATATGGTACACAACAATACAGTGCAGTATAAGTACAGAAAAACTAAACAGAACAAAACAGCTGGTAGCATCGTGAGCCTCAGCCCGGTCCCATGCTCCCCTACCCCTTAATAGCAATCATGTACTTGTATAAGGACCCTTTCCCTTATCTACACCTATAGAAATTTAATCTATTTGGGCCGAAAAGCATGTCCCAAACAGGGTGTGAGAAATAATCTCAATTGGCACCCACCAAAGGCCCATGCTCAAGTGTGTGTAAACATGCAACAAAAGTATGCAAAAAGTAAATGCAATAAACTAAGAAATACTCAAAAGTAACTAACTTACCAGTTATATTACCTTTTTAATATCCATTTAATCAGTTAATTTAAAATAAAACCATAGTGAATATACTAAGTAAACAGCCAACATCCTCAGACATGTAAACCCATACCCTCAGGTAAAGGGAATCCAAACACAAGAATCTTCCCACAGGCATACAGATATTTCTCTCGGGCGTACAAAGGTGTCTCCCTCAGGCACAGAGTCTATTTCCCATAGGCACGAAAGAAGTTTCCCTCAGTCTAAGAGAAGATTACCCTCAGGCTAATACTGTCATGCCCTTAGGCTATAGTAAAACACTGCCCTTAGGCATAAGTAACCGAGCCATCCCCAACATGTAAATAAGTAGTTCACACACAATTCCTATCAAGGAAAAAGTAATGTGAAAAGTAAATAAGGCATACCCTCGGGTATCCTGGCCAAACAGCTAAACAGAGGAACGCACCCCTGCGGTGGTCCTGGATCCAAGCAGCAATCCCAAACAGCATTTTAATATCACATTTAATTAACTATACAATTATAAGTATTTAAATAGCTATGACCTCAGCCACACGACACCCCAAATATGGGTTCGTAGCTCAAAAACGCACAAAACTCACAACAGTTGGAAAATAACACCAATCCACCTACCTTAAATGCCAATGAAAGATATACGTGAACATCGATTCCAGAAATGCCTAAGAACGATGTAGATCTAACATAGAAGAAAACATGTTCAAACTTAAATAACTCCCCTTAGAGGAAGAATTGGAAAGAACGACTTAAGAGGAGTGGAGGGCTTACCTGTGCGGTTCCTACGAGATCGTCAGAGGTGGGAACAGATTCCCGAAGTGCACCAGGTGGATCTCTGAAGGTTCGGTCATCCCTCCCAAGCTCCTGTCTAGTTATAATCCTTACCTGTGAACAAGGGAGGATACTGCCCATTTTAAGCGAAAAAAAGTACACGACGTGTACTTCACATTTTTTAACTGTTCCTCTAGCAGTTTCCCACCAGCGTGGCACTGTTCAACTGCGGACATGACTACACGACTTGTCTCCTTGAGTACACAGCATGTTCTATCGCACAGCTGGCCACCGCCTTACAATTCGCCTGCCACTGACTACACGGTGTGTAAGGGACCACTACACTGCGTGTAGTCTATCTTTACACCCTTCGTCGCTGACATGGCCAACCAAACTGTGTACTCATCCCACGCAGCCAAAAGTACACGGTGTGTGAAAAAGTACACAGTGTGTACTTTCAAAATTTGGGATTTTTCTCTATTTTCCATATTTTCTCAAAAACACTTAAGGAAAATAGAAAAAGAAGAAACTCGTACCTCAAAAATAAGAACTAGGTTCTTAAAATGGGATCCTGGACTCCAAAGCCTATTACAAGCATCTCTTCTCTTACTCTGAGTCCAATTTCTCTTGGTTGAATCCTTTTGATAAAACCTGAAAAAAACCTTCTAGATTTAATCTTGTCTGGTGTATTGCACACAAGCGCCTTCTCACGGAGGTTTTCCTTTAATCTTTCGGGGTTCAACTCAACTCTAGATGTATGCTTTGTCATCAACATATGGAAGACATCAATCACTTATTTTATTCCTATGATACGGCCTCTATTCTTTGGAATTTTGATACTGACATATTTGACTGCAAATGGTTAATTTCTGATTTTATCTGCTCTTTCCTCAAATGCTATGTAGAGATAGATCTTTTTCCGCAGATTAAAAATATCTTTATTACTACTGTTGCAGAGATCCACCACATTATCTGGTAAGATAGAAATGATATTATCCACAATGGTGTCTCATTAAATCTTAATGCAGGTCACTCAAGAATTCTGATTCCTATTAGAGACGCGTCCACTCTTCAGAATGCCACCTGCGCTAACTCAATTGGTGACTTTGGAATTCTCCATCGGCTTGGAATTAAAGGGATCTACAATCAGCTGAAGCATCTCTTTGAAGTGTTCTGGCAGGCTCTGATCCCTGGCTGGATAAAGATCAACGTAGATGGTGCCTCGAAAGGAAACCCTGGACCTGTGGGCTGTGGAGCCATCGTCAGAGACTATCTTGGTCAGTTCCATGGATGCTTCTTTGGTGGTTGTTGTTCTGCCTCCACCCTGGAGGTGGAGATATTGGCGGTGATACATGCGGTCAACTTTTTCAGTTAAAAAGGTTGGGACAATATTTGGATTGAAAGTGACTCCACCACCATTATCCAGGCCATTTTGAATGGTGTGGTTCACCTTGTTTGGCCTCTCACAGTGCTTTGGAAAATTTTCCTTAACTCGCTCCAAGAGATCAGATACATTTCCACCCATACCTACAGGGAAGCAAACAAGGTGGCGGATGGGCTTGCTAATAAAGGGATCAACCAAGCCATTATGTGGAGTGATACTTTACTGGTTGATCTTCTTCTGTTCCATGAAAAGCATTGTAAAAAATTTTCCTCCTTCAGTCTCCTGTAATTTTCCTTCCCCTTTTTTAATAATAATTTTGTGTCTTGGAAATTGACCAAGGCATTTCCTTTTATAAAAAAATAATAGAAAGGAATATCCCTTAAAAAATGACAGCATGACACTATTCAAGGTTCAATGTGTCCAAAATAATTAAATAATGGAGTATGTGGTGAGATAAAAATGATAAATACCTCACCACTCATTTTACCACATGTTTTTATATCTAACTAAAATTTTATAATATATTTTTTTCTATAAATAATTTTTTTCAATAGTTGGCACCACTAGAAATGTTGAACCTAAACCAAAATAGCAATAAATTTATTTAAAAAAGTAAAAATAACCATGTATCCGAAAATATTAAAATATTGTATAAGAAAATGAATAATTACATTATGAAATATTATTATAATGAATATAAATTCTACTTTTAATAATAATTAAATTCAATTATGCAAAAAAAATACATTTTTTTAATTAGTGTTTTATTTCATAAAACTATGTATACTATGATTAAATAATAATAAAATATGTTGATAACATAAGTAATATATTAATAATAAATTAATTTTATATTTATGAAAATAATAATAATGAATAGTTTTCATTTTTAAAATCTATTTTCCAATATGAATAGTTTTCGACAATATTTTGGGATATTTTTTAAATATTAAAGTTTTAAATTTTATAAAATTAATTTTAAAAGGTGAATTTTTTTAGGAATAATTTTTAAATCCTAAGATTTATTTTTCTTATTTTTCTAATGTAATTGATTTTTAGGTTAATAGTGCAATATACCATTTTTAGAAATATTGTGAATTTTATGGAATCCCTGGGATTTAACCATAAATTAAAAATTATGAAACATTTTTATTGGCCAAATATATTTAGTATAATTAATTTTAAATATTTTAAAATATGAATGGTCTAACACCATGTGTTTTGGACTAGGATGAAAAGTCTATGTGAATTGGAATTTTGATTGGTGGACAATCAAAATCTGAAATTGAGCCACCAAATATAATTCTGAGAATTTCAATACATAAAAGTTCCATTTATTGTCCAGTCTTAAGGTATTGGGTGTTATGAGGAGTCTCAGAAGCATCATCTTCTAAAAACTTTGTTTCAGGAGAAACGGGAAGAGGTGTATGGCTAGCGCACAATTTTCACTAACTCGACATCCCAAACCATGTGTACTTTATCCATAGGGATATGGTATGAAGAAACCATGAGACCCTATAGGGGATGTTTTACATCCTAGTGTAGGAGTGTAGTTGGTATGAATCTATTTTTTAACGACGCACACCCGACCAAAAGACTGTGCAAATGGTCTATGTAAAGCATCAAAGGTTAACTGCATGGTATGTGCATTTGTTTTCTAATCATGTGATATTTATGTGAGTTGGATTCCACTTTTCCCATTGGCAATACATCTTTGTGGAACACATAACCCAACCATGTGGTGGTACTATTTGTCCTATTTAAGTAGAAAATGAACATTTTCCCCATCAACACTTTAATGTGATTTTACACCATTTCCCCTTTTATTTCACCCAACATCTCTCCATGAGCATTCCCTCCTTCATCCATATTCCTATGCTGTATCTCCCTTGTTATTGTTCTGAATTATATGTCATTGGGGGAATCAAGTGTTTTATTGTAATTATATGAGTCCTCTTAAATTTTTATTTTTTATCTCTCTATATTCTACACTATCTCTATGTGAGGAAATTTTCTATATTTTTAGGGTGTTTGTTTATTCATGAAATATCTCTCATTATAGATAAAATAAAAGACCTATATTTTATGGTTAGACCATCTTAAAATTCATGTAGGTGTTATATCTTCCTTTACCTTTATGATAAATCATTTATATAATATTTCCATTGCGATGCATGCTGGACTTCCTTCATGTTTATCCCTGAAATTTCCTAAATTAAATGACTTGTCCATACCCTAGATACTATTTATAAACATCATCTTGGTTTGAGGGATGTGACCTCAATTCAGCCACCCCTTTTTGTGCATCCATTTATTTCCCATTTTTTAAATTTATTTAATGTTGATATTTGAATGGATTTTTTTATAATAGGGAATGTATGCCTAGTATACATTTCGTTATGAATAATTTCATAGTTAGAAAGGGGTTTGAATTAATTATGAGTTTCATATAACCCATATTCTATGATTTGGATTTACATATGTAACTAAACACCCATATAATGTTTTTTATAATATAACTATGGAATAAATTACCTAGGAACTTATATTATACAAATTTAAAGTGTGTGATGAGTTGTGTAATGGAATGGGTGTTTCATCATGGTGTTATTTTATTTTATAAACAAAATAATCTAAATTAATTTTTTTTAATTAGTAATGGTATAGAATTTATTCCTTATATTTTTCCAATATTGTGGAATTAATATACTCATGGAATATTTTAAAATTTAAATGATACTTATAAATAAAGGACCACTGTACAATAATGGATGATGGGTTCCTCTTTACTGAATACCTAGGCTAAGGAATCATAAGGAAAGTGGGTTACCTTATGTTAGTTTGTTACAGAGGGGTCTTGGCTATGGTTGTTGAACATGGAGCTTCACACCCCCTTGGTTGAGGATTTTGTACATGGTGATCTACTTCACTGAGGTTATTAGATATAATTATCCATGCCACATCGATTAAGATGTTAGCCATGACATTGCACATAATTATTTGTTGATGGACATGATGTTCCACACCCCTTGTTTAGGATGTGAGACATAAAGTTCTATATCCCCTATTTAAATTATTTAGATTGAGACCCATATTAAAATATGATACCCTAGTTATATTGTTAGTTTATTTTAACTACTCTGCATGGTTTCACTTATAATTTATTAGGATGTTTGGGAAATATGTCCCTTATTTATACTATGTGACTTGTATGAAATCCATATATGGATTCATGTTCACTAAGCCATGGTTCCTCACAATTTCATTTATATATGTGAATATATATACATACATGTACATATATACATGAGGGAACATGTTTATAGACATTATATATTAGGTTGAAGAAGGTATGGTTAGATGGATATCCTTGAGGGACCCGAGCCCAACTTGGTTACATTTATATTTACTACACTTCATAATTATAGATATATCTACATAAAAATTTATGTTATATTCACGAACTAGATTTAATTTGACAACATAAGTGGTTTTCTATTTATTATATCTTACACCGTTCTTCGGCTGCAATTTGGTACCCAAACATAAATGATGGTTTTAGGTTTAGGATCAAGGTTTTCACTCTGTGTTGTTTTCTTTATAGACACGGGAGATTCTAAGTAGTAGTTGATCATGTGATAAAGATTCCCTCCATAATTTGAGTATTAATTTATTTATTCTTTTTTAATTCAGTCCATATATATTGTTCTGCATTATGTATTCTTGTTACGTGTACAATTTATCATGTCTGTTCAAGGTTATGTTTCATTTATTATTGATTATTAGTTTTTTTAATTAACTAACTTTATTTATTAATGGTTATGTTGTATTTATTACTGATCTATATGGCAGTCTCCCTACTACACTACATTTACACCCGCACTTCTAGCATGTAACCTTTAGTATATAGGGAGGCCTATTTATGGAAATGTATCAAAACATATCAGGGAACCATTTTAGTAGAACCTAGGTCAGGATACTACTAGTGATATCAGATCCCATTTTTATTTTGTCTTACAGGATGTGTTATTAGGCAGGAGACTAGGAATGTGTCATAAATTGGTAAATACCTCATGTGAGGGTCCATAAAATCCATGCACACGTGAAATATCAAGTTTCTATGAATTATAATGACGTTGATACAATCTTTATTAAAGTATATTGATATTTGAAATTGGGTTATTGGTGTATTACCACTGCTTACAAAAATTATTTATTTTCTAACCATGAACTTTTATGGAATGGAAGTATCTCGAAATGCATCATTTTAGACACACAGTGATTCAAATTCCTTGTATATTCCATTTCATATAGACTATATTTCTTGACTATAAGAAATTTAATAGATGTTCCTTTCATTATTATGAATATTTTTGGATCATATACCTTTTTAAGAGATTGTTTAGCTTGATTTCTCATATAACATGCTTGGATGATTTTTTTCCATTCTTACCTTATCTCTCTTCTTAGGTAGAAATTTAATTGATTTTTATATTCATTGCATATTTGATAGAATGCTTATTTATAATTTTGATAAATGATTGGGTATTAATATTTCACCATCATCCTAAATGGGGGTTTCCTATAGATCTTAATAGGGGCACCATAACTAACCATTCATGAACTATTTGAAAGATGAACTATTGGTTTCATGGGTCGAAACATTAATGGTTTCAATTAAATTGGATCCTATTGTATAATTTATAAATTTTTTGGGACTTTAAAAATTATATAATGGTGACCTATATAATATAACCATCATATATGTGCTTGATATATTCTAAAACCAATGATGAAAACCTATTTATTGTTACATGATCTTCAATTATAACATGTAAAGGAAATTAAATTTATATTTTTGAAAGGGAAACTCATCTAATTGAACCATTATTTATAATAAATTAAATTCTAATAGAAAATTATTTCTTTTAAGAAGGATATAACAACTAAAATTTGGGTGTGATGACCCATATGAATAAATCCATAAATTCACAACTAGACCAAATTAGGTTAGTTTGGGCGTATTTCAAAGAAGAAAAATCCATAAATGCACAAATGGAATCATGTTGGTAAGTTTGGAAATAATTATTATGATATAAACCCATAAAGGGTGTTTTAATATCTTGAATAAAATAGAAATAACCTCATAGAAAGATTATCATTATCTTTTATGCTTTAGTTTTTAACGCAAGGGGGTGATTATTCTTATGGGATAGTAATTAATGTGTTCGCAATAGATAATGTGGTGATAAATATAAATTTATGATGGAGTATTATTGAAAAATCCTATTTATGTGATAAGATACATTTTATATTCATCTTTGCATTATTATTATGAGGCGTCAATTAATTAAAATGGCATTACAACCTAATGAGCGATTTCCTATATAAGATGAAATTTACATTTTATTTAACCAGGTATTGTTATGATAAAATAATGGATAAGTAAATGGTTAAAAAGTAAATTACATGTTTTTCAATTTATTCATGGTGAAATATAAAATATAGTGTTTAATACAGTTTTCCTTAACAAATTTTACTTGGTAAAATTTTTATATATATTTCAAAAAAAGTTGAAAAAATAGAATAATTTAAAATGACTTGAAATTAAACATTTTTGAGGTATTTGTAGCTTGAACCCACGTGTAATGGTTAGAATTAGTTATAACTTGAATGCGGCATGAAACAAGAACATTTTTTTCCATAAACATTATAGTATTTTTTTATGCTTCTTATTTGACATAATTGATGGGTTGTATAGAATAGTGGAATTTGTAATGACTCTAGTTTATATATTAGATGAATTAAATTAAAAATGATGGGATATATTTTAAGGTAGAACCCTTGGGTATTAAAAAATAGTAAAATTTGGAGATGAAAATAAGTCATGATAAGTGGTGTTCCTTTATTGTTTAAGTTTGGTAAAAATCCTTGATAATGAAATCTCACCCTCAGTTAAGAAGGTGGTATTGGAATGTTAAACCATGAGGGTGTGTTATCATAGGTAGATTCATGGAGGTTTTTAGCAATTTTTCCTTATGTTTTTATTATAACCCTTCAGAGAGAACTCCCCAATTTAGAAAATCATTGATGATCAGGTCTTGATAGCCTGATTCTTGGTAGGTGATGTTTTTATGCCAACATTAATAGGTTTTGAAACTCATAAGTAGATAGTAATTTTGACTACATAAATTTTACCTCTTTTGGATATATATCTATTGGTTCACTATATGATATTTGTTAAAAAAATTTATGCGGATGTGGTTATCATTCTAGAGAAATTAGGGAAATGTGGATAACCCTAAATGAACTCACTTTCGACAAAAGGTCATCGTTCAGTTTTCTCTAATGAAACATGTGAGAGACATTGTCCTTGTTTTTACAGTTGTACATTAATTGATGAGCTTGTTTTTATTATCTATTATAGACTGATGCATGGTAAGTGATCAAGTAATATAATTGATTTATAGTGACCAATTTTAATTTCAAATAGCACCCAGAGTGTTGTTTTTATAAAAAATGAAGTCAATGGGTTGGTCCATTTGGATGAATGGTATTGTTGGACAGTTTTTTTTCAATTTAGAATGTTATATTTTAGAAATGAATTTTGAGGTTGGAGGTCATTTGACAAACCATGGATGGTAGATTCCCGATTTTGAAGAAGATTTCCAAGCGATATCCTAGATTGTATTAAATATTGTTCCATGTAGAATAAGAATCATAATCATATTAATGGAAGAGCCTTCAGAGCATAAGTTTGCTCACAAAATAGTTTGTACATTATATCACACCTATTACAAATGATTACTCTGTTCGTTATGTTTATGAGTGGTTACTATATGATATTTAACAATACTGAATAATCATGTGTGAGAGAAATATCTATAGTTTCAAAGAGTGACACTTGTGAGTATGATGAACTGAATCCTTGGGGAAAAATAAATCAAGCATCATGTGAGAAGGGATATTCCAGATATAGACTAGGTGACATAAGATAGATGGCCCATGGTTGAACCCTAGGGTGAATCATCAGGATACGTTGTTTCTAGTTTTGTTAAATGAATTTATATCCCTTTTTATGTGACTTTGTCTCAGAGATAGCTACACACACATACTGATAAAAACTCAGTTTACTCATAGTCAGAGGTGATAATTTTCCCAATATTGTAGTCATTCCGAGTAAATAAATAGAGCATCATCCCAACATTGAGATACATAAATACATTCTTATGTCTTTTGAAAAAAATCTTTGGGAATTTCACTCAGGGGGAGGTTTAAAGGTATACCACTTGGTTCATGGTATTCCAATGTATGTTTTAGTGTGGTGTCCTTGGATATGTTTTGATTCCCAACAAATGAAATATTAATTATTCTCTGAAAGTAAGTATGGGTCAGGGTTTATGTTATGTTAGAACTCATGGATGAGCATCTTTTTATACATGTCATCATTATTTCCATAAAATGATGGGTCATGTTCTAACACTTACATTTATATTTCTCATTAAAATGAATAAAATTACACTCTTTATGTGTTTAATGGGGAATCTATCGCTAATGGATGTCACTCTTGGGAGAAGGGATATACAATCTTGAGACTAGTCATTAGATAGTCATTTTTTTCTCTTGTATTAAATTTAACTAACAGAACAATTTATGGATATAAACTAGAATAAAATCTAGTTATTCATACGATAATGGATTTGGGTGAAATCCATATGTGGGAATTACACCCTAGGTACCTTATAAAGACCCATTATGTTGGATATAGATATAATTAGTTTTGATTCTATTGCATGACGTTGAATAACTATGGGACATGGTTCGAACATGAGATGCCTCCAAATGTCAGTACAAAGGTCAATGAATATGATCGAAAAAATCTTGTTATAACTTGGAATAATGTTTTGGAATCTAGATTTAAACAGGTTGGATATAGAGGTCAATCATTTTCAAAAAAAAAATTAGATGATAGTGATAAGAATTAAATTATTTTATTTTAAATAATATGAAATTTTTATTAATTTCATCATGTATGATTTCAGGTTGAGATAGGTGCAGTTTAAAGATTGGTAATAACTTTTTAAGGAAAATCTGACTCGACTAGTTTGGACATGGTTGATTGGAGATCAACTATTTTGATCAAATCGAGGAAAATGGTTAGTTTACTCATGTTAATTTAATAAATTTTATTTGGGTGTCTTTAGGATACTACATGATTTCTTCAATAATAAATTCTAATAGTGGAAGCACCATAACACCGAATTGGACTTTGGAAAACTAGAATCTATGGTGGGGATTGAAATTGGTTGGATGGATAAAGAGATAATGATTGGATCATGAATCTATTTATACAAGTAACAAGAAGAACCATATTGATGATTAAATTTTAGTTGTGATAGATACCTTGGGTATTGGAGGTTTATGTGATGTCAGAGTAAAATGACTCTTAGAGGTTCTTTGGGTGTTTGGAAACAAAAAGTGGCTATTTAAGTGTCAATTCATTACCCAAGTAGGACAGGTGATTTTTTTATGTCCTTAGAGGATTCTCATGGATAAGGGGTTCGAAGGAGGGGAGGTTGTAATTTCCAATGTTTTGATCTATTTTCAATATTCCATGACAGTTGAACATTCATTTGTTGGATATGAGAAATACTAAATTGATCTTCAAAAATGTAATTCCCCGAGTTGAAACACATAAAAGTATACTTTTTAGATGGATTTTAGGTCCTGAGTGATGTCTTGTAACGACCCAAAAAAAGTAATTCTTTTATTTATAGATCTATTTCCTTTTAATAAATTTTTATTATGTTTTACAATAAAAGCACATCAAATTACTTGAGACCCAAATTGTAGTTTTCAAAAATGATATAATACTTAAAACAAATTATGGTATATGGAATAATGATTATTTTAATTAAATAATATGAATAAAAACACTTATTTTTTAATTTAAATGATAAAATAATTTTACTGTTTTTATGTTATAAATTTCACTATGCAATTTCACTATTCATTTTTTATCCGCTACTATATTTAATAACTAAGGTTTTTCATATTTAAAAGTCAATTTTCTCATACATAGATAATTATTATGGTTAAATAAACATCATTTTTGAATTCCAAATGTTAAAATTAACCTTGGATGAATTTTTATAAATTTTCTAAGAAGTATCAATTTGATGAATAATATTTGATGAATAATTTTTTTATGAATAGTTAAATTTATTATTAAATAACATGTTTTTTGAAATGATTTTCAAAAAGTGGTCTTCTATAGTAGTGATTAGTAAGAAATTTAGAGTCTAATAAGATTAGCTAATTTTTTTAGTGAATAGTAAAGTATGAATAGTAACATACCCATATGAATAGTAATGAATAATAATGAATAAAAAATTTTCCAAAAAATAGAAACATTACCCATGAGTGTATAAATACATTTTAGACATCTTAAAAGTGTAAAAATGATCATAGTTTAAGTTTTGGTATTTTTGTATGTCATAAATATTTTATATTAAATTTTATAATTAATTTTATAATTTAAAATGGAAATATAGTTTCATAAAATTTAATCATAATTTTTACTTTATTTAATTATTGTTATATGATAATTTTATGGGACCTTGATTACATTCTTAAGGTGTTACAAAATGAATTGTAGTTTTAAAGTTGTATTTTTTGAAATAAATAATGATTTTATTTAAAAATTAAATTAAAACTATTTAGAAAATTAGTTTCCTAAAATAGAGTTCATTTTTGAATTCAGAGCCTCAATATTATGTTAGGGTGAATTTTTTGGATTTTTATGAAACAATTGATTTTTTCGGTGAATAGTAAAAATACAATTTTGAGTTTCGGGTGTTTAATGACATCATTGATGATGTAATCATGATGTAAATAATCTAGAATACTTTTGAATAGTAAGATATGTTTTGAGGTGTCCCAAGTGGCCAATAACATTGGAAAATATCCTGGTAAATCCCATGGTTTGGAAATACCAATGATGATGTGTCCCTTGAAAATTAATAATTTATTCCCTCAGTTTTCCTATAAATACCAAGCCATTCCCTCATGCATTTAATTCAAAAGTCCTCCTCAACAATGTTCGGGTCTCCTACCTCCCAAGGAGTCCTCCAATGGTTCCCTCAAGCCTCCAAAGGTCCCAACCTTTAATCTTTCGATGTTACTCATCAAGGTAAGGGAACCCTTCACCCTCTTCTTTTAATCCATGACTTCCTTTATGGTGTGTCTTCTAGTTTCCATATATTAATGTTGAGGGTATGTTCTTATATTTTCTCATTACTGTCCATTTCATGTCTAATTTTTGAGAGACCCTTTCCTCTCTCATCAATTTGTTTTCTGAATTTTTATGTGACACCGTTAGGCTGTCAAATTTTTGTAAAACTAATCACATCTTCTCTTTTCCTTCAAGTTTAATTTTGATATGGTATTTCCTTCAAATATCCATAAAATTATCTTATTTACTTTTATTATGTAACCATACGGTATTATGAATTTTTTATAAGTGTTTTACCCTTTTCCCTCTCTTTTCAATGTTTTATAAAACCATGTTATATAGCTATTATGCTGCATAAATTTCGTCTCAAAATTTCTATCTCTTTCTCTCTAGAAATTCTCTTGTTTTATTTATGTGAATACCTAGACCAATTTTTTTCAATATGTGTTCATAAATATATAAACAATATATATTTTATTTTGTAATTTACATACATATAACCTTCACTCCCTTTCCATGGGTTATAAATGACATAATGATCTTATTTTTAAGAAATTTTAAAATGTCGCGATCTTGAAATGAAACCCATTTCATTTATTCTCCATGGTTTATTTATGAAATGTTTTATTATGGTCTATTTGGATCACATGAAAGTAAAGACATATTAATGTTGCACCTTGATATTTTTCTAATGCATTGGGTATAGAATTAATCTCTAGGTATTACAAGTTTCACAACACCTTAGTGAATAACCTTGGTAATTTTTATGACACGTAGGGGATAAACCATGGTGATATGTTCATGAATGTCTAAATGAAATGTTATAGCCACATATTCAAGTTATGATTCATGTTATTTTTATTATGATATTCCTCTTTTTTCTATTTCCATTGTCTTCATATTTTTCATCAAGTTCCTATTGATATCACAAGTAAACTGATTCACTTGTTTACCCCTTACTGGGCATTCTACTCACCATTTCATTTGATGTATGTCTATAGGATATGAGATATAGTAATTTTAAATAGGATGAACATATGATTAATCCTTATAAGTGGTTTATAATAATGTTTTATTTTTTATTCATTTATTATGTTCTTAATTTCCAAGACACTAGACTATAAAGATCCTCTGTTAGTAAAATGTAATGAAAAGTTATGTAATAAAATGGTGGGATACCATATGTCTCATGAGTTTAAAAGTGTTTCAAGATCATCATAATCCAAAAAACTCTTTTTTAAGAGAAATTGGAGGAAGATCAAGGTTGGTGCACGGTCAACACTAACCATGTGAACCAAAACATTCAACCTTTTTTATGGGGACCCAATTTGAATTAACCATGAAGACCTATATTGGAAACCAGGAAACCTAGTTCATGGGTGCATAGGGTATCACATGGTTTTTTAAAACATGTTCCCTATGATGCACAACAATGTGAATGGTCTGTTGAATGTTGTAGAGGTGAACTGGATGGGCTGGTCACAGTTCGTATATCCCCATGCTAGCCATGCGAGGTGGGTGCCACTTTTGACCGTAGCTCCATATGGTTTCTTCATGGTTATTGAAACTTTCTTCTCAAACTATGTAGATTAATAAAAGTGAAAAAATGAAAATTTTCCCCATATCCCTTAAATAGTTTTTACCCCATGTCCTCCTTCATTTCACACAACATCCCACTGTGTATGCCCACTCCTTCCCCCCTCTTCCCATGGTGGATCTCCCTCATTATTTTTTCAAATCGAATGTTTTCAAGAGCATTGAATGTATTTAAGTATTTCTATCAGTACACTAAATTATTTTATTCATTTATATATCCATCGTTGTTACTATATATGATCTTTATAATTCACCATATTTTCAGGCTATTTTTCTATTCATCTAATTTCTCTCTTTCTGACTTGAATCAAAGACTGATATTGGATAATTGGACCACCCTATGCATGATGTAGGTTTTCAATATTCTTTTCCCTTTTATATTCAGCATTTTTATTGTATTTACATTGTGTTTTCTATAATATGAAACAACCTGAAATTTTGAATAATTTTTGTTTCCTAATTGTTTCTATTATTTTACTTTATACTCAACAAAACTATATTATTTAATTAATGAAGTGAGTATAATTAAATAAGACCATTGAGTTTCGACTAATATATGACTGTTTTTAAATATTACCATTGGTCAATATGATCGTTGGATGTTAATCTCTTAACGTTACAATTTTTATTATAAATACAAGTGATCTTGGTTAATTAATACAGAAATAAAATTCGATGGCCTCATCCAACAGACTCGGGTCATTTGAAGCCCATTTGACAGAACTTGGGAAGGAGGTGGCACCATTGGGCCTTTCTCTGGACCAAGCCCAATCCGAACTTCATCATGTGAAGCTTGAACAGAATCACCTATGGTAGAAGTTCAAGTTGATATAGTAGCTACCTGGGCAATGTTGGTCGATCTACCCCAAGATTCTGTCACCTTATCACACCTTACACTTAGGTCCTCTGCTGGTATTATAAGGGTCTATGTAACGAGACCTTAGTTACTTTGTGTAATCCTTTGATATAAATAAAATTTTTATTTCTTCTTATGGTAAAGTTTTTGAATTTGAAATGTTTGGATAAATATAGGATGTATATTATTGATGAATTTTTTAAAAAGGGGATATTTTTAAATATTTATGTAAACCTTAAATAATTAATAATGTGTAATTATTTTCCAAAAAATGGTCGTCCACAGTTGTGTTCAGTAGTAAATTTAGAGTCTAATAAGATCAACTTAATTTTTGGGGAATAGTAAATTATGAATAGTAATTTTGCGCTTATGAATATTAATGTGACCAAATAGAATCGTGAACTCACTTAATAAAGTATTAATATAATGTAGCCACCTTGATTAGGCAGTGTGATTCAATAAAAATAGGTAAATAACTATTTTATAAATTATTAGTTAAGTACAAGTTTTTTCAGGTGAATAGTTTTTTTATTTAAAAATTAAATTAAAATTATTTAGAAAATTATTTTCATAAAATGGAGTTCATTTTTGAATTTAGAGCATCGATATTATGTTAAGGTGAATTTTGGGGATTTTTCTGAAAAAAGTTGAATTTTTAGTGAATAGTGTTTTTACATAAAAATTAAATATCTCATAATTAGAAAATTATTTTCATAAAATAGAGTTCATTTTTTAATTTAAAGCATACATATTAGATTATGGTTAATATTTGGGATTTTTTCTTAAACAGTTGAATTTTCGGTGAAAAGTGAAAATACAGTTTTGAGTTTCAGGTCTTTAATGATATCATTAAGGATGTAATACGTATGTAATCATTCTGGTCGACTTATGAATAGTAATATAATCTATGATGTGTCTTAGTTGTCCAATAACATGGGAAAATACTATGTTAAAGCCCATGGTGTTTCCAATACCACCGATGAGGTGTCTCTTGGAAATTAATGATTTGTTCCCTCACTTATCCTATAAATACCAAGACATTCCCTCATTCATTTCATTTCCAGATCGTCCCCACTGATGTTCTTGAATCTTTACCACCCAAGGATTCCTCTGAAGGTTCTTTCATGCCTTATATGGTCTTGACCATTATGCTTTCGACGTTACTCTTCAAGGTAAGGGAATCTTTCACCCTTCTCTTTTAAGCCATAACATTTCTTATGTTGTGTCTTCTAGTTTCCATCTATTTTTATTGAGGGTATGTTCTTATATGTTCTCATTACTATCCATTTCATGTATAATTGTTGATATATGCTTTCCGATCTCATCAATTTGTTTTATGAATTTTTAAGTGACGTCATTAGGCTGCCGAATTTCTCGTAAAAGAAATCACATCTTCTCTTTTCTTTCATGCTTCCTTTTCATGTGGTTTGTCATTAAAATATCCATACCAAGATCTTATTATATACCCATACTATAATATGAATTTTTTATAAGTGTGTGAACCTTTTCTCCTCTCTTTTCAATGTTTTATAAAACCATGTTATATAGCTAATATGCTGCAGAAATTTCAACTCAAAACTTCTACCTCTTTCTCTCTAGAAATTCTCTTATTTTATTTATGTGAATACCCAGATCAATTTATTTTATATGGGTGTTCATAAATATATAAATATCATATATTTGAATCTGTAATTTACATACATATAACCCTCACTCCCTTTCCATGAGTTATAAATGAAATTATGATCTTATTTTTAAGAACTTTTAAAATGTCACGATCTTGAAGTGAAACCCATTTATTTAATTCTCCATGGTTTATTTATGAAATTTTTTATTACGATATATTTCGATCACATTAAAATAAAGACATAATAAGGGTATGACTTGATAGTTCTCCAATTCATTGGGTAAATAATTAATCTCTAGGGATGACAAGTTTCACAATACCTTGGTGAATAACCTTGGTAATTTTTATGACACTACTGGGATAAAACAAGGTGATATGTTCATGAATGTATAAATGAAATGTTGTAGCAACATATTCAGGTTATGATTAATGTTCTTGTTATTATTATATTCCTCTTTTTTCTATTTCCCATGTCTTCATATTTTTCATCAAGTTCTTATTGATATCACAAGTACACCGGTTCCCTTGTTTACCCCTTACTAGGCCTTATTCTCACCCTTTACTTTGATTTATGTCTCTAGTATTTGAGATTCAGTAATTGTACATAGGATGAACCTATTATGAGGCCTTAAAAGTGGTTTGGAAGAATGTTTTATGTCGTTTTAATGTATTATATTCCTTATTTTGAATACACTAGACTTTAAAGATCCACTATTTGTAAAATGTAATGAAAAGATATGTAATAAAAATGAGAGATGTCATAGTTGGTATCAAAGGATACTTCACATATTTATGGAAATTAGGATATGAAAACTTTAAGAAGAACCCTATAGAAAATTTTAAATATAGGAAAACATCCGGGTATTTAGGTGAGTATTGAGTAAGTGGTTTATCAAACAAATACATCCTTTTCTGGAAATGAGCAGGTAGAGGCGGCTCTAGCACAGATGTACAAAGGGGTAAAACCTGAAAACACCGCTTTGAGCTAGAATTGAACTGGAACTCATGCACGACAATGAGCCTTGCTACACTCATGGTTACCACACTCCCGGGGGTTATGTTTGGTTAATCACAATCTTTTTGTGAATAATTATGAAGGAATTATAGAGAAATGTAATTGTTTAAGCATGAAGTTTTAAGACATAAAATCCTTTATAGTTAAAAGATTTATAAATGAAATAAGTTTCACACTAAGGTATTATTCTTTTAGAAAATGGTAGGCAATAGGAGGAACCATGCAAATGGTGACCGCAATGGACCATGCGCTGACGACCCTATGAAGGAAGCTGGAATGGAAACATTCATGCGAATGATGAACCAACTAACTCATGTAATGGGAAATAACTTGAATCAAGCTGAGAGATCTATCTCACCGCAAAGGGAATAACATTCTATTGAGTCCTTTATGCATCAACGACCACCAAACTTCAGTGGATCAACTAACCCATTGATTTTGGAGTAGTGGATCAGCTCTATCAAGAAGATCTTTTCTGTGCTATGTTGTTCAAAGAAAGAGATGGTCACCATAGCTATCTATCGTTTAGAAAGAGAGGCTGATAAATGGTGGGAATTGATTAAAAACACAAAGAAAAGAGTGGAAGATGAATCTATGGAGTGGAAAGAGTTTAGAACTATATTTTTTAGTAAATATTTCCCTCGTTCCATGAGAACAAGAATCGAGAAGAAGTTTCTCAAGATGAAAAAGAAAGAAAATGTATCTGTGGGAAACTACAAGATGAAATTCACAAGGCTTTCACGTTACACATCTATCTTTTTCATGGATTCAAATAGTAACATTGATATATTCTTCGGTGGAATGAGAACTCATCTACGGAATAATCTATCCAACCGAAACTATGATAGCTATGAGAAGATTGTGCGAAGTGCGATGAAAGTCGATATAGAGTTTGGTGAGACCCAGTGGTCTCATAAATCAAATGACAAGAAGTGATCGATGGATCCCAGATTAGGGAGGAAATTAGACCAGGGAAGAGGAGGCAAGCAAGTGAAACATTCCACGTGTAATAAATATTTGAAAAGGCATTTGGGGAACTTCCTGCTCGAGAGCAGAAAATGCTTCAAGTGTGGAAGATATGGCCATATTGTAATGAATTGTCGTAGTGAGGTGAAACCTCAACTTCCAAACACTAACGAAAAGGGGAAGATGGTGGAGGCCATACCTGATGTCCAGTGTTATATGTGTGAACAACTTGAGCACTTTTCCAATCACTGTCCAAATCTGAGGGTAGTGGAGGGGAACCCCCATCAACCTCAGCAAAGGCCAAGGGAGAAAGTTCGTGCTTTTGTTATCACGATAGCTAAAGTTTAAGCTCTAAATGATGTGGTAGAAGGTAATCTTATCTTCCTCTCTAATCTAAAAAGTACTTTTTTTATTATGTTTCTACGCATTCCTTTTTTTCCACCATGTTTCCAAAATATTTAGAATCAACCCCCGATTTTCTAAAAGTAGAGTTATTATTCAACACTTCTGGTGGGAATATCCAAGCAATGTCAGTGTTTTGAAACTCTAGTATTTACATTAGTGAGAAAAATATTATCATAAATCTAGTAGTAATTCCCATGTTGGAATTCGACATTATACTAGGGATGGACTAGTTCTCAAAGTATAATGCTCAGATCAAATGCAGAAGCAAGGAAATCTCAGTAGTCTTTAATGGAAAACAAAGAGTTATCTTCCAAGGAGAGATATCTCAACTGGATCCTTATCTAGAAGAACCCCCTATATCCTTATTTATGGAGTTGATATGTGAATAAGAAGAAAGAGATGAAAGTTTAAGGATAGAAAATGTCCCCATCATCCAAGAATACATTGACGTATTTCCTGAGGAATTTCCCAGACCTCCCCCAGAAAGAGAGGTAGAGTTCTCCATTGAACTTGTACCTAGATCTCATCCGATATCAACTACCTCTTATAGGATGGAAAATGTAGAGCTAGTGGAATAAAAGAGACAACTCCAATATCTTTTGGATAAGGGGCTTATTTGATCGAGTGTGTCTCCTTGGGGAGCACTAGTTCTCTTTGTGAAGAAGAAGGATGGATCAATGCAGCTATTCATTGATTATAGAGAACTGAATGGGATCACAGTGAAGAACAAATAACCTCTGCCAAGATTTGATGAATTATTTGACCAGCTTCGTGGGGCACAATTCTTCTCTAATATTGATCTTCGATCAGGTTATCATCAATTGAGGGTGAAGAAAAAAGGTATTCCAAAAACTGCCTTCATATCTATTTATGGGCATTATGTGTTTGTTGTTATGACCTTCAGACATACTAACGCACCTAATATATTTATGGATATGATGAATGGAGTCTTTAAGGAATACCTTGATAACTGTTTGGTATTTTTTTATTTATGATATTTTTCTATATTCTAAAATACTTTATGAGAATGAGGATCATCTAAGGGCTATTTTGCATACTCTAAGGAAGGAGAGGTTTTTTGGAAAGTTCAACAAATGTGAATTTAGGTTACCAAAGTTTGATTTCTTGGGGAACATTATTACCAATGAAGGAATCATAGTTTACTCTAAAAAGACTAAAGTTGTAGAGGAGTGGCCTCACCCTAAAATAATAACTGATATTCAAAGTTTCCTTAGATTACCAAGATATTAAAGGACGTTTGTGAAAAAAATTTCACGACATTATAATCCATTAACCAAGTTAACTCAAAAAGGGGTCAAGTTCACATGGACAAAGGAGTGTGAGGAAAGTTTCCAAGAGCTGAAGAAGATATTGGTTACTGCACCTCTGTTAAATCTACCCTCAAGTGGAGATGGATTCATTATTTTTAGCGATGCATCTCTCAAAGGGATTGGGTGCATCCTCATGCAAAATGAAAAATTCATTGCCTATGCATCTTGACAGTTGAAGACTCATGAGAAGAACTATCCCATGCATGATTTGGAGATGGATGTGGTTTTTTTTCTCTGACGATATGGAGTAACTATCTATATAGGGGGAAATGTGATATATACACATACCATCAAATTTTGAAGTATATTTTCACACAAAAGGAATTTAACATGAGATAAAAGAGATGGTTGGAACTTCTCGAAGACTATGATTTTTCAATACATTATCATCTCGAAAGAGAAAAAAATTTTTCTGATGCATTAAATAGGAAAGACCCAGTTGTTCTTTCTATGATGAGAATTCAAAGAGATTATTTGATCAATGACCTAGTAAATATGTACATGGGAATTATAAGGGAAGGGACATCATCAAACCTAACCAAAATGATTTATCAACCATTATTACTAGAGAAGATCAAGAATGCTTAGAATGAAGATCCTTTTTTATAGAAGAAGTATGAGGCTATAAAGGATGGTAAGTATCCTGAGTTTAATATTTATCAAGAAGGTGTACTGAAATTTCATACAAGACTATGTATTCCATCTATTTCGGAAATAAAGAAGGATCTGATGGATGAAGCACATAAAACTACTTTCTCTATACATTATGGAAGCAAAACAATGTATAGGGACCTTTGTGATCATTTTTCCTGGGATAATATGAAAAGGGAGATTGCTGACTACACTTCAAGGTGCCTAGTATGTAAGCAAGTGAAGGAATAACGACAAATTTATAAAGGTGTATTGCAACCACTACCCATACCAGCATGGAGGTGGGACATAATCACTATATACTTCATCACTGGTCTCCCAAGAACGTCCAATGGAAATAATGCGATATGAGTTATTGTGATCTGTCTCACCAAGAATTTCCATTTTATCTCTATTCAGGATGATTTATCTCTTAATAATCTTTCTAGGATTTACATAAATGAATTAGTAAGGTTGTATGGAGTTCCAATTTTTATCGTATTTGATCATGATCCAAGGTTCACATCAATATTCTGTAGAAGTCTTCAACATTCTCTGAGCACTGAATTGAATTTCAGTATGACCTATCACCCCCAAACTGGTGGCCAATCTGAAAAGACTATTCAAATACTTGAGTACATGCTGAGAACATGCTCAATGGAATTTTAAGGTGGATGGGATCAACATCTCCCATTAGTTGAGTTCTGTTACAACAATAGCTTCCACTTGAGCATTCAAATGGAACCTTAAGAATATCTATATAGGAAGATATGTATAACTTCTAATTTTTGTGATGAAGTTGGTGAGAGGAAGCTTCTTGGGACAAATATTGTTCAAGAGATGACAAAAAAGTCCATTCCATCCAGAAACACATTAAAGATACTCAGAGTCGGGAAAAGAGCTATGAAGACAACCGTCAAAGGGACTTGGAGTTTGATGAAGGTGACAAGGTGTTTCTTCAAATTTCACATTGGTAAAGAGTCATGAGGTTTGGTAATAAAGGGAAGGACAACCCTAGGTACATTGACCACTATGAAATCCTTGATCGTGTAGGAGTAGTGGACTATCGACTTCCACTCCCTCCAAATATAGCACAAGTTCATGATGTCTTCCATGTATCTATCATGAGGAAGTACATACCTGACCCTTCACATGCACTAAACCTAGGGGTGGTACAACTGGAACATGAACTATCTTATGAGGAACAACCGGTGGAGATCTTGGATCGTAGAGACAAGTTTCTATGCAACAATACTACCCACCATGAGAAGGTGTTGTGGAGAAACCACAAATACGAAGAAGCCACGTGGGAACTAGAGGAGTCTATGAGGCAGAATTACCCACAACTTTTCTTTTTTGAGGGTGCGAGTTTAAATTTCAGGGACAAAATTTCTTAAGGGGGGAAGAATGTAATGACATGAAATTTTGAATAATTTTTGTTTCCAAATTTTGTGTGTTATTTTACTTTATAATCAAAAAACAATATTCTTTAATTAACGAAGTGAGTATAATTAAATGAGACCATTGGGATTTGACTATTATATGATCGTTGGTCAATACGACCATTAGAAGCTAAACTCTTAACGTTACATTTTTTGTTTATAAATACAAGTGATATTGGTTAATGAAAATAGAAAGAAGATTCGATGGACTCATCCAGTAGACTCAGACCATTCGAATCGCATCTGATGGAACTTGGGAAGGAGGTGGCACCATTGGGATTTGATCTGGACCAAGACCAAGCCAAACTTCATCATGTGAATCATGAAAGGAATTTCCTATGAGAGAAGTTCAAGCTGATAGAGGTCACTACTTGGGCAATGATGGCTGAGCCGCCCCAAGATTCTGTCACCTTACCACACTTTACACTTAGGTCCTTTGCTGGTATTATAAAGGGATATGTAACAAGACCTAAGATACTTTGTGTAACAATTTGATATAAATAAAATTGTTATTTTTTCTTATGATAAAGTTTGGGAATTTCAAATGTCTGGATAAATATAGGATGTATATTATTGATGAATTTTGAAAAAAATGGATATTTTAAAATATTTATGTAAACCTTAAATAATTAATAATGTGTAATAATTTTCAAAAAAATATTCTTCTATAGTTGTGTTCAGTATGAAATTTAGATTCTAATAATATCAACTTAATTTTTGGTGAATTGTAAATTATGAATAGTAATTTTGTGCTTATGAATAGTAATGTGACCAAATGGAATAGTAAACTCACTTAATAATGTATTAATATAATTTAGGCACCTTGATTAGGTAATGTGATTCAATAAAAATAAGTAAATAACTATTTCAAAAATTATTAGGTAATGTGATTCAGAGCATCGATATTAGGTTAAGGTGAATTTTGGGGCTTTTTCTGAAACAATTGAATTTTTAGTGAATAGTGTTTTTACTTAAAAATTAAATATCTCATAATTAGAAAATTATTTTCATAAAATGGAGTTCATTTTTGAAATCAGAGCATACATATTATATTAAGGTAAATTTTTGGGATTTTTTCTAAAGTAGTTGAATTTTCGGTGAAAAGTGAAAATAAAGTTTTGAGTTTCCAGCGTTTAATGACATCATTAAGGATGTAATAAGTATGTAATAATTCTGGTAGACTTTTGAATAGTAATATATTCAATTAGGTGTACTAGGTGGCCAATAATATGGGCAAATACCATGTTTAAGCCCGTGGTTTTTCCAATACCACCAATGAGGTGTCCCTCGGAAATTAATGATTTGTTCCCTCGATTATCCTATAAATACCAAGCCATTCCCTCATTTGTTTCATTTCCAGATACTTCCCAATGTTGTTATGGTATATTTACCACTCATGGAGTCCTCATAAGGTTCCCTCATGCCTTCTAAGTTCCCGACCATTATGCTTTCAATGTTACTCTTCAAGGTAAGGGAATCTTTCACCCTCCTCTTTTTATCCATGACTTTTTTATGTTGTGTATTCTAGTTTCCATATATTTTTTGTTGAGGTTATGTTATTATATGTTCTCATTAAATTTCATTTCATGTATAATTTTTGATAGACCCTTTCTTCTCTCATCAATTTGTTTTCTGAATTTTTAAGTGACGCTGTTAGGCTGCTGAATTTCTCATAAAAGAAATCACATATTCTCTTTTCTTTCATGTTTCATTTTCATGTGGTGTATCATTGAAATATCCATACCATGATCTTATTATGTACCCATACTATATTATTAATTATTTATGAGTTTCTAGCTCTTTTCTCCTCTCTTTTCAATATTTTCTAAAACCATGTTATATACCTGTTATGCTACAGAAATTTCAACTCAAAATTTCTATCTCTTTCTCTCCAAAAATTCTCTTGTTTTATTTATGTGAAAACCCATACCAATTATTTTTTCGATGGGTGTTCATAAATCAATAAATATGATATATTTTATTCTTTAATTTTTCATACATATAACCCTCACTCCCTTTCCATGGGTTATAAATGACATAATGATATTATTTTTATGAACTTTTAAAACATTACGATCTTGAAATGAAACCCATTTCTTTTATTCTCCATGGTTTATTTATGAAATGTTTTATTATTATATATTCGGTTCACATACAATTAAAGAAATATTAAGGGTTTTCCTTGATAGTTCTCCAATGAATTGGGTATGAATTAATCTCTATAGATGACAAGTTTCACGATACCTTAGTGAATAACCTTGGTAATTTTTATGACACCTCTGGGATAAACCTTGGTTATATGTTCATGAATTTCTAAATGAAATGTTGTAGAAAAATATTCATTTTATTATTCATGATCTTGTTTTTATGAGATACCTCTTTTTTCCATTGCTCATGTCTTTATATTTTTCTGCAAGTTCTTATTGATATCACAAGTAAACTGATTCTCTTGTTTACCCCTTACTAGGCCTTCTGCTCACCATTTCCTTTGATGTATGTCTCCAGGATATGAGATGCAGTAATTGTACATAGTGTTAACATATTATGAATCCTTAAAAGTGGTTTAGAATATTTTTTATGTGGTTTTCGTGTATTATGTTCCTGATTTCCAAGACACTAGACTTTAAAGATCCTCTGTTTGTAAAATGTAATGAAAAGTTATATAATAAAAAGGCGAGATGCCATATAAGGCATCCAATAAATTGATCCTAAATTATGAAATTAACTAAATTAAATTCCTAAGACATACCCTTGATGATTTTTAGACTGATAAAATTCGTTCAAAAGACATGACATCATTTTGAACAACCCCTTTGGGTGCATCCATTAATTTCCAATGTTAGACATTGGTTGCATGTTTATAATTGAATGGATTTAATTATAGTAGGCCATGTATGAATAGTACACATTATGTTATGAATTATTCCATATTTATAAAGGGATTTAAATTAATTGTGAGTTTCATATAACCCATATGTAATTATTATGCATTACTTATGTTACCAAAAACCCAAATAATTTTTTTTATCAATAATAAATATAAATCATGGGAAAATATAATGTAAAAATTACATTTGTGTGTTGATTTTTTATGGAACTGCTGTTTCACCATGGAATTATTTCTTATCATAATTAAAATAATCTAAATGTCATGTTTGATTTGATAATGAAATTTATTTTATTCAATAGTCTTGACCTATATTATGGCATAAATATACTCATTTCTTGATTTACTTGTTATATAAAACATATAAATGTAGGACCAATTCTCTTTGAGTGATGCTGGATTCCTCTTTGTGGAATTACTAGGATAAGGGGCCATAGAGAAAGTGGTTTAACTTATATTAGTTTGTTAGAGATTGACCTTTTTAGGGTTTTTGGAGATAGAACTTCACTCCACCTTAGTTGAGGATATTGAACTTGCAAATCCAATTCACCTAGCTCATTGGACAAGAATCTTAACTCCCCCTCAATTTGGATTTTAGAAATGATGTTACACATCAATTGAGGATGATATACATGACATTGCACACCCCTTGTTCAGGATGTTAGACACGAAGTTTAGTATCCCATGTCAAAATTCTTGGTCTTGAAACCCTTATTAAAATATGTTACCCAAGTTATATTATAATTCAACTCTAATTACTTGGCATGGTGTTCGATATCATTTATTTAGATATTTGGGCATGATGTACCATATTTCTACTATAAGTATTTTATGACATCCATATGTCAACTCTTGTGCACTGTGCTATGGGTCCTCACCATTTCATGTATATTTATGAATATATACCTATACAAATGTATGCATATATATACATGCTCAGAGACATTCCTTCTTAGGACAAAGCTGGATGATCATCAAGGTTACCCAGAGGAACCCAAGGCTGCCTTTGTTATATTTACATTTACTTCACTACCTTACATTTGACATATCTTCCCATATCATTATTTTATATTAATGAGATAGATTTTATTAGACATACTTAGTGGTGTTCTAGTCTGTATATCCCACACCCCACTCAGTTTCCCCTTTGGTACCAAATAAAATCCATGGTTGTAGGTTCTAGATCATGGTTTGTGATATATGTTGTTTTATTTATTAACATGGGATCTTATAAATAAAGGATGATCATGTCATTGGGTTTCCTTTAAGAGATGGAGTATTTTTTTATTTAATATTTTGTCAATATATATATATATATATATTGTTCTACCTTTTGTATGTCAATTAATTTTACATTTTATCAAGTTCATCGATGGTTATTTATTCATTTATTACTAATTACCTATTGTTGTTATATTCTTTTTTCCTTTATATATTATTTATTCAAATGTATTTATTACATATGTCTATGGTATAGTCTCTCCCATCACACTACCCTTAGAATCTTGTTGCTAGTCAGTAGCATCCAACAAACGGGGAGGAGTGCTTCAGGCCAACTAGTAAACAAGGTTTGGAGAACTGTTTTAGTGACACCTAGTCTGGGACCCAAAAATAGGTTTTAATTAAAACCCTATATTTGATGTTTTTTAACATAAGTAATATTTTATCAAATATATTTTTAATAAATTATATATTTGTATTTAAAAAAATATTATCACTTTTAAAAATTATGTCAAATAAAATTTATTTAATTTTTACCAGATGTAAAAAAAAATTATCTAATAATAAGAAATTTATTAGGCATAAAGATTACATTACCGTCTTTATAAACAGTTTTCCCTAGTAAAAGCCTAAAAGGGAACAAGTAATAAATCAAGAGTTAAATATTTTGAAATATATTAATAATATATTTCTAATTAATGGTTTGAGGTGTTTCTCTATCATATCTCTGATACTATACATAATTTACCAATCTTGTAGCCACACTCCTATATATTAACATTCTATTTTTGAGTGTGTATGGTATTTAAACCAATCTCATTCATTTTCTCTTATAAAGGGTAATTCCATTTCTCATTTCACTTACCACCAAGAACCATTATTTTGATCCAAAAATCTACCAAATCCACTCCTAAATAGTTCTATAAACCATAATAATATTTTTTGTTTTTCAAAATACCATCCCTTAAAGGTTTAATCCCCTTTACAAAGGAGATAATACAAGCAGTGAGGTATAGATTTCTAATCTCTCCTTCCACATTCATATATAATTTGGTGATTTTAAAATTCCTAAAATTTATTTTCACCAATTATAATGATAAAATCTATATAATTATTATAATTTTAGTTTATTTTAATTATTGTTAAATTAATAACCACCCTCCCCTTTTCTATTAAGGAAAAAAATGTGAATCATGTGTCGTGATGACTACCACCACCATGATGCAACATGTTTCATTTTTCTTCACCACCCTATATGGATGGTCCTAATTGGGAATTTAATATATAATTAAAATATTTGAGAAATATTTTACATTATTAAATATTAAATAATATTAATATTCTTCCTCATTCTATGGGAAATGAAATCTAAATCCATGCATACGTGTCGACTCCCACCTCCATGGAATGATGGATTTCTATATTTTATTCACCACCACCTTACATGTATGGTCATTTGAATGTTTTTTATCGATACATATGTTGTTTATAATATGAAAAATATTCTACAAAGACCCATTTTTTAACCTATTATTGATATGAATGAAAAATATATTTTTTAAAATTAACTGATTAAATAAGAAAACTATTAAAAATAAAATGATGTTTTAATATTAAGTAATATTTTCATATGTTGTAATTATTATTCTAAATTAAACTAGTTATGATATATCATAGTAATAAAAACTATATAAGATCTTTATAGTTCTGATAAAATAATATTTCAACTAAATCACAACATAATCATCCATTAATCATGGTATGTTCATGTTTGGGTCTGTTTGACCACCCACTTAAACAACTCCATAAAATTACATCTTTTATGACTATGAAAACAAAATTACTTATATAATATGATATAAATTATTAAACAATTAATATTTTTTGAATTTAGGATGGATATAAAAATAATTTACTTAATAGTTAATAAAATACATCTCATTGGTTATGAAAATCACCAAAGTGCGATTACTGTCATTTTCATTTTCAATGATAAAGAATGAAGAACTCTTCATAAAAAAATTTAAACATTATAAATAATTAGAATTAATTTATTTTAGTAGCATTAATGAACATGGAATGATGATATTTGGGAAAAAAATATTTATTAGAACTACTCCAATAAAATTAGTTCAAACGGTTGAAACGAGAAATATACATTGTGGAAAATAAATAAAACAAAAAAATACACATATAGAAAATTGTTATAATTGAGAATGAGAAATAGTGTTAGGAATGAAAATTGATTTTAAATTATTGATTTTTTTTATTTTTATATCATAATTTAAAGAACATATTTTTAAATCAAGTGCAAGATAAGATTTTATTTGTATCAATTTTTTACTTTGTGGGACATGTTTGATATTGTGTGCCCTAATTTATTTGATAAGTGTATTCACTAACCAATTTCACTAAAATATTAAAATATATTAAATTTAATGGGATTTTAATTTCCATTTCTTGATCTTTCTTTCAATAATCTTTGATTACTTAATTATTAATTTTGTTATAGTTTGATTTACCTAATTTCTATTTCATTGGATCATAGTCTATCTTACAAAAATATACATTTTATTATTTTATATAATCTTACCTATTAGATTATTTGAGTTATTAATTTTTTTTATAATCCTTAATCATTATTATTTAATTATTAGTTGTTTATATGGGGTATTATGGATATCAATTTTCCCTTTATTTTTGTGAAATTCAGTTAGGTATGGCCTATAACCGTAAGAAGACTTATGCGATCAAATGAAGACATGTTCATCCATATAAAATAATATATCATCTCAAGAATTATTTCAATTTATAATAAGTAATTTTTATTACAATTAAATAAATATAAATGCAAGAATATTTCAACAACTGTAAAAGAGGATTTTCTTGAGAATATCTGGAGGATTATATGATTGTTTGCAAAGTCTATTTCTTTGAATTTTCTTTTATTATTCCTAAGACTAGTATTTATGTTTCTATCTAAGAAATTAATATTAATACTTGAAAATTGTTAGTATTTTCTGAATTAAAAGAATTTTAGGGCATTAATGTCTTTTAAATCCAATTTCTCATTAATGGGATTTAAGACTCATTATTTTTAAATAGCTATCTTTGAGTGAACTGCCCTATAAATTTAGAGGATCCTCACACTTGCAAGATATATTAAATGTTTAAAAATATATAGAGTTTCTAATATAATATAAGATACTCTATTTTATGTTCTCCATGAAATATTCAGAATGAAAATATTTAACATATCATTTATTCATTCTTTGAATGAAATATTTAAAAGAAATTTCTTATCCATTGCTGATCATAGATTGAGATGTCTATCCTTGATCTATTTTTTCTCAATGTTTGAGTTGTACATGTATTTATTTTATATTTTTTCATCACTTATCAATTATTTTAATGAAAATTATATAGTTACTTCCCCATTCTACTTTTTACTCTTATTACCCCCACATATAACTATTTAAGATCCTGGTTAGGTCCAAAAAACCATGTGTGTTTTTGTATTTTGTAAAACCTAATCCTAATTGTGGACCAAATTATTATGTATTTATAAATTTTGTTGACATGGGGTTATTTTCATGTAGAGAGGAATACTTCTTGTCTTGAGACTGAATAATTTATTTTTATATTTCCACATTTTTACTTATGTTTTTAGTACTATCATTTAAAGTTATGTTACATTATAAGTTTTATTATTCAATGATATTTTCTATCGGTTTTATAATACATTTTAAAAAATATTATTCTAATAGTTTTCTTTTGAAACATATATATATATATATATCATTTTGTGTGAGATTATATTTGCTTCATATTCTAAAGTATTTATTAAAAAAAATTAACTAGGTTATGACCGATCACTTGAGAAAATTTCCAAATATATAAAATTATATATATATATATATATACTACTTTAATATACTAGGAATCTTTTAAAATTAGGGGATTTTGATATAAAAGTTTTTAACAAAAATTTATACTGGAATCTCAATTCAATTTCACTTTATTTTTCAACTAGGACCAACATCTAGTAATCGAGATAGTGTATTTTTATTTGTTTTTTCTATTCTATATTTTTCACTAATTGTGTTTTGAAAAAAGATAGAAACTAATTTTCTTTATAGTCTTATATCTATAATGATAATAGAAGACTTAATAGAACTATTTCAAATAGACATTAATATTTTAATAGAAAGAAATACGCTCAATGGAAAATTTAAATGAATATAATCCATAATGTATGGAATTTAATATATAGACTACCATTGAAGACAAGTTTAAAAACCCAAAGATCCTAGTTAATATTATAATGGATCCAATAAATCTTATTATGAATATAATTGAAAATAAATGAATCTTTTAAATTGTAAAGTATGGGGAAATTAATTTAAAAGAGTATCCGGATATCCTTCATCTTATGAAATTTTGTATATCGTAGTAGTGTCTCATAAAGTCACATAAAATGTAAAATTTATGAGATTAGATACCTATAATATTATTCATGGTACATTTAATATAAACACTAAAAATCATATTAAAAAAAATTATCTCCTCTTTAATGATATTTAAATAAGTATTCAAGCACTTGGAAAGACTATTGATGAAAAATCCACAAAATAGGGGATTTAGTGATGCTTACCTGATAGATGGAGAGGAACTACTATATCGATTTTTGAATCATGTGATGTGATAAATAATTCGATAAATATGATTCTTTTAAAGTTAATGATGTGTGAGGAAGACATAAAATTAAATGAAAAATATTTTAAAACCTATAAATTCAATAGCATTTAATGCATCTCATTCAATAGATAAAGATCTAATAAAAGAGGAGAGCACCAACAAAATTGATGGTGACTAATTATTATTATGATATAGATCACATGTCTAGATGATTCACAATGTTTTATATAAATATGAAATTTTTCATGAAACAATGTTTCATAGGTATACATGATAATAAATGAAATAGTTAGAGGGATGATAACTTCCATGAAGTTACATGCTCTGAGTGATAAATAAAAGGACACAAAAAAGTTGATTGTTAAAAATTGAAGAATAAAAAGAAATATAAAGATCATAGAAGGAAAGATAATAATGAGATTAATAAGAAAAAGAGCACATTAGATGATATTTTATGGGACTATGTCTCAACTAGGGATGATTCTCATGATAAGGGAAATCATTTATTTATATAAATTACACATAGTGTAACAAATATTACTTATTTTTCATTAAAAAAATTAAAAACATGATGAATCTTATATGTTTAGTGAGGATTGAATCTCATACTAAAATATTGTGTAAGAAATAATTAATTAATTAAAATAATAATATAATTATTTAAGGAAACATAATTCTTTAACAAATATTATTAAATATTATCCTGTTGTGTAAAAGGGAAATCATAAAATACTTATCAATGAAAAATATACTACTCATACTAAAGAGAATGGCTCCTCGTACACTGGTCTATCTTCTAGATACCCCTCCATTTTTTCATATCCCTAATTTCACTATTTTAACCCAAATCCGATCATTATCTACCTCTCCCCCACATACAGAACCCTACATTCTGATTTCTATCACTCGTTTATTACATCCCTTTATTTCTCTCACCTTCACATCCCCAACCTCATTATCCCCATCCCATCCACATCTTTCTCACTGTTTCCCCCTATAGGAATGTTTCTTTCCACAATTCCCATAAAAAGGTAAATAATATGGATTTTTGGTATTTCTCCCATCATAACTATTTCCTCTTGATACGTTCAACCTTCTCAACTATCAGTCATCATTCATAGGTATTTATCTAGTTGTTCATTAATCTTTCAAATGACAATTAACTTTTGAGGGAGATGTTTATATGTCGAATATGGAATTCACCAAGGTAGGTGTTCATAAATGAAGGCCTCCAAGTTATTTGGTATGACTAGGGTTGTTATTTTTTCTCTCATTTTGTTAATATCCATCCCCAAAATTGATTGGTCATACATATATCACTATGATTTCTAACAACCTCTTCTTCAAACCACTGATTTATTTTTTCATGGATCATATTTTTTCAGGATCATATTTTTTTTACAAGTTCTTATTTTTTTACCAAATTTCAAATATTTATAATTTCATATTTTTAAAGGTTCTTATATTTTAAGAGGATCTTATTTTTTAACTGATTTAAAATTTTTACACATTCATATTATTTAAAAGATGATGCATAGTTCAAAATTATCATATCTACTTTCCTTATGTGTATGTTTTTTATGATCATTTATTTTGACCACATTTCATATTTTTTATAGGTTTTTATTTTTTACATGTTCATATTTGTGTCTTATTTGTTAATAATTTTTTTCATATAGGTGAAAAATTTTATACCAATTGAGATTTTTATTTCTTGTACACATATATATTTTTTTTTCATGAAGGTAACTATTTGTTATCTATAGTAGAGTAGTTCATATTTTTTTAATTGAATCCACATCCATATAAAAGAAAATACGTTTTATAAGATAATATTATTTTTTATGTGCATATTTGGTGTGTTTAGCAGGCTTGTTCTAATTATTTTACAAGTTCAAATTAATTCTGGTCCATATTTGTTCAAATAATTTTCAAGTTCAAATTTAGTTTTCATACTCGTATATATTTCATTACAGTTTCATGTATTTTAACAGGGTTCAAATTTTTACATTTAAATATCTATTTAATTCAAATAGGCATCTATTTTTTTATGTTTAGATGGGTATTTTATATCTTTTTTAATAGTCAATTACACTTTTATATATTTGTTTACTATTAATAAATTATTATGTATTGCAGAATAGATCACATAATTTTATTTTTTTGTATTTTTACATGTCCATATTTTTTCATATTTTTTCAAGTTTATATTTTATTTTCATACATGTACATATTTTACATGGGATCATAATTTTTACCGTGGTTAATATTTTTATAGGATCATATTTTTTAACAGCACACTTATTGTTTATCATCATCCTATCTATTGGTTTTATAGACACCGTTTTTAGAGTTTCAAGTATTTTACCATATTTCATATTTTTAAAAAATTCATATTATTTACTGTGGTTCATATTTTTACAAATATATATTTTTTTATATTTAATATTGGTTCATATTTTATTTTCATATAAGTAAATATATAATTATAGTTTCATGTATTTTACCAGGGTTCCTATTTAAATTAGTATATATTTTTTTGTGGGTTCATATATTTTAACAGGAGCACAATTTTTATTGAGGTTCATATTTTTTTATAGGTACACACATAGTTAATAATCACCCAATCTTTTTTTCAAACAAATATTTTTACAGGTTCAACAAAAATGGACATATCTTTATCATTACCATTTTCATACACAATTTACATACACCGTGGTATATTTTACTAATATAAAAATTTACAATAAATAATATACTGATTTTATATTTTCTAAAAAATGAGGTTATATATTTTGATACGTATAACATGTATCAAGGATATATAAAAACATGATGGTAATACTTAAAATAAAATTTGAAATGTGGTTCCATGAACAATTACAAGGTTACTATCCACTATTTTAAACCACTTCAAGAGATAAAAGTGCATCAAACTAACAATAATTTTTTCCTACAATGTTTTTTGACTTATTACTAATTTTATTCTTCTCTATATAGTTAGAGTGAAATTAAGGGTAATAGATCACAACAGAATAATATCAGTTTTTTAACATACATGGAATGCAGTTCGTATGAAAAATGATCTCTAAATCAAGAGGATTTTTTTTAGGTAACTACATATTTAAAGATTTATTACTAGACTAATTCAGATACAAATCATTATTAAAATATATAATTCTTACTAAAATTCATGGTTCTCATTCCATGTGTCTCCCACTCAATCTATTTCCCTACCGTTTCTCCCATCCCCCATAAAGCCTCTCTTCTCCCCTACATCTCTTCTTATCCCCTGCAATCCTTCCCATGTTATCCTTGTAGTCTCCCTAGTCCTTATTCCACATTCCTCATTTCCCTATTTCCCACACTACCACCACTTTATATCTCGGTATCCCTCGAAAATATCTTTTACTAGCCTTCATCTCCTCGTTGGCCTTTGCCTCCATCTTTTGTCTACCCGTCTATTAATTCACCTCCTTCAATTACTCAAACATTGGGATAGCCACCACATCAACTCACTTCACTATATCTCTATAGTCTTCCCACATTATAGAAACTTCATCACTTCTCTCTTGTCGATGATCCATGACACAAAACATCTAATTGATATACAATAGGGTTTGTTTAAAAGGCGATGGTTTTATTTCCACAAATATTTTATATATTTATTTCCATAGGGTTCCCATTAACTTTTATTTTCTAAAATAAATGCTAGCATAATCAGGTCAATGAAAACAAAATATGAAACTGGATTGTTTATCTTCTAAACTATTTCATCCATGCCATTTAATGCACTTTAGTCTTCAAAACCTATATCTGCATCACCTCCATAGATTCACCCTGAAATATTGGTATGAATTATTAAATTATATATATTTTAAATATCTTCTACTTCCAAATATTACACAAACATATTTTGGAATAACTTATTAATATTATAGTGGAAAAAAAATCTTACATAAACATACTTCTGCGGTCTCAATGTTATTTAGAGAAAACCAAACCCACTACCTAAAATGTAATGTTTTTTTTTAAATTTTCTCAATTTTTTATTTATAGCTCTGACTTCTTCATTTAAATTATTATTTCACATATTTTTGACAAATTAGCATAAAATACTTATTCATTATTTGTGTTTTAGAACATAGGTCTTGAACTTTTTTTAAATATGTTATTTGTATTATATTTCTATATGTGAACTGTGTTATTTACTAAAATGAATATATTTTCCTATTTTAATTATGCGTTATTATTTAAAATAAATATGATCACTAAAATAATTCTTATTTATTTGTTATTTGGGTCACTCGTATCAGTTGTATTGATTTTTTTATATTTTAATAGTATCAGTTGTGAACTTTTATGACCAATATTCCCTGAATTTATTACTTTAATTGGAGAAATTTAGCCAATTATAGACACTATGTTTTTTAATGTTTCACCCAATTTTCTATTTTAGGTATTAACTTATTTGAAAATATACTTATTTGATATATATTCACTACCTATAATGATTGAATACATGGGATTATTAAATGAATCAAATAATATATATACCAATTTTAAAAAAAGTCTTTTATTAAGATTTCAATATTGTTTTTCATATTTTCGATTTTAGATTAATTTCCAAAATTATTATGTTCGAATTCATATTTTGAATTAAATTTCATTTTCAAATTTTTCATTTTAAAGAACATACAATGTTCAATTCATTTCTCAAAATGAATACCAAATAGGAGAATTCATTTTGTGTGGAAAGAATTCATGTTATCATTATCATTATGTTCAATATCATATTCCCAAATTATTTCATTTTTTAAAAATATCACATCCTTTTCACATTCCCAAATTCTATCATTTTTGACACATATAACAATATTTTTACTTTTTATATTTTTAAATGATTTACAGGATATGAATATGGTGCTACATCATGATACAATATTAAAATACCATATAGTTGGGGTACATTTTAACCATAATGGATGACATACAATGGTAAATACATTTACTTTATAATATATTAATATTATATTAATTATTGGTCAATTTATTTATTATATATATGAATTTATTCAAGATATAGATGATAATTTTGAAACCATATTCCAAATCCAATGACTTAAAACCAACATAATGAGTTTTTTTAATATTTTTATATTTTGTCTTCATTTGTAGTATATTTCCAAAGTAATGACATTACCATTTTTTCAAATACTAATTATCATTACCTAAAACTAGGATAAATTATGAATTACAATTTATTATTTCAATATAAATGTAATTCTTAAACAATCATTTTTCTACAAACTATTATTTTTGTATCATGTGCTAGACCTAGAGTTATTTTTTCATTATAACCGGGATCCTTTTCAAACAATTGATGGATGAGTATATTTTGTTGTGTTAAATTCTTAATGTAGTTACAACAAGAAATTTTAATTTATGTTTGTATATTAAAAAATCATTATTGAATAAAGTAGTGAATTCTTTGTGTTAAACAATAGTTTATCTTCAGAACGAAATGATAAGATAAAAATATTATCCATATTTCCACAACCATTATTCCCTGAACCCTTGGAACCAGAAGTCTATATATTCATTTTTATGTCACATTGGGCTTAATAACTTTGAAAAAAATTATATCCTATTGTAAACCTCAATTTTCACCATCTTCATATTCATTCATTGTTTCAAATTCCATTTTATCTTACTTTATATAGTGTATATAATTATGTTCTTGATCATTTTTTGAAATTACCATTAGTGGCCTTTTATGATTGGGCCTTTCATACAGTGTCGGGACATCATTTAAACAAAACCAAATAGGTTTTTTTTTTGTATTTTTGAAAACTATTTATTTTTTCGTTACATTGAATATAATATTGTGGGATGAATCATCTTGATCTGAATAGAGTTATTCCTTTAAATTTTTGTGATCTCAATTATATTTACATTTCGTAACTATTTTTAATTCATCAACCCATTAAAAATGTTTATTTGATATATTTCTCCCATTTAATAAGTTAGTTTAGCTCCAACGGTTGTGATAAAGGCTTAAATTTTTTACATGGTTATATTTTTTTAAATGTATAGATGACACTTCAAATTGAATAAATGTATTAACTTAGTAAAATGGTTATAGAGTAACACTAATCAAATTATATGTTTTTTATGAATTTATTCAAATGTGTTTTATTTAATTTTATTTCAAATTCTGTAATTTTGAATTTTTGAAATTTTATCTTAGAGTACATGAAAAAACTCTTATGAAAATTCAGCATAAGATCCATATTCTTCAAAAATTTGACATGATATTCATGCTTTTTCTGAAATTCGAGTTAAAATCAGCTTGTCAGACCATCTCATGATGTTAATTGGGAATTCAAGTAATTTTAAGAGACTCTAAGGACACTTCCAAATTGACAATGTAATACATCAGTCATCTAATCTATTTTTTGAAATCAATATGGGAATTTACATCTTTATCTATTATTGGGATCACAAAAATTATTCATGGTATGTTTGGATTTGTGAATTTTTTTCATTATGTTGGTATCAACATGAGTAAATGAGGATTTAAGTATCTCATTAAATATTTTTTTGGTTTTCCAAGATTAATTAGAATGAATAATACACAGTTGAAGGAATTTCCTGATTTCATAGGTGGGTTGTGGAGGCTATATATGCTTGTATAAAATCCCTTCCACATATTCTACTGCGTTGGATGCAAGGCAGGTGGCCAAGAAACCATTATGTTATTTCTCATTCCCATTATCCCTCAACCTGTTATTTTAAGTCATATGATTTAAAAACTCATATTTTATTAATAGTTAGTTGTAATTTTTTATTTATATTTATAATATATTCACATTAATTATTAAATAGCAATTATTTTTTATTTATATTTGTTGAATAACCCATTTCGAACAGCTTTATTTTAATGAACTTTCCTTTTTATGATTTTTCTTATGCTTCTCTCATTTCACTACTAGTGTTTATGTTTTAGTTTCTCATGTTATTCCTTACACAATTAATGAAATCTAATTCATACACATTTGGAATTTGATAATACATATGTGAATTCGATCATTCATATCATACTATTCCTTACCAAATTAATGAAATCAAATATGTACACATTTTGAATTCATTAGTGCATATGTGAATTTGATATTTCATATTCACACCAAAACATATACTAAAATAATTTCACATTATAAAATTATAATTTCACTTGAAAATGATTATAACTATATTTAGGATTATATAAATACTAAAATGCACATATAATTACAAATATTGTAATATGTATAGACTAAACAATAAATTATCTTTATATTACGCTTGTAAGAAAACCATGTCACTTAAAAACATTAGCACATAATTAATAACATATATAGCCTAAAAACTTTGTTATCTTTAGATTATTCTTATATAAAATGAGTTACTTAAATATGAAATCTTGTTATTATGGTTACTATTTTGATAATTATTATATAGCTACTGAAATAAATGGAAATTTTTAACCAATCAGTTCATATAATTCCTATTCTTAGAGATATACATTAATACACAACCATTTTAAATGTTATTGTTTTTATTAATTTACATACTCATGATTATTCGTTTAAAAATACTATAGTACATAACAATTTACATATATTAAAATATAAAAATATTGAAATAAGATCATCAATGTAAGACCCTAGATTCCTCAATATGGTGTGCTTTTTTATGTTTCATTTTAAGTACCTTATTTGGATTAAATAAGTGTTTTCCAATTTCACATGAAGGCTTGGGAAGGTGTTTTGTGGGTTAGAGACATGAAATAAGGAGGGAGTTTTATGGGTATGTTTCATTATTTGTACACTGTTAGTGAAAACTATGCAGAAATCCTAGGTAACTGTGTGTGTGTGTGGGGGGGGGGGTGTTTTCTTATTGTAGCATCTGTACGATTTGTGAATAGTTTGGTAAACTGTGCAGGAAAACGGTGTGTCTTGGTAACTTTGAGAAATTTAAAAAAATCTATTTTGGTAATTTTATGTTCTACTCGGTATTTCCTTTATTTCTCCACCCTAAACCCTAGAAACGATCCAAGCTTCCAAGATCTTCCCAGAGGTTATTATCCTTCAATAATAGGATGTTTGTAGTGCCTTCAGTAACATATTGAAGTTTTGAGTAATTCTAATATCCTCCTTTATTTTTTTTGGTTTAGGGTTTCCATTTGTTCTGCATGTTCATTCAAATCTCTAAAACCCTTCTTTTCCAATGAGTTTTTGGGTGAAACTTTGAAGGGGTTATATACTAGGCTCTGAGGCCTCAATTAAGAGTGTGTTCATGAATGGATTGGAGGTTGGTGGTCTAAAAGTCATATCCCATAGTTTATGTTTAGATTTGGGAATGTAGTAGTATATTCTAGTTCTCGTATTTATTTGTTCTTGGTTTCATTGTAAAGATATGGTATATTGAGTGTCTAAATAACCAAATGAACCACTCATGATCCCTGTTGGATGCATAGAAGATTTTGTGACTATTTTAGGGCCACCCATGTTGTGCACTGACCCTTCTAAATGGGATAACAAAAATATAATGTGTGAAATTTACCCATGATAATAAAGAGCCATAGAAAATGTTTAAATTTTTTTATATAATGAGTTAGGATGGATTTTGGTTTGTCTTGTCTAATGTGGTTAAATACATAGGGTTTTGTTTGGTTGGAAAGTAGATGGGTTAAATGGGATTAATGGGAATATGATAAAGAATTATGTTTATACTTTAATATGATTAGTGTGATAGGAAAGGGGAACACGAATTGGTGTTAAATGGTTATGTGTTATAAATGATGATAGTGTTAATGGATTGTGGCATAATTTTAAATTCTAATTTGTTGATATTGTTGTGATGTTTTTAATGATATTGGCTATGTATGGTTGTAATCTTGTTACTTATGGATGATGATAAATAAGTATGTGCACATGGATTGGTAGAGTGGGGTATGGACATGAGATTCTACACCCAAAAGTCAAGTTTGATAGAGGTTCTAAGATCCACCCTCTAAATGAATGGGTTAGGGAAGAGGACAAAGTTTTATTTCCCTAACGGTTGTATTCCACCTAGACTGAGGATTCTAGGTGGGGATAATGTGGTTATTTTGATGTAATACCTACTGAGATAGGAATTGATTTATTCCCATATTCCTTAAGAACTTTTATCATGCCTAACTCACCAAAAACATGAAAAAGGGGTAAGAAAATCATGATATGATTAAGTAATGATCCTAACTTTAAGTGTAGAATAACTTAAAGTAATGTTATTTAGAGTGGATTGTTGAAATTTTTTCTATTACTCGCCATTATTTATCACTATCATGCACTGTCTACATTGAATAATATTTTGTAGAAATTGTCGGTGTTGTCCTGCTAATTTGTTCTCACACCCTTCTTGGGCCGTCTTTGGGTACCCGAGAAGATTTTATGGTTACAGGTTAGAAAATAGGAAAGGGATTATTCTTGAGAAGTGAGTTTAGTTCTTTATGTGAACGGATGAGGATTAGGAGTCAAATAGAAGACTATTTTGGGGATTTTGTTGTTTATATTTCCTTTCAGGTTTTGTTCACCTGGTATTGTAGTATAACACTACATATTTTCTGTTTCTTGTGGTTTGTATCCCATTTGGGAAATTTTTGACTATTCATGTTATTGGTAGTTTCCTATAGTTTATGTTATTTATATTGTGTTATGATATGTCTTACTATGGTAAAGAGGGTATAGTATCCCCACCTGACCAATTAGACCCTCACTACTAGTCGGTATCCTCTGGCATATAGGGAGAAATGCTTGTGGTCAATTGATGACCCGAATCAGAGAACTAATTTTCTGGAACCTGGATCTAAGATGTTACTAAGTTTTATTAAATGAGTAATTTTATCATTCTTACAATTGGGGGGTGGTAGTCAGGGTATTAGGATAGTGTCAGGACTTGGTAATGAGCATGTTCATATGGGTAGCTAACCAAAGTATAGGGGAAACCCCAAGTCACCCTGGGTGGGAATTGTTTTTCTGGTTATGTGTTATTTCATTTGATAATATTTCACCATTGGGTGATGCAAATGTGGCGGGATGTGAATGTGTTATTGTATTTTTCTTGTGGTCGGACTAGGAGGTTTCACCTTCATGCATCATTCTAGGATCCTATGTATATATGTGACATGCATTATAATAGTCACACACAAATGAGATAGGTGTGTGGGACATGGAGAGTTGGATGTGTTTGATATCTTAAAAATGATGGAAACTAGTACTAATGAAATCGTACAAATGTGAACAAGGGGAAAAAATATTGGATAAAAAATAAAGGATTGTGCTTGATAAAGTTTAGTAAGTGGATTAAAGTTGACCAAGTGAGTAGGGATATTGAAATAGTAATGAAATGGCGTAAATTGTGAGGTTTGTAACTATATGAGTTCATTACCTATGTTCACCATTACCTTGGTGGGGTGGCCAATGGTAGTTTCCAGGTTTTGATCAGGCTTGTTTGGGTAATTTATGAGAAATTATTTTTTATGGCTAGTGATGAACCTTACCTTGTATTTTCACGAATGATTTGTGGCATGTGTTCTAAAACACATGTTTGGAATTATTGAGAGATGCCACCATGGAGACGTTTTCCATTTGGGAGATAAGAGGATGTTGCCGATAATGATCCTCTGGTGGTGGATCAATTGAATTTACAGATTCAGGAATATAGGGAAGATGAGTTCTATGAGAACTTTTCTCGTTCTATATAGATGATGGAATGGGACCCAGGGCAGGTCGCAATGATTATATTTGAGCTGAACATGGAGTTTCAACTGTATCACCATCCGACCATTACTAGATAGGGTCATCCATAGGAAGAAGGGTTCTTGACTGAGTCAATACAGAATATTCTTGACTTCCTAGAGACTTATCTTGAGAAGCAAGTCAAGTTAGATACCTATATACTAAGACTGAAATCAAAGCATTGTTAGGACATCATGGTTCAAATAGAACATGCTGAAGGAATGATGTGTAATTATTTTTAAGGGATGTTTCTTAAACAATTTTACCCAAAAATGATGAGGTAAAAGATGGTTTTGGACTACATGAGATTTTCCCAAGGGAAAATGTCAGTAATGGACTATGCTGGTCATTTCATGAATCTATTATGATTCATTCCGACATTGATATGAGACAAGGTAGTTGTGGTGAAATGTTTCCAAGATGGGATGAGACATGAGATCAGATCTCAGATTCATATTTTCCATCTTAAAGGGTTTTTTGAATTTGTGGATCAACCAATCATTTCATAAGGGAACCTAAAGATAGGTTTAGGTAGTGAACACATGGTGCCAGATGGGTGAGAATGTGGTGTGACTTATGAGAGTAGGGAGCATTGTTTTGGAAACATCCAGTAGGGAGGAAGTTCACAAAGTAGAAAGAAGAGGGTACCATTTTCTCTAAGTGGTGAACAGATATTCTGTTATCAGTGTGGAAGGGTGGGGCACATGTGTGGCTAGTGTCCCCAACCACTTGTCAAGTTTCGATCATGTGACAGGTAAGGCCATGTTCCGAGGATCTACAGGAACCTACGGTAGTCAAGAAATGAGGGAATTCAGAGGCAGATGCGGAGTGTTGTTAGGGGATCAGTTACCCTATATCTAGAAGGTAGTCAGATCACTACGGGTCATACTAGTAGAGGTACTAGACATGGAACTCCAGGGTGAGATGACCCACATCAATAATGTAGTTTAGTGCATGGTATTTAGACCAGAGTCTTGGATAGAGGGGCAGGCCATCCCTATGATGTTCAAAATTTACTTGAAGGTGGTGAGTCCAGACCTTCTACTATTTGAGGTACGATTTGTGTAGCTTCCACGCTCTCTCGGGCTTTATTTTATACATTTACTATTCATTTTTTATTTATTCTCAATTCATAGTAGTGTTGGTCTTAAAAATGGGAAGATCATGCAGAGTAATGTCACTTGAAACTCCATTATGGGTACGATTATAAGATATTAGGCAGTGTTAGGGTTGTCATATGGTGGTTGGTGGATATCAATTTCTGTGGAACCTGTTTGTTCTAAAGATGTTAGATTCTGAACTAATATTTAGAATGGATTATATTGTGTTATATAAACCCCATTTCAATTATTATTGATGTCGAGTGACATTCATATCATCTGATGGAGACACTTATTTCCTTCATGGTAAGTGGGATGTTCAAGCAAGTCATGCAGGGCCATTTTTTAGTGTTTGGGAGAGCTCACGACCCCTGTGGCATGTATTTTTCTTGATAATGGAGCAGTGGAACAACATGTCTTCCATCATATGGTGGAGCGGTTCTTGGACAAGTTTTTTAGGACTTCTCAAGGCTACCACCCAAGAGAGATGTCGAGTTTAAGATTGAGTTGCTACAGGGATATAGCCAGTTTCAATTCCACCATAGAGAATGGCTCCAGAATATCTATAAGAACATAAGGTTTAATGAATGGAGTTGTAGAATAAGGGGTTTATTCATCCTAGTACATTACCCTGGGGATCTTATGTACTATTTTCTAAGAAGTCTAACGGATATCCGATGATATGTATTAATTATAGGGAGCTAAACCAGATGATAGTTAAGAACTGATACCCTCTTCCTAGATTTGATGAACCATTTGACCAGCTCAGAGGTGCCTCAGTGCATTCTAAGATTGATTTGAGATCGAGAGACCATCAGTTGAGGGTGAGACCCTCTGACGTACCCCATATAGCTTTCAGAAGTTGGTACAGGTTGTATGAATTTTTGGTGACGCCATTTGGATTGACCAATGCACCGGCTATGTTCATGTCTTTAATGAACTAGACATTTCACCTATATATGGATTATTTTTTATTTATCTTCATCGATGAAATATTTGTGTACATTGTTAGTCATGAAGATCATTCCAAACACCTTCAAATCATCTTGAGTATACTAATAAGAAATAGGATTTATAGCAACCGATCAAAATGTTAGCTTTGGATTGATATGGTGCACTTATTGAGACACATAATTTCCAAGTCAGTTGTGTAAGTGGATCTAAAGAAGGTGTAGTTTGTGGTATCTTGGAAGCATCCTAATACCATTTATGATGTTCAGGGTTTTCTTGGTTTGGACGGTTATTAATGAAGTTTAATTAGAGATTTCTCTCATTTGGTAGTGCCAATCTCAGGATTAACCATGAATGGGATTATGTTTGAATGGTTATAGGCTTGTGAGATTTCTTTTTCGGAGCTAATGAAGTGGTTGATTACTGCACCGATTTTAATCTTACCCGAACCAGGTAAGAGGTAAACCTTGTTTTGTGATGCGTTTGGTGTTGGAATTGGGGAAGTGTTGATGAAGGAAGATCGAGTTGTATCTTATGGGTCAAGATAGTTGATTCTATATGAATGAAATTATCCTACTCATGACTTTGATCTAGCTATTCTAGTTCATGAGTTTAAGTGTTTGAGGCCTTAATTTTTGGGAGAACCCTTCATGGATTTTACCAACCATAAATTTCTAAAGTACAAATTCTCTCGGTAGGATTTGAATCTCTCATAGTGATGTTGGTTTGAGTACCTACATTCCTTTTATTTTGAGTTGTTCTATACACTAGGGAAATGGAATAGTGTTATTGATGATTTGATCTGAAAGACTCAAAATCAGGTGGTCTATGAATCCATTTCAGAGTGGAAGATGATGTCCTTGTCTACTAAGCTATGTTTGGTTGTACATTATGGGCACAGGTGAATGAATCTTGTATCCATAGTAGTTGAATCTGCACTTTTGAACCAGGTTAAGTGGAGTCATCTGGTGGATCTAGAGTATCTATCTATGGAGAAATGTCTTCAAAGAGGGAGTCACCTTCAAGTAGGAATTTAGATGCCGATGGAATTTCTTATGTTCATGGTCATGTTGTGGTATCGAAAGGTGTATAAGATGATTTGGTGCCTGAGTTTCATGCATTGAAGTGGGAAGTGAATCCTATATTGACTAAGATGTATTGAGACATTCATAGGCATTATTGGTGGTTGAGAATGAAGAAATAAGTTGTGGGTTTCATGGAATGATGCCTTACCTATCAATAGGTGAAGGATGAACATCGACATCCATCTGGGTTGTTGTAGTATTTTCCTATTCAAGAGAGGAAGTGGAATGATGTAACAATGGGCTTTGTAGTTGGTGTTATGAGGAAGCCTCAGAAGAATGATATAATTTGGGTGGTTGTGGACCGACTAACAAAAGTATCTCATTTCTCGTCAATCTAAGAGACTCATATAGTGGGGCTGGTGAGTGATTTTTAAGTTATAGAGATTTTACAGTTGCATGGTGTTATGAGAACCACAATCTATGATTGTGAACAACGTTTTACCTCACGCTCTTGGTAGGGATTACATAAAGTGCTTGGTACCCAGATGGTTTTGATTACGGATTATCACCCATAGACTGAAGGGCAGTCCGAACGTATGTTCCAATTATTAGAATACATGCTGAGATCATGTGTTATGGATTTTGGTGGTTCATAGGAAACGAACATTTCACTCGTTGTGTCTTCATACAAAAATATTTTTCTGGATACAATTTATATGGATCCTTTTGAGGAACTCTATGGGAGACCATGTATATCTCTCTTATGTGGGATAGAGGCTGATGAATATGAGTTTTTATAACTGAGTCTCATGTAGTAGTCACCATAGAATGTTTTTATAGTTAAAATGTGCATGGAAATAGCCCAAAGTAAAAACAAGTCATATACATATCAGCATTGTAGACCTATCGAGTTAGGGTGAGTGATAGTGTGATTTTGTGGGTGTCTCCAATGTTGAGACATCATCTAATTCAGAAACAGGTCATGTTGGAACCTAGGTATGTGGGGATATTCAAGATTTCTTAGAGGATCAGACTGGTGTCTTACCAAATATCTCTTCTATAGTGGTATATTGGTATTCATGATGTTTTTAATGTTTCACAACATTGGCAAGATCATCTCAATCCATCCCATGTGTTAAAGAATGATGATATTGATCTGGATCCTGATGTATCCATTGAGGAGCATTGGGTTCATATTCTAGATCATAGTGATAAGGTGTGGCAGGGAAAGGTCATACCTTTGGTTCATGTTCTATGGATGCAATGAAATATTCATGAAGAAACTTTTTTGTGAGAATCAGATATGATGGTATAGTGGATGGATCTCTTTTCTTCAGAAACTCAATTATGCTTGGGAAGAGCAGTTCGATAATGAGCCATCCTAAGGTGGAGTTTTTATAAGATCCTAGTTTCCTCCATAAGGTATGTTTTGTTATGTTTTATTTTAAGTACTTTATTTTGATTAAATAACTATTTCTGAAGTTCATGTGGAGGCTTGGGAGGTGTTCATGGGGTTCAGGGAACAAAAGGGGGGGAAAGGAGTTTTTTGGGCATGTTTCACAGTTTTTGCATAGTTAATGAAAACCATGTGGAAATCACAGGTAACCATATGGGTGGGGGGGGGGGTGTTTTCATACAGTAGCATCTGCATGGTTTGCGCACGTTTGGGAAAACCATGTGGCCTAGTAAATTTAAAAATTTTACAACATTCCATTATGGTATTTTTATTTTCCAATTGGTGTTTCCTCTATCTCTCCTTACATGAACCCTATAAATGATCCATGATTCCAATATATTATTACAGATGATTCTTTTTCAATCCTAGGCCATTTTAAGTGATGTCAGTTACATATTCAAAATTTAGGTAAGTCTAATATCCACCTAGATTATCTTTTACGTTTAGGGTTTCCATTTCCTCCCCATCTCCATCTGATGCTCTAAAATATTTTTTTTGTGAGATTTAGTGTAAAGATTAGAAGGGGGTTTAGATTGAAATATATTGCCTCAATTAAGAGTTTTTTTTCCAATGTAGTTGAGGTAGGTGGTCTATAAGTTAAATCCCATAGTTTATATTTATATTTGTGCCCGTAGGGTTTTGTTCTTCTTCTCATATTGATGTGTTCTTGGTTCTGTTGGTAACATGTGGTATATTGAGTTTCTAAATAACTATAATAACCTCTCATGATCCTTGTGGGATGCATAGATGATGTCGTGACTATTTTAGGGCCACCCAAGGGGTGTGATGACCATTCCAAATGGGCTAATGGAAATATAGGGTGAAAAATTGACCCATGATAATGTAGATCTGTAGAGAATGTGTAATTGGTTTATGTGGTGAGTTAGGATGGATTGTGGTTAGTTTTTTCTAAGGTGGTTAAAGGATTTGGGTTTTTTGGTTGGCAGGTAAATGTGTTAAATGGGATTATTGAGAATATGATAAGGAATTATGTTTACACTTGAATATGGTTAGTGAAATAGGCATGGGGAACTGAAATAGGGGAAAAATGGTTATATGTTATAAATTATGAGCGTGTTAATAGATTGTGGGATAATGTTATATTTTTATTTATTGATATTGTGGTGATGTTTAAAATGATATTGTCAATGAATAGTTATAATGTGGTTACTTGTGGAGGATGATAAATATGCTTGTTCGAATGGATTAGTAGAGTGGGGTATAGAAACGAGGTTCTATGCCAACGGGTCGAGTTTGACTAAGGTTATATGATCCACAAACTAAATGCATGGGTTAGGGAAGGGGATATAATTTTATTCCCCTAACGGCTACATTTCTCCTGGACAGAGGCTTCGAGGTGAGGATAATGTGGTTGTTGTGATGTGATGCCATATGAGATAGGAATGGATTTATTCATGAATGCCTTAAGAAAATCGATCATTCATAATCCATTGAACACATTAAAAAGGGGGAAATAAACGATCATATGCTTAGGTAGTGAACCTGGATTTAAGGGTAGCATAAATTAACGGAACATAATGTAGAATGTATTATTGAACTATTTTACTTTACTAACCACTATTTATCACTTTCATGAACTATCTACTTTGAATTGATATTTTTTAGACACCATTGGTGGTGTCCTACTATGTTATACTCACACGCTACTCAGTCCACCATTGGTAACCCAAGCGGATTTTATGGTTGAAGGTCAAGAAAGAGGCAAGGTCCTTATTCTTGAGAAGTGAGTTGGGTACGTTATGTGCATGGATGAGGTTCAGGACTTGGGGGTAGAAACATTATGAAGATTACTCTATTTTTCTTTATTTTAAGGTTTTCTTCATTTAGCACTATAGCATGGAATGACATGTTTACTGTTGCTTGTGGTTATATCCCATTCGGAAAATTTTGGACTGTACATGTTATTGGTTGATTCCTATTGTTTTTGCTATTTATATTTTGTTCTGCTATGTCTTACTTTGGTAAAGTAGGTACAATGTAGAGACCCAAAGCTTATCGTACATGGACATTACATTACTTTTGCGGAATACTTAGTACATAACAAAAACACACACACAAGGATCGTAATAGTTTAGTGTCTTTGGAAACTCAGAATATAATCTTCTAATCGTGGTGAAAGATCTTCAAAATCTCCCATAAAGATCTTCCTTTTTTTTTACCTAAAACCTTTCTTTATATCCTAGGGAAAAGAAGACATAAAAGGGTGAGATCAAATGCTCATTAAGGGTAAACAAAAGATATATCAATCACATCATATACATAAGCACATAACTTTTGGAAATCTTAACCTGCAAAAGAGATCATAATTTCATAACATGGGGTAAATCATGATAGTGAAATGTAATCACAATAATCATAACCTAAAACATGAAACTTTTTGGCATTCACACATAATCATGGAAAATCATTTCTTGTTAGTCATGACTCATTGCTAAGACTATCTTAGTGGAAAAAGTCCCTTTCTGAACCGAGTCACCCTCGTTCCAGTCCTGTTTCACTGAACCGGTATAACCTACCGTTCCAGCCATGTCTATCTCATGAGATATAAAATCTTTACCCAATGCATTTGAGGGAGATATAGGTCCCACCCATCTTATAATGAATCATTTCTTATGTGTGCCACATAATCATAAACCATACATCATAGCATAACCCATGCAATAAAAATGGGATTCTTAAACATCATGACATCATAAAACAATTCATATAAGATAAAGGAATTCATAAAAATATTTCCATCACAACATAATCAAATCCATGTAATAATAGGGATAAAAACAGAACCCTTTTATCATCTTAGATGGAAAATAATTTTGATAAAACACTTGAACTCCATTCTTGAGGAAAATATCCTTTCTACTTCAAAAACATTTTTCCTTTCATAACATGTCATACGACTTTAAAATAAAAGAAGTTGATTAAAAATAAATTGAAAACTTATAAAGGAAGATTCTTTGAAATTTTGTTTTAAAAATCCATTCATGCCGTATAAGTTAAAAAAAACATTCTTCGTACTTTTGTCGGAAAAGTCAAAAAAGTACCTCGTATGAAAAAAGACAAAAGATTCCTTTCATACATATTACTAAAAACTCACTGAAGGGTAAAAATGATTTAAACAATTGTAGGTGGTTGGAAATAATATTACATATTGATGAAACATGGATGTGGATGATAAAATACACCCCAGTAAGTACTTACGAATAAATAATCTCGGATAAAAATGAGATTGTGATATTTCCCTTACCTTAGGTCCGATTTTCATTGTACGTGTCCGAAGCTCCTGTATAATGGTTTAAATAATGTTATTGACTTATTCCAGAATCATACATATTGATATGATATCATATATGGTCATATTCTTAGCTTCTTATTAGTAATATTTCATTGTTACTTGTTACTCGGGTCTTTATTGCCTTTTGTTCTTATGCGTGTTTTGTCGAATAAATTCTTATTCTTCTTTTAAGGTTATAGATACCTTATATCCATAATGGTATTAGTGTAACATATATCATATTTATTCATTCAATTTATTTATATAATTACTATGTAATGATGATCATGTAGAACGAGTCGCATCACATCGTGGAGACGGTATTCCGTACGCACGCACGAGTGATGATATCGCTCCTATGATTGTGGAAATGTATTGGAGTATATATATATTATTTCAGTATAAATATTACTTTATAATAATCATAAATAGTTACTCATTACACCATTATACCTATCCTTGTAAAGTGATGGTGGAAAATAGATTACACCACGGCGTGGAGACGGTATTCCGTACGTACGCACGCGCGGTGATTTCATTTTTCCGTAGGATGGATAGAAGGTGAATTAGGGTTGTTTCATAATTATAATAACATATCAGTATGTAATTAATACTTATGTTTTTACTTTATCATGAAACAACTAAAGAAGAAGAAGTTGAAGAAGAAAGAAATTGAAAAGATCGGTAATGGATATTACCTCTTCTTTGGAACGCTTCTTTGAATCCTTCACTTAGGGAACTAATATTGGTCTTTGAAGAAGACCAGGACCTCTAGGATTATTCTAGGGAAGTGGAGAGGAGAAAATGTCAGGGTTTGGCCGAGCTTGAGTGCTCAATTTGGTGTGAGGAGGAGGGGGAGGAGGTACCCTTTTATAAGGGAGGAGAGGGGCACCTTAGGAATATCTCAAAATATTATTTTATATTAAAGTCAAAATCGTTTTATAATGGTTCCAAAGGGTCTTATTTTGAAGCTAAAGTGGGGATGGGTCGAAATACTATCATCCAATAGGATTTAGACAAGTTTATGGTATTATTTTAACCTTATCAATTAGATTTAACTCTAAGTTAAATAATTTAACGTTTACCGTGTCTTTTTGTTTTCTTTCACTATATGGTTAATACACTTACTATAACATGCCAAACGAACCCCAAATTGTTTATTATTAATATATATATCCTTATCTATGTCATTTGGCCGAACCTTAGATTTTTAGGAATAAAATAACAATTAATAATATAATATTTGATTTAAAAACTATTTTGTGTCAATTTTGACACTATTTGATATATGATTTTTGTGAAAGTCATAACAGAATTATATGTTCGAAACCAGTTGATTAAATCAACACTAATATATCATAGTAACCTAGAAAATTATTGTAATTCATAAAAAGTCTCAAATTACATTCATTTGAGCATTTATAACATCAATTTTGTTAATATTTCCTTAAAAGGCTAATTACTGCATCATCGTTGTGTCATAAATAAATTAATTTATTTAAAGTCTAAAAATTATAAATAAAATATCATTATGTAGAAAATATTTTTATCTTTCTAATGAATATTTATAGTCGAATTTATCTTATGTATAACCCCATATTAAAAATGTTTTAATTATTAAACTTTGATTTTAACTATTTTAACTATTCATTAAATAAAATAATATTAAATGTCATAATCTAATACAAGTGGACCTAAATGGTCATATTATATTTATAAGGTTGTTTTTGGTCGAATTACACTTATCCAATAGAATTAGGACATGTGTTAGGGTAGTATTAATATCATATTTACCCTTAGTTACCCTATTTACTATTAACCGTGGTAAAAAAAAGTAAAAAGTTACTATTCACCAAAAATTATTTTCATCTCATTGAACCACATTTTAGTCCTTGATATTAACCGTGTCTGTCGGATTTTCGAAATTCCATTCACAGAAGCGGTAAAATTAAGTTTTATGCAAAATTCAGTTTTTAACCTACCACTTAGTGGTTTCACTATTCATCAAAAATTGAAAGTTTTCAGAAAAATGCCAAAATTTCATCCTAAGCTATATTTCATATTACAAATTCAAAAATGAAGTCTATTTTACCAAATTCATAAAATAGAAATTTCATTAATTAATTTTATAATTAAATCTCGCTGTTAAAACAAATAGCGTGTTTTTAAGAAACAATATCTATCAAAAGATTGACACTTGATTATGTCTGGTTTAAATGTGAAATTACATCCAATGACCAACATTGTATTAAATTGTAAAAATATATTCTAAATATACTTTAAAACCACTCAAATTAATGATTTATCACTATTAATTATTTCGATTAAAAAGTTGTTTTTAATTATAATTTAGTAATTTTCACTATTCATTAGAATATGAAAGTTATCCGAAAAGTACCAAAATTTCACCTTAGGCTAAATTCGATACTCTGAATCCAAAAATGAAGTTCATTTTGAAAAATAAGATTTACAGAATTTCAAAAGGTGGTTATTACTATTCATAACGGCTAGTTTTAATAATATTTTAATAGCATATCGTTGTTTTGTGAAACTCAGTATTGCGTACTACACACGCTATCGAGGAAGGTTGCGATTGCGTGTAATGCAAGGCAAGTCAAGGATGCGTGTTGTGCAAGCTCCTTTTGGTGTAGCGTACAACACAAGACATTAGTGAAATAAAAAGAATATTTTTCATAAAATCTCGGGCTGTTACATTCTACCCCCCTTAAAATGAATTTCGCCCTCGAAATTCGTCGGGGTTATAAATGGTTTACTATTCGAAAGTTTCTTTAATAGAATCCCACATCGTAAAAAGGAATACCAAAACTTGGCTTTAAAAACTAAAGTATGAAATGTAACAATTACCCAAATAAACTAATCGCTGGGTTTCCACATAGGTAAAAATATGGATATGGAAGAGAAATCTAACCATCATGTTCTGATGGAGAGTGGTAGAGAACATGGCTATGGAAAAGCCAGTAATCACAAATCCATAGATTTGTGATGATATAAGGTACCATCTGATTCATCAGGTATAAGATCACTAGGACAACACTTTTGGTTTTCAAGATCATTTCCCTAAAGTTGAAAATTTGAATTAGAATAAATACTTACTTTATTTTGGTACAATCTCACTGTTGTTCGTGCCTTGAACAATTTCCAATAAATGAAGTTGAATTTGTTATTCATGAAGTGTTAGCAGATTATGTGATAGAACGACGGGTCATTCCATCTGTCTCAAACAAAAGGTTAGCAAAAATTATATACATAAGTCGGTCTATAGTGATATTAATCATATATGGTTCCTAAAATGGACTCATACTTCATATATCATACTGCTTAATATAATAAAACTAGTTTATACTAAACAGGGACTTCCTGTAGGCCAGTGGTAGGCGATAAAGGCCAGTCGCACTTCGGTTGTGGGTTTGATTCCCACGGCCTTGTCCGACGCGATGGGCTGTCGCTCATCCTACAGGTTGTCCTTTTTCTAAAACTATATTACTATAACATCCCATCAATAATATAGAAAAAACTTCTATCCTTAAACAATACTAACTTATGTCGAACAAAATCCATTCTAATCTTTAGGGTTATCCATAATACTACAGTCCACTCTCATAATATAGTGAAAACGATTACCAGAGATTTAATACTATCGTTAATCCCCATATATATGTCTTGTTGGTCACATTCCAAACATTCAAAGGCCTTAATCATGTATTCTCTTGAATACCCATTGAACCATAGTGAAAACTTGAATGTAGTTAAAAGTTAACACCTTCCACATACCAAAATCCTCAAAATTGTATATACTCAAACCATGATATCACTTAGTCCTTATATTAATCATGAGCTCATGAATACTATTAAACATTTCATTTTCTCGTTTTCCCTTCATTATGCGCATATCATCTTATTTCCAAAATATATCAATCACTTTGAATACCACATCAATAAATATTGCAATACTCAATGATACAACATTATTTCGAAATCCCATTACATAAACACTTAATCATTCCACCACATCGTTGTCATATTCAACATTGCCAATAGTGATCGCATGTGACTTCCCTTTGTCCTTTGCCTTCAGTGGTTGCTCATGTTGATCATCACTAACCCTTGGATTAGGGTATTTATTAGCATAATGCCCCATTTCCTTGCACTTGAAGCATTGAAGTGTTGGTGGTGCGTTCTCTGCAGTGTTTGATTTATTCATATCATTAGAAACCCTTTTTCCATTACTTCGACACTTAGATGCTCTATGACCTTCTTTTCCACACTTAAAACATTTTCTAGTCCCTTTAAGACAATCTCCACCATGCTTCTTTCCACACTTTGTGCATAAGGAAACATTCATCTTCTTTTCACCATTATTCTGAGATTTCTCCTTGAACTCCATCTTTCGTTTTTTGTCAAAACCATGAGATGGATATGTAACACCAACTTCCATTTCTACCTTGATAGCACAACGCACAATTTCTTCATAGCTACTGAAGTCTCTTATAGCTAATGCCCTTCGAAGACTTGGTTTTAAGCCACTGAAAAATCGATCAACTTTACTTTCAGGTTCGATGATAATGCCAGATGCATACCTTGCAAGTCTTGTAAAATTCTCTTCTTATATACCAACAGATTCATCATCCTTTTGCTTTAGTTCAAGAAACTCCTTCTCCATCTTTGTTCGAAGAATACGAGGGAAGTACTTATTGAAAAATAAGTTCTTGAACTCGTCCCATTCCATGGACTCAATTTCATCTCTTTGCCTTGTATTCTTGATAAGATTCCACCATTGATCAGCTTCACCTTCCAAACTATATACTGCTAAGATGACTTTATCATGTTCATAACATTGAAGAAGTGAAAATATCTTTTCAGTGGTACTGATCCATTGTTCAGCAACAAGTGGATCAGAAGACCCACTGAAAGAAGGTGGACGTTGCCTCATGAAGGACTCAATAGAATATTGTTCCCTTCTCTGCTCATTTGGAAGTCCAGAATGATTCATAGCTTGTGTAAGTATAGCAATAAGATTTTGCACTCCATCTCCCATAACATTTGTTTGTTCAGGAGGACAATCATTGCATTGTCCATTGCATTGATCAACACGGTTCCTTCGGGTTCCCGCCATCGTCTAAAACCCAAAAAGAATAGTGTGAGAGGCAAAAATCATGCTAGGGAAAACAACATAATAAAGGGGGAGTACCTTCAATATCTAACATCTTAGGTTTAATTCTATGATCGTTAGCGTAGTTCTAGTACTATAACTTATACGTCTACTTAACCTTAGGGACATCCCTAGACATACCGTAGAAATATCTCTAGGGATCTCACTAACGTTTTCGCATCCTAGTTTCCAAAGGTTGACTAAACCTTTCCTCTGATACCAACTGTAGAGACCCGAAGCTTATCATACATGGACATTACATTACTTTTGCAGAATACTTAGTACATAACAAAAACACACACACAATGATCGTAATAGTTTAGTTTCTTTGGAAATTCAGAATATAAACTTCTAATCATGGTGAAAGATCTTCAAAATCTCCCATAAAGATCTTCCTTTTTTTTACCTAAAACTTTTCTTTATATCCTGGGGAAAAGAAAACATAAAAGGGTGAGCTCAAATGCTCAGTAAGGGTAAACAAAAGATATATCAATCACATCATATACATAAACACATAACTTTTGGAAATCTTAACCTGCAAAAGAGATCATAATTTCATAACATGGGGTAAATCATGGTAGTGAAATGTAATCACAATAATAATAACCTAAAACATGAAACTTTGTGGCATTCACACATAATCATGGAAAATCATTTCTTGTTAGTCATGACTCATTGCCAAGACTATCTTAGTGGACAAAGTCTCTTTCTGAACCGAGTCACCCTCGTTCTAGTCCTGTTTCACTGAACTGGTATAACCTACCGTTCCAGCCATGTCAATCTCATGAGATATAAAATCTTTACCCAATGCATTGGAGGGAGATATAGGTCCCACCCATCTTATAATGAATCCTTTCTTATGTCTGCCACATAATCATAAACCATACATCATAGCATAACCCATGTAATAAAAATGGGATTCTTAAACATCATGACATCATAAAACAATTCATATAAGATAAAGGAATTCATAAAAATATTTCCATCACAACATAATAAAATACATGTAATAATAGGGATAAAAATAGAACCCTTTTATCATCTTATATGGAAAATAATTTTGATAAAACACTTGAACTCCATTCTTGAGGAAAATATCCTTTCTACTTCAAAAACATTTTTCCTTTCATAACATGTCATACGACTTTAAAATAAAAGAATTTGATTAAAAATAAACTTGAAAACTTTTAAAGGAAGATTCTTGTAATTTTTTTTTTTAAAATCCATTCATGCCGTATAAGTTAAAAAAACATTCTTCGTACTTTTGTCGGAAAAGTCAAAAAGTACCTCGTATGAAAAACGACAAAAGATTCCTTTCATACATATTACTAAAAACTCACCGAAGGGTACAAATGATTTAAACAATTGTAGGTGGATGGAAATAATATTACATATTGATGAAACATGGATGTGGATGATAAAATACACCCCAGTAAGTACTTACGAATAAACAATCTCAGATAAAAATGAGATTGTGATATTTCCCTTACCTTAGGTCCGATTTTCTTTGTACGTGTCCGAAGCTCCTGTATAATGGTTTAAATAATGTTATTGACTTATTACATAATCATACATATTGATATGATATCATATATGGTCATATTCTTAGCTTCTTATTAGTAATATTTCATTGTTACTTGTTACTCGGGTCTTTATTGCCTTTTTTTCTTATGCGTGTTTTGTCGAATAAATTCTTATTCTTCTTTTAAGGTTATAGATACCTTATATCCAGAATGGTATTAGTGTAACATATATCATATTTATTCATTCAATTCATTTATATAATTACTATGTAATGATGATCATGTAGAACGAGTCGCATCACATCGTGGAGACGGTATTCCGTACGTACGCACGAGTGATGATATCGTTCCTATGATCGTGGAACTGTATTGGAGTATATATATATTATTTCAGTATCAATATTACTTTATAATAATCATAAATAGTTACTCATTACACCATTATACCCATCCTTGTAAAGTGATGGTGGAAAATAGTTTACACCACGGCGTGGAGACGGTATTCCGTACGTACGCACGCGCGGTGATTTCATTTTTCCGTAGGATGGATAGAAGGTGAATTAGGGTTGTTTCATAATTATAATAACATATCAGTATGTAATTAATACTGATGTTATTACTTTATCATGAAACAACTAAAGAATAAGAAGTTGAAGAAGAAAGAAATTGAAAAGATCGGTAATGGATATTACCTCTTATTTGGAACGCTTCTTTGAATCCTTCACTTAGGGAACTAATATTGGTCTTTGAAGAATAACAGGACCTCTAGGATTATTCTAGGTAAGTGGAGAGGAGAAAATGGTAGGGGTTGGCCGAGATTGAGTGCTCAATTTGGTGTGAGGAGGGGGAGGAGGTACCCTTTTATAAGGGAGGAGAGGGGCACCTTAGGAATATCTCAAAATATTATTTTATATTAAAGTCAAAATCGGTTTATAATGGTTCCAAAGGGTATTATTTCGAAGCTAAAGTGGGGATGGGTCGAAATACTATCATCCAATAGGATTTAGACAAGTTTATGGTATTATTTTAACCTTATCAATTAGATTTAACTCTAAGTTAAATAATTTAACTTTTACCGTGTCTTTTTGTTTTCTTTCACTATATGGTTAATACACTTACTATAACATGCCAAACGAACCCCAAATTGTTTATTATTAATATATATATCCTTATATATGTCATTTGGCCGAACCTTAGATTTTTAGGAATAAAATAACAATTAATAATATAATATTTGATTTAAAAACTATTTTGTGTCAATTTTGACACTATTTGATATATGATTTTTGTGAAAGTCATAGAAGAATTATATGTTCGAACCAAGTTGATTAAATCAACACTAATATATCATAGTAACCTAGAAAATTAGTGGAATTCATAAAAAGTCTCAAATTACATTCATTTGATCATTTATAACATCAATTATGTTAATATTTCCTTAAAAGGGTAATTACTGCATCATCGTTGTGTCATAAATAAATTAATTTATTTAAAGTCTAAAAATTATAAATAAAATATAATTATGTAGAAAATCTTTTTATCTTTCTAATGAATATTTATAGTCGAATTTATCTTATGTATAACCCCATATTAAAAATGTTTTAGTTATTAAACTTTGATTTTAACTATTTTAACTATTCATTAAATAAAATAATATTAAATGTCATAATATAATCCAAGTGGACCTAAATGGTCATATTATATTTATAAGGTTGTTTTTGGTCAAATTACACTTATCCAATAGAATTAGGACATGTGTTAGGGTAGTATTAATATCATATTTACCCTTAGTTACCCTATTTACTATTAACCGTGGTAAAAAAAAGTAAAAAGTTACTATTCACCAAAAATTATTTTCATCTCATTGAACCACATTTTAGTCCTTGATATTAACCGTGTCTGTCGGATTTTCGAAATTCCATTCACAGAAGCGGTAAAATTAAGTTTTATGCAAAATTCAGTTTTTAACCTACCACTTAGTGGTTTCACTATTCATCAAAAATTGAATGTTTTCAGAAAAATGCCAAAATTTCATCCTAAGCTATATTTCATATTCCAAATTCAAAAATGAAGTCTATTTTACCAAATTCATAACATAGAAATTTCATTAATTAATTTTATAATTAAATCCCTCTGTTAAAACAAATAGCGTGTTTTTAAGAAACAATATCTATCAAAAGATTGACACTTGATTATGTCTGGTTTAAATGTGAAATTACATCCAATGACCAACATTGTATTAAATTATAAAAATATATTCTAAATATACTTTAAAACCACTCAAATTAATGATTTATCACTATTAATTATTTTGATTAAAAAGTTGTTTTTAATTATAATTTAGTAATTTTCACTATTCATTAGAATATGAAAGTTATCCGAAAAGTACCAAAATTTCACCTTAGGCTAAATTCGATACTCTGAATCCAAAAATGAAGTTCATTTTGAAAAATAAGATTTACAGAATTTCAAAAAGTGGTTATTACTATTCATAACGGCTAGTTTTAATAATATTTTAATAGCATATCGTTGTTTTGTGAAACTCAGTATTGCGTACTACACACGCTATCGAGGAAGGTTGCGATTGCGTGTAATGCAAGGCAAGTCAAGGATGCGTGTTGTGCAAGCTCATTTGGTGTAGCGTACAACACAAGACATTAGTGAAATAAAAATAATATTTTTCATAAAATCTCGGGCTGTTACATACAGTATCCCCATGTGACCAATTAAGTCCTCACTACTAGTTGACAAGCTCTGGAATATGGGGAGGTGGACTTGACGTCATGTGATGACCCGACTCGACGAACAGATTAGGTGGCACCTGGGTTGGGGACGTTACAATCAATATATACACACATTTTCAAATCATCATATAATATATTATAAAAATACTATAATATACAAATATAGTAAGGATATAATTCGGTAATACATGAACATATTCATATATTGTTATACCGAAACACAAAAAAATTAATATATTGTAATAATACATTACTATAATAAATTTTCATAGGGTGTAATATATATTTTCATATAATATAATATAAAATTTCACATTTTCAAATACTATAATACTATAATATTCAAATATTATAATATACATTTTCCCATATGTGCTATATATTTTAAAGGAAAAAATTCTACTATGAATATAAACTTTAGATTACAATCTATTAGATCACCGCCGAAACATTGAGAGGAAGACATTGACTTTTGTTCATTACTAAAATTTAAATGATTTTCATGGACTTATAAAAGTATTTTTACTATATAAAGGTATTATTGTTATTTATAATTATATTTTCTTATATATATCTCATGGAATCAACCACACTAATTTGTTTTATAGTAAGTTTTCATTCTTACTATGTGCATGTTGATATTGGAATATCATGTTATAATAGTGGAGTTGTAAAATTGTTGAGTTCGGATATCTAGAAAGGAACTCTTATGGTATGCACCTAGGATTTTAGTTCACTCATTTATTTCAGAAATTGTATATAAAACGATTACATCAATATCCATAATGAATTTTCAATAATATTACATCTTCTATATACCTTCATATATGTTAACACTATACATTTTTATATATTTTCATTCATTTCAATGTAATTTTTTCTACATTGACATATATGAATATAAATTTTATCAACCTTAAAACATGAATTAATAGAAAAATGATAACCACAAGTAATACATTATGTCGATATAATGACTAGTCGATAAGATAATGACATAAATATAAAAACCAACAATATATACCCATTTAAAAATTATTAAATAGAGAAAGACTATATAATATTACACCATGTTATTTTCTTAATTTTTTTTACATGTTTAATATTTTGTGAGTATTTCAAAATTATTAGGAACAATAAAATTCTCCAGATTTCAAATTAACGTTTAAGGATTATGATTCTCTATATTCCTTATACATTATTTTCTTACAAAATTTGCAGATATTTTTTTTAAATTAGATTATGTTTTATTTAGATCTTTATATAATCATTTCATAACTCTTTTTTAGTGTTTTATTAGTGTTCAAAAAATATCCCATGGTCTCATTCCAATTTTATTATTTATTCTTCTGATTTTATAATTCATAATTAACTCATTATTTTTATAAATAAAAATTCACACAAAATACCATTTAATCATATGGGAGAAATAATAGTAATAAATTAATGTTGGTTAATGAGATACCAAACCAGTATATAGAAGGTTTCCCCATTTAAATTGAATCTCTCAATAAAATTACAGGAAATAATGTTTCCCCTAAACCATTATTATCCTAGTTAGAAAAGACAAATCAATAAAAATTATTTTATTACTAGTTAAAATATTATTAATAAATGAGAAAAAAAGGATAAAATTGGAATATCAATGTTTAGAGAAAATGAATTTTCACAAAAAAAATCCTATTTCCAATTCTTTTAAATTAATTCATAAATTCATAAATAAATCTTCCAAATGATGTGGTTCCTAAAATACTTGATTATTAACTTTTTCATACCAAAACATATTTGGGTACACAAATCATTGTTTATTTAATTAATTGTAGAAAATATTCAAGAAAAGTTTTCATAAGAAATTATTATATCTAAAAATTGAGTGTTCTATACATATGACAGGGGACTTATCAAGATTCTAAATATTTATCAAATTATATGGTGGTTATGTCCCCTTTGGTGAAAATGGTAAAGGAAAAATTATTACCATCGTTCAGGTCAAAAATTATAAAACTTTTTAAAATTTTAATTAATAATTTATTACTGAAATAAAATATATTCTACTAAACACATATCAATTCTATGATAATTGTTTTCATTATAATTTTTACAATAATTCATGTAAGATTTATTTTTCTAGTTTTACTTTATTTTTTAATACATTGATTAATGATAATTTGTGTGAAATTGGTTTAAAATATTCAAGATTTTCATTGGAATATTTCTTAGATCACAAAATTAAGGCTTGTAAAATAAGTAATGTATTTTAAATTTTATTAGAACTTTTGAGTGTTTACCATTAAGTGCGTGAGAAGTGATCCTTGTCATGAGTTAAAAAAATATGTATATTGAATCAATATAATCCTCAAAATGGATATAATCGTAATTTGTTTTATCCTTGAACACCACAGCAATGTGAAGTGGTTTCAAAAAGAAATTTGACATTATAATAAATATCCTAGACCATGCTTAGTGAATATGATTTACCTATCTATTTTTTTGGTTAACGTTGTGAATAGATATTTTTATTTAATTAACAGTATCTTAATTGGAAATATTTCAAAGAGGAAAGCATTTTATTTGTGGAATGGTACAGAAAAATAATGTAATTTAATTCAATGTTTTGTTGAAAAGTATAAAATATTAATACAAATCATAATGTACATATTTTTTCATTGAAGAGCTATGAGAGAATTTTTATTGGTTATTATACATCTAGTAAAGTCTATAGTGTATTTAATAAAAGAGATAACATGTTGGAATAAATAGTACATATCATGTTTAAGGAGATATATCCACATGAGCCTAAAGATTATTTAAGTATCCTAGAGTATGATATATCAACATAGAATATTAATAATTTCACCAAGACCAGTGTCCATGAAATTATTTTACTTGAAATATCTCTCAACACAATCCTCATCTACCAATCTATCAATGAGTAAGACCTTAAATAAAAAATTACTTCTCTTCCTAGAAATATTATCACCACCTAATACCATACAGTACATTCAATTTTTAGAGACTTGGAAAAAGAAACCCAATCCCATGCATCACATAGAAACTATGTTGAATATCAAGCATTTTTTTCATAGTTGCAACTCAAAATCATTAATGAATTAATCAACGATGGAAATTGGTTGATGTATATGAAATAATAATTAAATTAATATTAAAGGAAAATAGTATAGGGAGTAGTTGAGATACCCAAAGAATACTTGATTTTTGGTGCTAAATGGATATATAGAAACAATATTTATAAAAATGGAAATATAATTTAAAATAAAGATTGATTGGTTACAAATGGTTTTATTGAAAAGGAATCCATTGACTATGGGGATAGCTTCACAATAATTTCTTAACCTGAAGCAATCATAATATTGTTATATTATAAAAGACATATACATTAAAAACTATATCAAATTTATTTCAATAGTGTATTCATAAATAGTAATATTTTTAGGATGTATTTATTCAACAACCCCTGGATTTTTGAACCCTTATTTTTTTAATCAGTTTTTAAATTCACAAAATTACATCACGGTTTAAAATAAATCATCAAGGTCCTTATATGAAAAGATCCTCACTTTTTTAAATTTTAATTAAATTTTAAAAAGGGTTATTTATCCCACATTATTTATCAAAACCACATCAAAATTTTTTATGCAATATCCAATATGTTTTCATAAATTTTTTTTTCTGTTATTTAAAATTTTTGTATATATTAAAATTTCAATTATAATCCAAAATAAATTTGAAATTATTTTTATCTGTGAAAAAAATTATATATGGGAATTCAAATCATTCAAAATAAAGATGGAAATGTTTTGAAAAAATTTAAGAAAACTATTGATATTTTAAAATTGTTTGGTAGAGATAACACTAAAGGTTGTCATATTACAATGACAATTATATATATATATATATATTATATTTGGATGAAACTCGAACCTAGTTGAAAAAACTAGCTAAAATGGTATTATCAAGAGTTTAATCAATTTTTAGAAGATCTAGTATTATGTTTAGTGTGTGTGTGTGTTTATTCATGTTTCGAGTAAAACACTACGTAATATCATTTGAATTATATTAAAATAATATTTTAATTCTTCAAAAATAAAACCAAATTTGCATTGTTCTACACTAAATTAAAGGATTATTATTAAATTATATATTTAGATACAAATTTTGGTGGATATGAGTTATATAGAAAATATCCTTTGGAACATGTCAAATTATTGGATATTCACTAGTTTCTTGTTATAGAAAAAAAGAAAAATTTGTTTCTTTATCCACTATAATAGCTAATAATATTGATGCTGATAGTTTAATTTCACCAGTTTGGTAGAGAAAACACCCATTGTTAGACTATGGATATTAATTATTAGATTTCCCTAAAAACATTGATATAAATGAGTATAAATATTTTTAAAAATATGTTTTCTCATTCCAATATGAATAAAACATTGAAATTAGACATATTTTTTTGAGAATATTTTTTCCAAATTTTGATATCACTATTAGGTTCACAGGCCCAAAAAAATTAGTTGATATCTTTATAAAGACTTTTATCTTTGAGAGATTGAACTATATCACACAAAAATAGAGTATTATTAATTATCCTATATATTTTATAATTTCAAAATCCTGATTATTATAATTTTCTATAAAATATGAGTACATTATTTGAAACATAAAATTTTAATCTATATCTTCATTTTTTCTTTATATGATTCTTAAAATAGGTAAATCATTTATAGTTGTTTTAAAAGTCATATGATACTATGAGTATGGTATTAAGAGAGTGTAATGATGAGTGTGTTACTATGATCATGTTATAATGGGTGTGTTACTAAAAAAATAATACCCTCGGTATTCGAGATTCATGGAATATTTTTAATGATTTATCATTATATATATATATATATATAATATTTTAGAATTAATTTTACATACACTTGTTTTTTTATTTTATGCACAAAAATATTTAAAAACCCAAATATAAATTCAAATTTCACGCTTATAAACACTAAATTCTCATACCACTTGTTTAAAACATTTTCTGAAAAAACTAAAATCTTAATCCTTTTTGAATCACTATCATAATGGCTTGAATAAATTGAAGAAATTCTTTCCCCTAATGAGTCATGTCCTTACAAGAAAGTCAGTTTGGGCCTTTCATTATAGGTAAGAGTTGAAATCAATTTCTATAAACTAATGGATTAATCCCTAAGAAAAAAATGGTCATTTATTTGTTAATGACTATTATATAGTTGGTGTAGAACATGATTAATGATTAACTAAATGGTTTACAAAAAATGAATTACAATCCTGTTCTGGGATATTTGGAGATTTATATCTATAAGATGAATATGAGTTTATTGGCAAGAAATATTTTACAAGGACACTCATTAATGGGAAAGAACATTTTTTCTCTTCAATTTAGAGAGAAATATACCAAAATGTGACACATTAATGCATGTTTAATTATTTCCACAGCTATTATGAAATCAATAATTCAAATATTGAAATAAAAAACACACTTCCTGGTCTTATAGGAGATAAAAATCATGGGAAAAAATCTATATAGTTTAATGGTGAATTTATTTTTTTTAAATGTTTATGTAGTTTTTAATATGACTAAGAAAAGGGGATACTGTTTTTTTAATAATTAAAGATGAATTTTTTATATCTTATAAATATCGGAGTATGGGAGGCTTTGAGAAGATATGTTATGAGGTATGTACAATGGTTTTGGAAACATGCATATGAATTAAATTCTATATATTATCAGAATATTTTTTCATTCCATATTGAACCTAATAATATAATTCCTAATGGAGAGAATTATTTTATGACATCAGGAAGTTTTTTCATAAGGGGAAATAATTTTTTGCAGATAAAAGACAATTTTAACCATTCGAGAGTGTTACAGGTTATAGACTATGTCATGGTTTATGAGGTCTTTAACCCTATTAAGAATCCATATTTGTCATCTGATATGGTTGAAACTAGTATTCAAACTGATGTGATTTTTTTAAATTCTTATAAGGATGAATAATATTATATATGTATTGTGAATTAATAGAATATTATTTATTTTATTGAAGAGGCTAAAACCACCTATGAGATGGAATGAGAAGAGAGTCCAATTTCTAAAATATTGGGAGTTTAGAATGTATCTTATGTATCTTAAAAATATACATTTTCATTACTATATAACGAAGTAGTATTAGGTGATGATGACTTTTATGATATTTATCTTTCCATTGATAATCCCTATGAGAAATCATAGTAATTATCAAATGATGATGATCCTAATGGGGATAATGTTTTCTATCTGGTTAAAATAGTTTTAGAATTAGTAGAATCTACCAGTTCTTGTGAGCTACATGGGTAAAATGTAATGCCTCTTAGTCTAGGGATTAGAACAAATGGAAAAGAAGAAACATATCCGGGGGGAAATCCGTAGTATCTTTTCTTCTTGGAAGAAATTACATAGATTCTTTCCCTGATTGTGGTTCAAATGGGGGATTTATATATAAACATTGTCTAAATTACATTACCAATGTTTTGTAGGTTATTTTTTTCAAGTTAGTAGGTATTATTTCAATAATTTAGTTAAAAGGAATGATAGAATCTATTATTATGTTTTTTCCAGGACTAGGGGCTCCTAAAAATATTTTTGAGGTTCTAGACATTAAAAGTGAGAAAATACCAATTCTTTTTTAGTATATTGAAATAGAATTAGTTACAATTAAATATAAAAAGTTTGTTGAAAACACACTATAAGAAAATAAATAGTGTATGGATTATTAAAGGATATATCCTCCAAGTTTGTTAGAATCTCTACCTAGATATAAAATATCTACATATCCTTTACTTGTCTTTGCTCTTAATATATGTCCAAATTTTACTTTTATACTTTCAGATAACATTTCTTATCTGTGAAAATTGATATAACATAGAGATGTACATCATAGGATAATATTAATAAAATGGAATGTAAATCATTCACTCGGTCTCTAGTTGTGGTACACCTGTAGCCCAATTTGTTTATTGGATTTGAAATTTGGATCATGAAAATTAGAGGATTGTTAAATATAATAGAGTTAATTTCCCATTATTGAAGGACAGGGTATTTGATTTGACTCAATGGTTTTTCACCATATTTAGTTAGATATATTATATCATATCCAGAGTCTTTTCTTCCTCTTCCCAATATCCCCTACTCTATTCCATGTTTCACCTATTAATTTTCCTATATTCCATCTTTTTGTTTATCAGTTTAGAATAATAGTGAGAGAGAAATTAATAAATGTAAAGGGATTTTATTAATATTCACATGGTAAAAATCACATGATGAAAAATACTAATGAGTATCATATTAAAATTCTTATTAGAGAACGTTTTAAAGAGTTCATACAAATAGGGAATTGATTTACTAGGATATTAAGTCTTATAATTCCAATGTCTTCACAAAATATAATATCTCATTTTACATCAAATAAATGGATATGAAACTAAAGGTATCTCTATATCAAATCAGCTTCTTCTTACAATACTATTACATCATTATAAAGATAAAAGACATATTATTATTACCCCATGAGAATCCATAGGTTTAGTGTCTTGAGAAAACTAGGACCAAACACAACATTTACAATATCATTCATAATCATTTATTTAATTCATTCTTCTCTAGATTCTTATTGTCACTTGACCTATAATTAGTACATGTAGTCACCTGAGGATATATATAAAAAGGGGTGAGCTAAAATCCTAGTAAGAGGATAGATATGAATAATATAACAATGGGAAAGAAAAATCATAACATTGGTAGTGGATCATGAATATGGGAGGAATAATTAATAAAAGACTTGAAATGTGGCAATATGTAGAAAATTAAACATCTTGTCTTAGTGATTTTATACCACACAAATTTATGAACAATTCTAGAATCATGGTCACACATCATTTCCCTTTTAATCATGAGATTCATCACATTACACAACTCATTAGAGTGCTATATAATTTCAGGAACACCCATCATATTCAAACATTCATATTGTGCTATATAATTCTCAGGGCATCCGTCACATCATAATATTTATATTATCATGGATTCCACATTAAAAATATATAAAACGTGAACTTAACATAACCCATTGAAAGAAATTGGTTTCACCTAATAAATCATACATTCATAAAAATTTTGTCCCTAGAATAAGGAGGGAATATCATTCTTGACATAGAACCATTAACCATGAGTGAAGAGTGAATCCATATTCCAAAACTAAAAAAGGTATGTTTATTTGAAAGAAGAGTTCTTTTAGAAAACATTGGGTTTTTCGTAAAATGAATTATAGAAAAATTATATCCCAAAAAAGATAAGATAATGATGAATAAATAATTTTTAAGGATAACCCATACCGAAAATGGAGTGAAAGAGGTAGAACCCAATGAAAGAATTCTAGGTTTGAGAATTTTTCTTTACCTTGTATCTGAATGCTTTCTTCACTTTTATGTCATCTTGAATCCTCCTCTTGAGATCCTCATTATAGAACATAGGATTGATCTTTTATTGATACAAAAAGCTCTAGGACATTGGGGGGGGGCTGGGGAAGATGTTTGGATAGAGTTTATATAAGGCTTGAACCTTGAGAGGTGTGAGGAAATGAGGGTGTGAAGGGTTGTATTTATAGTGGAGGGGAGAAGGATTTTTCTTAATATTTTAATCATTAGTTTATTAATTTCCACCAAGATAAGAAATAGTTATGATTCCATGACCAAGAATAGTAAATTGGGCATGTGAGTTCAATATTTGGGTTCTTATATCACTTGTGATGTCAGGAATAGAGGAATGAAATTATAATGTATTTATATGATAAATTGAAGTATATTACTATTCACAAAATTCAAGTATTTCATAAAAATCCAAAAATTTCACACTAACCATTTATTGATGTGTTGAATCCTAAAATTAAGTCCATTTTTCAAAAATAATTTTCTATATATGATTAATTTAATTTTTAATTAAAATCATAATTTACTTGAAAAATATAGTTTCAAAAATGTAAACTAATTTTATAATACTTTCAAAGAGTACATATGGTATTATAAAATTATCTTAAAACAAAAAGACATAAAATTGTTAATTTATGAAAACATTAATTGAAAATAAATTTTCTTTTAAATTAATTAATTAATTATAGTTAATTATTTATGACTATCAATAATACTAAAACTTATGGTCAAATGATCACTTCGAAGTTGCCTAAATTTTATTTAATCTTTCTAGAGTAAGGTTTCTATTATTTTGTAATATTTAATACTCATAATGGTTATACTACGATTCATAAGGGTATGTTACTATTCATAATGTTAGGTAACTATTCACCAAAAATTATGTTTTTCCTATCGGACTCCAAACATCTTTTTGATCGCAACCGTGTATGTTATATTTTCAAAATTCAAAACATAGAACTGGAAATATTATGTTTAATGGTAACATAGTATTTAGTATCATTTCATTAAGTATCTTAACGTAAATATAACTCAAGGAATTATTATAAGAATGGAATTAAATTGATTGGGTCATTACGTTATTCCCCCTTATGAAATTTCACCGTCAAAATTTCGTTTTAAACAAACAGGAGAGGGTACTTCTCCTTCGTCGCCTCCTTGGGTTCCCAATTTGCTTCCTCAAGATTATATTTTCTCCATAACACTTTGAAAATGTTGGTTTTATTGTTCCATAATACCTTATCTCTTCGGTCTAGAATCTTCAACGGTTTCTCCCCATAAGAGAGATAATATTCCAACCGTACCACCTTTGAGTTTAGTATATGTGAGGTGTCTGGTATGTACTTCCTATGGAGTGATACATGAAAGACATCATAAAATTGAGCCATATTCGGTGTATGTGCTAGAAGATATGACACTTCTCATATGTGTTCAAGGATCTCAAGGGGTCCAATGTACCTTGGGATTAACTTCACCTTCTTTCCAAACCACATGACTCTCTTCCATGGTGATATTCAAATGAAGACTTTATCTCCAATTTCAAACTCCAAGTCCCTTCGAATGTTGTCTTCATATCTCTTTTTGCAACTCTAAGAAGCGTTTTCAATATTTCTGTATGACTTTAACCTTCTCTATAATCTCTTTAACAAGATCAGGTCCTAGTAGACTTCTTTCTTTAACTTTATCCCCAAAGGTTGGATTTATACATCGCTTTCCATACAGATATTTATATGGAGCCATCTGAGTACTCGAGTAGAAGATACTGGTGTATAAGAACTCAACCAATGGAAGATACTTATCCCATCCACCTTTTAATTCTAAAGAGTAGGTTACTTGTATGTCTTCAAGTGTCTGAATAGTCCTTCCAGATTGTCCATCAGTTTGGGGGGTGATATGTCATACAGAAATTTAATTCAGTATCAAAGAATTATGATGGTTCTTCCAAATTTTAGATGTGAACCTTGGATCATGATCAGAAACAATCGATAGTATAACACCATGAATTCTCACCACTTCTTTCACATATATCTTTTCAAGTTGTTCAAGCAAGATATCTTCCTAAATAATGATAAAATGGGCAGTCTTGGGGAGTTGGTCAACCACAACCCATATCATATTATATCCCTTGGAAATCTTTGGGAGACCCATGACAAAGTCCATATTGACATTCCCCCATTTCCACATGGGAATAGGAAATGGTTGAATCATTACATTGGTGTTTTTATCACTTCCTTAAGGATCTGACATACCAATCACCTTGATATATATATTCTGCAATCTCATTATTCATGTTGTCCCAACAGAAGTATTCTCAGAGATCATGGTACATCTTAGTACTACCAGGAAGGATAGATAATGTTGAGATATGTGCATTATTCAATATATCCTTCTTATCTTAGGTGATGGGGGAGCATGAAGATTCATTTTAAACCAAATCACACCATCATCATCAATATGGAACTCATGCAACTTCCCTTCCTTTACTACATCCACCTTCTTTTTCAACTCTAGATTATCCTTGTGTGCCTCCTTAATATTTTATTGGATACATGGTTTTGCAATCATTTAGTAAGGATAGGATGTATCCCCAACCCTTATGATTTCCCAATCCAACCTTTTTATATCCAAGAAGATAGTGTCTTTCTCAATCTGTAAAATGGATAGAGTAGTAGGTTCTTCTCTGCTTAGAGAATTAGGTACCTTGTTCACCTTTCCAGGATGGTATAGAATAGAGAAATATTTTTTCTTGATTAGCTCTAACAATCTCGTTTAATTCATTTTGAGCTTCTTTTATGTGAATATATAATTTAGGCGATTCTCATTGGTGTATATGTCACACTCCTCACAATAAATGTTGTGCCACCAGATTTTCAAGGAAACAATCACAGCTGCCAATTCTATACCATGTGTTAGGTAGTTGTTCTCATGGATCTTCAACTGCTGTGAGGCATAGGCTATCACATTATCATTTTTCATGACTGCACAACCAAAAACTTTCTTTGAAACATCACTGTATATCACACAACTTTCTCCACTTTTCATTAATGTGAGTACACGTGTACAGATCATCCTTCTATTTAGCTCCATGATGCTTCTCTCACATTCTCCTGTCCAGACATACATTACCCATTTCCTTGTTAACAAAGTTAGAAGGCTTGACAATCGTGAGAAATTTCTCACAAAATGTTGGTAATAACTAGCTAATCCCTAAAAACTATGGAATTACATAACACTAGAGGGCCTAGGATATTCCTCATTTTCCTTTTTTAATAGGGTATACATAAATTGCCTCAATTGTGATCACATATCCCATGAACATGACTTTCTTCATCCAAAAGTCACACTTTCTGAACATTCCATACAACTTTTCCTTTCTCAATATCTCCAACACAAGTCGTATATATTCTTTATGTTCCTCCTTGGTCTTAGAGTGTATGATAATATCATCAATGATCACTACCAAAACTTTTCAAGGTAATGTCTAAATACTTTATTCATCAAATCTCTAAAGACTTCAGGGGCATTAGTAAGTGTGAAGGGAATCACCAGAAACTCATTTCTCTTGTACCTTGTATAGAAGGGAGTCTTCTAAATATTTTCTTTCTTCACCTTTAGCTGATGACATCTAGAATGAAGATCCTCCTTTGAGAAGTATTGAGCTCTTTATAACTGATCAAAAAAGTCTCCAATACTTGGAAGAGGATACATTTTCTTTATAATGATCTTCTTTAGTTCTTGATAATTGATACACAACAGCATTGTTCCATCCTTCTTCTTTACAATGAGTACCAGAACACCCTATGGTAATGAACTAAGGTGTATGAACCTATTTTCCTAATTCTCTTGAATCATATTCTTTAACTCCTCTAGTCCAATAAGATCCATCCTATAGGGACACTTTGATAAAGGAGTTTCTCCGGGTATGAGTTCTACGAAGAACTCTACCTCACGATCAGGGGGATGTCTAAGTAACTCTTCAAGAAATACGTCTTTGTATTCCCTCACAATGAAATTTTCTACATGTTTGGCACTTTCCTTTGAATCAATCAGTTGGGTGAGGTATTCTTATTCATAGGGTATCAACACCCACACCATTGAAGTATATTCAATGAATATTCCTGATATTTCTTAAATTTTTAGAGGTGCGTGGGATGATTTGGGATATGAAAAGATATTAACTTTTCTCGATAGTTAATATGTTCTCTAGATAATGAGATCCAATCTATTCCCATTATATCTTCGAATCCCAATAATGGAAGTATTATGAGATTCCCTGGAAGAATATTCCCACATACTCGAACATGAGAAGATTACAACACTTGGGTTAAAATGATTTCACCCCTTAGTGTTTTTACAGATACCTCTACATCAAGGTTTTGGGGATCCTATTCAATAGTTCTAGAAAACATGAAAGATGAAAAGGAATTCATAGAACTAAAATTTAATAATACTTTTTCTATTCTTGAGTAAATATAAAGTGTACATTGTACAACTTAATTATCTTGCTCTACTTCTACAGTAGTGAGGGAATAATCATTCCCTTGATCCTTTGGATTTGGTGGTGACTGACACCGATTACCCTCAAGGACTGGTGGTTTAGTACACTAGCTTGTATATAGCCCTTTAACTCTACAGTTATAGCATCAAACCATGGGTGGGTCCCCCTTTCTTCTGATACATCCTCCTTCCTTCTCATGTCTTTTAGACACTCTTGAGCATAGTGTCCTTCTTTCCCACACATGAAACATTTTCTCATCCCTTTCATGTAGTTACCATGATTAAATTTCCCACATTTCTGGCATGTGGGTCATTGATTTTTCTTCCCATCAACTAAATAATCTATCAATTGTTATATGATTATTGATAACAAAACCCACAACATACCTTTAAAGCCTTGTGAAAATTTCTTCATAGGTTGCGACATATTTTCTTCCCACTTTCTTGAGCTCTATGAATTATCTTTCAATATTTTTATGAACTGTTCATGGGTAATAATTGTTAATAAACATGATCTTAAAGTATTACCATTCAATCTCTTCAATTTCGTCTCTTGGCTTGGTGTTCTTAATCAAAGACGACCATTTAAAAGACTCTCCATGTAGATGATAAATGGATAATGTCACCTTCTCCATCTATGAACAGTGAAGAACTGAAAAAATCATCCCCATGGAGTTGACCCACAGTTCCACAAATAGTGGATTAGATGATCCAGTAAACATCGGTGGTCATTGTTGTATAAAACACTCGATAGCCAGTTTCTAACTATTTGGTGAAGGAGGACATTCCCCACTATTCTGGTTATTTTTCATAACCTGAGATAATTGGGTATACATCCCCATGATGTTTTGAACCCCACCTCTCAACGAATTGGGGATGTCATTAAGAAAATCATTGCATTGGCCCTCACATGAGTTGTTGTCCTAGTTTCTCCTAGTTCCCACCATGTTCAAAAACAGAAAATTTTAGAACAAAACATGAGTCAACAATTCAAGGATAACATATTCATTTGTAAAAAATACACTAAAATCTTGACTTATTAGATCTATATGTAATGCTTCGTGTGTGCTTATTTTTACTTAGTATCATACTAGAGGTTTAATCTAGAGTTCACTAATTATAATTCCCAAATTTACTAAACCAGGCCTTTGATACCAACTATATTGAACTGACCTCTTCTTACATTACTATTACATCATTATAAAGATAACAAACATAATAGTATTACACCATGAGGATCCTTAGGTTTAGTGTCTTGGAAAAAATAGGACCAAACATACCATTTACAACATCAAGCATAAAAATGTATTTAATTCCTTCTTCTCTAGCTTCTTATTAGATCTTGACCTCTCATTAGTATATGTATTAAACTAAGGATATACATCAAAAAGGGGTGAGCTAAAATCCTAGTAAGGGGATAGATAAGAAAAATATAACAATGGGTGATAACAATCATAACATAGGCATTGGATAATTAACATGATATGAATCATTAATAAAAGACTTGAAATGTGGTAATGTATAAAAAATTAAACATCATGTGTTAGTAGTTTTCAACCACACATAGTTGTGAACAATACTAGAATCATGTTCACACATCATTTCCCTTTTACTCTGGAGATTCATCACCTTAACCAATGCATTGGAGCAATGTATAATTCTAGTCACACCATTCAAATTCAAACATTCATATTACGGAATATAATCTTGGGAGAACCAATCACATCATAATATTTACAATAGTGTTTTTTAATAATTTTTTTTTTAAAATATTTTTCAAAAAACCATTAGGGTAGAAATTTTCTTCAAAATGCAGCCGAAAGGCGACATCCCAGATTCCGTCTTTGCATTCTGGGTAAAGGTGGCATCGCGGATGCTGCCTTTGCACTGCGGGTGAAAGGCGGCATCCGCGATGCCACCTTTCCCCTATTTTTTTTTTATTTTTTTTTATTTTTTTTGTTTTGTTTTATTTATATATATATATATCTAAAACTTTCAGCAAAATTTATCCGCTATTTTAAATCCAGCAGTACTATCGTTACAACAATCTGGATTTTGACAAAACCCCTCTCCCAGAGCTTCGTTTTATAAGAGATCTTACCTTGAAAATCATTCTTCATTTCCGATGTGGGATTCTGGTTCTCCATTTTCTGCGCAGAACATTCTGCATTTCCGATGTGGGATTCAGTTTCAAGTACTCGACTATGAATGAATATAAAATATAAACTGTAAGACCAATATAAATAAAACTTAAAACATGGATTAAACATTTAAAAAATAGTTGAAAACAAAAATAATTTCATAAAAATTGATGATAAAAAATAATTTATAAGCTTTCAAAACCACATACTTGAAACTTAAAAAGTTTCAAGTACGTGAATTTAGAAGCCTGTAAAATATAAACTACAAAACCAATATAAATGAAACTTAATAAATGGATTAAAAATATAACCAATAGTTGAAAATAAAAAGAATCTCATAAAAAATGTTGATAGAAAATAATTTATAAGCTTTAAAAACCGCTTATTTGAAACTAAATTTTTTTACAAGTACGTGACTTTGAAATACAATAAAATATAAAATATAAGACCGATATAAATGAAATTTTAAACATTGATTAAACAAATAATAAATAGTTGAAAACAAAAAGAATTTCCTCAAAAATGTTCATGAGAAATAATCTATAACCTTTCAAAACCGCATAATTGAAACTTAAAAATGTTTCAAGTACGTGAATTTAGAAGCCTATAAAATATAAACTACAAGACCAATATAAATGAAACTTAATTCATGGATTAAAAAATTAACAAATAGTTGAAAATAAAAATAATTTTGTAAAAAATGTTGATGAAAAGTAATTTATAAGCTTTCAAAACCACTTATTTTAAATAATATTTCAAGTACGTGACTTTGAAATACAATATAATATAAACTATAAGACCAATATAAATGAAATTTTAAACATTTATTAAAAATATAATAAATATCTGAAAACAAAAGAATTTCCTTAAAAATGTTGATGAAAAATAATCTATAACCTTTCAGAACCGCCAACTTGAAACTTAAAAAGTCTCACGTACGTGAATTTAAAAAGGCTATAAAATATAAAATACAAGACCAATATAAATTAAACTTAATACATGGATTAAAAATATAAAAAATAGTTGAAAATAAAGAGAATTTTGTAAAAAATATTGGTAAAAAATAATTTATAAGCTTTCAAAACCGTTTATTTGAAACTAAAAAATGTTTCAAGTACGTGACTTTAAAATACAATAAAATATAAAATATAAGAATGATATAAATGAAATTTTAAACATTGATTAAAAATATAAAAAATAGTTGAAAACTAAAATAATTTCCTTAAAAATGTTGATGAAAAATAATCTATAACCTTTCAAAACATCCTACTTGAAACTTAAAAATGTTTCAAGTACGTGAATTTAGAAGCCTATAAAATATAAACTACAAGACTAATATAAATGAAACATAATACATGGATTAAACATATAACAAATAGTTGAAAATAAAAATAATTTTGTAAAAAATGTTGATTAAAAGTAATTTATAAGCTTTCAAAACTGTTTATTTGAAACTAAAAAATGTTTCAAGTACGTGACTTTGAAATCCAATAAAATATAAACTATAAGACCAATATAAATGAAATTTTAAACATTGATTAAACATATAATAAATAGTTGAAAAAATATAATTTCCTAAAAAATGTGGATGAAAAGTAATCTATATCCTTTCAAAACCGCCTACTTGAAACATAAAAAGTCTCATGTTTGTTAATTTAGAAGCCTATAAAATATAAACTACAAGACCAATATAAATGAAACTTAATTCATGGATTAAAAATATAACAAATAATTGAAAATAAAAATAATTTTGTAAAAAATATTGATAGAAAATAATTTATAATCTTTTGAAAACCGTTTATTTGAAAATAAAAAATGTTTCAAGTACGTGACTTTGAAATAAAATAAAATATATACTATAAGACCGATATAAATGAAATTTTAAACATTTATTAAACATATAATAAATAGTTGAAAACACAAATAATTTCCTCAAAAAGGTTGATGAAAAATAATCTATAACCTTTCAAAACTGCCTACTTGAAACATAAAAATGTTTCCAGTATGTGAATTTGAAAGACTATAAAATATAAACTACAAGACCAATATAAATGAAACATAATACATGGATTAAACATATAACAAATAGTTGTATTTTTTTTAAAAAAAAATGTAGATGAAAAGTAATTTATAAGCTTTCAAAACCGCTTATTTGAAACTAAAAAATGTTTCAAGTATGTCAATTTGAAATAAAATAAAATATAAACTATAAGACTAATATAAATGAAATTTCAAACATTGATCAAACATATAATAAATAGCTGAAAACAAATATAATTTCCTCAAAAATGTTGAGGAAAAATAATCTATATCCTTTCAAAACCGCCTACTTGAAAGTTAAAAATGTTTCAAGTACGTGAATTTGAAAGACTATAAAATATAAAATGTAAAACGAATATAAATGAAATGTTAAACAATGATTAATCATATAATAAATAGTTGAAAATAAAAATAATTTTGTAAAAAATGTTGATGAAAAGTAATTTATAAGCTTTCAAAACCACTTACTTGAAACTAAAAAATGTTTCAAATACGTGACTTTGAAATAAAATTAAATATAAACTATAAGACTGATATAAATGAAACATAAACATTGATTAGATATATAATAAATAGTTAAAAACAAAAATAATTTCCTCAAAAATGTTGATTAAAAATAATCTATAACCTTTAAAAACCGCCTACTTGAAACTTAAAAATGTTTCAATCACATGAATTTGAAAGACTATAAAATATAAACTATAAAACAAATATAATTGAAACAATAAAAATTTATTAAACATATAATAAATAGTTGAAAAAAAAGAATTTTTAAAAAAATGTTGATGAAAAGTAACTTATAAACTTTCAAAACAGCTTACTTGAAACTAAAAAATGTTTCAGGTACGTGAATTCGATAGACTATAAAATATAAAATATAACACCAATATAAATGAAACATAAAAAAATACTGATTAAACATATAAGAAATAATTAAAAACAAAAGGAATTTCGTAAAAAAATGTTGATGAAAAATTATACTAAGTGATATAAATGTAATAACGAACATGAATATGGTTAATAAGAAAGTATAAAACTAACATAATTTTATTATTATCGAATTTAAAGAACTTATTTGACGTGTCAGAATCAAGGTAAGGGACTCCTTTAAACCAAGACTTAAACTATACTGGATATTACCATGGGTGTACACCATGAGAAGTTGCCTCAAATCTCTACCCCTAATAGCATGTATATTATTTTGTAGGTGTATGCATTATTAAAAGACTTAATTTGTGTTTTGATTTAGATTTTTTAATAATTGTGGTCGTTTATTTATTTACATATGAGACTAATTCATGCTTTATTTTATTTATATAGAAAATCATTATTTAGCATCACTCAAATACTTTAGAGTTTGTCACCACCCTTTGAAAATAGCAGAGTATGTCCAGAGTTATCATTAAATATATCATGTTAAAAAATATATTATATATATATATATAATGATAACATTACTTACATATGTTCTCTTAATATTTATAAAATATTAGTGTTTTTATTGACTTAAACACATAACATATGTTTAATAAATTACAAATAGAACATACTATATGATATAAAAACATGTGTCAAGCCTAAAAAAACTCAAATAATAGGACAAAATATATATCATATAACTAGAATAAAACCTGATTTATAGAGTTAGATTTTCGAATAGATAAAAAAATTCAATCACGTCAAAAATCTGAGTTCATTATTAAGAGTCCTATCAAAACAAGATTTTATCTATATATCCGAGTTAAGAATATATACAAACATCATGAAAATGTCAATTATATAACTGTTAATTGTATAATAATTAGTTAGTTAATTAGTAATTATTTATAATTAATTATATTATAATAAATTAGTTAATTAGTAATATAATTAGTTAATTAGTAATATAATTAGATAATTAGTAATATAATTATTAATTATTTAATAATTAATTAGTTAATTAGTAATATAAGTATTAATTATATAAAAATTAATTAGTTAATTAGTAATATAATTATTAATTATATAATTTTTTGTCATTTAATAAGTAATTATTAATAATTAATTAGTTAATTAGTAATAAAATTATTAAATATATAAATAGTTAATTAGTTGATTTTGGGAGAAAGATAGAGCCGATGCTCTTTTTATAATTAGTTAATTAGTAATATAATTATAAATTATAATTATTCATAATAATTATTAATTAGTATTTTTTTAAAAATATTATATAATAATTAATTAGTTAATTGGTAATATAATTATTAATTATATAATAGTTAATTAGTTAATTAGTAATATATTTATAAATTATAATTATTCATTATAATTGTTAAATTGTAATTATTAAAAGTCATTATATTACTAATTAATTGGTTAATTATTATATAATAAATTATTAATAATTACTCATTAACTAATTAATTATTATATAATTAATTATTAAAAATATTAATTTAATACTTTAATCATTTATTATATGTTCTATACATGTGTTAACATTATATTATATCAGTTTTATAGTTTATATTTTATAGTATTTCAAAGCGACACACTGGAATCATTTTTAAGTTTCAAGTACGTGGTTTCGAAAGCTTATAAATTATTTTTCATGAACATTTTTTACGATTTTTTTTATTTTCAACTGTTTGTTATATGTTTATTCCATGTTTTAAGTTTCATTTATATCGGTTTTATTGTTTATATTTTATTTTATTTCAAAGTCACGTACTTGAAACATTTTTTAGTTTCAAGTATGCGATTTTGAAAGCTTATATATTATATTCTATTAACATTTTTTACGAAATTATTTTTTTTCAACTATTTATTATATGTTTAATCCATGTATTAAGTTTCATTTATATTGGTCTTTTAGTTTATATTTTATAGGCTTCTAAATTCACGTACTTGTAACTTTTTATGTTTCAAGTATGTGGTTTTGAAAGCTTATAAATTATTTTATATCATCAATTTTTATGATATTATTTTTGTTTTAAACTATTTTTTATATTTTCAATCAATTTTTTAAGTTTCATCTATATTGGTCTTCTAGTTTATATTTTATAGTCTTTCAAAGTCGAGTACTTGAAACAGAATCCCACATCAGAAATGCAGAATGTTCTGTGTAGGAAATGGAGAACCAGAATCCCACATCGGAAGTGCAGAATAATTTTCAGGTAAAGCTCTCTTATAAAAGGGAGATCTGGGTGAGAGGTTCTGTCCGAATCTAGACTACTGTAATGGCAGCACTGTTGGATTTAAAATAGAAGATAAATTCTGCTAAATTTTTTAGTTTTGCTTATATATATATAAACAAAAAAATAAAAAATAAAAATAAAAATGTTCAAAGAAATATTTTTTAGGGGAAAGCAGAATCGCGGATCCCGCCTTTCCCCGAAATGCAAAGGCGGCATCCGGGATTCCCCCTTTAGGCTGTATTTTAAAAAAAATTCCGCCCTAACGGTTTTTTGAAAAGTATTTTTTTAAAAAAATGTATTAAAAAAACTGATTTACATTATCATGCATTCCACATTTAAAATATGAAAAACATGAACATAACATAATCCATGGAATGAAGTATGTTTCACATAATAAATCATACTTTCATATAAATTTAGTGTCCAAAATAAAGAGGGAATATCATTCTTTACATATAACCATTATCCATGAGGGAAGATTGAAACAATATTCAAGATTAAAAATGGGTGAGTTTATTTGAAAGAATATTTCTCTTGGAAAACACTGGGTTTTTAAAAAAAATCAATTACAGAACATGTATATCCCAGAAAAGGTAATATAGTGATGAATAAATGATTTTTAAGGAGAACTAATACCAAACATAGGGTAAAAAAGGTGGAACCTAAACAATAAATGTTGGGTTCGAGAATTTCCCCTTACCCTGTATCTGAATGCTTTCTTCAATTTAATGTCCTCTTGAATCCTCCTCTCGAGATCCTCCTTAATGAACCAAGGAATGGTCTTTTGTTGAGACCAAAATTTCTTAGATGTGGGGGAGGGGATAGGGAAGATGTTTGGTTAGATTTTAGAAAGGTCTTGAAGCTTGATAGGTGTGAGGAAATGTGGGTGCGAAGGGTGGTTTTTATAGTGGAGGGAAGTAGGGTTTTTATTAATATTTTAATCATTAGATTATTAATTTCCACAAAGATAAGCAATAGTTAAGATTCCATGACCAACAGTAGTAAATAGGGCATGTGATTTCAAGATCTCATTTTTTACATCACTTGTGATTTCAACAATAGTAGATTTAAATTATAATGTGTTTATATGGTAAATTAATGTTTTTTTAATATTCACAAAAAATTCATGTATTTCAGAAAAAATCCCAAAATATCTCCCTATAAATTTTTCAACATGGGGATTCAAAAAATGAATCCAATTTTTCAAAAATAATTTTCTAAGTATGATTAATTTAATTTTTTATTTAAAATTATAATTTACTTGAAAAATAATGTTTTTAAAATCAAAACTAACTTATAATTCTTTCAAAAATTACATAAGGTATTATCATATTGTATTAAATCTAAAATACATATAATTGTTAATTTATGATCAAATTCAAAGAAAATATATTTTATTTCAATATAATTAATTAATTATATTTAATTATTTCTGACTTACAATAATACTAATACTTATGGTCAAATGGTCACTTCTAATATGCTTAAATTTTATTTAATCATTCAAGAGTAAGGATAATATTATTTCAGAATATTTAATATTCATAAGGTTCATACTACTATTCATAAGGGTATATTACTATTCATAAGGGTGGGTTAGTATTTAAAAAAATTATGTTTGTCCAATCCGTCTCCAAAGATTTTATTAGTCGCAACGATGTGTGTTAGAGTTTTGAAATTTGAAACATATAATTGGAAAAAATATGTGTAATGGTCACATAGTATTTAGTATCATTTCATTTTATTTTCAAATTTGATTATACTGCAAGGAATTATTATAATATTGGAATTACATTGAAAAAAAATTGGGTCATTACAATGTCATGTGAGTTGAGATTTCAAAAAATGGGGTGATCATAAGAAGGTTGTGGAACCTCACAAAAATCTATTTTTGGAATATTAAAGGCTAGCATTTCACGTGACGAAACATAGCAGCGAAGTCATTAGTCTGCCTATGGTGTTTATGGAGAGATATCTATATAATATCCAGACAACAATTATTCATCTTACAATTTACCTCAATATTTATCTGGTTTTATATTCCATAAATACTATTATATTCATTTTGTATGTCATTACTCTAATTCAATATGGGACAAACCTTAGGCCAATTGCTTCAAACATTGTTTTTCTATCCTTCTACACATGTACCCAAACCTATCCCTACTCATACATAATCTAAATCTAAGGAAAACGATCTCATTGACCAATAATAACCTCACTCAGAACCTTATTAAGCACATGATTAGGGTGTTTTTATAGTATTACTATAAATAATATATCTTCATTATTACTTTGGTATCCTTTTTGTTCTTCTCCTCCATCCTACCAAATTTTATTTATTTTATTTTTTCTATATCTATTTTTGATAATCCCATAATGGTAAGAATTAGAAATTATAATTACATTATCTATTTTTGACGAAAATTGGAATTATTACCATGACATGAAACTATTCATAATTATTAGATTATAAGTGGTCATGTTCTTCAGAGAATTGTTTATTGTGATATTTTTTAATTAACTAATAATTTGTTATAAACAAAGGGTGTCGTTGATGGATTAGACTAAAAATTCATTATTAATATGATACTAAATCATGATTATGTTATTAATAATGGTTTATGTGGTGTGTGATATAAACATATGCTTCCTATATTTTTTTTTTGAAATTCGGTTAATTATGAAATTTGATTGAAATAGGATTCATTTGACTATAAAAAGACATGTGTGACCATATGGTTGAATCTATAATTGCATGAAGGATGTATGAAATCAACAAAACATTTCAAAAAATATGAATGAATCTTTAAATTCAAGAAGAATGTCTGACCACAAGAAAACATGTGCATCTATAATAAGAAACATGTGACTACGAGAAGATATATGTTAAGAAAAAAAATTATCTTCATGCCACCATGTATTGAATTGAAAGAAATATTCCCTAAGCTTGATTCAATGATTTTTTTCCATTCCAAATAATAGTGTCTCTTTTTCTTTTTTATAATATAATATAATTATATTCCAAATGCTTGAATTTTAGGAATTAATTTCACGTTAATGAATTTATGCCTTTGATATCAAGTTTCATTGTATGGGAATTAATGAATCATTATTATAAAATAGTTATCCTAGATTAAAGTTCCATATAAATTTATAATATCTTCACATATAAAACACATGTGAAGTAGATAAAAATATAAAAGGATTCTATTATTAGTTGGGATACTATATTTTTTTTATTGATATATATATAAGAGAATTATAAAAAAGACGTTTTAACATTATAGTATTGAAATATTTAATGAAAATTGATCAACCAAATCTAATCATAGAATAAGATTCAAAATATCACTCTCAATTTCATTTATCACTCTCTCTTTTTCTCAATAATTTAGTTATGCATATATTTATTTTTTATTTATTCAGCACTACTCTTGCATTGTAATGATAAGTTCCAAAAAAACTATGCACTCTTCTTTAATACTCTTCTTAACAGATATATAACTGTAGAAGAGGCATGGTCAATTCTAGGATGTCTTATTATCTATTTTAATTTCTCATAACCAACCCAAGTTGTGTATTAGTTTATTAATTGTTAATAAATGTTCATCATAGTGGGTTATTTTAAATAAATGATGGAAACATATCGAATTGAGACTGAACCTATTGATTTTATATTTATACAATGTGTTGATTTATGTTTTTCTTACAATTTTTTAAAATAATTGACATAATTAATTATATTTCTAATACAAATTTTTTTTATTTATAGAAATAATCTTCCAAAATAATACATCTATAGTAATCTTTTTAAAATTTAAATATTCACAATTGTTAGTGTGAGTAGACATGTTTCAAAATTTAAAGTATTTTTCTCAAAAAATTTTATAGGGTTTTGATTGATCCCTTGAGAAACATTTCAAAAGTAATAATTATATATATATATACTTATTTTATGAACTGGTAATTGTTTCAAATTAGGGAATTTTATTATTATTTATTTTAAAAAACATTTATTATAAGATCAATTCACACACCCCCATCTTGAGTTGTCAACTGGGACCGATATTACAATCCCCCAAATTTATATGGTGTTCCCTTTTGTTTTTTTGGTAATTTACTTGTCATAATCAATAAATATTTCGACGATAAAAAAATTTCAAAGTAAAATTGCATATTTTTCATGAATAACACTTCTTGTTACCAAAAAATCATTTCTTCAATGCCCATGATTTCCTTCCAAAAAATATTCTACTCACTTTTTAGTAAATATAAGATGTATTATTTTCTATCATTCTCAAAATTATATTTAACCATTTTCAATTATTGTTTTAACATATCTTTCAAGATGTGGGTTTTTGAAAAAAATAATGGTTTTATATCATTTGACAATAAGTGTTTTTATTCAACCCCACATATCATTCATAGAATTTATATATATATTTTTATATTTTATTAGTAACTCTTTATAATATTTTTTTCAAAAGTATCATAATTAACTTCGTAAAATTATTTGGAATTTAATTTTCTCCTCACCTTTTATAATAACCACTAATATGTATTGGTTTAATTTTTTGTCTAATTAGCTCAAAAGGGTACAATGAAGGATTTATCCTGAGCCAAAGGGTACATGGGAGGATTTATCCTAAGCCAAAGGGGAGCATGGTAGGTTTTATCCTAGTCTTAGGGGTATATAGGGGGATTATCCCAATCCCAATAATTTACATTTGTTATTAACCCAAAAAAACTATGTGGTGAATATACTGGTGGGTATTCATGAAAAATGGTTTATATTATTCCACTTTTTCCACACTCATGCCATAATCGTGTCTCTATTATTATGTTTTTTGACTCATGTTTAATGTCTCATTATTTTGAATAATTTATCCACAAATATATCTTTGTTCATTTTATCTTAATTTTCATTTTATAAAGACTTATAGAAAACTATTATTATTAAATTTTCTTTTTAATATGAATAATTCTTCTTCACATATTTTCTCATTATAATTTTATCTAACTCTTTATTGTATGCTCATAAATTTTCTCTTACTAAGTTTCTGAGCTCATCCATTTCTTATGTTTTCCATTCCCTGGGTAATAAATATTAGAATAACTTTTTAATTATAGATAAGTGAGTCAAGTGATATTTTATTTTAGAAAAATTATAGTATGTTAATATGTTTATATAGACAATATCCATGAAATGAAACATCTAGGAAATTTGGTCGGGTGACTATTTGGGATATATATTATTTATATATTGAGATTAGTGTATTATTTTATTCATGATCAGAATGGTTCACATTATTTGGTATGAGGGTTGGTTTTATTAATTTTGGTTATTATTTTAGAAAATACTAGTAAAAGCAAATGTATATGTTTAAGGTATAATCTAATGTATATGATAACATCCTAATGTTTTTGTAAAAAATGGATTATGTGTTCTTGTAGAAATTATATCCTTGTATAGATACTATAAGTGGATGCATAATATGATAGTAATAACAATGGATAATAACCATAAAAATGGCATGTCATGTATTAACTCAATATTCACCTTGTTGTTGATAAATTTTTCCAACACTACCCTTTGTTCGACACACCCATAAGACATGATTTGGTTAATCCACAACATTTGAAATGATTCCTCTTACTAACTATTTTGGTTAAATAAATTAGTAGTACGATGATCATGGATAACATAGCTAAAAAATATGATATACATAATTTAGGTTATACATTTCATTTATTTTTTATATTATCAAGGATCACGGTTTTCATTTTGTGAATTTAAGAATATATCTTTTCAAAATTTCTTTTATTTATAGGGTTGGATGGAATCTATAGGTATTGAGTCATCAATGGTTGTAATGGAACATGTAAAGATTTCCACATCTAAAATCCTAATTGGATGGAAATGGTGTGAAAACATTCAAGGTAATGTTTTCTCGCATTATAAAAAATAATTCAAACTATTTAGAGGCCCAAAATGACTAAGGAAATAGTATCTTGTTAAATATTTTTTTTGTGTCAACATCGACTGATACATATTGGTTCTCCTAGTCCCATATTCGGTGAGAAATATATTAGTATAATCGAAATTATATTTTACATTCTACAAATCACAGATCTTGAAAGTGTAGTTTTATAAATAAATTGTTTGGAATTTGAAATTATTATTGGTAGACTATAATCATAAACCCAATAGAAATGGAAAAAATAGAAGATATAGGAAGTGATTAAAGGTGGTTTTTTAGTAAATATTTTTTCCCAAACCCTTTCTACAAAAATGGATATTTTTTTTCATTTTGTTGAAGAAAAATAAATAAAAAACCAATAATACCTATAAAAAATCACAGGACATGCAATGTATGACTCAGGATTTATTAGTGACCATGAAAGTAAGGTCAATAATTTGATTAGTTTTTTAAGGATATATCTAAAAATCACTACTCATAAGAGAAATTTGAAGATATAAATATATTTTTTGAAATGTTCTTAAGTTTAAATTAAATCATTGGTGGCTCTAATTATTCTCATGTTTTAGGGAAAATAAGGGAAACATGGACTTTCCTGGAAATTCAGAAGATAAAAATACTGGAGGAGAGAAAACATATTATTTTAAAAGAAACTTTTTTTATAATGAAAAGGTTAAACTATCTCATAATAATTATTTATTTCATGAATATTATAATAAATGGTTATCGATAACTTGAATTTAAAAGATATATAGAGAGGTGAAAAAATGAAATGGATGGATGGAATTCCCAACTAAATAAAAAAATCTGAGTATAATTCTTTAATTATAATAAGTATATTCATTATTCAAACAAGTTCACTGGACAGAGGGTTATAAGAGATAATCAAAATTAACATCCATCCAAGCTAATAGAATAAGGGAAATATGTTGTTATCACTATTACTAATAATGGTTATGATAAATAAGTGGATCATGATAATTAATGAACTCTTATCATCAACTATAGATTAATGGATTTATTTTTTTATTATAATTATAGTAAATCTAGTATAATGAGAAGTTTTCTAAAAGCATTAAATCAAAACACAAATAATTTGATCATATCAAAAACAACATACACTTATTATTGTATCCCATATTGAGGTTTCTAGAATATGGTTCATGAAAGTCTTAGTATCCCTCATTTACATTATTTTGATGTGATATAAGAAAATTATTAACTATACCCACATATAATGCATAATAATCACCAAAATAGGGGAATCACATTCCATATATCAAACCAACATATGATCATCGATGAGTGAAATGAAAAAAATGATATCCATCAAAAAAATAATTTTTTATACAAACTATGATACCTTTTAATGAGGGTTTTTCTAATTAAATGACTTTGTAAAAACACAATATTTGTGTTGACCTATTCTAAAGGAAAATTATATATTTCATAGTTTGTTGATAAATCTCTAAAAATTATATTGTGAATAGATTATATATATTAGATACACTTAGTTTCTCTAGTAATGGATAATTAAAATTACGAGGATGATATTTTTGTAAGGGGATAATATAACACCCCATGATTTTTTAATATATTTCATTCAATAAATAGTTTACTCAATATCTTTATACATATGAAATGTTGAACATAAAATAACAATGTGATATTATAACGCCCTGACCCTAGTTACCCAGAGTTTTTGCATTATCACATATCATTATCATGATCATAAGAGATCAGGTCCCAAAAGACCTATTATTTTAGTAGTCTTGTAAGTACTAGACACATACATAAGTTTTACATTATATTATGAAATTTAGAAAAACAAAATTGTGTCCCCATTGAACACACTCATATCCCTTAGCATATTCTGAAAGGTTAATCATGATATTATTCTTCACATAAAGAGGATAATTAAACATTGAAAGGGTTGAGCTCAGATACTTAGTAAGGATAACAATATATCAGAAACTTTGATAAATAATAATAAACATTTAATGCAATGTATAAGACTAAAACACCAGACTTTTAAACTTAATGTTCAGCATAATATAGAAAATATACCTCAAATAATTCCATTTACATATTCACATGGATATTTTACTAGTTGAATAATTTCATGTAATATCAAAAGCTAATTTCATAATGATAGAATGCATAATGTCGGACATCATAACCACATAGTCAAGGCCTTGTGCCAAGACTACAAATAAATATATTTTCAAGGCCTTGTTCCAAGACACTAGTTTGTCTCATGAGACCTAACGAGGCATCGAGGAGCTATAGTGGGCTCCACCCGTCACATACTAAGTCCAATGAATTTTTCATATGAAAATTTTGAAACATAATATAAACATTCGTATTAAAACTAGCATACAAAATGTCAATAAATTAACCATAAACCCTGAATAGTAAAAAAATAACACATCAACTTTTAAAAATAACTCATCCAATAAAATATATATGATTGTATTATAATAAATCAACCTCAATCAAGAATAATTAAGGATATTGACATAGATGAAAATAATCAGTAAGCCCATTTGAGAGAAATATTCCGTTTTTCTTGAAAACATTTAAAAATCTCACTATTTATCAATAAGCTATTAAAAATAGATTTTTGAATAAAAGTGTCCCATATCACTATGAATCTTTTTAAAGGAATTCTGTTTTTAAAAAATTCTGGTTCACATAATTAAATCCTTATCACCATTTTTAAAACACGGACATTAATGAGAATGATTTAGAAGAATAAATATTTAAAACATTTCAAATGATATTTTAGTTAGAGTTCCTAGCAAAATTAGAGACACTTGAATAAAAATAATTGAGGTAATAAAAAGTTTATAATATCCTGAGAATAAAGGGATTCATGATATACTATGTCAAAGTATTGTATGTACACCATATAAAAGTGAATTGTTGCATAACAACAAAGAAGACTCAATGGAGTTTAAATTGAGATGAAATCCCTTATAAAGACTATATTCTTAATTTAAGGATAAATAAATTACATAATTATGTGTGAAAAATATAAATACACACAATATTATTGGATATTTAGTGTAAATCAATCAGGGTAAATTCACACATATTCTTGTAAGAACAACACCAATAATGTGGATGTTTAACTCAATAAATGGAAATTGAGTTAAGTTTACCTTTACAATGTTCATATAAATGAAATGAGAATTTATTAATGTAGTGATTATGTATAGAAAAAGTATACACACCCAAAGGATAGTGGAAAGTACTAAATAAATAAATAAACAGTGATTTCACACATAATCTTGGAGTAAAATAGTCAATAAAGTATGTGTAAAACCAAATGAGTGGAAATTGAAATTATAAATTCTCTTAAAGATTTTGTAACATATGAAACATACACCCCATTAAATAAATATCATAAAATTAAGATTTAAATACCCATAAATTAAATTATATTACACAAATAATACAATCATGGTGTAGTACATACCCCACACAAAAGTAAATAGTGGTAATATAACATGAATCTCACGTGAAAAAGACATGAGATGAAGGCCACTTAAATTTTACTTTTCCATAGTTTAGGGTACATTAAACTCATGTATAATGGTGAAATAACTTTTATTAAATTATAAAATTACCATATACATAAATATGATATCATGTATTATCTTTTAATATTTCTTTGTTAATAATATTTCAATAGTATCATTTTTCAGGTGTTAACGGATTCATTTTTCTTTACATGTTTTTTACATAATTATTGTTTATAATGGATAGTATGGATTTTATTCAAATAAATAATGATATTATGTTGTTAATATTTATTTTTTAATCATAAAATGGTATTTATTATTTAATTGTTATGATAGGTAATGAATCTCATCGTGTTAGTGGAGACGATAATCTGTATGTATACAAGAGCGACAATACCATTCTATTGATGATGAAATAATATTTAATTGAATGATATTTCATATATAAATAATCATTAACATGTAATATTTATTATTTTCATAAATTATACTAAATATTATTCCCATTCAAAAGATTAAGTGTTGTATAACGAACTACACTAGGACGTGGAGACGGAAAGCCGTACGCACACATGTATGGTGAATTTTTCAATCATATGATGTATAGAATAATGAATATGGTTGTACCAAATTTATAATAACACATAGTATAGATAAGGTAATGGATTTATTATTTTGGTATGGAAACAACAAAGAATGTGGATTTGGGAGAAGAAAAGAACATTGAAAGAGGTGATGAAATAATTTCGTCTTCTTTTGGTGATTCCCTTTGATTTGATCAAAAGGGCTCCTTAATTTGGATTTATGATGAAATATGTCCTCTAGGGTTAATTAAGGGTAGTTGGGAAGATATTTTAGTAGGTTTTGGCCGATCCAAATGGATTTGGAGGAGTGATTTTGAGAGAAGGTGAATTACCCTTTTATAAGAGAGGTGATGGTCATTTTAGAAAAAGCTTGAAATATTAGTTTATTATACAATCATATTAGTTTTATAATGGATCTAAAAGAATTTATTCTTTAGGTTAAGGTGGGTATGGGTAGAAAATCTCTAAACCCATTGGTTTTAGACAGGTTTAGGTCATCATTTTAACCTTATTTTTTATATTTAACTATTGGTTAAATAGTTTAACATTTACCATGTCTGCATGTATTTTTATATTATATGATTTATAAACTTACTATAAAATTCCAATAGAACCCCAAGTGGTTCATTAATAAAATAGATATTATTTTATAAGTATTTTTTCCGAAAATTATATTTTTAAGAAGATTATATTATTTAATAATACAATATTTGTTTCAAAAACTCATTTCTGTCAATTTTGACATTATTTAGTATTAAATTTTTTTGAAAGTCATAAAAAATATTTTTTCTTCAAACACAATAAATTGAATGAAACCTAACATGTAATATTAACCTATATATTTTTTGTAATTCATCAAAAGTCTCAATTTAAATTTATTTTAATATTTATAATATCAATTATTTTAATCTTTCATTAATAAGGTAATTACAGCATCATCATAGTGTCATAAATAAATTTAATTATTTAATATCTAAAAATTATAAATAAAATACCATGATTTAAGAAGTATCTATATATCTATAATTAATATTTATAGTAGAAACCATCTTATGTATAACCCTATATTAAAAATGTTTTAATTATTAAAATTTGAATTAACACCTTTAACTCTTCTTTAAAAAAAATCCTAATCTAAACAATCTGGACCCAAAAAATTCATATTTTATACCTAAGGTTGATTTTGGTCGAAATAAACTTATCCAATAGAATTATGACATGTGTTAGGATAATTATAAATTAATTTTTACCTTTAATTACCCTATGTACTGTTAACCGTGGTAAATAAAATTCAAAATTTACTATTCACAAAAAATTATTTTTATCATATTGAACCAAATTTTACATAAAAATATAAAATATTGTCTCTAATAATTTTGAAATTAAATTCACTAAAGTAGTAAAATTAAGTTTTATGCAAATTTGCTAACGCGCTTAGAAGGTTGGAAATAAATGTTAAAAAATTCAATAAAATTTTATACATCTAATTTTATTTTAAAATGACCCTAATAAATTACATTGAAATAATATAGGTATTATGTATCTATTTTGACTTAAAATAAATTTAAATAATATAAATAATTATTTAAATAAAAATTCATGTTTTAAACAATAATAGAGTGTTTTCACTATTCATAAAAAATTGAAAGTTTTTAGAAAAATACTAAAAATTCACCTTAAGATAATTTTTATATTATGAATCCAAAAATGATGTCTATCTTAAAATATTTAAAACATAGAAGCTGCATTAATTATTTTAAAAATATTTCCCATTGTCAAAAATAGAAAGCGGGTTTTTGAGAAGTAAAAACTATCAAATGATTGATATGTGTTTATATTCGGTTTCAAAGAGATATTACTTCCAATGACCAACATTGTATTAAATGATAAAAATATAATATAATTATACTTAAAAACCATTAAAATGTTTAATTTAACACTATAAATTATGTATATTAAAAAAAATTCAATTAAAACTTAGTATCTTTCACTATTCATCAAAATATGAAAGTTATCAACAAAACACCAAAAATTTATGCAAACTAAATTTTTATGTCCCTATTTTTAAGAAGAATTTCATTCAATAAAATTGAATATATGAAAGTGTCAAATTTTATATTTAGAAAGGGTTCTCTATTAAAAGGAGAAAAAACTGCATTTTTTTAAAGTACTTCTTTTATATGAAAAATTGAATTAGTCCTTATATTATGTATAAGAAAAAAAAATTTAATGTTCAAATTATATGGGATATATATAATATTCAAATTGTTGTTATTACAATTCATAACTGCTTTCTAAAAGAATATTTTGATAGGTTATGGTGCACTTGAACTCGGTGTTTCCTATATTGCATGCTATTGTTTCATCCAAAGAGAAGCGTACCGTGGAAGCTTCGGGTGTTAAATTATTCCCTCCTTCAATAAATTGCATCCTTCCAATTTGAAATTTTTCTTCCTAAATAAGAGGTTAAAAAATTGAAAATAAATTTGTGGTAAACCCCCTTCAAAAATAGGGTTAATAAAATTTAGTCTTAATAAGAGGGAAAGAGAAAAAAAATCACCACCAAATTAGGATTTAGAATAGTAAACATTGGTGGCAATTGAAATTGGAGAAAAAATGAAAATATTTATAGGGATTGATTGTGGTCATCAATCAAAAACAATTGAATAGAAATTGAGGGCCTTAAAGACATAAATCTATGATGAATAATGTAAGGTATTAGGATAACACATTTTTGGGTTTAAGATCCTTTCACTAAGGTTTAAAAATTAATTTATTCATAGAATAAGAAGAAAAATACTTGATAAGTAGAGTTCCATCCTTTAACTAACTTCTACCACAAACTCATCTTTCACTCCAAATGATGAGTATTCAAGATGACTTGGTCCCACCTAAAGGGCTAGAATAAACTAATAGTGAATCAAATTATCCAAAAAAGAAGAACTATATATTTCCCTTGTCTTTAGAGATTAACCAAAACCAAAATAGTTAGTAAAAGATCAGATGATCCCCAAAAGGATAATCCTTTTGAGAATGAAATACTAATCATAATTTCTAATATTAAACCAACAATACCCAAAGATTAATAAATACAATTCAATAAACAGTTGTCCTTAAAATCTTGCAATATAATCCAAACTAATTTTGAAACCCAAAACTCAAAAGAATTTGATTACATAGTCTTCCATGTTAAATACTATATTTTAAAAACACGGTATACTCATACATTCACATAAATAAAAGTAATTTACCTAATCACACATTCTCTATGAAAGGTTAATCATTTTTATAAATAACCCAAATCACTATAAATCCAAAATAAAATCATAGATAAAAATCCACCATTGCTCCTCAAATTAAATCCTACGGTATTTTATTTTCACTAGTCATATAGTTTTCCCAATAGAGTGAATGTCTTCCAAAACAACATTTATCACAGAATCACCGAATCATTTTCCTATGCTAAGGATATCAATTTGATAAAACAGAAGATCCATAATAATCTTATTATTTATCAATAAAATCATTTAACTATACATAATTAGTCACACTAATCAGGGACTTTACGTGGTCCAGTGGTTGGTGATAAATCCCAGTTGCACTTGGGTTATGGGTTCAATTCCTGTAGCTCTGTCCGGCACAATGGGTTCTGACATGGTTTGCGTATTGTCCTTTTTCAAAAACTATATTTTATATCATTCCCAAAATGATATAAATTCCTCAAAATAACCATAACATAATTTAACCACAAATTTTATCTCATGCCTCTCATTTTCATCCCAAAAATTAATAACCTGTAACTGCCTCAAATTAAAAGATCATATAAACCCAAATGGTTATTTATAACTATATCCACAAAATAAATGATACTACTTCTTTGAATATCATTTTCACATAAAAAACTGCAGGGTTACACATACAAGATAAAATTCTTCCAAAGTAATCCTGTCAACAAAGAGAACTTATACTTTTACACATTTCACCATACATTTATTTCCACATAGGTTCTTCCTTGACCAAGAAGTCATCCTATAGAATAGACCATTGACTTGGGTAAAGATTCAGTCCCAGAAATTTATAGAAAATGACTATAAGTGGATTCTTGGGATCATTTTTATTTTCTTCCATAGTAATTATCATTTTTCCTTAGCAATTATTTATTTATGTCCTTATTTTGTACACATAAAACATTTCTTTGTTCCATTTAGACACTTTCTTGGGTTTCTCCTTCCACATTTCATGCCTGATTGAAATTGAGATTTATTTTCTCCATGGTCTCTACTGCTGTAGCTCTTATCATTCACCGCCCTTCTCTTATTTGTTGAGTCTGAGAGTTGGATAATATATATGTTGTTGATCATATTTTTAGAAAACTGATTCTGCATGAAAATGATATCTTGTACGCCTATCAACATTGCATTTCGTTTCTAATTTCCACCATTGTGTCCACCTTGTACATCATGTTCAATGTCACTATAACTTCCTTGGAATCCGACCATTGAAAAAAAACCAGAAATCATTGTGTGACAAAAAATAGTCATAAAATCATTTATAGAATATCATTACACCATATTTTCAATCTAAAACACTTTATGATTAACCAAGGTTATTTATTCTAACCTTATGTTAAAATCCTTAAAATCATTTTGTAATGAAAATGTGAATTATCCTAAGCATATCCCTTAGGAGTGTCGTAACCAGGAGTGTATCAAGTCCTGTTTTCATGCACCATCTCCTATTTGAGTCTTACTCAAAGCGGTGTTTTTGGGTATTACCCCTAGGTACATTTGTGCCAGAGCCACCTCTATGTTCTCATATCCATACATGGATAAATTTATTGGAAAACCCACATAATATTTACATTACCAATAAATTTGGATGTTCTTCTATACTAATCCCCAAAGTCTATCTTAGGTTAATGTCATATAATCATAGTTTTTCTAAATCTAGTTTCGAAAGATTGTACTAAATTTCATCTAATACCAAATATAACACCCCGACCCTAGTTACCCAGAGTCGGTGCATTATTATATATCATTTTCATGATCTCATTAGATCAATTCCCGTAATACCGATTACTTTAGTAGCCTTGGAAGTAATAGATACATACATATGTCTTACATTACATCATGAAATAAAGAAAAACAACATTGTGTCCCCTTTGAACACACTCATATCCCTTAGCCAATTCTTGGAGGTTAATCATGATATAATGATTCATATCATGGGGAAAATAAAAAATTGAAAGGGCTGAGCTCAGATTCTTAGTGTGGATAACAGTATATTAGAAACTTTCATAAATAAGAATAAACATTTAACGCAATATATAAGAATAAAACACAAGACTTTGAAACATAAATTTCATCATAATATGGAAAATATATATCAAATAATTTCATTTACTTATTCACATGGATATTCTACTAGCCAAATAATAGCATGTAATATCAAAAGATAATTTCATAATGATGGAATTCATAATGCTGGACATCATAACCCCATAGTCAAGGCCTCGTGCCAAGACTAAAAATAAAGATTTCATCAAGGCCTTGTGCCAAGAAACTAGTTCGTCTCCTGAGACCTACCAATGCATCAAGGATCTATAGGGGGCTCCACCTGTCACTTACTAAGTCCAATTCATTCCTCATATGAAAAGGTTTAAACATGATATAAACATTCGTATTAAAACTATCATAAGAAATGTCAATAAATTAACCATAAAACATGAATGGTATAAAAATAGCACATCCACAGTCAAAAATAACTCGTCCAATTAAATATGGATGATTTTATTATAATAAATCAACCTCAATTAAGAATAATTATGTATATTTACATAGATGAAAATAATCAGTAAAACTATTTGAGAGAAATATCCCTTTTTCTTGAAACCATTTAAAAGTGTCACTATTTATCAAGAAGCTATTAAAAATAGATTTTTGAATCAAACTGTCTGATACCACTTTGAAGATTTTAAAAGTAGTTTTAATTTTGAAACATTCATGTCCGTATAAATAAAACCTTAACACCATTTTTAAAACATGAACATTAATGAGAAATATTTAGAAGAATAAATCATTAAGAAATTTAAAATGATATTTTAGTTACTGTTCCTAACCAAATGAAAGACACTTGAATAAAAATAATTGAAGTTATAAAAAATTATAATATCATGATAATAAAGGGATTTGTGATATACTATGTCAAAGTATATTATGTACAACTTATAAAAGGGAATTGGAGCATAACAACATAGAAGTCTCAATGGAGTGTAAATTGAGAAGAAATCCCTTATAAAGACTATATCCTTAGGTTTTGGATAAATAAATGACATAATTTTGTGTGAAAAATATAAATACACTCAATATGATTGGATATTTAGTGTAAATAAATCAGAGGACATACATACATATTCTTGTAAAAACAACACCAATGACTTGGATGTTTAACTCTATGATTGGAAATTGACTTAAAATTACCTTTACCAAGTTCATATCAATGAAATGAGAATTTATAAATTGAGAGATTATGTGTATCAAAAGTATATCCACACAAAGTGGAGTGTAAATTACTAAATAAATAAATAAATTGTGATTTCATACATAATCATGGAGTAAAATGGCCATTGAAGTATGTGTAAAACCAAATGAGTGGAAATTGAAATTTGAAATTCCTTTAAAGATTCGGTAACTTATGAAAATACCCCCCATTAAAGAAATATCATCAAATGAATATGTAAATACCCATAAATTAAATTATATTACATAAATAATACTATAATGTGGTAATACATACCCCACACAAAATGAAATAGTGGTAATATAGCATGAATATCATGAGAATAAGAAATGAGATGAAAACACCTTACCTTTTAATTTTACTTAGTTGAGGGTTAGTTAAACTCTTGTATAATGGTGACATAATTGTTATTAAAATATAAAAGAACCATATACATAAATATGATATCATATATGATCTTTTAATATTGCTTTGTTAATAATATTTCAGTAGTATCATTGTTTCAGGTGTTAACTGATTCGTTTTTCTTTATATGTTTTGTTATGTAAGTCATGTTTGTTATTGATAGTATGTATTTGATTCAAATTAAAAATTATATTATGTTACTAAACATTTTTTAATAATAAAATGATATTTATTCTCGAATGGTTACAATGGGGAATGAATCTCATCGCGTTCATGGAGAGGGTAATCCGTACGTACGCACGAACGACAATAGAATTATATTGATTGTGAAATTATACGTAATTAGATGGAATTTCATATATAAAGAATAATTAATGTGTTATATTAATTATTTACATCAATTATACTCATTATTATGAACATCTATATAATTAAATGTTGAATAACAATCTATACCACGAAGTGGAGACTGTTAGCCGTATGTTCGCATGTATGGTGACTTTTTCACTCATAGGATCAATAGAAAAATGATTATGGTTGTAACATATATAAAATAAAATCACAATATGTATAAGGTACTGGATTTATTATTTTTGTATGGAAACAACAAAGAAAGAGGAAGTGAAATAAGAAAAGAACATTGAAAGAGGTGATGATATAATTACCTCTTCTTCGGGTACTTCCTTTTGATTTGATCCAAAGGGCTCCTTAAAATGGAATTCTGGTGACATTATGGCCTCTAGGTTGATTTAAGGGTAGTTGGGGGGATATTTGAGCAGGTTTTGGCAAAGAAAAATTGCTTTGGAGGTGTAATTTTGAGAGAAGGGGAAGTTCCCTTTTATAAGAGAGGTGAGGGTCACTTTATGTCACGTCCCGACCCTACCCGGGCTCGAGCCGCAAGTACCCCAAGCCCGCCTCCATAGGCTAGGGGCTGACGACCAGCACCGAAGGCACAATAACTCGGGGAGGCCTTTGCCTAAGTACCTGTAAACACACACACATCACACTCAATGCAAAAGTGCAGAGTAAAAAAGGAAAAGCAAAGGGAAACTGCTATAAATAAACCACAATGTGCATCGACCTCTAACAGTACAAAGTACAGTGCTGAAAAGGAAAAAGGGGAAAAACATGCGCCCAACCAGAAAAGGTTCCACAACCCGGCAACAGGTAAACAAAAAGGAAACAGCTGACGGGTCTCCCACCTAGAACCCGGCTACGACCACCGCACGCGGTCCAAGCTCCCGAACTCCTATGCTCTACTGAAGTCACACTCCACCTATCTGTCGTCTTCAAGGCGTACACCAAGTGCGGGAAAAGCCCAAGCAGGGGTGAGTATAAAAATACTCAGTAGGATACCCCGAAGGCTCGAGGGAGCAACAAAAGGAGGTACCGAAGGGTGAGCAGTAGAGAAAACAAGAAAAGTAGAGGAGTACAACTGGATGTGCATTAAAGAGTCCAGCTCAACCCAAAAAGAGAAAGGAAGTAGACTCTTCCAGGCACAAGGAGCTAGAAACGGTGAGAAGATGAACTTCCCATCGAGTCTTTGCTACCTATAGCAGGAGAGTAGACTCATCCAACCACGAGAAGCTAGACACGGAAAGCACGTGGCATACCCTGTGTGTCTTCGCCTCTCCTGTAAGGAGAGTAGCCAAAACCCAAGGAGTGGGTACTCGTACGAGGTATATACATATATATGCTCTGTCAAGAAGCCCAAAAAATCTCTTAAGGGGATCTCTGTCCCGTAGATCAGCCCAGGAAACGAGCTTCCAATAGTCCTAGAGGTAACACCATCGATGCCCAGCATTCTGCACGTCTGCCCCGAACCGCAAGCCAAGGGGCTCCATCACTGCACTTCGACACTATCCGCTTTGGGCGGCACTGACTCGCCCGCACGGTTTTAGATCGCGTCACAAGAATGCGTCTTAGTGAGGAAAGTTCCCCTCATACTTAGGAGTTCTAGGGAAAGTCAAACCACACCTCGTCACTACCCCACAATCAAGAGATCTTCTCAAAGTCAAAGTCGTCACAACACTGACCCGTAACCAGGGGTCCCTCTCCGGTAATCACGGAGGAAAGCCACAGGCTAGCCTAGTAGAAAAGACTGAGCCTGGAATTCCAACAGGTGTCCCACTGACCAGCCCTGCTGGAGGGTAATTCATAATACATCATCCGGCGACCCACTACCCAGCCCCGCTGGAGGGTAGACATTAATACATCATCAGGCGACCCACTGCCAAGCCCCGCTGGAGGGTAGACCTAGAATAAGTCACCATGCGACCCACTGCCCAGCCATGCTGGGGGGGTGGTAGACTTGGAACTAGACGATGTGTGACCCACTACCCAGCCCTGCTGGAGGGTAGACCCTAAGAGGTCGTCGGGTGACCCACTACCCCGTCTCTGCTACAGGGTAGACCCTAAGAGGTCGCCGGGTGACCCACTACCTAGTCTCTGTTGGAGGGTAGACCTTAAGAGGTCGTCGGGTGACCCACTGCCCAGTCTCTACTAGAGGGTAGACCCTAAGAGCGTCGGGTGACCCACTGCCCAGTCTCTGCTGGCGGGTAGACCCTAAGAGCATCGGGTGACCCACTGCCCAGTCTCTCCTGGAGGGTAGACGCTAGAAGTCAGTGAGCAACCCACTGCCCAACCCTGCTGGAGGGTAAACCCAAAGAAGTCGATGAGTAACCCACTGCCCAGCCCCGTCGGAGGGTAAAACTCAGAGCTTCTCTGTCCATATCCACTAGAGGGTACAACACTGGCCAACTGAAGACGGAGTGGGTATCGCGCAACTACCCAACTCCAGAACAACTCTCCCAAAAGAGGTTTAGCTCCTGTTCCATTAAGGGGTGTCACTAGCACCGCTACTGGCCGATCTATCGAGAACTAAACCAGGGGGAGACCACTCAACCCTGCTGGTCAACAAACACACAGAGCCAGGGGAAAAACTCCACCCTGCTGGTCAAACAAACACACAGAGGGACCCTCTACATCGTGAAAGGTCAAAGTACGCAAAGCAGAACACGGAGCGCACATGGGTCCCACACAACGTGTGGCCCCACGTCAACCCCAACCAAGCCTGTGAACATCCTCAGGTACAGACAACCACATGTACCTCTAAGGGTTCTCGTATACTCCCAGAGTATACCACGTCTCCAACCATAAGGCTATCGTGCACTTGGCACCCAACGTCAACGAGAAGGCGTGATATAAAAACTCCAACCAGCCACCTCAACGACTGAGGCACAAACATCCATACGTCCTCACTCACACAGGAGTGCACGCGATCACACGCCAAAGGTTCTCTGCAAACACGGTGAGAAGAACCGCCATTAGAGCGTCTTTCACATTTCCACATTTAATAAGATTGTGTAAAAAGGCTCCGCCCGCCTGAACAGATTAAACCATTGTAATCCTCATAGAAAAACATGCGAGATAGACTACTTACTCGCCTCAAATGGATATCCGACGAAAAAGTCGCCAACACCGCCTCACGCCTGTACGACGTCCCGTGATCCCGAGCCTCGGCCCCGAAAACAGTCGGGCGCATCACACCATTGCGATCCCCTCGGGAAAAAACATCAAAAGAACTACTTACTTGAGTGCAACGGATATCCGAAAAAACACATGCATTCCGGCGCATCGCACACGAGCGGTGCTTCGTGGGACCCGTAACCCGGTCCCGAAACTCAACGAACGGATCGCACCATTGCGATCCTCTTGAAAAAGCACACAAGATGGACTATTCATTTGTCCAAAACGGTAATCCGGTGATAAAGGCGGGAAATAACCGTCGACGCCCAAACGCCCCTCATGGGCCCCGCACCATCATTCCGAACTAGAGTGGGTGGATTGCACCATTTCAATCCCCTCGGAAAAATATCCAGAATCGACTGCTCGCACGCCCCGAACGGACGCCTGTTGAGAAAGGCGTGAAACGATGCACGCAGCTCAAAAGACGGGCTGTGGGGCCCAAAACTCGAATCCAGTCTCAATGCCCAAAACCGCCCTGGAAGCTATCGCCCCGGCGCCAGGGTCCAAACGCAACTGACGGCACTCAAAGTGGATGTTGGATGCATCCGCGCCGCTCAAAACAAGAATCTCGAGAAAAACGCTCGTCCACTTAAAGACGTGTCGCGCCTCCGAGACCCCTCGTTTCGGGAATTAAAAATTCCCAAAACCATCTCAAAACGTTCCCCTCGACGCAAGTTCCGCACTACCGCTGACGGTACGGAAAACAGACGCCCGTAGCGAAAGTTACGGGCGTCGGAAAACTGAGGGGCAAAGCCCCTTGGGCTGGACCGGCCTGGGCCGGCTCGCGCCGGCCGACTCAGTTCGGAGCGTCGGCCCGTGGCTCTGCCGCGTGGGCCGGCCGTGGACCCTCGGTCCACGCGGACCGGCCTTCATGGATATTCGTCTGCTGTGCAACAACCCGCGAGTCGCGGGTCGTGTCTTCTTCACGGGGTCGCGCCGCGACCCCGGCTCTGCTCCCTCTTCGCACTACGTCGGCGCCGCCCGACGGGGATCCCGCCTCACTGCCATCCGCGCCAGCCGCCAAACGGAGCCGCTCCGCCTGGCCACCGTGACGCCCCACGGCCGCCTCCCCAGATCGAAGCCGCGCCGCCGCGCCTCCTACCGTCGGAGCTCCCAAACCGGCCGGAAAACCCCCATACCCCCAAAATTCCCGCAATCTTCGTCGGACCGTTGCGGCCTCCTCACAACTCGGATTTTGATTCTGAAAGAAGCGATTGAAAGAATAAAATGTGTACTACATGACCAGGGAATTTTCTTGAATAGAAATAAACAAATCAATTCTGAAATTGGGGTTCAAAGGGGGGTTCGGGAATTAAAACGCAAATACATAAACCTACCTCGTGGTCGTTGCCCGGAGCTTCACCGCCGAACCGCCGCCTTGCCGGAGCCGCCTTGCTGAAGGTGGAGGAGGAGAGGGAGAGGAGGGGCTGCCAGGGGGGAAGGGGAAGGAGAAGAGGGAGGTGGGTGTGTTAAGCGTTTAAATAGAAAACGCTTAACCACCCGCCCGTCGGTCCGAACTCGAACCCTCAGCAGGGTCGAGGTTAAGCCTCCCCTAGGGTAAACACCACCTCCTAAGAACAATGGTGGTCTCGGAGTTTGATTCAGAGCATCCTTTTGGATGTTATAAAGCTGAACGCCCAAATCTTCCAAATTACGAAAATGCCCTTGGGGCCATTTTTCACAGACGGCCCGTGCCCGCGAAACTTATACCCCTCCTAGGGTAAACGGCACGCTCAAAACTCATCGGTGCCCTCAGTTTTCCAATCTGATCCACCGTTTAAGAGATACTTGAGTTTCCGAATTAAACGAATTAATTAATTTATTTATTTATTTATCTATTTAACCTTCCGAAAGCGAGCGAGGGGTCCAAACATCCTGCGCCGACAAGTTTTATGTCATTCTTAGGGTAAACACTCCATTCCAGACCCATCCGTACACTTGGATCTCTGTTTCGGAAGGAGTTATCCCATTTATTTGGTGTTTCCAGTGTGAAAGCACGGAAAATTTAATTCTGGCCACTCCGGGGCTGAGAATCGCACGCCGTCTGAAGGCGCTACTCTAGAATATCATCAAGAATATTCCAAAGTCTTTCGCAGCAAAAACTGGGTTCTTACATCATTCCCACATTCAATATTTTCGTCCCCAAAAAGAAAAAACTAGGGAGCAACACAGGTTACTAAGCCCACACCTGGATTTCCCATACCCAGAAGAACCCACGCACAACTCTGCGTCATCACACACATACCAAAGGATTGATCTGTTCATGCGGGGTCAAACCCCGCCGATGTCGTGCACCCAATCTAGACTTTGGGGTTAGGGCAAGGCGGTAGGGAACCTCGCCATCCCTTTTGCATGGTCTCAAACGGACCGAAGGCCCTCGGGGGTAGATCACCTCCCCGAACGAACCTCTACGTCGCACTCCGCGACTGGAGTCACCGCCCGCAACTGGGACAAGGCCCGGTGATTCCCTCTTTCAGAATATACATATGGTGAAACACCCAAGGATATCTGGTCACACAAGGTTCCACAGTCGATGTATCGCAACCAATACTCTCTTACACGCTCAGAGAGCGATGGATTCAACACCACCGACTAAAGGAAAAGGTCTCACGCCTTTTACTTTACCAACACAGGGTCACACCCGACACCCTGCGTCACCCTGGTATCAACTCAAGCAAAGAGCAGGGAGGAAATCATTCCACACACAGAGTCTATCAATTTTACTGTAAGATGTAGAAGAGTCTCAAGGGGTTCCTCTCATTATCCCAGGCTCTGCAGGGTCGTAGACATTCAAACTCATGACTATCTGCGGTCCCAACTGTCAGCTCCTGGTGCCTGAAGTGTACCCACTAGTGGTGATGGGAAGACCTCGTAGGGTCGACCTCCACTTCCAGCTCCTCCCGCTCCTCTACTAGAACCACCCCTCTAGGTACTACTCCGATCATGGCGTTGCCTCTGCCGTGGTGGTGCGCCTGCTGCTTGCCCGAAGCTCTCAGCATGCCTGGTCGGACAGTCCCGTGCCAGGTGACCTCGCCCATCGTGAGCATGGAACCGACTCTCTCTGGCTGCTCTGGTGCCCTCCGGTGCCACTGTGGTGTACGACCATGGCCCGGGATTACTCACGAAAGGGAATCCTCAGCTAAGGCCTTGCGCCTTCCCGTCACAGTGGTATACGACCACGTCTCCGAAACCAGTAGTGGGGAGGCCACCTGCGTCGAGGTTCTGCTTGCCGACGCCCACTAGCTGCGGCAGACGTCTCGGCTCCGACATGCCTGCTGCCACCACCAACTCTAGAACGTGATAGGAAGTCCTCTGTCACCAGCGCCTGCTCTATCACCCCTACATATGTGGAAAGGACCAAGGGTACTATGACAGCATGAATCTCTTGGCGGAGACCCTGCTCAAACTTCCGCGCTCGGATGTTGTCGTCACGGACCAAGTCTGGGTAAAAGCGTGCACGGTCTACAAAACTAGCCGCATACTCGGCCATTGTCATCCCTCCCTGCTGAAACTGCAGGAGCTTCTGAATCCGAATGGAGCACAAGCAAGAGGGGAAAAAATCCTCACGAAACAACAACTGAAAGTCGTCCAACGAAAGCAACGACTCATTAAGAAACTGAGTCAGCAGACTCCACCAATGCCAAACTGCTCCATGAAAAAGGGTGGCTACCAAAGCCACTCTATGATCTGTTGGCATCTGCACAGGCCTGAAAAGGCGAACCACTGCCTCAAGCCAAACCTCTGCTACCTAAGGGTCTGGATCACCACTGAACCTCAGCGGTCTATACCACTAGAGCTCACGGAGTGCGCTCAACCTGCGCTCAAGCTCAGCCTGCTCTGCTGGAACGGTCTGCTGCTCAACAGGTGGGGGTGCTGCTACTGGCCCACCCAGAGAAATGGGCACGCATGATGGGTCATGGACTGAGGCCTCGTAGCTCACAGGGTCATCGTCACGTACCCAATCTGGTATCTTGGCTGGATGTCTTCGTGGAGATATCAAGGAGTGCCGCGGTCATATGAGCATATATGTATATACCAACAACAACAACGATGTGGAGCTAACTCAAGAAGGACAGTCAAGACTCAGTCCTATGTGATGCACAAACAACTTTTCCCTGCAACAAGTGTCTCAGCATGCCGAGTCGACAAGATGGTTATCAAGGTCCTAATGAATGGATACGTCGGCCGCGCGCACCATCACTGGACTCCCTGGCCTGACATCCTCTCTCGAGACATGTTAACACTGTTGCCCAAAATCCAAACCAATTCCTATTTTAGGGACGTCCGCACAACGTCCCAAAGAACAAACCACCTCTGATACCACTTTCTCACGTCCCGAACCTACCCGGGCTCGAGCTGCAACTACCCCAAGCCCGCCTCCATAGGCCAGGGGCTGGCGACCAGCGCCGAAGGCACAATAACTCAGGGGTGCCTTCGCCTAAGTACCTTTACACACACACGCAACACACTCAATGAAAAAGTGCAGAGTAAAAAGGAAAATCAAAGGGAAACTGCTATAAATAAACCACAATGTGCATCGACCTATAACAGTACAAAGTACAGTGCTGAAAAGGAAAAAGGGGCCAAACATGCCCCGAACCAGAAAAGGTGCCACAACCTGGCAACAGGTAAACAAAAAGGAAACAGCTGACTGGTCTCCCACCTGGAACCCGGCTACGACCACCGAACGCGGTCTAAGCTCCCGAACTCCTATGCTCCACTGAAGTCACACTCCACCTATCCGTCGTCTGCAAGGGCACACCAAGTGCGGGAAAATCCCAAGCAGGGTTGAGTATAAAAATACTCATTAGGATACCCCGAAGGCTCGAGGGAGCAACAAAAGGAGGTACCGAAGGGTGAGTAGTAGAGAGAACAAGAAAAGTAGAGGAGTACAACTGGAAGTGCAGTAAAGAGTCCAGCTCAACCCAACAAGAGAAAAGAAGTAGACTTGTCCAGGCACAAGGAGCTGGAAATGGTGAGAAGATGAACTTCCCGTCGAGTCTTCGCTACCTACAGCAGGAGAGTAGACTCATGCAACCACGAGAAGCTAGACACGGAAAGCACGTGGCATACCCTGCGCGTCTTCGCCTCACCTGGAAGGAGAGTAGCCAAAACCCAAGGAGTGGGTACTCGTACGAGGTATATACATATATATGCTCTGTCAAGAAGCCCAAACAAACTCATAAGGGGATCTCTGTCCCATAACTCAGCCCAAGAAAAGAGTCTCCTATAGTCCCAGAGGTAACACCATCGATGCCCAGCATCCCGCACGTCCGCCCCGAACCGCAAGCCAAGGGGATCCATCACCGCACTTCGACACTATCCTCTTTAGGCGGGACTGACTCGCCCGCACAGTTTTAGATCACGTCACAAGAACGCGTCTCAGTGAGGAAAGTGCCCCTCATACTTAGGAGTTCCAGGGAAATTCAAACCACACCTCGTCACTGCCCCGCAGTCGAGAGATCTTCTCAATGTCAAAGTCGTCACAACACTGACCCATAACCAGGGGTCCCGCTCCGGTAATCACGGAGGAAGCCACAGGCTAGCCTAGTAGAAATGAATGAGCCTGGAATGCCAATAGGTGTCCAACTTCCCAGCCCTGCTAGAGGGTAATTCATTATACATCATCCGACGACCCACTGCCCAGCCCCGCTGAAGGGTATACCTTAATAAATCATCAGGCGACCCACTTCCCAGCCCCGCTGGAGGGTAGACCTGGAATAAGTCGACAGGCGACCCACTGCCCAGCATTGCTGGGGGGGGGGTAGACCTAGAACTAGATGAAGGGCGACCCACTAACGAGCCCTGCTGAAGGGTATACCCTAAGAGGTCGTCGGGTGACCCACTGCCCAGTCTCTTCTGGAGGGTAAACCCTAAGAGGTCGTCAGGTGACCCACTGCCCAGTCTCTGCTGGAGGGTAGACCCTAAGAGCATTGGGTGACCCACTGCCTAGTCTCTGCTGGATGGTAGACCCTAAGAGCAAAAGGTGACCCACTGCCCAGTCTCTGCTAGAGGGTAGACCCTAGAAGTCAGTGAGCAACCCACTGCCCAGTCCTGCTAGAGGGTAAACCCGAAGAAGTCGATGAGTAACCCACTGCCCAACCCCATTGGAGGGTAAAACTCAGAGATGCTCTGACCATATCCACTGGAGGGTACAATACTGTCCAACCGAAGATGGAGTGGGTATCGCGCAACTAACCAACTCTAGAACAACTATCCCAAAAAAGGTTCAGTGCCTGTTCCATCACGCGGTGTCACTAGCACCGCTACTGGCCGATCTATCGAGAACAAAACCAGGGGGAGACCACTCAACCCTGCTGGTCAACAAACACACAGAGCCAGGGGAAAAACTCCACCCTGCTGGTCAAACAAACACATAGAGGGACCCTCTACGTCGTGAAAGGTCAAAGTATGCAAAGAAGAACACGGTGCACACATGGGGCCCACACGACGTGTGGACCCACGTCAACCCCAACCAAGTGCAAGAACATCCTCAGGTACAGACAACCAAATGTACCTCCAAGGGTTCCCGTATACTCCCAGAGTATACCACGTCTCCAGCCCTAAGGATATCGTGCACTCGACACCCAACGTCAATGAGAAGGCATGACGTAACAACTCCAACCATCCACCTCAACGGCTGAGGCGCAGCCATCCACATGTCCTCACTCACACGGGAGTGCACGCGATCACACACCAACGGTTCTCTGCAAACACGGCCAGAAGAACCGCCATCAGAGCTTCTTTCACATTTCCACATTTAAGAAGATCGCGTAAAAAGGCTCTGCCCGCCTGAACAGATTACACCGTTGTAATCCTCAAGGAAAAACATCATAGATAGACTACTTAATCGCCTAAAACGGATATCCGATGGAAAAGTCACCAACACCGCCTCACGCCCGTACGGCGTCCCGTGATCCCAAGCCTCGACCCTGAAAACAGTCGGGCACATCGCACCATTACGATCCCCTCGGGAAAACACATCAAAAGCACTACTCACTTGAATGCAACGGATATCCGGAGAAACAGATGCATTCTGGCACACCTCACACGAGCGGTGCTTCACGGGACCCGCAACCCGGTCCCGAAACTCAACGAACGGATTGCACCATTGCGATCCTCTCGAAAAAGCACACAAGATGGACTATTGACTTGGCCAAAACGGTCGTCCGGTGATAAAGGTGGAAAATCACCGTCGACGCACAAACGCCCCTCGTGGGCCCTGAACCATCATGTCGAATTAGAGTGGGTGGATTTCACCATTGCAATCCCCTCAGAAAAACATCCAGAATCGACTGCTCGCACGCCCCGAATGGATGCCCGGTGAGAAAGGCGTGAAACGCTGCACGCAGCTCAAAAGACAAGCCGTGGGACCCAAACCTCAAATCCAGTCTCAATGTCCGAAACCGCCCTAGAAACCTTCGCCCCAGCGTCAGGGTCCCAACGCAACTGACAGCACTCAAAGCGGATATCGAATGCGTCCGCACCGCTCAAAACAAGAATCTCGGAAAAAACGCTCGTCCACTTAAAGTCACGTCGCGCCACCGAGGCCCCTCGTTTCAGGAATTAAAAATTCCTGAAACCATGTCAAAACATTCCCCTCGACGCAAGGTCTGCGGTTTCGCCGAAGGCACGAAAAATAGACGCCCATAGCGAATGTTACGGGCGTCGGAAAACTGAGGGGCAAAGCCCCTTGGGCAGGACCGGCCTGGACCGGCCGGTCCGCCTGGCATGGGCCGGCTCGCGCCGGCAGGCTCTGTTCGGAGCGCCGCCCGCGGCTCTGCCGTGCGGGCCGGCCATGGACCCTCGGTCTACGTGCACCGGCCTTGGTGGCTGGTCGTCTGCTGCGCAACGAACCGTGAGTCGCGGGTCGTGTCTCCTCCGCGGGGTCGCGCCGCGACCCCGGCTCTCCTCCCTCTTCGCGCTACGCCGGCGCCGCCCGACCGGGATCCCGCCTCGCCGCCGTCCGTGCCAGCCGCCAACCAAAGCCGCTCTTCCTAGCCACCGCACCACTGCGATTCCCCACGGCCTCCTACTCAGACCGAAGCCGCGCCACCGTGCCGCCGCGCCTCCTACCGCCGGATCTCCCAAACCGGCCGGAAAACCTCCATACCCCTGAAATTCCCGCAATCTTCGTCGGACCATTGTGGCCTCCTCACAACTCGGATTTTGATTACTAAAGAGGAGATTTAAAGAATAAAATGTTTACTACACGACCAGATAATTTTATCAAATATAAATCAACAAATCGATGCTAAAATTGGGGTTTAAATGGGGGTTTGGGAATTAAAACGCAAATACATAACCCTACCACGTGGGCGTTGCCCGGAGCTTCACCGCCGAACCGCCGCCTTGCTAGAGCTGTCTCGCCAGAGCCGCCTCGTCGGAGGTGGAGGAGGATAGGGAGAAGAGGGGCTTCCAGGGGGGAAGGGGAAGGAGAAGAGGTAGGGGGTATGTTAAGCGTTTAAATAGAAAACGCTTAACCACCCGCCCGTCGGTCCGAACCCAAACCCTCAGCAGGGTCAAGGTTAAGCCTCCCCTAGGGTAAAAACCACCTCCTGAGCTCAACGGAGGTCTTAGAATTTGATTCCGAGCATCCGTTTGGAAGTTATAAAGCTGAACGCCCAAAGATGACAAATTACAAAAATTCCCCTAGGGCCATTTTTCACAGACGGCCCGCGCCCGCGAAACTTATACCCCTCGTAAGGTAAACGGCACGCTCCAAACTCAACGATGCCCTCGGTTTCCCAATTCGAACCACCATTTAAGAGATAATTGAGTTTCAACATTGAACAAATTAATTAATTAATTAATTTATCCGTTTAACCTTACGAAAGCGAGCGAGGGGTCCAAACATCCCGCGTCGACAAGTTTTATGTCATTCCTAGGGTAAAAACCCAATTCCGGACCCATCCGTACACTCGGATCTCTGATCTGGAACTCTGTTTCGGAGCTATCCCATTTATTTTGCGTTTCCAGTGTGAACGCACTGAAAATTTAATTTCGGCCACTCCGGGGCTCGAAATCGCACGCCGTCTGAAGGCGCTGCTTAGGAATATCATCAAGAATATTCCAAAGTCTTTAGCAGCAAAAAATGGGTTCTTACACTTTAGGAAAATCTTGAAATATTATTTTATTATACAATTATATTTGGTTTATAATGGATCCAAAATAATTTCTTTTGAGGCTAAGGTAGGTATGGGTCTAGGACCTCTCATCTAGTAGGTTTTAGATAGGTTTAGGTGACCATATTAACCTTATCGTTTAGATTTAACTCTTGGTTAAAGAGTTTAACATTTACCATTTCTCCTTTTATGTTTATATTATACAGTTAATAAACATACTAAAAATTTACAAAGGAACCCATAGTGGTTAATTAATGAAATATATATTATTATATTAGACTTTTGTCGAAAAAATAGATTTTTATGACTATTATATCATTTAATAATATAGTATTTGTTTTCAAAAATCATTTATGTCAATTTTGACAGTATTTAGTATTTGGTGTTTGTAAAAGTCATAAGAATTTGATATCTTTGAAAAAAAAAATTTAATCCATACTAAAATGTAATATTAACCTAGAAAATTTTTTGAATGCATCAAAAGTCTATATTTCAATTTATTTTGACCATTATAATATTAATTATAAGAATATTTTATTAACAAGGTAATTACTGCATCATCATTGTGTCATAAATAAATTTAATTATTTAATGCGTAAAAATAATAAATAAAATACGTTTATGTAATTAATATCTTTATGTTTCTAATAAATATTTATTGTCGAAACTATATTATGTATAACCCTATATAAAAAATTTTTAGTTATTAAAATTTAAATTAACACTTTTAACTCTCCTTTAAATAAATTAATAATAAATGTCCAAAACTAAACCAAGTGGACAAAAAGGATCATATTTTATTTATAAGGTTTATTTTAGTTGAAATAAACTTATCCAATACAATTATGACATTTTTTAGGGTAATTATAATATCATTTTTGTCTTTAATTGCCCTATTTACTTTTAATCGTGGTAAATAAAATTCCAAAGTTACTATTCATCAAAAATTATTTTCTTCTTATTGAACCACATTTTACATACTTATTTCAACTGTGTCTCTTGGATTTTCGAAATTAAATTCACATAAGTGGTAAAATTATGTTTTATGCAAATTTATTAACATTCCTAGAAGGTGGGTAAAAAACGTTAAAAAATTCAATAAAATTTTATACGTCAAATTTTATTACAAAATGACTCAAATGAAATACATTGAACTAATATAGGTATTATGTATCTATTTTTACTTAAAATATATTTAAATAAAATAAATAATTATTTAAATAAAATGTCGGTTTTTAAATAATAACGCAGTGTTTTTCAATATTCATAATAAATGGAATGTTTTTAGAAAAATACTAAAAAATATCCTAATATAATTTTGATATTCTGAATCAAAAAATGATGCATATTTTACCAAATTAAAAACATAGAAGTTAAATTAATTAATTTAAAATTAATTCTGGTTTTCAAAACCAGAATGCGAGTTTTTGATAAGTAAAAACTATCAAAAGATTGATATGTGTTTATGTCCGGTTTAAAAGTGAAATTACTTAAATATCCAACATTTTATTAAATGATAAAAATATAATCTAATTATACTTCAGAACCATTCAAATGTCGACTTTAACACTATAAATTATTCTGATTAGAAAATTTGTTTTCAATTAAAATTTATTATCTTTCACTATTCATCTAAATATAAAAGTTATCAAAAAAACACCAAAATTTTATCCAAACTAACTTTTTATGTCTTGATTCTAAAGGAGAATTTAATTTCATCAAATTGAATGTATAAAAGTGTCAAATATTGTATTTATAAAGGGATATCCATTAATAGATGAAAAACCTGCATTTTTTGAAAAATACCTCTTTTATAAGTCATGGTGTGCTTGATCCCGGTGTTGTGTTTATCACACATTATTGTGTTATCCCAAGAGAAGCGTACCATGGAAACTTGGGGTGTTACATATACATTTTGAGAAATATATATGTGTTAAATAAAAAAATTAAAACTAATATATTGAATTATTGGGTATAAGTATTAATTACAAAATTATGAAATGGGGTATAAAAAATAAATTCTACTTTTAATTCTAATGAAATTGAATTATTATAACTTCAACTAATAAGAAATTTCTTTAATGCATAAAAATATATTGTTTATAATGTAGTGTTTTATTTGAAGAAACTTGGTGTATTATGATTATATAGTAAAAAAATATTAATAATATGATTAATATATTACAAATAAATTAATTATTAATTGATAAGAAGTAAGAATAATAAATAGTTAACATTTTAAAAAAAATATTTCCATTATGAAGATTTTTCCACTATACTTTCAGTGGGTTTTAAAAATTTTATTTTAAAATGATTCAAATGTATTTTTAAAAAAATCACATATTTTTTTTGGATTAATAATAATAATATAATATTAAGATGGATTTTTTGGTTTTTTCTATTATAATTTTTTTATATGTTAGTAGTGAAAAATACAGACTTTAAAAATACTATGGATTTTATTACATCAGATGAATACAATAATGATCTAAGACATATAAAACCATTTTCTTGACTAAATATATTTATTATGAGAAAAATTATATTTTTAATCATATAACATTTCAATTAAAAACCAATATTTTATATTTTAATATTAAGATTTATATTTCCTAAAAAATTCTTCGTAATTCATTATACATTGGAATAAAAAAATTATGATTTATCACTTTTATTGGTAGAATAAAATGAAATTGATTTCAAATTTGTAATTAGTGGGTCTAAATTATCTTAGTTGAAATACTTTATTATTATGAATTATATTTATATTTCCTTACACGAAAACATTCCATAATGGTAAAACTTTAAATGGAAAAGCTAGTAATTCAAGGGAGAAAAGGATTAAAGCAAGTTAAAATAGGATTCTAATTTATTTTATGAGTTTTTGATCAATCGTATCACTTATTATTTATATTATTTCTCAATTTTAGAGCCAATTTCAACAATATTGACTTCTATTATTGGAATGTTTTTGTTATTATAAAAATGGAATCCATTTTCACTTAACAAAGGTTCACTCATGTGCTTATTTTACATCACATAAGAACCCATTAATATAACCAAAAAATATGCGATGACCTCTTTTAGACACTATTTTACATATTAATTTGATTATGGTTATCTAAAAAGTCCATCATTAGAGGGCATAATCCTTCTTACAAAGATGATAATCCAAGTATTAAGTTATTTATTTCTAACCACTCAACACCCTTTCCTTTTAATTTATGTTATTTAATAATTCATAAAACATAATTTCAGAATATTATTATGATAAAAATTATATTTATTATTATATTACGGTCTTATAGTTACATTATAATCATTAACCACCCTCTACTTTTAAATTATGAAAAAAAACCCTGAATCATGTGTTGAGTGAACTACTGCCCGCATGACCCAACATGTTTTGTTTTCCTTCACCACCTTACAAGGATTGTAAAAATAGAAAATTTAATAAATAATTGAAATATTTATTACATATTTTATATTCTTAAATGATAAATAATATTAAGTATTTTTCCCATTTTTTGGGATAGTCAAATCATTATCCATTCATACATCTGGACTATCACCACTACGCAATGATCAATTTCCATTTTAATTTCACTACCTCCTTACATGGATGGTAATAAGAATGGTTTTCAAGGATAAAAATTATTTTTATGATATTAATATGTTATTGGAAATACTAACTGAGTATCATTTTAATGATATGAATGATAAAAAATCATTATCAAATGTACCTCCGTAAACAAGTAAACTAAAAAGACAATTACCATTGATTCAAATTATTTAATATTTCAATATTGATTAATTCTTCATATATGTTATGAAAAATATAATATACCATACTCATAAATATTAAATATGAACATTATGCTTCTCATATATACATTTAAAATAAATCACTTTAGATTCATCCTTTAATCATTGTATGTTCATGATTGGGTCAATTTGACCATCTATTTGAACAAAACCTCAAAATTATATCAAGGATGAATATGAAAAAAATGAATGTTATAATAATATATAAATATTAAAATAATTATCTTGTATAAATGGGATACATAAATATATATCTTAATAATTACAAAAACATCATTTCTTGGTTATAAAAATCACTTAAGTTTTGTTGTTGTCGATTTTCTCTTCAAAGATAAAGAAAAAAACACTAAATAATGGAAATTTAAACATAATAATCCTTAATTAGTAATATATTTTAGTATTTTTAAGTCACATTTAATTATTATATTTTTTATTAAAAATATTGACACTAATTTTAAAAAATAAGTAAAAAAATCAAAAATATAAATACCTGATATGGGAAAATAAGTGTAAAATAAATAATATAATGAAAGATAATGATTATAAATAAAAATTATAAATATTTTTAGGTATGAATGTGGGTCTTAAATTAGTTATTAAGATATTAATATCTACTATACTATAGTTTAAATTACTTCTATATAAATCAATATTAGTGTTAAAGGTTTCTTTTTATCCCTTTCAACTCCATGGGACATTTTTTATATTATGTGAAATAAATTATTTTATATGGTTTATTAAATTACCAATTATGCTAAAAATGAATATTTATTCTATTTTAAATTTTTTTAATTTCCATTTCATTTCCTTCATCTTAATCTCCTTGGATTAGTTCATTAAAATTATTGTAACAGTTTCATCTACTCAATTTTGGTTCCATTGGGTCATAATCTTTTATACTTGATTATACATCTTTATTTTTTATTTAATCCCATAATTCAACCTGTAACTCCCCGACCCCAGCTGCCCAGAGTCGGTGCATTACTTCGTAACATTGGCATGATCACAAAAGATCAAGCCTCGAAAGGTTGATTTGTTTAGTAGCCTTGGAAACACAAGATACATTCGTAAACGTTACATTACATCATAAAGTGAAAAACTACAATAACAAAGTCTCCATAGTCCACACTCATATACTCTTCTGACAATCCCTGCAGGTCATTCATAAAATACATCTTCACATCCTGGAAAATATTAAAACATTGAAAGGGGTGAGCTCAGATGCTCAGTAAGGATAACAATATTGCGGAAGCTTTCATAAATAAACATTAACATTTAAGGCAATGTATAACTAAAACAAAAGCCTTTTTAAACTTGAACTTCAGCATAATATGGAAAAAATAAAATTAAATAATGCCATTTACTTACTCACATGGATATTCTACTAGTTAAATAATCACATGCAATATCAATAACCACTTTCATAATGAGGGAATGTATAATGCCAGACATTCTGAAACATTTTTTCAAGGCCTCGGCCAAGACGTCTAAAATGATTAAGGCCTCGGCCAAAACCATAAATCAAATTGGAAAAAGGGCCTCAGCCAATTCCACGTCTAGTTGTCTCATGAGACCTACCGATGCATCGAGGAGCTATAGCGGGCTCCACCTGTCACTTATTAAGTCCAATACATTCCTCATATGAATAGGTTTAAACATATCATAAAGTATAACATAATCGTATCACATAAAACACGCATAAAGGAAACATAAAATTTCCAAATTTCAATCACAAGATATCAATACAACACATTGATATAATAAAAATGCTTTCAAAACCATTTTCAATACCAAAATAAAAGAAAGTTAAAACTTTGTATTTATTTTTCATTAAAAAAAGATGGCTTGTAGAGGAAGCCGAAACTCAAATAATGGTCACTGTAACAGCCCGAGATTTTATGAAAAATATTCTTTTTTATTTCACTAATGTCTTGTGTTGTACGCTACACCAAAAGGAGCTTGCACAACACGCATCCTTGACTTGACTTTCATTACATGCAATCGCAACCTTCCTCGATAGCGTGTGTAGTACGTAATACTGAGTTTCACGAAACAACGATATGCTATTAACATATTATTAAAACTAGCCGTTATGAATAGTAATAACCACTTTTTAAATTTTAGAAATTTTAGCTCTCAAAATGGACTTCATTTTTGGATTCGGAGTATCGAATTTAGCCTAAGGTGAAATTTTGGTACTTTTCGGATAACTTTCATATTCTGATGAATAGTGAAAATTACTAAATTATAATTAAAAACAACTTTTTTAGTCGAAATAATTAATAGTGATAAATCATTAATTTGAGTGGTTTTAAAGTATATTTAGAATATATTTTTACAATTTAATACAATTTTGGTCATTGGATGTAATTTCACATTTAAACCAGACATAATCAAGTGTCAATCTTTTGATAGATATTGTTTCTTAAAAACACGCTATTTGTCTTAACAGCGGGATTTAATTATAAAATTAATTAATGAAACTTTTATGTTATGAATTTGGTAAAATAGACTTCATTTTGGAATTCGGAATATGAAATATAGCTTAGGATGAAATTTTGGCATTGTTCTGAAAAACATCAATTTTTGATGAATAGTGAAACTACTAAGTGGTAGTTAAAAAACTGAATTTTTCATAAAACTTAATTTTACCGCTTCTGTGAATGGAATTTGAAAAATCCGAGAGACACGGTTGATGTCAGTAAGTAAAATGTGGTTCAATGAGATGAAAATAATTTTTGGTGAATAGTAACTTTTTACTTTTATTTACCACGGTTAAAAGTAAATAGGGTAATTAAGGGTAAGAATGATATTAATATTACCCTAACACATGTCCTAATTATATTGGACAAGTGTATCTCGACCAAAAACAACCTTAAGTGTAAAATATTATCATTTAGGCCCACTTGGATTAGATTAGGACATTTATTATTATTTAATTCAAAGAAGAGTTAAAAGAGTTAAAATCAAAGTTTATTTACTAAAACATTTTTAATATAGGTTTATACATAAGATAAATTAGATTGTAAATATTGATTATAAATCTAAATAGATTTTCCACATAATGGTATTTTATTTGTAATTTGTAGACATCAAATAATTTAATTTATTTATGACACAAAGATGATGCAGTAATTATCTTATTAATGAAATATTGACATAATTGATGTTATAAACACCAAACTAAATATAATTTGAGACTTTTTATGAATTCCACTAATTTTATAGGTTACTATGATATATTAGTGTTGATTTAATCAACTTGGTTTGAACATATAATTCTGTTTTGACTTTAACAAAAATCATATATCAAATAGTGTCAAAATTGACACAAAATAGTTTTTAAATAAAATATTATATTATTAATTGTTATTTTATTCCTAAAAATCTAATGTTCGGCCAAATGACTTAGATAACGATATATATATTAATAATAAACAATTTGGGGTTCGTTTGGCATGTTATAGTAAGTGTATTAACCATATAGTGTAAGAAAACAAAAAGACACAGTAAAGGTTAAATTATTTAACTTAGAGTTAAATCTAATTGATAAGGTTAAAATAATAACCTAAACTTGTCTAAATACTATTGGTTGATAGTATTGCGACCCATACCCACTTTAGATTCGAAATAAGACCTTTTGGAACCATTATAAACCGATTTTGACTTTAATATAAAATAATATTTTGAGATATTCCTAAGGTGCCCCTCTCCTCCCTTATAAAAGGGCACCTCCTCCCCCTCCTCCTCACACCAAATTGAGCACTCAAGCTCGGCCAACCCCTGCCATGTTCTCCTCTCCACTTCCCTAGAATAATCCTAGAGGTCCTGGTCTTCTTCAAAGACCAATCTTAGTTCCCTAAGTGGAGGATTCAAAGAGGCGTTCCAAAGAAGAGGTAATATCCGTTACCGATCTTTTCAATTTCTTTCTTCTTCAACTTATTCTCCTTTAGTTGTTTCATGATAAAGTAATAACATCAGTATTACTTACATACTGATATGTTATTATAAATATGAAACAACCCTAATTCATCTTCTATCCATCCTACGGAAAAATGAAATCACCGCGCGTGCGTACATACGGAATACCGTCTCCACGCCGTGGTGTAATCTATTTTCCACCATCACTTTACAAGGATGGGTATAATGGTGTAATGAGTAACTATTTATGATTATTATTAAGTAATATTGATACTGAAATAATATATATATACTCCAATACAATTCCACGATCATAGGAACGATATCATCACTCGTGCGTACGTACGGAATACCGTCTCCACGATGTGATGCGACTCGTTCTACATGATCATCATTACATAGTAATTATATAAATGAATTGAATGAATAAATATGATATATGTTACACTAATACCATTCTGGATATAAGGTATCTATAACCTTAAAATAAGAATAAGAATTTATTTGGCAAAACACGCATAAGAACAAAAGGCAATGAAGACCCGAGTAACAAGTAACAATGAAATATTACTAACATGAAGCTAAGAATATGACCATATATGATATCATATCAATATTTATGATTCTGGAATAAGTCAATAACATTATTTAAACCATTATACAGGAGCTTTGGACACGTACAAATCAAATCGGACCTAAGGTAAGGGAAATATCACAATCTCATTTTTATCCGAGATTGTTTATACTTTGGTATTTACTGGGGTGTATTTTATCATCCACATCCATGTTTCCTCAATATTTAATGTTATTTCCATCCAACTACAATTGTTTAAATCCAATTTTACCCTTCGGTGAGTTTTTAGTAAAGGATATGAAAAGAATCTTTTATCGTTTTTCATACGAGGTACTTTTTGACTTTTCCGACAAAAGTACGAAGAATGTTTTTTTACTTATACGGCATGAATGGATTTTTAAAACATTATTTACAAGAAGCTTCCTTTACAAGTTTTCAAGTTTATTTTTAATCAACTTCTATTATTTTAAAGTCGAATGACATGTTATGAAAGGAAAAATGTTTTTTGAAGAAGAAAGGATATTTTCCTCAAGAATGAAGTTAAAGTGTTTTATCAAAATTATTTTCCATCTAAGATAATAAAGGGTTCTGTTTTTATCCCTATTATTACATTGATTTGATCATGTTGTGATGGAAATATTTTTATGAATTCCTTTATCCTATATGAATTGTTTTATGATGTCATGTTGTTTAAGAATCCCATTTTTATTACATGGGTTACGCTATGATGTATGGTTTATGATTATGTGGCACACATAAGAAAGGATTCATTATAAGATGGGTGGGACCTATATCTCCCTCCAATGAATTGGGTAAAGATTTTATATCTCATGAGATAGACATGGCTGGAACGGAAGGTTATTTCGGTTCAGTGATACAGGACTGAATCGAGGAGTGAACTCGGTTCAGAAAGGGACTTTGTCCACTAAGATAGTCTTGGCAATGAGTCATGACTAACAAGAAATGATTTCCCATGATTATGTGTGCATGCCACAAAGTTTCAAGTTTTATGTTATGATTATGGGGATCTCATTTTCACTTCTATGATTTATTCCATGTTAAGATATTATGATCTCTTTTGCAGGTTTTGATTTTCAAAAAGATATGATATGATTTTTATTTCCTTTATTTGCCCTTGCTGAGCATTTGAGCTCACCCTTTTATGTTTTCCTTTCCCCAGGATATAAATAAAGGGTTTAAGTAAAAAAAGAAGATCTTTATGGGAGATGTTGAAGATCTTTCACCACGATTAGAAGATTATATTCCGAGTTTCCAAAGACACTAAACTATTACGATCCTTGTGTGTGTGTTTTTGTTATGTAATAAGTATTCCGCAAATGTAATGTAATTTCCATGTACGTCAGGCTTAGGGTCTCTACAGTTGGTATCAGAGGAAAGGTTTAGTCAACCTTTGGAAACTAGGATGCAAAAACGTTAGTGAGATCCCTAGAGATATTTCTAAGGTATGTCTTGGGATGTCCCTAAGGATAAGTATACGTATAGGATATAGTCCTAGAACTACGGTAACGATCTTAGAATATAACCTAAGATGTTAGATATTGAGGGTGCTCCCCCTTTACTATGTTGTCTTCCCTAGCATGATTTTGCCTCTCACAAAATTCTTTTTGTGTTTTAGTTAATGGAGGGAACCAGAAGGAATTCGGTTAACATTGAATCCAATGGACAAATTAGTGACTATGAGCAACAAAATTGTGTAAAGCCTAGAGATAAAGATGTTGTGATTATGCCGAATCAGTCATCGCGATATTTGATTAACAAGGTGAAATTTAGTGGTATGCCTAATTCATCAAAGAAGAGGAAGATAGACTATTATGCATGTTCGCATGCTGAGGAGCATAATGAAAGGAAGATTGAGATTTCTAAAGAAGGGAAGAAGAAACTTGAGGAATACCTCAAATGGAGGGACCGATGTTATCTGTGTGGAGAAAAGGGTCATAGAGTGACAGACTGTTTTGGAGTTCAATGTCTTATTTGTGGAGAACATGGGCATTACCCAACTCAATGACCTGACATAAAAAGTTACTTCTAAATCAAGGAAGGACTTCTTCCAGGACAATCATTGAAGTGGATGGACTGAAGTGTTTATGTATTGGTATTCAGGAATAATGTTGTTGAGGTACTTTTATGGTGTATTGAAATATTTATGTATTGGTCTATTGTGGTTTTCAATAATTTTAAGGTACCAGTAACCATGAAAAGTGATTCAAATATTTTGGAAAGTAGATAATATGCCCATAATGAAGGGATAAAGAGAAAATGAAATGTTTGACAGTATTCATGAGCTCATGATTGATATAAGGACTAAGTGATATCATGGTTTGAGTATATAGAATTTTGAGGATTTTGGTATGTGGAAAGTGTTAACATTTAACTGCATTCATGTTTTCACTAAGGTATTCAAGAGAATACACGATTAAGGACTTTGAATGTTTGGAATGTGACCAACAAGACATATCTTATGATATGTGGGGATCAACGATAGTATTAAATATCTGGTAATCGTTGTCACTATATTATGAGAGTGGACTGCAGTATTATGTATAAGCCTAAAGATTAGACTGGATTATGTTGGACATAAGTTAGTATTGTTTAAGGATAGAATATTTTCGATATTATTGATGGGATGTTATAGTAACGTAGTTTTAGAAAAAGGACAACCTGCAGGACGGGCGACAGCCCATCGCTTCAGACAAGGCTGTAGGAATCGAACCCACAACCGAAGTGCGACTGGCCTTTCTCGTCTACCACTGACCTACAGGAAGTCCCTGTTTAGTAGAAGCTAGTTTCATTATATTAAGCAGTATGATATATGAAGTATAAGTCCATTTTAGGAACCATATATGATTAATCTCACTATAGAATGACTTGTGTATATTTAATAACTTTTGCTTACCTTTTGTTTGAGACAGATGGAATGACCCGTCATTCTATCACATGATCTGCTAACACTTCACGAATAACAAATTCAACTTCATTTATTTAAGAGATGAAGTGGAAATTTTTCAAGGCACAAACAACAGTGAGATTGTACCAAAATAAAGTAAGTATTTCTTCTAATTCAAATCTTCAACTTTAGGGAAATGATCTTGAAAACCAAAAATGTTGTCCTAGTGATCTTATACCTGATGAATCAGATGGTACCTTAGATCGTCACAAATTTATGGATTTGTGATTACTGGCTTTTCCATAGCCATGTTCTCTACCACTCTCCATCAGAACATGATGGTTAGATTTCTCTTCCATATCCATATTTTCACCTATGTGGAAACCCAGTGATTAGTTTATTTGGGTAATCGTTACATTTTATACTTTAGTTTTTAAAGCCAAGGTTTGGTATTCCTTTTTACGATGAGGGTTTCTATTAAAGAAACTTTCGAATAGTAAACCATTTATAACCCCGACGAATTTCGAGGGCGAAATTCATTTTAAGGGGGGTAGAATGTAACAGCCCGAGATTTTATGAAAAATATTCTTTTTTATTTCACTAATGTCTTGTGTTGTACGCTACACCAAAAGGAGCTTGCACAACACGCATCCTTGACTTGCCTTTCATTACACGCAATCGCAACCTTCCTCGATAGCGTGTGTAGTACGTAATACTGAGTTTCACGAAACAACGATATGCTATTAACATATTATTAAAACTAGCCGTTATGAATAGTAAAAACCACTTTTTAAATTTTAGAAATTTTATCTCTCAAAATGGACTTCATTTTTGGATTCGGAGTATCGAATTTAGCTTAAGGTGAAATTTTGGTACTTTTCGGATAACATTCATATTCTGATGAATAGTGAAAATTACTAAATTATAATTAAAAACAACTTTTTTAATCGAAATAATTAATAGTGATAAATCATTAATTTGAGTGGTTTTAAAGTATATTTAGAATATATTTTTACAATTTAATACAATGTTGGTCATTGGATGTAATTTCACATTTAAACCAGACATAATCAAGTGTCAATCTTTTGATAGATATTGTTTCTTAAAAACACACTATTTGTTTTAACAGTGGGATTTAATTATAAAATTAATTAATGAAACTTTTATGTTATGAATTTGGTAAAATAGACTTCATTTTTGAATTCGGAATATGAAATATAGCTTAGGATGAAATTTTGGCATTGTTCTGAAAAACATCAATTTTTGATGAATAGTGAAACTACTAAGTGGTAGTTAAAAAACTGAATTTTTCATAAAACTAAATTTTACCGCTTCTGTGAATGGAATTTCAAAAATCCGAGAGACACGGTTGATGTCAGTAAGTAAAATGTGGTTCAATGAGATGAAAATAATTTTTGGTGAATAGTAACTTTTTACTTTTATTTACCACGGTTAAAAGTAAATAGGGTAATTAAGGGTAAGAATGATATTAATATTACCCTAACACATGTCCTAATTATATTGGACAAGTGTATCTCGACCAAAAACAACCTTAATTGTAAAATATTATCATTTAGGCCCACTTGGATTAGATTAGGACATTTATTATTATTTAATTCAAAGAAGAGTTAAAAGAGTTAAAATCAATGTTTATTTACTAAAACATTTTTAATATAGGTTTATACATAAGATAAATTCGATTGTAAATATTCATTAGAAAGATAAAAAGATTTCCCACATAATGGTATTTTATTTTTAATTTTTAGACATCAAATAATTTAATTTATTTATGACACAAATATGATGCAGTAATTATCTTATTAATGAAATATTGACATAATTGATGTTATAAACACCAAACTAAATATAATTTGAGACTTTTTATGAATTCCACTAATTTTATAGGTTACTCTGATATATTAGTGTTGATTTAATCAAGTTGGTTCGAACATATAATTCTGTTATGACTTTCACAAAAATCATATATCAAATAGTGTCAAAATTGACACAAAATAGTTTTTAAATAAAATATTATATTATTAATTGTTATTTTATTCCTAAAAATATAAGGTTAGGCCAAATGACTTAGATAAGGATATATATATTAATAATAAACAATTTGGGGTTCTTTTGGCATGTTATAGTAAGTGTATTAACCATATAGTGTAAGAAAACAAAAAGACACGGTAAAGGTTAAATTATTTAACTTAGTGTTAAATCTAATTGATAAGGTTAAAATAATAACCTAAACTTTTCTAAATCCTATTGGTTGATAGTATTTAGACCCATCCCCACTTTAGATTCTAAATAAGACCCTTTGGAACCATTATAAACCGATTTTGACTTTAATATAAAATAATATTTTGAGATATTCCTAAGGTGCCCCTCTCCTCCCTTATAAAAGGGCACCTCCTCCCCCTCCTCCTCACACCAAATTGAGCACTCAAGCTCGACCAAACCCTTCCATTTTCTCCTCTACACTTCCCTAGAATAATCCTAGAGGTCCTGGTCTTCTTCAAAGACCAATCTTAGTTCCCTAAGTGGAGGATTCAAAGAGGTGTTCCAAAGAAGAGGTAATATCCGTTACCGATCTTTTCAATTTCTTTCTTCTTCAACTTATTCTACTTTAGTTGTTTCATGATAAAGTAATAACATCAGTATTACTTACATACGGATATGTTATTATAAATATGAAACAACCCTAATTCACCTTCTATCCATCCTACGGAAAAATGAAATCACCGCGCGTGCGTACGTACGGAATACCGTCTCCACGTCGTGGTGTAATCTACTTTCCACCATCACTTTACAAGGATGGGTATAATGGTGTAATGAGTAACTATTTATGATTATTATTAAGTAATATTGATACTGAAATAATATATATATAATCTAATACAATTCCACGATCATAGGAACGATATCATCACTCGTGCGTACGTACGGAATACCGTCTCCACGATGTGATGAGACTCGTTCTACATGATCATCATTACATAGTAATTATATAAATGAATTGAATGAATAAATATGATATATGTTACACTAATACCATTCTGGATATAAGTTATCTATAACCTTAAAATAAGAATAAGAATTTATTCAGAAAAACACGCATAAGAACAAAAGGCAATGAAGACCCGAGTAACAAGTAACAATGAAATATTACTAACATGAAGCTAAGAATATGACCATATATGATATCATATCAATATGTATGATTCTGGAATAAGTCAATAACATTATTTAAACCATTACACAGGAGCTTCGTACACGTACAAATCAAATCGGACCTAAGGTAAGGGAAATATCACAATCTCATTTTTATCCGAGATTGTTTATACTTTGGTATTTACTGGGGTGTATTTTATCATCCACATCCATGTTTCCTCAATATTTAATGTTATTTCCATCCACCTACAATTGTTTAAATCCAATTTTACCCTTCGGTGAGTTTTTAGTAAAGGATATGAAAAGAATCTATTGTCGTTTTTCGTACGAGGTACTTTTTGACTTTTCCGACAAAAGTACGAAGAATGTTTTTTTTACTTATACGGCATGAATGGATTTTTAAAACATTATTTCCAAGAAGCTTCCTTTACAAGTTTTCAAGTATATTTTTAATCAACTTCTTTTATTTTAAAGTCGTATGACATGTTATGAAAGGAAAAATGTTTTTTGAAGAAGAAAGGATATTTTCCTCAAGAATGAAGTTCAAGTGTTTTATCAAAATTATTTTCCATCTAAGATAATAAAGGGTTCTGTTTTTATCCCTATTATTACATTGATTTGATCATGTTGTGATGGAAATATTTTTATGAATTCCTTTATCCTATATGAATTGTTTTATGATGTCATGTTGTTTAAGAATCCCATTTTTATTACATGGGTTACGCTATGATGTATGGTTTATGATTATGTGGCACACATAAGAAAGGATTAATTATAAGATAGGTGTGACCTATATCTCCCTCCAATGCATTGGGTAAAGATTTTATATCTCATGAGATAGACATGGCTGGAACGGAAGGTTATTTCGGTTCAGTGATACAGGACTGAAATGAGGAGTGAACTCGGTTCAGAAAGGGACTTTGTCTACTAAGATAGTCTTGGAAATGAGCCATGACTAACAAGAAATGATTTCCCATGATTATGTGTGCATGCCAAAAAGTTTCAAGTTTTATGTTATGATTATGGGGATCTCATTTTCACTTCTATGATTTATTCCATGTTAAGATATTATGATCTCTTTTGCAGGTTTTGATTTTCAAAAAGATATGATATGATTTTTATTTCCTTTATTTTCCCTTGCTGAGCATTTGAGCTCACCCTTTTATGTTTTCTTTTCCCCAGGATATAAAGAAAGGGTTTAGGTAAAAAAAAAAGATATTTATGGGAGATGTTGAAGATCTTTCACCACGATTAGAAGATTATATTCCGAGTTTCCAAAGACACTAAACTATTACGATCCTTGTGTGTGTGTTTTTGTTATGTAATAAGTATTCCACAAATGTAATGTAATTTCCATGTACGTCAGGCTTCAGGTCTCTACAGTCACGGCGGCGGAGAATTCGTTTTCGCCGCATAAGTACGGAAAGAAAAAAATTCCCTTTTGTTTTTTAGAAAAACGCTTCGTATAAAAATATTCCTTTTGAATAAACGTAAAAGTCAAAGGGGTTTATACACTGTATAAAAGAAAGTTGTGTATAAAACCAAATATGCCTCAATGAAAGGGGATTGAGACGAAGTCCTTAAAAAGATCATTTTTTTATAAAGTAGGTCTATTATGTGTATTCACTATATGTACACATAAATAATGTAAAAATACAAGATAGGACATAATAATATCATGACATAATTTGAAAGTAGGAGATTAACCCAAAGAATAGAAATTGGGTTAAGAAGTTCCCTTACCTCATGTCTGACTTGACTCAACCGTTCTTTAACCTCCTGAATAATAAACTAGAGTTAATATATACCTTATTAAGAACCATTTTTAATTTCATAATCCTTTTCATATCACTTATTACAATGTTATGAACATTATGTAATTATTTAAGTTAATAACGGTCGTTTTGTCGATCTTTGGTACTTGAGTCAACAATAAACTTCTTATAATTACAAGTTGTTTATGTGGTAGAATATCTATTATCTCCAGAATTATATTCATGATTTAGATGTCATATATATCATATATATCCAGTATATACATTCATTTATAATATTACGTAACATTTAGAGGTAAGAAATGAAATGCACCGTTCATGGAGACGGTAAGCCCTACGTACGCATGAACACTACTTTCATTTCTATTTCGTATTTAATGGAATGAAATCATAATGATATAAATGTATAGTATAATTACAGTATAATATAGTGTATAATACCATTTACTCCATCCTTTATACATCCCACATATGGCATTATCGATTCAAATCACTTTGAGGGGGCGGTAGTCCGCACTTCCTAAAATGAAATTATCGCGTTTTACCCATAATGGAAATCATAAAGTATGCCATAAATGAGAAATAAAGAAGCATAAGTAAAACATAAACATATTATATATCCTATATAAATATAGTTACATCTTAATGGCCACCTTTGAAGGTGTTATATGAGTGTTGAACAATCATCGTTTCGTGAGGCAGAAATTCGCCATCCACAGAAACCGTATGTTCTTTAACCATTAGATGTAGGTGTGTGTAAGTGTAGCTCGAATCCTTCTTATAAAAAAATCCTAGTATATTTAGGATACTGGTGTTGTTACAAAAGAAATGAATAAAAAGAGTTTAGGAGGTTGGAGAAGAAAAATAAAACAAAACAACATTAGAGAAGACATTACCTCAAAATCGGGTAACTCTTTTTGATTTGAGCCAAAGGCTTCTTTGGGAAGAGTTATTACCAATGTGAGGCTTCTAGGAGTAATATGGGGAATTTGGGAGAGTATTGGGGCAGAGTTTGGCCGAGCCAAATGGATTGAAAGTGTGAATGAGGTGGTAGAGGTGGGGGCCTTTTATAAGAGGAGAGGAGGTGCACTCTTGGAAAGTATGGAAATTTTACATTATTATACAATGATTTTCGGATTCTAAAGGTCCCAAACTTATATAATTCGTGGCTAAGGTGATAATGTCTCGCAATCTACCCATCCAATAGTCTTTGGACAACTTTAAGCCTTGGATTGTACATTATATTTTCATTTTATTAAAATCGTTAAATAATGAGGTCATCGCTGCATCATAATGATGTCGTAAATAATTTAATTTATTTAATGTCTAAAAATTATAAAAAAATACTATGACGTAGGAAATCTTTTTATCTTTCCAATTACTATTTATAGTAAAAACTATGACTTGTATAACCTTATTTAAAAATTGTTTTAGTAAAACATTTCATGTTTGTGTCATTTTTTACTTTAACATTAAATAAATATATATTAATGTCATTTTCCAACCAAAGTGGCTCCATGGGGTCCCCAAGTTGACCCATGGGTTGTTTGGGTCGGCCATGACTCATAAAATAGGAGTAGGATAAGTTTCAAGCTCATCTCATATTATTAAAACATTATTTTTACCTTAAACTACACTAATTACCTCTAATCGCGATTAAGAACTTAAAAGTTACTATTCACCAAAAAATTATTTTAATATCATTGAACCACATTTTACTTCTTAATGAAAACCATGTATATCGGATTTTTGAAAATCAAATCACAAAAGTGGTAATATTTCATTTAAACGAAAAATCAGTTATTTAACTACCACTTAGTGGTTTCACTATTCATCAAAAATTGAAGTTTTTCAGAACAATGCCAAAATTTCACCCTAAGCTATAATTGATATTCCGAATTCAAAAATTATGTCTATTTTACAAAATTCCAAACATATAAGTTGCATTAATTAATTTTATAATTAATTCCCGCTGTCACAACAATAGCGTGTTTTTAAGAAACAATTTATATCAAAAGATTGGCAATTGTTTATGTCCAATTTCAATGTTAAATTAATTCTATTGACACCATTGGATAAAATGGTAAAAATATATTCTAATTATACTTTAAAACCAGTAAATAGTATAATTTATCACTATAAATTATTTTGATTAAAAAAGTTTTTTTTAAGTAATTTTCACTATTCATAAAAAATTGGAAGTTCTCAGAAAATTACAAAAAATTCAACTTTGGATAATTTGGATATTAAGAATACAAAAATGAATTCCATTTTGAAATATAAATTTTCTATAATTTTAAAAAGTGGTTATTACTATTCATAACGGCTACTTTGATTAGTCGCAGTGTTTTAGAACTCGAAGTTGCGTACAATGCAAGCTATTGCATTATTAAATGAGAAGCGTATCATGGAAGATCGGGGTGTTACATTCTCCCCTCCTTCAATAAATTGCTTCCTCGCAATTTGAAATTTTTCTTTGAAAATAAAAGGTTGAAAAGAGAAAATACCTTTGACGAAAACCCATATCGGAAATATGATTAATAAAATTTAGCCTTAATAAGAGGGAAAGGGAAATGAAAAAGTCACCACCCAATTATGATCTCGATTAGGAGAACATTGGTGGCAATTAGAGACATATAATTGGAGGAAAAACGTAAATATTTGTAGGGAGTGATTGAGGTCATCAATCACAATCAACTGTCAAATTGAGGGCCTCAAAGCCTTCAATCTATGTTGATTTAAAATATCATCAGTTCAACAAGACATAAGGTATTAGGATAACACATTTTCTTGTTTTAATATCCCTTTACTAAAGTTTAAGAATTAATTTATTCATTGAATAAGAGATAGGTATATATATATTTATGCTTGACAATTAGAGTTTCAACCTTCAACTCATCTTTCACTCAAAAATATAATAGAACTCAAAAATATTATACTTATCCTAATTGTATAAGGTTCCAAATGTTGACACATACCATTTAGATTAGTAAAATTATTTTGTAATAACTAGGGACTTCCTGTAGGCTAGTGGCAGGAAATAAAGGCCTGTCGCACTATGATTGTGGGTTCGATTCCTAAATCTTTGTCCGACGCGACGGGTTATGCCCCACCCTGCAGGTTGTCCTTTTCCTAAAACTATAGTATCATAATATTCCAAAAATAATCTTTATAAATTTTTTAACCTTAAACAATACTATACAAAGATCAACTTAATCCACTCCAACCTTTATAGTTATCCAAAATACCTTTGTCCAGACTTTCTCTAAAAGGTCTATTAATTCCAAAATCAATTTATCAGATTCCCCAAACAATGTAAAGTTTCTCTTATTGTCACAAACTAAAAATATAATTACCTTCATCATATTAAAACCTTACTGAAATAAACAAGTACTGCAGTACAATCCTTATATATATATCACATTATTCTAATAACCAGAATATAATCCATGAGTCCAAAAGCACCAATACATTAGTTATTCTACTTCAACTGTAGTAACAACATAAGATTGTACTTGATCCCTTGGCCTTTTTTGAGGTAAGTTTCCCTGACGCTTAAAAAATTAATTTGCATAATGACCCATTTATCTACAATTGTAGAATTCAACACTGATAGCCTCTTTCTTTCCCTTGCAATCACGAGCCTGGTGACCCTTTTCTCCACATTTATAACAAACTCCCATTCCTTTTAGGCAAGTACCAGAGTGATTCTTCCCACAATTATCACATAATGGAAAATCCTTCTTTCCCCTTTTCCCTTTATCTGTCTCTTGTTCCACCGTTCTCTTCTTCTCTTGCTTTACTTTGTTGTCATAATACTTAGAGAATTCCTTTTTTGTCTTGATAGCACAGGAGACAATGTCTTCGTATGATGAGAAGGATTATGATACTATAGCTCGACGGAGAAATGGTTTTAACCCATAAAAGAAACGATCAATCTTACTCCTTGGGTTACGTATATAATCGGCAGCATGCCTCGCTAACCTTGTAAAGTTAACCTCATACTTTGCGACATTCTCATCCTCCTTCTACCTCAGACTCAGAAATTGCCTTTCCATATCTGCTCGATGGTCACGAGGAAAGTATTTTTCTAAGAAAAGATCTTTGAACTCCCTCCATTCCATATTCGATACGTCATCATCTTCCTTTGTGTTTTGAATCAGCGACCACCACTGATCGGTATCTCCAGTGAGGCGGTAAACTGCCATGACAACCTTCTCCCTTTCGCTACTCCCCAAGGCATGGAATATTTTCTCTAAGGAGTTTATCCATTGCTCAGCTACTAACGGATTTTTACCCCCATTAAATGTTGGTGGTTGTTGCCTCATGAAGCGGTCTAACATTGATCCTCCACATTGTGGATCAGGGTGATCCATACGAGTAAGGTTATTATTCATAACTTAAGTGAGTTGTCCCAGTATGGTAATAAGTTGATCAGCACCATTTGTATCTCCAGATCCACAATAATTATCTTGAGCAGGAGGGCAATCCCTACACGGAGTGCGAGCATTGATACGGTTTCCATTCCTTCCACTAGGCGCCATTTCTAAAAAATGGAATAAACTAGATTAGTTTATGAATCAAAATACATAATTTCATACTTGTAAAATACTTAACATAAATTGAACTATTTATGGATATAATCCATAATCATAAAAAGGTTTTATTTGAGGAAGTATATATTCATAACCGTTCATAGTGGTTTGTAAAGAAAATGAGAATTATCCTAAGCATATCCCCCGGGAGTGTCGTAACCAAGAGTGCAGCAAGCCCCGTTGTCGTGCACCAGTTCCCGTTCGAGTCTTGCTCAAAGCGGTGTTTTCAGGTTTTACCCCTAGGTACATCTGTGCCAGATCCGCCTCTACCTGCTCGTATCCAGAAAGGGATGTATTGCTCGGAAAACTCACAAAATCTCTACAATAACAAAATTTTAGGAAGTTCTTCTATACTAATCCTCAAATTCTATCTTTGGGCTATGTGCTCTAATCAGAGTTTATCTAAATCTAGTTTCCAAGGTTAGTACTAACCTCCCTCTGATACCAACTGTAACGCCCCGACCCCAGCTACCCAGAGTCGGTGCATTACTTCTTAACATTGGCATGACCACAAAATATCAAGCCTCGAAAGACCGATTAGTTTAGTAGCCTTGGAAACACTAGATACATTCGTAAACGTTGCATTACATCATAAAGTGAAAAACTACAATAACAAAGTCTCCATAGTCCACACTCATATCCTCTTATGACAATCCCTCCAGGTCATTCATAAAATAATTCTTCACATCCTAGAAAATATTAAAACATTGAAAGGGGAGAGCTCAGATGCTCATAAGGATAACAATATTGCGGAAGCTTTCATAAATAAACATTAACATTTAAGTCAATGTATAACTAAAACAAAATCGTTTTTAAACATGAACTTCAGAATAATATGGCAAAAATAAAATTAAATAATTCCATTTACTTAATCATATGGATATTCTACTAGTCGAATAATCACATGTAATATCAATAACCACTTTCATAATGAGGGAATGTATAATTCCAGACATTCTGAAACATTTTTTCAAGGCCTCGTCCAAGACGTCTAAAATGATTAAGGCCTCGGCCAAAACCATAAATCAAATTGGGAAAGGGCCTCGGCCAATTCCACGTCTAGTTGTCTCATGGGACCTACCGATGCATCGAGGAGCTATAGTGGGCTCCACCCGTCACTTATTAAGTCCAATACATTCCTCATATGAATAGATTTAAACATATCATAAACCATAACATAATCGTATCACATAAAACATGCATAAAGGAAACATAACATTTCCACATTTCAATCACATGATATCAATACAACACATTGATATAATAAAAATTCTTTCAAAACCATTTTCAATACCAAAATAAAAGAAAGTTAAAACTTTGTATTTATTTTTCATTAAAAAAAGATGGCTTGTAGAGGAAGCCGAAACTCAAATAATGGTCACGGCGGCGGAGAAGTCGTTGTCGCCGCATAAGTACGGAAATAAAAACATTCCCTTTTTTCGTTTAGAAAAACGCTTCGTATAAAAAGATTCCTTTTGAATAAACGTAAAAGTCAAAGGGGTTTATACACCGTATAAAAGAAAGTTGTGTATAAAACCAAATTTGCCTCAATGAAAGGGGATTGAGAAGAAGTCCTTAAAAAGATCATTTTTTTATAAAGTAGGTCTATTATGTGTATTAACTATAAGTACACATAAATAATGTAAAAATACAATATAGGACATAATAATATCATGACATAATTTGAAAGTAGGAGATTAACCCAAAGAATAGAAATTGGGTTAAGAAGTTCCCTTACCTCGTGTCTGACTTGACTCAACCGTTCTTTAACCTCCTTAATAATAAACTAGAGTCAATATATACCTTATTAAGAACCATTTTTAATTTCATTATCCCTTTTATATCACTTATTACAATGTTATGAACATTATGTAATTATTTAAGTTAATAACGGTCGTTTTGTCGATCTTTGGTACTTGAGTCAACAATAAACTTCTTATAATTACAAGTTGTTTATGTGGTAGAATATCCATTATCTCCAGAATTATATTCATGATTTAGATGTCATATATATCATATATATCCAGTATATACATTCATTTATAATATTACGTAACATTTAGAGGTAAGAAATGAAATGCACCGTTCATGGAGACGGTAAGCCGTACGTACGCATGAACGCTACTTTCATTTATATTTCGTATTTAATGGAATGAAATCATAATGATATAAATGTATAATATAATTATAGTATAATATAGTGTATAATACCATTTAACCCATCCTTTATACATCCAACATATGGCATTTACGATTCAAATCACTTTGAGGGGGCGGTAGTCCGCACTTCCTAAAATGAAATTATCGCATTTTACCCATAATGGAAATCATAAAGTATGCCATAAATGAGAAACACAGAAGAATAAGTAAAACATAAACATATTATATATCATATATAAATACAGTGACATCTTAATGGCCACCTTTGAAGGTGTTATATGAGTGTTGAACAATCATCGTTTCGTGAGGCAGAAATTTTCCATCCACAGAAACCGTATCTTATTTAACCATTAGATGTAGGTGTGTGTAAGTGTAACTTGAATCCTTCTTATAAAAACATCCTAGTATATTGAGGATACTGGTTTTGTTACAAAAGAAATGAATAAAAAGAGTTTAGGGGATTGGAGAAGAAAAATAAAACAAAACAACATTAGAGAAGACATTACCTCAAAATCGGGTAACTCTTTTTGATTTGAGCCAAAGGATTCCTTGGGAAGAGTTATGCCCAATGTGAGGCTTCTAGGAGTAAGAGGGGGAAGTTGGGAGAGTATTTGGGTAGATTTTGGCCGAGCCAAATGGCTTGAAAGTGTGAATGAGGTGGTAGAGGTGGGGGCCTTTTATAAGAGGAGAGGAGGGGCACTCTTGGAAAGTAAGGAAATTTTACATTATTATACAATGCTTTTCGGATTCTAAAGGTCCCACACTTATATAATTCGCGGATAAGGTGATAAGGGTTCTAAATATACCCATACAATAGTCTTTGGACAACTGTAAGCCTTGGATTGTACATTATCTTTTCATTTTATTAAAATCGTTAAATAATGAGGTCATCACTGCATCATAATGATGTCATAAATAATTTAAGTTATTTAATGTCTAAAATTATAAAAAAATACTATGATGTAGGAAATCTTTTTAGCTTTCCAATGACTATTTATAGTCAAAAATATGACTTGTATAACCCCATGTAAATTTTTTTTTAATAAAACATTTCATGTTTGTGTCATTTTTTACTTTAACATTAAATAAATATATATTAATGTCATTTTCCAACCAAAGTGGCTCCATGGGGTCCCCAAGTTGATCCATTGGTTGTCTTGGTCGTCCATGACTCATCCAATAGGAGTAGGACAAGTGTCAAGCTAATCTCATATTATTAAAACATTATTTTTACCTTAAACTACACTAATTACCTCTAATCGCGATTAAGAACTTAAAAGTTACTATTCACCAAAAATTATTTTAATCTCATTGAACCACATTTTACTTCTTAATGACAACCATGTATGTCGGATTTTTGAAAATCAAATCACAGAAGTGGTAATATTTCATTTAAACGAAAAATCAGTTATTTAACTACCACTTAGTGGTTTCACTATTCATCAAAAATTGAAGTTTTTCAGAACAATGCCAAAATTTCACCCTAAGATATAATTGATATTCTGAATTCAAAAATGATTTCTATTTTAAAAAATTCCAAACATATAAGTATCATTAATTAATTTTATAATTAATTCCCGTTGTCACAACAATAGCGTGTTTTTAAGAAACAATTTATATCAAAATATTGGCAATTATTTATGTCCAATTTCAATGTTAAATTAATTCTAATGACCACCATTGGATAAAATGGTAAAAATATATTCTAATTATACTTTAAAACCACTAAATAGTATAATTTATCACTATAAATTATTTTTATTAAAAAAGTTGTTTTTAAGTAATTTTCACTATTCATAAAAAATTGGAAGTTCTCAGAAAATTACAAAAAAATCAACTTTGGATAATTTCGATATTACGAATACAAAAATGAAGTCCATGTTGAAATATAAAATTTCTATAATTTTAAAAAGTGGTTATTACTATTCATAACGGCTACTTTGATTAGTCGCGGTGTTTTAGAACTCGAAGTTGCGTACAATGCAAGCTATTGTATTATTGAATGAGAAGCGTATCGTGGATGCTCGGGGTGTTACACCACCATTTTATAATGTGTTTCCTTTTTTAATGGTAAATTTATTCACATCATCAATAAATACTTCTTTGAAAAAAAATTTAACCAAACAAATTTGCATTGTTGGTAAGAATAACTATATATTTTATCCATAGATCATTTCTTTCATATCTATGTTTTCCTTCCAACCAATATTTTCCTCTATTTTTTGGAAATATAATATTTATAATTTTTTTAAAATTATCATAATTATCTTTACCACTTATCAATGTATTGAATAATATACATTATATTATATTTCTTTCTAAACAAATGTATTTTAAAACAAAGATTAAAATATATTTTCCACCCTTTCAAAATATAATATTTTATCTTAGATAACACATTTTTTTGATAAAATTTATATATTTTCAATGATAATTCATTTTTAATGATTTATAATATGTTTGGTTTTTAATTCATTATTTTACCCTTGTGAAAAATTATTTAATGTTAATTTTCACAACACCTTCGAAAAAAATTATAAAACATTTTTTCAGGAAATTTTTAAAATTTCACTTCTATTTTTATAAAAGGTTTATCTCGCTGGGATTAATGTTTTTATCATCATTGATGTCATATTATTTTAGTATTAATTTTGGAAATTGATATTTTGGATATCCTATGGCCTTTATAGTTATATTTTTTGGAATGTTTGAAAACCTCATTATTCTTATATGGGATCATTAAGATGTGTCTATGATTGATTTTAAGTTGAAGAAATAAATATGGATGATCATGTGGGGTATTAAATCTCACTCTGATGAATTAAATTAAGTTAATGTATCATGAGATAAAAAGGGTTCGCAAGATGATTTATTTTGAGTTAATGTTTACAAAAGAGGATTTATAATAACCCATATGGGCACACATGATGGTTTACCCTAGGTCCAAGGGTACACATCAGGAATATCCCATGAAAAAAAGGTACATGGGTGGTTATCCTAGTCCTGCCATAAGGTGAATTTCTTGGTGTGTATTCATGACACATGTTTTCTCTACTTATGTTTATGCCACACATTTATATCATGATATTGTTCCTATTATTATGATCCACGAAGGATATTTAACATCACATGATATTTAATATTACATGTCCTTATATAATAAACCGTGGAAAACAATTATTATTTCATATGATATTTAAGAAGAAAATTTTCTCCTTCCCATGTTTTCACATATGTTTATGATACAATCCTTGATTATATGTTGATGTTTTTTTCCAAAACTTATAATTTGATATCACTTATATATATTTTTTATTTCCTTAGGTTATGATGACAGATTATATAATTTTTTATGTATATATTGGAGTCTAAACAAGTTTGATCATGGATATATGATTATAGATTCAGATGTTTAAGTAGCCAGTCTCCAATAAAATAGACCTTATGGTCCTTAGGTGTTTTGACTATTTCTAAAATATATTAAATAAATTTAGATATTAATGTATTATTTATTCATTTTTATCTTTTTTCTTTATTATAGACATGATTCATAACGTTTAGAATTTTCTTTTTTATATTTTACTATTTTAGTTTCTAACTTGTTAGCTAGATTTTACTCCAAGTGATACCTATTTTTTTAGTATAATGTAACACTTATAACAAAATTTTTATTTTATAAAACTAAATTTGGGTTCTATATAGACTAACACATATTTTAATTAAGATAAAATTAACTTTGAAATTGAAACATTTTACATATATAAAAATGATTTTTATAAAAAATACCTGTTTCACGAATAAGTGTTTTTATATATTTTTTCATATTTATTACCAATTTTATTGGTGATAATATATATATATATATATATTGTTTTAAAAATATTATTAATGAAATTTTTTAGAAGTGATTAATTTATTTTATTATAAAAAAACTTACACAATCCTTAAAAAACAACTCTTTGAAAAATAATATTTTTACCATCGTTATGGTGAATAAATTTAATATTAGAAATCATAATTTTATGCATAAAAAAGAAAATTAAATTATTGAATATTATGTACATGTTGATCAAAAATAATAAAAAAATTAGGTTTAATTTATATATGTTATTAAAATAAATTTTTAATATAAGCGAATAAATACAGCTTTTATAAAACTATTAATTAACTTTCCAAAATGTTAAACATGGGTCTTATAAAGTCCACATAGTATTTTTAAAAGATTTTTTTAAATGTATATTTTTATGTAAAAAAATAAAAAACATTTACTTCTTCTTTATATTATGATAATGTAATAAAGGTGATAGTATTTAACAAATTTATATATTTTTCAATTGAGTTAAAATTTTTTTTTAAATGATCTAAAAACTTTACCTCGGGCAAATTTTGATATGTGAAATTTTATAATGATGTTAATTTTGAAAAATAAAATACTAAAATTTATAAATACAAATTTTAAATGAAAAATATTTAATTTATAAATTAAAGTTTATTTTATTTAAAAATTCAATATAAAAACATTATGTGTTCTTAATTATATTTTGTATTTATTTGATAATTGATTTCTATGATTTCTATTTATTGAAGATTTCATTATTCTTAAATTTTCTTGATAGTAATCATCTATTATATCACATACCATTTAATTTTTTTGATTCCTGTGAAACAAGTTATCAAACATATTATTAATTTAGGGAAAAAACATATTCCAAATTCTTGGGGTGTTTCACCACTCATCAAGGGATCTCCAACTGCAACTATTTATTTTTTGAAAAAATACAGATCAAAACATGGGAAATTGTTTTATCTTCATCTATAAACTCCCCATGTCTCCCAGTTTAATGAAACCATCATTTTCGTTATACACAACTCCCCATAAACTAAAAAATAATCTAGAGTCTCTCTCCATTTATAGGAATAGATCATTTTATATTATCCTCTTTTTTTAAATAAATTACAATTAAGATAAAGGGATAAAATGATAAAGAACATTTATAGGTATTGTTTGGGTAAAATGTTTTCAAGAAACTCATAATTAGGGTATAAAACATATATCTATGAATTTTCTCTTGGTTGAAACATAATCTAATGAAATCTCCCCACATTCCACCTTCTCCTTGGTGAATTGAAACTTGTTTTGAACATTAGTAAACCCTAAATACTATTTTCGATAACTAGAAAAGATAATTTTCCATTGTTTTTCATAACCAATCACCAATCGTTGTGAAATATTAACACTTTTTTCTTAAGGATATGGAATTATCAACATCATTTGTGTTAGTGATTTAGATGTTACAACTTATTAATCTTTAGTATTACTCAATGAAACATCATTTTTATTTCTAATGTGCTTATAAATTTGTCTTTCTTTTATAAATAAATAACCTATATAAGTAGAATTTTTTAAAAAATATCTCCCAAATAAATCCATATCAAAATAATCATACATATTAAATTACTTTATACAACTCATTTCTAAAACATAAATCTAGGGTCTCTTTGATGTATCATAATATATCTTTCACTATTTCAAGATGAAACTCATTAGGATTTCTTTTGATTAATACTTGTAACATAATGAAAAACATGATATCTAGTATATACTCATTCAAATAGAGTAGGATTCCAATAATAATATGGAACTAAATTTAATCCAAACTCACTCCTTCTTCATCAATATGTTAGTTTGTCCTATGTTCTACAGGATTTATACCTCTAAAATATTCCATGAAAACTTTATTCAAGAACTTAATTGTATACAAATCTTGTGATGGGAACATAGAACCTACAATATTTATTACCTATAAAATGGAGAAACATTTCATCATGAGAAGCAATGGTATATCCATAATTTTTCTCATTTGAGTATAAAATTACTAAAAATATTCCTCTATGTTTCCAAAAAAATATATATAATAACGATATAAGATAACTATCAGATAATTTCAAACATTTTCATGAAAATATATAAATTTTAATTTTATTTTAATTTTTTTAATTTAAATCTCATTGGAGTATTATATAACTTTTAATATCTTGAGTTGGTTTCTTTTTAAGAACCTATAAAACCTTATTTTACAAATAAAATCATTAACTATTCCCACCAAGTATAAGACTTTAATTTTTTTATTATAAACCTCTTCCTCAATTTAACCATTCAAAAACACTAACATAACATGAAATTGGAAAAAATAAAAAAAAATTAGCACAAAAATAAAAGAAAATATCTATATACTTTATATCATTAATAATGGGTAACATTTATATTCAAAATATATTCCCTTGTTTTTAGAATATACCTTTTAAACAAGATGACTTTTCTTCCATGATACTTATCTTTTTTCATTAAGTTTAATTGTAATATATCCCTTAATTATAATAAAAATACATTCTTTAGAAAATGATACCAATTCCCATGTGTCATTATTTTCAATCTGATTAATTCCTTCTTCCACTTCTATAATCCAATCCTCGTGTCCAAAATCTTATTCAGTACTTTTTGGTTTTATATCCAAATGAATCTTTGTATGATTAAAATTTCTGAAAATATTCTATGTTTAACCTTATTTCTAACTCTATAAATTTTCTCAACTTCCACATACTTCATAATTTCTAATAAATTAGTCTCTCCTATAACATGGATTTCATTATCATTTTATATTTCATAAAAATGATGAAATTTTTCAGAATCGTCTTGTCAATCTATAATATTCTCATGTTTTCAAACATCTTATCCAATATGTTCCTCAATTTCATCGTTAATTGGTAAAAATATTTTTAATGTTTTTTTCTAAAAAAATTACATCATATCAGTCAATAATATTTCTCATATTCATTTAATAATAATTAAAACTCCTTCATCCAGGTGTATTTTAATGATTTATTTCATCATTTGATATTTCATGGAACTTAACCAAACTCATTTAATCTTGATATTAAAATGACAAAAAATTAACATAAAGTTGTTAAATTCTATCTTATTTACATACCACATCTCATGAGGTATTTTTAAGTAATTTTTTTGGTGTAAATATTTATTGAGAATATATATTTCCACTATTGGGAATTGTTTGAAAAATTATAGTGACATGATTTGATAAAATTTCTTATTCAAAGTCCACCAAGATCAGTTTATTTTATTTATTTACTCGATTTTTTATGGAGAATATGGTGATTTATATTTATACCTTATTAAATAATTCTCAAGATAAGATAAAATTACTTCATTCCAATATTCAAATCCATTATCAGATCAAAATATTTTGAGATAATATCCCAATTAGTTCACTTAAATCCTAAAAAAGTGTTTGAATCTATAAAGGGATTATGATTAATTTGAACTAAAATAGATTCAATTAATATGATTTTATTAAAAAAATTAATTAAGTACTTATATATACTAGTTGGATTTAATATCATTGGAACAAAAACATTAGACTATAACAACTCAAGAGGATTCTTAAACATTATCTACATTAATGTATGGTTGTTGTTCATTGTATTCATTTTTTTTAATTTGAATCGCATGTTTATCCATTCGTAATTCATTATTTATAGATTTATAATAAATACTTATATGAAATTGATATCTATATTATTTTTCCTAAAAGGTCCATGTGTCCTATGATATTGCTGATTTCCCCCTTTATGCTCACAAATAATGTCTCTCGGTCATTAGAAATGATAATATATTGATATTGGTTCACAATCCCTCCATAAATATTATTCCATCAATAATCCTTTAAATAGAATATTCATTCCCATTGTATTCTCATTATTTTATTCAACATAGTAAATTTTTTAAAACATTCACAATAGATTTGAATCAAACATACAATTTTGTTTATTAAAATGAATAAATCCATCCATTGATTCACCTTCTCCAACTTTAATATATTCAAATTGAGCCTAAAATATATATAACCATGACTAAATACCTTTTCTAATATTAATTATTGTGACTGTATATTGATGGTAATGATGTGATGGTGAGAGTTAAAGTGAGAAAAAACTCTTGAAACTATATTGCAAATACATCCTAATATTGGGTGAATTAGGGTGTTTAGTGTGTCTCTTATTCAACTGGATCTTTCCTCACATTTTTAATAATTATTAAAACCTGTAAATATTATACTTAAATAGTATCCATATATAGAAACTAAATACAGTGATAAGAATATTTTATTCAGTCCATCACTACTGGATACTCCAAGGAATATACAACAATGTTTTATCTTAGTATCAGAGGATATCACTACTCAATGTAGAAAAAAAAATATTTAGGAATAATGAACTATTGATCAACATGTACTTACATAATTATAATTATCCATTAATTAAATAAAAGGATAGTTATAAATATCTTAATACTTGATTATCACTCATAAATATTGAACACCAAAGCCACTTGGATGTTATTATTGATCTTATGTTCTTCTTATCAACACCATATCTTCAATACAATTTCCACATGAGTAGAATTACTCTCACATATCCAAATGTATGAAAATAAAATTTAAAAAATGCCCTATATCTCTTCCTTCATCTCTCCAATAACAAGGGTTCAAACATAAATAAAAAATATTCCCTTGGAATTTTCAACAATCCACTAATTAATTATGTACTTAAATTACCAAGAATTTATTATTACATTTTAAAATGTCAATCCTATTTCCTCACAATTTGGGAATAATAATAAATTCTAAAAAATATTTTATTTATCTTCTTCATGGTGTACCCTCCATTATTATAGAGTGAATATTATAAAAACTTCTATGTTTTTGTGTGATTACATTGATTGTGGTGTGATCTTTAATCAACATTTCGATCCAAAAAATACGAGAGAAACTCGTTCTTAAATTGAAAGAAGATACAAAAAAAATTTATTTAAATATTCACAAAAAAAATATTTATTGGGGTTTAGTGATCAAATTTTAGCATTATACAATATTCTTTTAGATTTTATAGAAACATATATTTTATTTCGGGTTTTCACTATGGAAAAACCTTCCCTTTTAACAAGTAATATATATCATCGTGGTGTGATTATACATATTTTTACTAAAATTTATCTAGGCTTCTAAAAAATATTTTCTATTAAAAGGTGAAATATATTTTTTATTATTATTCTAAATTATCTGAAATTTCATAGTCAATAATTTACTCTTATGTAGCATGATTTTACTCCTATATGTAACTAATCGAGATATAGGTACTTTCTTCATTCAACATCAAATCATAAAAAAATAAAGATTATTTTTATTAAAACCTAATATAATCTTCTGTGGGTTTAATTTAATCTTAATCATTGGCCAAATTATTCTTACATAAAACACATCAGGTCGTGAGTAACACCATTTCACAATGATTGACCTCATTTATTTAAAAAATTCAATATGTTCCTCAAATTTAATCAAAGTATTTTCAAAATTTCATTCCATATATAGTACATAATACTTCCACCAATACAGAAAACCTAGTTCCATACCATTTCCATTTATCCAAAAAAACATACCAAATAACTACATTATTTAAAGAATTCTCACCCATTGGGATTTTTGGAAATAAAATATTTCGTAATATAAATTACACTCTACCTATAGAATTAAGGAAACAAAAATACCCATGAATCACTATAACTCAATTTGGGGGATACTCTGTGTTAGAAAAAGTATATTAAGAGATAATTTTATGATATCCTTTAAACATAATCTCATGAATATATTGATAATAAAATAATTTTCCTTGATAAGAACAATAATTTCTAGAAATATACCATATCATTAATCTCTCATTCCAAGGGATTATGTCTCCCCTATCTCCATACCAAATAATCCTCTTCAATGGTTGAATATCCATTGATATGAGTACTCTACTAATAAATTGAAAACAATTTTTTATAATATTCACCCCATCATAAAATAACTCTAAAGGTAAATATATTTTAAAATACTATTCCTTAATATGGAAATTAAATACAGATGGGGATATAATATATTCTAAATTTAATCAAGATTTGGGTGGTGGTTTAACCTTTATGTTAAACCAATTATTCTAAAATATGTGTGTGGATAATGTTTTGGTGAATAAGATTTCCACTTATTGATACATAGAAATATAATTCATATTGATTATTCTTATCTATACATACTATTCATAAAAATGATACCATATATCAATATGTTTTCCATGTGACTCTATTACGATATAGTTTCTTAGAATAATTTCTCCATTATTGTAATAAAAAGACACCATGGGTATCTTCACTTCTTACCTAAGATCTATAATTTTTGGTTTCATCTATAATAGGTGGGTACACAACTTTATATCTGAAATATTCTATACTTTATCCATTCTCATTAAGGTATATTCCATCATATGGATATAACATACAACCCACATTATCCAAAAAAATAAATCTCATTTTTCATGGATATTATATCTTCATCATCTCTATCCCAGTCTAAATTATAATATGCATAAAAACATTTATCATTTCATTAATTATAAGTCAAACCCTTTTTAAGTGATCCTTGAATATATATTAGGATTCATTCCATGATTGATATATTTTCCTCCTTAGGATTTGATTAAAAATGAGAAATTAGGCATGTAACAAAAATTATATATGGATTTTTAAATGTGAGATAAAATAGACTTCCACTAATATTCTAATATAGTGTAGGATTAATCCATTTTTCATATTATTTTATTCAAATCTTGGTTAAAACTAAAAATAGTGTTAAAATTATTTTATTAACATATTTAAAAGTTCCCTTCAAAATTTATCATCAGAAAAAAATGTGTCCATGTTTTTAATAATGGTCTAGGTATAAGAACCTTTTATTAGAAAAAGAAAGCATCCATTTTCAAAATAAGTTTTTCGGGGGACCTATTACATGACCCAAAAGACCATTATCTTGATATACCAATACATATCCTAAAGTAACACCTTTTTTCTAGCTCGAAGGCCCTGTATTGCATCAATATACCAGCTTTCGTCACCACCTTCATGCGTCACTACATACAACACTATGTTCCTATGATTAAAGTTTCATCATGGGATGCTTAATAAATCCCTCCATGGGGATTCTATGAATAAAACCCTAGTCACTATGATATGGAGGTCGGTGGTGAGTACCATTGAACCTAAATTGTAATCATTCAGATCATTGGTATATCTAACTCCTCACTAATTAATAATGACAGATATTCCATAAATTTAATGATGATACTAATATATTTTTTATATTTTTAATATAAAAGGGAACCATGACCTCATTTAACTTGGTTGATTTCAAAAAAAAATATAGTTATTCACCCCACCTATTCTAAATAATAGATACCCCGATAACCTATCTAGAAAATCATACCATGACTAAAGTGTTTGTTTTATAGAATAAAAATTATCTCCAATCCTATAAACATTTGATTCATCCTCTATAATTATTAATCTCTCTAGTTATGTTATATATACTTTCAATATTGAAAATTTTATTTTGAAATTCAATCTCATCAAGAATTTGGTAAATTCAAAATTTTTATTGGATTATAATAGTAATAAAAATACATATTGATTGATGTCATGGGACTAGTTTGAATATTTTTAAAATATAAATACTTCGTTTTGTCCATAGTTTTTTAACACAAACCATAATTTATTTCGAATCATATCTATATGAACATTTTATTTATATTTAAACTACCACTTTATTATTATAATGGTTTTATCCTTACGTATCTTCATGAGCTCCCATGATATATTTTACTCTCTTTCATTCAACTCCCCATTTATAGAACATACCAAAAACTCATATTTTATGGACAACTCAAATGAGTATGGATCCAAAAAAGTTAATAGAGTGGTATTATCAATATTTACATCATCAAACTGTGTTGAGAATAAAATTTATAACGAATGATATTTGATCTATAGACCTAGATCAAGTAACATCCCAACCTATATTCATCTAAACGGGTGCCCGGATCTGGTTCACCATAAGATCTGATGTGAATCTTCTCATATTCTAGGGGTTGTCGACTGCACGTAGGAGTCTATGGTGTAACTATAAGGTGAATATTACACAATATTAGAGTGGACATCCAAGATTAAACAACCGAAAATAATACATATTAGAGTATGTATAAATCAAAAATAAACTAAAATATATGAATTTTGTAAAAAGATAAAGTATAGTAAAGTGCTTATCCTCCATTCCATAAATATAAAATTGATCACCCACTAGGCCAATTACAAATAAAGAATAAAAAACAGAAAATAAATACATCAATCTCTACTAAAAACTCTATTTTATGCCACATACCTTGCATGTCACACCCTATCAAGGCGCACTAACTCAATAATCCAACTCTACATGAGAAACTAACTCAATCATGCAATCTGGGGCCTCGGCCCTATCCATCCTGAATCTGTGCTCAACCTAAAAAGAATACATAAGGGTTGTACACACACTGAGGTGCATGTATAGGGGGTAATAAATAATCACTAATATTCTACCCCCAATGGTGAAATTATAACCTACTTCCACAAGTGTGTTCTCATGTAATATACACATCCATGTCAGAACATAACTGAAATAAAAAGAAAAAGTAAATCTGTCATCATTTCAATAGTTCTAGGCTTTGATTCACCTTACATTCCTTAGCCAACATCGGAATATCTATATGAATGACTTGATGAATATTCATCCCAAATGTCAATGTTATATCAAAAAATATTGATGATCTAAGAAAAACTCATGACCTTACTCTCTATCTCATACTTGGTACCATGATACATTAGTTGTAAGTACTCAAACCATTAAAATTCACTATCAATACCAAGAATTTTATCTTGGAATCTAACCCAAGTTTCAATTTTAATATTTCATGGAAAATATATCTATCATCTAACCATATATAACTAAATCCATTACCTATATTCACAAATATTTCTATTAATGTTTATGGGACCTAAATATGAAAAAATAACATTTACAAACTATTGGTACTGATACATAGTGTCGTGTCCAACATCATAAGTTTTGGGTGGGGAATTTTATGACCAATACCCTAAACCATAGTTTAGGAAAACACGTTTGACAATGTAGATGATGGCTATGGACTTCCATTACCAACACCATAAACCATATGTGAGGGCCCCCATGACCAACACATTAAACCACAGTTGATGACTGCCATGAGAAACACCCTCAATCATAAATGAGGACCGAAATAACCAAAACCATAAACCATATATTTGGAACTCCATGTCCACCAACCTCATCCATATTTTTGGAAAATCATGTCCACCAAAATATCATATGTAAATGGAGTGTCATGTTAAACCTACCCAAACATACATATGAATCACCATGTAATATATCTGAAACCATGCATGGGGAACATCATGTCTAACACTATTAGTGATTTTATCCTATAATATTTATCCATACTCTAAAACATTATAGCCCAACCCGATCACAATATCCCCATATGCAAAAACCAAATCCCAACCTCATTAGAAAAAGGAAAATAACTTGTGATGGATAAAAAATCATGCTCATCGAGAGATCTTAAAACATACTGAAAACCAAAATAAGATTAGAACACCCTGTGAGGTGTTCCTCTATGTCATCTAAGTTATTTTCCAAATCTAGCACAAGAAATATCCCCATGTATCCCTAAATGACCTCTAAATAAAACTTGATCAACAACATCCGAGAAAAGGCATAAAAAATCAACACAGTTAAATATGGGAACTCAAAAAAAAATGACTATGAAATATAATGATAACCTTATCATAAACCAATACACCAAGAGAATACTAAAGAGTTTACAATACTCAACAAAATCTCACACCAACACCCGACTATAACCACCACCCTACTGTGTTATCCCATCCTGAAGACCCCATAAACTCTAACATTAGAACATACTACCTAAACCTCAACTGTTATAACCTCAGGAAACAAGCCCTGATATACAGCGACAAACCAAGATCCCTTCAAAGATACTAATCAACCACACATTTCAGGATATATCAAAAGAAACTCAAATAGGACACCATGGGAAAATATGTATAGGATGATAATAATGACCAAAACCCTCACCTTTACCTCAGACCTCCACACCCAACCCTATGTTGAATTCTGAATACAGACCTAGAGGAAACCATCATGATGGAAAATCATGGTCCAAAACAACATTTAGACAGACTATAAATGTAGAAAGTATTCCACCATCATGATCTAAAAATAAAAAATAACAGAATGGACAATGGACATGTCCAATTTTTACTCTGAGGAAAAAACACCCAAAAACACCTTACCATAAAACGTATACTGTGTTTATTTTTCAGTATACAGTGTCCCCTCACAAAGAATTACACGTACATGTGCTTAAACATGCTCAGAGAGTACATGGGGTCTACCCATATACTATTACATGTCTAGGGTGTATATATGGTCTAACCATATGATACTACATGACTATTTACACAAAACATGAGGTTTATTCATATGTTCATGGACACATGACCTTATCCCACTACATGACATGTAATCCAAGTACATAGATTGTAATTACCAAGATACTATCTTCCCATGTACTCTTTCACAAGGCTAGTTACATGGTCGAGCACCAAAAATGGTTCGTACTTAAAACATATGGTGTATAATTTAAAACATTTCATCTTCCTCGAACGGTAAGAAAACATGGTGTGTGTTATTAAAACAACATATTTTTAGTCATGGTTTCCAAACAAAAATACCATATAAACCTCATGAAACCCATTTTTTACCTATTAATGCGTAATTAGACCCACATTGGGTCCTAATAAATCATAATAGGGCTATGAAAATAGAAAAACACATATATAGGGATCGTGAGATATAACCGAAAAAATGGCCTACCTCATGGGATAAATGCAGATGCTTTGGGTCAAAATCTACACCTAGATGATGATTACCTTGATCTCATCTCAATATCTTCCAGGGATGATGTCTACATGCATCTCAAACAGCCTATCCTCTTGGTCCAACCATAATGCATAAGGGGGAAGACCTCCCCCTCTTCATTCCATGCATATAAATCCCCAAATTGGGTGGGATTGTTTTACCTATTTTAATTTATTAATTACCCATTTAACACCTATCTTGAGTCATGAATCTCAAATTGGGATATTACATTGCCTAATAAAAAACCCATGTTATTGACTTAACAACTGAGTTTTAATCTAAATTTTAAGCTCCATTAAAAAAATATGACCACCTGAATCCACATGATTAATTTAATATTAATTAGTTAAATAATAACTATACTTCCAAAAGTCAAATGGCTTGGAATTCAACCAAACTATAATCATAGGTTAAAATTCAAATTCTGGATCCCACATAATGATCATAAAAACAATCCAAGATCATCTTCTAGGTGAAAATAAAAAATTACCCCTCTTGCACAACATAAAGTAAAAAAATTAAATTTCTCCACAAATTTCAATACCTAGAAAATACAGGTTTTTAGAATCATCCAACAACAAACCTTTATTTGTTTGAGAAGCCTCATTGGTATTTAAACCACACATCTTAACCCACCTTGGTTGTCAACTCATGCTCAAATCATTGTGTTCTATATCAGAAAGACATCCATGTTCCTTTGTATAACTTCAAATATAAGGAATCCTAGTGATGAAAAGGACAAATGACCACTTTTTCTCATTAAAATTTCTTTAATACAATTTTTAATCTTACCCGTCATCTGGAAACATCATGAAATAACCCAAAATTGATCATAGATCTCATAGTTCTTCCCACAATAGAACTAAAACTATGACGACCAATTTTTATCCATGGGAATTCCAAAAACTGGGTATCTTATAAAATTACATCCCTATTAGTCATCCAACCAACTCGATGTGACTTCTTATGAATCCTTGACCTTCCATGAAAAAGGAATACATCACTGTTACTGATATGAAACTCCCCACCATAGTATTATCCTTAATATCATATCCAATCCAAACACTTTATCCACAACCGAAAGCCCCAATCACAACAAAACATCATAAATGGACATGGCTATCTCACTTTACCTAGAGTGATAAAATGATATATCAACTATTTTCCCATTCTTGACATTTAAGAATGGGGAACATTATATTCTCTTATATCTATCCCATAATAAGTACCTAACTCAAATATAGCCGATGGTTCACACTAACCATATAGCTTTACATACACAACTATATACGAAAAAACTCCCATGAGTCCCCTTATCAAACCAAAGAAACATCTATATAGCCTAGAAAATAGATGATGCTCTCTTTGAATTCTTAGGATGATATTTAGATATTTTTAATGGTCATATCTAAATTGGGAGTACATAAAGATGTCATCGATGAATACCAATACAACTCATCAATTTCTGAAACATTATATTTCTTCTACAAAGGTCATGGGTCACCATGACCATAGGCCTCTCACCATATCCACACCAGTTTTCACACTACGTATGGATGTCTACTCAATTCCAGTATCACATGATCTTATTTCCATGAATCCCAATCAAAAAACCAAATGTCAAAGTGAATGTGAATCCAAGATCCCTTAAAAACATAACAACTACATTCTCTTATATTACCCAACAACAAAACCTCATTTAACTCCATTAGATAAATATCCAAATATCCCATCTCAAATCCCTTACCACATAACCCTGAGCACATATTGTACTACAAATGTTTCTCATAACCTTCTGGAATATCCCCATACACAACCAAAACTTAGTCTAACTCTTAAAAAACCTTCACCACATGAAACCAAAAAAAACATGAAACAATAAGACACAATTGTACCTTCTAGAAAACAAAATGAATCCAACGAGCATAAAACTAAAACCGATCATCACCATTTATGTTCCAGTATTAACATTAAAAATAATCCATATATTCCTCATGCACCCAAATACACATATATCATCATTCAACCCTCCCACGGGTCACCCTGAATTGACACATGGCCCCAACTCCCTAAACTGGTTTCACATTAATAATGTTAATAAGGCTCTCTTACCTATCCCCATTGGAATATATTCACAACATGTCACAATGTACAACATCCAAGGTCTATGCCAACTCATAGAATGATACATGTCATGAATATCAAACAATATCCCATCCCAATGACATACGACATCAACATATCAAAAAAACTAATTTTTAGGGTATCAAATGTGAATAATGTCGTTTTATAAACCAACGGCCTATGACCAAGTCACTCGTCCTCTCTAAGATTAAACACATCATATTGATCCATGGAGGACCCAGCCACACAACTACCTTTCGACAATATCCACCCAAAAGGGTCCAACTATCATATATCCATATCTTACTAACACAACATGGTTAATTTACTTGTTTTGGATGAGGGCCACCTAACATCATCATTATTGAAAATCTCAACCTAGATCCATTGAACCTCCAATCACAAGGAATTATATAAAATCACACACTAGAAGACCTATAATATGTGAATCCCAAAATCCTAACATGATTCTTATGATGCATCAGGACTCTATAGTCGAAGATTCAAAACCATATCACAAGACACATGCCAATGGTCCTAGATCCAAAAACCTGCCATAACTAATTAAATTCAAAAAACATGTGTGTCGCCCAATGAAAAAATCATATCAAACTGTAACATCAAAAACCAAGAACATTATTCCCTACCTTGTTAACTTAGATTTCTTATTGGAACAATTGTCCATTCCCCAACTACCATGTATCCATCATTGGTTCTGACACATTCCTAATCTCATGTCTAGAAAATCCCAAATGTTAATATAGGAAATAAACTACCCTGATACCAATTTCTAATTTTCTAGAGTGGATGCCACTGAACCAATTCCATGAACTGGTTTTCTACAAGAACTAGAGCACACCACCTCGTACTTCAAAGGCTAACAAATAGTAGGGGAGTGATAATGATAAATTGTGAGGATATTATACCCCTTTATCGTGGTTCACAAAAAAAATTAAATAACCAATAATCATACACATGAGAGTATACGGAAGGTAAAAATAAATTGGAATAGAACCATTTAAAAAAATGAAATATAGTAAAAGACCAAATACCAATTCCATATATATAATAATGATCATCCATGTTTCCAATCAAAATTTAAAAAGTAACAACTAAAAATAAATACATCTGTGATCTATTAACAACTTTTATCCATACCAAATACCTATTTACCATTAACCTGTCAATCCACACATACCCAATCAGATAGCACCACAATAGAAACCCACTAAATCTGGAATTCTTGGGCCTCCTCCCTATCCATATTGAATCATTTATTTACCTAAAAATTGTACATAAGGGATTCACCCAAACCAAGGTGCATTACAAGGGACAAGAAATAAATTTCTTAAAGCTACCCCAAAAGGTAAAACTATTACCTACATCTATAAGTTAATGATCCTTAAATTTGATTATCATAGTCAGAACATAACTGAACTAAATAAATAAAAACTATCATCAATTCTTAAGTCTATGATTCTGATTGATTAGTGCTACCTTGTCCAAAACTAGAATTTTTATGAGCATGACTCGATAATCGTTCATCCTAGGAAACAATGTGGGCACCACGACCATGCCCCCCCTAGCCAAACCTCATGAACTTATATACTATCTCATGAATGTATCTCATACGCATCATTACAAAGTACTCATACCATGATAAATTACTACCAATAACGAGAGCATGCATTTAGAATCAAGTACTAGTATCAAATAAAGTAGTGCTCGAAGCATCAGTCTAGAATATAACCATATATGTAGAAATCCATGTCCCCTAATCTCAATCATATTTTTTTAATGTTCATAGAACCTCAGTCTGACAATATAAACATAAATAAAATATCAATAATGATATGGTGTTTCATGTATATCTTCTTAAATATAGGTGAGGACACCGTGAATAACACCCTAAACTACAAGTGAGGACTTCCATGACCAAAACCTTAAACCATGGGTGAGGACCACCATTACAAACACTCTAATCCATATGTGAGGACCATAATGTCCCACACCATAAACCATGGGTGTGGACTTCCAAGACCAAACCCTCAAACATAGGTGGGGACATCCAAGACCAAGAACTTAATCAATTTTTGTGGAATTCAAATCTCACTAACCTCATCTATTTATATGGGACTTCATATACACAAAAATATCATTTGGGAATGGATAATCAAGTCCAAACTACCCAAACATGGATGTGAAGACCCATCTCAGACATCTAGAACTATGAATAGGGATTGTCATGTCCATATCTCTCAGCGATGGTATCCTATAACATTAAACCATGCTCTAAAAAGTCACAGTACAACCAGATCAGAAAATACTCATTGTTATAAACAAAATATCAACCATCAAAAATAGAGGAAAATGATATTGGTGGGTCAAACACCCATTCCCATAAAAAAACCTCAGATGACCCAAATCCAATAGCAATAGAAGGAAACATTCTGAGTGGTTCCCTTATGTCATCCAACGACATGAGCTAAGACCAAGAGAATAATCTTCCTTAACCAGCCCTCAGTATAATCCAACAAATCCCCAATTAAAAACATGCAAATAATTTCATAAAAATTAACATTATTTCATGTGGGAATTCTAAAAATCCATCTATATCATACAGTGGTTACTAGATTAGATCCATTCCACAAGGGGTATCCTCATGATTCCCTTAGACTAAAATCAATTCCACAATATCACCCAGTTGTAAAAGCCACCCTATAGTGTGAATCTAGATCAAAGGCTCTAAAAACTCTAAACCTAAATGATATACCCTATCTCTCAACTACTATAACCTCAAGAAACTAGTATTGAAAACATGGTACAAACCAATATATCATCAGTGATTTTACTAAATTTCACCTTTCTGGATTTATTCAAGGAAACTCAAATAGATCTCTATAAAATGAACATTCTAGGATGACGACCAAGATCACAAACCTTACTTGGGTCATGTAGCTCACCACTAAACCCAACAGAGGATTCTAATTCCCAAACTCAAAAAATATTCATAATGAACTATCATGTACCAAAACACAATCCACATGACATTTAAATGATGAAAGGATTATACCATAATGATATACACAAAAGAACACTCATAATGGGTTTCTCATAAGTCTAATTATGACTCCAGGGAAAAAACACCAAAAACCAACTTGTTAAAAAAGTAAACTACATGTAATTCTATGTGCATGATGTGATTTTGAGTACATGACCTACAATCTCAAATCATTATTTCTCCAGTTACTTGTACATGTATAGATAAGACATGGGATCATCCAATGTACTACTACTTTGCTAGTGAATATATGGGGTCTTCCTGTAAAATAATACATACCCATGTAGCCCTAAAATGGTATGTCCTCCAAAGTGCATTTCCACATGGCCATTTCCCACTATGCGACATGTACCTAGAGTACACTATATGTACTTAGAAAAAACATTATCTTCCCATGTACACTCCCACATGGCCAAGAATATTAAAAATTACCATTACATAGTATGTTCCAAAAGAACAACGTGTGTACTTACAAAAATTAAATCTTCCCTAAATAGGAAAAATGCATGGTATCTATTCTTAAAACCACAAATTTTGTAGTTGGGGTTATGAATGGGAAACAACTAAAAACCTCATTAAACTCTTATTTTTAAATAATTAAGAATAGATAGATCCCTATAGGGTACTCAATTTTAATAATTGGGATTTAAAACTTCCAAACAACAAATTTATGGGGATTTGTGCCTAAAAATAAAGAATGACTAACATCATGGAGTAAAGGCTGAATCATTGGGCCCAAATCTTATCCCGAACACCAATTTACCTCAATTTGGTCTCAACCACCACCATGGATAATTTCTAGAGGCATATCACCCCACTTATTCTCTAGGTCCACTTATCCCATGTGAGGTAAAATCCCTCCCACTATTTAGTTCAAGTGTAGAAATACCAAATGGGAGATATTTGAACTATTTTAATAAGTTAGTAAATTAATTAATTATGTTCCCATTTAACACATGCCTCAAATCCCAGAACCTAAAGCAAGTTTATACCTCACCTAAGAAAAACCCCATTCTAGAGTCAACTCTGGCATTGGAATCTCAATCCAATACTGTACTCAAAATATGTCACCACCAAAACCCATGGAAATTATTTAATCTCAGTCAATTAAATATTAAATATTCTTCTAAAACTCAAAAAGCTTTGAATTATACAAAACTGAGGTCTTAGGGTAAATTCTAGATTCTTAGACCCATGGAGTGGTAATAAAAATTATTTGATACCATTATCTTGGGGAAAATTAAAATTTTATCCCACATAACCTCTCAAAAGATAAAATTCAAATATCTTATCAAATTTTAAGGATTAAAAAATATATATACATATATATCATCTATTCCTCTATTTTTTATGGTTTATTCTATTTTATATATTTTCAATCCATTAAATTATCCATTTAATCCCCTTCATGAACCAAATTGTATTAACCTAAAATATTTATATCAATATCATCCCCTTCCTCAAAATATTCTCTGATATTTGGAATTATATATTTATTTCAGGTGTTTTTAATAATTTTTTTATAATTTATTGGAACGATTTAATTAAATATTAACTTAAATCACTATTATTTTTTATTCTAAAATATCTATCCATGAATATAGTGTTATCTACTACATGAATTTATTTTACATGATTTCCTAATTTATTATCGATGTATCGCTTACTCTCAAATAGTTTAAAGTTTCACTGTAAAATATTCCCCCATGTTACAAGTCATATGAAATATTATTCTCAATAGGGATCATTAAAAACAAATTTTATTGTACTATTCCACATATACTACTTCCTTCCATATGTTTTTAGTGGTTTTACTCTCAATGAGATATGTTTCTTCAATATTATTTCCCATAAAGGTTCCCCTCTCAAAAGTACAATTTAGTGGTGAAGTTATAATAGATTAGACTTTTTGATGGATTATATCCCTATCTACAAAATCATCATACTCAATAGAGGTGTACTCTATGTTATTGTTCGATAAAAAAATTAATCATTATTCATGTTTCATTTTTATTTCACTTTTAGATCCACTTGATATAAAAAATTACATCTATTTTTTTGTGAATTAAGAAGATACAACCTAGTCTACTATAGTGATCAAAAAATTAGATTTTGTATATCTCATTATGTGTTTTGATATTATTCATGCGATCAAACAAATCAATGTGAATGATGATAAATTAATTTAATAATATTTTCTTTTTTATTAGGTAGGGATTTCTCACAATTTACCTCCATTAACATGCATCACAAGTCTCCTATCAGCCAAGTATCATATTTTGAATTTAAAATATAGTTTAAAAACATCAAAAATTATCCATATTTTTTTATGAATATTCCTAAGACATTAGAACAACCCATGGAATTGATAAGGGTGTTTTCTTTTTTTTTTCATATATCTATTCAGCAACTTATGTGTATATGATATTGTGATTTTGAGTTTATTGGTATTCCATTAGTCATTAAAAGTTTCTAGTGACAGTTTTACCAATAATGAAGGAATTTTGTAACCTATTTATGACATTAAAAATGGCCAAAAATTTCATTGTGAGGAATATTTCTTATTTTTTGTTCTAGAATAAAAAATTACATCACCTAGTATATATTTTTGACAACCTTAAGTCATCTTGTTTCTGAATGTATGTCTTGGGGTGGATTTATATGAATTTGGTGAGGTATATAAAATTTTGATAAGATGGGGTATCAATTTGAGAGTGTCACATATAACTTCTATGAAGTCTGACGTTGGATGAAATCACATATGACTTATATACTGCATATGACCTATTCTTCATGTGTGTGGATTTGAGAGTGTGTTATAACTTAAGTAAATACATCTGTGACTTTTTCACATTTTATGACTTATAATGTCCCACAAGAAATCAAATATTAATAGGTTTTATAGAATAAAATATTCTATAGAAGTGAATCATTATTTCCAGAGATGAAACAATGATATTCATTGAAAATGATTATCAAAATTATTATAATCATTGGTAATTTTAGATAATTAATATCAGTAGATATTTATTTTATTTGAAAGTTATACATCACCATGTCTCTTACAAGTGCATCTAAATTTTATATTGGAAGGAATTTAAAGTCATAAATATTTAAGGGAATTTGTTATAGAGGAAAATATATTTATTCTCTTATTGATTTTAATTAAATATTTTGATTAGGATTCAATAAATTTTGGATTGGTTTTAAATGATAGTATCGATGATGTTTTTTATCAATGATTTTTATGTTGAATATTTGAAATCACAATCCCTGGGTAGAGGTAATTTTTTCAAGTGATATGTTATGAACAAAAACCATTGACTTTCCATAATAACTTTTTTAAATATAGTTTTGAAAATATTAATTAAGTATAAAATTTAGATGGTGAATAAATGATTATGATTGGATATTTTGAATATAAAAGATCCAGATACATTTTTGTATCAATTTTATTGTTAATAAGGGGGATGAATACCATCTAGTTCAAGAATTATCTCACATATATGCTTTTCAATATAAACAAGTGATTGGACTCCTAAAATTTGTTTCTTATTAAATAATATCTGACAGTCAATGTTATTTAAAATAATATATTATAATTTTCTCCAATTATTTTGTATTCCTCTTGAATATTTTATTGATCCAAGAGTATTGAGATAGTGTAAACGCATGTGTTAATAAGATAAAAAGAAAAAAAATATTATTTTATCTATATTTTTAGTTTATGTACTTATTCTTTCCTTACAATAAATTTTTAAATACTAGACAATTAAGATTTAATTATGTACAATTACCCTTATTTAAATCATTTTTAGTGATAATTCATGTCCGAGAACTTGACCCATACATGTAAAGGATTATACTCTCCAAAAGAGGCCAAACATTCTATATCCTTATGTGATGTTCTTTTTTTAAAATTTCTTCTTCAATAAAGGTTATTGAGAGATTTATTCTAAGGTAATTGAAATATTAAACTATCATAGTGGTTTGATTAGAAGATAAATTAAAAAAATTCCATAATTCACCCCTAGTGTTATTCTAACTTACTTATGTCCTTTAAGAGGTATAAATCAAAATTGGGTTCCATTGAGATCATGTCCAAATAATGTATAGAGTGTATGAGCTTAGTTAACTTTAAAATAATTGATATTTTTTATTAGAATAACATACATAATTTGTATAACAAGATGTTACCCTATTTTCATCCCCAAGGATTTAAGGTTAGTGATTTTGTAACATTTTTCTTTCAATATATTTCATGATATGCACCTATGTTTTTCTGAGATGAGAAATATTAAAGAATATGGGAAGGAAGGAAATTATATATTATTTTCCATATCAGACATTTTTATATTAAATTAATGGTACTTAAAAAAGAAATAAATGTGGAAAAAACATCAAAACATGTATGAGGGGAAAATTATGATTAATTAAACCATGTTATTGATATGGAGATTTAAATTTCAAAATGATATAATAGCTAAGGAGAAAACTACTGATGACTATTTCACCAGGGAAAAGGTAAATAAAAAATCACATTAGAGGATTTGTACGTAATTTCATTATTTTTAATATAGATAATAAAATCATGAGGAATTTTCTATGGATATTTCAATTTAAGGTTTTATCTATTTAATATGGGAATGAACCTTCACTTGATGAGCTACACAATACACTTTTTAATTATAAAATGAGAAAATTCACTTATCCTTATGAAAAATACCAAAGAATATATGGAATTCTAGTATATGAAATGCGTAAATATCAAGTAAGATAAAGCATTTCAACACTCCAATGAATTATTAGAATATGATAAGAGTAATAGAAATCAAAATAAGGTTATGTATTTTATCTATAAAGAGATTAAAATAGGAAAAAATAAACAAAATGGAAAATATCCACTCAAGTGCTTGAAATATTTAGGTGTTTGGAAAATTATTATAAAGTTTTCCAAGGAAAATAAGAGTTCGGGGTATGAGTTTGGGGATAAATAGAAGTAGTAAAATAATTAAAAAGGTAATAGTGAAAAGTAATACTAGAATCCTAGTGTAGATAACTAAATGGTTCAAAGTGAATTTTAAATAATTCTGATATATAAAGAGGAGAAATCATTTTCTTAATCGTGAAAGGATTCAAAAATTTAGTGGATAGAAGAGATTCCAATTTTTTGAAACAAGTTAGGAAAAACAAGAAATCACAAGAAATAGAAAATAATAAGATGTAGATGATATTTATATATTAGACAAGTTGGAAACTGAACATGAATTATGTCTTGAAAAAAATACACAACTCAAGAAATAATTTAAATCAATTATGAAATTTGTGAGAAATATCAATAATTAAAAATATAGTAATCATATTAGAGAATACAATCATTGTTGAAATCGATATTCTCAAAGTGAAAGTGGCTGAGAATGAGATAATCATAATTTACTTTGAGAAGAATATGAATAATACATATTTAATTCATAACTAGGAACAATTAAGGTGTCCAAAGGTTTAGAATAACCTTGTAAATGGAAAGAGTGACTTTGATAGATATTTTGATGTGAAATATGGGTCTTTATCATGTATGGTGACACTTTCTTCATTATCTTAGGTAAATTTTCTCTTTTTTATATGAAAATGCTAAATACATTTCAGGTAAAAATGAAGAATTTAATGGAAAATATAGTAAAATTAAAGTTAATTGATTCCCTTAAAAGATAACTACTATAGGTATCAATGATTATAGTGAAAAAATAATCAAGTTTCTACTAAAACTATTTAGAAAAATATAAGTGTTTCTCTATGAGAATAATATTATTTCTATAGATAATCTTAGTATCACCTTGAAAGAAATAGGTTTAGGGGAAACTACTAGTGTTATGGAGATTGTATGAACAAGGATTATATTTTCCCATATAATATTTTTATCCCATGGAATCAAATAAGGATCGAATTTATGGAGAGATATATTGAAAACATAAGAAATATGATTATGAAGAAAAAGATCATAAATGATAGACCCACTATGGTTATAATTTTGAATAGGATTGATGGTCATAAAGTTATAAGTGGATGGTTTAAACAGCAAGTTAAATTTTTATAGTAGTGTATGACCATAAATATAGTTTAGAAACAATATGATAAAGAATGAAACAAAGAAAAAAACCAAGGCTTAGAGGTCAGTCATTGTTAAGGTTGATCTCAATGCATGTAAGAGGATCAAGACATGAATCTTTGATAGTTGATGATCACCACACATTCTAATAGAAACAAAAACTGTAAAAATATACAATAACATATTGGTGGTGAAAAGAACATTAGAAAAAATGTCTTTAAATATTAAAGGAGTAGGAACAGGTTAAATTGAGGCCCAAAATCTGAAATCAAAAAATATTATTTTATTCATGTGCTCAAACATTATCTACTAACTGTATGTTAGATATGTGAACATTAATTATTTATATTTTAGGACAAACACCTACCTAAGGTGTAGAATTATATATTTAATGTTTTTTATCATATATGTGAGGAAAATTAAAAATATCATCCAAATCATATATTTGAGAAATTTATTTAATATATATTCCAAATATGTAAATAAATTATGATATATAAGGTTGGGTCACCTCTATCAAATGAATTTTATAAATTATTTCAAAAGATATGTGTGGAGGTAATTGCCTCATATCAAAAGATAAATTTTTTTAAAAAAATGAGTCATTTAAAAAAGGTAAAATAAATTAAGGAAGACATAAATGAGTTTAAATTCATACACTTAACCTCTTGAATTAATATACTCATATTTTTTAGGATTAAATAGAAATAATTCCACTCATGTTGATAATTATTTCATCACATTTACTAATTATTAAAAAACAAGGACCAATGAAATCTTTATAAAACAAAATTATAAGGAAGTTGGGTTGTTTAAAATATTTTAAGGACATTGTAAAAAGATATGTGGGTGTCCATAACAAAAATTATATTTTAAAATCAGAAAGAATTCCTAGGTAGATCATTTGAGTGCTACCATGAAAAACAAGGTATAAAATATTGATAAAACACTGCTTAATAATCCCAAAAAACTGGGCGATAGAGAGAAAAAACTATTATTTTTTTATAAATTGTAAAAACTATGTTGTATAAAAACTACCAATTAAAGTTATACTATAGGATAACATTTTTTTATTTTCCAAAATAAAAAATAGGTTACTACTGAGATCTTACTCTGACATGACATTTATTAGATTTAATATAAGACTAATCTCTCAGTGGAATACATCAGGGTGTTCGATATTCTATATTCAGTGCCTTATGAATGTGAAAAGTGAAAAGATATCTATGTTTGATGATCAGGATGATGAGGGTTTCTTCTTGGGATACCTAGGGAGTGGTAATGGAAAGATGTGCTAAAATAAAGGATTCATTATGTGGTGGGTTATTATGTTGTAAAAATACTTAAATATTAATCAAAAAATGGTGGTCTAATTAAATTATAGTTTGATGAATTTGTTGGAGAAAATAAGAAGAGTTTGGAGGAAACAAGATAAGAGCATGTTGAAACTAAACTATGGGTTATAAATATTGGTACTGATTAAAAAAATTATAATGATAGAGAAACTAAATGTGAAAAAAAATTATACAGATAAAAATCACATGGAAGTAGAGAATATAATTCATAATCAAGGTTCACCAGTTCAAACTACAAGAAGCCCAAGATGTGAAATTAAAATCATTCTAATCTCTAAACTTATACAATATTTATTGGATGATGATATCAATAATAAAGAATGGATTATATTAATTAATGAGGAATTAAATTAAATATATAGTAATTTCACTTAGTATTTTTCTTATACCACCAGATAAAAATTTTATTAGGACCAAGTGGATGTTAAAATATAAATTGAATGACAAGGGAGGAGTTATATGAAACAAGGATAGTCTTGTTTGCAATGGGTACTACCAAGTAGAGGCTATGGATTTTGAAGATAAATTTACACTAGTATTATGGTTATAAGCAATATGATTGTTAACAATTATGGATTCTTAGATGAATAATAAAATCAATAACATGGGTGTCAAATATACCTTCTGAAATGATGATATTGATGAAATGGTGTATATTGAGTAGCCTAATGATTTTATGGTTGAAAATTTATCGTTATAAATTATAAAAATTGATGATGTATTTTAATAGGATAAAATTCGACTTCAAAAATTGGTATTCTAAGATATAATATTGTTTGAAAGACATGAAATTCTCTAAATAAAAAGTAGATTGTAACGTATACATCATTGAGTTAGAAGAATGTACTCCCATTTTAATTGTAAATGTTAACAAGATAATTTTAATAAGAGATTAATAGAGTCATTTCACGTAATTTTATAAACAATGATGAACCACATTGTGATTTATATATCATGAGATAAGAGATGAATCTTTGGAATATGAGTGATGTAGAAAGAAAACATTATTTTATTAAACTACGAGAAGTACACCACTAAATTTATAAATAAGTAATAGATAGAGGGAACTAGAAAAGTGTAAATTCCCATTTAAGTGGGTCAAAATTAAAGAATTACGGTGAATGTGATAGTATTTATTAAAGAGAATTCAAAATACTCTCTAGGATCTTTCTTTATCTCTCTCCTTCTAGATAATTTATTGTCCATGTTGCGAGTCACTGTGAAAGATATCAAAATGACACATTAGTGTAACATTTTTTAGATTTTAAAATAATTATTATATATATTTATATTAAATTAACACTATGTTTTAGACTATTTAATATGAGAGGTAAAAACATTCATCTATCTAGATTTCAAAATTCATACTAGATAGGTGACTACGATGATATAAGGTCCACTTATGGTGAAATTTTATTCTTAGGAGATAGTTGTGTGAGTTTGAACTGAAATAAATATAAAAAATCTACACTAATAACTATATAGGTCAGATATATATATATGTTTTACTAAAATTTTTACATAGATGATCTTGATTGAGTAGCTTGATAATTTGGGGGTGATAATTGAAACGCCTTTCAGAATTTATTTTCCTAATCATTATTCTTTTTACATTTAAAAATTACATGTACCATTAAAGTACCAAGGACATTGATATAATATATAATTTTGTTAAATATAATGTGTAAAATGGATAAATAAAGATGGAATTTATTCAAACCCAAAACCAGTTGGAAGATATCTTGCCTAAGGTTTTTCCTAAAGATAGTATTGAGATTCTATAGTTGTCCATAAATATTGATCACTTCTACCACTCTTAAGATACCATTTTTAGTCCACCATATAAATTTCTATTATTTTTTCAAAGGGTTTTAAGAAAAAAACATCTTTCTACAAAAATGGTAGTGAATACATGCCACCAAGTATGAGAAGTACCCATATTCTATGTTTCTTTTAAAAATCAAGTATATAATGTTATTCTTAAAACATGGTGAAAAAATTGAATTTGTAGGTGTATTAATTGAGGGAAGTTTTCTAATCACTTCACCAAACAATTTCTCATCACTAAGATATGGATTTCTATTAATAAAAAGACTCTAAATAGTGTCATGGTGTCAGGATATTTTTCACATCGAAATGAATAAGAGTTGGTGTCTGTTAAATGTGGAGATGAGTTTCATAGAGGGAAATATAAAGCGATTTCATAGGTATGAAAAAAATATAATGGGGGGTTGAATTTCCCATTGAATTGTGGAAGATATTCTCTTCAACTACGAGTTCATAATATTAAGAATTTGATTGAAGGGTTTTTTGATATGATTGTTATTCACTAAATCCTTTAAGAGGAGATCATTAGACTTTTTGTAGTATAATTTGAATTATAAAAGATGTGTGTGACATTACAGATTATCCTTTCTGATTTTTTGTGATTTTCTTAGATGTTATGTTCTTATGTAAGAATTAACATCATCACGTATGACTTATTTTCTATTTGTATGACATTGAGAGTTTGTGTGATTGAGTTTTTGTGGCCGTGTATGACATTCTTAGACCACATATGTCTTTATTAAGCAACAATATGAATTTTAGAGTTTCAAATAAAACATTTTTTGGCCTATGTTTTCTGATGTAATAAGATATTAATGTTGAACCATATATGAATTTGGTACAACATATGATTTTTCTATGGGTATGTGACTTTGGGATATATCAGAATTCAAATAAAGTCATTTATTACATTTTCACTTCATACAATTTATGTAGTCCTACAAGAAATTGAAAATTATAGGTATCTATAAAATAATACATTTTAAGGGATATGTGATTATTTTAGATGATGTTACACTGATCATTTGGTAAATAACTATTAATAATATTTGGATAATTTGTTATTCTAGTAGAAAATAATGGAATCTCTATATTTGAAAAGAAATAACCGTGCCCCAATACAAAATAAATTTTCATATATATTCTAACAATTATGGAATTAAAATTCTTATAGATTTTATGGATGTTTTGAAGAAGTAAAATATCAAGATCCTTTCTCAAATTTAATTGACAATTCTTGATTGAGATTCAAGGAAGATTTAATGAGTCTAAATTGAGGGATCCAGGGGATTTTTTGAAATGTTTTGATGTAAAATATTTTAAATCACCACTGAAATCCAAAGATATTATTCTTTAATAAATTATTCTTTAACTGAGCATTAAATAAATTTCATAGTAATTTTTTTTAATATTTCTTTGTAAATATTGAGGAAACAATGATGAAAAAAATCAATGAGTTGATTGTTTTGAGATTATGGTAATTTTTAATATTTAGATATAATATTACGTATAAGTGATTCATAATTGGGAGGTGGAATATCATCTCATTTTTAATACTATCACGAATAATATTTTTATTATGAATTATTGAGAGGAAGGACAACTTTTCATTTTCTATTAATACCTTCCTTATAGTCAGAGTTCTTCTATAAGAAGATCTAATCATTGATTCTATATTAATATCTATATATTTTATAAAATTTAATTCATGATTTATTTCATTAGGTACATGTCTCACAATTCCAAAGGATCAATAAGACAAATCTCATTGGGAAATTATATACATATCACAAAAAACTATAAATAGTGATATAAATACATTATCTAAAAACTCATGCCCAAAAATTCAATTGATCTTATAATACATAATATAATAACTTGAGGATGTAATTTAAAAAGGGTTGAGATTTAATAAATTGTAACTGAATAATCATTTCATAAAAAAATTAAAGTAATTATTGTGAGTCAAGATCATGACATGGTTAAATAAAATAGTGATAATCATAATCATGAACATTGAATAATGATATAAGATGGTAATATCAAGGAATCAAATAAATGTCTAAATAACATAATTGATGACATCATGGGAATAGGTTGAGTATTACCAATAATATAATATGACATTGTGTTCTTATGCTAAACAATCATACAACAGAAATGGTTCACAGGAGATAAAAATATTACCTGAATCATTATAGGTCTATATAATTTCAGTACCTCCCATCACATTCATATCATGTAAATGAATTTTTATGTCGCATTGATAACACAACTTGAGAACATATTTCATCACATTTAATGCCATGATTAAAAATTATGAGTAGAATACATTTAATTCTCTAATTGAATAAGGATTTATAAAACTAGGTGAATACCCTTGAGTGTAAATGAGGACTGATATTCACATCATACTAGTTTTTCATGGAAATCATTGAATAATTTTGGAAGCATAAAGAGTGTACATAAAGGTTCATGGAATGGGTAAGGAGAGATAATGATTATTTATAATTACATGGTAATAATAATGATAGTAAAGGGATGTATAAACCCATATTTTAACATGATCAATTGGATATCAAAAGGATAAATACAAAAGAAAGTAATTCATTATTGAGGAAAAGAAATAGAATCTCTTACATCTTCAAATTAATGACCTACATAAAGGATATAATGAGATATAATAAATATATTATCATTATAATAAAATCAATTATAAATTGTTGGAATATTTATAAACATATTAAATCTTAATGAAATGAGGTTGAAAGGTATACATAAAAATTAATTAATTGAATGAAGAAGAAAAGGAAGATAATCCCTGACATCGGCAAAATTATTTCACAATTAAATTTCATAATGATAGAGGATAAATAGTATTTTGTTATTATATGATAAATTTGGTAGTAAAATCATATTTATAAATACATTGAAACATAATTGATTAATATTTATAATTATCAATAAAAAGGATGTATTTTAATGAATAAGACAAAAATAGAATCACTTATCTTTACAGGGTACTTATAAAATCTCAGAAGGATCTTCATCAAAGCATTAGAATACCTTGGGAAGAATTTAGAGAGGGATAGAGAGAAACAAATAATGAAAAAATTGTTTTGAGTAAATGGTATTGGGATTTTGGGTGGTTATTTGTTACAAAATATAGGGAAATTATTTATTCATTTCAAAATATTTGTTTTGTACTCTATGTAATAAAATAATAAAAAGAAGAAATAATCTCACAGTTTTTTCCAATGGATTATTTAAAATATCATTTCTTTAAAATATTTTATTAGTTTAAGATACTAACTAATTAGAATAATATAATTCCTGATGTATAAGTAATTCATGTTCATAAATTATTGTTTTTAAAACATTATAATATAAAATAGGGTTTCAAGGATTGACTACAGGTTTGAAAAAAAAATCAAATAGATTTAAAAATATTATTTTAAAATTAAACACAATGTATGTCCATGTATAAATTTTTGAGTAATTATGAAATAAAATTTTATCTATTATGATGTAGTAATTCATTCTTTAAATTTATAATATAATTAGTTTTATCCAACAATTCAATAGTGTTATAAAATTGTAAAAATTTCACCATCAACTAATTTTGAATTAAGGATTCCTAAATTAATATTTATTTTACCAAAATAATTTTATAAATATTAGAATTTACATTTTTAAATCAAAATACCAATTTATTAAAATGTATTAGTTTTTATAACACAAAAAACATTTTTTCCGTTATAATAATTATATAGGACTTAATAAATCTATATTTATTTTGACTAGACTAGATTTGATTACTATGAGGGGGATGGATTTAATCAATGATCCTCTTTTTTATTTATGATTTTATCCCTTCGTCTCACAATCTCTTAAAACAGTGAATGTTCTTTATCCACTCAATGGAGTCTCTCTAAATTTAAAAATATGCTGAAATAGAAGACAAGTCACAACACAAAATATTTACAAGGTTTTCCACTGATACCTAATTCTTAATATATTAGTTACCCCCCAAGGATTCATCGACTAATTCAAAAATTACTTTGAAATTATGATTCAAACATTTTTACAAGATGTTTCAAGAATTCAATAGAATATACAATTCCTATGTATAATATAATCCAAAACTAAATGATTCTGGTGCACGAGAAGATATTGATGGGTCATGTACAAATTTAATTTTTTTCTTGATCGATGATCAATCTAAAATTTATACAATGATGAATTCCATAATCATTGTAATTAAATTAGAAGAAAAATACAAGTGATTGAATGCCGAAACCAAACACTAGATCATCACATACTATTTATAATTAATTTAATCATTTAAATAATTACCATGAGAGAATTATTTCATTCTTTATGGATCTAACAATATATATATGTCATACCATCATTTGGTTTTATTAATCAAGAAAATAATCCTTCTAGTAGTGACCCACACGTGTTCCAAAAATATCTAAATGACAACATAGTAATCTTTGAGTGATAGCTTGGCAGATCCTAATGCTTGCGTCAATATCGTCTGAACTTCAAGAGAATTGCTTCCAAATAATTATATTTGATATCTCTATATATGAGAGTGGGTTGTGGGGAAATTACACTCTCAATTCATTTGTGTGTTCTTGGAGATGGAGATCTCTAGGGCATGATAGAATTCTGTCCGGATATCATTGTGCACAACACAGTATATATTGGACCTCTTAGAAAAAGAATATAATTAGTTTTAAATACCACTAGGGTTTAGAAGTAAATATATAAACAATTCCCCTTTACTATTTATTTAATCTTTTACAGATCCCCATCTCTAAAAAAATAATATTTTTATTATTTTCTCAATATGTGCTCAACTTGAAAATTAAATAAATTATTATTAATAAAATATTATTTAATATATATTATTTCTCACTAAAACTAAAAAATTGGTTCTCCATCACTCTACAATATTTATCAGGCCTTTAATAATGATAATTTATTTGAAACTAAATTGTACTGCATTATTCTCTAATAAATAAATAAATATGGCATGCAATATTAGAAAATAAATATTTATTAAGATTTTACAAACATTTTATTCTCTTGAAAAACTGGAAATCAAAATTCTACAATCAATAAAACAATAATATTTACTAAACCACATACAGGAATAATATTTATTCAACTTGTTAAATAGTAAATAATAATATATATTTTAACTCAGATTCTGGATACACTTAATGTGTGGTCTTCTAGGACTCTTTCTCAATGGAATTTGGTGAAGTAGCCTAAAGACAAATAATACATCTAGAAACATTCTAAGTAACCCTTATAAAAATAATATAATGTCTCAATGAAATAATATATAAAATGGATACTCACGATGTAATATAATTATATTATCATGATATCTATAATCTAGCCGGTTGCATGATGGTTTATCAACCTATGTGCTCAATGTCTCTTTCTTTGGATTTCAAAAAATAGAAATTTACTATAAAACCCCAATATAATTGGATTTATTTAGGATATATCATTTCTATCAAAGGGCCTAAGATATTAACATCCATTAGATAATTGAAGGTACAAATCCTTTCTCTCATTATTCATTAATAGAATATTACTCATGACACAGCCGATGGATCCTACCTCACCACAAATATATGTCATCATAGTTTGGTCAATAAATAAATGTAAATGACTCATAATACTCATTAATAATAATCATAATATCTAAAAACCAATACACACATACAAGGATAGAAACATCCAATGACACATATAAATGTGGATTTCTTATTGGGGTCTCATTCTCATAATATCCTACAATGGATATTACCAAGGTCAAACACCATGAGAAGGTGCCTTATAGTCATATGAGCCTCCATACCTTATAGAATGTATCATTTTTTTCCCTCAAATTATATCATCATGTTATATAACATATATATATATATATATGTTTTAGAGTACATTTTTGGGACTTCTGGGTTCTCATCATTACAGGGAATGACTATGACCTTTTACTGTGAGAGCTACTCTTATGGACATTATCAGATAGTATGTTACAAAAAATAATAATAATGATGTGATAAGGTGTTTATTACCATTAAAAATTAGGAATATAGGTAATCATCAGGTACATAGAATTTGGTTCTAAATGACCAACCCTAACACACTATCACATTCACTACAACCAATTACTAAAAACCTTGGGTCCCTTTAGCTCCCACATGATACTCATGATTCAACTGATATATGACTTCAGTAAAGGGTTATGCCAAGTTTGTTTCAGGGGTAACTCTTATTATATTAACTTTACCCCTCAGATAAAAATTCCTCAAGAGGTGATACTCCCATAGTTTGTATTTTTACTTTCGTGTGAACATGGCTCTTTTGTAAGATCCACCACTATAGTATTATCACAATACAGTATTATAGGGTATTTACTTATAGGTACCAAATAAATATTTGGTAAAGATATCTTCATTAAAATAGCTTCCATGGAATCATCGTGATCATCTATATACTCGCACTTCACTATAAAATTAGTAAAAACTAGCTACTTTAAAAACATCCACATCACAATACCTTTATTGAAATAGAAAACCTACCTTGAATGAAAATTTAGATGATTCTTATTTATTTGAAAACTAGAATTAGGATTACCCTGATGACCATCTCCTCATGTAACACCCCAATATTTTTCTGTATGTCCTTTATTATATAAATTCAATTTCTTTGATATCTTATGTTACACAAATAACTGAGTTTAAAAAAACATTTAAATATTATTAGTTAACTCTAATAGTTATCACTTAACCATTGTAGTGGAGGGAATGAATGAAAATAAATAAATTATGAAAATATATTTTACATATTTTTAAAAAGTGGTTTCCTTGGTTAATAATTTATTTTAAATGAAAACCAACTGACCGAAAATAATGCTCTTTTATAAAAACTCTATTTTTATGCCCATAATAAAATTTTATATAAATCAATTAAATTAATAAATATTAGTGAAATATCATAATTAATTTTTTATTTTTTATATTCAATATTTTTTTAATTCATCCAATATGTTCGATATGTTTAAAATATGATATAAATCCAATTTTATGCTTAAAAACATATATTACTAAAAGACACATTTTCTGGCTTTTGATGAAGCACAAGTTTTAAATCTAAATTTGGAAACTTTTTTAAATTTAATATTAAAAAATAATATTCATTGTGAAAATATAAATATAAAAATTATCTTAGGGGGAATTTTTTGTATTTTTATGAGTAGTATTATTTTTTTGATGAATAATGAAAAATACTTAATTTTTATTAAAAACTTATTTTTCATCCAATTTTTTTTAAGGATAATTAATATTTTAATTTTTTTAAAGTATAATTAGTTCAGCTATATTTTAATAAATACAATTTATTTCATTGGAATCAATTTCTCAATTAAACTGGATATGTTAACATTTCAAACTTTTTAATATTTCCCTTTAAAAAGCCCTTTTTTCCAATGTGTCTATTGGATTATTGTTAAATATAATTTTTCCAATTATGTGAATTAGATTGGTAAAATTGATTCCTTATCTATAATTACAAGGTCCAAATTATTCTGCATGGTTTGTTATATTTTTATATTTTAAAAAAAAATACCAGGGTAAAAAAATTATTCAACTTAGTAGAGGTAAAATATTGAAAATGGTTAATGTTAAAAGTTAGAATCCTAAACATCCAAAAAATAATAAATTTGATGGGGTTTTGAGGTATTTTTCAACCCTAAAAATCCTTTAAAACATTAATTATCAATATAATGTTATTAAAATTAAGTCCACCTCATTGTGTTTGGTTTTAATTATAAAATATTCATTATTTAATCACTTAACCTCACCTCTCCTCAAGTTTAATTACCACCCATCACCTACCCATTTAGAATTAAATCCTTTTACCTACTCAAATATATATATAAAACATATCCTACTCACTCTAAAAATTTCAAAGTGGTTATGGTATCATCAAAATAGAAAATCCAACATCCTCAAGTGTCTCTCAAGGAGGTGATATTCAAGAGTTAATTTTCTCAAGAAACTTCTCTTAATTTATTTTCTTATTCTAATTTAACCTCACCTAATTCATTCAACATGGAATAATAATTAAATAATAATACACTTAAATTAATTTTATATTTCTAATAAAATATCATATTTATGTACCTTTTATTAACTCATCTTATTCAAAGAAATGAAACTATTATTCAAGTTGTGCCAGTTAATCTCCTCTGTGAATAATTGTTTTTGATTTTTTTTCTATTACCACCTTCATGGATGGTCATAAATATATTATTATATTAAAATAATGTTATATTAAATTTTATTATATTCTATTTAATGTTTTGTAACTAATATACACACATGATATTAAGTAAGAGGAAAATAGATTGTGATGTTCTGAAAAATGGCCAAAATAAATTAAACATTTATCATTATTATTTTAACTAATTAACAATACAAAATTTATAATTAAAAAATATATATGGAATTATTAATGCTTATTCATTTTCATTAATACTATTACATTCCATTTTTTTTAATCCCATTTTACAAGAACATAGATAATCTAACACAAATGAACCGATCGTGAAACCATATAATGAACGCACCTGAAACCAGGAAAATAATGATATATTAATAATGAATGGGTCATAACATGTTATAAAATAATCACATAAGGTATTATAAATATAAATATATTCTTTTATATGTTAATAAAATAATTTAATACATTATACATGAGTTCAAATAAAGCTACACAAAAGTTAAGAAAGAGGTAAGGATTTCCTCGTCAATATTTTCCTTCTGTGAGATATATGCCTCATTAACCACTTATTACTTATATATGGTGTATTTATTTCATTTTTTATATATAATATCATAAAAATCATTATATTCATGGTATTTAATGTTTCATTTGATAATTAGTACATTTATGGGACATACGATTTGACTGATTATAAGTGGTATGATATTTCATTACTCAATTTTAATTCACTAGGATAAACTTATATTTCATTGATTATATCATGATAAGGTTATTTCATAAATTCATATTGATTTTATCTTGATTTATTTCCACTTTTTTTATGTTAATTTATATAGAATACACACAATCCATTCATTTTTTAGGGAAATTGTATAGATCTCATTTCATTAAGGCATGTTTTGATGTTATAACCCCACCATCTTCTTTGAGATGTATATACAGACAATTGATATATCATATCATGAATATAATTATCTTCATGGTATTCAAATGTTTCAATTTTTAATGGGACACTTTAAGATATAATTTCTTTTTTAAATTGATTATTCGATATATAATGAATGATTTGGACATGCAGAAACTGCTGGGGCCTAGTTATAGATAGCCCCCTGATGAATTGATAGTCTCATGAGATGAAAATGTTTGCCAAATTAAATTGGTTTTTACCCAAAAAAATTATACATTATTTTGAATGGATTTTAAGGTAGAGGTACCAGGATTCATGAGATCTTGGAATCTAAATTATTACGTAATGTATTCTTTTAGTTTTTTAGTTATCATTATCGAGAGGATTTTCAATATTAAAAAATCTATGGAGGAATTTCATTCTCATTTTATTGATTAAATGTCACATGTTTTATGTTATTTACCTCAACATGTTAATGATTCTCATTGATTAATTATTTCTTCCATTGTACATAACTACAACTGAGCATTATAGACCACCCATTTCATATGTTTTATTTTATTTGGGTTTCTAAAAAGTTTATTATTGTGGATATGAAGGGTTAAACTAATGTGGATAATGGTGTTCCCAAGGAAAATACTTTTTTTATTTTATGCATAAAATGTAACTTTAATTTAAATATTTATATAGTTTACCAATACTACTAAACTACTTCTTCCTTTGAGTTGTGATTCCTTATATATTTTCCAATGTAATAAAGTAAGGAACCAACACTAGGATAATATGTTCATGTTCTTTAGATTTTGTATCAAAGTAATTTTAGTATAATCCAAGGGAACTAGATTTTGGAAAACATAAATTACATAACTTAAACCTATGATTGTCTTTTTAGAGTAATTCTAATAATAGGATAACATCCTATAGACTTTTTAATGACCATGGAAAACCTAGGTTAAACCTATGAACTCATAGATTTAGAATAAAGTGTCATGATTGAGACATAATTTGAATAAAATTTCATGATTATTTGATATACCACTCTGATTCTTGTCTTTTTAATGTTTACGCTTTTCATTTTGGTTTTATTCAATGGTGGGAACCGGAAGAAATGGATTAAAATTGAATATTATGGACAATTTGTTACAGATATATTTCACCAATGGTCTTATAATTTTAATAATAACAAAATATCTAAGTAATTGTGTTCATTTGGGAAGAATATATGATTAAATTAAATTAGGATCCATAGATAACATCATGGAGTGATGTGTTTAATTTTTTTCATATATTTAAATACATAAAATCCCTTTTAAGATTTTATGTTGTGAGGGTTAATCAAGAATAAGGATTTTTTGGGAGAAATTCGTGGAAATAAAACTAATTGGTTCTGCATGGTTAAAACATTCACATAGTAAATAATTACTTTATTAGTTGTAGATGTATGTTTAAAGGTAATTATAACTTTTAGGGTTTTTTTGATCTTTAATTTTAAAGAAGTTATGTGTTATTGTTTTTTGGGAATGAAAATTGAAACTTATTAGATAACCTTTGAGTTTAAAACATCTCATTATTGTTTATTATATAAAACCAATTTAAAAAAATTTCCCAATTTTTTGTAATTTAGTATGGATTATATTAATATAGTTTTAGAAAAAGGTAAACCCATTGTTCTAGTGATAACCTATCACATTTGGTAAGTCCACAGGTCTTGAACCCACAACTGAAGGGAGAAAAGGTTGTAATGACATGTTGTGACCTATGTGAATTCCTAATAAGTATGAAATTTTCTTTTTATTTAAATGATTTTGTGGATAAAGGATAAGTTCATTTCAAGAAATTTATATTATTAATGTAAATATAATGTTAGATAATTTTATTTTAAAAATTTAGGTTAAATTATCTTTTTGTGTAATATATTATTTTATTACAGATTAATGGCGATTCAAGTACTTTATATAAATAACTATAATATATTAGATATTATATGTTTATTACATTCACAATTTTTAAGGTAAATATTAAATCTATAATGGATGACTATGTGATCAAATCCATTTGTTTTTATGGTTTTAATCCTATTCTCAAAAATATTTTTGGACATTTATAGATAGTAATTTATTGAATGGAATAAGGTTAAGTATTGGTTTTAGTGTATAATTTTGTGATATTAAAGAAACTTTCTTCATGTGAAGTATTGTTCTTTTGGTGAATTATCATATCAGATTCTAACCATTTTAGTTTTTGTTAACACCTAAACATAAGAGGAATATATTATTTTTATTCTGTGTATTTTATGATATGTAGAAGTTTATTCTTGTATGTCAAGCCTAAAAATTCATTATACTCATCATTTAGAGAAAAATATGAGTTTATAGTGGAAATATATTAAAGTATTAAACCACATATTCCAAGTAAATATATATTATTATGTTCTTACCTTAAAAAATTATTCATTTAATTTTCATACCTTGAAATCAATGACCTCTATATCCAATCACAGATTTATAGTTTTGTGATGATAGAATTATTGATGAACCTATTCTCTATTTACCCCTATCAGAACTTGAGAGATTGTTTTATCTTTCATGTACTGATTTTCACTTCATAATAATTCTATAATATTATAAAGCCTAATTCTATGGTGACCATCAAATTTTATTTCCTTCCTCTTAAGGTTATATTTTATTACCCCTACTTATGATGTGGGTTTCCCATAAAGTAATTTCAATGTATAAAATATTAATTTTTAAAGTGAAATTTAAAATTTTGAGGAATAAGTTTATTTAAGGGAGAATGTAACACCACAATATTGTATGGTTTGACTCTTCTTAAATAAATGAAATTTCATTAAAAGTGAACATTACATAGAACACAAAGCTTTAAAAAATGATAAAATATTATTATTTAATTATGATTATTATCACATAGAAATTATAATTAAATAAAATTATGAGAATAAATAAATTATGAAAATATATTTTACACATGTTTATAACAATAATTTATTTGTTACCAATTAATAAAAAATAAAATAGAATTGAAAATGAAGAATGTGTTTTATAAAAAAACATTTTGATGCATACAATAGATTTTTATATTAATAAATAGAATTAATAACTTTTATTGAAAGATATTAATTATATTTATATGTAACATATTCAAAAAAAATGTTTTAAAATTCACCCAATATGTTTGATAAGTTTCTAATATGAAATAAATCTAATTTTATGCATAAAAATACATATTTTTTAGAGAGGCATTTTCCACATTTTGATGGGGCACTACTTTTAAATATAAATATTGAAAAATTTATTAGTTTTATTTTAAAAAATAAATTTCTTTTTTGAAATCTAAATGTCAAAATTGGATTTGGGTCGATTTTTGGTATTTTTCTGAGTAGTTTCATTTTTTGACGCATATTGAAAAAATACTTAATTTTCATTAAAAATTTATTTTTCATATAATTTACTTTTTATCATAAATTAAATTTTAAATTATTTTAAAATAATAGATAGTTAAATATTATATCAATAAAACTAATTTAGGTCATTTGAATCAATTTATTTTGATAATTTCACTTGAAAAAAACTCTTTTTTCTTGTGTCTGAGGGATTAAATTTAAATATGGTTTTTTCTTTTATATGAATTGAATTTTATAACAAGATTTACATAATTTAATCATAATATATAATTTTTTTAAAGTTTATTTCCTTTTTATACATAAAAAAATTATTGTGGTAAAAAATTTATTTACCGCATTATAGCTAAAATAATTAATAGAGTTAATGTTAAAAGGTTAAAGCATGAACTACCTAAAACATATACCTTTTAATGGGTCTTTTAGGTACTTATAGACCCTAACTGTCATCCATAATATTAATTAACCATATAATTTGTTAAAATTAATGTTAACTCAGAAGGGATGGCATTATTTATAAAATATTCATAATTTAATCACATAAACCAACCTATCCTCAAGTATAAATACCAGCGCTCACCTCCCAATTTCGAATCCCAAGCCTTTTAGATCCTAAAATATATTCCAAAGCATCTCATCATCACATATTCTACATACATGTACTAATGGTCTCACCCAAATACCAAATCCAAGGTCCTCAATTGTCTCCGATGGTGTTGATATTCAAGTGATAATTTTCTCAAAACACCTCTATTAATTTCATTTCTTCTTTAACTTTATCCTCACCTTATTCATACACAATGAAATAAATATTCCATAATAATGCAAATAATTCAATTTTATTTTTATAATGAAATAACTTATAAAAATACCTTTTTTTACCTCCTCTAATTAAAGGAAATAGAACAATTATTCAAGTTGTGTCGGTTAATGTCCTTTGTGAACAGTGTTTTTGTTCATTCTCCATTACCTCCTTTAGAGATGGTCAAAAAAATATAATCATTGATAAATAATATTTTAGTAATTATATCATATCATATTTCATGTTCTATAACTAATATACATGCATAATATTAAATTAATTAAACTAGTTCATGATGTTCAGAAAAACTACCAAAGTAAACTATACATTTTCCATTAATGTTTTATCTAACAAATCATCATAATGAATGAAATGAAAAATTATATATGTTATATTTAATACTTCTAGAAGTTCATTAATACTATTAAATTTCATTTCTTGTGGTTTAATCCCATTTCACAAGAAAAACCATAATTTTACAAAAATGAACCAATCATAAACCCATGAAATGAACGCACACAAAACCATGAAAACAATGAAATATTTTTAATTAATGGGCTATAATATGTTATAAAATAATCAAGTTAGGTCTTATAAATATGAATATAGTTTTATAAAGAGTTAATAACATTATTTAAATCTTTATATAATATTTTAAGGAATGAAACACTAAAGGAAAGTGTGAGGTAAGGATTTTCTCGTCTCACTTTTACTTCTGTGAGATATATGCCTTATTTAACACTTATTCCTTGTATGTAGTGTCTATACAACCATTTTTATATATAATTATATGAATCTAATTATCATTATGGAATTAAATTTTTTTCTCTATAATTATTTATTTTTTGGGGATAAATATTGATTGATTGCAAGTGGTAAGTTATTTTTTGACTCATTTTTCATTTGTTGGGTTAAAATAATTTTTTATTGATTATGTCACTCTAAGTTTATATTGGAAATTAATTTTTATTATATAATTTTTTATATCCACATTTTTTTTATTTACATACCATACACATTATCGATTCATTTATAAGAGACATTTTCTCAATCTTATTTCAATGATGCATATTTTTGATGTTATACACCCAGAATATTTTATAAGGTTCATATATAGCCCTTTGATATATCATATCATAAAACTCGTTATATTTATGGTATAAAATTTTTTCAATGCTTTTTTGTACACTTTTGTTTAAAAATATCTTTTTAAATCAATTATTCAAGATAAAATGAATGCTTTTGACCTACAGACCCTGGTGGGGCCCAGCTATAGATAACCCCTTGATGCATAGATAGTCTCATGAGATGGAAATGTTGGAAAAATTAATTGGGTTATTAACCAAAATGATTCAACTAACTTGTGTAAGGTCTTGACGGTATAAGTACTAAGATTCATGATATCATGGCATCCATACTGTTAAGTATTTCCTTCTTTTAGTTTTTAGTTATTATTATCCATAATATTTTCACTATGAAAAAATATATAGATTCATTTCATTATAACTTTAAGTATTAAATTTAATGTGATTTATATTATTTAAAAACCCTTGTTAACTAATCTCATTTATTCATTGTTTCATCCATTGTAATTAACCCTTAAAAAGCATTATATCTAACCCATTTCTTATGTTTTATTTTCCCCAGGTTTTCAAGATTTTTATTATGATTGATATGGATTATTATACTAATGAGGATAATGGGGCTATCAAATAAAATACATTTTTATTTCATGTTTAAAAAGTAATTTTAATTTAAAATATATAATTGTTTTACCAATAATACTAAACAATTTAGTCCTTTAGTATCTGATTCCTTGTTTCTATGCCAATGTAAAAAAAAGTAAGGCACTGACTCTAGGCTACTGGGGTTGGGGTCGTTACACCTCATATCTTCTATACACTAGTAATATATCCTTATTTCTTCTCAGATACTTGAGGATGATCATAATAACTGACCAATTTTGTTCTCTAGGATCTACTTGATATATGCATACCATGCTCAATGCATAGGCAACATTGATTATAGTACATGACATGACATACATGATTCATCGTATCACTGATGTGTATGGAATCTTACTCATTCCATATTTTTCCTATTATATTGGAGGACAAATTTTCTTAGAAATATGTATACCATTCAAAATAATAACCAATCCTCTATTGTTTTCTTCCATACTAAATATTATTATTATATGGTCATTGTATATATTATGTCTTAGACTAAGAAGCCTCTTGGGTCTATCCTAAATGATCGTGAACCATATAATATAGGTTTCTTCACCCAAGACCTTTGTGGAGAAACACTTGTTCAACCAGTCCCTAACAAACTATAACACTGGTATGTCATTTCCAACAAGTAATATGTCATCAACATATACTACTACAATAATGACCACATTCCCACTTAAACTCTTATAAACACAAGGCTCACATTAATTCTTAATAAAACAATATTATTTTATAGATTCATCATCTCAAATGTTCCAGGACAGATATACTTGTTTCAATCCATAAAGGGATCTTTAAAACTTGTAAATCCTTATGGAATTACTTAGAGTCACAAACTGTTCTAGTTGTTTCATGTAGACATCTTTTTTAAGGTTCCAATTAAAGATATACATTTTGATATCCAACATCCAAATTTCATAGTCATAGTAAGATTACAAAGAAAGATGAATTATGTTGTATCTAATTCCTCTTTCTCGGAGAAAGGTTTATTATAGTCAACCAATAATGAGTCTCCATCTTTGGTGACTAGATAAATGTATCTCTCTAGTTCTATTACATCTCATGTGCTCTTACGCAGTACTTTTGTTTCAGGAACTATATCTTCTATGGAGATCTATTGAATCTGTTCCTATGACAACTCTTGTGTATCCTGAGCATCAGCTTCATGGAATTCAATCTCTATCCCTATATCCATTTTGAGGATGGTCTCCCTATTAATAAATATGGATTTTCTGGTGATGAAGTCATTTTTTTATGGGTTGTGTAGGTAGTATCCCTATTTTACCTATGATATCCTATAAAGATATACTTTGTTACATGGTGTGGTAATTTTTTTTGAGAAGGAATAAAAACCCATTTCAACCCCATACTTGTATCTATGAAATAATGTATTCCCTTTCAATCCATAACTCCAAGGGAATACCATTTTCCACTTTAGTTGGTACTAAGTTTCATGTATATTCATTTGTTTGTAATGAGAATACCCAAAAAGGTTAGTAGATGATCTGTATAGATCAAAATCAACCTTAATATTTCAATCAAGGTACAAATCCTTATTTAACTCACACCATTATACTATGGTTTATAATGTGGAGTGAGTTCAGATAGAATCCCAAACTCCATAAAAATGTTGATAAAATCTTAGTTAATATATTCACCACCTTGATCTAATTTTATTTTATAATCTTATTTCTAAGTTGATTCTATATTTTGTTTTTGAATTCCTTGAATTTATCAATGTACCTATACTTCTACCTCATAAATTATACATAACCATATCTACTCTATTCATCAATAAAAGTTATGAGGTAAGAATATTTTCCTTTATCTTTTATAGAAAATGTTCTACACATATCAGTGTATAGAAATCCTAGAATTTGTGTATCCCTTTCACCATATCCACCAAATGAATGTTTGGCCATTTTTCCTAATAAAAAATTATGACATATTTCAATTAGATTTAGATCAAATGATTTTAAATTACCATGTTGATAAAGATTATTTAAATGAATATCATTTACATGACTATTATGGTGATTCCATGGGTGGTGTTATATAAGTCATGTGAACATGATTTTTTTATCAATTTACTATATCTTTTAAAAATTTAACACATAAATACCATCATGGTGAAGTATAATGTATAGGATACTTTTCCATTATTCAAAATTTGTGCTATTGAGAATGTTTTCTTTGTCATGAATAGATCACATTGAAATGTTTGAAGTCATTTTATTATTGTTTCTAAAAATAATATGATCAAAAATATTTTACATTATTTGATAAAATTTAGAGAAATAAATAAATATTATATTTATTAATCTCTAACTATTTTATTTAATTTTAAGATCCCTCCCCATTGGTATTAGAATATTTTAATTCATAGATATTCTAGTGGGAATGATCCATACTCCCATTCTTGTTAACCAAACATTGGTTGGTCAAAAAACATGAATGGTTTTAGTTAGGCATTCAAAATTGAAATAGCATTAACTAACTATTCCATGATCTATTGAGTGGAATCTTCAATCCTGAAATCCTTAAATTGGATTACCTTAACCATTTCCTCCCAGTGAAACCATGTACAGATTTGGCATTCAAACCAAAAATTAATGTAAGAATTCCCTGATAACTAAAAGCACCCTAACATTGGCTGGTCAAGCACATTGAATTAAGTTTTGATTTTATATGAAGTTGGGGAATGCTATAAAAACATAATATATATAACTGATGTATTTTATCTTTTATCAGTGAATTTACAATTATTATCTTTCTTACATTCTTATTAATAGTATGTGGATTTACTTAAGTGATTAACCATGTATTTGATAATATTTATTCATAAGCCAATTAATTTTAGTTTTATCTTTCATGATTTGTTAATTCATTAATTCATGTGATCGCGATGATGTATCCATAAGGAAATAACCATGCAGCAGGATAGAAATGAACTAATAATGTAGTATTTTCATGGGATTTACTAATGTTTAGTTTATATAGTATATGTAAAACTAACCATCAACCTAGTAGAAAAAACCTTAAACCATTTCAGGTTCATGTTACAGATTTCCACTAGTCTACCTAGGTATCACTCTTGGATTGGTTCTACCTCAACTCCAATATTTATTCACCTCTAGTATATTGGGAGCTATATCCATTACATATGTTTTCACTCACATGTAGGTGAGGGGAATGGATTTACATAAAAGAAACCATGGGTACGCACTACCGAATATAAAAATAGGAGATACAACATGCATGCCAACAATTTAACTGATCAATAAATTAAATAAAACCAATAACATTAATAAAAATTTAAGGCTTTGGCCTCAAACTTTAAAAAGAACAATCACATATAAATAATTGGTTTATACACAAGATCAAACTCATGCATGGAACAAATTATATATTTTGACAAAATTAAAATTCAATTTTAATCATTCTTATTTAGTATAAATATCTTTATAATCAATTTATTATCTTCTTCAATTAATCAATTATTTTTTATTAGTTATCATCCAAATTTACTTGAGATTATCACCTGTGATAATTTTAAAAAAAATCCTATAAATTTATTTGAAATTATATTTTTCATAAATATACATTGGAGGAAGAACGAAGAATACCCATTCAAATCTACCCAATAGGTTTTATACTCATATATGGTTTACTCTCGTGAGATATGGCATACATGACATATCACATTCTTTCATGACGTGTACTATCAACTTAATTATTACAAGAATTACCAGATATTTTCTCTCACATGTTATTTTTCAATGAACACAATGTAACAACTATAAAACCACTCAAACATGATTTCAAGATCTGAAAAATATTCCAAAAATAATTAAACACACACACATATATGTATATATATATATATATATATATTATAACCCATCACAGGGTGTGTCCTATCAACTTAATGACAACACTCAAGCACTTTATTGATAATGATTACATAATATAATAAATTAATTTTAATTTTTCTTAATTTTTTTAAGTACAAGGAATTGAAAAGACAGATACACATTGTGTTTTCTCTAAGTTACATGGTCACCAGTTAGTTAGTCCATGTAAAAGATAAAAGAATGATTTGTGACTAAAGGACTACACGTCGTGTAAGTGGGATACATGACATGTACTCTGTAAAACGGTGTGCCAGGATATCTCAGTCAACACATGGTGTCTAATTTAATGAACCACTTGTATTCAATGCACATGGTTTTAATTAATTCCAAATTAATTCATGGTGTGTTCATCACTAGTATAGTATATGAACCAATGGGTACAAAACGTGTAATCTTGTGTTATCAGAGTAGAATTCTTGGAACCTCTGGAGGATTTATTCAAATATATTTCATTCATAAAATTAATCAATTTCATTAGATCTTTTTGAAATCAAATATTGTGAAGCATATCTCACAATTTGATTTAAAGAATGGTTAAACATGAATTTAAAACTAAACAACAAATGGTTAAATCAATGGACAATCATTAAATAATTTTAAATAATTATTTGATCCCTTTGATACTAGTTAATGATTCTGGGCACAGTGGAAGAATGTGATGGGTCATGCCAAACATTGATTTTTTTCATGATCATTGATAAATATGATATGTACATGACAATGAACACCATAATTACTATATTTGAATTAATGAAAACATGAAAGGTATTTTGTGTTGGAGAAAAGTGAAGGATCGTCAAATATTAATTATAATTAATTTAATATATTAAATAATTAACTTATGATAATTATTTCTTCATTGATTGTTATGAAAACAAATCTATATTGTATCGTTGTTTCATTAAAGGAATCAAGATGGTATTCTCTCTATCTTTGATCCACATTTTTTCCAAAAAACATTGATCATTTTCATAGAAATCTCTGGGTTCTAGAATGGAAGATCTAAATGTTGGTGTCATTATATTTTGATCACTATGAGAAATACTTCCAAATCATGCTCCTCAATCTCTCCTGCCTAGAGTGAGAGATGAAGAAGAATATCCTTCTCCATTCATGGGAACATTCTTTGAGAGGGAGATCTCTAGGAACTGAATGGATTTTCTCTCGGTGTCGTTTTTCACAAAAAAAAATGAACTGGATTTCATGAAAGGATAATATAATTTCAATTATATATAGTTCAGGTTTAGAAATAAATATTTTCACAAGTTCCCTTTCATTTTTATTTAATACCTTGAGGAACCCCATATATAAAATATTACTATTATTATTTCTTCTTAAACATGCATTGAACATGGAAATTAAATTTAATATTATTTAATAAAATAGTATTCAATAAATATTCAATAAATATTCTTATTGTTGTAATGACATAATACCTCATATAGATTCCCCCTACGTAATATTATATTTTTATCATTATATCTCTAATAAATTAGGTTGCATGTTGATTCCATCAACCTATATGAACAATGTATCCTTCTTTAACTTTCCATAAATATTACTTGCATATAGAACACCATGACCATAGATTTATTTTGGATATATCATTTTTATCAAAGTTTCTATGATATCACACTTATATTAATGAACAAACCGTTCAAATCCTTTCTTAAATTGTTCATTAATTTAATATTACTCATGATGCACCCAACATATCCTTCCTCACTGTCAAAATATGTGGTCAATGTTTTATCAGAGCATAAACTTATGTGACTCATAATACTCATTAATAATAATATTAAAGTATAAGGACCAATACACACATCTAAATATAAGAACATTAAATGACACATATAAATGTAGATTATCTACTAGATGGTATAATTATCTTAATATCCTACATGAGATATTAATAAGGGCTTATATCATTAGAAGGTTCACCAAAGTCCTAGGAGTATCGACACCAGATAGGTTGTATCATATGTGTTCCCCAAATGATATAATTTGTTTATAGAGCATATATATATATATATATATTTATTTAATTTTACTATAAAGGAACTTCTGGATTCCCATCATAGCAGGGAAATTTTATGACCTTTTAGTGTGACAAAAATTCATAGGACATTATCACATGCTATTTTATAAATATGAGAAATAAAGATATGATATGGTGTCTATGAATATTCTAACTATGAATAAAAATAATACTAATGTTCAAAAAAGTTTTTTTTTCTGTAACCAACTCCAACAAAAATGATATACATAAGCTGGTGATCACTTCACCTCTTGATGATCTTCCCCCATAAATAGATGGTTCAAAATATCTATATGTGTACTTGTTCCTCAAGAATATAAATACTCAATGTTAATGATTGGATAACTTGTCTCAAAACAACCACTAGAGTCTATTTGATCTAGTTTTAATCAATTCATGTATATGTTACTCCTCATGATCTCTACCTCGGACATGCTACTCTTCAAACAACACTCTACTTCATGAATTGGAAAATTGTCTTTTTAGAGACATTCTCACATCACCTTTCTACCTGATGAATGGTGTATCTAGTTCTCTATCAAGGTTCTCAATATCTCCCAAATTAATGGAGTATCTCATATATTATATCATATTATCTTTTATAATTTAAATGTCTTGATCATAATACATAAAATATAGAGGCCATGTTCACAGAAAATGAAGCTTCTATGAAAATAATCATCTATAAAAACTATCCACAACTCCTTGAAAATTCCCATGACTTTCTTCATGGAATTCAAGACAAAACTTATAAAATGTACTTGTAATGTGGGTTTTGTCTCTCTTCCTAAAGTTTTTATTATATCATCATTTAAACCATTAAAATAAATGTTTCACACTCCACTAATTAATTCTTGAATCAAGTCCTAAAACTAATGCCATGGATTTTGGTTGCATTTAGGATCCATTCATACATCTTTATAATTAATTCTCTTAAGTTTCACACATAAAAACCTATCACATCTCGCACCATGATCTTGTGTAGAATCCTTGGTTATTTCTCCTTAACTGGACCACCACCATGGTTATGGTCTCCTTCTTCTTGTTATATTTTCATGAAAAAAATTCTTTCGACCATGTATTTTTTTAGTTCAAAAATACCCATTTTGTACATCCCCTATTTATATAAGAGTATTCTCGATATACCACACCTACTCATATAATGAGGTCCATAATATGTCTTCTTCCTTTGAACATCAGGTATTTAACAAGATAAAGTTTTTCAATGGAATCTATCATGAGGCACTACACCCATTTTTTGTTTCCCCATATCTCATAGGGCTAACTTTATAAGCTCCACATCTTGAACTAAAGGCCTATTCAGGTCAATTTTGAACCTCTCAAACTCTATGTCATCAATGCAATGAAACTCAAAGAACACAGACTCCATTGTTCGCATAGTGGGCTTAGTTGAGTTACACCATAAATAGCACCATGATATAGTCCCTATCCAGGTTTCTTGTTTTGTTCATTTTTTTTTCTCACTACACATTATTCTACGGCTGTTTCTAGTTCCACAATTCTTCTCCATAATCACCAAAGGTACCTCTAGCGAGTGTCCTTTACTCTTCAGTAAAATATCTTACACATCATGTCGTTTTCTAAGTCATGGTCTACCTAGTCCTTTTCAAGATGACTTCAAACCTTATTCTCAACGAATCCAATTCTTCCAAAATAATTATTTGGTAAACCTAAAAATGTTACCATTATTTTTTTACATTATTCAACTTAAACATGTTCATATTCTCTAATAACTTTTCACCATTATTGAAAATGAAATTCAATGGTTAAAAAATGGGGTCAACTTTATCTTTTATTCTCACAAACTTATTCTTCCACCTTTTTGGAATTTTAAGTAGAGAAGTGATATCACATGGTTCTTGGAAAATATCCTTTGATTAATCTATTCTATTTATATGGGTGTTAACCCAATATAGAAATAAAGAGATTTATTATTAATATGTTTTACGATCTCAATAAAAACTCATCATTCTATAAAATCCTTATAAAAACATCATCTTTTCCAATAAGGATCTACAAGTTTAACATGAATATACTACATACATTTTAATACACCATCAAAGTATTTCATTTTCATGCAATATAGCTCCCCCAATTTTTATCATATTTGATGAAATAAAAATCCTCATAGATAAAAATGTTAAACATATTCATAATAATGGAGTGAATGTTTGACTCTCATAGAATATTTAAATATTTATAAAGGTTTTATATAAATTAAAAAACTTAAAACCATATTATCAATGGAGATCCATCTCAATAGATGAATTTTATCCTCTTTATCAAGGATCACTATAACATGAAACATATATATAATTGTTGTTATCCTGACATGAATCCTTCAATAATATCATTGAATAACATACATTTTGTAATAAGATATAAAAAAATATTAAAGGAATATTGATGTATCTCTTTATACCTCAATGGAAACCCTTAGGATGAGAAATTCCTATCTATATGGGCCATTATTTCCTTCTAATATCAATATAATTCTTGTTCAAAACAATTTTTTGACCTAATGAATTTATAAATCTTCAATTAATTAAAATTTAAATGGCATTAAAACATGTATATTATTATCATATCTTTCACACTTCATAAAATTATCACTTGTGGATGACTTCTCAAATACCATCACTTATTCTTTTAACACTGCATTATTTCTATGATTTTTATGCCTCATAATATCACAAAAATACCACCGTGGTTCTTGACTATTACCTAGTAAATACATTTTCAACCAAAATGAGTAGTCTTTCTACTTGAAACTTCCATAACACCAAAAATTTCAGTTGAATTGAGATTTAATTAACTGATACCAACTTTTTTAAGAATGTTTTTTTTATGTTTTCTTAATTAAACATTTTTTCCTAGGGTGTTTTGATTTTTTGTAACATTCCCTTCTATCTCATATATGAAGGTTTTTCTCTCATTATTCATAGATTAACTTTAGGAACTATCCCCATTAAAAATATTTTCCCATCTTTATACTGAATAGGTTTGGCCTACCATTTTCATTCTAACATTTACATTTACTACAACTAGGATATACTCCTTTAATCTCAATATATTTCTTAAAATATTCCTCATACATACAAAAAATAGTTTGATCTAAAAAAATAGATATATTATGTCTCAAATAACTCTTCTTCCATATCATTCAACATCTCTTTAATATCACATATCATATTTTCTTGCTCAGCCCTCTTTAACTTGAGTTCCTTGATCTCTATAATATGGGTTGATTACTATTTCATTTTATCCCCTTTTTCTTCATTAATAATCTATTTTACCTTTTTTCCTAACTCACTGATTTGGGTATCCATTTACATTTTCCCATTCTCATAATTCTTTTGGTATTTCTTCAATTTTTAATTATACTCAAATAATATTCCAACTTACTTATAAGTTCCCAATAATGTTATACTCTTCCTTCTCAACCATCTTCACTTCTTGAAAAATGTGAAACCTTACCCACATGATAAAAAATATGATTCCTTCACTGGGAAATAATTTTTAATATGGATAATATCATTGAAATTAAAAAATATAAAATATTTATTACACTTTCCTTAATATTTTTCTTTCAAGAATATCATATAATGGGGTGTGGAAATTTGATTTGAATCTTTATAATCCTCTAAATAATTTTTGACTTCAATTTATTTTCTCTTTTAATTATTATCGATTAAAATGAAATTTTATACTATGTAATTCTTGTTAAAAGACATTTCCTTATTCATTTCATATGCAATATAAATATTGTATACATAATCAAGTGAATGATTATCTTCTTCTTATAAAGTTGATACCTTGGGATAAAACTGATTATGAAAGTTCCACATAAACTTCTCTCAAATAGTGGAGTCTTCATGTTTCTCATTTAATAATTGAATATTTATAGATATTTTACCTTCCTGATTGAAATATTTGTCAATATCATTATCTTAAGACATTTCAATTTCCTAAAATTCACTCCTATGTATTTTTATCTCATATTCCTTCAATTTTAAATTTCCCTCATAGGTGCTTCTAAATTTATTCCAAACATCTTTTATAGATAAAATACCAATCAACTTGGTAAAGATAGACTCTAATAAGGAAATTAAAATAGATTTTGTTTCCATTCTATCCATCCATATATTTATTTTTTCAAACATGGTCATATTAATAGAAGTAAAACCAAATATAGAAGAATTAAAAACATCAAGGATAAGAAAAATTATTTATATAAACACAGTATCCCTCCAATTATAGTAGTTAGATCAATTAAAGATAAGAACTCCTCAGTTGTTCATAGGATTTTTGATTAACCAAACTTATCCAATATTTATAGGAAACAACCCTCTCATACCACATGTTATGATGTAACTTGATTGGATCACAAAAGGGGGAGGTGGTAAATCATTAATCCTATTTTTAATTTTATAAAATTATCCCATTAGAACCCAATTTCTTAAATTAGTGGAAGTTTTAAATATACTGAATAGAATCTATCAACCATTCCTTAATTTTAGTAAATCAATAGAAATCAAAACACATGATATTTACAATGTTTATCACACATGATTACTTTTTAACATGTTTTTTAGTGACCACCACCAACATGGATCCATCCACTACTTCAAAAATATATTTAAGACACCATGTTTATAATTTTCAGCCAAAAAAAATTTAGAATTCACTAAAAGAATCTTTGTATCTAAAAAATATGATCCAAAATAGATAGAAAACCATGGGGATCACTTCAAATATTGATATTATTCCTTCATGAATAGGTGGATCAAAAAACATGTATGTGTACTTATTCTTTAAGGACATAAATATCCAATATCTATGCTTAGCCAACAGGTCATGAAAGTCCCACTAGAATCTATATTATTAGGTCATCCACAATCCTTCCGATGTTTTATATATCATGAGATTGACTCTATGTGTGATACAACTAAAAAACTCACCTTTTGATGAATACATATTATCTCTCAAATATATCACTTATTATGTTATATCATTTAATGATATTGATCCTACAACCGCAAATAGAGAGTTCATTCACCCGAAAAATAGAAACATTTCATCACAAAAAAAATGGATATAAAAATATCTCATAACTAATAAAAAATAATTATTATTTTCTTTAGGTGATTCTAGCCACAACTACTATAATGTAACTATTTTGTGGGCCTTCTCTATCTTCTGATAGTGTGGATTAAATATCTATTTAATCTAATAAAATTAATGATTCATACTCCTTTAATTAAGCCTATAATAATTTACTAAAACTAAAGTAACTTATTATCAAATCGTTTTAGATCCTTTCATGCACTTCCAAAATTAATTTTCTTGAGTTTCATGTGTTATATCCCAACACACCCTACACAACGTCCTCGTGTAGAATCCTTAGTCGTTTTATCCAATCACACCAAAAACCAAGATCGTGGTCTCCTTCCTATAGTTTTTTATCATTTAAATATTTATATGTTCCATGGATTCCTTTAGTTCCAAAATACATATAATAATTTCAATATTACATTGGGATCTTTTTAAAATACATTTTTAACTTCTATGGAATGACCTATTCCATTTTAGCCTCCATTAAAAATAAGGTCTTCATCGAGATCCTATTTTCCCTCATTTTCATCATGTGTTACTATTCCCATTTTAGGATTCCTCGTGTATCATAGAAGTACATTACAAGAACCATGAATGGAACGACATATATTTTCAATCTATTTTTACCCTCTAAAAACTCTATCTATCCAATGGGATGCAACTTTAAAACCACAACCCTTATTATTCCTATAGTGGGATTATATGTTTTGCATCATGGGGACCATGATAATATAGTCCCTATAAAGGTATCTAGTTTTAGGAATTTTATTCTCCCCATAACAAAAGCTAAGGGTGTATCCTAATCCTAGAATCTTCTCTAACATCACTATGAACACCTCTAGGGTGTGGTCATTCCTATATTAGGAAATATTTCTCATTTAATTCCTTATTCTAAGGCATGGTATACATCATCCTTATAAAGACAATGTCAATACTTATTATCAAGAAATCCAATACAACCAACTCAATTTTATGGGAATCCAAAAAATTTGAACATTTATATTTTACTATGTATAATTTTATAGTATTATTTCATGAAAATACATTTATTTAAATAAAATTAGATTTATCAAAAAGAGTATTCTAGTTGAAGAAATATATTTCCCAAAAATACAATTTTAGTTTTTCTATATAGAAATTAATTTTTACCAAACTCATTATAAAATCATGTATATATATATAATATAACAATGAAAAAAAGTCATTATAATCAATAATTTTTTAAATGAAAATATAAAAAATCATTATACTAGGGTCTATATACAAAACCCATAATTACCAAAACATATATACTCCACTTAAGGTGTGTTATGGTAGTAATGTCGTGGGTTTCATTGAAAAAAATGGTTTGGGTAACGATATCTACAGGCATGAAATTATCCTATGAAAAATTTCACTCGATATTTATTTATCAAATCTCATTTTGGGTCCACTCGAGGTTAAATCACAATGATTTCATCTCCCTCAAAAGAAATAATAAATGGGATTTATATAGTATTATCCTACTTGTCGAGAACATTGATTCTTCTTTCAATATTAATCAGAAATTATCATATCAATTAATATATTGAAATCTTAACAGTCATTGTATGAATGATATATTGAGGATGGTTATAATAATTAATTTTATTTTAAATATATCAATTTAATTAAGTATATATGTTATAATAGTCCAAAATAAAAAATGATATACAGTGAATGTTTTTTCAATAACTATACTACTTAATAAATAATTTATCTATTCAGAATATAATTTCCTTTATAAAGGTTATAGTAATTAAATTATTCCCTCTATTACTAATTTCACCCTTGAAATTTTATTTATTACACTAAAATAGTCAAGGGTTCTTCTATTTCATCACTTATTCTATTTCACATGATAACACCTCAAACTTGTGGTTCCACTATAATAATTTTACAAGGATAGATATATTTTTTCATGAAATTTTTTTATATGACCTAATATCTCACAATATTCTCTTCCATTGAAATACTATTCTCCAAAATTATAACATCTAGATTCAATACATATGAGGGATATTATATATAGTTTCATATAAGAGATACATGGAACACATTGTGCACTTGAGTTGGGTCAAGTGGGGTGCTAGTCAATAAGTCATATCCCTGAGGGATAAAGGATATCAAAGTGGAATGTGTATATGGGGAAAATTTTTCTTTCATCTCATACCTCATTACATTATTCCATAGTGATATAAGATGGAATATGTTACCATTGACCTAAAACTCAATGTATCATCGATTAATGTACGCATATATTTTCTTCTAGCTTTTTGAAGTTTCAAATTATTCTTAATTATTTGAACATTATCTGTAATATCATGGATAATATCAGGTCCCATTATCTTACACTCTCTAAATTCATTCCACTATGTTGGAGTCATTCATTATTCTAAGAAATAGCACCATAATGTTTCATTTGAATGACAGAAAGGAAACTGTTGTTATATAAGAACTCCACCTTGGGAAGGTGATAATCACGATATCCTTGGAAATCAATTGAAAATGGTATTAGTATATCCTATAGAGTTTTTATGGTTATCTTGTACTGAAAATATATCTGAGGATGATAAAAAGTGTTGATACTCAGCTCGGTATCCAATGATTGTGAAAGGGTTCCCCCAGTACCTAAAGCTAATCCTCATAAAGATATCAGATAAAATATAAAGGGGTAATACATGAAGTCATACCACTTCTTGAATTTATATCATAATGAGTTGGTTAATAAATAAATCTTCCCTAATATAAATTAAATGTAATAACTTTGTATGTTGATAGACTACTACTCAAATGGTGTTATGGAATTATATTCCATGGGGAGTCCTGTGATGAAATCCATGGTTATGTTTTCCGATTTCAATAATAGTATGGAAAATGGTTTCATAATAACCTTAAACTATATTTATTAAGCCTTATATTTTTTCAAACTAAGAATCATAATAAAAATTCTACAATTTCCCTCTCCATGTTATCCCAACAGAAGTTCTTCTTTAGGTTTATATAGATGTTAGTGCTTTATGGATGAATAGAGAGGGATGTTATATGTTTATCATCCAAAAATTTCCCAATTTAGTTTTAGTTTTTATGGGATTCATATCTATGTTCCAAACCTTATAACACAATATTTATACAATTTACACTCTAGAATATTCAATAAATTTTTCTATAGCTCTTTTTTTTTCTTTTTGGGCCTTTGTGATCCTCTCAAGAATGAATGGTTTAGAAGTTATTTTTTAGAGGTTGGATGGAATTCCATTTATGATTCCCATGTACATATTTTTCATGTCAAATAAGATTGGATCCATTTCAATTCTCATCATGGATAGGGTTTCAGGACCTTTTTTACTTAGAGCACTTACTACATTATTTTCCTTCATAGAATGGTAATGAATCAAACAATCATAATCCTTGATCATATATAACTAACATTGTTGTATAATATTTAGATCATTTTATATAAATATACACTTGAGAATTTTACGATCTATATAAATGTCAAACTTCTCCCTACTGAGATAATCATAGAAAACATGTGAAGCACACTATTACCAATTCTAGATCTTGTGTCAAGTAGTTATACTCATGGATGTTTAATTGGTGAAAGAAAACTGTTGTTATATTAATTTATCACCCAATACCATAAATCTATAATTAAACCTCAAAACATTCTAGCCTGCCTAAAGAGGCTTGGGTGATAAATGAATATAAGAGGTAGAAGGTTAATGTTAGTAACCATCCATCCATCCTCCCACCAGGATGTTGGTAAAGACACCCTCCCCCATTTTAATGAGGGTGTTTGGTATATAGTTCTCAACGCGAGTGGAGTCCATACAGAGAACATAAGGAACTAAAATTTTATACAAATAGGTAACAAACACTCTGTCCACCCTATGGGATTCCAAACATACAACCATCCCACTCAAAACCACCTTTGTGGTTAACCGTACACGCATGTACCACCATGAACAATGGTCACTTGAACACTACTTAACTATAAGCCCCAACGCGAAACATACCCCCAATCAAATCATTTAACTAGTTGTCATTATGCATTATAAATTCATTAATTTATTTATTTCATTTCCTAATCAGGAAACTACCCAAAACTGGAAATGTTATATGGTAAGCAACCATACCAGCAACTTCCAAATCCAGAAAAATAAATAAGGTCTAATTGTAAAGGAATCCATTATAACACTCATTCAACAAAACAAATAGGAATCAACTATCTTTCTGTCCCACTACACAACAACACCACACCCAACACACCAATAGGCATGAAATAATAATACAACCATGTCCTACCACCCCACGGCCTAAAGACTTCTCATATGTAGTCCCCCCATATAACAAGTCCATCCATTCCACAATCAATCAATCTATTAGCCTGAGATACCATCACATCGCACGTACTTCCTGATACACACAATCACACCCCCATCTACATAACCATGATACCAACATAGATGCAAGGCTGAACATAACCCCACACAGGACAAAACCACACCGATAATAAAAAGTTTATTCATATTTACCCATACTCTTTCTTTAATAAAACTTGATAAAATAGTGGTTATCATTGAATTAGTTTGATCCTGAGGAATCCATTTATTTAACATAATGTAGGTGATTAATTAGATTCCAACTATTGTTGTAGTGATTCACAAATCATGCATGTGCACAAATAGTGACCGCCAATGACCATTATTTTTAGACGAATACAACCCGTACAATTCACGACATGAATCAAGGTTACAATATAAAACAAAGAGATCATCATCATCTTCCCAGCCTCTCATATTTTAATTCATATTATCTTAGTTAAATTTGGATTGATCCATTCTCACAAGGAGGCATCATTATACCCACCTTGTATGATACACAATTAAAAGAGAGATGAAGGAAATAAGAACCCAAAGGGAAGAGAAGGTATCAACATAGAAAATCCAGATCATATATCAATAGAAGGGAAAAATATTTTATGTTCCATTAATGTCATATCACTGCGGAGACCACATGGTTTGACTATATCAAGGTCCCCAAAGTGTTAGGGTGTTAATGATATAATTAATATCCATTGAAACTCGTTTAAAAACTCCTAAAGAAGGCTTTAAACTCTATTTAAATAAAATAAAGAGTGAGAGGGGTGAAAATGGAAAAATTGGTAAAAACTAGAAATGATTCATGGATGGGTGAGTCAACGACAGCAAGCCACTGACAGTGAGATACCGATAGTGAGTCACCAACAACAATCTACTAACATTGATCTGTTGATGTTGTTCCACCGACACTGAGATACCAATGTTGAGCCACAAATGTGACATACTGATGCCTAACTCAAAGACTCTCTGACTCACTAACACCCTGGATCACTGATTCCCTGACTCACTAACACCCTAAACAAACAATAACTTGACCTACTAACTCCTTGACCTACCTACTTCTCGACCTACGAGAATCCTCGATCTACCGATTCTATAACCTAGCGATTCCTCGGCCTACAAACACCCCCGAACTACAGACAAACTTGAACTAACAACTCCCTCATCCTACCAACACCCTCGACCAATCCACACCACAAACTACCGATGACATTACCTAACGATTCCTAGACCTACCGATTCCCTTGACCGGCAGACGCCAAGACGTACTGAAGGATAAACTAAAAATTTAGAAAAATCTTGAAATGAGCTACGATTTCCTACCAAAACACCTCAAATCCTAGATTTTGATAACGTAATGTACCATAAAGGTCAGGTTCATTACATTAGATACCTCTCAAACTATTATCTCCCTTGACAATTGAAAACTAAACCTTGAAGAAAGTGGGGTATGAAAAATGACCAAATAGGATACCTCTCAAGGATAAACCACATCATTGGAGTAAAACCTCAACATCCAAGAACACCTCCTAAGACATTTTATAAACCAAAATACCAAAATACATACCAAACAAGCACTAAAAGTAACACCGCCCAAACTTATGAATCAGGGAATTCCTTCCCCCATTTCAAGATATTATTTTCTTTGGGAAGCGTTGACTCCCCTGCACATGATTAATTGCATCTGCATTAATGTGTCTTTACTAGGAATTATGACCTCCCCTCCTCATATGTTATGAACTTATCGTACATCAAATTAGAAGGAAACAACTAATATCCTAGAAAATAATGTTCAAGAACTTCGTGTACTGGGAACACATTTGTGTCTCACTCCTATGTAATCTCCTCCATGACACCATGCCTACACAACACATGAACCAAGGGAATGGTCAATCCACACATAACCTTCTCCAAATGATCCAAGATCTGCATTGGTTGCTCCATGAATGTTGTTTCAACCTCGATATCCAAATCTCCTCAATCAATGACATGGGAGTCATCTTGAAGATTCCAATGAAGCTGGGAGACATGAAGGACATCGCAGACCCTCTACAACTATGGTGGAAATTCCATTTTATATGCCATCTCTCCAACTCATACTAAGCCCTCAAAACATCCGATGAACCAAGGAGAAATCTTAATCCCTCTTCCGAACCTATTATTCACACATCGAGGGGAAAAATTCAAGAATATATGGTCCCCAACATTGAACTCCAAAGGCCTTCTCCAACGATCGGCATACAACTTCTTTCAGTCTTATTCTATCTTCATCCTTTCATATAAATGATGCACCTTCTCTATTGTACTCTACACCATGCCCAGACCAAGAACAGATGCCTCCTCAACTTCCATCCAGCATAAGGGTGAATGACACATTCTTCCTTATAAATGTTTAAACAAGGCCATTCCAATGGAAGAGTGATAGATATTAGAGTACGAAAACTCTACCAAGGGAACAAATTTCACCCAAGACCCACTAATGTTCATAACACATGGCCACAACATGTCCTCCAATTCCTGGATAGTCCTATTTGTTTTTTCATCTATCTGAGGATGAAAAGCAGCGTTCAGGAATAACTGAGGGCCAAAGGGATGCTGCAATCCCCTCCATACTCATGAATTGAAACATGTACCTTGATATATGATTATGTATACTAGAACCCCATGCAACCACACCACCTTACCCATATACATCTATGCTAAGGAATCCAATGCGCTCGACTCCTTGATCGCTAAGAAGTGAGCCAATTTCATCAAAGGTCCAAAACTACCCAAATAGAAAAGAATCTTCCATGATCGCTAGGTAATTATATAAATAAATAAATAAATATTTCATCCCACTTCCACTTGGGAACATATAGGGGCTGAATAGAAACACCAGGAACATAATGTTTAGCCTTTACTTATTGAAACACTAAGCTCTTTTCCACCAAATCTGTCACTTCTCACTTCAACCCATTCCAGCAGAATTATTCCATCATGCCCTGGTACATCTTTCAGAATCCTGGTTTTACTACTAGGGGTGATCTACAAATCTCACGGAGAACATCCCTATGTATTTCCACTGAAAAAATAGCATCCCATGGAACATCATCCGATTTTAACCATCCTCCAACCATCCCTCTAGAGCATCACCCTAGTCAATGTGATCTCATATAACCTCTGACTCCTAGTATCCCCACTAAGACTCCTCCACCATCTACCTTAGAGATTATTATACCATCATATGAAAGATACATCCTTTTTTGTCATCCATTAATAATTTTATGTTCAAGGATGTTAACTCCTCTGTCTCCCTCCAATCATCTGCAGATTCCCAAAACAGTTTCTTATGTGACTTCTTGATCAAATAATAAACCACAAAATTAAACTTTCATGAGGTTTCAGAGATCCTAAAATCATAATCCTATAGAAACTACACCCGCCTATGATTCTGCATGTTTAGGTCTCACTGGGAAAATATTTATCTCAAGATTATGTTATCTGTGAAGACCACAAATCACTCCCCAATGAGGTAATGTCGTCACATATTTAGTGCGAAAAAAACCACTTATAATTTCATATTATGAGTGGCATAGTTTTGATGATGGGTATGTAACTACATTGAACCATAGTATATCACTCCTCTATGCTTCATTAGCAAACACCACAAGCCAATATGGGAAGCATAAAAAAAACTTCGAACATCACCCTTTCCTCTGGAAGCCTCAAAACTATAGCACTGAACAAATTCCCTTTAGATTGCCAAATGTTTCATGGCACTACTCACCCCAAACAAAAGATTCACCTTTTCTTGTTAGAGAAATCAACAGAGCTATTACCTGAGAGAAATAAGGCATGAATCTCTAATAATATAAATCGAGACCGAGAAGACTATGAACATATGCCACATTATTGGGTGTTTCACAAGAAACAAATACCCCATCCTTTGATGGGTCTTCTTCTACACCATGCTGAGACACCAAATGTCCATGTAAGTGGACCTCTCATTTCAAAAACTTTTACTTGGATAGCTTTCCGTAGAGCTTGTAGTGTCGAAGGACATCTAAGTCATTCCTAAGATTCATAGTATGCTTCTCCTGTAACTTTGAGTGGATTAAGATTCCATCAATGAATACAATAAAGAATCAGTCTAGGAACCCATGAATTACTGAGTTTATAATCCCCATAAACCCATCTAGTGTGTTCATAACACCGAACGACATAACCATGAACTCAAAGTGCCCATACCTGCACCTGAAAGAAATCTTCGGGATGTCACCCTCTTTCACCCATAACAAATGATACTCAGACCATAGATCAATCTTAGAGAACCAACCTTCTCCCGTCATCTTGCCAAAAATATATTCTATTCATGAGAGAGGGTAACTATTCTTGACCATTTCCTGATTCAGTCTCTTGTAGTCTATGAAGATCCTTAGACCATTATCTACCTTCTTCACAATCATGAATAGAGAACCGCATGATGACACACTAGGTCGGATGAAACCCTTATTCATATTATCATCAATCTGAATCTAAAAATCCTACAACTCAGAAGGCTCCATCTGATAAAGATCCATCATCATCAGATAAGAAAAAGGCTATAAGTCTATCTAGAACTCAGTGTGTCATTGAGGGGGTAGGGTCATAATCTACTCAGGGAAGAAATACAGAAACTCTATGAAAACACAAAGAACCTACACCATCTCATCATTCATTGAACCCACTGACAACTCAGCTAACAAGTAAAACATAGTATTCATGCATCGGCGACCCATCTAATAGCTCTGATTGCCAATGAACGTGACGTGTTGGACTTTCACATCATAGAAAATTACTCTTCTTTGGAAGTAGTAGATAAAAACACACATAGAGTACAACCATTTTATTCAAATTATGAAATTGTATAGATACATCTATAGAAGATAGAGATCCCCACAAGACTAATGCGGCCCAACATCAGTCTACATCCCCAAAAAAACATCAAAAAAGATGGTCTGGCCACCGACTTGTGAGCTCAACACCGAGGGCATGAAAAGTCTCTCTATGTCTAGTCCTAGAGAATGGTATAGACTGATTGCAAAAAAGGAGTGTGAATCTCCTAAATCAAACAATTCACAATCAAGAATACTAAATAAACAGAACATACCTCGAATTATCTCCAACCCTGCTAGAACTGTTGGCTCTGTGGTGCCCAATAGCCCACACTCATCTTCTTAACTCCTCAGATTTTGGATTTATCCCTGACCATGTACTTGTCATAATCCCAGAGAAACACAATTAGGTTGGCCTCCTCAAGCATCGTCCTCTCATGGTGGAGAAGGGGCCTATTGTCCATACTACTGGAAAGGTCTGACTAGAAACTACTGCTGAGATTGGCGCTGAACCTTCCCACCTTCACCATACCTAGATCATGTTAGGAAATATCCCTAGAGGTTCACACAACATCCGCAAGAACAACACCATGGTCAAAGTCATGTGGGAAAAGGGAATGGACCATACAATTGGAACTAAAACTGCAATGGCGGCTCCCCACTAGTCGAAATCTGGAAGGCCCTAACACTAGAGACATGCTGCTTATGGCCTTCCACTTTGAATAACTCGGTTGACTTACCTCCCATGAAGACCTCCTCTTGAGTATATCCTTCCACTATCTCAGCCTTCTTTTAGACCTATAAATATGTTGGTAGGGTGAAGGGACTAACCAAATGCTGAAGAGAATGAAAAAGTGCCTCCTTTATGTGCCTCGTCAGAGACTCTACATCCAGAACTGGAGAGAAATGTAGGAGATCCTTGAACTTGATCCCCAATTACATCATTGACATACTCCCTTACAGGAGGGAGAGTAGCTAATTCCGCTTCTATGATTTCATCACGGAAGAAAGGAATTATTCCTGGAACTCCTTCTCAATGTCATCCAATGAAACATCCGTCTCCTTACTCTCCCTGAGGTAAAGCGGACACTACTAATGCACTTTTCCCCTCATTTAGATCACCACCAGAGGAATGTGCTACTATGTCGGATCCTGTATCAAGTTGAATGTTACCTCTAGCTCTCCGAGCCAACTCTTCATCTCCATGTCTGAGACACTTCCCTCGTACGTTCCTAGAGTCTATCACTGGAAAGCACAAAGCATCTTCCTCCACTAATTGTCCTCCTCTGTGAGGTAGAACCTCCAACAGTCAATTGAGTTAGCCTACAAACCCTCCACTACTCGTGCCACAAACAGAAACCTATAGTATCCATAGTTGGAAGGAAAACAAAGAACTCCAAAGCTTGAGTATCATGGAATTTATTTAGGATTCATTTTAACTCATTATTTATTTTAATTTCCTAAAAATTCCCAAACAAACAAGAACCCAAGTCATCCTGATTCATGTACCATTCCTACGGTCTTCACCCTGCAAATGGTGTAGCATAACTTGGTCATTTGGTAATCTTAGAGTCCTTCCATCAGATCATGGGGGCCCTAAAATCCTATGCCCTATCTAGTCTTCCTTGGCCTGTGTCATGCACCAAAATCACCTAACACTATTTCCCTAACAACCTATGAAATCATCTCTATGCCAAAGTATAAACTACATCTAACATCCCAACCATCATCTTTGATACAATTCTATCATGACCCTCCTTCTTCCAGATGAAGGAGAGATAATGACCCCTGAGCCCCGCATCCAATAGGCCCCAGGGTGGAGACCAACACCTAGGGTATAGAAATATGAAAAAAAATTAGAGTAAATACCCTTTTATAGTAAATAATATCTGGAGATAAGATATATCCACCTCAAAAAAACTCTAAGAGTGATATATATAATGAAACCAAAATCTATCCCACATGCCTGTTTAAAGTAAAACTACTATAAATACACAGAAAAATACAATGTACCAAAATAAAACTAAAAAGTGACAGAAAATCTATCCTCAACATCAAAGATAGTAAGGTCCATCACAGTCCACATAATCTTTCAATATACCTGAAAATATTTATATATATATTGGGTGAGCATACAAGTATACTTAGTAGGGAAAAACTAAAGTCTCCAATGCACAAGTGGGAGAAGAATAAAAATTCCCATATGAGAAAGCAACAAAAACTCAAAAGCAACTAACAGTGTATATTATCCACCCCAACCTCACCAAGGAACGCTCACCAAATACCACAAGTCATGTAAAATAAATTAATAAGCACATTGGTATTTCAGTACCTCACACCACTTCCCACTGGTTAAATGATCATCCCTAATGGTGAACATCCTGACACTACTATTCTCTTCCACAAGCCCCACTGTAACAACCTACCTGTACACACCTAGCCCGCAAACCACACACATTCCACTTGTAGGCACCTAGGTCACAACTACCACATGTGTCACCCAAAAACACTTGGGCCTCATCCTGAAGACGCATGGCAATAAAACCACCTCTCATAAAGTCAGTACCATAAATTTGGTATTAAACCTCAAGCCATTAGTTCCTACCCAATAATTATTTGTTTATAAATACCTAGAAGAGGGAGCATGATGAATTTAGAAACCATCCATCCATCCTCCCAACTAGATTCTGGGAAAGACACCGTCCCCCATAACAATGGGGGTGTTCAACACATAGTGCTCAAAATGGGTGGGGTGTGTATAGAATAAAAATAAGGAACTAAAATTTTATAAATATAAGTAAAAAACACCAATCCCATACTATGGGATTCAAAACATAAAACCAGTCCACTCAAAACAACCTTTACAACTAACCCTACATGAACATACCACCACAAATGTCGGTCACTTGAACACCACTTCACTACAATCCCCAGATTTAAACATACCCTCGTCCAATTCATTTAACCAATTTTCATTCTTCGTCATAAATTAATTTGTTTTTTTATTTCCATACCTACCTAGAAAACTAAAAAACACTTCACACATTATAAGGTGAAGAAACCATACCAACCACTACCAAATCCATGCAAGAAAACAAGGGGAAATGGTAGAGGAATACATTCTAACACTAATTCAACAAATCAAACAATAATTGACCATATTTCTGTCCCACTGCACAACAACACCACACCCATCACACCCATAAACATAAAATCATGACACAACTCTATCCTGCATCTCCACTTCCCAAGCACTACCTAGATGTTGTCCCACTACCTAACATGTCCATCCATTACACAAAAACCAAAATCACAGCCTGAGATACCATCACACCACTCATACCATCCCATACACACTATCACACCCCCATCAACAACAAGAAACTACCAAAACAGATGTAATTCTGAACATAAACACACATAGAACACAACCACACCAATGAAGAAATGTTTATTCAGATTTATAATCACTTGTGCTTTAATTCCACCTAATAAAATAGGGGTTATCACAGAATAAGTTTGATCCTGTGGAATCTTTTTATGTAACTGAATGTATGTGATTAACCCGATTACAATTATTGCAGCTTTGATTCGTAACTAGTATAGGTAGACAAATTGATACCGCAAATTTCCATGATTTTTAGACAAAGACAACCCATACAATTAATGATATGGATCAAGGATAACATATAAAACAAAGTGATCATCATCATATTCTCATCCCCTAATTTATTACTTATTATTATCTTCATTAAATTTCAAATAAATCATTATAAAAAGGAGGTATCATTATACACACCTTTCATGATACATAATTTAAAAAATAAAGGAAATTCCAACTTGGAACTATAGGTGACAAATTATTTCTCTTGTTCCAAAACAGGAGGTGCACAAGTAGCAAAAAAACTACAAGAAAACAAGATTGAAGGCTACAAGACAACACACGACTCCATCAAAAGGGAAGGCTCTAGGAACACCAAGAGAAAATGGAATCACACTAGGAAGGAAAGGTCTCAGATTAGAAAATCCATATCCTATATCAATGGAAGGTAAAATAGTTTCAAGGGCCATTAATGTTGGATCAACGCCCAGACCATGCAGTTCAACCATTACGACGTCCACAAAGTATAAGGATATTAAATATAAAATTAATATTGTTTGAAACTCACAAACAAGGATTTAAACTCTATTTGTGTCAAATAAAGTGTAAGAGGGGATGAAACTAGAAAAACTAGGAAAAACTAGAAACGAGTCACCAATGGGTGAGTCACTGATGGAAAGCCAGTGACAGAAATCCATTGACTGAGAGTCGCCAATGCTATGCTATTGATGCTAAGATATCAATAATAATCCATCGATGATGAGCTACTGACACTGAGCCACTAACTTGACCTATCAAGGCCTGACTCACTGACACCCTGACTCACAAACTCTTTAACTCACCAACGCCCTGAATCATTGATGCCCCGACTTACTGATGCCCTCAATAACCAATCCCATGACTCATCAATGCCCTATCACATCGATGCCCTCACTCACCGAAGCCCATACCTACTTATTCCTTGACCTACCAACACCTCGACCTAACAATGTCTCGACCTACCAAAACCCTCGACCAACTGATGCCCTGACCTACCGATACCTCGACCTACCAACTCCCTCGACCTACTTATGCCCTCAACCTTCCGACGCCCTCATCCAACCAACACCCTCAACCTTCCAATTCATCTACCTACTAATGGATCAACCTACCAATTACCTCGACCTACCTACTCCCAAAACTACAGGCTAAAAAACTAGAAATTTTGGAAACACTTGAAATGAGATATTGTTTCTTCCCAGAACACCCTAGACAAATGATTTGGACAAAGTAATGGACCATAGAGGTTCAGGAAATTACAAACAATGTAATAACTATGAACTCATAGTGCATGTACATTGTACAAAAAGTAATCATAGGTATATCCACCATCTTTAGATTTAAATAATAATATCTTAATTGAATATACACCTTAGATAAGTATTGGGATTCATGTATATGATCGTACTATTAATCAAATTTTGGTAGTGGATACTTGTTTTTTATTGTATTTTTTATGCTCATTGTAATCAATGTAGAGTTCCATGGTACCATACTTCTACTTAAAAAAGGATCAATAGACCCCCATTCTAAAGAACATGGGAATATAAACCCTTTACTAAGATTATCTTGTAGTTAATTCCTCAAATCTTCAATTTAAATAGTTTCCATTATATATTAATTCCTAAATATTGGAAATTATTTGGGTATAATATCAATTGATAACTCTACTTCTCGGTTTGGAAAAAGGCTATGAAATTCTATGGGGAACACATCAGTATATTCACTTTCAATGGGAATTTCAACAAGGTTGGTTTTTTTCTTCATCTAAATTATTTGATCTTCATAAAATTTCTCATAAGAAAATAGTATCCATGAATTAGATGATGACCCCAAAAGAGATTAATCATCATCCTTACCCTAATATAGAATCACAGGGATAATGAAAATGTGAATTGTTATTTCCTTCTCTTAAAAAAATATGCTTTCACTATTCAAGGAATTAGAGTGCATACAGAAAACAACATCTAATTCAACTAAAGGAAGTATCAAAAGGTCCACTAAGAAGTCCATCCAAAAAAATATTCATAAGATAGAAGTTATATTAATAAATTGAAATAGTTTCCCCCATTATAATTTTCAATAATAACTAGACTTCCATGTTAAGAGGTGGTGTTTGAATAGTTTTACTAAACTTTCACGACGTGGAAAAATGTGTACAACCATAGTAACATAAGACATTTTATTTTCATTTATTGATGATATCCTTCCTAAAATAGACATAGGGATGAAAAATTTTAAACTATTAAACATATAAAAGGGAAAATATGAACATTGATGTTGTGAACCTTAAAATATGTGTATTCTTTAACTTGTTAATGTTAAGGTTTCAATTAAATGTCATCCAAGAATCATTTTATCACAACAAATCTCATAGGATTTTTTTCTTCATAATAGTTCGTAATGATCTTGTGAATTCACCAAATAATCTCCCATCGAAGAGATAAATAAGTTGTTCAGTAAAACCTCTTTATTGTGCACCAAATAATGGTTGAGTTAAAACCCAACTTTCACTACTGGAGTTGTTAACATGACATAAATCTTTTCCAATGCCACATCCACTTGTAGATTCTAGACATGGATTTTGTTTGTTGAAAACCATTAACAGTATACTTTTCCATAATTTTCGGATACCACCCTACAGATATATGTATTCATAATTTTTTTTACTAATATACTATTTTCCAAATACAGAAAATAAGAATATCTTTATCTGATACCAACTATGACAACAAATATAGTTTACACACTTTATTTGATTATCCAGTACATCAAGATACATGTTACATGATTCCAAAATTCTTATAGGACTATCTTCTTTTGGTAATTAAATACATATAACAATAACATGACAAATGGATAAAAAGTAATTATTTAAAAACTCTATAACATGACCGTAAATAAATTTTATCTTATAATATAGAATGGGATAATATTAGGATATACATAAAAAGGGGTATGTTATAAATCCCATTAAGGTAATAATCAATGAATATAATGAAGTAAATAAATACATGTGAGTAAAGGGAATAGAATATTGACCTAAAAAGGTGATAATAATAATCATGAAAATTTAAGGGTGGAATATGATAAAAACATAAAAAGAAGGCATCACAGAAATTCAGAAAAAACGTGAAACATTAGATAATAATCACAATTAAAGGATAAACATTGATGTATAATAAAATAGTCTTATTATGATAACTTATAATGTTGTATATAAGGTATTCCATGAGATAAAAACGTTACAATATGTATTAGAGGGATATATAATTTCTGTCCCACCTATCAAATTCATGTCTTGTTGTGAAACACATATCATACAACATAATAACATCTTTTATCTATTATAATACCATGATTAAAGAGTGTGGTATGTATAAAATGAATTACCGAGTAAAATAAGGATATTTATAACTATATGAATAACTAGGTGTGGAAATGGGTATGGGTATTCAAAACACAAAATGTTGGCATTGAAAACCATTAAAACATTTTAATTGCATAATCGGAAAATACAGGTTTATGAGAGGGGTTAATTATATTGAATGGTTTCTTATCACTATTTGGTGATCATATGGATGGTAAGGGGATGTGTAAAAAATATGACAACTTGATAAATTAGAAAAAAATATATTAATACAAATAAATTACATAAATATAGTGGGAGAATAAAAGAATCCCTTTCTTCAACAAAGTAGAGGATTATGTAATGGTTATAATGGGAGGGGATAAATAGTATATAATTATTAGAACATACATTGGATAGTAAATTTATATTTATAAACACATGAAAATAAAATCAATTTATATTAAACTGGATAAATAAAAAGGAATTACTTGAATTAAGAGGAAAAGGAAAAAATCACTTACTCAAAAAAATAATTTGATTAGGTAGAGGTTATAATGAGGGGGAATAAATAGTATATAATTATTATAAAATCAATTGGAAAATGAAGCGATATTTATAAACACATGAAGGAATTATTAAATAAGATTCAACTGGATAAATATATAGGATATACATGAATTAATAAGAAAAGGAAGTGAATCCCTTGCCTTGAGGGGTTATTTTAAAATTATTAGAGGATATTCATAAGAGCATGGTGTGACATTGTGAGGGATCTAGAGAGGATTATGATGGAAAATTAATGATCAATGGGTTTTCAGGGAATATGAATTGAATATTTTGTGGGAATTTATAGAAAAAGAGGGGGGAATTCTTAATTTATTTCTAAAAATGGATTTAGACTCTATGTAATAAAATAATGAAAACCAAAAATCATCCTTGGGTATATGCACATGGATTCTATCAAATAGGATTTTATTCCAATATTTTATTATTTTAAGAACCAAAATCATTAAAATAGTTTGATTCATTATGTAATAGTTTCTCATGTTCATAAATAATTGTTTTAAAAACCCATAAAATATAATATGGTTTTTGGTTGATTCAATATAGTTTTGTAAGATTAGTAAAAAAAATATAAAATAATATTTTAAAGTGAAAAAATAATGGTTGTGGATTATTTCTTTTATTCATTACATGTAACATCTGAACCACGGTTCCACACACTAATTCCCCAATACAATCAGTCATGCGACCTAAAGCGAACCTCCCCATATTCTAGAGGCTTCCAAATAGAAACGAGGGTCTAATATAGATCACATGGATACTATAAAATATTTAATATAGTAATACCATATAAAAAATTAAACATAATAAAAAATTGATATAACCATAACCAGAACAATAACAGTATTACATGATGAGCAAAATAGAAAATACAATATTCAAAACTCAACTATAGATATTTCATTATAAATACATGTCGAGTGTTAATATATAAACTACAAAATAAATAAATACAATGAGAAATACCATGAATGTCCCAAATCACATCCATTTCCCCCATCCATGATTTATTCCGACTCATTAATCTAACATAGGGAGTTTTACCTTATCACGCCCTGTTAACATGAAGTCTATTCAGGTAATGATCTGGCAGCCCATGCAGGGTGTGAGTACAAATAAGTATAACACCACTAATCTAATCTAAAACATAATATAGAAAAAATAGTATATTGTGTTGTATAAATAATAAATTACAAAGCATAATTTAAGCATTTACCATATTTTATTATTCTTAAGTTATCTATATCAACCCATGGGTTCCTGAGGAATCTTGAATCCTCAACACATATTTTGGCTCATGGCGGAGTCTGAATAATATCACAATACCACGGTTATCATGTATCATCTCATTTAAAATCCTATCACATCCCATTGTAACCATAGTCCATTTCCATATCAGGTGCGTAGAACTCCATTTCTAACACCTTATGGGTATTTGGATCTTTATTCCCTATCCCACACCTCATTAATCACAAGGGTATTTGGGGCCTCTATCATAATACAATAATCATCATCTCATATAGGTATTTGGAGTATCATTCCCTATCCAACACCTTGTTTATCACATATGGGTATTTGGAGCATTAGTCCATGTACCAAACATGAATTTTACATATATCACTTCATTTAAGTTTAATCAACATCGACCCTTTTTATCATCATTTTATATCATGGACTACCATTGAAATTATCATAACTAACATGGTTATTAAATTTAATTACATAGAATAATACAAAAAAAACACTATTAATACATTTTACGACATTTAACTAAATAGACCATCCATTAATTCGCTAACTAGTCAATCCAATTCCACTATCCCAAAATCCCATTAATTAATTCACTAATTAATTAAACCAATTCCAAAAGACCAACATCCAATTAATTAATTGACCAATTAATAAATCCATATTAATTGACCAATCCCACAATCCATTAACTGATCAATTCCATAACCCCATTAATCAATAAATTCCAATATCCATTAATTAATTAATTGTCCAAATGAATTGATTCAATTTAAGAATATTAATTTCTATAAGTTCAATAGAAATTATAAAATTACATACACATAATTGAAATCAATAGTTTGCTGATTGAATAATACACCACCTACGTTAAGATATTTCATGATGCCCTCCAGTGGAAATCCCCAATTGAAGTGGAACAATTAAGATCACGATGAAGAATGACATCTATATCTAAATCCTAGATCCAAGATCAAAATAACCAGGAACTGAAAAACCTAGATATAACTAGACCACAAATAAGGGTAATCGACCTATTTTTTATATGATAAGGGATATGGGAGAAAGATAAACCTAACAGGGAAGGAAAAACATACCCATAGAGATGAATATATGAAAATAAAGCTTTTGATACATTAAAACAAAAATGAAGAGCCCTAGGTATTCTTTAGGGAGCCTCAAAAAATGATAGTATTATATTGTGGTTGAGTTATGAGGTTTAGATAAATATGATGGGGGTTCATAAAATCTTAAATCAATTTTTTTGGATTAATTAAAACTACTTCCACACTTTCCAGTGTAGGGGAACACGATTTTCCAAACAGTGCACCTAAATCGTGTGCCTCTTCAAGTGGGTAAATAGTTTATCCAAAGAGGGTGCATGGGTTGACAAACCATGAACCCTATCTATAATCCCACTATGTCCAGGTTCATATGGTTTCCTAAGGTAGGGTTCATGGTTTGTGAAAATTGTGTGCCAAATGTGCACTTCCCAATTCTCATCCAAAAACATGAAATTTTTGACCAAACACACCCACATTAAAACTCCATAAAATATATAATCAATACCAGGAAAATAAGAACCTATAAATGAGCTCAATAAATCTCCAAAAAAGGTTAGGATCTTATAATCTCCACACCCTATAATATCTTATCCTCAAAATGTACTCCCAATAATCTCTACGATTCTCATGAAAAAAGATCTAGCCTGTTAGACCTTATATCCTCTTATGTTTCTAGATTTTATTCCTATACATGTCTATATTTCCACAATGCATTAACTAAAAACATAGTATTTCACCAAAAAAAGTATCACTACGATACAATATATATAACAGATGCTACTTAAAGGAAGAATCAGTCTTAAGCTCAACATCATCCACATCGATCAATAAAAAGGGTTGGGGTGATACATCCAAAATTGTGACACAAGGAAATTATCATGCATGGAACATTACCTCTATGGAAGAGCCAGTTGGTACACCACTAGCCCTATTCTCACCACAACCTCAAACATTATAACAATCTTGGAGGTGAACTTGTCATGTATTTACATCCCATGATGACCCAACCTTGGAGATACTCGAAGGAGAACATGATAACCCTCTTTAAACTCTAGGGTTTATTGACTTCTACAAGAATATGAATCTTATATAATCTGAACTATATATGTACACTTCTGAATCAACTAAACCAAATACAATGTCTCCTTTGTGAGACTCGGTCCCAAAAACTCTAACTCACAATCCTCCATCTTGTATAGAGGTGATTTACATGTACTACCATAAAGATCCTCTTATGGTGACATATATATTTTTACTAGATAATTGTTGTTATATGAGAACTCTACTAAAGCTATCTTCTTTTACCAATACCCACCAAAGTCAAGAACACACACCTAAATCATATCCTAAATCACCTATATAGTATATTTGGACTTCCCATCTATTTGGGGACGAAATGTCAGAATCAATAAAACATTAATACCAAACGCCTTCTATAATCCCTAATAGAAGCACTAAGTAAAACATGAGTCACGATCTGATGTAATACTATATGGAAACCCATACCGATGGACTATCTACCAAATGTACAAGTCTCGTAACTGATGCACTTATAAGGTCTCATGTAATAGTAAGAAATATGATACCATTGTCAAATTTTCCACAATCACCCATATAAATCCATTCTTATGAGGCATACTTGGGATAACCACCCCAAAATCCATGTTAACTTCTCCCAACATGTATTCCAGAATGGTAAACAACTATATTAAATCGCCTAGTCATTGATGCTCATCCTTACCCTCTTAATAGGTGTATCATCATTTCATAAACCCTTTTATCTCCTTTTTCATGCTCCTCCATCAAAACTATCTGGATAGGTTGTAGTACATTTAGGTAACACCTGGATTCACCAAAAACTATGATTCATGGACTTCATGCATTATCTTATCTCACATATTTCTAGGCACAACAACCTGATTCATGATATAGATGATCTCTTCCTAATATATGGTCCAATTTTATGTCATCTCCCCACATTCAAGGATTCCCTTAAAATCAAAACACTCCAGATCCTCGTATTATATATCCCTCATCTATATCAAGATTGTACACTCTAAAGAAACTGACATGAGATTCATCTTCTCATGGATCTCCCAAAACACAACATGCATATAATCCAGAAAATTTATCATATTCCACGATGAACTAGACTCCAAAAATGCATGAGTCTAATATTTATGGATTAAAGCGTCAAAAAAACTATTTCCATTCCTATAAATATAAATTAGATCAAAATCACAGGAAAGTATATACTCAACCCACCATCGCTTCTAGAGATTCAAATTTCACCGTGAAAAGATATAATTTAAGATATTGTGATAATTATACATTGTAAAATTTTTACCCAAAAGATAATTCCTCCAACACTTAAAATCACAAACCACTATATCTAACTTGAGTTTTTGGGTAGGTTATTTCCTTTCTTGTATTACAAACTACCGAAACCGATATTCCACAAATCGATCTCTCTACACCAACACTACTCCAATACCAATCACATAAGTGTCAGAAAACACCATGTACTCCTCACCTATCTCATGTAAGATCAAGATTACTATTATTTTCAAGTTCTTATTCAACTACTATAAATCATTATCAGACTCCCTATACCATTCAAACTATACTTTCTTCTAGTTCAAGCCTGAAAGAGGTGCTTCCAATTGGTAACAATCATGGATGAAACTTTTATAATATCCTGCTAACCCCAGAAAGCTATGGATATTTTAAAATATCATGGGTTGATCCTAAGATAGAACTTTTGAAACCATGTCTTGGTCCACTGACACACCTTCCTCTAAGATGATGTGACTGAAGTAGTGTACGTGATCAATCATGAATTTAAAATTAGATATCTTGGCATATATGAGATGCTCTGTCAGCATACTTAGGACAATGTCAAGAAGTAGGGAACTCTCATTCTTGGTCTTAATGTACACCAATATTTCTTCCAAAAACACAACAAAAAACTAATCTAGGTACATATGGAATATTTTATTCATCAAGCCCATAAAAATGATGATTATTTTTTAATCTCGAATGATAACACAAAAAAATCATAAAGGTTATACCAACTTCTGAAAGTATTCTGAGGTATGTTTTAAGGTTGAAATCTGAACTAATGATACCCTGGCCTCTAGTCAATATTCGAGATAACACAGGATCTCCTAAACTAATCAGATAGATCATTGATACATAGAAGAGTAAACTGGTTCTTCAAGGTCATATAGTTTAACTTATTGTAGTCGACACATACAAGAAAAATCCCATTGTACTTATTAGAAAACAATACTATAGAACCACAAGGTGATGTAAATAGAAGGATAAACCCCTTATCCGTCAAATATTCAGCTACGTATTGAGCTCTTAAAGATATGGTGGTTCCATTCTATATGGTGAAAAATATTTCAACCCATCTTTAGCCATGAGACCAATAGTAAACTATATATCTCTCTCTGGTGGAAGCACAAAGAAGTCCTTAGGAAAAAAATCCTAGAACCTCTCTATTATGGGTGTAAAGATATTATGTTTCACACCCTCTTCATGATATAAAATTATTGAATCTTGGGAAGTGAGATCCCCTAGTTGTTTATGAAATATCCTACCATGGCCTGCCTGGATATCCAACATTCCATGGGGAATTGGTTTGTCACCCTTAGGAGACATAAATTACACTCTCCTAGGGTAAAACTATATGTGGGCTCATCATGACACTATCCATTCTAAACCAATAACTAGGTCAAATATTTACATATCCAAAATTTAAATATCCCAGAGGAAATGGTACCCTTAACCTTTAGAGAAGACCCTTTTAACAAACATATTCATCTCAACTGTATTCCCAAAGTAGTATCTATCATCATCACCCCACCTGCGCACTCCACCATCATTTTCAACCCATTAAAAAGTTGTGAAAATATAAATGAATGATAGGAATTTATATAACATTATAATCTAGAATGTGTATAAGCAACAATAATAGAACCTATAATTGTTGATGGTCCATCCTCTCAATCCACTACTATAGGATGGATTTCATGCAACTATTCATCCCCTCTTCCCTATAATTTAGCCTAAGTCCACTAAGATATACCACTCTACTAATATTAGTTCTCTTACCTATAAGAATCAAATCCACTACCTCTATCACCACAGCCAGTAGAACTCCAACTTCTTGGATGATACGGTGAAGAAGGCCCCCTTCCCACATTCCGGTTCTCCCTAGATACTCTTACACTACCCATATTTCGTGTGATCCTAAAAAACCATAGTACATGTCCAATTATTTAGAAATATTGGAACTCTAACTATGGTCTAGAAAAATTACTATGATATTAGCCTGGACTACCACACTTGTGGCAGAGAACTCTGGTCATATTTGGAGTAACTGATTCTTCCCCCTATCCACTCTACTTTCCAATTCTTTGGACAACATTCTCATAGAAATCATTCCTACCCTTGGAAGAAATACCTCATGGTCATCCTAATGATATCACATTTTCTGCACTAGAATACTCATCCAGGTTCCCCTAAAATATGAGAGCCCATTCCACAACATCAAAAAACTTTTTCAGCCCATATTAGAAATTCCATTCTATCGTTGTCTCATCCCCTTCCAATGCTTGAGAAAATCACTATAACTCGGTAAAAAGACTAGAATATTTCATCATGGATATGCTTCACTAAATCAACCACATAAAATTATAAACCCTCTCTAATATAATTGTTACTTGATAAAAGTTCTCTAGGAACTTCTCCAGAAAGTTCGTTCATACCATACCCTCAGCATGCCCAGTCCGAGCCTGAATATCCCACTAGTGCTTTGCTAATATCTGAAACATATAAGCATCCTACTTTACCCACTTCTTGATAGGAGTCTCCAAATGGTCATGTATAGTCTAGATGGAAAAATCCTGAACTAATATATGTCATGAACACCCACTCCAATGAAAGTATGAGGGATTTGTAGATGAAACTCCGATTTTGTGTCAAACATACTCTCCATAAAATTCTTTGTTTATCTCTCTATAATTTTCATGAATCGTAAAATTTATTATGGAACAATTATCTGGATCCTTAACACAACACTATCAATGTCGCTGGTTGCACTGATGGTGTATCATTTCCATCCATAACCTTTAATCATCCTATAAACAAGCATCACCATGGAGGAATATATCTAGAATTCAAAACACATTATCATTTCCATATTTATGTTCTCATTAAAAACTCATTTTTTCACAATTTTTATCATTTTAAAAATCTAGGTTCTAAATATGGAATCATTTTCAATTCAATTTTACAGGAAAAGAAATCCATTTCAATTTTTAATAAATTACCCAAAACCTATTTTTTCATTTGAGCCTAAAAACGATGCATGTCACAATAAAAATCAAGACTTCCTAGAATGACGCAGGCATACTACAATATAATATAATACCAAACCAAGAGTAAAGTATTTGAAAATATTAGAAACATCAATCACATCACACAATAAGTGGATCAAAAAAGGTTAAATAACATTAAACTATAAAAACATACATTCATAACTGATATCTCGCCCTCAATACTTTGGCTTTCCCCATACATGAGTTAGCTACTCCCATGAGTGAGATCACGTCCACGGCCCGAATCTTCCTAGTATAATATATTCATTTCCCAAATAGTTATTCAATATATAAGAAAATAAATCTCAAATACCACATGGAAATATCCTGACCTCAGTTCCATACAACAGTGCCCCAATCTGGTTTGTCAAATGACCTCAAGATCACCTCACTAAATTCCAGAGGCTACCGACTAGAAGAGAGGGTCTAATACCAATCTTGGGTGAAATAAACCATATTTATCATACAAATAAACTATTTTAAATAAAATATAATAATCAAATGATATAACCATAATTGGAACAATACATGAGTTACACGGTGACAAAAAAAAGAAAAAAATATCCCGAACTCAATAGTAAATATGTCATTCCAAATACATGTCAAGTGTCAATATGAAAAACCCAAAATCAATAAGGACACTGAAAAGTCCCATTTGGGCCTTGAATCATGTCTAGTTCCCTCATACTCACTCCATCCCAACTCAGCCATCTAACAAAGGGACTTTTCCCTTATCATGTTCTGCAAACATGAAGTCTATTTGGGTAACGATCAAACAGCCTGAGTAAGGTCTTAGAATAATAAAGTAAGACATCACCCCTGGAATCTAAACCAAAATCCATTAAACTAGTTTATAAATTTTTATAATCAATAAATTAAAATTCATAAAGTAAACATTAATCACATAATCCCTTGCGTTCCTGAGGACAACCGAACCCTCAATACGTTCTTCATCCCTTGTCAGATTCTTAACCATTTCATAACACCATGGTTATCATTTATCATTTAATTTCAAATTAGATCATGTCCAATTAAAACCATATTCCAATTCAAAATCATGGGTATATAACTCTATGTCTAACACCCCTTGGGTTTTTGGAGACTAAGTCTTGATACCACACCTCATTAATCACATAGGTATTTGGAGCCTCATCCCCAATCTCGTATACATCATCTCATATTGGTATTTAGAGCATCAATCACTGTCTCACACTATGTTTATCAAGTATATGTATTTGGAGAATCATTCCATGTCCCACACATAATTTTCACATGTATAACACTTGTATTACATATATCGCATCATTCAATGTTAATCAACATTAACTATTTATATCAACATTCCACAACATTCAAAACCATTATAATTGTCGCAAAAAATGTGTTTCATAAATTTAATCATGTATAATAATATTATAAAAACAATATTAATACATTTATCAACATTTAACCATATAACCCAACAATTAATTCACAAATTAATTAGTCATATTCTATAATCCAAATATCCCATTAATTAATTCTCCAAATAATTAATAAAATTATACAATAACAATATCCAATTAATAATTTCAATAATTATTTAATCCAAATTAGTTGACCATTCACACAATCCATCAATTGACCAATTCTATAACCCCACTAATCAATCAATTCCATAATCGCTTAATTATTTAATTGATCAAATTAATTAAATCATTTTATGAATTTAAGTATAAAAATGTTAAATATATGTTCAAAAATTACTTACATGTAATTAAAATAAAGGATTATGTATTTAAATAATAGGCCACAAAAATCAATATCATTGATAATTCTCGCAAAAAAACCAATTGAAGCAGAACAAAAAATATCATGATGAAGAATGTGATCTTGATCTGAAACCTAGACCCAAGATCAAAAGAATTTGGATCCAAAAACATAGATCTAAGAACACCACTAATAGGGAAAAAATATCCATTTTTTATATGGTAATGGATAATGGATGAAGATAAATCAATTAAGGTCATAAACACATACTCTAAGAAGTTTTTATTTTACAATCCGGCCTTCGATTCAAGAATAATCAAGTTTTAGAGACCAAGGGATTCATTTAGGAGCCACAAAAAATGATAGGAATTTATTACGAGTGATTTAAGGGTTCTTTATATATATTTATATATATATATATATGTGTGTTTTTTTATAAAAATTTTAATCCAATTTTCCAATTAAATAAAACTACACATATGGTTTCCTAAGTAGGGGTGCAAGATTTGTAAAACTGTGCGCCTAAATCATGCACCTCTTATAGGGGGTGCATGGTTTCTTCTAAGAGGGATAAATGATTAAAAACCAAGTACCATCTATGAAATACCACTATAATAAGGGATTCATGGTTTTTTGGGGTGGGATGCAAGGTTTGGTTAAATCATGTGCCAACCGTGAAAAACCCAATTTTCCACAAAAAAAATATCAAATTTTCATCCAGGCACAGCCAATTTAAAACTCAAACAAGTTATACTCAACCCAAATAAAAATGAGTACCTATAAATGATCTTGATACATCTCCATAAAATGTTACTAGTTTCCATTACATCAATATTTACATATTATAATGTCATAATAGGCAATGTATATTTATACCATATTTAATTTTTACACAAAATTTTGAATATCATCGAAAATTATGAAAAATTAAACATTGGTTAATTTTGATATACTTATTTCAAAAAATATATATTTATTTTACCAGTGTAAGTTTATAAATATATGAATTTTAATTTTTAAATTAATATTTTTTGTTGAAAAACACTAGTTTTTATAACATAAACAACTTTCTAACCCATATAAAAATTATATGGCACTTCATTAAATTCTATTACCATTACTATTAAAATGAATATTTTTAGTAATTATTTTTCATTATAAAAATATATATAAATTAGTAATCTTGAATTTGTTAAATAGTGTATTGTAATTGAAACTATATATTTCATAAAAATTTAAATTTTTGTCTTCATATAAAAATATAATTTTTATTAAACTCATTATATAAACATGTATATATATAGGGTAATAATAAAAAGGGATTAATATAATCATTGTTTTATGAAATGAAAATATAAAATTTCATACTACTATGATCAACACACATACTGTATTATAACACTCGTGTAGGCACTAAGGGAAAAGTGGGTGATTGTACTACATTCTTGGCGTGGTTTGATAAACATGGTTTAGGTGGTTATCTCTATAATCATTAACTTCTAACATGATTATAATTTCTCATTTTATAGTTTCTTAGTATCATCTTGGAGTTTCTCAATGGAAAATCCCAGTTATTACACCTCCCTCAAATGCTCTGATAAATGGGATTTATATGGAACAATACTACTTGTTGAGGTCATCACTTCTTCCATATATATTAATTAGTATTTATTATAAACATTGATATTTACTAATTTTAACGGTCATGTTATAATGGATATATTATCAATGTTAATTATGGAAAATTTTCTTTTAAGGTAGATATTAAAATTATATCTATGTTATATAAATGTATTAAAAAATAATAATGATATATATTGCATATGATTTCAAAAACTATATAACTTAATAATTAATTTCTTCATTCAGAATTGAATCTAATTTAATAATTTTTTTTAATTACATAAAGAAGAACCTTTAGTTTACCTAAGGGTTTGATTTAATCAAGAGAGGAGTTAATCTAAAGAATAGTGCTACCACGGTAAAAAACTCCCTATATTTATTCTATTATTGTTCAAGCCCAAGGATGTTTTTCCCATTACTTTGAAACATCTATAAGTATTATAGCATTATTCAATTATATAAAAAAACCAATCTCTTGTAATCACTGTTATTTTAGTGAAAACCTATGTCTCGAGAAAAAACATGAATTTAAAAAGGATTAAGATTTCAAATTGAGTTTGAGGCTCTTAATACATGTGTATTATTTTCTATCTTAAATTTATTCCACAATCTAGGTGAATAAATGTTTTATTATATGTTGAATATAATAAAAAATAGTCATATTTTTTTTAATTTAAAATAATTTTAAGAACATTTAAAATTATATAACCCCACTATCATGGGTATTCAAACTAAGTAGGGAACTTCACATTCGATTTGAGATACTATTTCAAAAATATTTGTTGAGGAGGAAAATGTTCTCAATTCCATAAACATGATATAATTTTTTAGTTTTTATCCACGTTTTAAATAAATTATTCTCCATCCCTACCTTTGATCAACCATCCCTTACGATTGAACGTCACTTCATGTCCTGAGTTAGTAATTTGGTTAACAATAAACAGATTATTAATACAGTTTCCACATTGATAACTAACATATTTTTCAGTTCACATATATATAGAAATATATTTCTAATTACATTTTTTTTAAACACCATTATTTCCAAAATAAACCCCTACATTTACATTCCCCTTTACCTACTTTAAAAGAATCATATCTTGGGTCATGTGGGATCCCACTATCAAGAATCTGGGTACTACAGTTATTCATTACATTGAGAGTTTTTTCTACTATGATATCTTTCTATTTATTCTTTTTTCATTAATGATATAACAAGTTGAGATAAAGTGGGTTTGTCTCTCCCCATTTCTTCATACATAGGTCTTTAACTCATAACCTTCTCCCACCAATAAGTAAAACATATTCTTCATCTGAATAATATTTTAATTCATCACATACACTTTCCTTTGAGTCCAATAGAAATAATTTTGATTACCCCACTCCATACTATAGTGTATTATTACCCTCCTAAAATTTATTTTTGGTAAATAAAAAACAATATTTTCTTTCTAAAATTGTTTTATAATTCTACATTTAAAATATATTGACTCAAATGAGTTATTTTATTTCTATTATTATTCTATTCTTTCTCCTTTACACCATATAATCCTTTATAATTACAAAACACTATTGATTGTGTTTATTAATTCTTTATAATTATGTTTCTAGATTGAATTTTCCTTTCATGTGTTCTTTTTTATTATTATTATTCTTTTTTCCTCCCATTTACAAATTAAAATATTTCTATAAGTATATAATACTATGTGTCTTCTGGATATTATAAATATCATACATATGATCTTTATTTTCTTAAGAAATGTATTAAGTATCTTTTTTATGATGAATCATGTGATAAATAATTATTTTGTATCAAAACCTTTTATATCATCCTCAATATAATTTATTATATATCCTTCTTGAAAATTGAACTTCTTTCTTATGTAGAATTATGTTAAATTCGAAATCTTATGCATCTTAAAAATAATTGTAAACATTATACATTGAATATTATAATTTCTCATGTATTATGTGTTTACAATTTTATTTAAGTGAAATATATTTATCATAAAATATTTTATTAGGTAAAAATTTAAATTTAAAACATTTTATAATTTTAAAAATGTATAAATTCAAAAAAAAAACTTATTCTATTTAGCTATATTACGTATTGTGGTTCTTCTATTAAGATATAAAACTTCTCATTATTTCTTGAAAAGTAAAATATGTTTTTTATTCATATAAATTATTTAAAAATATTATTTATCGAAACTTTCATAAAATTTTTAATGTAATTTTTATTACACATTCAGTCTATTTTAGTAGATTTTGATATTTTTTAAAATCAATCTCTATTCAATTTCAATTTTTTTACAGTAAAAGACACTTAAAAAGACCTTTATGAAATGTAGTATATTGAATTTTAGTCAACCAAAGTTGTAATGACCTAGAATCTTATCAATGGAATTTTCCTGCATCTAGTTATGTTATTTAGTATAAAACACATACATAACATAGAAGACATTATTCTCATAAATTAATAATGAAATAATTGGTATTTATAGAAATTAAAGAACCTATACTGATAGAATTATAACCTAACTCTTTAAATAGTAATATGACCATTATAAATTATAATTTTTCCAATATAATAGTAACCATGTATATAAATGAAAATATGATATACTTATATCATGATATAACCAAAAATGTTGTAAAAATGATAAATTAAGTGTTGGTATTTTTTGAGTAATAAATATTTGTTTACAAGTTTCTAATTAATATAATAATTTAAAATAAAATACTTTTTAATAAATTTTATTCAAAAAATAGTATTTTTTTCTTAAAATTATAATTTTATTTAATGAGACATTAATTATTTTTTCAAATTGGCATAAAATTGATTATAATATTAAAATTTGTATTTTTCGAAAAAATGATGATTTTAATTAGAAAACAAATTTATCATATCTAAAAAATTATTTTCTTAAAATTGATTCCAGTTTTAAAATCTACTTAACAAAAAATGGTTAGGGGGATTCTTATGATTTTTATAAAACAATTGAATTTTTTGGAATAGTAAAATTCGGTAATTTATGGTATTTATAAGATAAATGAATTATTGAGTCATGGATGATTTATGGATTTGGTAAACAACCATTGGTTATTACCCTATAGAATTTTTATTATAATTATTCAAAAGAATTAACAATATTGATAGTCTTGAGAAAAAATAATAAACATATGAATAAAATTATAAAAAATATCCCTCTCCTCCTACTATAAATACCTCCCCTCACCACCTCATCTCCTTAGAAATTACAATAATTTAAGATTTATTATAATATACCCAATTTCTCTCTCAAACCTCTTCCCCATGTTCTTCTCTTATTGTTCCCACCAAAAGACCAAATGTAAGTGGCTTCAAGAGATTCTCAAGGAGACAACATTTAAGAGGAAAGTCCATTTTTTCACTCATCTTATTTTATTTCTTATCCTCTCCTCACCCCTTATAACTAAAACATCATAAAAAATTCAGAATAATATATATAATATAATTTTATTTAAAAAAAAATTATATCCATCATCAATAAACTTTTCCTTTTCTTTTATTATAAAAAATAAAACATTGTTTGTAATGGGTCTATTAACCACCTTTGTGGACGAGGAGTTTTCATTTTCCATTACCACATTCATGAAAATAAATAAAACATTATAATGGATAAATAATATTTTAAAATTTATATTGAAATTTTTTCATGTTTTAGATCTAATATATATTCATTATATTGATTAATAAAACAAAACTATTTCATGATGATCGAATAAAAAATAGAATAAACTAATCATAATCATTAACATTCTATCTAATGAATATTTCTCATATCTAGAAACAAAAATAATATATGGAATCACATAAAATTATGTATGTATATTAAAACCATACCATTCAATTTATAACCTTTTCCTTCCATTTGATCAGAAATTTCATTATTAAACTCAAGGGATCCAATCATAAAATCCTAAAACGGATGCTCCCAGAACGACAACATTGAACAATATAACTCACATTAATAAACATAAATGAATCTAATAAAATTATAATAAATAAAATATATGTATAAGTGGTTATATAATAATTAATTAATAGAAATAATTTTATTATCTGGATATTAAGTGAAATTACAGAACACGTTGTTATATAAGGTAAGAGATTCTTTCCGAACACCCATTTTTTACTTCGGGTTATTATTCATCTATCTTTACACCAATTTAATACATAATTCTTCTTATGTAGTCCTCCAAAATTCAATTTTTATGTTCCAAACATATCTACCTTTCCCAATTCTTTTGTACTAATTCGGTAAACACATTATTTATAAGGTTCCCTTTTTAAATTCACCCCGATAAGCAAACCCAATTATTTGGAAAATCCCAAATTCTTACCCATTTTCATGTACAAAACATAATCTATTTTAATACACATGTATTTTTTAAAATTAAATATTTTTATCATTGTAAAACTATCTTATTTTATTTCTGGTATTATTCAAACAATTATGTCTTTGTCCTCTTTTAAGACACTTTTATATTTTCTTTAAAACCACACTAAAGTGGCTCATTTCTAGACATTATTTTAACAAGTTTTCACTTTAGTTGGAAATAATATATCATTTTATATTCTTTATTACCCTTATTAATGTCTATGTATGATTTAAATACATTATTCTATGGATTCTATTATTATGTTCCCATTTTTATGTCACGATACTCATTTATTTCTATCGGTAATCCTTATGATTATCACTTATGTTTTCTTCCTCATGTGGCACACATATGCATGATCATTTTATTATGGACCTCCCCTATAGTGCTCTAATGCATTGTGTACTTTTTTGTCTCATGATGTATCATGTTTGGATAAGGAGTAACCCTAATTCCTTTATCAGACTTTGTAACAATGTTATATAGTCTTGGAAGTTATCCTTGAATAGTGTTTATGACTTCTTATATATTTCTTCCACATTCTCATGATACCATGATTACATGATCCCATGTTTTAAATGTTATTATTTTATATTTTTATTCATTTTCTATTCCTTTCTATGTCATCATTTTATTCCTCCTAACCTAGTTGTTATGCTTTACTCATATGTTTATTACCTTAATGATATTTTTATCTCATCATTTTGTTCATATATTCCCCAAGTTATCCTATATAGATATAAGAGTTAAATGGATGTTAGGATATCATTATATAGATTAAATAAAATATTTTTTATATTTTTTTACATTCTTTCTAATTGTGTACCTAATCTTCTAAAGACACTATAATTTACAATCCTTTGTTTGTATTTGATGGTTAATTATGTATAAAATAAGGTAATAATATGTTTCAAAGGCTAGGGTCACTATAGAAAGTATTGTAGAACAGTCTAGTATTTTATATATTAAGACTAGAATATTTTAGTAAGGAACCTAGGGATAATTATATCACCATGGATAACCTATATTGAATATTATAAAATCACATGTTAGAATATAGATTTAATTTTAACATTTATCCTAATTTGTTCAATGTTTCCTTTTTATATTCTTTTTTCATAAGTATTCAAGCCCCTCCCCCAATTTTATTTTTCCTTTATTCTTAAATATAGGGAAATATAAAAACTTTTTACAACATTCAATGTGACCAGAAATGTGACAATTTCCCTAATGAAATTCCAAATATTATGTGAATGAGAGCTTAAAACATCATTACAGTATATGATCAACTAGATCATATTTGGAATAAAAAGATAAATCATGTGGTACACCCTCCTTTTCCTATGAAATAAAAAATCGTAATTAAATCCCTAACGTGAAAAAGGACTCCTATATTTATTGGATCTTCTTATTTATTTATCACAAAACATTGGATTAAATAAATTGAGAGATATTATCTCTCTTCTAGTGCTCAGAATAAGAGAAAGTTGTGCTAGTACTATATTGTTTTTTACGGGGAAGTTGTTCTTTGGTGGACATTGATCAAGAATACAACATATAAGTAGGAAAAGGGTTCCTTGGATTGGGAATAATTCATGAAAATATTTTCTATAAATATTTCTCATGAACTCTCCATCTTAAGATGGAAAAGGAGTTACACAGTCAGATGAAAAAAGAAGATGAGTCTATCGGGGTGTACGAGGAAATCATTTTAAGTCTTGCATGATATGCCTCTAGCATTGGAAAAAATATATAAAGTATAGTGGATATCTTATTTATCATTCTAATTCTGATTCTAAAAATATATATGGTGATTTGATACATTTATAGCACTGAAGATATTTTCTACTGTTCCGTTAAGGTTTATATAGATATTGGACACTCTTTGTGGTCTCATGGGATCAGAGATAAAAGGCATAAAATTGAGTTTAATATTGGAAGATAAATTAATAAACCCCATTATGGAAATAAAAACCAACATCCAACGTATCAAAAGTGTTGGAATAATTATCCTGGGAACTATCTAATGAAAACCATAATATGCTTCAAATGTGGCAGAGGAATTATGATAATTACTAATGAAGTGGTATGAGGAATACAATAAATGTTGAAGAATAAAGTATGGCTTATAACAACACATAGCCTGTAGTGCAGTATTTCAACTACAAGTAACATGAATATTTTTTGAGGAAATGTCTATATAAAAGGTTTGTTGGAGGAAATAAATAATAATAACCTCTAAGGAAGCAAGTAAGGGAATATCCGATCACTACTACTGAGGTGGAGAAATGAAATGATGTGGTGACAAGTATTATTGTTATCTATTCAAGTATAGAAAATTTTATACTTGATTCTAGTTTCATATTATGTCATATGTTTCTAGTTTAATCGAACTATTCAAACACCACCACAAAATATGAAGGTTTTGTTATCTTTGAGAATAGATAATTAGAAATTATTGTATAATAAGTATATAACTCATCCCAACTGATGTTTGTGGATTGAACCACCTATAAAATCTCATATTACATCATTTTTGAATTTTTATGATATATTGGTCATGGATTTTCTATCTTTATACAAATACAACATCAACGGTCAAGAAAGAGAGATCACTCTTCACATCCCATGGAATTCTACATTTTTTTATAAGTGTAAGTAGGGTGATGAATATTCCTGAAAATCATCATCTCAACTGTAGATAAAATTTCTTTATGAGAAATAATATCTATCTAAAATTATGGATATAAAGGATAGGATCATGCTCAAATACATGCCCCCTTTGAAGAAATATGCTAAAGTGTGGCTTGAAGAATTTTCTTGTCTACCTTCTAACTAAGAGGATGAGTTCTCAATTGAAATTATTCATAGATCACATCCCATATAAAAAAACCTATATAATTACCACCATTGAGTTGTAAGATTGAAAAATATGTTCCAATAGAATTTGGAAAAGGGTTTCATACACTTGAGTGCTTCATCATGTGTTGTGGTAGTCTTATTCATAAGTAATAAATATGGATCAGTGCTCTTTTTTATTTATTATTGGGATCAAAAAAATAATTATAATGAATATGTATTCCCTACCATAGATAGATAAATTGTTTGATCAGCTATGTGGGAAAAATTATTTCACTAAGGTGGACCTTGGATCAAGATATCACCGATTAAATGTAATGAAGGAAGATATTCCCTAGACTGCCTTTCAAATGAGATATGGACACTTTGATTTCATAGTTATTGTCTTCAAAATCACATATTCTCAAATAGTTTTCATGGACTTAATATATGGATTTTTTATAAATTACCTCGACAAATTTGTGGTTGTATTTATGGATGATATTATAATATAATCCAAAAGAAAGGGGGAGTATGAGGAGAATTTTAATACCATTATAAATAAATTTTTAAATGATAAACAATACCAAAGAATATAAAATGTGAGTTCTAAATGAAGGAAGATAATTCTTTTGGAATTGTATCACCAATAAAGGAATATTTGTATACCCTTCCCATAAAAAGGTAATCGATGAGTGGACTAGAACAACATGGGAAATGGAGATCTTGGGTTTCCTCTATCTATTTGGGTATTACCAAAGATTTGTGGATAAATTATCATGATTTTCAAACCCATTAACCATGATGACTCAGAAGGTAGTAATTTTTTTCTAGACCAGTGAATATAAAGACATCTTGAAAGAGTTGAAAGAGAAGTCTTATCATTGTACCATTACTCACACTTTAATAAATTGGTGGAATCTTTGTGTTATATAGTTGTTCTTAAAATATATTATTAGGCTGTGTAGTGATGAAAAACTATAAATTTATGACCTACACATCAAGTAAGTTGAATTTTAATTAGAAAAACTACCCATGCATGATCTGTATTTGGAGGATATTATCTTCACATTCAAAATTTGGCAGCATTATCTATATAGGGAAAACTGTAAGATATATACTGATCATAAGAGAATAAAATTTATATTCACATAGAAGGAGTGAAATATGTTCCAATGAAGATGGTTATATCTTAATAAGTATTTTTAATTCCAAATTTACTACAATACTGGTAAAGAAAATAAAGTGGAATATTCCTCTAGTATAAAGGATCCGACACCTTTTTTAATAATTACAATTGAGAAGGAGCCAATATTTTTACCCTTCCAAGGGATGTACATTAGAATCATCAAGGAAGGAACATCATCAATACTTTCTCAAATGATTAATCTACCATATCGTGTATAGAATATATGGGATACTCAAAGAGTTAAATTGGAAATTTAGAATATGGTACAAGTTATTAGAAAAGATAAATCCTCAGAGCTCAAAATTGGAAAGGAAGGAGTCATAAGATTTGGGTCACTACTATATATACTATCCAGTTCATTGATAAATAATGACCTTATGAATTACAAGCATATCTCAACCAGATCTATTCACCTAGGGAGCAGAAATATAGATTGACATCTATGAGAGCACAATTAGTGGGACAATGTGAAGAACGATATCGCTGAATGTAGATCAAAGTTTCTGGTATTTCAAAAGGTGTATGCTAAAATAGAAACTTTTAAGGGGATTATGAAACCATTTCCCAAACTAACATGTAAGCGAGAATACATCAATATAGAATTCTCCACTAGAATTATAAATACATCTAGAAGAAATAATGAAATATGGGTCCTTATGGATCATCTTAAAAAGATAGATCACTTTATCATAATTTTAGAGGAATTATCTCTTGATCAACTTGCACAGATGTACATAAAATAAGTGTTGGTGCTACATGAAGAAACATTAATGACAGTATCAGATCGAGATTCAAGATTTACCTCCAAATTCTTGAAAATCTTCCAATATGCTATAAACACTAAACTGAACTTTTGTACAGCCTATCATCCTAAAACTGATTTCCAATATAAGTGAACTATTTAGAAACATTAAGGCATACTGAGAGAAGTTTTTATGGACATTATAGGATGATGTGACCAACATCTACCTATGGTCGATTTATCATACAAATATAGTTTTCACTAAAACATCTAAATTTTTTTATATAAATAAATTTATGGGAAAATATTTAAAACACATAAATTCTAGAATGAATCTAGTGAACTTAAGCTTATAGAATAATAAATGATTGATGAAATGGTAGGACAGGTGAAAATAATTAAAAATAACAATAACTCTTTCCCAAGTTAAAAGATGAGATATACAGACAATAATATACCACAACTAGAGTTTAAGGTAGGATACATGGTATTCATCAACATATCTCCATGTATGAGGATCAATATATTAGGGAAGAAATGAATGCTAACTCTCAGGTACATCAGTTCCTTTGAGATTCTTAAATGTGTTTGAGATGTGGTCTCTCTGCTAGCACTTAAATTAACTATGTCTAAATTACATGATATATTCTATGTATTTCTCTTGAGGAAATGCATACCTGATCAATCACATGTATTGAATTCAGATTTGGTTTTGTTGGAAAATTATTTCTCTTATAAGGAGCATATGATGATGATCTTGGACCATTGGTATAATGTTCTATGCAACATGACTACTCACCTAGTAAAAGTGATATGGTGGAAGAATAACTACGAAAAGTAAATATGGGAATTAGAGTAAGCTATAAAGGATAATAACCCTCACATAATTTCACCTTAGTATATAAAATGAAATTTTGAGGGAGAAATTTCATAAGTGGGGATGAATGTGATGACTCAGAATATTATTAATAGAATTCCCCTTATTCTAGTTATTTTATATAGCATAAAACACATACATAACATAGAATACAATATTATTATAATTGAATAATAAAATAAGTGGATTTTATATAAATTAATGAACCTATACTGGTTGAATAGTAACCTAAATTTTAGAATAGTAATATGGCAATTATGAATAGAAATCTAGCCAATAGAATAGTAACCTCACCTATGAAATATAAATAAAATTCATGATTATTGTGAATGAAAATCTGATATAACTATATCATGATATAATTAAATAAATGTTTTAAAATTATAAATTAAGTGTTGTTATTTTTCAACGTAATAAATATTTATTAAAAAAAATTAATTTACAAAAATATTTAAAATAAAATATAGATTCATAATGTATATCCACAAATTAATATTTTTTTTCTTATAATTATAATATAATTTTATAAGACCTTAATTAATTTTTCAAATTGTCATAAAATCGATTATAATATTATAATTTATATTTTTCAAATAAATATTGATTTTAATTAGAAATTAAATTAATAATAACTATAAATTTTTTTTTCATATAATTGATTCCATGTTTTAAATCTACAAGCCAAAAAATAGTTACCGTAAATTTTTCGAATTTTTCAAAAATGCTTGAATTTTTTATGAATAGTGAAATACTTTAATTTGCGGTATTTAAAAAAACATGAATTATTGACTCATGGATGACATATGGATGAGGTAATCACCCATTATTTCAAACACCCATGGACCATTTACTGTATTTAATCATAATAATGAACACTATTCATAGTCTTGATAAAAAATAATAACCACATGAATAAAATAATCAAAAAAACCCCTCTCCTCCCATAATAGACACCACCTCACACCACCTCTTCTCCCAAAACATTATAAGTTTAGGATCATGAATATATTCTACACAATTAACCTTTAAAAACTATTCCCCACAAACTGATAAATTTTGTATCACCAAAATACCAAACCCAATTTCTATAAGGAGGATCTCAAGGAGACGACATTCAAGAGGTAAAATCCCCCTTATTTTTGATAATTTCTTTAATTTCTTATCCTCACACACCCCATCTATAAAAATATAATAATAAATACATTATGATATATATAGTGGAACTTTATTATTTTAATTAAATATCCATTCAAAAGTCTCTTTTCTTCTCCTTTTATTCTAAAAATAAAAGCATCATTTGTGACATATCAATTCACCATCTTCATGGATGATGAGTTTAAATTTTCCAATTCATCCTTCGTGGATGATAATAAAACCATAATATTGGTTAAAAAATATTTTAAAATGTATATTATATCTTTTTTCATTTTCTATAACTAATAAATATACACAATATTAAAAAATAAAATAAAATTATTTCATGATGATCGAAAAAATTCGAAAATAAACAAATCACTTTTCATTAACATTTTATCTAATGAATAATTATCATATTTGAAAAATTTTATATGTTGAACAATTTAAAATTATGTAATTAAATTAATACCATATCATTTCAATTCTTAGAATTTTCTTCCATTTGAAATGAACTCCCACAATTAAACTCAATTGAACCGATCATAAAATCATGAAACAAATGCTCCAAGAATAAAAAAATTAAACAATATAACTCAAAAAAATGACCATAAATGAAATTAATAAAATTATAATAATTTAAATATACATATTATAATTTCTTAAATATTTAATTAATAAATATCATTTTATTTTCTATGATATTAAATGCATGTGTGGAACAAATTCGGACAAAAGGTAAGGGATCCTCTCCAAACCATTGTTTTATCCTTTTTGGCTATGCTTTCTATCAATTTACCCTAATGTAATTCTTAATTATTGTAATTCAATAATCCTAATTTCTATCTGTATGTTCAAAATATATGTTCCCAGTTATATTCCTCTTTATTTTAATGGAAAATAAATGTTTTATAATGTTCCATTTTCAATTCCTCCCAATAAGCATGCTCGATTAAAGGGAACCTCAAAATTTCATAACAGTTTTAAAGTAAACTCCTTAATATATTTTAACCAACCAATATTCATCTAAAATAAATATTTTATAATGGAAAACTCTCTAATTTAATTTATAGTTTTATTCAAATAATTATTCCATTGTTTGGTTTTAAGACTATTTTATATTTTCCCATAAAATCCACTAAAATAGATCATTTCTAAAGTTTATTAAACACAATTTTCACATGTTTTCACTTAAATTTGAAGTTATTTATCATTGAATATTAATATTTCCAATTTTAATGTTTTTGTATGATTTAAATTCATTCTTTCAGGGACACATTTATGATATTCCCATTTTCTATTCCTTATGACATGATTATGATAACTATTTCATTCCATGGGCAACCCTTACATTTATCCATTATGTTTGATTCATCAAGTGGAACATATACACATGAAAATGTTATGATGGATTAACCCATATATATCTATAGTTAATTAGGTAATTTTTTGTCTCATGGGATTTCATATTGGGATAGAGAGTAACCCAAATTCATTTATGGGACTTTCTCCACCATCTGATGTAGTCTTGGAATTTAGCCTTGACTCATGTTAATATCAAGTTGTATGTAGCTAACAAATTCATATGACTCCATGATTTAATGATCTTGTATTCTACATGTTATTATTTCATATTATTATTCAAGTTCCATGCCATTTTATGTCATCTTGTTATGCCTTCTAACCTATCTGTTATGCTTATTTCCTATGTTTATTCCATTAGTGGGATTTTTAGCACATCCATTTGTTCATGTATTACCCAGGTTATCTAATGACTATGAAAGAGTTAAAAGGAATATAGTATGTCATTATGGATATTTAATAATAGTTTTTTATTTTGGTTTCTTGATTTCAAATTATGAACCTAATCATCCAAAGTCACTAGACTTTACAGTCCTCAGTTTATATTTAATAGTTAATTATGCTAAAAGTCATGTAATAATATGTGTAAAAGTATATGGTCTCCATAGAATAACCCTAAAACATATAACATGTGGTAATAAATACCCCTAAAAATATCTATTTACCATCATTGAATTTTTTTACCATTTGTTTTATTTTTTAGTAAAGTAATTAATTTTATAAATAAAGGTTTAAACTCATGAAATATGCATTTAAACTTAAAAATGTGTCAAATATAAATTTTTTAATTTATTTTCTAACACATATAGTTTTATACTATGACCCTTATGATAAATAAAATGACCCTTATAGTTTCATATGTTTTGGACTTATGTAAAAAATTCAGAGTGTTAATGACTTATTTTTTATATGTTTTTTATTTAGCTATTGTGATATATAACTCATAATTCTGAAAAGATATTTAAAAAAATTAAGGCTTATAAGGACTCATTTTTCACATGATTTTATGTTTCTAAATTACTAATCATTATTATTATTTTTGGGAATATATTCAATAAACCTAAAAATATTAATTTTTGATTGATTAATTATGACGTGCTTCATTATCTTCTAAAATAGAGTATTATAAATGAAATTCATAAATGACCCATAACACTTATGAATAATTTGTAATTTTTGAATACATATAAATATAAAGAGAGACAATTAAAAACCCATTATAACATATAATGATATTTGAGTTGTAATATTTTTTAACTGATACCATGATCATTACTACAGTGATTCTTTTATGGACTTCGTAATGACACGCTAATTCCCATTGGCTTGAAAAATAAAAAGAAACATTACTTGGACTAAAGAGAAATCCCCAAGATGAAAAAGGATAGAAATAAATGCCCAAGGGTTTCATATACAAGTGGGGGATGATTTAACATTTCAAAATAAAACCATTAAAAAAACAAAAAATAACAAAACTTTTCACTAAATGATTCATGAAAAAAAAGAAAGAGAAAACAACTACTTGTTCATAAAAAACCACTACAAAGAATGAAACAGTAGATTACCAACAAATTATCAATGTAAAAATGCAGAAGTACAACTGAAGACTCACAAAATTCCCCAAGACTCCATGCTCCATAATCTCTATTCTCCATAATCATTGAACAGCCCAAGTATCACGAGGTGGTGCTAAAAACATGTGTCACTTTACCTTTTCCCATGTCCCGAAAGATAGGATCTGTAAAACCACCAAATTTTTAAAGTCCGGGTGAGTATAAAACTTACTATATTTTCCCCCAATGACTTCACTACTCATGACACTTCGATATAAATGTTAGAAACAATTATATAAAACATTTTTATATAAACTATTTTTTAAAAACTGTTTAAAAGTAAATATAAACTAGTTTTCTAAAACCATTGATAACCAAGCATACAAGTGAAATTGAAACCAATTATCCAGAAAGATATTTTTCTAAAAGAATAAATACAAAAAACATAAAACCCCTTTCTCAATATTTCTTTGGCATACCAAATCCATTCAAAAAATCCACACAACCAACCATGAATGATATTCTATGACAATTCCATACTCATGAGATGTTTTTGGTCGATCTACCAAGTCATCAAGAGGTAATTATATCCCATGTTACATATGAACTTTGGCACTAATCAAAATGTCATATTTCAACTAAACCACAGAAATAAAATATGAAATCACACAATAATTTTCCCAAAGATCATACCAAAAACACCTTTTCAATAAAAAACCTTTCTATTGAAAACAATTCCCATAAAAATCATTTAAATGAAAAATCATTTAAATAAAAAAAATTATTAAAAACACTATTTTTTTCAAAACATTTAGAAATTAAAGAAAATCCATAATTTAAAATCCCCATTTCAAATTCAAGATACTAAAATAATTTTCACAATAATTCACAAAGATTGAACAATTCCACAAAAATACAAAATCATCACTAAAAAAGGTTTATTACATGCATTGACCGAAAATTTCACAATAAATGTCAATCAATTTAATCAATGTTAAATTAATCCAATCAATTATATAAATAGGATTCGTGAGTGGAGCCACCTACCTCAAAGGTTTTTTTGATCAAACATTACCAAGGATGAAGAACACTCTAGAAAACAGGTTTAAACTCCCCAAAACCACCTTATATCTCTTCTTCTACCATGATCAAGACCAAATATAATCATATTTGGAATAAAAAATCCTATAAATAACCATAAAATGTGTAGATATATGAAACCAAGAAGATAGTAGAAGTAGATCTAGGTAGATATATGAAACTGATTAAGAACGATGAATAATGATCGCGTACATCAAGATTCAGGCTTTAAATCACCAAATAAAGCCTTTGGATTACCTTTGGATTGATGAGAGAACCTCATTTTGACATAGGAGAAAGAAAATACCATGTTAGAGCTAGTTTTGGGGAAAACAAGTGGATTAAAAGAATATCCAATGTAGATCCACTTTTTGGGGGTCTTATTTTAACCCCACATATGGTTAGCTCACACTATTAGACAAAATGTGCACTAACTGTGAATTAGTTACTTCCTTAATGAAACCCTCATGTGGACCCCTCACATTGTCTCCCTAAACATGCTCATAACATGTCAAATATACTACCTCAAAACTGTAATTGTGCACAGTTTCTTCTATGATATTTCCATGGTTATACAAACCGTGTGCAGCCCGTGTGGACCTACTTTAGCACCAAAAAAATATTTATTGTTCCCCCAACTCTCTCATCCATCACTCTTAAACTTTAAACCATTTAAAACATCATTTAAGGGTTACATACCAAAAACTGGGGTTACTACATTCTCCCCATCAATGGTCTTTCCATCCTTAGAATGTCAAAAACCATCGCTACCCTAAAAGAGTTCTGGCCAAAGCTCTTCCATTTCCTACTCGCATTCCCAAGTCTCTTCCTGAATCTAACCATGTTTCCATAAAACCTACACTAGACCAATGATTTTTCCATATAATACATTTTATTGCCTATCCAAAATCACCACTGGGATATATACCAATGAAGCATTTGGCTCTAGGTCAAGGTGATCTCATATGTTCACATTGTTAGGATTAGGCTGAAAATTTTTCAACTGAGATAAATTGAACAAATTATGTACTGAATATAACCATTATAAAAATTCCAACTTAAATTATACCTCTCTAATATATTTCAGTATCTCGAAAGGGCCAATGTATCGAGGAGATAACATGCCCCACTTCCAAAAATGATGATGTCCAAGTCTTAGAGAGATCCTCAAGAATACTTGATCACTCACAGAAAAAAACCAATGGATGTCGACAATGATCCACATAAGATTTTTGAAAACTCTAATCCATCTCTATACCGTTTCTAATTATCCAAATCATATCCATTATTTCTTGTACAAGACTTATCCTGACTAGTGAAGTTTCAGAGGGTTTTACCCAATACAATAGAGAATGACAAGGATACCCATTTAATTCTTTAAAATGATACATATGTATCGAGGCCTGATATCTATTATTGTAATATAACTCCCTTAAGGGAATGTTCTCTTTCCAAGAGCCAGCAAAGTAAATTACAAAGTCCCACAATATGTCTTCCAATGACCGTATCATCCTTTCAGATTGTCCATCCATCTGAGGATGATATGCTATACTCATATTCATCTGAGATCTCAGGAATTTCAATAAGGATTTCAAGAAATGAGATGTGAACCTCAGATATCTATCTTACACGATTGAAAGTTGTATGTCTGGCCTCTTTACCACTTCAGTGATATGGATTTTGGATATATCATCCACCGTATGAGTTTCACAAATCCGAATGAAATTGTCTTACTGGGTAAGATGATCCACTATCACCCATATAGAATCAGGTTTCTAAACTGTACTTGGGGGACCTATAAAAAATCCATTTCTATCTGCTCCCATTTCTACACTAGGATAGGTAAAGATTACAACATACCTATTATTAATTGATTCACTTCTTTAACATACTAACAAGTTAAGCACCATGAGACAAACTTGGCCACCTTCCTTTTCATGCCACTCCACCAAAATTGTGCCTTTAACACCATGTACATATTTTGTGTACCTAGATATACAACCCATCTTGAATGGTCATAATCATGAAGAAGTTTTTCCCAAAAAGTCATAGATACAACCCTCTGATCTATGAAACAGAAAACTGAACTCCCATTAAGTTTCAAACCCTCAACGGTCTCCCCACAATTGAGTTTTGAACTCATTACAAGGCATTATATATCAAATGTTTGTGCCTATTTAACCAGATTTACCAAATCAGGAAAATCATAGCTAAAAATAAAACCAAAACATCACCATAGTCTTCACATACCTCATAAACATCTTTACGGACTGACATCAACTCTGATTCATCTGAATCTAATTTATCCAAATCTGCATATGACTTTATTTGCAATGAATCTGCCACTGAATTCCCTTTTCTCGGTGTATATATAAATTCCAAGTCAAACATATGGAGATACTCCATCCATCTTCTTTTACTCAGATTTAAATCACATTGTGATAAAATGTGTTCCAAGATTTTATGATCCATGAACACAACGAATTTCTCACCAAAGAGATAATGATGGCATGTATTTAATATATATATTATTATAGCTAGATCCAAATAATGAGTTGTGTAACTCTTCACATAAACTCTCAACTACCTTGAACCATAAGCCATAACATGGTCTTATTACATAAGAACATAGTCGAACCATGATCCCAATGCATCATAGTACACCACATATCCTCGTCCTAATTTTGTAAAAATCATGACAGGTGCCAAAGTAAAAAAAGGGCATTCATCTCCTGGAAGGAATTTTTTAATTTCTCGGTCCATTTTAATCGATCATTATTCTTTTTCAAATATTTCATTAGTTGGGATAACCATGATAAGTCACGCAAAAAGCAACAGAAATAACCATAGAGATCAAGAAAAATTCTTATCTCAAAGACATTCTTTGGTAATTTCAATGAGATAACAACTTGTATATTCTATGGGTCCACAAAAATACCTTTTTTTATAAATTACTTGTCCATGAAATCATACATATTGTATCCAAAAATCACACTTCCACAATTTTTCATTCAATCAATGGTCTCTCAATATTCCCAAAATTGTCACAAAGTGTTTCTCATACTCATCCCTTATCCTTGAATACACCAATATATCATCGACAAACACCACAAAAAAATAATCCAGGTATATATGAAATATCCATTTCCACAAATCCATAAAGACTGGAACCACTTTTAAAATCTATCTTTGGAATATATTCTTTCTGCACTCGTAATTTATGATATATTGATCATAATTCAATTTTATATAACCACTTAGGTCTCCTAAATAGATAAAATAGATCATCAATGCGTGAAAGTATATACCAATTCTTTAACATAACTTGGTTAAGCTTATGATAATTGACATACAACTGAATAGTTCCATGTTCTTTCTTCATGAACAAGACTGATGTTTCCCACAGAGACGTACATGGATGAATAAAACCTTTTCCTTCTAACTCCTCCAACTATACTTTTAATTACCTTAACTCTATTGGTGTCATCCTATAAGAATTAAGGGAAATAGGGATGGTCTTCATAATGAGATCAATCATGAAATCCACTTCCCATATAGGTGGTAACCCTAAGAAGTTCATAGGAAAGAAATCAGGAAATTAATCCAAAAATAATGGGAAACTGGTATCCTCAGTATCTTCCATAGATGCCAAAGTTAATGCCTCCAACTATTAAGAGATTATTCCCACCACTGGTGCTAACAATTCCACTTCACATTTCTTCACAACCTCTTACCTTTGAAGATATTTTCACCACTATCCATAGATGTGAAAGTAACCAATATTCTACAACAGTCGATGTGTTCCTTAGACATTTTCAATCAATCCATACCTAGGATTAAATAATATACATCCATCTCCATCATCGATAAGTCCCATTTCATCCCATCTTCATCAATAGTTATAGCACATGCTCTACACACAAATTCTTGACATTCTATTTCACCGAGAAGAGTTCGTAGTTTTATCATAGAGAGAATCATCTCTACTTTTAGACTTATCCAATCAACAAAATGAGAATAAAAGAATGAATGTGATGCATGTGTGTCAAATAGTACTTTCACAAAGGTAGAATTCAAAATAATTGTACCTCTCATTGTATATGGTCCTTCCTGATCATCCACAATTATCTTCTCTGCTCCATACAATTTCTTCATCACTCCACTCTACTCTTTTTTTTCTTTCTTAGATTTCCCTCACTAGTTAGTTATCATATTATTTGAATCATTATGGATATATCTTCTCTATTGATGTGAATTATTCAGTCATCCTTGTCTTGTCAAAGTTCACTATGCTTGTGACACTAGAGAAGTGACTCAATCACCTACCCTCGGAGTACTGCCACAAAAGCACTTAAGATGTCGCAACTTGTTGTAGTTATGGAATGCCCTTGTTGGTGTTGTAAATTCCCGCTTTTTGTTGTCAAAGGACACCAATTAGTAGTATCCCACTTGGATCTTTGGTCATGGAGGAAGATTCACTAATCCAAGTATTTGATTTTGATTCGTGCTCCCACCTTTGAAATAAGTGTCTCCCTTTCTCTTGCTCCCATCTTTCGAGTTTCCACCATTTCCCATACGTATCATCGTACTTCATCCTCTCATATCTCTAGAGATTTCTTTCTCAAATACCTACAATCTATTCACAATCTCTGTATATTCTTTAATATAGAGCGATGCCATCTTTAATCGAATTTTCTACCTTATCCCTGATTCGAAGATATGTGCCTTCAGGGACACACTCACCGCAAATTCTGGTGCAAACATACTAAAATCATGAATTTATCTACATACTCAGTGACATATAAATTATTTTACTTCATTCTAGAGAATTATGTCATCCTCTAAACCTCAAATTGTGATGATATAATTATTTATTAATAAATTCCTCAGAATACTCCTATGTAAGGCCTTGATCCTCTTTATCATGTTGCAATAGTTCTCGCTACTGGTGTGCAGGATCCTTGAGCATATAAATTAGCAGCTTGACCTTTACCTCTTCCAGTGTCCCAATGAACTCGAAATATGATTCATCCTACTGAGCCACACCTCCGACTTTTCATGTTTCAAATAACCCCTGAAGAGGGGTGTATTTTTCTTCAAGAACTAGATGGAATGATCCACATTCCTTGGCTCATCCGTCCAATTTTCATGGAAACTTCTTTAAAGGCATGAAGGATATATTGAACCATCTATTTATTCACATATGATCTAGTTGTATCCACATTTTCCATAGCTTCGTCTATTTGTTTTCTACGATTCCTAACAGTTACAGTTAACTAAACAACCAACAATCTCGATAAGTCTCACACTCTAGAAACTGATGGATTAGCATTTTAAATTCTATCATACCAACTATTACAAAATTTTATTTTAAAAACTACATTTTCCAAGTTCAACCATTTTGAAAAATCTGTTTACAATTTTGTAAATCAAACCATTTTCAAAATACATCTATCATGGTGTTTTCAAAATATTTCATTTGAAAAAAATGTATTTTTCAAAAATTCCCATCCTTACACACAATCTTAAATCATTAATCAAAATGAATTAATAAATCCTAGTAATAATTAATTTATAATCAATGAATTTAATTATCATCTCATTGGTTAAACCTATGATAATGAGATTTTTGGATCTTATAAGTATCTCAAAAACACTTATGTACCCAACTCCCTAGAGACTTAAAGTTCAACCTAAATGAGTTAGATACATCCTTTTATTCTATAAATTTAATTACTAACAATCCTACTCCTTTATATGATCACAACACAAATAATAGACAAGGATTAATCAAATACAAGAACAAGAAAGTGAAAACTACTTGTTAGGTGACCATGGATGTTAGGAAGGGAAGATTGATCAAGGGGACATCACCAGATCAATCAGCACTAGAATAGCTCAGATGTAGGGTACAAATTGAAAGCTACTGGAGGTCGCCAGAATGGGAATATTCTATGGCTACCGGTGAAGATGAATCCGGCATGGGTTGCAGAGATGACTATGGGTTTTATGATGTGTAATTATGTGTTGGATGGGTTGTCATGTTTTTGTTTTCCTTGTTTGAGATTATGTTTGTAAGTTTGGGCACCGGTTCCCATAAACCGGATTTTGATAATCAAAAAATAAATAAAAAATGACCTACTAATACTCATTGTCCTGAGAATACAATGAATAATTACTATGCCTTAAGAGACATCCCCAAGATGGTAAAGTCTTACAATAAATGTTTAAGGGTTTTAAATACAAGTGGGTGGTGATTTACCATTTAATAATAAATTCAGTGAACCAAAAAACCATTACCAAACCATTCACAAAATGATGCATGAACAAAAGCCAGACAACATAACTAGATGTTCATATCAAAACAACTCCAAATTGTGTAGTAGTGGAAGAAAAAAATATTAAAGTAAATAGTGAAAGAAAAACTAAAGACTCCCAAAATACCATAAGACTCCATCCTCCACAATCTGCAAGCTCCACAATCACTGAACAACCCAAGTATAATGAGGTTCTGCTAAAAACATGTAACACTTTACCTTTTCCCATGTCTCGAAAGATAGCATCTGAAAAAGAACCATAGTGAAAAATTAGGGGTGAGTATAAAACTTACTAGGTTTTCCCCAATGAAATCCCTACTCATCCATTATTATAGAAGAGTTAGAAACATTTATATAAAATATTTTACATAAAAAAATCTCAAAATAGTTTATAATGAAATATAAACAAGTTTCCAAAACCATAGATAAACAATCATACAATTAAAATTTAAACAAATTTTCCAACAAGTTATTTTTCTAGAAAAATAACTAAACAAAGATTAAAAACCCTTTATCAATATTTCAATGTAAAAACTAATCCATTCAAAAAATCCACACAACTAACCATGCATACTTGGCGATGATAGTTCCATACTCATTAGAAGATTCTCACTGTTCTGCCAAGTGGTCACAAGGTAATTATATCCAATGCGCCATTTGAAAATTGAAAATAGAAAAAAAGTCATATATCATCCAAGCCCTAAAAATGAAATATGAACTCACACAAAAATATTCTTGAGTATCATGCCAACCACCATTTCAATAAAAAAACCTTTTTATTGAAAAAAATTTCAAATAAAATCATTTATATGAAAATCAATTTCAATAAAACACCCATTGTATTTAAAACAACTTTTTCATCAAACAATTTATAAATTCTAGAAAATCCATAACATAAAATCACCATTCTAAATTCAATAAACTAAAACAATTTTCACAATAATTCACCGAGATTACACAATTCCAAAAAAAATGATAAATCATCACAAACAAAGATTTATTTAATGCATTGAAAAAAGATTTCCCAATACAATTAATTCAATTTAATCAATTTGACACTAAGATAATCATTTATACAAATAGGATTTGAGAGATAATCCACCTACCAAATTTTTTTTTAAAACTTGGCAACGAATGAAGAATTTTTTATCAAATAGGTTGAAACTCCTTTAAACTCCCTTAGATATCTTCTCTAATCTTGATCATTACCAAATATCAACATATTTGGTATCCATGATCATAGATATACCCATAACAGGTCTATATCGAAGAAAATGAGAAGAGATAATAGTTAGATCTAAGTAGATCTAAGAAACTATTCAATAATGCAAAAGAACGATCAGATACCTTAAGAATCTAGCTTCAAATCACCATGAAAAGCCTTCAGATTGCCTATGAATCAATGGTAGAACCTCTTTTGGCCTTAGGAAAATTAAAATGCCGAGTTATTGTCAGTTTGGGAAAACAACTAGTGGATTAAAGGCATGGATAACCCAGATTTACTTTTTGAGGATCTTGTTTTAGCCTCTTTCACAGTTACCTCACATGATTATGAAAACATTGTCCTAACTATGTGTTAGCTACTACCTTATAGAAACATTCACATGAACCCCTCACACGGTCTCCCTAAATTTGCTCAAACTTTTCTAAAGCTACTACTTTGAAACTACAACTCAACATAGTTTCTTCTAGGATATCTGCACGGTTTAAACAAACCAAGTGTAGCATGTACTCACGTACTTTATCCCCAAAAACTTATTTAATGTTCAAAAAACTCTCCCATACTTGACCCTTAAACTCTAAACCTTGAAAAACATCATGTAAGGGTTACATACTAGAAACTAGGGGTATTGGAAACTTTATTTTTTTCCACATGATTTCAAAGAGATCTGAAGCTTCTATAAGTGTTTTACACTTCAACTATGTAAAATCTGGTTTGTTTGAGATTTAATTGTTTATAATTTTCATTATTTATGTATTTAATACTTTTATATTTTTCATTCAAACTTATGAACTCATTTAGTTATACCCATATTAAAAAACATGGGTGGGTTGGTTATACCTATACATGAAAAAGTACCTACATTAGTTGGTTGTGACAAACCATTAAAAGTTAATAGTGTTATGTGGTAGTTTTTTCAGTAGAATGGGATTGATATGATGAGTTTAGAATCTCATAAAAAACAAGTATTATACTATTTTCCATTTTTTTATTTACTAGAGACAAGTGGAGAGAAAATGTATGATCCTTTTTTATCGAAACTATTATAAAAAATGTTTTGTCCTTTTTAGATTCAATTAATTTACATTGATATATCTTTTTCAATTTTTAACTATAAAACTCAACTTCCCCACTCATGACCTTATTTTTTTATCTCAAACATGCAAAAAACTCCCTAAAATTCATATCCTTGTGAACAATGTTTAAAAAATTATAATAATATTAATAAAAAGTGTTCTTTCAATGTGATATAGAATATTTTCTCATCTTTAATTATTTCCTCTCACGTGTTTCTCTTATCAATTATTGCTATACATTCTTGAAATATTTCATTGTCTGATATATATATAGACACAAAATTAACACTTTACAAAGGTAATTATATTTTCATTATCCTCCCATAAATTTACAAACTAAGAGTACTTTTTTGTTTTTTGATAAGTTCTTAAAATATTAGATTTTTAACCTTAATTTTGTGTCCCTATTACTTTCATGAAAACTTATCTAGTTTTGGATTCCTAAACATTATATGTACGTCCACCTTTGACCATATTACTAGTCCATTGTTCCATTATACTTTTCCTAATACATTTTCTCCTTTATCAATCACTTCCCATCAATTATTTATTGGATAAATTTATAAATTAAAACATTATTTTCTCTGACTAACATTGATTCATCTTAATGTTACATTCAGAAGATATAAATTCTTCTTCATGGGACTCAAATCTTTGTTTAAGGTTTAATTTTTCCATCAAGGTTACCAATTTTTATTACATGTCTTTTTTTGAAATACACTACTTCAAAAAATAATATTTAAGAATCTTTATATTGTTCCACTATCTTCTCAATATGGTTATTTTTAATTTCATGTTGACCTATATATTAAAATTATTCATTTAAAATACTACTAATTTTAAAATTTTTCTATCATTATTGGTTAATATCTTCAAGATCCCCTTTATGTTATATATTTAAATCAACAACACCTTCTAGTTATTATTCTTACTTAGTTTGAGGTCTTTCCTAATCAATATTTTCCAAGCATAAATATTTTTTTAATAGATAAATTTAGCTTCATCATCCTTAAAAACATTAATAATATTCAATTTTCACTTCCCTCACAAATACTTTTCATGAAAACATCTCCCATATTTATTTTTAGATTTAAAGTTTATTTTCAGAAAAAAAATTAATCACAGTTTTTATGTGACTTCTAATTTCAATACCTCATAATCTATCCTTGGAAATATATCTATTATATTTCCAACTATCCCATAACTATAGTGATCCAATGGTTTTATTCCTTCACACACCTTTTTGAATCATTGAAAATTTCATGATATTAGTGATATAAATTCATCACTAATATATTATTCATTATTTCTAGTATCATGAAAATTAGGGAACTCCGTGGACTTATATGTGACCACCATTAATGTTTTTATTATTGTATTTTTTTATTACACTATATTTTATATTCCACTAACATTTTATAAATATAATCATAATTAAAATCTGTAATGTTTCCATCATCAAGATCTAACACCATTGTAATGTACAATGGTGATAATCTATTGATAATTTTCTTCTAAATTCCAACATATCTCATATCTTCCCCAAGTCCAAAGATAGATCCAAAAACTCCAGTTAGATTATTAAAGAAAAATTTAAAGTCATCAAACCTAATATGAGATTATTAATTTTTTCTTCTTCTTTTACATTGGTGTCTCCTTCACATATTTTGGAAATTTTATACCAATTTTATTTTAACCAATTATAATTAATTTACATAAAATAAATGTAATTTTGTAGTGCTCCAGATAAATAATTCTGATCCTTTTCATAAATATTAAGAATCATCCCATTTTGATTCAGTTGTTGACCACTTTGTAAAATCGCTCACATGAATTCAATGCATCATTGTAGGTTAATTATTAAGTGTAAGAGATCACATATGTGACCTCATTTGGTTTGTCTATATCTATTATTTCCCTCAATAAAATTATGTTATTTTTTTAGTATTTATGTAAATCGATTGAATTAAATTCTTAGTTAATTTATTCAATATTATTGAAACTTGTGCATATAATACTAATTATTGTAACCAAATTCCCAAAAACGCCCAAAGAGGGGGTAAATTTGGGTGTTTTTTCCTTTTCTTCTACATGATATTTTACTTGCAGAAAAAGGAACTCTTTGAACCAATCAATCATATATACAAAAAATTGTCCATATATAGAGAATAAATCTAAATAACTTAATATTTTTTGTGCTTACCACTAAAGGAAACTCCTGGGAATATATGATGACATTTTATTTATGTACCATAGGATATCACTACTCACTATAGATGATTTCAAATTTTAGGAAAGAATAACATTCAATCCAAGGTTGTATGACTTTTTCATCCTATCTACACATATCATTAAATTATAGGTAAAAATATGGGATGACATGATAATCACCCAAAATAATTTGTAAGAAAAAAAACACTAACAAAACATGGGTGGTTTCATTGTTCTCATATTCTTCTTAACAACTCCGTATTGATAATGAATTTTTTTTTGTAGTAGATGCCCCCAAAAGGCTCTGGATGTTTTAAATGACTCATGAAAGTAAAAATTCTTATTTCATCTTTTATCTCCACAACATCTTGGTTAAAAACGTACAAAAAATTTTATCCATGTATTTTACATATGTCTCTCATTAACTAGGTCTACAAATCACCCACTAATATCCAATTATGTTATAAAAAGTTGTACATGTATCCTAAAAATATTAATTAGATTTATGATTCTAAATATTCTTGGATTTCCCTTATTCATGGAATTTCTGCCTTTGTTTCAGAGAGATTATCATAAAATATTCTAGTATTTAGTTTGATTATCTTTATTGTGGAATGATCTTTATTCAACATACATATCCACAAAATCCAGGTAAAAATTATATCTAACATCCCAGTAGATAATAATGTGAATTCTTTAAATACCTTAAAAATAAAACATTTTATGATGTGGTCCTATAGTTATTTAATGATTAAATCAAATTCACATTCTAGAAACATACCCATTATTTATGAGGTCTTAGTTGTTGCATTACCTATCTATTCATGGTTAAATCTATATGAATGTTTTGTAACTATGCCTTTTTCACTAAACCTAGATAGGGATTCTCAAAACCTATCAATTTAATGCAGTTTACATTATGGTACACCTAATTTCTCTCAATAAGCTATAATTTGATACATAATATGGTAATAATACAAATCATGAGTTTAATTTGATACTAGACATGTTATGGTGAAGTCTCTTAATTTATGCCACATAAAATCATATAATATTGTAGATGAGATGCACAATACTTTCACTCATAGTTACTTTTATAAATATAAATATTTTACACACTATATTTGATTATGATATATAGGATAAATTCTAAAATTGAATTTCCCTTTTATAATTTAAAATGAAAATCCAAACCATAACACAACCCCAAAAACCGAAGGTTTTGTGCCTTTAGAGATATTCTACATAAAAATCTTATTACACATTATGTCATTGACAACTCCACCAGTGCAACTTTACACAAACATCCATCTATATATAATCCTATATATAATTCCATAGGAAAAAGTGAAATAATATAGTTGGGAGATCAAACACTCAACTAAGGGATAACTTAAAAATATATAATCAAGGATTGGATTATAAGAATGATCAAACTTGACATTATAGAAATATCTAATTAAAATAATATGAATCAATGTCATTTTTCAATATAATTTAAGGAAATTTTATGTTAAATAATCATACACCTACCATGGAATAATGGTGTAGAATCATGAGACAAATAATTATGTTCCTTGATAATAATAAAAGAATATATCATATAAAAATTGAATAAGTCTAAGCATAATAAATCATAACATTATAAACATAGATCTTGGAAATTAAGTATAGAAATGATCTTGTCAATATAGACAACCTAATTTATGTCCACAAACAATTATTTTGAACATATTTGGTCGTAGTCACATCCACATGCTATTTATTATCCCTAAAAACATAAGAGTTTTTAACTAACTCCCCAGGACAAATGATTGAGACTTCTTTGAATGGTATTTTGGTCAAACTAACACATATAAAACATTGTATAGATATTGAGGGAGATATTTGGGTAGAATTTTGTATAATTAGAAGCCTTTTTCTACGTTGATAAGTGAGGTGGTGAAGGGATACTTTTATAAGTGAGAGGGGAACATTTCTAAATATTCAGAACATTATATTAAAGTCTTGAAAAATAAAAAGGAATATAAATTTAAATGAAGAAAATAATGGATATTAAATGATCCTTTATTGATCTATCTATCATAATCACAAATGACGAATAATTTTTGAGATGTTTTAATACCTTCCCCTTAACAAAACATTTAAATGTAATTTATTTTGACCATGATAAATCATTTTTTAATTTCCGTAACATATTTTTTTTAAGAAAATAAATATATTAATATTGATATTTTTTATATTCCTATAATAATTATTAGAACCTTTTTATATTATTTCTTTTAAAAAAATTATAAAAAATAAATCTAAAAAAAGTGTATGTAATGTAAAAAAAAGAGAATAAATATTTCTTATGTTCAAAAATGATAAAGATATATTTCAAAAATCAAAAAAAAATATTCTAATTTTATGACTTTATTCATTAAATACATATTTTATTTGTAAAACTATTACATAAATTCTTAAATCATACTTTTATACTAATAATGTCAAAAAGGTATAGTATTTATAAAAAAATGTACTTTTTACTATTCAACTAAAAACAAATATTTTTAAAAAAATGCAAAAAATTTACCTTAATGTAATATCAAACAGACTAATCCAAAATTTAAATTCTTTTTTTTAGTTCACATTTTAAAATTTACGAATTCAAATTTTATATTAAATAATAAAATATAATGAAAAAAATTATAGGAAATTGAGATTTTAAAAATCAATTAACCTTATTCTTATTTCATATCAATTAAAAATAAAATTAATGTTAATATATTATTCATATCAATAACATATTTAATAATCATATTCTCACTCTCCACAGAGAGTTCTCTCCACACTCACCTTCTCTATTTCTCTAGGGTTGTAGAGTTCATCCTCGACTCCATACCTCAACTCTCGGCTCTCCCCCTCAGCACTCCGATTCTCTCTCTTCTCTTGGTCTCTCCCCTTTGGTGTTTCACGCTGTGGTATTTGTATCGTTGTTCTATTTTTTCACCTATTGAAGGTCTGTGATTTGGATTCCCTCTATTTCCTTAACCCACTTTGGTGTCAAGTTGCATCATGCATCTCCATGTTGGCGTAGGGTTGTAGTTAACTAATAGGATTTTTGATTTCTGATTTGATAGATGGTGGTTTTTTAGCAACCATCAGAGTCGGTCTTTTATCCTTGGACACACAAACCTTCTTTGACCTAGTTTTCCACATTTCCTTTATACTTTGGAGTTGGATAGATGGGTACATAGGGTTTTGGCTCATATGTTTTGAATTTATTGAGGTTTATTTTTAAGTTTCTTCCCCCTCTTTATTCAATGTTTCATTCCGGGCCTTCTTCATGGTTTTTCCCCGATTTCAGTTTTCCCTTTTGGGTCTTCTTTCTCAATGGTGGTTCTAATTTTCGTTGGTGTTCTACATTTTGGTGCTGGTTATTTGTGGCGATAAGTTAATTTTGTGGCTTATTTTATTGGTTTCATTGTTCTTGTGGGATGCTTGAAAAGTGACATTGGTGGTGATGGTGGATTAGAGTCTTTGTTGTTTTGGCGTCGAAGGTGTTTGGTTTAAATGAAGTCGGTTTTTGGTACAAGAAGTGGACGTAGGAAAAGTGACTAGTTGTGATGATTCATGGAGGATGAAGACCGTAGTGTGGTGTTGACGTGATGATAGTTATTGGTATTGGATGGTGATGTGATGATGGCTTGTATCATTATGGGTGTGTGACATCATGCAGTGGCATGATTCGTGATGATTCATTTACCAAAATGGGTGATGATGACATTGAATTTGAATTTTTAATTTTGGGATTTTAGAAGGGGGTAGGGGTAGTATTCAGATCTGGGTTTGTTTGTAGTTAAGTTTGTTTTTTTATTTTGAATTTATTATTCCTATTACCTATGTGGGGTTTGTGGGGATGATTTGTGGAAGTTTTTTGTATGGTTCGAACTACCAAAGTTGTCTTATTAAAAAAAATGATTTTAAAGTATTTAATCCAATATTGACATAATGTTTTTAAAAAAATAAAATCTATATCTCCTAAAAATGTGATTCTTAGGAAAATACATTTATAAATAAAAATTAATTATATTAACAATTTATCTACAGTAAATAAATATTATCAATTCATTGGTATTAAAAATATAAAAAAAAATTCTTTTTATATGGATTTGAAAATGTATTAACATATATTTATAATCTATAATTAAATAGATAAAATATTATTCAAATATTAAATATATATTATTTTATCTAAATAAAGTGCATTGTGGTTTTTTTGGTTTGATGTTTCATTTGAAACAAGTTATTCAATGAAATTTTTATTTAATGGGAAAATAAATATTAAAATTGTGGGATGTAAAATTCCATCCTTGTTAAAATAATTTCACCATTGATCTAGTGAGTTTTCTTGTTCCAAAAATCATTTTTTAAAAGATATTAAATATCTACCAGTTTCTCCATATAAGAGAGGTCATATTCTAATGACACTAATAAAAATTTTAGTACAAGTTATGGATCTTGAATTTAATTCCTGAAAAGTGATACATGCAATATGTAATGCATTTGGTAGAGGTTTGGTGGAAGAACTAAGTGATAATATAAATCCCCAATATTATCAAGAATCATAAATCGACTAATGAATCTAGGGATTAACTTCCCTTTCATCCAAAATATGATAACTCTCTTCCAATGAGATATTCAAAAGAATAAATTATCAAAATGAAAATTCTAGATCTCATTGATGGTTGTCATCATATATAGTTTTTTTTACTTTGTTCTATAATCATACACATTCAAATGGTTTGAACATTCTTTGTCGTCTCTTAGGAAACTCATGGTCCTAAATGATACATCTCACCAACATTATATAGTATGTCTGTTCTCTCCATCTCTTCCTATATAGTTCAATTTCGATGATATAATGAAAACTATAATTATATGAGATCCCAACCAAATGAATATGTCGATCCTAACATCCCTTAAAACCCATCAAGAAATATCTAAGAATACCCCTCATTGTATGAATGGTTTATCAAAATTAACCATCATTTTGAGGATGATAATTTGAACTCAAGAATATTTCTATATTTAATGATTATAGGGGACTTTTCAAAAACCTCATGTAAAACCTTTTCTCTCAATTTGATAAAATTTATAATTTTACTCCATTTCACCTCAAAACATCCCTCATGTATATCTTGACATGATTTTAAGATATAAGTATTCTCTTATAGAAATAAAATGAACTAAATTTTTAAGGTGATGAACTACAACCCAATTGTCATAATGAAATTTAGTTACATTGGGGATCTCAATGACATGGTGATGTTTTCCCATTCCAATATTTATATAGGTAATAGATTAATCATCCCCCTAGAGTTATACTATTTAGACTTAACATACTGGAAAACCAAATATATATGTATATATATATATCCCCTTTCTTGTAATCCCATAATAAATTTTTCTTATGATATCTATATATCTGTGTGATTCTAGGATGAATAAAGAATAATTTGATATGTGCATCATCCAAAATATCCGTCTTCATTTCTGATTTAGATTGGACATATAGACATGTTTCAAATATTATAACTTCATATTCATTTCATTTGAATGTATGGATATTTTATACCATCTTATAAAGCTACATATCATCCCTTTAAGATGACATGAATTTCAAATAGATTGATGGACGAAAAATCATATGGAGAAAACCGGTTGTTTTTCCTCCCTTTATGTTCTCTATTTTAATTGTTTAAATATATACAAAGATGAGGTCCCTCTAAATCATCATCTATGATAGAATTGAATGATTAATTATTCTAAGAGATTCTACTACATTATTTTCCTTCTAAGGGTGATAATGTATTGAGCAGACATGATATTTTATTAATTCAAACTATCACTGTTGGCACATGATTTTCTTATTCAGTGTAAATATATACTTTAAGGTCTTTTTATCAACATATATATCACAATTTTCACTATAGAGAAGATTCGATAAATTTTTCTTATAAATATTTTTTTCACTATCTCTACATCATACATTGTGTATTTTTTACTCATGATTCCATAATTAAAAATATACAAAATAATAACTACCTTGTTATTCTTCATAATAACACATCCCTAAATATTAAATGTATCTCTATTATATATTACAAAACCTTCTATACTATAGGGTACTGTATATACGGGTGTAGTGACCAATCTCTTAATATTGTCCATGTATTTTTCTTTTCATTATTTTTTATGTAGGAGAATAACTCCCTTTTATGTTAACTTCCATAGATGATTCAAAAATCATTAAAAATTACTGAATAAAATATTTTAGTATCCAAAACATCTATGAAAAATCAAGATCTCTACTATAGTGTATGGTCTCAACCATTCATTAATCATTTATTTCTTCAATTATTCCATAAATATACCCTCATATTGGATAAAATGACCTAATAAGAATAATTGTGGCAATAAAAAAATCACACTACTTGAAATTGTCATATAATTTCTCTTTTCATAGGTTCTTTTTAAGAATTCTAAAATTCCCGTCATGTTATTAATTAATCTTAAAATATATTAAAATATCATTAATAAAATCTATAATTATTTTTTTAAGGTCATCTATAATAACTCTATTCATCAAATCATTAAAGAGATCAAGTGAATTTAATAGTTTAAATGGAATCACTATAAATTCAAAGGGTATGTACATTGTGTAGAATGATATCATGGGTATTTATTCTATCATTAACCTTAATTGAAATTATATTGAGTGGATATCCACCTTTCATAAGTATTTCTATCCTCTAAGTGGATCAAAAAATCATCAATATTGGGTATATGATACTTTTCAAGATCATGATCTTGTAAAGTTCATTATAATATATGTAATGTTACATTGATCTATTCCTCTAATTGAAAAAAAGAACTGATGCACCTCATGGTGATGAACTAGGGAATTAAAAATCATTTCCCAGATTCTCTAGAAGTTTCATCATTAATTATTCTAATTAAATGTGACCTATTGTATAATGACTCTTCCATATGAATATAGAAGAATCTATAGTTCAATTTAAAATTGAAAAACACTTTTCTATGGAAGGTTATTTAATTAATTATAATGTATATTAATATACCCTCATATTATTGGATTGTCTTCAATATTTTGTTCTTCCAATATCAATTCAGAAAATTATTACACATTATTGTGTACTAAGACCCAAAATAAGGATATTTAATCCAAAGGTTGTTCATAATTAACATTTCATTTATTTTTTATAATATAATGATTAGCAATATAAAATGATTTTCCTTATCCAGACACTTGATTTGAGATTTGATCAAAAAAATCTAGTCCACAGCCAATATAGAAACAAAATATACCAAGATAAGGATTACTATATTCATATAATGAATCTTACCAAAAACTATAAGCATAAAATATTAATATTCCTTAGATGAAATCTATGCACTACCATAAGTTTTCTCCAATAATTCCATATCCAAATTTTGAGGTAGTTAATAAAATTTATTTGAAAACATGTATGATATGATAGTATGAAATAAAATCAAATATAATAGGTTATATTTAGATCATAGTTAGATAATAAATGTTATTTTTTTAATTAATTATCACGATCTACCTCAACTGTAGTTACTCAAAAGGAACATCCTTCTTCACTTTTTCTCATATGATGGAGATGTCAATTTTTCTCATTATCCCTTTGTTTAGGGAATAAATTTTCTTAATTCCCAAACTCATTTCATTGTTTTAATTGAAATTTCATTAAAAAATTAGTTTAAATTGCATTATACCCCATTATATTGATCATAATCTTCACCCTTCCTCAAAAATCCCAGGCCTGATTTCTAAACTTCCTCGAATTGAGACAACTTTTGGTACTATTTGGAAAACATTATGGGTAATTGTTCCCATTTTTGGGCTAGAGTGGTTTTAAATCTATTTTGAATATGATATTTTTAATCTGAGTTTACATTTAAATCCATCTACCACTTCTTTTCTTTATAGTACATGATAACTGAAATGCACATACGATTGTCGCCTATTGACCGGTCAAAGTTCCGGTGCTCGGCTAATGTGTATAGCAGCACTCGGGTCGAATCCTCGACGATGATACTTTGAAATAGTCGTTTTTTTAGTTGATTGTATTCTGATTGGGGGGTTTTGATTGCAGAGCTTAATTGAAATGACTAATTGATTATTATTGATTTAAGAAATTTATAATGATTGGGGTGAGTTCATTATTAGGGAGTTAAGCTTGTGAAATCCTTGAGCTTTTCTTTATATTGCATTTAAATTAACACCCACTTCACAAGTTGACGTCGATTAGAATTACTAAGTGTTAAAGCTTTAATACAAGCCTTAACTTAACTAGGATTCTAAAATCAATTAATACTTGTTTATGTCAGTGTATTTATGGTTCCAATAATCCATGGAAACCACATGCTAAACAAAAGTGTCATTAATCCATGACATATTAAGTCTAACATACACAATGTTAAATTAACGAATACTCATCGAGAAAATACTCCCAATCACTTAACATCCCTAAATTTTGACTCACCCCAATGAGATATTTACTCATACATTTGGGTGATTAATATTATGGTTATAATAATTATAATGATAAATTAAGAATATAAGAAAAAATGAAAGGGATTAGAAAAGAGCGGTGAGTCGAACACACACACGAAAGATTTTGAGAATCAAAATGGAATTTTAATTGAATGAGGAAGAAAAATGAGGGACTGTAATTTAAATTGATTCAAAATATTTTAAGTCTATTAATATTATACTACATAAGGTGGATGAGAATAAGATATATTCAAGAAGAAACTTTCATTAAAAAGGAATTACAAATGAAAGGACATACAAAATTACAACAAAGAAGAACACAAAAGTAAAAGGAAACAAAGAGAGGAGGAAAGGTATCTCTTGTTGAAACAAGATCAAAGAATATCCTCCCAGACCCTTGGAAAGGCTCTAGTAATTCCAAACCTCCTCCTTAAGTCCTGAAATACCAACCCCTTTGAAGGAGAGGAGAGGGATGTATTTATAGCACAAGGAATGGACTATTTGCATTCTAAATCTGTCCCTCCATTTGACCAGAATATTTACCAATATAGACAGCTGAATCAAGAGCTGGTGTCTTCTTCATAAATGTATATATTGATGTCTTCTGTCTACCCTAAAAATCCTTCGGTCATTGGACGTTTATAACCAATGTTATGGCTATTTCATTTAACAAAGTTAAACTGTCCATTTCTATCCATGACTTTTCAATGGATGAAATGTGAATGGATTTTTGAATAGTAATATTCCATAAAATCCGGAAAGTTTCTTCAACAAAGATGGCCCCCAATATCTCCTCTTTCCCACTGAAAATTATCAGATAAAATGGATTTCTAGATAATGAGAAAAGTCCACATTTGTGTGCTGATTTTAATTCCCGGCCAGAATGGTGGGCTGGACTTCATAGAATCATTTGGGCCACTTGTTTAAGACTTTGGGCCTTGAAATTTTTATCCAAGATGACAGATATTGTACCAAGAATTATGGTGGATAATCAACCGTTTTGGACTTCTGGATTGAGCCTAGTAAATCAATATTCAAGGCTGGTCCAGTTTGTTCACAGATTCATTGGGCCTTATTGGGTGGTACATATGAACCTTGAAATGAAAGAATTGGCACACGATCCTTTCTAATGAAATGTTCTAAATTGAAATAGGAATCCTAAAAAACAAAATCCATGAAATTTTTATCTGTATAGTAATATTTATAGATAATACATTAAACTGACTCAAATTTGGAAGAATTGGCACACGATCCTTAGGATTGTTCATGTCCTCATGTGCAACAAATATAAAAAACATGACAAAATCATTTTAACTCACCAACAAATATTAAAATTTTATTTTTTTACCAATCATGGGAGGTTCAGACCATTCCACTCATCCATATTTAATTCCACCACAAATTGTTACTAAAATAATGTTCCAAAAACAATTCATTTTTCATCCTCAAAATTAGAAATATAAAATGTGGGCACTCAAAACTTACTCCACTCAAGATGATAAATTTAATTTATGGAGATTCACTCATTCACCAACCAAAAGTGAACATCTTAGAGTTTGAAAGAGCTCTCAGCTTCCATTCTCCATTCTAAAGTTCACAAGAATCAAGAGGACTTTTTAGGGGTTTTTTGTGACTATGGGACGGCAAGATTATAATGTCCAAAAGGGTGGAAAGAGGGGCTAAAACACTAACATGGATAAAACAATGCACAAATTTTTTGAAACTGAAACATGGAAGAAAATGGAAGCACATTTTTACAAAGGGAAAAAAGAATCATGACAAAAAAGTGGAATAAAATTTGAAGGGTATGAGAATATGGAATATTTAAAAAACAAAAAACTTCTCCCAATAAGAATATAATGCAAGTATTCTTTTTTTCTTTTCCTTTTTTTCATTGTTTTTTCTAAAGTTGACCTTGAAACAGATCTCACACTCATATCCCAACCCATTTATGATCTCCTCATGACACTAATTGTAATAGTTATAACAAGATCAATGGTTGAGGAAGAGTGATTTTTGACCTACCCAAGACACAACCCTTTTTTTCATTTTTTTTTTTATTTTTTTTGATTTTTTTTAAACACTTTTCAACATCATTTATACAATACATTCCCAAATCCCACTGAATGAAAACCTACCCCCCACACTAAAATGGATGCTTTCCCTCAAGCAGATGATAACTAACCGGAAATTAAGGAAATGTTACCCAAAAATGAAATCCATTCCCCCCCACACTTAAATTTCAAAAAATTATGCAATGAAAATCCATGTTGATATTAGGTGGGAAAAAGGTATTGGTCTTGTAATGTGGCTATCAAAGACAAGGTTTTTATAGGCTCGAAGGGGCTTTCAAAAGGAGGATTAATTTAAGGGAAATGGGAGGCTATTTGGCTATTGTGATTCTCATGTGGTTCAGAAAATGCCTCTATCATATTAATGCACACTAAGGTAGAAAATTGAGCTCGAAGGTCCACAAACTCAAGACTCACAAACGGGGGTGAAAACACACATTTTGAAAAGATGGTCATAGGTGGCCTTGGCATGAAAGCAAATGTTTGTTCTCACGGTTGGGGAAAATCATTTTCCAAATCAAAAATTGAACATTCAAAATGTGTTGGTTTTGACACAAAATTATTTATCCAAAGTCATAACGAAAATATAAAATTTTTGAGATGAAAACTTGTCTGTTAACTCCCCAAAATGGTTGTATAAAATTTCAAAACTTGATGGTGAGTAAGCATGACTTATATTTTTTTTATTTTTTTAAGTGATTGTTTTTTTTGTGGTTTTTTTTAGTTTTTTATGTTTTTATATTTTTTTTGTTTTTTTATAAAGATACACCCACAGAAAAGAGAAAGTGAAAAAGAAAGGTTTTTATAAAGAAAGTGGTAAAAAAATTAAAGAGATAGGAATAAGAAGAAATAGGTAGAGAGAGGAAGAGATAGAGAGAGTTAAAGGGAAAGAGGTGCCCCCTGGTTTGGATTTAGAGGGACGCCTTCTCCATCTAGTGGTAGGTCATCTAGATAAGTTGGGGATCCAGTGGAAGTCGATGTGGTTCCAAGATTGTGAGACCTCCCATGGTGATGATTTAATCGATGTCCGTTAACCGTGAATGTCCTTTTGGAAGAGTGGTCTTGGACTTGCACTACACCAAATGGGTAAACGTTATTAATAACAAAAGGACCTTCCCAACGAGAATTAAGCTTACCTGGGTGAAGCCGAAATCGAGAATTGAAGAGAATTACCTTTTTACCTTCATGAAATACCTTTCTCAGGATGTGTTTGTCTTGGAGTACCTTAGCCTTCTCTGTGTACAGATTGGAATTCTCATAGCATTCAAGTCGAAGATCCTCCAGTTCAGCCAATTGCAACTGGTAAGTGACACAACTCGTAAGTGACACAATTTACCAAAAACTATCCTAAAAGGAGATATCCTAATGGGTGTTTTATAGGCAGTTCGATAAGCCCAAAGGTATTCACCAATTATTTCAGGCCAGTCTTTTCTAGTGGGTTTTACAATTCTCTCAAACACTCTTTTCACTTCTCTATTAGAAAGTTCATCCATTCCATTTGTTTGGGGGTGATATGCAGTTGAAGTTTTATGTACAACCCCATTCTTTTTCAGAAGAGATCCCATGGTTCTATTACAAAAAATGGGTTCCTAAGTCACTGATCAAGGCACGTGGTGTGCCAAATCTTTGGAAGATGTGGGTCTTTAGGAACTCACTAACAGTATGAGCATCATCCTTCCTAGTGGGTTTGGCCTCAACCAACCTTGAAACATAATCGACCACAAGAAGAATGTATGAGAATACATTGGAAGGGGGAAATGGTCCCATGAAATCAATACCCCAAACATCGAAGATTTCACAAAATATTAAGGGCTTTTGGGGTATTTCATTTCTTTTGGAGATTATGCCAAAATTTTGGCATGTGGGACATGATTACCAGAATTCATGTGAGTCCTTGAAGAGGGAAGGCCAGAAGAATCCAGATTCTAGGACCTTTCGGGAGGTCCTTTGTGGTCCAATGTGGCCACCTCCAGGCATTGAGTGACAGAATTCTAAGATGGAAGAATATTCATCTTCATCAACACATATCCCAATTACCATGTCTGCCCCAGTTTTCCAAAGTTTATTTTCTTCCCAAAAATAGTATTTTGAATCACTTTTCAACTTCATTTTTTGTTCTATTGAAAAAATTTAAGGAAAAACACCAGAACCCAAATAATTTAAAATTGGGGAATACCATGGTAACTTTGGAGTGAGAGATGAAAGGTGCTCAGAAGGTAATTCAGGATCGATGATTTCAGAATGAGAAGAATTAGAAATTCTACTCAAGTGATCAGCCATAGGGTTTTCTTTTCCTGGTCTATCTTTTATTTCAAGTTCAAACTCTTGGAGCATTAGGATCCATCTTATTAGCCTTGGTTTGGAATCACTTTTCTTGAGTAAGAACTTAATAGTAGAATGGTCTGTGAAGATGATGATTTTGGCACCTAAGAGATAGGGCCGAAATTTATCTAAGGCATAAACCACAGCTAAAAGTTCTTTTTCAGTCACAGTTTAGTGAGATTGAGTTTCATCCAATGTTTTTGAGGTATAATAGATAACATGAGGAATTTTTTCTCTTCTTTTACCAAGAACATCCCTAACAGCTCTATCAGAAGCATCACACATTAACTCAAAGGGTAAGGACCAATTTGGGGGTTGGATTATCGGGGCAGATGTAAGAGAAGTTTTGAGTTCAATGAAGGCTCTCTTGCAAACCTCATCAAAATGGAAAGAGACATCATTTTGGATCAAAAGAGTGAGTGGGAGAGAAATTTTACTAATGTTATGGATGAATCGCCGATAGAAACCAGCAAGACCGAGGAATGATCGGATGTCTCGAACAGAAGTGGGTTGAGGAAGTGATTGGATCACTTCAATTTTGGCAGGATCAACTTCAATACCATCTTTTGAAACTATGTGCCCTAGAACAATCCCATTAGCAACCATGAAGTGACATTTTTCAAAATTTAACACAAGGTTACACTTGACACACTTTTGAAGGACTAGAGAGAGTGAATGCAAGCATGACTCAAATGACTCGCCATAAATGTTAAAGTCATCCATGAAGACTTCTATGTAGTGTTCTATTAATTATGAAAAGATACTCATCATACACCTATGGAATGTTTCAGGAGCATTACAAAGTCCAAAAGGCATTATTCTATATGCATATGTTCCAAAGGGGCATGTGAAAGTAGTCTTTTCTTGGTCCTGAGGTGCGATTGGGATTTGGAAGTAGTTGGTGTATCCATAAAGAAAGCAATAATGTGACTTTCCGGCCAATCTTTCTATTATTTGATCAAGGAATGGAAGAGGGTAGTGATCTTTTCGGGTTTTAACATTCAATTTCCTATAGTCGATGCACACACGTCATTTGTTCTTCACTCGAGTTGTGACTACCTCTCCATGTCCATTTGTGACAACAGTTATCCCACCCTTCTTAGGTACAACTTTAATTGGACTAACCCATTCACTATCAGAAATTGGGTATATAATACGAGCTTGAAGAAGCTTGGTGATCTCTTCCCTAACTACCTCAAGGATGAGTGGATTGAGTCTTCTTTGTGGTTGTATAATTGGTTTGGATGACTCCTCAAGATGGATGTGATGCATGAAAAGGGAAGGGTTGATTACTGGTATGTCATCTAGGGTCCAACCTAAGGCCTTTTTGTTTTCCTCTTACACTTGAACAAGTTTGGACTCCTCGGTTTCAGTAAGTGTGGCAGAGATAATAACAGGATATGAGTGATCATAGAAGAGGAATGCATATTTCAGGTGTGCAGGAAGAGGTTTCAAATCAGTCTCATCTTTCACTTTTGAGATAGACAACTCAGGAATAGAAGAAGGGACTTCAGTTGCTTCAGATTCATTTTCCTTAATACTGTCCAAGGTGGAGAATTAGAGATCAGAATTGATGTGGAATTCAAGAGAGCTTTCAAGTTCCTCTAGATTGATGGAGTATATGAATTAGAGGTCCACATCAACATCACCATTTATGACTTGGTTAATCATAGTGCATATTTCACAAGATCCTTTGTTATTAGAACACGAAGAACACGGTGGATTGGGGTTCGATTGACTCTTAGAAGTGTCCTCAGAAGCATGGATTGAGAATGCAGAGTGATCCTCAGATGGGTATCACATGGCTTGGAAAATGTCAAACTTGACCAGTTGGTCACTGAATTACATAGATAAGATGTCTGAATGGACATCAATCTTGGTTCTCGCAGTCATGAGGAATGGTCTTCCTAGAATTTGGGGAGATTGAGAAGATGTCATCTCACCTTCCATGTCAAGGACATAGAAATCAGTAGGGAAGATAAGATCATTAACTCGAACAAGGACATCCTCAATTATTCCCTTAGGACTTGCTGTGCTTCGATTGACTAACTGGATGACAACACTCGTTGGGTGAAAGGGACCTAGACCAAGGTTGGAGAATATGGATTTGGGCATGACATTAATTGAGGCTCCTAGGTCTATGAGTGAATCATCAAAGTTGGAACTTCCAATTTGGCATGGAACCGTAAGGGTACCTAGATCTTTGCACTTAATGGGTATGGACTGCTGGGTGGAAACATTCTCAAAGGTCCTAAGTTTCCTCTTGCGGGTACAAAACTCCTTGAGAAACTTGGCATACTTAGGAATTTGTTTAATGGCATCCAAGAGGGTAATGTTGACTTCAACACGTCTAAACATGTCGAGCATTTCAGGATCAGGTACAAAGGACTTCCTTGGTTTAGAAAAAGCTTGAGGAAAAGGAATTGGATTCCAAAGTGGAATGGAAGGAGGTGAGGGAATGGATTCGGGTTCCTTTTCAATTTTCTTTTTCTTTTAATTTTCTAGGTTAACATTCAAAGGAGGGTTTGAGTATTTATCTTAAGGAATAGCAATTTTCTTTCCCTATCTAAGTGCAATTGCACTTACATTACCCTTGGGGTTGGGTAATGGTTGAGTTGGGAGTTGGGAAGAATTTGATTGTTGTTGCTGGCTCAGGTGGCAGGCAAGTTGACCTATTTGAGTTTCAATGTTTTTAAGTCTAGAACGAGTGAAGGAGGAAAGATCTTCCACTGCAATTTCCCATGGTTGCTTGGAATAAGAGGCTTGCCCCGGATTGGGATTACCTTGATTTTGGTTCTTGGGAAAGCGATTGTATTGGGTTGGGAATTGGAAAGGCTCATTCGGATAGTGGAATCCAGGAGGAGGATTGTTCCTTTGAGGTTGAGGAACAAAAGGATAAGGTTGATGGAAGTTACCACCACCTTGACCATATTGGAATTGGTTTGGATTTTGAGGAGGTAATTGAGGGGGATGAGAGATGGGATTACCATACCTCAAGTCTAGGTTAATGGTAGAAGAGAAAGGCTCAGAGTGAGGTTGGTTGAAGTTTCTAACAAACTGAACTGATTTTTGAGGGTTGGGGTTCCGCTGAGCATATGCTGCATTGAGCTCCATTGGTCTAGATGAATTGGATTGATCCTCTTGAAGTTGTGGACATGTGTCAGTTGGTTGAGATGGAGAGTTGCAGATTCCACAGTTTTTGACAGGTCTAGGAAACAATGATTGTGGAGAAGACGAGGTTGGAGATTTGGTGGCCACAGCTAGCTGTCGCACAAGACCTGTAAGTTCACTCATCCACTCGGTCATCTTGTTCGGCTCAATAGATTGATTATCTTCGGCTTGTTTGACTTGAGCATGTGCTCGAGTATGGAATTGTTGTGTGTTTACAGCCATGTTACTTATGAGATCTCTTGCAGCTGTGGGAGTTTTATCAACAAGAGCACCGCCACTTGCGGCATCAATGAGGGTTCTCTCCATAGCCAATAACCCCTCATAGAAGTATTGGATCAAGATTTGGTCAGGGATTTTGTGGTGTGGGCAGTTTGCCACAACATTTTTAAACCTCTCCCAGTACTCATGGTGTGATTCATTTGGGAATTTACGGATACCACTTATTTCCTTTCGGATGGAAGCGGTACGAGAAGAAGGAAATAATTTTTCTAGAAAGAGACGCTTCATGTCATTCCATGTAGTTATAGAACCAAGAGGGAGGTAGTAGATCCATGACTTGGCAGAGTCAGTTAGGGAGAAAGGGAATGCTTGGAGTTTGATTTGTTCTTCAGAAACCCCTTGAGGCTTTATGGTAGAGCACACCACCTGGGACTCTTTGAGATGTAGATGCGGATCGTCACCGGCTAGCCCATGGAAATGAGGTAGAAGATGAATCAAACCCGATTTGAGTTCGAAGTCAGCCTCTATGTTTAGATATTGAATACCAATGGGTTGGTAATTCATATCAGGGGCAGCAAGTTCTTTCAATGTTTTTTCCCTAGGATTGGCCATATCGAATTCAATTGGTAGGGAAATTATTGGTTCTTGGGTGATTTGGTTATCCCTGATGGTCCTCCTAAGTCGACGAAGAGTTCTATCAATTTCAGGGTCAAACAAATCGGAGGGATTGTTTGGGAGGCTACGGGGCATTCAGAGTGATTTAGAAAGGACGAGGAAGGCGAGTTTTTCCCGATGTTTTTTTCATATTTTTTTTTAAATTTTTATTTTTTTGTTGTTTTTTTTTACAAAAACTAAAAACTACCGACTACTTAAAGCACCATCCCCGGAAAAGGCGCAATTCGAAGAGCGCAGCGGATTGTCGCCTATCGACCGGTCAAAGTTCTGGTGCCCTGCTAATGTGTATAGCAGCACTCGGGTCGAATCCTCAGTGATAATACTTTGAAATAGTCATTTATTTTTAGTTGATTGTATTCTGATTGGGGGGTTCTGATTGCAGATCTTAATTAAAATGACTAATTGATTATGATTGATTTAATAAATTTATAATGATTGGGGTGAGTTCATTATTAGGGAGTTAATCTTGTGAAATCCTTGAGATTTGCATTATATTGCATTTAAATTAACACCCACTTCACAAGTTGACGTCGATTAGAATTCCTAAGTGTTAAAGCTTTAATCCAAGCCTTAACTTAACTAGGATTCTAAAATCAATCATTACTTGTTTATGGAAGTGTATTTATGGTTCCAGTAATCCATGGAAACCACATTCTAATCAAAAGATGTCATTAATCCATGACATATTAAGTCCAACATACACAATGTTAAATTAACGAATACTCATCGAGCAAATACTCTCAATCACTTAACATCCCTAAATTTTGACTCACCCCAATGAGATATTTACTCATACATTTGGGTGTTTAATATTCGGGTTATAATAATTATGATGATAAATTAAGAATAGAAGAAAAAATGAAAGGGATTATAAAAGAGCGGTGCGTCGAACACACACACGAAAGATTTTGAGAATCAAAATGGAATTTCAATTGAATGAGGAAGAAAAACGAGGGACTGTAATTTAAATTGATTCAAACTATTTTAAGGCTATTAATATTATACTACATAAGGTGGATTATAATAAGATATATTCAAGAAGAAACTTGCATTAAAAAGGAATTAAAAAAGAAAGGACATACAAAATTACAACAAAGAAGAACACAAAAGTAAATGGAAACAAAGAGAGGAGGAAAGGTCTCTCTTATTGAAACAAGATCAAAGCATATCCTCCCAGGCCCTTTTAAAGGCTCTATTAATTCCAAACCTCCTCCTTAAGTCCTGAAATGCCAACCCCTTGGAAGGAGAGGAGAGGGATGTATTTATAGCCCAAGGAATGGACTGTTTGCATTGAAAATATTTACCTCCAATTGACCAGCATATTTACCAATCTAGACTACTGAATAACGAGCTGGTGTATTCTTCATAAATGTAGATATGGATGTCTTATGTCTACCCTCAAACTCTTGCGGTCATTGGACGTTTATAGCCAAAGTTATGGCTGTTTCATTTAATAAAGATAAACTGTCCATTTCTATCCATGACTTTTCAATGGATGAAATGTGAATGGATTTTTTAATAGTAAGATTCCATCAAATCTGGATAGTTTCTTCAACAAATTTGACCACCTATATATCCTCTTTCCCACCGAAAATTCTCAGATAACATGGATTTCTAGATAAGGATAAAAGTCCACATTTGTGTGCTGAATTTAATTCCCGGTCAGAATGGTGGGCTGGACTTCATAGAATCATTTGGGCCACTTGTTGATGACTTTGGGATTTTAAATTTTTATCCAAGATGACACATTTTGACCCCCTCATTATGGTGTAGAATCAACCGTTTTGGACTTCTCGATTGAGCCCAGTAAATCAATCTTCAAGGCTGGTCCAGTTTGTTCACAGATTCATTGGGCCTTATTGTGTGGTACATATGAACCTTCAAATGGCAGAATTGGCACATGATCCCTTCTAATGAAATGTTCTAAATTGAAATAGTAATCCTAAAAAAATCATGAAATTTTGATCAGTATTGTAATAGTTATAGATAATACATTAAACTGACTCAAATATGGATTTATTCAAATAGTGCTCAAAATTATATTTAATATTAAAATATGAATATTACACACAAATTATGAACTTTTCATATAAAATCAGAAAAGGGAGTTAGTAAAATGTAATGAATAAATGAATTACATCAGTAACCATGTCAATTATTTCCACCTTTAGTTAACATCTTAAAATCTATTCATAACTACCAAATTGATAATATGATCATACTTTTGGGGTTAGTAATAAAAATGTAATTTTACCTTGAAATGCTAAAAAAAATTTCTTCATATGTACACACTAATATATCCTTATTTTATTTCAACTCTATGAATTATATATCAATCATTGTGTGAATGGTTTAGAGAAAATATTTTGTGAATAACATTTTCATGACCTCTTAACATCCCATAGAGTCAACTTATTTCTTATTTCTCTTATTTTAATAGATATATCACAATTGGTCAATGTCACATTACTTATAATAAATAAATTAAATGATCTTATCATTATTTGGGAATTAAACTAATGAAATATTTTATTATTTGTTTGATCCACTGATTTGAAATTAATGAGTTGGAAGAACCACTAAAGTAGGGTGGAAGTTTCTGAAAAATAGACTTAATCAAAAAGTTCACCTTCCCCAATTATTTCAGTGGTAAATATGATTCCAATTTCTATTAAGAGTTTTGAATATTTTAGTGATCATTTCTATTATTTTCCTACTCCAAATATTACTTGGTTATGTTTCTATATGTTAAAATATTTTGATCAACCTTCACAACCATTATTAACTTGATTTATCTAATATCCTTCCATTTCTTTAATTAATGGAAAGTTGAGTTTTGATAATATTTAAATTATTAAATATATAGAAGGTAACAAATAAAATAGAGTAAAAAACCAAAATAACATGAATACCCTAGCTTATGAGTTTCTAGGAATCAATATAGTTTATCCATAGCAATAATCCAATGAGGTTCTCAAACCATACTTGTTATATATTATGTCAAAAAATTATGTTAAAAACATTAATAATGTTTTGTAAATATAATGTGAATCAAACTAACCATAACCCATGAGAGAGTCATACTATAAGTACTATTAGGCCTATTCATTTTTCAATGAGTTTTGGTTGTGATAATAATTACCCAACCTTTTTATGGTTATTACCCTAGGAGCATTTTATCCAAATCCAATATTCAATTTTTTGTATCTAGAAAATGATTTCATAGCAAGTAAACCACATACTATATACTTTACTAAAATATTACAACACTTTTTTTTAGGTTTATACATAGGGTTTTCACTATTATCCTCTATTCATAATCTCCCGAAAAATAACTAATACATTATTTAAAACCAAATATGATTCCTTAGATCCACCCACCTTATTATAGTGCTAAGAAAATATTTTTTACAAACTTTCATCATTTACAAGTGAGATTATCCAAGATAAACTATCATATCATTTTCAAAATTTAAATAATACATCTCTCACATACTCACACAACCCCAATAACCAAATTTATATTTTTTAGAGGTCATGTACTTATCAATACAATTAAAAATTATTTCTTTAACATATCCTAATATGAATTTATAAATAATACTTATTTATATATATGGTCTTTTACAAAAATATCTAAGGAAGAAATGGAAATAATAGAATTGGTGACCAGAAATGCTTTATAAGGGAATAAATTATCAACATATCATCAATGGTTGGATCATATGAATTATAAATCTCAATAATCGGTTAAATAATTTATTAAAAGAACAGGAATCAATAATATATATAAATATAATATAAATATAATATAAATACTCGTTTTCTTAAATAAATAAAAATATATCAGGGAATAAGGATTCATAATCACTAGAAAAATTATCTCATTTCATTATTATAAAAAATGAATATATCATAGAATTTTGGAATAAGAATACGCATAGTAAACAATAACATTGTGAACATAGATACTCATAACCATTTCCACCATGGGTCTTATGATCATAAGGAACTACAAATCCATCTAGCATAATAATCATGGTGTGGCAATTACCTATACCTCGTTACCCACAACTTGTTTGAAACAATGGGTGGTCCATGGACGGGATTGTGAAAAAAAGGAACTTTGGAATCTATTTATTGTGTTAGTGGGTTACTCCCCCTACTACCCTTCTGTATTATTCACTCTTTTTTATAATGTTTTTTAGACTCCATGGAACTCTTCCACGGTCTACTATTTGTGGTACAAACCCATCCAGGAATAATTCTTCTAAACATAACTAATTGTAATCACATCCATGGAAGATTCATTATCCTGTGAGATATAAATTTTTAAGCAATGAATTAAAGAGATATATAGGACACCACCATCACATAATGATAATTCAAACACAAATTTCCACATAAATTGTGTGAGTTTTAAATGTTTTCTTGAAAAAGGGATATTTCTCTCAAAGAGTTTTACAAATCATTTTAATCTACGTCAAAATCCTTTAACGGATTTTAAACATGTTTGAAGTTGATTTATTATGATACAAATATTCTATATTGTATTGAAGGTTTTGTAATATGTTTTACTGTGGATGATTTATTTTTATACTATTCATGGTTTATAGGTAAAGTATTGACATTTTGTATGCCAGTTTTAATATGAGTGTTTATGTTATGTTTAAACCATTTCATATGAGGAATGCACTGGACTTAGTAAGTGATGGGTGGAGCCCGCTATAGCTCCTCTATGCATCGGTAGGTCTCATGAGACAAACTAGTTTCTTGGCACAAGGCCTTGAAAAAATATTATTTGTAGTCTTGCCACAAGGCCTTGACTATGTGGTTATGAAAGTATGTCATTATGCATTCCATCATTATAAAAGGGATATTGATATTGCATGTGATTATTCGACTGTTAGAATATGCATGTGAATAACTAAATGGAATTATTTTATTGTATCTTTTCCATATTATGCTGAAGTTTAAGTTTAAAATGTTTTTGTTTTATTCTGATACATTGCATTAAATGTTTATGCTTATTTATGAAAGTTTCTTCTATATTGTTATCCTTACTGACCATCTGAGCTCACCCCTTTCTATGTTTTATTCTTTCAGGATTCCAAGAAGTGTATTATGATTGATAAGAAGGGTTAAGATAGGGTATTAATCGCATTCTCAAAGGACCATTTATGTTGTATTTTATTTTATTATGTGTAATGTAATGTCCATGTATGTAATCTATTTTTCAATAATGCTAAACGGATCGGTCTTTCGGAACTTGATTCCTTGTAATCATATCGATGTATTAAAATAATTCACCAACTCTGGGTTAACAGGGTCGGGGTGTTGCAGTTGGTATTAGATAAATTTTAGCAACAACCTTGGAAATATATTTAGTTAAACTCTTATTAGAGGACAGTACCGTAAGATAGACTTTGAGGATTAGTATATAAGAACATCCTAGAATTTTGGTAATGTAGAGATTATTTTAGTTTTCCAAGAAATACATCCTTGTCTGGATACAAGTAGGAAGAGGCGGCTCTGGCACAGATATACCTAGGGGAAAACCAAAAAACACCGCTTTGAGCTAAACTCGAATGGGAACTGGTGTACGACAATGGGTCTTGCTGCACTTTGGGTTACAATACTCTTGGGAGATATGCTTAGAATAATTCACATGTTTATTACAAGTCATTATTAAGGATTTAGAAGTAAATACTTTCTCAAAGAAAACATTTAATGATTATAGATTATTTTCATAATATTTTCAATTTATGTTAGGTATTTTACAAGATTGGAATTATGCATTGTGATTCATAAACTAACCTTGTGTATGCCATTATTTAGAAATGACGCCTAGTAGAAGGAATGAGACATTCAACAATACACATGATCCAAAGAGTAAGAAGGATCATATCTTTCATTGTCTTAAGCCAACATTTAGAAAAGAAATAGTCTGTCATATATTATCATCATATGAACAAACAGTATCATGTGTTAAAATATAAGTAAATACTTCTTTGAGTCCTATGGCTTTGAAGGGAAGCCAGAGAAGAAAATGATGGTAGAAAAAAATATGGATAAAGGAAATAAGGGAAAGAAGGATTTTCCTATATGTGATAACTGTGCAAAGAATCACATAGTTAATTCTTGAAGGGAATAAGAGTTTTTTATATTTTTAGAGAAAAATAAAAACAAGTACATGATTTAAAAGGTAGGAAAAAGGTTTAAAATATACAATGTTTCATCAACAAGGAGTTGGGACACTATACGAATCAATTTCCAAATCATCAGAGTATACCCAAAATTCTTCTATTGGATAACAATCAAGTTATGATACTACCAAAGATAAAGAGGAATGATTAAGATTTCTTATGTTGTTATTAAAGTATTGTGTCATTTGAGTATTGTATTAATGTTGTACATGTTATAAGAATTATACAGTATATAAGGATTGTACTGCAGTACTATTTCATTAAGTACTTGAGATTGTGTGGAACCAAGAAAATTGACTCAATGGTATGCTAAATTTTTTGGAAAATACATGGTTTAAGGAAAGGTAAAACTTTAATATGGTCTTGATATTGAGGCATTAATTTTGGAATAATAGATGATTGATTTGGATAAATTATATTGGATATTCTTGACTACATTGAAACTAATTGATGATTTGTATATTCCATCATTGTTGGAGTTTACAACATTTTTTATATAAGGAGTATATTCAGTATTCTATAAGGAATAAGGGAGCATGAATGTAATCAATAAGGTTTTATGGTAATTCATGGTGATACTATGTTTTAAAAGAATACATGATGAAGGTATTCACATGTTATTATGTGGAAAAAAGGATCTTCATTGTGTTTACCTTCCTTACAAATTTTGGATTGTGAGTTTGGACAGAAGTATTTTGGATAAGTATAAAGGATGGAATTGATTAAGTTTGAAATTGGATAATATTGTTAATGTTAAATCTTTTCGTGAGATTATTTTTGGATTTTCATAAAAAGGATAACCTGAAGGACGGGTGACAACCCGTCGCATCCGGAAAGGCCACGAGACTTTAACCTGCAACCAAGAGCAAAAAGGGTGCATCACCTACCACTGGCCTACGTGATTTTATGGATTTTATAATGTAGTTTCTTTTTTAATAGTTCAATTAGGAGAATTATAAATTCATTATTTTTGGAACCCTATATGAATAGGATAAATAGAATATTTTTTAAGTTTTATTATCTTTTAGAGTGAAATATGAGTTTGTGGTAGAAATTAGTTAAAGGATGGAACTCTAATTGTCAAGTATATATTTTTTTCTTCTCTTATTCTATGAAGAAAATAATTCTTAAATTTTAGGTAAGGTATCTTAAAACTAAAAACATGTTATTCTAATACCTTATGTTTTGTCAAACCGATGATATTTTAAATCATCATAGATTGATGGATTTGAGGCCCTCAATTCTACAATTGTTTGTGATTGATGACCCCAATCACTCCCTATAAATATTTACGTTTTTCATCAAATTATGTGTCTCTAATTTCCACCAATGTTCTCCTAATCGAGATCATAATTTGGTGGAGACTTTTTCATTCCCCTTTTCGTCTTATTAAGACTAAATTTTGTTAATCCAATTTCTGATATGGGCTTTCCCACAATGGTATTTTCTATTTTCAACCTTTTATTTTTGAAGAACAATTTCAAATTTCTAGGAATAAATATATTGAAGGATGGAACAATGTAACACCCCAAGACTTCATAGTACGTTATTTCTACAATGTAATTCAGTAACTTTCACTACACATAGCACCGTGTTCAAGTGCACCACGACTTACCAAACCAGTCGTTCAAAAGAGTTTATGAATTGTTTTAACTAAATTTTGAACTTTATATAATACTTATAATTCTAAAATCCATATTATGAGTTTCTTAGACATAATGTAAGAACTAATTCATTTTTTCAAATAAAAAACGTATTTTTTTTAAAAGCACTTTGAACGCCTTTTAATTGTGAACCCTTGTTAAATCCAATATTTGAAACTTTTATATACTAAATTTGAGAAAATTAAAATCTTCTTTTGAATTGTGTCATAAGAATTTAGTTTCAATAAATTTTTGGTGTTTTTCTGATAACATTCATATTTGGGTGAATAGTCAAAAATACCATATTTTAACTGAAATTTTTTTTTTAATCAAAATAATTTACAGTGATAAATTATAAATTATAATGGTTTGGAAGTGTAAATAGATTATATTTTTACCATTTAATCCAATTCTGGTCATTGTAAGTAATTTCACTTTGAAATTGGACATAAATTGGTGTCAATCTTTTGATAATTATTGTTTCTTAAAAAATACGCTTTCTGGTTTTGACAATGGGAATTAATTTTAAATTAATAAATGCAACTTCTATGTTTTGAATTTGGTAAAACAGACTTCAAATTTTCATTTGGAATATAAAAATTATCTTAGGGTGATTTTTTGGTATTTTTCTGAAAACTTTCAATTTTTGATGAATAGTGAAAAACATTGGGCTAATTTTAAAACTGACATTTTATTTAAATAATTATTTATTTTATTTAAACTTATTTTAAGAAAAAATAGATACATAATACCTATATAATTTTAATGTATTTAATTGAATTCATTTTATAAAAAGTTTAGATATATAAAAATTTTATTGAACTTTTTACTGTCTTTTACCCACCTTCTGGGAGCATTTGCAAATTTGCATAAAATATAATTTTACCGCTTCTGTGAATTGAATTTCAAAAATCCAAGAGACACAGTTGATATCAGTAAGTAAAATGTGGTTCAATAAGATATAAATAATTTTTGATGAATATTAACTTTTTACTTTTATTTAACATAGTTAAAAAGTAAATAGGGTAATTAAAGGTATAAATGATATTATTATTACCCTAACACATGTCCTAATTCTATTGGATAAGTTTAATTGGACCAAAAACCAAATTATAAATAAAATATGATCCTTTAGGTCCACTTGGATTAGATTACTACATTTATTATTATTTAATTTAAAAAAGAGTTAATAGTGTTAAATTCAAGTTTTTATAACTAAAACATTTTTAATAAAGGGTTATACATAAGATAAATTCGACTATAAATATTTATTAGAAAGATAAAAATATTTCCTACGTAATGGAATTTTATTTATAATTTTTATACATTATATAATTAAATTTTTTTTTTCACACAACGATGATGCAGTAATTACCTTATTAATAAAAGATTAAAAAAATTGATATTATAAATACCCAAATAAATGTAATTTGAGACTTCTGATGAATTTAACTAATTTTATAGGTTAAAATGACATGTTACGGTTGATTCAATCAATTTTTTTCGAAGAATAATGCTGTTATTATTTTAACAAAAAACATAAACAAAATAGTGTCAAAATTGACATAAACTTGTTTTTAAAACAAATATTATATTATTAATTGATATATTCGCCTTAAAAATCTAAGGTTCGGCCAAAAGACTCATATAATAATATATATGACATTAATAAACCAATTGGGGTTCGATTGACAATTTATAGTAAGTTTATTAACCATATAATATATGAATACAAAGAGACATGTTAAATGTCAAACTATTTAACTAGGAGTTAAATCTAAAAGATAAGGTTAATATGGTGACATAAACCTGTCTAAAACCCATTGGTTGAGTGGTTTTCGACCCACCCCACCTTAGCCTCTAAATAAATTATTTTAGAGCCATTACTAACTGAAAATGATTTTATTATAAAATAATATTTCAAGCTTTTCCTCAAGTGACCATCACCCCTCTTATAAAAGGGCACTCCCCTTTTCTCTAGTTCACACCTTCAAATCCATTTAGCTAAGAAAACCCATACCCAAATACCCTCTCAACCATCCTCCATTCATCTTAGATGCCTTCCTTTGGTCAGAAAGCCAACTTAAGGAGCCATTTTGATAAAGTCAAAACAGAGAACCCAAAGAATAGGTAAACATTTCATCACCTCTTTCAAGTTTTTTCTTCTTCCACTTCCTCTTTCTTTGTTGTTTCCATTATAAACTACGGGAAAATAGTATTTTAGCTGTGGTTTTTCAAACCGCCGCTAAATATTTTTCGAACAAAAATTTAGCGGTGGTTTTTAGAACCGCCGAGAAAAAACCACCGCTAAATTTTTTTAAAAAATATTTTAATTATTTTTTCAAATATCTTATTTAAAATTTTGATTCTTTTTAACGGTGTTTTTTTTTAAAAACCACAGTGAAATAGAGCCGATTTTTTGAAAACCGCCAAAAAATTTAAGAAAAAATATTTTAAAAAATTAATAAATTAGTTATTATTTATTATTTATTATTTATTAATTTTATATTATTTACAATAAAATATAGTTTATTATTTATAATTTTATATATTTATAAAGTGTCAATTAATTAATATTTATAATTATTAGTTTATAATACTTTTGAATGGATAGAAAATCTTAAATAAGCAGAAAAAAAACTTCGACATCAGATGACCATATCTTCTGATTTGAGAGTCAATTTCAGCTCCACAACTAGTCAAATCGAATTTTATCAAATGAGGAAAAACGAAGTGAGATTTAAATCACATGATAATCAAAGGAAAAATATATATATTCAAAATTAAAATGATGAAAATCAAACTCGAACTTCAAACGATAATAACTTTTAATCCGGGCGTCTGTTTGGGCTCTACCACATATCAAATCGAATCATGCAATGAGATCTACAACGCTTAGGTCTGGTACTAACTCATTGAGTATTATACCTCTTTTTATTCCACCAGAAAGTCCCAAAAGTCCTTCAAAACAGAGGTTTTAGTTGCAAACACCGATTTCATAAAATTCAAACAGTTATAACTCTTGATCCAGGTGTCTGTTTGGCATGTACCACATATCAAATCGAAGCTTATGTCACGACATTCGATTTGACTAGTTGTGGCACTGGAAAATGTGTATCGGATCATATTTTATGACTATTTTAGTGTTTTAAGGGGTTCTTAACATTTTATGATTTATTTAATTAATTTTTTATTTATTTATTTATTTAAATATTATTTATTATTATTTAATTAATTATTTATTTATTTATTTATTTATTATTTATTTATTTATTTATTATGTACACGTTAATTATTAATTTATTTTTAATTTTTTTATTATTTATTTATTTATACTTATTTATTTATTATTAGTTTATTATTCATTTTTTATTCATTTATTTATTATTATTTTTATTTATTCTTTATTCATTATTTATTTTTTATTTATTAATTAATTATTATTTATTAAAATAAATTATTAATTATTAGTTATTAATTATTATTAATTATTTATTATTTATTATTTATTATTTATTTATCTATTTATTTAGTTATGTATTTATTTCCTTATTATTTATTATTTAATTATTTAATTATTTATTTTTTATTATTTTTTCTTTTTTATTTTTTCTTTTTTCTTTTTTCTTTTTTCTTTTTTCTTTTTTCTTTATTTTTGAATTACGAAATATTAATTTATTATTAGTTTATTATTCATTTATTAATTATTAATTATTTATTGATTATTAATTATTTATTGATTATTAATTAATTAATTATAAATTATTTATTATATATTAAATATTGAATATTAAATATTAAATATTAAAATAAAAAATTAATTATTAATTATTAATTATTAATTTTATAATTATCAATTAGTAAGTATTAGTTATTATTAATTACTAATTAGTTGTTATTTATTATTTATTTATCTATCTATTTATGTATTTATTTATGTATTTATTATTTATTATTTATTGATTATTTATTAATTATTTATTGAATATTGAATATTGAATATTTTATATTAAATATTAAAATTAAAATATTAATTATTAATTAAGAATTATTCAATTTATAATTATCAATTATTAATTATTAGTTATTATTAGTTATTAATTACTAACTAATTATTATTTATTTATCTATTTATTTATGTATCTATTTATTATCTATTTATTATTATTTTATTGTTATTTTTTTATTTATTATTTTTTATTTATTATTTATTAATTTATTTTAAATTTACTAAATATTAATTTATTTTTAGTTTATTATTCATTTATGAGTTATTTATTTATTTATTTATTATTCAATATTTATTAACTTTTTATTTATTATTTATTATTAATTTATAAATTATTTATAATTTATTTATAATTTTTTAAATATAAATTCTTAATTCTTAATTCTTAATTCTTAATGATCAATTATTAATTATTCGTTGTTATTAATTATTAATTAGTAATTATTTATTGTTTATTATTTATTATTTTTTATTTTTTATTTTTTATTTATTATTGACTATTTTTTATTTATTTATTTATCTGTTATTTATTAATTTATTATTATTATTAATTATTTATTTATTATATATTAAATTATTTTTTAATTAATTTATTATTTATACATTACTTATATATAATTTAAATTTAAAAATATGGTATAACTATATTCATTATTTTATCCATCCTATGAATGACATGTCACCATACGTGCATATGTATGGCTTACCATCTCCACGTTGTGGTGTAGTTGTTATACAATACACTATTATTTGGATGGGTATAATAATGATGTATAATTGATGTAAATAATAAATATAACATGTTAATGATTCTTTATATATGATATAACATCTATTTACATATGATTTTTAAATCAAAAGAATGATATTATCGCTCATGCGTACGTATGGTTACCATCTCCACGACGCGTTGAGATTCATTTCCATGTTCACCATTCAACGATGATTATAAAAAATATATATTATTAATAAGTATGTAATATATGACATAATAATGCTACTGGATATATATATATGTGTATGTATGTATGTATGTATGTATGTATGTATGTATGTATGTATGTATGTATGTATGTATGTATGTATGTATGTATGTATGTACTTAAATATATCTTATTCACTTACTTCCGTTCAATACGCTATGAAAATGGAAATAGCGTTTATGTGTACGTACAACCTACCGTCTCCATAAACGGTGCCTTCTATTTCATATATAGATGTATTATAAATATTTATATTCTAAATATATATCATATATAAATCAAGGTTTATATTCTGGAATCATTTAAATCATGATCTAAATGATACGATCAAGAATTACAAGTTAAAACACAATCGATAAAGAAAGATATTATTACCCAAAATGTTAATTTAACATGGAAATCATTATTATATAGGTAGTATAAAGTCATAAATGAATCATGTAAGATATAATAAATTTGAATATGGTTCTGGTATTATTTAATAACATACTATGTTCATTATACAGGAGGTTAAACTTACCCTTGACCAAATGAAAGTGCAAGGTAAGGTTTAATTTTACAATCTTTTTATTATACGAGGTTGTTTTTATGTAATTATCTACTGAGACATATTTATTATCCATGTCCATGTTTCATAAAGTTGTTTTCCAAGGGATTCTTTTTAAGGGACTTTCTACTAAAACATCATTTTAAATGTTTTAATGATTTATTCTTCTAAACCAATCTCATTAATGTGCATGTTTTAAAAATGGTGTATGGATTTATTTAAATGGACATGAATCTTATAAAATGTTAATTTCTTTAAAAAGTTTCGAAGTGGTATGGGACACTTTGGTTGAAAATTTTCTTTAAACGTCTTCTTTTCTAAATTGTATGACTTTCAGATGTTTTCATGAAAAAGGGATATTTCTCCCAAAGAGTATTACAAATCATTTTCATCTATCTCAAAATTATTTAATGGATTTTAAACTTGTTTAAAGTAGTTTTATTATCATAAAAATCTTCCATATTGTGTTGAAGGTTTTGTGATATGTTTGACTGTGGATGTGTTATTTTTATACCATTCATGGTTTATAGGTAAATTATTGACATTTCGTATGCCAGGTTTAACACGAATGTTTATATTATTTTTATACCATTTCATATGATGAATGCATTGGACTTAGAAAGTGATGGGTGGAGCCCGTTATAGCTTCTTGATGCATCGGTAGGTCTCATGAGACAAACTAGTGTCTTATCACAAGGCCTTAACAAAATATTATTTATTTTCTTTCCACAAGGACTTGACTGTGTGGTTATGAACGTCTGGAATTATGCATTCCATCATTATGAAAGTGATATTAATATTTCATGTCATTATTCGGCTAGTGGAATATCCATGTGAATAAGTAAATGGCATTATTTTATTATTTCTTTTCCATATTATGTTAAATTTTAAGTTTAAAAGGATTTTGTTTTAGTCTTATACATTACCTTAAATGTTTATGCTTATTTATGAATGTTTCTACTATATTGTTATCCTTAATGAGCATCTGAGCTCACCTCTTTCTATGTTTTAATTTTCTCAGGATTCCAAGAAGTGTATTATGATTGATAAGCAGGGTTAAGATAGGGGATTAATGGATTTCTCAAAGGATCATTTATGTTGTGTTTTATTTTCTAATGTGTAATGTAACGTTCATTATTGTAATATATTTTCCAATACTGCTAAACTGATCGGTATTTCGGGACATTATTTCTTGTAATAATGCCAATGTATTAAAATAATGCACCGACTCAAGGTAACTGGGATCAGGGTGTTACAGTTGGTATGAGAGAAATTTTAGCAACAACCTTGGAAATAGATGTAGTTAAACTCTGATTAGAGAACATTACCCTAAGAGAGACTTTGAAGATTAGTATAGAAGAACTTCCTAGAATTTTGGTACTGTAGAGATTCTGTGAGTTTTCCAAGCAATACATCCATGCCTGGATAAGAGCATGTAGAGGCGGATCGGGCACAGATGTACCTGGCGGTAAAACCCAAAAACATCGCTTTGAGCTAGACTCGAACGGGAACTGGTGCATGACAACAGGTCTTGTTAAACTCTTGGTTACGACACTCCCAGGGGATATGCTTAGGATAATTCCCATTTTCATTACAAGCAATTATGAAGGAATTAGGAGTAAATACGTTCTCAAATAATAAATTTTATGATTATAGATTATATATATAATCTTTTCAATTTATGTTAGGTACTTTACAAGTTTGGAAATATGCATTGCGATTTATAAACTAACCTAGTGTATTCCATTATTTAGAAATGGTGCCTAGTATAAGGAATGAGACCTCTAGTAATACGCATGATCTAAAGAGTAAGAAGGATCATATCTTTCATTGTATTAATTCAACATTTAGAAATGAAATTGTCTCCCACGCATTCTCATCATATGAAGAAGTATTATCATGTGTTAATAATATTAGTAAAGAATTCTCTGAGTCCTATGGCTTTGAAGGGAAGCCAGAGAAGAAAATGATGGTAGAAAGAAATATGGATAAATGGAATAAGGGAAGGAATGATTTTTTTCATATGTGATAACTATGGAAAGAATCACCATTGTAAATAATTGAAAGGAATAAGATTTTGTTATAATTTTGGAGAAAAAGGACACCAAATACGTGATTTCAAAGGTAAGAAAAAGGTTTCAAATGTACAATGCTCCAACTACAAGGAGTTGGGACACCACGTATATCAATTTGCAAATGATCAGAGTATACCCCAAATGTTTCTATTGGATAATAATCAAGTTATGATACTGCCAAAGATAAAGATATATGATTAAGAGTTCTTATGTTGTTGTTAATGTATTGTATCATTTGAGTATTGTAATAGTGATATACATGTTATAAGAATTATATAGTATATAAGGATTGTACTATAGTACTACTTCATTAAGGATTTGAGACCGTGTGGAACCAAGAAAAGTGACTTAATGGTAAGTTATATTTTTTGGAAAATATGTGGTTGAAGGAAAGACAAAAATTAAATATGGTCTTGGTACTGAGTTATTAATTTTGAATAAGAGTTGATTGATTTGGATAAATAATATTGGATATTCTTGACTACCATGAAACTGGTTAATGATTTGTATATTCCATCATTGTTGGAGTTTACAATATTTTTGGATATGAGGAGTATATCCAGTATTCTATAAGGAATAAGGGAGAATGAATGTAATCAATAAAGTTTTATGGTAATTCAGTGTGTTACTATGTTTTAAAAGAATATATGATGAAGGTATTCACATTTTATTACATGGAAAAAAAATATCTTCATTGGGTTTACCTTCCTTATAAATTTTGGACTGTGAGTTTGTACAAAAGTATTTTGGATAAGTCTAAATGTTGGAAATAATTATGTTTTACATTGGATACTCTTGTTAAGGTTAAATCATTTCACGAGATTATTTTTGGATTGTCATAAAAAGGACTACAGTAAGGTCGGGTGACAACTCGTCACATCCGGTAAGGCCACGAGACTTGAACCTGCAACCGAAGAGCACAAGGGTGCATCACCTACCACTAGCATATGTGAGGTTCTAGATTGTATAATGTAGTTTCATTTTTAAAAGGTCTGATAGGTGGATTATAAATTCATTATTTTTGGAACCCTATACAAATAGGATAAATACAATATTTTTTTAAGTTTTATTATCTTTTAGAGTGAAAGATGAGTTTGTGGTAGAAATTAGTTAAAGGATGGAACTCTACTTGCCAATTATATATATTTTTATTCTCTTATTCTGTGAAGAAATTAATTCTTAAACTTTAGGTAAGGGATTTTAAAACTAAAAATGTGTTACCCAAATACATTATGTTTTGTTGAACTGATGATATTTTAAATCATTTTAGATTCATGTTTTTGATGCCCTCAATTATATAATTGTTTGTGACTGATGACCTCAATCACTTCCTATAAATATTTATGTTTTTTCTCCAATTATGTGTCTCTAATTCCCACCAATTTTCTCCTAATCGAGATCATAATTTGGTGGTGACTTTTTCATTCCCCATTTCCACTTATTAAGATTAAATTTTATTAATCCAATTTCCTATGTGGGTTTTCCCACAAAGTTATTTTGTATTTTCAACCTTTTATTTTCGAAGAACAATTTCAAATTTCAAGGACACAATTTATTGAAGGAGGGAAGAATGTAACACCCCAATATTTCATTGTACGTTATTTTTTCAAAGTAATTCAATAACTTGCACTACACAAAACACCGAGTTCAAGCACACCACGACTTACCAAACTAGCCGTTCAAAAGTGGTTATTAATAGTATTAACTAAATTTTGAATAATATATAATCCTTATAATTTTAAAATCCATATTATGAGTTTCTTATACATAATTTAAGAACAAATTCATTTTTTCGGATAAAAGAAGTTTTTTCAAAAAAATGCACTTTTACCGCCCTTTAATGGTGAACCCTTTTTAAATACAATATTTGAAACTTTTATATATTCAATTTGACAAAATAAACTTCTTCATTAGAATTAGGACATAATAATTTAATTTCAATAAAAAAATTTTGTTTTTCTAATAGCTTTCATATTTGGGTGAATAGTGAAAAATACTATATTTTAACTGAAAAAAACGTTATTAACAAAAATAATTTTTAGTGTTAAATTATATATTTTAATGATTTTGAGGTTTAAAAATATTATATTTTTTCCATTGAATCCAATGCTGGTCATTTTTTGTAATTTGAATTAGAAATTGGACATAAAAAACAATCAATATCTTGATAGTTATTATTTCCTAAAAAATACACCTTTTGGTTTTGACAATGGGAATAAATTTTAAATTAATAAATGAAATTTATATGTTTTTAATTTGGAAAAATATACATCATTTTTTAATTAAGAATATCAAAATTAGCTTAGGGCCAATTTTTGGTATTTTTCTGACAACTTTCAAATTTTGATGAACAGTGAAAAACACTAAGTTATTGTTTAAAACCGACTTTTTATTTAAATATTTATTAAAATTTATTTTAGGTCAAAATAGATACATAATACCTGCATAAGTTCAATGTAATGTATTGGAGTCATTTTATAATAACTTTAGATATATAAAAATTTTATTGAACTTTTTACTGTCCTTTACCCACTTCCTAGGATCATTTTCAAATTTGCATAAAACATAATTTTACTACTTCTATTAATTGAATTTCAAAAATCCTAGAGACACGTTTGATATCATTAAGTAAAATGTGGTCCAAAAAGATAAAAATAATTTTTGGAAAATAGTAACTTTTGACTTTTATTTACCACGGTTAAAAATAAATAGTGTTATTAAAGGTAAAAATGATATTATTATTACCCTAACACTTGTCCTAATTCTATTGGATAAGTTTAATTTGACCAAAAAAACCTTAGGAATAAAATATGATCATTTAGGTCCACTTGGATTAGATTAGGAAGTTTATTATTATTTAATTTAAAGAAGATTTAAAAGTGTTAAATTCATGTTTTTATAACTAAAACATTTTTGATATAGGGTTATGCATAAGATAAATTTGACTATAAATATTTATTATAAAGCTAAAAATATTTCAAATATAATTGTATTTAAGTTATTATTTTTAGACATTAAATAATAAAATTTATTAATAAAACAATGATGATGCAGTAATTACCTTGTTAATAAAAGATTAAAATAACTGATATTATAAATACTAAAATAAATATAATTCGGTACTTATGATGAATTAAACTAATTTTATAGGTTAATATAAAAGTTTAGGGTTGATTCAATCAATTTTGTTCAAAGTAATCATGCTGTTATGATTTTAATTAAAAACAAATTACGAATAGTGTCAAAATTGACATAAAATAGTTTTTAGAACAAATATTATATTATTAATTGATATAATGGTCCTAAATACATCTATTATAAATATTTATATTCTAAATATATATGATATATAAATCAAGGTTTATATCCTGGAATCATTAAAATAAGGATCTAAATCACACGATCAAGAATAACATGTTATAACACATACGATAAAGAAAGCTATTATTACCCAATGTTAATTTAACATGGAAACCATTATTAAATGGGTAGTATAAAGTCATAAATGAATCATTTATGATATAATAAAAATTAATATGGTTCTGGTACAATTTAATAACATACTATTGTCATTATACATGAGGTTAAACATACCATCGACCAAAGTAAAGTGCATGGTAAGGGTTAATTTCACAATCTCTTTATTATCCAAGGTTGTTTTTACGTATCTTCTGGGACATATTTATTATCCATGTCCATGTTTCATAAAATAGTTTTCAAAGGGATTATTTGTAAGTTACATTTTACTAAAACTTCATTTTAAATGTTTTAAAGATTTATTCTTCTAAACCATTCTAATTAATGTCCATGTTTTCAAAATGGATTTAAGGATTAATTTAAATGGACATGAATGTTTTAAAATGTTAATTACTTTAAAAAGTTTCCATGTGGTTTGGGTAAATTTGATTCAAAAATTTCTTTAAATGACTTCCTTTTTAAATTGTGTGACTTTTAAATGTTTTCATGAAAAAGGGATATTTCTATCAAAGAGTTTTACAAATCATTTTCATCTATGTAAAAATGTTTTAATGGATTTTAAACTTGTTTGAATTTGATATATTATGACACAAATCTTCTATATTTTTTTGAAGGTTTTGTGATATGTTTGATTGTGGATGTTTTATTTTTATAGCATTCATGGTTTATAGGAAAAGTATTGACATTTTTTATGCCAGTTTTAATACGAATGTTTATGTTATGTTTAAACCTTTTCATATGAGGAATGTATTGGACTTAGTAAGTGACAAGTGGAGCCCTCTATAGCTCCTCGATGCATCGGGATGTCTCATGAGTGAAACTAGTGTCTTGGTACAAGCCCTTGACAAAATATTATTTTTAGTCTTGGCACAAGGCCTTGACTATGCAGTTATGAATGTCTGGAATTATGCATTCCATCATTATGAAATTGATATTGATATTTCATGTGATTATTCGACTAGTAGAATATCCATGTGAATAAGTAAATGGAATTATTTTATTTTATATTTTCCATATTATGATTAAATTTATGTTTAAAAGGCTTTGGATTTAGTCTTAAACATTGCCTTAAATTTTAATGCTTATTTATGAATGTTTCCCCTATATTGTTATCCTTACTGAGCATCCGAGCTCACCCCTTTCTATGTTTTAATTTTCTCAGGATTCCAAGAAGTGTATTATGATTTATAAGAAGGGTTATGCTAGGGGGTTAATGGCATTATCAAAGGATCATTTATGTTGTGTTTTATTTTATAATGTGTAATGTAACATTCATGTATGTAATCTATTTTCCAAGACTGCTAAACTGATCAGTATTTCGGGACTTCATTCATTGTAATCAAGCCAATGTATTAAAATAATGCACTGACTCTGGGTAACTGGGGTCATGGCATTACAAGGGTGATGCCACAACCAATGGATGTCCTTATAAATAGTCTAATCAACCTCAATTGATCCCATGGGGATCATGAGGGATTCAATTCATCATTCATCCAACCACTTTACCAAATATTACTAAGTACATCGAAATCACAATATGTTGGAGGCATAGCACAACCATATACAAATAAATAAAACACCAAATCTCTGGTATATAACTTATAGACTAGATACCTCGATTCGGAAGATGAATTCTGAGATAACCCTAGCCTTTGATTTAGATTTTAACACACCTTGAATCCCCAAAATAAGATACATTGTAAAATAAATTTTTTTAGGGATTTAGAAGAGGAATAATAGATACATGCCCTAATATTAAACAGAGAAGAAAGAGAAGTGTTAGACTCACCCCAAGATTCTATTCACAACCATTATTTCTCAAAATGACTTAAAAATGAGGTAGATAAATCCTTGGAGACTGTGGTTCATTTTGGTTCCTTAATATGGAAGCTATATGAATAATACAGTTCAATCCCAAGTTAGAAAACTAAATTCTAGAGAGTGAAAATGTTAAAATCACACTTTTAAAGGGGCATATTGTTTGGTTATAGGGATTACCAAACCATAAGCTAACTATACACCACTATCTATCTAAGAGGGGTCAATGAAACATGATTATCTAGGGATCTATCAAAGTTTGAAAAATCAATATCTAACCCTAAAAAATGTCTCTATCCAAGTCTGTATAGTTTTATATCACCCTTCCATATTTTATTCATACCGCGCACCCCTCTCTGAGGCATGTTTAGTTTTGGTGCATAGTTAATGATAACCATGTTCTAATCAGGAAACCGGTATTGGATATGAACTTTTTCCCCACTTATTTTTCCAGAACCCCCAAGACACCCCAAGACTCCTCATACACTCAACAATTATCCCTCTAACCATTATAAAGACACATAAACAATAACATACTTCATAGGAAGTATGTGATATTAAAAACATGGTTCTACATTTTACCTTATTGATAATTTCATATCTCCCCTTTATTAGGTTTCATTTCCACATTTTATAATAGGGATATAACTTCTGAGTCATCTAGAAGGGGTGATACAGGGGTTCAATTATTAAGAAATGTCTAAAAGTTTTTTAAAATAGGTTCCTAATGTAACTAATCTTTAAATACATTATACCTTTAGTTATAGGGTTTTGTGTCTATGTGTAAGATAAATTGATTATTCAAGTAAAATAATGGAGTTAGTGTGTTTTTCTAGCTTGAGAAACCCCATGGACTACTACCAAAGAACCCAGAATACTCTATCAATCATGAAAAAATTGATTATCTCCCACATCAACTGTTGAGATCATCTAAAAGATGCTCTTCCAAGGAACTGGGAAAATCCAATAACCATCACTTGAATGATAATAATCAGCCTAAGGAAAACTATGAAAAACTCTACCATCCACTGACTAATAATAGAGGATCACACCATTATTAATTGTATACCAAGATCCCCATAGAACAATGCTAAAAAAAGAAACATGTACAATATCTCAATCCAATATAACCAAACTGAAATGCCCGATAGGATCGTTGTAGACACCAGAGAGGGAATGAATTAGGTGTTTCATTTTTTTACCAAATTAAATATTATATTAGAATATTTTACACCCTTTGAAAATTAACCACTATTTTCATTTAGATTGTATGGATTGATTTTAATTTTGACTGATAAATCAAACCAAATGAAATAAATTAAAGCAAGTAAAGAGTGGATGAAGTATTTTTATAAGTTTTATATGAAATTCATACCCCTTTAAATGATTTTTTATTCACCCTAAAAATGGTTTAGTCCCTTTAATAAATATGTTATTATAATGGTTTGGTTCCTCCCATATCATCATAGAGTCCCACTATTCCTATAAATTTTTTATTCTAAAATGACTTCCTCAAACTCATTGTCCAAAAAAATAAAATATTTTCAAAGTTTCATATTCACATAACTTGAGTCATATGGGTTTTATACATTCCAAACATGTGTAAAAAAGTGTAGTCATTTATCTCTTTATTTTAATTTGATCACCAGATCAATATAGGATGTCACTACATCTAGAATAATTGGTCTCCTTATTCTCAATTCTAAATTCTTAAAATTCCACCAAATCCTTAGGAACAATATTAGAAACATTGTCAATTATTTATATTAGATTATGATATTCTCAATTGAAACATCTCACCTATATATCTCACTTTTCATGAACATAACAGATTGAAAGCAATAATAATACCACGCATAGTCGATCATTCATTCCTCAAATTTAAAATCACAAGATCTACAACCATGGTTGTTGAAAAATCAACTTATTAATTTATCTAGTTAATACTCAATTATCTTTTATATATTTAGTGTTGAATCCTCCAATTTATTCTCTAAGAGACTTCTCATATTCTCCATGAAACATAGCTCCCTTTTTTTAATAGTCAAAAAAATAGTTCTCTATCATTGATTATCTATTTATATGTAGGTTACCATTAAATATATTTTATATGACTTAAATATAGAAAAATAATAAATTATTTCGGTTCCCAAGATTCTCTACTCAGTTTACCACCTTTTATGTACATAATATTTCTCTATGATCTCAAATTTTGTATCTCCTTAACCATTGCCTCTAATGAAATTAGTTTTTCCCATTAATGATTATAATTAAATATTTTTTACTCATTTTTCCTTAATAAAATGATTTTATAGATTTTTATTACTATATTCATCAATAAACTTATCTTATAACTCTAAAAAATCCAACTCACTTCGCCCAATATTCCATCTTAATCTCATCTTCTTTATTTTTCTCACAACAAGAAGAAAGGATTCATTGAAAAAATAGATATTCCAGTCACTTAAATAGAAGGATTGGAACACTCTTTCTTCTTATTCTATCTTCTATATAAATATGAAAAATGATCCAATATAAATATATATAATACAATATTATAGATATACAGTGTGTCTCACTCTATCTGAATCTTGATAGATTTAATGAATACTAATTCATACATTAAAATTGTGTGCACATTTATATAAAAGCTCATCTTTACTCCCATATTCCTCTAAATTATGAATCAAAACTCTCTTTTTTGATATTAAAACATTAAATATCATCTCATCCATCTTAATATTTAATCATTTTTATATTTAAATAAATCATGAAGCATATCATCTCAATATTCAACCTTAATTTGTTTCTCATTAATTCTTCCTAGCCCAATCTTCCAATTTTCTTATTAATTCTCTCTATAATCCCAATATACAGGTGATGTTTTAAGAAATTTATATTACCACTAGAATCATCATAATTTAAATCTCAATTTTAATGACCAAGAATTTTTTTAAATATTCTCATATGAGATTCATAATTGAAGAAAAATTATCCTTCTATATCATAGCTTCCTTCAATATTTATATGAAAAAAATTAGATCATGGAACAAGATAGATTCATTATGTTTTGAAATTGAATAAATTTATAAATATTTGGAAATTTGATTCCTAATTAGTTCTATAATTTAACCACTAAAACAAAATTACAATCATATAGAATTTATTATCTTTAATATTTTGTTTTCACAACATGCAATTAGATCCTCTAAATTTTTGTATTCAATTACAAACCCATTTCAAAACATAATCCTTTTTAATAAATCAAGATAATATCATGAGTCAACCAAATTTAACCTTATTCAGAATATACAATTACAGAGATCTCATCTTTTATTATACATAATTATATAATTTTCACTGTTGATTTATGGCTATGTAGACTGGTAAATGATTTTTTTAGTGAGGCTAGTGGATGGAAACATAGAACTAAGATCATATCTACATAAAAAACTAAATCATTTATGTCCATATTATTCTTCTTCAATAATGCCTACACTACTTCAGATTTTGGTTCAACTTGGATAAATAAAGGTTATATAGGGCCTAAAAGAGGCTATGTAGATCAATTCATGAATATAAACCTTTAGATAATTGAGATCCAGATTGGAATCATGGTTACACAGTTCCTAAATAATCTTTATATGTTTTGTGGATCATTCTTATGTTCATCAACATATTTCTACATAGAGTGAAAATATTGTTTATGCACATTACAAATGATGACTACAAACATATTAGATTATCCTTATGATGTTAGGAGTTAGATAAATTATACTTCAATCACTAAAAATATAATACATATTAATCCATTGAAATCTTAAATATAAGTGACTTTTGTCATTATAAACTGAATCCTTCAAGATAAATAAGAACAAATATGGATTCCCCAAAACATTGGTCTTAAAACTCTCTAACTGGCTAGATCTTAACATGGACTCTAACTTATCATGGATTAACTCACTACAGTGATAATTTAAACTTCTCCAAACTATTGGAGACATACTAAATGAATTTTTATCACTTGTATTTAACATGAGGTCCATCTGATTCAATGAACTAAAGTGAGTGGTTGCTATAATAGATCTATCCATCCAAGTTCCCCAATAAGCATTCATGTCCTTTTCACAATATGAATTTGAATAATATTCATCAGATATAATGAGAATACTTTTATTCCATCACAAAATTCAACAAGAAATATATTGACTTGCACATTTCCAAGAAAACACAAGCACAATACAATGGTATTTTAATCACATGATTTGGATTTATTTTAAATACATTAAACATACAAATAGATAGAAACACAAGAGATTCATGTAAAAAATCCATTAAAAGTTAAATTTTCTTCTCCCCTTAGTAATAATAATTACAAATGGGGAAAAGTATCTTTATCCTATTTTTTCAGAAAATCCTTGAAAGGGGAGTCCTTCTAAGGTAAAAAATCATCTCCACCTTACTTCTCTAATTTTAAGAACCATATTCCCATTAATGATGTTTTTTTTTATTTAGAGAATTATAGAACCATATATTACATATTAATGAGCATTCATTAAGTAATATATAACTATACATGGGAAGTCTAGTGTAGAAAAAATTGTCAGTTTACAAAATAATCAATATTTCCCATAAACATCTCTCGACATGGAAACCAGATCAAAAATTATATTCTTTGAGATAGTACAAATAAATATGTATAATTACACAATAAACTACACCAAAAATCACAAAACACAACAAAAATATGCTTGTTTAAATGTTTTTATACAACATATTGTTATATAATCAGTCTTCCTAGAAGATTATAATAATCAAAAATCATAATAGAGTAAAGGGAGTAAGTATCATCCCTCAAACATCATTATTTTCTAAGACTGTTCAGATTATAGATTTTAGAAAAATTATTCTATGGTTGTCTCAACTTCATCTGTTACTCCATCTCTAGTAATTAAATATATCATACATCACCATGGTAATTTGAATATGAATATGAATAGAAATATTAGAACACCAAGATGGAAAAACTTCCAACTAGATTCACATTTAATTACCAATTCAAAATTCAGAAACAAAGGTGTGGTAGTAATGTGAGCCTTCCATTCTTCCTCTATTTTTTCACCTAGGATGAGACCACTTCCTCAACTGATCTTCAATTTTACATGAATCTCTAAAATGTTTATACTTCTTAATTCTTGTATCCCACTTAACATTCCAAATCTATTCTCTCTTTGGTATCATGGTTTGATTTCCCTATTAATAGCTGGAACTGGATTCTTCCCATGATCTATAATGAACCTTTCAAAATTTTCTTCTTCCTCTAAAAATATTAAATTATCTTATAGATCAGGTCATATGATTAAAGATTCTTTAGTCACATGTTATTGCTTTATATTTTTTGTGGAATCCCTCTTCACAACAGTTTCTTGATATTGGGAGTAATTTATTCTTTTCTTTATTTCATCAAAACCTCTGTATTTATTACCAAAAAAATCATTCAAAATTTGGGAGTGTGACCAACTAAATTGTTACTTGAAAAAATAACATTATAATTCATTGATCTACCCTTTTTTTAACTTCTCATACTTCATACAAGTACTATGCTGAACTGAAATCTATTACTTTCTTTTTAAGGAAGACTTGATTTTAATTGTTACCAAATTAATGATATTTTGTAACATTATTTCATTATTATAAAAAAAATTTAGATGTTAGGAACATACCAATATTCATCAAATGTGTGTAAACCTTATAAAAATATTCATAAATTGTTTTGACATAATCATTCTTATTCTAATAAGTCAGGTTTTTTCTTCATATTTGTATTTAGTTTTTATTTAATGGGGTTTTTCTTTATTTTAGATTTTTTCCCCTTGATTTTATTATTTTTATAATTTTATATATATACATATAGTACCAATAATTTATCACCACATTTCTAAACCTCTAAATAAACTGACAGTGGCCTACAAGCCTCTTCCTTTTACATCTAAGATCTACATGTCCAATTTTTTCTACTTAAGAACATTATTTTTTGTGTTGTTTTACCACTCTTATAGACCCAAATTGGGTGATAAATATCTTAAACATACTCATATCCAACGTAGTTACATTAATGGGTTCACAAAATAATTTTGCATACACATTTTCCAATAATTTAAATTTATTTCTTCACTAATAGCTAAAACTAATTTTGGTCCAGTAGCTTTACGTGGGAAGTGGGACACTTAATTATATTAGAATGAGGTGGAAAAGTATCCACATGATTTTATACTCTATTTTCCACCAAAAGATCCTCTATTTATTGAAAATAAATCTATAAAAACATTAGTAGTATGTATCGTCATATATGTTTTAGAAGGTCTCAATTTTATGGATTCTAAATTTTTTAGTTTTATTTTCTACTCAATACACTTCATTTTGAGAGTTTAATTCTCACCCATAAGTGATCAATAGCTATTTTCCTATTAAATCTTAATATTTTGTGTTTTTCATCATGAATCATGCTATGTTCACTTATATATTTGTCGAGGTATTTTAATCTTTTATTTTTCACTTCCAACCAGGCTTTCTTAACACAAAGTGTAGACTTTGAGATTCTTCCAAAGCATGAAACCAATCATCATTGACTTTAGTACATAATGATTTCCTAAAAATTAAATATTACATTTTCGTTTCAACTATAAGTATTTTATCTCAACTCTTCTATAATAATTTATCATTTACCTTCAATTTAGTTTTGGGAGTGTTCAATTTCTACAACTGCCCCTGTGGCCATTTTCATTACATCATCATCATCAATCAGTTATTATTTTTCATCATATATCTCATTAATAAACTCTTATATATAAGAAAAAATTTCCTTGGGAACATTCTTCAGGTGAATTCCAAACTCATAGTAAAGGATATTGAAATATTTAAAACAATCAGTCTCGCAATATCTTGAACATGATTTATCAATTCATTGATTCAAAAAATATTGGACCAATAACATACCACTTGTGTAACCTTAATATCGTGTTGATCCTTCATTATTACTAGATTTTTTTATTATCTTCATGGAATCTTAATTTTTCCTATTCCATGTTATTGGTAAAGAATTCCACATGTGTAACAAAAGTAATATATTCAAATTATTCCATCTAAGGTTCTTCAAATATATTAAATCATCACTTTATAAAAAAAATATTGTATTATAAAAAATATATCCAAATAGAGGATAAAAATTCCTTTAGAACTACTTGAAATTACCAATAGGATTGGTGTAGATACCTGATATGGTGGTTGAATTAGGTTTTACCTATTTTTTATACTAAATTCCATGTTATCTACTAAATTTTTACCCACATAAAATTTAACATCAGTTTTCAATTTGTGAAGGTAGATCTATTTTTATTTTAACTAACTGATAATACCATAGAAAATATAAGTAAAATAAGTAAAGTGTGTAAGTGTAAAATTTACAAGGTTCTTCTTAAAATAATAATCATTTATATAATTGGTTTTTTACACCAATAATAGTTTCCAATTTATAATAAATATGTGACTATAAGGGTTTAGTTCTTTCTAAAACATAAATGAGTCTCACTATGCCTAATATTTCCTTCTTCTAAAATGTTTTCCTCAAACTCAACTTCACACTTAAAAACTCATCACATTTTTTTCTTGTCTACCCTAACTCACACCAAATCTATATCTTCCCCCCATGTATACAAATATTTTTTATTATGTGCCCTTCATTGAATTTAATCACTAGTACATTACATTATTTAATTTCATCCTTAAGAAGATATCACTATCCTCTCTAAATAAAATTCTTCAAATATTGATCGATATTCAAGAATGATATGTGAAACTTAAAATAGACTTCATATCATCTTCATATATATTTAAAATAATTGTTTCAGGGGTATATATCACTTATCATGATATAAAATTCTGAACACCAAGAAATTATTTTTGAAAAATGGATAACTCTTTCCATGGATTATTATTTTAAATCTTCTATAACCATGGTTTTCATAAGATCCACTTCAACTTCATTATATTTAACAGTCGGTGATCTTTTTAAAGTTTAGTATAGTTTCCTCCCCTTTCTAGTTCCTTGAGTGTTTTTATATTCTCCACACAATATATCACTAGAAATTAAATAGTCTGACTAACCATTATATTTCATTTATTTTAATTTAATATATAGTTAAATATTAAACAAAAGTTATATATTTATAATATCAAAAATTTATCATGTATTTTAGTTCTCATGATCCACAATTCAATTCCACACATTTTTATACATAGGAGTTATCGATAATCGCACATTATTTTTTCTATCCAGAATCACTGTCTCTAAGGAAATTACATTAGTTCCCTTCACTTTTCTATTAATTATTTTCTCCTCATGTTTTCTTTAATGAGTGATGTTTTGCATTATTCTTATGTTATAACTCAAGAAAAGTATCTTACTTATCTTATTCTAAAAAAATCATGTCTCTCAATATACCATATCAATGTCATGTTATTCATTGATCTCACAAAATGTTTCACTTATTCCTTACATAATATATATTTTAGTTACTTTTATAGATTTTTAGGCTTTCTATTTATTCTTAATTTAACTTCCATAGAAATATACAAATATTTCATTCTTATTTTTATGGAATACTATATTATATACATCTATTAGAGAGAACTCTGTTCTATCTTGAGATATTTAATGAATACCAGTGAATATGTAAAAATGATCTAAAAATTTAGATAGAAAATCATATTTACTCCTATTCTTCATCTCAAAAATGAATCACAACTCTATCTTTGTTGTTAAATAATTTAAAATCAACTCATAAATCATAATATTTCATAATATTTACAATTAAATAAATCTTGAAGAATTTCATCTCAATCTTTAATAATTATTTATTTCTTATATATTCATCATTATCTAATCTTACTATTTTCTCATACTACTACCTTGAATAAAAATATTCTTATTTTCTTTAAATAATTTATATCATCACCATAATCATAATAATTTAAATCTCAATTATAATAACCAAGATAGGATTTCAGATATTCTCTTTCGAAATTTACAAATAAAGAAAAATTATCCTTATATATCTTATCTTCCTTCAAACTCTATCAGACCTATATGGATCATGTCCCAGCATAGATTCTTTATATTTTGAACATAAATGAATACATCATGCATAGATATAATATATTATCAATTAATTCAAAAAAATTATTTTTTAACCATCATTTGAAACTTCAAGAACTTCTCAACCTTAATATTATCTTTTTAGAATTAAATAATAGCTTTTATTTATTTTTATCTTGATTTACAATACCATTTTTGATATTTTTTATCTTTGAATCCATTATGATAAGTTATAGCATCTTCACTTTTTAATCTTATTCATAATTTTTAATTCTAGAAATATCAGTTTTTGGTTTCAATAATTTTCTAATTTTCACTGAGGATTTATAGATATAGATACTTGTAACTAATAATTGTATTAAGGGTAGAGTATGGATACATAGGACTCAAATAATTTCTATGCAGAGGGAAAATCATATTTAAAAATCTTATTCTTAAATAAATTATTCTAATGTTTCATTATATGATTATTTAAATGATCCAAATGATTGTTATGAAATTTCTAAATGATGGCTATGTTGATCAGTTCATGCATATATTCCTTGAGATATTGGATATGAAAAAGGAATTAGGGTTTCTTGGCACCAAAATCATCCTTTTTAAGATTATATATCATTCTTAGGACCATCTAGATGATGGATACACATAGTGTAAATAATGATAATTCACATCAAGAATGATGCATACAAAGTTGTTAAACGATCTATATGGGGTCACTACTAAGATAAATTTCACATTAGACTCCAAAATACATATTCATATTTTTTCTTTTAAATCCTTATCTATGTGGTTTTCTTCATTATAAATAGTATCCATCGATCTTAATAAACACTAGGAAAAATTCACCAAAACATGGGTCTTTAAACCCTTTAAGCGGATAGATTTTAAAATCGATTATAATATATATTAAATTTCTTAACTGTAGATAGTATATCCACTTCTCTAATCTATTATTGGTAGTACTCTTTAACTTTTCATCACATTTTCTTAACATGAGGTATATTTAATTCAATAAAATATTTTTAGGGGATGCTACATTGTACCTACCCAACCAAGTTCTTTAAGTAGTAGCCAAATCCTTTTCCCAAAAATTATTGGGGTGCCTTAAATATATAGCAGTTGCATTTTAATTCCATCACTGTATAGTATATTATGTATATTAACACGCACATTGAAAATGAAAAAAAAATCAATGGGACCTCATTCTATACATTTTTATTTTTTTTCAAAACATTATACATCCAAATAGATGAAAACACATGTGATTCATGTAAATATTCCATTATAAATTTATTTCTACTCCCTATTGATTTAATAAATACTAATAATGAAAATATTTCACCATCCCCCTTTTTTAGATAATCTATTCAAGAGGATACTACTAAGGGAAAAATTATTATGTGGATTAATTATCTGATTTCAATAACAATCTTCTTCCCACTAATTTTCCATTTCATTATATAAGTAAGGAACCATATATAAAATCAAAATCAGCCTTATGTAATTCATCTCTATGTATATGTGGCAATGAATAGTATATAAAATAAGCATGATTTTTCCAAAGATAAATTAGTTTAATTAATTAAATAATTTTTACATTCCTTTATTATTTAAATTTTATATTTTTAACCATAAGATAATGTGATCTCATCCTTGTGAAATGAGTTATAAGTATAGGTGATTACCTTTTGGTTATGATTACTCACCCCGTACATATCCACTTTAGTGCATATGAAGACATTGTTCTTTATGACACTTTTAATGAAAAAGTATTATATTTTTCTAGTGGAGAACTATGATGCTACATTATTTGTATAGTGGTTGAGCTTAAAGTAATTTTATAGAGTGGTTTTGGTGATCACACATTGGTGTTTTTTCATTGGTATTTCTTTTATCTTTAAGTTGTATTTCTTATTTTACATTATGCTACTACTATGATATTGTTATTTTTTTTTATTTAATCTGAGTTGTATTGTTTAAAAATAATTCTTAATATAGTTTGGTTTGTATTATTTTATTTTTATCCTTACTGGTTGCATTTTTTATTGGAAAATCATCCATCTAATATTTTAGTAAGATAATAGAATTTATTTTTTTCCTTTAGTATCTGGGAGATGTAACATAAGGTTAATGTTACATTGGCTCTTTCCAAGCCAATGGTTAGGGTTGGGATATTAAAAATGGTATTATTTTGTGTCGATCCATCATATTAGTAAGGTAAAAATTATATATGAAGTGTATGAACTTCAATTTCATATAATAGAAATCAAAATATATCCTAACTATGTTGAACATAAAGTTACTAGTATAGTCCATTAATAAAAGGGTATCTTTCTAAGACACCAATAAGAGTATTTTAATCTCATCATCACGGGTTTATCCAATGAGTTTATAATATATTTAATTTTTAATTATAATTCCCACTATGAAAAAATTGATCATATTATATTGGATGATTCTTAGAAATTGGTTATAATGATTGTGGATTTTTCTAACCTAGAATATCCTAATAATTAAATTTTCTAGTAATTGAAGACTGAGTGGTTTTTTATGACTATATCTAAATTGAACCAAAAATAAAACCTATAATCCAATGGTAATATACTAAAGATAATGAGGTTTCACATGAACCACAGGTTAACCAATAGATTTTTTAGAGAATTATACAATATTTCCATGTCGCTGATAGAGGTAATCGAAATGTCTAACTTGATTGTGTGGATCATTCTGTATAGTTTCAGAAATATTATCCTCAAATCTTTCAGGGGGGTTTAAAACATGAAAAGGAAAACTTGTTTCTTTGTATAATGATTAAGTATTTATTAATTTGGGTCTCTAAATAATTTAATTTTGATTTTAGAAAACAACACTGTAGAGGATCTTGAAAAAGAATTGTGGGATTTAGCTGTCCAAGCCAAACTCAACCAAGGACTTTCATGGGAAGGATATGAAGACTTTTTTAGTAAATAATTATTCCCAAATATCTTCAAGATACCTATAATGATGGATTTAATTATTCATAAAGAATAAAATATATAATTTATGGAATATGTAGTTAAATATATAAACATAGTTCATTTTTCTTCATAAGTTTCTCTTAGCACATCTATAAAGGAATGTATATCTAAATGTTGATTTTTGATAGAAAATAAATCTATAATACATATGATTTTAATTATTGATTATAAGGGAATGGTTAATATAGTTACAATGGTGGAAAGTTGTATTACTATGAATCATATTGGATGAATAACATTGGTTTACAAGGGTAAATGTGATAAATCTAATGATGTGAACAAGTGAAATACGAGCACCAGATTTCAAGGATGTAGAGAATCATAGAATAAAACAAAAATATTGATTAACTTTCCTCCATGATATATACACAAGTTGAGATATTTCCAATGTGTTTTATTAAAACATATGAACTGAGTTTATACAACGCCACCCAAAGTCTTCCAAAACTATAATTAGATGGGATATAATCAACATTATTTCCAAATTCTACATATTCTTTTGTTAGAAACACATCTCATGTGTCTCAAACATCTTATGCCTTGATGGGAAGATCAGGTAAAAATATTTCTCATCCTTAGAATCAATCAAACATTTGTTATTCATGAAATACCCCAAATCCTTAGATGATGAAAACCCCATAGTAAATCAAGGAGTAAAGATGGATGAGTATGAAATTGTATAGTATAGAATGGATAATCATGAATGATCATGGATTATCACCCTGGTCCTCCAACTGTATGATGTATCATTCTACTTTACTCAACTCTAACATAATTTCTCATTGATACTAGTATATTAAACCCATTTATTATTTCTTTTGGTACTAATAAAATGGAAATTCATATATGAGATGAATCAAAATATAATTATTATCTGGAAAACTATCTAAAAGAGTCACTGTAGAGGACTTAAATTTGTACCTTGTTTGATAACAATCGATGGAGTCTAGTTTTTTTTGGTAATTTTTAGTTTTAGAGGTCTATATCTTTGAATTTATCCTAGGAATGGATTAATTAGTTTATTTTCTGGCACATATCTATTTCTATACACAATGGGGGAATTTTTCATCTCCTCATGGGTCGGTGCATCTATTTAAAGGAGACTTGGATGTGAATGTTTGAAGAGTGTGACCTTTACTACCAATTGTTGGAACTGTTTCCTATCAATTGAAATTGATCACTTTGCGAACTAATACAACAACTTAGACAAGAAATTTTCCTACTATTCAATATCTATATACTGATAAATTTCCAAAAAACAATGGTTTTCTATAGGAATGGGAAGTTAAATTTTTTTATCCTCTTCAAGGAACATATTCTATTTCAAATCCATTATATAGAATAGAAAAACAATTCAAGTAATTAAACATCTAATTGGTGGAATTGGAATGTAAAGTCTTCATAATGCTGAGTATATTTCCATTGGTTTCTTATATTATTTTTTGTGAAGAGGCAAATTGGCTCTTTATGACTCTATATTTATTATACTAAAGCAAATAAGGATATAATAAATAATACATATCCTCTTCCATGAATTGATGATATTTTTCAATAATAAAAAGGATCCCTCATATTATCAATGATTTATCTATGGTCTGGGTATCAACAACTCCTTGTTATGAAATAGGATATTACAAAAATTACATTCCAATTTTTTTATGGTCATTATGAATATCTGGTTAAACCATTTATACTTATAAATACACAACATTTTTTCTTGTCATTTTTCAATCATGTCTTTTAAAATACTTAGTCTCCTTTGTTTTAATATTTATAAATTTTATTATGGTGTATCCTTGAACTCATAATGACAATGAAGAACATTTATATATTGTGTTGATCATTTTTTGAGCGTACATGTTATATTGAAAATTCTATAAATATGATTTATGGATATAATAAGTTCACTTAATTGGTCATCTCATTTCTTAAAAAGGTGTACTATTAGATTATGAAAATATAGAAGTTTTTTTATCTTGAAAATGATAGAGCAATTGATTTTTAATAAGAATATTTCTATTGTTATCAGGTTCCTATCACTTTTACATTCATGATTTCTCATGTCTCAAATCCCCTATGACTGTGGTAATAATAAATGGGATTCCATTCCACAGGAGTAATGATTGTAAAAAATTATTTTCAATATTAATACAAGTCTCGCCCCATCACCAAGTTACTATCTTACCGTAACATGGGAAAGGTTATGGGGATTATTATAACATATCTAGAACTGGTCTAGAAATTCAAAGAGACTATGTGGAAACTTATAGGTTATTATAGTTTAAAATTCATGAAAATAATTATCCAACCCATGATTAGGAAATTTGTTTGGTGGTTCAATATTTTAAAAAATAGCATCCTTATCTCTTTAAAGACAATACCACTATGTTTTCAGATCATAAAATCTTAAAACACACCTTTTTGGGAGGAATTTAATATGATACAGAGATTATTGATTGAATTTATTCATATTTATAAGTTTTCTTGGTTTATACACAGGGAAAAAATTCCTTTGGTGATTATTTAAGCCTAAATTAAAATAAAAAATTATCTAGATAATCTCTTTATTAGTGGTAATTGATGAATAGGATTATTGATATGCATTTTTATTCCCCTAGATATAATGAAGTCGTAATATTGTCTCTATTGACTCTCATGACTAATTTAGTTGAAAATATAATGTATCCTCAAAGGCCATATCCTGATTTCCTTATAATTGTTTCTAATCATATTTATTGGGAGATGATTGAAATATGGAAAAAAGATACAGACACAGTGTTATATTTTTGTTATCAAATTTTATTTCCACGTACTTATCAAGAAAAACAACTTTATGGTTATCATCATAATAAGTAGGTTATTAACTCTTGCATCTAAAATATATGCAAGGATCTATAATACAATTATTTGTGGTCATGTATAAAGTGATATCAAGTTTATTATGTTATGAATTTCCATACCTATTAGTATTTTAGGGAAATAATCAATGAATATCTAATGTCACACCCTGACCCGATATATTGCGGTCGTAGTTATTTATATTTATATTTGAGTGTTTTTGTTTCTTAAAGTTTATAAATTTATTAAATTAAAATAAAAATGAAATAAAAAAAATAAATGGAAAAACGATTTAATAAAAATGATAATGATAATATTATTATTTAGTTTTAATTATAATTATTATTAAGTTATTATTGATATTATTATTATTGATATTATTATTATTGTTATTATTAGTATTATTATTTGTTTATTATTAATAGTATTAGTTTTCTTTTTTTATTTTTTTATTTATTGTTTAATTTTTTTCTTTTCTCTTGTCAGGGTTCCCCCCCCTTTATACATCGAACTCCCCTTCCCCCTCCCCCTTTGTGTTGCGATCGACACCCCCCTCCCCATCTCCACCTGTTGCGCATGAAACCTCCCCTATGGTTGGTCGACGGTCCTCCTCTCCTCTCCGTAACTTCACAGTGTCTCCTCCTACCAGCTAGTACCAGCGACCCGTGACCCCCTTCCCATGGCCAAAGACACCCATGGTGCACCACCTCTCCTCTAGCATGGTGACTGTTCATCTATCCTCCCCTATTCTCATGCGCCGGCCAGCTCGCTCCATTCAGCCACTCTCGCTCTCACATCCTCCCACCAGAGAGCCACCATGAGCGCCCCACTCTCCCTCTATCTCATACCCACGCACGACACCCGCGAATGAGCCCCTCCCTATTGTGCAACCACCTTTGCCCAAGGCCCTCCTGAGATCCACCTCCCTTCCTCCAGTGAGCCCCCTTTTCCCATCCCATTCCACTATTTTGGTGTTTTATTTGATTATTTGTGGTTCACATGTCATAAAATAACACTAATTCTTTTAAAGGGTCTCAATTTTTGTTCTATTTTGTTGATTTTGGTTCAAATTCTTGAATTAGGGTCAAATTTTGGTTGCATGTGGTGCGATTGGAGTGCGATCAAAGTTTTGCATCGGAATTCGAGGTTTCGACACTGAATATAGGTTTTTCCACATATAAGTATTATTTGATGAATTAATTTTCTTATTTAATTAATTTATCATACTCATTTATTAGTTTTCTTGTTGAGAATATAGTTTTACTTGAGGATTAATATGATTTCAATGTGTTTACTAGCGTGTATATTTTATTTAAATGTTTTTATTTTTTAAAAACTCATACTGCGCCTTTTTTAGTGTCTTATAAACTTCATTGTTGGTTTATTATGTAACATAAGGGCTGTGAATTCTATTTTATCATGTTATTGGTGTGTGTTTCGCCTTATAAGATGGTTTTTAGTGGGTGTTTGTGTTCAAATTCTTGTGATACTTCTTGGAGTTGTTTTATAAAATTCTTAAGTGGTTTATTAAATCTTATAAAGTGTGTGAAACACATTTGGATATTGTTTTGGTGTTCATATGTCTTCAATGGTGGGTTTGAGTATGTTAATGGGTTTGGGTGTAGTTTTTTAAAGGGAAATGCAAAATTTGGCATGTTTCAGTTGTCGGCTATTTCTTAATGTGAATTTTAAATGGTTTAAACAATGGAATGCATGTTTTGGATTTGGTTCTGGTTTATATGATGATTTGAAATGGCCTTTTTAAATGGTAAAATTGATTTTGTGATTTTATTTTAATGTTTTTAATGGGTTTTATTAGTTATTTAAGTGGTGTGTCATTGGTGAAAATCCTTGATGTGTTATTTTGAAACATTTTATATATTGTTTAAGTGTTTCAATGTTTTATTAAAGTATTTTTATAGTGCGTTAGACCTTTCTATGATGGTTTGGGCTGCAGGTGTCAAGTTATCCAACATGTACATGTGTAGGGTAAGGTGTATATATATATATTTCCTCTTTGTACATATTTCCTCACGGCGTGGGGAATATTTCCAATGCAGTTAGGGGTGTATATATATATATATGTATAAAATCATGTGTGTGTATGCGCCAAGTGTCAGTTCAAGTGTTTGTCGACAAATATCGACATGTTTGAGGTAGGACCCCTATACCTACGCCTTTAATTTGAATTTCATAATTGCTTGCTGGTTTTAAAAATTTGTTTTACATTTACGCTACAAACACATGCGATGAAATCTAGTTTCAGTTTCTAGAAAGGATTATTCCATTGCTTGGGAGATTTAAATGTATTTCTAATGCTATCTATCTTAAGTGGCCTTTCTTGAAAATAGATTTTCTAAGTGGTTTTGAGTTAGTAATGAGTAGTTCCAAAGGTGTTTGGCCTTTTGGCCGGTTAATTATAAAAAGTGTCCCTTTTTGTAATTAAGCCTATTTGGCATCATAAGAATGTTTTATGAAAAATAAAAACATATCCTGAGGCACTCCACCATAGTTTTAGAAAATTATTTATATGTTAAAGGTGTTATTATGATTCTAATTTGATGCTTATGCATTGTGTGACGTGAAAGAGGGGGATTGCGCTTAAGGAGGGAGAATGGTGTTGAGGGGTGGAATGATTTTTAGATAAAGAAAGTGTCATTTACATATATGTTTTCCTGATAAAGAAAAATCACCACCACTTGAAATAGAGAATGATGGGAAGCATGGGTATCTTGGTGGGTGGACCAGGACTAGTATGCTAGATGACACAACAGGGGTTTATCCCAGTTCGTCTAGAAGCATTGAAGCAGCAACACTAACTAAATATATGAATGATTGAGTGATGTGGTTTCTAAGACACATTTACTTAGGGTCGTGGTTTCTAAGCCACATTTTTTTAGGGTCATGGTTTCTAAGCAATGTTTCACTGAGGTAAGAGGTCTCTAGGGTCCCACATGTATTAGCTACCTATAGGGATTTCCCATGGTGCTCTTTTGTGATGTGATGCTTATGAATTAATTTTCATTTCTATTGTTTGATATTTTATGTCTCATTTGTGAAAACCTTATTTTAATCTAAATTGGTTTCCTTTCATTTTGAAATGTTAATGCATTCTTGGATCTTATTTTGAAAATTTATTGGAGAGAGAAATGCTTTACATTAAAATGAATAATTGTTACTTCAATTTGAAAATAATGAAAAATATTATTTTATTATGTCCTATTTTCAAACTAGCATGTTTTGGATTTCATATAAAAGGAAAGAGAATAGGTCATTTTTTATCTTGGCATTCCTACTAAGAATCTCGATGCTCATGACTACTTTAATATTTAATTTCAGGTTCCTTTTTTTGGAACACTCTTAGAGCGAGTGTAGTTTATGTTTTATAGTGACCCATGAGGCCACTCGAGGCATCTCTCGTTGCTTCATTTATTTCATTTTTTTCCACTGCCATTTTTTTGGTTTATTTTATTTTGTTTATCTATTTGTAAATTTTATGATTTTTTATCCTTTTTATGAGATAAATCCTTCCCAACTAGTTTATCTTAATGCCCCAGCCCATGGGAATTGGGAACGTCCTTCGGTCCATGTCCCAGACCAGCTCAGGTGACCGATTCAGCGTTGACCTGGGTTGGTTGGTGAAACAATTGTATCAAAGGGGGCCCTTGTTATTTTGGGTGTTAGGTAGCTTGATGATTAGGTGTGTTGGGACTCGATAGGTAGGTGCAGGAAGAATTCCATAAACCCTTTCATGTCCTGAGACTCGAGTTGGCATGGGTAGTTTAGGATTTGAATTTTCTTCTTTGGCTTTGTCTGTGAGGATGAGGGATGACAAAGGAAGTGAGCTGGTGTTAGGTGGCGGTCTTTCATAGAGTAGCGGCCCATGTACATCCCGAGTTCATGGTTCAAGATGCTTCTTGTGGTTAATTCTTACTCGGAGTCTGGTTTTCTAAGCCATGTCACCAGGTTGGCATAGACACTAGTCCCTTATTTTTGGAAGTTTTGATGTGAGTTCTATTTGGGAATTTGGAAATGTATTGCATTAATGATAAGTGACATTTTAAAATTGGTTGAGAATTTTTTCTTTATGCTGAATGATCTATTTTGAAGATGAGTTGTGTTTTGAATGAACCCATGGTATTCCTATGTGGGGCCACATGAATAAAGGTACGCATGTGGAACAAGGATAATCGGTGCTATGTGTGGATGGGTGAATGAGCTAGCACAAGGGTATTTTTATGTGTGAGACTTCATGGAATATCAATGGGGGATATTTATTTTCTTCTATTTTCTGAAAATGGTTTTCAAAAAAAAGGTAATTTAAATGTTTTGAAAAGTGAGTGAGAAATTGTTTAGTGTTCTCTTTTCCTAGTTCGTATTCTTTTTAGTGGGTTCTTGGTTTTGACATAATAAATTATGGTTTGAATATTGATTTTAGTTTGAGTTTCAGATTGTGATTGATGTGTAAAATATTGATTTATGATGATTTTGTTTTGGCTTTATGCCTACCGTTTTTTAATATACATCCCAAAAAAGTCCCAGTGGTTTCTAGTGAGTCTTTTCGAGTTTTTGGTTCTACCGAGACTCTTATCAGAGTGGTGGAATTGAATTCTTTTCGGTTGTTGTCCATCATCTGTAGTGATCATGATATATTGAAGGTAGAGAACTTGCTTGGTGAAATCATTGGTGTTTTCAGGTTATTAGGACCTCCCAAAACTATAAGATCTCGTTCTAGTTTGAGTTATTTTGGGGGTTCAACATTGAATTTTTGTTGAAGGAAATCCATGTGTCGTTGCATGATGGGATGTCTTTGATGGTGTTTAATACCACTCTCGTCAGATAGATTATATCTGAGGAAGTGAAGGTGAGGGAAGTTGTAGAGCTCATGAGTGTCCAGCAAGGCCAACAGATAGTGAAGGCTTACATCATGCATTTCACGGGGTTGATTCCCTTTTTTCGGAGGTAGTTTCATAAAATCAGTTAAAGTTTCTCTTGTGTGGGGTATTTTTCTAGGGATCAAGATTGATTCATTTTGGTGTTTGGGAAGGTTTCCCATCTAGTGAGAAGAGAGAACTGGGGGAACCTATCTCATATAGTTCTTCTTTTCAATTCCATATTCTATTAATTAGGACACATTCTTGTTTGGTTCTAGTGTGGCTGATTTGGGTACTTTAAGTCACTTTATCTTCATCCCTTGAAGGATTTTCATTGGTGTGGATATTTGGGACACTTGGAGAGGTTATTTTAGTGGTATCTCCAAAAGGAGTCTCGACCGGAGGATGTTAGATACTGACTGTGGGGCATAAAATGCTTCAAGACATCAGATCTCCATCCATAGGTCTTGGAGTGATGAATTCACGCATTCAGGAATCATTCGTTATGGGCACCTTGGTCTAAATTTTTTCTCTGGTGCTGGAATGGGGATGGTTTATATTTCTCTATTCAAGCTCCATTGTCTTTGAAGGTTCTATTTTTTTTATAAGTGGCATAGATTTATCTTTTTCCTTTGTGGTATTTGTTCTTTGAATACCCCACTTTGGTTGTAAGAAGGCATCATGATCTCATTTTCTAGTAATTATAATTGTTGTTCCTCATCAAATTTGAGATTTGAAGTTTGTCTCTTTATGGCTAGGAGTCTCAAGATGATTGTCTCCCTTGTGTGGATAGCTCTTTTGGTGACCCGTTCTTGTTCTAGGATGTGATCATTTTAGAGACACATGCGTCTAGGGAAATAATGAATAGGGGATTGGTCCTCCATTTGGTTTGGGGTCTTTCATTGAGAAGTCCATTTTGTGGGGTTCTAGATTGTGTGAAAAGATCATGGGTCAGTTTGTGTTGGGCATGTATCGGTATGTGCTAATTTCCCTAAGCTGGTGGATTCTTAACTTGTGGGAAGACAAACCATGGATCATTTCACACCTTATTCAAGAGCTGGTTTGTGTGGGGGGGGGGGGGTTCATTTCTGGTTGCATTTTCTTTGGTTCAAGTTAGCGGTTCTTGATTTATCATGTGCTGAGAATCTTTATGTTGGTTGTGCTCATCGGGTTATTGTGGTGGGGAAAACCCTCTTTGTTTCCTAATGACTCTTCTCACTACAGTTTCCAATAGAGCTGGTTGGGTGTGACCTAGGGAATTAAAAGTAACATCATGTTTGTGATTTTGTCATCCTCTTTTAGTTCTGAACTCGAATTTGATTCCTCATTTGGCTTGGTGACTTTCTGGGGGAAAAAAGGATTTATGGTGGGGAGAATTGTCACACCCCGACCTAACATATTGTGGTTGTTGTTATTTATATTTATATTTGAGTGTTTTGGTTTCATAAAGTTTAAAAATTTATTGTATTGAAATAAAAATGAAATAAAATAAAATAAATGGAAAAAAGATTCAATAACAATGATAATGATTATATTGTTATTTATTTATTTATTATTATTATTATTCAGTTATTATTGATATTACTAATATATGTAGTATTATTATTGTTATTATTATTATTTTTGTTTTTTTTATTATTAGTATTAGTTTCCTTTTTTCTTTTTTAATTTCTTATTTAATTTTTTCTTTTCTCTTGTTAGGGTCTCCCCCCTTTTTGTGTCGAACTCCCCTTCCCCCTACCCCTTTGTGTCGCAACTGACACCCCCTATCTCCCCTGTTACACACACCGCCTCCCCTATGGTTGGCCAACATTCATCCTCCCCTCTTTAGTACTTCCCAGCGCCTCCTTCTACCGGCTAGCACTAGAAACCCACGAACCCCTTCCCATGGCCAAAGACACCCATGGTGCACCACATCTCCTCCGATACAGCGACTTTTTGGCCATCCTCCCCTCTTCTCATGTGCTAGCTAGCCCCCTCCCTTCGGCTTATCCCCCTCCTGTAGCCTCCCTCCGGTGATCCACCACCAACGCCCCACTCTCAGTCTCTCTCGGACCAGCGCATGACACCCTCGGTCAAGCCCCTCCCTATTGTGAGACCACCACTGGGCGAGGCCTCTGGTGAGCCACCTCCACTCCTCCGGTGATCCCCGTTTTTCCTTCACATTCCACTATTTTAGATTTTTTCTTTCATTATGTGTGGTGAGCATGCCTTATACGGACATTAATGTATATCATCGGTCTCTATATGTGTTTGATTTTATTGATTTTGGTTCAAATTATTGAATTAGAGACAAATTTTTGTTGCTTTCGGGGTGATTGGCACGCGACCAAAGTTTTGCATCAGAATTCAAAGCTTCGATGCTGAAGGTAAGTGTTTCTGCATATAATTATTTTTTGATGAATTAATTTTCTTATTTAATTAAGTTATCATACTCCTTGATTAGTTTTATTTGGGAGAATATAGTTTTACTTGAAGTATAATATGGTTTCGATGTGTTTAAGTGTGTTTATTTGATATGAATGCTTTGATTTTGTGAAAACCCATGCTGAGCCTTTTGTAGTGTTTTATAAAAATTGATATTGGTTTATTTTTTCGCACAAGGACTGTGAATTCTATTTTATCATGTTATTGGTGTGATTTTTTTCTTATAAGATTTTTTTCAGTGGGTGTTTGTCTTAAAAGTCATGTAATACCACTTGGAGTTGTTTTATAAAATTATTAAGTGGTTTATTAAATATAATAAAGTGTGTGAAACATGTTTGGATTTTTTTTTGGTGTGCATATGTCTTAAATAGTGGTTTTGAGTATGTAAATGTTTTTTGGTGTAGGATTTTAAAGGAAAATGCAAAATTAGGCATGTTTGAGTTGTCGTGTATTTATAAATGTACATTTTAGATGGTTTAAACAATAGAATACATATTTTTTAATTCGTTCTAGTTTATGTGATGATTTGAAATGCCCTTTGAAAATCGTTAAATTTATTATGTTATTTTCTTTTAATATTTTCAATGGGTTTTATGAGTTATGTAAGTGGCATGTCATTGGTGAAAATCCTTGATGTATTATTTTGAAATGTTTTATAGATTGTTAAACTGTTTAATTGTTTTATTAAATTATTTATGTTATGTGTTGGACCTTGCTATGTTGGTTTGGGATGCGGGTGTCGAGGTATCCTATATGTACATGCATAGGGTAAGGCATATATATATATGACCTCTTTTTACATATTTCTTCATGGTGTGGGGAATATGGGAAATGAATCTAGGAGTGTATATATATATATGTATAAATTCATGTGTCTGTATGCACCAAGTGTGGGTTCAAGTGGTCGTCGACCAATAACGGCTTGTCTAAGGTAGGTGCCCTATGCCTATACCTTTAATTTGAATTTCATAATTGTTTTCTTGTTTTAAAAATATGATTTACAATTACGCTACATACACATGCTATGAAATCTTCTTGCGGTTTCTATAAATGAATTTCCCTTTGCTTTTGAAATTGAAATCTATTTCTAATGAAATCGGTCTTAAGTTACCTTTCTTGAAAATCGATTTTCTAAGTGGTTTTTAATAGTTAATGAGTAGTTCCAAAGGTGTTTGGCCATTTGGCCGGTTAATGGTAAAAAGTGTACCCTTCGTTCAATTAAGCATCTTTGGCATCTTAATAATGTTTTATGAAAAATAAAAACATCTCTTGAGGAACGCCCCCTTGGTTTTAGAAAATGATTTTTAGGTTGAAGGTGTTATTATGCACCAAATTTGATTCTTATGCATTTTGTGACGTGAATGAGGGAGAATTCCTTTAAGTTGGGAGAACGGTGGTGAGGGTGTAATGAGTTTTAGATAAAGAGATTTTCATTTTCATACATTTTCTTGATAAAGAAAACTCACCACCACTTGAAATAGAGCTGATTGCGAAACCTTGGTATCTAGGTGGGTGGACCAGGACTAGTATGCTAGATGAAACGATAGGGGTTCGTCCTAGTTAATCTAGTAGGATTGACACAGAAACACTAACTAAACATATGAATGACTAAGGGTCATGGTTTCTAATCCATAGTTACTGAGGATCATTGTTTTTAAGCCATGTTTTCTGAGGGTCCTATTTTATAAGACACATTTCACCGAGGTATGAGGTCTCTAGGGTTCCAATTGTACTAGCTACCTATAGGGATTTCCCATGGTTCTCATTTACGACATGATGCTTGTGACGTAATTTTTGTTTTTGTTTTTTCATTCTTTATGTCTCATTTGAGAAAACCATTTTTTAATCTAAATTGGTTTCCTTTCATTTTGAAACATTAATGCATACTTGGATCCTATTTTGAAAATGTAGTGGGAGAGTAATGATTTACTTGAAAATTAAAAATTGTTACTAGAATTTGAAAAGAATTAAAAGCATTATTTTATTATTTACTATATTTAAACTAGCATGTTTTGGATTTCATATAAAAGGCAAGGTCATAGGGCGTTGTTGTATCTTGATATTCCAACAGAGCTTCTCGGTGCTCATTCCTTCTTCACTTTTTAGTTTCAGGTTCCTTTTTTTAATCTCACTTGGAGTGAGTGTAGTTTATGTTCCGTGGTGACCCACAAGGCCACTTGAGGTATGTCTCGTTTCTTCATTTATTTATTTTTCACTGCTAGTATGTTTTGTTTATTTTATTTTGTTTATATATCTATTTAGTTTATGATTATCTATCTTTTTTATTGGCCAAATCGTTCCCAACAAGTTTATTATGATTCCCAGCACTAGTTTCATCACATGGGGATAAGGAAAACCCTTCGGTCCATGTCGCAGACTAACTTGGGTGACTGGTTCAGGGTTGAACCGGGATGGTTCATGAAAAAATGGTATCAAAGGGGACCCTTGTTATTTTGGGAGTTAGGTAGATTGATTATTAGGTGTGTTGGGACTTGAGAGGTAGGTGCGGGAAGGATGTCATGAACCCTTGTCTGTCCCGAGACTCGAGTATCCAAGGGTAGTCTGGGATTTTAATTTTCTCCTTTGTCTTGGTCTGTGTGGATGAGGGATGACAAATGAAGTTATCCAATGTTACGCAGTGGGCTCACATGGAGTAGTGACCCATGTACAGCCCAAGTTCATAGTTCAAGATGCTTTCTCTAATTAATGCTCACTCATAGAATGGTCTCTTAAGCCATGTCACCAGGTTGGCATAGCCACTAGTCCCTTATTTTTGGAAGTTTGGATATGATTTATGTTCTGGAATTTGGAAATTTATTACATTAATTATATGTGGCGTCTTCAAATTGGTTGAGAATTTTTTCTTTATATGGAATGATCTTTTTTAAAGAAGAGATGTGTTTTGAATTAAACCTTGGTATTTCTATGAGGGGACACATATATAGAGGTGCACATGTGGAACAAGGATAATTGGTGGTATGTGCGGATGGTTTCATGAGCTAGCACAAGGGTATATGTATTTTTGAGACTCCATGTAATACTAATGGTTGATATTTATGTTCTTATGTTTTCTAAAAATAGTTATCTAAAAGAGGAAATTTAAATGTTTTGAAAAGTGAGTGATAAATTGATTAGTGTTCTCTTCTCATGTTTGGTATCCTTTTTCACGGGTTCTTGGTTTTTACAAACTAAACTGAGGTTAGAATATTGATTTGAGTTTAAGATTTATATTGTGATTGAAGTGTGGAATCATGATTTATGATGAATTCTTTTTGGCTTTTTTCCCCTTGTTTTTGATAATTCTTCCTATAAAAGTCCCAAAGGTTTCTAGAGAGTCTTTTCTAGTTGTTGGTTCTACCCAGACACTTAGCAGAGTGGTGCAATTGAATTCTTTTTGGTTGTTGTCTATATTCCATGGTGATCATGATATATTGAAGGTAGTTTACTGTCTTGGTGAAATCGTTGGTGTTTTCAAGTTATTGGGAACTCCCAAAACTATAAGAGCTCATGCCGGTTTTAGTTAATTTGAGGGTTCGTCTTTGGATTGGTGTAGGAGGAAATCCCATCATCATTGAATGATGGGTTATCTTTAAAGGTGTTTAATACCACTCTCATCTTATTTTTTATATATGAGGAAGTGAAGGTGAGGGAACTGGAAGAGCTCATGAGTGACCAGAAAGGACAATAGATAGTGAAGGCTTACATTGGGCATTTGAGGGGGTTGATTCCCATTTTTTCGGAGGTAGTTTCATGAAATAAGTTAAAGATTCCCTTGTGTGAGGTCTTTTTCTAAGATTCAGAACCTATTCTTTTTTCTGTATGGGATGGTTTCTAATCTGGTGAGGAGAGAGAACTAGAGGAACCTATCTCATACAAGTCTTCTTGTCAATTCTATCTTATATTTGACAGGCCACCCTCTTTTTTGGTTTTAGTGTGACCAGTTTGGGTAATTTAAGTCACCTTATTATCATCCTCTAAAGGCTTGTCATTGGTGTGGCCATTTGGGAAACTTTGAGAGATTCCTCTAGTCGCATCGCCAAAAGGAGTCTCAACCAGAAGATATTAGCTCTATACTATGGGGCAGCAAATGCTTCAAGACATCAGGGCTCCAACCATAGGTCTTGGAGTGAAGCCTTTCACGTAGTCAGGAATTGTTGTGTGTGGGTACCTTGGTCTACCTTTATTCTCTGGTGTTGGAATCGAGATGGTTTAAATTTTTCTGTTCAAGCTCCCTGGTCTTTGAAGGTTCTTTTTTGTTGTAAGTGGGGTATAGGTCACTTTTTTTCGTTGTTTTCTTTTTTTCTTTGAAAACCCTACTTTGGTTGTAAGAAGGCATTATGATATCGTTTTCTTGTAATTCCAGTAGTTGTGCCCCCTCAAATGTGAGCTTTGAAGTTTGTCTCTTTATGGCTATGAGTCACAAGATGATTGTCTTACTTGTGTGGCTAGCACCTTTGGTGACTTGTTCTTGTTCTAGGATGTGCTCATTTTGGAGACACATGCTTCTTGGGAAATAATGAATAAGGGTCTGGTCCGCCATTCGGTTTGGGGTCTTTTGTTGAGAACTCCATATGGTGGGGGTCTGGTTTGTGCGAAAAGTTCATGGGTCATTTTTTTTGGTCCAGTATCTTTCTGTTCTAATTGGCCTAAGCAGGTAAATACTTAATTGGTGGGAAGACCCACCATGGATCTTGTTGCGCCTTAATCGAGAGTTGGTCTATGTGGGAGCTTTTTTTCTTTATTGGTGGTTTCCTCTTTGGCTCAAGTTAGCAGTTCTAGAGTTATCTTATGATGAGAATCTCCGTGTTTGTTGTGCTAGTCAGGTACATGTGGTGGGGAGAAACCTATTTGTTTCCTGATGACTCTTCTCATTGCAGTTTCCAATAATGTAGGTCGGGTGTGCCTATGGATTGAAAAGTAACACTGAGTTTGTGATTTTTTGGCCTCAGTCAGTTATGAACTCAAGTTTGATTCCTCATTTGGCTGGGTGACTTTCTGGGGGAAAAAGGTTTTTGTGGTGGGGATAATTGTCACACCCTGACCCGACATATTACAGTCGCAATTATTTCTATTTACATTTGAGTGTTTTGGTTTCTTAAAGTTTAAAATTTTCTTAAAGTGAAATCAAAATGAAATAAAATAAACTAAATGAAAAAATAATAATAAAAATGATAAGGGTAATATTATAATTTATTTTTTATTATAATTATTATAAAGACTTTATTGATATTATAAATATAGATATTATTATTATTTTTTTATAATATATTTTATTATTATTATTATTATTATTATTATTATTATTATTATTATTATTTATTGTTTTTGTTGTTGTTTGTGTTTTTGTCTTTATTATTAATATTAATTTTCTATTTTTCTTAAATTTCTTATTTAATTTTTTCTTTTATCTTTTTAGGGTTTCCCCCCACCCATTGTGTGTCAAACTTCCCTTCCCCCTACTCCTTTTCATCACAACCGGCACCCCCCCACCCCTATCTCCCATTGTTGTGCACGTCACATCCCTTGTGGTTGGCTAATGGTCCTCCTCCCCTCTCTGGCACTTCACGGTGCCTCCTCCTACCAATCAGTATCGGCGACCCGCGACCCCCTTCCCATGGCTGAAGACACTAATGGTGCACCACCTCTCCTCTGGTGCAATGATCATTTGGTCGTTGTCTCCACTTCTCGTGTGCCAGCCATCCCCCTCCCTTCGGCCTCTCTCCCACTGGTGGCCTCCCTCCGGCGAGCCACCACCAGCGGCCCACTCTCCCTCTCTCTCAAAACAATGCACAACTCCCTCAGCTAATCCCCTGGCTATTGCACGACCACCACTGGTCGAGGCCCTCTGTCGATCCACATCCCTTCCTTCGATGAGCCCCTTTTTTCCTTCCCATTCCACTATTTTAGTGTTTTCTTTAATTATGTGTGGTGTGTATGCATTATCCAAACCCAAATGTATTTCAAGGGTCACTATTTTGGTTCGATTTTGTTGATTTTAGTTCAAATGCTTGAATTAGGGTCAAATTGTGATTTCTTGCAGTGTGATTAGTGCGTGATCAAAGTTTTGCATCATAATTTGTTGTTTCGACACAAAAGGTAAGTGTTTCCACATATAAGTATTGTTTGATGAATTAATTCTCTTATTTAATTAATTTATCATACTCATTGATTATTTTTCTTAGATCTAATATCGATTTACTTGAGGTTTAATATGATTTTTATGTGTTTTGTAGTGTGTTTATTTGATATGAATGTTTTGATTTTGTGAGAACTGATGCTGAGCCTTTTTTAGTGTTTTATAAACTTTTTTGTTGGTTTATTATGTCGCGTAAGGGCTGCAAATTCTATTTTATCATGTTATTTGTGTGTTTTTTGCCTTATAAGATGTTTTTTAGTGGGTGTTTGTGTTCAATGTCTCATGATACAACTTGGAGTTGTTTTATAAAATTCATAAATGGTTTATTAAATCTTAAAAAGTGTTTGAAGCTCATTTGAATATTGTTTTGGTGTGTATATGTATTTAATGGTGGGTTTGCGTATGTAAATGGGTTTGGGTGTAGGTTTTTAAAGGGAAATACATAATTTGAATTTTTGAGTTGTCGTGTATTTCTAAATGTAAATTTTAAATGGTTTAAAAAATAGAACGAATGTTTCTAAATTGGTTTTGATTTATGTGACGATTTGAAATGGCCTTTGGTAATGGTTAAATTGATGATGTGCTTTTCTTTTAATATTTTCAATGGGTTTTATGAGTTATGTAAGTGGTGTGTCTTTGGTGAAAATCATTGATGTGTTATTTTGAAATGTTTTATAGATTGATTAAGTTTTTAATTTTTTTATTAAATTATTTGTATAGTGCGTTGGACCTTTCTTTGATGGTTTGGGCTGCGGGTGTCGAGGTATCATACATGTACATGCATAGGGTAAGGCGTATATATATATATATATATATATATATATATGTATATATATTCATGGTTTGTACATATTCCCTCATGGCGAGGGGAATATGTGCAATGCAAGTAGGGGTGTATATTTATCTATATGTGTATAAATGCATGTGTGTGTATGCGCCAAGTGTCAGTTCGAGTGGTCGTCAAAAAATAGTGACACGTTTGAGGTAGGTCCCCTATGCCTATGTCTTTAATTTGAATTTCATAATAGCTCACTTGATTTAAAAATATTTTTTACATTTACAGTATATATATGTTCTTTTAAATCCAGTTGTGGTTTCTAGAAATGATTATGCATTTTATTTGGATGTTGAAATGTATTTCTAGTGCTATCAGTCATAAGTTACTTTTCATGAAACTCAATTTCTAAAGTGGTTTTGAAATGGTAATAAGTAGTTACAAAGGGTTTTTCCTTTCAGTCGGTTAATTTTAAAGAGTGTTACCTTTATATAATTAATTCTTTTTGGAATCTTAATAATATTTTATGTAAAAGAAAAACCTCTATTGAGGAATGTCCCCTTGGTTTTAGAAATTTATTTTTATGTTATAGGTGTTATTATGTTCCTAATTTGATGCTTATGTGTTGTGTGACGTGAAAGATGGGGAATGCTCTTAAGGATGGATACCAATGGTGAGGGATGGAATGAGTTTTAAATAAATAAATTGTTATTTACATATACATTTACTTGATAAAGAAAACTCACCACCACTTTAAATAGAGCACAATGGAAACCCTAGGTATCTAGGTGGGTGGACCAAGACTATTATGCTAGATGACATGGTTAGGGTTCGTCCCAGTTCATATAGTAGGTTTCCCGTAGCAACACTAACTAAACATATGAACGAATGAGGTTCATGTATTCTAATCCCTAGTTAATGATGGACGTGGTTTCTAAGCCACGTTTTCTAAGGGTCCTGGTTTTTAAGCAACGTTTCACAGAGGTACGAGGTCTCTAGGGTCCCATTCACTCAATCTATATATAGGTATTTCCCATGGTGCTCATTTGTGACATGATGCTTGTTATGTAATTTTCATTTTAGTTATTTCATACTTTATGTTACATTTGTGAAAACCATATTTTAATCTAAATTGGTTTCCTTTCATTTTGAAACGTTAATGCAAACATGGATCCTATTTTGAAAATGTAGTGGGAGATAAATGCTTTACTTGAAATTGAAAAATTGTTACTCAAATTTGAAAATAATGATAAACATTATTTTATTTTTTCATAGTTTCAAACTAGCATGTTTTGGATTTCATATAAAAGGCAAGGGAATAAGGCATTATTATATCATGGTATTCCTACTAATCATCTTAGTGCTCGTGCCTGCTTTACTTTTCAGTTTTCAGTTCCTTTTTTTATTTCTCTTAGAACATGTGTACCATGTGTTCCATGATGACCCACGAGGCCACTTGAGGTATGTCTCATTGCTTTTTTTATTTCTTTTTTTTATGATAGTTTGTTTGGTTTATTTTCTTTTGTTTATATATTTGTTGAGTTTCGGATTATTTATCTTTTATATGGGCCATATAATTCCCAAATAGTTTATTTTAATGTCCGGCAGTAGTTTCCAGCCCGAGGGGATCAGGAACGCCCTTCGGGCCATGTTTCGGACCTTCTTGGGTGACCAGTTTAGGGTCAACCTGGGTTGGTTCATGATAGCTAAAATGTTGCAATATTTACCTATACCAAGATGAAAATTAGAGAATATTGGTATTGAAATTTTCATGGTCTTATAAGGAAATATTAAGAATCATGATTCAAAATAGTTAATTATTGACCAACTCATAATGTTATCCCACTTCATACTGATCAAAAAATTTAATATGGTAAAGACATGGAAATGTTTTGTATTTTGGTTATGGTAAAATTGCATGGAATGGCTATTTTGATCGCCTCTGACTATGATCCTTGATTTACCTCTAAGTTTTATAGATCTTTTCTCCAATATATGGGTGCCCAATTGACTATGTGAATAAAATATCATCGTCAAATTGGTAGAAATTTTGAAAGAATGATTTAGACAATGGAATACAAGATCACAACTTGTAGTATGGATTTCTTTGTCTCATTAGAAGATCATTTTACCATATTAATTATTTCAATTAACAATAATTTTCATCCCATAATAAAAATGTTTCTATTTTAGAGTTTATGGTTACCCACTATGATCTAAGTTTATTTGGGTAGATACTAGAGGAACTAAAATATTAGGACCTATAATCATTTATAAAACAACTATAAGAATTCAAATAATTTGGAAAGAGATGGATTTTTCCAAATCTGTCAAAAATATTATGTGGATCTTCGATGTCACCAATTATTAATTTTAATGGGATATAATGTGTTCTTGAATGTATATCCAAGGTTGGGAAGTCATCATATCGGTGAGAAAGGAATTTTATCTCCTCAATTTGTGGGACCTTTTTAGATAATTTAAATAAATTTTGATTTTGATTATCAGTTAGACTTTACACTACAGTTTACTTTTGTTCATAATTTCTTTAATGTAACTTAATCGAGGATGTAGCATACCAATACTATTCATGTAATTTGAGGGAATCATCTTGATTTGGAACCACATTATAACCTTATTCATTCACTAATTCATATAATAGTTAGATATAATAATTTTATATAAGGAAATTGTATTCCTTTTTTCTGGGTATCTTGCAGAAATGGTAAGATTTAATAGGGGACATTGGAATTTTATAAATTGATGTCATAACAACCACCCAAGGTTTTCCAAACCACCAGAAATCCCAATCCATTCATTGATAGAATTCCAAATAGTGTGTAGGATGTAACACCTCTAGTTTGAGGTACTTTATAATTATATTATGCATTTGTAATTTATATGATGTTTGGGTTGAGTTTCCTAAGTTTCTAGTTGGTTTTTGGTAATTTTGGTGTCTTTTTATGGGGTTCAGAGTTTGGGAATGCTTAGGTAAAAAAATTCAAACAACTCTAGGAAACAATGGATGGGAATATAATATTTATTAGGAAATTTCATAGTTGGTACATGGTTTTTCCAATCAATGTAAATTAGGAATTTTGTGATAGAGGAATTTATCATGGTTGGAATATTTTTGTTTAAACCATGTGTCACAATTTTGGAAACATGGGTGTTGTACAATATCACACACATAATCGATGTGTGGTTTATTAAATTTTGTATCCTAACTATGTAACATAATTAATAACATCCAAAATTGGATTTTTATTCCATTTCATGCCTAAAAACTATCATTCCTCTCTTGTTGACCTAGGATCTTGAACTAAAGGACTAATATAAAAATTTTGGAAAATATGGTCCCTATATAACCCATATTCCTCAAACTAAAATGTGTGTGATCATAGAGATAAAGGGAAGAAATATGTTTATCTTCATTTTCAATATATTGTTATTTTCTATTGAATGGGAACTTAGATTGAATTTTTTATTACCTAATTCAATGGTTTAAACATTTTTTCAAAAAAATACTATTACGACTTGTTGAATTAATGATAAAATTAGTATGGATCATCTAAAATGTGTTTTGTTATTTCATGTTCCTCCAAATCTATCATGATGAGATGGATTATCTCTTTTCTTCAAATTTTCTATAATTTAATTCCAAATTTTTCATACATTTTTTTCTTATATTTTAAATTGAAAGATTGAATGATTTATTTAAGGAAAATATTTTTTTATTTATTTAGAAAATATTAGAATTTTAATGTTTTTTGGAAGACCCCCAATTGATTGGTGGTTTTAAATTTTGGGTTTTGTTTAGAAAAAGACAATTAATTTGATTATATGGTTTTAGGGAAGAATTTATTTATAAGAAACAAATGGATCTGAGAACATAGAATAAAAGGAATTGTATTCATTTATTTGCATTGGATGTGGACATTTAATCGATTGTGGTGGTTAACTGGAGGCACTATAAAGATTATCACCAATAATCATCTTGGTAGTTGAACGAGTTATCACTTGTGAGTGTCAATGGAATGAATCTCTCTATGTGTTTGTGAGAGATATAGTGTGTGTGAATGTGGAATTGGTATTCCAAGTAGAATAAAGGGATTTATTATTATTCTTTTATGTTAAATTGTTTATATTGGTAAACTTCTTTTGATCTTCCTCTCTTTTTTTAGTCTGTGTTTTGAAATGTGATATAATATTTTCTTATCCAAGTAGGATGAATTGAAAAGTATTTGGGATAAAATATAGGGTATTATTACTCACCCCATGTAGGTACACTTTGGTGCATACTAAAATATTGTTCTTTATGACACTTGTAAATGAAAATTATCTTTTTTCTATAGTGAATCACTTGCATGCTATGTTCACATGATAGTGTTTGTATCTAGATGCTATTTTTTAGAGGTGGTTGGATTGATACCACATCATTGTTTCAAGGTCAGGATGTATTTTTTATTTTACTTGGATGTATTTTTTCACTTTATATTGCTACTATTATATTATTTCTTTTCTTATTTAATTTTAGTTGTGTTTATTATACTCTGCATATAATACTACATAGTTTGTATGGATTTATTTTTTGTATGGATAGGTTGTATCATTTTAAGGGAAATCATCCCTCATAATTTTAGTAATCCCCTAAAATTTATTTTCAAACATTTTTGTCTTAGGGATTCCACCTAAGGTAAGTGGAACCTCATATCTTTCCAATAAAATGTTTTTGTTGGGATGTTATAGGAGCATGAGTACCATACCTCAAAATTCAGTATTTTTTAGGGATTCCTACATTTCAGAGTTTAAGAAAATAAATCTCAGGTATCCTTGAATTCATCGGTTTCTCACACTCAAATGATGAATTCCATACTTTATCATTGTGTTTATATGAAATTGAATACTAGTAGAAATTTCATTACACCCAGATGGAATCGCATTATTCTAGGATCACCTTTAATTCAATATTTAAAGTAAAACCACAAAGGTTTGTTAATAAGTTGAGTCCCACAATTATCGTATTTTTTAATACTAGTGGGGAGACACTTTCTCAACCTAGATTCACTTTACTTAAATATCAAAAATTATTGTACATCTCTATTCAAGTAGCCTTATTGATTTTAAAAACCAATTATTTCTTTGAAAGCATGGTTTCCATTCCATCTTGGTCTTATTTATTATATGGAATTGGATTATTCTCATGAACTAGAAATTCATATTCACATTTTCATATTTCTATAACTTCATTTCCTTTTCCATCTCATAAATTTATATGATCAAAAATTCTATATTAACATGAACTTTATTATTCATTTATGATGCCTCCCTCTTCACACTAGTATTTTTCATGTTGGGAGTAACTGATGTTTTTTATTTCATCATAAAAAGATCCATCTATCTTGGTATACTAGTTATGAAATTTTTTTTAGTGTATCTAGGTAAATTTCAACATCAACATGAATCTTTAGTATCCTTTGAGCAATAAATTTTCGTCAAAATCTCAAACTTCTTTGGAACAACAAATTTTAACTCACTCCACCAATATGCTCCTCAAGGAAGACTCACTTTTCATTGTTACCTTCATATTAATCTATTTTAGATTCCATTTATCATTATAATTAGTATTATAAAAGGTTTTAAAATAACACAATTTATCTTATATGTGGAAACCTTTGATACATTAGTCACGTAAGTTATCAAGATAAACAAATTTCTTCCCAGAATACTTTTTCCTCTTCATCTCTATATACAATTTTTTCCAGAAAGATTTTTAGTTATTTGATAAATTATCTCCTTCATTAAGGAAATATATAATTATATATGTTTATATTTAATTTCAAAATTATATGGAAGCATTCATAAACCTATAGTAACACTAGAAATGTCCTATGAACCTATTATTTTTTATTACAATATAAAATTGTCTATATTTTCTTATTTGAGAGCCTAACTGATTGTATGTTATTTCAACACTATTATCAACTCCAATTTTTGGGATTATTATCTTGTAATTTATCATTAACACCCTTGATATTTTCCTGGGTTCACCAAATTTATTTTTTACCCATATCTTTTATAATTTTAATTTAATTCAACACTAAAATAAAAAACATATATAGTACTAGAATATTTATGAGTATAGTGGAAAACCTTCATCCATGAGCATAAGGTGGATGCTTTTTGACCTATTTATAGGATCTATTTTCCACCAAAAATATTCCTTATTTAAGGAAGAAACATCTATGACACCATTTTTCTTTCACATCACTTCGTATCTATTTGGGAAGGGATTCCTTATATTGATTCTCAATTTTTCAGTTTTATTTCATACTCAAGACACTTCAGGTTGAAATTTTTTCTTCATTATTCAATAATATAAAACTATTTTCCCATTCAACATTAATATTTTAATTTTTTTCATCAATCTTTAGGATATTTTATTTTATGTATTTTTCAAGGGCTTTCAATGTTTTGGTTGTCACTTCTAACAAAGCTTCCCTGACATAAAGTGTATCCATATGAGATTATTTTATATAATGGAACCAATAATAACAATTTTATTTCCTAGATTCATTATCATTAATAAACTACTACATATTATCTTTATAATTATATAATTTATATCTACTAATATCTAAGAATTTCTTGTTAGCCTTCAATTTAGTTATGAGAGTGTTGCTTTCTTTAAAACGCCCAAAAAATTCCATTTTTATTTCATTAGAATCATCAATTAGAAGTGATTTTTCTTTATCTAGATCATGGATAAACACACCTATTTATAAGTAAAAAAATAATCAAGAAAAATATTTAGATTATTTCTAATAGTGAATTAGAGAATATTAGTAGCAATAATATAGTCGTTCTTATGGAAATATGAACTTTATTCATCTATTCAATGATTCATACAATATCTTCCTGAACAGATACAACTCTATGTACCATCCACTAGTGGTGATTTCCCCTATTTATTAATATTTTTATTATGTTATTGGACTACCTAGTATTTATATTTTCTATATTATTATCAGATACCTTCACATGTGTAACAATATGAATGGTTCATATTGTTCCATTTTTGTATCCTCAAACATCTCAAAAACACGCCTCATAAAACTAAGTGAAATATAGTTGGTATTAAATATAGATCCAATCCAAGGATAATGGTTGATATGATACAAGTTTAAATTCCCAATAGGATCAGTTCAGACACCATAATGGTGGTGAATCATTTACTTCCAATTTTTTATAAAAATTCCAAATTCCCTTGGAATATTTTAGCCACATTATAATTTCACTTATGTTGTGGGTCAGTTAGGATAAATAAGTTTTAATTTTAAATAACAAATAATCCCACATACAATAAAATTAAAGGAAGTAAATAGTTCATGTGGTATTATTATGTGGTTTGGAACAGTGCATACTCCTTTATATTATTAGTTGTTCATCCAAATCAATGTTTCTCCACTATTATCAACACTTAAATACAGTAGTTTGGTGCATCCCATGTCTATAAAGAGCATCATTTTTCCTATAATTTTCATCTTCTCATATTAATTATTCTCAATAAGCTTCACACATAAATTATAAAATTGTACTATATTGTCCTTGTGTACCTTGAGATTCACCAGTTCCATACCATCCCACCATGTATACATTAGGTTTTTATTTCATATCATTCATTTAAGTCATTCAATATTTTAATACATGATATATATTCAAAGACAATAATGGATCTCCTTCCACTCAAAGTTAGTTTATCATAATTCTAGAATATCTTTAGAAAGAATACATAAAACAAGGTTAGTTATTTAGATAATCTCTATAGTCCTAAAAAACACTTCTCACTTAGATATCTCATTTATCATGATCTTAAAGTCACAATGCTAAGAATAACTCCATGAATTTCATGTTATAATTTCCTCATCTTATTAGTTTAAATCCTTTTTAACCATCAATATAATAGGATCCTCTTATTCATCATTTTCTTCAATGAACAGTTACCATTATGGATTTTTGTGTTATCTCATCTTGGTTCCACTTCCTTGAAGATTCTCAGATTTTATAAAAAACTTTTAGTTTACAATAGTCATAAAAACTATTCTCTCTCCTTAATTTTCATTTTTTATATACTTCACCAAGAAATACATTTCATATATTTGTAATATTGAAAACCAATGATTTATTTTGGTTTCTATTATCTCCCATTCAATTTCTAACATTTTTCATACAAAATCGTGGTCCATGATCTCACATTATTTTTGTCTCCTCAACTACTGTCTCCATAGAAATTCCAAATTTTTTATTCACTTTCCTCTTACTCATTTTCTTCTCATTTTTTTCTAATTTGATTTATTTTCTTGATTATTTATATAGTGTACCTAAAAATATTTATCTCTATTATCTTCTTCTAATAATATCTATATAATATCTCTTGTTATACCATCTTAATAACTTCTTCTTCATTGAACTCAGTGTGTGAAGAAGTACTTCATGATATAATAGATATTTTATAAACTTCAGTAGCTTGTTGGGATCAAAATTTCTTCTTATTTTAACTTCTATATAAATATATAAAAAATAATTATCATTTGTATGTAAATTTTATTACAGACATGGACTATGGATCACTCTATTTTTATGTTAAGAGCTTCAGTTAATTCTAATGAATACATTAAAATGATTTTAACTTTCAGATAAGAATTATCCTGACTAGTGAAATTCATCTCAAGCATGAATCGAAAATCTTTTTTTATATAAAAAATATGAATCTAATCTGATAAAAACTCAAATTTCATAATTTCTAAATTTAAATAAAAAAAGATTCATCTTAAATTATGCTTAAAGATTAATTTATTAATTATAAATTCAACCCACCCTATTCTTTCTATTTTCTCTAATAAAAAGATCAAATCAAATTTTTATTTTGATGTTCCAAAAAATTCAGATCAACCCCAAAAATCATCATAAAAGAAATATAAATTAAAATCACCAAGATATAATTTTAAATATTCTAATTTGAAATTACAAAATAAGTAATAGTGATACTTTTACATTCATCTTACTTTAATGTTTCTTATAACAATATTGTATCATGTCTCAACATCGATTCATAATATTTATATCATGAATAAATATCTCAAGAATTGATATAATGTTTTATCTATTAATTTTTAAATTTCAATAATTAAATAACATTTAAATATTGAAAATTTTATAGTCATTAATCTTATATTTCCTCAGTATATATATTTTCCCCTCATAATTTCTGGCTATCATTACAAACCCATTTTGTTTTTTGTGATATTTGAATCCATTATTATTAGTTTAAGTGTATTCAAATTTTATTCATATTCAAAAAACATCATTCTATAAATATCATATTTGAATCTAAAAATTCCCAAATTTTAACTGAGCATTGATTTCTGTGTTGAGAGGTAAATTTTAAAACCCCAAGCTTCTACGGTAAGCTTCTCTTTGAATAATGTGATAGTGTGTGTTGTACGCAACACCGAGTTCAAACACACCATAACCAATCAAACTAGCCGTTATGAATAGTAATACCTGATTTTTGAAGCTATATATATTTTATATTTCAAAATGGACTTAATTTTTGGATTCTTAATATAGAATTTATCCTAAGAAAAAATTTTGGTACTTTTCGGATAACTTTAATATTTTGATGAATAGTGAAAATTGATAAATTTTACTTAAAAACAATTTTTTTAATCAAAATAATTAGTAGTGATAAATTATGAATTTGAGTGGTTTTAAAGTATATTTAGAATATATTTTTACCATTTAATACAATTTTGGTCATTGGACATAATTTTACAATTAAACCGGACATAAACAAGTGTCAATCTTTTGATAGTTATTATCTCTTAAAAACACGCTTTTTGTTTTAACAACGCGAATTAATTTTAAATTAATTTCTGCCACTTCTATGTTTTGAATTTGGAAAAATAGATTCCATGTTTGGAATCAGAATGTTCAAATTGTGTAAATAGGTAACTTTTATTTTTAGACATTTTGAATAATTACTTCGGTAAATATTTTATTTACCATGGTTAAGGGTAAATCCGGTAAATAAGGGTTAAACAATTATATTATAATAAGACTAAATTACCCTAAAACGTGTCCTAACCTTATTTGTTGATACATGTTCGACCATAGGCATCTTTGGTTCGATTTTGGGATCCCATGGAGCCACTTGTAGGTGATAGGGACACTTTATTTTAATTAAGTTAAAATAAGTACAAAAATGACATAAGCATATATCGTTTAGAAAGAAAATTTTTACATAGGGTTATATATGTTAGATTTTCGACTATAAATATTCATTAGAAATATAAAAGGATTTCCTAAATAATGGTATTTTATTTATAATTTTTAGACTTTAAGTAATTTAATTTATTTATGACACAATGATGATGCAGTAATTACCATAATAGTGACAAATTAAAATAATTGATATTATAAATACCCAAATAAATATAATTTGAGACTTTTAATGAATTAAACTAATTTTATAGGATAATATGACATATTAGTATTGATTTAATTGACTTTTGTCGAAGTAATAATTATGTTATGAGTTTCACAAAAAACAACTACTGAATAGTGTCAAAATTGACATAAAAGAGTTTTTAAAAACAATATTATATTATTAATTGATATAAAATTCATAAAAATCTAAGGTTCAGTGAATATAATTATATCATTATAGGTTTATCATTAATGAACCACTTGGGGGGTCACTTGGATGTATATGGTAAGTTTATTAACTATATAATAAAAAAATACAAAGTGACATGGTAAATGTATAACTAATAAACTAAGAGTTAAAACTAAAAGATAAGGTTAATATAATGACCCAAACCTGTCTAAATTCTATTATTTGAATGTTTTTCTACCTATACCCACCTTAAAATTTAAATAATCTACTTTGGAGCCATTAGAAACCGAATATGAATTTATTATAATTTAATATTTCTAGCTTTTTCAAAGGTGCCCCTCACCCCTCTTATAAAAGGGCACTCCTTCTTCTCATTTCTTCACACCTTAAAAGCCTTTTGGTTCGGCCAAACTCTACCCAAATACTCTCCCAAATTCCCTCACTAAAACCTAGAGTCATTAGTTTGATCATAAAGCCAAACTAAGGATCCCTTTTGATCAAATGAAAAGGAAGAACCCGAAGAAGAGGTAATGATTTCACCACCCTTTTCCAAGTTCCTTTCTTCTTCCACTTCTTCTTCCTTTGTTTTTACCATTATAAAATAATAAATCCAGTATCATATATATACTATGATTTTATTATAAATATGGTACAACCATATTCAGTATTCTATCCATCCTTTCAATAACATGTCACCATACGTGCGTACGTACGACTTACCGTCTCCACGTCGTGGTGTAATTGTTATTCAATAAATTATTATTTGGATGGGTATGATAATGATGTGTAATTCATGTAAATAATAAATATAACATGATAATTATTCTGTATATATTATATACCATCCAATTATATATTATTTTAATATCAAAATAATGATATTGTTGCTCGTGCGTACGTACGGACTACCGTCTCCATGAATGCGATGAGATTCATTCTCCATCGTATCCATTCAAGTATAATTCTCATTTCATGATTAATAATAGTATCTAAGGACTTGATATCATTCTGGATATGATTAAGATACAACATATCCATTACAAACATGGCTTACGTAACAATACATATAAAAGAAAACGAGTAAGTTAAGACCCGAAACAACGATAATACTAAGATATTATTAACAAATCAATTTTAAAATATCATATATGATATCATATTAATGTATATTATTCTTGAATAATTTAATAACAATTATTTCACCATTATACAGGAGGTTAACCTACCCCAACCAAGGAAAAGTACAAGGTAAGGGGTTTTCATCTCACTCCTTATTCCTGTGAGATTCATGCCATATTGCCACCATTACCTTTTCTTTGGTGTATGTACTGCCCATAATTATATTATTTGTGTAATACACTTTAATTTATGTTTATTTACATATTCATTGTATGATACCTCTTTCATGGGTTGTACGTTTCGTAAGTTACCAAATTGGTAAGGGTTTATTTCGCAATCTCTTCATTATCCGAGGTTGTTTATACGTAATAATCTACTGGGATCTCTTTATCATCCACATCCATGTTTCTTAAAAATGTATTTCAAAACATTTTTTACTATTTAAAAGAATATGGTTTAAATTCATTTATACCCTTGTTTGACTTTTTATAAGAGTTTTATAAAGGAATCTTTCCGTCATTTTCCAAACAAGGTGCTTTTTAACATTTTCGACAGAATTAAGGTAAGAATGTTTTTTTAACTTATACGGTGGGTGCGGTTATTTTCCGCCATTATAAAATCATCGAAGCTTCCCTTACAAGATTATAAGAATATATTCAAATAAAATGTTTTATTTTATAAATATATGACTCTTAAATTATTTCAAAATAGAAAGAGATGTTTCTCTAAAAATAGTTTTGATTTCATATATGTCAACATCCTTTAATGGATTTTACGCTTATTTGAAGTTGATTTATTATGATACAAAACATATATATTGTATTGAAGGTTTTGTGATATGTTTTACTGTTGATGTGCTATTTTTATACCATTCATAGTTTATGGTGAAAGTATTGAAATTTCATATGCCAGTTTTAATACGAATGTTTATGTTATGTTTAAACCTTTTCATATGGGAATGCATTGGACTTAATATGTAACGGGTGGAGCCCGCTATAGCTCCTTGATGCATCGGTAGGTCTCATGAGACGAACTTGTGTCTTGGAACAAGGCCTTGGCAAAATTTTATTTATAGTCTTGGCACAAGGCCTTGGCTATGTGGTTATGATAGTCTGGCATTATGAATTCCATCATTATGAAAGTGGCTATTGATATTGCATGTGATTATTCTATAAGTAGAATATCCATGTGAATAAGTAAATGGAATTATTTCATTTTATTTTTTCTATACTATGTTGAATTTCAAGTTTAAAAGGCTTTTGTTTTAAGTTATACATTGCCTTAAATGTTTGTTCTTATTTATGAAAGTTTCCGTTATATTGTTATCCTTACTATGAATTTCAGCTCACCCCTTTTCTATGTTTTATTTTTCCCAGGGTATGAGGAAGTAAATTATGAATGACCTACAGGGATAGTATGAGGGGATAAGAGTGTGGTATATGAATAAAATATGTTGTTGTAGTTCTCGTTTTTTTGTTGTAATGTAATACTTATGAATATATCTAGTGTTTCCAAGGCTACTAAACCAATCGGTATTTCGAGATTTGATACTTCTTGTGATCATGCCAATGTTATGTAATAATGCACCGACTCTGGGTAACTGGGGTCGGGGCATTACAGTTGGTATCATAGGAAGTCTAGTACAAACCTTGGAAGCTAGATTTAGATAAACTCTGATTATAGCACATAGATTTAAGTTGGACCTTGAGGATTAGTATAGAAGAACTTCCTAGAATTTTGGTATTGTCGAGATTTTGTGAGTTTTTTGAGCAACACATCCCTGTCTGGATACGAGCAGCTAGAGGCGGCTCTGGCACAGATGTACCTTGGTGTAAAACTCGAAAACACCGCTTTGATCTAGACTCGAACGGGAACTGGTGCACGACAACGGGCCTTGCTGCACTCTTGGTTACGACACTCCCGAGGGATATGCTTAGGCTAACTATCATTTTATTTACAAATCATTATGAAGGGTTTATGAGTATATACTTCCTCAAAGAAAACATTTTTATGATTATGGATTATATCAATAAATAGTTCAATTTATGTTAAGTGTTTTATAAGTATAGAATTATGTATTTTGATTCATAAACTGATCTAGTTTATGCCATTGTTTAGAAATGGCGCATGTTTGAAGAAATGGAAACCTTATTAATGCACGAACTCCATGTAGGGATTTCCCTCCTACTCAAGATAATTATTGTGGAGCTGGTGATGCGACTGGTGCCGATCAGCTAATCACCATACTGGGACAACTCACTCAGGTTATGAATAATAACCTTACCCATATATAGCACCCTGATCCGCAGCGTGGAGGATCAATGTTAGATCGATTCATGAGGCAACAAGAACCAACGTTCAATGGGAGTACAAATCCCTTAGTAGCTGAACAATGGATAAATTCCCTAGAGAAAATATTTCAGGATTTGGGGAGTAGTGAAAGGGAAAAAGTTATCATGGAAATTTACCGCCTCCCTGGAGATGCTGATCAATGGTGATCATTGATTTAAAATAAGAAGGAAGATGATGAAGTATCAAATATGGAATGTAGTGAGTTCAAATATCTGTTTTTACAAAAATAATTTCCTCGCGACCATCGAACAGATATGGAAAGGCAATTTCTGAGTCTGAGACAAAAGGAGGATGAGAATTTCATAAAGTTTGAGGCTAACTTTACAAGGATAGCAAGGTATGCTGGAGATTATATATGTAACCCAAGAAGTAAGATTGATCGTTTCATTTATGGGTTAAAACCATTTCTCCATCGAGCATTAGTCTCAGAATCCTTCTCGTCGTAAGAAGACATTGTATCATGTGCTATCAAGACCGGAATGGAATTCTCTAAGTCTTATGACTTTAAAGAAAAGAAAGAGAAGAAGAGATCTTCTGATCAATCTGGGAATGAAAATAAGGGGAATAAGGGAAAGGTTGAATATCCATCCTGTGGTAAATGTGGGAAGAAACACCTCGGTACCTGCTTGATGGGAACGGGAGTCTGTTACAAGTGTGGTGAAAAAGGCCACCAAGATCATGATTGCAAGGGGAAGAAGGAAGCTACCAATGTTCAGTGCTACAATTGTAGGGAGATGGGGAATTATGGAAATGAATGTCCTAAGTGCCAGGAGAACTTACCTCAGAAAAGGACAAGGGATCAAGGCCAAGATTATGCTATCACTACTGTTGAGGTAGAAGCTCCAAAAGACATAGTGGCAGGTAATTTAATGGTTTCCTCAAGTTTATCAAATGCATTATTTGATTCTGGATCATCGCATTGTTTCATATCTTCCCAATTTGCTAAGAAAATTAGATATTTCCAATTTGATTTAACAAAGTAGTTTTCATTTAAAACTCCTAGGGGAAGTATCATTGCAACAAAGTTTTGTGAATCAGTCCCCATTAGAGCACATAAATGTTCTTTATCTGCTGATCTAATAATCATACCTATGATTGAGTTTGATATAATCCTTGGTATGGATTGGCTTTCGGACTATGATGCGAAGATTTATTGTAAGAATAAGGAGGTTACGATTTTTGATGGTGATGATAAGGAACACCTTATCTTTAGAGTAGAATCATCACCACCTAATTCTTATCTAGATCCACCCCCAAAAGCTCAACTAAATTCAATTATTGGGGAGGAAGAGTATAAAATTAATGTGGGTGAGGAAAGAAATGTTCAAATAGAGGATGTACCTGTTGTGAAAGAATATGTAGATGTATTTCCGGAAGATTTACTTGGACATCCTCCAGAACGAGAAGTTGAGTTTTCCATTGATTTAATTCCTGGATCAAGGCCTATATCGAAGACCCCTTATAGAATGGCCACTGTAGAATTAGTTGAACTAAATAAACAACTAGAGGAATTGAGTAATAAGGGATTTATTCGCCCTAGTGTTTCTCCATGGGGATCCCCTGTTCTTTTTGTTAAAAATAAAGATGGATCTATGAGGTTATGTATCGACTATAGGGATATATCAATGCTATAATAATAAAGAACAAGTATCTCCTACCTCGCATTGATGATTTATTTGACCAACTGCATGGTGCTCAATACTTTTCAAAGATTGACCTTCGATCTGGCTACCATCAGTTGTGTGTGAAGAAGTAAGACATTCCTAAGACAGCATTTCGAACTAGGTACGGGCATTACGAGTTTACAGTAATGCCTTTTGGATTGACTAATTCACCCTCTGTATTCATGTATCTGATGAATAGAGTTTTCAAGGAATATCTCGATGAATTTGTGGTGGTATTTATTGATGATATCTTGGTATACTCCAAAAGATATGAAGATCATGAAAATCACTTGCGCATTATCCTGAAGACTCTGAGAAGACATGAATTATATGGAAAGTTTAGCAAGTGTGAATTCTGGCTTCAGGAGATTTCTTTTCTTGGCCATATTGTCTTTAAAGATGGAATCTCTATTGATCCTTATAAGACCAAGGAAATACAAGAATGGCCAGCACTGACGAGTATAACTGAGGTACATTGTTTTATTGGTTTAGTAGGTTATTATCGACGTTTCGTCCAGAATTTTGCCCGATTGGTTGACCCATTAACGAAGCTCACACGTAAAGGGGTTAAATTTTTTGGAAAAAAGAGTGTGAAGAATGTTTCGAAGAACTGAAGAGAAGATTAGTCAATGCTCTTATATTGACTCTACCATCAGGGAATGATGGGTTCGTTATTTATAGTGATGCATCGAAGAAAGGACTAGGTTGTGTCCTTATGCAGAATGATAGGGTTATTGCATATGCATCACGACAGTTGAAAATTCATGAGAAAAACTATCCTATTCATGATCTTGAGTTAGCAGCTGTGATCTTTTCTTTGAAGATATAGAGGAACGACCTCTATGGTGAAAAATGTGAGATTTATACTGATCACAAGAGTTTGAAGTATATTTTCTCACAAAAGAACTCAACATGAGGCAAAGGAGATGACTTGAATTACTCAAGGATTATTATTGCACGATACACTACCACCCGAGAAAGGCAAACAAGGTGGCAGATGCTTTGAGCAGAAAAGATCATGGAGTTTTGAACAATATGATAATTGTAAGGGATCCAATTTTCATGGATCTAGTGAAGATGAACATGGGAATAACCAAGGAAGGTGAAACATCAATGCTTTTTCAAATGTTTGCCAAACCATATTTACTAGAAAGGATTAAGAGTTCTCAGACCAATGCTGGAGAATTTAAAAAAAAGATTAAAGCTGTGAATGATGGGAGATTGAGAGACTTTGTGTATGAAGATGGAATTTTGAAATTTGGGAAGATACTTTGTGTTCCTGATATACCTGATCTAAAAAGGTAATTGATGGATGATGCTCATAGTTCCTATTTCTATATGCACCCTGGGAGCACCAAAATGTATAGAGATTTGAAGGAACATTTTTGGTGGGACAACATGGAGAGGGAGATTGCTGATTTTGTGTCAAGATGTATGGTTTGTCAACAAGTGAAAGCTGGAAGGCAACAGCCTGGAGGAGTCATGCAACCTCTTCCCATACCGGAGTGGAAATGGGACAATATTACGATGGACTTTGTCATGGGGCTACCAAAGACTCCTAGAAGGAATGATGCAATATGGGTTATTGTTGATCTTCTTACCAATTCAGGACATTTTTTTTCTATAAGAGAAGATCTACCACTAGAACGTCTAGCAATAATATATATTAATGAAGTTGTGAGACTTCATGGAGTACCCCTATCGATTGTTTCTGATCGTGATCCCTGTTTTACTACAAGATTCTGGAAGAGTCTTCAGAAATCCCTGGATACTGAACTTCATTTGAGAACTGCCAACCACCCTCAAACAGACGGACAATCAGAATGGACTATTCAAACCTTAGAAGACATGTTGAGATCTTTATCACTTGACTTTCAGGGTATGTGGGATCAATATTTACCTTTGGTAGAATTTTCCTATAACAATAGCTTCCATTCGAGTATTTAGATGGAACCATATGAAGCATTATATGGAAAGAGATGTCGCACACCAACCTGTTGGGATGACGTTGGTGAAAGAAAACTTGTAGGTCTAGAACTAGTGGAGGAAACTATGGAAAAGGTGAAGGTAATCCAAAATCACATCAAAGCAGCTCAAAGTAGGCAGAAGAGCCATGCCGATAATTAAAGGAAGGATTTGGAATTTCAAGTCGGTGATCATGTTTTCCTGAAGGTATCTCCATGGAAGGGAGTCATACATTTTTGTAAGAAAGGTCAATTGAGTCCCAGGTACATCGAATCTTTCGAAATTCTAGAACGAATTGGGGCTGTAGCTTACCGATTGGCAATGCCGCCAAGTCTCTCCAAAGTTCACGATGTGTTCCACGTATCTCTGTCGAGGAAATACATGCCTGACCCAACACATGTACTCACCTATGAGGAATTAGAACTGGAACCCGATCTGTCTTTTTGCGAAGAACCCGTCAAGATTATTAATACGAGAGAACAAGTACTGAGAAACCGGACGACGTGTCTGGTAAAAGTTTTGTGGAGAAACCATAAGATGGAAGAGGCAACGTGGGAACACGAGGAACTTATGATGAAGAACCACCCGAGTCTTTTCATGCGATAATATTCTAGAAATTTCGAGGACTAAATTATTTGAAGGAGGGGAGAATGTAACACCCCAAGCTTCTATGGTACACTTCTCTTTGAATAATGTGATAGCGTGTGTTGTATGCAACACCGAGTTCTAACACACCATAACCAATCAAACTAACCTTTATGAATAGTAATACCTACTTTTTGAATTTATATATATATTATATTTCAAAATGGACTTAATTTTTGGATTCGTAATATCGAACTTAGCCTAAGGTAAAATTTTGGTACTTTTCGGATAACTTTAATATTTTGATGAATAGTGAAAATTACTAAATTTTACATAAACACAAATCAAAATAATTAATAGTGATAAATTATGAATTTGAGTGGTTTTAAAGTATATTTAAAATATATTTTTACCATTTAATACAATGTTGTTCATTGGACACAATTTTACAATTAAACCGGACATAAACAAGTGTCAATCTTTTGATAGTTATTATCTCTTAAAAACACACTTTTTTTTAACAACGAGAATTAATTTTAAATTAATTTCTGCCACTTCTGTGTTTTGAATTTGGAAAAATGGATTCCATATTTGGAATTAGTATGTTCAAATTGTGTAAATAGGTAACTTTTATTTTTAGAAATTTTGAATAATTACTTCGGTAAATATTTTATTTACCATGGTTAAGGGTAAATCCGGCAAATAAGGGTTAAAAAATAATATTATTATAATATTAAATTACCCTAAAACGTGTCCTAACCGTATTGGTTGATACATGTTCGACCATAGGCATATTGGGGTCTATTTTGGGACCCCATGGAGCCACTTGTAGGTGATAGGGACACTTTATTTTAATTAACTTAAAATAAGTACAAAAATGACATAAGCATATATCTTTTAGAAAAACAATTTTTACATAGGGTTATATATGTTGGAGTTTCGACTATTAATATTCATTATAACTCTAAAAGGATTTACTAAATAATTATACTTTATTTATAATTTTTAGACTTTAAATAAGTTAATTTAATTATGACACAATGATGATGCAGTAATTACCATAATAGTGAAAAATTAAAATAATTGATATTATAAATACCCAAATAAATATAATTTTAGACTTTTAATGAATTAAACTAATTTTCTAGGATAATATGAAATATTAGGATTGATTTAATTGACTTTTTTCGAAGTTATAATTCTGTTATGAGTTTCAAAAAAATCAACTATTCAATAGTGTCAAAATTGACATAAAAGAGTTATTAAAATAAATATTATATTATTAATTGATATTAAATTCTTAAAAATCTATGGTTCGGCCAAGATACTTATATCATGATAGGTGTATCATTAATGGACCACTTGGGGTCTCTTGGATGTATATTGTAAGTTTATTAACTATATAATATAAAAATACAAAGTGACATGGTAAATGTCTAACTAATTAACTAAGAGTTAAAACTAAAAGATAAGGTTAATATAATGACCCAAACCTGTCTAAATTCTATTTGTGGAATGGTTTTAGACCTATCCCCACCTTAAAATTTAAATAATACACTTTGGAGCCATTAGAAACCGAATATTAATTTATTATAAATTAATATTTCTAGCTTTTCCAAAGGTGCCCCTCACCCCTCTTATAAAAGGGCACTCCTCCTTCTCATTTCTTCACACCTTAAAAGCATTTTGGTTCGGCCAAACTCTGCCCAAATACTCTCCCAACTTCCCTCACTACAACATAGAGGCCTTAGTTTGATCATAAAGCCAGCCTAGGGAGCCCTTTTGATCAAATCAAAAGGAAGAACCCGAAGAAGAGGTAATGATTTCACAACCCTTTTCCAAGTTCCTTTCTTCTTCCACTTCTTCTTCCTTTGTTTTTACCATTCTAAAATAATAAATCCAGTATAATATATATAATTTTATGTTATTATAAATATGGTACAACCATATTCAGTATTCTATCAATCCTTTGAATAACATGTCACCATACGTGCGTACGTACGGCTTGCCGTCTCCACGTCGTGGTGTAATTGTTATTCAATAAATTATTATTTGGATGGGTATAATAACGATGTTTAATTCATGCAAATAATAAATATAACATTATAATGATTTTTTATATATTATATACCATCCAATTATATATTATTTTAATATAAAAAGAATGATATTGTCGCTCGTGCGTACGTACGGACTACCGTCTCCACGAATGCGATGAGATTCATTCTCCATCGTATACATTCAAGAATAACTCTCATTTGATGATTAATAATAGTATCTAAGGACTTGATATCATTCTGGATATGATTAAAATACAACCTATCCATTACAAATATGTCTTCTGAAACAAAACATATAAAAGAAAATGAGTAAGTTAACACCCGAAACAACGATAATACTAAGATATTATTAACAAATCAATGTTAAAAGATAATATATGATATCATATTAATGTATATGATTCTTGTATAATTTAATAACAATTATTTCAAAATTATACAGGAGGTTAAACTACCCCAACCAAGGAAAAGTACAAGGTAAGGGGTTTTCATCTCACTCCTTATTCTCGTGAGATTCATGCCATATTGCCACCATTATCTTTTGTGTGGTGTATGTACTACCTATAATTATATTCTTTGTATAATACACTTTAATTTATGTGTATTTACATATTCATTGTAGGATACCTATTTCATGGGTTGTATGTTTCGTAAGTTACCAAATTGGTAAGGGTTTGTTTCGCAATCTCTTCATTATCCAAGGTTGTTTATACGTAATAATCTACTGGGATCTCTTTATCATCCACATCCATGTTTCTTAAAAATGTATTTCAAAATATTTTTTACTATTTAAAATTATATGGTTTAAAGTCATTTATACCCTTGTTTGACTTTTTATAAGAGTTTTATAAAGTAATCGTTCCGTCATTTTCCAAACCAGGTTCTTTTTAACATTTTCGACAGAATTAAGGTAAGAATGTTCTTTTTAACTTATACGGAGGGTGCGGTTATTTTCTGCCGTTATAAAATCGTCGAATCTTCCCTTACAACCTTGTAAGAAAATTTTCAAAGAAAATGTTTTATTTTATAAATATATGACTCTTAAGTGATTTCAAAATAGAAAGAGATATTTCTCTAAAAAGAGTTTTGATTTCATATATGTCAACATCCTTTGATGGATTTTACGCTTATTTGAAGTTGATTTATTATGATACAAAACTTCTATATTGTATTGAAGGTTTTTTGATATGTTTGACTGTGGATGTGCTATTTTTATACCATTCATAGTTTATGATGAAAGTATTGACATTTCGTATGCTAGTTTTAATATGAATGTTTATGTTATGTTTAAACCTTTTCATATGGGAATGCATTGGACTTAATATGTGACGGGTGGAGCCCACTATAGATCCTTGATGCATCGGTAGCTCTCATGAGACAAACTAGTGTCTTGGCACAAGGCCTTGGAAAAATTTTATTTGTAGTCTTGGCACGAGGCCTTGGCTGTGTGGTTATGATATTCTGGCATTATGCATTCCATCATTATGAAAGTGGTTATTGATATTGCATGTGATTATTCGATTAGTAGAATATCCATGTTAGTAAGTAAATGTAATTATTTAATTTTGTTTTTTCCATACTACGTTGAAGTTAAAGTTTAAAAGGCTTTTTTTTTAAGTTATACATTCCCTTAAATGTTTATTCTTATTTTTGAAAGTTTCCACTATATTGTTATCCTTATTGGGAATTTGAGCTCACCCCTTTTTTATGTTTTATTTTTACCATGGTATGAAGAAGTAAATTATTAATGACCTGTAGGGATAGTATGAGGGGATAAGAGTGTGGTATATGAAGAAAATATGTTCTTGTAGTTTTCGTTTTTATGTTGTAATGTAAGACTTATGAATATATCTAGTGTTTCCATGGCTACTAAACCAATTGGTCTTTCGAGATTTTATCTTTCTTGTGATCATTCCAATGTTATGTAATAATGCACCGACTCTGGGTAACTAGGTTCAGGGCGTTACATAAATGACTTTTATAGTGAGTCTATAGCATTTCTAAACAAAACTCATATCATGTCCACATCGAACAATAAATTATTTCTATATAGATGATGATTATACAAATGATTTTTGTGAAACTTTATATGATGGTTACGAAAATCCAAATTTTGGATATGCATCGTCTAAATAATAGCTATGTAGATAAGTGAATGCGTACATACTGTTAGGGGATCGATTTACATATGAAAATTATATTTTTTGTAGTTTTGAATAACCCTTATTGATTCTTAAGATCTTGTTAATGTGAATCCAAATGATGTCTATACATATTTTACTCAATGATTACATACATCAATAATTATTGCAATAAAAATTTTGGGGGATCTAGATAATGTTAAAACATAGCCAAATTCTACATATGACTCTAAAATATAGATTATCTTTAGCCTTAGAAATCCACCAGCTATGTGATGTTTATTATTATAAACAAAATCATTAAAGATCAATAAAACTCAAAGGTATACCCCAATATATGGTACTTTTAACTCTCCAATAAGCTGGATCTCAACATTGATTATAATATCTCTTGAAGTTGTTCCCTATAACAGTAATTTTCACTTCTCCAAACATTTGTAAATATTATTTATGAAATTTCTATCACTTTTTTATAACATGAGTTGTAGATCATTTAATTCACTAATGTAAGGGGATACTTCATTGAATAAGACTGGATAAATTATCCAAGAAGTAGACATTTCTTTTTCACATATATGGGATGATCCTTCATTTTCTATAGAATGTGAAATATTATTCCACCACCCGATTCTTCATAACATATATTTTCAGGTAAATTGAAATGAAACTCATTTTATCACTCATTTCTCTAATCCAATGGAACATCAATTTCCCCCTTCTGAGTTTTTTGAAAATACTTTGAACTTTAAATTAGATAGAAACACAAGAAATACATTCCAATAATCAATTATAAGTTCATTATACTCTCCCCCAATATGAAAATAAATAAAAAAAGAGAAACAAAATTTCCCCTTCTCCTTTTTTTGAAAATATACATCATGGGATTCATACCAAGGGAAAAAATAATATCTATATTAATTCTTCAAATTCAAGAACCATATTTTCCCCAAGGATTTATCCTTTTGTTAATAAAATTAAGTCACTGTAGATATCTCAGTAATTATTATTATGTAAGTCAACCTTATGTATATAGGGAAATCCATGTGTAAAAAATTTAAAGTAATTTTAAAAAATAATAAAGTTTGTTCATAAATATATATCATTGTGACATCAAATATTAAATTCTCTTCTTATGGGTTTCACAAATAGATATTTAGGATTACTCAAGAACATATAATCAATAAAAAACATGTAAAAATTGTTCATGTTCATCTAAAATTATCCTGCATATTTTTATACAATAAATCCCCCTAAATTATTAGAATAATAAAAAATCCAAACACATTTAGGAGAGTGAGTAACATACCCCCAAACATTATCTTTTATTGGGGTTATCTGGTTTATAAATATAAAGAAAATATAGAATTAATGATTTCATAGCTACTCCCCTTCATCGGATTAATACTATATATCATTGATGTTATTATTTTAAAATGGAAGCCAACAAAAAAAATACTACATGATGATGAATTAATGTTCATCTAGTTTATACTTTAATTACCTCTTTAAAGTAAAACCACTATGGTGTGAGAATATGTTGAGTAATCCACTTCTCTTATTTTGAAGCATTATGGTAGACACATATTCCTAAACCCTAATTCACTTTTTTCTCAAATCGCTAAAATGTTTAGACTTCTTTGTGCCTAAATACTTCTTAGTTTTCCTAATCTATTCTTGGTATGGTAGTTTAGTATCCTTTCCCTTGATAATATCCTTATTATATTGAATTGGTTTCTTTTAATGAGATACCAAGGAACATTCACTAATTTAATCCTACTTTAACTTATTTACCATTTCATTTTTATCATGGAATATGATCAATCATTCTTTATTTTCATACTCATGCTTCTTTTATTTGTGTAGATTCACCCTTATCAATAGTATGATTGATATTCGTAGTAATCAATTCAATTACTCCTCTCTTAAACTCCTCCATATATCTTGGTAGAATATTCATGGACGTTTTGGCATGTTTCAAGCTAAATTGATCCTTACACACACAAATTTATCAATATTTGAGCTATAATATCTTGTGTTTTTAATGAGTTTAAATTTTAAAAACATTTTTCAATTATTAATTTGGTAAATGGGAGAATCTCAATCAAAACATTTGAAGGTAATACCATGTCTTGGAACACATGAAATTATTTTTTATAAATGGGGTTAAAATTCTAGACGTTATTTTAGGAATCTGAAAGGTTTTTGGGAATCCCTAGTATTGAAATCTCATTTTTGAGAGAGACATCATTCGGCGCATAGTTAGTAAAAACCATTCACATCATAATGTATACTATTTTTTATAGAAACATGGTTGGTTTAAAAATTAATGAATCCTAGAAAACAATGTAGGATTTATAGGGTGTCGTGTAATTTTTCAAACCATGCACCTGTGGGTTTCCAACAATCAAAAATTTATGTAGTAAATTAGAGACGGACTCACACAGGTTGTGCATGTTCTTTCTAACCGTGTGACAAAAAATTTAAGGGGGTGTAGGTTTTGGATGGTGTAACTTCATGGGTTGTGCTCAGTTTTTTAATATGTTCACCTATATGGGTGAGGGGTGTGTCACCAAGGACAATAGGTGTATTTAATTTGCACATGGTTTGTCTAACCATATGGTAAATGAATAGTCCCAATTAATAAAGGTTGAAATGTCCAAATTTATCGTCCACCTTTAACCCTTAATCCACCAATTATTCTACTACATTCACATATTAACCCATCCCATGAAAGGAGATATCCTTTTTCACTCAACATAGGTATTACACTATCCTATTCATCTGAGCTACATATCAAATGTCTTTGGTCTAGTTGGTTATCCCACATTTTTACTCAAAACCATCTTACTTATTTTCACAATTATATTTTACATACTTGATGATATTTCCATGTGAGCACATATAACCTTTTTTGGTAATTTTATATTATTAATATTTCTCTTGTTTCAAGTCAAATCAAATGACAATAATGGATTAGTTAAGCTTACATGGTATAAGGTTAGCGGAGTATGTATTTTCCCTCAATTTTATATCAATTATAAATTACATTTTTTTGATACACACAAGGCCCTTCATGCATAACTTCATAAATGTGAAATTACATTAATAAATTGAAAATTCTTTTATTTGGTTCGTCCCTATGAATTTAGTTTCATCATTGGAAGTTTTATACCATTATAAGAACAACTCCTCTGGGTTATATTTATTGTATTCCCAAGATAGAAAGGCCATGATTATGTAATCAAACTAACCATGAGGTTATTTTAGTTTTTCACCAATTTTGGAAGTAAAAAAATTAATTAAATAAAATGTTAAAAGATTGAATACCATCACTTGACCCTTTTTCCATCCATAGAGGAATTAATCAATGGAATTAACATATTTCAGTTGTGTATTTTTTAATTTAATATATGAGGATGAATTTTACAATGGATTGGATTCCTACTTGGACCTTGTTAATTATAAATTATGCCGATGACCACTAAAATTATAAATAATCTTTCCCCTATCACATATAAATGAAAAGTAAATAGTTAACCAAAATGAAATTGTTCAATGGATTAAATAGAACTTGAATAGATATACCATGTCACTTGGCTTTTTTGGAACATGTAAATTAAATTTATAATGGTATTTTTGAATTATTAATAGGTTAGGGGTTCTCCAATGGACTATATTTCGTTATTATATTCAAGGTTCTATCTATTTATTTCCTGGATAATCACTTAGATTTGGATATATAATTCCATCGGCCGGTGCATAAGGCACTTAAAATTTAATAAATTATAAATGGTGAAGTAGTGTTTTACAGGTATCTCCCCATCATTTAGTCGATATAGTTGGACATGATTTTACATTTTAGTATTAGAATCTCTTAGACATGAATTTATGTATTTTTATTATCATAAATTTCTATACATGACAATCCTTATCAATATTATTAGAATTATTTGGGCATGTATCCCCTTCTCATAGCTTTTAACATTAATAGGAATAGAACCACAAATGATTACATAATGAAATGATAGGCATGTAACACATTGAAATTAATTTAAATAAAATTGTTATACATGGTTGTTCTTTTCATTGTCATTTTTATTTTTTTTAGTTAAATGGTTTGGCATGGTTCCCCTTATAAATTACTGGGAATTTTTGGACATGAAGCCCACTCTACCTTGTTTTAGATGTTTTGATTAATTCCCATTATTTAGTTATAAAACACCATATGATTATCATTGAACCCATAAACCATGTTTATATAATATATGTTCCTTGTATATTTGTGTCAAATGTATTGGATCAGATACATTCCATCCTTGGTCAAAGTAGGTGGTATTGGGAATGTATCTAGTGAGAGACCTAGTCTAAATGGACTATTTATTTTACTACTTCCTTTTTATGCATGAAAAATGTATCATTTTATAAGCACATACTATATATGAATTATACACCATTGGTGGTGACCTAATGATTTTTACTCACACCTTGTTTGACCAACTACTTGGTACCTAGACATACCTCTTGGTTATAGGGTTGGGATCTTGGATTGATCCTCTGTGTTCTTACACTTTCTATACTATGACTTTATATAGATATGGAGGTCAAAAGTGTACTCGGTATTCCTATAGGACTTGTTTCTTCTATATATTTATCCTTTGGTTAGTCTATTCATGTTGTATATATTACATGATTTATTTATACTACCTTGTATTTGTGGATTATCATGTTAATACATGGTTTATTATTTTAAAATGGATGGGTTTTTTGTTATTACTACCTGTTTGGGTTTTATTTATCTTCTAATTCCCTATTTTATTTATTCCTCCATTGTATTTAATAATGATAAAAATGTTATAGTCTCGCTAATATACCACCTTAGACCATTGATTCTAGTTGGTAGCCTCTAACATACAAGGAGGAATGCTTATGGAATTGTCTCAACTAATCAAGTTACTATTTATTGAGTGATTTTAGATAGGATGTAACATGAGATAACATTTTTGGGTAACATATTATACATCATTTGAGAACTCAATTAAACTAAATTCTCCTTCTTTGTCCCCAAATAAGATAAAAAAAATTATTACAAAATTATTAATCTCTTGTTTCATTATTTTCTCATTATAATATGTGTTTTTATGTTCACTAACCATTTTAAAAAAATAATTATAGAATAATTATGAATAAAATTACAAAATTCATAAAATGGAAAGGGTGTTTTGAGGTCCGGTGTCTTGTAAATGAGGAACAAAATAAATGAAGTACATAAAATTTATTTTATACTCATGAAAGAATCTATTATTATTCAACCCATTGTCACCTCACTACTTTTGATCACCTAGATACAATCAAAATAGGAATTTTGTGCATAATGTATAGTATGGGAATAAAAAAAGGAAACATGGGGTAAGTGATATGTATGAAACATTAATGAGTCATAACATAAGGGATTGACAATAAGTTCATGAATCCAAACATGTTATAAAAATCCAAATTATATGAATCAAAACATGTGAATGTGGATATAACCTAAGAATGATAAATTCATAAGAATATCACCTAGGTGTTTTAGAGAAAATTAACAAAGTTACCAACCATGGTATCATAAAACATTACCAAAGTAGGATAGCAAGTTATCATCAGCATCTTGTCTCTAGATATTAATTATTTACCCTATGCAATAGATCACTATCATGGTTCACACATAATATGTCCCAATTCATGTGCTCTACATGGTTCATATATCATTAAAATGTATTTCATCATTTTAACCCATGATTAGAGAATATGGTATTCATACATGGAAGTCCTTAATTAATGAAGCATGATATATATATATATGAATACCCTTGAATTAAAATGGGGTTGGGTATTATCAAATAAAAAATATGACCCATAAAGTCAATGAATGATTTCAACAGCATAACTGGTACACATAAATAATTATTTAATGAGATTAATGAGAAAAAAAGTTATTATCTCAATAATATGGTATAATTTTCATAGTAAGGACTGATTATGAATTGATTCAAACATAATTAACTAAAAATAAAATTCTTAATAAAAATGAATTACTGGAATAAAATGAGACAAGAAGGGAATACCTTACTTGAAAAGTGGAATCTCAAATATTGAAATCAGATCCTTGGAACCTCTAAAATTATTAATGAAAAATATAGAGAGATAAATTCAGAGGTACTTAATTCCAAAAGTCTTGGGTGTGTAGAAGAATTGCATAATGGGTGGGTATTTTTTCAAAATAGAAGGTATTATTTTTTATTTATAAAAGAAATATTTTAAAAAAAATAAATAATATTTAGGTTTTATGAGATTAATTAAAGGTTTTGAAAATTAATCATATTAATTTAAAATAAATAATTTCAATGATACAACTCATTTATCATCCGCAAATGATTTTTTTTAATACATCACTATTAAGTTATTATGATGTTATAATATTTACGGAATAATTATACTGTATATTAACTTTTCACTAAAAATTTGTCTGCCTTGAGAAATTATGTAAATATATACATTATATAATTTGAATATATTGATTTTTAAAATGACTTCCATTTCCTCAAAATAATATTTTTGAATATTAGATATTTAATTTTTTTAAATAAGATACTTATTTTTTAAATGATACTAGTTTGTATGTCATGATAAACTTTCTATACAATAGAAAATTTACTTGGTGTTTAATAAAATTATATTATAATTTATATCACAATAAATAGTTGTTAATAACAAAATTTTCTAGAATTATATTTAATTTTAAAAAAATAAATTTACTTTAAAATATAAGATAATACAATTTAGAGTTTTTAAAGAAATATTATAATGATTTCATTGCATTAAAAATTTATTTTATTATTTTGAGCACATTTATTTTACTAAATTATGACATAAATACACTATATATTTATTTAATAAGCTTCCCAAAAATGAAAAAATTCAACCTTATCTATATTCAACATTGTATATTATAAACAATATTATATCAAAGTAATCACTATTTAATTTTTGAAAAAATTTAAACATTATTAACATATATACCCCAGATACATAACCCCTTGTTACACCAGCATAAGATATAAGGGTAAAGTGTGTGGTGGTGGTATATTAATGGGGTGGATTATATAACATTGAATTTTTTGTGATCTCTACGAACTTGAATGTCTTTCATAGTTAATTATACTCATGCCTCGCTAGTTAAAACGATTCCCAGGAATGGAAAAGGATGAGCCCCAGTTATGTGACCTCCCTCCCATGATTTGATAAATGGGATTCTTTTAGAATGATCTAGCTAGTTTAATCCATCATTCCTCCCTTCTGTATCAATTATCGATCCTTAATCCCCTTAATTTTAAATAATTCTAATCATCACTTTACCAAGAGACAAAATTATAAATGGTTATAGTGACCAATTGTCACAATTACCAACATTAATAATACCCATGGGTCACATTTCCCTTTAATCCTTATATAAAATACTCCATTACCTTAATTTATTATTTGGTTCTTCACTTATGAATTTTTTTCGCTTCCCTTGATAATGTAAAAAAATCAAAACAATTATCTTCCATTTTTATTAATTTTATAGTGGGAGTGATCTTCATAGGATAATTCTAAACTATGGAGTTTAACATCATGTATTCAATATTATATGTTGTTTTTATATTTATAATATTCTTATCTATTATCATTTATATTATTACATGTTGTAAAATCTTCCTACGAAATGTAACATTATTTTGAAATTCTCTTAACATAATAAAAGAATTGTTTTGAAACATGAGTTCTTTTATTAATAAAGAATAATCTTTTGGGTCATTACAATTGTAGGTGGTTGGAACATACAATAATTCATCTTATGTAATTCCACCATTATAATAATATCCACTTAAGTCATCTAGATAATTATATATGTTCTTATAATAAATATTCATCTTTATATAAGAATTCATCTTTTATCCAAAAGGTTTTCAATTTTTTCAGAAATGGACTTCTTTGATTTAGGCCTTTTATAATTTTCATATTTTGAAATTTTATTCCAACAATATATATCCTTATACCTGAACCTATAACAACACTTACAATGGACTATAATCCTCTTCTTTTTTCTTCTAACCTCAACAAATCAATAATTTTTTCATGAGATCCTTGCAAATATTATGTTGTTTCACCACATTTATAGGCTCTAACTGTAAATATACGTATCTTGGAATTTACTACTTCCATCCACGATATATTGGTTGGTATCATAGTATCTTTTTTCATCCATATTTTCAGATAATTTTACTTTATTTCAACAATAATATATAAAATATATTTCATGTTAGTAGCTTTATATGGGTTGTTCGATTCACTCTTCCATGGGAATGAGGTGAATTATTCTCTATATGTTTTCAGGATCCATTTACCACCAACAGAATTCCCTCTTGAAGTAAAACAAAAATCCTAAACAATTTTGGTACAATATATCTTCATGTCTATTTGGTAAGTTCACTCATAACTGATTTTAGATTTGTCAGTGTTAATTCATGATCAAGGAACTTCAAGTTGAGAGTATTCTTTTCATCCTCTACTGATCTCAACATATATTACCACTTATAATTCATATTTTGAACTTTTTCATTTAGAATCATGATAACTTCACTTAAATTATTTTCAAGGTATTTGTTATTTTAGATTTTTTTACCAACAGAGCTTCCTTGAAACAAATTATATACTTATGATATTCTTCTAATGAATGGTATGTCTCTCCACTAAATTTTATAGACAATAATTTCTCATCAATACAATAATTCATATTCTCTTCTACCATTGATAATTTCTCTCTACTAATTTTTAAGTATTTTTCCTTTGGCCTTCAATTCATTGATGAGAGTATACTATTTCTATAGATACCCTGTTAATTACATTTTCATTAAATTAGCATCATCAATCAACTAGGATTTATCATCGTCATTATATTTAATAAACATGAATAAAACAAATTGCAGGATACATCTTTAAGTGACTTCCTAACTCAAAGTTAATGATATAAGTATCATTAATGCTGTTAGTCATGGGACATCTTGAACTAGATTAACTTATTTAATTATTCTTATATTATATTTCCAAACACGTAACACTATTTGAAAATTCATCTAGTTGGGATTATTCCTTCTATCTTGACTATTTTTCAACTTTGTGGCCTCTTTCATTTTATTATTTTTATTGATCCAATAAAATACTTCCATATGTGCATTAACAGGATTATATTCATATCATTCCATCTAAGGATATTTAAAAAAATTAAATCTACAAATCCTAAAATTATATGATATATATAAGGTACTCAAAAATACTTCCAATAAAAGGATACACTATTATGTGATACCTGTTGATATTTTCTAATGGATTGGTGAAGATACCCTAAAAGGGGGGTGAATCAAGTGTTTATTTTTTTACCAATTTCCAAACTCTTCAGGTAACATTTACCCCCTTTATAATTTGAATTAAATTTATAGTTCAGGTAGTTAGATCAGTTTAAATTTCAACCAAACAATAATAACACATTTTATTCAACTAATGAAAGGAAAAAGTGCATGTAATATTTTAAAAAGTTTGGTTTAATGGGATACTTCTTATCATTATTGATTGTTTACCCCAATCGTGGTGTATACAATATAATAAATAGGTGACTATAATGGTTTGGTGCTTTGAATAACTATATAGGTTTCCAATGTTCCAACACCTTCCTACTTCCCAAATGAATTCTTAAAAATCAATTTCACATTTCAATCACATATTTTTATTATACTATCCTTGTATACACTGAGTCACAAATGTTTCATAGATTTCCAAATAGTATACACAATTTTTTTGTTCCATCTAATTCAATGAATTAGATCACGAGTTCAATATTGTTGATCACTTATTCCAAAAGAATGGATCTCCTTCCTCTCAATTGTAGATTCTTAAATTCCATCAAATATTTAGGAAGAATACCTATAACATGGATACTTAATTAAAAAATATTCATTTATCATTAAAAAATATACATACCTAGATCTCTCCCTTGTCAAGATATAAAAAGGTTTGATAAGAAGAACAATATCATGAAAAATAAGTCAATAATTCCTTTACTTATTCTTCTTGGGTTTCTATTACCATGATTGTCATTAGATTCCATTTTTCTTCCTTATCTATGAAAATAAGTGGTCTTCTTGAAGTTATGTACCAAATCCTTTTAGTTATTCTTCCATTAGAGTTCTTAGAGGTTCCATGAAACATAGATTTCATTTTTTAATACTCAAAATATCTATTCAGTTCATTAATTTTCTATTTATATATAAGTCATGTTCAAATAAATTTTTTAAATTTTTAATATAGAAACACAATCATGTAATTTAGTTCCCATGGTACCCCATCCAATTTCTCTCCTTTTTCATACAAATAATTTTTCCATAATCCCACCTTTGTTTTTCTCTTCAATCATTATCTCCAAGGGAATTCCAAGAGTCCCCTTTACTTCCCTCATAGCCATTTTGTTCTTGTTTTTCCTTAGTAATATTATTTTCAAGATTCTTCATAAAATAGTGATTGAGTAAATTATCTTCTTTATCATCTTATCCACAAAATTCACAAATCATATCTTTCATAGTACTAACTTGATCTTATAATTTTCATTACAATAATGGTATAAATAAATGATTCACAAACAATAGATATTTTAGTTACTTCTACAGTATATTGGGATGAAATATTTTTTCTCCTTTTATCTTCCATAATAACATAAAATCTTATAAACTAATCTCTTTGAAATATATAATTACAGATATCTAGTATGGTTCACTCTATTTGAAACATGAGATATTCCAAGATTACTAGTGAAGATATTAAAATGATCTCCACATTTGGAAAATAGCTTGACTAGTATCCGTATATTCATCTCAATAATGAATCAAAACTCAATTTTTCATATCAAAATATTGAATAACAACTTATAAATCTTTATGTTTCATCATTAAAATATTTTAATAAATCTTGAATAATCTCATATTAAAAATCTGGATTAATTTATTACTCAAATATTATTCATCCTCTAACATCCCAATTTTCTTTAACAATTATCTAATATTGAAATGTCTATTTGAGGTTTAAAATAATATAGATCAAAACTAGCATCACCATAATTTAAATCATAATTCTGATCATTGAGATTGAATATCAAATATTTTCATTTTAAATTTTAAATTAATGAATAGTTATTATTTATTATCTCAACTTCATTTAATATTTCACATAACCTCCATGGATTATGGATCAACCTATAATATTTAAATTTATAATATGAATTAACTACTCAATATTGTCCCCCACTCTTTTAGGAGCATCAATCCCTTCTCTCTCAGTGATTGTTAGAGTGTCCTCTAAAACCTCTTTCGATTATGCTTCCTTTTTATTTTTTGGTCTTTCAGGTTCTTGCTTCTTCTATTGTATTATCATATCAAGGCTTTACTTATATAACAAACAAATCTTAATTTGCATATAAATTAATTCACTTTTTAGAATAATTAAATCATAACAAAAACATATTCCCAAAAATTGTATTAGTCTAGTGCCATTGGAAACATGGAAACATAAACACAGGTACATGCGTTATCTAAATTATCTCCCATTAGGTTCTTCTTGACTAGAACACCTCTTAAATTCATCATTCTTAATATATATATTCATAACCAAAGGTATGAAACATAAAAAGGGTGATCCCAGATTCTCAGCAAGGGTAAGCAAGGTAGACATGTGATCATAAACATGAGTATAAAGGTATGAGAACATGATAATGTAAATTGAAGATCAAACCCTCCATATAAAAGATCATAAATAGGAATAATGACCTAAATATTAGAATTTCATAATACAAGAATAATAAATTAAGGAATCACATAAACCATTAAAGTATAACATATTAATAGGACATGGAATTGTGGAAAACAAATAAGCATATAACACTATTTCCATTATAACCATGGAATTACTTCCAATACAATTTCAGTAGTATCGTTTCTCTCCCCATTCCATCTTGGTAGTAATGTTTCACTACCATGGACTTATTAGTAGCATGAGTTCACCACTTATACTCTCTTGGTAGTCATGGTTCACTCCCATGGCCATATTAGTAGTCAAGGTTCACTCCCAAGACCATCATATTTTATCTCATTAGCTATGAATATTTACCCAATGCATTGGACGTAGATATAGGTCTCAATCATATCAAAATAAAATCATATATACATGTTCTACATAATCATAAACAATCATATCATAACCCATGAAATTAAATGGGTATCATAAACATTAAATCATATCATATCATATCGAAAAGGATATAGGTTTTATAATCATTTCATCAAAATCATAACTCATGAAAGTAATATATTTTTAAGGAATATAACCTATGAAAGAGAAATAGATTTCATAATAATCATTCAATTAAAATATAAACCATTCAGATAAATAATATTAATGGAAACATTGAATCATTTCTCTAGAAAATAATTTGTAACACTAAAAGATGTTATCTTATATGGGAAATATTTTTGAAAGATAATTTAAAACAATTTCTATAGTAAAATATCCTTCTTTTTTGAATTTTTTTAAAAACATAAAGCATTTTTGAAAACTATTTTCATTTAAAATAAATGTGAAAATTTATAAAGGAATGTCTAAAAAAATTTATAACCTTTTAATTTGAAAACTTGTAGAGGATCGTGAAAACCTTTTGAAAACTATTTTACCCTGAAAACTTATAAAATAAGATTAAAAACATTTTTAAAACAAATTTACTTAAAAATATAATTTGAAAACGTATAAAGAATGATTGGAAATTATTTGAAATCTATTTATTTTTTTAAAAAAATCTTAAAAATTAAACTTTTAACATAAAAAGTATGCTTCAATGAAATAAAAGTGGGTAAATCCAAACTTATTGAACATTCCTTTTGAACCATAAAAAGGTTAGAAAAGTGACTCGACCAAAAAACAACAAAAATATTCCTTTTTTAAGAACCTATTTTTTTAAAGGTAAAAAAAGGTTAAAAATTTATTTTAAAGATATTTGGAGAAGAGTAAAATATTCTTATAAATTTTTTTAGATATCATGTTTTTGAAGGTATTTTATTCACATAATATAAATCAAGGTTAAAAATAATTATATTTATGTTATAAAATTTCAAAGTTAGTTTATACACCTCATATAGATATATAGGTCTCTAACAATGCATGTGTCTCAAAGATGGAAAAATGAGAAAAAAAATTACATTACTGATTTCATAACTTTTGAAAAATAAACCCCATGATAGAAATATCATAAAAAGGTTATGTAATTACTCATATATATATATGTATAATAGTCATATAATACATTCATAAAATTTATATACATCAAAAAAAACAAAATAGTTGTGGACATGGCATGTATCTCATAAATATAAAAAGTGAGATGAAATTCCTTTATCTGGTGTCTTGACTCTCTTCGTTATCATGCAAGATTCTTGTATAATAAATGTACCATTATTAAAATTATTTTATAGAATAGTATAATTATATATAATACCATATATATTTTGATTATGGCCTTATATTACATTCTTGTTAACAATTATGTGATAAGGTTTCACTTAAGGTAATATATGCTTTGTTCATTATATGTTTCTTAATTTGTTATATATTTGGTCCTTATACTTATATAATGATTTCCATAATATTAAAAATTATTTAAATATCATTTATATTAATAATATTTTTATTATGATAATCTATATGATATAGAATTATGAAATAGAATACACCATTCATGGAAACGATAGGTCATACATATACATGAACGATGTTTCTGTTTTATTATTGTTTTGGATGAAAGAGAGTAAATGAAATATATGTATATATATGTATACACATAAATATTATAGTAGAAGTTTTATAACATATATATCATATAATTTCACTAAACACATCTTTACTGCATTCCATGTTGTCTTTGAATGAATCACACCTCTTTGACGGGGCAGTCTTCCACACTTCCTCAAATGAAATTATTGTATTTACATAGATGGAAAGTATAAAGATACGTGTTATAAAATAATTAAATAATAATTAAAAAAATATAAATATCAAAAATATTATATAAAAATATATTTTCTATCATAATTTATACAATGAGAGGTGCTAAAGGAATAATGAACAATCATTGTTTTGTGAGGCGGTAGCTCATCATACACATAAACATTTTGTTTGTTACCCATTACATGGTAGTGTGTGTTTGTGTAGGTTAAACACATAGAATAAAAAAATATCAGTATCTTAAAGATACTAATTTTTGTGTAATATTTTAATAATTATATTGGATGGGTGGGAATGAAGATAATTTAAAGGATCTTTAGGGTGGTTGTTACCTCTTCTTGGGGTAACCACTTTTTGTTTTCACCAAAGGACTAAATTGTATTTATTTATTCCAAAATTTATTATTCATTGAGGAATGGAGGTATGTTGGGGATATATTTGGTCCGATCTTGGATAATCTTATTTGGCTTGACAGTTGTGAAGAATTTGGCGGATTGGAGGCTTTTTCTAGTGGAGGAGTGGCACTCTTATAATATTTTGGAAAAAGTTAAACCCCACCCATATTTGTTTATTTAAATTAAATCCCATAATGGTTTAATGTTGAAAAAAGAGAGGATATTGTCAAAATATGTCCATAAAATTAATGTCTTACAAGATTCTAAGTCATAATATTCCTTATCTCTATGGTTTGGTCCCTTACTATGCTTAATTTAATCTTAATTGTTATAATTAATTTTAATTTCCTTTACTATTATTTTCATTAAAAATCCAAGTAGATTTTATTATAAATTATATTTTATTATATTTCCAAATATGGAATTAATTTTTTCAAATTCCCATCACATAAGTGGATGAAATTAATTTGAATTTAATCCCACATACGGGACGATAAAGCAGGTTTTTAAAATAAAAATGTTCAAAAGTTTTCTTGGATTTTATAACCAATTTCAATGAAAAATTTATTTCAATGACCTAAATTAGATAAATGGATAAAAACTAATCTAATTAAACTTTAAAATGAATTAAAAATATAATTTTACCATATAAATAAATTATATGAAAAGAACTTTTGACTTAAATTTTAGTATTTTTAACTATTCATTGTCTAATAAAACATCAAAAAAATACCAAAAAATCACAATTACCTGATTTTTATGTTTCTCCTTCAAAAATGAAGTTTATTTTGACACATAAAATTTATAAAATTTCCAAAATTTATATTTAAATTAGGTTATCCATCAAAAGGTTGTAGAAGTACCTTAATAAAAATATAGGTTTTTATGTGTACAATTGGGTTTATTCTTATATTTTTCCAATATAATATATTGGATGAATATAAAAAATATTTGGTTAAATTTACAATATATTTACATCATTAATATCATTCACTAATTGAAATTAATTTAATTTATTATGATAAAAAATCTTTTTTAACATAAAAATAGTTTTCTATAAAAATACTCCCTTTATATTTAGTTTTTGGTAGTACTCATTTATAAATAATTTTTATCCAATTTATTCGTTTTATATTTTATAAGAACCACATGTTTTCATAAGTTGGTTAATAATATTCATAACCTCTATTTAATGAAAAGGTTATGTACTATTATATTAAATAATAATATTTTTAGTAATATATTATTCTTCAAAAACACACGATATGGCATATTACGTATGTCATCGACAAAAGTCAGTCTTGCATGAAATGTATGCTAACCTCAGTGATCCATGTAGATAAATCTAAAACGTATGTTCATTTAGTTCATAATTAAATTGATTTTTCATATATTACAATCAAAATATAATTTTTAGAAAACTATTTTTATAGTTATATGAAATTAAATATATCAAAAATGATAAATTAATTTAAAGAAAATATTTCACAAAATATCAGGGTGTTACATTCTACCCCCTACTTAAAATTAATTTCAACCTAAAAATAATATGGATAATTAAAGGATTAAAACATGAGTGTTTATTTTATACTAACACACATCGTAAAAATGAATACTAAAACATCCTTTAAAAAAGAATGTTAGAACCATAACAGTTATAAAAAGTAACTCCTAAATAGGTTTCCACATAGGGGGACATTTTTGGCATGTGAAAACATGGACTTGGAGTAAAATCTAAAATATTAGTTAGTGATTGAGGTCATCAATCAAAAAATATATATTTATTCATTAAATTGTTAACTAAAAAATTTCACATTAACCAGGATATCACATAGGGTAGTGGTAGGAGTGAAACCCTTATCATAATTTTGTCATGGGTTAAAGACTTGAGGACTTCCTAGAAAATATTCATTATCACCCGACATACAAGATTTTGTTTTCTAAAACCACAATAAAATAATTTACAATATAATTATTATGAAAATCCTTAAATTATGGTTAATCACTAAATATTATTTAAACTAATTTTTTCAATAAAACCTAAATAAATAAACAATTAATCCAAATTTAACTTAAACTTCTCACAACTAGTTTACCTTATAACCCTTCCAAAAGTTAAAAATCCAAAACAATAGAAATAAAGCCACAATATAATATTAACATCAATCCCCCATATATATAAAACTAACTCTTGGTTGTCACATTCCAAACATGTCAACACCCTCATCATATATTCTCCTGAAACATAGAAACTACTTGAATTACCATAAATATTTTTAGAAAACATGAATGCTTCTTCATTCCTAAGGTTACTGGATATATTTATCAATACAAGACATTTTAAACAACATCTATGATTACAAATACCACTTTTTCAACCAATAAATAATCAGATCTAGGGTAATCAGTTTTATCCAATTTACTTTTTCCAAAAAAATTACTCTTTATCTAAGAGAAATACAGTTTTCTTGACATCATGATCATATTAGGACTTGCCTAAAATCAAAACATCACTTTTATAATTATTCATTACCATTAAACATATACTTTAAAATCCATAGTGAAAACATATACTAATAATACTAACATATTTCTGAATTCATATAACATAATACTTAAATTCTAAATCATAAGTACTTTATTCGTCCAATATTATTCTTAAACCTTTAATCAGGATTAATCAAGTTATTCCTAAATAATTATTTCCTATAATATGAATTATGATTCATGTATTAAGTTTCCTCAACCTCAATATAATCATGCTTCTTATGAATAATCTAAATTATGCTAGAAAAACATCACATACCTTTCACATGTCATTTGTAGTTCCTTTGTACCTCCTTTTTTACTCTTTTTATGACATTTCTACATGGGAAGTCAATTTTCATAATTCACATGCATTCTATATATAAAAAATTAAATAGTAAGCATGTTCATTATAATTATTTCCCTTAACTAAAACCATAAATAATGGGGTGAGAAACACATATCTTAGAATAAAATTGAATAATAATGAAAAATTAGTAATAGGATTTCTATATGATAAAACCTACCTTTTAATAAAAGATTCCTGATGTTTATCCTAGGATATTCATATTCATATCCTACTCAAATACTTCATAATTTTTATTTATGTTCTTGTGAATTTACAAAGTATATCTCATAGGAGAGTTAAACTAGGGGTGAATTAATGCTCGTTTTCATGTACCAAATTACCCAAGTTTGGCTCAGGACATCTTGTCAGAGTTTTGACCCCTAATTACATCTCTACCAGAGCAATATCCACTTGTTATATCTAGATAGGGATGAATTTCTAGGAAACCAATCACTCTATCATTTACCAAAATTCCATGATATTTTCTTATAACTTTCCCTATCATTAGACTTATCCTATGTTCTTAATGTTCTCACTAAGATTTTCTCATCCTAGTTTCCAAATGTTATCTAACATTTTTCTCTAATACCAACTATAACGATCCATTCATAACATACATAAACACTATATAAATATTGGAATACATAAAACATAATAAAAATAAATAACAAAGGATTTTATTATTCTAGTGTCTGTGGAAACAAGGAAACATGAACTTTGGTACATAAGTGAGCTACATTTTCTCCCACTAGGTTCTTCTTGACTAGAACCATTCTTAGACACTTAATATTTAATACATATCTTCAAAACTTGTGGAAGGAAACATAAAAAGGGGTTATCTAAAATTATCAATAAGGGTAAACAAGGGAGACATGTTAGTACAAACATGAAAATAAGGGTATGATAACATGATCATCTAAATAGAATATCATACCCTAAAAATCAATGATCATAAATAAGAATCATGGAATAAATAATGGAAGTTCATAATATGTGAATCATAAGGAAATTAATATAATATTAAATGAATGAATATCATGGTAATAATACATAGAATTATGGAAAACACATAAAAATATAATATGATTTTCATAGTATCCAAGGAAACGCTATGAAGACCATCTTAGTAATATGGTTTCACTCCCCATTACATTTTGTTATTCATAGTTTACTCCCATGTCCATATTAGTAGGTTGATTTCACTCCTCATACCATATTGGTAGTCATGGTTCACTCTCATAGCCATATTAGTAGTCAAGTTTCATTCCCAATACCATCTTAGTCTATCTCATAGGATATTAATCTTTACGCAATACATTAGAGGGAGATATAGGTCCCACCCATATCAAAATTAAATCATACATACATGTTCCAAAAAATCATAAATAATCATATCATAACCCATGAAATTAAATGGGTATCACAAAAATTAAATAATATCATAACATGTGGAAAACGATACAGGTTTCACAGTCATTTTATAAAAATCATAACCCGTGAAAGAAGCAGATTTTAAATGCATATAACCTTTAAAATAGAAAAATATTTCATAAACAAGACTCCATAAAAAAACTATTTATATAAATAATATTAATGGAAATAAATGAGTCATTCACATAAAAATTCATGAGTAGAAAGAATTTATTTTTTCTTAGAAGGGAAATAATTTTGAAAGATATTTTAAAAACATTTCATGAGGAAAATATACTTCCTAATTGAAAATTATTTTTAAAACATAAAATATTTTGAAAACTTTTTGATTGGAAAAAATATGATAACTTATAATCGAACCTTAATAAATATAAAATCCTTTTTCCCTTTAAAATTTTTATAAGATATTGAAATCCTTTTGAAAACCATTTTTCCTAGAAAACATATAAAAGAATCATGATAACATTTTGAAAACCACTTTCTTTAAAAAATATATTGAAAAAAAACATTAAAATTATTTAAGAAACATTTCATTTAAAATATATTTAAAAAAATATTAAAAATTAACCTTTCAAACAAGAAATGAAAGATTTAATGAAATAATGGTGGGTAAATCTGTGCATCTCGAACATTCCTTTTACACCATAAAAAGTTTAGAAAAGTTCCTCGACTGGAAAACAAAAATAAGATTCCTTTTAATAAACCCTTTTTTATGGTAAAATATTGGTAAAATTTTGTTTTAAATATTGTATTAGAATATTATAATAATCATGGAATCCTTTTTAGAAAACATGGTTTTTGAGGAACACATATTTCACACTGAAGAGAGAGGTAAGATCATATTTTCTTAAAAACATTTTCTTAGTTATCCTAAGTAATAAAGATAGGGAAAAAATGGTACTAATACATGAATAAATAAAGATTAACTATAGGAGAATAAAATTCATGATTGTTCTTGGAATATTGATCTTAATGTTTCATTATTGAAAACATAATCGTTAAAAATATCGATAAACATTGAGGTTGTCTCAATAAACTCATACCACATGGTAACATTGAATCAAAATCTCCATGTATAAAAATGAAATTACACAGAGCTTTAAAATATCATCAAAATAAGTAGATTAATGTGATTACCTATCAAGGGATGTTTATAAACATCATATAAAAGTATAGGTGTAAAACATGGCATGTGTCTCAAAGAAGGAAAAATGAGACAAAATTACTTTACCGATTTTGTAACATGTGGAACTTAAACAAAAATATATAAAGATATTAAAATGGTTATGTAAATACCCATAGACTTAATAATTATAGGCATAGAATAAATTCATGGATAGTATATACACCACACAAAATAAAAGAGTGGTTAACATAGCATGTATCTCACAGATAAAATAAGTGAGTTGAAATTCTCTAACCTTATCTCTTGACCCTTTCCGTAATTGTAAAAGCTTCTTGTTTAGTAAATGTAGGTTTATTATAAATAATTTATAGAATAATTTTCTTATATCTAATAATATCTATGGTTTTATTATGACCTTACATTACCCTCTTATTAACTATTCAATCTTAAGGTTCGACTTTGGGTAATATCATCTTTGTTCTTTGCATGTGTATTAATTTGTTATATATTTGGTCCTTATAATTTTATCTTGATTTCCATAATTTAAAACATGATATAAATGTAATTTATATTCATTATATTTTTATAATTATATTCTATAAGAAATAGAGGTATGAAATGGAATATATTTTTCATGGAAATAGTAGGTCGTACGTATGCAAGAACACTATTTCTGTTTTATTGTCGTATTAAAATAAAGAGAGTAAATGACATATAATTATCATATGTATGTAGATAATTTTTATAGTGTAATTATTATTTCATATATATCATGTAATTTAACTAAATACATCCTTAATACATTTCATGTAGTGTGTGAACAAATCACATCGCTTTGAGGGGGTGGTAGTTCACACTCCCGCAAACAAAATTATCGTATTTACAAAAGATGAAAAGCATAAGGGTATGTGATTTAAAATATTTAAACAGTATTAAGGACTTTATAAATATCATAAATATTATATTAAAAATATTTCCCATCATAATATCCAACATGAGAGGTGGTAAGGGGATAATAAATAATCGCAGTTTTGTGAGGTTGTAGTTCCCCGTACACATAAACAGTATGTTTGTTAACCATTAGATGGAAGTGAACGAATGTGTACATATAATTAATTGCATAAAAACATCTCAGTATATTGGGGATATTGGTTTTTTTGTATAATAATGGAATAATTAGAGTGTATGGGATGGATAATGAAAATGAGAAAAAGGATCTTGAGGGAGGATGGTACCTCTTCATTGGGTAACACCTTTTGGTTTTCACAAAAGGACTTCCTTAGATTTCATTCTTATAAAAGTGAGGATTTAAGGAAGAATGGAGAGAATTTTTAGATCTTTATTTGTTGATTTTTTCCAACCTTAGGTTTCTTGAGAGGTGTGTGGACGTGGGAAGAGAGTAGTCCTTCTATAGTGGAGGAGGAGTGGCACTCATGTAGTATTTTGGAAAATGTGAAACCCCAAACATATTTTTTTATTTAAAGTGGATTCAATAATGGTAAATATTATATCCAAGGGAGGATAATATATAAATATGGACATAAAATTTATTTTTTAAAAGTATTTAAGTCATACTAGGCCTTATGTTTTGGGTTTAGTCCCTTGTTATGCTTAATATAATCTTAATCATAGTAATTAGTTTTAATTACCTTCAATAATAATTTTGGTCAAAAACTAAGTTGATATTACTAGATTTTATAAATTATTCAGATTATAAAAATGAAATCCATTTCTCCCTACTCCAATCATATATGTGTTTGAAATTATTTAAAATTTATTCCCACAAAAGGGATGATAAAGTGGGTTTTTAAAGTTAAAACCTTCAAAAGCGTGCTCAGTTTTTATAACCAATTTCAATATGAAATTGATTAAGATAACCTTAATTGGATAAATTGATAAAAAAAATTATCTAATTATACATTAAAATATATCAAAAATATAATGAATCCTTATAAATAAATTATATGATAAATCAGTTTTGCGTTAAATTTCAGTATTTTTTACTATTCATTAACAAATGAAACTTCATAGAAAAATACTATAAAATCACCCAAACCTAATTTTTTTGTTTTTATTTGGAAAAAAATTAATTTTGAAATATAAAATTTATAAATATTCTAAAATTTACATATAAATTAAGTTCTTTAATAAAATGTGGTAAAAGTACCTTAATAAAAATATATGTTTTTTATGTGTAATATTGTGTTTGTTCTTATCTTTTTCTTATCGAATATATTAGATTAATATCAAAAATATTTGATTTATTATAATATATATATCTATATATAACATTATTATCACTCAATAATTGTAATTAATTTAATTTATTATTAATAAAATAGCTTTATGTGCATAAAAATGATTTTCTGTAAAAAAAATCCCTTTATATTCAATTGGTTCTAATATTCTTTTCTAAATAATTTTTAAATTATTAATTTATTTAATATTTTTTGAAAACCACATATTTTTATAAGTTAGTTAAAAATATTTATAAAAGATAATTTAATGGCTAGGTTATATATTATTATATTATCAAATAATATTTTTAATAATATATTATTGTTCTGTTACACTCAGTCTTACGTGTTAAACAAGACATCAGGTTAAATTAATTCTCTCATTAAAAATATTCTAAACCCAGTGTTCCCTGAACAAAAATATAAAATTTATTTTTCATGTAGTGAAAAATTAACCTGGTTTTTCTTATAACGCAATCAAAACATAATGTATAAGAAGATAATATATTTTAGTGTTGTGTGAAATGAAAAATATCAAAAATATTAAATTAATTAAAAAATATATTACCCAAAAAATAAAGTTATTACTCTGGGTTGTGTTTGTTCCTTTCATAGAGTTCTTCGTCCAAGTTTGGAACACCCTCATTCTCTTCCAATTTCTTCTTCCTAGTCCTGCTTGACCACATCTCAATATAGTTTGATGGTTATGATGGAATTTTGGGATAGTGTGGGTATAGTATTGGTCTAGGTATTTTGTTATTTGTTCGGATTATTACTCTCCCATAACATTCCCTTATAGATTTTGGGATTTCCCCCCTTTCTTGATGTTTAATATTTTGGTTATGGTTTTTTATTCTTGTGTTGATGTTATTTTTTTAGTTGTTTTAATGAAGATAACTATTTTTTGTGATTGTATTATGGTCTGGCGAATGGTTCTTCTCGATGGATGTGTTGTTTATGACAATGAAATTTTCTTATTTCTTCTTGGTTTTTGATGGTTCTATCTGGTGTTCCTCCATGATTTCAACTTTAGTCTCCCAGTTTTCTTCTTCTGGTTATGGCTCTAAAGGTAGGGATCAGTGGTCATGGTGGTGGTGGAATCTAACTATTGAGGTATTTTTCTTCTCCATACTATGCTTGGGCAATTGGTATACAAAAAAATTCTATCAGTTGGATTTTCATGGTGGTTCTCGATGAGTTCTGGGAAGTGATGTTTGAGTATTTGATGTTGTTTCTAGAGTAACTTATTTGTGGAGGCTTCATCTCTATCCCTAGGATCCTTGAGGTCTTGATCTTTATGAAGTATTGTGGATCAAATTTAACTTTTCAGTTTTAATGGTTTGTGCTGATCTATTTTGGTTTTATATGGTGGTGTTGCTGCAATCTCCCTTGATAATGTTCATCTATGAGGGTTCTGATAATCTGTAGTGTTCAGTTTGGTGTGATTTTAATGACGATGATAGTGATTTAACGAAAAGGATAATTGATTATGGAAGTAGTTCCTTTCCAATTATCTGATGTGATAATGGGTCTAATTTGTGTTAGGTTATCAAAGAAGGGGTGAGACATGTTCTGAGGCATTCATGTCTTTTGAAGTTTTAATTTTGAATTTTGAAATCTGAAATTTTTATTTTGATTCTTGTTTTCTTTTAGTTTTATGCGTAGAAGTGTATAGTTTTTTAGATTCCCACATAACCAAAATATGTATTTTAAATATAACAAAAAACATTTGGGAGGAATTATCTAATAAAGAACTAAATGAGTTAATTCTAAACTAATTATAGAATTTTTTCATTAAAATAACATTTAAAATCTTTTATAATTTATTATCTTTGATCTAATTTTTTTCTCAATGTGGTGATTAGATCTTAATTTATAGATTGAATCATAAACTCATTTTTCTATTTTGGATATTTAAATCAATTAATATTAGTTAAATAATCTCCATCTATTAATTTTATTTATAATTTAAAATTAATTAAATACTATCCTTCAATGTAAAAAATTATCCAATTTTCAATATAGATTGATGGATACACAAACTATAAAATTATAATTATGGTGAGTATTGATGATGGATATATATAACTCATAAAATGTATAATCATAGGTCCAAATTAAGTATACAAAAATGATACTTTCAGAAATGATGTATTTTTAGATTTATATGATTGTTATACTAGGTCAAATGATGGTTACACAGTGCTAGAATGGTGGATATGCATATCAGTACATGTATATGCACATTCATATGATGGTTATCCAGATGGGAATCATGGTTACATTATGAATGAATCATCCTTATGGAGTTGGTAGATCATTCTTATGTTCATCTAAATGATTAAAACATAGAGTGTAAGTTATTTTTACACACATCAAGAATGATGTCTATATAGATGTTAAATGATCCTAAAAGTATCAAGACTTATCCATATTCTAGTTCATAAACCAAAAACCAAATTCTTATTAATTATTTGAAATACTTGATCCATGTGATGCATATCGTTATAAATAGAATCCTTCAATTTCAGTAAACACAAATATTGATTCCCCAATACATGGTCTTAAAACTCTCTAATCTGTTATCTTAGAACACTGATTATTATAAATCATGATGTAATTCCCTACAGACATCATTTCCACTTATCTAATCTATTGTAGATAGTACTCTGAAAATTGATATAACTTTAATTTAATATATTTTTATCTTATTCAGATAGTTTATGTGAGGGTCTAATATATTTAAATTTTTAATCCATGATATTAAATCAGTATTCATGTCATTTTCCTAACATGTATCGTAAAAAAAATCATCAACTATAAAGGGTGGATTCTCAAACCATCACCAAATTCTCCATGATATATTTAAGATTCACATTGAAAACAAACACAATCACAATCCAATGTCACTTTAATTCCCCCCTTCATATTCATTTGTACTTATAACTTCCTAGTAGATTCACATGATATTAATTTCAATATTCTATTAGAATTACACATTTAATATAACATCTCGGGTAAATAAAGAATCTGACATTTTCATATTTAATAATATTTGTGAATAAAATGTTAATATTAATTTAAAGGGAATGCTATATTTGATGGTGTACCCAGTACGCAACGAGTTTCTTTGAAATCCTATGTTGCACACAAATAATAAAATATTATTATTTTAAACGGTAGTTAACGCCTAACTTTTGTAATGGCGGGAATGAAAAACACTAACTAAAAAATGATTATATAGGTTTGTTAAATATTTTTACATTTATCCAATAAAATTTGGAGGCTTAAAATAATAAAATAATTTGATTTTAGGCATAAATATTCTAATGTTCTTTAAAAGGTCGATTAACTACCTTTTGATAGAGAACCCTTTTTAAAACTACTTTTTGTCAATTTTCTATTCTATATTTGACAAAATATAATCCTTATTTATAATAGGGACACCAAAATTTACATTGTGTAAATTTTTGTTATTTTTCGGATAAAGTGTATTTTTTTAATGAATAGTGAAAATGATGTATTTTAATTAAAAACCTCATTTTTATCTAATTTATTTATATGGGTATATTATCTTTTTAATTGGTTTTAAAGTTTAATTAGAACATATTTTTACCATTTAATTCAATGTTGGTAATTGGAATTAATTTCACTTTGAAATTGGACATAAACAAGTGTCAATCTTTTGAAAGATACTGTTTCTTAAAAACACACTATTTGTAATGACAGCGGGAATTAATTATAAAATTAATTAATGAAACTTCTATTTTTTTAATTTGGTAAAATTGAAATCGTTTTTGAAATTGGAATACCAAATTTACTTGGGATAAATTTTTGGTATTTTTCTGACAAATGTTCATTTTAAATGAATAGTGAAAAATAGTGCAATTTACTTCAAAACTGCTTTTTCATCGAATTTAATTATATAGTTAGATTGTACTTTTAATTGGTTTTTAAGTGTAATTGAATTATTTTTTTATCACATAATACAATGTTGTTCATTGGAAGTAATTTCAATTTTCAATTGGATGTAAAAACAAGTCAATCTTTTGATAAATTTTACTTCTTAAAAACCCATCTTTGGTTGTGACAATGGGAATTATTTTTAAATTAATTAATGAAATTTCTGAGTTTGTAATTTGGTAAAATGGAATCCATATTTTTAATCAGAAGTTTTAAATTATGTAATTAAGACTCTTTTTTATTTGGACATTATAAATAGTAACGACGGTAATTATCTTTAATTATCGTGATTAATTAGTAATCGGGTAGTTAAGGGTAATAAAATAATATCATAATAATATAAAATTACCCCAACATGTGTCCAAATCCTCTTTCTTGAGTTATGTCAAACCATGGAAAGCTTTTTATCTAACTTGAGGGCCCATGGAGTCACATGGGTGTAATAGTAACATTTATGGCATTATGTTTCAAAAAAAAGAGAAATATAACAAAGCTGTGTATATCTTAAGTAAAATAATTTTAATTTTGTTTACATAAATGATATCTTAGACTATAAATAGTCATTTTAAATATAAAAATATTTCCTACACCATGGTATGTTTTTATAATTTTTAGGCAATAAATAAATAAATTTATTTATGACACCGTGATGATGCAGTGATTGCCTTATTAATGAATGATTTAAATAAAATGAAACTATATGGTGAAATATAAGACTTAAACTTGTCTAAAACCAATTTTATGGGTGTATTTATAAACCTTGTAACCTTATCCTTGAAATATATCATTTTGGGACCATTAAAATACGAAAAACATTTTATAATAAGGTAACATTTCAGGACTTTCCAAAAGTGACCCTCCTCCCTCTTATAAAAGTCCCCCACCTCTACCACTTACCCACACCTCTCAAGCCCTTGGATCGTCCAAAATCTTCTCTTATTATCTCTCAAAATTCCTCTCTCACTTATAGAAGCCTCACATTGGGAAGAAGGATTTCCAAGGAAGCCTTTCGCTCAAATCAAAAAGAGTTACCCGATTTAGAGGTAAAGTCTTCTCTCGGGTTTATTTCTTTAATTTTCCTTCTTCACTCACCACTATCTTATTATTATTTGATCCCATAATAAAAATAGTATCATAAATATACTAGGATTTTTTTATGACAAGGATTTTACCTACACTTAGACACACCTCCGTCTAATGCTTAAAGAACATACTGTTTCTGTGGGTGGCGAATTACTGCCTCACGAAACGATGATTGCTCAATCTTCTTTTAACACCTTTCATGGTGTCCATTATGATGTCACTGTATTTATATATGATATATGTGTTATTTATTTTTTCTATATGATTCTTAATTTTATTTTAAAATCACATTGTTATGCTTTTCATGTTGTGGAACCGTGATAATTTCATCTGAGGAAGTGTGGACTACAGCCCCCTCAAGTGATGTGACTCATTCATGCCAAACATGGAATTTCTAAAGAATGAAATTAATGAACTTATGTTACCTATATAAGATATATATTATACTGTAATTATAATATATCTATGTATCATTTGGTTTTAAATTCCATTAATATGACAAAAAATGAAAGTAGTGTTCATGTGTACGTACGACCTACTATCTCTATGAATGGTACATTTAATTTATTATCTCCAAACATTATGGAATATTATTAAATTCCTATATTCTTTATATATATGATATTTAAATCATGAAAACCATTTCAGAGATGATGTACTTATAACCACGTGGACAATTCTCTTCAAACAAGTTCATTTTTGACTCATGTACCAAACATCGACAAAACGTATGATATGAACTCACATAATTAATTTATTATTATAACATGATAATATGTGATATGAATTGAATAATAAACTTTAAATTATTTCCTTAATAAATTATAAATTGACCAAGGTTTATTATTCAGGAATATAAAGAAACGAACATGACAAGTAAGACTTGAGGTAAGGGATTTCTTATCTAACTTTTAATTATGTGAGACTTACATTGTTCCGCACTTATTTGTTGCATGTGGTGTATTGTGTACTTCCATTTCATATATATTATCATGATTATATTTATTTTCTTGGTATTATGTGATTTATTTGGTGTTTATTATCTTTTGGTCATACGACTCGATTGATTACAACGAGGTCAGGGTTTTTATCTCACTTTTTATTCCAGTGAGATTCAAGCAACATTTGCCACTATCTCCATTGAGTGGTGCATGTACTGTCCATTATTCTACTCTTTGTGTAATATACTTTATATTATGGTTATTTACAACAACATTTTATAGTCCTTCTTTCATGGGGTGTACGTTTCGAATGTTACCCAAATCAGTAAGGGAACATTTCACCCTCCTATTTTTAAAAGACTTCTTTTTGTTAGGTATTTTAATTTACATCTTCTTATGTTGTGAAATGTTCTTATATATCCTTATTGCTATAAATTTTATGTCCAAGTGATGAGATAACCTTTTTATCTCTCATCAACTCATTTTATGAATTTTAATGTGATGTCGTTAGGCTGTCGAATTTCTGGAAGGGAACTTTTTAACCCAATTTTAATTATTTTGGTTAAACCTCTACTTCTTGATTATATCGTTCTATGAATATGTGTGGATGGCATCTGATTTTTTTACACTTAACATCCACTTATATTGGGGGTATTTATATTTTTTGCACATAATTATGTAATTGATTTATCCTTAATGTAAGGATACCATCTTTATAAGGGAATTCGTCTCAATCTCCTTTCGTTGACGCATACTTCAATTTATATACGACCTTCATTTATTAGTGGTATAATAAACCCTTTTAACTTTTAATTTCATTTAAAAGAAATATGTTTACATGAAGCGTTTTACTAAACAACAAAAGTAATGTTTTTTCCTTACGTATGCAGCAACAACGACTTATCTGCCACTGTGACCATTATTTGAGTTTCGAAATCCTATACAAGCATTAACTTTTATAATGAAAAATAAGTACCATTTTTTAATTTTATTTTATTTTGTTATTCAAAATGGTTTTGATAATTTTTTTATTATATCAATGTTTTGTATTGATATCTTGTGATTGAAATATAGAAATTTTATGTTTCCATTATGCATGTTTTATGTGATACGATTATGTTAGGGTTCTTGAGCAGTATTTATGAAGTCGGGTGGTTCCATGATAAAATAAGGGAGGGTGAGCCTAAGATAAATGTCCAATGCATTGGGTAATACAAAGGAGTTAAACTCTAAGGTTTCTCAGAAGAGATTTAGGGAATATACTATGATGGGTATTCTAAATGTAACTATGAGGGTTACTCCCTACATAAGAATGTTATGAATGCCTCAAGTTACCTTTATGTTGTATGATTTATATGTGAATTTCACAAATATTATGATTTCATGAGGTATGTTAAAAGGATTATATTATTTATATATTGATTATCTAATGTTTTCCCTCTTTGTGTATCCCTTATTCTCATCCCTAGTTTTTGAAATGTTTTTCACATGACATAAAGTGGAATAGGGTCAAGGATGTGATTGAGGAAATATCATGCTATCTAAAACATGGAACTAGACATGTTTCTTTTTAAGATTTTTTATTTTAAGAAAAAAATGGAAACTGAGTACAAGTGTCTAATTTGTAATCTTTTGGGATGTAATAGTTATGTCCTAATTCTCTTAAACTCTAAACCTGAAAAGATCCTCAATGTGAATTATTCATTTAATTCAATATTATGAAATGTTTTAAGGTCAGGTCCTTATAGTTGGTATCAAATGGAGGTTTATATAACTATAGAGGTTAGAGTATTATTTAAGTTTAAGTGACATTACCATAATGGTTAGGATTTCAGAAAGAGTCGTAGTTTTTTAGATAAAGTGAATGAGTTTAAGATAACATGAATAATTATAACTTAGTATTATATAATTATTTTACTGATATACTCACACTGTCCTTTTTGGTTTTAGTAAATGGATGGATCTAGCAGGCACCAAAGTAATAGTAGATGTGAAGAAACCTGTGACGGTTTGTTGAATGAGAAACTGAATGATATGTGAGCTGGAATGAGAACTCTTGTGGTTATTCTAAACAAACTATCTGGGGTCATGATTGACCACCTGAACCTTAGTGATTTTTATAATACAACATATATGCAAGAAACAAATCCCTATGTAAGTTCAGTTAATAATCATAAAGGCAAGTATGTTAAAAAACCTATGTTTCAAAGATGTGGAAATAAACACATAGGAAAATGTTTCAAAGGGACATAAAGATGCTATAGATGTGGAAATGAAGGTTATAAAGTATGAACCTGTCGTGGAAAAAGGAATCATCTAGTTGACTCTAGGAAAGAGAAATTAGTTCTTTCTGAAGGATCAATTGAATTTTTTAAATGTGGGGTGCATGGTCATTATGCAAACACGTGTCCTGCGAATAATTTTAAGGAATGGGATCACTAGGATCGTACAAATATTCATTTACCAATACCTAATTCCATTCTAATTTAGGATGAAGAAACTGACAATGACCAATGAAAGGTATGGATTATTTCTTAACATGTGTTTTCCTATTATTGAATCTTAGGATATGATTCATGATTTTGTTTGTAGGAAAGAATTATTTCAGAATAAGTTGGAAAGAAATTGTTAATGGATCATAAAGAATGTTGAATGAGTAAGAAGTCAACATTCAAGAGTTATGGTAGATTTCAGGATGGTGAAATTCTTAAAATTATTAAGGCTCTTTTGATGATGAGATTACATTAAAAGACTTTTTATAATATGTGTAACCCTGATGTTTGATATATAAAAATTTTATTCAAGGAATAATTATCTTTTATTTTGTGGATATAGTTTTAAAGAACCATTTGGGTTTATATGATCCTTGAATTTGAGGCAATTACCGGTTAATACATTTTGGGATCCAATATGAAAGTTATTAGATAACCTTTGTGGTTAAAACATGTTATGGTTATTTTTGATGAATTTATATCTTTTTGGGAATGTTATAAAATTATATATTTTTTTTAAAAAAGGACAACACGCAGACCATGTGACAACCCATCACGTCGGACGAAGCTGCGGGAATCAAACCCACAACCAAAGTGCAACTGGTATTTATCGCCTACCACTAGACTACGTGAAGTCCCTAGTTAGTATGACTAATTATTTTTACTTATATGATCTTATGAATCAGGAATAAGTTGATTTTGGATTATCTATGGAAATGATTAACCTATCATGGAGGATATGTGATGAGGTTAATTAATTTTCAATATGATACTTTAAGAGTAACTAATATTATTTGGAGATAAATGTTAAGATTTACCTTGGAAGACTATGTGATTAAATCCTTAAAAGATTTGGGATTCAATCTTAGTTTGGATTACTTTGAAGAATTTTATGGATAGCTATTTATTGAATGGTCTTTGTTGAACTTTGGGTATTGTTGGACAAATTTCGGTGATTAAGAGTAGCTTTTCTTTTTGTAAAAGATTATCCTTTTTGGTGATTATATAATCTTGTACTAACCATTTTGGTTTTGGTTAAGGTCTAAAGAAATGGGAAATATATAGTTCATCTTTTTTGGGGTTAGGATATTTTCAAGAAGTTGATTATAATTCTCTTAATGTGAACAATTCATCCTAAATACTCAACTTTTCGAGAAAGTGTGAGTTTGTATAAGAAATATAGTAAGAGATGAAAGTCTACATGACAAGTAAGTATGTTTCCTTATGTTTTAGTCAAGATCATATATAAATTCCTCAATGAAAAGTAACTTAAAACAAAAATTTTGTCTGTTAACTTTTCCTACTAGGGAATCAAATACCATTTAACCCATCACAAGTTTGTGATTTTATGGTGGTTAACTTTCTCCTAATCATGTTCTCTATCACTCTACATCATAACTTGACCCTTTATTTTATCTTCCATATCTATGTTTTCATGGAATCTTAGTATCAGTTATATCGAGTGACCTTTTTACTTTTCTTTCATTCTTTTAAAGTGATATTTTAATTTACTCCTTTTCCGATGTGGGGCTTTCAATGAAGTTTTCGAGCCCAATTTTAAAATTGTGAGGATGCAATTCGCAAAAGGGGGGAAGGATGTAACATCTTGGGTAAAAAAGAATATGAAATTTTCATATTTATTAATATTTTTGAATAAAATGTTAATATTACATTAAAAGGAATGCTATGTTCGATGGCTTATCCAGTATGCAACAACGAGTTTCTTTGAAATCTTACATTGCACACTAATAATATAATAATTTTATTTTAAATGGTAGTTAACGCCTAGTCGTTGTAATGGTGGGAATGAACATAACTAACTACAAAATGATTATATATGTTTGTTAAATATTTTTACATTTATCCAATAAAAGTTAGAGGCTTAAAATAAGAAAATAATTCGATTTTAAGCATAAATATTATAATGTTCTCTAAAAGGTCGATTAACTTCCTTTTGATGGAGAACCCTTTTTAAAACTAATTTTTGTCAATTTTATATGTTATATTTGACAAAATAAAATCCTTCTTTATAATTAAGACACCAAAATTTACTTTGTTTAAATTTTTCTTATTTTTCTGATAAAGTTCATTTTTTTAATGAATAGTGAAAATGTTATATTTTAATTCAAACCCTCTTTTTTATCTAATTTATTTATATGGTTATATTAACTTTTTAATTGGATTTAAAGTGTAATTAGAATATATCTTCACCATTTAATTCAATGGTGGTCATTGTTATTAATTTCACTTTGAAATTGGACATAAACAAGTATCAATCTTTTGATAGATACTATTTCATAAAAACACGCTATTTATTTTGAAAGTGGGAATTAATTATAGAATTAATTAATGAAACTTATATGTTTTTAATTTAGTAAAATGTACATCATTTTTTAATTTGGAATATCATATTTACTTTTGATAAATGTTTTGTATTTTTCTGACAACTGTTCATTTTTAATGATTAGTGAAAAATATTGAAGTTTACTTCAAAAATGCTTTTACATCTAATTTAATTATATAGTTAGATTTTATTTATAATAGGATTTAAAGTTTAATTGAATTATTTTTTTATCACTTCATAAAATTTTCTTTATTTTAAGTAATTTCACTTTTTAATTGGATGTAAAAACAAGTCAATATTTTTATAAATTTTACTTCTTAAAAACTCGTCTTTGGTTGTGACAATGAAAATTATTTTTAATTTAATTACTAAAATTTATGAGTTTTTAATTTTGTAAAATTGATTCCATATTTGGAATCATAAGTTCCAAATTATTTACTTAAGAATCTTTTGTTTTTTGTACATTATTAATAGTAACGACAATAATTGTCTTTAATTATCATAATTAATTAGTAATCGGGTAGTTGAGGGTAATAGAATAATATCATAATAATATAAAATGACCCCAACATGTGTCTAAATCCTCTTTTTTGAGTCATGGACGACCAGGGGAAGATTTTTATCGAACTTGAGGGCCCATGGATTCACATGGGTGTAATAGTGATATTTATGACATTATTTTTTAAAAAGAAGAGAAATATAAAAAAGGATATTATATACTAAGTAAAACAATTTAAATTTTGTTTAAATAAATGATATCTTAGACTATAAATATTCATTAGAAATATAAAAATATTTCCCACATCATGGTATTCTTTTATAATTTTTAGACATTAAATAAATAAATTTATTTATGACACCATGATGATGCAGTGATTACCTCATTAATGAATAATTTAAACAAAATGAAACAATAAGGTAAAATCTAAGACATACACTTGTATAAAACCTATTGTATGGGTTTATTCATAACACCTATCACATTAGCCTCTAAATATATCATTTTGGGACCTTTAAAATCCGAAAACCATTTTATGATAAAGTAACATTTCAAGACATTCCAAAAGTGGCCCTCCTCCCTCAGATAAAAGGCCCCCACCTCTACCCCCTTACCAACACCTCTCAACCCCTTGGATCATCCTACCTCTTCTCATATTATCTCTCCACATCCCTATATCACTCCTAGAATCCTAAATTTGGTCATAAGTCTTTCCAAGGAATCCTTTGGCTCAAATCAAAAAGAGTTACCTGATTTAGAGGTAATGTCTTCTCTCGAGTTTCTCTCTTTTATTTTCCTTCTTCACTCACCACTATATTCTTATTATTTTATCCCATAATAACACCAGTATCCTAAATATACTGTGATTTTGTTATGATAAGGATTCTACCTACACTTACACACACCTTCGTCTAATGGTTAAATAACATATTGTTTCTGTGGGTGGCGAATTACTGCCTCACAAAACGATGATTGTTCAATCTTCTTTTAACACCTTTCATGGTGGCCATTATGATGTCACTGTATTTATATATGATATATATGGTTTTTAGTTTTTCTATATGCTTCTGAATTTTATTTTAAATCACATATTTATGCTTTTCATGTTGTGGAACTGTGATAATTTCATCGGAGGAAGTGTGGACTACCGCCCCCTCAGGTGATGTGACTCATTCATGCCAAACATCGTATTTATAAATAATGTAATTAATAAACTTATGTTACCTATATAAAATATATATTATACTGGAATTATATTATATCTATGTCTCGTTTAGTTTTAAATTCCATTAATATGACAAAAAATGAGTGTAGTGTTCATGCGTACGTACGGTCTACCATCTCCATGAACGGTACATTTCATTTCTTATCTCCAAAAAATATGGAATATTATTAAATACATATATACTAGATATATATGATAATTAAATCATGAAAACCATTCTATATATGATGTACTTATAACTACATGGACAATTCTCTTCAAACAAGTTCATTTTTGACTCATGTACCGAACATTGATAAAACATATGATTTGAACTCACATAATTAACGAATTAATATAACATGATAATATGTGATAGGAATTGAATAATAAACATTAAAGTAAGTAATTAACCAATTATAAGTTGACCAAGGTTTATTATCAGGAATATAAAGAAACGAACAAGACAAGTCGGTCTTGAGGTAAGGGATTTCTTATCTCACTTTTAATTCTTTGAGACTTCCATTGCTCACCAATTATTTGTTGAATGTGGTGTATTGTGTACTGAAATTTCATATATATTATCATGATTATATTTAGATTAATGGTATTATGTGATTCATTTGGTGTTTATTATCTTTTGGTCATACGACTCGATTGATTACAACGAGGTAAGGGTTTTTATCTCACTTTTTATTCCCGTGAGATTCATGCTACATTTGCCACTATATCCTATGAGTGGTGTAAGTAATTCCCATTATTCTAATCTTTTTGTAATATATTTTTGTTTATGGTTATTTACATCAACTTATTATAGTCCTTCTTTCATGGGGTGTATGTTTCGAAAGTTACCCAAATCGATAAGGGAACCTTTCACCCTCCTCTTTTTAAAAGACTTTTTTTGTTAGGTCTTTTAATTTACATCTTATTATATTGGGATATGTTCTTATATATCCTTATTACTGTAAATTTAATTTCCAAGTGAGGATATACCATTTTTATCTCTCATCAACTAATTTTCTGAATACTAAAGTGACCCCGTTAGGCTGTTTAATTTCTGTAAGGGAACTTCTTAACACAATTTCAATTCTTTGGGTTAAACCTCCACTTCTTGATTATGTCGTTCTATGAATATATGTGGATGATATCTGATTGTTTTACACTTAATATACACTTATATTGAATGTATTTATATTTTTCACACATAATTATGTAATTTATTTATCCTTAATCTAAGGATACCATCTTTATAAGGGGTTTCATCTCAATCTCCTTTCGTTGAGGCATACTTCAATTTATATACAACCTTATTTTATTAGTTGTATAATAAAAACTCTTGACTTTTATTTTCATTAAAAAAGAATATTTTTACACGAAGCATTTTACTAAATGACAAAAGGAATTTTTTTGTCTTACGTATGCGGTGACAATGACTTCTCCGCCATCGTGACCATTATTTAAGTTGTGTATTCCTTTACAAGCCTTAACTTTTAAAATGAAAAATAAATACCATGTTTTACTTTTATTTTATTTTGGTTTTGAAAATGGTATTGATAATGTTTTGATTATATCAAAGTGTTGTCTTGATATCTTGTGATTGAAATATGGAAATTTTATGTTTCTTTTATGCATTTTTTATGTGATACGATCATGTTATGGTTCCTGAGAATTGTTTATAAAGTAGGGTGGTTCCATGATAAACTAAGGGTGTGTGAGCCCGGTATAGATCTCAAATTCATTGGATAACGCAGGAGTTAAACTCTAAGGTTTCTCTGAAGATATTTAGGGAATATACTGTGATGGGTATTCCAAATGTATCCATGAGGGATACTCCCTACGTAAGAATGTTATGAATACCTCAAGTTACCATTATGTTTTATGATTTCTATGTGAATTTCACAAATCTTATAATTTCATTAGGTATGTTAAAAGGCTTATATTATGTATATATTGATGATCTAATGTTTTCCCTCTTTGTGTATCCCTTACTGAGATTTTTCTGCTCATCCCATGTTTTTGAAATGTGTTTCACAGGACATAAAGTGGAATAGGGTCAAGGATGGGATCAAGGAAATGTCATGCTATCTAAAAAATGGAACTAGACATGTTTATTTTAAAGAGTTTTTATTTTATGAAAAAAAATCAACTGAGTACGAGTGTCTACTTTGTAATCTTTTGAGATGTAATAGTTATGTCTTAATTATCTAAAACTCTAACCCTGAAAATATCCACAATGTGAATTATTCATTAAATAAAATTTTATGTAATGTTTTAAGGTCCGGTCCTTATAGTTATTATCCCCCGTAATTATAATAAATCCAATTAAGGATAAGGTTTTATGTCCCTCTTATTCTGATAACCTATGTAAGGGGAGTTATTCCAAGAGAAAAGGTTTTATCCCCCTTAATTTCTAATTTCTAGAACAATATTCTCTCCATTAATTATATATTTATTTTAGAGACATAAAGAACCATATATTAAATTTCAATGAGCCTTAAGTAAGCCATATATAAGTCAATGTGTGATGATTGGTGTAGAATACAAGAGTGAGTTTAATCAAGCATCAATGTTTTCCATAAACATCTCCCAGCATAGAACCAAATTTGAAATTCTATTTCTTGGTTGGATTATTCATTAAACTACACTCAAATTCACAAAATGCATTAATATTTTTAAATTGAAAGTTAAATTAATCTCTATTGTATTTTAAAATCACTCCCCTTGATTATTAGAATAATAAAAAATCATAACAATGTTAGGAGAGTGAGTATCAAACCACAAACTTCAGTATTTATTGATGATGTCTTTATTTTAATTTTTATGAAAAATGAATATATGTCATGCTTGAATACATCAGTTTCTTTCCATAATAGGATATGTTTCATACTTCATCACCATGGTTATTTCAAAATGAATGATGAATGAAAATTTATTACACCATCATGGATTAACATTATTAAAACTTATCCATTAATTCCATCTATAAAGTATAACCATAAATTTGTGGGAAAAGGAAAGTCAGCCCATCCTTATTTGTTGTATCACTAGGAATGAAAAGTCCTCCTCCAAGGTTCAACTTTCTGTGAATCTATAAAAAAAATTAAACTTATTCATTATTTTATCCTTCATGATGTTCCAAATTTGTTATTTCATGGGAAACAATGTTTTATTTCTATATTGAACTTAATTATTATCTTAAATTGGAGTCTTCTCATGAGATAGAAATATTTTTTCACTATTTTATGATTTATCTAACTTCTTTTACTTTTCTAACTAGTTATTCCATAATATAAAACATTCTTTATCCACATGAAATTGATTTTTCTTTTGGGAAAACTTACTATTCACAATATTATTTTGGATGTTAGTAGTAATTAATGATTTTCCATTGTTCCTTAACACCTCCATATATCTTGATAAAATAGTAATGCATATTTTTCAAGTTTTTCCATATAAATTACACCTTCTAAAAGCCACTATATCATCCTCTTTCATACATATTTTTTAAAATAATTTAGGATTCATGGAAGTATTTAGTTTAACTCAATTCCCTTACTTATTTCTCACATAAGACTCACTTTTATTTTTTACATGATTCATTGTCTATTGTGGCATTATTTTTTCATTATCATAAGATTTTTATCATTTTTTAAAATACCATAATTTATAATATGTATGGTCACCTTTTATAAATTTTCATAGAAGTTATTAAGACAATTATATGTATTCATACATGAAATATTCTTCTTCATCTATGCTATCAACTTTTGTCCACAAGGATTTACCTTTATTTAAAAAAAATTACCTCACTTGATTTCATCCTTAACTAACTTACATATGTTGAAATTTCATTCAATTAATATATATTTACATTCCTCAACATCTAAAAACACTAATAGTGGTCTAAAAAGTGTATTTTTCTTATTATATCAAACTATCCATATATTCTATTCTTGATCACCTTTCTTTTTTTTGGATGTTTCACAACTCTTTTGGCTTGAAATTTGGGGTCTTCTTATCTTAAAAATTCTTAATTCCACCCTTGATAAATTGGTGTATTTACCAATATCTTTTTCCATCCAAATTTTTCTAGAATTTTACTTTATACTATCATTAGTATATGAAACAGATTTAGTACCAGCATCTTTATATGGGTAGTGGGATACCTTCTTCTAATATAATTAGGTGGATCCTTCACTGCATTTCATAGGATATGTTTACCACTAAAATCAGTCCCTCTTGAGGTAAATCACAACTCTAAGACCTTTTTAGTAGTACATATCTTCATATCTATTTGGGAAGGTTAGTTTGGTACAGATTCTAGATTTATACTTTGTATTTCCTCCTCAATACACTTTAGGTTGAGAGTGTTCTTTTCATCGTAAACTAATCATAGTCTTCCTTCCCATTCATACTTCATCATAATATATTTTTCATGAATTATTTTAATTTCACTTAGAAAAATGACAAGTTTATAGATTCTTTTTTCTGTCCCTTATTACTAAGATTCCTTGACAAAAAGAGTAGCCTTGTGAGATTCTTCAAAAACATGGAACCACTATTCAGTAACCTTCCATGAAAATTTCTTTCCATTTATAAAATATTTGATATTCTCTTAAACATTTGAGAATTTCACTCTAATAATCTATAATTATTTATCCATGACCTTTTATTCACTTATTAGAGTGTTTCATTTCTCTAATTTCCTAACGAATACATTTTTTCATTGGATTATCATCATCAGTGAACCGTGATTTTTCATCACCTAGATCCTAAATAAAATAACACATATAAGGAAAAAAATTATATGTACCTCCCTTTTAGTTATATCCAACCTCACAGGATAGTATATAAACTTCTTTAATATAGTCAATCTCATGATAACTAGAACAAGATTCATCTATTCAATTATTATTAACATATATACCAAACACTTGTTTTTTTAGAAACCTGTGATAGTGGTGATTCTTCTTTCTTTATTTTTTTATCGACTTCTAGGATTTCTTATTTTTTTTCCATGGTCTTAGTGGATACCTACACATGTATATCAATAGAAATAGATTTATATTTTGTTATTTAAGGATCTAAAAACATCTAAATTATTTAATTTATAAAACAAAATGAAATATAGTGTTTATAAAAAAGTGATTCAATATAGGGATAATATTTTATCTGGTACATGTTTCAATTCCTAGTAATATCGATGTAGGTTAATGAGAGGGGGTGAATCAGGTGTTGCCTTTTTTTTACGAATTCCCAAATTATATGGGAAACCTTTACCCATTTTTGTAATTTAACCTCTATTGTCAATTAGTGAAAATGGGTCTATTTTAATTTTAACCAAGAAATAATACCACATAAAATACAATTAAATAAGTTAAAGAATGAAAATGTAATTCTTATAATGCTCGTCTAAAAAGCTTACTACAACCCATTATTAAATTTTCACATCAATCATTGTTTCTACATTATTAACCATAGGTAAAAATAATGGTTCGGTGCCTCAAACACCTACCCAGTGTCCATGTTCCTATGCTTGCCTTCTTCTCATAGAAATTATGCAAACTTAGATTCACATTGAAATCATATCTTTGTACTATGTTTTCATTGAATATCCTATGTCACATATCTTCCACATCTTCCCACCATATATATGCACAATTTTTTTCTTTAAACTTCTAGTTTTAATTTTATCACCGATTCAATAGAAAATGTCCCTTAATTTACAAAAATGGATCTCATTCCTCTAAAATATAACTTCTTTGAATGACATAATCTCTCTCGTAATAATACCTAAAATTTTTTCATTTATTAAACTCATCTTTATAGATTTTAAATTAAAATTACTCACCTAGATATCTCACTTGTCTTGGTTTAATAACCCCTACAATAAGAACAATACCATGAATAGAACTTATTTCTTTCAATATCTTATTATTCTAAAGATTATATAACCATGAATGTCATAGGATCACATTATTCTTCCTTTTCATCAATACATAGTGATCCTTCTAATGTTTAATATAAGCTCCTATTGGTTCTTCTTCCATGAGGGTTCATGGATTCTCTATGAAAAAATATAAATTTTCAATATCTAAACTCACCATTCCAACTCCTTATTTTTCATTTTATATATAGGAAACTAAAAAACCACATTATTTACAATATATAAATCCATAATGTGATTTACTTCCAATGATCAAACATTAAATCTCTCAAATTTTTCATATATAGGAATTCTCCATAATCTCATATCATTTTTCTATTTTTATCTATTGGCTCCCTAAAAATACCATGAGATATATTCACTTTTCAATTACTAATTTTCTTCATATTTTTATTAGTATAACGATCATCTAGATTATTATTATTATAATATACCTAGAGACACTTATATTTTCCCTTATGCTCTTCTCAAAATATCTAACTCATCTCTCTCACTTTACCATCCTGAGATCATTTTCTTAAATCAACACATGACAAAAACAATAGATTCATTGCATAATAGATATTCCAATTACTTATAATATCATATGGGATCATTATTTTTTATTTTTTTAACTTCCACAAAAATATACAAGAAAATCATAATCATATATATGAAATAAAACATTATATACATGCATTTTGGATCACTTCATTTTTACATTGAGATATTTTACAAATAAGAGTGCAGATATTAAAATGATATGTATATTCAGATAGAATCTCAATTTGAATCCACATATTTTTTTTAAATCATGAATTAGAACTATATTTTCCATGTAAAAACTTTTAATCTCAACTCAAACATATACAAATTTCATCATTTCCATATTAAAATAAATAATGAAGCATATAATATCAATTTTGATGATAAATACATTTCTCAAATATTCATCCTACTATAATCTCTATATTTTATAATATAGATTTTTGAAATGGAATTCTCAAGAGTGGATTTTTAGAACACTCTATACCCAAGAACCCCCCTCCCGATGAAGGGGTAATCTAGAGAAGCCTCAGTCAGAAATGAGTCATTGTCAGCTGAGCTGACAGAGCATCCCATGGAGTTACTGTAACATCCCAAGTAAGTAATGAATAATATATATTTTTATATATGTTTATTAATGATTAATATAGTGTTATAGAGGCTTAAAATGAAAATAAATACAATCTTATGCATGGAATACACTAATATTCTTAAAAGATTGTTTTACTGCCTTTTGATGGAAAACCATTTTTGAATCTATATTTTGACAATTTTATAAACTATGTTTGTCAAAATAAACTTATACTTTATGATTGGGACATCAAAATTTACCTTGTGTGAATTTTTGGTATTTTTCTGACAATGTTCATTTTTTAATGAATAGTGAAAAATACTGCATTTTACATCAAAACTGCTTTTTAATCTAATTTATTTATATGATTAGATTATGTTTTGAATTGGTTTTGAAGTTAAATTAGAATATATTTTTACCATTTTATCCAATTGTGATCATTGGAATCAATTTCACTTTGAAATTAGACTTAAACTGGTGTCAATATTTTGATACTTATTGTTTTGTAAAAACACGCTATTTGTTCTGGCAGCGGGAATTAATTATTAAATTAATTAATGTGACTTATATGATTTGAATTTTGTAAAATATACTTCATTTTTGAATTCAGAATATCAAATATATCTTAGGGTGAATTTTTGGTAATTTTCTGAAAAACTTCAATTTTTGATGAATAGTGAAACCACTAAGTGGTAATCAAGCAAACTGATTTTTCAGTTAAATGAAAGTTTACCACTAATGTGTATTGAATTTTGAAAATCTGACATACATGGTTGTCATTAAGAAGTAAAATGTGGTTCAATGAGATTAAAATAATTTTTTGGTGAATAGTAACTTATTAAGTTTTTAATCGCGATTAGTGGTAATTAGTGTAGTTTAAGGTATAAATAATGCTTTAATAATATGAAATGACCTAGACACATGTCCCAACATTATTGGTTGTGTCATGGCCGACCAAGACAATACATGGGTCAACTTGGGGACCCCATGGAGACATTTTGGTTGGGAAATGACATAAATAACTTTTTATTTAATGTAAAAGTAAAAATGACACAAACATAATATGTTTTACGAAAACAATTTTTACATGGGGTTATAAAGATCAGATATTTGATTATAAATAGTAATTGGAAAGATAAAAATATTTCCTACATCATAGTATTTTTTTTATGATTTTTAGACATTAAATAAATTAAATTATTAATGACATAATCATGATGCAGCGATGACATCATTATTTGACGATTTAAATAAAATGGAAAGACAATGTAAAATCTATGAACTACACATGGCCAAAACTTATTGGATGAGTTGATTTAGAAGCCTTATCACCTTATCCACGAATTATATCAATATGGGACCTTTTAAAACCGATACACATTTTCAAATAATGTAATATTTCTTTACTTTCCAAAAGTGCCCCTCCTCTCCTCTTATAAAAGGCCCCCACCTCTACCTCATTTCAGACACTCCTCCAGCCTTTGGCTCGGCCAACCCCTGCCCATTTACTCTCTCCACATCCCTCTCCTCATCCTAGAGGATTCACTTTGGGGATAATCCTTTCAAAGGAAGACTTTAGGCTCAAATCAAAAGGGAGTTACACTTTTAAAGGTAATTCATTCTCTCTTGTTCATTTGTTTTATTTTGCTTCTCCAACCCCATAAACTCTTTTTATTTACTTCGTTTGTAACAACACCAGTATCTTAAATATACTAGGATGTTGTTATAAGATATATTTGAGCTACACACTCACACAACTACATAAAATGGTTAAAGAACATACGGTTTCCGTGGATGGCGAAATTCTGCCTCCCGAAACGATGATTGTTCAATACTCATTTAACACCTTCAAAGGTGGACATTATGATGTCACTATTTTTATATATGATATATAATATGTTTATGTTTTCCTTAAGCTTCTGTTTTTTTCATTTTGGGCATACCTTTATAGTTTCCATTATGGGTAAACATGATATCTTCATTTTAGGAAGTGCGGACTACCGCCCCCTCAAAGTGATTTGATTCGTTAAATACCATATGTGGGACATATAAAGGAAGGAACTATGATATTATATATGATATTATACTGGAATTATAATATACCTTTATATTATTATGATTACATTCTATAAAATACGAAATAGAAATGAAAGTAGCGTCCATGCGTACGTACGGCTCACCGTCTCCATGAACGGTGCATTTCATTTCTTACCTATAAATGATTATGTAATATTATAAATGCAAGTATGTACTGGATATATATGACATATATGATATCTACATCATGAATACCATTCTGGATATAATTAACCTTTGACCAAATTAACAACATGTAAGTGTAAGAAGTCTATTTTTGACTTAAGAACCAAATACCGACAAAATGAACATTATTAACTTAACTGATTACATGATGTTCATAACATGGTATAAAAGGAATAATGAACTTGAAAAAGATTCATAAGCAAGTAGAGATTAACTCAAGTTTATTATTCAGGATATTAAAGAACGTTCGGGTCAAGTCGGATACGAGGTATGGGACTTCATCTCAATCTCCTTTCATTGAGGCATATTTTATTTATACACAACTTTCTTTTATACGGTGTATAAACCCCTTTGACTTTTACGTTTATTCAAAAGGAATATTTTTTATATGAAGCGTTTACTAAATGACAGAAGGGAATGTTTTTGTCGTACGTATGCGGCGACAACGACTTCTCCGCCGTCGTGACCGTTATTTGAGTTTCGGCTTCCTCTACAAGTCATACCTTTTTTTTTAAACGAAAAATAAATACCATGTTTTACTTTGGTATTTGAAAATGGATTTCATAATGTTTTTATTATATCAATGTGTTGTATTGATATCTCGTGATTGAAATGTGGAAATTTTATGTTTCCTTTATGCATGTTTTATGTGATATGATTATGTTATTGTTCTTGGGCATTATTATGAAGACGGGTGGTTCCGTGATAAATTAAGGGCGGGTGAGCCCGTTATAGCTCTCCAATGCATTGGGTAACGCAAAGGAGTGAAATGTTAAGGTTTCTCCAAAGAGATTTAGGGAATATACTGTGATGGGTATTCCAAACGTAACCAAGAGGGTTACTCCCTACGTAAGAATGTTATGAATGCCTCAAGTTACCTTTATGTCTTATGATTTCTATGATTTATTCATGATTTTATGAGGTATGTTAAAGTGCCTATGTTTTATGGGTAAAGTATGATTTCATTCTTATGTATATATGAACTCATGTTTCCTTTCCATGTTTTTTTATAACCCATACTGAGTTTTTATGCTCATCCCAAGTTTTTGAAATGTTTTTCACAGGTCAAGGGAAAGGTACATGATAAGATGATAGAGTCAAGGATGTGTCAAGAAATAATCCATGTTTTATTTTAAATGTGTTTCCATTGATGGGAATGAAGAATACTATCTTTATGTAACCACTTTGTTTATATGTGGAATGTAATGCAAGTTTTATGATCTAATTCTATAAAACTCTAAACCTGAAAAGATCCTCAACGTGTAATCTTGTAATAACTCAATATTAAGTATGGTTTAAGGCTAGGGCCTTATAGTTGGTATCAAAGGTCGGTTTAGACAAATTTAGGAGTTAGAAAAGTGTTAAATTATAATATGATTGAAATGATATAGCATTTAAGGATTACCATATTGCTTCGCCTAAGATATTTCTGTGTTCAGAATGGTTTTCCACAGAGGAAACAAAGTAGCTATGTTGGGACGAAATCAGGAGGAAGATAACCTTCCAAATCAACAACCTGAGATGGTCGGAATTGGAACTGAACAGTTTGTTGCAGTGATGGCACAGTTGACTCAGGATATAAATGGTGGTGGTATCCATGCACGAGATCAGCCAGATCAACCGCAGAGGAACATGTCAGTGGTGGAACATTTCATGAGGCAACATCCCCCATCATTCAGAGGATCATCTGACCCTGTGCAAGCTGAAGGGTGGATTAAAGCACTGGAGAAGATTTTTGATGTCATGGGGTGTTCAGAACATCAAAAGGTTAGTCTTGCTGCTTACTGTTTTGAAGGTGAAGCTGATCAGTGGTGGTCGATGGTGAAAAATATAAGGGATAGTGATGAGATTGAGGATCTTCACTGGGACGAATTCAAAGGTATGTTTCTTGAGAAATATTTTCCTAAGGTGGTTCATCTTAGGATGGAAAAACAGTTCCTAGAATTGAGGCAGGAGGATGATTCAGTGGCTTCTTATGAAGAAAAGTTCACTCGATTGGCAAGGTATGCTCCAAACTTCATACGAGATCTTGATAGTAAAATAAACCGTTTTTACTCAGGGTTAAAGCCAAAGTATCGAAGGGCTTTAGCTTCTCGTGAGTTAAAAAGTTATGAAAAACTTTTTCGATGTATGGAGAAGGTGGAAATGGAGTTTGCCGATGATCAGGTGTTCTATGAAAAACAACAGAATAAGAGATCTAGTTGGTAGGAAAAGGGGAAGAATTCATCAAAGAAGCAAGGAGGAAAGAAAACCAAATATTCATCCTGTGCGAAGTGTGGTAAAATGCATCCTGGAGAATGTTTATCCAAGTCTGGTAAGTGCTTTCGGTGTGGTAAGTCTGGTCATATTGCTCGTAACTGTAAGGAAGATGATCAAGCAGGAAATGAAAAGCCAACAGTAAGATGTTTTAAGTGTAATGAAATGGGTCATTATGCAAACGAGTGTCCAACGAAGAACTCAACCAGGAGAATGCAGCCAGACTACAAGAAGAAAGGGGTGGTAAAATCCTTTGCAACAACTTCAGCAGATGTTGGTCCATCGAATGAAGTGGTATCAGCTCCAGAGAGCTCAGTTTTTTTCGAAGATTGACTTGAGGTCGGGGTACCATCAGTTGAAAGTAAAAGAAGCAGACGTTCCGAAGACTGCGTTCCGTACTAGATATGGCCATTATGAATTTGTAGTTATGCCTTTTGGGTTAACCAATGCAACTGCTGTATTCATGGACCTTATGAATAAAATTTTCCATGAGTTCTTGGATAAGTTTGTGTTTTGAGGTTTGGGAAGAGGTTATGTGTGCCTTCTGATTCACAGTTGAAGAATGAGTTGTTATGTGAGGCTCATAGTTCTCCATTTTCAGTTCATCCTGGCAGTACTAAGATGTACAGAGATATGCGGGAGTATTACTAGTGGGATGAAATGAAAAGAGATATTGCTGATTTTACTGTGAAGTGTTTGACATGTCAACAGGTTAAAGCAGAGCAGTAGTTACCGAAAGGGATGCTTCAGCCTTTACCAGTGCCAGAGTGGAAATGGGAGAATATATCCATGGACTTTGTTGTTGGATTACCGAAGACATCTCGAGGTAAAAATGAAATCTGGGTTATTGTTGATCGCTTGACCAAATCTTCTCATTTCCTTGCTATACGAGATACTTTATCTCTTGATCAACTTTCCCGTTTGTATCTTAAAGAGATAGTCAGGTTACATGGAGTTCCTCTCTCCATTGTATCGGATCGTGATCCCAGGTTTACTTCTAACTTTTTGAAAGGCCTTCAGAAGTCGTTGGGTACTGAATTAAATTTTAGTATAGCTTTTCATCCTCAATCAGATGGGCAGTCAGAACAAACAATCCAGACATTGGAGGATATGCTACGAGCTTGTTCTATGGATTATCAGGGAAGTTGGGACCAACATCTTTCTTTGGTTGAATTTTCTTATAATTACAGTTTTCATTCCAGTATACAGATGGAACCATTTGAGGCATTATATGGGAAGCGGTGTCGAACTCCAGCATTTTGGGATGAAGTGGGGGAAAGGAAACTGATGGGACCAGAATTGGTAGAAGAGATGACAGAAAAAGTTCAGCTGATTCAGAAACACATGAGAAAATCTCAGAGCAGGCAGAAGAGTTATGCGGATAACCGGAGGAAGGATCTATCTTTCGAGGTAGGTGATCATGTTTTTCTCAAGGTTTCTCCTTGGAAAAGTGTGATGAGATTTGGTAAGAAAGGAAAGTTGAGTCCAAGGTTCATTGGACCATACGAAATTATGGAGAGAGTTGGATCAGTTGCATACCGAGTGGCTTTACCTCCGAGTTTTTCTCAGGTACACAATTTTTTTCACATTTCGATGTTGAGAAAGTATATGCCAGATCCATCTCATGTTTTGAGCCCAGAGGTAGTTCAGCTGGAAGAGAACCTATCTTATGAGGAACAACCGGTCCAAATTCTTGAGGGAGCAAGTGTTACAGAATAAGGTGATTCATCAGGTAAAGGTTTTGTGGAAAAACCACATGATTGAAGAGGCAACATGGGAATCTGAAAATGCAATGAGGGATAAGTACCCCCATTTATTTGATAAGTAAATAAATTGCGGGGACGCAATTTTCTAAAGGGGGGAAGGATGTAACATCCCAAGTAATTAATGAATAATATATATTTTTATCTATGTTTATTAATGATTAAGATAGTGTTATAGAGGTTTAAAATGAAAATAAATACAATCTTATGCATGGAATACACTAATATTCTTAAAAGATTGTTTTACTGCCTTTTGATGGCAAACCATTTTTGAATCTATATTTTGACAATTTTATAAACTATGTTTGTCAAAATAAACTTATAATTTATGATTGGGACATCAAAATTTACCTTGTGTGAATTTTTGGTATTTTTCTGACAATGTTCATTTTTTAATGAATAGTGAAAAATACTGCATTTTACATCAAAACTGCTTTTTAATCTAATTTATTTATATGATAATATTATGTTTTGAATTGGTTTTGAAGTGAAATTAGAATATATTTTTACCATTTTATCTAATCGTGATCATTGGAATCAATTTCACTTTGAAATTAGACTTAAACTGGTGTCAATATTTTGATACTTATTGTTTTGTAAAAACACGCTATTTGCTCTGGCAGCGGGAATTAATTATTAAATTAATTAATGTGACTTATATGATTTTAATTTTGTAAAATAGACTTCATTTTTGAATTCAGAATATCAAATATAGCTTAGGGTGAATTTTTGGTAATTTTCTGAAAAACTTCAATTTTTGATGAATAGTGAAACCACTAAGTGGTAATCAAGCAAACTGATTTTTCAGTTAAATGAAAGTTTACCACTAATGTGTATTGAATTTTGAAAATCCGACATACATGGTTGTCATTAAGAAGTAAAATGTGGTTCAATGAGATTAAAATAATTTTTTGGTGAGTAGTAACTTATTAAGTTTTTAATCGCGATTAGTGGTAATTAGTGTAGTTTAAGGTATAAATAATGCTTTAATAATATGAAATGACCTAGACACAAGTCCCAACATTATTTGTTGTGTCATAGCCGACCAAGACAAGACATGGGTCAACTTGGGGACCCCATGGAGACATTTTGGTTGGGAAATGACATAAATAACTTTTTATTTAATGTAAAAGTAAAAATGACACAAACATAATATATTTTACGAAAACAATTTTTACATGGGGTTATAAAGATCAGATATTTGATTATAAATAGTCATTGGAAAGATAAAAATATTTCCTACATCATAGTATTTTTTTATGATTTTTATACATTAAATAAATTAAATTATTAATGACATAATCATGATGCAGCGATGACATCATTATTTGACGATTTAAATAAAATGGAAAGACAATGTAAAATCTATGAACTAAACATGGACAAAACTTATTGGATGAGTTGATTTCAAAGACTTATCACCTTATCCACGAATTATATCAATGTGGGACCTTTTAAAACCGAAACACATTTTCAAATAATGTAATATTTCTTTACTTTCTAAAAGTGCCCCTCCTCTCCTCTTATAAAAGGCCCCCACCTCTACCTCATTTCACACACTCCTCAAGCCTTTGGCTCGGCCAAACCCTGCCCATTTACTCTCTCCAAATCCCTCTCCTCATCCTAGAGGATTCACTTTGGGCAGAATCCTTTCAAAGGAATCCTTTAGGCTCAAATCAAAAGGGAGTTACACTTTTAAAGGTAATTCATTCTCTCTTGTTCATTTGTTTTATTTTGCTTCTCCAACCCCCTAAACTCTTTTTATTTACTTCTTTTGTAACAACACCAGTATCTTAAATATACTATGATGTTTTTATAAGATATATTTGAGCTACACACTCACACAACTACATCAAATGGTTAAAGAACATACGGTTTCCGTGGATGGAGAAATTCTGCCTCCCGAAACGATGATTGTTCAATACTCATTTAACACCTTAAAAGGTGGCCATTATGATGTCACTATTTTTATATATGATATATAATATGTTTATGTTTTCCTTAATCTTCTGTTTTTTTCATTTTGGGCATACCTTTATAGTTTCCATTATGGGTAAACACGATATCTTCATTTTAGGAAGTGCGGACTACCGCCCCCTCAAAGTGATTTGATTCGTTAAATACCATATGTGGGACATATAAAGGATGGAACTATGATATTATATATGATATTATACTGGAATTATAATATATCTTTATATCATTATGATTCCATTCTATAAAATACTAAATAGAAATGAAAGTAGCGTTCATGCATACGTACGGCTTACCGTCTCCATGAATGGTGCATTTCATTTCTTACCTCTAAATGATTATGTAATATTATAAATGAAAGTATTTACTGGATATATATGACATATATGATATCTACATCATGAATACAATTCTGGATATAATTAACCTTTGACCAAATTAACAACATGTAAGTGTAAGAAGTCTATTTTTGACTTAAGAACCAAATACCGACAAAATGAACATTATTAACTTAACTGATTACATGATGTTCATAACATGGTATAAAAGGAATAATGAACTTGAAAAAGATTCATAAGCAAGTAGATATTAACTCAAGTTTATTATTCAGGATATTAAAGAACGGTCGGGTCAAGTCGGATACGAGGTATGGGACTTTGTCTCAATCTCCTTTCATTGAGGCATATTTTATTTATACACAACTTTCTTTTATACGGTGTATAAACCCCTTTGACTTTTACGTTTATTCAAAAGGAATCTTTATTATACGAAGCGTTTACTAAATGACAAAAGGGAATGTTTTTGTCATACGTATGTGGCGACAACGACATCTCCGCCGTCGTGACCGTTATTTGAGTTTCGGCTTCCTCTACAAGCCATACCTTTTTTTTAAAACGAAAAATAAATACCATGTTTTACTTTGGTATTTGAAAATGGATTTCATAATGTTTTTATTATATCAATGTGTTGTATTGATATCTCGTGATTGAAATGTGGAAATGTTATGTTTCCTTTATGCATGTTTTATGTGATATGATTATGTTATGGTTCTTGGGCATTATTATGAAGACGGGTGGTTCTGTGATAAACTAAGGGCGGGTGAGCCCATTATAGCTCTCCAATGCATTGGGTAACGCGAAGGAGTGAAACGTTAAGGTTTCTCCGAAGAGATTTAGGGAATATACTGTGATGGGTATTCAAAACATAACCAAGAGGGTTACTCCCTACGTAAGAATGTTATGAATGCCTCAAGTTACCTTTATGTCTTATGATTTCTATGATTTTTTCATGATTTTATGAGGTATGTTAAAGTGCCTATGTTTTATGGGTAAAGTATGATTTCATTCTTATGTATATATGAACTCATGTTTCCTTTCCATGTTTTTTTATAACCCATACTGAGTTTTTATGCTCATCCCAAGTTTTTGAAATGTTTTTCACAAGTCAAGGGAAAGGTACATGATAAGATGATAGAGTCAAGGATGTGTCAAGAAATAATCCATGTTTTATTTTAAATGTGTTTCCATTGATGGGAATGAAGAATACTATCTTTATGTAACCACTTTGTTTATATGTGGAATGTAATGCAAGTTTTATGATCTAATTCTCTAAAACTCTAAACCTGAAAAGATCCTCAACGTGTAATCTTGTAATAACTCAAGATTAAGTATGGTTTAAGGCTGGGGCCTTATAGTTACACCTTGATCAGTAATGGTTGATCACAAAAATTTGTCAGCTAGGTGAAGTGTGCCCTTCTACCCACCCAGTGAGACACCGGGTGACCTGGCAAGATGAGTGGGAGATGGGAGGCGGAAATTCTCCAAGAAGAAGGCTCCCAGAAATTGAACCCCAAACCTCACTGAAAACTATTGTTATGGCCCTCGACCACCCACCACTATTCCATGGACGAAGCGGCACTATATTTTATAATATAATTAAAAATAATCACAATATTCTTAAGATTTTTCACTTAATTCATATTATCATTAGTATCATTATAATTTATATCTCAATTTTGATCACCTAAATACAATTTCAACCAATATCATTTTATATTCAGAAATAAATAATATTTATACTTCTATGACACTGTTTCATTAAATTTTTATTAGAGAAATTAAAAATCATAAATCAACATAGAATTATTATATTCAAAAAATGAATGAACATCTCAATAATCAGCTAAGTTGATTCCCAATTAATTATTAAATTTTACCATTTAAATAGAAATTAAATCATTTAGATTTTCTCTACCTTGATATTCTCCTTTATCTACATGAAAATCATTAGCTCTTAATTTTTGGATTCCATCCCAACTACACATTTATTTTCTTGATATTTGAAAACATTAAGATCAATTCAAGAATCTTCATATTTTCATATTCTTCATAATTGATAAGTCTATAAATCTAGTCTTTTACTATTTAAAATTATCAAACTTTAACTAACGATTAATGGATATATAGAATTGAAAATTATGTTTATAATGAGGCTGGATGGTAGATATGAAAAACTCAAATCATATCTATATAGTGGGAAAAATAATATCTTCCAAGATGAACCTTACATCACTTAAAATGATGTATATACTATGCTGAATAATGGCTACACAATTCCATAATGATGGCTACATAGATCCGTTCATACATATGTTCCTTTAAATTTTGAATATGAAAATTTTAATCATGGTTACACAGCACCAGACTCATCCTTATAGATTCTAGAGATCATTATTACAAAAAACCAATTTATGGATATACAGAGTAGAAATTATGCTTATGCACATCTAGACCGATGCCTATAAAGTGGTACAATGATCATTTTGGAGTTATGACTTAGAAAAATTATACTTTATAATAACCTTCATCCAATTTATTTTTATTATTATAAACAATATCCTTCAATATTAAATAACACTTAGATGGATTCCCCAATACATGGGTCATCAAAATATCCAATAATCTAACTCATAACACTGATTATAATAGCTCTTGATTATATTCACAACACCCAAAATTTTCACTTCTCCAAAATGTTATAGATAGAAATCGTGAACTTGTAATAACTTATCTTTAACATAAGGTCAACCTAATTTAATCAAATAATGTTAGGGGATGATATACTGAAGTTTTTCATCCATGATCTTCAATAAGCATTCATTCCATTTCCCCAAAAATTATGGCCAGAACCTTAATTAGAAATAAAGTTTCGATTCAGATTCTGTCATCCAACAATCTATAATTTATATTTACGTCAACATTGAAAAAAACACAATCTAATAGATCTTTAATATCCCCCTTTTAATTTTTTCAATAACTTGAAAATCCAAAAATATGAAAAAATGTGAGATTAGTTTAAATATATCATTATAAGTTTTCTTATCCTCAACAAATTAATGACAATAAATACAAAGGAGGAATAATTTTTTCCATGACCAGAACCATTGGGGTCCACCATGTTGGGGGAATACTGATTATGACTCCCCAGTCCCTCCTCCAATAGGCCAGGGTCTAGAAAGAAGCATTGAGTAGGCATAACAAACATGTGAGAGGCTTTAGAATAATGAACTTTTATACATAAACACTTCTCCAAATATGAATTCAATATATATAGGTTAGTAACAAATGATTATAGGATGTATGCATACAAGTAAAACTCACATCAAAGTATGACATAAGTAAGGGAAATCTGAAAGGGAAAAATACAACCCACCAAAACTATAAAAGTGTCCAACCTGATTGTAAGGAGGGTAATACTTCTAAATGAAACTTATGAAATAAACTTATATCCATAAAGCTCAACAATGGATGAACTTATCTAGATCCACCTAAGACTCCATCTAAAGTAATATCATCTATATAAGACACAACATGTTTAGGAAGGTCCCATGCAGGGTTGAGTATAAACATACCCATTAGGACACTCCTAAATCACCAAACATAAAGAATGAATAGAAAAAGCATTAAGTAATGGATAAAATAAATCTAGATATTATAAATATAGTCATTATGTATTCAATGAATGTCACAACCACATTTTCGGCCTTTTATTCCGCTAAAGGATTCAAGGTTATTCTCTTTTAGGAGAACTCACTCCTTGGGTTTTGTTAACACTAATGGTGCTCATCCAATAGATTAAACCCATAAATTATCTCCATGAATAAGTAAAAAAATAACTAAAATGTGTAAATTAGTAGATAAGGGATCATACCCATGACCTGTGTGGGATACCCAACCCTACCCGGAGTAATCCACTTGGATGGGGATCACAAAACCTATAATTCAATAATATGATACATTTCTCAACCTAGGGAATTATGATTAAGTATCACAATCTTGTAAAAAAAATATAGATACTCGACTCTATCGAAGACTAATCCACGGATGTGGGAACTAATCTTATGATTAATAATGGATATCTCATTGTACCCTAATTTGGATGGACCTTGTGAATGTATGCTACAGATAATGAACTAGAAAGAAGATGACAGGTGCTTCAACATTTCCTTGGAGGAGTACATGGAATGCATATAGAATATATGGTGTTTCACAGATGGTCTTGACATGCCTGTGTTTGTGCATTTTTATGTGTCATCTAGACTGTGCATGTGTACTCTAGTCATTCCAATATACAGTGGTCCTTCCTATGTACATCGGTCATGCCCATGTACACTAGTTGTTTCTGTGTACACTGGAGATTTCTGCTAGTTCTGTATGTTCCCATGTACACTGGTCTAACATGGGCCATAAACACCTATGTAATTGCTAAAAATTACATCCATATATCTTAGATCCCAAGTGGACCACACCTACACCATCACCAGTGGTGGGATTCTCGCAACCCATTCACTTAGGAACTACCTCTCATTGTAGCACACTTACAAAACACCAAACCATTTTTTAAAACTCTTGATTAGGTCTCTAATTTTCTATTATAATAATCACTTCATGAAATTTCCTTCAATATCACAACTAAATCGTTATAAATTATTTATTGTTCCAAATATATATTGTGTAATGATCAGTTTCTTTGAATATACAATTATAAACAAAAAAATTATCAATTCCTAATTTCAAGGAGTTAATCAACAACCGAAAATATAAAAATTAACCTATAAATTAATATTCTAAAAGGATTAATTTGAGTCTGATAATAGATAATACAAATACGTATTAATCAATAATAGATACACCCTACCCAATGATTATATTGATTGATGGTGATGAAATATTCATTATCATTGTCATTATAGAGATCTAAGAACTCCTTTATTTAATAGGATATCCTTGGAAAACATATTTTAAATCCCATACCTCATTTAAGTTCATCAAGGATCTTCTCTAAGGTCCTATAAAATCATTCGGGTTATGTAGAAAAACCTAGGGTTTGTTTAAAACTGTGTCTAAATAGATGATAAATTAAGTAACATCTAGTAATAGATAATAAATTTATTTACATATTTATTTATTTGTTTATTACTCTTCCCATGACTAATATTAAACCAAAAAACAAACATAAACAAATGATATATTTCACCTAGAGAAAACCCAAATTTAAAAATTAAGGATAGTCTTGGGTTTTCCCTTCTGTGACACAATTAAAGAGATATTCCATTATTTTATAAAAACATTGTTTTCATGATATAATTTATATAGTATTTTATTATATCAGGGTCATGGATCCATGGGCCTCAGAATCCCACACTGAATCCAATCTTACCTTTGAAAATAATATCTATAATATTTCAATTTTTACACGGGAAAAACAAAGTCCATACATTCTCCCCACCTCAAGTATTTTCATCCTAAAAAAACAAGTCTACTAAAAAAATGATTTGGATACTAAACTGACATCTGATTCTACCACTCTGAGGTTCTCTCTTATTGATTCTCTAGTATCCATCAAACATAGACTAAGTGAATCAATCACCCATGAAATTTTTTCTCTTACAAATCTTAGATATCTACAATGTAATATATAAAGAAAGCTTTATCTCGAATGTTCAACTCACCCAAGTAGATAACATAGAATAGATCATGCACATAACTCCTCAGATACAATGAAATAAATACATCATGTACCCAGTCTAAATACAATGGTAAGGCTAATGGGAAGACTTCCTCACCAACCATATGATGTTTCTAGAATGGAATAATAAATCTTTGGGATAACTTTCCACCCTAGAAATATCTCTATAGTACATGATAAAATAAGACCTTCAGGATCACAAAGCCTCCACCATCAAACTCAAAAAACCTCATTTTTCAGTCCACGTAAGTATTATATGATCCATGCATAGTCCCCATGTGCTTCTATATAATATACACCTTCTCTCTCATCTTTTGCAACATCTATGAACATACAAGTGCGAACCACCCTAGATCAATCTAACATAGTGGTTACCTATATGGTCCTAAGTATAAGGACATGAATGGTGGAATAGAAATTGTGGGTTGGTACTTATTGTTTTACACAAATTCCACTAATGTTAGGTGATCCTTCCAACTGTGGCTGACGTCTAACATGAAATCCAAAATCATGTCCTCATTAACCGAAATGGTCGACTCTTTTGGTAATTCTGTTATAGGGTGAATTTTTGTGCTCAACCAAAAATGAGTCCCAAATTTCTCATGTAATCATCTCCATAATCATGATATGAATCGAGAATCATAGTTTGAAATGATCATCAAGGGAACTCTATAAATCAATATTTTCTTCTATGTGTAAAGGCATACCAATATATTTACCAAACTCAATTCTATGGATGCTATGAAGTTTGCCAACTTCATGAGTCGGTTAATGATTACATTGATTGTATAATAACATCTAGCTAATCATGGAATTACTATCAAAAATTCCAAGGATATAACAACCATCTTCAACTCTGAAACCTCAAGTGGTTGAGGAAATCCCACTGGAACCTTGTTCTCAACCTTCACCTATTGAAGTGTGTGGAATCAAGATAAAAACATGGTTACACACCTCTTCATCCCTAGACACTATAACTAATACTAAATATCCTCAGAAGCTTTTTTACAGATTTGGATTTATTTTGATATGGGTTGAATGAAATTCATAAAGTACCTCCTCACATATTATAACCTGTACCATCATCCACCCTGGAAAAAGGATGACCTTATCCCTAACTTCATAAAATTCATCATGAGTGGCCCTGATGATTTCTATCCACGTGATGTCTCATAATCTATATCTCCATGTTGAACCTCCTTAACATGATTAATAAGCGATGGTTAGCAACCATAATCTATAGGTAAGATTCCTATCCTCATATGATAATTACAACTTCAACATGGCCAACTACTTTAATGCCTCTCTCAACAAATATGAACAATATCTCCTACTAAGATAATCATCCACCACATTACCCTTTTTGAGAGTATTAAATATCTCAAATTCAAAATCTTATAGGAACTCTAGCATTATCTTATGTCTCAATTTAAGATCATTATATGAAAATATATAATTGATACTATTTTAGTAAAAATTATGATAAACCAGTCACCATAAGATAGTTCCCCAAAATCATCTAGATGAAAACCACTACCACACACTCTACATCATAGTTTCCATATATTTCTCATGGGGTATCAACTGCTGAGACCCATGGGAAATCAGCATATTACTCATTATTAGTACACATCAAAACCTTACTATATTGGATTATAAAAAAACCACATACTCAACAACCACCTCTTATGGTCTAAATTTGGGGGTTCTCATCAACCTATGATGTAACTCCTAAAAATAATTTTTACCTTCTCTTTCCACACAAATGGATGGAACTTTTTGGTTAAATAATTCAAGGAATCCTATATTATAGATAAATTGGGAATAAATATATAACATTAGTTTTCCAACCCAATAAATCTTTACACAAAAGTCATACTCTTGGTTGGATCCCAATCTATAACTACCACAATATTTACTAGGTGCACATCTACTCAATCATCTAAGATGTCATGTCTCAAGAAATTGTCTTTTCAAATCCATAGCTGAATCTTTGAGAGATTCCCAAAAAGTTAGTACTCTCATAGTATGTTCAGGGCCATCCTTAAATGTCTCACGTGCACCTCCTTTAGTACCAAGTACACCGTGATTTCCTAAATGAAGACTACAATGACCCAATCAAAAAAGGATGAAATAGCCTATTTAAAGTTTCCATGAACCCTATTGGGGAATTAATCATAGAGAAGTTCATCACTAAGTACTCCTAGTTAAATAGTGGAATCAGAATATCATATTTGGTATATCCTCATCCCAAACGTAGAGGTAGTGATCTCTCAGCCTAAGTTCAATATTTTACAAAAACTTATCTCCCTTAAAATTTTCTAATAGGTCATCAATTCATAGAACTAGATATTAATTCTCGGAATTAACCTTATTTATATGATAGTAATCCACACATAGCCTCAAGCTCCCATTTACCTTCATGGTGAAAAACACTAGCACTACCTAGGGGAACATAGTGGGTCTGAAAAATCCCTTCCTCTATAAATACCACAATAAAACATTTAGCCCTCAAAGTTCTAAGGGGACACCTAATATGCTGGAAATAATATCAAGGAAGTCCCTAGGTGAAAGTAATATAGAAAATGATCTCCAAGTGTGTAGTTAATATAGGCATGTCCCTAAGGAAGATGTCCTCATACTCAACCATCACTATGGTAATATAAAAGCTCATAACATCAGTTACTCCAAGGGTAGTATTATCCAATTCTTGAGTAATAGATTTTATCCCCTAATTATTTTCATATTCATTGCTTCATGGGTTTCCCTCTCACCAATGAAGGAAAACCTCGCCCTATCTACTTAGATTCACCACATCCTCCATAAAAAATATTCACTATTTTCATGAACTTTGGATAGCCAGACCATACCTAGAATGATGGCATAAGGCCTCATTACAGCTATAAAAAGTTCCCATAATAAGATATCTCTTGCAAGGATCAAGTCACACTATAGGTATAAGTGTTTGATTATGGAATCTACCACAGTATGAGTCTCTAAACTGGAAGGAAAAATGAAAGGATCCCCTAAAATCTATATATGTCGAAAAAGGTATGTGGAAAGAAAAGAGTGGAATGCACCTATATCTATAAATACTGTGTCTAAATTAGAAAAAATAAAAAATGTACATCGAAATATCCCTTGAGAGTATAGGTCATAAGCCTCTAATTTCTTTTTCTTCCCACTTTCATGGCCTCCATCTCTTTGATATTGGAATGGAACACATGGTGGTGGTGGTAGAAATATATCAAAATGTCTACCACCTTCTACATATCTTCTAGATCCTCTTCCACGCCTTACACCATGAATACCTCCATACTCTAAGAACAGTATCAACCTAGGATTTCAATCATCATTCACCATATATACCACATAGAATGACCAAAAACCCCACATGATATGTCCTCACCCGTAGCAATAGAATCATTTGGTATAACTCAGTTGACAAGAATTGTCATGAGATTTCTTAACTATAGACCCCATATCTTGATACTATCTCTAGAAAAACCTTGCATGCCTAGATCCTTCAGTATTGTTTGACTACTAGTTATCATAGTCTCATCACCAGATTGACTGTAAGAACTCATCCTTATACATAACACATTCTTATGAATTTAAACTAGAATTACATTTCTTACATTATCAAAGATCTTTTAGGTTAAGAGTTTTATAGAGTTGGGTCATAAAACTTACATAAAAACCCCATATATTACAAATTGGAAACTACTATTCAGTATCCATTGTTTCAAAAAAAATCTTCTAAAAAGAAACATTTTTTCTTTTCCTAACACATCTTCACAATTTTCATATTGACCAAATCACTTACACTAACAATCCTTAAAAATCTGTGAAAAACTTTTTGAAACAAGGGATAAGAACAAAATATTATTATGGGACATCAAAAATAAAGAAACAAACAATTATTCCTTGAATAATTATAAAATATTCCTTTTAGAAAATTAACTTTAGGATCAAAATAAATATTTTCTTACCCAAAAAATCACCATATCTACTAAAATATTTTTAAAAATCATTTCCGAAAAAAATCTTAAAAGAAAAATAGACCTCATAAAGTATTGTTTTTATTGAGAAAAATCATAGATAATCGCAATGTTATACTTTCCACCCATAAAAAATAGCATATACATTCCTTTAAACATAATATCAATATCTTACCTCAATAAATCATAATATTTTCTTAAAAACACATAGAGTGAATAGATAAAACTTGTAGGTAAATTTGAAAATCATTTACAATCACACTTACTATAAAACTTGAAAACGTAATGACCATATGGTCGACTGCCATAACAAAGGAATTTAAGGGATATAATAGACCCTCCCATCCCTGGTTTATAATGGAACCACACATCCTTGTTTAAAAACGTATCCACTCATCCTAGGTTAATAAATGAAAAACCATCCCATGATTAAAACAATATTACTTATCATTAAAAATAATTATTAAGAACTATAACATAATTATAAAATAAATAATCATTCATTTTCATCAATAAAATCATAAAAACATTATTTTCAAACATAACTAAACATTTTACGATTTTCAAATATCTAGTTCTTTAAATACTTTTTTTAAATAGAAAATTAGAAGAAAAAGGGAAATAGGGTTTTAATTTTAATAAAACATAAAATCTCATAAAGGAATCCGGCCATTAAATAAAAGTTACAGTGATGATAAAATACATTTTAATCATATGCATTAAAATAAAACAATATGTTTGTCCTTTTTGTAAAGAAATAAAAAACATTCTGTAAAAATATATACTAGTTGAAAACCTTTGAAAAAAGATAAAAATAGAAAAAATGTCCTTTAAAATTATTTTTTGGCTATATAAATTCAATAAAATATATTTTTTAAAAATATTTACATGAAAAAAATTAGTTTTAATAGAAACATTAAAATATCATTTTTTAAATAAATTAACTTCCATTGAGTCTGGCTCATCGAGTACATTATTTATCTTTTAGAATCATAAAATTGTTTAAATTATTTACTTTATTAGTAAAAAATTTTTAGTTTATTATTTTTTAAATATTATCAAATATGATATTATATAAAATATATTAATCACTGAATATCATGTTGTATGGTTTGACAATCTTTGGTTCATAAGTCCAAAAAGACTTTGGTGTGTTGACTATTAACAAAGAGGTAATTATTCCACCATCTTCAGAATAATAATCGTAAAATTGTTATGATTTTTATTAATCATTCATACTATAAAAAATAATAATGAAATATGCTTATGAAAAATAAATAATGTTACAATCATGGAGATGGTATATTGTATGTACGCATGATTAACGTTTCCATTTTTCCAATGATCATTACGGAAAGATGATAATTATAATTTTATCATTGCATAATTATAATAATATCTTAAATTATATATTATTTCATAAAACCAAATTCAATATAAAATAAATGTGATGTGGGGAAGAAAAAAATTTCATTGGATCATAGAGGTGGTCGTCCACATGTACGCAAAAAGATGTTATAATTTTTCAGTGAATAAAAATGTAAGTAAATTGATGTTATATTATCTTAAAAATATGATAAATTTTTCATTAATATCATATATATATAACACATAATTATATCCAGTCATGAGATACAATAATGGAAAATGAATTATACATGTTTGGGAGGTAGGAGTTCACCATACCAATGAACGATGGAATCCATTCTGATTTCTTGGAGGATGGAGATGGATACATGTTATTACATTAAAAAATTACATCATAGTATATATAATATAATTTTTTTATTAAATAGTCATGATTGAATAATATTTTATAGTATTATAATGACAAATAAAACCAAACACTTGATTAAGAATTATACTTATTCTTTATACAACCTCTTTTTTAAAACAATAATACATATAATTTTGAAATTATGACCTAGATAAGGACTCCAAGATGTGTATAAAAATTGTAGAAATTTATTTTGGTAGTTATTTTCTGATCCAAATGGTTTTTGAAATGTGAAGAAATGAGAAGAAGATGTGCCCTTTTATAAGAGAGAGAGAGAAAGGAAACACTAGGAATTTCTTAAAATATTAAATTAATATAAATTAATTTTGATTTAAAAATGACTATAATTTGGTAATATTTCAAAATATTAAGATTATGAGTAGAAAAAATATCATCAAATAAAAACTTTTCACATTTGGTTAAAATTTTTACAGTTATATTTTTTTAACTCTTTATTAACCATTTTTACAATTACAGTGATATCATTGTTTCTTACTCTTGAAGGGTTAATATTGTTAATATCAAAGGAAAAATTTCCTATAAATAGAGTATGGTTGAATTAATGAACCATTTCACATTAACATGGATGAATATAGGATTTTTATAAATTTTAAATCATTTTATAAAATAACATTTTCTATAAAATATCATTAATTCGATTTTTGAAAACTATTTCTTTAATTTGAATTTAATATCTATAAGATAATAGTGGAATTCAAATAAAATAGATACTAACATCTATAATTTTCAATTTTTTTCTAAAAAAATTATGGAACAGAAAAATTCATTCAAATCATAATACTTTTAACATTTTTAAAACCATTTATATTATTTTTCATTTAATTGAATAATAACTCTGTTAGAACCACGATAAATTTTATGGTAATTAGTTCTTCACGAAAAATAAGAAATAAATTTCCATGATAAAAAATAAATTAGATTTAAATGAATGTTTATAACAAAACATGTCCTATGTTTATCCCTATGCTAAAAATATTATAGTTAGTAAAAGAAAGGGTGTGGCCTTTTTTGATTTATAATCACTTAAATATTATATTGGTCAAAATAAATGAAATGTGAAATAAACATTCAATATTTATAATACATGGATTTAAATATCCTAAAAAAACTCATCCAATAGGATAATTAAAATTTTATGGTTATTTTTTGAATTTATAATATTATTATTAACCATAATAACCATATTTATACTTTAATGTGGAAAAAAATTTACTATATTTATTATTCATAATTTCCAAAAATAAAAGGGGTTTGTTTTCCAAAAATGGAACCCCTATTATAGATATGGAATATATTTTTCCAAATTCAGAACATGTAATTGGAAGAATTTAATTTAATATTAAATCAAGAAAATGCAATGAAAATAGTTTTTCAGAAAAAAGTAAACATAACTATAAATATTTTTAAAAAAAATATAGAAAAAAAATGATTTTATAAACCTTAATAGAAATATTTATAATTATAATGAAATAATAAAAATTTAAAACCAACCCAAAATATTTTTTTTATAAAATTGAAAATATAATACAATTTTTAATAAAATACATTAATTTTCAAAATTCATTTAAACCCCAATATTTTACAAAATTTTCAAAAAAATATTAAGATAATTGGAAGTTTAAAATTAAAAAATTAATTTCTTTTTTTAAATTAAAAACCTATAACTTTTAAATCAGTAATTTAAATAAAACTATATAATTCATTAAAAATACAAATTGGGTAGAAATAAATCATTTTCCCTTTTGAATAAAAAATTAACTATAATAACTATAATTAATAAACATAGATAAAATATCAATAATTTATATTAATACTACATGAAAATTGTGTATTCTTGAAAAACCAAGATTGCTATATTCTTCACCCCTTTGTAAATTTCTTTCTCAAAATATTATTCACTTGTTAAACAAGTGGGAATATCTTCCCCTCATATAATTTTAAGATTATTAAGTAGTTTCTTCAACCATATGGTTTATCCAAAAAAATTATCTTATTTAATTACCATATTCTAGAAAAACTTATCTCAATTTTTATTAATATGAATAGGTTGTTCCTCATAAAAAAATTATCTTCCAACTAAATTACAATGGGGATCAAAAAATGATATGAATCTAGAATATATTTTCATTACATCAATTCCATAAAAATATTTTCTAATGTACCATGCACTTAGATTCACTTTTTTACCAAAAACCAATAACACTTTTACATAGATATACTTTAAGAAAAACACGATTACATATATAAAAATAAACATCTTTATTTTGGTTATCAACATAATGTTTCATACTACTCTAATACATCCTCATATACTGTTGATGCATCTTCCCCTTCATGACCATTACATCAACCAACTCTGGTCCTCTCAATTTCCTTTCTCTAAATCCATCCCAATAATCTTCTATCCAACACCAATTTGCATATAAATCTTCAAAAGGTTCCATATGTATACCATAATGAAAACTCTTATTTTAAAAAAAATCAACCAAAGAAATATGTTGATTCCAAGATCTCAGGTAATCCATTAAACAAGACCTAATCATGTATTCCTCAGTCTAAATTCTTCTCTCAGACTATCCATAACATCAAGGATGAAAATATGTACTGAAATTTAATTTGTTACCCAAACACTTTTAAATACCATTCCAAAAAATGGAATTCAAACTAGGATCTCGATCAGATATAATGGAGAGAGGAATTCCATGTAACCTAGTAATCTCCTTAAGATACCGTCAAGGAATTTGATTTAAATTCATAGTATATTGAATGAGAAGAAACTTTTAACCTATCAATGATTACCCAAATCATATTTTTACCTCAATATGTCTTTGTTAATCACACCTTCAAATACAGAGACATATTTTCCTAGTAATACTCTAGAATTGGAAAATGATAAAGTGTCCCATTTGGAAATTATTATTTTTATTTAAACTATTAATGAATCAAACATTTAATAGTAATGTTAGAAATATATCTTTTTATCCTATACCACATATAATTATCTTGAAGGTCCTTGTATATCTAAATTCAATCAGGATTAATTGAAAATGGGGAACTAAAAACTTCAATAAATAATTATATCTTAAACTAAGATTCACATGGCACACATAATCCCTTTAAAAATATCAAAACACATTCTTTGGCAACATTATATTTAGGAAAATTACCATACTTAACCATTTCCACCTTTTCTTGTAACTCATGATCTTCTATCTAATATTTCTTAATTCTTTCTAAAAGATATTTTGTATTATCACCTAAAAAAAGACAAAGTAACTTCCTACATCCATAACTTCTTGCCCAAAATTTAAAAAATCATTAACCAAAGGGTCAGGTTAAAAACATGGCAAGGTTAAGGAACTATTATTTTTATAACTGAAATAATTGGCTACATTGGTTATTTTTCCAGGATGACAATAAATCATGTTGTAATAATCCTTAATCTGTTCTAACCTTCTGATCTACCTCATTTTCAAATGTTTTTTTGTAAATATATACTTCACACCTTAATTATCATTAAATATATCAAACTTTACTCTATAAACATGATGCCACTAATTTGTAATGAAAAAAAGAAAAAATAATAATTCCATATCATATGTATGATAGTTTAAATCATGATGTTTTAGTTTTCGTGAAGCATACCCAAATACCTTATCATTCTAAATTAGCAAAAAACTAATTCCCTTCTAATAAAAATCATTATAGCTGATAAAACCATTATATTCGTAGGGTAGTGAAAAAACTAGAGTGTTCACCAATATTATCTATAGTTTTAATAAACAATCTTCACATTCTTTCATCCATGTAAATTTTACTAATTTTTGTAGTTATCATATTCAATGGGATATACAATTGAAAAACATTTTTAGCAAACTCCTAGTAGTAACCCACTAAACCAAGAAAACTATGAATCTTTGTGACTTTTATTAGTGTTGAAAAATCCTGTACAACTTTAGTTTTAGTTGTTTCAATTCTTATGAACGCTTTAGTAGGGTTATCTATTTGTTAAAAAATCACAATTTTCTTTCATTTTTGTCATGAATATTAGAATATACCAATATTTCATCAATAAACATAACAACAAACTTATATTATTGAACATAAAAATCTCTTCATAACATCCAGAAATACAGTTGGTTCATTAGATAGTCCAAAGGTAAAAACTACAAACTATAAAATTCCTATATCAAGTTTTAAATATCATCATGATAATATCTTCAACCTTCAACATCAATTGATGGTACCCTAACCTAAGATAAATATTCAAAAATTATTATACTCCATAGATCAGATCAAACCAATCATTGATATAAGGTAAAGGGTACTTGTTCTGAGTAGTGATCTTATTCAAGGATCTATAATCAAAAAAAAACCTTATAGAACCATCTTTATTCTTAATAAAAAAATAGGGGAACCCCATGGTGAAGTTCTAGGATGAATGAAACTGTTATCCAGTAACTCTTTCAATTTTCTTTTCAATTATAAAAGTTATAATTATCCATACAATAAGTTTTTTTTAAATAGTCTTATCATAAGGTATTAAGTAAATAGAAAACTCAGACTCTCTATAAGGAATGAAACTAAATAAATCATTAGTAAAAATGTCAATATATTCACTTACCAATGAGAAAACACTAATCTGAATAATTCCCTAATTTAAAATAACATGTTCTAAATAAATTTCAATAACATCTCTAGTAGATTTCTCATCTTCTTGGTAGGATATTAATGACATAAAATCATTTAATAAAAAAATTGTCTTTGAATTATATCTTAACATGAAGAAAATATGGTCAATATATACCCAAAAAATATCAAAATCTATAATAAGAAGTTCAAAAATATTTTTGGGAGAGACTATTCAAATTATAATAATATGAAGATTCTCATAAATTTGGTTTCTTTAATATTACCACATTGATTTTTCTGCCAAATTTATATCTTTCTTTCATGAGATAATATTCACAATTTACATGAAAATTTATAGAGATGAATTAATGAAAATATCTAAAGACATATAGGGTATTCGTACAAATTTAATAAACTATTAACATACATTTCACCACTCTATTTGATGGCCCAAAATCAAACGTAGTAGTAGAAAAATATTTTTCCACAACGTTCTACTTATTAACTTGATGTTTTCCACCATGAGTAACTAAAATTAGATATAAATTAGCATTATTCCCCAACTCATTGAAATAAAATCATTTTACCATCATCTTTTTATTATATATCAATTTATTTTACTTTAAGTCATTATCTATATACCAAAACATTCCATATTATAAGTACTCACCAGATATCATAAGACATTCCCCGGGGTTCTTTCTAGAACACTTATCATAATATAAGAACATGATTTTCTTACCTCTATATTTGTTAGATGAATTTTTCCACTTTTTCTTCCATCCAAACCATTCATTTTCTTCATTATCAGAAAATACATGATCATAAAAAAATATACTTCTACCTTCTTCTTATGTCAAACAAATTTCTCATAATTTTGGAATTCTTGGGAATCCAATTCCCTTTTATATCTTGACTTCAATCCTGAGTAAATCTGATTAATCTTACTATCATGATCTTGGATAAATTTTGGTGCATACCTTGACAATCGGGTGATGTGTACTTCATATGTTTACACCGAGTCTTCCTCCTTTAATATAAATTCCATAAATTAGTTTTCCATCTAAATTTTAATATCCTTAAGAAAATATTTCTAAATTAAAATATTCATAAATTCCTCCCATTATAGTCTTTCAGTATCTTTAATTTCTTTATTATCCTAAACTATCATCCATCATTGATTGGTTTGAAATTCAAAATGGTATATATAAAGAGTTAAATTTTTATGTTCTTAACAACCCAAGACATCAAATTTCCTTTTTAGATATTTAATCTATCATTTATATATATACATGATTAGAATATACTTTGAATGTTAGAGGTTAGTGTCCCATAAAATGCTCCAACATTTGTATACATCTCTATGATATATCATTATTCTATCTTAAATGGATTCCACCACCAGTTATATACTATTTCAACTAATCTATCATTGTAAAAATATATTTATTTCAAATTATAACCATTTCATAATATTTATTTGGAATGATATTGTCTCCTTGGTTCCTTCCTCTTATAGCTTTCATGTTTCCTCAATGGAAAATTATTCTAAATAAACATAGTTTAGAAGAAGATACAAGGTAATAATAAAATTCTATACAAATTTAACTTATCCATAAAGTAAAATATTTTGATGGTATTCTATAAACATTATCGCAACCACTAATGTTATAAAACTATTGATCTAATACCATCTATAAGTACCCAACCTCATACATTACATATTCTAGTGAAATTAAACTAGAAATAACTTTCTTAAATCCCCAAAAATATTTTAGTTTAGAGTCTTAGATATTTAGGTCATAATATAAGCATAAAAAATATAGATATAACAAAGTGGAAACCTCTATTCATTATATATTTTATTCAAAAAATAAAACATTTAAAGAGAAACATTTTTTATTTCATGACACTCCTTTACAACTTTCATCTTAGCCTCATCATTGAACCTACTCATCCATTAAACCCTGTGAAAAAAATTTTGATATGTGGAATGAACACAAAAAAGATTAGTAACTGACATAAAATGAAATAAATAAATTGTTAGTATATCAATATTTATAAAAAAAAATCATTTTAAAAATTAACTTTAATCTCAAAAAAATATTTTTCATAACCATGAAATAAATTTATATACCCAAATATTTTTATTAAAAATTTCTTAACCAGTCTTCAAGAAAAAAATACACATAATGGTTTCATTGAAATCATGAAAGCTTCTTAAAAATTAAAAAAATTATAATTTTCCCCCTTAAAAAGTTTCATATACATTCACTTAAACATAAGATCAGTATCTTACCTTCATAATTCATAATATCTACATAAAATACCATAAAAATCATAGATAAAACACAAAGGTAACTTGGGAAATAATTTTCAAATCACTCTTAAAATAATTCTTAAAAATGTAAAAATTATATGGTCAACTTCCATACACAATGCATTTTATAGTTATTATATAGCCTATCATCTATGGTTTATAATAGAACCACCCATCATTGGTTAATAACTTATTCACTCATCCTTGGTTTATAATAAAAACACCCATCATTTGTTTACAATGGAACTACCTATCATCATAAACAATTCCCAATAACCAAAACATTATCATAAAGCATTAAATCTTTCATTTTAATCATTATAATCATAAAAATATTATTTCCAACCATAAGAAAATATTTCTATATATTTAAATATCCATTTACATTAAAATAAATTTTTTAAAATATATCTTTTGAGAATAAATGGAATGTAGGTTTTTCTTTGAATAAAACACAAAATCTTATAAAAGAATAAAAATGTAAAATAACATTTATGGAGGTGTGAAAATTCATTGTCACTATTTATATTAAAATAGAATATTCTTTTTTTCCTTTTTATGAATAAATTCAAAACATTTTGTAGAAAGTTTCGTTTTGAAAAAATTTGAAATAATGTCAAAATATGACTAAAATCTCCTATAAAATTGTTTTATTCTCATATAAATGTATAAAAATATTTTTTAAAAAAATATGGAAATGGATAAAAATTGTTTTAAGAGAAACTTTAAAAGATGATTTTTAATCAAAATTCTATTAAATTGAGTCTAACTCAGCACACACATAATTTATCTTCTTGAATAATAAATTTTTGTAGATATTAAGTATATTAAAAATATTTTACATGTTTATTATTAATTTTATTTTACCCATTACTAGGTCATATCAAATTACATAATTAGAAAATTATATATCAGATATTTTGAGATATTCATTTCAGTAGGTTAAATATGAGGAAAAGGTAATTATTCTGTCATCTCTAAAATAATTATCATGGAATAACTATATAATTTATACATAAATCCTAATTTTCATATAATCATGAAATATGGTTATGAAAAATGAACTATATTACAATCGGGGGGACAGTAGGTCTTACGTACGCAAGTGTAACATCCTCATATTTCAAAGATCATTATGGAAAGAATTTATTATAATTTTATCATCCTATAATAATAAAAATATAATATATATCATATTATTTCCTTAAATAAAATTATATATATATAATCAATGTGATGTAGTCAAGAATAAATAATTACATCACTTCCTAAAGGTGGAAGTCCACAGGTACGGACGAATGACATTATCATTATTCAGTGAATGAGAAGGTAAGAATATTATTATTATAGAATGGTAAATATTCAATTAATATCATATATACATTAAATCCATCATTATAACCATATATTAAACACAGTAATGGAAAAATAATTACATCAGTTCACAAAGCGGCAGTCTGTCGTACTCATGAATGATGGACTACTTTCCCATTGGATTGCGGTTTGATATAGTTATAAGTTATTCCATCAATATAGTAAAATATAATTTTATTTTATATACAGGTTTTATTAATTATTCATGGTATAATAATATTTTATGGTGTTATAATAATAATAAAACAACCACTTGGTTAGGAACAATACCTCTTTTTCAGACAACATCTTTTTCATAAAAAATTATGGCATCTATGGTTGGTATTATGAAAAAAATAAGTCTTATATTATTTGTATAAGGGTATAAATAAGTTATTTTTTTATCTATTTTATTAAGTAAAAGTTCTTTGAGGTGTGAATAAATGAGAATAAGAGGTTCCCTTTTATAAGAAACTAGAGGAGGGCTCCGGGAATTCCATAACTTATTAAATTAATATAAATTAATTTTGATACCCAAAGTGATCCAAATTTATAATATTTGAAGTTTTTATGTTTATGGGTCTAAATACTCTCCTAAAATAAAACTTGGGAAATTTTGGAGCCTATTTTTACCCTCATATTTTACTTTTATCCCTTTGTTAACTCTTTGGACAATTTCGGTGATATCAATGTTTTTTACAGTTAAAGGGTTAATATAGTTATTATAAAATAATTAATATACTATAAATGAATCATGGATGAATTCCTAAATCATAACCCATTAAATTATCCAAGGATAATATTTTTATTAATTTTAAATCATTTAATAAACTATTAATTATTGTAAAATATCATTAATGTCAATTATGTAACTATTATTTTAATTTGACTTTTAGAACAATAATATAATAACGGAATTATAAAAATATTCATAAAAACCTATATAATATGTAATTATTATCTATAAAATTTATGTAAAAAACTATTTCAAATCATATTACTTTTAACATATCTAAAATTATTTATTTTATTTCTCTTTTAATAGAATAATAATTATGTTAGTGTTGTGTGTTCTTTTAAGGTAATTATTTCTTAATTAAAATTTATTAATAAAAAACCAAGATAAAGAACATTTATATTTCAAGTTAATATTTATAACTAAACATATCCTCATTTTATCCTTATATTTAATATAATTGTTTATCAAAAGAAAGAGTCTGAAATTTATGGATTTATATTCAATTAGATATTATAAAGTTCCAAATCAATTAAATATGGAAAAAATTGTCCATATTTTTAATAATTAGAAGTAAATTTAAAAAAACCACTCATCCAATCATAAAAAAATAAACTTTTATGGTTATTTTTAGTCTTTATCATTTTATTTTATTCTAAATTACCCAATACCATTGTAAGCAAAATTTATTAAAGCTTCTATTCACAATATAATAAAATAAAAGGGTTATATATAATAAATTTGGACCCCATTATTATAAATATGTAATCCATTATTCATGATAAAAAATAAAAAAAGTCAAATTTAAATTTAAAATTAAATCTTAAAAACGTAATGATAAAAGATTTTTCAAAAAAAGATTCATTTTAAGTATAAATGGTTTCATACTAATTTCTAGTATAAAATTAATTTCAAAAAAAATTTGGATTATTTTATAGAAAAATTAACTAATGGTATTTTAAAACTAATCAGTAAAATAATTTTAATTTATAAATAATCAAAAAAGAAAATATAATTTAAAATAAAAATTAGTATTTTTCACTATTCATTGCAAAAAAATCTTTTCAAAACAATATCATAAAATCATCCTAAGATAAGTTTGGAATGATGAATTCAAGAATAGAGTGCATTTTTTTATATTAAAATTAAATATTTTGGAATTAAATATTTTAAATAAAACCACATAATGCATGAAAATACAATCTTGTTAGAAATATAGCTTTTTTCCTTTTGACTAAAAAATTACCTGGAATTCTTATAATCAATTTAGGTCTATAAAGTCAAAATAATGAATTTTAATAAGTCATTAAAATTATTTTTTCTAAAAATACCATGATTTTTATATTTATCACTATTAACACCAACTTTTAGTGTCTGCTCAGCCAGAAATCTCTCCACTAATAAGGTATGCTCTAAACCCCAATGTAAGAAGGAATATGAAGAGATAACACACCAGCCTGAATATCTCTATGATAGCCACACTCTAAGGTCTGTGATTCAAAGTACACACGACAAACTATTTCCATGGAGTATTATGTGAGGATATTGAACCTCGAGGCACATAATTCGAGGGATATGTTTCCTTGTAAAAGTTCTAGAAGATAGTGGATATGAAATAATAACATCATCAGTGCACATAACTCCTATATGAAGAGATGGTCAAACTCTGTATAACTAGGAGTCACCTAATCAAGTTTCAAAGTCACCAAAATCCACCATAAACCTAAGTTATCATAGATAATTCTTTTCATTGGGTCTGCCATCATAATTGGATTGGTCCTAACAAGGACGAATACTCACTCAACTACCTCAAGAAGTTCTCTACTAACAGGGGGTTTGGATTTCACTGAAACCTAACAGGTATCTAACTACATAACTCATAAATTTAACTCATCCTATAAATTTTATATTTTTTAGCTTCCAGAACAACCTACTACTCGATGTGTAAGATAAAAAAACCAAAAGGTAGCACCACCTCTCATACATGCCTTTGAAATGAATCTGTATTGCTAGGAGGATCATTCTCATGATCCTATTGTGGAATCTTAGATGACTTTCATCAAAAAGGAATCCCGTATAATTTGAGGCTAATAATGTACAAAGAGTATATCTAAGAAGATAACTCAACAATGATATAGAGACCAAAACCCATTCCTATATTATGAATGTACTATTGTTTTCCCCTATAGCTAGGGCCTATATGTACTGAGTCAACTAACAGGTTATTAGAGTCCTAGTGAATCAATGCATTAGTCATATCCCCATCATCAGTTTCCCTGGACTAAAATCCAAACATGATATACATTAACACAGTTTCCCCAGTTCCCAAATAAAACCTCACATATAGACTATCTTCAAACTGTTATCCCATATAATGGCCATCTTAACACTCAATAAGGGGTGAATTGAGTTCCTAAAAATTTTCATTACAAAAAAACCACCATATTTAGTTATGATCATTCAAGTATTTTCCATAATAAATATAGTTAGTGGAAATATAAACTTAATGGAATGATATTAAACATAGGATATTTATGTAGTTCATGTAATAAAAATCCCACATTCCTCTTCACTAACACTCTACACCACGGGTTTAGTGATTTTCACTATAACAACCCTTTTACCGGTACACCCAACTGAGTATAAGAAACGGACACTTAATAAAATGTTCCAAGATATTTCAACCAATATATCCCTTTACCAAAACTATCCATGGTCTAAAAACACAATAATTCACTAAGTATAAACAAAATAAAATGAATAAACTTAGAAAGAAACATGTGCATCACATAGCTATAAGAAACAGATGAAAGTACGCAAATATTCATCTTGAGAATATGATAGTCTTTAAAGTATAGCTTGGTATGATATTAAGTTTAATTAATTGAACTAATAATTATAGCATGAGTTCTTATGTTTGATCTTTTCTATGTACAAGATATTAGAGTATTTTCTTGTATGTGCACTTTACTCATTCTTTTTATCCATTTACTTGTATCTATGTATTTCTTCATGCATTGGAACACTATTCCTTTTATATATCATTTCATCCATACACAAGGCATAATCATAATGGTCATGTGATCCATGCATTTAAAACTTAATAAGACATTCTATAAATGACATGTGTCCATTCCTTCTTAGTAATAAAATTATATTTACAGAAGAAATACTCTAATTCTTACAATCTTTCCATTCATGGATAATATGGTACGGATTGATATTTCCTTAAATGGATAATCACTTTTTTTATACTCTAAAAAATAATGAAATAAGTTATAAATAAAAAGTTAATTTAATCATGAAAATCATCATAAAATATAGATCTTTATAAAATATTCAACTACTAGTGTTTTCCATTATGAGAGAAATTATAGAGATAAATCATAAGATAAAATAGTCATTCAACTTCTTCATAAGATAAAATGACTTTAATACTACATTGGATAATTATTTAGAGAAATATTAAAATGTAAAATTATTTTGATACAGATCTTTCTTAACTTATCTAACTCGTGTGAGATAGTATTTTATGAATATCCTTTTCATAAGATAATGTCTTATCATACTTTCATTCAAACTAAATAATCTGACTTGCTCATTCAGAAAATAAACCATTCACTTCGTAAGATAAAGTATAACCTAGTTATACAACCTTCCAACACATGATTTTTCTGATTCAGAGTATATGGAAAATATACTTCAATTCTCATAAGATAAAACAATTTTTCATAGATGAAATACTTCACTCAATGTAAGATAAACTTTTTAGAATTAAAGAAGGGATTTTTTTGAATCCTAAAAACACATAAAAACTGATATATATTATAAAAACATAAATTTTAAAATAATCTTCATATTTTTTATGTTCACAAAACCCATGGAATAGAAAAAAATTTATAAATAAAATATTATTATAAACTAAAACTTTTATAATTATAGGAACTTCCTTTTCTTATCCCACTTTAATGAAACACTTCCTTTAAAAATCATTTTTTCTCCCAATAATAATAAAAAAGTTAAATTAAATTTCTATTTTTTTGGTCTCCTATCCTCTTTTTAAAATAAATAAGACTAATTTTTCATATTCTTATAAATTTAAAAGTTTAATAGTTAAAATTTTTATATTCTTGTTTTCCTCTCCACCTTTTTATGATATCCAAAATAAGTAAGGAAAGGAATTAAATTAATATTTCATACAAACAACTGTTAATAGTTAATTTTGTATATCATGAATAGAATTTGGCCTTATGTTGCATCAATAAGTAAATAGATATCATTATAAAAATAAATAAAATCAAATATAAAAGATAAATAGAAACTAAAACATATTGATCATGTGGATAAATAGGTAAAATAGTGTAGTGTAAAAAGATATTGGTGTCCTAATTCAAGAATATGGAATAAATACTAAACTGATAAAAGTATATCAACAATAAACATCCAAAAAACATTAAATGAATTTAATAATTCAAATTTTATCTTAAAAATCAAATGTCTAAAGATGTAATTAAACCAGGAATGATTCAATTGTTTTTAAATTGACCATAAATTAGGAAACCAACTATGCAAGTTGAAGAGTGTAGGTGTGCTAATTATTGAACATGAAACGATTCATTGGGTGGTTTCTTGAAGAATACAATATTTCCAGAGGTTAAATATTATTATGGTATAGGGGCATCAACTATTTCTCCAATAACATCACCCAATGTCAATAGACATGCTCAAGACCTACTTGATGTCCACGAGCGATCCTTATATATGTTGATTTGATGTTGAGAGTATCACACTGATCCCTTGAAAAAACAAATTTTTCTATAGAAATAACGTAAATTTGAGAGTATAAAATAGTTTATGGTATAGAATATTATTTTGAAAAAATAGGATTTTCCCTTTAAATGATATCAATAGTGTCAAATATTTATTTCAACCTTTCCATGGAAGAAACATAATGATCCGTGATTAGAGAACCAAGTAGATTTCTTCCATTCATCTAAGAAAATAATAATCATAGGATTCAATCCTTTTCACCATTTCATTATTATAAAAAACTAAAATTCTTGTAAAACTATTACATATCCTCTGTGAAAAATATCCTAAAAATATTCTGAATATCCACCTTTTTAGCATAAGTAACTATTAACTTCTTCATCACCTCAATATGATTCTCTTTCATGTCAACTGAATCATCAACTAAAACAACTTATTTTCCTTTTTATGAAACTTTAATCTCTTTGAACTCAATTAATTATTCAATTTCATTTTCATTTTCCTCACTATCAGAAAACTCTAGATTTAGAATTTTTATAAATTCTTAGTTTATATAATAAAATCTCTTCTCTAAAAATTAAAAATTATTCACCAGAGATATAGAAATTTTCTATAGTTTAGTGATGATGAAACTCACATATTTTTGAATTTTTCATATTATAAGATGAATTTTTATAACATTTTCTTATATTAGAGAGAAGATTTCCTTCTCTAACTGATCAATTGATGCGATATAGTTCTATGTAAATACATATATCCTTCTAATTACACATTTTATATATATTTGAATATCTAAAATGATTTATTTCAAAAGAAAGTTGCACATTATAGATTAAATTGTGGATTTCATAATGTCAATATCCACATACACTCATTCTAGATTGGAACAAACAACTATTTGATTTGAAAATTTAGAGGAGGGTTCTAAAAAAACTTCTCAACTAATGACTGGACTTATAAATCTATTTAAATCATCTCTTGAAACCTAATGATCATAAAGAATATTTATCTAATTTATAGATTCTAGTAACTGAAGTTTCAAAGATTCCACTTATGATATCAACATTGAATAGATCTTCTGAGCCCTCTCAGTAGTATCTCTAACAAATTTTGGAACTTCAAAATTCTTACATTCTTAGTTTATAATAGAGAATTTATCTTTTTGAACACTTATAATTTCAGCAAGATTCATTTGGATTTTCCCAACATGAGGTAACTCTTCAACGTGATGAGATTTTCAAGAATCAGACCAAATTATTAATATAACTAAATTTTCCAATTCTTCAAAATGAGAATCAAGAATAAGAGGTGAAGTTATGGGTCTTACTAAGATAGTCTTATCATGGCTAATAGAAAATAAACAAGAAATAGAATAGGCAATCGTTTCTCTAATTAATCGAGTAGAAATTGGAGTAGAAGGTGAACTCTCTTGATAATAATTTCACTTTCCATATTAAATAGAAACTCTTACTCTTATTCACTTTTAGAAAAGGGTCTCCTAACCATTAGTACATTCCCTCATAACATAACTTGGAGCAAGTATTTCTACTAACACTGGACTTTAATTGGGGTAGGATAACTCCCCCAAAGTTGAAGTAGTATTAACTTTAGCTTCTAAGGTTAATGGAATGAATTTTTTCCAAGAGGAATCCCAGCACAAACAAATTTTCCTCAAAACACTTTCACATAACATTTTCCACCCAAGAAAATGAGTGGTTTTAATATTTTATAAACAAACACCAACTTGATTAAAGACAAAAGATAACATTTTACCAAATAGAAATAATTTCTTAGACTTGTTCTGTACATGACACTGTTTCGCGCGGAATTTGGGGATGACCTCCTGGACGGGAGATTCAAACGTTCCGATCAGTTTCTAACGGGTTTGTTCGTAGAACCAGAAACATCCAATGATTCCACATCCGTCTGGACCTACTTTCCAAAGGCAGGCGCTCATTAGTTTGTGTACTAATGAGGCTTGGGAATTTGCATTAGTCGAGAGGATGAGAGGTCGGACTCATCACACCTTTTTGAGGGGAATTATTCCAGGACTCTCTTTATAGATTTAAGTTAAGTTCGTGAATCCTTATTACATTACCAAGTATAAAATGAGCTTTCCTTTAGTTTTAACAATCAATGATTAAATATGCAAGAAATTTAGAGAATCTTTTATATGTATTCGAGGTTCTTCATCAATATAGAATCATCTATATTTGTTTAGAGATTCTTGGTCAATGGTATCCTTCAAAACATTTATATAAAAGTCTCTTGGTCATTTTGATGACCAGGCTGGTTTTAAAGCCACTCAGTGGGGCACTTGAAGTTTATCGTCATTCAGAAGGACATAGATTATTTCAAAGTTGGGATCGAACCCATAAATGGGCTACCTACGTATCCTTTCTTTTGGAAAAGGAATCAGAACCCACGTAGTTCGAGGAATGGGATATGATGTTTATGATTGATGGCTCAAAGATGAATGTCATAATTACTTTTACACTCTAATCTCACGTGAGTCATGCTCGGTGTGAGAAACAAGAGGTATTGGTAAAATTTAGACAATTGTGCCATAAAAGATGCAATCATAAGAATTTGTTTTGGGGCTTATGTATAGATGACTTCCCAGATAGACGAAGGTTTAGGATTTACTTTTAGGGAGAAAATCCATGAACAGGGTCCACAAAGTTATATGTGCTTCATGGAGATTTGAATACTCTAATCTTGGGGCTTACTCCTAAGGAGGATGCCCAAGTTAGGAGGGGACTTATGATTGGGTTTTATTCCTGATAAAGAAACCCAAATCAAAGGTAATTTATGACTGGTTAAGAGAAGTTTAAGGGGACTTGGGGCTTATTCCTGAAAAGGAAGCCCAAGGTTATGACTGAGTCTTATTCCTGAAAAGGAAACCCAGGTTAAGGATTAAGATTTGGGGCTTACTCCTGAGGAGGATGCCCAGATCAAAGGTTTTATAACTGGGGATTATTCCTGAAAAGGAGACCCAGGTTAAGGATTCTCTCATTTTAAAGGATGAGGTTGAATGAATGAACTCTCAATCTTTGGTGACATAAAGATTTTTAAATCACTAGACTTTGAGAGATATTTCACAGAATTCCTTTCAGACAAGGATGTAAAATCAAGAAATCATGCCATAAATGGCTTTGAAGAGTATCTTGAAGACTGAATATTGAATAGGAAAGGTGAAATGGCTTAAGAGGGGTAAAATGGGCAAGATGTGCACCCAAAAAGATAGGGGCGCGCAAGTCTTTAAAGGCGCGCAAGTCCTGCGGCGGCGCGCAAGTCCTGCGGCGGCGCGCAAGTATTGGTCGCGCAAGTATACTTGCGCGACATGAGTGGTACTTGCGCGATTTTCAACCAGCATTGAAATGCTTGAGCGACTCTTTAGAAAACCCTTTACAATCCTCTTGAGGTTCTTCCAGAGAAGGGACGCGCAAGTTATATTGAAGGAATTAAGTCGGCGCGCAAGTGTTTGATAAGTTTCAACACTTAGGCCTTCCTTCTTCTCTTTAGATCTTCCGTTCTAGGTAAGAAATTACCTTAGAAGTGTTCCGGAAGCTTTGAGAAGATACTTGGGCGTCGGGAGCTTCAATCCGAGTTTCTGGAAAAAGATCTTCTCGAATGGGGGGCCCACAGGGTCTATTTATAGGCAAAAGAAGACCCAGGGCGGTTACCGGGCGGTTACCAATTAGGTCGCGCAAGTCACCTGCGCGACCAAGGTAGCCGCGCAAGTATACTTGCGCGGCAGTGGTATCACTTGCGCGGTGGATTTGCTGTTGATCCTTTGTTTAGGCCTTTGTCGATTTTTGATGTTTTCTTCAAAGGATGAATCACTTTCAGCTGAGATATTCCCTTTTCCGATCTTTAGATTCTGTGACTAAAGGAGCATCAACAAAAGTCCCCCCTCAGAGTTGGATCCGGAGAGAAATGAGGATTTGACTCTGAGGAAATCGAATCCTTCCAAAGGAAAAGGGAGGCGCGCAAGTTTTTCAGTGCGCAGAGGTCGGCGCGCAAGTCTGCGTCGCGCAGGCCTTAAAGCGCTCTGGGTGTGGCGCGCAGGTAGGCTTCCTGGCCTATAAATACACGGCCTCACCTCCGTATAATTATCCGTATTTCCGGACTTCATCCCTTCTCGAGCTCTCGCCGCGCAGGTCACCTTGACCGCGTAGGTTGCTCTGTTTTCTAGTGTTTTCCTTAATGTCGCGCCACTGTAAAGGTATTTGTACTTGCGCGGTTTATACTTGCGCGTCAACAACTAGCGCGACACACGAATACTTGCGCGCCATGTTTAGACTTGTGCGACTTAAATGCCTTAGCCATTTTTCCAAATTTCTTTACAAATTTTATGAAAATAAACCCATTTAAGAGTTAGTTTATTCATCTTTTGTGCAGATTCAGTGGTTCCCAAGGGAATTGAAACGGCTGATGAACTGGCTAGCAAGCGGATTGATGACATGATGAACATTATTGGCCATGATTACTATGATATCTGCGACAGCACTTTCCCAGATTTGGATAAGTATTTGAAGAAATATCATCTTAATTTCCCACAGAGCATCTACCTGTCTCTGTGTGTTCATGGTCATCTGCAAGGAGTCAATGTTCCAAATGCAAACAATTATACACCTGAGATGCAGCTGCACTGCTACTTCTCTATTTCGGTTATGCTGTGCATTAAGAGTAACAACAATGGTGTGAACTTTCAAATTCTTCCTCCATGTCATTCCCTTGTAGATATGAAAATGGCAAACCCATGGGCTGAAATGTTTTCCACTGTCGGTTGGTGGAGAGAAGACAAACATGGTATTAGAGCAATATCTGAAAAGAGTACTCTCTCCAAATGGCTCTTTACTTCCAATGCTCCATTCTCAAATCCACGTATCCATCTTCCAAGTCTCTTGGACAGAAACAGAGTCACTGTTTGATCAGCAGAAAATTTTCTCAAACTGCACTCAAGAACATCCTTTTACAATTGTTCCAAGAAGAGCTGGTATCACTGCATCTCTTATTGTATCCAATTGAATGAATGAATTCTAGGTGGTTGCTAATGAAGATCGGGATGCCGTAAATCAAATGAAGTGTTATGTTGAAAGCCTCTTGTAATTCTTGAAAGAAAAGAAGAGACTCCAGTCTGTGGATGTCCTTCTAACTCTTGTGTATCAATGAAAAACACTTTTGTCTTCAATCATTTGTACCTGCATTCTTCCATTACCTGTTTCAAATTTACTTAAGCTAATGGGCTTAGTAATCATAGTTTGATTTTTACTAGGATTATTACAAATAATCCTACAAACTTTGAACCTTTTAACTGCTCAATATTACCTAAATCATACAAAAAATGTATATTTAGTGAGCTGGAACTTGACTTTTATTCAGAGTTCCTTTGTCTTTTGTGTGGGCAGTTTAAAGACATGCACGCCGGACATAAAGTGGCTAATGTTTAAGGTCGAAATAGCTTTGACCGAAAATGGATAAAAATGGATTCAATTCCTTGACAATTTATCTGAAAACATATTTACCATACTCAAGTATGAGGGAAAAAATGTAAACTATGGCTTAAGAATATTTGAATCTGAGGAATGATATGAAAAAAGAGCTAAAAGGCATTAGAAGAAGTAGTTTCCAAGAATGAAGTTACTATTATTTAACAAAACCCGTTAGGGGGTTGAAATATGCAGGGCCACCTATGGGCATTGGCTGCATAGTCAAATAAAATAGCATCTTTTGGCTGACAAGTCTGTTATGTGGACTGTTTATGCAAGGCCACCTATGGGCACGTGCTGCATAGTCAGGCAAAAGAACTCCCAGAAATTTACTTTCCTAGTGCTAAAAGCCAGTGGAAGTTTATGGAGATTCAAATTTTCTAAAGCATAGAGTTTGTTGTATGGAAAGAGGTACTTGAATATGGAGAAGATATTTCCAAACAAGAATATCGAAGAACTGGATGAATATCACTCCTACGAAGGTCTGACCCAAACGTAGGGAAGAAGAATAAACCATAGACTTGAATACTTTCAGATCATGAAAAAGGATATGGGACAAATATGTTAAGGATGGCTATTTTTTGCGGATCCCTACATACTGTCGTTTTAAGACAAATAAGGACAAAAGAGGCATTCTTCCCAAGAATGAAGTTACTATTATCTAACAAAACCCGTTAGGGGGTTGAAATATGCAGGGCCACCTATGGGCATTGGCTGCATAGTCAAATAAAATAGCATCTTTTGGCTGACAAGTCTGTTATGTGGACTGTTTATGCAAGGCCACCTATGGGCACGTGCTGCATAGTCAGGCAAAAGAATTCTCAGAAGTTTGACATTTTTGTGACTAGAAGTCATGAAAAGGGTTATGAAGATCTGAAAATATTTAAGGTTAGGATTATAACACATAAAGATGGGTATTGTCCAATGTATATAGAGATACATAGGTCAATGAAAACCATAATCGTGTTGTGGCTGGGTCCTAAATTGAAATTTTGGACTTCACTACGTATCTCATAAGAATGAGAATCAAGCCATACGTAGTTCTTGAAATGTAGTTTAACGTCGTGCAAGACGAAAGTATGAGTGATCTTAGTTTAAGGTCATATAATTCGGACCATAATAATGAATACACAATGTGTGTTTTCATGAAGACTTTTCAGCCAAGGGACTGAAAGTGAAATTTGGGGTTAGGCCCAAAAGACTTGGGACTGGATTCGAGGGACACTCGAATGTTCCTACGTATCCCATAAGGATGGGAATCAAGTCCACGTAGTTCTAGAACTACCCTTTGTACAAATTTGGTTCGTACATGTGAAGGGTGAAAGGGGACTTTAGTGCAATGATGGTTCTAACCTAAGATAAAAAGTTTAGGCATTACCATGTATGTACGTAGTCTTTTGAAAATGAAAACCATGATTGAAAAAGAATCAATGTTAATAATGGTTCCTTCTCAAATGAGGAAATCAAAGAATATTGTAGTTTATTGTCGTACCGGACAAAAGTGTTGTATAGTTTAACATCATATAACAAGGACGAAAGTGAATCAATGTAAAGATATTGATTCCAGGGGTGGTTTCACAAATCATCATCATATGAGATGGTGGTGAACCGATGTGAAGAGATTGTTTTTGGGCTTGAACCTTGGGAGGTTGCCTACATACCCAGCCTGGAGGGCAAGGATCAAAGTCCGTGTAGTTCAATTAAAGAATGAATCAATGATCAAGTTGTTCTTGTGGACAATGATCTAATAAAAAATATTGTTGGGACTTACACAAGGTTAGTGGCCCAAAGGGAGTGTTATGGTTGATGTTCGCTCTAAGCTCACGTGAGTCATACTCGGTGTGAGAAACAAGAGGTAATAACAACCTTAACGATGTACAGTTTAATGTCATGTAGGACATAAAAAAGGGGACTATGCAGTTTAAAGTCTTGCAGTTAGGACTATTGGTGCTGCACAGTTTAGTGTCATGTAGCAGGGACAAAATACAGTTTAATGTCATGTAGGACCTATCAAGGATTTTCTGTACAGTTTAGCGTCATGTAGTTAGGACGATGGGGATAAAATAGTTTAACGTCATATTGGACGAAAGGGGGACTGTGCAGTTTAATGTCATGCAGTAAGGACAAAAGAGTGTATCATTTTAACGTCATGTCAGACGAAGGTGCGAATAGTTTAAGGTCATATGCATGGACCGTGAATGGTGAAGTTTAATGTCATACTGGACTTTTGAGATTATATAGTTTAACGTCTTTCCGGACGTGAGGGACTTTTATACAGTTTAGCGTCATGTAATTTAGGACGTCACAGTTTAACGTCTTGCTGGACATAAGGGATTTGCAAATAGTTTATGGTCATATACATGGACCAGGGATGATGCAGTTTAAGGTCATACTGGATGGTTTAGGGAACTTTTTCACAGTTTAATGTCGTGTGGGACGAAGTTGCAGTTTAAAGTCATACTGGACCATTGCTGTATAGTTTAACGTCATATAGCAAGGACGAACTGGTGCTGTACAGTTTAAAGTCATGTAGCTAGGACTAAGGTGAACCAATATGAGGATATCAATTCTGGAGACTTTTTACAGTTTAACGTCATGCTGGACGATGAAAGTGCCACACAGTTTAATTTCATGTTGCTAGGACACAATATAGTTTAATGTCATCTTGGACAAAATATAGTTTAATGTCATCTCAGACATTGAAGGTAACACAGTTTAACGTCATGTTGGACGAAGTTGCAGTTTAAGGTCATACTGGACCATAACTGTATGAACCAAATGTAAGAGTCTTGGTTCTGGGAACAATATTTTGTGTTTATACAAAATACTTCTTCAGAAATCTGGCATTAGTTGGAGTCGTGATGTGTTCTCCATCCATTGAAATCAGAGAATACGCTCCATTGGAGTAGACCTTATGTATTGAATAAGGTCCTTCCCATTTTGGTTCAAGCTTGGGAGGCTTCTTTCCTGGTATCATTGGTGTTCTGAGAACCAATACCAATTCTCCCTGAATGAATGAACGAAGACGAACTTTTTTGTTAAAAGCTCGTGCTATCCGATTCTGATAGATTTCCAAGTGGTGCAAAGTGCACAATCTCTTCTCATCTAACTGTTCCAATTCATTCAACCACTTTTGGGATTGCTCATCTGTTGATAACTGATCACAAATGGCTATTCTGAGTGAGGGAAATTGAACTTCAATTGGCAAGACTGCTTCTGTTCCATATACCAATGAATATGGAGTAGACCGCGTTGCATTGCGAGTGGTAGTCCGATAAGCCCATAAAGCATGATAGAGTTTATCAGGCCATGACCTCTTATCTTTATCTACCATCTTTTGCAGTACATTTGAAAGAGTCTTGTTGAAGGCCTCTATCTGGCCATTAGCCGCTGCATGATATTGAGATGAATGGTTGGACTTAATGTTGTATTCTTGATACAATTTCTTTACCTCAGAAGAACAGAAGTTGGTGCCGTTGTCCGTCAATACGGTATGAGGGACACCAAATCTAGTAATGATGTTAGACTTGATGAAGCTAACAATGCATTTAGAACTGACTTCTTTGAGAGGTACTGCTTCTGCCCATTTGGAAAAGAAATCAGTAGCAGTAAGAATGTACTTAAACTGCTTGGCCGTAGCTGAAGGGTAAGGTCCCACCACATCCATTCCCCATGTGGAAAATGGCCATGAGTATTTAGCTGTATGAAGCAACTCTGGAGGTTGATGAATGAAGTTGGCATATACTTGGCATGAATGACACTTCTTTGTGAAATTAACACAATCTTGTATCATTGAAGGCCAGAAGTATCCAAGCCTTCGAATTTGATCAGACAGTCTATGTCCAGACTGGTGGGCACCACAGACTCCTGCATGCACTTCTTTTATGACAGCCATTGTCTCTTCACCATCAATACATCTGAAGAGAACTCCATCAAAACCACGTTTGTAGAGAATTTTCTCGAGGTGGTTTGGACCATCATAAAGAGTAAAATTGACCACACGTCGCCGAATTTGTTCTTTCTCGGCTCTATCAGGTGGAAGTGTTCCATTTTGAAGGTATTCCTTGATAGGTGACATCCATCCTGTAGTATGACCATACGGTTCAGGAATGGGACTAATTTCATTAATTTCCTCTATTTTGACTTGAACATAAGGTGAAATTGCACGACGGTGGGCAATACAGATGGTTGTCTCGTCCCGATTTGGATTTGCTAAAGTTGTGGCTATATTAGCCAGTGCATCAGCTTGAGCATTTTGTGATCTTGGGACATAAGAAAATGTCGGTTCTGAAGGGAATTCCGACATTAACTCTCTGATGTAATCATACAAAGGGATTAATTCTTCTTTTCTGATGGCATAATCCCCATTGATTTGTTTGATTACCAGGTCTGAATCACCTTTCACCTTTAAGTGATTCACTTGTGCTTGAAGCGCTAACTCCAAGCCTGTAATGAGAGCTTGGTATTCAGCTTCATTATTGGTACCACCTTCCCACAACAAAAAGGAATAAGGTAACACTGCCTTATCTGGAGAAATGAGCACAATTCCTAAACCAACTTTGTTGAATTTAGGATTTTCCATTTTCTTCCCTGTTGGACTTCTAGAAGCACCATCAAAATACATTTCCCATGTTTGAGGACTCTCTTGAATAGAAAAAACTTCCTCATCAGGGAGTTCGATATCTGAATACGTGTCTTCCACTGAAGGTTGTTCAGCCAGGAAATCAGCCAGAGCTTGGCCCTTAATTGCCTTTTGAGACACATACTGGATGTCGAACTGCTGTAGAATAACCGCCCACCTTTCCAGACGTCCTGTAAGCATTGGACGACTAAGGATGAATTTGAGTGGATTATTACGAGATACCAATTGGACCTCGTGATGTTGCAGGTAGTGTCTCAGTTTCTGAACTGCAAATATTAATGCTAGGCAGCATTTTTCAATAATCGAATATCGGGTTTCTGCTTCAAGCATAGTTCTACTAAGATAGTAGAGACTATTTTCATTCCCAGCATCATTCTTTTGAGCGAGAAAGGCACCCAATGATCGCTCTAAAGCTGTCACATAGAGGATAAGAGGCCTACCCTCAACAGGTGGCATGAGTACTGGTGGACTTAAGAGGTATTTCTGGAGAACATCAAATGCTTCTTGAAATTCTTTAGTCCACTGGTAAGTGACTCCTTTCTTCAATAATTTGGTAAAAGGTAAACTTTTGCCTGCCAAATTGGCGATGAAACGCCGAATATAGGCTAAGTGTCCTTGAAGTCCTCTTAATTCTTTCAAATTCTGAGGAGGTGACATACCAAGGATTGATTTGGTCTTCTCAGGATCGACTTCAATACCACGATGGCGTACAATAAAGCCGAGGAATTTTCCTAAGGTTACCCCAAAATCACATTTTAAGGGGTTCATCTTCAAATTATGTTGTCGAAGCTTGTGGAATATGATTTCCAAATCATCCAAGTGATCAAAACGTTGTTTGGATTTAACCACCAAATCATCTACATAGCATTCAACAAATTTCCCTAGAAAAGGTTTGAAGATACGATGCATGGCGCGTTGATATGTTGCACCTGCATTATTTAAACCAAAGGGCATCACCCGGTAACAAAACACACCTTGAGGAGCTCTGGAGGCTGTATATTCCTCATCTTCTGGGGCCATTCGGATCTGATTATATCCAGAATATCCATCCATGAAAGAAAGTACTTCATAGCCAGCCGTCGCATCAATTAAGAGTTCTGTAATCGGAACTGGAAAATCATCTTTGGGACAATACCAATTAAGATCTCTAAAATCGATGCAAACCCTAATTTGTCCGTTCTTCTTCTTTACAAGGACAATATTAGCCAACCACTTGGGATATTGAACTTCTCTGACGAAGTTAGCTTTGATAATCTTATCCACTTCAGCCTCGATTTTGGAAGTATAGGTTGGGTGTGTTCTTCTCGCGGCATGCTTGAATCCTCGATGTTCTTTTGGCAAACCCAAATGATGGGTGGCAACATCAGGATCAAGGCCAGGCATCTCTGTATAATTCCAAGCAAAAATATCTTTATTTTGCTTTAGAAAAGAAATATACATCTCTTGTTCTTCAAGGCTCATGGACGCACTAATTAAAGTGGGGCGTGGATCTTTCTCTGTACCCAGATTTACTTCTCTGAGTTCATCCACAGTGGTAGAGATACCCTCTTCAAATGCTGGAGGAGCATCTCTAAGATCTTCCTCTTCCTCTTCATCATGTGTTATTTCTTCCGTTTCTACTTGCAAAGTGGATGAAAAAATGAAATTCTCATGACCATAATAGATGTCAAAATTTTCACATTTTGAAGAAGAAGAAGCTTCCATTTCCGGCCCTATTGATGATAAAGGGTCTTCTTTGGGAATTAAAGAGGAGATGATGGATTGATAATCGACATCAATATTCACCTCTGGTGTTGCTATAAATTCTCCTGGCCTGATTAGCGAAGTATAGACTTGTTGGATTTCAGCAGACGAAATGAAAACGTCACCACTTATGCTTTCATCACTGCTTGGTAAGTTACCAATTTCTCCCATGTTGTCTGGCTCGATTGCCGTAATTGACATTATGGATCTTTCCATAAGAGTGTTTTGATTTGGGCCTATTTTGTCAATTTGACTGATAGGTAACACATAATCTGTACTCACATGTGAAAATGGATTTATTGGAATTTTTTCCAAACCATATGGAGCATTAACTTTGGTAATTTCCTTCATTGTAGATTTTTCTCTTCCCTTCATGTGATAAAATTCCACCTCAATGTATTGAGACTCACATGTCTTGAACGGGGCCTTATCACCATACAATGTTCCAACTTGACTATTGAAACAGTATTTGAGACATTGATGGTATGATGATGGAATAGCTGCATGCTGATGTAGCCAGGGTCTTCCAAGCAAGATATTGAAAGCTGAGTCCTGATCAACAATCATAAAATCCGAATTGGAAACAAGATCTCCAAACTGAGTTCTGAGTGTAACTTCTCCCAGTGGTTCTTGTTCATTTTTATCATATCCTTGCAACATCATGGTAGAAGGAGATAAATCAGATTCCGTGAGGCCCAATCGACGAAGTGTACGAATGGGCATGAGGTTGACTCCTGAACCATTGTCAATAAAAGCTCTTCGAACATCTATACCATTTACTTTGCCAGATAAGTACAAAGGTTTTATGTGCCCATGCACAACATCATCTTCATCTTTATCAGTAAAAGATATCACTGCATGACATTCTGCAGGATTATTCTCTATGTGATAAATTTCAGCTGCAGCAATTTCAGCTTCAAACTCCTGAGGACTTGACAAAGCTTCGATGAGTGCTTCCCGAAGATCTATTGATAGATTCAAAGCATCCAAAATTGATAATTTGGCTGGTACTTGGGCCAAGTGTTTCAATATATCATACTTTTGATCTATAGGCCTGCATTTCCCAATAGGAATATGCGGTTTAGCAGGTACCTTGGAAGTAGATGCTTTGGAAGCTGATGCATCTTGTATTGAAGTTGGAAACATCTTTGGTTTTGGAAAATTAGACTGATTAGATCCATTTACTTGCTGAGATAAAGAAGATGGAACATTTAATCGATCTTCCAAAATAACTGTGCCGAAGCTGAGTTGGCCATTGGCAGAAGAACTTGCTTGTTCTTTTTGAGCTCGCTGAAGGGCTCTAACACGAGTTTCTGCTGCGTATACAGTGCTAGCAGGGGTAGAATTAGAGTAGTGGCTTCGAAAAGATCCACGTCTTCCCCTATATCCTGAACCTCTAGAACTTCCTCGGGTTCCTTTATTTGATAAAGGGAATTCAGGCTTATCAAGACTGAAATATGAATCTATTAATTGAATCATATTAACAGAACCAAAGATTAACTCTTCATTTGATAAAGACTCTGTCTGGTTAGCCTGTTTAGGCTGTGCCGTTTGATGGGGCGGTGCCCGTTTCTTTGAAGTAGATGGCATGAAATCTGCCAGAGTCAAAGACAATTTAGGCTTTGATGCATACTCATCTTCTCCTGATTCCTCTTTCTTCTTTGAATTGTGCTGCCCTTTTGAGGATTTGTCCTTTGATAGAGGCTTTACTGCAGCTTTTGTAGGAGACACAATTGGCTTCTTCAATTGTGTTCGCAAAATGGAATGGGTCCGATTGATTGTCTTTCTGACCATCCAATCATCATATTTTTTTGCATTTTTGCTTTTGACTTCCTGCCACTCGCCTCCTTCTTCTGGATCTGTAGCGGTAATACACGCTACATGAGCTGAAGAACCTTTCAATTTGACTTGTCCCAAGTCGACCATCTTTTGCAGGAGGTCTTTAAAGACAAAACACTCCTGGATGGGATGCCCCAACATTTGATGAAAGGGAAAATAATTGGGATGGTCTTCATCTCCTTCCTTGTTTGGCCTCTTGGGCACTGGTAATTGAACCAAATTATTTTCCAGAGCTGAAATGAAGTAACCAGGAACTTTCTCACTTTGGAAAGAGTATGTTTTACTCTTCATATCCTCAAATTGTTTTCGTCGTTGATCTTTTTGATCATTTGGACGAAATAGCCTTTGTTGTTGGCATTCAGGAGGTGGAGCTCTTCGAGAAGATGAAGGTTTTGAAGTAGAAATAGGTACAGGTGCCTGTTTAAGCATAACTGTAGCAGTTTCTGCTTTACCCATTCTTCTTCCTAGAGCTGATGGAATTACACGAGATTTAACCTTAGCCTGTATAAGGGAATCTTCAATTTGTTGAGCGATTGAAGTAAGGTCTCGAAACCCTCCTGTGTATTTCACAGGGATCAATGGCGTGTGTAATTCGTCACACAAATTTGCCACACAGATTGGCAACAATTCCTCCTGAGGGAGTGATAAACTCAAGGTATACGTTAATCCCTTCCAACGAGCAATGAAATCAGAGAATCTTTCATTCTCCCTTTGCTTGCAGTTTGTAAGATCGAAAACTGTCGTTTTTGGCAAAGTTGAGCTAAACTGAAGAAGGAATTTTTGACGAAGATCCTCCCATCCGATGACTGACCGGGATTTCAAGCTTGTATACCAGACAAAAGCTGGTCCTTGCAAGGTTCGCACGAAGCATCTGAGTTTCACTGCTTCTTGCTGCTCTGGAGTTCCCATCATAGGATCACAACAAGATACGTAATGTGTCAAATGTTGTTCAGGGTCGCCTGATCCATTGAAATTAGGGAAAATAGGGTTTCCAAAACTGGATGGAGGAGAAATTGAATCTACCCATTCAGGGTAAACTTTCTTTTCAGGTTCAACTTGCGCCCGTTTCCCTTCCATAGTTTCTAACCGAGCTGTTAATGACTCCATAGTAGTTATTAACTTTTGAGAAACGTCAGGTTGAACTTGGTTTTGGGTAGGTGCAATGAATGGAGCTTGGACAGACGTGGTGGTTGGTGCTGCAACTGATGGTAGTGCTGCCAACCGTTGTTGCGTTTGACCCGTAGGATTAGACCTCTGTGGGTGTACTGACAAAGGAGGATATTCTTGATCCATCTCAGTAGTTACAACAAATTCCTTCGGCTGTCGGACTTCAGCATTCTTAATAAGAAGACTATTCTGAAGTAGTTCTGCATTCAACCTTCTTAATTCTTTCATTTCTTCCTCCTGTTGTGCAAACCTTTGCTCTAATGAGAGCGATTGACCTCCTTCAGAGGAAGGGTGAGAAGTAACCTGATTCTTACCTTTCCCCTTATTGGATCCTTTTCGGAGAGGGGGAAGTGGGTTACTTGAAGGAATACCCAGATTTTGGGTAAGCCTTTGATTACGTGTGCGCACACCTTCTTCATTTAGGTCTGTGTGCGCGACTTCTTGAGCAGGAACCTCTTCGTCTGATCCCTCTGATTGAGCCTCATCTGGTGAATCAGCAGCAACGGTATTGATGACATTAATGGATGCATATTGCATGGAATCCTTTCTATCATCATTTCTGTGATATTGTCTCCTTCTACGTCCATGATGAGACATGGCATTCCGTTGACTTGATCCCTCGGGAATTTCTTGGAGAACTGTCACTTGGAGAGAATCTCCTGACATCTTGGATCTTCGTTCCTCTTGAGGCTTATTCCCTAATCGAGAGAATACTGACTTTCTCTGAGGGAGGGATTGAAGATTTGAAAAAGTCCCCAGTCCGGTGGACTGGGGGTGTTCCTGTTGCTTCCGCTCAACTCCTCGAATCCCATTCGTTGATTCTAAGGGTTGGGTTAGAGAAGTCCCCAGTCTGGCAAGCTGGGGTGTCTATTGACATGCTATGTCTGAGATCTTTTTGAAATCTCTCTTGATCTTGCGAATCTTAGTTCGGAAATTAGCTAGATGCATTAACCTGTATCCACTTTTATCACCTGGTTCAACAGACCGTTGGATGATTTCCGAAACTTCTGTCATTTGATGACGTGTTTGCTCCAGACGAGAGGCTTGTGCAATATTCTTGCCTGCTTGATGTAGGAGCAATTCAACAACCTGTTCTCTATATACTTGATTTTGAGAGGAACTAGTTGAAGCTTGATCTCGAGCAAGCTTTTGATTATGAACAAAGCCCATTGACTGTGGCCGGCCATGGGCAATAACATTGCATGAGACCATTTTCGGTGGGCTTTGCTGACCGGAAAGCGCTGTGAAATGTAGTGCTCCGTGAACACCCCATCCTCTGATATGAACATTAGATGGAGCATTGGAAATTAACTGACACAATCTTATTAGTGCACCAAGGCATGAACGTTGAAGGGTTCTCTGTTGCTTTTCAGCCTTCGGATACCGAGAGACTGATAGAGATGCCAAATCAATCTGGCGTTGTAACCCTTCTATTATCTTAAGATGATTTTCATATTCATCGTAAGATAATACCTTCTTCTTTAATTGACAAAGAGTTTTCCATATGTTGAGACGAATATCATGGATTCCATCATCCGTCAACATCTTTGGAATGTCGTACTGGGAATCAGCCAAAGGCCAAAACATGACTGGTACTTCACCTTTTGCCAGTTTTTTCCTCATGTTCAGCATTTCCTCTTTATCATTAAATGAAGATTCATCTACCTGTTTGGACCAGAGTTGGTGTTTCCTTATTGCTCCATCGGATTCAACAAGATTGGTAGAGAAATCACTATTCATGCTGGAAGATGAATGACCCAGGGAAGGTTCGGAGAATAACCTGAACCCCAGGCTATCTTCTGATGGAGAAAGAGTTTCACCTGCCGATAGTAAAGCATCAGACATGACTGGTTTTACGTTTGCAAGTGCCTCGAGATAGGAGGGCTTTCTCGTCACTACATTGCCTTCTGAAGAATTTTTGAGACAACATGAATCACTACTGCGGAGAGGACTTTCGCAGCGAAGTTCATCACCATGAGGAGGACCGTCATGATGGGTTACAGCAAAAGATGAAATCTCTTGCTCCTTGGCCTTCTGACCACACAGAGGGTTCCTGTGGCTCTCATCTGAAGAAGAAACTTCAAGATTGACCGAATTTTCATGAAGCAAGTTTTCATGAGGAAGTGTCTGTTGAAGACCTTCAGAATTAATGTTCCTGTTATTGGGAACTGAGGGAGTAGAATCTTGAATTCCGACAGATAAATGTCTGAGGGCTTCAAGAACTCCAGCATCGAGCAAGGCTTGGTTACAGATTGGCCTTTGATCTCCTGACTGTGCTGGGCGGATCTTTTTCTTAGATGCCTTCTTACTCGCTTTAGAAACCACTTGATGATGAAAGTGATTGCTCTGAGAAGGTGTATGTGCCTGATCAGGAAAGATGGTCAGGTTAGGCTGACGATCATCGCTCAAATCAGGTGTATGTGCCTGACTTGGTTGTCCATATGATATGGGGGAGTATGCCCCATAACCCTCTTGGACTGGACCAGATGTGTGTGTCTGTTCTGGAGTGAATTGTTGATGTGTCACTCCACTGCTAGGGATAGATTTATGTGTCTGTCCCTGAGATGATGCTGAAGATGTTATGATATCCTGGCAAGCATCCAGAATATGAGCAGGAATTTGCTTCTGCTCTTTCACCATTGACAAAATATACTTGGTGACTTCAGCCGCCGGAACAGGGATATACGTCCATTCCGGGATTGGAGTAGGTGTATGTGTCTGCTCCTGCCCTCCTTTTCCTGTCAGTGAATCCTGACAGTACTCAAGTGTGGAGGCAGAGAGTTTAGTCTGCCCCCTGTTTGTCGTCGGGACTTTCCGACTGACTTCTCCGTGCGCTACCAAGCGAGACTGTTGGTAGGCCTGATTAGTATTAGCAGGTGTATGTGCCTGCTGATTACACTTCGCCAAACGCGGTTGACGAGATCCACCATATGTAGTCAGACGAGCCTGCTGACTAACTGGTGATGTATAATCAGGTGTATGTTCCTGCCTATGGTACTCCGCCGGAATTGCCTGGCGGGATCGGCTTGATGCTGTCAGACGAGTCTGCTGGATAGCTGAATTAAAACGGGCAGGTGTGTGTGCCTGCTCGTTGTTTGCCACCAAGTTAGGTTGGTGGACTTCTCCGGAGATGGCAGGGATGACAACCTGCCTATTGTTAACCGGATTCCGTCTCTGGCGGTTCATCTTGCCTGCTCGGGTTCGAGGAACCTGAGCTGAATGCCTGGAGTCGGTACCCTCATCATGTTGAGGGCGCACTACCGCACGAGTCTGGCGGCGATTGTTGATGGGAGCCCTTGAGAAGGACTCCTGTCTTTTTGAATTAAGGCCCCGAGGGACCTGCTCATTCACTTCCTCGGAATAAGGGAGTGAATGGAAATTGCGTTCCGGGGATAACGACCCGAAACGGTTGGAGACGGTAGTCAGCACCGCCTGCTTCTTGATTGCTGGTCGCCGTTGTCCGGACGACCAGGTAGAATTGTTAACTTGGAGGGCTTGACGAGCGGCCTCCAGAGTTGGGATAGTACCGTTGCAACGGTACTCCTTAACCAGTGCATTAGAAACACAGCGTTGAAGACGCTGAGTTGGTGATGTCATCCTCAGAGCGGATGACGTTCCAGCAGGAGTAGCAGCATTGGTTTTCACAGCAGCAGACCTCACAGTAGAGGTGTTCACAGCAGCAGTATTCACAGGGGTGAATTTAAGGAAAGCCATTTTTGCAGAAGATCTTGAAAAAAGAGTGCCTGTTCCATGTAACATACATAATCAAGATGAATCCGGCTACTGCATCTTTTGGATGATCATATGTCAATGATTGCCTTGTTGGCCCAAGGGGACTAACAGATAAGAAGAACATCACTTTAACTTGGTTAAGGATTCACGTCGGGTTCACCATTTTTTGTTTCGCGCGGAATCTGGGGATGACCTCCTGGACGGGAGATTCAAACGTTCCGATCGGTTTCTAACGGGTTTGTTCGTAGAACCGGAAACATCCAATGATTCCACATCCATCTGGACCTACTTTCCAAAGGCAGGCGCTCATTAGTTTGTGGACTAATGAGGCTTGGGAATTTGCATTGGTCGAGAGGATGGGAGGTCGGACTCATCACACCTTTTTGAGGGGAATTATTGTCTACTCCGGGACTCTCTTTATAGATTTAAGTTAAGTTCGTGAATCCTTATTACATTACCAAGTATAAAATGAGCTTTCCTTTAGTTTTAACAATCAATGATTAAATATGCAAGAAATTAAGAGAATCTTTTATATGTATTCGAGGTTCTTCATCAATATAGAATCATCTATATTTGTTTAGAGATTCTTGGTCAATGGTATCCTTCAAAACATTTATATAAAAGTCTCTTGGTCATTTTGATGACCATGCTGGTTTTAAAGCCACTCAGTGGGGCACTTGAAGTTTATCGTCATTCAGAAGGACATAGATTATTTCAAAGTTGGGATCGAACCCATAAATGGGCTACCTACGTATCCTTTCTTTTGGAAAAGGAATCAGAACCCACGTAGTTCGAGGAATGGGATATGATGTTTATGATTGATGGCTCAAAGATGAATGTCATAATTACTTTTACACTCTAAGCTCACGTGAGTCATGCTCGGTGTGAGAAACAAGAGGTATTGGTAAAATGTAGACAATTGTGCCATAAAAGATGCAATCATAAGAATTTGTTTTGGGGCTTATGTATAGATGACTGCCCAGATAGACGAAGGTTTAGGATTTACTTTTAGGGAGAAAATCCATGAACAGGGTCCACAAAGTTATATGTGCTTCATGGAGATTTGAATACTCTAATCTTGGGGCTTACTCCTAAGGAGGATGCCCAAGTTAGGAGGGGACTTATGATTGGGTTTTATTCCTGAAAAAGAAACCCAAATCAAAGGTAATTTATGACTGGTTAAGAGAAGTTTAAGGGGACTTGGGGCTTATTCCTGAAAAGGAAGCCCAAGGTTATGACTGAGTCTTATTCCTGAAAAGGAAACCCAGGTTAAGGATTAAGATTTGGGGCTTACTCCTGAGGAGGATGCCCAGATCAAAGGTTTTATAACTGGGGATTATTCCTGAAAAGGAGACCCAGGTTAAGGATTCTCTCATTTTAAAGGATGAGGTTGAATGAATGAACTCTCAATCTTTGGTGACATAAAGATTTTTAAATCACTAGACTTTGAGAGATATTTCACAGAATTCCTTTCAGACAAGGATTTCAAATCAAGAAATCATGCCATAAATGGCTTTGAAGAGTATCTTGAAGACTGAATCTTGAATAGGAAAGGTGAAATGGCTTAAGAGGGGTAAAATGGGCAAGATGGGCACCCAAAAAGATAGGGGCGCGCAAGTCTTTAAAGGCGCGCAAGTCCTGCGGTGGCGTGCAAGTATTGGTCGCGCAAGTATACTTGCGCGACATGAGTGGTACTTGCGCGATTTTCAACCAGCATTGAAATGCTTGAGCGACTCTTTAGAAAACCCTTTACAATCCTCTTGAGGTTCTTCCAGAGAAGGGACGCGCAAGTTATATTGAAGGAATTAAGTCGGCGCGCAAGTGTTTGATAAGTTTCAACACTTAGTCCTTCCTTCTTCTCTTTAGATCTTCTGTTCTAGGTAAGAAATTACCTTAGAAGTGTTCCGGAAGCTTTGAGAAGAGACTTGGGCGTCGGGAGCTTCAATCCGAGTTTCTGGAAAAAGATCTTCTCGAATGGGGGGCCCACAGGGTCTATTTATAGGCAAAAGAAGACCCAGGGCGGTTACCGGGCGGTTACCAATTAGGTCGCGCAAGTCACCTGCGCGACCAAGGTATCCGCGCAAGTATACTTGTGCGGCAGTGGTATCACTTGCGCGGTGGATTTGCTGTTGATCCTTTGTTCAGGCCTTTGTCGATTTTTGATGTTTTCTTCAAAGGATGAATCACTTTCAGCTGAGATATTCCCTTTTCCGATCTTTAGATTCTGTGACGAAAGGAGCGTCAACAGACACATATACTTAATAACATGACATCATTATGAATAAATCACCACTGTCAGCAAAAAGAAACATTCAAATACTATAAAATTTATAAACTTTCCATTAAAAATCATGTTTTTATTTCATCAAATACATATTCCCATTCTTATTGGTCTATAACTTTCTTGAGTAGAATGTTATTTTCATCAAGCAAGTAAAAATATATTTCTCATCCAATTTTTTCTTTCCAAGACATCCATTGATGCATGATTCTACTCAATTAAGCACCATCATTTATCTTTATTTTCAACATCGATGATGGATTTTGAATATTGTAAGTTTAAGTAATCAAAGGTATGGCTATCATAGAGAGAGATATTTTAAAGGATTGAAAAAAATATTCATACATAGAGTTGATACACTACTTTTCATTTTCATTAATTGAGGGTTTATACAGTGAAGTGAAGAGTAATTACTACAAATAATTGGTGATACTAACTATTTGATATGAAAAATACTCAAAAAAGAAAATAAATAAAATAAAATACAAAATATAGGTAAATAGCGTATTTACTTTGAATATGAAATTGTTTGGTGATCAAAAATATCATTAAGTAAAATTTAAAAAACCTGATTTTTATTTAATGAAATAAAAATTTCAGTGGGAAATGGATTATTGAAATGTCTCCTAATTGATTGTTTTAAAAAAAATCCTAAATAGAAATAATTATTTTGCACGTTATTTATTAAGAAATTATGTATCAACTCAATGTGTTGTGTACTTGAAAGGTTTGTGAGATTACTTGAAATTTTGATAGAACTTTTTGGTCATAATTGATTGCTATGAAATTAAAAATAAATCCAAAATCCAATAATGTGTGTTTCATTAATATCACTTGTTCACAATAACTTACTACTGCAATATATTCATCTTCAATAGTTGATAATGCTACAGTGTGTTGGTTCTTACTCAACCAATATAATGGGGATTTTCCCATAAAATGGCAGGTTCCTAAGCTACCCTTCCCATATAGTCTACACAAAAAAAATATGTATGTGAATATGAAGTTAAATTAAAGTACAATGTTTTTGGAAAAAATAGAGAAAGGAACATGGTTCCTTTTAAGTAACTTAAAATTCTTTTAAAATCATTTAAATAATATTTTATTGAATTATATTGAAATATTACACAATGAAATACTGAAAATATAATATATTTCATACTTGTTGTAACATATAAAAAACTTCCTATGATTCCTCCATATAACATTTTATAAATTGGTTTTCCAGTTTCATCCGAATCAGGTTTAAAATTAGAGTTTGTGGGAGTTTAGTAAATCACACTATATTCAAGCCCAAACTGCTTATGTAAAACAAGTATATATTTTCTTTGGTTCAAAATATTTCCAAAATATTTTTTATAAATTTGAAATCCTATAAATCACCCACCATACTAATTGAAAATTATTTTTTCATAAGTTTTGAAAAAGCATTGAACAATTTTTTATTTATTAATCCAAAAATAACAACATCAACATATGTGTGTTCTAAAAAATATATAAGGATTATTTTTTATCAAATAACATATGATATACCATTCCTACTATAAAAACAATTGATATAAGAAAATATCTTAGTAATTCATATCATGGCCTTGGAGTTTTTTTGAGCCCTTACAGAGTTGTGGTATGTTTAAAAACATAAATTTGAATGAAAGGGTATTTAAAACTATAATTTTGACCTACATAAACTTCCACCATTAAAAATTCATTTATAAAAGAATATTTAACATCCATCTAATATAATTAAAAATTCATAAAAGTTGCATACATTAAAAGGATTCTAATAGATTCTAACTTAGATATTGGAGAAAAGTATTCTTCATAATCTATTATTTCTTCTTGATTGTATACTTTGGTAGCCAACCTATATTTATTTCCAGTTATTACACTGTGATCATATTTTTTGTTTATAAAAACTATTTTTTCCAAATAAAGGATAGTAAGAGGGTCATTTAACTAATTCTATAACATTGCCTCTTTTAAATTAATTTAAATATTTTTTCATCGCCAAGAACCAAATTTCATCTGGTGAATATTCTTCTATGGATCTAGGATTAGGTTAGGATCAAAAGGATTTGAATTATAATAGGTTTACTATATTTATTCTAGTTCTTACTCCTTCATCTAAGCTTCCTATAACTAGTTCTATAGGGGGTCTATAATATTTCTAGGAATTCTAGGCAACAAACTTTTTAGTTCCCTAGTATCAACCTTTAATGTATTTGTTTTAAAGTAATCAAATTCCAAATCATCATACTTTTTGTTGTTAAAGAGGGTTTGAGGTCTCATATCCGTGAGTGGATCACTTTTTTCATTAGTTTAAATCATTTTGTGATCAAAAGGATCATTTTAATTAAACTTCACATGAGTTCATTCTTCAACAATCCACATCCTTTTGTTGAAAACTCTCTAAGATTTGGAAGTATTAGATTAACCTAGTAAGATACCCTTATCATCCTTTGGATCAAACATTCCATGATTATCCTTGTTTTTCATGGTATAAACCTTTTATTCAAATACTTTTATGTATCCTAGATTAATTTCTCTATTATACTATAATAGATATGGTGTTTTCTTTAAGATATGTATTATTTGAACACTATTAATGAAATAACAATCTTTGTTAACATCCTCAACCCAAAAATCAGTGGGTAAGTTATATTCATATAACATATTTGTAAAGACACAGAAAATTCAAGGAAATTTTTTTTCTTAATTGTTTTGAATTTTATGAGTATGCACTTTTTGACGGCACCTGAATCCGAGGCCCGGTGTGCTCGGAATCAATTTTTTGATGTTTTGTTTGGGTAAGTTCAGAAAACGTATGAGCGGATTTTTCTATCTTTTGAACCGGTGCTTGGAATTGAAATCTGAGGACACCAATGAACTCACAGCACCGGTATTCTCTTAATGGGACCTTTACTGAAGTTGCGTTTTCTCGGGAGGAGAAGTTAATTTTTTTGGGTATTAATAAAAAAAAGTTAAATAAAATTGTTGTGCATAATTTTATTTATCATGGGTGGTTATTTCTTACAAAGAGAAGTTAGAGGTGGGACCCACACCCCACATAACCTCCCCTGAGAGGATTTTTTGTGGTGGGGCCCACACAAATGTGAACCCTTTCACCTCCCATCAACTCCCCATTAATTCCCTGATGTTTAATTTAAAAACTCCTCATATTTATTATGGTGGAGCCTCTCTATCTCCCACCCATTGAATGTACCAAGATACCTAATTAATATCTACATTAATTATGTGGAACCTCTTGAATCAATTTGAATTGCATAGAAATTCTATTAAATTGAGATCCTTTTATTTCTTTTGCGTTGGCAAATTACTTTTGGGGAGGCTCTGAAGAATTGGAAGAGAGGGGATCCTTCTTCGACGAAGAACACTGTTATTCAATGAAGAAAATCCTCGACGAAGAATGCGAAGGACTACTTCCAATGACACTTCTTCCTCAGATGCACCTCGACATCAAGGATTCTACATCATCTTCGGCAGTGACTCTTTCTCCCACGTTGATGGGACGACACCGTTCTTCGTGACGCCGTCTTCCACGACGCCTGACAACCGCAACGCTCGTCTTCCGTGGCTCGATGACGTATGACATCAACTACGAGGTAGGGGTTTTGTATAATTCTATGTGAATAATTTTATCTCATTCATGTTGAATCCATTGGAATTTATTCGGCCAACTGTTATTGCCTAACGCGGATGGTACGGACTGAATGAACACGGCCCAATGACCCTCTGATGTTCCCTAATTTTTCTCGTGATGGAGGCGTGTTGGAAGAGGCGGTGAAGAGAAAAGTTGAAGGCTGCGCACCGGCCGTGTGCGGAAGAACCACGGCCCACAACCATGGGCCGCTCGGCCGAAGAAGAACCGGCCGAACGTAGCCGGCCGGGCTGGTGGAACTGCGGCGCCTCATGGCACCACACTATAGAGGACTGCGGCCCTTGCTCCGTGGGCCACTTCGGTGGGTGGACCAGCCGGCACGTAAGACGGCCGGGTTGGAGATGGCTATAGAACCTGCAGGTGCCACGCGGGAGGAGAGTGGTCCGCACGAGCCGCTTGCACCGGGAAGACCGGCCAGCTTCGGCCAACCGGACAGGAGGAAGGTGCTTCTAGGCGTCACTAGTTCGGGAAGATCCCACCCCACCCTCACGCCGCGTCGCTCGGCCATCTAGCTTAGCGATGGCCAACAGCCGGCCAGGCCACGCCAGCAGGGCCGGTCCACGCCGGCCGGCCCGGGTCGTGCCCAGCCGTGGGCTGGGCCGCACCAGTCGAGTCGGGCCGCGCCCTGCCGAGCCAGGCTGCACCCTTGCATGGGTCGGACTATGCCCCACTAGGTCAGGTCATGCATTAATGGGCCGGGCCAACCCATTATCCGGGTCTTACCCGTTGATCTAGGATGGGTCGACCCGCCAACCCACCGGGCTTGACGGACCGGCCCCGTTTCGCTTAAATGCGAATAACTTCACGATTGTGCGTCCGATCAACACGTTGTCTGTGGCACTGGGACCCTAACGATGAGGCGGTCCTTTTGTGATACTCTAAGTGAGATTTGGACAACTTTGAAAAATGTCCAGGTTTGGAATGAGCGTATTTCCAACTGGACCCCTGGAATAAAAATGCCAATAACTCTCAGACCCGGCATCCGATTGACGCGCCATCTATCGGGTTGGATTTCTTTTGACAAGACAGAACTTCAGGATACATAAACTCTAGACATTTTGATAGTTGATGTATCGACCCCTTGGCTCGAGGATCAGAGCCTCCTAGAATCGAGCAGGCTGTGTGAGGGAACCCTAGAGCTGGCTGCGACTGCATCGACTACTGTACTGGAATCCTCCGTGGGTTCGACAGCGACAACTACTGTACTGGAATCCTCTATGGGTTCTACAGAAAACACTACCATACTGAAATCTTCCGTGGGTTCGACGACGATGACTACTGTTCTTGTATCATGTGTGGGTCTGGTAGTTTGACCTTTGTACTTGTATCCTGTGTGGGTCTGGCAGAGTAGCTGTTCTTGTATCCAATGTGGGTCTGACACCTTAGCTGGTCTTGTATCATGTGTGGGTTCGACAGCTTAGATGAATCAATGACTACATATGAACATCTCTATCGCTATACGAAATATGTATACCTGTTTGAGCTGAGTCTTGACTTTCAATCATTATCATCGATGTGATTGACTTGCTTTCCTGTGTGGACTGGGTTGTTCTTGGGATAGAAAGTTGGATTTGAACTGTGATTGATAACTTAGGTATATGTATGGGAATATACCTAAGTAGAGTTGGTTGATACTTCGTGATTGTATCTTTCTTCTGTGGTTTATCCTTCGTGGATTCTGGGAGACCTTTGGGGGTCTCGGGGTCTCTACTGTGTATCGTATACTCACCCCTGCACAGACTTTTCCTGCACTACGTTGTGTTGGATGCAGATGATGGACAACACTGATCAAGGTTGATATTTGAGGAGTTGGACGGTACCCAGAGGTGGTCCACTTAGTGAGACGTACACAGAGCAGATGAATGGAACTGAGGTGCTGAGGAAACCATCAATACCCACCCTTCAGGTGGGATACTCGGAGGACGACTCAGTGGTTTCTATTTTACTTTACTACAGATGTACTAGTTTTTTAGTTGTACTATACTTTACAATTGGGTTTGTATACTGGCCCATTTACTTTTCCGCACTTACTTTTCTACTCAATTTACTTAGTGTTTACTTCAGTTGCGTACTTTGTTGTTTTTGTTTACTTTATAAAGGAAATGCCTTCCCAGCATAGGTATTTACGCCTTCGGTACTAGTCACTAGCCTCTGGACTATGGAAGGCGGGCTTGGGGTAGTCACAGCATGGTCCCCAAGGATGGGTCGTAACAAATTGGTATTATAGGGAAGTTCTACCGCAGAACTCAGGACTCTGATCATTCCTTTCTATGAAGCAATAGTGTTAAGAGTGTTGATTGTGGTAATCAGTCCAGGGAGTCCAGTGCTAGTGTGGCGGATGATGTATCCATACACTAGGACCTTGAGCTCTGATTTCTGATTCAGTGCAAGAAAACACTGATTGCGTGTCTGTTTCCTTTGAAAATTTTACTCTGTGATTACTTTGTGTCAGCTCACCAGGTATATTGTTTGACCGTGGTACACCTGTTTCTTTTCAGGATGGCCCCACAAAGGAATCCATCTAGGGTTCTGAGTCACGTACGAGATGGCTGCCCACCGAGCGATGAGGCCTCGGTGCAAGGCCCCATCACAGTGGAGGCACCAGCGGTACCACTACCCGCTGGGCCACCGATACCACCAGCTCCAGTAGTAGAGATTTCACACCGCCTGAGTGTGTTGCATGATTTTCAATGATAGAGGCCACCTAGGTTCCGCAGAGAGACGGATACAAAGGCAGTTGAGGACTGGATGGAGGCTATTGTCAGAGTTTTCAGATAGGTAGGGACACCATCCGACCTTATGGTGATCCTTGATGCGAGTCTCCTAAACGCAGTAGCAGTAATATGATAGAGCTTGATGCTTGAGGAGCATGACGAGGAATCTTTACTCTTGATGAACTTCGAGATTATTTTCTTCTCAGAGTTTGTTCTTTCCACCCTTTGTGCGGTGTGGATTAATGAGTTACTAAATCTGCGGCAGGGAAGGATGACTGTAGCTCAATACTCAGAGATGATTACTTACCTCTCATTATACTCCACGGATATAAGACGGGACTCGTTCTTTAGGGCCTAGACCTTTGAGCAGGGACTGAGGCATGATATCGGGGCTTCGACGATTCCCCTCAGCATCCTAACGTAGGCAGGGGTTCTGGAGCGAGCCCTTCTAGTAGAGAGCTTTCTCGCTAAGTAGTCACCAGTGGTGAGACCCACCGCAGGGTGACACGTAGCAGATTATTCTGCATCAGATAGTAGAAAGATGTCACAGGGGTCCAAGTGGACTAGTCCATCAGGTGGGCGACCTCAGGATACAGGTTTGGTTGTGCTGGGCACACGAAATAGAGCCATCCTTACGAGGAGCATACAATGCTATGCATGCGGCGGGTAGGGCCACATGGTTCGTGACTGCCCGACCCGCTATGCAGACGAGTAGTAGACAGTAGAGGGACCTCCCATGCAGACGCAAAGGTTTGACCATGGTGGTCCGCTGGGAGTGGGAGGACGAGGAAGAGGAGCTGGCCGAGCAGTGGGTGGTGGACAACGTTTCGAGGATCTAGCACCACAACCACCAGGAAATCCACCCCGACCATAGGGAGCTGGCGGACAGAGGTGGACACAACTCCAGGAAGTCAAAGCCTATGACCACGGTGCACCTAAGATGGTTCTAGGTATTATCTGTGTCTACTCCACCCTTGCTGTAATACTTATATACATAGATGCGAGTCATTATTTTATTATTGATGCCCTTGTTCGGAGCTCGGAGATTCTGACAGAGTCGTTGGCTCGATCCTTATGGCTAGAGACTTCTGCGAGAGCATACTCGACGATTAAGAATTAGTCCCGGCAGTGTGAGCTTACTCTAGGAGGCGAGAACTTCAGCTGGGATCTTCTTGTAGCGGTGTCGAGGCCTTACAACGTCATATTGGGAATGGACTGGTTATCTACAGTCCATGCTCAGATTGACTGTATTAGGCACAAAGTGTGGTGTGTCCGCACGGAGGGGACCAGGTTCACCTTCACTGGTGAGAAGGGAGCCATTTCAGCGCAGGATGGACTTAAGCAGAGGAGAGGGCAGTCGGTCACACATCAGTTGGATTGTCTCATCCTTGGAGCAGTGGATGTGCGGAGTCCGAGTTTTCCTGTTGTGGTGGATCAGTATGAGGATGTTTTTCCTGACTATGTTCATGGACTACCTCCTTGCATAGAGGTAGAATTCTATATAGACCTGTACCCCGAGACAATAGTAATATATACCCCATCATATCGGATGGCTCCCTCCGAGCTTCGTGAGTTGCGTGTATAGCTGGATGAATTACAGGAAAAGGGATTTTTCCAACCCAGTGTTTCACCCTGGGCTTCTCCGATTTTGTTCGCCAAGAAGGTGGATGAGAGCTTGTGACTGTTTGTCGACTGTCGTCGCCTGAATCAAGTGACCATAAAGAACAAGTACCCACTCCTGAGGATTTATGACCTCTTTGATAAGATCAAGCGTGCACAATGTTTCTTGAAGATGGACCTCAGGTTAGGATATCACCAGCTCAGAATTCGAGACAAGGATGTACATAAGACGGTCTTCAGGTGTTGGTATTGCCACTATGAGTTCTTGGTTATGCCCTTCAGCATAAATAATGCTCCAGCAGTCTTCATGAGTCTCATGAACAGGATCTTCCAGCCTTACCTCAATAGATTTGTCGTAGTCTTCATCGACGACATACTGGTTTACTCAACTACTGCGGCAGAGCACGCCTACCATGTGCGGGTAGTACTGGACACACTCCGGGAGCACCAGCTTTATGGTAATCTCTCGAAGTGCCAGTTCTGGATTTGATAGGTTCACTTCTTAGGAAACATCATCTCAGAGGTGGGGGTAGCAGTGGATCCAGTGAAAATCGAGGCAGTGCTTTCTTGGGAGCCACCATAGAGTGTGACTGAGGTTCAGAGTTTCCTGGGACTGGCTGGGTACTATCGAAGATTTCTGCCAGACTTTTCCAGGGTTGCAGCACCGCTTTCAGCATTGATGAAGAAGGGGAAACCCTTCATGTGGTTAGATATATTCCAGTAGATATATCAGGAGATAAGGTGAAGATTGACCAGTGTGCCCATCTTGAGGCTACCGTAAGAGGGCGTAGGGTACATAGTTTATTGCGACGTATCAGGGACTGGAGTCGGGTGCATCTTGATGCAAGAGTGAACGGTGATTGCTTACAGTTCACAGTAGTTGAGGCAGCACGAGCAGAACTATGCTACCCATGACCTGGATTTAGATGTAGTGTTCTTCTCCTTGAAGATGTGGTGACACTATCTGATGGGAGAGCTCTTTACAGTCTACTCTGACCACCAGATTCATAGGTATATCTTCTCGAAGAAGAACCTGAACCTAAGACAGTGGCGATGGAATGAGTTCCTCCAGAACTATGACTTTGGGATAGTCTATAATCCTGGTAAGGGGAACGTTGTATCAGATCCTCTCAGCAAGAGATCGGGCATTCACCTACTAGGAGAGGCGGCAGACCAGCTGGCCGCGTTGTAGATATCCTTTGTGGATAGAGATAAAGTGGCCTTTCTTTAGTCACTTACAGTCACTCCTCCACTTCTTCAGCGAGTCAGAGAGGTGCAGCGTGGGGACATTGACTGTGAGACATGGCATGCTCAGATATCCTCAGGGTAGGCACCTGATGGATTTTCTGAAGGAGGGGAGCACATCATCCTCTTCAAGAGATGTACCATGGTACTAGTTTCACTAAAGGAGGAGTTTCTGAGGGAGGTCCACACTTCCCCTCTATTGGTACATCCAGAAGTGGCGAAGATGTATCAGGACCTCATACGACAGCACCGGTGGTCGGGTATGAAGAAGGTTGAAGTAGAGTTTGTTTCATGATGCCTCACTTTTCTGCAAGTGAAGGTGGAGCACCAAGTACCAGTAGTCTTGGTATATCTCTTAGAGGTCCTAGAGTGGAAGTGGGATGGGATATCTATGTATTTTGTGATGGGGATTCCACGTACATCCAAGGGAAATGACTCTATCTGGGTGATCATAGATTGACTCACCAAGTAAGCCCACTTCCTACCGATTAGAGAGAAGGTCTCAATAAAGAGATTGGGAAGCCTCTACATTCGAGAGATCATACGGCTTCATGGTGTTCCATCAACTATTTTCTCTGATTGAGACGCTTGTTTTACTTCCCGGCTTTGGAAGGGGTTCAGGAGGCATTTGGGACGCAGCTACTTTTGAGCCCCGCCTTCCATCCTCAGAAGGATGGTCAGACTGAGAGGACCATTCAGACCCTCGAGGACATGCTCCGTGCATCTGTCCTCGACTTTGACCGCAGCTGGGAGGATCACTTACCCTTGGTGGAGTTTTCATACAACAATATCTACCACTCCACCATCGGGATGGCCCCTTATGAGGTAGTGTACGACCGACCATGCAGATCACCTCTATGCTGGACAGACCCAAGGGAGTCAGCACTAATAGGTACAGAGATGGTGCCGGCTATGACAAAGAAGGTGTAGATCATCTAAGAGTGGATGAAGACTGCACAGAACAGACAGAATTCCTATGCTGATAGGAGACGGAGACCACTGGAGTTCGAGGATGGAGACCACGTTTTCCTACGGGTCTCACCTCGATGAGGTCAATGAAGATTTAGCTGGGGCGGAAAGATATCTCCATGATTCATCGGACCTTTACAGGTCCTCAGCAGAGTAGGATAGGTGGCTTACTGCATGTCCCTTCCATCTCAGTTGCATCAGGTGCACGACGTCTTCCACGTATCTCATCTGAGGAGATATGTGCACGACTCGACCCACATAATCGATCACAGGGAGCTGGACATCGATTACGGGGTGACATTCATAGGGGTCCTAGTGGAGATTGAGTATCAACAGGATTGGGTCCTACGTGGGCGGTTGATTCCTCTGGTGCATTTTTTATAGCAGCACGGGAACCTCCCGGAGAGCACTTGGGAGCGGGAGGCTCAAATGCATGCTCAGTACCCCCATTTGTTCCCCTAGTGTGTGTTGTAGCTTTATGGGAATGTAAATCCCTGAGGTGTGGGTAATTTAAAGACCCGAAAAATTCAAGGAAATTTTTTTTCTTAATTCTTTGGAATTTTATGAGTATGCAGTTTCTGACAGCACCTAAATCTGAGGCCCGGTGTTCCCGGAATCAATTTTTTGAAGTTTTGTTCGGGTACATTAAGTAAACGTACAAGTAGGTTTTTCTATCTTTTGAACCGGTGCTCGGAATTGAAATCTGAGGACACCGATGAACTCGTAGCGCTGGTATTCACTTAAGGGGACTTACCACAATTTTTTTTGCTCAGGAGAAGAACTTAATTTTTTTGGGGATTAATAAAAAAATGTTAAATAAAATTTTTGTGCACAATTTTATTTATCTTGGGTAGTTATTTCATACATGGAGAAGTTATAAGTGGGGCCCACACCCCACATAACCTCTCCTGAGAGGATTTAGTATGGTGGGGCCCACACTAACCAAAACCCTTTCACCTCCCCTCAACTCCCCATTAATTCCCTACTATTTAATTTGACAACTCCTTATATTTATTATGGTGGATCCTCTCCACCTCCCACCCATTGAATGTACCAACCTACCTAATTAATATCTGCATTAATTATGTGGCACCTCTTGAATCAATTCGAATTTCATGGAAATTCTATTAAATTGGGAGCCCTTTATTTCTTTTACGTTGGAAAATTACTTTTGGGGAGGCTATGGAGAATTAGAAGAGAGGTGATCCTTCTTCGATGATGAACACCGTTCTTCAACAAAGAACATCCCTGACGAAGAAGGCAAAGAATTTCTTCCTGAAATGATTCTTCCTCAAACGCACCTCAACGTCAAGCATTCTACGTCATCTTCGACAACGACTCTTCCTACCATGTTGATGAGACGACACCGTTCTCTGCGACGCCGTTTTTCGCGATGCTCGACTACCGCGATTCTCATCTTCAATGGATCGACGACGTGCAAATTCAACTACGTGGTATGGGTTTTTTGTAATTCTATGTGAATAATTTTATCTAGTTCATGTTGAATCCATTGGAATGTCTTCAACCAATAGCTACCGCCTAACGCGGAGGGCGCGGTCCAAACGAACATGACCCGACGACCCTCCGATGTTCCCTGATTTTGTTCGTGATGGAGGCGTGTTGGAAGAGGCGGAGATGAGTGAAGGCGGCGACCCTGCACTAGCCGTGTGCGGAAGAACCGCGGGCCGCAACCATGGGCCGCTCAGCCGAAGAAGAACCGGCCAGACGTAGCCGGCCGGGCTGGTGGAACTGCGGTGATTCATGGCGCTGCACTACGGAGGACTGCAGCCCACGCTCTGCGGGCCGCTTTGGTGGGAGAACCGGCTGCCTCCTCAGAAGGCTAAGTTAGAGAAGGTTGTTGCACCCGTAGGTGCCACGCGGGAGGATATCGGCCTGCATGGGCTGATCGCACCGGGAAAGCCGGCCGACTTCGGCCAGCCGAATAGGAGGGTGGCGCTGCCGGTTCAGGAAGATGCCCCCCCCCCCCCGACCCCCACCCCACGTCACTCGGCCAGCTAGCCGAGCCGCGGCCATCAGCTAGTCATGCCGCGCTAGTTGGACCGGGTCGAGTCGCACCCAGCCGTGGGCCGCACCGCGCCAGTCGGGCCGGGTCGCGCACTTGCGCGGGCCGGGCCTCCTACCGCGTTCCAGAACGTGCCCCATCAGACCAGGCCGTGAATTAATGAGTTGGTCCGACCCCTTATCTGGGTCAAACCTACTGAGCCAGGACGAGCTAACCCGCCAGCCCATCGGGCTTGACGAACCGGGCCCATTTCTCTTAAATGCGAATAACTTCACGATCGTGTGTTCGATCGATGCGTCGTCTGTGACTCTGGGACCCTTATGATGAGGCAGTCCTTTTGCGATACTCTAAGTGAGTTTTGTACAACTTTGGAAAATTTCTGGTTTTGGAACGAGCATATTTCCAACCGGGCCCCTAGAATGGAAAGGCCAATAACTCTCAGACCAGGCGTCTCATTGATGCACTGTCTGTCACGTTGGGTTTCTTTTGACGACATGGAACTTTAGGATACATCAACTCTGGACTTCTTGATAGTTGATGTATCGACCCCTTGGCTCGAGGAGCAGACCCTCCCGGAATTGAGCGTGTTATGTGCGGGAACCATAAAGCTGGATGTGACTGCGTCAATTGCTATACTGGAATCCTCCGTGGGTTTGACAGCGACGACTACCGTACTGGAATCCTCTATGGGTTCGACAGTGACGACTACCGAAATTGAATACTTCGTGGGTTTGACGGCGATGACTACTGTTCTTGTATCCTGTGTGGGTCCAGTAGTTTGACCTCTGTACTTGTAACCTATGTCGGTCCGGTAGAGTAGCTGGTCTTATATCCTGTGTGGGTTCGACAGCTGAGCTTGTCTTGTATCCTGTGTGGGTCTGACAGTTTAGATGAATCAGTGACTACATCTGATCATCTCTATTTCTATATGAAATATTTTCACCTGTGTAAGATGAGTCTTGACATTCAATCATTATCATCGATGTGATTGACTTGCTTTCCTATGTGGTCTGGGTTGTTCTTGGGCTCGAAAGGTGGAGCCAAAGTGTGATTGATAACTTAGGTATATGTATGGGAATATACCTAAGTAGAGTTGGTTGATACTTCGTGATTGTATCTTTCTTCTATGGTTTATCCTTCTTGGATTCTAGGAGACCTTCGGGGGTCTCGGGGTCCCTACTGAGTATCTTATACTCACCCCTGAACGGGTTTTGCCCGGACTATGTTGTGTTGGATGCAGATGACGGACAACACTGATCGAGGTGGAGATTTGAGGAGCTGGACGGTACCCAGAGGTGTACAACTTGGTGAGACGTACACAGAGTAGACGTACGGACCCGAGGGGCCGAGGAGACCATATATACCCACCCTTTAGGTGGGATACCCAGAGGATAACTCAGTGGTTTCTATTTTACTTTACTACAGTTGTACTAGTTTTTCAGTTTTACTATACTTTATAGCTGGGTTTTTATACTAGACCATTTACTTTTTTGCACTTACTTTTTTACTCAGTTTACTTAGTGTTTACTTCAGTTGGGTACTCTGTTGTGTTTGTTTAATTTATAAAGGCAATGCCTTCCCTGCTTATGGATTTACACCTTTGATGCTAGTCACCATCCCCTGGTCTATGGAAGGAGGGCTTGGGGTAGTCACAGCACGGGCCCTGAGGATGGGTCGTGACAATATTCCTAGAAATTTATTTCAAAATCCTTTTACTCCTTTCATCAACACCATTCTGTTAAGGTGTCCTAGGGGTAGAGAATTCATGTATAATTACATTATTTGAGCAATATGAATTAAATTCAAGATTCTAAAATTCTCCTCTAATATCACTTCTTAATGTCATAATTTTATCATCCTTTTCCTTTTTCACGTGATTATATATATAAGTAAAAATAGAAGATTTTTCTCGCTTAAATCGTAAAAAGTAAACCCATGTAAAACTGGAAGAAAAATTAATTAGAACATAAAAAATTATTTCCCATAAATAATTTTTATTATAGTAGGATTGAAATTTCCATATGAAAAAACAATAGAAGTCTATATATAGAAACCTCTTTAATTAGTTTAAAATATGGCTTGTGTTACTTTCCATTTGACTTGCATCACATAGTTTATTTTTTTACAGTTTATGGCCTATAAATTCAAAAATAAAGTTTTCTTTGATAACTTTTTTAGTGAATTAACATTTCATTTTACAAGTATTGTATTATGAATCCATGATTCCTCAATTTCAGCATTAAAACAATTTATATTTTTCGACCAAAATAATTAATTTATAGTATATAAACAGTGTCTATTCTATGTGATTTAAAATTCAGGAATGTATCTTTGTACACCAAATAAGAATTGTTACAAAAATATCAATAGAATAGTTGTCATCGTAATGTTGAGAGACAATTATTAGGTTCTTCTCAAACCATTAATGTAATGAACTTTTATGATGATAATAAACTAAGGATTTCCAAAAATTCCACTGACAACTATTTTTTATTTGGTATTTTCACCAAATTTGACATACCCTTTTCCAATGTTGGATAGATAGTGAATGTTTGATAAATCACCACTCATATAACTTTAAAAGCCATTATCTAGGAACCATTTCTCATTATTTTTCATGTGGTTTATTCCCTGTAATGAAAAAGAAAACAACATAATTATTTTGTACTCAATCTTGTTTGGTTCCATACATTTTTATATAAGATATATACGTATTCAATTTTTTTTTGTTATTTATAAAAAAATTTACAGTTTTTTAAAAAATCTATCATAAGAAAGGTATTTTAATTGAAAAAAATGATGATTTTTCCAATTATAGATATTTAAATAATTTCATATTTAACCAAAATAAAAACAAATAAATTTATAATGGTTTTTTAAGACTTGTCACAACTTAGTTTTTATAAAATTTGGGCTTTTCACCCAAACTCTCTATTCCAAAATTTGCTTTCTTAACTTGATTTTGACCAAGAATCTTATAGAGATAACATTAACCTTTAGTAAATATACTTGTTTCATCTTTATGGTTTTCAATTTCCTTATGTAGTTTCTCTATTATTTTTTCTTGTTCGATATTTGTGGAAGTACAATTTTCTAGTTGATTTTTTAGGTTTGAAAATTGTTTGATCAGGTCTTCCTCTTCATTTAAAATTTAATTGTATGAGTTTATAAGAGCCAATTTTATATTATTTAGGTTTTCATACATAGTTTCCAATATGGTACAATATTCATTTAATTCTTAATATGATAATTTTTCATTTTCTGAATCAAATTCATCATCATAAAAATAAAATAAATGTACTTTACCTGACTGAGTATATGTTGTCCTTTTATTAATATCTTCAACTTCTGATTATGATGATGGAAATTCAATAGAATATTAAGAATCACTTGTGGTGTAATTCATATCTTTCTTACCTATCTTCCTATAATCTTATTTCTTTATTATTTATTTTTCATCTTTTTAATATCCTTAATTTTCAAACAAGTAGGCTTGATATGACCTAGATTCTTTCACTCAAAGAATATCTAATTTTTAGGACTGTCACCATGCCTTTTAGACATGTTTAGAGGTCCCCTAGATCCTTTACTATTGTTATCTAACTTTTTAAATTTTTTATAAAGTTATAAAATCTCATCATTTGATCCATAATTTCTTCAGGAGACTTCTTCTTCAGATGTTTCATATATTTTTGTCTTTTTTCTTCCAATTATCCTTTGAATTAGAAACCTTCATAGTATCATTCTTCTTCTTGATCATTCTAGGTTCTCCAACTATATTTTCCAATTTATATTTGTACATCATGAGAGTTTCAATGAGATCATTTATTTTTATGTTATTTAATTAGGTAGATTGTATGATGGTAGCTGAGATTCCACTCAACTTAGGTGGAAATACATTATGAAATTTCAATGCTTATTCGGGCTTAGTAATAGGAGTTCCTAGAGTAGAAATATTGTTAACAATCTCAAAGATATTTTCCCTTAATTGAGTAATACTCTCTCCATCATCCATTATCAATGTTTCAAACATAAGTTTTTATGTATCATATCTAAGAGGATTCACATTATTAGTACCTTTATATGCAACTGCAATAGTGGTCTACATTACATGAGCTATTTGACATTGAGACACTCTATTTATTTCATCTGATCCCAGACCATAGATTATAGTTTTCATATATTTATATTTCATATAATATTCTACTTCAGTTGTATAATGCCACATTTGAGGGTTTTTCTTAGGACTTTCATAGGTATTTACTACTTTGAGATAAAATTTAAAACTGATTTTCTTCTAAAAGATGGTCATGTGAAATTTCAGGTGACCATAATTTTCACCATTTAATTATGGAGCTATAACCATTGACATACCTTTTGATTAGATTTCATGGTATCCATTTAAAAATATATATTTGGAATTGAACCCTTTATAACTGTAAACTTAAGAATCACAAACTTCGATACCAATTATTTTCCTAGATAATGGTTATCTTAACAATCAAGAGGGGGTAGAATTAAGTCCATAAAAAATTTTAGTACATAAAACCTCCCTCTTTAGGTATGGCCATTTAAATATTTTCCCTAATAATGATAGGAAGTGGAAATAATATTATAAAGGAAATATATTAAACAAAAGATATTTATAGTGGTTTAGGGGGAATCCCCTAGTTAGCTCCACAAACACTATACTCCATGAGTTTGGTGATTTTCATTATAAAAACCATTTTACTGGGGGTTCCCAACTAAGTAAAAGTAGTGGTCACATAATACAAAGGTTCAAGATCTTTCAACTGGGATCTCCCTTTACAAGACCTATCCATGGTCTCAAAACACACTCTTCTACTGAGTGTAAACAAAATATAGTGAATAAACATTTAAAGAAACGATTTCATCACATAGTTTCAAGAAGTAACTGACAATAGTTAAAGATTCATCCTTATAATATGATATTCATCAATGTATAACTTGGTATGATCTTCATTTAAATTCATAGAAGTCATAAGAACATCATGATCATTTATGTTTCATCATTTTTATCTTCAATAAATCAGAGTCTTCATATTAATGTGTGTTCTACTTTTTCTTCTCTTTAATATAAATATATATATGTATTTACTCATGCATCGACCAGCTATACCTTTTATATCTCGTTTTGAACTTAAGAAAAAGATAATCACAAAGGTCAAGTGATCCATGCATTAATAGCTTTATAAGACAGACTATAAAGAAAATCAGTCAAGTACTTCTAAATATAGAAATTATTTTTTGTAGAATATTTTTCATAAATATTCTTATTCTTCGTATATTTCTATACATGGAAATTCTTGTACAGATCAATCCCTCCTTAAATGGATAATCTATTTTCACATACTCTCTGAAAGAATGAAAGGACTTTTCCTGATATAATTAGGGTAATCATGAAATTCTATATATCATCTAGATCTTCATAAGATATTAAATTGGTAGTATTTTTTATCATAAGAAAAAATATTGAGAGACTTAGTAATATAAAATAGATTTTTGGATTCTTCATAAGATAAACTGAAATTAATATTGTGTAGGATAATTCTTCAGTGTAATATGAATATATTACATTGGTGAGACACTTATATTTAAAAGGCTCTTTTGAGATAATATTTTCTAAATATCCTTTTCATAATATAATGTCTTATCATATTTTCATTGTGACTAATGCATCTGACTTGAGAATTTAACAAATAAAGCATTCTATTAATAGGATATGTTCTTATGTAGTTAGATAAACATTAAACATATAGTTTTTCTAATTCTGGGTAGACTATAGATTTTCTTCAGTTCTCATAAGATAAAACACTTCAGCATGAATGATATAATTCACTCAACATAAGACAAACATATTAGAATAAAAGTTGGTATTTTATGAATCATAAAAACACATAAAAACTAAGATATATTGTAAAACATAATCTATCCAACACAAAATCAGGTCCAAATATGACTCACTCTAATAACACTCCATCGTGACCTAAACCATTGGGGCCCACCTAGATGGAAGAAAGTTGTGTGTCACTCCCTAATCTCACCACAAATAGCCTGGGGCTGGTGAAAAGTGATAAGTATGTATATCACACACATGAGAGGCCTTATTTTAAGGTACTTGTCCATGAACACACATAACAAAATACCAAAACTATGCATAATGGATTTATAAAATAGATACTATGTTATCTGCATTCAATTGAAACCCACTTCATAGTATGACATGAGTATTGGAAACAAAAATGGAAAAAATATAAGCCCACTAAAATTGTAAAAGAGTCCATCCTACTAGTAAGGATGCGACTGCTGTCAAATGAAACTCCTAGAACTAACTTTGTTCTATCTACCTCAACTATGCTCCACTGTCTTCTGCTCCACCTAAGACTCCATCGAATGTCATATTATATATTAAACACATGACATGTGTGGGAAGATCCAATATTGGGGTGAGTATAAATATACCTGGTATGACTCCTCAAAAACAGAAAACATAAATCATCATATAGTCACCTCATATTAAAAGATAATATCAAGCTATGTTTACTCAATATAGACACAAATTCATTAAAAAAATGTCACAACCACACTTTTAGTCTAGGATTCACTCTTTAGGCTTACAAGTAACACTCATCTATGACTACTCACCCCTTGGGTATTTCTTGCACTAATGGATCTCATCCGAATGGTAATTCTATTTATCCCTTTCTAAAAATAAGTACATGCTAGAACTCAGAATATGAGGATACGTAGATATGGGATCATACATATGGATTATAGGGGACTCCTAACACTACCATGGTTAATTAACTATGATGGGGATCAAATGACCTTGAAGTTGGTAATGGGATACCTATCCCAACCTAAGGAAGAATGATAGTGGATCGCACACCACACCTCATAGAGGGATACTAGACTAAATCAAAGAATAATACCAAGAGGGGATCATTCATCTTATGTTACGGATAGGATACCTCATTGCACCCACATAGGGGTGTCCTAGGGAAGGTACCCTACTAATAATCAACTAGATTAAAATAAAAGGGGCTCCAACCTATCCTGGGATAATTTTACGTATGGTATATGAAATAAATTATGTTTCCAAGCTAGTCTAGACACTCCAGAGCCTGTGCTCATGCCAATGTATTTTAACCCTTGCATTTGTACTCTATTCATGACCATGTATAGTTCTTGTATCATTGTACATTATACAGGCCCACTGGTAGTTCCCATTACTAGGATCCCCTAGGGTATATGTCGGTTTATTGATCAAGGGTCACACAACTGTGAAATTTTATTCTACATATAAAATTTAGTCTTTATGAAAAGGGAAGTACATGGTGTTTATTCACCTAAAATAAATGTTGCGTAACATGGTTTTTTATATAAATTCTAAATTATTCTACACATCATGCCTATGGGACCACCAAGTGTGGATTTTCCACAAATCACATCTATATATCTCAAATCCATGGTTAACTGCCCCTGTAAAACAACGAATAGTCAGATTACAGCCACCCATCCACTCAGAAACTCTATCTTGTCACACTTATCCACTACGATGGAAACCAAAGAATGAAAAATATCTATTTTTATACAATGTTATATCATTATCATTACACCATGATCATGCCTACGATCCTATACCTCAACCCATGGAACTGATCAGTTGATCCAATGATCAATTTCACAGTGATTGGTTTGTATGTATTGTCGAACCATTACCTAAATGGAATATAAAAAATGAAGGCTTAGAGAATTTGGGGAGAAATAATGGAAACTATAAAGTGACAAAATAGAAATTTCTCATTATTCAGGTAATACTTGATCATTTTAATTTTAAATCAAAGAATATAAATAATATACAAGGATCAACAAAACATTATCAATTTTTAATTCTAGGTAGATAAACATCAACTAAAAATCTAAATATAAACTCGATAAATAATATTAAAAAGTGAATAATGCATGTTTGATAATAGATAATCAAAATGGGAATTGATCCAAAAAAATTAAATTTCCATTATTGAGATTAGATCAATCATTGATGAAGAAATATTTTACATCATTGTCATTGGTGAGATCCCTCAACTCCTTTGTTAAATATGATCTCCTTGGAAAACTAATTTTCAATCCACAGTAGCATTAGAATTAATCAAGTCTCTCCTCCACGATCATCTCCAATCACCATGGTTATTTGGATAACCCTATACCATTGATATAATAAGGCTTAAATATAGGATAAATTTTTTTTCATCCAATAATATCCGATAAACTTATTTATTTATTTACATTATTACAATTCCCCTTATGACAACTCTTAAACCAAACACTTGATGAAAAAAAAGGATATATTGTGTCCAGGGTAAAACCTATAATCAGGATTTAATGGTTCTATCAAATATCACATATATAAAACCATTCATGAAATTATCCATATTTTATAAAAAATAAAATTTGTGTGATATAATGTATTAAATTTTTTCATAATATCAACACTGAGGCTCCCCAAACCCTGGAATCTAGTACTGACTCTACGCATGGATCTAAAAATATTCTCTAAAATATTCATAACTTTTACAAGGAAAAATAGATTCATTATATTTTTATATCTACCACTAAGTCAAAAAATCTATATAAGGGGAGATGAGCTAAGGGAAAAATTCCCCTCCCATATACTTCTCTAATTTTAAGAATAATCATCTCTCCCTTGATATAATATTTAATTTAGAGAAGGAATGTTCTATAGATTACAAAATAATGATCCTTAAATAAGTAGTATCCATGTTTACATGGAAAATCCCAGTGTAGAAAATAATATTTATTTTTCCAAAGTATCCATGTTTTCCATAAATATATCTCATTGTAGAACCAACTCTGAAATTATCTTCTTGGGAGATGTAGAAACACATATTTAGGACTACTCAATATCCTACACTCAACTTAAAAAACGTCCCCAAAAATGTTTATATGCTAGTAATATTCTTCGAAATAATGTTTTACAATCACTCCACCTTGATTATTGGAATAAGAAAAAATCATGATAGAGTTAGGAAAGTGAGTATCATACCACATACTTCAGTATTATTTGGGTTTCCCAAATTATAGAATTTATGAAAATAAATATCTAGAAATATTAATTTCATTAGTTACTCCCCCTAAATTAAAATATTCTACACTTCATTAGTTACTCCCCCTAAATTGAAACATTCTACACTTCAATGCCTTGGTTGTGGTAATATAGTGAGTCGTTCAATTTACATTAGTTGTAGAACTAGGGATAAGGTCTCTTCCTTTTCCCAGTATTCCTTTTGTTTAAATGTATAATATGTTCAGACTTCTTTATTTATGCACCTTTCATGATTTTCTATATATTTTATCATAGTTTCCTTTCATTCTTAAAAAACATTCATAGATGAAATTTGATTTTTCTCATTAGATAGAAGGTTAACTTAACTCTTTTTAGATTTCTATAACTTTTTTTACCTTTTCCAGATAATTTGGTTATGAAATAAAACATTCATTAGTGACATGGTTTTTCTTATTCTTTTATATGGAATACATATTCATAATAGTCTTTTGGATGTTGAGATTAATGGATGAATTTACTTTGTTCATAATCACCTCCATTTATCTTGTTAAAATAGTCATAAACATATCTTAAATATATCTGGATAAATTTCACCTTCCACCTACCAATTTAGAATCCTTTGATCTACAATTTTCGGAAAACTTCTTAGAATACTTGGGATCACTTATTTTAATGGACTTCTACTACTTTATCTTTAAGGCAGACTCACTTTTCTTTAATAAATAAATCTTGGTGTAATATGGTTCTATTCCCATTCTCATAATATATTTTTGGTAGGAATATAGCAGTATTAATTATATTTTTGGGAACAATTGTTACAATAGTCACCAAAGGTATAAATATAATCATATCTACTCCTCCATGATATATTGTTCTTCATTAAGGAATCTAAATTTTATCTAGCAGGTTATCTGATTCATTCAGAAATTCTCCTCCTTTATTCATTATTTATCAAATTTTTATATATCAAAATTTAATGAAAAAAATATATGTAAATGTGATTAGACCTCCAAAAACACCCACATTATCTAGAAAAACCTCTTTTTTTATAAGGGAAACCTTTCTAGATTTTTCTATATGATAACCTTGTCATTTTTTGGCAGTTTCACTACTATTTTTAGATCTAATATTGAGGTTAATTATCTTGGAATTTCTCAATTAATACCTTGATATATTAGTTGGTTTACCAGTATCTTTTCTCATCTATATTTTTCCCATAATTTGACTTTACTTCAGCACTAACAAATGAAGCATATTTTGTACTAATAACATTATGTAAGTAGTGAGATACCTTCTTCCATGATCATGAGGTGGATGCTTCTCACCATGTTATTAGGAACTATTAACCACCAACAAGATTCCAAATTTAGGAAAAATACATATTTGAAAAAAGAAAAATAAAATATCTTCATATTAACTTGTTAATGTATTCCATATGCTGATTTGATGTATTTTTTGTTTTATTTCTAGCTCAAGACACTTTAGTTTGAGGGTTTTCTTTTCATCCAAAAATAATAGAAAACTATATTTTCACTAATACTTCATATCCTAAATATTTCCATCATGAATCATGTCACATTCACATAGAGAATGGTCAATTTCTTTTATTCTGTTGTCTTTTAATTCCAAATCAGCTTCCTTGATACAAAATGTTTCCCCATCAGATTCTTCTAATGAATAAAAATTATCTTCCTAAACATTTATAGAAAAAAATTTATCTATATAAAATATTTAATATTATTTTAATCTATTTATAATTTCCCTTTAATGATCTATAATAATTTCTCATTGAAATTAAATTCACTTATGATATTGTTTCATTTCTATAATTGTACAGTAAATCCCTTTTTCATTTCATAAGAATAATTATTCAGCTACGATTTTTCATTTTCTATCTCTGGAATAAACTCACATATATAAGAAATAATTTTGACATGAAAAATCATTATGTGAGTTCCAAAATCAAAATAGTTCATATTAGTATAATTATAAGATCCAACCTCAATAAATCTTGAAAAATGTTTATTTAGTCATTATTATAAGAACATTCAGAACAATTACCACTCGAAGAAGTTTTAGCTAGTGGTGATTCTTCTTTAAATCTTTTAGTTATAATTAACTTCATGGCCTTTATATTTATCATTTTTTTAGTCTTTTTAGATAATTCCACATGTGTAATAATAGTAATAGACTGGGATAATTCCATATAAAAATTTTCTAACATATCAAATCGTCATCTAATAAAACCAAATAAAATATTGTGGTTCAAAAAAATTTGATCTAATTAGAGGATAATATTTTGTTTAATACATGTTCAAATTCTAAATAGGATTGATGAAAAAACCTGAGAGGTGGTTAAATCAAGTGTTACCATTTTTTTTACAAATTACAAATTCTCTTATAATGTTTTACAAACTTTTTAGTTCAAATAGATATATTTTAATTCAAACCATGCAATCATACCACATGTAATGAAACTAAAACAAGTAAATAGAGAATTTGGTATTTTTAAAAGATTTGGAATAAATTCATACTCATTTTCATGGTTGGTTTTTCTCACCAGTCATATTTATCCACTATAATCAATAGGTGACTACAATGGTTTTTTAGTTCCTTCACCTACATAGAGTACCAATGTCCCAACACTTTCTTGTTTCTCATAAGATATCCTCAAACATAGCTTCACACTGAGATTAAAACATCATAATATGTTATCTATGAATACCATAAGTCACAAAAGTTATTTATCTTCCACCATATATACACAAGTATTTTATTTATGATCCTTCTTTGAAGTTAATAACTATTATAGTATTGAATGTCACTACATCCACAAGAATTTTCTTCTTCCTATCAATAGTAGACTCTTCAATTACAAGTGTTGGGACCACTTTGTGCATAAAGATTGTATTTGTTGTCAACATTTTTCAATGTCAGTCAAAATGAATCAAGATATGAAGGACTCCAAAGTCAATGGAGATCGGTTGAAGTGAGGATGTCAAGAGAATTGTTTTGGATTCATAGCATTGGATGTCATGCTTGGGGAATTCATTATGTAGTTACAATTCAGAGATTGATGCACAGATCCTTAGTTCTAATAACTTGTGTCAAAGGTGACACATTGTTTACAACAATGAAGAATGGTGAGGTATCATCCATCTAATAATGATTGTAGAAGAAAGAGAATTTTAAGAATACCATGAAACTCTTCATGATTACATGAGAACCATGCAAAAACTAACTTGAAGAATAGAATCATATGATTTGCATGATTTTTATAATGATGGGTGAAGAAAAAGAGAGAGTGTGGAAGGGCTTGGAATTATAAAAAGTCATGAATTACACATTTTCTTGAAATCATATGATTTTTGCACTGTTCTTAAAGTTCCAAATACATATATCAAAGGTGATACATTGTCTGCAACATTGAAGGTATTTGAAGAAGTTTTATGTATCCACTTTTGGATGAAGAGAGCTGATTGGTGCTCTTTGGAATTAACACTCCAAAAGGAATTGAGGATTTGAAGTGAGGATTAAGAAGTTCTTTGTAATTCATATTCCAAAAAGAATGAACAAAATCAGACGATGCTTTGCTGATTTGTATTTTACAGTCGTCATAAGTTTGGAGAACTTGTGGTGCAAGCTGTATGAAGGATAAAGAGAGTAAAAAAGTGTTTTTGGGAAAATACAATTCAACATTATACTATCCAAAACAAAGACAAAGGAAAGAAGAAGGCGTTGTGCAAGTGGTGGTGCCCAGGTGGCATTATTTCAGAAATATGGAAAAGGAAAGAAAGTGGTGTGTAGGTATTGGTGCGCAGGTGGTGTCGCACAAGTGGCGGGGAACATAAGGCATTATTTCAGAAATATGGCAAAGGAATGAAATTGGCGCACAGGTATTGGTGCGCAGGTGGTGGCGCGCAAGTGGTGGCACACAGGTATTGGCGCGCAAGTATTGGCGTACAGGTCTAGGTCGCACAAGTCCTCAAAATGATGATAAATATATGACTCGCCTCCTCATTTAATAAGGCTCAACACTTGATAATTACCCTTGAGCTCTGGGTGCATAGGTAGAGAGTTGGGCACGGAGGTTGATAGTTTTTAGAAGGCGCGCAGGTTGGGGGTGCGTAGGTTGGAGGCGCGCAAGCTGCACGAAGGCAGCATATCTGAAGGGCAGTGCGCAGGAAGAGGCGTGCAGGCTCCCAGCGCGCAGGTCTTGGTCGCGCAGGTCAAAGTGGGTGTGCAGGCTGCTTTGCTCCATGGGTTCCTCCCAGCTTCTGGGTAGGAAAGAAGAAGACAAGGCGCGTAAGTATAAGGCGCGCAGGTATAGGTCACACAGGTCAAAGTGGGCACGCAGGCTGTTTTGCTCCAGGGGTTCCTACTAGCTTCTGGGTAGGAAAGTGAAGAATTATTTTGAATAAGAAGGAGATCACAAGTGCTGAATTTCATAAGAGAGTGTGTTTAAAGAACCATATTCATTAAGGGTTTTCACACAAGAAGAAGAAGAAAAGAAGAGGCTTCGTGTGGGTTCTCACACAGAAAGAAGAAAAAGAGGTGAATGTATTCTTCCATGCATGCACATGAACATGTGGAGTAACTCAAATAATGAATCAAAACAAGTTTGTGCATGTGTGAGAAAGAAAGGGTGCAATATCGTTGCATAAACAATAACTGCACCAAGAAGAGGAGAAGGGAATAAGAAGAAGGAAAAGAGTTCAACTACATGCCATATGCATGATCACATGCATTTATGAACAAGATAAGAACTCACTATGATGATGCTAGGTAAGCCGATATTCATTTCCATAATAATCAGATTGGTATATGTGATTCTTTCTAAGAATTAATAAGAAGTGTTAGTGCATTCTGTTATTACACTAAAGAAGAAGAAGCCCTAGTGCAGCTTGTTTTGCACTAGTGAAAAAGAAAAGAAGAAGACAAGACGAATTGCTTGCCTAATGCTTTGAAAGTAATCAAGTTAAGAGCACTAAAGAAGATCAAGAGTAGAACCTACCTTTTGAAGAAGGAAGAAGACTATCTCCATAGGTAGTATAAAGAACCAGCTAGTCGCTGCATGTTGGGAAAGGTCATCACCAGCCCAGGGAAGAGGATTGTTTCCCACCCCCTCTAAAGTGTAGGGACTCACCCTGGCTAGAGGATTGTTTTCCTAGACACTCCATTGTAACAGCATATCACATTATTGAGGATAATCCATGCACTTCTCATCCCCATGCATGGAAAGGACGTAGCTACTCTTATTGAGTGGTAAACCTTGTAAAAATATCGTGTGCATATTTTTACTTCTTTCTATTATTGCATGCGACATAGAAAAGAGAATAATAGAATCAAGATCCTAACAGGTCAAGAGGTAAAAGGATAAAAGTTGAAATTGGTTTTAAAATTCCCCAACACTAATTCACCCCCCCCCCCCCCCTCAGTGTCAGGTATATCCCAAACTGGTCCTCTCAATTGCTATCAGAGCACAGCTTCCCCTCTGTTGGATTCCCTTAGTGCAGTTATTCTCTTTTGATGATTTGAGGTCCTTTACTGATTCAACAATGAAGATAATTATTGGTGAAGATTCAGTTTCCTTTTATCAGAAGGCTATATCTACTAAGACCATGATGAACAGGAAAAATAAAGGGAAGAGAAGGTTGAAGAATAATTCTCTCTTGTCTGAAGAAGTGGAAGCATCTGGTTCTCCATATCTAGCTAACATTGAAGATACACCTGACTTGGAAAGTAATGAGAAGGTGGATAAAGTACCCACCAAGAATATGGACAACCTTCCTACCTCAACTGATCAATAGGTACGTGTTAGTACATTTGGAATGTATTCTCATGATGAAAATTCAAGCACAAGTGGTGATGATCAATATACAACATCTCAAGAAATATCAGTTCATAGATTAAGAATGATTCTTCATGGTATTCCTAAAGAAAGTAAATCCCTGGTTTGTGGAGTATTTTAGTGCATGCAGGAAAACATCACTCAGTTGGAAGAAGAAACTAATGTTTTGGAGAAAGGCTTACAAGTAAAAATTGTTGAATGTATAAAGCTTTCCAAATAGGTTGGATCCTTTGAAGCAACAAAGAGGGGATTTGAAGAAAGTTCTTAAAAGTGGATCAAAGATGTTGAAGAAAAGGAGGGAGTCAACAAGATGCTAGAAGAGAAGATCTATGTACTTAAAGATGAGCTGAAAAGGGGCCATGAAGTGAAGAAGATACATTTATAAGATAACTCCAAGAAGATCAATGAACTTGAATCTTTGTTAAAAAACAAAGTAAATATGCATGAAGATGAAGTTGAATGATTGAAGAAGGCTTGTGAAGATAAGATGACTATGATTGAAGACCAAAAGTTCATCCTCAATGTGATATGTCTAGAGTTGGAAGATCAGTTGACCAATATTGAAAAGACACATATTGATTCTTCACAAAAGAAGAAAATAGTTACTGCTAGTACCCAATGATCATTGGAGGATTCTACTGTCAAAAGGCCTCAAAAATGTGATAAGAAGATCATGACTTCACTCATTGATCGATCACAAGCAGCTGAGAAAGTAAAGGTATCAACAATACCAACTTCTATTAATGTTTCTAAAACCGATTCTACACAAAGTGTGGGTTGGAAGAAAATTTATAAACAAGTTTGGATGAAGAAAACTGTGATGAAACCTATCACCATGGATATGGTGAATAATGGAAAGAGTGTGGAAGATAGATCCCAACAGAAATCACAACATACCAAGAAGAAGACTCAGTAACCTTATGCAGAAGATGAAAATAAGTCAAGGTTTGTTGGTCAATGCCAGTGCTGCAATAGGTTTGGGCATTGTGCACTAGATTGTTGGTACAATACCTTAAATGTAAAATCACAGAGAAATCCCATCTCAAGGGGTATAAATCTAGAGAAGAAAAAGAAACATCCACAGATCCAGAAACATCTATATACTGCAAACATATTTTGAATGTTAGATAACATCTGTGATGTATGCAATAGGAGTGGTCATATGAATGGTTCATGTTCATATAAGAAAATAAGGCCACGGAAGCTAGGAAATAATGAAGAAGCATACTTGGTAAGAAATCCGATGAATAATGTGAAAACAAATTCTCCGAATAAGATTTCAAGAAGAAAAGATGAGAAGTCCTTGGATTCAAAATCCAAAAATTTGAAGGGTGGTGCATCCAAAAGAATTACTAAGAATGAAGCCAATCATAATAATCCATGTATATAATCCAAACATAATGCCTTAATCCCTAATGATATATTGGTGGTTTGGCTAGTATATTTGGACAGAATGAGGAAAATGGAAGATGCAAAAGCTAAGGCTAGTGCTAAATGAAAAAAGAAGATTCTACGTGAAGACAATGAAGTTTTGTGTGTGAGGTGCAACAAGGATGGTCATACTGTGAGAAATTTCTTTGAATTCATTCCATCATAACAAGATTTCATGAAGAGGATGAAAGTTGCATCGGGAGATTCTTGTGATTTGAAATCCCTTGAAAAAAGAATATTCACACACAAAGATATGGAAAAAATAGTGAGGTCCACACAATCACAGTCAACATTGAAGATCAGTTGTGAAAGTGTGATGAATGGAGCATCCAAGTTGAGAAGATCATCTCAACCTTGTTTTTCACATTGATGTAGAAAAGAGGATCCACCATATTCCATTAAATATTTGTGTATTTTATTTGTTATTATCATACATGGAATTGAAGGTGAATTAAGATATCATGGGGAAAACCTGGGATTCAGTGAGGAGAAGTGTTCCCTTGAGGGGGAGACACATGAAGAAGCTACCAGAGACATTATCTCAATCAGTATCAACATCAGATGATATAAACTTCAATTACTATAAATATTTTCTGAAGATCATGTCATTGTAAAAGAAATTTCAAGTTGATTATTTCTTATCGCATTCAATATATTCAGCCTTAAATAAATGTGTAAAACCCTTGAAGACAAGTGGTTGATTTCTCATCTCATGAGGTGTCATATTTAGTGGGTAATGGACAACTTTGTTGTCTAAATCAAATCCTTTTGTTTTATACACCGAGAATTTTTCAAGTAGACTTAGATTGAAATGACTAATAGAACATTGCTTAAGTATAGAATGATACCCTCTCTACTATGTACTTTGTATTTCTTGTCAATAAGGGGGAGAGAAATGAAATGAATATCTAGGGGAGAGACAGAAGTAATGGGGAGAGAAAAGATTCTCATTTTTAAATTGACACATTCATCTGAGGATACATTAAGGTATTGACAACAAAATACAAAGGGGAGATTGTTGGGACCACTTTGTGTATGAATATTGTATTTTTTGTTAACAGTTGTCAATGTCGGTCAAAATGAAAATCTTATCTCCCCCCTTTACTTCTGTCTCTCACCTAGACAATCATTTCATTTCTCTCCCCTAGACATTCATTTCATTTCTCTCCCCCTTATTGAATTGAATGTCTAGGGGGAGAGACAGAAGTAAAGGGGAGAGATAATATTTTTATTTTGACCAACATTGAAATGAAATGTAATGAATGTCTAGGGGAGAGATAGAAGTAAAGGGAAGAGATAAGATTCTCATTTTGATATTGACACATTCATCTTAGGATACTTTAAGTTATTGACAACAAAATACAAAGGGGGAGATTGTTGGGACCACATTGTGTATGAAGATTGTATTTTTTCAACAGTTGTCAATGTCGGTCAAAATGAATCAATATATGAAGGACTCCAAAGTTAATGGAGATCGGTTGAAGTGAGGACGTCTAGAGAATTGTTTTGGATCCATAGCATTTGATTCCATGCTTGGGAAATTCTTTTTTTAGTTACAATTCATACGATTGATGCACTGATCCTTAGTTCGAAGAACATGTGTCAAAGGTGACACATTGTTTACAACAATGAATAATGGTGAGGTATCATCCATCTAAGAATGATTGCAGAAGAAAGAGAATTTTAAGAAGACTATGCAACTCTTCATGATTTCATGAGAACCATGCAAGAACATACTTTAATAATAGAATCATATGATTTGAATGATTTTTAGAATGATGGTTGAAGAAGAAGAGACTGTGTGGAAGGGATTGGAATTCTAAGAAGTTCATGAATTACACATTTCCTTGAAATCATATGATTGTTGAAATGTTCTTAAAGTTCCAAATATATATATATCAAAGGTGATACATTACCTGCAACATTGAAGGTATTTAAAGAAGCTTCAAGTCTCCACTTTTGGATAAAGAGAGATGATTGGTGTTCTATGGAATTAACACTCCAAAAGGAATTGAGGATTTGAATTGAGGATGAAGAAGTTCTTTGGAATTCATATTCCCATAAGAATGAACAAAATCAGATGATGCTTTTCTGATTTGTATTTTACAATCATCATAATTTTGGAGAACTTTTGGTGTGAGTCGTATGAAGGATAAAGGGAGTAAAGAAGTGTTTTTGGAAAAACAAAATTCAACATCATACTATCCAAAACATAGACAAAGGAGAGAAGAAGCTGGCGCACAAGTGGCGGTGCGCAGGTGGCATTATCTCAGAAATATGGCAAAGGAAAGAAAGTAACACGTAGGTATTGGCGCGTAGATGGTGGCGCACAAGTGGCAGCACGCAGGTGGCATTATTTTAGAAATATGGAAAAGGAAAGAAAGTGGCACGTAGGTATTGGCGTGCAGGTGGTGGCACGCAAGTGGTGGAACCCAGGTATTTGCGTGCAAGTATTGGAGTGTAGGTCTAGGTCACGCAAGTCCTCAAAATGCCTATAAATAGATTACTCACCTCCTTATTTCTTAAGGATCAACACTTGAGAATTATATTTGAGCTCTGGGCACGCAGGTAGAGAGTTGGGTGCGCAGGTTGATAGTTGTTAGAAGCTGCGCAGGTTGGGGGCATGCAGGTTGGAGGCGTATAGGTGTTGGCGCGTAGACTGCACGAAGGCAGCATGTCTGAAGGGCAGTGCGTAGGAAGAGTCATGAAGGCTCTCGACGCATAGGTATTGGTCACACAGGTCAAAGTAGGCACACATGCTGCTTTGCTCCGTGGTTTCCTCCCAGCTTCTCAGTAGGAAAGAAGAAGAAAAGGCGCGCAATTATAAGGTGTGCAGGTATAGGTCGTGAAAGTCAAAGTGGGCGTGCAGGCTGTTTTGCTCTAGGGGTTCCTGCTAGCTTCTGGGTAGGAAAGTGAAGAATTGTTTTTAAGAATAAGGAGATCACAAGTGGTGAATTTTATAAGAGAGTGTGTTTAAAGAACCATATTCATTAAGGGTTTTCACACAAGAAGAAGAATAGAAGAAGAGGCTACGTGTGGGTTCTCACACAAGAAGAAGAAGAATAGGTGAGTGTATGCTTCCATGCATGCACATGCACACGTGGAGTAACTCAAATAAAGAATCAAAACAAGTGTGTGCACATGTGATAAAGAAAGGGTGCAATATCATTGCATAAACAATAACTGCACCAAGAAGAGGATAAGGGAATAAGAAGAAGAAAAAGAGTTCAACTGCATGCCATATGCATGATCACATACATTTATGAACAAGAGAAGAACTCACTATGATGATGCCAGTGAAGCTACTATTCATTGCCTAAATAATCAGATTGGTATATGTGATTCTTTCTAAGAAAGAAGAAGAAGTGTCATTGCATTCTATTATAGCACTAAAGAAGAATAATAAGTCCTAGTGTAGCTGGTTTTGCACTAGTGAATAAGAAAATAAGAAGACAAGAAGAATTTCTTGCCTACTGCCTTGCAAGTAATCAAGTGAACAGAACCAAAGAAGATCACGGGAAGAACCTACCTTTTGAGAAGGAAGAAGACTGTCTCCATAGGCAGTATAAATAACCATCTAGACACTGCAAGTTGGACTAGGTCATCACCATTCCAGGGAAGAGGATTGTTCCCCACCCCCCTCTAAAGTGTAGGGACTCACACTGTCTAGAGGATTGTTTTCCTAGCCACTCCATTGTAACATCATATCACATTATATTGGAGAATCCATGCACTGGTCATCCCCATCCATGGCAAGGACGTAGCTACTCTTATTGAGTGGTGAACCTTGTAAAAATATTGTGTGCATATTTTTAATGCTTTCTACTATTGCATGTGACAGAGAAAAGAGAATAAGAGAATCACGATCCTAATAGGTCAAGAGGTACATGGATAAAATTTGAAATTGGTTTTAAAAGTCCCCAACACTGATTCACCCCCCCCCCCCTCTCAGTGTCATGTATATCCCAATGGTCCTCTCAATAAGTATATCATCCAGAAAAATACCTCAAAACTATCACTACATTATCTTAGATTCATATCTCTTCCCTAAAATATTTTCTCATGGATATTTCACTTCTCATAATCAAAAATTCTCAACACTAAGTATAATAACATGCATAACACATCGACCTTTCCTTAACTTATTCTTCTCAAGATTCATTAAATATTGCTATCATGGGATCCTTTTATTATATCTTCTCTTAGATACTTTTTGATCCTCCTTATGTTTAGTATCATTTTCTTATAGTTATTCTTCATTGAGAGTTCTCATATCCTCTATGGAAAAACTATCTCCATTTTCAATAGATAGAATCATCATTGTCGCTCCTTCATTTTCCTTTTATATATAGGTCACCTGTAAATACATTTCCTAATTTTTTTAATATAGAAAACCCATCATCTATTTTGGTTTTAACGACCCTACATTCAGTTTCCCAGTTTTTTATACATAGGATTCTTCCACAATATCAAATTATTTTTGTCTACTCAAATACTATTTATTGGGAAGTTCCAGGATTTCCCCTCACTTTTCACTAACTCATTTTCTTATCACTTCTCTTAGATGGATGATGTTCAATATTATTCTTATAATATACCTCCACACACTTATCTTCCTCCTCATCTTTTTTACAAAATATCTAACTCATCTCTCTTAATATACCTACCAGAGCTCATATTATATATTCAACTCATGAAAAAAATAATTGCTTCATGAAATAATAAATTTTTATGTTAAATCTATTATATTGTGGGCTTATTCATTATTCTAATTTAAAATTCCATGGAAATATATAAACAAATATTTATTAGATACATGAAATATAGAATTATAGATATGTTTTGTGAACCACTCCATTTGTAGCATTAGATATTCAATGAATAAAAATATAGACATTAAAATTTTCTATATATCCATTTGGTTGGTCAAATTAACTCATCATCTCCATCTTAATGATGAATCATGTATCAACCTAAACTGTTATAAATAAAATACCCTTTTTGAATTTATTAAATGTATTATTAGGTATTATGGTAATAGAAAACACATGAACTTCTTTATTTTTTTATATCATACGGTATTTATAAGATCATTAAGAATTTTAGTTATTGATAATATAGTTGTTGAATAGTGATAATATGATATGTATAAATATAGGGTTTTTAAAAATCAAATTCACATGGACAAAGGATGTGATGGGCTCAACCAGAATGATCATACCATATAGAGACCATTTATCAGAGCTTTCAAGAAAGACCACATAACTAGTATTTTTCCTTGATCAATCCCATATTGGGATCTAACAATTAAAATCATGAGTGAAACTATTTACAGGATATGTTCAAGCTCATTAAGATCACAGCCCAAAGCATTTACGCCGAACCACCCAATGAAAATATCATCATCTTGCACCTTAATATTAGGCCATTTTTTGGTGTAATAAAGGGAAATGTATCAAGATTTTAATAATATGTATATGTAAATATAAAATAATAATGAATATATTTTCTTCTTATCCTTGTCACTTTAAAAATTATTTTTATTTCGATAAGAAAAAATAAAACATTATTTTAATGTATTATGAAATTTCAATTAATACATTTATATTGATGGGTTGATGTATTTTTAAAATACAAAATATTTTAATAAAATACTATTATCAAATTATTATTTTTCAAATTTAAATTATAATATAATTTTTTGGATAACTAATGTAATTTTTATAATGGTTTAAAAACTGTTATTTTCAACAACAAAAACCCAACATTTATAAAGAAATGCTGATCCTATTTTAAAATTGAAAAGTAATATATTTATAAAATTATTTTAAAAAAATAAAAATTATTTTTGGAATCATCATATCAAAATTATCCAATGGTGAATTTTCCATAATTTTCTGAAACAGTCTAATTTTTGGTTAATAATTAGAAATAGTAAAAATATAGGGTGTGTATTATGGAATCATAAGGACCAAAAAGTGATGTAAAAATTATATAAATGTATCCATGACCAAATATATGTTTTAAACTTAAAATAATGTGTTTTGGGTTATTTTATTATTTTTATAAACACTTTATGAATCATCCAAATCCTCCATTATATTTTAAGTTTTAAAACTCAGTTATTTAAGAACATGACTCACTTCCACATCACTGAGGGTAATATTGTAATAATTTAGGGACCTTTTCTTATAAAATAACTCAAACCAATTCTATTTGGTATAAACCATATTCAAAAACTATAGGATGATTTGTGTTTTTTGACCAATTTAATATATAGAGTTTAGAACCTATGTTTGGGAAATAATAAAGAACTCCCTTCTATTTTCAAATATAAACACACCCAAAATCTCATTATTCTTCACTCAAACACCTTATAACACATCTTTAATATTCTATACCCTCCCTTGAATCCTCCAATAGTGGCCCCAATCTCTCAATAATCTTCTCCCAATCTTTTGTAATCACCCTCTCAAGGTAATGGATCATATCCTTCTGATCATTATTCAAGAATCTTCATTAACTTACGCCTTTTATCTCCAATTACAAATGTCATGATATGTTCTTACATATCCTCCTTACCACCCTTATGATTTATAATTTATTATATACCCCATCTAACTCTCATTAATCCCTCCTATTAACATTAATGTTCCCCCGTTATGATGTCAAAATTTCATTGTGATTTTCCATGCCAAACAATTTTATAGTGAATACACGTACCCATTTACTATCAACTATGTTGAAATTTATGTACTAATACTTATTATATTGGAGAATTGCATGTATGTAGTCAACACTCCATTACATTGGGATTAAATTATGTGAAATCTGTTCTTATTTGGGTGATCTTTGTGGCACACTTATGCTTGTACATGATATGATTATGATGGGTGCACCCAGATAGTGTTCCAATACATTAGGTAATGTTTTAGTCTCATAATATTCCATGTATTCTGAATGTGAGGTTATCATAAGGACATTATGTTATGTTGTCTTGGTTTTTAACCTTCAAATATATTTATGGTGTTATGTTTAAGGTTTTTTCCACATTGCCATGTTGGATTTATGCTATCATGGTATATCATGCCTCATTATTCATATTTTTATATTATAACCCCATTTATACCCCACGGAAATTCCGATTGTATAAAATATAATACTTTATTCATGTTATTATTTGTTTATTCTCTTAATAGTTTTTATTTCCCACCCCTTTTGTATGTATTCCCCCAAGTCATCCCATGTAGTTTAAAGTATGATGAAATATTATGACCATGTTAAGGAAGTTTTCAATAATGGTTATGCACCCCTATTTTATGTTTTTTTATAATGTACCTACTTACCCAAAGAAAGAATAAATTTAGATCTTATAAGTTTTATTATTTGTAATCTTATGTAATAGATCATGTATTAATGTGAAATAGAGTCATGGATTTCCATAGTTGGGATCGAAGGAAAGTTTAGTTATTTTGGGATTAGTATTAGAACACAATAGAGAATGATTTAGGGATAACACTAAACATTAGAAGACATTAAAATAAATATATAAATTATATATTTTTTTGTTTCCAATAAAACGCATCCATGTCTAGACACTATATGTGGATGTGTTTCTGGCACATATTTACCAAGGTGTAAACCCAAAATCTACACATTGAGCTATACTCAATTATGAACTGGTGCTTGAAAACAGGCCTTTACGCACACTTAGATTGACACTCCAAAGGGATATTATTTGTTAAATTAAAATTTTTATTATAAACCATTATTAAGGTATCAAAAATTACCATAAGAGTTTAGGTTAGGAAATATATCATAGATAACATAGATTAAAGCCTATAAATTCATAAGTTAAGGAAATAAATTTCATTTATAAGTTTTCCCTTAAATGTTTTTTGATTCCCTTTTATGTGTTTAATAGTTTAAAATTAATCATCCTTAATCTCCCCTTTATTCTATCCAATGTCCAGAAATATGGGGAACTGATTAAAAACTAATTTGAAGGGGGATGTGATGACTACCCAATTGAGATTCCCAACCTGATAGGAGTAAGAATCATAAAACTTATGATAATACTCTCTCATTTTACTCAGGATCTGAATAGAAACCTAAATTGGATGGAATTCCTAAATCCCACTGATAAATAAGTAGATTCAATTGAGACCTTTAGGAGACAAATTCCTTAGAAATTAAATGGATCGTCTCATCCCTTAATCGTGAAATAATGGTTTAAATCCATTAATAATATCTTCTAAAACCTTTAATGTTTCAAGAAATAGATGGTTATAAAGGTTGTTTTTCATATGGAGATAGAATCAAATTATTGGTGGACATTGACCAAAAATATGAATCCTTAGGAAGATATCGAAGAAAATGGGTAAAAGTAATTCTTGAAAATGTTTTTTGAAAAATATTTTCATCAAACTCTCTGGATTAAAATGGTAAGAGGCTTTCCTTTCCTCAAGTAAAAAGAGGACTAAGCGATGAGGGTGTATAAGGAAAACTTTACAATATATTCTGGATATGCCTCTATCTTTTCCATTATCCTCGAATGAATATTTGACCAATTATTTTTTGGTAACAAGTTAAGTCTATAAAATCCTTTGTGATTCAAGACTTTTATTTCAATGAGGAAATTGTTTATTGTGGCCTCATAGTTTAAATGGAGATCAATGAATCTAATTGGTATCATGGGAATAAGAAGGTGAAATTAGAGTTTAATTAAGGTTGTGTGATGGATAAACCTAACACTTGAAATTTCTTAAGGGGGAAGAGAAAATGATATAGGTGTAGAAAGTAAGGTCTCCTCACTAGAGATTACTGATGTAAAAAACCCACCAATGAAATTGAAGAGATTAAGGCTCCATCCTACCCTCATCCTATTGTAAAATCATTCAACTTCCATAAAAAATGATATGAAAAAAATCACTTACCTAAGCCAAGGGTTGTGATATAAAATCAATTCAAAAAACCTCCAGGGTTGCAAGGGTGAGAATATGTCATCACAACCACTAAGGTGGAACACAAAAACGAATTGATGAAAGTTACACTAGTTATTCATTAAATAATAGGGAATTGAATTTTTTATTATATTTCTACATATTCCTTCATATAAAACATGTTTAGTAGAACTATTAAAACACCATTGCAGAACATATAAGTAGAGCTATCTATGATAATGAGAAATGGGGAAACTATTTCATCTCAATTCTATAAATTAGCCAATTAAAAACATTATGTTGGACTTACCAAAAAACCTTAGGATAATCCCTTTAGTGTAATTTTATTTAATTTTGGGTGTGTATTAGATATCCTTATATAGATCCAACATAAATGTCATATAAAAATAAATCACTCTCTGTATCACAAATCTTCTTCTGATTCTGAACAAGTGAAAGAAGGAGGATGATTGTCTTGTATCACCAATATCTCAATCATGTATAACATTCCCCTATGAGTAAGTGTATCTACCTAAAATGGTTGACTCTAAGGAAAATATCATCCTTAAAGACATTCCCATTGTAATGGAATACAGTGATGTGTTCCCCAAATAAATTGCTAGTCTTCCGCCTAACTAAGAGGTTGAATTTTCAATCGAGCATATAACTTGGGTGTTTCCATTATCCAAGAATTTTTATAGAATGTCTATTGTGTAACATGAGATCCTGAATAAACAACTACATAATAATCTTGATAAAATATTTATAATCCCAAGTGATTAACCTTTTGGTGCACTAGTCCACTTCATCAAGACAAAGGATTGGTTAATGTACCTTTGTGTTGATTATCATGATCTAAAAAAGATCATGATAAATAATAAGTATCCACCATCATAATTTGATTAATTTTTTAATAATCTACGTGGATCTGAGAACTTATCCAAGATATTTCATCATTCATGGTATAATAAATTAAGGGTTAAGAAGAAGGATATCTACAAGACTGCTTTTTGTACACAGTACGGGTAATATGATTTCATATTAATTCCATTCAGACTCACTAATTCCCTAGAAATACTCATGGAAATGATTAATAGAGTCTTTAGATACTATCTTGAGAAATTATTGGTATTATTTATATATGATATTCTAATATACACCAATATAAATGAGGAGAGTGAGGATCATTTGTGCACTGTGATAAAGGCCTTATGAAAGGAGAATCCTTAAGAACTGTATAGAAAATGTGAGTTCAAGTTGAAGTAAGTCTCATTAATATTGAATATTATCACCTGAAATTTAATATATTTGGACCCTTCAAAGAAACAAAGTTATTAATGGATACATAAATCCAATAACTATGACAAATTTCCACATTTTCCTTGGATTACCTTGGTAATATTATAGATTTTTGAGAAATTTATCATGATTGTCAAACCCTTTAACAAGATAAATCGAAATAGATTCATGTTTATTTTGAATATTTAATATCAAGAGAGCGCAATGAGTTTAAAAAGAGGCTTATCACTACACATTTACTTACACTACCCACAAGTATGGAACTTTTCATGGTATACATAGATGCTTTGAATATGTGATTGGGTTGTGTACTAATGCAGAATGAAAAGGTGATATCTTATACCTCAAGGAAATTTAATTTTCAGGAATAGAACTACCCAACACATGATCTAGGGAAACCTATAATAATATTAACATTAAAAATCTAGTTATAAAATTTATATGGTTATAATTGTGAAATATACATGGCTCATAAGAGAATCGTGTATTTATTCACAAAGAAATATATGAATATGAACCAACGAAGATGGTTAGAGCTGATTAAGGACTATGAATCATCAATCCACTACTATCTTGGGAAATAAAATAAAGTGAAATATGATCTAAGTAGAAAGGATATGATAATTGTTTTCATTGATTATAATTGAGAAATATATGATCTTCTTATGCTTGAAAAGTATGGACATGGGATTCCTAAAGGAAGGAACATAATCAATACTTTCACAAACTATCACTCAAAAATACATTTTAGAGAAGATAAAAGATGCTCAAAGAGATAATGTGGAAAATCATATAAAGGTGTAAGCTATTAGAAAAATGAAATCCTAATATTTCAGCATTAAGGAATAAGGATTTATAATATTTGGGTCAAGACTATGTGTACCATTAATTCCTGAGTTAAAGAAGGAGTTCTTGGATGATGTGTATAGATTAACCTTATCCATCCATCCAAGGATCTCAAAGATATATCATGATCTCTAAGAGAAAGATTGTTGGTACAATATAATGAAGTATACCATAGAATATACATCATGGTATCTTATATGTCATAAAGTGAAGGATGAAATGAAAATATACAAGGGGATAATGAAACTAGTACACATACATACATGGAAAATAAAAAACATAACCAATGACTTTGTCACTAGTATTATAAAGAAATTGATAAGAAATAATATTATATAGGTTGTGGGGGATCATCTTACAATGTCTCCTTATATCATTATAATCTGTAAGGACTTCTCACTTGATCATCTTGGAAGGATATACATTAGAGAAGTGGTGAGGCTTCCAAGAATACCACTATTGAATGTATTTAATTGAGATATAAAATTCAAATCCACATTCTGTAGATTCTATAATAGGATCTAAATATAAAGTGGAGATTTATCACAGCTTATCACTCTCAAAACTATTATCAATCTGGGTAGACTATCCAGACACTTGAGGACATGTTGAGAGCATTCTCAACTAACATCAAATGAGGATGGGATCAACATATTCTTTTGGTTGACTTAACATAGAATAATAATTTACACTAAAACATCCTAATGTCCCACTCTAAATCCCTTTATGGGAATATTTGTAGAACACATACATGTTGGGATAAAGTTGGGGAACAACAATAGTTAGTTCCGGAAATGGTTGGGGAAATGGGGTAAAATTTTAATATCATTCAGTAGCACATCTTGTATAATCAAATTCAATAGAAGATCTATGATAATAATAATTGATGAGACCTAGATATTGATGTTAGAGATAATTTATTCATCCACATACCCTTATGGAATAAATTCATGAGATTTTAGAAGAAGGGATATCTTAGTTCAAGATATATCAGTCTCTTTGTGATCTTTGATCACATCAGAGTGGCAGCCTATCAAATAGAAATCCAAGATAACATATCTCAATTATATGATATGTTCCATGTATCCCTCTTGAGTAATTGCATACCAATCCCCTCACATGCTCTAAAATAATAGGTGGTACCATTAGAGAATAATATCTTATATGATGAGTAGTCGGTGATGATCTTAGATCCCATCGACCAGGTTTTGTGGAATAAGAAAATTCACCAGGTCAAAGTGCTATAGAGAAACCACAGGTTTTAAGAAGCAATGTGTGAATTAGAGGAGGTGATGATATAGAATTACCCTCATCAATTTTAGTGTGTGAAATGAAAATTTTTAGGGTGAAATTTATTAAGGGTGAAGATTGTAACAACCTAAACTTTTATAAAAAAATTCCATTTTGTATTTAATTAAATGTATTATTATATATTATGTTTATATTAAAAACCTGAAACTATTTTGTTTTGTTATATACTATCAGATTTATATAACACTTAATAAACATAATCATTGATAATGTTTCCATTAAATAGTGATCAGATGATTAGTATATATATAGGGTTTTAAAAAATCTAATTAACATAGAAAAAGGAAGTGATGGCCTCAAATAATTTGATTGAACCCTATAAGGCCCATTTATTAGAGATTATAAGGTATATAGAATCACTAGTCTCTTCCCTTTACCAATACCAAGATGATTTCCTACAACTAAAGAATTAGAAAAACTATTTAAAGTATATGTTTAGTTTTTCGAGACCACGGCCCAAACCACGTATACCGAACCACCCCATGAAAATATCACCATCGTGCACCTTAACCTTAGGGAGTTTTCTAGTGCAATAAAGTCTTATATATCAACGCCCTAATAATATGAATATTCATATTTTATATAATATGTAATATATTTTCTTATTATTCTTGTCACTTTATAAATGATTTTGATCATTAGATGACAAAACATAAATTGTATTTTTGGGTAATATGAAATTTCAATTAAGAAATTTATATTAATGAATTAACGAATTTTTTAAATAAAAAATATTTTAATAAAATGTTTTTTTAAAATTATAATCATTAAACATTTATTATAATAGTGTTTTTATGATTTCAAATTTTATTTCTATAATGGGTTGAATACTGTTATTGTTAAAAAACACATAATTTCTCAACAAATTTTGATGCTATATAAAAAAGTCTAGCAGCATATATTTAAAAAATTATTCTTATAAAAGAAATATTATTTTTGGAATCACCATATACAAATTATCATATGGGGTATTTTTTATAATTTTCTAATATAGTCTTATTTTCAAGTAAAAATTCGAATACGCTATAAAAATAATGTGTATGATGACATCATAATGACACAAATTTATAAAATAAATTATATAAATGATATCCCGAACCAAATATAAGTTTTGAACTTTAATTTAATGTGTGTTTTATGTTATTTTAATAAATTAATAAATTCTTTATGAATCCTCCAAAACCTATATTGCATTTTAAGGTTTTAAATACATTTCTTTATGGACATGACTTACTTCCACATCACCAAGGGTTATATTTTAATAATTTCACCCTTTTTACATATAAAATAATGAAAGCCACTCTTATCTATTATAAACCATTGGAAATCCATGGGAAAAACTATGGTGAAGTTTTTTGTTTTTGTTACTTCATTATATAGAGTCCAGAACCTATGTTAGGGAAGTAATAAAGAACTCCCCTCCCTTTTTCCTATATAAACCCACCCAATATCCCATTACTGTTCTATAAAAAACCTAAAATAAAATGCTTACTCATAATTCCCTTCAATTTATTCCTCTCAAGGTTCCACCAATCTCTCAAGAACCTCCTCCCAAGATTTTAGAATCACCCTCTAAAGGTAAGGGATACTCTCTTTCTCATCTTTATTTAGGAATCTTCATTATCTTAAGCCTTTTATCTCCAATTCCAAATGTAGTTATATATTCTTAAATATACCCCATACTTCCCTTAATATTTATAAATTGTGATATATCCCTTTCACTCTCATTAATTATTCCCATGAACATTTATGTGCCCCTATTATACTATCGAAATTTCATTGTGATTTTATATGCCAATAAATTGTGTAGTGAATACATGTACCCATTTCTTATCATGGAAATTCACCATTATTAACTTTTACTTATTTGAATTGGGAGTCAAATTTATATAATAAAAACTCCATTTTTTGGGTATTAAATGTGTTGAAATATGTTCTTATGTATATGATCTATGTGGCCACTTATGTATGTACTTGATATCATTATGATGGGTGTTCCCATATAGAAATCAAATGCATTGGGTAATGTTTTGGTCTCTCGAGATTCCATTTATAGTGCCCAAGAGGTCATCCTACTATGTTATGTTATCTTGGTTGTTCACCTTGAATTAATTTTATGTTTTCATGTTTAATATAGCTGGAACATTACTACGTTGCCTTTATGTTATCATGTTATATCATGCCTTATCATTCATGTTTATGATTCTCACCCCTGTTATGTACCATGGAAGTTACTATTGTATAACATTTAATGAATTATTCATGTTATTCCTTTATTATTCCTTTACTAGGCTTTATTTCTAACCCCTTTCTTATGTATGTCCCCTAGTTATCCCATGAAATTATAAATACGTTGGAGTATTATGATCTTGTTAAGGATGTTCTTAGTAATAGAAATGTACCCTATATTTGGATTTTTTATGTAATGTACCTTATTATACAAAGATACAAGAATTCCTGATCTTATGGGTTGTATTATGTGTATTCTTATGTAACAAATCATGAATTAATGTACAATAAATATGAGGGTTGTCATAAATCAAGACTCACTTTCTGATATTAAAAAATTGAATCTTAGATCATCATCTTCGGATTTCATCATTTATATATTTAAATAAATATAAAATAATCTCATATAAAGTTTCATGACTAATTTATTTCTCAAAAAATTATCTTTCTCTAATATTATAGTATTATCATGCAACTATCCATAATTATGATGATCTTGTTATGTCTCAAATAATTCTCATTTGAACCAACATCTTCTTAAATTAAATCTCAATTTGGATCACCAATATAAAATTTCAAAAAATTTCAATAGAAATTATTAAATAAAGTGTAGTGAACCTTATTTATGTCAACTTGATTTAATAATTCTTTAAAAATATTGGATTATGATGTTTCCTTATAAAAGACGCAATGGAATGCGGGTTAGTTTTGTCTCGATGGTTGATTGTGGGGGAGATTTCTTGCATAATCATTGACATCGGGTCCCCATTTTTGTTCTTAATAAAAACACTGAATGGATCCCACATCCATAACTGGGTACCAACCTGCTTTCCAAAGGTAGGTGGTCTGTTGGTATTTCAGACCCAATGGTACATAAGAACAAACATTGGTCAATAGGATAGGATTTCAGACTCATAACACCCTTTTGGGGGTAATTTTTTCCTACTCTAACAATTTCTTATAGATTTAAGATATATTATTGAATCCATTCTTAATCCTGATATGGGACTGATTACCCTAACAAAATGGATATAGGTTAATCCTCACTCCATTGCAGATATGAAATAGGTTTCTCCCACAAAATTACTATATGTTAAATCCCTGTTATACACAAAGGGGAATCTTTAGTGAATCTATCCTTATGTATCTAAGGTTCTTCATCCATTTACCTTGATGGGTGTCTACTTATATTCACAATCCGAATGGTCGGGTGATACAGAATTTACTTCCACACAAGGAGGTATTTAATATGTCATGGTTGGGATTGAGACTATATAAGGTGTCCAACATATATTCTTTAGAGAAATAATCAAATCTATTGGATTTTTTCGAAGCTATGTAGTTTAGTATCATGCGGAAAGGAAATATGAGACTGAACTTAGGTAATAGGTATTTGAGCTCAAGTCAAGTGGATACATCTAACGTATCTTGGTTATGGAATTAATTCGAGTTATCATAGTTCGATCATTCCATTAGTAATATCCACAATGTAGATATCCTTATATAGAGGGAGTCATTTCATGCCACTCATTGGGGATTACATGCTGAGGTTTCTCTAGATGGTGAAGATTCTTGATGCGAATGATATGATAATAGAAACTCTTGAAACCCATGAGATCCATGCTCAATGAGATAAACAACAGATATAAAGTAATTAGTATCACTTCATATGGATGGGGGACCTATGTACTTGGATATCCATTTGAATGTTTCATATGGATCTTGGGCCTTAGGATGGAATCCTATGTATCATGGTCATTCAAGTAATTAGATTTCTTGTAGTTCAGATCACATCTCATTCCACTAATGGATGAGTTAGAATGATCAAACCATAGGATTTATTAGGTATATGTGATTGAAATGTCATAGATATGGTAGTAATTACACTAAAGTTGATTATTACTTTATTTTGGGCCTTAGGAAGGCATCCTAAGTATCCTGGTTATTGTAGGAACTGGATTTCTCATAGTTTAGTAAATTGGTTCTTACACACAATGATTTCCCTTGTATGGAGGTAGTGGACATGTCATATCTGGTCACTGACCTGGGATTACATGATGAGGATTACCTATGTAAATGTTATGATCACTGGAGTTTTTTAATCCCACATGAGGAATGAACAGTGTGGGAAACAGGGGATGGAAATTGACCAATCTCACTAATTTTGGATGGGGGAATTTTTTGTTGGGACTACCTTTTGGATGTTTATTATGAAGATAGGGCCTTATAAAGGTTTCCTACATATCCTAGCAATAAAAGTATTTAGATTCACCATAGTTCTATTGAACCATGGCTTATAGACTGAGGTTTCCCTATGTGAATGATGTTATCATTGCAGCTTCCAAATCCCACATTATCTTTGCTTAGTGTGGGAAACAAGGGATATTAAATGACCAGTCTCACTAATTTTGGATGCGGTATTTTTTGTTGAGACTACCCTTTTGATGTTTATTATGGATCTTTTCCCTTAGTAATTCATCCTACATATCTTGTTTATAGAAAGAATCAGTTTCATCATAGTTCAAATTATCGGGTCCTACACACTGAGGATACCCTGCTATGAAGGCTAGACAAGGCTATCAAGTCCTAGGAAGCCTGTTTGACCTATACTTATTGCCTTACTAGATTGTATTGATTTTCTACCTGACTTTTACTGATTTTATTCTTGACATGTCACAGGACATATTCCTGACATGTTCAAATACAATAAAATGATCCAGTTGACTTGTCTGAGGTACATCACATAATCTGGATGGCATGTAAAAAGGTATTCTCATGAAAAAGGATAACATATCTATTGTACATCACAAGATTAGGTTGGATGATTCTTGAGGCCATCATATGATATTTTCTAACATGTTTGGAGGGTGTCATATGATCAAGCTGACATGCCCAGGTTTCGTCATAAAATATGGTTGACACACTTGGAGGGTGTCACGAGAATCAGTGTGACCTGTCCAAGGGTGCTTTGTGTCCTGGATGACATGTCTGAGTGTTACTTAAAAAGTTTTTTGACATGAATGTAGGATATTGAAAGGTCTATGCGGCTTGTTTGGAGGACGTCACAATAGACAATTGATATTCCATGGTGCTATCATGAGACTTAGCTGACATGTACTAGTGTCACTGTAAGATTTTGTTGACATATATGAAGTATATCACAAGGTATGGATGGTGATCTCGAAGGATTTCACGAGACTTGTGAGGCATTCCTGAGGTCACCATGTGGCATTCTCTAACATGTTCAGGAGACATCATGAGATCTAAATAGTATACAAAAGAAGCATCATAGGATCTAGGAAACATGTCCGAGTGCTATCACATGACATGGATGGTTTGTGCGAAGTTCCTGAGGGTCAGTGTATGTGTTCCTATAATAAGTCTAATTTTTTAGACATTTTTCAAACCTTTATCATCTATTCCTTATATTTTTTCAGTTTTATCTTTTTTATGTCTCATGTGATTCAGTAGCTATGTGGGATGTCCTTCAAATAACTCGTATGAATTCCTTTATGTGATCAATGAGTGATCATGCAATGTACCTATGCATATCACATGATAATTTATGTTGTCTCTTGAAGTTTACCTGATGATAATTATTTTTTATTATGAGATCATCTACTCTAAAAAATCATCTCTACTTATTAGGTGTTCGAGTGAAAGGATCCAAAGATGCATTTTTTTCATACTGGTTTGGGTAATTTATAGGCCTCACCACCCAAATTACTCACTTATTTTCTGAACATGTGTTGAAAAAATATAGAATGGAGTCAGTGGAGTTCTTTGATGTCATGTTTTTCATGAGATCCTATTATAGGTCATTCCAAGGGTGTTATGTGTAAGTTCACGGTCAGTGTATTGTGTCACTGAGAGGGGGAGGGGTGAATCATCAATAATCTTTTTATTTTATGTTTCCTTTCAATTTGAACAACCTTAAACTCGTGTTAAAGATTCAATTACCTGTTGAAAACAAAACAACCACACATCCATAGGAACAAAAGTATTTACAAGGTTCACTATTCAATATGAATATCTACATCCTTGTTATATTTTGGAGACAAGACAATACCATACAATCCACTAGAAAATCTCAGTATGGTTGTAACGACCAAAATTTTTATCAATGAAAATTCCTCTTGATCTAATTAAATGTATTATTATGTAAAATTGTTATATAACATATTCACATCCTTGGTTTTAGGTTTTTGGATTTTAAAATACCATTAAGAATTGTGATTGTTGCTAATATAGCCGGTAAACAGTGATCACATGATTAGTAAAAATATAGGGCTTTAACAAATCCGATTTACTTAGAAAAATGAATTGATGGCCTCATCTAGTATAATTTCTCAATACAAAGCACATTTGTTGGAGCTCGGAAGGAATTTTGCATCATTGGGATTCTCTCTTGACCAATCCCAAGCCATGCTTCAACACGTTAAGCTCGAGCGGAACCGCCTACATGAGAAGTGGAAATTGATAGAGATTACCACCTGAGAGATGTTATCTGATCCACCCTAAGAGTTTGTCACCATCTCACACCTTACCCTTTGATCTTTTGTGGGTGTTATAATGTGTTATGTAACAAGACCCTAGCACTATTGTTATGTACATTAGTTTTTTATAGAGAATATACATTCATTTTATTATTTTTAATTTGTAAATGGTTTTTAAAGCACAAATATAATATTTTTGTTAATATTCAATTAAGAAATATATTTTGATGATTTAATAGATTTGTTGAATTAAATAATATTTTAAAAAAATATTATTAGTATACTAATTTTATTAAATATAAATTATTGTATAATTTTTATGAATACAATTGTAATTTTTATTAAGGATTGAAAGTTGTTCTTGTCCAAACCCATGAAGTTTTTATAAATGTTAGTTTTTATTTTAAAAGTAAAACATTTAAATATTTAGAAAATCATTTACATAAAATTAATATCATTTTCACAATTAGGATGTCGAAATTATCCAACGGTTAAATTTTCATAATTTTCTAAGCCAATCGAATTTTTATGTAAAAATTAAATATCATTTAATTATTTAATGTTTTTTATGACAACATAATGACCCAATAGTGATGTAATAAAATACTATAAACATTATTATCGTCCAATATATGTTTTACCAATAAAATAATTTTATTTTAGGTTTATTTTATTTATTTTACAAAGCTTTAGTGGACCCTCCAAGACTTGTAAAATATTTTAACTTTTAAAATTGATTTCCTTGAGAGTGTGACTCACCTTTACATAATCAAGCCTAATATTTTAATAATACAGTATATTGTCCTTATAAAATAATTTTTTAAACTCTCCTTTGGCAAAAACCATGGGAAAAAACCCTGGGTAGGTTTGTGGTTTTGATTACTTTAATGTGTGGTGTCTCAAACCTAAATAATAAATAATTCCCTCTCTTTTCCGGTATAAACCCACCCAATATCCCACTTACTCTTCACTCAAATCCATTGGAGTTCGTCTAGCCTTTTCTCTCCTCTCTCTATAATCCTACCAAGGCACCCCAAACTCCCATGAATCCTCTCTCAAGCCTCTCCCAAGCCTTTCAGATCACACTTTAAATTAAGGGATTCCTACCTTTCTTATTTTTATCCAATTTTATTTATGTTGTAATACCCTTTTCATTCAATTAAAAATGTTTGGGTATGATTTTTAACCTCCCCTATATTACCATACAAATGTTTTAAATGATTAGATACCTCTTTCTCTGTCATTAATTTCTTCCATGTACACTCGTTACCAGACCAAAATTCGGTAAGGAATTTCTCTCTTCTCATTCATTTTCAATAAATTATTTTGTATTTTGAATCTAAATTTCATTACATTTGTTGGGACATGTATCTATATGAACCCCTTACTTTACATTTCATGTACGTATGATGAGACACCCATTTCTCTCTCATCATCCATTTTTAGGAATTCTTATGTCACGCTGTTATGCTGCTAAAATTGCACTACGATTTTTCTCAAGCCAAAGTCATTGTATAATGAATACCATGTCCATTTATCTATCAAGTGTATTCACCTTTATTAAAATTTAATTATTTATTATATAGTTTCATAAATTTATTCTACATTCCTTTATCTTATAATAAATGATGATGTTTAATGATTTCATGTTGTATGATCCATGTGGCACACTTATGCATAAAATGAAATGTTTAAGAATGGTTCACCCTGATAGCGCTCCAATACATTGGGTAAAGATTATTATCATGATACCTAACTTGAAATGAGGGTTTACTCATCCTAATTCAACTGCCATTAGGGTTTACTCATCCTCTGTGTGCAATGAGCCTTGGCTCATGCTAACAGCATGTTAATTGTTGTCGCCACATTTCCATGTTATGATAATCATGATATATCATGAATTTATGTTAATGTTTCTCTTGTACTCTATTGATATGAATATTTCATAACATGTCATGTATTCTTTATGTTATTCCTTTTTTACTCCCATACTATGCTTTATAGCTCACCCTTTTTTTATGTAAGTCCACAGGTTATCCCATTCAATGCTATGTAAGAGGGAATGTAGTGGTCATGTAAAGGAAGTTTTCAATAAAGATTTTTTTTTCATGTTTTAATTCATTATGTAATGTTCCTAATCCCCAAATACACTAGGCCTCTCGATCTTCTATATTATATCAAGTGAATATTTTATGTAATAAATCATGTTTAAGTGTGTAATAAAAGGCAGGGTTATTATAGTTGTTATAAGAGGATAGGTTTAGTTATTTTTGGGATTATAATTAGAAAACCCTAGTGAAAGCCTTAGGGATAAGAATAAGTATAATAGAAATATCCCTAAATTTTGGTGAGTATTGATTAAGTGGTTTATTAAGAAAATACATCCCTATCTATATACAAGTAAGTAGATCCGGCTCTGGAAGAGATATACCTAGGAGTGAAAACTCTGAAAAGGAGTTTCGAGCATGACCTGGGGTATCCTAGTACACGACAATGGTCCTTACTGCACTCTTGGATACGAAACTCTCTAGGCATATGCTTTGGTAAATTCAAGATCTTAGTATGAACAATTATTAAGATAATTTAAAAAATTCCCCTAATAATATATGTTGGGATGTAGATCATGCATAACATAGATTGAAGACTATAAATTCATATGTTAAGGAAATAAATGTAATTTATAAGTTATCTATTTTGGTCTTTGGATTCCCCTTTATGTGTCTCATTTAAAAAATATATATCTTCCCTAAGTGTTTTTGGATGAACTAATGAGTAGAACCATAATCAAAAAGTGAAAGTTAGGGTTATCTTCCATAGTTCTACGCATTCTTTTATATCTTGAAGGTTTAGTAGAATAATCACAAAACCACCACAAATCTTGGAAGTAAAGATGCTGGTGAGTATGAAAAATGGGTAAATCATTGCATCCCAGGAATATAACTCCTCCCATTTCATATTTTGTGGATTGAACTTCTCAGTGAACCTTTTCATACTCCCACAAGTGTAATTTTATGAAATTATTGGCAAGGACTGTACTTCCTTATATAGATCCAAAATAAATTTTGTGAGATAGAAATCACTCTCCAAATGGAGAATCGACTCCCGATTCTATACAAGTGCAAGGAGGATGATGAATCTTATTTGTCATCATCATATAAATCATGGATATTACTACCCTATGATCATGATTATCTTACTCATATGATTGATTCTAAGGAAAGAACCATCCTTTAAGACATGCCTATTGTGATTGAATTTGATGATGTGTTTCCTGAGAAATTGTTTGGTCTTCCTCCTAGAAGATATGTTGAATTATCAATTGTTCTTATACCTGGTGTGTTTCCAGTATCCAAGACTCTGTATAGAATGGATATTTTGGAGCTTGAGGGGCTGAAGAAACCACTACAAGAGAATCTAGATAAAGGGTTTATACACCCAAGTGCTTCACCATGGGGTGATACAGTCCTCTTAATCAAGAAGAAGGATGGGTTAATGCAAATTTTCATTGATTATCATGATCTCAACAAAATCACAATAAATAACAAGTATCCTCTTTCTCAATTTGATGACTTGTTTGATCAGCTACATGGAGCACAATAATTCTCCAAGGTGGATTTTCGGTCAGGATATTACCAAGTAAGGGTAATGAATTAGGGTATCCCCAAGACTACTTTTCTTACAAGATACTAGCACTATTAATTCATAGTAATGCCTTTAAGAGTCACTAATTCTACAGAAATCTTCATGGACTTGACGAATATATTCTTTAGAGATTACCTCGAAAAATTTTTGGAAGTATTTATAGATGATATTCTAATGTACTCCAAAACTAAGGAGGAGCATCTAAGAACTGTACTAGAGGCCTTGCGAAAGGAGAAGCTCTATGAAAAGTACAAGAAGTGTGAGTTCTAGTTGAAGGATGTATCAATCATCACAAGAAATGGGATATCTATATATTCATCCAAGACAGCTGCAATTGATGGATGGTTGAGGCCAACATCGGTAGCGGATATCAGTAGTTTCCTGGGGTCAACTGGATATTATCACTAATTTGTGCAAAATTTCTCATGATTTTAAAACCCTCTTACCAAGCTAACTTGGAATTAAGTAATTTTTTATTAGAGTGATGAATGTTAAGAGAGATTCAAGGAGTTGAAAAGGAGGATTATCACTGCCCCTGTACTCACACTAACCACAAGTGGAGAATTTTTTATGGTATTTAGTGATGCTTAGAGGTATGGGGCTGTGTGTTGATGAAAAATGACAAATTAATTGCCTATACTTCAAGGTAATTGAAAGTTCATGAGAAAAACTATCCAGTGCATGACCTGGAGTTGGCTGCGGTGATCTTCGCTTTGAATTTTTTTTGGCATTGTCTACTTGGGGAGAAGTGTGAAATATACACGAATCACAAAATCCTAAAGTATAAATTCACACAGAAAGAGTTGAATATGCCCTAATGAAGATGGTTGGATCTGATCAAAGACTATGACTACTCAATCCATTACCACCCTAAGAAAGTGAACAAGGTTGCAGGTGCACTGAGTAGAAAGGACCCAACGATTTTATCATTGATGAGAATTGAAAAGGATCCAATATTATTATATTTTATAAAGATGGACATGGAAATCATAAAGAAGGGAACATCATTAATCCTTTCACAACTGATTCCTCAAAATTCTCTTTTGGAAAAGTTAAAGGATGATCAAAATGATAATGTGGGAATTCAAAATAAAGTGGAATCTATCGGAAAAGGGAAATATTTTGGAGATCAATGTCAATGAAGAAGGAATTGTGAGATTTGGGAAAAGACAATGTGTTACATCATGTCTGGAGCTGAAGAAGGAACTTTTTGATGTTTAACATGGTTTGAATTTCTCTATTCACTTAGGAAACACAAGGTTGTATCAAGATCTTCTAGAGAATTATTAGGGAGATAACCTGAAAAAGGAGATTGTTGAGTATACATATAAGTGACTGGTGTGTTAGCAAGTGAAGGAAGAGAGGTAGAAGTATAAGGGGATAATGAAACCATTACCCATACCCATATTTAAATGAGATAACACCACCATGGACTTTGTCATTGAACTTTCAAAGACATCCAAAGGAAACAATGCTATCTGGGTTGTTGTGGATCATCTAACAAAGAATTTACACTTCATTGCTATTCAGGGGGATTTCTCACTGGATAAACTGGTATGGATATACATCAGAGACGTGGTGAGGCTACATGGATTACCACTATCTATTATATTTGATCGAGATCCATGATTCACCTTTATGTTTTGGAAGAGTCTTTAAAATGATCTGGATATTGATCTGAACTTCAGTACAGTTTATCATCCTCAAACTGATGGCCAATCTGAGTGGACTATCCAAACACTTGAGGACATGTTGAGATAGTTCTAAATAGACTTCAAAGGATTGTGGGATCAACATATTCCTCTTTTTGAGTTCTCATACAACAAAATTTTCCACTCAACAATCCAAATGGATCCTTATGAAGCCATTTATGGGAAGAGGTGCAGAACACCGACATGTTGGGATGAATTTGGGGAATGAAAACACTTAGGTCCAAAAATGGTCGAAGAAATGGTGGATGAGGTTAATACCATCTAGCAGCACATTAAAGCTACTCAGAGTCGACCAAAGATCTATGATGATAATCATCGGCGAGACCTAGAGTTTGATGTCGATGACATGGTATTCCTCCACATATCACCATGGAAGAGAGTAATGAGATTTGGGGATAAGGGAAAGCTCAGTCCAAGTTACATTAGCCCTTTTTATATCCTTGATCGAATTAGATTTGTGGCCTATCGACTAGCACTCCCACCGAACCTATCTCAAGTACATGATGTATTCCATCTGTCTCTCTTGAGAAAGTACATACCTGAACCATCGTATGTACTCATTATAGAAGTGGTACCATTATAGAATGACCTCTCTTGTGAAGGGAATCCAATGAAGATCTTAGATCATAGGGAAAAAGTTCTATAAAATTACACAATGCCCCTCATTAAGGTGTTGTGGAAAAACAACAAGTTTCAAGAGTCAACATGGGAATCGGAGGAAGTGATGAATCAGAGTTACCCGCATCAGTTTTAGTGTGGGAAAAGGAAATTTCAAGGGAAAATTTTATTAAGGTGGAGATTGAAACTACCCAAACTTTTATCAATGAAAATTTCTCTTTATCTAATTAAATGTCTTATTTTATAAAATGGTCAAATAACATAAACACTTCCATGGTTTTATGTTTATGGATTTTAAAATACTGCTAAGAATTTTGATTTTTTCTAACATATCTGTTAAATAGTGATCACATTATTAGTATAAATATAGGGCTATAACAAATACAATTTACTCAGAAAAAAGAAGAAATGGCCTCATCCAGTAGAATTTCTCCATATGAATCCCATTTTTTTAGATCGGAAAAGAGGTGGCATCATTGGTTTTCACTTTTGACAAATCCCGAGATGATCTTAAACACCTTAAGCTCGAATGGAACCGCATATGGGAGAAGTGAAAGTTGATAGAGATTACCACCTGAGCAATGTTATTCGAGCCACCGCAAAAGTCTATCACCATCGCACACCTTACCAATCGTTCTTATGTGGGTGTTATAAGGGTTTATGTAACAATACCCTATAACTATGATTATGTCCATTATTTTTTATAAAGAATATACATTCATTTTATTATTGTTACTCTGTAAATAGTTTTCAAAGAAAAGATAGTATTTTTTAGTTAAAATTAAATTAAAAATCTATTTTGATGAATTAATGGATATATTGAATTAAATTATATTTTATTAAAATTTTATAACTAAATTACTTTTTATTAAATATAAATTATTTTATAATTTTTTAGGAATACAGTTGTAAATTTTATTAAAGTTTGAAAGTAGTTTTTGTCAAAACCCATGAATTTTTGACAAATATCAGTTTTTATTTTAAAAGTAAAAAATTCACATATTTATAAAATTATTTAGATAAAATGAATACCATTTTTGGAATCAGAATGTTGAAATTATCCAAGAGTAAATTTTTTATAATTTTCTGAAACCGTCAAATTTTTGGGTAAAACTTTAATACAATTTAATTGTATAATATGTTTTATAACCTCATAATGACCCAATAGTGATGTAATAAAATACTATAAACATTATGTTCAGGAAATATATATTTTACCAATAAAATAATTTTATTTTAGGTTTATTTTATTTATTTTACAATGCTTTAGTGGATCGTCCAAGAGTTAAAAAACAGTTTAACTTTTTAAATTGATTTCCTGGAGAGTGTGACTCACCTCCACATAAGAAAGCCTAATATTTTAAGAATTTAGGACATTGGAATTATAAAATACTTTTTTCCACTAACCTTTGGAAAAAACCATGGTAAAAAACCATGGTTTTTTTGGTTTTGATTAGTTTAATGTGTGGTGTCCCAAACCTCAATAATAAATAATTCCCTCTATTTTCCTATATAAACCCACCCAAGCTCCCACTTCCTCTTCACTAAAAGCCTTTGGATCTAGACCATCCTCTTCCATCCTCTATCTAGAATCCACTCATGGTTCCCCAATCTCCTAATAACCTTTTCTCAAGCCTCTCCCAGGTCTTTGGGATCACACTTCCAAGTTAGGGATTTCCTCATTTCTCATTTTTGTCCAAATTTCATTATGTTTTAATGAACATTTATTTTCAATTAAAAATGTTGGGGTATGATTTCACACCTCATCCAAACTTTCCACCTTTTTTTTAATAATGATATACCTATTTATCTCTTATTAGTTCCTTCCATGTACACATGTTACCATACCGAAATTCCATAAGGGATTTCCTTCTTCCTTATTTATGTCTAGGTTTCGTAATATTGTTATAACATTTTATTTTAAATTATAAATGTTGGGGTATGATTTCTCACCTCCATAATAATTACTTCCTTATGTTTTAATGATGATATACCCCTTTATTTTTCATTAATTCCTCCAATATACACCAGTTACCATGCCGAAATTCCATAAGGAATTTATCTCTCTTGCTTTACATTCAAGAAATTCTTTTATTTTATGAATCTAAATTCCATTACATATATTGGTAAATGTATCTGTATAACCCCCTTACTGTCCAATTAATTTTAATTTTATGAGACACTTCTTTCTCTCTCATCAACCATTTTTATTAATTCTTATATCACGTCCTTATGATGTCAAAATTTCACTACGATTCTCCAAGCCAAAGTTATGTAGTGAAAACCATTCCCATTTCTCAATCAAGTGTATTCTCCTTTATGCACATTTACTTGTTGATTAAATAGTTTCTTTTATTAATTCCACATTTCTTTATAATGGAATACATGATGATTTTTAATAAATCCATTTTGTATGATCTTTGTTGCACACTTATGCATGAAATGAAATGATTAAGAAGGGTGCACCCTGATAACGCTCAAATGCATTGGGTAAAGATTAGTATCATGATAAATCAAGTGCAATGAGGGTTTACTCATTCTAATTAATGTTAAATGAGGGTTAAATCATGCTAAATTTTCAATGAGCCTTGGCTCATTCTAATGTCATGTTAAATGTTGATGCCACATTTCAATGTTATGATAATCATGATATATCACACCATTATGTTCATGTTTCTCTTATTCACCATTGATATTCCTATTTCCTAACATATATAGTATTTGTATGTTATGCCTTGTTTAATCCCTTATTGGGATTTATTGATCACCCTTTTCTTATGCATTTCCTCAGGTTATCCCATGCAATGCTAAGTACGAGGGAATGTAGTGGTCATGTAAATGAAATTTTCAATAAAGATGTTGTGTTTCATGTTTTAAGTCATTGTGTAATGTTCCTAAGCCCCAACGACACTATAAATCTCAATATTTGATGTTGTATCAAGTGAATATTTTATGTAATAAATCTTGTTTAAGTGTGTAATAAAAAGCAGGAATGTTATAATGGTAAAACCCAGAACAAAAACCACATTCTGATTAATTCTTCTCGATATCAAAATCATCTGAAAACAATTGAGAAGATGAATATGATGATCTGCTGAGTATGAAGAATCATGAGTAAAATGATCATCCAAATACAATAATTTCAATCTTTTCTTATTCCCCATAAAAATTTATTCTATTAAAAACAAAATGGTATCACTTTCTCTCACTGAAAACTCAGATATTCTCTTTCTATTTTGAAAAATAGTACACCGTTGTCAGTCAAGTACAATGTACTTTTTTCATTTTATAGGAAACCCAGAACATGTTTGGGAGGGAATCCCAAAAACCTTCCCGCTCACTTAAATTCACCCAAATTTTTATTTCTCTTGAAATTTTAGATCAATTATGACTTCTTCAATAGTTATCAATTATTATCAAATCTTCTACAATATTCACATCTTCTTCTCTAGACTCCCATTTCAATTGTTAGTTTAATTTCAATTGATGAGTAACACATGGGTCTGATCATATGAGTCTTATTGTCTTAATCCAATTTCTAAAAACAATTCATAGAACCAATTTGAATCAAAATCTTGTATTTTAATGTTAGGTTCCCCTTAGGAAAATCATTCAACAATATATTTTCTTCAAAGAACTCTTTCAAACCAAGTAGTTTTTTCATGACCCGCCATCACCAAAAGGAGGGAAGGGTCAGTAGATTGACAATCCCTTCCTTCTTTAAGTTGAAGAAGAGATAATGACCCCTAAAACCCGAATTCAATAGGTCCCTGAGTGGTGACCAGTGCCAAGGGTATAGAATCACACACAAAATGGAAGGCATTAACCTTTTTATTTTTATAGGAACGAGAGATAAGATAGAAACCCCAACAATACCAAAGATAAAAGTAAAGTAAAAGACAAAGGTAACCCATTCCCATATGCATGTTCAACAGTAAATAATACAAGACTCAAAAAATCCAAAGATAAAGTACCAAGAAAAGGGAAACGACAACGGAAACTGCCCCGAGGTCCGAGCTAGTACGGTCCTGCCCGATCCCTGAAGTCCTCCTGGATATCTGAAAGTAGTTTTATATACGTAGGGTGAGCATACAAGTATACTCAGTAGGGTAACCAAATACTCTCGTCCACAAGTGAGGAGACATTCTAATGCCCTGTGGAAAAAGAGATAACCAAACACCCAACAAGGAAAAGCTATCCACCCAAACCTCACCAAGGCACACTCCCCAAATAACACAAGTCAAGTAACATATAGTAATAGCACATTGATATTAGGGTACCCCACACCACTTTCCCACTGGTTATTGAAGACATCATATGAATCAAACCAATCCATCCATTCTTACCACATTCCCACTGCCACACCCCGCCTGCACACACCTGGGGCATAACCTCACCATAGTCCAACTGCCAAACCCTGCCCGCACACACCTGGGCAACAACTGTTATCCCGCCCGCAGACACATGGGCCCCAACCACCACGCGTAACCACACCCACAAACACCGGGGTCAGAAGAACTACTGCCATGCTCGAAGACACCTGGGCCTCATCCTGAAGACACTTGGGAAACAACCTGCCTGCAAACACCTAGGCCAACCACTACAACTACCCTGCGCAAAGATTCTTGGGATAATAATGGACTTCAGGCCATCACAACCAGCCCAAAGAGTCTTGGACTATTTCGGAAAGGGAGAAGAAAAGGAGCTAATAACCAGCCACTCATAGGAGTGTTGGGAAAAACACCCTCCCCGTGAAATGGGGTGTTCGGAACTAAGTGCTCAACTTGGGTGGTGCGTGAATAAGAAACATAAAAGCTACAGATATATGTATAGGTAACAAACAGTCATCCCAACCTAGGGATTCCAAAACCTAAGCACAAACACCCTTGTGACTATTCATTCACAAAAGAAGTAACGGCACTCGCGGCCAAGTCACAACTCATTCCCAAAATAATTCCCCACTCAACAATTCATGTTTTCATGTTTAAGTGCTCCCATTAGGGTGAATTCTTCACTACCGGGCAACTAACAGGTATAACCACAAGCCAAAAGGAAAGAAACAGCCAAACAACAATTTAAGCATTCACACTCGGTTCTCTTTCAAGTCACAACAACAAAGGGATAATTGAGATCCCTTGAAGTACTAGAACCAAAGAAAACCTCGATACACATCCCCATGTCCCAAAAATCCAAGAGCCAACAGTCTCTCAACAACAGAGGACTCCACCACAATTTCTGATATAAGCAGAGTAACCACACAGCCTCAAATTCACAACCAGCAAAAGTACAACAATAGGGGATCCCATCCCTACCCGTATCACCCCAGAAATCGGCCCGTGAAATAAACAACCAAACCGCTACCACAAACACAAGGTAGTCCCATGCAGGTATTTTCATATTTAAAATATTTAACACACTCCATGGTTTCAATTCCTCTGTGATTTAACCAGGGTTATCACAGAAAAGGGTTGATCCTGGTGCTTTCAATTTATTTAACCGAGTATATGTAATTAACCAATTCCATGTTATGGTTATTTAAACATCCAGGAACACCGAGGTTCATTAGTGCACAGAGAAAGACCACCAATGGCCATGATTTTCAGTGATCATAGGCCTATAGAATTCACAACACATAACAACATAAAGAGTACAACAGAACATCGATCATAGCCACCCTTTCATTCTTTTAAAGGTTCATTCATTATCTTAGTTATGTTCGATTTCATCAATTTCCACAGAGGAAAAAGCATGCCCACCCCGCATGATACACAGAAAGGAGAGATGAAGGAGGAAATCTCTATGTGGTTGATCAAAGATCGAATTTTTTCTCCACATTCCAAAACAGGGGAAGCGTGACTCACAGGGCTCCCGCACAGGTGCACCACTTACCTTGGGAATGAAAGGACTTCAAACGCACAAGGAAAAGGAGTAGACTATCCAAGAGGGAGAAGAAGAATTCCTAGCGTGATGAATAGATGATATCCCCAACGTTATGGGATAAGGAATTTGAATGCCTTGGAAGTCAGATCGTGGTTCTACCACACGGTTGGGAGGTTACACACAACTGATTTAATTGTTATTTAATAGGGAGGTTTCTCGGGATTTTTAGATATTAATTATGTGTTAAAAACAGCCTTGAAACACCTTAAAAGGTCAAAAAGGCCTAAAAGAGGCGTTACAGGAAAAACTATAGAAGGAAAACCCGAAAAGGCTAGATAACACCGATTGGTTGCACCGATCAGTCGGTCGCGCTGATCAGCCCCACTAATCGATCGCACTGATCGGTCGTGTCAATCGGTCACGCCGATCGGTCGTGTCGATCGATCGCGCCGATAGGTCGTGCTGATCGGTCGCGCCAATCGGTCGCGCCGATCGAGGTGCGACCCCTTAGGATCCTAAAATTTGGAAAAGAGGTGGATCATGAGGGTCTAGGCCATTATATCAGATACCTCTTAAACTATTCTCACCCTTGAGAATCTAGAACCAGACACAAAGGAAAGAGGGGGGGGGTCCGAACAACCACCCCGGAAGATACCTCTCAGGAGTGAACCTCTCTGACACAAGAACGCCTTATCTCTTAAACAATCATAGACGTCCTACCGCTCCTTTCCCCATGAAACCACGCAAAACAAAAGAATAAATCGTCCTACCATGTGGGATAGGGGTTTCCCTTCCTCCATGTTAATATACTATCCTCTTTGGGCAGCACTGACTCGCCCACACGGGTTTAGGCGCATCGAATTTAATGTGTCCTAACTAGGAATTAGGTCCTCCCCTCCCCATCCTTTAGGACACTTCACACTCATTCACAGAAAAAGGAAACTGCACATCCCATAGTCAACAAGGTAAAGTATTACATAGCAAACAAGTACTAACAAAACAGGATAAAACTCAAAATAACTCTGGGTATTGGGCACGCATCTGCGCTTCCCCCTCCTAGGTACTCTCCTCAATCCCACCATGCCTCCATAAAATGAAAACCAATAGGATGGTTCATCCATGAAGCACCTTCTTCTCATGACCCTCAATCATCACTGGTCGTACCATGAAGGTTGCATCGTCTTAGATATCTAGCTCTCCCCAGTCGAGGACGCGCGAATCGTCGTGCAGATACCGATGAAGCTGGGACACATGTAAGACATCGTGCACCCTTTGTAGCAGTGGTGGAAAAACCAGCTGATAAGCCACCTCGCTGACCCAGTGCAACACCTCAAAGGGTCCGACAAACCTGGGAGAGAGCTTACTTCCCCTGCCAAACCTCCTCAGCCCACGCTGAGGGGAGACCTTGAAGAACACATGGTCCCCGAACTCGAACTCCAAGGGCCTTCTCTTATCATCTGCATAATACTTCTACCGGTCCTGAGCCACCTTTATCCTCTCTCATATAAGTTTCACCTTCTCTGTTCTACTCTGTACCACCTCCGGGCCAAGAACACCAGCCTCCCCGACTTCTGTACAGCACACGGGTGAGCGACACGGCCTCCCGTACAAAGCTTCGAATGGAGAAATTCCAATGGTAGAGTGGTATCTATTGTTGTAGAATAACTCTAACAGAGGAAAGTGTCGCACCCATGATCCCTTGAAGTCTAGGATGCATGCACATAGCATATCTTCCAAGGTCTGGATGGTGTGCTCTGTCTTCCCATATGTCTGGGGGTTGAAGGTTGTGCTAAGGCGCAACTGGGTGCCAAAAGCATAATGAAAACCCCTCCAGACATGTGAGGTAAATCGTACATCCCTATTAGAGAGTATGGACCGTGGAACCCCATGAAACCGCACCACCTCGTCCACATACCTCTGTGCTAGAGCGTCCACTGCACTCGACTCCTTGATTACCAGAAAGTGAGCCGATTTCTTCAATCGGTCCACTACTACCCAGATGGTGTCACACCCTCCTTGAACCTTGGGTATCCTTATGATGAGATCCATCGAGATGTCGCCCCACGTCCACTCAGGGACATCGAAAGGTTGCAGAAAACCCCATGGAACACGGTGTTTAGCCTTCACCTGCTGACACACTAGGCACTTGGCCACAAACTCTACCACCGCCCTCTTTTCCCCAGGCCACCAAAACTGTCTCCTCAGACCCTAGCACATCTTGAAAAATCTTGGGTGCACCTCCAGGGGTTAGATATGGAACTCACCAAGGACTCTCACACATTTCCTCCGGAACAAACAACTTCCCTCAGAATAGCATCTGATTCTGACCATCTTTTGTCCACCCTTTTAGAGCACTGCCTTGGATAACCCGGTCACGCATCACTTCACACTCTGGGTCTCCCCACTGAGACTCCTCCACCTGATTTAATAGAGAAGACTATACTATCATCTGATACAGGAAACCCTTACCACCATCCATCCTCGCATCCAGGTGCAGGGCAGCCAACTCCTTCATCGCCCTCCAAGCGTCCGCCGACTCTCGGACCGCATCCCTCTATGACTTCCTGCTCAAGGCATCAGCCACCATATTTCCTTTCCCTGAGGTGTAGGAAATCTCGAAATTGTAATCCTAGAGGAACTCCATCCACATTCACTGTCATAAGTTAAGGTCTCGCTGAGAGAAGACATACTTCAAGCTCTTGTGATCGGTGAAGACCACGAAGTGCTCCCCAAAGAGGTAGTGTCGCCACAACTATAGTGAGAACACGGCCGCCACAAGCTCTAGATCATGGGTGACATAGTTACTCTTATGGGGATGTAACTTCCTAGATCCATAAGATATCACCCCTTGTTGATGCATCAACACACATCTGAGGCCCTTCCCTGAAGCATCATAGAATAATTCATATATTTCCCCTTCTTCTGGAAACCTCAGCACTGGGGCGCTAACCAACATCTCCTTCAGATAGCTGAAGGCTGCCTCACACTGCTCGTCCCATACGAAGGCCTGGTCCTTCTTGGTCAAAGCTGTCAAGGGTGCTGCAACTCGGGAGAAGTTGGGCACGAATCTCCAGTAGTAACCTACCAGCACAAGGAAACTACAGACCTCTGCCACATTCTTGGGTTTTTTCCAAGAAACAACCGCCTCAACCTTAGATGGGTCCAACACTACTCCCTTCTCGGACACTACATTCCCAAGGAAGTACACTTATCGCGTCCAAAACATTCACTTCGACAACTTCCCAAAGAGTTGGTGCTGTCGAAGGACCTCTAAAACAGTCCTCAGGTGCTCAGCGTGATCCTCCTCTAATCTTGAATGGATCAGGATGTCGTCAATGAACACTACTACGAACTGATCCAGATACTCCTGGAAGACATAGTTCATAAGGCCCATGAATACAGATGGAGCTTTTGTAATTCCGAACGACATGACCAAAAACTCGAAGTGCCCATATCTGCACCTGAAGGTCGTCTTCAGGATGTCGCCCTCCTTCACCCTCAACTGGTGATATCCTGACTACAGGTCGATCTTGGAGGACCATCCAGCCCCCTTCAGCTGGTCGAAAAGATCATCTATCCTTAGAAGAGGGTAGCGATTCTTGACCTTTACCTGATTTAGCCTCCTGTAGTCTATGCACAGCCTTGGACCACCATCTGCCTTCTTTGAGAACAAGATGGAGCACCCCATGGTGACACACTTGGTCGAACATAACCCCTCTTCATCAGATCATCAATCTGAATCCGCAAATCTCGTATCTCTGAGGGTGCCATCCGATAGGGATCCATCAAAATCAGACGAGCACCAGGCTGCAAGTCTATCCCAAACTCGACATCATGTCGAGGGGGTAGAGTCGTCACCTCCTCAGGGTAGACATCCATAAACTAACTGACGATCCCTGGTACCTCCACCATCTATGCATCCGCTGACTCCACTGATAGCTCAGCTAACAAGGAGAGGAGGGGTCCCTCTCACCTGTTGCCCTTCTGGCCACCCCTCTTGCTGGTGAAAGTAACATGTCGACCACCTAAGTCTAAAAACACGACCCTTCCTCGAAAGTAGTCGATGACGGAACATAAAGAGAACAGTTATTCAATGCCTAGGATGACATCGTATGGTTGTATCTGCAATAGTAGAAGGTCCCTGACTGACTGATGTGGCCCTATTGTCAGTCTGAATCCTTGAAAAACATATATCAAGTTGGGCTGACCTCCAACTGGTGTGCTCAGCACCAAGTGAATTGGAAGTCTCTTGGCATCTACACCCAAATAATGGGTCAAACTGGGTGTAACAAATGAGTGCAAAGCTCCTATATCGAACAATACGTAAGCAAGGGTACTGAACAAACAGATCATACCTCGAAAGACCTCCGGTCCTGCTAGAACTGCTGCCTCCGCAGAGTGCAACTGCCCGCTCCCATCTCCTCTGCCTCTCAACTGTCATCCACCTCCCCGACCACGCTCTAGTCGAGGTCCATAAGGAGCGCCCTTGGGGTGGCCTCCTCCTGCAAATTATGCCCTCGGAGGAGAGGGAGCTCGCTGCCCCTGCTGCTGCAGCTGAAAGGGCCTTGCTGGAAGCTGCTACTGCTGAGGTGGGTGATGGGCCTACCCACTGTCACCATACTGTACTCTATCCAGGCACTAGTTCTGAAGGTGCCCATGGTTCCCGTCGACGAAGCATCTCATACCTGGGCCTAAAGGGAAAGGGCGGGGCCAGGGGATCTGAACTGGAACTGCTAAGGCCTGCTCCCTGCTGGTCAGAACCTAGAGGGTCCCGATGTTGGAGGTATGGTGCTGACAGCCTTTCCCTTTGATGGGCCTTGCTGAATCCCCTCTCGTGATACACCTCCCAGTGTGTGCATCCTCTCTACCACTTCATCCTTCTTCTCCACCTCTAAGTATGTCAGTAAGGTGAAAGGGGAAACAGCATACTAGAGGGAAGGTTGGAGCACCTCCTCCAAACGCCTCGCCTGAGACTCCTCATCCAAAAAGAGGTTCGGAGCAAAGTGGAGGAGATCCTTGAATTGGATCCCCAACTCTCTCCCTGACATACCCCCCGACTGGAGGGAGAGTTGCTCCTGCCTCTTCTCAGCTTTCATCGTAGAAGAGAAAAATTCCACCTGGCACTCCTTTTCGAAATCAACCCATGTCACCTTAGCCTCCCTCTTCTCCCCCAGATTGAGCATCCACCAGTGACATGCCGCTCCCCGCATCTAGATTACGGCCAGAGGGACCCAGTACTCTGTCGGAGCTTGGATCATGCTGAAATCTATCACCAACTCCTCTGGCCAGATCTCTACCTCCATGTATGAGGTGCTTCCCCCATACTTCCCCAAGGTCTACCGATGGAAAGAACAAAGTGACTTCTTCCACTGAGCATCCTCCTCCTCTTGTTCATCTCTTCGTCGGTCAGCCGAGTCAACATCTTGGGCCTCGATCGCCCGCACTACCCCTGGTCGCCTCCCAGGTGTCATAGATGCAAGTAAACAAGTAATTCCTAAGCCCTGGTAGTGTAGAATATTGGTCTTACATTTTATTTGACTTATTTATTTATTTTTGAATCCCCAATACACCTATAAACATGAGAAAACAAGTCATTATGATGCATATACCTTTCCTAGGGTCTCTACCCTAAAATCAGTGTAGCCTCACTTGGTCGTTCGGTAGGTCCAGAGTCCTTGCATCGGGTCACGGGGGGGCCTAAAATCCTGTTTCCTAGATGGTCTTCCCTGGCCTATTTCATGCACCAAGATCACCCAACATTGTTTCCCTACCATCCCATGCAATCCTCACTGTTCCTAACTCCAGACTCCATCCAATCTGTCAACCTCTGTGCTCTGATACCATTCTGTCATGACCCGCCTTCACCAAAAGGAGGGAAGGGTCATCAGATTTCCAGGCCTGCCCTTCTTTAAGTTGAAGAAGATATAATGACCCATGAAACCCTCCTTCAATAGGGCCTAGAGTGGCGACCATTTCCAAGGGTATAGAATCTCACACAAAATGGAAGGAATTACCCTTTTATTTTTATAAGAACAAGAGATAAGATAGCAACCCCAACAATAATAAAGATGAAAGTAAAGGAAAAGCCAAAGGAAACCCATTCCCATATTCATGTTCATTAATAAATAATACAAGCCTCAAAAACTCCAAATATAAAGTACCAAGAAAAGGTAAATGACAGTGGAAACTGCCCCGAGTTCTGAGCTAGTACGGTCCTGCTCAATCCCTGAAGTCCTCCTGGAAACCTGAAAGCAGTTTTATATATGTAGGGTGAGCATACAAGTATACTCAGTAGGGTAACCAAAGACTCTCATGAACAAGTGAGGAGACATTCTAATTCCCCATGGAAAAAGAGATAACCAAACACCCAACAAGGAAAAGTTATCCACCCAAACCTCACTAAGGCACGCTCCCCAAATAACGCAAGTCAAGTAACATATATTAATAGCACATCGATATTTGGGTATCCCGTGACACTTTCCCACTGGTTATTGAAGACATCCTATGCATCAAACTAGTCTCTCCATTCTTACTACAGTCCCACTGCCACACCCCGCCCACACACACCTGGGCCATAACCTCACCGCAGTCCCACTACCAAACCCCACCCGCACACACCTGGTCCACAACTGCTATCCCACCCGCAGACACATGGGACACAACCAGCACACGTAACCACACTCGCAAACACCTGGGTCAGAATAACTACTGCCACACCCAAAGACACTAGGGCCTTATCCTGAAGACACTTGGGAAACAACATGCCCACAAACACCTTTTCCAACCACCACAACTACCCTACCCGAATATTATTGGGCTAATAGTGGATTTCAGGCCATCACAGCCTGCTCGAAGAGTCTTGGGCTATTCGGTAAAGGGGGTAGAAAGTATCTAATAACCATCCACTCATAGGAGTGTTGAGAAAAACACCCTCCCCATGAAATGGGGTGTTCGGCACTAATTTCTCAACTTGGGTGGGGTGCGAATAAGAAACATAAAATCTACAGATATATGTATAGGTAAAAAACACTCATCCCAACCTTGGGATTCCAAAACGTAAGCACAAACACCCTTGTTACTATTCATTCACAAAAGAAGTCACGGCACTCGCAGCCAATTCACAACTCATTCCCAAAATAATTCCCCACTAAACCATTCTTGTTTTCATGTAAAAGTGATCCCATTTGGGTGAATTCTTCATTACCGGGAAACTAACAGGCATAACCACAACCCAAAAGGAAATAAACATCCAAAAAACAATTTAATCATTTACACTCGATTCTATTGCAAGTCACAACAAAAAAGGGATAAGTGAGATCCATAAAAGTACTAAAACCAAAGAAAACCTCAAGACACAGCCTCATGTCCCCAAAATCCAGGAGCTAATGGTCTCTCAACAACAGAGGATTCCACCCCAATTTGTGATATAAGAATAGTAACCACACAGCCTCAAATTCACAACCAGCGAAAGTACAACAACAGGGGATCCCATCCTTACCCGTATCACCCCAGCAATTGGCCCATGAAAGAAACAACCAAACCGCTACCACCAACACAAGGGAGGACCATGCAGGTATTTTCATATTTAAAATATTTAACACACTCCATGGTTTAAATTCCACTGTGCTTTAACCAGGTTTATCATAGAAAAGGGTTGATCCCGGTGCTTTCAATTTATTTAACCAAGTATATGTAATTAACCAATTCCATGTTACGGTTATTTAAACATCTAGGAGCATGGAGGTTCATTAGTGCATGGATAAAGACCTCCAACTTCCATGATTTTCAGTGAGCATAGGCCCGTACAATTCACAACACATAACAACATAAAGAGTACATCAGAACATCGATCACACCGCCCCTTTAATTCTTTTAAAGGTTCGTTCATTATCTTAGTTAAGTTCGGTTTCGTCAATTTCCACAGGGGAAAAAGCATGCCCACCCCGCATGATACACAGAAAGGAGTGACAAAGGAGAAAATCACAACGTGGTTTATCAAAGATCGAAGTTTTTCTCCACGCGCCAAAATAGGGGAAGCGCAACTCGCAGGGCTCCCGTACAGGTGCACCACTTACCTTGGGAATGAAAGGACTTAGAACGCACAAGGAAAAGGAGGAGACTAGCCAAGAGGGAGAAGAATAATTCCTAACATGATAAATATATGATATCCCCAACGTTATGGGATAAGTAATTTGAACGCCTTGGAAGTCGGATTGTGGTTCTACCACGTGGTTGGGTGGTTACACATGACTGATTTAATTGTTATTTAATAGGGAGGTTTCTCGGGATTTTTAGATATTAATTATGGGTTAAAAATGGACTTGAAACGCTTTAGAAGTTCAAAAGGCCTAAAAGAGGCGTTACAGGAAAAACTATATAAGGAAAACCCAACAAGGCTGGATAACACCGGTCGGTTGCACTAATCGGTCGGTCGCGCCAATCGGTCGCGCCGATCGGTCACACCGAATGAGGTGCGACCCCTTAGGATCCTATAATTTAGCAAAGAGATGGATCATGAGGGTCTGGGACATTACAAGTTAAACCCTTTTGAAATGGTTGACTACATTATTGATCACCTTCTTCACTTCTTCTCTTGACCCACTTAAAATACAAATCATATTCTTCTCCACTTCTCTTGAACCACTTGAAAAAGACATTTGAGAGTAAATCAGTGTTCACCTGCCTCTTCCTTCATAAATTCCAACAACCATTCTACTCAACATGATTATGTTATAAATAATACATTATTTTTTACTATTATTGGAATGGGTATGAAAACTTTTTATATCATCCAATGGAATATATGATGCTATAGTAAATCAGTATCACCCTTTTCAATATATGCCACCTTTTCGATCAATACCACATTTTCGATCAATACCGTCTTTTCAATCAGTACCACATTTCTGATCAATACAACCTTTTCAATCAATACAACATTTTTTATCAATATGGTTACAATTATCCTGATGTTGATCATTAAGTAAGGGTTTGATACAAAAAATGCTACAGTAAATCAACATCACTATTTCAATCGACATCACCTTTTATTTTCTTTCACCCAGATTTGATTATTTTGAAGAAACAATTGGTATTAATTATTTCTTTCTGTAACTTGGATATGATATTTTTCAAATTGGAAGCATCTCTTTCACTCCCCCTTTCTTCCAAAAAGATTTCATCACAATTTCTCACTTTAACTCATGATCTACTTGAAATATAAATCATAAAATCATCATCGAATTTAAAACATCATAGTCATGCTGACCACGATTCTCCGTGAAAACAAACACTTCTTTCAAAACAACTTATTTTTTTATGACGGACTATCACAAAGAGTCTGATTCTTTACATAACATGAGTCTAATTTTTATCAATCCCATAGTGAGTCTTATTTTTATCAATACCAGAGGGAGTCCTATTTTTATCAATCCCACAGTCAGTCTTATTTTTATCAATCCCACAATGAGTCCAATTTATATCAATCCCATAGTTGTTTTCCGAAACAAATCAAAGTGATTTCCTTTCTTCAAAACATACCTTGACAACAAAAGAAAACAAAAAACACCTTCATTATCATATTGGTCCTAAAAATCTCCCAATTTGGATTTTTTTTCAACCATGATTCATAAATAAATGATATTTTTATCCTCAGACAATGGATTACTTATCAATAATTCTAAGCCTACACAACCTAACTCATTGTAAGAAAGAAGAATAATTGATAGCAATACCATGTTGTCCAAAAGTAGTGATTATAACAACATATTCATCTTTCTTCCTCATCTCTTCTTCCACCTCCCTAGAATAAAAAAACAAATTTGTTTCATCAAACACTCCAACAAAAAGATAGAATTTTTCACACACTAAACAATTCTGAATTCATAGCTTACCTAGAACTCCCCCTTTTTACATGAACCACATGGATTTATTTATGAAATAATACAATTCTCACTCTTGACAAAACAATCCAAAGGTAAGATTAAAGAGTGTATAGAAACACATACCTCAACCTTGAAGATAAAGAGGTTAGACACCCAAGTTCAACCTCAATTTTGAGAATGATTATTTCGGTAAAGGTTTTGTAAAAATTTGAGCCACTTGTTTCTATGTTGAAACATATTCAAGCTTAAATTAATTATTCTCTTCATGCTATTTAATGAAATGATATTTTATATCAATATGATTTGAATGAGAATGTTGAAATGGATTCCTGGTGAGATTGATTATGCTTTGATTATCACAACCCAAGAGAAAGGGTAACTTCACTTCAACAAGTAAGTCTTTCAATTTTATTTTCATCCACAAGAGTTGAGTAGTGGCTTGAGTGACAGAAACATACTCAGCTTCAACCATACTAATAGTTACTGAAATTTGTTTCTATGAATTCCATATAACACAATTCATTCCCATAAATAATACCCCATTATATGTGGATCTTCTATCATAAACATTTCTTTCCCAATATACATCTGAATACCCCAAAAAACAATACTATTTAAGCTTCAATACCTAATTCTGATTTTTCTTGTGTCCTTGATGTATCTAAAAATTCTTTTTCTAGTAATAATATGTGATTATTTTTTAGAACTGTAAAATCTTACACATAAGGTAAAAACATAAATAATTTTGGGTCTTGAGGTAGTAAAATATAATAGTATTCCAATCATCTTTTGATACTCTTTCTGATCCACTTCTTTTTCATCTCCATATTTACTCATATTTGTTCCCACTAAAATGGGTGTAGAAATAGGTTTTGAATCTTCCATGTTGAAGCTCTTGAGAAGTTCCTTAGAATGTTTTTCTTGGGAGAGAAAAATTTATTCTTTATTTTGAAAAATTTCTAACCGAAGGAAGTATTTCATTTACACCAGAATGGACATTTCAAATAAATTCCTCATCTCTTTATAAAATCTTCCACAACTTCTTTCATCATTCCCATCAAAGATAATATCATCAACATAAACAACAATAATGGAGGAGTTATATTCACATTCTCTGATATACAGATTGATATAAACTCTTCCGTTCTTAAAACTCATCTTTCTTAAGCAAGTATCCAATTTGGAATACCATGACCTTAGATATTGTTTTATCCCATACAATTATTTCTTCAATCTACACACATAACGTTCATATTTCCTGCCAAAAAACACACAAGTTTGTTCAATGTAAACCTCCTCTTCAAGATCACTATTTAGGAATGAGGATTTAACATCCATTTGAAATATCTTGTAGCCTCATTCTACAGTAATAGAAAGAAAGTTTCTAATTGTTTCTAATATAGCCACCTAAGAAAAGGTCTTGTTGAAATAAATTACTTCAATCTGAGAATACCCTTTTTCAATAAATCTTCTTTTGCTTCTTATAACCTCTCTTTATTAATTCATCTTGTCCCATAATAACCATTTTATGCCAATGATGTTTTTGTTTTCAGGATTTTGTACAAGTTCCCTTGTATTATTCATTTTAATTCGATCCAATTCTTCATTCATGGCTTGAACCCATTCTAGATTATCGAAAGCTTCTTTCACATCATTTGGTTCTACTTTTGAATAAAATTAAGTATATGTGATAGCACTTGTTTTTCTTATAGTTTTAACATTTTTATGTTTATTACCTATTAAATTTGGAGCTTACACTTGTTTCCTTAACCTGGGATTAGTTTTTTCAAAATGAACTTCATCACGTAAAATAGTTGAGTTTGATTCTTCTTCTTGAGAAGGAATAAAATTGTATATATATTTATTATAATTTTTTTCTTCAACCTAATCAACTTCCTTGTCTTTCTGATCATGTATATCTTCCTCTACATTTTCAATTACTTTCACATCAACTAAATCAACAATTTTATTTGTTTCTTTGTTAAAGCATCTATATCCTCTTCCTTTTGTAGAATAGCTAAGAAATATTACATCTTATCCTTTTTGCTTGAATTTTCCATAGTTTCCACATTTTTTATTTATAACACATGGACTCCCAAAAACTCTTAAGTGATTTGGAATTAGAGTTTTACCATAAAACAATTCATAGGGAGTAATATCTGATTGAGGCATATACAAACAATGGTTCTGAAAGTAAACAGTAGTACCCAAGGCTTGCCTCCAAAAGTAATGAGAGATACCATGTTCATTAAACATGGTCCTTCCCATTTCCACCAAGCTTCTTTTATTTCTTTCATCAGCCCTATTTTGTTGTAGAGTGTATGGGTAACTATACTAATGCTGAATTCCATGATTCTCAAGATAGTTTTCAAAATTTTCATTTCAATATTCACAATCATTGTATATTCTCAACTTATTCATTGAATACTCTCATTCCTTCTCATTTTTCCTTCTAAAACTTTTAAAAAATTTCAAATATTTTGTTTTTTTTCATATATATAACTTAATTAATGTGAATAAAATCATCTTTGAAAGTGATTAAGTACTTATCTCCATTTTCTGATTGTTTTCTCACTGGCCCACATATAGCAGAATGAATCATATCCAAGGGTTGTTTTGAAAAAATATAAACTTTCTTATGCATAACATTTGTAATCTTTCCTTTCTCACAAATAGTTCAACACCAATATCTTCTTATTGGAAAATCAAGAATGTCTAGGAATATTTTATTATTAGAAAAATTTATCATGTTTCTCTACCCCATGTGCCCAAGTCTTCTATGCCACAACTGATTCTCTTTGACCATTCTCATGTAATAAGAGTTCTGTATTTCATCAATCTGAAACAAATTACCTTTTGTACATTTTCATCTTATAACAATATTTCCATATTATTAATTCTTAACAAAAAAAACCATCTTTCCTGAAGATATATTTTTTACCCTAATCACACAATTGTGAAACACTAAGAAAATTGTGCTTTATCCCATTAACATATAATTTATTCTTGGATTTCATATTTTCCTTTATAATGACATTAAATCCAAAAAATTTGATCTTTAGGGATTTATCATTGGAAAATTTCATTGTAACCTATTTAAAATATTTTACATTCTTCAGCAATTTCAAGTCTCTTTTCATGTGTGAAAAACACCCACTATCAAGTATCTAAGGTCATCCTCCTTTTGTATCTTTCAATATCGTTTCAACAACAATATATTTTTCTTCTTCTTTTATCTTCAATACCTTTGGATTCTAAGAATTAAGAATATTTTTCTGAGTCGATAACAAAATAATACATCATTCTTCAAGGTGTCCAGATTGTTCAAATCTTTCACAAATAGTTTTTAGGACCTTGAACCTATTTTTAATCTTTACTCCAACCTTCTATGATTTGTTCACGGGCACTTTCTCGGTCTTCTTTCTTTGAGGCGATTGACTCCCCCCTAAACCTATTCCTTTAATAACTTATGGGATAATAGTAATGTTTCTGGTTAAACCAACACATACTTACCATGTGTCTTAATCCTCTACAATACCATCAATAGCCATATAATGATTATTTGCATCTAAAACATCCATATTGACTGGAATTATGAATATTTTTCTCAATAACATTGGTATCTATCTTATCTGATCCACTAACATTCTTGCTATCAATTGGATTCATATTCTTCTTTCTAGATTTTTCAGATCCATATTTTCTCAACAATAAATGCAAATTCATGTTTCGTTGAAACTTTATAATTCTCATCATTGTTGGTTTTAGCCACATACACGACTTTCCCAACTTTATTGTTTTCATAAAAAATTCCATCATTATTTTCACCCTTTGAAGGTAAATTTTGTTGAACCTTCCCTGTTTTCTCATTTTAAGAGCTTTCACCAGCCTCAGTGATAGAGTATTGGAATGTTTTGTTTCTCAATTCATCTTTTGAGAGTTTTTGTTGGAAAAGTTCCAACACTTTTTATTTTGCCTTTATCTTAACCACCAAATTTTCATTACGACTCTTTTCTTCTTCAAGAGATTTCTTCAAGTCATCAATCTATTTCACTAGATTTTCTCCCTCATCATAAAAACATTCTTGGTTGTTTTAGTATTATTCTTACAAATTTTTGTTTTTTTTTTCAATTCTACTGATCTTTCTCATACATTCTTTCAACTCTTCTATCAAATGGATATCGAGTTGAATTTTTTATTCTTTAGAACTTCTTTTCATGTATTCTTCATTATTCATAGTTTCAATGAATGTATTCTCAATACCATACTCAACTGACATTTCGGATTCATCATTACCTCCTTCTTCTTATTTATCCTTTGATAATAAAATTATTCTTTTGGATTTGAAGAATTTATTTTCATTCATTGTGGAATACAAATTTCCTTTATCGCACTGTTTCTTCCATGATCATCTTGGATTTCTTTCTTGTTTATCGATATCCTCTTAATTCTTTCTCTTAGGATAGTTAGCCCCAAAATAAACAACTCCTCCACATTCAAGTCATTTTAAGGGAAGCTTCCATTTTTATTTTCCTATACCTATTTTCACATTTTTAGAAAACAAGGATAAGATATCATTGAGATTTTTACATACCTCATTTTCAAAGTTTGAATCACCATCTTCTTCTTCAATAATAATCTTCTTAATATTTTATTTATTCATAGCCTTGAAAGACAATTCTCTATCAGCCTTTGTTTTTCTTCTCATAGATTTCTCTCTTCTCATTTCATAAGTGATATGTGTGATTTCTAAATCATCAAGAGATAGTGTCTTAATATCTCTGTCTTCTGATGAAGAAAATTAGGAATTGTATTTTCTATGTAGGAATCTCAAAATATTTTTAAAAACTATAGACTCATCTTTCTTTTCACCAAGATATCTGATAATACTCACAATATCATTCACCCTGGTACATAAATCCCCAATAGATTCATGCTCACCCATTATTAAGTCTTCATATTTCAATCTCCATATTTGAACTTTTTCCTTGCTGACTATTGTATTGCCTTTATATACGTTTTTCAATTTCTCCCATCTACCTTTGGCTATGGAAACACTTTTCTCTCTCAATAATTCACTTTTAGGAAGTGATGACAATATAGTATTCTTTGACCTTCCATCATTCTCAGGATTATTATTATCAACAGTTGTAAGTGGATCTTTATAATCAATGTATGGAAACCCAACTATTGTAGCTTCAAGAACATCATAACTAATAGACATAAGATAAGGTTGCATTATGTCCCTGTATATATGATAATTCTTTCCATAAAATACTGGAAAACCATTACTATTCAAACAGTTCGAATTCTCCATGAACAAAGAATAGTGAATGGAACCTTGCCTCTGATACAACTAGAAAGTGCCCAGTTAGTGTATTGTATCTCTGTGAGGGGGAGGTCGAATTAGTGATACAATTTTTGTTTTATGTTTCCTTTCAATTGAAACAACCTTCGCCTTTTGTTAAAGATTCAATTCCCTACTGGAAAAAGAAAACAAACACACATCCACATGAACACAGGTATTTACAAGTTTCACTATTCAATAAGAATAGCTACATCCTTGGTATGGTTAGGAGACAATTCAATACCATACACGCCAATATAAAGAAATACTTGGATTTCAATGAGTAGGATATTCCCTTTTACTCATGTATCACTTTGAAGATAATTCAAAAGTGTGTGTGCACCCTCTTAGCACAAATAGGGTAATATAATTGTTATGTAACAACCCATGTTACTTTCGCTTATTTTTAGTTTAACAAGTGTATTCAATTGAAACAAAATTCTTCAATTAATTACTCATAAGAAAGGTAAGAACCGCCTAGACTATGTCGCAGAAAAATCAATCTGATTTTTTTACGTCAGATTTTCCCATTCTGATTCCTCTATGTCTAATTCTCCCTGATACAATTCCCTCAGCCTGGTTCTATGATAGAATACAATTTACATGAATCGGTGCCAACTAAATCCATAATAAAATTGTTCCTCCATATAGAAATTCCCAGTACAGTAAAACCCTGTATTAAAACCTCATTCTGATTAATTTATCCTGATATCAAAATCAGCTGAATATAATTTACAAGATGAATATGATGATCCACTGAGTATGAAGAATACTAAGTATGATGATCAGATAAATACAATCATATAAATATTTCCTTCTTCCTTGTATAAGTGTATTGAATACTAAAAAAATAGTATCACTTTCACCCACTGAAAACTCGGAGCTTCTCTCTCTACTGTGATGAATAGTACACCATCATTAGTCAAGTACAATGTACTTTTTTCCTTTTATAGGTGACCCACAATAGGTTTGGGATTGAATCCTAAAAACATTCTCACTAAATTAAATTCACCCAAATTTTATTTTCTCCTAAAATATTGGAGAAATTATGACCTCATTTATGCTTCTTGGTTCTTCTCGAATCTTATAAAATCTTCACCTCTTCTTCTCCATACTCCCATTTCAATTTTCAGACTGATTTCAATTGATGATTAATAGATGGGTCCAATCATTTGATTCTAATTGTCTTAATCCAAATGCTAAATACATTTAACAGAATTTATTTGACTCAAAATATTGTATTTTAAAGTTAATATACTCCTTCAAAAATCACTCAGCAGTCTATTTTATAAGAAAAACTCATCCAAACAAAGTAATTAAACCCTTTTAAAGTGGTTGACTACATTATTGATCACCTTATTCACTTATTCTATTAACTCACTTCAAATACAAATCATTTTATTCTCCTCTTCCCTTGACCCACTTGGAAAATAAATTTGAGTGTAAATCAGTGTTCACTTGTCTCTTCCTTCAGCAATTCAAACAACCATTATACTCAGCATGATAATGATATATAGAGTATGATCTTTCTTAGAAATATTTTCTTGGGTGTAGAAATTTTTTATATCATCCAATGTAATACATGATGATACAGTAAATTGGTATCACCCTTTTCAATCTATACCACCTTTTTAATAAATACCACATTTTCGATCAATACCACCTTTTGATCCATACCACATTTTTTATCAATACCACTTTTTTGATCAATACCACATTTTCAATCAATATGGGTACAATTATTCTAATGTCAATATTTAAGTAAGGGTTTGATGAAAAAAATCCTATAGTAAATTGAAATCACTATTTCAATCAGCATAACCTTTTATTTTCTTTCACCCATATATGTTTTTTTTTGAAAAAACAATCGGTATAACTTCTTTCTCTCTGTCATTTGGAAAATATATTTTTCGAATTGGTATAATCTCTTTCACTCCCCCTTTATTCCATCAATATTTAATCACATGTTCTCATTCAAATCATGGTCTATATGAAATATGAATTAGCAAAGTATCATCACATTTAAAACATCATAGTCATGAAAACCCCAATTCTCTAGTAAAAAAACATTTCTTTCAAAACAAATTCTTCTCATTATGATGGACTATCACAGAGATTATAATTCTTTATAGAACATGAGTCTAATGTTTATCAATCCCATAGAGAGTATGATTTTTATCAATCCCAGAGCGAGTCTAATTATAATCAATCACAGAGTGAGTTTGATTTTTATCAATCCCATAATGAGTCTAATTTTTTTCAATCCCACAGTGAGACTGATTTTTATCAATCCCATAGTGAGTCCAATTTTTATCAATCCCATATTTGTTTATAGAAATAAAGTGATGTTATTTTATTGCTTCAAAACATACCTTGACAACAAAATACAACACAAAACACCTATATCATCAGATTTTTTCAAACAACATGTGATTTTAATGACTTTGAGATCATCCCGTCAACAACCCCATTTATAATATTATAGATAATGAATGGATTAATGCATAATCATGTGGTAATTCCATGTGTATTTTACATTTTTAGGCCGACATGTCCAAGGTCCTTCAAGAGATTAGGATTTCTATTGAAATACTTTTGTGTGACCTAGGGAGACTTTTTTGGGATATACCACAAGACAAAGATGGATTTACAAAGGGATTTTGAAAAATCATTTTTTCATTTTGAAGGGATTTTGTGGGGTTTTATCGAGATAATGATCGTGTATCAAGAGTTTTAAGACCATAAGAGGTTTTTTCATTTTCCCATTATATTTACTTGATTTATTTACAAGGTTCTAGGGTATTACAAGTTTTCTTGAGTGTTTTCAAAGACAAAAACACTCCCCATTGCTATTTCATCGCATTACCAATAATGGTTCCTATGGTGATTCATAAAAATTAACATGGATACACCCTCATGGTTTTCTTTGGAACCAAAGGGGGAGTGTAGGACTAGCTGAACATGTCTGAATCCTTTTGTGTGATGAGAGTTCCATGCCATCGAGTACTTTCACAGTAAGGCGGACATGTCACTAGGGGCTTAAGTGGTGTCTTTTGAACCACCTAGGATTGTTTCAGGATATTTATGACCATAAAATTATCTCTTATTTTGGTTTTTTCCTCCTTATATTCTAAGTATTTTGGGATGTGTTGTTTGGAACCTCCTGGCAGAAAATTCATGTGACTTAGGGTATCCCATCCTACTATTGTTGTGTGATTAGTGAGTGTAATTATTTTCTCTATAAGACATGAATGACTCATAAAAAGGTATCCATGAGATATTATTGAGGTTATGCTCTATAGGATACTTTTCTCATGACCTCCTAAAGGTCATCCAATCAAATGTCTTCAAGAGGTTCACATGATATATGCGATGTTGTAAACCTCCTTATTCATTTTATTTATAGATTAAATAATAATCATATTCATGTATTTATCCTTTTACGGAGTTTATAATGCTCATTTGGTGGGCATCCACATATTCATCACCATAAAAGTTACAACCATGGGGACAAGGGATCACTGCTGATAAGTGTAATTGCCCACTCGAGGCCTTGGCATTGTAGTTAATCAGTGTCTTGGGAGATGATCAGTATCATGGGAAACGTTTTTTATTCTAAAAGAGTAACTTTAAATAGGGGAATGAATAATGGCTCCATCACTAACTTTATTACTCTCATATCTTCCACACCCTGCCTCTATTGCATAGTCCTTTTGGAAGATGCTCCAACAAGAACTGATTGCAAGACTTATTTGCGAGAACTACATTATAAGAGTTTATTTTCCTTTTATCTCAATCAAATCAATAACAAATATATCTTTTGTAATTTTTAAACCTTTTCCATGGTTTTTATATGGTTTTATATGAATTTTTCGTGAGATCCATTATCTCAAATGCATGATCATTCAATTGTTATATATATTATGTGACTATGTTAAGGTCAAATAATATTAAGTTTTATGAGGGGTCATGTTGTTTCTCTATGTTCTATAGTTTTATGAAGTCTATTATATTTCTATGATCCAAAAGATTTGTAAATATTTTATGTTATTGTGAATCCCTTTGATGATTCATGATATGTGAATGATGTTCTTGGAGTTTATGCCTTTCCGTTGACAATATTTTATATATATTTTTCTGACATATTCCACTAACTTTTATTTATATAGCCTCTAACTCTGATCATAGTTCCTATACCGCATATAATTAGAGGTCCATGATCTCCAATATCGCATGAATTCTAATTTCTAGGTTTTAAAAAGGATTCTCTCATTCAAACTCTAAGATTAACCTTTATTATTGATGTGTGCATCATATTGATGATCTGGAATTGTATGAATCACCCATGATACACATAATTTTCATAATATAAAGTAGACCTAAATTCTTGGATTTGAATAATTAAATCATAACAATTTTTTCTCATGAAATGATCATCAGTGACCACAAACATGATATTTCCTACTGATATATCTACTCTAAATATATTTATATTACCTAATTCAAAGAAGGATAATCTAGGTAGAAAATATGACGTAAAGGGAGGGTTTTTAATCTTTTTCCCAAGTTTTTTGGAATTAGAGAGAATATATTCATTTTTTATAAGGCTATATGGTGGTACTTACAACATCTTTTCTTATTTTTCAGAATATCATTTTTTTCACTATAGTTTAGGGTCTTTTATCTTGGACATTCTATTATTTTATTTATGAATATTTTGGCTCATACCATATATCATTATAGTTTAGGGTATTTTATCTTAGACCATCTATCACTTTACTTTAGGTTATTTTATATTATACCTTATTTCAAAATATTTTTGGTTATTTTATCTTTAAAATTTCAATATTTTTTAGTTCAAAGTCTTCTTGTTAGGACGTGATCGATGAATATGGAATATGGGACTGACAAGATAGGGGTTACCCAAAACACCCTTAGGGGTGATGATTTCTGTTATGGTGTTGTTAATGCTAAAGAGGATTAGATCTCATTTCCTACAAGGAGGAGATGGCTCTAATTAGTAGGTCTAATCCCTTTATGTGTTGATAAAATTGTCAAATAGAGGTTTCTCTACTATTTTCCAAGTGCCATGGGAGATTTATGGGGTAATATTGGTTGATGTTGAAATACCAACGATTAAAGGTCCAACTGGATTGTTAGAATATGGGTCATGTATTTCATTACCCGGAAGTTTGATTTGATGAAAATGGGATGGGGCAGACATGTTGAGAATAACCCACAACAACCTGAGGTTTTGGTTTCATCCATGGAATTACCAGGGCTCACAAGGATCTGGATTTATTTTCTAAAAGTAAGATATATTTATCAATTGTAGGTCAAAATCATTATGCATCAATATCAAGGTCAAAAATATATTCCCTCTCCATTTTACTTAGGACATGAAAGATTTGTGAAGACTCAACCATTCGAAAGATGAAGTTGGGTATCGAATAAAGTTATCCAGGAAGGTATTTGGAACACTAGGTAAGTTCATCTCTTATTTTTAAAGCTCAGTCAATATTTCATGTGGTATCTAATCAAGAGGTGTGGGTCATCAAAGGTTTAGGAATGGATTTTCACATTCATTCTTTGAGAAAGGGTACAAAACATCATGATGCAATGTTGAGGAAATTGAATCTCCTTTGATAGTCTAATTACAAGGATTTTAAATCATGATCCAAATTGTTCATGTTGGCAGGATGATATGGAAAAATCATACTAGGAAAGTCCCACAAAACACTGAGGTGTTGAGTTTTTCCACAATTACATTAGGGCTCACAAAGATCAAAAAAACCTTTTTCATAGTGAAACATTTTTTTGATGACCAGAGGTGTATATGAAGGATCCATATACATATATGTTTTGTAAAATGAAGGGTCACTTGAAGTTAGGTATCCTTTTCCCAGGGCCATGGAAGGTTTAAGGTGATTGAAAACATTCAAATCATGAAGTCTTATTTGTGTAAAGTATAATATACAAAAATGGTTCAAGCACCCTAAAAGTTGTGTCACCACCTAGAAAACATATTCTCATAGTGAGGAGATGTGACAAATCATTACTATAACTTCTTCCTAAACCAGGGGATCCATTGAGCATAACTTTTATTTTACTAGTGCCACAAATTGAACCCAATGGGATTCAACCATCATTTATTTATGCCATAATTTCTTCCAAAACTCTAGAAATTAAGAGTTTAGTGAGTGAAGACTTGAATTTGTCTTAGGAAACCCTTTATATATTTTCAATAGGACAATTTTTTTGTCTCTTTTTCTAGTAGTTTAAAGTAATTATGTTCAGAATATAAAAGGATTTTGTTTAAATTTTTATATCTTTGACCAAGGTGTATGACGTTTAAGTTCATGATGCATATAGACCTAAAATGAGGTGGATGTTACACAAGAACCCAATTAGGATACCTAGGATCAATATCACTCCAACATCCTTCTGGGAAGGAGATGAAAATGTTTTAAATCATGGATTGTGATTCTTAGGTTGTGAGTAATGATATAATATAATCATGTTAGGGATAACCCATAACAGACTAAAATTTTGAGTTTTTTCACGGTAAATTTTGGCTCACAAGGATTAGAAAGCCCTTCTTATAGGGGCCAAGATGTCTCTGTTTGGTTGGTCTAATCTCATTGTGCATTGAAAATTATTGAAAAAGAGTTCCTTACGCATGATTTACCCTTAAATGTGGAGAGGAATTATTGTATTAATTTATTATGGTTGTGCACAAGATTGGAGATCCTAGCATTTCTACATATCTTGTGATTTTAGGAATCAATCCATGCACAATTCTTGATTGTTAGTGTGTAGGAAGACTAATTATCCACTAAAATAGGATAATATTCATTATTTATATTTATATATTCATGAATTTAAATGTCTATAAACACTAGTTTTAGTGAATTTTATTAATTTAACTTCATTTATCATCACATGTGCAATTCATGTTTAAATTGTTTCATATTGGGCCCAATAAATCATTAGATTTTGGAGTAAATTATTTTAATTATTTGAATTATATATTTTTAGATATTATTGATCACTTTATTTGGAACATAATTCCATTTAGGATCAATGGAAGAATCACAAGTGGAGATGAACATTTTTGGCCATGAATGCAAAAATATCTAGACAAAGAATAATGGGCCTTTGGACATAAAGTAAAATTAGATCCCAAAAATAAATCCCAATAAAGATAAAATTTTAATTTTAGATCGATAAAATTTAACAGATCATTTAATTCAACTTTTTATTGAGATAATTCTGAATTTTTCAAGGAGATCCACGGAGCTGATGTTGAAATTTAATTTGTGGGATAGATTTGAAGGTCTAAAAAGTCATCCCACTAATTAAATCATAACATTCAACTAGATGATCCAATTAGTATGAAATTTTGAAATATACAAGAGGAAATATGATGAAACGTACCTCTATTATAAACCCCTTCATATTCGTCAATATTCAACATTGAATGCCCATTTCTAAATGGGGAAATAATTTTTTCTTATTTTTGTGGTCAAAGTTGAAAAGTATTATTTACTTTTATTTCGCACCCACATTTGACTCTCCTAATTAATGGAGAAGGAATCAATTGATGGGTGCTAAAACATAGAATCATAATATAATTATTTAAGGCTTTGTTAGAGATGTAATTAGGGGATTACTATTTTATTATTTCAATTGTATAGTTACGTACTCATTTTTTAATCGAATGTTCATTTTTTATCATGTAATTTTTTAAAATCACATTAGTTTCATAATAAAAGTTCATCTTTTTATTGTTATTCAATTTTTATATTGTTTTTTGTATCACATTGATACTTCTAAATCACGGTGTGAATTTATTCACACCAAAAATTGTGAAATTCCTCACAAAATGGTGGGGTGTTCTTTTTTTTATTTTTTTTATATCTTAAATTTCGCCTTTATAAGTCAACTTCCACCTTTCATTGAGATCCTTGCATCAGTTTAAGGGTAACCCATTTGTGGTTTTATTCTAGAGAATATCTTATGGATCAATTGGATACTATTTTATGTTATTGAATCCTTAAATTAGTTCTATGGTTTGAGAGTTTGTTTACTTTGAATTATTTTTTTCTTTGGCTTTGCTAACTTTAAAGACTACACATTTTGAGTGATAGTACGATAAAATTACTTGGATTGATCATGAAAGTGATCATATACATGAATTTTTTATTATCCATTTAATTTTGTATGGATTAAATCAGTGAATGATGTTGTGGAAGTATCTCATTGATTGGATACGTCTTGAACAAGTGATCTTTGATTTCATAGGAAAACAATTACATCTATTCTATCAATAACAAAAAACTAGGATCAAACCATATACATTAACTTTTTATATAAAAATAAATATATTTTTCATTAACAAATACAAACCCTTCACTTAGGTACATTAGTATTTTAGTTTCACAATTTAAATCAACACCAAAGATAGCCACTTCATAGCCAAACCTCCCACCAAATCTGAGTGTCTTAAGGTTTTTTCTTCACTCCAAGTGGATTTTATCCATACCTATATGACAATGAACACTTCTACATATAGGGTAAATTTGAGTGTCACTAAATTTTGGAACTATTGTTGGGGACCCAAGTAATTATCTTAGATGCTCACCTTCTTTTCTCACCCAAAATTCTATTTTCTCACCCAAATATCTCTTATGCCCCCCCCCCCCTTATCGTTTTTCATAACCTTTCACAACAAGGATAATTATAACCATTCTTATAGGGTTAAAAATCTTTCATTTGGGAAAATAAGAAAATATTGGGGTATTATTCCATTTTGTACTAACCATTTTGAAACATTTAAAACAAAAAATGGGTCTAATATAATGGAGTATCGTCAACTATATCCTTTCATAAAAGAGGGTTGGAATAAAATATAAAATCCACATTATGAATCCCCTAAAATAGGGAATTTAATTCATTAAACTTTGAATAATTACCCCACATCGGGGGACCTGGTGAGATGTACAATCATTGGGATACTGAATATTTTAAGGACCAATTTCCAGCCCTCCCATAGATGGTTGAAGAGGTAAAACTAAATGAAGTCCATGATGTTCAACCTACAACCCATTTTATTCCTCATACATTGATTGAAAAATAGGGTAAAAAAATAATGATAATGAATTCTGAGGTTTCATCTTTGAGGTTATGACTAAAAAACATTAAAACTTATGATAAACCCATACCTATATTAAATATCCCTTCCATAACCTTTTGTGGAGTTACTATTTTCCAAAATTTAACCTATATATTGAAGGGTTATTATAGTATAGGTAGGTATCTAATCTAATGGGATTGAAGAAGAAACATTGAGACTATCAGATTTGATTGGAGGTTTGTCTATGAAGTTTCCATATTTGGTGTTGATTTAAATTATGAAACTAAAATACTAAAGTGACTAAGATAATGTTTTTTATTTAATAATAAAAAACATAATTATTTTTATGGGAATAGTTAATGGAGATAGGTTGATCCTAGGATTTTTTTAGGGATAGAATGGATGTAATTGTTTTCTTATGAAATCATAGCTCACTAGTTCAAGAAGTATCAAATAAATTAGATAAGTCCAAAAATTAATTCACCAATTAAATACATAAAAATCTAAGGATAATCACCAATTCACATAGATGATCATACAACATGATCTACAATAGTGGTCCTCTTGGGTGAGGTCAAATGAAATGAACAGTTTTATGTCATGTGAGAGACATAAGCTGTGTAGTTTAACAGCATGTAGTGATGAATAAATATCTTGATAACCCTGTCATGGGATAATATTCCTTGTTTGTGTGGGGAATCCCCTACCAAATATCTTAATCCCTTGTGGTCTAAGATCAGTTTTGGAAACAAGTAATGGGAAATGTTTTTCATGGCATGGAGGCAATCAGAGAAAGTAAAGGGGTGTTTTGTATCATACAGTGGATGGGGTAGTATATGGGATCTAGGAATCCCTTCCTATATCATTATAATGAGAATAAATACATATGTAGTTCTATAAACCAATTGAATTTATTATCATGTAGTAAGGACAACATCCATGTTGTTAAGGCCTTATAGTGTGGACATTAATGACTCATCTTGAAAGAAGAAAAATGATATGGCTAGGCCCAAAAAGTGGAATTCTGGAAATCAATACATATCATATGATAATAAGAGTAAAGACATACATAGTTCTTATAAATTGTGTTGTTTAGTTTCATGCGGTGAGGATATCATCCTTTAAGTTTTAACGACTTACGGTAAGGATGAGGGTCACTCGAGGTGGAAGAAAAGTGATATTGTGGTTGGGCCCAATAATGGAGGTTCAAGAATCACTACATATCCTATGATGGAAGAAATAAATATTTACATAGTAATAGGATGAAAATATTCCCAATGTGGATCTTACCCTCACACAGGAATAGTGACATTTTATTTTTCTTACACATAGATCTAGCTCATGTTCAGTGAACCATTGGTTAGATGATTCTTCTTGTCCAGTATTTCATCATGCAGTGAGGGCATCTTTTTTCAGGTTTAGAAAAATGTGTTAAGGAAATGATTCATATATTTTAACATAATATTATTTGGACATGATATTATATGTAATTAAACATCTTGATGCTAGGATAAGGGTCACCCAGTGTAAATGAAGATAGACATTGGTAATCCATACAGTTTAATGTCAAGCATTTGGGACAGGATCTGTATAGTTTAACATCTTGTGGTTAAGATGTACTCTGTACAGTTTAACTTCATGTGGTTAGTATGTAATATGTACATTTTAACATCATGTTTTAAAGATGATTATTCCTACTTTAATTCCATACAACTATGATGTTAGGATTTTGATGATAGTTTTGAAATGTATTTCTTGAGAAACCTCTCATTAGTGGAGGGTGTGACACATTCTCCATCCATTATGGCCAAAGAGTAGGCTCTATTATGATAGAACTTATATATGATATAAGTACCTTCCCATTTTGGTTCTAGATACAGAGGCTTATTCCCTAGTATCATTAATGGTCTGAGAGGTAACACCAGTTCTCCTTAGAGGAATTAATAGAGTTGAACCATTTTATTGAAGGCTCATTCTATCTGATTATGTTGGAATTCAAGGTTTTAGAATGTACACAACTTGTTCTCATCGAGCCTCTATATTTAATCCATCCACTTTTTTGTTTTCACATAAACAGATAGTTGTTTAAAAATGGCTATTTAGAGTGAAGGAAGTTTGACTCTAATGGGTAAAAATACATTGGTCATGTGAACCAATGAATACGATGTTTCTTGTGTAGTAGTATGTGTGGTGGTACGTTAGTACTATAAAATATGGGGGAGATTGTTCAACCAAGATATATTTCCTTTATAGACCATATTCTTGAGTATACGTGATAGAGTTTATTGAAGTTTTCTATCTATCTATTTATCACTGCATCATAGAGGGATGAGTGATTCGAATCAATTTTGTATTCTCGGTACAATTTCATCAACTCCATGGAAAAGAAGTTGGTGCGGTTATCCTTCAATATTTTGTGAGGGACCCCAAACCTAGTGATGATATGGGAATTTATGAAGTTGTTAGTATTATTTATCCTGAATTATTTTAGGGTTATTTCCTCAACCCATTTGGAGAAGAAGTTTGTAGTAATAAGGATGTACTTGAACTGCAAGGCTATTTCTAGGGGATATATCCCCACAATACATTACCCATATATAGAATGGCCTAGAATATTTAGCTGTATAAAGAAATTATGAGGTTTTAAGGATGAATTTTACATGGATCTAGATTGTATAAATTTTCTGGGTGATTACCACGCAGTTTTGTATCATGTTTTTTTAGTAATAACTTGTCCTATTAATTTCATGGGATATTCTAGTCCCAAATTTATGATCTCTATAGGAGCCTATATATGCTTTCTCCATGATGGTATAAATCTATATTTCTATTATGAATTTGAGGAGGATTTTGTTTAATCCTCACTTGTAAAGTGATTTTTCATTATTTTGACCATCTCATAAGGTAAATATCATTACACGGAACATAATCTATTGTAAAGACCCGTAAATTTCAAGGAAATTTTTTTCTTAATTTTCTTTGAAATTTACAAGAACGCGGTTTCTGACGGCGCCTGATTCCGAGGCCCGGTGTGCCCGAAATCATTTTCCGAAGTTTGGCTCGGGTACGTTCAGTGAACGGACGAGTGGGTTTTTCTAACTTTTGAACCGGTTCCCGGAATCGAATTCTGAGGGAATCGATGAAATCGCAGCGCCGGTATTCTCTTAGAAACGCCTCTTCCGGAGTTGCGTTTGCTCGGGTGTGGTTTTTAATTTTCGGGCTTAAAGTTAAGAAATAAAATAATTTTGCGACAACTTTATTTTATTTCACTTAAGCCACTTGGAAGCCACTTGAAGCCACTTAAAGGCGGCTTGAACTGAGTTGAACTGGATAGGATGCTATCCAAAAATATCCTACCCCTTGGTAGGATATTTGTGAGGTGGGGCCCGCACGAGCCCCGCCGTTTCTTTCCGCTAAGAAACGCACCCGTGAAAACCCGTCTTAATGAAAGTCAACTGACGCGTTTTCTAAATTCTTAACAGACCATTTAAATGGGCTATTTCTTTCGTGAATTAAATGGGTTGTTTCTTTCGTGAATTAAATGGCCTGTTTCTTTCGTTGAATTAATTCAACGAATTAATTCAATCGTTTCTTAACCTGTTTTCGTGTGTTGGCATATTAATAAAATAAGACCAACCCAAAATCTTTTGAGAAGATTTGAGAGGATCCTTGTTTCTTCTTCTCCCTCGCGAAGAACGCGAAGAACGCGAAGAACGCCGCACCCGGAAATCGACGACGCGACGCCTTGATCCGCATCACCGACAACGTTCTTCTGCGACGTCTCTTCCTCCGCGACGGATCTTCGATCGGCTTCTTGAGGTAAGAATCTCGGACCTTCATTTTTATATCCTTCGTGGTTCTTAACCAAAAACACGGATTTAATTAATTAAATTAAATCTGTTGTTTCATGGTGCGTTGAGTTCGCCGACTCAACACCGGATTCCGCGACGACGCGACGCCTCCCCGCGACGACGCGACGATCCCTCTCTTCTGCGACGAGCTTTTCCGCGAAGAACGCCCGCGCGCGACGATCGACGAGGCAGGGATTTTGTAATTTTGGAATACCCCTCTTTATATTCCCGTGAACGTTCTTTAAAAATTAAAGAGCCGGTTTCAAATGATCAATTTTATTTTATTAAAATTGTCGGTTCATGTGTTGAACAATTTCTCCCGTTGTTTATCTCTAACGCGGAGGGTGCGGGCCAACGAACACGGCCCGACGACCCTCCGTCGTTCTTCTTTTTGTGAGGAATTGATAGGCGACGACGGAACGTGCCGCAACGGATGTTGGGTGATCCCGTAGTGAAGAACGGAACCCGGGAGGAACATCGGCGCAGACGGGAAGGAAAACGGGCCACCGGAGCGACTTCGGCGGCCCGCGGAAGCCGGCGGCGGCGCGGGTCGCCGGCGCGGCGGCGCCGGCGGCTGGTGGGGGCGGCGCGCCGCCGGACAGGCCGCCGCGGCTGAGCCGCGGTGGTGGCCAGCGGACCCGCGGTCCGCGGGTCCGGTTCTTCTGGTCGGGACGCGACAATGCGCCACGTCCGCTGACGACCCGCGCGGCCCGCACGCGGGCCGCGGCTCCCTCGACCGCGGGCTGCGCCCGCAGCTTCCACCCGCGCCCCTCGGCCGAGCCGGCCAAGCCGGGCTGGCCGGGCCGGGCCGGGTCAACCGGGTCGGACCCGGGTCGGGTCGACCCGGTTCGGGCCGACCCAGGGGGGGTCGGGCCGGGTCGGCCCGGGCCCGGACCCCCGTCTTCGAACGGTTTTCATTCAAACGCCCGTAACTTGAGCTACGGGCCTCCGAACGACGCGCCGTCAGTGGCAACGCGATCCTTAGATCGAGACGGTCGTTTCGGTATACTATACTCAAGGTGCACCTTCCTTTTCGGGAGCCTACGTAGTTAAAACTCCGTAGTTAAGCGTGCTTCGCCTAGAGCAGTGATCAGAATGGGTGACCTCCTGGGAAGTCTCCCAGGGTGGGTGTGAGACGGAAAGGCCAATAACTAACAGACTGGGCGTCCGATTGACGCGCCGTCTGTTTCGTTGAATTCCTCTAAGTGAGACGGATCTTTTGGAATACTCCGCCCGAGGTTTGGACGCAGGTGGAGTACGGTCGGGTTGGTTTTGCCTTAAAAACCAACCGAGCCCCTTGGATGAAAAAGCCAATAACTCTCAGACCGGGCATCCGATTGACGCGCCGTCTATTGCGTTGAGTTTCTCTTGATGAGACGGAACTTTTGGCATCCTCCGCCCGAGTTTTGGATGCAGATGGATAGTGGCCGGGTTGGATCGCACTGAAATCCAACCGGGCCCCTAGAACGGAAAAGCTGTTATCTTTCAGACCAGACGTCCGTTTGACGAACCGTAAGCGGAATTGGTGATCACGTTGAAAAACGGTCCCTATGAGTATACCCTGTGAGTGTTCGGGGTATAGTTGAGTTACATCCGGATTGGTTCGCTCACGCAACCAACCGGGCCCCTGGGACGAAAAGGCTAATAACTCACAGACCGGGCGTCCGATTGACGCGCCGTCTGTTGCATTGAGACCTCTATGACGAGGTGGTCCTTTGAGATACTTCCTTGCGGGACTTTGTGATACTTGGAGTATCGACCAGTAGCTCGTGGAGCGGACCCTCCCGGAGACGAGCGGGCGGGGCACGGAGACCGTATAGCTGACTGAGACCCGACGACTGCTGATCGAACGACTCGGTGTGTGACAGAGGTGCGCTTGGTTGTAGCGGCACATGGGAGCGCTTGGTTGTAGCGGCAGAACCACGACTGTTGTGCGCTTAGTTGTAGCGGCACATGGGAGCGGTTGGTTGTAGCGGCAGACCCACGACAGAGGTGCGCTTGGTTGTAGCGGCACATGGGAGCGCTTGGTTGTAGCGGCAGACCCACGACAGAGGTGCGCTTGGTTGTAGCGGCACATGGGAGCGCTTGGTTGTAGCGGCAGACCCATGACAGAGGTGCGCTTGGTTGTAGCGGCACATGGGAGCGCTTGGTTGTAGCGGCTGGCCCGCATTACTCGATAGGTGGAGTACTACAGCAGTCTTAAGTTAGTGGGAAGTACCTCGGAGTTGTGACAGGACCACTGTACACTCCAGAGACGGAGCTCTTCAGCAGTTATGGTTTCGATGATGAAAATCCTGGTTTGAGCTGAGACTTTTGACCTTGTGTTTGCCTCATGATTGAGATGGGTTATTTGATAACTTAGATATATGTATGGGCATATATCTAAGTAGAGGTTATCTGTTGAGATCTTCTTTGTGGTTATCCTTGTTGGTTTTAGAGAGACCTTGAGGGTCTCGGGGTCCCTACTGTGTATCGTTATACTCACCCCTGCACGGGCTATGCCTGCACCTCGTTGTGTTGGTTGCAGACGACAGGCAGTGCGGATGGAGGCCGAGTGTTTGAGGACTGGACGGTACCCGGAGGTGGACTACACGACGAGTCAGTACCCGGAGGTGGACTACACGACGAGTCAGTACCTGGAGGTGGACCACTGGGTGAGACGTGCTCGGAGCAGACGACGGGACCCGAGGAGCATTGGAGCTATCTGTACCCACCCTTCAGGTGGGACTTCCAGAGGACGGCTCGACGCTGCAGTTTTTCCTTTCAGTTGCTGTTTTTCCTTTCAGTTGTACTTTACAGTTGGGCTTGTATTTCCGGCCCCTTTTACTTTCAGCACAGCTTGTACAGTTTTTACTTAGTGTTTACTTTTCCGCTTTCTTACTCTGTGGTGCTTGTTTACTTTTCAAAGGCAATTCCTTCCTTTTTTTCTGGGATTTACGCCTTGGTGCTAGTCGCCAGCCCCTGGCCTATGGAAGGCGGTCTTGGGGTAGTCACGGCACGGGCCCTGAGGACGGGTCGTGACAAATTGGTATCAAAGGTGGTCGGTTCTACCGGGGACTCTGATCTTTCTTCTATGTGAAACAATAGTGTTTAGCGTATTGGGTGTGGTTATCAGTCCAGGGAGTCCAGTGTTGGTGCGGCGGCCGACGTATCCGTACACCAGGACCCTGACTTCTGATTTCTGACTTAATGCACGAAAACATTGATTGCATGTGTGTTTCAAGTTTTCCTTGTGATTACTTCTGTCAGCTCACCAGGTATACTGTCCTGACCGTGGCGCACTTGTTCCCTTTTCAGGATGGCCCCACGACGACAGCCAGCTAGGATTCCGATAGTGGAGCGTGATGACAGCCCACCGAGCGTCGAGGACTCGGTACAGGGCCCTTTGACAGCTGAGGCCTACGATCATGGAGCTCCGAGAGCAGATGGACAGGAGCGGGACTAGCTCCAGACTTGGAGACTTTTGTTCACGTTTCTTCTAGTTTTGTTGATGTGTGTTTATAGATGCTTTGTGTCTTTGTACTTGAGCTGCAGTAATAAAAGACACCTTTTCTTGTGGCATTTTACTTTCCTGTCCTCTCTTGTGTTGTTACTAAGAGGTTCCGGTTTAGACTGTTGACTTGACCCTCACCCGTGAGACATCTACTGGAAGAGACCCAGTTATCACACACTGAAGCCAACAGTGTGACTCAACCCTTGGAGGCGAGAGTAACGGTTGGATCTCTTGGTAGTAGCGTCGAGGCCTTACGACGTCATCCTTGGTATGGATTAGTATCATCCATGTCGGGATTGACCGTATTAGGCGAAGAACGTGGTTCATCCAGGGGATGAGACCAGATTTCTCTTATCGGCAAGGAAGAAATCGTGGCAGCTCTAGTGGGACCAGAGGTGGTCCGGGCCACGACAGAGTAGGTCCAGGTGAGCACATGGGAGCGGAAGGCTCAGATGCGTGCTCAGTACCGCCTTTGTATCCCTAGTTTGTGTTGAAGCTTTACGGGGACGTAAAGCCCTGTGGTGGGAGTAATGTAAAGACCCATAAATTTCAAGGAATTTTTTTTCGTAATTTTCTTTGGAATTTTACAAGAACGCAGTTTCTGACGGCGCCTGATTCCGAGGCCCGGTGTGCCCGGAATCATTTTCCGAAGTTTGGCTCGGGTACGTTCAGTGAACGGACGAGTGGGTTTTTCTAACTTTTGAACCGGTGCCCGGAATCGAATTCTGAGGGCACCGATGAAATCGCAGCGCCGGTATTCGCTTAGAAACGCCTCTTCCGGAGTTGCGTTTGCTCGGGTGTGGTTTTTAATTTTCGGGCTTAAAGTTAAGAAATAAAATAATTTTGCGACAACTTTATTTTATTTCACTTAAGCCGCTTGGAAGCCACTTGAAGCCACTTAAAGGCGGCTTGAACTGAGTTGAACTGGATAGGATGCTATCCAGAAATATCCTACCCCCTTGGTAGGATATTTGTGAGGTGGGGCCCGCACGAGCCCCGCCGTTTCTTTCCGCTAAGAAACGCACCCGTCAAAAACCCGTCTTAATGAAAGTCAACTGACGCGTTTTCTAAATTCTTAACAGACCATTTAAATGGGCTGTTTCTTTCGTGAATTAAATGGGTTGTTTCTTTCATGAATTAAATGGCCTGTTTCTTTCGTTGAATTAATTCAACGAATTAATTCAATCGTTTCTTAACCTGTTTTCGTGTGTTGGCATATTAATAAAATATGACCAACCCAAAATCTTTTGAGAAGATTTGAGAGGATCCTTGTTTCTTCTTCTCCCTCGCGAAGAACGTGAAGAACGCGAAGAACGCCGAACCCAGAAATCGACGACGCGACGCCTTGATCCGCATCGCCGACAACGTTCTTCTGCGACGTCTCTTCCTCCGCGACGGATCTTCGATCGGCTTCTTGAGGTAAGAATCTCGGACCTTCCTTTTTATCTCCTTCGTGGTTCTTAACCAAAAACACGGATTTAATTAATTAAATTAAATCTGCTGTTTCATGGTGCGTTGAGTTCGCCGACTCAACACTGGATTCCGCGACGACGCGACGCCTCCCCGCGACGACGCGACGATCCCTCTCTTCCGCGACGAGCTTTTCCGCGAAGAATGCCCACGCGCGACGATCGACGAGGTAGGGATTTTGTAATTTTGGAATACCCCTCTTTATATTCCCGTGAACGTTCTTTAAAAATTAAAGAGCCGGTTTCAAATGATCAATTTTATTTTATTAAAATTGTCGGTTCATGTGTTGAACAATTTCTCCCGTTGTTTATCTCTAACGCGGAGGGTGCGGGCCAACGAACACGGCCCGACGACCCTCCGCCGTTCTTCTTTTTGTGAGGAATTGATAGGCGACGACGGAACGTGCCGCAACGGATGTTGGGTGATCCCGTAGTGAAGGACGAAACCCGGGAGGAACATCGGCGCAGACGGGAAGGAAAACGGGCCACCGGAGCGACTTCGGCGGCCCGCGGAAGCCGGCGGCGGCGCGGGTCGCCGGCGGCCGGAGGTGGCGGCGCCCCGGCGCCCTGCTGGACAGGCCGCCGCGGTGGCGGCCAGCGGACCCGCGGTCCGCGGGTCCGGTTCTTCCGATCGGGACGCGACAATGCGCCGCGTCCGCTGACGACCCGCGCGGCCCGCACGCGGGCCGCGTCTCCCTCGACCGCGGGCTGCGCCCGTGGCTTCCACCCGCGCCCCTCGGCCGAGCCGAGCCGGTCGAGCCGAGCCGGCCGAGCCGGGCTGGCCGGGCCGGGCCGGGTCAACCGGGTCGGACCCGGGTCGGGTCGACCCGGTTCGGGCCGACCCAGGGGGGGTCGACCCGGTTCGGGCCGACCCAGGGGGGGTCGACCCGGTTCGGGCCGACCCAGGGGGGGTCGGCCCGGGTCGGCCCGGGCCCGGACCCCCGTCTTCGGACGGTTTTCGTTCAAACGCCCGTAACTTGAGCTACGAGCCTCCGAACGACGCGCCGTCAGTGGCAACGCGATCCTTAGATCGAGACGGTCGTTTCGGTATACTATATTCAAGGTGCACCTTCCTTTTCGGGAGCCTACGTAGTTAAAACTCCGTAGTTAAGCGTGCTTGGCCTAGAGCAGTGATCAGGATGGGTGACCTCCTGGGAAGTCTCTCAGGGTGGGTGTGAGACAGAAAGGCCAATAACTAACAGACTGGGCGTCCGATTGACGCGCCGTCTGTTTCGTTGAATTCCTCTAAGTGAGACGGATCTTTTGGCATACTCCGCCCGAGGTTTGGACGCAGGTGGAGTACGGTCGGGTTGGTTTTGCCTTAAAAACCAACCGGGTCCCTGGGACGAAAAAGCCAATAACTCTCAGACCGGGCGTCCGATTGACGCGCAGTCTATTGCGTTGAGTTCCTCTTGATGAGACGGAACTTTTGGCATCCTCCGCCCGAGTTTTGGATGCAGATGGATAGTGGCCGGGTTGGATCGCACTGAAATCCAACCGGGCCCCTGGAACGGAAAAGCTGTTATCTTTCATACCAGACGTCTGTTTGACGAACCGTCAGCGGCATTGGTGATCATGTTGAAAAACGGTCCCTATGAGTATACCCTGTGAGTGTTCGGGGTATAGTTGAGTTAAGGCCGGATTGGTTCGCTCACGAAACCAATCGGGCCCCTGGGACGAAAAGGCTAATAACTCACAGACCGGGCGTCCGATTGACGCGCCATCTGTTGCGTTGATACCTCTATGACGAGGTGGTCCTTCGAGATACTTCCTTGCGGGAATTTGTGATACTTGAAGTATCGACCAGTAGCTCGTGGAGTGGACCCTCCCGGAGACGAGCGGGTGGAGCACGGAGACCGTGTAGCTGACTGAGACCCGACGACTGCTGATCGAAGGACTCGGTGTGTGACAGAGGTGCACTTGGTTGTAGCGGCACATGGGAGCGCTTGGTTGTAGCGGCAGACCCACGACTGTTGTGCGCTTGGTTGTAGCGGCACATGGGAGCGCTTGGTTGTAGCGGCAGACCCACGACAGAGGTGCGCTTGGTTGTAGCGGCACATGGGAGCGCTTGGTTGTAGCGGCAGACCCACGACAGAGGTGCGCTTGGTTGTAGCGGCACATGGGAGCACTTGGTTGTAGCGGCAGACCCATAGCAGAGGTGCGCTTGGTTGTAGCGGCACATTGGAGCGCTTGGTTGTAGCGGCTGGCCCGCATTACTCGATAGGTGGAGTACTACAGCAGTCTTAAGTTAGTGGGCAGTACCTCGGAGTTGTGACAGGACCACTGTACACTCCAGAGACGGATCTCTTCAGTAGTTATGGTTTCGATGATGAAAATCCTGGTTTGAGCTGAGACTTTTGACCTTGTGTTTGCCTCATGATTGAGATGGGTTACTTGATAACTTAGATATATGTATGGGCATATATCTAAGTAGAGGTTATCTGTTGAGATCTTCTTTTTGGTTATCCTTGTTGGTTTTAGAGAGACCTTGAGGGTCTCGGGGTCCCTACTGAGTATCGTTATACTCACCCCTGCACGGGCTATGCCCGCACCTCGTTGTGTTGGTTGCAGACGACAGGCAGTGCGGATGGAGGCCGAGTGTTCGAGGACTGGACGGTACCCGGAGGTGGACTACACGACGAGTCAGTACCCGGAGGTGGACTACACGACGAGTCAGTACCTGGAGGTGGACCATTGGGCGAGACGTGCTCGGAGCGGACGGCGGGACCCGAGGAGCATTGGAGCTATCTGTACCCCCCCCCCCTTCAAGTGGGACTTCCAGAGGACGGCTCGACGCTGCAGTTTTTCCTTTCAGTTGTTGTTTTTACTTTCAGTTGTACTTTACAGTTGGGCTTGTATTTCCGGCCCCTTTTACTTTCAGCACAGCTTGTACAGTTTTTACTTAGTGTTTACTTTTCCGCTTGCTTACTATGTGGTGCTTGTTTACTTTTCAAAGGCAATGCCTTCCCTTTTTTCTGGGATTTACGCCTTGGTGCTAGTCGCCAGCCCCTGGCCTATGGAAGGCGGGCTTGGGGTAGTCACGGCACGGGCCCTGAGGACGGGTCGTGACATCTATACCCTCCCATCTTAGACTATTGTTAGAGTCCCATTTAAAGGTAACCAATTATGGGATCCATCCATTAAGGGGTGGATACGAGTTCATCATGCTTTGAGGTGCTGTCGAACTGATAGATTTATTCCATATTGAAGACAACAACTGATGAGGCCATTATTTGGTATGTGATATGGATGATTGGTTCCTCTTGATCAGGGTCATCCAATACTGTGGCTACATTATCCAACACATCGGAGTAATCATTTTATGATCAGGTAACATGATTCAATGTAGGATCAAAATAGAATTATACCATCAGTCCCCTGACATAGCCAGTTATAGGGGTAATTATTTCTTTTTATAGCATATTAAATATTAGTTTGATTTATCACTAGCTCTAAATCCCCTTTGATATTCTAATAGGCTATTTGCAGCTTTAGGTCCAGTTCCAACCCAATAATGAGGGATTGGTATTCTGACTCATTTTTGCAGCCATCAGATAGTGAGAAAGAGAAGGGAAATGTTATTTTTCTATAGAAACAAATACAATCCCTAAGACAACCCTATTAAGATTTAAGCTTTCCATAATTTTTTTGATAGTTCTTTGGAATGCTCTATAAAAATACATCTCCCATGTTTAGGGAGTTTAATGGGTGTAGAAAAACTCTTCATCCACAAGTTCAGTGTCCATCAGTGTACTTTCTGGGATATGATGCACCGAGAGAAAATCAAATAAGGATTTCACTTTCACCACTATCTCTAACATGAACTGGATGTCGTATTTTTTATAGGATGGCCACCCATCCGTCCAAATAATAATTTAGCATGGGGCGACCAAGGATGTACTTGATCAGATCAATATGGGAGAACATATATAATTTATGGTTTTGAAAGTAATTACACATCTTCTAGATTGCAAAGATGAGTGTGAGGCAGTTATTTTCAACATCTGAGTATCGATTCATAGTACATAACATCATCTGGTTGTGGTAATAGAGATTTTTTTTACTCCCTTAATTTTTCTTTTGTATGAGGAGGTCACAAAGTGAGCATTACATGGCATCCACATATATGATGAGTGGTCTCCCTTCCATCAACATCATCAGGACCAGTCGGTGTGTCGGGTAAAATTTGAGACACTCTAGGGCTTGCTGGAAATTATTGTACAAATAATATTTTAATCCCTTTTTCATTATCTTGGTAAAGGGGAGTGATTTTTTGGCCAGGTTGGCTATGAAAAACTTAATGTAGGTGAGGGGCCCTTGGATCTCCCATAGATTTTTGATATTTATATGGTTTAAATTTCTAGAATAGCACTAGTATTTTCTAGCTCAACATCAATACCATAGTTGAATCTGAAAAAGTCAAGGAACTTCCCTGATATTACCCCAAAATTTCATTTTAGAAAACTCATCTTCATATTTTGATGTCTAGGCTTGTCAAAGACTATTTGATGATTCATGAAGTGATCACATCATTGTCAGGATTTGACCAATAGGTCTTCAACATAACTTTTAAATATTCTTCCCAATAAATTGTTAAATATATGTTTCATGTTGTTTTTATATATAGAACCAGTGTTCTTTAATCCAAATGGAATGACCAGATATAAAAATATTCCCTATGGTGATCTGAAGTCAGTGGATTCTACATCTTTAGGGGAAATATTTGATTTCACTCAAAATACCTATACACGAAAGAAAGGTCTTGGAATTAATTGGTTGCATTGATCAAGTGTTATAGAATCAAAAATGAGAATTCATCCTTTTGAAAATTTCGATTAAGGTCTTTAAAATCGATAAAGACCATAATATTTTTATTCTTTTTCTTTAAGGGGATGATTTTATAAATCTATCTAGGGTATTTCACTTCTTGAAAAAAGATGGATTTGATCAATTTGTAAACTTCTAAATCAACATTGGTATCATAAGAGGGGTATATCCTCTTTTCTTCTTACTTTAAGCCATGATGGTCATCAGGAAGTCAAGATACTGTGTATCCATATTTGGATTTAGTCCAGGAATTTCTTTTTACTCCCAAGATAACACATATCGGTGTTGGTTTAGAAATGTGATGTATATCTCTATCACTTCAAGAATCATTGAGTCACTAATCAATGTAGGTTTTGAGTCCTCTTTTTTCCAAAATTTACCTACCCAAGATCATTAATGGCTGTGTAGATTCCTTCCTTGAATGTGGGAGGGGCATTCCTGATGTCATCCTTCTATTCTTCCACCTCTTAGACTATGGAGGTATTTTTAGATGATATTAGTAGTCTGGGGGAATATTCTTCACTGTTTATTTGAGAGACGCTGTGAGAAAAGAAACTATCATCCCTTATTGTAAGAGTAATTATAGATACATTCAAGAGGAAATTGTACTTTACACTATCACTAGGGATATAAGGGGATGGTACATCTAGGATAAGGTTTATTTTCTAAATTAGATTTATTGGGAGCACATAGTCAGTGTTGATCATACTCTATGGGTTTATAGCAGCAGTCCCCAATCTATTTGGGACTAAATCCTTTATACTATCATCCATAATTAGTTATTTTCCATCCATTTTGTATATTCCTAATTTATCATATGTTTCTTTTCAAGTCTCTAAGGTAGAATTATCACTATATACTACGTATACCCTTCCATCGATGGGGTATTTCAAACACTAATGGAATGTTAAGGTCACTTTCACATGGTTATTGAGCTAGGTCCTTCTAAATATGACGTTTTATGTGGTGTATTGCAAGATAACCATAAACTCAGCATCAGATGTGTGGTCCCCAATTTGAGATTTGAGCTTCATCTTCATAATATGTCTTTTTTCACACTTATCATACCCTTGAATGGTAATATTTGTGGGAGATAAGTCCCCTTTGTTATATATCGAACATATGAGTGTTTTAATTCAAATGAGATTCATCTTAGAACTGTTTTCAATCAGATCCATTCATTTGTTGACATTATCGAGTCTACCTAAAACATATAGGGATATGATGTGTCCCTAGATGACCTCTTCCTGATACCAATTTGTAAATGATATGGTTACATTTAATTTTTCTAGAATGGTCTCCAATCTATATAATTCATCTTTAGTGACTTTGGTATTGAACTCCTTTTAGATTTGGAGGTCTTCAATGAGTGACTCTTTGAGTTTTTTTGAAAGATATATCACATCCATGATTGAGAGATTTGTTGGGACAATCGCCATCTATTTCAAAATGTCATACTTTTGTTCTAGAGGTTGAACCTTCCTGGATTGGGGTTTCTCCATAATATATGTCTCATTAATTGATGTGTTTGAGGTAGATAGGAATGGTTCTTGTGAATATTTCATCATCGCATCTACTTTTAGTGTCATAGGTTATGAATGTCTTCCCTAGTGTTTGGAATGATTAGATAATCACACCCCCACAATGTGTTCTTATAAGATGTCTAAACGCATATGAATGTTGAAGGGTTCTAGGATACCTTCATGTTTAATTTGGTACTTCTATATCAATTTCCCATGAGTCTTATAAACATATATGTCCACTATAGGGACATGACCAAAATATTGGGTTTGACTATGCTTGTGGTGTCCCTCATATCCTCAATTCCTACTCCTGTGGACACCTATCCCATTTTTTTGTTTGGGGAAATCAAACTCAGAGGAATACTCATAATTGAAAGGTTTATTCCAAGTGTATCATATTGTAAGAACCAAATATGATCTATTCTTCTGATGAGGGTTCTATTTGGTGGGGCAGTACCCATTCTTCAAATGTTGTAGGGAAGAAATATTCAAATGTCAGAGCCTTGTTAGAGGATAATATTACTCTTACTATAATTTTTCTTCCAATATATGATGTACATGTACACATTTGAGATACATATATAATATCACTTACCTAGGGGGAAGAGTTTTCATGGGTCAGCGAAGTTGTTCTCTAAGGGTGGAATGAGTTTGGTTAACTACATTCCGAGTTATCCAGTTGTTGAACTTTTGTTCATGCCTGGAATGAGTGTTCTTCCAATAAAAAATTTCTTCTAACTGGGAAATGGTTATGTAGGCCACATACTCTTAGGATTTATCTAACACCACCTATCTAGAATCAACCAATCCATGAAGGATGTATTTGAAGACAAAGAAGTCCTAGATGTTATGATTCATCATTCTAGGGAAAGGAAAGTAGTTTGGATGGTTGTTGAGGTTGAACTCATTAAAATTCATGGGTTATGGTGGCTTGAGATGTTTATTTTCCATGGATGTAAGAAAATAATTAGGGAATTGTTCATCTCAAAAGGATTAGGATTTATTTATCCTTCCCAAAACTCATGAGCGATCCTGATTTCTCTGTGATTTTGATAGAGGGTGATTTTTTGGTTTTTTCCACTCTAAAGGAGGTACTAGAAGTTTTGGTACTAACCTAGGTTCTTTAATGGTAACTATTATAGGTTTTAGGGTAAAATTAGTATTATATACCTTATTGAGCCTTTTCCATTATGTTGAAGGGATGATCTAAGATTTAGCTCAGGTTCTCTGAATGGATTCTTCCAAATATTGGTCCATTTTTTAATCCTGTAAAATCTACCTGGATACTTCTTTGGGATTAGAGTAATATTTAGATCATTAGTAATATTTTAAGTACACAGTTCCAGAAATTTTTCCTATGAGAGAGGGATACTAAGTGAACATGTTAGACCATTCCATCTGGCTATTAAGTCACACACCTTCTCATTTTCACGATGCTTGCAGTTCATAGGTTTGATGACTATCTTTTTCCTCAGCATGGAGATGAATTGGTAGATTAATTAATGGTGGTGTTCTTCTCATCCTGTGATGGATCTATCTAAGAGGATATTGTACCAAATAAAGGATGTCCCTACTAGGTTCTTTACAAAACACCTCATATTTGATTCCTTTCATTGATCTCAAGGGACCATCATTAGACCACATCGGTATATGAGTTGTTTGAGGTTATTTCTAGAGTCCCCCATGTCTTTAAAGGTAATGAAGGTAGGATTTTTGAAATTGGTTGGATGTAAAGTGACATCCACCCATTGAGTATATGGATTCTTCTTAGGCTGAATAGGTAAGTGTCACCCCTTCGTGGCATCTATTCAATTAGAAAGGTACTCTATGGAATTGATAAAATTCATAGGTAACTTATTTTGAGTTGCCTCTATTATATAGGTAGTGAGTGAAGCTTTCCATGGTGGTCTCATTTTTTCACCCACTGATTCTTGACCCATGCTAAGACTAATTGATTACCCAAGTGAGGTATATTATGTCATCGTAATGGAAGAAATTCATGATAATTTTGGACTTCCTCATTTATATAGACCATATGTATGGATCCAGAGAATTTATGAGTATAAAACTCCATTATTGCTTGAATATCAGACCTATGATGAAAAATATTTGCCTCTACCTGAAGATGATACCCAGTGGGAATATTTTCCCTGAGTATCTCCTCGTTGGGTTGTCTAAGAGTTATATATCATTCTTATATTGTAAAAACTATTCCTCTATGGAGGGAACCTTGAATCTTTGGGCTGGTGATTGGGATGTTGTTGCCCCTTTCCCTTTATCCTTTGAATTATTCCTTTATAGAGTTAGAAACTCAATATTTGGAGGTTCCAGGTTTTGGAGCCTTCTCTGATTTCATGTGCATGATTCCCCAGTTAGTGCATCCAGATAACCCTCCTCTCAGGGTGGTTTTTCCATATTATGAACCTATACATCTTCATCTTGATCTTCGTTATCTATTATGTTGATAGTGACAACACCTACTAAGGTATATCGGGAAATGGTGGTTTTCCCATTACTTTTAGTTTAATATGATGATTATGTACTTCATGTATTATGGTAATTTATCAAACACTTGTCCATATTGGTCTATTTTGGCATAAAACACCAATGGTATTTTATTTCCTTCATCATACGCTCCTCTTATATCAACCATTCACGAATGGCCTTGAGAGAGTTTACAATAGTGGCTGTCAAATGAACCATGAATAAAAGAGTTTTTTCTTGTAGTGGGAGGTATGATTGTGATTTAGACCATAAATATTTACCTCCTAACATATAGAAGATGAATTACCTCTATTTTGAGTATTATGGTGATAATTCCCCCATCCCTATTGGATTTGGATTATTCAAGGCCACGGTTATCATTGATTTATCTTGTTGGTGATGATCCAATGATTCTATTTAGAGATTTGATGACTCACCAGATAGAAATTGAGATATATATACCCCCAGTCTAGTGGGTTGGGGTCATCTGGAATCATCACTAATTTCTCTATGACCCACTCATAGGATGATGATTCTGCTTATGAATATTGAGATATAAATCCCCTCGTCTTAGTAGGTTGAGTTTTGTTTAAATATATTATTGATATGCCCTCAATCCTCTTGGGAATTGATTATCTAATGGGTTCATGTGGTGAGAGATATTACTTTTCCCCAGTGGGACAGATTCTCTTTTAGACAGCTGTTCTGGTAGTTGTTACAAAAACCTATTTTATATTTTGTTGTTGTTCTTGAGTAGGGGTCGGATGTAATAGAATACCAAGTCAGGATTGAATGTTTATAGGATTTCATTGGGTTGATTGCAACCATTTATTCCATATCTGAATTTCATTCTCATTTCCTTGAGTGGGGTTGTTCAAATACTTGTTAGCTATCATATTCCTCTATTAATGGTGCCCTTTCATTTTTGTAGTAGCATCATTCCATCTTAGTGACCAGCTGGCCCAAGTGTTAATTTATCCCCATATTTCACCAGAATATATAGAATTACAAGACAGCGTATGTGATTTTTTCTACTACTCTAGGGTTTTGGTGATGTTTGATTCACCATACATTCTCCATCCTAAAATAAGAACGCATGAAGTGTCTTGAGATATCAGCTGTCAAAGAGTTGTGATGCAATGGTGGAAATTTCTATTCATATTTTCACTATGATTCTCCAATTTTTGATCTCAGGATGTGGAGATTGAATACAAGTCTAGATAAAAACATTTTATCTTGATGGTCTGAATGTGTCCCTGATATCCTCTAAATAGGGTACCTAGTATTCAGTCTCTAATGAGTATCCTTCATATTTTGGAATAAATAATGCATGGACTCCTTTTGTATAATGTATGGGATCTCATAGTCCGGAGGATAAAGAGGCCAGAACATGTTGGGGAGGGTTTTTATGGATAATTATATCTATATTTCAATGTATGATTCCTCTTCATTAGACTTACATACCTCTATCCAGTCAAACCATATAAGATGTTTTTTGGGGTCTCATGTTGACGGAGTGGAGTGATGTTGTTAGTTAATAGGGAACTATATACAGTTGACCGTGACATTTTGAGAATATCTCTATAAGAAGGAATATGAGTTTTTGAAAACCTCTCTATATATAGGTTTTTGGGAAGGGGGGATTTTGTTTTCTATGGAAGATATCACCTTAGTGAGGTTCACAATGAAGGATTCCAGGATTAGAGTCAATACGATATATCTCCACACTATCATGAGGAGTAATATCATGATAAAGATCATATACTACTTCATTTTAAGAGTTAAAAGACCCTTTCTGTATCGAGAATGTGTCTCGATCAAACTTGATGTCCCTGGAATGGACCATATTTAGAATATGAGTCTCGTTCTGTTTCACGGAAGGAATATGCTGACATACCTTCTATAATTGTGTAGGGATATGAGATTATTGTTTAATAGTTTCTGAACCTTGTTAATAATTGTCTATAATCATGGGGGTATGATCCTACTATAGTGAATATTTTGGAATATTCCAATGAGATTCCTCATTATTGACAGGAATATGAGCCTATCCCAAGGCATGTGTCATGATCACTTTTTCAGCCTTGGTCAGAATGGGGGTATGATCCCTATATTGAGTATTTGGAATATACCACTGGTATTTTGAGATATTAATATGAGACTATCCCAAGGCATGTGATACTCTCACTTGGTTATCCTTGATTGATATAGGAATATGAACCTGGTCTGAATATGCATTCTCTGCTAAAATATGTCGAGGTAATCAAAAATGAGAGAAGATATATGAGCCTCCTCCTGTATTGACTCATAAGTATATGGGTGTATTAATTCATCAATTGAAGTAGGAACATGAACCTAGCTTCTGTAATCTACTGTAAAATTCTGGATAGATTCACTAAAAGGAATTTAATCTTGTATCGAGATATGTGTCATTCTCAATTGGAGTGTCCCAGCCAGAACGAGGATATGAGTTTGATCCTAATATTTTTGAGTATGATGTTGTTCTTCATTCATAGGAATATGTGCATGTCCCTATTAATGTTCCAGTCTCAGTTAGTGATCCTTGGCCAGAATATTGATATATACCCAATCCTGGGCTTTCGGAATACTTCGTCAGGCTTTTTCGATAGGCATGTGCCTCTTTACCAAGGAATTTACCATTATCACCAGGTGATCCCCAGTTAGAATGGGAATATGAGCCAATTCTGGTGCCTCTTCATTTACTATAATATACCAATAATACTTCTACACAGGAGAATTAATGCGTACTTTCTCCATAACAGCCACTTGTTCAAAATGATCAGAGTGTTCAGATGCTCTAATTGTAGTAATAGGAATATGCTTCAATTATTGTATATATACCAGTGGTGGAATATAATGGTGGTTTTTTTCATCTATTCCTAAGATGTAATGGAATTTTATAAATTCATGTGTAGGGATATATGCATGCACATTTTTTGTCTTTACTATATATCGGCTTATATATTTTATTGATGTGAGGATATGATCCCACTTCTATCCTCATTGGGACACCAGAATATGTTGATAATCCTCATACACGAGGGGAGGTATATGAGTCTCACCCATTCCTTTGATAAGAATATGCCCACTGAATTTTTCTGAGTAGGCAGTAATATGAGTCTTCTCACTAGCTATAACTAGAATATGTTAGTAGGATTCTCCTTTGGAAGTGGGAATATGATACCACTCCTGGTTATCTATATCCTTCCATGACTTACGAGTCTTCCTTGTTTCCCATTCATGGGTGTCATAGGTTGTAGTGTGTCGATTGGAACCCTTAGCAGGTAACTGATGGATATCTGTGGGATGGAACTAGCGATGGTGGTTGATACGAAACATCTTTAGTGACCCCTAAATCAAGAGGGAGCGATAGTTGACTCCCTAGTCCACCTTCAAAAAATACCAAAGGAGGTGATTATTGTGCTCTAGGGATAATATCCCAAATCGGTTAGTTATTGTGATGAGTTCCATTAGATTTACTTCATATTTACATGGATGAGGTAATCTCATCAGTTTTAGTGCTTGTAGAACCTCATGGGTTTCCTCATGGTTCAGGATCATACCATGTCGACGGTACTCTGGGACCATTGCATTTTCCACCCTATGCTGAAGATTTCAGGTGGGATAGGTCATTCAGAGACCTGCATGGCTTTCAGTTGTATTTTATTTTTGAAAATGGTCACTGGATGAAGACATGTTGCATTAGTGTGTTGTTTCTAAGAACAGGATATATATTCATAAAGAAAACAAGGAACAAAGACATCAATAGGTGTATCATTGTAGGCATTATATGTTCTCAATAAGATATGCATGGGTAATAGAATTTTCCTTTTATTCCTGATTCAGTCATTTCCTCTCATGGACTTTTCAAATAATGGATACAATTAATTGATAAGAACCATGGATATAGAGGATCATCCAAAACATTAATGTCAGTTATCCCATTCTTGTTTATATTATTCAAGAAAATTGGATGATGTACGATTAATTAATCATCCTTATATTTGAGATATTGATGATGGGTTCATCATTTTTGTTTGTATATATTATGGAAGGTAAAATGGTCTGACATATCATCATACTGTAAAATTATTCAAAAGAGTGTGAACAACAGAAAGAGGGCTGTCCCAAATCACCCGACGAGAAAAGGGAAGCCTATGGGGGTCGAAAATAGTGAAGGCCAAGGGAATCCCCTAAAACCAAGTTGACCCCCTCTGGCTTCATGGTGGTAGAACTGTAAAAACAACACTAGGCTGGACCTGGGATGTCGATGGAAGCAAGGAAATCCTCCACCTTATTCCCCTCATCCCAAGTGTGTACAATGTTCATGTTGCTACTAAGCATGACCTTCCATTTCCTAGTGATGTGGTGGATAGACCATGGTATGATGCCGGATCCATGAATGGCATTGTGAAGGACAAGGGAATCGGTTTCCACCTATGATAAAGTGATCCCCTCTTAATGGCATAGGGAGAGGCCCATCAGCATTGTCTTGGCCTCAGCCTGAAGAGAAGAGAGTCGCCCCAGGTAGTCATAGAAAGCCATTATGACCAACCCAGAAGGGTTCTGAAGCACCCCTCCTCCTCATATTGACCCCATGTTGCATGATCCGTCGGAGTTGATTTTGAGCCCTCTACTTGGTGGAAACCAGCGAACCCAATTGCCTCTCCGATTACAGCTTCCTGAAGTATCTGTATCAATACAATCCTGGAGACATTGGAGAGTTGGATCCTCCTTCCATTTGATAAAGGATCTAATCACATCCAGCAGAAGGACCTTGGTATATATGATGATATTCTGACCAGAGGTGGTGTTCCCTTTTTATTGAGCCTTGTTTCATGCTTGACAAATCAACCAACATCCTACATGAAGGACCATCATACAGGCTATCTACTCCGGGTTCCTCTCCTCCACGTCATGGAACCATTGGTCTAGAAACGGCATGTCGGCCATACGGTTGTCATAAATTGCTGTGAACTCACCGAAGTTCTGCCACACTGCCCTCGCCCATTCGCTATCAAAAACCAGGTGACCCACATTCTCCTCTCGGTGATCTGAGCAGCAGTGACACCTTGAATCCAACGAGACACTGCATCGATTAATATTTTCATCTGTGGGAATGGCCTTGTAACACAAACTCTAAGTAAGAAAACTCTATTTGAGCAGAGTGCCTTTGGACCATAAGATCTCATTCCAAGAAATAACTGGTCATCTTTCTATTTAAGAGATTCATGCCAGGTTCAATATTTTTGTCTGAATAGATTATTCAAGAAAAAATGACCTGGAGTATTATTAACCTATCAACCTACAATTTTAGATATTCACATCAAGTTAACCATTTTGTTTCATCGAAAAAGACACAATAGAACGCGGGTTTGGTTTTTTCTGACGGTTGATTATGGGGGGTTAATTTTTTACACAATCATTGACATCGGGTAACCATTTTTATGTTTATGGGAAACTCCCAATGGCTCCCACATCCATAACCGAGTACATACCAGCTTTCCAAAGGCAGACGGTCATCTGGGGTTTCAGAACCAATGGTACTTAGGAATACACATTATTATAGGGGATGGGAGGTCGGGCTTATCACACCCATTTGGGTGGAATTGTTTCCTACTCCAATACTCTCTTATATATTTAATATATGTTTGTGAATCTCTTTAAAATCTCAGTTTGGGATTGTTTACCCTAACAAAATGACCATAAGTTAATCTTCTATCTACTCTAGATACAAAATTTGTTTCTCCCACAAAATAACCATAGGTTTAATATCTTATTTACATGAAGGGGAATCTTAAGAGAATCCATCTATAGGTATCCATGTTTTTTCATCCATTTCCCATGATGGGTGGCTTCTTATATGTTAGATCCACATGGTCATGTACTTTGGAATTTTTTGTCATGCAGGGAGGTGTTTAATATGTCAAGGAAGTGATTGAGGATCTATGAGTCATCCTATGTATCCTATTTATATAAGGAATGAATTACCATGTAGTTTATTAAACCCATTAATTTTAACATAATGAATAAAGACATGTGTTCATGCACTTAGGCACTGGGTATTTGAGCTCGAGCCTCAAAAATATGTCTTTTGTATTCTACTTATCAAAAGAATCATAGTTATCATAGTTAAATCACACCTATAGGATTGGTCCCAAGGTATATGTCCTTATATTTAGGGATTAATATAATTCCACTCATTGAGGATTACACATTGAGGTTTCCCTTGATGGTGTAGATTCACAATGAAAATGATATGAAAATTGAAACTCCCTACACCCATGCATGTCATACTCGGTGTGTGAAAAAATTAATAGAGTGTAGTGAGTCTCACTGAATATGGTTGTGGTGCCTATGTACTGAGACAACCCTTTAAAATTTTAATATGGATTTTAGACCTTGTGAAGGAATCCTATGTATCCTGGTTTCTTCATGAATCAGAGTTCTTGTAGTTTAGTTCATTTCTAAATCTGATGATTGATGAGGTAGAATGATCAGTTCATGGGAATTATTAGGTATCTATGGTTGGAATGTTCGAGACATGGTGGGACTTACACTAAAGTGGATACCAATTTGATCTCAGGACTTAGGAATTCATCCTACTTATCCTGGTTATTATAGGAATTAGAGTTCTCATTGTTCAGAATATTGGGGCTTACACACTGAGGTTTAGCTTGTATTGAGGTAGTTGACATTACATATCATTCCACTTATTAAGGCCTAGATGATGAGGTTTTACTATGTGAATTATATGATCATTGTAGCTTCCTAATCCCACATGATCTATTCTCAGTGTGGGAAACAAGGGATAGAAAATGACCAGTCTCAATACTTATGGTTGTGGGAATTATGTGTTGTCATGACCCTTTAGATGTTTATTGTGGATCTTGGGCCTTAAGAAGGCATCCTACATATCCTAGTTATATAATGAATATGATTTATCGAAGTTCAATTGAACCAAATCTTAAAAAATGAGGTTTTTCTATGTGAATGATATGATAATTGTAGCTACTTAAGCCAACATAAGCTTTTCTCATGGTGGGAAATGAGGTATGGAACATGACTAGTATCACTACTTGTGGATGTGAGAATTTTGTTCTAGGAATTCCCTTTGGATGTTTATTATGGATCTTGAGCCATAGTAAGGTGTCCTATGTATCCTATTTATATCATCAATTAGATTCACCATATTTCAATTGAATTGGGGCTTACACACTAATATTTTCCTTATATGAAGACTAGATAAGGCTATGAAGTCATGGGATGCCTGCTTGACCTAGCATGTTTGTCTCCCATGCATGTATTGATTGTCTTTCGGAATTGTCTTGAATGTTTTCTTGAATTGTCAGTGGATGATTTACTGAAATGTACAAATTCAATCAAATGATCTTATTGACTTGCCAAAGGGACAACACATAATCTAGATGGAATGTCAAAAGGTCCTATCAAGACCAAGGTTGGCTTGTTTGGGGGAAATCGTAATACTTGGATGCATAGTCCTGGAGGCCATTGCATGATTTGGGATGACAAATTTGGAGGGCGTTGCATGATTCATCTGACATTCCCTAGAGTTATAATTAAAGATAGTTGACATGCTTGGAGGGTGTTACCAGAGTTGGTGTAACCTGTTTGGAGGGTTCTCTATATCCCGGATGACATTTTCGGTTGCCAGCAAGAAATTTATCTGACATGCATAGAGAACATCACAATGTCTGGATAGTTTTTTGGTGTATGTCTTGAGATCCATTTGACATTACCTAGATCCATTTTGAGATGCAAATGATATGTTATGGTGTTGCCATATGGTTAATCTAACACGTTTGAAGGATATCACAAGGTATGGATGGAGAGCCTAGCGGTTTCATGATACTAGGGTGGCATGCTTGGAGATACCATTTGACTTTATCCGACCTATCTAGGGTACCTTTCATGATCCAAAATAGTATACCAAACATGAATCACATGAACTGGGTGACATGTCTTGGTGTTTTCAAATGGCATCGGTGGTTCATGCAATGTGCCTGAGGGTCAACATACAAGTTCTTCGCATAATTCTCTTGTATTTTTACTATTTGTTCCAAACTTTTTTACATATTCCTTAGATTTTTTCAAGGTTATGTTATTTGAGTCTAAGTTGATTCAATAGCTATATAGGATGTCCTCTACATAACACATCATAGGTTTTTCAAATAATCTATGAGGGATAACGCAATGTTCCTATACATGTCTCATGATTTCATAGGTTGTTTTTCAAACATTAACTGATGAAAAACCTTTCTGATCACAATATCATCCACTCCATGATATCTCCTCTTCTTCTTAGGTGCGTCGGTGCGAGGGTCCAAAGAAAAAAACTTTATTCTAGTTTGTGGAATTTATAATCCTCTACACCCCAATTATTCACCTCTTTGAACAGTGGTTATTGAAAAACACCAAACTATAGTTGGTATAGGACTTTGATGTCATGCATTTTACAAGATCCTACTATAGGTCATTCTGAGGGAATAATATTATTTTTAGCGACTATGATATCATCCCGTCAACAAAAAATTTATTTTAATGTATCAAATTAATGGGGTCCTTCCAAATAATGTGGGAATTCCAAGGGGTATTCACATATTTAGGCTAATATATCCATGTGAGTTTACAATATCATGATTCCTATTGAAAGGATTTCACGTGAGCTGGGGTGACTTTCAGGGGATCTTCCATGAGACAAATATGGATTTCTAGGGGGATTTCAGTAAAAACAAATTCAGCGTTATGGAAGGATTTTTTGAGGTATTATGGAGTGAATGAGTGGTTTTTATGAAGTTTAAGACTTCAATAGGCTCCCACATTTTTGATTTTTATTTTCTTGTTTATTTTACAAGGGTTTGGGGTATATCAAGTTTTCTCATGTGTTGTCAAATACAAGCCCTCCCTCTATTAGTGATGTGCCGCATGACCAAAAAAGGTCTTATGGTTATGTGAAAGAATTATCATGTAAAAAACCATTGCTTATATTTAGAGTAAAAGAGGGAATGTAGGACTGGATGGACATGTATGAAGCCTTTCGTGTGATGAGAGTGTCATGTGAGTGAGCTCATGCATGGTGAGACATACATGTTGCTAAGGCATTACTTGGTGTATTAAGAACTTCCTAGGTGTGTTTCATGATATTTATGACCACAAGAGTCTCTTGAATTATTGTAATTTTACTCCTTGTATTCTAAGAATTTTGGGATGTGTTGTTAGGTGCCTATTGGTAGACAAGTTGTGTGAATTGGGAGATCCCTTCTGGCTACCTCCATGTGGTCATTGTGTCTTGGATGCCTTCATGAGAGAATAAGGACAGATCAAAGTGGGTCCATGAGATATTATACAGGTTATGAGATGTGTGAGACATCCTTGTGACCTCCAGAAGTTCAGGCTACCACAAGTCTTTTGAAGGTTCACGTGATCTATATGATCTTTTCCATCTCCTTTTTCCTTTGCTTTGTGGAGGAAATAATACCCATATTCAGTTATTTCTTCCCTTATGTATTTTTTTATTCTCATTTGGTGGGCATCAATAATGGCTCAAAATGGATTCTAAAAATTTAGAATATGGATGAAAAACTTAGGCACAAACTAAATTAATTGTAAATTAATTCTAGAATTTCTTATTTTAAGGAGTATTAAAATGTTCATGGATTTATTTTCTATGGTCTTCTGTTTTATCAAATTGAAGACCATCTACCATTAAATTTTTTTTGGAATCATAAACCCATTTTGAGGTTCATGACATTTGAATACATTAAAATATACTCAATAATATTCACATTTTAATCTTCTTATGATTTTTAAATATGTTTGTCTCAACTTTTAATCTAAAAATTTGATAATTTTTATTGATGATTGATGGAAACATAGACTGAAAGATGATATTTATTATGATAATGGAGGAAAGCTATACAGAACATATATCATGTCTATGAAAAGGTACAAATCATTTCAATGTATATAGTTATTCTGTAAATTATTCCTATGAAACATATGATGATGGTTACACAAGGCCAAAGTATGGTTACGTAGAAATAGAATGATGGATATGAAGATAATTTCATGCATGAAACCTTTCATTTTATGCTCATATAGATGGTAAATATGGTTATATAGTTCATGAATGAACCTTATGAAATCTGAAGATGATGCATACGTGCATCCAAATTATAGATATACAAATTTTAAATGATGATTATGAAAATAAATAATTATGCCTATTTATATGTTAGATGATCCTTATTATGGAATGACATATCAAAATTCAACATTATACTCCAAAAAATATATTCATCTTCATCCTTTTAATTATTTCAACCAAGTGAAATTTAACATTATAAACAGAATCCTTCATGATCAATAAACACTATGATGGAATCCCCAACACAAGGGTCTTCAAACTCTCTAATAAACTTTATCTTAAAACTGATTATAATAGATCTTAAATTTATTCATTCTATCGAGTATTTCATTTTCTCCAAACTATTTTGGATATAACTATTTAACATGTTATTACATATCATTAGAACTATTCTTATCACATTCAATAAAATAATGTAAGGAGATGCTTCCATAAATCATTCCATCAATGTTATTCAAGGATCTACCATGTCATTTTCCCAAGAAATGTACGAAGCACCTTCATAAGCTAGAGAGGGTAGATTCTCATTACATCGACCAATGTTCCATGTCCTATATAGACATGAACATCGATAAAAAACACAAAACAAATCCAACAGAATTTCATATCCTATCACCTATGGGAATGTTTCATATATGTTTCTCATTCTATAATTCCATGATAAATGTAAAGATAACATATAGAGAAACCATAAATATAAAAACCTAGAATTTTTGGATAAGAAAATTTTATCTCTAAAATATATGTGAGGTATAATGTATATTATAAATCACACACATGAAAAAAATAATTATATTTTATAAATATAAAATTTTAAATACTAAATAAAAAATATAATCCATAGCATTAAAAATAGTATAATTTTTAAATAAAAACAAGTAAATAATAAAACTATAAAATTATATTTTTATATGTCGCAGTACCCTAAAATTGTTACAAATGAGAACAACACTTTAAAAATAAACCAATTTGTGGGAAATAAGATCAGAATTTAAAAAATAAAATAAAATTTAAATCAATATAAATATGAGTTAATGAATAGTGAAGGAAATTATATAAGTATTTATAGGAATTTTAGTCATTATATTACTGTTGGGGTAGTATATGATTGATGAAAACAATAACTGAAAATTAAAATGGTAACCAAATAAAGGAAAATGCTAAAATTTTACCAATATCACTTTGGTGTATTTATATTGTTGGTTATTTAATTTTTTATAGTTATTATAATTTAGGATGAATTTTTTTATTTGTAATAATTTTTGTGGTTGCACGCTTGTCACATGGTTCGGTAAATCATGTAGCTAAAGTAGGAAGTTGTTCATAGGTTTTCTAGTTACTCTCTCATGGAGAGTACACGGTTGGGTAAAATATGTGGATTATTAGAGAAACAATGTTTCATGACTTTTATGTGTAAAATGATCATGCATAGTTACACATAATTTGTAGAAAAAATGCGATGTAATATTATCCATTCAAGTAAAACTATGTGATGCACCATTATGTATAGACCCCTTGCACACAGTTGATGAAATAGTAAGAAAAATCATGTTTCCAAACCAAGATTCATGTTAATGGATTATATAGTAAGAGTTTCATGATTGGTATATGGTTTTGTTAAACATGTTCCCTGCTTAGATTATTCATTTTTAAAAATAATAGTTTCCCCCTGTCAAATTAAAAACCAAAATTGGGTTTCTTGTTCTTTACTATTTTGGCTTCGATCAGGTAGGAAGCTCTAAGAATCTTCTTCCTTCTATTTTCATGCCTCCAAGAATCATCATCTTTGTTTTTTAAGGTTGGGTATCCCTTTTCATCACTTCTCTTTTCATTTCTATTCTTCTCAATCATTTTTTCATGTTTCTCTTCTTCCTCTCACTAAGGGGCCATATTCATCGAACCCGAAGGTAATGGTTTGACTAAATCAATTTATAATGATGTATATGGTGTGAATACTATTTACTAGGAATAACTCTTTTCATATTTGAAGGTTTAATGTCATCTGCATTTTTTTTGTAGGTGTTTCCATGTGATTTTTATTTCATGATAGACTATGTAATGATTTTATTCTCTTCAATCATTTTTCCTTAAAATTATTCCTTTTTAGGGATCCTTAGTGGATTTATAATGAGTTATTAAAGGTTTTAGGATTTCATGGATTGATTAAAATGGGGTTTTCATTTATTCATTAATGTATATATATGTGAATATAATTAATGATCATTATGTATTTGTTGAAATTTTATAAAAAAACATCAATCAAATGAAGTTTTAAAATTCCTATGATTAGACATGGAATATTTTATGAAGTTAAAATATTGTTTGGTTGTAATTTTCTTATAAATAAACTATTTTCATTTTCTTAAATATTTTATTTTGTTAAATTCACATGATTCAATATATTGATTATATCCATGTTATTTAATTATGTTTTAAAAATAAATATTTGATAAGTTATTCTATATTGAAGTGAATAATTATATTTATTTCAAATGAGGTTTTTGAATGATCCTTGGTTTTAGAATGGTTTCTAAAAAGGGTTTAAATTTTATGATTATTAGATATAAACTAAAATCCTGGTTTTAACCTTATTTAGAATTTTTTTTTTCAAAAAATAGGTTACACCCATAATTTTAGCCCCATTATTTTATGTGTTGGATATTATTTTCTATATTGAGAGATGGAGTTGATTATTTTTGTATGATTATATAAATAGTTTATATTTCTTATTTAATAAGGGTGTTTAGAGTTGGGACAATAATTTGATATTTATATTCCTTTAAATGATTTATGTTATACGTGTGTGATTGATGTGAGACAAATGTGACCCCAAGTACAATAGATAACATCTTAGGAACCTTAGGGACTAAGTTAAGGAACCAAGGTAAAGTACTATGAATAAATTATCCACTCTCCCTAAACATATACTAAACCCCTAATTAAAACACTACTATAAATTTTATGTGAGTTTACCACTATGAATTGATGTATCTCTCCCTAGTGGCATCGATGAATAATGATATGATTGATTTTGAACATAACAAAAAATGTGTGTCTTAGTGTGACTTTAACATAGAAACCTATGGGATTCTACCATGATACATGTTTGAAAATTTTTATTTACATGATTATGTAAGCAATACTTTATTTCTCCCATACTGATAAACTTTGATTATGATGTGGGTTTATTTTTATTCACTATTTACCATAATTTGTGTTACTTAATTTTATCTCTTCTTATTGTGTAATTTAAATTTATCCTCATATTTTTGTTACTTATTGATTCTTATCACTATTTTATAGATGTCTTCAACACTTGAGGGACTTGATTTATTATTTATCTTATCAACTATATACATTTACTTATATTTTTAAAAGTGGGTTTAAACTTTTTTACAATGGATGTTTATAAATTATTTTTCATGTAATGATATTTTATATTTTTTCATAAAGGACAATTGATGTTTAAAAAGGTATATTATTATATTTTTGAGTTTTTCCCCTAAATTGTTAAAAGAAATACCTTACATTATTTATTATATATCAATATAGTGTTTATGTAATGTTTTGAAGAAGTAAATACATAGAATACTTGGTGAAATCCTACATGGAAATTTTTTCCACCCACTACTTTACCACTCAGTGTCGGTAGACTTGGTAGCTTATTACTAGTTCTGGTTTAAGGTTTTTTAGAAGATCCTCTCATAGAACCATCTATTTGGTCAGTCAAAGAGTAGATTCATTTTAAGAGGTAGAATAGTGGATTTGGGTCATAAATAGATTATCAGATGGGTATTTTAGGATATTTTAATTTATTTTGGAAATAGTATATACCATCCACTTCAACTTTTCATGAATTTTTTAAAATATTATATCAATATTATTTTATTCCCCTTTGGTTATGGTATGGTAGTTGAGATGGATGTTTACTTTGATTTATTACTTTTCTAGTATGATTTAAACTAAAAACTATATATTTTGATATAAATATAAGTCCAATTTATTGATATACAATAATATATTACCAAAGTCTACAATGATTTTTTATTTATATTTATTGGGAGAAATTATTCATAAGTGTGTGTCCTCAAAGCACAAGAAGAATATTCTAGCCCATGGGGATAGGGAATTTCCTTTGGTCCTTGACATGGGCCAACCCAGGAACCCATATCAGGGGTTACATGGGTTGGTTCATAAAAATATGCTATGAAAGTTACTATTTATTATTTGGGGAGTAATGGTATATTATAGATAAGAATATAAGAACTCAATTGGTAAGTGTGAGGAGATTCTAAAAAGATCTTTACTATTATGAGCCTCAAATTACCATAGGTATTCAGGTGGTGAATCATGAATGTAATTTTTGGTTCACATTTATTCATGTATTGTTTTTATATAGATTTATGGTGTTGTGAATTATATTGAATTTATGTGGTGATTCTAGTGGTTTTACATGTTTTAGTGTTAAATATGAGATTAATAGGAGGTGAACAGTAATCTTTGAAGGTCTATAAACCCATACAAAGACATTGTGAATGGTTTTGAGAAGCTATCAATTGTACGTTTATAAATGGTGCATGGTCCAAAAAATAATGCATCCAAACCCTTCACAGACACAAACCTATTTAAATTTTTTTCTCAACCCCTTTTTCCTTATACTTTCTTTTTGTTATTGATGTGTCGTGTTTTTATATAAATTTTTTATTCCTTTTAAGGTATTTATTTAATATTCCTTTTCAATAATGAGTTGTTATATGTGAATAATTTTTTATTAGTCAATTTGGTTAGGTTTTTTATTTTATTTTAATATTTTGATTATAATAATTTATTTTATTACATTAATATACTAAGGATATTGTTCTTAAATTTAAATGGTATTTTTTGAAAAATATTTCAATCATTATTTCATTATTAATTTATATTCAATAAATTGTAGGAATGTTTTTATTCATAAAATTTTTATTAAAATAGAATTTATATTGATAATTTTCACCTAACACTTAATTATTACTATTTTTGGTGACTTGGTATGAATATATCTACATTTAGTTTTGATATATATGGAAGGGTACCTCAACTAAAATTTCAAATACTTGATACATAAAATCTGAATTAAAATTGGATAAAAGGACAGATTATGACCAAGATCAAGTTGAAGCTGTGGGAATATTGGGAAAGATTATATTGCATGATGGATGTTCTGAGAGTGATGAGTGTGTGAGATGGGATTTCATCCATATATAAAATATATAGACCCATTTTTTGGCTTGTAAGACTTTGAAATGTTTCTAAATATATATTTCTAGAGCAAGGCGCTGAGACAACATGTGATTAGGAGGCCCAGTGTTCCTGAAATTAATTTTATAAAAATAAAAAATATATTTATAATCATGTAGGCATGATTTCTTAAATAAATTTTGATAACTATTAAATGGAATATTGGATTAGAAATCAGATACCACAAGGGGTCCTAAACTCATTGTATACCCTATGTATGCCCTAAAATAGGTCGGTGTGGGGCATTTGGAAATCTCTCCCATTGGTGGTACGTAAAGTGGATTAATTAATTAATTTATTTTAATGCATTCATTTGTTTTACCTAAACGAAATGTATATATCTATACTACAATATTTATTCACTCATGGCTAGCCTCATAATTTTGGTATCTTCTAAAAGCTTCTCTTTTATCCTTCCATTGCAAAATCATAGAGAGCAATGATAAAACTCTGGATCATAGTACATTAGCATGAAAATAACACAATTAATTCCTTAGATCATTAGTGAGCATGTTCTTCGATGACAAGTTATCCAATCTATAGTAAGACTCATCATTTTTTAGATTACACCCATTTTGAATAAATGTTTTTAGTAGATCAATACCCTTCTATTGATATATGATAGAGATAACATTTTCATTATTTTTCATTTTTTTTCAATGATTTAACCCCTTCTAATTAATCAATTTGAGCTTATTTGTATCATTTTAGTGTTTTTGTGAATTATGGGCTTAATTGTGGAAATTTTTTATTTCTTGATATTTATCAATTTTCTTGAACTTCTATATTTCAGTAATATCATTTAAATTTAAGATCCAAATTGTGTGATTATTTTTTTAGTATTTCCAAGCTTGTGGGATTCAATAATGTCTTTTGGACCAAGTTACAATTCAGAACAAAATGACCCATACAAATTCATTAAGTGGAAAAAGTTTTCTGACTAACAGAATGGACCCACATTAATTAATGAGGAATATCTCAGCCTAAAAATGTAAAAATTTGGTTATTCAAGCCGGAATTGAAACATGACTCCGACCATCATTTTAAAATTAAATTTCATGAATAAATTCAGTCATTAAGGAATCAATTGCATGAGAACAAAAAGAAGAAGTTGAAGAGTCTCATAGACCAGAAAAATTTGGCATTATTACTTCGAGTATAAACTTTGTTAAACTTTTCTAAATTCGCTAATATTTTGCAGAAGCATTCACGTGAAATTAAGAAACAACATTTAATAATAAACCTTTCCAAGATTTGTACATTTATTATGCTAACCATACTCAATCATTTTGTTAAGTAATTTTGGAGGAAAATTTTCTACTCCACAAGCCTATAAATAAGAGTGTTCACTCCCATTCAAAGGGTTTGAAGAACGTGAAAGAGAGGTTGTAATATATGATTATATTATTTATGTGATTTTTATTTTATCTTTTCTTTTTTATTAGTTTCATCATGCTCTCTTATTCCCCTTTCATCTCTATTACCCTTCATGTGGAGGGGTAAAACCTTTGACTGATCAGGGAAGGGGGAGTTTCACTTTTGTAATGTCAGAGTTCTATGATTAAATGTAAAACCATATTTTTATTTTTTAATGATTTATATTATCAATGTTTCAAAATTATCTTAATGTGATCATATTTTCAGTTTGGTTTATTCATCGTTAATAGCTTTGGTTGAAGACTTTTAATCTCCCTCCGCCTAGTACAATTTGTCTTGATCGAGCAGATTATGTTAGGTGGTGAGTGTCCAGTGATCGTTATCATGTGTGTGTAACTAGTGAAATTTTTCTATAATTATAAGGAGAAACAATTCCCTCTCGGGACTTTCATTTTTGCTTCATAATTGTTTGTTTACTTCTATTCACATAGGAGTGATTTCCATTTTTTTCTTTAACTAAGGGTGATTGATAACTCGATCAAGGAGTATTCTCTTTTCCTTTCAAAAGGAAGAGAGGGGAGATGATATTTTTGAATATGATGACATTAAAAAAGGTAATCATACCCTACAATCATCACTCTCTTCATCCATTAGTATTCAATCTTTATTTTTAATTACTTGCTTAATTTTTCAACTCAAGCAATTTTAAAAACAACACCTTCTTCTTTCTTTAATTTAAGTCACAAATGTAATTGTTGTACACTCATGTCTAAAGATAACCTAGTTAAACTAATTTAATACATTTTAACTTATATAATATTTTTTTTATCACCCCCAATGATAGTCACGTGTCAAAACATGGCGTCATTTTTAGGGAGGTAGTGCCAACAGTTTTTTTCTCTTTCTTTTCTCGTTTCTTATTTTCATTCCAAAGTTGCATGACTAGAACCTCAAAACACTGAACCTTTCCCCCTTGATTTTGAAATTGAAAGAACCTTGTTGAATAGGCTAATAAAACACAATTTACAATATTAATATGTGGATATTTTTCTTACATACTCATGTAAATCTTCAAGTGTTCACTCCGAGCCTGCAACATGGCTTGAAATAAAAACCCAACCATTAGAGACCTTTGTGCCCCACAATTCCTTAATCAAAATAATCAACTTGTCATGCTAGTGTTAGAAAATTATTTTGAGATGAAGCCTAATATGATTCAATTTTTTTCAAAGTTTCATGGCTTGGTTGGTGAAGATCCCAACAAACCTATTAAGGAGTTCACACATGTCGGTTCAACTTTCAGACCACACGGAGTAGTTGAGGAACAAGTAAAGTGGAAGGCATTCTTGTTTTCATTGGAAGAAGCTACTAAATAATGGTTTTCTGGTCTACAACTTGGATATGTAGATGATTGGAATGAATTTTTGGGAAGATTCGTGAAAATATTATTCCCCGCCTCTAGAAGCACATCCATCAGAAAGGATATCTATGCCACCAGACAATCATCTAGAGAAATCCATTATGAGTACTGGGAAAGATTTAAAAAGCTATGTGCCAACTTCCCACATCAATCCATTTAGGAGTATAAATTTCTTGTCTTATTCTATCAAGGCTTATTGGATAGTGATAAAAACCTTCTTGATGCATCATATAGAGGTGCATTGATTGAGAAGTCACTAGAATAAGCAAAAGGTCTGATTGAGAAGATTTCTCAAAACTCATAATTGTTTGGTACAATAGGTACTAGAACAAGAGGTACTCTTGAGGTATGAACTTTTCATCCATCACCCTTAAAAGAAACTAGGATTTAAGAACATACCAGTTTGGTGAGACCTATGGCCTTGAAACAAGTTGGTGACCAACAATCACTAGCTAAGGGAACAGGAAACTTGCGCAGAATATTTTTAACAAAGGAAATTACAACAAAATAAAGGATGGAGAGAGCCTAACCATGTTCAATATGCGTTTGGAAATCAGCAGAATCAAGCTATACCATCGAACTAAAACCAACTCCAAAACCAACCCCCATTCTAGAAATAATTCCAAAACCCATAACCATTTCCACAAAAGCAATCTTATAACCAGCCTTCAAACCACCAACCACCCACTTTACCAAGACCCTATGAGTAGATATCAACTAGTACATAACCCATAATTCTGAACCAACAGCAAATATCTGATATTGAGGGACTGAGAGACACTTTAAAATATTTTTCCAGTAAGTTTGACAGTCTCATGGACTTCATAACCAAAAATCCTGGGAAATTTCCTTCGCAAACAATTCCAAACCCAAATGATAATGTAAGTATGATAAAAAAAATAAGTGGGAAAGAACTCTCACCACCACCATCCCATGAACCTAAAACAATACCACTTGAGTTGAGGGAGAATGAAGTTGTAAACTCTGAAAATTATTTGAAAATGAATTGTGAAGAATAGAAGAAAGAGGAGGAATATAAGGATAGGCCATGGAATAAAAGACAAGAAACACCATTAAAAAGGAAAAAGGGGAGAATAAATACTTTACCCCCACCATTTCCATCAAGGATAATTTAATTAAAGAAATTTCAAGAAGAAGTACTTTAAAAAGAAATTCTAGACACCTTCCAAAAAGATGAAATCAATCTTACCCTAATTGAAGCAGTCAAAAAAATACTAAAGTATGCTAAATTTTTTAAGGATATTTCCAGCACGAAGAGGATTCTTTAAGGGAATGAAGGCATCAACTTGGGAAGAATTGTCTCAACCCTTATCACAACATAATTTCCAACCAAATTTCATGATCGTGGTACATTTTCCATTCCATGCACCATTGGTTCTTTAAATTTCTATATTTATTTGTTTCAACTAGGTTCTTCAATTAGTGATTTTCCTCACTCATTATACACTTCTTTGCAGATGGGAGACTTGAATCCCACAAGATTGGTGGTCCAGCTTGCAAACAGATCTACAGTACTCCTTGTAGGAGTATTAGAGGATGTCCTTGTGAAATTCAAAGATCTCTTATTCCTAGTTGACTTATACATGATAAATATGGAATAATAAAGGATCCATTCACATTCACCCATTATTTGGGGATACCTTTCTTGAAGATGGCCAATACCATCATCAATTTCCACAAAGGGACACTCACCATGTAGTTTGGAGAGAGCACGGTCATCTTCAATATTTTGGAATCCACAAGGAACCCTTAGGATGATCACTCCCTCTTTTCACTTTCCCATTAAGATGGTGAAGAACCAATTGAAGAATCATGTATGTTATATGAATTCTTATACTTTGAAGAGACTTCTTCCATTGAAAATATCATTGAACATGTGGATGCCCAAAATGCCGGATATTTTGATTTCATCTAGGAGGAACGGGTAAAATATGATTTCTTTTATGATTTTTTAAATGATGAGGAATGTGATATGGTTTCTTTTTTATAGTAGGTTCAAAATTTGGAAGTGGGAGATGTCAATTTATTTTCATCCCTTGAGCGTCCCCCTGATTTGGAACTCAAACCACACCCCATTGATTCGAAATATGTGTACCTTATGGAGGGAGAGAAACTACCAGTGAAAATTGCTAATAATATCTCTAAAACACAAGAGAAATCATTGATTGATTTTTTAGAGACAATATCCAAGTAATATGGTGGAGTTTAGGTGATATTCTAGGAATCAATCTAAAAATATACTCACATATAATTTTTCTTGAGGGAGATTCAAAACCTATCAAGAAACCCAAAAGGAGGTTGAATCCCACTTTAATGGAGGTTGTGAATAAGGAGATAGCCCAATTCATTTAGTTCCAAAAAAATATGGCCTAACCAATGTGAGTAATTAAAATAATGAATTAATACCAGTGAGAATTCAAAATAGTTGGAGAGTGTGCATTGATTTTAGGAAGTTAAATTAGGTCACTCGGAAAGATCATTTCCCCATTCCCTTCATTGATCAAATGTTAGATATATTGGCATGAAGAAATAATTATTTCTTTTTTGACAGATTTTCAGGTTATTTCCAAGTACCCATTGCTCTTGAGGATCAAGATAAAACAACCTTTTCATGACCCATTAACACTTTTGCTTATAAAAGGATGCCATTTTGACTATGTAATTCTCCAGGAAAATTTCAGAGGTGCATGGTAAGTATATTTTATAATCACATTGAAGATTTCTTGGAGGTTTTATGGGATGATTTCATGGTTTTTGGAAACTCTTTTGACCATTTTATGAAAAATCTGCAGAAATTTTGGAAAATATGTATTGAATAGAATCTTGTTTTAAATTTCTAAAAGTGTAATTTCATTGTTTATAGAGGGATTTTACTTGGGTATTTCATTTCCAAAAATGGAATTGATGTTGATAAATAGAAAATTGAAGTGATTAATTCATTACCTTACCCAACTTGTGTCAAGCATGTAAGGTTTTTTTAGGACAAGTAGGATTCTACAGAAGGTTTATCAAAGACTTCAGTAAGATTTATCTCCCTCTCTCTAGATTTCTTTTGAAAGATGATGATTTTTATTTTAATGGTGAATTTAGGGAATCATTTGATGAGATGAAGAGGATATTGATTGAACCACCTATGATGTAGCCAAAAAATTTTGAAGAACCATTTGAGCTACTCTATGATGCTTCCATCCAAGTAGTTGGAGTAGTCCTTTCTCAGCAAATTGAGGGTAGGACACAAGTCATTGCATATGCTTCAGGAAACTTGGACGTGGCTCAATTAAATTTCACAACCACAAAAAATGTGTTTTCAGTAGTTTCTTTTTCTTTAGAAATATTTAAATCATATCTTCTTGGAACTAATGTCACTGTGTTTTCTGATAATGTAGCTCCCAAGTACTTGATGAATAAGGCTGAAGCTAAACTGAGGCTAGTGAGATAGATGTTACTGTTTTAGGAGTTCAACATAGAAATAAAGGACAAAAAGGGATCTGATAACCAAGTGGTTGATCATTTAAAGATACTTTCCAACACTATTGAAGTTGAAATTTCATAAAAGGAACCATTGAATGATCACCTTATAGGAGAGCAGTTGTACATAGTTAAAGGGGAAGTGCCTTGGAATATTGACATGGGAAATTATCTAGTAACATCACAGGTCCCATATACTTTAAATTCTCATCAAATTTACAAACTTAAATTCGAATCTAGATATTACATTTGTGATGATCCATTTCTTTGGAAGATTTTCAATGACCATGTTATGATAAGATTTTTTCCTAAGAGTGAAATTGGTTCTATCTGTGAGTTTTTTCACACATTATCTTGTGGAGGCCACTTTGGACCTCAAAGGATAGTAAGGAAGGTTTTAGAATATGGACTTTGTTGGCCAATAATTTTTTAATATTCTCATCAATGTTGTAAAAGGTGTCAAAAATTTCAGTTTTATAGAAACATTTCAAAGAGACAAGAAATTACCCAATAACCACTTATTTTTTGTGATATTTTTGAAGTCTAGGGGATAGTTGTTATGGGACCTTTCCCAATGTCATTTTTCAATTAATATATCTTGCTTTTGGTTGATTATGTTTCCAAATGGGTGGAACCAAAAGCCACCAAGACTAATGATGCTAAAGTTGTTTGTGATTTGTGTAGGTCTAACATATTGTTTAGGTTTAGAGTTCCAATAGCCATCAACAGTGATCAATGGACTCACTTATTCAATAATAGAATGTATTCTTTACTGAAGAATTATGGGGTGCATCATAAAACATCAAATCCCTATCACTGACAAAAAATAGTCAAGATGAAGTGTCTAATATAGAAATAAAAGGAATTTTGGAGAAGACTATTAAATCAAACAGGAAGGATTATATCTAGAGGTTAGAAAACACATTATGGGATTATAGGACAGCCTACAAGACACCGATTGGAAGGAGTCCATATAGGCAGATTTATGGGAAAATTTGTCACCTACCTGTTGAATTGGAGCATAAGGCGTATTTGGATGTGAGGAAGATGAATTTGGAACTTGAAAGTATTGGGAAAGAGAGAAGGTTGTAGTTATAGGATCTGGATAAAATTATAAGAGAAGAATATGAAAATTTTAAGATTTACAAAGAGAGAATAAGACTGGCTCATAACAAGCTGATCCAACCTAAATATTTTTGTACTGGAGAGAAAGTGATACTATTCAACTCTAGAATCTAGATGATGACAGGTAAACATTGTTCTAGATGGGAGGATACATTTATAGTGACTCATGTATATCCTTTCGGTGTTGTGTATATTTTGAAGGATTTTGAGCAGGATCCATTAACTATTAATGGACACAAGATGAAGAAATTCCATGGGACCATTCCATCAGATTCAGTGGAGGAGATCACATTCCAACAATGTATCTATCTATAATCCATTTGGTTATACCTCTCCTTCACACATTCTTACTATTTTGATTCATTTTAAAATCTTCTTACATGTTAAATCCACCTGAATTCATTCAGTAAGCTGCACCATTTAAGATTGAGGGAGGGAACCTTTGTATTTTAGAATTTGCATTTTGTGTTTGTTTTTCAAAAAAATAAAAAAAATAGAAAATTGTGTCTTTTCAAATTTTTGTGTGTTTATTTTTCAGTTTTTATGTGTTTTTTTTTTGAAAATTTTGAAATTAAATTATTATCATTTCCATTTCTGAAACCCATGTCATTTATTGAACCAATTTCTTCTATAAAACTAAGATTAAATTAATATTGAAAATGACTTTGTTTCAAGTACAAATCTTTGGGGATTTCATGAAAAGTACCCTAATTTTTGAATCCCATGCCACATTTCATTGTATTTTCATTTGAAATTACTTTCCCATGAGTCTTATAAACCATTTTTGTTATATTATTTTCATTCACCTCACTACTTGAGAGAATCATACCATGCTTGTCTTAACCAGAATTTTATTTATTCTTTTCAAAACATGAGGGTTAGAGGTACATGTGTTTTAAATGATTGAGGAATTTATTTGGTTTTAAAGCACCATTTTTAAGATAATCCCTTTAATTCTATCCTACCTTGTACATTTAATCCTTGTATCCCTTATAATCCACAAACATCTTGTTGGGTTAGCCACATTACAAGACAATTTTCCCTAATCAACATCCTCTTGAAGTTAAATTTCATGATCTAGTTAAACTTAAGTTTAGGGTATGGTGTCTTCTGTTGTGATACCACATTTGGTGAATCTTTGGGTGGAAAATATATTTTTGAAGAGATTTGTGTGCAACTAAAAAATTATTCTATTGAAAGTTGTGCCTTTTCTAGAGCTTCCAGGATAATAGAAGTTGTGCCTTTCTAGATCTTCTAATGGAGGAAGAAAGTTTTGCCTTTTCTAAAGCATTCAAGAGAAATCATGTTTGAGAAGATTGAAATTTTTTCTACTGAAATGCTGAGATGATTGAACATTTCTTGAGATTTATGATGATGTAACTAAATTTATACTAATGAGTGAGGTGAATATCATACTTGAGTGAAAATTATAATTGTTCAATTTTTCATCAAAAAGAGCCAAACCCTTCTTATTCATCCTCATTATGTTTCACATAAAATCCTACCAACTAAAGGCCATAGAACAACCCTAAAAATTCCTCATGATAAACACATGTCCTTGACTCACATCAAGTGGAGAAGTAGGAGTTTTTCAAACCTATGGTGACCCTTACATTGTTTTGGATGATAAAAACATTGATGAAAATTGATATTTGTGATATGAGATGAAATTCATGTGAGTTAGGTGTATTGTGTGCATTGTAGGAGAAATGAAGATGAAAAATATTACATTATCTAATTTGGGAACTTGGAATAATGCTTATGGATGAGGTAATATATCTTTTATTTCATTGTATGGAATTGGGGGATCTCATTAGCATGTGTTTTGAATTTGATTTAATTTGATTTTGATTTTGACTTATCTGATAGTCAAATTTATAAGTGTGAGGAAATTGATAGAGATAATATTTTCCTTATTTTTCATGTGTGTTTAAATGATTTAACCCCTGAAAATTAATAAATTTGAGCTGATTTGTATCATGTTAGTGGTTTGGTGAATTATGGGATTAATTGTGGAAATTTGTTAATTCTAAATATTTATCAATTTTCCTGAGCTTCTGTATTTTGGGAATATCATTTAAATTTTTTATCCCATGTTTGGGATTCTTTTTTTAGGCTTTATATGCTCTTGGGATTCAACTTTCTCTTTTGGACCAAGGTCTAATTCGACACACAATGGCCTAGAAAAATTCATCAAGTGCAAAAAGTTTTTTGTACGATAGAATGGACCCCAACTTAATTAATGAGGCATATCTCAGGATAAAATGTGTATGAATGTGGTAATTATAGTTGTAATATAAATAAAACTCCATTAATAATTTTCTAATTAGATTTCATGAAGAAATTAAGTCATTAAGGCATCCATTGCATGAGACCCAAAAGAATAAGTTGAAGAGTCTCCTCGAGTAGAAAAATATGTCATTATTCATTCGAGAATAACCTTTGTTACACTTTTCCAAATTCTCTTAGATATTTAGGAATCATGAAAAAGACTAAGAGGAACAACATTTATGAAGACACCTTCCCGATATTCGGTCATATATTATTCTAACTGGACTTGAACTTTTGGTGGAGTAATTTTGGAGGGAAATTTTCTACTCCACAAGATTATAAAAAACAGTTTTCAATCCCATTAAAAGTGGTTGAAGAAGGTGAAAGAGGGGTTGTGTTGGATGATTGGAATATTGATGTTCTTTTTATTTTCTCTTTTCTTTTTTATTAGTTTCATCATGCCATCTTCTTCCCCTTCTAACTCTATTACCCTACATATGGAGGGATAAATCATTTGATTTGTCGGGGAAAGGGGAGTTTCACTTTGGTAATGTTAGAGTTTGGGGCTTGAATGTAAAACCCTCTTTTTCTTCTAAATGATTTATATTCTCAATGTTTCTCAACTATCTTATTGTGATCATGTTTTTAGTTTGGTGTATTCATCGTTAATAGCTTGGGTTGAATACTTTTAATCTTCCTCCGCCTAGCACAATTTTTCTCGATCAAGCATATTGTGTTAGGTGGTCAGTGTCTAGTGATCGTTGGAACATTTGTGGAACTAGTGAACTTTTTCTATAATTATAAGGGGAAAAAATTCATAATCTGGACTTGCCTTAGTTTTCTAGGAGTTTTTTATGAACTTCCATGCACCTAGGAGTGAGTTCCATTTGTTTCTTTAACCAAAGGTTATTGATAACTGGGTCGAAGATTCATTCATTTTTCATTCAAAAGGATGAGAGGGAAGATGATTTTTTTGAATATGATGACATTAAAATAGGTGATCCTACCCTGACCCCATCCCTCTCTTTATCCATTAGTGTTCAATATTTATTTTTAATTTCTTGCATCATTTTTCAACTCAATAAATTTTAAAAACAACCTCTTCTTCTTTCTTTAATTCAAGTGAAAAACGTAATTTTTGTGCACTCCTCTCTAGATAATACCTAGGATAACTAATTTACTACATTTTAACTTAGGTAATATTTGTGTTTGTCACCCCATATGATAGGAACGTGTCAATATGTGCCAATTGTTGATCCTTAGAAAGCTCCCATATACTGGATTAACTGTTTACTTGTTGTTCTATAACCCTGATTATATAAATTATTGATATTTGTCTAATAAAACTCATAAAAATCATTTAAACCTTTTTCGGTGCCTTTATCCCTTATTTCTTTGCATTCATCACTAGTAGGACCCCCGGTCCCGATTGGATATTTTTTGATGGTACCGAGCCCGATCGGACACCCGAAATCATGATGGATTCATGAATGCGGAATGGGTAAATAGAGAAAGGTAATATTAGGGATAATTATAGGTTGAGGATGATTATATCAATTATCATAGGAAGAAATATTCAGAGGTAGAAGATGTGGAGGTGTGTTTTGCAAATAGAGGAACCTTTGAGGAATGATGGAATCAATTTCTATCCAAAGAGTGGTTGAAAACAATGAACAGTGACCAGATCTATAGATTTTGGGTAAAAACAAATCCTAATATGAATGTGGAAGGATAGATCTACCACATGGATAGAAGATAGAATATTTTTTTGAAGAAAATGACTACATGCCTTGTACTACGATAAACACATTGTGTATATCTGCTTGTCTATGATGACTAGGGTTTCTAAAAATTATATGGATGGAAGGATGTGTAGTTATCCCACATGTCATGTACCACCTTCTTTTTTGAATGATTCCAATGAATAAGCTCACTACTAGGAATGTGCCATGTTCCCGAGCACACAGTCATGGCCAGAGAACATGGGCGGTACCCTGTGTGAAGCAACAGGCCATGTACCAGAGTACGTGGACAAGGATTGAGTACACGGATATAGAAAAAAGGATATGTCCATGTAATAGATAGTTTGGATGCATCATGTAGTCCTCCCGAACGTTGTATACTTCTACACGAATTAGGATTTTTATGCTAGATAGGGACATGTCCAGGCAGTGGAGTGGGACCACACACCAGGTGGTTCCCCTCAAACATCATCTACTACTTGGTTCCTTTTGATAAAACTTCAAGGTTCTATATCTACTTCATCTAGACTCATATTTTTGAGTGTGAGTATCCTATTGTGAGTTTTTTTCCACTTATAATGTGATGGTACCCTTAGTTGTGTATTTTTTGATATGATTTGGAATTTTATTAGTAAGACGCTTGGTTAGGCGATGGTCAATGATGACAGTGGTCGCACAGGATCACCATAGGCATCCTGAGTGGAACGCTCTAACTAGACTGGGCATAGATCCTCAACAAATTTTATAGTTTAACCTTCTATATGGGATGGGCATGGTTCATATACCTACTTTCAAGTGGAACCCTCGAGCTAGGATCATCATGGGTCATCTATGAATATAGTGGAACCCTCCTTTCATCACAGGTCTTGGGTCCTCTACATAATTATAAAGTTGAACCCTCTAGATGGGTTGGGAATGGTTCCTCTACTAATTCCCAAGTAGAGCCCTCTAATAAATATGGGTATGTTTCCTTGATTACGTTTTGTGTAGAACTCTCTAGTCGATCCAAGCATGGGTTCTCTATGAATTCTATATTGGAACCCTCTAGTTGGGTTGGGCATGGGTCCCCTACCATCGGAGTGGAACCCTCGTGTCAGGTAGGAATGGTTCCTCTATAGACTATCAGATTATAAACCTCATATTTTATCAGGGCATGGGTCCTCTACCTTGATATTTTGTCCCCTTGACTATTTGACATAGTTATGGGGCATGTCTTGATATGGATAGTTACTTCTAAGTAGATGTGTGAGATCTTGATCATCATTAATGGAATTTTGGAACTGTTGGAGACACTTCTTCATGGGATGACCTATAATATGGAGATTCCCTTCATCTCTCATTTGAGTTTTCTTTTATTGATCATATTTATATATATATATATATATATATCTACTTTTATCCATACCTTTATATTTGGTTTCTCTCTTTACATTATAGGAGAAGATGTGTGAGGTATGCCACATGATTTTCGTGTTTAACTTCTCATGGTTGGATGATTTTATTCTCCCACCATAGGTGGAAAAGACTCTACATGTTGTTCATCTACTCACCATGTTGACCCCCTTTACATGGAAGAGTTTACTTTCTCTCTTGGTTTGGGTTGATATGTTCTCTTTAATGTTTCTTATTTACAATATTTTTATTCCATTTTTATCTCTTATTGATCCCCCTTAATCTTTTGGTGCATCCTAATGGGTATGTATATACTCATACATGCAAGGAATTTTCCCGCATGTGTCATGTCTCATGATAATGATGGATAGGTCGACGTTGAGTTTAGAGGAGCTTGTGGGTACCTTGTAATATGGTCCACGTATGGTGGTCACCACTTGGATATCCAAAGATGGGCTCTCTCATCATTTCACTTTCCAGTTTTTTTAGGCTTGGAAATATTTCTAGTTGAGTGTGTATTTTTTCCCCTTTAAATTTTAGTTTACACTTATTTACTCGTGTACTGTCTAGTGGTTTTTCATGCATGGTTATTACCTTAATTTTTATTCTTTTTATCTTATTCTATATAAATTTATGTATCAAGATGGTTGTGTGTGTTAGTATAGGTACATATGAAAAGGAAAATATATATTATTTATTCCTTTAGCATTCATCACCATCCACTAGCCTATAGAGGTGGGCTTGGAGTAGTTTCCAGTCGAGCCCAAACTTGGGTCAGGTCATGACATATTATTCTCAGAGCAATTCATTCCATGGGATGTTTTCTGGAGTAGTCACATAATGAAAATTTTTGTTGGGATTAGGGAAATAGTTTCAAATCATATCAAGTGTAGCTCTCAGGTGGGTTAATCCAATGATGGTATGGTCAGCTGACATATCCATTCACCAGGACCTTGACTATCAACTTTTCAACTAGTCATATTGAGACATTGGTTATAGGGATCAATGGCACATCAATCATATAGGATTGAGCCTTTAATTTTTCTTCTTCATTCATCTCCACATTATTTTAAATATATATATATATATATATTATAATTTGATAGTGGTACATCTTGATTAAATTTATGTATGTATCTGCAATTACATCCAGCCAGGATACTAGTTCTGAATCATGATTACGATCTGATGAGTGATGACGCCTCAATTGGGGTTTGATCTTATGATCTTCTTCCTCCATGTGAGAAGGTATCACAACCTCCTCTTATCGAGAAACAAACCATCCCATCATAGTAGGCTAAGGATGAATTTTGTATTATCATGCTCTGTGAGTTCAAACACTAGAGGCTACTAAGGTTTCATAGCGATCCAGATCCTCAGGCATCAGAGTATTGTCTAGAGTCAGTGGTTTGTGTCTTCAGTATTATTTGTACCTCTATGGATTAAGTTTTTGTGCTAGCATATAGCCTTTTCCATGTATCATCTGGGCACTGGTGGAGATGTGCTACTTAGATAAACGATGAATAGAAACTATCATGGCCTAACATCAAGAATTAATTACATAAAGAGTATTACCCCTCCAATTTTGATCAATTCGAATTAAGGATCTGTTGGAACTACAGCAGGGAGCAATAATGGTGGATGAGTATTAGGTGAGGTTTAAAGAACTTACTTGATACTTCCTTGACATGATCTGTAATGGAAACTTCCGAGAATGGAAGCTTGAGAAGGGTCTCCATAGAGAGATTGGCACCATCATCATAACCTTGTAAATCCCCACCTATGTCGGGGTTCTAGAGAAGGAACTTGTGACATATGGATTTTTTTAATAGAGATTCTAGATAGAAGGACTTGGCAGTGGGTGTTATAGAGCTAAGTCATCTTCAACAACAATTAGGGGCCAGTCAGCATGATCTTTGTGTATGATATCTTTTTACAACAAGAATGTGGAATGTGTTCATATGGTATAGGGACAGTGTAGAACACCAAGTAAAATCAGAGAGGTTCAATTCTATTATTGTGATGGGTGAGGTCAGATAGAACATGATTTCCTAACTAGAAGTGTTGAGGAGCATAGGTAGGAAGTTGACAGACCACCACAGTATAGACAGTGATGTGATCTCAGATCTTCTATGTGAGGGAACGTTCATCCACATATAGGTGGAACTGGTAGAGTATTTGGAGGATTTATGGGTGGAAGAAAACATTATGAGATCCTTCCACCACCACCACCACCACAAAGTGTCCCATGTTAGGCTTGGGGAGTTGGCGGCTGGGGCAGCATACATCTATAGCCTTTATAGGGTTATGACCCCATAGAACATGAGATTATTATAGGAATGATCCATGTCTATTCTACTCCTGCTTCAGTATTAGTTAACATAGGCTTCATTCTTTCTTTCATCTCTAAACTTCAGGTGCAAGAGATGGAGCCACCAATTGTGTTGCTATCCGAGTAGATTTTTCTTGAAGTTCCTACAGGTAATGCTTCTTCTGTGTCTTTTATCTTCCAATAGTGTCAGTTATCGCTTGGTGGAGAGAGGTTCAAGTTGAACCTTTTGGTCATCATGATGGAACCCTATGACATCATCTTGGGTATGTATTGGTTATCCATGGTTTGAGTTTATATTTATTATCACCATAGATGAGTCAAATACATATGCACTAATGGGATAAGATTCACCTTTATGGTTGGGAGAGATCTCATGGAAGGATATGTGGGTTCTGTGAGAAATTGGTTGCATCCTATCACCCATAAGTTGGTGAGAATAGAACTTGGTTCAGCAGGATATTTAAGTTGTTTTTTATTGTTTTAGTTTTGGAGGATTATATAGGAATATTCCCTAAGGACATTCCATAACTACCTCTGAGTTGGGAGATGGACTTTTTCATTAACCTGCATCCCATGACTACTATGATATATTCTTTGTAATATTGGATGGTTCCTACTAAGCTTAGAGAGCTTTGGTTATAGTTATAGGACCTTAGAGATAAGGGTTTCATCATACTTAGTGTGTCCCCTGAGGTATCTCTAGTGTTTTTTGTGAAAAAAATTGGATGGGACCATGTGGCTTTATGTGTATTATCATCACATAAACTAGGCCATGAAAATTAAAAAGTTCCTCCTTCTAGGAATTGATGACCTCTTTGACCTATTGTGATATGTGAGATGGTTCTTGAAGATCAATATCTATTCTAGATACCACCAGTTTAGGGTTTTTGAGGTTGATATTCTAAACCTAGTATTTTTATGCCTCTACTGAAACTATAAGTTTCTAGTGATGCCCTTTGGTGTGATGAATGTCCCTGTCGTGTTTATGGATTTGATGAACCGGGTCTTCCAGCTATACGTGGACAAGTTTTTGGTCCTCTTCCTCAATGACATACTCACCTACTCTGCATCAGGGGAGGATCATTTAGATGACTTGAGGATGTTTCTATATTTTCTTCGAGAGCACCAACTTTATGGGAAACTCTCAAAGTTCCAATTATGGATTCATGAGGTTCAATTTTTGGGGCATGTCATTTATAAGCATTGATAATCCATGGACCTAGTGAATATTGATTCAATTATTTCTTTTGATATATCAAATAGTGTTTCATTGGTGCGGAGGATTCTTGGCTTGTAGGGGTACTACATGAGGTTTTTGGAAAACTTCTCTAGAATTATTTCCCATTTTACAACCCTAAAATGGAAAGGGAATCCATTTACATGGTTTGAGTAGTTCTAGATTTCCTTTGAGGAGTTAATGATGATGTTGATGAATTCTCATGTTTTGAGACTACCAAAAGATGGTGTGGAGTATATAGTGAATTGTGATTCCTTATGAGTTTGGATCAATTGTTTGTTGATGCAGCGACAAATAGTTATTTCATATGGTTAATGTAATTTGATACCCTATGAGTACAACTATGAAAATCACAAAATAGGGTTTTCAGTGGTAGTCTTAACTGAGAGTATGTGGAGGCACTACCTTTTGGGGGAGCGCTTTGTATTTTAATCGTACCATCAAAGTCTCGGGTACATATTCACGTAGAGAGACTTGAACTTGAGACAATGGAAATAGTTTGAATTACTATAAGACTATGACTTCAATATAGTCTATACCCCAGGGAATTTAAATGTTTCAAAATATTCCCTTAGTATAAATTCCTAGGATCTCTTGGTGTTGGAGTATTTGGAGAAGTTTTCCTCCCTTCAGATGACCCTAGTGGAGTAGGACATTATAGCTTTTCTATCGTTAATAGTGTTGACTCTTTCACTTATAAAGCATGTGAGAGAGCCCCAACTGGGAGAAATTGATTGTGAGGTATTATGTGACCATATATCCATGATAGATTCACTATATGGATATTTTTAAATAGGTAATCACAATATATTTTTTCACCAATGAATGGTGGTTCCATCCATGATGTGGGAGGAGGTGATGTGGGAGTTCCACAATTCTACCCTAGTTGTAAATCCTGGTGTATGAAAGATTTTAAGATACCTTAAATGGTAGTTTTTTTGTCTGACATGAGAAGAGTCATATTTGATTTCATTTCTTAGTTTCTCACATATCGGCAGGTTAAGAATGAGAACCAATATTCAAAAGGTTTTTTTCATCCCTTTGAGATCCCATAATGGATGTGGGATGGAATATCCATGTACTTTTTCATAGGGTTTATATGAAAATTGAATGGAAATGATGTAATCTCGGTTATAGTTGAATGACTCATGAAGTCAACACCCTTCCTTTCTATCAATTACTAGAGTTAAATGGAGATTTTGGTGTAGTTGTATGTACATGAGATCATTTGGCTTCATGGGGTTCCCTCGATTATTGTCTCCGAACATGAAATCCATTTTATGTAACAATTATAGAGAGGCATATAGTATGTATTCAGGACCCAAATGAGGATGATTATAGCCTTCCACCCCCAGACATATGGGAAGATAATGTTCACTTTCCAGATGTTGGATCATAAGATGAGGGCTTCTGTTTTAGACTTCAAAAAAATCTAGGAGGATCACTTTCCCATGGTATAGTTTGTGTACAACAATAGATAACACTATAATATCAGCATGTAACCATTTGAAACCATGTATGGGAGACCCTTCAGGTCACCCTTGTGCTAGAAAGATATTTTAGAGTTATCTTTTATGTGTTCAGAGTTGTTGTAGGTGACGATGGAGAAGGTCCATGTCATCCATGAGTGGATAAGGATGTCCTAGAGTAGACATATTTCTTATTCAAATATTAATTGTAGGACACTTGATTTTGATGGGGGAGAACACATTTTCCTAAGAGTCTCCCCACAATGACAATTGTGGAGAGGCAAGTTATCTATTAGATTTATTGGGAAATTTGAGATCATGCATAGGGTTGGAGATGTTGCTTACCTCCCCACCCAACCCCCATAGCTGGAGAAGGTGTCCAACATCTTCCAGATGTCATAGCATAGGAGATACATGCATGACCCCATGAAAATCATCGACTGGGGGTAGTTTGACATCGAGGATGGAGAAAAAACCTTTGTGAAGCACCTAGTGGTGATTGAGGATCTATAGGAGTGGACCCTATGTGGATAGACCATACCCGTGGTTTGAGTGTTTTGGTAGCACTAGAATGTGCAAGAGAGTTCTTGGGAGTGGTAGAACCTGATGTGGGTTTATTATATCGAGTTATTTTTTTAGTTTTTCATTTTAGGGAAAAATACTTAAAGGAGTGAAGGATGTAGAGGCATGGTTTTTGGCTTGTAAGACTTTGAAATATTTATATTTTTATATTTCTAGAGCTAGGTGCATAGAAAATGTGTGATTCTAAGGCCCGGTGTGCCCGAAATTAATTTTATAAAGATATTAAATATATTTAATATTACACATGCACAGTTCCATAAATAAAATAGTATAACTATTAAATATAATATCAAATAAGAAATCCAATTCCAATGATGAGTCCAGAACACCTTTTTTACCCTAGTCATGACCTTAAATAGGATAGTACATGGTGTTTGGACATCTCACCTGTTTGTGGTATGAAAAGTGTATTAATTAAGTAATTTATGTTAATTCATTCATTCATTTGACCTAAATTAAATTTTTATAAGTGTAATGTCATAGAGATTCACCCAAGTTCATCCATATAATAATGGGATCTTCTAAGAGCTCCTCCATCCTCCTTCTATTTGTGAATCATGTCAAATGATGTTGAAACTCCGAATAAGAGTATATTAGGACGCATCAAATGCAATGAATTCCTTCGATTATTAGCGAGTGTGTTCTTTGAAGATGAATAGTCTAATATTCAATAAGAATCATCAATTTATAAATTATTCCAATTTTGAAAAAAAATGTTTGAGCATATCAGTCCCCTTCTATTGGTATATGCTAAATTTTTATCCTTAGCATGCTCTCATGTACTGGTATAATATTTTACTCATTGTTTTATAACCATAAATATTCTTATTCTTTATAATTGGACAATAATTATTGGAAAAAATAATTTAAACATTTTTTTGGTTTCTTTCTCTTTAGTTGCTTCGCGTTCATCGCTGGTAGGACCTTGTAGTTTTTGTTTGATATTTTCAGGAGGTACTGAGCCTGATTAGACAAATAAAATCGTGAATGATTCATAAAAGTGGAATATATAAATAGAAAAAAGCTATATTGGGGATGTTTTTGGGTTTTGTATTATTGTTTCAATGATCATATTCTATATTATCAAAGGCATGAGATGTGGAGGCATGCGTTTTGAATGGTGGAACATCCAAGGAATGATGGAATTGATTTCTAGGCAAAGGATGGATGGAAATGATGAATGGTGACTGAATCAAAAAAATTAAAGCAAAATGGTAGCAGGATATGAAGGAAAAAATGATAGATCCACAACATGGAGAGTGGATCTATGTTTCTATGAAAAATCTGACTAAACACCATTTACTAGGATGATAACACAGTTTGTAGCCCCATGGCTATGGAATCTAGGGATTCATAAAATTATAAGAATGGAATGACATGTAGTTCTTCCATATTTCATGTGCCACCTTTTCCATGTGGATGAGCTATGTGAAGAAGCATATGGCTAGGAAAATGCCATGTGTATGAGGAAATGGACATAGCCAGAGTACACGATCAACACATCATGTGAAGAAACACGCTATGTACCAGAGCACACATACATGGCTAGAGTACACAGACACAACCAGTAGGATGTGGCATGGTCCTGAATATTTTGAACACTTCATATAGTCCACCTGCTCATCCTAAACCTCTACATGGATTTGGATCCATGTGCTAGTTAGGGACATGGATATGTAGTTATGTGGGACCACACACCATGTGGGTCCCCTCAAACATTGTGTACTTCTTGATTCCTTTTTAGGAAACTTCATGGTTATGTATCTCCTTCATTTGAACTCAGATTTTAGCTTGTGAGTAGCCTATCCTGAGTTGTTTTCTATGAAGAACGTGATGGTTCCCCTAGTTGTGGATTTTGGGATACTATATGGAATTTTGTGGGCATGAAGCTTGGTTTGGGGATTCTTGATGATGATAGTGGTTGTGCGATATCACCAGAGGCATCTTGAATGGAAACTTTCAATTGGGATATCCATGGTTCCTCAATGGCATTTAGAGTGTAACCCTCTGTATGGGATGAGTATGGGTCCTCTAATGACTTCTGAGTGGAACCCTCCATCTGTTTTGGGTATGGGACCTCGATGACTAAAGTGGAACCCTCCTATCAGTATAGTGAATGGGTCCCCTATACACTTCAAGAGTGGAACTATCTAGTTAGGTTAGACATGGGTTCCTCTACCTATTCATGAGTAAGCCCCTCCAGTCAAGCTGGGCATGGGTCCTCGATGACTTCACTAGTTCAACCCTCCTGTCAATCTGGTCATGTATCCTCAAAGAGTTCTAGAGTTGAACCCTCCAGCTAAGATTGGCTTGGGTCCTTTACCACTAGAGTGGAACCCTCCTACCGAGTAGGGAATGGGTCCTCCATCGACTATCAAAGTGGAACCCTCCTGTTGTACTAGGGAATTGGTCCTCTACCTTGATATTGTGGACACTTTAATTTGAGGCATAATGATGAGGCATGGAATGACAAGAACATTTACTTATGAAAAGATGCATGAGATTTTGGGCATTGTTGATGGAATTTTGGAACTATGGACGACTCTTCTTCTTGGGATGAGAAGTGAGATAGTGATCCCCTTTCTCTATCATTTGGGTTTCTTTTTACTTAGAATATATATATGTATACGCTTGTATCCATATATTTGGATTTGGTTACTCTCTTTCCATGAAAGGTGAGGACACACAGGGTATGCCAAGTGCTTTCTATGTTTATCATCTTTTGGTTGTATGAGTTTACTCTCTTACCATGTGTGGAAAACACTTGGTATTTTGTTTATCAACTCACCATGTTGATCCCCCTTTTCTTGGATGAGGTTACTCTCTTTCTTGGATTGGGTTGATATGTTCTCTTTCCTATTTAATATCTACTATTTTTATATTCATGTTATATTTCTTGCAACTCCCCCTTTCATCTTTTGGGTTGTCCTACAAGGTATGTATATACTCATCCGTGCATGGGTTTTTCTTACACATGGTGTGTCTAAAGTAGATAATGAACAGGTTGGTAATGATTTCATAGGATCTTAGTGATCCCTAGTAATTTGGACCACATATGGTGGTTGTATCTTAGATATCACGATATAGTCTCTCTAAACATTTCACTCTACCTTTTTTCAGTTTGGGACATATATCTTGTTGGGCGTTTATTTTCTCCCTTTAGTATTCAGTTTACACTATTGTACTCCTATACTATCTACCGGTTTTTCTAGCATGGTCGTTACCTTAGAATTTTGTTTCTTTTTATTTTACTCCCTCTAAACTTTTGCACCAATATTGACATGTTTGTTCATACAGGTGCATAGGAAATTACCTCCCCGTGTTTGGTATGCCTTCGGTGCTAGTATCCACCCCTATGTCACATCCCAAACCGAGATTCCATGTAACTCTTTCTCTAAGACAGTTGGCCACATGACCCCTCATGCATCTCCCCTTAAGCCAGGGGATTCTGACTAGCAGTAGGGGTGTGAAGGAAAATCAGCAGAGAGACTATACCCCCTTATTATAGAAAACAACAGATGTAACAACAACATACAATAGAGAAAACATGAACATTCATGCATATAAAGTAAACAGAAAAATACAGAATAATATAACAAAACCCTCGAAGGAAGTGTCTGATACATATATTCATGAATGAAATTATAGTACAAAATGGGAATAAAAAACAATAAGAATGCATACTAATACAAGGTACAAAAGTAAACAAAATCCCAAAAACTACTCCATAGCATCTCGAGCCTGAGCTCAGTCATTTGATCCTAAGCTTTATCTAAGAAAAAGAGTCAATAGGAAGATGAGTGATGTTTCCCCCTATCCATAACTATAGTAAATAGTCTACTCAAGTGCTAAGGTAATCTTGAGTAGGGTGTGAGATAAATCTCAGTAGGCCACCATTGATGGTGTCTACATGTAATCACATTGGCGCTCATAAGTAAATAGTTTGAAACTAATAGCAGGAAAGTAAAGAAATATTGAATAAACAATTTACCTCCCCCTCAGGTTCCCAAAGGACACTTGGAAGTTCTACCTACTTCATATCAATGTTGGAATGTATGAATATGTTACTAGGAAAGTATATAGGTTATTGATGGAACGAGGTAAGAATGTCTTTAGTCTATACATGTATATAGTAGCTGGCAGGGGGTAACAATGATGATCACCTAGAGAAGATACTGGCATGGGGTAAGAATACATCCCATTCATATAGAGGTTATAACTGGCATGGGGTATGAATGACTTCTGCCCACATATATAAGAGGTTTTCAATCACATGGGGTAACCATAGCTCCCACCAACACATTTCATAAGTGTAATGGGGTATGAATTCCTCCCATCCACACATTCACACTATCTCACAAGAATATCAATGACATAATCATTTATAATATAAAATGTAATGAAAACCATCTTACATCATTTTAAAATTTAACATGCAAACCAATTTAGAAATGAATTTATAGTAATCCTCAACAAGGCAAGGCCATGCCATGCCATGACACCATTTCATTTTGGGCATTTCATTTTAGTAAGTATAGTTTGTCTCATCCTAGCCAACCTAAAAGGTCTACAGTTCGATTTTCCTAACAAGGAAACCCATTTCAAAGGGGTACAAGCTAAGGGAAAACGTCATGTCAAATAGTTAGATTTTCAAATTGGAAATTCCAATCTAAAGAGGATCAAACACCCATGGGGTGTCTTGGTTTTATCAAAATACACCTGGGAAAATGGTCAGTTAAATTTAGAACCAAGCATGGAAGTATAAACCATCTTTTGAAATTGTGGGAAAATGTCCTAAAATGGACAATTTGGGTGGAACACCCCTTGGGAGTCTATAATAAGTAAGGATGATAACAAAATCCCAAAAAAATGAGTCAATTAACCTATTTCATAACACTAGGGAAAATTAGACATGAAGCAATCAACACAAAAGGGGATATTGGAAAAGTCCGCCTCACGGCACAATGATATTAAATACGAAATGGCCAAAACTCAAATTGAAAACTACATGACCACCTAACTTACTACCGTAGATGATGCCTCACTGAGTATCGACCTCAGATTCATTGCACCTTATAGTAGATCTATGTTTCTTTCCAATGCCCTAAAAAAGGGTGAATGAGTATGCATCTAAATAGTGCAACAGACAGTGAGATTTAGCCAACATGTATGAGTATGCGGGGTCAGACTTACCTTGGCCTATCCAAATCTTCTCTCATATCAATAATTAGTCTCTTGATGGAAGAGTATCATGAAACCAAGAGGAATAGTGATTTAGAGCTCAAGGAAAAGGAACAAGGGTTCTATCCGTGGGAAGGATAAGGAAAAAAAGAAATTAGATCTAATAGGAGATAGGGTAAAATAGTTAATTTGCTTCAAAACTGGGTGCACAGGGTTACTTCACATGGTTTGGCCAAACCGTTCACACATAGTGCGTAGCTCACTACCTCACTGGGAACACTACACAACCTTTGTAAATAGTTTTTTTAACCTTGTGTAGACACTGAATATTGGCTCTTGACCCCCACCATAGTACCTGCATAGCCATGCGCCTGGGTTGCACGGTTATAGAAAAACTGTGCGGCCCAATCTTCTTTCCCCTTTTCGGAGCTATGGGCTCTGTAAGTTCCCCAGACATACCTGTAACCCCATTAGAGTTATTAGAAAACCTCACTAGGACCATTGAAAATATCCAAAAAATAAAAACTTATGATACATTCCTTGGTCTAAGATTTGGGTCGTTACAAGCTCCCCACATTATAGAAAATCATCCTCGAGTTTCCCTTCTAAGTGTAAAGAGGTACTGTCAGCAAAGAGTTATGGCCACTACAATTGTATATCATCTTCCCACTCCTAGGTATCTTCATGTACCTGGTCATGCTTCCATAACACCCGTACGAGAGGAAAGTACTTATATTGAAATGTCTTCATGTTCTGATCAACAATATGAACTGGATACACCTCTATGGAAGCATCCATATCCAGCTCAACCTCATTAGGCTGGAAGACTTGAGATGGGTATAGATAATATCGGTGAAGCTAAGACACATGAAAGAAATCATTCATAGGTTGGCATCTCTGAGGAAGTGATAACTGGTAAACCACTATTTTAATCTGCTTCACAACATTTAAGGGTCCAATGAATCTTGTTGATATATTACATTGCTTTTGAATACGTTTATTCCCCAACCTGGGTGAGACTTTCAAGAAAACCATTTATCCGACCTCAAAATCAAGAGGTCACCAACATATATTTCCATACAATTGTTTTCTAGACTGGTCTGTCAAAATACACTTCTGAATCATCTAGACCTATACTAGCGTTTCCTCCATGAGACAAGGCCCAAGTACGACTACTTCTCCTACCTCTAACCAACACAGAGGGGAGCACCAAGGTCTACCATACATGGATTCATATGGAGCCATCTCAATAGTAGATTGAAATTTTTTGTTATAAGAAAACTAGATGAGGGGATTGTGTTTCTTCCAAGAACCCCAAAAGTTAAGACCACATGCATGGATCATATCCTCTATCACTTGAATTATACACTCTGTTTTTCCATCAGTATGAGGGTGATAGGTTGTGCTCAAAATTAATTTCATACCCAAGTCCTTTTGAAACCCCTGATAGAACCAAGATGTGAAATAGGAATCTCTATCAAAAAAATAGAATGAGTTTCTCCATGTAGACGTACCAACTCCTTGATGTACATACTTCCCAGATCATCTACAAAAAAGGTATATCAATATATAATAAGTGTACAACCTTTATCAAATGGTCAAAGACAACCCACACTATGTAATTTCCACAAGGTGATATGGGTAGTCTGGTTATGAAGTCCATTGAAACATCATCCCATTTCCACTTCGGAATAGACAACGAATGAAGAATCCCTTTCAAATGCTGATGTTCCACCTTTATTTTTTGAAAGGTGGATCATCGCTTAACAAAACCATCTATCTCATGTTTCTTGTTGGGACATCAATATTAACATCATAGATCTCAAAATATTTTGGTGACACCAGGGTGAACTGCCCATGCAGAGTCAGGGAAATCCCTCATCAGCTTCTCTCTGATGTCCTCTAGGACCCATACATGCCCTTGGAACAAAAGAGTATCATCTCCATCGATAGTCCAACTAGGTGTTTCATCATCATCTGAGACACTTTCTCACAATACAAGGCCTTCAGGATTACATAGCTACCTCCAACTTTCTCATTCTAAAAGAGTAGATGTCACTGCTAAGGCTGAGAGAATAGTTTGACCATGGTCCTCCTGAACCTCATTGTGAATCTCTTAGAATAAGGCCATAAGATTCCATTCATCACTGGACTCCTGAACTTCTTATGTCTGAGTATTTTGGATCAGAGCATTGGCTACTGAATTCTATTTTCTTTTAGTATAGGAAAGTTTGAAATCAAACAATTATAAGTACTCGACCCACCTATGCTGTCATAGATTCAGATCCCACTGAGTGAATATATATTTGAGTCTCTTGTGGTCTTTGAACACCAAAAAACACATTCCCAATAAATATTGTCTCTAATAGTGTAGGGAATGAACAACATCAGTGAGATCATGGTCGTTCGTTGGGTAATTCTATTCATGATGCCTCAACTAATGAGAACCATATGCAACGACTCACTCATCTTGCATCAGAATAGATCCAAGACCAATATCAGATGTGTCATAAAAGACTGTGTAAACCTTTCCTGGATCTAGAAGAATCAATATCTGAAATCAAGTTAGTCTTCAATTAAACTTTTGAAAAACAACTTCACAAGATTCATACCATTTGAATTTTACACCCTTCTTTGTTAAGCTCTTTAGTGGTGCTACTAGGCGTGATAAATCCTAAATTAATCATATTCAGTATTCGGTAATCCCCAAGAAACATTGAATATCAAAGACGTTCTTGGGATTCTCGTAAGAGGACACATCCATCACTTTATCTAGGTTAACTAAAACTCCTGACTCTGAGATGATATGACCAAGGAAGTAAACTTTATCGATCCAAGAGTGTAATTTACTAATCTTAGCCTAGATCTGATGCTCTCTCGGGGTATTAATCATGATCTCAAGATGGTTTACATGGTATTCTATCAAGTGAGAATACACAAATATATCATCAATGAAGAAAACCATGACTAAATATAAATATGAATGAAAACCCCAATTCAAAAGATCCATGAAGACCGTAGGTTCGTTCGTGAGTCTGAAAGGCATAACGAAGTACTCGTAGAGACCATACCTACTCCTGAAAGCTGTGTGAGGTATGTCTGATGTTCTGATATGCACTTGATGATAACCCTAACTATAGATATATCTTTTAAACTACCTTCACTCCTCTAAGATGATCAAAGAGGTCATCTATTCTAAGAAGGGGATACTGATTCTAGATATTCAATTGATTCAACTAATGGTAATCCATTCAAAACCTAAGGGTGTCATATGCCTTCTTATAAAAGAGGATTGGTGAACCCCAAGTAGAATTGTTGGGGAATATAAAACCATTTTACTCTAGATCCTCAAAATTATTCTTCATCTCTAGAAGCTCCTTAGGTGTCATCCTATAAGGAGGAATGGTCACAGGTGCTCATCCTAGCACAAGTTAAATAGTAAACTCTACCTCTCACACTGGAGGAAGACCAGAGAAGTATTCAGGAAAAACATCTCTAAAATTCTCAAATAAACGAGGAAAAACAATGTGTTTCAACCCCTGATCATCAAGGTAAATATTAGAAACATTTTCTGTAACACTACCCAACCTCTACTACTCAGGTCCTACTCGTGTCACACCAACATCCTATTCTCCCTTCTTCACATACATAACACCCTCTGGTGAAATAAATTTCACCATTAGATGATATCAGTCAATGTGGGATTTGTAAGGAACTAACTAGTCCTTCCCAAGGATTATATAGAAACCTATCATATTGAGAGTTTATAGGTTTCATTTGGAGATTTAATCGCCTATCTCAAGGGGACATTTCTGAAAATGACATACTCCCTCTAAACTGATACCTAAGGGAGTTTTTAGAGTCCAAAATTCATGATGGTACTCAACATCAGGGCCTAATGTCCTAGTTATTTCCACATATATGAATGATTGATATGCACATGTATCAAAAAAAAGATACTAAAATGTAGGATACTAGAATAGTACCTCGTACAGTAGATAGTCTATTGGTCTGCCCTTATAGTGTAGGATGGACTCCATGTATTGGCATGTACTGCAGCCCTGATTCACTGTCTGACTACCTTGATTATGCCCACTCTACTGTAACTGAGAATCATAAGTCTACTTGCCTCTACCTCAACCACCTCCTTGGCCTAATTGACTGGTGGTATTCCAACTACCCAACTATCGTGATCTTACTGACCCTACTTCTGACTGAGGAGTAGGTGCAGATCCATGATCGCTTGGCAATGGAATTAAAGTTATATAGAAAGGGTGTAGATGAACCATCCTACCATAGCCTCTGCACCCCACTAGATTTTTTGTACACTATATCTTGAAATTCCCTAGTGTTATTCACTGGTGACAGATACTAGAACCACCAACAAAAGGTGCATGACCACCTCTACTCATGTGAGACTCTCTAAAATGTAACTTTATCATAGAATAAGATCCACTAGAAGCCTGATGTGCTGAACCACCCTTGATTCCACCCTCAATATCCCTCAAATTATTAAATATAATTAGGTATTAGTTGATGATTTTGAAATAGTTGTCAGCCTGAATACATTGACTTGTGACTGAATTGTGTAACACAACCTATCCTCGAATCACCTAACAGCCATCATTTCATCAGTAGCTAGAGAAAGAGAGAAACTCTACAGATCAATTAAATGTGATGAGTAATCGATTACTAACATAGTCCCCTATTGCAGATTCATGAACTCTCAAGATCTATCATCCCTCATAGTCTAGGGAAAGAATCAGTCGTAGAAGATAGTCTAGAAGTCATCCAAAACCATCTCTTTATGTTTTCCTACCAAGTTGATAACATCCCACCACCTCTTGGTCGAGTCTCATAGCATGTAATAAGATATTTTGAACCTTCATACTGGAGTCATATTTAGGTGATCAAATATATAAAGGATCAAATTGATCCAAGACTCCACAGTGAGTGGTCCACCATCTCCTAAGAAAGTAGGAGGATGTTACTGCAGAAATTAGCGACTCAACTCTGCCATGCTCTAGGTAGGTTTCACATTGCTTTTAATATTATACATCATTTACATGAATACCTCTCGAAACTAGGAATCAACTCCCAACTCCAATATAAGAGGAGGAACCATGGGTGTCTTGACTAGAAGAACAATTGAAGGCTCTAGGCATGCCACCTTAAGAACATGATTGTTTCCTTCTTCAGGGTGCATGAATCAAGGTAGTCATTTCGGAATAGTTAAACAATTCCAAATGAACATATCAAAAGTTATTTAATAATTTTAGGGGTTTGTATTCAAGAAACTAGGATATGTACCATATCCTTCTTATAAGAACAAACAAGCCTCTCTTCCTGCTTTAAAAACCAGGACTAGACGTTAGAACATACTGTAACAGGTCATAAGAATGAATAACACCCACTAAACACTACTAATTCCAGGTTTAAATCAAAATTCTAAGTTAGGGATGTGGGAAAAAATTCTCAAGCTATAAGTCGTTTTAAACATTGAATCCAATGATATGTCATTTTTCGGCCCATAAGGGCCCATATACCTTATAATTCAAAATATGACACTCACTTGGATGTCATTTTCATTTAAATTATTCTTATCCATGAAATTATATCATTCCTAAAATGGTTAAGCTAGTTGGAATACCATTTACAAATCAATAATGGCCCATACACCTTATGAATCAAAGAGTGTTACCCAATAAACTGACATCATAGAACGATCCAAATCATGCAAAAAGGTTTCAGCACAATTTTATATATTTGAAAAAGAACAACAACTTACAACAGAAAATGATTTATGAAAATTAAAACGTGACATGTAAAAATGCATGGCCTATTCATATTGTCCCTATCAAGAAGCATGTTCTAACACATAACCCTCATTTCATCTATTTTAGCAATGAAATCACAATTCCAACGTCCTCAATATCAATGACATCATAAAACATGAAAATTAACCAATGGTGAAATGATATCAATATTAATAGTAGAATCATTAAGGGAAATAATTTAAGCCACTTGGTCCTTACCCTGTACATGGGTCCGTGCCACCCAAGCATGGCTTGTAACCAAATCCCAAATGTTCCCAATCTCTAATCTATTATCTCCAAATAGTAAAGAAATAAAGGAAACCCCTCCAATACCACATTGTGATATCCTGAAACCAGCTTCCACATAACACGTTCTCCAATCTGATTATCGACATGACCCCTAGAATGTCTCCCCTTATTCCAGGGGTTTCCAACTAGCAGTGGGGGTGTCAAGGTAAACCAGTGGGAAGATTATACCCCCATATGAGAGAACATTATAGATGTAACAACAATATATATTATTGGAAAGATGAACATGAAGGCAGATGAAGTAAATAGTGGAAGACTAAATAATATAACAAAAGCCTCATAGGTAGTGTCTGATAAATATATGCATGAATGACATTCTAGTACAAAATGGGGAAAAACAAGAAGTAATCATACAAATACAAGATAAAATAGTTTAAAAAATACCAAAAAATGCTTCATTTCATCTTGAGCCTAAGCCCAATCCTCTACTCCTAAGCTTCGTCTAAGAAAAAGAGTCGACATCCAGATGAGTTATGTTTTCCCCTATCCATACCTCTAAGAAAATAGTCTGCGTGGGTGATAAGGGTGGCCAGAGTAGGGTGTGATATAAATCTCAGTATGCCACCACCAATGGTTTCTACTTGTAATCCGAGTGGTGTTTGTAAGTAAACAGTGTGCATCTAACAATAGGAAAGTAAAGAAATACTAAATAAAAAATTTACCTCCTACTGAGGTTCCCAAAGGACACCTGGAGGGTCTACCTACTTTAGCTCAATGTCGGCATATCTGAATAAGTCACTAGGAATATATATATGTTATCACTGGCATGAGGTAATAATGCCTCTTGTCCATACATGTATTCAGTATCTAATGTGGGGTAATAATTCCTCTCACCCATATAAGATACTGTCATGGGGTAAAAATGACTCCCATCCATACAAAGGTTATAACCGGCATGTTGTAATAATTCCTCCCGACCATATATACAAGAGGTTATCAATGGCATGGGGTAACCATGCCTCCAACCCATACATCTCATAAGTAGCATGGGGTATGAATTCCTCCCATCTACACATTCACATTATTTCCCAATAATATCAATGAAATAAGAATCTACAATATATAATGTAAATAAAACCATCTTACATCATTTCAAAATTTAACAAGAAAACCAATTAAGAAATGAATTTATAGTAATCCCCAAATAAAGAAAGCGCATTTGATTCCATAACACCATTCCATTTAGGGAATTTCATTTTAGTAAGTCTAGTCCATCTCATCCCATCCAACCTCCAAGGTCTACCCTTCAATTTTGGGAACCATGAAACCCATTTCAAAGGGGAATAAGCCAAGTGAAAAGATCAAGTCAAATAGTAATATGATCAAATTATAAATTTCAAGCCTAAGAGAACCAAACCCTCATGTGGTCTCTTGAGTTGATAAAAATACACTTGATAAAAAGGTCATTTCAATTTAGAACCATGCTCGGAAGCATATACCATAATTTGAAATATTGGGAAATTGGCCTAAAATGGCCAACATGGGTGGAACACCCCTTGGGAGTCTATATAAAGCAAGGGTGACAATGAAATCCCAAAAAAATGAGTCAATTAAGCTATTTGATCACTTTATGGTCAATTAGAAATGAAGGAATCAATACAACATGGGAGATTGGAAAATTCCAGCTCACTACAAAATGAGAATAAACTTGAAAAGACCAAAACTCAAATGGAAAACTATGTGACCACCTAACTTAGGGTCATAGATGATACATCACTGAGTATCGACCACATATTCAAATCAGGTTAGATTATATTTGAGTTTCCTTCCAATGCCCCAAAAATTGGGTGAATGATCTTGCATCTAAATAGTGCAACAGATGGGAAAATTTAGTGAGGAAGGAGGAGCACACAGTGTTAGCCTTACCTTATCCTATCCAATGCTTCACTCAAATTGAGAATCAGTTTCTAGATAGAGGTGTATCAAGAAATCAAGTGGAAAAGGGTTTGAGAGCTCAAGGAAGAGGAACAAGGGTTATGTCTACATAAAGGAGAATGAAAAAATAAATTAAAACATAAGAGGGGATAGGGGAAGTGGTAATTTTTCCTCAAAACTGGGTGTGCATAGTTACTGCACACGATTTGGTCAAACCATGCCTACACTATGCATAGCTCGTTACCTCACCGGGCACACTACATGGCCTATGCATATGGTTTTTTTAACTATATGTAAACCATGAATATGATCTCTAAACCCCCACTGCAGTAGCCGCACGATAATGTGACTGGGTCGCACGGTTGCAGACAGACCATATAGCCCAACCTGTTTTGCCCTTTTCAGATATCTAGGATCCGAAGTGCCCTTAACACACATGTAGAATCTTTATCTTTATTGTCATACCTCACTAAGACCATTTAAAATATCCAAAAAAATAATAATTATTTGTACAATAGTCTATGAGTCGGGTCGTTACACCATGGCTAATAGAGGCAGGCATGGGGTAGTAACGACTCGAGCCCTGACATGGGTCAGGTCATGGGATAGAGGATCACATACAATTTTTAGATTCTATTTGAGTGTTGAAAAGATTAATATTCATAATGATAGGCACACCACATGAAGGACAGGGGATGCGTTCTGACCAGCTACCTATCAGCTTAAGATGGGTATTACCATGAATTGTTTTTATATGGAGGGAACCCAGAACATTCAAAGATAATTTATCTAGGGATTGATCAAGGACCTCTAATATCATTAATCATCAAAACACACTATAGAACATGGGGATCATGGGAGGAATAGAGATAGTATCAGTAGATCTATCATTAGTTAAATTAGAACTGGAGATACTCATCAAACAATAGTCCTCTTTTTCTCTTCTTTCTTTTTATTGTATTTTTATAAAGAAAATTTTAAATTATATTGAATAAAATATTATCATCATCTACAACTATTTATGGGAATAATATCATAATGGTAAATATTATTACTCCATTTGTTCCTTCTTTGTTGGATGTTACTCTCAAATTTAATTTCTTTGGTAGTTAATTTTTTAAGGAAAACATCGAGAGTGGGTGAAGTCTATTCTTCATTGAATTCAATTTAAACAAATAAATCCTAAAAGGATAAAGTTTATAATTGATTGGATCTTTTGTGTAACACACTAGTATTGAAAAAAATGATTCTAAGGTTAATGGGTTCATCATTTTCTGAATGAGTAAATTATATAGTTGAGAAAATATATAAGTTAATCAGGAAAGGGTTGATATACTGACCTAGGTGGTCAACCACGTTTTTAACCAGTTCTAGTTATTTTATTTATCAATGATGGAAATCACATTTTAAAACAAGATAATTTAATTTCCCTACCTCATCAATTGATTATACCTTAATTTTCATAGGTTCTATTGGTCCCTCAACCTAATCACCTACTTATATATTTTTAATTCATCTCACATATTTCATACAATTGTTACATGTTCTTTAATGTTTTTATTTTATTTTTTGTTTACTCATGCACATTGAATCCCTTCCATATGGTTTGACAAACTTCTCACTTGAAATACTAGTTCTATGTAGGATCATAGATAATTAATTTGATTGATTCCAGTGAACTTAATCATATTAGTGTTATGTTTCTATGGAAGACATTTGTAACAAAGAAAGATTAAAATTACCAAAAAATCAAAAAAATAGGTAAAATTCAATTTTTTTATAAAAAATTAAAAAAATAAATAAATCAATAATGTACATGAAAACTAATTCAAAACTAAAAAATTAGTGCTAAAAAATGAAAATTCATAGACATATTAGTGCTATAAACTAGAATAAGAAAAACAAAAATTGAAGATAAATGAGAGTCTATGAATAATAACCAGAATGAATATATTAATCCACTTTAACTGAAAAATCAATTGTTGGTGGGAGTTATAAACAGTGAGTTGCATGATCCCACAGTTTCTAGTAATACATCATAAATTATGAAATCTACTTGGTCTCAAAACTATAAAGTTATGAAATTACATATTTTTATGATTCATTAATATAATGGATTTCCTAATAAATAATTAATTTAGTTTAGTAGGGACTTATTTAGCGTGGTGAAATATCTACTAATTATAGGTTTGAGAGAGGAGGAACTAAAACTGAGGTTTTTCCCAATTTTCTTGAAGGTAAATTAATGAAGTTGGTTCCAAAAAGCATAGGAGGAGATATTTGATATATGGGACTAATTATTCAATGGTTTTATTATGAAATATTTTCAAGATGAATGGAAAATAAAATAAGGATAAAATAATTTAATTTATTTAAGATGAGGGTGAGTTGTTTTATGAAGCTTAGGAAAAATTAAGGGTGTTAATTAGGTGGTGTCTCAAAAATAAATTCACTCCACAATTTCTCATGGAAAATTTCTATAATATTTTCACCCAGTACCACCAAAATGGGTTGATCAGTCATCTTAAGGATATTCTAGTGATAAAACTACCTAAGGATAAAATAAAAATTTTAACACTATTTCTCAAAACTCATAAAATAAATTCGCAAGGATAAAAACAGTAGTTTGGAAATAATCAATCCCTATTAAACAATATGAGGTATAATATTCTTAATTCTAAAATGAAAATAAATTGAACTCACTTAGGGATCAAAGACACTATTGTGGTATATTTAGGAACTCATATTATAGTGACCCAAATTTTGGCATGCTTGTACAACATCCTAAAAATAGAAAGTTTTTAGGGCATGAAACTAGGATGAAGCCTTGGGATGATATAACTTAAAATACAAACAACTAGGGGAATTAAAACCATATAAATATATCATTTAATGAAAAATGGGTACTCACACATGCTTCTACCTCTGGTTTTCAACAACTTCCTTAAAAACAATATCAAAACCAACAAGGGGGTAAACCCTCTAATTTGTAAGTAAATTTTAAGTTCTAAATTATTTCTAATATGTAATGGATTATAAATATTAAAATTTTATGTTTAATTAGATAAAAAAATTGTATGATTCAAATAAATCTTAGGTGGATTCATGCATGTATAATCATGAATAGAAAACAAGATGACTAGTTCAGGGAATGAATGAAAGAGATAAAGGGAAGTTACTATAAACAAATAAAAATAATATTTGGGAGAATATAATGGATATAAAAACTAGGAATGGTTCAAAAAATCAATTGTAAGTTCAAATAGATTTGATACCTACTCAATATGAAAATTTGGATGAAGATGAAAACCAAAATCTAGAAATCTTATAAACTAGAAATCTGTAAAACAATAATAAAATAAATTTGAAACCTATTATTATAGTTGAAAAACAAAAGGGAAAATATTTTAATACTGATAAATGGAAGAATGAACCTAAATAATATATTAAGGTACTTCCGAAAATTCATTATAATTTCACCCCAACCATACCATTTCCTGAATGAATTAAAAAGAATAATAGAGAACCTAAACTGATTAATTTTTTCAAGATTAATAAAAATATTCAAATAAAAATACCTTTAATTCAAGTATTAGTTCAAATATATTATTATAATATTTAAATGAATAAGATTTTTTCAACTAAAAGAACCATGGAATAATTTTCTACATATAATGTCATAGAAGAGTGTAGTGTTGTCTTGCAAAATAGGATACCTCCTAAACATTAAGATCCACAGAGTTTTATTATACTATACACTTTAGGGTATAGAAGTGGCTTGTTTAAAACCTTGTGTGATCAAGGTGTGAGTATAAATATTATACCATTTTCATTATTTAAACACTTAAAATTATGATTTCCACATCCCACCACTATTTTATTACAATTAGCATATTGGTCTATTACGCACCCAATCAAGAAAGTTGATGAATTGTTAATTGGTGTCAAGAATATTTATTTTATTGGTAACTTTTTTATTTTATATATGGAGTTTGAAAAGTAAGTTCCTATCATCATTGGTAGGTCATTCATAACAACATGACGATTCCTTATAAACATATCTAAGGGAAAGATGGTTTTTAACTAGGGAGAGAAAAGTTGTAATAATTTAATATTTTTAAAAGTGATAAATAACCTTCACTAAGTAAAAAATATCAAAGGGATGAAATTTTAGAATTATAAGAACATTTATAGGGGAAGAAGATGATTTTTCTCGAAATATTAAATAAATTAATAAAATATCATCCACTTCTAAAACATGAATTAGAATCTATTTGATAAAGGATAATTAACTTGTAGATGAAAATTTAAGAGAGTTTCTAGAAAATTTAGATGTGTTTTATTCTAAGAAAATTATTAACTTGTCATAAATTCTGATCAAAAGGAACAATTTGTTGTAGATAGTAGTGATAAAAGAGGAAAATTTCTATAATTCCTTCTTTAAGATGCAGGTTGAGGATCTTAGACCTTCTAGGCCCATATTACTTCCTTCGTGTCAAAAATAACCTAATCATGAGATCAAACCCCTATTATTTCATTTTACTTAATCTTTTCTTGGGGAGTAATCTTGATTTCCAATCATCATCTCATCCACTCTATATAGAAGTCAAGATGATGGTTTTTTAAATGTTTTCAAAAAATTTAAATCTATTATTGTTTAGGACATAGATATTATAAAGAGAATAATTTTCACATTATATATACAAAAAATACCCATAGAGCCTAACCATAAACCATGTATTGAGGTGTAGAAGAAGACTTAATCCCAACATAAAAGATTTTTTTATGGAGGAAGTGAGATAATTTCTTGATTTTGGAATAATATTTTCCTTTTTAGATAGTCTATGGGTTAGTCCAATTCAAGTGGTCCCTAAGAAGAGTAAGGAAACTATTGATAAAAATGAAAGGAATGAGAAAATCAAAACCAAGGTATTGAACAAGTCTATATTTCTCATATATTATATAAAACATCATAATTTAACTATGAAAGAATATTTCCAAATTCCATTTCATGATAAAATTCTGGAGAGGTTTATAATAAATAAATTTTTTTGTTTACTTGATGGATACTATGGTTACAATAATATTCTAAAATATCCTAAGGATCTTGAGAATAAAACTTTCACATATACATTTGGGGCATTTTCCCATTGGTTAATTACTTTTGGCTTATATGATGCACTAGAAAATTTTTAGATTTCTATGATGGAAATTTTCTTAGATATTATTGAAATAATAATTGAGGATAAAATGGATAATTTATATATAACTTCAAGAAATTTTGAAAGCTATATTAAAAAACTAGATACTATTTTGGAAATATGTCAACAAAAAAATATTTTCTTAAACTGGGTCAATTTCCAATTCATCATTACTAAAGAAAATTGTATTAGGTCACTATTTTTATATAAAGATGATTAAATTAGATAATGATAATATTGAAGTGATTCAAAACCATTCACCACGTCATAATGTTAAATGAATTAGGCAATTTCCAAATCGTGTTGGTTTCTATTGGAGATTTATTAAATAATTTTCCAAAATAAAAAGGCCTTTATACTCACAACATATCATGGATATTCAATTTGTTTTTATTAATAGGTTTTTAGAATAATTCATCCTTAGTAAGTAATAGATCTCATAATCATGAATTATTGATTCCCAAAATTAAAAAAGGACATTTTATGTGATAGGTGATGTAAGTGATGTGTTTGTGGGGTAAATTCTTAGGAAAAAGAAGGAGATGAGGTTTTATGTGATTTACTATGCTAGTAATATTTTACAAAATAAACTACTACTTAAAATTAGTTGGTTATATTATGTTTTATTTTTGGATAATTTTATACAATATTTGTTAGGGTCTAAGGTCATTATTTTCATGAATCATTCATCCCTAAAATATCTTCTAACTATGGAAGAATATAAAACAATGCTATTCAGATTGGAACTTAAGTTATAATATTTCTATTTAGAAATAAATGATATGAAACAAATTGAAAATGTGGTTTTTGACCACTTTTCCATGTTACCCAATACCCAATCTATAAAACCAAAATAGATAAATAACTCCTATCTTGATGAACAACTATTTTCTACTTCAGTGAATAAATTTTTAGGGTTTTTATATTATAAAAACATTCTATATATAAGTGTAATTTCTAATGCATTTTCATGGAATAAAAATAAGATATTTATTTTTGATTAAAATTACTATTTCTGGAATGATAAATTACTATTTATGATGTATATTTATGGAATTCTAAGGAGATGTGTGGATAAAGAATAAATGTTTCCCATCCCTGAAGGATTTTTCTCATCTCCTTGGGGTGGAAATCATGTGGGAGATAGCACATCCCAAAAGGTTTTTGTAGTCTTTTTTATACTAGAACACTCTATTTAAAAAATTTAAGAGTATTGTTGTATGTTTTCAAAAATGTAATAGGCATGATATTGTTAAAACAAAACATGACACATCACAAAAAGGAATTCTAAAGGTGGAGATTTTTTATTTTAGGGGTTTAGTATTCATGGAACAATTTTCATACTATAATGGGAATGAGTAAATTCATGTGGTTGTGGGCTATGTTTCGAAATGGGTAGAGGTTGTGTCACTTCAAAAAAAAATTAGTGTTCTTATTTTCATTAATAAGAATATATTTTCAAGATTTTGACTTCATAAGGGATTCATCATAGATAATGGTACCCATTTCATTAATTATAAGTTTAAGGATTTATTTGAGAAAAATGGTTGTCCTCATAGAAGTGGAACAACCTATCACCCATGGTCAAGTGGATATGGTGAAATTTAAAAAAGGGATATTAAGTAAATTTTTTAGAAGATAGTGTCTTGTTCTAGAAAATATTGGTTAATTAAGATAGATATATTATTGGGAATTTGTAGGACTTCTTATAAAACCCATATAAGGATGTCTCGTTCTAGGTTTCTCTTTGTAAAAACCTTTTTTATCCCTATAAAGCTATATAAATAGTCCTTTTGGGATGTGAATTACATGAAGAACGATTTTAAATATACTGGAGAAAGGAGGTTACTGGATTTGAGTGAGATGGATGAGACTAGAAATGGATTATATAAAAATAATAGGATTTATAAATATAGAAGAAATTTTTTAAAATATTATATGATATAAAATATGGACTTCAAATTTGTTCAAAGGTTCTTTTTTTTATTCTAGGATTAATATTTTTCTATCTAAACTCAACACAATGTGTTTGGGTCCCTTCGTCATCTGAGAGTGTTAATCAATGGGGATTTGGTGTTAGTTAAAGAATAAAACTTTCCTTTTTGTCTAATGGTAACTATATCAAACACTAATTTAAGGTTATGCTATAGATCTTGAAAATTATCGCTTTGTTTGATAGTTGAGAACTGACTAAGTAAATCTAATGACTATAAATTCAATTCTCTGTGATTTCTAACCCCCAATTCCTTGTCTTTACTTTATTCTGTCTAAAAATAAATATACTTATTATCTTACTTGTTTATCTTGTTCATTATGTGTTCATTCTATGAACTGGGGTAACATTAACTTACAGAAAATTTTCCTCTCACAGTACCTTTCACCCACATGGTTGGTCCATCCCTTCATCATAATTTCAAGTCATTGACACTAATTTACACTATTGGTTGATATAACCCACTCAAGATTAATTTAAAGTCCTTATTATGATCACCCCATTCTATTTTTAATTTTAAATTAATTGTTATTTTATGTTAGTTAAAGTTATTTGAGTCTTCTTGTAGCTAGTCTAGCCCTTTGTTGACTTTCTACATGAGGTCAGTTTACATATCACATGACCCTCACAATCAGTCACATTCTATTGTTGCTCTAGGAATTTATGAATTTTCAAGAGTATCCAATGGGTTTATAATAGGTGTTAAATTTTCTTCGTACATTTAATGGCTACTTCTCAGTATGGATAATTGCTTATCTCTTTATATAGTCTATTACATCATGTGCTCACATGGCTAGGAAAGGTATCTTAGGTTGTCAATACATAATTAACCATTCTTATTATATTCAATCCATCACTTTACTAATTTTTAATGTGTGGTTTATTTTCACATTTTGTAAATGAATATATATTATTATGGTTGATTCTCCCACCACAACTGTATTTTCTTTTCAAGCAGAGGTCTCACATGCGGGAAATCTGATTTTCTTTATATGGTCACTCACCATAGACTTGGCATGGTTGATTGTTTTAGATTCCCTGCACTATTGGTTGTAATACAAGGTAAATTTTCATAATTACTGGTATCTTGAGAAACTATGGAACTATAACACCTCGATATTATTTGAATTATTATTTTTTGAATTAATTTAATCTTTTTGATATTTTTCATTTCACACAACACTGAATATAGATTTTTTTATATAATTTAACTAGGTTTTGATTGTGTTGTATGAAACACCAAGTTAATATTGCACTATATGAAACACTTATATTGGATTTTCATACATTTAATATTATGTTTGTCTTTTGTTACACACAATACCTAATTATTTTGATATCTTTATTTACATGCAAGAATGAGTTTTACCGAAATATAAAATATTATTTTTTATTGTAATTAAAATATTTTTATCATTACCAACTAACCACTGGAATCAAAGTTACGAATAGGATTAAATAAAGTGAGAAAATATTATTCAAACATGTATATGAAATGAGTCCTTATGTTATCTATTATTCAGAAATTAAAGTAATAACTATTTTAAAATAAATAAACTTCACTTCTAAGAAGATTATTTCTCTATGTACAATTACCATTTTATCTCAATAAATTAAACAACCCAATTTTGATTAATATTTTAGTATAATTTATATGTTATATATTAAATTAAATTTTTTGACACTCATACAATATATATTATAGGCATAAGATAAGAATAAATCCAATTATCTGAATAAAAATATGTATTAATCTAAAAGGTAATTTTTCCTCCTTTTAATAAAGAACCAATTTTAAATATAATTTTTTAAAATTTTATAATTTTTATTTGAAAAAATAAACTTTACTTTTTAAATCATAATATCAAATTTTACTTTGTGTAAATTTTGGATATTTTTCTAAGAAGCTTCATTTTTTATGAATAATGAAAACACTAAATTTTAATTGAAAACTAATTTTTTATATAATTATATTATATTGTAAAATTATATTTTAAATTGATTTTAACGTATAATTATAATAATTATAAATAAATTAATCCAATTTATTTAATTTTAATTAATTTCACATTGAAATTGGATATAAAAACAATTCAAAATTTTGAAACATTTCATTTTAAAAACTAATTGTTTCGTCTCGTCTATGAGATTAATTTTATATTAATTTATTCCACTTATTTGATTAGAATTTATAAAAATGGATTCAATATTTTTAATAATAATAATTTATAATTTATAATAATTTTTACTTATTTTCTTACAATAACTATTGGTGAAAGGAATTAAAATTAATTAGAGCAATCAATGTGAAAACAAACTTAATTAATGACCAAACATAGAATATAAGGTGTAAAAATGACCCTAAAATTGTATAAAAATTACTTTATGGTATTATTTCCACCATTATACTTATAATTATATATAATTTTAAATTTTTAACCCTTGGGAGACAAGTAAAACGTGGGCAGCAATAAAATTGTTTCAATAATACTCAGTGTGTCCATTTTTTCATGTATAAAAGGCATCCTATCCTACTTATCTATAAAAACATATCAAGAACTTTGGATCCTAAAAAATATAACCTAATAATATACCAACATCCCTAACATCACCCTATAATCCTAATTTTGGAAATAAATCCAACAAAGGAATCCCTTTGATTCAAACCAAATTGAGTTACTTGAAAAAGGGGTAACATTCTTTAACATGAATTTATATTTTATTTATTTATCCACCCATTAATTTATTATTAATATATGATTATATAATAAAATAATTATCCTAAATATAATTATATGTTTTTATTCTAAGGTTTCAACCTACACCTATACACACTTCCATCAAATGGGTGACGAACTTACCGTTCGTGTGTACGATGGAGTACCGCCACATGAAATGATGTCATTAGTTTTTCCTTTACCACCTCTCTTGGTTGGGAATTATGATGGAAATATTATTTTAATATGATATTTATGATTTATTTATTATTCTTTAATTTTTATATAACACATACCTTCTTGCTTTTCATTTTGTGGGAATATGATGACATCATTGGTGGACATGTGGACTACCACCTTCTCAAAGCAAAGTGATTCATTCAAAATCTACATAGAATTTATTAAGGATGGATTTAGTAAAAATTTATGTAATATATGAAATAATAATTATATTTTAATGATTATAAATATATATATTTCATTTACTTTATTTCTTTCAATACGATAAGGAAACGGAAACAGCGTTCATGCATATGTATAGTCTACTATTTCCATGAATGGTGTATTTAATTTAATATTTATATCTTTTATATATTATTATAAATACATATAAAATTAATATATATGATATTTATATCATTTTAACCTTTTTTATAGAATTAAATCATTATATAAGTAATAGGATCAAGAATAAAAATGTAAAACATATATGAAGAAAAATGTGGTTATTACCCGAAACATGACATTAACGTGAAAATATTAATAAATAGATGATATAAAGTCATAATGAAATAATATATGGTATGATATATAATAATACGGTTATTTTTATGTTTATAATAAACTAATATTTATTATACAAGATTTTTGGATGTGTACGAATAAAGTCAAGACTTGAGGTAAGGGTTTTCTCGTCTCACATTTATTTTTGTGTGACCTGTTTCTTTATTCACCATTAATTTATTTTGTGTAGTGTATATATTGACCATGAATGTATTATTTTATTATTTTAACTATATTTATGGGTATTTACATATCCATTTTATTATCTTTCTTTTATGGGGTTTATGGATCAAAAGTTACCAAATCGGTAAAGTAATTTTCTCTAAATATGCCTTCTTTGAGATATTTTCCATGTTATACACCTATATTTTTCTATGATGTGTATATAATACACTTTTACATGTTATATCATGAATATAATTATCTTAATTATATTTTAATCTTCATTTAATGTTATTATTTTCATAGTATTTTATGAGTGGTCAGAGTTTACTATTTTAATCTCATATTTTATCGAGATTATTTATTTTTTCAAAAATGGAATCCCTAGGCATAGAATTTTTTACCCCTCCACATCATGAAAACCCCCTCCCTAGGAATGTATCACTTCCGAGAGAGTCCCATCTAGGAAGTTGTGCTCGGCATGTACGGATTTACCCATCAAGGCACTTTTTTAGTCCTCTTACGGTGAAAAAGGAATGTTCAGCATGTATAGATTTACCCATCGTCATAACTGTAATTTCCTTGAATAATATTTTAAAAGTTTATAAATTTATTTTTAAATAAAATTTTCTCCCTAATATTTTGTAAATTCAATGTTTTAAAGAGGTTTTCAAGGAAAAAAATTTTAAAAATATTTATGATTTAAAAAAAGCCTTTCAGAATAGAAAGAATATTTTCTCAATAAATGTTTTAAATCATTTTTAAAATATTCCTTTATAATTTTTTCAAATTTTTTTTTAAATAAAAATATTTTGTAAATTTTTTATGTTTCAAAATGTGATTTTTCAGTAAAGGTTATTTTACTTAATAAATTCTTTATGTGATCTTTCAAAAAAACCTTCCCCATATAAGTTGAAATCCTTTGATATGGTTTATTATTTACTAGGGATATGATCCAAGAAACCATTATTATTATTTCCTTGAATGTTTTATGTTTAAGAGTACAAGTTTCTTATGAATCTTATCTCTCTTCCAGAGGTTATACGATGATAAAACTATTATGGAACCCATTTCCATTCACAGGTTATCCTATGATCAAAATATTATCAAACCTATATAATCTTAAAAAGTTATGATATGATGATATTTTTATAATACTCATTTCATTTCTTGGGATATGATATGTTGTTTATTAAACCCATCTATGTTTATAGTTCATGATATGATGAATGTTTTTTTATCTTGTGTCATATGAATGTATGATTTAATTATGTGATTTGTGAGACCTATATCTCCCTAAAATGCATTGGTTAACAATGTATGAATCATGAGAATATATGTTACGGATGAATCTGATTACATGTTTACAATGTTATTCATAGCCCTGGTTTCACGTGCATAAGTTTATGCATGAACCTTATTACATATCCACAATGTTATGTGTGAACATGAATATATGTTCACTATGTTATGCATGGACCTAGTTATTTGTCCAAAATTTATATATGAACCTAATTACATGTTCACAATGTTATTCATGAACCTGATTAAAAGTTCACAACGCTATTTCTGAACCTTATTACATGATCAAATTGTTTTGTGTCAACCTAATTGCATGTTCACAATAATATACTTGGACCTGGTTTCATGTGCATAAGTTTATGTGAGGGCCAAATTTCATGTCCTAAACCTAATGAGTGAACCTATTTCTATTTTCACATGTTCACAATGCTATAAGTTTATGTCTAATCCTCATGTTTATATATTATGCCAATATTATGCTCTTATTACTCATATTCTATGATTTTGTTATGATTCATGCCTTATTAACTTCCAATATTTATTCCATGATTCATGTTTATGATATTTGATAAGTAGGGTATGATATTTTAATTATATGTTCATGTTATAAAACCCTTATTCTCGTTTTGTACTTACATATCTCCCTTGTTCATCCTTTCTAATCAAATATTCCCACCTATTTCTAATGTTTCTTTTCCCCAAGATATGAAAAAAGATTTTAAGTAGGAGTACTAAAGGGTAATATCTTTAAGGGATATGTTAAAGATCTTTCCCCAAGACATAATATTATGTTTCAATATTTCCAAAGACACTAAACTATTAAATTCTTCGAGAATTTACTTTTAAAATGTGTTTACTATTCATTTAAAATGATGTAATATCCTTATATGTTAAGAATTGGTCTCTATAGTTGGTATCAAAGGAAAATTTTAGTCAAATTTTTGAAATAAGGATAAGAAACATTTATTGAGATTCCTAGGTATATTTCTAAGTATATGTATAGGAATGTATCTTAAGATAACCCTAATTTGTCATCAATTAAAAATAAGGTTCCATGATTTAGGAATCCTATAAGCAATTGTTCAAGATTATGTGTTTTTTTTCTTTGATAAGTGTTGCTCACACTATAATTTCAGGTTATAGTAAAAAGAGGGAACTAGAATGAGCTTTTTTAACATTGAATATTTCAAATGTGGAAAGCATGCGAATTATTCAAAATTATATCTAAATTGGAAATCTCATAAATATAATTAGGAAGGAGGTACAACTATTAGCTATACTGCAGAGGATAAAGATATTGTGAATGACCTATGAAAGGTATGGGATATTATAACAGAATTTTTTATGTGAATAAATTCAGGTTTATGAACCATAATGAATTATTCATATTTTATATTCAAGGAAATCGGTATTAATGAATAAGATAATGAATCCTAAGTAATGGTTTAGGAATAAATTTTGATAATTGAAGAGTATATGTATTGGAATTCATGAAATTTTTTATATGAATCATGATGTATTTTTTTCCATTAAGGATTTAAAAAAAATATATATTTAATGGTGATGATTACCTAGAAAAGTGATTTAACAAAAGGTTATATTTTTATTAATGTAAGGTAACTCTTAATGTGTTCATAGTGTTGAGAAAATTGTGTTCACCATGGCTAATGAGATGATTATTGATTAAGAAAATTAAAAAATAGTAATTACTAAGGAAATGATTATTGATTTTCTATCAAAGTGTATTATACTATCATCTATGGAGTTTATGAATTTTTTGGATTTAATAAATATATCTAATAAACATTATAATAAGGAAATATGCATGTTTTTAATAAGGATTTAGGGTACTTTGGGTTCTTATTAAGTTTTAAGAGAATAAACAATGAAGGTATTCACATGTTTCGTATGTGAAAATAATATCTACTTTATAATATATTTGGGATCAATGTTAAGATGGTTTTGATAAATTTAGTTACCTTATTTCTAAATTTTTGGACTTTCGTCCTTCATAAGGGTTGCAAGATTAACCATTTGTAGAATGGTTTATGTTAAACTTCAGATGAGGTTTTAGAGAATAAAGTATTATATCACCATATGAGTATTTATGAATATTGGATAACTTATGATAACCATTTTACTATGATTTTGACTAAATACATATTGAATGAATTATCATTCTAGTATATGATCTGTTAGTATTTTAGGAATTAAAAATTCTCCATTATTTCTTGGAGTAAGGGATGAAGTGTAAATCAAGAAACAAAAATCCTAAGGGTGAAATTGTGTGTATAAAATAGAATATATTCAAGTAAGTATATCATATTTTTTAAATTATTCAAATTTATGAAAAGAGTTTTAAAATAAAAAAATCCCTTTTATCATTATTTTTATGATATCAGTGACCTTTTTCAAGCCTCTTTGGGTTATGTCTTCTTGATCACTAACTTTCTCCTAACAATGTTCTCTATCACCCTCCTTAAAAACATTATAGTAATATTTTCTTCCATTTCCATGTTTTAAGTTTCCACCTATGTTATTCTATGAGGAAACAAAGTTATGAGTTACATTCCTTAACCATAATGGTTCTGACTTTTTTTTTAAAGGTAGTGTCATTATTCATTTTTACGATATGGGTTTCTATGAAAGGAACTTTCAAGTTTTAAACCCTTGATGACCCAAATGAATATTGAGGTATAAATAAAATTCAAGGGGGGTATAATGTAATACCCTGATACTTTGTGAATTAATTTAACCTTTTTGATATTTTTCATTTCACGCAACACAGAATATAGATTTTTTTATATGAAAGTACTAAGTTTAGATTTCATTATACACAACACCGAGTTAATATTGTGGTACATGAAACACTTAAATTAGATTTATATACATGAAACACTTTTTTTGACTTGTTTTACACACAATACTAAGTCCCTTCGATAGCTTGCGTTACACATAATGTTGAGTTTTATTGAAATAAAAAACACTATTAATATTGTTATTGAAATATTATTATAGTTACCACAAATCTATTGGAATGTAAGTTGCGAATATGATTAACTAAAGCATGAAAATATTATTTATAATTGTATATAAAATGATTCTTTTGTTTATCAATTAGTTTAAAATGAAAATAAGAACTATTTGAAACTAATGAAATTCCTCTTTTAAGAAAACAGTTTTTATATGTACAAGAAACATTTTTTCTCAAAAAATTAAACAAACCAATTTTGATGAATTATTTTAAGAAAAATTCTTTATTATATATTCAATAAAAAAAATTACACTCATCCAATATATTTTATAGGCATAAGATAAGAATAAATCCAATTATGTGAATAAAAATAGGTATTTTTCTAAAGGGTAATTTGTCACGACCCATCCTCGGGGCCCGTGTCGTGACTACCCCAAGCCCACCTTCCATAGGTCAGGGGCTAGTGACTAGCACCAAGGTGTAATTCCCTGTAAAAAAGGAAGGCATTGCCTTTCTAAATTAAAAAAACACCTCAGAGAAAGCAAGAATAAGTAAACACTAAGTAAAAACTAGGTACAACAGTAAGTGCGGAAAAGTAAGTGGGCCAGAATACAAACCCAAACTGGAAGTAAAGTACACCTGAAAAAGGGAATACAACAACTGTAAAGTAAAGCCGCAGCCTCGAGCTGTCCACTGGAAGTCCCACCTGAAGGGTGGATACAAATAGCCTCCATAGCTCCTCGGGTCCAGCCGTCCACTCTGAGTACATCCCGCCCAGTGGTCCACCTCTAGGTACTGTCCTGCTCCGCAAGCCTCAACCCACGATTAGCATTATTCGTCGTCCGCAACCAACACAACGTAGTGCGGGTGTATCCCATGCAGGGGTGAGTATAAGCTACACAATAGGGACCTCGAGACCCCCGAAGGCCTCCCAGAATCCACAAAGGATAATCTATAAAGGAAAGATACAATCACGAAGTAACATCTGAAACTACTTAGGTATATGACCATACATATACCTAAGTCACCAATTCTCGTTCAACTCCAACATCTGAGCTCAAGTAAAACCTAGTACACACAGGAAATCACAACCCAATCCACAGATGAAAGCAAAACGTAATCCACACAGGATACCACAACACAATCCACATAGGAAAGCAAAAACGATTCAGCTCACATAGGTATACTTCTTCGTATGACGATAGAGATGATCATTTGTAGCCACTGATTCATCTAAGCCGTCGGACCCACACAGGATCGATAGATAACTAACCCCCACAATTACCCACAAAGGATCGATAGGTAACTAACCCCCACAATGACCCACACAAGATCGGACCGACACAGGATCTGTAGGCGCTGGCCCACACAAGACCGCTGAGCGCTGACCCACACAGGATCTGACCCACACATGATCGGTAGCACTGATCCACGTAGGATCGCTGAGTGTTGTAGTTGTCGCCGTAGAATCCACGGAGGATTTCTACACAGTCGTCATCATCGTCATAGTCGCAGCGAGCTCTAGGGTTCCCACACACATCAAGATCGTTTGGGAGGGTCTGATCCATGATCCGATTGTATGATACATCAACTGACACGTAGTCCGAAGTTGATGTATCCAAAAGTTCTGTATCGTCAATAGGAACTCAACGTCACAGACATCGCATCAATCGGACGCCTGATCTGAGAGTTATTGGCTTTTTCTTTCCAGGGGCCCAGTTGGTTTTTAAGTCAAAACCAACCCTACCATACTCCAACTATGTCCAAACCTCGAGTGGAGTAAGCCAAAAGGTCCGTCTCACTAAGAGGAATCCATCAAAGTTGACGACACGTCAATCGGACGTCCGGAGTTTAAGTTATAAGCGTTTCCGCTCCGAGGGCCCGGTTGGTTTTGTGTACGAACCAACCCGGATGAACCCAAAGTACTCCAAAACCTTGATTGTAATATACCGAAACGCCCATCTCAATCCAAGGATCGCTACGCAACTGACGGTGCATCGATCGGAGGTCCGTAACCCAAGTTATGGGCAAAAGACCGTGAGAGGTCCGGAAGTGGGGGTTTCGGGCCCGGACCGACCCAGCTCGAGACCCCCTGAGTCGGCCCGAACCGAGTTCGGGTCCGGCGCGATGCGCTGGCCAGGTGGCTCGGCCGTTTCGGCCTAGCAGATGGGGGGAGCGCCTGCCCCCTATTTCCTAACCGCAGCCCCCATGATGGAGGGGTCGCTCCTGCTGGCCAGCCGGGGGTCGTAACCCCTGGATCCTCCCTTGACCGGCCGGCCCGCTCCGGCCGGCCAGCTGCTACCGCCACGGGACCGGCGCTGGACGGTCCCCCTGCTCTGATGCCAGCGGCCTGGAACCGGCCTCCGTTCCTTGCTTCGCCGCGGCCTTGGTTCTTCCGGCGCGGCGCGATGGTGCCACGGCTTGGTTCGATTTTCAAATTGTGAGGCGTAACGGCGTCACGCATCCTTTCTGCTCGTTCCCGCGTGGTGCGACGGCACCGCGTCACTTTACTTTGAACCGTAATCAACACAAAAGATAAGGGAGGAGGGTCTTCCGTGTTTGTGCCGGCCCCCTCCCGTTAATCGATATCAAGCGGTCCAATTGAACGAGTAACGTCGACGGAAGAAAATCACAAATATCATAAACAATAAAAAATCCCCTACCTTGAGTGTAGCTTGAACGGAGGTTCATCGCGGAAATAACCATCGTGGAAGAAGGCGTCATGGAAGGATAATCGTCACGTCGCGGAGAAAAGATTTTTCAGCATCGCGTCGTCGATCTCCGAGGATCCGACATTCTTGTTGACCTTCGTCGGAGGTCGGTGTTCTTCGCGTTTTTTGCGTTCTTCGTGTTCTTCGCGTTCTTCGTCGAAGAAGATGAAAATCTTCAAGCCCCTTAGCTTTTCTCCAAAACCTTTCAAAGCAAAAAGTTCCAACCAAAATAAAATAAGTACTTCACTTATTTTATTAACATGACTTAAATATTTGAATTTCAAACATTCAAATTAAACTCACCTATTTAATTAACATAAGTTATCAAATTAATGGTGAGTTGAAGGAGTTGTGGAATATGAAGGGGTGGGGTTCGTGTGGGCCCCACCACCCACATAACCTCTCATGGGAAGTTGGGTGGTTACCCAACTTCCACCCAAAGGTTTTAAAAACATAGTACAAATAAAAATTGTAGCTCAATTTTTATTTTAACTTCCACAATTTTTATCAACTTCTCCCATGTAAACGCAACTCCGGAAAAGGTGTTCCTAAGAAATTACTGGTGCTGCGAATCCATCGGTGCCCTCAGAATTCGATTCTGAGCACTGGTTCAAAAGTTAGAAAACTCTGCTCATTCGTTCACTGAACGTACCCGAGCTAAACTTCGGATAGAAATTCCAGGCACACCGGGCCTCGGAATCAGGTGCCATCAGAAGCTGCGTTCTTGTAAAATCCCAAAGAAAATTAAGAAAAACATTCCCTTGAATTTTACAGGTCTTTACATAATTTTAACACATTTTAATATAGAACCTATATTAAATATAATTTTCCACACTATTATAATTTATATTTTAAAAAATAAAATAAATTTCTGAAAAATATATATGAAAATTTAGTTTGGGTGATTTTTTTATCTTTGTTTGAGAAGTTTCATTTTTTGATGAATAGTAAAAAACACTGAATTTTAATTGAAAACTACTTTTTCATCTAATTTACTTATATAGTTAATTATGGTTTAAACTATTTTTAAATTATAATTATATCAATTATACATAAATGGGTCAAAATTATGTCATTAGAATCAATTTCATATTGAAATTTGATATAAAAACAATTCAATCTTTTGAACATTTTTACTTTAAAAACTTATTGTTTCGTCTCGTCTGTGGGATTAATTTTAAATTAATTTATCCCGCTACTATGATTTTAATTTGGAAAAATGGATTCAATATTTTCAATCATAAAAATTTATAATTTATAATAAGTTCAAATTTATTTTTTCCATGAATATTAGTGGAATAAATTATAATTTATTATAAAGATTAAGGTAAGAATGAGCTTAATTAAAGACAAAACTTAGAATATATGGTATGAAAATGACCCTAAAATTGTCTAAAAATTATTTTATGATCCTATTTAGACTATTAAAATTATAATGATCTATAATTTAATATTTTTAACCCTTTGGGGACAAGTAAAATATGGGGAGCACTGGAATGTTTTCATGAATACCAAATATGTCATTTTCCCCACTTATAAAAGACCCCCCCCCCCTCTATTAACACCTATAAAGTTATTAGAATCATCAAAACCATTACCCAATAATCTCCAAACATCCCTCCCATAATCCTATAAACCTCAATTTTTTTATAAAGCCAACCAAGGAAGCCCTTTAGTGAAAAACCAAAGGAGTTACCCAAAAAATATGTAACGTTATTCAATGTTAATTTATGTTTTATTTTTTTCTTCAACCACTATGTTATTTTTATTCCATTAATATAGAATAAAATAAGTGTCCTAAATTTATTGATTTATTTTTTTTTCAATTTTTTGACCAAAACTTACAACCACTTCCTTAAAATGGGTTTCAAACTTACTGCTCATCTGTACGTCAGACTACCGCCTCATGAAATGATGTCATTCACTTTTTCTTTACCACCTCTCATGGTTGGTGATTATGATGTAATAATATTTTAATATAAAATATATTATATTTATGATCTATTTACACTTATTTAATTATTATATAATATATAACTTCATTCATTCCATTTTTTTGGAAAATGAAAACTTCGCTTGTGGATGTGTGGACTGTCACTTCCTCAAAGCAACGTGATTAATTCACACTCTACATAGAATGTATTAAGGATGGGTCAAGTGAAATTATATTATATATGTAAAATAATAATGATAATTCAATGATAATATATATACATATATGTCATTTACCATCTTTCTTTCAATAGTATAAGAAAATAGAAACAACGTTCATGCGTATGTGCGGTCTACCGCCTCTATAAATAGTATACTCCATTTCATATTTATATATTTTATATATTGTTTTAAATACTTATATGATGAACATATATGATATTTATTTCATTTACAACCTTTTTTAAAGAATTAAATCATGATATAAGTAATAGGATCAAGAATAAATATTCAAAACATATATAATGAACAAAGAGGTTATTACCGAAAACATAACATTAACATGGAATTTATAATAAATAGGAAATATAATATATAATAAAATAAATGTGGTATGATACATAAGAAAATGGTTTTATTTTACATTTATAAAAAAACTCATATTTATTATATAGTAGTTTTGAATGTCTATGAAGAAATTCAACACTTAAGGTAAGGTTTTTCTCACCACACTTTTATTTCAATGAGATTTATGCCTTATTTAGCACTTAATTATTTTGTGTGGTGTATATATTGAACAAAAATGTATTATATTATTCTTATAATTAAATATATTGAAATTTAAACATCTATTTTTTGGTCTTTCTTTCATGGGGTTTATCATTCAAAAGTTACCAAATTGGTAATGAAATTTTGTGGGGCTTATATCTCCCTCCAATTCATTGTGTAATGATGGATTACTCATGAGTGTATATGTTATGCATAAACCAGATTACATGTTCACAATATTTTTCATGGACCTGGTTATATGTCCATAAGTTTATACATTAACTTGATTATTTGTTCACAATGTCAAGCATGAACCTGATTTCATGTTCAGAATGTTAAGTGTGGACCAGGTTTCATTTCCATAAATTTATGCATGAACTTGATTACATATTCACAATGTTATCTGTGAACCTGATAACTTGTTCACAATTTTATGCATGAACATGATTACATGTTCACAATGTTATGCATAAACCTGATTACTTGTTCACAATGTTATTCTTGAACCTGATTACATGTCAAAATGTTATTTGGGAACCTAGTTTCATGTACATAAGTTTATGTGACGGCATAATTTCATATACTAAAACAAATAAGAGAACCTATTTCTATTTACACATGTTCACAATGTTATAATTTTATGTGTATGACACAATCTATATCTTATGCCAATATTATTCTCTTAAGAATCCTTTTCTTTTATTTCCTTATGATTAATGTCTTATAAACATAATGTTTTCTCATTATTCAAGTTTATGATATTTGATATGTAGGTTATGATCTTCTAATGATAGGATAATATTTACATACCCTTATTCTCATGTTATACTTATATATCTCCCTTATTTACCCTTACTATGAATCTAAGATCACACTTTTCTTATGATTCCTATCCCAATATCATAAATAAATGTTTTAAGTATGAGTACTAAAGTGCAAGATCATTAAGGGATATGTTGAAGATCTTTCACCAAGATATAGGATTATATTTCCAAGTTTCCAAAGATACTAAACTAGAACGGTCCTCAGGAATTTACTTTTATAATGTGATGAGTATTCATCTAAAATTATGTAATATCTATTCATATTAATCCTAGGTCACTATATAAACACTTGATATTTTAAAGATAATTTGGAGTATAAATGTATCTACTTATCAATAGATATAATGAGTTTTATTCTAGATATTGTGGATAAAAGTTCCCTTAACTCAAACTATGATTGTATTTTTTTACAATTCAACTTATGGTTTCAAAGTTTAATATTAAAGATTTTTGGGGTATCAAATATAGAAACTAGTTAACTATCACAAATATAAATGGGAGAGAAATTTTGGATGAACTCCAATGTGAAAATACTCCATATTCATGGGAATCATCTTTAAATTATTGTCTTTTAAATTCTTCTTAATAAAACCTTATTATAATATTAAACTAAAAATTTTATTATTGGGAAATTTCCTAGGGTTTTGAGTTGAAATAAGTGAATATAATTTTCTTTGAGTGGTTGTTTTTATTGCTTATATTTAGAGATTTGAAACCCAAATTAAACTGAGGCTTCAAAACTGTCTAGGGCCCTAAAAATGCATTTAAATTTAAATGTTTTTATTTTGAATCCTCATTCATCATGCTAAATTTTGAGTTGAATTATAAATTCTTATATATGTTCTTAACATTAAAAAACTTGATATTTTTCAAATAAACTTTTGTCTAATATTATTGGTGAGGAAAAAAACAATATTTCATATAACCCATAAAATATAATCTAAACTACGGAATTGTAAACCTTTCTTGTGAAAATTTTCTTAAATACCCTTCCACCTTATTATTTAACATTGAGGATAGTGTTTGTAAATAAGTGTGGGAGAGAGGTATCTTTCATTATTCTTAGTTTTTCTTCAATGATGAACATTTATCAATTCCTAAAAAATTCCATAAAAAAAATTAATATTTTGGTTTATAAAAGAATCAATTTTCTATTAAATGTTGTCATGTCTTTTTGATAATTACATTCATGTGACTAAGAAATTAATTGAGGATGAAATTAATGGATTTTCATGATTATTGAGTGATTTTTTACACTGTTTTTATTAAACTTATATTTAGGAACCACAAAAGGGGGTTCGGTAGGTAATATATTTGTGAAATTATAATTTTAAAATGGGTAAAAAGAAACTTTAAACTAGGTAAATTTTCATTTGAGAAAGATAATACCTCAGGGATCCAGCCCAAAAGATGGTCATAAAAGTAATTTGAAACCAGAGTAAAATGGGAAATTGGAATCCCATAGTAAATCTCTGATACATTAGACACTGGGAGTGTGAGTAAATAAAATCCATTTATTAATCCAATAATTACTCTTCTCGTATGGATGATAAAAATTCAAATAAAAGTTCCCATTTATTAAAAATAAATTCATTTGGGTGAGGATATATTTAAACACAAATGAATAATATGAAATTAACTTGAACGAAAATAATGTTTGTTGTATCATTGAAGTGTATAATTTATATTTTGTTTGAGGAACATTGGAGATAAAGATAATTGATAGTTTTTCTGGTTAAAAATTTATATCCAATTAAATTTAATTTCTCTATACTCTTAAAACTAGAACATGAATCTTGATTGAGGTGTGGTGGTGAGTTACATTTAAAGAGTATGCATGAAATTTTCAATGATAAAAGATTATATATATTATTTATTTTTGGTGTGTTTATTTGACCCTAGGATATCCTTAATGTGAAAATTATCTAAAAATTTTGGACTATATCAAAACAATATAATTTATTAATCAATTTTTCAACATGATACGTTTTTAGCTGATTATGACAGTTTTCATTTTATTTACATGGCACAAGAATGTATTATTTTTTATTCTATTTTGAGAACTACTTGAGGATTTTTCTAAAGGGTTAATTTAGTCTAAAAATCATGGTAAATTTATTTATTTATAATAATAAAATTTTTAAGTTTGGAGGAGTTTTATTTGGATTGTTTTTTATATTCATGTTTGCATCCTTTTAAGTGATTTATTGAAATTACCTTATCAATAATGAGATGTAAATTATAAATAATTTTATTTTTATCAATTGGGAAATGGTTATATAATTCATTAAATAATTTAATTATAATATTGTTTTTATTTTTTAATGTACTAAGTCTATTGATCTTAAATTTTAATGGGATTTTTCTTAAAAATAATTCATTCCTTATTCAATTCCTTAATTTTTTTCAATAAATTGTTGGAATATTTTTAATTGTAAAATTATTATAAATTATAATTTTGAATTTATAACTTTTACCTAATACTTAATTTTTTTTTATTTTGGGTGAGCTCATGTTAGGGTTCCTACCAAGGTTTCTGATGCCTATGCAAGGGTATCTCGACAAAAATATCAAATATATAAGCTATAAATTTTTAATTAAAACTAGAAAAAATGTGATATTATGACTAAGATCAATATGAATCCATAGGAATTCTAGGGAAGATTCTAGAGCATAATGAAATTGATGAGAAGAGTGAGTATGATAATGGGGAGTTATTCCATGTTTCAAGGAGCACATTTAGATGATGGATTATATTCCAGTCAAGAAAAGGGAAAGAAACATATTTATAGGTGAACCATGTAGAGGTTAAGTCCCATGTTTGGACCATCTTCCTTTGAGCTCGATCTAGGAATAGTTTTAATTTCAACTATATAGATGGAACTTGGAAAATTAAAGGGTAATTAATGAAGGTATAAATTAAAGACCATAGACTTAATTCACCATCAATACACACTATAGGTTCTGGGACTCTTAGGAGTGATCATATGAGCACCAGGAGATCAGGTGGAAATTCATTTGGAATGGAAGCTCCTCATCATAGAAGATGCATTTTCCTCTCTTCCTGGTTTTTGTTCTATTTTTGTAATGAAATTCTTAAATTATATAGAATAAAATTTGATTATTTGCTAACACATTTGGGAGGAATGATATTGTGTTGGTAATTTTTATTACTTCATTCATTCCTTTGTAGTTTGATTTTACACTCAAATCCAGTTTCTTTGGAAGCTTATTTTCTAAATGAAAACATCAAGAGTCTAAGAAAATGATACCTTATTAAATTAAATTTAATCTACTCAATAATCTAAGGATCACTATGAAAAGAGATTATAAATTGAGAGTAACACACTAGGACAAAAAATAGATTCTAGTGATTACATTGTTCATAATTTTGTGAATGAGTAAGTTCTACAATTGAGAAACTACATAAGTTAATCATTCCAAGGTTAATGTACTATCATAGATATTAAATCCCCTTTTCAACCATTTCCAATTATTTTTTTCTTTAATAAACGTTGAAATATTTTAAAACTATACAATAAAATACACATACTTAATCATTTATTGTTCCTCAATTACCCCATGATCTATTTTTCTCTTAGAAAAATAATTTTCTATGATATAATTAACTTATCTCACCTGTTTTATGCTTTTATTTCTTTTTCTTAAGAGTTTTTTATATTGTATTCACTCTCACTCATTTCAATCCTTCCTTGTGGTTATAAACCATTATCACTAGATATACTCATTCAAAGTAGGATTATAAATAATTAATTTTATTGATTTAAATGACCTCCATCAGTTATGATTTTTTACTATATGGGAAGAATTAAAGAGTTTTTTATAGTTATTTCATATTTTTTGGATGAATTTTGCGATATTTTTTAATGAAAAACTTTCTTTTAAATTATAAAATGGTATGTTTTCAAATCAATAAATAGTACTTATGAAAATAATTTAAATGAGTATGATTCTTGAGGGATTTGTAAAAAATTTTCATTGAATAACATATGATATTTAAAACTAATTTCTAGTGGAATTATATGACTATGAAGCTAATGAAGGTGATGTTGAACTCCACTCTAAAAATAATTTGTCATAAATTTTCTAAAAAATTAATGCTAACATATTATGAGTGGTATTCAAGGTTTATTATTATGGATTTTAAATTTCAACTCTTGGTTTACCTTTTTTGGGTTGAGTAGAATCTTAATTTTTTATATTTTGGATAAATATTACATCAAATATTTAGAGTATTAATTCCATAAATATATCAATATATCATAGGAAAACCTTATTATTGGATACTTCTAAGCTTAGTGGAGTTTACATTTCTAGTTATTGAATCTACCCAATATCATGATGGGGTGGTAGAAACAAACCCTTCTCTAAATTCTCTTCTCTTTAACAATGATCAAGGTCTTTGAGAGGAACTATAGTGGCCTGAGAATATTTAAGGAACACTTATTTTACTATAAAATCTTTGATCCTCAAAACTAAAATAAACCTTAGAGTTTTTTAAAGGATAAAAATTGATAATGGTTTTAGGTTATCATTCAATCTCAACCACAAGGGATTATGACCTGGGAATTCTTTAAGACCACCTTCATTTAGTGGAACTACATTGAAAAGGTAATGGTGAATGATGTTACAGTTATTTTAAGTCTATATAAGAGTAATAAAAGAATGAAGGTTTATGTTAACTATTTCAATAAGATCTTTCTTGTCTCCTATAAGTTAATTTTTGGGGACTTATTAAAATTTTACTTTCAGGGAAGAGGTGTCTATCTAAACCTTGGTTATATAGTTTCTCTTTCTAATTTTACATAATTTTAAAATATATTGAAAACATACATGGTGGTGGAGTTTATTTATAGAGGTAAACCCAATATGGATGTGATCCTATTTCCTTTATAATTGGATAGAGTTTGCTATCTTGCAAGAAATAGAAGAAGGATGAACCTAAGTTAAAGAATTAGGATGATTTGGGAGTATCTTCCCATTATATTTACATTCCTCTAGTGAAAAAGTAATCCCTTGCATTATTTCACTATGGTCATCTCAAGAATTAAAATACCTCTTATTTGAGATTTTTTAAGACATTAAATAAATATGGCCAGTTGTGAAATATTTATAAGTAATGTAAAATCAATCATAGATAAATAAAATAATAATAAACATATCCTAGATATGGATACTAGACTAGTGGAACTTGTTTGAGAAACCATTTTCTTTATTTTACTTCTTATTCCTTTAATTTTATTACTCAGTTGGTCTATTACATTTACTTTTATATTTTTTTAAATCTTGTTCTCTAATTATATATTTTTTTAGGGCTATGGATTTACCATTTTATTGATTGTTTCATTATATCCTCTTTTATTGTGGGATCAGGTTATGCCTTGTGTTATTATAATTAAGTACCACTATAATAGTGTAATCCTTATATAGTAGGAAGACCCCCCATGGGTCTCAGTATTTTTATTTATCTACTCATGATGGTTGGGTTTCATCAATGCATTTAGTGATGAGTTTGGATATAGTGGTTTTTTTATTTTTGTGTGGTTTGAGAATTTTATCTTTTGGTACACTTTATTTCAATAAAACAACTATGAGTTCTTCCTTTTTATATTATATTAGCATGAATTTATCATTATTTATTATTAGTGAATTTCTTATGGTATAAAGTCATGTGATATAGAGAATTTTCATACCATGATATCACTTTTTTCTATTTTCATTCTAGGTAATTGAATTTGTTGGAGTTAGGGAATTTTGGGAAATATTGTTTTGATTTTTATGGGTTTTTTTATAGCATAATGCTAGGATCTTGATTTGGTAAATTGTATGGACAAACCTTTTATCGTTATACAAGTGCTTCAGTGAACCTTGAATTATTAGTACATAGTTGGGTAAATTATTTGGATCCCAGGATAAATGATGTTACATTACTGTTATGAATAAAATAGCCCAACATGGTTAGTTCATAGTTTTGGGAAACAGTGTTGCTTACTCTTATGCATTCCAAAAAAAATGTATAATATACCTTTATTCATGGGCCCTTTTCTCATGGTGGGTTCATGGTTATTGCAAAACCATTTGACCAAACCATGAGGAATATACAAGGATCACTCTATGTGGGTTTCAGAGTTGGTTCATAGTTTCGTAAACTGTTTATCCTACCTAAGTTATTATTTTTATGAAAGTATAGTTTTTATCCTATCAATTTATAACCAATATTGAGTTTCTTAATTATTATTTATTTGAACCATCTTTAGAGGTAAGTTCCATGCATCTCCCTCCTTATTTCAAGCCTCCTAGCTTCATCAACCTTATTTTTTCATGTTAGGTCTCTATTTTATTCACTTATCCTTCTATTTCTCTTCACCTCCTTTATCTTTTAATGTTTCTCTTCTTCATCTCTCTAAGTTTCTATAGTGTTTATCCCCTAGTGTAAGGGTTTGATGAAGGCTTTAGGGTTATTGATTTATATGGTTGTTGAAGCTCCTTTTTCGTCACATTGTCTAAACGAATGGAAAGGGAAATGACTTAGTACAAATTGATTCATCCTTTGAAGAAAACATCAAAAATCGACAAAGGCATGAACAAGGCTTCAAATGCACAAGGGTTGTACAAGTTCCATCACTGTAGCACAATTATACTTGTATGCCATATAATGTTCGCCCAAGTGACTTAACGCCCTAAAGGATAACTGCCCGGGGTCTTCTCCAGCCTATAAAAACCCCCGATGGGCCCCCCATTTCGAGAGGAATTTTTCCAGAATTCACAAACAGAGCTCTGAACACCCAAGTCTCTTCTTCATATCTTCTGAACTCTTATAATGTAATTCTTTACCTAGAATGGAAGGTCTAAACAGGAGGACTATGGTCTAAGTGTTGGAATTCACTAACATTTGTGTGCCTAAGTGTTTTACCCTTAAGGGAAATGAACACACTTGTGTGATGCCCTACTTCTTCATCAGAACTTGCGCGCTATCTTTTGGAAATCCTATAGGGATAATACCAAGGGTTTGAGCCAAGTCTCGCCTAATTATTACTCAAAGACTGAAAATCGCCCAAGTACCCATGTGTCACGCAGGTATACCTACGCGACCTGGACCTGCGCGCCCACGCAGTACCTGCGCGCCTGCCAGGACTTGCACGCCCCTACATTTTTGGGTTCCTTTCCTTCCCACTTCACCCCTCTTATGCCATTCCACTTCTCAAATTCAAGATTCAGTCTTCAAGACATTATTCAAATCCATTTATGGCATGATTTCTTGATTTGGATTCCATATCTGAAAGGAACTTCGTGGAACATCTCTCAAAAAACTAGTGATTTATAGATCTTTATGTCACTAAAGATTGAGATTTCATTCATTCAACCTCATCCTTTAAGATAAGAGAATCCTTAACGTGGTCCTCCTTCTCAGGAGTAATCCCCAGTCCGATGTCTCAAATATGGGCATCCTCCTTAGGATTAAGCCCCAACCATAATTCTCTTAACCCGGGCCTCCTTTTCAGGAGTAAGCCCCAGTCTCAAATATGGCCATCCTCCTCAGGAGTAATCCCCAACAATAATTATCTTAACCTGGGCCTCCTTTTCAAGAGTAAGCCCCAGTCCAAATTCTCATTACTGTGGGCATCCTCTTTAGAAGTAAGGCCCAAGTCCTCTAATCTGGGCATCCTCCCTAGGAGTAAGCCCCAGGTCCCTTAATTTTCAAATCCCTTTAACCTGGGCCTCCTCCTTAGTAATAAGCCCCAATATTAATTTCTCTTAACCAGTTCTAATTTACTTTTTATTTAAGGTTTCTTTCTCAAGAGTAAAACCCAATCATAAGTCCCCTCCTAACTTGGGAATCTTCCTTAGGAGTAATCCCCAATATTAGAGTATTCAAATCTCCATAAAGTACATATACCTTTATGGACCATGTTCTTGGATTTATTCCCTGAAGTAAATCTTAATCCTCATCTATTTTGGGCAGTCATACATATATAATTCCCACATCATTTCTTATGATTGCATATTTCATGGAAAAATTGTCTGGTTTTACTAATACCTCTTGTTTCTCACACCGAGCATGACTCACATGATCTTAGAGTGTAAAAGTAATTATGAAATATTTATTTGAGCCATCAATCATAAACATCATACTCCCTTACTCGAACTACGTGGGTTCTAATTCCTTTTCTAAAACAAAGGATACGTAGGTATCCCATCAGTGGGTACGATCTAAACTCTAAAATAATCCATGTCCTCCTGAATGACAATAAACTTAAAGTTACCCACTAAGTGGATTTAAAACCAATATGGTCATCATAATGACCAAGATACTTTTATGTATTAAAGGATACCATTGGATAAGAATCTCTAAACAAATACATATGATTATCTATCGATGAAGAACCTCTAATACATATAAAATATCCTCTAAATTTACTACATATAAATCATTGATTGTTAGATCTAAAGGAAATCTCATTTTATACTTGGTAATGTAATAAGGATTCATGAACATAACTTAAATATATAAAGAGAGTCCCAGAGTAGACAATAATTCCCCTCAAAAAGGTGTGATGAGTCCGAACTCCCATCCTCTCGACCAATGCAAATTCCTAAGCCTCATCAGTCCACAGCTAATGAGCGCCTACCTTTGGAATGTAGGTCCAAATGGATATGGAATTATTGGATGTTTCTGGTTCTACGAACAAACCCGTTAGAAACTGATTGGAATGTTTGAACCTTCAATCAATGAGGTCATCCCCGATTCCATAGGGAAACAAAAAATGGTGAACCCGACGTGAATCCTTAACCAAGTTAAAATAATGTTTTGTTTATTTGTTAGGCCCCTATTTAAAACTCAATGAGAGGGCCAACAAAACAATCATTGACATATGTACTCATCCAAAAGATGTAGTGGTTGAATTTGTCTTGATTACGTCTGTTACATCAAACAGGCACTCTTTTTCAAGATTTTCTGCATTTTAAGAAATAGATTCTCTCAAGTTCACACCTATGAATACCACTTCTGTGAATACCGCTACTGTAAATGACATTGCTGCTACTCCTGCTAGATCTTCATCTGCTCTGAGGATGAAATCACCTACTCAGTGTCTTCAATGCTGGGTATCAAATGCGCTGGTTAAGGAGTACCATCAACACGGTACCATTCCAACTCCGGAGGCTGCTCGACAAGCCCTCTAAGTGAACAATTAAACCTGGTCGTCCAGACAACAACGACCAGCGATCATGAAGCAGGCGGTGCTAACTACCGTCTCCAACCGTTTCGGGTCGTTACCCCTGGAATGCAATCACTATTCACTCCCATATTCTGGGGAGGTGAATGATCAGGTCCCTCAGGGCCTTAATTCAAAGAAGAAGGAGTCATTCCTGAGGGCTCCAATCAACAGTCGCTGCCAGACTCGTGCGGCAGTACACTCTCAACATGATGAGGGTACCGACTCCAGGAGTTCGGCTCAAGTTCCTTGAACTCGAGCAGGCAAGACGAACCGCCAAAGGCAGAATCCGGTCAACAGTGAGCAGGTTCTCATCTCTTCCATCTCCGGAGAAGTCTACCAACCTAAATTGGTGGCAAGCAACGAGCGGGCACATACACCTGCCCATTTTAATTCTGTTGTCCAGCAGACTCGTCTGGCAGCATCACATCAATCCCACCAAGCAATTCCGGTGGAGTACTACAGGCAGGAACATACACCTGTTTATACATCATTAGCTAGTCAGCAGGATCTTCTGACTACATATGATGGAGATTGTCAACCACATCCGGCGAAGTGAAATCAGCAGGCACATACACATGCTAGTATTAACCAAGCCTACCAACAGTCTCACTTGGTAGCACCCGGAGAAGTCAGTTAGAAAGCTTCGGTGACAAAAAGGAGGCAGACTCAACTCTATGCCCCCACACTTGAGTACTGTCAGGATTCACTGACAGGAAAAGGAGGACAGGAGAAGGCACATACACCTACTCCAAGCACGGAATGGACGTATATCCCTGTTCCGACAGCTGAAGTCACCAAGCATATTTTATCAATGGTGAAAGAGCAGAAGAAAATCCCAACTCATATTCTGAATGATTTCCGGGATATTATAACAGCTTCAACAACATCTCGGGGAAAGACACATAAATCTATCCCTACCAGTGGAGTGATACATAAACAGTTCACTCCGGAATAGACACACACATCTGTTCCAATCCAAGAGGGTTGTGGGGCATACTCCCCCATATCATACGGACAAACAAGTCAGGCACATACACCTGATTTGAGTGTAGATCGTTAGCCTAACTTGGACATATTTCCTGATCAGGCATATACACCTGCTCAGAGCAGCCACTTTCGTCAAAAAGTGGTTTCCAAGGCGAGTAAGAAGGCGTCTAAGAAGAAAACCCTCCCAGCACAGTCAGGAGATCAAGAGCCAATCTGTAACAAGGCCTTTCTCGATGCTGGAGTTCTTGAAGCCTCAGACAGTTATATATTGGAATGCAGGATTCTACTCACTCGGTTCCCAATAGTGGGAACATTAATTCTGAAGGTCTTCAACAGACACTTCCTCATGAAGTCTTTCTTCATGATAATTCGGTCGATCTTGAAGTTTCATCTTCAGATGAGAGCCACAGGAACCCTCTATGTGGTCAGAAGACCAAGGAGCAAGAGATCTCATATTTTACTGTAACCCATCATGGTGGTCCTCCTCATGATGATGAATTTCGCTGCGAAAGTCCTCTCCACAGTAGTGATGCACATTGCCCGAAAAATGCTCTAGTGGACAATGTAGTGCTGAGAAAGCCCTATTATCTTGAGGAACTTGCAAATGTGAAACCATTCATGTCTGATGCTTCATCACTATCAGGTGAAATACATTCTCAATCGGAAGATAGCCCAGGGTGTAGGTCATTCTCCGAACCACCCCTAAGTCACGCATCTTCTAGTTTGATCAGTGATTTCTCTACCAATATTTTTGAATCCGATGAAGCAACAAGGAAATACCAACTCTGGTCAAATCAGGTAAAAGAATCTTCATTGAATGATAAAGAGGAAATACTAAACATGAGAAAAAAATTGGCGAAAGGTGAAGTGTCGGTTATGTTTTGGCCTCTGGATGACTCTCAGTATGACATTCCAGAGATGTTAACAGAAGATGGGATTAATGATATTCATCTCAACATATGGAAAACTCTTTGTCAGTTGAAAAATAAAGTATTATCTTATGATTAATATGAAAATCATCTTAAGATAATAGAAGGGTTACAATGTCATATTGATTTGGCATCTCTATCAGTCTCTCGATATCCAAAGGCTGAAAAGCAGCAAAGAGACCTTCAGCGTTAATGCCTTGGCGCACTAAGAAGATTGCGCCAGTTAATTTCCAATGCCCTATCTGGTATTCATGTCAGAGGATGGGGTGTTCATAGAGCAATATATTTCACGGTGCTCTCCAGTCAGCAAGAAAATGATAATATTGAACAGGCCTCTCGTATGGAGCAAGCACATCATCAAGTGACAGAAGTGTCAGAAATCATCCAACGGTCTTTTGAACTGGGTGATAAAAGTGGATACAGGTTGATGCATCCAGCTAATTTCTAGACTAAGGTCCACAAGATCAGGAGAGCTTTTAAGAAAGTCTCAGACATAGCATGTCAAGAGACACCCCAGCCCGCCAGACTGGGGACTCTTTTAAACCAACCCTCGAAATCAACAAATAAGATTCGATGAGTTGATCGGGAACAGCAGGAATAGCCCCAGTCCACCGGACTGGGGACTTTTTCAAGTCATCAATCCCCTCCTCAGAGAAAGTTAGTCTTTTCTCGATTGGGTAAGAAGCCTCAAGAGGAACGAAGATCCAAATTATCAGGAGATTCTCTCCAAATTACGGTTCGTCAAGTAGAACCTGAGGGATTGAATCAACAAAAGGCAACGTCTCATCAAAGACATGGACGAAGACAATATCACAGAAATGCTGATAGAAGGGATGTGATGTGTTATGCATCAATAAATGTCATCAATTTCATTGTTACTGATCCACCAGATGAGGCTCACTCAGGGGACTCAGATGAAGAGGTTCCTGCTCAAAAATTTGTACGCACAGACACAAATGAAGAAGGTGTGCGTACACGAAATCAAAGGTTTACCCAGAATCTGGGTGTTCCTTCAAATAACCCACTTCCCCCTCTCCTAAAGGGATAAAAAAGGGGAAGGGAAAGAATCAGGTTACATATCCTTCTTCTGGAGAAGGCCAATCGCTCTCACTAGAGCAAATATTTGCGCAACAGGAGGAAGAAATGAAGGAATTGAGGAGGATGAATGCAGAACTACTTCAGGGTATTTTTCCTCCTAAGCATGCTAGAGTTATTTAGCCAAGGGAGTTTGTTACAGCTACTAAGATGGATCAAGAATATCCTCCTTTATTAGTACACCCTCACAGGTCTAATCCTACGGGTCAAGTGCAACAACAATTGGAAGTGCTGCCATCTGTTGCAGTACCAGCTGCCATACCTATCTAGACTCCAGTAATTGCACCTTTCCAAGTCCAAGTTCAACCGGATGTTTCTATAAAGTTAATAACTACCATTGAGTCATTAACAGCTTGGTTAGATACTATGGAAGGGACGCATGCGCAGGTTCAACCAGAAAATAAAGCTTACCCTAAATGGGTAGATTCAATCTCTCCTCCATCAAATTTTGGGAATCCTATATTCCCTATTTTCAATGGATCAGGAGACCCTGAATAGCATTTGACGCATTACGTGTATTTTTGTGATCCTATGATGGGAACTCCAGAGCAGCAAGAAGCAGTGAAACTTAGATGCTTCGTGCGGACCTTGCAAGGACCAGCCTTTGTATGGTACACAAGCTTGAAATCCCGATCAATTACCAGATGGGAAGATCTATGTCAACGATTTCTTCTTTAATTCAGCTCAACTTTGCCAAAGACAACAGTTTTCAATCCTACAAACTGTAAGAAAAGGGAGAATGAAAGAGTCTCTGATTTCATTGCTCGCTGGAAGGGATTAACATATTCCCTGAGCTTTGCACTCCCTCAAGAGGAACTATTTACAATCTGTGTGTCAAATCTGCATGACGAATTACGCACACCACTGATCCCTATGAAATACACAGGAGGGTTTTGAGACCTTACTTCAATCACTCAACAAATTGAATATTCTCTTATACAAACTAAGGCTAAATCTCATGTAATTCCATCAGCTCCAAGAAGGAGAATGGGTAAAGCAGAAACTGCTACAGCTATGCTTAAACAAGCACCTGTACCTGCTTCTACCTCAAAACCTTCATCTTTTCGAAGGGATCCACCTCCTAAGCGCCAACAACAAAGGTTTTTTCATCAAGAACATCAAAAAGATCAAATACGAAAAAAAATTGAGGATCTAAAGAGAAAAACATACTCTTTCCGAAATGAATAAGTTCCTGGTTACTTCATTTTGGCCCTAGAGAATAATTTGGTTCAGCTGCCAAAGCCCAAGAGGCCAAACAAGGAAGGAGTTGAAGACCGTCCCAATTATTGCCCCTTTTATCAAATGTTGGGTCATCCCATCCAGGAGTGTTTTGTCTTCAAATACCTCCTACAAAAGATGGTCAACTTGGGACAAGTCAAACTGAAAGGATCTTCAGCCCAGGTAGCATGTGTCACTACTACAGTTCTAGAGGAGGAAGGCAAGTGGCAAGAAGTCAAAAGCAAAAATGCACAAAAATATGATGATTGGATGGTCTGAAAAACGATCAACTGAACTCATGCTATTTTGCGAACACAATTGAAAAAATCAATTGTACCTTCTTCCATGAATGCCACAAAAAAATCCTCTTTAGAGGGAAAATCCTCAAAAGGGTGGCATAATTCCAAGAAAGAAAAAGAATCAGAAGAAGATGAGTATGTGTCAAAGCCTAAGTTGTCTTTGACTCTGGCGGACTTCATGCCATCTACTTCAAATCAACAGGCACCGCCCCACCAAATGGCACAGCCTAAATTGTCTAGTCAGGCAGAATCCTCATCGGATGAAGAGTTTATTTTCGGTTCTGTTAATATGATTCAATTAACAGATCCATATGCTAGTCGCAGTTGTAATTTAGATGAGCCTAAATTACCTGTATCAAATAGAGGAATCAGAGGAAGTTCCAGAGGCTCAGGATACAGGGGAAGACTTGGATCTTTCAGAATCCACTATTCCAATTCTACCCCTACTAGAACTGTGTATGCAGCAGAAACTCGTGGTAGATCCCTTCAATGAGCTCAGAAAGAACAAGAAAGTTCTTCCACCAAAAGAAAATTTAGTCCTGGAACAATTATTTTGGAAGACCAGTTTAAGGTTCCATCTTCTTCCTCTCAGCAAGTAAATAGACCTAATTGGTCTAATATTCCAAATCCAGGAGTATTACCAACTCTTATCCCAGTACAAGATGCATCAAATTCCAAATCATCAACTTCCAAGGCACCAGTTAAACCACATGTTCTTGTTGGGAAACGCAGACCTTTGGATAAAAAGTATGATGTATTGAAACACTTAGTCCAAGTACCAGCCATGTTATCAATTCTGGATGCTTTGAATCTATCAAAATATCTTCGGGAGGCACTCATCAAAGATTTGTCAAGTCCTCAGGAGTTTGAAACTGAAATTATTGTAGCTGAAGTCTATCACATAGAGAATAATCCTAAAGAATTCTATGCAATAATATCTTTTACTAATGAAGATGAAGATGATGTTGTGCATGGACATATTAGACCTTTGTACTTATCTAGAAAGTTCAATGGCGTAGACGTCCGAAGAGCATTCATTGACAATGGTTCAGGATTCAACCTCATGCCCATTCGTACACTTCGTCGATTGGGCCTCACGAAATCTGATTTATCTCATTCTACCATGATGTTACAAGGATATGATAAAAATGAACAAGAACCACTGGGAGAAGTTACACTCAGAACTCAGTTTGGAGATCTTGTATCCAATTCAAATTTCATGGTTATTGATCAAGACTCAGCCTTCAACATCCTACTTGGAAGACCCTGGCTACATCAACATGTGGTTATCCCTTCATCATACCATCAATGTCTCGAATATTGTTTTGATGGTCAAGTTGGGACATTGTATGGTGATAAGGCTCTGTTCAAGACATGTGAGTCTCAATACATTGAGGCGGAATTCTATCACATGAAGGGAAGGGAGAAATCCACAACAAAGGAGATTACCAAAATTAATGCTCCATATGGTTTGGAAAAGATTCCAGTAAATCCATTTGTGCATGTGAGTACAGATTGTGTGTTTCCTATCAGTCAAATTGACAGGATAGACCCAAATCAAAATAATCTTATAGAAAGATCCATAATGTCAATTACGGCAATCAAGATAGACAACATGGGAGAAATTGGTGATTCTACAAGCAGTGATGAAAGACCAAATAGTGACGTCTTCATTTCATTTGCTGAAATCCAACAAGTCTATACTTCTCCAATTAGGCTAGAAGAAGTTATAGCAACATCAGAGGTGAGAAATGATGTCGATTCTCAATCCATCATCTCCTCTTTATTACCCAAAGAAGACCCTTCATCATCAATCGGGTCGGAAATGGAAGCTCCATCTTCAAGATGTTGAAATTTTGACAACTCTTCTGATCATGAAAATTCTGCTATATCATCTACTATGCAAGTAAAAATGGAATAAATAACACATGATGAATAAGAAGAGGAAGATCTCATAGATGCTCTTCTAGAATTTGAAGAGGGTATCTCTACCACCGTAGATGAACTCATAGAAATAAATCTGGGTACAAAAGAATATCCACGCCCCACTTTAATCAGTGCGGCCATGACTCTTGAAGACCAAGAGATGTATATTTCCTTTCTAAATCAAAATAGAGATATATTTTCTTGGAACTATACAGAAATGCCTGGGCTTGATCCTGATGTTGCTACTCATCATTTGGGTTTACCAGAAGAACATCAAGGATTTAAGAAAGCCGCGAGAAGAACACACCCAACTTATGCTTCCAAAATTGAAGCTGAAGTGGATAAGCTTATCAAATATAACTTCATTAGAGAAGTTCAATATCCCAAGTGTTTGGATAATATTGACCTTGTAAAGAATAATAATGGACAAATTAGAGTTTGTATCGATTTCAGAGATCTTAATCGGCATTGTCCTAAGGATGATTTCTCAGTTCCGATTACAGAACTTTTAATTGATGCAACAGATGGCTATGAAGCACTTTCCTTCATAGATAGATATTATGGATATAATCAAATCCAAATGGACCTAGAAGATGAGGAATCCACATCCTTCAGAGCCCCTCAGGGTGTGTTTTGCTATCGGGTAATTCCCTTTGGCTTAAAGAATGCGGGCGCTACATATCAGCATGCCATGTATCATATCTTCAAACACTTTCTAGGGAAGTTTTTTGAATGCTATGTAGATGATTTGGTGGTTAAATCTAAACAAAATTCTAATCACTTGGTGATTTGGAAGTCATATTCCGCAAGCTTCGAGAACATAATTTGAATATGAACCCCTTAAAATGTTCTTTTCGGGTAACCTAAGGAAAATTTATTGGCTTTGTTGTACGCCATCGTGGTATTTAAGTTGATCCTGAGAAGAAAAAGTCAATCCTTGGTATGTAACCTCCTCGAAATTTGAATGAATTAAGAGTACTTCAAGGACACTTAGCCTATATTCGGTGTTTCATCGCCAATTTGGCAGGCAAAAGTTTACCCTTCACCAAATTGATGAAGAAGGGAGTCACTTATCAGTGGACTGAAGAATGTCAAGAAGCATTCGATATTCTCAAGAAATACCTCTTGAGTCCACCGGTACTCATGCCAACTTTTGAAGGAAGACCACTTATCCTCTACGTGATAGCTCTAGAGCGATCATTGGGTGCCTTTCTTGCTCAGAAGAATGACGCTGGGAATAAAAACAGCCTCTACTACCTCAGTCGGACTATGATTAAAGCAGAAACCCGGTATTCAAGTATTGAGAAGTGATACCGGGCATTAATCTTTATAGTTCAGAAGTTGAGACACTACCTGCAACATCGCGAGGTCCAATTGGTATCTCGCAATAACCCGCTCAAATTCATCCTTAGTCATCCAATGCTTACAGGATGTCTGGAAAGGTGGGAATTTATTTTGCAGCAATTTGATATTCAGTATGTGTCTCAAAAGGCAATAAAAGGCCAAGCTCTGGCTGATTTCCTGGCTGAACACCCTTTAGTGGAAGACACATCTTTAGATATTGAACTCCCTGATGAGGAAATCTTCTCTATTCAAGAAAGTCCTCAGGCATAGGAAATGTATTTTGATGGTGCTTCCAGAAGTCCAGCAAGGAGGAAAATGGAAAATCCTAAATTCAACAAAGTTGGCTTAGGAATTGTGCTCATTTCTCCAGAAAAGGCAGTGTTACCTTATTCCTTCTTATTGTAGGAAGGTGGTAAAAATAATGAATCAGAATACCAAGCTCTCATCGCAGGCTTGGAATTGGCGCTTCAAGCACAAGTGAATCACTTAAAGGTGAAAGGTGATTCAGACCTGGTAATTAAACAAGTCAATGGGGATTATGACATCAGAAAAGAAGAACTAATCCCTTTGTATGATTATGTCAGAGAGTTAATGGTGGAATTCCCTTCGGAACTGACATTTTCTTATGTCCCGCGATCACAAAATGCTCAAGCTGATGCACTGGATAATATAGCCACAGCTCTGGTAGATCCAAATCGGGACAAGACAACCATCAGTATTTCCCACAGTCGTTCAATTTCACCATATGTTCGAATCAGAACAGAGGAAATTAATGAAATTAGTCCCATTCCTGAACCGTATGTTCATATTAAAGTATGGATGTCACCTATCAGAGAATACCTTCAAAATGAAACACTTCCACCTGATAGAGCCGAGAAAGAACAAATCTGGCGATGTGTGGTCAATTTTACTCTTTATGATAGCCCAGATCACCTAGAGAAAAATCTCTACAAACATGGTTTTTATGGAGTTCTCTTCAGATGCATTGATGGTGAAGAGACAATGGCTGTCATGAAAGAAGTGAATGCAGGAGTCTATGGTGCCCACCAGTCTGGACATAGACTGTCTGATCAAATTCGAAGGCTTGGATACTTTTGGCCCTCAATGATACAAGATTGTGTTGATTTCACAAAAAAGTGTCATTCATGACAAGTACCTTCCAACTTCATTCATCAACCTCTAGATTTTCTTCATACATATAAATACTCGTGGTCATTTTCCACATGGGGAATGGATGTGGTGGGACCTTACCCTTCAGCTACGGCCAAGAATTTTAAGTATATTCTTACTGCTACTGATTTCTTTTCCAAATGGGAAGATGCAATACCTCTCAAAGAAGTCAGTTCTAAATGCATTGTTAGCTTCATCAAGTCTAACATCATTACCAGATTTGGTGTCCCTTGTACCATATTGACGGACAATGGCACCAACTTCTATTCATCCGTGGTTAAGAAATTGTATCAAGAATACAACATCAAATCCAACCATTCATCTCAGTATCATGTAGCGTCCAATGGCTAGATAGAAGCTTTCAACAAGACTCTGTCAAATATACTACAAAAGATGGTGGATAAAGATAAGAAATCATGGCCTGATAAACTCTTTCATGCTTTATGGGATTATCGGACTACCACCCGCACTACAACTTGGTCAACTCCATATTCATTAGTATATGGAACGGAAGCAGTCTTTCCAATTGAAGTTCAACTACCCTCGTTCATAGTTTCCATTTGTGATCAATCATCTACAGATGAAAAATCTAAAAATCGATTGAATGAATTGGAATGGTTAGATGAGAAAAGATTGTGCACTTTGAACTACTTAGAAGTCTATCAGAATCGAATAGCACAAGATTTTAACAAAAAAGTTCGTCTTCTTTCATTCACTCAGGGATAATTGGTATTAGTTATCACAACTCCAATGATACTAGGAAAGAAACCTCCCAAGATTGAGCCAAAATGGGAAGGACCTTACTCAATACATAGGGTATACTCCAATGGAGCTTATTCATTAATCTCGATGGATGGATAACTCATCACTACTCCAACCAATGACAGATTTTTGAAGAAGTATTTTGTATAAACACAAAATATATCATCCATGGTCCGGTATGACCTTAAATTGCACCACCGTCTAGCAAGAAGTTAAACTGCATCATCAACGGTCCATGCATATGACCCTAAACTATTTTCACATATTTCCAACATGACGTTAAACTGTATCCCCTTCATCTTCCTTTCTATATGACATTAAACTATACAGCAATGGTCCATACATATGACCTTAAACTATTTGTATTCCTTTCATCTCACATGTTGTTAAACTGTAACGTCCTAAATACATGATGCTAAACTGTACAGAAGTCTCTTACGTCCAGCATGAAATTAAACTGCACCATCAACAGTCCATGCATATGACCTCAAACTATTTGCACTTTCGTCCAACATGATGCTAAATTGTATCGTCCCTTTTTCGTCCAACATGACGTTAAACTGTGAAAACATCCCTTACGTCCAGCATGAGGTTAAATGTCATCATCAATGGTCCATACATATGACCTTAAACTATTTGTGTTACTTTCATCCAACATGACATTAAAATATGAAAAAAGTCCCTAATACGTCCAACATGATGTTAAATAGTGTACTCTTTTGTCCTTACTGCATGACACTAAACTGCACAGTCATCCTTTTGTCCAACATGACGTTAAACTGTGTTGTCTCCATCATCCTAAATACATGACGCTAAACTGTACAGAAAGTCCTTTAATATTTCCTACATGACATTAAACTGTACTTTGTCCCTACTACATGACACTAAACTGTGCAGCACCAATAGTCCTAACTGCAAGACTTTAAACTGCATAGTCCATTTATATGTCCTACATGACATTAAACTGTTCATCGTTAAGGTTGTTATTACCTCTTGTTTCTCACACCGAGTATGACTCACAAGAGATTAGAGAAAACCTCAACCATAACACTCTCTCTGGGCTACTAACCATGTTTAAGTCCCAACAACATCATTTTTTTTGTCATTGTCCCCAAGAATAACTTGATCACTAATTCATTCTTTAATTGAACTACGCGGACTTTGATCCTTGCCTTCCAGGCTGGGTACGTAGGCAACCTCCTAAGGTTCAATCCCAAAACCAATCTCTTCACATCGGTTCACCTCCATCTCATACGATGTTGATTTGTGAAACCGCTCCTAGAATCAATATCTTTACATTGATTCACTTTCATCCTTGTTATACGACGTTAAACTATACAACACTGTTTTGTCCAGTATGAAAATAAACTAAAAATATTCTTTGATACCCTCACCTGAGAGGGAACCATTATTTACATTTATTTTTCAATCATGTTTCATTTCAAAGACTACATGTATACATGGTAATGCCCAAACCTTTTATCTTGGGATAAACCATCATTGCACTAAAGTCCCTTTTCACCCTTCACATGTACGAACCAAATTTGTACAGAGGGTATTTCTAGAACTATGTGGGCTTGATTCCCATACTTATGGGATATGTAGGAATGTTCGAGTGTCCCTTAAATCCAGCCCTAAGTCTTTGGGCCTAACCCCAAATTCCACTTTCAGTCCCTTGGCTGAAAAGTCCCCATGAAAACACACACTGTGTATTTCTTATAATGGTCCAAGATCTATGACCCTAAACTAATATCTCTAATCCTTTTGTCCAACATGACGTTAAACTATAGTTTAATAACTATTTATGTCTTGATTCCCATCCTTATGGGATATGTAGTGAAGTACAACATTTCCAGTCAGGTCCCAGCCACAACATGATTATGGTTAGCATTGATCTATGTATCTCTGTATACATAGGACAATACCCATATTTATGTGTCATAATCCTAACCTTAAATATTTTAAGATCTTTAGAACCCTTTTCTTGACTTTTAGTCACAAAAATGTCAAATTTCTAAGAGTACTTTTACCTGACTATGCAGTACGTGACCTTAGGCAGCCTTGCATAAACAGTCTCCATAACAGATTTTTCAGCCAAATGATACTATTATCTGACTATGCAGCCAATGCTGTTAGGTGGCCCTGCATAATTCAACCCCCTAATTGGTTTGTTGGATACTGGTAACTTCATTCTTAGGAATAAATCCTCTTTTGTCCTTATTAGTCTTAAATGACAGTATGTAGGGATCCGCAAAAAAAATAGCCATCCTAAACATATTTGTCCAATATCCTTTTTTAGGATTTGAAAGTATTCAAGTCTATGGTTTATATTCTCCTTCCCTACGTTTGGGTCAGGCCTTCGTAGGAGTGATATCCATCTAGTTCTTTTATAATATTTTTTGGAAATATCTTCTCCATATTCAAGTAGCTCATTCCATACAGCAAACTCTATACTTTGGAAAATTTTAATCTCCATAAACTTTCACTGGCTTTTTTAGCACTAGGAAAGTAAAATTCCGAGATTTCTTTTGTCTGACTATGCAGCACGTGCCCTTAGGAGGCCTTGCATAAACAGTCTACATAACAGACTTGTTAGCCAAAAGATGCTATTTATTTGACTATGCAGCCAATTCCCTTAGTTGGCCCTTCATAATTCAACCCCCTAACGGGTTTGTTAAATAATAGTAACTTCATTTTTGGAAACTACTTCTTCTGATTCCTTTTAGCTCTTTTTCATATCATTACTGAGATTAAAATATTCTTAAGCCATAGTTTACATATTTTCCCTCATACTTGAGTATGGTAATATTTTTTCAGATAAATTGTCAAAGAATTGAGTCAATTCTAATTCATTCGATCAAAGCTATTTTCAACCTTAAACATTAGCCTCTGTATGTCCGACGTGCATGAATTTAAACTTCCCACAAAAGACAAATTAAATATGAATAAAAGTCAAGTTCCATCTCACTAAACATACATTTTGTATGATTTAGGTAATATTGAGCAATTAAAAGATTCAAAGTTTGTAGGGTTATTTATAATAATCATAGTAAAAATCAAACTATGCTTATTAGGCCCATTGGATTCGGTAAAATTTAAAGCATGTAGAAAAATAATGCAGGTACGAATAATTGAAGATGAAAGTATTTTTCATTGATATACAGGATATATAATGACATCCATAGACTGGAGTATCTTCTCTTTTTCAATAATTACAAAAGGCTTTCAACATAACTCTTCATTTAATTTACGGAATCATGAGCTTCATCAGAAACCACCTGGGATTCATTCATTCAACGGGATACAATAAGAGATGCAGTGATACCATCTCTTCTTGGAAAAATTGTAAAAGGATTTTCTTGAGTGTGGTTTGAGAAAATTTTCTGCTGATCAAACAGTGACTCTGTTTCTGTCCAAGAGACTTGGAAGATGGATACATGGATTTGAGAATGGAGCATTGGAAGTAAATATCCATTTGGAGAGAGTACTCTTTTCAGTTATTGCTCTAATTCCATGTTTGTATTCTCTCCACCAACTGGCAGCGGAAAACATTTCAGCCCATGGGTTTTCCATTTTCATATCTGCAAGGAAATGGCATGGAGGGAAATTTTGAAAGTTCACACCATTGTTGTTGCTCTTAATGCACAGCATAACCGAAATAGAGGAGTAGCAGTGCAGCTGCATCTTAGGCCTATAGTTCTTTGCATCTGGAACATTGAATCCTGGCAGATGGCCATGACCATATAGAGACACGTAGATTCTTTGTGGGAAATTAAGATAATATTTCTTCAAGTACTTAGCCAAATCTGGGAGAGTGTTGTCGCAGATATCATAGTAATCATGGACAACAATGTCCATCATGTCATCAATCCGCTTGCTAGCCAGTTCATCCGCCGTACCCTATGCACCGAAGTTTTTCTAGTTGGAAGTTGCATGCCATACCTTGCGCGACAAATCTTGTGCGCCAAGTATTGCACCCTGAACACTTGTGCGCCGCCTTTCCTTTAGTTTTCTGCTTTTCCTCAGAGTCACATCCTCATTTATTTTGGATCCAACTCTGAGGGGGGACTTTTTTTGACGCTCCTTTTTCATCACATTGTCTAAACAAATGGATATGGAAATGACTTAGCACAAATTGATTCATCCTTTGAAGAAAACATCAAAAATCTACAAAGGCATGAACAAGGCTTCAAATGAACAAGGGTCGCGCAAGTTCCATCACTATCGTGCAAGTATACTTGCGCGCCAAATAATGGTCACGCAAGTGACTTGTGTACCCTAAAGAATAACCGCCCAGGGTATTCTCCAGCCTATAAATACCCCCGGTGGGCCCCCCATTTCGAGAGGAATTTTTCCAGAATTCACAGACAGAGATCTGAACGCCCAAGTCTCTTGTTCAGATCTTCCGAACTCTTCTAAGGTAATTCTTTACCTATAATGGAAGGTCTAAACAGGAGGAGTAAGGTCTAAGTGTTGGAATTCACTAACACTTGTGCACCTAAGTGTTTTACCCATAAGGGAAATGAACACACTTGTGCACCGCCCTACTTCTTCATTAGAACTTGTGCGCCATATTCTATAAAGCCTCTAGGGATAATACCAAGGGTTTGAGCCAAGTCTCGCCTAAGTATTACTCAAAGACTGAAAATCGCGCAAGTACCCTTGTGTCGTGCAGGTATACCTGTGCGACCAGGACCTGCGCGCCCACGCAGTACCTGCAGGCCTACCAGGACTTGCGCGCCCCTACCTTTTTGGGTGCCTTTCCTGCCCACTTCACCCCTCTTATGCCATTCCACTTCTCAAATTCAAGATTCAGTCTTCAAGACACTCTTCAAATCCATTTATGGAATGATTTCTTGATTTGGATTCCTTATCTAAAAGGAAATCCATGGAACATCTCTCAAAAATATAGTGATTTATATATCTTTATGTCACTAAATATTGAGATTTCATTCATTCAACCTCATCCTTTAAGATGAGAGAATCTTTAACCTGGGCCACCTTCTCAGGAGTAAGCCCCAGTCCAAATTCTCAAATATGGGAATCCTCCTCAGGAGTAAGCCCCAACCATAATTCTCTTAACTTGGGCGTCCTTTTCAGGAGTAAGCCCCAGTCTCAAATATGGGCATCCTCCTCAAGAGTAATCCCCAACCATAATTCTCTTAACATGGTCATCCTTTTCAAGAGTAATCCCCAGTCCAAATTCTCATTACTGTGGGTATCCTCTTTAGGAGTAATCCCCAAGTCCTCTAATCTGGGCATCCTCCCTAGGAGTAAGCCCCAGGTCCCTTAATTTTCAAATCCCTTTAACCTGGGCCTCCTCCTTAGGAATAAGCCCCAGTCTTAATTTCTCTTCACCAGTTCTAATTTACTTTTGATTTGGGGTTTCTTTCTCAGGATTAAAATCCAATCATACTCCCTTACTCGAACTATGTGGGTTGTGATTCCTTTTCTAAAACAAATGATACGTAGGTATCCCATCAGCAGGTATGATCCCAACTCTAAAATAATTCATGTCCTCCTGAATGAAAATAAAATTCAAGTGCCCCTCTGAGTGGCTTTAAAACCAGTATGGTCATCATAATGACCAAGAGAATTTTTTGTATTGAAGGATACCATTGTCTAAGAATCTCTAAAAAAATACAGATGATTCTCTATCGATGAAGAACCTCGAATACATATAAAATATTCTCTAAATTTCCTACATATAAATTATTTATTTTCAGATCTAAAGGAAAGCTCATTTTATACTTGGTAATGTAATAAGGATTCACGAACATTACTTAAATCTATAAAGAGAGTCCCAGAGTAGACAATAATTCCCCTCAAAAAGGTGTGATGAGTCCGACCTCCCATCCTCTCGACCAATGAAAATTCCTAAGCCTCATCAGTCCACAACTAATGAGATCCTACCTTTGGAAAGTAGGTCCAAATGGATATGGAATCATTGGATGTTTTAGGTTCTACGAACAAACTCGTTAGAAACCAATTGGAAAGTTTGAACCTTCAATCAACGAGGTCATCCCCGATTCCAGAGGGAAACAATGGTATGTGGATTATTTCTGGGGAATTTATTTTTACTTCTTTGAAGGTTTTGTACCATCAAAATTTGTTTTAGGTATGTTTTTCCATTAAATATTATTTTAACTGAAGACCATATAAGTATTGAGTTTTATAAATCTTTTTTCCCGAAAACTATTTTTTTCTCAGATACTTTAAAGTTTTATAAAGGGTTTTGTGTATTTTTATTATTTTATGGCTTGACTAAAAGGGATTTATCATGAATTTTTACTCTAATATCATTATATCTAGAATATATTATTTTTTTGTGTTTGTTAAATTGAATAATATATTTTATAAAAATAATTTTAAACCAAATAATTTTTTAGACATCCTATGATTTTACATGGAACTTTTTAGGAATTTAGGGGACTGTTTGGTTGAGATTTTTTTATCAATGAACATTGATGAGTTTCATTAATATGTTATTACATTACTTTTATATGATTTCCTATATTTATGATATTCATGTTATTTAATTATTTTTTTATATAATTGTAACGGATCAAGTATTTACTATTGGACCCTTCAAATATTATAAAAATATTTTTGTAGTTGTGCATTGTTTTGTGTGTAATAAAACCCCCAATATTAGTATATTAGAAATATTAAATATATTAACACACACATGAATAATTTCAAAAAATCTGGATTATATCCCAAATATAGTTTTACATGGTGAAATTTAGGACACCATTGAATTATAAAATCTTGTTTTACCCAATTCCTAATGTAAGTTTCATTGAAACTAATCATTTATATGAAGTGAATTTGTTAGAGTCCTAATTAATGATTAAATTAAATATATAATTTATTTTATATTTAATTAACCACCACTAGACAAATTCTTATAAAAATATCACTATGCCTAATTTCTATGGTTAGAGGAATGACCCTATAGATTATAGAGGTCAAATCTATATTGGATAATGTTGGCAGTGACCTTGGAATTGAGGATCGATCATGGACACATTAGAATTTGGCGTCATCTTTGAAAGTGATGATGTGAGATTTTTTTGTTTGTCATAAATGGATAAAACATCAAGGTAAGTCATTGTTAATGTTTATTTATCCTAATTCTTATTATTTATGCAGAAAAGGATCCAATCTCCCTAAATTAAATCCATTATCTCTTGATTTTTCATGCCTCGGTCAACCTTCGGTTTTTATTTAAAATTATGATTCAAGAATTTTGAACTTGAACCTTTCTATTATCTTATTTCTTCCAATATTTATCTACCACAAATAAATTCTAATAATTTTTAGTATTTGTCTTTTCATGTTCTTTTGGTTTCCTATATATTCTTCTTTATCCTTCTTGGGTTCATCATTATCCAATCATTTGGGTTGGTTGTTTGACCATTCCAATTGCCTGATAACCATGAATTTTTTATTATTAGACCCATTAATTTAAGATGAATATTATATTTTGAGGATGAAAATGTGAGTATTGCTTCTAATTAGTGAAGAAATAATTCTAGGTGTTCCTTGGATGGTGATATTCATGGTGACTGAATCACAATGAGAGCTCAATCCATGGTTGAATAGTGGTTAGAATCAATTTTATTACATGGAATTGATCATAAATCGATAGAGTTATTTAATATTTAGTGGAGATCATATTAGTGGTAACGCATTGGGTGATGATTCTGAAGGAAGCTAGTATTCTTGAAAATTCAAGAATATACAGTATGTAGTTTGGAATAACACATTCTGTCTATCTCATAATACTTCACTAGGGATTGATTTGAGTTAAATATAATAGAATCATGTGGTTGGAGCCTCACACAATGTGATTCTAGATTAACTGCTCAGTGTATACCATATATACATGATCAAGAACGAGTATGGCTCTACACGCCATGTGTGTTGGTCCATAAACCATTTACACTTGATGGTATATGACTTAGGTAAATAGAGTACAAATTGAGTACATCCATATCCATGGAATATTGATTAACCCCTCCACACTCCATGTAATTGGGAAAAGTCATTCCATGTGGACCAAAAAAACATGGCCATCTGACCAACATAGGATAACACACCAAGTACCCATAGGAAACATTGTGTCATTTCCTTTTTCTTGGTATTGTTATTTCAACTATGAATTTCCCCCTAATTATTTCATGGTGGAGTTATTATCTCACGTATTGGGACTGTAATCCTCCAGGGGATTCGATGCTTCGCCAATATGATCACGAGACTAGGATCCTCTCCCTGTAGAATCATATAAAGTTGGTATTTCATATACATTATGAGGAAGGTATCCTCTATCTTTGGATTTGATATTTCTCCCATTTTAAGATCTCATACGGGATAGGGATACTCCATTGGAGTAATTATTTCACCCATAGTTATGGGTCAGGGATCCTCCTACATCATCTGAGGTAATGAACTCATGGATTTATTAAGTTATCTATATCATAATTTTATAATGAAATTTATTTTTTTGAATATGAGTTTGTAGTTTTACTACAGGAATATTTTACCACCTACAATTATATTTGGGTTTCTCCTTTCCTTTTCCCCTTTGTTATTTTTTGAGGTGACTCTAATATTTCAATCATTACTTTTTATGATTTCAAGGTATTCTCATGGGTATGTATATATTAAACCCTATGTGTGATATACCCATATGTATCATATATTATGTATCAATGAAGATCTATTGGTACATGGTGTGGGTTGTGATTAGTGGAACTTAGTAGTTAGGTTAGGAGGATTTTTGACAAACTAGTGGTCACGTGTTGAGAATGTTTTCCCTCTTGTTATTAGACTGGTCCTACATTTTGTTTATTAATCCATAATTTTACCTATTTACTTTGACTATGTATATTCATACTTTGTTGTGGGATATTAGAGATTCATAATTTATTTATTATTCACATTTTTTACATTCTACATTACTCTTGAGAGTATAGAGATACATGTCAAGTGTATATGAGAATTAGTCTAAGGCTTATCATAAGTGCGTTATCAATACATAGTAATATTCACCAGCCCCTAAGCTGTTTAAAGTAGTATTTTGTGGAAAATTAAACATATTGTTGATTAGGTAGGACCCGGTAGGTTGTTTCATGTCAAGTAGTTTTAGAGATGGTTACCCTAGGATGGATTTTGGAGATAAAATACATGGAATGATTGGTCTATAATTTAGGGAATTTTGTTTAAGTGTTTCAAGTTTTACTCTTAGGTCAGGGACCCTAGTAGTGGTGCGATAGTGAATATATCAATACACTAGTAATCTGATGAACCAATTTTTAACTAAATAAAAGGATACATTAGTCTTAGAGAAAACAAAAATAACATGTTTCATATAGGAATAATTTTTGGTTTTCATATATTTCTTGATTAATTTCTATAATAAGATATATTTAATGTGGTTCATCTAAACTATTTTATAGTTCCTCCATAAATATAGCTATCAAGGATTCTACAACAAGATCACTATGATGAAAACCTGAGTAATGAGGCCTTAGTAAAAGGGCTTGTTCATGAGGGGTTCCCTCTGTGAGGGGTTTGAGTAGTACTCATATGCATTAATCAGTGAGTGAACCTTCCACTAGTACCACAGGTATATGTTTTTCCTTACACTGAGAAGAAAATCAATCTAATAATATAGAATGAGAAAATTCATTGGTTGAGCATGATTTGTGAGTTTCATATGTAGATACCACCTAGGTTCTCAGATGATCTATCTCCATAGGATATAGAAGATGGGTTTAATTACATTTTTTGAGTATTATGTCTAGTCTAAAACCATTTAGTTCAAATGGTGGTGCTCAGAGAAAAACTTATTTATATCTCGGTAGGTTGGTGGTGGATCTTAATGATGTCGACCCATGATTATGAAACTCTTCCCTGTATCGAGTTTGAGATCCTCTTCTTAGAGGAGTACTTCCAGTTTACTTTGTGATGAATGGTCATCTTGGAGATTCTTGGGATTCATCAAGGAATAATCTTAGCAGTTGAGCATACATAAAGTTTTAGTATCCTCATGTTATACTATCATTACAAGTTTCATGATTAGAATTTCTGAGTGAGGATGTTTGAGCATGGTCAATACAGAGATATTTGAGTAAAAGTTATGCCCATATACATACCCATATATAATGAGTCATTGGATCATGCCTTTCAAGTAGAGAGATATTTAGAATTTCAGTCATAGAAATTTGGTAGTGCTAGAAAGCACCCAAAAGTGGTGACATCAACAGTTAGTGGATGGCATTAGTTTCGGTATCACGACACTCAATGATTTTTCAATTCCAGTCTTAGACAACAAGTTCCCTGGCCTAGGGTTCATATAGATATTCCATACATCCAAGTGAGAGTAAAATGTATTCTTATGATGGGAAGGTCTATATCACTCAAGACTTCCCACACTACCATGCGGTAGTAGATTGGACCTTGAAGTAGAAGTAGAAGTGTGAGTAGAGAGACCAAAAATAAAGAAAAAATGGTAGAGGGGATCAGATATCTATAGTATGTGGTTGATGTTTTGATATGATGCTACAACCACTAGCTAAAATTGGTCCCCATCCAACAAATAGATATAGTAGGTAGGGATGTAGTCTGCGGCAGGTATTTGAGGCTTATGACCAAGAGGACCTTGGAATGATATAAGGTATGATCTATGTCTTTTCTACATTAGTAGAAGTTTTGATAGACATGGGTGTGATCCAATACTTTTGGGATTTATCCATTGTTTGATAACTTTAAATACCAATAGATCCTTTAGCTCAACCTCTATCAATATCAACTCTTACAAGATGAGATTTTTTTATCACACTCATTTTCCATCAGTGTGATTTGACTCTTAGTAGAGGGGGTTTTTCATAGGAAATTTTATTAGCTATGATGAGACCATATGATTTCATTCCTCGTAAGGATATTTTATCTACCATTAATTACTAGATTGATTATTTTAGTTATAGGTTGTGGTAGACCCAAGTTAATATTTCATGATTTTCCTTCATTGGTGAGAATGAATTCAAGATAGCGCAAGTAGAACTCATTTTAGAAACATATTTCCAATCTATACTCAAATGGATATATTAGATATTTGTTTAGAATAAATTACAGATTATTGGTTCCCCAAATTAGTATATCATTATCTATATGTATTCCTAGATTGCATCCCTAGTTTACCTGCTTGTTTAGAGATTGGATTTTTTATTGGAATATATTCGGTAACTCCTATGATATCTTCAGTAGAATATCGTATGTATCCCAGTAAGATTCAAAAGATGAGGGTGAAATTAGAGTACCTCCAGAAGAAATTTTATGTCTTAACTAGTGTGTCCCACTAGTTAGCTCAAATATTTTTTCTTAAATGGTATAAATAACCATGTGGTTGTTTCAAGATTAAAATTTCATAATTCAAGTGAATATTAAGAATTTATATCCAATATCAAGAATTTATTATCACTTTTATGAACTGATATGATCCAAGTGGTTTTAGAAGATTGACCTAATGTCAATCTATCACCAGTTTTGAGTATGAGAGGTGGATATTCAAAATATGGCATTTCAATATCTCTATGGTCATTATGAGTACCTGTTGATTCACTTTTTCATGAAAAAAAATTGGTGGTGTTTATGGGACTTATGAAACATATCATATAATAATTCTAACACTAATTTGTCGTGGTCTTTATCATTGAAATTATCATTTACTCAATTTAAAAGGATGAGTATGTAGAGTATTTATGGATGTAATTATGAATACATAGATATCATCAACTATATGTAAAACTATCAATATTTTAGTTTAATATTAGAGGTTCCCACTTTCTGGGATATATCATCTCAATGGAGGGTGTATCTATATATTTGGTGAAGAAAAATAAAAGTCTTTCTTAGTAACCAGCCAAGATCATGATAGATCAATAGAGATTATTTGGGTTGGATGGATACAACCGAATATTCTTCCTAGACATCTCCAGGGTTTCAAATCCCTTGAATACCTTGAACAGTAAAGGGAAACCTTTTTTCTAGTCAAATAATTTTTAGAAGGCCTCTAAAGATCTATGGAAGAGGTGGATGAGTTCTCTTATTATGAGGTTTCTATAGGATAGGGCTGATTACATAGTTTTCAATGATACATCTAAATTTATTTTTAAGTGTGTTTTGAAGAAGAGGTAGGTAATGATAGCATATAGGTCTATGAAGTTGATACCCCAAGGGAATAACAACTCTGACCATGATTTAGAGATGGTAGTTATAGTGTTTGCACTAAATTCTTAGCAACACTAAATTCTAGGTGATCGGTTTGTTATGCATTCTAACCATAATATTCTATGTTACACTTTCACTTAGATATATCTCAACCCATGATAGGGGTGAAGGTAGGATTTCTTATAAGCCTATGACTTCTAGGAAGTCTATACTCTCATAATGGTGAATGTGATAGCAGATTCTCTCAATGGGATATACTTTTTTCAATCTCATGGTGAGGTTTTGGAGAATATATCCTCATTTTAGTTAACTTTGGTGGATGAATGAGGATCTGAATAACATCAGTCATTGATTTTTTCACCTCCAATTTTTTAGCGCATGGGGGAATCACAACATGGAGGTATTTATTTTGAGATCTAATTTAACCAAATATATATATATATTAAATTCTCTTAATGGATTATCTTAAGGTTTTGAGAACATCATCCTCTTCTAAGTGTGGATAGTAGTGCTAATCATGATTCTATAGGAGGTTTTGAGAGATTTCTAAACATCTCTCTTAGTGGTACATTCTAGAGAGGAAAATATTTACCATGATATTTCATAGATGTTTTGTTGGATAAGGATGAAGAACAGTATTATTGATTTCATCTATTAATTCATCATTTTTTCAAAAGTTGAAGGGCGAACATCAAGTTTTAATGGGATTGAACCATCCCCTTGAGGTGATGTAATGGATATGGAATGGAATTTCTACATATTTCATTATGGTTTTTAATTGGATAATGAGAGGTCACATTTCTATATTGGTTATCGTTGATTGAATCATTAAGTTTTCCCACTTCCACTCTATCAAAGAGCAGAGTTCAGGGAAAATATTGGAGAAATTTTATTTGTATGTGATCATCAAACTTTCATGGTGTTTACTTGATAATTTTATCAAATTAAAATTCTTGATTCATATATAGGTTTTTAAAAGTATGGTGGGAGGATCTACAGGATCAGTTAAAGATGATCACAACATTTCACCCCTTGACATATGAATACACTAAGTAGACCATTCAGGTCCTGAAGGAATTATTATGGAATTTCATGTTATATTTTTGATGAAGCTGGGAGGTTAAACTTTCCTTATTATAGTTTTACAAAAACAAAAATTTTCACTCTACAGTTGTTGTGGATCCATTAGAGGCCCTTTGTGATAGACCATAAAAGTCACCATTGTGATGGTTAGAGTTTCAAGATTCAGTACTTATGGGGATTTAGGTGGTACGGGAAGTAATAGAAAAATTTCAGATCTCCAAAGAGTAGATGGGGATATCTTGGATCTATCAAAAGTCCTTTACAAAATAATGATAGAGTCCTTAGGAGTTTATCAAGGGATGAAATGTGTTACCAAAAGGTCTATCATCTACAAGGATTGTGTATATTTGACTAGGATTTCATGTTATTTATAATATTTATTATTTCATTTCTGGTTCAATGTAGGATTAGTGAGGTTAGATACAACTTATATTTACCTATGAAGTTGGACCAGTCTCATTATGTCTTCAATATGTCCTATATGAGGAGATATGTTCATGACTCATCGCATTTTATTGACTAGGAAAACTAGATATTCAAGATGGATCCACCTTTTTATAGTACCTTATGGTGATCAAGGATCGATAGGATAAGATATTTCATGGGTGAATAATTTCCCTTGTATGTGTTCTATGGAAGTGTGGGAATCTTTGAGAGATCTCATGGGAGCAAGAGAATAAAATGTGGTCTTGTTTCCCTCAGATATTTAAGTAGCTCCTACTTTTTGGGATTAAAATCCATGAGGTTGGTGAGAGTGTAATGGATTTGGATTTTATGATTAGACATTTTGAATATTTTTGTCCTCCTGTTTCAGGTATCGTATAGCCTCAATGTTGAAACATTAAAAATATAAAATAAATTAACACACAAATTTGTATAATCTAAGAAAATGGAATATCTTATAGTTATAACTTCATATATGGAAATTAATACCATCATTGAATCCATAACATTGGTTTTACCTTATTTATGATGTAAGTTTTGTTCCCACCAGTCATTTTTGGATTAATAAATGATTAAATATAATAATTAATTTATTATCTATTTAGTTACCTAAACCTAGCCAACTTCTTATAAAATCCATGCTTGGAATAATCTCTAGGGTTATCCAAAAAAATCTATATATTGGATAGGTGACATATGTGGTAAAGAACATTGGTTGTGACTATAGAATTGAGGATCGATCACAGATGCATCGTAATTAAGTCATATTATCAACGGGGATGAGGTGAGCCTTTTTCTTCACTAGTGATTGATGTAATATCAATGTAGGGATTTGTTAATATTGGTTTATCCAACTTTTGATTATTAATATAGATATAGATTCTATCAACCTATGTTAAATCCATGATCACTTGATTTTTCATGGCCCTTTGACCTTATAGTTTTTATTTTAAAATTTTATTTAAGATTTTTGATGTTGAACCTTGTTATTACCCTCTTGTCTCCCCATATTTCTCTATCATGGAAAAATCCTAGTTGTGTGTGATCTTCATTGTGACTTATTTCTATGTTTTTGTGGATCCCCCTGGTTTTATTCTCATGTTTATCAGCAGCCAATCATTTGGGTCGGTGGTTTGACCATTCCCATTTCCTAATTTCTATACACATATTGTTATTGGCCCCACGAATCAATGTTATTTATTTGGTGTTGATAATGAAAATACAAAGGTAGTTTTTAATTCATGGTGCAATAAATTCTATTTTTTTAACAGTTATCTTTGTGGTGATTGAATCATGATGAGATCTTGATATTTGGATGAATGGTGTCCAAAATACATTTTCTAGAATGGTGTTGATAATTTTTCAACACTGTTGTAGGAATTTTGGTGGATATTGAAATAGAAATTTTACATCAAGAAAATCTTTGGGATGAATATGACCAACTGGAATGTTTGTGACTACTCAATATATAGTTTAGAAGAACACACACTGTGTATCTTTTTTTTTGGAACTATGGTTTGATAATATTTTAATATCACATGGTCATGTGATTAGGCTCACACATCACGTGACTCTAGGTGAACATATCAATGTGTACTGAATGTGTATGCTCAAGGACTCATGTGGACCCACACAACATATTTGATGGGATACACCCCCAAGTTCCATCATATGCACATGAATCAGGAAGATAGGGTATATATAGAATACCTCTATATCCATGGAACACCATGTGACCTCTCTACACACCATGTAATAGGGAAAAGTCACACCATGTGGAGAAACAAAAAAATGACAATCTAGATAACTTCAAATAACACATCATTTACCCCTAGGACACATTTTGTACATTCCTTTTTCTTGGGATAGTTCCTTATTCAACACATTTCACCCTTATAACTTTTAGTTGGAGTTGGTAACTCTCTTTTTGTGACTGGTATCTTCCTAGGGAGTCGGTATTTATCCTATGTGATCCTCTACCAATAGAATCAGATAGAATTGATATTTCACCCATATTAGAGTATAAGGATCCTCTATCCATAGATTCAGTATTTTACCAATCTATAGAGCTTGTATGAGACAATTATACTCTTTTTGAGTCCTTAATTCACCCATGGTAATGGAAAGGAATCCTCTAGTAACATTTGAGTGAATGTTTTCATGTTTTTCTTGAGAATTAAAGATTAGATGATTGGAATGGAGAGTTTTTTGGATGGTTGTGAGCCTCTAACTAAAGTATGGGACTAGAGTACATCCTATGAGAAAATCTATTTCTTTCCTTTCCTTTTCCAATATGGTTATTATTTCTATCTGAAACTTTATTTTGATGCTTTAGTTCTTAGTGATTTCAAGGTTTCATAATGGTTATGTATATTCTAACCAATGCATGGGATATATAAGCATGTATCTTGTCATATGATAGTTTATTTGATAGGGATCTAGGGTTTCATGAATTGATACACCAAGGCCCTCCGAGTTAGCATAAATCCATGTGTGACACCCCAAGAATACCTTCAATAGCCTAGGGGTAGGTGACTAGCTCTGAGTAGGCATATCACACACATGGGAGGCCTTAGCCTAAGGTACATATACACACACTCACAACTCCAAACTCCAATATAATGTGTAATGTAAATATATATATATATATATATATTATTCTAAAATGCATGCATAAAACTAAACCAACATTATAGTACAACACAAGTATATGAATAAAAAGGGATAAATATAATCCCACCAAATATAAAAAAGATTCCAATATGAAAGTTAGATGGTAACTCATGTCAAGATGAAACTATTGGAACCATCTACGGTCTGACAAGTGTTACTATGTTCCACCTACTCCTGGTCCCCTAAGGACTTATTCAAAATTCCAATCATCTCTATAAGACATGATGTGTGTGCGCAAAACCCATGCATGGGTGATTATAAACTTACCCAGTAGGATGCCTCGAAATCAACAAACATAAATCATCAAGGAGATTAAGATCATAAGAAATGACAACAACAAGATATATATTCTCAAGGATAGAAAAAAAAGTTTCAAATTAATGTTACAACCATAATGATGGCATAGAATTTTGCAAGAGGCTTCAAGGTAATGTTCATCTGAGAAAACTCACTCATCCAGTCAATAAAACACTAAAGGAAATATTCTAAGAAGTCATTTACATTGGGACTCACCATGAATAAGTACAAAAAAGAACTCAAAATATTTCAATACACTAATTGGTGCTCACACCCAGGGCCTATGGGGGATACCTAACCATATTCGGTGTAGTCCACTAAGATTGGGGATCATATTCCCTGAAAGTTAGTAATGGGATACCTAACTCAAAATATGGAAGAAAAATACAGGATCACACCTTAATCCCCATGGAGGGATATAAAAATCTATCCTAAAATACACCATAAATGGTATCACTCATCCTATCCTTAGGATATGATGTCTCACCGTACCCTCAGGGGGGTGGACCAATGGAATGTAACCCATTGAAACTCATCTAGAACGAAGAGAATGTGGTATTTAACATAACTTAGAGGGAGTACACTAAATGTGTATGGAATAAATGATGTTCCAAATATATTCTATAAATTACTGAGTTTGGGCCTATACTTGTTTCCTTCAACTCATTCTCATGTACTTTGGTTGTGCCCATGTACAATGGTTGTGCTCATGTACACTGGTTGTGTGCATTCCCACTGGTCAAATCTATGCACAATGGATGGGTCTTTGTTTGTGTAACCTTAGGGTACACATAATTTCACCAATAAAGAATAAAACAAATTTTTAAAGGTCACAAAATAGGTGATATTTATCTTTGTGTGAAAAATTACCCGCCCTGGAAAGGGGTCCAAAAGGCGTGTGTTTTTCAGAACTACACACCTTTTCTGTCGTGTTTTTGTAGAAAGTCTGAAATGTTTTACATGTATCACCCCTATACCTTAAACTATCAATTTCACTATGAAATCCACCATATATCTCAAATCTATGGTTTACCATGCCTATTTTGTAACATCCCAGCTCAACTGACCACTAAATCGGTATTCGGGTTGGTCACCACATGGCCCCAAGCACGTCTCCTCATATGATAGAGGTTCCCAACTAGTAGAGAAGGTATAGTGGTGGTATGGTGGAAAGAATATTCTCTCCAGATAAGATTAGAACAAGCGTATATCAAAGAATAGAGAACATACAATAGTGGAAGTAGTAACAATATATGATAAGGAAATGGAAGGTAAATATAATAACTGAAAAAAGATTGCTAATGCTAATATACCACTAACCATGTATGAATGTCCATGTGATGACATAAGTAAAAGTATAAATAAATACAATAAGAAGTATAATAATGAAATACCATTGAATTTATTCTTAATAATCCTGAGTACCATCTCATTCCTATTCTCTTAACTCCCACACAATATGCATAGCACAAGCAATAAATAGAGGATCCTTATACTATATCCAAGGAACTATGTTCGGGTACCCTAGTGTAATGGAGGCCTGAATAAGGTGTGATATGTACAATATATTCCCCCACTATTAGTGTTTATAGAATCATCCAATTAATTAATCTAACATAATCATTTTACTTATATACAATACTAAAACATCCATGAATATTGGGGGGAAATCCCTCAAGGTAACATTACAATATTTTTGGGTTGATTGTGTTTGTTGAAAAAGTGGTTTTCCATGGTCATTTGTGGCGTTCCATATATATTATTGAAAAAATATGTTGACAATGAAATATAAAAAAGGAATGGACACTCTGGATCCATTACAAAAATATCATATACAAGGTGGCGCAATTTCCTAGTGTTTGCCAAATTTTTAGGGTCCAAAATTTGTAGCTTTTTTTGCCTCATGAAATGTGAATTTCATTGTAGGACTTATAAAAATATGGAAAAGTCATGAGTTTAATGATGATGGGATTCACAAGGAGTATTTTTTCTAAGTATCAAATAATGATGATAGTGATCTATATGAATAGCAACGAGCATCACAAATGGTGAAGGTGATGAGCATCACGAGTAGAGCATTGCGGCGATGGGAAGAGCTTGTTGGTGATCTTCATGATTATGATAAGAAACGTGAATGTAAAATATCTGTGGATATTTTCAAAACATATAGAACCATGAAGGAAATTAGGGAGAATCGTGAAATGATGATGACATGTCTGAAAGGTTCTAGAGTCTGTGGAAAATCCTATAAATAGGCCTCTACACCCTTCAAAAAGTAGCGAGAATCAACGAATAAATTAAGGCTTTAGAGTCACAATGATGGTTCATGAAGGTGGTTCTCAATGGATTTTCATGAAAAAAAAGTTATCAAAGGATATGATATCCAACAAAAAAATTTTAGCATCGTGAAAGTAAAGGAATTTGTGAAGGCTAATTAAGCTTTGCGAAAGAAAGGAGCTTCACAAAGGCTAGTTGAGATTCATGGAAAAGGTCTGCTTTGTAAAGTATAAGTGAGCTTCCTGAAAGGGAGGAGATTCAGGAAAGGCTATTTATGCTTTGTGAAAGAATATCTTTACAAATGGAGTGATTATTGGGAAATTGTTCATAATGCATTGCCCAGTACATATGTGGTAAAGTGTTATTAATCTATTTAATTAAAGTGGATCTTCAATAGAGCATCCATATATAATTGAGGATGTATTCAATAGATATAATTAAGGTAAATACAAGTCCATTGACAGGTGAATATCATAGAGTGTGGAAAAAACAATTATTTACTAAGTTAAAATATAGTAAAGTGGTTAACCAAGGTTGCCTCCAGAGAGGAGTGCACAACTATCAATTACGTTACTTGAAATTTGAGAATTAAGCAGGGTTGTTCTTGAATTGGTTTGGTTTAGAAACTAAGAGAAATGAAACAAAAGGAATAAATTAAGTAAATTATGGAAAAAAAATTTAAATATCATGTGATTAAAAATAGTAATATAAATTGTGTGATCAGGTTGGGGTTGGTTTTTCAATTTCAATGTTATCATAGTTCCAATTTTATTCAGTCCTCTTCTACTAAGTTGGTTAAAGTGATATTTCATGATCGCTTCCTATCACTCCCTTGGTAAATGTTAGTGGTGAGATTAAACCTTACCAAGATTTTAGTTTGGTATAATCTTATTAATTTTGTGAATGATGTGTAGAAAATTCCCCTAATTGATTTAGGAAATTCCTGATCAGGTCTTATTTATCCCAAATAATTAAGAATAATTACTATAATTCGAACACATTCTAAATATTTCCAAGTACATCACCACTAAGATATAATATATTTCATTTTATATATATAAAAATATAAGGGATGGAAATAATTATAATTTAACAAATCAATTATAATAAAATAATCTAAAATCATATATGATCGCATAAGATAATAAAAACAACTATTACAATTGAAACCAACTTGCAAAAGAGAGAAATATTTTATTAACATTAATAACGTGAACTCAAACATAATAAAAGGTAAAACCTAACCTTCCCCAATCAATAATAACATTTAACCCACCATGGTAAGGGTAATTTAGAATAATTGGGAAGAATAAGGCATTACAAAACTAATAAGAACAAAAGAAATAAAATAAAGAATAGAAAAACAATCCTCTGGAATTTTTCCTCCAGAAGTTTTGCTTCAGTTATCCCACCCTATCATAGAATCAGGCCGAGGTACCTTCTTATAGGATGCGAGTAATTGAGTTTTACATCTACCCACAAAGTTCCAAGGAATTTAGAGAAGTGTGAAAGACATTATGGATGAAATATTTGAGCTAACTTATTCTGGCCACCAAACACTATCCTACCAACCCTACTTTGAATGGTTTAAGGGAAACCTTAATCAAATAATTTCTCCATTAAATTTAATTTGAATCTTCAAAGTCTAGTTGGATTTCTAATCTAGCTAGAATCATCCAATTGGATGGTCGAAATCCCAATATATGACTCGTTGAATGAGTCATGGTCTATTCTGCCATCCAGGTTATGTGTGTACATTGATCGATTTTGTTTGTCTTGTTGGAGTTAAAATTTTCATTTGGACCAAAAGATTATTTTTTACAAACTATACCATGTAATCCTAAAAAAAATAATCATAATAATTGGATAAAAATTGTAGGATTTGTGCTCGAAATATAGAGGCATCATAAAACTATTAAATGTTCAGAATTAACCAATTTTCACACTTAAGATAAAAACTCAACAAAAGTATTAATATGATGAAAATAAGATCAAATGGATTAATGGGAAGGGTTTAAAATATTTGAAAACATATGTATAAATATGAAAATATGAGCTTTTTCATCTATCAAATGTGTGTGAATACCTTCCAAGAGTAGTGACCAAAGGAAGTTGTGGAACATAATCCTTTCCACCAGTAGTGAGCTAGAGAAAAAGACATAGGGAGTGACCCTTGGGAATTCAATGAGAAGAACCTAAACCTTGTAAATGAAGTAATCATAGGTATATATGAGATCAAGATCGAACCATCTTTATTGGTAGTGACCCTTCATGAATTTGGTACAATCTGCACATCATCATTGCATGATCCTTGGATATAGTCTAGTGAGGGTGAACCAAGTAAAAATAACTTTTCACTTATGCTTTCCTTACTATATTACATTTAAAGAATTATAATCAGATAAATAAAAAATTAATAAGATCATCATTAACACTTAAGTGAAAACAAAGTTACCCTTAAAATAAAGAGGATGAGATCTATTGGGGTAGGAAGAATTTTGAAAATAGTATCAATACCCTGATTCACCCCCCCCCCCCCCCAAGGTATCTAGGCTCCTTTTGGAACTAACAATTAGTATCAAAGTGAAAGTTTATTTTACCAAATTTGTTTTCTCAAACTTTTTTTAGTCGATTGTTGAAGTTAAAGATTCAATATTCTCTTATCTTGGTGTGTCGTTGAAAAGGTAATAACTTCATAGAATAATAAGCAGTCTGGTGAAATCCCTTAGTGTGGAAGTGTCTATGGAAAGGGAATGATTCAATTAAAGAAACCAACAATGTACTAAAGAAAAACCTAGATGAGTTAGACAGTGATACTTTTCAATCATTCAATGATGCTAAATGAATGAGTGAAGAACATGATATTCCATGCGATTTTGGTAATACTGATGATGGTGAAATTTAAAGAATACCAAAATTATAAGTTAACCATGTAAAAAATGAATTGGATCAAAAATTAGATGATGAAATTAAATCTAAGGATATCTAAATCCAAGTACATTAAATTGAGGTCAACAAACTCAGTGGATTAAATAAAAGGCGTATTGGTGTGGATACTTATTTTTGGGAGAAGAATGATTCTAAAGTTAAATAACTAAAAAATATGTCTACAAAGGTAGAAAATGTTAAAGATGATTACAAGGGAAAGATTTTGAACTCATAAAAAATTCAGAATCTAAAATCTAGAAATGATGATCTTGCTATAGAGAAATCTGAACTGGTTCAAAAGAACCAAATTCTAAAAAAAAATATAACGCAAGTTTCAATGAATCTATTGCTTAGAAAGATTTAAAAAAAGGAGAAAGCTTACATGATGTATAAGATCTCTATAGAATTGGGATTTGAGATAACAAGTGGGAATACTATCATAAAAGAACATAATGCTCAACTTGAATCCAGGGACAAAGAGATTCGACAATTAAGAGAAGTGATAGAGATAGTTAAGAAAAAATTTAGGAAATCTAATGATAAAGGGAAGCCAAAATTGAAGGATTATTTTCATTTATTATTAGACTATCCTTCATAAGGTGAAAGTGAAATGAAAATAGAATATGTGATTTCAGAGGAAAAATAAAAAATGATTGTCTCTTCCCAATGGCCAAGTAGTTTGGTAAAATATAGTATTGGATATGATGACCCCTCTCTCATGCATTAGAAGAATAGAGCTATGAAAATTTCCAAAAATATTAAAAATCATGTAGGTGCTAAAGACAAACCTATAAAGGTTTTTACATGAATAAATGATAACATGTTCTATTTTTGTGGGACACATGGTCATATATCACGTTTTTTCAGAGGATTTGGAATATATTTCATGTTGTGAAGATAGAAATATTTATAAATCTGAGAATAAGAAAAAGTGTCTTGGTAAATTTGAAAATCAGTCTCTTAGAAGTAAGTATCCATTAAATGCTACTATTATGGAAGATGAGGACACACCATTAATATGTGTCAAGAAGCCCAAAAGATGAATATCAGAAGAAGAACTCAAGCTGTGTAAATATCTCACCTGATAAATGATTACATGAGGTATTTTTTTAATGGGATATGTTTTATATGTTTTAATCAAAGGGATTTGGAAATATATTGCAGCTGGAAGAAATTAAGGATGGAAATGGAACTCAAAAGAAGATCCTCAACTCCAATGGTGTGTAATGAGAAATACTATATTAGAAGTCAAAATAATAAGTTAAAAATTGGTTTAAATTCTTGGGGGAGACACAAGAATATCAAATAAAGGTGTATCAATAAACTCATAGGTTTCATTCACAACATAACTATTTGAATTAATGTGAAGAAACCTGGATGAAAAAGGGAGGAGCTACTCTAGTTGTGAGAAAGAAGGATGTACATTCATTGAAGGACTCACTCCCAACACATATGAGTAATTTGACTCAGGTAACTGATAAAATAATAATTAATAAAGAATGTCGCAAGAAATCCACATGTCGTGATACAAGGTGAAAATTGAAGGCAAGATAAAGATTCCTCTAATGGGAGAAGAAGAAAGGGAAGAATAGAGATTTATGATCAGATAAAGAATCATGAAAAATGGCATTCGGATGGAGCCTCATAGAAGGAAATTTCTATTAATGGGTATAAACCCCAAATTTTGAACAAGTACAAACTCATAGAACCCAAATATTAGAAGAATACTCATAATGTGGGTAATGAATATTTACTCATATAGAAAAAATAGTTAAGGTTGGCTGGAAAGTTGGAACAACACATAAATATTATAGTGTTTTTCAAGAAAGTATCAAAGGGTTGATTCAACAGGATTGAAAGCAACAATCTTCTTGAGGATTCTAGAGAATCTCATCCACCTATGTGTATAAATTTTATTAACTGATGTTCATTTGTTTCAGGTTTAAGAGGAGATATGATCTGAGGGTATGTGGCATCAAAAAGATGCAAAATGGTTATGTGATTTGGTCCATAATTTAAACTAATTCAAATAAGTCATAATATATGAATAATTAATCTAGAAAAATTATTTCAAAGGAGTTAATGGTTTATAGATGAAATTAATTGAGTATAATAGATAGTGATTATGTTATTAACTTTATCTACTGTTTCTTACACTGAGTTTTGTCTCGATAGGCATATCAATTTTCTTGAAGGCTCATTGAAAACTTCCACACGAGAATAAATGATGTAAGAGAAAAAGAATTATTATGGGTCTAAAAAGTGGTCCCAAAAATGGGAAGAGTTGCACATCATATGGGTGGAATTAAATATCATAATAAAATGAAATATCTCAATGGGATATAACAGATGAAATTTTATTCTATCTGACATCAAGAAGACTGATTGGGGGAGAAGAAGAAAAACCCATGTATTTAATGATTATCTACTTTTCTCTAGAAATATGGTATCAACTGACTATTTTTAGGATATCAATAAGCTACGATATAATGTCAAAAATGTTTCAACATGAGGTTATAAAATTAGTTGAAAGAAATTATGTCACTGTAGTAAAGAATGAAAAGAATCTTTAATAGAATAGTGAATAGTTGTTTATGGAAGAAAAGAGAAGGTAAGAAACTCAGGGTGATTAAAAGTGTAAAATGTTGATTTAGATGAGGATAATGATGAAGATCATGAAGAATTAAAATCTATATCTGTACGAAAACCAAATATTGGAGTTTAAATTTACAGGTAGAACTACATTGGTGATCCTTTAACACTAGTTCAAGCACAAATAATGATAGTAATCAAAGGATGGTGGTGTTTTTGTATGTCAATGACATAATCTTCGGTCGATTAGATGAAGAGAAGTGAAGGCAGTTTTCCAAATTCATGAAAATTGAGTTATAAATGTCAATGATTGTTGAACTAAAAATTTTCCTTGGTTTACATGTAACATAAGGAAAGAATGGAACATTCATTTCTTAACCTAAATATGCCAAAGAAAATTGAGAATATTTGGAATGGATAATTCTAATGAGATGATGACTCCGGTGGCTACCCAGATGAAACTTTCAAGAGATGATGAAGGCAATGTAGTTAATGTTAAAGAATATAGGTAAATAATTTTTCTTCTACTGTACTTGATAGTGAAAAGAAGTGATATTTTTTCCACAAGCCACGAACCATAGTATCAAAGTAGTACCAATTAAATCAAAATGCTTACAGTGAAAAGAATAAATCGATATATCAAGGGCATATTGGAATTCAGTTTGATGTACAATGACAATTCTCTAAAAGAGTTATTGGGATATATTGATGCATATTGGGTCTAATTAGCATATGATAGAAAATCAACATCAGGAGTTTCATTAAATCTTGGTGGATTGTATATTTATTTCCTAACCAAGAAATAGGATTTCATTTCATTAAGCACCATAGAAGCTAAATATATTGTGGCGACTCAATCACGCTTACAGTTATTGTATATGAATTAGTATATTAGTGATATTGGAGTTGAAGTAAAGTCTCCAATCGGAATCTATTGTGATAATTCAAGTGTTATAAATATTATCAAAAATCAAGTCCATCACTCAAGGATAAAGCACATTGAAATCAAGTATCATTTTATCAAGTAGAATGTGGAGAGAGGTCTTGTGTAGTTGGATTTTGTGCCTAAATAACAATAGGTTTTCGATATTATGACAAATAATTTACACAAAGAAGAAATTGAAAGGCATTTATTGGCTATAGGGGTTCAATCGAATCTCCGCACTTGAAAAATGTGGATGTGGGGACCCCCTCTCCCCAAGGTATGGTGTGTTTTCCTAAATGTAGTGATGTGTGTTCTTTACCCTATTGTAGGAAATAATTAACTAACCTTCTAATTCATTACCAAAGGGGGGGAAATTAAGTATATTTAAGGGAGAAAATGTCTTAGTCAAGACATAGGGAGAAGCTGAAAGGTGGAGCAGCAAGATAGGGGGAGCAGTGAGATAGGGAGAGTTTTAAATATGATCATGCTAAAGGTGATTAATCCAAGTATATATATCATGACAGAAGGAGTTCCTGATGATAGCAGATGAGAGGTTTTTGAATGAAGTGGTTCATTGATTAACTTTGCATAATACACTTGTTTCTCATGTCGAGCATGGATCATGTGGGATTAGAGTATATGTTAAGGACATATTTAATCACTATCTTAATCACAAGAAGATAATGGTAATTGAGGATGTAATAATCTTCAACAAGGTATCAAATTATGAAAGGTTTTTCAAAAAAACCAAGGGGAGATTATTGGGAATAAATCGATCAATGTAACATTCTCATATTTTTGGGTTGATTTTGTTTGTTTACAAAGAAGTTTTCCATGGTCATTTGTGGAGTTACATAGATATTATTAATAAACTATGTTGAAAAATAACCATTAAAAAGTAATGCACACTCTGGAGGTGTTAAAAAAGATCGTATACAAGGTGGCGTTGTATCCCAGTGTTTGCCAAATTTTTATGGTCAAATATTTGGATTTTTTCTTGCATCGTGAAAAGTGGATTTCCATGAAGTCCTTATAAATATATGGAAAAGTAAATAGTTTTTTGAATATGGGATTCACGAATATTATTTCATAAAAGATCAAAGAATGTTGATGGTGATCTCCTGAAACAACTATGAGCATTGCAAACGGTGAAGGTGAGGATCATCACGAGTGGAGAATTATGGTGGCATGAAGATTTTGATAGAGATATCCACAATTACTAAAAGCATCACAAATAGGAAATATTTTTGAATCTTCTAAAAATAGGGAGCATTGGGAAGGAAATTTGGGATCATTGTGAAATGGTGATGATGTGTCTGGAAGGTTCTGGAATCAGTGGAAACACCTATAAATAGTCATATACCCACTTTAGAGAATTATAGAGACTTAACAAAGATATTAAGGCTCCAGAGTCATGAAGGTGGTTTTTGAAGGTGTTTCAGGAAGGATTTTCAGGCGAAGAAGTTCGTTAAGTCTATGATAGACAACTGAATGTTCTGAGCATCACGAAATTAAAGGAATTCGTTAATACTTAGTAATCTTCATGAAAGGAAGGAAATTTTTGAAGGCCAGCTGATCTTCATGAAAGAAGTGTGCTTTGTGAAGAATAAGTGAGCTTTATGAAAGGGAGGATCTTCGTAAAAGACTATTTGAGATTCATAAAAGAGGATCTTAGTGAAGGCAGTGAGCATCACGAAAGTGTTTAGAAGGCATTGCCTAGTGCATATATGGTAAAGTGGTATTCATCTATTGGATTAAAGTGGATCTTCAAAAAAAGAATCTATATACAATTGAGGATGTATTCATTAAATATAATTAAGGAACCTACATGTTTATAAACTGTGGGTGAATCCCTTCCAAGAGCTGTGAGCGAAGGAAGAGGAAGAAGGTGGCCCTTTCCTCTAGCAGTAGTCTAGTGAAAGAGACATTGGGAGTGACCCATGGGAATGTAGTGAGTAGAACCTAGACTGTGTAAAGACAGTGATCCTAGGCATAGAAAATATCAATCCCAAACCATCATTATTGGTAGTGAGCCTTAGTTAATTTGGTACAATCTGTAAATCATCATTGTATGCTCCTTGGATGTAGCCCAGTGAGGGTGAACCAAGTAAAAATTATTGTGCCATTATTCGTATTTTTCTATATTACATTAAAAGAATCACCATTAGATAAAAAAGGAAAGAATAATATTATCATTAACACTTAAGTTAAAACAAATTAACCCTTATAATAAAGAGGTCAAGATCTTTTGGAGAAGGAAAAATTTAGAAAAGAATATACATAACCTGATCTCCCCCCCCCCCCTCAGGGTATCTAGGCCCCTTTTGGAACTTACAATAAAAATAAATAATTAACTAATTCATGATCAAGTTCCATAGGGACACCTAACCTAACCATACCTTCTTTGGCTAAGTTGTAAATTTCTGAACCATAGGCCACCTGTACAATTGAGTAAACCAAAAGGTGACAGTGAAAGAATCATAAAACTGGAATAGTGTGAGGGACCAAACCCAAGAAAGAGATCTGGATTGGCGACATGTCCCTTGAAAAAAAAACTATAAACCATTATCCTTTTCTATAAATGTAACAACCAATTTTAAAGAGGTTTCATCTTGGTCCCATCGAGGATGAACCTTAATAAGGAACTACTCATATATCACACCAGGAGCTCCATAACGCTCACTGTCATCTGAGTCCATCCAATGCCACCCGGGAAAGGCATCTCAGGTATCATTCCTATACTAATGTGAGATAACAACCTTTGATCTCTTACCTATTATCTCACATAGGATACTAAGGCTTGCCCATGGCCTAGTACAACCATCTCACAAAAATCCCATCCAAGGTGCCTCCTCTATGGAATGGTATTTCTCAAAATGAGTTAAGAAGAATACATTGTGGCCCCATATTGGCATACCAGTTTTTCCCCCAACATATAAAAAATAAAAAAGTGTTTCTAAACACAAGCACAAAGATTACATATTTTTCATTCCATGGAAGGAAACTCAAGTATCACTCACGACATTCATAATTAATTTAATTAATTAATTTAAAAATACAAGGGGTAATGATAGTAAGCATGCCTTAGTATGAATCAATGAAACATTAAAAAGGACCATTCCCATTTTCTATTTCTTCTTAGAAGAAAAAGGGGCTACATACATAATTAAGTTACATTATATCTCAAAGAAATTAAATAAGAAGGCCCTCAAGACAAATAAGGCATAGCACATATATTACTTTCTAATTAAAGAAAACATACCTCATCAAGGTGTTTTATCAGAAAACATTCACTACGGGAAAAATGGGTATTTGCGACGGGTTATTTGCGACGGGAATAAATCCCGTCGTAAATAGTCCCGTTAAAAACTTATTTGCGACGGGGGTCTTTACCCGTCGCAAATAAGTAGTCTTTTGCGACGGGATAGGCTTCCCCGTCGCAAATAGTTTTCCCGGGCTTTGGCGCCAAATCCGGGGAAAACTATTTGCGACGGGGATGCCTTTCCCCGTCGCAAATAACCGGCGGCGGTAAAAGGTATTTGCGACGGGAAAGTATTCCCGTCGCAAATAGTATGTTATTTGCGACGGGACCCGTCACAAATAACTATTTACCGGTTGACCGTAATAAATGCGGGCGAAGGTATTTGCGACGGTGCCCCGTCGCTAATAATCTAACCTATAAATACCCCCATCCGTTTTTCTCAAATCATTCTCATTCTCCACCTTCTTCTGCTCTAAAATTTCTATTTCTAAATTTGAGTTTTTGTTCAGTTTAATTTTTTTCTTCGGAGCTGTTATTAAAGTTTTGAAGAACGATCAGAGCTCATCAATTTTCAAGGTATTTATGTTCATTTTAATTTAATATTTATTTTTAATTTTGTATTAATTTCAATTATTTTTGATTAGTTGTAATTTAATTATGTTTATATTGTTTTCTTACTTAATAAATTTAAATTATTAGTATTGTTCATAGTTAATGGTAATTAGGAATAATTTGTAATAATTTTTAATAATTAAGAATAAATATTAACAATTAGTAATAATTACCAATAATTAGTAATAATTAGTAATAATTAGTAATAATTAGTAATAATTACCAATAATTAGTAATAATTAGGAATAATTAGTAATAATTAACAATAAATAGTAATAATTAGTAATAATTAACAATAAATAGTAATAATTACCTATAATTTGGAATAATTACCAATAATTAACAATAATTAGTAATAATTAGTAATAATTGCCAATAATTGCCAATAATTACCAATAATTGCAAATAATTAGGAATAATTAGGAATAATTAGGAATAATTAGGAATAATTAGTAATAATTAGTAATAATTAGGAATAATTAGTAATAATTAGGAATAATTAGTAATAATTAGGAATAATTAGTAATAATTAGGAATAATTAGAAATAATTAGGAATAATTAGTAATAATTACCAATAATTAGTAATAATTACCAATAATTAGCAATAATTAGCAATAATTAGTAATAATTAGCAATAATTAGGAATAATTAGCAATAATTAGGAATAATTACCAATAATTAGGAATAATTACCTATAATTTGGAATAATTACCAATAATTTGGAATAATTACCAATAATTTGGAATAATTACCAATAATTTGGAATAATTACCAATAATTAACAATAATTAGTAATAATTTGTAATAATTACCAATAATTTGTAATAATTAGGAATAATTAGTAATAATTAGTAATAATTAGTAATAATTAGGAATAATTACCAATAATTACCAATAATTTGTAATAATTAGTAATAATTAGTAATAATTACCAATAATTACCAATAATTGCCAATAATTAGTAATAATTATCAATAATTGCAAATAATTAGGAATAATTGCAAATAATTAGGAATAATTAGGAATAATTAGGAATAATTAGGAATAATTAGTAATAATTAGTAATAATTAGTAATAATTAGGAATAATTAGGAATAATTACCAATAATTACCAATAATTACCAATAATTGGTAATAATTACCAATAATTGCAAATAATTGCAAATAATTAGGAATAATTAGGAATAATTAGTAATAATTAGTAATAATTAGGAATAATTAGTAATAATTAGGAATAATTAGTAATAATTAGTAATAATTAGGAATAATTAGTAATAATTAGGAATAATTAGTAATAATTAGGAATAATTAGCAATAATTATCAATAATTAGTAATAATTCGGAATAATTAGTAATAATTATCAATAATTAGCAATAATTACCAATAATTAGTAATAATTACCAATAATTAGCAATAATTAGCAATAATTAGTAATAATTAGCAATAATTAGGAATAATTAGCAATAATTAGGAATAATTACCAATAATTAGGAATAATTACCTATAATTAGGAATAATTACCTATAATTTGGAATAATTACCAATAATTTGGAATAATTACCAATAATTAGCAATAATTAGTAATAATTTGTAATAATTACCAATAATTTGTAATAATTAGGAATAATTAGTAATAATTAGTAATAATTAGTAATAATTAGGAATAATTAGTAATAATTAGGAATAATTAGTAATAATTAGGAATAATTACCAATAATTACCAATAATTTGTAATAATTAGTAATAATTACCAATAATTACCAATAATTGCCAATAATTAGTAATAATTATCAATAATTGCAAATAATTAGGAATAATTGCAAATAATTAGGAATAATTAGTAATAATCAGTAATAATTAGGAATAATAAGGAATAATTACCAATAATTACCAATAATTACCAATAATTGAAAATAATTGCAAATAATTAGGAATAATTAGTAATAATTAGTAATAATTAGTAATAATTAGGAATAATTAGTAATAATTAGGAATAATTAGTAATAATTAGGAATAATTAGGAATAATTAGGAATAATTAGTAATAATTAGGAATAATTAGTAATAATTAGGAATAATTAGGAATAATTAGTAATAATTAGGAATAATTAGGAATAATTAGGAATAATTAGGAATAATTACCAATAATTTGTAATAATTAGTAATAATTACCAATAATTGCCAATAATTACCAATAATTGCAAATAATTAGGAATAATTAGGAATAATTAGGAATAATTAGTAATAATTAGTAATAATTAGTAATAATTAGGAATAATTAGTAATAATTAGGAATAATTAGGAATAATTAGTAATAATTAGGAATAATTAGTAATAATTAGGAATAATTAGTAATAATTAGGAATAATTAGTAATAATTAGGAATAATTAGTAATAATTAGGAATAATTAGTAATAATTACCAATAATTAGTAATAATTGACAATAATTTGTAATAATTAGTAATAATGACCAATAATTGCCAATAATTACCAATAATTGCAAATAATTAGGAATAATTATGAATAATTAGGAATAATTAGTAATAATTAGGAATACTCATGAATACTCATGAATACTCACGAATACTCACGAATAATCACGAATACTCAGGAATACTCAGTAATACTCAAGAATACTTAGCAAAAAAATTATATTATCAATATTCATGAAAAAAATATTAATATTATTAAAATAATAAAAATTTATAAAATATTAAAATTATCAATATTCACAACAGATTTTGCTCTATTCTTAACATGTTCAAATCTTAAAGGGTCACTAATTGTCAGGTCATGCGCAATAAAAAGTTTGTGTCAGCCATGTCCAATGTAAACTCTATAATTGTCCTTGCATGGTCGATCACCTCAAAAGTAATGTTGCAATCAGACAAACCAAGTCATTACCTTATTATCTATAAGAATCATCTCACATGAACCTTTACATAGACCATTCTTCCTTGAAAATTTAAGGGAAAAATAATGATATCCCCTCAAATTTTTAAGGAAGAATGATCTATGTAAAGGTTTATGTGAGATAATTCTTATAGATAAGAAGGGAATGACTTGGTTTGTCTGATTGCAACATTACTTGCGAAGTGATCAACCATGCAAGGACAATTATAGAGTTTACATTAGACATGGCTGACACAAACTTTTTATTGCGCATGACCTGACAATTGGCGACCCTTTAAGATTTGAACATGTTAATAATAGAAAAAAAACTGTTATGAATATTGATAATTTTAATATTTTTTAATTTTTGTTATTATTTTAATAATATTAATATTGTTTTTTCGTAAATATTGATAATATTTTTTTTATTACTAATAATTAGTAAACGAAATCTGCTTGGATAATAAAGGGAAAATTTATAATCATCTCCACAACGATGATTACCAAATTTCCTTTCATTATTCAAGTAGTTTTCCTTTTGCTAAGTATTGCTAAGTATTGCTAAATTAGTAATAAATAGTAATAATTAGCAATAAATTGTAATAATTAGTAATAAATTGTAATAATTAGTAACAATTAGTAATAAATTGTAATAGATTGTAATAATTAGGAATAATTAGGAATAATTAGGAATAATTACCTTATTACATGTGGAGACAGAATGTGAAACACAAAAATGAAAGGAGAATTGTATATAATATAAAAAATTATATTATTTTAATATTAATAATAAAATATACTAATAATGTAATGATGTTATTATTATATAATTAATATTTATAAAAAAAATTATATTAGTATTATTAAAAAAAATAAAAAATCAATATAATATTAAAATTATCAATATTTGTAACAGGTTTTGCTTTATTCTCAATATATTCAATCTTTGCTTGAGTGTTTTTTCTAACAAATTATTCAAAACCAGTAATGCTTTTATATTTTATAGAAAAATATGGAACAACGAGGTCGTCAACAGTCATTATTAGATGACCGCATATGGATAAATCAACGTAGAAATCCAAATGGTTCTGGTTTAAATCCAGTATATATAGAGGGTGTAGAGATTTTTTTATCATTTGCGGCATCAAATTCAGAATTTGTTTCAGAAGGAAAGATAAAATGCCCTTGTAGAAAATGTGCATTGAGAACGTTTGACACGTTTGACAAAGTGGGGGAACATCTCTTGCGTTTTGGTTTTCAAGCAGATTATGTTTTTTGGTATCAACATGGTGAACGCAGTTCCAGAGCAGGTGATACCAACTTGATTCCAGATCCATCCCGGTTTCAAGATTTAGTACATGATGTTGCAGGTTAATCTGTTCAACATACAGAAACTCCGGCTGATATAGCTTCAAATCCTGAGTTGGGACCGTCTGAATTTTATGAGTTGTTGAAGTCTGCTGAGGATGCATTATATCCTGGCTGCAAGATGAGCAAATTAGAAGCAGTTGCAAAATTTATGGCTATCAAATCAGATAACGGAATGTCAAACACATGTTTTGACCAGATATTTTTATTGCTGAAAACACTGTTACCCGAAGGAAATGTTTTACCTGCAAATTACTATGAAAGTAAGAGGTTGGTTCGAAATTTGGGACTTACTTGTCAGAAGATTCATGCATGTTCAAATGACTGCATTTTATATTCAGGGGAAAATGAGTCGTTGGATAGTTGTCCCACATGTGGGCAACTGAGATATAAAGAAGGACAACACGGGAAGTCTGGTTTGATTCCTGTAAAACAGTTGAGATATTTTCCGCTTACATCCAGACTTCAGCGTTTATTCATGTCTAAGAATACAGCGACAATGATGTCATGGCATAAAGAGAATATTTCAACCGATAAAAGCTTGAATCATCCAGCCGATGGTGATTCATGGAAACATTTTGATAGAGTGCATCCATCATTTGCTTTAGAAGCTAGAAATGTTCGACTGGGCCTTTCCACTGATGGTTTCTGTCCGTTTGGATCTTATGGTAGTCAATATTCATGTTGGCCTGTTTTTTTAACTCCGTATAATTTACCTCCATGGATGTTGATGAAGGAGCCATATATCTTTTTGACTTTACTAATTCCAGGACATCCGAAGAAAAATATTGATGTTTATTTGAAGCCATTGATTGATGAATTAAATTTATTGTGGAGTACTGGTGTCAGTACATATGATGTTGCAACGAAACAGAATTTCATACTGAGAGCAGCATTGATGTGGACAATAAGTGACTTCCCGGCTTATGGGATGTTATCTGGCTGGAGTACACATGGTCAGAAATCATGTCCTTACTGTATGGGAGAGAACAAAGCATTTATGCTCATTCATGGAAAGAAACCTTGTTATTTTGACTGTCATCGCAGATTTCTTCCAGCTGATCATCCTTTTCGCAGAAACAGATCTCATTTCAGAAAAGGAACAGCTGAAAGGGATGGACCTCCAAAAATGCTATCAGGTTCGGAGTTAAAATCGGTTGTATTTTCATTACCTCCCATCACTTTTGGTCCCACAATAAACCAACAGAAAATTTCTGGTTTTGGGAAAGAACACAATTGGATTAAACGTAGCATATTTTGGGATTTGCCATATTGGTCTGATTTGTTGGTCCGACACATGTTAGATGTCATGCATATTGAGAAGAACTGTTTTGATAATTTGTTTCATACAGTTTTGGATACGCCAGGAAAGAGCAAAGACAATGTAAATGCACGTTTAGATCTTGCCCAAATTTGCAGGCGTCCAGAATTGGAACTATTTGAGAATGTCAGAACAGAAAGGTTACTGAAACCAAAAGCAGCTTATACACTGTCTAAAGAAAACCGTTTATTATTTTGTCAGTGGATTGCAGATTTGAGACTTCCAGATGGCTGTGCTTCCAATTTGGGTAGATGTGTAAAGAATGGTCATATTACTGGATTGAAAAGTCATGATTTTCATGTTATAATGGAGAGACTTCTACCCATTGGATTAAGAGGTCTGTTGAATTCTGTGATTTGGGATTCCATAACAGACATGTCTCATTTTTTTCGGGAAATTTGTGCGGCTACGGCAGATTATGATGATCTAGGCAAACTTGAAAAAGATGTTGTTGTAATTATATGTAAACTGGAAAAAATATTTCCGCCGTCTTTCTTCGACTCAATGGAACATTTGATGTTACATTTGCCATATGAAGCCAAATGTGGAGGTCCGGTACAGTTTCGATGGATGTACCCATTTGAAAGATGCATGCAAAAATTGAAAAGAAAAGTACGCAACAAAGCATATGTTGAAGGATCTATTGCAGAAGCTTATTTGCAAGAGGAAATATCTTTTTTCTGCTCCCATTATTTTGAATCTGAGTATCCTTAAAAACACAACCGAATGGGACGGAATGAGAGGAATATTGATGAAATCGACAATCAATTATCTGTTTTCAACCAGTCATAGCTTGGTTTTGGTGGAGTTTCTGAACGCTGGCTTTCAGATGATGAACATCATAGAGCTCATACGTATGTTCTGCTCAACTGTGAAGAGATGACATCAGTTGTACTGTAAGTGTTTATATCACTTATTCTATCATTTATGTTACAGTAAATAACTTTGGTTTTTATAGGTTGTATGATAATCATATCAAGAAACAAATTCCACAAATTACAGCAGCTGCTCTCGAAGAACGTCGACTGAAAAATTTCTCTCAGTGGTTTCAAAAACTGGTAACATAAATTCTTTATCATTTAGCAACTCATTCAATGTATAGTTTACTATATTGATAATTATTTCACAAATCTTCAGGTGTCTCGACATGCTGATAAAATTGACAAACGGCTGTGTGTATTGAGTAACCCACCTTCCAAACTTGTTAAAACTTATAATGCATATGTGGTGAATGGATTTCGATTCCACACACATGCATATGGGGAATTGAAAAAAACAATGAACAGTGGAGTTAGCTTGAGAGGATCTCATCATCGAGAAAATGAAGTTGACTTTTATGGCATACTTGATGAAATCATTGAACTCTGTTATCTTGGACAACATTACATAACCATGTTCAAATGTCGGTGGTTGGATACAGAGAGAGGTGTGCGTGTTCATCCGACTCATGGAATCATCGATATTAAATGTAAAAGTGTTCTCGCAGTAAATGAACCATTCTTATTGGCTCAACAGGCATATCAAGTTTATTATGCAAAGTACTGTGCAACATCAAGAGACTTGACTGATTGGTGGAGTGTAATAAAAATCAAAATTCGAGACAATCAGTTTAGTCAAAGTGAATGTGCTTTCACTGATGTGCAAAGAATTGAAGTTTTTCAAGAGAGTACTCAAAATCAATCTTTTTTACAAAGAGATATGAGTATCGATGACGACACCCCACATTTAAGAGTCGGTGATGACGATGATGTTAATGATGTCACACATGAATTTGAAATGGTAAGAGATGAAGCAACTGCAACTCGAATGGATATCGATGATGTTGAGGAGGAATATGAAGATGACATTGACATATATGAAGATGATGATGAAGATGAACACTTATAGAATTCCATGGTATTTATATACAATCATAATATGTATATATGTATATATAATAGTAATTATCAATTATTTGCTAATATTAACATTTTCTGTTTCAGATGGACAAGGCCACATTTCGTGAGTTGGCGGAGGCTGACCTGCCTTTCGATGCGGATGGGTTGCTGGCAGATGACCCTCAGCCTGCAGGCGCTCCAGGGAGTACGCGGAGGGGGCGCGGTCTTGCACGATTGATGATTCCTGACCCCGTCCCCGAGCGACGTCCACGTCTTGGGTTTGATCCGCGCACCCGGAGGTGTGATAACCTGTGTAATAACCTGTGAATTTGACTAAGATTTCATTAATCTATTCACATAATAAATGTTTATTATTTTTTCAGTTTTTCGCATATAGCAGTCGGACAGGGCAGCGCTATTTTGCGCAACTATTTCTCTCAGCCATGGACCACATGGGAGCAGATTCCCATTGATGTGCAGCAGGCCATGTTCGGCCATTGGTTGGTACGTACGTAAATAAATAATTTTTATTTTGAAAATTATTTCATTTCTAACTTGATATTTTGATTTATTTGTAGGGTTTATGGTATCCGATCGAGGATACCATGCGTGACGCCATCCACGAGGCATGGGAGGTGGCCATGCATGATCGCCTTCGTCAGTTTTTGCACAATTTAAGAAAAGTTGCGATGAAGAAAGCAGGAGTGTCAGATTTTGATGAGTCATGTAGAGCACACCGACCAGAGTACATTTCATCCCATGTATGGGATGGATTATGTGCGCACTGGTTGAGTGGTGCCTTTCAGAGGAGATCATCGGTGGGGAGGCAGAATCGGGGGAGGCAGGAGGTGACTCATCGAGCTGGGAGTCATTCTTTCAGTACTCATAGACAGCATCTGGTACGTACATTATTTATAAATATTTTATATAACTATAAATATTAACAGTTTATTTTTTATTATTATAGGCTGTCGAGCACCCCGATATTACAGAGTACGACGTATATCGGAGGATGTATAGTGATCCTGCTACTGGGGAGCTCAGAGGTGATCGTCAGCATCACATCGTGGTCAGTATTATTTGTTTTCAAGTTTAAAAATTAACTGCATATAATATATTCACAATTTTAATTTTAAATTGCAACTATAGGAGTCATATGAGGCTGCAGCGGCACAGGCCCGGCCTGAGAGTCAGGCCGAGGCATCAGATCAGACCACTGCCCGTCAGTTTGATGAGGCGGCATGGATGCAGGCCACCCAGTATGCCTTCGAGAAGGGCCGGGTAGTTGGTATCGGCTCTCGACTGACTCCCGGAGATTATTATGGCAGTGCTGCGATGTCGGCGTCCAGCTCGAGAGGAGCTCGTGCATCTTCTTCTACATAGTATGAGGAGCAGTTGCGATCTCAGACTGCACAGATAGAGAGTCTCCGACAGGAGCAGGAGCAGATGCGTCAGCAGCATGAGGAGGAGCGTCGACGCCAGCAGCAGCTGTACGAGGAGCAGACGAGTCGGTGGCAGCAGCAGCATCAGGAGCAGATGGAGTACATGCGCTGACTCACTCATGCTTTAGGGATGGAGTTTCCTCCACCACCATCTGCAGATCCCCCACCTCCCCCCCCTCCCCCCCCCCCTCCTACAGATTAGAGTTTGTATTTCTGTTATAAAATTTGTGAAATCAAAATATATTTTTTTTCTATTCGTAGTTTCTGTCTCATTATAAAATATTAATAATATTATATTTTTAAATAACAATATTAATATGAATAATAATAATATTTATATTTTATAATATTAAATTTTATATATATATTAAAATTTTATTTATATAATAAAATTTTATATATATATTAAAATTTTATAATATTATAATTTAATTATTTTTTTGTAATACTTGAATTATTTTAATATTTGAATGTAAAATAATTCTATTATTTTTTTATTAATTAAAATAACTTATTAATATTTTTTTATTTATGAATTATAATTATAATATTATTATATTAATTAAATTATTTATTAATATTCTATTATTTTTATTTTTGAATTATAATTCTACTATTATTATAGTAATTAAAATAATTTATTATTTTCATTTGTAAATTATAATTCTATTATTATATTAATTAAAATAATTTATTAATAATTTATTTTTTTTATTTTTTTTATAGTATTTGCGACGGGATACTATGCCCGTCGCAAATACTAGTATTATTAATAGTTTTTTATTTTTTTTTAAAAGAGTATTTGCGACGGGTCCCGTCGCAAATACTATGAATCGTATTTGCGACGGGTCCCGGTTCCCATCGCAAATACTAGTATTATTAATTTTTTTTATTTTTTTAAAAAAGAGTTTTTGCGAAGGGTCCCGTCGCAAAAGGTATTTGCGACGGGCCCGTCGCAATAACTGTTTAAAAAGTTTTTTACAAAAATACGGAATACTATTTGTGACGGGGAGAATGCCCGTCGCAAAAAAAAGATTTAGCGACGGTCCCGTCGCAAATAAGTTTAGTTGCGACGGTGTTTTCAGCAACGGGCTATTTGCGACGGGACCCCGTCGCAAATGGCTATTTGCGACGGGATCCCGTCGCAAATAGCCCGTCGCAAATACCTGCTTTTCTAGTAGTGATTACATTGTTTAACAAACAATAAATTTATCTCAAATAATCATCACATTAAATAATTGTAACTCAATTTTACCAAAAATATCATTTTTAAAGCTAGAAAACATGTAATGACAAATTCAAGGATCAAAAGGGAACTCATAAAGTTTGTTGTTTAAAGAAGTAAATACCTACAAGGGTAATTTCGTTTATAGGTTGGTCCAAGCACATAGAAGGTGCCTTGGGTTCATTCAAAAACTATATAAAATATGGAAAACCCATTTATGACCTAATATGAACACTTGGGAGGTGTTCTGATTATTTTATCATTTAATTATAAAAATGAAAAATAGGTAAAAACACCCAAGGTGTGCCAATGATCAAGGTCAATTTCCTCTAACCACTAAAAATTATCATCAGGGGTATATCAAGGTGTGTATATCAATTTAGGTTGAAGAAATCCATTTCAAGGTGACACATGGAAAAATATATCATGTGGAATAATAGAAACATTTCATAAATAAATGAAACATTGAGCGAAAATATATACACCACCTAAAATGTGCTTAGGATGATCCACACATCTAAAATCAGGATTTGATTTGGTACAATTTGAGAGAAATTGGAGAAATAAAAATCCACCTTGAAAATAGGGGGAAAGAGCTCACACCAAAATAAGGTATTAAGAAAAAAATATAAACTGTGAATAAAATAATGTGGAATAAGGATCTTACCGAGTGGAATTCATAGAAACAAATACCCATGATTTCAACTTAGAATGAGAGATATAGAGAAAATCCAAGGTTAGGCTTGGGAGTATACTCACACAATACAACAGGGGGATCTCATCCACTTGAATGAAGAGAACAAAATAGGGTTTCAAAATTAAGGTCATTAATTGTAGAGTTATCATTTCACTAAGAAATAATAGGTCATATGGTTTGGCCTTATGTTTGGCTAAACCACATGCCAACTGTACACTAGGGAACTACCCATGCAGAACCTCGTACTGTTATCGAACATGGTTTCCCTAACTGTTTATAACCCATGATAAACCCCACTATCAAAAATATACAGTTGGTCTCACATCCATGTGGATCCTTCCACATGGTTTAACCAATATATGTGGAACTTCCTCATCCTCTAGATCAGGATGCAAAATTCTCCCTGGGGCTACATGGTTTTAGAAAAACCATACACCCCTAACAGTTCCCTCATATTTTAAGTTTTTCAGGATTTCATACTCTGAGACTCAGTGGAACACCTGAGAGACCCCTTGGTCCTTGAACCACATCTAAAAACAATAAATTGAAGTGTTACAACTCTTTGAAATTAATTCTGAATATTGGATTACAAAGCTGGCCATCCACCAAATGAATAAGTTCAAATTCCTTGGGAATTTCATTAGATCTAAAAACACAGAACACTATAATCTCCACAACTTAGAACTTCTCATCCTCAAGAATCCTTTTTAAAATGAAGATAATATCACTATACCTACTCGGGGTCTAAAGGCTTATTCAAATGGACATGCTTTGTCTCCAAGCACCCAACTCACCTCCGAGCATCAGCTTGACATATGGTACAACAGTCGTGCAAACTCAAGCCAATTCTTGTTTTACTGAACTACAACATTGAGGCGTGGCTTACTCAATCCCATCAAACTAGACACATGATCTCTACATCGTCTCTTACACCACAATTTTCTAGTATTTATGTACCATTTTCGAATCATGGTTTCTCAACCATCAGAATTATCTTTCAAGACGTACCCGTACTATTCCAACAACACTCACGACACAAGACACGATTCACGATTCAATTGAAGGGTCAATTCCAAACCATCCTCATTTAAACTAATCATTCCAACATTTCAAGAAATTTTATATAGGAAATATACATTCCACCCATCTTATCTAACAATATCATGAATTGGTTTTTCACCAAATGCATACAGAAAGAAGCACTACAAAATAGGCCTTTAACATTGTTGGTCTTTATCAGTGCAACATAAAAGTGTTGAAAAGGGAACCTTTATAAGTGCTAAATAAATCACTAATAAAGGGTGCCTCTTATCAGTGCTTTATTTTTCACATTGATAAAGGGTATGCTTTATCAACACTTTATTTTTAGTGATGATAAAGGGTTCCCTTTATCAGTGCTTTATTTTTCTCTCTCATAAAGGAATCATTTATCTATGCTTTATTAGAAGTGATATAGGTCTGAATAAAGTGAAATAATAAAATAACAAAAATAAAAAATGAGTTTATTTAAAAAATATTAAAAAAATTATTAATTAAATAATTATAGATGAAAATGAATGAATTGATTATACTATATATAAATTATAAATAATAATTAATAGTATATATTAAATATATAGATATATGTAGAATGAAAATTAAACAAAGAAAATTTAAAAAAAATGAATTGAAAAAATTATTAAACTTTTTATTAATTAGATAATTATTTGTAATGTTAATAAATCGTATATATTAAAATTATATATATATATATATATGAATTTATATAAATATTATTTATATAATACAAAATATTACTATACACATAGAGTAATGGATATAATTGAATGTCGTTTTATTTTTCAATTTAGCATAGATCAGACGTGTTTTATATTTATTTCACATATAGGTAATTAATAAATTTTTATCTACAATTCATGCACACATAAATTTTCTATTTTTTAAAAGTGTACTTATTTTTAATTTATTCAATTTCACTATTTTTTTAACATGTATGCACTTAAGATTAAATATTCTTTAATAATGTTAATAAATATTTGTAAAAAATATTTAAAAAATAAATATTTTTATAAATGTGCATTTATTATACTTGCTCATTTCTGTATTTATAAGTATAAATAAATAAATAATTTTATATATTAAAATAATTACAAAATTTATAATAAATTTCTTAAAATATTGAATGTATTTACTATATTTATATTTATATATATTTATTAAATATATATATATACATATATAAATATCTATAGTGATATAAATATTATTATTTTTTTAAATATTTGTATTCTTATGAATAAATAATTACGTGTTTTAATAATTATAAAATTACAACAAATATTCGTAAATAAAGAATATATTTACTATATTTATATTTATATATATTTATTAAATATATATAATTATATATGTATATACACTTTTCTTTTTATAATTACAATTATAAGTCCTTTATCATCACTTAAATAATTAGCGCTAATAAAATAAATATTTATCAATCCTTTTTAGAGTTAATAAAGATATAGATTTATCATAGCTAAAAAATCACTGATAAAATGCATCTTTATCAGCACTAAAACATGGGCATTGGTAAAGATGACTTTATTCATCTATTTTTTAACGATAATAAATATCTATCTTTATCACTGCTAAAAAAGCACACATGAAGTGTATCTTTATCTGTGCTTTTTTTTAATCACTGATAATATTATCATGATCTATTTAAAAACCCATAACTATTCGTGAACTCATCACGATATTTGAAGCCTTCTATAGAAGACACCATCTATCGGCTCTCTTCCTCAATGAATTTAAGTTTTAATAAAGACTTAAACAAATCCAAGGCTAAAATATAAGGATCAAACTATTCTTCAAATGAATCCATATATCAATCTTAATTCTTTATCTATATTCTCTCAAAGGTAAGTCTTTCTCTACATTCTCTTGGTGAAATCAAGGTGTAAAAAACAATGGTTCTGACCGTGGTGGAGGTTGTTTTTCAACTGTGAGTGTGGTTAGTTATCCATTTTTGGGATTTATCCATGGTGATCATCCATTTTGATGCTTTGAATTTTTACAGTGTGAAACACCTATACTGTGAGACTTCCCATCTTCTCTCCTAGGTTATATGAGCATCTCCTTCCTTATCAATTTTATTTGTGAATTAATGTAGGGGATTTTTTAGATACTCTGTTATTTATTTGAAAGTGTGGGTGAATTGTGCATTATTATTTTTTTGATAAATCATGCAATTAACTATATGGTTGAAGTCACATCCCATTTTACATCATCTATATAATTTTTTATTTATCAATTTTGATGATGGTTGTTGGGTAGACTGTGAGAATGATTCTTGTAATATTAAACTGACTATTTATTTTCATGTTTGTGCATTATAGACTTTAGATGGGGTGTGATGTTTTATAGATTAGTTAATTTTTTGATTCCATGTTGATTTCTGAGTGAATTAAGGGTAGTCTAATAAGAAAATTTGACCTCATGGGAGATGTTTCATCTTAGTAGATTCTAGTGTGTATGGGATAGATGTTGCAAGGGTTGGTGTGTTTTTCTCCCTTGTTTGTGATATATCGTATTGATGTGTATTATTTATTAATATCGGCTTCTTTATGGAACTCCCTAGAATCATGAGTATTGGTCAACGTGTATTAGATTTACTCCCTAGAATCTCAAGGATCAGTGTGGTGATATGGAATCCCAAGTGTATTTAGATGTTTTCAAATATTTTATATACCATTAATATTTACTGTAATAATTCCTTAGGTTGTTACACTACTTGTTCCAGAAAATAGAATGGAGGTTATCGAATTCTATGTAATAGAAATTATTTTTAGGTATTTTTCATATTAGGTCTACATGTATTTGTTCCATCCCTAGGAATATCTGATTACCATCCAAGTATATAAAATAACTCTTTATTTATTAAAATTTTTTATCAATACATTTCTATATATTCTAGTTGATTGAATGAGAGTTTATTATTCGTATTTATCATATTAGGATTTCTTATTACTCATTAATTTCCTATATTATATTTTTATTTTTTAAGGAATTTAAGAAAGATTTGATGTGTTTTAAACAATAATTATTATTGCAATTTGTTTCTTGGGACTCATCCCCCGTCTTTTTTATAGACAAATTTCATTCTCATCATTTTTATCTCTTAAATATTTATTGTATTTTTTTGATTGAGACTCATCCCCCATATATTTTATTCTTATTTTACTACTCTTAGCATTATTCATCCCATGGATGACTATTGCTTAGAGTATTTCAAGAAACATAGGCGCATGTCCACAAGATATGGAGGATGTGTGTCAAAAAAATGCAATGATAAATGTTTGGGAGATGTGATGATGAGAAAAAAAGTTTCCTGCAACTTTCACCTTTGAATGAATTCATAGTATAACACATAACATAGTAGACTAGTTATTTTCTTCAATTTAATTGCCTATTTTATTCAAATAATACTGAAATTCTTTAAAATACTCAAATATTGGGTTTCTCTTTTTAGAATTGTTTATAACTTTCACCTTTGAAAATGAATATATTATGTGTATTTATTTATTTATTATAATAAAGTTAATATTTTATGAATCCAATTGGATTAATATGAATCTAAAATGGATTCAATCTAATCATTCAATAAAAGAGTATGAAGATAGAGTTAAATATTTCATCAATTATGCAATAGATCATGCATACAACCCTTCCAAAATCCTTTATATATGTTTACATTGTTGTTATTCAGGAAAAACTAGTCCAGAAGAGTTGGAAGAAAATTTTATTTTTCACAAAATAGATCAAATATATAAATATTGAAATAAAAATGGGAAAAACTGTGCACCCTGATTGGGAAGATAATGTGGTTTATAAATCATTTGATATGAATACTAGTGTAAATGATGATGGAGATCACATGGAAGAAATGATAATGGAAATTTAATATGACCTTATTGATTATACAATTTTTTTTGATAATTTAAATAGTTTTTCTGAGACACCATTGTATACCGGTTTTACTAAATACACAACATTTTCAGCTGTATTGAAGTTGTATAATTTGAAAGATAGTGGTGGAAGGAGTGACACCAGCTTTAAAGAACTTCTTGGCCTTCTGAATTCTATACTACCAAAAGAAAATGAATTAACATGTCAAACATATGTTGTTGAAGGAATTCTACATTCAATGGGAATGATCTCTAAAAAAATACATTCTCTTCCAAATGATTGCATATTGTTTTACAAGGACCATGAATCAATCATAAAATTCCTAAGTGTAGATCAGATCGACAAAAGAAAAATGAATCAAGTCCGTCAAAATTTGTATGGTACTTTCCTATTATTCTATATTTTAAAAACTATATAGATTTCAGGAAACTTAGAGATAATTGGCATGGAATATAGATACAATAATTAAATATGGTAACTTACATCATCTTGAAGATTCTCGTCAATGGAATAAGATTTATTATGAGTATCTTATTTTTTAAAATCAGTTGAGAAACTTTCATCTTTCCTTATCTACAGATGTAATAAATAATTTTGGTGTACAAAGTAGTACTCACATTACATAGCCCTTCATGTGGGTAAATTATAACTTTCTACCATGGCTATGTATGAAGCACAAATACATTATGTTTTCTCTTCTTATATCTAGAAAAAAAGAATCTAGTAATGATATTGATATCTATTTGGATCCATTGATCAAATATCCTAAATTGGTATGTGATACAGGTGTTACTATGTATGATTCTCATAGAAGTGAAGAATTCACTTAGAGGTACATGTTGTACAGGATGATAAATGACTTCCTAGATTATTGAAATTTATCAGCCTATAGCATAAAAGGAATTTTTGGGTGTCCTATTTGAAAAAAACTCACATACTCAGTTTAGTTCAAACAATCCTCAAAGACTGTGTTTTTAGGACATCGTAAATTTTTACCATGATGACATAAATACTAAACATGGACAAAAAAATCGATGGGAATATAGAACAAGGTACAACATTGACTCTAATAATGGGTGATCAACTATTCGATAAAGTAAAATATATTGAAACTATTTTCAGTGAACCACCTTCAAAAAACCTTACAAAATTAGGTTGCAATAAGAGATAAATTTTATTTGAATTATCATATTGTAATTATTTATATGTCATAAATTTCCTTGATTTCATGCATATAGAAAAAAATGTATTTTATAGTGTCATTATCATATTACTAAATGCTCCTGGAAAAACTAAAGATGGAATCAAGGTTAGGTTATACTTGATTGAAATGGGGATAAAGAAAAGAGTTGGCGCTAGTTAAGGGTAAAAGGTGGGATTTTCTTCCTCTAGTAGATTAAACTCTATCAAGAAAGGAAAATTATAATTTTTTATGTTTCTTAAAAGTGTAAAAGTTCAATAAGTGTATTAATCATATTTAAATAATGTCGTGTTAATGACTAATTTGAATTTATGAGGAATAAAATCACATGAATTTTATATTCTAATGCAAGATTTGATTATTTTTTCTTTCCATTGCATTCTACCTCCAAATATACGGCATACATTAACCAAACTCTACTTCTATTTCAAATACGTATTTAGTAAATTTATAGACTTGGTGAAGTTTTCAATCAAGAATAAGGAGGTTGTGGTCATATTATGTGAATTAGAGATGTTATTCCCAACATCATCCTTTGATATAATGGTCCACCTGATTGTTCACTTGGTTAGAGAGGTTCAAATATGTTGTCCTATATATTATAGATGGATGAACCCCAATGAATGTTATATTAAGATTTTGAAAAGGTATTTCAAGAATCAAAGTTTTCCATAATTTTGTTTTGTGAAATGGTATATTGTGGAATAAGTTATTAAATTTTGTACCAATTACCTATGAGATGTTGATAGCATCGGTCTCCCAATGTCTCATCATAGAAAATTACTTATGGGAAAATGGATTTCCTGAAGATTTGTTGTTACAATTACCTTGAAAGAGATGGATAAAAATCACCATTACATTTTACATAATAGTGGAGATGTTGATCTATATATTGTAACCCACAAAGAAATTCTTAGAGATTTTAATCCATCAACGGTTGAAGGATGGATATCAAATACACATAATAAACATTTTATTGGATGGTTCCAAGATCAAATTTATAAGAATTTATCTGGAAAACCAAATTCAATTTTTTAATAACTTGAATGGATAGCTAGAGGACTGAATGAAAATGTTACATCTTACACTGGTTCTCTAATAAATGGTTATACGCTCTATAAAAAATAACACAATGACTATAGTATGCTAAAAAATAGTAGTTTTTTTCCTATGGATAAAGCGATACATATATCTGGTTCCAAGGATAGAAATCCAATTTATACAAATATGTCATATTTGGGTGTTATCTAACACATATATAAGTTTGATTATACAATATTTCATGTGCTGGTTTTCCATTGCAAATGGGTCACATTATGAGCACAGTGAAAGTTGATAAAATGGGATTTATGAAGGTGAATTTCCGTTTGGAAGGCAAAAATATGATTTATTCATAATGGCATAACAATAAGTGAAATTATTTTATTTTTCAGGTCCAACAAACAAGAATTGTTCGATTGCCATGCTGGAGACTAACGAAAATGTTGATCTAGATGAAAAATCAATCAAGGATGACCCTTTATTTGGAAGATCAAAATTAGTTCATGTTGGTCCCAATGTAAATAATGTATTTTACATTAGAGGGGAACATAAAGAGGGGATTTTGATTCTTGATAGAGGAATAAATCCCTAAAATTTTTAAAAAATAAAGATAGATCAATGGGAAGGTAAAATCATTCTTTAATATATTGTGTTTTTCCTCATAATATTATAGGTTATCTACTATATTATCATAATATAAATTAAATGTTTGATTGATATGAAGAAAATGTCTTCTACACATGATTATGTTACCACTCCATTTAAATAATAAACTATAATGAATGAAACCCTTTGGTAAGATGTAAAGTTAATGTTTCGATATACTTTGTATATTTTATCCAAAAATTAGAGAATGGAACATTGATTTAATTTTCATTATTCCTTATAGATTTTGTTTATTTTAAAATATTTATGTCCATATTTCATGCCTTTTTAGGAAGATAAATGATGTTGTCTTTCCTCGATCATAGAGGTAAGATTGATATTTTCACAGTAAAATCATTGTCTATATAATTCATTTATTATTTCATTTTTATTTTTAATTTATTTCTTTTTAGTATTACTCTCATAATAATTGTTTTCTTATACAGGTGAATTTTTTGTTCAAGTTGGGGTGGTTTGTCCATTTTTCATGCCTTTCTACACTAAAACCTCCACAAATTTCTTCTGCCTCAAAACCTTTTCACTCCTATAGTGTTTTCATTTATCACTTTCCTTCAAGTTCCCTCCACTGCTCAATCATAAAGGTAATCTTTATGTTTGCACATTAAAATAATTTTCTATAGAATTAATGTATTGTTTTATATTTATGTTTTATTTAATTATTTGTAGTATTACTCAAATAATAATTATTTTCTTATACAGGTGGATTCTTTTGTTTGATTTGGGGTGGTATGTCCATCTTCCATGTCTTTCTTCCCCAAAACATCCACAAACTTCTCCCTGAAAACCTTTTCACCCCAATATTATTGTCATTTATCACTTTCCTTCAAGTTCCCTCCACTAATCAATCAAAGAGTAAATGTTTATGTTTTTATAGTAAAGTCATTGTCCATGGAATTTATTTATTATTTCATATTTATGTTTTATTTTTAATTTTTAGTGTTTATCATAAAATATTTTTTCCCTCTATAAGTTAATTCTTTTATTAAATTTGGGGTGTTTTGTTAGAAGCTTCTCATCCTCATGAGATATTGGACTTCCTTACTACAAAAGAGATAATGATAATAAGGAACTATGCCAATAATTCATAAAAAAAACATGAAAATTTGAATCTATACTACTTATTTAATTAATTTTTTCATTATTTTATCTAATATTTCAACTTAATTTCATTATCATTTTTATCTAAAACTTATTTAGTTTTTTTCATAGATATTTTTGGAATTCATATTGATTTGATTTTTTTAGAATAAGAACCATTATCATTGAAATATAGAAGATTACATAAATTCCATGTGGTCATTGTGGTGACTTCTCATGATATAATGGGCACATTAGTATCCTCTACTCTTCTGGATTTCAACAATGAGAGAGGTTTTTTGGATAAGAACATAAAATCAATATATAGCATTGAAATTTCAAAAAAAAATGAAATTGAAATAATTTTAACATTTGTAGTTATGATAGTTTTGAGACTTTAGGATTTTTAGGAATTATCCACACCTCAATCCCACTAACGGTGTCATTGGTATGACTCTAAGTGATTATTTTTTTTCAAAATTGACATTACTTTTTGTAAAAAATGAAAATTACATACTCAAAACTAATAAAACATATTATTTTTATTTTTATACTTTAGTAAAACAATCTCTAAGTCGTTTTTTATGCGTAGGAATTATCCTCACCTCAATCTGATACATGATGAGACCGGTATGACTAAAAGTGTCTATTATCACTTTAAAATCGACATTCTAGTTCAAAACAATTTACTCACTGAAAACTAATAAAATGTTCTGATATTTTATTTTTAATTTAGTAAAATGATTCACAATTAATTTTTGATGTGTAGTAATTGATTTAACATCAACCCGATACACGATGTGATCGAAATGACTCAAAGTGCGTGTTTCCAGTTTAAAATGACATTTTTGTAAAAAAAAATACAAGTAATGTAATCAAAACTGATAAAATTCATTTATATTATTTTTATTCATTATAAAAGTGATAAATATGTCATTTGATATGTGTATGAATCAGCCGCACTAGAATCTGATGCCCGGTGTGAAAAATATGACTCAATGTATGTCTTTTTATTTAAAATTGGCATTAATTTTAGTAAAATGGACAACTGACCTACTCAAAACTGAGAAAATGATTTTGGATTGTTTTTATAATTTATTAAAATGATCCATAAGTCATTTTTAATTTTTAGGAATCATCCTTACCTCAATCAGATATGTGATGTTCTTGGTAAGACTCAAATTGTCTGTTATCAGTATAAAATTGACATTTTAGTTCAAAAATTGTCACTCACTAAAAACTGATCAAAATTTCTTAGATTTTTTTGATAATTTAGGAAAATTATTCCTAATTTACTTGTGATGTTTTAGAATAGGTTCCATGTCAAACCATTATATTATGTAATACTAATTATTCAAAGTGCATGTTTCCATTTTAAAATGAAATTTTAGTAAAAAATGTGAGGGACATACTCAAATACAAGAAAATGGATTCAGATTGTTTTTATAATTTAGGATAATGATCCATAAGTCATTTTAGATGTGTAGGAATTATACTCACCTCAATCTGGAACACAGTGTAACCAGTATGACTCAATGTGTGTCATTTATTTAAAATTAACATCAATTTTAGTAAAATGGACAACTAACCAACTCAAAATGGAGAAAACACATTTAATTTTTTTTGATAATTTATGAAAATAATCCATAAGAAATTTTTGACATGTAGGAATCAACCTCACATCAATCCAATACAAGATATTCTTGGTATGACTCAAAGTGTCCATTATCATTTTAAAATCAATATTTTAGTATAAAAATTTTCACTCAAAGAAATCTGATAAAACATGCTCTGTTTTTCTTGATAATTTATGAAAATGATTCATAATTAATTTTTGATGTTTAAGAATTGGTTTCATGTCAAACTGATAAATGATGTGATCGAAATGAGGTAAATCATGTGTTTTTAGTTTAAAATTACTTTTTAGTAAAAAATAAAAGTGGCGTACTCAAAACCAATAAAATGGGTTAATATTGTTTTTATACTTTAGGAAAACTATCAATAAGTCATTTAAAAATGTAGTAATTAGATTTACCGCAATATGATACATGGTGTCACTTGTATAACTCAATGTTCTTCCTTTTATTTAAACTTTACATCAATTTTTGTAAAATGGAAAACTCGCCTAATCAAAACCAAGAAAAAACTTTTAGATTATTTTGATAATTTAATAAAATGATCTATATATAATTTTTGATATGTAGGAATAATCATCATCTCAATCCAATACATGATGTTCCCTATATGACTCAAAGTTCCTATTATTAGTTTAAAATCGACATTTCAGTTCAAAAAGTGCCACTCACTAATAAATGATCAAATGTGATTGGGATTTATCTTATACATATTTAATTAATTTTCATAGATATAATGCTCGAATAAAAACCATAAATGGGGTGAAGTGTAAGAATAAACCACAAGTCAATCTGATACACATTGTCCTATTATGACTCAAAGTTTAGTTTAAATTTTACACTTTCTATTAATTTATTTCTTTATATTATTACTAACATAACAACTTTTTTCATTAACAAGTGAATTATTTTTCTCAATATGGGGTGGTTTTTTCATAAATATCATGATTCAGGTTAATGATAAAAAGAGAAAGGAACATTGATGTTTTTAAATGTATGTAATAATTGGTCCTTATATAATTTTCATAAACAAATGTTTTAAATGTATTTAATATAGTGGTTTTTTATATCCATGTTCCAAATTTCATTTCATTTAAATTTTATAGTGCTACTTTATTTTCTTGATACGGTGGTGTTTCTAGTGTTATGGTGTGATATTATAGCACAGTGCATTGGTGTTGTAGTGTGTTGTTACAACACACTATAGTATGACCTTGTATCTACACTTTTTAAAGCGCGGATAAATGGTTCCTTTATCAAATATATTGAAAGATATAAAGAATGGATCTTTTATAAACACTTTAGAAAGCACTATTAAATGTTCCTTTATCAGTACTTTCAAAACCGCTGATAAAGGTACCCTTTATCAGTGCTAAATAACAGCGCTGATAAATAACCCATTTATCAATGATTTTTTGGCACTGATAAATGGAGGCCTATAATATCAATCATGTTTTAATCACTTATATATAATTTATAAATTCCATTTTTAGTGTTATTAAATTCCTATTTTCTAGTAGTGAATAGAGAGGGATAATCAGTCGAACAATCTCTTGTTGACTTCTCTCAAATACTCATCTTATACAATCGACATAGTTCAAATTTTGGTATGATTCCCTTTAGATGAGGGATCCACTAGATTTATCCGAGCACACTTACTAAATTCTGTAACAGGATTTCAGTGATGTATCTAGCCCAAACATCCATTTAACCCATCTTTCTTCAGCACGAAAAAAATAACATTCTTGATCTGACACATTTGGATCATCCCGGTTAAAACATCCCCTCTGAGCCTGACTGAGGTTTGGGGTAACCTCGGAGTCAATGACCAGAGTCCAAGGATATCATCCAAGGAAAATCACATTCTACATTTACAAGTGAAAAATCAATACAAATCCTAACATCCACTTAAGAACATTGGATGAACCCAAAGTGGAATCCACCTGGCAATCAAGTCAAGAGGTAAATAGTCGATGTCCATGAGTTCGACCAAGGCATTATTTCATAGAAACCCAGTTATTACTCATTATTAAATATTATTTAAGGACAAACATTCTTATTGATAGAACTCTGATAGATACCACCTAAACAAGCCAAACATCGTTGAAAACATTACTGTGGTGTAATACCAACACTCTCTTAGTGTACCCAGTTGATTCCAAGAAAGGGTAGATGGTCAACTTTAAACTAATAGTACACTAAGAGGATTTAAAAAATCTTAGAAAAGGATTAAAGTCACTTTCTCCATAAATATAGAGAAGTGAATAGTTAATTTTCAAACCAACCTTACTGACTATAGAAAAGAGAACTGTCAAACCATAATTGGATGAATTATTTTATAGAAAGCTCAGCTTCACATACTGACACATCACCATTAACCAATCACCTCACCTTTACCACACAATGAATCTTTAAATCACTCAAAAAAACTATTGAGGCCCATACACAACCAGTGATATCCTAAAAGGTTGTAAAACCAGACAACCATTAAATTTCATGTTGTCTTTCAAACACCAACATGTTACAGCAATCACCAACTCTAAGGGAATTCAAGAAATACTGACAATTTTGAAATGTTCCTATAGGTTGTGCCCCTTGTAGGATAGAAATTAAGATTTAGATTATCAATTATAAGAGTGGGATGAATTGTAGGTATAAAAAATTCATTTGTATCCTTAAAAATAATTATGTTTAACTAATTTAAACAATATGGATTCAAAAACCCTCTTTAGTTCTTAAATAAGAAACTAAATTTTTTAGGATCTGATGATATGGATTTGATAAGGAATGTTAAGAAAAGTTTACTAAGGGAAAGATTCAACCATAAAGCGTATAGAATATTATTTATCAATGTATACAAATATAAGAAAGTATAAGAAAGTTATACTTTATTTATCAAACTGAATACAACAGAATTAAAACTTGTAACCAAATAGGTAAACAAGTATAGTAAATATTTAAGCCCAAAGAGAAGGGTATCCAACAACCTTGGATAAATGTCCCTTGATTTATACTTTTATGAAATTTTGTCTTACCCACACCAAGGTAAGCCCTTGATAAAAATATCAGAATCTTCCTTGCTATCCCTACAAGCCCTTGGCCTATAATGTGACCATCACCTCTGTTTTCCAATCCCTAGAATCCCTCGATTGATCAGAAATAATAGTAATAACACTAAGTAGGTTGGACAAGATGTCCACGTCTTGAACAAGTTGTTCACAGCATTCTAAAAAGGTAGGTTCGAGTAGAGGTCTCATAGCACAAATTCTCTCTCTAGAATTCAGTACATCCAGCACTTCTCAATGTGTGTCAAACTCTTAAAATGGATGGGGTATTTATATGCAAGGGTTCAAATAGTTGGCTTCCTCCTCCAACAGTCATACTTTCCCTTAAAACTTATAGGTACATGTACATGTGTCACATAGACAACTATTAGTTAGAAATAGATTATATGAAATTGTTTCATAGAAGAAATATTGGAAAATGTTATCATGCTTAAGAAACATTAACATATTTAGGATCCCATAAAATGAAATGATAATTTAAGGAAATGAGGTTACTATAAGAAAAAACATTTAATCGAATTCTCAAGAAAGTGAAAATTAGAGTCTAAAAAATATGAATAATTAAATTCTATAATTTTAAGAATTTGGAATTTGATTTATAATTAATTTGAAGCCTAATTTAAGAATAAATCGAAGTCTGATTTTAGAAGAAATTGAAGTTTGATTTCAGAAGAAATCAAATTCTGATTTCAGGAGAAATAGGAGTTTGATTTCAGGATAAATCATAGTCTGATTTCAAAAGTAATCTAAGTTTGATTTCAGAAGAAATTGGAGTCTGATTTCAAAAGAAATTGGAGTCTGATTTCAGGAGAACTTAGTGTCTGGTTTCATGAGTAATTGAAGTCTGATTTCAAGAGAAATCAGAGTCTGATTTCAATAGAAATTAAAGTCTGATTTTAGAATAAATTAGAGTCTAATATATGGAGAAATCAAATTTTTATTTCAAGAGAAATAGGAGTCTAATTTCAGTATGAATCAGAGTCTAAATTCAAAAGAAATAAGAGTCTGATTTCAAAATAAATCAGAGTCGGATTTCAGGAGAAATCGAAGTCTCATTTACAGAGAAATTGGAGTTTTATTTTAGGAGAAATTTATGTCTAATTTCGAAAGAAATAAGAGTCAAAATTCTGGGTAAATTAGATTCTAAGGAAATATAATATTCTAGGTTAGATAATGATTTGATATTTTGACTTAAGAAAAATATGGTTAGTCTTGGTTTGGGAAAACACTAGATAAGATAATGAAAAACATAGGTAAAGTCAAAAAAGGTTTTAGAGAAAGTAAATTTTCCTTAAGAAAATATTTCTTAGAGAAGATAATTTTCTTTAAGAAAATGTGTTTGTGATTTTAAAAATATAAAGGAATGACAAATTCATATGGGGACTTATTGACTCAACAATATTCTCCTTTTTGGAAAGAAAAAACAACTTTTTGAAATAGAATATAAATACAAAGTTTTCCATTTTGAACATAAAATAATTACTTATCTCCATTTAATTATGACCCATGATAAATATGACTAACTCCCCCTTAGTTTTTTAAATCCATAAGGATCGTATTCTTGTATTTCTTAAATAAATAACTCTTCCTTAATTATGAATTTATTCTTTAAGTATTATTTGCCTTACTTTGACATTATTTTTCTTGATATTATTTTGGTCATTCTTTTCTCCCCCTTTGTGATTTTCAAAAAGGAATGGAGGTAAAAAAAATTGTACCGGAAATGTTAGGAATATACAAAGAAAAAAATGGAAAGATAAAAAATTTAATTATGATGTCAAAATTTGTTACTACGATAAAAAAAAGATCAGAGTTTAATAAAAAACCATTCATCCTTATTATCCTTTGGCATTATATTTTTTAGGGTTTCCTTAATATTATTCATCTCTTTATGATCATCTTCATACTTCTTGATCAACTCTTCCTGATCCTGATTCTTCTTTTCAAGAACATTGATTCGGTCTTCTTGGGATTTAATAATTTCACTTTGAGACTTTATCACTTCTTCTTGATCTTTTTATTTTTTTCCATATTTTCCCTAAGTTCCCTTTCCCTTTTCAAATTGAGAGAAACTAAATTTGTCTTTCCATTCAAGTATTTATACTCTTAGATCCGGGCATCTTGCTCTTGATTCTGCTTCTCTAAAAGACTTGTTGAAAATCTATTTATCATGTTATCTGACTTATCAAAGGCATCCTTGACTGAATCATTGAAATAATTCATGATTTTCATATCATCAATCACTAACTTAGACCACTTGGTTATATCTTTTAAAGATCTTAAATGAGCATCATAACCGATTTGAAAAATTTTGAATTAGGCATCAAGTTTGATAACCATTTCCACGAGAATTATTCTTGAATCTGACTTATGATTGATTTTTTTTGAAGCAGACGGCACCTAGAATCAATACATGGAAATAATGTAAAGGTATTCACAAACTTCTTCGAGGATTGGACAACAAAATATTGTCTTAAGGAAGATGAGGATTTTGAAGAAGATTATTTTGTTAGCGAGGAAACATTAATTTGCTCATATTCTTTTCCTTTAGATGTTCCAACAACAACATCCTTATTGGATTATGAAGAAGATTCTATATTAGAAATTTTTTCACCAATTTCATTATAATCATCAGGATGAATAAACTCATGATTATTTCTTCCACCATATAAAGTTTTATCAACCTCATCCTGAGAATCATCATTTTTCAGAACTGAATGACTTTATGAGATTATCTTAGTGGAATCATCTTGGGAAGTTATTATAGATAGCTTATCAGAAGGTATCTCCTTATCCTAATATTATTCCATCATCCTTATCACATCATCACTTTCATCTTCCTCTTCTTATTATTCCTATCGCACTTATTTTTTTTAAATAATGGGTTCTAGAATCGAAATAACTTTCTTTCTTCTATCTACACCCAGAGTTTCAATTTACACTTGTTCTTGCAAGAAGGATTCTGGTACTTGAACTTGTTCAGATGCCTTCTTTATATCTCTAAAAAAATCTTGAACAATCTCAACTTCTGACATCTTCTTCTTTAACTTTTTATTTTTTTTCTTTCTTCTCAATCTCTTCAGCTACTTGAATCTTTAAGGCCTTAGCCTCAGTAGGGTCTAACCCAAAAACAACATCTCCTAATTTTTTTCTCCTTATTCTCTCTCCAACTAGCTACCACTTCATTAGAAAAGGTATTTTTTTTCTTTGGATTTGGTGGAGAATATACTGACTCAGGTACTGGTGATTTCTTATTCGATTCTTATTCTTATTCTTTTATTTTCTTTGTGGTTCTCTGTGTACTTTATCCTATTTCACCTTTCTTAGTAGCAGTTTGATCATCATTTTTAGGAAGTTCAAAAAATTCCTCGGTCTTAATACTAAAACCAATTTTCATACTTATCAGAGTATCATCACTCAAAAACATTATCCTGAAAACTCTAGCCATAGAGATGCATGTAATTTTAAAGGATTCTAGGCACAAAAAAATAATATTCAACAAGATTGAAAGATATATTATGATCTGATACTTGAGAGTTACATTATTTATATTGATGATTGTCATAATAATATACTTGATGAGGTTTATCTTCCTTATATTCACCAAGAAATCCATCATGAAGATATCTCATTTCTTAAGGGAATCCTTTTCTCCCATTCCTGGAATGAGAAAACCTTGCATCCATAGATCTAGTAATCTGTAATTATTTTATAGATGAGCAATATTTGGTGACTTTAATCCTTTAACTCCAATATACTAAATTACATTAACCTTCTCAAAATATCTTTCCTTTTCTGGTAATTTGTGAGATCAAAAAATTGATTCACCTTCATAAGGCATATCCAAGATATTGGTAGCCTTGTTAAAAGATAGATAATAGTCATTTTCATAACACTTGAAATAAATCATCTCTCTTCCACCTTATTCATAAAAATGAATTGTATCATAAAATTATATAATAAGATTGAGATAAACCAGATCCTGATTATTTAGTTTCAAAATTCATAGACTTTCCCAACTATTTTTCTTTATGATTTTTATAATCAAAGAATCGTACTTCGTAAAGAAATTTGGGTCAACCAGCTGTTTTCTGTAAATTTTTCAATCCTTTAGTTCCTTGTTGGAGGGAATTAGAGTTTGTAAGGAAACTTGAAGAGACATTTTTATCTTAAGGAAATAGAGAAAAATGAAAGTCGGATTTTAAGGGTGGAAGATCTTTGGCACAAAAACCGAAATAACTGACGTGGGACGCGAATAGGGGGTCCTTTATAAAGGGTTCGTGGTGACAATTCATATTTCTAAATTAATATAACAATTGATATTTTATTTTTCTGATCGGATGGTTCATATTAATTCCAAATAAGGATTTATATATTCTGATCTTTTAAGGTTTTAAGGAAAAATTATATTTAAGAAAAGTGAATCTGATAAGGTTTTCTTAAAACAAGATAGAAATACCAACAAGAATACAATTACTAAGATTTAAGTAATGAAACATACCTTTCAGATTGCTCAAAAATAATTGTCAATTTTGATAATGTTCTTCTAGAAAAACATTGGATACAGAAATTTTTATTAGAGAAATAAAGAAATGTTGGTTCTGAAAAAAAATGGAAAAGGAAAATAAAAAAATAAGTATATGTACTACCTCTATGAAAAGGAGTAACTTAATGTAATGAGATAGATTTTAACAAAAAGTTAATACGGATTATTAATTTATGGTAATCATTCTTAATTTTTGTTTAATGTATTCTAAATCTACTGGAGGATAAATATTTCTTATATATGTCAGTAAGTTGATCTTTCATTCTAATAAATTAAATAATTGTTTCTCCTTTAAGTGTGTGATCCCTAATAAAGTAATCCCTAATATCTATGTGATTTACACGAAAGTGATGCGCAGGTTTTTTTCTTAGGGAAATGGAACTAGTATTATCACACATTATATTTTTTTGGTAAAACTTATGTCATAGTCTTTGAGTGTGTGTTTTATCCACAACACTTGAGCACAACAACTTCCAGCTACTACATATTCAGCTCTAGTAGTAAAAATTGATACTAAGTGTTTCTTATTTAATGACCAAGAAACTAATTAATCTTCTAATAAATGAAAATTTCTAGATGTACTTTTCCTATCCAATCTACATCAACAAAAGTTAGAATCCAAAAAATTTAATACAAAATCATTTCTAGAATAATAAAAAAGTCTTAAATCCATGGTTCCCTCAAAATAGAGAAAATCATTTTCACTTCTTTTAAATGATATTTCATTTGATTATATTAATATCTTGCACATAATCATATTGAAAACATTATTTTTGGATGACTAGGTGTTAAGTATAATAAACTTCTTATCATGCCTCTAAATATTGTTTGATCTATTGGTTTCATAACTTCATCAAGTTCAAGAGTGTTTGAGGTGCTGATTGGAGTACTTATACTTTTATTGTTTTCATATCCATACATATTAAGAAGATATTTAATATATTTATGTTGAGATATATATGTTCCTTCTGATTTTTGAGAAATTTGAAAACCAAGAAAAATGTTTACTCACCCATCATACTCATTTCAAACTCAGATTTCATGAGATTGGAAAATGAATCAGTTAAGGATTGTTGATTTGATCCAAATATAATTTCATCAACATGAATTTGAATAATTAAAATATTTTTCTTATATTTATTTATAAAAAGGGTTGGATCAGCAGTTCTTTTAACATAATTTTTTTGTAACAAAAATCTTTAAGTCTTCCATACTAGGCTATAGGGGCTTGTTGAAGTCCATTTGAAGTTTTGGTAAATTTAAACACATTTTCGGGATGTTTTGTGTCATAAAATCTAGAAGGTTGTTCAAAATAAACTTCCTCTTGAACATATCTGTTAAGGAAATCATACTTCATGTTCATTAGAAAAAGTTTAGAATTAAAGAATGCTACAAATACTATTAAGATATGAATAGATTCAAGTCTAGCCACTGGAGTGTAGTTTTCTAAATAGTCAATTACTTCATGTTGATTATAGCCTTTAGAAACTAATATTTATTTATTTCTAACAATTATTCCATTTTTATCACATTTATTTCTGAAGACCCACTTTACTCCAATTACAGAAGTTTCCTTAGGTCTTTCAACCATGGTCTAGACTTTGTTCCTTTCGAATTCATTTATTTCATCTTGCGTAGATTTAATCCAATAATCATCACCTAAATATTCATGAGTGCTTTTATGTTCTAATTGGGAAAGAAATGATAGCTATTTTACTTAATTTCTTAAATAACTTCTAGTCCTTAGAGGTTTATTTATATAACCAATGATACTATCACTGAGATGATTTTTAAGAAACAACTGATCAGGGTTTTGAAAAACTTTTTCATCAACATAAGGTAAAAAATATTCTGGGGTAAATACTTCAGAAACATTTTCTTGAGTATTTTCCTTATTAGAAAAATCTTCCATAAAAGGTTGATAATCAGTTTTTGAAAACACATATGAGGATATTTTTTGGGGTTTTTTAAAAACAAAAGGATCAGTTTCATCAAATTTAACATTTATTGTTTCATCAACAGTACAAGAATTATTGTTCAAAACTCTTAAGCCTTATATGTAATGGAATATCCTAAGAAAATTCCTTCATCAGATTAAGGTGAGAATTTATGTAAGTTATCTTTAGTATTCTCAATGAATACTTTGCATCCAAATACTTTGAAGTAGGAAACTTTAGGTTTTCAACCAGTCCATAAATCATAAGGTGTTTTACTAAGAAAAGGTCTGATTAAAACATTATTATAGTATAACAAGAAGTAATAACAACTTCATCCCAAAAGTGTTTAGCAATATAATATTCAATCAACATGGTTCTAGTTATCTTTAGAATAATTTTAATTATTATTTCAACAACACCATTTTTAAGGAGTTCTTGGAGATAAGAAGTTATGAGTAATGACTTTATTACTATAAGAAGTTTGAACTTCTGAATTTTTAAATACTCCCCCATGATCACTATGAATAGTTATCAATTGAAGGTTTTTCTAATTTTTAACTTTGGATAAAAAATATTTAAAATAAGATAAGGCTTCATATTTCTTTACTAGAAAATATACCCAAGTAAATCTTGTGTAATCATCAAATAAAACAAATACATAGTATTTTCCTCCAATACTTTCAATTTTTGTTAGACCAAAAAAGATCCATATGCACTAGCTGTAATGAATCAGTAGTTTAGATTTTACTAATTGATTTAAATATTGACTTATGTTTCTTCTAATATTGACAATGATCAAAAACGTTGTAATAATCAAATCTAAGCTTCAATAGATCCATAAAAAGTCTTTTATTTGAGAGTTTTTATAGGTTCCTAAAGTTACAGTGTTCTAGTATTCTATTCCATAACCAAAATTGATCTACCATTACACTAAGGTAAGGTAGGTCTTGGATCCTAAGGTCTTCTAAGTTATGTTTATAAACATTATCATGCTTATTGGTAGAGAGAATAAACTCTTCTTTGGAATTATTAACTAGGAATTTATCAGTCTTAAATTCAAAAGGTAACCTTCATCACATAATTGGATTATACTTATAAGGTTTTTATTAATACCTTGAATAAATAAAACATTTTAAATTAAAGTTTTTTTGATAAAAAAATTTTTTACCTATACCAACAATTTCTCCTTGAGCATTATCTCCAAAAGTTACTTTTCCACCTTTCATCTTAATAATCTTTTAAATGAAGTTTTTGTTACCAGTCATGTTCCAGGAACATCCAAAATCCATGTACAATGTATTTTTGTTGGTACTTTCTTTGTTTTCTTGAAAATAAAATAGTTAGACTTTGGGAATCCAAACTTTCTTAGATCCGGAATTGTTATAAAGTAAAATATTAGGTATCCATATTTTTTTTATAAAAGTAAGATTTATAAAAACCTAAGGATAGGGTTTTATTTAAAGATAATTTTTACTCCAAATTTCCACCACATTGAAACTTAGTTAAATGGGCCACATTGAGTAAAAAATAGTTGTGACTAAATTCTAGTTTTGAATGAGAATAACCAAATCTAAAACTATTCCAAAGAGGATGAAGTTTTGAATAAATTTTGTCTAATTATTTCCTTCCAGAAGTGAAATTTGATAACAGTTTCTTTAAGGAAAATATTTCAAACTATATTCTGATGACTAAATTATTATCCTCATATTCATTATTATTTGAGTTTGAGTTAACCTCTAAAACATTTTTCTTATAAATAACATTTTCAAGATCCTTATAATGTTTATCCTTCTCAAAATTAACTTCCTTAAGGATTTTGGAAATATCTTCAAAATTAACAATTTTCTAATAAAGATCTTTTGAAATATCTGATACTTGTATTGTTAAAATAGATATTATAGAATTTCTTTTCTCTAACTTATTTTTTATCTTACTGTTAACATTCTCAAGTAATTTAGAAAATCTATATACTTCTTCAAATGAAGTTAAGGTATTATCTTTTGATGAGGATTATTCTTCATCTGAAGATTCATAATATTCTTCATTAATAAGATTTTCATTTAAAGAAATATTGTTAAAGATTCTGTATTGTGTACCTAATCCATAAGACAATTATTTTTGATAGGTAATCTGGATATAATACCAATATTCTTCTAACTAGAAGATTCATATTTCAAGGATTCATATGAAAAGTCACCACCACTGGCACTCCAGGTATCAATATCTTTCATAACATTCATATCCTTATATTTTCAGTACTTATTATTATTTATTTCCAAATTCCTATCCTTTATGTCTTTTATCTTGATAATAATACAATCAGGCCAGATATGTTCATCCCTTCTTCATTCATAACATGTTACTTAGGAATCTTTTTTGTCCTTTTTATCTTTATTCTTGTATCTATATTGGAAATATTTCCTTCCCACAATCTTGTTCATCCTTAAATCAAAATTGGATGGTTTATTCTCAGAATGATCATTATCACTTGATTGATATACAACCATATATTTCTTATATTTTAATCTAGTAACTTGTTTAGGAGTCTTGGAATTAGATTTAGTAGTGAAAGCAGCATCACCATTGCCATTCTTTTTCTTATTGATCTCTGAATCTCTCTTCATTCCAGTTTCATGGTGAGGAATAGTTCCAAATAACTCATCAATATTGATGTTAGACACTTTCCTATTTTCATCAATAGATATCCTTTTATACTCCCACTAATTGAGAATAATATCAATTATCTTATCCACAATCATTTCATCATCAAGATATTTTTCCCCTATAAATTGAAGACTGTTGAAAATAGTCATAAAAATTTATTTCACTTTGAAAAATGGTTCTCTATAAGGAAAAACAAAACCATGATATTCATCTCTAAGCATAGCTCTTCTTGTTTCAATTACTTCTGAAGTTCCAAAATCTGTGACTTCAAGTTTCTTCCAGATACTATTGGCTTCTTCACTAAAGGATATTTGGTGGTAGATATTCCTCTTCATGGAACCTGCAAGAGTATTTCATGCCCTATATTTTAGTTGATATTCTTGTTTTTTATGATTTTTGAATGTTGTGATTTCATTTTCAGGAATCTTGTATTATCTTATGACCAATACAAAGTTTCTGCTCCATTGTTAAAAAAAAGGTCTTCATCCTATCTCTCTAGTATTCATTTTCATTCCCATAAATGATTGGGGTCTGGTAGGATTTAGATTATCTATAGAACCAACATTAATTCTTTCCATTCTATTAAAAAATACAAAAGATCTTTTCCACAAAACATGTTAGTATAAAAAGTTTATAAAAAAATAATATTTAAGAAAAACTTGAATAAGTAAAGTTGAACAAGAAAGGTTGAGAATGAAAACATATATGTAAGTATATTTATTTCAGTGACAAGCTTTGATACCAATTGTGGGGTCTAAATTATGATGTAGATGATCAATTACAAGAGGGGGGTGAATTGTATGTTTAAAAACTTTTGTTTTTATCCTTAAGAAAATCTATGTTTAACAAAGTTAAACAATATGGATTCAAAAATTCTATTTAGTTATTAACTAAGAATCTAACTTAATTAGGATCCAATGGTATGTATCTGATAAGTAAAATTAATATAACTTTACTAAGAAAAATATTTTACCTTAAAGTGTATAGATTCTTATTTATCAGAGTATAAAAATATTAGAAAGTATAAGAAAGCTATAATTTCTTTCTTTAATGGAATAAAACAGAATTAAAACCTATAAAAAATAGGTAAACAAGTATAGGAAATCATTTAACCCAAATATAATGGTATCCAAAATCTTTGGATAAAGGTACCTTGATTTATACTTTCAAAAAATTCTATCTTACCCACATCAGGGTAAGTCCTTGATAATAATATCAAAATCTGTCTTACAATCCCCGCAAGCCCTCGATCTCTAAGGTGATAAGCACATTTATCTTCCTATCCCCAAAAGCCCTCAATTGATCAGTAATAATCATAATTTCACTAAGAATGCTGAACAATATTTTCACATCTTGAACAAGTTGTTCACATTATTCGCATAGGTAGGTTTGAGCAGATCTCTCGTAGCACAAATTCTCTCTCCATAATTCATCACATAAAGCACTTCTCAACATGTTTTGAACTCCAAAAATGGTTAGGGTATTTATAGGTAAAGGTATTCATGGTTGGATCCCTCTTCCAATGGTCATATTTTTCCTTAAATATTTGAGGGACATTTACATGTGTCACATACCAACGGTTAGTTAGAAATAGATTTTTAGACATCATTTTATATAACAAATCATGGGAAACATTATCATGCTTAAAAAAAATTAACATGTTTAAGAAAGATTAACATGTTTAGTGTCTAATAAAATTAAATGATACTTTAATGAAATGAGGTAATTGTAAGAAAAAATAATTAATCAGATTCTTAAGAAATTAAAAATCATAGTCTAAAAATATAATAATCAGATTCTAGAATTTTTAATAATTAAGAATCTAATTTTAGAAGAAATTAGAGTCTGATTTCAGAAGAAATTGGAGTCTAATTTTAATAGAAATCAGAGTTTAATTTCAGTAGAAATCGAATTATGATTTTAAGAGAAATCAGAGTCCAGTTTTATGAGAAATTGGAGTCCGATTTCAAGAGAAATCATAGTTTGATATCAGGAGAAATCTAAGTTTGATTTTAGGAGAAATATGATTCCAATTTTAGAAGAAATTGGATTCTGATTTCAGGAGAAATCAAAGTCCGGTTTCAGGAGAAATCGGAGTCTAATTTGAGGAGAAATCAGAGTTAGATTTCAGGATAAATTGGAGTCTTATTTTAGAAGAAATCGGAGTCTGATTTTAGTAGAAATGGGAGTATGATTTTAGGAGAAATCAAAGTTTGGTTTTAAGAGGAATCAAAGTCTGATTTCAGGAGAAATCAGAGTCTGATTACATGATAAATCAGAGTCTTATTTTATGAGAAATAGGAGTCTTGTTTTAGGATAAAATGGAGTCTCATATTAGGAGAAAATAGAGTCTAGTTTTAGGAAAAATTAGAGTCTGATTTTAGGATAAATTGAGTTTTATTTTTTTGGAAATTGAAGTCAAACTTCAGAATAAATCGGAGTCTGATTTTAAGAGAAATTGAAGTTTGATTTCAAAAGAAATCGGAGTCACAATTCTGAGGAAATTAGATTCTAAGGATATCTAAGATTATAGGTTAGATAAGGATATGATTTTTTGACTTAAGGAAAAGATGGTTAGTCTTGGTTTAGGAAAACACTAGAAAAGACAATAAAAACCATAGGTAAAGTTAGACATGTTTTTAGAGAAAGTAAATTTTCCTTAAGAAAATATTTCCTAGAGAAAAATATTTTTCCCTGTGATTTTCAAAACATAATAGAATGAAAAGTTCATAAGGGGATTTATTAACTCAACACACCTTCCACATGGATGGAAACATTACATCAGAGTTGATGTGATACTCCCTACAATAAGAGTGTCTTTATCATCCAATTTATAAATTAAGGGACCTCATACCATGACACATGCTTCATCGACCGTTGATCATGGTTCTTAGTGGTTGAAAATACACCTTTAGCGAGCATTAAATAGGAAGAGATAGAAAACAGAACACTTAAAATCACTATAATATATTCACATTTAGACTTGCAGGCATCACTCCTCCTATGTTATATCCACATGTACCATAGCATTAGGCACAAAATCCAAAATGATTAACTAGTGTGTCAAACACCTGGTTCTCTTTAAAATATCATCCTAAACAATGGAATGAGTCTTGGTCTATGATAACACCATGGTCACTCTATTCCATATTTTATCAGTATTCCAATCATTATAACCCAAGATTAAATGATTAACACTGAAATCAATGGTTCTATGTTCCATTTAACACAATGACAGGCACCGCATATATCAACTCATACTACCCCAACATTAAATGAGAAAACAGAAAATCCTTTATACTATCTAGAGGCTTATCTACGCTATGAATTTTAGTATCTAATTTCACACATGAAGAACTAAATCTGATCTGCATTACTTTATATGATAGAAAAACTGGATGACACCCTTTGAGCCATCCAACACTACAGAGGAAGTAAAAGTTGGTTCACATGACCTAATAAGGGGCTAACTATTCCATTAGTATGTCTATCCTATTAGAAATGATCATTTTGAAATGATCATACTCAAAAAAAGGTTCAAGACAACACAAAACAATCCATAAAAATAGGGTGTCTTTTTTAGAACCAAGATCCCTATATGGGACTATAGCACCTGAACAGTTCCAGATAAGAGAAACTGCTCATAAGTAACTCGCAATGGAATTAAGGATCTAAGGGTGCTACTTATAATGGTCCAGCCCCTTACTGAAACACAAATCATTGACTAAAAATAAGGTTACACCTATAAGATCTCACTTAGCTTAAGATACAACTATTTGGTTTGAGCTAATGGAGAATAGACCTTTGTAAAATTCACACATTATTGTTTCAAGGAAAAACTCAGAAAAAAAAAGCGTTAACCACCATTACACAAGGTTCAAAACTAAATCACCACTTAAGGTTATATTTATGGCATTAAACCAAAACTCATTTTACTCTTTAACATTTCAATGTTTATTTTTAAAAAGAAACTAATACCAAACATATGGAAAACACGTAAACTCATTTTAAACTACCTTTTTAAGAATTATTATTCAGTAAATTCCCATTATAGTTAGTACATTTCATCATATATCTCATTTAAGCATTCAATTGTTTATAAGGACTCAGAAAAAACTACTAAAATATATTAAAAGGAAGTGTATTAATTAAAGGGGTTACTAACTGAAAATATATTCCACCTTGATTTTATGTGCAAAACTATATAGATAGCTATAAGAATTTTAAAATTTCCATAACACATAGAATAAACACACCGCCAAGGGGTTGATCCCTAAGGCATACCAAAATATAAGATGATATATAAGGGTCCCATTTATCCATTTTAGTTTCAATTAAAATCAAACCAAACAATTTTAAACATTTATATTTTAAAAACACCTTTAGTGGGTTCATTTGAACTTTAAATTTTGTAATTGTGTTTCAAAATTAATTTTATACAACTTTTATTTAGTACATATGATCTGAATCATTCATTTTAGTGGAGTAAAAGAGCCATGAAGTCAAAAATGGGTTGGACTCACCATATTGAAAACCACTTCAGTATTTGGGCTATAACTTCTACATCCATGATTGGATTAGTAACAAAAATATAGAGGATCTCTTGGACCCAATTTCTAAAAAAATTACATCCTATAATGATATCTTATTCATGTGTTTTTGTGTTTAAAAATGTGGTGTAATTTGGAATATATTATTTGGCTGAATTTCCCCCATTCACAATTGAAAACTCTAAAAATATAGCCTCCCCTTCACTCTATAAATAAGATTTTTCTCATTTTGAGTGATTTGTACATGTCTTATAGGATTGGAAGCAGCGCTAAAGTTGTGCCTTTCCATTAAAATTCACAATTTTATGATGGAATCTATAAATCTATGATATCCTCCAAAATACTCTTTGTTTCTTATTATTAATTGTAATGCTTTGATCTTATAATAAACTTATTCATTTATATTTAAATTGTTTTTCTTTGTTTAATTTTATTCTTATATACTAATACTCTTTGGGATGTAAATAAAGAGTAGAAATGATATTGGGGTATAATCTATCTAAAACATTTTGAATGTAATTCGTTTCTACAATGACTACACCACCCATGGAAGAGTAGTTTTCTTAGTAATCAATCTACTGCTTAACTTATTCATTTATTTATTTTGAATAAATGATATAATTTAATTAAAATAATATGATCCATTGATTTATTTATTAAATTATAATAAACTAAACAAGTAATTAAACAATTAACATAAAAAATATGGGATGTCAAGATTTGAGTAAATTCTGAGAACACAAACTTGATTGGTAAAACAAAACCACCCCATATAAATTTGTAGAGTTAAAATATAATCCCTATACTCAATTAATACTTATTTCAAGGATTTTTTTATTTCTAAATTTACCACTAACCATAATATATCCTTACAACAACAATCAAAGTAGGTTGTTGCGATTAAATATTCCTAAGCTAGCCTAGGGTTTAACTCTTTTCATCTTTGTGGAAACGTTAATTATCATAGGGTTCAGCGGTTAAAAAATTAGGAGATCATAATTAATTTTACATTAATTTATATTATAATTATTAATAATTAAGTGAATAGTTATAGTTATATTGATTATTCCTTTTAAATAGCTTTCTAAAAAAATGTCTTCTCATTGCGTTTTCTCAATCTCATATAAAAAACAAAAAGAAAAAAATATAAAATCGTCTTATAGAATAACTATTATTTTTATTTTATAAACATAAAACACCCCCACTCTATACTTATTTGTTTTTTAGTTCTTTTATCTTTATTTTCATAATACATTTATGAAGTTATTCTTATTGCTTCATCTATGAGAGATGACCCTAGCCAACAACTCTTTTTTCACCTAAGTTCTCAAAAACCACATATCATTTGAAATATCCAATGATAATAAGTGGAAAACATTTTGGGGTAGATATTTAGGATTTTCATTTGTGCTTTTTTTTATATTTTTACAAAAAAAAATCAAAAAGACACAAAAAAACAAAAAATCCAAAATTAATAAATAAATAACATATCATGTAACATTATCATTTACATGCGGAACATATGGAAAATGTATCTTTTCAAAATTCATTAGTGGCATGGCAATAATTAGAAATATTTCATTATTAAGGTTTGATTTTTATTAAAATGTAATTCATTGATGATATGATTGGTTGTGTCATTATAAAACCTTTTAGATTATGACACCATTCTTTGTGATAATTGTTCATGTTAAATTGGGTCATTGATTTCTCCACACAACTTTTCATGCAACCATGACTGGTGAAATTTTTACTACTCAATTGAAGGTATGACCAAGTTAGGTAAAAAACTTAATCTTATATCAATGTTTGGTCCATATGATCATTTATCTTCTAATGAATTTCATTATTATACCGAATTATCCTATGTTTGTGTACCTGATATCTAATAGTTTTACGCCCTTAAAAATCCAAAAATTAAAAAATTAAAAAATTAAAAAATGAAATCAAAAAATATATATTAATAAAGATGGGAGTGATGAAGTATAAAACATTTGTGGATATCTAGGTCATGATCTTAAGGTTTAAATTTTGGGAACAATTAAGTTAGTCAGTCTTGAAATTTTATTGCAAAGCACGGTACAATAGGTTTAGTCAATTAAACCAGGTAAGAAGAATTCTTTTACATGACCTACATATTCTGAATAAAGGGTGAAGATATGAGATTTAAATGCTTGGACCACACATACATGTTTAATTAATAGAATGGTGGACCCAAAACTTATTTTTCTATGATTAGTGTCATTAATCTCACTAGATTTTATTTTTATAAAATTTATGAGATGATGAATTTCAAAATTATAGATATTTAATCTTGATGGGAATCTTACTTTTCCTATGTTGTCACTATGTATTAGAAAATATTTACAAGAATATATCTTATCAAAAAAAATTGAATACTTGATATGAGGTTTTTCTAAGGAGTGAAAAATGGTAAGTGTGGGGGAGTTGACAAAACACAATTTTATTGAATATTTTATTGATAATATATGACATAATTTCTCACATTGTGTTAAATATGTTTATTTATAATATATTGGGGATTAGATCCTTCATTGTAATATTTGATTAAAATTATAGTTTTTTACTTTAAAGTTCACTATAGTATTTTGACTCTAAATATTTTTTAATGACTCATTTGAACTTGAAAATTTCTAATTGTGTTCATGGCTTAATGGGATACAACTTTTATTGAAGATGAATAATTTATTTTTAGTGGATTAAAAGGTAAATGAAGTTAATAATATTTATTTATTATTTGGTGAATAATGTAGTGATATTAATTTAATAAATAAATGAAAATGTTTTAAGGTCCAATAAATATTATGAAGGAATGAAAAACTATGATTTTAGTTCCAGTAAGAAAATATTAAATATTAAATATTATTTGATTAAATAATATTTAATTTTAATTCACATGTTAAGTACATGTTAATAAATGATATTACTATTATTATTATCTGGAATGGGGTTTTCTCTTGGATTAAATAAATAATTAATGGAACTTGTACAATTATTTTATTTTAAACCTACCGATATATAAACCCAATTATGTTATTTTCTCAATAGACAAAATCCATTTTTTTGGGTTGTGCATAATGGAATTGGAATATTCTATTAATCCCTTGAGATATCTCTTCTCCAAGATCACTCCCAATAACAGAGAGAAATCTTCCTCCATTAGATAAAAGAGAATGATTTGGAACAAATTCTCGTAGCATTCAAAGGCAGGCGATGAAAACATAAGGATATGCCATGATAAAACTTAGAGATTCCTTTAGTGATGTCTAGAGATTTATGGAACAATTTTGGATCACCTATATATAGAATCTATATATTATTTTTACAATTAAATGACAGTGAATTTCATATCTATTACAATATCCATCAATAAATAAATAATTTCATCAAACTAATTAATATTTAATAAAATTAATTATAAATAATATATGATGATCCTATCTCTATAGTTCTGGTTTGATTAATTTTTTCTATATTCTTTGATTAAATTCCATTAAACATTATGTTTTTCATCATGTAGATCTCGGGTTGATCCTTGAACATGAAAAAAAATTGGGTACTTCCCTTCGCAAGATTATACTATGTTCGGAACCTACACAAGGCACATCAACAATTTTAAATAGCCTAAAAATGCAGTCTACATGGCATGGTATATTCATATAATTTGAATTAAAATGTGTCTTTCATTATATGTGATCTTATAAATCAATAATCAATAAAAATTACACCAATAATTCAAAGTGAAATCAAAAAAAAAATATAATAATGAACAACAAGAACAATATTCACATCCCTGGACACATCGATTTTTCCTTGTAGGTGGGATGATCAATCCCAGGAATTTCTATTTAAAATTTTTGACACATTCTTATTCTTCTATCTACTATCCCAAAATAATAAGACAAAGTGGGAAGACCTCTGATACCACTTTTTAACATCTCATCCTGACTGACCACTAAACTGGTAGCTAAACTGGTCACCACATGGCCTCAAGCATGCCTCCCTATATGCCAGAGGTTATTGACTAGTAAAAAGGGTATAATGGTGATATAGTGGGGATATTATTCCATTGATATCAGAGTATCATATAGGTATATCAAACAATAGATAATAGACAACAATGGAAGAAGTAAAAATATATGACAATGTAGCATAAGATAAAAATAATAACTAAATAAAAGTGACCAACACCAATATAAAACTAACCATTTATGCATGTTAATGTGATGATATAAGTACAAGTGAAATAAATATAACAATCATTACAAGAATAAAATCCCAATGACTAGATCCACGATCAACCAAAGTACCAACTCAGTCCTATGCTTCTAACTCTCATTCACTACACATAGCACAACTAATAAACTGAGGATCCTGGTCCTACAACCATGGAGGTATATTCGGGTACCCCAGTGCAATGGCATCCTGAACAATGTGTGAGATATACTTAATAGGCCAACTCAAACTATTTCTTTAGCATGATTCATTTTGGGAATCTGACATAATCAATGTTCCTATATACCAAAATAAAACATTTATGAAAATAATAATTAACGAAGTAATGATCGGGTTCCATAGGGACACTTAACCTAACCACACCTACTTTGGTCTAATCCATAAATGTATGAACCATAAGCCACCTATACAATTGAGATAATGTAAATATGATAGAAAAAGAATCATAAAACTAGCATTGTGGGATGGACTGAAACCAAGCATGTAATTTGGTTTAGAAACAAGTCCCTTGAATAAAAATAAATAAAACATTGGACTTTTATATAAATGTAACTACCAATTTTAAATAGGCAGTATCATGGGCCTGTCCAGGGGGAACCTTAAAAAGGAAACTGTGTATCACACTAAGAGCACCATAACGGTCACTTCCATCATATTTCATCCAATGCAACCCATGAAAGTCCTCATAATAATCACTCCCATTCTAATGTGATATAATAACTTCTACACTGATATTTGGTATCTCATGTAGGGTACCATGGATCACTCGTGGCCTGGTACAACCATCTCACCAATGAGCCCATCCATGGTGTCTCCCCTAGGGAACTGATATCGCTAATAATGAGGTGAGAAGAATTGATGGTGAGCTCATCTTGGAATACCATTATTTGACCAAGAGTATAGATAATCCAAATAGTGTATCTGAACAAAATCACAAAGATTTGATGCTTGGAATTTATAGAAGGAAACCCAAGTATCACTCACAACATTCATAATTCATTTAATTAATTAAATTAAAAATAAAAATGGGCCATGATAGTAATAATTTCTTAGAATGAATCAATTCCACATTAAAAAGAAACATGGCCATTTTATATTTCATCCTATAAGAACAAGGGTCCACATACATAAGTAATCCAAATCACATCTCAAAGTAATTAAATTTGAAGGACATCAATTAGAATAAAGAATAGCACATATATCACATTCCAATTGGAGACAATGATCCTCATCAAGGTGTTTTATTAGAAAACATGAAATTATTTTTTAATAAACAGTTCATTTAAATAAAAAAATAATCACAAAAAATAGGAATAACCCAATTCAACCAAAAATAAGCATTTTAGAAATCTATCGGACATAGAAAGAAAAATTCATTGTTCAAAGGGGAACTTAGATAGTGCCTTGTTTAATGAGGTAGCTTCCTACAAGGTAAATTCCTTTTATAGGTTGGGACAAGAACTTAATAGGTTACTTCGGTTTAATCAAAATCTATATAAAAGACGGAAAACCCATTTACAACTCAATATGAACACTTGGGTGTTGTTTCATGTATCTTATCATTTAATTTTAAAAGGTAAAAACATGTCAGCACACCCAATGGGTGTCCATGATTGAGGTAAATTTCCTCTAACCACTAAACATCAATCATCATGAGCATATAAATGTGTTTATATCAATTTAGGATGAATAAACCCATTTTAAGGCAGCGCATATAAAAAAAATTTGTGTCGAACAATGGAAAAAATTTATAAATAAAAAAATCATTGAGGTAAAAGATATAGACCACCTACCTTGTTCTTAGATCGATCCAGACATCCCATATCAAGATTCAATTTGTTCTATTTTTTGAGATATGTCGAAGAAATGGAAATATGCCCTAAAAATAGGGGAAATGAGATTGCACCAAAATAGTGAAGAAAGAAAAAATGATAAATGATGAATGAAATCAAGAGGAATTAGAAGCTTACCAAGAGGAATCCCTAGGTACCGATGACACTATATTCTGACTTTAGATGAAAAATATAGAAAAAAATCATAGGTTGGGATTGGGAGAAGACTCACATGAGAGGAGATGGTGAGATCTTCCACTGGAATGAAGATGATAAAATTAGTGTTTGAAAACATTAAGGTTAGAATCATCATTTCGCCTAGACAAAACATGGTACGTGGTTTTATCATACGTTTGGTCAAGCCGTACACTAACTATGTGCTAAGTCACTACCCAATGAGAACCCCACATGGTTAAGGCACATGGTTTCCCTAACTAGGTTCAAAAAATGCTAAAAATGAATTTCAAAAACCTATAGTTGGTCATAGTATCTTGCGGCTCATCCATAGTTTGACCAAACCGTTTGACACTTCCTGTTCCTTGGGATCAGGATATAAGGTTTTTCCCTATCAGCCTTCAGAATATTTCTATGAATATTTCTAAGGCTAGATGATGATATGGCATGTGATTTCGTGGCCCTATGTACCTATAATAAATTTTATAGAAATATTAAGTATTCTTATAAAATTCACATGGATAAAATGGGTTATTTCTTAAACGGTATCTTAGATCAAAAAAATTGGCCATTGTTGAGTCTGGAGCATGTCGTTTACCCTAAGAGGGGTATAAGTTTTGTGGGCACAGGCTTTCTATGGAAAAATTCATCGAGGGAGTTTACATAAATTTTTTAATTTATTTATTTTGGTACGTCATATCTCGAATAACTTCTGAACGGAATTTCATATCAAATTTATGAGACTGTGGCTGAGTTCAGAAGGCCTAGTTTACCCTAAGCATGACATAAACTTTGCCAGCATCAAGTTTTTGTTCAGAGGCGAGTCATAGGTAGGAATTTAAATAGAGGGTTATGGATTTAATTAAAAATTAAATCCATTGACCCCTCCTCCTTCCTCCTTGGTTTGCAGGTGACGGAAGCTCCCCCTTCCTCTTACTTTAAAGAACCAAGGCAAGGAGGTGTCTTCATTGGATATTTTTTATATCGATCGTCACTAGATCGAGAATAATCATGTCGCGGGTGTCGTTCTGAACCCGAATCTTTGGAATTTCACCCTAAGGTAGGCAGTTTTTCATTTAAAACCCATTCCCCTATATTTATGAAATATTTTTGTGTGAATCATCATAGTTTCTATGTAAATTGGGTAATGAGGTTTCTGAAACTGGTATTAAATTAATTTTTATAGCATCAGGGTGATCCTAGTGGTATGCGGAAGCTTCACTGGTGTACGGAGGTCTGCGGCACATGAATATGGTCGGCAGAAGTGGCGGAGGCCACTGGTGCCACGACGGCGCAGAGAGCCAAGGGGGACCAAGAGCCAGTGGGTGTGGTGTGTGCTGGCTATGGAGTGGTAGGGTGTCTGCATCTGAGTCGTGGTGTGGCAGGCTGGCCCAGGCAGAGCGGACTGACCAGAGTGGGCTGGTCCAGTCAGATTGGTCCACGGGCATTTTAATCCCCCAAAACTCTCAAACTAGGAATCTGTTTTACTTGTTGTCTATGGTGACATGATCCTTTATTCAAGGAGTATATTTTACAGCTAGTTGGAGAACTTTATTTTTTGGTCTTAAGTCTCAGTTTCAAGAAACTTCCCATTAAAATAATAATAATGTAATTATTATTATATTGGCGATTCTTGTGTCGGACGTGTCTCTTGCGTCCAATGTCTTATTGACATGTAGTTAGTGGAGTTGAGACCCTGATTTTAAAGAATATGTTTGAATACTAATTTTAGGTGTTAAAAATGAAATACAGGTGTGGACCCCACTTTTATCTGTTTGGTCTTGTTACGGTGAGAAGTTCTTTTTTCACCAGTTATCCATTTTGGTCAAGTAAACAGTCTATCCTGCATGTTTTTTCACATATAATGCGATGGTGGACATGGTGTGCACCTAGGAGATACAGTGTTCAAGTGATGTTGTGTGGTTCATTTGGGTTAGCAATTCCTTTATAGGAAGTGTTGAGAGAGTCCCTCTGTTCCTTATTTGTTACATTTCGATTAGCTGGGTTGAGTGGGTCCCCATGGTCCTTTATCTATGAGGTTTTCAGTATCACGTCCTCTTCACTGGATTATGCCCCCTTTTAAGTTTATTTTTATATGTACAGCATGGGTTTCCCACTTTATGGAGTGAGTTGTATTAATCCTCTTCGACAGCAGACTTAGTGGATTTGGAGCATGTATCGCCCCGAGATGCTCAATATGATCCTCACATTCCTTCATGTTTCCTTGGTTGGGTTCTTTGAATCGTTGTAACTAATATTTACACATACATCGATTCTATACCTAGGTTGTTCCAGTAGGGTTCGAAGTTCTTAGTGTTCCATGGGTGAAGACTCCCAATATATGTATCAAGATGTGTTTCTCGTATGATATGTCATGATTTTTTCCTTAGTGGAGTTCTTAAAATCAATGTGACCAACACTACACATGTGTTGATCCCCTACTGAGTGAGTTGTTTTAGATTTGGGTTGTTGAACAATACCCCTTTATGTGTTGGGTGTTCTTGGTTTGGGTTCAGTTTCCCCTAGTGGACCCTATGTGTGATCCCCTACATGAGGATTTGGAGTTGGTTTAGTCACTGGGTGACTTCTTCCACGACATTTTTTGTCGAACGTGTCATTGAAGATAGACACCGTGAGGGTTTTTCGAGTTGTGTCATTAGTTAGTTTTACCAATAGAGTGGAATCTATTGGATGAGTTTCATCTAGGATAAATCATCTCTTGGAGTGTTCTTATAGTGGTTTTATTTTGATCCTCGAGTAGAAACCTATCATTAGCGATGGAGTCAGAACATCCTGAGGCATGGATCCTGAGATGAGTATGTCAAGTGTGTTTTCTAGGTTTCCCTTGTGATGTTTTTACTTATTCATTGACACACATGGTTTTTTGAGCTTATTAGTCATGTTTATCTAACGATGGTCTCAAGAGGGAGTTTCCCACTCATTTGGGTTCCCTATGGATGGGAAGAGTGAGATAATTCCTTTTAGTTGCTTCTTTTCTTTTGGGGTTTTTGGGGTGCCAATGGAGTATCTTTATACTCACCACTGTATAGGATTTTTCTGTACATGTATTATGTATTGTATAGACCACGTTCCTTTTAATGGAGTACCATGAGGACCCAGAGTAGGTGGATCATAGTGAGATAGACCGACCGGGGTGTACCGGATCTTGGTTGAGGAGCTTTCCAGTAAGTATTTTGACAGCTACCTCCTCCATCTAAGAAAGTTGAATGTATTCGCAATTTTCTTTTCATGTGCCCTATATTTTCCCTTTTTTTAATTTTCCTATACTCTATATGTGAATATATGTATTCATGCAATAATTTTTAGTTTTTATATATCTCTGAATTTTTTTGTGGAGATGTATGTAGATGAATGTGTACAGGTATGATAGGCTAAGTCCTCCCATGTGTGTCATAGCCTACTCGGTGCTAATCACCAGCCCTTGGATTATTGGAGGTAGTATTGGGGAGTCATGGATAGATCCCCATTGGGTTTGATCATGAAAGATTGGTATCATAGGTGGTTACACATTTGGGACCCTAGAGTGTAGTTAGTCTAGCTGTGATCTTGGTTTGGGTTGCATAGTGATAGTCTTAGAGTGTTTCGAGTTTGGATTTAAATCTAGGGACTCCATTGTTGGTGCGGTGGCTAACGTATCCACTCCCCAAAACTCTGATAACCTTCCTTTTGACTCAGGACATTAGGACACTAGTCGCAGGAAAATAATGGTACATGCATCATATAAAACTGGGTTTTTGGTTTTCCTTATCCTTCTTTAGTCAGCTCCCTAGATATACTCTTTGATCATGGTGCATCTGGATTATATTTCAGTATTCCTCCATGATGATATTTAGATAGGGTTCCATGGAAGGATTGTGATAACATTCTACCCTATGGAGAGGCTTTGGTGAAGGTCACAGGTTCTGAGGACAAACCTCCATGTAGTCTTCCAGTTGATCCATCACCTGTCGAGTAGCTGGTTGTGCCGGTAGTGTAGGAAGAGGATGCGATTAGGCTGAGTTCACTACACAAGTTCTAGAGGTAGTGACCTATGAGGTACCAAGGTGATCTAGACCCCCAATAAGCTGATGAATGGCTTGCAGTAGTCATGTGCATTTTCTACCTTGTGAGGACACCTCCCAATTAGATGGTGGTCATAGCAGAGAGCCTTTTTCATGGCTCGACCAGGCACTGTTGGAGTCTTGTGATCTAGACCAATGATAAGGAGATGCTCTCTTGTGTAGAGTATGAGAAGCTCTTCAGGGAGGAGTTTTATCCACCCATGGTGAGGTCAGAGTGTATTTGGGAGCTTCAACAGCTTTGGAAGGAGAAAAGGACCATAGTAGAGTACTCAATAAGGTTTATAGACTTGTTTTGTTACTCTCTGGATATGGTTTGGGATCCTTTCTTCCAAGCACATAACTTCGAGTAGGTCTTTCTCTAACATATTAGGGTGTCAGTGGTGTTGTTGTATATTCCCACCTATGTTGGAGGGTTGGAGTAGGCCTTAGTGGTAGAGAATTTTTTGGCTAAACAAACACTGACTGTCAGTGTTGTGAAAATAGGAGCTAAGACCTCAACAGCTATTTCGGTAGGTAGTAGTCAATGGCATGTTTAGGGGTCTAGGAATGCATGAAATTTTAGGAGGCTATCCTAGGATGGAGGATCTAAGGATCAGGGCTCTCAGACTGGTTTTAGTCATTTGTAGGAGAGGCTTTGTTATGCTGGTGACTATTGGGGACATATTTATAGAGATTTTCAGGATAATTATGTTGCTGAGAGGGAGACAGCTGACAGACCCCCTTGGCAGAGGCATTGTTTCGATCACGGAGGTTCGTAGGGTGGTAGAGGAATGGGTGTAGCAGTGGGAGGTGGAAAATAGTATGAGTTTCCACCTCCCCCACCCCTAGGTGGTCCACGCGAGGCTCAAGGAGTTGGAGGATGGGGTTAAGGATAACTGAAGGCCATAGAGATGTTTGACACAGAGGCTCTGTGAATGGATAGAGGTATGCTCTATGTCCTTTATACTTTCTGCAGTAGTTTTTTTAGACACTGTTTGGTGGTACTCTTTATTTTCTATTTCATTCTTGAGTTTTTTTTAGGGCATCGGTAGGTCTATGTGTTGTTGTTGTTTGGCGTAGCTCTGAAGGTACGAGGAAGAGGTATCCTTCCCCCCACCGAGATGCATTTTTATGATGCGGCTAAAACTGTACAAGCGAGTCAGTTCCACCCAAAGTTTATAGTGTTGAGGTATGTGTACAATTCCCTTTGTCTTGTGTGTTTAGGGCAAGGGGGTTGTGTGTTGGAGTTTTCATGAAGGGACTGGTAAGACCCAATGTGTGTTGGGCAGCCTTGTTTTGTTTGACTATACCCCCATGTGTTTGGTTTCATCTTGGTATGCGAGTCACTTGAGGAGGTCATGGTGTGGTTGACGTGGCTTCGGACTCACAAGAATGAGGGATGATTTCCCCACTAAGATGAATTCTTGATAAATGATACAAAACCTTTCAGGTGAGTCAATTCTTCCCAAAACAGATAGTTACAAGGTGCGGTGGAAGATTCCATTTAACATGTTTGTTTCGTTTAGGTTTGTTGGTCTATGTATCACATTAGTGAGGTGGTGTACCACTAGACCCTAGGCCTGTAGTATACCAGGCGCTTGGTATTTTCAACCTATCAAATCTAATAATACATGTTCCAAGTTGCACAAAATACACTTGGGATAATCTATACATGGGTGGGGTAGCCCTTTTGGTTCCCTAGAGTGTGTGCTTGTTTGCATCACGGGGACCCTTGGTGGCTTTTTAGTGGTTTTGGTGAACTCACTCGGATGGGAGACCCATGTGACACTTCAGTTTCTTTCCCTTATGCCTATCCTTTGGATTTTCAGGGATGAAAATTCTTAAGGTTGGGAGGATTTATCGACTTAGGTTTTTCCCGGTCAGCCTTTCTAATATTTCTATGAATATTTATAAATCTAAATGCTGAGATGGCGTGTGATTTCAAGGACCGGTGTGCTCAGAATAAATTTTATAAAAATATTAAGTATTTTTATACTTTACACATGGAAGAAATGAGTTTTCTCTTAAAAGTTTGCTTGTATTAGAAAACCAAGGCCATGGTTGAGTCTAAAGCAAGCCGTTTACACTAGGCGGGGTATAAGTTTTGTGGGAGCAGGCTTTTTGGGAAAAAATTCATCAAGGGAGTTTCCATAAATAAATTTATTTATTTATTCAGGGACATTAGATCTTGAATAAATCCTGAACAGAGTCTTGAATCGTATTTTTGAGACTGTGGTTAAGTTCATAATACCTATTTTACCCTATGTGTGACATAATCTTTGTCAGCGTCGAGTTTTTGGTTGAAGGTAAAGCATAGGTGGGGATTTAATTGTAGGGTTATGGTTTTAATTAAAAATTAAATCCATTAACCCCATATCCCTCCTCCTGGGTGTGCAGGTGATAGAATATATCCCTCCCCATTCCACATCCCTCGATGAACCAAGGCAAGGAAGTGCTTCCATAGGCCATTTTAGACACTGATCATCGTTATATTGAGAATCATCGCATTGTGGGCATCGTTCTGAACCCGGAGATTCAACACTTCACCTTGAGGTAGGGAAATTTTGCGTTTAAATCCCACCCCCCATCTTTATGCATCATTTTTCTGTGAATAATCACTATTTCTATGTAGATCACATCCTGAGGTTTCAAAAATTTGTCTTCGATTGATTTTTGGAGAAGCAGGGGGATCCTGATGTTCCGCAGAAGGTCTTCCAGTGCCTAGAGGTCCATGGCTGTCGTCGATGGCTGGTGGTGGTGGAGGCCACCAGAGATAGCAGCTAGGTCGGCTAGGTCGCTTGTGGCGTGGTAGCGTGGACCACCAGAGGTGGTGGAGGTTGATGGTGGCGCGGTGGCATAGAGTGTCTAGGGGGACCGAGAGCCAGTGGATGTGGGGTGTATGGGTCATGGAGCGGCGGGCTAGTGGGTCGGGCCAGAGGATGTTTCATGGTCTAGTAGGATGATTCAGGCTAGCTGGAATGGACCAACCCAGGCGAAGCGGACTGGCCGTAGTGAGCTAGACTATCCATATTGGTCTGAGGGGAGTTTTAAACCCCCATAACTCTCAAACCATTCGTATATTTTATGTTTTGTCTACAGAAACATGATCCTTGAGTCAAGAATCATATTTTAAGTCCATTTGGAGAACTTTATGTTCTGGGATTGAGGATCAGTGGAATGAAACATCCAATTAAAATAATAATAATATAATTATTATTATTTAGTGATTCTTACATTGGATGTATCTTCTATATACAATGTCTTATTGACGCACTACCAGCGGCATTGCGACCCTAAAGTTTAAAGTGAACATTTCAAGACTGATTTCAATTTCTAAAACTAAAATCAAGGTGCAGGCCCCACTTTAACCCATTCTGGATTGTTTCTATGAAAAGTTCCTTTTTCATCAGTTATCCTTTTTGGGCAAGAAAATAATCCATCCTACATGTTTTTTCACGTAGAACACTATAGTGGGCACAGTTTGGGCCTACAAGATATGGTATGTAGGAAATTTTTTGTGGGTCATTTGGTTAGCGATGCCTTTACTGACAGGGGTGAGTGGGTCCTCCTGGTCCCTCTTTGTGATGTTTTGATTATCTGGTTTGAGTGGGTCCCCCTGGTCTTTTAGCTACAAGGGTTTTTGGTATCACGTCCTCTTCACTGGATTGTGACACTCTTTAGCCGCTTTGCATACCTGCATTGTGGGTTTCCCACTTTCTAGAGTGAGTTTTCTTAAAACGCTTCGATAGAAAACTTAGTGGTTTTGGAGCATGTATCACCCCGAGATGCCTAGTGTGATCCTAATTTCCCTTCATGTTTCCTTGGTATGGTTCTTGGAATCGGTGGAACCAATATTTACGCGGTCATCGATCCTCTACCCAGGATGTTCCAGTACGATATGGAGCCCCTAGTGATCCCTAAGTAAAGAATTCCTATCTGTGAATTGAGATGTGTTTCTCATGTGATCTATCATGACGTTTTCATCATCAGAGTTCTTGGAATCAATGTGATTAACACTACAAATGAGTTGATCCTCTTCTAAGTGATTTGTTCTATATTCAAGTTGTTGTGTGATACCCCTTTCTATGTTCGGTGTTCCCAGCTAGGGTTTAGTGTCCCCCAGAAGACCTGGGGTGTGATCCCCTACATGAGGAGTTTGAGTTGGTTTAGTCACTGGGTAACTTCTTCTATAGTGTTTTCCAACAAGCTTGTCCTCTTAGACAGACACTACAAGGGTTGGTCGGGTTTTATCATTATTTAATTTTACTAATAGAGTGTAATATCTCAAACGAGTGTCATCTAGGATTACTCGGTTCTTATAGTGTGCTTTTGGTGGTTTTATTTTGAGCCTTGAGAAGAAACTTTTCACTTGAGATGAGGTCAGAACCTCCTGAGGCTTGGTGCCTGAGACGAGTATCTCTAGTTTATTTTCTAAGTTTCCATTGTGGTGTTGTCACTTCTTCATTGACACACCTGGTTTTTTGATCTGAATAGTCATGTTTAGATGAGGGTGGTCTCAATATAGATTTTTCCTCTCATTTGGGTTCCCTATAGATGGGAACTGCTTACTGATGTCATTCAATTACTCCTTTTCTTTTGGGGTTTTTGGGGTGCCTATTGAGTATCTTTATACTCTCCCCTACAAGGGATTTTCCTGCACATGTCTTGTGCCTTGTGAAGACCATAGGCCTTTAAATGGAGTCCTAGGAGGACCCATAGCAAGAAAAGCTTAGTGAGATAGACCGACCAAAGTGTACATGATCTTGTCCAAGGAGCTTTCTTATAGGGCATTTGACAGTGATCCCCTCCATCTGAGTAGGTTGGACACTTTTTCTGTTGCCTTTTTATGGGCCATGTTTATTCCCTTTTTGTACTTTTATTGTTCTCTTATTTCGAATAGATGTATTCATGCATTGCTTTTAAATTTTTACATATATATGCACTGTTGCATGGAGGTGCATGTGGGTGCATGTGTACAGGTACGATAGGCTAGTTCCTCCCATGTGTGTGATAGCCTACACGGCGCTAGTCACCGTCCCCTGTCCTATTAGAGGAAGGCTTGCAGAGTCGTGGCTCGAGCCCCATTGGGTTGGTTCATGATAGATGGGATCAAAATCTCTCATTGGTTGATTTCTCATACAACAACAGCTTCCATTTGAGTATTCAAATGGATCCATATAGAGTTTTATATGGGAAATGATGTAGAACTCATACTTTTTGGGATGAAGCTGGTGAGAGAAATCTTCTTAGGCCTGATCTTGTCTAAGAAAAGACATAAAATGTTCATTCCATCCAATAACACATTAAGGCTACTCAGAGTAAAAAAATAGATATGATGACAACCATCGAAGGGGTTTGGAGTTTGAGGTTGGTGAAAAAGTCTTCTTTTGAATTTTACCATGGAAGAGAGTCATGTGATTTGGGAAGAAATGGAATCTTATCCCCAAGTATATTGGTCCTTATGAAATCCAAGATCATATAGAAGCAAAGGACAATCGGCTGGCACTTCCACCAAGTCAATCTCAAGTTCATGATGTTTTCGACATATCTATCTTGAGGAAGTACATACCTGACCCTTCACATTCACTAAATCCTGAAGTGGTACAACTATAATAATACCTCTATTATGAAAATCAGCTGGTAGAGATCTTGAACCGTAGGGACAAGGTTATATGCAACAATACTACCCATATCATCAAAGTTTTTTGGAGGAAGTGCATGTATAAAGAAGCAATGTGGGAACTACAGGAAATAAAGGGGCATAAGTACCAACACATTTTCTTAACTGAGGGAATGAGTTGTAATTTTGCGGGGAAAATTTCTCAAGGAGGAAGAATTTAATGACCCAAACTTTTTAAAGGATGTTTTATTCCTAAAAATGTGTGTTATACTATTACACAACAAAACTATATCTCATTAATAATGAAGTAAGTATATTTTCGTGTGACCATCAGGTTTCGACCATTAAATGATTGTTGGTTAATATGACCATTGGAAACTATAATCTTAACGTTTTGATTATTATTTACAAATAAAAATGAAAAGGGAATGTTAATGTAGAAATAATATCTTATGGCCTCATCCAGTATAGTTGTTCCATATGAAGCCCATTTTTCCGAGCTTGGGTGGGAGGTAACATCTTTGGGCTCCACTCTTGACCAAGCCCAAGATGATATTCAACATGTTAAGCTTGAATGAAATTTCCTATGGTCGAAGTTCAAGTTGGTAGAGATTACCACTTGGTGATGTTATCTGAGCCACCCCAAGAGTCTAGCATCATTACACACCTTACCCTTAGGTTGTGTATGGGTGTTATAAGGGGTTATGTGTCGAGGCCCTAGATATTTAAAATGTAATCCATGTAGTCCACTTGTTTTAATAAAAAAAAATCATGTCATCATTTCCATGTTAACAACATTTTTTCTTAATAAAATATATGTTTAGTTGAGGAAAATTTGATAAATTGATTTTATAGGTAAAAATTTTAATTTTTAAATATTTCTCAAACTTAGAGAATTATTATGGTAAAATAAACATCATTTTTGAATTTAAAAAGTCAAATTTAATCTAGGGTGATTTTTTAGTATTTTTCTAAGAAGTCTCATATGTTTGATTAATAGTATTTTTGATGAATAGTAAAAAAATACTTTATTTTTTAATTTAAATAATTATTTAATAATTGATTTTGTGAAATGATTTTCAAAAAATGGACATACATGGTTGTTATCAGTAAGATATTTAGAGTCTAATAAGATAAACTAAATTTTTAGTGAATAGTAACTTGACACTTTGGAATAGTAATTTTGCCCTTATGAATAGTAATACAACCAATATAATAGTAAACATGCCTATGGAATTATATATATTTCATTTATGCATCTTAAATGGTATTTTGATATAATTATATCATAAGTAAATAAATATTTTAGAAATAATTAGTTAAGTATTAGTATTTTTCGAGTAAATAATGATTTTATTTAAAAATGAAATTTATAATATTTAGAAAATTATTTTCATAAAATGGAGTTCATTTTTGAATTATACATGTTGAAAAATGGTTAGGGTGGATTTTTTGGATTTTTATAAAATACTTTAGTTTTTGTGAATAGTAAAAATATTGTTTGAGTTGTTCGGTAAGTTTAATGACATCATTGCTTTTTCATAATGATGTAATAATTAATTTAAAATTATGTTAGACTCTTATGTGTTTAATTAACTCAATATTTGTCCCAAGTTTCTAATAACATGGTAAAATATCATGGGTAAGCCCATGGTTTTTCAAATACCACTATTGAGGTGTCCTTAGAAATAAATAAAAAAACTCCCTCTCTTTTACGATAAATACCCACCCATTCCTTCATTTTTTTTCATTACCAATTCATTTCCAATGAATCTATGATATTATAACCTCCCAAGGATTACTCACAATGTGTCCTCAATCACCCAAGGTCTCGATGGTTGAGTTCTAGAAGTCACTCTTCAAGATAAGGGAATCTACCACCCTTCTCCTTTCAAATACTCCTTTTATGTTATGCCTTTTTAATTTATATTTTATCATGTTGGGATATTTCATTCCATATCCCAATTACTTTTAATATTATTTAAAAATTATTAGATACCCCTTTTTCTCTCATCAACACATTTTATGAATTTTTAAGTGATGTTGTTAGGCTGCCAAAATTCTATAGGGGAACTCTCAACTTCTCTTTCCTTTCATGTGGTATGTATTTAAAATATCCACACCATGTAATTATATCCATTTTCTCTATCCATTTATTTTATTAATATTAATTTATTAATGGGAGGACCTTTTACCCTCTATTTTTAATGTTTTCCAAAACCATGTTTCATACCTATTATGTTGTCGTATTTTCAGCTCAAAATTTATATCTTTTTATCAAGAAATTGTTTTATTTTCATTGTGAATACCAAAAAATATATCTTTTATAGGGGTATTAAAATATATGTAAAAATTATATATTTTAATTCTAGTATTAACATATATGAAACCTTCCTTCCTTTTCTGTGGGTTTAAAATAACAAAAGGATCTTGTTTTTATGCACTATTAAAAACATCGTGATTTTGATTTAAAATCCATTTCTTTTATTCTCCACAAGTTATTTATGAAATGGTTTATGGTGATATATATAGATCACATGAAAATGAATACATATTAAGTGTGCACCTTGATATCTCTCTAATTCATTTGGTAAATAATTTAATCTCTAGAGATGAAAAGTTTTATAATACCTTGGTGAATAACATTATTAATTTATATGACACCTTGGGGATGGAACATAGTGATATTCTTATGAATGTTTAAAATAAATTTTGTAGCCAAATTTACAAGTTATGATTCATGTTCTTTTATTTATGATATGTATCATGTTCTATATTTCATACCATATTGATATTCTTTAATTTCTTATTAATATTTCTCAAGATCACATGTAAATTATTCCACTTGTTTTCCCTAATTGGGACTTCTTCTCACCTTTTCCTTTGATGTATGTCCCTAGGTTATGAGATGAAATAAATTTACTTAGGATTAACCTTGAAGGGTAATTTCAAGTGGAATAGAATAATTTTTTAAATTTTCATGTATTATGTACCTTTTTTCAAGACACTAAACATTAAAAGATCCTTTGTTTGTAAAATTATATGTAAAGTTATGTAATAAAAAGGTGTGATGTCATGTGATTGGTTCTATCATACTTATTTAATAATATTAAAAACGAAAAATGGGTAAAAATTATTAATATTAAAATTTCCTTCCCATATGTAATAATGTTTACATGGAATTAACTTCACACTTCACTTATAGAGCTGTATTTTGTCTCTCTTATGAAATTATTTTTGTTCAATAAACTTTTAATGGTCTTCTCTAGTTATTTAATTATAAATTATGAAGTTTGAAAAATATTCTCTCCTAATGTATTATATTTCTTGATGTTATATAATTCTCTACTATAAACCTTTATCTAAATCTAGATTCACTTCCTTAACTACCCAATAGGATTTTTTTCCACATCCATAATTAAATGATTGCTTTTTTCATAGATCAACCAATGTGAAATCATTTTTATGTGATAGTTATATTTTATTCTATAAACCCATAAGGTATCTTCCAACCTCTAGCTCTAGTTCCTCTTATAGGTATTTATAGTCTTCTCATTGTTTCCCTATATCTCTATGTTTTAAACGTCATCATATCTATTAGTTTTTGAATGTTAAGGGGTTTATGTCTTGTGATGTACTCCATATTTTCTCATTAGATATTCTAGGTTTTTATTATATAAGTTGGTTTTTTGGTCATTGGTGATTTTTATTGGGACTCCAAATCTATTAAATATTCTAGTTTTGATAAAAGAATAAAAAATAGAATTATTAGTTTTGGTGGATTTATCTTTAACACAATTTGAATCATATTCCACTAATAATAGTATGTATGAATTTAAAAATGTAACAGGAAAGGGTCCCTTTAAATCTATGCCCCAAAAATCAAATATTTTCTAAAAAAGTATTGCTTTTGGGGAATTTCATTTCTTTTTGATATGTTACAAATAAACTGGAATTGTTTATATGTTTTATAAAATTAATTTTCACCTTTAAAAAGTTTGGGAGTATATAAACCTAATTTTAAGTCATTACTAATAGTCCCTTGAGTTCAAAAATAGACTCCACAAGCTAAAGTTGATTGAAATTCGACGAAAAAATTTAACACACTCTCATAAAAACGTCTTATAATCTTTTTATAATTATATATTTTTCAAATATATGGGTTATACCAAATATAAAACCCTAATTCATCTTTATCAAATTAATTTATTATGGTTTGAGGTGAGATGGAACTTGATAAGTTAAAAAAATTACAATATCATCATACCATGGTACCACTTCTCTAACCAAGTATAGATTTTTTTTGGAATCTAATCATTGAATGGTTTTCTATATGGAATTTTCACTATGTTTGAATGAGTAAAACTACCCAAGTGGTATACCATATGATTTTCATCTCCACTTTTTGTCCATAGTTTCAAAATAAACTCCTTGATCAGAAAAATCCATCTAACTATCCTCTGAATCGATTCTTCCCTCTTCATTAGGTACATATTGGTTTCATGATCAAAAAAAATAATAACCTTGGTTCGAAACATGTATGATCTAAATTTATCCAAATAAATAAAAACTACTTAAATTTATTTTTTAGTGGTTTTGTATTTTTCTTGGATTTCATCTCATGTTCTTAACAAATAAGAAATTACTTGAGGTATTCCTTCAATTATTTGAGAAAAAAATTCTCTAATAGTATGGTCTGACATGTCATAAAGTATCTAAAATAGATTCTCCTAATTATGTGGCTACATCACTAGTGGTGTAGTTATTTTATACTTATATTCTTAAAAATATTTCCTGTAACCATCATTAAAAGTAAATTAAACATCCTTAAAAATTAATCTATAAAAGGGAAAATCATCTTAGTAAAATATCTAATGAAAATTTTTTAAATCATTTATATATTATAAAAGGCAAAACATGATTCACACATAATTGGTTATCCAATGTATTGATGAAAGTAATTTTACACCTATCCACCTCAATCCCTTTCTATGAAATAGTATTCCCCAACGATATGACTCTTTACACCATAAAATAGAACTTTTAAAAATTTAAAATAATTTTATTTTTAACGAATGTTTTAAAAACATTATTCATATTTTCCAAAATTGGATCAAAGGAGTTTCCAAATATAATAAAATTGAATAGAAAAACTTACAGAAAATCAATAATAAAGTTAGTCAAAATGCTTACTATGCATTATTAAAAGGTGTTTGGTGTATTACATAAGCCAAATTGAATCCAATAATATGAAAAGGTACCATAAGGACAATTAAATGTTTTATTCTATTTGTACATAAGTGTAATGGTAACCTAAAAGTATAATAAAAAATAATAGAGAAAATATTAGTGGGTATTAATGGATAATATTTCTAACATTTTTTCAATAAATGAAATCAGAAAATGAACATTCCTAATGAATTGGGTCAATTTTATATAATCTATATAAACTCTCCATTTTTTGGACTATTACTCAGATTAATTTATTATATTAATTTTTCAATATGTTTAGTCTAGTTATCTTGGGATCTATGTGAATGGGACTGACCAATTATAAGATAAAAATGGGGTCGATTTTACCTGCTTCTAAAAATTTTTATGTCTTCTTCTTAAATACCTCCATCATTTATGGGTTAAGTATTATTTGGGGATATTTAATTGTATTTGAGTCTAATTGAAATAAAATTATGTGCATATAATATTTGAGACTTATCCTAGTGATATATTCTGAACTCCATCCTAATTCTTACAAATTTTATTTAAAATGATATATCAGTTTTTATTATTAGTTAAGAGAAACTTTTCTATCAATGATCATTTGAATATTTTTCTTTTCCAAAAGGAATTCCAAAAAATACATCCATTTCATCTCCATTAAGAAAAACATTCCTATGGGTTTTGGTGCATCATCATACAAAGAATTATAATTTCAGCACTATTAAATAAGACTTCTCACTTGATCTAATTTTTGAGATATATATCATAGAAGTGATGAGTTTGTATAGAACACCAATATCAATTATATCTAATGAATATCCAAGGATAACTTAATTTTTTTAGGATACAAAAGAATGCATTGAAAATGGATTTGAACATTAGTATAACATATCAACCTTAAACAAATGGTCAATATAAAAGAATAGTTCAAACATTGGAGGATATGTTCAGAGCTTTCTATATAGATTTTAAAGGTGACTAGGATCAGAACCTTCCTTTGATTGAGTTCTTATAAAGCAATATATTAAACTAAATAATTCAAATGGATCCATGTGAAGCTGGATATAGTAAGAAACTTATAACTCTATTATACGAGGATGAAGTTGGATAAATGAATCTATTTAGGATCTGAACTGTGGAAGTGATGATAGATAAAATCCATTACATTTAGAAAAAAATCAGATAATCTTGGATTCAACATAAGATATATGTTGAATATCATTAATGGGGTATAGATTTTTAGATTTTGGTACATTATTTCTTTGAATATCTCTACATAATATATTTATGAGGTTTGGGAATATGGTAAAGCTAAGTCCTGTATATATTATCCCCTTTGAAATTCTTGATCACATTGGGGTTGTGGTTTATCAACATACCATTTCATCAAATCCAATAAAACATGACCACTCATATTGTCAATGTACTATGGATAAATAATAAATATGAAGAGCCAACATGGTCACCTAAGGATTTGAGGAAATAAAACTACCCTCATCTATTTACATCTTAGGGTTTCAACTAAAATTTTGAGGATGAATTTTTGAAGGGGGTATGTAAGAACATGTAAATTTCAGATATGAAAAAATTCCATCTTTAATATACAAACACAAAAAACTTAATTTTATTGCATCAATATAAATCATTACATATTAATTATGTATATATTACATAGAAATTAAATTGTATAATAGGGTAATAAAAACAAGAAAATAATAAAACCATAACTTGATATTTTTTTACATCGAGTTCCCCTAAATTTTTCACCATTTAAGAAAAAAAAATTAAAATAAAATAAACTATTAGGAAAAATATCAGCAATTTGAAACAAAATATAAATAACTATAATAGAAGAATGTGTAAAAGAATAATAAAGGAAATGATAAGTGTTTATAAAAGTGACATGATTCTATGACAAATGAATACTCACACTCTGATTTATTATTTGGGAAATAAATTAATCCAAAGTAAAAATTAGGGTTGATAATAAACACACAATTCCCCATGTAGTTTTTGCATCAATCAATACCTTGAAATTCAAAAAAATAACCACAAGATGGATATATTGAACTATAAATTCCACCATGTATTCATTATAAAAAGGATGGAATCTATAAATACAATTTATAAAGAGATAGTACTGTAATTAAATTCCCTAGGAGTATAATATATGAAAAAAATAATCATTCGGTAAATGAAGTTTTTGATCATATCATTAATGACCATGAGTATTTTTAATAATATTATGCATCATAGATGAACCACGATAACCAATATGGTTATGATATATATATATATATAATATTTTATAACCATAAAACTTATGTCAAACAATTTTTGATTCAATCATATTTATTCTTGTAAAATACATACCAAACCAAATTATTAAAGGTTTCTCCTATTCAATATTTGGACCCAAAATTTGAGATGTAATATAACAAGATCTGACCCAGTGGAACCCCTCCTGGGCCGAAAATAAGCTAATTGTTCCACCTAATGATTTCCTTAAATGGGAAAAGGGGTAGAAACTAGCACCAATAATCCATAAACATATATGGGAGTCTTATAAAAACCTATAACAGATATTCATCTAGAATACATAATGTTTTCTAAAAAATGTGAGAAATATATATATATAATCAACTGAACTATATGATAATGCATGCATGTGACAATATTTATCTAGTACAATTCCAAAAATATAAAACTTAATATAGGAAATATAAATAAAGTGAACAAAAACCACCAGGAACAACTAACACCAGGAAATAGAATATACCTTCTCACCAAATAGTCTCCTAAGATGAACTCTATCAGAAACCATCTCCCACCACAAACCACTATCATATATTATTCAATAACTACACCAAATCTATTGGCTCTAGATCCAATAATTTCATCTCAAAACTATGAAATATCTTCATAGAGATAACATTTTTTGGAATAAATCACATTCATGGGTGAGTATAAACATACCAAATAGGATAACCCAAAAATAAAAAGTAAATATAAAATAATAGGTCTAATCAAAAAACCCAAATATAAGTGAAATATTAAGGATATTCAAAAAGAAACCCATGTATGCTATAAGTTCATGAAAACCACAAAAATAGAGAGTCTAAATCTTCACATCTCAACTACATAAAGGATTATATCTCAAAATTAGCTAAATCTATCCAATATACCCAAGACCCATAAATCTTGAAATAAATATCCTTACTATAAGACATATATTTGAGTAAAAAAATATTCTTAATACAATATAAGTTATATAACATCTATAACCGATATCATCAAAACAACCCAAAATTCTTAACTCCCAAACTAAATCTTTGTGATCATATTGGAGGAATTATGCCTTATATATATGTGAAAGTCAAAATGGGGAGTTCCAAGTACTTTTAAAAGATGAACCTATAACATGTCACTTAGAAAAAACATTAAACTCTATATTTCAAGGAAAAATCCCACTTTATGTGGGAGAACACTGACAATACCTATAGTATTGGGGAATTGTGCCTCATTGGTATTGAGGGAGTACTAACCCATTTTCGGAATAGAGTATCCATCCCTCATTTTGTGGTCTATACAATGTTTGAGGGGGTTACCAACTCCATATTGGGAGGAATAATTCCCTATCATGAAGGGGGGTTCTTACTCCACTAACTATATAGAAGAAATTTTCCATGGAAAAGGAAAATTGGAAATGGGGTTACAAACCTCATGTCTACTCTAATTATCCCTCCCTCACTCCATTTTTTACTACATGGATATATAGATAATAAACTTCCCAAAATGCCTCATAAATAGTATCCAATTACTAATAGTGTTTTACCATATTAGTCTAAAAGGAAAAAATGTCCATAATTGACTACACATGTTTCTAGTTCTAACACATAGGTGAGAAGTTTTGGAAAAAAAGCTACAAAGGGTACTATACACAGCATGTTATATATAGTGAATGATGTATATGCAACAGTAGTTTTCATAAAAAAGTCACCAAAAGTCTAATAAGTTTAAACTCTACCTATACGGTGTCTCTAGGTAGGGTACATAGTATGCGGGACCTACAAATTTATTGAGTGTGTATCGCAGATATATAGAGACGTATTTTTTTATGATGCATGGAATATTGTCAAAATATATAAGTTGTGTGAATATTAATGGGATGGTCAGTGTATGTATCTATGACCTGGGTCATGTACTTTAAATATACTTGGTATGTATTTGGGAACACATAGTGTATGGGATTATATAGGCTAGTATGTGTGTGTACTGGATAGAGTTTGGGGAATCTCTCCAGCTATACATAGTATATATATGTAATAAACAATGTGTGTATACATTTGTCTATATGAATTTTGGTCTAGGTACTCATCTACAGGATTCTCTTAATATACATGGTCTGTCTAATGGGATACACAATGTGTGCGCCCAACCTATCAACAGGTGGGTACTCAAGTATACATCCAGGTACACGGTCCCAAAATACATGTCGTGTGACCTAAATTCATACCCTATGTAATATTTATGATGTTTTGGAAACCATATCCATGGTTGAAATAAAACGCGCATGATTTGTCTCTTCAATAATGCACTCTGACTATTTAGGAAAACTAAACCAGATCTAGTTTCTTCACTGGATACGATTCCTACTTTTTTTGTTGTGATTTCTAAAACTCTATGCACCAACCATCCCAAAAAGTCACCATTTATACTACTCAAATTACCTTCAACACCCAATATTTAATTCCCACATCAATTCATCACTGGAGAACACCTAATCATTTCCACTATTGTTGAAGGCCTCAATACCCATTATTATCCTGATTGAGTGTCGTTATCTTACTCCATGTCGTCCCTAATATCATAAATTTATAACATCACCCATGTTTCCTTTCATCCTCTAATTTTGTTCCACATAACCATGAAATCCAAATTAAAATTAATGGGGATAAATAATTAAATAAAAAAGGTTGCTAAGAAGGTCTGAAAACCCAAAATTGGGTTCTCATTCATGTTCATCAAGGAAAGTGGGTAAATGACAAATTAATGAATCATCTTCCATAATTTTTCATCACACATCAATCATAATTCCATAAATAGATACTAATATTATTATTATTATTCTAATTATTCATTTTATTCATTTTATTTAACAAATATTGAGCACCACAAACAATAAATCCATCATTAATTTATAAAGCATATAAAAAGAAATCAATAAAATTTGAACATCATTAGTAGTAAAGAAAATAATCCCATTTTAAAAGATAATCAGTTAATTAATTGATTATTTCTTCCATTTTTAACAATATTGAATATTACCTCTAAATATTTGATTCTATTTTATTCTAATATGATTCATTGTGATTCTCCATGAAAATAGTTCAACTTTGGGAAAAGAATAGAAACATAATATTAATTAATCCTAAACCCATAATAAAGCCTTGTATCATTGGTGATTAAGTCGATGCTTCAAAATTAAATCTTTTTTTACTTTTTAATATAACATAGTTCCTTATTTTTTATGTCAAAACCACAAATGATTTTCTCCCTATTCTATATCCCATTTATAATTCAGCTTGATAGAAAAATTACAAAAATGTTAAAACCTAGAAATATATGATTAATGGGAATTTATATCACCACATACCAATCAACCAGTTGATCAATTTAATACCTAAAATAGATTTTTATAAGGATAGATACCCAAACACATAACTAATACCCCACCTTGGAAAAACACCATGTTTTTTACACAAAAATTATATTGAAATATCCATCTAATATTTCATTTATAAGATATTAATTTTTTCATTCATGGGATATTTATTTATTTATTTCATAAATATTAAATATATTTTAAAATAAAACATGCTTATAACTTTACCAAAATTAATCCCAATGGTAAAAACTGTATTCTGAGTTCAATGTACTATTATAAACATTTTATAAGGTCAATATCCAGGAAAAATTTACCATTTTACGCCTTTTAGGGGACCTTATAATTTGAAGCTCATAAATAAATTTAGTCTCATAAAGAAAAATATAGATCACTATATCCTCTAAATGTTTAAACCATATCAACCCCAAAAATAAACTAACATGATCTGTTAAACTGATAAGAACACAAAAAAACCTGATACAGAAAAATAACTTATATGTGCATGCACTTGAGTCACCTCAGGTGGTCCAAGATCAAAGAGATCATAAGAAGTAACCATAATAGAAATGAATCTCCATATTTATCAATTTTATTCCAATTACCTTCTCTATATTTACACTCCCTCATATGATTAGATCAGTTTATGACCATTCCGAAAAAACCTCAACAAATTTATAACCTCACGTAATATGGTTATTACCAAGATTCTATTTGTAAGACCTTTCAAACTACATGTCAGCCTTTCTCATACCATGATGCGGAAACCATGAACTACTAAAACTAATTATAGAAATGTTAATTATAAAGGTCCCCAACTATGAGGGAATTATGTTCTATACATTTAAATATAAAAAAGAATCCATAATATGGAAAATATCAATCCACATATAACCCTATCATAGGTTTCTTCAAAAAAAGAATCAAAATTGACCCTATAATAGCTCAGAGGGGGGGATCTTAGAGTTCTTCTTCAAATTATCATCATCACATTAAAAGGAACATGTACCAACATTTAAAAAAGGTATTTTAATTGAATTACCAAACTCAAAGATTAATCATTTCACTATCATCGATGAAAATCATACCATCACACCACCAATTCGAATTCAAATCACATGCCCTGCTGGAGATCACCTGGTTGTATTTATGGTCACTCTGTGAGAATGAGACTAATGACCACACCAAGATATGGTATTAACCACACAGAACCATAATGAAACAAACCCTTATCTCATCAATGACTGTAACTCCCCAAGCTTCTACGGTACGCTTCTCTTTGAATAATGTGATAGCGTGTGTTGTACGCAACACCGAGTTCTAACACACCATAACCAATCAAACTAGCCGTTATGAATAGTAATACCTACTTTTTGAAATTATATATTTTTTATTTTTTAAAATGTACTTCATTTTTGGATTCGTAATATCGAATTTATCCTAAGGTGAAATTTTGGTACTTTTCGGAAAACTTTAATATTTTGATGAATAGTGAAAATTACTATATTTTAATTAAAAACAACTTTTTTAATCAGAATAATTAATAGTGATAAATTATAAATTTGAGTGGTTTTAAAGTATAATTAGAATATATTTTTACCATTTAATACAATTTTGGTCATTGGACATAATTTTACAATTAAACTGGACATAAACAAGTGTCAATCTTTTGATAGTTATTATCTCTTAAAAACACGCTTTTTGTTTTAACAACGGGAATTAATTTTAAATTAATTTCTGCCACTTCTTTGTTTTGAATTTGGAAAAATGGATTCCATATTTGGAATCAGGATGTTCAAATTTTGTAAATAAGTAACTTTTATTTTTAGACATTTTGAATAATTACTGCGGTAAATATTTTATTTACCATGGTTAAGGGTAAATCCGGTAAATAAGGGTTCAAAAATAATATTATAATAATACTAAATTACCCTAAAACGTGTCCTAGACTTATTTTTTGATACCTTTTCGACCATAGTCATCTTTGGGTTGATTTTGGGACCCCATGGAGCCACTTGTAGGTGATATGGACACTTTATTTTAATTAAGTTAAAATAAGTACAAAAATGACATAAGTATATATCTTTTAGAAAAACAATTTTTACATAGGGTTATATATGTTGGATTTTCGACTATAAATATTAATTATAAATATAAAAAGATTTCCTACATGATGATATTTTATTTATAATTTTTAGAGATTAAATAATTTAATTTATTTATGACACAATGATGATGCAGTAATTACCACAATAGTGAAAAATTAAAATAATTGATATTATAAATACCCAAATAAATATAATTTGAGACTTTTAATGAATTAAAATAATTTTATAGGATAATATGACATATTAGTATTGATTTAATTAACTTTTTTCTAAGTAATCATTCTGTTATGAGTTTAACAAAAATCAACTATTGAATAGTATCAAAATTGACATAAAAGAGTTTTTAAAAACAATATTATATTATTAATTGATATTAAATTCATAAAAATCTAAGGTTTGTCCAAGAGACTTATATCATGATATTTGTATCATTAATGGATCACTTGGGGGTTTCTTGGATGTATATGGTAAGTTTATTAACCATATAATATAAAAATACAAAGTGACATGGTAAATGTCAAACTAATTAACTTAGAGTTAATACTTAAAGATAAGGTTAATATAAGTACCAAAACCTGTATAAATTCTATTGGTTGAGTGTTTTTAGACCTATCCCCACATTAAACTTTGAATAATCAACTTTGGAGCCATTAGAAACCGAATATGAATTTATTATAAATTAATATTTCTAGATTTTCCAAAGGTGCCCCTCACCCCTCTTATAAAAGGGCACTCCTCCTTCTCATTTCTTCACACCTACAAAGCCTTTTGGTTCGGCCAAAATCTTCCCAAATAATCTCCCAACTTCCATCACTAAAACCTAGAGGCCTTAGTTTGATCAGAAAGCCAACCTAAGGAACCCTTTTGATCAAATCAAAAGGAAGAACCCGAAGAAGAGGTAATGATTTCACCACCCTTTTCCAAGTTCCTTTCTTCTTCCACTTCTTCTTCCGTTGTTTTTACCATTCTAAAATAATAACTACAGTATAATATATATACTGTGATGTTATTATAAATATGGTACAACCATATTCAGTATTCTATCCACCCTTTTGAATAAAATGTCACCATATGTGCGTACGTACGGCTTACCGTCTCCACGTCGTGGTGTAATTGTTATTCAATATATTATTATTTGGATGGGTATAATAATGATGTGTAACTCATGTAAATAATAAATATAACATGTTAATTATTCTTTATATATTATATACCATTCATTTATATATTATTTTAATATCAAAAGAATGATATTGTCGCTCGTGCGTACGTACGGACTACCATCTCCACGAACGCGATGAGATTCATTCTCCATCGTATCCATTCAAGTATAATTATCATTTTATGATTTAAAAATGATGTTTAAGGACTTGATATCATTCTGGATATGAATACTATACAACCTATCCATTACAAACATGGCTTACGTAACAAAACATATAAAATAAAATGAGTAAGTTAACACCCGAAACAACGATAATACTAAGATATTATTAACAAATCAATGCTAAAAGATCATATATGATATCATATTAATGTATATGATTATTGTATAATTTAATAACAATTATTTCACCATTATACAGGAGGTTAACCTACCCCAACCATGGAAAAGTACAAGGTGAGGGTTATTTCACAATCTCTTCATTATCCGAGGTTGTTTATACATAATAATCTACTGGGATCTCTTTATCATCCACATCCATGTTTCTTAAAAATGTATTTCAAAACATTTTTACTATTTACAATAATATGGGTTAAAGTCATTTATACCCTTTTTTGAATTTTTATAAGTGGTTTATAAAGGAATCTTTTCGTCGTTTTCCAAACAAGGTGCTTTTAACCTTTTCGACAGAATTAAGGTAAGAATGTTTTTTTAACTTATACGGCAGGTGCGGCTATTTTCCGCCGTTATAAAATCATCGAAGTTTCCCTTACAAGCTTATAAGAATATTTTCAAAGAAAATGTTTTATTTTATAAATATATGACTCTTAAATGATTTCAAAATAAAAAGAGATATTTCTCTAAAAAGAGTTTTGATTTCATCTATGTCAACATCCTTTGATAGATTTTACGCTTATTTGAAGTTGATTTATTATGAAACAAAGCTTCTATATTGTATTGAAGGTTTTTTTATATGTTTGACTGTGGATGTGTTATTTTTATACCATTCATGGTTTATGGATGAATTATTTACATTTCGTATGCTAGTTTTAATATGAATGTTTATGTTATGTTTAAACCTTTTCATATGGCAATGCATTGGACTTAATATGTGACGGGTGGAGCCCGCTATATCTCCTCGATGCATAAGTAGGTCTCATGAGACAAACTAGTATCTTGGCACAAGGCCTTGGAAAAATCTTATTTGTAGTCTTGGCACAAGGCCTTGTCTATGTGGTTATGATAGTCTGGAATTATGCATTCCATCATTATGAAAGTGGTTATTGATATTGCAGGTGATTATTCGATTAGTAGAATATCCATGTGAATAAGTAAATGGAATTATTTCATTTTACTTTTTCCATACTATGTTGAATTTCAAGTTTAAAAGGCTTTTGTTTTAGTTATACATTGCCTTAAATGTTTATTCTTATTTATGAAAGTTTCCGCTATATTGTTATCCTTAGTGGGCATTTGAGCTCACCCCTTTTCTATGTTTTATTTTTCCCAGGATGTGAAGAAGTAAGTTATGAATGACCTGCAGGGATAGTATGTGGGGATATGAGTGTGGAATATGGAGACTATGTTGTTGTAGTAGTTTTTCACTTTATGATGTAATGTAAAACTTTATGAATATATCTAGTGTTTCCAAGGCTACTAAACCAATCGGTCTTTCGAGATTTGATCTTTCTTGTGATCATGCCAATGTTATGTAATAATGCACCGACTCTGGGTAACTGGGGTCGGGGCGTTACAATTGGTATCATAGGAAGTTTAGTACAAACTTTGGAAGCTAGATTTAGATAAACTCTGATTAGAGCACGTAGACCTAAGATGAACTTTGAGGATTAGTATAGAAGAACTTCCTAGAATTTTGGTATTGTAGAGATTTTGTGAGTTTTCCGAGCAATACATCCCTGTCTGGATACGAGCAGGTAGAGGTGGCTCTGGCACAGATGTACCTAGGGGTAAAACCCGAAAACACCACTTTGAGATAGACTCGAACGGGAACTGGTGCACGACAACGGTCCTTGCTGCACTCTTGGTTATGACACTCCCGGGGGATATGCTTAGGATAACTCTCATTTTCTTTACAAATCATTATGAAGGGTTTATGAGTATATACTTCCTCAAAGAAAACATTTTTATGATTATGGATTATATCCATAAATAGTTCAATTTATGTTAAGTGTTTTGTAAGTATGGGATTATGTATTTTGATTCATAAACTGATCTAGTTTATGCCATTGTTTAGAAATGGCGCCTAGTGGAAGAAATGGAAACCGTATCAATGCACGCACTCTATGTAGGGATTGCCCACCTGCTCAAGATAATTATAGTGGAGCTGGTGATGCAACTGTTGTCGATCAGCTAATCACCATACTGGGACAACTTACTCAAGTTATGAATAATAACCTTACCCATATAGAGCACCCTGATCCACAGCGTGGAGGATCAATGTTAGATCGATTCATGAGGCAACAACCACCAACGTTCAATGGGAGTACAAATCCCTTAGTAGCTGAGCAATGGATAAATTCCCTAGAGAAAATATTTCAGGCTTTGGGGAGTAGTGAAAGGGAAAAAGTTATCATGGAAGTTTACCGCCTCACTGGAGATGCTGATCAATGGTGGTCATTGATTCAAAACACGAAGGAAGATGATGAATTATCAAATATGGAAAGGAAATTTCTGAGTCTGAGACAGAAGGAGGATGAGAATGTCACAAAGTATGAGGCTAACTTTACAAGGTTAGCAAGGTATACTGGAGATTATATACGTAACCCAAGAAGTAAGATTGATCGTTTCTTTGATGGGTTAAAACCATTTCTCCGTCGAGCATTAGTCTCACAATCCTTCTCGTCATACGAAGACATTGTCTCATGTGCTATCAAGACCGAAAAGGAATTCTCTAAGTCTTATGACTTTAAAGCAAAACAAGAGAAGAAGAGACCTGCTGATCAATCTGGGAATGGAAATAAGGGGAATAAGGGAAAGGTTGAATATCCATCCTGTGGTAAATGTGGGAAGAAACACACCGGTACTTGTTTGAAGGGAATGGGAGTTTGTTACAAGTGTGGTGAAAAAGGCCACCAAGCTCGTGATTGCAAGGGGAAGAAGGAAGCTACCAATGTTCAGTGATACAATTGCAGGGAGATGGGGAATTATTCAAATGAATGTCCTAATCTTCAGGAGAACTTACCTCAGAAAAGGCCAAGGGATCAAGGCCAAGCTTATGCTATCACTACTACTGAGGTAGAAGTTCCGAAAGACGTGGTGGCAGGTAATTTAATGGTTTCCTCAAGTTTAGAAAATGCATTATTTGATTCTGGATCATCTCTTTGTTTCATATCTTCTCAGTTTTCTAAGAAAATTAGATATTTCCAATTTGATTTAACAAGGGAGTTGTCAGTTAAAACTCCTAATGGAAGTATCATTGCAACAAAGTTTTGTGAATCAGTCCCCATTAGAGCACATAATTGTTCTTTATCTGCTGATCTCATCGGCATACCTATGATTGAGTTTTATATAATCCTAGGTATGAACTGGCTTTCGGACTATGATGCGAAGATTTATTGTAAGAAGAAAGAGGTTACGATTATTGATGATAATGATAAGGAACACCTTATCTTTAGAGCAGAATCGTCACCACCTAATTCTTATTTAGATCCACCCCCAGTAGCTCAACTAAATTCAATTATTAGGCAGGAAGAGAATGAAATAACTGTGGGTGAGGAAAGGAATGTTCAAATAGAGGATGTACCTGTTGTGAATGAATTTGTAGACGTATTTCCGGAAGATTTACCTGGACATCCTCCAGAATGAGAAGTTGAGTTTTCCATTGATTTAATTCCTGGATCAAGGCCCATATCAAAGACCCCTTATAGAATGGCCTCTGTAGAATTAGTTGAACTAAAGAAACAACTAGAGGAATTGAGTAATAAGGGATTTATTCGCCCTAGTGTTTCTCCATGGGGATCCCCTATTCTTTTTGTTAAAAAGAAAGACGGATCTATGAGGTTATGTATCGACTACAGGGAGATCAATGCTCTAACAATAAAGAACAAGTATCCCCAACCATGCATTGATGATTTATTTGACCAACTGCATGGAGCTCAATACTTTTCAAAGATTGACCTTCGATCTGGATACCATCAGTTGTGTGTGAAAAAGGAAGACATTCCGAAGACACCATTTCGAACCAGGTACGGGCATTACGAGTTTACGGTAATGCCGTTTGGATTGACTAATGGACCCTCTGTATTCATGGATCTGATGAATAGAGTTTTCAAGGAGTATCTCGATGAATTTGTGGTGGTATTTATTGATGATATCTTAGTATACTCCAAAAGCTATGAAGATCATGAAAATCACTTGCGCACTATCTTGAAGACTCTGAGAAGGCATGAATTATATGGGAAGTTTAGCAAGTGTTAATTCTGGCTTCAGGAGATTTCTTTTCTTGGCCATATTGTCTCTAAAGATGGAATCTCTGTTGATCCTTCTAAGACCAAGGCAATCCAAGAATGGCCAGCACCTACGAGTATAACTAAGGTACGTAGTTTTATTGGTTTGGCAGGTTATTATCGACGTTTCGTCCAGAATTTTTCCCGATTGGCTAACCCATTAACGAAGCTCACGCGTAAAGGGGTTAAATTTTTTTGGACAAAAGAGTGTGAAGAATGTTTCGAATAACTGAAGAGAAGATTAGTCAACGCTCCTATATTGACTCTACCATCGGGGAATGATGGGTTCGTTATTTATAGTGATGCATCGAAGAAAGGACTTGGTTGTGTCCTTATGCAGAATGATAGGGTTATTTCCTATGCATCACGACAGTTGAAAATTCATGAACAAAACTATCCTACTCATGATCTCGAGTTAGCAGCTGTGATCTTTTCTTTGAAGATATGGAGGCACTACCTCTATGGTGAAAAATGTGAGATTTATACTGATCACAAGAGTTTGAAGTATATTTTCTCACAAAAAGAACTCAACATGAGGAAAAGGAGATGGCTTGAATTACTCAAGGATTATGATTGCACGATACACTACCACCCGGGGATGGCAAACAAGTTGGAAGATGCTTTGAGCAGAAAATATCATGGAGTTTTGAACAATATGATAATTGAAAGGGATCCAATTTTCATGGATCTAGTGAAGATGGTCATGGGAATAACCAGGGAAGGAGAAACATCAATGCTTTTTCAAATGGTTGCCAAACCATCTTTACTAGAAAGGATTAAGAGTTCTCAGACCGATGATAAATAATTTCAAAAGAAGATTAAAGCTGTGAATGATGGGAGACTGAGAGACTTTGTGTATGAAGATGGAATTTTGAAATTCGGGAAGAGACTTTGTGTTCCCGATATACCTGATCTAAAAAGGGAATTGTTGGATGATGCTCATAGTTCCAATTTCTCTATACACCCTGGGAGCACCAAAATGTATAGAGATTTGAAGGAACATTTTTGGTGGGACAATATGAAGAGGGAGATTTCTGATTTTGTGTCAAGATGTATGGTTTTTCAACAAGTGAAAGCTAGAAGGAAACACCCTGGAGGAGTCATGCAGCCTCTTCCCATACCGGAGTGGAAATGGGACAATATTACGATGGACATTGTCATGGGGCTACCAAAGACTCCTAGAAGGAACGATGTAATATGGGTTATTGTTGATCGTCTTACCAAGTCAGCACATTTTCTTGATATAAGAGAAGATCTACCACTGGAACGTCTAGCAAGACTATATATTAATGAAGTTGTGAGACTTCATGGAGTACCCCTATCGATTGTTTCATATCGTGATCCCATTTTTACTTCAAGATTCTGGAAAAGTCTTCAGAAATCTCTGGATACTAAACTTCATTTGAGCACTGCGTACCACCCTCAGACAGATGGACAATCAGAAAGAACTATTCAAACCTTAGAAGACATGTTGAGATCCTGCTCACTTGACTTTCAGGGTATGTGGGATCAATATTTACCTTTGGTAGAATTTTCCTATAACAATAGCTTCCATTCGAGTATTCAAATGGCACCATATGAAGCGTTAGACGGAAAGAGATGTCGTACACCAACCTGTTGGGATGACATTGGTGAAAGAAAACTTGTAGGTCTAGAACTGGTGGAGGAAACGATAGAAAAAGTGAAGGTAATCCAAAATCACATCATAGCAGCTCAAAGTAGGCAGAAGAGTTATGCCGATAATCGAAGGAAGGATTTGGAATTTCATGTCGGTGATCATGTTTTCCTGAAGGTATCTCCATGGAAGGGAGTCATATGCTTTGGTAATAAAGGTAAATTGAGTCCCAGGTACATCGGACCTTTCGAAATTCTAGAACGAATTGGGGTTTTAGCTTACCGATTGGCAATGCCGCCAAGTCTCTCCAAAGTTCACGATGTGTTCCACGTATCTCTGTTGAGGAAATACATGCCTGACCCAACGCATGTACTCACCTATGAGGAGTCAGAACTGGAACCCAATCTGTCTTATTGCGAAGAGCCCATCAGGATTCTTGATACAAGAGAACAAGTACTGAGAAACCAGATGACGCGTCTGGTAAAATTTTTGTGGAGAAACCATAAGATGGAAGACGCAACGTGGGAACCCGAGGAACTTATGATGAAGAACCACCCGAGTCTTTTCATGTGATAAGTATTCTAGAAATTTCGAGGATGAAATTATTTGAAGGAGGGTAGAATGTAACACCCCAAGCTTATACGGTACGCTTCTCTTTGAATAATGTGATAGCGTGTGTTGTACGCAACACCGAGTTCTAACACATCATAACCAATCAAACTAGTCGTTATGAATAGTAATACCTACTTTTTAAAATTATATATATATTATTTTTTAAAATGGACTTCATTTTTGGATTCTTAATATCGAATTTAGCCTAAGGTGAAATTTTGGTACTTTTCGGATAACTTTAATATTTTGATGAATAGTGAAAATTACTAAATTTTAATTAAAAACAACTTTTTTAATCAATATAATTAATAGTGAAAAATTATGAATTTGAGTGTTTTTAAAGTATACTTAAAATATATTTTTACCATTTAATACAATTTTGGTCATTGGAAATAATTTTACAATTAAACTGGACATAAACAAGTGTCAATCTTTTGATAGTTATTATCTCTTAAAAACACGCTTTTTGTTTTAACAACGGGAATTAATTTTAAATTTATTTCTGCCACTTCTGTGTTTTGAATTTTGAAAAATGGATTCCATATTTGGAATCAGGATGTTTAAATTGTGTAAATAGGTAAGTTTTATTTTTAGACATTTTGAATAATTACTGCAGTAAATATTTTATTTACCATGGTTAAGGGTAAATCCGGTAAATAAGGGTTAAAAAATAATATTATAATAATACTAAATTACCCTAAAACGTGTCTTAGACTTATTTATTGATACATGTTCTACCATAGGCATCTTTGGGTCTATTTTGGGACCCCATGGAGCCACTTGTAGGTGATAGGGACACTTTATTTTAATTAAGTTAAAATAAGTACCAAAATGACATAAGTATATATCTTTTAGAAAAACAATTTTTACATAGGGTTATATATGTTGGATTTTCGACTATAAATATTCATTAGAAATAAAAAATGATTTACTACATGATTATATTTTATTTATAATTTTTAGAGAGTAAATAATTTAATTTATTTATGACACAATGATGATGCAGTAATTACCATAATAGTGAAAAATTAAAATAATTGATATTATAAATACCCAAATAAATATAATTTGAGACTTTTAATGAATTAAAATAATTTTCTAGGATAATAAGACATATTAGGATTTATTTAATTAACTTTTTTCGGAGTAATCATTCTGTTATGAGTTTCACAAAAATCAACTATTGAATAGTGTCAAAATTGACATAAAAGAGTTTTTAAAAACAATATTATATTATTAATTGATAATAAATTCCTAAAAATCTAATGTTTGGCCAAGAGACTTATATAATAATATTTGTATCATTAATGGATCACTTGGGGGGTCTCTTGGATGTATATGGTAAGTTTATTAACCATATAATATAAAAATACAAAGTGACATGGTAAATGTCAAACTAATTAACTTAGAGTTAATACTTAAAGATAAGGTTAATATAAGTACCCAAACCTGTCTAAATTCTATTGGTTGAGTTGTTTTAGACCTATCCCCACCTTAACCATTTAATAATCAACTTTTGAGCCATTAGAAACCGAATATGAATTTATTATAAATTAATATTTCTAGCTTTTCCAAAGGTGCCCCTCACCCCTCTTATAAAAGGGAACTCCTCCTTCTCATTTCTTCACACCTTCAAAGCCTTTTGGTTCGGCCAAACTCTGCCCAAATACTGTCCTAACTTCCCTCACTACAACCTAGAGTCCTTATTTTGATCATAAAGCCAACCTAAGGATCCCTTTTGATCAAATCAAAAGGAAGAACCCGAAGAAGAGGTAATGATTTCACCACCCTTTTCCAAGTTCCTTTCTTCTTCCACATCTTCTTCCGTTGTTTTTACCATTCTAAAATAATAAATCAAGTATCATATATATAATGTGATGTTATTATAAATATGGTAAAACCATATTCAGTATTCTATCCACCCTTTTGAATAACATGTCACCATACGTGCGTACGTACGGCTTACCGTCTCCACGTCGTGGTGTAATTGTTATTCAATATATTATTATTTGGATGGGTATAATAATGATGTGTAACTCATGTAAATAATAAATATAACATGTTAATTATTCTGTATATATGATATACCATCCATTTATATATTATTTTAATATCAAAAGAATGATATTGCCGCTCGTGTGTACGTACGGACTACCGTCTCCACGAACGCGATGAGATTCATTCTCCATCGTATCCATTCAAGTATAATTATCATTTGATGATTTAAAAATGATGTTTAAGGACTTTATATAATTCTGGATATGAATACTATACAACCTATCCATTACAAACATGGCTTATGTAACAAAACATATAAAAGAAAATGAGTAAGTTAACACCTAAAACAATGATAATACTAAGATATTATTAACAAATCAATGTTAAAAGATCATATATGATATCATATTAATGTATATGATTCTTGTATAATTTAATAAAAATTATTTCACCATTATACAGGATCTTAACCTACCCTAACCAATGAAAAGTACAAGGTAAGGATTATTTCACAATCTCTTCATTATCCGAGGTTGTTTATACATAATAATCTACTGGGATCTCTTTATCATCCACATCCATGTTTCTTAAAAATGTATTTCAAAACATTTTTACTATTTACAAGAATATGGGTTAAAGTCACTTATACCCTTGTTTGACTTTTTATAAGTGGTTTATAAAGGAATCTTTCCGTCGTTTTCCAAACAAGGTGCTTTTAACCTTTTCGACAGAATTAAGGTAAGAATGTTTTTTTAACGTATACGGCAGGTGCGGCTATTTTCCGCCGTTATAAAATCGTCGAAGTTTCCCTTACAAGCTTATAAGAATATTTTCAAAGAAAATGTTTTATTTTATAAATATATGACTCTTAAATGATTTCAAAATAAAAAGATATATTTCTCTAAAAAGAGTTTTGATTTCATTTATTTCAACATCCTTTGATGGATTTTACGCTTATTTGAAGTTGATTTATTATGAAACAAAACTTCTATATTGTATTGAAGGTTTTTTGATATTTTTGACTGTGGATGTGTTATTTTTATACCATTCATGGTTTATGGATGAAGTATTTACATTTCGTATGCTAGTTTTAATACGAATGTTTATGTTATGTTTAAACCTTTTCATATGGGAATGCATTGGACTTAATATGTGACGGGTGGAGCCCGCTATAGCTCCTCGATGCATCGGTAGGTCTCATGAGACAAACTAGTGTCTTGGAACAAGGCCTTGGAAAAATCTTATTTTTAGTCTTGGCATTAGGCCTTGGCTATGTGGTTATGATAGTCTGGCATTATGCATTCCATCATTATAAAAGTGTTTATTGATATTGCATGTGATTATTCGATTAGTAGAATATCCATGTGAATAAGTAAATGGAATTATTTCATTTTACTTTTGACATACTATATTTAAGTTAAAGTTTAAAAGGCTTTTGTTTTAGTTATACATTTCCTTAAATGTTTATTCTTATTTATGAAAGTTTCCTCTATATTGTTATCCTTACTGGGCATTTGATCTCACCCATTTTCTATTTTTATTTTTCCCAGGATGTGAAGAAGTAAGTTATGAATGACCTGCAGGGATTGTATGTGGGGATATGAGTGTGGAATATGGAGACTATATTGTTGTAGTAGTTTTTCACTTTATGATGTAATGTAAAACTTTATGAATATATCTAGTGTTTCCAAGGCTACTAAACCAATCGGTCTTTCGAGATTTGATCTTTCTTGTGATCATGCCAATGTTATGTAATAATGCACCAACTCTGGGTAACTGGGGTCAGGGAGTTACAATGACCCATTCGGCCACAATCAGTAGTGTACAATCCTTACCACTTAGATAACACTTCTTTTTCAGTTTCATAACCTAGGATAACAACATCCAAACTCTAGTAAATAAAACAAAATACCTCCAATAATCATCCTTTAATTTTTATCTATATTCACCATATAATGAACTCCAATGATCAGTTATACCTACACTAGAAATGTTTCATGTCCAACTAAGGGAATTTAATAGAAAACTATTAATCTCAACACCCAAGATAAGTCTTATGGGAAGACCAATATCCATCCTTCAAGAGGGATGAATTTCTCCCCATCATTAGAAGAATTTTTAATGTATTACACCTATAGATATCTGATCACATATGATCCCATAATAGAAATCACTATATTGGATCTCCCATGCTCATATATACATGAGGGACAAAAGAACTATAAAAAAATACAACATTACCCTCTTCTATAAAAATAAAATATATTGAGGCCATGTACTCATATATCTTCTCCACCTACTGAGCACATAATTCCTCCTGGGTGAATTAGCTACCACTCCATTATTATTCCATTATGATCACACAAGTCATCAAAGATTTAATAATTACATAATAAAATACTAATTCACCATATTAATATCATTTATAAAATGGATGGATCTCTAAAATATAAAAATCACACCTCTAGAGTTTTTCACACTATCGGTGCTCTCAAAATTCATTAAAAATAACCTCCAAATTCTTAAGGTTATCTCCATCTATTTTGTCTCAAACAAGGGTTCCATCAATGAGGAATATTATAAATGATAAAAATGTTAAATAATAACTAAAAGAGATGATATAATCCTAAATACATCATTAGGGTTATAATATATACCTAAATTTTTCCAAATGCTTCTTGTGGAATGTCATTCTCAAAAAACAAAGATGTTACTAACTAGACCAAAACCTGACCTCCAAGAACCATTGGTCAAAGAGGATTCACTAAAAAATAAAATTATTTCTATAATTGGTCTAAAAATATCATAAATAGCTACCCATAATTCTTCTAGGTTATCCAATAAAATGTGTAAGATATTTCTATAACCACTAAATTAATTTGATACAAAATTTTATCAATGTATAATAGAAATACTGATATATCTCCAAAGAATATATGTATGTTTTCATTAACATATTTGTGTAATCAATCCACTTTAGTATACATTACATGTCTTTATAAAATTTCTAACTAGTAGATTTCCAAATGTAATCCCTAGATGATCAACACAAATATTATACATATACCATAAAAATATCTTAAACCATCAAGGATATACTATAGTTGATGAACTAAGGTTTCACCCCATTATGTCAGAATACTAAAAAAATATCTTCCTCATACAAGGGAAAAACAAATGCATTAAAACATTATGGGAAAAATATGTTTATTATCAATAGAACTTTATGGACATAAAGAATTGGTTAAGAGCTCCACTGAAGTCTCCAACCCTTGAATAAAAACATGGTATGGAAGAAATATCATGTGTCAATGTCAATGAGAATAAGGTCAGTAAAGTGGAAAAAATCATACCTCAAACCTTATTGGGTACATCTTTCTCACATTCATCCACCATGTTTAACCATACATAGTCTGTTATCAATAATTTGGGTCTGATGGGGATTACCCAAAGGTAGTGATGGATATTTCCATAATTTTCATTCATCTTTATCTCATCCCATGACACTAACACTTATACTAAAAACATGTATTAAATAGTGATATTTCCTAAAGTAGGGAAATCTTACGATATAAAACTATTCTAATGTGAAGATACATCTGTGACACTACTTTGGAGTTCTATAAGGAATATTTTTCATATTCCAAAAACTAGGGTTCATCACAACCTAGAAAATTAGAACCTCCAAAAATCACTTTAGTTTTTAAATATAGGAGTGTGATATAAGAAAGAAAAAACCCCAAACTCAGAACTCACACCATGGCCTCCACTTGAACTATTGAGAACATATAAATACATTTTGAATAGGGTTTATGGATTAACCTATCTATAAACCCCATAAAGAAATCAATCATGGTCATATTATCCAAAAAATGATTAATAATAATTTAAACTCAATCCATCCTCAACATCAATTAATAAAAAATCCTATGAAAAAAATTGAACTCAAAATATGGTTGGGTAATTCCATTAAAATTTTAAAAAAAGAATTAAATGAATTATTCAAAGCACTATAAAGGGTAAATGTAATTTAATAATTATTATTTAGTTATAAAATTCTTGAACCAGATAATAAATTTGAGTTTTAGACTCCAAACAATCATGTATCAACCAAGTATTAAGCTCTACTTGAAAACATATCTAGAATTTGTCATTAGGTCACACACTGCACATTCAAACTTAAAGTATAACTATTTCACTTATTAAAAACTACCATCCAATAAATAAGTAAGGATACAATGAGAAAAAATAGTGGGATATCCACCCTCTTCTCATGGGAAAAAATATACCTCTCAATTGGTCTCTAAATTGATTCTTAATCATTTGATTGATCAGCAATGGGAGGATCTAGTAGTAACACAACAACATTACGACCCTACCTCTTAAAATGAGTGGGATATTTATGTATAACATTACCTATTAATCAATATGAACCCACTATTACTATAGAATATCTAGGTGATATTTAAAAAGAAGGACATGGAAAATATCATAACTGACCACTCTATGATTCATGTACCAACTAAAATGTGCCTCAAAAATGATTCCTTATATTTTTAGGTTATTTAAGAGGTTATCTAAGTTTAGTATAAAGGATATATTGGTCATTGAACCTATGTTGGTCTCCTTAGTCTAATAACTAAACACAATACCCCCTTAACATTTCTACCCTAATTCCCAAACCAATCATCACATAACAACTAACTCCAAACTTTGTCTCATGTACTTGAATGTCTCATATACCATTTTCAAATGACCAAGACCAATGGGACCCTGCCTTGGATGGTATTAATCTAAGTGTAAAACACTAATTCCACCTCCAATAAGTAACGGGACATAGGCTATCATAAATAAAGTATAAAAATACATTAGAGGCCTTATCCTATAAAAACATGTAATATATATTCATATCTAATTTATAATGTTTATAACAATACTAAAAAAATATACATATTAAAATTAACTTGATATTGATGCATTCATTGGATAAAAACTATCCAAAACAACTGCATAAAAGAAAAAAACCTAAAAAAGGGATGTAAAAATGTACTAAAAATAACCTGGAACAACTAACACTAGGAAATGGAATATATCTTCTCTTGAAATTTTCTCCTAGGAGGAACTCCATCAATAATCGTCTCCCAGAATGATCCACTATCAATTACTGTAAAACACCTCTACCAATTATTCTAGCTCTATATATTTTAAGGCCATATTTGTACTACAAAATGTATGCATAAACATAGCATGTGTTAGCAAAAATACCATAAAGGGTTTAGTATAAACATTCCTAGTATGACACCTAAAAACCCAATGTAAATACTAAATAATAGGTTAACTCAAAAAACCCAAATATAAGGGGAAATGGTTCGGTGAATACTAATGAAAACCATATAATCACTAATTTCGTGACTACCATCTAAAAAAGGATAATCCCAATCTACACATCTCAACTCCATGAATAATCGTATCTCATGGGAATCCAAGGATGTCTAATATATCCAAGTCCCTTAAAGCCTAAAATTGGTATCCCTAATATAAGATGTAACTCAAAGTAAATAAAATTTTTTAACACAATATAATTCCCCTAATTTCTATAACACATGTAATACCAACAACCTATACTTTATAAATCCCAAACAAACTCTTCATTATCACAGTATTGGACTCATGCCTCGTTGATATGTGCAAGTAGGATGTGAGAATACCATAACCTTTTTGAATATGAACACATAAACTGTCAATTAGTAAATATATTGGCCTATATAGGTGGAGTAACCACACCCCATCACATGGGTGACTACCAAATCATTATTTATTCTAGGGACCCATGCCCCATTGAGATCAAGGGAGTGATCACCCCATGCCCAAATGGATGACCCATGCCTCATCATTTTATGTACATATCAGCCTAGGGGGTTACTGATAACATGTGTAGAGGACCCCCTCCTTGTCAGGTAGGGGATTTCCTACCCCACTAAGTTTATGGAGGACCCACACCTTGGATCCTAAACACTTCTAGGTGGTTACAGACCATGTGTCGACACCAACTATTTTTTCCTCAGTCTCCAACTCCACAAATCAAAAGAACATGAACTACACCAAAAACCCTTGAAATAGTCTTTTATGACTAAGGATTATTCCACCCTTATCTATAGAAAAACTCTCACAATGGACTACTCATGTAATTGATTCTAAAAGTCAGGAAAATAGTTTTGAAAAAAACAATAAAGGGCACTATATATTACATGCGTTATACAGTACATGGTGTTTCAACCATCCAATAACTATGAACAATAAACTATAAGTCCAATATGTGTAATTTATACCTATATGATTCTCTCTGGTATGGTATATAAAGTTTGTTACCTATTGATTAGTCAATCATGTATCCTAGATACACAGTATCATGTAATTTCATCATACATTGTGTGTGAATATTTGGAATCCAGTTGGTGTGTACCACTAAGACTCAAGTCAAGTTAATGTAATATACAAGTAATGTACATGGGAACACAAAAAATATGGGATTACATAGTCTAGTTAACATGTATACTAGATACATACCGAGGAATCTCATTTTTTCTACACAACAAATATGTATAACAAACAATGTGTAGAACCATGGGTCTACATTAAATATAATTTGGGTATAATCTTAGTTTGTTATCTAGATATACATGGTGTGTGTGATGAGACTCACCAACATATAGTTATAATACTTTTTTATTGTGTTTACTCTGGTACATGTTGAGGTATGCACACCCAAAATACATAGTATGTGACCCAACTTCACACCACATGTGAATTTTATAATGTCAAATAAATACATTATTTCATGTCTATCCAACATAAAAAACATTTATCTCAAAGAATTCATTTTCTGTAGTTGGTAAAATTGAATTGTATCTAGTTTCTTTACAAGATATACTTCTAACAATCATTATTGTGATTTATAGTACTCTGTGAACCTGTCATCATACCCAAGAGACATTGTCATTCCTATTGTTCCCATCAACTCCCTCTATATAAGTTTCTCTCTCTGTCTATCACTAAAAAAATTCATGGGTACCTCTTCCATTTTTAACACCAAAAACACCGCCATTTTTTGGGCTGCGTGTTATAACCTAATCGTACACTATCCCTGTCATCACTCCTTTTTAGTTCAACCAAAACTTCCTTCCATCCTTAAATATTTCACTGTATAATAATTAATGAACCAAAGTGTGGTAAATAAGGATGAATAATTTTATAACAATGGTTAGTGGGAAGTCCCAGCCAAGAAAAATTGAGTTTACATTCACTTTCATCAAGGAACATGAGAAGAAAAATCCAAATAATTACATTAAGATTAACTATTTCACCATTATCATTGTCCATAATCATTCATCACATGATAATAAATTCCATAAAAATATATTATTATTATTCATTTTATTTCCCAATGTTTTAGCACCATAAAAAACAAATTCATTAAAAAGATATTCATATACTTTATCATGATTCATCAAGAACATTTATACATACATAGTTGTGAAGAAAGGAATCATCCTTTAAAATATAATAAATTAGTTAATTGATTATATCATACACTTTTATCATCATCAAATATTTCCTAAAAATATTTTATTAAATTATATTCTAATAATATTAATTATAATTCAATATTCAAATAATTTAATCTTAGGGAAAGAATAAAATCATATGAAAAGTGAGTCTTAAACCAACCATAAGTCTATATATCATTGTTGATTAATTAAATGCTTCAGAATTTAGTTATTATCAACATGAGAATCTATCATCATTCCTTTATTTCAATGTTGAAACCACTAATGATTTTCTACATATTCTCTATCCCCTTTGGAAATAACCTTGAAAGAAGAATTAAAATGGTATCCAAACTAAGAAGTATATGATTAATGTGAATCTATAACAGTAATGTCCCACCACCCTAGAAAACAAATTGATTCCTTGAACGACATCCAAAACTATACCTTGGGCGCACCTCCATATTCACAAGAGTATGCCAACTAGTAGTGGGGGTCTAAGGTGGTATGATGGGTATAATAAACCCCCTTTATTATAGTAGAAACCATAGGGGAAATAATAGGAAATAAAATAAATCTAGATATATAATTGGTAAGAAAAATAACCAAGAAAATGTTGTTAAATGATCAAAATAAACCATACTATAATGAATAAACTTTACTACATGTTAGAAAACAATACATAAAAAGTAAATCATAGACAACATCTCAAAATTCTTAAAGGAAAATTTGGGAAAAACTATGAAAACGGTCCTAAGTCCAAGAACAGTACCAAATTTCCATGCTCTATATTACTAATCCAAATATCAAGAATTGGACCTTTAACAAACCCAGACAAATAATTAAGTATCATTTACTTCGGTACCAAAGTAACATGGTGGCCCAAAAAGGGTGTGAGTATAACTCAGTAGGCCACCACTAATGAAATCACTAAATATAACTAGTATTATAACGTAAGTGTATATGAGGTTCTCCAATTAAATAGTTTTATACAATTTAAATAAAAAAATTGTAAATAAAAAAAGAGATGTTTGGGATCTATGGTGACACATGATATCATATTATACCACCATTGATACTCAGTTCCATGACCCTGATTTACTGTACCTGCTTCAACTATTGTCCAGGTGTCTTTCAGAAAATCTTGTATACCATGTAAATCATAGTATCATGACCACTATTTCAGATATTTTCCACATAAGTATCACAAACCACCCCAAATGGGTGTTTTATTTAGAATCACAGACTACCCTAAAGGGGTTTTTTATTTTGTAACATTGATGACCCCAAACTATTATTTTCTTCTGTATCACAGACCACCCTATAAGGGTATTTTTCTTTATTCATAAAATACCTCACAATAAGGGGAGTTTCCTTTATTCATTATTGAACTCCGTATAAGAGGAGTTTTATTTTTTCATCATGGAACTCCCTACAAGGGGATTTCTATTTAGTCATAATGTACCTCCCTATAATAGGATTTTTATTTAGTCATTACAGACCTCCCAACAAGGAGATTTTTCTTTGGTATCACAGACTTTCCTATAAGGGGATTTTACTTTAGTATCATAGATCACCATAAAAGGGGAGTTTTGTTTAGTTATTTTAGACCACCCAAAGGGTTGTTTTCTCTATAGTGTCACAATACCTCCTATCAGGGAATTTTCATAACCAAGACATATAATAGTAACATTTCCTAAAATACATTCTAATCTACCACTTCAAAATCCTTTTACAATATTGTTTCTATTTCACACTTTTATCATTTACCAATTCATATTACAGTATCATTTCAATTAACAGTACAAAAATTCAGAACATAATATTCTTTTCCCATTTCATATACTATGGTTTACTAACTTCTATAAAAATATAAAAACATAAACCCAAAATTTCATTTTATAAAATTCCATTTCTATTCACCTTTATATTTAGTCTCTTAAGGTTCCCATTTTTTAAAATGAGCTAATTCCCCTTATAAATTCCATTCAATAGGTTTGTTAAAAAAAGGGATAAAGTATAAGTCATAAATTATCATTAACAAGTTACAAGTCAAATTCAAAATTCTTTTATCATTAACCATTTAATAGATCCCATAACATTTCAAAAGTTACTAACCATTCATAAAAAGAATTATAGATATCTAAATAACATTTTTGGATTTTAGGTTTAACTTCCAACTTTCTTAGCCCCTTGGGTAGCCCATCATTTTAAAATAAATATACAATATTATCATCAAGGGAATTATCCATTTGGGGGTAAAATTATAAATCAAGGAAGAACTTTGGTATCAACCTTCTTTTAGGTCCTTTAACACAACTATTATTAGAATTAGGTTTAGAAAAACCATATTATAATGTCTGATTTAAATTTAATATCACTAATAAAACAACTAGAAAGATCGCTTAACATGTACACTTTAAATTAAAGAGAGTCTATGGTTAAAAGTTTATGGATCAACTAACATATCCTCATAGGATTATACTCACCCAATAGTGGTATCCATTTTAAGAGAAGATATGAGAAAACAAATAAATATTCAAAAACCTTTAAAATATTTAAAATTGGATAAAATTGATAAGTGTAAGATAGATAGTAAAAATATGAAGATTAGATGGTGATAGACACTTAGAATCACCTCAATCCTTACAACACAACCAAAAATAGCTAAATCAACTAAGAGGTCAGTGTGATGTCACCATATAATAGAGGGTGGGGGGAGGGTCACGTGTGAGAGGTTTTGGCTGAAGGATTGGAGAAAAAATGGGGTCTTGTGTTATAAAAGCATAAGGTAAACAAGGTAATTTTCCACTATTTAAGGGTTTCACAATTTAGATTCATTGTTTTTAAGACCTTTCATCAACCAAGCAGTTGGTACTTTCTCAAAACACCCCTCCTTGAATGGTTGTCCCATAATGTTTACTAATAATGCACTAACTATGTTGATTGGGTCTCAAACCCTCTACAACATTTTACATGATTTGTTTACAACCATGTGAAAACTGTGTGCCAAGTCTTAGGTCCAAGACACTCATGATGGATTACATTTTGATCCACTTGGTTTCCACTAAATGTTTCTCTAATAATTACAGACAACTGTGTATGATACAAACTATACTAAAAAGTTCTCTATGCTTAAGATACAACATGGTTTCTTTATAACTATACACACCAAACCATACACCTTGGATAGAAACTTCTTAAAACATTGAAAATTAATCACGAAGATTCTGAGATTTATTTTAGCACCCAAGTAACCTCTCAATCCTAAAATAATTTCCAAACTCATCTCTTAAATATATTACAACACTCAGATTACTAATTCAAAACTCGATTTTAAAAAAAAATAACCCATCCACCAAAATTAAAAATTCAAAATTACCTTAAATTTACTAAATGAGAAAGGGACTAGGATTTAAAACCTTTCCACCATAAAACTTCTCAGGCCTAAGAATTATTTTCAACCACTCATCTACAAATCCAGACCTACATCATTTACTAAACCATGACCAGCTCATCATGTTCTACTCTATAGAATTGAACGAGCTTCACCAGCATGATCTCAAAAATAAAGTCCTCAATTCCCCAAAACACAATACACCACAAAAAATCATTACTAAAACACCAAAAAGATTCTCCAAATCTCCCATTTATCTTGATATATTATAAAAAACCAGGTACTCATAAACTAATTTTTTCATTCTAGAATTAAATTGTAAAATTCATTATAAATGTATAATGAAATAAGTGGTATTTATAGAAATTAAGGAATATATACTAATAGACTATTAACCTCACCTATGAGAGAATAGATAGTTTATTTATCTTATAAGTAGAAATATTATATATTAATATCATGGAATAAAAAGTTTTGAAAATGAAAAATTAAGTGTTGGTATTTTTTTGAAACAAATTTTTTTTTTAATTTTATAATTAATATAATTATTTAAAGAAATTTTATAATCATAAAATAAACACATAAATTAATATATTTTTTTTATTATGATAATAATATAATTTTATGAGACCTTAATTAATTTTTCAAAGTGTCGTAAAATTAATTATAATTTAAAAATCGAAATTTTTTGAATAAATGATTATTTTAATTAACATTTTTATTTATCATATTTAAAAACTTATTTTCACAAAATGGAGTTAATTTTAAAATTATAAATTTCAAAAAATTAATTGGGATAATTTTTTGGATTTTTCTAAAATACATGATTTTTTTTAAGAGTGAAATATGCTAATTTACTGTATATATATATTATAACTTAAATATAATATTCCTTGAGTAATTGCTGATATAATAACCATAATATCAAACTCCCCTTCATTATTTTAATATAATTATTTTTAATTATCTAAATATTCATATTATTGAGCCAAAACAATAAACTAATTAAAAAAATAATGAGAAAACACCCCTCTCCTCCCATATAAATACCGATCCTCACCACCTATTCTCCTCACACCTCCAAATCCTTTAAGATTTTCCAAATTCTGACCAATAATCTTCCTAATAATCTCCCCCATGTCTAGGATCCTTTTTCCTCAACAAAAGACCAAATCAAATATTCCTAAGGAGGTTCTCAAGGAGAAGAATTCAAGAGGTAAAATATGCTTTCATTTTCTTTTATTTTATTTTCAATTTATTTTATTTTCTTATTCTCTCCTCACATACCCTCATAAAACTGAAATGATAACTCAAGTATCTTAAAATTAATATAATTTTATTATGTTAATGGAATATACATCATCAAACCTATCTTATTCTCCTCTTATTATTTAAAATGAAAGCATCGTTCGTAACGTGTCGATTCATCGCATTTGTGGACATCGAATTTTTATTTTCCTTTACTACCTTAAAGGTTGGTTATAAAACCATTAATATGGTTAAAAAATATTTTAATATGTATATTATTAATTTATTAATTTTCTATAACTAATTTATATACATAACATTAAATAAAACAAAACTACTTTGTGATGGTCGGAAAAACCCACCAAAAATAATCCAAACTTTTATCATTAATGTTTTATTTAATGAATCATCCTCATATTAGAAAAATATGATATATGGTATCATTTAAAATTATAGAAACATATTAATACTATTTACTTACACTTATATAGTTTTTCTTCCATTTTACAAGAAAATCTATAATGAACCAACCATGCAAACCATGAAATAAACAAACCTAGAACAATGAAAATAGAAAAATATTATTAATAAAAGGGTGGAAAGATGATATAAAATTAACATATAAGGTATTATAAATATTAATATAGTTCTGTAATGATTTTATAATAATACCTAGCCATTATACATGAGGTTTTAACATGTTTTAAGGAATTCAAAGCTGATTTGAGGGACTTTTAATTTTAAATTCCTCTTGTAATTTCTATTTTTAGAAAATTTCAAAGGAATTTTTTTAACATATACAGCATGAGAGGATTTCATACTTTCATTATACCTTAATGTTTTGATATTTTATTTTATATATTACATGGTTATTTTCAAGGATAATTTTTCCTTTGTATGTGTGTAGTATCCCTTTAGTGTGTGATTTTTCTCAATGAAATATTTTTATCATGAAAGTATTCTTATTTAATGACTATGTTATGGTTCTTAGAAATTTTTTATGAAGATAAGTGGGTATATAAAATACCTCCAATTAATTAGGTAACTTTATGTTTGAGTTTTACCTTAATTTTTATTCCAAGTGTACTATGATGATTACATCATAAGGTAACTATGAGGGTTGCATTGTAAGGTAGTTGTGAGGGTTACAAATCATAACCTTGAAGAAAGGGTAACAATCCTATCTAAGTATGGTAATAAAATGATGCCCCAAGTTACCTAAATGGTTTATTTATGTTTTATATGTTTTATTGAAATATCATGTTTTCACAAAATAAGTGTATGATACTTTAAGGGTGAGAAGTATATATTTGTGAAAATGATTTCATATGTTGATAAGTATTCATGGACTAATGGTTTCTTTCCTTATTTTTATCTCCCTTACAGATATTTTTTTTCTCATCCCATGTTTTAAAATATTTTTCATAGTGTTTAAGGATTATTAAGGTAAAATAGGAATTTAATCAGAATGTTGTGAAGAATTTTCATGAAAATAATTCTTCTTTTATTAAAAATAAATTGTATTATAGAAGAAGTGGACACTATTATAGTAGTATACACATTGTATTCTTATGGGTTATTATTTATGAATTATGACATAATTCTATAAAACTATAAATATAAAATATATTTGGGAATGTAATAAGTGTATTCTTGTTGAATTAACTAGATTATGTAATGTTTAAGGTATAGTCCCTATAGTTGCTATCAGTTAATGGTTTAGATAAATTTAGGGGTTAGGAAAATATTAACAGAATACCGAAAATTAATTTTAACTTATTTTTTTAAAACGATATATCATTTGAATATTACCATTTTTCTTCATCTAAGATATGTCGGTTCAGAATTTTTTTCCGTAGAAGAAACAATGAATTTGAAGTAGGAAGGAACCAAGAGAATGATATCATTCTGAATCTGTAACTTGGAAGGGTGGGAATTTAAACTGAGTAGTTTATGACAGTAATGGATCACTTGACACAATCCATAAAAGTATTTTTCATCCATTCAAGACAAAATCCAAAGCTACCATAAAGGAACATGAAGATATTGGAACATTTTATGAGGAAACACCCTCCTTCATTAAGTGTATCTTCTAACCCAATGGTGACTAAAGGGTGGATTAAATTCCTTGAAAAGATATTTAATGTCATGAGTTTCTCATATAATAAAAAATTTAGTCTTTCCATTTATATTTTTTAAGGATTAGAATACCAATGGTGGTTAATATTCAAGAATATCATAGATAGAGAAGATATTGATTCTTATGAATGGGATGAATTAAAAAATATTTTCCTTAAAAAATATTTTCTTAATGTGGTTCAACTTAGGAGGGAAAGAAAATTAATTGAATTGAAAAAAAATAGGAATATTTTGTCGATGTGTATGAATTAAACTTCACTCATTCAAAAAGATATTATATAAATATTATTTGTGATCTTGACTGTAAAATTAATTGTTTTTACTCAGAATTTAATCCAAGATACTGAAGGTCATTTCCTTCCCGTGAATTCAAAAATTATGAGAACATTTTTCAATGTACTGAGAGGGTATAAATGGAGTTTGTTTATGATCATGTGTACTTTGAAAAAAAGCATAAAAAAGGTCCATATGGAAAACAATGGATAAAAATCAGTCAAATAAAATTGATGCTAAGAAATTCCAGATTATAGATTATGGAAGGTGTGGTAAAAATAACCCTGGGGAATGCCTTAACAAATATGGTAAGTGTTTATGATGTGGTAAGTTTTTAAATATGGCTTGAGATTTTATGGAAAATTCTCCTAAGTGTAATTATTATAAGAAAAATATAAATTTTTTTAAATGTGGTGTGATAGAGAATTATATACATACCTTCCCAAAGAACGATCTAAATGATGGGAAGTAGTAGGAATATAAGTATAAAGGTGTGGTAAAATTATTTCTGACTACTTCAATAAATATGGGTCCATTGAATGAATTACTTTCAGGTACATTTTTTTAATCATATTTTTCTAATGTCCTGCTTGAAATGGGGTCTAGACATTCCTTTATGTTTTAGAAATTTTTTGGTAAATTAGAAATTTCACCTCTATAAATGAAACCATAGCTTATGCTAAAAACACCATGGGAAATATTAAGTCAAAAAAATTATAAGAACCTTCCTATTTTTGTCTTTGGAAATAAATTACTTTCATACCCTATTTCTTTTCCCTTATTATAGTTTGATGTTATTCTGGGTATGGATTGTCTTTCTATTTATCATGCTAAGATTTATTGTAGATATAAAGAAATTTTTCTTTAATAAAGAGTTTTAGTTTTTATACAAGAATGAACCCATATAATTGATAACATATCAAGAATATGATAAACTATTAAAATATTTAAATGAAAGTTATCTTGTATATATTGTTGAAAATAAGAAAAATGTTCAGATTAATGATGTTTCGGTGTTAAATGAATACCTGGATGTTTTTTCTAATGAGTTTCCTAGTGTTATACCGGATTGGGACTTTGAATTTACTATTTAATTAGTTCCTAATAATAATCCAATTTTAAAACCCTCTTATTTAATGGACTACGTAGAACTTCTAGAATTGAGAAAGATATTCCAGGAGTTTCTTGATAAAGGCTTCATTCATCCTAGAACTTCACCATGGGGTGATTCTATTTGTTTTGTTAAAAAATAAAGTTAGTTCTATGAATCTTTTCATTGATTATACATATTTTAATAACATTAATATAAATTATAAGTATCCATTACTTCATATCAATGACTTATTTGATCATCTACATGGATATTAGTATTTTTCCTAGATTGAATTGAGATCTGAGTACCATAATCTGGAGGTGAAGGAGGATGAGATCCCAAAAATAGAGTCATGAACTAGATATGGGAATTTTGAGGTGTTGTCATGCCCTTTGTTTTGGAAAATTATCCTACTACATTCATATATATTATGAATATAATATTCCATGAATATTTGGATAATTTTGTTATTTTTTTTATTGGTGATATTTTGGATTATTCATAAAGTTATGAGGATCGTGAAAAATATCTAAGAATTATTCTATAAACCCTTAATAAAAATAATTTATATGGAAAATTTAGAAAATGTGATTTTTCGTTGCAACAGATTTATTTTCATGGGAGCATTATAAATAAGGATGGAATAAAATTTGATCCTACCAAAAAAATGGTGGATTAATGGAAAACACTTACAAATGTTACTGATATGCATAGTTTTCTTGGATTGGTAGGATATTGCTGGAGATTTTTTAAAACCCTTACATGGTTATCTAGACTGCTAATTAAGTTCACATGAAAAGGGGTTAAATTTATTTGGATAGAATACTGTGATGTTTGATTTCAGTAATTGAAAATAATATTGGTGAATTCTCTAGTTTTGGATCTGCCATCTAGAAATGGAGTGATTTTCATCTACAGTTATGCTTCATTGAATGTACTTGGTTGCGTTCTGATGCATAATGATTCAGTAATTGCATATACTTTAAGAAAACCAAAACTGCATGAGTTAAATTATCCCACATGTGATCTGGAATTATTAGTTTTATTTTTCACTTTAAGATTTTGGATACATCATTTATAAGGAGCCAAATTTAAAAATTATACTGACCAAAAAAATTTGAAGTATATACTCACTCAAAAGGAATTGAACATGAGGTAGAGAAGATAGATTGAACTGATAAAGCACGATTATTTCATGATAAATTACCAACCTAGAAAATAAAAGAAAAAGTAACGGGTTACTTGATTCGAAAACATCATGAAATATTAACCATGTTATATTTTCAATGTCACCCCTTGTTTAATGATTTGATGAATTCTGTCCGAGAAGTTGTGGGTGTAAGAAATTTCTCTATTTTGTTTTAGGTTCCAGTATAGTCATCTATGTGAGAAAAAATTAAGAAATAATAGAAGAAAGACTGTAAGTTGTAAAAAATGTATAATTGGTTAAAAAGGATAAGTTTACAGAATTTAACATTGATAAAAACTATGTTTTGAGATTTGATAAGATATTATGTATATCTTCTGATTCACAACTGAAGAAATAATTGTAATGTAAAGCTCATAGTTCTTCATTTTTAGTTCATCATAGAATCAATAAGATGTATAGATACCTTCAAGAGTATTACTAGTGTAATGAAATGAAAATGGATATTATTTATTTTACTATGAAATGTTTGACTTTTCAATAGGGTAAAGAAAAGAAAAAACTACCAAATGGGATGCTTCATCCTTTTCCAGTTCCAAAGTGGAAATGGGAAAATATCCATGGATTTAATTTTGGGACTACTAGACTTCTCACGGTAATAATGTGATTTTGGGTTATTATTGATTGGATGACTAAATATATACATTTTCTTCTTATTCAAGATACTATGTATCTAGATAAACTTTCCTGGTTGTGCCTTAAATATATAGTCAGGTTACATGGAATTGCTCTCTCTATTGTATTTAACCAAGATCTTAAGTTCACTTCTAACTTTTGGAAGGGCCTTCAGAAGTCATTGTGAATAGAATTAAATTTTAGCACAACCTTTCATCCCTAATTTGATGGAAAGATCGATCAAACAACTAATGCCTTGGAATATATGCTAAGTTCTTATTAAATAGATTACCAAGGAAGTTGGGATTAATATCTTTTCTTAACTGATTTTTCTTATAATAACAGTTTTCATTACAGTATACAGATTGCACCTTTTGAGGTATTATATGGAAATCAGTTTCGAACACCATAATTTTGGGATAAAATCAGGGAAATTAAGTTAATGGGACTATAATTAGTATAGTAAGTTGATGATAAAGTAAATATGATATAGTAAAATATAAGGACAGCACAGAGTAGTCAAAAAAGTTATGCAGATAACTGAATGAAGGATCTTTCTTTTGAGGTGGGTGATCATGTCTTTCTCAAAGTTTCTCCATGGAAATGTATGATGCATTTTATTAGTAAGGGTAAGCTGATTACATTGTTTGTTAGACCATATAAAATCCTAGATAAAGTTGGATCAGTTGACTATCGAGTGGTTTTGCCTTTAATTATTCTCCAGGTACATAATATTTTCCATGATATGATGTAAAAAATTATGTGCTAGATTAATCTCCTATTCTAAGCCCTGAGATTTTTTAGTTGGAATATAACCCTTCATTTGAGAAAAATCATATTCATATTCTTTACCATAGAGATCAAGTATGTTAAATCATCATGTTAAGGATTTTTGAAAAACCCACATGGTTGAAGAAGCAACATGGGAATCTAAAAACACTATGAGGGAAAGCTACCCTCACTTATTTAATAAGTAAAAGAAATTGTGACAATGAAATTTCTAGAATATGGAGAAAATGTAACAACCTAGGTACATGTTAAATAAATTTTTTTATTCTGGAATTAAATTGTAAAATTAATTATAAATGTATAATGAAATAAGTGGTATTTATAGAAATTAAGAAATATATATTAGTAGAATAGTAACCTCACCTATGAGATTATAAATAAAATTTATGTATCTTATAATTAAAAATATGATATATTTATACATGGAATAAGTAAATAAATGTTTTGAAAATGATAAATTAAGTGTTGGTATTTTTGAGAAACATAGATGTTTATTTACGATTTGATAATTAATATAATGATTTGAAATTAAATTTAACTTGATTAAATAGACTAAAAATTTAATATATATATATATATATATATATATATATTATTATTATTATTATATAATTTTATGAGTCCTTATTTAATTTTTCAAAGTGTCATAAAATCAATTATAATTTTAAAATTGGTATTTTTCAAATAAATATTAATTTCAATAGAAAATTAAATTTCTTGTATTTAGAAAATTATTTTCATAAAATAGAATTCATTTTTGAATTATAAAACTCAAAAAAAATTAAGGTAAATTTTTTATATTTTTCTAAAATAATTTATTTTTGTGAATAGTAAAATACGATAATTTACAGTATATATACATTATAAGTTAAATATACTATTCGTTGAGTGATTGATTATTTAATAACCATAATCTCAAACTACCATTCATTATTTTAATATATTTATTGATAATTATCAAACTATTCATAGTCTTGAGACAAAATAATAAACTAATGAATAAAATAGTGAGAAAACACCCTTCTCGTCCCCTATAAATACCACCCCTCATTGCCTCTTATCCTCATGCCTCAAAATCCTTGTAGATTGTTTAAATTCTTCCCTTTGAAAATAAAATTTCATAACGAACCAAACATGAAAACCGAGAAATAAACACACCCGAGACAATGAAAATAACAAAATATTATTAATAAATGGGTGGAAATATGTCATAAAAATATTATATATGGTGTTATAAATATTAATATAGTTCTTTAATATATTTATAACACAATTTAAACCATTATACAGGTGTTTTGAACACATTTTAAGTAATTCAAACCTGAGGTATGGTACTTTTTATTTAAAAATTATCTTTTAATTTCTATTTTTATAAAATTCAAATGGAATATTTTTAAACTTATACAGCATGAGGTGATTTCCTACTTTCATTAAACCTTAAGGTTTTGATGTTTTATTTTCAATATTACATGGTTATTTTCAAGGATAATTTTTTCCTTTTTATGTCCACAATATTCCTTTAATATGTTATTTTTATTAAGGAACAATTTTTATGATTCAAGTATTCTTGTTTAATGATTATGTTACGGTTCTTCGGCATTGTTTATGATGAAGGGTAGGTCTGTGATATCCCTCCAATGAATTGTGTATTCTTATGTTGGAATTTTACCTTAATGGTTATTCCAAGTTTAACTGTGATGGTTACATCATAAGGTAGTCATGAGGGTTATATAGTAAGGTAGCTGTGTGGGTTACAAATCATAAGGTAGCCATCAGGGTTACAATCCTATGTAAGTATGTTAAGAAAATTATTCTCCAAGTTACCAAAATGTTTTATTTATGTTTTTTATATTTTATGGAAATATCATTTTTCACAAAGTATATGATACTTTAAGGGTGATAAGTATGTCTTTGTGAAAATGATTTCATATGTTTATAAGTATTTATGGAACAACGGTTTCTTTCCTTATTTTTGTCTCTTACTCAGATTTTTGTGATCATACCATGTTTTGAAATGTTTTTTATAGGGTTTAAGGATTGTTAAAGGAAAATAAGAAGTCAAGATTAATGTTGTGAATAATTTTCATGAAAATAATTATTTTTTTATTAAAAAATTTTGTATAATGGAAGAAATGGGAATTGTTATAGTAGTATCCACTTTATATTCTTGTGGGTTGTTATGTATGAATTAGGACTTAATTATCTAAAACTCTAAATTCAAAATATCATTGTGAATGTAATAAGTGTATTATGGTTGAGTTAACTAGATTATCTAATGTTAAAGGTCATGTCCTTATAGATATTACCCAAGTACAAACTGATTCATTTCCTAGCCTATAGGGATCTCCACCATATGGGTCCACTAAAGGGTCCAATTCTGATCTATGGTGCTCCCACAATTGAAATTTCCATAAAAAATATAAACCATGCACTCTAATGATGTGATAAATGTGGTTTCCATCCCCATAAATCCAACCAGACACAACACCACCAATCGGACATCCTCTAGATAACTCTTCTCAAAATGATCTTTAGTACTCACTGACACATTATGGCATCACTTTATGATGATTATTTTTCTTCCAAGGAATCCCAAGACTGTTCCATCATACACAACATAGTCTGAACTTAACTCCCCATTTCATACCATGACTAGGCCATCAACCAACCCAAAACTAGTGTTGTGCTTTACCACGATCGTCCACACCCCACCGATCTGACTCACACTTAGATCATTGAAATTTACCTCGAGTATAATAGTAACATTCGGGATCCCACCAATTCCATATTCGAACTAAAAATCTAGTATTCTCTATAAAACTAGATAACCCAAACTCATATTCACACTGGAATTCTAGTGTTATTTTGACCATCCCCCCAATGATATTCATGCATCTATGGTCTTATCCACATATAACCTCATGTTCATGGCCAATTCGATAATCCCTACCATAGGAGTATCCTCATCACCACTTCATTAAACCAAAACTCCAAGATTAATGGTCCATCATCTATCCATCACTTCATGTAATGATCATATGTGATAACCCCACTCATTCCTTAGAAACAACACTAAACACCAACCACCACCCACCCCTAACTTACTAGGATTATTACACATGGAATCGGATGAAATTAATTCAAAATGAGGTCCACACACTCAAACAACCAATAGTTCACTCCCTGACTATATGGCCTCACTTATATTGCTCCTCAAGTGAAATATTGATTAGATCAAACATCAGAACGTTTTTTCCACTCCTTCTAACTTTCCCATTCATCATGTCAACCAACAACAAGGTCCATGCTCAGATCGACCATGGTACCATACCTTGAACCATCCATGTTCTCATTCTTACTAGTAGAATAACATAATTCTCCACCAAGTCCTCATACCACCATGCCTACAATCCCCTCATTAAATCCATATAAATCATCAGTTTACACACACCAATTCTTTCTAATTTAATAATCACAAGTATACACTTCTAAAAAGTATATACCATAGATCCATATTCATAATATGTACATATCTATTTCTTGCAATTGATTCATGGATATATCAAGTGAATGGTATATGTATGCTACCAGATTCAATAGTATGTACATATGGACCGCATGAGATATATAGTGACTTAACCTGATTATCCTACTAATTTTGATGTAACTTAATGTGATGTTTCATGAGATGGATCATACTATGATTTTAATCCATGTATATGATACATGATCTGGATTAAGAAGTAGTTACCCATGCATTATAACACATGAGTAAATGTAACATACTAATGATAATCCTTGAGTATTATAATATTATTTCTATATTATGGGGGTGTGTGTGTTGTGATTCTATTTTACTTTTCCAAAAATCTATTATACTCAAATACTCTATTTATCCTATTCTATTTCTTTAGATTCTCTAGTAGACCCTGGAGGACAGATAGATCCCATTCATATGATGGGTTATTTGGGTGAAAATTATGGATAAACCTTAGAGAGGGGGTGTATTTTAACTACCCTTTGTGATATTTATCAAGTACATTATAAGGGTATTTGAAATTGATGGTGATGATATAGTTTCTCTTCAGTGTATGGTTTTCTATTTGAAATGGTGTTCTTCATTTTAGTTTTATATGCAGTTTCATATTTCTTTCGCGGTTGATCCTTAGACATGTGTTTAATAAATTCTAAGAGATCTAATAGTTGTTATTAATATCATTTGAAACACTTTAGTGGTATCAGAGTGAATCCATACTTAATTTTTATAAAATCGTGAATGGGAAATCAATGGAATGAGAAATAGATTATTACGATTGGATTTTTTGGAAATTAGAGTAAAATATATTACTTTTATGAAAAAGTGTTCTAAAAGATTCTCATCTGGGATTACACTTATGAGGAAGAATTTTATTTAAGAATCATTATGTAATACCCTTACATAGTAGTGTCCTTTGTAAGGGCTATCTTCACTTACTTTTATTAAAAGTGTTATATGCATGGTTTGTCCTCTAGATAATGTGAAGGTAAATTTTTCACATAAGGGTAAGCTAACAATTCCCTTCACTATGTCAGGTTAAGCACCTCCTCACATCAAAGTAATATACATAAAGGATGTTGGGTAAAGTTATTTCTCTATTTTGAAGGCTAGCATAAGGTAATTACTTGTCACCTTGAAATAGTAATGGATTTAAGTTTACATAATGTTAGATCGGTAATTACCTTTACATGAAGAGTTCATGTAATGGTAAGACCTTTTATACCCTTATGAAGTTTATTCTATATAAGGTTCATGGATATCTACCCTTACATAGACTATCTATGTAAGGGTATAAGTATACCCAAACATAGAATATGGATTCTTTGTAGGGTTAAAATAAAGTATCTACAGAAATAAAATGCTTTAATAATTTTAATGGTTTATAAAATGTTTATAAATCATTATAAAAGGAATTTTTTAATATTTTAATTTCTTAAAGGATTACATATTAACTAATTATAAATTGTTTATAATTAATTAAATGGTTATGAAACATTTTATTCCCCAATATTAAATACTAATATTTAAAAAAAAATTAACAAATTATATGGAATGTATTATGATATTGAAATAAAATTATTTATTTATAAATCATAATAAATAATTTATGAAGGGTTATATATTATGAAATAAGTCCAGAATATAAAAAAAATTTACTTAAATTATGAATTTTTTATAATTTAGATTGTTCAAATTAAAGGGGTCTTATTTGGAACATTATTTAAACCACATAAAAATGGTTTTGATGATTGATTTGATCTTATATTAAATTATAATTTAATATGTGATTTTAGATTATGAAAAATGTTTATATAATAAGAAATTGTATTATAATATTGTTTATAATTCATAAAATATCATATATCTAAAGGTTAAATGTCATATAATGATAAATATTAAATATTTCATATTGGAATGTATATAAAGTGTTCATATTAAAATTTTTGAAATGAATACAAAAATTATATTAAAATTTATGGAAAGTACATAATGTAAAATATGGAAATAAAAAATGGTTTATAGTTATATTTTAATTATAAATTGTTCATAATTTTTTGTCTCAAGTTTAAATATTTAAAATGTTTTTTATTTAAGGTTTATTTCATGTTATATTCATATTTAGTATATTATTTAATAAATGTGAATATTGTGTATTATTTAGTTTAATTATAAAACTATTTCAAGATAGAGCCTTTCATTACATGATATGTATGATAATGAATTTAGTTTTTCATAAAAATTGACCTTGGTTTGTAATTGAACTTATAAACTTGAATATAGTTGTTGAATATAGTTTATGCATATTAGATTTTGGAGTTATGATAAATTAAATTCTATTTTGTGTAAAGTATCCTCAGGTAGAGTGACCTGGGGTCGAACTACCTACCTACCACCAGGATTATGACATGTCTAGGCTAGTGAATGAAGTTGGATATGTTTCAATCTAGAATTACTCATCTAGAGATTTTAAAACTCATATAACTCAATACCTTTATATAAATTTTTCATGTACTTTATTCATTTGATGCATTTGGATATGTATGAATATATTTGACTTCAATTTTTGGGTGAGTAACGTAAAGCCTTTGGTTGTGTAAATATTTACACATCAATATGGTTTGATCATATTTTTTTAGTATAGGGAATAGGATTCCAAACAAACTATTATAAGAAAAATTTCATTTTAAGGGGATAATATAAGATAATATGGTGAGATTAAATCCCCTTCAAATACAATATGGTAGATTCATTTGAATGTGTCTCTTATCAAGAAATTTATCTTCCAAATGGGTAGTTTCATGATAAAGCAGGGTTACTTTGGATTATATTCTATAATTCAAGAAAATAAAGAGTGATACCGAATCATCCTCGGGTATTTTCAAGCCCAAACTTGGTTCCCTTGGGCTGTCTTATGATTAGCTCATTTTTAAAATTTTCTTTCATTTAAACTACCAGGGAAACCCCAAGGGGTAGGATATAAGAGAAATGTAGTTGGGTTTATCCAAATGATATATTGGAAAATTAGTTTTCCTTTCAACTATCCAAGAGTCATATATGATATAATTAGGATAATTCCCTACCTAAATTACCAAATGATGAGTTTCACACAAAAAATATATCATTTTCGTAGTGAAATATGGATCTTGGCCCACTAATGGATATTATGAATTTAAAAAAGTGTCATAATTTTAGTGTGATACCATTTAATAATATTAATTATTATATAGTTACTAATAATAAATAATACTCATCTAATAAAATATTATTTTTTATATTATATCATCATCATCATCAAGATAACCCTTTTGATCAATCCTTGATAAGGAGAATCTTAATGTAAGTTGTTCTTAAGACTAGTAACTTAACAAGAGTACTAAAGAAAGATTGGTGTTAAGTAAAATTCAATGTTTCAAGTTAGTTTCTTCTTGAGTAACCAAGTGCTAAATTTTATAAAAAAAATGAACTTGGATTCTTATAGAATAATAGAGTAATTCATTATGAAGTTCTCATGTGGATCATATAGTTTCCCTATGAGGGGGTGAATCAGGGGTGACCAAATTTTTAAAGAATATATTCAACATAAATATATTTCTTTATTTATGTTTATAGAACTGATATTATAGGTTAAGATCTATTGATCTTTATAAACTCTCCCTCAACACTTCTTCAATATACTATGCAGATAATATAAACTAAATAGCACATGGGTATTTTTACAAGGTTCGACCTTAATGTGAGAACCAATATCCTTATCAAGTAAACTCCCATTGAGTCATAAATATACACTATATAATGAAGTTAATATAATGATCTAATTCCATTAAAACTCATTCTATATCCTGATAGGTAATTATACAATCTCCCACCAATTATAAGGTTTTACTTTTTCTATTAACCTAAAAAAATTATAAAACCTTCAATAATAGATCACAAAATTTGTCTAGAATCTATATATAGTACCTATTTGTTTATTGTGTCTCCATCTAGTATGCTTATATCCAATGTACCTCAGTCTCTATTCAGTATTATTCTATCTAGTGTGCCTAAAATCTAAGCACCTATTTCTACTGACTCTTTCTATTACACCTCTATCCAGAAGTTCTATCTAGTATGGTATATCAGATAAGATCTATCTTTTAATCTTTATATAGTACACCTTTATCTATTATAACTCTATCTAGAGAACCTATTATTCTTCAACCAAGTGTATTCTTTTCTAGTACCTCATGCTACTCTTTCATAATTTCAACACTTTGACTCCTTTTTAGAATATTCAATAACTCACAAAATATTGTTCAAAAAATATCCATCTAGTATGACTTCATCTTGTGTTTCTCTTGCTTCATCCAATATGACTTCATCTGTTATGCCTCCAACTATGTCTGGTACCTCATTCTGGTATACCTCTCTCTAAGATAAATATCTGGAAACTCTTGTTCAACCAAAATAACCCTTCATTGGAAACTCACATGGGTCTTATTGCAAACCTTTTATAAATTTGAATCACTCTCTTTCATAAAAAATTTACAATTATATTTTTCTTGAACCTATTTATAAAGGTTCACTTGAAAAAAAAAACGGGATCCCAAAAATAAAATTTTACATTTCCCTACACTAATCCACTTTTTTGGATTCCTCTCAAACATTATAGAACATCCATAAATATTCATAAAAATCATGTACTTTCTTAAAACTTCCTCAAAACTCATCCTATCTTCAAAATTACTTAAAACTAATCAAGATTGAAGAACCTTGAAGAATAAAATAACATCATCATGGTTAATTACTTTAAAATGTTTATGTAAAGATCCTTAGAACTCAATATGAAAAAGTACCTTTCTGGTTTCTTTATTAGAAAAACTATGTCTGGTACTATTCTATCTAACTCCCCCTATTCAATTTACATTTTCCAATAGACTCAGTCTAGTAACCTCATTATTTATCCATATTATTCTCTACACATTCATCCTATGTCTCATGGTTTTTAAATATGTTTTTGAGATATGATCTATCTATTGAGTTCGAATATCTCTATCTATTCATCTTATATCTATTTAAACTTCATACATGTATTGGATCACAAATCATGGTCCAGAATATCTCTTTGGAATCATCCATCTGATGAAATCATATTTATCTGTATGATACTTGTATGTTTGATGTATCTTTGGATAATTTAATTGACTCACTAAACTCATAATTTCATCTTCATTGATCATTAGCTCTCTATATCTGGTGTACTTCCTTCTTCCTTTCCTTATGAAACTTCTCATCTTTATCTATCTGATCACCTTTAACTTACTTACGCATACTTTTCAATTTGATAGACTATACAAGCATGTGTCCATTGGAACTAGGTCTAGAAACATTCAATACTTCACTCTGTCTAGTAAACTTCATACATCATTTTCTAATGTTACTTCATACCTATCCATCCTATAGCCTATAGAGTTATCTTATTCTTCTTGAATAAAAACTTTTATGACCAATTAACCCTTGTCTGAGGAAAAATTTAGATATAGTCCTTTATTCAGTAGAAAATCCATGACTTTAAATATTTTAAAATTTTACATACTATAACATGAATTCCTTACAATTGAACTTTTTACAAATAGTATTTTTGGAAACTTCATAACTTACTTCCCATTCAACTTGTTCCATTGGACTTCATTCTTGCTTATATGATCATCCATTAAAAATTCATCATATCTAATCTTGATAATTTTATAGTGAAATTTGGAATATACACATTATTAAAACTTGTACAAACTCACTTAAAATAATGTGTATCTTCATGAATTTAAGAACATGAAGATCAATAAATCATCATATAACTTTATAAGAAAACTTTCTTAAAGATATTCAAAAACACTTAAGTAATGTTTTTTATCCTTCTTTAGAAACTCATAATTTAAGGTGAATATCACCTTACACTCCTTAGGAATGAGTCATAGGGACTTTATAAAATCATCAGTTTGATTTATCCTTCCTGATTATGTTGTATTAATTAACTATTTTTCTTATAATGGTTTTACCATCAGGGTTATATTATTTAGTATATATTAAATATCCTTAACTTATGGAACATAATTCTTAAATTTCAAATGTTATAGTTAGTAGCTTTTATCTTACAAAATTCTTGTATATTCATCATCACCAAAATACTACAAACCTTCCTTGGAAACCTTTTCCAATGGAACCTTTTCCCATATACTCTCCTTGGGTTCCTTTTCTTAAGGAAGGAAACCTTTTCCTTCAACTTACTCATTGAATTTACTACATTATATTTACAATAAATACAATATGTCAACATCATCATCTAATAGGATCTACAATATCCCCCCCATTAGATTTTTTTCTAATAAAAAATTATCTTATAGATTCAATGAGATTTATCTCCCCCTTATTTATAATGAATTAAAACTCTCATTATTAAAGGAAATTTTAAGTGACTAAATACTTTTCTATCATCATTAATGATCTTAATTTTAATCCCCCTATAGTGACATCATAGGGTGGGAGAAGAAATTCCCTTACACTATTCCAACATTCTTCACAGATTCTCTTACTCAATAATTTTCTTCTACTCATCTGAATATAAACTTTGAACTTCATGAGAGAATAAAATAATCACTTTTATTGAATAAATAATTCCAAAATCAACCAACTATAGTTCTATGTGATCCATGATCAATGTAGAAAAAAATTATTAACTTTGTCATTAAAGTTTTCCATGAGATTTACCATGTGATTTAAACTTTTAAAAAACTATATTTTAGGGAAAAATACATCATATTTTCATTCAACATACATTCCTACATTTATATAAACAAAAATATAAAAATAATTCAAGCATAAAAATCAGCATGTTTCTTCCCTTTTACAAGATAACTCATACTTTGTCATCAACATATTATTTTTTACTTTAAAATTTTTACTTCAATTTTAATAAAAAGATTTTATTATAGATCATATACCTTAAGTATGACAGTAAATTTTAACCATATGGATTTTTGGTATCTATAACTTCTTTACCATCATCCAAAGATTCAATTTTTACTACTCTTTATACTTCATAATAAGGTTTTATAAACATTGGTTGTCTATATTTTATCTCTTCAATTCAACTTTATTAAGTTTATAAAATCACTAATATCCTCTACACTTTATGGATCCCCCTGAATAACATCATCTTCAATTACCTTATTAATATTTATTCTCTAAAATATATAGGGGAATAAGGTGTTTCTTCACTTTTCTTATCTAATAAAGCAACTGGGTTGATAATGTTTTATCACCCTGAAAAGCCTTGCTTTATTTCTATTTATCCCTTCACCCATATCTTTGGAAATAATAATCTTCCTTGGTGGAATGAGAGTCTTCCCCTTACCTTTTATTTAATAATTTTGTGTTGTATTCTTTCAAAATTAAGCTAGAAAAAAATATTCATGTTTTATATTGTATTCTACCACCAAAAAACTTTCTTCCTCAAACTATTCTATCCATATAACCATGAAAATCTTCAGAGTATATTAAACTTTATTATTGTGGATATATTCACTTAAATCACCATGACTTCCATTTAAATATTTTTTACTTCTATGCACATAATTTTCTAATCCTAGTAAGATTTTCATATAATTTTGAGGAGTAAATTCATACAATTTACCTCTTTTACATATCTTTTTAACTTCTGATAAGTTATTCTTCACTAATAGCTTCCATTGAACTATAACTTCTTCATAAGATATTTCTTATACCATTAAAATATTCTAATTTATTTCTTGGATTGATTCAATTTGTTTCTTGATATTCAATATGGTTTCTTTAACATTTGTGGCATGATTATAATTTTCCTTGAAGTAGAATTTTCTTAAATAAAAATATCATCTCTTCTTAGGAATGGAATTTTCTAAAACATTCTTCTTAGGTGAAACCTTTTTTTATTCCTTTTATTTACACCCTAAGGTAGACTTACCATCTATATTTCTTGTATTTTCTTTCGTATTTTGTGTCCTTATTCCATTAGAAGTACTTGTTTTGTTATTGGTATAAGTTAACCATCAATTTTCTTCACCATGATTATTTCATTCACAATATTAAGAAAATCAATATTTTTAAATATATTATATGTCAAAAAATATTTCTTCTTTTGTGAATTTTAGGAATACATAGATGATTTTATCATTACTTTAACTTTTCTCCCCCTTAATTTTTTCTTTATTTATTCTTGGTACCTTGAAATATTTTTCCTACAATTGATATCCATGTATCAAAACTTTCCATAGCACTAACAGTAATAAATAAGACATGGATTCTTACATTGTGTTATATTTTGGATGATGGAGACTTATCTTAAACCTTGTTTCTTCTTGATATTTGTTTTATTCATATTGAAACTTTTGGGGAAATTATTTCCTTTTTATTTTCTTACTTACACCATTTTACTGGATGAGAGTTTCAATATTTATTTTCCATTTTTTGTCTATAATTACAACATCAACAAATATTATGTGAGTTAGTGCTAATATATTCATCAAAATAAAATTTTTACTTTTTCATCATTTTATTAAAAGATGATACTTTTGAATATTCTGCATTATTTCTATAAATGGATTGAGTCCTTTATTAAATAATACTTTGGCTTGATTTGATTCAATTTTTCTCATTCTCACGCCTTTCTCAAGGTAGTTTATGTTTAAAATGTTCATCTAGTTTTCAAAATTCTTCAATGTATCTTCACATACAACTTCAAACTTTTGAATCTTTTCATCATGAATATTACATACCTATATTAAGGAAAGATAATAATCCTTTACTCAATTTTCCTTGATCTCTAGTTGTGCATTCTAAACCTCAACAGTTGCTTTGTGAAAATATACTAGTGCATTGATGTTTTATTTCACATATTTCATTAACACATATTCTTCACAAAAACTCCTCATCAAAACTACTTTTGAAATAGTGAACATGTCATCATAGGATGTTATTTATTGATCCTGATGCTCATTGATTTTATTGAAGGTTATTCACATGTGTTTATTTTGATGTTTTTCTTCACAGATTTTTCTCTATTCATGTAATGGTATTTCAAGATATTTTATTCTTCTAGTTTAACATTCCGATTGAGAGTTTGGTATTTTATAATGTATGTAATATTTCCTTAATAACTTAAATTATAACATCGTTATAACAAAACATTTCTTCAATGATTCTTCTATAAGGTTAAAATTTTCTTGATAAAGTAATACTTTTTATTCCTTACCTTCAATGGGTTTAGTAAAATATCTATACTCCCGAAACTTCATCCTTAATTCATTATCTAATTCATTAAGGTTGTTCTCCATCTATGATATTTATTTATGTTTTCCCTATATATATGTATGTATATATGTAATAAAAAAAATAGGGGAATTTCTCATGTAATATTTGATTTTAGAGTAAAAAAACTAAATTGTTTTCACTTGATCATACTCTTCAAAACATGAGTAATATTATTTTAAAGGATTAATTTTCTCATATTCACATGAATTATTAATATAGAATTTAACTTATGGTCGTGGTGGATCCTCATTATATTGTTTTTTGAGAGACTAAAATCCACTACTTCTCATATTCTTAATTCTTTGGTTTCTTTAACATTTTATCCAAAACTTCCATATTTTTACAACTAGATATAACTACTATTATCTTCTGCTGAGGAATAACTTCTTTATATTCCAGATAAAAACTTTCTCTAAACTACAAAAATATTCCCTTCATATAAAATAGTTACACTAGGGAAATAAAAACTTATAGATATAAATAGTGGTAACCTTGGATATTATTCTAGTTGAAGTTTCTAGGTTGATTGTATAGTCACCATGAGAGGGGTAAATCTGGGGTGACCAACTTTTTTATTAAAAATATTCAACTTAAATATATTTATTTATTTAAGATAATTGAACCACTACTTTTGTTTAAGATGTATGGATCTTTAGAAACTCTCCCTAACCACTTCTCCCTTATGCTATATAGATAATATAAAGTAAACTGCACATAGTGATTTTTAAAAGGTTTAACCTCAATAAGATAACCTATATCATTTTCATGTAAACTCTCATTGATTCATACATATCCAATATATGATGAAGTTAAAATAATGATCCTACTCCCATTAAGATACTTCTTTATCCCAATAGTTAATTATACTGGTTCCCACCAGTTAAAAGGTTTTTATTTTTCTCTTATGCCAATATAATGATAAACCATTGAAAGTATCTCAAAAAAAAACTCTAGAATTTTTCCCCTATATCTTTCCGTATCATATTTCTCCATATGGAGAGCCTCTATTTTATGTGCCTCATTATTCTTACTATATTTTTCATCTAGTATGCCTCAAGTCTAAGAACCTTTATCTGGTGCCTCTTTCTTTTTCACCTCTTTCAGGTATTTATAATCCGGTATGGTCTATTATATAATATTTCTTCAGTTATCTTTGTTTATCAAACTATTATTTATTACACCTATATATGGAGTGTCACTTGTTTTGAAACCAAGTGGATCCTTGGCTAGTAAATTACACTTATTTATCCAAGCTTTAGAACTTTTTCAACTTCTTAGAACATGAAATAACTCACAAAACTATTTTTAAAAAATATCCATCAAATATGACTCTATCAAATGATACTCTACCTTCTTCTAATATCATTACATATTGTACACCACAAACTATCTTTGTTACCTCTTTCTGGTACACCTATATCTAAAACCTCTATTTTATACTTATTCTTCAACTAGAAGAAACCTTGGTTGGAAACTCATGCTAATATTATTACAAAACTTTTATCAATTTGACTCTCTCTCTCTCTCATGAATTATTTACAATTATATTATAATTTCACACCTTTATATAGGTTCTCTTCCAAAATAAGAGGAGGGAACCCAAAAATAAAATTTCACATTTTCCTTTCTAGACCCTCTTTACTATATGCCTCTCTAACACTCTAGAACATTTTGAAACTTCATGAAAAACTCAAATTTTCTTAAAAATTATTTAAAACTCAGAAATATTTAAGAACATTAAATAACAACACAGCATCATCATGGTTAATAAATCTAAAAATTTTATATAAATATCCTCATAACTCAGTTTAAAAAATTGTTTCAGTTGTCTTCATAAGATAAACTTTTTCAAGTATTGTTATGTATGACTCCACTCTATCCTATTTTCATTATCTGATTGAATTAGTCTGGTTACCTATTACTTTCACTATTTTGATATTTTTTCATTCCTCCTATATCTAATAGTTTTCATATACAGTCATCATACATGATTTCTCTAGTGATTTAGTATATCTCCATCCATCTATCCTTTGTTTTTTTATACTTCATACAAGGATTTGATCAAAAATCTCAATCCAGTACATCTTAATAAAATCATCTATTTGGTGATATAATATTTCTCTACCATATGATATTACTTCCAATGGAAATTTGAATTATCAAGTTGACTATAAAACTCATCCTAGTGGCTTCATTGATCGTCATCTCTCTCTATCTAGTTTACTTCCTTATTCCCTTCCCAATACAACTTCCCAGCTTTCTCTGTCTGATAACCCTCAACTTCCTTCCTCATAATTCTTATATTGATGAACTTTATAATCATATTCTCAATGATACTTTTTCTATAATCATTTAAGACTTTACGCATTTTATTAAGTGTCTCACATCCCTATATGATGTATTTTTTACATGTTCATCTAGTAGCCTATATAGTTATCTTCTCTTATAAGAGTAACAATGTCTTTATTTGATCAAACTTTTTCTGATTAAAACACCATAGATCATCCTTTCTTAATCTATAACTCTACAACTTTATAACTTTGATTGTTTTATAGCTTATAACTTCAACACTATATAATTGAACTTCAAAAAACCTGTATGTCTAGAAACTTTATAAACCTCTGTCTAATTGACTTATTATAATGGAATTATTTCTTTTCAATAGAGTCATACATTGCAACGTCATCATATCATATCTTTAATTTTTTACATCCACAACACAAACTTTGTATAGTGAATGTTGACTACCCGCCTTTTATTCAAACTTGTACAAACTCAACTATAACCATGGTTGTATTCATTATGTTAGGAACATGCATTTTCTGACTTTGTATGAAAATTTTATTAAACATATTTAGAAACTCTTATGGAAAGTTACGTATCCTTCATTAAAATATCATAATGTAAGATGAAGATCACATTACACTCCTCATAAATGATTCATAGGGACTTCATCAAATCATCAGTGAGATTCGTCCTTCCATATTTTTCTATATTACTTAATTTTTATTCTTTTGATGGTTCTACATTTGGGTGGAACATCCTTCAATAGATATTTAATATCCTTATCTATTGTAACTTCATCAATTTCCAATAAAATAGATAGTGATTTATATCTTACAACATTATATTACATTAATTATTACCACTATGCTACAAGATTTACTTCAAAAATATTTCCTCAGGAAGATTTTCTTACAAACTTTCCTTGGGAACCTTTTCTTAAGAAACATATGAAACTTTTTCCTTAAACTTACTAATTAATATTACTACATTTGATTGAAAATAAATACAATATTTCAACATTATTATCCAATAGGAGATTCAAATTCTATATTTGAAATGAATTAGAAGAAAAATGAACAATGTAATATTAGTCCCAACTCACATTATCAACATTATTGGGTACATAAATGATTTATGGAAATTTTGTCTCAAATACTCAATATTATTGGGTATGTTAAATGGTATTAAATATTATTGAATATAATAATGAATTAGTGAGACTAAAAGTTTTCTTAATGATTTATTGGTTTTAGAATTAAATTCTATTATTCTAACTGATATAAGATATTAAATATATTATTTACGGGCTTTGTAAATATAAATAATCTTAGAAATAGAAAATAATTTATGTTTGGAGATTTAAGGTTAATTTCAAGTAATAGAAAAATGGAGTTCTTTCATTGATAAAATGGATGTTTCAATATTGGATAAACTCATCATAAGATGTATATTTTATCGCATTTTTATCTTGTGAATATAATGAAAAAAAAAATATTTAATAAAATGAGATAAGTTGTTTTTTTGCACATAGTTATTATTTGTTCAGTTCTATAACATGCTTTAATGGGATACATAAATGGATTGTTCTGGTTATGGAATTTATTTTATTTTAATCTATAGAAAGTTTTTGACAATATGATTGAATTTTAAGAATTTTTACCCAATATTATCAAATTATTGAGAATATATATGAACTAGGTATATTATTTATAGATTATAAATTACTGTATAGATTTTACAAGTAGATAAAAGTTCAAATTGATAGAATAAAATTTGGTTGAAAATTTTGACAATGTTTTATCAAGAAGACAACCAATGTCATTAAAACCAAGGAATTTAATGAAAGAGCAGTAATAATTCAATATGATTGGATTATTTAAGATAAACCTGAAGAATTTTATAAAACTACATCAAATTTCCATGTCAGGTATGGATTTTAAAGAAATTAATTCTTTTATTTTGAAAGGTATGTGATACTAAATGTATAAAATAGACACGTATTTTAATAGTATTATTTTTTAAAATATTACAAACTTATAGAATCCCATATATTATATGGAAACAATAGTTTATTTTTTAAACTAAAAAAATAGTTAAATTTTCCTACAAAAAAGCAAATATTTTATTTGTTTATTTGATATAGGTCACCCCTGAAGATTCCCTATTTAAGAGGAAATAGTTTATTTGTTAAATGTTCCTAATAAAAAGGAATGAAATGTTATTTCTAATCACAAAATGTTTTTTGTATCTAATATCGATATTCTAAAAATAATATAATGTCTAAGTGGATAGTGTTTCTATGTTTATACAGAAACAAGTTCAGTGTTTAAAAATCAAGGATTGCACCAATCTAAAGTTAAAGTGATTTCCACTAAAAATTATAAATATATTTGGATATTTGAAGGTAAATAAAAATTTAAAGTGTCACATTTAGTTACCATTTAGAAAGATAATATCACTATTTCTTAAAGTATTATACTAGTTTAAGTTTAAAATACTTTTCACTAAATATACTAAAAGAGTTTAGGATATGTGTGGATAAAGAAAAATGTAAAGAGTTACATTTAGTTATTGTGAAATTTGAAAGATGCTATTCTTAAGGATATTACTAATAAAAATAAAAAAATGAATTAAACTTGATATCATAATAGAGTTTACAATATAGTGTAAAAGGGAAATGTAAAGAGTTAAATTGGTTATTGAAATAAAGTGGTTTTCAGGTTATACTAAAAGCATTGAGAAGGATTGGTAAACAATTATGTAAGTAGTTACATTATTTTCAAGGATAAATATTGATGTAATAGGGTTCCATGTATTATGGTGATGAACTTAGAAGGAGTTAAAAGTAGAAAACATAAGTTAACATCCTGAAAATTGATGTTGTGAAGTTAAATGGTTTGAAGATGTTCAAGTAGTTTAATAATTTGGAATTTGATTCATAAGTCTCAACATTATTCCAAAATATATTTTTCTCACTAAATAGATTAGTGTGAGGGTTTTATTAGATGGTCAAGTAGATATGTGACTGGGATTACATATGATATAATGTGATAACAAAACCCAAAAAGTATAGAAAATATAATGTTGATCTGGGAGTTTATTATATATGATATGGTAAACAAGTAAATATGTTGGTTTTGATAAATATTCTTAAAGAGTTTAAGAATATTAAAATTTATCATTTTTGAGGTTATCTCCACTTTATCATTATTTCATGTTAGCTACATAAATGTATATATAAATAAAAATTTCATGAAGAGTGATGATGATAGATCTATCAAAGTATTACTTTTAGTTTATCCATAAATGATTTTCATCATAGAGTATTATAGTTTATGATGAAATGTAAAGGTTTTTGTAAGTGTTATTTTTATATAGAGATACAAAATATACTCATGAGGCACAAAACAAGGTATAGGATTCTTTATGTTCACTGTATAACCTACTAAGTATAAAACATGGATCGTTGTACATGTGTATTTGGTATACTAGGGGTGCATGGATCAAAATTTGAGTCCCCATTACCTAAGGTTGTTGAGATACCTATCATGAGAACCTTCACACATTGATACCATACTTGAAAAATTTTATATGTTGACTTAGCTAATTTGGGAGTGGCTGGGTATTTTGTTGATCATTTTGTCAGATGGAGCTTAACCAATAATGGATATTTCCTCTCATATGATTGGTATTACATTTGGGTCCTTTGTTGTTATAGACCATGGGGGTGTGTATCCACACCCAAGTGTTTTATATATATCTACATAATATACATGTGGTTTGATTATACATAAGTATGGATAACATGTTATGTATTCATTAATAAGACTAACATACACTAAAATAATTAGGAACAAATGAGTTGGATATAAGGGATTGACATAATCTATGTCCCATGATCACATGATGTTTTGGGAAAAGGGGAAATATGAGAATGCATTTTTTTATATGATTCAGACTAGTGAATGCATGTTTAGAGATACATGTATTTGATAGAGATAACACTATATCTTTTATAGCTTGAGTATAATTGGAACATTTCTATAGGATACTCTTTTCTTACATATATTTATCTGAAGAATCGTATTTTTTTTTCTAATGATATTGAGGCTTGTGGGGTCACTTTTTATAGTTTACTGAATATAGATTGAGTTTGACATAGCGAGATAATATGAAACTATTTTAGAGTTAATACAAAGTGTTTTAGATGGGTATTCACAAGGAATTTCTTATGATGTGATACAAAGTGAATTTAACAATAGATTTATTAATTTTTTTGGAAAATATAAAAATGGAGTTTTGGATATGACATCATGAGTTATTGTATATGATACCATATAAGGTGGAATAGAACAAATTCTATTAGGCTTTGGTGCAAGTGGGATATTGAAATGGATATTCCCTAAATCCATATACAGGAGATACATATAGCTTTTAACTATATGTGATGCATGGTTGTATCGAGTTCATGGTGTTTTCATGTCACTAACTTTGATAGTAAGGATAGGAATATTTCATGAGATGAATGGAAACTTCACCTGATCCTCCTACTCATTTTGATATCATTTAATGGGATGTTTCATGAGATGGAAATTTCTAAGAGTTACATCCATGTATATGATACATGATGTTTCTGAAGTATCTTTTACTCTTGCATTATAACACATGAGTAAAAGTAACATCACAAAAAAATCATTAATTATTATAAATAATATATCCATATGATGGATATGTGTGTAGTTATTAAATGTTTCTTAGTCAAAACTCATTTTTACACAAATACTCTCTTTACCCTTATCCTTTGATTTAATGGATCTATAATTCCATAAACAAAGGATAAATCTCATCTATATGATGGATGATTTAAGAAAAACCCATGGATACACCTTAGAGAGGAGATGTATTTTGACTTCCCTTTTTGATCTTTATAAATCACATTTTAAGGTATTCAAAAGTGATGAAGATAATGTTGATGCTCTTCAGTGTAAGGTATTATATTTATAGCAGTGTAATTCATTTAATTTTTATATATATATTTAAATTTATTTCATGGGTAATCCTAAGAAATGGGTTTAATCTCTTTCTATTGAGATAATAAGTGTTGTCAGTATTGTTTGAAATCCTTTCACTTCTATACCATCTAATAGATAAGCCTGAAAATGCATCGTTTATCCTGTACTTTCATTCTACCAAAATATAATTGAGCTCATTGGTTTCCAAATCCTATGAAACCTGACCATTAGAACCTGAACCAAATTCTATTTGATTCATGACTCATAAAAACAAGGTCATGATCACACACCACAAGCCATTACCCTAATTAATTCTAATATTACTATGTGAAAATACCCTCTACACTACTCAAAATAGAGGCATCTCCCCAAACCCAATCCATTTATGCAAACACTCAAAAATCAAGAATCATTTCAAGACCTGAAGCATCTAACCACACTCTTCATTCCCTATATTAATCCACTTAGGTTTTTTATCAACCATTTTGTTATAAAAGACACTATTAATCAACATGTATAGGCATCTGAATGATCCTACCTTCTAAAACTGGTTTGGATACCAAAAAATCCCAAGGAATTCGCATTCCCCTTCTGGAAAACATCTAACGATATCCAAAACATAGGGAAACTATGTCCTAAACACTCTCAAGGAATCCCCCCAATTTCTACCTCACACTAACAAGACCTTATAATAATAAAATAAAAAAATACATAATATGATTTTATGACTTTATATTATCAGTTAAGTGATATTTTATCATAAACGTATACAGGAAAATATTGTATAAATGGTTTTAGAGACTTTAAATAATTAACCCATGTCACAGTCTAGGTAAACAATCACATGCAGTCATGAAAATGACATGTGAATCCTATGTTCCAAATATGATTCATGTACACACTCCATATTACCACACCGTCCAAGAGATAAAATCTCATAAATCAAAAACCTCATAGTCATGTGAATCACTAAATATGAAATCAGATTAACAGTAAAAGAAAATAGCATGATTAGAAATCCCATCCTTGGAACAAGTTCAATACCATGTACTGAAAACATCATATCCTATATCTACTATTACTAAATAATAAAATAAAATAATATGACTCTCTAATACCAATTTTTAATGTTCTTCCACCCCGGACCACTAATCAGTGCCCATTCTGATAATTTCAATTATACCTCATTCATGCGTCCCCGTACTATAGAGGCTTCTGACTAGAAATAAGTCTCTAGTGTGGTATGGTGGGGAAACTATAACCCCATTATCATAGTGTAAAAAATATTGGAAATAATAATAAATAAGATTCATCCAGATAGATAAGCAGTAAAACAAATACTCAGAAAAATACTGACAAATAATTAAAATTATCAATGTTATAAAAAAATAATTGCATTGAATGTAAATCATGTATACATAAATAATAGAGCAAATAAAATATCTCAAAAGGATAAAATTCAAAAGTGTTAAAAACTCTTAAAAATGGTCATGAGTCCTAGTTCAGTCCCAAACTCCCATGATTCATTCTAGTAAGATAATCATCAAGCGTCAATAATTTCCCAAACCTAAACATTTAATCAAGTAGCATCTTCTTAAGAACTCACGTTCCATGGTGGCTTGAGAAGGGTGTGAGTACAACTCAATAGGACATATCCAATTATGTCCCAAAATATAACTAGTGTGTTAAAGTAACTTTATGTGAGGTGCTACAATTAAATAGTTTTATACAATTTAAATAAAAAACAATGAATAACCACCGATGCCTGAACTTCATGGTGAAACTTGATAACAGACTATACCAATATTGATAGTTAGTTATGTGACCCTTTCTTATGGTGAACTAGGCATTAAACACATATAATTACATGATTATTAGTATTTTATTCCAAAAAATACAATTGAAGGATCTAGAGGTCTAGTGTATTTGGGGGATTATATATAAAAATACATCAACTTAAACATAAAAAATAATCTTTATTTAAGACTCCTTATACTTCTATTAACTCACATAGATCATTTAAAACTATATCAGATATCCTGGGAAAATACATAAGTAAAAATTTGAGGTAAAAATCTAGGGGAATAAACATGGTAATAAAGCATAACATGTGAGGCATACCATAATATCATAAAAAGGATTATCATATTTAAAGATACATGGAATAATTAAATGATTTAAAAATATCATAAACATGTGGAAACAACGTAAAACATGATATCTCAAATATAATTCAAAGTTTTCTCCCAATAAGATCATCATAAAGTGGACAAAGTCACATGGTGGATTAGGTTCACTCTTTTATCAGTTACATAACATCTCATGAGATATAAAGCTTTAGCCAATTAATCTAAGGGATATATAATTCTAGTCCCATCCATTACATAAATTAACATCATATATATATATATATATTCCACATGAGGAAAATAAACTCAGAATAAATCATAATCATGATCAAACCCATGAGAAGTAAGTGGGTTTCATAATTCTGATTCAAGGAATTATCGAAGGATAAATCATAATTATTCCCAATAGAATAAGTAATTAAATCATTTGGATGTTCATATTTGAAAATAAAACATAGTTCTTGATCATTTAGTTATAATATGGATATTTTATGATAAAGATCTTAGAGAATAATGAATAAAAATAAACCAATTGGGTGAATATTTATGAAATATGTAAAGGATATTTTAAAAGAAGGAAAGGCCTTGTTATTTTCCATAAAACAATAATTTAATAAACATGGTTATACATAAAAAAAATGATGTTTTTTAGAATTTATTCATGTTTTAAAAACATTTTAATGGTTTGTTGATCAACATGAGACAAGAAATGGGAAAGTTGCCTAAAATTGAGTTTACTAAAAAGTGGGAATTTCAAAGGGATATAAAAAATATATAACACCATCAATGAAAAGGATATTTTTCTAGTTATATATTTAAAGTAAATATATAAAAAAATATAGAGTTACATGAGTATAATATTGTATAAAATGGAGAAAATGAAAGACAATGTATAAATGAAAAGTTACAAAGGAGGTACAGAAACCTTTTTTGAAATACCACATCATAAAATAAGAGAATAAAAATTTATTTGGGAAATATTTGAAGCTAAATATGATTTCACATGACATAAAACTTAATTAGGTTTCCAAATAAAATAAGAATATTAGTGGGAAGGGAAATTATAGGAAAAGAGGGAAAACTCTAATTTAAAAGGATGGGAATTATTTTTAACATAGATTCCTTTTTAAAAGGTATTATAACTCATAAATAAAGAAGCTTTTAGTAAATTTTGAAATCCCAATATATAATTAGATCATACCATATATAATGAAAGATGAAAGTCTAGGATAAAAATTATAACTGAAGAAATAAGATTGAGTTATGGAAGACCCATATATTTTAGGGAAGATGTAAATCATGGACCAAAGTAAGGAAGAGGATGAATGGAAGTAAATTTTAAAAGATAAAAAATAATTTATATTATTATAATTCAAGTGGGAAGTATATACACCATAAAAATGAAGATTTCTTCATAACATTAAAGAATTACCAACTAAGAAACATTCTAATAAAAACATGTTGAAAGAGATTGATATTGAAGTTTAATTTAAAATAACATTAACAAATATAATATATGATGTAAAATATCCAATTGGAATTCTACACACCATTTAAAAATAAATTGTTTTCATAATATAAATTATATCTCAAAGAATATATTTTTTAGATGAAACGCTTACTTTATTCTTAATTTTTTCTACGCACGAGCATAACATCCTGAATAATAAAATTAATTTTATTAGATAACTTATTTGGAAACTTATTATTATTTAATTAATTTAATATGGACTATTTATTATCATGTTTTATTTATTTATTATATAGTTTTATTTTATATGTCGGTTACTTGTGGTAATTTAGTCAATTTTTCCATGACTCCTTATGTATGGTGAATATAGTGTAAATATGAATAAAAGAGTTTCATAATATACATAATATTAATATTTTTATGGAAATATTTCTTATATACTCAATATATTTTTAAATCCAACCATAATGGGTGGTGATGAGAAATTAAACTTGTTGCTCATAGAGAAGATAGTTTGTATGTATGCATGATTAACATTTCCATTTCTCAAAAAATGAGAGTTGAAAAGATAGATATTAATTTAAAATTTCAGAAAAATAATTATATTATAGATTTAGTAATTAATCATAAATTTAATCATTTTTATCATCCATGAATGGTAGTGATGACCAACTGAAGTTGTCGCTTTGTGGAGGTGGTATTTTATGCAATGCACAAACGATCCTTTTTTTCTTAATGAATGGAAAGGAATAATTAATGGTTATTAAATTTATATAATAACAAATAACTATAAAAATTATACTTATTTAATTATGTTTTTATTGATATAATATATTTTTAATAGAAATATTAAGGATAATAAGCTACGAAGAAGGTAATACTTATGTTGGAGACATGATCTTCTCTTAGAGATTTCCTTATAATTGAAGGATTTAAGATAAAATATACAAATATAGGGTTTAAGGATGATAAAATTAATTCTATTATAGGTAGTTTTATCATATTTTAAATTGAAATTTTAATGATAATTTTAACCATGTAGGGGTGGAACTAATCCCCTTTTATAAGTGAAGAAAAGGCCCCTTTTGGGAATACCCTTTACACTTCCATGGTAGTATTTCACTATTCCCTATTCAATGAATCCAAAATTATGTAATAATGGATTTTGTATTTATCTTGGATTGATAAATATATATCTAATACTTTTCACACAAATTTTCAACATGTTTCAACTCTTTTAACAATGGTTTTTACATTTTAACATTTTGATTTTTACATCGGTAACAAGTTTTTAACTAAGTGATTTATATTTTATTTAAACGTATAAGGTAACCCTAATTAAAATATTTTTATGTTTTAAACATAATTTTAATATGAATTTAATCTAATTAAATTTATAAATATAAGAAAATAAACCTTTAAATTTTAAAATATATAATATATATATAAACTATTTTTTTATAAAAATGACTTTTACGCATCACGTGTTCTATAATAATATTAGTATTCATTAAAAATTTAATGATTTTAAATAAAATTATATATTTGTTTAAAAAATAATATTATATTCCTAATTAAAATTATATCAATTTTATTGACAAAATAAAATTTACATGATATTAATAAAACAATTATTTTAAAAACTCTTTTAACATTATCATGGTAATTAACTCTAATATTACTAATATTATCTTTATGAATAAAAATAAAATTAAACATATAATATAATATTTAAATGTTTAATTCAAATATTAAAAAAAGTTTTCATATTTAATTCCTATAAGTGATAAAATCCATTTTTTTTATATAAGTGCATAAAAATAGTTTTCAGTGAGATATACTTCTTGAGTTTAAAAAATATTGAAAATGTGTTTTATAAATTCAACATATAATATTTAAATGGGTTATATTAATTATTAAATATATTTTTTTTTTTAAAAATTATGTTATTATTGTATTATAAATGTGATAGTTTTGAATAAAATCAATATTTCTACTATTCAGCAAAAAATCGATTATTTAAGAAAAATCACAAAAAATCATACCAATAAAATTTTGATATAATAAATTTAAAATGAATTTTATTTTATAAAGTTAAAATTTTAAAATTTATATATTAGTATTTTAAATGAACAATATATATTATAAATTTAATGGTTTTATTAAAAAATGGAATTTTTGAACATTATGTGTTCTTAATATTATTTCATATAGATTTATAATTTATGTGATGTTCACATATTAGTGTTGTAATAATAATTTTTTTACAAAATATCCCATGTGATGTATGTTTTGATGATCTAGAAAACCCTCTTATGTTTCTAATGATTATGCTTTCAAGTGTTTTTATCAGGAGTTAATCTAATTTAATTCAATTTTTTTATAATATGAAAGTCTATTGAAGTTTCCTAAAATTTACCTAAGTCTAGAAAATTAAACAACATTGGGAATTTGGATATGTGTATTTTTGATATATCCATCAATTAATTATATCAATTTCCTATATGGTATAATTACCTATGTGGATCAACTACATTGCAGAATCAACTATGTGAGAATCAGCTACATCATTAAATAGGCTATGTGATAAATGGATACATCAATGAAACCACTATGTGAATTAGTTACTTCATGTAATTAACAATGTTGATGAAATGGATATGTGAATTGGCTATATGGATTAATTGCATATATGGTTTGGATCTATGGAATATTTGGAAATGTGGTTCCAATCGGTATGTGATTCAATTAACCATGAGTATTTTGGATATGTGATCAAGATGGCTACATGATTTGGATACATTAATAAATAAACAATATTAAGAATAGATACATGGATCAATTAAGCTATGTGAATTTATATATATGGATTTTAGTGATGTGGTGATCCATAATTAGCTATGTTGTTCTACAACTTCAGTATTTATTATCGATGGAGTATTTCAAGTGAAAATTAATATTCCTTTTTATTCGTTAAACAAAATACTACCTATTTATGGTAAAATTGATTTTCAAAAAGTATGTAAGTATTAAGAATAAAAATATAAAATATTATTTCATTGCTCAGTTATTTTTTCTAGGTAATTTTCATAAAATGATATTTTGAATTTTACCATAAGGAAAACTTTTACTGGATATCATGTTCTGAAATAGTAAGTTGGAAGATATAAAATAGTATTCAAACAATTGTAACAATACATAAGTGAAAAATTACAATATAAACAACACACTATCTCTATCTCTCTATTTAAGCCTTCTATACTGCTGCTATTTCTCTGTGATAAAAATAATTATAAGAAAATTCATTTCTTCTACATAAATATTTCATGATCAATCTTATTATGTTTTGAAGACTATAATCAAGCTGTAATTAATTCATATTCTATATATTTTGTAACTTTTAATGGCTATATTTTTTTCATTTAATACTTTATAATATTTCTAAGAATATTTCTGAAGCTAGGCATTGGTGCGGCATAGGATTCTGGGGCCTGAAAAGCCTTATTGAGGTGATATTAAAAATGTTAAATATTTATATAGTATGTAGAAAATTTTCCTAGAAATATAGAATAACTCCAAAAATGAGTTTTGGATCAGAAATTTGAGACCATTTTTGAGTTAAAATTTGTGTTTTACCCTAGGCATAACATATATTTTTCCAATGTTAAGAACTGAGATAAGGGTAAGCATTAGCGGATGTTTTGATGATATATTAGTTTACTTAATAAATTAGATAAAATAATATCCCCCACTTGGGTTTCATATGTAAAATTAAAGGGGGAGGATTCTTCCTTTAATTAAGGATCACCCATGGAGTAATTGGGGGTGGGGGACCACCTGAATTCTATCTTGATATAAATCTCTCCTAGATCATGGTGCAGTAGCTTTAGGTTGTGGATCTGGACCTGAAGCTTCAGTGTTTCACCATGAGGTAAGATAATTTGTAATTTTTATGTCATGATCCTCATATATGCTTCTTTTTAATGTTTTAGATCCCTTATATGACTATTTTAGATCCTAAGGGGGTTAATCTATGGGTTTTGGTTGAAAATTAGGGGTTTCGGGAGGCTTGTAGGGATTTCCTACTCGAAAATCTCGATCACACGGCAAGTAGTGTAGGATAAAATTTCATGTGTTCTTAATATTTAGGGAAGATTATATTTTGGGAACTACATATCATTTACTAGTGGTACACATAATTTAGTGGTGCTTGGACAGGTGGTTGAGGGAATGGGTAGGCACTCCATGTAAGGGGACATGGTCATGTGTCAGTACAAAGTTAGACCCTAAGTATACATGGGATGGAGGACATAGCTAGGTACATAGGCACAGGTCGTGGTACAGGGGAATAGGCCACTGTACATGGGAATGACCAAGGACATGGGCTTGAGTTGGGATGAGAGGAACATGTTGTGTACCTAGAGTACACGTAGTGTATGGATTCATGGAAATCTATGTTGTGTAAAAGTTAGGACACACCCAGGTGGTTAGGAGTAGTTACAAGTCATGTAACTAGATGTGCATGCAATGTATGTTCCTTATAAATTCTGAGTATTGTAAGGTACATGGATAGGTTTTTGCCTCAAGAGGCACACTATGTACTGTGTATACACGTCGTTTACCCATCATAGACTTCTCCCTCATGCATCTTCATCGTCAGGACTTGGATAGAGGCCCGCGAGTATCCTATCTTGAGTAGTTTTCCATATAGAACACGATGGTGGCCATGGTCTTTGGGTGGGAGATAAAACGCAAGGTGATGCTATCAGGAATCTTCTTGCAGTGATGCTTAGCTGATGTCATAGATTGACTTTGATACTTTTAGAGGTATCAGTGTTTCTAACTCCACTATTGTACCAGGTTGTGGGTCTCCTATATTGTCTGCTCTAATATTAATGGTTTAGTGTGATCTTTAAAGTGTCATTGGGGTAATCACCCACATATCACACCAGGGAATGGGTACCCATTCTCTTTATAGAGGTAGATTCAGAACTCCCCTACATTGGTCATGGGTCTTGTAACATCCCTATAATTTGTGAAATATTATTTTTGATTTAATTTAATCTTTTTTATAAATTTCATTTCACACGAAACTGAATATAAATTGTTTTATATGAAAGAACCAAGTTACTATTTCTTTATACACAATAGTAAGTCAAGTTTGTGCTACACGCAACACTTAGATTAGATTGTATTATACTAAACACTATTCTTGGCTTGTGTTACATACAATTTCAAGTTCGTTCTATATTTTTCGTTCCACATAAGATCATGTTTTACTGAATAATAGTATATTACTAAAATATAATTATATAATAAGATATAACCTTGCCACTAAATTCGAATTTATTACTAGTATTTACTAACTTATAAAAATATATGATTTATAATATGAATTTATTGTTTACCAATTACTTAGAAATGATAATATATACCAATTGAATATAAAGGAAATATTTTTATTTTTATACACCCAATGTCTTTTTGTCTTAATAAATTAAATAAATTAAAATTAGTGAATTATATTAATTAAAATATATATTCTATATATTCAATCAAATATTTTTTATATTTATCAAATATATTTTAAATTCATAAGATAATAACCATTCCAATTTTATGCATAAAACCAATATTTTTTAAAAGGGTAATTTTATCACCTTTTAATAATGATCCCATTTTAAATCCAAATTTTGAAACTTTAATATATTCCATTTGAAAAAATAAAGTTATTATTGTAAATAAGGATATAAAACTTTATGTTTTTTGAATTTTTATTATTTTTCTGAAAAGTTTCATTTTTTGATGTATTGTAAAAAAATATTAAATTTTAATTGAAAACAACTTTTTTTCATTGAAATAATTTATAGAGTAAAATTTTATTTTTTATTTTGTTTTAAATTATAATATGATCAAATTTTTATCATTTAATATAATTTAGGTCATTTCCATCAATTTTAAATTAAATTTAGATATAAAAACGTTTTAATCTTTTGCATTTTTTAACTTTAATAACCCATTTTCTCACTCCATCAATAGGATTGATTTAAAATTAATTACTGAAAATTTTATGTTTTGAATTTTTATAAATGGATTCAATATTTTTAATCAAAGGGTCTAAATTTTTTAAGTAGGTTTCGTTTAATTCTAGGAATTATGGATAGTAGCATTAATAATTTTTTATTAACACAGTAAAAAATGTAAATCAGGTAATTAAGGGTAAAAAAATAATATTGTAAATAATATAAAATTACCCTAACACTTGTTCTAATTTCATTATATGAGTGTTTTTCAACTAAAATAATCCTTTGGATAAAATTATAACCTTTTTAAGCCACTTAGATAAGAGTAAGACATTTATTATATTTTATTTAAAGAAAAGTTAAAGATGTCTTACTCATTTTCTCAGTAACTATATCATTTTTAATAAAGGGTTATACATAAGATAAATTCAAATATAAATATTTATTAAAAATATACTATGTTTTTCTTTATCATGGTAACTTATTTTTTATTTGTATAAAATAAATAAATACCTTAAAGGCTTCTACCATTATGATGTTGTAATTGTTTAATTAATGAAAATACCAAATAAATGATATTAAAAATATTAAAAATAAATATAATTTGTTATAATTAATGTCATACATGAATTTTTTAGATGAATTTTAAATTTAAGAGATTATTTAATATATATTTTTAGAATATATCATTTTTTTATGATATTTTTGAAAAGGAAAATAATGAATAGTCTCAAAATTGACACTAATGATATTTTATGAAAGTAATATATTATTAAATTATTTAAAAATCATAAAAATATTAAAAAAGTACAAGTAAATGAGATATGGTCTAAAATATTATAAATTTACCATTTATGGTCCAGTTTACACTTTATATGTAAAAATTAAATTCTCTTCACAATAAAAACTTTGTTAGCATAGTTAAAATTAAAATAGGTTAACTAAGGGTTAACTAAAAAGATAAGGTTTAAAATTACATCAAAATCTATCAACATTTAATGGTTAATGAGATTAAAATATTATATCATATTAAATTCAAATAAATATAATTTTTTAGGTATTATTAATGAAATTGAATTTATTATAAATTAATATATTTGGAAATTCCAAAATGACCCTAACCACAATTATAAAAGGGAACCTCCTATATCATTTATTCACACCACATTGAGCCTTATATATCATAAAAACCCTAAAAAATACCTTATAAACTTCCCTAGACACATTCTGGATGTTCTGGTCTTCCCAAAGGACCAACTCTAGAGTTCTTTAATGGAGATTTAAAGGCACCGTTATGAAGAAGAGTTAATCGCTCATCATTATCTTTTTATATTATTCTATACCTCCTATAAATCTATGGTATATATTATAAAATAATAAATTCATAATCCTAAATATTATTAAATGTTATTCTGATTATGAACACATCATTATATATACTTTTTCCCATCAAAACAAATGAAAGTATCGCTTGTGCATACGTATGGCTTACCGTCTCCACATAGCAATACAATTCATTTTCAACCACTATATTTTATGAGTGAGATTGTGAAGGGTTTAATATTTATATATTATATTTATGATATAATTATACTTCTAGAATTATAATTTAATGTCTACCCTTTTACCATCCATCTAATATTTTGGGTAAATGATAACATCACTCGTGCATACGTATTGCTTATTGTCTCCATGATGTGATGTGATTCTTTATTCACCTATATTTCACATAGATGGTAATAATAATGGATTTTATTAATATTAATTTTATATATGACATAAAAATTATTATTTAATGATTATATATAATATAATTTGTTTTATTTTAACCCAACAAAAAAATAAAAACAGTGGTCATGTGTACGTACGACCTACCGTCACCGTGAATAATGTATTTTATTTTATATCTCTAAATTTTCTAAATCACTATGAATAAATATATACTGAATATAAATATGATATTTATATCATTATTATCATTATTTATTTGATTAAATCATGATCTATGTAATAGGACTAAGGATAACAAGTCAATACATGAATGAAAAGAAAAACGAATATTACTTGAAGCTAACATTAACATGGAATTATTAATAAATGGGTAATATTATGTCATAAGTAAATCATAAATGGAATATATATATATATGATTATAATTATATGTTATATTTATAATAAACATATATTTAATATAAAAGGTTTTAACATGTGAGAAAGAATTCAAGACTTATAGTAAGGGAATTTCATCTCACTTTCTATTTCCATGAGATACATGCCTTATTTGCCACTAATTTATTTTGTGTGGTGTATATAATTATCATTAATGTATTATATGATTATTATAATAATATTTATGGGAATTTACATATCCATTTGATTAAATTTCTTTCAAGGGTTTTATGGTTAAAATTTTACCCAATCAGTAAAGTAATTTTGTCTTAATTTTCCTTCTTCGATACACGTGTTTTTTATGAACCTATGTTATTTTATGAGGTGTATATGATTATAATTGAGATTTTATATCATAAATATCCTTATTTTCATTATATTTTAGGATCAATATGATTTTATTTTCTTACATGGGTAGTATGATTCAAATTTACTAAGTTGTAAGATTTTATTGAAACAAACTCATCATTTATCGAGATTGTTTATGATTATGATTTCATTGATGAAATATTATGATCCATAAATCAATAATACTAAACTCATAATTTTTTCCACTCTATGGTATTTGAGGTAATTAATAAAAAAAATTAAGAAAATTCGATCTCATTTCTCTTTCCGGTCAAAAATCAGTTTTATTCAAAAAACCATGTTTTCAAAAAATGTTTTTAAAATTTTATTTTAAGATAAATTTAAAAATGTTTTTTAAAATTTTTAATGGTTTTTAAATATATTTTTATATGTTTTAAAATATATTTTAAAAGTAAAATTTTTCTTAAAAAATTTATGTTTTAAAAATAATTTTTTAAAGAAGAAATGAAATTTTCCTCAATAATTTTTTTAAAAGATATTTAAAAATTATTTCCCATATAATATGACATATTTTGGTGTTATTTGTGACTTATTTTGAATATTATCCAAGGTTATATTCAATCACTTTCTCTGAATGGTTTATGTTTTGATGGCATAACATTCATGAAACTTGTTTCTCTTCCACAGGTTATATGTTTCTGAAATATATTTATCTTTCATAGATTATATGTTTTTAAAATCCTTTTATATTTCATGGGTTATATGTCTATAAAACTCACATCTTTTAATAGGTTATTATTTTATTAAATTATTATGAAACTTTTCTATTTTCTATAGGTTATGATAAGATTACATGTTTATGATACCCATTTCATTTTAAGGGTTATGTTATGAATAATTTTTATGATCTCATAGAAAATGTTTGTATGATTTATTTATCAAATGGTTGGGAATTATATATCCCCCAAATTTATTGGTTAATTATTTATATCTAATGAGATATACATGGAAGGAATGGGGAGTGAACTCAATTCGGTAATGGACAATGTCTGCTAATATGGTCTTGTGAGTAAACCTTAACTACTAAGATGGTCATGGGAGTAAACCATGACTACCAAGATGGTATAGAGAGTGAACCCATAATAATAATATGGCCTTGGAATTGATTCCTTGACTACTGTGTAAATAATTTTATATGTTTATGTGTCTACCACAAATTCCATTTCTTATTCCTATATTATTATTTCATGGATTATGTTATTCATTTACTTATGATTTATTTTTTATGAACTACCAATCTTTATTCTAGGATTTCTATTTATGATCATTTATACATAGGGTATGATATTCTATTTTCATGATCATGTCCTCATATCCTTATGCTCATGATTATGTTTACATGTATCCATTGTTTACTCTTACTGAGCATCTAAGCTCGACCTTTTTTATATTTCCCTTCCCTCAGGTTATGAAGATATGTATTATGTTTGATGTGTCTAATAAGGGTTCTATTTAAGAATAACCTAGTGGGAGATAAAGTAGATCATTTATGTACCAGTGTTTATGTTTCCATGTTTACAAAGGAACTAAACTAATAAAATATTTGGTTGCGTGTTTGTTTAATGTATAAAATGTTCTACAAAAATGATTTAATGTCAATGTATGTTAAGACTAGGTTATTATAGTTGGTATCAAATCAAAGTTTTAGTCAACATTTAGAAACTAGGATGATAAAACCTTAGTGAGGACCCTAAATACATTCCTAAGGATAATTCTAAGGATAAGTAAAATTTCTTGTAATTTTGGTAAAGAATAAAGTGAGTGGTTTCTTAGAAATACATACATGTCTGAATAATACAAGTGGATGTGGATCTAGCATAGATGTACCTTGGGTTAACAACTCTAAGAAGGTGTGTCAGGCCTGACTCGAGTATAACCTGGTGTATGATAATGGGCCTTATTGCACACCTGGTTTGACACTCTTGGGGTATATGATTTTTTAATTCAAAAATCTTCACGAGCCATCATAGAGGATTTAAATATAAGTTATCTATGAATAACCTATGATGAACCTAAGGTTTCATAGATTTAAAAGTATGTGTCAGGATTTAGACACCCTATAAGTAATTTTTCTTGATTATGTGTTTTCCTTCTATGATAAGTGTTACTCACACAATGGTTTATGGACTTAATCAATAACAGGAACTAGAAGGAACAAGGTTAACATTAAATTTTGTAGATGTTGAAAGTATATGCATACTACAAATCGAATTCCTAAGTAGAAATCTCATGAAGAGAATCAAGAAGGTAGTGCGAGTATTGGTTATATTGTTGAGGATAGAGTGACCACAAATGACATGTGAAAGGCATGGGATGTTATTACTATTTTTTATATTAAACCTAAGAAGAATGATTAAATTTAAGATGAGTAACCTTTATAAATTATTCATATTTTATATTTGAGGAAAGATTAAGATAATGAATCCTGAGTAATTATTTAGAAATAATATTGGATTATTAAAGTTTTTAGGTAATGGAATTCAAGAATAATGTTTTAGAAATACTTTTATGGTATTATAGAATAAGGTAACATCTAATTATTGGTTCACTATAGTTTTTACTTAAGGATTTGAGAGCATATATTAAATAATACTGGTAACCATAAAATATGATTGAGGTAGTAAGGTAATATTCATGGGAAACACATGATTATGGGAAAGATAACACATAATATGTTTCTAATAGTAAAATAATGATGTTTGGATAAAGATATGTTAGATATGAATAAGTAAATTGGATGGTGTTTATTTCCTTGGGAATGATTAAGGATTTGTTGAAAATTGGTTTATGCTATCGTAAATGAAGTTAAAAAAGTTTTTGGACATAAGGAATATATCAAATAAAATTTATAATAAGAAAACGTGTATATTTTAAATAAGGATGTATGGTAATTTAGGTTATGACCATGTTTCAATAGAATACATGATGAAGTTATCCACATGATTCAAATGTGACAACCAAGAGCTACCTTATGATATATCAGAGATAATTGTTAAGTTGATTTAGTGCACTTTTTTCAAAAATTTTGGATTTTAAGATTTTGAAAGGATTATAGGATTATCCATTTATGGAAATTTTAACTTCAGATGAAGTTTGTGAGATTAAATTATTATCTCACCATAGATATATTTATACAGATTTGATAAATTGTACTAACCTTTTATTATGATAAAGACATATGGAATGACCTATCATTCTATTAATTAATCTCATGATCTGCCTACACATTAGGTTTGAAAAAATCACCATCATTTCTCAGAAAAAGTGATGAAGTGTAAATTTATCATGACACAACAAATGAGGAGAATTTTATGAAATCAATTGAGTATATATTCAAATGAAAATTCTTTAACTCTAGGGAAAGGATCTTGAACAAAAAATGTTATCTGAGTACCTTCTTTTTCGATGAATAAAATGGTCCCTTAGATCATCATAAATTTATGGCTTTTTATTGTTAACTTTCTATTGAATATGTTCTCTATAATTCTTCATCAGAACTTGATGGTTTTATTTGTCTTCCAAATCCAAGTTTTCACTTCCCAACTATTTTCTCTTATGTGGAAACCTAGTTATGAGTTACTTTGGGTAACTGTTAGGTTTCTAAATTTACTTTTTTAAAGGGAGTTTTAGTATTTGTTTTTATGATGTGGGTTTCTATGAAAGGGACAATAAATTATTAAACCTTTGATAAAATATAAAAAATTTAAGGGAGATATTCATTTTAATGGGGGTAAAATTTAACACCCCGATATTTAATGGAATATTTTTTTTTGAGTTAATTTAATCTTTTTGATGCTTTTCATTTCACATGGCATTGAATATAACTTTCATTTTATGAAAGAACCATGTTTTTCTTTATTTATACACAACACCAATTCAAGGTTTTACTACACAAAACACTTAGATTATCTTGTGGTATATGCAAAACTATACTTGACTTGTTTTATACACAATGTTTAGTTCTTTCGATAGATTTATTTAAACGCAAGACCATGTTTTACCGAACAACTGTATATTTTTAAAATATTATTATATAATAAGATACAACCTAGATAATAAATTACCATTTTTTACTAGTATTAACTAAAATATAAAAATATAGGGTTTATAAGATGAAATTATTGTTTACCAATTACTTAGATATGAAAATATATACCAATTGAATATAAAGGAAATATTTTCATTTGCATGCTCCCAAAGTAGTTTTTTATTAATAAATTATAATTAGTGAATTATATTATTGAAAAATATATTTCATATATTAAATAAAATATTTTATATATTCATTCATTATATTTTATAGATGTAAGATAAGAACCAAACCAGTTTATGCATAAAACATATATTTTTCAAAAGGGTAATTTTATCGCCTTTTAATGGTGATCCCATTTTAAATCCAATTTTTGACACTTTTATATATTCAATTTAAAAAATAAACATATTATTTTAATGTGAAATATAAGAATTTATTTTGGTTTAATTTTTGGTATTTTTCTGATAAGTTTAATGTTTTGATGAATAATAAAAAAAATATGAAATTTTAATTGAAAAAAACTTTTTTCATCAAAATTATTTATAGTGTTAAATTATATTTTTGATTGGTTTTAAAGTATAATAAGATAAAAAAAATTATCATTTAATATAATTTAGTCCATTGAACTCAATTATACATTTAATTTAGATATAAAAATGTTTCAATCTTTTGCATGTTTTAACTTTAATAACGCATTTTCTCACCCCGTCAATGGGATTAATTTTAAATTAATTACTGCAAATTCAATATTTTGAATTTTGAAAAAATAGATTCCTTATTTGGAATAATTGGGTCCAAATTATATAAATAGGTTTATTTTATTGATGGTAATTACGAATAGTAACATTAATAGTTTTTCATTAACACGGTAAAAGGGTAAATCTAGTAATTAAGGGTAAAAAAATAATATTATAAATAATCAAAAATTACCCTAACACTTTTCCTAATAATTTTTTATAATTTTTTTTCAACCAAAATAATTATTGGGCTGAAATTATAACCTTTTATGCCCCTTGTATGAGAGTAATACATTTATTATATTTTATTTAAATAAAAGTTAAAGATGACATACTAATATTTTCAATAACTATATCATTTTTAATATATGGTTATACATAAGATAAATTATAATATTAATATTAATATAAAAAAATATTTACTATGGTAATTTATTTTTAATTTTTAGGAAATAAATAAATACCTGAAAGGCTTCTATAATGAGGATGCAGTGATTGTTTAATTAATAAAAATACCAAATAAATGGTATTAAAAATATTAAAATAAATATAATTTGATATAATTAATTTCATACATAGATTTTATGGATTATTTTACATTTTAGGTATGATTTAATATAGTTTTCTTGAAGATATCATGTTGTTATGATATTTTTAAAAATATAAATAATGAATAGTTTTAAATTGACACTAATGATATTTTATGAAAGTAATATTTTATTAAATTATTTAAAAATAATAAAATTATTAAATAAGGACAAGGGGATGATATATGGTCGAAATATCATAAATAGACCATTTATGCTCCAATTTACACTTTATATGTAAAAATTACATTCTCTTAACATTAAAAACTTTATTAACATAGTTAAAATTAAAATAGGTTAATTAAGGATTAATAAAAAAGATAAGGTTTAAAATTATATCAAAACCTATCTAAAATTTATTGTTTGATGATATTACATTATTATCTCATATTATATTATAATACATGTCATTTTTTAGGTACTTGGATTGATATTGAATTTATTATAAATTAATATATTTGGAAATTTTAAAAGTTTCTCTAACCTCAATTATAGATGGGCTCCTCCTTTCTCACTTCTTCACAACACATTCAGCATTATATCTCGACCAAACTCTAAAAATTTACCTTCTAAAAATTCATAGACACATTATAGAGGTTTTGGTCTTCCTAAAGGACCAACTCTAGAGTCTTTTATAAGAGATCTAAAGAATTTGTTCTGAAGAAGAGGTAATCGCTCTAACCAATCATTCTCTTTTTCTACTCTTCAATTCCTACTCTAAATATATGATATATATCATAAAATAATAAATTAATAATACTAAAAATTCTTAATTTTTTTTATAATTATTAACACACCATTATACATCCTATTTCCCATCAAACAAAAATATGAATGCATCACTCGTGCATCCGTACAGCTTACCGTCTCCACGTAGCGATACAATTCATTTTCCATAACCATATTTTATGAGTGATAATTATGATGGGTTTAATATTTATATGTGATATTAATTATATAATTATAATTTTTAATGATAATTTCATGTCTACCTTTTTAACATCCATCTAATATTTTGTGAAAATGATAATGTCGCTCATGCGTACGTATGGATTACCATATCCATGATGTGAGGTGACTTGTTATTCACCTATATTTCACATGGATGGTAATAAGGATAAGTTTTATGAACATATATGTTATATATAACATAATAAATTATTCTTTAATTATAATATATCACATAATTTCTTTTCTTTTAACCCGATAAGAAAACGAAAAAAAAACATTCATATGTACGTACGGCCTACCATCTCCATGAATGGTGTATTTTATTTTATATATCTAAATTTTATGAATCAATATGAATAAATATATAATGAATATAAATATGGTATTTATATCATGATTATAATTATTGATATGATGAAATAATTAACTATTTAAGATTAATAAGGATAACAAGTCAAAACGTGAACAAAAAACAAAGCAGATATTAGCTAAACCATAACATTAATATGGAATTATAAATAAATGGGTAATATTAGTTCATAAATAAATCATATATAGAATATATATATATATATATGACTATTATTCTATGGTATATGTATAATAAAATTATATTTATTATATAAAAATGATTTAACATGTGAAAAAGAACTCAAGACTTAAGGTAAGGGAATTTCATCTCACTTTTTATTTCCATTAGATACATGCCTTATTCACCACTAATTTATTTTTTTTGGTGTATATAATTCCTATAAATTTGTTATATTATTATTATAATTAAATTTATAGGTATTTACATATCCATTTTATGAAATTTCTTTCATGGGTTTTATGGTTCAAAAGTTACCAAATCAGTAAAGTAACTTTACCTCAATTTTCCCTCTCTAAGACAAATGTTTTCTATGTACCTATGTTCTTTTACAAGGTTTATTTGCTTCCAATAGAAATATTATATCATTAATATTCTTATTTTTCATGATATTTTAGGCTCTATATGATTTCATTTTCTAACATAGGGAGTATGATTCAAAGTTACCAAGTTGTGAGAGTTTATTGAAACAAACTCATTGTTTATCGAGATTGTTTATGATTATGATTTTATTGATGAAATATTATGATCTATATCTCAAGAAAAAATAATAAATTTTATTCTCCTCAAGTTATTCATGATTTCATCAAGCATTAGTACCATTTTCTCCACTCTTTGGAACTTGAGGTAATTAACAAATTTTTTTAATAAAATTCGATCTCATTTATATTTTTGGTCAAAAATTAGTTTTATTCAAAAATACATGTCTTAAAAATGTTTTTAAAATGTTATTTTAATATCGTTTTCATGGAAAAAAGTTTTTAAAATGTTTTATTATTTTCAAATATTCCTTTATTTGTTTTCAAAACTATTTTCAAATGAAAGGGTTTTGAAAATATTTTATGTTTTAAAAATCATTTTTTAAAGAAGAAAAGATATTCTCATAATTAGATGTTTTTAAATGATCTTTAAAAATTATTTCCCATATAAGATGAAATATGTTAGTGTTACTCATTTCTTATTAGGAATATTATCCAATTATCCATTTAATTTATTTCTCTAAATGGTTTATATTTTGAAGGCATAACATTCAGGAAACCCATTTCTATTTCACAGGTTATATGTTTTTGAAATCCATTTCTATTTCATGGGTTATATGTTTTGAAATCCTTTTCTCTTTAATGGGCCATATTTATATTAAACTACCATATTTTCATGGTTTATTCTTTGATAAAATGATTATGAAACCTATCTCTTTTCCACAGGTTAGGATAATATTATATGTTTATGATACCTATTTCATTTCATTGGTTATATTATGAATAATTTTTATGATCTCATGAAACATGTACGTATGATTTATTTATGAGATAGGTGATAACTATATCTCTCTCCAATGCATTAGGTAAGGATTTATATCTCATGAGATATACATGGATAGAATGGGGAGTGAACTCGGTTCAGTAAAGTACTTTTTTCACTAAGATGGTCTTGGTAGTGAACCTTGACTACTAATATGGACATGGTAGTAAACCATGACTACCAAGATGGTATATAGAGTGAACCCATACTACTAATATTTCCTTGGTAGTGATTCCTTGACTACTATGGAAATAATTTTATATGTATATATGTCTTCCACAAATTCTATTTTTTATTCTTATGTTATGATTTCATGGATTATGTTCTTTATCTCCTTATAATTCATGTCTTATGAACTGCCAATATTAATGATAATAAACCTGATTATGATCATTAATATGAAGGGTACTATCTAATATTTTCATGATCATGTTCTATTACCCGTATGCCCATGATTATGTTTACATGTCTCCATTTTTTACCCATATTGAGCATCTGATCTTGCCCCTTTTTATATTTCCCTTCCCCCAGGTTAAGAAGATATGTATTATGTCTGATGCATCTAATAAGGGTGCTATTAGAGAAGAACCTATTGGGTGATAATTTTTATCACTTAGGTACTAGTGTTTATGTTTTCATGTTTCCAAAGGCACTAAACTTATATGGTCTTTGGGCATGTGTTTGTGTAATGTATGAAACATGCCACAAAAATGATATAATTTCAATATACATTAAGACTGATTCATTATAGGTCCACTATCAATGGATTGGTACTCCCCCATCATCGAGCTCTGATGAGGATTGTGTCCTCCAATGGAGTTGTGGCTCCCTTATCTATGAAGTTTAGTAGCAAGGGGAGGGACCCTATACTCATAATTTTGTGAGGTTATGTGAGATACATGGACTAAATTTATTTCTCCCTAAGTTGGGACCCACTATGGTAGTGTGAGGGTCCATATACTATGTATCTTCATTGTACATGTAGGGCCTTGGTTGGATATAGTACTCCCTCAGTTTTTGGGAACAATAGTGAGGTTTGGGTCCTTCACAAAATCTTTGGGGTTGTGCATTGCATTGGGAATCAACACACCTTTCTCCATAGTGATACTTGATGGGTGATATATCTAAGATGATTTCCATCATGTATAGAAGGGATCATGGAGTGAGTTCTTCTAGATGACTGATACCTTTGAGCCATGAGTAGAATCATGTGTCAGGGTATATGGTTGAAACCCTGATATTTGGAGTCTATGATGAGTATATATGGGTTTTTCTGGGAGTCCTTGTGGTTATGAATCATATCTTGATTGAAATTCCAGGTGGTGATGAGCTCAAAATTCATTTACAACTGAGGTGTGAAGATATATATTCATGTTCTCTTGATAGGGTCATTTGAACCATATGGATATGGGTTTAGGGGGGTTTTCCTTTAGATTTTTACCTTTTAAATGTTGTTTCTTTAGGGAACCAACTGGGTCTTGTTATACCCACAACTAAGTGGGATCTACCTACACATGTAATGTTTTATAAAATAGACAATATTTTTTATAGAGTCCTAAGAGGACTAGTATATGATTTTTTGACCTGGGTTCCACTCAAAGGTGCCTTTATCTGGTAATCCATGTGGCCTCAAGAGAACCTCCCCATATTAATGAGGATATTTAATAGAAGTGAGAGCCTATGGTGTGTATATGGGGAGACTATTCCCTCATGTTATAGTGAATCACAGTGGATATATATAAAAAAAAATAGATGTATAACAATGCTGGAAGCATAATAATGAATAAAAAATGGAAATGGAAGATAAGCACAAACATCCATTCACAATAATCAACTCAAAATCTTAATTGTATCATATATAAAAGATGATGTTGTAATATCTCTAAAAAACTAGAAAATGTATACATGTAAGTAAAAAATACAGTATAATTCATGTTTTACAATGTAATAAAAGAGACCAAAAACTATCCAAGCATCCCAATATCCTACTCATTCATCTGCTACCAAGTTCCATCCTAAGTAAGAAATTAAAAAATTTAGGTGTCCAAGGTGGGATGCTTTCCCTTTTCCATTACTTGGATCTTATAATCTACCCAAGTACTAATGTATGTTCATATATGATATGATATAAATCTTAGTAGGTTACCACCAATAGTGTCTATACAATCTTGTCTGTGAATATAAACTGAGTAGTGTATAGGTATATATAAATGTAAAGTAATGCTGAATTAATAAATCATACCTACTTCAGCCTCATATGGTAATTTCATTGAACATGAGATCATTTAATTAATTCATTTAATTTTAGTTTATATAGTTAAATCATGTGAAAGGTTCAATAGAACAAAAATAGATCATAATAATAATAAAATAGGATCCAAGGTGAGACCAAGGTATCCTTGACCTCAAAAATCGGCCAACTCATAGAAATATCACATGTAGTTTGGATATAAAGATGGGTCTGAGTGTAATCCAAGGGGAAACTCCCAAGTTATTTCATTATAAAATATTCTAACTAAGTTTAGGGATCTCATCCAAGTTAATCATGGGATAAGTATGATTGGGCCAAATGGGGTGAATCCATGGCACCACATGTCTGAAGGCATTAATATGGATCTAAGAAGTCTATCCAAGTCGTCATAATATCTAGATAGATAGTGAAGGGAACTTATGTCATCATATTTGGCATCAACTAGTAATAAAGGACCATGTTCCAAGGTGGTTATCTCCCTTATAAACTAGCTCCTTGAATCAGAATGTCATCCTATCAGTGATCAAGGAATTTATTTGAGAATCCAAGGCTAAATCAAGTATGACCACTCCTATAAGGGTAAATAGGTCTATATGAAACAGGCACCTTTTATGTATATCATCATTTAATTTTTTCTATGTAATAATCATGCCACAAAATGAGTCATTTGGTTCATTCTGTTACCTTTAATCAATATGGAAAGGTTAATCAAGGACATGCAACCATTTATCACTTTAATTACTTGATCATTTGTTAGGTTCATTCCTTTACCTTTCATTACCCATGAAAAAGCATGCTACAGATATGCAACCACTATCAAATTCAACTTATAATTTTACTAGGTCAAGTGATATTTATAAATATACTTGTCATTAAATAATTAAAATATTGATTAGTTAATTAAAATTCTCACCTTATCAAGGTCAAATCATAGGACACCTGAGCGGTGGTGTATATAGTCATAACAAATCCACTAAAGGAATAATAGAGAGAACAACCTAATTTGGGTGAATTTCATTGAGGTTCCTACCTCCAATGGTATGAATAAAAATCATATAAAGGGATCTAGAATATGAGAACAATTATTTTAAGAATGATAGGTGAATTTTAAGAAGAACCACATGGTGAAACCGGCATGCGCACATCAATGAAAAATTATAAATAATGATAATTTAGTTAAAAGTCATAGACTACGTACCTAGAGCCTATAGAACTCTCTTCAGCCAGTATCAACCTTTATTTTATCCTCTATCAGAAGAAAATTGAATAAGGGATCATCGCCCTAAAAATAGGGCATATGAGCCTGTATCAAAATAGTATTGTTGAGGGAAATATGAATGAAAAATTGATCCTAAGGAAAGAATAGATTACCTAAAGGAATCCAATGAGAATAAAAAAATTAAAATTGAACATTTAATGATGAATATATTCAAGAACTGAGGTTAAATCCAAGGAGGGATCTTCAATGGGAGAATAGAACTCTATATATGATAGAAAATGGAAATAAGAGGGAGGGGTGAGTTAATTATAAACATAGGTCCAAAATTGAATTTTACCCAAATATCACTAGGTTTCATAGTGTGGTTGCATGGTTGACCAAACTGTGAACCAATCATGTACATATCACTACCTCAAGAGAGAACCCATACGGTTTGGCTGCAAGGTTTGAGAAACTATGCACCAACAGTACCATTTGGCTCTATTAAAAATTGTAGAAAATATAAACGAGCATGCAGACCTAGGCACATGGTTAGGGAAAACCATTTTCCCTATTTTATTCTCTAAAATTCCCCAAATAGTTAGGATAAATCGGGTAAGCTGGGCTTAATGGTTTCTAATGATCATGTCGCCCAATGTTTTCTTCCACCAGATAGGGTTCCAAGCTCCAAAAAATATTTAGACACCCCCCAAAACATTTGTGACCTCATTATGAATCCATAATAGGTCCAAGAAAATTAATTATACTTAAATTTAAAAGTATTCATAACTCATATAGAAATTGAGTACTTATAGTCTTCCCCCCTTAAAGGAACTCATCCCCAAGTAACCCTTCCAAAGGTGGAGAAATGCTTTCTGAGAACAACTCTGGCCATTGAGTGCATACTTTAGCCTCCAAAACCCAAGTTTCATCATATACATGGTTGTTCTTCCATAAATCCCTTACTAATGGGATAGACTATCCTCATAGAGCCTTCATGCTCTGGTTTTCATGACTCGTCCCCTAGAGCCTATGTTGTGACTACCCCAAGCCCACCTCCTATAGGTCAGGGGCTGGCGACTAGTGATGAGTAGGCATATCACAAACAAATGGGAGGAATTTTTCTAATTACTTGTACACATGCACACAACTCCAACCCACATATGTTGGAAAGTGAAAACACTAAGTAAACAAACACAAGTTATGACAGAAGAAAACTGAAGGTAAACGGGCCAGAATACAAGACCAAAAAATGGAAAAGCACAAGTACAGTTCTCTAGAACTCCTCTGCAGAAAACCCTACCTGAAGGGTAGGTATAGAAATATTTTTCTTAAGCTATATAAGAACACCTCATTTATTAGGTCACACTAAGAACCACCTAGACCTATTCCACCAAGGAATTTATCAAAACTTTGATCATTTTCACAAGACACAACACGTGTGGAAAAATCCCATGCTGGGTTGAGTAAAACAACACTTAGTAGGGAACCTCGAAACACAAATTAAAATACCACAAAGGAAACACCACTAAGAAGATATAGTCATCTCAACATAGGTATGCTTCAACAACACATATAACAAGAACATCCAGGTATTATCATAAAGTACTCTAAGACTCAAGGTCTCATCCACTTATGGCCATATGGTCCCAATCGTAGCATGCTTGATCTGGGAGATCTCAACCCTTGATCTATATAACAGTAAGAACGTAGAACCAGTCTACTAAAAGTATCTGAGAGAACATCCGGTCATGATATGTCATGAAGTTCTGTGAGACATCTGGTCTCTCTATGACAAGGATTCTTGATATCACATCCAATCCTTAGCCATAGGATTCTACTCAATTAATATTCAATTTCGATGATACATACAGTCTCTGTAAAAGATTCACTCTATATATTCATAGGAGACCTACTCCGCGTCTTCACTGGAGACCTACTCCGCGTCTTCTCATGAGACCTACTCCATGTCTTTGCAGAAGACCTACTCTATGTCTTCACAGGAGACTTACTCTACTACTTTGTAGGAGACCTACTATGAATCTTTCTAGGATACCAACTCTATGTATTCATAGGATACCAACTCTATATCCTTTCTACAGCAAGTCACAAAATTTCATCCTTAACACGCTCATTCTAAGAGAACCTACTCCTCAAGCCAAAATTTTATATTTCAACCTCCATTAAAGGTAACTTGTAGTATCTCAAAAGGATCTTCTCATCAAAAGGGTCCCAACACCGCAAATGACTCATCAAACAGACTTACGATTTGGAAGTTGTGGGAATTTTAGTGAAAAGGGGTTGGTTAGGTCCGGGTTGACCTAAACTGCTGAGCCCGGCCCGCCTAGCTCCAACATGGCCCACCTGGCCTGTAGTACCCCCAGTTTCTATTATGTAACCCTTAATTGATTCTTTTCTTGGTTTTAAAAGTTATGGGTGACGTATGGGAGAATCAAGAGATCCTGGAGTGAAGTTGGAAGCGAAGGGGAAGGTGCACGGAAGGCACACGGTTTGTCAAACTATGTGTGTCTGACTGGAGAGGCAGTGGATTTCACATGGTCGGTGCAAGGTTAAGGGAAACCATGCAATGAGGCCATGCATAAAGTATAGCCAAGGCAGAAGCTAACACATGGTTAGTGCACGGTTTGTCAAACCGTGCAGACTAACCGTGCGGTCACTTAAAATTAGATCCTAAAATTGTGGGTCTAACTCATTTTTCCTTTAATTGCCTTGTTTAAAGCTCCTAAGCGGCCCTAACTCAGTATTACTCTCCATTGAAGGTTGGAAAACTTCTCCCAAGCGTTCCGGAGGTGATCCGAAGGATTCTCTTGGCGAATCGAAGTCAGATTCTTAAGGTATGTGATCATTCTTGATCGGTTTCTTAGATATACTTAGATCTACTCCTCCTCTTCTCTCTTTTTCTCATATCTACACCTGTTATGGGTAGAGAGAAGGGTTTGGATGCCAAATATGATAAGATTTGGTCTTGGTTGTGTTAGTAGAAGAGATATAAGGAGGGTTTTTGGAGTTTTGACCTGGTGTTCTTGAGCGTTCTTCGTCAGTGGCTTGGTTTCACCCAATTTGTTGAGTTAGGTGGATTCACTCTCGATTCCTTTTTCTTAGAACTTTAAGGCCTAGTTCAAATTGATTTAATCTCTTGGTTTTGATTGTGAAATTGTGGTGCAAAGCATGTTATAAATCTTCTTTAGTGATGATTTATGAGTTTTGATGAAATTGTGGAAATTGAAAGAATGGTTTGTGAAAAGTGTTTTGGTTTCTTGATTTTAAAATAGTGATTTTAAAATATGGATTTGTGGGATTTGGAAAATGGTTTGTGGGAAAAATGTTTTCAATAAAAGGGTGTTTTATTGAAATGGTTTTGGCATGGTTTAAATAGTGTGGTTTTGGGCATACTTGGTGTGTGTGTTCATATTGCATTTACGAGGCTTGGTTGAAATATGACCTTGTTCTCGGTGCCAAAGGTGTAATGGAACATGGGGAATAATTACCTTGTGATGACTTGTTAGATCGATGAGAAACCGCTCATGAGTATGGAACTGTCATAAAGATACATGCATAGGGGATTTCATGGGTTGTGAAATGGTTGGTTGTGTGGATTTGTGAAATGTAATGAAAGTGACAAAATGGAAATGTGGATTTGATTGGGAAACTTTTCTTGGTTGCTTTTTTTGGAAAATGGTTTTTTTTGGAAAATGGATTGACATGGAACTTGCTATATTGTGAACTGTTTTGGAATGGTTTTATATAAATTGTTTTATATAAATGTGCTAACATGTTTTATCCTAGAGTCATGGGTTGGGAAGTCATCGAGGAAAACCTACTAAGTTTCATTACTCACACCCTGCTTTGGCACGATGGTGCTTTTGCAAATGTCATACACCAGGTTGTTGGCAAAGGTAAAGTGTCACACGTTTATAGCACAACTTTGTGACTCTTGGGCTGGTTTGTGATGTTGGAGCTTGGATCTTGTGGAGCATGGAGTTGGGTTGTCTTCTTGAAGTCATGTAGTTGTCTTTTCACTGTTTACTCTGATTTGGTTTTGTACTCCGTTGTTGCACTTGGTTGGGGTTATTATGAAAATAATGGTTGAGTTGTTTTGGTTCTAAATCATGCATCATATAGTGGTTTCTTGGAGATATTTATCTAGTTTGCTTTGTTGGTTGGTTGTTCTCAGTTAAAGGGGTAAATCATCCCCCATGTATTTTTAAACCCTTCGGCATTTATTTCCAGCCTTTGGTTCCTCGGATATGTCGCTTAAAGCCAAGTAATGACTCGTTACACTCTCAAGACAATGAGAATTGGCGGGTCATTACAAATGGTATCAGATTGTTCGGTCCTTGCCTAACAAGTGGTCATCAATGTTCTTGGTCTTGGAGTTGAAATTCCTTCTTGTCTATTCCTTGGGTGGTCATCTTATACAGGAGTAGGATTGTCATAACTTGAAATGTATAGCATAAAAGGATGTAGCTAACCTGTTTATGCTGAACTTCAAGTTACCAGGGTGTTGGGTACATAAGTGTTTTGGATACACTTCTATAATGTTGGAAATCTCATTGTCATGGGTTTAGCCAATGAGATGAGCATGGAATGCATTATAGAGGAATGACTTCCCACTAGGATTTCATAAATCATTTTGAGACATGGATTATGGTTTGATGCAAAAGCATGATTTCTGAAAATTTTAAGCATGTTTTCAAATGAAATATTTTGAAAAGACAATGGTTGATGTATTTTGAAAATAGATTGATTTTCAAAAGAAAGAAAATAATTTTTTTAGAAAATGTTGGAAATATATGTTGTGATAGTGGTTTAATAGAGATTGAAATGATAAGCCTTTAATTTCTAGGAATTGAGACTAAAGGCATGCGTGTTTGTATAGAAAATGGCACCCGTTAGACGTCGTAGAAACCAAACAGAAGAAGCTGCGGAGAATGTGGTTGCACCTGAACCACGTGTGAACCAAGAGCTGGTTCAGAGTGTCATTAAAGCATTTCAATATATGGACATGGGGAATCGGAGAGATGAGTCAAGGCATGTAGACCATTCCATTCAGTTCCAGAAGCATAATCCACCCATCTTTCAGGGTGATTCTGAACCAGAAAAGGCGGAGGTGTGGCTAAGAAGGATGAATTGTATCTTCGATTTCATTGGCACACCAGTAGAGCTAAAAGTAAAGTTCGCGACATATATGCTGGAGGATCTTGCACAACAGTGGTGGGATCTGGTGGTGCAGGCTTAGCTAGATCAAGGCCTGGGATGGGAGGAATTTGAGGAATTGTTTAATAAACAATTCTGTCCTCACACATTCAAGATCCAAAGGACAACTGACTTTTTCAGCCTGAAGTAGGAAAATCTTCTGTCATAGAGAATGTGGCTAAATTCATGAATTTAGTACGCTTTGCACCGGAAGTTTCTACAAGTGCGTCACTGAAGGCACGCATCTTTGAATCAGGATTACAACAGGAGATTCGCTCGAAGATAGCTGTGATCTGTATTAAGGATTATGCGGAGAGGGTAAACATAGCAACAGTAGAAGAAAAAGAAATATCCGGAGTTATGGGAGGAGGAAGTATGATGATACCCACGGGAACGAGTGGGAACTCTAATGCTGGGAATAAGCAGATGAGGGACACCTACTTTCAAGGTGGGAGTGCAAATCAAAATTAGATGGCTGGATCGGTGAATCTTCCTCCACGATCCATGATGAAAGCTGGGTGTTTTCAATTTGGTGTGATTGACCACATGAAACAAGAATGTACAGCACCACCAAGAGCTTTCCACAATTGCAACAATATGGGGAATCTTCAGCGATATTGTCGTAGTGCTCCGAGGCCAGGTGCGCGTGACACCTCCCAAGCGTTGCAAGCATCTTATGCTTCGACAGTGCGAGGACAGAAAAATCAGCATCGCCAATAGAACAGAGCTAGTTATGGTGATTCCAGTAATACCATGACACCTCAGGCAGGGAAATCTCAACAAGGCCATAAGGATCAAAGTGCAGCAACAAAGCAATTGTATGGATCAGAACAGGTGATTGTGGATGACCAGTCTTGACCGTCTACGGTGAGAGGTACGATTCTTTTGAATTCTACCATCATGCAAGTTTTTTTTGATACTTGTGCATCCCATTATTTTCTTGCTTCTCGGATTACTGATTTTCTGAGCTTACAACATGAAATGATTCCTTCTGTGTTAAAACTATAAACTCATCTGGGTGAAACAGAATGTTAATCCTTCATGTGTAGAGCATGTGCTATAACAGTTGATGGAGCTGAGATGAAATGGGACTTCTCCATGTTGGATATGGATGTCTATGATATAATCCTAGGTATGGATTGGTTGAGAACGTTTAAGGCTCACATTGACTATTGTGGGAGAACGGTTAGTTTCACGATGGAGGACGGAATCGACCATCTCTTCAGATGAGAGAGGATGGTAAAGAAAGGTGCAAATAGCTTGTTGTCACCAATGGTGGGAACGATCTCTTACCAATTGGTAGCGTTGACTTTGGCATCATTGGAAGAGATCGTGGAAAATAGTTTTCCAGCTATGGTGGATCAATTTCTTGATTTTTTTCCTACAAAATTCTTAGGGTTACCACCTGTAAGAGAAGTAGAGTTTATGATTGATCTCCTTCCGGGGACCAGTCCTTTCTCACTTACATCTTATAGGATGGCACCAATGGAGTTAAAGGAATTAAAGCTGCAGTTAGAGGATCTAGAAAGCAAAGGTTTTATTCAGCCAAGAATGTCCCCATGGGAAGAACCCATTTTGTTTGTAAATAAATCATATGGAACTTTGAGGCTATGTGTGGATTATCTTAAACTTAACCAATTTATGATAAAGAATAGATATCCACTTCCACGCATTGATTACCTGTTTGATCAATTTAGGGGAGCTCAGTGGTTCTCCAAAATCGATTTACAGTTAGGATATCACCAGTTGTGAGTTCGGAAGGAGGATATTCCGAAGACAGCCTTCAGCAGCAGATATGGCCACTACAAATATGTAGTCATGCCTTTTGGTCTTACGAATGCACCAACGGTCTTCATGGATTTGATGAATCATATATTTCAGGCATATCTGTATTCTTTTGTTGTGGTGTTTGTGGATGACAAATTGGTGTATTCAAGAACAAGGTTTGAGCATGAGCAACACTTGCCGATGGTGTTGGAAATATTGAGGGACCATCAGTTGTATGCCAAATTGTCAAAGTGCGATTTCTGGATACAAGAAGTACATTTTCCGGGCCATGTTGTTTCTAATAAAGGTGTTTCAGTGGATCCAAAAAAGATAGAAGCTGTTCTTTCTTGGCAACTGCCGAAGAATGTCTTTGAAATACGAAGTTTTCTTGGTCTAGATGGTTATTACCGATGCTTTGTGTGTGAATTCTCATGACTAGCTTTGCCCATTATAACTTTGATAAAGAAAAACAGTGCATTTCAATGGACTGAAGAATATCATATATCTTTTAAAGAGTTAAAAGTTCTCCTTACATCAGCACCCATCTTGATTTTTCTAGAATCAGGACAAGGTTATGTGGTGTATTGTGACGCTTCGGGAATAGGGTTGGGTTGTGTTCTCATGCAAGGAGACCATGTTGTTGCTTATGGTTCAAGGTAGTTGAGGGTGCATGAGAAGAATTACCCAGCACATGATTTGGAGTTAGATGCAATTGTCCATGCCTTGAAGACTTGGTTTCATTATCTCTTTGGTGAGAATTTCACTATGTTTACAAATCACAAAAGGCTTAAACACATTTTCTCACAACGATATTTGAATATGAGGCAGAGGAGATGGATGGAATACCTTCAAATGTTCAAATTTGACTTGATGTATACACTGGGTAATGGAAATTCGGTGGCCGATGCATTAAGTAGAAATTCGTATGCTCAGTTGGCGAAAGAAGCTTCAGATGAATGGCAGTTGATGTCGGTCTTAGCCGACATGCATGTGGAATGTGAAAACAGAGGTGATGTTGCGGTTTTCTTTTCAGCTACGCTTGTTCCTGAACTGGTAAAAGTGGTTAAAGAGGCACAAACATCTGATGCAGAATTTCTGATAATGAGTTCAAAACTCAATGGTGGGGAGACCATTGATGGTTTGAAACTGGAAGTGGGTTCAGTTTTGTGTTTTAGAGATCGGATGGTTGTACCTATAGTTTGTCTGTAACAACTCCTTAATGCTTACCACCATTCAAGATGGGTTGCACATCCAGGTACACAGAAGATGTATAAGGTTCTAAAGGTGTAGTTTTGGTGGAGCAGCATGAAAAGGAAGGTGGCCGAATTCGTCTCGAGATGCTTAACTTGTCAGCATGTTAAAGTAGAGAATTAGAGACCAGCTAGTATGTTATAGTCTTTACCTATACCAGTGTGGAAATGGGAGAAGATAGCAATGGATTTTGTTACAGGTATTCCAAGAATGGTCCGAAAACATGTTTTCATTTTGCTGATAGTGGATCTTCAAACCAAGTCGGCCCATTTCATCCCCATTTGTGAAACCCATACGGTGGAAGATCTTTCAAAAATCTATATCCGGGAACTGGTAAAGAGACATGGTGTACCAGTTTCTATCGTCTCAGATAGAGATCCAAGGTTCACATCTCATTTATAGAAATCCTTACAACAAGCCCTTGGGACTCAGTTGACTATGAGTACAGCGTATCATCCTCAGACGGATGGGCAATCTGAGCGGACGATACAGACGTTGGAAGACATGTTGCGGGCTTGTGTAATGGATTTTGGTGGCTCATGGGAGGATCATATACCCTTAGTGGAGTTCTCATACAATAACAGCTATCAAGCCTCGATACGCATGGCTCTGTTTGAAGCATTGTATGGGCATCCTTGTCGTTCTCCACTATGCTGGGTGGAAACTGGTGAAACTTCACTAGTCGGGTCGAGCCTTGTCCAAGAAACAACGGAGAAGATTCAGTTGATTAGAAATAGGATGTAGACGTCTCAAGGTCGTCATAAATCTTATGTATATCATTGTCGCAGATCGTTGGCGTTCGTTGTGGGCGATCATGTCTTATTGAGGATCTCTCCAAGACTTGGACAACGTCATTTTGGGAAGTAGGGAAAATTATCTCCTCAATATATAGGCCCTTTTGAGATATTATAATGGGTTGGAGAGGTGGCGTATCGGTTGGCATTACCACCACGGTTCAGTACAGTGCATAATGTGTTCCATGTATCTCGGTTGAAAAAGTATCATCCTGATCCTGACCTTGTGAAAATGATGGGATCACGTTGACCTAGAGTCGGATGCTTCATTGGTGCATATCCCGGTGTGGATTGTGAATAGGCAGGATAAAGTCTTGCATGGAAAAATCATCGGCCTAGTGTGGGTTCTGTGGCAACATGGTCAGATCAGAAAGAGACTTGGGAATGTGAGAAAGAAATAAAGGAGCAGTGGTCAGAACTCTTTCAGTCAAGCAATGGTTTTCTAATTTCTGGGGATGGAAAGGCCAATGGTGGGGAGAATTTAGTACCCATGATTTCTGGTATCTAACCCTTACTTGATGATTTTCTTGGTTTTAAACGTTATGGGTGACGTATAGGAAAATCGAGAGATCCTGGAGTGAAGTTGGAAGCAAAGGGGAAGGCGCACGGGCGGCGCACGGTTTGTCAAACCGTGCATCCAAATAGTGCTTGTCTGACTGGGGAGGCAGTGGCTCCCACATGGTCGGTGCATGGTTAAGGGAAACCATGTGATGAGGCCGTGCATGAAGGATGGTCAAGGCAGAAGCTAACACACGGTTAGCGTACAATTTGTCAAACTGTGCGGACTAACCATGTGGTCACTTAAAATTATATCCTCAAATTGTGGATCTAATTCGTTTTGCCTTTAATTTCCTTGTTTAAAGCTCCTAAGTGTCCCTAACTCAGGATTACTCTCCCTTGAAGGTTGGAAAACTTCTCCCAAGCGTTCCGGAGGCGATCCGAAGGATTCTCTTGGCGAATCGAAGTCAGATTCTTAAGGTATGTGATCGTTCTTGATCGGTTTCTTAGATATACTTAGATCTACTCCTCCTCTTCTCTCGTTTTCTCAGATCTACACCCGTTATGGGTAGATCTAAGGGTGTGGATGCCAAATATGATAATATTTGTTCTTGGTTGTGTTAGTAGAAGATATCTAATAAGGGTTTTTGGAGTTTTGACCTGGTGTTCTTGAGCGTTCTTCGTCAGTGGCTTGGTTTCACCCAATTTGTTGAGGTAGGTGGCTTCACTCTCGATTCCTTTTTCTTAGAACTTTAAGGCCTAGTTCAAATTGATTTAATCTATTGGTTTTTATTGTGAAATTATGGTGCAAAGCATGTTATAAATCTTCTTTAGTGATGATTTATGAGTTTTGATGAAATTGTGGAAATTGAAAGAATGGTTTGTGAAAAGTGTTTTGGTTTCTTGATTTTAAAATAGTGATTTTAAAATATGGATTTGTGGGATTTGGAAAATGGTTTTTGGGGAAAAGGTTTTCAATAAAAGGGTGTTTTATTGAAATGGTTTTGGCATGGTGGAAATAGTGTGGTTTTGGGCATACTTGGTGTGTGTGTTCATATTGCATTTATGAGGCTTGGTTGAAATATGACCTTGTGCTCGGTTCCAAAGGTGTAATGGCACATGGGGAATAATTACCTTGTGATGACTTGGTGGATCGATGAGAAACCGCTCATGAGTATGGAACTGTCATAAAGATGCATGCATAGAGGATTTCACGGGTTGTGAAATGGTTGGTTGTGTGGATTTGTGAAATGGAATGAAAGTGCCAAAATGGAAATGTGAATTTGATTGGGAAACTTTGCTTGGTTGCTTTTGTTGGAAAACAGTTTTTGTTAGAAAATGGCTTGACAAGGAACTTTCTATATTGTGAACTGTTTTGGAATGGTTTTATATAAATTGTTTTATATAAATGTGCTAACATGTTTTATCCTAGATGCATGGGTTGGGAAGTCATTGGGGAAAACCTACTGAGTTTCATTACTCACCCCCTAATTTGGTACGATGGTGCTTTTGAAGATGTCATACACCGGGATGTTGGCTAAGGTAAAGTGTCACACGTTTATAGCACTACTTCATGACTCTTGGGATGGTTCGTGAAGTTGGATCTTGGAGCTTGTGGAGCATGAAGTTGGGTTGTCTTCTTGAAGTCTTGTAGTTTTCTTTCCATTGTTTACTCTGATTTTGTTTTGTACTATGTTGTTGCACTTGGTTGGGGTTATTATGAAAATAATGGTTGATTTGTTTTGGTTCTAAATCATGAATCATATAGTGGTTGCTTGGAGATATTTATCTAGTTTTCTTTATTCTTTGGTTATTCTCATTTAAAGGGGTAAATCGTCCCCCATGTATTTTGAAACCCTTTGGCATTTATTGCCAGCCTTTGGCGCCTCGGGGATGTCGCTTAAGGCCAAGTAATGACTCATTACACTCACAAGCCAATGAAAATTGACGGGTCATTACATGGATGATCTGGACCACCCAGTTTGTATATTAAAGACCATCTTGGTCCACCAAATGTGGCCAACGCCACATCCCTACCCGGTCAGCATGGTCGACCACCACATTCATTGCGGTTGGTTGTCGCGTTACTCACCCCATGGTGGTTGTCATATGGTCCTGACGCGGTTTCCATGACGTCCCGCCATAGTCCTGCCTAGACTGTGGTTCCCAGCCATGTGACGCAGCCTCCTACCATATCCCAGTCATGACCACCCCCACCACCCTATGGCAGTCCATGTTGTCGCTCATGGCTGGACGTTGCAGGGTCCTCTTCTAGCATGGTCCCGGACTGCGCCCCATCACCACTCTGTCGACATGTCGTGCACTGTCATCATCACTGTTCATTGGCAGCCTCTGCTCTGTGGACTGCCACGTTTCCTCTAGTGCCCCTTTTATTGAATCGGGGACACTCTTGCGATCATCGGGTTGCCACCATCACTATTGTGGGATCGGATCTGGTCCATGAGACATCCCAGTGCAGAGTCATTCGAACGGTGATATCTCCCACACCACTTCAACACAACTACCACCATCGTCGTCGTAACTTTGTCGTACTGCATCCATCCCAGGTCTGTGATATTGGATTGTTTCACCAAGAATCAGTTTCACAGCGATCAATTGATCGCAAATTGTCGAGTCATGGGACAAACGAAGAATTCCTGCGATGAATGAAGAATGTAGGATGAAAGGCATGAACCAACAAAGAGAAACAAACCTCAATCTATGTTCATATCGATTTTGATTTGTTGACATTATAACGGTTAAGGAAAATACACAGAAAAGCATAATCAATATGAGATAAACAATCCCCAATGTAAAACCCAATCCGCAATACGCACGACCCGTGGATTAATCTATTGGTTGATTAATCCACGTTTTTCATAGGGATAAAGAATAGGGAAGGAAAACAAATTATAACTCCCACCCAACCTAGAGTTTAGATCATTCGACGTTGAGGTTTGATCGTTGTTGGAGATCCGTTGAGAGTCATCACGATCCGTCATCTCGTCGATCCTCGATCCTCAATCTCTGATCCACAATCCATCAGTGTTCATCATCATTTGTCGTTTTCCAATGGGAGGGAACCAACAACACCTTTCCCTATAGTTTCCAGGAAATTCTAGGGTTATGTGTTAACCCTGAATTCTAGTTTAATTAGGGAGAAAATAAAATAAGTCATCCCGTTGCGGTATTGAAGCATCGCCATGCAGTTTCATTTAAGAAACAAAATGGGTTGACTCATCGCTTTATCACAGCATCACTGTGTCGCTGTGAAATGTTTAAAAAGAAATAAAATAAAATTATTTTTAAATTTATTTTATTCTCCTTCAAAACTTCCAAAAATTAAATTTTACAGTCGAACTGTGTCAGTCGATGTCAGGCACTGCCTAAGGAAAACACCAAAGTATGAACTCAAAGGTGGTCTCATATTTCCAATTTGAGTCACTATTCAAGAGTTATTAATATGTTAAAATAAAAAAAAATTATTATTTTATTTACTGTTATATCATTTTCAAGTTTTATCACTGGAGAACTGCACTGACTAAAGTTAAGTTGTGCCTAGGGTAAACCTACCATCCTGAACACAATGGTGCTCTTGGATTTCTGATTTGGACATCCAATTAAGAGTTATTACACTTTTTCCAGAAAACCACTCACGCACTATTAAAAAATTAACATTTTTCATTGAACCATTCTGGGCACATCGGGCCTCGGAATTATATTCCGTCTCAGCTCCTAGTTTTAGAATTTTTCCAAAAAATTTCTAAAAATAAAAATGGGAAAACCTGAGCAATTATATTCTCCCCACCTTAATTCTTTACATTCCCAAAAGCTAAACCAATGGATACCCAAACAGATGAGGGTGCGAGAACAACCATGAGCCCCCCACTCCCATGTTCTCTTCTAGATATTCTCATACTGTGATTGGGAATTCACTAAAACAATCGACTGCCCATAGAGGGTCCTCTCCTACGGATCCTCAAACTCCATGACCAGGATGAAAATCAATCATCCCGATCAGAAACTATCATCAATGGGATTCCATGGAGTCAAGATATCTCCTACACATAGAGGAATCCCAAGCTCTCTACTGAACTCTACTCCCGAACATATAAGAAGTGGATGACTTGTTGAGACTGTCAACGATCACCTAGATTGTATCATGTCCTCTAGATGTATGTGATAAAACCATCATGAAGTCTATCAATATCCTTGGTAAATCTCTTCTTGGTACCCCAAGGAAGTAAAGAGAAACACCTTACAAACACAAGGGATCTGCACGGTGAGTTGACAAGCCACGAAACTAATTCAAACAAGAACTCAGATTTTATATCAACAAGTAATCCCAGCCTCAACCTGTTCTATTATCCCCAATGTCTTCCTTGACACCCCATGTGTATCCTGATTCATCTCTCCACTCTAGGCATCTACTGCTACTATTGCTCATACTCTAAAATGAATGACATGCTCCCCACTTTTTGAATATTCATTAGGGGCATTCCCTATGGACAACTGATCATGTAAAATCTCACCATCGGTATCACTAATATGTTCCTCCCTAACTCACTATAAGAGTGGAGGGGTAAAAACCACCGACTAGAGGTAAGTTGCATCATCTTTATCCACAAAGGATAAATGTAGCAAGGAAAATATCTCTATTTCTTTGTTTAATAACTACGAACTGGATCTCCTACTAAGATCATCCTTTACCATATTTACCTTACCAGGATTATATAATCTCTCCATGTCTTAGTCCTAGAGGAACTCTAGTCAACTCCTCTATCTCATGTTTAGAACCTACTGAGAGAAGATATACTTGTGACTATTGTGGTTTGATTAGAAGATAAATAACCTTCCCACTGGGTAGTGTTTCCACATATTCAATGAAAATACTACCATTGCAAACTCAAGATCATGGGTCATGTAGTTCTGTTCATGTGGTCTCAACTAACATGAACCATAGGCAATCACTGCTTGCCTATGCATCATAACACAACCAAGTCTGGTCATTGATGCATCATAGAACAATATGTACTCAACTCCCTCCTCTGGAAAACTCAAGAATGGGGTTCTCATCAAACTCTATCTTAACTGCTAAAAAGTCTATGGGCACCTTTCTATCCATGAAAAAGGCTTCCCCTTTCAACTAATAAAAGTGTTCATCGATACTTTGGTAATGGATACTCTTTCTCCACGTTCGCTTGGTTAAAGCGTCGGTAATCCACACATAACCTCAAACACTAGGTCTTACTAAGACCTTCCTCTTCAAGTCCTCCAACTGCACCCTCTTCTCATGAAGCTCTACAAAATTCATCCAATATGCTAATGCTGATATCGGTGCCATCATGGGTGTAAAATAATGTATAAGTCTATCACCCTTTGGGGAGGAAATCATGGAAAATCTTTAAGGAAGACATCCTCATACTCTACCACTACTACTGGGAAGTTGAAAACTCATAACATACACTACTCCAAGGGTAAGGCTAGCCGAATCATGAGTTATTGGATGCACCCTCCTATGCATGAGTCCATCTCGTACTGCTTGGGTTTCCTTTTTCACCAACCAAGGAAAACCTTGTTCCATCTCTATGGACATACAGCACCCTTTTGCCTAAAATAATCAATCTAAGCATGGACTTTCAATAACCAATCCATACCAAGAATGATGTCATAAGGACTCGACACTGCCACCAAGAGGTTCCAACCGAAACTCCCACCTCAAGGGTTAGATCACATTGTCATCATAAGTGTGATTATTGAGTCTCCTCTTATAGGTATCTCCAAACGTAAGGGTCTAGTCAAAAGTTTAACAAAAAACACTAGGTCTCGAACAAGATCCATGATAAGGAAGAATTATTAGCACTTGTGTCTATTAATATAGTGGATAAGAGTAGAAATAGGTCATACCTAGAATCATTTATAGAGCCCTTGGGTCATATTCCTTGACCACATGCAGTTTCCCCTTCCCCTATCCTCCAGCTCCCTGAGCCTATTGTGGACCACATGGGGAGGTGGTGGTAACATGTCGAAAAGTATATCACCTCCTGCTACTCTCCTAGCTCCTATGTCATGTCTGCCACCCTATAGATCCATTTGTTCCTGTCACTATCTCTGCCTCAATGTACCATCCACCATTTCACTATCAACAGCATGACGGGCTTTAGAATCTCTAATGAGATGTCCTCTTCCCTCTTATGAAAATCATTACCTCTCTCTAGGCCGACTGGACTCACCCTATAAGCCTTGAACTATAGATACCCTATCCTTGGACCTCTTCTTGGAATGTCTCGCATGTTCAAGTCTCTAAGACTGATGTTGGTTTCCTGATATCGAGGTATCTACTCCTATTTTTCCACTACTGACATCCGCTAGTTATACCTGCTGAGTCAAAGGACTTTCAACCACAAAGTTTCACTCTATCACCCTATCATATGTAGTAATTCTCAGAGTAATAGTGTTATATCCTATGTCCCTAAACACACATCGCTTGGAGGTCTAATCCCTAAAACATTGGTCGTATCATATTCATCGAGTACCTAGAAAGGTCGGTATGCCTCAATGAATACTCAGATGCTGGCATGTCATCCTGTTGGAGCTGTAGAAGCTCTTGGGCACACATAGCCCTTAGATTTTATGGTGAGATCTACTTATTTGAGAAAGGTTCTTAAACTCTATCCATGGAAGAGTCACCTCATCATAAGATCAGGCAATCTAAACCCCACCATCGCCCTACTGAGCCGCGTAGAAGGCTCGCTGTTAGGACCACCATCTTATCTAATGGTGTCTCGACTAGAAAGAAAAATTAGTCACCACCTCAAGCCAGTCCTCAGCCACCTGATAGTTAGGATTGCCTCAGAACTTGAGGGGTCCCTATAACCAAAACTCATGAAGTGCACCCAGCATACGCATCTCATTTGCTGGTAATACAAGTACCATGTGCTACTCTACAAGTGGTGGTATAGCTGGTATACCACCTAGAGGTGATGTATCTGGCACAAATCCTTGTACCCATATCTCATCACCCCATGGATTATTCTCATGACCATGCGGTGTAATCCTAGATGAATATCTATGTGAAAGAATCTTGAAGAAAAATAAGATATACCATGATCAATATAGTATACCTAGTGAGCTGACTCAACAAGGATATGGAAAATACAACCCATTCATATACAATGCATGTACCATTGTTTTCCCCTAAAACTAGTGTTTTCATGTACTGAGATGAAAAATAAAAATTCAGGGACCTAATTTATGGATAAATCGGCTACTGCACCAATAGTGGATTCCTTGGTTTGAAATCCAAACTTGAAACACTTAACACTATTGCCCCAAACCAAACTCAAAGACTCTGGGTTCTAAAGGTAGAACCAACCACCCTCTGATACCACTTTGTCATGACCCGTCCCCTAGGTCCCATGTCATAACTACCCCAATCCCCCCTTCCATAGGTTAGGGTATGGCAACTAGCATCGAGAAGGCATATCCCAAACAAATGGGAGGCACAAGAGAAACATCCCGGTTGGTGAGAACTCGGCAAGTGAATCCAAGAGACCCAAGTTCAAATCCGGGAAGAGACGAATTTTCAGGGTGCTATAGCAGTACTGAGCAGTACTATAGAAATCATTGTATAAGATAATGCAGAAGTTATTGCTCAGTAAAGTAGTTGCTATAACTATTCATCTGTTTGAGCTTTTGGGCCACCGGTTTGGTTCTTGGGTCCTTTAAGGCCTTCGGGCCACCCATGTCCTTCATCCCATTAAGGATTTTGGGCCACCTCAAGGCCTCTAGGACACCTCAAGGCCTTCGATCCACCTCAAGGCCTTTAGTATATATGAAACTATGCTTAATTATACTAGGCAGACTCTACAAGGATCATGATCTATATGAGGAAGAGAAAGCAAATTCACCATATTAGAACTAACTAATTTGGAAGAATGAGAGGGTATGGAATTTTCTATTGAGACCAGCCTGTACATGCATGGGAAGACTAGCTAAATAGCCATGCGAAGGTGGATAGTGGACATCAAGATGTAGACGCTGGGGAGGTAGTAGTTCAAAGTATTTATAGTTTGGATGAATTCCTCTAAGACCTTTGGGTCATGTAATTTCAAAAATCCTACAAGCCATGTAAGGGTTCCCCTTAAACCCTTAAAATAAAAATTATCAAAAATGAATAAAAATAGAAGGCCTTCGGGCCATTCAGGAAAACAAATGGGAGTTATTTGACTAAGTACCTATACACACGCACACAACTCCAAGCCATAGATGATGGAAAGTGAAAACAATAAGTAAACAAACACAAGGTACGATAGTAGAAAACTAATGGTAAACGGACCATAATACAAGCCAACAAAATGGAAAATTAAAAGTACAAGTCTCTAGAACTCCTCCGTAGAAAACACTACTTGAAGTGTAGGTACATAAATAGCTTTCTGAAACTGTAGAAGTACACCTCATCTATCAAGTCACTCTAAGAACCACCTGGACCAGGTCAACCAAGTTCTCCATTAAAGCATAGATCGTCTACACAAGACATGACACATGCAGTAAAATCCCATTCAAGGGTGAGTAAAACAATACTCAGTAGGTGTAAGAGTTGGTGTCCAAGAAAAAAAAATTTTTACTTTGATTACATGTATATTTAATGAATTTAAATATTAATCATCTTATTACATATTTTTCATTGTTCTGCATGACTATTATTTAATAATGTCCTAGAGTATTTGTTGCATTGATAAGGTCATGACAGTTCCTCGCTATGACGAGAACCTTGAAATGCTATAACAATATTCTTAAATATAGTTCTAAAGTTGGATGACATACTATGATGGGACACATAGTGAGAAGACCGTCAGGTGTGAGTACTCATAAGTATATGAGACTTCCTCTCATGAATTTTTCACTTGGTAATCTCCATGATAAGAGATTATGAGAATAGACTCACCAGTAGGAATTCTGTATGTTTTGGTGTCATTGGATATTTCTATCTGTGATCTTGTGTAATAATCTTTAGACTTTAATATTATCATTAATACGTGTCATGACTCAAACAGTTTGATTTACTAATGAAAACCCTCATGCAGACAGTTGGCGGGAAGTAGGGTATGTTGGGTGCGTCACAAGTTTCATGTTATTAATGGATAAGTTGAGGAAGGATTTGTCCCTTCTATTTATGGAAGTTGATATCCCATCCCTTTGATTGAAGTAGAATTGTCACATAAAATTCCATGCCCATGGTGTAATGACGACTTTATTTCAGGTATTCAAAGAACAACGTATCAAGCATAAAAGTTGATTACACTATCATGAAACCTTCTTGATGAGATATTGCAACAAAGGGATTGTATTACACGGTGAACTTTAGTATGTGGATGTTGTTTCTCCAACTTTGAGTTCTTTCTCTTGGGTGCCTTGACCCATTGCTAGACAGTACTCTTGGACTTTAGGCAAGCCCGCCTAATTCCAACGAGAAATAATCCTAGAGGGTCACACACTAAGTTTCTTTAGTGGTCTTGGTTAAATTATATTTGAATTTAATTAATAAATATTATTCTCAAGATAGTGGAATAATTTTATTCAAGTTAAATTGATTACATAAATTAAATAAATATTTATTCATTAAATTGTGGATAAAATATATTTATTTATTTTATTGAACATTTAATACATATTTATTTACTAGTTGTTATATAAAATATCTATTTAAGAAAATAAATTATTTATTTATTTATTCATGCGTTCAATAAATGGAAGTTGAGTTCGAGCGGACCAAGTCCGGTCTGGTAGTAAAATAATTATTTTCAAGATGATGATTAATCATTTAACTAGTTGGCACAAATTAAAATAACACTACTATTTTGTGACATGGAATTTTATTTATAATTTCGTTTCATGCAAGTTAGCACACCATAAATAATGACACGGAATTATTATTAAAAGAGTGGGTTTTCTCTAAGTTTATGAATGTATTAATTTTTTTCTATGAAATTAAATATTATAACTGAAATTCCATGTATATAAATAGACAAGTACGTCTATTGTGCCAGAGACCACACCACACATCTGGTGAATTGAGAATTGTTGAGCCAAACAATTTCTTCCTCGAATCCTCTTCTCTCCCCTCTCAAGAATGAGAGACGTTCTTCAAGACCGAATAACAAGAGATCAAGAAAGACCAACACAAGAAACTCGCTTCGTCGTGCTAGCACCCAGAGAACGAGCGGCGTTGATCAAAGACCATCAGAGCACGTGTGGATCGCCACTAGAGGGATTCTAGTTTGGATCCTTGCAAGCACAACAAGATAATTTGGAAGGGTAATTCCAAACGATCAACATCATCAATGAAGAAAATACCAAAGATCCAGGTATTATTTTCTGTATGAAATTAATTGAATTAATTATAAACATGATGTGCAAGATCCTATCTAAAGGTTTCATCCCTCTTTCTCCTTTATCAAAATCTTTGATTATATTCTGTGGAGACTGACATTCATCATCATATTGATCCTGGAATGATCATTGATCATGGTAAAAATTAAAGTTGGGTGTCGTACCAACCACTCTTCTACTGCGCCCGGAACCTTCAAGTGGTATCAGAGCGGTTAAATCATAGTTTATAATTATTTAAATATTTCATTGATGATTTACGCATTTAATAATTTAGTTGTTTCAATTCAATTTAATCGTTCTGAAAATATGAATCTCAAGATATGTTCCTCCTCTTTCATTTCTTGTTCACCTTACAGAAACAATCTTTTCTTTTAATTTTTATTAAAATAAAATAGTGGATCTCATCTGGAGGTGCCAAAGGTTCCTGGTCGTACAACACCAGAACACACAGCGTGTATTCGGTAGTACACATCATGAAGTCAAGGTTCAATGCAACAGGTCTGGTCCACCAAGCCAAGCTGTGTTATTGGAGTTTTTCTAAGTCTTAATGACTCCGTGTGTTGACCAGGAAGAGGCGGCATATAGTTTTCGGATTACATGCTATGTGGCCCAATTGACATGGCATGTAGTCACTTCGGGTTAGGGTTGGACTGTGTACCCCGTACACGGCTTGCCCGGCTGGAGACCGTGTAATGAGGAACTACATGGCGTGTGGCCTACAGGACATGTCGTGTACTCCGAAGATTTCCAAATTACACTCACATGTTGTTTCTCCAATCATGTACTTCAGATAGACGATGAAAAATAGTACACGCCGTGTAGTTGGAACTACATGTCGTGTACTCATCCAAATTACGCAGATTTATTAAAATTTATTATTATATTATAAAAACCCTTGAGACGTGTACCGTCGTGCAAGCATAAAGCTGAGGCACAACATGTGATAGGTGTTTTATATATATGTGTTTTATTTAACATATGTGTAATGCTCATTTCTACTCATTGGGTAGTTATGAATAAGAATTCATCAGGTTGTCTCCATGGTACAAGTTACGTACAAAGATAATTTTAAATGAATTTATTTGTTTAAAATTATGATGTATGAGAATCTCAAGGAAATTCAAAAAAGGTCTTAAGATAAAATGATTGATTAATTAAAGATGATAATTAATTGATTCGAGCATGATTAATCTTAAGCAAGAACAATTAAAGAATTTAATTCTATTTTTATTTATGCGTAAATATCATTGCATGTATAGATGATCATGAGCTAGAACAATACCTTTTTATATGGATGGTTTCTTTTAATTTATTTATTTCAATTAAATTTGTTGTCCTGTGAGCCTTCTCCTCATTCATATGTAGGGATTGCGTGCCCAAGGTTTCTTTTATGTAAACCCCCTTTTTACCCCTCACCTATATTTGAGTTAAAAAAGTCATATGTAATGGATGAAACTCCCAAGATAGTGGAGGAAGTTCAAGTTGGAGCTGAGACGAAACCAATCCCAGGAGATAAAGAGGTGGACAGGTGGAAGCTGTAAACATAAACCCAAAAGGTTCAAGGTATTTCTCCCCTAGGTCAGGGTTAGTTTATCAACCTCTAGATAAACTAACCATTAGAAAATCTCATGATCATGCCATTTACTTTATTTTATTTCTGTCAGTTGCATGTTTTATCATTATGGATGTGTTTTCACAATCACATAATTAATGAATTAAACAAGCATGCAATATGGAACTAAAATAAACCAGACTTATGAGTAAATATTATCAATGCATGGTTAAGTAAGTTACAATTAATATTAATAATAATGTGATAATTATAATAAGAAATTCATGCATAAGAGATAAAAAATCCATCAAATAAAATATCAAGTCATACCAAGCCTTCTATTACTTGATTAAGGGAAAAACTCAATAAAACTATGTGTTTGACCAACCCTTTTTGGGACACTTAATTTTATACATGAATCCCTTATGAAAGGTTTCAGGTTGAATTAACCATATTACCTCAAGGGGAGTATCCCTTTCTAGACTTGGTTTAATATTAGAGGCAAGAGTTGAGGAAATCCAAAGTCATGATTTCAGGATTGGCGAGTCCACTCAATAGATCAAGGAGCTGCAAGCCCGCAGTTGGCAAAGACCTGCCTACCTAAATACCTTCTAATAGCTTGACCAACCCTTGTTGGGGTTATACGAAGGGGAATATGGATCCTTTCCACTAGAATTTCATAGAAACTGGACATTCTGAGTTCAATGTTCAGGGCCATTGGGACTTGATAAAATAGTGGGAGACTTAATAAAATTTATTATTTCTTATAAAATGTAATCAAGAAAGTACTAATGATCAGCTCTTTTAATTATAGAATAAAAATTACAAGCTTTTCAACCACACTATCCCTATGATAAATTCTATATAAATACAAAATCCTCACTGGAAGTAACTTCCAAGAATTTTTTAGACGCCTTCGGGTTATCCTATACCATGAACGAAATTCTTACGTGTTGGAGTCAGTATTACCTGATCCTCCTTCCAAAGAGGTGAGTGATGAGTATTTCCTTGTCTATGAGAAACATATGAATGATGTGGTCAACGTTTAATGTTTAATGTTATCATCAATGTCTAGTGAGATCATGAAGTCTCATAAAAACATGGATGATTATAACATGCTCAAGCACCTCCATGGTCTTTACCATGAGAGAGAAAGATAGGAAAGGTTCGAGATCTCTAAGGAACTCTTTCAAAGTAATCTTAGATAAGGTGCCTCATCTGGGCCTCATGTAGTCAATCTCATTGGCTACATTGAGATCCTAGAGGTTCTAGGGTTTAAACTCCCCAAAGAACTGGGCACTGATCTCATTCTCACATCACTCCCTCAGAGCTTCTCTAACTTTTTTGTCAATTTTAATATGAAAAATATTGAGAATTCTCTATCTTATATTCTTATCCTCATTCGCTAAGTGGACAAAGATATGAAGTGTGAAAATCCTTATGTCCTTATGGTGAATAAGAGGAAAGGAAAAATGAAGATCTTTAAGCCCAAATCTTCTTCACGGCCTTCCAAGAAAATAAATATCAAAGGGGAGGCAAGGGAATAGGAAGCTATTTATTTCGCATGTGGCAAGAAGGGCTACTGGAAGAAGAACTGCACCCATCATAAGAAGTAAGGGGAATCTTCAGGTGCATTTTTTATCTAATCAAATCTATCTGTTTCTAAAAATTGGGTATTAGATACATCTTGTGGTTCTCACATATGTATCCAAATACATGAACCAATTATATTCAGGAAGATAGATTGAGGGGAGGTAGATCTATGAGCATCCAATGGATATAGACTTGCTATTGTAGTTGTTGGGGACTACCACCTCACATTTCCAGCAGAGATGATCTTGGTGTTAAATGGTTGTTTTTATGTTCCTTCTGTAACCAAAAACATAATTCATGTATCTAGACTAGATATAGATGGATTTGTTTTCAAGTTTGTAAATTAATGTTGCTTCTTTTATAAAGATAGAATTTGTTTTTGTAGGGAACATTTATACAATGGTCTTTATGTGTTGGATTACACAAACCAAGTAATGGAAATCGATGAACAAGATACTTTACATGATTCATACCACACCCAACTTTGGCATCACCAGCTAGGTCATGTAAATGAGAAACACTTGAAAAAGTGACATCAAGATGGATATTTAGATTCTTTTGAACTAAAACCACTTGGCATATGTCATGCATGTTTACAAGGAAAAATGACCAAAGTCCCATTTAGTGGGAAAGGTGAAAGGGCTAAATAGATTCTTGAATTGGTTCATACCGATGTGTGTGGACTATTTCCAGTTGAATCAATGGGTGGGTACTCATACTTCATACCTTTTATTGGTGATTTTAGTAAATATGGATATATCTACTTAATGAGGTATAAGTCAAATTCCTTTGATAAGTTCAAGGAATACAAGAATGAATTTGAGAACCAGCTTGTTAAGAAAATTAAGAAACTTTTCTCAGACCGAGGTGGGGAATATCTTAATCAGGACTTCATTGATTACTTACGGGAGTTTGGGATTATATCCCAACTCACTCCTCCTTACACACCTCAATGTAATGGTGTAAGTTAAATGAGGAATCGTACCTTGTTGGACATGGTGAGATCAATGATGAGTCATGCATGTCTTCTATTATCCTTTTGGGGGTATGCGTTATAAATAGAGGAACACATACTAAACCAAGTACTAACTAAATTGATAAATGGTATTCCATATGAGTTCTTGAGTAGAAGAAAAGCTATGTTATAGAATTTACATGTGTGGGGTAGTGAAGAGTTTGTTAAGGCCTCTTCAGGTAACAAACTCACACCCTGAGGCACAAAGTGTACCTTTATAGGATACCCTAAGGAAACAAGGGGATATTACCTATACAACCCCTAAGAAAAAAAAGTTTATAGTGGAAATACATTCTATATTCCTTTATAGGGATCACATCTCCAAAATAGATAGTGGGAGAGAGATAGACTTTGATGAATTTGAGGCTCAAGGTACACAATAGTTGGTACAGGAATAGATTCCACAAAGCCCCATGGAAGAAGAATTTGTTCCAAAGACATGGGTACTTCGTAGGAGTATAAGAGAGGTTGGAGAATTAGAATGGTATGGTTTTCTAGTTACCTAGGATGGTGATTCATTATTAGTTGATAATAATGATCCTCTAACCTACAAGGAATCAGTAAGTGGCATAGACGTTTCCAAGTGGTAAGAATACATGAATTCTGAAATGGATTCCATGTACCAAAACCAAGTCTGGATTTTGGTAGATCATAAAGTTTATGTAAAGCATGTTGGTTACAAATGGGTATTCAAGAAGAAATTGGATATAGATGGACAAGTTAGTACCTATAAGGCACGACTGGTTGCAAAATGGTTTAAACAGCGTCAAGGAATTGACTACGATGAAACTTTTTCACCAGTTGCAATGTTGAAATCCATCATAATTATACTTTCCATTACGGCTTACCATGACTATGAGATTTGGAAAATTTATTTCAAAAGATAATTCTTTAATGGGAACCTTCATGAAGATGTCTACATGACACAACCTGAAGGGTTTGTGACTCCAAAGGATTCCAATAATGTATGTAAGTTGCAAAAATCCACTTATGGGTTAAAGCAAGCATCCGGGTCATGGAACATTTGTTTTGATGAATCCATAAAATAATTTGGTTTTATCGAGAATTAATGTGAGACTTGTGTATACAAACGATTTAGTGGGAGTGAAATCATTTTCCTAATAGTATATGTTGATGACATATTACTTATTGGAAATGAGATACTAGTTTTACAGTTTGTTAAGGAATGGTTGAATCAATGCTTATCCATAAAGGACATGGGTGAGGCAGCATATATTCTTGGGATCAAGATTCATCGTGATAGATCCAATAGATTTTTGGGCCAAATTCAAAGTACATACATTGATAAGATACTGAAGAGATTCAGTATAGAACAATCCCTAAGGGGATTACTGCCAACATCACATGGCATTTATCTTTCTAAGAAAATGTGTCCTCAGACACATAAGGAAAGAAATATCATGGAAAGGACTCTATATGCATCATCGATTGGTTCAGTCATGTATTACATGCTATGTACTAGGCTGGATGTTGCCTACGCATTGAGTGTGGTAGGCAGATATCAAGCTGACCCAGGTGACCGCCATTAGATGGCAGTCAAGACTATCCTACAGTATCTAAGGCATACTAAGGATATATTCCTAATTTATGCAGGAGATGAGGAACTAGTCATCATAGGATATGCATATGCTAGTTTCCAGACTGGTCAAGATGACATGAAGTTTCAAATAGGATACATATTCACTTTGAATGGAGGTGTAGTGAGATGGAAGAGCTCAAAGAAGATTGTGGTCACAGATTCTACAGCAGAGTCTGAATATATCACAGCTTCTAAGGTATCTAAAGAAGCAGTTTGGATGCAAAGTTTCATCCAGGAGATGGATGTGATACCTAGCAGTAATGATCCCATCACACTATATTATGATAATACTACAGTGGTGGCTCTCGCAAAAGATCCAAGGTCACATCAACGGACGAACCACATACTTTGGAAGTATAATCTATTGAGGGGTTTTTCTCAAAGAGTTGAAGTTGTAGTGAGCAGTATTTCCAAGGAAGAAAATGTGGATGACCCCTTTACTAAAGCCTTGACTCAGCAGAAACATGATCATCATGTGAGGTCTAGCAAACTGAAAGTCGTAGGTTGTTGGCTTTAGTCCAAGTGGGGTTTTGTAAGAGTTGGTGTCCTAGAACCAACTGGTTGTACTTTGAATAGATGGATATTTAATGAATTTAAATATTAAACATCTTATTACATATTGTTCATTTTTCTAAATGAATATTATGTAATAATGTCCTGGAGTATTTGTTGCATTAATAAGGTCATGGAAGTTCCCCACTATGATGAGAACCTTGAAATGATATAACAATATTCTTAAATATAGTTCTACAGTTGGATGACATACTATGATGGGACACATTGCGTAAAGACCGTCAACTGTGAGTACTCTTTAGTAGATGAGACTTCCTCTCATGAAGTTCACACTTGGTAATCTCCAAGATAGAAGATTATGAAAACAAACCTACCAATATGAATTCCACATGTTTTGGTGTCATTGGATATTTCTATTTATGAGTGTGTATAATGATCCTTAAAATTTAATATTATCATTAATATGTGTCATGGCTCATGCACTTTTATTTACTAACGAAAACCGTCATACAGATAGTTGGCGGGAAATAGGGTATGTTGGGTGCGTCACAAGTGTCTTGTTATTAATGGATAAGTCAAGGAAGGATTTGTCCCTTACATTTATGGAAGTTGCTATATCGGCCCTTTGATTGAAATAGAACCGTCACGCGAAATTACATGGCCATGGTTTAATGACGAGTTTATTTTAGGTAGTCAAAGAACGGCGTATCAAGCATAAAAATTGCTAATACTATCTTGAAACATGTTTTATGAGATATTATAACAAAGGAATTATATTAAACAGTGAGCATTTGTGTGTGGATGTCATTTTTGCGACTTTAATTTATTTCTCTTGGGTGTCTTGACCCTTTTCTAGATATTACTCTTGGACTTTAGGCAAGCCCACCTAATACCAATGAGAAAGAATCCTAGAGGGTCACACACTAAGTGTCTTTGGTGGTCTCAGTTAAATTCTATTTGAATTGAATTAATAAATAGTATTCTCAAGATAGTGGAATAATTTTATTCAAGTTAAATTGATTGCATAAATTAAATAAATATTTATTCACTGGATTGTGGGTAAAATATATTTATTTATTTTATTGAACATTTAATAAATATTTATTTAGTAGTTTCTTAAATAAAATATTTATTTAAGAAAATAAATTATTTATTTATTTATTCGGGTGTTCAATAAATGGAAGTGGAGTTTAAGAGGACCAAGGCTGGTCCGGTAGTAAAATAATTATTTTCAAGATGATAAATAATTATTTAACTAGTTGGAACAAATTAAAATAAGCTATTATTATTTTGTGACGCAAAATTTAATTTATAATTCCGTTTTGTGAAATTTGGCACACCATAAATAATAATGTGGTATTATTATTAAAATCATGGGTTTTCTCTGAGTTCATGAATGTATTTAATTTTTTCTATGAAAATAAATATTGTAAATAAAATTCCATGTATATAAATAAACAAGTATGCCTATTATTCTAAAGACCACACCACACGCCTGGTGAATTGAGAATTGTTAAGCCAAACAATTTCTTTATCAAATCCTCTTCTCTCCCCTCTCAATAATGAGATACATTTTTCAAGACCGATGAACAAGTGATCAATAATGACCAGCACAAGACACTCGCTTCATTGCACTAGCACCCAGAGAACGAGCGGTGTCAATCAGAGGTCATTGGAACACTTGTGGATCACCGCTGGAGGGATTCTAGTTTTTATTCATGCAAACACAAAAAGATAATTTGGAAGGGTAATTCTGAACAATCAACATCATCAATGAAGAAAATACCGAAGATCCAAGTATTATTTTCTTTATGAAATTAATTAAATTAATTATAAACATGATATGAAAGATCCTCTCTAAAGGTTTTAGGCCTCTTTCTTCTTTATCAAAATCTTTGATTATATTCTGTGGAGACTGGTGTTCATCATCGTATTGATCTTGGAATAATCACTGATCATGGTAAAAATCAAAGTTGGGTGTCGTACCAACCATGCTTCCACTACACATGGAACCTTCAGAAGGGAACCCCAAAACACAAATTAAAATACCATAAATGAAACACCACTAAGAAGATACAATCATATCAACACAGTTATGTGTCAACAATGCATATAAAAAGAACATCCAAGTATACTCGTAATGGATTCCAAGACTCAAGGTCTCATCCACTTCCAGCCATATGGTCCCACTCATAGCATGCTCAATCTGGGAGATCCCACTCCTTGAGTTATCTAATAGTAATCATGTATAACTAGTCTACCAAAATTATCCGAGAGAACTTCTAGTCTCGATACGTTATGAAGTTCCTTGAGACATCCAGTCTCATTAAGACAAGGATTCTTGATATCACAGCCAATACATAGCCATAGGATTTTAATCAAAGCATATTCAAATCCAATGAGACATACAGTCTCTACTGGATACTCACTTGGCATCTTCATAGGAGACTTATTCTTCATCTTCACAAGAGACCTACTCTGCATCTTTACAGGAGACCTACACCACGTCTTCACAGGAGACCTACTCCACGTCTTCCCAGGAGACCTACTCCCACTACTAGAAAAACAGATATTTGCGACGGGCTATTTGCGACGGGCCCCCGTCGCAAATAGCCCGTTGCTGAAAACGTCGTCGCAACTACACTTATTTGCGATGGGCCCGTCGCTAAAGCCTTTTTTTGCGATGGTCATTCTCCCCATCGCAAATAGTATTCCGTATTTTTGTAAAAAAACTTTTAAAATAGTTTTTGCGACGGGTCCCGTCGTAAATACCTTTTGCGACGGGTCCCGTCGCAAATAACTTTTGCGACGGTACCTTCGCGAAACGATTTTTAAAAAAATAAAAAAACTATTAATAATACTAGTATTTGCGACGGGCATCGTATCCCGTCGCAAATACTATTGATAGTATTTGCGACGGGACCCGTCGCAAATAATATTTTTTTTAAAAAAAAACTATTAATAATACTAGTATTTGCGACGGGTATAGTATCTCGTCGCAAATACTATAAAAAAAATAAAAAAAATAAATTATTAATAAATTATTTTAATTAATATAATAATAGAATTATAATTTACAAATGAAAATAATAAATTATTTTAATTACTATAATAATAGTAGAATTATAATTCAAAAATAAAAAATAATAGAATATTAATAAATGATTTAATTAATATAATAATATTACAATTATAATTCATAAATAAATAAAAATATTAATAAGTTATTTTAATTAATATAAAAATAATAGATTTATTTTACATTCAAATATTAAAATAATTCAAGTATTACAAAAAATATAATTAAATTATAATATTATAAAATTTTAATATATATATAAAATTTTAATATATATATATAATTTAATATTATAAAATATAAATAATATTATTATTCATATTAATATTGTTTTTTAAAAATATAATATTATTAATATTTTATAATGAGACAGAAACTACGAATAGAAAAAAAAAATATTTTGATTTCACAAATTTTATAACAGAAATACAAACTCTAATCTGAAGGAGGGGGGGAGGTGGGGGATCTGCAGATGGTGGTGGAGGAAACTCCATCCCTAAAGCATGAGTGAGTCGGCGCATGTACTCCATCTGCTCCTGATGCTGCTGCTACCACCGACTCGTCTGCTCCTCATACAGCTGCTGCTGGCGTCGACGCTCCTCCTCATGCTGCTGACGCATCTGCTCCTGCTCATGTCGGAGACTCTCTATCTATGCAGTCTGAGATCGCAACTGATCCTCATACTGTGTAGAAGAAGATGCACGAGCTCCTCTTGAGCTGGACGCCGACATTGCAGCACTGCCATAATAATCTACAGGAGTCAGTCGAGAGCCGATACCAACTACCCGGCCCTTCTCGAAGGCATACTGGGTGGTCTGCATCCATGCCGCCTCATCAAACTGACGGGCAGTGGTCTGATCTGATGACTCGGCCTGACTCTCAGGCCGGGCCTGTGACGCTGCGGCCTCATATGACTCCTATAGTTGCAATTTAAAATTAAAATTGTGAATATATTATATGCAGTTAATTTTTAAACTTGAAAACAAATAATACTCACCACAATGTGATGCTGACGATCACCTCTGAGCTCCCCAGTAGCAGGATCACTATACATCCTCCGATATACGTCGTACTCTGTAATATCGGGGTGCTCGACAGCCTATAAGAATAAAAAATAAACTGTTAATATTTATAGTTATATAAAATATTTATAAATAATGTACGTACCAGATGCTGTCTATGAGTACTGAAAGAACGACTCCCAGCTCGATGAGTCACCTCCTGTCTCCCCCGATTCTGCCTCCCCAGCGATGATCTCCTCTGAAAGGCACCACTCAACCAGTGCGCACATAATCCATCCCATACATGGGATGAAATATACTCTGGTCGGTTTGCTCTACATGACTCCTCAAAATCTGACACTCCTTCTTTCTTCATCGCAGCTTTTCTTAAATTGTGCAAAAACTGACGAAGGCGATCACGCATGGCCACCTCCCATGCCTCGTGGATGGCGTCACGCATGGTATCCTCGATCGGATACCATAAACCCTACAAATAAATCAAAATATCAAGTTAGAAATGAAATAATTTTCAAAATAAAAATTATTTATTTACGTACGTACCAACCAATGGCCGAACATGGAATGTTGTACATCAATGGGAATCTGCTCCCATGTGGTCCACAGCTGAGAGAAATAGTTGCGCAAAATAGCGCTGCCCTGTCCGACTGCTATATGTGGAAAACTGAAAAAAAATAATAAACATTTATTATGTGAATAGATTAATGAAATCTTAGTCAAATCCACAGGTTATCACACAGGTTATCACACCTCCGGGTGCGCGGATCAAACCCAAGACGTGGACGTCGCTCGGGGACGGGGTCAGGAATCATCAATCGTGCAAGACCGCGCCCCCTCCGCGTACTCCCTGAAGCGCCTGCAGGCTGAGGGTCATCTGCCAGCAACTCATCCGCATCGAAAGGCAGGTCAGCATCCGTCAACTCACGAAATGTGGCCTCGTCCATCTGAAACAGAAAATGTTAATGTTAGCAAATAATTGATAATTACTATTATATATACAAATATACATATTATGATTGTATATAAATACCATGGAATTCTATAAGTGTTCATCTTCATCATCATCTTCATATATGTCAATGTCATCTTCATATTCCTCCTCAACATCATCGATATCCATTCGAGTTGCAGTTGCTTCATCTCTTACCATTTCAAATTCATGTGTGACATCATTAACATCATCATCATCACCGACTCTTAAATGTGGGGTGTCGTCATCGATACTCATGTCTCTTTGTAAAAAAGATTGATTTTGAGTACTCTCTTGAAAAACTTCAATTCTTTGCACATCAGTGAAAGCACATTCACTTTGACTAAACTGATTGTCTCGAATTTTGATTTTTATTACACTCCACCAATCAGTCAAGTCTCTTGATGTTGCACAGTACTTTGCATAATAAACTTGATATGCCTGTTGAGCCAATAAGAATGGTTCATTTACTGCGAGAACACTTTTACATTTAATATCGATGATTCCATGAGTCGGATGAACACGCACGCCTCTCTCTGTATCCAACCATCGACATTTGAACATGGTTATGTAATGTTGTCCAAGATAACAGAGTTCAATGATTTCATCAAGTATGTCATAAAAGTCAACTTCATTTTCTCGATGATGAGATCCTCTCAAGCTAACTCCATTGTTCATTGTTTTTTTCGATTCCCCATATGCATGTGTGTGGAATCGAAATCCATTCACCACATATGCATTATAAGTTTTAACAAGTTTGGAAGGTGGGTTACTCAATACACACAGTCGTTTGTCAATTTTGTCAACATGTCGAGACACCTGAAAATTTGGGAAATAATTATCAATATAGTAAACTATACATTGAATGAGTTGCTAAAAGATAAAGAATTTATGTTACCAGTTTTTGAAACCACTGAGATAAATTTTTCAGTCGACGTTCTTCGAGAGCAACTGCTGTAATTTGTGGAATTTGTTTCTTGATATGATTATCATACAACCTATAAAAACCAAAGTTATTTACTGTAACATAAATGATAGAATAAGTGATATAAACACTTACAGTACAACTGATGTCATCTCTTCACAGTTGAGCAGAACATACATATGAGCTCTATGATGTTCATCATCTGAAAGCCAGCGTTCAGAAACTCCACCAAAACCAAGCTCTGACTGGTTGAAAACAGATAATTGATTGTCGATTTCATCAATATTCCTCTCATTCCGTCCCATTCGGTTGTGTTTTGAAGGATACTCAGATTCAAAATAATGGGAGCAGAAAAAATATATTTCCTCTTGCAAATAAGCTTCTGCAATAGATCCTTCAACAGATGCTTTGTTGCGTACTTTTCTTTTCAATTTTTGCATGCATCTTTCTAATGGGTACATCCATCGAAACTGTACCGGACCTCCACATTTGGCTTCATATGGAAAATATAACATCAAATGTTCTATTGAGTCGAAGAAAGACGGCGGAAATATTTTTTACAGTTTACATATAATTACAACAACATCTTTTTCAAGTTTTCCTAGAGCATCATAATCTGCCGTAGCCGCACAAATTTCCCGAAAAAAATGAGACATGTCTGTTATGGAATCCCAAATCACAGAATTCAACAGACCTCTTAATCCAATGGGTAGAAGTCTCTCCATTATAACATGACAATCATGACTTTTTAATCCAGTAATATGACCATTCTTTACACATCTACCCAAATTGGAAGCACAGCCATCTGGAAGTCTCAAATCTGCAATCCACTGACAAAATAATAAACGGTTTTCTTTAGAAAGTGTATAAGCTGCTTTTGGTTTCAGTAACCTTTCTGTTCTGACATTCTCAAATAGTTCCAATTCTGGACGCCTCCAAATTTGGGCAAGATCTAAATGTGCATTTACATTGTCTTTGCTCTTTCCTGGCGTATCCAAAACTGTATGAAACAAATTATCAAAACAGTTCTTATCAATATGCATGACATCTAACATGTGTCGGACCAACAAATCAGACCAATATGGCAAATCCCAAAATATGCTACGTTTAATCCAATTGTGTTCTTTCCCAAAACCAGAAATTTTCTGTTGGTTTATTGTGGGACCAAAAGTGATGGGAGGTAATGAAAATACAACCGATTTTAACTCCGAACCTGATAGCATTTTTGGAGGTCCATCCCTTTCAGGTGTTCCTTTTCTGAAATGAGATCTGTTTCTGCGAAAAGGATGATCAGCTGGAAGAAATCTGCGATGACAGTCAAAATAACAAGGTTTCTTTCCATGAATGAGCATAAATGCTTTGTTCTCTCCCATACAGTAAGGACATGATTTCTGACCATGTGTACTCCAGTAAGATAACATCCCATAAGCCGGGAAGTCACTTATTGTCCACATCAATGCTGCTCTCAGTATGAAATTCTGTTTCGTTGCAACATCATATGTACTGACACCAGTACTCCACAATAAATTTAATTCATCAATCAATGGCTTCAAATAAACATCAATATTTTTCTTCGGATGTCCTGGAATTAGTAAAGTCAAAAAGATATATGTCTCCTTCATCAACATCCATGGAGGTAAATTGTACGGAGTTAAAAAAACAGGCCAACATGAATATTGACTACCATAAGATCCAAACGGATAGAAACCATCAGTAGAAAGGCCCATTCGAACATTTCTAGCTTCTAAAGCAAAGGATGGATGCACTCTATCAAAATGTTTCCATGAATCACCATCGGCTGGATGATTCAAGCTTTTATCGGTTGAAATATTCTCTTTATGCCATGACATCATTGTCGTTGTATTCTTAGACATGAATAAACGCTGAAGTCTGGATGTAAGCGGAAAATATCTCAACTGTTTTACAGGAATCAAACCAGACTTCCCGTGTTGTCCTTCTTTATATCTCAGTTGCCCACATGTGGGACAACTATCCAACGACTCATTTTCCCCAGAATATAAAATGCAGTCATTTGAACATGCATGAATCTTCTGACAAGTAAGTCCCAAATTTCGAACCAACCTCTTACTTTCATAGTAATTTGCAGGTAAAACATTTCCTTCGGGTAACAGTGTTTTCAGCAAAGAAAATATCTGGTCAAAACAGGTGTTTGACATTCCGTTATCTGATTTGATAGCCATAAATTTTGCAACTGCTTCTAATTTGCTCATCTTGCAGCCAGGATATAATGCATCCTCAGCAGACTTCAACAACTCATAAAATTCAGACGGTCCCAACTCAGGATTTGAAGCTATATCAGCCGGAGTTTCTGTATGTTGAACAGATGAACCTGCAACATCATGTACTAAATCTTGAAACTGAGATGGATCCAGAATCAAGTTGGTATCACCTGCTCTGGAACTGCGTTCACCGTGTTGATACCAAAAAACATAATCTGCTTGAAAACCAAAACGCAAGAGATGTTCCCCCACTTTTTCAAACGTATCAAACGTTCTCAATGCACATTTTCTACAAGGACATTTTATCTTTCCTTCTGAAACAAATTCTGGATTTGATGCCGCAAATGATAAAAAAATCTCCACACCCTCTATATATACTGGATTTAAACCAGAACCATTTGGATTTCTACGTTGATTTATCCATATGCGGTCATCTAATAATGATTGTTGACGACCTCGTTGTTCCATATTTTTCTATAAAATATAAAAGCATTACTGGTTTTGAATAATTTGTTAGAAAAAACACTCAAGCAAGGATTGAATATATTGAGAATAAAGCAAAACCTGTTACAAATATTGATAATTTTAATATTATATTGATTTTTTATTTTTTTTAATAATACTAATATAATTTTTTTCATAAATATTAATTATATAATAATAACATCATTACATTATTAGTATATTTTATTATTAATATTAAAATAATATAATTTTTTATATTATATACAATTCTCCTTTCATCTGTGTGTTTCACATTCTATCTCCACATGTAATATTGGCATTCACTTTCACCTCTCCATTGGCGAGTAGGTTGATAATTTTGAAAAAGAATGCCAATATTACATGTGGAGACAGAAAAAACACAGAAGAAAAGAGAATTGTATATAATATAGAAAATTATATTATTTTAATATTAATAATAAAATATACAAATAATGTAATAAGGTAATTATTCCTAATTATTGGTAATTATTTCAAATTATTGGTAATTATTCCAAATTATTGGTAATTATTCCAAATTATTGGTAATTATTCCAAATTATTGGTAGTTATTCATAATTTTTGGTAATTATTCCTAATTATTGGTAAATATTGGTAATTATTGGTAAATATTGGTAATTATTGGAAAATATTGGTAATTATTGGTAATTATTGGAAAATATTGGTGATTATTGGTAATTATTGGTGATTATTGGTAATTATTACTAATTATTGGTAATTAATACTAATTATTGGTAATTAATACTAATTATTGGTAATTAATACTAATTATTGGTAATTAATACTAATTATTGATAATTAATACTAATTACTGGTAATTAATAATAATTATTACTAATTATTGGTAATTATTACTAATTATTCCTAATTAATACTAATTATTCCTAATTATTACTAATTATTACTAATTATTGTTAATTATTACTAATTATTACTAATTATTACTAATTATTACTAATTATTCCTAATTATTACTAATTATTACTAATTATTACTAATTATTACTAATTATTACTAATTATTACTAATTATTACTAATTATTACTAATTATTACTAATTATTACTAATTATTACTAATTATTACGAATTATTGCTAATTATTAGTAATTATTGATAATTATTAGTAATTATTGATAATTATTGGTAATTATTACTAATTATTGGTAATTATTACTAATTATTGGTAATTATTACTAATTATTCGTAATTATTACTAATTATTCGTAATTATTACTAATTATTCGTAATTATTACTAATTATTCATAATTATTACTAATTATTCATAATTATTACTAATTATTGGTAATTATTGGCAATTATTGGTAATTATTGGCAATTATTGTTAATTATTACTAATTATTGGTAATTATTACTAATTATTGTTAATTATTACTAATTATTGTTAATTATTGGTAATTATTACTAATTATTAGTAATTATTCCTAATTATTACTAATTATTAGTAATTATTCCTAATTATTACTAATTATTGGTAATTAATACTAATTATAGGTAATTATTACTAATTATTGGTAATTATTACTAATTATTGGTAATTATTACTAATTATTGAGAATTTTTCCTAATTTTTCCTAATTTTTCTTAATTTTTTCTAATTTTTCCTAATTTTAGGTATTTATTACTAATTATTGAAAATTATTGTTAATTATTGTTAATTATTGTTAATTATTGTTAATTATTGTTAATTATTGGTAATTATTGTTAATTATTGGTAATTATTGGTAATTATTGGTAATTATTGGTAATTATTGGTAATTATTGGTAATTATTGGTAATTATTGGTAATTATTGGTAATTATTGGTAATTATTGGTAATTATTGGTAATTATTGGTAATTATTGGTAATTATTGGTAATTATTGGTAATTATTGGTAATTATAAATAATTATAAATAATTATTACTAATTATTCCTAATTATTCCTAATTATTACTAATTATTCCGAATTATTGCGAATTATTACTAATTATTACTAATTATTACTAATTATTACTAATTATTACTAATTATTCCTAATTATTACTAATTATTCCTAATTATTCCTAATTATTCCTAATTATTCCTAATTATTCCTAATTATTCCTAATTATTCCTAATTATTCCTAATTATTCCTAATTATTGGTAATTATTGGCAATTATTGGTAATTATTACAAATTATTACTAATTATTGGTAATTATTGGTAATTATTACAAATTATTGTTAATTATTGGTAATTATTGGGAATTATTGGTAATTATTGGTAATTATTGGTAATTATTGGTAATTATTGGTAATTATTACTAATTATAAATAATTATTACTAATTATAAATAATTATAAATAATTATAAATAATTATAAATAATTATAAATAATTATTACTAATTATTCCTAATTATTCCTAATTATTACTAATTATTCCTAATTATTCCTAATTATTACTAATTATTACTAATTATTACTAATTATTACTAATTATTACTAATTATTACTAATTATTACTAATTATTACTAATTATTCCTAATTATTTCTAATTATTTCTAATTATTCCTAATTATTCCTAATTATTCCTAATTATTCCTAATTATTCCTAATTATTCCTAATTATTCCTAATTATTCCTAATTATTTGTAATTATTGGTAATTATTGGTAATTATTGGCAATTATTGGTAATTATTACTAATTATTACTAATTATTGTTAATTATTGGTAATTATTCCAAATTATTGGTAAGTATTACTAATTATTGGTAAGTATTACTAATTATTGGTAATTATTACTACTTATTGGTAATTATTACTAATTATTACTAATTATTCTTAATTATTGATAATTGTTCCTAATTATTCCTAATTATTCCTAATTATTACTAATTATTACTAATTATTGATAATTATTGATAATTATTGATAATTATTGATAATTATTGATAATTATTGATAATTATTCCTAATTATTCCTAATTATTCCTAATTATTCCTAATTATTCCTAATTATTCCTAATTATTCCTAATTATTCCTAATTATTCCTAATTATTCCTAATTATTTGTAATTATTGGTAATTATTGGCAATTATTGGTAATTATTACTAATTATTTGTAATTATTGGTAATTATTGGTAATTATTGGCAATTATTGGTAATTATTACTAATTATTACTAATTATTGGTAATTATTGGTAATTATTACTAATTATTACTAATTATTGTTAATTATTGGTAATTATTCCAAATTATACATAATTATTACTACTTATTAGTAATTATTACTACTTATTGGTAATTATTACTACTTATTGGTAATTATTACTAATTATTAATACTTATTGGTAATTATTACTAATTATTACTAATTATTGCTAATTATTACTAATTATTACTAATTATTGGTAATTATTACTAATTATTGCTAAATATTCTTAATTATTGATAATTATTGATAATTGTTCCTAATTATTAGTAATTAAATGAATAATTACCAATAATTAGGAATAATTACCAATAATTACAAATAATAACATTATTAGTATATTTTATTATTAATATTAAAATAATATAATTTTCTGATTTATATACAATTCTCCTTTCATCTGTGCGTTTTCTATCTCCACATACAAATAATACATGTGAAGACAGTAAACACACAGATGAAAAGAGAATTGTATATATATAAAAAATTATGGTATTTTAATATTAATAATAAAATATACTAATAATGTAATAATGTTGTTATTCCTAATTATTGGTATTTATTACTAATTATTAATATTTATTCTTAATTATTAAAAATTATTACTAATTATTCCTAATTACCATTAACTATGAACAATACTAATAATTTAAATTTATTAAGTAAGAAAACAATATAAACATAATTAAATTACAACTAATTAAGAATAATTGAAACTAATAAAAAATTAAAAATAAATATTAAATTAAAATGAACATAAATACCTTGAAAATTGATCTGTTGATCGTTCTTCAAAACTTTAATATCAGCTCCGAAGAAAAAAATTAAACTGAAGAAAAACTCAACTTTAGAAACACAAGTTTGAGAGCAGGAGAAGATAGAGAATGAGAATGATTTGAAAAAAACGGATGGGGGTATTTATAGGTTAGATTAGTTGCGACGGGCCCATTTGCGACGGGTACCGTCGCAAATACCTTAGCCCGCATTTATTACGGTCAACGGGTAAATAGTTATTTGCGACGGGTCCCGTCGCAAATAACATACTATTAGCGACGGGAAAATATTCCCGTCGCAAATACCTTTTACCGCCGCCGGTTATTTGCGACGGGAATATTTTCCCGTCGCTAATAGTTTTCCCGCGATTTGGCGCACATCGCGGGAAAACTATTTGCGACGGGGAAAGCAATCCCGTCGCAAAAGCCTATTTATTTGCGACGGGTAACTACCCCCGTCGCAAATAAGTTTTTAACGGGACTATTTGCGACTGGAATAAATCCAGTCGAAAATAACCCGTCGCAAATACCCATTTTTCCCGTAGTGTCCCCATCTTTACAAGAGACCTAATCCGCATCTTTGTAGGATACCTACTCAGTGCCTTCATAGGATACCAACTTCACATCTTCATAGGTGACATACTCCACGCCTTTGTAGGAGACCTACTCTGTGTCTTCATAGGAGACCAACTTTGTGTCTTCCTAGGAGACTAACTTTGCATCTTTATAGGAGACCAACTCTGCGACCTTTCCACATCCAATCACAGGATTTCATCCTTAGCATGCTCGTTCTGGGAGCACCTACACCTCGAGCCAAAAGGTTATATTCCAACCTCCATGAATGGTCATGTAGATTATCTCAAAAGGACTGCCTCGTTTTTAAGGTCCCAATGCCACAAACAGCTTGTCAAAAAATCTTATGGTTTGGAAGTTATTGGAATTTTAGTAAAAATGGGTCGGTTGGGTCCGGGTCTAACCCAGCCTGGTCAAACTGACTCGGCCCGACCCGGGTCTGACTGACCTGATCCACTGGTTCCAACCCAACCCATCAGGTCAACCCGGACCATCCAACCTAGTCGAGCTTACCCTCCTGGGCCGCATGATGCAGACCGGCTTGGTCCACCAGATGCGGCCAACGCCGCATCCCTACCTGGTCAATACAGTTGGCCACCACGTTCAATGCGGTAAGATGTCACGTGACTTTCCCCATGATGATTGTCATAGAGTCCCATCGCGGTCCCTCTTAGACCGCAGTTCCTGGCCGTGTCCTGGTCATGACCATCGTCACTGCCCTATGGTAGCTTCTATTGTTGCCCATAACTAGACAATGTAGGGTCTTCCGCCGGTGCGGTCCTGGATCATGCCTCGTCGTCAGGGTGTCACACTGCCGCGTGCAGTCATACGTCGTCACTTGTGCCGGCCATCGGCAGCCTCTACTCCACGGATCACCACGTTTCCTCCAGTGCCCCATTTTTTTGAAGCAGGAACACTATTACAATCGTCGAGTTGCCACCATCACAACCGTGGGCTCGGATCCATGCCACGATCCATCCCAGTGAAAAGCCATTAGAATGGCGATATCTCTCACACTGCTTCGATCCATCTACCATCTCGTCATCCCACCTTCACCATACCATATCCTTCATAGGTCTTTGATATCATATCGTTGCACCAAGAATTAGTTGCACAACGATCGGTCGATCATGAATTGTCAAGTCGCCAGCCAAACAAAGAAGGCTCGTGACGAATGAAGAACGGTGGGTGAAAATCATGAACCAACAAAAAGTAATGAACCTAGATCGATGTTTGTTTTTATTTTGGTTCATTTCCATTAGAATAGTTAACCAAAATCCACAAAAAAGTATAATCAATATCAGATAAACAATCCCCAATAAACTCCACAAGGTAAAACCCAACCCGCAATACACATGACCCATGGATTAATTCGTTGGTTGATTAATCCACATTCGTCATAGGGATAAATAATGGGGAAGGGAAATATATTAAAACTCACGCCCTACCTAGATTTTGGATCGGTTGATGTTAGGGTTCGATCGTCATTGGTGATCCATTGAGATTCGTCATGATCTGTCATCTCATAGATCCTTGATCCTCGATTTTTGATCCACGATCCATCGGTGTTTGTCATCATTTCTTGTTCTATAATAGGAGGGAACTACCAATTCTTTTCTCAAAAGTTTCTAGGGAATTCTAGGGTTATGTGTTAACCCTGAATTCTCATTTAATTAGGAAGAAAAGAAAACGTGTCAGCCCATTGCAATGTCGTCGCGCTGTTTTATTTAAGAAATGAAATGGGTTGACTCATCATTATGTCACTGCAAAATGTTTAAAAATAAATAAAATAAACTTCTTTAAGTTTATTTTATTCTCTTTTAAAACATCCAAAAATTAACTTTCATAGTCAACCCGCGTCAGTCTATGTTAGGCCTCACCTAAGGAAAATGCCAAATTACAAACTCAACGGTGGTTTTGAATTTACAATCTGAGTCACTATTAATGAGTTATTAAAATTTTAAAATAAAATTATTTTATTTTATTATTTTATTTACGGTTATGTTTTTTTTGGGTTTTATCATTGGAGACCACATCGACTAAAGTTAAGTCGTTCCTTGGGTAAAGCCACCATCCTGAATGCAATGTTGCCCTCAGATTTTTGATCTAGGCATCCATTTAAGTGTTATTATACTTTTTTAGGAAAACCACTCACTAGTGCTATTAAAAACTTAACATTTTTCACCGAACCATTCTGGGAACACCAGGACTTGGAGTCGCACGCCATCTCAGCGCATGGTCTCAGAATTTTCCCATAAATTTTCAAAAAATAAAATCGGGGAAATACAAGTCATTACACCAGTAAATTATGAATATAGGATACTCCTCAAAAGAAGCATCATTATCCAACTCAAGCTTATTAGGATCAAAATTTTGGAATGGGTTAGCATAATATCAAAAAATCTGTGAAATGTGGAAGATATTGTGCATGGTACAGTACCTATGAGGTAATATAAACCGATAATCTACAGGTTTGATTCTATCCAAGATCTCAAATATCATGACATAATGAGGTCATATCTTATCTTGCCTCTATATCCGTATATGCCCATGCTTGGGTGATACCCTTAGGAAAATACAATCCACGACCTTAAACTCTAGTGGTCATCGATATAAATCAGCATAAGATATATATCAATAATGAGTAGTAGATATACAGTCATTGATCAATTGAACCTACTTAGAAGTCTTCTTCATGAGATGAGGACCCAGTAGCACTACCTCTACTACCTCTAACCAGCATAGAGGTGAACATAATGGCCTAACATACAAGGCCTCATACGAAGCCATCTGAATCATCACTTGAAATCTATTATTGTAGTTTAACTCAATGATAGGGATATGATTATCCCCAAGAACCAATGAAATTAAGGATTCATGCTCGGAGCATGTCCTCTAACACCTGTATCATCCTTCCTAGTTACCCATTGATATGTGGGTAAAAAGATGTGATCAGAAGAACTTGTGCACCCATATCTATTTAAAAATATTACCATAACCTAAATATAAAATGATCATCCTTATCTAAAATGATAGTATGATGGGACTTTTTAGCCTTATGATCTCATGAACATATAGTCTTCCCAAATAATCAATTGAGAAAGTCTCCCATATAGGAAGGAAGTGGGATACCTTCATCAGTCGACCCATAACTACCCAAATTATATCTCTACCACAAAGAAACCTCAGTAATTATACTACAAAATCCATTATAACATATTCCCATTTACATTCTAGGATTGGTAACGATCATAAAATTTCAATAGTCTGTTGGTGCTCTTCCTTCACCTGATGAAAGGTGGAACACCTAGTGATAAAACCTGATATCTGATGTTTCATCCCTAGCCACCAATATAGGAAACGTGTGTCACAATACATCTTGGATATGCCTGGATGAATTTCCCATTGAGATGTTTAGGACTTGCACATCAGTTCATTCCTCGTGTTCATGAAGGTTCCAGGCGCAGCGGAAGCTTGTGGGTGGATGTGGCCACTTGGATTCTTGTCATTAGAAATGATCAATATGGGATTAATACAATGATAAACTCTAGTCTCCACGGATCGATTCACAGAAATATACAAAGAAGAAGAAAGGTCCCGGAACCACAAAAGTGGATCGTCACAGGTTGATTATAATTAATTTAATTAATTGACAAGAAGTACCTTTTGGTTTTTCTTTCTTCATTGATATTCTTGATCACATTTCGATGTGATTCTTCATTGCATCGTAGAAGCCAGACTTCCTCTAGAGGTGATCCACACATGCACCTCATATCTCTAGATATCTCCAAAGGAGTCTCCAAGTGCTGGCATGGAGAAACCTTTGCTTGCGTTTTCTGCCTTAGATCGTCTTGATCCGATGAAGAGGATCTCTCTTGGTCTTGAGAGTGATCTTAGAGGAAGGATTTCCTTCGGTCTTGAGTGAATTCTCCAAAATTGTTGTGCACAACAATTCTATTTTTTTGAAAAGAGTTGGGGTTGTGAGGATATTTATAATCGGGTTTGAGGTTGTAGAGTTATGACAATAAATAAACACGTTACGCATTTTATTTATTTCATTGACTCTTATTGAAAACCCCCATGTCAAATAATTAATTACTTGACATGAATCCACACTTATTATAATAAATATCATTTAATAAAACAATATTATATCCTCAAAATCCAGACTGTAAAACTACACAGCGTGTAACATTAATACACGGTGTGTACTTGTTTTCCATAAAACTACATGGCGTGTAATTAATACACGACGTGTACTTGTTTTTTCATCTCCTTTCCAAAATGAAAACTACACAGCATGTAATAATTAATACACAGTGTGTACTTGTTTTCCATGAAAAACTACATGGTGTGTAATCATTAATATACAACGTGTATATCTTGTTTTTTATTTCCTTCTTCCTCCATCATTAAAACGATTTAGGATTACTTGAATAATTATTAAACCACGTACGAGAATAATCTTTAATTTACTTGAGATACTTGTATACACTTAGTGTGTGACCCTCTAGGCCTCTTTCTTGTTGGTATTAGGCGGGCTTGCCTAAAGTCCAAGATTATTGTCTAGCAACAGGTTAAGGCACCCAAGAGAAAGAAGTTGATACCGCATTGACGTGTCACCTCATATGAATGCTTACTGTGTAATTTAATCCCTTTGTCTCAATATCTCATCAAGTAGGTTTCATGGTAGTGTCATAAACCTATATTCTTGATCTGTCATTATTTGAATTCTAGAAATAAACTCGTCGGGACACCATGGCCATGGAATTTGTGCGACAGTTCTATTTCAATCAAAGGGACCGAGATATCTACTTCCATAAATATGGAAGGTACAAATCCTTCCTCAACTTATCCATTAACAACATGTCATTCGTGACGCACCCAATGTACCCTAATTCTCACCAACTCTCTTCGTGGTGGTTTTTATCAGCAAATCTAAGTGCGCGAGTCATGACATGAGTTAATGATAATCTTCCAGTCTAAGGACCATTACACATGCTCGTAGATAGCAATGTCTGATGACACCAAGACATGCGGAATTGCTACTAGAGGGTCTGTTCTCATAATCTCTCATCTTGGAGATTACCAAGTGAGAACTCCATGAGAGAGGGCCTCGTCTTCTTACGAGTACTCACACATGACAGTATGTATACAATGAGTCCTATCATAGTATATCATCCAATCATAGAACTTTATTTATGAATATTGTTATATCATTTCAAGGTTCTCATCATAGCGGGGATCTTCCATAACCTTATTAATGCAAAAAATATTCTAGGACATTATTATATTATATTCATGCAGAACAATGAACAGTATATAATAAGAGTACATTCATGTAATCAAAGTACAAAATAGTTGGTTCTCAGGACACCAACCCTTACAAACTCCCACTTGGACTAGAGCCAACTACCTACGACTTTTAGCTCACTAGACCTCACATGATGATCATGTTTCTGCTGAGTCAAGGATTTAGTCAAGGGGTCCTCCACGTTGTCTTCCATGGAAATATTGCTCACTGTAACTTCACCTCTCTGAGAAAAATCCCTCAAGAGATGATACTTCTGAAGTATGTTCTTTGTCCGCTGATGTGACCTTGGATCTTTTTCAAGTGCCACCGCTACAGTATTATCACAATAGAGTGTGATAGGATCTTTATTGCTAGGTACTAAATATAGCTCTTGGATGAAGCTTCACATCCATACTACTTCTTTCGCTACCTCAGAAGCTATAATATACTTGGACTCTACTGTAGAATCTTTCACCACACTTTGCTTTGAGATCTTCCAGCTCACTGCACCTCCATTCAAACTGAAGATGTATCCAGTCTGCGAATTCATGTCATCTTGATCAATCTGGAAACTAGCATCTACATGTCCTATGATAACTAGTTCCTCATCTCCTCCATAAACCAGGAACATATCCTTAGTACATCTCAGATACTTAAGGATAGTCTTGACTACCATCCAATGGCGGTCTCCTAGATCATCTTGATATCTGTCTACCGCACTTAATGCATAAGAAACATCTAGCCTTGTACATAGCATAGAATACATTACTGACCCAATCGCGGATGCATAAGGGATCCTTGACATTTTCTTTCTTTCCTCATGTTTCTGAGGACACATTTTCTTGGAAAGATGAATGCCATGTGACACTGGCAACAATTCCCTCTTGGATTGTTCCATACTGAATCTCTTCAGTATCTTGTCAATGTATGTACTTTGACTCAGGCCCAACATTCTCTTGGATCTATCATGATGGATCTTGATCCCAAGAATATATATTGCCTCTCCCATGTCTTTCATGGATAATCATTTATCTAACCATTCCTTAACTGACTTTAAGATAGGTACTTTGTTTCCAATTAGTAATATGTCATCAACATATACTATTAGGAAAACGACTTCACTTCCACTAAACCTCTTGTAGACACAAGGCTCACATTCGTTCTTAACAAAGCCAAATTCTATTATAGCTTTATCAAAATGAATGTTCCATGACCTTGATGCTTGCTTTAATCCATAAATGGATTTCTGCAACTTGCATACCTTGTTGGCATCCTTTAGAGTCACAAACCCTTTAGGTTGTGTCATGTAGACATCTTCCTGGAGGTTCTCGTTAAGGAATGCTATTTTGACATCCATTTTCAAAATTTCATAGTCATGGTAAACGGCAATTGCCAATAGGATTCTGATGGATTTCAGCATCGCAACCAGTGAAAAGGTTTCATCATAGTCAATTCCTTGATGTTGTCTAAAACCTTTAGCAACTAGTCATGCCTTATAGGTGTTGACTTACCCCTCCATGTCTAGTTTCTTCTTGAATACCCATTTATTACCAATAGGCTTTACATAAATTGGAGGATCTTCCAAAATCCAGACTTGGTTTTTGTACATGGAATCCATTTCAGAATTCATGGATTCTTTCCACTTGGAAATGTCTGTGCCTTCAACTTTTTCCTTGTAGGTAAGAAGATCATCATTGTCAACCAATAATGAGTCACCATCCTCAATGACAATAAAACCATATCGTTCTGGTTCTCTCACCTCTCTTGTGCTCCTATGCAGTTCTTGTGTCTCTGGAACAGATTGTTCTTCTATAGGGCTTTGTGGAATCTGTTCTTGTACCAACTCTTGTGTATATTGAGCCTCAACTTCATCGAAGTCTATCTCGCTCCCACTATCTCTTTTGGAGATGTGCTCCCTCTCAAGGAATATGGCGTGTCATGTTACTGTAACCTTTTTGTCTGAGGCGTTGTATAGGTAATATCCCTTTTTTCCTTGGGATATCCTATAAAGATACACTTTGTGCCTTAAGGTGAAAGTTTGTTACCTGAAGAGGCCTTAACAAATGCTTCGCTACCCCAAACATGTAAATTCGATAACATGGCTTTTCATCCACTCCATAACTCGTATGGAATACCATTATTCGATTTAGTTGGTACTTGGTTTAGTATGTGTGTTGTTGTTTGTAATGAATATCCCCAAAAGGATAATGGAAGACTCGCATGACTCATCATTGATCTCACCATGTCCAACAGGGTGTGGTTCCTCATTTCACTTACGCCATTACACTGAGGTGTGTAAGGAGGAGTGAGTTGAGATAGAATCCCAAACTCCCGTAAGAAATCAATGAAGTCCTGATTAAGATATTCTCATCCTCTGTCTGAGCGGAGTTTCTTAATCTTCTTACCAATCTGGTTCTCAACTTCATTCTTTTATTCTTTGAACCGATCAAAAGAATCTGTCTTATAACTCATTAAGTAAATATATCTATATCTACTAAAATCATCAGTAAAAGTTATGAAGTATGAGAACCCACCCCTTGCTTCAAATAGAAATGGTTCACAGACATCTGTGTGAACTAATTATAGAAGCTATTTAGCCCTTTAACCTTTCCCACTAAATGGGGCTTTGGTCATTTTGTCTTGTAGACATGCATGACATACACCAAGTGGTTTTAGTTCGAAAGAATCTAAATACCCATCTTGATGTAATTTTTTTAAACATTTCTCATTGACATGACCTACTCAGTGATGCCAAAGTTGGGTGTGGTATGAATCATGTGAATTAACTTTTTCATTGATTGTCATTACTTGGTTTGTGTAGTCTAACACATAAAGGTCATTATATAAATGTGCCCTACCAAAATAAATTCTATATTTATAAAAGTAGAAACATCCACTTCCAAACTTAAATATAAATCCATCAGTATATAATCTGGATACTGAAATAATTTTTTGGGTTATAGAGGGTACATAATAACATCCTGTCAAAACCAAGACCATCCCAGTAGGAAATGTGAGGTGGTAGTCTCCAACAGCTATAGCAGCGAGTCTGGCTCCATTGGCTGCTTGTAGATCCACCTCACCTCGGTCAATATTTCTGAATCTACTTGGTTTTTGTATTTGGATACAGATGTGATCACCACAAGCAGTATCTAATACCCAATTGGTAGAAACAGATAGATTTCATTTGATAACAAATGCACCTAAAGCTTCCCCTTTCTTCCTTGGCTGGGTGCAGTTTTTCTTCCAGTGGCCCTTCTTGCCACATGTGAAACAAACAGTCTCTTATTCTCTTGTCTCCCCTTTGATCTTCTTTTTCTTGGAGGCCTTGAAGAAGATTTGGGATTAAAGCTCTTCTCCTTCCCTTTACTTTTATTCACCATGAGGACAGAAGGCTTTTCACGCTTCATGTCATTGTCCACTTGGTGAATGAGGATAAGAAGATCAGACAGAGACTTCTCAATGTTGTTCATGTTGAAGTTCACGACAAAGTTTGAGAAGCTCTGGGGGAGTGATGCAAGAATGAGATCGGTACCCAGTTATTTGGGAAGTTTAAACCCTAGAACCTCCAAGCGCTCAATGTAGCCAATGAGATTGACTACATGAGGCCCGGCTAGGGCACCCTCTCCAAGCTTGCTTTGAAATAGAGCCTTGGAGATCTCAAACCTTCCATGTATTTCTCTCTCCTGGTATAGACCATGGAGGTGCTCGAGCATACTATAGGAACCCATGTCTTCATGAGACTTCATGAGCTCACTAGAAATTGATGATAGCATCAAACATTGAAAATCGAGTGCGTCATTCAAATTTTGATCATAGACCAGGAAATCTTCATCGCTCGCCCCTTCGGCAGGAAAATCAGGAAGTGAGGACTCCAACACGTAAAAATTTCTTTCATGTCATAGGATAACCCAAATGTGCCTAAACCATTCCTAAAAGTTACTGCCGGTGAGGATATTGTCTTTTTCCAGAATTGATCGTAGAGAAAATGTGGTTTATGAGTTTGTCATATTGATTCTACAAATTAAAAGAGCAGATTTATCAGTACCTTTTGATTACATTTTATGGAAAATAATAAATGAATTTATTAATTCTCCCACTATTTTATCAAGTCCCAATGGCCCTCACTATTGAACCTGAAATGTCTAGTTGCTTTGACATTCTAGTGGCAAGGATCTATATTTCCCTTCGCATAACCCCAACATGGGTTTGTCAAGCTATTTGAAGGAATTTAGGTAGGCAGGTCTTTTCCAACTATGAGCTTACAGTTCCTTGATCTGTTGAGTGGACTCCCCAATCCTGAAATCCTGAATTGGATTTCCTCAACACTTTCCTCCATTTTACAACAAGTCTATCAAGGGATACTCCTATTGATGTAAAATGTTTAAGTCAACCCAAAACTTTCATAAGAGCTTCCTTTATAAAAGTAAGTGTCCCAACAAGGGTTGGTCAAACACATAGTTTTATTGAGTCTTTCCCTTAATCAAGTAACAGAAGGCTTGGTCTGCCTTAATATGGTTTTTGAGGTATTTTATTCTTTATGTGTAGTTTTTCATTATCACATGCTTGTTAATATTAAGTGATTCTTGCTTAAGTGATTAACCATGTTCTGATAATGTTTACGCACAGTCTAGTTATTATTTTATTACATCTTTGCATGCTTGTTTATTTCATTAATTATGTGATCATGAAAACACATACATAATAAATAAACCATTAAATAATATAGAAATAAAATAAGATGGCATGATCATGAGATTCTATTGGTTATCTTATCTATAGGTTTGATAAGCTAACCCTAACCTAGGGAAAAACACCTTGAACCGATGGTTCGTGTTTTGCAGCTCCCACCTGTCCACCTCTGTATCTTCTTAGGTTGGTTTCGCCTCAACTTCAGGTTTTGAACCATATCCTCTGGCTTGGGAGATCCTCCATTACATGGTGTTTACATTAAAGAAATCATGGGCACGCAGGCCCTACATTTTATTGGAAGAAGGCTCATAGGCCAACGAATTTAAATTAAACAAATTTAAATGAAACCAAACACACATACAAAGGGTCTTTGGTCCAGATCATGATCATCCATAGCATGAAATGACATTTACGCATATTTAGAATTTAAATTCTTTTAATCGTTATATTATTTAAGATAAGTCATGCTTGAAATTAATTAATTATGATCTTATAATTAATCAATTCTTTATCTTAAATTCCTTTATGAATTTCCTTGAGATTCTTCTCATCCATATCCCTTGTATAGATCTTTATACTTTTAGAGGAAACCTGGTAAAATTCCTTTTCTAGAAAGTACATGGTGTGTAGTTTATATTTACATGGCGTATATTTCTTTTCACCCTTTATCCAAAGTACAATCTGGGGGATTTGGCATGTTTTCTCTACTTTGGAAATTTTGTAGTACACGGCATGTAGATTAATCTAACATGGTGTGTACTTCCTTGTTACGTGGTTACCGGCCTTGCAATCCCGTGTATGCGGAACATGGCTTCTCCTTATACACGATTTCACTTAGGCTAGATCACACTACACAGCGTGTTGATTTAACATACACTTTGTGTATTCCGGTTCCACGTGCTGTTCATTTCTGGTCAACATGTTGTAATAAAACTCAGGTATACTCAATTCACATGGTGTGGTTTGGAGGACCAGTACCAGTTCTTTGAACCTAAGTACACAGTGTGTAGTTTTCATTACACGCCATGTATTCTTGTGTTGTACATACAGAAAGAGTGGCTCCTCCAGATGAGTTCCTTGTTTTTAAATAAATCAAAATTAAAATTAAAAAATCGTTTTTGTGATGTGAATCGAGAAATGAAGGGGGAAGAACAGATCTCGTTCATTTAGCTTTTATAGAATGATTTATCTTGAATTGAATCAAATATAAATGCGTAAATTATCAATGAAAATTAAATAACTATAATCAATGTTGTAAAATCCCTTTGATACCAATTGAAGGTTCTAGAAACAGCAGAAGCTCATGGGTGGATGTGCCCACTTGGCTTTTTTTCATTAGAAATGATCAATCTGGGATCAATACAATGATAAACGCCAGTCTCCATGGACCGATTCACATAAATAGACAAAGAAGAAGAAAGGTCTCGGAACCAAAAAATTGGATCATCACAGGTTGATTACAATTAATTTAATTAATTGACAAGAAGTACCTTTTGGGTGTTCTTTATTCTTTGATATTCTTGATCACATTTCGATGTGATTCATCATTACATCATAGAAGCCAAGTGTAGACTTCCTCTAGCGGTAATCCACACGTGCACCTCATATCTCGGGACATCTCCAAAGGAGTCTCTGAGTGCTAGCATGGAGAAACCTTTGCTTGCATTGTCTGCCTTAGATCATCTTGATCCAATGAAGAGGATCTCTCTCAGTCTTGAGAGTGTTCTTGGAGGAAGCAGTTCTTTAGGTCTTGATAGAATTCTCCAGAATTTTTGTGCACAACGATTCTATTTTTTTAAAAAGAGTTGGGGTTGTGAGGATATTTATAATCGGGTTTGAGGTTGTAGAGTTATGACAATAAATAAATGCATTACATGTTTTATTTATTTCATTGACTATTATTGAAAACCCCCATGTCAAATAATTAATTCCTTGACATGCGTCCACGCTGATTATAATAAATATCATTTAATAAAACAATATTATATCCTCAAAATCCCGACTGGAAAACTACACGGCATGTAATCATTAATACATGGCCTGTACTTGTTTTCCATAAAACTACACGGCATGTAATTAATACACGGTGTGTACTTGTTTTTTCATTTCCTTTCCAAAATGAAAACTACACAGCATGTAATCATTAATACATGGCATGTACTTGTTTTCCATGAAAAACTACACGGAATGTAATCATTAATACACGGCGTGTATATCTTGTTTTTCATTTCCTTCTTCCTCCACCATTAAAACAATTTAGGCTTACTTGAATAATTATTAAACCACGTACAAGAATAATCTTTATTCTACTTGAGATACTTGGATACACTTAGTGTGTGAACCTCTAGGCCTATTTCTCATTGGCATTAGGTGGGCTTTCCTAAAGTCCAAGATTACTATCTAGCAACAGGTTAAGGCACCCAATAGAAATAAGTTGACGCTGCATTGACCTGCCACCTCATACGAAATCTTACTGTGTAATTTAATCCCTTTGTCTTAATATCTCATCAAGTAGGTTTCATGGCAGTGTCATAAACCTATATACTTGATCTGTCATTCTTTGACTTCTAGAAATAAACTCGTCATGACACCATGGCCATGGAATTTGTGTGATAGTTCTATTTCAATAAAAGGGTTCAAGATATCTACTTCCATAAATATGGAAGGGAAAATCCTTCCTAGACTTATCCATTAGCAACATGTCATTCGTGATGCACCCAACGTACCCTACTTCCTGCCAACTCTCTTCGTGATGATTTTCGTCAGCAAATCTAAGTGCGTGAGTCAGGACATGATTTAATGATAATATTCCAGTCTAAGGAACATTACACATGCTCGTAGATATCAATGTTTGATGACACCAAGACATGTGGAATTTCTACTAGCGGGTCTCTTCTCATAATCTCCCATCTTGGAGATTACCAAGTGCAAACTTCATGAGAGAGAGTTTCACCTTCTTACGAGTACTCACACATAACGGTCTGTATACTATGTGTCCTATCATAGTATTTCATCCAACCATAGAACTTTATTTAAGAATATTCTTATAGAATTTCAAGGTTCTCATCATAGCAGGGATCTTCCATGACCTTATTAATGCAACAAATATTCCAGGACATTATTATATTATAGTCATGCAGAACAATGAACAATATATAATAAGAATACATTCATGTAATCAAAGTAAAAAACAGTTGGTTCTCAGGACACCAACCCATACAGTTCATAGGAACCTAGACACACCCATGTATACATATGATTTCTTCTTCATCAACAAACCAATCCAGAGTTGGGTCCTAGCTTGATATAGTCTCCTAAGGAACTATCCCCTCAGGATATGAAAAATTACTTCTCTTTACCCTATATAGAAGAGAAGAGGTAACTACCAAGGCTATTAGAAAAGGATTCTTGTGACTCTCATGAAACTCTATATGCATCTTAGAAAATATGGTTATCAATTTTCATTCATCCTTGGCTTCATATATGACATGTGCCTCAGTTTTCCAACTCAGTGCACTAGCTACTGCATTTCCCTTTCCAGGCATATAGGTAAGATCAAATCCAATATAATGAAGGTATTCAACCCATATTCATTGTATAATATTCAATTAATGTTGCGTAAAGATATATTTGAAGTTATTGTGGTTCATATACACCACAAATCACTAACCCATCAGATGGTGTCTCCATCAAGGTAAGACATGGACATCTACTACTAGATCAAGTTTATGTGTCGAGTAATTACGCTCATGGGGTCTCAATTGGTGAGACCTGTATATAAAAACTCTATCCTCCTATATCAAGATTTTACCCAGCCTAATTTCTGATGCATCACAGAAAACTATACGACCTCTTACAAGCTTCAGAATAAACATGATTGGTGTTGAGGTAAGCCTTCCTTTCAGCTTCTGATAGGCCTTCTCACATGCTTCAAACCACAAGTAATTCACACCCTTATTTGTAAGAAAAATAATACGTGTATCAATAGATACTCTTGATTTTGAGATAATATCACCCAAGAAGCAAACTTTATTGATCCATAAGTGTCACTTACAAAGCTAAGAATATAGATGATTCTCTCTCAGTGTATTCAAAATGATATTAATATGTATGACATAGTCGTTATGAGTATGATAATACACTAAAATGTCATTTAAGAAAACCGTGACAAAGGAATCCATACAGGGATAGAAAACCAAATTCATTAAAGTCGTGAAAATTATAGGTTCATTCATAAAACTAAATGGTATAACAAAATACTCATATAAACTATATTAACTTCTAAAAGTCATGCGTGGTATATCTAAAGGCCTAACTCGCACCTGATGATATTCTGATCTCATTTCAATCTTTGAGAACACTCTATATGCTCCTAGAACAAGATAAATCATAAACTATAACACTCTATCAGGAGATAAGCCACAAAAAATGTTGGGAAATACATCCCTGAAATGATCTATTATCAGGTGGATTCAGGCTAATGTAAACCTTGCACATCTATATAAAGGATAAAACCCTAGGTAGACACTCCACCTATCCCACTAAGCTCTAGTCCATCTCTACTAGCCTAGCAATGCTACTCACCCTTGTGAAGATAGCTGACACCCTCTGGTGATGTAAATGATAACCTATAGTGATAGTAGTCTATAGAGGCTTGATATAGAACCCATCGATCCATCCTAATAATGACATAAAATCCCATCATCTCAAGGATGAAGAGTCCATATAATAAGGGATAACTACATACCTCAAGGGGACAGTCCCTACATTGGCATATTCCCTCTGACCGTGCACCCAACTGCATGTCTACGGTCATCACACCAAAAAGTACTAAATTTATAGCCTGAGGCTTTTCAAGGTAGATAAAAAGATAAAGGATTGAGATTCACCTATATCGAATAAAGAAGATAAAATAGTAGAGTCTGCTAGAATAATACCACATACAGTCAATGGTCCTATAATATGATCCTTAGGTTTTGTCTATAAAGAATGCAACTGGCTTGATCCATATCCTTGTTCTATATCCAGACTACCCTAAGTAGGTGTTATCTACCATCGTTGATAATTAGAATTCTAGATACCATGGCCATGACCTCATCCTTATCCTGGTCAGTTTTTTCTACTCTGAATCCCAACCTAACATGGCGTAAGAGATCCTTCTCCTAATGGTTGATCTACCATGGATCCTCTTCCACTCAAAGAAAGTAGAAAGGTCTAGAAGAATCTCTGAAGATGACCCATATGGTTGCAAGCATGGAACTCAAGAGGGTCTCTATCACACTAAGGCTTCAGGTGCCCCTTATTTCTACACTGATGGCATATAACGGAGCTGCCAGTATAGATGCTCTATTCACCACTTCTCTTATGAGTAACCTCAAGACTATGCTTCCTATAATCAGAAGAACTACTTCCCTACCTCATCACTGAACCTCTGTTCTTAGCACTATCAGTTTCTCTCAGATTGTGATTAATGATAAAATCACAATTTAAAATTTTAGAAAATTTAGATAGGTTAATGACATTCACCAACGAGCAGATGGCATACTTAAGCCCATCCTCAAAGTGACTCACTCATGATAACTCATTCTTGAATAGAAGCAGTGCAAAGAATTGTAACTTAGTAAAATGTGTTGAATAGTCCATGATGGACATAGAAACCTACTTTAGGTGTATGAACTCTATGGATTGGTCATCTCTTAGGATCTAAGAGGATAATTAATCATAGAAAACAATATATAAGTATGACCAAACAATGCCTTAATGATGACCATCCTAAGTAATCACATCCCACCATCACTTGGTGGAATCACACAACATGTAAGTAGAAATCTTGAGCATGCTCTCTAGAGGAATATATATGTGGTATAAGATAGAAATAATGGAATATATCCAAGACTCAGTAGTCTGTGGAGCACCATCCCCCAAAAATATGATAGGATGATGTTTTTGGAACTCATGAGTCAAATCAGACATAGTATGTGCAGGTCATGGAGAACCCTACATAGACTGCCTTAAGCATAAGAAAATCTCTTGAAGCTTGGTGTCAGTACCTAATTTAGGAATAACAGTTGGTTCCTTAGGTGTCATTATTGAAGGAATAACTAGTCGCTTAGGTCTCCACCACCTCTGGGGAATAATCATCGCCACCTACCTAGATCGTGACTAGAAAATGTCTCGGTGGCATAGTTATACAATATCCAAGAACATGTATCAAAATATGATTGGAAACATATAGATTCACTAGTGTAAGAATATAATAATGAAAATGGATCACTACTCAAGGTATACTACCCCAACTACCCACTTAGAAGTCCAAGGTATTACTAAGTGTTCGAATTTAATTTATAGGGGTTCTAGTAGGTGAAGGGTCAATTACACCTTGCCTCTTCATTTATTGGAAACCATTTCATTTTATAAGTCAATATTTACATTTGGAGTTTTTATTTTATTATACACATATATCAAGGTTCAATTTAAATGGATTTTCATTCCCAACTAATAAAGTCCCATACACTTTACAACTGAAAGAAACACCCATTTAAATTATAATTAGCTATCTTACATTTGGTCTTAGAATGTAACATGCCAATATATGATGGCTCGAATCAGTTAATTACCCATTCCAATTTACAAGGTCTCATAATCCTCATGGATTGAAACTAGTAGTCACTCAATTATAGCCAAATCCTAGCTCATGTAACCAGGGGTACATAGCAGACATGGGTCAAAACCATCTATTTAAAATTACACTATCAACTTATATAGAAAATCACTATTTAAATTGATATTGACACTTTAAATAACCAATTACCTTATCATATAGAAGATGTTAGTAGCATAGGCATATATAACTACCATGGATCACTCGATAATCATTGGAAACATAGGTAATACAATAGTGAAATGCACTTATATGTAATAGCATATGCATGGCATGTAAATTATAGGTGTCTATAATGATTCATGTAACAATGCTCCTTATCATACATGGACAATGAAAAATATTTATAGAGAACATGAAATACTACATTTCATGTGAATATCCCAATAGTAAAATGATATCAACTTTAATAAGGGAAATATCAAACAACAATTTCCCATTCCTAGGAAACTTGCAATTTACCTTGAACATGGTTTACCTACACCCAAGCATAGCTTATAACCAAGTTCCAATATATTCCTAATCTCCTGTCAAAATTTTCCAACCAATAATAAAAAAGAAAATATAAAATGATATAATACCATATTGTGACGTTCTGACCTAGTTTCCATGTAAAGGTGCCTCAAGCCGATAGGCCACATAGCCTCAAGAGCTCCTCCTTGTATGCCAAAGGATGATTACTAGTAGCGAGGGCCTAAGGTGTGTTCTTGGGGAGACTATTTTATCATGTTAGAGTAGAGAACAGTTGATATATATATAATAAATAGATGGATAATAATGGAAGAATAATAATAATGAATAAAAAACTAGTAGCAGAAGATAATCACAAACATCCATCGATAATAATCAACTCAAAAGATGAACAACATCATATATAACAAAATAATGATGGAATGTATCTAAAAATAGAAAATAGGTATACATGGAAGCGGTAAATACAGTAAAATACATGTTTTAGAACAAAAAAAGAGAGACCAAAAACTATCCAAGCATCCCAAGATCTTGCTCGGTCATTTTCTACCAACCTCCAACCAAAGAAAGAAAGTAATAAATTCAGGTGTCCAAGGCAAGATGTTTTCCCTTGTCCATACATGCGATCATATAATCAGCTTGGGTACTAAAGGCAGCACAAATATGGTTTGAGATAAATCTTAGTAGTCCACCACAAATGTAGACTATACAATCCATTTTTTGAATAAAAACTGATCAATGTGTAGTTATATATAAATTTAAAATAAATTCCAAAACAATAACTCATACCTAATTCATCCTCATCTGGTAATGTCTCAAAACATAAGATCATTTAATTAATTCATTTAAGTTCATTTTATATAGATAAATCATATGAAACTATCAATATCATTAAAATAGATCATAAAAATACTGAAATAGGATCCAATGTGTGACTAAGGAATCCTTGACCTCAATAGTCATCCAACTCATAGAAGTATCACATGTAGTCGAGCTATAAAGAGGGGCCTGAGTGTAATCCATGGGGAAACACCCAAGTCATTCCACTATTAAATATTATAACCAAGTCCAAGGATATTTTCCAAGGTGATCATGGGATAAGAATGAGTGGGACCAATGGGGTGAATCCATGGCACCACATGTCTAAATAAATCAATTTAGATCTAAGGAGTGTATCCAAGGTATCCTAAAATCTAGAGAGATAGTGAAGGGATCCTAAAAAATCATGTAGGGAATCCACTAGTAGAAAAGTAACATGTTCTAAAGTGGGTATCTCCCTTAGAAACTATCTCCATGAATCATAATGGCATTCTCTAAGTGCTCAAGGCATTCCCTTAGGAATCTAAGGCTTGCTCAGGTCTGACCACTCCTATAAAGATAAAAAGGTCCATATGCAATAGGAACCTTATATATATATATCATTATTTATTTTATTCCATGTAATACCCATGCTATTAAATAATAAATTTGGTTCATTTATTTACCCTTCATCAATGTGGAAAGGTTAATCAAGTACATTCAACCATTTGTCACTTTAATCACTTAATCATTTATTAGGTTCATTCCTTTAACTTTCATTACACATGATAAGAAGTGCCAAGGATATGAAACCACTATCAAATTAAACTTCTAATTTAACTAGGCCATGTGATATTTATAAATATACTTTTCATTAAACTATTAAAATATTTTTTAATAAATTAAAACACTTACCTTATCAAGCTCAAGTCATAGAATACCCAAATAGTGGTGAAGATTATAACAACCCTGCTCTTTATTATATACTTAAACATGATTTATTACATAAAAATTTCACTTAATACAACATAGAATATTGAGAGGTATAGTTTATTTGGGGCTTAGTAAAATTACATAACAAATTAAAACATAGAATGCAACATCTTATTGAAAACTTCCTTTACATGACCACTATATTCCCTCATACTTAGCATCGCATGGGATAGCCTGAGGACATGCATAAGAAAAGGATGAGCTATAAAGACTAGTAAGGGATTAAACAAGGTATAACATGAACAATAAAATACATGTTAGGAAATAGGCATATCAATAGAGCATAAAAGAAACATGAACATAAAGTCATTATATATCATGATTATCATAACATAGAAATGTGGAAACAATACTTAACATGGAATTAGCATGAGCCAAGGCTCATTGCACATGGAGTGTGAGTAAACCCTAATTAAACATGAATCATGAGTAAACCCTCATTTCACTTTAATTATCATGATTAAATACTCATTTCACATGAATTATCATGATACTATACTTTACCCAATGCATTGGAGCGCTATCAGGGCGCACCCTTTTTAAACATTTCATTTCATGCATAAGTGTTGCACAAGATCATACAACATGAATTCATTAAACATCATAATTTATTCCAAAATAAAGTAATGTGTAATTTATACATGAAACTATTCCATAAATAATTAAATGTGCATGAAGTTGAATACCCTTGATAGAGAAATGGCCATGGTATTCACTACACAATGATTTTGACTTGGAAAATTGCGGTTGAATTTTGGCAGTATAAAGGCGTGACATAAGAATTCATAAAAATGGTTGATGAGAGAGAAAGGGGTGTATCATAATATGTACATGAAATGGATAGTAAGGGATTTATATAGTTACATTTCTCAACAATAGTAATGGAATTTAGTTTCATAACACAAAAGAATAGCTTGAATGTAAATGAGGAGAAAGAAATTCCTTACGGAATTTCTGCATGGAAACGGGTGTACATGGAAGGCATTAATGAGAGAGAAAGGGGGTATATAAATATTAAAACATGAATAGGGAAGTATGGGGGAGGTGAAAAATCATACCCCAACATTTGTAATTGAAAATAAAAGGACATAACAATATTAAGAAACTTGGAAAAAATGAGAAAGGAAGGAATCCCTTACTTGAAAGTGTGATCCCAAAGGATTGGGAGGGTCTTGAGAGAGGATTCTTGGGAGATTGGGGAAACTTGTGAGGATTCTAGATAGAGGGGGAAGAGCTTGGACGAACTCCAAAGCCCTTTAGTGAAAGAGTAAGTGGTAGCTTGGGTGGGTTTATATAGGAAAGGAGAGGGAATTTTTTATTATTTAGGTTTGGGACACCACACATTAAAATAATCAAAACCACAAACCAACCCATGGATTTTACCCGTGGTTTTTTTTTCAAAGGGGAGTATAAAACAATATTTTATAAGACCAATGGCCAAACTTCTTAAAATAATAGGGTTGCTTATGTGGAGGTGATTCACACTCTCAAGGAAAACAATTTAAAAAAATAAAATGTTTTATAAGTCTTGGAGGGTCCACTAAGGATTTGTAAAATAAATCAAATAAATATAAAATAACATTATTTTAATGATAAAATATATATTTTCAGAAAATATTATTTTATAGTATTTTATTACATCACTATTGGGTCATCATGATGTCGTAAAACACATTATATATTTGAACGGTATTTAATTTTTACCCAAAAATTCAACTGTCTCAGAAAATTATGAAAAATTAACCATTGGATAATTTCAACATCCATATTCCAAAAATAATATTCATTTATCTAAATAATTTTCTAAATATTTTAATTTTTACTTTTAAAATAAAAAACTGACATTTATCGAAAATTCATGGGTTTTGAAAAAAACAGCTTTCAAACCTTAATAAAAATTACAATTGTATTCATAAAAATTGTACGATCATTTATATTTAATAAAAATTAATTTAATAATATTTTATTAAAATATTATTTAATTCAAAAATCCATTAATTTATCAAAATATATTTCTTAGTTGAATATTAACTAAAAATACTATTTGTGTTTTAAAAATTATTTACAAAGTAACAATAATAAAATGAATGTATATTCTTTATTATATAAAAAAATAATGTACATAGTCATATTAATAATGTCTTGTTACATAAATCCTTATAACACCCACATAAGACCGAAGGGTAAGGTGTGCGATGGTGACAGACTCTTGGGGTGGCTTGGATAACATCGCTCGGGTGGTAATCTCTATCAACTTCCACTTCTCCCGTAGGCGGTTACGTTCAAGATTAACATGTTGAAGCTCGGTTTGGGCTTGGTCAAGAGCGAAGCCCAATGACGCCCCCTCCTTTTAGAGCTCTGACAAATGGGATTCGTACGGGGAAAGTCTACTATATGAGGCCATCACTTCCTTTTGTCTGAGTAAATTGGATTTGTTAAATCCCTATATTTATACTAATCACGTGATCAATGTTCAAAGGCTATATTAGAAATGGTAACAATTATTAATGGTATTTTGAAACATAAAACCAAGGAAGTTCATATTTTATATAACCATTTTGCATATTAAGACATTTAATTAGACCAAGAATAATTTTCATTGATAAAATTTTGGGTCGTTAGAAAGATATTCATAAAAAATTCACTAAAGTTATAATAAAGAGTGCACCCTACTTGGGTTTAATGGAGTTGAGGTTATTACCTACAATGACATGAATAAAATGCATAAAAAGGGCTCTAGAATATGAGAATGATGATTTTAATAAAGGAATATTCATTTTAAGAATCATTGTCTGGTGAAACCAATGTGTGCACATAGACTTCAATTTATAAATGATTATACTTTTAGGTAAAATTCATATATCACCTAACTTATGATTATAACACTCTTTTAATCCAGTATCAGCCTTTAGTTTAGCCTAGATATGGAGAAAATAGAAGAACATAGCAACACCCTGAAAATATGGCATATAATCCTGCATCAAAATAGTGTCATCTAGGGAAGAAAAATGATTAAATAATACTAAGTAATATATTACCTAGAGAAATCCATCGAGATCGAAAAAATTCAAAGAATAATTTGGAAAATAAAGATATCCATGAACCTAGGTAAATACATGGTGGATGCTCCAATAGGAGAAGAGAAGCCTCTGTATGCTAGAAAATATAAATAGGAGGGAGGGTGGGTTAATTATAAATTTATGGGGGGGTGGTATTTTTACCCAAAAATTACTAGGCCTCATGTTTTGGTCACCCTGTTGGCCAAATCATATACCAATAATGCATACCTCACTACCTCAAGAGGGAACCTTCATAGTTTGGATGCACATTTTGAGAAATTTTGTGCCAACCATGTCATTTAGATCTGAAAAAATTGTAGAAAATCTACACAGGCGTGTGTACATGGGTGCATTGTTAGGGAAAATTGTGTGTCCTGCTTTACCCTTTGCAATTTCCTACATGGTTAGGAGAAAGTGTGTGGGATAGGATGCATGGTTTCTATTAACTACGTGGTCGAGTGATTTCTTCTACTAGCTAGGGTTCTGGGATCTGAACAAGACTTAGATATCCCCAACAACTTATTTGACCTCATTAGGAACCCATAATAGATACAAGATAAATAATTATATTGAAATTTAAATTATTCTTACCTCATATAGAAACTGGATTCTTACATAAGAGCAGTATGAGATTAGTGAGATAGACAGACTAAGGTGTATATCGGTGTTTTCATTTGACAGAAGTACCCTCCTACTGAGCAAGTTGGATGCTTTTTTTAGTTTCTAGTGGGATTGTATTTTTATATTTTCATGATTTTAGTACTTTTTTTGTACTCTGATTGTGGGATAGATATATGCATGCATTTTGGAATCATTTGTATTATTATTTATGAATTGTTATATGGGGGGTGGATGTGTGTGTGTGTACAGGTACTATAGGATTAGTCCTCCCATGTGTATGATATCACTACTTGGAACTAGTCACTATCCCATGGCCTATTGGAGGATGGATTGGGGTAGTCGCACTTGACTTATCACCAGCCATGTAGGGATTGATGGGTCGAGTATTGATACAGTGTTATTAGAGTGTGTTCCACTTTGGGGTTGGAGTTTTGAGACTGTCTAGATTTGATATTTCTATGGGATTTATGAAAATAGTGTTAAAGTTCCTTAAGTTTGTATTTTAGGCTAGGGACTCCAGTGTTGGTGGGGTAGCTAACATATCTATTCACATGGAATTTTATAAACTTCTTGTTGAATCAGAACATATAGGCATTGGTTGTAGGGAAGCTTTTTTACAAGCATCGTATAGGAATGGGATGTGGTTTCTAGGTCCTTCTTAAGTCAACTCCCAATATATAATCTTTTATTATGGTTCATATTGATTCTATTTCAGGATTCCTCTATGAGTACATCCAACCAGGATTCCATTGAAGGATTTTTATAATGATCCATATAGTGTTGAGGCTTCGGTACACAATCCTAAGTAGGAGATGGTGCCTCCTGGTGGTTTTCCAGTCATGCCACCACCCTTTGAGTAGTTGGGTGCACTAACAGCACTGGCTAGAGATGTATGAAGTTTGAGCGCCCTCCTTGAGTTCCATAGGCAAAGGCCTCCTATGTTTTGAGGTGAACCTAGCCCCCAGATATTTGATGACTATATTGAGGTAGTCACACTCATTTTCTCCCTTATGAGGGAACCTCCATATCATATGTTGGTCCTAATAGTGAGTCTTATTCAGAGATCCATGGGGTGATGGGGGAGTCTAGTGACCCAGACATGTGATGATATGATTCTTACTTGGATATATTTTTTTAATCTCTGCATGTAATAGTTCTATCCAACCATGTTATGAGTGGTGCGTATTTAGGAGATCCTACATCTTTAGCAGGTTAGCATGATTATAGTTGAGTATTCGGTGAGGTTCACCAACCTCCCAAGATACCCTCTAGATATGGTTCAAGATCTGTGTTTCCAATCACAAATCTTAGAATAGGTTTTATGCCATGATATCATGGGTATGATGATATCTATTTACCGTACCACCTATTTTGGAGTGATCAAGTGGGACTTGGTAGTGGAGAGCCTTCTGGCAGAGCAGACGCTGACTATTAACATTGGTGATGGACATGTAGGATCTAAGACCTTGGTAGTGGTTAGCTGATGGTAGGATTAGGGACCCAGGTATGTAAGATGCTTCAAGAGGTAGTTCCAGGTCAAAGGGGTTATGGTTCAAGGCACCCTAGGTGGATCTAGTTAGTCGAAAGAGAGGTGGTGTTTCACTTGTGATGGATGGGTACATCTCATGTGGGATTGTATTACCTATCATGTAACTGAGAGGGAGATGGTCGATCGACTTCCCTAGTGGAGGTAGTGATAATAGGAAGGATGTATGCATTACAGTGGATATGGTGGAGGAGTGGGAATAGCAATAGGATGTGGAAGACATTTATACCTTTAGCCACCACCACCCCCAAGTGGTCTGTTCTAGGTTTAGGGAGATGGAGGATGGGGAGACATAACTACAGGACATATAGAATTATGACCCAAAGTCTCCGTGGTTTATTAGAGTTAAAATATGTTTCATTTCTACTTTTATATTAGTAATAATATAAACGGGTGTGATCCACTCATTTATTGACACTTCTTTCTTGAGGCTTTTCCAGAGTGATGGGTGTTTTTGGTAGAGCCTTGTGACGATGTTATTTGATGCATCTTTAATATCTCAAGAAATAGGGACACTTCCCCCACTGAGATGCATCCTTGTGATGCGATGAAAATAATATAGGTGAGTTAGTTCCTCCCAACATGGATAGTGTCAAGGGTTGGTAGACGAATTTCTTTGACTTGAGTGTTTGGGGCAGTTTGGTGTGTTGAGGTGTCATAGTAGGCCCGGGTTGTGGTGAATAGGCAAAAAATGGAAATGATGGGAAGAATAATCTTATGGTCTAGAGGCTCAAGTATGGTTCGAGGTATGACATGTGAATTCACTTCCTCTGATTCAGTTAGCCCAGAGTCATGAGCCACTTTTCCATGAGCATAAACCCTGTTTGAGGCCTATTAATACTAGTGGAGACTTTTTTTTCAACCCTTATGCTTGGAGGTTCTATTAGATAGGATCAAAGTTCATTCACTCCTATCTATAGTGTGACCCGACTCTGGAGGAGAAATAGATCCTCACATTGAACCTTTCAGTGGTGGTAGAGATAGAAACTAAGATATTTCCTCAGTGTGGATTGGTTTTATACCATCCATGCTCTGATGATTGTTTTTGATGGGTGTGGTAGTGTTTCAAGATTGTGGGAAAAAAATTCCTCCCTATACAAGATTGATCCTATTCCAAGAAGGATAAGTTCATATGCGGGTGGATATATCCAACTTTTATTAGTTTTCTAGTATGACCCTTGTAGAAATTGATGTTATGAGATTTATGTTCCCTATAATGGTAGTGGAGTGTGAGGAAATATTTCCTAAGTACATGTTGGTTTTACTATCCAACTAAGAGTTGGACTTCTATATAGGCTGCGACCCTAAGAATGCCCTGATATTTTTCCCAGCATATCTATTGACACCCACTGAGCTTCATGAGCTATGGTACAGTTAGAGGTTTTCATGAGATCCTAATAAGATGTAGTGTTTTCATTTAGGTGTGCCTATGATGTTCTATTGGGAGGAATATGATAGAATCTTGGATCGGGTACTTTAACCTTTTTTGGATTGGTTTGTGATAGTTTTCTTTATTTATACCCTCATGTTCTCAATGTCATAGTTGTGCATGAGGAAATTGAGTATGGATTCTATAAATGATCAAAGGGTATCAGCTTATTAGAGAGATGTCATAGAGTATTTTATGGGTTCAAAAGGTCCACTTATCACAATATTCACTCTTCAACATGGGATTAATAGTGGACATGGAAGAGGTCAAGGTGGTGCTAGCTTGAGATCCACCCAAGGGTGTGGTCAAAGTGAAAGATGCTTAGTGAGGGTTTCTATCTGATTTTATTGAGATAGGTAATATAGTATTTGAAAAATTTACTATTTTCCCATGTGGGTGAGGATGATGCAACATATCTTCAATCGATAGTTATTACCCCTTTGCCTTTTCAGTGTGATAGGGAGGTACAACTTGGGTATTTTTTTGGTGAGGTCTCATGTGACTGGATATACATTAGAAATGTTCTTGATGGATTTTATGAAGGTGGGTAATATATTATCCTTCCATGGATTAAGGATGATACCAGTCACACTATGAGAAAAAGTGATGAGGAGGTAGTTTTCCCTCGGAACCTAAGAGAGGGGTGGTTGTACTGAGATCCCTTGGCATCAGGTATGGTGTCCAATAATTGAATGGATTTTTACTGAGTTTTATATTGATGCCTCACCTATCAGTAGGTGGAGAATGAGGTTCCCAGATGATTGATAAATTGGGGTTCCTACTATGGTTTCCATTATGGGCTTTACAAGATGAGAAAGTGTTCATGACACTATCTTAGTGATCTTAGGACAACTCACCAAGTTAACCTACTTCCTCACCATCTGAGGGAAGATATTAGTAGAGATTTTGGGATGTCTTTTAGTGAAGGGGGGTTTTTAGGGATCATATGTGGTTTATCCTGGTATTTATACCCAATTCATCAGGTTTGTATGTTGGTATGGGGACATATTTGAGGCTGTATAGGTCACTACTATACTGGTCAGAGCCAGTGGGAGATAAAAATTATGGGGCTAGAGAATTTTGATGAGGGATTAGTTCATCCAGGGTATAATGAAATAATTTAGGGATTTTTTCAGGTTGGCATTCTATCTCCAAGGTTTGTAGAGCATTTCTCTAGTTTCTACATGGGTTAGAGATTTGTCATGATACTGTACCCTATGACCATAGTTAGACCAGTTGTTTGGTGTTTTCCACTTATCACAACTAAGGAGATGTGTACATGATTCTTTACATGATGTCAAACTAGGTGAGATGGATGTTCAGTGTGGAGTTACCTTTTTTAGGTTACCTAGTGGTGTTTGATATATGAACAAATAGTACACTTTTTGAGAAACTAGTTCCCTAGGGGGTGTGTTTAGTGACAACATAGGGACCCTCTAGAGAGATCGTTGGTGTGGAATACCTAGTTGGTAGCTCAGTTTTTTCCCCTTATACATAGGATTTCACTTTTTAGAATGAAAATATTTTAACATGGGGAGATTTTAATGAATCTTATTTTGTTATGGAAGACATTTGAATATTTATAATAATGTTTCTGAATCTTGGTGTTGATTCGTCATGGGATTTCAGGTCCCATAAATCCTTGGTATGGTGATATTAAAAAAATATTTTATATCACCCACACCTATTTTTTTGGAAATGTGGAATAACTCCTAAACAGATTCATGAATTAAAATTTTGAGAGCACAGTTGAGTTTAGAACATGGATTTTAGCCTAGGCATGACATAAAGTTTGTCAGTGTTGGGCCCATGGTAGAGAGCCAGTGTTAGTGGATCTTTTGATGATATATTAGTTTATTTAATAAATAAATAAACTAATATATCCACCTTATCCCTTTGGGTTTCACATGAAGAAGGAAATAGTTTATCTTTTCCCATGCACGATGGATGACTTGAGGAGGAACTAAGAGAGACAAAGCACCGCCTGAAATTTATCATGATGGAGACCACTCCTAGATCATGGTGTAGTGGCTTTGGGGCGTGTATCTGGAACTTAAGCTTAGGAATTTTAGCATGAGGTAGGAAGATTTATGATATTTATGTCTTTATCCATTTATATGCATTGTTTTAAGGTTTTAGAGCCCTTATATGACTACTAGAGATCCTATAGGGGTCGATCTGTGGGTTTTAGATGACAATCTAGGGTTTTTGGTTCCCACTCAAAAATCCCAATCACACAGCATCTATTATAGGAGAACACATCATGTGTCCTTACCATTTGGGGAAGATGAACTTTTTTGGACTACACGTTGTGTACTGGTGGTACAATTCATACAGTGGGGCTTATCTAAGTAGCCAAGGACATGGGTAGGTACACCATGTAAGGGGACATGGTCGTGTAAAAGTACACGGCTAGACCTCAGGTGTACATGGGTCAGATGACATGTCTAGCTAGGTACACATGAATGGGCCATGGTGTGTAGAAACGAGCCACTGTACATGGTCATAGACAAGGATAAAATATTGGTTTTGGGAAAAGAGAAACATGTCATGTTCCTAGGATACAATCCATGTATGTATGCATTACAATCCAAGGAATGTGTATGAGAGGACACACCTAGGTGGTCAGGAAAGGTTACAACTCGTGTCACTAAAAGTGTGTGACTTGTATGTTCCTTATACATGCCAAGTATTTTGAGGTACGTGACCAAGGTTAGGCCTCAAGAGTCATGTCGTACACTATGGGTACACATCGTGTACTCCCCTTAGAGACTTTTCCCTTATTCATCTCTATCTTCAGAACTCATATGGAGGCCTATAAGTATCCTATCCTGAGTAGTTTTATGTGTAGAATTCGATGGTTTCTAGGGTTTTGGAATGATGAATGTGATGATAGGTGATACTAGAGGGATGATTCTACCATAGATACTTATCCAGTGTTAGTGATAGGTTTGATCCTTAGAGAAGTTTCAGGATTGGTAACTCCCCTGTAATATTAGGTCATGGGTCTCCTATACTCTCGACTCTGGTAGTAGTAATCAAGTGTGATCTTTAGAGTTTCATAGGGGTTGGATACCCCCTGTTGCACTAGGGTCTAGCTCCCCCATAATCTTTATAGATTTATAGTTGGAACTCCCCTACAATGGGAGTGGTTCCTCTATCTACAGAGTGGTACACCCCCATCATCACACTCTAGTAGGGAGTGGGTCCTCCATGAGATTCTTGGCTCCCTCGGTTATGGAGAGAAATAGAGATGGGTGAGTCCATCCACTTAGAATTTTTTGAGGTTACATGAGATTCATGGACTAGAGTTAGTGCTCCCTTGGCTAGGACATATAGCAGCGAGGAGTGGGCCCCTCCACCCTATTTCTTTTATGGCAACATAGGGCCTTATTTGGAGATAGTAATCCCTAGGATATTGGTAATACTGGTGAGGTGATGGTCCTCTACATGGTTTTTGAGGTTGTGAGTAGAATTTGGATTCATCTCACATTTCTCTGTAGTGATACCCAATGAGTTAGATATCTCAGATCAGTTTCATTAAGGATGGAAGGGTTGGTGGAGTGAGATCTCTTCAACGAGTGATACCTTTGAGCCATGAGTAGAACCCCATGGTGGGTTGTATGGTTGAGACCATGAGACTTGGAGTGTATAAGGAGTATATTTGGGATATTTTGGAAGTACTTGTTGTTATGTATCATATCTTGATTGGCATACTAGGTGGTCATGAGATGACTAGTCATTTATAGTCATGGTGCAGAGATGGAGATTCTTGTTCTCTCTCGCTATGGTTTTTTATACCCTATGCCTATGGGTTGAGTGGAATATTGACTTTTAGTTTCTCCCTTTAAATTTTAGGGTTTTTAGTGTGCCTACTGGGTATTGTTATATTCACCCCTAAATGAGTACTTCCCACACATTTCATGTCTTATGTGTATGAAAGGTTTTTTGATGGAGTCTTAGGAGGACCAGGAGTAGATGGAGAATAGTGAGCTAACAAAATTGAGGTGTGTACCAACGGTTCAAATTGACAGTAATCTCCTCCTATTGAGAAGGTTGGATACTTTTATCTATTTTTTGTGGGATTTTATTTTTCCCTTTTCATGCTTTCATTACTTTGGTTGTACTCTGGTTGTGGGAGAGATGTATGCATTCATTTTTGTATCAGTTGTATTATTATCTATGCACTATTTCATGGAGATGGATGTGTTTGCATGGGTTAGGTACTATAGGCTAAGGCCTCCCACATGTGTGATATTATTACTCAATACTATTTTTCAGCCCCTATCCTATTGGAGTTAGGCTTGGGATATTCTCACATGGCTTATCAGTGTCTAGGAGATCCCTATTGGGTTAGTTCATGATAAAACTCTTCTCTTCTATCAATTACATCTTGAAAATATATGATACAACTTGAAATCTATTAATATTATTTCTTATTGATGAAAGTGATAACTCTTTGTGATGATTATTGAAGGTTGTTTTTTTTTTAAATCCTTATAGTAGCCTATAAAAATCTCCTGGATTTTTATAAATTTAATGTTGATTACACTCAGTCAGGTAGACCCTAGGAAAAGGATTGCTACTAGTGAAATCACCAATCTCTAGGAGTTGAGTGTTTGTGGAGTGGACTAGAGGATATATGTGGGAGGAACCACTATAAATCTTCAGTGTTCGATATTTTTATTATAGATTTTATTTCTAATGGTTTCTTGTGATAATAAAGGGTCAAAATATATTATAACTTAAAATAGGGTGGTTTTAAGTGAAGAAATTTTCAAGAACTCAATTAACCCATTCTTGAGTCTTTGTGTAGCTCTTCTCTAACCAAAAATTGGTATCGGGGGAAAATAATCTTCAGTTCTAAACTCTAAAAGGCTAACATCTTAAAGATCATATTCAAATGGCTGTTATGGATGAAAATAGAGAAGATATGTCTATGGTTAGAGAACCCTATTTAACACTAATCTTACTAATATTATCATTAAGCCTAAAAATTAAATTAAAATTGTTAGCTAATATTGAAATTTTGAACTCAAATAAGAAATAAATTTGTTTATATTCAATTCCTAAAATTGATAAAGACTAATTTTTTAAAATAAGCACGTAAAAATGGTTTTCAATGTGAAATATTACTTGGGTTTCAAAAATGTTGAAAATGTATTTTATAAATTCAACATATAATATTTAAATGATTTGTATTACTTATTAAATATATATTTTTTATAAACATTTAATTCATTCTTGAATTATAAAAGTGATAGTTTTTAGTAAAATTGGTATATTTACTATTCACCTACAAATTGATTATTTCAGAAAAAATATCAAAAATATATATTAATACAATTTTGATATAATGAATTCAAAAATGAAGTTTATTTTATAAATTAAAATTATAAAATATATATATTTAACTTTTAAATGAAAATATAAATTAAAATAAAACATCTTTTATTGCAAAATGTCATTTTTAAACATTATGTGTTCTTAATATTATTTCATATTGATTTAGAATTTAAGTTATGTCAATATATTAGTTTATATATAATAATATTTTAAGGTTTCAACTTGGTTTATTATGGAAAAATATACAATATGTAATAAAATGGTTCTTTGAAAATAAATCTTACTTTTATGCTAAATACGCTTTGATAAATACCATTAATTAATTATATATATTCTAAAATATATTTTTTACTACTCCATTGATATTTAAATATTTATTCAAATCTTATACATACATCATATCATATTTTAATAATATTATTATTATTTATACGTAACACATAAATATATTTATATTTATAATATTTTAATATCATATTTTTTATTCATTGTGAGTTAAATTATTTTAAATTTACCTCCTAACAATACTCAGTTTCAGTATAACTACAGGATATATGACTAACAACCATAATTTCAACAACCATATTTATAACAATCATAATTACAACGACTATATTTGCAATGTCCAGATTTTGTTCTTATATATATATAGGCTTACTAAACTTATTATGTTCACACTTCTCATTTCCATAGTTTTCTTTTTAGATCTAACAACAATCTTTATACCTTCATGGTATTCTTTCTCATTGTGGGTTTTTTTATACTAATGGTGATTCTTAAAGGCGATGGTAATCCATGGGAGTTTCTAGTTCTAAAGATATTATTATTTTAATTTTATTTTCCCATTTTATTCTTTTAAAGTTTTAATGGATGTAATCATCTGTGATGTGTAATAATCCATTGTATGTGATACATGGTTTCATATAACTTCATTGTATTATTCCATTATAATTGAATAAATTGTTGTTAGCTTGGTTCGTATCTTTTGTGGCCCAATCTATAATCAAGTATTAGTTCTTTTGAAAGAATAGTGAAACAATATTTATAATTTTAGGTGGATTCTAATGGATCTTAAAACCTGGGGCATTAAATGATTGATCATACCTTCTTTGTCCAGTGTCGGGGTGTCTTTGAGAACGTCACGCGGACCATGCCATCCATAGTATCACGACCACCCTTTTAGTTGTTTTCCACACAAGTATCACAGACTTTTCTATAAGGGAGTATCACAGACCACACGAAAGGGGTGTTTTTTTAGTATCACGAACCATCCCAAAGGGGTGTTTTCTTTAGTATCACGGACCACCCTACAAGGGAAGTTTTCTTTAGTCATCATGGACTTCCCTACAATGGTATTTTTATTTAGTCATCATGGGCCTCCCTACAAGGGGAGTTTTCTTTAGTCATCATAGGCCTCCCTACAAGGGAATTTTCCTTTAGTCATCACAGGTCTCCTTGCCAAGGGAGTTTTCTTTGGTATCACATACCTCCCTATTGGGGGGGGGGGGTTCTTTAGTATCACAGACCTCCCTACAATGGTAGTTTTCTTTATTCATCACAGGCTACCCTAAAGTGGTGTTTTTTTAAGAGTGTCCCAAGACCACTTATAATGGTATTTTCATAACCAACACATATGACAAGAACATTTCATAAAATTCATTCCAATCTACCACTTCAATATCCTTTTACATCATTGTTCCCGTTTTTCATTTTTAAAATTTACCAATTCACATTACAATTTCATTTCAGTTCACATCATAACATTCATTTCCCATTTCATAACCTATGGTTTACAGGTTGTTATACCAATATAAAAACATAATCCCAGCATTTCATTTTATAATTGGTCATTTCCATTCACCTTGACATTTAGACACCTAAGGTTCCCTTTTTTAAAATGAGGTCATGTCCCTTGGGCACACCCTTCAATAGGTTCTTTTAAACAAGGTATATGATTTATGTTTTCAATTCCCATTAACAAGTCACAAGTCAAATTCTAGACACTTTCATCATTAACCATTTCACAACTCCCATAACATTTCACAATTTACCAACCATTCACAAAAGGCATTCTAGCTCTCTATACCATGTTTTCCAATATAAGACTTAACTTACCACTTGGGTAGCCCTTTGGGTCACCCTTCATTTTACAACAATGCCACACCATGCTCATCAAAGTAAATAGACATTTGGGTGTCAAATTCTAAAGTAGGGCACCCCTTTGGGATCACCCTCCTTTTTTGCTCCTTTAACACATTTATTAGGGGCATTAGGTCAAGCCAAACCATATTATAACATTCAATTTAAATTTAAGGTCACTGCTCGACAAACTGGCGGGACCGCCCAACACAAACATTTTAAATTAAAGCGAGACTATGGGTAAAAGTTTAGGGTCCACCTACCTTAACCTCATAGGAGTCATCGCGTCCAATAACAACCTCTTGTTCGAGCTAAAACAGGAGAACAATAATAAGCAGACAAAAGTCCTGAAAATAGGGCATATTAGATAAAAGCGGTGGGAGGGTTCTAGATAGTGAAGGAGACAAAGAATAGAAGGTGACAAACACTTCCTCAAGCTTTCAAACGCATCTGGTAGTACCTGAATCGGCAAAGAGGTGAGTGAGATTTCACCTTGGAAGAGATGGAGGAGAGGGTCGTGAATTATCTCCGAATCAGAGGAGAAAAAGGGTGGTCTTGGGTTATAAAATCATAAGGGAAAAAGGTAATTTTACAATTTTTAAGGGTTGTGTGGTTTGGTCATAGGGTTGTCAAACCGTGCGCCAATTGTACAGCTGACACAATCTCAAAAGACTCCTCCTCACATGGTTTGTTAGCATGGTTTACCAACAGTGCAAATCGGCTTTGCAACCTTTCGCACGGTTTGCCAGCAACCATGTGCAAACCATGTGCCAAGTCCCATGGCCAAGCCACCCTACACTGTTTACTTTGAGATTTGCATGACTTTCCCTAAATCGTGCACCAACTATGCCAGACAACCGTGCACTATACAAACTGAACTAAAAAGCACTCCATGTTTCAGTTGGTGCATTGTTTCTCCTAAACCTTGCACACCACACCATGCATCCTGGGCAGAAACTTCCAAAAACTTCCAAAATTCAACCCGAGACATATTTGAGCACCCAAAACACCTCTTGGGCTTCAACCGATATCCAAAAACATCCCTTTTAAAAATGTTCCAATGCAAGTTGATGATCACTTGTTCCAAAGAGATCTGGAGAGTTCGTTGACGGGGGTCAAGCCGGAATCAATGAAAGGAGAATAATGAGGGTGGAGATGACGAAGATGCTATGAACCTAAAAAATTGTTCTAAATTAAAGAACTCTTCTTCATCCAAAACTTAATTTAAAAAAAGAAATGGTCCATCCACTAAACTTGAAAATTCAAAATTCTCTCAGAATTTCTTAACATAGAAAGGGATGGGGTTTTACAGTATCATCACCTCCAGGTTAATTGATTAATCAATTTAAAACCTGAAAATTTCTCAATCCATTGTCTGATACCTGACCACATAACTAATATCTCACCTAGCCAAAACACCTCATTCCAAACACAACCTTGATGTCGAAATTTCTATTTGAGCTTCCGTTTATGTGATATTAATGTTTGCATTCATGGGATAACTATTAATTTATTTAATAAATATTAAATATCTCTTAAAATCCAACCACCTCGAAGGTTCATCAAAATTGATCACTAGGGTAAACACTACATTTAAATTCTACATATCCATCATAAAAATTTTATGAGGTCAAACACCGGTGTAAATTTATCATTTTACCCCTTTTAGGGAATTGAGACTTTGATTGTCATCATATTTTAACAATTGTATATTTTTATTATTTGAGGCAGGTCATGGTATTAGTTCTATAAATTGAGCTGTATTCAGGGCAAAATGGTCCTCAACGTTCTTGTTTTGAATAACGCGACTGGAATAGGATACGGTGGACCATTTTTCAACTTGTTTGGTCTGAAAGTCACGTGAGTAAAAAAAAAAAAATTATTGACCGTGTAATTCCACAGGAACCAATTATGAATTTGAATATGAAATATATTCGAAAAAATAATTAATCTACTCTTTACTTCAAGGAGAGGCGTGACGGTGCATTGATGACGCAATGCTGCTTACGCAGGCAATGAAGGTCACATGGGCGCTGCACCTTCCGCGCATTTCATCGCTTCTTCACGTTTTTTACGGGGACCGGTTCACCTTGGTTCAACTCATCCATTTAATATAGATTTTACAGCATATAATTAATTAATAATATTAAACGTGGAACAGATTAGTTGTACGCAACATTTTTTTAAAAAAAAGTATAACAATGCAGTCCTGATTTGAAAAACTGATCCGTTAGTAGACCTGTCAAAAAAACCGCAAACCCGCGGGATGATCCGTTATCCCGTGGATTTATGTGGGTTAGAACCTTGAAAATTTAGGCCCGCAAACATTTGGACCGCATTTGATCCAACCCGCAAAACCCGCAGCCCGTGCGGACTAACCCGCCGGGTGTCCACGGGTCCCGTTTGACCCGCAATTATAAGTAGTATTACAAAATATTATTCTTGAAAAAAAAATAATGTAATACAATAAATTAACATGACTGTGGAAAAATAGTTCAAGTTTAATAAAACCATACATAAATCAAAGAAAATATTGACTCATGTTAGGTTTTAACCCTGACGGTAAGGTTGGTTGTGAGATAGATGTCGCACGTGTGATTATTTGGAGCATAATATAATTTCAGTGTTAAAAAATTGATGCAATAATTATGAAAATGGATATACAAAACTACAATTTTCTTTCTAATACAATGCTCTACTAATATTTTGATTTATGTATTTTAATTTTATTATTATAATGTCCATTCATAGTTTCCATTGTAAATTTTTAATATAAATTTATGATGAAATTTTATAGTTTTTATTTATGTATCATTATATTTTTGTTGTAGTTTTAAGTGGACATTTCTAGTGAAAGTTTAATGTAAAAGTTTCTAATGAAAAAAATTAAATGTAAATTTTCAATTAAAATTTAAATTTTTAATTTATGTTTTAATGTGTCTACATTATAATTTTAATGGAAAAATCTAACTGTGGATTTTTTGTGAAAATTTCCACTGAGAATTTTCAGTGGCAGTTTGCATTGGAAAATTCAATAATAAAATTTGAGTATGCATTTATTTTAGAATTTTGTTAATCAAATTTTTAGTATAATTATAATAAAAGTCAAATGAAAATTTGTATCATAAATTTAAGTGGAAATTTGAACTGAACTTTTCTAATGAAAATATTTACTAAACGTTTTTCGTGCAAATTTCCAATGAAAATTTTCAGTTAAAATTTACATTTTTTATATACGTATTAATATTTTTTTATTTTAGTTTTAATTAGTTGAAAAAGTAAAATTTTTATTTATGTTTTAACATATCTACATTGTAATTTTATATGAAAAATTGAAATTCAAATTTCCAACAGAAGTTTGCACTGAAAATTTCCATAGAAAATTTGCAGTTCAAATTTTTAGTGTAAAATTAAATTATTTATTTATGTGTTGATATATTTAAACTAAAAATTTAAGTATGAATTTATTTTAGAATTTTTTTAATCAAATTTTCAGTATAATTATAATAAAAAACAAGTTGAATTCAACACTAGAAATTTAAGTGGAGATTTAAATTAAATTTTCAGTGGAAGTTTGTATTAAACATTTTTTTTGTCAAAAATTTGCAATGAAAATTTTTAGTGAAAATTTAATTTTTTTATTTATGTTTTAATATATTTTCATTTTTAAGTAAAACTTTGAAGTGTACATTTTCAGTAGAAATTTACACATGAAATTTTCAATATAAATCTGCACAAAAAAATAATGAAAATTTTCATAGGAAATTTTCTTATGTACATATAGCCGAAATACTTTTTTATTATTTTCCAAACACTTTTTAGGAAAAGTGAGAAACCCAAAGATACAAAACCTGCAAAACACATCCAAAACAGACCAAGCAAACAAACACCCAGATCAACCAACAAAAACTAAAAGCCAAAGTCTCCATACCCGTCATCGCAACCAACACAGGAGTCCTCCGCGGTGGTCGTTCCCCATTTAGAAGCCGGGTTAAAACTGTTGTACCCCACACTCTTTGATTTTCATGATCACAATTACTTTAATATGTGTTTAACATTGTGTTTAAGTGTTGTGGATGATAGGCACAAGGTTGCCAAGAAGTTGGCCCAAGAATGGACATCAAGTGGACTGAAATTCAGTCCACCGGCCAACCGGTGTGATAGCACCGGCCAGCCGGTGGACCTGGCAGAGGCATTGCCCACTGCCAGGCTCCACCGGTCAGCCGGTGGCTTGACCACCGGCCAGCCGGTGGCACCCAGCCAGCACAATGTGACCTACTGTCTTGCCACCGGCCAGCCGGTGGCTCTGGCACCGGTCAGCCGGTGACGCCTGAACCAGAATCCTATGCCTTTTTGCACACACCGGCCAACCGGTGGGACTGTACCGGCCAGCCGGTGGAGCCAGTCAAACTAGCCGTTGCAGTTTGACCAGGCTGACCCACTTGCCTCCCAACGACTCTTTTAGCATCTCCAACGGCTCTGAAGCCTCCCCAAGGGTTCCATGCCTATAAATAAAGGCCAAGGAAGCCCCGGACACCAACCGGAACCATTGTGAAGCCAACGGACACTTTTTCCATCATTCGGCAATCCTCCGGCGGACTTCCTCAAAGGAACCCCAAGTGCTCCAACCAACTTCCAATCCAAGGAGCACCTCAAGAAGCTTGGGAGAGCACGCTATATCAACTCCATTTATCCAATTGGCGCCCAAGTCTTCCTCAACTACGGTTTTTCTTGTTTTATCTTTTTGAGCTTTAAAATTGGGTTTGTGCCTACAAACCCCAAACCCTTTTCTTATCCCCCTTTCTTTTGGGTTTCACACCACCATTAAGGTGTGAAGAGGTTAGTCAAGCCTTTCCTTTTAAAAGGCTTGAGTTTTCGGTGAGCTAGCCTTCACCCGTTAAAAAGGCTAGTGGGTTCTTGCTAAACCAATTAAAAGCAAGTGGGTTCTTGCTAAACCACAAAAGCAAGCTGTAATAGGTCCTAGTGCTACCTCAAAGCCTAGTGGGTTTCTTGCTAAAACCATTGAAAAGCAAGCGGTAGGAATCTCTCAACGGTTGAGTTGGGAGCGGAGACGTAGGCCGGGTTTTGGCCGAACTCCGTTATCAATTTTGTGTGTCTTGCCTCTTTATTTCCGCTGCATTTATACTTTGATTTTTAATTTGTTAATCATTTTTTTAAAAGGCAATTCAACCCCCCTCTTGCCATTTTTTCGTCTTTTTTCCGACCCAACAATTGGTATCAGAGGGCGTATTTGAATAAATCCTTAAACGGTTTCAAATTAAAGATCCTATTTTTTGATGACATCTACCTCTTTCGCCCCCGAGGGCTACTCATTGGGTCGGGCTCCATTTTTTGATGGGACCGACTATAATTATTGGAAAACCCGCATGACCACTTTTTTAAGAAGCATAGGATATCCCATTTTTAAAATAGTCATGCAAGGTTACACTCTCTCTTCCCCCGACGAATCCAAATGGACCCAAGCCGACATTAGAAATTTTGAGCTTGATGGCAAAGCCATGAATGCTCTACATTGCGGCCTTGACCAAAATGAGTTCAATCGAGTTTCCACATGCACCTCCGCACATGAAATCTGGAAACTTTTGGAGGTTACCCATGAGGGGACCAACAAAGTCAAGGATACTCGATTGGACATGTACCGTCAGGATTTTGAGTCCTTCTCTATGCATCCAAATGAATCTATTTCTGAAATGTTTACACGATTTACTGACGTGTGCAATGGAAGGAAATCTCTTGGTGATGATGTTTCAGCCGAGACGATGGTCAAGAAGATCCTATGGGTCCTTCCGAGCTCATGGGCACCAAAGGTGACGGCGATCCAAGAAGCTAAGGACGTCAAAAATATGCCGGTAGAGGAGCTCATCAGATCTCTCATGACTTACGAGATCACGATGAGGAGGCAAGCTCAAAAGGAGGGCACACCAATCAAGACACCAAAGAACATCGCCCTCAAGGTACAAAAAGAAGTAAGCTCCTCCTCATCCTCATCTTCCTCATCTTCATCTTCTTCAAGCGGCGACTCGGAAATGGAGAATCTCGCCCGCCAAATGCAAAAATTCATGAAGAAGCACAAGAAGAAGAAATCTCGCAAGGCGCGAAAGCAAGAACCCACCGCAAGATCCGAGCCCAAGGTAAAATGCTACGGGTGCGGCGAAAAGGGCCATTACAAGCCCGATTGCCCACTCAACAAGAAACGGGCCAAGGAGAAAGGAAAGAAAAAGGTCCTCAAGGCCACATGGAGTGACTCTTCATCATCCTCCTCCTCCTCCTCGAGCGACCAAGGTACAAAATTCCTAATGGCATTCCATGAGGTAACTTCTTCCGATTCCTCTTCCTCATGTTCTTCAAATTCAAATTCTTTAAATCATCTTTCTTATGAAGAACTCTCACATGCTAGAGACCAACTTGAAAATGGTTTTCATGAACTTTCTTCTAAATTTGTTTCTTTAAAAAAGTCTTTCAAAAAACTCTCCTCCGAAAAAGAACAACTTCTCAAAGAGAAGGAGGAGATGTCCCTCAAAATCCAAAATTTCCCAAATGTTGATTCCATGGAATCAACCATCAAAGACCTAAGGGAGACCCTAGCTAAGTTCACCCAAGGGGAACAAAATTTGAATAATCTCCTAGGTTCCCAACGTATATCTAGAACCACCAATGGACTTGGCTATACCAATATAGCTTCCTCCTCCCATGCACCCACTGTTTTTGTAAGGGGGAGCTCTAGCTTTAAATTTTGTAATTATTGTAAGAAACCCGGGCACCTCATTTATGAGTGTGATTGCAAAAATGCCCGGTATGGCCAACCCAAATCGATTTTCTATTCGGATGAATTCTATAGGAGAAGACCCGCCATGAGACAAGTATGGATTGAAAAATCCCTTCTTGCGAGTCTCTCCGGGCCTAAAATCATCTCTTTTCAAAATCCCTCTCCCCGGTGACTTTTTGTTTCTATTTAGGGGGAGTTAGGTTTGTTTAAGAATTTTCAAACTTTCAATTTCAACAATTGGTTTCAAATTTTCTATTCAATTTTTGATTCAAAACTTTCAATTCAAACTGTTATTCAATTTCTCATTTCAATTGGTTTTTCATTCAAAACTTTCAATTCAAACTGTTATTCAATTTTTGATTCAAAACTTTCAATTCAAATTTCAAATTTCATTTGGTTTAAAAATCTCAATTGATTTTCAAATCTCAATCTTGTTTTTCAAATGTTTTCCCTCAATCAAGTTTTATGCCCCGTTCTATTTTGATAATCACAAAGGGGGAGAAATTTCTTGTTTGATTGGGGGAGAATCTTTTCTCTCATGCTTAGTATTTATTTTCAATTTATCATTTAGGCATGCCTTTCATTTAAGTTTTTACATTGCTTTAATAAGTGATTGTGATCATCAAAATAGGGGGAGATTGTTGTACCCCACACTCTTTGATTTTCATGATCACAATTACTTTAATATGTGTTTAACATTGTGTTTAAGTGTTGTGGATGATAGGCACAAGGTTGCCAAGAAGTTGGCCCAAGAATGGACATCAAGTGGACTGAAATTCAGTCCACCGGCCAACCGGTGTGATAGCACCGGCCAGCCGGTGGACCTGGCAGAGGCATTGCCCACTGCCAGGCTCCACCGGTCAGCCGGTGGCTTGACCACCGGCCAGCCGGTGGCACCCAGCCAGCACAGTGTGACCTACTGTCTTGCCACCGGCCAGCCGGTGGCTCTGGCACCGGTCAGCCGGTGGCGCCTGAACCAGAATCCTATGCCTTTTTGCACACACCGGCCAACCGGTGGGACTGTACCGGCCAGCCGGTGGAGCCAGTCAAACTAGCCGTTGCAGTTTGACCAGGCTGGCCCACTTGCCTCCCAACGGCTCTTTTAGCCTCTCCAACGGCTCCGAAGCCTCCCCAAGGGTTCCATGCCTATAAATAAAGGCCAAGGAAGCCCCGGACACCAACCAGAACCATTGTGAAGCCAACGGACACTTTTTCCATCATTCGGCAATCCTCCGGCGGACTTCCTCAAAGGAACCCCAAGTGCTCCAACCAACTTCCAATCCAAGGAGCACCTCAAGAAGCTTGGGAGAGCACGCTACATCAACTCCATTTATCCAATTGGCGCCCAAGTCTTCCTCAACTACGGTTTTTCTTGTTTTATCTTTTTGAGCTTTAAAATTGGGTTTGTGCCTACAAACCCCAAACCCTTTTCTTATCCCCCTTTCTTTTGGGTTTCACACCACCATTAAGGTGTGAAGAGGTTAGTCAAGCCTTTCCTTTTAAAAGGCTTGAGTTTTCGGTGAGCTAGCCTTCACCCGTTAAAAAGGCTAGTGGGTTCTTGCTAAACCAATTAAAAGCAAGTGGGTTCTTGCTAAACCACAAAAGCAAGCTGTAATAGGTCCTAGTGCTACCTCAAAGCCTAGTGGGTTTCTTGCTAAAACCATTGAAAAGCAAGCGGTAGGAATCTCTCAACGGTTGAGTTGGGAGCGGAGACGTAGGCCGGGTTTTGGCCGAACTCCGTTATCAATTTTGTGTGTCTTGCCTCTTTATTTCCGCTGCATTTATACTTTGATTTTTAATTTGTTAATCATTTTTTTAAAAGGCAATTCACCCCCCCTCTTGCCATTTTTTCGTCTTTTTTCCGACCCAACAAAAACCCCTCATGAAATCTTCATTATAGTTCCGCCTCACATCATCCAAAGTGATTCGCCCAAGTCCATCTTGCTTGGCCAGACCGCCTTTTTTAAAAGCCAGGGTCACCCCATGTTCGCGCTTAAAGGAGGCTCTGGTGCACAATGGATGAGGTAAATAGGAATAATCCTTCTTGCCTCTTCTTTTTAGAGTAGCAGATGCCACTCCTCCATCCTCAGTCCTGTTTCTATCCCCACCTTGAACTAAATCACCGTTGCCACACCCATTAGGAGCTTGCATACTCATACTTAGACCTGCCCCACCCTGTACAATGTTGTTATACGAGAGCCTTGCCAATCCACCACTATTTTCTTTGTCGCTCTTAGGAATCTCCCCCCCTTTTCCAGGGAAAACCTCCTTTGGATAGGTTGTTGACCGATTGAGCTGCAACAGAGCGTTAGTATCAATTAAAGCTAAGCACTGAGGTTGCTCAACCAGTTCATGATCTTCATACATCACTATCCGCCTTTCTTCATTTCCAACAGAAGCCTCCTGAGGACCATTCTCCGCATCGACATCAAGATTATATACATGAGTTGCAGTGTTAATGAGAAGCGAAAGAGTGTTCTTTTCTATAAAATAGTTCAAACTGTCAAATTAAATGCCCCACCTGAAACGATATTCATCACATAAAACATCAAAGATATAATCTTTTAATGGTTGTTGTTTTTGTTAGGGATATTGTTAATTAAAAACTAAATTGTTTTGCTAAATCTCAAACATTTCTATTTTTCCGCTCCACTTTATCATGGTTCGTGAAGCAAAAAAATATTTTTATATATTATTTTTTTAAGCCCGTGGGTCGGCCCGTTAGTCCGCGGGTCCCGCATGGTAGGGTTGGACTTTTATTTTTTAAGCCCGCATTATTTGTGGACCGGGCCGAACCGCTCAATAAAATCTGCAGCCCGCATGATCCGCCCCGTGGGCTGACCCACCCCGCCTCGTTAACACCTATATCCGTTAGTGGTGGACCTCATGATACTATATATAAAAATGAAAATAACTGTAAGCATTTTTTAAAAACAGTGATGCTGATAGTCTCATATTTATTAAACACTGATATTTTTATAATTTTATTATCAAATTTCAATAAAGTGATTATACAAATTAATATCATTCAGTATTTATTTTAAGTAATTAATTTTATTTAGTTTTTGTAATCACATTTATTCTACAAAATTTGTCCCACTTTCCGCACGTGTCTCCTCCTTTTTTGCCCCACCATTTGATCGACCGACGTACTCCTTCATCGCCCAATGAATTTTGAATGCGAGATATGTCTACTTATCCCATGATCTTGATTCAATTTTTCTACGTTTCTGGTATATCACTAGCTTATCTTCCCCTTTCCGCTCTCATATATCACAGATGCAAGCATTTATTCAATTGATTCTTGTTTTTGTTATATCTCTTGTGTTAATTTTGGTTTTCAAACTAAAATCATGTTTGATTTTCCATGCAAATATGATGGTTTTATTATTATGCAAATCCTTCTTTATTGGTTCATACTTCTGTTCTGGTTGGGCCTTTGTTTGGGCCTACGGTGCTGGTGGGTTGTTTGTTTAGTTGGTGTTGGGATCTTGTTTGGGCCTTTTTTCCATGTCGTGTGGACCTTGGCCTTCAGTCGACCCTGGTAACTCAATGATTTGTGATGTGTTGGTTTGTTGGCCATTGATAAAGACACATCCAACAACTCTCCTTCCTGTTCGTGTTTTCTCATTCTTGGTGATCCATATCCGCTGTCGCATGCTCGCTCCTCGCCTGATGCGTGTTCTGATTTTAGCGGGATCAGTTGCGCTTGATAGATCTTCTCGATCCTACAACACCCCCCTTGGCCGTCCACATGTCCTCCTCGCCAGCTGCGCCTGTCATCCCGTTGCCTCACCTTTACTGTGCAATTATTACTCATTGTGACGGTTCATTATTGGTGCATAGTTCTTCGTTTTCCTTTTCCATTCGTGGTTCAAAGAGATAGCCCTAGAGAGAGGAGCTCCGACGTTCCTCGTATGTGGTCCTACAAGCCCCTATTTTGATGATCCCCTCAGGTGGGGAGCTCACCTCTCGTGAGCCTTGTTTGACTCCGACGCCTTCAAGAAGTACCAACCTCGGCAGCTTCATTGATTTTCTCAAGAAACCACTTCTCAGGTTCTTGGGGTAGACCTGAGTTTGTAAGGCTGTATTTGTTTTGCTTTTCGGCTCTGCGTTGTATTTATTTCTTCCTTTCTTTCACGATCTGAGTGTTGAGGTTGCGTGCGTGAGTCTGTCTTGCTTGGAGGTTTATGCAACCATCTTCGGCTCGGTTTCACCGCAAGTTCTGGAGTGGCAAGGACCACATGCACAGATAGCTTTTGTGGTCCGCGTGCACTGTCTATGTGCTTTAATTTGTTCCCTAATTGTATGCTTTGTTTTGTTTTGGATAATAATAAATGTTGTGGTGGTTTTCTTGCTGTGAAGTAGGACCAAACTGGTCCGAACCACATAAATACCTATGTGAATCTTTACTTTCATGCAATTTTATATTCTATTTTGCTCGTTCTGGTTTCCACCTTGCTTTTGTCTTCGTTCTTCTTTTCTTTCTTTTGGCATCATCAAACTGATTCCTTGCTTCTCTTCAGTTAGCATTAGACTACCTTCATTGGATCTGTTCCTATCTTAACAAGTGGTATCAGAGCCTGTAATCAGTTTAACAATGTCGTCTGTTAAGTTTGAAGTTGAAAAATTTGATGGTGAGAACAATTTTAGTATGTGGAGAGTTAAAATGTGTGCGTTGTTAGTCTACAGTGGGCTAGCAGTCACTTTGCTTGATCCCAAGAAACCCATAGTGACTGTGTCTGCTGATGACCAGTTTGCAACCACTTACATTGATGTCGACCCTAGTATTCTGGAAAAGTTTCACTGCACACTTCTCTTAACATTAGAAGACAAAGTCTTACATGAGGTCGCCAATAAGCTAAATCCATTTTGGCTTAAACCTGAACATTTATATATAACTCAAACATTGTTTGGACATTTTTATAAAAAAATGTGGTTGTATAATTTCAAAATGACCCCCAGTTATTCTGTGCATGTTCGCATTGATGAGTTTAATAAAGTCCTTCTGGATTTAGCTAATATAGATATTAAAGTTAAGGAAAAAGATCAAGCTTTAATTCTTATAACCTCCCTTGACGATTATTTTAATTCATTAAAGGATTCCATGATGTATGGTAGTGATTCAATTACTTTCGAAGAAGTCAAGTCTGTTGTGTTGTCACGGGATCTTCAAACACATGGTTTGAAGGAAGAACTTAATGGTGTTAAGAGTAAACCTCAGTTGATGTATGTTAAGGATCAAATGAAAAATAATAATAAGGATTGAAAAGATAAAAAAACCAGTTAAAGAACATATGGTGTCTTGAGTGTGGCAAGACTGGCCATATTAAAAGCTATTGTCCTGCTTTTAAAAATAAAGACAGTATGACCCAGTCTCATGTGGTATACCCTGGGTTCGCCGCTACACATGTTCTGTTGTTCTTGTTTAGCAGCCCTTAGTTAGAATTAGGCGTAGATTCTAGGGAGTCTCTATTCTATGATCCTAGGACTGGCCCTCCTTATGTTTGTAGGAGAACCCGGTTGGAAGAGAGGGTGTGTTGGAGCTAGTTGAAGCCGTTCAGGCTTAGGTGGAGATTCTTCTCCTGTCGACTTCCTGTGTTTTGGTTGTTGTGCGTTTCTAATGCTTTTATTGCTGTATTATTTTGAGCCTTTGTTTTGCTGAGTTTTCATGTTCACTATATTTTACCTCCAAGGAAGGCTGTATATTTGCAGGTTTTAGAATACTTAAGAGGTCCTCACGCTTCGATGGAGACTCTAGTATTGTTGGTAATCTCTGGGTTAATGTTGTTTAGTTTTGTAAATTCTGAGCATGATTAACCTGTTTGATAGTAGTAGATGGGTAGTACGGGTAGAACATGTGCCACTCCCAACACATGCTAAGTGGTATTCACACCGGGTGAATATTTTGTAGAGTCGGGTATTTATGGGTTAGAAATCTACCAAAACTACTGATAGTATAGGGTTAGATAGGTTGCAATAACCCATATGTATTTTTTTTTTATTTTGAAAAGGTGAAATTTTTTTAATTTTGGTTTTCTAATTAAAATCATGTTTAATTTTCCAAACAAAAATGTTGGTTTTATTATTATGAAAATCATTCTTTATTGGTTCAAAATTTTGTTCCGAATGGGCCTCCATTTGGATGTATGGTGCTATTGGGCTATTTGTTTAATTATCACTGGGCTCCCTCCTGGGCCTTTCCCATGTCATGTGGGCCTTGGACTTTAGTCGGACCTGCTGCCTGTTCCCCTGGTGACTCAGCGATCCGTGTTGTGTTTTTTTCTAGCTGTTGATAAAGACGCATCCAATGAATATCCTTTTCTATATCCATGTTTTCTCATTCTTGGCAATCCATATACGCTTCCGCCTGCCCGCTCCTCACCTGTCGCGTGTTCCGATTTTAGTGGGATCAGTTGTGCCTGGTAGAACTTCTAGATCCTTCAGCGCTCCCCCAACCATCCACCTATCCTCCCCGACTGCCACGCCTATCATCCTCTCTCCTCACCTCTACTGTGGCATTATTACTCGTTGTGGCCCTTCATTATTGGTGTGTGGTTCTTTGTTTTCCTTTGGCATTTGTCGTTTAGAGAGATAACTCTATAGAGATAAGCTCTGGAACTCCTCACTTGTGGTCCTACATGTCTTAGTTCTAGTGATCCCCTATGGTGGAGAGATCGCCTCCTGTGAATCTTGTTCGACCCTGACGCCTTCAAGAAGTACCAACCTCAACAGCTCCGTTGATATTCTCCAGCAAACTTTTCTCAGGTTCTTGGTTTTGCTCTCAGTTTTTAAGGCTATATTTTTTTTTTGTTTCGGCTATGCGTTGTATTTCATTCTTTATTTCTTTTGTGGTTTGAGTGTTGGGGTTGTGTGCGTGAGTCTGTCTTTCTTGGAGGTGTATGCTACTATCTTCATCTCGGTTTCACTGTGATTCCTAGAGTGGCATGGACCTCATGCATGAATTACTTATGTGGTCCGCATGTGTTATCTTTGTGCTTTCATTTTTTCTCTAATTGTATGATTTGTTTTTTTACATAATAATAAATGTTGTGGTGGTGTTCTTCCTGTGGAGTAGGACCAAACTAGTCTAAACCATGTAAATACCTGTGTTAATATTTACTTTCCTACAATTTTATATTCTATTTCACTCGTTCTTGTTTCCGCCTTGCTTCTTTCTTTTTTATTTTTATTTTCTTTCTTTCAACATCATCAAATAGATTTCTATCTTCTCTTCTATTAGCATCGGGCCGATTTCATTGTATATATTACAATATTAACAATTTTTTTTGTATTTATTAATATAGATCACACCTTTATTCATGCTCATAATGTCTTTTATCAGTGCTAAAAAAGTGATGATGTCACTTTTGTTGATATGAGATTTTTTAATGCGCAAATAACTATTTCTAGCATGGATAAAGTTGGTTCATTGTCAAAGATTATTTTAGTGCTAATGAAGGTTAATTTTTTCAACACCATTTATAGCGTGAATAAAAGGCAATGGTTGCGCCAATGTGCTGCTATATTTACAACACAATGTAGAAACTCATTATAATAAAATTAAAATCTAATGTCAATTAAATTTATATAAAAATAAATTAAGATTATAAAAAAATCTAAATTAAAAACATTTGAATTCACTACAATCACATTAGTATGTACAATTTATTACAAACATTAAATTTTCCAATAAATTTAGAAACACAATGGGTGACTCTATATTCTGGTCTCTTTGCGACCCCCTTTCAAAAGAGCCCAATTGTGCTACTAGTTTCTGAACACACCACCATAGCTCAAGAACAATAGAAGAGAGTGATTATAATAAAAAATAATGATTATGTTAGTATTACTAAAAAAATAAAATAAATATAAATATGATACAATAAATTAATAAAATATCACTTTTAAATAGAAAACACACACTTTGAGTAATATCGGGCACACCGTGAGTCAGATTAACACACAGTTAATTCCTGCACATCAAAAATAATTTATGGATCAATTTCCTGATGTATCAAGAAAATACAATCATGTTTTCTCATTTGTGAATACACAATAGATGTTTTCAACTAAAATGTTGATTTTAAATAAAAACAGGCACTTTCTGTTATCCCAGCCACACCGTGTGTCAAGATAACACGTGCTTGATTCCTACATGTTAAAAATGACTTATGGATTTTTTTTATAAAATATAAAAATGATCTGAGAGTGTTCTCTCAGTTTTCAGTGAGACACACATTTTGAACTAAAATGTCACTTTTAAACTGAAAATAATCACTTTGAGAAACACTGGGAACAACATATGTCATATTGACACATGTTTGATTATTACACATCAAGAATGACTTATGGACCATTATCCTAAATTATCAAGACAATTAGAATGTGTTTTCTCAATTATCAGTGAGTGACACATGTTTTGAACTAAAATGTTACTTTTAAACTAAAAACATGCACTTTGAGTCACATCAGGTGTTGAATTGACATGCAACTAATTCCTACATGTGAAAAATGATTTATGGATCATTTTCATTAAATATCAAAAAAATATAATGTTCACTCAATTTTCAGTGTGTGATGCACGTTTTGAGCTAAAATGTCAATTTTAAATTGAAAATTCACACTTCGAGTCAAACTAGACACACTGTGTGTCAAATTGACATGCATATGATTTCTTCACGTCACAAATGACTTATGGATCATTATCCTAAAGTATAAAAAACAATCCAAGTGTGTTTTTGTTGATTTTGAGTATGTGACATGTGTTTTTAAAAAAATGTCACTTTTAAACTAAAAACACACACTTTGAGTCATACTAGACACACTGTGTGTTAGATTAATGTGTGTATGACTCCTACACATCACAAATGATTTATGGATCGTTGTTTGATAATTTCAATCCAATCTGATCACATTTTATCAATTTTTAGTATGTGGCACTTGTTTTGATCTCAAATGTCAATTTTAAATTTAAAACACACACTTTCAATCATACATGACACACCATGTGTTGTATTGATGTGTGGTTGATTCCTACATATAAAAAATGATATAATAATTTTTTTCCAAAAGTATCAAGACAATACGAGTGTTTTTTCATGGTTTTGAGTATGTGATGTGTGTTTGGAACTAAAATGTTAATTTTAAAAAATACATGCAATTTCCGTCATACCATCCACACTGTATGTCTGATTGATATGTGTCTAATTCATAAAAGTCAACTTATAGATTATTTTCCTAAATTATCAAGACAATATGAGCACGTTTTCTCTATTTTGAGTATGTGACACATGTTTTGAACTAAAAGGTCACTTTTAAACTAAAAGCATGCATTTTCATTCATACTGGGCACACCGTGTGTTAGATTGATGTGCGATTGATTCATACACACCACAAATGATTTATGAATCATTTTCCTAAAGTATTAAAAAAGTTGTTCATTTTTTTATCTATTTTGAGTTTGTAATGTGTGTTCTGAACTAAAATATAAATTTTAATAAAAACATATAGTTTTAGTCAACTGTGCACATCGTGTGTCTAATTGATGTGTGGTTGATTCCTATATATCAAATATGATTTATGGATAGTTTTCCTTGAGTATCATGACCAACCATGTGTGTTTAGTCACCTTTCAATGAATAAAACATGTTTTGAATTAAAATATCACTTTTAAACTGAAAATACACACTTTCAATCATACTAGAAACACCATGTGTCATATTGGAATGTAGATAATTCCTATATGTCACAATTTATATATAAAGAATTTTACTAAAGTATCAAGAAAATATGAGAGAGTTTTCTTAGTTTTGAGTATGTGAGATGTGTTTTGAACTAAAATACCAATTTTAGACTAAAAACACACACTTTAAGTCATACTGGGAACATGTGTGTCGTATTTATGTATGGTTGATTCTAATACGTCAAAAATGATTTATGGATCATTTTCATAATGTATCAAGACAATCCAAGCATGTTTTCTTGATTTTGAGTATATGACACGTGTTTTGAAATAAAATGCCAATTTTAAATTTTAAACACACTTTTTCAATCATACCAAGGATAATGTGCATTAGAATGTTGTGAGGTTGATTCTCACACATCAAAAATGATATATAAATAATTTTCCAAAAGTATGAAAACAATCTAAACACATTTCATCAGTTTTGAGCATGTGACACGTGTTTTGAACTAAAATTTCAATTTTAAACTGAAAACACACACTTTCATTCATACCAGGAACACTATGTGTCATATTGATGTGTGATTGATTTCTAAAAATAAAAAAAGGTTTATGGATCATTTTCCTAAAGTATCAAGAAAAACCTAAAGAGTTTCCTCAGTTTTGAGTATATGATGCGTGTTTTCTACTAAAATGTTAATTTTAATATGAAAAACCATACTTTCAGTCACATCAGAAAAAATGTGTGTTATATTGATATGTGGTTAATTCATAAACGTCAAGAATAAATTATGGGTCATTTTACTCAATTATTAAGATAATACGAGTTTTTTTGATCAATTTTCAATGTGTGATTCTTGTTTTAAACTAAAATGTCACTTTTAAATAAAAAACATGCACTTTGAGTCAACTAGGAATAGTGTGTGTCATATTGACATAAAAATAATTCTTACACATAAAAAATGACTCATGTATCATTCTTCTAAAGTATCAAGAAAATTTTATTGTGTTTTCATGATTTTGAGTATATGATGTGTGTTTTGAACTATAATTCCACTTTTATGGTGTAAACATAAACTTTGAGTCATACTAGTCGTACCATGTGTCAGATTGACATTCAATTAATTCTTACACATTAAAAACTAATTTTGGATCATTTTCAGGAAGTATCAAGATAATATGAGTGTGTTTTCTTAGTTTTCAGTGAGTGACACACATTTTTAACTAAAATTACACTTTTAAATTAAAAAAACACTTTGAGTCATTCCAAGCACAAAATGTATTATATTAATATGTATTTGATTCCTACACATCACAAATTAATAAAAAATCATTGTCTTAATGTATCAAGAAAATCTGAGAATTTTTTTTTTGTATTTTTACTATGTGATGTGCATTGTGAGATAAAATGTTACATCAAGGGAAATGAAAAGCCTAAAGAAGCTCTGGACAACCATGAAGGGAGTAAGTAGAAATGTATAAAATTTCCTTAAAGAGTGTAGTTAGAAATATATACAAGTGATTGTTTCATGGCCAAATCACTTACTCTAGTAAATTCAATATCTTGTTTTTCTAATAATAAAACACAAATTATATCACCAAAACGTAATTAAAAGGGTTTGGATCCAAAATAGAATGTATTTCATCACAAATCAACATAAAAAAATAAAATAAATAACTAAAATATCTATTGATAGAACATTTAATAGTACCTTAGTGCATTATCTTCCCAAATCATTTATTAAGAATTTATTTTTCTCTAAGAATTTTGTGCCATAAAGAGCACAAAAGGATTCCAAATATTGTCCAGGTCCTTCTTGAAGGATAAAATCCAATTTCATCCTTCAATAAGGACTATGAACTCTATATTGATGCCTTTTGTGCTATGTATAGGCACAAAATTCTTGAAGAAAAATAGATTCTAAATCACCACTTCATGATCTATATGAAAATTAATTAAATAAGCAGTAGATGAAAATGATAAATGAATCAAATAAATAAGAATCAGATAAAATGATAATAAAATTTACTAAATAAATAGTAGATAAATCAACTCTCATGATCCTTCCAAAATAAAAAAAATCATAAACGTGACAATAAGTAACTACTTCATAATATCTGTACACATTTTGACACCATGAATTCTTTCCACTCATTTCTAAACAAATCTACTTCCTTTTTTGAATATGTGTACTTCCGATAGTCTTAGTAGCACTGAAAAAATATAAAGAAATTATTAAAAAATAATTTAAATGAAATTGTAATTATTCTAAAAAATACCTCTTCAGGGATGCTAGTTTGTTGATGGAATATGATATCATTCACAAATTTACAAACATAATAACCACAATCATTGTCATTATTTTATTTCAGATACTGCAGAAACATTGAGAAGAATAAATAATTTGTTTTGATATATGTTTTGATAGTAAAATATTTTCATATATTAACTAATACTTATCCATGTGTAGAAATCCATAGGATTATTATTCTCACTAACCATCCTCGTACCATGATTTTGATAATATTTAAACACCACCCTATCATAACAATATATCACTAAAAAGTGACGATGATGGTATAATATTTAATAAATGCTAATATATCTATAAATTTATTATCAAATTTCAAAAAATTATATCACAAATTAATATTATTCATTATTTTTTATAAGTAAATAATTTTATTTATTTTTTGTAATCATATTTATTCTATAAATTCTATCCCATATTCATGATAGGAGTATGACTCCACCATTGATGATATATTCATGTGGTCTTTTTTCAGTGCCTTTTTTAGCACCGATGAAGGGTGATTTTTTCAATGATATTTCTACCACTGATAAAATTCACGGGCTGTAGTAGTGTGCTACTATATTTAAAAAATATTGCATCAATTCATTCAAAATAAAATTATAATTTTCTTTTAAATAAATTTTTATAACAATAAATTAAGATAAAAAATATATAAATTATAAACATTTAAAACACTACAATCTCATTAGTATGTAAAATTTATTAAAAACATTATATTTTCTAACAAATTCAGAAACACCATGGGTGGCCTTGTATTCCACTATCTTTGAGACCTGCTTTAAAAAGAGCCAAGTTTTTGAATGAAGGGTTCCATATGATCATATAACAAAAATTTGTAGCATAAGACAACCCAAAACATAAGAGATCCATCTTCAAGAAATGAATGTGTTAATATTATCCCAAAATAGACTACCTATAAGACATGAGTTGCAACAACTTCCATCTTCATTCTTCGATGGAGTGTGCTTGAGGGAGATCACAAGGATCGATGATCAAATGTACCCTACCTATAAGGTTATACACCGACCAATAAATACAAAACCTATTTTCAAGGATACTCGAAATCCAAAGGGGTTATAATGCATTCTTCAAATGAGATAAATGAAGTATCACGAGGATGAAAGTTTAGTAGAGGCTCATACACATCTCACCACACACACACAATAAGAAAGGATATCATCCTATTTTATAATCGAAGCCTGACACTCCCACTTCATAACACATGAAATGTGTTTATGTCTATTGGGTATAATACATTGAACATTTTCAACAAATTTAATGAAAATAATTTAATTCATTCATAATGGACTGATGAATAAACCTATTAGGAGAAAATGAATAATATATATATATTATATTCATGCATCACATGTCTGAAAAATACACACATCATATGATTTAATAAATGCACACTATATATAATATCACACACACACACACACACACACATATATATATATATCATTCATCATATGCATGTGTACATGCATCTCAAGCATGTAAATTTTAGTGCACATACAACAATCTCCCACTTTCACTAAAATCCCATAAGTACATTATGAAAAAAATATCACAGCTCTTTATGAACCCATCCAAAGTCTTTTATAAATGATTTTTCATCAAACTCTCTTCATTTTGAAAAAAAATTTCCAAAAATTTATCCTTACCCAAAGACCTAACTATGTGACCCTACGAGACTTACCAGTATTGAAAACAACTATAAAATCCTAATTTTATACATGTAAGAAAATAGAATCCTCTAACAAAGAATCAATACTACTCAAGCTACTGAGGGGTCTGATGTGATCTCCATAAAACATACTCATATCTCTATAAAAACATGTACACCACAATATGTATCATATACATCACATGTATACCTATATAATCTCTTTGTCCATGAAGTCAAGTGACCACTATACATGGAGCATGTTAATCTAGTATTGGTCTCTCACTATATCTTGATTCTCATAAAAAGAATGACCATGTTTATTAACACATCACAAGTGATTCATCTATATAATAAGTACATCATATGTCACTTGTCCAAGTAGTTGAAAACATCATATGGGAAACAAATAAGCATGTCCATGTATTTCCTCAGTCTAATTCAATTAAGGGCTAGATGTCTTTACTTTTCATATAAGTGGAAAAATCCCATCTTGGTTGTGCTCCAACTGACGACATGCTCATCAATATACACAACCACACCAGCATTAGCTATGTCAACATGTATACTTGTGTAAGTAGGGTATCAAAGTGTGAAGGTTCTCATGTCAGGTATCTCACCATCCTTAGGTAAAAAGGATTGATAATAAGAATACACCCCTAAGTATATCAATGACTGTATGACATTCCATGAGATATACTTTAGCTGACCAATCTAAGCAATAACTCTCTAATTATTACCACATGAATAAAATATTCATATCTCATATACAACTATTTGAAATTAATACAAGATTCTATTCATTCTAACCTTATAATATCATTATAATTCATAATACCCGGCAATGATCACCAATTAAGGACAAATCAAAGTCATACTTTGAGGGGATATTATCATGATAATATTCATGAAAAATAAAAATTATAACACACATGAATGAATGATAATTGGATATTTACTTTATTATAATTACATGATACATTCACAACCATCACAACCAATATCTCATGTGTCAAACACCCAAAGATTCTATATGACCCTCATGTTATTGCTGCGGTAATGGTTTTATCAACATATCAACTACATTATCCCATGAAACCACCTAAATGATCTTTACACCACCCCACTCAATGATCTCCCATATGATATGATATTTTTAAAGGATTTTTTTTGTCTTTTGATGTGACTAGAGTTCCTTATCCTGAGAAATAACACCATTGTTGTCATAATACAACTCTATTCCTCCCTTGATGCTAAGAACCACTCCAAAATCAGAAATGAATTTATTAATCCAAAAAAATATTTCACAACATCTGATGTAGTGATGTATTCTTCCTCTATTGTTGAGTCCACTATAATGGCTTATTTGGAAGTCTTCTAACAAATTACCCCACTATTTAGATAGAACACAAATCCATATTGAGATTTCATATAATCTTTGTCGTATTGGAAACTAGAATTTATGTAACCCTTTACACAAAGCTCATAATTTCCTCCAAAAACCAATAACATATACTTAGTCATTCTCAAGTACTTAAGAATGTTCTTTAAACCAATCCAATGGATCTCATCAGAATTGGATTAGAATTTTCTTGTTATGATCAAAGTATATGAGGTATTAGGTTGAGTTAATAACATGAAATACATGATAAATACTATGGTGGACACATAAGGAACAATATACATCCTTTATAAAACTTTATAAGGAAACAAAAGCTTCCTAATATTCACGCCATGCAACACTGGTGAAGACCCCTTCTTGGAGTTCTCCATTTTAAACCACTTTAACACTTTACCAATATATGTGTTCTAACTCATTATAATAAACCTATTAGATTTATATATATATATATATATATATATATTTAGAATAAGTCTTTTAGCTACTTAACCCATGTCTTTCATTAAGAAACATTTACCCAGCCACATCTTCACATAGTGAAGTGTTAGGATGTAATTTCCAATAAGCAGTATTTCATCTACATACAGAATTAGAAATAATAATATACTCCAACTAAGATGCTTTCATACATAGGAATCATCAATTTTCTTGATGAAACTAATTTTTTTTATTGCACCATCAAACCAAATATTCCAAATTCTAGAATCATTCTTTAGTCCATAAATGGACCATTGAAACTTGAAAACCTTATTATTCTCATCTGGAACTTCAAAACCATTGAGTTTTTTCATATAAATGTCCTCAACTAAATTCCATTTAAGAAATGTGATTTTAAATCCATTTGATATATCTCATAATAATAACGATTTTTTATGGCTATCAAAATACAAATGGAATTTACCATCAAAACAGGTGAAAATGGCTCTTCATAGTCAATACCATGAACATATTTGTAACCCTTTGTAACCATGCATTATTTATAGGCAGAAATTATACCATAGATTTTATTTTTATTATGGAAAACCCACTTTTACCCTATAGGTATCACCCCTTCAAGTGCATCCACCAAGTTCCAAACTTTTGTAGCATACATGGAGTTCATCTCAGATTCCATTACTTTTAACAATTTCTCAAAATTAGAACTCTCAATGGAATCTTGGTAGAAAGAAAGTTCATATCCTATGGATGTTAATTAATTATTATTATCCCCAAGAAATCCATATCTCTTGGGTTCTTGATGAATCCTATAAGACCTTTGAGGTTATTTTGTAACTTGAGTCGGTTCTTCTTCCACAACTATTTGTAGAAATTGATCAACCTTCATCTTAGGAACACTTCCCATTTATTTGTCTTGAACTTATCCAAGTTCAACTTTCCTCCCACTGAAACCTTAACTCATGTGTTTTTATAAAGAAAAACACTTCATTTAGCCATAAACACGTTGTTATCATTAATATTATACAAATAATATCCACTAATTTCATTATTATAACAAAAAATTAATCATTTATCAGATACGGGGTTAAGATCTTCAGAAGCTAATAATTGTATGAATTATTCACATCCCAAAATCTCTATAACATAAAAATCAGGATGTTTCCAATACCATATCTCATATGATGTATTTATGTCTTCTTTAAATGGAACAAGGTTTAGTGGGAATACTTCAGTATCCAGAGCATAACCCCAAAATGATATAAGAAGGCCACATGAACTCATCATCAATAAAACCATTTATAACAAGAAAGATACGCCATTACATTATAGTGTTATGAGAGGAGTTACTTGTGAAAAAATTATACAATCACTCAGATGAACTATAAATTCCTGGCACAAGCATTTACCACCTTGATCTGATCAGAGGCCTTCAGTAATTTTTCCTAGTTGATTATATACTTCATTATTAAACTCTTTAAACATTTCAAATGTTTCATACTTATGTTTCATTAGAAACACACACCCATACCAACTAAATACATCATTTAAAATAATGAAGTACCTAAAAAAATTTTCTTGTGTACTCATTGGTCCACATACATCCCTATGTATAAGATCCAACAATCCACTAGCCCTATCAACTTTTCTACCAAAAGAGACTTTTCATTTTTTCCAACAAACAAGGTTCACATGTATCTAATTATTAATAATTAAATGAGTCTAACAATTCATCTCTATAGAGACTTTGAATGCATTTATCATTTATATTTCAAAGGTGTAAGAACATGATTCTCACTTGAGGTACAAAATCTTTTTCCTTTCATCAATTTTCAGTTTAAATGATTAATTATGGCCCAATGTAATTACCCTTTAAGGTCATGGGTGTATTGAGGGTGTTTAGGGATTGTTCATATCCTGTAGAAAAATTTTTTAGAAGAAAAGGAAATGTTGTACGGTTAGTAGAAACCATGTGGAGAAGGTTGTATGGTTACTAAAAATCATATGAGGTTGGACAACAAGAAGATATAGGCTGTACAGTGTGAGGAAACTGTGAGGATGAAGGTTAAAACCTGCGTAGGATTACCTACAATTTTTGAAAAAGGTGTTTTGAAGGGTTTTTACATACTTAGTCAAATTGTGCACACTAACCATGCATGTGAGGTTCCCCTCCTTACAACAGAGGGTGCACAATTGGTAAATTATTTGGCCAACCATGCGACCAAACCATGCGGCCCAATATTTTAAGGAAAATGACCATTTTTTACTTAAAATCATTTTAAACCTAAAATATTATTTCTTCTCCTCCTTGGACAACTTCTTGACATCAAAAGCTCCTCCTTGATCCAAATTGTAGATTTTGATCCCCTTCTTCATTCGATCTCACAATCAAGAACCATCAGTATCGTTGGATCTGCATCAGTGAGTACTCAATTAATTTTGTATCTTTATTTATTTTTATTGGTATAAGATTCTCTATTTATGTCACAAACCAACCCAAGTCAACCCTGAACCAGTTACCCGAGTCAGCTCGTGACAAGGCCCGAGAGGCGTTCCCGATCCTCTCGGGCTGGCGACAAGAACCAAGGGCATAAATAGAGGAAATGGGAATGGTTTCTCCCAATAAAATATACAAATACAACCGAATAAATAAGGAGAGTAAACCAAACTCAAATTGAATTCTAGATTTTATATCATTTACATTTACAAATAAAGAGACAACAAAACTGAAAAATGAAAAAAACCAAAACAACCAAGATGAACCTGATACCAAACAACACCTCCATGTGACCCTAAGGGTCACTCTCCAATGAAACACCCACTATCTCCTAGGGAAACTTAACCAAAGTTGGAACCTATAGGAGGAACTAAAAATAAGAAAACATTATAGGCATGAGTATTAAAACTCAGTAGGTAGACCCAAATTAATATATTCCCAGTGAATATCCTTTAAATAAAGCAACATTGGTTTTCAGGTTTGAAATACAAACTATAAACATATGTTTTCCATAATTTTCATTTCCAAATAAACAAAATGCAGTCCATTTCCCTCACATTTAAAAATAAGGCTCATTCAAGGAGATAAGTTAAGTTTATAGGGGAGAAGGATAAAGGGAACAAAACAAAAAATATTTCTTTTTTCATTATAAAGATAAATAGGGAATACACTTATTCAATCATAATGTTTTTCTTGAAACCTTTTTAGAAAAACTACACTTTCAAATTTTTACAAAAGAACACCCAAAACCAAGAACAAGGGAGTATAGCCACATAACAAGGGCAATGGATAATGATACTAGAGTTGAAAAAACATGGGAACACCCAGGAACTTAGAGAAGAACTAGAACATACTATACATGTGACTCATCTTAAAGGAATTCCCTAATCGATGAAATCATATGTCACTAACTCCTGATCGTCTCCCTACCTGGCCTGGTCAAGGGGCCCGATACCATAGAAATAAAACCAAGTATCCACCTGTTATATGATACTAGATAGTACAATAATAGAGACTAGTGCAGTAAATGTTCTTAGAATTCATCTTTTCTATTATAGGTTCCAATGCTATGTTCATAATGAGGTTTTCCAAACAATACAATAAAAAAGTCACACAAGTATATACTATCATACACTCCCCCAACTGGCACCACCTTGACCTCCTTAAAGAGCAACCCATGCCTTAAATAAGAATCACATGGGTGGAGTCCCAAGCCGAGGTGTAAAGACCCGTAAAATTCAAGGGAAATTTTTTCTTAATTTTCTTTGGAATTTTACAAGAGCGTGGTTTCTGACGGCACCTGATTCCGAGGCCCGGAGTGCCCGGAATCATTTTCCGAAGTTTGGCTCGGGTACGTTCAGTGAACGAACGAGCGGGAATTCCTAACTTTTGATCCGGTGCTCGGAATTGAAATCCGAGGGCACCGATGAACTCGCAGCGCCGATATTCTCTTAAGGAGACCTTTTCTGAGGTTGCGTTTATTTCGGGTTGAGATTTAGTTTTTGGGAGTTTAGAGTAAGTTAAATAAAAATTTTGGATTACAAAATTTTTATTTAAACTTGTGGGTTAACTTCTCTCAAAGGAAGTTAGGGGTGGGACCCACACCCACTTAACCTCCCTTGAGAGGATTAAGTGTGGTGGAGCCCACACGAACCCTAAACTTTTCATCTTCTCCCAACTCCCTTAACCCCTCTTTAAATGTCTTGAGTTATTTAATTTTGGAGTTATCCTTTTTGAATTTCAAACCTTTGAAATTCATTTGTTAAGTTTGTGAATAAATTAGGCTCTTATCTTTTTTTGTTGGGTTAGAACTCTTTAGCCATCTTGAGAGCTTTTGAGAGCTTTTCCTTCTTCTTCAACTTTGACGAAGAACGCTCAAGCCTTGACGAAGAACGCTTAAGCTCCGACGAAGAATGCCGCTCCTCTCTTCTTCGTCTTCCGTGTCAACGAGAGGGAACGCCGCTTCCTCCTCGGACTTCCTTCGTCGGCATACGAAGATTCTCCAACGACGTACCTCTTCGGACGTACCTCTTCGTCATCGGATTTGACGAACGACTACCGCGACGCCCGACCTCCGCGACGTTGTCTTCCGCGGGACGTTGACAAATCTTCGAACCTATACCCAAGGTAGGGGTTGTTGTTATTTGTTTATTTATTTATACTTGTTCGTGGTTCTTGCATGACTAACGTAAGGATTTTAAATAAGTGTTATTGTTTAACGTGAGGGGGCCGGACCGCATGAACACGGCCGAACCCCCTCCTTCGTTCTTGATGTTTTATATTGCGGAAGAATCAAATTGGCGTGGTGCCGTCGCACCACGCGGATATTCGCCCGAATTTTATTACGCGACGCCGTCGCGCCACGCCATGGAAGAATCATCAAGAACGCGACGCCGTTGCGCCGCGTTGAAGGAAATCAAAGGCGCGGCGGAGGGGCGCGGTGCCGTCGCACCGCGCCGGACGACGAACACCGCGGCCGGTTCCGGGCCGCGGCGGGACGAGAAGACCGGAGGCCGGGCCGCCGGCGTCGGAAGCCGGAAAGGGGACCGGATTTTCCGGTCCCGTTAGAGAAAACCGGCCGGCAGTTGACCGGCCGGAAGGTCAAAGGCCGGGGGAAATAAATTCCCCCGGCCAGCTCTAAAACCCCCCTCATTTAAGAGGGGGGCGGTTTCCTTTGGGGGGGCAGGCGGCCCCCCGGTTTAATCAAGCAGGCCCCCACGAGGGGGGGCCGTTTTCCAAAAGGGCGTGGCACATATGCCGCGCCGCCACTCCAAGAAGCGGGGGGCTTTGCCCCCCCCCCCACGCGCTGCCTCCGTGCGGCGCCAGGCCGCCGCGCCGCCAGGCTGCCGCGCCGCTGGCCGGCCGGTCCGGGTCGGACCCGTGTCGGGTCGACCCAGTGCGGGTCGACCCGGTGCGGGCCGACCCGGGGGGGGGGGGGGGTCGGGCCGGGTCGGCCCGGACCCGGACCCCCCGTTTCGAATCGGTTTCGGTCTTTTGGCCATAACTTGAGCCACGGACCTCCGATCGACGAACCGTCTGCGGAAACGCGATCCTTGGATCGAGACGGTCGTTTCGGTATATCGCACTCAAGGTTTCGGAACACTTTGAGTTCGGCCGGGTTGGTTCGTTCACGAAACCAACCGGGCCTTCGGAGCGGAAACGCTCATATCTTGAGCTACGGACGTCCGATTGACGTGCCGTCAGTTTTGTTGTGTTCCTCTTAGTGAGACGGTTCTTTGGGCATACTCCGCCCGAGGTTTGGACGCAGGTGGAGTACAGTCGGGTTGGTTTTTCCTTAAAAACCAACCGGGCCCCGGGGACGAAAATGCCAATAACTCTCAGACCGGGCGTCCGATCGACGCGCCGTCTGTTGTGTTGAGTTCCTGTTGACGATACGGAACTTTTGGATACATCAACTCTGGACTTTGTGACAGTTGATGTATCAGCCTCTCGGCTCGTGGAGCGGACCCTCCGAACGAGCTTGCTGTGTGCGGGAACCCTAGTGCTGGCTGCGACTGTTACTGTGACTGCTACTGCTACTGCTACTGTGACTGCGACGACGACAGTACAGAGATCCTGTGTGGATTCGACGACGACGACTTCAGCACTCAGCGATCCTACGTGGATCAGTGCTACAGGTCCTGTGTGGGCCCGATCCTGTGTGGGTCCGATCCTGTGTGGGTCTTTGTGCTCAGCGGTCCTGTGTGAACCAGCTCCTACAGGTCCTACGTGGGCCCGATCCTGTGTGGGTCTTTTGCGGGGGTTAGTTACCTATCGATCCTTCGTGGGTCCGATGACTTAGATGGATCAGAGATCATCTTTATCGTCTTTTGAAGAAGTATACCTGTGTGAGCTGAATCCTTTTGCTTTCCTATGTGGATTGTGTTGTGCAATCCTGTGTGGATTACGTTTTTCTTTCCTGTGTGGAATACGTTTACTTTCCTGTGTGGACTGAGTTGTACTTGGGCTCGGAGGTTGGTGCGTATTTGAAATTGATGACTTAGGTATATGTATGGGCATATACCTAAGCAGTGTCGGTTGTTACTTCGTGATTGTACCTTTCTTCGTGGTTTATCCTTTGTGGATTTGAGAGACCTTCAGGGGTCTCGGGGTCCCTACTGAGTAGATTATACTCACCCCTGCACGGGCTTTGCCCGCACTACGTTGTGTTGGTTGCAGACGACGGACAACGTTGATCTTAGCTGAGGCTTGCAGAGCAGGACGGTACCTGGAGGTGGACTACTGGGCGGGACGTGCTCGGAGCGGACGACGGGACCCATGGAGCAGTGGAGCTATCTGTACCCACCCTTCAGGTGGGATTTCCAGTGGACAGCTCGGTGTAGCGGCTTTTACTTTTCAGTTGCTGTTTTCCCTTTCGAGTTGTACTTTACTTTCAGTTTGGGTTTGTATACTGGCCCATTTACTTTTCCGCTCTTTTAGTTGTACTCTGCTTTTGCTTAGTATTTATTTTCCGCTTGCTTACTCTGTGGTGTTTGTTTACTTTACAAAGGCAATGCCTTCCCTTTTTACCGGGATTTTCGCCTTGGTGCTAGTCTCCAGCCCCTGGCCTATGGAAGGCGGGCTTGAGGTAGTCACGGCACGGACCCCGAGGGCGGGTCGTGACAAATTGGTATCAGAGGAGTTCGGTTCTACTGCGAACTCTGATCTTTTCTATGTGAAGCAATAATGTTTAGCGTATTGAGTGTGGTTATCAGTCCAGGGAGTCCAGTGTTGGTGCGGCGGCCGACGTATCCGTACACCAGGACCCTGACTTCTGATTTTCGACTTAATGCACGAAAACATTGATTGCATGTGTGTTTCAAAGTTTTCTTTGTGATTACTTATATCAGCTCACCAGGTATACTGTTCTGACCGTGGCGCACCTGTTTTCTTTTCAGGATGGACCCACGACGGCAGCCAGCTAGGGTTCCGAGAGTCGAGCGTGACGACAGCCCACCGAGCGACGAGGCCTCGGTGCAGGGCCCTTTGTCAGCAGTGGCACCGGCGGTAGCTCTACCCGCCGAGCCCCTGATGCTTCCAGCACCAGCCGCTGACGATGCACGTTGCCTCAGCGCACTGCATGAGTTTCAGCGCCAGCGACCACCCAGGTTTCGCGGGGAGACGAATCCCCAGGCAGCAGAGGACTGGCTGGAGGCAGTGGTACGAGTGTTTAGGCTAGTGAGGACACCATCAGACCTCATGGTGATCCTCGCTGCGAGCCTACTACACGCAGCAGCAGGACGATGGTGGAGCTTGATGCTCCAGGTGCACGATAAGGCATCTCTACTTTGGACGGACTTTGAGAGCCTCTTCCGCTCGGAGTTCGTCCCAGCCACCCTTCGTGCGGTACGTATCCAGGAGCTTCTTCAGCTGCGGCAGGGAAGCATGACGGTCGCTCAGTACTCGGCGAGATTTACTGATCTCTCGCGCTACTCGACTGACATGGTACGGGACCCATTCTTCCGGGCCCGGACCTTCGAGCAGGGTTTGAGACACGAGATCAGGGCATCACTGATCTCCCTCAGCATACCGACTCAGACAGGAGTACTGGAGCGGGCCCTTCTGATCGAGAGCTTCCTTGCTGAGTCTACACCAGCGCAGCGACCCACCGCAGGGCGGCACGTGGCAGAGTCATCTGCAGCAGGCAGTCGACGGATGACTCAGGGGTCCAGACAGACCAGACCTTCGGGCAGACGACCTCAGGACACTGGCTCAGTAGTGCGGGGCACACAGCGCGGAGCCAGTCTTTCGAGAGGCAGACAGTGCTACTCGTGCGGCGGGCAGGGCCACATGGCTCGTGACTGCCCGACCCGCCGTGCTGAGGAGCAGCAGACGGTTGAGGGACCACCGAGGCAGAGGCAGAGGGTCGACCGTGGCGGTCCGCAGGGAGGAGGCGGACGAGGAAGAGGAGCTGGACGAGCAGCCGGTGGTGGGCGACGCTTTGAGGCTCTGCCACCACCACCACCAGGAGGTCCACCCCGACCACAGGGAGCTGGCGGGCAGAGACAGGCACAGCCCTAGGCAGCAGAGGCCTACGACCACGGTGCACCCGAGATGATTCGAGGTACTATCTGTGTCTATTCCACCCTTTCTGCAGTTCTTATAGACACAGGAGTGAGTCACTCTTTCTTAGCCGCTGCCCTTGTTCGGAGCTCGGAGATTCCGACAGAGCCGTTGGCTCGATCCTTACGGCTAGAGACTCCTACGGGAGCAGACTCGACAATTACGCACTGGTGCCGGAAGTGTGAGCTTACTCTAGGAGGCGAGAGCTTCGGCTGGGATCTTCTTGTAGCAGCGTCGAGGCCTTACGACGTCATCTTGGGCATGGATTGGCTATCTACGGTCCATGCACATATTGACTATTTTAAGCGCAAGGTGCGATGTGTACGCACCGATGGGAGCAGGTTCACCTTCACCGGCGAGAAGGGAGCCTTAGCAGCACAGGATGGACTTCCGCGGAGGATAGGACATACCATTACTCATCAGTTAGCTAGCCTCATCCTTGGAGCAGTTGACGTGCGGAGTCCTGGTTTTCCTGCAGTGGTGGATCAGTTTGCAGACGTTTTTCCCGACGACGTTCCAGGGCTACCTCCCCGCAGAGAGGTAGACTTTTATTTTGACTTGTACCCCGGGACAGCCCCGATATCCACTCCAGCATATCGGATGGCCCCCGCCGAGCTTCGAGAGCTACGGGTACAGTTGGAGGACTTACAGGGCAAGGGGTTCATCCGACCCAGTGTTTCACCCTGGGCTTCCCCGATATTGTTCGCCAAGAAGGTGGACGGGAGCTTGCGACTTTGTGTTGACTATCGTCGCCTGAACCAGGTGACAGTGAGGAACAAGTATCCGCTACCGAGGATTGATGACCTCTTTGATCAGCTCAAGGGAGCACGGTGGTTCTCAAAGATAGACCTCAGGTCAGGCTATCATCAGCTCAGAGTCAAAGACGAGGATGTGCAGAAGACGGCCTTCAGATGTCGGTATGGCCACTATGAGTTCTTGGTTATGCCTTTTGGTGTAACCAATGCTCCAGCAGTGTTCATGTCTCTCATGAACAGGATCTTTCAGCCATACCTCGATCGGTTTGTCGTGCTCTTCATCGATGACATTCTGATATACTCTACGACTGAGGAGGAGCACGCCTATCACTTGCGAGTTATACTAGACACACTCCGAGAGCACCAACTTTATGGTAAGCTCTCGAAGTGCCAGTTCTGGATACGTGAGGTCCACTTCTTGGGACACGTTATCTCTGAGGCGGGAGTTGCAGTGGATCCCGCGAAGATTGAGGCTGTGTTAGCATGGGAGCCACCCAGGAGCGTGACTGAGGTTCGAAGTTTCTTGGGACTAGCTGGATACTATCGGAGATTCGTGCCAGACTTCTCTAGAGTTGCGGCACCACTCACAGCTTTGACGAAGAAGGGGAAACCCTTCGTATGGTCAGACAGATGTCATCAGAGCTTCCAGGAGCTGAGACAGAGATTGACCAGCGCACCTATCTTGAGGTTGCCTGAGGAGGGAGTAGGGTACGTAGTTTACTGCGATGCATCAGGGACCGGACTTGGATGTGTTCTGATGCAGGAGCGGGCAGTGATCGCCTATGGATCACGTCATTTGAGGCCGCATGAGCAGAACTACGCTACCCATGACCTGGAGTTAGCAGCAGTGGTCTTCGCTCTGAAGACATGGCGACACTATCTGATGGGCGAGCGCTTTACAGTCTTTTCTGATCATCAGAGTCTCAGGTATATCTTCTCGCAGAAGGACCTGAACCTGAGACAGCGGCGATGGCTCGAGTTCCTCCAGGACTATGACTTTGAGATAGTCTATACTCCTGGGAAGGGGAACGTAGTAGCCGATGCCCTCAGCAGGAGGAAGGGCATTCAGCTACTAGAGGAGGCGACGAAGCAGCTAGCCTCTTTACAGATATCCTTCGTGGATAGAGATGGAGCAGCCTTCCTCCAGTCTCTCACAGTCACCCCTCCACTACTGCAGCGGGTCAGAGAGGCACAGCATGAGGACGCTGACTGTGAGACACGGCGTGCACAGATATCCTCCGGACAGGCACCTGATGGTTTCTCCCTTGGAGCAGAGCACGACATCCTTTTCAGAGGACGTACCATGGTACCAGTCGCTTTGCGAGAGGAAGTGTTGAGAGAGTTTCACACTTCTCCTTTGGCGGTACATCCTGGAGTGGCAAAGATATACCAGGACCTCAGACGACAGCACTGGTGGCCGGGCATGAAGAAGACAATAGTAGAGTTCGTTTCTCGATGCCTCACCTGCCAGCAGGTGAAGGCAGAGCATCAAGTACCAGCAGGCTTGGTACAGCCCTTGGAGGTTCCGGAGTGGAAGTGGGACGACATATCTATGGACTTCGTGACTGGACTTCCACGCACTTCCAGAGGTCACGACTCCATCTGGGTGATTATTGACCGACTCACCAAGTCGGCACACTTCTTACCCATCAGAGAGCAGGGCTCAGTGGAGAGCTTGAGACGTCTCTACGTTCAGGAGATTGTGCGGCTCCACGGTGTGCCATCATCTATCGTCTCCGATCGAGATGCTCGCTTTACTTCCCGGCTTTGGAAGGGGTTACAGGAGGCGTTCGGGACGCAGCTACGTCTGAGCACATCCTTTCACCCTCAGACGGATGGTCAGACGGAGAGGACCATTCAGACTCTCGAGGACATGCTCCGTGCATGTGTCCTCGACTTTGGTCGTAGCTGGGAGGACCACCTACCCTTGGTGGAGTTTGCGTACAACAACAGCTACCACTCCACCATCGGGATGGCACCGTACGAGGCGTTGTACGACCGACCTTGTAGATCACCTTTGTGCTGGACAGACCCTGGAGAGTCAGCACTGGTGGGACCGGAGATGGTCCAGGCCACGACAGAGAAGGTCCAGGTCATCCAGGAGCGGATGAGGACAGCACAGAGCCGACAGAAGTCATATGCTGATAGGAGGCGGAGGCCACTGGAGTTCGAGGATGGCGACCACGTCTTCTTGCGGGTCTCACCTCGACGTGGTATTCAGAGATTTGGCCGAGGCGGCAAGTTATCTCCGCGCTTCATCGGACCCTTCCAGGTCCTCAGCAGGATTGGTGAGGTGGCTTATCGCCTGGCTCTACCACCTCAGTTGCACCGGGTGCACGACGTCTTCCACGTGTCTCAGCATAGGAGATACGTGCACGACCTGACGCACATTATTGACCATGGGAAGCTTGACGTTGACGACGGGGCGACTTTTACGGAGGTCCCGGTGGAGATAGAGGATCGACAGGAGCGGGTCCTGCGTGGGCGATCGATTCCTCTTGTGCGCATCAGATGGCAGCACGGGAATCTCCAGGAGAGCACATGGGAGCGGGAGGCTCAGATGCGTGCTCAGTACCCTCATTTGTTTCCCTAGTTTTTGATGTATCTTTACGGGGACGTAAATCCCTGAGGTGGGAGTAATGTAAAGACCCGTAAAATTCAAGGGAAATTTTTTCTTAATTTTCTTTGGAATTTTACAAGAGCGCGGTTTCTGACGGCACCTGATTCCGAGGCCCGGAGTGCCCGGAATCATTTTCCGAAGTTTGGCTCGGGTACGTTCAGTGAACGAACGAGCGGGAATTCCTAACTTTTGATCCGGTGCTCGGAATTGAAATCCGAGGGCACCGATGAACTCGCAGCGCCGATATTCGCTTAAGGAGACCTTTTCCGAGGTTGCGTTTATTTCGGGTTGAGAGTTAGTTTTTGGGAGTTTAGAGTAAGTTAAATAAAAATTTTGGATTACAAAATTTTTATTTAAACTTGTGGGTTAACTTCTCTCAAAGGAAGTTAGGGGTGGGACCCACACCCACTTAACCTCCCTTGAGAGGATTAAGTGTGGTGGGGCCCACACGAACCCTAAACTTTTCATCTTCTCCCAACTCCCTTAACCCCTCTTTAAATGTCTTGAGTTATTTAATTTTGGAGTTATCCTTTTTGAATTTCAAACCTTTGAAATTCATTTGTTAAGTTTGTGAATAAATTAGGCTCTTATCTTTTTTTGTTGGGTTAGAACTCTTTAGCCATCTTGAGAGCTTTTGAGAGCTTTTCCTTCTTCTTCAACTTTGACGAAGAACGCTAAAGCCTTGACGAAGAACGCTCAAGCTCCGACGAAGAACGCCGCTCCTCTCTTCTTCGTCTTCCGTGTCAACGAGAGGGAACGCCGCTTCCTCCTAGGACTTCCTTCGTCGGCATACGAAGATTCTCCAACGACGTACCTCTTCGGACGTACCTCTTCGTCATCGGATTTGACGAACGACTACCGCGACGCCCGACCTCCGCGACGTTGTCTTCCGCGGGACGTTGACAAATCTTCGAACCTATACCCAAGGTAGGGGTTGTTGTTATTTGTTTATTTATTTATCCTTGTTCGTGGTTCTTGCATGACTAACGTAAGGATTTTAAATAAGTGTTATTGTTTAACGTGAGGGGGCCGGACCGCATGAACACGGACGAACCCCCTCCTTCGTTCTTGATGTTTTATATTGCGGAAGAATCAAAGTGGCGTGGTGCCATCGCACCACGCGGATATTCGCCCGAATTTTATTACGCGACGCCGTCGCGCCGCGCCATGGAAGAATCATCAAGAACGCGACGTCGTCGTGCCGCGTTGAAGGAAATCAAAGGCGCGGCGGAGGGGCGCGGTGCCGTCGCACCGCGCCGGACGACGAACACCGCGGCCGGTTCCGGGCCGCGGCGGGACGAGAAGACCGGCGGCCGGGCCGCCGGCGTCGGAAGCCGGAAAGGGGACCAGATTTTCCGGTCCCGTTGGAGAAAACCGGCCGGTAGTTGACCGGCCGGAAGGTCAAAGGCCGGGGGAAATAAATTCCCCCGGCCAGCTCTAAAACCCCCCTCATTTAAGAGGGGGGGAGGTTTCCTTTGGGGGGGCAGGCGGCCCCCCGGTTTAATCAAGCAGGCCCCCATGAGGGGGGGGCGTTTTCCAAAAGGGCGCGGCACATATGCCGCGCCACCACTCCAAGAAGCGGGGGGCTTTGCCCCCCCCCGCGCGCTGCCTCCGTGCGGCGCCAGGCCGCCGCGCCTCCAGGCCGCCGGCCGGCCGGTCCGGGTCGGACTCGGGTCGGGTCGACCCGGTTCGGGCCGACCCAGGGGGGGGGGGGGGGGGGGGTCGGGCCGGGTCGGCCCGGACCCGGACCCCCCGTTTCGAATCGGTTTCGGTCTTTTGGCCATAACTTGAGCCACAGACCTCCGATCGACGAACCGTCTGCGGCAACGCGATCCTTGGATCGAGACGGTCGTTTAGGTATATCGCACTCAAGGTTTCGGAACACTTTGTGTTCGTCCGGGTTGGTTCGTTCACGAAACCAACCGGGCCTTCGGAGCGGAAACGCTCATATCTTGAGCTACGGACGTCCGATTGACGTGCCGTCAGTTTTGTTGTGTTCCTCTTAGTGAGAAAGTTCTTTTGGCATACTCCGCCCGAGGTTTGGATGCAGGTGGAGTACGGTCGGGTTGGTTTTTCCTTAAAAACCAACCGGGCCCCGGGGACGAAAATGCCAATAACTCTCAGACCGGGCGTCCGATCGACGCGCCGTCTGTTGCGTTGAGTTCCTATTGACGATACGGAACTTTTGGATACATCAACTCTAGACTTTGTGACAGTTGATGTATCAGCCTCTCGGCTCGTGGAGCAGACCCTCCGAACGAGCTTGCTGTGTGCGGGAACCCTAGTGCTGGCTGCGACTGTTACTGTGACTGCTACTGCTACTGCTACTGTGACTGCGACGACGACAGTACAGAGATCCTGTGTGGATTCGACGACGACGACTTCAGCACTCAGCGATCCTACGTGGATAAGTGCTACAGGTCCTGTGTGGGCCCGATCCTGTGTGGGTCTGATCCTGTGTGGGTCTTTGCGCTCAGCGGTCCTGTGTGAACCAGCTCCTACAGGTCCTACGTGGGCCCGATCCTATGTGGGTCTTTTGCGGGGGTTAGTTACCTATCGATCCTTCGTGGGTCTGACGACTTAGATGGATCAGAGATCATCTTTATCGTCTTTCGAAGAAGTATATCTGTGTGAGCTGAATCCTTTTGCTTTCCTGTGTGGATTGTGTTGTGCAATCCTGTGTGGATTACGTTTTGCTTTCCTGTGTGGAATACATTTACTTTCCTGTGTGGACTGAGTTGTACTTGGGCTCGGAGGTTGGTGCGTATTTGAAATTGATGACTTAGGTATATGTATGGGCATATACCTAAGCAGTGTCAGTTGTTACTTCGTGATTGTACCTTTCTTCGTGGTTTATCCTTTGTGGATTTGAGAGACCTTCAGGGGTCTCGGGGTCCCTACTGAGTAGATTATACTCACCCCTGCACGGGCTTTGCCCGCACTACGTTGTGTTGGTTGCAGACGACGGACAACGTTGATCTTAGCTGAGGCTTGCAGAGCAGGACGGTACCTGGAGGTGGACCACTGGGCGGGACGTGCTCGGAGCGGACGACGGGACCCGTGGAGCAGTGGAGCTATCTGTACCCACCCTTCAGGTGGGATTTACAGTGGACAACTCGGTGTAGTGGCTTTTACTTTTCAGTTGCTATTTTCCCTTTCGAGTTGTACTTTACTTTCAGTTTGGGTTTGTATACTGGCCCATTTACTTTTCCGCTCTTTCAGTTGTACTCTGCTTTTTCTTAGTATTTACTTTCCGCTTGCTTACTCTGTGGTGTTTGTTTACTTTACAAAGGCAATGCCTTCCCTTTTTACCGGGATTTTCGCCTTGGTGCTAGTCGCCAGCCCCTGGCCTATAGAAGGCGGGCTTGGGGTAGTCACGACACGGACCCCGAGGGCGGGTCGTGACACGAGGACATTCCCACCCATTCTTCAATCAACTAGGCAATGGCTCCCTCCTAGAGGGGTTTTCCAATTAAACAATTCATGATGCCAAACCGGCCTTATAATGTTTTCACAAAAACAACCCCTTTCATCAATATCCACACACAACCCCATTTTATAATCCAAAACACCCTTCAAAACCAAAATGAATTTACAATGGCCAAAGGGGCATATCAACAAGCCCTTAATGTGTAAAAATCCATTTATAAACTTTAATCACCATTTTTGAACATCACCAATTCATTTATAGAAACCAAACCATGTCTTTAAAAACCATTAATCACTTAAAAGTTCCAACCAATCCATTTAACTACCACTCAGGGTGAAAAATCCTTTCCAATCATTCCAAACAATCACCAAACAAGGGAAAACCAACTAATTTCACATGATACAATTATTCTAACAATAATAGATTCCCACTTATAAATTAAAGGGGGTGAATAAAACCATGAAATAAATGCAAATATAAATTTAAAGGAAATATGAAATGGGGTCCTACCTCAAGAATGGAGAAACTTTTGAAATCCGATGCATAACTTCAATCGCACCACCAACGCACTCAAGGGAGACAAGATCTGACTGAAAAAATTAAGATCAAACCAAAAAATTTAGGAATAAACCCTAAAAATTGTAACCCTAGATGAGGGAGAGAGGGAACTCCAAGGAAAAGGAGAAGAAATCCCTAAATATATAGAAGGAATGAGAGAAAGGGCACTTACTTGATGAATCGAGGAAGAACCACCCAAATCCGATAAGAAATTGAGACCCCGAGTAAGGAGGATGGAAGGGGAGGTGTGCCTAGGGGGGAAGAACCTGAGGGATGATAGAAATGAGGGGTAAGGAGGGTTAAAATTGATAAGAGAGAGAAAAATACCCAAATTGTTAATGACCTGGCAGGACGCACAGTTAGTTTGCATGATTTTCTAAACCATGAAAAAACCATGCGACCACCTTTGTTGAAGAAGAAACTACCCAAAAACTTACCTAGGCCGAGCCGCATGATCGTGCAGAGGCTGTGTGGCAGGTTCCATCTCCCACCACATAGTTTTTTGGGCTGGTGCACAGTTACTACTAACTATGCACAAACCGTTCTCTGAGTCTGTCCCACCCAAAAATTCTCATTTTTCTCCAAAACCTCAAAGGAAACCCAAAGAGAGAAGTTATACCAAGTAAAAATTGAAAGAGTACCTCAAAATATTAAACTCCTCACATCTAGTTCTCAAGAGAAAAGGCTGGGGACCCACCCTGAATTAGAATAAAGAAAATCTTAAAAACCCAGGTGTGACAATTCTCCCTACCATAACACTTTCCACCATCAAAAATCCACCCCAAGGCTTACCTAAAAGAAAAAACCAATACTTCCCTAAAACTCAAGGATATTCTCATGGATTTACAAATTAAGAGACTATCAAAACATCCCCAACAAGAATAAAAGTTGATAAGACGAACTCGGGGGGGACCAAATTGGTCACCCTACTAAGTGCCACCCACCCCAAGAGTTTAATCACCTCTAGTCGACCAGTCTAAGGACATACAATTTTTCACCATCCTCAATTCAGACTTAAAACACAACATCCTGAATGACACTAATAGGAACAAAAACATCCTCCCAAAACCAAGAAAATAGACTAAACCATATCTAATGAGTACCTTTTAGAACCTTACTCTAACCAAATGATGGATTACTCCCATACCAACTCTTTACTCAAAAGGAGGACATAGAAGTATGTGGTTCCATACAAGACCACCAACTGCCAACTAAAACTAGGAATGAAACCAAAATTTCAACATGGGGACATCTGAACAGAATCCCCACCCAAAGAGACTAGCTCACACTGCTTTCCTTCATGAGAATATTTCAATGACACCCATGATGGGTCTCACCACCATAAGAACTAATGATATCCAATGAACTCATAAATTTCCCCGCACGAACCAAGGAATCCCACCATAAGGGGAGTAGAGGGAGGGCCCATATAATGGACCATCAAAACCACAACAGACATATGCTAACTACTCAACATTCCCCAAAAAACCACTAACAAACCAAACTTAACTAGAACATGCATGATGTAAGGGACATAAAAAGGAGGCCCACATACGATGGAACACAACCACTAAGATCTTATGAAAATGAGATGACTATGCATCCTTAACTCTAAGGGAAACTCTTATACCCAATTAGGACATAATGAGGAAACCAGGTTCCCACAACACTCTCTACCTGACAGAACCATTAAAACCCAAACAAATGCACTGGAGGCTTAAACCACCTCTATCCTCTATAAGGAGGGAAGAACTTAAAATAACGCCTTATCACACCATTGGGGTTATCCTGACTACGTGTCGACTTTACTTCATGACCTAAGGCTAGATAAATAAATATTGAAGCATCTCCTACCTAACAGTCAGTCTTCAGAAACCCCTGAATAGAACAGACAGATCAAAACTTTGAGAAATACACATTCATTAAAATAAGAGTTCACAAGGGTTTAAAAAAAACCACTATTACAACCAAAATAAAAATAAACCACCACAGAACGCCACTGGACAAGACTATTTAAATGATGAAAATTACAACAAGAGAGACCCAAAACTAACCCAAAACAGTTCCCTACTCCTACAAATGAGATGGGGTGTCCTTTGAAGCATTGGTTCTAGCTTCACAGTGCTTCTTGGAAACGCCATGATAAAACCGCTTCAAGTGACCCAAGCATCCATAGGTGTGGCAGGTTCTTGCAGCACTTGGGAACAATGGTCTCTTATGACCATTCTTTCCACACTGATGGAAGGTCATAACATTTCTCCCTGAAGAGGTTGATGAGTGGTCTGAAGTCCTCTTAATTCTCTTACCAACACCACTAGTATCTGACCACTTCCCATTATTCTTACCAAAATCCTATTTTCTATTTCCAAAGACCATAATAAGATTCTCCATCTTAATCCCTCATGCTATCTTAGATTTATCATAAAAGGATTACCTCACCACATCAGAGAGGGTGGTTGGGTTGAGCACTTCAACCTTCAACTGTATCTCATGAAAAAGCCTGAGATTGAAATGCTGATTTTCACAGGATCATTTTCAACATACCCTAGTTCAAATGGAGCAAGGTCTAAGAAGCGGTGAAATAATTCAAACACCGATCCAACACATTTCTGAAGACCAAAAAACTCTATCCTCTTCCTCACCATCATCATCTCAGAAAAGTAATGTTGGATGAATGAAGACTTGAAGAACTCCCAGGTAAGATATTTCCAAGACTTTAGTCGATACAAATACTTCCACCATTTCCAGGCTAGGCCTTTTAGTATAAAGGTATAAAACTTTACCTTCAATGTCTCAAGAAACTTGAGGATACTGAAGTCCATATCAATCTTTTGCATCTATCCAACTCCATCAAGAGGATCCACTTGACCACAGAAAAGAGGAGGATTTAACTTTTAGAACTCAAGAACATAGTCTACTGGTTGATCAACTAGAGCGTTCATAAGATATTTACCACCCGAAGCTGCATCTTGGTTATCCATCAAACCATTGTGGGGGAATAACCTAAGAAATAAGGAAAAAAAGGAACTCGATTAAAACCAATCCAACACATGGATCCTTCACATCAAACATAACAAAAGAAACACCACTTTAAAAAAACAAGGGACACGACATACCACCAAAAGATACCAAAACATCAAATTTTCCCTTAAAACATTTTTGAAAAGAAAAAAATGCTTGAAAAAATTCTATAACCACCAATGGTGCCCCATGGGCCTCAACCATGCACATTTAGTGCACCCAACCATTTTCTCATAAATATCTATGCATGTGGTTACTCATGGAAATACCAAAGGTAAAACATTTAACTCACCCTTCCTTTTCAAATCCCACAATAATCTTTTCAAAAAACACTATAAAAAAATCTTCAATCCCGTCCAAATCTCACAAAACCCATTTCAAATAAAAAACAAACATTCAATAAAAAATCATTTTCTATCTTTTCATGTAAAATCTAAATCATTTCATTTATTTTATGAATTTTAGAATACTTCCCAAAAATTTACTAACAACCTAATCAAAACCATTTTTTTATCTCAAAAATTCATTTAAAAAAACCAAATTTTCGACTTACCAAAACAAGGTCATTTACACTTTAAATTCATTTTTTCACCATTCCAAAACAAGACTTTTTGAAATAGTTTTCAGAATTAAAGAAGACCCAAACAATTCACAAGGGGAAAAATAATGTCGATGGGTGACTCGGTCATATGGTTGGTGGACATATGTCAGTAACACCACCATGATGGAGAGTATTCCAAGATAATTTCCCCAGCTCCACATGGATTTTCAGGCCCTGAGAGCTCATGAAGGTCACTTCCCAACTCCCTTTTAATTTCCCAATACCAATCAATCCACAAGAACCAAATACACTGACAAACCCAGACATCCAATGGTAACTCGAGGTTCAGAATGAGCAAGAGTTTGTGATGATCTTTACACACCTACACCTCAAGCCTGAAAATCCTACTCTTTCTACCTTGAAATACCCAAGTAACATATGGTGCTCTAAAATCAAGGTCCTCAAAAGATCCGACCTTCTCTGATACTATTTTTTCACAAACCAACCCGGGTTAACCCTGAACCGGTTACCCAAGTCGGCTCGCAATAAGGTCCAAGAGGCATTCCTGATCCTCCTGTGTTGGTGATAATCACCGAGGGCATCAATAGAGGAAATGATAATGGTTTCTCCCAATAAAATATGCAAAGAAATACGAATAAATAAAGGGGATTAAACCAAACTCAAATTGATTTCTAGATTTTATATCGTTTACATTTAAAAATAAAGAGATAACAAAACTGAAAAACGAACACAAAAAGAACAACCAAGCTGAACTTGACACCAAACAACACCTACTTGTGACCCATAGGGTCACTCTCTAACCAAACACCCACCATCACCTGGGGCGATTGAACCAGATATAGAACTTACAGGAGGAACTAAAAATAAGAAAACACTATAGGCATGAGTATTAAAACTCAGTAGGTAGGCCCAGATTAATCTATCCCCAGTGAATATACTTTAAATAAAGAAACATTGATTTTTAGGTTTGAAATACAAACTATAAACATATGTTTTCAATAATTTTCATTTCGAAAAAAAACATGGTTCATTTCCCTCACATTTAAAAACAAGACTCATTCAAGGAGATAAGTTAAGTCAGTAGAGGAGAAGGATAAAGGGAACCAAACAAGAAAAATTTTATTTTTCATTATAAAGAGAAATAGGGAAGAAACTTATTCATTCATAACGTTTTTCTTGAAACCTTTTTAGAAAAAATACACTTTCACAATTTTACAAAAGAACACCCAAAAACAAGAACAAGGAAGTATAGTCACACAATGAGGGAAATGGATAATGATACTAGATTTAGAGCAACATGGGAACACCTAGGAACTCAGAGGATAAACAAAACATATTATACATGTGACCCATCCTAAAGGAATTCCCTACTCGATGACATCATAACACCCTAATGACTGGCTGTTTCCCTACTTGTCCTAGTCGAGGGGCCCGATCCCATAGTAATAAACCCAAGTATCCACCTTTTATGGGCCACTAGCTAGTATAATAACCTAGACTAGTGAAACAAACATTCTTATAATTCCTCTTCTCTATGCCAGGTTCCCATGATATATTTGTAAGGGGGTGTTCCAAACAATGCAATCAACAAGTCACACATGTATATACCATCATACACTCCCCCAACCGGCACCAACCCAACCTCCTCAAGAAGTAGACCATGCCTTAAACAAGAATCACACAGGTGGAGTCCTAAGGTGAGGACATTCTGACCCATTCATCAATCAAATAGGAAATGGATCCTTCATAGATGGGTTTTCCAATTAACCAATTCAAGATTCCAAACAGGCCATATAACATTTTTACAAAACAATCCCATTCATCAATATCCATAAAACCCCATTTTATAATCTGAACCACCCTTCAAAACCAAAATGCATTTACAATGGCTAAAGGGGCATATCAATAATCCCTTAATGTGTAAAAATCCATTTAAAAACTACAATCAGCCTTTTGAACATCACAAATACATTTATAAAAACCAAACCACGTCTTTTAAAACCATCAATAACTTAAAATTTCCAATCAAACCATTTAACAACCTCTCAGGGTGAAAAATCCTTTCCAATCATTCCAAACAATCACCAAACAAGGGAAAACCAACTAATTTCACATGATACAATTATTCTAACAACAATATATGCCTACATAGAAATTAAAGGGGGTTAAGAAAAATTAAGAAATTAATGTAAATATAACTTTAAATGAAATATGCAATGGGGTCCTACCTCAAGAATGGAGAAACTTTTGGAATCTGGTGCAAAACTTCAATCGCACCACCACCACACCCAAGAGAGACAAGATCTGACCTAAGGCATTAAGATCAAACCTAAATATTTAGGAATCAACCCTAAAAATTAGAACCCTAGATGAGTGAGAGAGGAAACACCAAGGAAAAGGAGAAGAAATCCCTAAATAGAGATAAGTAATGAGAGATAGGGCACTAACTTGATGAATCGAGGAAGAACCACCCAAATTTGGAAAGAAATTGAGGCCCCAAAGGATGAGGAAGGAAGGGGAGGTGATCATAGGTAAGAAGAACCCAAGGTAGTGGAGAAACGAGGGGTAAAGAGGGTTAAAATTGAGAAAATAAAAAAATACCCAAATTTTTAATGACCTGGTAGCCGCACGGTTAGTCTTCATGGTTTTCAAAATCATGTGGAAACCGTGCGACTGCTTTTGCCAAAGAAGAAACTGGCTACACACTTACCTAAGTCGAGGCACATGGTTGTGCGGAGGCCGTGTGGTAGGTTCTGTCTCCTACTGCATGATTTCCTGGGTTGGCACATGATTACTAATAACCATGTTCAAACCATGTGCCAAGTCTATCAAACCCAAATATTCTCATTTTTATCCAAAAACCTCAAAGGAAAACCAAAGAGAGAATCTAGACCAAACAAAAATATAAAGAATACCTAAAAATATTAAACCCATTACACCTAGTTCTCAAGAGAAAAGGCCAGAGACCTACCCTGAACCCGAATAATGGTAAGCTTAAAAACCTAGGTGTGACAAATTAGGTGAAAGGTAATATGCCATATTTTGAAGGTTTTCATTTGTTCTTCATTTCTATCTCAATCTGAGTCAAATCAAGAGTTGATACTAGAAGAGCACTACACTACAGACTTATGGTAGGTGGTCTCATGATTTTCCTTTTAAGTTGATGTGTTTATATATATTTCATTATTCCGTGCACCCAATCTTCTAAGCGATTCTCTTGAAATGGAATTTATTTATTGATTAAAATGGATAGGTATGACTTTGTAATTAATGAGACCCATTTATAAATGATTAAAGGTTATAAACATTGAATTGGAACTGCCCCTTGGGTGTGTTTTTTAATTAATTGGACCATCATGAGTGGAATATTAATTTGAATACCTTTTAGGTGATCCATTTTCCACTTTCCACAAGATGTTAAATGATTAATTCTAATTGTGATTGATTTGTAATTAAATTGATTAAAGAGAGGGATTGGATGACCTTTCTCTCTTTCTTAAGCATGTGTTTCTTCTTATATTTATATGACCATGTGATATAATTAAGAGTCTAAACCTTCTAATCTTAGCCCATGCCTTGATCCACCTTTTGAGGTGAGGTTAAATTGATATGATCATGGTGATGAAATTTGAAATAATTAAATGAAATTGTTTAACTATTGTTATATGCATTGGGTGAAACATGGGTTCATATACAAATACCATGGATAGACTCATTTGGATACTGCCTTACTTATTCCTGAGTGACACTTAGACTCCTTAGTGGATTTCCAAGGAAGGACTTAGAGGCTTTACTGATATTCAACTGAGTGAAACTTTGACTCCTTATATGGACTTCCAAGGATGGACTCAAAGGGAGGATTCTATATACGAGAGGAGTGAGACTTGGGATCCCTTAGTAGACTTCTAAGGAAGGAATCAACTGAAAATGATGTTATACCACACATAGAGAGATCTCAGTATTTGAATGAGGAATTACTAGGATGGGATTATAAGGTTCTTGGTTCATGCTACACCTAGAGTGGTACCTGTATTTCAAATAAAAAATGCCAAATATGAGCTTAGGTTCCTAATTGAATAATTAATGAAATGTTTTATATGGAGCTTCTTCCAAGACAAAGAAAAATCTCAGATTTGGTTAGAGACTTATACCTTAGTGGTAGTCTGGTTAGTCATCCCTTGATCACATATCATTACGAGGGATGATAAGATACACACTAGGTTCTGAGACTTATTTATTAAATGATATAGGACAAACTATTTATTTAGAGACTTCCAGTTAAGCCCAAAGAAGGTAGTAGAGGACAAGTGTCCATGCAAACCTAGAACTTTATGGGTTAGTTACTCTCAGTAATTACTTTACATATTCTAATACCACCTTCACACTGTTATTATTGTATATGCACTGATTAAATGTAATTAGACACCGTTGATGGTGGATTAATGATATTTTATCTCATAACCCACTAGGGATGCCTTTGGTACCTGAGAATATTTAATGATTGTAGGTATGGACAAGGGAAAGTGCCCTGCTACAGGTTTTTTATTTCTTCTTAGGAGAAGGGGAGGGAAGTAAAGAGTGTGGATCATGATTCTATATGGGATAATTTTTGGTCTTTTTGATATTTTGAGATGTATTGTACGCCTTCCATGTATACCTATTTGGGTTCTTTATAGATGTATGACATGATCATCATTGTATATGAGATTACTTGTGGAATTATTATATATACCTATATTTTTATGTTTATCTATTGTATGATTAAATTAATTATTACACTATTGATTGTATGTTATTACCACTATGTTACACTTTTACAATAGGGAATAGTCTCCCCACATACACACTATAGTCTCTAATTGTTATTTGGTAGCCTTTGGCATTTGGAGAGATTGACTTGACGCCATGTGGCCAACTGGGCTTGGGGCACAGTTCAATGGAAACTGGGTCCAGGACATTACAAAATGGTATTAGAGGGTTATTTTTGGTTTTCTTTACCATTTTTAGATAATAGAAAGGGGATTAGGAAGAATTGGAATTTGGTAATGAGCTGTGCCTGGACGTAGCTAACCCACGTACAAGAAAAAGCTAAATTCCCTTGAATGAAAATTATTGTTTTATAGATTTTTTCTACTATAGATGATTTGATTCCACCATTGGGTGATGAACTTGAATTGGGATGTTATCATTTATTTTATTATAGGTTTTATTTTTTTCATCCCAGTGAGATGAGGGTATTCCAACTCATGCATTATTTTAGGTACCTGTTAGAATTCACATTCCATGCATTATGCCATTCCATATAGGATGCATTTATTTATTTATTAATGTTGTGATATGTTACATGATTGATATGACTACTACTCAATAAATGATTGGTCAGGGAATCAAAAAACATGGTTGGTACATAGAGTGACTTCTATAACTTAAGAAGATTTTTCCTGATTAGGCTACATCAGACACCCTACGCATCCAATTGTGGCATGTTGAGTTATGGACCATGAGTCTCATGGAATGAAACATGTTATGGTGTGGATTTCTTAGAGGCTATATTTTGGTTCATGAGGAGTATCATCCCTTATGGATCATAATTTGGTTAACCATTTGGTTCAACCATTTAAAATGAAATTTGTAATGAATATGAAACTAAAATGGGAACTGAAATTTTTTATAGTATAGAAGTTGATCTAGACCTGAACATCATAGTGGGAAGTATGCAATGTATCTTACTTTCTTATGATCTGTAAGTTTCCCATTCCTGAATCAAGGAGTAGGAAGAGGGGTTTGATTCTTATATAAGAAGTCTTGTACCAAACCTATTTCAATATCTTCACTTTTAGACATGAGATTTGATAACATTCTTTTCTAAGGCGTGTGTTTGGAATTATAGAGACATGCCACCATGAAGACCTCTATTCGTAGTCCAGAAGGGTGGTGATAACCATGCTTTAGAGGTGGTGGGCACTGGGATGCAGGTGGATCCTCATATAGTGATATATGAGGCACCAGAAGTTTTACCAGACATAGGTGGTGAGGCACAATTCTACGATGGTTTTTTTCGCTTCATGCAGACATTTTAGGGAGCACCACAACCTGCCTCCTCTATGGTTGAGTTGACATACATGTTCTAGTAGAAACATCTGCCCAAATTTTCGGGGGATGGGAGAACAAAAGCTATGTATTCATGGTCAGATGCCATGCTATATATCTTCGAGCATCTTGAGATTCCTCCTGAGACGAGGGTGAATCTTGCTACTTACATGCTATGTGATTCCGCCAAAAGATGGAGGGATTTCATTACTTATAAGGACCATAATTAGGAGATGTCTTAGAGGGATTTTCATATGAAGTTATATGATTACTTATATCCTAAGATGTTGAGGGATGATAGATCTTTAGATTTCATGTACTTAGAGGAGGGCATGTTATCAGTTATAGATTATTCAGCTTGTTTTATAGAGTTTCAGTGCTTCACACCTATTTTGATGGGTGATGAGTTATCTAAATCCAAAATATTTGAGGATGGTCTTAATCATGACATGCGATCATAATTGAATGTATTTATACTGACTACAATTTTTGGAATAATGAATTATGTGATTATCATAGAGCGTAACCTGAGAGAGTTTGGGGGTGCGATACAGGGCAGTTTGACACCTAAATCTGGTATTGCATCAACCAATAGTAGGAAGCATCATATGGAGATTCTGAATGGTGATATTAGTGTCCAGATCACACACTCAGGTAGCTAGGTGTGGTACCACAAGTTTGGTAGGCCAGGACACACGATACCTCAGTTCTTGAGAGACCCAGTCGAGTGATGATACTATGAAAAGATGGCCCATCTACAATGTTTTTTCATAAATTTTACTCCGGCATCCAGTGAGATAGGGTCTTCATTGAATCCATGTAAATAAGTGTGGTCAAAAACTTCTAGTTAGGAAGGTAACTAAATTATAGATGACTGATCAAGCTAAGACGGTAGTTGTGGATGCGGTAGTCTGACCCCAGTTTTTTAGTGACAATAGAGTGGATTTTCTCATGGTACCCAGGCTGTATCATAGGACTACAGATCTGGATAGATATACGCAGTACAACCGATACCTTAGGATAATAATCCCATATTTATATTGTGAGAGGTACTATTCTAGTATCCTCTATTTTAGAATATTCTATTTTTGATACATGCGCTTATCATAACTTTATAATTGTGACTATTGTATAGAGACTTAGGCTCAATGTTTAGTGTTTTGATGGCTTTATGATTCTTGATACTCTATTGGGGATTTGAACAGAGGATGTACATCAGTACAGGGAGTTCCCCCTTGAGATTGGAAGGTGTCACTTCATAAGGGACCTATTTTTCCTCAAGATGATAGGATTTGACATCATTCTTAGGATGGAATGGTTATTTTACTTTCATGTATTCATTGATTTATATTTACAAAGGGTGACCTTCACATCACCAGAAGGATGAGAGTTTATTCACAAGGGTAAATAGGATGTCCAGGAAAGCCGATATAGGTCTGAATATCATGGCCTAGGTAGGATGACATCCCACATCACGAGTTTATATCTGGATGATTTGGTAACACCTCAGGAAGATTTACCTCTAGTGGTTGATCATTTAAGGTATGTTTCCCAAATGTTTTTTGTACTAAATCTAGTGAGAGAGGTAGATTTATCTATCTATATAGTGTTAGGAGCTGGAATGGTATCCATTCGTCCTTACAGGATGGCTACTATTGAGATATAGGGGCTCAAGATGTAGATAGAGGATTTAGAGGCCAAGGGGTTTATCTGACCCAATACTTCTCCATGGGGTTCACTAGTCCCTTTTGAAAAAAATTTAGACATAACTCCTAGGATATATATGAATTACTAGAAATTGAACCAGCTAATGATCAAGAACCAGTATCCTCTGCTGTGGATATATGATCTATTTGACCATATTTAAGGATCTCAGGTATTATCAATGATTGAATTGAGATATGGTTATCATTAGGTACATATTAGGCCATTGGATATACCCAGAATAGATTTTCATAGCCGGTATGATCTATATGAGTATTTGGTTATGCCATTCAATCTCACGACAGTTTTCTTGGCACTGATGAACTGAGATTTCCATCCTTATCTGGATTAAATTTTCATGGTATTCATGGATGATATCTTGGTGTATTCTCCCACTTGACACGAACATGATAAAAATATTGTGATCATATTAGATACAATGAGAGAGAATCAGTTATATGCTAAGATCACAAAGTACCACTTGTGGATAGATCAGATTCACTTCCCATATCATATTATCTCATAGATAAGAGTATCAATTGATCTAGATAAGGTGAGAGCTATAGTTTTCTGGGAGAAGCCCAAGAAAATATTTGAGATATAGAGTTTATTGGGGCTATATGGATATTACATGTGTTTAATACAAGACTTATCATTCCTAGAAGCACCTCTCATGGGATTGACTAAGAAGATTGTGAAGTTTGTATAGTCAGATTCATCATATTCATCCTTTTAGAAGATGAAAGGGAGATTAACTTCAACACTGATACTAATTTTTCTAGAACCAAATAGAAGATAAATTGTTTATTATGACACATTAGGTATAATTATTAAATTATTGATGATGCATGGGGATATATTTGTGGTGTAATGATCTCAAAAATTGAGTCCACAAGAGAGGAACTACCCGACACATGATCTTGATCTAGTTGCAGTTGTTTATTATTTGTGCTTTTGGAGACACTATTTACTGGGGCAATTTTGTGATGCACATGAACCACAAAACTCTCAATTATATTTTCATGCATCACGACCTAAATCTGAGATAATGAAGATGGGTGGAGTAACTACAGTATTTTAACTTTGATCTTACCTATATGCCTGGTAAAGGAAATGTAGTGGCTGATGCACTGAGTAAGAGGACTCAAGTACATGTATTTTAAGAGGCTGGTAGTGAGTGTTATATTAAGGATTTGTTCTCCGAGATGCACTTGGAGGTGCAGGATAGGCAGGGGAATAATTCTCTTTCCTCTTTAGTTGTATCATATACCCTTTTTGATAGAGTGAGGATGATGCAACTATCAGATTTTGAATGCCTAGTCCTATGAGAGAGTGTGGTAGGTGAGGGCCCTCCTTCTATTTGGACCATATGTGAGGATGGAATTCTATGTATACATGGTCACATATGGGTTTTAGCGTACATGTGTGAGGAGATGATTCAATAATTTCATGCTTCATCTTGGGAAGTAAACCCCGACATCACCAAGATGTATCAGGATTTTCATTGATAATACCGATGGCTGGGTATGAAAAAAGACGTAGATGGTTTTGTTATGAGGTGTTCCACCTATCAGCAGGTGAAGGTGAAACACTAGCAACCAGCTGAACTTTTAAAACACCTTTATATTTCTAAGTAGAAGTGGGATGATGTTGTGATGGATTTTGTGACTAGGTTAACAAGGTCATCATAAGGTAATGATTTCATTTGGGTTGTTGTTGACAATATCACAAAGGTTTCTCATTTCCTACCTATCACAAATACCTTTTTAGTAGATGAGCTTGGTATATTGTATATCTATGATATAACATGAATTCAAAATGTCCCTCATACTATCATTTTAGATTGGGATACTTGATTCAATTCATGGTTCTAGCAAGTGTTGTAGAGGGAATTGGGTACACCATTTCTTCTGATCACAACATACCACCCTCAGACCAATGGCTAGTTAGAATGAATGATACAGGTTCTTGAGGACATGCTGCGGGAAGGCATCTTAGATTTTGGGGGTTCTTGGGAGAGGCACATACCCATGGTTGAATTGACCTAAAAAAATAGATTTCAGGATACTATAAAGATAGTACCATATAATTTATTTTATGTTAGTCCATACCAATCACCCTTGTGCTGGTTAGAGGTAGGAGAGGCATAAATTCTTGGACCTTATATCAGAAAAGATAATATATAGTAGTTTCAATTTATTTGAAAGAGTATGGCTAATAAAAAGTATTGATAGAAATATTATGCTGATAGTTTTCCAAAAACTTTAGAGATCTAGGTTAGGGATCATGTCTTTTTTATGTGTCTCATCATGGTTGGGGAACAAGAGGATTAGAAGACAGGGTAAACATTCACCATTATATGTCAGGCTGTTTGAGATTTTGGAAAGAGTCAGGATAGTTACCTATCGATTGTAGTTACCTTAGAGGTATCAAGACATACACAATGTCTTCCATGTATCTCAACCATAACATTATCATTCAGAACCATCTCATGCTTTTCAACTTGAGGAGGTTAAGATACAAGTAGATACATCTTTCGAGAAGCATCCTATTTATAGTGTGGATCGTAGGATGAGGGTTATATGAGGTTGATTAGTTCCTATAGTATGATTGATATGAAATCAATGCTGTTTACAGGAGGAGACTTGGTTGTGGTAGGCCAACGTACATGATTAGTGGCTGGATTTGTTTATCATATTATGCTTCACCACCCTTGGAAGGGGATTTAAGGATGAATTTATTTAAGGGGGGAAGTTTGTAAGAATACTGTTCTTTCTTGAGGTATGGAATCTTTTTATTTCCATCAATTTTTGGTTTAAATTCATAATTATGGCCTAATGTAATTAAAAATTGAGGTAAAAGGTTTATCAGATGTTTTTGAGGATTTTTCAAAGAAAGGAACCCAATTTTTTAGTAGAAAAGGACAAGACACATGGTTAGTAGAAACTGTGAGGGGAAGGTCGCACGATTACTACTAATAGTGCGAGGCTAGAAAAAGGGGAGATACATGGCACACAGTTTGAGGAAACCACATAGATGGAGGTGCATGCCCGTGTGGGAGCACCTGCAGTTTTTGATAGAGATGTTTTTCATGGTTTGAACATGATTAGTCAAACCTTTCAAAATAACTGTGTGAGGTGCCCCACATTACAATAAAGGGTTCATAGTTTTACTAACCATGATAACAAATTATGTATCCCAATATTTTTAGGCAAAATGATTGTTTCCTTTAAAATATTTTTAAACCTAAAATCCTATTTATTCTCCTCCTTGGATAACTGCTTAACATTGGAAGCTCCTCATTGAGTGAAATTGTAGATTTTGATCCCGATCCTCTGTCCAATCTTATAATCGAGCACCGTCGGTCTTGTTGGATATGAATCAGTGAGTAATCAATTCCTTTTTTGATATTATTCATTTTTCTTGATCTCAGATATACTATTTAAGTGTAATCTAATATGCCATATTTTCTAGTTTTTGCCTGTTCTTCATTTTTCTCTGGATCCGAGTCAAACGAGGAGTTGATACTGGATGAACACTCCAATATAAACCTTTGGTAGGTGGTCTTATTCTTTTCACTTAAATTTTATGTGTTTATATATATGTCATTGTGTCGTGTAATATATTTTCCAAGAAACTTCCTTGAAATTGAATTTATTCCTTGATTAAAATGTATAGGTATGACCTATGTAATTAATGAGACCCATTAATAAATGATTAAATGTTATGAATCCTAAATTAGAAAAAACCCTTGGGCATGTTGTTTAATTAATTATACCACCATGGGTGGGATATGAATTTAAATACCATTAGGTGTATCGTTTACCCCTTACCATGAGATATTAAATGATGAATTGTAATTGTGATTGATTTGTAATTGAATTGATTAACGAGAGGGAATATATGACGGTGTCCCTAGAAAATATCCATGTATTTAATTAAGAATATAGTTCTTCTTATATTGATATGCCCATGTGAGATAATTAAGAGGCCAAGCCTTATAAGCATACCCCATTCCTTGATCCACCTTCTGAGGTGAGGTTAAATTGATATAATCATGATGATGAACTTTAAAATAATTAAATGAAATTGTTTGAATGCTGTTATATGCCTTGGGTGAAAAATGGGATCATATAAAAATGCCCTAGACAGACTCATTTTGATACTGACTCACTTATACCTGAGTGACACTTGATTCCTTAGTGAAATTCCAAGGAAGAACTGAGAGGCTTTACTGATATACAACTGATTAAAACTTGGAATCATTATATGGACTACTAAGGATGGACTCAGAGGGAGAATTCTATATATGCAAAGAGTGATACTTGGGCCCCCTTATTGGACTACCAAGGATGTACTCAAATTGAAATGATGTTATACCACACCTAGAGTGATATCATGATTTTAATGAGGAATTCATAGGATGGGCTTGTAAGGTGTTTGGTTCATGCTATGAATAGAGTGGTACCTAGATTCCAAATAAGGAAGGCCAAGGAGGGGTTCCAGTTCTTAATTAAATAATTAATAAAATGTTTTATATGGAGTGTCTATTAATCCAAAGAACAATCTTGGATTTGGTCAGAGAATTATATCATATTTATGGCTTGTTTAGGTAGCTCTTCATCACATATCATTATGGGGGATGTTGGCCTACACACTAGGTTCCAAGACATATTTATTAACTGAGATAGGAATGAATGTTTATTTAGATACTTCTAGCTAAGGCTGAAGCATGTAGCATAAAACAGGTGTCCATACAAACCCATACCTTTATGGTTTTTTTAATTTCAGTACTTCCTTTACATATTATATTACTTCCTCTACACTTTTATTATTATATATTCACTGAATGGATGAAATTATAAGCCGTTGGTGGTGGGATGATTGGATTTTATCTCAAACCCTACTCGGGATGCCTTTGATACCCAAGAATATTTTATGATTACTGATATGAATAAGGGAAAGCACCCTGCTACATGTTTTTGATTTCTACTTAGGAGCATGGGAGAACTAGACTGAGATGGGGATCTTGATGCTAGTTAGGATAGTTTTTAGTCTTTTTGGTAGTATGATATGTATTGTACACCTACCATTTATACCTATTTTATTGCTTTGTAGACACATGAAATGATAATCATTGTATATGAGATTACTTCTAGTATTGTTATATATACCCGTGTTTTGATGTTTATCTATTTTATGATTAAATAACTACTTCTGTTATTGATTATATGTTTCTACCACTGTGTTACACTCTGATAATAGGTAATATTCTCCCAGAGACACATCCTATGCCCTCACTATTAGTCGACAACCTCTAGTGTTTAAGGAGATGCGATTGAGGCCATGTGGACAACTGGGATTAGGGCACCACTCAGTGGAAACTGGGCCCGAGATGTTACAAAAGGAAAAAATTACAAAGGTAGGTGGGATTATAATCAACCATGAACATCTTATTCTTAATGTTATAAATAGACTATCTATATCAAGAATATATAAACCATTCACTATATTTCCAATTCCATAAATCATCTCATTATTATATATAGAAAAACTCCTATTATTAATAATGAATCAAAATTCCATATTTTCTAAACAAGATACATAAATAAAATTATTTTCTATGATGTGAACATAATAACATTTTTTTAAATTCTGAAATCAATCTAATTGGTAAAATAAAATCATAAGTGCTGACCTATAATGAAATAACTTTTTTTTCCATTATTGACAAGAAGATCTACTTCACCCTTCAAAAATTCCCTCATATCTCTGAGTCTATGTTTTTTAGCACAAATGTGTGACTCATATAACAACCCAGTCTTAACATACATATACATTACATTTTTTTAGAATACTTAAAACATAAAAAAAATAGATTCCCAAAGACCATATTAGTATCATAACATTGGAAACATGGAAACCTAAACACTAGTACATAAGTGAGCTACATTATCTACCACTATATTCTTCTTGAATAGAACTATAGTGACCCAAGCCTTTTACATACAACATTTCATGATTTTAAGCATAGTTAATCATCAGAGTACAAGACAAGGATCGTTAAGTCTAGTGTCTTGGAAGACTAGGTACATATAACATAAAACATGGGGCTAAAAAACACTACTTTATTTAATCTTAATAAAGATATCCTAACTTCCTTTTATCCCTTACATCTGCATAGGGTACCACGGGGAACACATTAACAAAGGGATGAACTAAAAATCCCAGTAAGGGAATGAACATAAGGATACATCTTAAGTACATGGGTTAGGAGGCATGAAATAATGATTTCTAAAGCATGAAACTTATAAATTAATTTCTAATAATCATGGTATCATATAAACATGGAATCATATAAATGTGGTAGAATCATAAAAAAATTCTTTAGTATGGGTCAAGGCTAACCGCCAATCCTATTTCCCATTTTAGTACGGGTCAAGGCTAACCGCCAATCCTGTTTCACATCGCATCTCATGAGACTCAACTTTACCTAATTCATTGGAGTGCTATCTGGGCGCACCCATATCAACATTTTCATGAATATTATTTCCACATAAATATTCTTACCACATAGATAATCATACATAATCAATAATACATAAACATAAGGGTACCTGTGGAAAGAATTGGGTACCACAATCATGACCAATCGAGGTATCATGAAAGTGTCCATGAAAGGAAAGGATTAGAATATAAATGGACTTTAATAGGGTAAAATAGGCATATAACATGGTAATTGGTGTCAAACAGAAGTGAAAAAATATAAGAAATGTATTTTAGAAACATTAGCATTAAAACATTTTTGTCCGGTTTTAAGGAAAATACTATAAAGCTTTTAAAATAGAAAAGAGGACAATCATTTATATAAAAACATAATTGAACCAAGAAGGTTTTAATAATAAAAGACTAATTTTATAAATACAATGGTGTCTTAAAACAGAGGATATAGTGCACTTGAAATTGGGAAACAATTCGGGAAGTTCCCCTAAAACAGGTTGGCTTATCAGAGAGTTCTAAGGAGGGAATATTTTAAAAACATGTATATCCCTGAAAGAAAGTGATGAAAGGTTATTAATATACTAATTTTGTACAAATAACCATAATTTATAATATTCACATAAATATATAAGATAACACCATTTTGAAAGAAATATAAGGCAACCTGAATGAACAAAAAGGGTTCGGGTAGAATTCGTTACGAATTATTGGCATGGTGTCGGGTTTACCTAAGAGGACTTTATGAGAGAGAAAAAAGGTTTATTATCACTTATAAATCAAGATGTCAGAATTGGGGAGGTGCATAAACATACCCCATAATTTGGTATTACACACAAAAAGACATGTCATAGAGGACAATCTTGATTAAGAGTGAAAAGGAGAGGATCCCTTACCTTAAATCCGTTGTTGTTATCCACTTGTTATTAAAGACCTGAATAAACAAATTATTCTTATTAATTCATAATTAAAGAACCTCTTCTATATGTAATTTATTTATTATAACCCTTTTTAGTTCATTCAATTCCCTTTTGAATAGTTATAAGGTTCAATTTTATTGTTCGAGCTTGTTTTTTTACTTGGCTATAAAAGATCGGTTCACCTATATTCAAGTTTGGATTACATGTAAGATGAAAGTGGTTGTCCAGAATTGAATTTATATTCTATTAGTGAAAATTAAATAGATTAAATGGTTTTAAATTTAATTTGTTTACTTAGAGTGAAGTTGAATTATTATATATATAACCTTAGTGATAACTGTTTTTTTAATCGGTGGGTTTGATTACAAAGAACATCTTTTGCTTTATAACTTAATACCATTTTTACAAAAGGATTAAAAAACTAAAAATAGGATATATTACATATATAATAATCCGGTTCAACCATATCACGAATGGTTTCATGACCAGAATTAAATATTATAATATAAATTGATAAACCGTTGTCCTTGAATGTGCTGAATTAACACATCTCAAACGGTGCTTTCATTTCTTTGAAATAAAGGGTGGGGAAAGGAGAGAAGATAATGAAATATCCCATTAGCATAAAAAAATTACAGTACATGTATTTTATTTGTGTTATCATACTATTTGGGTGAAGATAGGTGAGGAAATAAACAAAAAGAAAATAACAAAAGAACTTAAAAGAAAAGAAGGTATTGGAAAGAGGAATTTACCTCTTGAGACTTCCTCCTTTGAGAACCTCTTAAGGGGAGAGGTTTTGGTATTTTGAAGAGTCTAGGAGATTTTGGACATGAGGTATGATCTTAGGGAGAGATTTGGGCAGAATATTGGCAAGGAACAATGCTTGAGAGGAGTGAAGAGAAGAGGGAGTGAAGGGGTGTTTTTATAGTGGAGGAGAGGAGGGATTTCATAATATTATAATCATTAATTTATTATTTCTTCAAAAGACAAGGAATAGTAAGTATTCTATGACCAAGAATAGTAAATGGGTCATTTGAATTAAAACCAAGGGTGGTGACATCATCCATGATGCTAGGAATAGTCTATTTAGCTTATAATGTATATATACGGTAAGTTACCGTATTTTACTATTCATAAAAAATTCAAATATTTCAGAAAAATATAAAAAATTTACCCCAACCATTTTTTGACGTGTAGAATCCAAAAATGAAGTCCATTTTTAAAAAATAATTTTCTAAATATTATTATTTTAATATTTAATTAAAATCATAATTTATTATCAAAAACCAGTTTTAAAACATTCATTTACTCATTCTAAAATATAGGTATATCCTACTTTAAAATTGAATAATGTTTATATATTATCATAGGTAAGGTTACTATTCCTTAAATTATATCACTATTCATAAGGTTATGTTACTATTCATAAGGGTAGGTTACTATTCACCAAAAATTAAGTTTTTCTTATCGGAATCCAAATAACTTACTGATTGCAACAATGTATGTAGGATTTTTGAAATTCCAAACACAGAAGTGAAAAGTTATGTTTAAAGGTCACTTAGCACTTAGTAGTTCATTATGTTGTGTTTTCATGTGATTTTATAACATATTTATAAGAAAGTAATTTACATTGAAAAACATTGGGTCGTTACATTCTTCCCCCCTTATGAAAATTCGCCCCTGAAATTTCATTTTACATTCTAAGAAAAAAATAGGTGTGGGTACTTTTCCTTCATTGCTTCCTCTAGTTCCCATGTTTCCTCTTCGTACTTATGGTTTTTCCATAGTACCTTGACCGGATGAGTATTCTTGTTGCGTATAACTTTTTCTCTATGATCCAAGATCTTCACTGGCTGCTCCTCATAGGAAAGATCATCCTTAAACTATACCACCTTTGAAGAGAGTACATGTGAAGGGTCTGGTATTTACTTCATTAAGAGGGATACATGAAAGAAATCATGTACTTTCGACATGGTAGGTGAAAGTGCCAGTCGATTAGCCATAACTCTGACTCGATCAAGGATATCGAAGGGGCCGATGTACCTGGGATTTAACTTCCCTTTCTTCCCAAACATCATGAACTTCTTCCATGTAGATATGAGTAGAAATAACATGTCTCCAACTTTGAACTCAAGGTCTCATCGATAGTTATCTGTATAACTCTTCTATCAGCTTTGGGATTCCTTGATATGCTGCTGAATGGTTTTCACCTTCTCTACAATTTCTTAGACCATTTCAGGTCCTAGCAGCTTACGCTCACCAACTTCATCCCAACACACCGGTGTTCTGCACCTTTTCCCATAAAGGGATTTATATGGTGCCATTCAGATGCTCGAGTGGAAACTATTGTTATAAAAGAATTTAACCAATGGAAGATGTTGGTCCCATCCTCCTTTGAATTCCATAGAACACGCTCTCAACATGTCTTCTAGTTTCTGAATAGTTCACTCAGACTGGCCAACAATTTGAGGATGATAGGTCGTACTGAAGTTCAGTTTAGTGCTCAAAGCATGCTGGAGACTTTTCTAGAACTTCGAGGTGAATCTTGGATCATGATAAAATAAAATAAATAGTGGTACTCCATGCAGCCTTGCCACTTATTTGATGTAAATCCGTGCAATTTGATCTAATGAGAAGTCCTCTCGAATCACGATAAAGTGAGCTGTCTTCATAAGATGATCCACAATAACCCATATAGCATTGTTTCCTCTGGATGTCCTTGGAATTCCAGGGACAAATTCCATGGTAATGTTCTCCCACTTCCATGCTGGTATGGGTAGTGGTTGCATCATCCCCTTAGACTTTTGTCTCTCAGCCTTCACTTGTTGACATACGATGCACTTTGACGTGTATTCGGAAATCTCCCTTTTCATATTGTCCCACCAAAAGTTTTCTTAGAGATCTCGATACATCTTTGTGCTCCCTGGGTAGATAGAGAATGTCGATCTATGTGCATCATTCAATAGATCCTTCTTTATCTCTGGATTAGATGGTATACATAATCGTGTCCCAAATCTTACAACTCCATCCTCATCAATTTTGAAATTGGAGGATTTCCCATTTTTAACAACTTCCATCCTTTTCTGAATTTCCACATCCCTTCTTTAAGCATCCTTTATTTTCTCCAAGAGGGGTGGTTGACAAATAATTTGTGAAAGGATTTATGATGTTCTTCCCTTAATGATTCCCATGTCAATCCTTTTCAAATCTAAGAAGATCAGATCCTTTTCAATTTTCATCATTGATAAAGATACATGATCCTTTCTACTTAGATAATCCGCCACCTTTTTTGCCTTACCGAGATGGTAGTGGATTGAGAAATCATAATCCTTGATGAGATCTATCCATATTTTCTGGTGAATATTAAGCTATTTCTGTGTGAATATATATTTTAGACTCTTGTGGTCAGTATATATCTCACATTTCTCCCCATAGAGATAATGCCACCATATTTTCAATGCAAAGATCACCGCCACCGACTCTAGATCATGCGTAGGATAGTTTTGCTCATGGATTTTAGTTTCCTTGAGGCTTAGTCTATCACTTATCTTTTTTCATTAGAAAACAACCTAATCCTTTCTTAGAAGCATCACTATACACCACAAAGAGTTCTCCACTTATAGGGAGTGTGAGTACTGGAGCAGTGATAAACCTCTTTTTCAACTCCTTGAAACAGTCTTCACATTCTTGTGTCTAGAAAAAATTTACTCCCTTCTATGTCATCTTGTTCATTGGGTTTGACAATCATAAAAATTTCTTCATGAATCGTCAATAATACCCAGCTAGACCAAAAAAGCTGTGGATCTCTGTTACAGATGTTGGTCTGATCCACTCTTCAATTGTCTTTGTCTTGGAAGGGTCCACTGATATCCCTTTGCTAGTGATAACATGCCCCATGAATGATACTCCCTCCAACTATAACTCAGATTTACTATACTTTTCATACAAATTCTCCCTTCACAAAGTCTTTAACACAGTATTCAAATGCTCCTCATGTTCCTCCTTTCTCTTGAAGTATATCAGAATATCAACAATAAAGACTACCACAAATTTGTCAAGGTAATCTCTAAAGACACTATTCATTAAATCCACAAAAATTTCTGGAGAATTAGTGAGTTTGAAGGGAATCACTATGAACTCATAGTGTCCATACCTTGTTTTAAAGGTAGACTTGAGAATATCTTTCTTCCTCACAGTTATTTGGTGATATCCCGACCGACGGTCCACCTTAGAGAAATAACTAGCCCCAAGAAGCTGATCGAACAAGTCATCTATCTGTGGAAGGGGATACTTGTTCTTTATTGTGATTTTATTGAGCTCACGACAATCAATACATAGGCACATTTATCCATCATTATTCTTGATGAAGAGGACTGGCGCACCCCACGGTGAAGCACTCAGGCATATAAAACCCTTCTCTATATTCTCCTGTAACTGCTTCTTCAGCTCTTCCAGCTCTATGGTGGCCATTCTATAAGGTTTCTTTGAGATAGGCAGAGATCCAGGGATAAGTTAAATTGAGAACTCAACCTCTCGGTCAGGAGTAAGACTAGACAACTCTTCAGGGAATACATCCATGTAATCCCTCATGATGGGCACGTCTTCAAGTATGATTCTCTACTTTGTCTCAATAATTTGAGCTAGATATGCTTTCTCATAAGGCAACAATATCCACACTTGGGATGAAGATTCTAAAGGGGATTCATCTTCCTCCTTACACTTGTAAAGAATCAGAGGATGTTTTGGGATGTGAATAGTGATCTCACTTTCCCAACAGTTGATGTTGGCCTTGTACAAAGATAGCCAATCCATGCCTAAGATAACATCGAACTCCACCAAAGGAAGTATGACAAGATTTTATGGGAGGTTTATTCCACAAAAGTTAATTGGGGAGGAGTTATATATGATAGATGTAATAATTTCCCCATTCGCTATTCTCATAGATAACTTTTCCTACAAATTTTGAGGTGGTGTTTGAATAGTTCTACTAAACTTTCAAGATATGAAAGAGTGCTTAGAACCATAATCAAATAGTATATTCATTATTCTTGAATGAATAACAAGCGTAAATTTCACCACATCGTTGTTCGTCTCCACCTCAGCAGTAGTGATAGCATAAGACCTTCCTTGTTGCCTTGGAGGTTGTTGCTGATTGCCTCTAACAACCCTTGGCTTAGGGAAATTGTTCGCATAATGCCCAAGATCCTTGCAGTTGTAACACTGCACTATAGGTTGAGTATTGACTTGAACCTTCCTTTATTATTCCGAATTAGTGGGATTCTTCATATCTTAGTGGCAGTTCTTGGCCAGAAGACCAAACTTTCCACATTTGAAGCAATTCTTGGTTCCCTTTAGACAGTTACCAGGATGCTTCTTCCCACAATTTTTTCAAGGGGAAAAGTCATGCTTATTTCCATCATGGGATTTTTTTGATGAACCACCCATGTTGTTATCCATTTTCCACTTCTTGTCACTAGGCCCACGAGACCACTGAGAGTCTCTAATCTCTATTTCAACCTTGAGGGCATAACAGAAAATATCCTCATATTTGTCGAAGTCTTGAATCACCAAACTTTTCATAGACTCGACTTTAGTTCACTAAAGAAGCAATCCACCTTGATTTCGGTGTTCATAACAAAGCTATAGGTGTACCTTTAAAACCTTTTAAAGTTTGATTCATACACTCCAATGGACTTATCTTCCTTCTGCTTGAGTCAGAGGAACTCTCTTTCCATCCTGAGATGGAGGGTTCGAGGAAAATATTTGTTAAAAAACATCCTCTTGAATTCCTCCCAATCCATGGAATCAATTTTCTCTTGGGAATTTGTATTCTTGATCAGGGTCCACCACTGATAAGCTTCCCCATAAAAATGATAGACTACTAGCACAACCTTCTCTTCTTCTGAGCACTGGAGGACAGAGAATATCTTTTCAATGGAGTTAATACATTGTTCTGCGAGGAGGGGATCAGAAGATCCACTAAACATGGGAGGCCTTTTCCGCATGAAGGATTCTACATAAACTTTCTCTTTTTTTTGCAGGAGTAGGATGTTCCACATGATTCAAGTTATTATTCATAACTCGAGCCAACTAAGCAAGTACTGTCATGAATTTTTGAGCACCCGCTCCCGTCATATCAGACATATCATTAGGGTAATCATCACATTTCATATCACATTGGTTGTTGAAATGTGTTCTTCTATTTACCTCCATTAACTAAGAAAAATAACGTATCATTAGAGGTCTTGAATACTTAGCTATTGAGAATAAAAAGGAAACTTTGAACATAAAAGGATATACTTATAAAGAAGAAGTAAATCCTAACATGTGATTCCTTAGGTTCAAATCTTATTTCATAACTTATATTCTTATGGGCTTTTTTTGTCCCTTAATAATGGTTTGTACTAAGCTCATGAATCTAGAAAAGCATATCCCCTAGGAATGTCGTAACCAAGAGTGCAGCAAGGCCTATTGTTGTGTACCAAGATACCCCGGGTCAAGCCTGAAACTCCTTGTTGGAGTTTTCACTCCTAGGTACATCTGTGCCAGAGCCGCCTCTACCTGCTCGTATCTAGATAGGGATTTATTTTCTTGATAAACCACTTACTCTATAATAACCAAAATTTAGGAATGTTTTCTTATACTTAGTCTCATCCTTAAGGTTCTCACTAAGGTGATCTATTCCAAATCTCCAAAAATAACTAGACCATCCTCTGATACCAACTATATCAACCCAAGCCTTTTATATACAACATTTCATGATTTTAAACATAGTTAATCATCAGATTACAAGCCAAGGATCATTGAGTCTAGTGTCTTGGAAGACTAGGTAAATATAACATAAAACATGGGGCTAAAAAAAATTCTTTATTTAATCTCCATAAATATATACTAACTTCGTTTGAGACCTTATATCTGCATAGGGTACCCTAGGGAACACATGAACATAGGTATGATCTAAAAAGCCCAGTAAGGGAATGAACATAAGGATACATCTTAAGCACATGGGTTAGGAGGCATGACATAATTATATCCAAAGAATGAAACTTATAAAATCATTTCATATAAGAATGGTATCATATAAATATGGAATCATATAAATGTGGAAGAATCATAAAACATTTCTTTAGTACGGGTCAAGGCTAACCGCCAATCCTATTTCCCATTTTAGTACGGGTCAAGGCTAACCGCCAATCCCATTTCACATCACATCTCATGAGACTCAACTTTACAAAATGTATTGGAACCCTATCTGGGTGCACCCATCTCAAAATTTTAATTAATATTCTTTCCACATAAATATTCTTACCACATATATAATCATACATAATCAACCATACATAAACATAAGGGTACCCGTGGAAAGAATTGGGTACCACAATCATGACCAATCAGCGTATCACAAAAGTGTCCATGAAAGGAAAGGATTAGAACATACATGGAAGTTAATAGGGTAAAATAGGCATATAACATGGTAAGTGTTGTTAAATAGAAGTGACAACATATAAGAAATTTATTTTATAAATATTATCATTATAACATTTTTGTGCGGTTTTAAGGAAAATACTATAGAGATTTTAAAATAGAAAAGAGGAAAATCATTTATATAAAACCATAATTGAACCAAGAAGGTTTTCATAATAAAATACCAATTTTATAAATACAATTGTGGATTAAAACAGAGGATATAGTGCACTTGAAATTGGGTAACAATTTGGGAAGTCCCCCTAAAACAGGTTGGCTTATCAGAGAGTTCTAAGGAGGGAATATTTTAAAAACATGTATATCCCCGAAAGAAAGTGATGGAAGGGTATTGATATAATAATTTTTTAAAACTAACTAGAATTTATAATATTCACATAAATAGATAAGATAACACCATTTTGAAAGAAAGATAAGGCAACCCGAATGAACAAAAAGTGTTCGGGTAGAATTCGTTACAGATTATTGGCATGGTGTCGGGTGTACCTAAGAGGGATTGATGGGAGAAAAAATGGGTTTATTATCACTTATAAATCAAGAGGAAAGTATGGGGGAGGTTCTTAAGCATACCCCATCATTTGGTATTACACACAAAAAGACAAATCATAGAGGAAAATCTTGATTAAGAGTGAAAAGGAGAGGATCCCTTACCTTAAATCTGTTGGTGTTCTCCACCTGTTATTAAATACCTGAATAAAAAAATTAGGCTTATTAATTCATAAGTAAATAACCTCTTCTATATGTAATTTATTTTTTATAACCTTTTTAGTACATTCAAGGCCCTTTTTAATAGTTATAAGGTTCAATTTCATTGTTTGGGCTCGTTTGTTTACTTGGCTTTAAAAGACCGGCTCACTTATATTCAAGTTTGGATTACATGTAAGATGAAAGTGGTTGTCCAGAATTGAATTTATATTATATTAGTGAAAATCCTGGAGATTAAATGGTTTTAAATTTAATTTGTTTACTTAGAGTGAAGTCAAATTATTATATATATAACCTTAGTGATAACCGTTTTTGTTAATCGGTGAGTTTGATTACAAAGAACATGTTTTGCTTTATAACTTAATACCATTTGTACAAATGGATTATAGAACTAAAAATATGATATATTACATATATAATAATCGGGTTCAACCATAACACAAATGGTTTCATGACCATAATTAAATATTATAATAGAAATTGATAAACCGTTGTCCTTGAATGTGAAAAACTAACACATCTCAAACGGTGCTTTCATTTCTTTATAATAAAGGGTGGGTAAAGGAGAGAAGATAATGAAATATCCCATTAGCATAAAAAAATTACAGTACATGTATGTTACTGGAGTTATCATACTATTTGGGTGAATGGAGGTGAGGAAAGAAACAAAAAGAAAAGAACTTAAAAGAAAATAAGGAATTGGAAAGAGGAATTTACCTCTTGAGACTTCCTCCTTTGAGAACCTATTAATAGGAGAGGTTTTGGTATTTTTAATAGGATAGGAGATTTTGGATGTGGGGGAGGATCTTGGGGAGTGATTTTAGCAGAATATTTTCAAGGCACAAGGCTTGAGAGGAGTGCGGAGAAGAGGGAGTGAAGAGAGGTTTTTATAGTGGAGGAGAGGGGAGATTTCATAATATTATAATCATTAATTTATTATTTCTTCACAAGACAAGAAATATTAAGTATTCCATGACCAATAATAGTAAATGGGTCATGTGAATTCGAACCAAGGGTGGTGACATCATCCATGATGCTTGGAATTGTCTATTTAGCTTATAATATATATATATATGGTAAATTACCGTATTCTACTATTCATAAAATTCAAGTATTTTAGAAAAATCTCAAAAATTTACCCTAAAAATTTTATCCAAAAATGAATTCCATTTTTAAAAAATAATTTTCTAAATATTATTATTTTAATATTTAATTAAAATCATAATTTGTTATCAAAAACCAGTTTTAAAACATTCATTTACTCATTCTAAAATATAGGTATACCGTACTTTAAAATTGAATAATATTTATATATTATAATAGGTAAGGATACTATTCATTAGGGCATATCACTATTAATAAGGGTATGTTAATATTCATAAGGTTAAGTTACTATTCACCAAAAATTAAGTTTTTCTTATCAGACTCCAAATAACTTACTAATTGCAACTGTGTATGTCAGATTTTCAAAATTCCAAACACAGAAGTGACAAAATTATGTTTAAAGGTCACTTAGCACTTAGTAGTTCATTATGTTGTGTTTTCATGTGATTTTATAACATATTTATAATAAATTAATTTACAATGAAAAACATTGGGTCGTTACAAGAACCCTTCTTAGAAACATTATACTTAAAACATATCTTCATAACCTGGGGAAGGGAATATAAAAATGGGTGAGCTCAGATGCTCAGTAAGGGTAAATAAGGGAGACATGTAAGAATAAACATGATAATAAGGGTATGAGAACATGATCATGTAAATATAATATAATACCTTGGATATCAAAGTTCATAAATAGGAATCATGAAATAAATATTGGTAGTTCATAAGATATGAATCATTAGGAAATGAAGAGAATAATCCATGAAATCATAACATATGAATGATACATGTAATTGTTTCAAATACATAAGAATATAATATGATTTCAATAGTATCCAAGGAATGAAATCCAAGACCATCTTAGTTATATGGGTTCCATCCCCATTCTGTCTTGATAGTCATGGTTCACTCCCATCGCCTTCTTAGTAGCATGAGTTCACTCCTCATACCATCTTGGTAGCCATGGTTCACTCCAATGGCCATATTAGTAGTCAAGTTCCACTCCCAAGACCATATTAGTCTATCTTATGAGATATTAATCTTTACCCAATTCATTGGATGGAGATATAGGTCCCACTCAACTGAAAATTAAATCATACATACATGTAACAAAAAATCATAAAAAATCATATCATAACCCATGAAATGAAATGGATATTATAAAAATGAAATCATATTATAACCCATGGAAAAATATATAGGTTTTATAATTATTTCATAAAAATCTTAACCCATGAAAAAATTGGGTTTTAAAAGCATATAACCCGTGGAAGAGAAACATATTTCATAAAAATAATGCAATGAAAACATAAACCATTTAGAGAAACAATATTAATGGAAATAGTGAATAATTTCCCCAAAAAGGAATGAGTAAAACCAATATATTTTATCTTATATGGGAAATAATTTTTAAATATATTTTAAAAATATTTCATAAAGAAAACATCCATCTTCTTCGAAAAAATGATTTTTTAAACATAAAACCTTTTGAGAACTATTTTCTTTAAAAATAAACATGAAAACATATAACGGAATCTTGAAAACATTTTTAAATAATTTTTTTCTTTAAAAACTTATAGAGGAGCTTGAAAACCTTTTTCCTTGAAAACCTATAAAAGAAGCATGAAAACCTTTTGAAAAAACAACTTTTCTTGAAAAATAATTTGAAAACTTATAAAGAAAGAATGAAAATGATTTGAAAACCATTTATTTTAAAACCACTTTAAAAAAATATATTCTTAAAAATTAACCTTTTAAACATGAAAATTAATCTTCAAAGAAATGACTATAGGTAAATCCGTATATGCCGAACATTCCTTTTGTCCAGTAAAAAGTCTAGAAAAGTGTCTCGACCAGAAAACAAAAAGAAGATTAATTTTTTGAAAAACCATTTATTTTAATAGGGAAAAAGGGGTAGAAAATTTCTTTTAAATATCAAATTATAATATTATATTATTCTTGAAAACCTTTTTAGAAAACATGGTTTTGAAGGAACATATATTTCCGGTCGAAGAAATAGGTAAGGTCATATTTTATTAAAAACATTTTCTTAATGAAAGAGTGGAAAAAATGGTACTAATACATGAAGACATCAAGATTAACCCAAGGAGAATAAAATTCCTAAGTTTTCTTGAAATATGGATCAAAATATTTCATTAATTAAAATTTGATCATAAAAAATCTTGATAAACGATGAAATTATTTCAATAAACTATTACCACATGGTAATTTTGAGTCATACTCCCCATGTAGAAAAATAAATTTACATGGAGCTTTAAAATATAATGAAAAGAATAGGATTATTGTTATAACATTTCAAAGTTAGTTTATACACCTCATATAAAAATATATGTCTATAACATGTAATGTGTCTCAAAGAAGGAAAAATGAGAGAAAATTACTTTACCGTTTTCATAACTTTTGAAAATTAAACCCCATGACATAAAGATCATAAAATGGTTATATAAATAACCATAAATTTAAGTATAAAATTAATATAATACATTCATGGTTATTATATACATTACAAAAAGAAAATAGTGGTGAAAATTTCATGTATCTCATGAATATAAAAAGTACGATGAAATTACCTTACCTTATGTCTTGACTCTCTTAGAACTCAAACAAGATTCTTGTATAATAAATGTAAGTTTATTATACATATTTTACAGAATAATATTCTTATATCTAAAACCATATATGGTTTTATTATGACCTTATATTACTCACTTGTTAATAATTATATGTTAAGATTTAACTTTAGGTAATATCCTCTTCGTTCTTTGCATGTGTCTTAATTTTTTATATCTTTGGTCCTTGTACTTATATCATGATTTATAGAATATAAAAAATGATATAAATATAATTTATATTCATTATATTTTTATTATTATAATCAAGATAATATATAATTACAAAATGGAATACACCGTTCATGGGGAGGGTAGGCCGTACATACACATAAACTTTGTTTCTGTTTTATTGTCATATTTGATGAAAGTGAGTAAAAAAAGAATGAAAATATATATGTATATATATCATTATTAAAGTAGTATTATTATATCATATATATCATATATATCATATAAGTTCACTAAACACATCCTTAATATATTTGATGTAGTGTGTGAATGAATCACATCACTTTGAGGGGGCGGTAGTCCACACTTCCTCAAACAAAATTATCGTATTTACACAAGATAGAATTTATAAAGATATGTATTGTAAAATAATTAAATAAGATAAAATACATTATAAATATTATAAATATTATATAAAAACATATTTTTCATCATAATTTCCACCATGAGAGGTGGTAAAAGAAGAATGAATAATCATCTTTTTGCGAGGAGGTAGTTCGCTGTACACATAACAGCATGTTTGTTACCCATTAGATGGAAGTGTGTATATGTGTAAGTCAAATATTTTAATAAAAAATATCATTTTATTTAGGATACTAGTGTTTTTATAATAATTTAATAAATATAGTGGATGTTATAGAGAATGAAAATATGATGAAGGAATTTGAGGGAGGATGTTACCTCTTCTTTGGGTAACTCCTTTTGGTTTTCACCAAAGGAATTACTTGGATTGGTTTCTTCCCCAAGGGAGGAATCAAGGTGGAAGGGAGGGATTTTGGTGATCTATTTGGTTAGATATTTTATGAACATAAGTGTCTTTATAGGTGTGTGTAAGTGGTAGGAGATGAGGCCTTTTATAGCGGAGGAGGAGTGACACTCTTGTAATATTTTAAAAAAAGTGAAACCCCACCCATGTTTTATATTGAAAGTGGATCCAATAATGGTAAAAATAGAGAAAATGGAGTATAGGGTCTAAATATGTCCATAAAATGGCTTTTTAAAAGTCTATAAGTCATATAAGGCCTTATGTTTAGGGTTTAGTTCAATGTTAAGCTTAATTTAATCTTAATCATTGTATTTAATTTTATTTACCTTCACTGATATTTTTGGTGAAAAACTAAGTTGATATTATTATAAATTATAAATATTTTGATTCAAAATTTGGAATCCATTTTTCCAAATTCTAATAATTTTAGTGGAAGAAATTAATTTAAATTTAATCCAATAGATAGGATGACAAATCGGGTTTTTAAAGTAAAAATGTTCAAAATTTTGCTAGGTTTTTATAACCAATTTCAATGTGAAATTGAATCCAATGAACTAAATTGGATAAATTGATAAAAAATTTTATAATTAAAATTTAAAATAAATTAAAAATATAATTAAAACTTATAAATAAATTAAATGAAAAATAAAATTTGAGTTAAATTTCAGTATTTTTCACTATTCATTAACAAATGAAACTTCACTGAAAAATACCAAAAATTCACTCTGAGATAATTTTTATGTTTTGTTTTAAAAAATTAAGATCATTTTGACATATAAAATTTATATTTAATGTTTGTTCACCATCAAAAGGTGGTAAAGTACCTTAATAAAAATGTAGGTTTTTATGTGTAAAATTGGGTTTCTTCTTATCTTATGCCTATCAAATCTATTGGATGAATATAAAAAATATATGATTGAATATATAATATATATTACATTAATATCAGTCACTTATTTTAATTAATTTAATTTATTAGGATAAAACAACTTTGTGAGCATAAAAAAATAGTTTTCTATAAAAATACTCCCTTTATATTCAATTAGTTATTATATTGATTTCTAAATAATATGTAACTAATAAATTCATATTATATTTCATAAAAACCCCATATTTTTATAATTTAGTTAATAATATTCATAAAATATAATTTAACACCTAGGTTATACAATATTATATTAAATAATAATATTTTTAATAACATATTATTATTCAGAAACACTCAGTCTTACGTGTTACAGAAGACATTGGGGAAAGTCAGTCATGTGTGAAACGTATGATAACATTGGTGTTTAGTGTATATAAAGTAAAAATTTATATTGTGTGTAGTGCACATTTAACTTGGTGTTGCATATAATGTAATACAAACATAATGCTTAAAAAAACTATTTTCAATGTTGCGTGAAATGAAAAATATCAAAAAGATTAAATTAGTTTGAAAAAAATATTTCACAAAGTCTCTAGGTTTTAAAATATACCCCCATTAAAATGAAGTCCATCCATAAAATTTGTTGGGGTTATCAAAGGTTTAATACTTTAAAGTTACATTCATATTAACCCATATCATAAAAATAAATACCAAAATATCCTTCAAAAAAGAAAGTTGGAACTATATTAGTTACATGAAGTAACTCCTAACTAGGTTACTGAAGGTTCCGAGCGCAATGAAAGCGCATGGGTGGATGTGCCCACTTGGATTTTTGTCATTAGCAATGATCAATCCGGTATCAATACGACGATAAAATCCAGTCTCCATGGATCGAATCATAGAAATAGACAAAAGAAATAGAAATTCCCGGAACCACAAAGTAGGATCATTACAGGTTGATTATAATTAATTTAATCAATTGAAAAGAAATACCTTTTCGGTGTTCTTTCTTCGTTGATGTTCTTGATCACGTTATGATGTGATTTGTCGTTGCGTCACAGAATCCAAGTTTAGACTTCCTCTAGTGGTGATCCACACGTGTACCTCGTATCTCGGGACGTCGCCAAAGGATTCTTCGGGTGATAGCGTGGAGAAAACTTTGCTTGCGTTGTCCACCTTAGATCATCTTGATCTTATGGAAGAGGATATCTCTCGGTCTTGAGAGAGTTCTTAGAGGAAGAGGTTCTTTCAGCCTTGAAATAATTTTCCAGAAATGTTGTGTGTAGGAAAAGAGTTGGGGTTGTGAGGATATTTATAATCGGGTGTGTGGGGTTATAGAGTTATGACAATAAATAAATGCATTACACGTTTTATTTATTTTATTGAATCTTATTTAAAACCCCCATGTCGAATAATTAATTCTTTGACATGATCCCATGCTGATTATAATAAATATCATTTAAAACAATATTATATCCTCAAAATCCCAACTGGAAAAACTACACGACATGTATTAATAAATACAAGGCGTGTACTTGTTTTTCATTGAAAACTACACGGCATGTACATTCAATGTACACAGCATTTATATCTTGTTTTCATTTATTCATTTCCTTTCCATAAATAAAACTACACGGCGTGTAATTACTAATACACGGTGTGTACTTGTTTTCCATGAAAAACTACACGACGTGTAATCTTTAATAAACGGCGTGTATATATTGTTTTTCATTTCATTATTCCTCCATCATTAAAATGATTTAGGATTCATTGAATAATTATTAAACCATGTACGAGAATAATCTTTATTCTACTTGAGATACTTGAATACACTTAGTGTGTGACCCTCTAGGCCTCTTTCTTGTTAACATTAGGCGGGCTTGCCTAAAGTCCAAGATTACTGTCTAGCAATGGGTCAAGGCACCCAAGAGAAAGAAGTTGACGCCGCATTGACGTATCACCACATACGAATGATTACTGTGTAATTTAATCCCTTTGTCTTGATATTTCATCAATTAGGTTTCATGGCAGTGTCATAAACCTATATGCTTGATCCTTCATTCTTTGACTATCTGAAATAAACTCGTCATTTACACCATGACCATGGAATTTAATGCGACATTTCTATTTCAATCAAAGGGCCGAGATATCAACTTCCATAAATGGAAGGGACAAATCCTTCCTTGACTTATCCATTAACAACATGTCACTCGTGACGCTCCCAATGTACCTTACTTCCCGCCAACTCTCTGCATGATGGTTTTCGTTAGCAAATCTAAGTGCGCGAGTCATGACATGAGTTAATGATAATCTTCCAGTCTAAGGACCATTACACACGCTCGTAGATAGCAATGTCCGATGACACCAAGACATGAGGAATTGCTACTAGCGGGTCTGTTCTCATAATCTACCATCTTGGAGTTTACCAAGTGAGAACTCCATGAGAGAGAGTCTTGTCTTCTTATGAGTACTCGCACATGACAGTCTGTATACTATGTGTCCTATCATAGTATGTTATCCAACCATAGAACTTTATTTAAGAATATTGTTATAGAATTTCAAGGTTCTCATCATAGCGGGGATCTTCCATGACCTTATCAATGCAACAAATATTCCAGGACAATATTATATTATAGTCATGCAGAACAACGAACAATATATAATAAGTGAACATTCATATAATCAAAGTAAAAAATAGTTAGTTCTGAGGAAACCAACCCTTACAAACTCCCACTTGGACTAGAGCCAACTGCCTACGACTTTTAGTCCGATAGACCTCACATGATGATAATGTTTCTGCTGAGTCAAGGATTTAGTCAAGGGTTCCTCCGCGTTGTCTTCCGTGGAAATACTGCTCACTACAACTTCACCTCTCTGAAAAAAATCCCTCAAGAGATGATACTTCCGAAGTATGTGCTTTGTCCGCTGATGTGACCTTGGCTCTTTAGCAAGTGCCACCGCTGCAGTATTATCACAACAGAGTGTGATAGGATCTTTACTGCTCGGTACTACATCCAGCACTTGGACAAATCTTCACATCCATACTTCTTATTTAGCTGCCTCAGAAGCTACGATATACTCGGACTCCGCTGTAGAATCTTCCACCACGCTTTTCTTTGAGCTCTTCCAGCTCACTGCACCTCCATTCAAACAGAAGATGTATCCAGTCTGCGACTTCATGTCATCTTGATCAGTCTGGAAACTAGCATCTACATGTCCTCTGATGACTAGTTCCTCATCTCCTCCATAAACCAGGAACATATCCTTAGTACGCCTCAGATACTTATGTATAGTCTTGACTACCATCCAATGGCAGTCTCCTGAATCAGTTTGATATTTTCCTACTGCACTTAATGCGTAACCAACATCTAGCCTCATACATTGCATAACATACATGACTGACCCAATCGCGGATGCGTAATGTATCCTTTCCATTTTCTTTCTTTCCTCATGTGTCTCAGGACACATTTTCTTGGAAATATGAATGCCATGTGACACTGGAAACAATCCCCTATTGGACTGTTCCATACTGAATCTCTTCAGTATCTTGTCAATGTATGTACTTTGACTCAGGCCCAACATTCTCTTGGATCTATCACTAAAACACATGACCAATTGTCGCCTATCGACCGGTCAAAGTTCCAGTGCTCTGCTAATGTGTATAGCAGCACTCGGGTCGAATCCTTGGTGATGATACTTTGTAATAGTCGTTTGTTTTTAGTTAATTGTATTCTGATTGGGGGGTTTGTTTGAAGAGATTATGAAATAATTTATGGATGATGTTTGATTTAAAAAATTGATAAATATTGGGGTGAATTCATCATTAGGTAGTTAAGATTGTGATATCCTTGATCTTTGCTTTATATTTCATTAAATTAACACCCATGTCAAAAAATGATTTTGATCGGAATTCCCAAGTGTTAAATCTTTAATCCAAGCCGTAACTTAACTTAGGTTTCTAATCATTACCATTACTTGTTTATGGTAGTGTATTTTTTGTTCCAATAAACCATGGAATCCACATATTAAACAAAATATGTCATTAATCCATGACATATAAAGTTCAACATACACAATATTAATTTAAAGAACATTCGTCAAGCAAAAGCTCTCAATCACTTAACATACCTAAATTATAACTCACCCCAATTAAAGATTTACTCAGCCATTAAAATTATTACTAAACTGGTTATAATGATTATGATGATAAATTAAGAAGATAAGATAAAGAAAGGGATAAGAAAATATTTTTGCGTTGAACACACACACACACGAACAATGATGATAATTAAAAACGGATTTTTGATTGAATGAGGAAGAAAAATAAGGGAAAGGGATTCAACTAAATTTAAACTATTTTAAGAACATAAATATTAAACTACAGAAGGTGGATGATAATAAAAGAAATTGAAGAATAAAAAAGCACTAAAATTTGATTGAAATGAAAATAAAGTTACACAATTACAATTGAAAGAAAACATAAACAAATATGAAAGAGAAGTGGAGGAGAGGTCTCTCTTGTTGAAAAAAGATCAAATAATATACTCCCAGAACCTTTCCAGGGATCTTGTAATGCCAAACCTCCTCCTTAAGTGCTTAAGTTCCAACCCTTTTGAAAGGAGAGGAGGGGATGTATTTATAGCCCAAGGTGGTGGACTGTTTACATTCCAGAAATAACCCTCCACTTGGCTCGCCGATATGGACATCAATAAAGAATAATATCAAGAAATATCCTCCTTAAAAGTTGTATATAATAAAGTTGTCTGACTACTCTCAAAATTTGGTGTCATTTGGACTTAAGTATCAAAAGTTATGTCCGGTTGATTAAACAAAGTTAAACTGTCTATTTCAATCTAGTCTTTTTGATGTCCAAAATGTGAAAGGATTTTTGAATATGAAGATGCCTTAAAATATGAATGATTTATTCAACAACGTAGGCCGCCTATATCTCCTCTTTCACACTGAAAAATATCATCTCTATTGGATGCTTACATCATGAGATATGTCATGCATACTATACTGATTTTAATTCTCGTCCAGAATGGTGGGCTGGATTTTAAAGCTTCATTTGGGCCCCTTATTCTTAGATTTGGGATCTGAAATTTTTATACAAGACTCCTTGAATTGTACACCTAACTATGGTGGAGAATAATAGAATTTGGACTTCTGAATGTAGCCCAGTAAATCAATATTCATGAATAGTCCAGTTTCTTCACAGATTCTTTGGTCTTGTTTGTGAGGACTATATGACCCTTCAAATGGTAGAATTGGATCATGGTACCTTCTAATGAAATGTTTTATATTTAAAGGATAATCCTAAAAAACAATAAACACACAATTTGGATCATTATAGTTATAGTTATTATTAAAACAGTAAACTGACTCAATTGGACTACTTCTAAAAATGCTCAAAAATTATACTTAATATTAAAACATTAATATTTCACACAAATTATGCACATTTCATATAAAATCAGTAAAGGGAGTATATAATAAGTCATGAAAATATTAATAACATCAAATACCCCACACTTAGTCTTGTGCATGTCCTCATGTGCAATAAATATAAAAACATAACAAAATCATTTTCACTCACCAAAAAATATTAAAATTTTGTTTTCTCCAAAAAGGGGAGGTTTAGACTATTTCACTCATCCATTTTGAATTCAACCACAACTTGTTACAGAAACAATTTTCCAAAACTAATTCATTTTTTCATGCTCAAATATAGAAATGAAAAATATGGACACTCAAAACTCACACCTCTCAAGATGATAAAATTCATTTGTGGAGGTTCACTCTTTCACCAACCAAAAGTAAAAATCTTAGAGTTTTCAAAGAGCTCTCAGCTTCCAATCCCTATCCAAAGTGCACAAAAATCAAGAGGTATTTTTAAGGGGTTTTTTTGTGGCTATGGGATGGTAGGAATATACTGTCCAAGAGAGATAATAAGAGGGTTAAAACACCAACATAGAAAAAGCAATGCACATTTTTTTTGAAATAAAACATGGAAGGAAATGAAAACACATATTTACAAGGGAATGATTGTGTGAAAAAATACACAATAGAGTAAGAAAATATTAAGGTAATGAGAAGGTGGAATATTTAAAAAACACAAAATTTCTCCCAATAAGAATATAATGCAAGTGTTCTTTTTTTCTTTTATTTTTTTTATTTGTTTTTTCGAAAGTTTACCTTGAAACAGATCTCACAATCATATCCCAACCCATGTTTGATCTCCTCACAACACTAATTGTAATATTTATAACAAGATCAAAGGTTGAGGAAGAGTGATTTTTGACCTACCCAAGACACAACCCATTTTTTCAATTTTTTTTGATTTTTTTTCATCATTTTTGAATTTTTTTGAACACTTTTCAATAAGATTTACAAAATTACATAAATGGAAGTACATCACATTACCCAAAACATATTGAATTAAAACCTCTCCCCCACACTGAAATGGATGCTTGCCCTCAAGCAGATGTTAACTCGTTGAAAATCAATAATAGGGTACCCAAACAATGAAATCCATTCCCCCCACACTTAAATTTCAAAAAAAATATGCAATGAAAATCCATGTTGATATTGGGTGGTAAATGGTATTGGGATTGTAATTTGGCTATCAAAGAAAAGGTTTTCATAGGCTTGAAGGGGCTTTCAAAAGGAGGATTAATGTAAGAGAAATGGGAGGCTATTTGGCTATTGTGATTCTCATGTGGTTCAGAAAATTCCTCTATCATATTAATGCACACTAAGGCAGGAAATTCCGCTCGAAGGTCCAAAAACTCAAGAATCACAAATGGGGGTAAAAACAGACATTTTTAAAAGATTTCCATAGGTGGCCTTGGCATGAAATCAACTATTGTTCCTCACGGTTCGGGAAAATCATTTTCCAACTAAAAAATTTAGCATTCAAAATTTGTTAATTTTGACACAAAATTCTTTATCCAAAGTCATGAAGAAAATACAAAATTTTTGAGATGAAAACATGTCTGTTAACTCCCCAAAATGGTTAGACAAAATTTCAAAACTCGATGGTGAGTAAACATGACTCTTTAATTTTTTGTATATATATATATTTTAAGTGAATGTTTTCTTGGTTTTTTTTAGTTTTTTTAGGTTTTTTTTTGTTTTTTTATAAAGATACACCCACACAAAAGACAAAGTGAAAAAGAAAGGTTTTGATAAATAAAGTGGTAAAAAAAATTAAAGAGATAGGAAAAAGAAGAAAGAGGTAGAGAGAGGAAGAGATAGAGAGAGAGTTAAAGGGAAAGAGGTGCCCCTAGTTTAGATTTGGTGGGTTGCCATCGCCATCCAGTGGTGGGTTTACTGTGGATCTAATGGAAGTTGATGTTGTTCTAGGATTGCATGTCCTATCATGGTGATGTTTCAAACGAAGTCCATTTACCATAAATGTCCTTTTGGAGGAGGGGTCTTGGACTTTCACTACACCAAATGGGTAAACATTAGTAATAATAAAAGGACCTTCCCAATGAGAATTAAGCTTACCTGGGTGAAGACGAAATCGAGAATTGAATAGAATTACCTTTTCACCTTCATGAAATACCTTTCTCAAGATGTTTTTGTTATGGAGTACCTTAGCCTTCTCTTTGTACAGATTGGAATTCTCATAGGATTCAAGTCGAAGCTCCTCCAGTACAGCCAATTGCAACAATCTTTCTTCACCAGATTTTTGACAATCAAAATTACAGGTTTTCATATCCCAAAAAGGCTTATGTTGGATTTCAACTGGTAGATGACATGCTTTACCAAAAACTATCCTAAAAGGAGACATCCCAATGGGTGTTTTATAGGCAGTTCGATAAGCCCAAAGTGCTTCACCAAGTCTTTCAGGTCAGTCTTTTCTGGTGGGTTTTACAATTCTCTCAAGCACTCTTTTTCACTTCTCTATTAGAAAGTTCATCCATTCCATTTGTTTGGGGGTGATATGCAGTTTAAGTTTTATGTACAACCCCATTATTTTTCAAGAGAGATTCCATGGTTTTATTATAAAAGTGGGTTCCTAAGTCACTTATCTAGGCACAAGGTGTGCCAAATCGGTGGAAGATGTGTGTCTTTAGGAACTCACTAACAGTATGTGAATCATACTTTCTAGTGGGTTTGGCCTCGACCCACTTATAAATATAATCAACTACAATAAGGATGTATGAGAATCCATTATAAGGGGGAAATGGTACCATGAAATCGATACCCCAAACATTGAAGATCTCACAGAAAATTAAAGGCTTTTGGGGAATTTCATTTCTCTTTGAATTTGTGCCAAACTTTTGGCAAGTGGGACATGATTGACAGAACTCATGTGAGTCCTTGAAGAGTGAAGGCCAGAAGAATCCGGAGTCTAGGACCTTTCAGTAGGTCCTTTGTGGTCCAAAGTGGCCACCTCTAGGAAGTGAGTGAAAAAATTCTAATATGGAATAATGTTCATTTTCATCGACACATCTCCTTATTACCATGTCAGCCCTAGTTTTCCAAAGTTTATTTTCTTACAAAAAATAGTATTTTGAATCACTTTTCAACTTCATTTTCTATGCTTTTGAAAAATTTTCAAGAAAAACACCAGAAACCAAGTAATTTACAATTGGGGCATACCATGGTAACTTTGGAGTAATAGATGAAAGGTGCTCAGTGGGGAATTCAAGATCAATAATTTCTGAATGACAAGAATTAGAAATTATACTCAAGTGATCAGCCACAAGGTTTTCTTTTCCAGGTCTATCTTTGATTTCATGGTCATACTCTTGGAGCATTAAGATCCATCTTATTAGCCCTGGTTTGGAATCACTTTTCTTGAGTAAGAACTTAATAGCAGAATGGTCTGTGAAGATGATGATTTTTGGCACCTAAGAGATAGGATTAGAATTTATCTAAGGCAAAAATCACTACTAGAAGTTCCTTTTCAATCACAGTGTAGTGAGATTTAGTTTCATCCAATGTTTTTGAGGCATAATAGATGACATGAGGAATTTTTTCTCTTCTTTGACCAAGAACAGCCCCAACGGCTCTATCAAAAGCATCACACATTAACTCAAAGGGTAAGGACCAATTTGGGGGTTGGATTATTGGGGCAGATGTAAGAGAAGTTTTGAGTTCAATGAAGGGTCTCTTACAAGCCTCATCAAAATGTACCGTGACATCATTTTGGAGCAAATGAGTGAGTGGGAGGGAAATTTTACTGAAGTTATGGATGAATTGCCGATAGAAACCGGCATGACCGAGAAATGAACAGATGTCTCAAACAGAAGTGGGTGGAGGAAGTGATTGGATCACTTCAATTTTGGCAGGATCGACTTTAATACCATATTTTGAAACTATATGCCCTAGAACAATCCCATTTGCAACCATAAAGTGACATTTTTCAAAATTTAACACAAGGTTTCACTTGACACACTTTTGGAGGACAAGAGAGAGTGAATTCAAACAAGATTCAAATGACTCACCATTAATGGTGAAGTCATCCATGAAAACTTCCATGCAGTGTTCAATGAATTCAGAAAAGATACTCATCATAAACCTCTGTAATGTTACAGGAGCATTACAAAGTCCAAAAGGAATTCTTCTATATGCATATGTTCCAAAGGGGCATGTTAAAGTAGTCTTTTCTTGGTCTTGAGGTGCGATTTGGATTTGAAAATAGCCGGTGTATCTATCAAGAAAGCAATAGTGCGACTTCCTGGCCAATCTTTCTAGAATTTTATCAAGGAATGGAAGAGGGTAGTGATATTTTCTTGTTTCGACATTCAATATTCTATAGTCAATGCATACACTCCATTTGTTCTTCACTCGAGTTGTGACTACCTCCCCATGTTCATTTCTGACAACAGTTATCCCACCCTTCTTTGGTACAACTTGAATTGGACTAACCCATTCACTATCAGAAATTGGGTAGATAATACCATCTTGAAGAAGCTTTGTGATCTCTTCCCTAACTACCTAAAGTATGAGTGTATTGAGTCTTCTTTGTGGTCGTCTAATTGGTTTGGATGTCTCCTCCAGATGGATGTGATGCATGAAAAGGGCAGGGTTGATTCCTGGTATGTCATCTAGGGTCCAACCTAAGGCCTTTTTGTTTTCCTCTAACACTTGAACAAGTTTGGACTCCTCAGTTTCAGTAAGTGTGGCAGAGATAATGATAGGATATGAGTGATCATGGAAGAGGAATTCATATTTAAGGTGTGCAGGAAGAGGTTTCAGATCGGTCTCATCTTTCACTTTTGGGCTAGACAACTCAGGAATGGAAGAAGGGACTTCAGTTGCTTCCGATTCATTTTCCTTAATACTGTCCAAGGTGGAGCAGTAGAGATCAGAATTGATGTGGAATTCAAGAGAGTTTTCAAGTTCCTCTATATTGATGGAGTCTATGAATAAAAGGTCCACATCAACTTCACAATTTTTGACTTGGTTAATCCTAGTGCAGATTTCACAACATCCTATCTCTTCAGAACATGATGAACATGATGGAATGGGGTTCAATTGAATCTTAGAAGTGTCCTCAGAAGCATGGATTGAGAATGCAGAGTGGTCCTCAGATGGGTATCACATGACTTGGAAAATGTTGAATTTGACCAGTTGGTCACCAAATTCCATGGATAAGATGCCAGAATAGACATCAATCTTGGTTCTCGCAGTCATGAGGAATGGCCTTCCTAGAATTAGGGGAGATTGAGAAGAGTTTGTCTCACCTTCCATGTCAAGGAAATAGAAATCAGCAGGGAAGATAAGATCATTGACACGAACAAGGACATCCTCAATTATTCCCTTAGGACTAGAAGTGATTTGATTGGCCAATTGAATTACAACACCCATTGGATATAAGGTACCTAGACCAAGGTTGGAGAAGATGGATTTGGGCATGACATTAATTGAGGCTCCTAGGTCTATGAGTGTGTCATCAAAATTGGAACTTCCTATTTGGCATGGGACCGTAAAGGTCCCTGGATCCTTGCACTTTATTAGAATAGACTGCTGGGTGGAAACATTTTCAAAGGTCCTAAGTTGCCTCTTGTGGGTACACAAATCCTTAAGAAACTTGGCATACTTAGGAATTTGTTTTATGGAATCTAAGAGGGGAATGTTGAATTCAACACGTCTAAACATGTCGAGCATTTCAGGATCAGGTTCAAAGGACTTATTTGGCTTAGAAATGGATTGAGGAAAAGGAATTGGATTCCTAAGTGGAATTGAAGGAGATGAGGGAATTGTTTTAGGTTCCTTTTCAAGTTTCTTTTTTATTTTTATTTTCTAGGTCAAAATTTAAAGGGGGGTTGGAGGACTTATCTTGAGGCATAGAAATTTTCTTTCCTGATCTAAGTGTAATTGCACTTAGATTACCCTTGGGGTTGGGTAATGGTTGAGCTGGAAGTTGGGAAGAATTGGATGGTTGCTACTGACTAAGGTGGAATACAAGTTGACCGATTTGGGTTTCAATGTTCTTGAGGCTGGAATGGGTGAATGAGGCATGATCTTCTACAACACTTTCCCATGGTTGCTTGGAAGAAGAGGCTTGTCTCGGATTGGGATTACCTTGATTTTGGTTCTTGGGAAAGCGATTGAATTGGTTTGAGAATTGGAAAGTCTCACTAGGATAGTGGAATTCAGGAGGAGGAAGAGGAGGATTGATCCTTTGCGGTTGAGGGACAAAAGGATAAGGTTGTTGGAAGTTACCAACACCTTGACCATATTGGAATTGGTTTGGGTTTTGAGGAGGGAATTGAGGGGGATTAGAAATGGGATTACCATACCTCAATCCTTGGTTGAATGTAGAAGAGAAGGGCTCAAAGTGAGGTTGGTTGAAATTTCTAACAAACTGGCCTGATAGTTGAGGATTGGTGTTCTGCTGAGCATATGCTGCATTGAGCTCCATTGGTCCGGATGAATCGGATTGATCTTCTTTAAGTTGTGGACATGTGTCAGTTGGATGAGATGGAGAGTTGTAGATTCCACAGTTTTTGATAGGTCTAGGAAACATTGATTGTGTAGAAGACGAGGTTGGGGATTTGGTAGCCACAACTAGTTGTCGCACAAGACCTGTAAGTTCACTCATCCACTCAGTCATCTTGTTCGGCTCAATTGATTGATTAGTTTGGGCTTGTTTGAATTGAACATGTGCTTGAGTATGGAATTATTGTGTGTTTTCAGCCATGTTACTTATGAGATCTCTTGCTACTGCATGAGTTTTATCAACAAGATCACCGCCACTTGCGGCATCAATGAGAGTTCTCTCCATATCCAACAACCCCTCATAGAATTATTGGATCAAGAGTTTATCAGGGATTTGGTGATGTGGGAAGGTTTCCAAAAGCTTTTTGAACCTCTCCTAGTACTCATAGAGTGATTCACTTGGGAATTGACGTATACCACTTATTTCCTTTCGGATAGAAGCAGTACGAGAAGCAGGAAAGAATTCCTCTAAGAAGAGTCGCTTCATGTCATTCCACGTAGTTATGGATCCAGGAGGAAGGTAGTAGAGCCATGACTTAGTAGTGTCAGCTAGGGAGAAAGGGAATGCTTGGAGTTTTATTTGTTCCTCAGAAACCCCTTGAGGCTTCATGGTAGAGCACACAACTTGGAACTCTTTAAGGTAGAGATGTGGATCCTCACAGGCTAGCCCGTGGAAATGAGGAAGAAGATGAATCAAACCCGATTTGAGTTCGAAGTCAGCCTCTATGTTTGGATAATTCATCATTTTGGATTTCATTTTGTTACAAGATTTCCTTGGTCCGGTTCCTCTTGTTTGGAATTAGAGAAGTTGACTCCTTGGTCTGGTAGTCAGCGTTCTTAATTCTTTATTGAGTTCAGTCCATCATTTGAATCGGTGAAATCTTTCCAATGGTCATGGATGTTTTCACCGTTACTTTTCTTTTGTATCATTGAGAATTCTTCCCTAGGTCCGGCTTAGAATTCTCAGTTATATTTGACAGTGAATTAAGAAGAGTAAGATTAATTACAATGAGCAAACACAACTATATAAAAAACACACAAATTACGATCCCTTCATCCACAACCCCAACACGAGGGGTTTAGTTACACATAGAAAGTAGGAAAGAAATGACAAACGTGATACCTGATAGATTCATCATGTAAGCATTGAGGTAATGTTTCGGAAGGTGGAATGGCGGAATGGCGGAATGACGACACCTCGGTGGCTTCGAGAATGGTGGTAGTAGAGTTTCTCTCTCCTCCAGTGGGTTCTGAACTCCAAAATCCGAAGACCAAGGCCTCTTTTTATAGAAAAATAAAGTACACGACATGTATAGAAAGTACACGCCGTGTACTTTTCTTCAACATTCTTTGGCGCCAATTTCTCCACTGGCAGGTGGCCTAACACGCCGTCTTTTACTTTTGAACACGGTGCCTCCTGGTGGTTGAGTGTACACGGCATGTAGCGCTGCCATAAACGGCATGTAATATCATGAGTTTGGCTGCCATCCCCTTCTAGAATAGCAGACACGGCATGTACAAATGGAACATGCCGTGTCTCCTTCAACGGCCACATGGGCGTGTAGACTTTTCTCAGCAACCACCGCTTCTAGAATGTAGTACACGACGTGTAGCGCCGCCATACACGGCGTGTATCGTCTGCCTGGTGACATGGGCGTGTTCTACCTCCTTCGGTCTGTGTCCCTGTCTGGATGTACACGACGTGTATAAAAGTACACATCGTGTAGTTTCAAAATTTTCACAGGCTTCCCTTGATTCGTGTATTTAGCCAGAAATCTCCTGAAAGTAAACAAAATCACCAAAATCAAAGAATATGTTCATAAAACAACAGATATTTTCTGAAAACATGTTTTTATCTTCAATTATATATATGGAAATGTATACACAAATTGGGTGCATCAAATTCCCCCACACTTAGTCATTTGCTTGTCCTCAAGAAAAATCTCAACATCTAATTAAAAGAGCCTATAATTTAAAAAGGAAGGCATTTAATTAATCAAATGTATAATGGATAAAGTTACTGAGGAAAAATTCTAAAAGGCACAAACAAATTCAATTCATAAGATATTAAAATCATGCCTCATATATAATGAAATTAACTATTCTTACCCTCTTTCAACACATTTTTCAACCTTTCAATAATAAGCATGCCACTTGATGATTTACCTTACCAGTAAAAATCACACTCCACACTCAAGATATTTTTATTCAAAGTTATGCTCAATCTAAGGTATATACACTCTATCCATAGGTTTGCAAGATGCCTTGTTCTCTACTTCAGAAAAATTGAATTACAAAAATCATGAGGGCTTTATTAGTAAGGTTCAAATGTCTCTGTGGATAAGGGTTGGTAGGTTTAGATGTGAAAATAAATTCTGAGGCTTGAAAAAGGAAGGATAATTCCTTTAAACAACATTGCATGATATTCAAAGTAAAGCTCACTGAAAATGATTCCTTTACAAGCTCAGTCAAATGCTTTTGTAATCGTCACCATCTTCCTTAGGCAAGTAGGGTTCATGAGCAAACAAGCATAATGTCCCATTTTTGTTTATTTGTTTGTTTTTTTAAAAAACTCAAAGGAAACACTTATGAATACAATGAGTAGATGTTTGGAACCCATTATGCCCCAAATAATCAAGAGGCACTCCCCCACACTTTATTTCATGGCTGTGCACAAAATATGTCATGTATTGCCAACTCCCTCTTTAAAACTCAAATGAATAATCATGCAAAGTTTAAAAAGAAATTGGGTAGGAAGGGAAATAGGCTTGTAATGTAGCTTCCTATAAAGGCTGTTCATGGATTCTATGGGCTTAACGAAGATTAAATGTAGGGTAGGTCTCAAGATAAAGGGGTTGAAACAATCTAATGCCTCAATAATTTTAAAGTAATTCAAAAATTTATTCATGTTTTGAAAAGAAATCTTGAAAATTTTGGTAGTGATTCATATCCTAAGAATCTCTCAAGAAAGAGGGTATTAGAAAAGAAATATGAAAAAGGGTTTAGAATACCTCTCAGGAGTGGAAAAATAATAAAGGGACAGTTAGGTCATGACATGCATATAAATGATTAGCCTAATCAATGTAATTTAATCAAGGATGAGAAGTTGCAATTTAAACTATATCAGTAATCATTTTAAAATACTTAATAACTAAAATAAGCATGCAACCTTTCCAAAAGTTCCTACTGATAACTCTATCATTTATAAGAATGAATAACCAAAATTACTTTACATTTTCAAATATAGAGTCTAATAATTATGTCTCCTAGAGTAGTATAGGGGAAAAGACTATGGGGAAAGAGAAAGATGCTCCCCCACACTTAATACTACACATGGTCCACCAAGTGCAATACTAAGGTAAAGGGTGGGCAACAGGGAGATATGGAGGACAAAATGAGGGAAAGTAGTGGAAGAAGTAAATCCAAAAAGAGAGACAATAGAAATGGAAAAATACTCCCATTGTGAAAAGTGATGCCCAAGGTGCTCCATGATACCTGTGACTGGCGAGGAAAAAAGAAAACGTAGTCAGCAGAACAGAATCCATGGCCTGCACAGGGGAGGGCGGTGGAGCAGCAGCAGATAGGCCAGGAGCGGAGACATAGGCTGGTGGTGGAGGTAGTGGAACACCAAGATGATGATAAATGTACGCCAAAAGCTACTCCATCCGGTCTTGGAGGCCGTCCAGATGAATCAAATGGCGTGCAATGGTGTCCTGGCGGCCGATGATACAAATGAACTGCTGCTCCATCTGAACCTGTCGGCTGTCCAAGCAACCTAAGACCTGCTCCATCGCGGCTAGGCGGTGGGAAATGGTAAGATCGACCGAGTGTGTGGGGGTAGGTGGGATGGGTGATGGGACAGAAGAAGGAAGGTCAGAAGAAGTGGGGTCAGTAGGTGGCGGGTGAGGTGGAGAAGCTGGAGGGGGTGGGGAAGGAGGAGCAGGGGAAGCAGCTGGGGCAGGAGGGGTAGCAGGTGGTGGGGCTCGAGCCTGAGCAAGGATGTAGGTACCTCCCTTCTTCCAGACCAATCCCATGCGAATGAGCATGAGAAAGTCCATCCGCTGGGGTGAACCTAACAAGTCATGTGGTAAAGAGGGCTCGAATACCCCTAGGTGGTGGGCAAGACGGGTGGTGTAAAATCCGCCGGTCAGGTTGGCCTGATGGGTAATAATCTTGGAGTGGAAATAGGAGGCGGTGAGATAGGGGAGGTCTGGGTAGTCATGCCGAATGACACAGGTAAGGAGCTCCATGTCACGGCCGGTCACGACCCCCATATCCTCATGGCGGGGGAATAGGATGGCGCTAAAGCACTGGTGGGCGAAGCGAAGGATGGGGTCGACTATAAGAGTTCTCTTCTAGGAAGTGGGGTAGTATCGGTGGTTAGGCCCAGTGATCTCCCGCCACATGGGAATGAGGTCAGAGCGCTCGGGCCGGGTTAAGGTAGAAACAGGGGGTGGGGTGATAGGATGGGGGTAGAAGCCACACCCTCGACCAAAATCTGTCATGGTAAGAGAAAACTGTCGGCCGCCCAGCTGGAATCAAACTACAGGTACCACATCGCTAGGTGTCTCCCGGTACTCTGCTCCATCAAATTTAAACGAGGCCGTAAACTCCAAAAATAAATCACGGAATACAGGAGTGCTGACCTGGAAAATATCGAGGAGCGAGGTGTGCCCGAGAAGTGTCTCCAACTCCTCCCAAATACCGAGCTGCTGCGGAACGCTGCTGTCGAGGTACCATCCAATCAATGGGATCGGCCGATGAGAGAAGTGTCGGACCTTGTCGTATGTGAGATCTGTGGCCGGGAATACCGTGAAAAGATAAGGATCACCTGCAGGTTCTGGCCCAGGTGCCGGTGCAGCAGCAGCGGCAGGCTCTGTAGGTGGATCGACCGAAGTAGAGGGTGGCTCAGTGGGAGGTGTGCTCGAAGAGGGACCAGCTGCTAATGAAGATAGCGTAAGGAAAGTGGAAGCTGGTGCAGCTGAAGTAGTCGCGGCCTCCTAAGAGGGAGTGAGTTGCGACAGAATGGACAATAGAGGGAGCTCGAAGACCGGAGCATCTGGGTCCGGCTTCGTATGAGGTCGGAGTCGGATCCGATGATAAATGGACTCCTCGCCCTCATGGAGGAGGCTAGCCGCTTCCCGCAGGAAGGATCGTGATATGCCATATCCTGAAATAGAAATAAATAGAAAACAAAACAAAAGAAAAAGAAAAAGGAAAGAAAACAAAACAAAGAAAATGTGAGAAAACTGGAAAATAAAAATACACAGCGTGTAATCCAGAGTACACGGCGTGTACTCCAGAGTACACGGCGTGTAGTCAAAAAATGTAGAGTATCCCGTGTTCTCTAGACAGACACACTGAGGGTGAATAACAGACCATGGAAAAGTACACGATGTGTACCGAACATACACGCCATGTTCACTCAAAGTGTAGGTGGTCATGTGGTACAAATGACACGGCCATGTTTTTATCAGTTCAAAGAAAACAATACACGCCGTGTAGGTATAGGACATGGTGTGTACTGCACACAAAGAACATGGTCATGTAGAGGGTGAGACACGGGCTGGATAGACATCTAAAAGACACGGCGTGTACCAAAAACACATGCCGTGTATATGAATATGGGGTGAGAGGCTGTGTAGAGGGGAGACACGGGCCGACCAAAGATATAAAGGACACGGCGTGTTCCGAACATACACACCGTGTTCTGGAACATGGGGTGACAGGCCGTGTTATGTGCCACACACGGAGGGTCCAAGGGAAATGATATACACGACATGTACCAAACACACACATGCTGTGTACATGCAAATGGTGTGTGAGGCCGTGTGCAAAGGTGTACTTGGGAACGATGAAAAGGAAACGGTGTGTACCGAACATACACACCATTTATATTAAAATTTCGAATTATTTCGTGTGTGGCCATGTACAGAAGTATACGACGTGTGTTCTTCATTTCGTGGCCATGTACTTGCAGAAGCCGAACGGTTGGCCGATCTGAAAAACACCCTAAACGAGTCTAAAAATTTGAAATAGAGGGTGTAGAATGGCGTACCTTGATCGAGGATCACAATGCAAGAGAAATCAGAGCTTGAAATGTCCTGAAATGACGGATCTGGAAAATAGGGGTTCGGGTTTCGTTCGGGAGAAGAAAACGGGAAGAGGGGAGGAAATGGGGAGGTCGCGCTACACGGGCTCAAGCCGGGTGGCCCGCGGCCTATATATGTGAGGTACACAACGTGTATGTTTGGACTACATGTTGTGTATTATTATTATTTTTTAAATTAATTAAATCAATATAATTAATTAAATAATTTATGGATGATGTTTGATTTAACAAATTGATAAATATTGGGGTGAATTCATCATTAGGTAGTTAAGCTTGTGATATCCTTGATCTTTGCTTTATATTGCATTAAATTAACACCCATGTCACAAGATGATTTTGATCGGAATTCCCAAGTGTTAAATCTTTAATCCAAGCCGTAACTTAACTTAGGTTTCTAATCATTACCATTAATTGTTTATGGTAGTGTATTTGTGGTTCCAATAATCCATGGAATCCACATATTAAACAAAACATGTCATAATCCATGACATCTAAAGTTCAACATACACAATATTAATTTAAAGAACATTCATCGAGAAAAAGCTCTCAATCACTTAACATACCTAAATTATAACTCACCCAAATTAAATATTTACTCAGCCATTAAAATGATTACTAATCTGGTTATAATTATTATTATGATAAATTAAGAAGATAAGATAAATAAAGGGATAAGAAAAGATTTTTGCGTCGAACACACACACACACACAAATGATGATGATAATTAAAAACGGATTTTTGATTGAATGAGGAAGAAAAAGAAGGGAAGGGGATTCAACTGAATTTGAACTATTTTAATAACATAAATATTAAACTACAGAAGGTGGATGATAATAAGAGAAATTGAAGAAGAAACAAGTACTAAAATTTGATTGAAATGAAAACAAAGTTACACAATTACAATTGAAAGAAAACATAAAAAACATGAAAGAGAAGTGGAGGAGAGGTCTCTCTTGTTGAAAAAAGATCAAAGCATATCCTCCCAGAACCTTTTCAAGGATCTCGTAATGCCAAACCTCCTCCTTAAGTTCTTAAGTGTCAACCCTTTTGAAAGGAGAGGAGGGGATGTATTTATAGCCCAAGGTGGTGAACTGTTTACATTCCTGAAATACCCATCCACTTGGATCGCCGATATGGACATCAATAAAGCATAATATCAAGAAACATCCTCCTTAAAAGTTGTATATAATAAAGTTGGCCGACTACTCTAAAAATTTGGAGTCATTTGGACCTAAGGATCAAAAGTTATGTCCGGTTGATTAAAAAAAGTTAAACTGTCCATTTCAATCCAGTCTTTTTGAAGTACAAAATGTGAAAGGGTTTTTGAATATGAATATGCCTTCAAATCCGAATGATTTCTTCAAAAACTTCGTCCACCTATATCTCCTATTTCACTCTGCAAAATATCATCTCTATTGGATGCTTACATCATGAGATATGTCATGAATATTATAATTATTTTAATTCTCGACCAGAATGGTGGGCTGGATTTTAAAGCTTCATTTGGGAACCTTGTAATTAGATTTGGGACTTGAAATTTTTATAAAAGACTCATTGCATTGTCCCAAGAACTATTGTGTAGAATAATAGAATTTGGACTTCTGAATGTATCCTAGTAAATCAATCTTCATGAATAGTCCAGTTTCATCACAGATTCTTTAGTATTGTTTGTGAGGACCATATGACCCTTCAAATGGTAGAATTGGCTCATGGTACCTTCTAATAAAATGTTTTATATTTAAAGGAGAATCCTAAAAAATAAGAAACACACAATTTGGATAAGTATAGTTATAGTTATTATTAAAACATTAAACTGACTCAATTGGACTACTTCTAAAAATGCTAAAAAATTATAATTAATATTAAAACATTAATATTTCACAAAAATTATGCACATTTCATATAAAATCAGTAAATAGAGTATATAATAAGTCATGAAAATATTAATAACATCAATCATGATGGATCTTGTTCCCAATAATATATGCTGCCTCACCCGAGTCTTTCATGGAGAAGCATTTATGCAACCATGCCTTAACTGACTGTAAGATAGGTACTTCGTTTCCAATTAGTAATATGTCATCAACATATACTATTAGAAAAACAACTGCAATTCCACTAAACCTCTTATAGAATCAAGGCTCACATTCGTTCTTAAAGAATCCAAATTTCATTACAGCTTCATCAAAACGAATGTTCCATGACCTTGATGCTTACTTTAATCCATAAATGGATTTCTGCAACTTGCATACCTTGTTGGCATCCTTTAGAGTCACAAACCCTTCAAGTTGTGTCATGTAGACATCTTCTTGGAGGTTCCCATTAAGGAATGTTATTTTGTCATCCATTTTCTAAATTTCAAAGTCATGGTAAGCGGCAATGGCCAATATGATTCTGATGGATTTCAGCATCGCAACCGGTGAAAAAGTTTCATCATAGTCAATTCCTTGACACTGTCTAAAACCTTTTGCAACCAGTCATGCCTTGTAGGTGCTGACTTGCCCCTCCATGTCCAGTTTCTTCTTGAATACCCATTTATTACCAATAGTATTTACATGAACTGGAATATCTACCAAAATCTAGACTTGGTTTTGGTACATGGAATCCATTTCAGAATTCATGGCTTCTTGCCACTTGGCAACATCTGTGCCTTCAACTGCTTCCTTGTAGGTAATAGGATCATCATTGTCCACCAATAATGAGTCACCATCCTCGATGACAAGAAAACCATATCATTCTGGTTCTCTCACCTCTCTTGTGCTTCTACGCAGTTCTTGTGTCTCTCGAATAGATTGTTCTTCCATAGGGCTTTGTGGAATCTGTTCTTGTACCAACTCTTGTGTATTTTGAGCCTCAACTTCATCGAAGTCTATCTCAATCCCACTATGTCTTTTGAAGATGTGCTCTCTCTCAAGGAATATGGCGTGTCTTTCCACTGTAACCTTTTTTTCGGAGGGGTTGTATAGGTAATATCCCCTTGTTTCTTTGGGATATCCTATAAAGATACACTTTGTGCCTCGGGGTGAAAGTTTGTTACCTGAAGATTCCTTAACAAATGCTTCGCTACCCCACACATGTAAATTCGATAACATGGCTTTGCATCCACTCCATAACTCATATGGAATACCATTTATCAATTTAGTTGGTACTTGGTTTAGTATGTGCACTGCTGTTTGTAATGCATATCCCCAAAAGGATAATGGAAGAATCACATGACTCATCATTGATCTCACCATGTCCAACAGGGTGCAGTTCCTCCTTTCACTTACACCATTCCACTGCAGTGTGTAAGGAGGAGTGAGTTGAGATAGAATCCCAAACTCCCATAAGAAATCAATGAAGTCCTGATTAAGATATTCTCCTCCTCTGTCTAAGCGGAGTTTCTTAATCTTTTTACCAAGATGGTTCTCAACCTCATTCTTGTATTCTTTGAATCGATCAAAAGAATATGACTTATACCTCATTAAGTAGATATATCCATATCTACTAAAATCATCAGTAAAATTTATGTAGTACGAGAACCCACCCCTTGACTCAACTGGAAATGGCCCACACACATTTGTGTGAACTAATTGTAGAAGCTCTTTAGCTCTTTCACCTTTCCCACTAAATGGGGATTTGGTCATTTTGCCTTGTAGACACGCATGACATACACCAAGTGGTTTTAGTTCGAAAGAATCTAAATACCCATCTTAATGTAGTTTTGTCAAACATTTCTCATTGACATGACCTAGCCGGTGATGCCAAAGTTGGGTGTGGTATGAGTCATGTGAATTGACTTTGTCATCGATTGCCATTACTTGGTTTGTGTAGTCTAACACATAAAGGCCGTTATATAAATGTGCCCTACCAAAAAAATGCTATCTTTATAAAAGTAGCAACAATAATTTCCAAACTTGAACATGAATCCATCAGTATCTAATCTGGATACTGAAATAATGTTTTTAGTAACAGAAGGCACATAATAACAACCCTTTAACACCAAGATCATTCCAGTTGGAAACATGAGGTGGTAGTCTCCAACAGCTACAACAATAAGTCTGGCTCCGTTGGCTTCTTGTAGATCCACTACTAAAAAATTGGCCATTAGCGACCGCCATTGGTGGTCGCTATAGGCCTATAGAGACCGCCCAGCGACCGCCATTGGCAGTCGCTTCAGCTTCGTCGCTGTAGGCCAATAGCGACCGCCAATGGCGGTCGCTATAGGTGGCCGAAATGCTGGCCTTAAGCGACCGCCACTAGCGGTCGCTGCACTGGGAAATTTTTTTTTAAAAAAAATTCATACTAAAAGAAATATATATATATTTATTAAATAAAATATATATATATATATATATATATATATATTAAAGAAAATATTTATATATATAATATTAAATAAAATATTTTAAATATATATATATATAATATGATTTAAATATTTTAATATATATATATATATATATATATATATATTATAGAAATATATATATATAATATTAAATAAAATATTTTTCAATTTTTTAATGAAATGTACGAATTGTGTTTTTTTCCTTCACGGTGCAAAATCAGAGATAAAACAAGGTAACAATCATAAAAAATGGAAAACAATTTCAAATAGCATAAACATCAAGATCATCATAAACGATAAATGTGCTTCAACGATCTGAGCAGGTCCATCTATTTCAATCTTCTGCTTCAATAAACCTACAATAAGACAAAAAAACAAAAAAACAAAACAAACGTAAATTGAACATAATTATTCAGTTATTATATACATATAATAAAATTAAATCTGACCTCAAATCATGGTGCTATAAAAATTTTAAACCCCCAATTTAAGAAATGCTATCATTTCAGGTCATTCGGAGCACGTTTGCTCCGAATTCGACCGTCTCACGCTGTTTTTGGTGTTTTATGACACTGGAAACGCATTTCTGGTCACCGCGGTCAAATGACACCTCTGATTGACTTTCTGTCTACCCGATCATTTCAGAAATCACACAACGACTGATGTCGTACGGTTTCATGGAATTCCGAGGTCGTTCGGGTGGTTTTGACCCCCCAACCCGCCGTTTTAGCGCGCACCGAGCTGCTGAAAACGACACAATCGGCCGTACCGCGCGCACCACACGTCCGATGGGCACGCCGTCTCCTCCTACAAATCAAGAATAATATTCCTAATGTTTTCGTGTGGTTTCAGGTCATTCGGAGCACATTTGTTCCGAATTCGACCGTCTCACGCCGTTTTTGGTGTTTTATGACACCGGAAACGCGTTTCCGGTCACCGCGGTCAAACGACACCTCCGATTGACATGCCTTGTACCCAACCATTTTACAAATCACACAACGGCTGATGTCGTACGGTTTCATGGCATTCTGAGGTCATTCGGGTGGCTTTGACCCCCCAACACACCATTTTAGCGCGCACCGAGCTGATGAAAACGACACAATCAGCCGTACCGCACGCACCGCACGTCCGATGTGCGCGCAGTCTCCTCCTAAATGTCAAAAATAGTATTCCTAATGCTTTTGTGTGGTTTCAGGTCATTCAAAGCACATTTTCTCCGAATTTGACTGTCTCACAATGTTTTTGGTGTTTTATGACACCAGAAACGCGTTTCCGGTCACCGCGGTCAAACGACACCTCTGATTGACATGCAGTCTGCCTGACCATTTCAAAAATCACACAATGGCTGATGTTGTACGGTTTCATGGAATTCCGAGGTCGTTCGGGTGGTTTTGACCCCCCAACGCGCCGTTTTAACGCGCGCCGAGCTGCTGAAAACAACACAATCGGTCGCACCGCGCGCAATGCATGTCTGATGGGCGCGCCGTCTGCTCCTACACATCACAAATAATATTCCAAATGTTTTCGTATGGTTTCAGGTCATTCAGAGCACATTTTCTCCAAATTTGACCGTCTCACGTCGTTTTTGGTGTTTTATGACACCGGAAACGTGTTTCCGGTCACCGCGGTCAAACAACACCTCAGATTGATGTGCCGTCTACCCGAACATTTCAAAAATAACACAACGGATGATTTCGTACGGTTTCATGGTATTACGAGGTCGTTCAGGTGGTTTCGACCCCCCAACGCGCCGTTTTAGCGCGCGCCGAGCTGCTGAAAACGACACAATCGGCCGTACCGCGCGCACCGCACGTCCGATGGGTGTGCCGTCTCCTCCTACATGTCATAAATAATATTACTAATGTTTTCGTGTGGTTTCAGGTCATTAAGAGCACGTTTTCTTTGAATTCGACCGTCTCACGCCATTTTTGGTGTTTTATGACACCAGAAACGCATTTCTGGTCACCGCGGTCAAACGACACCTCCGATTGACGTGATGTCTACCCAACCATTTTAAAAATAACACAACAGCTGATGTCGTATGGTTTCATGACATTCCGAGGTCGTTCGGGTGGTTTTGACCCCCCAACGTGCCGTTTTAGCGCGCACCGAGCTGCTGAAAACGACACAATCGGCCGTACCGCGCGCACCGCACATCCGATGTGCACGCTGTCTCCTCCTACACATCACGAATAATATTCCTAATGTTTTCGTGTGGTTTTAGGTCATTTGGAGCACGTTTGCTCCGAATTCGACCGTCTCACGCCGTTTTTGGTGTTTTATGACACCAGAAACGCGTTTCCGATCACCGTGGTCAAAAGACACCTCCGATTGACGTGTCGTCTACCCTAACATTTCAAAAATCACACAACGGCTGATGTCGTACGGTTTCATGGCATTTTGAGGTCGTTCGGGTGGTTTTGACCCCCCAACGCGCCGTTTTAGCGCGCGCCGAGCTGCTGAAAACGACACAATCGGCCGTACCGCGCGCACCGCACGTCCGATGGGTGCTCCGTCTCCTCCTACACATTAAGAATAATATTAATAATGTTTTCGTGTGGTTTCAGGTCATTCAGAGCATGTTTTCTCTGAATTCGACCGTCTCACGCCGTTTTTGGTGTTTTGTGACACCAGAAACGCGTTTCCGGTCCCCGCGGTCAAACGACACCTCCAATTGACGTGCCGTCTGCCCGACCATTTCAAAAATCACACAACGGATGATGTCATACGATTTCATGGCATTCTGAGGTCGTTCGGGTGGTTTTGACCCCCCCAACGCGCCGTTTTAGCACGCACCGAGCTGCTGAAAACGACACAATCGGCCGTACCGCGCGCACCGCACGTCCGATGGGCGCGCCGTCTCCTCCTACACATCACGAATAATATTACTAATGTTTTCGTGTGGTTTCAGGTCATTCGGAGCACGTTTTCTCTGAATTCGACCATCTCATGCCATTTTTGGTGTTTTATGACACCAGAAATGCGTTTCTGGTCACCACGGTCAAACGACACCTCCGATTGATGTACCGTCTTCCCGAACATTTCAAAAATCACACAACGGATAAATACGTACGGTTTCATGGAATTCCGAGTTTGTTTGGGTGGTTTTGACCCCCCAATGCGCCGTTTTAGCGCGCGCCAAGCTGCTGAAAATGACACAATCGGCCGTACCGCGCGTACCGCACGTCCGATGCATGCTCCGTCTCCTCCTACACGACACAAATAATATTCCTAATGTTTTCGTGTGGTTTCAGGTCATTCGGATCACGTTTGCTCCGAATTCGACCGTCTCACGCCGTTTTTGGTGTTTTATGACACCGGAAACGCGTTTCCGGTCACCGCGGTCAAACGACACCTCCAATTGATGTGCCGTCTGCCCGACCATTTCAAAAATCACACAATGGATGATTTCGTTTGGTTTCATGGAATTACGAGGTCGTTCGGGTGGTTTTGACCCCCCAACGCGCCGTTTTAGCGCACGCAGAGCTGCTAAAAACGATACAATCGGTCGTACCACGTGCACCGCATGTCCGATGGGCGCGCCGTCTCCTCCTACATGTCACTAATAATATTCATAATGTTTTCGTGTGGTTTCAGGTCATTCGGAGCACGTTTTCTCTGAATTCGACTGTCTCATGCCGTTTTTGGTGTTTTATGACCCCAGAAATGCGTTTCCGGTCATCGCAGTCAAACGACACCTCCGATTGACGTGAATTCTACCCGACCATTTCAAAAATCACACAGCGGCTGATGTTGTACGGTTTCATGGTATTCCGAGGTCGTTTAGGTGGTTTTGACCCCCCAATGCGCCGTTTTAGCGCACGCTGAGCTGCTGAAAACGACACAATCGGTCGTACCGCGCGCACCGCACATTTGATGGGTGCGCCCTCTCCTCCTACACGTCACGAATAATATTATAATGTTTTTGTGTGGTTTAAGGTCATTCGGAGCACGTTTGCTCCGAATTCGACCATCTCACGCCGTTTTTGGTGTTTTATGACACCAGAAACGCGTTTCCGGTCACCGCGGTCAAACGATAACTCCGATTGACGTGCCTTCTACCCGAACATTTCAAAAATCACACAACGGATGATTTCGTACGGTTTCATGGCATTCCGAGGTCGTTCGGGTGGTTTTGACCCCCCAACGCGCCGTTTTAGCGCGCACCGAGCTGCTAAAAACGACACAATCGGCCGTACCGCGCGCACCGCACGTCCGATGTGTGCGCCGTCTCCCCCTACACATCAAAAATAATATTCATAATGTTTTCATGTGGTTTCAGGTCATTCAGAGAATGTTTGATCCGAATTCGACCGTCTCACGCCGTTTTTGGTGTTTTATGACACCAGAAACGCGTTTCCGGTAACCGCGGTCAAACGACACCTCCGATTGATGTGCTGTCTACCCGAACATTTCACAAATCACACAAAGGCTGATGTCGTACGGTTTAATGGTATTCCGAGGTCGTTCGTGTGGTTTTGACCCCCCAACGCGCCGTTTTAGCGCGCGCCGAGCTGCTGAAAACGACACAATCAGCCGTACCGCGCGCACCGCGCGTCTGATGCACGCTCCGTATCCTCCTACACGTCACGAATAATATTTCTAATGTTTTCGTGTGGTTTTAGGTCATTCGGAGCACGTTTTCTCCGAATTCGACTGTCTCACGCCATTTTTGGTGTTTTATGACACCAGAAACGCGTTTCCGGTCACCGCGGTCAAAAGACACCTCCGATTGACGTGCCATCTGCCCGACCATTTCAAAAATTACACAAGGGATGATGTCATACAGTTTAATGGCATTCTGAGGTCGTTCATGTGGTTTTTACCCCCCAACGCGCCGTTTTAGCGCGCGCCGAGCTGCTGAAAATGACACAATCGGACGTACCGCGCACACCGCACGTCTGATGGGCGCGCTGTCTCCTCCTACACGTCACAAATAATATTCCTAATGTTTTTGTGTGGTTTCAGGTCATTTGGATCACGTTTTCTCCAAATTCGACCGTCTCATGCCGTTTTTGGTGTTTTATGACACTAGAAACACGTTTCCGGTCACCGCGGTCAAACGACACCTCCGATTGACGTGCCGTCTGCCCAAACATTTCAAAGATCACACAACGGCTGATGTCGTACGGTTTCATGGCATTCCGAGGTCGTTCGGGGGGTTTTGACCCCCCAACGCGCTGTTTTAGCGCGCGCCGAGCTGCTGAAAAGGACACAATCGGCCGTACCGCGCGCACCGCACGTCCGATGCACGTGCCATCTCCTCCTACACGTCACGTATAATATTTCTAATTTTTTCGTGTGGTTTCAGGTCATTCGGAGCACGTTTGCTCCGAATTCGACCATCTCACGCCGTTTTTGGTGTTTTATGACACCAGGGTGCGGGAGGGTTGTTCGGGGTGCGGGGTGGGCTGTCCGGAGTGCGGGGAAGGCTATTAGGGGTGCAGGAGGGCTGTCCGGGGTGCGGGGAGGGCTGTACGGAGTGCGGGGAAGGTTGTCCGGGGTGCAGACTGGCTGTCCGGGGTGCGGTAGCGCTGTCCGGGGTGCGGGGAGGGCTGTTCGGGGTGTGGGGGGGGGGGGGGGGGGGCTGTCCGGGGTGCGGGGAGGCTGTCCGGGGTGTGTGGGGGCTGTACGGGGTGCGGGGAGGGCTATCCAGGGTGCGGAGGGGCTGTCCGGGGTGGGGGGGGGGGAATCGGGGGTGCGAGAGGCTGTCCGGGGTGGGGGGGGGGAATCGGGGGTGCGAGAGGCTGTCCGGGGTGCGAGGGGGCTGTCCGGGGTGCGGGGGGCCTGTCCGGGGTGCGGGGGCCCTGTCCGGTGTGTGGGTGGCCTGTCTGGGGTGCGAGAGGGGCTGTCCGGGGTGTGTGGGGGATGTCCGGGGTGGGGTGGGGGGCATCTCGGGGGTGCGGGAGGCTTTCTGGGGTGCGAGGGGGCTGTCCGGGGTGCAGGGGGCCTGTCCGGGTTGCGGGGGGCCTGTCCGGGGTGTGAGTGGCCTGTCTGGGGTGCAGGAGGGCTGTCCGGGGTGCGGGGAGGGCTGTTCGGGGTGCGGGGGGGGGGGGGGGGGGGGCTGTCCGGGGCGGGGGGTGCCTGTCCGGGGTGCGGGGAGGGATGTCCGGAGTGCGAGGAGGGCTGTCCGGAGTGCGGGGAGGGCTGTTCGGGGTGCAGGGAGGCTGTCCGGGGTGCAGGGAGGGCTATCCGGAGTGCGGGGACGACTGTCCGGGGTGCAGGAGGGCTGTCCGGGGTGCGGGGAGGGCTGTTCGGAGTGCGGGGAAGGCTTTCCGGGGTGCAGGAGGGCTGTCCAGGGTGCGGGGAGGACTGTCCGGTGTGCGGGGAAGGCTGTCTGGGGTGCGGGAGGGCTGTCCGGGGTGCGGGGAGGGCTATCCGGAGTGCGGGGACGACTGTCCGGGGTGCGAGAGTGCTGTCCGGGGTGCGGGAGGGCTGTCCGGGGTGCGGGGAGGGATGTACAAGGTGCGGGGGTGGGGGGGGGGGGTGGGGGGGGGGGGGGGGGGCTGTCCGGGGTGCGGGGAGGCTGTCCGGGGCGCGTGGGGGCTGTACGGGGTCCGGGGTGCGGGAGGGCTGTCTGAGATGCGGGGAGGGCTGTCCGGGGTGCGGGGGGGGGGGGGGGGGGGGGTGTCCGGGGTGCGGGGGGGCATGTCTAGGGTGCGAGGGGGATGTCTGGGGTTCGGGGGGCCTGTCTGGGGTGCAGGGAGGGCTGTCCGGGGTGCGGGGGGGCTGTCCGGGGTGCGGGGGGGGGGGGGGGGGGTGTCCGAGGTGCGGGGAGGGCTGTCCGGGGTGCGGGGAGGGTTGTCCGGCGTGCGAGGAGGGCTGTTCGGGGTGAGGGAGGGCTGTCCGGGGTGTGAGGAGGGCTCTCCGGAGTGCGGGGAAGGTTGTCTGGGGTGCGGGGAGGGCTGTCCGGGGTGCGGGAGGGCTGTCCGGGGTGCGGGGAAGGCTGTTCGAGGTGCAAGAGGGCTGTCCGAGGTGCGGGGAGGGTTGTCCGGAGAGCGGGGAAGGCTGTCCGGGGTGAGGGAGGGCTGTCCGGGGTGCGGGAGGGCTGTCCGGGGTTCGGGAGGGCTGTTCGGGGTGCAGGAGGGCTGTCCGGGGTGCGGGGAGGGCTGTCCGGAGTGCAGGGAAGGCTGTCCGGGGTGCGGGAGGGTTGTACAGGGTGCAGGGAGGGCTGTCCGGAGTGCGGGGAAGGCTGTCCGGGGTGTGGGAGGGCTGTCCGGGGTGCGGGAGGGCTGTCCGGGATGCGGGGAGGGCTGTCCGGGGTGCGGGGGGGGGGGGGGGGGGGGGGGCTGTCCGGGGTGCGGGGGGGCTGTCCGGGGTGGGGGGGGGGGGGCTTGTCCGGGGTGCGGGGAGGGCTGTCCGAGGTGCGGGGAGGGATGTCCGGGGTGCGGGGGTGGGGGGGGGGGGGGGGGGCTGTCCGGCGTGCGGGGAGGGCTGTCCGGAGTGCGGGGAGGGCTGTCCGGGGTAGGCTGGGGACTACAAATAGTGAACTCAGCTCATTCATCAAAAACAATTTTAATGATTTATATTAGGAATCACATGTTTTTTTCAAAAATATTACAGAACATGCAATTCTAGACATTGAAAATTAAATGAACAAAAAATATCCAAATCAATAATCAGTTTCATGGTTACTTCTCAATTCGTGCACACAAACATTACATGAGGCCAAAACACACATGATACCCCCAAATAAAAAAAAACTCACTAGAAACCCAACATAAATACCAATAACAACCCCACCATTAAAAGCAGAAACACACCTCATGAATATGATGCGTCATGCGTGTTCATCACTGACCTCCATCCGATGGGCCAGGGGCCTACAACAAATAAACATTATGAATATTTTCATAACAAAAATAATTTAAATTAAATAAATAAATACAGTATAAACCTGCATCGTGTGATCCCCTGCACCATCACCTGGACGCACATATTCCCGTAATGCTCTAACCGCAGCAGCCAATATCGCATTTGCCTCCTCGGAATCCCGCAGCCGTGCCTCGAAATCTGACAACTGTTGTGTCATCTGAGAAACAACAGGACCGACAACTGCAGCGCGTGACACTAAAGAACGAGGAATCCCTGTTCCATAGGTCAATGCCCGTCCCGACCAATGATGCGATGAAAGATCCCATCCCTTCGCATGGGAAGCTGTCGCTGGTCCTCTGGCAGATGTTCTAATTCAGCTTCAAATTGAGCCTATGAAATATTTAAATATATATACATATATTAATATACAGATTTTATGTAAGTATTGGTAATGAGTACAAGCACTTACTATCAATACTGCAGTCTCTGGATCATTGCGATCATGAGTCCTCATCCACACCGACATTTTATCAGTTGGTGCACCTTGCTCCCGCAACTATATATGAATAGAATATAAACACAAAACCGTATTAATTAAAAAAATTAAAAAATGAATAATAAATACCTCATGTCGGATCTGAGACACGTGACGAGTCCCGAGCCTATGAGGTGGTCCCTGCAACGCTCGATTCTCAGAATGGCATGTAGACACCTCCTACATTCAATTCATTCAAATATCAAACAAATCACACATTCTTGAAAATATATATACCCAAATAAATATACAAACCGCAACACCCTCAGTAGACCAATATGCAACTAAATCACGCCACTGAGCCGGGAGGACACCTCTCAGGACTTTTTCCAGAATCTCTGGGGCACCCACATTTGGTACCAAGTGGTCCCTCTTGACTTTTCCTTTATAGTCTTTCCACATCTTACGGAATTTTCTCATACACACTGGCCGAAACTCATCGGGACATACTTTCAAATTTTGATATTAAAGAAAAAAATCACATATGTTATTGTTGTTTATACATAGGGAATAAAGTGAAATGATCTTCTTACCTGAACCTCCCTCCAAAGACGATCTAATGTGTCCTGAGGGATAGAAGCCCAGTCACGCGTGGTCAATAGAAATTGATGTGGATCACGTATGATATGACCCAACTGACGAATAAATGAAGGGGAATTCCGTCCCACAGGATGAAATACCTCATCAAATGAAACATCAAAAGTCGTGTCGGAATTCCATGATAATATTCCACGACCAGGGCCTCTCCTACGAGAGGAAGAAGCAGTCGAGTCTGATCCTGTTGAAAACAATTTTATATACAAATTGACAAATGTTATAAATATATATATATATGTTTATTAATTACATAAAAAATAGAGACAATGACATTCCAACATACCTCGACCCTGAGACGTAGATGCCTCAGATGGATGATGTGGATCTTCTGCCTCTTCCCCTGACATGCCTGCAGTCATGGAAAACATTAGTAAGGGGACTATCCAAAGTGTCCAAATGATAAATTGGATTGTTTAAAAAAAAAATAAAACTTGTACAGTTGTTAATCAAACAAAAAGGGATTGAATAATTAGTTGTGAATGAATTTTAAAAAATCAGAAAGTTCACAAAATATATATACAAATTATGTATAAAACCAATCAATGCATAGCCAAATTTCAAATTGAATTAATAAAAATTCAAGCAGCACATGAACCAAATGAAGAATACCTCAATGGGAAGATACACTGACAATAACATCAATATAACATGAGTTAAATCAACCTAAATATTTATAACTGAATAAACTTTCAAAAGTGAGGATTAAAACTTACAAGGATTTATAAAATGTTTAGATAATTTATGATATCTTAGGCTGAATAGCGGGAAAACAATTATACCTTTCATTAAGCATGAAAATCGACCGTTTCTCCTTCAAAAACCGCTCTGACCCAATAAATATATTCTTCACGTTGAACTACGGTATGTTGATCAAGCTGTTGGGAAACAAAAGGAATAGTCTCGGGTTCATCTTGTTCAAATACAAACACTCCTCGCCGAGACATTTTGACAACAACTTGCCAACTTGGATTCGAAGTAAAAGTAACGAAGAATAATTATTCCACTTGTGATGTCAAAATGAAAGGTTCATTATCAACTCATTCATTTCTGTATAACATATAGTTAAAATTCACCAATGAAAACTGACATTGATCAACTTTACATCCATGCACTGGATCAACCCAATTACACTTTAACAATATGTACTTCAACCCGTGTGTGTATAAAACTTCAATGATGTCTATCAATTGACCATAGTAATAACCAGAATTGACAAATGGACAACCGATGCCACTATTTTGTGTTTCTAGTTTGTCGTCAACATCTTTAATGCAAAATTGAAAACCATTAGCATCTATATATTTATAATGACGAGCTGTTATAGATGGACCCTCAGACAGTTGGATAAATTATTCAGTTAGAGTGGGGTCCCCTAAATCCCTCATCTTATGAACCTACATAATTCATAGAATTCAATAATGATATATGAAGAAAGAAATTAGTATAATACTTCACTCATAATGAAAATCAATTTATACGTACATAATCCTTGAACCAATCATGAAATGACACATAATGAGACTGTTGAATTTGCAACTCAGTCGCACGATACATCTCTTATTTTATCTCATTAATGTGTTTTCTATAAATGATAACGCAATGTTTAAATGATCAACTTATTCAAACAAAACATGTAAAAGTTAAACAATAAAAGTGATAAGATACTTACTGCATTAATGGTGAAACTGATGGAGTATTGAACAAGATATATCGATGCACTTGTATCCACTCGATGTTCTCCATATCATATGTGGTTCCTTCTCCAACTGGACCATCATGAATCCGAGAGGGCTTATCTAATTCTGTTTCAACATCCATAACATATTCTGCACAAAAAATGGTACACTCATCCATCAAATAACCATTGGATATTGATGCCTCCGGACGAGCTTTGTTGCGTACAAATCGTTTCAATGTAATCAAATACCGCTCAATAGGATACATCCACCTGAATTGAACTAGACCATCATCCATTACTTCATCAGTTAGGTGCACTGTCAAGTGGACCATAACATATAAAAATGAGGGGGGAAATAGTTTCTCAAAGTGACAAAGCGTAAGTACAATTCGGTCCTGTAAACTTTTTAAATCACACATTCGTTGATTTCTTAAACAAAGCTATCTAAAAAAATTACTCATCTCAATAAACGGCTGAACAACATTAGGGGATAAACAGTCACAAATTGCGATTGAAATCAACTACTGAAGTAGTATGTGATTGTCCTGACTTTTCAACCCTTGCAATGTCTTTCTCGTCAGATTCACACACATTGAAATATTAGAAGAGTAACCATCAGACACCTTGAGCATCTTCAAAATGGAAAAAATGTCTCTTTCTCCTTTGTAGTCATCGTATAATGTGCAGTAGGCATATATGCCTTGTTTCCCTCAGATAACTATAAATGCAACTGTTTCCTTAAACCCATTTCTTCCAAATCACGACGTGCATTAACATGGTCCTTTTATTTCCCACTGACACCTAAAATGGTCCACAATATGTTATCACAAACATTTTTTTCAATGTGCATGACATCCAAATTATGCCTCAGCATGTTAGTTTTCCAATACGGAAGACTGTAAAAAATACTTTTCTTTTTCCAATTGTGACTGCACTGCCTACCCACATCTCAAATATTTCGTACCAGAGGAGCCACCAAATCCTGAATTTCATATACTGTGTGGATGTTTTCTTCCTCAATCTACGATAACATTTCGACTCCTGTCATGATTTTTGGTGCTAGGATGAACTCTCTAGAACCATCAAATGCCACTCTGTCCTTTCTGAACCTGTGCTGAGGGGGGAGAAAACGTCTGTGACCCATGTATGCCCATTTTTTGGAATTCTTAATCCATACAGATTTTTTACTTTTGTTGCAACAAGGGAAAGAAAATTCTCTTTTCGTAATCCAGCCTGATAAATTTGCCTAAGCTGGGAAGTCATTGATTGTCCACAATAAAGCAGCCTGCAGTTTGAACATTTCATTCATTTCACAGTCATAAGTCATCACACCATCACCCCAAAATTCATTCAACTCATCAATCAATGGCTGAAGGTAAACATCAATCTTATCCTCTGGACTTTTAGGTCCATCAATAAGAGTGGAAAGTAATATAAATTGTTTCTTCATACAAAGCCACATAGGAAGATTATACGGAACCAACACCACAGTCCATGTTCTATGAGTTGCACCAACCATAGACTTGAATGGATTGAAACCATTTGCTGCCAATCCCAATCGGACATTAAGGACATCTTTAGAAAAGTCAGGATGTCTCTTATCAGAATCCTTCCATGCATGAGTGTCTGCCGGGTGGGTTAACATATCACTTTCATGAACTCTTTCTGCATTCCATCTCATTAAATAAGAAACTTTAGATGACATAAAAAATCTTTTCAACCTTGGTTTAAGGGGAAAGTAACGCATTTGCTTTACGACAATTGGTTTCCCCTGTATCACAATATGACTTTGATGAGTCTGATTTACCCTGTTTTCTTTCCACCTAGAAGCACCAAAAACCGTACAAATATCCAAATGGGTAGTTTCCTTTCTAAACAACATACAGTTGTTTGCAAATGCATCTATGGTCTCATATGTAAAACCTAAGTTCTCTGTCATCTTACGAGCATGGTAATACGACTCAGGAATCTTAGCGTCGACAAGAAGAACCTTTTTCAATAACACCAACAGCATGTCGAATGATGTGCCTGACCAATGATTCAAAGTCTTCAAATGCAACAACTCCACGATAAATGACAATTTATTGAAAGAAGTACATCCAGGATATAATTCTGTTTTTGCATCATCAATTGCTTCATAAAACCTCCTCGAATCACAATCTGCACCAAAGCGAAGATTTATCTCACCGGTATCAAGATTCTGGATGTCAATGCCTTCAGGATCCAACCCACGTACCATTTCAATAATCATTTCATGCATTGGATCATTCATCCTTGCATCAACATCCATCTGAACTATATCCGTATTTTCACAATGAACATATTATTCTCCATGACGAGTCCAACTCTTATAATTTCTCAGAAATCCATTAAAGAATAGGTGCTCCCTCACAGTATCTCATGTGAATTGATATCTGTTAGCACATTTTCTACATGGAAAACTAATATAGTCACTTTAAAATCCTCTGGTGAAGTCAATAAACTGCATAATTCCATTGAAATACTCTCTAGACGTTTGATTTGGAAGATCAATCCAACTCTTATCCATAATAAGATCCCTATAACAAACATTTACACAAGACTTATTACATATTCATTTTTCATATCAAATATATTTAAAATAAATACTAATTAATTGTTTGTGAACCATTTATAAAATAATAATGTAAGTGAAAGCCCATGTAATACCTGATTGCGCTACAAACCTGGAAGGTAGGGGAGCCGAAGGCGGTGCTGAGAGGGAGAGGAGAGGCAACAATGGGGATCCGGAGCCGGAGCTGGTGCGGCGAGGGAGGGGATGGGTGGCGGTGGTGCAGCGAGGGAGGGGATGAAGATGAAGGGGACATGGGTTGGCGGGGTGCGGGGGGGGGGGGGGGGTGTTCGGGGTGCTGGGGGGGAGGGACGAGGGGGAGGAGGGCCGAGGGCGGAGGTCGGAGGCCGGAGGGGCTGGAGGCCGAAGGCCAGAGGGCGGCCAGAGGGCTACCCGAGGGCCATCGGGATATCGGAGGCGGGTGGCGGGAGGTCCGAGGGCAGAGGGAGGCCGCAGGGCGGAGGGCGTCCAGAGCCGGAGGGTGGAGGGCGGCCGGAGGGTGGCCAGAGGAGGGCGGGGCCAGCGGAGGGTGGCCGGCCGGAGGGCGGGGCGGCGGAGGGCGGGGCGGCGGAGGGCGGGGCGGCGGAGGGCGGGCCGACAGAGGGTGGTGCGGAAGAGGGCGGGGCAGCGGAGGGCGGGGCGACGGGGGGCGGGGTGACGGGGAGGGCGGGGCAACGGGGAGGGCGCGCGGCGATGGGGAGGGCACGGGCGACGGGGAGGGGGGAAGGGATCGAGGGGGGGGGGGGGGGGCGCTTTGCGAGAGGAGGGAGGGTTCAGGGGGCGTGAAAGCCCTTTTTTTTGGGAAACGTAGCGACCGCCACTGGCGGTCGCTATAGGTAAAGGGGCATAAAAGCCCATATTTATAGTAGTGATCTACCTCCCCTCGATCAATCTTCTTGAATATACTTGGTTCCTGTATTTGGATACAGATGTGAGCACCAAAATTAGTATCTAATACCCAATTAGTAGAAACAGATAGATTGCATTCGATAACAAACGCACCTGAAGCTTCCCCTTTCTTCCTTGGCTGGGTGCATTTTTTCTTCCAGTGGCCCTTCTTGCCACATGTGAAACAAACAACATCCTGTTCCTTTGCCTCCCCTTTGATCTTACTTTTCTTGGAAGGCCTTGAAGAAGCTTTTGGCTTAAAGCTCTTCGCCTTCCCTTTCCTTTTATTAACCATAAGGACATAAGGCTTTTCACGCTTCATGTCATTGTCCACTTGGTGAATAAGGATAAGAAGATCAGATAGAGACTTCTCAATGTTGTTCATGTTTAAATTAACAACAAAGTTTGAGAAGCTCTGGGGGAGTGATGCAAGAATGAGATCGGTACCCAGTTCTTCGGGGAGTTTAAACCCAAGAACCTCCAAGCACTCAATGTAGCCAATGATCTTGACTACATGAGTCCCGACTGGGGAACCCTATCTAAGCTTGCTCTGAAATAGAGCCTTGGAGATCTCAAACCTTTCCTGTCTTTCTCTCTCCTGGTATAGACCATGGAGGTGATCGAGTATGCTATATGCATCCATGTATTCATGAGACTTCATGAGCTCACTAGAAATCTATGATAGCATCAAACATTGAACATCGAGAGAATCGTTAAAATGTTGATCATAGACCAGGAAATCTTCATCATTCGCCCCTGGGGCAGGAGAATCAGGAAGTGAGGACTCCAGCACGTAAAACTTTCGTTCATGGCGTAGGATAACCTGAAGGCGCCTAAACCATTCCTGAAAGTTACTGCCGGTGAGGATATTGTCTTTATCCAGTATTGATCGCAGAGAAAATGTGGTTGATGAGTTTTTCACCTTGATTCTACAATTTAAAAGAGCAGATTTATTAGTACTTTCTTGATTACAATTTATGAGAATTAATGAATGAATTAATTAATTCTCCCACTATTTTATCAAGTCCCAATGACCCTCACCATTGAACTCGGAATGTCCAGTTGCTTTGACATTCTAGTGGCAAGGATCCATATTCCCCTTCGCATAACCCCAACAAGGGTTGGTCAAGCTATTTGAAGGTATTTAGGTAGGAAGGTCTTTGCCAACTGTGAGCTTACAGTTCCTTGATCTGTTGAGTGGAATCCCCAATCTTGAAATCCTGACTTGGATTTCCTCAACTCTTGCCTCCAATATTACACCAAGTCTAGCAAGGGATACTTCTCTTGATGTAATATGGTTAAGTCAACCCGAAACCTTTCATAAGGTCTTCCTTTATAAAATTAAGTGTCCCAACAAGGGTTGGTCAAACACATAGTTTTATTGAGTCTTGTCCTTAATTAGGTAACAGAAGGCTTGGTCTGACTTAATATGGTATTGAGGTATTTTAGTCCTTTATGCGTAGTTTTCGCATTATCACATGCTTGTTAATATCTAGCGGTTTTGATAAGCTAACCCTGACCTAGGGAAAACACCTTGAACATGATGGTTCGTGTTTTGTAGCTCCCACCTATCCACCTTTGTATCTTCTTGCATCAATTTTGGCTTGGATTCGGGATTTGAACCATCTCCTATGGCTAGGGAGATCCTCCATTACATGGGTTTACATTGAAGAAACCTTGGGAACGTAGGCCCTATATTTTATTGGAAGAAGGCTCGCAGGACAAAAAATTTAAATCAAATAAATTTAAATGAAACCATACACATACAAATGGTCTTTGGTCTAGCTCATGATCATCCATAGCATGCAATGACATTTACGCATATTTAGAATTCAAATTATTTTAACTGTTCTTTCATTTAAGATAAGTCGCACTTGAATTTAATTAATTATGATGTTACAATTAATTAATTCATTATCTTAAATTCCTTTCTGAATTTACTTGAGATTATTATCATCCATATTCCTTTTATGGGTCTTTGTAAATTGGAGGAAACCTGGTGAAATTCCATTTTTGGAAATTACACGACGTGTAGTTTATAATTACACGGCGTGTATTTCTTTTCACCCTTTATCCAAAGTACATGCCGGGGGCTTTGGCGTGTTTTCTTTTATTTGGAAATTTTGGAGTACACAACTTGTAGATAAATCATACACGGAGTTTACTTCCTTGTTATGCGGTAACCGTCCTGGCGATCCCGTGTACGCAGAACATGTTTTCTCCTTGTACACAATTTTACCTGGATCAGATCAGACTACACGGCGTGTTGTTCCAACATACATGCTGTGTATTCCAGTTCCCACACACTGTTCAATTCTGGTCAACACAACGTGATTAATACTTAGTCATTTTCAATTTACACGACGTGGTTTGGCGGACCAGTGCCGGTTCATTGAACCTAAGTACACGACGTGTAGTTTTAATTACATGTCGTGTAATCCCGTGTTGTACAGACAGAAAGAACGGATCCTCCGGATGAGTTCATCGTTTTTATTTTAAACAAAAATTAAAATGAAAAGGTCGTTTCTGTGATATGAATCGAGAAACGAAGGAGTAAGAATAGATCTTGTTTATTCAGATCTATAGAATGATTTATTTCGAATTGAATCAAATATATATGCGTAAATTATCAACAAAAATTAAATAACTATAATCAACGTTGTAACCTTGCTCTGATACCATTTGAAGGTTCCGGGCGCAGTGGAAGCACGTGGGTGGATGTGCCCACTTGGATTTTTGTCACTAGCAATGATCAATCTGGGATCAATATGACAATAAATGCCAGTCTCCACGGATCGAATCATAGAAATAGACAAAAGAAATAAAAAGTCCCGAAACCACAAAGTAGGATCATTACAGGTTGATTATAATTAATTTAATCAATTTAAAAGAAATACCTTTTGGGTGTTCTTTCTTCATTGATGTTCTTGATCACGTTCCGATGTGATTAGTCGTTGCGTCGCAGAAGCCAAGTGTAGACTTCCTCTAGTGGTGATCCAAACTTGTACCTCGTATCTCGGGATGTCGCCAAAGGATTATCCGGGTGCTAGCGTGGAGAAACCTTTGCTTGCCTTGTCCACCTTAGATCATCTTGATCCGATGGAAGAGGATCTCTCTCGGTCTTGAGAGCGTTCTTGGAGGAAGAGGTTCTTTCGGCCTTGAAAGAATTCTCCAGAAATGTTGTGTGTAGAAAAAGAGTTGGGGTTGTGAGAATATTTATAATCGAGTGTGTGGGGTTATAGAGTTATGACAATAAATAAATGCGTTATGAATTTTATTTATTTCATTGACTCTTATTTAAAACCCCCATGTCGAATAATTAATTCCTTGACATGCGCCCACGCTGATTATAATAAATATCATTTAAAGCAATATTATATCCTTAAAATCCCGACTGGAAAAACTACACGATGTGTATTAATAAATACATGGCGTGTACTTGTTTTTCATTGAAAACTACACAGCGTGTACATTAAATGTACATGGTGTGTATATCTTGTTTTCATTTATTCATTTACTTTCCATAAAGAAAACTACATGGCGTGTAATTATTAATACACGACATGTACTTGTTTTCCATGAAAAACTACACGGCGTGTAATATTTAATACACGATGTGTATATCTTGTTTTTCATTTCCTTCTTCCTCCATCATTAAAATGATTTAGGCTTCCTTGAATAATTATTAAACCACGTACGTGAATAATCTTTATTCTACTTGAGATACTTGAATACAATTAGTGTGTGACCCTCTAGGCCTCTTTCTCGTTGGCATTATGCAGGCTTGCCTAAAGTCCAAGATTACTGTCTAGCAATGGGTCAAGGCACCCAAGAGAAAGAAGTTGACGCCGCATTGACGTATCACCACATATGAATGATTACTGTGTAATTTAATCCTTTTGTCTCGATATCTCATCAAGAAGGTTTCATGGAAGTGTCATAAACCTATATGCTTGATCCATCATTCTTTGACTACTTGAAATAAACTCGTCGTTCACACCATGGCCATGGAATTTAATGCGACAGTTCTATTTCAATCAAAGGGCTGAGATATCAACTTCTATAAATGGAAGGGACAAATCCTTCCTCGACTTATCCATTAATAACATGTCACTCATGACACACCCAACGTACCCTACTTCCCGCCAACTGTTTACGTGACGGTTTTCGTCAGTAAATCTAAGTGCGCGAGTCATGACATGAGTTAATGATAATCTTCCAGTCTAAGGACCATTACACACGCTCGTAGATATCAATGTCCGATGACACCAAGACATGTGGAAATGCTACTGGAGGGTCTGTTCTCATAATCTCCCATCTTGGAGATTACCAAGTGCGAACTCCATGAGAGAGAGTCTCATCTTCTTACGAGTACTCGCACATGATGGTCTGTATACTATGTGTCCTATCATAGTATGTCATCCAACCATAGAACTTTATTTAATAATATTGTTATAGCATTTCAAGGTTCTCATCATAGCGGGGATCTTCCATGACCTTATCAATGAAACAAATAATCCAGGACATTATTATATTATAGTCATTTAGAACAATGAAAAATATATAATAAGTGAACATTCATGTAATCAAAGTACAAAACAGTTGGTTCTCAGGACACCAACCCTTACAGTTACCACATAGAAGAACATTGGTGGAAAATGAAAACATGTACTTGGAAAAAAAGTATAAATATTAGGGATTGATTGAGGTCATCAATAAAAAACAAAATATTTATTTATCAAAATTTTAACGATTTTTTTCACATTAACCAGGACATCACGTAGGCTAGTGGTAGGTGTGAAACCCTTATCATCCTTCGGTCATGAGTTCAAGACCTATGGCCTTTCCATACATGATTATTTGTACCCGACATACAAGACGTCCTTTTCTAAAACCATAATAATATAATTTCCAAAATAAATATGATGGAAATACTTGAAATAAGGATAATCAATAAATATCCTTTTATCTAAGGTTTTAAATACAACCTCAATATATAAATAATTCATATGAAGTTTAACTTAAACTTTCCATAACTAGTTTACCTTATAACCCTTCCAAAAGATGAAAATCTAAAACTTTAGAAATAAAGTCACAAAATCAGATTAACATTGATCCCCTATATGTCACAAAGTATCTCTTAGTTTTCACATTCAAAAAATGTGAAAACCCTCATCATATATTATCTTGAAACATGTTAATAACCTGAATTACCAAAAATACATTTGGAAAACATGCATTATTCCTTATTCCAAAGGTTACTGGATATATTACTTAAATCCAAGAAGTTGTAAACTTCATCCATGATGTTATTGTCCACTTTTTCACCAATCAATAATCAGATACAGGGTAATCAGTGAAATCTAATTTAATTTATCCAAATAAATCATCTCTTTATCCAAGGGAAACACAATTTTCTAAATATATTTCCCACATTAAGGGTTACATTCTCTTAATCAAAATATCACTTTTCTATGTCTTTATTACCATTAAATATATAATTTTAAATACTTAATGAAAAAATATACTAAAAATACTATATATTTCATGATTCATATAACATAATCCTTGAATTACAAAACATAAGCACTTCATTCATCCAACATTATTCTTAAACCATTACTCAGGCTTCATCAAATTATTATTTAATACATATTTCCAGAAATATGAATTATGAATCATGTCTTAAGGTTTCTTAACTTCAATCTATTCATGATTCTTATTATTAATGTAGAAAACACTAGAAGAACATCACATACATTTCACATGTCATTTTCAGTCTCTTTACATTCATAAGTATAACCAATAATCATACCACCTTCTTGATTATCTTTATGAGATTTACACTTGGAAAATCTATTTTCATAATTACCATACATTCCACATATAAAACATTCAATATTAACCATGTTCCTTCTATTTATATCTATTGACCAAAACCAGAAATCACGAGGTGATAAACACATATCATAGAAGAAAATGACATAATCATGAAAAATCACTTATAAGATGTATAAATCATGACACCTAACTTTTAATTTATGACAACTTATTTTTATCCTAGGTTATTCATAGTAATATTCTATTCAAATAATTCACAATGTTTCATGAAGTATTTGTGGATTTCCAAAGCATATCCCTCGGGATTGTCAAAATAGGTGTGAAGCAAGGCCCATTTTCATGTACCAGATTACCTCGAGTCAGGCCCAAGACATCTTGTCAAAGCTGTTAACCCTAGGTACATTTGAAATAGATCCATATCCACTTGTAGTATCCACATAGTATGTATTTCAAGGAAACCACTCACTCAATCCTTTACCAAATTTAAAGGATATTTTCCTATACTTTCCCTTATCATTATCCTTAGTTCTTAGAGTTCCCACTAAGGTTTTCTCATCCTAGTTTCCAAATTTTAACTTAAAATTTTCTCTAATACCAACTATAATGACCTAGTCTTGACATACATAGTCATTACACCACTTTTTCTAAATACTTAAAACATAACAAAAATATATTCCCAAAAACCATATTAGTCTAGTGAATTTGGAAACATGGAAACATGAACACCAGTATATAGGTAAACTAAATTATCTCACACTAGGTTATTATTGATTAGAACCCTTCTTATACACATTATAATTAATACATATCTTCATAACCCAGGTAAGAAAACATAAAAATGGGTGAGTTTAGATGCTCAGTAAGGTTAAACAAGGGGTACATGCAATCATGAACATGAGCATAAGGGTATGAGAACATGATCATGTAAATATAAGATCATACCATGTATAAAAAATATCATAAACATGAATCATAAAATAAATATTAGAATCTCATAAGACATGAATCACAAGGAAATGAAGAGTATAGGACATGAAATCATAATATAGGAATAAGTCATGGAATTGTGGAAAACACACAATCATATAATATTATTTCCAAAGAAGCCAAGGAATTTCTTATAATACCATCTTAGAAGTATGGGTTCACTCCCAATTACATCTTGTTAGTAATGTTTCTCTCCTATGGACTTCTTAGTAGCATGAGTTCACTCCTCATACCATCTTGGTGGTCATGGTTCACTCCAATAGTCATCTTAGTAGTCAAGGATCACTCCCAAGACCATCTTAGTTTATCTCATGAGATATAAATCTGTACCCAATACATTGGAGGGAGATAAAGGTCTCATCTATCCTAAAATGAAACCATACATACATGTGATAAAAAATCATAAACAGTCATATCGTAACCCATGAAATTAATTGGGTAACATAAACAAGAAATCATATCATAACTTGTGGAAAAAGATATAGGTTTCACAATCATTTAATCAAAATCATAACCCATGAAATAAATATGTTTTAAAATAATATAACTCATGAAAGAGAAATAGATTTCATAAACATCATGACATCAAAACATAAACCATTCAGAGAAAGAATATTAATGGAAACATTGAATTATTTCTGAGTAAAGGAATGAGTGACACCAACAATTTTTATCTTAGATGGGAAATAATTTCTTAAGATCTTTTAAAAACATTTCTTGAGGAAAATATCCTTCTTCTTTGAAAAATGATTTTTAAAACTTAAAACCATTTGAAAACTATTTTATTTAAAAATAAACTTGAAAACTTATAATAGAATCTTGAATTTTTTCTGAAAGGATTTTTTATTTGAAAACTTATAGAGCATATTGAAAACCTTTTTAAAACCATTTTTCCTTGAAAAATTATAAAATAAGAATACAAAGATTTTGAAAACCACTTTGCTTAAAAAATACTTTAAAAACTTATAAGGAAATTCTGAAAATGATTTAAAAACCATTTATTTGAAAATCACTTTTAAAAAACATTTTCTTAAATATTAAACTTTTAAACATGCAAAGTAATCTTCAAATAAATGATGGTGGGTAAATCTGTACATACCAAATATTCCTTTTGCAATGTAAAAAGTTTAGAAAAGTGCCTCGAATGGAAAAAAAATATTCCTTTTTTTAAACCCACTTTTTTAAAAATGTAAAACAATGGTAAAAAATGTATTTTAACGATTGTAGGATAATAGTATAATATTCTTGGGAAACTTTTTAGAAAACATGGTTTTGAAGAAATACCGATTTCTAACTAAAGAGAGAGGTAAGGTCATATTGTCTTAATTTTTTTCTTAATTATATTAAGTACCAAATATTGGAAAATATGGTACTAATAGATGAATAAATCAAGAATAACTTGTAAATCCCCAACCCTAGTTACCCAAAGTCGGTGCATTATTACATAACATTGGAAAGATCACAAAATATCAAGCCTCGAAACACAGATTAGTTTAGTAGCCTTGGAAATAATATATACATTCATAAGTTTTACATTACATTATAAAATGAAAAACTAGAACAACATATCTCCATAGGCCACACTCATATCTCTTAGACTATCCCTGTGGGTTTTTCATAATATACTTCTTCACATTTTGGGAAAAATAAAACATAGAAAGGGGTGAGCTCAGATGCTCAGTAAGGATAACAATATAGCGGGAACTTTCATAAATAAACATAAACATTTAAGGCAAAGTAAGACTAAAACAAAATCCTTTTAAACTTTAACTTCAGTATAATATGGAAAAGATAAAATTAAATAATTCCATTTACTTATTCACATGGATATTCTACTAGTCGAATAATAATATACAATATCAATAGCCACATTCATAATGATGGAATGCATAATGCCAGACTTCATAACCACATAGTCAAGGCCTTGTGCCAAGAATACAAATAAGATTTTGTCAGGGCCTTGTACCAAGATACTAGTTTGTCTCATGAGACCTACTGATGCATCGAGGAGCTATAGTGGGATCTACCCATCACTTACTAAGTCCAATGCATTCCTCATATGAAAAGGTTTAAACATAACATAAAAATTCATATTAAAAATAGAATATTAAATGTCAATACTTTATCCATAAACCATGAATGGTATAAAAATAACACATCCGCAGTCAAACATATCACAAAACCTTCAATACAATAAGGAATATTTTTATCAACTTCAAACATGTTTAAAATCCATCAAAGGATGTTGACATAGATAAAAATATTTGTAAAACTCTTTGAGAGAAATATCCCTTTTTCATGAAAACATTTAAAAGTCACACAATTTAGAAAGGAAAACATTTAAAGACATTTTTGAATCAAAGTGTTCCATACCACTTTGAAACTTTTGAAAGGAATTAACATTTTAAAATCATTCATGTCCATATAAATAAATCCTTAAAAACCAATTTAAAAACATGGACATTAATGAGAAAGGTTTAGAAGAATAAATATTTAAAACATTTGTAATGATGTTTTATTAAAATATTCCTTTAAAAATAATCCCTTTTAAATGTTTTTATGAAACATGGACATGGATAATAAATATGTCTCAGTAGATACTTACATAAAAACAACCTCAGATAATAAAGAGATTGTGAAATTAACCCTTACCTTGTAATTTTACTTGGTCAAGGGTAAGTTAAAATCTTGTATAATAGTTAAATCATTGTTATTAAGTTATAAAATAACTATATACATAAATATTATATCATATATGATCTTCTAATATTGTTTTTTAATTATATTTCCATAGTATCATCGTTTTGGGTGTTAACTAATTCATTTTCCTTTATATGATTTGTTATGTAAGTAATTTTTGTTATGGATAGGATGTATATTATTAATATTAAGAATGATATTAAGTCTTAAAACATTATTTTTAAGCATAAAATTAAAATTATTCTTGAATGGATACGATGAGGAGTGAATCTCATCGCATTCGTGGAGACGGTAATCCGTACGTACACACGAGAGACAATATCATTCTTTTGATGTTAAAATCATATATAATTGGATGGTATATAATATATACAGAATCATTATCATATTATATTTATTATTTATATCATTTTTACACATTATTATTCTCATCCAAATGATGAAGTGTTTGAATAACAAACTACACCACGATGTGGAGACGGTAATCCGTACGTCCGCACGTATGGTGACTTTGTCATTTATAGGATGGATAGAATAATGAATATGGTTATAAAATTTTTATAATAACATCACAGTATATATAATATACTAGAGTTATTATTTTATAATGGAAAAAACAAAGAAAGAGGAATTGTAAGAAGGAAAGAACTTGAAAGAGGTGATGAAATATTTACCTCTTCTATGGGTTCTTCCTTTTTGATTTGATCAAAAGGGCTCCTTAGGTTGGATTTTTGACTAAAGGAAGGACTCTATGATGAAGGGAGGAATGTTGAGAGGATATTTGGGTAGGGTTTGGCTGACCCAAATGGTTTTGAAGGTGTGAATTTGAGAGAAGGGGAAGTTCCCTTTTATAAGAGGGGTGAGGGGTACCTTAGGAAAAGATTGAAATATTATTTTATAATAAAATAATTTTCAGGTTCTAATGGCTCAAAAATGATTTATTTAAAGGATAAGGTGGGTATGGGTCGAAAACCACTCAACCAATAGGTTTTAGACATGTGTGGGTCACTATATTAACCTTATGTTTTAGATTTAACTCTTAGTTAAATAGTTTGACATTCACCATGTCTCTTTTTATTTTTATATTATATGGTTAATACAATTACTATAAACTTCCAAGAAAACCTCAAGTGGTTCATTAATGAAATATATAATATTATTTAAGCCCTTTGGATGAACATTAGATTTTTAGGAATAGAATATCAATTAATAATATTGTAAAGACCTGTAATTTCCATGTAATTGTTTTTAAATATATGGGAATTTTACGAGTCCATGAAAATTGACGGCGCGTAATTCTGTGGCCCAGAGTGTCCAAAATATTTTTCTGAAGTTTTGTTCGGGTATGTTCAGTGAATGTTCGATCATGTTTTTATAAATTTTGAACCGGTGCTCAGAATTGAAATCTGAGGGAACCGTTGAACTCGCAGCGCCGATATTTGCTTAAGGAGACTCTCACCTCGACGGAAGTTGGTCAAGGGTGAAAGTTAGTTTTTTGGTTTTATGTAGAAATATTAAATTAAAATAAACACATGTTTTATTAAATTTTATCTGTTATAACCACCCATGTGGAAGTTAGAAGTGGGGACCACTACACCTTAACCTCCCATGATAGGTTATGGTGGTGGGGACCACCACACCTTAACCTCCCATGAGTTTTGGTGGTGGGGACCACCCAAGGTTTATCCTTCTTAATGTGTGGGGAAGAGGAAACCTCTCAACTCCCTCAATTAATTTTATGTGTCAATGTAAAATTAAATTCTTTCAATTTAATTTTATGTGTCAATGTAAAATTAAATGCTTTCAATTTAATTTTATGTGTCAACATAAAATTAAATTCTATCAATTAGTTTTATGTGTCAATATAAAATTAAAAGATATCAATTAATTTTATGTGTCATCATAAAATTAATTGCTATCAATTAATTTTATGTGTCAACATAAAATTAAATCCTATCAATTGTTTTGATGTTGGCTATTTATTTTCATTCGCGGTGGAATTGGGGAAAGGATTGGTTTTTGAGAATTGGGAGGAGCTCTTGGGAGAATGCTTCTCCAATGAAGAATGCTTCCTCCACGAAGAATGCATTTCACTGATGAAGAACGCTCCATCGACAAAGAACGTTGGCCCCGACTTCGACCTTCTTCCTCGAGACTTCCTTCGACGTAGGACGTCTTCGATTATGATGAGCCAGTGCACAAACCGACAATCAAGGAGAACGCCGACGACACTGATGTCCATCTCTTCTAAAAAATTCTTCTTCTTCTTCTTCCCCGTGACTCTGTCAACGAACAACGAATAAGGTAGGGGTTATTATCGAATTCTTGAACCTTTTCGATTATTATCCTCGTTATTGGTTCGTGTTTAAAGTAGAGCCACTTTCTGCCACTCTAAACGCGGAGGGTTCGGGCCAAACTAACATGGCCTGACCCCTCTGCCGATCTCCTTTGGTGTTCTTCGCGATGGAGAAGGATGAAAACCTATGTGGTGGAGCATAAGAACAACAAATGACACCACCACTGGCCGCGACAAAGGCAACGACGCACAACACTGCTCCACGGCACTGCCACCCCAACATGCGCCCCGCGTGCCCCGAGGCTCCGCCATCCGCGCACCCCGCGCACCCCACGGCTCTGTGCTCCCCGCGCAACCTGCGGCTCCACCGTCTGTGCGCCCCACGCACCCCGCGTCTCTACGTGCCCCACACGCCCTGTGCACTCTGCGGCTCTGCTGTTCGTGTGCCCCGCGCGCCCCGCGTCACAGTTGGCCGAACCGGCCCACCGGCCTCTCGAGCCACCCCATCCGTACCAGCCCACCGACCCCTCGCGGCGCCCTAGCCGAACCGGCCCGCGCCATCGAAGAACCCCGGCTGAACCGCCCTCGCGGCGCCCTCCGGGCCGAACCGCCCTCGCGGTGCCCTCCGGGATGATCCTCCCCCTCGCGGTGCCCTCTGGGACAAACTGACCTTGCGCTGACCCGCGACCAGTCCATGCCCTCATGAACGGTTCACACCCTCGTGACCGGTCCATGCTCTCGCAACCTTCCGTGACCCCTCGCGGCCTGCTGGGCTGGGCCCAGTGGGCCGGGCCGAACCTAACTGGCTGGCATGCCCAAAGGGCCAGGCCAGACCCAATGTGTAACACCCCAAAAATTTCATGGTATGTTTCTCTTAAATATACTGTATTCATTAGGTGGCCTATATTTCATGAATCACTGAGCCCCTATGGAACAAAACATGGTTACTTAGAGGAGATAGCCATAACTTAGCCACTAAACATAAATTTACCAGCTCTGTGATTTAAATTTTAAAAATCTGATATACACGGTTGTGTTAATAGAAATATGACTCTTAAGAATGGTATCCATACCATTGAATGTATAAATTAATTTAGACACCTTAAAAATGAAGATGAATATTTTAAGTGTTTATATATTTTAATTAAATAATGATTTAATTAAATATTTCATTAATCATATTTAGAAAATTATTTTTGAAAAATGGACTTCATTTTTGGATTCTACATGTCAAAAAATGGTTAGGGTGATTTTTTGGGATATTTCTAAAATACTTGAATTTTGGGTGAATAATAAAATACATTAATTTACCGTATAAATAAATTATAATTTAAATTAACTATTCCTAGCATAATGAGTGATGTAAGCACCCAAAATCTCTAAATCAAATTCATATATTACTATTCTTGGTCATGGAATACTCACTATTGCTTGTCTTGAGAGGAAATAATAAATTAAGGATTATAATATTAAGAAAACCCCTCTCTCCACTATAAAAACCCCCTTCACTCCCTCTTCTCTTCACTACTCTTAAGCCTTGTGCATTGCCAATATTCTACCAAAATCACTCCCCAAGATCCTCCCCCACATCCAAAATCTCCTAGCCTCTTCAAAATACCAAAACCTCTCCCCTTAAGAGGTTCTCAAAGGAGGAAGTCTCAAGAGGAAAATTCCTCTTTCAAATACCTTCTTTTCTTATAAGTTTTTTTTGTTTCTTTCCTCACCTCCCTTCTCCAAAATAGTATGAAAAATCCAGTAACATACATGTACTAGAATGTCTTCATGCTAATGGTATATAATCCATTATCTTCTCTCCTTTCCCCACTTTTATTTGAAAGAAATGAAAGTACCATTTGAGATGTGCTAATTTAGCACATTCACGGTTTATCGATTTCTATTATAATCTTTAATTATGGTCAGGAAACCATTTGTGTTATGGTTGAACCAGATTATTATTTAATATATCCTATTTTTTAGTTCTGTAATACTTTTTTACAAATGGTATTAAGTTATAAAGCAAAACATGTTCATCGTAATCGAACCCACCGATTAACCAAAATAGTTATAACTAAGGTTATATATATATATATAAATTTGAATTCAATCTAAGTAACCCAAATTAAATTTAAAACCATTTAATATCCTAGATGTTCAATAATAGTATATAAATTCATTCCTGGACAACCACATTCATCTTATTTTTTTATCTGAACTTGAATATAAGTGAACTGATCATCTAAAACCAAGAAAACAAACGAGCCCGAACAATGAAATTGAACCTTATAACCAATAAAAAGAGGCCAAGAATGAACTAAAAAAGATTATAATAAATCATTTAAATATAAAAGGGGTTATGGAATTATGAATTAATAAGCCTAATTTGTTTATTCTGGTCTTTAGTAACAAGTCAAGAACACCTTCAAGCTTGAGGTAAGGGATCCTCTCTATCACTTTTATTCAAGAATCCACCCTATCTTGTGTGCTTTTGTGTTTTTATTTCTAATGATGGGGTATGTTTTTTCACCTCCCCCATACTGCACTTATGATATATAAATAATGGGATAACCTTTTATCTCTCATTAAGACCTTTCAAGAACACTCGTTACCATGCCGAAATGTTTGTAAGGGGTTTTTTCTCATCTCACTTTCAATTCTGTGGGATTTTCATTGTTCACCTATTATTTCTTATATGTGGTATAGAAGTACTGCCATTTGACATATTTTATCATATTACTCATTATATTCATTGTATTTTGTGACTATTTTGGTGGTTATTAAACTTTTTTCATACGAATCAATTGAATAGAACACGGTAACAAGCTTTTCCTCAATTTTCACTTCGTTGTGACTTGATTAGTAATTTTGCACCTACTCTTATGTGGTGTACCTACTGCCCATTTGAGATCACTTTTCAATTGAAATTATATTCTATTCAAATATCCATATTCTCATATCATGGATATTATTATTGTCTAAGCCGTATACCATTTTACATACGATATTTATTTTGAATATTGTTTTGACAGTGTGAATATGCATGAATCCGTATCCTCTCTTCTATACGGTTAACTCATATACATATTTCTCTTGTATTTAATCTATGTATAAATAATTCTTGTATGTAGAGGTGGGTGGGGACCACTAGAGCCCCTCGATGCATCGGTAGTTCTCATGAGACAAAACAGTTTGGCGACAGACCCTTCAAGTTTGTTTCCAAAAATCAGATGTGTTTCTACCCACAGAACTAAACCATTTCAACGGTATTATGGTTTCATGTGCCAGATACATGAAATCTAATTAATAAGCATTCTATTTATTCATTATCACTTATTATTACTATCCATGAGGTTTTCAATATGAAAAAATCTATGTATTCAATTTCATTCTTAGTTTATTAATGACATTAGTTGTTAATTTATTCACTATGCCATTTTGATTATGTCAGATTGATTACGATTTAATTATTATTTTACTCATGATTCCGCTATTTGTAACCCTTACTGATCATTTGAGCTCACCCCTTTTATTGTTTACCTTCAACAGGTTATGAAGAGGAGGTCATTTATTGAATGCTTGTGGATGCAGTTTTTGTTTTTCATTATGTATTATATATTGTAACCTTTTCCAATGTAATTTGTGTTAAATATATGTATCTATTTTCTTCAAGACTACTAAAATGATCTTTACTTTGGGATTTTCATTCCTTTTAACCATGCCAATATCACAAGTAATGCACCAGCTCTAGACTAGTGGGGTCGGGGTGTTACAGTTGGTGTCAGAGGAAGTTTAGTAGGAAACTTGGAAACTGGAGTAGGAAATATATAGTAGGGAACAAAGAACTAAGGTAGTATTTGAGGATAAAATTACAAGAAAATCCTGGTATTTTGGTAAGGAATAGATTATGTGGATCTTTCAAGCAATACATCCCTGTCTGGATACGAGCAGGTAGAGGCGGATCTGGCATAGATGTATCTTGGGGTAAAACCCGAAAATACTGATTTGAGCTAGACTTGAACGGGAACTGATACACGACAACGGGCCTTGCTGCACTCTTAGTTACGAAACTACCGGGGGATATGCAAAGGATAATTAATATTTTTTTAGAACCCATTATGAAGGATTGAAATATAAATTATTCCTCAAAGAAACCATTTTTCAGATTATAGCATTATCCATTCATAGGAACTTAATTTATGCTAAGTATTTTGGTAAGTTAAGATTACACATTATGATTCATACCCTGATCTAGTGTATTCCATTATCTAGAGATGACTTCTAATGGAAGAAGGGGAATCAATACTCGTGGGTAGGGTAGGGATCCCCCTACTGAGAAAGTCAACACAGTCAATGTTGGAGCAGATTAGATCATGACCATATTGGGACAAATTACTCAAGTTGTAATAAATAACCATTCTAGATCTGTGTTGGGTCATTTCATGCAGCAGAATCCCACATATTTCTATGGGAATACTAATCCATTGGTTTATGAGAAATGGATCAAGTCCCTTGAAAAGATATTCATGGTGTTAAGATGCAATGAAAATGAAAAGGTAGTACTGGCAGCATATTGTCTCAAGGGCGACGCTGATCAATGGTGGTCCCTAATTCAAAATACCATGGAGGAAGAAGAAATAGAAGATATGGAATAGAGGAATTTTGAAAAAATATTCTTTGAAAAATATTTCCTCGTGAGCAATGAACTAAAATGAAGAGAAAATTCCTTAGCTTAAAACAAAGGGAAGAAGACAGTGTTGCATAATATGAGGCTACCTTTACAAGGATCTCCAGGTATGCCATAGATTACGTACGTGACTTAGCAGAAAAGATTGATCATTTCTTTGAAGGTCTTAAGCCAAGTATTTAGAGGGCACTGGCTTCTCAAACATTTTCATCATATGATGGAATTGTATCAAGTGCCATCAAAACAGAGAAGGAATTTTCTAGATCAAATATTTTCAAAGGAAACCAAGATAATAAGCGGTACTTTGATAACAAAGGAAAAGAAGAACCACCAAATAAGAGAAAGGGAATGAATAGTTTCCCATTATGAAAGAACTGTGGAAAGAATCATCTCAGGAAATGCTTAAAAGGCATGGGAGTCTGCTATAAGTGCGGAGAAAAGGGTTATCGATCTGATGAATGAAAGGGGAAGAAAAAATTCAATGATATTAAATGATACAATTGCAGATAGATGGTGCACTATGAAAATGAGTGTCCTAAGTGACAAGAAAACATGCCACAGAAAAATCCAAGAGAAAAAGGAAGAGCCTATGTGATTACAACTGTAGAGGTTGAAATTCCAAATGATGTGGTGGCAGGTACTTTAATTGTTTCCTCAAAATTGGCCAACACTTTATTTGATTCTGGATTGTCGCATTCATTTATATCTTCTCAGTTTTCCAAGAAAATTAGATATGTCCAGTTTGATTTAATAAAGGATTTGTCAGTAAAAACTCCTAGGGGATGCATCATTGCAACAAAGGCATGCCAACTAGTCCCCCTCGCAACACATAAACGTGCTTTAGTTGTTAATATTATCGTCATACCAATGACTGAATTTGATATAATTCTCGGTATGAATTGGATATCAAACTATGATGCGGATATTTATTACAAGAAAAAGGAAGTTATAATTTTTGAAAATGGTGTATAATCTCTTATCTTTAGAGAAGAAACCTCGCCACATGATTCCTATCTAGATCCACCCCCAGTGGCTCTATTGAATGAAATTCTTGGAGAGTAAGAGAACCCAATATCTATGGGTGAGGATAGAAACATTCAAATTGAAGATGTACATATAGTGCAAGAGTACATTGATATATTTCCAGAGGATTTACCTGGAAATTCTCTAGAGCGGGAAGTTGAGTTCTCTATAGATTTAATTCCTGGTGCGAGACCTATATCAAACACCCCCTATATAATGTCCACTGTGGAGTTAGTGGAGCTAAAGAAACAACTAGAGGATTTGAGTGACAATGGATTTATTCAACCTACTGTTTCTCCATGGGGATCCCCAGTCCTGTTTGTTAAGAAGAAAGATAGATCCATGAGGCTATGCATTGATTATACGGAAATCAATGCTATTACAATAAAGAATAAGTATCCTCTACCTTGGATTGATGATTTATTTGATCAACTTCATGGAGCTCAATACTTTTCAAAGATTTAACTTCATTACAGATATCATCAGCTGCATGTGAGGAAGAAAGATATTCCTAAGACAACATTTCGAACCAGGTATGGGCATTACAAGTTTATGGTGATGCCTTTTGGAATAACTAATGCACCCTCTATTTTCATGGATTTAATAAATAGTGTTTTCAATTAATATCTTGATAAATTTTTTGTGGTGTTCATCGATGATATCCTAGTATACTTAAAAAGCTATGAATACCATGAGAATCACTTTCGGATTATTTTGAAAACTTGTAGAAGAAATGAATTATATGGGAAGTTTAGAAAGTGCGAATTCTGGATTCAATCAATTTCTTTTCTAGGCCATATTGTCTCTAAGTATGGAATCCTAGTTGATCCTTCAAAGACAAAGGCAATCCAATATTGGCCCATGCCAATAAACATAACCGAGGTATGCAGTTTTATTGGCTTAGCAGGTTACTATCGGCATTTCGTTCAGAATTTTGCCTGAATGGATAACCCGCTAACCAAGCTCACACGTAAAGGAGTTAAGTTTTTGTGGAAAAAAGAGTGTACATAATGATTTGAAGAATTGAAAAGAATATTGGTCAATTCTCCAATTTTGACTCTTCCATCTGGAAGTGATGGATTTGTGATATACAGCGATGCATCAAAGAATGGGATGGGTTGCGTCCTTATGAAAAATGATAAAGTTATTGCTTATGCATCAAGATAGTTGAAGACTCATGATAAAAACTATCCAACTCATGATCTTGAGCTATCAACTGTAATCTTTGCTCTGAAAATATGGAGGCATTATCTCTACGAAGAGAGATGTGAGATCTATACGGACCACAATAGTTTGAAATACATTTTCACACAAAAAGAACTCAATATGAGGAAAATAAGATGGCTCGAGTTACTAAAAGATTATGATTGTTCAATACACTACCACCCAGTAAAGGTGAATAATGTGGCATATGCATTAAGCAGGAAAGATCTTGGACTTATGAATCAAATGAGGATTTAAAGAGATCCTATATTCATGTATCTACTGAAGATGGATACGGGAATTGTTAAGGAAGGGGAAAAATCTTTTCTCTTTAAAATGATTTCTAAACCATATTTATTAGAGAAAATAAAAATCTATCAATCTGATGATGAGACTCTGCACAAGAAAATTAATGATGTCAAGGATGAAAGACTGGCTGACTTCATGTATGAATAAGGAGTTCTGAAATTTGGGAAGAGGTTATGCGTTCCATCAATACCTGAGCTAAAAAGAGAACTATTAGACGATGAACATAGCTCAAATTTCTCTATACACCTGGGTAGCACCAAGATATACAAAGATCTAAAGGAATATTTCTGGTGGGATAATATGAAGCAGAAAATTGTAGACTATGTGTCCAGGTGTCTAGTTTGTCAACAAGTGAAGTAAGAGAGACAACATCCCAAAGGAGTGATGCAGCCTATACCTATTCCTACGTGGAAGTGGGATAACATTATGATGGATTTTATCACTGGAATACCGAGGACACCTAGAAGGAACGATGAAATATGGGTAATTATTGATCGTCTCACAAAATCAGCACATTTCCTTCCTATATGAGAAGATTTTCCACTCGAGCACCTGGAAAGACTGTATATTAATGTAGTTGTAAGACTTCATAGTGAAACTCTATCAATTGTATCCGATTGAGATCCCTGGTTTACATCAAAATTCTTGAAAATCCTCCATAAGGCTTTGAATACTGAGCTTCGTATGAGTACCGCATATCACCCCAAACTGACGGGAAGTCATAAAGGACTATAAAAACTCTAGAAGACACGCTGAGGTCATGCTATCTTGACTTCCAAGGTATGTGGGATCAATACTTTACTTTGGTGGAATTTTCTTACAATAATAGTTTCCATTGTAGTATTCAAATGGATCCATATGAAGCATTATATTGAAAGAGATGTCGAACTTCAACTTGTTGGGATGAATTTGGTGAGAGGAAAATAATAGGCCCAGAACTTATTGAAGAGACCACAGTAAAGGTGAAGACAATCCAAGCCCATATTAAGGTATCCAAAAGTAGGCAAAAGAGTTATGCTGATAATCAGAGAAAGGATTTGTAATTCCAGGTGGGATATCATGTCTTTCTGAAAGTATCTCCATGGAAGGGTGTCCTGAGGTTCGGTAAGAAAGGGAAACTAATCCCCAGGTACATCGGTTCATTTGAAATTCTGGAAAGAATCGGAGCTGTAGCTTACCATCTAGTGATGCCGCCAAATCTCTCCAGAGTTCATGATGTGTTCCATGTGTCATTTTTAAAGAAATACATGCCAGACCCAACGCATGTTCTCACATATGAAGAAATTGAACTAGAACCTGATTTTTCATATTGTGAAAAGCCTATTGGGATTCTTGACACAAGGGAGCAGGTATTGAGAAATCAGACAACTCATCTAGTAAAGGTTATTTGGAGAAACCAGAATATGGAGGAAGCAACATGGGAACCTGAGGATGTTATGAAGAAGAACTACCCACATCTTTTTGGTAGACTTTATACATAAAATTTCGAGGACGAAATTTCCGAAGGAGGGAATAATGTAGCACCCCAAACATTTTATGGTATGTTTCTCTTAAATACACTGTATTCATTAGGTAGCCTATATTTAATGAATCACTGAGACCCTATGGAAAAAAACATGGTTAATTAGAGGAGATATCCATAACTTAGCCACTAAACATAAATTTACCAGCTCTGCGATTTGAATTTTAAAAATCTGATATACACAGTTGTGTTCAAGATGATATTTAGAGTCTAATAGAATTAACTTAATTTTCAGTGAATAGTAACTGACCCTTATGAATAGTAACCTACCCTTATGAATATTAACTTACCCTTTTGAATATAAATTTGACTCTTAAGAATTGTATCCATACCCTTGAATGTATAAATGAATTTAGACAACTTAAAAATGAAGATGAATATTTTAAGTGTTTATATATTTCAATTAAATAATGATTTAATTAAATATTTAATTAATAATATTTAGAAAATTATTTTTGAAAAATTGATTTCATTTTTGGATTCTACACATCAAAAAATGGTTAGGGTGAATTTTTGGGATTTTTCTGAAATACTTGAATTTTGGGTGAATAGTAAAATACATTAATTTACCGTATAAATAAATTATAATTTAAATTAACTATTCCTAGAATCATGAGTGATGTAAGCACCCAAAATCTATAACTCACATGCATATATTACTATTCTTGGTCATGGAATACTCACTATTTATTTTCTTGAGAGGAAATAATAAATTAAGGATTATAATATTAAGAAAACTCCTCTCTCCTCCACTATAAAACCCCCTTCACTCCCTCTTCTCTTCACTTCTCTTAAGCCTTGTGCCTTTCCAATATTCTACCCAAATACCTCTCCAAGATCCTCCCCCACATACAAAAGCTCTTAGCCTCTTCAAAATACCAAAACCTCTCCCCTTAAGAGGTTCTCAAAGGAGGAAGTCTCAAGTGGTAAATTCCTCTTTTAAATCCCTTCTTTTCTTTTAAGTTTCTTTTATTTCTTTCCTCACCTCCCTTCACCAAAATAGTATGATAAATCCAGTAACATACATGTACTGGAATGTGTTCAGGCTAATGGTATATATTCCATTATATTCTCTCCTTTCCCCACTTTTATTTGAATGAAATGAAAGCACCATTTGAGGTGTGCTAATTTAGCACATTCAAGGATAACAATTTATCGATTTCTATTATAATATTTAATTCTAGTCAGGAAAACATTTGTGTTATAGTTGAACCAGATTATTATGTAATATATCCTATTTTTTAGTTCTATAATACTTTTTTACAAATGGTATTATGTTATAAAGAAAAACATGTTCATCGTAATCAAACCCACCGATTAACCAAAACAGTTATCACTAAGGTTATATATATATATATATAAATTTTACTTCAATATAAGTAACCCAAATTAAATTTAAAACCATGTAATCTCTTGGATGTTTACTAATAGTATATAACTTCATTTCTGGACAACCACTTCTATCTTATATTTTTATCTGAACTTGAATATAAGTGAACCGATCATTTAAAACCAAGAAAACAAACGAGCCCGAACAATGAAATTGAACCATATAACCAATAAAAAAAAGGCCAAGAATGAACTAAAAAGGATTATAATAAATCATTTACATATAAAAGGGGTTCTTTACTTATGAATTAATAATATTAATTTTTTTATTCAGGTCTTTAGTAACAAGTCAAGAACACCTTCAAGCTTGAGGTAAAGGATACTCTCTCTCACTTTTATTCAAGAATCCACCCTATCTTGTGTGCTTTTTTTTTATTTCTAATGATGGGGTATGTTTTTGAACCTCCCCCATACTTCCCTTATGATATATAAATAATGGGATAACCTTTTATCTCTCATTAATACCTTGCAAGAACACTCGTTACCATGTCGAAATGTTTGTAAGGGGTTTTTCTCATCTCACTTTCAATTCTGTGGGATTTTCATTGTTCACCTCTTATTTCTTATATGTGGTATATGAGTACAACTATTTGACATATGTTATCATATTAATCATTATATTCATTTTATTCTGTGACTATTTTTTTGGTTATTAACTTTTTTTCATACGACTCAATTGAATACAACACGGTAACGAGCTTTGTCTCAATTTTCACTTCATTGTGACTTGCTTAGTAATTTTGCACCTACTCTTTCTTATGTGGTGTTACTACTTCCAATTTGAGATAAATTTTCAATTGAAATTTTATTCTATTCAAATATCCATATTCTCATATCATGGATATTATTATTATCTTAGCCGTATACCATTTTACATAAGGTATTTATTTTGAATGTTGTTTTGACAGTGTGAATATTGATGAATCTGTATCCTCTCTTCTATATGGTTAACTCAAATACATATTTCTCTTGTATTGAATCTATGTATATAGAATGCTTGGATGTAGAGGTGGGTGGGGCCCAATACAGCCCCTCGATGCATTGGTAGGTCTCATGAGACAAAACAGTTTGGCGACAGACCCTTCGTGTTTGTTTCCAAAAATCAGACGGGTTTGTACCCACAGAACTAAACCGTTTCAACGTATTATGGTTTCATGTTCCAGATACATGGCGTCCGATTAATAAGCATTCTATTTATTCATTATCAGTTATTATTACTATCCATGAGGTTTTCACTATGACAAAATCTATGGATTATGTTTCATTCTCAGTTTATTAATGGCATTAGTTGTTCATTTATTCACTATGCCATTTTGATTATGTCAGATTGATTAAGATTCACTTATTATTGTACTCATGATTCCGCTATTTTTAACCCTTTCTGAGAATTTGAGCCCACACCTTTCATTGTTTACCTTTAATAGTTTATGAAGATAAGGTCATTTATTGAGTGCTTGTGGATGAAATTTTTGTTTTTCATTATGTATTGTATCTTGTAACCTTATCCAATGTAATTTGTGTTAAATCTATGTATCTAGTTTCTTCAAGACTACTAAACTGATCGTTCCTTCCAGATTTTCATTCCTTCTAACCATGCAAATATCACAAGTAATTCACTGGCTCTAGAATAGTGGGGTCGGGGTGCTACACAATGGGTCAGACCGGGTCGACCCGAACCTAGTCGGCCCGACCGGGTCGGACCGGACCCGGGCCCACTATGACCCTATACCTTCTTTTGGCCATATCTTGGGTACTGGATGTCCGTTTGACGAACCGTCTGCGGTTCTGGTAATCTTGGAGTATGAAGATCCCTTTTAGTATACCCCACTGAAGTTTAGGGTATAGTTGAGATACGGTCAGGTTGGATCGTGCACGAATCCAACCAGGCCCCCGGGTCTAAATGACTAATAACTCACAGACCGGGCGTCTGATTGACGTGCCGTCTGTTGCGTTGAGACTCATATAATGTGGTGGGACTTTGAGATACTTATTGATGTTACTTATTGATAGTGGATCATCAAATAGTAGCTTGTGGATCCTATCCTCCTGAAAACAAGCGAGCATAGTGCAGAGACCTAGTAGCTAGCTGAGACCTGACGACTTCTGACCATTTGAATCAGAGTGATTCTACTAGCCCAGTGGGGAGAACATGGTTGTGGTGGCGGACCCACAGTGGAGGAGCGCACTTGGTGACATGGAAGACCCACGGTAATCGACTGGGAGAGTACCTCTACAGGCTATAAGGGGGAGCGCCTGGGTGTGGCGGCAGAACCATGGTGGGGAGCGCCTCTGTGTGATGAAAAAGACCGATGGTACTCGAAAGGAGGAGTACCTTAATAGTACAAGGTTAGTGGGAAGTGACTCTGTGTGACACGGCAGGCTCACTGTACTCGATTGAGCAGGAGTTCTCCCACAGCCGAGGTTTCGATATTGTGAATAAAATCCTAGTTGAGCTGAGTCAGTTTTTCTGTGTTTTCCTCATGATTGAGATGGATCACTTGATAACTTAGGTATATGTATGGGAATATACCTAAGTAAGTTTATATTTTGATTTCATGCTTTGTGGTTTATCCTTGTTGGATTTTGTGAGACCTTGAGGGTCTCGGGGTCCCTACTGAGTATCATCATACTCACCCCTGCACGGGCTATGCCCACACCTTGTTATGTTGGTTGAAGACGACGGACAATGCCGACTGAGGCTGAGAGTACCAAGACTGGATAGTACCTGGAGGTGGACCATATGGCAAGTCGGAACACGGAGGAGACAGATGGACCTGGAGTTCTGAGGAGGCAATTTGTACCTAGCCTTCAGGTAGGAACCTCAGAGGAAAAACTAGTGGAAGTTTTTATTTTCTTCAGTTGTACTTTCAGTTTCTTGTACTTTATAGTTGGGTTTGTATTTCCGGCCCCTTTTACTTTCAGCACTAATTTGTTATACAGTTTTACTTAGTTTTTTGTATCCATCATTGTGCTTTGTTGTGTGTGTATACATGTTATAAAGGTAATTCCTTCTCAATTTTAGGGAATTACGCCTTTAGTGCTAGTCTCCAACCCCTGGCCTATGGAATGTGGGCTTGGGGTATTCATGACACGGGCCCCGAGGGATGTGTCGTGAAAAATTGGTATTAGAGGAGTCGGTTCTACTGTAGAACATAGGACTCTGATATTTTCTTTGAAGCAACAATGTTAAGTGTTGTGAGTGTGGTTTTTAGTTCAGGGAGTCCAGTGTTGGTGTGGTGGCCGACGTATCCATACACTAGGACCCTGACTTCTAATTTCTGACTCAGTGCATGAAAACACTGATTGTGTGTGTGTTTTCAAAAGTTTTTTTTAAGTTAGCTCACCAGGTCATCTCACCAGGTATAACTTTTAACCGTAGTTCACCTGTTTCTTTTCAGAATGCCTCAATGAAGAAAGTTGGATAGAGTTCCGAGGTTTGTATGCACAGGTAGACCACCGAGCGACGAGGCCTCTGTGCAGGGCCCTTTTCTAGTGGATGCACCAGCAGTACCACTCCCCGTTGGGCCACCGATTCCACCATCCCCAACTGCAGACAGTGCACACCTCTTGAGTGAGCTGCATGAGTTCTAGCGCCAGAGGCCACCTAGGTTTAGGGGAGAGATGGACCCACATGTGGCTGAGGGTTGGCTGGAGGCTATGGTGAGAGTTTTCCGACTAGTAGGGACACCGGATAACCTCATGGTGATACTTTCTACCAGCTATCTACAAGGAGCAGCAGGTAGATGGTGGAGCTTGATGATCCAGGTCAATGATGAGGTGATACTTCTCTGGGTAGACTTCAAGAGCCTGTTTTGGGCATAGTTTATTCTAATGACTCTTCGTGTAGTGCGCATATAGGAGCTATTTCATCTGCCGTAGGGAAACAATACTGTAGCTCAGTACTCAGCGAGGTTCACTGACCTCTCACACTACTCCACAGATATGGTGTGGGAACGATTCTTTAGGGCCTGGACCTTCGAGCAGGGACTCAGGAAGGAGATCAAGGCTTCAGTGATCTCGCTTAGAATCCCGACGTAGGCAGGGGTGTTAGAGAGAGCCCTCTTGGTGGAGAGTTTCCTTGCTGAGCAGTCTCCAGGAGTGAGATCCACCACCATTTTACACATAGCGGAGTATTCTACAGCTAGCAGTAGATAGATATCATAGAGTTCCAAGAGGAACAAACCTATAGGTGGACGACTGCATGATTCAGAGTCGGTTGTGCGGGGCACCTGAAGCGGAGACAGACATGCCAGGAGAAGGTAGTGTTACGCATGCAGTGGGCAGGGTCACATGGCTCGTGACTATCCGACCTACCATTTGGATGACTAGCAGATGGTTGAAGGACCTCCCAGGTAAGGAAAAAGGTTCGATCGAGGTGGTCCACAGGGACCAGACGGACGTGGTAGAGGATCTGGTCATGCAGCTGGCGGTGGGTGAAGATTCAAGATATTACCACCACCACCACCAGGAGGTCCACCCCGACCGTAGGGAGCAGGTGGATAGGGGAGAGCTCAGCTCTAGGCAGTTGAGGCTTACGACCACGACACTCTAGAGATGATTTGAGGTATGATCTGTGTCTACTCCACTATAGATGCAGTACTTATAGACACATGTGAAAACATTCTCTCATTTCCACTACCCTTGTTGGGAGCTCGGAGATTCCAATGGAGCTGTTGGCTCAATCCTTATGGCTAGAGACTTTTACAGGAGCAGACTCGATAATTACGCCCTGGTGATGGTAGTGTGAGCTTACTCTAGGAGGTGAGATCTTTGGATAGGATCTCCTAGTATCAGCGTCGAGGCCTTATGACATCATCTTAGGTATGAACTGGCTATCTACAGTCCATGATCAGATTGATTGTATTAGGCGCAAAGTGCGGTGTGTCCGCAAGGATGGGACCAGGTTTACCTTCACCGACGATAAGGGAGCCTTTCAACATAGGATGGACTTGCTCAGAGGAGAGTGCAGCCGATCACTCATCAGTTGGGTAGCCTTACCCTCAGATCTATTGATGTCGAGAGTCCAAGTTATCCTGTAGTGGTGGACCAGTATATGGATGTTTTCCCTGATGATGTCCCAGGTCTACCTCTTCGTAGAGAGGTGTACTTTTATGTCGACTTGTAGTCCAAGACGACACTAATATCTACACCAGAATTTCAGATGGCTACCGCGGAGCTTCGTGAGCTATGGGTACAATAAGAGGACTTGTAGGAGAAGGGATTCATCTGGCCTAGTGTTTCTCCTTGGCCAGCCCCGATTCTATTCACCAAGAAGGAGGATGAGAGCTTGAGGATTTGTGTTGAATATCAGCACCTGAACCAGGTGACCGTGAAGAACAAGTACCCAATTCCGAGGATTGATGACCTCTTTGATCAGCTGAAGGAAGCACAATGGTTCTCGAAGATAGACCTCAGATCGGGCTATCACCATCTTAGATTTCGAGATGAGGATGTGAAGAAGATGTACTTCAGGTGTCGGTACGACCATTAAAAGTTCTTGGTTATGACTTTCGGTGTAATCAACTCTCCATTAGTGTTTATGGGACTCATGAACATGATCTTTCAGCCATACCTTGATCCCTTTGTAGTAGTCTTCATTGATGACATTCTGATCTACTCAGCTACTGAGGAGGAGCATGCCTATCATTTTTGGGTAGTACTGGACACACTCCAAGAGCACCAGCTTTATGGTAAGTTCTAGAATTCCAGTTCTAGATCCAAGAGGTTCACTTTTCGGGACATGTCATCTCAGAGGCTGGAGTTGCAGTGGATCCTGCAAATATTGAGTCTGTACTTGCTTGGGATCCACTGAGGAGTGTGACAGAGGTACGAAATTTCTTGGGTTTGGCTGGTTACTATCGGAGATTTGTTCCATATTTATCTAGAGTTGCAACACCACTATCAGACTTGACAAAGAAGGGGAAACCCATTGTGTGGTCAGAGAGATGCCAGTATAGATTTTAGGAGATGAGGTAGAGGCTGACTAGGGCCCCCATCTTGAGGCATCTAGAGGAAAGCGTAGGGTACATAGTCTACTACGACGTATCAGAGACCAGACTCAGATGTGTCCTGATACAGGAGCGAGAATTTATCACATATGGATCTCAATAGCCGAGACATCACGAGTAGAACTATGCTACCCATGGCCTGGAGTTAGCAGCAGTGGTCTTCACCTTGAATATGTGGCGACACTATCTAATGGGAAAGCGCTTTACAATGTACTCTGATCACAAGAGTCTCAGATATATCTTCTCCCAGAAGGACTTGAACCTGAGACAATGATGTTGGATTGAGTTTCTCTAGGAATATGACTTTGAGATAGTCTATACTCCTGGAAAGGGGAACATTGTTGCAGATGCACTTATCAAGAGGTCTGGTATACAACTGCTAGGTGAGGTGATGGAACAGCTAGCCACTTTACAGATATCCTTTGTGAATAGAGATGGAGCAGTCTTTCTACAGTCTCTTACAGTCACTCCCCCACTTCTTCAGCGAGTCAGGGAGGTGCAATGTGGGGACACTGAATGCGAGGCTCGACATGCTTAGATATCCACAGGGCAGGCACCTGATGGATTTTCTGAAGGAGGGGAGCACGTCATCCTCTTCAGAGGACGTACCATGGTTTCGGTGTCACTTCAGGAGGAAGTTTTGAGATAGTTCCACAAATACCCTCTAGCGGTACATCCCAGAGTGGCGAAGATATACCAGGATCTCCGACGACAACACTGGTGGCCAGGAATGAAGTAGGCAGTTGTAGAGTTTTTCTCTCGGTGCCTCACTTGTCAGTAAGTGAAGGCGGAGAACCAAGTACCAGTAGGCTTGGTTTAGCCTTTAGAGGTCCCAGAGTGGAAGTGGGAAGGGATATATATGGACTTCATGACAGGAATTCCACGTACATCCATGGGACATGACTCTATTTGGGTGATTTTTGATCGACTCACCAAGTTGGCTCACTTCCTACCGATCAGAGAGAAGGGTTCAGTAGAGAGATTGAGACACATCTATGTGCAGAAGATTGTGTGGATACAGGGAGTACCTTAGATGATTTTCTCTGATCGTGATGCATGTTTTACTTCCTGACATGGAAGGGGTTGCAGGAGGCTTTCAGGATGCAGCTTTGTTTGAGCACCGCCTTCCATCCTTAGACGGATGGTCAGACTGAGCAGAACATTCAGAACCCCAAGGACATGCTGCGTGCTTGTGTCCTCGACTTCGGTCGTAGCTGGGAGGATCACTTACCTTTGGTGGAGTTTTCATACAACGAAAACTATCACTCCACCATTAGGATGATGCCTTTTAAGGCGTTATACGGGTAACCTTACAGATCACCTTTGTGCTGGAATGACCTACGGGAGTCAGCACTAGTGGAACTAGAGATCGTATAGGCTACCATAGAGAAGGTGAAGATCATCCAGGAGTAGATGAATACTACAATGAGCAGGAAAAAGTCATATGCTGACAGGAGATGAAGACCTCTAGAGTTAGAGGATGACAACCACTTCTTTCTACGGGTCTCACCTCGATAAGGTTTACAGAGATTTGGATGAGGTGAAAAGTTATCTCCGAGATTCATATGACCTTTCCAGGTCCTCAGTAGAGTTGGTGAGGTGACTTAATGCTATGCTATTCCACATCAGTTGCACTGGGTGCACGACGTCTTCCACGTATCCCAGCTGAGGAGATACGTGCACGACCCTTCTCACATCATCGACCATGGCGAGCTGGACATCGATGATGGGGCGAATTTTATGGAGGTTCCAATAGAGATTGAGGATCGATAGAAGTTGGTCCTTCATGGACGGTCGATACCTCTGGTACGCGTTTGTTGGCAGCACATGAACCTCCAAGAAATCACATGAGGGAGGGAGGATCACATGCGTGATCAGTACCCCCACTTATTTCCTTAGTTCGAGTTGTAGCTTATGGGGACTTAAATCCCTGAGGTGGGGAGAATGTAAAGACCCAGAATTTACATGTAATTTTTTTTAAATATATGGGAATTTTACGAGTCCGCGAAAATTGACGGCGTGTAATTTCGTGGCCCGAAGTGCCCGAAATATTTTTCTAAGGTTTTGTTCGGGTACGTTCAGTGAAAGTTTGAACGGGTTTCTATAACTTTTGAACTGATACTTGGAATTGAAATCTGATGGCACCGTTGAACTCACAGCGCTGATATTCACTTAAGGAGACTCTCACCTTGACAGCAGCTGGTCGAGGGTGAAAGTTAGTTTTTGGGTTTTATGTAGAAATAATAAAATAAAATAAAAACATGTTTTATTTCATTTTATCCATTATAACCACCCATGTTTAAGTTAGAAGTGTGGACCACCACACCTTAACCTCCCATGAGAGGTTATAGTGGTGGGGACCACCACACCTTAACCTCCCACGAGTTATGGTGGTGGGGACCACCCGAGGTTTATCCCTCTTAATGGGAGGGAAGAGAAAACCTCTCAACTCCCTCAATTAATTTTATGTTTCAACGTAAAATTAAATGATTTAAATTTAATTTTATGTGTCAACGTAAAATTAAATGCTTTCAATTTAATTTTATGTGTCAACATAAAATTAAATTCTATCAATTAGTTTTATATGTCAACATAAAATTAAAAGCTATCAATTAATTTTATGTGTCATCATAAAATTAAATGCTGTCAATTAATTTTATGTGTCAACATAAAATTAAATCCTATCAATTTTTTTGATGTTGGATATTTCTTTTCCTTCATGGTGGAATTGGGGAAAGTATTGGCTTTTGAGAATTGGGAGGAGCTCTTGGGAGAAAGCTTCTCCAATGTAGAACGCTTCCTCCATGAAGAATGAGTTCCACTGATGAAGAACGATCCACCGATGAAGAACGTCGACCCCGAATTTGACCTTCTTCCTCGGTACTTCCTCTGACATAGGACGTCTTCGACTACGACGAGCTGGCACACAAACCGATGATCGAGGAGAACGCCGACGACACCGACGTCCGTCTTTTCCCAACGATTCGTCTTCTTCCCCACGACTCCATGGACGAACAACGAACAAGGTAGGGGGTCATTATCAAATTCATGAACCTTTTTTATTATTATCCTCATTCTTGGTTCATGTTTAAAGTAGAACTGCTTGCTACCACTCTAAGCACGGAGGGTGCAGGACAAACTAACATGGCCTGACCCCTCCACCGATCTCCTTTGGTGTTCTTCACGATGGAGAAAGATGGAAACCTACATGGAGGAGCACACGAATGGAGGCCGACACCACTGCCAGCCATGAAAAAGGAAAAAACACACAACACCGCTCTCCAGCACCGCCACGCACCCCGCACGCCCCGCGACTCCGTCATCCGTGCGCCCCACGCACCCCGCGGCTCCGCGCGCCCCGCAGCTTCGTGCGCCCCGCGCTCCTTGCAGCTCCACCGTCCGTACCCCCCCGTGTACCCCGAGGTTCCACCTTCCGTGCGCCCTGCGTACCCCGCGGATCCGTTCACCCCACGACTCCATGCACCCCACACACCCCGCGACTCTGCCGTTCATGCGCCCCGCACGCCCCACGCTGCCACTGGCCAAACCGGCCCGCCGGACTCCCGAGCCGCCCCGGTCGCGCCAGCCAGTCGGCCCCTCGTGGCACCCCGACCGAACCAGCCCACACACTCGTGGCGCCCCGACCGAACCGCCTTTGTGGCGCCCTCCAGGCCAAACCACCCTCGTGGCACCCTCCAGGCTGAAACGCCCTCGTGGCGCCCTCTGGGCCGAGCCACCCCCTCGGGGAACCCTCCGGGCCGAACCGCCCTTGCGTCGACCTGTGGCTAGTCCGTGCCCTCGCGAATTGCTGGGATGGGCCCAGTGTGCTGGGCTGAACCTAATGGTCTGGAACACCCAAAGGTCCGAGCCAGACCCAACGGGTCAGGCCGAGTCGGTCAGACAGGGTCGGATCGGACCCAGGCCCACTATGACCCTTTACCTTCTTTTGGCCATATCTTTGGCACCAGATGTCTGTTTGATGAACCTTCTACGACACTGGTAATCTTGGATTATGATGGTCCCTTTGAGTATAACACACTATATTTTGGTGTATAGTTGAGACACGGTCAGGTTGGATCGTGCAGGAATCCAACCAGGTCCCTCGGTCTAAATGGCTAATAACTCACAGACCGGACGCCCGATTGATGCGCCGTCTGTTGCGTTGAGACCCTTATGACCTGACAGACCTTTGGGATACTTATTCATGGGACTTCGTGATAGTGGGGAATAAATCACTAGCTTTTGGATCAGATCCTCTCAAAGACGAGAGAGCATATTGCGGAGACCTAGTAGCTGGATGAGACCTGACGACTGCTGACCGTTTGACTCAGAGTGATTCTACTAGACCAGTGGGGAGTGCCTGGTTGTGGCAGTAGACCCACAGTGGAGGAGCACACTTGGTGATGTGACAGAACCACAATACTCGACAGGAGGAGTACCTCTGCAGTATATGAGGGGGAGCGCCTGGGTGTGGCGGCAGACCCACGGTGGGGAGCACCTCTATGTGACGTAGCAGACCCGCGATACTCGATAGGAGGAGTACCTCAGTAGTCCAAGGTTAGTGGGAAGCGCCTCTATGTGACGCGGGATACCCACTTTACTGGATTGAGAAGGAGTTCTCTAGCAGCCGAGGTTTCGATATTGTGAATAAAATCCTGGTTGGGATGAGTTGGTTTTTCTGTGTTTTCCTCATGATTGAGATGGATCACCTGATAACTTAGGTATAGGTATGGGCATATACCTAAGTAAGGTTATCTTTTGATTTCATGCTTTGTGGTTTATCCTTGTTGGATTTTGTGAGACCTTGAGGGTCTCATGGTCCCTACTGAGTATCGTCATACTCACCGCTGCACAGGCTATGCCCGCACCTTGTTGTGTTGGTTGCAGACGACGAACAACACTGATTGAGGCTGAGAGTACCAGGACTGGATGATACCTAGGGGCTGACCATATTGCGAGTCAGTACACGGAGGAGACGGATGGACCTGGAGTGCTGAGGAGGTGATCTGTACCTACCCTTTAGGTAGGAACCTCAGAGGACGAACCAACGACAATTTTTCTTTTCTTCAGTTGTACTTTCAGTTTCTTGTACTTTACAGTTGGTCTTGTATTTCTGACCCCTTTTACTTTTATCACTCTTTTGTTATATAGTTTACTTAGTGTTTTGTATCCATCTTTGTGCTCTGTTGTGTGTGTATACAGATTATAAAGGCAATGCCTTCCCAGTTTTAGGGAATTACGCATTTGGTGCTAGTCGCCAGCCCCTGGCCTATGCAAGGCGGGCTTAGGGTAGTCACATCACGGGCCCCGAAGGAAGGGTCGTGAAAAATATAATATTTATTTTAAAAACTCTTTTATGTCAATTTTGACACTATTTGGTATTTTGTTTTTGTTAAATTCATAACAAAATTATTACTTCAAACAAAATTTATTTAATAAAACCTAACATGTCATATTAACCTAGAAAATTAGTGTAATTCCTTAAAAGTCTTAAATTAGATTTATTTGGATATTTATAATGTTAATTATTTTAATCATTCATTAATAAGGTAATTACTGTATCATCATTGTGTCATAAATAAATTTAATTATTTAATTTTTAAAAATTATAAATAAAATACCATTATGTAGGAAATCATTTTAGATTTATAATGAATATTTATAGTCAAATTTATCTTATGTATAACCCTATATTAAAAATGGTTTAGTTATTAAACTTTGATTTTTACTCTTTTAACTCTTCTTTAAATAAAGTAATAATAAATGTCCTAATCTAATCCAAGTGGACCTAAAGGATCATATTTTATTCATAAGGTTATTTTTGGTCGAATTACACTTATCTAATTGGATTAGGACATGTGTTAGGGTAATAATAACATCATTTTTACCCTTAATTACCCTATTTACTTTTAACCGTGGTAAATAAAATTAAAAAGTTACTATTCACCAAAAATTATTTTCATCTTATTGAACCACATTTTAGTTATTAATATCAACCATGTCTCTCGGATTTTTGAAATTCAACTCACAGAAGTGGTGAAATTAAGATTTATACAAATTTGGAAATGCTCATAGGAGGTGGGTAAAAGACAGTAAAAAGTTCGATAAAATTTTACATATCTAAAATTATTTTAAAATTATATAAATGAATTACATTAAACATATATAGGTATTATGTATATATTTTTACCTAAAGTAAATTTAAATAAAATAATTAAATATTTAATTAAAAAGTCGGTTTTAAACAATAACGCAGTGTTTTTCACTATTCATCAAAAATTGAAAGTTTTCAGAAAAATACCAAAAATTCACCCTAAGATAATTTTGATATTATGAATCCGAAAATGAAGTCCATTTTGAAAGATAAAATTTATAAAATTTCAAAAATTGGGTATTACTATTCATAACAGCTAGTTTGATTGGTTGTGGTGTGTTTGAACTCGAAGTTGCGTACAAAACAAGCTATTGTATTATTCAAAGGGAAATGTACCTTGTAAGCTTGGGGTGTAACATTCTCCCCTACTTAAAATAATTTCATCCTCAAAATTTCTAGAATATTAATGCATAAAAAGATTCAGGTGGTTCTTCATCATAAGTTCCATGGGTTCCCATGTTGCCTCTTCCATGTTATGGTTTCTCCATAGAACTTTTACCAGACGATTCATCTGGTTTATCAACACTTGTTCTCTGGTATCAAGAATTTTGACAGGCTCTTCACAATAAGACAGATCAAGTTCCAGTTCAATTTCCTGATAGGTGAGTACATGCATTAAGTCAGGTATGTATTTTCTCAACAGTGATACGTGGAACACATCCTGAACTTTGGAGATACTTGGCGGCATTACCAAACGGTAAGCTACAACCCCAATTCATTCTAGAACTTAGAAAGGTCCGACGTACCTGGGACTCAATTTACCCTTCTTACCGAATCATATAACTCCCTTCCATGGAGATACCTTCAAGAAAACTTGATCTTCTACCTAAAATTCAAAATCCTTCCTTAAGTTATCGGCATAGCTCTTCTGCCTACTTTGTGCTGCTTTGATGTGGGTTTGGATAACCTTCACCTTTTCCATCGTTCCCTTAACAAGTTCTGGGGATACGGGTTTTCTTTCACCAAAATCATCCCAACAAGTTGGTGTCTGACATCTCTTTCCATATAATGATTCATATTGTGCCATATGAATACTTGAATGAAAGCTATTGTTATAGGAATATTCTACCAGAGGTAAATATTGATCCCACATACCTTGAAAGTCATGTGAGCAAGATCTCAACATGTCTTCTAAGGTTTGAATAGTCCGTTCTGATTGTCCATCAGTTTGAGGGTGATTGGCAGTGTTCAAATGAATTTTAGTATCTAGGGATTTCTGAAGACTTTTGTAAAATCTTGATGTAAAATGGGGATCGAGGTCAGAAACAATCGATAAGGGTACTCCATGAAGTCCTAAAACTTCATTAATATATAGTCTTACTAGACATTAAAGTGGTAAATCTTCTCTTATAGCAAGAAAATGCGATGAATTGGTAAGACGATCAACAATGACTCATATGGCATCATTCATTCTAGGAGTCTTTGGTAGCCCCATGACAAAGTCCATCGTAATATTATCCCATTTCCACTCAGCTATGGGAAGTGGTTTCATGACTCTTCCAGGATGTTGCCTTCCAGCTTTCACTTATTGACAAACCATACATCTTGACACAAAATCAGCAATCTCCCTCTTCATGTTGTCCCACCAAACACGTTCCTTCAAATATCTATACATCATAGTGCTACCAGGGTGTATAGAGAAATTGGAGTTATGAGCATCATCCAACAATTCCATTTTTACATCAGGTAAATCGGAAACACAAAGTCTCTTCCCAAATTTAAAAATTGCATCTTCATATATGAAGTCACTCAATCTACCATCATTAAAAAATTTAATTTTCTTTTGAAACTCCTCATCATCAGTCTAAGAACTTTTTATCCTTTATAGTAAATATGTTTTGGAAACCATTTGATAAATAATTGATGTTTGACCTTCCATGGTTATTCCCATATCCATCTTTACTAGATCCATGAAAATAGGACCCCTTTCAATTCTCATCTTGTTCAAAACTCCACGATCCTTTATGGTCAAAGCATCTACCCCTTATTTTTCTTCCCTGGGAGGTAGTGCATAGTGCAATCATAATACCTGAGTAGTTCAAGCCATCTCCTTTTCCTCATGTTGAGTTCTTTCTGTGAGAAAATATATTTCAAACTCTTATGATTGGTATATATATCACATTTTCACCATAGAGATAATGTATCTATATCTTCAAAGGAAATATTACAGTTTATAACTCAATATCATGAGTAAGATAGTTTTTCTCATGAATTTTTAGCTACCGTGATGCATAGGAAATAACTTTATCATTCAGCATAAGGTCACAACCAAGTCCTTTATTTAAATCATCACTATAAATAACAAACCCATCATTCCTCGATGGTAGATTAAAGATAGGAGCATTGAATAATATTATCTTTAGTTCCTCAAAAAATTCTTCACACTCTTTTTTCCAAAAAAAATTAACCCCTTTATAAGTGAGATGTTTTAATGGGTTAGCCAACTGGGAAAATTCTGAATGAAACGTCGATAATAACTTGCTAAACCAATAAAACTGCGTACCTCAGTTATACTCGTTGGTGCTGGCCATTCTTGGATTGCCTTGGTCTTTTAGGGATCAACAGAGATTCAATCCTTACAGACAATATGGCCAAGAAAAGAAATCTTCTGAAGCCAGTTTTCATACTTGCTAAATTTCCCGTATAATTCATTTCTTCTAAGAGTATTTAGAATGATGTTCAAGTGATTTTTATGATCTTCATAGATTTTGGAGTATACCAAGATATCATCAATAAAGACCACTACAAAGTCATCAAGATATTCTATGAAAACTCTATTCATTAGATCCATCAAGACAGAGGGTGCATTCACTAGTACAGAAAACGTTTTTTACGTCGGTTATTTTTCATTTTTTATGTCGGTTTCTAGCCGACATTAATACGGGCGACGTCATAAATAACATTTTTGACGTCGGTTATTTAAAAACTGATGTGAAAAACATAAAATTACGATGTTTATGACATCGGTTATTTTAGAACTGACATGATAAATAAAATTGGAAGGGTTTATCACGTCGGTTCTTTAACAATCGACGTGATAAAAGTCCTGGAAAATGGTTTATCACGTCAGTTATTAAAAAAACAACGTGATAAAAGGACGGGGAAATGGTCTATCATGTCGGTTATTAAATAACCGACGTGATAAACCGGGGGGCGGGGGGTTTATCACGTTGGTTATTATAGAACCACCGTGATAAACCGGGGGGGGGGGGGGGGGGTTATCACGTCGCTTATTAAACAACCGACGTGATAAACTGGGGGGCGGGGGGTTTTTCACATCAGTTATTATATAACCACCGTGATAAACCGGGGTGAGGGGGGTTTATCACGTTGGTTATTATATAACCGCCGTGATAAACCGGGTGGAGGGGGTTTATCACGCCAGTTATTAAATAACCGACGTGATAAACCCTTTTCTAGGCCTTTTATCACGTCGGTTATTAAATAACCGACGTGATAAACCATTTTCCAGGCCTTTTATCACGTCGGTTATTAAATAACCGATGTGATAAACCATTTCCCAGGCCTTTTATCACGTTGGTTATTAAATAAATGACGTGATAAACCCAATTTTTTTTTTAAAATTTAATACAGTCATCTGATCTCCACCAGAATCAACCAGAAAACAAATCAAGAAATCGTACCACAAAAACAGAAGTAGATCAAATTTAAGCATGTACATTGATAACATATAAAACTTACCCCCTAGACAGCCCCCACCCTCATGTATACCCCATGGACAACCCTCCCCCACCCCGTTGGAGCCCTCACCCTCATGTATACCCCCTGGACAGCCCTCCCCCCACCCCATTGGAGCTCCCACCCTCATGTATACCCCTTGGAAAACCCTCCCCCACCCCATTAGAGACCCCACCACACTCCTAGACTGCCCCCCGACCCCCATACAGCCCCAAACACCCCTCGAAAACCCCCCACCTACCTGAACAACACCCCCTCACCCCCTCACCCCACTTGACATCCCCCACCACACCCCTGGACAGCCCCAAACTCCCCCGAACAACCCCCCACCCTCATGTATACCCCCCACCCCTGGAAAGCACTCCCACACCCCTGGACCGCCTTCCTACACCCCTGGACAGCCCTGCTACCCCCCTGGACTGTCCCCCCACCCCACCGGACAGCCCTCCCAGACCGCTGGACACCCCCAACCCCACTGAACACACCCCCACACCCTTGGAACCCCTCCCCCACAGACCCAAATCCATACAAAAAAAACCATCATAAGTAAACCAAAACAAGAAGCAGAGTAAAATTAAACATTCACTTATATAACATTCAAAACTTACACTATCAACTTCAAAAAAAAACTAAATCCAACCTAAACAACTACCAAATACACAATTACAATGACAATATTCAAAATTACATTTTACATTACAAACAACTAAAATTAAATCAAACCTGTAAAATAATTTGACCACTCCACTTGTAAGTATTTGATGTCTTCAACAGTATAGGGTTTAGGGTCATCAAAAATCTACAAATGAAAAATAAAGTAGTTAACGTGTATAATGAATAAATCAAATTGAAATATTATGGCAAAGTTTATGAGGAAATTGTACCAGGTCAAAATTCACAACTGTCCTAGTTGTTATTATTTCATACATAAATCTTAACATATAATATCCGCATTCGATGAGGCCTTGTTGTTCATGACAATTCTGTTTGAATGAGTGTAAATTCAATATATTAGTTTTAGGTAATAAATCAAAAATCAAAAATTATAAATGGATATTTACCTTTGCATTTACATATTTTATCTTTGCACTTCTTTTCTTTGTGTTTTTTCGAAAGTAGGCCCATGCACTGTTAGAAAAAAAATACTAATGGGGTAAATTTAAAATTCATTATAATATATTAAACTATTGAGAAATTGAAACTTACTTTTTCAATATATTCTTAAAACTTTCCCGCACATCACCATAGATAGAGCATATCCAATAAAGGGCTTTCTCCCTTGGGTAAAAAACCCCTAACATCCAATGATCACTGATAAAAGGAAATTTGACGTTAGTGATTTTTTATGTTAAAATATAATTAACTCTTTGAGAGAAATGTGTTTCATACATCTCAAAAAAAGGCATCATCCAACATTGTGTGATTGTATTCTTTTCAAATCTTTCAGAAATATAAACCATTCTTTGTTCCTCATTCAATGCACATGCTTTAGGGGAAATCAATTGCGGGTCCATGAATCCATATACTTCTGTTAGCTCATTCCTCTCACAAATTTTATAAAGATACCTAATACAAAACATACATAAGTATACATTTTTAATAAATATAACGCAGGAAAAAAGTGTTAAGACTTACATGGAAAAAATTTGCACCACGTTGATGCCCAACTTATCTCCAATAACAAGCTCCATGATATCAGTTTTTATAATCCTCACTCTTATTTCACATCCACAAACATGAGCTTCCATTGGAAACTCATAATAACCCGACAACAAATGTGAATATCTTGACAATCTGTCAAGACCATTTGAATATGTATCTGATGTCATAGCCATTTGTCTTTGTTGCTGTCTATACAATACTTCTTTACCTTTGAAGTATTCCTGTAAAAAAAAATTGAAAAATATATTATTTTTCAAATGATAAAACAAATTTAATAATAAAATAAAATAAAATATATAACATTCCTACCTCTATGGTAATGATTCGAAGAAGTCTGGATGGCCAAATTAAAAAATGGCCGATACTCTGTCCAACTGTCGCCACCTCATCTGTAGTTATTGGTACCCTAGCTGATCTATCTATAATATCCTGTACAGTGAACCTCTAATTCTCTACCTCTAATTGTTGATGATGAACTATATCTCCTATACAATATACCAACCCATATGATACTAGATGATGTTGAGAATCATCAACATACAACTCGCAATAAGTAGGAAGCTGCGGCGGAGGCGTAGGATAAAAAATGGGGTCCGCAGGCTGAGTTGGGGGAGTGGGAGCTACTGGCGGAGGTGGAGGATAAATAATGGGGTCTGTAGGGGGAGGTGGAGGAGTGGGAGCTGCAGTCTAAAATTGTCTTTGCATTTCTGCAAACATAGACTGCACCGACTCTCTAATCTTGTCCTCCATCGTCGCATTAATATTATGAACTTCAGCCTCCAAGGATTCTATTTTTTTATAAAACCCCTCAATGTTAGAAGTTGAAGAACGTGGCACCACTTTTCTTACTGATACAACTTCTGGATATCCTCTTACATGACCAGGATGTTTGGGCCTTCCCAATGCTGCAAATAAAATATCTTCCATCCCAGTAGCTGTAAATGTCTCCTCTGAACTCTGCTCCTCAAGGGAGTCCTGTATTAATTATTTGAACATTTATGTAATGATTGAAATTATATGAAGAAAATAGTTAACTTAAATAAATAAAATAGATATCTTACAATCCTCTCAGCCACGATTCTCGATTATTCTGAAATATATTGCCCTTTTTCCCCTTCCAAGCTCTCTTCCATTTTTCATGTCTATATGGAGGGGATGGAGGGGCCACCTCTCCAGATCTTGAATACTCAGCTCTTAGTTGTTGAATTTTTTCCGCCATTATTTGTTCTTCCAATAATGCATACCCTCCCTGAGATAAACTATCAGGGTATACATTTTTAGATTGGATCTCCTGATGAGATTTCCTTGTTTTCTGTAATTTAAGAATAAGAAATCATTAACAAAACATTAATAAAATCATTTATATAAGAAAGTTTATAAAATTTTACATTTCCCTTACCAGAAATGACTCTTTTCTTCTAATTTCAAAAAACTGTCTCCATGTGTCTTCATCTATAAAAGGATATATACGACATGGATTGTCATGACTCCTATGACCATAAATGAAATCAGATGAGAGGGTTGATTTGAAATCCCTCCATCTCCTGGCAGCCAATGATAAGCATTTCTTCCTGACTCCTCCAGTGTCAGGAATATCAAATATCATCTGATAAAGAAGAGGTTAAACATATTATATATACTAGAAACATTAAAATAATAGTCAAACAATGACAAAAGATCTTACCAAAATCATCTCCCACAATTGAGAGATAATCGCTTTATCCACACTTCTCCAATCATCATACAAAATGCTTACTTTTCTCTTAGCCTGAGTTGCTACAAAACTCTTAAAATATTTTGAATTAGGACCTCTAGGAATATCATCATCATCAAACTCAATGACTATACTCTAATCCTGCATACGGGCAAGTGATAATTTTGGTAAACATGTGCACCCATGTTTACCAACCTTTGAACTCTTTGTCGTAATAGGAGCATGTGAATGTTCATCCCCAGAGGTATGACCGGCAATATGCACCTCTCCAGAATCATGTGGTTGATCATCTGAATGATCTGTCATTATCCTTCAAATAAAAAAAAAAACAAATGTCGGTTCACAAATATACAAATTCAAATATTTTAATACTACTGTAATAAAAAAAATAGAAAAGTTTACTAAGTTACATAATAGTAAACATTGGTAATATGGTAAGCATGTTAAACAATGGTAAAGATGGTAAAGATGGTAAAGATGGTCAAGATGGTAAACATGGTAAAAATGGTAAACCTGGTAAACATGGTAAACATGGTAAAGTAATTGTTAGTGAAAAAAATAATAGATATATAATTCATGTAATGGTTATAAACATGATAAAGTAAACTAAAAAAACTTAAAAAAAAAACATATACTTATTTTGTTTTAAAACATGTTTTAATAAATAAAAAACTTACAATATCTAACATTTATGGAAAAAATAAATGTAAACAAGAAATAAACATATGTTACCTGTAATTTTAGGAATGTACAAATGGATTGTTTTCCCAAATTCCTTCGTCGTGATCGTTTCTTATGGCACAAACTATGTCTTCAACATGATCATCATTATGTTCTATTAATCTTTCCATGGAAGTAGGGATCTCACATAAATCAGCATATTCATCAATTTCATCCTCACCAACATATTGTTTTTTCCCTTGTAAAACAATAGCCTACTGCATATCTGATTGATCTACTACATAGAAAATTTGTTTTGAATGTGTTTCCATTATAAAAAAATCAGCTGTGTCTTCCAATCTATTCAGATTAACAAGTGTCATTCCAAATTCATCGTGTCTAACACTGTTTTTATCGTTAAACCATTTATAGTTAAATATGGGAACTTTAATTTTAAAGTAACCAACCTCCCATATGTCTTCAATCACTCCATAATATGCACTTGATGCAGAAATTGGGTTTTTGTCCTTAGCACTCGAAAAATGCATTGCTTCTGCAAACACCAATACACCACTATTTTGAACTGTACTTCTGTTGTCCTACTGCACTTCTGTTGTCCTGAGATTTCGTATGAAATGTATAACCATTAATGTCATAACCTGACCATGTTATCACATTTAAACATGGACCACCCACTATCCATTTTAATGTCTCTGATACATCTGATCTACCAAGCAAAGTCTTTTTAATCCATGACAAAAAATTTTGTTGTGCTCATTCAAAATCCACATTTCTTTCTTCTTTGGATGACATTGTTTCAACTCATTAATATGCAATGTGATATACGGTTGAGCATCAGCTATGTTATTCAAGATGTATGATTCTAACTTCTTCATCTGTTCAGCTGACAATGGTTTGACTTTCAAGCCGCGAATCCCCTTTCCCTCATTATTAACTCGTTCATGGCGAGATGGAGGAAAACCTATGTGTTGCGCCGCAACCAAGTAGCTCTTACAAAACTCTGCTACCTCCTCAAAAATATACTTTTCAATAATGGAGGCTTCAGGTCGATATAGATTTTTAACATACCCCTTTAATATTTTCATATAACTTTTAAAAGGATACATCCAACGAAGATTTACAGGTCCACAAAGCTTTATTTCTCGAACCAGATGAATCATTAAATGCACCATTATATCAAAAAAAGTTCGAGGAAAATACATTTCCAATTGACAAAGTATAAAAATTGCATCCTTTTCCAAAATGTTCAAAGAATTCACATCAATCGCCTTGTTACAAATTGAATTGAAAAAATAACACAACTTCATTATAGTCTTTCTGACACAAATGGGCAATATTCCACGCAATGAAACTGGTAGAATTTATTGCATCATGACGTGACAATCATGTGATTTCATACCTATCAACTTCAAGTCCTTCAATGAGACAAAATTTTTAACATTAGAAGAATAACCTTGAGGCACTTTGGTATCATGAAGACACTGACAAAAGCTAATTTTCTCCTTCTTCGATAATGTATGACAAGCCGAGGGAAGAAATGTTATTCTTCCTTTAGGAGTGGGAGATAACTCCAAACGTATTCCCATTGATAGTAAGTCTAATCTTGCATTCAACCCATATTTAGTCTTTCCTTTAATATCTAACAATGTTCCAATAAAAAAATCATAGGTATTCTTCTCCACGTGCATGACATCAATATTATGTTTAACTTCATGATACCTCCAATATGGTAGCTCAAAAAAAATTGACCTTTTCTTCAAAATATGTCTATCATTACCAGATTTCTGTGTCTTTTCTAATGTCACATCAAGGTTTTTCACCCTCTCAAAATACAGATCAAGGGATAAAGGTTTTGGAGCAATATCAAATTCTTGTGAGCCATTGAATGCCTTTTTTAGTCTGCTATAAGGGTGTTCCATAGGCAGAAACTTTCAATGACCCATGTACACTGTTTTCCTCCCATGATGTAATTGACAATATAATGTCTATTGTTCGAAAATTGGACATGCTTTATGCCCTTTAACACTATATCCAGACAAATTTCCATACGCTGGGAAGTCATTTATAGTGAATAGAAGCACTGTATGCAGTTGAAAATATTCCATTTTATAAGAATCATACACTCTAATACCATCAGCTGATAACAGTTTCAAATCATCAATCAACGGTGACAAGTAAACATCAATATCATTAACGGGTTACTTTGGACCATAGATCATTATACTCAACATGACATAATTGCGCTTCATACAAACTTCAGGAGAGAGGTTGTAAATTACCAATAAAACAGGATATGAACTATGTGTGCTACTGAGGGTTCGGTATGGATTCATTCCATCTGTGCACAACCCTAGTATGAGATTTCTAATTTCATTTCCAAATGTAGAATACTGCACATCAATTTTCTTCCATTGTGGACAATCAGCTGGATGACATATTTTTCCATCACATACCCACTCTTTAGCATGCCATATTAACCTTTTTGCATCATGTGAATTAGAAAATAAACATTTGAAACGATTAATTATAGGAAGATACCAAAATACCTTTGAAGGGAGCTTTGTAATCTCTACACCATCCTGTGATTTTTCTTTCACCTTATACCGTGATGTCCCACATTTAGGACACTCTGACAGAAATTAATATTCCTTCCTATATATAATGCAGTAATTCGGACAGTCATGTATTTTCTTGTATCCCAATCCCACCGGGCATAATATTTTCTTGGCTTTGTAATGTAAATCTGGAAGATCGTTATCTTTTAGAAGAATGTCTTTCATCAATTGTAGCAGCTCTATAAAACTTCTGTCACTCCATCCATGTTTCGCCTTCAGGTTAATCAATCTTAACACCACCGACAAAACCCTAAAATCTGTACAACCAGGATATAATGGTTTTTCAGCATCACCATATAGACGCGCAACTGTCGGTTCTATCTCAATTTGTTCTACTACAATATCACGAATCATTTATTCAATTCTATCGGAGTTACCATCTTGCGAATCATCATCATCAGTGTCCTTCCATCCAGTTTCACCATGCCAAATCCAAGGGCTGTAACTCAGATTAAAACCATGACAAATCAGATGATCTTTTATCTCTCTACTTTTCAACTTCTTCATATTCAAACATTTCAGGCATGGACAGAAAAAAATGTCACTACTTGGAACATTTCGTTTTGCAAATTCCAAAAAGGCATCAACACCTTCCTCAAATTCATTTCTCATTCGATGTGCCGTAATCCAACTTCGACTCATTATTACCTATAAAAAATATCAACAAAAAATATATATTTTTAAGATAAGACAAATATATGTTTATATGAAAAAAATCATAATTTGAATGTAAACCAATTTAAAATATAAAACAAATCTATGGGTATTTAAGAAAATATGCTTGAATATTATTTTTAAAACAAAATATAGTTAGATATAACAGTTTTAAATTTCATTGAATCAAAGAAAACCATGCCACCTACATAGTTGATAGAAAATTTGAGAAAATGGAGTAAACCTGAGAATCACCCCCACCCCCCGGACAACCCCCAAAACCCTCTGGACAGGCCCCCACCCCCTTGGACAGCCCCCACACCCACCCACCCCCTTGGACCACCCCTGGACACCCCAAACCCTCTGGACAGCCCCCACCCCTCTAGACAGCACCCCCACCCCTCCTAGACACCACCCCCACCCCTACCCCTTGAACACCCCCTGGACACCCCCCAACCCTCTGGACAACCCCCACCCCCCGGACAACCCCCGAAACCCTCTGGACAGCCCCCACCCCCGTGGACAACCACTCACACCCACCCACCCCCTTGGACACCCCCCGGACACCACCTATTTCCACATCTTTGATATAACATATTTTTTTTAAAAACGTGAAATTATTAAAAACATTTCATGAAATATGATGAAGAGTCCAATCGTATTTCTTATGAAAATTTTCTTACTAGAAAGGGTCTTAGTATTGGATAGAATAATAAATAAAGTGGCATAAAACAGCAATATAATCCTAAAAAATGCATATAATCTAGCATAAATATTTGAATAAATATGTTTGTAATCAACCATCAAATCCAAAAGGTTTATGAGAGAACAATTAGAGAAAAACTGGAAATGAGAGATCATAGTCATTGAGGAGGGATGGTGTCAAAGGAAACACAAAATCAAATGAACTGAGACCACTTTATGAAGTAATCCATGAAAAAGAAAAACCTACATCAAATAAAATCGTGAAACATGAAAAAAAAACAAATACCCATTTGAAATAGAATCTAGTATCTTGATTCAGAAACTCTAAAAAATAAATAAATCACAATCTCATTGATTGAATCCTGAATTTCTAAAATAGAACAATACACTGGTTTCAATTTGGTTGGTGGTGCAATTATTTGTTGTATTCGATCATCAATTAGTTTTGTGACATAAAATCAAAAAATCTTGTGAAATACATATAAGTAACATTCATTATTCAAGTTCACATTCTTTTTGTAAAATTACCCATGTCTATATTATCATTAATAAAAAACATTATCATTATTCTCAACTAAAATCATGAGAATTGTGATATTCCCATTTTTATAAACATATATTAATGATGTTATGATAGAGTTTATCATAACTAATAATATAAAAAATGGTATACTTATCTATAGTAGAGTCCTATAAGACAAAATGGATGCACGATATTTCTGTGACATTTAGATTTTTTAAAGGTATATACTGATGTTTAATACTTCCCAGAAGGGTGAAATTATAAGGGAGTTTAGTGTCTTCTAAAAATACAAAGTGGATAAAAGTTAATTTGTTTCTATTAAAGAAAACAAATGGTTTATCATAGATTTATTAGTCTCTATGAGGGTGAATGATAAATATTTATTTTATTATGTTCCATTATAACTCATGTGTAAATATTTATTTTAGTTCAATTAATGAATGATAAATGGTTTACATTAATGGTTTTTGTTTTCTAAAAAAATGAAATCTTTAATATGGATGATTGATTCCTATTCTATGATAAGACACTCAACAAGGATGATTCACTATATATGATGATAATTTATTTTAATTCTCTAATCACATAAACATTATTGGTTATCCAACTACAAAATTGTTAGATGAACCTGAGCGTTAAATGAAATATAGGATAAAAGGAATGGATGAATCCACCATACCTCAAATTTCTTTTTGATAATTAAATTCAAACCAGTCAAATCAGGAAATATTCCAAATCTTTCCTTAATCGCGCCATAGTCCTTCAATAAATAACCCCAAATATGTTTCCAACATAGGAGGATTTTGAGTCATTAAATGCAAGGTAATATATCAAAATTTTTTTTATAAAGAAATACAAAAACAAGACACTCAAGATAAAAATGAATGTTCGGTGCCAACGATATTCAAAAATATGTAATAGGGTTCGAAATGGAAGAATCTAACCTAGTTTAAACAAAAAAATTGCAAAACATAAATATAGAATATCCGAAAAAAAATGAACGAAATAAATTCATAGAAGGATTACTTGAGTGTTGCAAGTTGAGATGATAGATCCGAGGAGAGTAAAGATGATAAACGATGAAGCCAAAATGAGTTTAACGCAGGTCGATCGACGAGCCGATTAGGGTTTACCGCGCGAGAGAGACAAGCCGACAGACTGTCGATCGAAAAATCGTAAATGACAGTCCACAGGGCTTTAATTTTTTAAATGTTTTATAATGTCGGTTATATAATAATAGACATTATAAACTATCTTTTAAATTTATAACGTCGGTTATTTTAAAACCAACGTAAAAGACCCCCCGCACTTTGGTTTTTTACGTCGGTTATTTTATAACCGACATAACCCCCCCCCCCCGCGCTTTGGTTTTTTACGTCGGTTATTTTATAACCAACGTAAAAAACCCCCCGCGCTTTGGTTTTGTACGTCGGTTATAAAATAACCGACGTAAAAAACTCGTAGATATCTCGTTTTTTAAATCGGTTATTTTATAACCGACATAAAAAACCCCCCGCGCTTTGGTTTTTTACGTCGGTTATAAAATAACCGATGTAAAAAACTCATAGATATCTCGTTTTTTACATCGGTTATAAAATAACCGATGTAAAAAACCAAAGCGCGGGGTTTTTTTTTTTACGGCGGTTATTTTATAACCGACGTAAAAAACCCATAGATAACTCCTTTTTTACGTCGGTTATTTTATAACCGATGTAAACCCCCCCCCCCCCCCCCCCGCACTTTGGTTTTTTACGTCGGTTATAAAATAAACGATGTAAAAAATGCTTAGATATCTCATTTTTTACGTCGGTTATCAAATAACTGACGTAAAAAACCCCCACGCTTTGATTTTTAACGTCGGTTAATTTATAATTGATGTAAAAACCGAACATGCACGATTTATAACGCCGGTTATTAAAATAACCGATGTTAAAAAGCTACTCAATGCATTTGTTACGTCTGTTATAAAATAACTGACGTAAAAAACCATGTTTCACAGATTCTCACGTCGGTTATATATAACCGACGTTAAAAATGGTGACGTAAATAACGTTTTCTGCACTAGTGATTAGTCAACCCAAAAGGAATTACTGTAAACTTGTAATGCCCGTACCTGGTTTGAAATGCTGTTTTCAGAATGTCTTCATTCTACAAACACAACTGATGATATCCAGATCTATGGTCAATATTTGAAAAATATTGAGCTCCATGAAGTTGGTCGAATAAATCCTCAATGCGAGGAAGGGGATAATTGTTCTTTATTGTTTATGCATTGATTTCCCTGTTTTCAATACACAACATCATAGATCTGTCTTTATTCTTAACAAAAAGAATAGGGGATCTCCATGGAGAAACACTAGGGCAAATAAATACCTTGTTACTCAATTCCTCTAGTTGTTTCTTTAGTTCCACTAATTCCATAGTGACCATTCTATAAGGGGTCTTCAATATGGGCTATGAACCAAGAATTAAATCAATGGAAAACTTAATTTCTCATTCTGGAGGATTTTCAGGTAAATCTTTTGGAAACACATCAACATATTCTTGCACAATAGGTATGTACTCTATTTGAACATTCTTTTCCTCACCCATAGTTATTTCATTCCCTTACTCCCCAATAATTGAATTTAGTTGAGCTACTAGGGGTGGATCTGGATAAGAATTAGGTGGTGATGTTTCTGCTCTAAATATAAGGTACTCCTTTTCATCATCTGTAATTATAACCTCCTCCTTCTTATAATAAATTTTCGCATCATGGTCTGAAATCCAATCCATACCAAGGATTATATCAAATTCAATAAAGGGTATGATGATGAGATCAGCAGATACATAACATTTATATGCCCTAATGGGAACTGATTCACAATTTGTTTTTGCAATGATACCTACCTTAGGTGTTTTGACTGACAACTCCCTTGTTAATTAAAATTGAAAATATCGAATTTTCTAAGCAAAATGGGAATATATAAAACAATGAGATGATCCATAATCAAATAAATCATTTTATAAACTTGAGGAAACCATTAAATTACCTACCACCACGTCTTTCGGAGCTTCAACCTCACCAGTAGCGATAGTATAAGCTTGGCCTTAATCCCTTGGCCTTTTTTGAGATAAGTTTCCTTGGAGATTAAGACATTAATTTTCATAATTCCCCCTTTCTCTACAATTGTATCATTAAAAATTGAAAGCCTCTTTCTTCCCCTTGCAATCACGAGCTTGGTGGCTTTTTTCACCACACTTTTAACAGACTCCCATTCCCTTCAGGCAAGTACCGGGGTGTTTCTTCCCACATTTATCGTAGGATGGGTATTTAAATTTTTCTTTATTCCCCTTTTTTCCATTTCCAGAGTGTTCAGAAGATCTCTTCTTCTCCTGCTTTGCTTTAAAGTCATAAGACTTAGATAATTCATTTTCTATCTTGATATCACATGAGACAATATCTTCGTACGACGTGAAGGATTGTGAGACTAATGCTTGACAGAGAAATGGTTTTAACCCATCAAATAAACGATCAATCTTACTTATTGGGTTACATATATAATCTACAACATGCCTTGATAACCTTGTAAAGTTATCCTCATACATTGCGACATTCTCATCATCTTTTTTCCTCAGACTCAGAAATTGTCTTTCCATATCCGCTCGATGGTCACAAGGAAAGTATTTTTCTAAGAAAATCTCTTTAAACTCCATACATTCCATATTTTATACTTCATCATCTTTCTTTGTGTTTTGAATCAATGACCACCATTGATCTGTATCTCCTGTGAGGTGATAAACTACCATGAAAACTTTTTCTCTTTCACTACTCCCCAAAGTGTGAAATATTTTCTCTAAGGAGTTTATCCATTGCTCAGATACTAATGGATTTGTACTCCCATTGAATGTTGGTGGTTTTTGCCTCATGAATAGGTCTAACATTGATCCTCCACATTTTGGATTAGGGTGCTCCATATGGGTAAGGTTATTATTCATAACCTGAGTGAGTTTTCCCAGTATGGTGATAAGATGATCAGTAGCAGTTTCATCACCAACTCCACTATAATTATCTTGAGTAGGAGGGAAATCCCTATATGGATTACGTGCGTTGATACTATTTCCTTTCCTTCCACTAGGAACCATTTCTAAACAATGGAATACACTAGATTAGTTTATGAATCGCAATACATAATTCCAAAGTTTTAAAACACTTAATATAAATTTAATAGTTTAGGGATATAATCCATAATAATAAAAATGTTTTCTTTGAGGAATTATATAATGATAAATCCTTCATAATGGTTTGTAAAGAAAATGAGAATTATCCTATGCATATCCCCCAAGACTGTTGTAATCAAGAGTACAACAGGGCCCATTGTCGTGCACCAGTTCCCATTCGAGTCTAGCTCAAAGTAGTGTTTTCATGTTTTACCCCTAGGTACATCTGTGTCAGAACCATCTCTACCTTCACGTATCCTAACAGGGATGTATTTCTTGGAAAACTCAAAAAATCTCTACAGTACCAAAATTCTAGGAAGTTCTCCTATACTAATCCTCAAAGTATATCTTAGGTTAATGTTCTTTAATTATAGTTTTTATAAATCTAGCTTCCAAGGTTTTTAATAAACCTCCATCTGATACCAACTGTAATGCCCCAACCCTAGTTAGCTTGAGTCAGTGCATTATTACATAACATTGTCATGATCATAAAAGATCAAGTCTCTAAATACTGATTAGTTTAGTAGCCTTGGAAATACTAGAGACATTCATAAGTTTTACATTACAATATAAAATGAAAAACTACAACAAAATAGTGTCCATAATCCACACTCATATTCCTTATACTATCCCTGCAGGTCAGTTATAATATACTTCTTCTCATCCTAGGAAAAATAAAATATAGAAAGTTGTGAGCTTATATGATCAGTAAGGATAACAATATAGCGGAAAATTTCATAAATAAACATAAACATTTAAGGCAATGTAAGACTAAAACAAAATCCTTTTAAACTTGAACATCAGCATAATATAGAATAGATAAAATCAAATAATTCCATTTACTTTTTCACATGGATATTTTACTAGTTGAATAATCATATGCAATATCAATAGTCACTTTCATAATGGTGGAATTGATAATGCCTGACTTCATAAACACATAGTCAAGGCCTTGTGGCAAGACTAAAAATAATATTTTGTCAAGGCCTTGTTCCAAGACACTAGTTTGTCTGATGAGACCTACCGATGCATCGAGGAGCTATAGCGGGCTCCACCTGTCACTTACTAAGTCCAATGCATTCCTCTTATGAAAATTTTTAAACATAACATAAACATTCATATTAAAAATAGCATACGAAATGTCAATACTTTATCCATAAACCATGAATGGTATAAAAATAACACATCCATAGTCAAACATATCACAAAACCTTCAATACAATAAGGAAGATTTGTATCAACTTCAAACATGTTTAAAATCCATCAAAGGATGTTGACATAGATGAAAATGATTTGTAAAACTCTTTGAAAGAAATATACCTTTTTCATGAAAATATTTATAAGTCACACAATTTAGAAAGGAAAACATTTAAAGACATTTTTGAATCAAAGTGTCCCATACCACTTTGAAACTTTTGAAAGGAATTAACATTTTAAAAATATTCATGTCCATATAAATAAATCCTTAAAAACCATTTTAAAAACATGGAAATTAGTGAGAAAGGTTTTGAAGAATAAATATTTAAAACATTTATAATGATGTTTTATTAAAATATTCCCTTAAAAATAATCCCTTTTAAAAAACTTTTATGAAACTTTGACATGGATAATAAATATGTACCAGTATATACTTATGTAAAAACAACCTCGAATAATAAAGAGATTGTGAAATTACCCCTTAACTTGTACTTTTACTTGTTCAAGTGTATGATAAACTCTTGTATAATAGTTAAATCATTTTTATTAAATTATACAATAACTATATACATAAATATTATATCATATATGATCTTCTAATATTTCTTTGTTAATGATATTTCAGTAGTATCATTTTTTCGGGTGTTAACTGATTCATTTTCCTTTATATTATTTGTTACATAAGTAATGTTTGTTATGGATATGATGTATATTATTCAAATTCAGAATTATATTAAGTATTTAAACATTATTTTTAATCATCAAATGAAAATTAGTCTTGAGTGGATATGATGGGGATTGAATCTCGTCGCGTTCGTGGAGACGGTAATTGGTACGTACGCACGAGCGACAATATCGTTCTTTTGATATTAAAATAGTATATAATTGGATGGTATATCATATATAAAGAATAATTATCATTTTATATTTATTATTTACATCATTTATACTCATCATTATTCCCATTTAAATGATGAAGTGTTTGAATAACAAACTACACCGTGACGTGGAGACGGTAATCCGTACGTAAGCACGTATGGTGACTTTGTCATTTATAGGATGGATAGAATAATGAATATGGGCGTACCATTTTTATAATAACATAAAAATATATATAAGATACTTTAGTTATTATTTTAGAATGTGAAAAACAAAGAAAGAGGAAGTGGAAGAATAAAATAACTTGAAAGAGGTGATGAAATATTTACCTCTTCTTTGGGTTATTCCTTTTGATTTGATAAAAAGGGATATTTAGGTTGGCTTTATGACTAAAGTAAGGACTTTAGGATAAAGGGAGGAAATTTGAGAGGAAATTTGGGCAGGCATTGGCTGAGCCAAATGTCTTTGAAGGTGTGAATTTGAGATAAGGGGAAGTGCCCTTTTATAAGAGGGGTGAGGGGCACTTTAAGAAAAGATTGAAATATTATTTTATAATAAAATCATTTTCGGTTTCTAATGGTTTAAAAATGATTTATTTAAATGATAAGGTGGGGATGGGTCTAAAACCACTCAACCAATAGGTTTTAGATAGGTTCGGGTCACTATATTAACCTTATCTTTTAGATTTAACTCTTAGTTAAATAGTTTGACATTTAGCATGTCTCTTTTTATTTTTATATTATATGGTTGATAAAATTACTATATAATTACAAGAGAAACTCAAGTGGTTAATTAATGACATATATAATATTATTTAAGCCCTTTGGCTCAAAATTATATTTTTATGAATAGAATATCAACTAATAATATAATATTTGTTTTAAAAACTCTTTTATGTCAATTTTAACTCTATTTGGTATTTTGTTTTTGTTAAATTCATAACAGAATTATTACTTCGAAAAAAATTCAATTAATCAACCCTAACATGTCATATTAACCTATAAAATTAGTTTAATTCATTAAAAGTCTCAAATTATATTTATTTTGGATATTTATAATATCAATTATTTTAATATTTCATTAATAAGGTAATTACTGAATCATCATTGTGTCATAAATAAATTTAATTATTTAATGTCTAAAAATTATAAATAAAATACCATTATGTAGGAAAACTTTTTATCTTTATAATTACTATTTATAGTTGAATTTATCTTATGTATAACCATATATTAAAAATGGTTATTTATTAAACTTTGATTTTAACTCTTTTTAACTCTTCTTTAAATAAAATAATAATAAATGTCCTAATCTAATGTAAGTGGACCTAAAGGATAATATTTTATTACTAAGGTTGTTTTTGGTCAAATTAAACTTATCCAATAGAATTATGACATGTTTTAGGGTAATAATAATATCATTTTTACCCTTAATTACCCTATTTACTTTTAACCGTGGTAAATAAAAGTAAAAAGTTACTATTCACCAAAAATTATTTTCATCTTATTGAACCAAATTTTAGTTACTTATATCAATCGTGTCTCTTTAATTTTTGAAATTAAACTAATAGAAGTAGTAAAATTAAGTTTTATACAAATTTGGAAATGCTCCTAGGAGGTGGGTAAAAGACGGTAAAAAGTTTGATAAAATTTTATATATCTAAACTTATTATAAAATGACTCCAATGAATTATGTTGAACATATATAGGTATTATGTATCTATTTTTACCTAAAATAAATTTAAATAAAATAATTAAATATTTAATTAAAAAGTTGGTTTTAAACAATAACGTAGTGTTTTTCACTATTCATTAAAAAATTGAATGTTTTCAGAAAAATACCAAAAATTTACCTTAAGATAATTTCGATATTCTGAATCCAAAAACAAAGTATATTTTGAAATATAAAATTTATAAAATTTTAAAATATGGGTATTACTATTCATAACAGCTAGTTTGATTGGTTGTGGTGTGTTTAAACTCGAATTTGCGTACAACACAAGCTATTGTATTATTCAAAGGGAAACGTACCATGGAAGCTTGGGGTGTTACATAACTAGAGGAGGAGAAAAGTCATGAGTGTTCTTGAAATATGGATCATACAATTTCATTAATGAAAATGTGATCATAAACAATATTGATAAATAGTGTGATTGTTTCTATAAACTCTTACCACATGGTAACTTTTAACCATACTCCCCATATAGGAAAATAAAATTACATGGAGATTTAAAATATAATAAAAATAGTTATATTCATGTTATATCATGTCAAAGGCAGTTTATACACATCATATAAAAATATAGGTGTATAACGTGGAATGTGTCTCAAAGAATGAAAAATGGTACAAAATGACTTTACTAATTTCATAAATTTTGAAACTTAAACCCCATGACAGAAAGATAATTAAATGGTTATATAAATAAACATATATTTAATTATAATAGTAATATAATACATTCATGGTTATTACATACACCACACAAAAGAAAAGAGTGGTGAACATGACATGTATCTCACGAATATTAAATGTGAGATGAAATTTCCTTAGCTTGTGTCTTGACTCTCTTCATACTCATACACAATTATTGTATAATAAATTAAAGTTTATTATAAATATTTTATGGAATAATATCCTTATATATAATACCATATATGGTTTTATTATTACCTTATATTACCCTGTTGTTAGCAATTATATGTTAAGGTTTCACTTCAGGTAATATCTGGTTTGTTTTTCCCATGTGTCTTAATTTGTTATATCTTTGGTACATATACTTATATCATGATTTATAGAATATAAAAAATGATATAAATATCATTTATATTCATTATATTTTTATTATTATAATCTATAGAAAATATAAGTACTATATAGAATACACCATTCATGGAGACGGTAGGTCGTACGTACGCACACATGAATACTGTTTCTGTTTTATTGTTGTATTGGAAGAAATAGATTAAATGAAATATAAGTATATATATATAATTATTAAATTATAATTATTATATCATAAATATCATATAATTTCTCAAAGAACATCCTTAATACATTCTATGTAGTGTGTAAATGAATCATATTGCTTTGAGGGGACGATGGTCCACACTTCCTGAAACTAAATTATCATATTTACATATGATGGAAAGTATAAAGATATGTATTTTAAAATAATTATATAAGATTAAATACATTATTAGTACCATATATATAATATAAAAATATTTTTTTCATCATAATTTCCACCATGAGAGGTGGTAAAGGAAGAATGAATAATCATCATTTTGTGAGGTGGTAGATCGCTGTACACATAAACAGTATGTTAGTTACCCATTAGATGGAAGTATGTGTTTGTGTAGGTATACATATTTTCATAAAAACATATTAGTATATTTAGGATACTATTTTTTTCATAATAATTAAATAAGAATAGTGGAGGGGATGGAGAATGAAAATAAGATAAAGGAGCTCGAGGGAGGATGTTACCTCTTCTTTGGGTAACACCTTTTGGTTTTCACCAAAGGAATTACTTGGACTGATTTATGCCCAATGTTAGGCTTAAAGTAGTTATTTAGGTATGTTTTGGATCTATTTTGGAAATATTGGTCGAAATTAAGTGGCTTGAGTGGTGTGTTGATGTGGGAGGAGAGGTGGCCTTTTATAGTGGATGAGTAACACTCTTGTAATATTTTGAAAAAAGTAAAACCAACCCACATTTTTTTATTGAAAGTGGATCAAATAATAGTACAAATTAGATCAATGGTATTATAGGGTAAAAATATATCCATCAAATGTATTTTTGACAAGTGTGTAAGTCATATTAGGCCTTAAGTTTAGGGTTTAGTCCCTTGTTAAACTTAATTTAATCTTAATCATTGTAATTAATTTTAATTACCTTCACTAATATTTTTTGCCAAAAAATAAGTTGATATTATACATTATAAATTATTCTTATTCCAAACATGGATTACATTTTTACAAATTTAAATCATATAAGTGGTATAAATTAATTTAAATTTAATCCTCAAAATAAGATGACAAAGTGGGGTTTTAAAGTAAAAATGTTCAAAAGTTTGCTAGATTTTTATAACCAATTTCAATGCAAAATTGATTACATGTTCATAAATTGGATAAATTTATAAAAATTTTATCTTATTAAACTTTATTTTTTTAAAAAATATAATTTAATATTATAAATAAATTATATGAAAAATAAGTTTTGAGTTAAATTTCAATATTTTCACTATTCATTAACAAATGAAACTTCATAGAAAAATACCAAAAATTCACCCTAACATAATTTTTATGTTTTTATTTCAAAAAAAAATTATTTTGACATATAAAATTTATAAAATATTCATAATTAATATTTCATGTAGGTTCTCCATCAAAAGGCGGTAATAGTACCTTAATAAAAATAAAGGTTTTTATGTATAAAATTGGGGTTTTTATTATCTTATGACTATCAAATCTATTGAATGAATATAGAAAATATTTTATTTAATATATAATATATATATTAAATTAATATCACTCATTAATTTTAATTAATTTAATTTATTTGGATAAAACAACTTTATGAGCATAAAAAATAGTTTTCTATAAAAATAATCCTTTTATATTCAATTGGTTCTTATATTCATTTATAAATAATTAGTAACTATTTAATTCATTTTATATTTTTTGAAAGAAAAATATTTTAATAATTTAGTTAATAATATTCATAAAAGATAATTTAAAGTCTAGGTTATATTTTATTAAATTAAATAATAATAATATTAATAATATATTATTGTTCGGAAACACTTGTTCTTGTGTGTTATGAGAGACATCTATGAAAGTTAGTCTTGCATGATATGTACACTAACCACATTGTTTCGTGTAGATAAATAAAAAATTTATGTTTCGTGTAACACACAATTAATTTGGAGTTGTGTATAATAAAAACTAAATATAATACTTAAGAAAACTATTTTTAGTGTTGCATGAAATGAAAAATATCAAAAAGATCAAATTAATTTGAAATTTTTTTTTCACAAAATCTTGATGTGTTAGAACTCACACCCAATATCTAATACCCCTATGTTAGAGTTTGAGAAATTTATTTCTATAACATTAAAATTTGGGTACTCTGAATTTTTCTCCTTTATAACACTTTTCAATCCTAGATACCAATATTTAACTATTTTATAGGCCTTACCTATTAATGATATAAATAAAATTAGTGTGAATAATTCCGTAATCTACCAAAAATTAATATCAGTAGGTGATTATCTTTTTATTAAGGTATTTACATGAAAGTGAACCTACTAAAAGTGATAACCCCACATATCATATCCATTTAGTGAGCCAAGATCCATATTTCATCATAACTTACACTAGTTATCACGTAAGGAAAACATGATCATTTAGGTAATGAATCATTATAATCCTAATAATTATGATTCTTGGATAATTTAGTGGATAATCACTTATCTAAATACATCATATAGATTCATTAAACTTTTTCCTCTATTATCCTAACTATCAGGGCTTCCCAACTCATATAACCCAATGAAAATTCCAATAATAAGTCAACTAAGTACAATTAAGGGATAATATTTCTGATCTCAACAATAATCAACCTGAAAATCCAAAATTACTTATAGCTTTTTTTCCTTACACAATATATTTTTGGTAAACTCATGCTGATCTCGACAATACCAAGTTGAATAATCGAGGTCTTGACAAGTTTCACTTCAGAACGAATCTCGAACTTAGGATTTGAAGGTTTTTTAATATCCTAAAACTAATATACCTCATATTAATATCAAATTTACAACTATTACATCATTTTTAATCATTATCTTTTCATTTTTTATTTTATTTAGTTATGCTTGCTTCTTTCAATTTAGTTTAGAAATCACTATTCTAATCACTGAATTAATGAGTTCACACCACATTAATATGTAACTCTCTACAAAACCCAAATTTCCATGTTAATTACCCAAAAATAAAATCCAAGAATATTTATACATATCCAATATTCATCACATGCATAAGGTGAATGAACTCTTCATGTAAATGCATAGAGTTATATGCAATTGAAAAACTCCAAAAGAGTAAGCCCGTAGCAACAAATATCCAAACCCATTCACTTTAATATCCAAGGAAATTATCTATGAAATTATGTGGTCTTACCCCAAGTCATTCTACCCAGGTAGAATTTATCAATAGAGAATTAAATTCCCAAAAAACTCTAACACCTAATATTCACAAACTATGTCAAAAAACTATTTTAAAGATCATAACCGAAATTACAAACTAGGGTCAAGGTAGATGAAAACTAAATTTTATGATATCTAAACGAGAAATATATTCAAGTTTCTATCATAGAAGCAATTTATTGTATAAATGGGTATACATAAATTTATTTAAATGTATTTTCTTCCTTGTGTTGTGTATCTCTTTCACGATTGTACCCAAATTTTTCTTATATTCATTTCAATGTGAAAACCTATCTATTTTATATTAAATAGAATTTATATGATTTTTCATGAATTATAAAAATTTTATGATTCAATATCTATTATATAATAATTTTATATAATCTAAATATCATATATTTTTTTAATTTATAAAAAAATTATAAATAAACTATTTTGATTTCTCAATAAACATTTTATTTCTAGATCATAATCTATGTAATTTAAATTTTCAAAAGTTATTTTAAAATATTAACCATTAATATTTGGAAATAAGGTTTCATAAACATTTATTTATTTAATTATAAATAATTTATTATTAAATGATTAATTTATAAAATCCTTATAAATTAAAAATTCTAAAAATAACCTTTATTATGATTTATAAACATTTTTGAAAACATAAAACGCATTTAATATTTAGAAAAAGAATTTAATGTATTTTTTGGTTACCCTTACGTAGATCCCCTATTTTGTGTAAGGGTATACTCTCTTTTACCCTTACACAAATTCTCTAAATAGAGGTAATTGATGTTTTCTAAATCCTTAATAAAGGTAATACATATATTACCTTTATGAAACTTCGTCTTGTAAATTTATTACCATTACACAACTCCTTTTTATAAGGGTACTCTAAACCTTTCATGCGTTGTGTAATGGTAAACATTAGAGACTTTTATGTCGTGACTCTAATACCTTTACATGTAAGGGTAAAGTTCCAATGAACCTTATGTGAACCCTTTTTCATAAGTGTACTACATTTATATAGTAATGTTTCATAACAGTTTTAAATTTATAAAACTCATTTGCGTAAAGGAAATAAAGATTCTACCCTTACATAGACCTTCTAAATAAGTGTATAACGCAAGTGTAAAGGCATATCTACCTTTATGTAATGAATCACGTAAGGGTAAGTTTTCCCTTAAATTGACCTTCTTCATAAGGGTATGGACTTTATGTAACCATCCTGGTTAAGGGTAAATCAAATTTACCTTTAGATAGCTCACGTAAGAGAATTTAATTCTTCTTTAGGTTTATAAAAATGTTCTTTTTCATTTTTATTTGAAAAACAGCGATTCAAACATGTCTAAATATTAAAGAACCTACTTTGGTACCACTAATGGGTTTCAAATGATCATCTAATAACCATTTGTAGTGGAAGACAACCCAAAAAATATGTTATTTATCTTCAGGAAATCAATGTGTTAATATGGTCACAAAGTAGAGTACATAGAAAACATGATTTATAATAGCTTCCATCATTATTCTTAGATAGATTGTGCTTGAGGGAGATCATGAGGAGTAGTTAAAAAATACACCCTTCCTTCATGATGATACACCAAAAAATGGATCCATGAATGCTTCATGAGGATACCTAAAATATGAAGGGGTGCTAGTGCCTTTTTAAAATGATATAAACAGATTATCAGTAGGAACAAAGTTTAGTATAGGCTCATACACATCACACCATGAACACACAACATGAAAGGATCTCATCCTATTTTATAGCCAAATCCTGATTATCCCACTTCACAACACATCAAATGTATTTCTGTCTGTTAGGTATAATTCATTTAACTTTTTCAATGTATTAATGCAAAGACATTAATAAATTCACAAGGGTTTGATTAATATACCAATAAGGAGAAAATGAATAATATATATATATATATATATATATATATATTATCTTCATAAATCGCATGCATGAAAAATACATGCATCATATTATTAAATAAATGTAAACTATATATATATATATTATAAATGTAAATATAAATATAAATATATATATCTCATGCATCTTAAGAATATATATTTTAGTTCACATCCAATAATGAACAAACCACCCCGGATCGAGGACAAATATAGAGTGTGCCTGTAGTGAAAAAAGAAATTATTATTTTAGTAGTACTATAATAAAATAAATGAAATAGAAATATTATACAATGCATCAATAAAATGTAACTTTTAAATAGAAAATATGTACCAAGGACCCAATGAAGTTTATCAACATTGACGTTGAAGGGGGCTTGTGTTCGAAAAACGTATGCTATATTTCACGGGTTCCTTTCTATTCAAATTGTAGATATCTATGTCATGCTTCTCAAAGATGCCAACAAGCATAATTTGTTAATTATCGGGTAGGTCCCCCGGGTGTGGATCTTCCCAGGCGGTCAATAAGGATGGATGGGTTGATCATCTTGGATGCTGATATAGAATTAAAATACCATGTAGAGGAAGCAATGGGTAGTAGAGATATGGGACATTCTTCAACTACCTAGAAATAGGAGAAGGTTAAGGATACTATTCCAATAATTATGGACCTCAATAACCATTTAAGGTTTGATTTGGGTTCCAACCTTTCTTTAATATAGGTCGAATCCAGTGTAGGGGGATTCTAGGGGATGCTTGTGGTCCCGAATAACAGTATAATGAATACTTATTCCTTTGCAGATGCCGTGAGACTAGGGAATCCCATAGTCACCCTAAAATAGGTGAGAATGATGACTTTATAGCCTAAGATAGAGGATTTTTTTAAACTATTGAGGCATGATTTGGGTGTCATTACTTCATCAAGGTAGGTTCTAGGCTATTCAGGGAAGCACGAGGGGGTGAGTGTGGTCCTGAGAAGCAGTATTAATTGTAATAGTTCACGATAATGAGACCCATCAATACCTATTCATACATTCCAAGGACAATTTAAGGAGATATAAATAGGAGTTGGTTCCCATAATTGTTTTGTGGTATTTGGTGATGGTTATCAAACCCCATTAGAAGAAAGAAGTTATGGGGTGGAAGGATATGGAGAGAATCATCCATTACAAGGTAGGTCTGATTAGAAAATAGTGGATAATGATTCTACCTCTAAAACTTGGTCCTCTAAGTCCTAGGAAGTGAATCTTGATGAATAGTTCCTTAGGTACTCTTCAAAGAAATAAAAGAAGCCCCTTGTGGATTAAATGTGTTTATTCAACATGTATAGAGGATATGAAGATGGAAGGACTACTCAAATTTAACGATTACTCATATTACAAGGTCATATAGAAAAGGTAAAATCCCTAAAAAGAAATTGATTGCTACTATAGAAATTCAAAAGTGCAAGTATAAGGGTCCCATTATGCATGTGGATCCAACAACTGATGAGGCGATTGAAATACAGACAATGGAATCAATTAGAATTGATCCGATGAATACAATTAAGGAGGATGTCGAATCAGAGATTACCTAGGATATCCTCATGCATTCTAATGAAGTAATGTTAGAGGACACTGTCTTAATCAAGGTCTAAATAGAAGATTCACACATAATTTTCGAAATATTATTGGGAGTTCATTTGATTTAAGAACAAAACATGTATATTGATAAAAAAACTATGATTTTGATATGTGGCTTCAACAAAGAGAAAACAATCCTGGAGAAACATGTATATACTTGGGACAAGATAGTATTCCACTTTGAGGATCTCATCAAGGGAAATCTAGAAATGGAGATTACATCCATCAAATGAAAATTATTCAAGTTAATGAATTCTAACTACTTTAAAATATTTTGGAATAGCCTGTGTATTTATTAACAGGTTTTATTTTTTTAGGATTATGAAGGTTGTTAATTTCCTACTTTTCCCTTAAAATTTCTCCTAAAATAAAAAAATTTTATTTGTAAAAAAAGTATCAATACAATTTTATCATGTTTAGTTAGTTTTTAATGAGTGTTGCATGTTTTGAACTAAAATGTCAATTTTAAATTGAAAACATGAACATTGAGTCACATTAAACTCACTCTGTTTCAAATTGATATGCGATTGATTTCTATATGTCACAAATGAATTATGAATCATTATCCCACTACATCAAAATTATACAAGTGTATTTTCTTGGTTTTGAGTATGTGACGTGTGTTTTTAACTAAAATGAAACTTTTAAAATGAAAACACACACTTTGAGTCATATCGGACACACCATGTGTTATATTGACGTGTAAGTGAGTCCTATATGTTACAAAATATTTATTTTCCTATAGAATGAATCCAATATAATCACATTTTAGTATTTTTGTGTTTGTGGGGAATTTTTGATATAATATGTCAATTTTAAATTGAAAACAAGCACTTTTATTCATACATGGAACACCATGTGTCAAATTAATGTGCAGTTGATTCCTACATGTCACAAATGATATATAGATCATTTTCAAAAAGTATCAAGACAATCCAAGTGTGTTTTCCTGATTTTGAGTTTGTGACATGTGTTTATAAATAAATTTTAATTTTAAATAAAAAACACACTTTCTATCATTCCATTTTTCATATTAACATGTGTATGATTCATACAAGTAAAATTATGGATCTTTTTTCTAAATTTTCAAGACAATCCATGGGTTTTTTTCTTAGTTTTGAGTATGTGACACATGTTTTGAAATAAAATGTCTATTTTAAACTAAAAACATGTACTTTTAGTCATACCCAACACACCATGTATTAGATTGATATGAAGTTAATTCCTACACATAAGAAATTATTTATGGATTATTTTCCTAAAGTATCAATACAATTCAATAATTTTTTTCTCATTTTGGAGTATGTGATGCGTATTTTGAACTAAAATATCAATTTTAACAAAAACACGCACATTCAGTCATATCGTGCACACAATGTGGTATATTTATGTGTGATTTTTTTTATAAATATAAAAAATTATTTATGGATCATTTTCCTAAATTATTAAGACCATCCAAGTGTGTTTGGCTGGTTTTTAGTGAATGTTACATGTTTTGAACTAAAATATCGGTTTTAAATTTAAAACACACACTTCAATCATACTAGGTAAACCTTGTGTCATATTGACTTGTACTTGATTAATATATGTCAAAAATTATATATATATCATTTTAAAAAATTATAAATACAATTAGAGAGATTTTTCTTAGTTTTGAGTACGTGATAGGTGTTTTGAACTAAAATATTAATTTTTTACTGAAAACTCACAATTTCAATCATACTGGGAACATCATGTATCCTATTTATGTGTATCTAATCCATACATGTATGAAATTATTTTTGGATCATTTTTGTAATGTATGAAGAAAATACAATTATCTTTTATAATTTTTGTGTACGATACATGTGATTTGAACTAAAATGTTAATTTTAAATTAAAAACATGCTCTTTCAGTCATATTGACACAATGTACATAAAATTAATATGCAGTTGATTACCACACAATAAAAATTATAGATGAATCATTTTCAAAAATTATGAAAATAATATGATCATGTTGTATCAGTTTGGAGTATGTGATGTGTGTTTCGAACTAAAATTTCAATTTTAAACTAAAAACAAACACATTTAGTCATACTGAGAACACCATGTGTTAGATTGATGTGAAATTTATTTATACACATCCAAAAATATTTATGGATAATTTTCTTACTGTATTAAGACAATATGAGAGTGTTTTATCAGTTTTGAGTATGTGATGTTTGTTTTAAACTAAAAATTTAATTTTAGTATGAAAACCCACACTTTTAATCGTACCGAGCACAACATGTGTCATATTGATGTGTAGTTAATTATTACACATCTAAAATGACTTATGAATCATTTTCATAAATTATCAATACAACCCAAGTGTTTTGATAATTTTTTAGTGCGTTATGTACATTTTAAGCTAACATGTCACTTTTAAACTCAAAACATGCACTTTGAGTTATACCGGACACACCATGTGTTGGATTGACATAAAATTCATTCCTGTAGATAAAAAATGAATTAGGAATAATTTTTATAAAGTATCAAGATAATTTGAGTGTATTTTATTGGTTTTTATTTTGCGATGTGTGTCTTGAACTAAAATACCACTTTTAAGGTGTGTAAAATCACTTTGAGTCATACCAGCCATGTCTTACGTCATATTGACATTAGGTCGATTACTATGACTCAAAAATTATTTTGGGATCATTTTCCTGAAGTATCATTACAATACGAGTGAGTTTTTAAGTTTTCAATGAGAGACACATGTTTTTAACTAAAATTATACATTTCAACTGAAATAACATACTTTGAGTCATACTCAGAACACCATGTGTTATATTAACAAATGATTGATTTCTACATAACTTAAATAAATCACATATCAATTTATTAAAGTATCAAGAAAATATGAGCACATTTTTTTATTTTTACTATGTGATACGCATTGTTATATAAAATGTTATGTTGATGGAAATGGGAAGCCTGAAGCAGCTTTGGAAAATCATAGAGGGAATCAATAGAAATGTATACAATTACCCTAAAGGGAGTAGGTATAAATGTATACAAGTGATAGTTGAATACCCAAATCACTTACTCTAGTAAATTCAATATATTTTATTACTGATATTAAAACAAAAATTTGTCTCACTAACACATAATTAAAAGGGCTTGGATCTAAAAGAGAATTCATTGCATCACAAATGAACATAAAAAATCAAATAAAGTAAAAATATATCCATATATAGAACATTAAATAGTACATTAATGTATTATTATTTCCAAAGACTTTGTAAATAATTTATTTTTTTCCAAGAATTTTTATGACCATAAAGAGAGAAAAAGGATTCCATACATTATCTAGGTCCTTCTTGAAGGAAAAAATAAAACTTTATCTTTCAATAACGACCATGAAATCTGTATGGAGGCCTTTTGTACTCTTTATAGGCACAAAATTCTTGGAGAAAAATAGATTCTAAATAACCTCTTTATGATCTCTGTGAAAATTAACTAAATAAGAATTATATGAAAATGATAAATTAATTAAATAAATAATAAGTGGAAAAAATGATAAGAAAATTTACTAAATAAATTGTAGATAAATCAACCTTCATGATCCTTAGGAAATAAAAAAATTAAAAACTTGAGAGGAAGTCACCTCTTGATGATATATGCAATCATTTTGACACTGTATTTTACCCCCTTATTTCTAAACAAATATAATTCCTCTTTTTAATATGTAGACTAATTATAGTCTTGATAGCACTGAAAAATAAAAATTAATGATTAAATAATATTTTAATTGAAATTGTAATTATCATCAGAAATACCTCTTCAAGGATGCTAGTTTTTTATGGAATACAACATCATTCATAAAATTACAAACATAATAACCACAATCATTGTTGTTATTTTTTTGAACACTACAAAAACAAAGAGCATAATAAGTAATTGGTTTTGATACCAAAATATTATTATATATACCCTAATATGTACCCATTTCTAGAAATCCATAATATTATTATTCTCATTAAATGTACTCAAACCATGATTTTGATGTTATTTAACCACCACACCATCATAACATTATATTGTTCAAAAATATATCACTATGAAATAAAACCTTTTGAATGACCTTGATTTATGACGCACACTTTCAAAATATTAATATACCATATAATGGGAAGCATCTATCTTTAATTTATAAGAACACATAGTCTAATCTCTCTAACCAAGTGAACCATCATATCAAGGAATGATGCTAGGAAGAACATTTCCAATTCACTTAATTTGAAAATAATCACCTTTTCTATAGTTGAAATTTTTTCTAAGTATATAAATTTAAAATATATTTCATTGAAAAAGAAACCATTTTTGGTTAATTTATGCAAGAAATTTTTATTTATAATTAAGCATAGATCTTCAGGCATTAAATCCAACATCAAAACATGAAAATCATGTGATTTTAGGATCTTTAACTTTAAACCAGTCATAGAAATTATATTCTTTATATTTTATGAATACCCCTATGGAACCTTTATTTCATTATATAATTTATAAAACTAATATCTCTTTTCCTAGAAAGAGTGTAATATACTATAGGAATAAAAGCTCACCTTTAACCCTTCATCGACAACCCACTCTTCCCTTATCCCCATGTCAATCATGTCCAACCTAGATATAATACAATCCTTTGTTTTTATGGGATCATTTAGTATTTTTCTAATGAAATAATCATATACATTTGTTTCTCTATTCATTTAAATAAGAATTGTTTTTATGTAAAAACAATTCCAATACAGTAATTAAAAAATCAATCTATTTTTCCAACAAATTTTCATAATGTTTTTTAACAAAGGTTTACAAAAAATGATGACCACATCCTTTACTTTCTCAAACTATTGATCAACTATTAGTGGAGACATTATTTTACCTTCTTTTTAATTCCTATCGAATTATGTCATCTTGGATTGGTATCTTTGTCCTTGGGGTAAAAATTTGTGATGTCCATGAGAAAATATATTTGAGGAATGTTTCAACCTAACTGAGTGTAAAAATTCTTCACAAATGGTAAAACCTATAATTCCTTTAAATATTTATCCTGACAAATTTTATACACAAGTAATTTATCATCCCATACAATATGTAATTTATAAAATCATTGGTGATATTATTCCTTCCTAATTATCCTGTACTACTTCATTGTTATTCTTCCAATGGTTTTAATTTAGTGGTTACATTCTTCAATGGATCTTCAATATCCTTATCTTACGGAAATTAATTATTTAATTATCATTGTCATATAAATTTCTTCTAAATCTTTCAAAATTCACCTATATTCATTATCTCCACTATACTAAAAATTTTCATTTGGAAAATTTTCCCAAGTATTATTTTCCTATAGAATTTCCTTGGGAACCTTTTCTTAAGGAACTTAAGAAACCTTTTCCTTCAACTTAATTATTTATTGTACAATATTTACAATAAATACATTATGTTAACATTATCATCGAATAAGAGCTACACATTCTAAGTTTAAAATTAATTAGATGGGAAATTACTGAAGGAATCTTATTCACCACTCCTGTTCTCAATATGATTGGGTGAATCAATGATTTAATGATGTTTTGTCTCATATACTTAATATGATTGGGTATATCAAATGGTATTCAAAATTATTGAATATGTTAAATTAATTGGAGAGGATAAAGGTTTCCTTAAATATTTATTGGTTGTATAATTCAATTCTATTCTTTAGACAACTATATGATTTATAGGTGTTGTAAATATATATAAGCTTAGAAGGGAAAACGGTTTTAGGTTTGGAGATTGAAGGTTTATTTAAATTAATGGTGAAAAAGATTTGTTTCATTGATAAATTGTATTGTTTAATCATGGATAAACTCATCATAATATGTGTATTTTATCCTGATTTTCACTTGTGAAGATAATGAAAAAAATTATTGTTTAATAAAATGAGATAAGGCACTTTTTGATATAAATAGTTATGATTTGTTTAGATCTATAACATTATTTAAGGAGAGAGATGAATGAACTATTATAGTTAGGGAATTTATCCTATTTTCATCTATGGAAATGTTTTGGAAATATGATTGAATTCAAATAAAATTTACCTAATATTCTAATTTTTTTGGGAATATGTATGAACTAGGCATATAATGTCTAGGTTATAAAGTACTGTATAGATTGCACAAGTAGGTAAAAGTTCAAATGGAAAGCATAAAAGTTAGTTTAAAATTTCAATAATGATTCTTCAAGATAGAAATCAAGGTAACTTAAACCTATGGTTTTCATGAAAGAATAATAATAATTCAATATGATTAGATTATATAAGATATACCTAAAAGAGTTTATAAAACTCCACAGAATTTTCATGTTAGTTATGAATGTTATAGAAATTAATTAATTTATTTTTAAATTTATGTGATATTTAATGTATATTTTAATTTTTTTTTGTAAATATATTGGATCTCTAAATCAAAGGAAAAATTGATTGAAATTATAGTTTATATTCATGAGAAGAAGTAAATAGTTATCACATAAAGGATTTGAATGTAAAGGATTTTATCATGATCAAATGAATATTATTAAAAGATATATATCTTCATTAAATTTCTATTATTTTATAAGAGAATATGTTCGATAACAAATAATTTTTATGAACAACATAACATGATTAATTGAACTCCTTGTTTACAATCAATCGGATTTGATAACATGTTTAAAGAATAAGATATGGATAAAAGTATTTATCTGGATATTTGTTAAAAATATGATGGAAAGTGATCCCACCTCAAAATGAGGGTATATTTTAATAAAGTCTTATTTTAAAATAAAATATTCCAAAAAATATAATTCCATACATGATATAGAAATAAAAGTTTATTTTTAAATGTTCATACTAAAAAGGAAATAAATGTTATATCTAATAAAAAAGGGTTTTTTTTGTATATAAGAAAGATATTTTGAAAAGAATATAATGTATAAGAGGCTAGTGGGAGTATGTTTATACATAAAGAAGTTTAAATCTAACAAATAAAGGATTACACCAATATAAAGTTAAAGTGATTTACAATTAATATTCTAAATATTTTAGGATATATGCGATGGTAAAGAAAAATGTAAAGTGTTATATTTAGTTACTAGTTATAAATATAACATCACCATTTCATAAAATATTATAGTATTCAAAGATTAAAATGTGTTTTAATCGATATCCTAAAAGAGTTTCGGATATGAAATGATAAATAAAAATTTAAAGAGTTAGATTTAGTTATCATGAAATCTAAAATATGAAATTTCTATAGATTTTACCAATAAAAAAGAAAATTAAATTAAACTTGATATCCTATAAGAGTTTAGGGTATAGAGGTAAATATAAATGTAAAGAGTTACATTAATTTCTGTAATAAAGTGGGTTTCAATTTATCCTAAAATAGGTTAGGAGGACTGGTAAACAATAATGTAAGTAGTTACATTATTTCTAAGGATAAAATTGATGGAATAAGCTCTCAAGGATGATGATGATGAACATAGAAAGAGTTATTATTAGTAAAACGAAGTTTACACCATAAAATTTAATATTGTGAAGTTAAAAGGTTTGACTATGTTAAAGTAGTTAAAAAATTAGGAATTTGATTCCTAAGTCTCACCATTATTCAGACTATATTTTTTCTCACTAAAGAGTTTAGTGGCAGGCTTTTATCATATGGTCATATAGATAAGTGATAGAGATTTCATATGATGTAATGTGGTTAAAAAATATAGAAAGTGTAGAAAACATATGTCTGATATTGAAATTTATTATATATGATATGATAAACTGGTGATGATTTGGTTTTGTTAAATATTCTTAAAGAGTTTAAGAATATTAAAATGAAACATATTTTATTCGATATCCACTTTATCATTCTTTCATGTTGGATGTATAAATGTATATATAAATATATATTTCATGAATAGTGATGATAATAGACCTCTCAAATTATGACTTTCAGTTTATCCCTAACTGATGTTCATCATGGAGTATTGATGGTTAAGATGAAATGTTAAGGTTAGTATGAGTAGTATTCTTATATAGAGATTCAAAATATTCTCATGAGGCAAAAAACAAAGAATAAGATTCTTTGTATGAACTTGATGACCTACTAAGTATACCACATGAAGTGTCATATAGATGTCTATCATATACTAGTGGCACATGGATCATATTTTTGTCCCTATTAATTGAGGATGGTGAGATAACTAGCATGATAACCTTTTTTACTTTGATACCCTACTTACACAAGTCTACATATTGAATTAGTTTGTATTGGTTTGGTTGGGTATGTTTTAGATCATGTCATTGATTGGAGATTAACCATGATGGGATTTGTCCTCTCATATTATGAGAATAAAATCTAGGCACCCGATTGAGATCGACTATGGAAGTGTGCATCCACACCTAGATATTGTTTATCTATTTGGATAAGGGACATGTGATGTGCTCATATGTACGGATGAATGACATATGATGAATTCATTAATCAAATCCGTCTACACTTAGATAATTGAGAACATATGAGTTAGCTATACGGGATAGGTATACTCTACATCCCATAGTCACTTGATGTTTTGGAAAAAGGGAAAATATGAGAATGAATGTTTTCATACGATGCATAATAGTGAACAAAGGTATAGAGATACCTGTGTTTGATGGATATAACACTATATCCCTTATATATTGAGTAAACTTTTTTCTTTTCTAGATAATTCTCTTTACTTACATATATGCATATGAAGATTCATATTTTTTTCAACACTATAGAGGCCCACAGGATCACACTTTTTGATTGACTGAATGGGGATTGAGTTTGAATAAGAGAGATTCTATAAAACTATTTTAGAGATATTCCAAAAGTTTTTTGTATGGGTATTCATAATTTATTTCATATGATATGATACAAATTGAATTTATTGATTTATTTACAAAAGTTTTTTGGAAAATATCCAAAAGGAGTTTTGGATATGATATAATGATTTATTTTATATGATATGATATAAGATGGAATGACACATATTTTATTAGGATTAGTACATGTGAGAGATTGAAAGGTATATTATATAAATCTATATGGATGATACGTATATAGGTAATGACTATAAGTTATGAATGGCTATATCAAGTGCATGGTGTATTTATACCACCAGCTTTGATAGTAAGGACACATGGAATGGACAAGATGCATGGAGACTTCACATAATATTCATACTCATTTAGATATCATTTAATGGGATTTTTCATGATATTGAACATACAAGGAGTTACATCCATGAATATGATACATGATCTGGCTAAAGCATCATTTAATCATGCATTATAACATATGAGTAAATCCAAAATCCCAAGGAGAGTCCTTAAGTATTATAAATAATATATCCATATGATGGTTATGTTTGTAGTGTTTCCATGTTGGAAAAAACTCTATAATTTATGAATATTCTCTTCATCCTTATCCTTTTATTTAGAGGCTTTATAAGTCTATGTAGGAAGGATAAATCCCTTCCATATGATGGATTATTTAGGTGAAACTTGTGTATACACCTTAGATAGGGGATGTATATTAGCTTCCCTTTATGATCTTCATCAAGCACATTCAAAGGTATTCCAAAGTGATGAATATGACATAGATTCCCTTAAGTTTAAGGTATTCATTTACAATATTGTTATTCATTTTAATTTTATACATAGTTTCATATTTATTTAATGGGTGATCCTCAAAAATGGGTTTAATCTTTTTGGATTGATCTAATAAGTGTTATTAGTATCATTTTAAATTCTTCATCTATATACCATCCAATCTATAATCCTAACAATGAAACACTTCTCATATGAGTAATTTCCTCCACAATATCATCTAACTTAATGGTTTCATGCTCCTACACACCCTGTCCATATAGAATTGACTCAAATTATAGAAATCCATAATTCATAAAAACTAGGCCACATGTCCACACCCCATGCCATGCCTTTGATGTATTTCAATCTCATTAAGTGAAAATACCCTCAAAATTATTCAAAACTAAGACATATAACCAAACCCAATCTATTCATATGATCAATCATAACCCAAGAATAATTCCAAGACTTGAAGCATCTAACCACAACCATTCCCTATATTCCACCACCTAGGTTTTCCATCAACCATATGATTATAAATTTCACCAGAAATCAATAATGCTATGAATCTTGATCTATCCTTGTAAAACTAGTATCGATACCAAGAAACACCCTGAGGAATCCATATTCCATTTCTTAGACTCATCCAAGGGTAGAAAAAAACATAGGGAAATTAAGACTGGAACATTCTCAAGGTATTCTCCCAACCTCTACCTCACACTAAGAACACCTCCCATACATTGATCTTAGACATTGGAATTTAATCATGATCCTGGTTTTAAAATCAGTTTAATTTCTAGGATAAACTATCTCTTGGGTTACCCTTGATCATCAAGACTCACCAACTCAACACCACATCAAGCCACATCTCAAAGGAAACAAGATTCCTTTACCTAGTCATATAAGCTAAGTGTCACATAATACACAACTCATTGGTAGTATTCCTACTCCTTCCATGAGACAAACGACATCTATCGTACTAAAATCAGTATCCCACTCAAGGTTTTCACACATCAATTCAAGAAAATTCAACTCTTCCCACTCTCTCGGGCCAGGTATAACCTAATATGTTAGTATATAATCACATCACATATCAAAATCAAGGCCACAACTCAAACTACAACCACAATAGGCATGAAATTCGGCTATCATATACACCCCACATCAAAAAAAGTCTCAAAACCTAGGCTCTTTAATTATCATCCCTTTCACATTCACAATATTTGGTAATGAAAAATATGCCCCACATCAAAACACAACTCCACTAAACAATATTCCCAATATTGAATCTTTTTAATAGTGATAATAAGAATAACCACCACCTTTCCCCACATCACACTTCACATACATATCGTATAAATTAGGTTCTACTAATAGCACTAACTACCCTTACATAGGGTCAAACTACAATTACCCGTTATGTCCAAATCACATATATATATATATTAATATCTCAAAAGTTTCTGTTTTTTTTAAATTGTATGGAATTATTTTGAGACAACATGCTTTGAAAACACGTGATTTCGAGGCCCGGTGAGCTGGTAACAGAATTTTGAACTTTTTTTAGTTTATTTAAGTAAACGTGCAAGTGGGTTTTTATAACTTTTAAACTGGTTCTCAGATCAAAAATACGAGGGCACTGTTGAACTCAAAATGCTGGGATTTACCTAGAAAGGATTTAACTTAAACTGACAAGGGTTAGATGGAAAAGTTAATTTTTGGACTTTTTGGAAAATAATAAAATAACATAAAAAGTTATTTTATTTCCTGGATAACCATTGAATGGAGGACGAAGAAACTGTAGTGCAGTGATGAGATGAATTAAAGGAATCCCCTTAATGTATCATTTTTGTGTAGTGTAACCACAATTAATTGAGGCGTAATAGATAAGCAGTTTCATAAATGAAATAGTGTAACGACACGACGTCGCAGCGTAAGAGAAATGCCGCGACATGTTGTCTTTTAACAAGTTAACACGTTGGAGAGTTGGAAATTAAACTGTTAAAATTATTTTAATAACCTAGGACAAATATTACCTCCAATAACGAATGATGGATACTGACATATCGCTAGCAACGTCGACAGATTACGAAGAACAAGACTGGGAAGTGATGAACACCAACAATATCTCTAACAACGTCGACGCATTACAAAGAACAAGACTGGGAAGCGAAGAATGCCAACAAAGCTTAAATTATCAAGGGAGAATCACTTTAATGAAGAACGTCAATTGAGGTACGAGTTTATTTATTTTACGTTTTCCCTGTTGTTATTCTAAAATGGAGAATGTGGACCAACCCATGAACATGTTGATCCGTAGATCATGCGTTCTTGTGGGAGGGTATAGTTTTTGTGTTTTCTATCCAAGATTTAATTATTTATTGATAGAACCTCATCCCCAAACCTCCCATACTTTAAAAATTTAACATGGAGGGTGCGGGCTGACATGAACAATCCCCAATCCACTTCGCTTGTGCGTTCTTCATGCCCGAATCCTCAAAATGGTGAAAAGGAGGATCTGAGGCCTTTGCAGGTAAGTGGAGATCCCCCAGAAGCCATAGGCGCAAACGATGTGAATAAAGGACCACCGAAGCGAACCCAGTGGTCCGCGAAAGAACCCACCGACATTCCAGGAGGACACTACGGTCAATCAACCATTGCTGTGTAGCAAGGGCCGGCGGCTGGTGGTGGGTGGACGTGACCACCAAACCACGTCAGTGCACCGCAGAAATGGAACTGCGCCGCGCCCCACGCGATAAAGCTGCGGTTGATCGACCACTGCTGGGTAGATGACCCTGTAAACGATTTGTGGGTTATGAAGGGAGCTAGACATGACTGCCTACTGCATCTCGACCAGGCAGAGAACTGGTCCACCTCTGGCAGGCTGAGCATGCCAGTGGTCTAGACCCATCCCAGTAGGCCAAACCCACCCCAGTGGGCCGGACCCACCCCATCTGGCCAGACCAGACCCGTGGCCCAATGGACCAGACCCTGTTTGGTCTGTGTTCAGGTTGGGTCTGCTAAATCGGGTTGGGTTGTCCCGACCGTGTCAGACCCAACCAACCCCTTTTGGAAAAACACCAATATCTTTCCAACCGGGCGTCTGATGGACGATTCGTTAACGTCATTGGAACCCTCGCGATGAGGAAGATCTTTTGAAATACTCTATAGATGTTTTCATGGAAGTTGAAATTCAAAAAATTTCTCAGGTAGTAGTTCTTCCGAGATCAATCATGCTATGTGTAAAAACCCTACGTTTGGCTGAGACCTAAAGACTGCTGACGAGAAACCCTGTGTGGATCAGATAGTATGACCCAGTGGGAAGTGACTTATGTGTGACCCGACATGACCACAATAGGGAGTGACTTCTGTGTGACCCGATAGACCCATGGTACTCGATAGGAGGAGTACCTCAGTATGGTCATAGGTGGGAAGCAGCTTCTGTGTGACCCGACATGCCCACGATGGGGGGTGACTTTTGTGTGACCTAGCATACCCATTATACTTATTAGGGATGAGTACCACTATGGTCCTAAGGTTAGTGGGAAGTGGATTATATGTGACCCAATATGCCCACTATACTCATTGAGGAGGAAATATACAATAGACCAAGGTGTTGGAAATTATGACTGATGGTCCTACTTTCTTTCTCTCAATTATACCTGGTGTGAGCTGTCTTACTTCGCAATCACACTTTGTGATCATACTTTTTGGTTTACTGTGGATTACTTTGTGGAATTTTTTGTGTGTTTTGGGGTCCCTACTGAGTATATTATTACTCACCTCTGCATGAACTTTTCCCATACATGTTGTGTCTGGTACACACGACTGGCGCCTTGACAGAGGACTTGGTGGCCTAGGACCTAGTGGTGCCTAGTGAGACCAGGCAGGCGAGACGTACTTCTATGGATTATAGCATTTACTCCGTACTTAACCATCAGGCGGGGTTTCCAGTGTACTAATTTCAGAGTTTTACTTGTACTTTCCTATTTCTAGTTTATCTTTTGTTGGAATATTATTCTGGCCCATTTGAATTACATTTTTTACTTTTTATCAGTGGTTGTTTAGTGGCATGCATGTTTACTTTTCCGGATTTGGTATGTGGTTGTGTGTGCATATGTACAGATACTCGGGAAAATGCTCCCATTTATAGGTTTACACCTTCTTTGCTAGTCACCAACCCCTGGCCTTTAGGAGGCGAGCTTTGGGTATGTTATGACACATGCCCCAGAGGATGGGTCATGACATATATTATTCACAATTTTACACTTCCATTTTACATTAATCATAATTTTTCACATTAAGGGCCTAGTTCAGAGAAATGAAAATTCCAATTTATAGAGGAAAATTATTTATAAGTTGTATTTTCCATTTTATAAAAATAGGGCCACATAAAAATTGATATGTGTGATCAGATAATTTAATTTTTACCATTTAATTTAACCAAAACTGTTAAAAAAAGTTGTTTATCTAATTGAAATATCAATTACAAGTTAAATAGGAAAAAAATCTATGAGTTGTAATTAGATTTTTATTTAGATGATACCTTGTGATAATCAAGGAAAAATATCACTTAACATGATTTTATTTATTTATATAATCAATTAATTAATATTTCACTATAAACTTATATAGGAAAACTCTATACAAATGGATACAAAGACTTTAAATAACCAATCTATGTCACATTCCAGGTAAACAATCACTGAAAGTTATTAAAATGACATGTTAATCCAAAATGGATAATATTATTCATGTTCGCACTCCCTCTTGACACACCATCCAAGATATAAAATCACATAAATAAATAATATCATAATCATGTTTATCGATCGAGGAGAAATCATATCAATAGTAAAATAAAACAACATGAGTAGCAATCCCATCCATGGAAACATGGCCTTCTCTCATAGGTGGGGTGGCTAATCCTAGGAACAAGTTCCATACCATATTTTGAAAACATCCAATCTAATGTTTACCTTTCCCAAATAGTAAAAAAAGAAAAGGATTCTCTGATACCACTTTGTAACATCCCTCCACCTAGAACACTAATCGGTTCCTAGAATGATAGTCACTATTATACCTCAAGAATGCCTCCCTGTACACCAGAGGCTACTGACAAGAAGTGGGGGGGGGGGTCTAAGGTGTCATGATGGGGATACTATAACCCCATTATCAAAGTCTAAATAATAGTGAAAATAATAATCAATTAGATACATCCAGAGAGATAAGTAGTAAAAAAAATACTCAACAAAACATCTAAAAATAATCAAAGTAAACCATGATATAAAAAATGAATTGTAATACATAATAGGAAAGAATAAATCAATTGATGATCATATAAAATATCTCAAAAATACTAAAAGACTATAATACCCCATTACTTTCTTTCATAAATTCCTCAACCTTATTTTAATCTCCTTTGAGTAGGGTCTTTTTTTGGGATCATTCTGGTATAACATGGGAATTTTTGGAGTCTTGTTTGCTTATTAATAGTTGGAACATAGTTTGAACATATTGTGAACTCCAAAAAATATGAGTGCATGGATGGCCCAAAGTTTCCCTTAACCGTGTGGCCCCTCCAACTAACCGTGCATGTGATATTTTTAACTTACACAAATTATTTTTGTATTCTTGAACATCCCGGTTTAAGTGGATAATCACCCCATTAAAACCTAATATGATTTATTCTTCTTTATAGGCTCCCTAAAAGATATTTTGGCACCTCAAACCTCCCCCTTTTTAAAATCAATGTGTTGTTGGAAGATCCAATCCCTCTTTGGAATGTGAATCTTCTATAGGGTATCCTCTTCCAATATTTCTTCCAATCCTCCTCAAGGATTATTAGATAATAATGTTTTTGATGGATATAAACTCTATTTTTATTAATTTAATCATTTCATAGTTATATATTGATTCTGTATCCGATTCATAGATATTATCTACCTTCATTTATTGTTTCCATTCTTGTGGTGGGTATAAATCGTTTGATTATGTGATACAATGGTAGGTGGTTCCATTTTAGATTTTCCATGTTATTGAAATTTTTTTTAGATTGATTTGTTTGAAATAGATCTTAATTGATTTATAAAACCTTGATTTGGGATTATTTGATTAAAAAATTTGAAATGGAATGGATTTTGAGAACAAACCTTAATTACAATGGAATTGGAATTGTGGGATGAATTTTAAGAATGATGGAATTGATGAAATGATTTGAGATTTTATTTTGAGAAAATGGATTGAATTGAAATGATAGAATCCCGTGATTTTTTTTGGATTGAAAAGGAATGAAAATTTGAAAAAACCATGTTTTGGTTTTGAAATTGAATTAGCGTATTGAAATTTAAAATTGGTAAATTGAATTGTAAATGATGTTTGATTTTAAATGAGATGATTTCCCCTTTTTTTATTGATTGATTGAGTACAAGTGATCTTGGGTAGTTATTAGGTTATTTGGGACAAACACTCTAGGATCTTGATCCCCTAGCAATGGATTTATGATGAAAAATTTAACAAAAACCATGTTCATCATGATTACCCCCAATGGGTTGTTGTTGAATCCTATTCGGCCTGAGCTTGAGGGACATGTGCACACATGATTACCCATGATCACTAATTTGAGAAGTGTGTGGATCCTATATCCCAAAGCTAATGTACTTTAGAAAATATGACCATGGTTCTTTTTGTGTATCTTTTGATCATATATTACATTGATTATAGAACTATTTTACTCATGCCAAATGACGTATATAAATGATTTTATATAAAATTTTTATTTAAGCCATGTCTAAAATGTTTTCCATCCATTGAAAAGAAATAATGTTTTATTTTAAATATCAAAATGCTACATTATTCCATGCCATGTTTTATTTAAACTGAAATCATGATTGATTTATTATTATGGAATCTATTATGGAATACTTGGTGAGACCCTACTGAGATTTATTATTCACACTCTACAATTTCTTTTGGGATCTTGTAAATTTTCTTATTCTAGGTCTGAGTAAAGGGAAATCACCCCTTGGAGGCTGTGGATGTTCTTAATACTTTGATCTATGGAGTGTTGATGGTGACCAGTGGAGCGAAGGTCCACTTGTTACATAGGGTTTCAAATATTTTTTTGGTTATTGATAGCATTTTGGGTTGATGCGTCGTTGAGTTTTTTATCTATCTTCTGGGGTACTATTTTAATTTTTTGACTTATGTTAATTTCTTCTTAATAAGTGTTGATATACCAACTTATATCTTATTATATTATAATGTTTTGTGGAAAAATTGTTCCCTCATTTTTTTTATGATTCTAGGTGCTAGTCGCCAACCCGTGGGGATCGGGAACGGCCTTTGGGCTATGTCAGTGCTGGACCGGGTATCAGGGTACCGGGGTATCCAGGATGGTTCATGAAGAAGTGGTATCAGAGGTTGGTTTAGAATATTTCATTGAATTTGTTATGTGATATGAGTTTTCATAGTATACATGAGGTAGGATTGATGGGAGTTGGGAGGTAGTAATGAGCGAGTTCCTAGCCATATCTTATCACAAAAAACCTTAAGTCACCATGGGTGGTGTGGAAAAGTTTCTGTGATGAGTGTTTTGACATGTTTCTTGTATTTTACTTGTTTTTAGAGTTTTCTAAAAATCCAAAATTTTCGAATCCTGTTTGAGTTGTTTATCTGAGTGTCCTTTTCAACATTTATCTTATTGTATATTGATAGTGTGTAGCATCATGACACCAAGAATACATTTTAACTAACCTGATGAGGGAGTTGTCGATAAACCTTGGAAAGTGAACCCTCTTATTGACCAGAATCTCATTGAGATAGTGGTGCATGATATATAATCTCTAGGAAAGGTATCCACACCCATCCTCGTTCTGGCTATAGTGGCAGACCCGTTAAGGGATGACTTTAGATATATCACACAAGAGTTTCTTTACTAAAATACACCAGTTTTCCAAGCCTCTAATGATATTCAAGAGGTTGAGGATTGATTTAAAGGAATTGAGTGACTTTTTAAGTTATTGGAAACACATAATTCAATTAAAGTGAAGTGTTATAACTTCATTCTTGAGAGTCCTAGAAAAAGGTGGTGGGATTCAATGGTGATGGTGAAAAACCAAGAAGTCTTTGAGTAGAAATAATTCAAGGTCCTTTTTAACAATTAATTGCATCTAAAGTCCATGGTTTTTGAAAATTCAATAGATTATCTTAATCTCCATAAAAGTGGAAAGACCATGACTTAGTATGAAAACCAATTTATTGAGTCGGTACAATTTTCTACTAAAATTGTGAATAATGAAAACTGAAGGCACATAGATTTGAGATGGGACTTTGATTTGATACACAATCCCAAATTTTCAGGATAAAGATGAATTCTTATGCAGATGTACTAGAAATATAATTTATGGATGATATAGACCTGGTGGGTAATCTAGGGTTGATGAGAGTTTTTTTTTCTCCCAGTGGAAGTTTTGTGAGTTCCTTTTATTTAAAGTGGAAGAGTGATGAGTCCCATAGTTGATCTCAACAGAAGGGTTCTTTAAGAACTCTTATAGTGCTTGGAAGAGGCCATTTGACTTGCTTCTAGTGTGTCAAGACCATACATTAGAAATTGGTTTTCACTATAGCACCCATGATCTACATTTCCAACTAATACTCAAGGCACCTATAGAAATTATTTTATATATTTTTTCTCCACATTATGTAATGGGATCATGAAAACCTAAAAGTAATACAATGAAATTACACGCTTCAAGAATAAATGGGTTTCAAATACACGCATCTAGAATAAAGCTTCTTCATGTAGTGTAAGAGTCTCTAGAGGACGTTTCTATGAGTCTAGTGACTATGAGAGGTACCGTCACTATATATTCATCCTAAGTGATTTATTTATTTGATACTATTGAATCAAAATAATTAATATTGATCCATGATTTTTATTTTATAACCCTTCCCATGGAGATTTTATCTTATGTGATAAACATTACTATGCCCATTGGAATGAAAAGAGATCATGGTATTTAGGGTCCTTTTTTTGTTTTCTCTTTATTAGAGATTGTGATTACCTAGAATTTCCTATTCCTTAATATTAAATCTCCTAACATTATTCTAATTATGAATTTATTGGTCACTCATCAGGCTTATATTGACTGTTATCTTTCAAAAGTATCCTTTACCATGACCGATGGGGTGTTCCATGAATTTTAGGGAGAATAGGATACAAGATTGAGTAGTTTCAGACCTTATTTTGTAGAGTTGGGTTTGGTAATATTAGTTTTTTATTTTGAATTAGAGAAATAATATTTGAGTGATGATATGCCTCCAGTTTTCATTGAGTTTACTTACATTTTTCCATCTAATTTATCTAGCTTACCATTGGTGAGAGTAATAGAGTTTTCTATCGATTTAGTACCCAATACTGATCTGGTGTCTTTTTCTTATTATCATATGGAACTAGTAGAGTTTAAAGAGTTTAAGACTTAGTTGGATGTTTTTCTCGATAAAGGATTTATATTCTAGAGTGTTTCACCTTGGTCGACACATTTTTTCTTTATAAATAAAGATCATGGTGTGCTTTCCTATGTGTTGATTATTAAAATCTCAAATGAGTTATGATAAAGAACAAGTATCTGTTGCCTCATATATATGATTTGTTTCACCAATTGAAAAGGGAGAAGTGGAAGTAAAATATTGATCTTCAGTTTGGCTACCACCAGTTGTGAATTAAATAATATAACATCCCAAAAACCACCTTTAGGAGAAGGTATAGCCAGTATGAGTATTTTATTATGACTAATGGTTTAACCAATGATTTTATTGTTTTCATTTAATTGATGAATAAAATATTACATGAGTACCTATACACTTTCATTATAGACTCTGTTTATGACATCCTGGTTCACTCAAAAACTGAGGAGGATCATATGCGCCATCTGAGGACAATGTTGGACATTTTGAGAGATCACCATTTTTTCCCAAGCTTCTAAAATGTTGTTTCTGGATTCAAGAAGTGATGTTCTTAGGACAAGTATTCTAGGAACATGGTATTTCAGTTGATCCTAATAAGGTGAAAGTTTTTATGACATGGGAATAACCATGAAACATTTTCAAGATTTGGAGGTTCTTGGGTTTAGTGTTGTATTACCACTGGTTGGTGAAGGATTTATAAATGTTGGCTTCCTTAATGACTTCTATCACTCTATTAGGAGTGAAGTTTATTTGGGATTATAACACAATGATATTTCTGTGAATTATTTTTTTCTTTAATTACTTTAATCTTTTGATATTTTTTATTTCACACAACACTGAATATATCTTTTTTTATATGAAAGAAAGTGTGTATTTCATTAAATGCAACAACAATTCAAGCTTACACTACACACAAAAATTATATTATCTTATGGTACATATAACACTATGTTTTTATTTTATTACACACAATACCGAGTCCCTTTGATAGCATGTGTTACACACAAGGCTGAGTTTTACTGAACTATAAGATACTATTAATATTATTATTAATATATCATTGTATCCATCACCGATCCATTGGAATAAAAGTTAAAAATATGATTAATTTTTTTTTGAAAATATTATTTAAAAATTTATATAAAATTAATACTTTGTTTATTAATTAGTATAAGTTAATGTAAGAACTATTTGAAAATAAATAAATTACTTTTCTAAGAAAACTATTTTTCTACGTATAAACACAAATTTATCTCAATGATTTAAATAAAAACTTTTGGATAATGTTTTAAATAAAATTTATATATTATATATTCAAATAATATCTTTTATACCCATCCAATATATTTTATAGGTATTAGATAAGAATAAATACAATTTTATAAAAAACATGTATTTTTCTAAAAGGTAATTTTACCCCATTTTAATGGAGAACCCATTTTAAATACGATTTCAGAAACCTTTATAATTTTTATTTTAAAAAATAAACTTTATTTTTGAAAGCATAACATAAAAATTATGTTAGGGTGAATTTTGGGTATTTTTCTATGAAGTTTGATTTTTTTGATAAATAGTGAATAATATTGAATTTTAATACAAAATTTCTTTTTTCATCTAATTTATTTATAAGGTTAAATTATATTTTTGATTTATTTTAAAGATAAATTAGATAAATTATACAAAAATTCATAAAATTTAATTCATTTTAATCAATTTTACTTTGAAATTGGATATAATAACTTACCAAAGTTTTGAACATTTTTACTTTAAAAACTCGTTGTGTCGTCCCATATACGTGATTAAATTTGAATTAATTTATTCCAATTATGTGATTGGAAGTTGGAAAAATAGATTGAATATTTGGTATCAAAAAAATTCATTGTTTATAATAATTTCAAATTAGTTTTATACAAAAATTATTAGTGAAAGTGATTGAAATTAATTACAGTAATTAAGAGAATAATTAGCTTAACAGGGGACTAAACCTTACACTTAAGGGACAAAATGACCTAGAAAATTGTTCAAAATCCATTTTATGGACTTATTTAGACATTATATTCAATTTTATATAATTATTTTCATTATTAGATCCACTTTTAATAGAACAAATATGGGTGGAATCCCCTTTTGAAACATTTACAAGATTAAAACTCCTCCTCCACTATAAAAGGATCTCACCCCTCCCACTTATTCACACCACTAAAGCCATTTTTCTAGAAAAAAATATGATAAAATAATATCCAAAAATCCCTCCTATCATCCTAGAAGCCTCAATTTTGATAGAAAGGGATCCAAGGAAGTTCTTTTGTGATAACCAAAATGAGCTACCTGAAAAAAGGTAACCTTCTTGAATGATCACTTTAGTTTTAATTATTTCTACACTCCTTAAATTATACTTATACCATGAATAAATAATAACACAAGTATAATAAATATACTTATATTTTTTTATTCTATGGGTTTTACCTTAACTTACACACACTTCCATCTAATGGGTATTGAACTTACCATTCTTGTGTATGACGAACTACCACCTCACGAAACGATGTTTTTAGTTTTTTCCTTTACAACATATCATGGTTGGGAATTATTATGGAAACTATGTTTTAGTATTATATATATTATAATTATTATGTATTTAAAATTCTTTAATTATTATATTAAAAACACCTTCATGCTTTCCATTTTGTGTAAATAGGATAACTTCGTTTGTGGAAGTGTGGACTACTGTCTCCTCAGAGCGATGTGATTCATTCAAACATTACATGGAATCTGTTAAGGAAGGGTTTATTAAATTTATATGATATATATTGCATTATAATTATAATTTGGTTATATTATATATATATTTATATATTTCATTTACTTTCTTTCTTTCAATATGGCTGTAAAATGAAAACAACGTTCATGTGTACCTACGACCTACCATCTCCATGAATGATGTATTTTATTTATTATTTTAATATTTTATAGATTAATATAAATAATTATACACTAAATATATATTATATTTCTATCATGGTTTACATTATGGATATCCTGATATAACTATGGGGAAAAAAAGATAACAAATCAAAACACAAGATAAAAACAAAGCGATTTTTACCCAAAACGTAACATTAATATTTAGTTGTTAAAAAATGGGTAATATAAAGTCATAATAAAATAATATATGGTATTATATATAATAATATTTTTATATTAAATATTTATAATAAGCTTATATTTATTATACAAGAGTTTTGAAAGAGTATGAAGATATTCAAGACTTAAGGTAAGGGTTTTCTCACCTGACTTTTATTTTCCATGAGACTCAAGTCATGTTCACCACCTATTTATTATATGTTATGTGTTTACTGACCATAAATGTATTATATTTTTATTATAATTAAATTTATGGGTATATAAAAATCTGTTTGATGGTATTTATTTCATGGTGTTTATGGTTCAAAAGTTACCATATCAGTAAAGAAATTTTGTCTCAATTTACCTTCTTTAAGATACATGCCATGTTATGAACCTATATTTTTTATGGGGTATATATACTACACATTGATATGTTATATAATTAATATGCTCATTTTCATTATATTTGAAGCTTTATTTAATTTTATTATTTCATGGGGATTATGATTCAATGTTACCAAAGTGGTAACAGTTTATTACTTCAATCTCATCATTTATCAGGATTGTTTATGATTATTCTTCCATTGATGAAAGATCATGATAAATATCTCAATAATACTCATGAATTTTTTTATACTCTGGTTATCCATTATATCTTCATGTATTAGTACCGTTTTAACAATCTTTGGTACTTAAGATAATTAATAATTTTTTTTTCTAAAAATATGACATTATTTATTCATTAATATTGAAATATATGTTCTTAAAAAACTATGTTTTCTAAAAATGTTTTCCAAAATGTTTTAATATTATCCTATGGTGTTTAAAGGAAATTTTTACCCATGTTTTACCTTTTCAAAAAATGTTTTTAAAAGGAATATTTCTGTCTTTTTCCAATCAAGGAACTTCTCTGAAGGTGTAAAAGGAATGTTTGACTTGTATGGACTTACATTCCATCATGAACATAATTTCATTGAAGAATTATTTATAATTTTATAAGGTTATTTTTAATGAAACATTTCTCCTAATATTTAGGGATTTTTTTGAATTTAAATTGGGTTTTAAAGAATTTATTTTCATAATGTTTTCAAGCTTCTTTGATAAGTTTTTAAGGAAAAAGTTTTTCAAGATTATTTTATAAGTTTTCAAGGAAAAAGTTTTTCAAAATGTTTTCAAGAAAATTTTATAAGTTTTCAAGGAAAAAAGTTTCCAAAACATTTTCAAGCATTATTTATAAGTTTTTGAAGTGTTTTCAAAGAAATGGTTTTCAAAGCGTTTTCAATATTTCTTTAAAAGTTTTCAAAGTGTTTTCAAAGAAATGGGTTTCAAAACATTTTCAGGCTTTCATTATGAGTTTTCAATTTTTTTTCTTAAAATAAATGGTTTTCAAAATGTTTTTAATATTTATATATAAGTTGCAAGTTTACTTTTATAGAAAATGGTTTTCAAAAGGTTTGACGTTTTAAAAGAAAATTTTAAAATAAGAAAGGATATTTTAATCAAGATTTTTTAGAGGATCTTTCCAAATTAATTTTAATCTAAGATAACATCTTTTGGTGTTAATCATGCATTTCATGTAAATTATCCAAATTTTTTATTCATATTATTTATCTAAATCATTTATCTTTTGATAGAATAACATTTATAAAACCCATTTCTCTTTCACAGGTTATATGGTTATGAAACCAGATTCTTTTTCGTGGGTTATGATTTAATAAAATAATTATGAAACATGTCTTTTTTCCATAGGTTATGGTAATATGACATGTTTATGATACCCATTTCATTTCATGGGTTATGATATATTGAATTTTTATGATCTTGTGGAACACATATATATGATTTCATTATGATATGGGTGGTACAAATATTTCCCTCCAAAAAATGGTTAAAGATTTATATCTCATGAGTTAATGATGGGGAACAAGTCAACGATATTTATCCAAAATGGGAAATAGATGCGTCTGAATCGACAATGAGATGATGGGGAAACCTGATCCACTATGGGAAGATGGGGAAAATCAATCCACTATGGGAAGATGGGGAAACTATATCCACTCTTGGATGATGGGGAAATATGATCCCTTTCAAGGAAAGGACTGTAACTAAGGATGGCGATGTGTCCTACCTAGTTGGTGTAGTTCCCATGAAATTCCCAGATAAATTTTTGGCAACAAGCCTTGAATTATAGGTAATTATGTCACTTGTTTATGTATCTTCCACAAATTCTATGTCTTATGCCTTTGATATGCTCACATAGTTCATATTCTTGATTATATTAGGATTCATGTCTTAAGAACTGTCAATATTTATGCCATGTATTATGATTATAGTATTTTTATGCAGGGTATGATCTTATAATTTTATGATCATGTTATCATACCCTTATGTTCATGTCATGATTATGTATTTTCATTTTTTATTCTTAATGAGCATCTGATATCTCACCTTTATTATTTTTCCATTCCCTAGGTTATAAAGAAGGGTTTTAAGTAGGATTACTAAAGTAGAAGATCTTTATGGGAGATTTTTGAAGATACTTCACCAAAATAGAATAATATGTTCCAATTTTCTAAAGACTCTAAACTATTATGGTCCTCAGAAATGTATTTTTTTAATGTGATGAATATTCATATAGAAAGATGTAATATCCATGTATGTTAATCCTGGGTCACTATAATTGGTATCAAAGGAAAGGTTTAGTCAACCTTTAGAAACTAGGATGAGAAAACTTTTGTCATATCCCTAGGGATATTTATAAGGATATGTCTTGGGGTATCTCTAAGGGAAAGTATAAGGATGATTTAATGTTGATAAAAATGTACTATAATTTTAGTAAAGAATATAGAAACTGGTTTTCTAGAAATATATCCCCGTCTGAATACTACAAGTAGATATGGTTTTGGAACATATATAACTAGGAGTAGGTATTCTGAAAAGGTGCATTGGTCTTGACTCGAGCATTAACCGGTACACAACAACGAGACTTACTATGCACCTAGTTTTACACTCTTGGTGGAGATTCTTTTGTAATTTAGAAAATCTTTTTGAACCATCATGAAAGATTTAAATATAACATGAATATGAAAAACCTAGATAAACCTAAGGTGTTATAGATTAAAGTATCACGTGTAATTATTTATATGTACTGTAAGTAAATTTTCATGATTACATGGTTTTATTTTATGATAAGCGTTTATCACCCTATGCTTTCTGGTATTAGTCAATAGCATGAACTTGAAGTAATTGGGTTAACACTGAATGTATCATATGTGGAAAGTATGGGAATTATATAAATTGATGTCCTAACTAGAAAACTCATGAAGAGAATCAGGAATTAGGTATTAGTATTGGATATACTTCTGAAGATAAGGAGTCCGCAATCGACATGTGAACGGTATGGAATGTTCTTCCAGTATTGTTTACGTTAAATGCTTGAATAATGATTAGATTTGGTTAAGGTACCTTAATAAATGATTCATATTTCATATTCTAGGAAATATGTTCTAAATAATAAGTTTATGAATCATGAGTAATGGTTTAAGAATAAAGTTGTATGATTGAAGTGTATATGTTTTGAAATTAAAATATTATGTTATATGAATCATGAATTATATAAGGGTTTTTTGTAAAATTTTTTCCATAAGTATTTTCAAGAATGTGTTAAATGATACAGATGACCTAGAAAATTGATTTAATGGAAAGATTACGTTAAGATAAGGTAACCCTTAACATGTTCATGAGGATGATAAAATAATATTTTATATAGATAAAGAGGTGATGATATGGATAAAGTATATTGTATAATATTTATGAAATCAGAATTGATAAATGATATGTTGAAAAAGTTGTATTTTTTATCATGGATAAAGCTTCTGACTTCTTAGATATAAGAAATATATCCAGTAATCTTTAGAATAAGTAAGAATGTGTGTTTGAAAAAAGTATTTATGGAAATTTATGTTATTACCATGTTTCAAGAGAATATACAATGAGGTTATTCACATGTTTAAATTATGAAAACCAAGGGATACTTTATGATATATATAATATCAATGTTAATATGATCTAGTGACCTCCTTTATAAAGTTTTGGATTTTCACCTTTCTAAAGTGTTATAACGTTAAATATTTATGAAAATTTTATATTAATCTTAAGATGAGTTTTGTGAGATTAAATTATTATCTAACTAAATGATGATTTATTAATATTGGATAACCTATTACAAATTATTTTTGATGATAACTGATGAAATATGGTATGTATTATCAAGGATCTCATGATCTGTTACTGCTTCATGAATCCAAAATTTAACTTCCTTTTTGGAGAAAGAGGAGAAGTGGAAATTTATAAGGCAATAATAAATTGTGAGGTTATACTAAAATCATGAAAGTATATATTTTAATGAATATTCATCAACATTAGGAAAATGATATAGAAATAAAATTTTACCCTCATGCCTTATTTTTTGTTGAACTGATGGCCTTTTAAATCATCACATATTTATGAATTTGAAGGCCTCAACCTTCCATTGATCATTCACTTATTTTTGATTTTTAACCTCAATCACTCTCTATAAATATTTAAAATTTTACCCTAAGTCCCTATTTCCACTTTCCACCAATGATCTCCCATGTGGAAACCTAGTTATGAGTTACTTTGGGTAACTGTTATGTTTCCAACATTCCCTTTTTAATGGAAGTTTTAGTATTCATTTTTACGATGTGGGTTTCTATGAAAGGAACTTTCAAGTATTAAACATTTAATAACCCATATTAATTTTGAGTTTGAAATTAATTTTAATGGGTGTATAATGTAATGAAAATTTATTTTTTGAATTAATATTTTTTGAATTAATTTAATCTTTTTATATTTTTTATTTCACACAACTTTGAAAATATATTTTTTATACGAAATCACTAAGTGTGGGTTGTGTTATATGCAACACCAAGTAAATATTACACTACACGCTACACATAGATTATCTTGAGGTATACACAACACTATGTTTGACTTTTATTACACATAATAACGAGTTTCATTGATAGCTTGTGCTACACGCAAGGTCGAGTTTTAACGGACTACAAGAGACTATTAATAACATTATTAAAATATTATTATAGCTACCACCTAGCTGTTGGAATAAAAGTTATGAATATGATTAATTAAATTTTTAAAATATTATTTACACATATATATAAAATAAATAATTTGGATATAAATTAGTATAATTTAATGTAATAACTATTTGAAAATAAATAAATTACTTTTCTAAGAAAACTATTTTTCTACATACAAACACAATTTTTATCAATAATTTAAACAAAATAATTTTTATTAATTTTTAAAATAAAATTAATATATTATATATTTAAATAGTATATTTATACTCATACAATATATTTTATAGGTATAATATAAGAATAAATCCAATTTTATGAATAAAAGATATATTTTTCTGAAAGGTAATTTTACCACATTTTAATAGGGAACCCATTTTAAATATGATTTTGAGAATTTTGTAATTTTTATTTGAAAAATTAAAATTAATTTTTAAAATCTTAAAATAAAAATTATATTAGGGTGGTTTTTTGGTATTTTTATGTGAATTTTCATTTTTTGAAGAATATTGAATAATACTGAATTTTAATTCAAAACCATTTTTTTTCTAAATTATTCATAAGGTTAAATTAATTTTTTTTATTGATTTTAAAGTTTAATTAGATAAATTATACATAAATTAATAAAATTTAGGCAATTGGAATCAATTTCACTTTTAAATTGGATATAAAAACTTACAAAACTTTTGAACATTTTTACTTTAAAAGCCTGCCATGTCGCCCCGTATGCGGGATAAAAATTAAAGTTAATTTCTACCAATTATATTATTTTAATTTATAAAAATATATTCCATATTTGTGATAACAATTATTTATAATTTTTAATAAATAAAACTTATTTTTTGACAAAAAATATTAGTGAAAGTGATTTAAATTAATTACAGTGATTAAGAGAAAAATTAGCTTAACAATGGACTGAAAGTCACACTTAAGGGACAAAATGACCCATAAATTTGTCCAAAATCAATTTTATGGAAATATTTATACCCTATTATACATGTTTTTTAATTTTTAATTTTTATTTAAACAAACTTTCATAGGAAAAATGTTGGTGGAATTCCCTTTTGAAAAATTTAGAAGAATGCCACTCCTCCTCCACTATAAAAAGGTACTCACCCCTCCCACTTATTCACACCTCTAAATCCTTTTTTTATCACAAAAAATATAATAAAATAATCACCTAAATTCCATACCATCATTATATATTCCACACTTTGGGTAGAAAGGGATCCAAAGAAGTCCTTTGTTCAAAACCAAAATGAGTTACCCGAAAAAGTGGTAACCTTCTTCAATGATCACTTCAGTTTTATTTATTTCTACAGTAATTAATTTGTCCTTATCAAATAATTATATAATAACTCTATTATTCTAAATATACTGATTTGTTTTTATTATAATGGTTTTACTATCACTTATACACACTTCCATCTAATGGATAGCGAACTTACCGTTCTTGTGTATGGAAAACTACATCATCAGGAAACATTGTTGTTCATTTTTAATTTACCACCCATAATGGATGAGAATTATAAGTGAAAATATGTTTTTATATGATATATATGATATTTATTATTTATTTATTCTACCTTAATTATTATATAATACATACCTTCATGCTTTCCTTTTTGTGTAAATATGATAACTTTATTTATGGAAGTGTTGAATACTACCTCCTCAAAGCGATGTGATTCATTCACACTTCACATGGAGTGTATTAATAATAGGTTTAGTAAAAGTATATGATATATATTAAATAATAATTATACTATAATAATATTATATATATGTACATATATTTCATTTACATTCTTTCAATATGACTGTAAAACGAAAATATCATTCATGCGTATGTACGACCTACCATCTCCATAAACTATTTATTTCATTTAATATGTGTATATTTTAAAGATTACTATAAATTATTATATAATAAATATATATTATATTTATTTCATGGTTTACAGTATGGATATCATCATATCACTATGATGGAAAAAATTATAACAAATCAAAATACAAGAGAAAAATAAAGTGATTATTACCCGAAAAGTAACATTAACATTGATTTATTAATAAATAGGTAATATAAATTTATAATAAAATAATATATGGTATTATATATAATAATATGTTTTTTATATATTTATAATAAACTTATATTTATTATACATGAGTTTTTAACAAATACAAAGAGAGTCAAGATTTAAGGTAAGGGTTTTCTTGTCTTAATTTTATTTTCCAGGAGACACAAGCCATGTTCACCACTGATTTCTTATATGTGGTGTGATTAATTAATATGAATTTATAGAGTAATAATTATACTTAAATTTATGGATATATACATATCATTTTTATGTTATTTATTTTATGTTGTTTATGGTTCAAAAGTTACCAAATTGGTAATGTAATTTTGTATTAATTTTCCTTCTTTAATATACATGCCATGTTATGAACCTATATTTTTATATGGGGTGTATATACTCCCCATTTACATGTTATATCATAAATATACTTATTTTAATTATATTTTAGGATTATGGTAATTTTATTATTTAATTTGGATTATTATCCAATGTTACCAAAGTGGTAATAGTTTATTGTTACAATCTCATCATTTATCTGGACTATTTATGATTATCATTCCATTGATGAAATATTAAAAAAAATATCTCAATAACAATCATGAATTTTAATTTTATATTTTTATCCATGATATATTCATTTATTTTTATCATTTTCAACTCTTTGGTACTTAATATAATTAATAAAAAGTAATTTATGAAAATTCAACTTTATTTATCTTTTCGTTTGAAAATCCGCATTCTTTCAAAACCATGTTTTCTAAAAATGTTTTTCGAAATGTTTTAATGTTATCCTATTATGTTTAATGTACATTTTTAATAATGTTTTAACTTTTCAAAAAATGTTTTTAAAAGTAATCTTATTGTTGTTTTCTGATCAACATAATTTTTTAACCTTTTGAGGTGAAAAGGAATGTTTGGCATGTATAGACTTAGCCACCATCATGACTATCATTTCCTTGAATATTACTTTTTATGGACAAAAGTTAATTTTTATAGAAAATGTTCTTCTAATATTCTATATTTTTTTTTTGAATTTAATATGGTTTTCAAATAAAATGTTTTTCAAAATATTTTTAATCTTCTTTGATAAGTGTTAAAGGAAAAATGTTTTCAAATTTTTTTAATGATTTTTGTAGAATTTTTCAAGGAAAAAGGTTTTCAAGATATTTTCAAGATTATTTTATAAGTTTTCATGTAAAAATGTTTTCAAATTTTTTTCAAACTTTATTTATAAGTTTTCAAAGTGTTTTCGAGGAAATGTTTTTCAAAACATTTTCAAGATTTCTTTATGAGTTGTCCAGGTGCTTTCAAAGAAATGGTTTTAAAAATGTTTTCAATATTTATTTTTAAGTTTTCAAAGTGTTTTAAAATAAATTTTTTTAAATTTTTTTAAGGATTTATTTATAATTTTTCAATGTGTTTTTCAAAGGAATAGTTTTCAAAACTTTTTCAACCATTCTTTATCAGTTTTCAATTTTATTTTCGAATAAAATGGATTTGAAAAGGTTTTATGTTTTAAAAAAAATCAAAGAAAAAAGGATACTTTCCCTAAGAAATGTTTTTAAAGGATCTTTCCAAATTAATTTACATATAGGATAACATTTGTTGGTTTTACTCTTTCCTTTTTTTGAAATGATCCATATATTCCATTCATATTATTTCTATTAATGGTTTATGTTTTGATGGAATGAAATTTATGAAACCTATTTCTATTTCATAAATTATATGCTTATGAAACCTGATTCTTTTGAAAGGTTATTATTTTGTGAAATGATTATGAGAACTATCTCTTTTCCACATGTTATGATAATATTACATGTTTATGATACACGTTTCATTTCATAGGTTATGATATGATGATGTTTTATGATCTTATGGATCACGTATGAGTTATTTTCTTATGATATGGTTGGGAACTATATATCCTTCCAATGAATTGGTTAAAGATTTATATCTCATGATATAATGATGAGGAACAAGATGATGGACTTGATCTAAAACTAGAAATAGGTGAATCCAAATCCATTATGGGGGGATGGGCAAAACTGATCCACTATGGGAAGATTGTGAAACCCGATTCACTATTGGTAGATGGGGAAAACCAAACACTATGGAAAGACAATTAAAAATGACCCCTTATAAAGAAATTACTACGACTTCGGATGGTGGAGTGTCCTGCCCAATAATTATAGTCCCCATGAAGTGCCCTGATAATATTTTAGAAACAAACCCTGACTTATAGGGAATGATGTTACATGTTTATGTATCTGCCACAAATTCTATGTCTTATTCCATTGATATGTTCACATGGTTCATATTATTGATTGTATTACGATTCATGTCTTATTAACTACCATTCTTTAAGCCATGTATCATGATTATGATCTTTTTATGCAATGTATGATCCTCTAATGTTATGATAATGTCATCATACCCTTATGTTCATGTTATGATTACATATTTACTTTTTTATTATTATTAATGAACATATTAGATCACCCCTTTCTTATGTTTACTTTCTCTAGATTATGAAGAAAGTTTTTAAGTAGGAGTATTATTGGGGAAGATATTTAAGGGAGATATTTAAGGATCATCAACCAATCTAGAAGAATATGTTCCAAGTTTCCAAAGACACTAAGCTATTATGGTCCTTGGGAATGTATTTTTGTAATGTTCTGAATAATCATCTAAAATTATGTAATATCCTTGTATGTTAATCTTGGGTTTCTATATGGATGATAAGATTCATATTTTTATCAACAAGATGAAATGTATTTTTACTTCAGTGCTAGTTTTGACTCTTATAGGGCCTAGACAGAGATATGTGGTGTTTTGTGATGCATTAGGTTTGGGTTTGGGTTGTTTTATTATGCAGGGTGATCATGTCATTAACTATAGATCTGGATGTATTAGTCCACATGAGAAGATTTATCTAACCCATGATCTAAAACTCTGTTAAAGTTTGGAAACATTACATTTTTGGAGAAAGTTTTACCATTTATTATCTTCAAAAAATCCTGAGCTATATCTTCTTCAAAAAATATTTGAAATTCCATTTAGAGCCATTGAGTGGAGTTCCTGAAGTAATTTTATTTCAACATTTCATATAACTTAGTCATGGGGAATATCATCACTAATTCTTAGAGCATGAAACTTCTAACACAATCCATGAATGAATAATCAGAAGAGTGTAATTTAACATCTCTTTTTGTACAGTTGCATTTAAGAGTCAAGGAGAATGAGTCTAAGGCTATATTGAATAGCGTTCAGTTGAAATCCTCTCTTATTGATATGATTCTTTAGGATCAATAGTATGGTGATGATTAATTTGGAATTATATACTCTCTTCATGGTGGAAAGACTATCACTGAGTGGTACTTCTCCATGGAGGGTGTTCTTTATTTTTGGAATTGGTATGTTGTTCTTTTTTTCCATGAGGAAGGATGTGATGGGAGACTATCATAGTTCTCATTGGCTTGTGCACTCAAGTACCAGAAAAATATTCTATGGTATATAGAGATGATTCTAGTGTCTATTTTTGATATGGAACATCACTAACTTCATTTCACATTGTTATACTTTCCAAAAGTTCAAGGTTGATCATTGGGGACCTTTTAGTTTTCTTCTTCCCCTTCCATTAATGCCTTGGAAGTGGGATGAGATTTATATGGAATTTGTGGTAGGTTTTACTCATAACCCTCAAAAAAATAATTTGATATGGTTTTTGATTGATTGAATCACATAATCATATCACTTTATACACATCTATGATACAACCAAAGTGGAGGACTTGGGAATCCTATACATATAAGAGATTATCAGGTTGCACGGTGTTCCATCTATGATAGTCATTGATAGGGACCCCTAGTTCAATTTTCATTTTTGTAAAGGCATCCAAGTGGCAATGAGATATTAGGTGAGTTTAAGTATGACATATCATCAGTAGATGGATGGACAGACAGAGTGGGTTATGTAGATTTTAGAAGACATGCTACGTGATTGTATCCGAAATTTTGGAGGAGTTTAGGATAACCACTTAGGACTAGTTGAGTTTTTATATAAAACAGTTACCATTCATACATTTATATAGTTCTATTTGAGGATTTGAATGGCCACCCATGCAAATCCCTTGTTGTGTTGGTTGGAGATTGGTAAAAATTCCTTGGTTGGGCCATGATTGGTCCATGAGATGATGACTAAGGTTTAATTGATGTGTTATAGAATGGTGATAGAATATATCTTATATAAATAAATTTATGATAATCATTGATGGCCATTGGAGTTTTCGAATGGTGATCGGATGTTCATGAGATTTTCACCTCAGATGGGTCATCGATGTCTTGGGGAATAGGGAAATTTTTCACCTTAGTTTGTGGGAACTTTTGAGGTTGTTGAGAAGGTGGAGAAAGTAGAATACCATTTATAATATCAACCATAGTTGATATCGATGCATAATGTGTTCCTTGTATCACAACTTCAAAAGTATCTTTATGACCCATCACATGTCTTGAGCTGGTAGGATATTGATATTGCGCCTAATTTATCTTTGATTGATCCCCCATTTAGGATTTTTGATTCCTATACAAAGGTACTGTGTGGGAGGATGATACCTTTGGTCTATGTTCTATGGAAGTATGGATTTGATTTTCATGATACTTTGGAGGGTGATGTATTGGTGAGAGAGCGGCGAATTCATATCTTTGATATGGAAACTTCTTGATAGGGTTTCTAGGGATATAAAGTTTTTATGGTGGGGAGATTGTAACACACTGTTACTTTTTTTAGATATTCCTTGACCTTTGTTTTGACCTCCTTTGAGTAGGGTCTTGTTTTAGGTTCGTTCCAGAAGAACTTGATAATTTTTGGATCCTTTTTGGGATATGAAAAGTTAGTTCACGACTTGACCGAAATATGCGCCCCACGTTAAAACTACGCACCCTTGTATTGTGGGGAATGAATGATTGGTGCATTGTTTCATAGAATGTGCACCCACCTAGGGGAAACCATGAAATTCAAATAGCAGGGACACATGTTTGGTGCATGGTTTCCCCTAACCATGAACCCCTCCGTCTAACCATGCACACAAAAGTTTTAAGTTACATAAATTATGTTTAAATTCCCAAACCCCATGGCTAAGTTCCTAATCACCCCATTTAGACCAAATGTTATTTATACTTCCTCATAGGATCCCTAGAAGGTATTTTGGCTTCTCCAACCTCCTCCTTTTTTGAATCAAAGTGATGGTGGATGATCTGATCCCTCTCTGATAATTAGACATCATCTTGGTTTTTATCTTCCAATATTCATTCTTCTTCTCCTTAGATAGTGTTAGATCATTATTTTTTTGATGAATATAAACTTAATTCAAATGGATATAATAGTTTCCATGTTAGATCTTGATTATAGATATGATTCGTAGATCTTCTTCTCCTACGATCATCATTGGGATTCCCATGGTGGGTATCGAACATTTGATTCTTTGATTTAAAGGTAGGTGGATCCATTTTAAATTTTCCATGTAATTGAAACATTGATTTTTTTATTTTATTGAAATAGGTTTCAATAGATTTATAAAGCATCGATTTGGGATGATTTTATTACAAAATTCAAAATAGCATGGATTTTTAGAAAACCCCCCAATTCTAATGGAATTGGAATTGTGAACGTAATTTTGAGAATAATGGAATTGATGAAATTATTTTAGATTTTGTTTTGAGAAAATGGTTTAAATTAAAATAATAGAAACCCATGATTGTTTTTTGGATTGAAAAGGAATAAAATGTTGAAAAAACCATGTTTTCGTTTTAAAATTGAATTGGAATATTGAAATTGAAATTTTTTCAATTGAATTGTAAATGATGATTGATTTGAAATCAGATTATTTTCCCATTATTGATTGATTTATTGAGAACATGGGATCCTTGGTAGTTATTAGGTTACTTAGGACAAGCATGCTAGGAAATTGATCCTCTAGTGATGGATTGTTAATGATAAATATAATAAAAACCTAGTTTGTAATTATTATCTCCAATGGGATATTGATGATACCTTTTTAGCCCGAGCTTGGGGAAAGTGATCAAAGATGATTATCTGTGATCACTGGTTTGAGAAATGTGAGGATATAACAGCTAGAAACTAACATACTCCTGGAAAGATGAAAATGGTGCTTGTTGGGTACGTTTTTATTATATATTCCATTGTTTAAAGAACTATTTTACTCATGCTAAATTATTTATATAAATGATTTTATATAAAATTTTTATTTAATCCATGTATGAAATGTTATCTATCTATTGAAAATAATGCATGTTTTTGTTTAAATATTAAAATTCTACATTATTCCATGCCTCCTCATATTGAAATTGAAGGAATGATTGGATTATTGTTATGGAATCTATAATGAAACACTTGTTGTGACCCCATTAGGATTTATAGATAAAATCCTACCAATGCATTTAAGTATTTTTATAATTTCTTATTCTAGGTCTGAGAAAAGGGAAATCACTACTTGGATGTCATGGATGTTCTTGATTCTTTGAGCCATAGATTAATAATGATGACTAGTGTAGATGAGGTCCACTGATTACATACTGTTTCATGTATTTTTTTTTTCAGTTTGTGATGGTAGTTTGGGTTGATGTTTTGTTTATTTGTTTATACATCTGTTGGGGTATTATTTTACCTACTTAACTTGTGGTACTTTCTCTTTGAGGAGTTTTGATATACAGACTTGTATATTTTTATATTTGACTATTTTGTGTAAAAAATATTTCCTATTTATGATTGTATGATTCCGAATTCTAGTCACCAAGCAATGGATATTAGGAATTCCCTTTAGTATATGTCAGTGCCGGCTTGGTATTTAGTGTTCCGGGGTTTTTAGGATGTTACATTGTAACACCCAGAGATTTTATGAGATATATTATTTTTATTTTCTTTGATGTCTTGTGTTTTACGCTACACCAATATTAGATTGAGCTATATGCAACACCGCATTAGCTTGTAGTATACGCAACACTATTCTTGGCTTGCGTTACATGGAAGAGCGACCTTCCTCGATAGCTTGCATTGTACGCAATACCGAGTTTCACTAAACAACAATATATTATTAAATTTTTATTATTTAATAGGATATAAACCAGCCATTATTAATATTATTAACTAAATTTTTAATTTTATATAACATCATCATTCATCTTACACATTTTCTAGAACATGATATGAGAATAAAATCAATTTTTCGGATAGAAGAAGTGTTTTTCAAAAAATGCAGTTTTACTACCTGTTGAAGGTGCACCCATTTAAAATCCGGTTTTTGATAATTTTATAATTTAAATTTTAAAAAATAAAATTATTATTTGGAATAGGGACCTAAAAATTTACTTTTTTTTTGAATTTTTCGTATTTTTATGATAAAATTCAAATTTTAATGAATAGTGAAAAATATTGCATTTTAATTCAAAAATACCTTTTCATATATTTTATTTATATAGTTATATTAAAATTTTAATTAGTTTTAATGTTTAATTGGATTATATTTTTATTATTTAATCCAATTTTGGTCATTGTAATTAATTTGAATTTTAAATTGGACATAGACACATGTCAATCTTTCGATAGTTATTACTTCATAAAAATTGACTTTTTAGTTTTGAAAATAGGAATTAATTTTAAATTAATTACTGAAACTTATGTGTTTTGAATTATTAAAAATGGATTCCATATTTGGAATTATTAGGTCCAAATTATGTTAAGAGGATACTTTTATTTTTGGGCATTATGAAGAATAACTTTGGTAATTATTTTGATTACCATGGTTAAAGGTAAATATGGTAATTATGGTTAAAAATAATACTATAAAATTAACTGAAAACCTGTAAAAATCCTATTGGATGATTAAATTATAACCTTATCATCTATTTTTTTAAATGGAATTACTTTATGGGCACTTACCTTTTAAAATGGCTTGAATATCAAATAAACGATTTTAAAAAATATTAAAAGAAATATCATATAAACTAATTAATGTTCTCCATGAATTTTCTAGTTTACTATGTCATGTTTGGAGTTTATTTAATATTTTGGTTTTAATTTATCTTTTTTTATAATTTTATTTAAAGTCTAATAAATGAATAGTGTCAAAATTGACACTATTGACATTTTATAAACATAAAATTTTATTAATTTATTTAAAAATAATAAAAATATTTAAAAATTACAAAGTGATAATTATAATGTCTAAAATTTATTAAATTATCCATTTATGGTCAATTAACACCACATAAATAAATATTCATTACCATTAAATATTTATAATGTTACTTCCAAAATTAAAAAATAATAGAATAACTAAGTGTCAATTAAAAAGATAAGGTTTAAATTGAAAAAATAAGTTGTAAAAAATATATTGGTTTATAATATTACAACCCTATATCATCTCTTCTTCTAATTTGGGACACTTTGGAGGTTTTTGGGTAGGGTTTTATTTTATTATAAATTAATATTTTTGAGAGTTTCCTAAAATTCCCCTCTCCTCTATTATAAAAGGATACCTCCTCTGTCTCCTATTCACTCCATTTTGACCCTTCAAGATCGTCCAAAACCTACCCATTTATCTTATCAATTTTCCTAGTTACATTCTATAGGTTCTGGTTTTCTAAAAATACCTACTCTAGTTCCCTAAGAGGAAATTTAAAGGAGGCATGTCGAGGAAGAGGTAATCTCTTCTACCGATTCTTTCAAATTTCTTTCTTATTCTACTTATATTTATTATTTGTTTAATTATAAAGTAATAACATCAGTACCAATCATATACTGATATGTCATTATAAATATGAAACAACACTATTTCACCTTCTATCCATCCTATGAGAAATGAAATCACCGCGAATGCGTACATACAGCTTACCATCTCCACGCCATGGTGTAATCTGTTTTTCACCACTACCTTACATGGATGGGTATAATGGTAGAAATAATAACTATATATAATTATTATAACATGATACTAATTCTGAGATGTTATATACCGTCCAATTCAAAAACAATAAATAATTATGGTAACGATATCGTCGCTTGTGCGTACGTACAACTTACCATCTCCACGATGCGATGAGATTCATTCTCCACGTTAACCAGTCAAGAATGATTATAAAGTATATATAATAAATAATCATGAAATATAATACATAATAGTTATACTAGGTTTATATATATATATATGTTATTTAGTGACTTCCATTCAATTTAAACCCCCTATACAGGATTTTCAGACACATATCGAAGAAATCAGACCTAAGGTAAGGGATAATTTTTCAATCTATTTTTTTATCCGAGATTGTTTATACGTAAGTATTTATTTGGGATATATTTATCATACATGTCCATGTTTTATAATTTTTTTTTTATATTTATAAAGTCATTTTTACCCATTTTTTACTTTTACTACATGGTATATAAGTAATCTTTATTTTGTTTACTATACGAGGTACTTTTAGAGTTTTCTGGTAAAAGTACGAGGAGAATATTTTTTTTTAACTTATAAAACATTAATGAATTTTTATGGTTTCATGACAACTTATTTCAAAGAATATATCTCTACAGGATTTCAAGTTTATTTTCAACTAAATTCTTTACTTTTAAAATTGCATGACATTTTGAGAAAAGAAAACATTTTTAAAGAAGAAATGATATTTTCCTAAGGAATTAAGCTCAACTGTTTTATCAAAATTATTTTCCATCTACGATGACATAAGTTTATGTTTCTATCCCTATTATTACTTTGATTGTGTTTATGATGAGATCATTTTTATGAAATCCATTATCTTATTTGGGTTATGTTATGATGAAATGATGTTTAAGAAACCCATTTTATTTAATAGGTTATGCTATGGTAAATGTTTCTATATTTTGTGGAACATGTAAGAATGATTTCATTATGACATGGGTGAGAACTATATATGCTCCCAATGCATTGGGTAAAGATTTATATCTCATGAGATAGAAATGACTAGAATGAAAAGTAAATCTAGTTCAGAAATACATGGCTGGAATGACCAGTAAACCTGGTTTAGTAATGAAATTTTTCCACTATGATGGTCTTGGAAGCAATTCCTTGGCTACTATGGAAAATATATTATGCGCTTATTAGTTTTTTACAATTACATGTTTTATGACAATACTATTCTATCATTGTTAATGTTCCTTTATGATCTATTCCTTATGTACCGTGAAGATTTATTTTATGACTCAAGATTTTTATGTTTAAACTTTATGTTCATGTTTTTATATTCCAATGTTTTTGGTTTGTTTTATGTTTTCCATGTTTACCCATACTGAGAATTTGAGCTCATCCTTTTTATTTTTTATTTTCCCCAATATATAAATAAAGGTTTTAGGTAGGAAAACAAAAGGGGAAGATATTTATGGGAGATATTTAAGATCTTTCACCATGATTATAAGATTATATTCTGAGTTTCCAAAGACACTAAACTAATACGGTCTTTGGGTGTTTGTTTGTGTCATGTATTAAGTATTATAAAAAATAAATTTAATGTACATGTACTTCATTCTTGGGTCTCTACAGTTGGTGTTAGAGCGAAGGATTAGCTAACCTTTGGAAACTAAGATGAAAAAACCTTATTGGGATACCTAGAGATATTAATTAGGTACGTCTAGGGATGTCCCTAAGGTTAAGTATAAGTATAGGTTAGAGTCCTAGAATCATGGTAATGATCATGAATAACCTAGGATTAAACCTAAGATGTTAGAGATTTAAAGTAATCCTCCATGATTATATTATTTTCTTAGTATTATTTTTTCCTCTCACACTATTCTTTTTTTGATTTATAAAATGGCCGGAAACAAGAGGATTCATGTTAATGGAGAATATGATGGACAATGGAATGATATTATTCATGAGAGACCAAATAAAATGGGAGTTGGAAGGAAAAACATCATTATTATTCCTAATAATCAATCTCATAATATGATCAATAATCTCAACTTTGGTGAGTTTTCTAAAGAAGTTAATAAGCGAAAGATAAAGTTTTATGGTGATCATAGAGGAAATAAAGTTCAAATTTAATCATGTAAATCATGTGGGAAGAGGCATCAAGGAGAATTTTTCAAAGGAACTGGAAGATTATTTGGGTGTAGAAAATAAGGATTGAAAGCCAGTAAATGCAAAGGAAAAGGTTTTGTTAATATAATGGACAAAGATAATGGTATTGCTAAGAAATAAAAAATGGTTAAATGTTTTAAATGTGTAATATATGATAATTATGAAAATTGATTCCCTAAGGGAAAATATCATGAGGAGAATCAACATGGTCGTATGGGTAGTATTTATGTTGATGAAGATGAAGAGACTACAAATGATATATGAGATAAAATATGTGTTGAGGAAAAAAAATGATGAAGCTTCATCAATGTATTAAGAAGATAATGGAAGGATTACATGTTTATCAAGAATAATGTATGGTACTATGGAATAAAGAAACATATAAGGATTGTTACACTATTTTTTTCCTTGAGTATTTGAAAGTATATGTTGAATGGTATCGGTAACCATGAAAAGTGATAGAAATATTTTTGGAAAGAACATGATATATGAATAATGAATGGAAGAGGTGATAATGAGATGTTTGATAGTATTAATGAACTCATGATTAATATAAGGAAAAAATGATATCATGGTTTGAGTATATATATTTGTTTTTTATTTTTAGTGTGTGTAAAGACTTAATTTTCAAAGAATTCATGTTTTCACTAAGGTTATACAGTAAGTCATGGTATGTTTCAAGAGAATACATGATTAAGGTATTCATATATTTGGAATGTGACAAAAATTAAGTACCTTATGAGATATGGGAGATAAATGTTATGTCGATTTAGTTCACCTCTTTCTAAAGTTTTATTTTTTTTTGGTTTTTGGAAGGATTATAATGTTAACCATTTATAAATAGTATAAGTTATTTTCCATTTTAAGTTTGTTATGCTAATGTATTATCTCACTATAGGTGGTCTTATACATATTTGATAACCAGTTCTAACCTTTTTGTTGAGACAGATGGAATGACCTATCATTCTATCGCATGATCTGCTAACACTTCAAGAATGAAAAATTCAACTTCATTTATTTAAATAAGAGATGAAGTAGAAACTGTTCAGGGAGTGATAAATGATGAGACTGTATTGAAATCAAGTACGTATTTCTTCTCATGAAAAAAATCACCAACTTTAGGAAATGGATCTTGAAACCAAAAATGTTATCCTAGTACCTTCTTATCTAATGAATCATATGGTCCCTTAAATCATCGAAGATTTATTGATTTCTGGTAGTTAACTTTATCTAAACCTTATTATCTATCACTATCCATCATAACATGATGGTTATATTTCTCTTCCATATCCATGTTTTCACTTTCCACTTATGTTCTCCTATATGGAAACCCAATGATGAATTATATCGGGTAACCATTATGTTTCTAGAATTTCATTTTAAAATAAAATTTTAGTATCCCTTTTTACTATGTGGGTTTCCATGAAAGAAACTTTCATGTATTAATCATTTTATAACCCCGACAAATTTTGTGGGAAAAATTCATTTTAAGGGGGGTAGAAAGTAACACCCTGAGATTTTATGAGATAAATTATTTTTATTTTATTTGATGTCCTACGTCTTACACTACACCAATATTATCTTGAGCTATATGAAACACCGTATTAACTTACTGTATACTCAATACTATTATTGTCTTATGTTACACGCAAGAGAGACCTTCCTCAATAGCTTGCATTGTACGCAATACCGAGTTTCACTAAACAACAATATATTCATAGAATATTATTATTTAATAGGATATAAACTATATGTTATTAATAGTATTGACCACATTTGGAATTTTATATAACATTATTATTAATCTTACACATTTTCTAGAACATGATATGAGAAAAAAATCAATTTTTTGGGATAAAAGAAGTATTTTTCAAAAAATACAATTTTACCACCTTTTGATGGTGCAACCTTTTAAAATCTAGTTTTTTGACACTTTTATAAGTTAAATTTTACAAAATAAACATTTTATTTTGAATAGGAACATAAAAATTAACTTTTTTTTAAATTTTTGTATTTTTCTAATAAAATTCAAATTTTAATGAATAGTGAAAAATACTACATTTTAATTCGAAACTGCATTTTCATCTAACTTATTTATATAGTTAGATCAATTTTTAATTTGTTTTAAAGTGTAATTGGATTATAGTATTATTATTTAATACAATTTTTTGTCATTATAAGTAATTGGAATTTCAAATTGGACATAGACACATGTTAATTTTTTGGTGGTTATCACTTCTTAAAAACCCACTTTTTGGTTTTGACAACAGGAAGTAATTTTAAATTAATTACTGAAACTTATGTGTTTTAAATTTTGAAAAATGGACTCTATATTTGGAATCAGTAGTTCTAAATTATGTTAATAGTCTACTTTTATTTTTGGTTATTATGAATATTAACTTTGGTAATTATTTTTATTACCATGGTTAAAGGTAAATCGGGTAATTAAGGTTAAAATAATATTATAAAATTAACTTAACACCTATAAAAATTCTATTGGATGATTAAATTAGACCCTTATCATCTATTGTTCGAAATGAAATCACTTTATGGCCACTTAACTATGAAAATGACATGAATTCAATAAAAACTAATGAAATGAAAAAATGTAACAATTACATTTTATATAAGTATATTATTTTTAATATATGGATAAATAGGAGAAAAAATCGACTATAGATAGTCGCTGGAAAGATAAAATAATTACCTACATCTTATAAATTTATTTATAATTTTTATAGTTTAAATAATTACCATTAATGATGATACAATAGTGACGTAGAAATTATTTTATTAATAAAAATATAAAATAAATGGTTTTAAAAATATTAAAAGAAATATCATATGAAATAATTAATGTTCTTTCCAAATTTTCTAGTTGACTATGAAATTTTAGTAGTTTATTTAATATTTTTGTTCAAATTTATCTTCCCTGTGAATTTTATTTAAAGTCTACTAAATTAATAGTGTCAAAATTAACACTATTTAAATTTTATAAACATAAAAATTTATGAAATTATTTAAAAATCATAAAAATATTTTAAAATTAAAAATTGATAATTATAAGCTCTAAAATGTGCCCCTCTCCTCTCTTATTAAAGGGCACCTCTTCCCTCTCTTCTTTACTTCATTTTGAGCTTTCAAGCTCAGAAAAAACCTACCAATTTATCTTCTAAACTTCTCTAGTTATATTCTAGAGGTTATGGTCTTATCAAGTGACCAACTCTAGTGCCCTCAGAGGAATTTTAAAGGAGGAACGTTGAGAAAGAGGAAATCTCTTCTACCGATTCTTTCAAATTTCTTTCTTATTTTACTTATCTTCATTAGTTGTTTCATTATAATGTAATAACATCAATATCAATAATATATTTATATGTTATTATAAATATTAAAAAAAAAATACTATTTCAACTTCTATCCATCCTTCAAAAAATGAAATCCCCGCGTGTGCTTATGTATGACTTACCGTCTCCACGCTGTGATGTAATCTGTTTTTCACCACCACCTTACTTGGATGGGTATAATGGTGGAAATTATAACTATATATGATTATTATAAAATTATACTAATTATGAGATATTATACACCATCCACTTAAATACCATTAAATAATTGTGGGAACAATATCATTTCTTGTGCGTACGTACGACTTACCATCTCCACGACACGATGAGATTCATTCTCCACGTTAACCACTACAGAATGATTATAAAGTATATATAATAAAAAATAATGAAATATAAGACATAATAATGATACTAGGTTTATATATATATATATATATATATTTCATTTATTTACTTCCACTCAATTTAATAAGAAAACAATTACAGTGTTCATGCATACATACGGACTACCGTCTCCATGAATGGTGTATTCCATTTCGTTTATATATATATATATATATTTATAAAATGAATATATATATATATGATATATAAATCATGTTTTACATTATGGAATCAAGTAAATCATGATCTAAGTATTAATATCAAGAATAACATGTCTAAACACGTACGATAAATAAAACAATTACTACCCAAAATGTTGCTTTAACATGGAATTGGCAAATTAACGGGTAATATAAAGTTATAAGTAAATCATATATGATATCATAAATATTATTATGATTCTGTTACAAGTTAATAATATGTTTAATACCACTATACTGAAGTTTCAGACACATATGGAATAAATTAGACTAAAGGTAATGGATAATTTTGCAATCTAATTTTTTTTATCCAAGATTCTTTATACGTAAGTATTTACTGGGGATATATTTATCATCCATGTAAATGTTTTATCAAAATGTTCTTTTATATTTATAAAGTCATTTTTAAACATTTTTGACTTTTACTACATGGTATGGAAGGAATATTTCTTTTGTTTAATATATGAGGTACTTTTTGACTTCGTTGGTAAAAATACGAAGAGAATGTATTTTTAACTTGTAAGACATAAATGTATTTTTATGGTTTCATGACACCTTATTTCCATTAATATTCCTCTACATTATTTCAAGATTATTTTCAACAAAAAAGTTTTCTTTTAAAATTGTAGGACATTTTGAGAAAAGAAAACGTTTTTAAAGAAGTAAGGATATTTTCCTCAAGAATTAAGCTCAAGTGTTTTATCAAAATTATTTTCCATCTATGATGACATAGGGTTATGTTTGAATCTCTATTATTACTTTGATTGTGTTTATTATGAAATTATTTATATGAAATTCATTTATCTTATTTGGGTTATGTTATGGAGAAATGATATTTAAGAAACCCATTTTATTTCCTGGGTTATGATATGGTGAATGTTTTTATGTTTTGTGGAACATGTATGAATGATTTTATTATGAGATGGGTGAGACCTATATCTCCCTCAAATGCATTGGGTAAATATTTATATCTCATGATATATAAATTACTGAAACAACAAGTAAATCCGGTTTAGTAATACATGGCTTGAACGACAAGTAAACCTAGTTCAGTAATGGACTTTTTCCACTATGATGGTCTTGGAAGAAATGCCTTGGCTACTATGGAAATAATATTATGTGCTTATTAGTTTTCCAGAATTACGTGTTTTATTCTAATAATTCTCTATTAGGGTTAATTTTCTTTTATGATCCATGCCTTATGTACTACAAATATTTATTTCATGACTCGACATTTTTATGTTTAAACTTTATGTTCATGTTTTTACGTTCCAATGTTTTTGGTTTGGTTTATGTTCTCCCTGTTTAACCATATTGAGAATTTGACATCACCCTTTTTATGTTTTATTTTCCCTAGGATATAAAGAAAGGTTTTAGGTAGAAAAATAGGGGAAGATCTTTATGGGAGATGTTTATAATCTTTCACCATGATTAGAATATTACATTCTGAGTTTCCAAAGACACTAAATTAATACCGTCTTTGGGAATCTGTTTATGTCATGTATTAAGTATTCCATAAAAGAAATGTATTGTCTATGTACATTAGGCTTGGTTATCTACATACATGAAAAAGGAAAAATTGGAAAAAACTCTAAAAATGGTCAGGAATCCTAGCCTAATCCCAAACTCCCATGCTCCATCCTAGTAAGCCAATCATCAATCATCGACCTTTCACCAAGCCATACCTTCAATAAAGTATAATATTATCACATACCAAAGTTCTATGGTTTCCAAAGTAGGGTGAAAGTACAACTCAATAGTCCCCAACCAATAGTGTCCTTAAATATAACTAGCATGATAAATTAAGTGCATATGAGGTTCTATAATTAAACAGTTTTATGAAATTTAAATAAAAAAAACTAAATAACCAATGATGCCCGAGCTCCATAGTGACACTTGAGATCAGACTATACCACTATCAATAATTTGGTTTGTGACCCTGATCAATGGAAACATAAGCCTAAAACACAAAACATTTCATGATTAGTGCTGAAAGTTATTTTTTTATTAAAACCAATAGATAGCCACCTTACATTTCATGGGGGACGAAAATAGTGAAGGCCAAGAGAGTCTTTCCGAACCACATTAACACACTCCAAAGGTAAGGAATTAAGGCTGTCAAAGACCACAAGTGGCTCCTCGGGTCGGCCCCAGCGAGCCAGCTCGTCTGCCGCAAAGTTAGACTCCCTTAGGCTATGGTGGACTATCCTTCTCTGATTAGTCTCCATTTTACACCGGCGACAGATATACATTATATCCCATGAGATGTCTTGATAACCGTGGAGAGATCTGACTAGGACCATCGAGTCTGATTCCACCTCTGTCACGGGAAGCCCCTTCCTCCTACATACGGTCAAACCTGAAAGAAGGGCCCTAAACTCCGCACCCATAGAGTTACCTGAGCCATAGTAAGCGCTGAACGCAACCAGAACCGAGCCCCAACAGTCACGCAGCAAGCCACATACCCTCATAACTCCACCCACACATGATCCATCCACATTAAGCTTCCATCCAAGCATTGGAGGTTGCCATTTAATCCACCGCCCTCTATCCGTCCTTTGATCAGCCTGTCCACTAACCAGGCCCTCCGACATAAGCGATGGAACACCGTTTTTAGGAAGAGAGGACAACTCCACAATACAAGCTCTCATCTGGATCTGGAGGTATAACAAGTACCTCACACCACCCAACCGTACCTGGTTTCGAGCCTCCCAAATGGTCCAGCATATGGCCACAAGAGTGATGATGCGCTCTGTTCTTTCCCCCGTCCTGCCGTCATTCCTGGAAAGCCAAAAAGAGATGTAGTCACCCACCGATTGGAACTCCCAGTTTGGAAATCTGAAGCGATCAAGCCTAGACCAGAGGTAGGAATCCCATCGACCCTGGAAAAACAAGTGAACCATGGAAAGATGTCCTAACTTGAAAACAACTAGAATTAAGTAATGATTAGAGTTCCTAACTTCAGATCTCCAATCCCAAACACCATATATATCATATACACTCAAGTATTGTTATGATCCTCCCAAATCACCACTGATCATTCCATCATATGCATAAGAAATTACATATGCAAGAAAATCCTATGTAAGGGTGAGTATATACATACCCAGTAGGACGCCCCAAAAACTAAAGAGGAAAAAATAGAAGACACGATAGAAGAAGGTATATCAACCCAATGAAGGAATGTCTATGAAAATCTGATATAACAACCATAAACATCTATATATTCTCAACAAGAATCCCAAATGAGAGAGAAAGGGGATCTCCATCTCTACATTCCATCTAAGAATAATGAGCTATCCCACAGCTCCAAAGGTCCATCTCCAATTCCCAACACCATGCACAACCATGAAAAGTTCCCATGTGGAGGGGCCCACACCTCACCACTACATGCACCACAACCAAGGGATCCACAAATCTGAACCATTTTTCCCATGTAACCTCAACAGAAAAAAGTGGAGGGCCCCTCCCCTCGCAACTGTGCTCCACAATTGAGGGAGTCACAACTCTTATGGAGGACCCGCAAGCCACTGGATCTTGATGATGAGGGAGTTACACTTCAATAGATGGAGGAACCAAACTCTCTATAGTATGGTGGAGTACCATCTCTATCTATATAAATAGTATTGGGGACCTACGCCTTGGTGCGACATGGGAGTACCATACTCATGGATGGAGGACCCACACCCTGGTGCGACAATAGAGTACCATCTCTACATATAAAAAGAGTATAGAGGACCCTCTCCTTAATGAAATATGGGATCTCCACCTTTAATAACACTCTCATGATTGAATTTGATCAGTACCATCACCAAACATCACCTAAAGAAGCATCATACTTGGAACACCTTACATCGTATCTTAAAATCCACTATGAATACCACCTTCATGTTCTACATGAAAAAACACTGAGGATAGTGTGATCATGGGACAAAATCTTATTTTTTCCAAAATAATGATAAAAAAATGAGTCTCATCATCAATTTGATGGGGTAAAACATAATTTCACTGATATTTCACAAAAAATGGCCATGGATAGAAAAATAGATCACACTATTGTAATCTTCATCGAAAAACACTCATGTAAGGAAATTCACTTTCCCAAAATGGTTTCCCAATAATTGTTTTGTAACACATACATACATCAATTCATGGGTCAATGCCACATGTCCGAAAATGGTAGCCAACATTGGTGTTTAATTGATCGTCTCAAAATTAGGGTCACAATGTTGTAGATAATTCTTCAATCCAACGTCATATGAAGAAGTTACGATTGACTAAAGGTTTCCACAATGAAAATAAACATAAAAATATTTTATATTATTATTTTTTAAAACATTATTTAAAGATGAGTGTTTAATTAGCCTTACTCCCCCCACAATCACACTTGGGTTTATCCCCCCTCTCCTCAATTGTAACTCCTCAATTTATAATTATTATCATAACATATAATAATTGGATAGGGATAAAACCCATATCCATTACCATGCATGTACATGAGAGGTCTCTACAAGAAACTCATTTCATCAAGAATGTATCCCACCCAGATTTCCTATTTTAATTATTTTTATTTTATTTTAATATTACTATCATTAATAATAATAAATAAAATAATTATTCCATTGCCACTCTCTCATCTATAAAGTGCACATGGGGGGTGGGACATGCCACCAGGATCCACCTTATGACACCATAAGTCACAAATAATAGAGGAGGATACACCATAAACTTCCACTCACATGGAAGGTTTCTCACTCTCCATCTCTATTATTCCCTCCATGAAACTTGGTGAGTGAAATTGTCCCTTCATGACACTCCTCTAAATTTCAAAACCCTGCACTGATAAAACTTTGATTACGTTCATAGATACACAATTAACCAAACCATAATTGGATTCCCATCATCATCAATACACCTCTATCATGTGTCCAAATCCTAAATCCAAATCTGTCACCTTGAACCATTATTCCAAGGCTAAAAGCACATTGATTGGTTTTATCAGTTATCATCTAATCACCGAACAACCAAAATAACGATAATGAACATCAAGAATGGAGGGGGAAAGGAACTTAACAAAAATTTATCCAGAATTGGTAAAATTTTATTGGAAAATAATTATATAAACAGGGTGATATTAGGGGAAACAGGGGATTTAACGGATCAATTATACAGTAAGGTATTAGGGCCCATGTGAAGGAATAAATAAAACATAGATTAAAAAAATATAATTTGTAACGACCCAATATTTTTTTAATGGAAATTCCCTTCTTATATTTATGTCATCAAATCACATGAAAACACAACATAATGAAATACTAAGTGATAAGTGACCTTTAAATATAAGTTTGTCACTTATGTGTTTGGAATTTCAAAAATCCGGCATACATGTTTGTGTTCAAGATGTTTTTTGGAGTCCGATAAGAAAAACTTAATTTTTTGGTGAATAGTAACCTACCCTGATGAATAGTAACATACCCTTATGAATAGTGATATACCTTAATTAATATTAACCTCACCTATGATAGTATAAAAATAACATTCAAGTTGGAATTACAATATACCTATGTTTTAGAATGAGTTAATTCATGTTTTAAATCTGGTTTTTGATAATAAAATATGATTTTAATTAAATATTAAAATAATCATATTTAGAAAAATATTTTTAAAAAATGGACTTCATTTTTGGATTCTACACATCAAAAATTTTTTAGGGTGAATTTTTGATATTTTTCTGAAATACTTGAATTTTTGGTGAATAATAAAATACGGTAATTTACCGTATATATACATTATAAGCTAAATAAACTATTCCTAGAATCATGGATGATGTCACCACCCATGGTTCTAATTCACACAATCCATTTACTATTATTGGTCATGTAATACTTACTATTCTTTGTCTTGGGGAGAAATAATAAATTAATGATTATTATATTATGAAATCCCTCCTCTCCTCCATTATAAAACCCCCCTTCACTCCCTCTTCTCTCCACTCCTCTCAAGCTTCAATAATTCTATAAATTCTGCCCAAATATCTCCCCAAGGTCATCCCCCACATCAAAAAGCTCACAGTCTCCTCAAAATACCAAAACCTATCCCCTTAAGAGGTTCTCAAAGGAGGAAGTCTCAAGAGGTAAATTCCTCTCCCCAAATTTCTTCTTTTCTTTTAAGTTCTTTTCTTTTTAATTTCATTCCTCACCTCCCTTCACCATAATAGTATGATAAATCCAGAATCATACATGTACTGTAATTTCTTCAAGCTAGTGGTATATTTTATTATCTTCTCTCCTTTCCCCACCCTTTTATTTGAAAGAAATGAAAGTACCGTTTGAGATGTGCTAATTTAGCACATTCAAGGACAACAGTTTATCAATTTCTATTATTATCTTTAATTCTGGTCATGAAACCATTTGTGTTATGGATGAAACATATTATTATATATTTAATATATCCTAATTTTGGGTTTTTAATCTTTTGGTACAAATGGAATTAAGTTATAATTAAAAACACATTCTTTGTAATCAAATCCACCGATTAACAAAAATAGTTATCACTAAGGTTATATATATAATAATTAGACATCAATATAAGTAACCTAATTAAAATTAAAACCACGTAATCTCATGGATATAAACTAAATAATGTAACTTAAATTCTGGAAAACCACTTTCATCTTTCATATAATCCAAATTCGAATATAAGTGAACTGATCTTTAAAGCCAAGTAAACAAATGAGCTCAAACAATGAAATTGAACATTATAACTAATCAAAAAGACTTTGAATGAACTAAAAAGGGTTATAATAAATAAATTAAATATATAAGAGGTTCTGTACTTATGAATTAATAGTCATAATTTGTTTATTCAGGTCATTAATAACAAGTGGAGAACACCACCGTATTTGAGGTAAGGGATCCTCTCCTTTTCTCTCTTAATCAAGATTATCCTCTATACTATGACATTATATGTGTAATAGAAAATTATGGGGTATGTTTAAGAACCTCCCCATACTTCCTTATGGATTTATAAGTGATGATAAACCCCATTTCTCTCTCATCAATCCCTCTTGGTCACACCCGACACCATGCCGATAAAATCGTAACGAATTCTACTCGAACCTTCTTTATTATTTCAGGTTGCCTTATCTTTCTTTCAAAATAGTGTTATCTTATCTATCTATGTGTGTCTTATGAATTATGGTTATTTTTAAAATATTCTTATATCAAGACCCTTTCCTCACATTATTTCGGTTATATACATGATTTTGAAAGATTCCCTCTTTAGAACTTTCCGATAAGCCAACCTATTTTAAGGGGACTTCCCAAATTTTTACCCAAATTTCAAGTGCACTCTATCCTATATTTTAAAACTACATTGTATTTATAAAATCAGTATTTTTATTATTAAAAAATTCTTGGTTCAATTCTATTTTTATATAATAGAATGTCCTCTTTTCTATTTGAAAATCTCTAGAGTGTTTTCCTTAAAACCGCACAAAAATGTTTTAATGATAATGTTTCTAAAATACATTTTTACATGTTTTCAGTTGTATTTGACACCAATTACCATGTTATATTCCTATTTTACCCTATTAATGTCCATGTATGTTATAATCCCTTCCTTTCATGGGCACTTTTGTGATACGCCCATTGGATATGTTTTATGTCATGATTTTGATACCCAATTCTTCCCAGGGGCAACCTTATGTTTATGTATGGTTGATTATGTATGATTATTTATGTAGCAAGAATATTCATGAATATGTTGAGATGGGTGTGCCCAAATATCGCTCCAATTCATTGGGTAAGTATACGTCTCATGAGATGCGATGTGAAACGGGATTGACAGTTAGCCTTGACCCGTACTGAAATGGGAAACAAGATTGGCGGTTAGCCTTGACTCATACTAAAGATATGATTTATGATTCTGCCAAATTTATATGATTCCATATTTATATGATCCCATTCTTATATTAAATGATTTCATAAGTTTCATGCTTTGTATATCATTATGTCATGCCACTTAATTCATGTGCTTGAAGTGTATCCTTATGTTCATTCCCTTACTAGGCATTTTTAGCTCATCCCTTTGTTCATGTGTTCCCCAGGGTACCCTATACAGATGTAAGGGCTCAAAGAAAGTTAGGAACTCATTATGGAGATTAAATAAATGAGTGTTTTTTAGCCCCATGTTTTATGTTATATGTACCTAGTCTTCCAAGACACTAGACTTAACAATCCTTGGATTGTACTCTAATGGTTATTTATGCTTGAAATAATGAAATGTTTTATGTAAAAGGATTGGGTATCTATAGTTAGTATCAGAGGATGGTCTAATTATTTTTTGAGATTAGGAATAAAGCACATTAGTGAGAACCTTAAGGATGAGACTAAGTATAAGGAAACAGTCCTAAATTTTGGTGAGTATAGAGTAAGTTGTTTATCAAGAAAATACATCCTTGTCTGGATACAAGCAGGTAGAGGTGGCTCTGACACAAATGTATCTAGGGGTAAAACCACAAAACACCGATTTTAACTAGACTTGAATGAGAACTCGTGTACGATAATGGTCCTTGATGCACTCTTTGTAATAACACTCCCAGAGGATATTCTTTGGTAGATTCACGAGCTTAGTACAAACCATTATTAAGGAAAAAAATCCCATAATAATATAAGTTAAGTAATAGATCGAGGATAACCTAGATATAAACCTAAGGAATCACAAGTTAGGATGTAATTCTTCTTTATAAGTTTATCATTTAATTTTAAAAGTTTACTTTTTATTCTCAATATCTAAGTATTCAAAACCTATAATTATATGTTATTTTTCTTAGTTAATGGCGGTAAATAGAAGAACACATTCCAATAACCAATGTGAGAGGCAATGTAATGATTACCCTAATGACATGCCTGATGTGACAGAAGCGGGTGCTCAAAACTTCATGGCAGTACTTGATCAGCTGGATCGAGTTGTGAATAATAACTTCAATCAGGTGGAATGTCCCCCTCCTCCAAGGAAAGAGAAAGTTTCCGTAGAATCCTTAATGCGGTAAAGGCCTCCCATGTTTAGCGGGCCTTCTGATCCCCTCCTTGCAGAACAATGGATTAAATCCATTGAAAAGATTTTATCTGTCCTCCAGTGCTTAGAAGAAGAGAAAGTTGTATTGGAAGTCTATCATTTTGATGGGGAAGATGATCAGTGGTGGACAATGATCAAGAATACAAATTCCCAAGAGGAAATTGATTCCATATAATGGGAGGAATTCAAGAGGGTGTTTTTCAAAAAATATTTTTCTCAAACCCTTCATCTCAAGATGGAAAGAGAGTTCCTTGGACTCAATCAGAAGGAAGATGAGTCCATCGGGGTGTATGAAGCAAACTTTACAAGGCTTGAAAGGTATGCCTTTGGATTTGTCACGAACACCGAAAGCAAGGTGGATCGCTTCTTTAGAGGACTAAAGCTGAGTCTACAAAAAGTGTTGGAAATTCGAGAATTTCACAGCTAGGAGGAGATTGTCCGTTGTGCCCTCATGGTTGAAATGGAGATGGTAGACTCTTAGTGGCCTCATGGGACTAGTGACAGGAAGCGGAAAATGGATAACAACATGGGTGTTTCATCAAACAACTCCCAGGATGGAAAGAAGCCTCACTTTCCCCTTTGCAAAAATTGTGGGAAGAAGCATCTTGGTGACTATCTCAAGGGAACTAGGAATTGCTTCAAATGCAGAATGTTTGGTCATCTAGCCAAGAACTACTGAAGGGACATGAAAAATCCCGCTAATGTTGAAGAATAATGGAAGGTTCAGATCAATACTCAGCCAGCAATGCAGTGTTTTAAATGCAAGAGCTTGAGAATTATGTGAACAATTTCCCTAAGCCGAGGGTTGTCAGAGGAGATCAACAACAACCTCCAATACAACAAGGAAGGTCTTATGATATCACTACTATTGAGGTGGAGCTAGAAAATGATGTGGTGAAAGGTACACTTGTTATTCATTAAAGAATAGCGAATGTACTATTTGATTCTGGTTCTATGCAGTCTTTCATATCATGCAAGTTTAGTAGAACTATTCAAACACCACCTCAAAATTTGGAGGAAAAGTTATCTGTGAGAACAGAGAATAGGTAAATTATCGCATCCATGATTCATAACTCCTCCCCGGTTAATGTTTGTGGACTGAACCTCCCAACAAATCTTTTCATACTTCCTTTAGTGGAGTTTGATGCTATCTTGGGCATGGATTGACTATCTTTATACAAGTCCAACATCAAATGTTGGGAAATGGAGATTACTCTTCACATCCCAAAGCATCCTCCGATTCTTTACAATTGCAAGGAGGAAGATGAGTCTCCTTTAGAATCATAGTCTCAAGTGTGGATATTGATTCCTTATGAGCATGCATACCTATCTCAAATGATTGAGATAAAGGAGAGAATCATTCTTGAAGACATGAATATCATGAGGGATTACACTGATTTATTCCCTGAAGAGTTTCCTGGTCTTCCCCTATACTGAGAGGCTGAGTTCTTAATTGAACTTATCCCTGGATCTCTACCAATCTCAAAGACACCTTACAGAATGGCCACCGTAGAGCTAGAAGAGCTGAAGAAGCAGTTACAAGAGAATATGGAGAAGGGTTTTATATGCCAGAGTGCTTCACCGTGGGGTTCTCTAGTCCTCTTATTCAAGAAGAAATATAGATTAATGTGCCTTTTCATTGATTATCGTGATCTCAATAAAATCACTATAAAGAAAAAGTATCCCCTTCCATGGATAGATGACTTGTTTGATCAGCTTCGTGGGGCAAATTATTTCTCTAAGGTGGATCTTTGGTCGGGATATCACCAACTAAAGGTGAGGAAGGAAGATATTCCCAAGAATGCCTTTTAAACGAGGTATGGACACTATGAGTTCATAGTGATGCCCTTCGGACTCACTAATGCTCCAGAAATTTTCATGGATTTAATGAACAGAGTCTTTAGAAATTACCTCGACAAATTTGTGGTGGTCTTTATTGATGTTATTCTGATATACTCCAAGAGAAAGGAGGAACATGAGGAGCATTGGGAAACTATTTTAAAGACTTTATGAAGGGCTAATTTGTATGAAAATTATAGTAAATGTGAGTTTTGTATGGAGGAAGTTTCATTCTTGGGGCATGTTATCACTAGGAACAGGATATCTGTGGACCCTTCTAAGATGAAGGTAATTGAAGAGTGGCCGAGTCCAACTTCTATAACATAGATCCATAGCTTTTTAGGTCTAGTTGGGTATTATCGAAGATTTGTGAAGAACTTTTCAGGATTGTCAAACCCAATGACCAAGCTGACACGGAAGGGAGTAAAGTTCATCTGGACACTGAAATGTGAAGACTGTTTCGAGGAGTTGAAAAAGAGGCTTATCACTGCGTCGATACTCACACTCCCTTCAAGTAGAGAACTCTTTGTGGTGTATAGTGATGATTATAAGAAAGGATTAAGATGTGTGCTAATGAAAAATGATAAAGTGATAGCCTATGCCTCAAGGAAGCTGAAAATCCATGATCAAAACTATCCCCCACATGATCTGGAGTTAGCGGATATGATCTTTGTGTTAAAATCTAGCGGCATTGTATCTATGGGAAAAAATGTGAGATATATACTAACCAAAAGAGTCTCAAATATATATTCACATAGAAATATATTAATATGCTCCAGAAAATATGGATAGAGCTCATCAAAGATTATGACTGTTCAATCCACTACCTTCCCGGTAAGTCAAACAAGGTGGAAGATGCTCTAAGTAGAAAGGATCCTGCATCTTTATCAATGATGAGAATTGAAAAGGATCTGATATTCTTATATTTGCAAAGGATGGAAATGGGAATCATTAAGGGAGGAACATCATCAATCCTTTATCAAATTATTGCTCAACTATCCCTCTTGGAGAAAATAAAGGTTGCTCAAAGAAAGGATGTGGAAATTCAGAAAAGGGTGCAAGCTGTTAAAAGTAGGAAATCCTCCAATTTCAAAATTGATGAGGAATGAGTTGTAATATTTGAGACATGGTTATTTGTACCATATGATCTAGAGATAAAGAAGGATCTATTTAATGATGCACATAGCTCTACCTTCTCTATCCATCATGGGAGTAACAAAATGTACCATGATCTCCGAGAACACTTCTGGTGGGATAACATGAATAAGAAGATTGCAAAATATATATCAAGGTGCTTGGTATGTCAGAAAGTTAAAGCTGAGTGACAAAAGTCCAAAGGTATGATACATCCATTACCTATACCCATGCGGAAATGGGAAAATGTTATTATGGACTTTGTCATGGGTCTCCCGAAGATGTCGAAGGGAAATAATGCGATATGGGTTGTGGTTGACCGACTCACTAAGACATCCTATTTCATTTCTATTCGGGAAGATATCTCGCTTGAACAACTTGAAAATTTATATGTGAAGGAAGTGGTGAGACTGCATGGTGTTCCACTCTCAATTGTCTCTGACCGTGATCCAAGGTTCACATCTAAATTTTGGAGGAGCCTTAAACATTCTTTGAGTACTGAATTAAATTTCAGCACGGCCTATCACCCCCAAACTGATGGCCAGTCTGAAAGAACTATTCAGAGGCTTGAAGATATTCTTAGAGCCTGCTCTCTATAATTCAAATGTGGATGGGATCAACATATCCCATTGGTTGAGTTCTCATACAACAATAGCTTCCACTCGAGTATTCAAATGGCTCCATATGAAGCTCTATATGGAAAGCGATGTAGAACTCCAAACTGTTGGGATGAAGTTAGAGAAAGAAAGCTACCTGGACCTGATATTGTTCAAGAGATGATAGAGAAGGTTCAAGTCATCCAGAAACACATCAAAGCTTCTCAAAGTCGGCAAAAGAGCTATACTGACAACCGTCGAAAGGTCTTGGAGTTCGATGTTGGAGATAATGTCTTCCTTCGAATATCTCCATGGAAGAGAGTCATGCGATTCAGGAAGAAAGGGAAGCTAAGAACAAGGTAAATTGGCCCCTTTTATATCCTTGACCGCATAGGATCCACGTCCTATCGACTTGCACTTCCATCAAATATAGACGAGTTCATGATGTTTTCCACGTATCACTCTTGAGGAAGTACGTACCTGATCTCTCACACGTACTAAACTCAGAGGTGGTGCAGCTGGAAGATGATCTCTCCTATGAGGAGCATCCAGTAATGATTCTGGATTAGAGAGATAAGGTTCTACGCAACAAGAAAACCCATCTTGTCAATGTTTTGTATAGGAACCATAAGTTTGAGGAAGCAACATGAGAATTAGAGGAAGCAATGAAAGAAAAGTACCATCACCTGTTTTTGTCTTAGTATGTAAAACAAAATTTCGAGGGAGAAATTTCATAAGGAGGGAAGAATGTAACGACCCAAAGTTTTTCAATATAAATTCCATTCTTGTATTTATGTTATAAAATCATATGAAAACACAACATAACGAACTACTAAGTGATAAGTGACCTTTAAACATAATTTTGTCACTTATGTGTTTGGAATTTCAAAAATCCAGCATACACTAGACTTAAATAAAGAAGTGTTTTTAGCCCCATGTTTTATGTTATATGTACCTAGTCTTCCAAGACACTAGACTTAACAATCCTTGGCTTGTACTATGATGGTTATTTATGCATGAAATAATGAAATGTTTTATGTAAAAGGCTTGGGTCTCTATATAATTAATCCCTAATAAATATTAATCAAAATAAAAAAACTTAAATTATGAGATATACCTTGATTATTGATAAATAGTTGGTTTTGAATGTGTTCTCCAGCAATAGGAAAGACCCACTGCATTCACTACCCATCGATCCACCTTGATCCGGTCATCGTTCATCATTCGATGTTGATCCACTAATGAAGAATGCTCTCCTCCTACTAATCTCAGATATAGAAAGGGTTATGTGGATAAGACATAGAAAATAATCATAATATGGTATTTATATAGTATTTTAATTAGATCATTTAATAAAACAAATAAAAAAATTATTTATTTTAATTAAATACACCCACCAATGGCTGCCTTAACCAGACGTCTGACACTGACCAACCTTAAGTTATGCCTAAGGTAAACCCCACATTATGGACTCAACCAAAGTCTTGGAATTTTGATTTGAGGTTAAATTAAAGAGTTATTTCACTTTTTTTAGAAAAACTATGTGTGTTTGATATTAATATATTTAATATTTTGATAATATCAATTATGGGCTCACTAGGCCTCAAAATATCACGCTACCTCAACGACCGACTCCAAAAATATTGCTAGGAATATTTCAAAGTCCTTCATGAAAAAACTAGAGTCTCTATATCAATATAATATCATATAAATATAATAATTATACAGATTCAATTATATTTTTATGGATATAAGATTTTTTGAAGATAAATATTAAGGATAAAAAGTCATGAAGAAGTTAACACTTACATTGGAGACTTGATATTCTCCTTGAGATTTCCTTTGAAATAAAGTATTTAAAATTAATTTTTGATACCAGGGTATTAAGGAAGAGAAAATGAATTATGGTAGAGTTATTTGGTAATATTTTAAAGCGAAATTTTAATGGTAAGTCTAACCATGATGGGGTGTATGTAATCTCCTTTTATAAACAAATAAAAGGCCCTTTTGGGATACCCTTTACACTTAAATGATACCAACACACTATTTCTTGGTCAAAGACTCCCAAATTTTGTAATAATTTATTGTGAGGTGATCTTGGCTTGAGAAATACTCATCTAAAGATTTCCACACATGTTTTAAGCATGTTTAATGTCTTTCCATTGGTTTTTACATTTTGATATTTTGATTTTGACCTCAGTAACTAGTTATTAACTAAGTGATTAATATTTTTAAAAAATATATAAGGTAACCCATATTAATGGATCTTAATGTTTTAAAACTAAAATGAATATACATTTAAATTATTTAAATTTATAAATATTATAAAATTAAATTTTAAATTCTAAAATATATAAATTATAAAAAAACAGTTTATATAAAAAAATGAATTTTAACCATCATGTGTTATTTATTATTATTTAGTATTTATTATTCATTTAATGCGTTTTAATATAATTATATATGTGTTTAAAAATAATATTATTTTCCTAATTTAAATTAATACAATTTTATTGAATAAAAAAATTACATGATATTAATAAAACAATTATTTAAAAAACCTTTTTACCATTATCGTGATAATTAACATTAATATTACTAATATTATATTTATATATGAAAATTAAATTGAACTTGTTATATAATATAGATATTTTCAGTTCAAATAGGAAATAGTTTTTTATAATTTATTCTTAAAATAGATGAATTCTTTTTTTAATATAAGCACGTAAAAATAATTTTCAGTGTGAAGTATTACTTGAGTTTAAAAAATGTTGAACATTTGTTTTATAAATTCAACATATAATATTATATGGTTTATATTACTTTTTAATTATATAATTTGTATAAAATTTTAGTTCATTCTTATATTATAAAAGTGATAGTCTTTTAAAAAAGTGGTATTTTTACTATTTTCTAAAAAATCGATTATTTTAGAAAAATATTAGAAAGCTGTGATGATAAAAAAATTATATATTTAATTCAAAAATTAAGTTTATTTTGTAAAATTAGAATTTCAAAATTTATTTATTTATATTTTAAATGAAAAATATAAATTTTAAATATAACTGATTTTATTGAAGAAAGGCATTTTATAACTTTATGTGTTCATAATAGTATTACATATCGATTTATAATTTAAGAGATATTAATATATTAGTTTAGGAATACTTCTATTTTTTCAATATATCCCATGTTATTTTTGTTTTGATGATCTTAAAAACCCTTCATACGTTTCTAATGATTCTTCTTTTTAGTGTGTTTAGCTTGTGTTAATCTTATTTAGTTCAATTCTATTATAATCTCCAATTCTGTTTAATTTTTTTGAAATTTTCCTAAGTGAAGAAAAATAATCTATGCAAGGACTTTAACTATGTGTATTTTGGCTATGTCGAGCAATTGGCTATATCAATTAGCTATGTGGCATAATAGCCTTTGTGAATTGGATACATCACAAAATTATTTAAACTATAATTGGATACATCTATACATCAACTATATGATAAACAAATAATTCAATTAAATGGTTATGTGAATTGGATTAATTAATTAATTGGATATGTCTATGAAATGACTATGTGAATTAGCTAAATGGAGTATTCAACTATATGGTTTGGATCCAAGGAATTTTTGGTCTCAACGTTTCAATCGACTATGTGATTTAATTAGCTATGTGAATTTCGACTACGCGATCAAGATGTCTATATAATTTGGTTACATGAATAAATTGACTATATGGAGAATAGATATGTGGATCAATTCAACTATGTGAATTCAAATACAAGGATTTCGACTACGCGGTGATCCATAATTTACTACATTATTCTGTAACTCGGGTATTTATTACCGTTGGAGTATTTCAAGTGTAAATTAATGATATTGTAAATTAATTAAATAATATACTTTATATTTATGGTAAAATCAATTTAAATTTTTTTGTAATTACTAAGAAAATAAATAACATAGAATATTTGATTGCTAAATTCTTTTTGTCAAGGTAATTTTTAGAAATGTTTATCTAGAGTTTTATACTAAGGATAAATTTTATTAGACATATTACTATATAATAGTATGTGAGAAAAATATAAAATATTATTAAAATAAGATAAATAATATAGAATTAAAATTAATAGTAGAAATAAATCTCTCTATCTCTCTCGAAGAATTATATAACACTACTATTGCTCTATGCTAAGAAGGAAAATAAGATAAAAAATAAAATTTTCTATAGATATGATGTTACAATAAATATCACTATGTTTTGAAGACTCTCATCAACCTATACTTTATGCTTTTTATATCTCTTATAGAACTCTTCTCACCTATTAGTTATATATTAAAACTTTATGCTACAACTTATAATCTATCATTATTCTTTATTATTGTAGGAAGTGAGAACTCCGTCTATTGAGTATTGAAGGCTATTTTTTTATAAATACTTGTAGGATCCCATTAAAATATCTTGGATTTGTACCAAGTTACAACCACTTTCACTTAGTCGGGAAGTCCCTAGGAAAAGGACTGGTACTAGTGAAATCACTAAGCTTTAGGAGTTGAGTGTTTGTTTAGTGGACTAGGGGATCATTTTACCCCAAACCACATTAAATATTCTACGTTTGATACTTTTATTACTATTTTTATTTCTAATTATTTCTTGTGATAAGAAAATATTAGGATCTACCATACCATAAACGTGAGTGGTTTAATTAATAAAATTTTCAAGAACTCAATTCACCCCCTCTTAACTATTTTTTTCAACTCTTATCTGACCAAAAAATAGTTTTAGAGGAAAAAACTCCTTAGTTATCAATTCTAAAAGGTTTAAGTATTAAAGATAATATTAAAGTGGTTGTTAAGTATAATAATAGATAATGTATTTATATTCTTTGAGAACCCTATATTAATAGATAAAATTATATATACTGGAAGGCACTAATAATTATTTACTTTAAGAACTTTGGTCTAAAGTTTTACTTAAAATCTATTAATCCTTACAAAATTCTTGAAGGAGATCTGAAAAAATGGGATGCTACTATATAAAGTGAATACAATTTTAACTCAAAAGATATGAATACTATTATATGTGGGATCAGTCTAGATGATTTAAATATAGTTTCTCAGTGTGCTACATCACATGATATGTGTAAAATTATATTAGTGGATTATGAAGGTTCTGATAATGTGAGACTACTTAGGTAAAATACTGTAAAGTTGAAGTTTGAAACATTAAGAATTATTTATGGAGAAATCATAACATAGATGAATAGAAGCTTAATAATTTTTTTGAATAATTTTACTTCTCTATGATATCCAATTACCTAACTAGATCAATATCTAAAAGTTATCAGAGTTTTACCATCAATATGGAGTGGAATTATAGAATACATTTAGAAATCCATTGATGTGAAATATTTAAAAATAAAAAATCTCATTATAACACTCATAATGTATTATGTGGAAATAGAATATAGAGTCAGTGAGAAAAAAATGGTTAAAAACGAAAATTATTCTTTGAAATTTTCTACTTCAAAGGTTGATAAGAAGTGAAAAGGAATAAAAATTTATGAATCATACAATGAATATACTTCTAATTGTTTTGATTCTAATAGTGATCTTACTCTATTTTCTTAGAAGTTTAAAAATTTATAAAATTAGAGAAGAGTATTAAATAAATCCTTGAACAAAAAAAAATATTATGTAAGTTCTAAAGAAGTTAGGTGAAATCAGTGCAAGAAGATTAGAAATATAAAAACAGATTTTCCATAACCTTATTATTGAAGGAAATATGAAAAGAAATTAAAATAGAAACTACAATTCAAGGAAAATTGAGAAATATCTATGAATTCCGTATGGATTTCTTCTGAGGATTCTATTGATGACACAACTTCTGAATCAAAATCCAAAATGTCAAATTAATAGTCTAATGTGGAATTTGTGGAATAATATGACGAGGGAAAAGGTTATATGAGTTTCAATGAAAAATGGTATATGGATAGTGTATTCTCATTGTATACAAGTGTATATTTCTAAAATTTTATTTATTTATATATAATTTATAGAGTTTATGTCACATTTGGTTAAAATCATAATGGAAAAAAATATCAGTGTTGGATTTGTTGGATATCCAAGCTCAATTCTCATTAACATAGTTCTTTATGTGGAAACGTTTAAGAAAAAACTGATAAGTATTCCTCAACTTTTTATTGAAGGTAACTATTTATATTTTTAAAATAATGCATGTTCCATTTGTAAATATAAACTCATTATGTTTAAGTCACCTAGAATTGAGAACATCATACTTTAGATCTTAATTCTTTATATTGACAAATATAGAACTATTTTAATTATGAAATAAATAAATCTTAGATTTTGAATAGAAGACCTGGACATTTATATATTTACTATTCGATAATTTTTTCTAATAAAAATTTAATTTGATACTTACATAAACTTAATTTGAAAAAAGTGAAACTATGTTTGCATTCCACATGGGTAAGAAACACAATCCATCTTCAAAGTAAATTTAGAAGGTTTCTATATATAGGTCTCTGGAACATATCCACTTGGATTTTTATATACTATCTAGAAGAATAATTTAAAGAGGAAAATATTTTATTTATGTTTTAATTGATGATTTATCAGGATTTATTTGGGAATTAATCTTGATTAATAAAATTTAATCTTGTTCTGTGTTTATATGTTTTTGTAAATTGGTATAGAAATAAAAAAATGTAAAAATTATTGCTTTGAGAAGTGAACATGTAGGATAATTTAAAATCATGAGTTTAATTCTTATTGTTCATACATCATCATTTCTTGAGTGAAAATTCTCAAAAATGTTATATCTCACTTTAATTTATCTTTATTGAAAATCAATTAGATGATATTTTTACTTGGACCTTTGCTTTTTAATGATTTGATCTTATTAAGAAAGAATTAGGGTTATTTAAATTAAAATGATTTTAACTTATTTTATATATCCTTTTTAATTATATTTTAATTTCTATATTTATTGTAAATTTTTAAATATTTTAATGCATTTTAAATATAATCAATTTTAATTTATTCTCAAAATCAATTTTAATTTTATATTATCCTTGAAAAATAAGTTATATTTATTTAACAATGTATTTATTATATTTTTTTATTTTATTTATTATTTTAATTCATTTTTACCCTAAACCTGTCACGACCCCCTCCCACCAAAGATGCCCTTCCTGAGCTGGAAATGGTGAAAAGGAGATAATTACCCATGAGTCTCGCCTCCAGTAAGCCCCAGGGTGGTGACTAGAACCAAGAGTATGAGTTTTCACAAATATAGGAGGCATTACCCTTTTTATTATTTAAGATCGGGAAATAGGACAAGTCAACCACCAAAAAAAGAAAAGAACGGAGTGTATAGAAATAAACCCAAACCAATCCCACATGCATGTTTAAATAGTTCATGAAAACAAGGTACAAGTACAAGAAATCTCAAAAGGTACAATACCAAAAGAAACAAGTACAACAAACTGTAGCAACTCCAACTATCCCGACTAGTAGGGTCCCGTACGGACCTGGTAGTCCTCATAGAAACCTGAAAGTAAACATAGGGTGAGAATACAAGTATACTCAGTAGGGAAACCTAAAGCTCTCGTGCACAAGTGGGGAGACATCCTAATGTCCCGTGAGAACAACAGAAGAAACCAAAACCTAACAAAGAATTCTATCCACCCAACGTCACCAGCCACACTCACCAAAAACATAGTCACAATAGGTAGTAGTATATAAGAACAAGAGTATTGGGTACCCCGTACCTCTTTCACCCACTAGCTAACTACTCTTCCTAACGGAAAACGTCCTGACGCTACTATACTCTTCCCTCCCGCACACACCTGGGCCTCACAATCACATATCCCGCCCGCACACAGCTGGGCCTCACAACCACGTATCCCGCCCGCACACACCTGGTACTCACAACCACGCATCCCACCCACACACACATGGGCCTCACAACCACGTATCCCACCTGCACATACTTGGGCCTCACAACCATGTATCCCGCCCGCACACACCTGAGCCTCATCCCGAAGGTTCTTGGGAAATAGTAAAACCTTCTCGAGAAGTCTTGGGCTAAACCACCCCAAATCGAAACCTACCCGAAGAGTTTTGGGTGTAAGGTTGCCTCAAGCCATCACAGCCTAGGGAAGAAGGAGCAGGAATGAGCTAGTAACTGAGGGGAAAACACCCTCTCCCATGAAATGGGAGTGTTCAGCACTAAGTGCTCAACATGGGTGGGGTGCGATAAAACACAAAGATATATACCAAACAATCAACCCAACCTATAGATTCTAATCAGAGAACTGAGCACGTGTCTTGACACTGCTACTATAAAGCATGTATACAACAAACAATCCTGAAACCCCATTTAAGTTTTCATGTTTCAACAGAATCAGTTTATTAGTTCCTTAACTACTGGTAAACTATCCACAACCAAACACATCGATCATTCATAAAGCATATCCCTACCATCCACAAATCAAGTTAGGAAAATAAAAGCAACACAACAAGTCCTTCTTATTAACCAACCAACCCCATTAACTATTATTCCCATTCCACTATCATGCCCCACCATACATTAACTCTTCCACTTTTATTTATTAATCATGACCCATAGTTCGATCACATTCAAACCCATCCCTGCAGCCCCACTGCCAACCACCAAAACCAAAACTACACCATACATCATCATCCATTGATACAATTTATCACAACCCCTCTACCCATTACCAACATAGAATTCACACAACCCACAAACAAGCAAACCACAGCCCTGCTTCTCACCCGGTCCACGACAACCCACAGAACACCCCCTTCACATAAACAAACCCCAATAGCACCCACATGTTTATTATTTCAGTTTAGTTGAACTAGGGTGATCACACAAGGGTTCCAAATTTTCATTTAATCATCCAACTTTACGTGATTAACCAATTTCCACATTCCACAAAGTTTCCATCCATAAACGGTCTAGAAAGACAGGGCATCATTTAATTGTGCAAGCAAAGGCCCCCAACGACCGTGATTTTCAGTAGGCATGAGCCTATTCAATTCACAACATAATATCACATGATATAAATAATGTAACTGCAATCACAACTTCCCAACCCCATTATATAAGCCATTTATTATCTTTGTTAAACTGGTCCAAATGTGTTTCACGTAAACAAGAGGACACCCACCCCGCATGATGCACAATTTAGAGAGATGAAGGTAAGATCACCACCTCAACATGTTCTGATAACAACTCTCCCCCCGGATCAACATTAGAAGACATCCATCGGCATCCGTCGATTCTGGAAAAACCCAGCAAAACCTCCTTGGGTTGAAGCTGGGAAGGAAAGGATGACAGATCCAATATCAGAAGTTCTGCCTCATTGTTACGATCTCATGGCCGCGGACGGATCATAAATCGGATCTCGGACGAAGAAGTTATGGAAGAAAAGATCCTTTGAGTCTCTTGGGAGAGATCTGATCAGAGGAAAGGGTAGGAGCGGGGTGAGTTGAAAAGGAGGAGGGGACCCCTCCTTTTATAGGTGTGAAAAGAAAAAGTACACGACGTGTACTTTATAGTACATGGCGTGTACTTGGCCGTTTCACACGGCCACCACGCGGCTTCCAACACGGCCTTCAACGCGGCACGCCGTTGACTGGTCAACACACGGTTTGAAGGTAACACATACGTGGGGAGAGACTACACGACATGTGGTATTGGGTACATGACGTATACTCATTTATTTCACATGGGATGAACACAGCTCCAACATGGCACACGGCCGTTGACTGGTCAACACACGGTTTGAGGGTAACACATACGTGGGGAGACACTACACGACGTGTGGTATTGGGTACATGGTGTGTACTCATTTATTTCACATTGGAAGAACACGACTCCAAGACGGCACACGACCGTTGACTGTTCAACACACAGTTTGAGGGTAACATATACGTGGGGAGACACTACACACGTGTGGTATTGGGTACACGACATGTACCCATTTATTTCACATGGCAAGGACACGACCTTCAACACGGGGTATACCCAGCGAGGGGGTACATGGCTTGTACTCACACTACAGGGCGTGTAGTTTCAAAATTCTGAAAAGTGTGGGAAAATTCCATTTTACCCTCCAGAACACTTCAAGACCCTCTTTTTGAAAAAGGAATGGGCCGGAGAGGTCCGGGCCATTACATCAGATACCTCATAAAACATTCTCATCCCCAAGAATTCAAAATCCAACCCAGAGGAACCCAACAAGATACCTCTTAGGGACCTCGTTATAACAGGAACCCAACCATCAAACCTAATTATAGGTGTTAGGAATTCTTTCTCCTATGTCGAGATATTATCCGCTTTAGGCAGCACTAACTCACCTGCACGGGTTCAATCACATCCTCTTTAACACGTCTCGATTAAGGATTGGGTCTTCCCACTTCCATACATTAGGATTTTCAACTTATACTGCCCCCAACACCGCATAGCCCACACACTACCTGAACATGTGGTTTGGGGAAATTCTTTCTCCTATGTCGAGATATTATCCGCTTTAGGCGGCACTGACTCGCCCACACGGGTTCAATCCCATCTTCATTAATGCATCTCGACTAAGGATCAGGTTTTTCCCTTTTTCCCACACATCCAGACATGCTACACACTTCCATAGAATAATGAAACAAAAGGGTCTCATAACCAACAAGCCAAGCATTCCATATATCAAAGGTACAAAGTATAACATCAAAACAAATCTTAGAAGAACAAGGTAAAACACAAGTCAAAACAACTCCGGGTACTGAGCGTGCATCTGGGTCTCCCGCTCCCAAGTGCTCTCCTCAAGGACGCCATGCCTCCACAACACACGAACCAAGGAAATGGTTCTTCCACGGTGCGCCTTCTCTTTACGATCCTCGATTCTGACTGGTCATTCCTCGAAGGTCCCGTCATCTCCTATATCTAACTCTCCCCAGTCGATAACGTGAGAGTCGTCGTGTACGTATTGACATAGTTGGGATATGTGGAAGACATCATGAACCTTCTCCAACTGAGGTGGCAAGGCTAGCTGATATGCCACCTCGTCAACTCGCCTCATCATCTCAAAATGTCCGATGAACTAAGGTGAGAGTTTGCTCCCTTTCCCAAACCTCCTCTACCCCCGTCGAGGGGAAACCTTAAAGAACATATGATCTCCCACCTCGAACTCCAAGGGCCTCATCCGACGATCAACATAAGAATTTTGTCGGTCCTGCACCGCTTTTAACCTCTCACATACAAGCTGGACTTTCTCTGTGGTGCTCTGCACTACCTCTAGCCCAAGAGCACCTGTCTCACCAACCTCTGCCCAGCAAATGGGTGAACGACATGGTCTTCCATAAAAATCCTCAAACGGTGCCATGCCAATAGTAGAGTGGAAGCTGTTGTTGTAAGAAAAATGTACTAAAGGCAAGTGTCGTACCCATGATCCTCCGAAATCCAGAACGCATGATCGCAGCATGTCCTCCAACGTCTGGATAGTCCGCTCTGTCTGCCTGTCAGTCTGGGGGTGGAAAGTAGTGCTAAGGCATAACTGGGTGCCAAAAGCATGCTATAACCCCCTCCAGACTCGTGACGTAAACCAAGTATCCCGGTCTGAGATGATAATCTTCAGAACTCCATGAAAACGCACCACCTCGTCTACATACCTCTGTGATAAGGTACTCATCAGGCGCAACTCATTAATTGCTAAGAAGTGAGATGATTTCATTAGACGATCCACCACTACCCAGATAGTATCATAACCTCCCTGAGCTCTGGGTATTCCTGTGATGAAGTCCATCTAGATTTCATCCCACTTCCACTTGAGGACATCTAAAGGATGTAACAAACCACTGGGAACACGGTGTTCAGCCTTCACTTGCTGACACACTAGGCATTTAGCCACAAACTCCGCCACTTCCCGTTTCACCCTGGGCCACCAAAAATTTTCCCTCAGGAATTAATACATTTTTGAAACTCTTGGATGTACCACCAAGTCTGAGCTATGGAACTCACGGAGAACTCCCTCACACATCACCTCTAGAACAAACAACCTTCCATAGAAAAGCATCAGATGTCGGCTGTCCTCTGACCATCCTTCTGGAGCGTTTCCCTGGTCGACACGATCCCGTATCACTTCTTCCTCGGAGTCCCCCCACTGAGACTCTTCCACCTATTGAGACAAGGAGGACTGCACCGTCATCTGAAACAAACAGCCTCTTACACCTTCTACCCTTGCATCCAAGTGCAAGGCAACCAACTCTCCCATCGCTTTCCAAGCATCAGTGGATTCCCGAACCACTTCCCTATGTGACTTCCTGCTTAGGGCATCAGCCACAACGTTTCCCTTACCTTTAGTGTAAGAGATCTCTAAGTCATAGTCTTGGAGAAACTCGACCCATATCCACTGCCGCAAGTTCAGGTCACGCTGGGAGAAGATATAACGTAAGCTCTTGTGATCTGAGAAAACCACAAAGCGCTCCCCAAAGAGGTAATGTCACCAAAAATTCAATGAGAACACTACTACTGAAAGCTCCAGGTCATGGGTGGCATAATTATGCTCATGAGGGAACAACTGCCTAGACCCATAATAGATCACACCCTTCTTCTGCATCAGTACGCACCCCAAACCAAGGCCAGAAGAATCACAAAACACCTCATACAACAACCCTTCCTCTGGAAACCAGAGTACAGGAGCACTGAACAACTTCTCCTTTAGTTAGTTGAAAGATTTCTGGCACTGCTCGCTCCATAGGAAGGCCTGGTTCTTCCTAGTCAAAGCTGTCAATGGAGCAGTGACTCGAGAGAAGTCCGAAACAAACCTCCGATAGTAACCTGCTAACCCCAGGAATCTATGAACTTATTCCATGCTCTTGGGTGCTTCCCAAGAAGCAACTACTTACACCTTTGATGGGTCCACTGACACTCCATGCTGAGATACCACATGCCCAAGGAAGTGTACTTCTTATGTCAAGAACTTACACTTCGACAATTTCCCGTAAAGATGGTGGTGTCGAAGGAATTCCAAGACTACCCTGAGATGCTCAACATGCTCCTCCTCTGATCTTGAGTAGATCAGGATGTCATCGATAAACACAACGACGAAACGGTCCAGAAACCCTCAGAAGACAAAGTTCATAAGTCCCATGAACACAACTAGTGAATTCGTAACTCCAAACGACATCAATAAAAACTCAAAGTGACCATACCTGCACCTGAAATCCGTCTTCGAGATGTCACTGTCCTTCACCCTCAGCTGATGATATCCCGATCATAGATCAAACTTAGAGAACCAACCTGCTCCCCTCAGCTAGTCGAAGAGATAATCTATCCTTGGTATGGGGTAATGGTTCTTGACCATTAACTGGTTCAACCTTCGGTAGTCTATACATACCGTGAGACCACCATCTTCCTTCTTCACGAAAAAAACCGGAGCACACCATGGTGACACACTGGGTCGAACAAAACCCTTATCCATCAGACCGTCAATCTGAATTCGCAACTCCCGCAACTCCAAAGGTTCCATCTGATAAGGGGCCATCGAAATCGGATGAGCACGAGGATGTAAGTCTATCCCAAACTCAACGTCACGTCGTGGGGGGGGGGGGGGGTAGAGTCACAAACTCCTCAGGAAAAACATCGAGGAACTCCCCAATAACCTCCGAGACATACACCATCTCCGTATCTGCTGGAACCACTGATAACCCGCCTAACAAAGAAAGGAGAGGCTCCACACACCGGCTTCCCACCTGATAGCTCCTCTCACCAACAAAAGCTACACATTTCCCGTCCACGTCGGAGAACACGACTCTTCTCCGGAAGAAGTAGATAACAACACTAACACAAAATAACCAATTGATGCCTAGGATGACATTGTATGGTTGCATCTGTAGCAAAAGGAGATCCCCACTAGATCGATGTGGTCCCAACGTCAGCCCACATCCCCGGAAAACACAAGATACGCTGGTCTGGCCTACAACTAGTGTACTCAGCACCAGTGGTATGGAAAGTATCTCTATGTCTAGTCCCAGAGAGTGGGATAGACCAGGTGCAACAAAGGAGTGTGAATCTCCTAAATCGAACAAAGAAGAAACCAGAGTGCTGAACAAAAAAATCGTACCTCATACCCCCTCAGGTCCTGCTGGAGCTGCCAACTCTACTGCATGAAACTATCCAGGCCCAGCTCCTCTGCCTCTCTAATGTTTTCCACCTCCCCGACCACACCTTGGTTGAGGTCCCTGAGGAGCACCCTGAGGTCGGACTCCTTCTGAAAAGTCTGCCCTCAGAAGAGCATGGTCCTGCTGCTACTGGATGGGCCTCACCAGAAACTGGTGCTGCTGAGGTGGGCGCTGAACCTGCCCACCTCCACCGTATTGAGCTCGGGTCGGGCACTGACTCTGAATGTTCCTGAAACCTCCACAACAGAAACACTCCAGTCCTGGGCTCATGAAAAAGGGACGAGGACCTGAATATTTGAACTGGAACTATGGGGTCCTGCTCCCCACCGGACTGAACCTGGAAGGTCCCGTCGTTGGAGACCTGCTGCTGACTACCATCCCCTTCGATGAACCTGGCTGAAACCCCTTACGTGGTGCAACTCCCAGTGAATGCATCCTATCTAAAAAATATTCCTTCTTCTGTACTGCCAAGTACGTCGGAAGGGTGAAGGGGGTGACAGCATACTGAAGCGAAGGATGAAGCCCCTCCTCCAAACATCTCACCCGAGACTCGTCATCTGGAAAGAGGTCTGGAGCAAAGCGTAGGAGATCCTTGAACTTGATCCCCAACTCTCGTACAGACATACTCCCCTGCTGGAGGGAGAGTAACTCCTGCCACTTCTCCGCCTTGATCACGGAAGAAAGGGATTCCTCTTGGAATTCCTTCTCAAAGTCAGCCCATGGAACCTCTGCCTCTATCCTCTCTCTGAGGTAGAGCGTCCACCACTGTCGTGCCGCACCTCTCAGCTGACTGACTGCTAGGGGAAAAGAGTACTCCCTCAGAGCACGGATCAAGGAAAAGTGATCTCCAGCTCCTCAAGCCACCCCTTCGTCTCCGTATCCGAAGTACTACCCTCGTACTTCTTGAGGGTTTTCCATTGAAAAGAACAGAGAGTCTTCTGCCACTGGCTATATTCCTCCTCTCGGTCAATCCTCAACTGATCGACCGCCTAGATCTATTGGGCCTCAGCTGTCTGAGTCACCTGGGGATGACGTCCAGGTGCCATAACTGTACAGTAAACAAGGATCACCTAAGCCCATGTAGTAAAGAAATTTCTCAAGGTTTTATTTTGTCACATTATTTCAATTTATTTCCCAGAATGCCCAAATCAAGTAAAAAACAATCATGATGATGCATGTACCTTCCCTAGTGTCTCTACCCTACAATCAATATGGTCTCACTTGGTTGTTCGGTAGGCTCAGAGTCCTTGCATCGGATCACGGGGGGCCCTAAAATCCCGTGTCCTAGCCGGTCTTCCCTAGCCTATGTTAGGCACCAAGATTAACCAACATTGTTTCCCTACCATCCCATGCAATACTCACTATGCCTAAATCCAGTCTCCATCCTATCTCTCAACCATCACCTTTGATACCATTCTGTCATGACCCCCTCCCACCAAAGATGCCCCTCCTGAGCTGACAATGGAGAAAGGGAGATAATGACCCCTGAGTCCCGCCTCCAGTAGGCCCCGGGGTGGCGACTAGCACCAAGGGTATGAGTTTTCACAAATATGGGAGGCATTAACCTTTTTATTATTTAATATTGGGAAAGAGGACAAGTCAACCACCAAAAAAAGAAAAGAATGGAGTGTATAGAAATAAACCCAAACCAATCCCACATGCATGTTTAAAAAGTTCTTGAAAATAAGGTACAAGTACAAGAAAGATCAAAAGGTACAATACCAAAAGAAACAAGTACATCAAACTGCAGCAAATCCAACTATCCCGACTAGTAGGGTCCCGCACGACCCTGGTAGTCCTCCTGGAAACCTGAAAGTAAATGTAGAGTGAGCATAAAAGTATACTCAGTAGGGAAACCTAAAGATCTCATGCACAAGTGGGGAGACATCCTAATGTCCCGTGAGAACAACAGAAGAAACCAAAACCTAACAAGGAATTCTATCCACCCAACCTCACCAGCCACACTCACTAAAAACACAGTCACAACAGGTAGTAGTATATAAGAACAAGAGTATTGGGTACCCTGCACCTTTTCCCCCCACTAGCTAACTGCTCTTCCTAACGGCGAATGTCCTGACGCTACTGCACTCTTCCCGCCCGCACACACCTGGGCCTCACAACCACGTATCCCTCTCACACACACCTGGACCTCACAACCACATATCCCGCCTGCACACACCTGGTCCTCACAACCACGTATCCCGCCCGCACACACCTGGGCCTCACAACCACGTATCCCGCCCACACACACTTGGGCCTCATCCCGAAGGTTCTTGGGAAATAGTAAAACCTGCCTGAAGAATCTTGGGCTAAACCACCCCAAATCAAAACCTACCCGAAGAGTCTTGGGTGTAAGGTCGCCTCAAGCTATCACAGCCTAGGGAAGAAGAAGCAGGAAGGAGCTAGTAACTGAGGGGAAAACACCCTCTCCCATGAAATGGGAGTATTCGGCACTAAGTACTCAACATGGGTGGGGTGCGATAAAACATAAAGATACAGATATATATATATACACACACCAAACACTCAGCCACACCTATGGCTTCTAATCAGATAACTGAGCACGTTCCTCAACACTGCTACTACGAAGCATGCATACAACAAACAATCCTGAAACCCCATTTAAGTTTTCAAGTTTCAACAGAATCAGTTTATTAGTTCCTTAACTACTGGGCAACTATACACAACCAAACACGTCGATAGTTCGTAAAGCATATCCCTGCCATCCACAAATCAAGTTAGGAAAACACAAGAAGCACAACAAGTCCTTCTTATTAACCAACCAACCCCATTAACTATTATTCCAATTCCACTATCATTCCCCACCATACATTAAATCTTCCACTTTTATTTATTAATCACAACCCATAGTTCAATCACATTCAAACCTATCCCTGCAGCCCCACTTCCAACCACAAAAACCAAAACTACACCATACATCATCATCCATCGATATGATTTATCACAGCCCCGCTGCCCATCACCAACATATCATTCACACAACCCACAAACAAGCCAATCGCAGCCCCGCTGCTCACCCGGTCCATGACAACCCACAAAACACTCGCGTCACATAAACAAACCCCAACCGTACCCACATGTTTATTATTTTAGTTTAGTTCAACCGGGGTGATTACACAAGGGTTCCAGATTTTCATTTAATCAGCCAACTTTTCGTGATTAACCAATTTCCACATTCCACAAAGTTTCCATCCATAAACGGTCTAGAAAGACAGGGAAACATTTAATTGCGCAAGCAAAGGCTCCCAACGAAAGTGATTTTTAGTAGGCATGAGCCTATTCAATTCACAACATAATATCATAGGATATAAATTATGTAACTGCAATCACAACTTCCCAACCCCATTATATAAACCATTTATTATCTTTTTTAAACTGGTCCAAATGTGTTTCCCGTAAACAAGAGGACACCCACCCCGCATGATGCACAATTTAGAGAGATGAAGGTAAGATCCCTACCTCAACAGGTTCTGATAACAACACTCCCCCCCAGATCAACTTTAGAAGACATTTGTCGGTGTCCGTCGCTTCTGAAAAAACCCAGAAAAACATCCTTGGGTTGAATCTAGGAAGTAATGGCCAACAGATCTAAGCTCAGAAGTTCCGCCTCGTCATTACGATCTCGTGGCCACTGACGGATCGTAAATTGGAGCTCGGACGAAGAAGTTATTTAAGAAAAGATCCTTCAAGTCTCTTGGGAGAGCTCTACTCAGAGGAAAGGGGAGGAGAGGGGTGAGTTGAAAAGGAGGATGAGACCCCTCCTTTTATAGGTGTGAAAAGCAAAATTACATGGTGTGTACTTTATGGTACACGACGTGTACTTGTCCATTTCACGTGGCCACCATGCGGCTTCCAACACTGCCTTCAACGCGGCACCCGATCGTTGACTGGTCAACACACGGTTTGAAGGTAACGCATACGCAGGGAGACACTACACGATGTGTGGTATTTGGTACACGACATGTACTCATTTATTTCACACGGGAAGAACATGGCTCTAACATGGCACACGACCATTGACTGGTCAACACATGGTTTGAGGGTAACACATACGTGGGGAGACACTACACGACGTGTGGTATTGGGTACACGACATGTACTCATTTATTTCACACGGGAAGGACATGACTCCAACACAGAACACGGCCGTTGACTGGTCAACACACAGTTTGAGTGTAATTCATACGCAGGGAGACACTACACGGTGTGTGGTATTGGGTACACGGCCTGTACCCATTTATTTGACACAACAAGGACACGACCTTCAACATGGGGTAACCCGGCGAGGGGGTACACGACGTGTACTCACACTACACGGTGTGTAGTTTCAAAATTCTGAAAAGTGTGGGAAAAGTCCATTTTACCCTCTAGAACACTTCAGGACCCTCTTTTTGATAAAGGAATGGACCGGAGAGGTCCGAGCCATTACAAAACCTCATTTGGATATGTATCCTTCTCCCAAATCGGATACATAACCTAACACTAAAATCAAACCTTTCCCATCATGATATTTAGCTACGTCCTTTCTCCTCAAAAACCGAACTGTGATCCCCTCAAGTCTCTAAAACTTCAACCAAACTCTATGAGATAGGGAAGAATAAGCATGGAGATGATAGAGGTTCTGTATATTATAAGAAATCCAAGTTTTTTGGTGTGCTGCGATAAGTTATTATAGGGAAATATATGGATATATAATGGTTGAAAGGAATAAAGATGTTACTAAAAAAGGTATTCTGGTTCCAAGGATGGAAGTTTTTTTCTGATAATAATAAGTCCGGATTCTTGTTTGATGGAGAAGTAGATGATTTTTTGATTAATGTATAGTTTCATCTTGGAGGAATATAACATTTTATTTTGATGAATATAAATGTAAAATGTATGTTATTTTCTTATGTAAAGATGGAAGATAACATGCACTATCCTCATGAAGGTGAGTACAATTTTAGTCTAACTCTAGTTGAAACAAGATTACTAGGGACCTGTGATGTCTTTAAGTTTCTTTTTTGATTCATAAAAATTTGATAAAAAGTCATTGAATTATTTATAAGCTGAGTGGATGGTCTTCTGCAAGTTCATATAGACTGGAATTGCTTAGAGAGTTGGAGAAATATGGATGGTATTGTTGTAGGACATGTATCTCCAATATTTCTGGATTAATAATGTAAAGATGAATCTTATAAGGAACATGATTAGGTATGTCAACCATTATTTCTAAGGATAGGGGAAGCTCAGTTATTACCCCTATGGAAGGATTATTTCCTTACTTTTTGAAGATGAAGGAAGTGAACCTAAATAAAGTAGGTTTAATTAAGTGACACAAAATAAACACCTTATCCCCTATCCTTGTAAAGAGTTTTGAATACAAATAGGATAATATCTATAACTCCGTTATAAATTTTGGACAATAGATTCTTGAGTGGTTATAACATCTTCTTCACTAACTCATTAAAAAAAATCCAGGGCCTCACCACCTAGGGATGTGGCACCTACTAAGATGGTGCGTGATAATGAAGTGGAGGAGACAATTGTAACTAGATTAGAGCCTATGGTGAAATAAGTTAGAGCTGAAATAGAATATTCTAAGGGATAGGATATTTATATTTATAGTCATATTAATTATTTTTATCTAGAGATTCCTACTATTGATATTGATGGTGGAGCTCAAGTGAAGAGGCTCGTTGAGACTGTGCCTAGTGTGTCTACTGTTAGAGATAGAGTGGAGTTTGAATTCCAACACACTATGGTTGATCCACTAACTAGATCACTTGATGATGATAAATATAGAAGTGGAAATGTGATCATGGATTAAGATTATGATCTTTCACATACCCTAGATCCCATTCCATCTCCTCCTTATTTTCAAGAGAATGCACTTTCAGTGAGAAACAATTTTGAAGGATCTGCTGTTGAGATACACATAAACATTTTCATCAAAAATTATGAATAAGTTTGACAATTTCAAAGGATATTACGATGATTTAAATGATTATTTGATCTCTTACAAGGATGATATTAGAAATCTGAATAAAATATCAGTATTTATATTTAACTTTGATAATTTTTCAAGGATTATGGTTATCCATACCAACTTGATCATGCACCTCCAACCGGTGAAACTAGTTTAATCCTGTCTAAATGATGAGGGGTTTACAGCTATCAGAGACTATGTAACTTAGTTGAAAAGTGTGCGGGCCACCAATTATTAAGTGAATGAACATGGATTTATGATGGCCTCACAGATATACCTGATTGAGAGCCAACCATTGGTCCAATAAGAACTTTCTAAGGATTCACTTGATGAAATTATGAGTTTTAAATTAGATATGAAGACGAGCTTACATTATTTGAAAAGTATATTGTAGAACCAATTTAAATTCATCAAGATATTTCAGTCAAGTTCCACCAATACTTTATAATCTTTAGTGATTCAAGATCTCAATGAACACTTCGACCAACTCTCTTTAGATCTAAATTCAGTTTCATCTCAGTTCAAGTCAATACAATGTGACATGTTCAATCTTGTGATTTTTCAAGATTTTAAAAAGGATATATTAAATTATTTTAATGATAACAGAGAGTATATTTTAAGAAAAGTTCTTAGTAATTATTTTTACTTGAATTAGATAGTTTGGTTTGCCAAGAAATTTGTTCCTTTAGTTTATGCTAATAGAGATGAAACTATATAGGTATCTAAGAAAATCAAGCACATGGTATCATCATTTATTAGACCAATTAGTGTAAATAATCATAAATTTACAACTATATTGGAAAAAATCTATGAAATAAATGTATATATTTACTCAAACTCTTTTGAAGAGGATTCTATCTCTTCAGAGTCTGAAGAATATCTTATTGTATTAGTTGTAAATAAAGACAAAGAGTTTGTTCTGTACAAACAAATTAGACTAGTTTATCCTATGATATAAGCTTCTCGTGCTTCAATTTCATATGAAAAATCAAACAATATACATGATTTTGATAAAGTAATTTTAGATAAGTTATCAAAATTGGATCATAAGATAACTTTGTTATAAGGGAGGATGATCAGATTGCATGTCTCAATGTATAAGATTCAAACCAACCTATTTACAGAACCTACTACACCTTTTTTTAGTCCTAACATAGCTGTTATAGTTTTTCCATATTAGAGGATTTCTACTAGAAAACTTTATTCCATTAAAGTATTATAAATCAACTCTCTATGAACTTTATCTTAGATGCATAGACAAAGTTGTGCAACTATTCCGGACTCCTACAAGTTAGTCATTTTAAAGCAGATAAATATGTGTACTATTGCACTTTAGTCACACAGAGGATGGAGATAATTTATTCCATCAACTCCCAACTTATATATGAAATATATATATAATTTAGACATTGTGTTTGATCCAGTTGATATCTATAAGAAATAGAATTCAATATATGATTCTGCAACAACTGTACCTACTAGAAAAGATGCTATATCTTCAGTTTCTACCAAGAAGATGGACTTTGTATGATATGGTTCCTATTATTTCAACATTTTTTCTGATAAACTTGAAAAGGTGTTTATCATGAATACTTATATTCCTAGAGAAATATTGAGTTTTGGAGTTGAATATAGTTTTATTGTAGTTATTGGAAGATTAGTCCTACCTCTACTGGTTAACCCTCCTACCACCTCTTCCTCCTCTCCATCCTTTAAGAAACCTACACCCAAACCTTAATATCATTTTGAACATATCCATAGGTTAATTTCATTTGACTGATGTAGTTTATATGTATTTTTGAATCTATTGAGTATTTTTATTTTTGTACATCATTCTTGTTTAATAAAATTCCCATTTATCTCTTTGTTTGTGTGTAAAGAGATTATTTTCATATAATATTTTTCATCTTCTTGAATGTTTTACTTTCTGAATTTTAGTCATGAGTCATTCAATTTTTGTTTTTTCATAACATTTTAACAGTTAATAGCTCAAGGTTCTATAATAAACGTGTTTTCCCTCTCCACCCCTACCATTTTAATGTCACAAAAAGGGGGAGAAGAAAGATAAAAGGAAAAAATAAAGGATAACTAAGTTTTTTAAAATAATTATATATTGTATTGTTTTTATAAAAAACTATTTAAACCTTTTAAAATTTCATGTTTAAAATTTAAATGGTTTTATTATATTAAAAAATGGGAATATTTTTGGACTACTGATGTTATTCCATTATATCCCTTGTAGTTTATGTTTTGATGATATCTAAACCCCTTTATTTATTTCTAATGATTCTATTTTTAAGTGTTCATATTTGGTGTTAATATCATTTTGTTCAATTATGATGTAATATGTAATTTTGTTGAAGTTTGTTGAAATTTGACTAAGTTTAGAAAAATTGGCTACATGAGGACTTTGGATATGTGGATTTTGGCTATGTTGAGAAATTAGCTATGTCAATTTTAATTCACCGACCCCAGTTACTCAGAGTCGGTGCATTATTACATAATATTGGCATGATCACAAAATATCAAGTCTCTAAAGACCGATTAGTTTAGTATCCTTGTAAACACTAGATATATTCATAAGTCTTACGTTACATCATAAAGTGAAAAAAAACTACAACAACATCTTGTCTTCATATCCCCTCATTCTATCCCTGTAAGTCATTCATAAAATACTTCTTCACATCCTGGGAAAAATAAAACATTGAAATGGGTGAGCTCAGATGCTCAGTGAGGATAATAATATAGCGGAAACTTTCATAAATAAACATAAACATTTAAGGCAATATATAACTAAAAAAAGCCTTTTAAACTTAAAATTCAGCATAATATGTCAAATATAAAATTAAATATTTCCATTTACTTATTCATATGGATATTCTACTAGTCAAATAATCACATGCAATATCAATAACCACTTTCATAATAATGGAATGCATAATGCTAGACTATTATAACCATATAGTCAAGGCCTTGTGACAAGACTACTAATAAGTTTTTGTCAAGGCCTTGTTCCAAGACACTAGTTTGTCTCATGAGACCTATTGATGCATCGAGGAGATATACGGGGCTCCACCCGTCACTTACTAAGTCCAATGCATTCCTCATATGAAAAGGTTTAAACATAACATAAACATTCGTATTGAAAATAACATACGAAATGTCCACAATTTATCCATAAACCATGAATAGTATAAAAATAACACATCCATAGTCAAACATTTCAAAAAAACTTCAATACAATATGTAAGTTTTGTATCCTAATTAATCAACTTCAAATAAACTTAAAATCCATCAAAGGATGTTCACATAGATGAAAGAAAAACTATTGAGAGAAATATCTCCTTTTTTGAAATCATTTAAAAGTCACATAATTAAAAAAGGAAAAATTTAATTTGAAAATATTCTTATAATATTTTAAGGGAATCTTCAATGATTTTATAACAGCGTAAAATAGCCACACCCTCCGTATAAGTTAAAAAAGACATTCTTACCATAATTTTGTCGAAAAGGTTAAAAAGGACCTTGTTTAGAAAACGACAGGAACATTCCTTTATAAACATCTTATAAAAAGTCAAACAAGGGTATAAATGACTTTAACCCATAGTCTATAAAATAGTAAGATTGTTTTGAAATACATTTTTAAGAAACATGGATGTGGATGATAAAGAGATTCCAGTAGATAATTACGTATAAACAACCTCAGATAATAAAGAGATTGTGAAATTAACCCTTACCTTGTACTTTTCCTTGGTCGAGGGTAGGTTAACCTCCTGTATAATTGTGAAATAATTATTATTAAATTATACAAGAATAATATACATTAATATGATATCATATATGATATTTTAACATTGTTCTGTTAATAATATCTTAGTATTATCGTCATTTCAGGTGTTAACAGATTCGTTTTCCTTTATATTCTTTGTTATGTGAGTCATATTTTTTTATGGGATGTATATTATTCATATACAGAATGATATCAAGTATTTAAACATTATTTTTAATCATAAAATGAAAATTATTCTTGAATGGATATGACGGTGAATGAATCTCATCGCGTTCGTGGAGACGGTAGTCCGTACGTACGCACGAGTGACAATATCATTATTTTGATATTAAAATATATAATTGGATGTTATGTCATATATAAAGAATCATTATCATATTATATTTATTATTTAAATCAATTACACATCATTATCATACCCATCCAAATAATATTGTATTGAATAACAATTACACCACGACGTGGAGACGGTAAGCCGTACGTACTCACGTATAGTGACATGTCATTCAAAGGATGGATAGAATAATGAATATGGTTGTACCATATTTATAATAACATCATAGTATATAGAAGATACTATAGTTATTATTTTATAATGGAAATAACAAAGAAAGAAGAAGTGGAAGAAGAAAGGAACTTGAAAGAGGGTGGTGAAAACATTAACTCTTCTTCGGGTTCTTCCTTTTGATTTGATCAAAAGGGCTCCTTAGTTTGGATTTCTGATAAAACTAATTCATCTAGGTTGAAGTGAGGTAAGTTGAGAGGATATTTGGGTAAGGGTTGGCCAAACCAGAAGGCTTTTAAGGTATTAAGAATTGGTTAGAAGTGGTGTCCTTTTATAAGGGGGAGTAGGGGCTCTTTAGAAAAAACTCAAGGTATTATTTTATAATAAATTCATATTAGATTTCTAATAGATCCAAACTGAATTATTTAAAGTCTATGGTGGGGAGGGGTCGAAAACCACTCAACCAATAGGTTTTAGACAGGTTTGGGTCACTATATTAACCTTATCTTTTAGATTTAACTCTCAGTTAATTAGTTTGACATTTACCATGTCTCTTTGTATTTTTATATTATTTGGTTAATAAACTTACTATAAACTGCCAAGAGAACCCCAAGTGGTTAATTAATGAAATAAATATCATAATATAATTCATTTTTCTGAACTTTATATTTTTAGGAATATTATATCAATTTATAATATAATATTTGTTTTAAAAACTCCTTTATGTCAATTTTGACACTATTTAATAATTTTTTTTAAAGTCTTAATAACTTTATTAATTCGAAAAAATTCATTTAATCAATCCTAACATGTCATATTAACCAATAAAATTCGTGTAAGTCATTAAAAGTCTCAAATTATATTTATTTGGGTTTTATAATATCAATTAGTTAATATTTCACTAATAAGGTAATTACTGCATCATCATTGTGTCGTAAATAAATTAAATTATTTAATATCTAAAAATTATAAATTAAATACCATTATGTAGGAAATCGTTTTATATTTCTAATGAATATTTATAATCAAATTTTTCTTATGTATAACCCTATATTAAAAATGTTTTAGTTATTAAACTTTGATTTTAACTCTTTTAACTCTTCTTTGAATTAAATAATAATAAATGTCCTAATCTAATCCAAGTGGACCAAAGAGGTTCATATTTTATTCCTAAGGTTTTTTTGGTTTAATAATACTTATCCAATAGAATTAGGACATGTGTTAGGGTAATAATAATATCATTTTTACCCTTAATTACCATGTTTACATTTAACTGTGGTAAATAAAAGTAAAAAGCTACTATTCACCAAAAATTATTTTTATCTTATTGAATGACATTTTACTCCTTGATATTAACCGTGTGTCTCATATTTTTGAAATTCTACTCACAGAAGAGGTAAAATTAAATTTTATGTGAATTTTCAAATTCTCCTAGGAGATGGGTAAAAGACGGTGAAAAGTTCAATAAAATTTTTATATATATAAAATTATTATAAACGCAATCCAATGAATTATATTGAAATTATATAGGTATTATGTATATATTTTGAAATAAATTAATTTAAATAAAATAAATAATTATTTAAATAAAAATTCGGTTTTAATCTATAACTCAGTGTTTTTCACTATTCATCAAAAATTGAAAGTTTTCAGAAAAATACCAAAAATTCACCCTAAGATAATTTCGATATTTCGAATACAAAAATGAAGTCCATTTTGAAAGATAATATTTATAAAATTTCAAAAATTGGGTATTACTATTCATAACGATTAGTTTGATTGGTCACGGTGTGTTAGAATCTTGAAGTTGGGTACAATGCAAGCTATTGCATTATTCAAAGGGAAACGTACCGTGGAAGCTTGGGGTGTTACATTATACCCTCCTTCAAATAATTTCATCCTAGAAATTGTAAAAACCTGTAAATTTCAAGGAATTTTTTTTTCTTAAAATCTTTGGGATTTTACGAGTACCCAGTTTCTTACGGCACCTGATTCCGAGGCCCGGAGAGCCCAGAATCAATTTTTGAAGTTTAGCTCAGGTACGTTCAGTAAACGAACGAGCGAGTTTTTCTATCTTTTGAACCGAGGCTTGGAATTGAAATCCGAGGGCACCAATGAAACCGCAACGACGATATTTGCTTAAGATGACCTTTCCCGAAGGCGCGTTTTCTCGAGAGGAGTTGTTAAAAAATGTGGGTTAAATGTAATGTAAAATAAAATTGTGATAAAATTTTATTTTCTTATTATAAGTGGTTTAATCCTATGTGTGGGAGTTGGGGGGGGGACCCACTAGGTTGCTAACTTCTCTTGAGAGGATAAAGGAGAGGTGTGGCCCACACGAGCGCCCATCTTTTCACATTCCACATAACCCCTTAAACTTCCTTTAAACCTCCCTTGTTTTTAATTATGTGGATTCTCCTCTTCCAAATTAATATTTCCAACATAACACCCCATTTATTTGACAACTCAAGATTAATTAATTAAGTGAATTCAATTGTGAACTTTTGTGTTTTTGGAAATCATGAAAAAAGAATAAAATAAGGGGAGACCTTATTTTATTTTGGTTGGATTTTGTTGTTCTAAGAAAAGGGGAGAGAGATCTTGCGTTATTTTTGAAGAACTCCATCCTCAACAAAGAACGACAACACTTCGTCAAGGATCATTGATTCGGCAACCCGGTTTCTTCCGTCCTCTTCTTTCTCCATGACAAAGGAGGAGGCACCGACACAGAAAATCGCTAACAACGTCACGCCATACAATCTTCTCTCCGTGACAAAGGAAGGGAGACGACGCTTCCTCCTCGGATGCTTTCCGTCGACGTTTACGGAACCTCACCTCGCGACGTCATTTTTCCGCGATGCTCATCGTTTGACAACATGTTTCCAGTAGGGGTTAAGTTCAATTTTTTTTCATAAAATTGTGCTATGTTTTGTCGTTGAGAATACTCGTACTTTGGGCCGCTTGTTATCAACATGACAGGAGGAGGTCGGACCGCACAAACACGACCGTTTCTTCTCCCCTTCTCGTGTTATTTTTCGTTGAAGCTTGAGGCAACGGCGGCGCGGGGCCGTTGCACCACACGGGAATGAAAAAGGGGCCACAGACGAGGCGTGCCGTGGTGATGGTGTGCGGAGCCATCATGTCGTGCTGGAGCACCAAGGGGCCTTGGCCAGGAAGAGTCGCGACCTTTGGCCGCGTCGGTTCAGTAGGAGGCGGCCGGCCAAGCCGGCTGCCGATGCTCCAGGAGGCGGGATCCCCCGTGGGTCCTGCGTGGCTCAACTGGCCGGCCATAATGGCCGGCCATTGCCTAGGAAAACCGTGGGTTGAAACCCCCGGCCAGCAAGCAGGGCGGATCCCACAGGGTCTGCCATTCGGTTCCAAGGGGGCGACGCCCACTTCGCACCCCGCGGTCGGCTCCGAGCCGGGCCGCATGGCCGCGCCCAGCGGCGGGCCGCCGGGCCATGCCCAGCCGCGGGCCGGGTGATTCCAGACATACCAGGCCACGCCCAACTGGGCCGGACCCGGACCCGGGTCTGGTCTCCCCGGTTCGGGCTGACCCCGGGGGTATTGGGCCGAGTCAGACCGGGCCCAAACCCCCTATTTTCGGACAGATCCGTTAAAACTACCATAACATGGGATACAGACTTTCGATTGACGCACCGTCAGTTGAGTTGGGATCCTTGGATCGACACGGTCGTTTTGGTATATCACACTAATGGTTTCAGAGAACTTTGTGTATGACCGGGTTGGTTCGAACACGAAACCAACCGGGCCCTCAGAGCGGAAACACTTATAACCCCGAGCTCTGGACGTCCGATTGATGTACCATCGACTTTTTTGTATTCCTATTAGTGAGATGGTTCTTTTGGATTAATCTTCTTGAGGTTTGGATGCAGATGGAGTACGGACAGGTTGGTTTTAATTTAAAAACCAACCGGGCCCCTGGGACGAAAAAGCCAATAACTCTCAGACCGAGTGTCCGATTGACGCGCCGTCTGTCACATTGAGTTCCTATTGACGAGAATGAACTTTGTGATACATTAACTCTGGAATTAGTGACAGTTGACGTATCGACCCTCTTGGTTTGTGGAGCGGACCCTCTCAGAATCGAGCGTGCTGTGTGCGGGAACCCTAGAGCTGGCTGCGACTGCGAAGACGATGATGACTGTACTTGGATCCTACGTGAGTTCGGCAGCGAGGACGACTGTACATTGATCCTACGTGGGTTAGACAATGAGGACGACTGTACTTGGATCCTATGTGGGTGCGACAGTGATGGTCACTAGACAAGACGTACACGGAGCGGACGACTGGTCCCGAGGAGCTAAGGAGACTATATGTACCCACCTTTCAGGTGGGATTTCCAGAGGACAGCTCGGTGTTACTGCTTTACTTTCCTGCTATTGTACTTTCTTTTCATTTGTACTTTACTTTCAATTGAGTTTGTATTCTGGCCCATTTACTTTCTAGCACTTGTTTTTATACTCAGTTTACTTAGTGTTAACTTCATCTTGCGTACTCTGTGGTGTTTGTTTACTTTATAAAGGAAATGCTTCCCTTTTTTTTGGGATTTATGCCTTTGGTGCTAGTCGCCAGCCCCTGACCTATGGAAGGCGGGCTTAGGGTAGTCATGACACGAGCCCCAAGGACGGGTCGTGAAAAATTGGTATCAGAGGAGTCAGTTCTACCGCAGAACTTATGACTGATAATTTCTTCTATGTGTAGCAATAGTGTTTAGGGTGTTGAGTGTGGTTATTATTCCAGGGAGTCCAGTGTTAGTGCGGTGGCCGACATATCCATACACCAGGACCCTGACTTCTGATTTCCGACTCAATGCACGAAAAGATTGATTGCATGTGTGTTTCAAAAGTTTTCTTTGTGTTTACTTTTTGTCAGCTCACCAGGTATATTGTATTAACCATGGCGCACCTGTTTCTCTCAGGATGGCCTCGTGACGGCAGCCAGCTAGGGTTCTGAGTTTTGTGCGAGACGACAACCCACCGAGTGACGAGGCCTCAGTGCAGGGCCCCATTACCGCGGAGGCACCTGCGATACCTCTACCCCCGAGCCACCGATGCCACCATCCCCAACAGCTGAGGGTGAACATCGCCTGAGTGCACTGCACCAGTTTCAGCATCAGAGACCGCACATGTTCTGCAGGGAGACGGACCCTCAGGTAGCCGAGGATTGGCTGGAGGCTGTCGTTTGAGTCTTCAGATTGGTAGGGACACCAGCAGACCTCATGGTGATCCTTGCAGCGAGTCTCCATCACGCGACAACAGGTAGATGGTGGATCCTGATGCTCCAGGTGCACGATGAGGAATCCCTTCTTTGGTCGGACTTCAAGAGCCTTTTCCGCTCGGATTTCGTTCCAGCCACCCTCCGTGCGGTTCGTATCTAGGAGTTACTACAGCTGTGGCAGGGCAGCATGACAGTAGCCCAGTACTCGGTGAGATTTTCTGATCTCTCGCGCTACTCCACGGACATGGTACGAGACCCATTCTTCCTGGCCTAGACCTTCGAGCAGGGATTGAGGCATGAGATCAGGGCATCGATGATCTCCCTCAGCATTCCGACGTAGGCAGGAGTACTGGAGTGAGCCCTTCTTATAGAGATTTTTCTTGCTGATCCTACACCAGCAACGAGACCTACCGCAGGGCGAATCATAGAAGAGTCTTCTACAGCTGGTAGTCGACAGATGTCACAGGGATCCAAGCGGACCAGACCATCAGGTACGCGACCTGAGGATACTATCTTGGAGGTGCGGGCCACACGCAGTAGAGCCAGTCATACGAGAGGCAGACAGTGCTATGCATGTGGCGGGCAGGGTCACATGGCTCGTGACTGCCCGACCCTCCATGCAGAGGAGCAGCTGACGGTTGAGGGACCACCGAGGCAGAGGTAGAGGTTCGACCGTGGCGGTCTGTAGGGAGCAGGCGGATGAGGAAAAGGAGCTGGCCGAGCGGCAGGTGGTGGACGATGTTTTGAGGCTCTACCAACACAACCACCAGGAGGTCCACCCTGACCACAGGGAGCTGGAGGACAGAGGCAGGCTCAGCTTCAGGCAGTGGAGGCCTACGACCACGACACACCTGAGATGATTCGAGGTACTATCGGTGTCTACTCCACCCTTGCTGCAGTTCTTATAGACACAATAGAAAGTCATTCTTTCATTGCCGCTGCCCTTGTTCGGAGCTCGAAGATTTTGATGGAGCCGTTGGCTCGATCCTTATGGCTAGAGACTTCTACTGGAGCAGTCTCGATGATTACACATAGGTGCCAGTAGTGTGAGATTACTCTAGGAGGCGAGAGCTTCGACTGAGATCTTATTTTAGCGGAGTCGAGGCCTTACGACATCATATTGGGAATGGATTGGTTATCTACGGTCCATGCTCATATCGACTGTATTAGGCGCAAGGTGTGATGTGTTCGCACCGATGGGAGAAGGTTCACCTTCACTAGCAAAGAGGGAGACTTTGCAGCGTAGGATGGACTCACGCAGAGGAGAGGACAACCGATCAACCACCAATTGGCTAGTCTCATCCTAGGAGCAGTTGATGTGTGGAGTCTGAGTTTTCCTATTGTGGTGGATCAGTATGCAGACGTTTTTCCTGAAGACGTTCCAGGACTACCTCCTCACAGATAGGTAGAATTCTATATTGACCTATACCCTGGGACATCCCTGATATCTACTCCAGCATATCAGATGGATCCCGCTGAGCTTCGAGAGCTATGGGTACAACTGGAGGACTTGCAGGGAAAGGGATTCTTTCGTCCCAGTGTTTCACCATGGGATTCCCCGATTTTGTTCGCCAAGAAGGCAGAAGGGCACTTGCGACTGTGTGTCAATTACCATAACCTAAACCAGGTGACCGTGAAGAACAAGTATCCACTTCCGAGGATTGACGAAATATTCGATCAGCTCAAGGGAGCACGATGGTTCTCGAAGATATACCTCAGGTCGGGCTATCATCAGCTCAGAGTTCGAGATGAGGATGTGCATAAGACGGACTTCAGGTGTCGGTATGGACACTATGAGTTCTTGGTTATGCCTTTCGGCATAACCAACGCTCCAGCAGTGTTCATGAGTCTCATGAACATGATCTTCCATCCTTACCTCGATCAATTTGTCATAGTTTTCATCGACGACATATTGTTTTACTCGACTACTGAGGAGGAGCACACCTACCACTTGTGGGTTTTACTGAACACACTCCAAGAGCACCAGTTTTATGGTAACCTCTCGAAGTGTCAGTTCTGTATTCAGGAGGTCCACTTCTTGGTACACGTCATCTCTGAGGAGGAAGTTGCGGTTGATCCTACGAAGATCAAGGAAGTGCTAGCTTGGGAGCCACCTAGGAGCGTGATAGAGGTGTGGGGTTTTCTAGGTCTGGATGGGTACTATCGGAGATTTGTTCCAGACTTCTCCATAGTTGCAGCACCACTTTCAGCTTTGATGAATAAGGGTAAACCATTTGTGTGGTCAGATAGATATTAGCAGAGCTTCCTGGAGTTGAGACAAAGATTGACCAGTGCACCCATCTTGAGGATACCAGAGGAGGGCATAGGTTACGTAGTTTACTGCGATGCATCATGGACCAGACTCAGGTGTGTCCTGATGCAGGAGTAGGAAGTGATCGCCTATGGATCAGGATAGTTGAGGTAGCACGAGCAGAACTACGCTACCCAAGACCTGGAGTTAGCAGTAGTGGTCTTCGCCCTGAAGATGTGGTGGCACTATCTGATGAGCAAGCGCTTTACCATATATTATGACCACTAGAGTCTCAGGTACATCTTCTCATAGAAGGACCTGAACCAGAGATAGCGGCAATGACTCGAGTTCCTCCAGGACTATGACTTTGAGATAGTCTATACTCCTGGAAAGGGAAACATAGTAGCTAATTCTATCAGTAGGAGGATGGACATCCATCTACTTGGAGAGGCGACATAGTAGCTATCCGCGTTGCAGATATCCTTCATGGATAGAGATGGGACAACCTTTATACAGTCTCTCACAGTTACTCCCCCACTTCTTCCGCGGGTCAGAGAGGAACAGTGTGGGGACGTTGACTATGAGATGCGACGTGCACAGATATCCTCAGGACAGGCACCTGATGAATTCTATTTAGGAGGAGAGCACATCATCCTTTTCAGAGGACATACCATGGTACCAGTTTCATTACAGGAGGAGGTACGAAGAGAGTTTCACAGTTCCCCTTTAGCGGTACATCCAGGATTGGAGAAGAAGTACTAGGATCTCAGACGATAGCACTGGTGACCGGGTATGAAGATGGATGTGTTAGAGTTCGTTTCACGATGCCTCACCTACCAGCAGGTGAAGGAGGAGCACCAGGTACCAGCAGGCTTGGTACAACCCTTGGAGGTCCCGGAGTAGAATTGGGATGAGATATATATTGATTTCGTGACAGGGCTTCCACATACTTCCAGAGGACATGACTTCATCTGGGTGATCATAGACCGACTCACCAAGTCAGCCCACTTCGTACCCATCAGAGAGAAAGTCTCAGTGGAGAGCTTGGGACGCCTCTACATTAAGGAGATCGTATGGATTCATGGTGTGACATCGACTATCGTCTCTGATTGAGATGCTAGCTTTACTTGCCGGCTTTGGAAGGGGTTGCATGAGGCATTTGGGACGCAGCTACGCCTGAGCACCACCTTTCACCCACAAACGGATGGTTAGATGAAGAGGACAATCCAGACTCTCGAGGACATGCTCCGTACATGTGTCCTCGACTTTGGTTGAAGCTGGTAGGATCACCTACCCTTGGTGGAGTTTGCGTATAACAACAGCTACCACTCCACCATCGGGATGGCACTATACGAGGAATTGTACAACCGACCTTGCAGATCACCTCTGTGCTGGAATGACCCTGGGGAGTCAGCACTCGTAGGACCAGAGATAGTCCAAGGCATGATGGAGAAGGTATAGGTCATCCAGGAGCGGATGAGGACTGCTCAGAGATGAAAGAAGTCTTATGATGATAGGAGGCAGAGACCACTAGAGTTCGGGGATGGTGATCACATTTTCTTACGGGTCTCACCTTGATGTGGATTACGGAGATTTGGCTGGGGCGAAAAGTTATCTCCACGCTTCATCGGACCATTCTAGGTTATCAACAGGATAGGTGAGGTGGATTATCGCCTGGCTCTTCCACCTCAGTTGCACCGGGTGCACGACATCTTCCACGTATCTCAGCTGAGGAGATACGTACATGACCCTACACATATCATCGAACATGGGGAGCTAGACATCGATGACGAGGTGACTTTTGAAGAGGTTCCAGTGGAGATCGATGATCAATAGGAGCGGGTCCTATGTGGATGGTCGATTCCTCTAGTTCACATCAGGTGGCAGCACGGGAACCTCCGGTAGAGCACATGGGAGCGGGATGCTCAGATGCATGCACAATACCATCATTTGTTTCCCTAGTTTGTGATGTATCTTTACAGGGAAGTAAAGCCCTGAGGTGTGAGTAATGTAAAAACCCATAATTTTCAAGGAATTGTTTTTTCTTAAATTCTTTGGGATTTTATGTGTATGAAGTTTCTGACGGCACCTGATTCCGAGGCCCGGAGAGCCTGGAATTAATTTCTGAAGTTTAGCTCAGGTACGTTCAGTAAACGAATGAGTGGGTTTTTCTATCTTTTGAACCGGTGCTTGGAATTGAAATCTGAGGGCACCGATGAAACAATAGTAGTGATATTTGATTAAGAGGACCTTTCCCGAAGGTGATTTTTCTCAGGAGGAGTTGTTAAAAAATGTGGGTTAAATGTGATGTAAAATAAAATTGTGATACAATTTTATTTTCTTATTCTAAGTGCTTTAATCCTATGTGTGGGAGTTGCGGGGTGGGGGGGACCCACTAGGTTGCTAACTTCTCTTGAGAGGGTAAAGTATAGGTGGGGCCCACACGAGCCCCCATCTTTTCACATTCCACATAACCCCTTAAACTTCCTATAAACCTCCCTTGTTTTTAATTATGTGGCTTCTCCTCTTCCACATTAATATTGCCAACATAACACCCCATTTATTTGACAACTCAAGATTAATTAATTAATTGAAAACATTTTTTATTTTTTTAGTTATTGGAAAGCATGGTAAAAGAAAAAAATAAAGGGAGACCTTATTTTATTTTGGTTGGATTTTGTTGTGCTAAGAAAAGGGGAGAGAGATCTTGAGTTATTTTTTGAAGAAATCCATCCTCAACGAAGAATGACAACACTTCGTCAAGGATCATCGATTCGGCGACCTAGTTTCTTCCATCATATTCTTCCTCCATGAAAAAGGAGGAGACACCGACACAGAAACTCGACAACAACGTCACACCATACAATCTTCTCTCCGCGACAAAGGAAGGGAGACGACGCTTCCTCCCCGGACGCTTTCCGTCGACGTTTACGGAACCTCACCTCGCGATGCCGTTTTTCCATGACTCTCATCGTTTGAAAACTTGTTTGAGGTAGGGGTTAAGTTCAATTTTATTTACTTGAAATTGCTCTTTGTTTTGTCATTGATAATACTTGTACTTTGGGCCGATTGTTATAAATATGACGAGAGGAGGTCGGACCCCACAAACATAGCCGATTCCTCTCCCCTTCTCGTGTTATTTATCGTTGAAGCTTGAGACAGTGACGGCGCGATGCCGTTACGCCACGCAGGAACGAAAAATGGGCTGCGAGTTAGGTGGGCCGCGACGATGGTGCGCGGTGCCATCGCACGGTGCTAGTGAGGCCGAAGGAGGCCGCGGCCAAGAGCGAGCCGCGGTGGAAGGGCGCGGCGTAGTCGTGCCCCGCCAGAGCACCAAGGGGCCGCGACCAGGGCTGGACGTGACGGAGGGGCGTAGCACCGTCGCACCATGCCGTTCGGGAAGAGCCAGGGCCTTTGGCCGCAACGGTGGAGCAAGAGGCGACTGACCAACCTGGCCACCGGTGCTCCAGGAGGCGGGACCCCCCGTAGGCCCCGTATGGCTCAACCGGTCGACCATAATGGCCAGCCGTTTCCTATGAAAACCAGGGGTTGAAACCCCCGACCAGCAAACAGGGCAGACCCCACTGGGTCCTCCGTTTGGTTCCAAGGGTGCGGCACCCCCTTCGCACCCCGTGGCCAACTCCGAGCTAGGCCGCGCCTAGTGGCGGGTCGGACCGCGCCAGCCGAGCTGGGCCGCGCCCAACTGGGCCGGACCCGGACTCGGTTCGGGTCGACCCAGTTCAGGCCGACCCAGGGGGTATTGGGCCGGGTCGGACCGGGCCCAAACCCCCTATTTCCGGGAAGATATGTTCAAACGCCCATAACTTGGGCAATGGACCTCCGATCGACGCACCGCGAGTTGCATTGGATCCTTGGATCGAGATGTTCATTTCAGTATATCATACTCAAGGTTTCGGAAATCTTTGTGTACGGTCGGGTTGGTTCGAACACGAAACAAACCGGGCCCTCGGAGCGGAAATGCTTATAACCTCGATCTCCGGACGTCCGATTGACAAACCGTCAACTTTGTTGGATTCCTCTTAGTGAGGCGGTTCTTTTTTATTACTTAGCTTGAGGTTTGGACATAGATGGAGTACGTAAGGGTTGGTTTTAGCTTAAAAACCAATTGGGCCCCTGGGACGAAAAAATTAATAACTCTCAGACCGGGCATCCGATTGAGGTGCCGTATGTCGTGTTGAGTTCCTATTGATGAGATGGAACTTTGTGATATATCAACTCTAGAATTCGTGACAATTGATGTATTGACTCTCTTGGATCGTGGAGCGGACCCTCCTGGAATCAATTATGCTGTGTGCGGGAACCCTAGAGCTGGATGCCACTGTGACAACGATGACGACTGTACTTGGATCCTACATGGGTTCGACAGCGAGGAAGACTGTACGTGGATCCTACATGGGTTCGATAGTGAGGATGACTATACCTGGATCCTACGTGGGTTCGACAGCGATGGTTACTGTACTAGGATACTACGTGGGTTTGGTAGCGACGACTTCTGTACTTGGATCCTTCGTGGGTTCGGTAGAGGAGATGATTCATAGGATACATATAATCATCTCCATCCTTCTTCATGAGTAATATTCATGTGTGAGCTGAGTCTTGACTTTCAATCATTATCTTCGATATAATTGACTTTCTATCCTGTGTGGATTGTGTTGTGTTTTCCTGTGTGGATTGGATTCTGTTTTCTTGTGTGGATTGGGTTGTACCTTCCTGTGTGGATTGGGTTGATCTTGGGCTTGTGAGTTGGAGCGGAACTGGAATTGATGACTTAGGTATATGTATGGGCATATACCTAAGTAGAGTTGGTTGATACTTCATGATTGTATCTTTCCTTTTTGGTTTATCCTTTGTGGATTCTGGGAGACCTTCAGGGGTCTCGGGGTCCCTACAGAGTATCGTATACTCACCCCTGCACGGGATATGCCCGCACTACATTGTGTTGGATGGAGAAGACAGACAACGCTGATCGAGGTGGAGGCTCGTGGAGCTGGATGGTACCTAGAGGAGGATCATTGGACGGGTACACAGAGCAGACGGCTGGACCCGAGGAGATGAGGAGACTACCTGTACCCACCCTTTAGGTGGAATTTCCATAGGACGGATCGATGTTGCTGCTTTACTTTTCTTCTCCTGCACTTTCTTTTTAGTTGTACTTTACTTTCAGTTGGGTTTTTATTCTGCCCCATTTACATTCCAGCACTTGTTTTTGTACTCAGTTTACTTAGTGTTTACTTCTGCTTGCATACTCTGTGGTGTTTGTTTACTTTATAAAGGCAATGCTTTCCTTTTTTTTTTCCGGGATTTATGCCTTTGGTGCTAGTCTCCAGCCCCTGGCCTATGGAAGGCAGGTTTGGGGTAGTCACGACATGGGCCCTGAGGACGGGTCGTGACAAAAATTTCTAGAATACCACCGCATGAAAAGACTCAGGTGGTTCTTCATCATAAGTTCCTCAGGTTCCCACATTGCCTCTTCCATCTTATGGTTTCTCCATAGAACTTTTACCAGACGAGTTGTCCGGTTTCTCAGCACTTGTTCTTTGGTATCAAGAATCCTGACAGGCTCTTTACAATAAAATAGATTGGGTTCTAGTTCTACATTCTCATAGGTGAGTACATGCGTTGGGTCAGGCATGTATTTTCTCAACTGTGATATGTGGAACATATCATGAACTTTGGAGAGACTTGGCAGTATTGCCAAATGGTAATCTACAACCCCAATTCGTTCTAGAATTTCAAAAGGTCCTATGTACCCGGGACTCAATTTACCCTTCTTACCGAAATGTATAACACCCTTCCATGGAGATACCTTCAAGAAAACATGATCTCCTACCTGAAATTCCAAATCCTTTCTTCGGTTATCAGTATAGCTCTTCTGCCTACTTTGAGCTGATTTGATGTGGTTTTGGATTACCTTCACCTTTTCCATCGTTTCTTCCACCAGTTCACGGCCTACGATTTTTCTTTCACCAACATCATCCCAACAGGTTGGTGTGCAACATCTCTTTCTATATATCACTTCATATGGTTCCATTCGAATACTTGAATGGAAGCTGTTGTTATAGGAAAATTCTACCAGTGGTAAATATTGATCCCACATACCCTGAAAGTCAAGTGAGCAAGATCTCAACATGTCTTCTAAGGTTTTAATAGTCCGTTCTGATTGTCCATCAGTTTGGGGGTGGTAGGCAATGATCAACTAAATTTCAGTATCCAGGGCTTTCTGAAGACTTTTCTAGAATCTTTATGTAAAACATGGATCACGATAAGAAACAATCGATAGGGGTACTCCATGAAGTCTCACAACTTCATTAATATATAGTTTTGCAAAATTTTCAAGTGGTAAATCTTCCCTTATAACAAGAAAATGTTATGTCTTGGTAAGATGATCAACAATGACCCATATTGCATCATTCCTTCTATGAGTCTTTGGTAGTCCCATGACAAAGTCCATCGCAATATTATCCCATTTCCACTCACATATGGGAAGAGGTTTCATGACTCCTCCAGGCTGTTTCCTTCCAGCTTTCACTTTTTGACAGACCATACATCTTGAAAAAAAATCAGTAATCTCCCTCTTCATGTTGTCCCACTAAAATAATTCCTTCAAATATCTATACATTTTGGTGCTCCCAGGGTGTATAGAGAAATCGGAACTATGAGCATTGTCCCACAATTCCCTTTTTAGATCAGGTATATCGGGAACGCAAAGTCTCTTCCCAAATTTCAAAATTCCACCCTCATACACAAAGTCACTCAATCTACCATCATTCACAGCTTTAATATTCTTTTGAAATTATTCACCATCAGTATGAGAACTCTTTAACCTTTATAGTAAAGATTGTTTGGCAACCATTTGAAAAAGTATCGATGTTTCACCTTCCATGGTAATTCCCATATCCATCTTTACTAGATCTATGAAAATAGGATCCCTTTCAAATATCACCACTTTCAAAAATCCATGATCCTTTATTTTCAAAGCGTATTCCACCTTATTTTCCTTCCTTGGGTGGTAGTGTATAGTGAAATCATAATCCTTGAGTAGTTCAAGCCATCACCTTTGCCTCATGTTGATTTCTTTGTGTGAGAAAATATACTTCAAACTCTTGTGATCAGTATAAATCTCATACTTTTCACCATAGAGATAGTGTATCCATATCTTCAAAGCAAATATTACAGCTTCTAACTCAAGATCATGAGTAGGATAGTTTTGATCATGAATTTTTAGCTGTCGTGATGCATAGACAATGACCCTATCATTCTGCATAAGGACACAACCAAGTCCTTTATTTGAATCATCACTATAAATAACAAACCCATCATTCTCTGATGGAAGAGTCACGATATAAGCATTGAATAATATTATCTTCAGTTCTTAAAAACATTCTCCACACTCTTTTTTCCAAACAAATTTAAACCCTTTACGTGTGAGCTTCGTTAATGGGTTAGCCAATCGGGCAAAATTCTGGACAAAGCGTCGATAATAACCTGCTAATCCAATAAAACCACGTACTTCGGTTATACTCATTGGTGCTGTCCATTCATGGATTTCTATTGTCTTAGAAGGATCAACGGAGATTCCATCCTTAAAAAAAACATGGCCAAGAAAAGAAATCTCTTAAAGCCAGAATTCACACTTACTAAACTTCCCATATAATTCATGTCTTCTCAGAGTTTTCAGGATAATGCGCAAGTGATTTTCATGATCTTCGTAGATTTTGGAGTATACAAAGATATCATCAATAAATAACACTACAAAGTCATCAAGATATTCCATGAAAACTCTGTTCATTAGATCCATGAAAACAGAGGGTGCATTAGTGAGCCCAAAAGGCATTACTGTAAACTCATAATGCCCGTACCTGGTTCGAAATGTTGTTTTCGGAATGTCTTCCTTCTTCACACACAATTGATGATATCCAGATCAAAGGTCAATCTTTGAAAAGTATTGAGCTCCTTGCAGTTGGTCAAATAAATCATTAATGCAAGGTGGGGTATACTTGTTCATTATTGTTATAACATAGATCTCCCTGTAGTCAATGCACAATCTCATAGATCCATCTTTCTTTTTAACAAAAAGAACAGGGGCTCCCCATGGAGAAACACTTGGGTGAATAAATATCTTATTACTCAATTCCACTAGTTGTTTCTTTAGTTCAACTAATTCCACAGTATCCATTCTACAAGGGGTCTTTGATATGGGCCTTGAACCAGGAATTAAATCAATGGAAAACTCAATTTCTCGTTCTGGAGGATGTCCAGGTAAATCTTCTGGAAACACATCTACACATTCTTTCATAATAGGTACATCCTCTATTTGAACATTCATTTCCCCACCCACACTTATTTTATTCTATTCCTCCCCAATAATTGAATTTAGTCGAGCTACTGGGGGTGAATCTAGATAAGAATTAGGTGGTGACGATTCTGCTCTAAAGATAAGGTGTTCTTTATCATCATCATCTAAAATCGTAACCTCTTTCTTCTTATAATAAATCTTCATATCATGGTCCAAAAGACAATCCATACCTAGGATTATATCAAACTCAAACATAGGTATGATGATGTGATCAACAGATAGAGAACATTTATATTCTCTAATGGAAACTGATTCACAAAACTTTGTTGCAATGATACTTATTTTAGAAGTTATAACTGACAACTCCCTTGTTAAATAAAATTGGAAATATCTAATTTTCTTAGAAAACTAGGAAGATATGAAACAATCCGATAATACAGAATCAAATAAATCATTTTCTAAACTTGATGAAACAATTAAATTACCTGCCACCACATCTTTTGGAGCTTCTACCTCAGCAGTAGTGATAACATAAACTTGGACTTGATCCCTTGGCCTTTTTTGAGGTAAGTTCCCATGAATCTTAGAAAATTAATTTTCATAATGTCCCATCTCCCTGTAATTGTAGCATTGAACATCAATAGCTTCTTTCTTCCCCTTACAATCATGAGCTTGATGGCCTTTTTCACCACACTGATAACAGACTCCCATTCTCTTCAAGAAAGTACCGGGGTGTTTCTTCCCACATTTACTGCAGGATGGATATTAGACTTTTCCTTTCTTCCATTTATTTCCATTTCCAGAGTGATCACCAGATCTCTTCTTCTCTTAATTTGCTTTAAAGTCATAAGACTTAGAGAATTCCTTTTCTGTCTTGGTAGCACTTGAGACAATATGTTCGTACGACGAGAAGGATTGTGAGACTAATTATCGATGGATAAATGGTTTTAACCGATCTAAGAAATGATCAATATTACTTCTTGGGTTATGTATATAATCTTCCGCATGCCTTTCTAACCTTGTAAAGTTAGCCTCATACTTTGCAACATTCTCGTCCTCCTTTTTCCTCAGACCCAGAAATTGTCTTTCCATATCTGCTCGATGGTCATGAGGAAAGTATTTTTATAAGAAAATATCTTTAAACTCCCTCCATTCCATATTTGATACTTCATCATATTTCTTTGTGTTTTTAATCAATGACCACCATTGATCAGCATCTCTGGTGAGGTGGTAAACTGCCATGATAACTTTTTCCCTTTCACTACTCCCCAAGGCATGGAATATTTTCTCTAAGGAATTTATCCATTGCTCAGATACTAGTGGATTTTTACCCCCATTGAATTTTGGTGGTTTTTTCCTCATGAAGTGATATAACATTGATCCTCCATGCTACGAATCATGGTTCTCCATACGGGTAAGTTTATTATTCATAACCTGAGTGAGTTGTCCCAGTATGGTGATAAGATGATCAGCACCAGTTGCATCACCAGCTCCACTATAATTATCTTGAGCAGGAGGGAAATCCCTACATGGAGTGCGTGCATTGATACTATTTCCATTCCTTCCACATGACGCCATTTCTAAACAATGACATATATACTAAATTAGTTTATGAATCGCAATACATAAATCCAAACTTGTAAAACACTTAACATAAATTGAACAGTTTATGGATATAATCCATAATCATAAAAAAATGTTTTCTTTGAGGAAGTATATACTCATAAACCCTTCATAATGGTTTTTAAAGAAAATCAGAATTATCCTAACCATATCCCCCAGGAGTGTCGAAACCAAGAGTTCAGCAAGGCCTATTGTCGTGCACCAGTTCTCGTTTGAGTCTAGCTCAAAGTAGTGTTTTCGGGTTTTACCCCTAGGTACATCTGTGCCAGAGCCACCTCTACCTGCTCGTATCCAGACATGTATTTATTGCTTGGAAAACTCACAAAATCTCTACAATACCAAAATTCTAGGAAGTTATTCTATACTAATCCTCAAAGTCCATCTTCGGTCTATGTGCTCTAATCAGAGTTTATCTAAATCTAGTTTCCAAGGTTTGTACTAAACTTCCTTTGATACCAACTGTAAGGCCCCAACCCTATTTACCCAGAGTCAGTGCATTATTTCATAATATTGGCATGATCAAAAAATATCAAGTCTCGAAAGTCCGATTAGTTTAATAGCCTTGGAAACACTAGATATATTCACAAGTCTTACGTTACATCATAAAGTGAAAAAAAACTACAACAACATCTTATCTTCATATCCCCTCATACTATCCCCGTAGGTCATTCATAAAATACTTCTTCACATCCTGGTAAAAATAAAACATTGAAAGGGGTGAGCTCATATGCCTAGTAAGGATACCAATATTGCGGAAACATTCACAAATAAACATAAAAATTTTAGGAAATGTATTACTAAAACAAAAGAATTTTAAACTTGAACTTTAGCATAATATGGAAAATATAGAATGAAATAATTCCATTTACTTATTCACATGGACATTCTACTAGTCAAATAATCACATTCAATATCAATAACCACTTTCCTAATAATGGAATGCATAATTCCAGACTATCATAACCACATAGTCATGGCCTTGTGCCAAAACTAAAAATAAATTTTTATCAAGGACTTGTGCCAAGACACTATTTTTTCTAATGAGACCTACCGATGCATTGAGGAGCTATATAGGGCTCCACCCGTCACTTATTAAGTCCAATTAATTCCTTATATGAAAAGGTTTAAACATAACATAAACATTCGTATTGAAACTAGAATACGAAATGTCAACTATTTATCCATAAAACATGAATGGTATAAAGACAACACATCCATATTAAAACATATCAAAAAAACATTAATACAATATTTAAGTTTTGTATCATAATAAATCAACTTCAAATAAACTTAAAATCCATCAAAAGATGTTGACATAGATGAAATAAAAACTATTTGAGAGAAATATATCTTTTTTTGAAATCATTTAAAAGTCAAAAAATTATAAAAGGAAACATTTACTTTGAAAGTATTCATATAATCTTGTAAGGGAAGCTTCGACGATTTTATAACAGTGTAAGATATCCGCACCTTCCGTATAAGTTAAAAAAGACATTCTTACCTTAATTTTTTCGAAAAGGTTAAAAAAGACCTTTTTTGGAAAATGATAGAATGATTCCTTTATAAACATCTTATAAAAAGTCAAACAAGGGTATAAATGACTTTAACCCATAGTCTATAAAATAGTAATAATGTTTTGAAATACATTTTTAAGAAACATGGATGTGGATGATAAAGAGATCCCAGTAGATAATTATGTATAAACAACCTCGGATAATAAAGAGTTTGTGAAATTAACCCTTACCTTGTACTTTTCCTTGGCCGAGGGTAGGTTATCCTCCTATATAATGGTGAAATAATTGTTATTAAATTATACTATAATCATATACATTAATATGATATCATATATGATCTTTTAACATTGTTATATTAATAATATCTTAGTATTATCGTCATTTCAGGTGTTAACGGATTCGTTTTACTTTATATTCTTTTTTATGTGAGTCATATTTGTTATGTATGGGATTTATCTTATTCATATCCATAAGGATATCAAGTATTTAAATATTATTTTTAATCATCAAATGAAAATTAGTCTTGAATGGATATGATGAGGAATGAATCTCATCGTGTTCGTGGAGACAGTAGTCCATACGTACGTACGAGCGACAATATCATTATTTTGATATTAAAATATATAATTGGATGTTATGTCATATATACAGAATCATTATCATGTTATATTTATTATTTACATCAATTACACATCATTATCACACCCATCCAAATAATAATGTATTGCATAACAATTGCACCACGACGTGGAGACGGTAAGCCGTATGTACGCACGTATGGTGGCATGTCATTCAAAATATGGATAAAATACTGAATATGGTTGTACCATATTTATAATAACATCAAATTATATAGAAGATAATGAAGTTATTATTTATGAATGGAAATAACAAATAAAGTAGAAGTGGAAGTAGAAAGGAACTTGAAAGAGGGTGGTGAAAACATTACCTCTTCTTCAGGTTCTTCCTTTTGATTTGATTAAAAGGGATCCTTAGGTTGGCTTTGTGATGAAACTAAGGCCTATAGGTTGAAGTGAGTGAAGTTTAGAGGATATTTGGGTAGGGTTTTGCCGAACCAAAAGGCTTTGAAGGTATTAAGAATTGGTTAGAAGTGGTGTCCTTTTATAAGGGGGAGGAGGGGCTCTTTAGGAAAAACTTAAATTATTATTTTATAATAAATTCATATTATATGTATAATTTCTCCAAACTGAATTATTTAATGTCTATGGTGGGTATGGGTCTAAAAACACTCAACCAATATGTTTTAGACAGGTTTGGGTCACTATATTAACCTTATCTTTTAGATTTAACTCTTAGTTAATTAGTTTGACATTTACCATGTCTCTTTGTATTTTTATATTATTTGGTTAATAAACTTATTATAAACTACCAAGAAAACCCCAAGTGGTTCATTAATGACATACCTATCGTCATATAAGTCTTTTGGATGAAACTTATATTTTTAGGAATATTATATCAATTAATAATATAATATTTGTTTTTAAAACTCCTTTATGTCAATTTTGACACTATTTAATAATTGATTTTATGTTAAAGTCTTAGTAACCTTATTAATTCGAAACAAATTCATTTAATCAATACTAACATGTCATATTGACCAATAAAATTCGTGGAATTCATTAAAAGTCTCAAATTATATTTATTTAGGTATTTATAATATCAATTATTTCAATATTTCACTAATAAGGTAATTACTGCATCATCATTGTGTCATAAATAAATTAAATTATTTAATGTTTAAAAATTATAAATAAAATAAAATTAAGTAATAAATATTTTTATTTTTCTAATTAATATTTATAATCGAATTTATCTTATGTATAACACTATATTAAAAATGTTTTAGTTATTAAAATTTGATTTTAACTCTTTTAATTCTTATTTGAATTAAATAATATTAAATGTCCTAATCTAATCCAAGTGAACCAAATAGGTTCATATTTTATTCCTAAGGTTTATTTTGGTCGAACTATACTTATCCAATAGAATTAGGACTTGTGTTAGGGTAATAATAATATCATTTTTACCGTTAATTACCCTATTTACATTTAACCGTGGTAAATAAAAGTAAAAAGTTACTATTCACAAAAAATTATTTTTATCTTATTGTACCAAATTTTACTCCTTGATATTAACCGCGTTTCTCGGATTTTCGAAATTCCACTCATAGAAGCAGTAAAATTATGTTTTATGTGAATTTGCAAATTCTCCTAAGAGATGGGTAAAAGACGGTGAAAAGTTCAATAAAATTTTTATATATCTAAAATTATTATAAAATGGCATCAATTAATTACATTGAAATTATATAGGTATTATGTATATATTTTTACTTAAAATAAATTTAAATTAAATAAATTATTTAAATAAAAACTCGGTTTTAAACAATAACTCAGTGTTTTTCACAATTCATCAAAAATTGAAAGTTTTCATAAAAATACCAAAAATTCACCATAAGATAATTTTGATATTCCAAATTCAAAAATGAAGTCCATTTTAAATGATAATATTTATAAAATTTAAAAAAGTGGGTATTACTATTCATAACGGCTAGTTTGATTGGTCACAGTGTGTTAGAATCTCGAAGTTGCGTACAATGAAAGCTATTGCATTATTCAAAGGGAAATGTAACATGGATGATTGGGGTTTTACATCAATAGACTACATGGAAGAATTTACTATTTGAATCAACTATGTCATATAATTTGCTATGTGAGAATTATCTACTTTTCTAAATCAACTATGTGAAAAATGGCCACGTCGATGAAGGGAGTACATGAATTGGCTAGATGGAGTATTCAACTCCTTCAATGAAATTACTATATGAATCAGTTATGCGGACTAATCACATATATTGTTTGGATCCATGAAATACATGGATATTTTGTTTCAGTCGACAACATGAATTTTTGATATTTGATCAATATGACTACATTATTTGGATACATGAAGAAATTTTATACATAAATATTGGCTATGTAGATTAATTTAGCTATGTGAATTTGGTTATGTGTATTTTATCTTTCTGTTGATCTAGAATTAGGTATTCCATTCTGAAACTCAGGTATTTATTACCATTGGATTATTTCAAGTGAAAATTATTATTGATTTCAATGCATTAAAAAAAGGCTATATCTTTATGGTAAAATTGATTTCTATAAGGATTCATGTATTAGGAAAGGAAATAACATAGATTTTTTTATTTCTCAGTGTTTTTTGTTGAGGTAATTTTCATAAAAGGATATTTGGAGTTTTACCCTGACGTAATATTGTATTGGATATAATGTTGTGCAATATTAAGTGATAATATAAATAATAGTATTTGAACAAGTGAAACCATACATATGTAATATGAAAAGTATAAACAACTCTCTCTCTCTCTCTCAAACCCATCTATAATCCTATTATTTATCTATGATATTATGAAGAATAAGAAAAAAAAAATTTCTATATATTTGCTTTCACAATCAATATTTTTGAGTTTTAATGACCCTCTTTGAGCTATACTTAACTTCTAATATCTCTCTTGAAGAACTATACTCTTCTGTTAGTTGCATCGTGCAACTGTATGCTACAACTTGTAATCCATCATTATTCTTTCTTATTGCTGGAAGTGAGAACTACTTGTACTAATTCTTAAAGGATTTTGTTTTGTAATGACTTTTAGGAGACTAAAAGAAGATACTGGATTTGTACCAAGTGACATCTTCTTGCACTAAGTTGGAAAATCCCTAAGATAAGGACTGGTACTATTGAAATCACCAAGATATAGGAGTTGAGTACTAGTGGAGTAGAATAGGGGATATCTGTGCTCTGTACCACTATAAATATTTTTTGTTTGATATTTTTCTTAAAATTGTTTCCTCTTCTTTCTTAAAGTAAAAAATATTAGAATATATCATACCTTAAAAGTGGGTGGTTTTAAGTGAATAAATTTCCAAGAACTAAATTCACCCCCTCTTGAGTATTTGTACAACTATTATCTAACCAAAAAAAAGTTTATATAAAATAATATTTTAAGTTTTTAATTTAGTTTATTAAAGAAAAAATATAATACTTAACAAAATAATTATTTTAAAATAAATATTACTTATAAAAATGGTTTGACAAATACCATTAATTAATGATTCATATTTTAAAATTTATTTTTTACTACTCAATTGATATTGAAATATTTGTTTGAATCTTATATATAAATCATATCATATTTTATTAATAATTAATATTTATAGATAGCACACACACACGGATATATATATATATGTATATATTATTTTACTATAATATTTTTATTTCATCATGAGTTAAATTATTTTAAATTTACCACTTAAAAATACCTAAGTTCTATATAACTAAGAGTATATGACCAAGGAACATAATTTTAATGGAACTATTTGAAACAAACATATCTATAACGACCATATTTGCAATGTCCAAATCTAATTCCTATATATATAGACTTACTAAACTTATTTCATTAACACTTCTCATTTCCAATGTTTTCTTTTTTAGTTATGATAATATGATTTTTCCTTTTATGGTATTATTTCTCACTGTAAGCTTTGTTATAGTGATGGTGATTATTAAAGGTGAATAAGTCTAAGGAAGTTTATAGTTATATAGATATTATTATTTTCAATTTATTTTCCCCTTTTAAATTTTATAGTTTTAATGAATGTAATCATCCATGATGTGTCACAATACATTATATGTGATACATGGTTTTATAGACCATTGTTGTAATTTTCCATTATAATTGAAGAAAGTTTCATTATCTTGGTTTATATATTATGTGACCCAATATCTAAATATTTTGAATGAATAAAGAAACATTATTTATAATTATAGGGAAAAAATTAATGGCTCATAATACCAAGGCCATTATACCCCACTTAAATAAATTATATCCTCATAATCTTAATTATTACCTAATAATGCAAATATATAACATATTTTTATATATAGACACAAATCAAGATATAATTTCTAGTGTTATATCAAACTTACAAAATGAGGAAGCATATCTTTTTTCCTTAGAATAGGATTATCGCTGATTTTTATTTTTCTCCAACCGTTTGAGCCAAGAGTATTACGTTATTCGATATTAATACTCATGTTTTAGAATTTGTTTAAAAAGGGTGTTCATAATCATAGTTTCATAGAATATCATAGGTTGATATGAAATGTGATCTCATTATTCAAAATAATTATTCCTTATAATTGTAGAGAACAAATCCTTTTTCAAAATCACATTAAATATATCAAGGAAGGATAATAATATTTTCATAAGACACTTTCCCATAAACTTAATATTGGGATACAATAATCACTCCATTGGATGTTTATATTAATAATTAAATACCTAGAGATAGAGGTGATGATTTTATATTAATAGATATAATTATAGGTACAAAGTAGTGGGATGAAAAATATAAAATTTAATACTCAAAATTATTGAGTGGATGATCGGTGTTCCTCACTCCATATCACATTCAGAACTTTCTTCTATAGTTGTATCTTAATAGGGTTTATCTTGTTCTCTTTACCTTGAAAGTTATTTGTGCCTATCATTAGTGTTATCCTTTATATTAGGTCATTGAATTATATAATTAAATTTTTTTAAACTCAAGTCATTGGACCTTTTTTGGTTCTTTTGGATGCATGCTTTACACTCCCATCATACTTATATTCTTTTGAAATTTTAATGATTGATGACCCCCTCTTACATAGGTAAATCATTTTCTTGTACCATTAAGGTAATTTCCTTTTTTCTTCTTCATATTTTTTTGACATGATTGAAATTGAGTTTTATTTTGTTAATAATATTTATTTTCTTGGTTTTCATGAGCCTTAATCTTTATCCTCTTTATCACACTTAGGTTTACAATAATGGTTATATAGTTAATCGTGTTTCAAAATATCTTGTTTAGAATAATCACTATATTTATCAATACATATTACATTATAATGGGTTGAGTGTTTAGGAGATCATTGCATTATCCCCCACACCCAAGGTTAGCTTAGTTCCTTATAACACCATCCAAAACTAAAACCAAAAGGGTAATCATGGGTGATAAACCTTTAACATCATAGTGGGATTAAAATAATCAATAACATAAATGTGATTCAACCTTAAAACCTTTTTCCCTTTTAATTCACCATGTTATCCTATAATTATTTTATTTCAACCAATATCATTCTTATTTTTAGCTGGATTACTCTATGTTGGGTTATCTTATACTCAAAAATCCAGTACCTCAAATTGACTACAAAATCAATTTTTCATAGTGGTTAATAAAGAGAATATTATCAACCAAATCATATCCCCCAGGAGTGTATATCCAGTTTTATAGTCTTAGACCCAATAATCATGCATTAGAGTTATTAATGATTCAATTGTCAATAAACTCTTTTTAGGTTGATTACCCCTAGGTGTATCTGTGTCATAGATGCATCCACTTTCTAGTATCCAAACATGGATGTAATTTTAAGGAAAACCACATATACTTTACTTTAATTTTTTTAGGATGTTATCATATACATAATCTTAACTTTTATAACTATATCTAGAGTTTTAAATAATTTTATATTATCATAATATTTTAAAATTACTCGACCTACTTTTTATACCAACTATGGGGACCTAGGCATTAAACACATAACATTTCCTGATTCTTAGAATTCTTTCCCAATAAATAAAATAAAAGGATCTAGAGGTCTAGTGTATCTATAAGATTATACATACATATAAATCAACATAAACATAAAAAATTATATATATTTAAGACTCCATATGGTTCTCCTAAATCCCAGATATATTCTAAAACATAATAGGATGTCTTGGGGAAATACATAAAGAAAAGGGTGTTATATAAAACTCAAAAAGGGACTAGACATGACAATAAATCATAACATGAGATTCTAGATGTATACCATGATATAATAAAGGGGATGATAATAATTATGGATAAACTTCATAAGTAAATAATTTCATAAGATCATAAACATGTAGAAATAGCATAAAACATGATATCATAAATATAATTGAAGGGTCACTCCCAATACCATAATCATAAAGTGGAAAAAGTCCCATGGTGGATTAGGTTCAATCCCTAATCCCTTACATAAAATCTCATGAAATATAAAGCTTTACCCAATGAATTATATTGATATATAATTTCAGGCCCACAATCCACATAAATGAGAATCATACACATGCATTCCACAATAGAAAAATAAAGAATACATAAATCATAATCATGATCAAACCCATGTGAAGGAAGTGTTTTTTTATAATTCTGATTCAGGGAATAATCAAAGCCTAAATCACTTAGATTACCAAGGGAAGAAGGAAGTAAATAATTTGTATCTTTATATTTTAAAATAAAACATATGTATTTATCATTGAGTTCCAATATAGATATTGTATGAGAACGATCTTAGAGAAGAAATATTAAAAACGTACCACTTGGGTGATGTTTTATGAAATAAGTAAAGGATATTTTTAAAGAAGTAAAGAACTTGTTGTTTTATATAAAACTATAATTGAACCAATATGGTTATACATAAAATAATTAGGGTTTTTAGAAGCTATTAATGGTTTAAAAACAATTTACTAGGGTGATTCTCTACATGAGACAAGAAATGGGAATGTTCCCTTAAACTGAGTTTACTAAAATTTGGAATTTCAAATAATAATAAAATCATTTATGAATATAAAAATTATTTTATTTTAAATAGTTATATATTTAAGGTAAATATATAAAAAAATTTAATAGGTACATGAAAATAATATTTCGTAAAAGGGATAAAGGGAAAGAGAATAGGTACCCGAAAAGTCACAAATGAGGTACATATGATTTATTTCGATGTTTTAAAAAACCTTTTTTGAAATACCAAATAAAAAAAATCAGATTATGAATATTTATTTTCAAAATTGTTTAAGGTATATATGATTATAACATGACATAACACTTAATGAGGATTCCAATTAAAAATGAGATCATTGTTGGGAAGGAAATTATAGACAAGGAGAGGAAAATATAGTTTAGATGGATGTGAATTATTCCTAGCAAGTTGAATTTTAAAAAAGGATTACTTCTATAAATAAGGAATATTTTAATAAAATACGATTTCATAAGATATAAATAGGTCATACCATGTGAAATAAAATATGAAACTCAAGGAGAAAAATTATAACTCAAGAAAGAAAATTGAGTTATGAAAGACAATTATATTTTAGGGAAGACATAAATTCTAGAACAAAGAAATAAATAACATGAGTGGAAGTGAATTTTTATATTTTAATAATAATTTATGATATTATATGTCAATTATCTATTAAGTACACTATAAAGATGAATATTGTTTCCTAACATCAATACATGCCTCAATGAAGGGTGATTAAGACAGAACACTTACGGCTTAAGAAACATTCTAATAAAAACACCATGAAGGTGAGAAAGATATCAAAGTTGAAGTTGAAATATGTGAATAAATATAATAAATTATATTAATAATTAAATTGTCTGTATTTATTCTATTTAAAAAAAATTAGGTGCATAAAATAAAATATGTGTCAAAGAATGAAATTTTGGGATGAAACCCTTATCTTGTTCAATATTCATTCTAAAAACTTTTCCAAATTCCATGAATAATCAAAATAATTTTATTATATACCTTATAAATAACCTTATTATTATTATTTTTAATTATACATAGTCCGTTTATTATCATATTCTATTTATTTATTATATAGTTTTCTTTCCTATATCGATTACTTGAGACAATTATCATATATTAAATATATTTTATAATCCAACCATGATGGGTGGTGATGAAAAATTAAACTCATTACACATGGAAGTGATTATTCTCACAAATGCATGATTAATGTTTTTATTTCTAAAAAATGAGTGGGAAAGATGATAAATGATAATTTGAAATATAAGAATCATTTTCATATCATATATATCATATTTATTCTCCATTAAATAATTTTTATCATCTATTAATAGAGGTGATGGAAAATGAAAGATGTCTATTTGTTGAGGCAACAGTCTACGTAATGCACTAACGACACTTTGGTTTTTGTTAGCAGATGGAGATAAATAAATAATAGTTATTAAATTGATATAATAAAATATAAATATAAAAATAAAACTTATATAATTATATTTTTATTTATATAAGATATTTGGAAGATAAAAATTAAGGAGGAAAAATTACCAAGAATGTGATACTTACGTTGAATACTTGACCTTATTTTAGATATTTCATTAGAAGTGAAGGGATTAACATAACTTATAGAGACTGGGGGTTTATGGATAAGAAAATTAATTCTAGGAGAGTTAGTTTTAGTATTTTTTAATTGTAAATTAGAATAGAAAGTGTAACTACGGAGGGGTGGAAGTGATCCCCTTTTATAAGAGTAGAAAATAGTTCTTTTTGGAATATGCTATATACTTCCATGAAATCAATGCACTATTACTTGGTCAATGACTACAAAATTTATTACTAATTTAGTATGGGTTTATATTGGATCAATAAAGTCACATCCTAGACATTCCACACATTTTTATACATTTTTCAAGTATTTTATCATGGATTTTTACAGTTTTACATTTTTATTTTTACCCTGCTAACTAGTTTTTAACTAAATGATTAATATTTTATTTAAAAATTTAGGTATCCTATTACCAGGTTTTGATGATTTGAACCTAAATTTTATCATTATTTAATATAATTCATTTCATAAATATGAGAAAATAATGTTTTAAATTAGTACATATAATACAGAAAAAATGTTTTTTTAGAAAAATGACCTTTCACTATCATTTGTTCTTTAAGCATATTTATTATTTACAATAAATTGAATGAGTGTTAATATAATTATATATGGGTTTAAATATAATACTTTATTCATAATTTAAACTATATTATTTTGACTTGTTAAATAAAAATTACACGATATTAATATAACAATTCTTAAAAAAACCATTTTACCATTATCACGGTAATTAAAATTAATCTTAATAATATTATATTTATTCATAAAAATAAAATTAAAACTTTTAGATAATATTAAAATATTTAAATAAAATTTTAAATCAATTTTTTTACATTTATTCTTAAAAGTGATAAATTCAATTTTTTAATATAAGTGAGTAAAAATAGTTTTTAATGTGAAATATTTCTTGAGTTTCAAAATTTTTGAATAGGTGTTTATAAATTCAACATATAATATTAAATGATTTATATTAATTATTAAATATATAAACTTTATAAACTTTTATCCATTCTTATATTATAAAATTTATAGTTTTTTTGCTAAATCGATATTTATAATGTTCCACTAAAAATGATTATTTCAGAAAAATATCAAAAATCATACTAATGAAATTTTGAAATAATGAATTCAAAAATAAATTTTATTTTATAAAACTAAAATTATAAAATTTATATATTTTTTTAAATGAAAAATATAAATTATAAATAATTTTTTTTACTGAAAAACATTGTTTTCAAACATATCGTGTTCTTAATATTATTTCAGATTGATTTATAATTTAAGTGATATTAATATATTCATTAACATATAATCATATTTTATGGAATTAATTGAGTTTATTAAGGAAAAATATGAAATAATTAGTAAAACATTATTCGAAAATAAATATCACATTTATATGAAATACACTTTGAAAAATACAAATAATTAATTATTTATATTTTTAATTTATTTTTTACTAATCTATTGATATTGAAATATTTATTTCAATATTATATATACATTATATCATATTTCAATAATAATAACAATTGGTGTACATAATTTGTAAATATATATATTTTTAATATTTTAATATCATATTTTTATTTCATAATTAGATAAATAATTTTAAATTTACAACTTGACAATAACCGAATTCAATATACCTATAAGATATACGATCAATGACCATAATTTCAATGACCATATTTGTAATGACCACATTTGAAACAATTTATTTCCTATATATATTAATTTACTAAACTTATTCCATTAACTACTTTTATTTCTATTGTTTTATTTTTAGTCAAGAAAATATGCTTTCTCCATTCACGACATTCTTTCTCATTGTATGTTTTGTTATAATAATGGTGTTTCTTAAAGGAAATAGTATTCCATGGGAGTTTTTGTTCTAAATATATTATTCTTTTCAATGTATTTTATCATTTTAATTTTCATTGTTTTAATGATTTTAATCATCCCTAATTTTTAATAATCCATTATATGTGATACATGGTTTTATATACCTTCACTATACTGTTCCATTATAATTTAATGAAGTTTTATTGTCTTTGTTCATAACCTGTTTATACCAATATCTAATCAAGTATTAATTATTTTAAAAGAACAGATAAATAGTCTTTATAATTATGGGAAAAAAATTAATGGATCATATAAAATGGGGAATTACATGATTGATCACACTTGTTTCTTTATAGGGATGAAGTAAATATGATAACGTATCATGGGCCATTCCAACCATAGTATCATGATAAACCTTTCTATTATTTTCCACATAAGTATCAAATACCTCTCCAAAAGGGTCGCTAGTAGAAAAATGACTTTTTGTGGAAGCTTGGGTTGGGAAAATGATAAATAGAGATCACTGGTATTTTCACCAACCACCCCTATTTTACCTTTTCTATAATAAATACCACCAAAACCCCTAGAACCCACCTCCTCCATAACCTATTTTTGAGAACCCCATAGCCTACTCCCCTCTACCACCTCATTGATGCACCACACATCGTCTATTCATTGCACCGACCACCGTCTATTCATTGTATCGAAATCGATCAATACACCATCCACCCATGAATCCCCATGTTGTAAATCCCCCATTCCGTCACTCATCCTCTCCTCCACCTTCACACTATATCTCCCATCAGCCAGCCTCCATCAAGTCCCCATCCTGCCCCCCTCTTTCCACCATCCAAACCCAATACCACCCCTCTCCTTTCCCTACCGTCGAGCCTCCTCCTTCCACCACACAATCGATCTACCCTACCACCCCTCATCCAACCCCCTGTCATGCCCTTATCCCCTACCACTTCAGGGAGAACCCCATGCAGGTCACCTACCATTGACCCCTACCAGTGGACCCCCTTCTGCAGACCCTCTACCATAATTTTGAAGCTAGTTCCCCCTTCTTCTTTTCCCTCAATTCCTCATCTTTACAAAGACCCCCTTCCCTCATTGATTCCTCATATATGTAGTGACCCCCTTATCCTTTTATTGTAAGACACTCCCTATAAACATATATGATACATTTTATCCAAGTTTTTTTTCTTCATATTTATTGTAATGAAATCCTAATTTATCATCATAACCACCATGAAACTATTTCCCAAGACTGTGATCCGTGATATTTCCACTTCACAATAGATATAATACACTAATAAAATAATTATAATAGAAACTTAAGCCACTAACCTAGACCACATGCAAGTAGGTATTACCTCAGGGCCAACTCTATTTATCATTACTATCTTTGGTTGTACTTTCATATAGTTTTTGTGCGAAATTTGATAACTTCTCTAATAGGATTGGAATCACTGAATATTTTACCCCTCTCCTTCAAAATGTTCCTCAATATTTGGATTCATTGGTTTATTAGTTTTAATGATATTAGTTTCATTATAATGTAAATAATAATTTAGTCTTCAATGTTATTTTTCATCATAAAACCCACCCCAACTAAAAAATTGATTCTACCTCCTCCGATCAAAGTAAACATACCACCATGATTGATTTTCCTTATATAATTCTAAGATGGTTGTAATTAATCCTTTGTGAAAGGTTATCCCCCAAAATATCTATACCTATAATCAGTGAAAAATCTTCTATACCTTTGAAATAGATGCTATTTTCTACTATATGAATATATTTTTGTAAGGATTCATGAAAATTTTATATTTGTTAATAATATATTTTTATCTTTACTCTACAGATCGGGTTTTCAAAAATTAATGGTTCTTCCCCCACTCCTATGTAATTTTTAATTATAAAAACATATTAATTTAAAATATTAGGTATTGTTTTGCTCATGTATAGGTTATATTTTCTTTTTATACATTGATAGCCACAAACCCTAATTTCTACTGGTTTTTAATCCACTTTCAATTTTATTGTCACTATTTTGTTTAGAATTATCATTAACTTTAATTAAATCATTTTTCTTTTAATATAAATTTATTTATTTCTTCTTAACATTATTCTATCAAATAATAAATTTCATTGGAAAATTTTAAGGTGTCATCATATGGAATATAAAATCAAAATTCCAACAATTTATTTCAATTATTAACTATATTATTATGTTATTAGTTATATTACATAAATCTCTATACATGTTCCTATTACATGTTTTTTGTAGGAAATAATAATCTAAATAGTTAATTTATTTCAACTAATACTTATTTGAAGGATAAAAAGGATATGATATTATATTTATTACCCTACTAACTTGATCAATTTTACCAAGTGGGTAGTGTTACTTTTACCAATTAATACATTTTATAATCTCATTCATTTAGGATAAATGATTTGTTTTTTGTCTTGATATAGAATAAATTTGAAGGGGGATTTTGAATGGTCACTATGAGATAGTCATTAGTGGGTAGTTATATATGCCTCAAAGTTTGGCTGATATAGATTCTTGATAGTTTGTATGTTAATAAATTTTATAGTTCAATATTAATTAACTTAATTGCTATTGATAGATAGAAAATCCAGGGTGATTTGGTTTTTCTCTAATGTGGGGATCATGCACATGATTTAAATTATGATTTCCCACTTCCTCAGGCTTACAGGTTTGATTTACCTCTTCACCCTTTCCCCTTTTAATTCACATGTTCACCATTTCTTTATATACTATATATTCTATATTTCTCTTTTTTACTTTGAAGGTTCATCATTCCCTTCATAGGTTTTTACTTTCCATATACTCTTCCTAAAAAGGTATTTATTATTTATAATCTCCAAATATATTTTAATCTGTACAAGGATTTTTATTACATTTTATAGTATAATGTTGTTAAATTTACACAGCCGGTGCATGGCCACTAACCCTAATTTATACCGGTTTTTAATCCAGGGACAATGCGATTGTATATATTTTGGGAAAAATTTCCATTAACATTTATTGAAGTGTTTTTCTTTTAAAATTGACCAGTAAATTTTTTTAGAACATGATTATATGAAATATTAAATTTCATAAAAAAATTTCAATGTGTCGTCAAATATAGTATAAAACCAAAATGTACCCAATTTACTTATATTATTAACTATATTATTTTGTTTTTAGTTATATTTTATAAATCACTATAAAAATGTATTTCCATGTTTTTTATGGGATTAATGACGTAAATAATGTATTCAATTCAATTAAGAATGCTTTGAAGGTTTAAAAAAGAATTTGATACCATACCGAGTACCTTTACAACTTGGTGAATTTTATCAAGTTGGTAGTATTCCTATTACATGTTACTATATAAGATAAATGATTATATTTTTGTCTTCATATAGATGAAATGTGAAGGAGGTATTATACATGGTCACTATGTGATAACCATAAGTGGGAAGCAACATACACCTATATTTTTTATTAATACTGATTCATGAAAGTTTGTATGTTAAAAACATTTACAGTGCTATATTGTCTCACATATTTTTTTCTGATAAATAAAAAATCCAAGGTTATTTAATTTTTATTTATTGTGGTTATTACCCATGGGCTCACAACTTTTATTTCCCTCTTTCTTGGGATTACATGTTCAATTTCCCTCTCCCCTCTTCCTCCTTTTTACTTCATAGGTTCTTTTCATCCTTTAAGGTACCCTCTTTCCATCAAATTTTCCGAAAAAGGTAAAAAAAAGATAATAATAAATGAATGGATTTTAATTTTTATAGGTAATTTTAGGATATTTGATAGTGTAATTTTGTTATGTGTTTGGAACTGATGTAATTACATTTACTACTTGTTTTGCATGGAGTTCAATTTTTAGGGCAGAGGAGATGAGTGCATATAGAGATTTAGGCATGCACACACAGATTGAGATAGATATTCCATGAATTCTATGTAACACAATATAAATGAACAATTTCAATAGTTATATGAATATTATGAAGATATATTATCATAGATGTTATAATGTATTTATGAAGTGATGATGCATTGTCCTATTGGTGGTATACAAGTGGTGTCATAGGTAAAAAGAAATTAAATCATACTAATATTGAAATTTATTGATATGTATTAGATATGTAATATTTATATATGTTGTAGGATAAAAATATAGATGGTGTAAATTTTTGTAAGTACATTGGTGATCCATATGAGGATGCACCTCATTCTTGAGGTAGTTTACATTACCATTTTTAATATTTAATGTTTCAATTCAGAATAATAATTTAAAAGTGTCTTATTATTTCCTACAAGACCCTACATAATCTTATAATCATTATATGCCAAATATATCATATTTAATACAAAAAATAACCCATTAGCATTGATACCACTTATTTTATAATAAAAGAAATGTGGAAATGACAGTCAATGTTGTTACCAATTTTATTATTCTCTTCTCCATTCCAAATATGTCTATTTTTTCTTCATCACAAAAATAGATATAAAAAAGTCACTCTACCTCCTTGATCCTTCTTCAACAAAATAGATCTTGCAGTGAAGTTATGTTCTTGGCTCGACTTCTCCTTTTTCAAAATTCTAGATATTATTTTCCAAACAAAAATAACTAAACCAAAATAGACATAAGTTATTCAACAAAATTCTATGCTATTATTCCATCCATATAGGTGAATAAGGTCTATATTTTTTTTGAATGAATATTTACCATAAATAATGGCCAAAAAATTCTTTCCATGAAATTTTATCTTGAATTAACTTCATGGTATCCTATTTATTTTTCAGATTAATTCCACTATCCTAATATGTCTTATCCAACCTAGAATTACTTCCCTAGTGATATCTACCCTCCTTATTTGTGTCCCAAATAATAATATTGATAATTGATTCAATTCTTATTATGACATATTTTTGGTTAGAATGACTATAAGCACATTCATTGGAATGGAATATATGAAAATTTTGACATGTTTTTATGCTTTAATCCTCCTAGTTTTAGCCTATCTAGTCTGGTCACCAACAGTGTAGTTGTAAATGTTTTTTTCATTTAGGATTTGTTATTAGTACCTACTTTTGATACTAAATTTTTTCTTAATCATATATTTCATTTGGTCCTTCTTTTTCTCCTTTATCTCACACTAATCTTCACATATCAACATCACTTTCTTCCTTTGTTACACCACTGTTTTATATTAAAATATGACCATTTTTTTCATATTAAACTCCTTCACAACAACATTAGAATCTTTTATTTGGATAAATTTTCCATTTATTTTGTTATATAATTTATATTAATTTGAAATATATGAATATCCATGTAAAATACCTTCCTTTTCTACAAGATTTAAACTTTTTGGGCTTCTTCTTTTTGATAATAACACATTTAACTCTAAAAAATGAAAATTACTACAAGGTTAGATTGTTTCTATAAAATACCAAATAGGGGGTATTCCATTTATTGGTACAATATAATTATATATTAGATATGTAAACTGATTTATAAACTAATTACTATCTATATGTCTCTAGTATGTCTCTGGTTGATTCATTTCAAAGAGCATGATCTATGCCATAATATTGAGAATACAATTATTTCTTTTAATAAATCATTTTTATGGAGTTCATATGGTTAAAACAAGATTTCATATCCCATTATTCCCAAAGTTGAAACATACTAGAGTATTTGTAAAATCCATTTCGTTTTGTAATTAGAATACTTTAATTTTTTTCCATGAATTTTTTACACTAATATCTGTTAATGAGTAATGCACCTAAACAAATCATATTTATGTGAAACAACCACCATCACTTAAATCCTACTATAGTCATCAATAAATAATAAAAAATATATTTTCCCATCCATAGATTTGGGTGTTATTATAAAATACACATACACATGCACTATCATGATAAATCATTTTTACTTCTCCTATTTTGACTTTTATGTTTTTCAATCAATTTTTCCTTTTTGAATAGTATGAAATATATGTATGTGATCTTGAGAAACCATAGGTTTATCTAAAGAATATCATTCTATATGAAGTTATCAAAATATATTTGTCTTATATGGATAATCCCTTTTTGACATCCCATAGTGAGCATATCCTCAACCTCTCTGAGTATTTTATACATTAAAAGATATATAATATTACTTTTAATATATAGAAAAAAATTACATAACAGTATTTTTATTTCTTATACCTTAAAAAATTTCTTTACATGATCCTCCTCTAAATTAATTTCATAATTAAAGGAAAGTTCATCTTTTTACCAAAAAATCACATTCCAATATGGATGGAAATTCCTTCAATTACATATTGGGTGGATTTCTCATAGATAGTTGAAATAACCAAAATATATTCATATAATTAATCCTTAAAAATCATTGTTTTGGGTCTCTAATTTATCCCTTATAATTGAATTTTATGATTCTCAAGTTCCTCGAGTTGGTGTTCATCTGCCTTATATCCGCCAACTAGTTTAATAGTCCATTTCAAATACCTACAATTCCATCTTCTTGATCTAGTACATACTCTAAAAATATCCATCCAACCCTATTGGATGTTATAATTCATGAAATACATTGATAATATCTTTTTGATTAAAAAATAACAGGTAAGGTTACAATAGGGATTCTTAAGAAATGATTCCCTAGTAGCTAAAAAATGACTTCTTAGAACTATTAAAACTTATTTTTTTATATATATATATATATACAAAACTAAAAAATTGTAAAGATTAATTTTCCTCAAATCACTTACTATTTTTTCAATAATAACTCTAGATATTTTGGTTTTGGATTAGTCTATAAATTCTAATGCAACAATTGTAATGTTTAGCTAACTTAAAACTAGTACCATATAAACTACCTATGGATTCAAGTATATAATTTATCCTAAGTATATAAAACCTCTAAGTTTTATATTTTTATAAAATTCATAAATAAAATTTACACTCCCTAAACCCTTTAGTTTTTGTTGATTTTTTCAATGATTGATGACATTTTATTTTTCTAAGAGTGGTGCAGTAGGAAACTATTTTAGTTTACTCTTATTAAAAATGAGGATTTTGAGAAACCCTGAATAACAAATATATTTATGTAATATCATGCTACTTATATATTCTATTCTTAATTTATGACAATGGGTTTAACTTTTCTTATGATGGATGTGACGATTGTTCTACTTGGTCCAGTGATCCTTCTTCAACTTTAATAATTGAAAATATGTCTTTAATTTATGGTTTTTGATGAAGTATCATATTAAAATGTACTCCATCTTCAATTATACTTATGGATAATTATTTTTTTACTTTTTATGGAAATATAATCATGTTTTTATTGAATCATTACAATAAAAAAACAAACATTAAAAGAATATTTTTTAAATAAAATTCATCTCATAAGGTTTTCACTTTATTACTCTTTTAAATATCAATTAGTAATGACTGAAATTTATATTTTTATTTTATTCTATGAATTTTTGATTAAGGAAAGTGGTAACCATATACACAGGGGGGATTTGAGACCAAAAAACAAGATGAAATTTGAAATTTAAAAGGCATTGCTGCTACTGAGGAGGCCTGAACCACGAGGCATCATGTTAGTCAGTCACGCCTTCATCCATCTAACATCATCATAAGTAAAAAAACTCCATCGTTTTCATATTCCCTGCCTACTAGAGCCGCACTACCAGAGATTTTCCCCAAAAAGTTAACATCACAGAAAAACACAACCATCGTCGCTCAACCTCGTCGACCATCGACGCCAACATATGTCTCCATAACAAACCAAATCACCAAAACCAAAAAACTAAAAATGAAATTTAATAATCTTTATAAGGGAAAAAACTATCAACATCATAGATGAAAGCAGATATCCGCCCTTCATGGTCTCCATTGCACCAGAAACTTGTATACTACAAACCCAACAAGACTCCAAGAGTGCAAAGAGAGGAGGAGGATGTCGTCGGTGCCGAGATTTCTAGAGGACACCACCTATGACCTCATACTAACTCAGGAGAAGATGATGAACCTTCCAAACCCATACCAGAAGAAAAGGGGGGAGCATCATCAGATGAGAGCATCGTAGATGCATGAAATAAACCTGCAAATATGAATCATCGGAGGAGGTTTAACGGAGATCTTCATGGACAGAGATCCAGAGGCCTTTCTAGTCTGCGAAAATAGAGAGCGGTCGACCCAACATGCCACGAACAACCCAAGCTCCCAACTGTGCCAAGACATAAGAAGAAGGAAGGAATGGAGAAGGGAGGAAGGGATAAGGGAGGAGGGAGGAAGGGAGAAGGCGGTGCAGGGAAACCCTATCTGAGGGGATCTACCATTTGATTCCCCTTATAAGATCATGGTCCATCTCTCAATTAGTAACAGAACACTAATTTTTTGTTATAAACTATCTTCAAACAATAATAAAACCTATTTTTTGGTGTCTTTATTCACTATTTTTGGCCTCAATAGTATGCTTTTGAGTGCTGTGTATCTCAATCATTATGTAGGATGTTAGTTCTTGTGATTTTTCATCAACCACTACTTCTATATAATTTTAGTAAAACTCTACCACAAATTTACCTTTTCATTTAAAATAACACACATGTGGTTTGTTAATTACTAATTTAATGAAAGCCTTGTTATCTTACATATATTTTTAGGGGCTAAATCACTTGAATACCCTGATTCCATTCCAGGAGTATGAGGTCATTATTGGTCATAAAACTTTCACCAAAACATCATTGATTGATATTATAGTACATTTATTCCTTGTAAATATTATTTTAATATGTTTCTATGTCCATCAATAATACAAACATATTTTTTAACATTGAAAAACAGTTCAAATTTATTAATTAAATTTCTAGATTTTCCATATTTTTTTCAATATCTACTTGCAATTATAATTTTCCTTTTTTAATATAGTGTAGGAAATCGTGTATTAACACTTTAGATACATTTTTTATCTCTACACATGTCATCTTTTAGCTATACACATGTCAATCCGAGTTAGTGATTTCCCGAGAGGACTAAAAACGCACTTTTAGATTCATAACACACTAAAATGCACATTTAACCATCATATCCATGTAAAAAAACCTTAGAATGAATTTAAATCAGAAATAACCTATCTTATTATTATTTGTGATGTGTATTAGAAGAGTACACATCAATCAAATGTGTGGTATTCTCATAATGACCACATATATAATTTTTAAAGGTTTGGCACTCTTTAAAACATGTGGGGGGTCAAAACCAACTGAATGACCTCTAAATGTCATGCATTTAGATAAAAAACTATAAAGTGAATTGTGGAGTGTTTGAGTAGACGATATATCAATTGGAGGTTCCATTTTCTTGGGATGAAGGAAAATGAACTTTTAATTTCATAAAATGCCAAAATGTGTGTTTAATAGTTTGATATATAAAAAATATTGGAATTAATTTAAATCATAGTAAAACCAAATGATTATTATTCATGATGTGTATGAGTAGACGACATATTAATCGGATGTGTGGTCTGCCTTGAATGCCTGAATATATTGTTTTTAAAGGTTTGACACCCTCTAAAAAGGTTCATGCAAGGTTTAAAACCAACTTAACAACATCCAAAGGATGTGAAATTAGAAAAGAAAACCATAAAGTGAATTTTTAAATAGTCAAGTATAAAAAACATCAATCTGAGATGTAGTTTTATTGGGAGGACTGAAAACACAATTTTAGTGTCATAAAAGCCCATAATGTGCATTTAATGGACAGATTCATTACAAACATTCTCAAAATTACTTTAAATTATATAAAAATTATATTATTATTATTATTTTTGATGTGTAATAGGAGACATAATATCTATCAAATGTGTGGTATTCTCAGAATGATAGAATATGTGGTTTTTAAAGGGTTAAAGCCCTTTTAAAACATGCTGGGGTCTAACCAACCAAATGAACTCCGAATGAAATTAAATAAGATAAAAAACTATAGATATAATTTTGAAATAGTTGACTAGATGGTACATAAATAAAAAGTTTCATTTTTCCACGATGATGGAAAACACACTTTTAGTGTCGCAAAGTAGAAAAACATGTGTTTAATGGTTAGATATATAGAAAACGAACACAGAATGACTTGAAATCATATTAAAACCATATTATTATTATTCTTGATGTGTAAGAAAGGAAAAAATGTTAATAATATGAGCATTATTCCTAGAATAACTAAATATGCATTTTTTTAAAAGGTTGTACTACCTTTAAAAAGGTGCATTCAGGGATAAAAAACAATCAAATAGTCTCCAAATACCGTGAAATCCAATGAAAACAACCAATAAGTTTATTTTGAAATAGTGAAGCATACAAAATGTTAATCTGAGCTAGTTTTTTCCCTGGAGGTCCAAAAACTCACTTTTAGTGTCACAAAACACCATAAAATGTGTTTAATGATCATATCCATAACAAACGACCACAGAATGAATTGAAATTAGAAGAAACCATTATTATTATTTGTGAAATTTATTAAGAGATGTTTTGTTATTTAGATGTGAGATATAATTGAAACAACTGAATTTGTGGTTTTTAAAGGTTTTATTCCCTTTAAAAACACACCCCCCACAACGATATTTATGTGAAAATAATTCATCTAACTAGAGGATAGGGAAGAAAAAATAATTGAACCATCTAATAGCTAGTTATATATGAAGTTTACCTTATGATAGTTAGATATATACTATGAGTTATATCAGGTAAAGCTACCGAATAAAGGAATCGGGGGATAAATTAACTCAACATATTCTCAAACATTAAATAGGTAGGATGGGGTGGCAACTTTGTTATGGAATCTCATAGAATCAGTATCTCAGAATGGGACATTTTTTTGTAAAATGAACAAGAAATGTGGGATAAACTGGAAGTCACGTTACGGTGAACAACTATGTGCTAATTCAAAACCTAGAAAGGGTGTTGGTTGATTAAGATAACATAGTGAATATTTAAATATTTGATAATATGGTATGTCAATCGAAGGTGCCTATTGTCCAAGATGATCAAAAACACACTTTTAGTGTTATAAAAACCAAAACATGCATTTAATGGTTAGTTATATATCAAAAAACATTAGAATGACTTGAAATCATAGGAAAACCATCTTATTGTTATTTATGATGTGTAAAAGAAGTGGTCACATAAATTGAACTTGTGGTCTACCCAGAATGACCGAAAATGGAATTTTTAAAGGTTTTTTCCTGTAAAAAGGTTTTTTTTGGGTATAAAAACCAACCAAATGACATCCAAATTACATGGAATTAGAAAAAAATTACCATAGAGTGAATTTTGAAATGGTTGAGTAGATAGAACGTTAATCCAAGCTAATGTTTTCCGGAGAGGATAAAAAACACACTTTTGTTGTCATAAAACACAAAAAAATGAATTTAACTTTTAGGTCTATAAAAATGACCTCAAAATGACTTGAAATCATAGGAAAATTGTATTGTTATTATTTTTGACATATAATAGGAGACTATGCATCAATCAGACATGAGGTCTTCCTAGAACAATTGAATATGCAGTTTTTAATGGTTTGACACCCTTAAAAAAATACAAAAGTTCATAACCAACCAAATTACCACTGAATTATATGAAATTAGAAAAATTAAACAATAGATTCAATTTTGAAATGTGTGAGTAGAAGGTACATCAATTGGAGGTTTCATTTTTTTAGGATGATAGAAAATTCCCGTTTAGTGCCATAAAACACCAAAACGTGTGTTTACCAGTCAAAAATATAGAAAACAACCTATAAATGTATTGAAATCATGGGAAAACTATTTTATTATTATTTGTTATATTTTTAGAGTAGAAGAAACCTCAATCAGATGAGTAGTCTTACTAGAATGGCCAAATTTATAATTCGAAAAGTTTCGATGAACTTCAAAAAGGTACGTATGGGGGGTCAAAATTAATGGAACGACATCCCAATGATGTGAAATTAGAAAAAAACTATAGAGTAAATCATGAAATGGTCAAGCATAAAAAATGTCAATTTGAGATGGAGATTTCTTAGAAGGACCAAAAATGAAATTTTAGTTTCATAAAACACCAAAACGCGTATTTAATGGCCAGATCAATAGAAAATGACCTCAAAATGAATTTAAATCATTTGAAAACCATCTTATTTTTATTTGTGATATCTAAGAGGAGACATCACATTAATCAGATGTATGATCTACCAAGAAAGATTGAATATGCAGTTTTTAAGCTTTGATAAACTTTATAAATATGTGGGGGATGAAAACCAAATGAATAATCACCGAATGATGTGAAATCAGAAAAAACCAACTCAAAAGTGAATTGTGAAATGGTCGAGAAGACGGTATGATAATTGTAGGACTCACCTATTTTTATAATCCCAAATCATGTTTTAGTAATCCCAAATCATGTTTTAGTAATCCCAAATCATGTTTTGATAATCCCAAGAACCATGTTTGCATTCTATGCTAATTATGTTTCAGTAATATTTCCTGTTTTTGTAGAGTAATTTTCATATACTCTCAATATCACTGCTTGATTGGTTAAGCTTACAGTGTAGAATTTATGTAAGTTACAAAGGTCACCACTACAAGGTCACCGATTCATGGTTACCACTACAAAGGTCATAGTTACATGGTTACCGATACAAGTTCATAACTACAAGGTCACAGTTAATAGGTTACCATTACATGGTCACCGTTATATGGTTACCGCTACAAGGTCACAACTTCAAGGTCACAATTACAAGGTTACCATTACAAGGTCACAACTACAAGTTCACTGTTAAAAGGATACCATTACATGGTCACCGTTATATGTTTACCTCTATAAGGTCACAACTACAAGGTTACCATTACAAGGATATTGATACAAAGTTAACACTGTAGAAGGTTACAGTTGGAGATTGCCGATGTACACCTATTGTTGAAGCCTACCGATATAAAGGCTACCATTACCAGTCTACCAATGCTTACTCTATCGATTTCTCATTATTTTCCTAACGTTCATATTTGGTAGATTAAATGCTTTTGACATTATTTAATGCTGATTGTAAATATTTCAGGAGACAGTATAGGGGACAATACAAGGTACGAGAAATCTTGCATGTGATCTACTCATTCCTGATTGTCGGACCTCAAATACAAAAAGGAGAAGACCACGAAAGATGTGTAAGGTGGATTCATATGCGCACAAAAAACATAAGTGTTGCATACGAAGTGCGAAAGAACTTTCTTGAAAATTAAAAAGCAGAACCATCCAGCACTAACACTATAAATCCTCAAGCATCGCGAAGATCATTCTAAGAAAAATTCAGTTATGTATTTTATGCCTCATAAAATCTTGATCAACATCAGAAGAAGAACACTGAAATCTATAACTTAGAGTTGCAACACTCTGTTTTCAAGAGAAGCTTCAGAGAAAGACTTCAACATTGAATTATTCACTCTAAGGAGTCAAGAGATGAACTGCCAAACACATAAGGCTTTCTAAACTCAAACTTATTGTATTAGCTTCATTGTGTTCTTTATTTTTACATTTCTGAGAAGCGTGTGTGTGTGTCTATCTCACACACTGTCTCCTGTGCTTAAACTGGAGGATACTAAATATCCTCACATCAAACTTCATCTACAGTTGTTTCCCACGTATAACTGGGGAAGATAACATTTGTGGTATGTGCTGTTTATTTTACCATGAAGAACTGTAGAAGAGGTTGTGAACCCTGAATAGTTTTTGAAAACTTTTATAAAGCCCAATACAGGCTGTGTATCAAGTTTATTGTCAATATAAACTGCTTGGCGGCAGGTGATCACCAAGTGGGGAGGACTAAGTCTCGGCTTGAGACTAAACCTCTTGTTTTACTTCATGGATTGCTTTACTTAGTTATACCTTGTTTTGATATTATCCACTAATTATATTAGCTAAAACATAAAATGTTTTTGCTATCACGTTGATAGTCAGTTTTGGTTAGTGTGTGTATTTTTTTTATTCAGTAAAATTGTTTCAAAAGTTGGAAAAGTGTTTATCACTATTTCAACTGAGGACTAATCACCCTTTGAGAAACCTTTTAACCAATTGAACATTTATATCTCTAGTTCCTTAATTGAATGGGCTATTTTTAATTGTGGATTTTTTATCATAATGTTTTTAACAAAAATTTTAATTGGAACTCAATTCACCCCCCTCTTGGGTATCCACTCCGACCAACACTAATCAAAGGTCATGTTTTTATGCTATGACTGAAAACACACTTTTGGTGTCACAAAACATCGAAACATGAATTTAACAGTTAAATATAAAGAAAACAACTACATAATAACTCGAAATCATAGTAAAACCATGTTATTATTACTTTTGACATATATGAGGAGAAGACACATTAATTTAATGTGTGATTTTCCTGGAATGACTGAATATGTGATTTTTATGGGTTTAATACCCACTAAAAAGGTGCGTTTCAGGGTCAAAACCAACCTAATATCATCTGAATATTGTGAAATCAAAAAAAATTTAGTATATTGAATTTTGAAATGTTTGAGTAGAGAGAACTTGAATATGTCCCAGTGTTTTCCCAAGAGAACAAAAAACACACTTTTAATGGCATAAAACACCAAAATGTGTTTTTAATGGTAATATCCATAATTTTTTTTCAATGAATTAAAATCATTGGAAAACCATATTATTATTATTTTTGAGTTTTAACAGGATATGAAACATCAATCAGACGTGCAATCTACCCAAAACGACCAAATATGCAGCTTTTAAAGTTGTGACACCCTTTAAAATACATAGGTGTCAAAACCAACCAAAAAACCTTCAAATTATATGAAATCAGATGCAAAAACTATAGAGTGAATTTTGAGATGTTTGAGTAGACAACACATCAATCCGAGGTGTCATTTTTCCAAGATGATGAAAAATTCACTTTTGGTGTCATAAAACACCAAAACAAGTATTTAATAGTAATATATATATATATATAATTTTATTACTTTAAATAATAAGAAAAACAAATTATTAATATTCATTATGTGTACAAGAAGATTAAACATAAATCAGGTGAGAAATCTGGCCAAAATGACTGACTGTGCAGTTTATAAAGGTTTGACGCCCTTTAAAGAGGTACCTCTGTGGGTAAAAACAATTAAAATACAACCAAATGCCATGAAATAATATAAAAACAACCGTTGAGTGAATTTTGAATTGGTCGAGCAGATATAATGTCAATCTGAGGTCGTGTTTTTCCAGGATGACCAAAAACACACTTTTAGTGTCATAAAACACCAAAACATGAATTTATTGGTCAGACTTATAGAAAAAACCTCAAAATGACATTAAATAATAGGAAAAATATTTTATTATTACTTGTAAAGTGTTAGAGGATACAACATGTCAATCAGATGTGTGGTATGCCTGAAACTACTGAATATCTAGTTTCAAATGTTTTGACGCTGTTTAAAAACATGAGGGCAATCAAAACCAACCAAACAACCTCTAAATACCATAAAATCAAATGAAAAAGACCACAGAGTTAATTTTAATTTTTTTGATAAGATGATATGTCAATCAAACATTACATTTTCCTGGGATGATAGGAACCATAATTTTAGTGTCATAAAACACCAAAATGTACGTTTAATGATCATATGTATTTAAAATGACCTCAGAATGATTTGAAGTCATAGGAAAACCATATTATTATTATTATTATTATTATTATTATTATTATTTTTTATGTGTATGAGATGACCCATCAATCATATGTGTGGTCTGTTTGAAATGAAGGAATAAGTGGTTTTAATTTTTTTTTAAAAAATGATTAAATTTTTTAATGTATTTTCAAATTCAAATAACCTCGGTCTATTGTAATTAGTTTTAATTGAAATATATTTTTTAATTTCAATTATAAGTTGTTATATTTTCTAATTTACTAATTATTTTATTAAATCTTATTATACATTTTTATTCGATGATGGGTGTGAAGCTTGGAAGATGGTTAGGCAAAGAGATTTATGGGCTCGTGGTTTTACATATTTTGAAAATATTGATTGTATTTTTGAAATATGTTGTTTTTTAATTCTTCTGTGAGTTTTTTTTAAATAATAGCCTTTTAGTGATGAATATTGGTGGTCTATAAATGTCCTTTTTCAACTAGTATGTGTTTTCTTTAGTATCACAGACCACCTAAAAGGGTGTTTTATTTAGATTCATAGACCACACCAAAGGGGTGTTTTCTTTAGTATGACCAACCTACCTTCAAGGGGAGTTTTATTTAGTCATAACATACTTTTCTACAAGGGGAATTTTCTTTATTCATCATGGACCTCCCTAAAAGGGGAATTTTCTTTAGTCATCATAGACCACCCCACAGGGGAACTTTTCTTTAGTTATCACATATCTCCCAGTAAGGGGAGTTTTCTTGGGTATCAAATACCTCCCTATGAGGAAGGTTTTATTCAGTATCACATGTCTCCATACAAGGGGAGTTTTCAATAGTAATCATAGAACACCCCATAGGGGTGTTTTATTTAGAGTATCACAAGACCATTTATAAAATATTTTTCTTAAACAACACATATAAGAACTTGTCAAAAAATGCATTAAAATCTACCACTTAAATATCATTTTATAATATTACTCCCATTTCAAAATTTTAACTTTTACTAATTCCCAATAAAATTTCATTTAAATTCACATGTTATCAATTCATATCATAAAATTTATTTCCAATTTCATAAACCAAAATTTTCCAATTTCTATACCAATATAAAAAAAATAATCCTACAATTTCATTTTATAAAAGGTAATATCCATTAACCTTGACATTTAGTAACATAAAGTTCCATTTTTTAATAAGTCCATGCACCTTGGAAACTCTATTCAATAGTTTATTTTACATAAGGGATATGGTATAAGACACCAATTCTAATTCAAAATACACAAGTCAAATTCAAGACACTTTCATTATTAACCATTTCAAAACTCCCATAACATTTAAAAATTTACCAACCATTCATAAAAGGTATTATTTCTCTCTGTACCATGTTTTCCAATTTAAGACTTAACTTCTAAACACCCTTCATTTTAAACAAAAGACACACCATTATCCTCAAATTAAATAACCATTTGGTTTTCAAATTCTAAATTAGGGGGACCCATTTAGGATCACCCTCCTTTAAGGGTATTTAACACATTTATTAGGGGAATTTTGTTATGAAAAACCATATTAGAACATCCAATTTGAATTTAGGTTCACCCATCGATAAACTAGAAAAACCTCCCAAAACACCCACACACTTTTAATTAAAGTGAGATTATGGGTAAATTTTTAGGGACCACCTACATTAGCTTTATTGGAGTTACTTGTCGAATTATGGCCATTGGTTCAAACTAAAATGGGATAAATTGAAGTAGAAAAATCCCTAAAAATAGGGAATATTAGATAAAAATTTTGAGAGGTAACTCAACAATAAAGGAGATGAAGAATATAAGTAATAATAAATTAGAATCTCCTCAAGATTTATAACACATCTGACAACATCAGAATTGACTAAGAGGTGAGTGAGATATCACCAACAAATAAAGGGAGGAGAGGTGGGTTATGTGGAAGGGGTTCTGGCTCAAGAAGAGGAGGAAAATGGGGGCCTTAGGTTATAAAATCATAAGGGTAAATAGACAATTTTTCATTTTTTAAATATTTCACGTTTTGAATACACATTTTTATTATTTAAGGAAGTACATACTATTAGCTATATAAATTGAGTTATATTAAGATTATAATGGCCATAAACAATTTTTTTTGAATAACGTGACTAGAATACGAAACGGTTGACCATTTATTAACTTATTTGGTTTGAATGTTATATGAGTAAAATATTTTTTATAAATATTTTTTATTGCCGCTATAATTCCATAGGAACTAATTATAAATTTGAATATGAAATATATTCTACAAAGTAATTAATTAACTCATTATTTTTAGGAGAGGTTTGATGATGCATTAATGAAGAAATGATACTTACATAGGCAATGAAGCTCACATGGGCATTGAAACTTACATTAAATTCATCATTTCTTCATGATTTTTACAGAAACCCATTCAATTTTTTAAATCATTCATTAAATATAGATTTTAAATCATATAAAAAATTAATAATATAAAATGTGGAATAAAAAAAATTGCACACAACATTTAAAAAAATGTAAAATAATGTAGTTCTGATTTGAAAAATTACTCCATTAGTGGTGAACCTTATGATACAATATATATGAATGAATATAATAGTAAACATTTAAAAAAAGGGATGATGGTATAATATTTATTAAACAATAATATATTTATAAATTTATTATCAATTTTTTTATAAGTGATTATATAAATTAATATCACTCAATATTTATTTTTGGTTAATAATTTTATTTAGTTTTTATAATCACATTTATTTTTAAAATTCTATCCTATATCTGTGACAGGTGGATGACTCTACCATCGATGACATCATCACATGTCTCTTCCTCCTTGCCCTGACCACAATTACATGTGTTCTCCTTTTTCACCCCATGATTTGATCAAACAACATGATCTATCATCGCTCTAGGAATTTTTAATGTGATATATGTCTACTAATCACATGATCTTTATTTGATTTCTCTATTTTTCTAATATATCACTAGATTAGATTTACATTTTAGCTCCTGTATACCATGGGTGTAAGAATTGATTCAACTTTTTCTTGTTTTTTCTATATATTTGTTTTGCCTTCACTAATACAGTTCAATATTTATCAATGTGAAAATTTATTTTATTAATTCTAAAAAGAACAGATGTCACTACTACTGATACAAATATTATCAACGTACAAAAATTATATTATCAACATTAAAAAGTATTGACATTTCATGTGCATTTAAAAACCAAATACTTATATCAACATTATAAATAGAGGTGATAAAAGAAAAATTCATCATCACTAAAAAAATTTATAAAAGTGTTCTTTTTAATGAGTGTTTAGCATTGATGCATAGTGATTTTATCATTTCTATATATAGATTTGATAAAATCCACAGGTGAAACAATATTCTGCTACATTTACAACACATTTCACCAACTCATTGAAAATAAAATTTTAATTTGATTTCAAATATATTTATATAATAATAAATTATGAATTAAAACAGATATACATTATTAAAATTTCAATGTACTATAATAATATTGGTGTATAAAATTTATTAAAAACGTTTCATTTTCCAAAAAATTAGAGTTCCCATGGGTGGCCCTGTATTCAGTTGTCTTTGAGACCACCTTTTAAAAGAGACAAATTGTGCTACTAGTTTCTAAACATACCACCCATGTTGGGAAAAAAATAAGAGTGTGTTTGTAATAATTTTTTATATTAGTTTTACTATATAGAAATAAATTAAATATAAATAAAATACAATTCCTTAACAAAATGTCACTTTTAAACTAAAAACCTACACTTCTGGTCATTTCTGGTACACTTTGAGAAAAATTAATGTACAGTTTATTCCTACATGCCATAAATTATTTATGGATAGTTTTACTAAATTATCAAAATAATAAGGACAAATTTTCTTGGTTTTGAATACATGACACATGTTTTGAACCCAAATGTTAATTTTATATAATAAAATTCCCTTTTGGTCATACCAATCAAATCATGTGTATGGTTGATGTGTGCCTAATTCATAATCATAAAAATGATTTATGTATTGTTTTCGTAAATCATCAAGAAAATTGGTTTGTTTTCTTGTTTTTGTGGGAGTAATTCATACCGTGAACTAAAATTAAACTTTTAAACTGAAAAAAAGAACTTTGAGAAACACTGGACACACCGTGTGTTGGATTGACATGTGTTTGATTCTTACATGTCAAAAATGACTTATGTATTATTATCTGAAATTATCAAGATAATATGATTGTTTTTATTAGTTATTAGTGAGTGAAACATATTCAGAACTAAAATGTTACTTTTAATCTAAAAAAACACACTTTGAGTCATACTGGGCACACCAGGTGTTGGATTGATGTGCAGAAAATTCCAACATGTAAAACATTATTTATGAACAATTTTTATAAAGTATCAATATAATCTGAGCATGTTTAATAAATTTTCAATGTGTGACACAGGTTTTTAAATAGAATATCAATTTTAAATTAAAAACATAGACTTTGGGTCATACGAGGCACACCATTTTTCAAATTGAAATGTGGTTGATTCCAATACATGAAAAATGACTTATATATCATTATCCTGAAGTATCTAAATAATACAAACGTTTTTATCAATTTTGAGCCGGTGAGGTGTGTTTTAACTAAAATTCTACTTTTACACTGAAAGCACTCACTTCGAGTCATACTAGACACACCTTATGTTATATTGATGCATGAATGAATCATACAAATAATAAGTAATTTATGGATATTTTACCTAATATATCAAGATAATTAGAGTATGTTTTGTTATTTTTGATTATGTGGAACATGTTTTGATAAAAAAATTTTAATTTTAAATGTAAAACACATACTTTTAGTCATACATGGAACCCCGTGTGTTGAGTTGATGTGTGTTTTTTTCTACACATTAAAAGTGATATATTGACCATTTAAAAAAAATATCAAGACAATCCGAGAATGATTGTTTGGTTTTGAGTATGTGACACGTGTTTGGAACTAAAATGTTAATTTTAAACAATAACACCCACTTTCAGTTATGAAATCTAAAACATATATCATATTGATGCACGTATAATTTATATAAGCATACTTATAGATTTTTTTACTATAATATTAAAACATAATAACATGTTTTCTCAATTTTGAGTATGTGACATGTGTTTTGAACTAAAATGTCACTTTTAAACTAGAAACATGCATTTTCAGTCATACTAGGTACACCATGTGTCAGACTAACTTTCATTTTATTCTTAAACATAAAAATGATTTATGAATTATTTTACTAAATTATTGAGATAATTAGATCATTTTTTCCCTATTCTGTGTATGTGATGTGTGTTTTGAAATAAAATATCAATTTTAATAAATACTTTCACTTTCAGTCATACCATGCACACCGTGTGCCATTTTGATGTGTGGATTCTTTTACATGTCAAAAATGATTTATAGACCACTTTTCCTAATTTTTCAAGACTATCCAAGTGTGTTTGGTTAGTTTTTTGTGAATAACACATGTTTTTTTTACTAAAATATCAATTTTAAACTAAAAAAAAAATACTTTCAATCATACTAGGAACACCATGTGTTAGATTTACATGAAATTTATTTTTATATGTCACAAATGATATATGGATCATTTTTCTATAGTATAAATACAATCTATGATAGTTTTGAGCATGTGAGATGTGTTTTAAACTAAAATGCCAATTTTAAATTGAAAATACGCACTTTCAGTCATAATATACACACTGTGTGTTATATTGAGGTGTGCTTGATTCTTGCATGTCAAAAATGATTTAGGGATCATTTTAATAATGTATCAAGATTACATGAGCATTTTTTCTTAGTTTTGAGTATGTGATTTATGTTCTGAACTAAAATGTCAACTTTAAATTGAAAATACACTCTTTTAGTGATACCGGGAATAATTTCAATCATCTTGATGCGATTTTGATTCCCACATATCATAAATGATATATGAATAGTTTTAATATTGTATAAAGACAATATGAGATTTTTTACTCAGTTATAAGTATGTGATTTATGTTCTAAACTAAATTTTCAATTTTAAACAAAAAATAAACACTTTTACTCATAATGGCCATGTAGTTTTTCAGATTAATATACAATTGATTATTATACATAAAAAAAGATTTATGGATTTTTTTTTCAAAATTATAAATACAATAAAATATAATTTTCTCAGTTTTGAGTATGTGATGCATTTTTTAAAATGAAATGTCAATTTTAATATGAAAATACCCACTTTTAATCAAATGTCGGTTTGATTGATATATATTTAATTATTATACATCCAAAATGACTTATAGACCATTTTTATAAATTATTAGGAAAATATGAGTGTGTTTGATCCTTTTTTAGTGACTGATTCATGCTTTAAACTAAAATGTCACTTTTAAACTAATAACATGTACTTTGAGTCATATTGGGAATACCATGTGTTAGATTGATGTATAATTGATGATTAAACACCAAGAATAACTTATGGATCATTTTTTTAAAGTATCAATATAAATGGAGTATGTTTTCTCAATTTTTAGTATGTGATGTTTGTTTAGAACTAAATTTCCACTTTTAAGGTGTAAACACACACACTGAGTCATATCAGTCATATCATGTGTCATATTGATATTCAATTGATTATTACACCTTAAAATTTACATTTTAATCATTTTCATGAAGTATCAAGAGAATATGAGTGAGTTTTCTAAGTTTTTAGTGAGTGAAACATTTTTTTACTAAAATGTCACATTCAAATTGAAAACATGCACTTTAAGTCATACCAAGAATAACATGCATCATATAAACATGTGTTTTATTCATACATGTCAAAAATAGATAAAAAATCATTATCATAATGTAATAAGAAAATTTGAGCACATTTTCTTAGTTTTGACTATGTGATGCACATTGTGAGATAAAATGTCATGTTTAGGGAAAAGGAAAGCCTCCCTAATTTGGATAATCATGAAGGTAGTTAGAATAAATATATGCAAATATCCCAAAAGAATTAGGTAGAAATGCATTGAAGTCATAGTTTCATTCCAAAATCACTTAATCTAGTAAATTAAATATCCTATTTTTTAACAATAAAATAAATATTTGTCTCACTAATATGTAATTAAAAGAGGTTTGGTCCTAAATAGAATGAATTTCATTACAACTGAACATAAATAAATTAAATAAAGAACTCAGATCTCTACAGAGATAACATTAAATAGATCCTCATTGTATTATACTTTTCAAATCCTTCATCAAGGATTTATTTTTTCATCTAGTATTTCATGCTTATAAAAAGTAAAAAAGGAGTTCATAACTTTTATAGGACATTATTTAAGGATAAAATCTAATTCTAGACTTCAAGAAAGACCATGAAATATGTATGAAGGCCTTTTGAGCTCTTTATGGGCACTAAATTCTTAGAGAAAAATATATTATAAATCACCTCTTCATGATCTCTCAGAAAATTAACTAAATAACTAGTAGACAAAAATGATAAAAGAATTAACTAAATAAGAAGTAGGTAAAATGATGAGAATATTTACTAAATAATTAGTAGATAAATAAACTATCATGATCCTTGCGAAATAAAAAAATACAAACATGATGGGAATACCCCTCTTCACGATGTCTTCAAACATTATAACACTATGCTTTCTAAATAATCATTTCTAAACAAATATTCTTCCCCATTTAAATATGTGGGCTGGATAAAATATTGGTTCCATTGAAAAAATATAATTAAATGATTAAAAAATATTTTAAATGAAACTGTAATTATCATCAGAAGTACCTATTCATAGATTATAGTTTATTGATGGAATATAATATCATCCATAAATTTTAAAACATAATAGACACAACCATTTTCATTACTTTGTTTCATATACTATAGAAATATTGACCAGAATAAGATTTATTTTGATATATGTTTTGATAGTGAAATATTATTCTATATACCATAATACATATCCATTTATAGAAATACATAGGATTTTTATGCTCATTGACCATCCTCATACCATAATTTTAATGATATTTAAATACCACCCTATCATAAGAATATACCACTCAAAAATATATCACTCTATAACACAACCATATATCTGGCTTCAATTTTTGACAAACACTATCAAAATCATTATGCACCGTTCAATGGGCTAAATCCATTTATAATACACATGAATACAAAATAGAATATCTCTAACCATATGAACCATCATATCAAATAATAATGGCTATAAGAACATATCCAATTAAATCAATATGATATTAATTTCCTTTTATATAGTAGAAAACATTGTATGGTCTATAACTTTACTACATATTTTATTGATAAATAAACAAATATTGGTTAATTTCTGTCTGACATTTTTTTTGCAGAATGATACATAAATCCACAAGAATTAAATATTATATCCAAACATGATAGTAATGTTATTTTATTTCATTTAACTTAAAATCATTAATTGAATTGATATTCTTGATATTTGATAAATACCCATCTGGAACCTTTATTTTATTTAGGATGTTTTAAAATTGATATCTCTTTTTCTAGGAAAGAGTGCTAGTTACTAGAGGAGTAAAAGCCCATATTTATCCCTTCACTGATGTTATATATTCCCTTATCCTCATGTAAATCATATACAACTTATACTTATTTTCATCCTTTTTTTCATGTGAATTTAGTAATGTGCTAATGACACTATCACATACATTTTTTTTCCTGTGTGAATGATAATAAAGTGAATGTCTAATGTAAAAACTATTCCAGTATGATAATTAAAAAAATTGATTGTTTTTTCCAACATGTTTTACCAAAAAAAGTTACCATATTTTTTACTTTCTCAAGATTTTGATCACATGTTAGTGGAGATAGTGTTTCACCTTCTTCTGAATTCCCATCGAATGATGTCATTCAAGATTGGTATTTATGTCTTTAGAGTAAATATCTATGATTTCCTAAAAACATAGTATTTGGGGAATGTTTCAACCTAAATAAGTGTGTACTGTATTCACAAATGGGATACCCTATCATTCCTTTAATGTTTTATCATAAAAAAATTCTATAAGTAAGAAATTCATTTATCATCCCATAAAATATAGCTATCAATGTAAAATCATAATTTCTATAAGAATCATACAATGTAACACATGAATACCATATTAATTTCATATCATTGATAAATGGATCCATATAAAAATAAATATCATTACTCTGTTGTGTTTTTATGATATAAGAAGAGACAACATAATTCATTTTTTTCTTCATGCATAACCACTGTGAAAAGTTATAATTTACCAACATAACTAGCCACGTACTATGAATGATAATTTTTACAACAAAAGTATACAATTAATCTATAGATAACACAATATTTAGTTTTATCAGATCTTTTATATATTAAGGATCCTCATGATCAATTTTCATTCATCGAGGAGAGTCAGCTGGGAGACAAATTTTCACATGTTGAATTATTGTATCTATGTTCCATGTTTACTTACTTTCATTATCCTCACTTCTATATTGGTTTTTAAACCTTGGAATGATTTTAAAGTACCATAAAAAATTAAACGGACTTGATTCATCTTTCTTATATTGAGAAACACTACACTTAGAGCATTTTTTAAATAATTCTTGGTGTTTTTTCTAGAGAACCATACTAAAATATCCTTTAATTTACATCATTTTCATACCTTAAACATTTTATTAAAAATTTTCTCCTAAAAACCAAAAACTTTAGAGTTTTCATTTCATTGGAGACTAGATACATAAACAATTAATTTATATCCTTTTAAATATTTACCCATAATCTATCCCTACTAATACACTTTTAGATATCTCATAATCTATACACTTCATCATAAACTAGGAAACAGATAAATAAAAAAAGGTGAGATAAAATGCTCAGTAAGGTATTAATAAAATTAAATCATGATATTGGAACAATCATAAATGTGTAAGGAGACATAACATGATAGCATAAGGTGAATAATCTTAATCATATAAGTACAAAATAAAGAATGATAACATAAGAACATAGAATCATAAACATATGGAAACAACATAAAACATGACATCATATGAATATGTCAAGGCTAACCACCATCATAACATAGTGTTATTAAGATAACCACCTATGCAACATACATGGTATATCATGATACATTAATAATACCCAATGCATTGGATGTAACACCACAAGAACTTGTGTTTCATGTAATGGTAATTTCTATGTTTTATTGTTGTCTATCACCCGAACAAAACTTATCTCTTATGAAAAATAATTATATGATACAATGAAATAAGCACATGAAATGGATGTAAGGAGATTTATTCAAATAAGAACACCGTAGTGTTTACAATACACTGAGATCAAATGGGAAATCAAGCTAACCTAATATACCTATTAAAAATCCTATAAAGATTACATAGAGACAACTTAAAACAATGAGAACCCCAAGAAAGTAATACAGATCCTTAGAATTTGTCATAATAAAAATAAGAATTGATGAAGCAACCGCGCCCACATTAAGCACCAAAGGTATGACATGAACCATCTTCTCCAATCAACTTGAGTTTTAGGACACCCAAAGTCTTGGATTTATAGGACACTAATGTGACCATTGCCTTAGGAAGCCATGGAACTCTAACAACTATAAATATTGTCGTTGTCCTCATTGGTCATTTATGTGAAAACTTATAAGAATATTCTAGTACACCATGTAATTAAGTTATAAATTGTGAAAAATTATAAACCTACTCCTAACATGAATTATCAATCATTTTATGACTTTTTATATTAAAGGTTTAATATTTATAAACAACCTTAGAAAAATAATTTTAAGACAAAATCTAACTAGTGCACCTTAACCTTCTAGTTCTAGTAAAGACAATGTTTAAAAGGAAAAGAAAATTTCTAGGAAGATTTATCTTTTTTTTCTTAAGGAATAAAATATTTAGTTTTCTTTATATAAAAATTTGGACCTGCTAGGGCCAGCTCATTATGGCTGGGCCAAGGGTGGTGGAACACTCTGGGTGGCTGGGCCTAACCCTCAGCCCATGCCTGGGCCAGCATGAGTTCAGGAATAGGTCTCACGAGGAGCGCACAAGAGAAAGCATGGAGCGCATGTATGCACGCAACGAGGGTGTAGGGCTGTGTGAGCAGCGGGTAGGCCGAGGCCTATGGGGGAGAAGGAGCCATGTGTAAGGCCCCCTATGTGTGTGTTGTGTTTTTTCTAATCGAGGCATGGGAGGCTCATAGTTATAAAGGAGGTGAAAAAGGCTCCCCGTTTTGATATGGGAAGTGGTTTTTTAGAAAAAACGTAATCGTGGCCATCGGATCACGTCACACGTGATCTGAACCATTGATCGAAATCCTGGACTCGACCCTTAGCGGTCATGAGTTTCACCAGGTTTTCTTGAGCCGTTTGATCCTACACGATCTATTCGTGGCCATACGAAGTTTTTTTAGAGCCGCATCAATCCTGTTCCTTCCGATTAAACGCGAACTTAATCTGATCTATCCACCCCTTTTATAATTCGCTGACGCATCATGGCCCTTGGTCTCTAGGACGAACTGATCCTAGCTGTCGAAAATCTATCTCAGACTTCCTCCGTGGTGATGTCTTCTTCTCCGTAGCATGCCCTGAAACAGTAGCCAGACACCCTATTTTATCACCATTTTCTTCACTCCTATAGTCGACGGACCCTCCACACCCACAGTTTCCACAGAAGTCCCTTTCCCTTGATAATTTTATAAGGAAAGTGTCCTCAGATCCCTTGCCACTTGTATTAAAAATACATATGAAATTTATAGTTTTGGTTATATAAAATCATTCGAGGCATCTGAAGAACCCCTCAGTTCTTTGCACTCAGCCTCCAGCGAATCTCATCAAAGTCTTCCAAGTTTTCTAGGGTCTCCCGAGCACCACCTCCTCTTCCTCCTCAAGAGGATGTAAGGGATTATCCTTGTATTTATTTTGTTTTAATCTATATAAAATACATATTGACATATACACTTGTGAAGGAAATATTTTATATCTAATCATCTATATCCTTATGAAAGTGGATACATAGTATAAATAAAGTTTTGTACTGGATTTATTTGTCTTGGTTTCTTATTGTTAAGTTGTATAAATATGTATACTTATACTCTTTTAAAAGAAATACATATCATCCGGTTGGTTGAGGTTAATTCTCTCCTTAATTAAGTGTTACATGATCTTGAGTTATTGGGTATTAATAAACCATAAGCATGAACATCCCATGAAAATGAATTTATTTTGTTTATTTTACCTTAGAGTAATATACGGTAATATAAACATATATATATATATATATATATGAAAATATATAAATTTAATATACACATCCCTCGGTTTTGAATAAATATCATGCCCGAGATAAATGTTTTCCAAGGTTGAGTTAATGAAAATAAAAAATGCATGGAGTCATTTAATACTTGATTATGAATGTTCTTAAAAATGTAGATATAGTATAACCATAATTTTCAGTATATGTACACATAAAGGTTAATTTGGCCACATTACAGTATACAAATATGTCTTATTATGTGTACATGAGATGAGAATTATTTAATTTATAATTATAGTTTCTGTTGTACACATAGGGTATTGCCGGACATACATACGTAATTCAATATAAATCTATTTTATGATATTAAAGATGGCATATAATCTTTAAAAAAAGTAAGGGTGTGACATGTGCATACTTAATATATCCATACATAAGGATATATGTTTTCCAACTTGGATTCCCATTTTATTTTAAAAAAACCCTATGTTTCTTTTTAAAGGAAATTACTGAGTATAAATGTTTTCGGCTTGACTAATCACTATTATTATGCATGCACCGTTGAATGAATGTTTTACACCACATGAAACCATAATCATGGTTTTCCAAATGTTTCCTTTTAGTATGATTATTTTATTATTATAGATATTGAAAGCTTGTAACTTCACAAGCACGTGTTCTAATTACCCTATACTCTTGATGTTAAATGACAATTTTTAAGGTTGTGTGTTGTACTTATAAGCTTTAATGTTTAAAGTTTGGAGTTAATGTGAGTTTGGTACCCCATATGAAGGGTTCGGTTTTTCCTTTATTTATTATGTTAAAGTTCACCTCATCACTTAATTATGTGTGTTATTGAATAAAATAATTATAGACTTTGTTATTTTATGTGACCAAGTTAGTACTTATTTTATGTTTGCCGTCACAAGTACCTTTATCCTAAGTAATAATTAATGGATTAACCACACAATTCATTTGTTTTGTTCCAGGATCACTATATATGATTCATAAGTGGATGATTGTAATATTAAACTTATTCTGAATTTATAGATTTAATTGTTCAAGGTGGTGTGGGACACCTTGGATAAAATGAAAGAGGAATTAAATAACCAAGTAAATTGTATAGTTGGTTTGATATGTGATATGTAATTTAATAAATCAAAGTGGATTGTGCACTTAGATTTAGAGGTATGAGGAATGCATTGGACCTCGTATGTTCTGGGGTGGGGACTGGTAAATGTAAGCCCTCCGGGTTGGGGTCCAGTTACAGCAGACCCTTCGGGTTGGTTTCTGGTTATTAGAGGCACTCCGGGTTGGAGTCCGGTTACAGAGGCTCTCAGAGTTGGGGTCCGGTTACAGTTATCCCCTAGGTCATGGCACGAGGCCTTGACATGGTACAACATATGCACTTTCCTCATTAGGACTATGTAATTTAATTAACCAGAAAAATATTCGACTAGTAGAATACTTGGTTAAAGAGCTTATGGATTTTTGGCCGAGGCTTTTGTCATTAGATGTCTTGGCCAAGGCTTTGAAAATATGTTTCAGAATGTATGGAATTATATATCTTGTGTATTTTAATTAATTAACCGAATGGATGTTAGACTAGTATAATATCCATGGTTAAGAGCCATTAATTATGAGTATTAGAAAAGTGAAATCTTATGGCATGACATATGTATAGGACTCAGTGATTTTAGAATTTTATGTTTGAAATTAAAGTGTTTACATTTATGTGAAAATCTGATCATTCATTACAGTTAACTGTTTTATTTGTGCTTATATATATTCTTATTTCATACATGTTAGAATTTCTTTTTCTCAGCATGCCTCTATTTGAATGGTGTATCATTATAATTCTGATATCATGTTTTAATTGAGAACCTTTATGATGTGAACATGTGATATAGATTTTATTTACGAAGAATGTTTTTTTGAAATGGTTTAAATAATGTTTTCAAAAGATTTAATGGTTATTTTAAAACCCCTTACTAGGCATTCGTATGCTCACCCTACTTTTTAAATGAAAAATTTTCAGGTATCAGTCATGTCATCAATTTAGTTTTAGAATGTAGCTAGTTTCCCAGAACCTGAACCTCACGATCATCTGTAGCATGAGACATGATTTGATATTTGTAAATGAATGTGATGTAATAATTATGTTTATGGTACATCATGTCTCATGGGCACCAGATCCGGGAACTTGGGGGATGGGTCCTTATAGTTGGTATTAGAGGATATGTTCTGACAATTATGGAAAACTAAGTAATAAAAAAAATATATCTATGACTGAACCTTACTAAGTGATTTTATTATATCTTTCTGATGTATGATGAAAATGTGCCTACCAATCTAATATCACTCCCCGCTGAGGCCCTAGATACCATTGTGTCTTTAGATAGTTGAGAGAATTTTCTTAACTATGCTCATATCCGCATGACGTGCAAACACCTGTATGATGTGTCAAACTCACCTCGGGTACTTCAAATACACCAGGGGTTAGGATTTTATTACCTTCTTATGATGATGACCCAATTTTTCTCCTTTGTATGTCAGGGAAGGTACCATGAGGGAATTTTTTGAGTTTTTATGGCAGGCAAGGACTTTGTCTTTATTACCTTTGACACTTATCAAGAAGCTTCTGCTACCGGTGACCTCCGAGTGGCCTATCTTTGTCAAATCATGAACTATGGTTCTTAGGGATAATTTTTAGACTTCAAAATGTTTCAAGATGATTCCACCCGATTGTCTTTTAGGAAAAAATGTATTTTGACGTCTCCCAACTTTATACCCCTTATGCTACACTGATGAGAAGTCATATGTGTTCCCATGAGTTTAACCCTAAATGCTTAGCCTATGTTTGGTTTGAAGAGATAGGGAGTTTTGATTCTCTATGTGGAGTTCATGTAGTGGGTCATTAAGGGAAATCAGGCACTAATGCTTAGTAATAAACTCTTGTTTTATTGAAATTTTATCTTTTCCATTTCTGTCTTTACTATATCTGAAATTTCAAAGTGAATTTTCACGATTATATTTTCAGATGGCTAGAAGAACAAATATCTCATCTCTACCCGATAAAATATTGGAAGCTATCTTAATTAGAACTTGTGTTGTGGACTATAATTCTTTCCTAAACCTATGAAGATCATGTCAATACATGTTTTACTTGTCTAATATACCTAAGATCCTTCATTCCTATCAAGGGAAAGACCATGTCTTCCACATTATCACTGTTACCCAACTTCCCTGTTATAGGCGAAGGGGTAGGTACTTCGATGCTCTGTTTCAGTGTTTCACTCTGGCAAAGTATTTTTTGGCCAGAGCATGTTTCCTAGTGGATGCGCAAGATGGGAACCTAAGAGAGGTCTTTATGTTCCATATCATAAACCTCAGTCTATTTAATCGCATCGTTCCAGTCAAATATATTGAGCAAGATGTAGTCTGGCAGGGCATCAGAGAATATGTCTATTTGGACATCTCTGAAATTATTACCATTCGAGCCTCCCTGTGGAATTCTGAGTGCAGAATGCATGATCCAGAGTTTAAAATGTAATGTTCAAGGTGTATCTGGTCCATAGAAGTAGAGGAACTGAATACCAACCTGGGTATTCCGTTGACCAAACCGAATATCCGATTTTGGTGATGATAATCATCTAGGAATTTCTTTTCCAGTTTGTGAATAGAATTTCTAGGACTCAATTCTTTGTAGGGGAATAATGTAACACCCCAAGAACTTTTGTTTCATATAATGGTAATTTATATGTTTTATTGTTGTCTATAACCCAAATAAAACTTATCTCTTATGAAAAATAATAATATGATGCAATGAAATAAGCACATGAAATGGACGCAAGGATATTTATTCAAACAAGAACACCATAGTGTTTAAAATACACTAAGATCAAATGGGAAATCAATCTAACAAAAGATACCTATTAAAAATCCTATAAAGATTATAGGGAGACGACTTAAAACAATGATAACCACAAGAAAGTAATACGGATCCTTATAATTCTTCATAATAAACATAATAATGGTTGAAGTAACCGCGGCCACACTAAGCACCAAAGGTTTGACATGAACTATCTTCTACAATAAAATTGAGTTTTAGGACACCCAATGTCTTGGATTTATAGGACACTAATTTGACTGTTTCCTTGGGAAGCCATGTAACTCTAACAGCTATAGATATAGTAGTTGGACTTGTTGGTCAATTATGTGAAAACTTATAAGAATATTCTAGTCCACCATGTAATTAAGTTATAAATTGGGAAAAATTATAAACCTAATCCCAAAATGAATTATCAATCATTTTATGACTTTTTATGTTAAAGGTTTAATATTTATAAAAAACCATAGAAAAATACTTTGAAGAAAAAATCTAACTAGTGTACTTTAACCTTTTGGTGTTAGTAAAGATAATGTTTAAAAGGAAAAGAAAATTTCTAGGAAGCTTTATCTTTTTTTTCTTAAGGAATCAAATATTTAGTTTTATTTTTATAAAAAATTGGGACCGCTAGAGCCAGACCATTATGGATAGGCCAAGGGTGCTGGCACACTCTGGGTGGCTAAGCCTAACCCTCAGCCCATGCCTGGGCCAGCCCGAGTTCGGGCATAGGTCTTACGAGGAGCGCACAGGAGCAATCTTGGAGTGCATGTGTGCGCTCAGCGCGGGTGCAAGGCTATGTGAGTAGCGGGTAGGCCGAGGCCTGCGGGGGAGCGGGAGCCATGCGTAAGTCCCCCTATGCATGTGTTGTGTGTTTTCTGATTGAGGCATGGGAGGCTCAGGGTTATAAAGGATGCAAAAAAGGCTCCCCGTTTCGATGTCGGAAGCGTTTTTTCGAGCAAAACGTAATCGTGGCCACCAGATCGCATCGCGCACGATCTGGACCATTGATCGCGATCCCAGACTCCACCCTTAGCGGCCACGATTTTCACCATGTTTTCTTGATCCGTTCTATCCAACACGATCTAATCATAGCCATCCGAAGTTTTTTTAGCACCACATCGATCCCGTGCCATCCGATTAAACGCGAACTTAATCCGAGCCATCCACCCCTTTTATAACCCACAAACGCATCATGGCCCTTGATCTCTAAGACGAACTGATCCTGGCCATCAAAAATCTCTCCCAGACTTCCTCCGCGACACTGTCTTCTTCTCCACAGCATGCCCTGAAATAGTAGCCATGCACCCTTTGTTATCACCGTTTTCTTCACTCCTATAGCCACCAGAACCTCCACACCCATGGTTTCCACAAAATTCCCTTTCCCTCAGTATTTTTATAATGCAAGTGGCCTATGATCTCTTTCAACTTGTATTAAAAATACATATGCAATGTATAGGTTTGGTTATATAAAATTATTCGAGGCATTCGAAGAACACCTCAGTTATTTGCACTCAGCCTCTAGCGGATCTCCTCAATTTCCTCCAAGTTTTCCAGTGTCTCCTGAGCCCCAACTCCTATTCCTACTCAAGCGGATATAAGGGATTAGACTTTTCTTTCTTTTGGTTTAAGCTATATAAATTTTTATAGACATATACACTTTTGAAGGATATATTTTATATCTAATCGTCTATATCCTTATGAAAGTGGATACGTAGTATAAATAAAGTTTTGTAGGGGATTTATTTGTCTCAGTTTCTTATTGTTAAGCTGTATGAATATGTATACTTATACTCTTGTAAAAAAATACATATCATCTGGTGGGTTGAGGTTAATTCTCTCTTTAATTAAGTGTTACATGATCTTGAGTTATAGGGTATTAATAAACCCTAAGAATGAACATCCCATGAAAATGAATTTATTTTGTTTCTTTTGACTTAGAAGAATATACGGTAATACACACACACACACACATATATATATATGAAAATATATAAATTCAATATACACAACCCTCATTTTTGAATAAACATCATTCCCAGGATAAATTTTTTCCATGGTTGAGTTAATGAAAATCCAAAATGCATGGAGTAATTTAATACTTGATTATGAATGTTCTTAAATATGTAGATATAATAGAACCATAATTTTCAGTATATGTTTACATAAAGGTTAATTTGGCCACATTATGGTATACAAATATGTCTTATTATGTGTACATGAGATGAGAATTATTTAATTTATAATTATAGTTTCCATTTTACACTTAGGGTATAGCCGAACATACATACATAATTCAATCTAAATATATTTTATGATATTAAAGATGACATATAATCTTTAAATAATGTATGGGTGAGACATGTGCATACTTAATATATCCATACATAAGGATATATATATGCGAACTTGGATTCCCATTTTATTTAAAAAAACCCTATGTTTCATTTTAAATGAAATTACTGAGTATAAATGTTTTCGGCTTTACTAATCACTACTATTATGCACGCCTCGTTGAATGAATGTTTTACACCACATGAAACCCTAATCATGGTTTTTGAAATGTTTCCTTTTAATATTCTTATTTCATGATTATAGATATTGAAAGCTTGTAACTTCACAAGAACGTGTTCTAATTACCCTTTACTATTGATGATAAATGACAATGTTTATGGTTGTGTGTTGTACTTGTAAGCTTTAATGTGTAATGTTTGGGGTTAATGTGAGTTTGGTAACCCATATGAAGGGTTAGTTTTTTTCCTTTATTTATTATGTTTAAGTTCCACTCATCACTTAATTACGTGTGTTATTGAATAACATAATTATAGACTTTGTCATTTTATGTGACCAAGTTAGTACTTATTTTATGTTTTCCATCACAAGTACCTTTAGACTCAGTACTAATTAATGGATTCACTGCACAATTCATTTGTTTTGTGCTAGAATCACTACATATTCTTTAAAAGTGGGTGATTGTAATATTAAACTTATTTTGAATTTATAGATTTAATTGTTCAAGGTGGTGTGGGACACCTTGGATTAAATGAAAGAGTAATTAAATATCCAAGTAAATTGTATACTTGGTTTGATATGTGATATGTAATTTAATAAATCAAAGTGTATTTTGCACTTCAATTTAGAGTTATGAGGAATGCATTGGACCTAGTATGTTCTGGGTTGGGGATCGGTAAAAGTAAGCCCTCCGGGTTGGGGTCCGGTTACAACAGACCCTCTAGGTTGGTGTTCGGTTATTATAGGCACTCCGGGTTGGAGTCCGGTTACAGAGGCTCTTCAGGTTGGGGTACGGTTACAGTTATCCCCTAGGTCTTGGCAGAAAGCCTTGACATGGTCCGACATATACACTTCCCTCATTATGACTATGTAATTTAATTAACCAAAAAAATATTCGACTAGTATAATATTTTCTTAAAGATATTATGGATTTTTGGCCCAAGATTTAGTAATTAGATGACTTAGCCAAGGCTTTGATAATATATTTCAGAATGTCCGGCATTATACATCTTGTGTATGTTAATTAATTAATGAAATGGATGTTTGACTAGTAGAATATCAATGGTTAAGCGCCATTACTTATGAGTATTAGAAAAGTGAAATCTTATGGAATGACATATGTATAGAACTTAGTGATTTTAGTATTTGATGTTTATAATTAAAGTGTTTACCTTTATGCGCAACTATGATCATTCATTACACTTAACTGTTTTATTTATGCTTACATATATTCTTATTTCATACATGTTAGAATTTTTTTTATTCAGCATGCCTCTATTTGAATGGTGTGTCCTTATAATTCTGATATCATGTTTTAATTGAGAACCTTTATGATGAGAACTTATGATATAGCTTTTATTTAAGAAGAATGTTATGTGAAATGGTTTAAATATTATTTTCAAAAGTTTTAATGGTTATTTTAAAACCACTTACTAGGCATTCATATGCTCACCCTACTTTTTAAATGAAAATTTTCTGGTATCAGTCATGTCATCAATGAAGTTTCAGAATGCAGCTGGTTTCCCAGAACCTAAACCTCACGATCCTCTGTAGCATGGGACATGATGTGATATTTTTAAATGAATGTTATGTAATAATTATGGTTATGGTACATCATGTCTCATGGGCACCGACTCCAGGAACTCAGGGGCTGAGTCCTTACATTGGAGGGTTATAATGGACCAAACCGTCACAACTTAGGAAAACCTCTGTTATAATACATACATGAATATATGTTCTAATTATATCATTACATAAAAAAACCACAGATGTAAAATGGTTTTTATATCCTCTTTAAATATAATATATAATGATACAATCATGAACATGATAAACCCCTGGAGTTAAAAGGGTGGCCATTGATTCCATGCAACTTTATTAGAAAATACCATTCAATCAAGATAATAAATTATATGGTATTTACTCCATATAGATATAGTTTATAAGGTACATACAATATTATACCTAATAAATATATAAATGAGTAACTCGGTAAAAACCCTCAATCAAAAAAATGAAATATGGTATTTATGAGGAATTCCAATAGAATAAAAATTAGGTTTTTAAAATTTGGATTTTTGAAAGACAAAAATTGAATTGGACAATCATTAGAGAGACCACTTTTGAAAAATAAGAAATTTACTTGTCATTTTAAAAATATTAAAATGAGAACCATTTTATAAAACTATGTGGAAACTAATATTCTTTAGACACTATGAAAACATATATTATAAGTTTCATAGAAAACATCAATGGTGGATGAAGGATACGTTCACACAGTAACATGCAAATAGATTCTTTATATCTAAAAATATACATCTAGAAAGAAATAAAATGATTTTATTCTAAGAAATTATCAAATATCATTAATGAATTTGGAAATTAAATTATTCAATTTTTATGTTTAGATAGTTTTAATCCCAAAAATGTGATGTGGAAGGTAAAAATACAAGAATGTATGAAATCCTTGTTTTTTTGTGTATTTGTAATTTTTTTATTGAAAAACACACATAATTTTTTAAATATATCAAAAATAAATTTTTAAATAAAGGTGAAGAGAAATAAAATCTCCCCAATTATTACCAAAGGATAATTAAATGATGGTGGTTTCATTCAAATTACTCATATTAGTTTTCATCTTTGAAAAAACAAGTTTTTTGAAAATGAAGTTTGAAATCAAAACCTTATTGATTGGTTTACCATAGAATAAAAAAGAGAAATGGCAGGATCAAGAAAGGAATTTGGACTATAAAATTAAATTATAAAAAATGACATTAAAATTATTTTTATATGTTATAATATACACCACTCTAAATAAAAAGTTGTGATTAGGGCATGCGACTCAAATGAAGGAAATTGAGATGATAAAACTTACAAATTGCGTAGAAAATAGATTAAGAATCATGAAAGAGAAATTGTGAAATGAACCTATAAATACATTTATTATGGGTGATATATGATGAAATAATCTAGTGGGATTTTAGTTAAATAACAACAATATCATTAAGCGAAAAGAAAATCATCATGCCTCAAAGAAAGGAAATTGAGATTATAAAAACCATTACCTTATTTTCATTATTATTTGATCACACTCTAACATAATGTGGAAATAATAACTTAATAAATAACCTATTTCATAATAATACACAAAAATATTACACTTTGATAATAATTTTTCATAATTATTTAACATTATTACATTAATTAGTTATAACAAGTTTTGAATATAGGGCATTAATAACTTTAACTACTTTGCACATGTTGGATAATGTTGATTTCATTACCCATAATTTGATACCAAATTCATATTTAACATAAAATTTATGGTTATTTAATATATATATATATATATTATATTTTTTGAAAATTTTCTTATGTCATTCCATAGGTGTTTTGGATATATAGAGTAAAAATCAAATTCGTAATGACTTATTTCGATTGTTTTCTAAATGATCGAATATGATATCTAAAATATGAGTTACATACCTTATATAACATTAAAAAAACATATAATAATTAATATTGACTTCTTAAAATATAATAATAGAATTAATTTTTTCCCATAATTGTCCATGATCAAACTTTAAATCTTTGTTCAGGTAGGTGGTTAAACTTTCCAAAACATGAACATGCTTAATCTCAATGGGTGAGTATGGTCAAGTAGGTATTTTTTTGACATAATTTTATTATATCAGAAGTATAATGAATTTATTTTGATTTATATATCATGGTGAGTTATATTTTAATATTTTTACATAATTTATGAAAATTAGGATGAAAAAATGAAAATGTTTCATCATAGAAACGGTATTCCACATATACGCATGATTAACATTCCTGTTTATCAATGAATGAGAGGGGGTGAAGGTGGTTGTTAAATTGATATTTAAGAATCATAATTATATAATATTTATAATATATATTCATCATCACCATCATTAATACCATCCATGAATGGTTGTAATGAAAAACAAACAACGTTGCTTTGTGGAGGCGGTAGTCTACACATACACACTAACAATGTTATTTTTTATTAGTGTGTGGAAATGAATAAATGATGGTTGTACCCAACATAAAAAAATATCATTATAATAATGATAATAATTTCATTATATATATATTTTTAAATAATTTTGTGAATATAAAGATTTAATAAAAAATGATAAGGATTAAGTGACACTCACTTTGGGGCCCTTAACTTTCTCTTGAAAGTATCTTTGGAAATGAAGGGATTAGACTAAATAAGGGTGAAAATAGGATTTATAATGTGTGAGTTACTTATATTAGATGATATTTGAGGATATTATCTTGGAAAAGTTTAATGTTAGGTGAATTTTTAAAGGGTATAAGTGATCCCCTTTTTATAGGAGAGGACAAGGGTACTTTTAGAAACACACTTTATATTTTAATAATTACATGAAACAATTCCAAAGTAAATGGATACAATGTTTATAAATAATAGAGTGTGGGGTTTATTTGGATCTATCAAGACTCAAAAAATTATTTACAAATGTGTTTTAAACATGTTATAGGGATTTCATAATTAATTTTTTTACATTTTACACTTTTACTTTTGAACTAGGTAACTAGTTTTTAACTAAGTGATTTTATGTTCTATTAAAAATATATAATAAATCATATAAAAAAATTTGGTTGTGATGTAAATAAATCTAACCCCTATTTAATCTGATTTAATTTCTCAATATTATAAAATTTACTTTAAAATTAAAACACATGATGATTAGAAAAACATTTTTAGTAGAAAAATGACATTATAACCATTATGCGTTCTAAATATTATTTAGTATTGATCACCAATTAAATAAGTGTTAATATATCTTTTTATGTATTTATAAAACATATAATAGTAATTATTTAATTTATTTTATCTTAATTTATTTGATATTAATTTCATTATATTAATTAAATAATAATTATAGAATATTTGTTTCACCGTTATCAGAGTAATTAACATTAACTCTAATAATCAAAATTTTATTCCTAAAAATTAAATTTTAATTATTAATTAAAATTAAAATTATTATTTAAAATATATGAATCATATTATAAAATTATCTTTATATGTGTACTAAAATTAATCTTAATGTAACGCATGTAACACGTAAAAACCTGCTTTTAAGAAAAGTGTTTTTTAAGCATAATGTTTATGTATAGGAAACAATTATCAATGTTATTGATTATAATGATATTAAAAATATTATTATTGGCCAAATAAGAGTTATTTTATATTGAAATAAATATTTAACCTAATTTCCCCTTGTTTAAATTTAATTAATGAAAAAAACGTAAAATAGTTTTAATAAAATATTATAAAATTTTATAAAATGTTATACATTGATTTTAAAAATCCAGCATAGTATTTTCAAATGCTTCGCCTCAATTTATAATATATATTTATTTTATTGTAAAAAAGGATTAGAACACATTCAATTCCTAATTTCATGAAATTGATGCTATAAGAAAAAATCGGTATGTTTCATTATTTTACAAAAAATTATTTATTTTAGAAAAAATCCCAAAAATTTATGCAAAGATAATTTTGAAATTATAATCTTAAAAATTATTTTTTTATATTTTAAATGATAAAATTTATATATTTTTATTTTAAAATTAAATACAAAATATATAAAGATAAACTATTTTTATTGAAAAATTTCATTTTAAAACATTAAGTGTTTTTAATATTATTTCTTAATACATTTTTTCTAATTTAAAGAGTATTAATATTTTAGTTCATATATTTATTTATTACATGTTATAATAATAGTATTTTAAATATTATTAATTTAATTTACCATAATATCATTATTTTTGTTTTAGTATGGTGTTGTGAGTGGAAACATTTATGGAACATTATGTTTATATAAAGGAAATTACATATTAATGTTTTGGGTAATTACGATGCGAAGAATTATATAGAAATTTAGAAATGAATGTATACTTTCAGTGATCATACCCATTGAACATAGCATTCATTTAGAATCATATGTTCGATAAGGTATCTCATTATATTTTTTTAATATATTATTTAAGAGAGAAAATATTTCTATAAATATGGCTTGACTCCATCCATTTCCTCCTTTCAAATTACATAGCTTTTGTACGAATGATTATGTTCAATATTTTTTACAGCCATCATATAATGGAATCGTTTCATATCTCTTTATCTTTTCAAATATATTAGTATAATCAAAATGTTTATCTTCATCTTTAATTTTCATTTACTCAACATGATCTCCATCATTTTTTACACTTGTAATCATATCCTCGATATGATATTCTTCACCGTCCACTCTTGAAATCATATGAAATGATCTATAAACCACACTGTGATTTTATTAACTAGATATATTCCATTCTTCCCTATGTTTAGTCTAACATTTATAACTTTGATCTACTCCATGATAAATCAATTGTACTTCCAACTCCTCTCGGTTAATTCATCTTGAATAAAAATAACATAAACATGGAAAATGATTTGAGAAGAGTCATATGCACACTCTTTTATAGAGTTGATGAAATATTTAACTCCATCCACATAATATTTTTTCATACATTTGGAAGCTATCCATTTTCTATTCATATTGTTCAAATTTATTTTAAAAAAATAAGTACACAAGAATTATGAGCATAGAATTCTAATAGGATATTATTTATATGTACACATATATTCATCATATTTGATATACATATTCACTACATAGAAAACTTGGTAGAACATATAATGATGAATAATTATATAAATAAAAATTATAATAAATTTTTTTATTCCCAGAAGGCACGTATCATAATTCATTCAATTTTATTTAATGGATTCATTGAGGGAGATAATTCACTCACATTCACCAACAATGTGCATAAAAGACCTATGGGTTTATAAAACTGGATAATTATTAGGGTATATATAATAATATTTCACTATAAAAACATATATGAATATAATTATTTATTTTCCTTAATGTTTCTATACTGCTCGATGGCATAAGGAGTAAAAACCCATTTTAATGAAGAGTATTAAATTATAAAAAACACATTACAAAGAAGGAATAAAGTGTAAAAAACCATTTTATTTTCATTAACTAATCATTTGTGAACTATTTCAAAATAGCCTACACAACACTGGATATTAAATAATCATATAAGTATTAAAGGAACAAGAAGAATAAGGTAATGTAAAATTTCATTACATATATCATAATTTTCAAAAATCAACAAAAAATAGAACTTACAACCTAAAGTTACACCAAAATAATTTTATATATTATAATTAGAACAAAAAACATCTCCAAATAAGACCGATGGGTTTCAAACCCAATTGTTAACATTTCATATCACATAGATTTTAAAATCTCACCTAGATTACCTCATTCCTTCAATTGAAAACAATATATGCACAAAATTAAAACCAAATATTTCATTTTCATTAAATATACATATATTTTGAAAAAAATGAAGGTGTGAATCAATAACCAATGTTAAAAATCAATGATTATATAGAAAAAAGTGATGTAAAAAGATAAGAATTACTACCACAATAAAATGAAATAAAAAATCACAAGCAGTGGAAATGGGTGGTGAGAGACCATAAAATTAGTAGGGGAGTAGCGAATGCACAACTGTTTGGGAAGAACAAAAAAAATGCGACACATATGTACTAAATAATTTGAAAGATACCAAAAAAAAATATTTGAATGTCATAACTCCATTTTGAGGGTTTGGATTCATCCAAATTGTCCTAGGAGATCACAAAAGAGTTTGGCTTTTGCGATAAGCTTGAACGAAACAGGGAGTAGATCTCGGTTACAGATCTCTTAAAAGAAAGAAAAATGTTTTATCAATACTAGTAAAAAATGCTAATAAAACATACCTTTATCAGTACAAAAATAAAAATTGCATTTTATTGGCCCTGACTGTATTTAGCATTGATAAAGTGTGGATTTATCAGCCCTAAATTTAGAGTTGATAATGTATAAATTTAGCACTCATAAATAAAATTTTATATAAATTAAAAATTAAACTTCATTATAATAAAATATTAATAATATGCAGATAAATAAAAAAATAAAAAATTACTTTAAAATAAATAATAATAAATATTAAAAAAATAAATTTGAAAAATATTAAAAATGGATATATAATATTAATGAATAAATAATAATAATTATATAAATTATAAAAATACTGAAAATGAATAATTTATTTTAATTATATAATTAAAAAATCTTAAAGATGAATACATAATATTATTTATATAAATTGAAAAAATATTATAAATAAATAAATAATAAATAATATATATATATTATATATATAATATAAATGAATAAATATTAAAATAAAAATGAATAAATAATGAAAATAGTGTTTAAATAGATAATATTTACAATAAATTACCATTTAACTGTGAATAAGTAGTAACAATATATATATTTAAATAAAAAATTACTAAAATAAAAATGAAAAAATTTTAATTATGTAAATTAGAAAGATATTAAAGATTTTAAATATTAATAAATGAAAATATCTAAATAAATATTAAAAATTAATAAATTATTCGAATATTAAATGAATATATATTAAAAATGAATATATTGCAATGAAAATTATAAGTGAACAAGTATTAAAATTAAATATATTATATAAATTATTAACTATTATAAATAAATAATATATAATAATTAAAATTGAATAAATTAAAAAATATAAAAAAATTAATTAATAATTTTAATTATATAAATTAATGAAATATTAAAAATTAATGAATAATAAAATGAAAAAATATTAAAAATTAATAATTACATTAAAAAAAGTGATTTATAAAAAAGTACTAATTCATAATTAATAGATAATAATTTTATAATGATTTCAAAAATATATATATTAAAATATAATGAATAAATGTTAACTATTGAAATTATATAAATATTAAAATTATTTTCTATTAATATTTAAAAATTTATAAATAACTATAAAAAAACAAATATATTACCAAAATATTAAATGAAAAATTATTAAAACTAAATTGTTATTAAAAATGAATAAATTTAAGAAAATATTAAAAACAGATAAATATTAAAAAAGAATAAAAAATATTAAAGTAATAGATGTTAAAAAATGAATAAAACTTGATGATTAAAATTGAATAACTTATAAAAAATATTAAATAGTGAATTAATAATATTAATTATATTAGTTATAATAATATTAAAAAGGAATAAATATTAACAATTACATAGGGAGGATGGTGCTCATTCATGAAGCTCCCATAAGAGAATGATATGACGACTATGGTTTTCCCTTCATAATGACATTACCAAGAGATATCGATCTTGGTTTTTGGGTTGGTGGGGGGGGGGGGGGTTCTTTGGGGCCTCAACCACAATAGAAGGTACTTTGAAGAAATCAGTGGTGATTTTTCCACTTTGAGGGATCTTCAACTTTTTAAGTTATTCGTTGAAGTTATTTCACATCTTTCAAAAAAGAAACTCGTGAAGATATAATTAAAATATGTACCACCACTGATATCAATGCTAACCAGAAGGTGATCCATGATATATTTATCATTTTCTAGTAGATTATCATTACTGGGATGGTGTTTCATGCCGGTTTTTATCCTTGGTATGTTGAAAACATGGAGAAATGACTCTCGACTATATGGGAATTTAATGATTAGAAATGCATTCCAATCGATCAAGGACACTACCACATATTATTCTCATTAGATGAGTTAAAGTGGAATTCCTGCTGTCTTGGGTCTGTTCCACTTAATCTGGGTATAATATTTTTGCAAGAATGGGATCCCCATTTAAATCACTTTGAAGTTAGAAATTTCAAAACCAAAACTTGTTTTGGGATTTTTTTTGTTTGAACTAGATCTAATGGAATCCTTGAATTTTCATAACATTGGTAGTGTTGCTGAAGTTTCTATCAAAATGGACTACGAAACCGAGTATTCATGGTATGGTTACGTTTCTAGTGTTTTTGTAGTGGTTAATCTTAATTATATCTTTATTGATAAAGTTGTTATTTCCACTATGAAAAATAGTTTAAATTTAAGAACTGTCTATGAGAAGTTTCCCTCCTTTTTCATTAATTGATGTATTGTTGGGAATGACAAGAATCATTGTATAAGAGACTTGAAATGTTTCTATTTCTCATAAAAGGGACATGAACTTAAAATTTTAAAAATTAAAAAATATTAAGGGAATGATATTTTCACTGGTTTGGTACTTCTAAGATAGGGTAGATGGATATTCTAAAATAAAATAAGCTTCTGTTAGTCTAGAGTAGTCTATTGATAACTGTGTGACACCATAGGGCGTTGGATACTAAGAAGAAGAAATGAAATCCTTTAGCAATAATTGGTATTGTCATAATAAGTGAGGATGAAGACATGAGATAAGGGATGGTCCTATGAAAAAGTACTGATAAGGAGTTAAAATCCCAAGAGACGGTTGGGCCAAGCATGACCTCCCATTTCTAGAAGTAGATAAATATGAATATAAAGAATAAGTTTTTTGGGTCATGGGATGACATTTTAGTTGAGGGGTTAAACTGTCGAAGTGGATTCTTCTTCAGGGATGTACTAATTGAGGGTATTGACGTGGAGGGTGGTGATAATAGAGTGACCAATTGTGATTTTACTGTACATGTAGAAGTTAATTATGAAAAATTATAAGAGAGGCAATTTTTATCTAGTACTAATAAAGGGAAATAGAATTTGATGGTTATAAGGGGTTCCCTACTAAGGGAGAAACCAAAGAAGTGTAATGTACAATGAAGACTTTGGGAGCTCATATCCTAGATCATGGGAATTTTTCGGATCTGATTATGGGGGAAATAGAAATTTATTCGGAATATATTTATTATATAGATCGTTTGAAAAGTTTAATGTCTTTGAAATCAGAATTTTTTTAAAGCCTCATGTAAGAATTTTTTTGAAAAGGAATATAATGATATGATTCTATAAGAAGATAGTGGTTATGAAGACACTAGTTGGTTTCTAGGTATTTTGAATGAACCAATCAGACCTGATTCTTATTATCAGACAGTGCTACAACTTATTTTGTAAAATGAGATTACCTCTGTTAGAATCCTCATGTGTTAATCATGTTTTAATGATCAGAAATCCTATTCAGTCTATAAAACTTGTTAATCCTATGTAATCTATCTCAAATAATATCTACAGATGATTAGTATCTTTATACTTTAAGTAAAGATATCCAAGATCTTAATTGCTATACATTAAGTCTGATTAGCATACACAATATTTGATTTACTTTATAGTGATTTATTTGAATAATGCTAAAGTCTAATTTATTATATGAATATCACTGTTCAAGTATGAATACAGATATTTGGCTAAGTCTGAGACACTGTGAGTTTTCCACCGATTACGTTTTTCTGGAAAAGGACTCAAACACCATGACCAAACATCGTGACCATCCAGACACCGTGACCATCCAGACACCTTGGGCATCCAGACACCATGACCATCCAGACATTGTGACCATCCAGACACCATAACCGTCCAGACACTGTGACCTTCCAGACATCGTGACCATCTAGACACCATTTCAAGGAGACACCGTTTCATGACAGACTATGGCTCCATTTCTTAATATGTTTTGTCATTTTCAATTTAATCTCTAACTGTCATATTTGAAGTTTTTAAATGAACTGACATAAGTAATTTTTCTTTTTAGACATGTCACCTGACAGTACAAGGTACGAGGTGCAGAATACATGCATCATGCTGGCTCCAACACAAGCACTCAAAGAATAAAAGAGAAGTGTGGCCCAAAAACAACACACGTGTAAAGCAAGGGTGTGAGCATGATAACGAAGAAACAATTAGAGAATTCTTATTAAGAGGATCAATACATGTAACTCGACACTACTGAATAACACACAAATCATACTCGAATCCCAGAGTTGAGGTCATCTTCTCACTGCCAAACACCATGAAGAACACAAGCCAGATCTAGCTGCGATACTCTATTTTCCCCATAAGGGCTCGTTTCCTACATATGCTTTATCCTAGAATTCTTGAGCTTCATAGACAAAAAATCAAATCATTTATAACCTTATCTCATCATTTCTTCTCTGTTGTGTATCATTTTTAGCTTTCAAGCAGTGTGTGTGTGTCTGTATAAAAAACACACTCTGTCTCCTACATTAAACCGAAGGATATAAGATATCCTTTCTCATTCATCTTTTTACACTTGTGTATTCCCACGGATAAGTGTGGAAGATTTCCCTGTGTGACCTATTAGTTTTTACCCACAAAGAACTGTGGAAGAGGTCCTGTGACCTAGACAGTCCTATGTACTATTGTCGACCCCAATCCTGGGTGTGGATCAAGTTTATTTATATAAACTGCTTGGTGGAAGGTGATCACCAAGTGGAGGGGATTAGGTCTCAACTTGAGACTGAACCACTTGTTTTATATCCACTGTGTGGTTTGATTTAGTCTTCTATATTTTTTTGTTAAAATTTATAAATCACTAAATTTACTTTGATAGTTAATCTTTTAAAGAAGTTATAACTGTTTAACCTTATTATAATAGCTTCAAAAGTAATGTTAATAACTGATATTAAGATTACTGATAATTAATAAATCTTTTGAGAAGTTATTTAAACAATAAAAAATTCATAAATGTATAACCTTGATTAATTGGGTTGTATTTAAATTTATTGGTGAACCTTTATAAGAATACTATGTAAACAAATTTTTTTATAGATACTCAATTCACCCCCCTCTTGAGAAATATACTCCGACCAAAATTTGGTATTAGAGGATTGTTTATTAAGACTCTTTTTTTAACCCTCTTAAATTGTGATTTTAGTTTTACTTTACAGATCTGTAAATTTTTTCTAATTCTAAACTTCTAGCTCTTTTAAGTTATTTATTTATCATGGATAATATATTGGAAGGTTCTGCAACCAACAAACCACCATTCTTTAATAGAACCAATAATGCTAAATGGAAAATCAAAACGAAAATGAATTTAAAAAGTATGGGCATTGAAATTTGTACTTCCATTATAGATGAATATAAGATTATTGATACTAATATAATCAATTGGGATGAACCTTCCAAAACATCCTACAATAACAATTGAAAATCTATGAATGCTTTATACTTCTCTTTAGGCGATGAGGAATTTAATTGAATCTATGCATGTAAAACTTCCCATGAAATTTGGGATACCTTGTCTGTTTCACATGAAGGAACTTATAGTGTGAAATATAAAATATGATAACTTTAAAATGAAACCTGATGAGCCTATTTCAGACATGTATCTCAGGTTCAATGAAATTTTTAACACAATGTTTTCTCTTGGAAGAAAAGTCACTGCTAAGGAAAAAATCATGAGAATTCTTAGATGTATACCTAAAAGATGGAGAGGAACCTCTATCTCTATTAGAGAATCATGTTATATTAGAAATATACTTATAAAATAACTCATTGGGAAGATAAGGATGTATGGAGAGGAGCTGAAAGTCAACAAGGAAGATGAGGATGAACCAAAAATAAAATCTGTTGCGTTTAAGACCACAACCTCTAAACTCAAAGAAAAAGGAAAATTGGAAGCCTCTGTAGAAAGTTCTAGAAGTGAAAAATCATCACCTGATAGTGATTAGGAGATGGCTTAGTTATCCAGAAGGTTCAAGAGATTTTACAAGAAAAAGAAATTTTTCCGAAATCCTAACTTCAGGGGAAAATATGATCAAAATGGAAGTTGGAAGAATAATTGGAAAAGAAGTGACAAGTCTAATGAGATAGTCTGATATGAATGTAAGCAAAAATGAAATATCAAGGATAACTATCCCAAGATCAAGTACAAAAATAAATATGAGTACAAGGATAGAAAATATAAAAAGGCAATGAAATCAAGATGGAGTTCTTCTGAGGAAAACTCAAGTGACTCAGAATCATCACATGATGAACAGGCCAACAAAGCCAATATGTGTTTTATGAAAAACACATCTAAGGTAACACTGGAATCTCCTGTACACAATCCATAATATAATGTAGATGATAATGACTTTGAAAATATTTATAATGAATAAATGTTTGAATACTTTAATATGCTTGAAGAGACATTCAATGAACTAAATGATAAATACAAATCTTTGAAGAAAAACCATGCACTTATTGTGACTGTTAAATCTAAACTTAAAACTAAAAAAGATAAAAATTCTCAACTACTTAAGGAGAACAATGAACTAAAAATATCTAATGAGTAATTGGAAAAAGGATCTTTAAAGGTTTAAGAATGGTAAGGATACCTTAGTATGAATTCTAGGTAAACAAGTTTCTCCTAAATATACTACTAGCCTTGGATATCAACCTGGTAAAAGGAATTTTGGAAGAATTTTTTTTTCTAAATCTAGGACATACAACTTTACTCCCAGTTTTGGAAACAAATCAACTATTTCAAGTTACGATACATACTCTTCTGTTTCATGTTTTTCTGGACAAAATAGGGTTTGATTTTCAAATACTTTACATAATTCTTATAGGAAACCTATGAGGCAGATATGGGTTCCTAAAGCACTAGTCACTAATATTAATGGACCCAACCAAATATGGGTACCAAAATCTGTTTTTATTTGACCATTTTAGAGGAAAGATACTTAAAGAGTTTCTATAAGTGTTTATGGTACTTGGACAGTGGGTGTTAAAGACACATGACCTGATACTACTCGTGCTTCAAGAATTTAATAAAAATTGATGGAGGACATGTCACCTTTGGTGACAATTCCAAAGGAAAAATCATTGGCCCTGGCCAAATAGGTAACTCTAACTTAGTTTTAATTTCCAAATTAGTTTTTTTGATGGCTTGAAATATAGTCTACTTAGTATATCGCAACTATGTGATGATGGATTTCATGTAAAATTTGAAAATGATGCTGGAAATGTTTTCAATTCTAAAAATGAATTAGTGTTTTTGGAATTAATAAATGAAAAGGTATACTCCGTTAACATTGATTCTTTAGTTTCTCAAAATTATTCATGTTTAAGTGTTTTTTATAAAGAGTCTTGGCTTTGGCATATAAGACTAGGATGGTATAACACTCACTCCCTTAGAAAGTTAACTAGAAAAATCTTTGTCAAAGACCTACCCGAACTTGATTTTCCAAATGATAAAATGTGTAATCCCTGTCAAAAGGGAAAGAATTTTTTTTTCATTCAAACCAATTAAAGAAGTGTCAACTTCTCAACCTCTCGAGCTGGTTCACATGGATTTGTTTAAACCATCAAGAGTTTCTAGCTTAAATGAGAATCACTATGTTTATGTTCTTGTAGATGACTTTTCTAGATATAACTTGACTTTATTTTTGGCCCACAAAAGTGAAGCCTTCTATCATTTTACCAAATAATCCAAAACTATAGAAAATCTTAATAGAGTTAAAATTAAATCCTTAAGAAGTGATCATGGCCGTGAGTATGAAAATCAAGAGTTTCAATCCCATTTCTCACAAAATGGTTATATTCATAATTTATCTTCCCCAATAACACCTTAATAGATTGGATTTATAGAAAGAAGAAATAAAACCCTGTAAAAAATTTATAGAACCATGCTTAGTGAATATGACCTACCTATTTATTTTTGTTTTGAAGATGTAAATACAATATGCTATATAATCAATAGAGTGTTGATTAGACATATTCTTAAATGTACTCCTTATGAGTTATTAAACAATAGAAAACCTGAAGTTATTTACTTTAAAGTTTTTGCTTAAAATGTCTATATTTGTAATAATAAGGACAATCTTGAAAAATTTTCATTCAGGAGTGATGAATGAATAATTTTATGATATTCCATCTCTAGTAAATCCTATATAGTTTTTAATAAAAGAACTAAATGTGTGGAAGAATCCGTGCATATCAAATTTGATGAAATAGATCCACATGATCCAAAAACAATTCTTGAGAACCTAGAGGACGATGTATCAAATCTGAACATTAATTCAAAATCCTCAAACCATCCTATGAAAGAATTTTTTAAAACTTCCATTTCTACAAAATCTTTAGACTCAAGTCACAATGATCCTAAACCTATTTATGAACCTAAAATCACTAGTCCTTATTTTTCTAGAGCTTTTATAACTCTTAAGAACCATCCCTTAGATGCTGTTGTAGGATTCTTAGAAAAAGGAATTAAAACAAGAGATTCTATTAGAAATCAGGTTGAACATCAAGTCTTCTTATCACAACTTGAACATAAAAACATTAATTATTCTATCAATGATGAATTTTGGGTAATTTCTATGAAAGAATAACTTAATCAGTTTGAAAGGAACAAATTTTGGAAACTTTTTGAATGGTCCAAAGACACATTCACCATAATCACTAAGTGGGTGTTTAGAAATAAAGTAGATGAATATGGTAATATAATTAGAAACAAGGCTAGATTGGTTGCATAAGGCTATAGTCAAGAAGAGGTAACTGACTATAAAGAGACCTTTGCACTAGTAGCTAGAGTTGAAGCCATCAAAATTCGGATTGATTATGCTGCACATTTGAATTTCAAACTATATCAAATGGATGTTAAGAGTGCATTCCTATATAGGTATATAGCTAAGTATGTCTTTGTTAAGAAACACCCTGGTTTTAAAAATCCTCATTTCCAAATCATATTTTTATATTATCAAAATCTTTATATGGTTTAAAATAATCCCCAAGAGCTTGGTATGATAGGCTGAGTACTTTTCTTATTTCCAAGTGTTTTACAAAAGGAATAGCTGATCCTACACTTTTGGAAAATAAATTTCCAATAATGTTTTAGTAGTTAAATTTTTTGTAGATGATTTTATCTTTGGATCTTCAAGAAATTCTTTCTGTATTGAATTTTCCAAAATGATGCAAAACGAATTAGAAATGAGTTTAATGGGTGAACAAAAATTATTTCTTGGATTTAAAATCTTTCAAAATGATTATGGTATTATTTTAAATCAAAGAAAATATACTAGATATCTTCTAAAATGTTTTATATTGGATAACACTAAATGTAGTGACACTCCAATGAGTACCACTTGTAAGTTTGATCTTGATGAAGATGAATGATCTGTTGATCAAACCACTTACAGAGGAATGATTGGAAGTTTACTCTACATAACTGATAGCTGACCTGACATTATGTTTAGTGTGTGTATGTGCAATCATTTTCAAGAAATCCCTAAGGAATCTCATTTAAATTCTGTTAAGAGAATTTTCAAATACCTCAATCATACACCCAATCTAGGACTATTCTATCCTAGAGGAAAATCCTTTAAATTAGTTAGCTATTATGATGCTGACTTTAGTGGTTGAAGTTAGATAGAAAAAGAACCTCTAGAACATGTCACTTTTTAGGCAAGTTACTAGTATCATGGTGTAGTAAGAAAAAAAATTTTGTTGCATTATATACTACAGAAGCTAAATACATAGATGCGGGTAGTTGCGGTGCATAGATTTTGTAAATGAAACACACATTACTAGATTATGGATATAAATTCAGGCATGTACCTATAAATTGTAACAACACAATTGCTATTAAAATCTTTAAAAATCCCATTTCACACTCTAGGAAAAATCATATTGATGTGATACATCAATTTTTGATAGATCTTTATCAAAAAGGTGATATCACTTTGGAATTCATTGGTACTGAATATCAGCTCGCAGATATATTCACCAAACCACTAAATTCTAAAAGAATATACTACATTATACCTGAATTAGGAATGATAAACCTTAAGTAGTAATCATACTATTTCACATCTTACTGTCTCACAGTTTACAGTTTCACAAGTCACCGTCTTGAGATTACTGTTTAACTCTCATAGTTCTATAGTTTTACTGTCTCAAGACTTGCTGTTTCATGTTTACAGTCTCACAGTTACTATTTATTGGTTACTATCTGGCACTTTATGTCTCAAACAATATGTTCACATAGTTTAGAAATCACATTATTGCGGTCTCACTGTGAATACTTGTCACTATATCACCGTGAAGAGTTGTTACTATATCACCGTGAAGACTTGTTACTGTGTAACCATGAAAGCTTGTTATAGTCTGAACATAAATATGCCTTATTGTTTTATTTATAAATTATATCCCATATCATGTAAATTAATTATTTTACCCTTTTACTTTCCCACACTTTTGTTTTTACGATGATTGGTATTCCTAAATGATAAAATAAAAGAAGTTTAACTCATTCTTAACTCGAGCTCTCTTCTCTTCTCTCAAATCGTAACCCTTCTCATAGGCTTTTAGTTTTTTTATCTTTCTCTCTCTTGAACCATTGGTGAATGCCCAGGATAAAACACCCTTCGTCGTCAACTCCTAAGAAATGCAATTCAAAGAAGAAAAATAAAATCATGCCAAAGATAGCACCCGAAGGTCCTCTGAAAACGACTCTAGTAGATAGAATAGTGGTGCCTAAAAAAGTGATTTTCTTCGAGTGGCTTATGTCAAGTAAGTCTTTGGTGTTGAAAGTATTAAAAGCGAAAGGATGACTATATTGGTTTAAGAAAGAGGATCGACCTATTTACCTAAAATTAGTTACAAAATTTTACGAGTATGTTCAATTTTCTTTTGATTCTAAAGATGGATATGTTGTAATAAGTTGGATAAATGTCCACAAATGAACGTTTTCCTCAATGTTATAGGATTAATGCCTTATGATACATCATGAGTGTATTTTTTAGGACTATCAGAGAGGTCCTCCACCTCTAAGTGAGATTTTTGTTTTGGAAGATGCTTTGGGAAGCTTAACTGGAAATAAAACCAAGAGGAGAGCTATAGCTATAGAGTTGGATGGAGAAACCAAACTCATATTTAGGTTTGTTCAGAATTTGATTAGCCCTATAAAAGTGATTTTTATATATTCAAGTATCACAATGTATTTTTAATACATCTATTGGAAATGGAAATAAGATCAATATATGAAAGTATGTCATACTCTATATGTGTGAATTTATCAAGACCACCTCCAAGTCAACCTACTTGTTTTATTCGAGGCTTATTTCAGCCTTCTTTCATGCCAAAGGTTTGGTTGGACAGAATGAAGAAGTTATCAAGGATTATGAGTTTTTTCTTTCGAAAGTTACAGTGAAGAGGATGAAAATCAGTTGGAATCCTTGGAGAAAAGCATGGGTGGAAGATAATGATAGAATTTATGAAAAAGTCAATCTATTAGAACACTCTTCAATATATAAAGGTATTTCTGATCCTGGTTTAGTACCAGATGGATTTGTTGAGTATCCCGAAGAAGAATAAGAAGAAGTGACAATTGCACCTACAATAGAAACTGTCCCTAATGAGGAGGAAAATGAACCTATTCTTCAAGACTTAGCTGAGAAAGATGTGCCTATTCTTGAGAATGTTGTTGATTTGGAAGAACAAACTTATTTAAAATAAGATTATATTGCTGTTGAAAGAGAAAAGGAAGTTTTAGAAGATCATATAGAAGAAGATCTGTCTCTTGTGCAAGAAGCTGTTGGTGAGGAACATGTATAGGAACACACTAATCCTGAATTTATTCTTTCTGCTGAAGAGAGAATGGAGCTTTCCTTTTAGTTGGATAGAAAATAAATAAATGAGGAAATCAGGAATGAAATAGTAGAAATAGATTGAGTATCTAAATCTCTCATTCCTGAGAAATATGCACCTGTTGATGAGGATCACCCCCCAGTATGAAATATGTTGAAGTCCCTAATATGTTTGATCCAACATCAGTAGATACTTGGTATAAATTCCCCAGTTATTACGATGTGACTATTTCCTAGGAAGTCTTAGTAATATGTATTGATCTCCCTAGAGTTTTCCAATTGAAATCAATTTCTGATATTTTCTCTACCAAAGAATCTAAGCCTGTCTCTTTTTCTATCTCTGATCCTTCACAAGAACTTTCACACTTGGTGAATAAGGACAATCTGAAAGAATTTGGAGCTACATTATTGAATGGGGTTAAAAATCTCATGAATAAAAAACCTGCTCCTATAACCAACTTTAGTGAGAGATATGTTTCACAGTTGTTGGAGAAAGTTATATGGAATATTCAACTAAAGATGCTCTATGAGATTCAAGAAACCAGAATTGAGAATAAAAAATATAGTGATGAATTAAAGACTCTCATAGGTATGATTGAAGATATGCAGAGAGTGCTGAAAAAGAAACCAGAACCTGCTTCTCATCCTGTTGAGGATATTTTTACTCAGAACCCATAGGAATTAAACTCACCGATTTAACCTCATTTAGCCTCTTTAGCTGACAAAGCAGTTGGAATAAATAAGTATATTGTTCAAGAGATGCATGAACTTGTTATTGGTCTTAAAAAGTTAATTGATGAGTATAAGGGGTGCCTTCAGAAAGTTCTAAATCAACAAATATCCATTTCCTTGGCTATCACTTCTTCTAATGATTCTAGAAAATCATCTCGACCTTTTTTAGATAGCCATCTGCTCAAAATAGTTGTCAAAGAGGAACTTCAGGCTGTTCTTAGCGGATTTGATAGAGAATATCTATACGAGGTCATCAAGAATAGTGAAAGATTTCTTGATTTAGTGAGAATCCATTCTAATATTTATAATGATGCTTTACAAGAAATTGCTAAGAAAGTGGATTTCTAATTCAATCAGATCTTCTCTAAGAATGACATTACCAACCATTTCAAGTACCTTGTGGAGAATATGAGGATTCCCCCTGTTACTCAAGATTTCAAAAATCAAGTCCAAAAGCTCAAATATTTCACGCATCTATTGGATAAGTTTATGGAGAACAAGGATGAATTTGAAAAATCCATGCTGTATGGTGGAGAGATAATTTCTGACTTCATCAAGATTTTGAGGCCTTATCTTCATGTACATAGTACTTCGATTGTGGCTCCTGAAAATACACCCTTGAGATCTGGTTTGCCTACCTTTTCCTCTACTACCCTTGCCTCTACATCTGTGTCTATATCTCAGGCTTTGAGTTAGATCAGACCTATTATCCTTGATCAACAATTTCCTCAGTCTTCTACTACCCCTACCATGGATCCTTCTATCTTTAAAGGTCTTCCTTTATATTCTCTGTCAGCCAGTTCACTCCCTTCTTCCACTTCTACCTTTGCTCCTATGGCTTCTTCTTCAGATGATGCTACTACGGGAAAAGAGAAGACAATCCAATGCAGAAGAAAAGTGACTAATATATTTTGATAGGGATCTTGTTTCATTTGTTTTGATATCTACTCTTTGTAATGACACTCTTTTTTATCTAATGCATTGTGCACTTTTATTGTCTATTCCTTATTCACTGCTTTTGATAATCCCAAAAGGGGGATAAATGTGCCCATTAAATAAAGAATAGAGAAATATGTATTTTATATGTACATTGGAGACATATCCACTCTAAATACACACTAATGAAGAGCCACATTCCCTAAGACAAGGTCTCTCACTCACACGATTTGTGATCATCAAAAAAGGGGATATTGTTGGACTCCTCATGTGTTAATCATGTTTTAATGATCACAAATCATTTTTAGTCTATAAAACTTGTTAATCCTATGTAATCTATCTCAAATAAAATGTACAGATGATTAATATCTTTATACTTGATGTAAATCTATCTAAGATCTTAATTTCTATACATTAAGTCTGATTACTATAAACTATATTTGATTTACTTTATAATGATTTCTTTGATGAATGATTAAGTCAACTTTATTCTATGAATATCACTATTCAAGTATGAATACAGATATTTGGCTAAGTCTGAGACACTGTGAGTCTACCACCAGTTATGTTTTTCTGGCAAAGGACCCAGACACTGTGACCATACACCGTGACCATCCATACACCATGACCATCCAGACATTGTGACCATCCAAAAACTGTGACCATCCAGACACCATGACTATCTAGACACCGTGACCATCCAGACACCGTGACTAGAAACCGTGACCATCCAGACACCGTGACTGTCTAGACACTGTTTCAAGGAGACACCATTTCAAGGAGACACCGTTTCATGACAGACTATGACACCATTTCATAATCTGTTTTTTCATTTTCAATTTAATCTCTAACAATCACATTTTATGTTTTTAAATGAACTAACATAATTGATGTTTATTTGAAGACATGTCACTTGATAGTATGAGGTACGAGGAGCAGAATACATGCATCCTACCAGCTCCAACACATGCACTTCAAGAATAAAAGAGAAGTGAGGCCCAGAAACAACAAACGCGTGAAGAAAGGGTGTGATCATGATAATTAATAAACAACTAGAGCATTGTTTAAAAGAGGATCAATACATGAAACTCAACACTGCTGAAAAACACACAAAGCATACACAAATCCCAGAGTCGGGGACATCTTCGTACTGCCAAACACCACGAAGAACATGAGCCAGATCTGGCTGACTTGCAATACACTATTTTCCCCTCGAGGACTCATTTCCTGCTTCTGCTTCATCCTAGAAGTCCAAAGATGCATTGACAAACAATCATAGCACTTATAACCTTATCTCATAATTGTTTCTCTTTTGTGTATCATTTTTTGCTTTTGTGTAGTGTGTGTGTGTCTGTATGAAAAACACACATAGTCTCCTACATTAAACTAAAGTATTCAAGATATCCTTTCTCATTCATCTTTTTTACCCTTGTGTATTCCCATAAATAAGTGTGGAAGAGGTCCTTGCGCGACCTGTTAGTTTATACCCACAAAGAACTGTGGAAGAGTTCCTATGACCTGGATAGTCCAGTGTATTGTTGTTAACCTCGATCTAGGGTATGGATGAATTTTATTTATATAAACTGCTTGGTGAAAAGTGATTACAAAGTAAAGTGGATTTGGTCTTGGCTTGAGACTGAACCACTTGTTTTATATCTACTGTGTTGTTTGGTTTAGTCTTCTCTATTTTACTATTTAATTCAGAAATCACTAAATTTACTTTGATAGTTAATCTTGGAAAGAAGTTATAACTATTTTTCCTTATTAGAATATCTTCAAAAGTAATGTTACTAACCAATATTAAGATTCCTAAGAATTAATCAATCTTTTGAGAATTTATTTAAACATCCAAACATTCATAACCGTATAACCATGATTAACTTGGATGGATTTAAATTTATTAGTGATCCTTTTTAAGAATACTATGTAAACAAAAAAATTTATAGATACTCTATTCACCCCCTATTGAGTAATATACTCCGACCAACAACCTCTATAGTTTCATTTGTGAGCCAGTCTATTTCTCTAATCACTGAAGCTACTAGAGAAGATAACAATGGAGGTCCTTGGAAAAATGTATCTTGGAGGCAGGGTCATAATCCAATATGTTAGAACCTGAGAGTTCATGTATCATGTCATAATATGTGTATGAGATCTAAATTTGAATCCATCAACAATTTAAATTTAGATATTGAACAAATTTTAGGCTCATGTGTCTTGCACATGATTTCAATTGGTTTTTTCTTTTTATAACTTCAAACATTGATGGAAAAGTTTGTTTGTAACCACTATCCTATATGTTCTGGTTTTTCTTTTGAATAATAGGGGAAGGTACCTTCGAGCTTCCTGCTTGACCTTTTCTATAAAAAAATAACTTTTTAATAAAAAATATTCAAAATAAAAATAGTTATTAAAAATGAATAAATAATAATTGTATAAATATTTAAATAAAAAAGTATAAAAATAAAAATGACTAAATTTTAATTATTGTGGTTATGTATATGTGTGTGTCTATATGTTTTTTTAATAGATTTGGGTGGAGGCACCTTTTTATTGGGAATGAAATCCATCTTTTTAACTAGGTTTGGAGGTAACCCTTACACGACCCAGAGGCCTGGTTGCCCATATGCTCAATACAACAAGGCCCAAAGGCCCAATGACCTAAAATCCAATACATGTCTCTAAGGCTTCGAGGGAGCAGTCTGTATCATGCCATGCCTATAGTAAAATTGAAAGACAAAAGACTTTTCATGTTATATAATGATATATTCATATTTATGTACAAAAAACACACACATTACACACACACACACATACACATATACATAACCATACATACACATATAGATACATAAAAATACATACAACATACACATACATACACATATATTCACATACATGCATATACACATACATGCACACACACACATACACACACATACACAAACACATACATACAATTACAAACACGTGCATACACATACACATGCATACATACACATACTACATAAACACACATAGACATACATGCACATATACACATACATATACATCCAAATACATAAACATACACATACATACATATACATATACATACATACAAATACAAATATATACACATATATGCACATATATACATATACGTCAATGCATACATATACATATAAACATACACATGCACAAAACATACATCTATATACATATTCATTAACATACACAGACACACCACATACAAACACATTTATTCAAAAACATACATATATATACATACAAATATACACATACATAAAAATTTATACACATATAAACACAGACATATGAATACACACATGCACATACAAATGTACACCTACATCCATATACATACACATTTATACATATATATTTAAATATATGTGTATATTTTGAATTACTTAATATGAATATAAATTTAGAAATTCAAATATTAACTATATTTAATTTATTTAAATATTTATTTACATAGTTCATATGACTATATATTAATATATATATACACACATATACATTTTATTGTGTAATTATAATTATATATATAATTATAAACAAGTAAGAAGAATAAACTAAAGTATATAAATTTTTTGTTATACAAATCATATTTAAGAATATATGAATATTAATATTAATATTATATATATAAATATTTATTTATTTACAAATATCACAAATATAGTTAAATAAATATATATTCTTTTATATATTTATTTAAATGTTAAGGAAAATTATATTATATTATATTTATATATAAATTTTCTAATGTATATAAATATGTTATTAAATATTTTTAATGATTAATATAAATTTTATAATTTTATATATATAAAATAATCAAATAAGAAAGATAATATATTTTTTATTATAATATAGTTATATAAATCATATTTACATAAATATATGAACTTATTTTTATGTAAATCATATATATTTATATATATATATAGGAAATGGGATTTGGTTTTCCTGCGAGGGTGGATGTATATATCATATATTACATATTTTATAATATATATATATATATATATATTATTTATGTAAATATATATACTAATTATTATATAACTCATATTTAAAAATATATTAATACGCATACATAAATTATATTATTTATGGTTCCATTTATCAACTTTTTTTAGCATTATCAAATAAGATCCTTATATTAGTGCTATCTAAAGCATTGATAAATGGTAAAACTATTCATCACTGATAAATGGGGACCTTTTATCAGTACATTTTTTAGTGCTGATAAAGAGACTCTTTATCATATCTTTTAGTTAGAACTGATAAAATATCCCTTTTATCAGCATTTTTAGCACTGATAAAGGGAAGTGTCAAAAAATTGTAAATATGTTGTAGTGTGTTCCAAGAAACTTTAAAAGTGGATCTCTTTTATTAGTGTTATCATAACACTGATAAAATCATCCTTCATCAGTGAAAAAAAGAATTATTAAAAGGGGACCTTTTTATTGAATATGTTAGCACTTATAATGTGACCCATTATCAATTCCTTTTAGTGTTGATGAAGGTGATTTTATCAACACTATTTCTAGCATAGATAAAATCTCTATTGTAACAGTGTGTTGCTACAATCTATAGCACAATACAATAAAAAATATACAATTTAACTTCAAATAAATTTACTTAACAATACATTAGAAAGACTATAAAATGCATAAAAACCTTAAAATTCAAACATTGTTATGTAAAATTACATTGTTTTGTATATTTTATTACAAAATATATTCCAATAAATTTTAAAACATCATATTTGGTTTTCTTTGGGACCCCCTTTCAAAGGATCCTAATCATGCTACCATTTGTCAAACAAATCAGCCCATCTCAAAGAAAATAAGAGTATACATGTATTAAAAACAATTATTATTTTAGCAATACTATAAATAAATAAATGAAACAAAAATATGATACTATAATATATTGATAAAAATAAATAAAAAGTATGATATAAATAATAAATTATATAACATTAATAAAAATGATAACACAATACATAATTAAGACATATTCGAAAGTAATATAAAGAAAATTAGAGTGTTTTTACTTGGTTTTGAGCATGAGAGGCATATTTTGAACTAAATTGACAATTTTAAACTGAAAAAATTCACTTTTTATCATATTGGTTCCTTTCATGTGTTATATTGATTTTTGGTTGATTCTAACATGCACAAATGACTTACGGTTCATTTTCTTAAAATATCAAGACAACCCAAGTTTGTTTTCTCAATTTTGTGCATGTGATTTTTTTTGAAATAAGTTCTCAATTTTAAATAGATACACACACATTCAGTCATATCGGTCACAACTTATATCATATTAACATGTGGTTGATTCCTAAATTCCATATATTATTCTCATATAATTGTCCTGTATTTATTATTGAAAAATAATTATCAATAAAATAAATCACCTGACCACCATAATTAAATTGAACTCTTAGAGAATTAAATTTAAAAGGAACATTTAAATTTTGTAATTATTATTTAATTCCCCTCCTCCCTAATAATATAAATTCAGGTTCATTTAAGGAGAAATTATTTTAATTTATGGAATTCCATTTCCATAAAAAAATTCACTGCCATCCCCATATAATAGGCCATCTTTCCAAACCACATAATTCTAATGTGCTATTTTATTTCTTTGTATTTGTGTGTGAGTGATATCCAAAGAAACATTCCTTACAAAAAATGGTAACCAAGAAAATTTATTACTTGAGGAAGAAATCAAAGGTTCTATTTTCCATGCCCATACAACTACTTGATGTTACTGTCAGCACTTCCTCCTCAAACCTATTTTACACACCTCTCAATGCTGCTATCCGTGCCCCTACAGGACCTTGAAACTACAATCATTGAATATACCTCCAACCATATATATGTTTTGAGTATTCTTATTAGATTATTTTGTGGTCATATTGAAATAATTAAATTGTCAATTTTTTCCTTTTTTACTATTATAAATTAATTGATGCTATCTATTTTTTGAATTTTTTATTTTTTTATTCTTGATAGAGAATTACCAAACCAAAAATAGGACGATGTTAGTTAAGGAGACAATTCTAGCAGAACATAAAGGGATACTAATGTATAATGGGAATAAGAGTATGGTGTCCAACACAAAATTTGAGGTGGAGAAATTTGATGAGATGAATAATTTCAGCATATGGAAATGATATTTTATTCATTTATTAACACAAAGGAGTTAGATATTACCCTATAGTACAATCCCACTGACATCTCTGATAGAAATTGGAGGGGTCACAATCACCATGATTTTGGAACAATATATCTTTGTTTAGGAAAGGATCATTAATATAGTGTGGTACATGAGACTTTAAAAAATAACTTGTGAATTATTTTGGAGAATAAGTTGATGGATAAAAGCTTCAAAAGCCGCCTCTACAGAAAAAAGAAATTGTTTCATTTTTATTACTAGAAAGGTATTTTTGTGAATGATCACCTATATATTATTAACAAAATCCTAGAATATTTTCAAAATTTATAAGTAATGATAGGAGATGAATATAAGACTATGTTGTTGTTGAAATATCTACTAGGGTGTTATGATCATCTAACCACTTCACTATTTTCTGATATGGATGAGGAAACTTTTATGGATGTATCAAATTCCTTGATTAACAAAGAATATAGGTGAAAGGAAAAGTATAACTATGAACTTTCCTAATCAGATGCATTTATTAAAACTAGAGGAAAATCATCTAGAAAAAAACTATGAGTATTAAATAGAGAAAAATGACAATCAAAATCAAAAAATGAGTCTATAAGACATGATATTTCACTATTAATAAATATTATGTTAATAGAATGTTTAATAAGAAAAAACAAAATAAAAAAAGTGACATGTTAGAATACAATTTTACCATTATAATATATCCATCAAATTAACAAGTTTTATGAAGTAACCTTATGGAAAAATCTATGAAGAAAATAAATGAGATGAAGTAGTGAATTTCATCCCTACGAATAAAATCTATATGATCTTGGAAAGTATGAAGGTTATTTAGGGTTTTACCTTGATGAAGACTAGGATGAACTCATTCAATTATGGTTTGAGTGAAATTATATGTAAGAAAAATTCAATTTTGTGGAAATTAACATGAGATCTATACCAGTGGAATAACTACCATCAACTAAAACCATATATTATCTATTTCTTGGGTGTTAAATAGAAATAAGAAGGGGTTATGAAATTATAAATTAGGATTATATTGAAATATAATAATATATTTAGATATATATATATATATATCCTTAATTTATATAATTTTCAAAAATTTATTTTTTGAAAAATTCAGATTACGCTTAAAAAAATCAAATTTTAAGAAATTTTAATTTTATTTCTAGGAGTTATTCATATTTGTATTAAATAATAAAAAGATATATTAACACTATATTAATTAGTGATTTATCATAAAATATTGTTAATATACAAAAATTCATTTTTCTCTAAAATTATTTTTCCATTATATTTTATTTATTTTAATTAAATAAACTTAAAAAATATAAATACATGAATTATAAAAAATTATCATCATTTTAGAATTTATAATTAACGTATTATCTTAAGAATAAGTTTTAATATTTTTCTAAAATGATAGATTTTTATTTGAATAGTTTAAAATACCATTTTTCAAATAACAAGACTTTATGAAATTATTAGTATATAAGTATGAATTTTAAATTTATGAAACCTTTTTATAATACCAAATATGTATTTTATAAATTAATTTAAAATTTTTATATTGTTGTTTTTAATTTATAAACCTATATCTGACATTTTAGAATTTAAATTATATTTTTCAAAAAATATTTTTAATACATTTAAAATTTAGTATTTTAAAATTATATTTTATCAATTTTAAAATTTTAATAAAAAAATAGATTTCAAATATGAAATAATTATTTCTATATTATATAATAAGGACTATTTTTTGTGCATAAAGAATAAATTACATAGGTAAAAACTAGTTACCATGGTGAAAACTGAAATGGTAAAAATGGGTAACCTTAAAGGTAAAGATCATAAGATGCTAAAAAAAAGTTTTTAATTGAGTGGTGAAGTTTTTATTGACATTATCTCTTATTATAAACATTATTTCTTAATTTTGGAGAAACTTTCTTGGAGAGTGACTTCAATTTATTAAAAATATTTTGGGATTCACAAAAATGTCACCCCTTTTCACTTAAAACTAGCACTCCTATCATCAATTCCCCCACAAAACACTATATTTTTAGTCAAAAATATACCCAAAACTCTCCTCCAAATTATTATACACATTAAGGGTGGTTTGGTATTCTTAAATTATCCACCATTAAAGGTTTAATCCCCTTTTAAGAGGCAATAATCTAAGAAGTGAGGTATAAGTTCCTACCTCTCTTTTTTTTAAATTAGTTCATGTTCTTTTATTATTATTAAAATTTAATTTCACTTTATTAAAATAATAAAATTGATACAATTATTATACTTTCATGTTCATACAATGATGGTACATGGATTTCCATTAAGAAAAATAAAAATGTAAATCATCTGTTGTGTGGACTACCAGCTCCATGATGTAACATGTTTTGTTTTCCATAAAGAACATATAAGGATGTTAATAATAAGAAATTTAATATATTTTTGTTATATTTACAATATATTTTATATTCTGAAATGATACACCATATTACTCATTTTATCAATTCAATGGAAAATGAAGTCTTCCACAATGTGTATGTGTAGACTACCACCTCCATGGAACGATCTATTTCCATTTTTCATTTCATCACTACCTTACATGGATGGAAATGAGAAGTATTTTTAAGGATAAATATGATCTTTAAAAAATCATTAATGTTATGGTTTGAAACATTGGTGAACCTATTAATGATATGATCAAACAAATTGATTATCGTAAATTCATCCGTTTAAAAGAAATTTGCAAAGTGGAAAATTAATAAATAAAATCACATAATATTTTAATATCCATTAATTATTTATATAATTTCTCTATAATTATGATACATCACACTAATAAACCCAAAATTATATCATTATTATACTTTTTTAATGATATTACAACTATATCACCCCATAATCATCAATAATAGTGGTATGTTCATGATTGGGTTGGTTTGACCACATACTTGAACAATGCTATGAAATTATAACATAGAAGATTATGAAAAATAAATTTTAGGTATAATATTATATAAAAATGTAAAAAATTATTTTTTTTCCTTGGAAGGGTACATCAATATTTAACTCATTAATTAAGAAAATACCCTTTGTAGGTTGAAAATCATCAAAAAATGCCTGTTATCGATTTTATATTCGAGGATAAAGAGTAAAGTAGTCCTAAATGAAAATTTAAACTTCATAAATATTTATAATTCATATATTATAGTAAATTTAATGAAATTATAGTGATTAAATTTATAATACAAATGAATACCGACACTGTACTTATGAAACTAGTATAAACGGTCAAAAATATAAACACTCGATACAATAAAATATTAAAATAATGACTAATTTACATGTATATAATGATTATAAATAGTGTGAAGTATGAATATGGTTAAAAAAATAGTATATTAATATAGATATATTTTTTGTATAAGATGTTATTGAATATTCCACTTAGTGGGAATAAAGGTAAGGGATTTTCACGAATCAAATATTTTACTTGGGTCACAATCACTCTGCATTGACTATTATCATTCAATATTGATATATTATAATGTATTGTGTTGTAATATTATTGTAGGATCATGAAAAATCTGCAAAGGGAAGGAAAATACTCCCGCCAATTTGGTGAAAGACTAAGATGTAGGCTTGATAGAAAATTTGAAACAAATATTGAAGAAATAGAATTTAGAAAAGGAAAAAAGTGGTCAACATACTGATTTTCAGAAATTTTACATGTATGTAATTACCTGCAAACTGAACGGTATGTATAAAAACCATGAAACATTGGACGGTGAGGCATTGGCCAACGAACTAGGCAGTTCACATAATAAATGAGAAACGACACTGATCCCCCACGGACAACATCATTGGAGAAAACGTAACGGAGAGGAATTCCCCCGCACACTATCCCTAAAAATATAGTTCACAGATAATATTTGGGAAATGGAATCCTATGAACCACATCATTTGTGAGATTAAGTCATTGATTTCTTCCAACGCAAACCGCAAAACCGCAAACCTTATCCCCACAAACCTCAGTTGACCGAGTCGTCCGTCGGCCGAATGATTTCCCAATGGGATTCTGCAAAAGGTGACATGTGCCTCATAGATATAGCCTCCTTGTAACTCTATAAAAGGAACCCAAGGGGAGCTGAGAAGAGGTCAGATCATATTTTTAGAGATCTTAGAGTTTACAGATAAAAGACATTGAAGGAAAACAATCGATGAAGTACGGAACCGTGAATGGTTTCTAGCTGGTATAGACAAGTCGTGAACCATAAAAAGAAGGAAGTATAATAATATGGGAAAAATCATGAACCTAATTAGAGAACTATGAACCATACTCCCTTCGTGGATGAAAATCCTATGAACTACATGACTAATTCCCTTTCTTCAATATGGCATACTACATAATACATATCTATGTGGACACAAACATTCCTTGTATAGCATTCCTCCACATGGAGGGAATCCATCCCCACATACCACCAAGGTATGCGGATGGAACTTGAGGCTGCGTACCACTATGGTACGCATACCACATTCATATCTACGTATCACCACTGTATGAAAATGGCGTCCAAGTCCGTGTACTGCCTCAGTACGTGAATGAACCCTCCCCCATCATAGCAGTACACCATGCGGAGGGTACCCCCCCACATGAACAAATGATACATAGAGTACGGTACCTTTAGGCTTTACACCTTCTAGTACCAATCATTCCCTTCTCTTTCCATCCCATCATCTGAATCCCCTCTGCTAACCAGTCCATTGGTATCAGGTCAAAGCCTCTTCTAAATCCACCAAACCCATATGATAAAACCATTAGGCGCATCAACGTGTCCTTCCAAGTATACATACCCATGGTAAGTGGAGTCGCGTGGGTAATCTTAGAAAGGGTGTGGACCCTCAAAATGTACTTAAGAATACATCCCCATTGTAACCCATAACTTAACCTTGGAATACTTAGGTGAACATCCCCGTTCTAGGGATCATGGGTAACCACGAGCTTTTCCATTCAATGAGGGATAGTGATAAGTCAAAGGGATCATGCCTGCCTTTCCTTTTGACATGGATTGATGCTTATCCCCTTTACCAGAACTAGCTTTAGGGAACCCCTTAATGTGACCCCATAACCCTTATAGTAAAGGTAACACTCCTACTCCTCCCAGTCTCAGACCAGGAAATGTATGGATATATTCCCAAATAAAACTATCCTGGATATCAACACGAGTGAGATTTGTAACATTCAAAGCCCCAATTTCATCCCTGTTGAGCCGTCACCTCATCCTCTTCCACCATTATCATCCTTTTCCATCAGTAGAGAAGTGAAGGTGTGTGATTTTCCGATTCTACCACTTCCTCTTGTTTCTAACACCGAGCATTATTCATGTGGGATTAGAGGTTGACAATGATCACAACATCCACACCACACCCAAATGAACTACAAGAACTCTGATTCCTTAACTAACTATGGTACATAGGATGCCTCTCTGAAGGCCCGCACTCAAATGAGTAGCTTATACACATAAGACCCACCCCCAAATGAACTACGAGAACTCTGAATCCTACCCCAAACAGGATAGGTAGGATTCCTATCTAAAGGCCCAAGCTCCAAAGGGTTCTTTTTCAAAGGTTATTCCCCAACCATGCCCTAATAAATAGGGCCTCTTTTACGATATATGCCTCAAATTAAATAGAACTAAGAGGGATTCTATTCACAACTAACTGGGATACATAGGAAGCCTTCCTAAGGTCCAAATACAATACTCAAACCACCCCAGTGTTCATCAGGCCATATCCCCTATTAGTCTATATCCACCTAGGATACCATGCCTTTCCTAATCATCCTGGGGAACTTTGGTGTAAGTCCCACATGAAATATTGAATATTCATCTCTCACCTAGATGTCCTTACCACAAGATTTTAAACTGCATGGATGCGCCCTTGTTGCATGACCTTAAAAGGTGATGCGTCCAGTTAAGTGGCACCGAACTATGTTGGTTCTGATTCCTCTCATGAGGATATGTAGGAATCCCATATTATGGGTTCAATCCCATATAGGAAAAAACTTCCATCCCTCTATATGACAATAAAATCTATAGTTCTTCATTATACAACTTAAATTAGCAATTTCTTAGTAATTCCTAACCCATGCATACATATGGTTAATCTTACAACCCAGGGGTAACCCGTAGAAACATTATTAGGAGAGAACAAAGGATTCAAGATCATATAAACATTTCTTAAATATATAAATGATTCCCAGAGTAGGAAATATTTTCCCCCAAAAGGGTCTGATGAGCCCGACCTCCCATCCTCTCGACTAATGGAGTCTTTAAGTGTCGTTGGCCAAATCTTCATCCAATGAGCACCAGCCATGGGAAATAAGGTCCATGAATCATGGATACCAAGGCCATTGGGTATTTCTAGATCCACAAATATACTCTTTGAAGACCATCCAAGGACATAGTACTAGAATTAGAACCCTTCATTATAATAGAAAACTAGTTAATATTTATCAGGCCATTTTTTTGACCCCCTTGTACAATGCGAATTAGGTTGAAACAAAAATGGTAAACCTGATGTGAATCCCAAACTAGGGTGAAAATATTATCCCACCACAATACCCATTTATCCATAAAAGGAAGAGGGATAAGAAAGATCATCAATTATGCATGTGATCATGAGATTATACTTTTAAGGAATTTTTTTGTCTGTATATGTCATATATATATATTACAGGCATTTCACAAAGCTCTCTTCAATCCAAATGAAATCCTAAAATTTTTCTCAAACACACATTTCAATGACCACATAGGAATCCAGGTCCCCAATAAATAACATGAATCCCTATCCTACACAGTGTCTTCAATGCTGTGTTTCAAATGCGCTGATCAAAGAGTTCTACAAAAATGGTACTCTCCCTAAGGTGGAGACTACAAGACAAGCCCTATAATTGGTGAAAGCTCACCAGATGCCTCTTTAGCTGTGACCGACAATACAGTGCAGGATAGATCCTCTGGACATCTCAAATCATTTCTAGAGCCTATCTCCAGAATGTGATAATGAATACCTCCCTTATCTTAGGGAGGCATATGAGGTCAACACCAATAAATTCATCCCAGCGACACAAGAACCCCTCTAAAGGTATCCTATCAGAGGATATTTCCACCAGCAATGTACAACCTGATAATTTCATTCTAAAGAGGATCCCTTACTGAGGGAACCTGCTGAAGTCTAATGGACATGGACTCCTTAGGCTACCTCTGAGGGTGGAAAATGAAAAATCCGTAATAGGTAACTACCCTAGTTCTTGAGGAGGAGATGCGCTACAAAAATACAACAACATATAATGGGAATACATACAATTCTACCCTTCCTATTGAAGCCCACCATAAAAATAAAATGGAAATTTACGAGAAGATGGATATCCCCGCTCCCTCCTATGAAGCCCAACATGAAAATAGGGTGGCACAATACAAAGAAACACACTTTCCTACTAGTGATTTCTAGTCTTGTTGTGCAGACATAGCAAACAAATATAGGCAGATTCAAATCTCTACCAATGCGCAAGAAGCCCGTCATCCATATAGGGAAACACCCAACTATAAGAAGGAACAAATCAATGCTAATGCACATCAAGATCACCAACCAAATAGGGAAGTAAACCATGGAAAATCATATAACACTGTTGATGCATATAAATCCCACCATTCAAATATGGTTGAAATCTAAAGGCAGATGAGAATCCATACTTGCCACAAAAATCCAACCAGTCAAATATGATGGCAAGAAAATATGAGTAGGGTCAAATTACTACAGATGCACACAAGTTCCATCAACCAAATATAGTGGAAACTAGAGAAGATAACTTGTGGAAGCCTCGTTAGTCTGTCCCGACATAGGAGAACTGACGGTAGCCTCTGGAAACCAATGGAGGACTGGAGTAGGTAAAAAATCCTGGTCTGACATTGGAATGGGTATTTATATCCATTCCATCCAAATAGGTATCTCAAAACAGCTTGGCCATGATGGAGGATCAGACATTGATCCAAGACTATATCTTGAAGATGTGTCAAGACGTCATTGCGTCAGTTGAAAAATCAAGGAGTCAGCCCCACGATCCCATCTTCTCAGGTGGGGTGATTCATCCACAAAATCATATAGTCACCCCAGAGCAGACCTGAATCCTTGCACTTGTCCAGGAAGGTCAATGACCATATTCTATGATATAAGGACAACCAGATTGGGAATAATCACCCATTCCAACTTCGAGACACCAATCCAATGTGGGGTCCACTACAAGGAAGGTATATATCCCTTCTATAACTCAAGATGATCATCGACATATCCCAGCGACATTGCAGGAACCGAAATATAGATTCCCATATATAAAGGCCACTATCATTAGTAGGTGACCCCAGTTACCTGTATGAGAGAAACTAAACATGAAAGGTGTTGAAGGAAACTGAAAAATAAGGTGCATACTCATGATTATACTCTGCTGGAAGGTAGAGTTCGTGATTCCATAAAACATCTAACAATGAAGGCTCAAGATCTTGTCATTACATTACCAAATTATGGAAGTGGCAGTAGAAGTTGCCAAGGTCCTCCCTACAATGTCTCTACCATCAGTTCTGAAGGTCCTCCCCAGTTAACCCATGGTGGGTTACTTTGTGGGACAAAAATGATCGATCATGACTGCCTATCTCCTGATGCATGTCAGGGTATCCATCCCATTGAATAGAAGAATAGAAAACAAGAAATATCCTCCTTGCTGTTATCTGACCTAATGTTCCTCCCCCTGGTATACACTATAGATATGTTTCTCCCAGTAGTCGAACGTCAATCTGTGATGGTAGTCCTCACCATGACTGCAGTTACTATAAAGGCCCTCCCCATAGTGACTTCAAGCAATGAGATTGTCCTTCCCTCATTACTGTACATCATGGAGGACCTCCCAAGAATGTACACGGTAGATACTCTCCATCCATATAGAGTTATGATGGTAGTCCTCAACATGATAACATTCATTATGAAGACCCTCCCCTCAATGATGCCAAGTAGTAATAAGGCGCACCCCTTACTACGGTCTTCCCTGAAGGTTCTCCCTAGGGTATACACCACATAAGTCCTCTCTACGGACAAACACTAAGCTAAAATGGTAGTCCTTGCCATCATGGCACCGACTATGAAGGTCCTCACTATAGTCAAAATTTAAGTTGGAAAGAAGGTTCTCCCCTCATTGGATCAACTGTGAGAAAGCCCCCATATTCCAAGCCACTTCTAAAAATGGAGTACAACATGTTGGATAATCACTCCATGAAAATTTATATCCTTTATCAACTAGAGGATGGAACAAGGCCATGATCATCTTCTAATACACCATCTTACCATTCAAATGTCAATGAGGCTCCCATTGACCCCTCTAATTGGAATGAAATCATTAAGGAGCAGTCAAACTAGGTAGATCAAGTAGTAGAGTCCCTGGTGGAACAATAACAAGATATGTTCCTTGTGATAAGATAACTAGCTAGGGATGAAATACCAGTGATGTATTGGACCCAACCACATCTTAGATCAACATACCAAGAGAATTTTCAGTAGAATGTATGCATAATATTTTACTCAATATCCAGAAAACTCTTCACCAGTTAAAATTTAAATTTTTTCTCTATGATGTGTATGAAAGTGATGTTAATGTATTGGGAGATATTCACCATTAAATCGACCTAAAATTACTTCCATATGCATGATGAACACAATTAAAAATTACAAAGAAGGACCTTGAGTTATCCTACCTCCATACACTACACAAGTTGCGTTGCCTTATCAACAAGACCCCATCTGGTGTTCATATCTAGGGATGGGGAGAACCTAGATATCTAAATTTCACCCCACTTCCCATATAGCAAAACCCAATGGAAGTGAAATATTTTAATTTCATCTTCCCTAGACATAAGTTAAATGAAGTAGCTATTTAGGAAATTGTGAATGCTTGACAAGAACTGACCTTGAGCAAGTCTCAGAAGCATCTAGCCCGATGAGATCAAGCCATTGAGAAGATCCTGAACCAAGACACCAAGAACCTATAGTAGGCCTCATACCTGAGGGAATCCATTCTACGAGAGCACTTCTCATGTCCATGGCAGCAGACAATTATCATACAGACCCAACAACAGATCTGGATGACCCCTTCATAGGAATGCGTGAGATCAAGAAGGCAAAAATAACAACAACATCCACCGAAACATGGGATTAACCATATCCCTCAGGTCTGGGGGAATTTTTAACACAAAATTCCCCTGTAAGACCAGCAAATTTAGGCTGAGGCACATCAATAGAAGAACTAAATACACCCTAGCCCGTAGGGTTGGGGGAATTTTTAACTAAAATTCTTAATCGAAGGACATATATCTTCTCCCGACTGGGAATAACAATTAATGTAATGGTCAATAGTTCTATCTGGTCCTGTGACACACATCCCTCTAAAAGGAGGCATATTGTAAGGTCATATCATGTCTCTCTTCGAGTCACTCTTCACTGAGAAACCTGAAAAGCATCATAGAATGGACGGAGAAGATCCAACAAAGGTTGCAAGAATCTCTCCTACCATTCAACACCTGTTATTCCACGATAAATATGGTATGCATCAATGAAAATCATGGACATAAGATCCCCAGACCTCACTAACAATGATACAAATGACATGGAAATAGGAGAAGAGGGTTCCCTCCCAGAGATGGTCCACAACAATCCTGGAGGTGTGCCCAATAGAATCCAAAGAGTTGTCTTAAATTTGGGTTCCCCTTTAGTCAATAAGAGAAGAATAAGAACAAGGTATATGACACAACTTCTCTTTATTCTCATGAAAAAAATTCCCCCACACTTATAGAGATATTTACTCAACAAGAGGAATAAATAAAATAGTTATGGTTACTCAACAATGAGTTGATAAGAGAAAGATGTTATACTAGGTTTTTTCCTTAGATGGAGAGTCAACACACACATCCATCAAGTGTCCCTCTACCTCACACGCTCATCCCAATGGATGAAGAAAGGATAGAAAGATCATTCAAGGCAGCATTGAGACCATCAGTATACCTGAATCCAATCTCAGGAGGATATTAATATTTCCCTCAATTGAGGAAGAAATCAGAATAAATTTAGGTGAATCCACAAAGGATGACCCCGATTGGATATCCTCCTCACGTTCTAGCAGCACCGAAACATCCAATCATGCTCCCCGCAATACCTGCTCATGCTCAGGTCCAACAGTACATGCATCAAGGGATCCTAAATGTCATCGAGTTATTGACAACTCTAATGGAAGCAATGGAAGGATGGTGTGCTCCAATACAACTGAAACAAAATACCTCCCTTTATTGGGTAAGAAACATCCCTCTACTGCCAAATTTTGAGAACCTCATATTCCTAGTGTTCATTGGATCAGGGGACCCAAAGAAGAATCTAATGAACTACTATTCTTACTATGATCCCATGATGGGAACCTCAGAGCAACAAGAAGCTGTGAAGCTCAGGTGATTTTTGTGAACCCTTCAAGGTTCAGACTTTGTGTGGTTCACCGGTTTTCATGCTAAATCAGTAACAGTATGGGAGGATCTTCGGTGCTAGTTCCTATTCCAGTCCTGTTCATCATTGCAAAAAACAATATTCAGTGATCTCATGAACCGAAAGAAATGGGAGAATGAGTGAGTTTCAAACTTCATTGTAAGATGGAATGGTATGACTTACTCCTTGAACAGGACACTCCCCCAAGATGATATGCTTTCCATGTGCATCAATAGTCTCAGAGATGAGCTAGGAACACTAGTATTCCTGTGATGTATACAAGTGGGATCCAAGACTTCTGTACCATCACTCAAAGGATAGAATATTCCTTGGAACAGACTAATATCAAGTCGCACATTACTCCATCAACCCCAGTTAAAATAGTGGGAAGAGATGAAGCAGATTATGTCACGCTTAAGCCACCCCATGCACCAGTTCCAGCTCCAAGGCTCCCAACAAACCATGCTGGGCCCTTTGGACGTCATAAAATACCCTCGCCTTATCAAGAAGAGTGAAGTGGGGGAAAAGAAATCAATTTTAGGAACACAAGAATAAAGTGTATTTGTTTAAAGATGATCAAGTCCATGAATAATATGTATATTCCACGAATTACAACTTACTTCAAATTCTAGAGCCAAATTTGGCTGATGATGTAGGTCTTGATGACCAAACAAATTACTATCCCTTCCACTAGATATTGGGGCACAACAATTAGGAGTGATTTTTCTTTAAGGAACTCCTGCAATGAATGATAGATTCCGTAAGGGTTAACCTGGGAAAACCACTAGAGCAAGTGTCATATGATTCTGCTACTAACATAGAAAAAGAGGTGGATTGGGAAAAAAGTTGTTAATAAAAAGGAGAAAAAGTTTGATGGTTGGTTGATTCAGAAAACAATCAACCAAGCCCACAATATCCTCTAGGAACAGTTGAAGAAAAAAACTATGCCACCAATAACTCCGGATGAAACCCAACTGACACCCTAGACCCCACAATCCTCCAATGGACGATGACCCAAAAAGAAGTCCAATCAGAAGGGTGGAAATAAATTATTGGAATATGTACTTGCACCAAATCTAAAGTTGGATTTGACACTTTCAGATTTCATGCAAGCAGATCTGAAGATATGGTAACCATCCTACCAAATGACACCACCAAGGGTAGATGATAAGGACAAGTCATCATCAGAAGAGGAGCTATTTTTTGGCTCCGTCAATAAAATTTTCTTCATGGATACCTTCTATGATGATGAATTTTATTATCAAATAGAATTCACCACACCCAATTGGGATCCTAGAGGAAGAATCCATAGAAGCCAGGTATATCAAGGGAGACACAACCATGGAAGAAATAAAGCTTATAGACACACCCCCACTAAAACTATCAGTGTTTCCGAAACCTGCAGAAGGACCCTCCAATAGATCCAATAGGGATAGAAAAATTATCATTCCCCAGTAAAAATCTACCCCGGTCCAATACTGTTAGGTCCACAAGGCTGAATACCCTGAGAGGGGGGGGGGGTGAATCAGGGTATGACTAATTTAAAATTGAAGCCCGTTCTGATCTTGTTTCGCTGTTACGCAAAACACTCTTCTCTCTTTTCCTGTTGCAATATAAACAGAAAGTAAAGCAAGCACAGGACAAAACAATTTTACTTGGTTCACCGCTAAGGGATACGTCCAAGGAGCATACGCCGACAGGTTGCCGGTCGTACCAAATTTCACTATACTTCACTAGATGTGGATACAAAGTTCGGGATAGATCACTTCTATGCCTAGGCTCACTGCCTTTACAATGTTTAGGGTCAGATCACTGCTTTCCCAAGGGTCACTCCCTGTTTCTCTCTCTCTGGTTCACTGCCGGTGGAGAGGATCACCTTCTTCCTCTTCCTAAGCTCACTGCTCCAGAAGGGAATCTACTCACAGTTTATAGACCTGTAGGTCTCTTCATTTGCATGAAGTAATGCATCCTTAACTGTAGATAGATGCTTTGTTAAAGTCCAAATTTCATCCACTGATGAATATCCCTTTACCCCTGAACCACTGGGCAATTCACTTTGGAAACACCTTCGCAAAGCACCCAACTTTGCAAGGCTTCCAATTTCACGAAGCTCAAACAAGCCTACGTGAAGCTCCTGCCTTTTCGCAAAGCTCTCTCACGAAGCTCTCTCGCGAATAACTTCCGCAAAGCTCAACTCATTGCAAAGAAACTTCTCTCGCGAAGCTCACTGAGCCAGCGTGGAGCACACAACTTTCGCGGAGCTACAATAACCGCCGCGAAGCTCCTCTTTCGCGAAGCACACTGGCTCCGCGAACTACCTTCGCAAAACGAGAGCAAATGATCTTCTCTAAAAAAACTCTCTACTTATATCAAGGGGGTCAGCCTCTATTTATAGGTGATTCCACCAACCCTCGTCCCTTCCGCGCGAAGTCAACGCCACGTCATCTCAAATCGCAAAGCTACAAAGTTTCCACCAGAATTCTGTCCAAATAACGAAGCACCACGACACTTTTCCATTCACGAAGCTTGACATAGTCGCGAAGAATCACCGTCAACATACCTTCACGACTTCGCCGCGAAGCTCCCTCACGAAGCCCTTCTCCACCGCGATGCGCTTCAGCCTCTGCTGTTCGCAAAGCTTGACGTAATCGCGAAGACTCACCGTCTCCATTCTTCTGGTCTTCGCGATTTCCAAACCATGAATCATATCTTCACGAAATTCATGCCTTTGCCATATTAAATTATGATCTTCATGGAAATCCTATTTTTGCGATGCTCACCAACCTGCAAATTTTGGACCCCAAAAATTTGGCAAACACTGGAAACGGCGCCACCTTGTACTCATCTTTTGTACCACCTCCAGATCGTCCATTCCATCGTCATCGTTCTTTGTCAACAAGGATTGTCAACAAATTCTCGGGAACTCGACAATTCTCCATGGAAACCTTCTTTGTAAACAAACACAATCAACCCAAAAAATACTTCAATGTTACCTTGAGGTATTTTTGCCCAACAATCTCCCCCTTTGGGTTTGTTGACAACTCTTCACAACTCTTCTGAGAATGATTTTCTGCACTTTGATACCTCACTGAGTCTTCTTCCAGTCGCTACCACCATTTTCCTCTTGCGATTCTGATAGCGTTCAAGGATTCACTTAACACGTACTCTAAGACCACATGAGAAATGCTCGACGTGAGAAACAAGAGTAGTATGAAAAGTTCATCAATGAATCACTTCATGTCAGACCTCAATTGTCGATTCCACCCTGATACCAATTATTAAATTAATACCAATTGTTAAACCACACTGATACCAATTGGTGAATTCTTAATTTGATACCAATTGTTGATAGCTGGACACTGTCTCACACCATTCCAACACCACTATTCTACTTTTATCACGATCCTCAGCTGTCGCGATTTCTATGCTTTGATCGATCACTTCTAGCATCGTCAGATTTGATACTCTCCCCCTTTCTCATTTCTCCCCCTATCTGTCTGATCCACTGGTCAGCTTCTCCCCGTATCATTCATGATTTGTCAAATCTCCACATTGTCTCCCCCTTTAACAATGACTATTTTCTCCCCCTTTGTCAACGAACCCAAAGGTCACTCCTTTGTAGTTTGTAACACAGTAGAGAACACATATCATCACATTTGGAAAAACACATCATACCTCGGGGAGAGGGGGGGGGGGGGGGGGTCCCACATCCACACTTTTTCAAGGGCGGGGAATCGACTGAAATACCAGAGCCAGTCGATGCCTCTCAAAAGCTTCCTTGGGTAAGGCCTTTGTCAGAATGTCTGCAACCTGTAGCTCTATAGGCACGTACTCCAACTTCACGATTCCCTGCTCAACCTTCTCCTTGATAAAATGATACTTAATCTCAATGTGCTTTGTCCTTGAATGATGGACGAGATTTTTGCTAAGATTTATAGCACTTGAGTTGTCACACTGGATTCCGATCGGAGACTTCACTTCAACTCCCATATCTTCAAGCTGCTGCTTCATCCACAATAACTGTGTGCATGCTTGAGTGGCCGCAATATACTCAGCTTCTGTGGTGCTCAATGGAATGAAATCTTGCTTCTTTCTTAGCCAAGAAATACACAATCCACCAAGATAGAAAGCACCACCTGACGTTGAGTTTCTATCATCCGCTGAACCGGCCCAGTCTGCATCAGTAAATCCCAATAACTCTGTCTGAGATTTATCAGTATATGTCAAGCCGAAATCCATTGTGCCCTGGATATACCGAAGTATCCTTTTCACTACAAGAATGTGGCTTTCCTTGGTATTACTCTGATATCTAGCTGCTTGGCATGTGGCGAAAACAATATCAAGACTTGTTGCAGTCAAGTACAACAAACTTCCAATAATTTGCCTGTATTCTGTGATATTAACTGCCTTCCCATCTGCATCTTTCGATAATTTCATCTGGGTGGAAACCGAAGTCTTCATCTCCTTGAAATTATCCATTCCAAACCTTATTAAAACCTCCTTGGCATATTTGGATTGAGAAATAAAAGTTCCATTCCTTCCTTGTGTCACCTGTAGACCAAGGAAAAACGTTAGCTCTCCAATCATTGACATTTCAAACTCATTTTTCATGAATTCGAAAAACTGTCTGCACTGAGCTTCATCTGATCCGCCAAAGATTATGTCATTGACATACACTAGCACCATCATCCTTTGATTACTGTCGTTGCTGAAATAAATATTGTAATCAACTCCTCCACGCTGGAAACCAAGCTTCTTCAAGTACTGATCAAGCCTTGAGTACCATTCCCTTGGTGCTTGTTTCAGCCCATACAACGCCTTCTTCAGCCTGCAAACCTTGTTCTCATCCTCATGAATGAGAAAACCATATGGATACTCAATATACACCTCCTCTTCCAGAACACCATTCAGGAATGCAGATTTGACATCCATCTGGAACACTTTGAACTTCCTTTGCACTGCGATGGCTAGGAATAATCTTATCGTCTCTAGCCTTGCAACCAGTGCAAATGTCTCATCAACATCAATTCCCTCGATCTGGGAGTACCCCTTGCACACTAGACGTGATTTGTTCCGAATCATTGTGCCATCTTCATTCATCTTGTTGAGATAGACCCATTTGGTCCCAATGACATTCTTGTCTGCTGGCCTTGAAACAATCTCCCATGTCTGGTTCTTCTCAATTTGATCAAGCTCTTCATTCATAGCCTGAACCCAGTTTTCATCTTCAGCTGCATCGGAAAAACATTTCGGCTCCACTTGAGACAAAAACGATGTTTGCTGTAATGATTTAATTCTTCAAGTCTGAACTGGAGATGTTTGATCACCAATGATATTATGCCTATCAATTTCAGCTCGACTCTTTGGCTTCCTTGTAGATACAGACATGACACTTTCTTGTTCATCATCAGTTTCTTCTTCTGAGTCAGCCTCTGCCACTTCTACTCCCCCTGTGTTGCTTATCTCATCATCACTTTCATCCAGAAACTGTTCACTGGGTCATTGAGCAGTCTGTTCATTTTCAACTATAGTGACATCATTACTCTCAACAATTTTTCCCAGCCTCTTGTTGAAGAATTTATATGCTTTGCTTTTCCCTGAATAGCCAAGGAATATCCCTTCATCTCCTCGTGCCTAAAACTTCTTATGATGTTCTTTGTTGAGAATTAAACACTTACTTCCAAAGATTCAAAATTATTTCAACGTTGGCTTCTTTCCATACCACAGTTCATATAGAGTCTTCCCTTGCTTCGGACATAACATGGACCTGTTTGAAACATAGACCGATGTCAAAACTGCTTCCTTCCAAAATTTCTCTAGTAGGTCCTTATCAATAAGAATTGTTCTGGCCATGTTGTTGATGATATGATTTATCCTTTCAACCACTCCATTCTGTTGGGGAGTTCTTACTGATGAAACTTGATGCCTTATCCCATGTTTCTCAAGATAGTTTTCAACCTGACTGTTTGTAAATTCCATACCGTTATCAGTACGAAACTTCATAATTTTCTGCCCAAGCATCTTTTTCGATTCCCTCCTGTACTTCTTTATGAAACTGAACACCTCTGTCTTATGGGTAATGATGAATACCCAGGCCATTCTTCTATAGTAATCAATGAAAAGAACATATTACCTTTTCCCATCTATAGCTCGTGGTGAGATAGGTCCACATACATCAGCATGCACCAATTCGAGCACTCCAGTTGCTTTTTGTTCCTTTGGCCTGTATGTCTTCCTGACGATCTTACCTTGTTGACAAGCATCACACGTATGAGTGCGATCACGTGATAGTTTGGGAAGGTCTCTAGCAGTATCACACTTTACCAGATCTTCCATAGATGGTTGACGTAGATGACCAAGTCGCTTATGCCACAACTGATTTTCTTCTTCTCTGGATAAAAGGAATGAATCTTCTTCCCCACCTACCAGGTAAAGATTCCCCTTTGTTCGTTTTCCCTATAGAATGACTATTCCATATTTTCTTTTAACAATACCCATATTCTTGGTAAATAGGATAGAGTGACCCGAGTCGCATAGTTGACTGACGCTAAGCAAATTATGACTGAGACCCTCTACAACCAAGAAATCAGCATGTCTCATTTCTTTGCCCCCAAACTTGGCTTTTCCTGAGCCAACAATCTTAAGGCATTCATCATTTCCAAATTTGACAACTCCTTCTTTGTCATATTTTACGCCTGTAACCAGATCCTTTTTGCCTGTCATGTGGGATGTGCAACCACTATCAAGGATCCACACACCAGAACGATCTGATGCTTTAAGGGAAATTTCAGAAACTACGGCCTTCTCAATTTTCTTCTTCCTGGTCCATAATTTTTCTTTCATACTCAGCATGGATTGAGGCTTATGTTCTTTCTCAGAGTATGATGGACCAGTTTCATCTTGCAGAACTGCAAATCTGTTCTGAACTTTTAAATCACTTGTCAGTTTACTGATCTTCTTCTTGCGAACATTTTGATTCTGCTTTGGCACATTTTTCTAAATGGTCGGAGTGCAGTACCTAGCCATGTGTCCAAATCCTTCGCACCAAAAACAGTGTCCTTTAAAATATGTTCTGGAAAACCGTTCTCTATTTGGCTGCCATCTCTATTCTTATTCCCTTTGATATATTTTGGCTATGGAACACACATACTGTGAATGTCCCATCTTTTCACAACAATAACACCTGATATAAGGTGAATTCCTTCGTGTTACTTCAGCACTACGAGTTTCCCCTTGGGATCTCTGAGTATTCTGATTCTACTTTTTGCTCAAATCCACTTTCAATCTCGGGACAGGTGCTTGCGGTCTAACTTCAACTACCATAGATTTTTGTTTCTGATTAATCCATGAATCAGCCTTAACTTCTGAGTTCAATTGCTGCTTCTTTCTTGCTGAACAACTAGTCTCTTCTTTCTTCTTTTCAGTCTTCATAACGACCTGATTTCCCAATAATGTGTTAGGATTCAAAGGTTTTTCCTGGTCTTTAACTTTTCTCTGCAGACCGACAACTTCCTCTTCAAGCTCTTCAATACGCTTGACGTGATCTTTCACTTTTCGACTTAAGAAATTGAAATCTCTTTTCTAATCTTCAATCTTGAGCTTATGCTCATCAACCTTTTCTGTGCGCTCTGGCCTGGAAGACGTAAGATTTTCAATTTCTTTCTCAAGATCAGACTTCTCTTCTTCTTGTTGTTGCATGTAGAGTTTGGCATCATGTACTATCTTGTTGGATTTCTTTGTTTTTGCTCGCCAAACATCTATCTCTTCAAGAGATACTTCTAATTCAGCTTCCATGTCAACTCTCCCCTCAATTTCTTCTTCTTCTTCATCAGTTTCGGTTTCTTTCTTTTCTAGAGCACTACTAGCAACAGCCACCATCGCATTTTGTCCACGATCTTTGCAGTTTTCTATCTCTTCAACTACTTCACCCTCAGACTCAGCTGAACTGTCTATTTTTTTTGAAAGAAGATTCTTCTTCTTAAAGAAATTTCTCTTGAACTGCTTCTTCCCTTTCACATAGGCTGAAGATTTTTTTTATGGGAATCTCAACTTCATCTTCATCGCTTTCTTTTTGAAACTTTTTGGGGAATCTTGCAGCAAGATGACCAACCTTTCCGCATCGGAAGCATGCTAGTGGAAGTTTCCCTTTAAACTTTCCTTTCCCTCTTTGCAGATTTGAAGAAAGGAACGACATCACCTTATCTGACTCTTCTTCCTCCTGAGAATCTTCAATAGTGAGCCTCTTCATGGCCTTAAATTCAACCTCTTTGGATTTCCCCTTTTCCACAACATCGTTGTCATCATTTCTCATTTCATATGCAACAAGAGTGCTGTGTAGGTTATCCAATGTCAGCTCTTTCGGATCTTTATCTTCCAAAACAGAAACTTTCGGATTGAACTGGGGTGGAAGCTTTCTCAAGATGCACTTTACGATTTTAATGTCTTCGATAATTTCTCCAAGACCCCGCATGTCTTCTACCACAACATTTACCCTGTCAGAGAATGCATCAACAAACTCATTGGGGTTCATTCTCAGATCTTCATACTTGTTCCACAACACTTGCAGCTTTGCCTCTCTGACTTTTGTATCCCCTTCATAAATATTCAAAAGCTTTTCCCACATGGAATGTGACGTTTTCCATGACATAACCTTTGTATATATGGGATTAGAGAGGGCTCCCCCTAAGGCATTGATTGCTTTGGAATCAGCATCCAACTCTTTTTGCTCAGCTTCTGATAACGCACCACTAGTAATATCAGCTGTGATACCATGCATAGCTGCTGAAAACACATCCATTCCCAAAGATCAGAAATAGTGTTGCATTCGATTCTTCCATATCTGAAAATTACATCTGTCGAAGATCGGAATCCCTCTATGATTAGTGACCTCCATTTGAGAGAAGTACAACTGTCAACCTTCCCTCTGATACCAATTGTTAGGTCCACAAGGTTGAATACCCTGAGAGGGGGGGGGGGTGAATCAGGGTTTGAATAATTTAAAATTGAAGCCCGTTCTGATCTTGTTTCGCTGTTACACAAAACACTCTTCTCTTTTTTCCTGTTGCAATATAAACAGAAAGTAAAGCAAGAACAGGACACAACAATTTTACTTGGTTCACCGCTAAGGGCTACGTCCAAGGATCATATGCCGATAGGTTGCCGGTCGTACCAAATTCCACTATACTTCACTAGATGTGGATACAAAGTTCGGGCTAGATCAATTCTATGCCCAGGCTCACTGCCTTTACAATGTTTAGGGTCAGCTCACTGTTTTCCCAAAGGGTCACTCCCTGTTTCTCTCTCTCTGGCTCACTGCCGGTGGAGAGGATCACCTTATTCCTCTTCATAAGCTCACTGCTCTAGAAGGGAATCCACTCACAGTTTATAGACCTGTAGGTCTCTTCATTTGCATGAAGTAATGCATCCTTAACTGTACATAGATTCTCTGTTAAAGTCCAACTTTCATCCACTGATGAATATCCCTTTACCCCCGAACCGCTGGACAATTCACTTTGGAAACACCTTCGCAAAGCACCCTACTTTGCAAGGATTCCAATTTCGCGAAGCTCAAACAAGCCTACGCGAAGCTCCTACCTTTTCGCGAAGCTCTCTAGCGAAGAACTCCCACGAAGCTCAACTCGTTGCAAAGAAAATTCTCTCGTGAAGCTCACTGAGCCAGTGCGGAGCACACAACTTTCGCGGAGCTACAATAGCCACCGCGAAGCTCCTATTTCGCGAAGCACACTGGCTCTGCGAACTACCTTCGCAAAATGAGAGCAAATGATCTTCTCTAAAAAAACTCTCTACTTCTCTCGAGGGGGTCGGCCTCTATTTATAGGTGATTCCACCGACCCTCGTCCCTTCCACATGAAGTCAACGCCACGTCATCTCAAATCGTGAAGCTCCAAAGTTTTCGCCGGAATTCCGTCCAAATCGCGAAGCACCACGACACTTTTCCATTCGCTAAGCTTGACGTAGTCATGAAGAATCACCGTCAACATACCTTCGCGACTTCGCCGAGAAGCTCCCTCGCGAAGCCCTTCTCCATCGCGATGCGCTTCAGCCTCTGCTATTCGCGAAGATTGACGTAATCGCGAAGACTCACCACCTCAATTCTTCTGGTCTTCGCGATTTGTAAACCATGAATCCTATCTTCGCGAAATTCATGCCTTTTCCATATTAAATTATGATCTTCATGGAAATACTATTTTCGCGATGCTCACCAACCTCCAAATTTTGGACCCCAAAAATTTTGCAAACACTGGGAAATGGCGCCACCTTGTACTGCTCTTTTGTACCGCCTCCAGATCGTTCATTCCTTTGTCATCGTTCTTTGTCAACAATGATTGTCAACAAATTTTCGGGAACTCAACAATTCTCCATGGAAACCTGCTTTGTCAACAAACACAATCAACCCAAAAAATACTTCAATGTTACCTTGAGGGATTTTTCCCAACAAATACTTCTAAAATATTTGTTAAAGGAAGAATACATGACTAATTTCTATTGAAAGGCTAGCTGATTTGTCTGGACTAATCCAAAAAGGGAAAAAGCTCCTCTGGCTTCGACCCCAAGGGACGAAACATCTTCATCAAATGAAAAATCCCATAAGTCACCTATGAAAGATAATCCCCAAGTTGGAATGCACTGATGTTTATATTAGAAATATGATATTCTGAAATAGTTAGCTCCAGTGCCAACTAATATCTTGATAATGGATGCACTGAATCTATCAGAATAGCTTAGGGAAGCAGTCATCGAAGCTTTTCAAAGTCCCCAATAGTTCAAGGCCAAGGTGGAAAACAATGAAGTCTACTGGATGGAGACCAATCCTGAATAATTCCACACAGTTATCTCCTTCACAGATCAAGATAAATAATTCATCATGAAAGGAAACATCAAAACCTTATACGTGTATGAAATAATTAATGGCGTCGATATCCAAAAAGTATTTATCAATAATGGATTTGGGGCTAATCTCCTCCCACTAACAAAAATTTGTTGGTTGGGCTATAATGAGGATGATCTGACGTCCTGCACCAAGACCCTGTTGGGATATGAAAAAAGTGACAATAAGTTGTTAGGTCAAATCAAGATTGAAACCTAGTTTGGTGACCTCGTAGCTCACCCATAATTTCTAGTGGTATGAAATAATATGGCCTTAAATGCACTGAAAGGGAATCATTGGATTCATAAACACACAAAAATACCATCTTCATACCATCAGTGCCTGAAATATATAATTTATGTATAAAGTGGGATACTGCATGCTAGTAAGGCCTCATTTGACCTCTTATAATCACACTATATTGATGCGGGGTTCTATGAACTGAAGGGGAAAAAACCCTTAGCTGATGTAATTGATTGGTTCATTGCCCCAAACGGTTTGGAAATTTTTCATACTGATTCCATTAGGTATCTTGGGGAAGAATATGTACTTTCTATCAATGAAATTGAACGCACAAGTATAAATTCAGACGCATATTCCGCAATCCTCATGATTTCAGTTATGGATACTGGTTTTGATAATGTTGAAAAACTCACTAACTCCTAATATAATGGTGGGTATTCAGATGAAAATTACCTCAAACTATCATCAAAACCCCATAAAATTACCACCTCACCTACTAAGGTGGGAAGAAGTGTCTTTTCACTCAAAGAAGATGAAGAAACTATTTTACCCCTCACTTCATATTCCCTAGAAAATCCCCCACCAATGGTTGAGGCAGAAGAGATGAATTCACCTCCAAGATTCAAAAATTAAAATTATTTCCTCAGTTATGGAGAAATCATTTCAAGGATTGTTTCCCCACAAGCATTTAAAGAGGAAGATGACGAGGATATAGAGATGGAGGAATAAGAATACATAAGGGATGCCACTCCATCATTTGACGAAGGCATCTCCACCACCATTGATGAACTCGAGGAAATAAAATTGTGTACAGAAGAAGACCCACAACCCACCATGCGTAGTGCATACATTAATAATGAAGAGAAAGATGTATATGCCTCTTTCCTGAAGTGTAATTGAGATATTTTTGCTTGGAAGTATACAAAAATGCCAGGTCTCAATCTAAATGTGACCACTCACCACCTATACTTACAAGAGGATCACCATGGTTATAAGAAAGCCTCCAAAAGGACGCACATGACACATTATACCAAAATAGAGGTTGAATTTGACTATATAATCAAAGATAACTTTATTTGGGTGGTCCAATACCCCATATGAATAAAAAACATGGTCCCCATTAAGAGGAAAAAACAGGCAGATCCGGGTATGCATTTATTTTAGGGACCTCAATCGGCACTGCCCAAAATATGATTTCCCAGTACCGATCATATAATTGCTGATTGATGAAATTACTAGACATGAGGATCAGTATTTCATGGATGACTATTCAGGATATAAATAGATGCGAATGGCCTAAGAATATGAAGAATCCACTACTTTCAGGGCTCCCTAGGGCGTGTTTCTCTACAAGGTGATTCCTTTCATTTTGAAAAATGTTGGCGCCACATATTAGCATGCCATGGACCCCATTTTAAAACCCTTCTAAGGAAATTTCATTGAATTATATGTTGATGATTTGGTGGTTAAATCATGATAACACTCATACCATCTAGAAAATCATGAAACCATTTTCAATAAACAACAACATCACAATATGAAAATGAACCCCTTGAAAGTTTCTTTTGGTGTTACCTCAGGGAAATTGCTCAGCTTCATCGCATGCCACCAAGGAATTTAATTCAAACCTGAGAAGAAAAAGGACATACTTGGCATGTCACCTCCTCGTAACCTCACTAATTTTAGAGGAATATAAGGACACCTGACCTATCATTGCTTCATATCCAACCTCAAAAGAAAATTCATTCCCTTCACTAGGTTTATGAATAAATGGGTAGAATATCAATGGACTGGATACTGTCAGGAAGCGTTTAAAAATATCAAGAAATATCTCTTAAATATACCATTTCTAATGCCACATATTGAAGGAAGACCACTAATTCTATACGTAACCTCCTTGGAGCGAACCTTAAGTGCCTTCCTTGCATAGAATAATGATGCAGACAATAAGAATAGTCCCTATTACCTCAGTCAAACCATCATCAATGTTGAGAATAATTATTCAAATATCGAGAAGATCTACATTATATTAATATTTGTGGTCCATAAGATGAGGAATTATTTTCAGCACCACAAAGTCTATTTGGTCTCACGTAGTAACCAAAGAAAATATATTCTCAGTCACCTATTGTTTACGGGATGCCTGTCACGGTGGGTGTTCATCCTGGAGTAGTTTGATATATGGTTCATACTGCTGAAATAGATAAAATTCTAGACATTAGAATATTTCCTAGTAGAGCATCCCTAAATTGAGTTGGATGCATTAGATGTTGAGCTACTTGATGAGTAAGTGATCTCGATTCTAGAGAACTCCCAGATATGGGAAATTCACTTCGACGATGCATCGATAAGCCCAAAAGGAAAAAAGAATGGAAGACCCCAAATTCAAAAAAATGGGTCTGGGAGTCATACTAATATCCCTAAAAAGGGATGTTCTTCCATATTCTTTCCTACTATAAAAAGTATGCACAAACAATTAAGCAGAGTACTAGGCCCTCATTGTAGGCCTGGAGTTGGCACTTCAAGCAGAAGACAAACACCTAAAGACTAAATGTGATCCAGAACTGGTCATCATGAAAGTCAATGGTGACAATTCTATAAAGAAAGATGATACGACTCCTTTTATGGACCATGTTCAAGAACTAATGGTAGAATTCCTATCAGAGCTGACATTAACTTATGTTACCTGGTTAGAAAATTCATAATCCAATGCATTGGAAAATGCAACCACCGCTCTCGTGGACTTGGATTAGAACAAAATATTCATTAGTACTATCCACTGATGGATGTTCTTACCATTCATTTAGGCCAAAAAAGAAGAATTTTTTGGGACCATGTTGGATGGAGAAGGAAGTTTGAAGAGTTAGCCTTTGAAGAGTGTTGTATTTTGTTGTCAAAGAAGATAAATCAATTCACTTTGGAAAAGGACCAAAACCAGACGATGCTTTGCTGATTTTTATTTCAAAAATATCATAAGTCAGTAGAACTTGTGATGCAAGCCTTATAAAGGATATGGGGAGTAAAGAAGTGTTTTTGGAAAAGGAAAGAAAGTGGAGCGCAAGTAAAAATGGCATGCAAGTGTTGGCACGCAAGTATTGGCGCGCAAGTATTGGCGTGCAAGTATTGGCGCACAAGTGTAAGTGGCGCGCAAGTCATATATCAAGATCATCACATCAAAATTTGACAATAGAAATAAAATGGTGTGCAATTTGAAGATTAGCACACAAGTATAAGTGGCACGCAAGTATAAGTTGCGCGCAAGTGTATAGTGCGTGCAAGTCATATTCCAGAATCATCTTATCAAAATATGGAAAAGAAAAGAAAGTGTCACGCTAGTTATGGAAGGGCATGCAAGTGATGGAGCATCGCGCAAGTAGGAATGATGCGCAAGTGTAGGCGTACAAGTCACCAAAATGCCTATAAATAGACGACTAGCCTCCTCATTTTTCTATGCTCAAAACATAAGAGAAAATCTGAGCTCTGAGAACGCAAGTAGTTGAGGGTGTTCTGATCACACAAGTAGCAGAGGGAGGCGCTCAAGCTGAAGTGGCGTGCAAGATGAGGGTTATTTATAAGGCGCGCAAGTAGGGTGTCACACAAGTTTTTCCGCGCAAGTTTTACCGCGCAAGTTTTGGTGTGCAAGTCTTGTCACGCAAGTTGCCAGAGGTGTGCAAGCAGGGAGGTGCTTTCAAGAAGTGGCATGTGTATAAGGAAAAGGTGGCGAAAAAGTTGTGAGCTGTGCTCAATGGGGGAACACAAGTATTGAGTAGGCCTGCAAGTAGGCGGTGCGCAAGCAGTGAGGTGCGCAACAAGGGAGTGGCACGCAAGATGTTTGCACCAGGAGGTTCTTAACAGCTTCTGGGTAGGAAGGTGAAGATATGTACGTCATAGAATACAACTGTTCAATTATAAAGAAGTGCTGAAACACTGTAATTCCCTATTTGTGCTGAGAGGGTGCACACGCACTTGCAGATTGTTTTCCAAGTGCTATATGAGTGTAAGGGTATATCCTACTCATTGTATTCCACATCAAAGGATTGTTTTCTAGTGGATTGTGTGGTACTGGATTATTTCTGTACCATACCAAGGACATAGCTACTCTTGTTGAGTAGTGAAACTTATAAATCTTGTGTTCCATTGGTTGTGTGTGTTCAGCAGAGAAACAACTCATTAAAAGGAGGTGAAGGTTGTTTTAAAAAGTAGGAAACATAAAAATCAAAAGATATCACTGATTCACCCCCTCCCCCTCTCTGTGATATTTGGATCCTTACCGGGAACTTCAATTGGTATCAGAGCGACAAGTTCCCTTAGTTTATTCTTTGCTGAAGTGGTTGAAGAAAAGTTGTGATGGAGTATCTAAATTGTGTGAACAGTTAGGGGATTCCAATTTTTGATGGAAAGAACTATCACATCTAGAAGGACAGAATGATGTCTTATCTTATGTCTCTTGGATATGAATTTCTTGAAACTACAACAAATGGATTTCCTGCTATTGATGACAAGGTTCCTCTTACACCTTTCGATAAGAAGAATCTTGAGAATGATGGAAGACTTGAAAATACGTTACTCTCATCTCTTTCTGAGAGTGAATTTTTAAGAGTGAAAGGTGTTGCTACAACCAAAGGAATATGGGAAAAACTCAAGAACATCTATGAAGGAAATACAAAAGTGAAGAAGGATAAACTACAAATCTGAAGACTGAAGTATGAAGACTTGAAAATGGGAGAATTTGGATCTTTTGAGGATTTATTTACCAGGATAATTGATATTGTCGGCACAACCAGATGTCTTGGTGAAATGTTGGAAGATTGTACAATTGTTGAAAAGATCTTAAGAATTCTTCCTGAAAAATTTTATGCTAAAGTTTCATCACTGGAAGACAAAGATCCCGAATCATTATCTCTGGATGATTTTCATATCACTATCATAAATTATGAAATGAGAAAGGGCAAGACTATGAAAATTAAATCAAAAGACGATAAAGAAATGTCTCTTAATGCTGTAAAGAAATAGAAGTTGAAGAAAATTCTTATTGAAGATAAAGCTGGTGAATCAGAATCTGAAAACAAGGTATGTCAAAATTTTTATGAAATACTTTCCATGTTTTCTAAAAATGTGAAATGAGGAACAGAAAAATACAAAGGGAAACTCCCTTTGAAATGTTTTGAATGTGGAGCTGTTGGCCACTTTGCGGCTAATTGTCCTCAAAAAGGGAAATGTGAAGATATTGATGAAACAGATAGAATACCAAGAAGGTCATGGAAGAAATAGGGTGGAAAAGATAAATATTCTGGAAGAGGTAAAGTTAAAAAGTTCTCCAAATCAAAAAGAAAAATCTTTCTTTCAAAAAGTGAAGAAGATGATGATAGTGAGACTGGATCTAAAAAATCTATTGCTGAGAAAGCTAGAGAGAGTAACTTTTTTGCAACAGTGAATAATGATGATTACGAGAGCAGTAATACTGAAGAAGAAGAAACTCAACTAGAATAGTATCTAAAAGAAGAGATGAAGGAATGTTTGAGAAAGATCATAAGGCTTGAGAAGGAAAACAAGAAGTTGATAAAAGAAAATTCCACATTAAACAATGAATAAATTTCTCATGATGAGAAAATCAATATGGAAAAGGAGATTGATGATCTAAATAATTATCTTAAGAATGAAAAGAATCACCATGATAATCTTGAAGTAAAGCTGAAGGCAAAAGAAGAAGATCTGGAACTTGTCCAATAGAAACTTTATCAAGCTAAAGAAATGATTGTCTGTTTCAAACAATCTATCTTAGAATTTGATGAATGTTCCAGTAATAATGAACCAAATTAGGATCCACAAATGTTATCTTCAAAGGTTGAAAGGAATGATGGAACTAGTTCTGATAATAACAAGGCTGGAAAGATCATGTATGTGTCCAAAGTCATCAACACTAAAAAATCAGAAGTGCAGAGAAATCTTGAGTCAAAGAAGTCTTCTAATAACTCTGGTACTGATAAATCTGATCCAAAGAAGAGAGTTACAAATGTAAACATAAAGGTTCATGGTCAGCAGATTTCTATTAAAAAGGTCATTGAGAAGCGTGTTCACAACTCCGGTCAGCATCGAAGTTTCAAAGGAAAAAATTCTTTCTATGATTACTGCTGGTATTATGGTGGATTCAGAAACATGGAAAATATGTGTTGGTTCAACCAATAACATTACAACTATTCCACATGTTTTGAAAGACAAGGATTGAGGGGGAGTCAACCCTTTCAAAATAGAAAGTCTCTAAATAAATTTCAGATGATTTCTGAGAAGACTGGAGAGAAAGTTGAGAATAGGTTCCAACCACTAGAAACTATTTGTGAAATATGTGATCCACCTGAACATCTTGCAAAGGGATGCCTTAGTGTGTTACCAGAGCAACAAAAGATTCTTAATAATTCTAAAAATCCAGAGTTTTTAAAAGCTAAAAGGGACAGGTTTGATAAGTCCGAAAAGAAAGAGTGCATGGTTGTCTGGCCAGAACACATTGACTTGGCTAGGAAATTAGAGGAAGCACAACAGGAAGTGAAGGAAAAGGAAGAACAAAAAGCTCTTGTTGTCAAAACTTATTTGAAATCTATAGAAGGAGAAAGTCCATGGATTATTGATATTGGGTGTTCTTCTCATATGACAGAAGACCTAAATTTGATGAATAATGTGAAATACTTCAAATAAAGAACTGTTACATTTGTAAATGATGAATCTTTGAGAATCAAAGGTGTTGGATCAGCCATCATCAGAAAAGAAAAAATGAAATCTAAGAAAACATTATATGTTGATGGGTTGAAACATAATCTTCTAAGTTTTTCAAAACTCTGTAATGAGGGAAAAAATATATATTTAGAAAAAATGGGTTCGTTGTGAAATGTGAAAGTGATGGAAATATAGTTACAAGAGGCCAACGTACAAAAGGAAACTTGCTCCAATTTGATGAAGTACAAAATTCTTGTTACATGGGCATGGTGGATGAAAATTATTTATGACATAAAAGGCTGGGACATTTGTGTTAGAGAAACATGTGTAAGTTATCAACGTGAGATAATGTCCAAGATATGCCTGATTTATCAAGAATAAGAGATTGGTGCTGCACTATCTGTGAAAAAGGGAAGATTACAAACTCTTTTCATAAGAGAGTTGAAATTCGTTCAAAACAACCCTTGGAACTTATAAATTCTGTTATATGTGGACCAATGAGAAAGCAATCAACAAATGGAGATAAGTACTTCATTACTTTAAATTATGAATTTACTCGCATTATGTGTGTTATGTATATGAGACATAAGTTAGATACTCTGAAAATGTTTAAGAGTTTCAAGAGAAAAACAGAAAAGGAATGTGAGTATTCAGTGAAAAAGTTGAGAATTGATAATGGTGGTGAGTATAATAATGACGAGTTTGAAATTTACCTTGAGAAACATGGAAATTGTCATGCGTTCAATTCCCCATACACACCTCAACAAAATGGGGTTGCTGAGAGAAAGAATAAAATTTTGGTGGAAATGGGGAGAACTATGTTGCTTGAGCATAGTATTTCTCATTAATATTGGAGGCAATCCATGAACACTACTGTGTATATTCAGAACCGATGTTTCTTTAGACCAAACTCAGATATGACTCCTTATGAAATGTTCTATGGGAAAACTCCAAGTCTTAAACACTTTAGAGTTTTTGGGATTCCATGCATTATAAATAATAAAGGTGGAATCCTTGGAAAGTTTGAGCAAAGAGGAGATGATGGAATTTTTCTTGGCTATGCTCTACAAGGAATAGGATATAGATGTCTCAATAAAGAAACCAGAAGAATTATTGATTCGTCATATGTAAAAGTTGTTGAAAATGTTGAGAAAGAAAAGAAATCATATGTTGATGTGGAAGTTGAGAAGGATAGATAATATTTTATTAACAATACTGATAATGCTGCAGACTGTGTTAATCCTACTCAAGAAGATGAATCTGACTCAGAAATCTCAAGTGATGAAGATGGAGTTCCAATAACTTATCCTAGGTTGAGGAAGGAAGTGGAGGCTCAGAATATTATTGGAAATAAACATCAGAGGGTTCAAACAAAAAGAACAACAAATGATATATAACATACTTTTCTTTATTCAAAAGTTGAACCGAATGATGTAAATGAAGCATTTGAGAATCCATAATGGGTTCATGCAATGAATGAAGAGCTTGATCAGATAGAGAAGAATGATACTTGGGAACTTGTACCCAAGCTGGACAACAAGAACATTATTCGTACAAAGTGGATTTTCCGAAAAAAGCTGAATGAAGAAGGCAAAGTAATAAGAAAAAAATCATTATTGGTTTACAAAGGGTATTCACAAATTGAAGGCATTGATTTTGATCAAACCTTTGATCTGGTGGCAAGATTATAAACAATCAGAATCTTTCTTCCTATTGCTGCACAACGAGGTTACATAATCTTTCAAATGGATGTAAAATCTTCATTTTTGAATGGTGACCTTAACGAGGAAGTTTACATTGATCAACCTTGTGGATTTGTTATTGGAAAGGCTGAAAGTTATGTGTGCAGATTGAAGAAGGATTTGTATGGGCTAAAATAGGATCCGACAACATGGTATTATAATTTAGATACTTCCTTAAATAAGATGAACTTTTAGAAAGGGAGAGTTTACAACAATATCTACATCAAGGAGTGTGAGGAGTTTTCACTGATCATTATTTTTTATGTTGATGATATTATATATGCTGGAAATGATGAAAGGTCATGTGAAAAATTTTCTGAGGAGATGAAGAAGTTATTTGATATGTCCATGATGGGAGAAATGAAGTACTTTCTTGAGATAAAAATTTCACAAAAGAAGAATCACGTTTTTCTGTCACATGAAAAGTATGCTAAGGAACTTCTAAAGAAGTTTGGCGTGGAAAATTAGAAACCAGTTTCCACACATATTTAAATGGGAACCAAGTTGTCTAAAGATGGAGAAGGCAAGAAAGTTGATCATAAAGTGTTCCTAAAGCTGATTGGAATTCTGTTGTATTTGATAGCCTCAAGTCCTGACATCTTCTATGCTGTCACTTTATGTGAAATATTTTAGAGTGCTCCTAAAGAATCACATTTGATTGCTGGAAAAATAATTCTCAGATACATGAAAGGCACAATAAATTTTGGAATCAGGTATGATGGATCAAGAAATATTAATCTATTCAGTTATTCTGATGCTGATTGGGAAGGAAATGTTGATGATCAAAGATCCACATCTGGTGAAGTTTTCTTTCTGGGGAAAAGTTGTGTTAGTTGGAATACCATGAAATAGAATTTAGTAACACTTAGCATGGATGAAGCTGAGTATGTTGCTGCTACTCAAGCTGCAACCCAACTAATGTGGATGAACACTCAGTTATAAGATCTACTTTTTTAAGTAAAGCTACCATTGCTCTTGGGTTGTGATAATCAGAGTGCAATCAATCTTACAAGAAATCAGGTACAACATTCTCGATCAAAACACATTGATATAAAGTATCACTTCATTAAAGAGTAGGTGGAGAATAATGATTTAAGGCCAGAGTATGTTCCTACATCTGACCATGTTGCCGGTATATTCACCAAACCTTTACCTAAAGAACCATTTGAAAAATTGAGGTTGAACATGGGTGTCCAACCTCCTTCTCATCAAGGTTAAGGTACTTGTTTCTATCCCCACTCTCATCTTTCCTTTGGATAGTGTTGTCAAGGGGGAGAATTGTTTCATAAATCTATCCTTATAGATGCATGCATAAAGGGGGAGTTGTGGGTAAGCTATGAATCTAGCATGTTTGTGTGTGAAATATTCTAACTGTTTGTTGGAGTGGTTGTAGGATACAATTTTTTTTATTCCAAGAATGCGGAATAAGTGAAGAATGCTAAAGTATAATCTTGAAAGTTGTTCTGAAAGTTGTTATGAAGAAGGATGAGGAGATATGATCTTGAGATTTCATAGTCACTACCTTTGGACAACATGGTTTTAGCTGTCAATAATTCTTGTTTCCTATAATGAGTTAGCTCACGTAGGCTTATAATTGTTGATAAGTAATCCATTTCATAAGGATACAAAGTTCAGTGATTTATGAATCTTGGTTGACAACAAAATCCAATGGTGGAGATTGTTGGGACCAAGTTGGATGGAGAAGGAAGTTTGAAGAGTTAGCCTTTGCAGAGTGTTGTATTTTGTTGTCAAAAAAGTTAAATCAATTTACTTTGAAAAAGGACCAAAACCAGACGATGATTTTCTGATTTTTATTTCACAAATATCATAAGTCAGGATAACTTGTGATGTAAACCTTATAAAGGATAGGGGTATTAAATAAGTGTTTTTGGAAAAGGAAAGAAAGTGACGCGCAAGTCAAAAGTGGCATGAAAGTGTTGGCGTGCAAGTATTGGCACACAGGTATTGTCACACAAGTATTGGCGAACAAGTGTAAGTGGAGCGCAAGTCATATATCAAGATCATCACATAAAAATTTGACAAAGGAAATAAAATTGAGCGCAAGTTGAAGATTGGAGTGCAATTCAAAAAGTGGCATGCAAGTATAAGTGGTGCACAAGTGTGGCGCACAAGTGTGGTGCACAAGTATAAGTTGCGAACAAGTGTATGGTGATCTCAAGTCATATTACAACATCATCATATCAAAATATGACAAAGGAAATAAAGTGTCATGCTAGTGATGGAAGGGAACACAAGTGATGGAGCAGCACGCAAGTGATCGATAAGCGCGCAAGTAGGAATGGCACGCAAGTCCCCAAAATTCATATAAATAGACGACTACCCTCCTCATTTTTCTATTCTCAAGGATTAACATAAAATTTGATCTCTGAGCACACAAGTAGTCGAGGGTGTTCTGATAATGCAAGTATCATAGGGAGGCGCGGAAGCTGAAGTGGCGCACGAGCTGAGTGTGATTTATAAGGTGCTCAAGTGGGGTGATGTGTAAGTTTTTCCGTGCAAGTTTTTCTGAACAAGTTTTGGCGTGAAAGTCTTATCGCACAAGTTTCCAGTAGCGCACAAGAAGGGAGGTTATTTCAATAAGTGGACTGTGTATAAGGAAATGGTTGCATGCAAGTTGTGAGCTATGCTCAATGGTGATACGCAAGTATTGAGTAGGTGCGCATGTAGGTGGCGCGCAAGCAGTGAGGCACGCAAGCAGGGAGTGGCGCACAAGATGTTTGCACCAGGAGGTTCTTACCAGCTTCTGGGTAGGTATGTGAAGATATGTACTTCAGAGAATACAACTGTTCAACTGTAAAGAAGCGCTGAAACACTGTAATTCCCTATTTTTTCTAAGAGGGTGCACACATGCTTGTAGATTGTTTTCCAAGTGCTATACGAGTGTAAGGGTATATCCTACTTGTTGTATTCCACATCAAAGGATTGTTTTCTAGTGGATTGTGTGGTACTGGATTGTTTCCGTACCATACCAAGGACGTAACTACTCTTATTGAGTAGTGAACCTTGTAAATCTTGTGTTCCTGTGGTTGTGTGTGTTTATAAGGGAAGAAACTCTTTAACAAGAGGTGAAGCTTGTTTCAAAAAGCAGGAAACATAACAAGAAAAAGATATCACTGATTCACCCCTCCCCCTCTCAGTGATACTTGTATCCTGACCAGAAACATAAAAAATTAATGAAATCAGTCCCATTTTTGAGCTATACAGTCCTACCACAGGCTATGTGTCTCCAATTTCATATTACCTTCAAAGGGGAGATCTCCCACCAGATAGGGATGGAATGGAGAAAATCTAGAGACTGGAAATCAACTTCATGATGTACGATGAAACAAATAATCAGAGGGTCCTTTATAAGCGAGTCCTTGATGGATTCCTTCTCAGGTGCATTGATAGAGAAGAGACCACCTCCGTCATAAAAGAAGTACATGCCAGAACTTGTATATCACATCAATCAGTGTCCAAGATCTCGCAACAGATTTGAAGGCTTGGGTACTATTATCCAACCATGATGCAGGGTTGCACCACATTCACCAAGAATTATCATTCCTACAAGTTCATGCAAATTTCATCCAACAGCCCCTAGAGTTATTTCACACAACCAAGTGCTCCTGGCCATTTTCTATATGGAGAATGGATGTCATGGGACCATACTCCCCCACCACAACTAGACAATTCAAATATATTCTCATATAAAACAAATTCTTTTCCAAATGGGTAGAATCCATACCTATCAAAGAGGTCAGGGAAAGAAGTATCTTTAACTTTGTGAAATCCCACATCATCACCAAGTTTGGTGTCCCTCATATAATACCAATAGACAACAACAACAATTTCTTATCTATTGAATTGGAAAAACTATATTAGGAGCATGGCATCAAGGCCAACCATTCATCCCGCTATCATGTATCAACCAATGAGAAAATAGAGGCCTTCAACAAGACCCTATCAAATATACTTCATAAAATGGTAGAAAAAGACAAGATATCATGGCTGGATAAGCTCCTCCATGCTCTGTGGGCTTACCGGACCAAAAACCACACTACCACTCAAGAAAACCCATACTCATTAGTATATGGGTCAGAGGTGGTTCTACACATTGAAGTTTAATTACCATTGCTTTTTATGGAAATCTGTGATCAACTTTCCCCAGATGAGTAGTCCCAGAAATGGTTCAATGAGTTAGGGAGGTTGGATGAGAAAAGATTGCAATCTCTTCACCATTTAAAAGTTTACAAAAATTGGATTTCATGAGCCTTCTATAAGAAGGTTCACCTCCGATCTATCCTTGAAGGAGAAATGGTTATGGTCCTCAGAATCCTAATGATAATTGTAATGAAACCTCCAAAGTTGGATCCAAAATGGGAAGGACCATATTTTATACAAAAGGACTACTCTAATGGAGAATATGCCTTATTTTAAATATATAGACAACTCACCATATCTCCAACCAATGCGAGGTTATTGGAGAAGTAATTTGCGTAATCATATTGAAGTCATATTTGTTTCATGATGATAAACTACATAAAACCACCTACGTATTTCTTACATGATGGTAAACTATACATAAATGGTCCTGACCGCATGACATTAAACTGCATGATTAGCCTATCATAACTTCAAGAGGTTAAACTACATAGAGACATATGGGTCCACACTTTATGAAGATAAACTGCATAGTATCTTCATCCTTACCTCAATACGTTAAACTACATGGTGATCACTGTGTCTTGAACAACGAATTGTTGCACATGAATCAGATCTACGAATGGTAAAGATAAAAATTCCCCCTTTCTACATATGGCTCAGACCAGCATATCTTTTTATAGAACTATGTGTGGGATTGATTCCTTCCATCATAGGATATATAGTGATTGTCAGATCCTACATCCTAGTCCATCCACCAATATCAGACAAAAAAACAAGAAAATTCTCCCCCTCCTTACGTTTGTCCCGAACCTATGTAGGAAGGGCCTATTATAGAACTACGTTTGGATTGATTCTTATTCATCAATGGGATATGTAGAGACTCCTTGACCATATGTCTTGGTTCGACCATTATATAACATAGAATGCCTCTGTTATATCCTCTGTTTCCCCTACACTACAAGGGAACTCCTAGTCACTCATTGTTTCTCACACCGAGTATAACTCACTTGAGATTAGAAATGGTGGTAAATATTTCACTCACATGTCCAAATAATAGAGGAATATAATAAAACCGACATCTCTAAATCATGGTATAAAATTACCCCCTCTCTGTGCACATGTCATAATGGCATGGGGAGTCTTTAGAACAATGTATGATTGATTCCCATTCATTAATGGGATACGTAGTGATGCCTGGATCCTACATCCTAGAACAACCACCCGTAAAGGTAAATAATTCCCCGCTCCCTACGTACATGTCATATTTTCACTGGGAAATCCATGAAAATTTCAAACCTTAAAAAGTTAAACTATAGGTTACTTCTAGAACTATGTACAACTTGATTCCCATTCATTAATGGGATACAAAGAGATGCCTTGATCCTAAATCCTGTTCCAACCACTACATGATACATATTCCCCCACTCTATGCATAGTTTAGACAGACACAAAGAGTTTTCAAGAATTACATGTGGATTGATTATTTCCCTTACAAGATACACAGTGACACCCAAATCCTTTATCCTGGTCCAACCATCATTAAAAAAACTTCTCATTTCCAACATATGGATCAGAATAACACATAGCACATTTTTTTAGAACTAGATGGACTTTGATTCCCAAATAACTGGGATACGTAGGAAACCTCAAAGAGGTTCAAGATCGAAAATTCACTCACCTCATCTTTTTTATGTTGGTTCATTATCATCCGAACCGTATGACATTAAACTACATAGGTTACTAGGATTGCATGTGACTTGATTACCATCTATCAATGGGACACGTTGTAACACCTAGTCCTTCCCAAGTCTAGTCACCATAAAAAAAATGCCTCCCCTTTATATAAGATAGAATTCATAGGGAAATTCACAAGTCCTAACCACTTGACGTTAAACTATATAGCCAAATGAGTCCTAAATGAATGACGTTAAACTACATGGACAAAGAAGTCCTAACCACACAACATTAAATTGTAAGGCATCTAAAGAACTACGTGTGTCCTGATTCTTGGTATAATGAGATATGTAGAGACACTTGGGGTAGAAATCCTGGGTATAACCACATAAAAAAAAACTTCCCCAATCCCCTATATGTGAAATGAAAATAGATACACGGGATTTAAAATCTAGACACTTACATCGAAAAAGTGTAAAAATACCATGCTTCATTTTACATACAAATCAGATCTATGTGGAGGATCTCATACCTCAGAACTAATCATGGTCTGGATATCTCTCACACACCCATACATCCCCTTTTAATCCATCAAACTCCATACCTCAGGAGATATCTGATCACTATAATCACATATAACTGTAAAAAATAGATGAATAGTGTCTTGAAGACACCATTGTTTGACTATGAATATAATACCCCGACGACTCTACATATGTTACCCAAAAAAATGGCATGTCTACCAAAGGAAAATTCTTCTCTGAGAGAGAGGTTTTTCCTACTTCTGTACACCCACTAGATCATAATCCTTACATCACCCATCTTGACTCGAGGGATCTTGGAATCATGGTTTACACCTTCATCCACAACTCATGTTTGGGGAATATTTGTAATATCCCAACCTGATTATCTCATATTGACATTAGATCCCTTTGATATTTCATACCTACAACATGACATTAAACTATTATATCAATTCCCCTTCAGCAAGACTTAAAACTGCATGGACCCACAATAGCTAGCTTGTTAACATCGAGTCACCCACATCCTTACCACATGATGTTAAACTGCATGACCCAAAGTCATAACTGTATGAAATTAAACTACAAGGTATCCCAAATATACCAAAAATGACCCAATCCTTGCACACAGACCAATATTTGGCAGGTAATTTGATCTCGGGACACCTGGATCTTCAAAACTAGGCCTCGATCCAACAAGGGACTCAAAATATCTCACCCCACCAATAGGTCAAATCTATGTAGAGAGACTCCCAATTCTGCGAGTAATCAAAACCTGAATGTTTCTAATATGTCCAAACCAAATCTCTCCATCCATCAAATTCTGTTCTTTGAGTGATCTTGGATTGTCATAATCCTTCATGGACATTAGGAATGGAAGGTTAGTGTCTAGTGGACACCTTTGTGTTACTATTCAAATAATACCCTAACAGCTCTGTATATGTTTCCCACAACAATGGCCTGTCAACCAAGGGATAATTCATCCTTAGGAGAGGCCTTTCCCACATCTGTACGCCCCATGGATTCTAAGCCCCATGTTATTTATCCTGATCCTATAGCCCTCAAATCCATGTTTTATGTTCTCCTCCTTATACACATCCAAGACATGTCATAAAATCCCAGATCGATTACCCTCCAATTACTCAGGGCTTCTATATCAATGTCCTAATCACATGACATTTAATCTGCATGATACTCGATAACTGGTATTCACCCTTAGGCCCAGTCACATCAAAAGGATATTTCCCCTTATGACCCTACACAAGAAATGAATCTGCATAGGAAAGTTCGACATATTCCCCACCCCATTGGTGAATTCATATAAAAAATAAAAATACCCCATCCATATGTGTGAATTAGATCCAAATAGGAATGATCCTCAAAAGAACTACACATAGCTTGATACCTATCATCATAGGATATTTAGTGACATCCAAATCTCATATGTTAGATCCAACCATGAAATAGTATTTTCCCATCCCCACCCATGAAAGGGTCAAACCTGTGTAAGGAAACAACTCCCATGTATGGGATTAAAAGGCCTCCATGAATTCTCAGTATTCCATGTAAATTTCAACTTGAAATGCCCCATTTTCATGATCATACACCCACTTCACACACCATACTTTGCATCTAGAAAGTTCTGAATCTCTATAACCATACTTGGACATTATAAATTCATGACTAGTGTCTTGTGAACACCTTCATTTTACTATGCACAGAATGCACTGACAACTCTGTATTTGTTGCCCACAAAAATGGCCTATCAACTAGGGAAAAATTCATGCTCAAGAGAGGCTTTTCCTATCTCCGTACACCCCTATGAAGTCTATATCTCACCTCATTACCTAGTTTTGAAAATACCTGGATTATAGTTTACATCATTCTCAACTCTTGTATGATGGTGATAGAACATTAATGGATGAACTGTCAGGGAAAATAAAAATTGTCTCCCCACTCTGTTTAGAGTAAAAAAATACTTTAAACCATATGTCTCAAAATTCATGGTTATAAAATGTTAAACTATGCCATGAACTTTCCCTCCATTGCATAAGTCCAATTCGTGTGGAAGCAGTTTCTAAACTAGAACCAATATAAATGTCCCCATACTTTTAGACAATGTTCCCTTAATAGGACACCCACTGTGGCCCTCAATAGAAAAAGAAATCCAAAATTATATATGAATTTCCTAGATATTGGAAATGGACGGATTGTGTTTGGTGAACACATTTGTTTGACTATGCATATAGTGCCTGAGTGACTCTCCATATGTTACTAACAATAATGGAATGTTAATCAGGGGAAAATTATTTTTTAAGAGAGGTCTTTCCCACTTCCGTACACCCCATGGATTTCATTCCTCATATCATGTCCCATATCCAAAAATCACAAGTTAGGGTATAGAAAAATACCACATCCTTGTCTGAAAGTTTTTGGGACACTATCGGTTAATGAGACCTAAGCTGGGGCCCTTTACCAACAATTCATGGTCAATGTTGTTTGAGATAAAAGATCAATAATGATAGTTTGTCTTGCAAGAATATAAACTGCCAATGAAAAGAGACACAACACTCACCAAGATGAAAACCCACAAAGGGAACCCTGAACAAAATTTGAGTACCATCTTGCTAAACCTATACTAGATATGGTTTAGGAAATACATCAAGAAATCAAAAAATCATCAATATATGAAAATCTTGTTATGGTCAAAAACCCGTAAAAGGTGGCCTAATAAAAACTCAAGTTATACCTTCTAATCCCACAACATAAAAATATTAAGAAAAAAGTAGGGTGATAGTGGAAAAGTCATAATGTTTTTAGGGTTTCCCATGTTACCCTAGAAAGATTCAAATTACGCTCATTGAGCCTCTCCACTTAGGAAAAAAATTAAGCCATGATTCAATTATTTTCTTTATCTCGAATTATGACTCAAATCGATATCCATTTGAGATTATAGTTTCAATGTAGTTGATCAAAAATGATTTATATTGTAGGAAAAGTTAAAATAGGAACACTATAAAGAAAAATGTTTTTGTTTTATCAAAAGAAGTGAGAGTGGGGAGGGGGGAATCCACAATCAGGAGTCTCTCCCCAATGTCAAAAAAAGGGTGGTGCAATGTAGCCCAACAGATTACAATAAGGCCATAATCGCTCTTTCTAGTAGGTCGATGACTACCTGATGAGGGACATCAAGGTTCTATTCCAAAGCAGCCCTCTATTTAGCTTCAAATTCAACTATCAGGCATACTTACTTCATACAGTCTAGATGTATCACCCATTATATTTGATGGAATCATAATTAGAACTTGATGATTATAGTCACACTTTTAGTATGGCCATACGAGCCTTGAACTTGCGAAATTCATCCATATGGGAAATCACTTAGTCATGAGAACTAGCTTTCTCATCCTCCAAATGATGTAACTCATCAGTAATATCCCTGAATTTCTGAGCTTGGTTGTGAAAGGTGTTTAATAGAGCGAGGTTTCCTTGGAAAAAAGAATGATCCCCTCGAGATATTACAATTTGGTACACAAAGAGATACATTCATCAGTAATCAAAGTAATAAGAGTATAGACCCAGATCAACAAATAGTCATCTAAAGTTATATTTCCTGTTGGAAAATTCTGTCATGGGAGTTTCCATGGAAAGATTATGGATTTGATGACATTCTTGTATTTTCACAGCTCAATGCCTCCTAATGGAACTATAATCTTGGTCTCCCTCCACCATTATAGGTATGTAATCAGGAAGAATCATTACAGTAGATAGAATCACCTTGAGGTGAGTCACACAAGAATGGGGACTTTCCCCCCAATAGATTGTTCAACATCTAGGACTAAATGATGGGGGATGGAAGCAACTTCAGGAACACCTAGTGATGTCCCACTCAAACCAACTTTGGTAGGACCACAGGCTATATCAAAAAAAGATAAAGGGCCTGATTGGATTTCTACAGTGATGGGATGTGTGGGTGAATCCCCTTCCAAACACACATGATGGTGGGTAGAACATTTTCTAACCATGGGGGATGGGGAGATTGTTCCGCTAGAACAGTTGGGATAGAAACATAAACTTCCAATGGTTTATGAACCCATCAAACTAGCCTCCCCAACACCTTATTAGGGTAGAAATCTACCCATAATTACGCATACTCAAATGAAAATTAAGTTGAGGCTACCATGGAAGGAATGAGTACTTCCACATTATCATCCTCCCTTGTCACGACCAACCACAATTGTCTAATAATCATGGGATGATACTCCCTCATAACTAGAATATTATGGAGAGGTGCAACCTATTAAAGACATCCAAATTTCTAGGAAAACCTATAAGGAGCTTAGGGTTCATCGATAGTTACCTTGTTAATACAAGATGATAAAAATCCATCCCAAAGTGCATTGATATAAGAAATATCTTTTAAAGAGACCCTTATGTTATCCATCATGGATCCATGGGGCACAACCTAAGGTGCGAAAGAGAACTTAGAAACATCACTCAATAGTTTGATTGCATCATCAATACTCAATGACAAGGGACGAACGACGATAATGTTGATAAGTTCTGGGTGGAAGTCAGAATGAGGAACCCTCGCAGTATGTCAATACTGGTAGCAGGGGAAATACTATTCCATCTAACCAAAAAATTGAAATAACCCACTAAGATGATGTGGGGGTTTCCATTTATATATTTTCCCAAGTAGTTTATATATTTTGGAAAGGGTGAAAACAACTATGTCAATGGACTATCCCTCTGCCAATGTGTCTTCCATCATCAGAGTGAAAGATCTAACACTGGTGTATACATCATGATAAGGGAAGATCCATAGACTCAAGAACATGGAAAAGAAACCCACAAATATTTTATTGGGAATACATATTTCTGGATATCATATCCCCAGGTGGTGTACTGACCTGCCTCGAGGGTAGCACAATATGAGAAAGGAATTTCCTGAGACTGTTGAGTGGGGTGAGTCCGGTTGTGGAGAACCCTCAACCTAGGACCATTCGCCTACAGAAACAGACTGATCCAATATTCAAATGAAATAAGTGAGTGAGCATGGAGGGCTTGATTGAGTAGACCCTCTTCTAGGACCAATAAATTCTTTTTCAGTGAAGATACTTGTTCGATATTCCCCCACGAATTTTATGCTAGAAGAAAATCATCATACATGTTGCTTTGAATGGGAATCCCTCTAAATTTATGTATTTCCCATAAACTAATACCCACCTCCCCATGAAATAGTTGGAAGTTATTGGTGATTGAAAACCAATCAATAAGCAGTTCAGGAAACATCTCACATGGTAAGTAAATTGAAAATTGGGAAACACATGCTGCCTGATACAAGTTTACTGATTCTAACTAGATACGAGATTCCAAAAAAAAAAACTGATGCACCTAGAATTCTTAGGCCCAATCATTGAAGAATCATCCTCCAGATTGAAATTCCAATTGGGCGATCCTCCCTCCATTAATATTTTCTCAATAAATATTGACAATGGATGGGTACTCCCAAATGAACGACCTTAAAGAGGTGTTATGATGATAATGATTACTCTAAGTCCACATAGATCCTTTCAATGGGAACATTTTACCATGATTAAAATCAGTTATGAGTTCTTATGTTGAATAAATATTTTCCCAATAACTCCCTTGGGATTCATTGAGTCAAATAATATGAGTACTGTGATTGTCTAATGGAATGGGAATGTTATATAAGAGGGATAAGTTACAGAGCAGCAACTAGACAGATAGTGGATAGGCTGTAATGAAATGAGGTCTCTTAGAATAAACTCTTGAGGAGTGATGTAGGAATAAAGGTTGTCTTCATTATTTTCAACCATAACTATCCTCCTCTTGGTCACATATATTGAGATAATAGGAAGATCCATTATCCTACATTAAAAAGACCATACAAAAGGGTCAGTATAAAAAAATATTTAGGAAAAGGAAAAAAGTTGGAAAAGGACTACAAGAATTATACTTGGAATGGATATACGTAATGAACACTAAAAATGGATCACAGAATGAATTCCCTAAAAACCTATAGTTCATATAACTCTCCATAGGTCCCTGGCTCACGAAGCGATGACCAGTGAACTGAACTATCCATGGATTAGGCATGTCGTGTAATGAGCCTCGCTACGTAGTCATCTAAAGTGAATACTTAAAAGTTTAAGTTTTAAATTTAAATTTATATTCACAGATTCAAAAGTAAGTTCATAGATGAGAATGTTCGTGAAGAGTTCATAGTTTGCAGAATGCGAGGCAGGATCCAAAGATGATTGATTTTGTGAAGGAGCTCGTACGCGAAAGTAGGGAAAGATGATAGCACTTTTTAGATATCTTTTTTCTGAGAATTATAGTAAATGAAAAATTACATGGACCCCTATATATTGGTGTGGTCCCCCTAAAGGGTCCTCCTTTCTACCGTGAACTAGTTTAGTTCAGTACCGCTTTCTACATAGGAATAATATCCTCTTAATCCTGATCAGAACCCATTCCTATGGGGGGAATTTGTAGGGTCCTAAAAAATTTGTAAAGGGAAGGAAAATACTCCCACAAATTTAATAAAATAATAATTTGCATTCTTTATTATAAATCTAAAAATAATATTGATGAAATCTAATTTAGAAAAAGACCATGGTGGTCTGCATACTGATATCTAGAAATGGTATATGGATGTCATTTCCTGCAAACCAAAAAGTACGTGGACAACCCATGAAACACTAACCCATGAGGTGTTGACTAGTGAACGAAGTAGTTCATGAAATAAATAAGGAATGATTCAAATCCACCAAGAACCACATTGTTGGTGAAGACGTGATGGAGAGGTACGCCCCCATACACTATCCACACAAACTCAGTTCACAGACAAGGCAAGGCCGGCGGTGTCCCACGAACCACATCATTCGCGATATTGAGGTGTTGATTTATTCCACCTTGAATCACATCCCCACAAACCTGAGACCTGCAAAACATAGTTGAAAAAGTCATCCTTTGTCTGATGATTTCCCAATGGGATTTCGTAAACGGTGTCTTGTGACTCATAAATACAACCTCGTCGTCACTCTATAAAAGGACCCCGAGGGAAGCCGAGAAGAGGGGAGGTTCAGATCTTCGTAGAGGATGGAGTTTATAGATTGAAGACTTCGAAGGAAAATTATCCAAGAAGTACGAAACCACAAATGGTTTCTAGAATCTATAAATAACACGTGAAGCATAAAAAAAGGAATGATATTAATATGGACAAAACCACAAACCTAATTGGATAACCATGAACTATACCCCTTCTCGGATGAACTTCACTCAAACTATAGGACTAATTCCCGTTCATCAATCTGCAGTACCACATTGTATATCTCTATGTGGATGAAACCCTACCGTACAAAGAATTCTGCCACATGGAGGGACTCTAGAACCACATACCACCATGTTATGTGGATGGATCCTGAGGCTGCATACCACTATGGTAAGTAGACCACATTCATATTTTCATACCACCTTGTAATGTGAAAAATGTCTAGGTCCACGTATCTTCTTAGTACGTAGATGACCCCTCCACCCGCATAATAGTACGCCATGCAGAGGGTACCCCACCCCACATGAACAAATGATACATGGAGTAGTGTACCATTGGGCTTTCCACCTTCTGGTACCAATCAAGCCCTTTTGTTTCTATCCTATCCTCAGAATACCCTCTATTAACTAGTCCATTGGTATCCAACCAAAGCCTCTTCGAACGTAACCAAACCCGTAGGATAAAACCATTAGCTGCATCAGCGCTTCCTTATGAGTTTCCATACCCATGGTAAGTGAAGTTATGTGGGTACTCCTAGAAAGGTGTGGACCCTTGGAATGTCTTTAAGTATACATTCCAATGGTAACCCAGGGCCCAACCTTGAAATACTCATCTGAACCTCCCCATTCTAGGGATCAAGGGTAATCACTAGTTTTTCCATTCAATGAGGGACATTGATAAGTCCAAGGGATCATGTCTTCGTTTCCTTTTGATGAGGAGTGATGCTTCTCCCCTTTCCTAGAACCAGCTTTAGGGAACCCCCCTTAAGGTGATCCCATAACCATTCTACTAGAGGCAACACACCTACTCATCTCAGGATCTACCCTGGACATATCTGAATAGATTCCCAAATGTTACTATCCAGGATATGAACACAGGTGATAGTTGGAACATTCAAAGCCCCTATCTCTCCCTTATCGATCCATCTCCCCGACCTCTTCCACAAACATCATCATTTTCCTTCACCAGAGAATGGAAGGTGTGTCATTTTCTGGATCTACCACGTCATCTTGTTTATCACACCAAGAATGAGTCATGTGGGATTAGAGGTTGATGATGAATAAAAAATCCACAACACAACCAAATGAACTATGAGAACTCTTATTCATACTCTAACCAAGATACACAGGATGCCTGTCTGAAGGCCTGAGATCAAATGGGAAGATTCCACGCATAAACCCCAATTTAAATGAACTATGAGAACTCTGATTCTTTCCCCAAATAGGATATATAGGACGTCTATCTAAATGTTTGAGCTCAAAGGTAATCCTTTTCAAAGGCTAATCCATACCCATGCCCCTACAAATAGGGTGTCCTTTACCGTATAATCCCCAACTTAAACCAAAATTCAAGGTATTTGATTCCCATATAACTAAGATATGTAGGAAGAATCCTTGAGGTACAAACGCAACACCGAAACCACCATAGGGTTCACTGGTCCATATCCTTGGTAGGTCCATATCCACCTAGGAGACCATGCCTCTCCTAAGAATCTTAGGGACACTTCAGTGTAAGTCCCACATGAAATCTTGACCAAGTATCTTTCGCCTAGATGTCCTTACTGCATGACATTAAACTTCATGGATGGGTCCTTGCTGCATGACCATAAAAAGTGATGTGTATAGTTAATCGACACTGAAAAATGTGGGTTCTGATTCCTATCACGAGGATACATAAGAATCCCATCTTCTAGGTTCAATACTAACAGAGAAACAACTTCTTTCCCCTGGATGATGAAAAAATCTAGAGTGCCTCATCATATAACTTAAAATAGCATTGTGTCAGTAATTACCTACCCATACATACATATGGTTAATCTTGTAACCTAGGGGTAACCCATGAACACATTTATGGGAAAGAACCAAGGATTCAAAAACATAAAAAAAATTCTTTAATCTATAAGAGATTCCCGAAGCAGGTAAAATTTCCCCCCAAAAGGGTGTGATGAGCCCAACCTCCCATCCTCTCGAATAGTGGAGTCCTTAAGTTTTGTTGGCCAAATCATCATCCAATGAGTGCCTTACTTTGGAAAGCAGTTCCATAATTCATGGATATCAGGGAAGTTGGGTGTTTTTGGATCCACTAATAAAAACGTTGGAGACCATCCAAGGGCATCATACCCAACTTGGAGATCTTTATAATAATGGATGACTAGTTACTGTCTATTAGGCCATTTTCCACCCCTTGGTGTGACATGAATCAGGACAAAACACTTATATTAAAATATTAATTTCAATGAAAAAATTTAAATACCCCAACCCTAGTAGACCAAATTTGGTGGTTACTTTATTAAAGTGGTATAGATACAAGGAATCAAATATCTAATGAACGAATAGTTTAGTATTCTTAGAAAAATAGATACACACATGAAACTCATTTTACATTGGTAATAAAAAATGAAAAATAAAAAAAACCAAATAAACTACTCAACATACTTGAAATTCATTCCAAGTATTCATCTTCATATCATGGGGAAAGGAAACAAAAAGAATGGTGAGCTAAAATGACCAGTAAGGTTTATATACAGATAAAACAATAATGAATGTAATAGAATAAGTAAAATAGAAAGGTAATTAAATGATAAAACATTCCATTTAAATAATAGGATAAGGAAAAATATATGGAAAGGTAAATAACTATGCACACATTCCATTTAGTTAATAAACTGAGAATTAAATGCATCTATAGATTTTTTCATAGTGAAAATCATCGTCATAATAATAACTAAATTATAAATACAGAAAATGATTTATTATTGGATGTCATGTATCTGAAACACAAACCACTACTGTCAATACTTTTCATAAGATGTTTTAATCTTTTTGTTCAAAATCCATTTAATGCAATCTTAACTGATTCAACCCATGAGAAAACTGATACATCGAGGGGATATCTATAAACAGGCCCCAACCATGTCTACTAGTCCAAATAATTCAGCATATATCTAATAATAAATTTAACTAATAAAAAAAATCCTTATAAGCAAATATCCCTATTGAATAAAAGATATAGATTTATCAACATTTCAAAAATTAATCAAATGAATTTCTATGTAAAACCATATATAAAAATGGTATATGATTTAGGAAATAATAAAATTAATAAATTATGTATATCAACTATAAATAAACAAAAAATAAGTGGAAATTCAAAATAATACAATCAAAATTAATTTCACACATAATCCTTGCATGACATAATCAATGAAGCATAAGTTTAACCCAATAATTGAAAAATGATTTAAGAAATTCATTAACACTTTGTAATAAGTCGAATTATATTCCACATAAATATTACATTTAAAAAAAATTAAATACAATAAAAAATAAAGTGATTTATGATGTTATATATCAAAGGACCATTACACCACACAAAATAAATAAGTGGTGAATAAGGCGTATCTCACATAATTAAAAGTGAGACGAGAAACCCTTACCTTGCACTTTATTTTAGTTGAACATGATTTAAAATCCTATATAATGGTATACATCATGTTATTAATTTATACCAAACTAATACTCATATTTATTATATCATATATTATTATCTTATATCATCTTATTACCTTTTGGTTAACATTATTTCATTATTACCCCTGTTTCGGGTGTTAACTGCTTCATTTTGCAATGCATGTTTTGTTGTGTATGTCATGAATATAGTTATTCCATATCCAGAATGATATTAAGTTCATATATTTCATATTTATTCATTATATATATATATATATATATATATATTAAAATCACTCTTTAATGGTGAACAAGTAAAATGAATCGCATTGCGTCGTGGAGATAATTGGTCGCACAAACACACATAAGTGATGATATCATTATTTTATTGGGTGAAACAGTAAATACGTGTGTGATACATTAATTTTTCTAGAATAAATATCTTGTAAAATGTATCATATATATCTACTATTTATATCAGAATACCCATACAATTAAAGTGGAGATGAAAAATAAATTACACCACAACGTGGAGATGGTTAGCCATACGTTCGCACGTGCAATGCTTTAATTTTTCATAGGATGGATAAAAGGTGGGATATGGTTGTACCATAATAATAGTAAAATATATTAATATATATTATATTATATTTATTAATTTATAATTGAAACAACACAGAAAGATTAAGTATAAGAAGAAATAAACATGAAAGAGTCAGTAAAGATGATTACATCTTCTTCGACGGACATCCTTTATAAATTCTCTTAAGTGACCTAGGGTAGGTCTTTTGGGAGAACAATAATCTATAAAACATGTATGAGGATGTTTTTAATAGAAATTATAAGCTATTTTTTGATCAATAAGGTTTAAAGTGGTGTGAATAAGTGAAGTAAGGAGTGCCCTTTTATAATTGAGGTGAGGGGCACTTTCATAATTCTTCAAAATATTAAAATATAAGAAGGATATTCTAGAGAAAAAGACTTCAAAATGGGATATAAATTAATATGGTAATATATTTTTGACTATATATTATCCCATTTGTCCTTATAATTTTTTTTTATATTTTTTGATCACTTAATAAATTATTAATTAAACAAAATAAAAATATTATCAAATTTGATACTATTCATTTAATTTTACTTAAAAATACATCAATAAAAAGTTTTAATGAGAATATAATTATTTAAAACATCTATAATATGTTATATATTTCTATAAAATTATATTTTCAAATTGAAATATTAAAATTATATCAAAATTAATATTTTTAAAATCATTTATTTTTTTAATTAAATAAATACTGTATTAGAATTACACAAGCATTTAAGGCAATTATATAATTTCTAAAAATTAAAAATTAATTTCTATAATGAAAATAATTTCACTAATATCAAAATATACAATTCGTTTCATTTATATCTTGATTTTTTCCCTATGTGAGCACATAAAAGATATTAAATACAAAGAAATTGACATTTTAGAACTATATTTTATTTAAATTATATGCAAGTCATTTTCATGAAAATGTGTCCCTTAAATAAATAAAATTTGAGAATAAAGTGATAAGGGTCAATTATAACTTGCCCAGTATTTTTTTTGGAAAACTTTAGGTCATGGTTATATCCTTATTGTTTTTGATTTAGCCCTTATTTAACCATTTTAATTATTACAGTGACAACATGCATTTTTACACTTTGAGGGTTAATACAGTTACTTTAAAATAAATTAAGACCCATAAATGAATAATTGATGAAATTTTAAATATTATCCCAATTATTTGGCTGAATATAATATTTTTATAAATTATATATCATTTAATAAAATATTTTTTACTATAAAATATTCATAATGTCAAATTTAAGAACTATTCATTACTTTGTCTTTAATAAAATTATTAAAACAAAATAACTTCAATTTTTTAATACATATCTTATATATCAATTTAATATTAAAAAATTTTAGATGACATTAATTGTATCAAATTAAATTTATTTTAATATTTTAGTATCATTTGTTTGATATTTCCTTTGATAAAATAATTACTGCTTCATTATTGTATAATTATATAAGGTAATTATTTCTTCAATAAAAATAAAAAAAACAACCCTTTAATTAATATAATTCCTTTATCTTTTAAAATACTATTTATAGCTGAAGATACATTCTAGATAACACCATCCTAGAAATGTTATAGTTATTAAAAATTTGAATGTGACATCTTGGACTTTTCTTTAAATAAAATATTATAAATTTAAAAACTGATCCAAATGCGCATAAATGGCCATAAAACCAAACATAAATTTATTATATGAAAATTTTAATCATCCAATAATATTTTTTCAAGTGTTATAATCATTCTCTAGTCCTTATAATTTTATTTTTGACCTAAATTACCAAATTTTCCCTTTATCGTGGTAATAAAAATTACAAAGGTTACTATTCATATTGGGCAAAAATAAAATATAAATATTTAATATATTTAGAACTTTTGAATACAAATGTGTAATAAATTTTTAAATTTCAAAAGAAATATGTTTCAAATTTAATTTTAGATTAATCCGGTAAAACATAATGAAAAACCGCTTTCTTGAAAAATGCATTTAAATGCCTAAAAATGCACTTATAACAAAATAAGATATAAGTATTATTAAAATAAAATAAATTAGATTATTTATAATTAATAATTATTTAATTACATTTATATCAAATTCCAATCATAAATATGATTGTAATATAAATAATTTGATAGTTTTATAAAAATCAGTAATTTAACTATTCACTAAAAAATAATTATTTTATAAAAAATATAGATAATTAACCCTAAATTAATTTTTACATTACTATTTTAAATTTAAAGTGTATTTGTTCAAATATAATTTATATATGTTCCAAATTTTAGTTTTAAATCAAGTGCACCTTTAAAAGGAGACAATACTACATTTATAAAAATATAGTTTTTTCTGTCTAAAATTGGATTTATTCTTATCTTCTACCTTTCAAATATAATGGATGAAATTAATTTTTTTATTGAATATATGATATATAAATTTTATAATTTGCTTAATACTATTCAATACCACTAATTTAATGGTTAGGTTATGATAATATTACATTATTCATTTAAGACGAGTATTGCGTGCAACATAAGCTATCAAAGAGATTAAATTTAAAAAGAGATGTAACATAAAATATTGGGGAGTTATATTCTCCCCTCATTCAATAATTTTTATCCTCATAATTTTAAATTTCACGTTTAAAATAAAATGTTGATACTTGAAAATTATTTTGTGGGAAACCCACATCGTAAATAGACTTAATGAAACATACTCTTAATAAGAGGAAGAAGGAAATGTGAAAGTCACCACAAAATTGGGCTTTAGATTCCGAGAAAATTAGTGGTAAGTAAATAAATATACATAGAATGAAATTTAATAATCATGTTCTAATAGAGAGTAATAGAAAACACGGTCATTAACATGTTAACTATCACCAAACCATAAATTTCTGATCGATTAAAAGACCATTGATTTCACAGAAATAACATTAAACAGATAACGTTGTCATTCCTTGATTTGATGGATTAATTTAAAATCTAGACAAGAACTTGATAAATTAAACTTACTTGATTTATTTTCATTTCATAATCATAATATCATCCTTTGGTTGTGCTTCGATCTTATATCAAGAAATGGATATTCAAGATGTTTTTTCAAGTGTGAAGCACTTTAATGAATCATAAGTTCCACATGTAATTCCTTCATCCTTTAAATTTTTACTGAAACTAAAAAGGTTATCACATTGTATCCAATAAATCATAATTTATCCTCACATAATAATATCCAATGGTCAACTTAATCCATTCTAAATTTTAGATTCATCCAAAATACATCTATCAATGTTCACATTCAAAAAATTTGCAAATATAATCACTAAATTTCCAAATCGTTATAAAAACATATCCCCCCCAAATAATGCATATATTTTTTTCACAGATCAAATATATGAATAAATTAATCACATTAAAACCTTGTGAAAACATGCATAATAAAAAAACTAAATCTCAGATTGTCGAATGTATTCGTTAAGTATAATAATGTAGTAAACCCTGCAGAGATAACATTAAATAAATAAACTATTTCTTGGTTACCATTAAAATCCCAAAACACACCTTTTCATTATTATGTCAACATTGGGAACATATTTAGGGTTATATTCCCTAAATCATGTGTATTTTAACAGATCAACTCGCTAAATAATCACTTCTGTTGGTTTCTAGTACTATTAATCACATACCTCCAATTCATTAAAGAAATGGTATTACTGTTAAATCCCTATATATTTCATAATTTATATAACCAATAAAATTTTGACAAAATACTCAAATAACACAATTATTTAATCCAAACACAATCACATTAATCATTTATCTTCCTCTGTGTAATAAAATAATCTTAACCATAATCCATTAGATTATTTTAATGTATATTCCTTTGATAATTAAGTCATTGACTTGAATAGTTCAATATATCCTTATAGTTGAAGCATTTAACAATGGAAGATTTTTTTATTTCTATTGTAATCAACATCACAGTGGCCTTTCTCTTGACACTTGTAGAAAAATCCCAATCCATTTAATTAAGTACCACAGTCTTTCTTTCTACAATTATCACATTTGGGAAAGTACATCTTTCCCCTCTTCCCATTATCTATCTTTTTCTAGATTTTAGATTCTTCTCTTTATTAGCTTTTAATCCATAAGACATGGATAATTTTTTCTCTATCTTGTTAGGGCGTGATCTTATGTCATCATATGATGAGAATTCTTGGGAGACCAATTCTTTTCAAAAATATTATATTAATCCCATAAAAGAGGTTTTCATTCTTACTCTTCAGATCACTTACATTAGTGAGGTTCACATTCCTTCTATTAGGATCCATTTCTAATGATTATATATACTAGATTAGATCATATCATTATTAAATGTAATGTATAATCCAAAAAACAGTGAATTACTTAACATAAATTGACAAAATTATATGTATATAATATATTCATCACACACATGGTTTCTTTGGGATATTATTCTATATATATCCTCAAAGTAAATCTTTTGGTGATGTTACCTATTCTACAATTTCCTAAATCCATTTCCTAAGTTTTCTACTAAAATTTCGCTGATACCAACCGTAAATACCCCGACCCTAGTAGCCCAAAGTCAGTGGTTACTTTATTACATTGTCATAGATACAAGGAATCACACCTTGAAGGATATAATTATTTAGTAGTCTTAGAAAACTTGACACATAAATTAAATCCATTTTACTTTGGGAATAGAGAATGAAACATAATATATAAAAAAATAATATTCTCAGAATCTGTGAAATTAATTCCAAGAATTCATCTTAATATCCAGGGGAAAGAAAACAAAAATAAGGGTGAGATCAAATTATTAATAAGGTTTATGTATAGCGGAGAAAATAATTAATAAAATTGAATAAATAACATGTAAAGGTAATTAAATAATAAAATATTCCATTTAAATAATTGGGTAATAAAAAAGATATATAGAATGTTAAATAACTGATCAAACATTCTATTCAATCAATAATCTGATAATGAAATGTTTCTATATATTTTTTCATTGTAAAAATCCCTTGGATAATAATAAATGAATTATAAATACTGGAAACAATTAATTATTAGATTTAATTTATTTGGCATATGAACCACTAACATTAATACTATTTATAATATGGTTTAATCATTATGGGTAAAACCCATTTAATGCTAGATTAAATGAGTTATCACTAAGAATACTGAGGCCTCGAGGGGATATCTATAACTGGGACCAACCTATGTTTGCATGTCAAAAGAATTAAACATATATAGAATAACCTATCTATCTAATAAAAAATGTTCATTATCATTAAATATCCATAATGAAAAAAATAAGACAATTAAAAGTCATTTCACACATAATCTTTTCTTGAAATAATCTATAAAGTAGAATTTTAACCTAATGAATGAAAACTGAGTTAATAAATCAATTGTCAACTTTTCATCAGTCAAATTTTATAGCCTATAAAAAATGAAATTTAAAAAAAATAAAAATAAAATGAAAATAAATTGATTCATGATATGATATATCAAAGGTAATTACGCTACACAAAATAAATAAGTGAGGAATATGGCACATATAATAGAAATAAAAGCGATACAAGAAACCATTATCTTCCACTTTAATTTAGTTGAACATTCTAAAAACAAATTTATAATGGTTTAAATAATTTTATTAATTTATTTTAGAACCATATTAATATTTATTATATCATATATGATCCTCTTATATCATATTATCATCCGTTTGTTTATAATATTTCATTATTACCCTTGTTTTGGCTGTTAACTACTTTATTTTTCTAGGAATGTTTTTTCGTGTAAGTTATATATATAGTTAATTTATCTACATAATGATATTAAGGTCATATAATTCATATTTATTCATTATATAAATTTTTATAATCACTATTTAATGGTGAACATGGAAAATGAATCGTATCACATCATGATGACAATATGTCCTACATACACTTGAGCGATGATGTCATTCCATTAATGGGTGAAATAGTATAGAAGTAGGTGATATATTAATTTTTTGAGAGTAAATATCCTGTAATAATTATCATATATATCTATTATTTTCATCATTATACCAATCCAAGTAAAGTGGTGATGAAAACGAATTACACTGTGACATGGATATGGTAATCAATACACACACACACACACACACACAATGATTTAGTTTTTTGTATGATGGTTAAATAGTAGAATATGGTTATCCTATAATCATAATAAAATCTAACCATATAAATGATACAATTTTTTTTACATTATAATGAATGAAATACATTAACAGGTAGTATAAGAAGAAATAAATAAGTTAGAGTATGTAAAGATGATTACCTCTTCTTCAGAGGACTTCCTTTATAACTTATCTTAAGGGACCTAGGGTTGGTCTTTTGGAAGATACAAAACCTCCAAAACTTATATAGGGATGTTTGGAAGAGAAATTGGTAGGACTTTATTGATCTAGAAGGATCAAAGTGGTGTGAAGAAGTAAAAGTATGAGTTTCCTTTTATAATTTAGGTGAGGGGTACTTTCAGAATTCCTCAAAATATTAAATTAGAATAAGGCTAATATAGATCTAATGAATTCAAAATGGTCTATAAATGAATAGGGTAAGACATTTTCGATCATATATTACCTAATTTGGACATATTACATATTTTTATTATTTTTAAATCATTTAAAAAAATATTAATTTAATAAGATATCATTATTGTCAACTTTTTTACTATTTGTTTAATCTGACTTCAAATACATCAAGAAAAAGTGATAATTCGAATATAATGCTTTAAAACTAATATAATATGTTATATAGACACATAAAATTATTTTGACACATTAAAAATATCAAATTATATCAAAATTAATATTTTTAATATCATTTATTTTATTTTCTATTTATTAAATAAATACTGTATTAGTATTGCATAAGAATTTAATATAATTAAATAAATTATAAAAAATAAATTTATATAATGAAAATAATTTCATTGAGATCAATATTAAAATTTAGTTTAATTCATATATTGATTTTCTCTATGTGAAAACTTTAAATATATTAAATAGAAATTGAGTGACGTTTTGAAACCATCTATAGTTCAAATAATATATAAGTAATTTTCCAAGAAAAGTGATAATTAAATAACTAAAATTATAGCCTAATGTGATAATGGTTGAATATAAGTTATAAAATATTCTTTTTGTAAATTTTTTGTTCATGGTTATACCCTTATCTTTTTGTTTTAACCCTTATTTAACCATTTTAACACTTACCGTGACAACATGGATTTTTTACTTTTTGAGGGTTAATTTAGTTACTTTAGAATGAAAATTCACTCATAAATGTATCATTGAAATTTTTTTAAACATTATAAAAATTATTTGGAAAAATATAAGTTTTTTAGTAATTGTATATAATTTAATAAATTCTTATTTATTTTAAATATACATAACTTCAATTTTAATAATTATTCATTACAATCAATTTAATAAAATTTAAAAAAAGTTATAAATTTGAAAAAAATATTTTAATACATCCTTAATATGTTAATTTAATCTAAAAAGTTCATTTATGATATTATTTATATTATATTATATTTATTTTAATATTATAATATCATTTATTTGGGATGTCAATTAATTAAATAAGTTCTACATTATCATTATATAACTATATAAGGTAATTATTTATTAAATAAAAATTAAAAAAAAAATTACTTTGACAAATATAATTTCATTATATTTAAAAATAATATTTATAGTTGAATACACATTCAAGATAACACCACATTAAAAATGTTACAGTCATTAAAAATTTGAATGTGACATCTTGGACTTTTATTTAAATAAAATATTATAAATATAAGAAACTCTTATAAATGGACATAAATGGTCCTATAACCGAAACTAATTTTTTTTATGGAAGAAATATAATCACCAAATAATATTTGGGAAAGTGATAGGGTCATTTTATATTCCCTATCATTTTATTTTTAATCTAAATTACTCAATTTACCATTTACCATTGTAATAAAAATTAATAAGGTTACAAATCATATTAGTAAAAAAAATGAAAGGAAACTATTTAATAAATTTTAAAACTTTTAATATAAATATAGAATCCATTTTTCAAAATTCAAAACATATAAGTTTCAGAATTTTATTTTAAATTAATCCCTCGAAACGTAACAAAATACAATTTTCTTGAAAAATGCTTTTTTAAGCCTAAAAATGTAATTATATTAAAATAATGTATAAGGATTATTGAAATTAACAAATTTATATTATTTATAAGAAAATAATACTTGATTTAAATCAATATAATATTAAAATCAATTATATAATTTTACAATAAATAAATTGATTGTTTTATAAAAATCGGTATTTTCACTACTTAATAGAAAATAATTATTTTATGAAAAATATAAAAAATTCACAATGATTTAATTTTGAAATAAATATTTTAAAAATAAATTTATTTTTTTGATATAATTTATTAATGTTTAAATATTTATTTTTAAAACAAGTGTGCCCTTAAAATGCTACAAAACAACCTTTAGAAAAATTGGGTTTTTTATCTGTAAAATTACATTTATTCTTTTTTTGCCTACCAAATCTGTTTGATGAATTTTAAAAAAATTTAATGATAAAATAATATATAAATTTAATAATTTGGTTAATATTATTCATTACTGCTAATTTAATGTGTAGGTTATGATAATATTTTGTTGTTCGATTATGTCAGGTGTTGTGTGCGATATAAGCTATCAAAGTTATTAAATTTAAAACTAGTCATACCATAAAATCTTGGGGTATTATAAAAAAATGTTTCAAACCATAGCATCATTACTTGATAATTCTATTTTTTCATTAAAATATTTTTTTAGAATAATTCATATTTCTTTTAATGGATTTTTCTTCCATATCCATGTCTTCCTTCGCACCAATACAATACTAAAATTTTTTGAATAAGAAAATGGATTATTTTATATGATTATAATAATTATATTTACCCATATTAAATATTAAAAGTTAACACCTTTTTTAATGATGTGGGTTTTGATGAAAACGAATTTCAAAATATTAATGATAAAGTGTTTTCAATAATTAAAAAAAAATCAAATGTTTATCTTCCAATCCACATTTTTGGGACAAAATTTATGTATTTTGAAAAATATTTTATTTCCAAGTATTTATAGTATGTTTTCCTAAAATTCTTCTCTTTCCCTCCTAAAAAATTCATATTTTTAAAATAATTTATAGTTAATCTTTTATAACAATGTTTAAAAAGATTTGTGAAAACTTTTTTATTTGTACTTATATTTTACCTCCAAGGATTATCTCTCATGAAGTTATGTTTTGATCATCCTATATATTTTATTATGATATTATTCCATATTTAAAATGATATTTTGATATCCATGATTACTTAAGTTCATGTTATTTGATAAGTTTAGGAAACCCATTCTTTTTTCAATGGGTTATTTAAGATATGATAATGATTGATTTTATGTGGCACACATATGTATGGATGATAATGGGTGGTGTTCTATATCACCTTCCAATTCATTTTTTTAAGATTATGTCGCATGATATAGTACGTGTTAGATATAATTAGTTTTTTCCTATCAAGGGAATGATGGGTTTTATCACATTTTTGGGGTAGACATAGGGAGTTTGTTTACACATGCACAGGTATAATGAATTTTCTCAAATAGGTTTTCCAATACTGATGATCATTCCAAATTTTATTGTTATTTATCAAATTATTCCAAATTTTCAAGATGCATTTCATTTTCATGAAATTGTTTGTTTTGACAGTTACACCTTATTTTTAAATTAATTCAACACTTTTATGGTATGATTACATGTTATATGATTATTGACAGATGTTTTGAGCCATTTCATGTATTTTATAATCTCGTAATGATATTTCTATTATATTGTAAAAATATAACATGTTTTATTAGTATCATTTTAGGCCTTTTCGTTTTTTATTATGGAATTTTGGTCTTCCTTATGTTCTTATTCATACTATGATATGTTTTCCATTAATAAGTGTCTCATATCACTCTATTTATTATATTTATATTCCCAAAGTTATGAAGATGATTATGTCTTATGAGCTATATAAAAATGGTCTAGAAGATCATTAATATGAATAACTATTTCAAGTGTTGTAAATAAGATGTTATCTAGCTAATCTCCAAGACACTAAACAGTTATGTCCTTGGGTTGTGAAACTATTTATGAGATATATTATTTAAATCATGAGATTAATGAATTATTTATGTAATGCTTCTCTTAGGTCACTTTAGATGTTATCAGAGTTGGGTTTAGCTATTTTTGGAGACTATTTTAATTAAATTTGGGTTTAGGGTTATAAAACCATAGTTAAAACCCTAGATATGAGTCTATATATAGAATAATATCATGAAATATTTTTAAATTCCCAAGTAGATAGTTTTTTATAGAAAATTGACCCTATCTAGAGACTACAAGTGGATGTAGGCTATGAAACAATTATACCTAGGGGTAATATCCTTGGAAACGGAATATTGTGTGTCAAAAAAGTTTTCATATGGTGCATAAAAATAGTAAACTAACTACACACCTAGTTTGAAACCCCTAGGGGATATGATTTAATTGGTCATATTCTCTTTATAAACTACTATAAAGAATTTATTTCCCAGTTTCTTCAAGTTATTATGTTGATAAATGTAACATAACCTAAATTAAAGTAACCTAGGCCATTATAAGATTTATATAGATTGAACTAAAGGAACTATATAACAATATGAAAATTCAAAAGAACAATGATTATTAAGGTTGAATTCCGAATATGATTATGAAAATTCTCCCATATTGTTAATGTTCTTTCACTCATGTCAACCCTTTAGAATTTAGTAATGGATGGAAATAGAAGGAATCATGGGTACAAAAGATAACAAGAAGATTACATCAATGAAAAACCCATTAAAATGTGAACTGGAATAAGAAACTTTATGATTATTCAAAAAATATATCATGAAATATGAAAAATAATGTGAACATTGATGAAGGAACAAAAACACTAAAAAAGAGAAATATAGAGTTCCATGCAAGATCGAGTTATGAATATGATTAGTGAAATATTATTCAATTTACTATATGTAAAAAATGTTGAAAGAAACACCATGAAAATTTCATCAAGGGGACTAGAAGATACTTTACTTATGGAATAGGGGTTTATCGATCATTAAAAATTTGTAGAAAAATAAAGAGGTTAGTTAGCACGATGGGAGTGGAAAAATTTTCTTTAAAGGAAACTCTAGAAGTTTAATCCTTAAGTTTTTACCACTTATAAATAATCTAAGTCAATTTAATAAATCTAATAATGATAATAACGTTATGTGTAAATATCCACCACAACTAATTGAATAAGATTGAGATTTTCTATTGACGAGGGGGTTATGATAACTAATATGGTATCTTTATTATAGAAAAACTATCATTATAATATTGTTTTATAAGTGTACCAACATGATGTTTTTATCAAATAAAATATCACGTTTTATGATTTTTTTTTTCATAATTTTAGTTTATAATAATATAAATCTAAGTATAAGTTCATTAGATGGATTAGACATAATGGATTAACTATTTCAACATAGACTCCATACTCAATAATTGTGGTTAGATTACCCAAAACATATTCACTATTAACAAATTCATGGTGGTAGAAATAAAAACCAGTGGACACCACAAAGATATCTTAACACCACTCAAAAAACAAACAAAAACAATGAATCATCATCATTATCATCCATCAATACACCACTTTTGATTGTAGGCCTCAATGTTTGTAGAGAATTTAAAATCACCATGCCAATGGTGGATGTTAAATACAATCCCCCTCTACCATCACTAGTGCCACATGACATGGTGGTCAAGAGAAAAAGGAGGCCACCTAGTGACCTAGAGGTTGGGAGGAGATTGAGAATCAGGTTTAGTTCCCCATAACACATGATCCAATGAAACATGTGTGGGAAACAATATTGTTCTTGGAAGTGCCTTTTTGGACACATAAAATCCATCATGTGTGGTTATGGTGAAGTATGAATTCACCACTAACCATTAGTTGAGAGTATTTTAGTGAGTGGTAAACAAAATGATTGGTGGAATAAGCTGTAAATGAGATTGGTGGTTGTCTGTTGAATATGGAAACAGAGGTGAGAGATAATATAGAGATGGTTCAAGATTATTCATTAGAGAGAAATTCTCTAGAAAGGGATGATAGGGGTATAAATTTTTATATCAATAAGTCTTATAAGGTGGAGGAGAATTATTTATTGGCCACACTATTTGAACTTAACTTTACATTGGCACCACCAATTTGAGGAACCATTGGATATGAGAGATTGAAAGGTGTAGTGTAGCTAATATAAAAATAGGTAATCATATTTAATTCCTTAAAAAAATTTATTATAACTTGTCACTATAGGTATGAACTATAAACTCCAAGGAAAATAAAATAGGTCTTAAGAAAAAAAGATGCATGATATTTTACTCAAAAGGTAAGGAATAATAATAATATTTGGATTATTCTTATTATAATAAAATAGATGAAATTGATACCTCATTTGAAAAATATATCTCATGTCATTATAAAAAAACACTCAATTAAATTTATTTGTAAGTAATAATTAAAATTTTTAGGATGTAATTAATTTAGGGGTGATGTAACAAACCAAGATTTCACTATAAATAAATATTATTTCAATAGTATGTTTCACATGAAAAACTAAACTAAGACAAAAAATTGATATGTTAAAACAAAATTTAACAATCATTATATTTCTATTAAATTAGTTGGAACTTGTAGATATTGGGTCTTTACCATGACAAATATGACATCGGTTTATAAAAAAACAACGTAAAAAATTTCTATGGTTCATTTTTAGAATCAGTTTTGTCTAAAATTTATGCGAAAAGAGATATGTTGAATTTTTTAGCGTCATGTTTTTACAAAACTGATGCTAAAAATGCCATTTTTTGTGTTGATTTTGAATAAAACTGTTGCTAAATATTTTTGGCATTGATTTATTTAAAAATGGTTGCTGATATTTAAAAAAACTTTTTTACAATTGGTTTCTATAAAACCTAATGCCCAAAATCTTTAAAAAACAACCCGTTTATTGTGAAACTCTCATTTTTAAAATCTATGAAACCTTTTTCTCTCAACTCATGATGACTCAGACAACTATATGGGGATCCTCACTATTGATTTTTCTTGAATTTATTCAGTTTTAATCTTCATTTCATGATCATTGTAACTTATTAATTCATTATTTATGTTTATTTAACTATCCATGACAATATTTTTTATTTGGAAATCATTTTTCTTGATTTTTTTTGGTCAGTTATTTGATCTTTTTCTTTTATATAAAATTGTTCTTTAAATCTTGTAGTGTTTATTCTTGCAATGAATTTGAGGGAGAAAATTATGATTGCAGATCAAATTTTTTATTTAAATCCTAATTTACTAAGTTATTTTTTTAACGGGAAGATCAATTATTTATAATTTAGTTAATATTTTGAGTTATTGATTCATTTGTTTTTATGAAATTTATTTTTAGTTAAAAATGTTGTTGTTAAAGTTTTTCTATTTTGATAAATTTTATATTTGATGAAATTATCAAATTAGTTTTTCCAAAAATGAAATATTCATATTTATATGTGTATTGATATATATGTTTATGTATATATATTTATATATATATCAGTTTAAATTAGTATACCTATAATATTTTCCATTTTTGATCCTAACAAAATTATGTTTTTTTGGATTAGCATGACACACATCACACAAAATAAATACCTAAAGTAGATTGGTTATTATTTTATTCTTAATAATTATTAATATTTCATATATGAATACCAATCATTTCTATTGTATTTTTTATGTTTAAATTTTATTTATATATATATATATATATATTTATTGTGTATATATTTTAATATATTTAATAATTATAATATGATTTCAGGTATTTAATAGATTGTAATTGGATAAATTTATGAAGAAACTCCAATGAATATGAAAAAAGAGTCGATGATTTCTTGGAATTTTCTAAACAAAATCATCAAAATATTCATTTTATTTTTTTGTCCATTTGTGATTTTTTTTAATTTGAGAAAGTTAAATTCTAAATAAATCAAGGATAATCTCACTTTCTATGGTTTTATACTTAATTGTACATGTTGGATGTGACATGGTAAAAAAACTATAAAGTCAACATCTAATATTGATGAAAATATTCATAATGAGGCAGAGGGTCGTATTGAGGAATTAATTCACGATTTAAGTGTCCAAACTATTGAAAAAATAGAAACTATTTAACGATTGTATGGAGATTCTAAAAAACTATTTTTCCCAAGATGTAGTAAATATACATTTTTATCATTCTTTTTGATGTTGTTTAACTTGAAATCAAGAAATGGTTTGATTGATAAAAGTTTCTCTAACTTCTAGATTCCAATTATGAATAAAATAAAATATCATTCCCAATGGGATTGGGGTATAAAAATATACATGAATTCCCCAATCATTGTGTGTTGTATATTAAAGAATATGAATTTTTATTAAAATTTCCTACCTGTGGAACATCACATAATAAGATGGATGAAAAAGTCAACTTAGATTCATTCTCATGAACTGAAATCTAGCCTCATTCTATGTCAAAAAATTCCTTCCAAAAATAATTTAATATAACTCCAATAAATTAAATCTAATTCATTCTTAGGTACCAAAATCATATATTATACGAAATCAATTTGGTACATTCCAATATTTCCTCATTTAAAGCGTCTATTTTCAAATTCCATTGATGCAAACAAGTTAAGATGGAATTTTGATAAACACATACTTGATGGTAAATTACATCACCCTGCTAAATCATCAGAATGGAAGAGATTTGATAAAAAATTTCATGATTTTGGAAGTGAAGTTAGAAATCTCAGAATGGGAGTGTGTATAGATATAATGAATCCACATTAGAGACTAAGTATCTAACATAATTCATGGGCTATTTAATTGGTTGTTTACAATTTATCCCCATAGATATGTATGATGAAAAAATATTTTATGATGATATTGATTATTTATAGACCAAAATAGTTAGGAAATGGTATTGATGTGTTGCTTTCACCATTTATTCATGATTTAAAACTTCTATGGGAGGTCAGTGTTAATGTTTTTGATGCATAAAAAAGAGTATTTTATTTTGCGTGCTATGATAATGTTCAGTATAAAATAATTTCCTACATATGGAAACATATCCAATTTGTGGATAAGAGACTTTATATTATCAATTTTATAATTTGGAAAATACAATGTACATGGGACATCGAATAATTTTTGTGAATTTATCATCCTTATCGTAGATTTAAAAAGGAAATTATTAGTTTACAGGAATAAAATATTCCCCACAACAATTTTTAGTAGAATAATATTATGATAGGGTGAAAGATATTGATTTTAAATTTTGAAAGAAATTAAATTCTGGTCTTCAAAAAAATATCAAGAAGAAACAATCTATTTTTTTGAACTACCTTATTAGATATTTTTATAGATTAAACATAATATTGATGTTATGCATGTTGAGAAAAAGTTATGTGACAGTTTGATTAGAATTTTTTTAGACTTAAAAGTAAAGAAAAATGATGGATTGAATATTATATAGACTTTATATCGATGGGAATACATTTGGAGTTAGCTCCTACTATGAAAGGAAATAGAATATATATCACTCCGGCTTGTCACACATTTAGAAAGAGAGAGAAGTTGAATTTCAGTTAGTACCTGTATGATATAAAATACCCACTTGATATTCTTAAAATGTGAAGGATTTTGTGTTAGTGAAGGATTTTAAATTAATAGGCATAAAATCTCCTGACTGTCATGTAATGGTGAAACAAATGCTACCGGTCGCATTGTGTGGTATATTGCCGTCACCTGGTCAAAATACTATTATCCAGTTATGTAATTTTTTGAAATCTATTTATCGAAAGTTGGTGTACCAAATGTTTTATATGAGTTGGATAATGAATCTACTTTTATACTTTATAAACTAGAAATTTTGTTTCCACCTACATTTTTTGATATAATGGTTCATCTGGTGATTTATCTAGTGTGTGACATATGAATATGTGGGCCTGTTTATTTATGTTGGATGTATCATTTTGAAAGGTATATTTAAATTTTAAAAGGTTATTTTAAAAATCATTATTGACGGAAGGACTATATTGTTCAAAAAATATGTATTGAAAGATGTGATTTAGTTATGTGCTGATTATTTTTATGAAGTGGAGCATATTCATCTCGCTATATCCCAACATTTGATAGTTTATTGTGAAGGTAGGGGGACTCAAGGCTTAATGATAAAGTTAGTTCTACATGATGAAGTGATTTAGGCACATTTATACATTTTGAACTACACAAATGATGTTTAATCATATATATCATCACATATTTATTAATTAAATATATGATTTCCAAAAATAAAGGAAAAGTGGTTGATGATTGAGCATAAAAAGAAATTTGTTTCAAGGTTCAAAGAGATAGTGATCACATAGAAATCTGAATTTGAAATATTTAAATGGTTGGAAGGGGGACCATATCTTAATGTGATAACATTATTTGGTTTTGATATTAATATGTACACATTTTACACAAAAAGAAAGAAAACAAAAGTACCATTGAAAATAGTGGGAGAAATTAATTAAACTAAATTTTGACTCACTCTGTGTAAGTGTAACTGGATTTATATTAAAAGCGGTGTGAAACATTATAATTTTGGGTTTACATAGGTTGATTTGACAATATTTAATTTCAATGAGGAACCATTTATCATGATGAAACATGTAAAGCAGGTGTTTTATATCATTGATCCATAGAATGATCCATGGTCCATAGTTCTTCAATGAAAAAGATACCATTTGGGTGATGAGGATGATCTTGATGATATTATCGATTTACATGAGTCTTATTCGTCTATTACGTGATTTCTAGATGATTACAACGATTATTAGGTATACATAGTGCATAAAATATGTAATGATCATGATGAAGAGATATGTAAAAAAACTAAATTAGTCTCTTAATTATTCTGGAAATTATTTATATTTTATTTCTTTTTTAGAATTTTCATGCATAAAAATTCTATTTTAATAGGTTTGGTTTCATATATTTTGGTTATAAGAATCATGAAATCTTTTTTTGAAACATATAAATACATGCCTCATTTTTTTCTTACATATTTTTTTCATCCTTGTTCCTAAATATTCGGTTTTCTAATAACAAAAATGTACACAAAATTTCATTATGGTTTCTTGTGTCAAGGTCAAATACAGAGAGAGAGGAGCAGTTATTGAGGTATATCGATTTTTTCATATTACTAAATATTCAGTAATAAAATTATTTAGTAAAATAAAACATTTAATTTTTAAAAACTATTTATAGGACTACTAATTCATCTTCCGTGGAGGAGACTTCTCTGGTTACTATAAATAAATCAAGTTCTCGAGTTGGTAAATTTGGTATTACACATTTAACAAAACCATCACTTGCTCATGCAGATGAGAGATTATATATTAGTTTGGATGATAATAATAATGTAACTTGACCAAATTCAATTAAATTTATTAGTTATATATTAATATAGAGTCATTGTAGGATTATAATTTTATAGTTTGATTGAAATTTCACCAATAGGATGACGAAATATCAACTTTGGGATACTGTGATGTTAAAATATCTGAATTGATTTATTTCATCTCATTTTTTGAATATTAAATATTTCAAATGATAATATTTAATCTATTTAATTAAAGGTGATATTAAATTTTGTGGAAAAAAAATAAATTAGGAAAATTTATTTCTATTTAGTGGTAGTTTGATAAAGATATTTTCCAATAAAATTGAAAAAAAATTATGTTTTTGAGAAGAAAATGTATGAAAACCAATTCCTCAAGTATGAGTTTATAGATGAAAATACATGGAATAATGTTTTGGTCAACTGACATGAAGAAAATTTTTAGCTATGATAATTATTTTATATTGTAAAAAATATTATATTTTTATATAATTACTTATTAGTTTATTTTTATATAATAGGACTCCAAGTTATCTCATCAATATATTCACTTGAAAATTGTATACCCTCATACTTTATCACATAGAGGGTATAAGTTATTAGACCATAAAATGATTGAAGAAAAATTTGAAGCATTAAGAGATCGATCTAGTAGTGGTTCATAAGAGGGATATTTTGTTCCTCCATCTCCTAACACTCACCATGAAAAATAAAAATGAGCGAGAAGAAGGAAAAATGAAATGTGTATTACATAGAAAGCTAAGGAAGTAGCTGAAAGAATTGTATGTAATTTTTTTTATGTTTCATTGATGTCTGTATTTTTTAAATTAAAAACATTAATATAAAAATTTTATTTTATATTTGAGGATGAAATTCAGGATAAATACATCAAAGAAACCTTTATCCCTGACCGTAGGAGGGAAATCCTAGATAAAAATTTATGGAATAAATATCACTAGGTTGAGTAAGAGGGTATCAAGAAAGTGTTTGTATTAAGAAAGTTTTTGGTAATCAAAGTAAAAGTTAAGAGATACAGAAATTGAGTCCTTAAAATATGAGATGAAATAAATGAAACAGTCCATGGGAAATCAGATTCAATTACCTGTGCATGATATATTTGAAAAATTAACAAGACTATCAAATCCTGCTCAGCCTACCCAACCTACCCAGCCTGCTTGTCTTCCCAGCCTTTTTAGTCATATGTGAAACTTATATAGACTTCCTAGCTAAGACATCCCACCCAACCTACGTACTCAGATTCTACACCAACTTGTTTAGACCTGACATTATATTGTGATTTGTATGATGGATATCCTCATATACATATTGTAGCGTACAAAGTCATACATATTGATTTTGGATTCTTTACTACACTAGCCTATGAATTTGGGTTATGTATGAGTATCAGTTTATGATATTATTGATCATAATTGTCCACTACCATTTCCTAATGAGGAGGTTACCATATTTGGGGATTATATGGGTCAATTTTTAAATTATCTGGATAACCTTCTTCATTATATGTCATAATAGGTATGAATTTTTTCAAAATATTAATTAAATTTTATTTAAAATTAATTATAATGTTTTCAGACATTGAATTTTTATAGTATTATCTACAATTTAAAGAAACTATACAAAGGAAATAAAATGTTCAGAAAACAACAACTGTAGATACTTCTATTTCTGATGGGATAAATAGGTTATCCTAGAATTATTCTTCATTGGATAATTAATATGATCTTCAGATGATGGTTGAAATATTTAGAAGATACTATCCATTGATAATACTCAAAAAAGTCATCATGGATCTGATAGAGTTTAATGAGATCAACATTCCTGTGTTGTTGTTATTTTCTATGTAAGTAAATATATGTTTTTGTTTAAAATTATTTTTAAACAAATATGATTTTAAGAAAATTATTATTTTAATTATTTAATTAAGTATCTATCCACACATCTGATAAAAATGAGTCTACTGGTATTTATGGTCTTATGGATTCAATTTTTTTTTCAACTGTTGTGAAATATGTGATGACTACTGATAGATTTATATACATATTTGATAGATTACCAGACACAAATATTGGATGTTGGTTTTTACCATTCCTTGACAAGTATGGAAACTAATACAATTATGAATTAATTTTACTTATAATTTCATTAATTTTGTTCATTTTTCTGGTATAGGGCCTTAGATGTTATGCGTATTTTGTCCAAGCGAACAAACTTTATACTAGTTTTCCCTTTTTGAGGCCCTATTCATATGAAATGAGCACCCTGTTTGAAAATATGTTTTCTTCTTTTTTGTAATTTCATTACTTTTAATTTTATTATTTATACATGTTTTATCAGTTGATATAAATGAAAATTCAGGTCATGGATAAACTTTAACAAAGATAATTTGTCGATAATGAATCAAAATCTAATCTAATACATGAAATTACATGTAAACTTTTTTTATAATGCATAATATTTATATTTTTGATATATATATATATTGGTTTTTAATATAAATTAAATTTTTTATAACCTTAGTTTCATCGTCAAAAAGGAAGCATAGAATGTGGTTATTATGTTTTATTATTCATGTATGAGATAATCAAAATTGGAGTAACGTCTAATTTTCATATGGTTTGTTAATTATATTTACTATATTATGTTTAATTTAATAACATTTTGTTTTTAATATTATAAAATTTAATGGTTTTATATACATTCAATGAATCATAGTCTTATATGGATGATGAACTTACTTATCTTTGATCCTTATCTGCAAACTACTTTTTTAGTATGGTTGTGATTTAAATTTTCAAACATGTTTCTTTTTATTTTAATTTTTAATATTATAGTTTTCTAAAAAATTCGTTAAAAAATAATATTTTTTTATAACAGGTTTTTGAATTTAATAATATAAAAGTAATTATTCAATAATAATTGTGTATGATTTTTTTATAATTTATTAGGTACGTGTTTTTTAATTCTAGTTTAAAATATTATTAAGTAAATGTTTTTATAACTAAGTTTTTAAATTTTGTTTTTTATTGATTTGTACTCCTACCTATGAATTTCTTCATATCTTTTTTTATTATAGTTACACTATTTTTAGGATGTAACATTTTTAATCATATAATTTTTTTTTTACTTTCTTAGTCCTTGGGTTTCTGTTTTAACAAAAATTGACACTGAATACCAATTTTCTAGAGGTTTTTGACATCATTATTTCTAAAAAACAACACCGAAGAACCATTTTACAAAGGTCTTCCCCATTAGTTTTTGTTGAAAATGACGATGAAAATACCTTTTTTAGAGGTATTTGATGCCGGTTTCTAGAAAAAATGATGCTTATATTGTGACATTGCATTATCAGTATCTGTTTTCTTTATAACTGACACAGTATATATATTATTTTTTCCACCATCAATTTCTTGAAATATTTACTGTGTCAATTTTAAGAAAACTGACACTGAAAAATCTATTTACAATGTCTAATTTATAAACATTGGTTTTAAACTGATGTTAAAATTAAATAAAAACCGTTGAGAAAAAATGTTTTTGCACTAGTGGGGTATAAAATGAAGTAACCATATAATAAAATATATGATAGAAAGAAATGGAATCAAATAGTTAAAGTATTCATTTTGAAGAAAATTTATCTGATATTTGGAATGAGGTAACATCAATAGGGTTTCACTTTGACCAATAAGAGGCCAAACTCAAGAAATTATGGGTTAAGAGAAATTACATGCAAGATAAATTCGAGACTGTGGAAATTTCCATGTGATCGATGCTAGCAGAATCACCACCCTTGACAGTAACCAGATTATATTAGATACTTAGGTTTCCAGTATAGATCATAATTTATTATTTAAGTAGAAATTATAGTTATATAAAAATGAAATAAAATATTCTTATGAGTAGATATATCATAAAATTATGCTCTATTTGAAAATTATTATTTTTTTCTAAATTTACTTTATTATTTAAAAATTAATTTTTCATCAATAGAAAATTTATTACAAGGAAATAAGTTTAATTTTTTGTAATTAATAACAAGATAAATAAACATTACATTAATTAGTAATTTATAAGAAAAAAAAAGTTAATATACCAAAATTCATTTCTCTATAAAATCATTTTTTTGCTACATTTTTTTTTAATTGAAAATAAAATTTATAAATTTTATGATGTTAACTTGAAAAAAAATTAAAAATAAATTTTGATTTATCATGTCCATGTAATGTTAAGATTATTTTTCTGAGATGTTTATAAAATATATTATTTTTAGGTGAATATTTCAAAATAACATTTTTACAAATAACATGACTTTATGAAATTATTTATATATAAGTTTGAATTGAAAACTTTTTGAATCCTTTTTATAAGACCAAATATTTTTCATATGTCACTATAATTTATTTAATGTTGGTTTTACTTTATAAAATCATATATAACATTTTTTAGTCTAAGTTATTATTTCAAAAAATTTGTTCTTAATACACTACACATTTAGTGTTTTAAAATTAATTTTTATCAGTTTTAAAATTTGAATCAAACAAAACGTATTTAAAATTTAAAATTATTTTTTACAAATTATATAAATGGAAAATTTTATTTTTGGGCATAAAAGATAAATTAGCTATGTAAAAATTAGTTACCATGGTAAAAAATAAAACGAAATGTTTTTGTAAACTTAGAGGATAAGAGCGTAATATGTTTAAAAAATATTTTTAGTTGAGTTATAGAAGTTTTCATTACCATTATTTTTTATCCAATAAATTATTTCTCAATTTTGGAGTCATTTAAATTGAGATTGACTTCACATTATTAAAAAGTTTGGGGTGTTTACAAAAATGCCACCCTATTTCACTTATAAAAGGAGAAGTCCTCTCCTAACATGCCCCCACACTAAAACTCCATAATTTATGCCAAAAAATTTGACTGAAACTCTCATACACACAAATTAAAACCTTAATTAGGTTCTGATATTCTCAAAAGACTCTCCCTCAATGGTTTAATCCCCATTACAAAAGAGATAATCCAAGAAGTGAGGTGTAAGTTTCTAGCCTCTCTTTTTTTATTTCCACATGTGATTTTTTTTCAGAAAATTTAATCTTACCATATTAAAATTATGAAATTATTATAATTATTATAAAATTATGTTACTATAATTATGGTACAATAGTTTCCATTAAGCAAAATGAAAATGTGAATCATGCATTTTTCCAACTGTAGTCTCCATAATGCAACATGTTTCGTTTTCTGTAACCACCTCACAAGGCTGGTTGTAATTGGAAATTCGATATATAATTATTATATTTATGAGATAATTTATATTCTGAAAGGATAAACTATATTTATCTTTTCCCCATTCTATGTAAGACAATATCTTTAACCATGTATACACGTGGACTATCATCTCTATGGAACTATCATTTTGTATTTTTAATTTCATCACTTCCTTACATAGATTGTAATGACAATGGTTTTAAAGAATAAATATGATTTTTATGATATAATTATTTTTTTGTTATGATAAAATCTATAACCTATTAAATATATTATCAACAACCAATTATCATTAATTCATCCTTTTAAAATAAAATTACTAAGAGGAGAATCATTAATTCAAATCATGTAGTATTTTTATATCGATTACATTTTATTATAAATAATTTATAATTTTAATATATCCCACTAATAAAAACTAAATGAAATCATCGTTCCACTTTTTTAATGATATTACAACTAAATCACCTCATAACCATCAATAATCCTGGTATGATCAGGATTTTGTCCGTTTGACCATATACTTGAATAATGATATGAAATTTTTACATGGATGATTATGAAGACTTAATAAATAATATAGTATAATATAAATATTTAGATAATAGTTATTTTTTATGGGAATAATACATAAATATTTAAATCATTAATTAATAAAACACCTTTCATAGGTTGAAAATTATCAAAAACATCTATTGTTGATTTCATTTTTTAGGATAAAGGATAAAGTATTAATGAAAATAAATTTAAACTTTTTAAAAAACTATAAGTTATAAATTATAGTAAATTTAATGAAATTGTAATGATTAAATTTAAAATAATAATGAATACCAACACCAGTCCTCTGAAACTAATACCAATGGTCAAAACTACAAACAACCGATGTGGGAAACAAGGAAAAAAATAACATATTTATATTTAGATAATAAATACAAATATAAATTATAAATAGTGTTAGGTATGAATTTGATTATGAAATATTATATTAATATAGTTATTTTTTTGTATATAAGTTTATAGAGCATTCAACTAAACATGAATAAAGCTAAGAGGTTTTCATGACTCAAATAATTTTCCTTGGGTCAAAATCACTATTCTTTGACTATTATATCTAAATTTTGATCAATTGTAAAATATGATGATTTTATCTTGTATTTATTCCTTATTTTTCTAGGTAAAAGAGTGTCTCAATCCAAATTATGATTCCTTGATTATTTTATTGTTTGATTAAAATTAAAATTTGTTAAGAATAATTTGCATCTCTTTTAATGGGTTTTTTTCTTTCATATCCATGTTCTTCCATCCGGATAATGTTCTCCTCTATTTTTGAGAAATATAATATGGATTTTTTTGTATTATTCACATAATTATATTTTCCATTTTAAAAATTAAAATTTAATACTATTTTTATTAATGTGTGTTTTCAAACAAATCCATTTCAAACTTTTAAAGAATAGGGGTTTCTATCCTTAAAAAAATGTTTTATCTTTCACTCCTGTATTTGTTTGTATTACCATTATGTATTTTAAAGGATATTTTATTTGGAACTATTTATAATATATTTTAAAAAAGTATTTTATTTCCATTCTAAAATATGTGTTTTTTAGTTAATCTTTTATAACAATGTTTAAAATGATTTTTTGAAATTGTTTTATTTTCAATTCTATTTTCCTTCAAGTTTTATCTCTCATAAAGTGATGTTTTGATCATACTATATAAATTATTATGTTGTGATTCATTTTGTAAAGTGAGATTTTGATATCTATAATTACTTATTCACATGTTATGTGATAAGTTTATGAAACCCATAATCTTTTCCAAGGTTATTAAAGATACGATGATGATTGATTTTGTGGGGAATACATTGGTATGGTTGATGATCGGTGAGGAACTATATTGAACTGAAATTAATTGGTTTAATATTATATTTAAGGAGATATGTATACATGGTCATAATCAGTTTTTTCATATAGGTGTGAGAATGATGGATTTTCTCACATTTCATGAGTGTATATAACGATTTTATTTACACAGGTGTGGGAATAATTGGATTCCTCACATAAGTTTTTTCAATAATTATGTTTTTTCCAAATTTCATTTATTTTTATGATGTTATACAAAATTTTTAATATGTATTTCATTTCAATGAAATTCATTGTTTTCATGAATACACATTATTTTTAAAGTATTCCGTACTTTTATTTCATAATCACATATTATATGATTATTGATATGTGTTTTGAGGAATGAAAAATAATTTATACTTTCTTTATAATCTTTATGTGATATGATGTTTCCATGAAATGTTTTATTACTATCATATAAATTATTTTGATATTTTATTATGATATTTATTTCTTCCTCATGTTCTCTTTCGTGGTATGATATATATTTTTTATAATGAGAATATGATCTCACCCCTTTTATTTTGTTTACATTATACATGTCATAAAGATGATTATATCATGTGATGTATCTATAAAAGGTTATTGAGGAGAATAATTATAAAGGAATTTTTGGAAGTGTTATAAATAAGATATTATGTAACTAATCTCCAATATAATAAAAATTTAGATCATTGGGTTTGGAAGATGTTTATGAGATATATTAATTAAATCACAAGATAAATGTATTATTTATGTCAGGTTTATATTGGGTTACTATAGAGTCCACTTATAGAAATCCAACTACATAATAATGCTAACAATCTCATAAAAAATGACACTAGAAGAAGGATTGCTATAATTTTGGAAAACCAAAGGAAAGTTTTGTACATCAAACAAAATATTTTTGATGACTTGATTATCCTTATTTCATCGATGGTCAACCATTTATAAGGTTGGATTATTGATTCCCAATTTTCATTCTACATGTGCAGGAATCAAGATTGATTTTCAAGCCTAAAAGAGTTAGATGAATGTGTGGTGATTAGAGGAATAATCATCTTATATATATGAGAAGTATTAGAAAAATTCAGTTGAGGATGCATGATGGTGAAATTAGACATCTTACAGATGTGAGATACACACCATAATTAGAGAAAAAACTCATATATCAGGAGTTCAAGATGTTCTTAGTTTCAAAATATCCATTGAAGACAAAGTTATTGTATTAGTCCATTTATATTTATTATGATGAAAGTTAATTGAAAATGTATTTTCTATTAATTAAATTATTATACTATTATAGGAAGAGTTGTAATATCAAAGGTGAGTGATCCAAAAACTTACATATTTTTGAATATGAGACAATATATATGATGGAGAGAATTATTTATAGATCTTTGTGAATAAATGTATTTTTAAGTGCGCCAAAAGAGAAAAATTTAACTTCTATGAGCACTGTGTGATAAGTAAGAAAACTAGAGTTATTTTAAGCACTAAAAACCATTACATATATGGAACACATTACTAAATCTATATCAACATCTAAAGACCATTGAATAATGATTAATTGGGAGGTAATCAATATTTTATGAAATTTATTGGTGATTACTCATGATATATTTTTGTATATTCGATGAAGCATAAGAATAAATTATTATATTTATTCCTTAGTTGCAAGAAAATGATTGAAAATTAGATGAGAAGAAACATAAAGAGAATAAGATCATATAATAGTATAGAATACACATTATATCCATTGAATAATGTTTTTCATGATTAAGGGATAATGATACAATTAATAGATCCTGGAAAACCACATCAAAATAGAGTAGCTAAATGGATGAACCATGTGCTCATTGAAAATTTACAATGTATGTTATCTCCATCAAGTTTAAGAAAATATTTTTAAAAATAATATTTGATGTATGCATCATATATTTATAGCTAATTACTAGATTTTGTGTTTTTTTAGAGAAATTATGATAGAGGTTTTACTCTATTAAGAAGGTTTTTGATTATGAAAAATGAATATAATTGATTGTATTTAAATCCTTCATATCATAGACTCAAAGTTGTGTCCTAGAATAAAAAATCATTTTTTTTCTTTAATAATGGTGAAAAGGATTTCTTACTATGGGATTTAGAAACAAATAATATTGATAGGAGTCGTTATGTAACATTTTATGAATTAGTAATAGAAAATTCAAATGGTTTTAAAAAAGAGATGGATGACTTATATAGAGTTGTGAATAAAGTGAAGAAAATTAATCCATAGATACATTAGAGAGAGCGTTCAATGATTTTATTGATATCCTAACTAAATAAGATGATTATTTACAATAGTAAAATAAAAAACATGAGAATATCACTATTATGGACTACAAAGATTCATATAGAGGGATTTTAGGTATGATTCTATGGTTTTTCATTCCTTTTTTAAAATCGAAGGTGATGTTCTAGATATCAATTGAGATATTTTGGATAAAAAATATATGAACTAGTGGAGTTAATATATGGAAAATTAAATGAGTTTACTATATCAGAATCTGATATGAGATCTTGTTCCTCCTCTAAAGAATAAGAAGGCAATTGGGTGAAAATGGGTTCCTACAAAAAAGAAACACGACACTAACAAGAAATGTATTATGTTACAACACTCTTGATCAATATCTCTCATACTTGATATAGAAACAAGAATCATTAAGGAGGTAGGTAGATCTATTTGAGTTGAATAACTGGGTGATATTTTTTATCTAGGTGGTTATTGTTTATTATTTACCAAAAATATTCACCACCATAAATCAATTGACTGCCGTAAATGGATTAACCAATTAGAAAATTAAATTATTAATATCCATTTCATTATTATAATGAACATTTAATTATCCTCTTCTACCATGCAATAAATATGAGTGATTTTATTGGCAAATGATTTAAATTCTTGTATTATGTTTGAATAAGATAAATTCAATGCATTCCCCATGGAGTGGGTCATCCAACTGAACCACATAATCCCCCTTTTTATTTTATTTATTGAAATTCATGTGCGTATGAGTAAAATCTAGAGAAAAATTCTACAAAACATGCTAAAATAAAAACATGACCTGACCACATTTGAACAGTTCTCAGTGCATGTTGTAAACTAAAATATAAATTCTAAATGAAAACACACACTTTTAGTCCAAATGATCACACCCTGTTCAATATTGACTTGAGTATGATTATTATATGTTATAAGTAGATATAATATCATTTAAAAAATAGACAATACATTTTTGAGTGCATTTTCTTTGTTTTGAGTGATCTATACAAGTTTTGAGTTAAAATTACATTTTTTAACTGAAATAATACACACTTAGTCATACTGGCCACATCGTATGTTAGATTGATGTGTGGTTGATCCAGAAATGTAAAAAAGACCTATAGACCATTTTTATAAAGTATAAAGACTATTTTATTTTATTTTCTTTGTTTTTAGTGATTAAGACTTGTTTTTAACAAAAATTTCACTTTTTAGTAGAAAAAATACAATTTCATTCATCTCGGTCACACTATGTATCAGATTTATAAGTGGAAATTTATATACATGAAAAAATACAAATGGATAATTTTTCTAAATAATTAATACCATATGGGTGTGTTTTCTTTGTCTTCATTCAGTGGAATATTTAGAGAAATAAAATTTCACTTTTAAATTGAAAATATATAGTATGAGTCATACTTGGAACATCATGTGTTAGATTGATATACAATTGATTCCTACATATTAGAAATTAATTATGGTTAGTTTCATAAATTATCAATAAAATATATGTGAATTTTATCATTTTTCATTATCTTTCTTTTGTTTTGAACTAAAATTCCAATTTTAAATAAAATCACACTTTCAGTCATACCAAGGGAACTGTGTTTTAAATTGATGAGTGACTGATTCATTCATGTGAAAAATTATTTAATGACCATTTTAATAATGTATTAAGATGATATATTCATGTTTTCTTGTTTTTGAGTGTGTGATGTTTTCTGAATTAAAATATCGATTTTAAGCCAATACTTGTACATTTAATCATACCAGGTACACCATGTGTCAGATTGATGTGGGGTTACTTCCAACACATAAAAATAAAATTTACATTTTTTTCATGAAGTATCAATAAAATTTGAGTGTGTTCAATATTTTTTAAGTAATTAGTGCATATTTTGAACTAAAATGGCTCTTTTTACCTGAAAACATTTACTTTGATTAATGTCCACCACAATGTGTGATTGATCAACATTCGGTTTATTCATACACATCAAAAATGACTTGTAGATTTTTTTCATGAAGCATAAAGTCAATGTGAGAGTGTTTTATTGGTTTTGAGTATATGGTGAATGTTTTTAACTAAAATGTGATTTTATATAAAAACACCCACTATGAGTCATACTGGCCATAACACGTGTTAGATTTATATTTGGTCGATTCCTACATGTTAATAATTACTTGTGAGTTTTTTTTCGTGAAGTATAAACACAATACAAGGAAATTTTCTTTAAAAAACACTAATTTGTATCACCAACATGTTATTAAAAGATATTTAACCCAAAATAGAGTGAATTGCATTAATACTAAACATAAAAAATCAGATAAAAGGAAAAAATATCCATGAAAAGAACAAACAGTACCAAAGTAAATAATACTTGTTTAATCCTTTGTTAAAAATTTACTTTTACACAAGAATTTTGTGTCTACGAAGAGCATAAAATTCTTGAGTACAGAGTATATGATCTTTTTTACAGACTAAAATCATCTATCATTTAGAATTTCACTTTACATCAACTTCATAAGTTTGTAATTCATTAATGATGTGCATCTCTCCCAATGCATTCAAAAATAATTTTTTAGTGAAGTAAGATTCTAAAGGAGAGACGAATTTAGCCTTAAAAAAGGACCCAAAAATATTTAAGGGTACATTTTGTGCCCTTTATAGGTACAAAATACTTATAGAATAACCTTTAACTCTATATGGTGTATATTCTTACATTTCAAAAATTATTCAACACTCATAGTCATAAATAAAATGTAGATAAAAAATATTCATCTCGTTTGTGAAAAAAAATGACAATTGTTATAGAAAATCATGACTTTACAATATCTTCATACATCCATACACCCTATATTCTACCCACTCATTTATAAAGAGATCTAATTACACTTTTTAATATATGGACTGAAGGAATTACTGGTAGTATGGTAAAAATATAAATAAATATATTATTGATAAATATTTTAAAAATAAATTGTAATTATCATAAAAATACATCTTTAGAGATGATAGTTTGTTGATGAAATATCATACCTATCATAATTTTAAAAACATAAAGACCAAAATATTTATTATTAATTTATCCTAAAAACTTCAAAAATATTGAGAAAAAAAATTAAACTGTTTTTATAGTGAACTATTATTATATATACCTTTACATTTATCCTTTTATAGAAACCCATAGGCTTTTTATGCTCAATTTCTGTCCTTATACAATGATTTTTAATTTTTTTGACATTACGCTATCATAACTAAATATTATTAAACTACAATATAAAAAATAAAATAAAAATTTAATTTTTTAAAAGTGGAATTTACTGTATTAAAAATTAGTAAAGGTCAAAACGTGTGATCAATTTGTTTAAAATACATGCATTAAATAAAAAAAATCCTAAGAGTATCTAAAGTGGTTGAAACAAGCAACCAATGCTTACTAAAAAAATGGAATAACTAATTAAAATAATAATAATATTATTTATATTATTATATTGTAATGCTTTACTCATAGATTTTAGGAATTAAGTATATTTTTTATCTATATATTTATTTTAAAAAGTTAAAGCTATCTGGTTCACTGATATTGATATTTCGTATTTATCCATTAAATATGTTGTTATAAAATTGATGTGGGGTTATGAGTCTAAATTTTTATTTTCGGGGATTTCCCTTCACATAGTTATAATATATTATCCTATAAAAAATGAATAGTATTTAATAGTATTTAAAATTGTTGATCAATTGTTGGACATATAGATTATTAAAATTCACCTTATGTATACACTCACAATTGAGGTTCCTAGCCATCTATATTTAGAAATTTCATTTTCACCGTTAATACTAATAATGTCTTGAATGGAATTATCTTACATTTTTTCTTTTAATTAAATGCTGGTGGTATTATTATTTTTGAACATTGTATCCTTATGAACTTATAATATTAGTAAATCCCAAATTTGAATTGGTAGGGTAAAGGTAATCTCATAAGGACTTTTCAATTTATTGGTTGATCCTTTGGATTTATCTTATTTAACCATCCATTTACTCAATGTTCGGATCATGATATATGTGATTCCTCACTCTCACATGAAATTTTGGAAGTTGTTTTTTGAGTAGAACATATCCTTGGATGTTGTACACTATACCCCTTACAATAATGAAATGGGTGAGTTATAATAAATATAAATCACAATAAATTACACCCTAAAAAATTTTAATAAATGAAAGGAATTAGAATCTATAAAATCCACATTTCATAGAAATGATTCAAAAACAATTGATTACCTCTATTAAGAAAGGAATTTAAAAGGAATTTCTTGCCTCAAATATGGGGAGATAGAGTGTTTCTCTTTATGTTATGGTTACTGTTATATTTTTTATTTTCTTTTACCCATTACCAAATTAATCTAGACACTTCAAGGAAATTGAATGTATATATTCCTTTCGTACTCATGATACTGATTATTATATCTAATCTAGATAAAAAATACAGGATAATAAATATTCATTGTTATGTAGTAATTATTTAAGGAATAATTATTTTTATTATTTCACACTTAGAAAAGATTCCCATACTCATTGTGCATTTCATATACTATTTTCCCTCTTTATTTACATAATACTACTTCCATATCACATGAAGTCAGATTAAAGTATTCTATATTTTTATTTATCAATATATATATATAAATAGAATATAATTATTTTTTTTGTTTCATATCACATAAAAGAATCACTATAGATTTAAAATACATACCTTTTTTTCCAGGGAAGCATACCCCATCCTTTATTCATGGCCGGGGTATATGGTTTTAATGCATGATGCTTATTTTCATAACCCAATTTCAGTTTCATAAATTGAAAATAATTAATCAAATTGATTAATACATGTAACATGAAGTAAAATATTACCAATTAAAATGTACCTGAAATTATTCATCCTCATCATGACCAATGAATTCATTATGTGTTTCTTGGTTTATCAGGAGTCCATATATATTTAATGGCTATGGATTTACATTTCCTTCAGAATCCTTGAGACGATGCTTCATAATAATTATTTTTAAAGACTTATAATCCTTTAAAATGAACTGTATTATAAATTTCATTCAATAGTCATTTAATATAAGTGTACCATATAATGGATAATGAAGAATAAATAAAAATTTCATTATTTTATTTTTTTTTCAAAATAGAGAATATGTATGATTATGTTACACTAATATCATCCCAAATTAATTTTTTTATCACAGGAATAATATCTTTTTACATATTTGTATCAATCAATACTTGATTTCAAGTGGTCAAATGAATGTAACTTAAGAAAATAGGCTGGTTGGGGTCAATAGGTTGGTTGCGTTCATTCCACGCAACCTAAAATTTTATGCCTTTAATTTTTTCCTTAATAGTTTTTAGAACTAGAAAACTATGATGCTCATATTTCTTATCAAGTATAGATTATTCAATTTCTACCATTTCCCTGGTTTTAACATTTTCAATATTTTGTTCGCCAGGATTTGTAACATCAACATGTTGATAAAACTGTTGTTCATTAGAATTAAGAGAATCATCTTACAGAGAATAAATTATCTAGAGAAGTAGTTAAACATTAAATTTTTATTATAAAAATGTAGTAGTGAACACATAATATTATAAGGTAAAGGATGTATATTAAATAAAAAATTAAACTCCTTATTTAAATCTCTCTTTTCATATTTAAAACATGAAGGGATTCGTCCCCTCTATCGAGTATCCATATCTTCTCATTTTGACCCCTATAACATAGAGGAAAATGTCTATATTTAGACCACCATGAAATTAGTACATTGTCCTAAAAAATGGTTAATACTCAATGCAATTTTCCATAGAACCCATAGTTTTTTCAGTCTTTAAAATAGGGCATGAATAATTTCTATATGCATTATTTGAGACCTAAAATACTAGAGCTTTCTATGATTCCATTATGAGCAGTTCATCTATGTATCATTCATTACTAGAATTATATTTCATAAATCACAATTAATCAATTTTAACTACAATCCTATTATTAACCCATTTTAATAAAAAAACTACACTTGGAATGTTTTATAATCCAAAAAAACAATATTTGATTGATGATGACAAATAATAATATATTCACATAAATTGGATTTCTATCCTTGATATCAGATAAATGCATGACTTCCGCCACAGGTGTAACTACACTATTTTGAAACATATCCCATTCTTAATGTTTCTTTGTATAGAATGTATAAAACCTAATAACATAATCATTTTTAGATAATAAATTCACACTTTTCCCACTAGCTATCAATCAAAGTCATTTGTAAATTGAATTCAAATTTTTTGATAACACCTCAATAACATGGTCTCAAAACCATCCTATAAACTATCAATGTATTTAATGTCCATATTTTATCACCTGATGGATAAAAATTCTAAATAATTACTCTATGGGTTTCAAAATATTTCATGACCTATTAAATGATATGTGAAATTTAAAGATGAGGTTGCTCCATCTCTGTAATGTTAACCGCAACATCTCTTCTAGAAATTCCTTTACCCAAAAGGCAACCATATTGATGAGATTTTGGGGGACCAATTCAATTCCCATAGAATTGGTAGTTAGTACATAATTCAATGGCATGCTAAATAATATATCACACAACAATTCAACATTATATATGAGTTTAATTTTTGATATACCCTTTCAAAATTTCCATATACTATTTAATGAGGTACATATATCTATAATATATAACACCAAATATGTAGATCTCTCTAACCAAGTGATCCATCAATTGAACCATTATATCAAAGAATGAAAACTGGAAGAACATATTCAATTCAATTGATATAATACTAATTTAATTTTTCATAGTTGGAAAATTTTCTTAATATATAACTTTTCTATATATATCTTTGAAAAAGAAAAAATATTGGTGTATGTGCATCAGAAAATTTTAGGAAGAATGGAACTCAAAGATAAAAACATCAAATATTGTCTTAAAAAATTTTATTTATATAATTTAAGGAATTAAAACTAAAAATTAGTCATTATCAGGATATTCTTGATATTTAATGAATACCCCTTTAGAACCTTTGTATCATTTAGGGAGTTTCAAAAATGATTACTATGTTTCTTAGAAAGTGTTTAAGTTGTTGTAAGAAGGAAAAAACACCTTTCACGCTTCACTAGAACCAAATATTCATTTATAAAAAAAACAATAATCTATAACCCAACCTTAATTCCATCCTTTTTTACTAGGGTCATCTAGTAATGTTCTACTGACACTACCACATACATTTTTTTATATATGCATGAAATGAAGATATTTTTTTTACTTCCAAATTGTTATAGTGTGGTAATTCAAAAAAACCAATCACATTTTCTAACCAACATTCATAATGTTTTTGAAATGAGGTTGACCAAAATTGGTGAAAATATCAATTAATTTTTCATATTTTTGATCACCTATTAGTGGATATGTTGTTGTACTTGAAGGTACCAATGTATTTATAGAACCATGAGAAAAGTTATTTAAAAATTTTTATGTTTAAATTTATATTGAAACATCAAATCTGGTCTACCCAACCCTAGATTGAACCATGGATGACATGAAAATTAATTAATCATAAAGAATTAAAATGAAACATTTAATTTAAATCATACAACCTCTAATTTTAATCAAAACAATGTTTTCTCATCCTCGATGATTATCAGTCAAAGGAACCAAAACCATAACCCTATATATCATAAACACACATTCTAGAAGGGTGACTAATCACCATCCTATAAAATTTGAGTTCTAGCATAGAGAAACAAATGCTCTTTATCACTGTCATAATCTTGGGAAGTCAAACTAATGATCCTTGAACTTGGATAGATTGATTGTTGATTTTCCCTTTTATTTCTATCTCTAGGAATTGATAGACATTTATATAGGATAGACAATTCTAGAAAAACCTTATCACCACTATTTTGAGACATAAAAATGATTAAATTATTAGATTATAACTTCTATAAATTGAATTTAGGTTCTTAGAGAAGTTAACCATTAAAAAATACCCAATAAAAATAAAAATGATACTTAAAAGTAGCCACAAATGTCAAAAATTATTTATTACATGCTTGCGACACCTAAACCATATTACATGTTAAAATAAATGTCATTAAATCAACTCTCATCCATGATAAATATTAAAAAAAACAAAAAACAATTAATATTTAATATTTGTTCGATGTTGGATTTAGTGGAAACTATAACTAATAGTATTCCTTCTTTAGATATCCCATAATAAGAAATGATCCAACATAACATGGGACCAGCTTCCCTTTCTTACCCAAGTGACAATGTCCCTATTGAACTGCTTCCCAAAGAAACACCTGATCACCAACCTGAAACTCCATCAGATGACAATGATGGTAGAAATATGACTTATGATGACTCCAAGCTATCACTAACAATTTTGGAATCATCTTAAATAACTTTATCATCTCTTGGATGAGACTCAGACCCACTAGGAAACTCTCTCCCACCTGAGCTCATAACAATGGGGATTGGAATGACTGCCCACACAATGCCTCAAACGAGGATATCCTGATTGTGGGATGGTGAAAACTATTATTATAAAAATAAAAAACTGACATGTTACTTTCCTACAAACCCTTGAAATCAAGCACACTTGATCACAAAATATCCTCCAGGGTTTGGATAGTCTACTTAGATTGACTATCTTTCTGCCAGGGATACATGGTGATAAACCTTAACTAGGTTCCCCAACACTCCTGGAGTCCATTCCAAAAATGGGAAGTAAAATGAGAATCCTGGTATGACACTATCGATGAGGGTAATCCATGAATCTAGAAAAACTATCAAAAATACAAGAGTCCAAGGTCTTCTACCTCTACTGACACTCTAATGGAAAAAATGGGATGATTTTTTCATATGGTCGATAATAACCCATATAGAGTCTTTACCACATAGAGTGTGTGGTATTCAAATCATGAAATCCATAGAGATCTCATCCCACTTCTAAATTGGAATGTTAAGTGACTGAAACAACCTATATTTACTATGATAGTCTTCTTTGATACTCTATTAGGACAAGAATCTGAAAAAAATTATTCCAGATCACATATCATCCGAGACCACCAATATTAACCTCTCATGGTGTAAAAAATCTTGTCCATATTGGGGTGAATGACCCAAATAGAATGATGTGACTCATGAATTATGTACTATCACATGATCAAAGGAACTACCAACTTCTTTCAAAAAATTAGGGAACCCCCAGGAGATAATGACCAATCACATGATGTCTCCCCACCATTTAAAGAACTCCCATCCATACAATGGCCCGAAGGCCTTCATTTTTTATTGATTTTTGATAATCCACCTTTCTAGGGGTGAGGTGGAACCCATAGAAGGCCAATAGGCGTAAGTATTACATGGCTCATTGGCCTTAGAGGAATTTATTGCCCGTAGGCTTCAAACATTACATACAACCCAGACTAACTACTTGGAACTGCTCCTCCCCAACATCTTCATCGTGAAATCATCTCTCTAGATTTTTATGGCTGTTCGACTAGGCGATCCCATGAATTCATAGGCTTGTACCGATGGTAGGTGCTATACCCTCTCATTCTTTCAATCCATGTAGCTTCTACTTTGGTGAAAGATCCTTGATCATCGTTCTATAGAGCTTGTTCATTGTAGGTTTTCTAGATTTCATCAGCACTTAAGGTGGCCCGAAGGCCTTGAGGTGGCTCGAAGGCCTTACTGGCCCAAAAGCCTTAAAGGACTCGAGGACCAAATTGGTGGCCCGAAGGTCCAAATGGGGGGAAATTCTCTGCCGCTACAGTGACAAATAGTTCCTGCTACAGTACTACTACAACATTGATACAGTACCCCCAGAAATTATGCCTCTACCTAGATTTGATCATGGGTTGCCTGGATGCACTTAAGAGTCCTCACCAACTGGGATGAGGCTCATGTGAATTTAAGGAACTCCCAATCTTCTATCATCTGGTGTGAGATATCTTCTCACCCATAAAATGATCAATAAGTGACGGTGTGTATTTCAAACTGGACAAGAACACCCACTCTCCATCCTACTGCACCTCCATAATTAGATTGAAAAAGAACCTCATCAGACCCCACTCATCCACTAGCTCACAAACTTTATGTACTGGATGCTTCCTTCTTAAATCATTAGTGACTAAATTCCCATTCCAAGTTGTATATAAATCATTAAAATCAAAATTATAGAGATATTCCACCCTGTGTCTCTGGATGAGGTTTAGATCCCTCTAGGTGAAAATGTACTTCGGTATCTTATGATCTGAGTACACTGTAAAATTATCAATAAATAGGTTTTGTCACTATTTATTTAATGAATTAATGACAACTACCAATTCTAGGTTATTGGTGGGATAATTACACTCTTGTGGGATTACCTTCCATGATCCATAGGCCAACACATGGTCATCATACATTAACACACACTCCAAAATCACACCAAAAGCATCAAAATACATAACATAATCTCTCCCAAAATCACGGGGAATCATAACTGGCATATACGTTAAAAGGTCCTATATCTACTCAATATAAATATTGTCTTATCATCCCACTCAAAAGTTAATAATTTTCTAGTAAAAAAAATAATGGTTGAATATATCACATAGAATTATCGAAGAAAACATCAATAATATCCAACAAGGGGTAGAAAACTGTAGATCTTGAACATATTCTTCGGCTTCTACCAAGATATGACTACTCAAACTTTATCTAGATATACTAAAACTCTTGCCTCATAAATCATATGGCCCAAAATAATTACATTATGGATCAAAAACTAGAACTTCGACAACATGGAATATTGATGTTTCTCCCTCAGAACACCAAAAACAACCTTCATATAGTCAACATGATTTTCCATCATCTTGGAATACACCAAGATTTAATCTAGAAGAATGACCATGAAGGAGTCCAAAATGTGGTGGAATATCAAGTTCATCAATTACATAAAGACTATAAAATCATTAGTAATACCAAATAGAATAAATAACACTCCAAATATCCATACCGTATTCGAAAGGTGGACTTTAGAACATTATTTTCTAAGACCTCAACTGACGGAACCTCAATCATATATTAATATTTGAAAATCAAAAGGATACCTTGAGATGATAGAAAAGATAATTGTTGGGAAAGAATCCATCAAGGTATCATTGAATCATTTTTGAAGTGATTGTGTTTGTTTAAAAAGTGGGCCTCTATGTTGTGTTTGTTGACAAAGTAGACCACGATGTACAAATTTGTTGATAGGGGGGTTCTTGGTGACATGTCAAGTTGAAGTGATGTTGTTAACAATCCATGATTGATTAAAGAACCTCGATAAAGGAATGGACAATCTGGAGTCGGTAAAAGAAGAGTAGATACAAGGTGGAACTATTTTCCAGTGTTTGCCAAATTTGTAGGCCCCAAAATCAACGAATGGAGTTCAACACTTAGAGAAAATTAGAGCTCCAGTCACGCAGGTGGTTCAGTCACACAAGTAGTATGGTGACACTTACGCGCCCGTCCTAAAGAAGCATGCCAGGTAAGAGAGAAGAGCTCTAGGAATAGAGAAGCACACTAGTCATTCCAGGGTTGCATGAAAAGTTGGAATATTTCCCGGTACATACGTGGTAAAGTTTTATTCATCAGTGGATGAAAGTGAAACTTCAAAAAGGAATCTATATAAAATAAAGGATGCATTCATTTGTGATAATGAAGGGACCTCTAAGTCCTTAAAATGTGAGCGGATCTTCTGAAGAAGCAGTTATCACACTTCAGTTGAGAGAGAAGTGATATTTCATTTTATGAGTGGTTATAAACTAGAAGGGATAGTGAGTTCGATCTGAACTTTGTAAACATCGGTGCACTTTTAGTGAACTTGGTACATCAATACGTTGCCGGTGTATGCCCCTTGGACGTATCCCAATGAGGGTGAACCAAGTAAAAATCATTGTGTCCTGTGCATGATTTAGTTTCTATTTATACTTTTATACAGTAATGAGAGAGAAGATAGTTTTTCTTAACATAAGAACAAGATCAATAGGGGAAATGTTTTTAATCTATCATACCCTAATTCCCCCCCCCCTCTTAGGGTATCTAACCCAATGGACCTAACAATCATCAATTATGGAAGATATGTCTTTAATCTTTATTGTCACTTGATTAAGCTTACAATAGTCTATTAAAAGTTAGAGGCTTACATCCTTAGAGTATCTGATAATTAGGACATGGTGTGTCCAACCATCCCACAAAGATAATAGAAAACTAGTTTATAACCACAAGAATCCACATGAGATGAACAAGACAATTACTAGATACACTTTACACTACCCCACTAAGACTCATCCTACTTCTTCTTATGCCTAGATGAATAACTCTGGATTCCACCCATTAAAAGAGAAACACTAAGAACTGTCCTTCTTGTTAAATATTCCTCTTCTATTTTCACCTTTTCTACCACATTTGAGTAAGTTGGTAGAAAAATGAGAATATGCATAGACCTGATCTTTGGCCCCAATCCCTTATCAACACTTTGATCTATGAGGTATTTATTAATGGGGAGATCTTGATAAACATGTAATAAGTTAGTAACATTGGTGGAATACTTCATCATATAATTATCCCCTTGCTCCAACTTCAAGAACTCATGGTCCTTCATCACCCTCAAGGTATCCGGGTAGAACTTATGATTAAAATTCACTTTAAAATTGGTCCATGTGAGATCCTCATTATCCTATCAAAGTAAAATTGAATCCCACTACTTTTTACTTGATCCATCCCTCAAATACATGTAAAATACCACTTTAGAGGTCTCAAGGGTATTCAAGAACTCAAATATCCACTCGATATAGTCCAATCACTCATCAGGATCATTAGGTCCCTTGTATCCCTAGAACACTTGCTGATTTTCCTTGTGAACTCCTAAGCATAGTCCAAATTTCATATCTTATTATAAACAACAGCTTGAAACATGTATTAGATCATACAAATCATCAATTCTGCTGAAGCTGGATTAATAGGTGGGTTTGCCTATAAGGTATTATCCGCAACACCCTCTATTTGCATGGATGAGGTTCTTTTAAAAGGTATCATCTACAAGGCACAAAATAAAATCTCCATCAGGAAAATTTCAAACTCAAGGTACATTATAATGATAAAAAGAAACCCTCATCATGGGTATCAAAAAAAAACATAAGCATCACAAGAAACTCTAATTGAAAAAGGAGAAAAAAATAAAAATATAAAGTATTTTCCTATGTAATGTTTTTTCTACATGGTTAGGAAAACTATACACAAACCATGATGGTGTCACTAGATATGGAAAGAAAGTTTTCTTAGGTTGTGAATGTTTACTACTAACCTTTCCCACTAACTATGCACAACCCCTGGACCTACCTATTTAACACTTAAAAGTAAAATAACCACTAGGATCACCCATCTTGTTTTTTATCCAATAGTTAAATACCTTAAGATACAATCAAATAACCCATAACCGGACTCAAAATGTAACCACAACCCCTGACTACCAATGGAAACCCATTTTTCATCATAAAAAAAGATGTACAGGATCTCCCCCGTTCCTACCACTCAAATCCTCACAGTACTAGATCCAGTCTACCATCGAATACCAAATAATAAACCCTATATAATACAATTTTGTAACGAACCAACTAAGGTAGACCTAACCCTCCACCCAAGATAGCCTACCATAAGGTCCAAAGTGCATTCCCAATCACCATATAGTGGTGAAAAGCACCGGATAAAACCAATAATCTCTTGGGAAAAATTTTCCCATGGTAAAATTGAATGAACCTTTAATGAAATGTAATGGCCACACCAATACAATTAGATAATAAAATATAGAAATATAATGTAGGGAGACACACAATATAAAAATAAGTTAACAAAAACTAAAATAAACATTATTTATACGCAATCCAAAAAAGGCCATACACATGGTATCTGAATTCGTAGTTCAAAACTCAAAATAAAATTGAATAAGTTGGAAAGGACATAACATAAATTAGAGTGGATAAAAAATAGAAAAAGTACTCCACATGATATAATCCCTATGAGACCACCTATCCTCCAAAAAATTATGGATGATCGTAATAAAGAAGATTCAGCCTGGAAATCATTCCCTTTTCCTTACCTATGACCTGCAAAAAAATATATTGTAGAAGTAATACATAAGGTGTGAGGAACATAGGCCAATAGGATACGACTGTTAATATATTATTTAATTTACCCATGAAAACCAATAAATTAGTCTGAATAAACATTTCAAAACCAAACCCCTTTGAAAACATACCGTTTTTAAATAATCCTTTAAAATTCCTTTTGTATTCCACAAAAAATGGGTTTCCAAAATAATTTCCCACGTGTATCAAAGAAAGAAACAAAGATAATGTCACGAAATTCTTAACATAAACTAAAATTCATAAAAAAGGTGATCATAAACATTATCATTATATAACTAAATAAATGGAAAATTGGAATGACATATCTCATCACATCAAAGTGACACTAATCAAATACACCCAACATATAAACTAATCCAACGTCAGTAATGTACACCTAGGGATATAACCATCATTCCTATCATGAGTGGGACTAAATGAGATTTCTAGCTAGCTAAGAAAAAATGTAATATCTCACGGACTTCCCCGGTTGTAGCCTCTAAGAGCCCTTACAATTTATCGACAACAAATCTGGGAATCCCTCATAGTTTTCCTACCCAAAGGTTCTCACAGTCCCTTGGAAACCAACATGGAAGCTCACATGATATTCCTTATGAAGCCTCATATGGTCTGTCTAACAAACCCCTCACTCACACCCCAATTAGCCCATGTGCTACTCTATGCCAACATAATCACAACGCGTGACATATAAATCAATCCATCACAAAATCTATTTTCAAAAAAAAAATTCATTTCATAAAACAGTTTCCCACAAGGTAAATAAGTTTCAAAAACCATTTTAGAAATCAACTTGAAACCATAAAATCCATTTGACCAATTTTACCAAACAATTGGTGTGCATAAACGACAAGCGCCATTTGGAAAACTGATATTAAACATTCAAATTTTCTAAACAATCCACGAATAAAACCAAGAATAGAACACATATCAATCATAATTCATTTAAATGGATATATAAACAACACAAAACAATAGAGATTCATAATCTAAAGGAAATCCATGGAAAACACCATTAAATAGTGACATCTACCTTGGAAATGGTACCAACCTCTTTGCTTTCGATGATAACACCCTGTAATAGGAAGATCAAGGATTCAAAAACATAATACATAATAAAATAAACCATTTATACCATTTCATACACTAAATTCATCCAAAAACCCCAAAAGGGTTACACAAAACCATGAAAATGGAAGAAAAAGTTTGAAGAAGGGGGGAATAAGAAGAAAACCCAAAGAAATTGACTTACCTCTAGCCAAACCACCAAGAATCCAAGAGAAAGGCAGCACTAAAAGAGAGGGGAATCTCCCCCACCAAGGATAAGGGGGTGTGAATAATGGGAGGAGGTGAAAATGTGGTCCAAAACCCTTAAAAACTAATAGGGGAAAATTAGTAACTCTTAAATTTTAGGTGATATGGACATGATGCATGGTTTGGACGCACAATTAAGAAAACTGTATACCAATCATGTGGGGATACTGTATCCCAAAAAATTGATTCACAAGGTTACTCTTGGGTGTCACATGCTTTTACAAACTATGCTCAAACCGTGTAAAACCCTACTACCACAAACTGCAACACCCTCGCATGATTAACGACACTATTAGACAATTGGGGTGCATTAGTCTGTCTTCTCGGAACTCTCATTTTCAACCTCGACACCCAGTAACTCCAAGAACAAATCCCAAGGTAAAAAAACTCAAATTTAGACACACCAGTTACCAGATGGGTGTCACATATTTAATTGAAAAAACAACATAGTTTTCCTTAACCGTACCCCAACCATGTACATTCCAAAAAACATCCAAAAAATTCCAAAAGCCCCCAAAAAACAACCGAGAACAAGATCCATGGAAAGGGTGATCAAAACATCAGTGAAGAAGTATATTAAAGATAGTAATGGGATGTTATAATTATAATAAATTATTTATTAGTTTATCTATTAATATATTAATAAATATTATAAATAAAATTACTAATATTATAAAAAATAATAATCACAAAAAATATTTTATAATAAAAATTAATAAATATTAAAAATAAATAAATATAATTAAAAATTTTAATTACCATTGAAAAATTATTAAATAAATAATTGATACATCTCACCTTTATCATTTCTAATAAAAATACTTTTATTAGCCTCTAATGTAGTGCTGGTAAGTACGAGTGAAAAATAAAAAAGTAAGCATAAAGTTAAAAAATATAATAAATTGATAATAATATAAATATGAATATTAAAAATTCTGTTTTTTTAGAATGAATAATTATTAATAATAAATAAATTAAAATCCATTAAAAAATAAATAAATAATATTATTTATATTAAACATATTAATAAATTTGATAATATTATGATAAATGTAATATATTATTAAAAATATATTAACATTATGATAAATTTATAAATTTCATAATAAATTATTTATTAATAATTTTTTTAATATTATAATAATGGTTTTATTAGTAAATGTATTCATATTCTAATAAAAATTATATATTAAATTATTGATAGTAAACTAAAAGACAAGCTATAAAATTAATTTATAAAATTAATTAATAAATATTAAAGTAAAAAATATAATTAATTATTTAATTATGTTTTAAAATTTTAATAATGATTAAAAAATACTAATTATATTAATGAAAAATGACATATTTATTCGCGCTCACTCATAAGAACTCATAAAAATATTTTATCAATGTTTAATATATTTTAAATAAGTATTAGTGAAAAATAAAGACAAAAACTAAATTCAAAAATAATGACAAATTACTAATTTTATAAAAATAAATACTATAAATTACTTTTAATAAAAGATAATAAATATTAAAAATAATTAAATTACAAAAATATTAAAAATTAATAAAAAATATTATTTATATTAAATGTATTTATTAATGTGATAATATTTTGTTTGATATATTATATTATAATATATATATATTAATATTATGATAAATTTATTAATATCATTATAATTTTATAATTAATAAATTTATTATTATTATATGAATTTATTATTTGTAAATATATTAATATTTTAATAAATATTCTGAATAAAATTATTAATATTATAATAAATTATAAGTTACAAAATTACTTTATTATTAGAATTTATAAATATTTAAAAATAAAAAACATAAATAATTTTTAAATACATTTGAAATTTATGATGATCATTAAAAAATTATTCATTAATTAAATAAATATTTTTTCTTAAAAATATAAAACTAATAAATTTATAAATAGTAATATCATATATAAATGTTTTTCACTATATATAAGGAACTATAAAACTATAAAATTAAAAGAAATAATTTTAATATTCCTAGTTAAATAGATTTACATTTTAAATATATATATATATATATGTTATTACTAAATTAATTATAAAATTATTTATTGTTTATATTATGTATAAAAAACATAATTAATTATTAACTACATTTTAAAATTTTAAACATGATTAAAGAAATTATTATTTATACAAATGTATATATTTTTTTGTTTATGTGGGTGATATAGCGGTGTACCAAAACATACTTATATATTTCTTGTTTATGACACACATATACATACACATGTAAACATACACATACACATATGAATACCAACACATGTACATACATACATATACACTTACATATACATATTCATACACATACACATACACATACAGATACACATACACATACCCATACACATACACATACACATACACATACACATACACATACCCATACACACACACATACACATACACATACACATACACATACACACACACATACACATACACATACACATACACATACACATACACATACACATACACATACACATACACATACACATACACATACACATACACATACACATACACATACACATACACATACACATACACATACACATACACATACACATACACATACACATACACATACACATACACATACACATACACATAGGCATACACATACACATACACATACAAATAGACATACACATACATGTATATGTACAAATACACATTCACACACGTTTTTAAATACACACATAACTACACAGGCACACACACACACATAAATTCATCCACACACAAACTCTTATACAAATATGTATTAACCTCTCATTAATTTAACACACATAAATAAATAAATAAATAAATAAATAAATTTATATTTATAAACCTATATATGTGTGTGAGTGTGTGTAATGTGTGACTATACATATAAATATATTTATAAACACACACACACACACATATAAATATATATATACTAATAATAAATTATATAATTTGAATATAAATATAAAAAAGTAAATATGAATATATATGTATATGTATATTATAAATTATATAATTTGAATTTAAATATATTATAAAAAATGTATAAATGATTAAATATATATATAAATTGTATTTATATAATAATAATTATTATTATATAAATAGTATTTAATATTATATATATGTATATATAAAATATCATTCCCTTTATATGTCCTAAAAAATCGCTAGTTATTGACACACTTTATCAACACTAAATAAAGTGATGATAAAGGGAATCCTTTATCTTCCCTATAAGAAGTGGTTAAAAAGGTTATCTTTTATTATTAATTTTTTTGCACTAATAAATGGTATATTTATCTGTTATTTTAGTTAGTAGTGATAAAATTCAACCGTTTATATGTGTTTTTATCTCTCAGATATAAAAGAGATGAATATATTTGAATATATAGTACTTCTTCCTCTTTAGAGCTTATATATTATGGCCATGAAAAATACGATAAGTTGTTCTAGATGGGAAATTTGGATGTTCTGGTTAAGGAAACTGAGCGATTCTATAAGGGGTTTTGCCTCATGGAAAAAAACACGGTCTTTTACTTTTGGAAGATATTCATGTCAGAAATTATACCATAGAGACTAATTATGAAATTATGGTATGAGGAAATGTTTGTGTCATGTATTTAATTATTAAATAAACAATTTAAATTAACTATTACCATTATATTTTGTTTTGTTGTTTTAAACACACTAATCATGATAATAATCAATTTGGTACTTATGGTTTAGGATTTTTCACTAACAAATAACTATAATATAAGTACAGAGTGTGTTGTGAAGTTAGAATGAATAGTGATTGTATACATTTTGATATACAAGGTGATCAAATGGGAAATTAGTGAGTCTTGTTAAATTGGATATCCATTTTCACTCTAGTGTATCTTTAGTGAGATTCCATTCCTGTATCCTTTTATCAATGGGTGAAGGTTCCAAAGTGTGGTAAAATCAGTGGGCGGTTGAACAATTTTGGTTAGTCATTAGTTTTAATAGATAAATTTGAACATAAAAAATATAACCACATAATCTACTAGAGATGATATTTTACATTTAATTTATATTTTATTGAGAACATGATTTACGTTGAGCATGATAATATTTCTAAGTCAATTCCTATGTCCACTTTTGTTATGCTATCATTGTGGTGAATAATACTAATGATAATTTCTCTAGTTATAACCATACATTCCCCATGAATCTCTGAAAAATCTTGGTATTCTGAGTTCTATAACATAGGAACCAAGTGTTTTATGCTATTCTCCATTTACTACAACAAGGATTTTTCTTGTTTTACCTATGTCTATGAAAGAGGGGATGAAATGATTTTCACTTTTGGGATTGGGAGAATTATAGTGCTTCCCACTTTACACAAAAAGTTTCTCATTCAAAAAAATGTTATAATTTGGAATTTATACAAAAAGTTGAACTATTGATAATAAAAAATAGGTTCTTATCAATATATTAAATCTAAAAAATACCCCATGTGAAATAATAATAACAATAATAATAATAATATTACTCATGAAATTAATTTATTTAAATATATTTTATTAAATATATTAATTAATATTTATTTAAATGATACTAAATATATTATAAAATTTCCATTTGGCCATTAACTAAACCCATTAATCCTCTATGAAATTTGTTGGAAATTAAATAATAAAATATTTATTCAAAAAATATAATTCACTCTTTGAATAAATAGACATTATATTCACTAAACACTTGAATATATATTTATTTTAATATTCATGTAACTAATAAATATTTATATTAATCTATTCATTATATTGGTGAATAAATAAATCTTTATCTATGATTTATTAATTATAAAGAAGTGATAAAATTTAGCTCACATATTCTAAATTTCTAATATCAGATGATTGAATTTATATAATAAAATTTAGTCGAATAATTATTATTCCACAAGATAAGAATAATATTTAATATTAATATTAAATTAATTATAATTTAATGAAATTATGTATATAGTTAGTGTGTGACCCTTTATGCCCCTTTTCTCTGTAAAAAAGGTGAGTATACTTGAAGTCCAAGATCCGCATCTATCAAAACGTCAATACACCCATTGAGAAAGAAGTTAATGTCATAACAAAAAAAACCTTTCTATGAATGCTAATGTATAATTTAATACATTTTTTACCATTATCTCAATAAGATGAATTTGTACTTGTTTCATCACCCCATTCATTTGATTTACCTTTATTTAACATTCCCAAATTAACTTGTTAATGAACTTACATGACCATGAATTTAATTCAATAGTTACATTTCAATCAATGGGAGAAAGTCACAAAAATATATTATTCCATGAATATGTAAAGTACATATCCTTTTTTGAATTATTCAATTAATTCCATACCACTTAATGCACCCAATGTATTCTACCTCGCTGTGATCATATATCGTCATGGTTTTCATCCTTATATTAAATTATTAATGATAAAAATTAATAATAATATAAATTCTATGAACCAATAAACATGTTCATAGATACGAATATTTAATGAAACAATATTTTGAATTCTTAAGTTCCATTGATCACCTTAATAGAGTGATAATTAGGGTGTCTTGAAATTTATTATTAACTTATATTCAATTAGGTGTTATTTTCACATTGGAAACAAATGATGAATATTTAATGATAATCATACAGAATTAATGCCATATGTATAAAATTAAATAATTGTGGACATACTTAATTTTACTTGGTTCATGAATATTGAGCTAAATAGAAGGAAGACATATCAATGTTGGGTTAATATATGAACTGATCAATACTTTATGGGTTTTGATTATAAACATTAAGATAAGATCACTACTCTTCCATAGTCCATGACATCTTCCTCTATTACACTCAATACTTTCTAGAAGGTTATAAATTTATAATCGACACATAGGTTGAACTCAAAAAGATGTCAATCAAAATTGTAAAACCATACAATAATTAGTGCTCTCAATAATTCTTTAATCTTGACTTTCGGATCATCAATTAAATATATAAAAATATTATCTTCCAATTTATATCTTTAATGGGTTTTATAAAAACCACATTTCTATTTAAAATTATTGATATTTAAGAATATTATACATCTTATAAACCCTTATTTTAAATGTCTAGTATCCCTATATTTTCTGATTATGTATTACTCTTTCTTCCTGCGCAGCATGATACATTATATCCACTAAATTCTGAATTTTAAATTCAAATTTCTAATTGCAATTAACTACAAGTTTCTTCCATTTAAAATCCATCCATTGATTAGTTACGAAGTGAATCTACACTAATTAATTTAAATTTTTTAGTTATTAAACATATAAACACTAGAAAACATTATTGAGATAACTAAGTCATTTTTCAAGTTAGAATTCTCTAGAGATCTATAAATCACAGCATGAAATCACACCTCATGGAATGAAAGTTTTGTTTATCATTTTACTTTTATTTAACTTCAAGATGAGTCAAGTTGTGACATAAGAACTCATGATTTGATCATGATTTATTGTATAAAAAGTACTAGAGTTTAGTATTCATAGCCCTTTATCCTTTTCATATCCAGTAAAAACAACATGAGTCTCTCAATCTTATTTTTTAATTAAAGTTGTCATGACACGACACACCTTTGCTGGTATGAGTTCCCTCAAATAAAAAAAACCACTAAATTATCCTAAGTATCATTCATGGTATGACTGATATTTCATGTTGTGATTTGAGTTCTTAAAAATTGAAAAAGGAATAAACCATTTGTTTCCTCAATGAAACTCTTATAAAATATTTTCTTTACCATTACATGGGTATTATGTTTTTTTAGATTAAAAATCCATTCACTATGCTAATTTTGTGCTCATGGAATAACATATTATTTTGAAATACATATCTTCAAATATTTTCATTTTTACCAAACATCTTACACTGACACTTATTTAAGTTAAAAAATCCAATTTATCAACATATTTTTTAACAATATACCCATTTGGATTTTCTGATTATCCACCATCAATGTTTTTCAACCTCATTTTATCATCATTTAAGAATTAAATCTATCTATTTCCCCCTACATCCAATCTCTAAAATCCTCAAATTATAATTCTCCACTCCAATCCCAATCATTCATTCATGATGTTTCTCCCCTTTGATAATAAAATTCAAAGGGTCCCAACTATTATATTTCAACATAGAAGATTCATAAATGAGCTAATAAAAATAAACAATCCTCTATCAGTCAATGATAAATGTATGAAAAAGGTGAAAAGATAACTTCTACAATTAGATTAATATTTTCTTCGATCAACTTCATTCTACCGTCAATACCCAATGATAGTTTCTCACTTATCTTCTTATTCCAAATAGAACATAAATTGTTTCAATAACCAAACATATTTAAGTTATGTGTTATATATAATGGAGATAGGGGTATCTGAACCTCCTTAGTTTGAGAATAGTTTTTGAACTGTGATATTTAACTTGTGTTTTTTGAATACATGTTCCACTAATTGTTTAGTAAATACATATTCTACTAGTTATACTGTTCTAAAAAATTATAGTTTCATAATATTCTACTCAAATTTATCCTTTATATAGTGGTAAAAAATCTCAATATACATAATGTGAGGGCATTATACTATATTTCTATTAACTCAAGTGAACATTTATTATCTCACTAAATCAACATTAGTTGTCACACCACTTCTCCAATAACTTATAGATTTTTATTTATCCATATCATTTCAATACAATCCATGGTAACTAAAATAAATCAATCCTTTACTGTACTCAAGGATATGAAGTCATATTTCTTACTCATATAGTCAAAAATATTTCTTCAAATGGATAAATATCTGCAACTTGTGTATTTTAGATCCATAATATCACTAGGCCATTCAACATCAAAATAAGATTAAAAATCCAGATATTCTCCATCAATGGAAACCAAACCATAAGTCAAAGTTCCCTAAACACAATTTGTTATTATTTTCAATGTCAGAAGATGTTTTCCCCATAGAGAATCATAAAAAGTTCTTCAAAGAATGTTTTAAAAATGATATAAGTTCCTTCTTCTCACTAATAAAGTAAACTTACAAAAATTATTATATAAAAAGTTGATTTTATCCCCTTTCCATCCTCATGTTTTCTATGTTTCATTATAATTGCTATTGGAGTTGAAACTGATTTTCATCATTCCATTCTAAATTTATTTAACTCTTATTTTAAATATTTAACTTTGGATGCAATTTTTTTTTCATTATTCTTGATATAATTAAAACATCAAATAGTATTTTAAATCTTTAATCATTACCATCCCAAATTAAGAACTCATAAACTATGAAAACCTACCAGCTGAATTCTACCACTATAGAAAAATGGTCGTTTCACGGCGGGTTTTTTTGTGACGGTTTAAAAACCACCGTGAAATGTATTAATTTTTTTGAAATCTTTTCGAGAATTAGCGGTGGTTTTTTAAAAAACCAGTGCAAAACTACCGCGAAATAAATGGAAAAAAATAAAAAAATATGAGAAACCCCGAAATCACTAAAATGACCATAACTTTTGATCTAGGCGTCCGTTGGAGCGCCACGACCAGTACAATCGAAGCTTATGAAGATATCTAGAGGCATGTATAATCAAAACCGTGAGAAGGTCTAAGGTGTGGAATATATGAGATTTATAAGAAAGTTGAAAAAAGTTCTCCAACTTCAAACGACCATAACTTTCGCCCCGGGTGTCCGTTTGGGCTCTACCACATATCAAATCGAAGCCAGCGAAGAGAGCTACACACTCATTTGACACAAGCAATATTTTATCATGCTTTTCGACCCCAAAACATGTCTGAAGGCCTTCAAAACCCCATTTCCGTCACTAGTGTCCCTGTTAAACATGTCTTCAAACAGACCTAACTTTTGATCCACGTGTCAGTTCAGATTCCTCCACATGCCAGATCATAGTTCTTTCTATGAGCTTCAGTTTAACTTGCCACGACGCCCACAAAAGACTCCTGGATCATAAATTATGGCCTTTTTAGTGGGTATCAAGTTTGTTATGTTTTTCGATGCCTCGTTTCTAGCACCCGTTCTCCGTTAGTTTTTTTAAATGGTCGTAACTTCCGATCCGCCAGTCCATTCGGTCTCTTTCACCTATCAGCTCGAAGATCATTTTAGGATCATTGATTTGACTGGTCACAGATCTGGAACAAACTCTCGGATCATAAGTTATCTCCGTAAATGTGAGCCCAATGTTTTTGTCACTTTATGACCGTTTTGACGGGTTTTAACGATTACTCCATTTATTACTGTTTATTTGGGTTTCCATGACTTGTTATCTTTATCAATGGTTTTTTGTGGGTTATTATGACGATTATGTTGCATTCTTAAGGGGTTTTGCAGAGTTTTCATGACTTTTCATGTGTTCTCATGCTTTCTAATGCTTCCTTCTTCATGTTTCTCCATCTGTTTTCATGCGTTTTCATAATTTTTCATCCCTTATCACGCCTTTTCGTACTTATTCATGTGTTTCATTTATTATTTATTATTTATTATATAGTTTAATTTATTTATTTTTTATTTTTTATTATTTATAATATACTTTAATTTATTTATTATATATTATTTGTTACTGGTTATTTCTTATTTCTTATTTATATTTATTTATTTATTGTTTATTATTTATTATTTATTATTTATTATTTATTACATATTATATAATATTTATTATTATTAATCATAATATTTGTTACTATTTATTTATTATATATTATATATTATATATTATATATTATATATTATATATTATATATTATATATTATATATTATATATTATATATTATATATTATATATTATTATATATTATATATTATATATTATTTATTGTTTATTATATATTAATAATAATATTTTATTTATTATATACTATATACTATATATTATATATTATATATTATATATTATGTATTATTATTTATTTATTATTGATTTAGTCTTTTTTATTATTTATTATTTATTATTTATTATTATTATTATTATTATTATTTATTGTTATTTATTATATATTTATTATTATCTATTATTAATTGTTGTTTACTATTTATTATTTATTATTTATTATTTATTATTTATTATTTATTATTTATTATTTATTATTTATTATTTATTATTTAATACTTTTTAATTTAGTATTTATTATTTATTTATTATTTATTTATTATTTTTTGTTTTTTGTTATTTATTTATTATTATTTGTTATTTGTTATTTATTATTATTTATTGTTTATTATTTATTATTTATTATTATTTATTATTTATTATTTATTATTTATTATTATTTATTATTTATTTATTATTTGTTTATTATTATTTATTTTTTGTTATTTATTGTTTATTATTTATTATTTATTATTATTTATTGTTTATTATTTCTTATTTCTTATTTATTATTTATTATTTATTATTTAATATTTATTATTTATTATTTATTATTTATTGTTTGTTTATTATTATTTATTATTATTTATTATTATTTATTATTACCAATAGTTTATTGTTTGTTGTTTATTTTATGTATTTATTATTTAATATTTAATATTTAATATTTATTTATTATTATTTTATTATATTATTATTTTAATTTCGTAATTTTATTATATTATTATATTATTTTCATAATTTTATAATATATGTAAATATTTTTATAATTTATTTGTTATTTGTTATTTATTATAATAAATATTAAATAATAATAATAAATAAATAGCTCAATAAATAACTAATAAATCGATAATTATTAATTATTGATTATTAATTATTGGTTATTGTTTATTGTTTAATTATTATTGAGTTTATATCTATTAGTTATGTAGTATTTTTTTTTTCAATTAGTATATATAAGTATGTTAAATTCTGTTTTTTAACCACATGGTGAGCTTTCTAGAGTGGTAAAGTCTTTGGAAAATATGTATGAGGTTAGGAGTTCAAATCTCACATAATAAATAATAAATAATAAATAATAAATAATAAATAATAAATAATAAATAATAAATAATAAATAATGAATAATGAATAATAAATAATAAATAATAAATAAATAATAAATAAATAATAAATAAATAATAATTAATAAATAAAAATAATAATAATAAAGAAAAAATTTAAAAAAATTTAAAAAAAAATAAAAAAATAAAAAAATAAAATAAAAAAAATAAAAAAAATAAAAAAAATTCAAAAAAACTGCCGCGAAATGTTCTATGACTGTTTTGAAAACAGTCATGAATTGTTTCTCGACACACAATTTAGCGGTGGTTTTTCAAAACCACAACCAATCGATTTAGCGGCGGTTTAAACCGCCGCGAAACGGAAAAATAAACCGCCGCTAAATTGTCATTTTGCCGTAGTGTACTTATTTTCTATGAATATACTATCAGCTACATACACCATCACCATTAAATTATCTTCATCTAAGGCCTTCATATTATAGTTATGATAAAACCATCCTCTCTTGAACTCTAGATTTCTCATATAAGTAACAAGTCATGCATACTAAGCATGAGGCTCTTACTTTAGGCTTCACAACTCCTTTTTTAGTATTATACATTTGCATCATCATCTTCTTTTACAAATCCTTTTGTTTGTTCAATAAATATATTTTTAATTAAAGACTCTATTTATAAATTATATATTCAGATTCGTTTGAAAATCTATAAACATCATTGGAACAAACACTTTAATAAAGAGTCTAATATGCTTCATTCTTGCCAATGGAGTTAATGTTTATTCAACATAATCATACTTAGCCTATACATATCCATTACACACTAATATTTCTTAATTCCAGACAACTATTCCTTATTTATCAATTTTTTTGAAGTAAAATTTCATACAAATCAAATTATAGTGTCTTGGTTTTTCAACAACCTCCCATGTTTGGTTATTTATTTTTTCCAACTCTTCATTCATGGATTTCACCCATGATTCAACCTTAACAAATTGTTTGATATATATTGGTTCTATATATGATAATAAGGTATTTTTCTCCATTCTTCTAATTCTTTGAGTCAACAATAGAGTATGTTTATCTATAATAATATATCTTGGATCAGCTCAACCTCTTCCCCTTATTTGGTTATATCTCAGATAATAATGTATTGTCTCCTTATAGTTTTTTAATTAATATTTGAGTTTACATAGGTATTTTGAAATAAAATGTTTACATATTTAATTTTATTGTAGTTTTTAATATTTATATATATATTTATATTAATATATCCATTTATATATTATATTTATTATAACATAAGAGTAAATAAATGAATGAAAACTATTTCAAAACAAATTAATAAAATGTTTCATTATGTAAATAATTTTATTAGACTTTTTGGAATGGTTTTTAGGGTAAATAAATATAAATGTGTAATAAATTATTATTTTTATACAGATTTAATTATTCTACATGAATTGGGAATATTAATTCTAACTTCCATACTTTAAATATGACTACTCAATATATTCTGGCCTTTCACAATATTATATTAATTAAGAGATAAATATTACTATTGGATTTTTCATGGAAAATGACATTAAATATACCCCATTGAATGTAATATCATATATCCAATATATATAAATGTGATAATGTTGTAATGAAATAATTTTTTTCCTTGCATACTTTCTCAATGTATCTTCTCTACCTCATTTTATATGGAATCAAATACCATGATGATTTTTTAGCATTAGATAATCCAAACTGGACATGTTCCATGGACTATGGGATTTTTAAGTATTACAGTGTATATGAGCCAAGCCAAGAATTATTTTCCCTTTAAAAAGCATCGATAACCAAATAGACTATATTTGACCCATATCCATGCATGATGGCCAAAATGGTGACGAGATAGTTTACAATCCCATGCATTTTATCCCATTTCTTCTTATTGTTTTCAATTACTATATGGATTCTATCTGGGTAATAACCACTAACTCAAATCACATTATAATTATTACTTGGATCACTTTTTCCTTTTTTTAAATTTTCTGGTTGTTTGAAATTGAACACCGCTTCTAATGTATTTATTGGTTGGTTGGTTTATCCTTTTGTTTCCTTGTACAACTATTTGATGTAATAGTTCCCACTCAACCTTAAAGTGAGTTTTATTTCATTATAATAAAAATATAGTTGGGAGAGTGTCATGAAATATAGGCCATACAATTTGTTTTCATTTTTAATATTTTATTTTCTAAGAAGAATAATCTTGGGAGGATACCACATGGGTTTATAGAGGTGGGGGAATAATTAATGAAATATATTGAAGGATATATGTGATTCATAGTTCACAAGACACAAAATTGGCCTCCATCCAAATCAGACAAGCATGTAAAATATGGAAAATGGGACAATTATATTCCCATACATGCTTGGACCATTTTGGCATGAACCACATATTTTACATGACTATTCATGTTGAAACATCACATTTTATTTACTTATAAGATAAAATATAATAGAGAGGAGTTATGGGGGATGAAGTTAGTGGAAACCTAAGGCATATCCACATATGATTCCATTAAAACCCTAAGGAATATACCCAGTACAACAGTAAAAAATAATGAACTCACTTGATTAGTGTAATAATACTATTTCATAACACAGAATCAATATAATTTATGTCAGTACATTTTTCCACATTGTGATTCTTCCTTCATCACTATCATTAATGTAAGATAAATATTACATTACAAATATATGTTTTATGTTTTTTCTGAATTATTTTTTGAAGGTACATTTGTTTTTTTCATTAACTTCACTCATTCAAAGAGATATATCAATAAATAAGTCTTATTTTATATGTTATATAAGTTTATAGATATTTTTTCTCCCTCTTTATAACAATGAAAAAATAGATAAATTATTTTCTTAACCTATCATTATAGGGGGAAAGTATTGAGATCATTAAGAGAGGTAATGACTCATGCTAATCAAATTACACTCTATTACTAGAATTGAATGTGATTGATAAATATTAAAATTCGCTTAATAATAAACATATTTCATTTAGAGACAAACAATATTTATCAAATGAAAGGATTAAATGACCCAACCAAAAGTGGTCAAATGATGAAGGTCACATACCTATCATACACCGAAGTGAACATTTTATAATGGAATAAACCATGATGTTGAAATAATAAAATTTGAGACCTTCTATTTTGTTGTACAACATGAAGGCTTTGATTTTGATTATGATGTTAAAATATTCTTGAGGAAGATAATATTTAATTTATGTGTTTTTAATAAATATTTTATTGTCTATTTTATTTTCTATTTTACATTATTTATAATAAAATATAATAATAAAATTAATAATTTTTTTAGAAAAATAAATAAATATTTTATTTATATTCATCCCCTAAATTGGATGAAAAATTCTCAAATTGAATATCCATGTCGAAGATGCCATAAAACCTGATCAAATAATTTTATTCTATTCTCAAAAGTGAATGAGAATGATTATTAAAATAAATAGATTTCACTCTACAAAGTGAATGTAAATATAAAAGATTTTATTTTAAATTAATTTCTGAGAGAATATACTATTTTATAATGATAATTTTGTCTTATTTGTTTACAAGGAAAATAAATAAATAATAATATACCCACCAAAAGAAGTTTGATTGTAATAAATATTTCTTGTGAATATTTAATTTTATTATATTTTAAGAAATATTATGCCTGTAAAGAATGATATGTAAATAACATATTTTGAAGTTTTTTTGAAGAATATTTTCCACCATTAATCTTTGATATGGCAGTATCAATATCAAGAAAAAAAATATTATATATAATGTTCTTATTGACTGTCAACATCATATTTTATAATTAATTTCATACAATTCATTGAGGTGGATACTATTCTTCTTATAGTTCATAGATCGAATGATAGAGTTATAAAATTTATGGTTTTTATAAGAACATAATTTTCTTATAACAGCTAGAAAAACCCAACAAATAGTCAGATTTATCATCATCAAATCAGCATGTAAGCGAAGAACATAATTTAAATAGGTGTGACTCATAACTATAAAGCTCCATATTGATGGAGTCTATTTTATAAATATCATATAATTATAAATAAAATATTATCACTTACTTAGGAAGTATAATGTCCACTAGAATCTTTATACACTATGATAGTACACCTCAAAATCCAAAGTATTTCAAGCACCTTATCCTCAAGGAAAAATAGATAATAATGAAGAATTAAGCTTTTACTTGGCTAGGTAATATAACCGCATGCACACAAAATGACGATCTAATATGTTCTATATACCTACTTCATTTAATTAAAGAGGTTGACCATTAGACCCTAATATTTGGTGTCCAATATTTGTTACCAAGAAGTTTTCCTCATTGGACTGTTATGATCATTAAATGTTTCAATAATCATAAAATGTTTTTCACGCAATAATTGAATCATATATTTGATTCATAATTGTTAATAAACCATTTGGAATAAATCATAGTATCCAATGAACCTGAAATTATATATCATATTCCACAAAATTTTTCATACCAACTGATTTAGGAACCAATATAAATTTAATGAAATAACCACATCATTTCCTATGATTTTCATCATATGTATATAACCTAAAGAATTAAAAATGCGCTACACAATATATAATGACCTCTAGATTGATCTTGATCAAACATACTCATATATCCATTTATAAATGTTTTATATTGGATATATCATAAAGAACATATGTATATGTATATAATCGTTTTACCCATAGCTTAGAGTAACGACAAGAAATGGAACATATTAGTCTATTATACTCCATATCGTAAATTCACGATTCTATGAAATTGAATATCATGTTTTAATATATACATCCCATGTAATTTGTATAAATTGTTGATAACATCACATGTCACAAAAATAATCATTGACATGTATTTCATCTATTTAACTCAATCACATGATCACATTTCATCTATTTTCATAAAAATGAATAAATATAATCTTTTTGAACTAACTTGAATACATGATTACAAACATACCCTGTCACACCCAGATTACCTTAACGTCAAGAGTGTAATATGATATATATCATAGTATATTTTTTATAGGCTATGCATCTTTCAAATCTATAGTAACGGGTATTAAAATCATGTATACACCCCCCAAGTATATAAATGACTGTAAAAAATTCCATGTGATATAATTTTACAAGCCATTCCACATAATGAGTCTCTACTTATTATCTCATGAGTATAATATTTTGACCATATATATTATAACCATAGTAATCTTAAAAAATCATTATAACCTAAACCAATTCAAGATTATCATCGATTATAGACAAAAACAAGTCACAATTTGAGTTTATTTTATCATTTCTATATTCATGTAGTATATAAAATACACATTAATTAATGATAAAAGTGATTTATTTTATTATAAGACAAAGATACAATAAAATTTAATACAATTATTACATATAATATCTCATGTATCTAAAACCTTGAGAATTTATAGGACCCTTATAATCTTTTTATGTTAGTGATTTTTTAATAGATGTTTAATATTTACATATGAATCCTCCCTAATGATCTTTACATTGACCCTATCAACAATGTATTGAATGATTTAGTATTTAAGAATGATGTTTTTATTCATTTTGTGATATTGGGGTTTATTTTTTTTAATAAATAGATCTTTTTCTCATTATAATGATTAATTTCTCCCTCAATTATAGTTACCACCACATTTTTGGGGATGAACTTCTTAATCTAGACCTCATCCTTCACAAAATTTGATACAACAATTTACTTTAACTTTATTTTCAAGTTTGATAAGTCATATTTTTGGAACTATTCTTATTTTAATCTATACTATTTAAGAAAAACATGAAAATATATTTATGTTAAACCCTTCTCCTTGTAAGTTATGAATTTTAGTGTTTGTTTTAACTTTTGAAATTTTGGTGAGGGGTTTGTTTATAAAACCAAGATCCCAATTTGAATTCAAATTGTTCGAGCATCATGAATTGAGAATTTTGGATTCAGTTTGAGGTTCAAGAGGTGACTTGGGTGATTTGGAATGTATTGGGATCTTTTATTGAAATTTTAAATGTTTTGGAAGGATTTATTCCTAACTCATGGTTGGGGTCACATGTTTTAGGGAAAACCATGAAATTATCCTTATGCCTGGATATTTATAGTTTAATTACTATAGTATATGGTTATAAAATGGTTATAGTTTGACCATGTTTATTCCATAGTAAGTTTCTAATATTGATAATCGATTGGGGATTGGTGCATAGTTTGTGCATTATTACTGACAAGCCGGGCTGAAACCATGCGAGGTACTGCACATGTGTTGCAATAGTGATCTACTTAGTTGGTTCAATGTTAGATAAAAGTGTAGTTTATTCATTCTAGGGTGGTGGCCTTGGATAGTTAATTCCCCACATTTGGTAACTATTTTTTCCAATCATGCTTCCAAACCATGAGAATCATTAAATATGAAAAAATTATAGTTTTTCCCTACCAAACTTTTAAGCTCCTCTCCTCTTTTTCCTTCTCCCTCATGTGTAGACAGGTCGATTGAGATTATATCTGTTTCTTAATTAAATTTTATTCTACTTGGTATGATTTTGGGTGATATAATATAGTATTTAAGGTGAAATTATCCCTATTTAAACTTCTATTATTCTTCCTCCTTTAGATTATCTTTATATCTATGTCCAATTTAGGGTTAGAGTGTCGATTCCAATGGAGCTTGGTGGAATCATCCCACAATTATGGGTATTTTATTTGGGGTAGTTGTAGGACATCCCAAGACTATATTAATATGTCTTCACATGTTCTTTTATTGAGGCACGTCATTATATGGTTTATTTTTGGTTTTTTGGTCTAAATTGGGGAAATTGGTGATTTATTTGGTTCTATATGTTAGAGATTTTGCACCAGATAATGATGGAATTATTTCAAAAACCTTTCATGGGTGTTGGTTTCGGTTTTGGTGTGATGATATGGATTAGTGGGTATTTATTAAATTATTTCACTTGGAACTGATTTTTAAATTTAATTAACAATCATTATAATTTATTGAAATGGTTATGTGTTGAGATAGGTTCTTGGGATGTTGATACGACCATGGACTGGTCTCTGTGAGGATTGTTGGGATGTGAGTAAATGATAAAAAATCTACAATTAATGTTGGTGGTAAATTAAAAATCATCTTTTGGTATTATTAATATTTATGGTTACAAATAATATGATGTCTCTATATCGTGGGAAATCAAACAGTTTAAATTTTATAAATTGGTTAATTAGTAGTTTAATTACTATGACCATAATGAACAATTTACCATTGGAAAGAGGGACATTGTGCACCCTCTTGATGCCTTGGACACTATTATATGATTACTTGATATTAAATTAATTCATTGTGATTTATAGACCTTGAGGGGTGAAACTTATATGGATCAAGTTTTCAAGGAGGACCTGCATATGTTCCCTTAGCCCTCTTATGTATTGGTGTGTGATGAATTGGGATGAAAAACTAGTGTGGCATAGATGTGACTGTGAGATTACATAAACCATTTTTTGTAGGGGAGATGAGTATATGGTGAGATTTATTTTCCCATGAAGTGTGATCACTTAGGGTAGGTGTTCCTTTGATTATTCATGGATAGGTTGGGGGTATGATGAATGACATATCAATCACTTGGGATACATGGTATTTATTGTTCCATATCTTGGGAGTGATTATAGTAAGGCTTTCCTTATAAGTTTACTTATTTCATGATCTGATTATGATGATATTGAGGGATATGATTCCTTCTAAATATGGGTTTTTACCTAAGAGATGATTTTGGGAAAAAAGGAACCGATGTTGGATGTTTTAGCTATGATAAGATCTAGGGGCCCTGGTGTCTACCCAAAAAGGATGTTAAACCTATTGAGGGTACTTATTTGAAATTTATAGTGATTATTGTAGGTGTTAACTTAGTACATGAATTGATTAAATGATCTTATTATGGTTGTAATGATTTTAGGTCGTGCACTAATGTGTCTAACTTTAGATTATGGGATGATTTCTTGCAAAAGGTCACCCCCATCGATATATGATTTGTGTGAAGATTCAAGTAGGATGCACTACCCATTGAGATGAATTTAGGAACATTAAATGAATAGTATTTTCTCCATGGATTTTTCTGTAATGTTTGATACTAATGATTTCCTTGGACTTGATCCTTGGAATTAGGGTAGGGGATGTGACCCCATATACAGAATCACTATTGGTTTAGAATTCCTTATAAACTATCCTTGGATATAGTTTTTCTATCCATTTCAAATTAATTATACATGATCCTTGGATTTAGACATGATATGATTTAGAATAACTTTGGAAAAATCCTTTGATTCAAATTTACTATCAATTTAAAATTATTTGGACATTCTCTTTATATTTGGAAATAATATCATTTGAAATTTCATGGACATGATACTTAAATTAATATATGTTGGGATATGTATTTGGGCTTGGTATTAGTTTTAAAAATTATATTATGGGATTAGTGACACTACAATACTTGTTGAATGAGACTTGGGTCCATCCTAGGTTTCATGTTAGAACCTAAGATTTAAAGTTATTATTAATTTATGCTTCCACTATTATTTATTTATTCATTTGAAAACATCTCCAACATATATAATTATTTATTATTTTTGTATGGTACTTCATTGGTGGTGACCTAATGAGTTTTACTCACACCCTAATTGGGTGGGCATGAAATTTGGGCACCCGAGAAAACTTTCTTGATTATAGGTTTAGGTAGCACAACAGCCTAATGTGGCATGATAGAGTTGGATGGATTATATGGTATTGTAGATTTATATGAGGTACGGATCATGGATGGAAGTAAATCATCAATTTGTTTTCATTGTTTTTTATCTTGTATATTTTATAAACCATGTGAGAGATCTTTAATTGCATGATATATATAATTGAAGGTCTATATGTATGACTTTATGCTTTTAAATTTTCATATTTATTATTGAATCTTCTTATTGATTATCCATACATTGATGAATGTTTATTTATTATAAAGACTTACTTTGTTTATTTCTACATCTATTTATACTTTGATACAGGGGTATAGTCTCCACACTATACCACCCTAGACCCTCAGTACTTATCAGTAGCCTATGGAATATGAGGAGGCACGCCTGAGGTCTAATGGATTTCCAGTTCAGTTACTATTCAGAGTGACCCAAGAAAAGGATATTAAAAATATGTATTAGAAATTTTTTGCGAATAATATCATAGAGTGTATTAACCTTTTATTTTTTATTTCTATTTGGGGAGATGGTGGATAGGTTACATTTGGATGTGTCAGAGATTGTGATGGATATCATACTGGTGCATCATGGTCATCTTTTCTATTAAAAATTCCTGGTTATTAGATATATGTTACTTTTTCTTAGTTTTGGATTTTATGGTTTAATGATTTCACCTAGAATGGAACACATGATTTTTTGATTCATAATGTATTGGTATCTGGTGTTTGGGTATTGGACCATTAACAAGAGGTTAGTGTTTATGCATCTCGATTGTCATCTAGGATTCACATGATATGTGTGTGAATTCTTTTGATTAATAAAATTGAAAATGGGGTTTATTTTTTTTAAAATTTATAGAAAAATCATATATGATGTTTTCTTATATAAATTGGTTTAATTATTCTACTCAGTTAAAAAAAACGTTTTTATATCGATTAATGGTCATGTATATTTTTACCGCGATGCTAGATGATGATGATTAAAAAGAACCTCTTATAAGTAATTTGAAGTTACCCATAATGGGTATGTAAACACATTTTAATCCTTGATAATGGTTCAAAAATTAATATAGGTGATAATATTTTAAGTGTCAATGGTAAACAATATAATGTTTTCCCATATAGATTCTTGGTTTCATTCTATTTAATTGAACCATGAAACTATGGTATAATCAACATAGGTCATGGTAGGGAGATTAAGTTTTATATATGTAGGTACTTGAATTAAAATCTTATTCTCAAGGGGGAGACTCCCATATATTGAGGAAAAGTGGGGATCCTTATGGAAATTTGGTTTTTAGGGGATAGTCTTGTATGTGTATACCTAGTGAGAACTATAGAGTGGGAACATGGAATGTGATACTAGTGTGAATTCTTGGATTTAGTTCCCTAGAACTAACTTCAATGCACTTTATGATAACTTTTATTGATTTTTTTTAATATTAATAAACTACTTATCACATCATGATTGTTATTTTGTGTAACATAGAATGTGATAATGTCTTAAGAGTAAGTGTCATAGTGAAAGGTTATATCAGTTACTAACTATAATGAGAACAATAAGTTCCATGATACAATTCATAAACATATTCTCTATAGCCATATAAAATCATTTAAGTTACTAAAATGATATATTCTATCAGGGAAGAAGAATCCTTGGAATTTGAGGCACCTTATCATGTTGAACGTCCTTGGTAATGTCCAATGTAGGATATTATGAGAATGAGACCCGCCAGTAGAAAATATACATTTATATATTCCATTGGATGTTCCTCTCTATAGATGTGTGTATTGATCCATAAAATTTAATATTATTATTAATGAGTGTTATAATTCGATTACTTTGATGTATTGATGATAACTGTTACAAAATATGTTTATAGAGAGGTATGACATATTGGGTGGGTCACGAGTAATATTTCATTGTTGAATAATGTAAGAAAGCAATTATCCCTTTTGTACTTAAAAAAAATTATATCTTGGGACCTTTGGTAGAAATGATATAGCCTAAATAAATCCATGGACATGGTACTCCATAGGCAAGTTTTATTTCCATAATGTCTAAGAAAGAGACATCAAGCACATAGGTTGATTGAATCCGCATGAAATATACTTAATTAGAGATATCATGATAAAGGGATACTATTACACAGTAAGAATTTGTATGAGGTATTATGTCATTGCGACATTAATTTCTTTATCTTGGTGTACCTTGGTAGGTTTCTAGATTCTAACCTTGTACTTTAGGCTTCCTCTCCTAATTCAATTGAGAAATAGGCCTAAATGGTCACACACTAAGTGTATCCAAAATCTCATTTAAATAATATATTTTTATTTATTATTTAAAAAATTGAATAAATTGTATTCCCGTATATGGTTTAATAGTTATTCTTGTTTGGTTGATCAAATGTATTCTATTCCCAGTTATTCAAGTAAATATTATGGGAAAAAATATTTAATAAATATTTATTTTCTATTTATTGAATATAATAGTTGTTAACTAATTATAAAATAACGAAATGATATTTATTTATTAAATAAACAATCATTATTCTAGGCCTGATAAATATTATAGAGGAATGAAGAACTGCGTTTAATGGTCTAGTTAGAAATAATCTATATTGAATATTATGTGAATAAATAATATTTAATTTAACTCACGAGAATATTTAATGTTGAGAAATAATAACAATAATATAGTCATGTGGTTTTATAGGTATTAATGAAATAATAAATGTTTCATGTGAAATTATTATTTTATAACCCTAACAATTTTTAACCCAATTGTATTATTTTCATAAGAGAGAAAATTTATTTTATGTTGTGAAAAACAAGATCCAGAGAGAATCCTCTCATTAAATAGAGAGATACCTCTCCCAGAAAACTTCTAATAATAGAGTGATATCTTCATACAACTTCTAGAATCAAGTATAAAGAGATCAAGGAGAATCCTTTGGAAGTTATTCTGAGGTTTATCAGAGGAAAATGATGTAATACCAAGGATTTATTGTTCTAGCACCATAAGATTCCTATAATGACTTTTTGAGATTTGTGGAACATGTGTGGATAATTGATAGATGAAATATACTCTTGATTCCTACAATTCAATAATGATAGGAAATAGATCCATTGTTAGATCCATTAGATAATAAAGAATTTATCACTAGGTAATTCTTTAATTTCTAATATTAATTATAAAAAATATTTGAGAATCCTGCACATTGGTTCTAGTATTTATCTACTATCTATATTACATTATTCAATTCCACTGGTCTCGACATTCATCATTGTTTAAATCTTATATTAGTAATCTATCATGAAAAAATTGGGCATGACCCCTCTATTGCTTCTACTGTGCCCAAAACATTCATGTGGTATCACAGGGGGGTCTCATAATTACTTAAAATTATTTAAATATCATTGTTGATTTATACATCTTTCATTAGTTTTCAGTTCCAATTTAATCATTATTTAATCAAAATTGTGATATCTTTTTTCTTTGTCTTCATTTCTCATAAATATAATCAAATTGATTAATTTTATGAATGATATAAATCTGATGTTCTCATCCAAATGTGATGAGGAGTCTAGATGGATAACACAAGAGTACATACAGTGTAACCCAGAGGTACATGTAGTTTACTAGTGTTTAACAAACCAATAATTAATTTGGAATTAATTCAAGTCATGTGTATTTATTATAAGTGGTGAATTCAATTATACACCATGTGTTAACCAGACCAACCTAGCACATATTCTGCCAGAGTACATGTTGCGTCACATTAGTACAAGATGTGTACTGCTTCAATCACATACAGTCCGTGTATTCCCTCACACATCCTGCATGACCGATGGCCATGTAACATATAGAACAAATTATTTATAGCATATGTGCATTATTTATACTTCAAAAATTTCCTTGGCACTGTTACACATGAATTCCCTAGCCGTATTCCACTGATAAACTGTGAGAAAAACATACACCATGTAGCTCCATTGTAAATGGCATGTAATTTTTACAAATTATGATGAATTGAAAATTTATCTAATATATTGTGAAAACCTTATCAATATGTGTTCCATGTGGATATTATGTTGATATAACAATCCATGTGATGGGTTATATATACATGTCTAATTAACTTCTGCATAATTTTCAGATCTGTATGTTTTGTATAAGTTATATTATAGTTATAAATATATATGTATTATAGAATAACATGAAACTTGAATACCATGTGTTCCATGTGGTCATTAAATTTATATTACATGCTATTAAATTATGTGATAAGTTGTGCATGCCACATGTCACAAAAGTAAATAGTACATGAGTATAATAAAAGTTGGGTATTTCAGACGTGTACTCACTGTGTTTCGTGCAAGGTACATTTTTCACACCATTAATTTTAAACAAAATTATTTTATATTATTCCTATTATGATGTATGATAATACCAAAAAAAATTTGATGTGAATTAAGAAAAAATAATTTATAAATTAAAGATGATAATTAATGGATTCGATCACAATTTATCTTAAATTATAACGATTAGAATTGAATGGTAATTTTATTGAATGCGTAGTTCATTGTAGTTATGTGGATGATCATGAGATTATACTATACCATTGTTTGTTATTGTTTTCATTTACTTTATTATTAAATTAAATACTCGTATTGTGTGTCATATATCCTCTCATTATATAAGGGCATGCATTCCAATTGTTTCTTTTATGTAAACCCCTTAACCAATATTTTCGTTCCCATGAACTACATGAGAGTAAAAGAATATGTAATGGATAGAGGTCTCAAGCTAGTGGAGGAGTTTTATGTTTTGATCCAAGGTGATACCAATCCAAGAGAGATACATAAGTGGATAGTTGGAAATCTTCAACACAAACCATAAATGGTTCCAGGTGTTTTCCCCCTAGATCAACAGTTAGTTTTCCATCTTCTAGATAAACTAACCATCGATAAAAGATCATGACCATACCACTTTATTATTTTATTTCTATCATGTTTCATGTTAATTTCATTATGTATTTTTTCTTGATCACATGAATTAATGTATTAACAATCATGAAATCTAGAAATAAAATAAATTGACTTATGCGTAAACATCATCTGAGGCATAGTTAATAACGTAAGTAAATCCACTTAATTTTAAAAATAATTTATTAAAAATAATAAATTTTAAATTTACAAATAATTATAAAATACATCAATTATATATATATGCTTAGTCATTATATCCTTCCACTACATCAGTTAAAATCGAAAAATAGTTCAATGTGATTGACCAACCAAAGTTGGGGTACTTTCAATTATCGAGGAATTATAACCAGGATTTTGTGTTGAATTAACTTAGTTCACATCAAGGGTTAATTATCAAAGTAGGATATGTTTTCAATAATAGGAAAAGGTTAAGAAAATCAAATTTAAGGATTTTAGGATTGTGAAGTCCACTAAATAGATCACAGAACTGTGAGTTAATGTAGTTTACCTTTGGAATTCCTACCCAAAACCCTTCAAATTTATTGACCTGCCCAAGTTTGGGTGTTGAAAAGGGTAACATGGATCCTTTTCATTATAATTTCCAAGAAAAATGATATTATGAGACAATGATGAGGGCTATTAGGTTTCAATAAAATAGTTGGAGATTAATGATTACAATTTTTATTTATTTGCTTAAATTTTACCAGATAATGTACAAAAAATATACTCATATTATTTATAGGAAAAAAATAAAATGAATTCAAAAGTATCACTGTGATCCATACCTGATAAGGATAAACCTATAACTGGCACATATTTCCAAGAATGTAATAGGTGATTATGTATTATCATCCACCATGAAAGGTTATTGTATATTCTATAAGAGTCTATTCCTGATGCTCCTAGTAATGAGGTTAGTGAGGAAGAGTTGACTCTCAATGATAAAAATTTGAATGACTTTACTTATTTTTATTTTTATATCATCCCTTACCAATGATATTTCGAAGAAACATAAGGAAATGGTTGCGTATAGGTTGATGTATCACCTTTAGGATATCTATTAATAGAATGAGAAAAAATAGAGATATGATATCTTCAATGCCCTATTTAGAATTATGTATGGAGTGTTGGTGCCATCCAGTCCTCATATAGTCATTATTATTGGGTACATTTAATTATTATACATCTTAAGTATTACATTCCCAGATGATTTTCACATATATCACATACTATCATCACTACCAAAGACCTTATCTAGTTTTTTTATTAATTATATCATGATAATTAATTAGAAGAGCGTTTCATAACTTCATACTCTAATCCACCATGTGGATAAGGACATAGGGAATAGAAAACCCAAGTTCCTTTTGGTGAATAAGAAAAGGAAGAACAAGGAGAAGGGTCCCAAGACTCATAAAAATTATAAATATCCTGAGAATATTCCTTCTGGTAAGAAGAGTATCTATAGGTAGGGAAATTAAATGTATGTAGTATGTTTTTCATGTGTAAATAAAGTCCATTGGAAGAATAACTGCACCTAGAAACATGGGGTAGCTAAATATGCATTCTTTATCGAGTATAATCTACCAATATCTACCCATTGGGTATATAATACATCTTTTTGTTTTCACATCTGTCTCCAGATATAGTATCCAAGTAGATTAAAAAATATTTCAAGAGGATAAGATGATTTTCAAGATTCCAATGGTGTGAGAATGGATTCTCTATCCCTTGGTGACTATCGCTTTTCATTGAAAACATGAATGATATTGGTTTTAAGGGATTTTTATTATGTACCAAATGTTACCAAGAACATAATTCGGATATAATTTCTATATGAATATGTTTTTATTTTATTTTTTGAAAATAAAATTAGTTTCTTTTATAAAGAAGACATATGTTATGGCATGGAACATTTAAATAACAATACTTATGCATTAAATTTAGAAAAACGTGTATTGGAAATAGATAAATAATCTTGTCCAAATGACTCATATAACACCCATCTATGGTTTCAACATTTTGGTCATTAAAATGAGAAGGATTTGAAAAATCTCTCTCAGGATGTTTATTTAGTCTATTTTGAGCTAAAACCACTTGAAAGATATCATGATTGTTTACAAAGAAAATGACTAAACAATGGTTCAATGAATAGGGTAAGGGTGCCATATATCTTTTAGGATTGGTATACACTGATGTTTGTGGACCATGTATAATTGATTCTAGATGTGGTTATTCTTACATCAAAACTTTTACTAATGAATTGAGTAGTTATGGATATGTCTACATGATGCAGTATAATTCTGAGTCATTTAGGAAATTCAAAGAATTCATGAATGAAGTATAGAATCATCTTAGAACAAAGATAACAATTCTTTGATCATATTGGGGTGGTGAATATCTTAAAAAATATTTCATCGACTTATTATGTGAGTTTGGCAGTCTATTTCAACTCATTATACCTTACACACCATAGTAAAATGGTGTTAGTGAAAGGATGAACAATACCTTTATAAATATGGTAAGGTTGATGATGAGTCCTAAGGATCTTCTAATACCATTTTTGGGAATTAATTTCAAACTATGGAATATGCATTAAACGGAGTATCAAATAAAGTTTAAAAATGAATTACCTTTGAGTTATGGAGTGAAAAGAAACCCGTTTTTTCATATACATGTGCATGGGGTTGAGAGGAATTTCTTAAATCCTTCTAAGGCGACATAGTATCAACCTAGAGCACAATGTGTGTCTTTATAGGGGTATCCTAGGGATACAAAGGGATACTATCTGTACAACCCACCAGATAATAAAATTATTGTTTCTATAAAATACATCTTTCCTAAGGGGGAGAACATACTAAAAAAGGTTAGTGGGAGAAAGATTGACTTCTATAAAGTTGATACTCAAGATACACAAGAGTTGTTACATGAATAGATTTATAAAAAACTTGTTCTTTATTTCACATTAATACATGAATTTTCATATAATATTACACCCAATAAAACTCATAAGATCAAAAAGTCTAGTGTTTTGGGGAATTAGGTACATTAAAAAAAGACATAAAATGAGAACTACATCATCTTTATTGAAAACTTCCATAACATGATCATAATATTCCATTGATTTTAAAACCGCATGGGATAACCTATGGACATACATAAGAAAGGGGTGATATATAAATCCTAGTAAGGAAATAAACATGGAATATAGTGATAGATTTAATAAAATAGCAATTTTAATTTCATATAAAAAGAGTAGGAATATTAAACATGACCAATTATATATGATATAACATGATAATCTCATAACATAGGTAATGTGTCAACAACTTAAAACACTACATCATAAACATTGGTGAAAGATAAATAACGAGACATAATGATGGAGAAATTACCATAATGGAATCAAGATCACTCCTTATCCCAACATGATTTCTCATGAGACTAAACATTACCCAATGCACTAGAGTGCTATATAATTTCTGGTGCATCCACCACTTTCATTTCATTCTTATTCTTAAGTGTTCCAAATAGATCATACAACATGAATTCAATCATATCAATAATTTATTTCAAGATCAAGGAGTTTATAATTAATATATATATGTCCTAATTAAAATATTTATAATTGTATAAAACTGAATACCCATGATAGGAAATGAGTATGGTATTCACTACACAATTTGTTTTGGCATGAAAAACCGTGGTGAAATTTTGGTAGCATAATGATGTCCATAAAAAATTCATAAAGAATTTTGATGAGATAAAAAGGGGTATATATTAATTTGAACATAAATTGGATATTAAATGAGATATGAAATAACATAACCCATCATGAGGAAATAAATATAGAGGACCTAAGGTAAATAAGATACATGAATAAATAAGAGAAACGAAAAGATACTTTACTTGAGAATGTGACTCCAAATGATTGGTAGGTGATTCTTGAGAGATTGGGGGTGCCTTAGGAGGACTAAAGAGAGTTGAGGGAAGATTATGGATATGATGTAATGAGTTTTAGTGAATAAAAATTGGATCATGGGTGAGTTTATATAGGAAAAGGGGGATTTCTTTATTATCTAGGTTTTGGACTCTACATAATAAAATAACCAAACCAAATACCATACCATAGTTTTTCCACTGTTTTCTATAAAATGGGAGTGTTTATCATTATTTTATAAGGAATATATTTGAACAAAACAAAATAATACCCTTTCTTTTGTGGAGGTGAGTCATACTCTTAAGGAAATGGTTTTACAAACATAAAAATATTAATTATTTTGGATGATTCACAAGGACTTTATGAAATTAATAAAATAAACTAAAATAAAATTACTTTAACTTTAAAACTTATATTTGGTTGTGGATACCATTTATTGTTTTTATTACATCACTTTTGTTCATTATGATGTCATAATACACAAAGTATATTTATACGATATTTTGTATTTACCCAAAAATTCGACTGTCTCAGAAAATTATGAAAAAATAATTGTTGGATATTTTAAACATTTTGATTCGAAAAATAATATCCATTATATCTAAAGAATTTTTTAAATATGATAATTTTCACTTTTAAAACAATAATCAATATTTATTGATAAATGATTTGTTTTTTGGACAATAATAGTTTTTGAACCCTTATAGAAATAACATTTGACTTCATGAAAATTATATGATAATTTATATTTAATAAAAATTATTTAATAAAATTACTTTAATAAAATATTCTTTATTTCAGAAAACTATTTATTCATCAAAATAAATTCCTTAATTGTGTTTGAATATTACCCAAAAAATACTATTTGTGTTTTATTATATCAAAAAAAATATATATAAAGTAACCATAATAGGATAAAAATATATTTATTATTATATAAAAAATTATCAACATACTCATAATTCAAGTATATTTATTCAAAGTCCTTTAATACACCTACAAACACCCAAAGAGTAAGTTTCTCGACTATGAGACTTTCATGGGGTAGCTCAACATACATATTTTGGGTCGTGATCACGAAGAGCTTGAACTTATTCTACAAACAGTCTCTATCAAGATTAAGTTGTATGATCTTAGATTAGGTTTTATCAAGGGATATTAACATTTTTTGGAAAAAAATATCTTAAGGTTTATTATAGGTATTTATTTTGTGTGATTTTTTTTGTTGAAAATGTTATATGACTGTGAATGATTATGGATGGTGTTTGCCGAAGCAGGTGTTTATAGTGGTACAATTTCCTAGTGTTTGCCAAATTTTTGTTCCTTAAAATAGGGATTTTTTTTGGAAAAGAATTATTTCTACGTAGGAGTAAACTATATGTGGATCATGTATAGTTAATGGATTACAAAGGTGGTACATGGAATGGTTCACAAAAGGAATAATGGTTCATGGGGAGGCTCGTGGTTCTTGGGAGGAAAACAGTTCATAGAAGTGGTTAGTGGGATGACATGTGGTATGTGGAAGGATTTCATTACGTGGGATATCTAGTCATTGGCTGTAATGAGGTAGGGATTTCATAATCTGTTAAGGGAATCATTTTCGAAAATGTGACGATGATTTTGGTCATCGGGAAGGAAGAGAGGCTGTATGTGGATTACGTAGGGTAGAACAGTTCACGACAGGATTACGGTACACAGTAAAACTATACCACATTTAAGATTTGGTAAATATTCTATTGGTAGATATTTTTAGGATCTATTTTCATATATAAGGAGTTATAATCCCCGCGTTACTAAGAGATATTCTCATAAGAAAGATTCATTACTTCAGTAATTCGGAAATTTTCTAGAGGTTTGTGGGGAGGAATCTCTGAAGGGTGAATCAATTCACAGAAATGATCCTTGTGAAATGGTGTTTGCATAGAATTATAGTCTGCAAAGGAAGAATGAGGTCCATGGATGAAAGATTCCATAGAAGAATGAATTTGGAATAAGCAGAAGTGGTAAGAGAAGGTAGTATGCGAAAGCGATACATAGATGCGGTACATAGAGGTGGTTCGCAGAGATATTATGTGGAGGTGGTATGTGGTGGAGGAATCCAATGTAGTTCATGGAAGAAGTGGTCCAAGAAGTAGTCCCACAATTTATTTCATGGAATTGGCAAGGTGGTTTATGGAGGACTCAAGGAAAATTGATAATGAACTAAAATAGTTGGAGAAAGTAATTTCCGGTAACTAACAGTACCCAAAAAAGTGAATTTCATCTACATATGAAAAGGGACTTCAATAGAGAATATATATATATCTTTGGAAGTGTGCTTTCATGAAAATTAAGGGATCTACATGTCTATAAATAGTGAGTATGTCCATTCCAAGAGCAGTGAGTGAAGAAAGAGGAAGACATTTCTCATTTCCATCAGTAGTGAGCCAGATAAAGAGACATAGGGATCATCCCCTGTGAATTTAGTGAGAATAATCTAAATATTTTAAAGGTATTAATCGAAGGAATATAAGTGATATAGCCTGAAACTTGTAATTGACAGCAACTTAAGTGGGTTTAGTACAACCATGATATCACCATTGTATGCTCCTTAGATGTAGCCCAGTGAGGGTGAACCAAGTAAAATCAATGTGTTCATTGCATGATTTCATTTCTGTTCATATATTTATATGGTAGAAAGAGAGTAGTGTGTTTTTATAACAATAAAAAATGATACAAATGGGTAGTAGTTTTAATCTGGCATACCCTAACTCACCCCCTCTCAGAGTATTTGACCCAGTGTACCTAACACCAACGATGCTATATCTCTCATAAGATTTGATAAATGGGATTTATAGGGTACAATCCTACTAGTTGATGCCATCACTTCCTTTATCTATGTCAATTTTATTTTTTAAAACCCTATATTTATACAAATCATGTGATTTTTGTTCAACAACTATATTATCAATGACAATGATACTTAATGGTATTTTAAATACAATTGGATATATTACAACAAAATAAGTGCATGTGTTTTTAAAACCATAGTATATAATAATAAATTTAATTAAATCAAAATTGTAATTTTATTTATAATAGTTCATGTCGTTTCAATAATAACCCCTTAAAAAATTTCACCCTCAAAATTTTCATTTCCCACAATAAAATTTATGAGTGTAACTATATTTCATCACTTTCTTTGATTCCCACATTGCCTCCTCAAACTTCTGTTTTCTAAAAAATACTTTGACCTGGTGGATTTTTATATTTTGTAGAACTATATATCTATAATCTTGGATCTTCACCAGTTTCTCTTCATAGTGATGATCATTCTCCAATTGTACCAACTATAAATTGAGTACATGTGAGGGGTCAGGTATGTAATTTCTCAAGAGGAATACTATAATACATCAAGTAATTTAGATAGGTTAGGTGGAAGTTATAGTTGGTAGGCCACCAATTTGATTTGATCAAGGATATCAAAGGGGATGGTGTATCTTTGATTAATATTTCCCTTTTTCCCAAATATCATCAGTTTCTTCCATGGAGATTTGTAGAGGAATACCTTGTCTCAAACATCCAAGTATAGGTCTTGTATATGATTATATACATAACACTTTTGTCGACTCTCTGTAGCCTTGATGCGATGATGAATGGTCTAAAACCTTTCCACCATTTTTCAACCATTTCAGGATCTAGAAGTTTTTATATACCAACTTTATCCAAATATAAAGGTGTTCTACACCTCTTACCATAAAGGGTTTCATAGGGGGAAATTTGAATTCTTGAGTGTATTTTTTTGTAGGAGAACTCAGCCTGAGGTAGAAGTTTTTCCCATTCACCTTTGAAGTCAATAGAACATGTTCAAAACATGTCTTCTAGTTTCTAAATAGTTTTCTCAGATTAGCCATTAGTTTGATGGTGATAAGCCATGATGAATTTCAATTTTGTTTTTTGATCATGTTAAAAACCTTTCCAGAACATAGAGGTGAATCTTAGATATCGATCACATAAAATCGATAATGGAAATCCATGTAGCCTTACCAATTTTGTGATTTATATATATTTAATTTGATAGATTAATAAATCCTATTGAATTGTAATAAAGAGAGATATTTTTGTGATACTATCCAAAAAAAACTCATACAACACTATTTCCGCTAGATGTATTTGGAAATATAGTGAGAAAGTCTATGATAATGTTTTACCATTTCTATGTTAGTATGGGTAATGGTTGAATAATCCCCATAGAATTCATCCTTTCATCCTTTACTGACTGACATGCCAGGCACTTTTATTTATATGCAACAATCTCTTTCTTTATATTGTCCCACAAATAGTGATCTAGGAGATCTCAATTCCTCCTTGTGCTTCCTGGGTGAATATAAATGTTGAACCGTATACATCATCCAACAATTTCTCCTTTAACTCAGGATTTGTTTGTATAAATAGCTATGACCCAAATCTCACAAGACCTTCTTTATTAACATTGAACTCTAAGGATATCCCTTATCTTATAGTTTCCACTATCTTTTAAATTCCCACATCATCCCTTTGAGAGTCCTTTATATTTTCTAGAAGATATATTTGACAAATAATTTTTGATAGGATTGATGATGTTCCTTTCATTATGATTCCCATGTCTATTCTCTTCTAGTCTAAGAATATCAAATCCATATCATTTCTCATCAATAATAAAATTGCTGGATCATTTCTACTTAGAGTTTCTGAAACTTTATTCAATTACCCAAAATGTAGTGAATTGATCATTCATAGTCATTAATCAGCTCTAACCATATTCATTGGAAAATATTCACCTCTTTATCTATGAATATATACTTGGGTATTTTGTGATCCATATATATTTTACACTTCTACCCAAAGAGATGATTCCACCATATTTTCCAAGTGAAGATCACTATATCCAACTCTAGATTATGGGTTGGGAAGTTCTGTTGATGAAATTTCAACTACCTTGAAGCATAAGTTATGACTTTGACATTTTTTATTAACAAACAACCTAATATATTCTTCAATGAATCAATGAATACCATGAAAATCTCTCCACTTGTGGGTAGTGTGAGAAGAAGTGTAGTGATAAACCTCCTTTTAATCTCCTTCAAGATCTCTTCACATTCATCATTCCAAGAAAACATGACTCCCTTCCAAGTTGTCTTGGTTATAAATTTTGACAATTGCGAGATATTTCTTAAAAATCAATGATAGTACCTAGCTAATATAAGGAAACTACAAATATCTATAAAAAATGATGACCTCTTCCACTGTTCAATTGCTTATATTTATGAATGGTCTACTGATATCCTAGTTCTTATGATAATATATCCCAATCATGATAATTCCTTCAACCATAAATCACATTTTTTGTACTTTTCCTAAATATTCTTCTTTTGCGATGTCTTTAGAACACTGTTCAAATGCTTCTCATGCTCCTCCTTGATTTTCAATTATATTATAATACCATCTATAATGACAACCAAAATTTTTTCTAGGTAATCTCTTAAGACTTTATTCATCTTGTCCATAAATACTTCTAGAGAATTAGTGTGTTAGAACGAAATTTCTATGTACTCATAGTTCCCATACTTTATACGAAAAGAAGTATTGGAGATATCCTCCTTCACAATTACTTGGTAATATCAAACTAAAAATCCACCTTAGAGAAGTATCGTGCTCTATGCAGCTAATCGAACATGTAATCAATCCATGTAAGGGGATACTTATTCTTTATTTTGATCTTTTTGAGGTCATGGTAATTAATGAAAGGAAGCACTGGACCATTATTCTTCATGATGAATAGGACCAGTGCACCCCACAGTGAAGCACTTGAGCATATGGACCCTTTACGTAGATTGTCTTGTTGTTGTTTCTTCATGTCCCCAAGTTCAAAAATAACCATTCTATAAGAATTCTTGGATAATATAAAATCCCCAAGTATAATCTCGATTGTAAATTCAATCTCTAGGCTAGGGGGAAGACCATGAAATTCTTTCAGAAACACTTTCACAAGGAATGGATGTAGAGGTGATAGTGAAACTGGAAAATAGGGAAATTATTTCATCCCATGTATATAAATCCCCCGTTGTCAAATTTTGTGAGATAAACTTACCAAAAAACCATTTCATACCCCCTTTAGTGGAATTTGATGTAATTTTGGGTATGGATTGGCTTTCCCTATATAGAGATAACATAAATTGCCACGAAATTGAAATCACTATCCTTATTAAAAATCAACCTTTTATTATGTATAAGTGAAAGGGGGAGGATGAATATTATTTAGCACCAACATATCAAGCATGGATATTATTTCCCTACGAGTAAGCATGTAAGCTCAAATTATTGAGTCTAATGAAAGATCCATCCTTGATGACATTCCTTTTATGAGAGAGTACACAATGGTTTTTGAATAGTTATACTAAACATTTTTGATATAAAGGAATGAAAAAAACCAAAATAAAAAAGTAAATTCTCTATTCTTGAAGGAATAAATAGTGTATTAATCGCCACTTTATTGTTGGGATCCACCTCAGCGGTTGTGATGGAAAAATCTCTCCTTTGCAGCTTTTGGTTTTGGGTTCTATATAATATAATAATGAAAACCACAAACTATACCATTGTTTTTCTAATGGTTTCTAATAAATTGGAGTGATTACCATTATTTTATAATAAAAAGGGACGAAATTAATAAAATAACACCCTTTATTATGTGGAGGCGAGTCATACTCTTAAAGAAATGGTTTTAAAACCATAAAATATATCAATGGTTTTGGATGATTCATAAGGGCTTTATAAAATTAATCAAATAAACATAAAATCATATTATTTAAATTTTAAAACATGTATTTGGTCTTGGATACCCTTTATAGTATTTCTTATATCACTTTTGGGGAATTATAGTGTCATAATACACAAATAATATTTATATTGTATTTAATATTTGCCCGAAAATTAGAATGTCTCGAGAAATTAGAAAAAATTCAATATAGGATAATTTCTAATTTATGAGTCCAAAAATAATTTTCATTTTATCTAATTAATTTTTAAACATGTGAACGTTCACATTTGAAATATTATTCAAACTTTATTGAGAAATTATTTTTTTGACAATAACCGTTTTTTGAAAAGATAAAAAATTACATTTGACTTCATAAAATTTATATGATCATTTATATTTAATAAAAATTATTTAATAATAATATTTTATTAAAATATTATTTATCTAAAAAATAAATTAATTTATAAAAATAAATTCTTTAATTGAGTTTTAATGTTACCCAAAATAATACATGTATTTTATTATATGAAATAAAAAAAATTTATAAAGAAACCATAATAGGATGAAAATATATTCAGTATTATATAAAAAATATTGTACATACTCATAATGCTAGGGTCTGGATACATATCCCTTTAATACACCAGAAAATAACCTAAGAGTAAGGTGGATGAAAACAAGACATTCATGGGGTGGTTAGATGTACATGGTTTGGGCATTGATCTCAATGACATTGAACTTATATTATAAATGGTTTTAGTATTTCTTAAGTTGTTTGTTCTCAACTTAGTGTTGGTCAATGTAAAATCCTAGTGATGTTATCTCACTTGGAGGCTCTGATAAATGGGATTAATAGGGTACGATCCTACTGGTTGAGGCCATCACATTGTCTGTGTCAATTGGATTTTTTGAAACCCAATATTTATACTAATCATGTTATCACTATTCAATGACTATATTATCAATGGTAAAGAAATATAATGGTATTTTAATTCTAATTGGATATAATAAAACAAATGAATTACAAGTGTTTTCTATAACCATATAACATATTAAGGAATTTAATTAAATCAAAAGGGGAATTATATGTATAACAGTTTGAGTCGTTACAAGATTCCTCACGTCCCTTTGAAAGAAGCAGTTCCTAAAACAAAAGTACTTCATAGAATCAATAGAGTGTTAGGAGAACCGGATAGATATATTTTTTAGTAACCAAAGATAGTGACTCATTTTTTGTCGATATTGATGAACCTCTATCCTATAAAGAGTCAGTAGAGAGCTCAGAAGTTGCAATATAGAAAGAACCCATGAATTCTGAAATAGATTCCATATATTATAACCAATCTTGGGATCTAGTCTATGTGATATTTGATATAAATCTCATAGGGTGAAAATGCGTATCCAATATAAAACTGAAAATGTAAGGTGAAGTAAATACCAATAAAGCAAGGATAATGGATAAAGGGTTTAAACGACATAAAGGAATTGACTATGTTGAAACCTTTTCACTAGTTTCCATGTTTAAATCCAACATAATTATACTTGATATAGAATATTACCATGGATATTAAATTTGGAAAATGGATGTCAAAATATATTTACTTAATGGGAACATTCTAAATGATTTCTACATGACACAACTAGAAGGGTTTATGACCCTTGGTGAGGACAAAATGATTTTGAAGTTGTATAGATCCATTTATGTTTTGAAGAAAGCATCCAATTCATGGAACATTCGATTTAATAAAGCCATAAGAGAATTCGGTTTCATTAAGAACGAATGTGAGCCATGTTTTTACAAGAGGATTAGTGGAAATGTAGTCATTATCCTTGTAATATATATCGATGACATATTTCTTTTTAAAAATTACCATATTAGTCTTACATTCTATTAAGGACTGGTTGAAAAAGTGTTTCTACAAGAAGGAATTAGATGAAGAAGCATATATTCTAGAGGAAATTATAGCTACCCAACATTTTCTTAAATTACTATTACATTATTTTAAAGATAAACAACATAATAGTATTACAAATAGAGGATCCAAAGGTTTAATGTCTTGAGAAAACTATGACCATACATAAAAATTACAACATCAAGCATAAACATTTATTTAATTCATTATTCCCAAGCTTCTTATTTGAACTTGACATCTCCTTAGTAAATGTAGTCACTTAAGGATATACATCAAAAGGGGTGAGCTAAAAGACCAGTAAGAGGATAAGAACAATATAACATTGGGTGAGCATAATCGTAGCATAGGAAAAAGATCAAGAACATGAGAGGAAGCATTATCAAGAGACTTGAAATGTAGAAATGCATAAAAATGAAACATCATGTATAAGTGGTTAACTACCACACATCATTGTGAACAAATATTTCATCTTTTTCACACATAATTTCGCATTAACTCATGAGATTCATCACTTTTCCCAATGCATTGGAGCGCTGTATAATTCTGGGCGCACCCGTCACATCATAACACTATCATTTATAATGCATGAAACAATGAACATATATTAAAAATTAACATAACTAACCCATGAAAATTAATGGTTTCAATATCATAATAACACATTTATAAACATTGAATTCCTAAAAGAATAGGGAATAACATACATGTTACAAGAACCATCAACCTTGAATGATAATAAAAGGTGTGTTCTTAAAAGAATAGTTCTTTTGGAAAACATTTTGTTTGACATAGAAACTAGTGAAAAACATGTATATCCCAAAAAAGTAAATAAAATTATGAAAAAATTATTTTTAGGGAGTATCTATATCAAAAAAGGATTGAATGAGGGATAACATGATGGATGGAAGTTGGGTTCGATAATTTCTCCTTACCTTGTATCTGAACACTTCCTTATCTTTAATATCCTTTATAATGACATTATATTCATTAATTATAAATTAAATAACCTTTTATACATGAATAGGGTTAATTAAGTAATTTTATGGGCCTTTTTATGAGTTATAGGGTTTAAAAACATTGTTCGGGAATGTTTGTTTTTTTGGTTTTCTTGAGTGGTTCACTTGTATTCTTTTATGAAAGTTTGTGTAGAACATGGATAAACATCCAGAAATGATATTTCATGTTATTAGTGGTATTAGATAATTTTAAATGATCTTATTATGAATTATGTCATATTCCAAGAGGATGAATCATTATTTAAAATTAATTGATGATTGTTTGGGTTAAATTGAGCTGTTTTTCGATCACAATGAACTTATTTTATTTTATCACTTAGTAATATGTACATAAGTTAGTTACAGAAATTTAAATAGAACATAATACATATAAAATATTCTTTTTAAAACATAAAATGGTTTCATGACCAGATTTTATGGTTGAAATGGAAAAAAGAAAACATGTCGTTCTTGAAGGTGATAGATTAACACCTCACGAACAATGTTTTCTTTTATAAAATAAAACGAAGAGTAGAAAGGGGGTAGAATGATATAATATTTAATTAGTATCATAAAATTATATTATATATATAATACTTGAGTTAACAAACCATTTGAACAAATATATTTTGGGAGAGAATAAGAAAAGAATTTGAAATTGAAAGGAATTTAAAGGGAAAGAACGAGAGAAATTACCTCTTGAATACTCCTCTTGAGATCCTCCTTAAGGGGCCTAATCATGGTCTTTTGATGAGAACATAATCTCTTGGAAGTTTGGGAGGGTCTAGGTAAGATTTTTGGGTAGATTTTAGAAAAGGATTCAAGCTTTAGAGGTGTGAGTAAATGAGGGTGTGAAGGGTGGTATTTATATTGGAGGGGAGAGGGGTTTCCTTAATATAAAATTCATTAGTTTATTAATTTCCCCTAAGACAAGGAATAGTGAGTCTTCAATGAACTGGAATAGTAAATAGGGAATGTGAGTTCTATATTTGGGTGCTTACATCACTTGTGATGTCAGGAATAGCGGGTTAAAATTATAATGTATTTACACGGTAAATTAATGTATTTTACTATTCACCAAAAATCCAAGTATTTCAGAAAACTCCCAAGAATTCACCTCAACCATTTTTCAATGTGTAGAATCCAAAAAATAAAGTCCATTTTTCGAAATAATTTTCTAAATATTATTAATTTAATTTTTAATTAAAATCATAATTTACCTGAAAAAAATAGTTTTTAATATTAAAACTGATTTTATAATGCTTTAAAAAATTTCATAGGGTCTCATAAAATTATCTAAAAACTATAAGAAATAGATTTTTTGATTTATGAACACATTTTAACAAAATAAATTTTCTTTTAAATTAATTAATTAATTAAAATTAATTATTTATGAATTACAAAAATACCAAAACATTTACTATAGTCAAATTGTCTCTTTCTAAGATGCCTAAATTTTATTTATTTATTAATGTGTAAGGCTGCTCTTATTTTGGACGATTTACTATTCATAAGGTTTATACTACTATTCATAAGGGTAGGTTACTATTCATAAGGGTAGGTTACTATTCACCAAAAATTAAGTTTTTCTTATTGGACCCCAAATAACATACTGATTGCAACCATATGTGTCAGATTTTTGAAATTACCAACATATAAGTGACAAATTTATCTTTAAAGGTCACTTAGCACTTAATTGTTCATTATGTTGTGTTTTCATGTGAGTTTATGACATATCTATAAGAAGGAAATTTCCATTGAAAATATTTGGATCATTACAAAATAATCATTTATGATAGATCCAACAGGTATCTCAGACTATGTTAAAGTATATACATTGACCAGATACTAAAGAGATTTAGTATAGAAAAATCCATGTGAGAATTAGTTCTATAATCACATGGTATATATCTTTCTAAGAAAATTAATTCCAAAACACAAAAATATAAAGATATTATGAGTAAGATCCCATAATATTTCATGATAAAGTCAGTCATGTATTCCATGTTATGTACTAGACTTGTTGTTTCCTATGATTTGAGAATATTTAGAAGATACCATGAAGATCCAGGATAACATCATTGGTTTTCTGTTAAGGCTATCCTTAAGTATCAGATAAGAAGTAAGAATATATTCTTGGTGTATGGAAGAGATCAAGAGACATTTAAAAGAGTTTATACTAATTCTAGTTTTGAAACACATTATAATGATCTGAAGTCATAGCGGGGATATGTTTTCTATCTCAACAATGGAACTATGGGTTTAAAGAGTTTGAAGAATATAGTTGTTTTTGATTCTATAGTGATGTTTGAGTATAAATAATCTTTTGATGTAACAAAGGAATTAGTTTCAACATAAACATCTTTCTAGGAGATTGATGTCGTACCTAGAAGAAAATACCTTATCATAATGTATTGTGATAATACGACAGTGGTGGATCTTGCAAAAGAGCCAAGGTAATACCAAAAGAGAAATCATATAATCGGGAAGTATCACCTCTTGAGGGATTTTTATTATAGGGTTGAAGTTGAAAAAAAATAGATTTTTGATAGAATAAAACATTGTGAACCTCATTTTTAAAGGCATATCTCAGCAGAATCATGAGTATCATGTGAAAGCTAGCAGACTGAAGGTTGTTAGAAATTGGATTTAGTGTAAGTGAGAGTCTATTGGAGTCAGTTCCATAAAACCAACTAATTTATACTTTATGATAACATATATTCATTATTTTTCATATTAATAAGCTCATTATGACAGCATGATTTTTATTCTATATAACATAGCATGTGCTAATTTCTTAAGAGTATTTGTCGCACAGAAAGGTCTTAGCAGTTTTCCGCAATGACAAGAGCCCAGAAGTTCCACAATAGTATTCTTAAATATTTTTTCTATAGCTAGATGAAATAATTTGAGTGACAAAGATTATACATTATATCAGGGGTGGAGATTTATAGGAATTTGAGGCACCTTCTCATGGTGTACACCCTTGGTAATATCCAGTGTATGATATTATAAGAATGAGACCTTCCCATAAGAAATACATATTTATATGTCTCATTGGATGTTCATATTGGTGTAAATGTGTGTTAATCCTTATAACTTAATATTATTATTAATCAGTGTCATAAGTCATATAATTTGAAGTATTGATGAAAACTATTACAACATATGTTCACTGTGAGGTATGATACGTTGGGTGCAGCATGAGTAATATTTATTTAATGAATAATGTGAGAAATTATTTTTTCCATTCCATTATGTAATAAAAATTGATATCTCAGGCCCTTTTATATAAATTATATAGCTTAAATAAATCCATTCCCACAGTGTTCTATAGGAAAGATAAATTTCAGAAAATTAAGGAAAGATACATCAAGCACATATGTTGATGAAACTATCATGAAACCAACATCATTAGAGATATATTGATAAACGAATTATATTAAATTATAAGAATCCACATGAGATATTATGTCTTTGTGATTTTAACTTATTTATCTATAGGTTCATTGGTTATTTTTTGAGATATTAAAATTTTACTTTAGGATACTTTACCTAATGCCACTAAGAAAGAGGCCTAGAGAGTCACCCACTATGTAAATCTAGAATCTCTGTTAAATAATATATTATTATTTATTATTTAACAAGTTGAATAAATATTATTCCCTCATATGGATTAATAATTATTTATGTATGTATGACCACATATATTTCATCACTGGTTATTTAATAAAATATTATGTGAGATTATTTAATAACAATATATTTTATATTTAGTGAATATAATAATTATTTATTTATTGAAAAATAATGCAGTGATATTTATTTGTTAAATAAATTTTCATTATTCAAATCCCAATAAATATTTTGCCGGAATGAATGACTGAATTTAATGATCTAGTGAAAAATAATATATATTTAATATTAGTTGAATAAATAATATTTTATTTAATTCATGAGTATAGACCATGTCAAGAATTAATAATAAAAATATTATTATCATAGAGATGGGGTTTCACATGGATTAAATAAATAATAATTGATTCACATAAAATTATTATTTTTCTAACCCTAGTTGTATATAAAAAAATTATATTATTTTCTTAAGAGAGCCTATTTTTTGTGTTGTGCACAACGATATCCAGAGAGAATCGTCTCAATCCCTAGAGTGTTCCCTCTTTTAGAACTATCCCATAAATAAAGAGCAATATTCCTCCACCTTAAACTCTTTATTCTAGATACATCAAATGGAATCCTCTGTAATTGATTATTAGGGCGATAAAAAGAGAACTATGCAAGTGAATGTCTTTGTTGTTATAGCACTCAAAAATTCCAATGGTGAAATTTCAAGATTTATGGAACATGTGTGGATCACCGCTAGAGAAAATATACTATTGATTCCTATAATTCAATGATGGTATGAAATAGATCTATTGGCGGATCCATCAATTAAGAAACAATATCTCATCAGTTAATTATTTAATTTCTTAAATTAATTATAAATAATATGTGATGATGATGTGATTTGGTTCCGGTGTTAATCCATTATCTATATTCATTGATTCAGTTATGTTGATCAAAACCTTCATCATTATGTAAATATTAGATTAATAATTGATCAAGAAGTTTTTTTGGACGAACCATCTGGTGCATTCTCTACACTTAAGACCTTCATGAAAATGTGTGGAATATGATATAATTTTCATGGGGGTAGCTACATATGTTGATGCCTATTGAGAATCAGTGCCCTAATAGGATAGTAATTTGGAAAGTGATTCTTGATAAGGATATGTGAGACCCTGGAGTGGGTATTTTAGAGCATGGGTTATTGTGTGATATTCAAGATGGTAATAGAAAGGTATTTTTTGTGACTTGTAACCTAGTAAGATAGGATTTATGGGTTAAGTGGGACATTCTAGTACCTTGATATAGGGATCATGATAGTTTTGATTTGGGTATTATGGATGAGATGAGCTATGATATATGAGAGTAACTTGAGTGCAAGGTTATCTTGGTTTTTTGAAATCCTTATTGATGATGAGAATGTGTAGATACTTTTGTTTATGATATAAGTGCATGGAAGGTACTACCTAGTAAATGGTACTAGAATTTTGGATGCTTTAGTTTTCATTAAGAAAGGCACCTTGAGTTCTAGTTCTTGATATTGAGGTTTTGTTTTGGGGGAATGATCGATTGAGTTCCTAACCTTACTGATTATGGATGTGCTTTTGGAGCATGATGAGGGCATGAGTATATGCTTGTGAATTTGGAAACGATACTGGTTGAGGAGTGATCATTTTATTTTCCTCAACATGTGAGGGATATTGGGGTTAATGTAAATAATGTACTGAGGTGATTCTAGATATATGATATTGATATTCCATGAGAATGGTTAGTGATCTAGGTACATGATCCTTGGGTTGATGATGTGAAATTATTTGGATCATTATTCATGATAAATGATATCATTATATAGAATTACACACGCACTAATTTTTGATGGGTCTGAGATGTTATAACCATGATATGTGTTTTATTATTTGAATTTTGGATCACTGAGTGGTCATGTGTAGGCAAAGGACCAATGGTTTTGTTCGGATTCTTATGGGAATAGTTTCCAAATATTTGATAATAATTATTGGCGTATCCCCTATGATATGACCATGAAATAATGGATGGTTCCGTGTTGGGAGTTTCTAGTGGAAGAGAATGTCTTATAAGGAGATACATGTTTATAATAATGGAACCTGTTGAGATTGTGCTTAAGGAGTGATTTATGGAAGGATCTATGGTAGGGAGTAAACCATTATTCATTAGTGGGTGTGACCTTAATTATATATAATAATTTAGTAGATGATGAGGATGGTATTCCTAGTGAACTAGGAATGAGTACTGATTAACATTTCACATTGGCACTTAATTGTGTTTGGGAAACCACATCTAGACATTATGTACGGTAATGGATAGATCATGTGCTATGGATGTAGGACCCTCATATTGGTAGGGTCATAGGTAAGGTGTGAATTCTTTCATGATGTAATTTAAGTGTTAGTGAGTTTTTAAATCCAATTTATCTATTCCCATGAAAATATTAGATTTGGGATTTAGATGTCATATTAGCTGGAGTTTATTTTTTGGCATTATGATCAGGTTGGTTTTGATGTAATTAGAGAATGTTTAGGAGTGGTGGTGAATTAGTGATTGAGTGATAACATGGTGTATGGTTTTATTGGTTGAGGATATAGCTATTTAATTACACTGTAATTTATGATCAAATATCAATGTTGTATGTTTAGATGATATCAATATACCTCCAAGGAATTAGTAATCAGGATTGGGTGAATGTGATTGTCCATTAGTGTATGTGATCAATAATTTTCTTGAATATTAGACTAGAGGAGGAGTGATCGGTGCCTTTGTGTGGAATTTGGTGTAGTGAGATGAGAAACATCAAAGAGGTTGTCAATCGATCATTTATTTATGTTTATTTGGGTGATTCTAAGGGTGGGGAGAACAGTGAATCAGAATCAAAACTAGTGAGAAGAGAGTTATGCTAGGGAGAACCATAACCAGGATAGTGAATTTCTTGATAAACCATGGTTTCAAGGGATAAATGGGTTTTAGTGAGCACTATATTTCTGTTTTAGTGGGAGTTACGAGTTGTGGATTTAATTTTGATGAATTGTTCACCTCAATGTGTTGTTTCAAATCCAAATATTGGTTGTTATTCTAAAGTAGAACGAAACAAGCTAGTTATGAATTAGAAACCAAGAGTAGTCAACATTAATGGTTTATGACCATTAAGAATAATCATGAATGAGAATATCTATTTTGGCAGAGGTTCTAAAAAAACACTCCTTACTTTTCTATGAATTTACTGAAGAATTTTATTTTTTATTATTTTATAGAAGGGTTTATTTTTTAAACTTATATTTGGATTTAAATTTCAATACATAGTGAATCATGAGTGTATTTTTTTGGATTTTGGTTTGAGGCCCAAGAGTTTCCTTCAGTGATTTTTTTAATCTGATGAGATCAAGGTGACATTTTTGATGTTTTAAAAGGTTCTTTTTTCCATGGTACTCAATTTGGGTCACACAGTTTAGAGAAAACCATGTGTTTGTCCATTCGTATGGATATCTACAGACCATTTTCTAAATAATATTATTTTAAAACATGGTTAGTGAAAATTTAATGGTTAACTATATGGATTATAGATTAAATCATTTAAGTTGAGTTTTTTGGTGTTTGTCACATGGTTTGTGCACAATTTATTCACAGTTACCGAAAAACCATGAAACAACTATGCAAGGTGTGATAGTTGTGTTGTAGAGGTTATATACACTATTAGATCATGTTTATTTGTCCTTGTGGTCCATCCTTTTAAGGGTGATAGACTTGGAATGTAAAGGCATCACAGTTGGCGTATTATTTTTCTAATTATGTGGTCAAATAGAGTGGATCATAAAAATTGGAAAAATTAAAAAATTACCCTATAAAATTTTGGTCCCCTCTTTCATGTTTTCTTTTTCTCTAAAACATGCATGGCCATATAAATGTACCTTTTAATTTTTTCTTTGACCCCCTTTGTTTGGGTTGATTTAGGTCCTTATCCTTTGTTCTTAAAACCCCTTATATTTGGGATGATTTTGGGTGTGATTCTTAGAGTTTTTTGGTGATATTCCTCCTCACCCTTCCTATGTTGTTCTTCAGTATTTATTTCCGCTTGATTTTGATTATCTAGTTTAGGGTTTCAGTACCAATTCCTCTATTTCATGGTGGAATCTGATGATAATGATGTATATTTCATATAGAATAAAAAGAGGATATCTAAAGATTATATCTCCATTTAACTTCATTTCCTTGTGATAGAGATACAATACAAAATATGCCTCAATGAAAGGAGATTGAGATGAAGTCCCTTACCTCATATCTGACTTGACTCATTAATTCTTTAATCTGTTGAGTAATAAACTAAAGTTAATTTATAATTTCTTCAAAAAAAAATTAAAGTTTATTATTCCTCTTATATCACTTATTACCACATTATAGAAATTATATAATCATTTAAGTTAATAACGGTCATTTTGTCGATATTTAGTACTTGTGTCAAAAATTAACTTATTATAATTGTAAATTGTCTATATGGTCAAAATTGTATTATATCAATAATGATATTCATTATTTAGATGTAGTATATATCATATATATCTAGTATATATTTGTATTTATAATAGTATATAACATTTGGAGATAATAAATGAAATGCACTGTTCATGGAGATGGTAAGTCATACGTACACATGAACATTACTTTTATTTCTATTTAATATTTAATGGATTTAAAACATAATGATACATAGTTATATTTTAAATCTATTATAATATCATATATAATTTCATTAACTCCATCATTTATACATTCCATGTGTGGCATTAACGAGTCATATCACTTTGTGGGGGCGGTAGTCCGCGCTTCCTCAAATGAAAATATAGCATTTACCCATTATGGAAACCATAAAGGTATGATATAAATGAAAAATACATAAGAATATGGATAATATAAATATAATATATATATCACATATAAATACAGTTCCATCTTAATGGCCACCATAAGAGGTGGTAGGAGAAGGTTGAACAATCATCGTTTCGTCCGGCAATTGTTAACCGTCTACAGAAATAGTATGTTCATTACCATTAGACGGAGGTGTTTGTAAGTGTAGTTCGAATCCTTCTCATAAAAAAAACATATAATATTGAGGATATTGGTTTTTTATGTAAAATAATAATAATAAGATAATATAGAGTGAAGAAGTAAAATAAAAGAATAGAACTTGAGGGAAGACGTTACCTTTAAATCGGGTAAGTCCCTTTGGTTTGAACCAAAAGGCTTTATTTAAGTTCCTTGTGCTGAAGATAAGTATTCTATGAGGAAAAGAGGGATTTTGAGAGCTTATTTGGGTGTAGTTTGTACGATCAGAGGGGCTTTATAGGTGTGAGTAATGGGTAATAAGTGGTGTCCTTTTATAAGAGGGAGGAGGGTCACTTTAGGATAGTTTGAATGTATTATTTTATTATAATTTTATTTTAGTTTCAAAAAGTCCAAAACTCATTAAATTCAAATATAAGATGAGTATAAGTCGAAATAAAATCATTCAATAAGAATTGGACAGGTTTTGGATATTTTTCAATCCTTATCTTTTTTATTTAACCATTTGTTAACTTATTTAACTTTTACCATGTCTTTCGGTATATTCATACTATATGGTTAATATATTTACTATAAAATTAAAAGAGACCAAAAATGGATCATTAATCAAATTTTTAACATCATTTATGTTATATGGATGAATATTATATTTTTAGGACTATTTTATCATTTAATAAAATATTAATTGATTTAAAAACTCATTTATGTAAAGTTTTTAGACTATTCATATCATTACTTTTTAAAAAATCCAAACCAACTTTTTTCGTTTGAAAAACCATCATTAATTAAAAGATAACAATTAATCCTCATCTAAAATTCCTGTATGGCATAAAAAGTTTCAAATTAATTTTTTTAATATTTATAATCTAATTTATTTAAAACATTCATTAATGAAATAATCATTACATCATCATAGTATCATAAATAAATTTATTTATATATGGTCTAAAAATTATAAATAAAATAACATGAGGGTGTAATTTTCTTTATAGTTTTAGTTATTTTTCCTGGGATGATGCTAGAAGTGCACGACATACCTTCCAAGGGTTTCTAGTCCCAGATTCAGTGCAACAAGATGTATGAGTGAGTTTTTTAGAAATTATACCTATTATTAGTATTTTATAAATTTAATATTAAATTTATTTTTTAATTATAAATGATTATAAATAATTAAAGTGGGTGTTATGTCTTGAGATAGGAACTCCTGATGTTGATGTAACCTTGGATGGGTCATGGATGACTAGGTTATTGTTAAAGGATTGTAAGTCCAAAAATGTGGTAAGTAATCCATTAATTTTTTTTAGTATTATTCGTGTTTATAGTTTCATGAGATATGTAGTGTTTCTAAAACGGGTGATTAACCCATTTAAACATTATTAATTAGTCAATTAATTGTTTAATAATTATGAATGGAATGAAAAAAATTCGAAATCAATGTGGGTCCTTATGCACTGTCTTGATTTCCTGACCATCGATGTCTAAGGAATTGATATTAAATGCCTACCTTGTGACATATATATAACTTTATTGGTGAGACTTAAATGAATAAAGTATTCATGTAGGACCAAGTTATGTTCCCATAGCTACATTGAGAAGGGGAGACTAATGAATTTAGATGAATAACCCATATGAACAAGATATAACCATTTGACTCCATAAAGACTTTGGGATTGTGTAGATTAGTTGGGGGTGAGAATTATTTTCCAATTGATATATGAGAACTTGGGAATGTGTTCCTTGGGTGTGAATTGGATAGGTTGGGTGTATGAGGACCGACCTAGAAATGAATTGGGATGTGAGACACACAATATTATAACTCTTCAGTGTGATGCCAATGAGGCTTTTCATATGTGCCAGTAAGGCTATGGCATGATTACAATGATTTTGAGGGACATAATCTACTTTTACAGATAAGTGTTGATTTGAGAGACGAGTTTTGTTTAAAAGAACCTAGGTAGGATTTCTTAGTTGTGATGATACCTAGGGGACCCCAGTGGGTACTTCAGTGAGATATTAATTCGATAAGGGGATTGTATGGGAAATGAGTAGGGATGACTGTTGGTGTCACCTTATAACCCTTATAGAAACCATTTTTAATATGGAAATAAATATGTTTGGTCATAAACAAGTGAAACCAATTTCAAATTTTGGGATGGGGTAAGGCAGAAGGACAACCCTATTATGATAAATATCATGGGATGATTTAGGTGGGTTTTACTAGCTAGTGACATATAATGAGATACATCAGATACATAATATGTGATACTAGTATCTAGATATTGATATTGATTAAAATTATTTCCTTGGACTTTCTCTCTAGAATCAGGGTAGGGTATGTGATCCTTAGATGGATGTTATATCAGTTTGGAATTACTTAGATATTCTCCTTGTATTCTATTGTGCAATTTCTTTAGAATTCCTTAGATATTGTCATTGGATTAAGAGATGATAAGGTTTATAATTCCTTAGAAACAATCCTTGTAACTAGATGTTATATCGTTTTGTAGTTCCATATAAAAACTCATTGGATTCAAACATGATACAATATAGAAGGAATTAGAAATCATTATTTAATTTAGATGTCCTGCGATATAGAAGTTGTCACTTTATTAGTTAGTATGGTTGTCTAACATGAATAGAGAGACTCCAACACTAGCCTATGTATATTTGGTTTGATCCTATGATCACATAAAAACACAAGGATCAATATTTATTATTTATTTATTATTCCATAGCTATTTATTTATTTATATGAGTATACTATATATATACACACAATTCTAAACTAGTTATATATAGGACCACATTAGTGGTTCTCCACTAAGATGTACTCATACCCTCCTTGGGTGTCTATCACACCTGGGTACCTGATCAAAATTAGATGAATTCAAGTTCAAGTAGGGTAGAGGACCTATATAGCATGATCGAGCAGAATAACTAAAATTGGATTGAAGAATCAAACGAGGCAAGGATTAATGATAACAGTATATCCAAATTGATTTTTCATTATATTTTCTTTTGTATGTGATTTGACCAGTGGGAACTTAGTTTTTATATGATATGAATAACCATGGGTCTCTATTTATGACAATATACTTCTAAATTTATTAATTATTATTGATTATTGTTTATTATTATGTGTAATTTTATGGATGTTTACCTATTTTATAAAATAATTTTGGTTTTTCCTACTACTATCAATTATATGATATAAGGGTACAACATCCTTACTATATTACCTGATACCCCACTATTAGTCAAAAACTTTTGGAATACCTGGAGGTGTAACTAAGGTAAAATGTCTCTCTAGTCTATTTTCTATTTAGATTGAACTAGGATTGGGATGTTAAAATTGAAATATAATTTCATCCATGTTGGATTTAAACTATAATCAATGTAACCCCTTATAATGATATTATATTCACATCCAAAGAGTTAGAAAATATCCTTCTTCTCAAGTACTTACATATATTCTTGAGGAAAATCTAGTTGCCCTCCCTAGAACTGGATTTGTATCACATTTTTACGTTCAAGGCATAACTAGTATCAAGTTGAGTACATAAAATAGAATACATGATAGATCCTATGGAATATGCATAAAAATTAATATCCATCATTATCTAATTATTTATAAATTTATTCAATCTTCATAATATTTATGACATCAAATATATGTATATACCCTTTCTTGGAGTTTTCTATGCTATGATTCTTTATTACTTTACCAATATATGTGTTTTGAATTTGTCTAAAAAACCTCATTGATCTATCTCTATCGATATTCATACATATTATGTAGTATATTTTACCTATCTATTTAAGAAATAAAAAAATTACCAATCAAATCTTTATCGAATTTAAGGTCAATATATTATTTTTGTTAAGTAGTATGTGATAAACAAATGATACCAGAAATTAAAAAAAACTCCCACAAACTCTATTTAATACATATGAATCATTCACTTATTCGATGAAAGAAAACTATTTTAATGCATCATAATGTTGTCTGTATCAAATCTAAGAATCATTCTATAATCCATAAATAGGTTCTTATAGCTTATAAACTATATCTTATTCAATTGGTACTTCAAATCCACTGGGTTTTATCACATACACTTCCTCAGTGAAATTACTATTAAAAAATAAATTTCAACATTTTTATAATATATTTTATAATAATAATTTGAAGTTATGGAAAAATATATATGAATTTAATTTTTTAGGAATTTAAATAAAAATTAAATTCCAAATAAAATACTGGGAGGAGAAGATCTAAAAGCTTACTCATTTATATGAATACAATAACAACCAGATACATTTCTAGAGTAAGGTCATTCAGAATATGTTATATTTAAATGTTCGTATATATGATAGTGTTTTAGATGATGTGTGAACTAATGTTTTTTGTATATATTTGGTATTATGTTGATGTTACATTGAATCCTTCTCCTCATGGGTTTGTGAGAAATTGGGTTGGAGCATAAGATTCATTGAAAAAGATATATGAGTATATTCCAATTTTAATGCGAGTTGGATGTGGTAGATATTATTAATATAGGTGATCATTAGAAACTATTCTCAATTTATGGATTTCTATTAATATCATATATTGGTAAAAATAGATTACCATATGGGACCCACTATAAGTGGTCATTCCTACTTATACACATGTGATGATTCCATTGGGTGATTACATATTAATATTTATCTCAAGTTATTGTAATTAATGTAACATATAATATAAATGTAAATGAAATAGATTTCTTCTATGGAGGTATGATATAATGTATAAACCACATAAATTATCATGTCCATTAATTTTTCTTTTTTTCTTTAATTATTTTTTAAGTAGGTGTTGAGTGTGTATGAGGTTTCACTCAGTACAGTGAGTTGTGGTTACGATATTTCTTTCCATCTTCTTGTATATTGAGTTCAAGAATAATATTACAATCTGAAAAATTATGAATCTTTTATTCTATTATAATAGTTTTGGATAGTGTATCTTCTAGTGATGAAGATGTGAAACCCATAAAAAGTTGTTTTAAAGTTCTTTTAGGGATTTATTACATAAACTTATGTATTTTATATATTGTCTTATTTTTTGTGTGGGAATTTACTATTATTAAAATTTAAGGAATCATAATAAGTTAAATCATGGATATTAATGTTCTATGCGATATAATTAGGATTTTATAGAATGAAAATGGAGGAATATATTATTAAAAATAACATTAAATTCTATTGATGGAGGTCAAACTGAATAATATGGAGAAAGAATAATGAGAATGAATGGATAAAAAGACATTTGGTTTGTTCTAATATTATTTTTTCTTTGAACACAGACTTTAACATATAATAAGTTAGGACTATAGTAGAGATAAATAATTCTCTAATAGACATGTATGAAAAGGAAACTAATTTGAATAACGTTTTTCTAATGCAGAGGTTATTAGGTATAAGGATATTATAATGTAGACATATATATTCCATGTGAATGAATTTAACATTAATTTATGGTAGCTTTAATTTTAAAATATGATTTTTTTAAGATACAAGGCCTCCTCTAATGATGCCCTCATTACCAGAATTGTGGGATGTGATGGTAATAACCATTATCAATTGTTGTGGATAATTGGGTAAGGTGATTAAGGATGTCAAGAATTTAATCATGAATGAATAAATTAGATTTAGTTAAGTTAAAGTACATTATAGAACAATTATAAAATCCAAATAAATTGGACAGTCACCTCACTATAGAGGTCTAAGTTAATTAAAAGATATATCCCAGGAAAGGATTCAATGAAAATTGACTGGCCTTGGCCCTATATGTTAGAATTTCTAGAAGATAGAACATATCAAGAATGACTATAGAGATCATAGGGTAAATTATATTAAATTTACATAAGGAATTTCATGTTCCATTAATTTGGATAAGGTAAATATCAATATGCTTACAAGTTCCATCATATCAGGTGTGTAAAGGGTGATTGACTCAAGTTCATAATTTTACCCAATGATAGTGCAATGATGTATGTGGAACTATGTATCCAATAAATTCTAGATGATTTATCTGGTGGATAGTAAATCTATAGATGTTGCGGGGAATGTAAATATTAACTTTCAGATAGTAAATAATAGCTTCTTGAAATTGAAATAGGTGATACACATCCCAAGTCTATGGAAGAATATAATTTCTATAAGTTAACTAAATGAGGTAGGGTTTGGTACAAGATTTTAAAAAATATATTTTAAGATCATTTGAGGATATATGATGGTGGAATTTTATATAAATTATTGAACCTTGTATCTACTCAAAATATTTTATGGATATACATTTACTGAAGAAATTTCTTTTGACAGTCTAGAATTATGGTACTTTTATCTTAGCCCTCTTAGTGAGAAAAATATGAAATATATAAAATAAAAAGGAATGTTGAAGCATAATTATATAAAAATTAAATATTTCGATAGATCCATTCATTGTAATTATAAAAGGGTATTATTAAATTTATACCATAGAAATCCTAGATCTTGGAAGTTATTGTTTTTTAATTTAGATGATTGGGGGAAACCCCAGTCCAATCTCATAGACGGTAATATCACTTCATGACATTCCCTAAGAATTAAACAAGGTAAATATATGTTCAATTTTAAAAACATTATCAATATATATTTAGAATATTTTTTAGAGTAATGGTAGGATGGAAAGGTAAAATTTTTCGAATTTAAAATTCTTATTACCCAAAAATAGCAATGAGTAAAGAAAAAGGTTATTCTTAACATTATATAAAATATAATTGATTAGGAAGGATAATAATTTTCTTAATAAACTCTATTATAAAATTATGGTAGATAAATGTATTATTAAATTGATATATGAAGTATAGAGCATGAAGCAACACTAAAAAATAACCAAGGAAATAATGGAAAAAATGTCAACACTATGAAATACTTATTCAATATATGTCCATCCACTCTATTGGGATATGGAATTTTCTTGAATATGTGGTGTAGTACAACACCCTAAGGTTAATAATTTATAATTTTCAATTGTCTCAGCTATATCAGTAAAAATATAATGTATGTGAATTGCCTCCATGCTAAGTCCCAAAAATGTTTCTTTGTGTGGTATAATAATGTAAATTATAGATTCAAACATTGGGATTGTGACTATTAGTAGATATTGATTAGATGAAATGATATTCTTAATGATAAAGTTATTGTTTAATTACTATAAATGTATGTGATAGATTTTGTGAATAAACATATAAATATCTATGTTCAAGTTGATATGAATTTTAGTAATTGGAGACCATAAATTTTGGTGAGTTTAAATAGTATCACATAAAGGTTAGAAGTTAGAACAATGATATATGTCTGTGTATGCTCCAAGATTATTAAATCTTGAATAAGAGATCCAAAAGATTTATATCTAGAATATAGATCATTAGAAGTTACAGTACTAGAAAGGGCATATCCATAAGTTGAATTGTGTAGATCTTTAAAAATCAGAATACTATTTTAGAGGTTTTGGAGATGACATTAACTTTTTAATTCTAAAACATGGTTTAGTGATCAAAATCCTAGATAAAGGTACTAATCTCATTGAATTTGTAAAGTGTGAGTCATTTATGAAAAAATAAATGTCTATTTTTGATTCAAATAGAGTATGAGAGACAATTGAGTTACCATAGGGGAAAAAAGAACTAGAGAGTAAGTGGGTTATATGTTTTAATTAAGAGGTTTATGGTTGGAAAAGATACAAGGAATGACTGGTGGTAAAGTTATACAAACAAAATAAATAATTAACTTATTTGAAATATTTTCACCAATAGTTATGCATTATAAAATCAGGACAGTTATGAGAAAGGTAACTATTAAAAATATAAACATATAATAGATGGAACTAAAGACATATTTTCACCATGGTTACTTGGATTAGGAAATTAAATAATTAAACTAGTGGGTTTTGAGGATTATAAAAAAATAGTATATATTTATGATGAAGATAAGTCTCTATATTTTGAAGTAAATGCCAAAGAAGTGGAAATGTAAATTTAAAACATTCATGGAAGGAATGTATTTCACTAAAAAAATGGATATAAGATATAATACCTAATGGAATATGAGGATGTGGTTTCATTATTATTATTATCATATATGTTTATGAAAGGATTCTAGTGGGTCTATAAATTAAGTGGATTTAAGAATTGAGCCATGATTTGTCCAAAATATTTGAGATGAATGATCTCCTGGAGGACAAGAAAATATCTGGGGTTTGGGTTGAGAGATTAAATAAACACATAAGTTTAGTTATGTCTCAATGTGAGTAAAAAAAGATAATCAATGTTTTTCAATGTTTGGATGTAAGCAAATCTTGACTCATTTGTATGAACTACTAAAATGTTTTATGTAGCATGTATTTAAAATTGAATATGTGGAGAATTATATGATGAATGTTCTATTTATATAATTAGTAATAAGCCTAATGTATTCCATGGTGTGTATTCACCCATAAATTTCTTTTTTGGGAGTCTTAAAATGCTTGATATCAAATTTGGTGAAATAAAATAAGAAAATCATGAAATGGATCAGTCGACATCTCAAAAGACTAGAATACAGAAACATGGATTTCTAAATATTTAATCCATTATAGGGGTATGCAGACGAATACTTTAGGGAAGATTCACAATCTTATAAAAGTATACCTTTTGTTGGGTTTCCCCTTCAAAGGAATGATAATCATCTATATGTCAAGGTTGCATCTCATGGTAGATTTGTCTATAATGGATATAGAGTATCTGTTTGAAATGGAATAGGGGAAAGAATTGATTGTGTTAAGGCTTCTATTGGCGAATAATTTAAGGATCTAGGGTTTTTTTTATAATATGATATATGGAGTACAATTTGATTAGATAAAATCCCAGGGTTTCCTTCCTGGAAGAAATATATTAACCAAAATATATATTAATCTAGAATTTTCTGGAGGATTGTGAGAAAGAGAAGTAGAAGATATCCTAAAGAAAAAATAATATTGAAATGTTCACAACGTTGTTAGTCAATGAAATTTTGAAACAACAATGTACCGTAGGTGGACTTGGGGGTGTAGAATAGGTATGATGAAACAATTTACTATGGAAGGGGGGGAATTGTTTTTTCCAAACCATTTAATAAAAAATTGGGTTCCGTGAAGTAGTCTTAAATTAAATTATTATTATGAATGTGAATAATGATTTGATTTTTGAAAAAATGACTAGAGGAAAAGCTCCAAAATTTAACCCAACTGTATGAAGGCCGCAACAGTGTAAGACATCAAAAAGATTAGCCATGCTAAATTTGTTATCTTCTGATGACAATGTGCTGGTAAATGGTTCAAATGACATGATAATAGAGGTTTTGGCTATCTATTGGGTGCTCTAATGATGTTACATTGAAGTATTATCCTATTGATTTTATAAAAAAGGGGTTGGAGTGTAAGGGTCATTCAAAGAGAAAGAAAAATAAATTTTACAATTCACTATGAGTTAGATGTTATAACTTGTATTTCTAAATGAAATATATAGTCACCATGCTCAATTGAAGGAATTCCATGAATATCAAAAGTTGGTGCAATTTGATTACTATTTGGGACCCACAATATGTGTTTGGGACTACACATACACGTTGGATGATATGATCTAGTTATTACTTGTAATTAGTGATATTATGTGATTTTAATTTGTGAAAATTATTTAAAAATGATAATTTTTCATTGTTAAACTCTATATATAGAAAATAATATTTGAACCACGTAAATCACTCTACCCTTCACATTATTTTGTTTTCTTGAATACTTATTTTAATTATATTTTGAGTGTGCATGAAATTTAAATCAATATAGTGAGTTTGGGTGACGTTATTTCTTTCTATATTTTTGTATATTAAGTTCTAGGGGGTATATTTTCATCTTTGAAGATCCTATGATTTTTCAACTTGGCCATGTTTTTCAGATATTTCATCTTTCACTGATCAGGAGGCCACACCCCTAAAAACATTATCACTAATACATGAGAAAATGTTCCTTCATATTAAATACTATGATTTGTTTTGTAACACTATTACATATATCAATATTTTTTGGTAGACACTCTACCATCCATGTCTATTTTCTTTTGAGAAAATCACTTTCACCATATGGGTCACACCCCCTTAGGTGTATCCACCAAGTTCCCAAATGGGTTACCATAGATGGAATCCATCTTAGATTTCATGGAATCTAACCATTTATTATAATTATAACTATTAGTGGACTTTCTATAAGTATTAAGTTCATTAACTATGAATAACACTTCATCATAATTTTTAATAATAAATCCATATATCTTAGACTTCTAAGGAATTGTACTATACCTTTGAGATTCTTATGTAACATGTGATGGTTATTCTTATGTAACTCTTCGATAATTTTTTGTAACTTTAGTTATCTCTTATTAAATATAACTTTAAAGGCTCTCAGGAACATTAAAAGTGGTTAGACCCATTCCAAAGGTTTTTTTCATCAGTTTATTTGGGTAAAATCCTCTGTACAAGATAAAGAAATCTCAATATATTGATAGAGATGATATTTTCACATGAAATTTATAATTTAATTAATACAAGAGTTGACTCAACATTTATATACTATATTTTTTTATTAATTTATTGGTTTTTACCACAACCTCATTTTTGTAGTGAATAATCCAATGAATAAATCCTATAGTTGTATCCACATGTTCTCTAGAAATATTAGATTTTCACTTATAGATCTCTGGGGGCTAGAAATGAGTTATTGATTAAAATATACCATTCACCATTGATCATAATAAGAAATACTTCAAGATATAAGTATTATACCATTTATTCTCTTTTTCTTGTGATGGAGGAGTGGAATAACCTCTCATTCTTGAGATAATTCTAGAGTGGTTCTCTTGGGATGGAGAGAATTGCCTTGAAATAATATTATTATGAACATGAAATATCCTTTAGCCATGAAATGATGTAATGTAGGATATATACTTATGGTTAGATTAATAATTTCAGAGAACCCCTTATCTAATTTTCAACCCTAAATTGGATCATGTAAAATAATAATAAGATAATTACTATAATATTCCATGAAATGCGATAAATCCCTGAATATATAAATATTATTTTTTAAATAAATATTTTTTTATTTAAATTATATTAAATAAAATATGTCATTTAACTTGGATCCCATCTCACCTTTTTAGTCATCCTCATCATTTGTCAAACATTCACTAATAAAAACTTATTATGAAGAAATATCTTTATATTTTTTATCATTAAGAAAATAAATATTATATTAACCAATTGGAAAATATTTCTTTATTTATTATTAACATAACTAGAGAAATATATATTTAATAACTAAATAATTTCTTTTTACCATGTGATTAATAAAAAAGTGGTAAATAATCTATTTATATTTTCTAGATATAAAATAATATATATTTAATTTTCAACTCACATACATTCAGAACCGTATAACTCGTGATTGAATTTTATGCAATAAAAAAAACCAGAATAATTATTTATAAACAATTCAGTAATATTGTTTATTCAAATTATTAAATCAAAATATATCATAACTCAAATTTTTGATACACTTAGTGCATGACCCACTATGCCAATTTCTTAGTTTCATTAGACGAGTTAGCCAAAATTCCATGATTAAAGTCAAAAAACATATTGAGGAACCCATAGAAAAAAATGTAATGTATTAATGATAAAATCCAAATATAAATGATCACTATATAATATAAAATCTTTGTCTCGATATCTAATAAATCAGGTTTCAAAATTGTGTCATCAATATATATACGCTTGAATATCTTTCGTTGGCTCAATAAAATGAACTCGTTGATTAACTACCAAGGAAATAGATTTAATCATAAAGTTCCACTCCCATAATATGGATGTAGATATCTATTTAAATCAATACTTAAAGGAAAAAAACTTTTATTTAACTATATAATAATGTTATATCTCTTTTCACGCACCCAATGTAATCTAGTTTACTGTCTGAATATGTCTTCATGATTTTTTACAATACATCAATGTACACAATTCATGATATGCAATAATATAAATATCAATTATAAGGACAAATGCACACATCTATATATAAGAATATCCAATGAGATATATAACATGTGGAATTCCCATTTGTGGGTATTTTCCTCATAATCCCCACTCTTGGAGATTACCATGTGATAACTTCATGAGAAGAAGACACTTATGCTTTTGAGAATCAAAACCTAATAGTATACCACCATATATGTTTGTTCAAAAATATGTTATCTAGAACATAGGAAATAGGTTTAATAGTACCATGATAAAACCTTAAGGATCTCATTATATTGGGGAACTTCTATATCCTTTCAATTTCATAAATACTCTTATGTTATTATGACAATAATGTTACATAGAAGAATAATAATTATTTGAAAAGATACTTATTAAAATTGATATATTTAAATATTTTGGTAATGAAAATTATAAATTAATTTGGTTCTAGGGAACCCACTATGAAAAACTCCCACATGCACTTGAACCAAGTGCTAATTAATAGGTTAGCCTCATATAATAAGCACGATTTTCCTGAGGTATGAAAATATATTTTGTGTATGACACAATATTTTTTCCATTTTAATTATGATGTCTACAAACCTATAATAAAATCCCTCAAGAGGTGATCTCACAATGTATTTACCATTTTCCACTATTAAAACTATGATAGTTCGGATAAAACCATATCCTAGAACAAACAATAAAAAACAAATTCTTTTGATATATAAAGAGTAAAAATTTAATCATACTATATAGATATGGAAACCACTAATAGTGATATGTTTGTAATTCACATTACCTTAAACGTGGCGTGATACTAAAAAAATTGATATAAAGGAATGCTATTTATATTTCCCCTTGGAAACAAGTATTCCCATTTCTACAAATATAAATAACTCATCCATTTCTATTTTCTCTAGTAATGAAATATATTTCTAACATCAGTTTCTTGAATTTATCTTAGTTTAGATTAACATTCACCCTGTATTATTTATACAAAACCAATATCAAACCTCTATATGTCATGGAATGCAAGACAGATTATAAATTACTCTATGTATTATGTAACCTATTTATCATAAAAATATCCTTCTATTATATTACAAATCAATGTAGAGATATTTTCTACCATTTGAAATGGGATATAATTTAGTAATGAATTAACCCATATTGTATTTTCAATACCTTCTCATTATATATACTATTAATATATTAAATAACCATATATAACTAACTCTATAGAACCTGTTTCCAAAATATTGGGTTGAAACTTTATGTAATTAATGGAGAAATTATCCTTAATCCTAATTAGCTATAATACTATTCATATATATTTCATATTTTATCAATACATCTATCTAATAAAACCATAACACTACCACTAATGTTTTTAGGAACATGGATGAAATTTGATATTGAATAAAACACAATATATTAAGGTTTCATTAAAAAAATAATCTATAATCATAGAAGGTGGATATGAAATTTATAATTATTATTTATTTTATCATTATTAATGTTGTATGAATTTGTGATAGACTATGTATAGACATCTCTAGAAACCTTTAGAAACCAATCATTCCTTATTAGTATGAGTTTATACCACACATTTTTGGTTTCTCTTGAATACCCAAAAATAGATATACATCAACTGGAGAAAATTTTAAATTATAGGTTTGGTATTTGGTACATTAAATCCCTCTTGAAATTTATATATTCATTTTACTCATAGATTTTTTTATTTCTTTCATATAGGAGTAAATATTATTATTGAGTAATATATGTAGTTCTCCCTTTCTAGTTTTTTTGTTTGATTGGGTGTGGGAAAGATGTCATCCCTCACCTTTTCCCTTCATTGCTTTGCTTTTTCTTTGACTTTAATAATTTTTTAGAGTTTTTCCTCTAACTGAACTTTCATGGAAAAAAGTTTTCATCAAAATACATGAATCTATAACATAATGAACTTATTTCATATAATTACTTATATGGAACCATTAGTCAATATAGTTGACATAAGGTTAGTTGTTATGATTATATTTTAAAACGTTTCAATAAAGGACTCATGGAAGACTTCAAATACATACGATACTAATCATTGATCCCCATTATACAACCACATGGTAGTTGATGTTTATAAGGTAATATGATATCAAGAGAATCTCCACTTCAACATTTAGTGATCAAAATAATAAATAGGTTAGATATAATGTAACAAGACTACCTAAATAATCTTATATCATTCACCAAGTGTATTAATTTAGAAACTAATAATTCCTACCATTTAATAAAATAATCTCATAGAGTATATATATTTACCTCTAGATTCTCATTAGAAAAGTACATGCAATCTATATGAACTAATTTTAAATGTTTTCATGGCATACCGATTATAAAATTACTACAAGATCATTGAAATATCACAGAGAAGGGATTTAAATTAGGGATCTTTAATACATCACATTTCTTTAAAAATAATCATTTAAACTTATTAAAATGTTATTATTTTTTATTTTCACAAACCAAACCCCAACCAACACAAGGGATTATAAAAGTTATGTAAGGTTTTACTTTTAATAAAAGAAGCCTATTCCTTCATGGGACATGGATTCCTACTGAATCATAATAACCAAAAGAATAATTATGTGAGTGAAAAAATCTAGGTGTAACCTTGAATCTTGTGTTTTCATGTCACTTGAATATTCTTTTGTGCATTCTGTGTACAAGTGCATCTCAAAATTTACAATCATATTATTTTTTGTGTAACAACATATACATTTTCATCTAAAAGAAAATTATTTAATCATTGATTGTTTTGTATTATTCTTATATTAAAAGCTCATGTAAAAAATTACATTAAACACCTTCATAGGCTAGTTGGATCACCATAGAGAATAAAATCCTTTCAATGAATATTTGAAACATTGTCTTTTCATCTCTCTATCTCTCTCAAATGTGAAATTCATGACAAAATCACTCAGCTTGTTTACACAAAATAATTTCTCAACACACCCTACTTATTCAATAAAAGAATATATATTCACACATAATTTATATTAATAATATTATTTATTTAACTCACTCCAAATCGGGCGTCCAGCTGTTAAAGGGTGGTTATGATAATTTTTATTTAAAATTTACCAAATACTCAGGTCTTTGATTTAAAAAACTTTTGATTATTGAATATTCCTAATCGATATGATAACTATATAAAATAGCTATCTTTCATAACTTCCAAATAATCTTAGAGATATTTCAAATTAAAACTTTGAATGAGAAACTCCTTTAATAGATGACATTATATGCATCTACCAACATGATTAATTCATGAAGTCATGAAAATAATTATCATGACTTTCCCATTCAATCACTGATAATTCATATAAAATAAAAGTATATGTAAAAATATAAATTCTTTGATAATTTGTGTTTATATAACCTTAATTTATGGACAAGGATAAAACTTTAATTTATTCATGTTTTTACACCATCTACATTCACGATAAAACAAAGCATTGTGATATTAATTTCTCATTTAATGTTTTTTATGAGGAACCATATTGATACGTATAAAGGTAAATGTTTTATGTTTTCATCATTGTAATATTTCTTAAACACCACTTAACTAAAAAAACCTTTTAGATATTCATATCTATAAAATTTTATTTTATCTCATATGTTCATAAAAAATATTCTGAGTATGAGATTGCTCGTATGAAGCGACCACCAAGGGATCGACTGTGGTAGATAATTTTCCGTATGAGGATATGATCAATGTATCAAACATAAGAGGATCAATCATGTGAAAATATTTGTATTAAACATAATAAAACACTTAAAGTGACCACAAGAGAAATTCTATCGACTATGTTAATCGATCGTAATGATGTTTGACTCTATGACCAAGCCTGGATCGACTGTGTGACCATATCTAGATTGAATGAAAGACCAAATCTTCATTTCATTAGTTTATAACTCTAGATCAAACAAATAATTACCATTGTATTTAAAAAATTCCTAACTCTATAGAAACCACATTACTAACTTAAGATTTTCCATGTCCTCTTAGTTTGGAAATTTCAGACCAGATTGTTTTTAGACCGAGGCCTCTTAAAACCAACTCTATCCTTCTTGAAACATCTTAGAAAGCCTTAAAATATTATGAATAAAATTTCACTAACTATGTCAATATTAATCATTGGATTAATTTAATAAAAACTCATCAATCATCACAAATAATTTTTTTTGTGTTTTCAGTAAATGACAAAAAACCAGGAATACCCTCTCTATTAACATAAATAATCTTCAAGATAGGTCTCAGAAATCACCCCTTTAGTTTTTTGAAAAAATGAATTATAAATATTTTTCAAATTCAAGGTACATAAAAATGGATTGAAAATAAATATTTCTATGTCTAAATGAGTGAATACAGCATTGGAAATAAAAAAATTGAATAACCATACCATGTTTTCTATAAAGAAGTGTTTAATGTTTATCTTTCTTACCTTGATAACACAAAAATTCAATCAATACTTCATTATCACAACAAAAAAAAATCTCAAATAAATTATTAAAACCTATTGAAATCAAGTTTATATAACCACTTTCAAAAAACTGTTAAAATAGTTCAGACATGCTGAAATCAAAACTTATGTATTTTATTCCAAAAAATCCCCTAAACATATTCTCCCCCTAAATAGTAATGGAAATATTAATGAATAATTATATTGTATAGTATTTATATCACTTTTAAAACAACATCCAAAGACATGAAGAGTGATAGGATATATATTCCACACATTATTCTTGAGTGGGGGGGGGGGGGGTTGAATGCCCCACATTAACATTGTATTCTTGAAATCTTCTATAGATAACGGTTTTATAAACTCAATAGAAATATAATTCTTTTTTGGAACATACTAAAACATAAATTAACTTTTATCCACAAGTTTTATGGTAATGTGATATATAATATCAATGTGTTTACTTTAGGAATCCCAGACAAGAATCTTTAGAAAATTGAAAGCTCTTTGATTATCGGTTCCAAGAATAATTGAAAGCTTCACATCTAATTTAAAGTTTTATAGTCATGTATACATCCACATTAACTATGTTGTCTCATTATATATAGACTAATATTCATCCTTACTAGTGATTAAAGGAATATAAATCTACCTCTTAGCGTGCCAATAAAAACACCCATAATAAAGGATGGAATCTCAACTCGATTTGGATCTTCTATCATAAACATAACTTACCCAATTTTATCCGTATAACAAAACCAATTCAAAATTCATTTGGTTTTATATTTCAACCAATAATATATTTTACCCCATATATACATGAGAATATCTTTTACTTATATAAAATTGGATTATTTAGTTGCACATTGATACATGAAACAAAGGGTGACAATATATATTAAGTCAAGAATAAAATTTGTAAGATATAAAAGGCTTCCAATAAGCTTCATGAATCCTCTATGATTAAAATTATTTCCCTTTTCATATTTTTAAAGATTTTTTCTCACTAAAATGGGTGTAGAACATGTTTTTATTCTTCCTTTCCAAACTTTTATAATAGTTTCATAGCATACTTCTCTTGAGAAATAAAATTTGATTTGTCTCTTTAGTAATTTGAAATGAAAGAATGTATATAAAGACTCCAATAATAAACATTTTAAATAACACCATTATCTACGTAAAAAAAATTCTCACCCATTTTTATCCTATATTAGAAATATGATATCATATATATATATAAAATATCAAGAAGCGAAAAATATTTATCATCTTTTATATAGAGACTTCTTTCCAGTCTACCCTTTTTTAAATTTAACTTCTTAAAATATGTATCCAGCTTTGAATACAAAGACAAAAGGGATTCCATAACCTATATATACAATTACCTAACCTACCAAAATAATTCTCATCCCTATAATGTTATAAATCAAGTGGTTTCTCAATACATACCTCATCATCCAATTCACCATTAAGAAAGGCCGACTTGATTTCCATTTTGAATATCTTGTATTTCTTTTTTAATTATATAAAAATAAATAATATAATGTTTTCAAGACATACAGCCTGGGAAAAGTACTCATCAAATTCTACTCCTTAAAAATGAGAATAATATTCACACAGATGTCATGATTTATTTCTAACCACTACACCGTTTTCATTCAATTTATTTTAGAACACCACTATTATCCCAATGAAATTATTTTATTTAGGATTGGGTAACAAATATAATGTGTTATTATTATTTCTTAGGTCTCTTTATTTATTCCTAAAATCAACCCATTCTTGGTGACTGTTTCTTATTCAATATCACTAGTTTCATCTTAAGAAAACAATTATATATGAGTTTATGTAAAAATTGTTCTTGAAGTTTGTACCCACTATCCATGATCCATAATAATGTTTTGAACCTAAACTTTACTTCTCAAACTTGGATGAGATGATTGATATTTATTTTAATACATTGAAATATATATGTGTTCATTTATAACCTTTAAATATTCATAAATTTTATTTTTGTAAAGCCATAATTAAATATTTTCAATATATTCCTCAATATTACGTATGAACCTTACTTTATTGTCAACAAATTACTTCATTGTGTTATCTTTTATCTTGAACTTGGATGTATGATTTTTTACAGTCTTCTGGTCAAAAAAATTATATCACTTTAATTTTTGGGAATAACAATGAATAATTCTTTCAACCCATCTTAGATTTAAATTTGTAATATTTCTCCCTTTTATTTTGTGAATAGATGAATTAAGAAACACCCTTAGATACTTTAAACTTAAAGATTGGTTTTATGACACATCACATAAGGGGAATTATCTGAATTTGGGCTATGTGAAAACTGATTTTTAATATGAACATCTAGACTAATAGGATGTCTCTAAAAATATTGAGAAGTAGCATATTCAATTAGTATTGTTCGATGTATCTTCACCAAACACATGTTCATCCATTAAACCATAATACTTTTTTGGGGGTGAAAAGTGTACGAAGTTCATGTCTTATTGTATAATTTTGAAGATAATATTGAAACTTATAATTTTTAAACCCAGTTCTATTGTCTTCCAGGATCTTCAAGAGGAAAAATATGCATTCATTTTCTGCACTTTTTTGAAAATATTTAAAATATTTTAATGTCTCGTAATTATGCTTCATAAAAATGAAAAAAGTAATGTGACTAATGTAATCAATAAAATTAGTAAATTATTTATTTATATTGGTTTATTTCTTCCTCATATGTCCACATACATATGAGTGAATGGGCACTAAAATCATAGTATATTGAATCTCCACCATATTATGTGAATATATATTTCAATTTTTCATGTTGATCACATGAAATATATTTATTTTCTCCTCAATAGATCTTCATGAATGTTATCTCCTTGAGTTATCATATTCATATTCTTTTGGACAATATGGACAATCCTTTTATTTTATAATTCATTCTCTTCTGTGATGCTAAAATGGAATGACTATCTAGTATCACCTTCTTGAATCTAATTACCACTAGTTTATTGTCCTATTATCACCACTTTTATATATACATGGGTTTTTACCAATAACCCATCCTTTATAAAGATTAATTCATTTAATTCATCATAAATATGAGAAACACTCAATAGATTTTGTGTCAATCCATCAACATAAACTGTGTTTTTTGGATTTTAGATTTTATTTCACAATAAAATATACATATAATCTATTAACTTGTAGTGAATAATTATTTACAAAATTCACCAATAATCTATTGTAATTATATGAATCTTTATAGAGTTTTAAATATCCTATCATATGTGATGATAATTGCCATATAAAATCCTTGTAATTTTTTATTTTGATACTTTAAGATCCATTTCCACAAGGAATGATTTTTCTTCCATTATTCTATTCATATTTCAAGGATCATGTGTGTTAAATATAATATTTTATTATGATGGTATAAGAATTATATATTACTTATCATGGGGACTGGGTGGGTCACACCTTATATGGAATTTCTTTAATAATATTTTACATGTTCTATGTCTTCTATCCCAAAGATTAACGTTTTTTAGAATTTAAATCTTTTTAGAGGACTAATTACCCTTGAAAACATGTTTTCAAAACCTTGTAATAATTTTATTATAATGATAATTGAAGAAAAACATTTTTATTATCTACCCAATTTCTCCAAGAAACCAACAATATCTATAGAAAGAATATTCGATTTTAAAAAATTTATGCTTCTTAGAATTGTGTTCTTTAATTTTAACCTCCTTCTAATAAAAACTTTTGACTCCTTTTTGTGAACTAGAATTATAATCAAATCCATTCATATTCTTAATCATTTTATAATCACAGTAATCCTTTAAAGATTCACCAGTTGAGGTATATTTTGAATCAAATTTTGGAATCATATAATTTTTATATTTCTGAGACTCGTTATATTTTTCTAGAAACATGGTGATTTTGACTTAATTATTCTTCTCATATGATTTATAAGTATTTTTAATCTTAAAATCATCATTGAATATGTTTTTTAATAATATTAACACTCTCAAATATTCTTTAAATACTCTCATGCTTCTTGAATAGTGTTTTAAAAAATGAATATGGTTAGATTTAGTTATTCTTCAAATTTAATAGTTTTATTTTTGTTAGATCAATATAATCCTATGATTATTTAAAAAAATTCCACCTTGGTATTCATGGTCTTATTTCCATCAATAAAATTTTAAGATATTTAATCTTCTTCCACAGATTAGTTTTTTCATCTTCATGAACAAATTCCATGCTACTAGTTGATTGATAATACCATGTTAACTTCAAGTTTTTTTTAATTATTTAAAGAATTTTAGAGGTATTCTATCAATTATTTCTTCATCATGGACTCCATTTGGGTTTACCTATATTCACTTTAACATGCTATTATTTCATCACTAATGAAATATCCATCATTAATTTTTAATGTGGTATGATTTTCACCAACATCTTCATCAATATTAATATCTTCTTTCTCATCACTACTTTCATATTTTTCCTTTTTAGATAAAAAAATTATATTTTTGTACCTTGATAAATTTTTACACTTTATTTTCAAAATAAATTATGAATTGGAAGAATTTTTATTTTAAAATATTCTGAACCTCACATCATCATCATCACCATCTTCATCTTCTTTCAGTTTGAGAAAATTAGCTGCAAAATGTCAAATGAATCTATAATTGAATTATTTAAGTGGAGACTTACTTTTAAACACAAACATTCCTATTCTCACATTTCTAGATATGATATAAATAGTTTTCCCATACTTACGTCAGTATATGGATTTAAAATTTAAGAATTATCTACATCATCTTCAAAAGACACCTTCATGTTTTTCTTAGATGTTGATACTTTAAAAGTAGTTAGTTTTTCAAACTTAACCATTTAATTAACAAAATTATTTTTCCTCATTTAATAAGAAATTATAATCCTTTGAATATATATAATAGTAATATCACATCGATACTTTTCTTCTAAATCCTATTCTTTAACATAAAAAATATATGATAAGATGCATAAAATATTTTCATTAATTTCAATAATCTTACAAATTATCACCATATCCTCTGGTAGTACTCAAAACATTTTATAACCTTGTGAAGAAAGTATCAAAAGTATCATTATTAAGCATCTGAAGTTCTTTATATCCATGTTTATAAAACTAAAATGTTTCCCATTTAACTTTTTCATTTCCTTTAGAGGTATTCTGAATATTATCCCATATAACATTTATAGTTATGTGCCTTTTACGTGAAAAAATTTACTCTATAATAAAAAATATAAAAATAAATTATTCCCTTAATTTTTTTTTCAAAATTCATCTTATCACATGTGTCATTGAATAACCTTCAAAGTGGGGAAATAATCCGTCATTTGTAACTTCTAAACATCATAACTGATAGATAAGAGATAAGGTAAAATATTTTCCTTCTAAATATGAAATCCCATCCCAGAAAACCTGTGAATCCCTTTGATGTTCACTTTATTTGAATTATCAATTAATGAAAATAGATAAAAAGTTACTTTTTAAAAGTAAAAGAGTGTTCAAATTGAAAAACACAAAAACAAAACCCACCCTAGATACCAATTGTTGAATCCCTATAGGATCAATGAAAGATCACTAAGATTGGAGTCAATAAATATTCTTTACTACTTGGTATTCATTTCAAATAAACCTCCAAAACCTTTTTAAATGTAAGGATGTGCAGCGATCACACACCCATATACACACAAACATAATGGGACATAACAAATTTATAAGGTTCACCCTCAATGTGAGAAGGCTAGTCTTTGGTGTGATATCGATTCCTATAAGATCATAATACCCACTATAATCATTATGAACGTTCATAAAGTGGGTTATAACATTTTAAACTCATATTTTCATGTTGCCCAACTATGATTTAGTGCATCCAACAAACAAGTGCATTCAATATTTATAATGACAATAATTTTTTTGGGTAATAATAGATAAATTTTTCTCTTGAAGATAATTATATAGTCTTATAATGTTTTTTAATTCATATTATATTTAAATATCATGTATAATAATTCATAAAAAACCTTTATAGATTTACTGTATCACTATTTATAATAAAAGTTTTCAAAGAATAATGGTAACAACTACTTTTACTCACTCACTTCTAGATATGAACTTCATGGACAACTTTCCCAATTTGTTTCTTCATAAAAATTAATGACATGCCTTAATTTAAAATAGAAATATATTTTTCACATAATTTACATGTATAATATTCTTTATTTAATGCCCTATTATTCCACTTTTCATAGAGTAGTTATGATAATTTGAATTTAAAATCTCTAGAAAAATCATATATTTGAATTTTAAAACTCCCAATTATTAAATATTCATACCTAATGTGTTAACTATAGTAAATATATACATGTTTTAACTACCACATAATCATAAAATTATACCTCATTAAAAAATCAAATATGAAGTTTCTTATATACATGATATTCTATATATTTACTAACACTGTGTATGTATAAAAGAATGACTATATATTTCATGGACATCCAATCCACTCCATGATAGTTCATATTTAATAAAAATTCATATAAATATATGAAACATGCCTGAACTTTGTTCATGGAGCCTTATTATGTGGATAACATGGATCCTATATTTTATTTATCTTCTTTACACCTTCATGATTCAAGATAAAACAAGGCACTGTGATATTAATTTTTTATTGAATAATAACTTACCTGAAACCATCTTGATATAAATCACACAGAATTTGGGATTTTTTAAGCACTATAATGTGGAAAAAACATCCATTAATTCATAAGCCCTTTATATATTCAAATTTAGAAACTTATATTTTTTTCTCCCATATATTTATTACAAATATTTTATGTTTATGACAGACCATATGAAGATATCGATAAGGCATCAAACACAGAATAAAATTTGTCATATGAGGCAATTTTCAGGGTATCGACTATATGAGAATCATCTATGATAAAAATTATAGATCTAACACATGAACAACTCTAATGTGACTGTAAGAGAAATCCTATAAATCGTGTCGATTGAACATATTGATGATCGACAATGAGATGAAGTTTTGATTAAAAGAGTGACCAAATATGGATCGACCATAAGACCAAATTTGGATTAACTATAGGACCAAATCAGGATCTACCACATGAGTAACTTTGGATCCACCACATGAATAACTCTGGAGTGACCACATGAGTAAATTAGGTTCAGCCTCTCTTTCTTAGTTTGAAATTTCCAGAATTGATTGTCTTTAAACTAGAGAAACATAAAATCAACTTCAAACATATTTAAAAACATCAAAAAAAAAACATAAAAAAATGAATAATATAGTGTCAATATTTCCATATATACTCATACTTTTTTTCCTTTAATAACATATCACCAATCATTAAAAATATGATTTATGTGTTGTCAAAAAAGATAAAAAAACACTCATACCCTCTCCAACAACTTACCACATCTTCAAGATTATGATTAAAACCATTATTTTTAAAATTTTCCTTATCTAAAACATAATAATTAAGTATTTATAATACCTAATAGTTTCATCCAAAACTATTTATATCCTTAAAAAATACTTTTGGCTTTATTTGATACATAAATACCATTTTGACAGTGGGTATGGGTATTTTATGTTATATTTATCATTAATTTATGATATTAGATATCTATGATTCAAGAATTTCTAAACTATTAGTTAAGTTTGAAATAACCATGAAAAAATTCATTTCAAACATGATATATTGTCTTATTGTGTTAATAGGACAATAGGATAAATGTTTTTATAATTATCAACATAAAAAGTAATTTAACTTGAATCAATCCACTAAGAAAACTAAAGTAGAGTACTCGTCTTTAATTTATCATAAATCATAATTTCTTTATTTCTTAGAGATATCACCTTAATTTTTATAAGGTTTTTAAATTACCTTGCTTACGATATTTTAATATAAGTATGTAAACTATATATTTTTTTAATACCAAAAAAATGATATAGAAATATAAAAATAAATGCTAAATATGACTCAAGTAGTGGTTACTGTTAGAATATTCTTCAATTCATTATGGTTACTCTTTTAATACCGTTTAAATTCATATAAGAAGTATATTATTTCCTAGTTTCTGAATTGTCTAATTTTTTTTATCTTTTAGAAGTATATTGTAAGGGAACCGTTTATATCGAAAAGGTTATGGGATTTCCAACTCGTTATTTTATTTTATTCACCACAAGGGGTGAGTAAAAATATTCCAACCACGTTATATCTTCTTATGTGAGAATATTCAAAATATTCCTAATTGGACTATCTAGAATATTTATCTATTACTTGAAATGAATATTGAGTATGTTGGTGATAAATACAAATATATGAGATTAATGGATAATTTATTATCCCAATGGAATACCAATATTTCTAACAGATTATTTCATTTCAAAATTTTGAAGAAAATATCTATAGATAAGTACATGTCTCCCATTTTAAAATGGAATAGGTCACATATATTTTCATTTATCTTAATCTTATATTTATCTTTCTCAATAGATAGGAGTTGGGATATCATGATGTATTAATTCATTTATTTATGTTTATCTTTATCTCTTTGGATAAAAAAAATATCATGACGCAAAAAACAAAGAAATTTGCCTCTATAAGTCTACTATAGGAATCCTTTTCACCTATTCTCTCTTAGTGATGTAGCTGGTTAGGAATAAGGTACTCTGACATGTAGTATGAATTTTATGGTTGTAGTGAAGTGTATAAAACATTGTAAAACTCTTCTAAATTTATACTGGAATAGAAATGGTCTATTTATAGAAATTATCATAGTTACCCTATGGTTTATGTTGTAATTTTCTAAAATAAATGAAAGCAAATTTTTTTACACTATCTTGAATAAAAATTGTGATATAATAATTTAATTTTATTATTCTTATAATATTTTATAAAATCATAATATCCACCACCATTGGTCTAAAAATATCATGTTTTAAGGAAATGTTTCTAGAAAGGATCCATATAACTCTTACCATGACCTAGATAAGGGTGTAGTAAAATTTCTCAAAAGTATGTATGTAAGAGATTTTTATAAATATATTAAATAGTGGTTCCATGACTTATTAAGTATACTCCCTAATCCTAAAATCCTTACTGGGATATCCACAATACTGGACTCAAAGCTAAAACAATTCTTCCAAGGGAAACTACTCTTAATTTCAACATTGTTATGTTAACCTAAAACATTCATTTAAACCCCCTAATACATAATAGTTTCCTAGAAAGGTCCAAAACAATAATATGATCAACTATTTCATTCTAAGTAAAGTAATATAAGGCTCTATCTAAATTATTATTTAATTAATTTTATTTTATCTAATGAATAAATATCTTTCATTTTATAATTTTATTTACATTTTAATGTTATTTGGATTTAATATAATCAATTAACCATGTCTGATAAAATAATTTACACAAAATATTTTTGTAATATTACATTAATATTTATTTATTAACCTTGTGTGGTTGCATTTAAATAAACACGCACCAAAAAATTCATAAAAATGTACTGGATAAAACAAAATAGACATGTGGTGTGATCGATATCTTCTACCACTGGTTAGTTTATCAAGACCAACCCTTAACCCTAGGGGAATAACTCCTTGAGTTTGGTTGGGATCAAGTTGGAACTTTTCACCTTTCACCCATATATCTTCTTGGTTCAGATCACCTGAACTTGGTCTATTACCATCTGTTGTCAACTAAGAGATGCTTGCTTATATATTCTTACTCACTCACAAGTTAGTGGAACCAGGTGTTTGATATTACTTAAAAGAAACATTGTACACGCAGGCTTGTATGTAATATACGAGAATATATGATACCCCGATCATCATGGTTAATTAAATAATTTTTTTTCACAAAATCTATATAATAAATAATTAAATTAAAAAGAAACCAAAAACATATATAGGTCAGAAAATCTCATGATTATACACACATACAATTACTAGAAATTTAAAATAAGCTAGTATTTACTACAATCCATCATATATTAAGATAAATTCCTTAAATTAATAACTAATCATATTATTAATTGATTAATTTAATATCTTAATAACTTATCCAGATAGTCCTTGAGATATCTATACACTTAAATTTTAATTTTATTAAATTAATTAAATAATTTTAAATTTATTAAGTACAAGATGTGTATTAGAGTTGGAATGATGTGAACCATTTTTTATTCTGCTTTAACATATTTATGGAGTTTAAATATTACAAAATTTGTACAGTTTTTGGACACAATGTGTAACTAATAGTTTGTTTGATCCTTTTCATGTATAGTGTAATTTCAAAAAATTTATACCTACAAGGGATGTTTATATATATATATATAGTGTTATTTCATATGCCAAGACCCCTATTCTGCATGGAATTTATGACTACATGACACAAATTGAATACTAGTGACATGTACCATTGAAGATTCTCATGATGTACATAGTGTTCATGGATACTATAGATGCTGTGTGTCTATAAAATTATTTTGAAAATAATGAATAAATAATTTATTATCACAAATGACTCGATTAATTACTCAATGTTTAATATGTGTGGTAGATCCCTATCACATAACATGTATAACTAGATACACACTTTGTATTCTAGTTTTCCATTAATAAATTAATTTTATATCCATTTTGACTGACATTATGTTATTTTCTCATCATGATATTTTCATGTGTTGGGATGAATTTCATAGCATTTACAACCATCTAAATGATGTGTGATTTTTAATAGCTACCTGTATGGAAAGACTAGGGATTCAAGTAGAAATTAATTAGGTTTATGACACATTACAAAAATGTAAATCTATGTACTTATTGTGTAATTTTCATAGTTTTGTGTGACTTTATTGATAATAAATACACGATGTGTATTAATTACATGATGACTACTTGGACGAAATAACTTTCATGATTTACATTGGGACTAATCATGAGGGGTTACACAATTTATACACCCTATCAGACCGCATGAAGATTATAAGTCAATACATGTCATGTAATAACATCACATACTGATCCATCATTGATCATGCCTTTATTTTTATGTATTGTCCTTGTGTGGTTGACCACAGGTACACAACTTGTACTTTTTTCAGTTACATTCCATGTAACAATGTTTTTCATCTATAATCATCAACACCTATGAATGATATCATTTAACGTTATTCATCTATTATAGGCTTAATCTTGGTAATATGAAATCAAAATATCATACTTTATCAAATTTATAATTAAATAAAAAAACTATAAATATAAAACTAACAAAAAAGTTAATAAAAAATTAGAAAATTATAAATAATTATAAATTAACTTGTGGACGATTTGATACAACTTCAAGGTTTTAGGGCTCAAAAAAATTGGCCAGACATATAAACAATAATGTTTTCATTATTTTGTTTAGATAAAATACATAAGACTAGATGAAGAAACCCCAAATTATTCTTAGAGAGGATCTTATCACATATAATTTATATTTAATTTAATTGAATAATTACCTCTCTTTGTGTATTCTATCATCATTGGTAAATTCAGTTCCCTCTATTATATTCTCATAATTATGGTGAAGAATATAAGGTATAATATCTTTATTTTTGTTACATGTGTTCAATGAATCTCTTAACATCACTGATGGATATTTGAGTGATATAACAAATGTATTAGTCATCTAGTGTCATTTTTGATTTACCACAATAATAATTCCTTTAGGCTTAAAGGACATTATCACTTATTCTATTGGTCATGAGTGGGTTGAGGGAAATCACCCCTTGTTCTTGAGAGTGTTTTATTGATCTAGATAGAATTATATTGAAAGAATGTTATTATACACAAAAATCCCCATCTACCCTATAAATGATATAAGTTAAGTTATACATATAAGTTTAGAAAATTAATAATTGTAAAAGTCCCTTATCTAATTATTTAATCAAAATATACCCCATGTAAAATAATAATAGTAACAATAATATTTTATTCCATAACATGAACTGAATCATAGTATATTTAAACTTTATGGGCTAAAAAATAGATAATATTAATTTAAATTATCCTAAATAAAATATATAATTTCTTTTTGGCCCTATCTTTGGCTTCCAATCCTCAACATTTAATGAACCTTGAGTAATAATAATTTATAAAAAATAAACATCTTTATATTATTCATTCAATAAATAAATAAATATTATATTCATTAATTAGTGAATATATATTTATTTAAGATTCACATATCAAAATAAATATTTATTTAATAAATAAATAATCATTTATTACCCCTGAATAATAGCCAATATATAAATAAAGATTTTATATTTTCTAACTGGAAAATAACAGTTATTTATTCTTCAACTCAAAAATATTTTGAACCAAATAATAAATGATTCAATTTTTTATGATAAAAAAACATAGATAATTTTTAAACTATAAGTTTGGATTAATATTTATTCAAACTATATAATTCAAATAAAACATAATTGAGATTCCAGATACAGTTAGTGCGTTACCCCTTATGACACTTTCTCAGTATAATTAGAAGAACTAACCTAATTTCCACAATTTGAATCTAGAAACAAATTAATTAACCCATATATAAATAAGTTAGTGTCATAATGAAAACTACCATAAAAAAATTCCCACTGTGTAATATAATACCTTTGTTTTGATATCTCACAAACCAAGTTTCATAACTATGTCACCAACGTATATGCTTGAAAATATTTCATTCAATATATAAAGCGAACTTATTGATGAATCACTATATCCATGGATTTAATTACATATTTCTATTCCAATGAAATTATTCTATTAATATACTTCCATTAATACAAAATGGGAAATTTATTTTTTAAAATATCCATTAATGTAATATCATATTTGACTCCCAGCACATCTTACGTATATATGATCATGTGTCATCATGATTTGAGGAAATAAATCAAAGTAAGAGACTCATGATATGCACTAATAATTATCTAAATTCGAAGAAACAATACACACATCCACATATTGTATTATCGAGTGACATATATAACATGTGGAATTTATATAAGTGGGTATGTCCTCAAAAAATCCTATCTTGGTGATTATCAAGTATAAAACTTTATGAGATGAAGCCTCATCCACTTATGACTATCCCACACCTGATAGTATAACAACATATGTGTCATGTAAGATATACGTTATCTAGACTATATGAAATTATATTAAGAATACCATCCTAGAACTTCATTGATATCATTATGGAAGGGGCATGTTGTCATGACCCAACCAAGGCCATACCAAAATTGAACACCCGAGCTGGCCTGTGGAAAGGTCTAGAGGGTGTTACCGATCACCATAGGTTTGAAAAAATTTACTTGGTATCAAGAAAATACTTTGGGAACCATTTTTTACCACAATAATCCAATCAACCAATTTATTACATATAAAAATTATGAAAACATGACAATATAAAGTCATACAATGAAAGTCATAATGTATAAGGGAAAACATGTGCCAAACCAAAATAGGTTAACAAAAGTAGATGAGGCCAAAAAAAAATATATCCATGTCATATGAGGACTAATATCTAACCATGTCAGTTCGTAACATACAGAACCCACTAAAACATATACCCATAACCTTTGTAAGGTGAATTCACATTACCAACGTTTGATAAAAAAGTACCCACAAACACGCCCAAAGGTATGTGATATGTGTAAGAAAAAAAAGACTAATAGGTTATCACCAAGTTTTTATTAAGAAATATTTAGAAAATAAAACACTAGTGAATGTTTAAATAAAATAATGGAATAAAACATTTTTTTATAGGTTAAAGAAAACTGTAAATATTCACCCTTTTATAGATGTTTATAAAATATTACCAAATAAAACTTTTTTTTTGAATCAAGCATAAATAACCATTTAAAAAATGAGTGACATGGAATTGGATTCCTAGGGTATATTAGTTTTAGGTTGTCTAAGATCCTCACACCAAAGTGATCAAAATACTAAGTTCACACATATAACTAGAATATGACCCTAAGGATGAGTGAAACACCCTTATAAGTGAGCATCTATCTTAGCAATGTATAGTTAAAGTTGTAACATAAGTCCATCTTGGTAGATTCAAACAATCCTTGTAATATTATCCCAAATCTATCCACCATCCATGTACCCTAGGTTCACATATTTGATAGCCCATACTTGCAAAGTTTCAATTTTAGAAACATCCCACACATGGAGGATTTCAATTTCAAAAATATTCCACACTTAGAGGCTTACATTTCATTGTTTAAGTCATTTCTTTTCAAAAAACACATCAATAATAAGATCGACTAATTTCATAAAAAAATTGGATTAGAATCCATATTCATAACCAATACCAAAAACTAAATAAATTTTAAGAAATAATGAAACACTTTACAATTCAGGAATCATAAATCATGCCATTCAGCAATTTATAAAATACATTTAAAATGAGAAATCAAGCATTGTTCATAAAACAAATTCTTTTCATAAAACATACTAACTTAAACACCTGATTTACCTAAAAATATAATAGAATTCATATTATAATAGGAATGAAGCATGATAAAAAGTAGATATTATCCCTAAATAATGAAATTTAAATCAATAAACACAAATTCAACAACACCTAAGTCAATAGATAACAAAATAAACCACTTACCATAAATATTGATGAAGAAATGCACAATAATCTAGGTATATATAGTCTCATCCATCCTTTATCATAATGTATCTATAAAAAAACACATTATATCAAGAAAGAAACCATATATCTAGCCATTATTTCCTTTATTTATGGCTCTTTTTAATAATAATATAAAAGATATTGAAAAATGATGTAGAATAGTGAATAAAAAAAATCTCATCTTTAGTTTCCTAGATCTAACGCCTCTATATCTATCATAATCGATTTATAGAATATTTTAAATCTCTAAAATATCCAATAGGAATCAATAAAGCTAAGTTATTATGTTTTATGAGGGAGAATAGGGTTAATGGGAGGTGATTCAGGTTTTAAATATACTTTTAGAATTAATTAATATCAAAAAAAAGTTTGTATGTGTAACACCCCAGGTAAATAATGAATATGAAATTTTCATATTTATCCATATATGTGAATAAAATATTAATATTACTTTTAAGGGGACGCTATGCTCGATGGCGTACCCAACACGCAACAACGAGTTTCTTGGGAATCTTACGTTGCACTCTAATAATAAAATAATATTATTTCAAATGATAGTTAACATGTAGCCTTTGTATTGGCGGGAATGGATAGAAATAACTAAAATATGATTATATATGTTTTTTTAAATGTTTTTACATTTATACAATAAAAGATAAAGGCTTAAAATACAGAAAGAATTCAATTTTAGGCGTATATGCCCTAGTTTTCACTAAAGGTTCACTTATCACCTTTTGATGGAGAACCGTCATTAAATATAGTTTTGTTCACTCTTAAACATTCTATTGGACCAAATAAAACTCTTCTTAAGAATCGGGACATCAAAATTTACTTTGTGTAAATTTTTGGTATCTTTCCGATAATGTTCATTTTTTTTAATGAATAGTGTAAAATGTTGTATTTTAATTCAAAACCTCTTTTTAATATAATTTATTTATATAATTAGATTATATTTTGAATTAGTTTTAAAGTGAAATTAGAAAATATTTTTACCATTAAATCCAATAGTGGTCGTTGGAATTAATTTCACTTTGAAATCAGACTTAAACTAGTGTCAATCTTTTGATACTTATTGTTTTATAAAAACGTGCTATTTGCTCTGACAGCGGGAATTAATTATTAAATTAATTAATGTGACTAATATGTTTTTAATTTTGTAAAACGGACTTTATTTTTGAATTCAGAATATCAAATATAGCTCAGGGTGAATTTTTGGGATTTTTCTGAAAAACATCAATTTTTGATGAATAGTGAAACCACTAAGTGGTACTTATAAAAGCTGATTTTCCGTTTAAATGAAATTTTGACATCATTGTGTTTTGAATTTCAAAAATCCGACATACATGGTTGTCATTAAGAAGTAAAATGTGGTTCAATGATATTATAATAATTTTTTGGTGAATAGTAACTTATTAAGTTCTTAATCGCGATTAGAGGTAATTAGTGTAATTTAAGGTAAAAATGATATTATAAGAATGTGAAAACACCATGACACTTGTCCTACACCTATTGGGTGAGTCATGGCCGACCAAGACAAGCCATGGGCCAACATGGGGACCCCATGGAGACACTTTGGTTGGGAAATGACATAAATAACATTTTATTTAATGTAAAAGTAAAATTGACACAAACATGATATGTTTTACTAAAACAATTTTTAAGTTGGGTTATACAAGTCATATTATTAATTATAAATATTCATTGGAAATCTAAAAATATTTCCTACATCATAGTATTTTTTTATAATTTTTAGACATTAAATAAATTAAATTATTTATGACATAATAATGATGAAGCGATGACATCATTATTTGACGATTTAAATAAAATGGAAAGATAATATAAAATATATAAACTACACATGTCCAAAACTTATTGGATGAGTGTATTTCGAAGACTTATCACCTTATCCACGAATTATATCAATGTGGGACCTTTTGAAACCGAAACACATTTTCAAATAAAGTAATATTTCTTTACTTTCCAAAAGTACCCCTCCTCTCCTCTTATAAAAGGCCCCCACCTCTACCTCATTTAACACACTCCTCAAGCCTTTGGCTCGGCCCAACCCTGCCCATTTACTCTCTCCACATCCCTCAACTCATCCTAGAGGATTCCCTTTGGGAAGAATCCTTTCAAAGGAAGCCTTTAGGCTCAAATCAAAAGGAGTTACACTTTTAAAGGTAATTCATTCTCTCATGTTCATTTGTTTTATTTTGCTTCTCCAACCACCTAAACTCTTTTTATTTAATTCTTTTGTAACAACACCAGTATCTTCAATATACTAGGATGTTGTTATAAGATTTATTCGAGCTACGCTCTCACACAACTACATCAAATGGTTAAAGAACATACGGTTTCCGTGGATGGTGAAATTCTGCCTCCCGAAACGATGATTGTTCAATACTCATTTAACACCTTAAAAGGTGGCCATTATGATGTCACTATTTATATATATGATATATAATATGTTTATGTTTTATTTATTCTTCTGTATTTTTCATTTTTGTCTTACCTTTATGGCTTCCATTATGGGTATACGCGATATCTTCATTTAAGCGGACTACCGCCCCTCAAAGTGATTTGATTCGTTAAATACCATATTTGGGATGTATAAAGGATGGAAATATGATATTACATATGATATTATACTGTAATTATAATATACCTTTATATAATTTTTATTCCATTCTATAAAATACGAAATAGAAATGAAAGTAGCGTTCATGCGTACGTACGGCTTACCGTCTCCATGAACGGTGCATTTCATTTCTTACCTCTAAATGATTATGTAATGTTATAAATGCATGCATGTACTGGATATATATTACATATATGATATCTACATAATGAATAAAATTCTGGATATAATAAACTTTTGGCCACACGAACAACATGTAGTTGTAAGAAGACCACTTTCGACTTAAGAACCAAATATCGGCAAAACAAATATTATTAACTTAAATGATTACATAATGTTTATGACATGGTAATAAGTGGTATAAAAGTAATAATGAACTTGAAAAAGGGTTCTTAAGGAATTATAAATTAAATCAAGTTTATTATTCAGGAGATTAAAGAACGATCAAGTCAAGTCGGACCCGAGGTAAGGGATCCTACAACTCTCTTTCTTTTTAAGTACACTCTTTTTTGTCATTTCTTTTAAGCTCATATTTCTTATGATTGGGATGTTATTTTATATTAGTCCTACTGTAATTTTTATGTTCATGTGATGAGAGACCCTATTCTCTCTCATCAATCCATTTTGGAAGTTTTGAGTGGCGCCGTTAGGCTGCCGAACTTTCGTAAGAGATCTAACCTCTCTCTTTCTTTTTAAGTAATCTCCTTTATGTCACTTCTTTTAAGCTCCTCTTTGTAATGTTGGGGGATGTTATTTTATATTCCTCTTGCTGTACATTTTATTGTAATGTGATGAGATACCCTATTTGATCTCATCAATCCATATTCGGAAGTTTTATGTGGCGCCGTTAGGCTGCCGAGTTTTCGTAAGGGATTTTTCATCTCACTTTTATTCCCGTGAGATTTACGCTACATTCGCCACAAATTTGATTGAGTGGTGTATGTACTTCCCATTATTTTACACTTTGTGTAATATACTTTCGTTTATGAGTATTTACATCAATGACCTATTGTCTTTCTTTCATGGGGTGTATGTTTTGAAAGATACCCAAGTCGGTAAGGGAAACTTTCACCCTCCTCTTTTTTAAAAGACTTCTTTTGTTGGGTCTTTTAATTTACATATTCTTATATTGGGATATGTTCTCATATATCCTTATTGATGTAAATTTTATGTCCAAGTGATGAGATACACTTTTTATCTCTCATCAACTCATTTTGATGTGATGCCGTTAGGCTGTCAAGGGAACTTTTTAACCCAATTTCGATTTGTTTGGGTTCAACTTGTAGTCATTGAATATGTCATCCATTGAATATGTGTGAATGAAATTTTATTGTTTTACACTTAATATCCACTTATATTGGGTGTATATATATTTGTCACACATATTTTTGAGATTTATTCGTCCTTAATTTAAGGATACCTTCTTTATAAGGGATTTCGTCACATTTGACATTTTTATTGAGGGTTCATTGTTGTTATGCACCAATTCACAATTATATGGTGTATATACTATCCTTTGGAGTATTATATCATGAATACTTTTATTCTCATGATATTATAAAGTTCTGACTAAATGTTATTCCTCGATTATTGTATTCAAGTGTCTCTAATTTTGGTAAAACCCCTTTAACCAAAATATCGTTTTAAATGTTTTAATTATTTGTTCTTATTAATATCCATGTTTTCAAAATGGTTTTAAGGATTTATTTATATGGATATTAATGGTTTAAAATGATAAAATCTTCAAGGTGGTATGGGACACGTTGATTCAAAAATCTCTTTATTAAATGTTTTAAATGGTTTTGGAAATGGTTTCTTTTTGAATGGATTCATTATTTAAATATCCTAAAATGTTATATTGTGATTGAAATGTGGAAATTTCATGTTTCCTTTATTCATGTTTATGTGATACGATTATGTTATGGTTCTTGGGAATTGTTATGAAGAACGGGTGGTTCTGTGATAAACTAAGGGCGGGTGAGCCCGATATAGCTCTCCAATGCATTGGGTAATGCGAAGGAGTGAAACGTTAAGGTTTATCCGAAGAGATTTTAGGGAATATACTGTGATGGGTATTCCAAACATAACCAAGAGGGTTACTCCCTACGTAAGAATGTTATGAATGCCTCAAGTTACCTTTATGTCTTATGTTTTCTATGATTTATTCATGGTTTGATGATGTATGTTAAAGTGCCTATGTTTTATGGGTAAAGTATGATTTCATTCTTATGTATATATGAACTCATGTTTCCTTTCCATATTTTTATAACCCTTACTGAGCTTTTTATGCTCATCCCAAGTTTTTGAAATGTTTTTCATAGGTCAAGGGAAAGGTACATGATGTGATGATAGTGTCAAGGATGTGTCAAGAATGAATCCGTGTTATATTTTAAATATGTTTCCGTTGATGGGAAGAATGAATACTGTCTTTTATGTAACCACTTTGTTTAAATGTGGAATGTAATGCAAGTTTCATGATCTAATTCTCTAAAACTCTAAACCTGAAAAGATCCTCAATGTGTAATCTTGTAATAACTCAAGATTAAGTAAGGTTTAAGGCTGGGGCCTTATTGTATGCATAGTTTTTCACAGCATGCACCTATTTATATACATGGAAGAAGCCACATGGTTTGGTCAAATAGTTTAAATTACCATGTTTAAACCATGTGAAACACTAGTATCTTAAACCACCACAAGTCATATAGTTTCCAGAGATTTTTGTTTTACCGACTTTTGTTCCGATGTGGGACTTTCAAGGATGTTTCCAAGCGCAATTTTAAAATTGCGAGGACGCAATTCCCAAAAGGGGGGAAGGATGTAACACCCCAGGTAAATAATGAATATGAAATTTTCATATTTATCCATATATGTGAATAAAATATTAATATGACTTTAAAGGGGACGCTATGCTCGATGGCGTACCCAACACGCAACAACGAGTTTCTTGGGAATCTTACGTTGCACTCTAATAATAAAATAATATTATTTCAAATGATAGTTAACATGTAGCCGTTGTATTGGCGGGAATGGATAGAAATAACTAAAATATGATTATATATGTTTTTTTAAATGTTTTTACATTTATACAATAAAAGATAAAGGCTTAAAATACAGAAAGAATTCAATTTTAGGCGTATACGCCCTAGTTTTCACTAAAGGTTCACTTATCACCTTTTGATGGAGAACCGTCATTAAATATAGTTTTGTTCACTCTTAAACATTCTATTGGACCAAATAAAACTCTTCTTAAGAATCGGGACATCAAAATTTACTTTGTGTAAATTTTTGGTATCTTTCCGATAATGTTCATTTTTTTAATGAATAGTGTAAAATGTTGTATTTTAATTCAAAACCTCTTTTTAATATAATTTATTTATATGATTAGATTATATTTTGAATTAGTTTTAAAGTGAAATTAGAAAATATTTTTACCATTAAATCCAATAGTGGTCGTTGGAATTAATTTCACTTTGAAATCAAACTTAAACTAGTGTCAATCTTTTGATAATTATTGTTTTATAAAAACACGCTATTTGCTCTGACATCGGGAATTAATTATTAAATTAATTAATGTGACTAATATGTTTTGAATTTTGTAAAACGGACTTCATTTTTGAATTCGGAATATCAAATATAGCTCAGGGTGAATTTTTGGGATTTTTCTGAAAAACCTCAATTTTTGATGAATAGTGAAACCACTAAGTGGTACTTATAAAAGTTGATTTTCCGTTTAAATGAAATTTTGCCATCATTGTGTTTTGAATTTCAAAAATCCGACATAAATGGTTGTCATTAAGAAGTAAAATGTGGTTCAATGATATTATAATAATTTTTTGGTGAATAGTAACTTATTAAGTTCTTAATCGCGATTAGAGGTAATTAGTGTAATTTAAGGTAAAAATGATATTATAAGAATGTGAAAACACCATGACACTTGTCCTACACCTATTGGGTGAGTCATGGCCGACCAAGACAAGCCATGGGCCAACTTGGGGACCCCATAGAGACACTTTGGTTGGGAAATGACATAAATAACATTTTATTTAATGTAAAAGTAAAATTGACACAAACATGATATGTTTTACTAAAACAATTTTTAAGTTGGGTTATAAAATTCATATTTTTGATTATAAATATTAATTGGAAATCTAAAAAGATTTCCTACATCATAGTATTTTTTTATAATTTTTAGATATTAAATAAATTAAATTATTTATGACATAATAATGATGAAGCGATGACATCATTATTTGACGATTTAAATAAATCGGAAAGATAATGTAAAATCTATAAACTACACATGCCCAAAACTTATTGGATGAGTTTATTTCGAATACGTATCACCTTATCCACGAATTATATCAATGTGGGACCTTTTGAAACCAAAACACATTTTCAAATAAAGTAATATTTCTTTACTTTCCAAAAGTACCCCTCCTCTCCTCTTATAAAAGGCCCCCACCTCTACCTCATTTAACACACTCCTCAAGCCTTTGGCTTGGCCAAACCCTGCCCATTTACTCTCTCCACATCCCTCTCCTCATCCTAGAGGATTCCCTTTGGGCAGAATCCTTTAAAAGGAAGCCTTTAGGCTCAAATCAAAAGGAGTTACACTTTTAAAGGTAATTCATTCTCTCATGTTCATTTGTTTTATTTTGCTTCTCCAACCCCCTAAACTCTTTTTATTTACATCTTTTGTAACAAAACCAGTATCTTCAATATACTAGGATGTTTTTATAAGATTTATTCGAGCTACACTCTCACACAACTACATCAAACGGTTAAAGAACATACGGTTTCTGTGGATGGTGAAATTCTGCCTCCCGAAACGATGATTGTTCAATACTCATTTAACACCTTCAAAGGTCGCCATTATGATGTCACTATTTATATATATGATATATGATATGTTTATGTTTTATTTATGCTTCTGTATTTTTCATTTTTGTCTTAACTTTATGGCTTCCATTATGGGTATACGCGATATCTTCATTTAAGGAAGTGCGGACTACCGCCCCCTCAAAGTGATTTGATTCGTTAAATACCATATGTGGGATGTATAAAGGATGGAAATATGATATTACATATGATATTATACTGTAATTATAATATACCTTTATATAATTATTATTCCATTCTATAAAATACGAAATAGAAATGAAAGTAGCGTTCATGCGTACGTACGGCTTACCGTCTCCATGAACGGTGCATTTCATTTCTTACCTCTAAATGATTATGTAATGTTATAAATGCATGAATGTACTGGATATATATGACATATACGATATCTACATAATGAATACAATTCTGTATATAATAAACTTTTGGCCACACGAACAACATGTAGTTGTAAGAAGACCACTTTCGACTTAAGAACCAAATATCGGCAAAACAAATATTATTAACTTAAATGATTACATAATGTTTATGACATGGTAATAAGTGGTATAAAAGTAATAATGAACTTGAAAAAGGGTTCTTAAGGAATTATAAATTAACTCAAGTTTATTATTCAGGAGATTAAAGAACGATCGAGTCAAGTCGGACCCGAGGTAAGGGATCCTACAACTCTCTTTCTTTTTAAGTACACTCTTTTTTGTCATTTATTTTATGCTCATCTTTCTTATGATTGGGATGTTATTTTTTATTAATCCTACTGTAATTTTTATGTTCATGTGATGAGAGACCCTATTCTCTCTCATCAATCCATTTTGGAAGTTTTGAGTGGCGCCGTTAGGCTGCCGAACTTTCGTAAGAGATCTAACCTCTCTCTTTCTTTTTAAGTAATCTCTTTTATGTCACTTCTTTTAAGCTCCTATTTTTAATGTTGGGGGATGTTATTTTATATTCCTCTTGCTTTACATTTTATTGTAATGTGATGAGATACCCTATTTGATCTCATCAATCCATATTCGGAAGTTTTATGTGGCGCCGTTAGGCTGCCGAGTTTTCGTAAGGGATTTTTCATCTCACTTTTATTCCCGTGAGATTTACGCTACATTCGCCACAAATTAGATTGAGTGGTGTATTTACTTCCCATTATTCTACTCTTTGTGTAATATACTTTCGTTTATGAGTATTTAAATCAATGACCTATTGTCTTTCTTTCATGGGGTGTATGTTTTGAAAGATACCCAAGTCGGTAAGGGAAACTTTCACCCTCCTCTTTTTTAAAAGACTTATTTTGTTGGGTCTTTTAATTTACATATTCTTATGTTGGGATATGTTCTCATATATCCTTGTTGATGTAAATTTTATGTCCAAGTGATTAGATACACTTTTTATCTCTCATCAACTCATTTTGATGTGATGTCGTTAGGCTGTCAAGGGAACTTTTTAACCCAATTTAGATTTCTTTGGGTTCAACTTGTAGTCATTGAATATGTCATCCATTGAATATGTGTGAATGAACATTTATTGTTTTACACTTAATATCCACTTATATTGGGTGTATATATATTTGTCACACATATTTTTGAGATTTATTCTTCCTTAATTTAAGGATACCTTCTTTATAAGGGATTTCATCACATTTGACATTTTTATTGAGGGTTCATTGTTGTTATGCACCAATTCACTCTTATATGGTGTATATACTGTCCTTTGGAGTATTATGTCATGAATCCTTTTATTCTCATGATATTATAAAGTTCTGACTAAATGTTATTCCTCGATTATTGTATTCAAGTGTCTCTAATTTTGGTAAAACCCCTTTAACCAAAATATCGTTTTAAATGTTTTAATTATTTGTTCTTATTAATATCCATGTTTTCAAAATGGTTTTAAGGATTTATTTATATGGATATTAATGGTTTAAAATGATAAAAGCTTCAAGGTGGTATGGGACACGTTGATTCAAAAATCACTTTATTAAATGTTTTAAATGGTTTTGGAAATGGTTTCTTTTTGAATGGATTCATTATTTCAATATCCTAAAATGTTATATTGTGATTGAAATGTGGAAATTTCATGTTTCCTTTATTCATGTTTATGTGATACGATTATGTTATGGTTCTTGGCCATTGTTATGAAGAACGGGTGGTTCCGTGATAAACTAAGGGCGGGTGAGCCCGATATAGCTTTCCAATGCATTGGGTAACGCGAAGGAGTGAAACGTTAAGGTTTTCCAAAGAGATTTTAGGGAATATACTGTGATGGGTATTCCAAACGTAACCAAGAGGGTTACTCCATACGTAAGAATGTTATGAATGCCTCAAGTTACCTTTATGTCTTATGTTTTCTATGATTTATTCATGGTTTGATGATGTATGTTAAAGTGCCTATGTTTTATGGGTAAAGTATGATTTCATTCTTATGTATATATGAACTCATGTTTCCTTTCCATATTTTTATAACCCTTAATGAGCTTTTTATTCTCATCCCATGTTTCTGATATGTTTTTCACTGGTCAAGGGAATGGTACATGATGTGATGATAGTGTCAAGGATGTGTCAAGAATGAATCCGTGTTATATTTTAAATATATTTCCGTTGATGGGAAGAATGAATACTGTCTTTTATGTAACCACTTTGTTTAAATGTGGAATGTAATGCAAGTTTCATGATCTAATTCTCTAAAACTCTAAACCTGAAAAGATCCTCAATGTGTAATCTTGTAATAACTCAAGATTAAGTAAGGTTTAAGGCTGGGGCCTTATAGTTGGTATCAGAGGTCGGTTTAGATAACTTTAGAGGTTAGGGTATTCTTTAAGCATAATTGACAATTACCATAATGGTTAGGATTTCAGAAAGAGTCTTAGTTTTAGATAAAGTGAATGAGTAAGTATATCTTATTGTCTATCTTACTCATTAGTACATGATGGTTTTGTTGATATACTCACACTGACATTTATTTTTTTTAGTGAATGGATGGATCTAGCAGGCACCAAAGAGACAACAGGTTTGAAGGAAACTGTGGTGGTTCTCTGATTAAGATACTAGATAAAATGGAGGATTCAATGAGGAAACTCGTGGTTGTTCTAAACCAAATATCAAGGAGTCATGATAAACCACTTCAACCTTGGTGAGTTCTCTAATGCATCAGGTACGATATGGCCAATTCGATGTGGAAATTCAGGTAATAATTATTAAGGTAACCATTATGGTTTATATGATACTTAATTTTTAGGTAATTATGGGTTACTCTATGATATGATGGAAAATGAAAGGAATGAGATAAAATTGAGGTTAAAATATGTTATGATTATTCTTGAAGATTTTATCTCATTTTGGAGAATTTTTTAAGAATTATATAGTTTTGAAAAAAGGACAACACGCAGACCGTGTGACAACCCGTCGCGTCAGACAAAGCTGCGGGAATCGAACCCACAACCAAAGTGCGACTTGTATTTATCGCCTACCACTGGACTACGTGAAGTCCCTGGTTAGTTTGACTGATTCATTCTAGTTATATGATTTTATGAATTAAGAGTAAGTTGATTTTGAGTTATTTATGAAAATGATTAACCTATCATGGAGGATATGTGATTAGGTTAATTACTTTTCAAAACGAGACTTTAGGAGCAGCTGATATTGTTTGGAGATAAATGTTATGATTTAACTTGGAAGACTATGTGACTAAATCCTTCAAATATTTGGGTTTCAATCTTAGTTTGGTTTACTTTGAAGAATTTTATGGACAAATTGATTATAGAATGGTCCTCATTGAACTTTGGGTTTTGTTGGAAAAATTTTGGAGGTTATGAATAGATTTTCTTTTTATAAAGGGTTATCCTTTTCTGGATTATCTGATCTTGTACTAACCTTTTGGTTTTGGTTTTGGTTAAATCCTAAAGAAATGCGAAGTATATAGTTCTCTTTTGTGGATTAGGTGATTCTCTAGAAGTTGATTATAGTACTCTTAATGCGAACAAGTCTCCCTAAATACTCGTCTTTTGGAAAAAATATGAGTTTGATTAAGGAATCTAGTAAAAGTTGAAAGTCAACATGATAATTGATTATGTTTCCTTATGAATAAATTCCTCAATAAAAAGTAACTTAAAACAAAAATGTTGTCTATTAACTTTTCCTACTGGGGAATCGAAGACCGTTTAACCCATCACAAGTTTGTGATTTTCTCGTGGTTAACTTTCTCCTAAACATGTTTTCTATCACTCTCCATCAGAACATGACCCTTTGTTTTTTCCTCCATGTCCATATTTTCATACTTGGAATCCTAGTATGGGTTAATTCGGGTGACCTTTGTACTTATATTTCTTTATTTTAAAGTGTTTGTTTTACCGACTTTTGTTCCGATGTGGGACTTTCAAGGATGTTTCCAAGCGCAATTTTAAAATTGCGAGGACGCAATTCCCAAAAGGGGGGAAGGATGTAACACCCCAGGTAAATAATGAATATGAAATTTTCATATTTATCCATATATGTGAATAAAATATTAATATGACTTTAAAGGGGACGCTATGCTCGATGGCGTACCCAACACGCAACAACGAGTTTCTTGGGAATCTTACGTTGCACTCTAATAATAAAATAATATTATTTCAAATGATAGTTAACATGTAGCCGTTGTATTGGCGGGAATGGATAGAAATAACTAAAATATGATTATATATGTTTTTTTAAATGTTTTTACATTTATACAATAAAAGATAAAGGCTTAAAATACAGAAAGAATTCAATTTTAGGCGTATATGCCCTAGTTTTCACTAAAGGTTCACTTATCACCTTTTGATGGAGAACCGTCATTAAATATAGTTTTGTTCACTCTTAAACATTCTATTGGACCAAATAAAACTCTTCTTAAGAATCGGGACATCAAAATTTACTTTGTGTAAATTTTTGGTATCTTTCCGATAATGTTCATTTTTTTTAATGAATAGTGTAAAATGTTGTATTTTAATTCAAAACCTCTTTTTAATATAATTTATTTATATAATTAGATTATATTTTGAATTAGTTTTAAAGTGAAATTAGAAAATATTTTTACCATTAAATCCAATAGTGGTCGTTGGAATTAATTTCACTTTGAAATCAGACTTAAACTAGTGTCAATCTTTTGATACTTATTGTTTTATAAAAACGTGCTATTTGCTCTGACAGCGGGAATTAATTATTAAATTAATTAATGTGACTAATATGTTTTTAATTTTGTAAAACGGACTTTATTTTTGAATTCAGAATATCAAATATAGCTCAGGGTGAATTTTTGGGATTTTTCTGAAAAAACATCAATTTTTGATGAATAGTGAAACCACTAAGTGGTACTTATAAAAGCTGATTTTCCGTTTAAATGAAATTTTGACATCATTGTGTTTTGAATTTCAAAAATCCGACATACATGGTTGTCATTAAGAAGTAAAATGTGGTTCAATGATATTATAATAATTTTTTGGTGAATAGTAACTTATTAAGTTCTTAATCGCGATTAGAGGTAATTAGTGTAATTTAAGGTAAAAATGATATTATAAGAATGTGAAAACACCATGACACTTGTCCTACACCTATTGGGTGAGTCATGGCCGACCAAGACAAGCCATGGGCCAACATGGGGACCCCATGGAGACACTTTGGTTGGGAAATGACATAAATAACATTTTATTTAATGTAAAAGTAAAATTGACACAAACATGATATGTTTTACTAAAACAATTTTTAAGTTGGGTTATACAAGTCATATTATTAATTATAAATATTCATTGGAAATCTAAAAATATTTCCTACATCATAGTATTTTTTTATAATTTTTAGACATTAAATAAATTAAATTATTTATGACATAATAATGATGAAGCGATGACATCATTATTTGACGATTTAAATAAAATGGAAAGATAATATAAAATATATAAACTACACATGTCCAAAACTTATTGGATGAGTGGATTTCGAAGACTTATCACCTTATCCACGAATTATATCAATGTGGGACCTTTTGAAACCGAAACACATTTTCAAATAAAGTAATATTTCTTTACTTTCCAAAAGTACCCCTCCTCTCCTCTTATAAAAGGCCCCCACCTCTACCTCATTTAACACACTCCTCAAGCCTTTGGCTCGGCCCAACCCTGCCCATTTACTCTCTCCACATCCCTCAACTCATCCTAGAGGATTCCCTTTGGGAAGAATCCTTTCAAAGGAAGCCTTTAGGCTCAAATCAAAAGGAGTTACACTTTTAAAGGTAATTCATTCTCTCATGTTCATTTGTTTTATTTTGCTTCTCCAACCACCTAAACTCTTTTTATTTAATTCTTTTGTAACAACACCAGTATCTTCAATATACTAGGATGTTGTTATAAGATTTATTCGAGCTACGCTCTCACACAACTACATCAAATGGTTAAAGAACATACGGTTTCCGTGGATGGTGAAATTCTGCCTCCCGAAACGATGATTGTTCAATACTCATTTAACACCTTAAAAGGTGGCCATTATGATGTCACTATTTATATATATGATATATAATATGTTTATGTTTTATTTATTCTTCTGTATTTTTCATTTTTGTCTTACCTTTATGGCTTCCATTATGGGTATACGCGATATCTTCATTTAAGGAAGTGCGGACTACCGCCCCCTCAAAGTGATTTGATTCGTTAAATACCATATTTGGGATGTATAAAGGATGGAAATATGATATTACATATGATATTATACTGTAATTATAATATACCTTTATATCATTTTTATTCCATTCTATAAAATACGAAATAGAAATGAAAGTAGCGTTCATGCGTACGTACGGCTTACCGTCTCCATGAACGGTGCATTTCATTTCTTACATCTAAATGATTATGTAATGTTATAAATGCATGAATGTACTGGATATATATTACATATATGATATCTACATAATGAATAAAATTCTGGATATAATAAACTTTTGGCCACACGAACAACATGTAGTTGTAAGAAGACCACTTTCGACTTAAGAACCAAATATCGGCAAAACAAATATTATTAACTTAAATGATTACATAATGTTTATGACATGGTAATAAGTGGTATAAAAGTAATAATGAACTTGAAAAAGGGTTCTTAAGGAATTATAAATTAAATCAAGTTTATTATTCAGGAGATTAAAGAACGATCAAGTCAAGTCGGACCCGAGGTAAGGGATCCTACAACTCTCTTTCTTTTTAAGTACACTCTTTTTTGTCATTTCTTTTAAGCTCATATTTCTTAAGATTGGGATGTTATTTTATATTAGTCCTACTGTAATTTTTATGTTCATGTGATGAGAGACCCTATTCTCTCTCATCAATCCATTTTGGAAGTTTTGAGTGGCGCCGTTAGGCTGCCGAACTTTCGTAAGAGATCTAACCTCTCTCTTTCTTTTTAAGTAATCTCCTTTATGTCACTTCTTTTAAGCTCCTCTTTGTAATGTCGGGGGATGTTATTTTATATTCCTCTTGCTGTACATTTTATTGTAATGTGATGAGATACCCTATTTGATCTCATCAATCCATATTCGGAAGTTTTATGTGGCGCCGTTAGGCTGCCGAGTTTTCGTAAGGGATTTTTCATCTCACTTTTATTCCCGTGAGATTTACGCTACATTCGCCACAAATTTGATTGAGTGGTGTATGTAATTCCAATTATTTTACTCTTTGTGTAATATACTTTCGTTTATGAGTATTTACATCAATGACCTATTGTCTTTCTTTCATGGGGTGTATGTTTTGAAAGATACCCAAGTCGGTAAGGGAAACTTTCACCCTCCTCTTTTTTAAAAGACTTCTTTTGTTGGGTCTTTTAATTTACATATTCTTATATTGGGATATGTTCTCATATATCCTTATTGATGTAAATTTTATGTCCAAGTGATGAGATACACTTTTTATCTCTCATCAACTCATTTTGATGTGATGTCGTTAGGCTGTCAAGGGAACTTTTTAACCCAATTTCGATTTGTTTGGGTTCAACTTGTAGTCATTGAATATGTCATCCATTGAATATGTGTGAATGAAATTTTATTGTTTTACACTTAATATCCACTTATATTGGGTGTATATATATTTGTCACACATATTTTTGAGATTTATTCGTCCTTAATTTAAGGATACCTTCTTTATAAGGGATTTCATCACATTTGACATTTTTATTGAGGGTTCATTGTTGTTATGCACCAATTCACTATTATATGGTGTATATACTGTCCTTTGGAGTATTATATCATGAATACTTTTATTCTCATGATATTATAAAGTTCTGACTAAATGTTATTCCTCGATTATTGTATTCAAGTGTCTCTAATTTTGGTAAAACCCCTTTAACCAAAATATCGTTTTAAATGTTTTAATTATTTGTTCTTATTAATATCAATGTTTTCAAAATGGTTTTAAGGATTTATTTATATGGATATTAATGGTTTAAAATGATAAAATCTTCAAGGTGGTATGGGACACGTTGATTCAAAAATCTCTTTATTAAATGTTTTAAATGGTTTTGGAAATGGTTTCTTTTTGAATGGATTCATTATTTAAATATCCTAAAATGTTATATTGTGATTGAAATGTGGAAATTTCATGTTTCCTTTATTCATGTTTATGTGATACGATTATGTTATGGTTCTTGGGCATTGTTATGAAGAACGGGTGGTTCTGTGATAAACTAAGGGCGGGTGAGCCCGATATAGCTCTCCAATGCATTGGGTAATGCGAAGGAGTGAAACGTTAAGGTTTATCCGAAGAGATTTTAGGGAATATACTGTGATGGGTATTCCAAACATAACCAAGAGGGTTACTCCCTACGTAAGAATGTTATGAATGCCTCAAGTTACCTTTATGTCTTATGTTTTCTATGATTTATTCATGGTTTGATGATGTATGTTAAAGTGCCTATGTTTTATGGGTAAAGTATGATTTCATTCTTATGTATATATGAACTCATGTTTCCTTTCCATATTTTTATAACCCTTACTGAGCTTTTTATGCTCATCCCAAGTTTTTGAAATGTTTTTCACAGGTCAAGGGAAAGGTACATGATGTGATGATAGTGTCAAGGATGTGTCAAGAATGAATCCGTGTTATATTTTAAATATGTTTCCGTTGATGGGAAGAATGAATACTGTATTTTATGTAACCACTTTGTTTAAATGTGGAATGTAATGCAAGTTTCATGATCTAATTCTCTAAAACTCTAAACCTGAAAAGATCCTCAATGTGTAATCTTGTAATAACTCAAGATTAAGTAAGGTTTAAGGCTGGGGCCTTATTGTATGCATAGTTTTTCACAGCATGCACCTATTTATATACATGGAAGAAGCCACATGGTTTGGTCAAATAGTTTAAATTACCATGTTTAAACCATGTGAAACACTAGTATCTTAAACCACCACAAGTCATATAGTTTCCAGAGATTTTTGTATAGTTTACCCTTACCATGTGCAAACCTTGAACATTCTTATAGGACTAGAAAATATCCAAAAAGTCACATAGAATTAACCAATAATGGTACGACATAAAATATGGTGAAAATAATGAATGAAAATAACTTAATATTACATGAGGGACTAAAAAAATCCCCAAAAAAATAACTCTATGTCCCTATAAATCCATGTAAAATTTGTATGAATAAAGAAAAGGTGAGGCTGTTTCTCCCTCATCATCGATTCTGATTACCACGTCTTGTGATAATATGTTCTGTACTGGCACAACACTCAGTCCAAATAAATATATTTTCCATTCTGAATATTTTCATGAGAATCAAAAATCTTAATTGGGTGTTTGATTATATACATATTTGTTTCTAAAGTAAGTTATTCCTAGTTTGGAGCATCAGATGGATCAGGAGGATACTTATTATGGTAATACATGTAGAAAAAAATCATGGATAAAAGTTAAATGATATGGTAAATATAACTAATAATCCACATTTCCAATATTCTTAGTGATAAAAAATTTCCCCACATTTTTCGCAACTAGGTTACCTAGCATAGCATGATGTAAATGAACCAACTGAGGTTATACATTCAAGAACACTCGATCACCTTCCTAAAATTACCGAGGAAAGTACTAAAGATTTATTTAGGATTTATAGAAACTTTGATTCATAAATAATCATTAATAAATAATATGGTTTTTCTCTAATATTTTCATAAAAATTAATGGTCCAAAAAGAGAATTCTCACCAAACCTCGATAAGAAAAGTTGTGATTTACAAGCTTAGATATACAAAGTCTCAAAGGGAGATGTTATGATGGATGAATGGAAAATATTTTTATAAAAAAACACAACAATTCCCAAATATATTTCCCAAGTGCTTATAAATTTTATGACACTAGCACAAATCATATCCTCCAAGATCTGATTTTCTCACTCCATTAGTGTGTTCGTATAAGGATGGTAAGCCGCTCTCAATACAACCCGAGTACCCATAACCACATGGAAGAATTTCCAAAACCAATAGGTAAAATAGTGGTATATTTTTGAAATAATTGAATATAGAACACCATGGAACCTCAAAATCTATTGATTATATAGTTTTTCATAATTATCAACCTTGTTGTTGTCTCGAAATGAAATGAAATTTTCCGATTTTTTTAGTTAATCAATCACCACACATATAGAATGGATCCCTTAGGGATCCAATGGTAACCCAATGATGAAATACATAGATACATAATCCCATTTATAGATTGGAACTGATATATTCTTATGAAAACCAAGAGCTTTTGGTTTTTAGCCTTAATCAACTAACAAGTATAGAAATAAGACAAAAAATTGGATATACCACGTTTCAAACAAATACACAACAATAGAACTTCATGTCATATTAAATCTTTATTTTGAAAGAATGAAATCACCATTTAGAACAATAATAAATTTACACTAGATCATTCCTCATATATCAAGAAATCAAATACAAGTTTATGAAACCAAAATTAAATTCAGGGAGAGATTCCGTTTTGAAATTGTATTCCCAATATTTAAAGAGGTTATAATAATTATGGGATCTTTGTCTCACAATTTTTTTAAAAATAAACTCTGGAAGAGATGATTTCAATATATCACTAGTCATAATAATACCAGTCTCTTCCTCCATCACATCTAGGTGCATCAGAGAAAATATTACCATGATGTTCCATACAACTTTCTATTACATCCCTTCCTGAGAAGGAAACATTCTACTTAGCGTGATAATAACAACATTACCCTTTCCCATGGTATATAAGATATTGAAGACGAATAACTAGAGATATTCCACCCATCACCTCTACCTCAGGATCAGGTCCTTCTAAGAAAATATTTAACTTAAACACCTATGGTAAGAATAGATAGTGAACATTTCTACAAAGTGTGAATGTTTATAACTCTTGGGAGAAATCATAAATTCTGCATGTTATAAATCATGGGTTGGGTAATTCTTCTCATTTTTCTGAAGATTAAGAGAGTTTTACACCACAATATTATTGTCTTGTATAAGAACACAACCCATACCTATTCCTGATGCATCAAAAAACACCAAATATCACTTTGCTTCTTATGATAAAATCAAAATAGGTGTTAATCTCAAACATCACTTAAATTCATCAATGTAAGTATAACACTTATAATCCAATTTTAATTTCACCCCTTTCATGGTAATAGTAGTCAATGGAGAAAAATGATTCCAAAATAGCTTCAAAAAAAACCTATAATATCATACCAAACCCAAGAGGCTTCATATATCAAATGAATTTTTTTGATCTTCCTATGAAAATAATACTTTCACCTTAAAAGGGTCAAGTAAGATTTCACATTCCAAAACCATGTGTCCTAATAAATTTTGTTCATGAATCCATAAATGAATTTTTGATAACATAGAATAATGTAGATAATCCATTAGTATTACTAAAATTTAATTAAGGTGATTCTTATTTTTTCTCTAATTCCCAACTGAAGAAGAATTTCATCTATGAACACCATGAAAAATAAATCATGTTACTAGTGGAAACTATAATTACTCAAGGAAATAAAAATATAATAGGAATTTTTAAGTTAAAAAAATAAAGGATATTCAATGTTTGCACACCCTACCCTAAAGGTAGTCTTTTGATTATTAACCACATTAACTCTAAGATACTGATACCCAAAATAAAGGTAAATTTGTGATAACCACTTTGTCATATTTAATTGATCAAGCAAATAATTGATTTGGGGTAAGAGAAACCTATCCTAAATCGTCACCTAATTAATTTCTGGTAATCAATATATAAACAAAATGTTACATAATATTTCTTAATAAAATTAATTGGGGCTTCGTAGGGTAACCCACCCATGTGAATGAATCCTTTAAATTTTAAATCATTTGACTGAATCATTAGTTCCTTAAATTTAACTAGTCACATATGAGAGGAAGGAATATATATCAACTTAGTTCTGATGGAAAAATCAATTAACAACTGTACTTACCTCTATTGATTTAGAGTATAGGAATAAACTAATCATACCTTTGTAAATTCTCTAACCACTAGTAGAAACTCACCACATAAGTGTTTATATTCATGTTAACTATTAAATAAGAAATTTTTACCCCGTTTTTTGGTAAAGGAAATCCTACTTAACTAGATCTAATATCCTATACCCCATGAAACACTAATGATATCCCATTAGAGAGAAAAACGAAAAAACTGATGATATCAATCAATAATTTATTTATGTTTCACCAAATAATCAATCCAAATTATATTGTAAAATAGATCCAATTTGAGAACTAGGAAAACTAAAACTATATCATATTCATATAAAGAGAAGGAAGATGAGTTACATTAGAGACCCTACCCCTTAATATTTCTAATAAGTGTCATAAATTCCAAGAAAAATGACATTAGTTTTATTAGGAGTTTTAAAAGATTCATGAAATACATCAATATAAAATAATATGAGTAATTATTACCCAATAATGTGATTTCTATAAACCAAGAAATAATAATCGTACCTCTTACCATTAAAGGACCCATATAAAAACCAATAAGTGACTCTTATGCTGCATGAAAATACTTTATTCTAATGGTCTTAAACTGGAAACCCACTATACTTGACATGTTCGTGTCCCTTCCACTATCCCCTCTCTGTTTCAGCAGGGGAAGTGGGTGTTCTGGAAACCCACCTGACTCTGGTCTCAAGTAGAACACGGACGGGTCATGCGCATTGGGGGTGATGAGAGGAGGAGGCATGGTTTGAGGCCTTGGAGAGAGGGAGGATGTCATGGCGTTTTCGTCCTTATTTGGAAACGGTACCCCTCTCTTGGCTGACGCCAAGGCCATGCTCACGGGGCTTTCCCTCTACATGCCGGAGAATCTTGATTTAACCCAGGAAGAGATAGATTCCAGGATCCTTCATGATGCGATGATAGGTAATGGTTCCCCACCTTGTTCTATTGCTTATATAGTGTGGAAATGTCGAGATTTACTTGGAAACATCATCCAAGTGTCTCACACCTGGCATGAGGGTAATAAGGTTACGGATCACATGGCTTTCTAGGAGTCCTAGAGCTCCATCTCCACTAATTTTCTCTCCATCAATAGTTTGAAACCAGAGTGTGTTAATTTACTTAGAGGGAATTCCCTCACCTTGCACTATTTTCGACCCCCCTAATTCACGGGGTCCCTTGGTTGTTTTGGTTGTTTTGTTTTGTTTTGTTTGCTCCTTCTTTGAATAAAAATTTGATTTGTATGGACTATACATGAATTATCAAACTACACCAAAAACCCTTTAAGATCTAAAAAACCTAATCTATAATTTAGATAAGAGAGAGGATGAGAAAAATTATACAGATGATTCAAAATACACATGAGTAACATATCATTAAAGGTGTAAGAAAAGTACATCTCATGTTTCATGTATTTACACAATGATTTCATTTTAGAGGAACATTGATAGATACCACTGAATGTGTGGCACAATTCTACTATTGGAATCCCTCACTACCACTTTTAAGATCCATTTCCGACATCCAATATTTTTCATGGAAGCTATTAAAACTACCACTATATAGAAAAGGAATTCTAAACAACCTTGATTTTTTCTACTGGTCAATATCTCCCATCCCAGATCTATCAAACAAATTATCACAAGAGGTAAGCCTTAACATGTAGACTTCAGAATATATGTCTAGTCGTACACCTATATAAATCCTATAGGCCTTTAACATATCCTTTGATACCACCATATAATAAAAAATACCAATTTATTAAAGTAGGTTTCATACACTATTTCATTATAATCACCATGTCATGTGGTGAGAAACTCCATGGATTTATCTTGAGTTAAATATGTAGGACCCCAAAACACCCTGAGAGTGGTGGGGTGAACCGGGGTGTGAAAATTTTCTTTTAATATGATGGATCTTATTAGTAGGTTTATAGAAAACTTTTAAACATTTTTGATTGATTTTATCAACAATCAAACATTCATATATAGAAATTCAACACATCAGTTTTACTTGGTTCACTAAAAACGGCTAGTCCAATGAGCATATGCCGAGAGTGTGTTACTTGTACCAAAATCCACTAATCTTCACTATTTTTTGAATAATAGATATTAGACACAGTCCCTCTATTCCATACGAAATTATTTTACAAGATTTTAGGAAAATATCATTTTGTCCCTCAAAACATTTTAGTTGATTCCCCCTAGCTCACTGCTTTGAGAAAAGTCAAACACAGTTTGTCGACTTGAAGGTTACTTCAATGGATTGGCATTAAAGTATTTTTACCTAACTATATTGAGACTCTAATTTCACCATAGACCTGAGTTGATTCACTTTGAAATCACTAATTACGAAAAAACTAATTTTGAAAACTGTCTTTCATGAAGCTTCTTTTTGAATCTCATCCCTTCATGAATCTAACTTCCTTCAAAAAACAAACTATCTTCATGAAGCTCACTGAGTCAATATGGAATACCCCATCATAATAAAGCATAATTTCTCACAAAATTTGGAATAATTCAAGACTAAACTTGTCTTTTCACGATACTTAAGCTCATAGAGAATGTTATATTCACATTTCTCCCTAGGATTTTTGAAATCATAGCAATTCCATATTTTCCTTGAAAACATTCTTCTCAAATGAATAAGGGTATCCTTATATTTATGGGCTATACTGATCATGATGATCAAATACCTCTTATAATAATTTTTATATATTTAAAAACACCTTCATATAAATCCTCCATTCGTGATGTTCCATTGTGATTTATCTTTGTGGTGGAGCTTTCCATCAAAAAATCGCGCACTGCGATACTCAAATTCTCATAATCATAGAGATCACCATCACTGTTCAGAATGATCCAATTAGTTTTCATTTACGATGATCATTTCTATCAAATAGACCATTGTCCAATATCTTTGATCATTTTTGAAAGAAAATTTCGCGAAGCCCATCTTCGCAAAACTCATTAATTTTACATATTTTCATAAGGCCTTTAAGGAAATAAACTTTTCACGATGCAATCTATCCTCCAAATTTTAGACCCCAAAATTTTTTTAACACTGGGAAACGGTGCCACATTCAATATGGTTTTCAGATTTAACTGTATGATCCATTTACTTGCAAGCTCCCTAATATTCCATGAGAGTATTGACAAAAAACAAAAAACATACTCCGTTTTCTGTCAAGAAAAACCTTGGTTCCAATAAAATATTCAAGGAATAACTACTTGAAAAATATGTTCTTGATGTATTTACATAGGATACCTCCATTCCATTTTTCCCAAAACACTGTGGACCATAATATTTTACTAATTTATTCATTATTAAAGGTATAATATTTTATAATAATAAAATATTTAGATCGCATAATGTTAAAAAACCATTGAGTATTATCAAACTAATCCTCCACTTTATAAGGATCATTCATTTCATTGAAGGATGATGGTTTTGGGGAGAAAAAATCATAGGATTTATATTTATCATCAACAATACCTTTTCTCTCTTCCCATTCTTGATTTGGGGTAGTGAAAACACCCTGGTCCATGGAATGGATTACTCAAACTACATATTTGAAAAAATTATGATCGAGTAGAGTGTTTCCTCAATGAACATTAGTAACAAATCCCTCCCAAGGAAATCTAGGAAGTTTTATTGGGTTAATGGTACTACATCAAAAAATAGAAACCAAAATATAGGTGATAAATCTTAGTAGTGATTAAGATAACATAATAAAAAAACTAATATTAGATCAAAACTCAACATGAGAGTCATTTTTGGTAACATCTTGTGGTAACTTAAGGCTCATTATGACCGAGAAGGCCATGTAATTTCATATAATCTACCCATTATGTCCTAAAAATCCTATCTCGTATCTATAAAAATGTCTCAAGATAATAATACCATGATAAAAAATCCACCTTTTATGATCAACATGGGTTGGATAAAAATTCATGATCATAAATAAAATCCTTTGGGAATGATTATTTCCTAAAATAAACCAATAAACCAATAAAAAATGGAAAACATTCCAATATAAATCTAGATAATGGAAGTAAAAGAGTACAAGGAAAAATAGGTTCCAAACCAAAATAGGTAAACAAAAGTATATAAGACAAACATAAACCCATATCTATTTGACAAGAGATAAAACAACCCACCACGTCACTGGAAAACTCTGACACCCTGCTAAAATGGATACCTACCACCTATATGAGGTGCCTTTTCTTTACATGTGTCAGATACAACAAGATCTAAAGACACCCAAAGGTATGTGTAGGGTGTGACAAAAACAAGACCGGTAGGATCCTACTTGTTATTCATAAGCATTTTTTAATAAATTAACTAATTATACATATTTAAAGGGAATAAAGTCACAAAACACAGTTTTCATAGTTTGAAGAAAAGAATTCTAATTCTCCCTTTCATAAAAGATTATAAAATATTACAAAATAAAAATATTTTTTTAAAATAAGTCATAAATGATCATTTCAAAACAAATCAACATGGATATTGAGACCTAGGGTATATTAGGTTCATGTTATCTAGGATCCTCACACCTCACTAATAAAATGAATAAGTGTGCACATATCCCTAGAATATAGTCTTAGGGGTGAGAGAAACACATTGATAAGTGTACCCCATATGATAATAAATTTTAGATAGATTTTTTTATAAGTCCATGATAGAATGATTCACACCATACTATTGTTTCTATCCTAAATCTTCCCCCTCCTAAGTGCACTAGGTTACCATGTTCCATATCCCACACATGGAGGCTTTCAATTTCATAAACAACCTACACTTTGGTACTTTCATTTCAGAGTTCAAATAGTTTCAAAGAATACTAAACATCACTAATCAATTTTACCAAGTTAAAAATTTAATATGATTTGAAATTCATTTGCATCATCAATTAGATAGGGGGAACCCATTTCTAATAGAATCCGCAATAATTAAATTTTTGGAATAATAAATCCTGCTATTAAAAAATTTAGGAAACCAATTTTAAATGACCAAGAAATCCTAGTTCATAAAACAAAATATTATCATGAAACCAATGACATCAAACACATGGTATAAAAAATAAAGAAATGTAATACACATGAAATGTAGAACAAAGGCTCATAATAAGCATATAATATCCTTAAACTGTGAAACACAAATCAAGAAAGTTATATTTAAAAATAACTAGATCAATGGAGAATACAAAAAATAACTTACCAAAAAAATTCATATATAAACCCACAAATATCTAGATACATTATATCTCTACGATCCTATATCACAATAAATATATAAGAAAACCTATTAGAGCATGACAAGACCCATATATTTTTCCAAAAAATACTTGATCTATGGTTTCTTTCTATAAGAGGAGAGGTAATCTTGAAAAATGATGATAAACAATGATGAATGGGATAGAAGATTAATTATTCAAGATCCAATGACTGTATATCTATCATAATTGATCAATTAAAGAGTTGGGATCTCATAAATATCTAAGTAGAATCTCTAAGGTTGAGACTCTTTGCTATAGAAGAAATAAGTGGGTTAATGCCAGGTTATTTAGGTTATAAAAATATTTTTTTGATTAATTAAATTCAATTGAACAATTTTTTTAAATTATTTGACAAATCATACACTAAATATGAGCCCATTTATTTAAAATAGAGACTTCATAAATTTTGTTCACATAGTTAGAGTAACCGTACACCCCAATGTGAAACCACACTATCCAAAACCACCACAGAAAGAATAGTTTCCCAATAATTTTTCATAGTTTCCCCTAGAAATTCATAAACTGAGTACATTCATAGAAAACAATCACCTAAAAACCCCCCCATAACAACCCAATAATGGTCCAAAATAAAATACGAAAAAATGCATATACATAAATTAAAGTTACATCAAAATTTTTAAACTTCTATAACATTTCATTGTAAAAAACATTATTAAGACATTTTTATATGAATTTTACATAAAATAAAACTCATCAAATGATAAGATATTTATTAATATTATGATATGTGAATATTTTGGAAATAAAAAGTAAAAATTCAATTGGTTCTGTGGCACCAATTCCAACAATTTTGTAACCTGAGTTTTTTTATAACAAAACTCTTTATAGAACCAACACACCATTTATCTTAAGAAAAATTCCTATTTTATTCTTTAACTTATCCATGCTAAAACTTTATCCCAACAACTATCTAATTCAAGTGATCCATCTCAGTTAACATAGTATATTGAGTCACAAAAACTTTTTGTTCAGTTGTTTTATAAATAAATTATGACCTACATTCTTTATAATAACCAAAAAATTAGATTTTTTTTATTTAAGAATAATTTTGATAGAGGATATAATTAAAATGTAAGATTCAATTCCCAAAATTATCTTTAAATAAAATTTTATATGACCTATTTTCCATATCTCATAGGGTATATTTTTTACTTATTTAGGAAGAAAAAAATGAACTAAGAATGCAACAGTTTCTAATGAATATCCCTATAATGAAATAATAAGGTCACACTAACTTTTAATTGACCTAACCATGTCTAATAGGGTTAAATTACTACTCTTTTACACCCCATTCAAATGTGGTATTTTTTGATACATGAGTTATGAAACAATTCTTCAATATATTAGGTGATTAGTAAAATCTAGGCATAAGCATTCATCAAACTAATCTAATCAGACAATCTTAATACTTTTTTCTATATGATTATGTGAATGTTATGAAAAATATTTGAATATTTTAAAATTATTAATATTATGTATCATTAGAAACAAAATACACATATTAACTAAAGCTTTACATAAATTTTACAAAGTACCTATACCCACCAATTTGATGTGTACTCATTGGTCCATGTAAAACACAATGTGTAAGATCCAATAGTCTAATATAATTATATACTTTTCTAAAAAAATATTATTTTACAATTTATTCACATAAGAAATATTCATATATTTTAAATTATTCAAGTCAAATGGGTTTAACAATCCATTTAAATAAAGTATTTGAATGTGTTTCTTATTTATATATCCAAGATTACATTACCATAGATAATTTTTGTTAGAAAAAACATTTAACTTCATATTTATAATGTTATAAATATGATTATACATTTCCATAATATATAAAACATTCAATATATTTCCAATTTTATAAAAAATTTCATTCTTGTATATAGAATAACATTTATACTTAACAATGAATGAAAAACCCATCTTTTACAAAAAAATATAGAAATAAAATTTCTATTTATAGTTAGAATAAAATAATACTTCTCCAACTACATATTTAAAATATTTGTAATAGTTATATCATATATTTTCACCCCCAATGTAAAAACTCTTTCCCCATAGCCAACATATAGATCTACTTTACCTTTTATCAATTCTAAGATATTTTTTAGTCTTTGTTTATCAGAAAAAATGTTTTTTAAAAACTTGATATTAAATATCCAGAAGTTAAAATTATAGAAATTTATTTTTATAACATTCACATCCATATTATTGTAATGAATTAATTTTATAACAATTATCATCCTTACATTCCAATATAATACCATTTTATAGGTCATACCTATAAGATACCTCAAAATGATAACCATGGTGCTTACCAAAATCTATAAAAAATTAAAATCAATGGTATAGTATATAGTGTTGTATATTTTCATTAAGTAATATTAATAAAAGTTTTCCCAATAGAATAATGACCCCATATAAGATTTTCTTTATGGGGAAAATATCCATATTTCACTAAGTAATGACCCAATTTTTGAATGAACCTCATCATTTTAGCTATTTAGGTAGACTATTTTTTCAACCATATGACCTATGAATATTCAATATATTAATAGAAAACACTTTACCCATATGCATAATATGGATAATTCTCAACTCTATTCCTATGATATCCAAACTCTTAGGGTTTTCCATCTTAGTGTTACCCAATATTAATAACTGGATTTTTTAGATGAAACAAAATGAAAAAATGATTAATTTTGAGGGGATGAGAATGATTGAACAATAATTAAAACCAATTTCACTATTTTTATGATAAAATATAACAAATTCCTCTTATAAAATTGTTCTAGTTGAATCATTATCGTGGAATAGCATTCCATTAGAAGGTGTCCGTTGGGGTTTCTTCCCATTGACACTTTAGAATTCACATTGGCTGAGAGGATATGAGCTCGGGCTCATCACAAACTTTTGAGTGGGATTATTACCTACATATGTACTATCTTATAAAACTTATATGTGTTAAAAAAATATATCATAAGGACTAAATATACCATTGATGGGTTGGGGGAATCAGTGACCCCTTTTTATAAAATATATTTGATTCAACCTCTTGAACTTGTTAGAGTTCTTGATGCACTCAATAATTATCCATATTCTAACCTCACATTTATTAATAATATGGAATATATAATCACATGATTTTTATGATGTTAATTTATAATATCATAATCCTTACCATACATATTTTTCCCCAAAATATAGATTCTTCAATATCATCAATTATCTCTTACAACTATGGAATATGCCCCTCAAAATAGAATCCAATGTATTCTCTTGCTACTTACAGAATCCAATAAAAGATAGAAATATTCAAATATAATCAAATAAATAAAAGCATACTTTTCTTTAGGTTATCTTAATCAATGATTATACGGATCATTAAGTATTTATATGTAAAGTTGTTTATGGTCTTCAATACTTTGAATATGTCTATTGGTCTTAGAACTCACTATAAATTAGATTTGATCTATGTATCCTAATTCTTCATATAATACTTGAGTTTAGTGAGATTTATTTTCTTGAATAAAATACAATCATTGAACTCTTTTATCCCTTTGATATTATGATGTATTGGACTCATGGAGTCCTAATAATATTGTCAAGGCTCAATCATATTTTCTATGTTTTCACCTGAATCAATATTTACAAAAAAATATCATGTATATAAATTCAAAATGATTATTAAAGTAATTATAAATGAATTATAGAAACAACTTTGTAGATTATAGTAGTTACAATCCTTATTTAAATTTGGAATTAAATCCTAAATTATATCCTCCTTGATTCTAGAAATAATTTCATATTAAATTTTCAATAATAATTCATTATATAAATATTGATTCAAATACCTGATAGGATATGGTATTCATATCCTTCTTCATAAAACATACATTCATCAAAAACCTTATTTCATTATTTTCACTTTAAATGTTTCATGAATCATAATCATGTATCTAGATAATCTTTATTTAAATATTCACTTAATTATTTCATCACAAATATTAATTACCTATTAATTACCATGGTAACTATTTTGTGGGTAATAAATCATAATAACTTATCATTAATTTCATGAAAAATATTCCCTAAATATTTCCATAATTCCTTAAATTAAATATCCAATTAATCTGGGTATTATCCTTTATTCTTTATGAATTTAATTAATAACCACATTTTCATCACTTTTTAAGCTCATGATTTTATGTGAGATTTATAATTCATCACCCTAAATATCAGTTTTTGTGTGTTTAATAAATAAATTTTACGGTTCATTGACAACCCTTACATGAAAAATCCAACAAAAATTCCAATAACAAAGTGAAAATTTCAAATCCAATCCTGAATAAAGAATCTAAAATCCAAAATTAAAATCACCCCCACATTACTGAGCCTCTGTAATCCATCCCAGTAAACAACATAAATGCCTCTTGTTTTTATATCTTGGGCCGTTTCATGAAACATGCACTCTAAATTACAGTTAGTATCAAATCGAGTGTAACCTAGCTGGAATGACATTCTATAAAAAACCAGAATCTCTACCACCACTGAAGCTTCACTAGTGACCTTGACTCATACACTCTAAAAATGCGAAATCCAACTATAATAATCAAACACTAAATCTAAAAATTTTACATTCTCAGTATCCAAATATAAAAAAATCATCATTGAATAAAAAGAAAAACCATATATGAAAATAGAACACCAACATCAAACACACCAAGATATCAATAGTGCACCTGAAGATGATACCAGATAATGATTCATGTTTTATATAACCACGCTTAGTTATTGAGAGGAATCATAATCATAGAAAAAATAAATTCCACTACAAAAAAATTATAAATAGATGATTCCTGTTAAGAACATACATATAATTAAATGTGAATAATGAATACAAGGAACATGAATTCTTACACAAAGCATTATTAAGTATCCCAACTACACAATCCGAATCCACTATAATAGTATTTGATAATGAATAGAATGAAGTTGAATGATATGGATCATAAAGTAGAATTAGTGGGAAATGAAAATGATATGAGCCTATGAGGGAGGAACACAAAACAATCATGCCGAATTGGAAACCCAAAAACCAGAGAGGCTGAGTCACCCAAGCCATCACTCCCCCGTCACATTCCAAAGACACTATAAAAAAATCGAGTTGAAAAAAGTTTGGGAATATAATGATTGGAGAAGAAAAAATATCAGCATAGGTGGAATGATGTGCTTCAACAACCAAACACCACACTAAAACAAAAATTGAAACCCAAATAATTACAATGGAACACGAGAATGTAAATTTCATGGTAAGGTGGGGGGATTTATGAATATTGCGTATAAAATAAATGTGAAATGCATATTCATTGTCACATTTCACATTTTTTAATCAATTTAGGAACATGAAAGTGAAACTACTTGTATATATGAAAACATTATACTCACTAGATCATAATTCAAAAAATCCCACTTGATTTCAATTAACATATCTTAGTATTTTTGATATTGTGGATTTTATTTACAATTTGGTTAATATTCATTTCTATTCTTATTAAATTATCTCACATGTATGAATATATCTATCTTAGTAGATACCACTATTAAACATTCATTTATCACTAAATTTTGATGAAAATAACCCATTTCAGATTCCATATTTTCCAAGAGCTCTAATTTATCTCACAAAACTCATTTATGGACATATTAAAACTCAATGTAGGTAAATATTATTTATGCATGGGTTATTTTATCACGAGGTAAAGGCATAGTGTATTTATAATCTCATTATGAACTATTGATCCAATGTTTCATATTCCATCTTCAAGAGAGTATAAAATCATGCAATTGATCATTATATTCATAGTTGATTCATTGCAGATTTTTTTTATCTTATGCGGTACATTAAATGAAAATAAGTCCTATGGTGGATCTGTAGCCACATTATCTAGTCGGTCTATATTAATTTGTGTGTCCGATCCTTATACATATATTTATTCTAAACAATACATGTTTTTTCTCATATTACCTATCCGTTTGAACTTGGTGTTTGCAAAAAACAAACCTGTACATGTGGTGGCTTGAGGATGATGGTTTGGAGGCTTATATAATGTTGGATTACTTATAATCAATAAAATCATATTTGAAGTATTTAATTTAAATAATATAATAGTGCCTGCATATAAACTATCTCACATTGAACATCCAATGTGTTGAATACCTCTTAATAATAATCTATGCTTACCATTTTTGGCATAACAAGACTTTTTAGTGACAAAATCCATCCTCCATCCTCTCATCCCACCCCATATGTGTGTGTATAAATGACCTCTCTTTACACTTGCATCCTTCTCAATTGTGTTTGACCCCATGCACAATGTTTTTGAGAAATTATTAAAAAAACTACCTTCTATGATAGATAAATGCAGTTGAATGAGATATATCTTGGTAAAAATAATTTTAAAGGATGACTTAGGATGGAAAATTTTTGGGTAACACCTATTTCAAAACTTATCCAAGAAATATGTGTAAAACATAGGTATTAACCTATTTAAATTTCCATAAAACATATCCACTTATAATAAACACTTCTTTTTGAATTATCAATTTATTATTCAAAATGTTCATCATAAAAAATAATAAATGGATGGAACCTTTTCAATTATCCCTATCACTGATGTTTACCAAATCAAAACATATTGACTCATTGAAATTAAATGAAATAATTAGGCTAAAAATATCCCCATTTTTTATCAATATCAACAAAAATATTTATGATTCAATATCTGTTCTCATTTCTTTCACCCCATTATTGAAAATCCAATGAAAAAGAACTAGAAATGGGTCCTCTCATTTATTCTCCCCGCTATGAGGTACAAAAATAATCTCCCCTATTTTCATGATATATGGATGATACCACATGGTTCTCTTAATAATGATCATTTTTTTGGTCTACTCTATGTCTACAATGGATAACACAATTTAGAAAGTAATAGAGATTCAAACATGGTTGTCTATGTTGTACATAAGCTAAAATTCATGTGATTATATTCTTTAAAATTTCAAAATTTTAAAATTTGGAATCATATATTAAAGATCTAATCATTAGAAATATGAAATCGATACATATATCAATAAACCCATCAAAACAGTGCATGTATAATATAAATAACTCCCAATTTTCTTGCAATTTCACCAATCAACACTCCCCATTGATAAGAATGATTGATACATTAAAAAAGGGTTGTAAATGAGATTTAGTTCCTTATTTATCTATTTTTAAAATATATCTAGAGTTTTAAGATACACTATTATTAAATACGAAAAATATTATCTTCCAGAATGAACCCCCTCAAGTGATTCACTCATTTTAATTTCAAGGAAGTTAGTAGACTCCATGAAGGGAATTCTCTTTATGTTTTTCTGAAGTGATGAAATCAAAATTTCCCTTCAATTACCTACTTTTTATAAAAAAATAAAAAAATAGAGAATAAGGAGGCACTTCATTATGTCCTAGATGTAGACCTCAGGATAATAATTTTATCAAAACCTAACCTTCTTTTTGTCTCCATTTTTAGGATGGGAAGATCTTTATTTCTTATAGGTAGCTTCATATAAGAATATTTTTTTTTTCTTTTAGGGTTAGGGAAACTTCACTACATTATTTTTTTCACCATCCTCTTTATCATATATTCTTGAGAATGTAAGATAATCATACAATGCTTTGTGATATTCCCATTTTGTCACACCTCTCACAATTTAAAATAACTTTCATTTCACAACTTTTGGATGACATCTAAATAAATTTTTTCCCCTTTTCTATTAATATTGTGTTCCCTTTTCCTTAGTATTTATATTGGATTCCTATTTTTTATTATCTTTTTTCAATTGATCAGGCTCAATTTTGATGAACTTTGTTTTGACATACTCAGTATACATGGTATTCTCACATGAATTCATGAAATAACGTGGTTTAACTTTATTATTTTCTTGATAATTATTCCCCTTTACACCATAATGAATTTTTTGTTATATTCTATACATGAATACCTCATCTTGGAGTCCCTCTTGTCCAAATCTTCCACACACTTTCACTAAATATTTAATTTTTTTGAGTGGGAATATTTTTTTATATCCAGTCACATATTTATTTCATTGAGAATAAGTACTCATATTCCTGATAAATTTACATTTTTTACTTATTTTCTAGTAATGGAATATTAAATTAACAAGAATAGGCTTTATATCCATATATTCCCCAGATATAGTAAACACCTTTAATTATATTGTTTTATGTTAATTATATATTTGTTCAAAAAAAAATTTCTATCATTTTTCATCTTGAAACATATTTTCCATTCGGGTTTGGGGTTTCATGGTACACTTATTACTTATTTTATTAGAATATTTCCACTCATTTTCCTTAATACAGACCTCTAAAAAAGTTATTCTTACACCTTCATTTCTAGAAACAGGAAAACTATTTTGATTAAAATTAGGTGTAGATTTACCTATATATCTAGGATATCTATTCTTAGTATCATTAAAAGATTATCTATTGACTTAAATTTATCTGGGGAGGTCTTCTCAAGATATTTTCACTACATATTAAACTATGAAACATATTTAATGTGTTTGAAACATCTTTTATTATTTTTCAACTATATTTTCTTCATGATTAGTCACAATATTTTCAAGATCATAAAAAATAATCTAATATTACATGATATCATCACAATATGATGATTACTCATTTAGAAGCACTTACTTTTCTTTAATTTACTTTTCATTATCCTTCAATACCTTCTTATTTATTTTATTGAATTATTTTATTTTATTTATATTGGATTCTAATTTTTATTTTTTCTCCCCCTTAAGTTTTGTTACCTCTTGTTCTTCATCACCAATGGATGAATCTAATTCTTCGTTAACATATAAAAATAGAGTGCCATATTTATTTGGAATTCTAAATGAGTCAAATTTCTATCTCTTACTCATAAATATTATTTTCTTGTTTTTAATTTTTTTTCTTGCTATCCCCATTTTCACTTAGGTTATTTATTATTCCTCATCTGAGTCAGACTCTTCAAATTATTTCTTTGGAAAATATTTTTAAATATGACCAATATCATCAAATTTAATACATCTTCTGAATTTTATAACTTTAAATTTTAATTTTCACTTCTTAAATATATTCGATATTATGGGAATAATTTAATTTAATTCTTCTTCATCCTCGTCATCATATGAAACACTTGGTTTTGAAGAATCTTCTACTTTATCATTTCCCTTTATTATGAAATGAATATCAATTTATTATTTCATATTAATTTTAAAATTTATTTCCTTTCAAATTTAAATGAAATTATCATATTATATAAATAATGAACTACCAAGTATTTTTCATTTTCCAAGGATGATATTTCTGAATTAAACATATCTAGAAAATTTCTCATCAACTTTTTCTAAATAATGGAATCATCAAGATTCTCACCAAACTATATAGATATATGTTACTATCTCATTTTCTCTTGTGATATAGTCCTCATTGTTCTCATTAATTTCTATTTTTATAACTTCAAATATGAACCTCTAAAATTAATGTTTGGCTTCCTTTAGTTCAAGTATTTCCACATAGACTCTCAATTTATCCATTTTTTGGCCATTTCAAGACCCTTAACTTTGGAAAAAACTTTTTTTGATAAAGAAATAAAAATATAATTTTTTCCCTTCCATCTATATCCAAATTTATTTTTTTATCATGGATAAAATTAGCATCATTAACAACAGGTCAAAGTAATACCATGGAGCATCTATGACTTTAACACTAATTGAGAGGATATAGGGTAGACACCTATTCATGAAACTCTGTTACTTTGTTCCCTCAAATATAGAAACTCTTTATTTGTTTACATAATTTAAATTACTTATTTTTAAAAAACTTCTTTTGAATATTTATAATTTTTTTACTCTAATACAAATTATATATTCTAAGCATTGAATTGACTAGTGAGGGGGAGGGGTGAATCAATGATACCTTTTTAATAAATTTATTTAATTAATACCATTAACATTTATAGAGGAATTGATCCACTACATAACTACACAAATCCTCACCTCATGTACTATAATAAAATTAAAGACATCATCATATAATATTTACAAGGTTTGGATAGAATAGCCTACTTCTTTCCATGTTGGTTATCCCTGACATAGATTCTTCACTATTTTAAAATTTCTCTTCCATCTAGGGAAAAATACATTTAAAATAAAATCCAATAAGTTCTCTATTCAATTTCATAATCTACTGGAAGATACAATTATTTAGAGGGGATCCAATAAAGAAAGACCTTATTGTTCTTTAGGTGACCCCCACAAGCATATGGATCAACATGTTTGCATGTGTACAATTCATCATGATCTTCAATAGCATGAATAGGTCTATAGGTCTTGAATGTTAAATTATATTTCATTTGATCCATGTCTCCTTCATTTATAAATACTAGTGTGGAACAAGGCTTAATTTTTTAAAAAAACACTAGGATTGAAACTCTTCTCTATATTTGATATAGTGATGTATCAAACACATAGAATTCTTATAATATTCTTAAGGTAAAAAATATTATCCCCTTTTACACCTATGTTAATATATATATATATAATAGTTTATAGATAAATTCATGTTGATTATCATAGTAATTATCCATAAATTATGAAAATACCATGATCATCAGCAATAGGTACTTTTCTCATTTCAAATTGGAAATTAAATCACAAATTATATCCTGATTGATTCTAGATATAATTTCATATTAAATTTCCAAGAATAATTCCATACATAAATTCTCAATCAAATACCATATAGGTTTGGGTCTCCTTTACTTTATTCACATGGCTTATATTTATCAAGTACTAAAGCTCATTATTTTTTAAATTGAATATTTTATGAATTATGATATTGTATGGGATAATTTTCATTGAAATCATAGGTTAATTTCATTGTCAAAGCTATTTCATTAAATCCTTACTTATTTCTCATTAATTATATTATAATTATTCTCAAAATACATTCATAATTCATCATATTAGATATACAAGGAATTCAGGTATTATCTTTTCTTCTTCTTATGGGTAATGGATAACCTTGTTTTCCTAATTTTCTTAACTTTTGATTTCATGCAACCTTGACTATTCTTCAATATCATTTTACTATATGTATTATGAAATGGAACTTAAAAATTAATTGTATGAATATCGCATACACCATAAACATGACTTCCCTAATAAATGCCACGTTTTATCTTCATCTTAATCAAGTTATATACATAAAAGTGACACTGCATGTATATATTGTAACTTTTTACTCCCCAGATCTTTATCCAAAAGCTCATTATTGCTTTTAGTTTATGCATATTCATCTTGTAGATTATAAAAATATCATTTAATAGTAATTTAACATGAATGGTTGTTAAATTTTAATGATATCACATGTATGTAGATCTTCATCTCGGAAGATACTTCAATTAATATTTTAATTTTCAGAAAATTTTAATCAAAATAACCCACATTAAATTCTCTTTTATTCATAATATTTCTTTAACCTCACAAAAATCATCCAAAAATATCTTCACACTCATAGTAGGTCAATATTGTTCTTTAAATGACTATTTTTCTTATGGTATAGGCTTAGTGTACATTTGATTGCTTCATCTATCATATCTTTAAAATTTTATACTATCACTTCAAGAGATAGTGGCATCATTCAGTCAATAAATATATATTCATGGTTGATTCATTACAAGGTAAAGCTTCTCTAACTGGGTAGGATCAATCCAAATAAGTCTTATTGTCCAGACTTATCCTAATCATGTGGTAGGTCCAAAGTCAGTCATGCATTTGATCTTTATGGGAACAATAATTCTAAATAATAAATTAATTTTATTTTTATAATTCATGTGATCGATTCGAGTGATTACAGACAACGAACCTCCACATGTATTGGCTTTTGGATAATGATGTGGAGGCTTATGCGATGATGGATTACTTAAGTTTGATCGAATTATGTTTAAGTGAACTATTTAATTTCACTAATAATGAACATAAATAAAATACCACATATCAAACTTCCAAGGGATTTAGCACCACTTAATAATAATCCACACTTCCTAATAAGAGTATAATAGTCTTGTTGAGCTTCTGATGAAACCCTGCAAACTCTCATGCTGCCCACACATGAGAGGATGGCATCATTTTCTTCACATATGCATGCCTGATCATATGTGTTTCACATGTTCATACCATTTATAAACTACATCCTCAAAAAACAGCCTCTTAGGATAGATAAGTTTGTTTGAACTGGCTCACTCTTGGTCGAGTGGGTTCCCACAACTAGTATAGGATGGACAAGTTTCAAGAAACCCATATTACAAAACATAACAAAAGAATATGTGAAAAATAATGGTATCCACCTCATCAATATTTCATAAAACATGTCTACTTATTCTCAACACTTATTTTTGACCTCAAATTTTATTCTAAAAATGTTATTCATAAAAAATAATCAATATATGTGTCTTCTTTAAATATATCCTTCACTGGTGTTCAACAACTCATCACATATTGAATCATTGAAGAAAATTTAGTAATTAGGCTAATTAAAATCATTTCTAAATCCTAGTTTTGGGCTAGTTTCCCCTATGATAATGATATGATCAAAACCTACTGTTGATTTTAATGCCAACATGTTTTATAAGTTCTCCATTATCCTCTTATTAGTCTATGATGATTTGGATTAAATCCAAATAGTTAGAAACTAAAGATTTTATAACCATCTCGGGATGTGGTTATTGTTGTGAATTTATGATCAGGATTAGGATATGAATTCCCACATATCCCTATTAAAGATACAAAAAATCCATTTATTTCATTACTAATTAATGGGACATATTATTACTTTAAAAATAGTGTGTAAGTGACTAATCCATGAAGTTTAATATCTTTCTATGTGGGGCACTAGTCCAATGTTGCCTAGAAATGGGTGGTGTGGGACTAGAAAATTATAATCCCTTTATATTTTATCCTATTTATTATTAACTAAACAATAAAAGGTTTTATTTAGGAATACACATGGTAGAAATCACATTTTATCTTCCTCATGTCAATCTACGGTGGAATATCATGCTCATCTCACTAAGGATGGTGGGTCATCCCTATCTTGTCCCCATAGGCATCCCTAGATCATCACCATAAGAATCCCTAGATCATCACATGAAAATTATGAATCCTTATACTCGTCAAAATAAATATATCATATGATCATCAAATATGGGGGACTAGTATCGTTACCTATGGGGTCATATAATCATCATCTAGGGGATGTTGATCACAATCGCCTTAGGATCTTCACCTACTAAATGTTTTGGTAATCCCAGGATTTCCAAATGGGTTTCATATTCTCATCACATTATATAAAACTAGTTATGGTTGGGTCTTATACAAAATAGTAGGCCCATGTGGGATATGTATTCCATGAAAGGTTTGACAATATGAGACATACCAGGGCTTAAACATGAGCTTCCCTAGTCAGTCATCTCATCTTTTGGTAACTCAATAGAAGAAGATATAATTGGTTATTAGGCCAAGAATATATAATAAGGTGCTATATTTGAGCCTTTTAGATGTGTCATATGTATCCCATTATTATAGGAATATAATCCCATGTTGTTTTAGTGACACAATTTAAGTTCATATGTGAGGATCATTCCGTGCATTTTAATGTCGTGTGGTAGGAATGTTCACTATATAGTATAAAATCATGGAGCAATTAATTAAATACGATTCACATGATACACCACAAATATTTTTATTGGGGAGATAAAAAACTCAAATTCCATGTGAGTCATTCTCAATGTGAGAAACAATAGATAATGTATCAATCATATTTCACTAGAACATGCATCAAGGGATTGAGTGGGGTTTACAAATTGATTTTTCCATGATATTTCTATCCTGATAAATTACTAAGTGAAAGGCATAATGGATTGGTGATAAGAACCAATATGAGTCCCATATTTGTAATCTTGTACTGTAAAATATGTGATGATATGATATTGAATATAGTTTATGCATCAACTACTTGTTGAGGTATATTTGGTGTTAAATCTTAGTTAGAGGTTTGTATATAAACATTATATCATGAAAGGGATGAAAATAGAGGGTTGAGTTGGGATTACACTAGGGATTAATTAATAGGTACATGACATAGTAAGTGAGTTAGGTGAAATGGTTCATAGGTTTTATACATAGGGTTATTAGCCCCAGTGAGGGATTTAAAAAAGTGTTTATCCATAGTGAGATGTTAGTGAACTTTTTTTCCTCAATGAGGGATTAAAAAATGTTGTGATGTCAGATAGTTCATTAATACAATTTTGGAGGGAATTAGAACAACCAATATTGGTTGTTTAATCTTCATTATGTGTGGGTGGTCTGTAAATAGTTCGTTATATGAGGGGAATCTAGATGCCTAGTGTGTTTCTCCTAGGCCCATCCACATGGTTAAATTCATATATGAGTATTTTACTAATGTATTTCACATAATAAAGTATGCTTAATTTGATACACCTAATAGAGTATTCCTAAATAAATTCACTTAATGTGGTACTCTTATGGTGGGTTTCTTATGGAGGTTTTCTTAAGGTGTTTTACTTCATGTAGTTTTCCTAATATCATTTTCTGACTAAGGTTATCCTAATTCGGTTCACCTACCACCCTTCACCTACAAATATTCACGTAGTAGATATACACTTTGAATATCTTTATATGGATCAAATTGTCTCCTCATCATTTCTTTATTGTATTACTTTTTCAATGAAGTAGTACGAGTATTTATAGGCTATGATGGGATATATGGTCCCCAAGGTAAGTGGTTGTGCTTAAGAATCATACATAGAGTCATCATTATTCAAGTAGTCCCTTCAACTAAGGTAGGCATAAATATCAACCTCAATCTTATGAAAAATTTCATCAATGTATCACATACCTTTAATTTGATCATGTATAAATATTAGTGATATATAATATGGTCTTATTGAACAATTTTGAGGTTGAAGAGGTATAAAAATTGCACTGTAGCTCAAGATTAAACTGATAAATTAAAAAAAATAGATCATTTAATGTGTATCCATCATGTATATGGTTTACTAATATTGAACTGGGAGATATAAATGAGTTATTTGCATCACCTAGCTTGTTAAGATTTTCATAAATACCTCCACCAGTGCTACATATAACCACTCTTGACTATATATATAGTTAAGAAAAATGTCATGAGGAATTATTATATTTTATGAGTGATAATAAGTTATGTGACCGTGTATGATTATTTGGATATCACACATGATATTATTTTTCCAACATCAAAATGTTTTTGTCTCTATGATAAAATTGATTATATATTAAATCAACCATAACTTTTGATTCATAAGATCGTTTTGGCTCCATGATAAGTCAAATAGAATTCTATACAGCATAATAAACACTAAGATACTCTTTACGCACACTATGAAGATGTATTCTGAGGTTAAAAGTGCACAGAATACCCTTAAAATGGATTTTAATGCTTCAATTCCCTTTTCCTTTGTATGTTTTGAAATCTGTAGCCTAATACTAGAGGTATTTTCTCACCACCATTTTAGTGGTTTGGGAATTGTTTTAAGGAACATATATTCCTTGATGTGTAAACAGTATTATAGCACATGGAAATTCCATTTTATTCCTTTTTAGTCATGAAGATACATTTATGTCAAAAATAAACATGTTTTGTCTGAATGAGTATCACGTCATGGATTCTACAAAAAAGTACATGGAACACGGTTTTTGATGCCTACAAAATGATTCCCCTTAGATTGGTATTTGTTCAGAATAAATCAAATATGATTATAAGGTCAAATAGGGAACCTTTTTCATGTTACTTAAACATCTAGTGGGCTTCTAGAGTTGTATCTATAGTGGTAGGATTGTAAAGAAAAGGTGAGTCTCAACATAAGTCTATTAATTTCACCGAGATGGATAATCTAAAATCATGTTGGTTTGGTTTCCAAGAGTGATTATCAGCTCAATGAATCAATATCCTAAATTAGTAATGTTCAAAATACTAGAATAAATGAATTAATGGAATGGAAGTTAAATTTGTAACTGATTCCATGATTATAGATCCTGACATCACTAATTATCATATGATAATAGGAATAATACTACACATTGTTCTGATTTGGTGTACCTTTTGCAGATCAGGCTCTTGTATAATGGGGGAGCATTTGTACATGATTATGAAGATGTGGATTTGGAATAAGAAATACTAATCATCCAAAAATATATAGATCTCATTTCAGAAAATTAGAGTATATAAAATAGAACACTCTATGAATTTTTAGCGTCATATAGGATAAACCATATACTATTTATTTTTAGTTCTTCTAACAATATATAGGCATCCTCATATAGGTCCTGAGGAAAAAGTTATGCTTGATTTTTTTCCCTAGGTTGACAAAACAGTGAGTATAAATCTATTTATACTAGGAAAATAGTGGTACTCATAATCATTATACATTTTTAGTTTTCTCAATAAATATTTTTCATAATCCATTAATAGAGAGGAATAGTGGGTATGGACTCATATTTTTATCAATCCACCTATTATGGGTTTTTAAATTGATAATATTTATGAATTTTTCATTATAGATGCTCAATTTTTTGTATAGGCTATTTGAGGTGAATATCTAGTGGGAGGAGGGTCAAATTTTTCCAGGTATCCTTTTTGTGGGTTTTCATAATGGTGAGTTTTATGTCTATTTCCATAGGATGTTTATGGTTATGCAAGTAAAACTGACGGGAGCTAAAATTTAAGGTCATAAAACATGGACCATATATTTATACAGTTTATAGAAGTACAAATTTGGGCAAAATAAAGTGGTTTACAAATATTCTTGGCTGGGATAGAATATAATACTAATAAAGAGGCCATAACTGCATATGAAAACATCCTCAGGGGATGGTTCACATAGTTTTTTGTTACGGTTATCGAGACCAATGGTTATTGACCTTTAAATTCAAAAAACATTGAACACGTAATTCTACAATTTTAAAGTAACATATGTTTGAATAAATGGAGGGTGAGACAATCTATATAGTGAGGGAAAGTAGATACCTTAGTTGAATGTGAAGCCCAATACTATTATAGACTATCCTAAGAAAAGTGGAACTCATTTTACTGTCAGGATGATCAAACCAGAATCTACTGATAATTTAGGTCTAACAGCTTTGACCAAATTAGGGTAGTTTTCTACATGGAAAGGTAAAGGAAGAACCCAATGTGTCTAAAAACACCATGCTATCATGTTCTACCCTAGGAAAAGGGGGAAATTTGGTTTATAGTCATTAATCTTAGAATAAAATTATAAATAATTCTGTTCTAAGACCTATGACTAAATGAGTGGGGTGGTCTATAGAGAAAGGGAAAGGAAAAAACCAATGTTGATTATTTTACAATGCTACCATAAACTAACCTATAAAATGGGGTAATGTTGTTTATTATCATAAATATCGTACCACTATGTCATGTAGTTTGATGTCATGTGATGAGGATCAGGTATCTTATAAGAATATACCAAGAGTAGAATATCTACTCAAGGATTTTGGGAATTCCTATAGGTGTATCTCAATATAAAAGGGTTAAATAATATGATTTAAAAATATTTCTTTGAAAGTGTTCATGATGCATGACTGTGTAACATAGAGGCTATATGAATCCAATGTAATTTTTGCGTTATAGAAGGTGTAAATCACAACAAAAGAATATATAAATTGAAAGGAAATAGAGGTTGGTTCGACTAGGTTGAGCATTATAAATGTAAGAAACCAGTGACAGGCTAGTTATAAAAAGAAAATGGGGTTATGGGGGTCCTTTCTTATAGGAAAAAAACACCCCCTAAGAGTTACTTCATAGAATCAAAGGCATCTATATTGTTCATAAAAGATTCCATGGGGATATTTTTAGATCTATCAATCCATGCTACCATCACTTTTATGAATGGTAATGTTGTGAGGATTTACTTAAAGTTGTTTAATTCTAAGATAAGTATCTTCACATAGGGAATTGGGTTGTCCATGAATCAGACATTATATATATGATATAGGTTCATAGAGAATGTGATATTAAATATGGTTTCAAAAATTATAAAGGTTACACCACCTTGTGATAAACATATTATTGAGTAAAAGAGATATTACATAAAATTATAGAGCACACAATCACTAATAGGGGTGACCTACTTATAGCGAGGATCTTGTGCCATGTATTTTTACATCATGCACCGAGGAAACATTTCATAGTTTATGGGAATGTGATGTGGACCTATTTTCATGCAACTTAACATCATGTAATAAGAACTTAAAAAAATATCTTACCTGGATTTGGCTCTAATGTAAGTAAAGTGTGTCTTTTCAATATACTATATCAATTGGTTTGAGAATTCATATATGATAGAGTTCATTATATAATTTTACATTACGAAACCATGATGTATCTCTTTACAATTTGGGTATGGTTCACCTCATTCATTCTATCCAAATTGATTCAGCATGACCCATAATCTCTTGTGAGTTACATTTAGTGTGAAAAAAGTGATGATTGGGTTCTCTCTTGTGTTTTTTAGTGTGAAAATGGTGAATAATAGATATATAATGGTTGAATTTTAATTGTTTATTTTAAAAGTAGGATATTCTCAAATAGGATAATTTTTATCTTTGTGTAGGCTAGTAAATGTTAGAGATGATAAACAAAGAGTTATTACATGGATCTGTCTCTCGTGTAAGGATTAAATCCATGAAAACTAGGATTCTCAATATTGTTTTTGGTTATTCTAGTAAGACATAGTGATATAAAATTTAACATAATACAGCTAGGATAATTTCATGTAGTCTAACAGTATTAAGTAATAATAAAGTATCACATAGTTTTATTATCATGGGCCTTGGAATAAGATAACACCCAAATGGTGTTATTTTTGCCCACGTACACTTCTCATCATTTGGTGTTACGTGAGTAAGGGTCATCCAATCATGGTGCCAAACTGAATGGGTTTTATATTAGAGAAAACCCATGGATGAGTGTAAGATAGAGGATCCTATTGATAAATAAATACCTTGATATAATTGGAATCAATACACATTGATTTGTTTGAAAATCCATTCATATATCATAATTATATAAAGGGGAATTAAATTTGGGCTTACCTTAATTCAAGGCCATTTGAAAAATGAAATATTATCAAAGGGGACAAAACCACTAAAGTGGAAGAATGATTTTTTTTGATTCACAGTTGGGAATATGATACATGATTCAAGCATCACTAAGTATCCTATGAAGATAGAAATCATTCCCCAAGTAGTTTATCTTATGTCATATTCCTCATATAGATCATTTTTATATACATGGAGAATGGACAGTTTCCTAAGAATATGTTAATGGTTGGGGAATTCTATACCAAAGGATCCTTTGAAGATCTAGATCATACATGGGAGGGGTATTTTCAAGCTTTGGTAACACATTCCCAATTGTATTAGGACTATAAAAAGTTTCCCTAGTATTAAAATGGTCATGATAATAGTTAAATTGTTTTGGGTCCATGGTTAGGATTCTGGATGTCACTACATAACAAAGAAGAGTAGGAATCATGCCCCACATAGTTAATGAGAATTTTTTCTTCTATATTGATTGAGCTCAAATATAGTGAGAATTATTTAATGATAAAATTCTTGTATGGTCTAAGGTTTTTGATTTAGAAGTCACTATGTATCATGATTTAATAAGAATCACTACACACATAGATCTCAAATGATTCCACACAAAAATTGATTTGGTTAAAAAATATAGAGAATTGTTAATTTGTGAAATTTGTAGCCAGGACCAAGATAGGAGGTACAAGTGTCACTATGCATCCTAATTTACAATGAATCAAGCCACATTTAGTTTTTGAGTCATAAATCATTTCATAGATCAAGATTACATGTTAGGAAGGGGGACTTTTAATCATCATAGGTCTAGTAGGCCAGGACATCAGCGTCTTCCAATATAACCGGGGTATACAAATTAACCCCTATATAGATCAAACTCTTACATGTGGGATGGGTCATTTTTTATGGCTGGTCATAGGATAAGAGATACATGAAACAATTTGTATCCTATAATAATAGAAATCAATCCACATGTATTTCTCTAAGAAGGGAACATAAGGATGACAATGCCAAGGGGGAAATATCCTTTCAAATGAGGATAAAAGATATATAGTTTATCATCATGTGGGATGGATGATTTCCTTTATAATTATGTCATTAGACATGAAAATCATTGTGTAGTTTATCATATTTTTATAAGACTGAAATTATATATAGTTTAAAATAAAATAATAAGGATTTTTTAATTTAGTTTTACATCATGTGAATAAGATGATGAGGAAAAATCTATTTAGTTAATAGTATTTTATTTCTGGCTATGTCAGGGAGTTTAAATTCATATGAATAGAACATTTGGGAAATGATATACATTTTATTATCTTGTAGTTTAAACTAGGGTGTGTAGTTTAATGCCATGTGACTAGGATGTTGTGAACCTACATGATTCTTATGGAAAGTATCTTTTGAGAAACTGTGCACTAGAGGGAGGTGTTTTAATATAGGTAACAATTTAAAACTTGAATAAGATCATATGTAAAGAACCATATGATGGTCATTTTTATGCAGATATCACTCATAATTAAGGAATGTGGTTCTCATGGAATGAACCCATTTAAGTATTTTAGGGTCATGATATGTGTAACAAATCATTACATTGTTTATACTAAAGTGACATGGGGCCAACTTAATAGATTCTATAGAGTATGAGGAAAGGAAACACAGAGACATTCTTGATCACTCATGGAAATGAGAAAATAAATAAGTTAAACCATGTATTTAAATATCCGAGTCAAGGATGGTAGAATGATGACTGGTGGGAGAAGGTTGAAAATAAGTAATAGAGGAAACTTGTTCCACACTATTAGGGAATAACACATTGATATTAAGGGGACCTTTCTAATAGGGCCAAAATATCCCCTAGGGGTTACTTCATTGTCTCAATGGAAACTATTTTGTTCACCATTCAATGGGGGGTCAGTTTGGATCAATCAATACCTATTACTAATATTTATATAAATGTGTAAACCAAGATAATTCACTCAAGGTTTTGTAATGTTAGGACTAGAATCATTACATAAAGTATTGGGTGATACTAACATAAATTGTTATAAAGTAGGCTGGGTAGGAGAGGGTATGTCCAAAATATTTTAGAACAGTTCACGTATTAATGATTATATTCCAGATGACCATTTTGGGTTAGATTAATAAATCCTAATTGAAAGGGAGATTCAATTAAATCTCACATGAAATTGAGAGGGGAATCAATATTTATTGGTGCATCTAGTTCGTTTATTATGATCATCCCATAAGTGTTACTTTATATTCTCATAGAAAAATATATTATTCACCATAAACGCATATATGAGGCCTTATAGATTAATCAACACAAAATACTATTATTGTGAAAAGGGATAACCATGATAAATGAATCAAGTTTATGGGATCTAAATAGAAGTATGTTAACATAGATAAATCTAGTTGGTTTTGAATCAGACATCAAAGATACAAATATGGATCATAGAAAACTCATATATTCAAGAATTATTATAGAACCTTATAGGTTATACCACTTTTTATGGAATAAATTCTTAGTTTAAAGAGATATAACATGGAATTATTTAGTGAAAAATCATTTAAAGGGACGATATATTCAATGTGAAGACATTATATTGTTTAGATTAACCTCCCCCAATAAGGACTCATGTGTTCTGTAGTTTAATGTAATGCAATAAAGAACAAATTTTATTTATTTTAATGTATTGTGACAAAGAAACAGGTGTTCCATAGTTCAAGGTCATGTGATGGGGACCTTTTTTCTTAAAACATAACATCATGCAAGAAAGGCTAAAATATAAATATAAAAATTTCAGTTGGTCATAGTGTGATAGTTCTAAACATCACTATATATCCCATGAATATGGGAATCAATCCACATGTAGTCATTCAAAGGTCCTCTTCTGAACTGATCAATATCATGTGAAAGGGATGATAAAAATGGTTTCACCTTATCAAATGAACATCTAATGTGACAAGAGAGGATAAAACCCCAAGGTGAAAGGTGAAATTATAAAATTTTCATTTTTGATGGTAAATTTTTTTATTTGTACTAGTATATATTATCCACGCATCACTACATACCCATAAAGGTAGAAATCAATCCATACATTGTTTTGGAAATAGAATCCCTATATTGACCTGTCTCCGAAGCGAGAAAGATGAATTTTTTTTAGTTTTCAATGCAATAAAATAGGTAGAAATGGTTTTCTATTAAGCTATATGAAATGGGATTGGACCTCTTGTAAGATTATATCTGGGATCAATATGGTGGGTCATTCTGACTAGTTTTTCTATCATGTAGGGTGGACTGAGGATTCATGTAATTTAAGATCATACAACCCAGACTAGTTCCTTGTAGATTAATAAAACGTGGTGAGGATTATTTCTATGTAGTTTATTTTCATGCAATAAAGTCTTGTGTTATTTAGTACAACATTATGCGATGGAGAAGAAAAATTCATGTGGTTTAAGTCTATGTATTGAGGTCCCAATTTTGTTATGTTTACCATCATGTAACAAAGAATTAAGTGTCATAATATTTAATGTCTTTCAACCAAGACATAGGTAAATGGATATACATAGAATAACTCATGAGAAAAATAAATATGTGGCCCCATCTTAGAGTATAATTATAAAATGTCTTAAAATAGATGAGGGAAAATGTAAACATGATACTAGAACAAAGCATGATGGTTCATTTTCCTACATATTCTTTGGTGTAGAGTCTATTATGGGAAGGCCCATGGGGAATGAGTGGTCCTGAATCCTAGAAATCTATTCTTATTGATGAGGGTAATTATTCTAGTGAAAGTATTAGAAATAATTGAATATATGAAAAAGTATCCCCATATAGATATAAATCATATAAGGGTGCAAGAAATGGTTATTTCTTAGCACTGATCCAACAAATGAGGAAACTAACATCACATGGAAAGTTGAATAGAAAGGGATTTTCCACATTATTAAATTGGATTATAAGTGATACCCATGAGATAACTGAGATATTACATGGATCTATATCCTATGAAAGGATACTAGGACATGTATATTAGAATTATTTATTTAGATTAAGTTATTTTTGGATTGACCATATGTGTTTTGTAGTTTTCCATCATACAATAAGGATATAAATGTGATTTATTTTAAATCCATTTGACATGAACTTCATGCCAAAAATTTTGACATCATGTGATAAGGATTTTATGCCATATAGTTTATATTTATGTAACAATGACTTTTGGTCACTCTACTTTTGCACCATGATCATGCTAATTGATGTGATAAACTAAAATCTCTAAGATCACATGAGTCATTATCATTGTGAGAAACATGATTTTTTTATAAGATTATGTGTACCATATGAGTGTTTATACTGGGGATTGATGTTAACCTTGTATTTTAACATCATACATATATGAAAACCATGTTTTCTAGTAAATTTTCATGTAATAATGACTTTTTTTTTGGATTTGTGGCATGTAATTGACATGAAAAATTTAATAAACGTGTTTAATTTCTATGAATGTGGAAGACCCAATGTGAATGAACCCAGGGTATGACACAAAAAAATGCTGGGGTATTTAAATTTTTGTATGTCTAGTACTAGTATAGGAATTTTGGGAATCACTATATATAATATAAGTATATGAATTAGGAAACACACAATTATTATTTTAATACCCCCATATAAATCGAGATTATATATGGGGAGAAATATTTTTCTTATTTTAGAGAGGATCGTAACAATGATAGTGATTCATGGTTCTGTCTTAGACTAGAGGATTGCGATGAAACTAAAATTAACAACTAAGTCTGGTATAAGTAGTTCAGACACTAGTAGTCCAAGTGAACCCTAACACAAGGGCTATTTACGATTACTATAACCCATATAAATTTAATGAAACAAAGTCAGATCTATACATTTTTAGTTTTGGGTGATGTATAATAGACCCCTATAAATCGTGTAAGGTAATGTAACATCGACCAAAGATTCTATTTAGTTTATCATTATATATAAATGGATTCAATTATCTAGTTTTCGGTATAATGAATCTCAGTTATGCTGATTAAGATAATAAATCATAATCCCTAGTACTACATGATTCAAGATTAGTGTGGGAAATAATGGGAAATTATGGAACCACTCAAATTGCACAATACTGTATAATATGGATGGACAAGACATGATTGGAATATAACATTGACCTATATAAGATAACATATAATTGTGATTAAATGTGGTGTTTGGGCCCGAGGCAGGAGACCTATAAATAACTAAATATCCTATGAGGATATGAATCAATCCACACATAATTTTTAAAAATTGTCTAAATATAGATAATAATATTAGATAAGTACTCAGGTAATTATATTTTCTACATGGATCTTTGTCATGTGTATTGTATTTAAAAATAAGTGTATTTTTTTCCTAGAATAGGTAGTAGAGGAAAAGATGTGGATGAGGCTTCTGTGAAAGAAAGGGGTGTGATAGATTTTCCCCAAGGAAGGGTGGTTGAAGAAAACTCAATATGGGATAGTAAAAACATACACTAGGGACCTTCTATGTAGATATAACTCACATGTAAAAGGTAAGGTAGGTCCCAAAATGTGGTCCTATGTCATGCAGTTTAACGTCATGTGAAATTATCTAAACCCAAGAATTTTAGATTTATATAGAACATGTATGGGTTATGTAGTTTAACATCATGATACTAGGGAGAAATGCTATACTGTTTTTTTGAAAAGGTTGGGGCCGGAGCCTCATTTATTATTAAATCAACTAAAATACCTCTTCAACTGGGTAAAGGGAGACCCATTACATAACCCGAAGGTCCAGAAGGCATTTAACCCATTACATTGCTCGTAGGCCATCTTTTTGGCCAAAGACCCATTCTGTGAATAGTACTAAAATAGTACCCACGCTGCTACAGTACCTCATAGTACCCACTGCTACTATAGTACTGTGCCACCGTTACAGTAACCTAACATTGCTATAGTGCCTCCGTTGCTATAGTACGCTATAGTACTACTATAGTACCTTTCACCCAATGGGTTTTTAACTCCCATTTATTGTCAAGTGATAAAGATATAAGGTTTAAAATAATTATTCATTAGGAAGGATTTTTTTGAGTGAGAATGACTTACATGAATTCCAAATGAGCCTTAGAAGCCTCTAACGCTATTAGGACTTCTCTTATTGGATTATGGAGATAGTAATTGAAGAAAATAATCTTTAAAATATATATCCCAAAAATCAGGGTTATTGTAACAACCCTAATTTTTTTAAATAAAATTCTCCTTGTGATTAAATTAAATGAATTATTATATAATATGGTTACAGAAAAAACATGCACTTATTTGGTTTTATTATATCCTATCTAATTTAAAATACTATTAGTCATCATAACCATAGATAATATAGTATTTTTATAGTTATCATATTATTATTATAAATATAGATTTTTGATAAATCCTATTGACACAGAAAGAGGATGTGATGGCCTTAATCAGTAGGATCATATTTTATCAAGAACATTTATCAGTTCTTCTGAGGGAGATATCATTGCTGGGATTTTACCCAAACCAAGATCAAGATTATAACTAACAACTTAATCAAGAGAAAAACCATTTATAGAAGAAGTTCAAGCTCATTGAGATCATGACACAAACCATGTACGGTGAACCACCCCATGAAAGTCTCACCATCATTCAGCCTACCATTATGGAATTTTCTAGGGTATTAAAGGGATATGTTTTGAGACCATAATAATTTGAAAATGTATGATATATTTTCAAATGAATAATGTTTATATTTACTTCTTATTGTTACTTTATAAATGTTTTTTATTTTTATACAATAAAAAATAAATTCTATTTTTAGTTGGCATTAAATTTAAATTTAGAAGTTTATTTTGATGAATTAATGTATTTTTGAAGTAAATAATATTTCAGAAAAATATTATTATTATATATTTTTTACTAAATATAAACGATCATATAATTTTTGTAAAATGTAATTTTTATAAGGGTTCGAAAACTATTATTACAAAAAAACCAATATTTTTCGATTATTATTGATTCTTATTTAAAAACTGAAAATTAAAATATTTATAAAATCATTTTAATAAAATGAAAATTGTTTTTGGAATCATAACTTCAAAAAAAAATAATGGTCAATTTTTCATAGTTTTTTGAGACGATCGATTTTTTGGGTAAAAATTAAATACCCTATCAATATATGGAGTGTATTATAGAATCATAATGACCAAAATGTGATGTAATAAATACTATAAAGGGTATCCAAGACTAAATATATATTTTACCTTTAAATTAAATCAATTTTATGTTTATTTGATTAATTTTAAAAATCCTTTATGAATCCTCCAAAACCATTAATATATTTTAAGGGTTTAAAATCATTTCTATAGGAGTATGAATCACTTCCCCATAAGAAAGGGAATTATTTTAATAATTTCATTAATTATACTTATAATATTATGAAAACCACTCCCTTTTGGAAAAAACCACGGGAAGGTTGGTGGTTTTTGTTATTTTATTATATATATTCCAAAACCTATATTTGAGAAATAATAAATAAACCCCAACACATTTCTGATATAATCCCAACGAATCTCCCACTTATATTCTCTAAAACACCTTGTATGACATTCTTACTCTTTCATCCTCTCTCTATAATCCAACCAAGGTGCCCTAGGATGTCAAGAAGATCCTACTAATAATTTGGTGTCATACTCTCTAGGTTAGATTTCTTTTCCTTCTCCGGTTTATTCAATTTTCATCATTATCCTATACCTTATATTTTCAATTCCTATTGTTTGGATATGTTTTTAAATGTCCGTATTACTGTAAAATTTATATAAAAATTATTGGATACCCCTTTCAGGCTCATCAAAACATTTTTTGAATTTTCAAGTGACTTCGATATGCTGCCAAAATTTCATTATGATTTTCAGGCCAAACAATTGTGTAGTGAATACCCATACCCATTTCCTATCAAGGGTACTCACCTTTATAAACTTATAGTTATTAATTGGGTTCTTAGATGTGTTTATTCAACACTCCATGATAGTGGAATAAAATTTTATGACAAATTATTCTATTTTTTAGGACCTATGTGGCACACTTAAGCATGATAATGAAATTAAGGTGACAGGTGCACCCCGAATTATATAGTGTTCTAATGCATTGGGTAATACTTAGTTTCATACAACGCCATTTTGGGATAGAGAGTGAACATGATTCCTTCAAAATACTTTTTCCATACTGATATCTTATTATTTATCCTTGAACTATAATTATGATGTAGTGTTTTAAGTTGTTCCCACATTTCACATGTTGCCTTTATTTTATCGTGCTACATAATGCTTCATTATTTGTGTTAATGATTCTCACACCTTTTATTACCCATTTATTTTACTCTTGTCTAAAATTTATTTATTTATTTATGTTATTATATTTTTATCCCAGTACTTGTCTTTATAGTTCACCGCTTTCTTATATATGTCCCCATGTTGTCCCATATAGTTCTATGTGAAAAAATGTCATGGAATTTTACAATAAAGATGATGTATTTCTAGTTTGATATTGTTATGTAATGTACGAAATCCCCAAAACACTATAATTATTGATATTCCAATTTTATTATGTGTAATCTAGTGTATTAAATCAAAAATTAATATGCAAGAAATCTAAAGTTCATTTTAGTTGGTATCAAATGAAAATTTTACTTATTTATTGGATTAGGATTATAAAATTATAGAGAAAGCATTAAGGATAATACTACGTATAAGAAAAAATATTTAAATTTTATTAAGTATAGAGTATTTTGTTTTTCAATAAAATAAATCCCTCTCTAGATAAAACAATTGGATGTGGCTCTAACATATATGTACATAAGTGTAAAACATTAAAACACCATGTCACTCTAGACTCGACCTAGAACTGGTGCATGAAAATGGGCCTTACTGCACACCTAGTTTTACACTCCTAAGAGATACTCTTTGGTAAATTCATAAGATCATTATAAATCATTATTAAGGGAGAAATAAAATAACCATAATAATATATGTCTGTAAATAGGTCAAGAATAACATAGATTTAAGACTATAAATCCACAAATTAAGGAAATTCATGTAATTTATAAGTTATCTCTTTAGTGTCATTGGATTATCATTTATGTGTTTAATAGTTTACAAATAATCATACCTAATTTTTCCTTTATTCTATCCAATGTATATAAATATAAGGAATAGGTTAAATAATAAATCTGATGGGCCATGAGATGAATTCCCCAATAATATTCCCAAACTAAAGAGAGTGGTAATTAGAAACTTAGTGATAATAATCTCCCAGCCAAATAATGTTATGAACAAGAACATGGATCCAGAGAAGCGCCCAAATCTCCTATGAAAGAAAAAATTTCAATTGTGAGATTTAAATAACAAAGACCCCTAACTTTCAATGTATCATCAAATCCCTTATTCACAGGAAAATGGATCAACTCCATTGACAATCACTTCTCCATCCTTCAACGTTCTGTGAATGAGAAAGTTATACAAGTTGTTTATCATATAGAGGGAGAAGCTAATAAATGGTAGACATTGATCAAGAATATGAATCAGGAAGAAGATATAAAATTAATGGGATGAAAGGAATTCAAGAATTTTTTTTGATAAATATTTTCATCTCACTCTCCCACATAAAATTGAAATCTATTTCCTTTCCCTTAATCAAAAAGGAAACAAATAATTCAGGGAGTATTTGAAAAAATTCATAATACTTGCATGATACACCTTCTCCTTTTTTGTTACCCATAAATGGATGGTTTACCACTTCATTAGTGGGATAGAACATAGTCTACAAAAATACCAAGTGATCTGAGACTTTGATAACAATGAGGAAATTGTCTGATGTTCCCTCAAATTCAATATGGATATGGAAGAATATAAAGGGTATCATGAGGATAAGAAGTGTAAAATGGAGTTTATTTCTAGTATTTTGATAGAGACATATAACATTTCTATGAAATTTCAATATTCCACTTTTCAATGGTGTGGAAAGAAGCACACAAAACAATTCTTAAAGGGGATGAGGAAATGATTTAGGTGCGGGAAGGAAGGGAACCCAGTTAGCGATTTCCAACAGGATAATCCCACAAATGCGATGGAGTGAAGGACTGAACTAGTTAACCCTCAATGAATTTTTAACTGATTAAACAGTATGGGACCATGGAAATTTTAAAACCAATTCACTAAGACAAGGGTTTACAGAGACAACCAACAATATCCAAGGAAACAAGGGAAATATTTTTTCATCCCAACCTCTAAGGTGGATCTTGAAAATAAAGTTGCGATAAGTATACTAGTTATTCATTCAAGAATAAAGAACATAAATTTTCAATTTTTTTCTATGCATTCTTTTATATCATGAAAGTTTAATAGCACTGTTCAAACAGCACCACAAAGCATGGAAGTAGACATGTTTGTGAAAATGTGAAATGGGGAAAATTATTGCATCCCAATTATTTAACTCATCCCCTATCAATATTTGGTTGTTTAACATACTATAAAACACTTGAATAATCCATTTTGTTGAATTAAATTTTATTCTTAGTATGGATTGACTTTACCTATATAGAGACAACATAAATTGCCTGAGAAGGAAATCTCTCTCCATATCATGAATTGATCCCTAATTTTGTACAAGTGACGAGATGAAGATGCATACGATTTTGAAAAAACATATCAATAATCCATATTATTTCACTATGAGCAAGATTTTATAGCTTAAATTATTGAGTATTAAGAATCGATCATCCTTGAAGACATTTCCATAATGAGGGAATATGATATTATTTTTATTGAATATTTTCCTAGAGTTCTTTCTAGTTGAGAGGTTGCATTCTCAATTGATCTTATACCTAGGTTGGTACCATTATCCAATACTATTTATAGAATTTATGTTGTAGAAATTTAGGAGAAGAAGAAAAAAATAAAGGAGAAACTGGATAAAGGGATCATACACCCAATTGCTTTACCTTGATGTACACTAGTCCTCTTAATCATGAAGAAGGATGGGTCAATATGCCTTGGAATTTATTACCATGAGCTCAAAAATATCATGATGAAGAACAAGTATCTCCTTATATGGATTGATGAATTGTTTGATCACCTACATGTAGAACTGTAATTCTCCAAGGATGATATGCGGTTAGGATATTACCAAGTCTTGGTGAAGAAGGAGGATATCCCCAAAAATACTTTTCATACAAGGTATGGGCACTATAAGTTTATATTAATTTCTTTAAGACTCAAAAATTCACCATAAAACATCATGGACTTGATGAATAGAGTCTTTAGAAGATTACCTCAAAAATATTTGGTGGATTATTTATTGATGATATTATAATGTACTCCAAAAGTAAGGAGGAACATGAGGGGAATCTAAGCACTGTGCAAAAGACCATATGAAAATAGAATATTTTTTTATGATTATATATAATGTGATTTATTATTGGAGGAAGTATCATTATTGGGGAATATAATAACAATAAATTGGATATATATATATACCCTTCAAAAGTAGAAGCAATTGAAAGATGGATGAGACCAATATCTATGAAATATATATGTGTTTTCGTTGGCCTATCTGGGTACTATTGTCGATATTTGAGACATTTCTCATGATTTTCAAACCATATAACAATGTAAAATTATAATGGAGTCAGGTTTTATTGGAATGATGAAATTTAAGAGATATTCAAAGAGTTTAAAATATTTCTTATCACTGTAACTGCACTCATAATACGTACAAGTGGATAAATATTTGTGGTAATGAACGATGAATCAAATAATGGATTGGGATGCATGTTAATGAAAAATGAAAAAGTGGTAGACTATTGTTTAGGTAAGTTGAATGTTCATGAACATAACTACCCAACACATAGTATAGAGTTGGATGAAGTGATACTTTCATTGAAAATACATTGGCATGATATCTTTGGGGAGAAGTGTGAAATATATACAGATCATAAAAGACTCAAGTATATATTTACATTGAAAGTGATGAATATGAAGCAATGAAGATGGTTAAAGATGATAAATGACTATAAATTCACAATTAACTACCTTCATGGTAATGTGAATAAAGTGGTAGATTTTCTATGTCGAAAATATCCAAAACCTCTATCATTTATAAGAATTAAGAGGGATCCTATATTTTTAGATTTGAAAAGGTTAGACTTGGGAATCATAAAGGAAGGAACATCATCAAGCCTTTAACAAATAATTTCTCACCCATAACTTTTTGTGAGGAAAATGAATGATCAATGAGATTATGTGGGAATTCATAAGAAAGTATAAGATTCAAGAAAAATTAAATCCATATAGTAAAATTTTAATGAATAAGGTTTTATAATATTTGGGTCACAAACTTGTGTAACATCAATATATGAGTTAAATAAAGGGTTGTTGGTTGATGCACATAGCTCGACATTCTCCATCCATCTAGGAAGCACAATGATCTATCAAGATCTCCAATAGAACTATTGCTGAGACAATATGAATATGGAGATCATAGGATATACATCAAGTTGTCTTTTATGGAATTAAGTGAAGGAAGAAAGTCTAAAATCCAAAGGGATGATGAAACCATTACCCATAACTTCATGTAAATTAGAAAACATCACCATGGAATTTTTCACCGATATTTCAAGGACATTAAGAGGAAATAATGTGATTTGTATTTTGGTTGATCAAATTACCAGTATTGCACACTTCATTTTAATTGAATAGGAATTATCACTCGATAAACTTTCAAGGATATACATTTGAGAAGTGTAGAGGGTCAATGGATCAATACAATTAATTATATCTGATTGAGATCTAAGATATCCCTCTAAGTACTAGAAGAGTCTCTAACAGGATCTAAATATTGAGTTTAACTTTAGTAAGACTAATCACCACCAAACTGATGGAAAATATAAATGGACTATCCAAACACTCAAGTACATATTGAGAGATTGATCAATTGACTTCAAATATGGCTGTGTTCAACATATTCCTCTGGTCAATTTCTCTTTCAATAATAGTTTCCACTGTAGAATTGAAATTGATTCTTGTGAAACCATTTATGGGAAGAGGTTTAGAACACTTGTATGTTGGGATAAAGATGGGGAACACAAACTGTGAGGTCTTGAAATGGTTGAAGAAATGGTGGAAAGGTTATGACTATTCAGCAGTACATCAAGGTTACTCAAAGTCTAAATAAGAACTATGATAATGATCATTTATGAAAAATAGATTTTTATTTTGGATATTTGGTATTAATTCAGTTATCACTATGGAATAAGGTTATGATATTTGGGAACAATGTAATGATTAGTCCAAGATACATCAGTCCCTTTGAGATCCTTGATCGTATTAGATTGGTGGCCTATCAACTAACAATCCCATATAACCAATCTCAAGTACATGATGTATTCCATGTATCTGTATTGAGTAAGTAAGCACCATACCCCTCACATGTACGTAATTGAGAGTTGGTACCATTGGAGAATTATCATTAATATGAAGATAAGTTGGTGAAAATCTTGGATCGTAGAGACAAATTTATAATAAATAAGAAAATTTACCAGGTCAAAGTGCTGTAGAGAAACCACAAGTTCAACAAAGTGGCATGGGAATAAGAAAATGTGATAATAAGAAATTACCATCATCTTAGTGTGGGAAATGAAAAAAAATCGAGGGTGAAATTTCATAATGGGGGTAGACTGTAATGGAGATAAATATTACAAATAAAATTCCCCTAATGATTTAATTAAATATCTTATTATGTAATATGTTTAAAGAAAACACAATAACTTCATTGGTTTTTTATATCCTATTATATTTAAAATTCCCTTAAGAATCATAACGATCGATAATATATTTGTTTAATAGTGATCATATGATTAGTATAAATATATAATTTTGATAAATCCAATTGACACAAACAAAGGAAGTGATGGCCTCAACCAGTTGGATTGTACCCTCTAAATATCATTTATCTGAGCTTCCAAGGGATATATCATGACTAGTATTTACCATTAACCAATACCAATATGATATACAATAACTTAAGTATTATTGAAACCCTTTATGGGAGAAGTTCAAGATTATTGAGATCACAACCCAAACCAAGTATTCCTAACCACCCCGTGAAAGTATCACCATCATAAACCTCACCCTTAGGGATTTTTAGTGTATTAAATGGATATGTATCAAGACCGTAATATTATGAAAATGTATATTTTATTTTAAATATTCTAATTTTTATATTTACTTCTTATTATTATTTTATAAATGATTTTGATTTTTATACCATAAAACACAAATTGTATTTTTAATTCGTATTCAATTTCAATTAATTTTTTTTAAAATTTAATGAATTTTTGAATAAATAATATTTTGAAAAAATATTTTCATAAAATAGTTTTTATTAAATATTAATCATTATATAATTTTTATGAATTCAAATTTACTTTTTATAAGGGTTTGAAAACTATTATGGTAAAAAAACCACATCATTTCTCAATAAATGTCAATTCTCATTTAAAAAAAGAAAATAACCATATTTAGAGAAATATTTTTTTAAAAATTAATTTTATTTTTGGAATCCGAAAATCTAAATTTTTTAATGATGAATATTACATAAATTTTTGGTATAGTCGAATTTTCAGCTAAAAATTAAATATCGTTTAAATATATACAGCTTATTACGGAATCATAATGAACCAAAAGTGCTGTAATAAATACTATAAAGAATATATACCACCAAATAAAATTTTACCTTTAAGATATTGTGATTTTATGACTATTTATTTAATTTTATAAAACCTTTATGAATCCTCAAGAACCATTAATATATTTTATGATTTTAAAATCATTTCTTTAAGAGTATAAATCACTTCCACCTGAGAAAGGATATTATTTTAAAATTTTCAACCCTTGAAATTAAAAAATAATGATACAAACTCCACTTTAGTAGAAAACATGGGAAAAACCATGGAAATTTTTGTATTTTTGGTTATATTATTATATAGAGTCCAAAACCTTGGTTTGAGAAATAGTAATGAAATCCCCTCTCATTTCCTATATAAACCCACCCAAGCTGTAACACCACAACCCCAGAATGATAGATTTGATGCATTATTTTGTTAAATTTTCAAGATTACAAGGAATTAAATCTCAAAGGAATGATCAATCTTGTAGTTTTTGAAGTCGATATTACATACACGATATCCATAATACATTGGGAAATAGTAAATACAAACATGATACATAATAAAATAAAATAGTCAACATCCTTGAAACTCATTTAAAAGATTTTGGTTTATAACCTAAGGAAATAAAACATAATAAGGGTGATAAAAAATGATCAGTAAGGGTATGTAAAATGGAATAAATAATGAATAGAGGGGAATAAATAAACATGTCATGGTAAATAACTAATATCACATGCCATTAAAATAACTATATTCAGCATAATAAATATTTCAATGTAGAAAACTAAAAAATAAGCCATTTAATTAATAAACTGATAATAAAATGCATCCATATATTTTATCATATGAAAATATAAAATGTAATAACAATTATAACTGATATATCTATGATGTAAATTATTAATTATTGGACGTCATGTTTGAGGCACATATAAAATTATACAATCAAAGTCCATTCTTCATATAGTTTAAAACTATAGGTAGAAGGTTGTTTAAAAAGGCCCATATATTTGTCTCACAAGAACCTGTCAATGCATTTAATAGATATATAATTTCTAGGACAACAAATCATTTCATCTCAAAATAATTACTCATATATAACAATCAATGTAATCAATATACAATATTCCTTATCAAATATTCATATTGAATAAAAGATACATATTTATCTATAATTCCCTAGTTAATCATTTAACAATCAATGTGAACACTGTATGTAAAAATGGTATAAAATTTAGGAAATAATAATGTACATCACCCAATTATGTGGATATGTAATGATTAAAATAATTTGGTTGTTTCAAGATAAATTTAAAAATCACAATTAATGTGAGATTTCAAAGATAATCATTAAAAATGTTCTGGGGGAGAATAATCTTTAAACATTCCAAAGTATCCCATACCACTTTGAAACATTTGAATAAAAATATAAATGATAGAATTACATTAAATAACACTAATAATATCAGGAAAATAATGATATTCATGACATATCATGTCAAATGGTAGTAAACACACCATATAAAAGTAAAGTGTTTCATAACAACAAATAAATATCAAGGGAATAAAAATTGAGATGATATCCCTTACATTACATTTTATTTTATGTGAAAGGCCCTTAACTTCATGTATAATTGTTTTAAGAGTGTTAATGACCTATTAAATAACCATATTCATGTTTATAATTTCTTATATTATCTTTTTATTATATCTTATTACCTTTTTGATAACCAGCTTCCATTATTTTAACTATTCTAGGTGTTAATTACCTTATTTGTCGAGTATGTTTTAACTTGTTAGTTATTGTTCATATTAATTAGATCACTGTATAATCATTTTTAGAATGTAAAAAATTATTTAAATATCATACATATTCATTATATATAGATTTATAATAATTCTTAATATTTGGAGATAGGTAATGAACTGTTCTGTTCATGGAGACAGTAGAACGTCTATACGCATGAATACAACTTTTATATCTTTTTTAATATTAAAATAATGAAAATTAAATGATATATATGTATATTTATGTTAAATTATTATATTTATGTTTTATATGACTCATAATTTTAATTAAACCATCTTTTATATGATCCATGTATAATGTGAAGGAATCACATCACTTTGAATGGGCAGTTGTCATCAGTTCTAGAAAAGATGTTATCGTATTTACACAAAATAGAAATCCCATTGTTATGTGTTATATAAAAATAATATAATTTTAAATACTTTATAAATATATTATATATCATATATAAACATCATTTCCATCATAATTCCCACAGTGAGAGGTAGAAAAGGAAAAATGAACAATTATTATTTAATGAGGCGGCAGTTCATCATTCAAATAAACGATAGGTTCATTACCAATTAGATGTATCTGTGTGTAAGTTCAGGTATAAAACATATAATAACCACATAAAAGTATATTTAAGATACTAATATTACAATATAATCTTAAAATATCAATATTTTAAGGGGTGTGGAATGAAAATTAATCTAAAGTGCCTGAGAAAGTATATTACATCTTCTTTGGGTAACTCCTTTTGGTTTCCACCAAAAGACTTCCTTGAATGGATTTATTCCCAAGTTGGGGATCAAAGGTTTTGGGTATGGATTTTTGGATCTAATTAGTCAGATATTGGTTTATCCAAATGGATTATGTAGGTGTGAGGTAGTGGGAGGGGTGCGTTCCTTTTTATAGTGGAGGAGCAATGACATTCACGTAAATTCTTGGAAAGGGAATTACACTAACTTTTTTTCAATATAATGTGGCCCCAATAATTGTGAATATTCTATAAAAGGTTGTATATGGTTAAAATATGGCCATAAAATTAATTTTTGATAGGTTTCTAGGTCATTTTCCCTTAAGTTTTATGTTTTGTCCTTTGTTAAGCTTAATTTCACCTTAATCATTGTAATTAATTTTAATTACATTCACTAATATTTTTGGTAAAAACAAGTTTTACCCTATTATAAAATATATATTATTAATATTTAAAATATGGAATCAATTTATAAAATTATAATCCCATAAGTATAATAAATTAATTTCAATTTAATCCTGCAGAAAAGACAACAATGCGAGTTTTTGAAGTAAAAACATCCATACATTTGCTAAGTTTTTATTGCTAATTTTAAATTAAAAATTATTCCAATGACCTAAAAATGATAAATTAATAAAAAAAATTGATCTTATTACACATTAAAACTAATTTAAAATATTATTTTAAATAATAAATAAATTATAAGAAAAATCATTTTTCAATTAAAATTCAGAATTTTCACTATTCATGAAAAAATGTAACTTCATAGAAAAAAAATCACCATATAATAATTTTTATGTTAAAATTTCAAAAAATAAGTTTATTTTGACTTATAAAATTTTCAAATTTCAAAAATATGGATTTAAAATAGGTTCTCCGTTAAAAGGCAGTAAAACTACCTTTGTAAAAATAATGATTTTTATGAGAAATGTTGCATTTGTTATTATCTTATAACTATGAAATATATTAAATTAATTTCGAAAATATTTTATTGAATATATAATATAAAAATTTTCTATATAAACTGTCAGAAAAATATATAATTTGATTAATTGTGAAAAATGTGACAAAATAGTGTTTTGTTTAAATTGGGTGTTGTGTGTGTTGCAAATGTATCAAAAAAATAAATTAATTATAAAATGAACATATGAAACTTTATTAGGGTGATACATTATTACCTCTTAAAAAAAATTCAACATTTAAATTTTAGGGGTATTATATTAAATAAAATGTGGGCAGTTATCCTTCAGTGAATCTTATGGTTCCCCTGTTACTTCTTCTATTTTGTGATTTCTCGTGAGTACCTTTACTAGATGATTCATCTGATTACTCAATATTTGTTCTCTGGTGTCAATAACATGGATTGGGATTTCACAATATTAAAGTCCAGGTTCCAACCCTATCTCATAAGATACGAGGACATTCTTTGGGTATGGCATGTACTTATTTAGCATAAACATATTGAACTATTTTGTTCCATTGAGAGATTTGGAATAATTGTCAACCAATAAGAAACAAATCTGATCCCTTCGAGAATTTAAAATGGTATTATGTAACTGGGACTCATTTTTCCTTTATTAACATTCCTGATAACACCCTTCCATGGAGATACTTTCGAGAAAACATGATCACACACTAAGAACTCTAAATATTTCCTTTTATTATCGACATAGCTATTTTTACAACTTTTAGATGCTTTAATATAATCCAGAATAGACTTTACTTTTTTTGTAATCTCTTTAAAAAGTTATACGACTATGAGTTTTCTTTCACCAACTTCATCCCAACAATTCAGAGTATGAAATCTCTTTTTATATGATGCTTCATATAGATCCATTTAATACTTTAATAGAAACTATTATTATATAAAAAATATACCAATGGTATGTACTGATCCCACATACCATGAAAGTCAAGTGAGCATTAGATAATCATGTTATCCATTGTTTGAATTTTTCTTTCAGACTATCCATCAGTTGGATGATTTTAGGAGATGCTCAAATGAAGCTCAGTATGAAGATCCTTTTAAAGACTTCCAGAATTTTGGGGGCAAAGTGGGGATCTTGATCAGAATAAATTTATAGAGGTTCACTATGATGTTTTACAATAAATTAATATAGACCCTTGTGAGGCACTAAATAGGAAACATTTTCTCTTATAGAAAGGGAATGTGCAGATTTGGTTAAGCGATCAAGAATAACCCATATTTCATCATTCTTTCTTAGAGTTTTGTGTAGTCTTGTGAAAAATTCGATAGTAATTTCATCCCATTTCTACACAGGAATAGGAGGAAGTTATAGTAATCCATCAGGATACTGCTTCACAACATTCACTTTTGAAAAAACAATCATCTAGACACATATTCAACCCTTTACCACCTCATGTTATACCACCCGAAATGTTTCTTCAAGTCCCTATATATATTTTTACTGCCAGGGTGTATAGAGAAATTTGATCTATGGGGGTCATCCAAAAATTCCTTTTTTAGCTTGAGTGTATATGGAACACATAGAATCCTATAAAATTTAAGAACACCATGTTCACAAATAAAGTGTACTAATTTTCCAAGGTTCACAACTTTTATTTTCTTTTAAAGTCCTCATTATTAGATTAAGAATCCGTTATAATCTCTAATAAATATGTATTTTCAATTATTTGAAAAATGATTAATGTCTCCCCTTGTTTATAAATTCCCATATCCATCTTTTCAAGATCCATGAGCATATGATCCTTCTCAATCCTCTTATAGGTTATAACTCCATGATTTTTTCTACTCAATGCATCTACAACCTTATTTTATTTCCCTAGGTGACAGTGTATTGACTAATCATAATCCTTGAGTATCTTGATCCATATCCTTTATCTCATAAGGACACCATTATGTGAGAAGATTTATTTTAGGATCTTGTGTTTTATTTACATCTCACACATTTTTCCATAGAGATAATTTCTCTATATTTCCAATGGGAATATTTCATGTAATAATTCTTTATCATGGGTTGGATAGTTCTATTTTTGAAACTTCAATTTCATTAATGTATATGCAATTACTTTATCATTTTTCATTTGGAAACAACCAAGCACCTTATTTGATGCATCACACTATATGAAAAACCCATCACTCAGAGATAGTAGAGTCAAAATAAAAGCATTGAATAATATTCACTTTAGTTCATCGAAGAATTATTCACATTCCTTTTTCCAAAAAAACTAAAACCTTTACATGTAATCTTGGTTAATTTATTATCTAATCAGAAAAAATTATGAATGAATTGCCGATAGTGACCTACCAAACCAATGAAAATACATACCTCAAGTATGTTTGTTATTGTAGGCCATCCTATAACCATTTTTTCTTTTTATAATAAACTAATACTATATTTTTGGGGACAATATGTCCAAGAAAATAATCTCATTGAAGCAAGAAATCACACATACTATATTTACCATATAAATATTTCATTCTAAAAGTCTAAATAATGATCTATAAGTAATTATTGTGGTTCTCATTGATTTTAGAATATACCAGAATATCATTAATGAATACCACAAAAAATAATCAAGATATAACTTGAATTCTATTTTCATTAAGTACATAAAAACATAGTGTTTATTTTTCAATCCAAAAAAAATTACAGTAAACTTGTAATGTTCATACCTCATCTGAAAAGTTATCTCTAGAACGTTTTCCTTATTCAATTGCAATTGGTGATACCTAGAATGAGGATCAATATTTGAAAACAATTGGGCTCCTGAATTTGATAAAAAATGTAATAAATTAAAGGTATATGATAGTTTTTATTTATTTTAATAGCATTGATTTTCCTATAATCAATGCACAACATCATGGATCCATCTTTCTTCTTAACAAAGGGGACGGGGGATCCCCATGGTGAAACAATAGGCTTAATAAATCCCTTATTACCCAAACACCATAGTTTTTTCTTAAACTAGACTAATTCAAACATGGACATTATATATGGATTCTTTGATATTGGCCTTGCATCAAGGATTAAATAAATACTATAGGGGATGTTTAGGTAATTCCTCAAGAAATTCATCAATGTATTCTTGTACAATGGGTACACGCTCCATTGAAAGATTACATACCTCTTCACTAGGCGTTTCTTGATATTTTTTTCTCAAAAATTTCATTTAGTAGAGATACCGGGGGTGGATAAAGATAAGAATCATTTGAGTAAGATTCTGTTCTAAAGATAAGGTAATATACATCTTCTTCACAAGTAATAATTTCCATCTTCTTGCATTAAATTTTTTCATCTTATTTAGAGATATAGTTTATACCATAGATAATATAAAATTTAACCACAGTTATGATGACAAGGTCATAAAGTAAATCACATTTATGTGTCATAATGGGGACTATACAACACATTTATGTTGTAATGATATTTCCCTTAAGAGTTTTGAATAGTAACTCTCGTATTAAATTAGAAGGGAAAGGTATAATTTTTCTTATGAAACTAGGTTGACATAAAAGAGTGAAATGATCTTGAATCAAATAAATAATTTTCTAAATTTCAAGATAAGATTAATGTACCTTCCACCAAACCATTTGGTACTTCTACCTTCACTGTAGTGATCACATGAGCTTGGCTATCTCCCACTGTCCTCTTTTTTGATGGATTTCCTTTATATATAGGGCATTAATTTTTCTAGTTACCCATATACCTACAGGTGAAACATTAGAAAATGGTGTTTTCCTTCTTCCCTCTACACTCATGAGCCTGGTGACCCCTATCCCTACATTTATTACAAACCCCTTGTCCCTTCAAAAATTTCCCATGGTGTTTTTTCTGCAGTTTTCACAAGATGGAAAATGTTGAGTTTTTTATTCTTCTTGGATGCATTTATTTTTTTATAATCCTCATATAGACTCTTCATCTCTTAGTTTACGTAGAATATATTAGTTGAATAAATTTCCTTCTCCATTTTTATGGAACATAAAAATATTTATTCATATGAGGAATTTTTTAAGAAACTAGTTGCCCTCAGATATTTGGCTAAAGACCTTCAAAGAAGTTTTCAATCTTGCACTATTTGTTATGTATATAATCTATAACATACATGGATAACCTTATAATGGTACCATCACAATCTATTATAATATCGTCTTTATTTTTTCTTTATTCTAAGTAACTTTGTCTTTATCTCAATTTGTTGATCATGAGGGAAGTATTTGTCGAATAACCCATCCTTAATGGTTCTACATTCCTTGAGTTCCATTTTTTCATCCTCCCTAGTATTTTGGATTAGAGGCCACCATTGATCAATATCACCATTGATGAAAAAGAACAAAAGTGTATTCTTCTCAATTTCACTATATCCAAAGGTTGAAATTATCTTATTCAAATACTTAATCTATTTCTTAGTTACATTTGGATTAGTATGCCAACAAAAAGATGGGGGATTCTATCATATAATGCAATCCAACATTGGAGATTTTCATTTTGGAATAGTTTTCCCTATTCAAGAAATATTATTTATCATAACTTAATTATGTTTCCCTAATATATCCATAATTTTATTTATTCTAATACCAACATTATTGGATTCATTTGAAAAACAATCTCTACATTTTTCACAAGTATCGACACCGTTATTACTTACAAATTCCATTTATAAAAAATGGAATATATTGAATTAGATCCTAAAAACATAATATATAATTCTAAATATGTTATAGAACAAAAAATTTATGAATCTTAAATATTAAAATAAAAAAATCTATTTTTTTGGGTACATATTTACTTTTAAATCCTTCATAGTAGTTTGTAAAAAAAATTGAATTATCTTAAGCGTATCCCTAGGGAGTGTCAAATAAGGTGTGAAATAAGGACCATTTTGATATATTGGGTTATGTCGAGTTCAGACCAACAGACCTTTTGGAGTTGTTACCCCAAGGTACATCTATTCCAGAACCAAGTCCACTTTTAGTATCCATACAAATATTTATTTATGAAAATACCCATATAATCTATACCTTACCAAAATTTTAGCATTTTCTTCTATACTTGTCCTCAATGTTTATATTAGGGTTATGTTACTTAATCAAAGTTCTATAAATCTAGTTTCCAAGGTTTTTTTCTAAACTTACATTGAAACCAACTATAATGCCCCGAACCCAGAATCCCAGAGCCGGTGCAATATTGTTTTACATTAGTATGATTATAAGGAATCAGATCCTGAAGGACTTTCCATTTTAGAAATTTTGGAATGCCATATTACATACATGATACCCATAATACATTTTTAAATAGGAAATTCAAACATAGAAAATAATAAAATGAAATAAAAAACATCCTTTAAACTCATTCAGAGTATTCCTTTTTATAACTTGGGGAAAGGAACCTTAATACAGGTGAACTCAAATGTTCAGTAAGGGTAGGTAAAATAGATTCAACAACTAATCAATGGAAATAAATAAAAATGGAAAGGTATTTAGCTAATAAAAAAATCTATTCAAATAACTAGATAAGGAATAATAAATATAGAACAACAAGAATCTTAAAACGCATACCATTTATTCGATAAACTAGTAATGAAATTTATCCATTGATATTGTCATATGAAAACTGCATGGATAAAAACAATGATAATTGACATATATATAAATAAAATTATTAATTATCATATGTCATTTTTAAGGCACATAAAAAAACTATACTTTCAAGATTCATTCTTCAAATAGTTTACAACTATAGGTAGAAATCTATTTAATTCAACCAACTTATTTGTCTCACGAGAACTTTTGGATGCATCGAGGGTCTGTTTAATGTCTGATCCCCATACTTCATTTAATATCCAAAACATTACACATATATAATAATACATTTAATCAAAAGAAACTATGCCTTATCAAATATTCATATTTAATAAAACATACAAATTTATCAATAATTCCCCAGTTAATCAAATAACTGTTAAAGTGATCACTTTGTGTAAAAATAGTATAATATTTAGTTAATAATAATTTTCATCACTAAATAATGTGGATCTTAAAATTATGATTAAAAGGTGATTGTTTTAGGATAATGTTTAACATAAAAAATAATGCGAGATTTCAAATATAATCATTAAAAAGTTTTTGAGGAGAATAATCTTTAAACATTCCAAAGTGTCCCATACCACTTTGAAACATTTGAATCATAATATCCATAATGGAAAAACGTTAAATGAAACTTATAATATACTGAGAATATGTATATTAATGACATATCATATCAAAGGGTAGTATATAAATATATATAGGATCCTGAAAATTCTGATAGAAGAAAATACGACCATAATCGCTTTGAAAAAGGAATAAAGTACTCCTACAAGTCTAGCAATGTGAATAGACTCAAATTGAGTTACAATATTCAGAAGAAACTTGATGGAATTATAATTTTAAAAGAATTTAAAGTGGCTCACATACTATCACCGAGAAGGTTACACGGAGCATCCATATCACGAATCGCCAGGTACGCCGAGTGATCCACGAACTGCTAGCCCACAGAGAAATGGCCAGTGAACAAGGTAGACCGCGAACCTTGTAACACCCCGACCCCAGTTACCCAAAGTTGGTGCATTATTGGATAACATTGGCATGACCACAAAAGATCAAGTCTTGAAAGAAAGATTAGTTTAGCAGCCTTGGAAACACAAGATACATTCATATGTCTTACATTAAATCATAAAGTAAAACAAAACTACAACAAAATCTTGTCTTCATATCCCCTCATACTATCCTTACAGGTCATTCATAATATACATATTCACATCCTGGAAAAAATAAAACATTGGAAGAGGTGATCTCAGATGCTCAGTAAGGATAACAATATAGAGGAAGCTTTCATAAATAAACATTAACATTTAAGCCAATGTATAACTAAAACAAAATCCTTTTAAAATTGAACTTCAGTATAATATGGAAATATAAAATTAAATAATGCCATTTACTTATTCACATGGATATTCTACTAGTCAAATAATCACATGCAATATCAATAACCACATTCATAATGATGGAATGCATAATGACAGACTATCATAACCACGTAGCCAAGGCCTCGGGCCAAGAATACAAATAAGATTTTGTCAAGTCCTCGTGCCAAGACATTAGTTTGTCTCATGAGACCTTCCGATGCATCCAGGAGCTATAGCGGGCTCCACCCTTCATTTATTAAGTCCAATTCATTCCTCATATGAATAGGTTTAAACATATCATAAACCATAACATAATCGTATCACATAAAACATGCATAAAGGAAACATAACATTTCCACATTTCAATCACAAGATATCAATACAACACATTGATATAACAAAAACACTTTCAAAACCATTTTCAATACCAAAATAAAGGAAAATTAAAACATTTTATTTATTTTCCATTTTAAAAAAAGTTATGTATTGTAGAGGAAGACGAAACTCAAATAATGGTCACAGCGGCGGAGAAGTCATTGTCGCCGCATACGTATGACAAAAAAAACATTCCATTTTGTCGTTTAGTAAAACACTTCGTATAAAATATTCCTTTTGAAAAAACATAAAAGTCAAAGGGGTTTATACACTGTATAAAAGAAAGTTGTGTATAAAAAAATATGTCTCAATGAAAGGAGATTGAGACGAAGTCCCTTACAAAGATCATTTATTAAATAAAATAGATCTATTATTTTTATTCACTATATTTACACATAAAGAAAGTATAAATACCAGACAAGACATAATAATATCATGACATAATTTGAAAGTAGGAGATTAACCCAAAGAATGGAAATTGGGTTAAGAAGTTCCCTTATAAAGATCATTTTTAGATAAAATAGATCTATTATGTGTATTCACTATATTGACACATAAATAAAGTATAAATACCAGATAGGACATAATAATATCATGACATAATTTGATAGTAGGAGATTAACCCAAAGAATGGAAATTGGGTTAAGAAGTTCCCTTACCTCGTGTCCAACATGACTCGATCGTTCTTCAATCTCCTGAATAATAAACTAGAGTTAATTTATATTTTCAAAAGAAAATTTTTGATGTTCATTGTTCCTTTTAAATCACTTATTACCATGTTATTAACATTATATAATTATTTAAGTTAATAATGGTCATTTTGTCGATCTTTGGTACTTGAGTCAAAAATAAACTTCTTATAATTACAAGTTGTTCATGTGGTGAAACATCCGTTATATCCAGAATTATATTCATGATGTAGATATCATATATATCATATATATCCATTATATATAGGAATTTATAATATTACATAACATTTAGAGTTACGAAATGAAATGCACTATTCATGGAGACGGTAAGCCGTATGTACGCATGAACGCTACTTTCATTTATATTTTGTATTTAATGGAATGAAATTATAATTATATAAAGGTATAATATAATTACAGTATAATATAATATATAATAATATTTAATCTATCCTTTATACATCCCACATATGGCATTAACGATTCAAATCACTTTGAGGGGGTGGTAGTACGCCCTTCCAAAAATGAAATTATCGCGTTTACCCATAATGGAAATCATAAAGGTATGACATTAATGAAAAATAAAGATTCTCAAGGAAAACAAAAACATAATATATATCATATATAAAAATATTTTCATCATAATGGCCACCATGAGAGGTGTTAAAAAAATATTGAACAATCATCGTTTCGTGAGGTAGTAATTCGCCACCCACAGAAACAATATGTTCTTTAACCATTAGACGAAGGTGTGTGTAAGTGTAAATAAAATCCTTCTCATAAAAAAATAAAAGTATATTGAGGATACTTTTGTTGTTACAAAATAATGTAATAAAAATATTTTAGGGGGTTGGTGAAGCAAAAATAAAACAAAAGAACACAAGAGAAGACATTACCTTAAAATCGGGTAACTCTTTTTGATTTGAGCCAAAGGCTTCCTTGGAAAGACTTCTGCCCAAAGTGAGGCTTCTAGGAGTAATAGAGGGAAGTTGGGAGAGTATTTGGGCAGAGTTTTTCTAAGTAAAATTTCATGATGGTGTGAATAAGGTGGTAGTGGTTGGGGCCTTTTATAAGAGGAGAGGAGGGGAACTCTTGGAAACATTGAAATGTTACATTATTATGAAATACTTTTCGGATTATAAAGGTCCCACAATGATATATTTAGAGGATAAGGTGATAAGGGTTCGAAATATGCTCATACAATTGGTTTTTGATAATTATATGCCTTAGATTTTACATTATCTTTTCATTTTATTTAAATCATTAATTAATGTGGTAATCGCTCCATCATCATTGTGTCATAAAAAAATTAATTTACTTAATGTTTAAAAATTATAAAAAAAATACCATGATGTAGGAAATCATTTTATATTTCCAATTAATATTTATAATAAAAAATTTAACTTATATAACCCCATGTAATAATTGTTTTAGTAAAACAACACATGTTTGTGACAATTTTATTTTTACTTTAAATAAAAAGTTATTAATGTCATTTTCTTACCCAAATGGCTCCATGGGGTCCCCAAGTTTACCCATGGATTGTATTGGTCGTCCATGACTCATCCAATAAGTGTAGGACAAGTGTAAATGTAATTTAATATTTTTATAATATCATTTTTACCTTAAATTTTACTAATTACCTTTAATCGCGATTAATTAAACTTAAAAGTTACTATTCACCAAAAAATTATTTTAATCCAATTGAACCACATTTTACTTTTTAATGAAAACCATGTATGTCGAATTTTTGAAAATCAAATCCCAGAAGTGGTAATGTTTCATTTAAATAAAAAATCAGTTTTTTAACTACCACTTAGTGGTTTCACTATTCATCAAAAATTGAAGTTTTTCAGAACAATGCCAGAATTTCACTCTAAGATATAATTGATATTCCAAATTAAAAAATGATTTATATTTTACAAAATTCCAAACATATAAGTTTCATTAATTAATTTTATAATTAATTCCCGCTATCACAACAAATAGCGTGTTTTTTAAGAAACAATATATATCAAAAGATTGACAATTGTTTATGTCCAATTTCAAAGTGAAATTAATTCTAATGACCACCATTGGATAAAATGGTAAAATTATATTCTAATTATACTTTAAAACCACTCTATAGTATAATTTATCACTATAATTTACTTTGACTAAAAAAATTGTTTTTAAGTATTTTTCACTATTCCTAAAAAATTGGAATTTCTCAGAAAACTACCAAAAATTCAACATAGGATAATTTCGATATTTCAAATCCAAAAATGAAGTCCATTTTGAAATATAAAATATATATAATTTCCAAAAGTGGTTATTACTATTCATAGTGGCTATTTTGATTAGTCTCGGTGCGTTAGAATCTCGAACTTGCGTACAATGTAAGCTATTTCATTATTGAAAGAGAAGCGTATCGTGGAAGCTCGGGGTGTTACATTCTCCCCTCCTTAATAAATTGCGTCCTCAAAATTTGAAATTTTTCTTTGAAGATAAAAGGTTGTAAATAGAAAATACCTTTGTGGAAAACCCACATCGGAAATAGGGTTAATAAAAATATAACATTAAAAGAAAGAAAGAGAGGTACAAAGGTCACCCGAGATAGCCCATACTAGGATTATATGAAAATATGGATATAGAGGAAAAAAACCATCATGGTCTGATGGAGAGTTGTAGAAAATAGGACTAGGAGAAAGTTAACCCCAAGAAAATCACAAACTTGTGATTGGTTAAACGGTCATTGAATCACCAGTTGGAAAAGTTAACAGACAACGTTTTTGTTTTAAGTTACCTTTCATAAAGTTGAGGAATTTATTTAAGATATTTACTAAGAATGTAAGGAAATATACTTACTTTTCATGGAGGCTTTAATTCTTTAATAAATTTTTACCACGAACCCATCTTTCACTCCAAATGGTAAAAAAACTCAAAAATATTCTATTTATCCAAATTGTATAAGGTTATAAATATTACCACATACCATTTCGATTTGGAAAACTATTTTGTAATAACTAGGGACTTCTTGTAGTCTAATGGTAGGTAATAAAGGCCTGTCGCACTATGGTTGTGGGTTGGATTCCTGCAGCTTTGTCCGACGCGACGGGTTATCCCCCAACCTGCAGGTTGTCCTATTCCTAAAAGTATAGTATTATAATATTCCAAAAATAATCATCAGAAATGTTTTAAGCTTAAACAATACTATACAAAGTTAAACTTAATTCATTCCAACCTTTATAGTTATCCAAAATACCTCTCTCCATACTTTCTCTAAAAGGTCTCTAAATTCCAAAATCAATTGTAACATCAGATTCCCCAAAGTAAAGTTTCTCTTATTTTCACATAATAAAAATATGATTACCTTCATAATATTAAATCCTTAATGAAAACAACAAATACTGCAGTATAATCCTTATATATATCACATTATTCTTATAACCAGAATATAATCCTTGAGTCCAAAAGTACCAATACATTAATTATTCCACTTCAACTGTAGTAACAACATAAGATTATCCTTGATCCCTTGGCCTTTTTTGAGGTAAGTTTCCCTGATGCTTAGGATATTCATTTGCATAATGCCCCATTTCCATAAAATTGTAGCATTCAACATTGATAGCCTCTTTCTTTCCCTTGCAATCACGAGCCTGATGACCCTTTTCTCCACATTTATAAAAAAATCCCATTCCTTTTAGGCAAGTACCAGAGTGATTCTTCCAACAATTATCACATAATAGAAAATACTTCTTTCCCTTTTTCCCTTTATCAGTCTCTTGATCCACCGTTCTCTTCTTCTCTTGCTTTACATTATTGTCATAAGATTTAAAGAATTCCTTTTCTGTCTTGATAGAACACGAGACTATATCTTTTTACAATGATAAGGTTTGTGAGACTAATGCTTGACGGAGAAATGGTTTTATCCCATCAAAGAAACGATCGATCTTACTTCTTGGGTTAGGTATATAATCTGGAGCATGCCTCGCTAACCTTGTAAAGTTAGCCTCATACTTTGCGACATTCTCATCCTCCTTCTGCCTCAGACTCAGAAATTGCCTTTCCATATCTTCTCTATGCTCACGAGGGAAGTATTTTTATAAGAAAAGCTCTTTGAACTCTCTCCATTCCATACTTGATACTTCTTTATCTTCCTTTGTTTTTCGAATCAGCGACCACCATTGATCGGCATCTCCAGTAAGGTGGTAAACTGCCAGGACAACCTTCTCCCTTTCGCTACTCCCCAAGGCATGGAATATTTTCTCTAATGAGTTTATCCATTGCTCAGCTACTAATGGATTTGTACCCCCATTAAATGTTGGTGGGTTTTTCCTCATGAAATGATCTAACATTGATCCTCCACGTTGTGAATCAGGGTGATCCATACGAGTAAAGTTATTATTAATAACCTGAGTGAGTTGTCCCAGTATGGTGATAAGTTGATCAGCACCTGTTTTATCTCCATCTCCATAATAATTATCTTGATAAGGAGGGAAATCCCTACATGGAGTGTGTGTATTTATACGGTTTCCATTCCTCCCACTAGGCGCCATTTCTAAACAATGGCATAAACTAGATTAGTTTATGAATCAAAATACATAATTCCATACTTGTAAAACACTTAACATAAATTGAACTATTTATGGATATAATCCATAATCATAAAAAGAAATGTTTTCTTTGAGGAAGTATATACTCATAAATCCTTCATAATTGTATGTAAAGAAAATGAGAATTATCGTAAGAATATCCCCCGGGAGTGTCGTAACCAAAAGTGTAGCAATGCCCGTTGTCGTGCACCAGTTCTCGTTCGAGTCTAGCTCAAAGTGGTGTTTTCGTGTTTTACCCCTAGGTACATCGGTTCCAGAGCCACCTCTACCTACTCATATCCAGACAGGGATGTATTGCTTAGAAAACTCATAAAATCTCAATAATACCAAAATTATAGGAAGTTCTTCTATACTAATCCTCAATGTCTATCTTAGGGCTATGTGCTCTAATCAGAGTTTATCTAAATCTAGCTTCCAAGGTTAGTACTTAACTGCCTCTAATACCAAATGTAATGCCCCGGCCCCAGTTACCCAGAGTCAGTGCATTATTGCGTAACATTGGCATGACCACAAAAGATCAAGTCTTGATAGACCAATTAGTTTAGTAGCCTTGGAAACACTAGATACATTCATATGTCTTACATTACATTATAAAGTAAAACAAAACTACACCAACATCTTGTCTTCATATCCCCTCATACTATCCCTACAGGTCATTCATAATATACTTCTTCACATCCTGGAAAAATTAAAACATTGGAAGGGGTGAGATCAGATGCTCAGTAAGGATAACAATATAGAGGAAGCTTTCATAAATAAACATTGACATTTAAGGCAATGTATAACTAAAACAAAATCCTTTTAAACTTTAACTTCAGTATAATAATGAAAAATAAAATTAAATAATTCCATTTCCTTATTCACATGGATATTCTGCAAGTTGAATAATCACATGCAATATCGATAACCACTTTCATAATGATGGAATGCATAATGCCAGACTATAATAACCACGTAGCCAAGGCCTCGTGCCAAGACTACAAATAAGATTTTTTCAAGGCCTCATGCCAAGACACTAGTTTGTCTCATGATACCTGTCAATGCATCGAGGAGCTATATTAGGCTCCACCAGTCACTTATTAAGTCCAATACAGTCCTCATATAAAAAGGTTTAAACATATCATAAACCATAACATAATTGTATCACAGAAAACATGCATAAAGGAAACATAACATTTCCACATTTCAATCACAAGATATCAATAAAACAATTGATCTAATAAAAACACTTTCAAAACCATTTTCAATACCAAAATAAAGGAAAATTAAAACTTTGTATTTTTTCATTTTAAAAAAAGTTATGGCTTGTAGAGGAAGCTGAAACTCAAATAATGGTCATGGCGGCGGAGAAGTCGTTATCACCGCATACATACGACAAAAAAAACATTCCATTTTGTCGTTTAGTAAAATTCTTTGTATAAAAAGATTCTTTTTGAAAAAAACATAAAAGTCAAAGGGGTTTATACACCGTATAAAAGAAAGTTGTGTATAAAAATAATATGCCTCAATGAAAGGAGATTGAGATTAAGTCCCTTACAAAGATAATTTTTTAAATAAAATAGATCTATTATGTGTATTCACTATATTTACACATAAAGAAAGTATAAATACCAGATAGGACATAATAATATCATGACATAATTTGAAAGTAGGAGATTAACCCAAAGAATGGAAATTGGGTTAAGAAGTTACCTTACAAAGATCATTTTTTAAATAAAATATATCTATTATGTGTATTCACTATATTTACACATAAAGAAAGTATAAATACCAGATAGGACATAATAATATCATGACATAATTTGAAAGTAAGAGATTAACCCAAAGAATGGAAATTGGGTTAAGAAGTTCCCTTACATCATGTTCGACTTGACTCGATTGTTCTCTAATCTTTTGAATAATAAACTAGAGTTAATTTATATTTGCATAAGAACCTTTTCCATGTTCATTATTCCTTTTATATCACTTATTACCATGTTATGAACATTATGTAGTTATTTAAGTTAATAACGGTCATTTTGTTGATCTTTGGTACTTGAGTCAAAAATAAACTTCTTATAATTACAAGTTGTTCATGTGGTGAAATATCCATTATATCAAGAATTATATTCATGATGTAGATATCATATATATAATATATATCCAGTATATACATGCATTTATAATATTACTTAACATTTAGAGGTAAGAAATGAAATGCACCGTTCATGTCGACGGTAAGCCGTACGTACGAATGATCGCTACTTTCATTTATATTTCATATTTAATGGAATGAAATTATAATTATATAATGTTATACTATAATTATAGTATAATATAATGTATAATACCATTTAATCCATCCTTTATACATCCCACATATGGCATTAACGATTCAAATCACTTTGAGGTGGCGGTAGTCCGCACTTCCTAAAATGAAATTATCGTGTTTACCCATAATGGAAATCATAAAGGTATGCCATAAATGAAAAATAAATAATCATAAGGAAATAAAAAACATAATATATATCATATATAATAATAATGTCATCATAATGGCCACCATGAGAGGTATTAAATGATGATTGAACAATCATCGTTTCGTGAGGCAGTAATTCGCCACCCACAGAAACAGTATGTTATTTAACCATTAGACGAAGGTGTGTGTAAGTGTAAATAAAATCTGTATCATAAAAAAATATAAGTATATTGAGGATACTGGTTTTGTTACAAAATAAAGTAATAAATAGATTTTAGGGGGTTGGAGAAGCAAAATAAAACAAAAGAACACAAGAGAAGACATTACATTAAAATCGGGTAACTATTTTGGATTTGAGCCAAAGGATTCCTTTGGAAGAATTATACCCAAAGTTAGGATTATAGGAGTAAGATAGGGAAGTTGGGAGAGTATTTGGGTAGAGGATGGCTGAGCAAAATTTCTTTAATGTGTGAATAAAGTGGTAGTGGTTGGGGCCTTTTATAAGAGGAGAGGAGGGGCACTCTTGGAAAGATTGAAATGTTACATTATTATGAAATTATTTTCGGATTCCAAAGGTCCCACAATGATATATTTCTAGTCTAAGGTGATACAGGTTCTATTTATACTCATCCAATAGGTTTTTGACAAGTGTAACCCTTATATTTTACATTATCTTTTCATTTTATTTTAATCGTTAATTAATGAGGTAATCGCTGCATCATCATTGTGTCTTAAAAAATTTAATATATTTAATGTATAAAAATTATAAAAAAATTACCATGATGTAGGAAATATTTTTATCTTTCCAATGAATATTTATAGTAAAAAAGTTAACTTATATAACCCCATGTAATAATTGTTTTAGTAAAACATCACATGTTTGTGACAATTTTATTTTTACTTTAAATAAAATGTTATTAATATCATTTTCTTACCCAAGTGGCTCCATGAGGTCCCCAAGTTGACCCAAGGATTGTCTTGGTCGGCCATGACTCATAAAATAAGTGTATGACAAGTGTAAAAGTAATTTCATATTTTTATAATATCATTTTTACCTTAAATTTCACTAATTACCTTTAATCGCGATTAATTAAACTTAAAAGTTACTATTCACCAAAAAATTATTTTATTCCCATTGAACCACATTTTACTTCCAAACGACAACCATGTATGTCATATTTTTGAAAATAAAATCACAGAAGTGGTAATGTTTCATTTAAACAAAAAAATCATTTTTTTAACTACCACTTAGTGGTCTCACTATTCATCAAAAATTGAATTTTTTCAGAACAATGCCAAAATTTAACCCTAAGATATAATTGATATTCCAAATTAAAAAATTATGTCTATTTGAGAAAATTCTAAACATATAATTTACATTAATTAAATTTATAATTGATTCCCGCTGTCAGAACAAATAGTGTGTTTTTAAGAAACAATATATATCAAAATATTGACAATTGTTTATGTCCAATTTCAAAGTGAAATTAATTATAATGACCACCATTAGATAAAATGGTAAATTTATATTCTAATTATACTTTAAAACCACTATATATTATAACTTATCACTATAATTTATTTTTATTTAAAAAGTTTTTTTTATGTATTTTTCACCATTCATAAAAAATTGGAAGTTCTCAGAAAACTACCAAAAATTCAAAATAGGATAATTTTGATATTTTGAATCCACAAATGAAGTCTATTTTGAAATATACAATATATATAATTTCAAAAAGTGGGTATTACTATTCATAATGGCTATTTTGATTGGTCGCGGTGCGTTAGAATCTCGAACTTGCGTACAATGCAAGCTATTGCATTATTGAAAGAGAAGCGTATCCTGGAAACTCGGGGTGCTACAAACCGTGTCACCGATGGATTCATATGCATGAGAAATATACATGTACCATGTCGTGAACTGATTAGTTCGTGGATGAAGTGAACCAATAGGGATCTGGGAACGATTTTTTTGAACCAAAGTCTCTGCAAACCCAGGTTCACTAAGTCTTCGACGGTTCAGGATATTGCTTCAATGGGCCTCTGCAAATTGTGTCGCGTGCCCAATAAATATGATTGCTTTGATGCTAAAAAAATAGAGCACAATAGAAGTATGGAGACACACACATAGGGTGATAGATAGAGAGAAGGACACATGAAAAAATCTTGAGGGGGATTTTGAGGTTTCACTCCAGTTTCCATCTTGTTTTGTCGGCAACCCCAAACTACAAACCACTCCCTCTATAGGTACAGTCAGCCAAGAACCATAAAATGGGGGAATTGAATAATAATAGAACCGAAAACCTAACTAGTGTACCGAAAACCAAATACTTCTCTCAAATGAACTCCCCATGAACGATGATCCCCATGACCCTCCTTCAATATGGTGCTCCACATTGCATACCACTACATTGACTAAACCCGACACCGCCTACTACATCAGTACATAGAGGGAATCCAAAGAGGCATGATGGAGCGCAAACCACTATAGTACCCAGTTGTCTATACCCATTCCTGCATACCACATAGGTATACAGACGATCCCTTTTCCCACATACTACTATGGTATGCAGAGCGTCCTCTATCCCACATAAAAATTTAGTATGTGGAATGTGGTGTTTTTGGGTACTGTTCCTTCAAGTTCCAACCTCGCCCCTCAATTGTCATCTAGTCCTCTATGATCCCTCTACTAACCAGTCCACCGACATCAGTCCAAATCCTCTTCCAAATCCACTAGAGCCATATGATCAGACCATCAGGTGCATCATCCTTGCCCCATTGAGTCTACATACCCACGGTAAGCGGAGTCACAAAGGCCCTCACCACAATGGTGAAGGATTCAGGGATAACTATGAGACTACATTCCCATGGTAACTCTGTGTCCAACCTTGGGACACCAATGTGAACCTCCACATTCTTGGGATTAAGGGCAATCACTTTCTTTTCCATTCAACTAGGAATAGTGATCAGTCCAAGCGGTTATGTTAGATCCCCATTTGACGAGGACGAAACTCCTCCCCTTCCCAGAACGTGCTCTGGGGCCCTCCCACTGAGGTAAATCCCCAATATTTTGAGGCAAATCCACATGAACTTCAATTTCATTTCATATTGAAAGTTTCATTGCTACGCGCCCTCTCCAATGGTCACCCCAACATCTTCTGCCGCTGGCTCTCCCTCCCCCACCAATAGTGGTGGAGGCATGAGCATTGTTGAATCTTTCACATCATCTTGTTTCTATCACCGAGCATGACCCATGCGGGCTTAGAGGTTTTGAGTATTACAACGTCCACATGATTCTTAACTATGAGAACTCTGATTCTTGGACAAAGTAGGATATGTATGATGCCTACGTAACAGCCCAAGATCAAAAGGGTGCCTATCCATAAAGAGTCCACCAAATCATGTCCCCTCAAATGGGCAGCTGCTATGTGTAAGCCCCACACAATCCGAACTACATGGGTTCTAATTCCTCTACTGAGGATATGTAGGAAGCCCTCTTTGTGGGCCCGATCCCAACATCACGTCACTTTCATCCCCCCGGGATGATGATAATATTCAGAGCGCCTTATAATATGGATCAAGTCAGTATCACCTTCATAGCATCAAATATAAACATGCTTTCGATGATCTTGCAATCCAAGGCCATCCCATGGATACACTCTCTAAGAATGAACTAAGGATTCATGAACATATGAACATGACTTAAATCTATAAGGGAGTCCCGAAACAGGAGACAATCATCCCTTGAAAGGGTGTAGTGAGTTTTAACTCTCATCCTCTCGACCAGTGGAGTAGTTAAGTGTCGTTGGACACATCGTCAGCCAGCAAGCGCCTACCTTTGGAAAGAAGGTCTATGAATCATGGATACCAGGGTCTTTGGGCATTCTTGGATCCAAAAATGAACCCTTTTGAGACCATCTGAGGAATGTATATCTGAGACGGACCGATTTCATGAGTACTTGAACCCCACACAATCGCCCACAGGGAGTAACAGTTCCCTTGGGGTTAATTCAACCTTCTTTAAAAGATAATGACACTGAATGAGTTCAAACAAAGGAATGGTAAATTTGAAAAAAACCCATATATAAAAAATAGGGACGTGTGATGATCCTCATCGAACCGTTTCTTTAGTACCCGAAAAATGCCCCTCCTCAGAGGTGGAACAAAAATGGTGAAACTGACTTGAATCCTTAACCAAGGCGGAAGTTCTACCCCAATGATAGAAGAAAAAATGATACTGCACGTCAGGCAATTTTTTTTCACCCCGGTACATGCGAAATGCGCCACCTCATAGGCCAAACAAAAATGGTGAACCCAAAAGGAATCTTAAACCAAGGTGGTGGTCTCATCCCACTCAAGCCCCTTCACCCCACTACAAAAGAAAAGGGGAAGGGGCCCCAGATGAATCTCCAAATATGAATATGTTAAAGGGAATGATACTTTCACGATGTTTTGTGGTATGTATGCCGTATATGTATATTTCAGGTTTCTAAAGAGTGAACTTCGATCCAAATGACATCCCCATGACATATGCAGACACACACACATCAGCGATCTCGCAGGTGGCCTGGGCCACAACGAACACCAGGACCCCTCTCCTACCCAGCGTCTTCAATGATGGGTATTCAATATGCTGATAAAAGAGTACCACAAAAATGGTACTCTCCCCAAGCTGGAGGCTGCAAGACAAGCCCTCTTGTCTGCAAAGGTCCGCCAGCCGCCTCTTCTACCACTATTAGCATCCTAGCACAAGGTGACCCTGGTGGTCCTCTCAAACTATTTACGGAGACTTTCCCAAGAACGTGACAAAATGTACCTCCCTTACCTCTAGGAGGTAGATGAATTCAATGTTGATGACATCATCATAACCGCATAGGGGTCCTACCCGCGGTCCCCCACCAGAGAGCATCGTTGCTAACACCAGACGACCTGGCCTTCTCCCACTGAGGATGACCTTATTACCTGGGCACTTGCCAAAGTCCAGAAGACCCAGGCCCCTCGGGCTGCCCGCCAAATGTGGAGAATATATAATCGGGGATACCCTATCACCCTAGTTCCTAAGGAATAGCTCCGCCATACTGAAGCAACAACATTCAGTAGGCAAACATATGACTCTACCCTCTTCACTCAATCCCACCATAGAAATAGGGTGGAACAGTATGATCACATGCACGTTCTTGCTAATGCTCCCTAGTCCTTCTGTGAATACAGAGTAGAAAACTACAGGTGTAACACCCCAATATTTCATAGTACATTATCTATTCAATGTATTTCAATAACTTGCGCAACACACAACACCGAGTTCGAGCGCACCACAACATACCAAACTAGTCGTTCCAAAAGCTGTTATAAATAGTGTAAACTGAATATTGAATTTTATATACTCTATATTATTTTAGAATCCATAATATGTGTTTCTTATACATAATATAATAACAAATTCATTATTTTCAGATAAAGAATGTATTTTTAAAAAAATGCAATTTTACCGCCTTTTAATGGAGAACCCTTTTTAAATAAATTATTTGACATTTTTATATATTAAATTAGACAAAATAAACTTATTTTATAGAATCAGGACATAAAAATTAAGTTTCGATAAACTTTTGGTGTTTTTTCTGATAACTTTCTATTTTTGGTGAATAGTGAAAAATAATAAATTTTAACTAAAAACCACATTTTTAATCAAAATAATTTATAGTGTTCAATTTTAAATTTGTATCGTTTATAAGTATAATTATATTATATTTTTATCATTTAATACAATTTCGGTCATTATAAGTAATTTCACATTTAAATTTGACATAAACACATGTCTATCTTTTGATAGTTTTTACTTTTTCAAAAACTTGCTTGTTGGTTTTGACAATGGATATTAATATAAAATTAATAAATGAAACTTATATGTTTTTAATTTGGTAAAATAGACTTCATATTTTAATTCATATTATCAAAATTATCTTAGGGTGAATTTTTGGTATTTTTCAGAAAACTTTCAATTTTTTATGAATAGTGAATAACATTGTGTAATTGTTTAAAATCGACTTTTTATTTAAGTAATTAGTTATTTTATTTTAATTTATTTTAGGTATAAATAGATAAATAATACCTATATATGTTTAATTTAATTCATTGGAATCATTTTAAAATAATTTTATATATATAAAAAGTTCATTGAACTTTTTACTGTCTTTTACCTACCTTCTAAGAGTATTTGCAAATTTGCATAAAACTTAATTTTACCACTTTTTTGAGATGAATTATAAAAATATTAGAGAAGTTATTAACCTAATTTAACAAATTTTTGTTCAATAAAATTAAAATAATTTTTGGTGAATAGTAATGTTTGAATTTTATTTACCGTGATTAAAAGTAAATAGGGTAATTACAGGTAAAAAAGATATTATAATTAACCTAAAACATGTACTAATTCTATTATATAAGTTTAATTCAACCAGAAACACCATTATGAATAAAATAGGATCCTTTAAGTCCACTTGGATTAGTTTAGGAAGTTTTTTATTATTTTATATAAAGAAGTGTTAAAAGAGTTTAATTCAAAGTTTAATAAATAAACCATTTTTAATACAGGGTTACACAAAATATAAATTTGACAATAAATATTAATTAGAAATATTAAATTATTTCCTACATAATGGTATTTTATTTATAATTTTTAAAAATTAAATAATTTAATTTATATATGACACAATGATGATGTAGTAATTACCTTTTTAATGAAATATTAAAATATTTGATATTATAAATATCCAAATAAATATAATTTGAGACTTTTGATGAATTACACTAATTTTATAGATAAATATGACTTTTTAGAGATGATTAAATAATTTTTTTGAAGTAATCATGCTGTTATGACTTGAACAAAAAAACTAAATAGTGTCAAAATTGACATAAAAGAGTTTTTAAGACAAATATTATATTATTAATTGATATAATATTCCTAAAAATCTATGGCCTATACAAAGGACTTATATAATGATATTTATATCATTAATGAACCAATTGAGCTTCTCTTGGAATATTATAGTATGTTTATTAACCAATTATTATAATAATACAAGTATACACGGTAAAAGTTAAACTATTTAACTAAGAGTTAAATCTAAAAGATAAGGTTAATATAGTGACCCAAAAATGTCTAAAACCTATTGGTTGAGATTTTTTCGACCCATAACCATTTTATCCTTGAAATAATTCATTTTGGAGCAATTATATACAAAAAAGTATTTTATTATAAAATAATATTTCAATCTTTTCCTAAAGTGCCCCCACACATCTCTTATAAAAGGGAAATTCCCTTTGTCTCCAATTAACTCCTCCAAAGCCATTTTTCTCTGATAAAACCTACCCAAATATCCTCCCAAAATTCCTCCCTTCATCCTAGAGGCCTTCCTTTGGTCAGAAAGCCAGCCTAAGGATCCATTTTGATCAAATCAAAAAGAAGAACTTGAAGAAGAGGTAAATATTTTATCACCTCTTTCAAGTTATTTTCATCTTCCACATACTCTTTATTTGTTTTTTCTATTCTAAAATAATAAATCAAGTATCTTCTATATACTGTGATTTTTTTGTAAAAATGGTACAACCATATTCATTATTTTATCTATCATATGAATGACAAAGTCACCATACGTACGTACGTAAGACCTATCGTCTCCACATTGTGGTGTATTTTGTTATTCAAACACTTAATTATTGGATGGGTATAATAATGTGTATAACTGATGTAAATAATAAATAAACATGTTAATAATTATTTATATATGATATGTTGTCCAATTACATACTATTTCACCATCAATACAATGATATTGTCGCACGTGCGTATGTATGAATTATCGTCTCCATGAACGCGAAGAGATTCATTCCCCATCGCAATCATTCTATCATAACATTAATTTTATAAATAAAAATAATGTTTATAAACATAATATCATTCTATATATGAATCAAATACATTATATCCATAAAAAACATGTCTTACGTAACCAAACAAATAAAGGAAAATGAATCAGTTAACACCTGAAATGATGACACTACTAATATATTATTAACAGAGAAATATTATAAGATCATATGTGATATCATATTTATGTATATGATTATTTTATAATTTAATAATTTGTTTAGCTATTATACAGTAGGTTAAAATACCATCGACTAAGGAAAAGTACAAGGTAAGGGTTATTTCTTCAATCTCATTATTATCTGAGATTGTTTATGTGTAAGTATTTACTAAGACATACTTATCTTCGATACCCATATTTCATAAAAAGGGTTTCAAAAGGAATATTTTAAGGTTTTATGGGCGGGTCTAGTTAAATATATCATCATTTTATATGTTTTAAATATTTATCATTCTAAACCCTTTTAATTAATGTCCATGTTTTCGAAATGATTTTAAGAATTTATATATATGGACATGAATGTTTTGAAATGATAATTCTTCTCAAAAGTTTCATAGTGGAATGGGACACTTTAACTGAAAAATCTCATCTAAATGACTTCTTTTATAAATAGTGAGACTTTTAAATGATTTCATGAAAAATGGGTATTTCTCTCAAAGCATTTTACTGATCATTTACTTCTATGTCAACATCATTTGATGGATTTTAAACTTTTTTGAAGTTGATTTATTATGATATGAATATTCTATATTTTATTGAAGTTTTTGTGATACTTTTGATTGTAGATGTGTTATTTTTATACCATTCATGGTTTATGGATATATTATTGATATTTTGTACGCTAGTTTTAATAAGAATTTTTGTGTTGTGTTTAAACGTTTTCATATGAGGAATGCATTAGACTTAGTAAGTAATGGGCGGAGCCTACTATAGCTCCCTGATGTATCGGTAGGTCTCATGAGACAAACTAGTGTCTTGGCACAAGGCCTTCAGAAAATCTTATTTGTATTCTTGGCACAAGGCCTTGACTATGTGGTTATGAAGTCTGGCATTATACATTCCATCATTATGAAAGTGGCTATTGATATTGCATGTGGTTATTCGACTAGTAGAATATCCATGTGATTAAGTAAATAGAATTATTAGATTTTATCTTTTCCATATTATTCTAATGTTTAAGATTAAAAGGCTTTTGTTTTAGTCTTATACATTTCCTTAAATGTTTATACTTATTTATTAAAGTTTCCGCTATACTGTTATCCTTACTGAGCATCTGAGCTCAACGCTTTCTATGTTTTATTTCTCCCAGGATGTGAAGAAGTATTTTATGGTTGACCTGAAAGGATAGTCTAAAGATATAAGTGTGTTCAAAAGAGTTCAAAATGTTTTTGATGTTTTTATTTCATTATGTTATGTAAAACTTATGAATGTATCTAGTAATTCCAAGGATACTAAACTAATAGGACTTTTGGGACATGATTATTTGTATCATGCCAATGTTATGTAATAATGAACTGACTATAGGTAACTGGGGTTGGGGTGTTATAAGATGTAGATATCTGTAAAACCACAACAAGCCTTCCACCCAAATAGGGCGGCAATCATCTACACGCTTGCACAAGAACCAACTGACGCATTTCAGGCATTCTATCTAAATAGTGCGGAAACCAAATATGAGTAGAGTAAAATTCCTACGGATGTATAAAAATACAGTGAGAAAAATAAAGTGGAAATTTAGTGGTTGAAAATTTCCTCTTGTGAATGTGAAGACCACCAGTCAAATTTGGTGGCAATAACAGAAGAGAACAGATGATAGACTCATTCCTCTATCTCGACATAGGAGAATGGCCAGTATCCACTGGAAACTCATGGAGGACCGGAGCAGGTACAAAATGCTACTCCGACATCGGAATGGGAATTCATACCCATTCCATTATAATTTGTATCCCATCACATCCTTGAAATGATGGATGATCAGGCATCGATTCTAGACCATATCATCCAAACATGCCAAGATATCATTGCATCAGCAGAAAAGGAGAGAAATCGGGCCCACGAACCAGTTTCCTCGAACAGAATGACTCACTCTTAAATGAGTTAGTCACTCTGGAGTAGTTATGCATCCCTTTTCCAGTCCAAGAGAGTCTACAAAAAAACTCGTGATATAAAAACAATTGGATGGGAAAAAAATACTCGTTCCAACTGGGGGACGTTGGTCCAATGTGGTGGCTTTTCCCGGGCAGGCATATATCCCTGCCAAAACTCAAGATTCATGTACGTGTATCTCGATGACATCATAAGAAACAAAAATATAGGGACCCATATATGAAGTCCATTACCAACATCAAATTTCCTCAGATACCTATAATAGAGCACCCAAAAAATAAAATTGCCAAAGGCAACCAGGAAATGAAGAGCCCATACATGATCTTGATCTACTTGAAGCTAGGGTTCTTGAAACCCTAAAATATATATCAACAAAGGATCAAGAACCTGTAATTCCATTTCCGAATTATGGAAATAGAAGTAGACGTTTCAATGGTCCCCCCCAAAATTTTGCTACCAGAAACTCTGAAGGTCCTCCATAGAGTGCCCACGGGGGATTATTCCATGGGTCAATAATGATTGATCACGAGAGCCTATCTCCTGATGTACGTCAGGGTAGCCCTCTCCAAAGCCTGAATATCAGATATCATAAAGGTACTCCCCTTACTTTCATCCACCCTGAGGGCCCTCTCTAGGTTATACGCTGTAGATATGCATCTCCCTATAGTCAGACCTCATGTCATGATGGTAGTCCTGACCATGATGACTGTCATTGTGAAGGCCCTCCCTATAATGAAATTTTCTTTTAAGGTCCACCACATGGTAGCTCCAAGAAACGAGAAGGTCTTCCCTACATTTTAGTACATCCTGAAGGCCCTCCCCAAGATATAAACTACATTAACTCTTCCTGTAGCCAGAAATCAAGTCATGATGGTAGTCCTTGCCCTGATGACGGTCATTGGGAAGGCCCTCCCCGCAATGACAGTTGCTGTGAAGGTCATACCCTCAGTGAAATTAGGTAGCAAGAAGGTGCTCCCCTTTCTATGACCCACCCTGAAGGTCCTCCCTAGGGTATACTCTATAAGAACATTTTCTCGGTTGGGTATCAAGTTGCAATAGTAGCCTACATCATTACAACACCAACTGCAGAGGTACTCCCTACAATAAAAATTCATGCTAGCAAAAAGGTCCTCCCCTTGATAGAACAAATATGTGAAATCCCTCCTTTTTTTAGGTGCTCAGAATGGAGTTAGACACATCAGGAACTCTGTCTATAACAAGTGATATTCTTTCTGAACCATAGGATGTCCCAAGGCCACATTTATCTTCTAAGCTACCATCGTGGCGTCCACAAATCAATAAGGATCCCACTAGCCTCGTTTCTTGGAATGAAATTTTTAAGAAGTAGTCAAGTTGGGAATATCAAGTAGAGGAGACTTTAGAAGAACAACACCATGATATGTTTCTTGTTAGAGGACAACTAGATAGGGTTAATATATCGGTGATGTATTGGCCAACGACCACTTCTAACTTCGACATACCAGGTGAGTTGTTTGGGGAATGCACACATGACATTCGACTAAACATATGTAAGACTCTTCAAAATTTTAAAGAAAAATTCCTACCCAATGAAGGGTACATGGACCATGTCAGCATGATAGGGGAGCTTCGACATCAAATAGACCTGGAAGCCCTCCCATCCACAAGGAAAAAATAGTCATAAAGGAGAAAGAAAAACCTTGAACTCGCTTTCCTCCATGAACTAAAAAAATTGCATCACCTCATTGGAAATGCCCTGGATGGAGTTCACATTCATGGATGGGGAGAACATGGAGGTCTATACTTCACCCCACATACCGTATAGTAGGCCCCAATGGAAATGAAATCATGTAATGTCATCACACAGAGGAAGAAATCAAATAAACTTTCTTCTTAGGAATGATGGGATACTCAACAAAAACCAGCCTGAAGTAAGTCTCAAAAGCATCAGGGACAAATAAATCAATTCATTGAAAAGATTCTTAGTCAGAAAACTAGGAATATCCAGCAAGCATCCAACCTAAGGGAAGTCAACCAGCAAGCAGTACCCATGTCTTCAAAAGACCATAGACTCCATGTAGGCCTAGTGCCACACTCGTCTTACACCTGCGCAGGAGTACGTGAGATTGCAAATGGGGAAATAGCTTCTTCTACCGCTGAAATATGGGAACAACCCCATCCCATAAATATGGGGGCATTTTTAAATCAAAATTTCCCCGTAAGACCAATAAATCCAGGATGTAGCACATTTATAGGAGAACAGGAAAACCCCCAGCACACAGGCCTGGGTAAATTTTTACCATAAATCCCCACACATCAGACATATGTCTTCTACTGTCTAAAAACAACAATGGATAGAGGAGTCACCCGTTCCACCCCTTCTAGTGGTTTGCACCCTCTGAGACAAAGGTGTGTTATGAGGTTAAACCAGGGATCCCTTTGGGTTAATCTTCTTCAAGAAACCCTTAGAATACATGATAATTGAAGGATAAAGTTTAATAAAGTGAATATGAATCCCTTCTACAATTTGAAACTAGGTACACACCCCTAATGTTTTATGCCTTTATGAATGTGGTAAATGTAAACCCCACAGATCTCACAGTAAATGAGGCAAGGGGAGAGGATACAAAATAAGAAAATTCCCTCCCATAGGCAAACCATAGTGAGCTTGATGGTGTGTATACCTGGAACTAGAGGGAGGTCCTAAATTTGGGTGCCCCTCAGTCAATCCGACATTACATCTCGCATAAAACCCTAACAAGGAGAAGAAAAAATCCAAGTTCCTCTATGACCCACCTTCTCCTAACCTTGAGAGTGCATACCTCACCCTATAGGAATGTTTTTCCATGAAATAGGAGGAATTGAAATAGCTAAGGAAAATTAATGCTGAGCTGTGCTGAGGGAGATATCTCGCTGGATGTGTTCCCCCATAGAACGCCAACAGGTGCTTCCAGAAGAGGTTCCCTTGATAGAGGAACTCATCCCAGTGAATGAGACCATTCTCAGAGGACCGTTCAACCTAGCCTCAGAAGAACATCCTTACTTTTCCCTATTTGGAAGGAAGCCATAATATATCTAGGTAAACCCGGAAATGATGCCACTGGTTGGGTATCCACCCAAAACTCCAGTTGCACTAGCACGCCCAATATCGGCCCCTACTGCCCCAGATCCAGCTCAATCCTAATAGGATATGCATCAATGACTCTTAAACACCTTCAAGCAGCTAACAGCTTGAATAGAAGCCATGGAGAGGAGGCACACTCCGATATAACCAAAGCGCAAACCCTACCCTGAGTGGGTGAGAAATGTTTCTCCACCACTAAACTTTGAGAACCACATATTCTATGTATTCAATTGCTCATGGGCCCTGACACACAGTTTTATGAACTATGTCTCTTTCTGTTACCCCATGATAGGAACTCTAGAGCTACAAGAAGCCGTAAAACTCATTTGGTTCATACAAACCATACATGATTTAACTTTCGTGTGGTATACTAGCCAGCCAACTAATTCAATTATAGTATCTAAGGACCTCCGGTGATAGTTTCTCTTCCACTTTAGTTCTACACTTCCCAAGACGATGGACAATGATCTCATGAACTACAACATCAAGAGAACCAAAGAGTCTCTGACTTAATTTTTAGACGGAAAGAACTGACATATTCTCTAATCTGGCCACTCCCCCAGGATGAGATGCTCTCCATGTTCATCAATAACCTTCAATATTAATTGCGAACACCGATCATCCTGGTGAAATACACTAGTGGGTTTGGAGACTTCTATTCCATTTCCCAAATGATAGAGGACTCCTTGAAAAGGACCAATCTTAAATCCTGAGTGGCCCTATCAGATCCTGGGAAATGAACAGGAAAAGATGAAGCGGCTTCTGTCACACTTAAGCCACCCCCGACACCAGCTCCAGTTGTGAGGCCCCCACCAAACCATGTAGGACCCCCTAGACCCCAACAACCACCCACACCTCTGTAAGATGAGAGATGAGGTTCTAAAAAGAACCAGTTAGAAGAACGAGGAAATAAAGTTTGTTTGTTCAGAGATGACTAGGTCTGTGACTATTTCTAAGCCGTTCTAAATTGCAATTTTCTCCAGCATCTAGAGAAAAAGCGAGCCAATGAAGTGGGTCTGAATGACTGTTCAAATTGTTGTCCACATCACCAGATACTTGGACACATCATCCAATAATTGTTTTTCAAGGATATCCTAAAAAATATGGTGGATTCCATGAAAGTAATGTTGGGGCTGTCGCCAGCACAAGTAACATATGTCTCCACCTCTGACTCAAGAGAGGAAGATGAGTGGAAAAAATTTTCCACTAAGGGGAAAAAGTTCGACAATTGGATGACCCGGACGACCACCAACCGAGTTCATGACATCCTTGAGGCATAGTTGAAATAAACACCTATGCACCCAAAACCTCCTAAAATAGCACAACCATCCTCCTCGGCTCTGCGGTCCTCTAAAGGCCAAAAGGGTAGAAAGAAAGATCAAGAAGATGAGATGAAACCAAAGTTGAAGTCAGTGTTGACACTTTTGGATTTCATTCCAATAGTCTGGGTACAACAGGCACTACCCCGCCAAATGGTATAATGGGAACCCCCCTCCAAACAGTACAAGGGGCACCGCTCCACCAAACGGTTCGACAGGAACCGCCCCGCCAAACTGTATAATGGGTACCACCCCTCCAAATGACACCATCAGAAGAAAAAGTCAGACATAAAAAATGTCAAATCAAGAACTAATCTTCAGCTCCATTAATGTCATTAACTTGATGGACCCCTTCTCTAATGAAGACTATTCCCAAAAACCTGAATTTTCCACGTCCAATTGGAGAGCCGAAGGAAGAGGATGCAGAGGCTAAAGGTTTACTGGAAGGCATGATCAGGGCTGGAGTCAAATTCCCAGCCATGACACAAGTCAAACCGTTAACATCATTGAAACTTTTGGAAGGGCCCTCTGACAAATACAATAAGATCTGGAATGATTCTTCTCTCCCTTCGGGAGAAATCTATTCCCAGTTGTTGTTTAGTATTTATCAGGATAAGAAGAAGTACTGAACCACCGAAGGTATACAGGTAGACCATTTCAGCCATACATGGAAAGTACTGGATCACTACCGACCCTTTTTATAGGGGATAAAATATCTACATCCAAATATCAAACCCCTAAAGTTTTTGTGAAAGAGTTGCATCGATCCAGCTAGCACCGACCTTTATAGAAGAAATATGATATTATAAAGAATTTGGTTTGAGTACCAGTGAGGCTGTCAATCCTGGATGCAATATATCTATCCACAGATCTTAGGGAGTCTCTCATCGATGTCTTACTAATCCCCCAAGATTTTGAGACTGAAGTAGCAGTAGCTGAAGTCTACCTAACATAGACTATTCCTGAATAATTTCACGCCGTCATGTTCTTCACAGATAGGGATTAAGATGCTATAATGAAAGGGCACATCAAACCCTTATATGTGTCTGAAAGGATGAATTGAATTGAAGTATGAAGGGTCATCATTGAAAATATCTCTAGAGTTAGCCTCCTCCCACTGGGAACACTTCTTCGACTGGGATACGATGAGGAAAAATTGACACCCTGCACTAAAAATCTGCTAGGATGCAACAAACGTGAGCAGAAAACGTTGGGACAAATCAATATTTATACTTGGATCGGAGATCTCATATCAGATTCTAAGTTCTTGGTTGTGTGGAAAATCACAACCTTCAACGTATTGTTTGGGAGGTCTTGGCTTCATCAGCATGCTGCAATTCCATCCTCATACCATTAGTGCATCAAACATTCCACTAATGGAAAAAATGTGTCATTGTACACTGATAAATACCTATTTGTGTCTTGTGAATTGCATTATATCGACGCCAAGTTCTACGAGTTTGAAGAAAAACATATTTTTGCCGAAGATGTTGATTGGATCAATGCCCCAAATGTATGGAGATGGCTCCCACCGACCCCCTCCAGTAGCTTGGGGAAGAGTATGTACTACCCATCAACCAAGTTGAATTAGTATGTACAAATCCAGGTGCAGACTCAGTTGTCCCCATGGTCTATGTCACGTCCAATAATTCTGAAGACCCAGAAATGTGGGCTGACTCCCATGTTTTTATGAAAATCCCTATCAAAGATGCTCCCATCTCGTTCTTAGGAGATCAAACTACCCATACCTTACAGACTAAGGAAAAAGATGATTTATCTTCCCACATTGGAGAGTTAAACTCAAAAATCATTTCTTGACCAGAAGTGGAAGATGATGAAGATGAAGAAGAAGAAGAAGAGTAAGAAGACCTCATATATGCCCCTCCCACATTTGATAAAGGTGTCTCCACCATAATCAATGAACATAAGGAGATAAATATGGGAACCGTAAAAGACCCGCAACCCACTCTAATCAGTATACCCATGTCTGTCAAGGAGTATGAGTCGTATACCTCCTTCCTAATGAAGAATCGAGACGTGTTTTCCTAGAATTACATGGAAATTCAAGGCCTCGATATTGAGGTCTCCACCTCTCATCTAGGCTTACCAGAAGATCACTGGGTCTATAATCAGTCAACCAGAAGGACCAACCCGATGCATGCTGCCAACATAAAGGATAAAGTTGACAAGATGATCAAAGATAAGTTATACAGGAGGTCCAATATCTGACCTGGATGAAAAAATAGTCCCTATAAAAATGAAGATTATACATATTAGAATTTAAATCGACTTCAGGGACTTTAGTTCGCATTGCCCAAAAGATGACTTCCCGATCCTGATCACAGAATTTTTGATCCGTGCGACAACCATATATAAAGACCTGTATTTCATGGATGGCTATTCTGGATACAATAAAATTTCAATTGCCCAAGGAGATGAAGAAGATACTTATTTTAGGGCCCCTCATAGAGTGTTCTATTATAAAGTTATGCCCTTTGGTCTAAAGAATGTTGGATCCACATATCAACATTCCATGCATCACATCTTCAAGCCCTTCATGGGAAAATTAACTGAGTGTTATGTTAAAGACCTGGTGATTAAATAAAGATAGAGCTAAAACTAACTGGATGATCTTAAAACTATCTTTAACAAATTGTGACATCACAGTTTAAAGATGAATCCCTGTAAAATTCACCTTTTGTGTTACCTCAGAAAAATTCTTTGGCTTCATCATACGTCCTTATGGCATCAAAGTCGAGCTTGAGAAGACAAAAACCATTATTGGCATGCCCCAACCTTGTAACCTCACTGAGTTGAGAGGTCTCTAGGGGTACCTCACCTACATTTGATGATTCATATCCACCTAATAGGTAAATCATTACCTTTAACCAGGATCATGAATAAATGAGTTACGTATAAGTGGGATAATGATTTTCAAGAATCATTTGAAAATATTAAAGAATATCTCTTAATCCCAACACTGATCATGCCTCCAGTTTAGGTGAGACCACTCATTTTCACATAACATACCGGGAATGGTCATTAGGTGCCTTCCTCTCATAGAAGAATGATTCTGCAGGTGAGAACAACCTCTACTACCTCAGTCGGACAATGATCGATGCAAAAACTCAGTATTTGAAGATTGAAAAGAATTGCCTGGCCCTAATCTTTACAGTTCAGAAGACCATGCATTACCTGAAGTACCATGAGGTCCACATGGTCTCCCTATGCAATCCACTCAAATATATCCTCAACCATCCCATTCTAAATGGGTGCTTATCACGATGGGCGATCATCCTACAATATTTTGACATACGGTACATGCCCCAAAAGGACAGAAAAGTCCAAGAATTAGCAGACTTCCTAGATGAGAACCCCTTGAAAGAAAAATCTCTATTTGATGCCAAACGTATGGATACAAAAGTGTTTTCTATTCAGGAGGATCCCCATATTGGGAAATTTACTTCGATGGTGCTTCTCGAATCCTGATAGGGAAAATGATGTGGGATCCCAAACTCAACAAAGTAGGCATGTGAGTCATACTCATGTATCCCAAAATACCATCTTGCCTTACTCTTTCCTACTTTCAAAAGGGTGTATGAAAAATGAAGCTGAGTATTATGCTCTCATTCCCGGCCTAGAATTGGCAATCCACGTGCAAGCCAAACACCTAAAAATAAAGGGTGATTTGGAGCCGGTCATCAAATAGGTAAACAAGGACTATTCTATCAATAATGAAGTATTGGTTCCATTGATTAACCATGTTCGAGCACTAATGGAAGAATTCCCATCAGAACCAATGTTGACTCATGTCCCCCAGTCATAGAATTTTAATTCCAACAGTTCGGAAAATGCAGCCATAACCATGGTCGATCCTGAATGGGATGAAATAGTCATTAGCATTACTCACCGTTGGATGGTCTATCCATTAATCTATAGCAATATGGAGGAAAATGATGAAATTAGTCATGTTCCTGAGCGTTATGGTCATACCGTAGGTTGGATGACGTCTATTAAAAAATTTACCTTCAGAATGGGGATCTATCACTAGAAAGGGATGAAAGGGAGAAGGTATGAAGACAGGCAGTCAACTTGGCCTTGCACAATGGGGTAAACAAAGAAAAATTTCTATACAAATGAGGCCTTGATGAATTCCTTCTCTGTTACATTGATGTTGAAGAGTCTGTTTCCATCATGAAAGAAGTGAACAACAGAGATTGTGGAGCACACCAATCGACGACCAATATCTCTCACTAAATTTGAAGGCTTGGGTATTACTGGACCACTATGATACATGGTTGTTCCATATTCACCCTTAAGTTCCATGCCTTCTATGTTCATGCTAATTTTATACACCAAACTCCAGAGTTACTTTACACAACCAAGTAATCCTGGACATTCATCCCCTAGGTGATGGATGTTGTGTGACCATATCCCCCCACTACAACTAGATAGTTCAAATTCCTACTCACAATCACCGACTTCTTTTCTAAATGGGACGAAGCCATAACCCTTAAGGAAGTCAGGGAGAAAAACATTATCATCTTTGTGAAGGACAATTTTATCCACAGATTTGATGTCCCTCATACAATAATGACTGATAATGACACAAATTTCTATCTGCTGATCTAGACAAGTTATACCAAGAGTATAGAATTAAAGTCAACCATTCATCCCATTTCCACATAGCAGCCAATGGGTAAATAGAGGATTTTAACAAGAATCTGTCCAACCTACCCAAAAAATTGGCTGATAAGGATAAGAAATCGCGGATAGACAAGCTCCTTCATTATTTTTGGGATTATCGGACCACGACTCACACCGCCATCCAGGCAGCCTCACAATCACTAGTATTCGGGGAAGAGGCAATGTTACCTATCTAAATCCAAGTTCCATCACTTTGTGTGTACACTTGTGATCAACTATCCATGGAAGAGAAATCCCAGAGATAGTTTGGTGAATTTGACCATGTAGATGAGAAAAGGTTGCACACTCTGCACCGTTTGGAAATATACCAAAATTAGATTGCATGAGCCTTCAATAAAAATGTTCTCTTTCAATCTTTCCTTGAAAGAGAAATGGTGTTAGTCTTCAGAACCCCAATGATACATAGGAAGAAGACCCCGTATCATGAACCAATGTTGGAAGGACCATACGTCATACATAGGGTCTATTCCAATAGAGCATACACCCGAATATAAATGGAAGGACAACTCATCACAACTTATACAAATGCGAAGCTCTTGAATTAATAATTCAAGTAACGGAAATATTGAGGTCCAAGCTCTACGAACCAAAACTATGTGTCATAAAACCCCAATGTTGAGGTCCATGATCTTCAAACCTAAACTATGAGTCATAAAACCCCAATGTCATGGTTCAAACTCTAAGACATTAATATATGAGTAGTTTTAAATCCATGTTAAGGTCCAATCTCTATGACCCTAAAATATGAGTAAAACAATTCCCCAAAATGTCGCGGTACAATCTCTAAGACCATAAACTATGATGAATCGTCCTTTACACATCACATTAAACTATATGGAACTCATCCATGAAATGTGAAAATAAACTGTGACTCATATCCTCATCGTTGGACATTATACTACATGACATGAAACATCGTAATCACATGACAATAAAATACACGACATCTTATAGAACTATGCAGAACTTGATTTCTGCCCATGTAGGATACGTAGTGACACCTCGATCTTTGATCATGGCCCAACCCCACCATAAAGAATCTAAACAAAATGCCTCCATCACAGTCCCTATCTACCCATATTCATAATGTATACCCTTATCACTCTTTGTTCCTCACGTAGAGTATAACTCCTGTGAGAATAGGATTAGTGGTAGAGATTCTCTTACGAAAGTCAACTATGGGGTAACATGATGGACCTATCCACTTAGATAGATATAATGATAATGCACATACCATTTGGACTGAGCCAAATTGGTACAAGGTACATAAAAAACTACGTAGGACTTGATTCTTGCCCTTGAAGGATACGTAGTGATGGCTCGATCATCAATCATGGCCTCTCCCCACCATGAAAAAAAAGAAAATGCCCCATCCTATTATCTACCTTCTCACACTTGCGAAGGATACTCTATGACCACTCATTGTTTCACACATCGAGTATAACTCACATGAGCTAAGGATCAGTAGTGGAGATTCTCTTATGAAAATAAATCATAGGGTAATATTGTAGGCCTGGAACCCATATCAAGTGAAACCAAAATCCCCCCAAGTGTCCCTAACACATCGAGAAAATTATTGTAGGGAACATTCATAATAATGTGGATCTTGATTCCTTCCCTTGTAGGATACGTAGTGATGCCTCAATCTTCCATCTTGGCCCAACCACTAGAAAAAAATCCCCTTTCCCCTATACTTAGGTCATACTTGTACGGGGAGTCCATGAAAGGTCCTATATAATGGAAATAAAACTACAAAAGTCTTCAAGAGTTATGTGTGGCTCAGTTCACAGTATTATGAGATTCCGCACATGCCTCTCAGTCATGAGAAGTCAAAATATCCCACTTCACCCTATGCATATGGGTAAGACCTATGTTGAAGCTCCATGTAGTTCATGATTAATCATTTTTCGAGTATTCTCATTGTAATTCCCCGACCTCAGTTACCCAGAGTCTGTACATTATTACATAACAATGACATGATACAAGGAATCATGTCCCAAAATACCGATCAGTTTAGTAGGCTTGGAAGTACTTGATACATTCATAAGTTATACATTACATCATGACATAAAAATATCAACAACCCTTTTTCCCTTTTGAACATACTTATATCCATAGCCTATCCTTGCAGGTCAAAAATAAAATATTTCTTCACATCTTGGGAAAAAGAAAACATAGAAAGGGGTGAGATCAGATGCTCAGTAAGGATAACAATATAGTGGAAACTTTCATAAATAAGAAAAAACATTTAAGGTAATGTATAAGACTAAAACAAAAGCCTTTTAAACTAAAACTTCAGTATAATATGGAAAAGATAAAATAAAATAATTCCATTTACATAATCTCATGGATATTCTTCTAGTTGAATAACCACATTAAGTATCAATTGCCACTTTCTTAATGATGGAATGCATAATTCCATACTTCATAACCACATAGTCAAGGCTTTGTGCCAAGACTAAAAATAAATTTTTTTCAAGGCCTTGTGCCAAGACACAAGTTTATCTCATGAGACCTACCGATGCATCGAGGAGCTATAGCGGTCTCCACCCATCACTTATTATGTTTAATGCATTACTCATATGAAAAGGTTTAAACATAATATAAACATTCATATTAAAACTAGAATATGAAATGTCAATATTTTATCCATAAAACATGAATGATTTAAAAATAACACATCCACTGTCACACATATCACAAAATCATAAATACAATATATAAGATTTTTATCATAATGAATCAATTTCAAACAAGTATAAAATTCCTCAAAGGATTTTGACATAGATGAAATAAAAAATATTTGAGAGAAATATCTCTTTTTTTAAATAATTTGAAAGTCAAATAATTATAATGAAAACATTTATTTTGAAAATATTCTTATAATCCTATAAGGTAATCTTAAAGGATGTTATAAAAGAGGAAATTAGCCACACCCTACGTATAAGTTAAAAAAAGGCATTCTTACCTTAATTTTGTCGAATGGTCATAAAGTACCTTATTTAGAAAATGATGGAAATACTAATTTCAAAACATATATGGTCAAATATGGGTGTAAATGACTTTAAACCATAGTATATTAAATAGTAACACTTTTTTGAATTACATTTTTAAGAAGACACATATGTGGATGGTAAAGAGGTCCCAGTAGATACTTACGTAAAAACAACCTTGGATAATAAAGAGATTGTGAAATTAACACTCAACTTGTACTTTTCCTTAGTCGATGGTATGTTAAACTCTTGTATAATAGTTAAAAAATTGTTATTAAATTATACATGAACCATATACATAAATATGATATCATATATGATCTTCTAATATTTCATTGTTAATAATATTTTAGTAGTATCATCATTTCAGGTGTCAACTGATTCGTTTTCCTTTATATGCTAGGTTAAGTAAGACATTTTTGTTATGGATAGGATGTAATTGATTCATATATATAATTATATTATGTTTATAAACATGAATTTTAATCATAAAATGAAAATTATTCTTGAATGATTATGACGGGGAATGAATCTCATCATGTTTGTGGAGATGGTAATCCGTACGTACGCACGAGCGACAATATCATTATATTGATGGTGAAATAGTTTTTAATTGGATGGTATATAATATATACATAATCATTAACATGTTATATTTATTATTTACATTAGTTATACTCATTATTATACCCATTCAAATAATGAAGTGTTTGAATAACAAACTACACCACGACGTGGAGAGGGTAAGCCGTACGTACGCACATATGGTGACTTTGTCATTCATATGATGGATTGAATAATGAATATGGTTGTACCAATTTTATAATAACATCACAGTATATAGAATATACAGGATTTATTATTTTAGAAAATGAACAACAAAGAAATAGGAAGTGGAAGAAAAAAAGAACTTGAAAGAGGTGATGAAATATTTACCTCTTCTATGAGTTATTCCTTTTGATTTGATCAAAAGGGCTCTTTAAGTTGGCTTTATCACCCAAGGAAAGCATATAGGATGAATGGAGGAAAGTTGGTAAGTTATTTGGGAAGGGTCTTGCAGAGCCAAATGGATTTGGAGGTGTGAAATTAAGAGAAGGGGATGTACCCTTTTATAAGAGAGGTGAGGGTCACTTCAGCAAAAGTTTGAAATATTATTTTATAATAAAATAATTTTCAGTTTCTAATGGCTCCAAAATGATTTATTTCTAGGATAAGGTGGGTATCAGTCGAAAAATTTCCAACCAATTAGTTTTAGATAGGTTTAGGTCATCATATTAACCTTATCTTTTAGATTTAACTCTTAGTTAAATAGTTTGACATTTACCATGTCTCTTTGTATTTTTATATTATATAGTTAATAGACATACTATAACAAGACAAGAGAACCCCAAGTGGTTCATTATTAATATATATAACCTTATCTATGTCCTTTGGTCAAACCTTAGATTTTTTGGAAAATTATATCAATTAATAATATAATATTGGTTTTAAAAACACAATTATGTTCATTATGACACTATTTAGTATTTGATTTTTTGTGAAAATCATAACAGCATGATTACATTGAAATTTTTTTTAACAACCATAACCAGTCATATTAACCTTTAAAATTAGTGTAATTCATAAAAAGTCTCAAATTACATTTATTTGTATATTTATAATATCAAATATTATAATATTTGATTAATAAGGTAATTACTGCATCATCATTGTGTCACAAAAAAATTAAATTATTTAATGTCTAAAAATTATAAATAAAATACCATTATGTAGGAAATATTTTTATATTTCTAATGAATATTTATAGTTGAATTTATATAGTAAGTGACCCAATATTAAAAATGGTTTAGTTATTAAACAATGAATTTAACTCTTTTAACTCTTCTTTAATAATAATAATAATAAACTTCCTAAACTAATACAAGTGGACCAAAAAGATCATATTTTATCCCTAAGGTTGTTTTTTGATTGAAATAAACTTATCAAATAGAATTAGGACAGGTGTTTTGGTAATAATAATATCATTTTTATCTTTAATTACCCTATTTACTTTTAACCATGGTAAATAAAAGTTAAAAGATACTATTCACTAAAAATTATTTTCATCTTATTGAAGTAGATTTTACTTACTGATATCAACCGCGTCTCTTGGATTTTTGAAATTCAATTCATAGAAGCGATAAAATTAAAATTTATGAAAATTTTCAAATTCTCCTAGGAGGTGGGTAAAAGAGAGTAAAAAGTTCAATAACATTTTTATATATCTAAAATTATTATAAAATGAATCCAATTAATTGTATTGAACTTATATTTTTATTATGTATATATTTTGACCTAAAATAAATTTAAATAAAATAAATGACTATTTAAATTAAAATTCAGTTTAAAACAATAACTTACTGTTTTTCTCTATTCATCAAAAATTGAATGTTTTCAAAAAAATACAAAAAATTCACCCTAATCTAATTTCAATAATCCGAATCCAAAAATGAAGTCCATTTTGAAAGATAAAACTTATAAATTTTTAAAAAGTTGGTATTGCTATTCAAAACAACTAGTTTGATTGGTTGTGGTGTGTTTGAACTTGATGATGCGTACAACACAAGCTATTGTATTATTCAAAGGGAAACATACCGTAGAAGATTGGGGTGTTACATTCTCCTCTCCTTAAAATAATTTTATCCTCAAAGTTTCTAAAATATTACTGCATAAAAATATTCGAGTGGTCTTCATCGTAAGTTTCTTGGGTTCCCACGTTGCCTCTTACATCTTATGTTTTATCCATTGAAATTTTACTAGAAGAGTCGTGGAGTTTCTTAGAACTTGTTCTCTTGTATCAAGAATCCTAATAGCCTCTTCACAATAAGAAAAATAAGGTTCCAGTTTAATTTCCTCATAGTGAGTACATGCGTTGGTTCTGGCATGTATTTTCTCAACAGTGATACGTGGAACACATCGCGAAATTTGGAGAGACTTGGCGACATTTCCAAATAGTAATATACAACCCCAATTCATTCTACAATTTCGAAAGTTCTGATGTACCTGGGACTTAATTTACCCATCTTACCGAATCTTATAACTCCCTTCCACAGAGATACCTTCAAGAAAACATGACCACCTACCTGAAATTCCAAATCCTTCTTTCGGTTATCGACATAGCTCTTCTTCCTACTTTGAGATTATTTGATGTGGGTTTGGATAAACTTTACCTTTTGCATAGTTTCCTCAACAAGTTCTAGGCCTAGGAGTTTTCTTTCACCAACATCATCCCAAAAAGTAGGTGTGAAACATCTATTTCTGTATAATGCTTAATATATCGCCATCTGAATTCTTGAATGGAAGCTATTGTTACAGGAAAATTCTACCAGAGGTAAATATTTATCCCACATACCTTGAAAGTCATGTGAGTAAGATCTCAACTTGTCTTCTAAGGTTTGAATAATCTATTCTGATTGTCCATTAGTTTGAGGGTGGTAGGAAGTGCTCAAAAAAAGTTCAGTATCCAAGGACATTTGAAGACTTTTCTAGAATCTTGATGTAAAACATGGATCATGATCAGAAACAATCGATAGGGGTACTCCATGAAGTCCTACAACATCATTAATATATTGTATTGCCAGATTTTCAAGTGGTAAATCTTTTCTTATAACAAGAAAATGAGATGAATTGGTAAGATGATCAACAATGACCCATATTGGACCATTCTTTCTAGGAGTCTTTGGTAGTCCCATTACAAAGTCCATCGTAATATCATCCCATTTCCACTCAGGTATGATAAGAGGTTGCATGAATCCTCTAGAATGTTTTCTTCTATCATTCAGATGTTGACAGACCATACATCTCGACACAAAATCTGCAATCTCTCTCTTCATGTTTTCCTATAAAAAATTTTCTTTCAAATATCTATATATCTTAGTGCTACAAGGTTGTATAGAGAAATTGAAGCTATGGGAATGATCCCATAAAATCCACTTTAGATCAGATATATTGGGAACACAAAGTCTCTTCCCAAATTTCAAAATTCCATCTTCATATACGAAGTCAATCAATATCCCATCATTCACAGCATTAATTTTCTTTTGAAATTCCTCATCATCAGTCAGAGAACTTTTTATCCTTTCTAATAAAGATGGTTTGAAAATCATTTAAAAAATCATTGGTGTTTCACCTTCCATGGTTATTCCCATATCTATCTTTACTATATCCATGAAAATTGGATCCCTTTCAACTCTCATCTTGTACAAAACTCCATGATTGCTTCTACTCAAAGCATATACCACCTTATTTTCTTTCCTCGAGTTGCAGTGTATAGTGGAATCATAATCCTGGAGTAGTTCAAGCTATCTCTTTTGCCTCATGTTGAGTTCTTTTTTGTGAGAAAATATACTTCAAACTCTTTTGATCAATATAAATCTCACATTTTTCACCATAGAGATAGTGTCTTCATATTTTCATAGCAAAGATTACAGCTGATAATTCAAGATACTTAGTGGGAGAGGTTTTTTCATGAATTTTTAGCTGCCATGATTCATAGGCAATAACTCTATCATTCTGCATAAGGGAACAACTATGTTATTTCTTTGAATAATCACTATAAATAACAAACCCATCATTACCCGATGGTAGAGTCAATATAGAAGCATCGACATATATTATCTTTGGTTCTACAAAACATTTTTCACACTCTTTTGTCCAAACAAATTTAACCCCTTTATGTGTGATCTTGGTTAGTGCACTACAACATAAAATGACTTTAGTGACGGTTCACAAAACCTCCTCTACACCATTTTTTAAAATGGTTTCATAGTGATTTATTATAAACCACTATGTAAACATCTTCTTTTTTACACTCCTGACCCTTCCCCCTGACCCCGACCCCTTCTCCCCCGACCCCCCGCGACCCCGCAACCTTGCTTCTCCCAGCGACCCCGCGACCCACTTCTCCCGGCAACCCCACGACCAGTTAGTGATTTGGGGTTTGTTTCTTCTTCACTAGTTAGTTATTCTAATTCATGTTCTCTATTTAAAAGTTTGAAAATTGGTTTCTTTAAATTATCATTGGGTTTCTATTATTGTTTGATAGTGGATCCATGTGGGATTTTTACAGGGATCATGAGTTTTTTTGGGAGAGGTGATTAGAGATCTATACCTTCGATTCCATTATTTCTAAAGGAAAGTTCAAATTCACTAGGTGGGGGATTTTTTTAATTCTCCATTTTATGTGTTCAGGTTAAGGTATCATGGTACAACTTCATTGGGTTTATAATAGAATTATCCTAATAAATATAATAAATATAATCAATAATTAAATTTAATGGATGTTGTGGTCATATGAATTAATTCATTATTCATAACACCTATTATAATTTTGAAAATAGTGTCTTATCTACTTTATATGATTTTTATTATTGTTTATTGTAGTTTATTTTATTGAAATTGGATAAGAAAATAATTTTGGTAATAATTAATTTATTAATGAAAGTAACAAGAGATATTGTTTACCATTCATCCATCAAAACTGTTGAATTTGAAATATATATTGAATATATTTATGTTTGGTTATTGGCTTTGATAGCTGGTGATTATAGGTTTTCTAGTGCTAAAACCTATTCATAATGAATCTATTAATTCAAGTTGGTAATGATCAGGTTGGTTATGGAAATAATTATTTCGGGCTAGGTGAGTCCATTCTTGGTTTCTAAAGGATTTTACCGATTTTTTATGGAAGTAGTTTCCCCTTGTGTTTCTGATGATAAAAATAATTTTGATTCTATATATGTGTGCTCTAGGGTGGTAGAGGTATTTTAAGATTGATGTCTGGGGTTTTTATGGAAAAAAGTTGAGGATGGTGTTTGTTAAGATAGGGGATCTCTTTTTTTCATTTATTGTTATATGGTTAATAGGAATAGATGCCTCAGGTTGAGATTTGTGTTATCATGTTTGTTTGGTTATTGTGTGAATCTTTTTGATGGAAAATAATAAATCCAGCTGGATCTAATGAACCAAATTGATTAAATAAGATTTTTTATTGAATCTAACAAATGAGTGGATAATAATATCTCTTTACTCTGTCAAAATGTTTAATGGAAATGAAACATGATACTTATGTTCATGCATTGAATCTTGTCTCTACTAGTGTAGTAAAAAGTAAAATGGATACCAAGAAACCTCAATAAAAATGGCATAGGCAACACAAAAGTACATCCACGCAAACCCTAGTTCATGGCAGGCCTACTCTACTGGAACAAAATACACACCAAGACTCATTTGGAAGCTCATGTCAAACATTATAGGCCCAATAATGAAATTAGTACACTTAATCCCAAGAATATAAAATCTAATATAGCTCCAACATGTGCTGTTCCTCATGTGAGAACATCAAAAAAAGTATGTATTTCATTAAACCATTGCACATAAACTTGATAATATTCTCCTCAAATAAGTAAAATTATATTATGCCTAATTTATGATCAATGGATCATCTTTATTATATTATGTTTCTGTAATATTACACTATCTTATATATGAATCTATTTCTCTATTTAGTAGTAAAAATGTTAATTTTTTTTTTAATATTGTGTAGCCACATTGTGAAATACATGGATGAAAGCTGGATCACATTACCGAGGAATGCAACTCAATATGTTAAGGGTTTAATAGATTTCTTAGATTTTTAATATTTTAATCGATCTGTTGAAGGGAGAATAAGATTTCCATGTCCTAAATGTAAATTTAGAAAATGGTTGAAGAGAGATGAAGTTTATTAACATTTAATACTGAAGAAATTCCTTTGTTAATATTTGTGTTGGATTTGGCATGGAGAATTGAACGTTACCGAAAGATTGAGAACTGATGTTAATCCATAGAATGAGGTCCCAACTTCATCGACAATGGAAAATGAAATGAAAAACCTCATAAATGATGCATTCGGCACTGCAAGACACCACTATCAATATAAAAACACAACAAAAAAACCACATGAGGGTGCTACAAATTGCAATCTGACAAGTGATGTTTTTGAGACTGTAACACAAGCAGATCAATATTGTAATATATCATTGGATCCTCCTCTTGATTCTGTATAACCAATTGTAAGAGAAAACTTCACTGAGGAAAATGTGTTTCATGATTAAGTTGACGATGGAAATCAAGAGTTGTATAGTGGGTGTTTGAAATATTCAAAGCTTTCTTTTCTGCTGAAGTTGTACCATATCATTTGTCTATGTCGAATTACAAATAAGGCAATGTCCATGATATTGGATTTGATCCATGATGCATTTCCTGATGCAAAAATCCCCTAGTCTTTTTATGATTTGAAAAAAGTTGTTAACAGGATTGGTCTGAATTATACAAAAATACATGTGTGTCCCAATGATTGTATGCTTTATTGGGGAGAGGATTCAAGTAGACAGAGTTGCAAAAAATATTCTTCTTCTAGATGGCTGTCAAATGGTGATGTTGGAAGTCTGAATCAATATAATTTCATGGAGAAGAAAAAAGGAACACACATGCAAAGGTTTTGCATTACTTTCCTTTGAAGCGTTGATTGCAAAGATTATTCATGTCATCGAAAACAGTCGAACACATGAATTGGAATTCTGTAGATAATAACAATGATGGGTTAATGAGACATCCATGAGGTTCACAATCGTGGAAGAAATTTGATTAATTACATCCAAATTTCTCAGCTAATCCTAGGAATGTTCCATTGGGATTGGCTGCTGATGGATTCAACCCATTTGGGACTTTGAGTACCAGTTAGAGCATATGGCCAGTTGTTTTGATCTATTACAATCTGCCTCCACGGATGTGTATGCAACAAAAATATTTTATTATTTCGATGATTATTCCTAGAAAAAAATGTCTGGAAATGATATGGATGTATACTTGATGCCTTTGATTGATGAATTTTAGGCTTTATGGAGCAACAATGTTGAGAAAATTGGTGCTTCTTCTAAAACAATGTTGAAAATGCATGCTGCATTAATGTGGGCCATTAGTGACTTCCCTAGGCTTGAGAATTTATCTAGTTGAAACATTTAAATGGGTATGGCTTTTCCCGCTTGTAAATTTGATTTTGAGCCCAAACAGCTACCTCATAGTAGAAAATGGTGCTTATTGTTCCATTCATGATTTTTTGATGCATCTCATAGATTTCGGCTGAACAGATCAAAATTCAAGGGTTTAATTGATCGTAGACCCCATCCAAAGTTGTAAACTAGTTCTAAAATATTGACATGACTTCAAAATGCTGAAACAGAATTTGGGAAGCTTCATAATTTGAATGATTGTGGAAAACGGGTCTGAAGTGCATCGTCATGTGAAATCAGAATGCAATAATGGAGGAAAAAAGTATATTCTTCAAATTTCCATATTGGGAATTTAATTTGTTGTGGAATAATCTTGATGTGATGCATATTGAGAATAATTTATGTGAATATTTTATTTACACATTTCTTAATGAGCATGAAAAGTCAAAGGATCATATCAATGCTCGCAGAGACATCTAGTAATGAACATAAAAGGTGATCTCTGGCCAGATAGGAATGAAAAGTATGCTTCGACAATTTTTGTAATGAAAAATAGGGATAAAGATACATTCCTTTGAATTTTAAAGAATTTGAAGGTATCTGATGTGAATTTGAGTAACATCTCGAAGTGTGTTGACAGGAAGAATCATAAGTTACATGGATTGAAAAGTCACAGTTCACATATTTTGTTACAACAGTTACTACCATTGGCATTGCGTACATTATTACCAGAAAAAGTTACTGCCGTTGTACTCCAATTCTGAACATTTTTCAGGAAATTATATGAGAAATATCTACATCCATTTCACCATGACAACCTCATGGGGAGGTTTGTATTGACCCTTTGTGCAACGTAGATGATCTTTCCTCCATCATTTTTACTGTCATGATGTATTTAACTGTGCATTTGGTTTAGGAATCTAAATTAAGAGGCCACGTTCATTATCGATGGGTGTATCCAATTGAGTGGTATTTTATTTATATCTTTTTTCGTTAGTTAAAAAAATTGGCATTTAAATAAATGCACAATTATGGTTATTTTATTTCATAGATATCTTTGGAATTTGAAAGCATACATGAGAAATAAAACTTAACCAGAAGGCTCTATTGCTGAAGGCTATTTGGCTGAGGAGTGTCTTACCTTTTGTTCTAGATACTTGGATGATATTAAGAAACGATTTAATCCATTTGGACATGTTAATGACACATAAAATCAATCTCAAATACATCAGAAATCAAAAATATTTCATTTAATTGGCCAATCAGTTGGGAGGACCTCAAATGGGACACTGACAGAATTTGAATTATTATAGGCACATAGATATGGGTTGTTGAATAGTGAAATTGTAAATCCATTTATTGAAGAGTTTATGAAGCAAACAAAGATAAAAATGAGAGTCCTAACATGAAATGAGAATGATATAATGAAAGCTGTGAATAAAGATCATGTATAATGGTTTTCACAATGTGTAAGTTCATAAATATTACAATAAATACGAATATTAGTTTGAAACATAAATTTTGTAAATATAATAAATTATATTTCTCTTTTTAGATCATGAATACTGATAATCGAGCAGAGTTGTCATAATATTTGATGTTTCTTGCTAGAGTTCCTATAAAAGAAGTTATAAAGTTTGACGCTTACAATGTGAATGGCTTTAGATTTTATATAGTCGATCGAGAAGTGGGTTTGAAAACACAAAATAGTGGTATATTTACATTTACTGAAGTGAGATACTATGGAAAGTTTCATGATATTATTTAATTAAACTAACACATGAATTTTTTTGTTTTATTCAAATGCAATTGGGTCGATATTATCATAGGTGTTAAAAGAGATTCCTTGCAATTTACTTTTGTAAACTTCTCTCGCTTGATGGATGTTGGTGATCATGCACTGCATGATCTATATGTCTTATCATCACAGGAAAAAATGTTATATTATTTGAATGATGGTGTGTATGAAGGTTGAAGTGTAGTTTCTCACGTAATACAATGAGATTTGTATGATATGGGTGATGAAGTGGAAGATTTGACCTTGGAAATTGAATCTCATAAAAAAAATAAGCAGAATTATTTTTCCATCATGATATTGAAAATATTAGTCTATCAAGGATGAATGAAGTGGATTATGTAATGGCGTAGGAATCCGACATAATTGAAGGGGAAAATGATTGTATAAACAGTTATTTATTCAATCAGAAACCACTTATTTCGTTTGTGCAGTTATCTATTATCGTTGTTATATATATTTTGTTTGTTAGTACTGGGCATCTATTATCAGTTTTTAATATTTTTTCTGCATAATTCTTTTGAAATATATATTCTGAACATAATTTTATTTGATTAAATGATAGGAATTCCAAGGAGGGAGCGGTACACTATTTCATCTACTACTGCGACAGATGACGATCCATCTGTCTCCCTCCCCACGACATCTAAGCCACCAGCTGCCTACACCCTTGCACCATATCCCCCTAAACCATCTCTCACACCATTTTCGGGTGTCCCATTAGAGGATGAGTCATCGACTCTCCCTTTAGGATCCTCAGTAGTGGGGTGATAGCAGGACCCTTCTAGTTCATCACAAGCATACTGGAGGTTCACTGTCATAGGTACAAATTTTAATATAAATACATTTTTTTCATTTTTTTTATACTAATTGTTTCCTCATGAAAGATGAAAAAATGTAACCATGGAGAAAAACCTAAAAAGTTCAAATGTTTCGAATATGAATTGCGAGAAGATATTCATTCCATTTGATTTATTTGGGGTCCCTACGGATGACGCCACAATGTTACTTGGCTAGATTCTAGGCCAATTGGAAGCAGAGCCCTTTTCTCGACCTATTTCTTATAATGATTGGAGAAATATGCCTCCAAGTTGAAAAAATGATGTTTTTTATTCAAAAATAAAGGTAGTTTTAACACATTATGCTTTAATTGAATGTCATGTTACTAATATGTTCAAAAGGAATTTCTGTGTACAGATGTTCTTCCACTTTACAGTTGTTGATGTGATAGCATGAAAGTGGACATTGAAAAATCTTGGCAAGAAATGGAAATACTTCAAATGGATAATATGGTGCGATGTCAATGATAATTCATTGACCATGTAATAAATTTATGGGAAGCTACCCATTGGGGTACCAAAAGAACAGTGGAAAGTTTTTGTTGATAGACATCATGGTGAGAAGAGGATGGTATTAAAATATATATTATTATATTATCCTCATTTTATATCTATACATGAATATGAAGAGGATATGACATTGAATACATTACAGGTAAATTTCATTTTATATATTTCAATATATCTCAAGATAGAATGCATCATACCAGGCTAAGCAAGTCACCCCTCACACTACAGGGTCAAAAAGATTTTCTAAAAGCCAAATGACTCTGATGATATTTTCATTAGTTTAAATATTTATAATACAATATTATCTAATTAATATATTAGATTTTTGATTTATATTAGCTTAACACAGTCACATTGTTTAGGGCACAGATCTTCCCAAACTGAAGTGTGGTTGGATGTTCATAAAAAATCAGTTGGAAGTTTTGTTAATGATCCTACAAAAGAAGTTGGGGTATGTAGTCGATTTTTTATTATAATAACATATTATCAGTTTTTACTATGTTAATATATATTGATATCTTATTTAAAGATAAAAATTAAAGAACTATGAGATTCCAATCTCGAGAAGTCATACTCAGTCTCCCATGATGACTCGGCTGCTAAATTCCTTGGGAAGGAGCATCCTTATAGAGTGCACGGGATGAGTTTTGGACCCGTACCATCTGAGGTCTTTGGCAGGCCACCAGGTATTCCAGCTGCATCTACTCCTTATTATAGTCAGTCCATACCTGAAGATGCTCATAGGGAGATTTCTTCTCTACGAACCAAAGTTCAAGACTAGGGGGCTCAGATATCTACTTTGGAGAAAGAGATGATTGATATATATCAGCAGATGAGAAGATATTCCCTCGGTGGTAGTGCATCGAATGGTGGTAAGCACGTAAATCAAAAAAAATCAAAATCATTTAGTTTTCAAACTTTTATTGGTTGTATGATTAAATATAAATACGCAACAACATTTAATTTTCAATATAATGTTCTTACAGGTGGCAGCGGGAAGGGGAGATGGAGGTGGAGAGGGTGACGATATGTGTTCATCATCGAAGCCTGAGTAGTTGTATTGTTGATGTGTTGTACAAATATGGGAACAACTGGTCTGTATATGTATCATGTGTGGCACATAGTCTCCACCAAACATTTCCATGACCAAACTTTTTCTTGATTTCTCATGTTCCCTCTTATTCATTTTATTGATTTCTAATGTTTTCTTTCATGTCTTGATTTCTCGAGTGTGGTATGCACCATATATGTCGATTATTTATTGTGATGATTCATTTTTTATGAGTATTTTTTCCATAGAATTTTAGGACTGAAAGGGCCAAAGATTTTATGCATTTAGAGTATGATTCTATGTTTGTTATGGAGTGTTTGACTCACTTTATGAGATTTTAGGTTTTGTGCATATTTTTCTTATGGATGATCCATATAGGGTGATATGATTCGCGTTTAAGCCCAATCACGTTGTGTGATCTTAGGTGAATTTATTTTGGATGTCCACTACATCAAAAATAAATTAGGTTCTTATTACATAACATAACTCGAGGTATGGTTTGGGAACACAGAAGGGTAGTTCATTTTTTTGACCCAATAGAAAAGTGTTTGGTGGAAGGAAGTGGCACTTTCTGAACTATCATTAAGGGATAATTTCTAGAGCATTGGTGTTGGTAATTCTATTTTCTATCATTAGTGTGGGAGGCAGGGATACATGGGGAAACTGTGTGATAGAAATCAAGTTGAGTGTCAAGATTTCAGTAGGATGAGCCATCTACCAGATTTTTATAGATCTTTCCCTATAGTATACAATGAATGAGTGTCTACAATAATTCCACATTTAGGAGTGGGTAAATCTGCTTCATGTTAGGAAGGGAGATATTTTTTTGGCCAATCGATCAATCTGAAGCGGTGGTCATGGTCGTAGAATCTAGACACAGGTCATACATCACTAGCATAGAGGACCTGCTCAAGGCATCTGGGATATATATTAGGGCCACATATCAGCATAATTTTATTAAGTGAGACCATTATGTGAGGAAAAGAGCGTTGGAACTTCTATAGTGAGAGGTACTATTTTGGTAGATTTCACTTTAGTATCTAATTTTTTTGATATAGGTGCTTCTCATTCCATCATATTTGTGCATGTTGTGGAGATCCTTGGGCTCGACATTCGGTTTTCCTATGAAGTGATGACACTCAAAACATTTTTGGTGATTTGATTAGATAATTTATGTTATTTTAGGTTGTGGAACTTGATATAAGTGGGTGTCACCTCATATTGGACCTCGTTTGACTTGATATGATGGTTTTGATGTCATTCTTGGGATGGAATGGTTGTTCCCGTACTATGCTTACATTGATTATTATCACCAAAGGGGGTCATTCACATCACCATATGGTGGGTTTTTTATTCACAAGGGTGAATAGGATGCACGAGAAAGATGAGATAGAATCGAGCATCACGGGTTGGGTGTGATGATATACTGAATTACTTGATTATATCTAGAGTATAATGAAGGTATTAGAAATATGTACATGCCAACAAGGGTCATAGAATCTAAACCCGGTCATGGGAATCCCTGTTGTAGAGTTACCAAACAACTCTTTTCCTACGTTCTCATAATAGAGGTAGAGGCAAGATGATGATCAATAATTAATGATGATATAATCATACAAAATTAACTTCGTAACATAAGTGCATACATTAGTTTATATTTTTAGTTTCTCTTTGTGAATTTTTGATTTATATTACTAAAGGATGTGATTTTTTATTAAACATGGAATCTCTTTTTATTATCTCTATATATTACCAATTTTATTTTTTCTAATATAAATATTCATATAGGTGCTAATTTTCTAGTATACATTGCTAGTTTTCACTTATATAGAAAGTAATTGTGACATGACTATTGTATGCACTATTTTTATACAATGCATTACTAGTATTCACTTTTATAGAATATCAGTCCATTCTTGTATGAACTTATTTTCAAATAATTCCTTTTGGAAACAATTCAAATCATTTTTATGTGAACGTGTAATTGATTGATCGTGTCATGCTAATTCACAGGTTTGGTAGTAGTTATTTAGAACCTAGTGGTTAGGGAAAAAAAAGAATGTGTCAAATCAGATGTTCATTAAGGTTAAACATGAGAGATATCAATTGATAATAATATGAAAAAATAAGATAAGAATAATGATATGAGATAATGACCATAAATTATGAATATCATACCCAATTAATCATATATTACAAGTGGGATGTATGTTGATATGAATTGTTATGTCAGGGTTGGAACTGGTATGGATAGAATAGGTTGAACATAGGCTGGATATTGTTTTCATGAAATATGATAGACATTCTTGTTTGTAATTTTGTTTAAAGGTCTAATGGGCATGTGATATGTTTATCTGTATTCCTTTACTGAAAAATGAATTTTATTGTGCTTAGTGAAGCATCTCTTTTCATATTGACTAGTATGTATTGTATTAGACTATTCGCATTCCAGGAATGGTTTGTTTTTCAGGGCACTGGTGCAGGGGATACAATGCTGCTATTTTTTTTTCAGATCAGCTTTTAGCGGCGGTTTTAACCACTACTAAATAAAACTAGTAAAATTGTAGTGGCGGTTTTAGCTGTCGCTAAATATAGATATTTTTTTCGTAGTGGATATTTAAACCGCTGCTAATTTTATTTACTGTCGGTTTAAGACGCTGTTATAGTGTCCCACCATTCGCGTGCATTCCACGGTGGTTTTGATTATTTTGGAAGCACTTTTCTGGTGAGGGGGTGTTTTTTTATTCGCAGCAGTTATAGCCGCCACAAATAAAAGAGATCCACCATCCATAAAACCGCAGCTAAAAACCCAGAACTGTCGTGAAATGAGGAAACTATGATGATTCCCTTTAACCACCATGAAATGGATATAACCACCGCTAATATTTTCCCGACACGAAATTTAGCGGAGGTTTCCTAAAACCGCCGCGAAGGAATATAGTGGCGGTTTAAACCACCACTAATAGGTTATTTTCCTGTAGTGGTGGGTTAGACAACAAAGAAAAATTTTGGGCGAAACATCGATAATAACATGTTAAACGAATAAAATTGTGTACGTAAGTTATACTCATTGGTGCTATCCATTCTTGGATTTCCTTCGTCATTTAAGGATCAAAAAAGATTCCATCCTTAGTGACAATATGGACAAGAAAAGAAATCTCCTGAAGCCATATTTCACACTTGCTAAATTTAACAAATAATTCATTTCTTCTAAAAGTCCTTATGATAATGCACAGATAATTTTCATGATCTTAATATATTTTGGATTATACCAAGATATCATCAATAAATACCACTACAATGTCATCAAGATATTCCTTGAAAAAATTGTTCATTAGATCCATAACAATAGATGGTGCATTAGTCAGCTCAAAAGGCATTACTAAAAACTTGTAATGACCGTACCTAGTTTGAAATTATATTTTCAGAATGTCTTCCTTATTCACACACAACTGATGATATCCATATCATAGTTCAATCATTGAAAAATATTGAGTTACATGAATTTGGTCGAATAAATCATCAATTAGAGGTATGTGATACTTTTTCTTTATTGTTATGGCATTGATCTCCCTATAGTCAATGCACAACCTCATAGATCCATATTTCTTATTAATAAAAAGTAAAAGGGATCCCTATAGAGAAACAATCGGGTGAATAAATCCCTTATTACTCAATTCAGCAAGTTGTTTCTTTAGTTCCACTAATTCCACAGTGGTCATTCTATAAGGGGTCTTTGATGTGGGCCTTGAATCTGGAATTAAATCAATGGACAACTCAATTTCTCGCTCTGGAGGATGTCTAGGTAAATCCTCTAGAAACTCATCAACATATTTTTGAACTATAGGTACGTCCTATATTTGAACATTATTTTCCTCACCCATAGTTATTTCATTCTTTTACTCCCCAATAATTGAATTTAGTGGAGCTACTGGGGGTGGATCTTGATAAGAATCAGGCGGTGATGTTTCTGATCTAAAGATATAGTATTCCTTACCATCATTGAAAATTGAAACCTTCTTCTTCCTATAATAAAATTTCACATCGTGGATCGAAATCCAATCCATACCAAGTATTATATCAGATTCAATCATGGGTATGAAAATGAGATTAGATATAAAGAACATTTATTTTCCCTAATGGGAACTGATTCACAAAACATTGTTTCAATGATACTTCCTTTAAGAGTTTTGACTCACAACATTCTTGTTGAATCAAATTGGAAATATCAAATTTTCTTAGCAAACAGGGAAGATACGAAGCAATGCGATGATCTAGAATCAAATAAAGAATTGCCCAAACTTGAGGAAACCATTAAATTACCAGCCACCATGTCTTTCGGAGCTTCAACCTCAGCAGTAGTGACCACATAAACTTGGCCCTACTCCCTTGGCCTTTTCTGAGGTAAGTTTCCTTAGTGCTTTGGACATTTATATTTATAATGCCCATTTTCTCTACAATTTTAGCATTCAAAATTGATAGTCTATTTCTTCCCCTTACAATCACAAGCTTTGTGGTCTTTTTCACCACCCTTGTAACATACTCCCATTCCCTTCAAGAAAGTACTAGGGTGTTTCTTCCCATATTTACCTCAGTATGGATATTCAACTTTTACATTCTTTCCCTTATTTCCATTTCCATAGTATTCATCTGATCTCTTTTTCTCTTTCTTTTCTTTAAAGTTGCAAGACTTAGTGAATTCTTTTTCTATCTTGATAGTGCATGAGACAATATCTTCATACGATGAGAAGGATTGCGAGACTAATGCTCGACATAGAAATAGTTTTAACCCATCAAATAATCAATCAATCTTACTAATTGGGTCACATATATAATCTGTTTCATGCCTTTATAACCTTGTAGAGTTAGTCTCTTACTTTTCAACATTCTCATCATTATTTTTCATCAGCCTCAGAAATGGTCTTTCCATATCCGCTCGATTGTCACGAGGATGGTATTTTTTTGAAAAAATATCTTTAAATTCCTTCCATTACAGGTTTGATAATTCTTTATCTTCCTCTATATTTTGTATTAATGACCACCAATGATCTGCATCTCCTGCGAGGTGATAAACATCCATGACAACATTTTCCATTTTTCTACACCCCAAAGTATTAAATATTTTCTCTAAGGAATTTATTCATTTCTCAACTACTAATATAATTTTATTCCCATTGAATGTTGGTATTTTTTACCACATGAAGCGGTCTAACATTGATCATCCGAGTTGCGGATCCAGGTGATCCATACAAGTATGATTATTATTCATAACCTGAGTGAGTTGTCCCAGTATGGTGATAAGCTAATCAGTACCGGTTGCATCACCAACTCCACTATAATTATCTTGAGTAGGAGGAAAATCCCTACATGGATTATGTGAGTTGATAAGGTTTCCATTCCTTCTACTAGGGGCCATTTCTAAATAATGGTATACACTAAATTAGTTTATGAATCACAATACATAATTCCAAATATGTAAAATAGTTAACATAAATTGAACAATTTATGGATATAATACATAATCATAAAAATGTTTTCATTGAAGAAGTATATACTCATAAACACTACATAATGTTTTGTGATGAATTTTAGAATTATCCTTATCATATCCCCCAAGAGTGTCATAACCAAGAGTGTAGAAATACCCATTTTCATGCACCAGTTCCCATTTTAGTATAGCTCAAAGTAGTGTTTTAGACTTTTACCCCTTGGTACATCCATACCAGATCCACCTCTACCTACTTGTATACAGATAGGGATGTATTTCTTGGAAAGATAACAAAATATCTGCATTACCAAAATTATAAGAAGTTCTTCGATACTAATCCTAAAAGTCTATCTTAGGATAATGTGTTCTATTCAGAATTTATCTAAATCTAGCGTTCATGGTTTGTACTAAACTTTCTATGATACAAACTGTAACTCCTCGACCGCAGTTACCCATAGTTTGTGCATTATTACATAACATTGGAATGATACAAGGAGTCATGTACTGAAATATTGATCAGTTTAGTATCCTTGGAATTACTAGATACATTCATATGTTTTTATGTTACATCATGAAAGAAAAACCATCAACAACATTTCTTCCCCTTTTGAAAACACTTATATCCTTATCCTATTCTTGCAGGTAAACCATAAAATACTCCTTCACATCCTAGGAAAAAAACATAAAAAGGGGTGAGCTCAGAAGCTCAGTAAGGATAACTATATAGCAAAAACTTTCAAAAACAAGAATAAACATTTATGGTAATGTATAAGATTGAAACAAAGGTTTTTTAAACTTAAACATCAGTATAATATGGAAAAGATAAAATCAAATAATTCCATTACTTAATCACATGGATATTCTAATAGTGGAATAACCACATGCAATATCAATAACCACTTTCATAATGATGGAATGCATAATGCCAGACTTCATAACCACATAGTAAAGGCCTTTTGCCAAGACTACAAATATGATTTTTTCAAGGCCTTGTGCCAAGACACTAGTTTGTCTCGTGAGACTTAACGATCCATCAAGAAGCTATAACGGGATCCACCTATCAATTACTAAGTCTAATTCATTCCTCATATGAAGATGTTTAAACATAACACAGACATTCGTATTGGAACTAGCATACGAAATGTAAATACTTTATCCATAAACCATGAATGGTATAAAAATAAAACATCCATATTCAAACATATCACAGAACCTTCAATACAATATGGAAGATTTTTATCATATTGAATCAGTTTCAAACAAGTGTAAAATCCATCAAAGGATATTGACATAGATGAAATCAAAACTATTTGAGAGAAATATATCTCTTTTTTTAAATCATTTAGAAGTAAAATAATTATAAAGAAAAATTAATTTTGAAAATATTCTTATAAGCTTGTAAGGGAAGTTTCAACAATTTTATAATGGCAGAAAATAGCAACACCCTCCGTATAAGTTTAAAAAAATACATTCTTATCTTATTTTTGTCGAAAAGGTCATAAAATACCTTGTTTGGAAAATGAAGAAAAGATTCCTTTCAAAACATATATGATCAAATAACGGTATAAATGACTTTAAACCATAGCATAGTAAATATTAAAAATATTTTGAATTAAATTTTAAAGAAAACACAGATGTGGATGATAAAGAGGTCCCAGTAGATACTTACGTAAAAACAACCTCAGATAATAAAGAGATTGTAAAATTAACCCTTACCTTGTAATTTTACTTAGTTGATGGTATGTTAACCTACTGTATAACAGTTAAAACATTGTTATTATATTATTTAAGAACCATATACATAAATATGATATCATATATGCTCTTTTAATATTGATTTGTTAATAATATTTTAGTAGTATCTTTGTTTCAGTTGTTAACTGATTCGTTTTCCTTTATATGATTAGTTGAGTAAGACATGTTTATTATGGATAGGATGTATTTGATTCATATATAGAATTCTATTAAGTTTATAAAAATTATTTTTAATCATAAAATGAAAATTATTCTTGAATGATTATGATTCATAATGAATCTCTTCACGTTTGTGGAGGCGGTAATCCGTACGAACGCATGAGCGACAATATCATTATATTGATGGTAAAATCGTATTTAAATGTATGTTATATCATATATAAAGAATCATTATCATGTTATATTTATTATTTACATCTATTATACACATTATTATACCCATCTAAATAATGAAGTGTTTGAATAACAAACTACACCACGATGTGGAGACAGTAAGCCGTACGTACGCACGTATGGTGACTTTGTCATTTGTATGATGGATAGAATAATGAATATGGTTGTAAAATTTTTATAATAACATCATAGTATATAGTAGATACTGGAGTTATTATTTTTTAATGGAAACAACAAAGAAAGTGGACGTGGAAGAAGAAAAGAACTTGAAAGAGGTGATTAAATGTTTACCTCTTCTTCGTGTTCTTCCTTTTGATTTGATCAAAAAGGATCCTTAGGTAGGATTTATGACCAAAAAAGGATTCTATGATGAAGGGAGGAATGTTGGGATGGTATTTGGGAAGGGTTTGTCTGAGAAAAATGGCTATGGAGGTGTGAAATTAAGAGAAGGGGAAGTACCATTTTATAGGAGAGGTGAGGGTCACTTTTGGAAAATATTGAAATATTATTTTATAATAAAAGCATTTTTGGTTTATAATGGCTCAAACGTGATTTATTTAAAGGATAAGGTGGGGATGGGTCGAAATCCTCTCACCCAATAGGTTTTATGCTGGTTTAGGTCATCATATTAACCTTATCTTTTAGATTTAACTCTGAGTAAAACAGTTTGACATTTACCATGTCTCTTTGTATTTTTATATTATATGTTTAAAAAACATACTATAAAAAGACAAGAGAACCCCAAGTGGTTTATTATTAATATATATAAACTTATATAAGTATTTTAGATTAACCGTAGATTTTTATAAATATTATATCAATTAATAATATAGTATTTGTTTTAAAAACTCAATTATGTAAATTTTGACACCATTTAGAATTTGGGTTTTTGTGAAAATCATAACAGCATGATTACTTAGAAAAAAAATTATTTAATCAACCCAAAAATTTCACATTAACCAATAAAATTAGTGGAATTCATAAAAAGTATCAAATAGATTTTATTTGTATTTTTATAAAATTAAATATTTTAATATTTTATTAATAAGGCAATTACTGTATCATCATTGTGTCATAAATAAATTAAATTATATAATGTCTAAAAATTATAAAAATAATACCATCATGTATGAAATCTATTTATATTTATAATTAATATTTATAGTTTAATTTCTATTGTGTGTAACCCTATATTAAAAATGGTTTAGTAATTAAACTTTGAATTTAACTCTTTTAACTATTCTTTATATAAAATAGTAATAAATGTACTAATCTAATTCATGTGGACCTAAAGGATCATATTTTATTATTATGGTTGTTTTTGGTTGAAATAAAATTATCCCATAGAATTAGGACATGTGTTAGGGTAATAATAATATCATTTTTACCTTTAATTACCCTATTAACTTTTAGTTGTGATAAAATAAAAGTTAAATGTTACTATTCACCAAAAATTATTTTCATCTTATCAAACCAATTTTTTCTTACTGATATCAACTATGTCTCTATGATTTTTGAAATTCAATTCACCAAAGCACTAAGATTATGTTTTATGAAAATTTTCAAATGCTCCTATGAGGTTGGTAAACAACGGTAAAACGTTCAATAAAAATTTTATATATCTAAATTATTATAAAATGACTCCACTGAATTACATTGCACTTATATAGGTATTATGTTTCTATTTTGACCAAAAATAAATTTAAATAAAATAAATTATTTTTTAAATAAAAATTTGTTTTTAAACAATAACTCACTGTTTTTCACTATTCGTAATAAAATTGATTGTTTTTAGAAAAATACCAAAAATTCACCCTAAGCTAGTTTCGATATTTCGAATCCAAAAATGAAGTCCATTTTGATAGATAAAATTTATAAAATTTCAAAAAGTGGGTATTACTATTCATAATAGCTAGTTTGATTGGTTGTGGTGTGTTTGAACTCGAAGTTACGTACAACACAAGCTATTGTATTATTAAAAGGGAAACATAGTCTAAAATTTTGGGGTGTTACACTCACATTCCCAGGCATGTATTTCCCATTTCTCACACTCCATACCTCAAGAAAACATGGATCCCAATAATCATTCATTTCCAACTGAGATGGAAGGCCAGTGTCTTGTAGACACCTTTGCTTGACTATACATATCAAGCCCCAGTGGATCTACATATGTCGCCCACAAAAAGGAAAATCAATCAGAGGAAAATTTCTCTCCGGGTTAGTCTTCTCCTATCTTATTATGCCCAATGACTTCCAAGCCCCATGCCATCCCTCCTGATTCAAGTTGCCCCCAGAACTATGGATTACACATTCTATCAGCACTCACGTCTATGGAACACCAGAACATCCTGATTATGATTAACCTAAAACTATTTAATATCTTTATGACAAAATATTATTCCTCACTACATGACTCTAAACTGCATATCATCATTTCCTCACTACATGATGTTTAACTGCAATCGTCCTTGTTGAACGATATTAAACTTCATAACAATGGTTTAAGACCAAAAGTGCCATATAATGCTGATTTTTCTATTCCTAAAAAATGACATGAAATCCTCGTATTCCCTTGTTTCTCACACCAAGCATAGATCATGTGAGCTCATGGATTTTAGTGAGAGATCCACAATGGCATTTTGGAAAACAATCTAGGAATTTGGTCCAAACAACACAAACCTAAAAGGCATGTCATGATTCCCCCTGAGAGGAACCCCATGTACTGTACATGTGATATTAAATAACTACGTATCCTAAATATGGAGTGAATTCCTCACCATGCGTATGAGTCAGATCTATATAAGGGACACCTGATTCCATGATTAAATCACATTCGAAATGTCCCCAATATGTCCGAGTACACTCATGTCGTATCTCAAACTCCGTGGTCTGAGTGATCTTGAATCTATATAACCCTCCAAGTCCCATTGATATTTAAGGCCAGTGTCATGTGGAAACCTTGGTTTGACTATGCACATCATACCCTAGAGTCTTTGCAAATGTTGCCTATAAAAATGACTGTCAAAAAAATGAAATTTTTTCCCCAAGATAGTCCTCTAGTATCTCAGTAGGCCCAATGGATTCCAAGCCTTGTTCCATCACTCCTAATACAAGGGCCCTCAAAGTCTTGGTGTACATTTTCTTCCTTACACACATCTTAGATATATCAAAACATATGATCCCAATTCATCTTTGGTCTCTTTTGAGGTTTCTAAAGATATCCCATCCGTATGTGTGAAGTGGATCTGCATGCAAAAGAAGAGTGCCCCCACTCGTTTTTGGGCTTCCCCAAAGAATTTAATTTAAAAATCCTCATTTTTTGTTCAGAAGGACCCCCATTCAAAGGTCACATACTTTATTTAGAAAGGTCCCAATCTCCATAATCCTCAACGGACATCAGAGACGAAAGGCCGGTGTCCCGCAAATACCTTTTCTTGACTATGTATATCATGACCTAGTAGCTCTACATATGTCACCTAAAAAATGGCCATCAATGAAAAGAAAATTTGTCTCCATGATATTCCTTTACAACTTATGTACACTCAGATGACATTCATGTCTTATTACACACCTAGATTTAGAAAACCCAAGAATGACGGATTGTGTAACTCTTTCTTTTTGAGTTCCCCTAGCATAAAAAAGAGGGGACTATTAATTGAACCGACCATTCACTAGCTCTCCCTCACGCAAGTAATAAATTTTTGGGAGAAGTTTCCCACTCAAAGATGATAAGAATGTTCCTAATGTTCTCAAAAAACACTACTCAGGCCATCCACCATTTTTGGATCCCAACATCAAAATAAATCTAAAATGTTTCAAATCCTACCAGGCCATCGAAAATAGAAGGCCAATATCCTATGGAATATTTTGACTGACTATTCACATTATGCCCCAGTGTCTCTGCATATATCTCCCACAAAAATGGCTATCCATAAAATCCATATTCGTCTATAGGAGAGTCCTATCCTACATCTTTACTCTTAAGGAGTCTCTTGATCCTCATGCAGGTCCAGAATCCACAAATCAAGGGTCAAGAAAAATCATTAATCCATGTCTGAAAGATACTAGAACATTCTAAGCTAACGGTACCATGTCAGGGCCCTACCCCATTAAGTTTTGTCAAAGATGTTTGACCGCAAACATTAGCAATAAGTTTGAGTGGTAGGAATGTTAATTTACTATGAAAAAGATGCCATACTTTCCATAGGGAAAATTCGAAAAGGGAAACTCTAGGAAAAAGTCTTATATTGGTTCATTAAAAGAGGGAAACATTGACCCATGAAAAAGGCGTAAATCCAGCCAGGTTACAAACACACAAAGGGCAGCCTAAGAAAGAGACAAGTTATGCCCGCTAACTCATGCGAAGTAGGCTTAGGAATAAATTATGGTAATATAAAAATAGAAACAGAAGTTCATTGGGTTTTCTATGAAACACTAGAAATAGTAAAACTGTGCTCGCTGAATCCTATGGCTCAGGAAAAAATTAGATCTCGATTCGATCATTTCATTTTACTGATTTCAAGTCATGGTTTAAAATTAATGCCTAATTAAAATGATGATGTCATGATAAGAAATGTTAAAAAGAGATATATTTAAAGGCCAAATCAGTTCCATTGAGTTCATAAATAAATGGATGAACATACCCAATTCGGATTCTATCCAAAGTATAAAAAAAATGAAGAATACATATCATGATTTAAGACAAAAATATAAAATGGATCAGTTTTTCCTTTCACAAATGATGGCGAGTGATTGCAGCGGGTCGTCGATAGTTTTTTCTAGAGAAGATCTTTCCTTTGTTTTGACATTGACCGTTGGATGCACCTACTACAGAGAAACTTTAATGTCCTACCCAATCTTCTGGATGACGTCATGGTTGGGGTGTCAAGTGGCTAGTTGTTCCCTCAAACTTACTGCATGGGCATCGCACTCCCGCAACTCTTCCTCTTGGATTGCCACAAAATCATGGGCCTTCAACTCCTCGGCTGTTAGATGATCAAATTTATCCAACATATCTCGGAGGGTCTCCACATGGTTATGGGATGAATTAAACTTGGCCAACTTGTCCTCGCAAGAGGCAAGGTCGTCTTGGTAAATGATGATTTGGTAAATAAGGAGGTGAAGGTGCTGATAATCCAAACTGCTAGAACCCAGCTCAGAAGATAACAGCTGAAAGTTTTCACCCTCATCAAGAAAATTGTCCATGGGTGTCTCTGCCACAAGAGAACATAGCTGGTCCCATGCCTCTTTTTTAACTTCTTGGTGGCTTGCCACAACACCAGCACTTTGATCCCCCATTCTTCCATGTGTTTGTAAGCAGGAAGGGTCACTATAGGAGCGAGGAGGGACCTAAGGCAGGTAACCGAAGATAGGAGACTCTCTTTTCCATCAGATGGCCCAACCACTGGAGCCAGATGTAGAAGATTAACTACAGCCTCTACGGTGATCGGTGATACTTGGATGGTTCCAGTCTCATAAAGATCTTGGGAAATATTCGATGGAGGGGAGTAGTCTAAATCACTTCCCACCGAAATGGGTTGCACTGATGAAACCCCTCCCAGAAACTTTTTATGATAAACCGAACACCTTCTGACCACAAGAGAAGGATTAGTAGGTGTATCTATCTTTGTTGTTGTAGGGACGAAAATAGATGGTGTAGCTATTGTAATTTTTATAGTAGAGGGAATTTTGGCATTTTCATTACGGAAAGAAAGGGGAAAAAATGGTCAAGTGTTTCTACACTAGGTGAACTGGTTCTTTCAGCATCCCACCTGGGTAACAATCTACCCATAGTTGGGCATAATCTAGATATATAAAGGTTGTACTTGTTTTTTAGGAATGCTAAACTCTCTATAAGAACCTCCATGCATCATTATAACCCATAATTGGTGAAGAACCACGTCATGATATTATCACCTTAATTTAACAATCGGAAGCAGCATAGTTTTTTGAAGGCATCCAAGTTTCCTGTAAAACCATTAGGGGTGGTATGTGTCACAAATAACAACTCGTTCTACACGAATAGTGAGCATCCCGTACTGAATATTGATGAGGTAGGAATTTTTTTTCAAGGAACCTCCCCTGTCACCTATCAATGATCCATGAGATGTAAGATTCTGTTCAAACGAGAAATGAGAGGAATTGTTCAACAACCGAACCACATCAGTAACACTCAGTGTCCTTGGATGAAAAACAAAAATGTTGAGAAGATCAGGTTGAATTTTGGAAGAGAGAACCCTTGAGGTATGTTGGTATTCATAACAGGAAAAGTGTTCTTCCATCCACCAATACAAAAATTGGAACGGTCTTCTGAAATGATGCAGAGGCTTGACTTCTTGTATCTATCCCAACAATTCATAAAGCCGAGAAAGGGTAGGAATGAACAAATTAATGGGTCAAACCTCCACTAGCATGGCCGCCATCATCAGGGTACAGGACCGAACCCCGTTGTATCACCCTGCTTCAAGAGTATCACAATATGAACCTAGAGTTTAGTGGGATTGGCGAGTAGGATGGGTTCCACTATGGAGAGCCCTCGGCTTGAGTCCCTTCATCTGTAGTATTAACCTTATCCATGATTCTAATGGGATGAGGGAATGAGCCTCAAGGGGATGATCAAGTGATCTTGCTGCCATGACCAATAAGTTCCTTGTCAAAGGGGACATGTGATCGGTGTCATTCTCTGTGGAAACTTCCAGGAGAAACTCATCGTACATTTCTATGAGGATGGGGTGACCTCCAAGTTGGTAGTTATCCCATAAACTGATTCCCACCTCCCAGTTTAGTAGATGGAAGGTGTTGGTACTCGAACACCAACGACTCAACAATTCTGTAAGTATTTCAACTAGAGAGAAGATTGAAAAATGAGAAACCCATGATGCTTAGTGAAATCCCACAGCCTCTAGCAAGTTGGGGGACTCCAGACAGGTCTGATGCACCCTGAAAACCTAGGCCCACTCATTGCAGAATCATCCTCTATCACAAAAATACAACATGGAGCACCACTTGTCGCTATGGTTCTCTTAGGAGATGCTGATAAGGGATGGGTAATCTTGGTTGTCTAGTCTCAAGAAACCATCATGACACCCACAGTTGTTCTGAGTCCATACTGAGCCTCAGAGTATGAAAACTTTCTCTTGAATCGGAGCGGCGATGAATTCTCTAAATGGGAAAATATTGGCATGATCATGACCTTTTTGTGCCTCTAAGAGGGAGAATGTGATGTCAGGGTCATAAAACGGGAGAGGAAAGTCGACAAGAAGACCAAAGCTATAAAGTGGAAACTATACAGATAATGGATAATCTAAAAGCTATGGCATCAAGAAGTCCATCAAAAATCATTCATGAGGAATGATGTGGGATCTAAAATTATCATTGTTATTCCCCACCATTGTTTCCCTTGTCTTCATTAATTTAGCAGCAGCCTGTGGAGAAACCATTGTAACCAGCACAGGATGATCCAGAAGCTGATGAAAATTAGTCCGATAAAAAAAATTTGTTGGATAAAATCTATGGAATACATGTTAAAGGACTCAAAATATGTTCCCAAAATGTTCTGCGTATGGATTCTAGAAATGGTATGTGGTAGCCACATCCCGTGTACTACATGATACACAGGAGTAACCCCACCTACAGCTACAGTACACAGTCACGTTTTACCACATACAACCATGGTACACAAACCATTCGCAAGGAGTTGGCCCATGGATCATTGTCTGGAGAAGAGAAATGTTTGTGGAAATAGAATACCATGAACCTAAGACTTGATTATGTTCAAATTTCATAATGGTGGATTAACGTTTATGTTCATATTGTTAATATTCTTAAAATTCTAGTTCGCCGATCCAAGTACAGAATGTAAACAAGCCAACCAAGTAGAATTTTCCCATGCAGAATCCGGATTTTATGTCTTAAAGTTACATAGTCCCATTCACAGAATCCAAAAATATGGCACGTGGATAGATAACTGGAGAATAAATCGGTTCGCAGAATATATGGAGTAGTTCACAAATTGGATTTTTGCAAGGAGCACGGTACACAAAAGAAATGGAAGCTGGGGAAATTGAGAGTACTTTTGACCTCCATAAATGGTAAAATAAAAATGATACGGTCCCCTATATATAGGTGTGGTCCCCTCTAATTGGTTTCATCTATTCTATCGTGAACCATTTCAGTTCTGAACCACCTCTACATTGGAATAGTCCTCTTTTCATTCTAAATAGACAACATTGAAATGGGGGGAATTTATGGGGTCCTAAAAATTCCCAAGGAATAAAATACCCCCACAATAGCTCTACAGAAGGAAAAAAGTACTCTTATATGTCTAGTTAGGTGAATAGACTCAAATTGAGTTACATTATTCAGAAGAAACTTGAAGGAATTCAAGTTTTTAAAGCATTTCAAGTGGCCCGCCTACCATCACCAAGAAGGGTACGTGGACCAGATGGATCATGAACCACCATGTACACGGAGTGATCCATGAACTGCTGGCCCACAAAGAGATGTCCATTGAACAAGGAACAACACAAACCGTGTTGCCAAAGGATTCAAATGTGAGAGGAATGTCTGTGTACCATTCCTCAAAATCATCAGTTTACGGGTGAAGCGAATCAGTAAGGATCCATGAACCATTAGCGCGACCCAAAGTCTTCGAAAACCCTAGTTGACCGAGTCTTTTGTTGGTCAGGATATTACTTCAATGGGCCTCTGTAAATGGTGCCACGTGCCCAATAGATATGATTGCTCTGATTCTCTATAAAAGGAGCACAATGAAAGTATGGAGACACACACAGAGAGAGACCCAAATAGAGATGGACGAAAGAAGAATGTTTGAGGAAGACCTAGAGGTTGCACTCTGGATTCCGTCTTGTTTCGTCGGTAAAGACCGTACCGCAAACCACTCCCTTCTCAGGTACACCCAGTCGCAAACCATAAAATGGGGTAATTGAATAATAATAACAGAACCATGGACCTAACTAGTGAATCGGGAACCAAATACTTCTCACAGAAGAACTCCCCGCGAATGATGATCCCCTAGACCCTCCTTCAATATGGTGATCTACATAGTGTAACTCTACGTGGGCTGAACCCGATGCCATGTACTACATCAGTAATCGGATGGAACCCAAATTGGTGTGATGGGCCGCATACCACTATGTTACGTGGTTTTCTATACCCATACCTGTGTACCACATTGGTATCCAGACAACCCCTCTTCTCACAGACCACTATGGTATGCAGAGCCTCCCCCACCTTGTATAAAAAGTGAGTACCTGGAAAGGGGTGTATTTGGGTTTTGTTCCTTCTGGTTTCAACCTCACCCCTCCATTACCATCATGTCCTCCATGATCCCTCCACTAACAAATCAGCTGGAATCTGGCCAAAGCCTCCTCCAAAGCCACCAAACTCGTATGCATCAGACCATGAGGTGCATCAGTACCTGTAAAGGGGTGTCTTTTGGTGTTGTTCCTTTTAGTTTGAACCTCACCCCTCTATTACCATCCAATCCTCCATGATCCCTCCACTAACCAATCAGCTTGAATCAGGCCAAAGCCTCCTCTAAAGCCACTGAACCCGTATGATCAGACCATCAGGTGCATCAGTGCGCCCCATTGAGTCTACATACCCACATTAAGTAGAGTCATGAAGCCCTTCGCCACAATGATGTAGGATTTGGGAATTTATGTGGGGATATATTCCCATGGTAACCTAGAGTCCAACCTTTGGACACCGATGTGAACCTCCCCATTCTAAGGATTATGGGTGATCACTTGCTTTTCCATTCAATAAGGAATAGTGATCATTCGAAGGGGTTATGTTCGCTCCCCACTTTGACAAGGACAAAACTCCTCCCCTTCCCAGAGAGTGCTCAGGGTCCCTCCCACTAAGGATAGTACCCAATCTTCTATGTCAGGGTCATGTGACCTTTAATGTCAATTCACATTAAAAGGTTCATTAATCTGCACCCTCTCCCATCGTCTCCCCAACCTCTTCTGACGTGAGCTCTCCCTCCCCCACCAATAGGGGAGGAGGCATGTGCATTGTTGAATCCTTCACATCCTCTTTTGTTTCTCACACCAAGCATGACTCATGTGGACTTAAAGGTTTGTGAGGATTAAAACATCCACATGATTATAAACTATGAGAAATTTGATTTGTGGCCAAAGAAGGATACGTAGGATGCCTACCAAAAGGCTCGAGCTCAAAAGTGTTCCCATCCATAAAGGTTCCACCCAATCATGTCAACTCAAATGCGTATCTACTCTTTGTAAGCCCCACACAATCTAAACAAAGTGGGTTTTGAATCCTCTCCCAAGGATACGTAGGGAGCCCTCTTTGTGGGCCCAATCCCAACATCAAGTCACCTTCCATCCCCCTCGATGAAAAAAAACTCCATAATTCATTATAATATGGCTCAAGTCAGCATGTCCACTGTATCATCAAATATATGCATGCTTATGATGATCTTACAAACAAGGGTAGCCCGTGGACACACTCTTCGGGAATGAACCAAGGATTCACGGACATATAAAAATGACTTAAATCTATAAGAGTGTCCTAGAAGGAGAAACAATCCTCCCCTAGAAGGGTGCAGTGAGCGTAACCTCCCATTTTCTCGACAAATAGAGTCATTAAGTGTTGTTGTACAAATCTTTAGTCAAAAAGAATTTTCCATTGGAATTAAGGTCAATGAATCTTGAATAACAGGGCTTGTGGGCGTTCTTGGCTCCATGAATAAACTCGTTGGAGACCATAGAAGGAAATTATATCCATGAAGGACCAACTACATGAGTACTTGAACCCCTCTCAATCCACCAATCAGACTAACAGTTCCCACAGGGTTAATTCAACCTTCATTAAAGGATAATGACACTAAACAGGTCAAAATAAAGGAATGGTAAACTCGACGAAAACCCATCTCTATAGAAAGAGGGATGAGTGATTATCCTCGGTGAACCATTTCTGAACCAACTAGAAATCATGCCACATCGAAGGTATAACAATTTGAAATAATAAAGTGATGTTGTTCATAAAAACAAATAAGACTAAAGGGGATTTAAATTGAAATGAAATACCTTACCTTGTGCTTCCTTTTATGTGAATGGAATTTAACCTCATGTATAATGGTTTTAAGAGTGTTAATAACTTATTATATAGAAATATTAATTTATATAATATCAAATATTATCTTATTATATTATCATATTAAATTGTCTTATCACCCATTTGATAACAATATTACCTTATCTTCACTATTATGGGTGTTAATTACATAGTTTGCTGAGTATGATTTAACTTATTACTTGTTGTTATTTTTAATTTGATCCTGGATGCATCATATCATGAATGTATAAAATTATATACATATAATATATATTATTTATTAATATGTATTTATAAAAACTCATAATATTTGGATACAGGGAATGAAATGAACCGTTCATAGAGACGGTAGGACATACGTATGCATGAATGCTACTTTTATTTCTATGTCATATTAAAATAATAAAAATAAAATGATATATATGTATATTATAAGTAAATTATTATATTTTTTTGTAATATATGTCACATTTGTTTGATAAAACCAACCTTTATATGTTTTATGTATAGTGTGAATGAATCACATAGCTTTAATGGGGTGGTAGTCCACATTTCCAAAAATGATGTTATTGTACTTACACAAAATGAAAATAATAATTATATGTTTTCTATAAAAGTTAAATAAGAATAAAGAAATTAAGAAAATAATAAAAATAATATATAAACAGAATTTTCATCATAATACCAACCATTATAGGTGGTAAAAATAAAAATGAACAATCATCATTTTGTGTGCTGGTCGTTCCCTATACACATAATTGTTAGGTTCGTTACCCATTAGAAGGATGCATTTGTATGTTAAGGTAAAAAGATTAACATCAAAACATTAAAATTTATTTAGGATTATTATGTCATTATATAATATTGGAATAATAATATTTGTGCAGGTGGACAATGAAAATAAAACTAAATAGCTTGAGGAAGGATGTTTCCTCTTCTTTGGGTAACTCCTATTAGTTTCCACCAAAGGGATTCCTTAGAAGAATTTATTCATAAAGTGATTATTATTGGTAAATGAGAGGGATGTTTAGGAGGTCTTTTGGTAGAATTTGTTTTTGGGAAATTTTTTTATAGGTGTGAGGGTGTGGTAGGGGTGAGTGCCTTTTTATAGTGTAGGATGACCGAAATTCATGTAAATTTTTGGGAAGGGAATTCAACACATGTTATTTCCATTGAAAGTGGATCCAATAATGGTCCCAATTACAGAAACTATATTATAGGGTAAAAATATTACCATTAAATTATTTTTGGATAAGTTTCTATGTCATTTTAACCCTTAATTTTAAAGTTTAGTCCTTGTTAATCTGAATTTCTCCTTTATCATTATTATTAATATTAATTACTTTCACTAATATTTTAGGTCAAAAAATATGTTACCCATATTAGAAATTAGAAATTATTATGATTCAAAATATTAAATCTATTTTTAAAAATTCCAATCATATATTTGGTAGAAATTAATTTAAATTTAATCCTAAATATAATATGTCAATGTGTGTTTTAATAGTAAAAGCATTCAAAAGTTCTGCCAAGTTTTTATATCTAATTTCTAAATAAAATTTGTTCCAATAACCTAAATTGGATTAATTAATAAAAAATTATTTTATTTAACATTGAAACCAAATAAAATATTATTCACCAATATAAATAAATTACAAGAAAATTTGATTTTGAATTATAATTCAGTATTTTTAACTATTCATAAAAAAAATGAAAGTTCACATAAATATGTGAAAAATTCACCCTAACATAGTTTTTATGTTTATTCTTAAAAAATGAAATTTATTTTAACATATATAATTTATTAAAGTAAAAAAAATGATTTAAAATAGGTTCTTTATTAAAAGGCGATAAAATTGGATTTATAATAACTTTGATTTTTATGTGAAATATTGGATATGTTCTTATCTTATGACTATAAAATATATTATATGAATGTAAAAAATATTTTATTGAATATATAATATATTATTTTTTTTATATAAAATCACTAGAAGTGTTAAAATTTTATTGACTGTGAAAAATGTGACTAAACAGTGTTTTGTTTAAATCTAATGTTGCCTGCATTACAAAGCTATAAAAAATTAAATTAATTGTAAAAGGAAAATATTATAAAGTTTTGGGGTGATAAAACTTATCCAATTTCTCATCACTCAATATCCTTAGAGAATGTTTTTACTCTACCCACCCCTCTCTAATTTCATCCTATGGTTCCCCAGTTTGTTAAGATACTCCTTCCAAGAATTTAGAGGCACACACTCAAGGTAAGGGCACTTCTCCTTATCCCTACTATTCATGTTTATTCCTTATCATATAGAGTCTATTTAAATTCCTATTATTGGGACATGTTTTTATATGTCCCTATTACTATAAATTTTCTGTCCAAATTATGATATACCCCTTTATCTCTTATTAACCCATTATATGAATTTTTACGTGATGTTGTTATGCTGTAGAAATTACTATATGATATTTCATGCTAGAAAAATATGTAGTGCATACCCGTAAAAATTTACTATCAAGGGTGTTAAACTTTATGAGCTTATAATAATTGATTTATAGATTACATGTATATATTCCACAATCCATTGTGAAATAAAATGTGATGATAAATTATTCCATGTTTTATGATCTATGTGGAACACTTAAGCATGAGAACGAAATAAATGTGATGGGTGGAACCAGAATTATATAGCTCTCAAATGAATTGGGAGTTTTTTGGTCTCATGAGGCATCATTTTGTTACATTAAGTAAATTTAATTCCATTATGGGATTATTTCAATCATGATGTTTTTGCAGTTATCATTTACCTAGGTTTATGATGCAGTGTTTTAAGTTGTTACCATATTTCTCATGTTGTCTTTATGTTATCATACTATATCATACTTCATTGTTAATCTATATGATATTCACTACTTTTATAACCCATTTATATCAATATTATCAAAAATTTATTTCTTTATTTATGTTTTTTCATGTTTATTCCCTTACTAGACTTTATAGGTCACCCCTTTCTTATGTTTGTCCCAAGGTTATCCCATGCAGTTTTAAGTGTGAGCTTGTTAGGTATGTTTTCAATAAATATGATGTATATCCTATTTTAAGTTGTTATGTATTATGAATAAATAAAAAATACACTTTACTTATCAATCTTTCAGGTTATATAATGTGTAATTTCGTGTATTAAATCATGAATTAATATATAATAAAGAGAATGATTTTTATAGTTTTGAATAAAAATTGGGATGGAAATTCATGGCTGCCACCTCAGTCATTTAATATTCAAAATATCATGGAGGTTGTTATTAAATGACCATGTAAAATATCTGTTTGTATGATAAGTCATGGTGTAGTAGACATTATTTCCCCTATAAATGGATACATGGATTATCATGACAGTTTGGTACATTGTTTGGGATCTGCTCTGGGTGTTCACAAGGATGATTCCTAGAATTGGGTGTTAGTGGCCAAACATCCCCTCATCTCTATGATTATAAAGAAATTCATTAAGAAAAAATTTCATCTATATTCTATGCCTAGGTCATCAATGGTAGTAGTAGTAATTAGAATATTCCCTAAAATATGAATCTTTAGGTATCCTTCTCCTAATCCTTAGGAGGTCCACAAAAGTATTCTCCATGGAAAATGTGAAATACCTAGGAATGTTCTTAGTTTGGAAGGAATATTACTTCATTATTCTTTAATATAGATATAAAAGACAATTATGCTTCCCTATTGTGAGAAATATTTATCCATTGGAATCAGATCATGGTTGAATTTGGTGCCTTGGAGAATGTGCCTCAACCATGATTAATTTGGGGAAGATGTCAAATCTATTAATAACCAGGTCATTGATGATTTTTCTATGATACTGAAGGAATATGATTGTATTGGGGACTTTATGGTGGTTACCAAGGGACCAAATTATTTTAGATATATCAAATTAGGGGTTAAAAATTATATAAATTCTCCCACTCTAATTGTTTTGTGTTAGGTAGAATGATTATCATAATTCACATGGTGAGGGGGTGAATTTTTTTAAATTTCACCCAACCCTATGAGCTAGGAATATTCTCTAAAAAAAGGTCCTCTATATAGGGATGTTGGTATTTCCCCTTGTGAAAAATATCCATTATGAATATATATAGTTATTTCCCATTGATCTTTATTATCATGATGAAATTGGATAATATATTCTTCTGTATAGAGATCATTGTCTTCATCAGTGGAGTGATTAGAAAATGAAATGATTTAACAATTTATATTTAAAATGGTAGGGAAAACAAATGATTTTGGTATTCCCAATATAGATCCTCGTGACATAGCCTAATTTTTAAATTTGTAATATGCTCTATAAACATTACACTTTGAGTAATCTACATGGTTCATAACACCTACTTTATAGGGAGGTGGGGGTACCACTAAGCCCTTCTTCACCAATGTTGGGAGTAGAAAATAATAACCTATTAAGGATTTAGATGATTGAAAAAGTGTGTGTTTATCATAATTAATACTGTTTTATCATCACTGGGTATAAATTATTCATACATCATTGAAAAAATGTTGATGGAGACATAGGTGAACTGGTTCTCCTCATTAGTGGACTATCCTATTTTGTGGTTTGAGGCCCACTGTAACATTTAGAGGGAGGGTTCTAATTAGACCATTTCATAGGACATTGTGCATTGAATCATTGGGTATGACTGTTCCCATAAATCCACTTTTCCATAATCTTCTATAGTGTTATTTTCTTAAAAACCAGTTAGTCCAATAATGCTAACATTTATTTATGTGAAACTTACAACAGAAAGTATGGATTACCTTAGAGGAAAAATATCTATAATATAGGTGTATTACTAATACAAATATGGTTCTAGATATTTCTCTATGGTTAAAAGTGATAAAAATCCCCCAAACAAACATAATGGGGATTATCCCTCGGTTTTTTCTACCCCTAACTCTAGTTGTGATGATTTTTTAGGATTATAATTAGTGGTTTTTTGGAAATGGTTCTAAGAAACTATCTATATTAATTAATGGGCCTCAGGGTTGGTGATATTATATGAGATATAGAAATTTTCTATTGTCACAGTGGTTGTATTACCCAAGAGGGATCTCTTAAAGGTTCAACGTTCTAGATAGTCAGGGCAGAAACAACCTTTTCTTCAGTTTCCCATGGATTTAAGACACATTTCATTGATGATGACCATAGTGTGCAAGATACCTCTTATTTATCTCATATAATATTTCCTTAATAGGTTTGGAATCCAAATCTACCTCCCTAATACAGGTAACGTGTGGATTTCTATGTTCTAAGGGTAGCCTCTCTAAGTGGTTGGATGTGGAAATATGGGCCTCTTAGTTCTTCACGACATATCATTGATAGGATGACCTACATTGATTTATCACATGAAGAATTTCATGTTCTACCTACAAAGATAGGAGGTATACATTGAAATGATACTAACACACAAGTGAATTCACCACATGATGTTAGAGTTTCTAGGAATGTTAGAGTTTATATTGAGGCCATTATGCCATGGTCATTATGCAAATAGAAATGCACATTCAGTAGGTTAATTGGTTGTACATGATTGGTTGAGGGGTCCTATGGTTTCCACCATTTATTATAATGAGCATAGAATTTATTGGTGGATTTTGTAACACTATTTGGATTAAAGGGAGTCCTTAAGTTTATTTAGAGGAACAAAACTATGAAATCAAATAGTGTAATACCAAAAGTATGAGTTAATCATAAATCGATTGTTTTCACAATTAAAGGATTCACATCAGGTTAAACTTTTTTTAGGAGAAAAAATTGATAGAAACTTTATTATGTGAGGATGATCATGGTTTCACAATCATTCATGTCAGTTTCACCATTTTTTTCAAAAGAAAACTAAAATTAATTCTACATAAGTAATGGTTTATAGTGAATAATTTTTGAGGATTTCATTTTGAAAGGAAGTTTAACATTCTTATATCTTACTAAAGACACTTTAGATTTCACATTGGTCCATAGGATTTGAGGTTTGGTTCACCAAACCATTTTGAGTGTAATTACTTCCTAATTCAACACTATCTTATAGATTTATGATATTTATATTAATCCTTCACAAATCATTGTGTTGTATTGGGTAATACTATGCCAATGTTCTGATTCAAGCATTGTGTTGATGTTAATAACTCCATGTATTACAAGTTCTCCCTTATTCCCTTTTTAGTTCAAGATGCTCTGGTTTAAACATGAATAGATTGTAACATAGTAGTATTTCACCATACAAGGAGTTGGTTGGTGTTGTTGAGTTTGGATATGGTCTAAGAGAGGGTTCTATACATATAATTGGGAATCGGATCAGAACCCACATTGTTCAATGATTCTTAATTGGACATTTTGTAACTTTTAGGGTCATTTTATAAGGACCAATCAATTTAGTTTAATATAATATAGTAAGGAAAAATTTGTGAAATGTGCCTAGAAATGGTTCTTGTGGGACCAACACATGAGAGACCCTTTCTAATTCACCCTGTCTATTTGTAACTAGATGGTACACGGTATTATTATAGATTTCAACTAGTAGAAGTCCCATTTCATCTTCCATGTATTAGGCCACCATGGAATATCATGCTTGTCACATGAGAGGTGGTGGTCCTCCATGGATCATCACTAGAGGCATACCTGGTTCTTCACTATAAGAATCCATGGATATTAACTAGATAAAAATGATTAAACTTTTGTTCATGCACATAAAGAGAGTGTATGCGCATCCCATAGGGGGTGCGAGTATCATTACTTTGGGGGTCATAGGTTCATCACCTAAGGGTAGTTCATCACGATCACCTCAGGTTTATTACCTGTGGAATATTTGGGTAATCCCATGCTCGTCACTTGGGTTTCTCATTATCATCCCATAAAAGTAAGATGGATTTTTTAGGGATTACACATTTTAAGAGGCCCATGTATGATTCTTGCACTATTAAAGGTGAGAAAACATGAGACATAGTGGGGTTTCGCACGAGAATCCATAGTGGATAATCCTTCCTCTTGGTAACTAGACCAGAGGAGATGAGGTTGGGTCTTAGTCCAAGAATATATATTATGGTGTTGTGTCTGAACTTTGTATATTTGTCTTATATATGTTGATTATATATGAATAAAATACCACATTTTTGAGTGAATCATTTTAATGTCATATGTAAGGATGAATCCATTCAGTTTCACATCGTGCATTAAAGACATGGGCTACGTAGTTTAATATAATGTGGATATTTATTGAAGATGACTACTATGATGTTACTAGATTACTTTTAATGAATAAATATAATAAAATACTAAGATTACATGATTCATTATTGGTGTGAGAAGCACGATATAGAAGATCATTCGTAATGCATTATAGACCACTTCACGGGATTGAGTGGAGCATGCACATTGATGAAAACCTGATATTCCAAAACTAATACACAACTCAGGTCTAGGAAAGATTTACAATGTATTAAACCTATTAGGATCCCCACATGTATATTCCTATGTAATAAAATGGAGGATGATAAGATATTGAATTGGGATTATGCATGAGATTCTTCATGAGGCGGAGTTGGGGCTTAGAAAAGATTCTCATCCATAGTGAGGGTGTTGAGAAGGTTCTTGGCCCTTGTGAGGGATTAATTAAGGTTGTGAAATGAGGTTTGTTGAAATCTCATTTAGGAGGTTGGTGGATCAAACATGGGTCAATTAGTCTTCACTATGTGTGGGAGGTTTGTATGTGGTACACTCAGTGAAGGAAATCTAGAGTCATATTGTGTTTCTCTTGGTCCAATGCACATGGTTTATTTCCCCTTGGAAGATTCACATAATGAATTTCACCTAATGTATCATTATTAGTGCATAGTGATTAATCGAGTGTTCTTAGTGGAGTCTAGTTAAGTATTTTTTCTTAACATAGTTCTCTTAAGGTCATTCTCTAAAAGGAGGTTTCTTATGGTGTTTCTCTTAAGGTAGTTCACTTAAGGTGGTTCACTTAAGTAGGATCACTTATGGTATTTATCTTAAGGTAGTTCAGCTATAATAATTATCCTACATGTGTTCTCCAAATCCAAGTAACCTAAAACCCTCCTCCTACCAATATGAACCTAGTGGATATTACCTTAGAATAAATTATGAATTCCTGAATGGGATCTATCTGCTTTCTTTCCTATGTTCATTTTTTAAAGGAGTAGTATATGTATTTATATTAATGAGTGGGGTATATAGTCTCCAAGTAAGGAAACTAACCTTGGGCATCATACATGAAGGTGTAATTAATTATATTGTACATCCATAAAAGGAAAGTTGGTAGAACAATCTTCTATATTTAAAGGATTATTTTAGTGTATTGTATACATTTGGTCTGATCACATACTGAGCTCGGTGAGATTTCTTAATATCTTAAAGGAAAATGCTAAGGTTTATGAGTAACATGAATCAAATTGGATATAGGATATAACCAAATAAATTCCATCAATGGATCACGTAATCCAGATCCATCACATATAAATCTATGTGAGATCACTTAGAAAAAGATTGATGAGGTACACCCATCACTTGGTTAGTCAGGATTCACATAAGAATCTCCATTAGTGCTAAAAACAACCAAAACCGAAAATAGATCTAGTCTAGTAAACTTTCATAGGTCTTAAATGGATGTTTCATGTGATAATAATTTAAGTGATATTTTATTATTATTAGGAAATCTTGGCTAATATAATTTTTCCTCTGTCAAGCTTTCAGGGACTCCATGTCAAAATGGAGTCCATATTAAAACAACCACAAATTTTGATCCATATATCCATTTTTTCTATAGATGTAGTCAAATTAAAGCCTAAAAATATAACTAAGGGCTTATATATAGTCTATACACCATAGTAAAATGTTTTATAAGACTAAAAAGTTTATAGAAAACTTTGAAAATTTGTTTTATCTCTTCAACACCCTTTTTTTCAGCAATTAGGGAAATCTAAAGCCTAATCTCATAGAGGGGTTCTCACCACTATATTACAAGATTAGGATTTTTTAGAAATATCGATACCTTAGTGTGTGATTAGTCTAAGGAACATTGAAATATCATTTATTATTCTTCAATCATAAACATACATTTCTTTCAAAACTTGACAAGTATTGTCTAAGTGAGGATCAAATCATAGCATCTATAGTAATGTGCATGGACGAATTTTTTCAATGAATATAGGAAATTGTTTTACAATATTTTTGGGTTATACAAAATCTTCTATCATTACACAATATAATATAAATAGACTCCACTTTTTGATGAACCTACAAAAGTTAGAGGATTGAGTTCTTGACATGTGTTTACTTTATAGGGAATCTCATATGATATATTTGAGGTGTTTTATTAGTCTCACAATTTTAATATAAATGACATGAATATTAAGTATATAACTATTATAACACATGAAATCATTATTATCTCATGTGTGAACAAGATCCCACTCAAGTGGAATGGGTACTGCTTGCTTCTTATCTCTTTAGGGTTTTAACCCCCCAACTGACTGAGTTTACCACATATTATTAGGGGGCTTTTTTTCTTATATAATAATAGTGATTATGTGGTGGTCATCCCATTCAAAGGAAAGACACAAGATTATGTGGTGGAATAGGGGCATGGTAAATGATGGCTAGGGCACTAGCAATTGAGTAGGATATGATAAAGGTGGAAAAAATAAAAGGGAAAGGCGACACAACATGCACAAGTAGGGTGTAATAGAATAATATTATAGAGAAAGGTAATAAATTGAAGAAAAATTTGATATTAAGGATATAATTAATTTGGGAAGTCACCAAAGGTGATTTTGGGCTAGCAAATATCAGGCCTTCAGGCTATATAGAAAATTAAACTTATCGGTTAGATGGGTTATCCCTCAAGGATGATATGTACAATCATCCCAACCTATGGGTTTTTGTATTTCTTTATATTAAACCCCAAAATTATATACATTGATTATTATGGTATTTTTCTTATTTTTGGTATGAATTATTAATGAAATTGGTATTTAGAATCCTTATTCCATATGATAAATCATGTGTTGAAGCCATATTAATGTGTTACTCTCTAAACCATTCATAGTTTGTGTTATAAACCTAAATATAAAATCCAAACATCCAAATACATCCCTTGAATAGGGTACAAGGAACCATTTAATGAAAATTATTATGGTTATATGAAATCAATAAATCCTATAATAGTTATATTGTGGTGATAGGTAGACATCCCCCTCTTTTATAGATAATGAATAAGCCTATATTCTAGTGAGTAGTCTGACACAAATTCCCCATACACAATGATTCTTTACCTAAGAGAGATTTTTGTTCCATTAGAACTATAACACCTAAAATGTAAAACTAGTCCCAACCTCTAAATTTGAGATTATGACTTCATAAAATGATGAAGTTAAGGTTTGTTAAAACTAAATCATCACCCTTCTTTCATAGCATTTTCTATACGGGAAGACTTTTTTAAAGGTCTCAAATGAAATATTTATCCTAGAAAAACATAATAAAACTTTTATATCATGTTATTGTAAAAAAAAATATGAAAATTAATATATTTTAAGTAATGAAATATTATGATATGATAAAAGTTAAACATACTCTCTCCATCAGCCGTTAATCTGGTCTTGCGTCTGAGGATTCGATTCTTGATTCTGAGAGGGAACAATATGTTTCTGAAGGTATGTATGAAGAAGATTTTTGGGTGTAACATGCGGTTATCACCCAGACATGTGCTTTTTGGGTTTGTTTTGTCTCATTTCTGCAATGGTGGATCCCCATTGGCATGCTATTGTTTGGTTCTCACTAAACCATAAAGTGATTTATTTGAAAATAATAAAAAAATGTTTGGCTAAAACAAAAAGTGGTTCAAGGATCCCCTCATCTTTATTGTATTAACCAAAGTTTTTATTCATATAAATTACCTTATATAATTATGTCATATGGTGTATCCCAATAAAATTACATAGATAATAAAATAAAATCTTTATAAATGAATAATTAATGATATATGAAATAATTAAGCTGTTAAAGAACCCATACTGATGAAATAGTCACTCAACCATTGGAATAGTAATATGACCCTTGTGAATAGTAAACCAGACAATGGGATAGTAACATAACCTATGAATGTATACATAAATTTTAAGCATATTATAATTGGAAATGTGATATAATTATATCATAGTATAAGATAATAAGTTTTTTAAAAATTATTATTTTCGTGGTGGAATTTTTATAAGTTATAATTATTTAATTACATTTTTCTGATTAATTTAATAATTTAAAATAAAATTAATTTTTATAAAGTGTATTCATAAATTAATACTTTTTTTCATATGATTTTAATATAATTTCATGAGACCTTTATTAATGTTTTAATGTGTTATAAAATCATTTATAATTTTAGAATCTTTATTTTTCTAGTAAATTTTTATTTTAATTAAAAATGAAATTTATTATATTTTGATTTTTTATAAAATGGAGTTAATTTTTGAAATATACACATTGAAAAATCCTTAGGTATATTTTTTTTGGAATTTTCTAAAATAATTGATGTTTTAGTGAATAGTGAAATATAGTAATTTACAGTATTTATACATTATAAGTAAAATGAACTATTCATTGAGTAATTACTATTGTAAGAACAATAATGTCAAAATAACCTTAATTATTTTAATAATTTTGATGATAATTCAAAAAATATCCATTGTCTTGAGAAAAAATAATAAAATAATGATTAAAGTAATGAAAAAATACCCCTCTCTACCACTACAAATATCACCCCTCACCACCGCTTATCCTGACACCTCTCAAGCCTTGATCCATGTCCAAATTATGCTCAAATATTCTCCCAATCTTGTTACCCATGTCCATGTATTTTTGTTCTTAACAAAATAGAAAACCCAATCCCCAAAGGAGGTTCTCAAGAAGAAGGAATCAAGAGGTAAAACCCTCTTCCTTTTCTTTTAATTTCTTTTCAAGTTACTTTATTTTATTTTTTTATCCCCACCAAACCTCATCCAAATGGTATGATAACTACAGTACATTACATATACTTGAATTTTATAATTCTAATGGAACAATGAATCATCATCTATCTTTCCTCTTTCTTTTATACTAAAAATGAAAACATCATCTGTGATGTGTTGATTTATCGCATTCAAGGATGATAAAAATTTCAATTTCCATTAACATATTATTGGATGGTCATGAAACCATTTTCATTAGAGAAAAAGGTTATCATATATGTATTATATATTATTTTATTTTTTGGAAACATTTTATACACATTGTATTAATTTATAATACAAAATTACTTCATTGTGATCAGAAACCTCCAAAATAAACCCAAATGATTATCATTAACTATGTATCCAACGATTCATCCTCATTCCATAAATAAAAATAATATATAAGACCAATGTAACATCTTTTATATCATTAATAACATATATGTTCAATTCTGGATAATTACAGCCACTTTACAAGACCTTATGTACAATGTATACAAGTAAATGAATAATGAAAACCAATGAAACCAACGCTCCCAAATGATGAAATTGAACCTCTTAACCCATCCAAAAGGACATAAATGAACTTAATAAAGTTATATTAAATAAAACAAATGTATAAAGGGTTATGGAACTATTATTTAATGAATATATTTGATTATCCAGGACATCAAGATCAAGTGAAGAATACCTTCAGACTTAAGGTAAGGGATTCTACCCGAACCTCCATTTTTTTTATTCAGGTTACTCTTTCTAACTCTTTATTAAAATATCATGATTTTTTATTTTTATTTACTTATTATATATTATGTTTTTATGTTAAAAAATAATGTATCTAGACCATATCATGCTTCTTTGATGGGGTATATATGTTTTAATAAGGTTCCCTTCTTAAAGCATTCCCCAAAGCAAACCTGGTTCAAGGAAACATTCTGATTTCTTACCCATATTGACATTCACTCCATAATATATTTCAAGACACCATTATTTTTATAAAATAAATAATATTATCATGAAAAATTAACTTGGTTCAATTCTGGTTTTATACAAACAATTATTCCTTTTCCATTTTAAAGAATCATTAATGTTTTCCCTTAAACCGTAATAAAATGTTTTATTTATAATGTTTATTAAACACTCTTTTCACTTCAGTTTGAAATAAATTACCAGTATATATTAATATATTACCTTATTAATTTACATATATTATTTAAACCCATCCTTTCATGAACACCATTATGAAATTCCCTTTTGATATGCATTTTGACATGATTATTATACCCAATTCTTTCCATGAGTAACCCTTATGTTGATGTTTGATTTCTCATGTAAGATTATTTAAGTGGAAAAAATGCATTAACATGTTATTATGGGTGAACCCAGATTTTTCTATAATAAATTGGGTAATTTTTAGTCCCATGAGATTCCATGTGCAACAGTATTCATTGATATCCTTGATTTGTGCTCCATGTGAAATAGTCATGGTGGTTAACCTTGACTCATGATCATCTCTGATAAATAACCCCTGAGTCATGCTAATTTCATGTTTTATGTCACTTCCACATAACCATGGTAATATGATTATATGATCTTGTGTTTTATATGTTATTATTACTAATTTTTAATCAATCTTAATTCATTTTAATATCATTATGTAATGCATTCTAACCTATGTGCTAAGATTTCATTTAATTTTTATTCCTTAACAGGTATTTTTAGCTAATCCCTTTATTGATGTTATCCCTAGTTTATCTTATTTATATATAAGGGATCAAGGGAAGTTATGATATCATATTGGATGATAAATAAATATAAGTTTTATTTAGTCTAATGTTTTCAGTTTTATGTACCATGTATTCCACGAAACTAGACTTTATGATCCTTAACTCATAATTTTTTGTTTAATTATACTTAAAATAATGAAATGATATGTGTAAAAGGATGGAGTATTTATAATTGGTATCAGATGAAATTTTTAGTTATTTTTTGGTATTTTTACTAGAGAAATGTAGTAAAAACCTTATGGATATGACTATGTATGATAAAACATCCCTAAATTTTCATAAGTATAGAGTAATCAGTTTATCAATAGAATACATCCCTGTAAGGATACTGTAAGAGGATGTGGTTCTAGAAAAAATGTACCTAGGATTAAAAACTCTAAAAAGGTGTTATAGGCCTGACTCGGGTTAACCTAGTACATGAAAACATGCCTTATTTTCCACCTAGTTTGACACCCCTAGGGGATATGATTTTGTAAATTCATATGCTAATTAAAACCCATTATCATGGGAACTAAAAGTTACCATAACAATATATGTTCAGAAATAGTTCATGTATAACTTATATTGAAACATAGGGAATCATAAATTTGGATATACCTTCCCTCTACATATTTATCCATTTATTTTCTTAGTTTCCTTTTATTATGATTATTAGTTAAGTATTAAAGCTCCCTAATTGTACTTTATTTTTCTTAGTTAATGGTTAGGAATAGAAGAACTCATTCCAAAATTAACATGATAGGAAATGTAATGATTTGCGTGATGAAATGTCAAATATGATGGGAATGGGTGCTCAATACTCTATGAAAGTACTTTCTCAAAGTTCTCATGTTATGAATAATAACTTTAATCATGTGGACCAACATCCTTCTCCAAAGAGAGATAAAGTTATAGTTGAATCCTTTATGTGGAAAAGGCCTCCAATATTTAGTGAATCTTACAATCCCCTCCTCATAGAACAATGTATTAACTCTATTGACAAGATATTCTCTATCCTCCAGTTCTCAAAAGAAGAGAATGTTGTGATGTCGGTCCATCATTTTGATGGGGAAGCAGATCATGGATGGAAACCTATCAAACACACAAATTCCAAGGAAGAAATTGATTACAAGGACTGGGAGGAATTCAAAAAAATGTTTTTCAATAGATATTTTCCCCAAACCCTCCATATTAAGATGAAATGAGAGTTACTAATACTTAATCAGAATGATGATGAGTCTATCGGGGCCTATGAAGAAATATTTTAAAGGCTTGAAAGATACACCTATGAATTTCCCATGAACACTGTAAGCTACGTAGGTCACTTCTTTAGGGAACTAAATATTATTATACAAATATTATTGGCAATTAAGGACATAGAAATTCATAAGGTTATTCCCTAATAGTTGAAATGGAGATTAGAGACTCTCAGTTATCTCATGGGACTTGTGAATAAATTGGAAAATGGAGTCTTATATGGGAGGATAAGAAAACAATCCCATAATGGAAAAAAGGATGAATATCCCTTGCATCAAAATTTTGGTAAGAAGAATCTTGGAGACTATTTAAATGGAACCATGAAATGTAGCAAATGCGGAAGAATGGGGCATCTGGATAAGTACTACAGAAGGTATATGTGTAATTCCATTAATATGGGAGAAGTAAAGAAGGCTCATATCCACACTCATCGTATAATGTATTGTTTTAACTACAAGAAACGTGGGTACTTTTCAAACCAATCCACTAATCCCAGGGTTTTCAGAGGAAATTAATAACAACCTATAAGGAAATAAGGAAGAGCTTATGCTATCACTACAACTGAGGTGGATCCTAAAAACGATGTGGTGATAGGTATAGAGTTTATTAATTAAATAATAGAGAACATAATATCTAATTCTAGTTCTACTATTTATTTCATATATTAAAATTTTCGTATAACTATTCAAACACCACCTCAAAATATTGAAGTTAATTTATCTGCGGGAATTGTAAATGGGGCAGTTATTGCATCCAAAGTATATAACTCCTCACTGGTTAATATTGGTGGACAGAACCTCCCAGAAAATATCATCTTACGTCCTTTGGTGTAGTTTGATGCTATATTGGGAAGGGATTGGCTATAATTATAAAAAAAACATCAAATGTTTGGAATGGGAGATCACTCATCACATCCTGAAGCATTCACCATTATTGTAAAAGCTCAAAGAGGGGGATGAATCTTCTATAGAATCATTGTCTCATGTTTTGATGTCACTTAATTATGATCAAGAATATCTAGCTCAAATTATTGATACAAAGGATATACTCATATTTAAATACATGCCCATTTCAAGGGACTACTCATATGTGTTCTATGAATAGTTTCCTCATCTACCTTCTCACTGAGAGGTTGAGTTCTCGGTTGAACTTATTCCAAAATCTATGCCTATATTAAATAAAACTTTTAGAATGGACATTGTAGAGCTGGAAGAGCAGAAAAAGAAGTTATAGGAAAATCTAGAAAATGGTTTTATACACCTCAGTCCTTCACCATGGGGGGCACCAGTCATCTTCATTAAGAATAATGATAGATAAATGTGGCTCTGTGTTGATTATCATGAGATCAATAAAATCACGATAAAGAACAAGTATCCCCTATCTCAGATAGATGAATTGTTCGATCAGCTATGTGAGTCCATTTATTTCTCAAAGGTGTAACTTAGGTCATGATATCATCATTTGAAGGTGAAGAAGGTAGATATTCCCAGGAATTACTTTTAAACGAGGTATGGATTCTATGAGTTCATAGTGATGCCTTTTGGACTCAGGAATTCTCTATAAATATTCATGGAAATAATGTATAGATTTTTTATAGATTAACTCGATAAATTTGTGGTGGCCTTTATTGATGATATTATGATATACTCCAAGAGAAAGGAGGAACATGTGTAGAATTTTAAAACTATGATAAATACATTGTGAAGGGATATACTATATGAAAATTATAGTAAATGTGAGTTCTGAATGGAAAAAGTATCATTATTAGGGAATGTTATCTCCAGCAAAGGAATATCTATGGACCATTCTAAGACAAAGGAAATCGAAGAGTGGCCCAGACCAACACCGGTAATGTATATCCATATATTTATTTGGTCTAATAGAGTATTATTGATGATTTTTAAAGAACTTATCATGATTATCAAACCTAATAAAGAATATGACACAATAGGGAGTTAATTTTTTCTAGACTCAAGAATGTGAGGAAAGAGATAAGGAGCTCAAAAAGTGGCTAATCACTACGCTAGTACTCACACTCCTAACATGTGGATAACTCTTTGTAGTGTACAATGATGCTTAAAAATAGGTATTGGGATTAATAATGATGAATAATGATAATGTTATACCATAGTCCTCAAACTATTTTAAAATCTATGAGTAAAACTATCTTACACATGATCTGGAGTTAGTAGTTGTGTTCATCGTGTTGAAAATATGAAGGCATTATCTCTATGGGGAGAAGTGTGAGATATATACGGATCATAGGAGTCTCAAATATATATTCACATAGAAGGATCTTAATATGTGCTAGTGGATATGGTTGGATCTCATCAATGATTATAACTTCTCAATCCACTACCATTCTGGTAAAGCAAATAAGGTGGCATATAGTCAATGTAGAAACAATCCTATATCTTTCTCAATAATGAGAATTGAGAAGGATCCAATTTTCTTATACTTAAAAAGGATGGACATGGTAATCATTACGGTAGGAAAATAATCAATCCTTTCTTAAATGATTTCTCAACCGCCCCTTATGAAAAGAATAATGGGCTCCCAAAGAAATGATCTGGAAATTCAGAAAAGGGTGAAAGCTGTCAGAAATGGGAAATCCTCAAAATTCCAAATAGATGAAGGAGTCATGAGATTTGGATCATGAATATGAGTACCATATGATACAGAGACAAATAAGGATCTTTTTAATGGAACACATAGCTCAACCCTCTCTATTCGACCAGAGAGTACAAATATGTATCAAGATCTTTGAGATAACTATTAGTGAGTTAATATGAAGCTGAAGATGGATGAATTTACATCAAAGTGCAGGGTCTGCGATAATGTAAAGGCTGAAATGAAAAATTCCAATGGGTTTATGTTACCATTAACCACACCAACATGAAAATAGGAACCCCCCCGGTCTTTTACACTGGACGTCCAATGACATCAAGAGGGAACAATTCTATATGGGTTATTATGGATCATCTTAAAATGTAGCTTAATTTATCTCAATTAGAGAGGAATTATTCATGGATAAACTTTCATGGATGTATAACAAAGTGTAGGTAAGGATGCATGGAGTAACACTATCGATTGTATCTGATCAAGATCCCAGATTCACCTCAATGTTCTGGAAAAGTCTCAAAAACACTCTACTCACTGAGATGAAATTTAGTATAGGCTATCAGCCTAAAACTTATGGCCAATATAAGTAAACTATTCATAAATTGGAAGACATGTTTAGAGAATGTTATATGGACATCATAGGAGGATGAGTCTAACATCTTCCCCTAGTTGAGTTCTTTTACAACAATAGTCTCCACTTGAGCACTCAAATGGATCTATATGAGGCTCTTTACGTGAAAAGGTGTAGAACACATGCATACTAGGATGAAGGATGTGAGCATAAGATGCTAGGGCGTAAAATGGTCGAATAAATGGTGTAAAAGTTGAAAACCATTCACCAAAACATCTAGCTACCCCAAAGTCAACAAAAGAGTTATACAGACAATCATCGATGAGACTATGAGTTTAATGTTGGAGACCTGGTATCTCTCCAAATACCTCCATGGAATAAGTTTATGAGATTTTTGAAGAAAAGAAAGCTAAGTCATTGGTACATTGGACCCTTAGAGATCCTTCATAATGTCAGTGCTATGGACAATAAACTAGCACTTACACATACCATGTATCTTATACATAATGTATTGAAAGTATCCTTATCGAGTAAATACATACCAGATTCTTTACATGTACTGAATTCATAGTTGGTAAAATTGTAGAGTGATCTTCCTTACGAGGAGCATCTAGTGGAGATCTTAGACCATTGAGATAATGTTCTATGTAACAAGACTACTCACCTAGTCAAAGTACTTTGGTGGAACCATAGGTATAAAGATGAAACACGGGATTCAAAGAAAGTGATAAAGTAGAAGTACTCGAACCTATTTTCACCATAGTATGTAAAATGAAATTTTGAGGGAGAAATTTTATACGGGGGAAGAATGTAACAACCCAAAGTTTTATCAATGGAAATTTCCTTCATATAATTATGTTATATGGTTTAATCACATAAAATCACTTATACAACATAATAAAAACTTCATAAATGAATAATGAATGAAATAAGAAGTTTCTCTGGAAGTTAAGAAACATATATCGATGAATAGTAACTTGACCTTTGGAATATTAGTGTGACCCTTATGAATAGTAAACATGAAAATGGAATAGTAACCTCATCTATGAAATTATAAATAAATTTTAAGAATTTTATAAATGGTAATATGTTAAAATTATATAATATTATTAGTAAATAATTGTTTTAAAAATTATTAATTATGTGTTGGTATTTTTATAGGTCATAAATATTTAATTATAATTATGTAATTAATTAAGTAATTTAAGATAAAATTTATTTTCATAAAGTGTATTCATAAATTAATACTTTTTTAGTTATTATTTTAAGATAATTTTATGAGGCATTAATTAATTATTTAAAGTGTTATAAAATCAGTGATAATTTAAAAATTTGTATTTTCAAGTAAAATATGATTTTAATAAAACATTTATTTCCATATATTTAGGATTTTTTTTATAAAATTGATTTAATCTTTTAATTATAAACATCTAGAAGTGGTTAGGTTTAATTTTTTTTATTTCTCTAAAATACTTGAATTTTTTGTGAGTAGTGAAATACAAAAATTTATGGTACTTATACATTATAAGTTAAATTCCCTATTCCTTGAGTTATACATGATGTAGGAACCATAATCTCAGACTTACCTTTATCATTTTAATATTTTTCATGATAATTCTTAAAATATTCATTGTCTTGAGTCAAAATAATAAACTAATGATTTGAATAATGAAAAAACACCCCTCACCACCACTATAAATACCACCCTCACGACCTCTTCTCCTCACATATATCAAGTCTTGATACTTGTCCAAATTCTTCTAAAAAATCCTCTAAATCCCCTACCAAATGTCATGAAGATTTATTTCTTAAAAAAATTCCATAACCAATACCATAAGGAGGTTTTCAAGAAGAAGGAATCAAGAGGAAAAACCTTCTTCCTTTTCTTTTAATTTCTTTTCAAATTCATTTATTTTTTTCCTCTCCATACCTCCCATAATACAAATGTAATGATAACTCTAGTACCGTAAATATACTATAATTTTATTTATATAATGGAATAATTCATCATCATCTCTCTTTCCACCACATTTCATACTAAAAATGAAAACATCGTCCATGATATTTTAATTTATCACATTCAAGGACGAAGAAGTATTGAATTTCCATTACCATCCTAAAGGATTGTAATAATACCATTTTTATGGTTTAAAGAGGATAAAATATATGTATTATATCTTATTTAATTTTTATAAATCATTTTATAAACATGATATTAATTTATAAATCCAAATGAGTTCGTTGTGATCGAAAACCACAAAAAATAAACCCAAACAATTATCATTAACTATTTATGAAATGATTCATAATAATTACCCAATAAATGGTATATAAGACCAATTTAACCTATTTATGATAATAAATAACATATGAGTTAAATTCTATAAAATTAACCCCACATTACAAGACCTTTCATACTTGTACACAAGTAAACTGTTCATGAAAACCAAAGAAACCAACACTCCCAAACGATGAAATTGAACATCTTAACCCATCAAAAGTGCCAAAAATGAACTTAATAACATTATAATAAATAAAATACATCTATAAACGGTTTTATACTTATTAATTAATGAAAATAATTTGTTTATCCAGGACATTAAGATCAAGGGAAGAACACCTTCAGACTTAAGGTAAGGGATTATATCTGAACATCCATTTTTTTGGGTTACTCTTTATCTATATTTATCCAAATATATTTCTTATTTATTATTATTTAGTTCTTATATATTATGTTATTATGTTACAAAATCATTTATCCAGATCATATTAACCTTATTTTATGGGTTTATACATGTTTTAATAAGGTTCCCTTCTCAAATCTTTTAGAAAAGTAAACCCGTTTCAAGAGATTTTCTCAGTTTCTTACCCATTTTAAAATTCACTCCATAATCTATTTTAAGAAACTATTTATTCTAATATCAATAATTTTATCATGACAAAAATCTTGGTTTAATTCTTTTTTTATATGAAACATGATTCCTTTTCCATTTTAAGGAATCTTGATTGTTTTCCCTTAGACTTTAATAAAATGTTTTATTTATAAATTTTATTAAACATTATTTTCACTTCAGTTTGACATCACATATCATGATATATTACTTTATTCCACTATTAATGCCCATGTATGATCTAAATCTATAATTTCATGCAATTAATAAGAAAATTTCTTTTTTACAGGCCTTTTTACATGATTATGAGACCCAATTCTTTCCATGGGCAACCCTTATGTTTTTGTTTTATTTCTTATCTATGACCCTTTTTGAGGAAAAAATATTCATGAAAATTTTATAATGGGTGTTACTAGATAGATGTAAAATTAATTGGGTAATTTTTAGGCTCATGAGATGTCATGTGTAGTGTTCTTGGTGGTTATCCTTGACTCATGCTCCATGTGCAACATTCATGGTGGTTAGCCTTGACTTGTGCTCCTATATGTGCAACGAGACTTGAACCATGCTAAATTCATGTTTTATGTTTCTTACACATTACTTTGATTCCATTATTATATGACCCCTTTATCTATATATTATGATTATGTATGTTTAATTATGTTTCATTTCTTTTTATATCATTATGTTATACCTTCTAACCCTTTTGCTAAAGTTTATTTTAATGATTTTTCCCTTACTGGGTTTTTAGATCATCCCTTTGTTCATGTTATCCCAGGTTATCCTAAGAAGATGAAAGGGCTCAAAGAGTGTTTTTAATTCCAAATTGATGATAAAAAATAACTTTTTATTTAGTCCCACGTTTTTAGTTTTATGTTCCTAGTCTTCCAAGACATTAGACTTTATGATCCTTGGCTCATAAATTAATGTTGAATTATGCTTAAAATCATATAAGGATATGTGTAATTGGATAGGGTCTCTATAATTATCCCCCATTTTTATAATTACAAAACCAAGTATAATTTCAAAAACACCTCCCCCATTTTTAAATTATCATAAAGATAAGGTTTCAAATAAAAGAGATGGATTGAATATTAAATGGTAATGTCATAAAAAATATATATATTTTGTATAAAATATTTATAAAAAATGAAATTTATCTAAACTTGTATTAAGGATCCACTATAAATTTATCAATTTTTAAATATTGGATTATTATTTAGTGAGTATAATTTTCAAAATGTTTATTGAGATGATATCATAATAAATCTTTTTTTTAAAAATATTGTGTGAAAAATAATTGTTTAAAAATATTTTTTACATCATCTAGAATCGATGAGAGGATTAAAAATGGTTATTAATAAAAAAAATATGTATATAAATTAAACACAAGTAATATGAAAAATAGATACCATATTTTTCCTATTTCATGTAAATATAAAAATGTTTGAATAGAAATAAATTTCAACTCCCACTAAAAACATGAAAAAAAATTAATATTCCAATATCAAATTTATTTTTTTGGAAAAAGTGAAAAGTATAAAAGGATTAGTAAATATATCTATAATTTTATTATCCAAATAGATAAACTCTAAAAAATTATCTCTCTATTTTATATGGTCTCTTATAATATGAAATCTAACATCAATATTCTTTGTTCTAGAATATTGTAAAGGATTATTAGATCTAGGTATTTTAATAGAATTATCACATAAAGTAGGAAATTTTTCAATACAAATACCAAAACCAAACAATCTTTTCTTAAACTATAATCTATGTGAAAAAAAACTAGTAAAAAAATATAATTATATTTTATAGTGGAAATAGAAATTGATAATTTCTTCTTTGAATAATAATAAATTTAAAATTATAGAAGAAAATTAAAAATACATGATGTGATTTTTATGTAAATTATTTAGCCAAAACAACTAGACTCAGAATAAGATATTATTTAAAAATAGCTATATTTTGGATAAAATATACTAGAGTTAATATTTACTTTAACATATCTAATTATTTCTTTCACAACTTTAATGTGACACTTTTTGGAGTCAGCCTAAAATCTTACACATAAACAAACACTAAATATGATTTTGGGTCTTGATGTTTTTAAATAAATTAGTCTACCTACCATGTCTCTATAAACATTAATATCAATAGATTTACTAGCTTCATAATCATGTAATTTACAAGTATTGAAAATAGTATTTTTCATATATATACAAGAATCAGGACTAAATTTTTTAACATAATCTTTATCATGCATATATTTATTTAGAAATATACCATCTTTATATAGAGAAATTTTAATCACAAGGAGGAACTTAAATTATCTCATTAAACTCATGTCAAACAAAGATGGCGTCATAGTTAAAAAATCACTACAAATTCACTCACTAGAAGAACCAAAAACTATATCATCATCATAAACATGCATAATTAAAATATCATTATAAATTATTTTAAAATAAAGAGTGGGATGAAAATTTTATTCCTTAAAACCATTATTCTATAGAAATATAAAACTCCATCCATACCAAGAAAGAGGTGATTATTTGAGACCATAAAAGTATTTAAATAATTTTAAATCATTATTATTAAATTTTTCATTTTCAAAACCAAGAACTTGAGGAACACAATCTTTTATGTTATGAAACCATTTAATAAATTACTTTTAAAATCCATCCGATGTAGCATAAAACCATGAAAACAAGAAAAGTCAAATAATATTTAAATATACTCTAATATTTAAATTTTTAAAAATGAATATTTAAAGTCTATACTATCTTATTGAAAGTATACTAGGGAAAAGTATTTCTATATTTTTAAAACTATGTCTAGATTAATTCAGCATATTTTTAAAAATACATTTAATCATGATTACCTGCTATTCATTAAGAAATTAAACTAGAGGATAAACATTATTTATAATATTTTGAAGCTCTTATTTGATATAATAAACCAATTTAGATCATTTAAATCCTCATCAGCATTAGTAGTAACATGATCATAAAAATCTAGGTTTAGGAAAGTAATTTATTATAGTGATTAAGGTTTTTATACTAGAACCAACATTAGTAATGAAATTATCAATGTTATTATCTTTATACATCCTAAAAAATCATGGATATTGTTGAGGAATATTTCCGCCACCCCTTGAAAGATAGATTATAAAGAGGTTCTTCAACACAAAAATTTAAATCCCTAAAATCAACATAATTATTTTCCAAAATATATTTCTGAACATCATAATATTTATCCAAATTTATATTTATAAATTCTCAAAAAATTAAAATATGCATATTATAAACTCTATAAGCCTTAATATTATAATAATAACCAAGAAAGATAACTTCAAAACTTTTATCATCAAAATTAGAAAAATTATATTTAATATTCAAGATAAAAACATTACAACAAAAAACATTAAAATAAGAAACCTTTGATTTTCTACCATTAATCAATTAATAAGGGGTATTCAAAAAAAAATCTAATAGAGAATATATTCAAAAAATTGCATGTTTTTTTAATCGATTCATCCCAACATTTTTTGGTTAAATATAATAATTAATTATGGTTTGATAAAATTCTTGAATATTTTTATTTTTTTATTCTATAATAACATTTTGATATGGTGTTCTAGGAGTATAAAAATTATGAACATTACCATTTACTCCAAAAAATATGAAACTTGAAATTTAAGAAATTTACCTCTATTATCAAAACTAATAGACAAAATTATACAAACTTTCTTAGTTTTAAATAGATTTTAAAAAATTAATAAATATTTATATGGTTTAATGCTTACGAGACGTGAAATAAACCAATGAAAATATACTAAAATCATAAAAAATTAAAATCCATATTTATTTATTCACAAACTTTTATTTTTCACAAGAAAAAATAAATCAAGATGCAATAAATCAAGAGGTATATAAGTAGAAACATGATTTATATATTTGAAAGATTCCTTGTGTTGTATACCTTTTATGTACAAATGATTAAAAAATCATTACTTATCTTTAACTTGGGTAAATCTAGAACACATACATTATTGTATTATTTGTGTATTATTATAAAATGTGAATGTGAAAGACTTGTATTCCAAAAAAACATCATTTTTTTCAATATCATTGAGACACTTAATATTTTTATTAGATAGTTGAGAGAAATTAATTGAATAAATATTATCTTTTATATTACGTAAAATAAAAAATCTTCATTTTTAAAAATAAATTTTTTTATCCTCAAATTTAATATAAATTCCATCATAAAATAATTTTGAAATACTAATTATTTTATTTTTAAAACAGTAAACTTATGAAACATTAGAAAAATAAAAAATTGAAATACCTAATTCACTAAAACCTTTAACTTTTCCTTTAGAGTTATCTCTTAAAGTGATAGAGCCTCTATCAAATTTGATATAAGAGAGGATATTCGATTGTTTATCAGTCATGTTCCAGGAAAAACCACCACCCATGTACCATGTGTCATTATTGAGAGATGCAAGTCGTTTTTCCTACAAAAATAAATAAATTGACATTTTTGGTACCCATTCCATTTTGGGTCCAACTGGATTAACGATTTAATTATTCGGTATCCATATAGATGAATAAATATTATTGTAAGGTAATATAATTGATAAAAATCTTGAAATAAAAAGTGATGGTATAATGAAGACATTGTGTATATCTAATATAACATTCATTATGATAATTTAATTTTATAATAAATTTAAATCTTGTAACTAAAAAAACTTCTCTAGAAGAACTTTTAATAGAAGTAGTCTTGTATAATTTAAGAAAGTTGTGACTTATGACAAAAAATAGTATTATATTTATTTGGTTTCATCATAGCTACCATAATTTCATATTTTTTACATTCCATGAACAATATTATATAATTAATTCTTTAATATTGTAACTTACTTTTTTGGATTATCATTTTCCTTCTAAACGGGCTCAAAATTCCTATAGATTTTACCTTTAGAACATGAAGCATAATTTTTTTCCCTTCAGAACAGAATTCACCTTATTGACTTTCTTGTTATCCCTGATAAGCCAATTATTTTCTTCTTTTAACTTATAGATAATTAAATAAATCTTAAAAAAACTTTTTGAAGTATTTTAGTTTCTTCATACAACTTATTAAATATATAGCCATAACTATTAAAATAATTAAAATACATAAAAACACAACATATTTTTGTTACTATAATCATGCATAGGTTGGATAAAATTTTTCTTTTATATATCCATCACTTGAATATTATTTTTCTTTCAAAATCCATCCATCATGATAAGAACATTTCAATTCCTTTTTATATTTGTTGTCTATACCATCTTGTTTCAACTTTTCATCGTCAGTTTTGATATGTCCCTTCTTTCTACATTCTTATCACATTAAATTTGGAAAAAAGTGGTACCATTATTTTATTTTTGATCAATATATTGATATTTACATGGCCTCTTGTGGAACTTTATCTTACTCTTATTTAAATTACAAATACCATTTCTTATATCTTAAATTTCTCCTTTTTCATTTTCATGTGCCTATGATTCAAAAGAGTTAGAAATGACCTTTATATGTCATTTGGAAGAAATACCTTTCCTTTGTTAGGTCTCTTCCTATATTATATTCTTAAACTATGTTTTTATTGAAGAAGTGATAAAATGAGTTCATCCAATGTCTATTATTTGAAGTTATTAATTTAATCTATCACAGTCTTCTTTGAATCCCAATTACATTGTAGAGATCTTAGGAATATTTCAACAGGTTATGGGTTATAAAAAGCTTCTCTAAGGGAGTTAATTACCTTGATAGTTATTGGGAATATATGGAACATTTGGGTTTTCACTTTCATCTATTTCCATCTTGAAATATTTGTGCTTCACTCGATGAATTTTATGTTTTATACTAATCAAAATATCTGATCCAATATGACTAACTTGTTAAATTAAAGCCATATCAGGATCTATGTGACCTGAATAAACATGAATAAAAAGGTTTATATTAATATAAAAACATAAAATATTTACTAATTTTCAATTTAAAACATATTTAATAACATCATTTCCTCTAAGAGTATCAGGGATAACTTCTGGTATCTTGAAAAGTTTTCCATGATTGACCAATTATCTGTGATTAGATTCTTGAGGTTTGTATCTAGTATGTATTTCGAATAACCATAATCATTAACATCAAATTAAAGTGGATTATTAGGAATCAACCTATATTTTTTTATCCTTTCCAGTTATTTTATATATCTTTTCAATAGTTTGTGAGTTCTAGGAAAAAGTGTTCACAATTATTTACAAATAACAAACTCTTTAGAAGGATTGGATAAATTCTAAGAGGGAAAATACCTTATTCCAATTATTTTTTCCTATAGGAAGATATAAGATGGCCTATATAGGGGGGGTGAATAGAGCAAAGTATTATTTTTTAATTAATTGATTAAAAATTTATAGTAATTAAAAAAAATAATTAATAGTGTTAACTAGGAATGTAATGAAATACAGAATGAGAGGATATATTTTTATTATTTTGTTCCAAATTAGACTGACTCTAATATTATACATTGTCTACCGTGTGTGATATATGTTGTGCAATAATATGATTATTGACAGGGAATCACAAACTAATTACAACAATATTTCTCAAGCATAAGTATAACCAAAAGACATAAGAATTTTATATGGGGAGTCATAACCCAATTACAACACTGATTTAAGATACCAATAATCACAATACAAATGATCTTGAATTTTTAATTTTGGATTCACAACCTAAATATAGATAATTTTTTTGTAAGTAAAGTTATAAATAGAAAGTGAATGAATGTGAGAGATGAGAATATGTTTTATAGACTATAGAAACCATAATGAAATATATATAAGAATAATAAAATAAAGGTACTCATTCTTGAGAGTTTGATCAAATTTATTATCTCATCAAGATATTATTAGTAGTCATAGAAGTTTTTTCATCCCTTAAGTGATCTTCCAACACAATAAGAAACATTAAACATAGGAAGAGTAAATAATACTTCACATTATCACAACACAACATGTTTCACACTATTTTTCTTGAATATATGATATCTCTCATCAAACAGTATTGTATTATAATTATTTCAATTTCGCAACATGTTTAACATCATATATCTATTCCCTATTAAAAAAACAATGTAACACATCCCATATAGGTCATTGAATTCAAAAAATAATAATATCATAATATCATAAAAAGAGTGGAATATGTATTATAGTTTCATAACAATAGCTCAAATCATGACTGAAATTAAAAAAATGGAAGAATAATAATAAAAATTATATATTATTCATTAAATAATTTAAATAGACTCCATAATAATAGGTCAATGAAGGATTCTATGAAAATAGAAAATCTGAATTATAAAGACGAAATTAAAAAACATTCTTTTCAAAACAAGTAGTGTACATGTGGACAATACCAAAATTAATAACACTACATTATGTATATTAAATAAAATTTAAAAGGCTTTATTTACATCCAATATTAATTTAGAGGTATTAAAATTTAATAAATAAACATAAATCAATAAAAATATTTTCTGAGTTTCATGCTGTACATTTCATGTGTGAAAATAGAACACACTTTGATCTTCATAAAACATGTTTAAAATAATGATAAAAAATTCTCATAGATTCTACAGAATTAATATGAATTTATAAAATCATATTAACAGTTTTAAAATGTGAAATAAACATATAAAAATTGATTTCACGAACCAGGACAGGTCGCCATCCGACCCGGTGCCCGACCCGATCCGCGACATGGCCCGAAGGGTGTTCCCGATCCCCACGGGCTGGCACAAGTGCCCGGGTATCAAAACTAACACTTGGTAACGATTTTACCCGAAATAAAAGAAGGAAAAACAACTAACCAGATAAATAAACTGAAATTAGAAATAGACAACCAAACGTGCCTTTAAACTATGAACATGTTTAAAGTCTACAATTCGAACCAATAACTAAAAAGAAATGATGACAGCGGAAACTAAATCCCATACTCAAACCCCCTGGAAAAAGAGAGGCCACATCAGCACCACTCTACATGAAGAGACCAACTGCCACCTGAACCACCATCACTGAGCACGAAGTCACAACCTGGAAAGATGAAGAAACAGAATCTACATACACCCAAGGGTGTATATAGGGTGTGAGATGAAATCCCAGTAGGATGCCACTGAGAAAAGGTTCCACACACAATTATTAAAAGAATAATACATTTGCAATTTAACGGAATAAAAATAAACAAGTGTTTAAAGAATTTTAATGAAAATAGTTTTTAAGGGGAAACTTCTCTAAAAGAAAAACACCTTAAATTATCTTACACACATGTACGCATCCCACAAACAGACGCACACACACAGACGCACACACACACACACAGACGCACGCACACACGTATACACACACACAGACAGACGCACGCACACACGTACTCATGCACACACACAGACGTATGCACACACGTACTCATGCACACACACAGACGTACGAACACATGTACACACGCACCCACACTTTTATTGGTAACCCCAATGTCACACTGTGTGCCGACGGTGAGCAGCAAGTAGAGGAAGAGCACAATTCATGGGATACCTTAAAGATACTAGCGAGAAGTGGGACCCTAGAACCTCATGTCTCGGTGAACCATATCACACATTCCCATGCACGATCCACCGGTAGGGAAACACCTCCTACCATAGTGGTCTCCAATCATCATCCAATGTTTAGTTAGTGTTTTAAGCGTCAATCCTACTAAGTAAAACTGGGCTGAGGCCACTCCTATACCACTAGTACGCTAGTCTAGTCCGCCCACCTAGTACCCAGGCTTCCCATTTGTGCTCATGTAATACAGAGTTCACGCCACATTTCGTAATCATACACTCAAACCAAGCATGACATCATGCACACCAAAAACCACCATTCTCACACACTGAATCCATTTGAAATAATACGCACAATAAAATGTCCCAAAACTCAATCTGCATTTCCTACATGACCAATTAAAACAACTTTCATCCTTAATAGATATTTAATGAAACATTTATGCTTTTTAACAACCAAATTTTTAAGAGCAGAGCATGAATTTACACACAAAGACAACCAAACCTTCTTTCATAACCAAACACACACGACGCCAAATCAAAAGTTCAATCCACACCACATACACCAATAAAAAAAAAGAAACTGTTTGAGTGGTTTAACACAAGTGCTAACAAACGATGCAATAATGTTTTCACTAACAATAAATTTGGTTTTAATTAAAATGCCACTTTAAAACCAAACACACGACGTAATATTATTGAAACATGATTTGCACATAAATATTATTTAATTAAAAATTTAACAATTTATAAAGCACTAAACAAGCTTGACATGGGTTTTTAGAAAATCACACTAAAGCACAACATAATAAGCTAATCGCAGAATTAAAAAAATTCGCTAACAATTTGATAGGAATTCTCAGCAGAAAACACACATAAAATATAAAAAATGCTACCAAATAATTAAGACGATATCAAACCTCATAGAAGAACAATTTCACAAAATGCAGATTAAATAAATAACATTCTCAATTAGTTTATTGCAAATTAATTTAATCAGATAATAATTAAGAGTGGAACCACCTACCTCAGGTGTCAAATACTCCAACGCTCGACGTGAAACTCCAATCGCAGGCCGTTCACACCACAAGGAACCTACTACGAACCCGCAAACATGAATTTAGACAAAAAAAAAACAAGTTAATACCCCAAAACCAGCACATATACTGAAAAAAAAACAACAAACAAGACACAACTAAAATAGGGGATTGGATCATACTAAGGGGGTGGGACAAGTGCGGTAGGAGGTATAGATGCGCTGGTGGGGGATTTGGAACTGCGTTGGACAATGAGAGTGGGGGGGGGGGGGCGCCGAACCCAACCGTGACCAGCAGGGGAGGTGCGCCAGGTATCCAGTCCAGAACAGGCCACACCGGTAGAGGGAGGGAGGCCGTTCGGGAGTGCGCCGACCGATATGGGGTTCCGGGGGGTTGCGCCTCGGCTGGACAAGGGGAGAAGGAGAGGTGGCTGCGACGAACTGAGGGCTGTTAGGGAGGACAGCAGTGGCACGAGCAGGATTCTCAGATGGGAGATTAGCACGACAGGAAGGGGGATCATGGGTGTCGGGAAGGCTTTTAGGAGGAGACGGCGGTTCCGAGCAGGGGGGCGCTGCTCGAGCGGACAAAAAGAGGGGGAATGGATGGGGTGTGGCGCGACAGGGAGAAGGTGGCGGGGCGAGCAGGCTGAGAGAAGGAGGAGGGCAACAGGAGTATAGGAGAGGATGACCGTGGGAGAAGAAATAAAAAAACGAGGGGGTGGGGGAAGAGAGGCGCGTCCAAACCCTAACAAGGGGTAAAAAAATGAAATAAAAATAAAATAATAATAATTATAAAACGAAATCAAATAATAATAATAATAATAAAATAAACAAGAGTGATAAAAAATATTATTTTCCATTCCTAGTATACATAATAATAATACTCAATAATAAATAATATTATCCTCAAATATTAAGACTATCATTATCAGTGAAATCGTCTTGTTTTTATCTTATTTTTATTTTACCACTCATTTAATTTTTATTCATTACTAATCTATTTAATTTAATTTTCTGAACATCGGGCAGGTGCACAGAGAACCTGGCAAGGACGCGCGGTATCCTAGGAGAGGCCTCCTAGCTTTGAAAGCGGTTCACTAAAAGTTTTCAAAGAAAAAACGCTCAATTATCTATGCAAGAGTGCAAAACCCCCGTTGGGATCGGCCCACACTTTATACATATTTATAAATAAGAATAGAAATAACCATTCGAAGTAGATAAAATTGTAAGATAAAACAGAAAAATTAGAAACATGCCGCAGCGTGAAGACCAGGTGTGACAATTCTCCCCACCATAAAGCTTTCCGTCCCCTGAAATCCACAACCAAGACTGAACCCCAAAGAAGAAATTGATACCCCAAAACCAACAAGTGAAAAGAAGAAAAAGCATTGTGCTCAGAGGTAGTGACTCACATGAAAACCTCAGGAAATGCATAAGAAGACTTTCTGATATGCGTTGCACGCCCCAAAGAGCTGAAAAACCTCCAGTTGATTGTTTAAAAATAGGAGCCCTCGCACCCACAGAAATCAACTTTACAAGGCGAAATACCTCAATCACTATTAAACCAAAACCACACCACTTAGCTAGAAACAACAGACAAGGTCAGACCACATCCAAGGAACACTCTTATCACTTATCACCAAGCCATATGTAAAAACAGAAGAAAAAGATCAACATGGGGAGGCCCAAGGGGCTCCCCACCATTAGAAACTCACTGGCGCTCGAGACAAGACTAGAAAAACGACACGGGGTGGTTCGAGCGGACTCCCTGCCATTAAGGAAATTTCCAACACTAATTCATTGCAGATACATTCGTGTGAGACCCAATGTGGGTCTCCCCACCATTAAGAACCTACCAACGCCCAAGGAGAGACTATAAAACCAACATGGGGATGTCTGGGCGGACTCCCCACCATTAAGGAAAGGTCCACCTGATTTATACCAGAGACCTTTGCGCTAGAACCGTCGTGGTTCTCTCTACCACTAGAACTAACAGAGGATATAGAACTTTGAAAAATTTCTGATGGTGACCACACACCCTACTACAAGGGGCGAGGAGGGAGGGGCCCGACTATCGGGGCGTCCAAAGCATGGCCCAAGACAAACCAGCATTTCCACATTCCTGGATGAGCATTATTCAAATTTGAGACACATTTACCCAAAAGACTCCCATAAGAACCACTAAAGTGATTGCATCCAGTGGGACGCAACCCTCAAGACTTAAGGCATCGAGGCGGACATGCCTCCGCATAGTCACCGAAACCTTACGCAGCCAGATGGTTCGTTTGAAACGAAACAACCAAATAAACAATTTGAACTCCCTCTAATTTCAACACCAATGAAAGAAATAAAGTTGGGGTCCTCTATACTCCTGGGGTTCCTGACCACGCTCTAGATTCACTCCGAGGCCTACGGCTGGAGCCCTGATGTTTGAAGCATCTTCTGCCTCATGGTCAGGCATGGAAGACTCCCGAACGAAGCTTCTCCTTTTGGTGTCACACGCAACCGCACTGCACCCGAGACAACACCAGTAAACACAACGCACTACGACATCTCATTGATCATACACGGAACATTCACCAACAAAAGATCTGAATGGTGCATGTACATCACCCTTTGTCACACTGGGTGAGAATACGACACCACAAATCATCACAGAGAACGATCCTTACCGTCGAAAGAGGCATTACACTGAGAAAGACTTTAAACCGCGTCTTGAACAACACATGATCCCTACAAACAACCATAGAAGCCTCATACGACTGGGTCTGCCAACTAGTAGCCTAACACAATCCTTTTCTTAAACGAAACAAACCAAGACCAGAGGTTATTCAAAATTATAGACCGCACCAACGACTTAGGGTCGCTTCCACCTTTTTCCCACTGGAGTCTCCTCTACCACTTCCAAACCACCGTTGACTACCAAAGGGACCTTCCGCTGTAAGACGTCACCGAACATGATCCTTGTAGCTGATGTAAAAACTACAAGGCCCGTCGAGACACTGGTCAACACTGAAAATTCCGAACCGCCTTTACCCTTCCCCGCTGGAATTACTTTCGTCATTTCCAGGGGGAACCTTCAAATGAAACGACGTCAAATTTCATATCTGACGACTCAGATATCATAATGAAACCAAAACTCTGTTCAACTCCCCTCACATCCGTCATCCCGCTACGGGAGAATCCACTATGTTGTAAAAAGGAGAGGTGGGTTCAATTCTAGAATTCAAAAAGAGAGTCCTTCGATCAACTGGAGTGCCGGCCAACGGGGAATTCCCCATAGTCGTACTTCAATCACATGTCAAATCTTTATGGGGGGGGCATACAACAATCAAGAAAGAAAACCGTAGACCCAACTGAACTGGTCCAATGGTCAAGGAATACCACAAGCGAACCCCAAACGTGTAGGGGGAACCACTGCAAGGGATCCCTGATTTATTTTTTTTCAAAGAGACCATTATCCACATGCTTTCACACTGACCAACAAAAATTCAAACTCAATACCCAAATGAGTCAAAAAGGATCCTCATCTCAAAACCCCTCGCAGCCGACATCTCAAAAACACAAGGACACACCACGCAAACTCCGGTTATTAAAACACCAAATTTTCATTTAACAAAACGTATTGAAGACAAGCAAGCCAGTGGGTTTCACAAACAATAATGGTGTCCCATGGGCCTTGCACATGCATGTTCTCATGCCACACCGACACCCACCTCGTATCCATCCAGGAACTCATCCGCTCATGCCGTTAACCATTTCCCTTTTCGTATACACTCATTCATGTGGTTGCCCATAAGAGCGTCAGGGATAAAAACCAAAGCTTTCCATTTTTTTTTCAAAACCAAAACATCCAACCCACACTTTACAAACCTTTCACATAATTTTCTTTTTAAAGCGTTTCATTTGAAAATATTTTCCAAGACCAAAACATTTTTACTTAAAAACTAAATTCTCACGAATCCAAAACAAAGAGACGAGAAATGAAGCAAGAGAAAACTTGTGTCAGCGGGTGACTGGAATGTATGGTTGGCGGCTATACGCCAGTCATGCCACTACCACAGAGGGTATTCTAGGACAGCGTCCCCGGCTCCACATGGCTTGGCTGACCCTGTGAGCTCACTAGGACCACTGACCTTACCCCTTTTCCAGTTCCCATATAAAAGATTAACCACAATGACCAAAAACAGAGACAAACCTCAACATACCTTGGTAACTTGAGTCCCACCATGAGTTGTGCTGGCCAGGCACCTTTTTCGTAGCCAGGACGTCGAGTCCCGACAACTTTAACTCAAGTCTACCATGACTCTATCCCAAAAGAAACGACCCAAGAGAGCAAACCTTTCCTCTGATACCATTTTGTCACGAACAAGGCTGGGTCGCCATCCGACCCGGTGCCCGACCCGATCCGCGACATGGCCCGAGGGGCGTTCCCAATCCCCACGGGCTGGCACAAGTGACCGGGTATCAAAACTAACACTTGGGAACGATTTTAACTGAAATAAAAGAAGGAAGAACAACTAACTAGATAAATAAACTGAAATTAGAAATAGACAACCAAAGGTGCCTTTAAACTATGAGCAGGTTTAAAGTATACAATTAGAACCAATAATTAAAAAGAAAAGACGACAGCAGAAACTAAAAACCATACTAAAACCTCCCGGAAAAAGAGAGGCGACATCAGCACCACTCTGCCTGAAGTGACCAACTGCCACCTAAACCACCATCCCTGAGCATGACATCACAACCTGGAAGGAAGAAGAAACAGAATCTACATACACCCAAGGGTGTATGTAGGGTGTGAGATGAAAGCCCAATAGGATGCCACTGAGAAAAGGTTCCAAGCACAATTATTAAAAGATAAATACATTTTCAATTTAACAGAATAAAAATAAACAAGTTTTTAAATAATTTTAATGAAAACAGTTTTTAAGGGGAAACTTCTCTAAAGGAAAACACCTTAAATTATCATACACACACATACGCACACCCACACATAGATGCACACACATAGACACACACACACACACAGACGCACGCACACATGTACACACGCACACACACAGACGCACGCACACACGTACTCACGCACACACACAGACGCACGCACACACGTACTCAGGCACACACACAGACGCACGCACACACATACACGCGCACACACACTTTTCTTAGTAACCCCAACGTCACACCGTGTGCCGACGGTGAGCAGTAAGCAGAGGAAGAGCACAATACATGGGAGACCTTAAAGATACCAGCGAGAAGTGGGACCCTAGAACCTCACGTCTCGGTGAACCGTATCACACATTCCCATGCACGAGCCACCGGTAGGGAAACACCTCCTACCATACTGGTCTCCAGTCATCATCCAATGTTTTGTTAGTGTTGTAAATGTCAATCCCGCTAAGTGAAACTGGGTCGAGGCCACTCCCGTATCACTAGCACGCTAGTCTATTCCGCCCACCTAGTACCCAGGCTTCCCGTTTGTGTTCAAGTAATACAGAGTTCACGCCACATTTCATAATCATACACTCAAACCAAGCATGACATCCCGCACACCAAAAACCACCATTCGTACACACAGAATCCATTTGAAATAATATGCACAATAAAATTTCCCAAAACTCAATCTTCATTTCCTACACGACCAATTAAAACAACTTGCATCCTTGATAGCTATTTAATAAAACATTTAAGCTTTTTAACAACCAAATTTTGAAGAGCAGAGCATGAATTTACACACAATGCCAACCAAACCTTCTTTCATAACCAAACACACACGACGCCACATCAAGAGTTCAATCCACACCACTAACACCAATAAAAAATGAAACCGTTTTAGTGGTTTAACATAAGTGCTAACAAACGATGCAATAATGTTTTCACTAACAATAAATTTGGTTTTATTTAAAATTCCACTTTAAAACCAAACACACGACATAATATTCTTGAAACATGATTTGCACAGAAACATCATTTAATTAAAAATTTAACAATTTATAAAGAACTAAACCATCTTGACATGGGTTTCTAGAAAATCACACTAAAGCACAACATAATAAGCTAATCACAGAATTAAAAAAAATAGCAAAACATTTGATAGGAATTCTTAGCAGAATACACAAATAAAATATAAAAAATACTATCAAATAATTAAGACGAAATAAAACCTCAAAGAAGAACAATTTTGCAAAATGCAGATTAAATAAATAACATTCTCAATTAATTTATTGAAAATTAATTTAATCAGATAATAATTAAGAGTGGAACCACCTACCTCAGGTGTCAAATACTCCAATGCTCGACGTGAAACTCCAATCGCAAGTCATTCACACCACAAGGAACCTACTGCGAACCCACAAACATGAATTTAATCCAAAAAAAACAACAAGTTAATACCCCAAAACCAGCACATATATTAAAAAAAAACAAGACACAACTAAAATGGGGGATTCGATCATACGAAGGGGGTGTGACAAGTGCGGAAGGAGGGAGAGATGCGCTGGTGGGGGATTTGGAACTACGTCGGCCAGCGAGAGTGGGGGGGCGCGCTGAACCCAACTGTGACAAGCAGGGGAGGTGCGCCGGGTATCCAGTCTAGAACAGGCCACACCGGTAGAGAGAGGGAGGCCATTCGGGAGTGCGCCGGACGACATGGGGTTCCGGGGGGTTGCACCTCAGCTGGACAAGGGGAGAAGGAGAGGTGGCTGCGACGAGCTGAGGGCTGCCGGGGAGGATGGCAGTGGCACGATCGGGATGCTTGGATGAGAGATTAGCACGACGGGGAGGGGGATCATGGGGGTCCGGAGGGCTTCCAGGAGGAGATGGCAGTTTTGAGCAGGGGGACGCTGCTACAGCGGACAACAAGGGGGGGGATGGATGGGGTGCGGCGCGACGGGGGGCCGGCGTTGGGGCGAGCACACCGGGAGAAGGAGGAGGGCAACGAGAGTGGAGGAGAGGACGACCGTGGGAGAATAATGAAAAAAAAGTGGGGGGGGGGGAAGAGAGGCGCGGACAAACCCTAAGAAGGGGTAAAAAAATGAAATAAAAATAAAACAATAATAATTATAAAACGAAATCAAATAATAATAATAAAATAAACAATAGTGATAAAAAAACTTATTTTCCATCGATAATATACATAATAATAATACTAAAAAATAATTAATATTATCCTCAAATATTAATACTATCATTATCAGTGAAATCGTCTTGTTTTTATCTTATTTTTATTTTATCACTCATTTAATTTTTATTCATTACTAATCCATTTCATTTAATTTTCTGAACATCGGGAAGGTGCACGGAGAACCTGTTGAGGACGCGCGGCAGCCTAGGCGACGTCTCCTGGCTTCGACAGCGGCACACTAAATGTTTTCAATGACAAAACACTCAATTATCCGTGCAAGAGTGCAAAACCCCCACTGGGCTCGGCCCGCACTTCATACATATTTATAAACAAGAATAGAAATAACCATTCAAAGTAGATAAAATTTTAAGATAAAATAGCAAAATTAGATACATGCCGCAGCGTGAAGACCGTTTTTGACAATTGATATATGAAACAAAATGTAAAAAAGTGAATAATTTTTTATATCATTTCACTTAACAATGTAGAGAAATTCATGTAGGTGAATTTATGGTATGTTTTTTCTCTAATAAGTTAAATTAACACATTGAAAAATCAGCATAACATAATTCACATAGTTCAGTCACCACATTAGGGAATATTTTATATGAATTTCTCATGTAGGCGATTCACGTAAGGGAATTCATGAAAACATAAAAAATTAACATATCAAATTTCTTTTTTAAAAAAGACCTTCATAAATACATAATAATATTTGTGACATTTTTACTAATATTTATTAAATAAAATTATCTTTATAAATACTCAAGAACCACTTTAATTGGATTTATAAAACTAACTTTATTATAAAATATATTAGCATAATATTTCAAAAAAATGGAAATCGTATTGAAAAAATGTAGCGACTTCAAACATAATTTAGGTTATGAAAAATATTGATTAGGAATTTTAAGTCTTATAATTAAAATTAAATAACATTATAATATTTAAAAAAACAATCACTCAATTATTAAGTCTTTATCTCATGATATATTCAGAATACAATGGTTAACTAATTTTGGAAAAATAACTATGTGGATTATGATTGGCTACATGGTGTATAGTCTATTTTTTATATGATAACAGTAAAATATGTCAATATGATTTTTAAAGGTCTCAAATTACTTATTTATACTAGAAAAATATCATAAAACTTATATAACTTGTTATGAGGAATCTAAAAAATATATCTAAAGATATTTTAAATAATAAAATATTATGATATGATCAAAGTTAAAAAAACTTTAATCAAAATATAATTCATTGTAGTAAGGCATCTAAAGTAAATAGAACCAAAAAATCTTTTATAATATCAAAACATATTATATTTCATTGATCCACTTGAAAATAATCATGTATATCATTGATAATTCTATAACTATGTGATTACTTATTTTTCATTGACAAAATTATCTATAAAAACCTATAATAAAACTTATCATAACCTTCGACATAGTTTAGAATCATGGGATTCAATTAATTTTATTCTACAACTCAACCAGTCTTACACTAAAATTTAAAAAAAACTATATCACATATTCTGATATCTTGTTTTTTAGATAATATCATTATAAACTGAGAACTAACATTTAGTTAATTTATATGACACCTTATAATACACCTTAGGAATCCTAAACACACATGATATTCATAAAATCCATATAAAAAATATTGAATTGATGATGCAAGTGGCTATGATTCCACTAATGGATTTTTAGGAACATTATATGCTCATAATAGTGGGAAAAACTAATAAATAGTTAGTACAATCATCATTAAATCAACATGTAAAACAATAACATAATATAAATAGTGGTACCACATATCTGGAAAGATCTATCTCGATGTAGTTTATTTAATAGAAATCACTTATATATAGAAAAATCTCTAACGTCCATAGATATTACATCATCAATTTTAATCCTGGTATAATTTGAGAGGATCCCTAAAAGTATAAAGGTGTGATACACATTTTCTTTAAAGATAAATGAAGAATCTAATAGAAGAGATTGTTTACTTGGATAGTCAAAATCATTGTACACACCCAATAGCAGGATAAAGTCTTTTATATAAACACCAATTATAAAATAATGGAGATTTAATATCATATAACAATGTTTATTAGTAAATATATATTAGTAAAAACAAATAATTGATGGAGTGTTTTGATCATTGGACATTTCAACAATCATGAAATGTTTGTTATGATATAAATTAGTCATATATATGATATGTAACTGATTATAAATAAATTAATTGACATGTTTATAGACAATGAACTTGATATCATATAACATATTCCATATCATATGTGATAAAATATGATATGGGTATCACTATTAATTTAAAAATATATTCCTATAACTTAATATGATATGAATTATATATATTTTTTGTGTTATGTTATAGTTGAATTGTAAAATATAAATCATAATATTTTTGTAAATACCCTGAACCTAGTAGCCCAGAGTCGGTGGTTACATTATCACATTTGTACTAGATACAAACTATCACATCTAAAAGGAACAAATATTTTAGTAGTCTTCGAAAAATTAGAAACTTAATTCAATCTCACATTTCATTTGAAAATTTAAAATAAAAAATATTTTTTTTACAACAACATTATTATCTCTAGAATATCACTATATTTCATTCATAATAAACTTCTTGGGATCCTAATGAAAAGAAACATATATAAGGGGTGAGATCATATTCTTAGTAAGGGAATATATACAACTAAAAATATTATGAGTAAATAAGTCAAAATAAATATGTCATGTTAAATAACTAAACACACATTATATTTAATCAATATATTGAGCAGAAATATTAATATGGAAGGAATAAATTATGATCAAATAATTTCATATAATTAATCATAAGATATTGGAACTTATCTATAGATATTGTAAATATTCAAATAATCACATATATTTGAATTAAAAATTTTATAATGATAAAATTCATAATTCATAACATCATAAACATACCTTCAAGGCCTCAAAGTCATGGTAAAGATACCATCATGACCTTGTTCAAAGACATTCCACAAAAATGGTTAAAGGATTATCCAAATACCAAACATATTTTGTTTCATGATATCTACTGATGCATCAAGGAGATATATAATTTTTAGCCCCACCCATAACTTAATATGTCTAATGAATTCATCATATGAATAAAAATAAAACACAATCAATACGACTTAATTATCAATAATAATATGTATTGAAAGTACTTGAAAACAAAACGTAAAAATTTTTCCAAACCAAACTGATATTAAACTATCCAATGAGAGAATAAGGATCATATTATTAAAACATATATCTAGTGGAGAATAAGTAAAATAATTTTTTTTTGTCATTGATATATATAAATACCAAAAAATTTCATAAAAAACAATCTAGAGGGAAATACCATTTTCAAAATTGAATATTACTTTCATAAAAAACAATAAATTCACAATATATTATGAAAATAATTTTTTGGAAGAAACCATGGAAATTTTTAATGTAATATTCAAAAAATTTATTGTTCATGATGAATGAATATTGTGTTAATGTAATATACGTTAGAAAAAATATTCCATTCACATTTTAAATAAAAAGAAAAATGTATTTTTTAGAAAATGACTAGAATATTCATTTTAAACCAATTATTAAAAATTATAACATGGGTTAAAAATTAATTTTACATTCATTTTATACTAGTAAAATTATTCTTGAAAACATTTTAGAAATCATGAATATGGAAGAATAAATATCCTAACTAAAGAAAAAAGATTATTTTTCCAAAAAACAATTTCAAAATGATTTTAGGTACCAATGAAAAGAAAATTATATTATTACTTGAAAATTTCAGGTGTAAACATATATTAATAAAATATATTATGTTATAGATATAATTATTATTTAATTCACCCAATAGAGACTTAAATATAAACCATCCCAATAATTATGAGATTTTTAATTAAAATCTTTCCTCTCAAGTAACTTTCAAATAGAAACATCATGAAAGAGAGAACATTATCTAGATTTGTAAAACATCATAATTTTCCTTATATGGATCATTATATAAATTAATATCTAGTATATACACCAAGAAACATAAACATTTAGTGAATATGGAAATTGTCTCACTAAAATAAAAGTGAAACGAGAAACCCTTACCTCAGGTTCGACTTTCGACGTATGTGTTAGAAATTCCTATATAAAAAATATATATTTATTAAAAAATATATTAAATTACCATATAATTACTTATAATATCATATATTATCCAATTATAACATTTTAATACCCATTTATTAATAATTATTTATTAAAATATCCTTTTTAGAGTGTTAGCTATCTCAATTTTCAAGTTAGTTGTTGTTTATTAATTTTAGTCCATGAGTGTTTATCATGGTTCTATAATGTAAATAATAATAATTATTATTATTTAAATATAATATGTCTTCATTATCAAAAAATTTATTATCATACATAAATGTAAAGACAGAAAAATTAATTACACTATTTGTGGTGATGGTAGGACACACATAAACATGAACACATTTTTCACTTTTATACATATGGAATAAAATAAAGGAAAATAATAATTAACCTCTAATGATTAATTATTATATCATATATATCATATATATTCATTAAATTAATTTTTATTATCGTCTATGTAATGTGTAAATGAAAAATGAATCACATCGCATCGTGGTGGTGGTAGTCCTCACATAGGCATGAGCGATGTTATCAATTTCCAATGAATGGAATGGATAGTAGTAAAATTATATGTTATATGTAAGGAAATAAAATTATTTCATGAATATAATTTATAATAATTATTTTTAACTTTAAAAACATCTTAGTCAAATGGGTATGAAAATTAAATTACACCACTATTCAGAGACGAGAAGTCCTATGAACGATGTTTTCACTTTCTGTAGGATGAAGAAGATGTCGAAAATGGATGTACCATAATCATAATAACATATTATCATATTTAGGATACAAGATTTATTATTTTTTTGTAAATATAATATAATTATAGGAATTGTAATAATAAATAAACATGAAATACTCGATAAAGAGGACCACCTCTTTTCGATTGACTACCTTTATATCCATTCTTAACGACCCTTGAAATTGTATTTGAAGAATACCATCACCTCAAATTCCTGATTAGAAAAGATTAAAATATAACTGTCTATGGTTTTTTCAAGCTATATTACTGAAGTTCATGTCAAGAATAGAGGGGCGTTGTTTCCTTTTATAATTGAGCAGAGTGACGAACTTCTAATTTATCAAATTTCAAAAATATTATTGAGTCAATTTATTGAGAAAATGGATCGATAATGACTCATATTCAAATGTTATAAAATTATAGTTTAAATAGTTCCAATAAATTATGTTTTGTAAAGTTTTTAGTTCATTTTAACCATTATCATTTGGATTAATTCCTTCATTAACCATTTTAACCTTAATCATGGTAAAACCTTTCTCAATATTAAAGGGGAATAATCTTATGTATAATGTGAAAATTGGATCATTAATTTAAAAGGGATGAAATTTTAGACTATTTCTCATCATACATATCCTATTGAAAATATTTTAATTGTCTTTAAATAATTTAATACAATATTATCTTCCATAAAATATCAATAATGTCATTTTTGACATTATATATTTAATTTGAATTTAAAGATATCAAGATAAAAAATTAATTAGAATAAAAAAACATTGAACAAAAATTAAAAACTATTATTAACCATAATAATATCAGGAGTATACAATTCATCCAAAAAATATTAATTTGGAATTTTTAGAATCATTTACTTTGTTTTTTCCACTGCTTACATAAGCTCTATGTGAGTGTCGCGTAAGATCTTAATGTTATAGAACAATTTATAAAATTTGGAAATAAATTAAAATGATTAAAATAAATTAATAATTTTAAAAATAAATACTTATAATATTTAATAACATATTATTATCCCTATATAAACATACAAAACAAAATTAAAAATAAGAGTGTTACATTTTGGAATTTTCTTTATTTAAAATAATATAAATGTCATTATCAAGGGAAAATGATTCCAAAATTCTATATATTTGAATTTTAGATTAATATAGTAAAATAATTTGATTAAATTAAATATTAAAAAAAATTTGGGTTGATCTTTAGACATATTTCACAATTTAACCCTATTTCACCCACATGATCATTATCGAGGTGATACATATTTACCATAGTTAGTATTTATAGTGATAAAAAATAAAAGGGAATTTTTTACCAAATTTGAATCTCTTTATTTAAAATAGGTATCAAATTATCATGATTTAACATTTATATGTGAAAGAAATACATTTTGATATAAACATGTAAAATTTAATGAATAATTTCTTTAAAACGTGGTTTAAGCATAATGATTAATTTATATCGAAATCATGAAAACTTCTTAATTAAAATGGAATTAATTAATTTATTATAACTAAAATGGAAAATATTAAAACTTAATTACAAATAAAAAATATAATGGTCCTTGAAAATTACTTTATTTACTGAAAATAAATGTTAGTATTTGAAATATCGATAATTTTCAATATTCAATGAAAAATCTATCGATTCAAGAAAATACAATAATTTCACCCAAATTTAATTATGATATTTTTTTTAAAAATTATTTTAATTTTTAAAAATAAAATTTCGAAAAGTGTAATAAATTATTTAAATTTTCTTTTCGAAAAATACAATAAAATCATAGTTTAAGAAAATGTATTTTTGAAGCATAATATAGATTCACTAAAAATAGAGTGATTATTTACTAAGAATTTATAGATAAATTTATATTAATTGGTCCCATTATACATATGTTTCATAATTTTTTTACTCATATTCATACCCTATAATGCAATGGCCAGGTGATAAATTTTATATTAAATATAGGTATTTTAACAAAATATCATAGTTTTTTTAAAGTTTAGTGTTACGTGTTAAATAATATATAGAGAATAGTATTGTAAATTTTCAGGGAGTAACATTATAGTCACCGTAAATATATTTCACCCTCAAAATTTTATCTTGGTCACAAAAAGATCAATATTTTAAATTCTCCTTATTTCAAACCCACATTATGCAGAGGGATAATAAAACTTCCATTGAAAAGGGTTAGTGGGAATAATAATGGTTACCTGAAATAACACATAATTGGGTTCTTAAATAAGGATAACATTAGGTGCATGTTAAATTATATATATAAGAGATAAATAATAACAATTGAATAATACATAGTGATAGAGAAAATTTTCGTGATAAAGTTAAAAATCCTTAAACCATAAATCATTGAGGAGTGAAAAGACCATAAATTCATCATAAATGAATATAAAAGGATAACACTTATATTTCAATATCATTTTCATAAATTTGATAAATTAATTTAATATCATGATAGAGAACATGAGAAAATATACTTAAATGTTTTATTTCCAGTTCATAATCACAATTTAATCCTTTGGTTGTGGTTCGTTGAATTTTTAGTTTATCTATTACACCATGAAATGATTATTCAAGATTAATTTTTCATTACTAAATAACTAAAATGATATTTTAATGGATAATAAGGTAAATAAAATAATAACAAGTAATTACTCATTTCATTAAACATTTAAGAAAACCAATTGTTTTTACAAATGTTATCCAATATGTATAAATGTAATACATTAATATCCAAATATTAAACAACAACCCACAATTTTCAACTTAATTAATTCCATAAATAGTAAAAATTATGAATCCTAAAAAATATATCTTACCAAATTCAAAACCCAAAAATCCAAAAATATTTGATCAAAAATTTACTCTTAGAAAACGTAAAGTATATCATAATGTAACATACCAAACATGTGTTTACCTTGATCATATATTCTCTTAAACATAATAATAGGATGAATCGCTATAAAACCTCAGTAAAAATATATCTACTTCCAAAAATTAATGCAATACTTATTATTTAAATAAAAGCACAGAATCCTGAATATATTCTATAAATAGAAAAAAACATCATAAAAGTTGACTTAATTATCTTTTATGTTCCTTCACTAACCAATTTCAAGGTTACCAATACATCCCTATTTACTTCATCAATGCCAATTATCTCCTTATCCAAATTAATAATTATTAACATAACATCAATAAAATATAAAGTGTTATCTTTACATCAATCAAATATTCCCTAAAAATATAACCTTACCACTAAATAAATTTTCATGGTTATTGGTTCCATTCAACATATGTTTTAAAATACTTAAATAAAAACTACTATAGAACAATCCTTAGATTTTCTATGATTATTATAACCAAAATATCATTGGTGTAACACTTCTAAAACATAATTCTAAAATCTCACCACATAAACACTTCAATAATTTTTCTTCTAAAATTGACATATAATTGGTCCTTACTTGGTCTAGGTGTTAATCATTGAATTATGTAATTGAATCGAAAAATACCCATGTTATCTAAAAAAATATATTTAATTATTGGTGCTACCTTAGTTTGTACTTCAGATCCCCTGATCAAACTTTTCAATTTTCTTAAGAAATTACTTGTTTTATTCCCTTATTTTCCAGACATAAAACATATTTTCATTAATTTAAGACATTTACTTATATTATTATCCATACATACATGAAAAATAGTTAATTAAATCATCTTCTATTCATGTTCATCATGAAAATTCATTTTTACCTTATGAATTGTGTTAGAAGAATCACACATGTTTATATTATTAGCCATATAACGAGATAACAGGTTGGGAATAATAAAAAGTTTTCTTCTTGTAGTTGTTGTTTTATTTGGATTCACATGAATATTATCTTACCCTTATGAATATTAGTATGACCCTTATGAATAGAAAATCGTCCAAAATAAGAGTAACCTTACCCATGAATAATTAAATAAAATTTAGGCATCTTAGAAAGTGACAATTTGACCATAGTAAACACTTTGGTATTTTTTTAAGTCATAAATAAATAATTATAATTAATTAATTAATTAAAAATTAAATTTATTTTCTTAAATTTTTTCATAAATTAACAGATCTAGGTTTTCTAGTTTTTAGACAATTTTATAAGACCCTACGTAATTTTTGAAATCATTATAAAATCCGTTTTAATTTTAAAAATTGTAATTTTCAAGTAAGTTATGATTTTATTTAAACATTAAATTAATAATATTTAGAAAATTATTTTTGAAAAATGTAATTCACATTTGGATTCTACACATCAAAAAATGATTGGGGTGAATTGTATGTTTTTTTTCTAAAATACTTGAATTTTTAATGAATGTTGAAATACATTAATCTACCGTATAAATAAATAATAAATTTAACTCACTATTCATGAAATCACAAGTGATTTAAGCACTAAAATATAAAACTCACATGCCCTATTTACTATTCCTGGCCATCGAAGACTCACTATTCCTTGTCTTGTGTAGAAATAATAAACTAATGAATTTTATATTGAGAAAACCCATCTCTCCCCCACTATAAATACCACCCTTCACACCCTCATTTCCTCACACCTCTCAAGATTCAAGACTTGTCTAAACTTATCCCAAGAATCTTCCCTATCCACTCACCCACTTCCAAGAGCTTTAGGAATCATCAAATGGCGAAGTTTAGGCCCTTTAAGGAGGATCTCAAGAGGAGGATTCAATAGGTAATTTCTATCCCTCTTTTCCTTTACTTCCCTTTCAATTTCAAGTTGTTTTCTTATTATCTCCCAACCTATATTTGTACAAATGGTATGTTAACTCTATAATAATAAATATTATGGAATTGTATTATACTAATGGGATATTTTACCATCCAACCCCAATATCCACTTCAATTTATTTTATAAAAGAAAACGTTGTTCGTGAGGTGTTATTCTATCACCTTCAAGAACGACATGTTTTCTTTTTTCAATTTCTACTTTTGGATCTGGTCATGAAACATTTTTTATGGTTGAACCAGAATATTTTATATTTATTATGTCCTATTTAATGTTCTGGAACTAACTTGTGTACATATTACTAAATGATTAATCAAATCAAGTTTGTTGTGGTCGAAAAACCGCTTAAAATAACTCAAACAATCATAATTTAATTATTATCTAATGATTCCTCCGCATGGTATATAATATAATAAACATAATATCATTTAAACTATTGGAATATAATTAAGAACAGTTAATATCAGTTCTGGATGCTTACCCATGTTCTACCCGATCTTCAATTTATGAATACAAGTGAACCACACAAGAAAAACCGTAAAAACGGACATTCCCTAAAAATGTTTTTAAATTATATAACTCATCCAAAGACAAATAAAATAACTTAATGAGTCCATAATGAAACATATTAATGTAAACAAGGTTCTGTAATTGTTAATTAATTAATTTAATGTGGTAATTTAGGAAATTAAAGTGAAAGAAGCGTTCAGATATAAGGTAAAGGGAAATTATCGAACCCAATTTCATCCTTTGGGTTCTCCCTATTTCACTCCATTTTTTATATGTCTACTCCTTAAAAATCATATTTTAATCTTTTTATTTCTTTTTCTGGGATATACATGTTTTCCAATAGTGTTTATGTTAAAAAAATTTGTTTTCCAAAAGAACTCTTCTGTTAAGAACACACCTTTCACATCCAATTCACGGTTGACGATTCTTGTAACATGTAGGTTATTACATCTTTATTTTGGGAACCCAATGTTTAAGAATGTATTCTTATGATCTGAAACCCATTCCATTTAATTTTTTAGTTATGTTCATTTTTGATATATGTTCATTATGGCATGCATGATAAATGATAATGTTATGATTTGACGGGTGCACATAGAATTATAAAGTGATTCAATGCATTAGGTAAACAGATGAATATCCTAAGTTAATGTGAAATTATGTGTGAAAAATATTCTATATTTGTTCACATGTATGTGTGTTAGTTAACCACTGAGACATGATGTTTCATTTTTATTCATTTCCACATTTCAAGTCTTATATTTATGCTTCCTCTCATGTTCATGATCTTTTTCCCATGTTATGACTATGCTCACCCATTATTATATATATTTTTATATTCTATTACTTTTCTTTTATCTCACACATTTTGAAGTATATCCTCAGGTGACTACATGTACTGAGGAGGGGTCAAGTTCCCATAATAATCTAGAGAAAAAGAAATTAAAAAAATTATGCTCGATGTTGTAATTGTTAGGTGTGGTTCTAGTTTTCCCAAGACACTAAACCGTTGTATCCTCTATGTGTAGTACTATTATTTTGTTTATCTTTAAAATGATTTAATATTAATGTATGAAATGGATAGGTCGCTGTAGTATACTTAAGAATAAGGCTTTATTACATGGGTTAGAATGCATGAAGTAATGATAACAAAAGCATGGAACATAAAGAATCATAACATATAAATATGGGATCATAAAAAAATGGAGTCATAGAAATGTTATAGAAACATAGAAAATCAATTTAGTACAAATCTAGGATAAATTCCAAGACCATTTCCCATATTTGCACAAGACAAGGCAAACCACCAAGACCTTTGCACATAGTAGCACAAGCCAAGGATAACCGCCAAGACTGTCGCACATAACGTCTCATGAGACTCAACTTTACCCAATGAATTTGAGTTCTATATGGTAGTAACCATCTTAAAATGTTCATGAATATTCATTCCACATAATGAATCATCCATAATCAATCAAATATAAACATAAGGGTTTCCCGTGGAATGAATTGGGAACTACAATCATGACATAAAGCCAACCAATGGGAATATCATGAAAGTGATTAAGAAATAAAGGAATACATATATGTTCATATTTTAAAATAGGAATATATCATGGTGAGTTATGCCATATAGATGTTAAAACATTTAACAGATTCATTTGAGAAATTTGAGCATTAAAACATTTTTTTTGCAGTTTTAAGGAAAATACCATAGAGCTCTTAAAATAGAAAAGGTAAAAATCTTTTATATAAAACCAGAACCTAAAAAAGAATGGTTTCATGAAAAAATAATAATTTTATTATTTCAATGGTGGCTTAAAATAGAGGACATAGTGCAATTTATGTTGGGTAAAAATATGGTAAGTTCCCTTAAAACGAGTTTGCTTTTGGGGAAGTATTGATTAGGGAATCACTTAAAAGCATGTATATCCCCAAAATAGAATGAGGGTTGGATCTTGAATTATGATTTTGGAGAATATAAAAATCATTTATAAATTTGAAATATAAATAAAAGAAAAATTAATTTGGTTAGAAAGAAATATAGAGCAACTCGAAAGAATAAAAGCATTTCATGTATAATTCCTTACGGATCATCGGTATGATATCAGATGTACTTAAGAGGGATTAATGAGAGAGAAAATGATTTATAATCATTTTTAAATCATGATTTAATTATGGGGAGGTTTTTAATCATACCCAATCACTAGTAATTCCACATAAAATGGCGTAACATAGAGGACAATATTGAATAAAAGTGAAACAAAGATAATCCCTTACCTTAATTTCCACTTAATTTCATCTCTTATGTACCTCCTAAATAATAAATTTATGTTTATTAAAAAAAATATATAAAAGATAATTATAGTAATTTTATAAAAATATTTATCAATTATATTCATTTTATTTTATTTCATAATTTTCTTTGATGAAATTGAAGCATTTTGATATCATATTTTAGTTAAATATTTCTTGTCTTAGAACAATTTTACTTTTCATTAGATGTAGTTCATAAATTAGAATAATTAGTTTTAAAATAATTGAATAAATTTAATTTGATATTAATATATTTCATATAATTTATATTTTCTATACATGAAGGTTTTTATAATAATTAACTTTGCAACATCTCTATAGATGGTTAATCGACCTTTAACGGGACTTTTTCGATAGTGCGGGAAAGGGAAGTATGAAATTTTTATTTTTCATTAATATTATAATTAAAGTAGGTTAAAATCATTAATATATCATTTAGTAACTATATAATATATTTGTTATCATATGTTTTTGAATGGTATGGGGTGAAAGAATAAAAAATGGAAGAAAATAGAGAAGATTTAATAGAGTCTTACTCTCTCCTCGATGTAGCTCCTCTTGCAAGAAACTATAACTCCCTTTGTGATTGGAGTTGGAGGGATCCATAACATCCCTAAGTATTATAAGATGCTTGAGAGAGATAATTTGGGTAGATATTAGGCTTAGTAATGGATGAGAGGAATGGTTTTCCAAGGGGGGAGAGTGGGGTTATTTATACATTTGGAGGGGGTGTTTTTAGGATAAAATATTAAATAAAAATATATATCAAATTTTAGAATTATAATAGTAGTTTTTTTGGCAACATAAATCATATATTAATATAATATTATTAATTTATACTTAAAATCATCTTTATAATCTAAATTCATTAATTTGTTAAAAGTAATATGAAAAGAAATAGAAAATTATTTTTAAGAAATCACTTTTTGACTTTCAGTTTTGGATAGTTCTTTTTAGGTTTGGAAATTGAGTTTATTGTATTTTAAGGAACCATTAATAAAATTAAATAGAACAGGGATGTACCTAAAATTCTAGAAAGTTTATGTCATCATAACATCACGAATAATGCAATTAAAGATATATCGGTTATGTGAAAAACTATATTTTCACTATTCACTAGAAAATTAAAGTATTCTAGAAAATTACCAAAAAAATCACCCTTACCATTTATATATGTCCAGAATAAAAAAAATGAAATCCAGTTTTGAAAAATAATTTTCTAAATATTATTAATTTTATATTTTACTAAAATCACAATTTACTTGAAAAATACCAATTTTAAATTTAGAAGTACTTTTCTAACACTTTGAAAAATTACTTAAGATCACATACAATTATATTAGAAAAAAATATTAATTTATGAATATATACCATGAAACTATTTTTTTTTTAAAATTATTAAATTATTAATAAAATTGTAATTAAATATTTTTGACATATAAAAATACCAACACCATACTAATAATTTTTAAAATATTTATTTAATTATACTATGATATAATTATACCATATTGTCACTTATAATAAGATAAATATTATTTATACTTAAATTGTAAAGGTTACTATTACATTGATCGACTTACTATTCATAATGGTCACATTTTTATTCCAAAGGTCAAGTTACTATTGTTATATGTTCATTAAATTCTAAATATCCCTTTTATTTCACATATTCATTACTTATAATGTTTGTGTTGTGTTCTAAAGGTAATCTTATGTGATTATACTATAATACAAAATTATAAGAAGTAAATTTCTATTGAAAAAACTTTGGGTCATTATATTCTTCCCCCTTTAAAAAATTTTACCCTCAAAATTTCTTTTACATTCTAGGCCATAAACAGAAGTGGGTAATTTTTCTTCATTTCCTCCTCTAGTTCTTATGCTGCCTTTTCATATTTATGATCCCGCCATAGTACATTGACCAGGTACATAGTCTTGTTACATAGAACTTTATCATTATGATCCATGATTTTCACTGGCTACTCCTGATAAGAAATATCATCCTCCAAATACACCACCTCTGAAGAGAGTACATGCAAAGGGTCTGATATGTACTTATTTAAGAGGGAGACATGAAAGAAATTGTGTACTTTGAACATGGTAGGCAGAAGTGCCCATTAATAAGCCACAACCCCGATACGATCAAGAATCTTGAAGGGGCTGATGTACTTGGGAATTAACTTCCATTTCATTCCAAACCCCATGACCTTTTTCGAATGAGATATGTGTAGAAACATAATGTCCCCAACTTCGAACTCAAGGTCTTTTCAACGATTGTGTGAATAACTCTTTTTTCTACTTTGGGATGCCTTAATGTGCTAATGAATGGCTTTCACCTTCTCCACCATTTCTTTGACCATTTCACATCCTAGCAACTCATTCTCACTAACTTCATCCCAACATGCTAGTGTTATACACCTTTTCCCATAAAGGGCTTCGTATGGTGCCATTCGGATGCTCGAGTGGAAACTGTTGTTGTAGGAGAAATAAACCAGTGGAAGATTTTGGCCTCATCCTTTTTTGAATTCCATAGAACATTCTCATAACTTGTCTTCTAGTCTATTAATAGCTCACTTATATTGGCCATCAATTTGTGGATGATAGGCCGTACTGTAGTTCAGTTCAGAACTTAGATCATGTTAGAGACTTCTAAAATTTCGAGGGGAATCTAGAAGCGCGATCAGATACAATAGATAATGGTACTCCATGCAGCCTTAACACTTCTTTTATGTAAATCCATGCATGTTGATCCAATGAGAATTTTTCTAAATTTGAGATAAAATGATCCTTCTTCAAAGGATGATCCACAATGACTCATATAACATTGTTTCCTCTCGATGTCCTTGGATGTTTAGTGAAAAAGTCCATGGTAATGTCCTCCCACATCCATGTTGGTATGAGTATTGGTTGCATCATCCCATTATAATTTATCCTATCATACTTCACGGGTTGACATACCAAGAACTTTGATGTATATTCAGAAATATCCCTTTCCATATTATCCCACCAAAAGTTTTCTCAGAGATCTCAATACATCTTTGTTTTATTTGGGTGAATAAAGATATATGTGCATCATTCAAAAGATCGTTATTTATATGTAGATCATATGGTACACATAATCATGACCCAAATATTACAACTTCTTCCCTGTCAATCCTAAACTTATAGGATTTCCCATTTTTAATAGCTTCCACTTTTTTATTAGAATTTCTACATCTTTTCTTTGAGAATCCTTTATTTTCACCATGAGGTATGGTTGAGCCATCATCTGAGAAAGGATTGATGATGTTCCTCTATTAATGAGTCCCATGTCCATCCTTTTCAAATATAAGAAGGTCAGATACTTTTTAATTATCATCATTGATAAATATGAAATACCCTTTCTACTTGGAGCATACGACACCTTGTTTGCCTTACCAGGATAGTAGTGGATTGAGTAGTTATAATCCTGGATGAGATCTATCCATCTTCCCTAGCGCATATTAAGCTATTTTTGTGTGAATATACATTTTACACTCTTGTGGTTAGTATATATCTCACATTTTTTCACATAAAATTAATACCACTAGATTTTTAACACAAATATCACTTCCTCCAATTCCAGAGCATGTGTAAGATAGTTTTGATTGTGGATTTTTAGCTGCCTTGGGGAATATGTGAATACATTATCATTTTTCATCATAACATATCCTAATTTATTCTTTGAAGTATCATTGTACACCACAAAATGTTCTCCACTTTTTGGGAGTGTTTGTACCAGTGTAATAATAAGCCTTTTTTTCAACTTCTGAAAATAGTTTTCACATTCCCAAGTCTGGAAAAACATTACTCCCTTTCATGTCAGCTTTGTCATTGGGCATGATAATTGTGAAAACTTCTTCATAAATTTTCAATAATACCCAGCTAAACACAAAAATCTATGGATCTCTATTACAAATATTGGCATGGGCCACTCTTCAATGGCCTTTTTCTGGGAAGGGTCCACAGATATCCCTTCACTGGTGATAACATGCCCCAAGAATGATACTTCCTTTATCCATAAATCACATTAACTGTACTTTTCATATAGCTACTCCCTTCAAAATTTCTTTAACATAGTATTCAAATGATCGTCATGTTCCTCCTTACTCTTTGAGTATATCAGAATATCATTGATAAAGACTACCATAAATTTATCGAGGCAGTCTATAAGGACTCTATTTATTAAATCTATGAAAATTGTGGGAGAATTAGCAAGTAAAAAGGGAAGAACTATGAACTCATAGTGTCCATACCTCGTTAAAAAGTTATTCTTAGGAATATCTTCCTTCCTCACCTTTAATTGGTGATATCCTGACCGAAGTTCCTCCTTAAATAAATAACATTCCCCACAAAGTTGATCAAAAAATAATCAATCCAAAGAATGGGATACTTTTTCTTCATCATGATTTTATTGAGATCCTGATAATCAATTAAGTGGTGCATTGATCTATGCTTCTTCTTGATGAAGAGGACTAGACACCCTAAGGTGAATCACTCCGGCTTATAAAACCCTTCTCTATATTCTCCTACAACTGCTTGTTCAGCTCCTCCAGCTCTACGGTGGTCATTCTATAGGGTGTCTTTGATATAGGAAGAGATCCATGAATAAGTTAAATTGATAAATCAACCTCTCGGTCAAGAGGAATACCATGAAACTCTTCAAGAAATACATCATTTTAATCCCTCGTGAAGGGCATGTCTTCAAGCATGATTCTCTTCTTTGTCTCAATAATTTGGGCTAGATATGCTTTCTCATAAGGAAGAAATATCCAAACATGATATGATGATTCAAAAGATGATTCATCTTCCTCATTACACTTGTAATGAATTTAAGGATGCTTCGGGGTGTGAAAAGTGATCTATCATTCTCGACAATTGATGTTGTCTTGGTATAAAGATAGTCAATCCATGCCCAAGATATCATGGAACTCCAATAAAGGAAGTATGAATAGATTTTTTGGGAGGTTCAGTCCACAAATGTTAACCGGGGGTAGTTATAAACCATGGATGCAAAAATTTCCCCATTATCTATTCTCATAGATAACTTTACCTCCAAATATTGAGGTGGTGTTTTAAAAGTTCTTCTAAACATGAAAGATATAAAATAATGCGTAGAACTAGAATAAAAAAGTATGTTCGTTATTCTTGAATGAATAACTAGCATACCTATCACCACATCATTTTCTGGAACCACCTATGCATTAGTGATAGAAAAATCCTTTCCTTCTTTCCTTGTATGTTGTTTCTGATTTCCTCCGACAACCCATGGCTTAGAAAAATTGTTCGCATAATGCCAATGCTCCCTACAGTTGTAACACTACACCACCAGCTGAGCATTGATCTGAACCTCCCTTTAATCCTCAACATTAGTAGTATTTTATATATCCCTTCAGATGTTATTGGATAGATTTCTCCACTTTCAACATTTTAATCCATTCCACATTCCCTTTAGACGGTTCCTAGAATGACTATTCCCATAACTTTTACATGTGGGATATTAGATATTATTTCCATCATGGGATTTGTTTTCTAAACCAAACATGTTGTTCTACATTTTCCACTTCGAATCACCAGAACCACGGGACCATTTAGAGTCTCTAATCTCTATTTCAAACAAGAGGGAACAACCGACAATCTCCTTATAGATGTCAAAGTCTTGAATACCCAATTATTTTCATAGGCTCGACTTTAGTCAACTAAATAATTGATACAACTTACTTTCATTGTTCATGAAAAATACAGAGGCATACCTTGAAAGCCTTGTAAATTTGGCTTCATATTCCCCAATGGACTCATCTTCCTTTTACTTGTGTCCATGTAACTCTCTATCCATATTGATATAGAGGGTTCGAGGAATATATTTTTTGGAAAACATATTCTTGAATTCCTCCCATTCCATGGAATCAATTTCCTCTTAGGAATTTTTTTTTCTTGATGAGTGTCCACCACTAATAAACCTACCCATAAAAATGATAGACCACTAGTACAACGTTCTCTTCTTCCAAGCACTGGAGGATGGATAATATATTTCAATTGAGTTAATCCAGTATTCCGCGAGGAGGGGATCAGAAGATCCGCTAATCATGGGAGGCCTTTTTTGTATGAGGGATTCTACGAAAACTAGCTATTTCCTTGGATGATGAGGGAATTCCACATGATTCATGTTGTTATTAATAACTTGATCCATATAAGAAAGTCTTTTCATGATGTTTTGAGATCCCATCCCCATCATATATTCATATAATTAAGGAAATGATCACATTTACTATCACATTGGTTGTTGGAAGAAGTACTTATATTTCCTTCCATTAACTATGAAAAAGAACATACAATTAGAGGGATTTAATAGTTATTTATTGAAACTTTTGAACATAAAATGATAAACATTTAAAGGAGAAGTATATCCTAAGTAGTGATCCCTTATTTTTAAATCTTGGTTTTCCTTGATCTATTTCATAACTTATATTCTTATGGTATTTTTTACCTTTAATAATGGTTTTCACTGGGTGCATGAATTTACCAAAGAATATCCCCCAAGAGTGTCAAACCAAGAGTGAACCAAGGCCTGTTGTCATGTTATTGGATACCCCAGGTCAAGCCTAAAACTCCTTGTCAGAGTTTTCACACCTAGGTACATCTGTTCAAGCTCCATCTCTACCTTTTTATATCGAGACATGGACTTATTTTCTTTATAAACTACTTACTCTATACCTACTAAAAAATAGGAGTGTTTCCTTATACTTAGTCTTATCCTTAGTGTTCTCACTAAGGTGACCTAGTATTAATCTCAAAAAATAACTAGACCATCCTCTGATACCAGTTATAGTGACCCTAGCATCTTACATATAAAATTACATGATTTTAGTCATAATTATATATCATATTACAAGCCAATGATCGTGAATTATAGTATCTTTGAAAACTAGGTACATAATACTTAAACATGAGACTAAAACAACACTTCATTATTTAATCTTCATAAAGATATTCTAACATCATTTGAGCCCTTACATCTGCATAGGATAAACTGGGTATAAAATGAGAAAAGGGATGAGCTAAAAAGACCCGTAAGAGAGTATACATAAGATAAGGCTTTAGAACATGGTTTAGAAAGCATGACGTAACGATAACGATAGCATGGAACATAAATAATCATAACATATAAACATGGGATCATAGAAACATGGATTCCTAGAAATGTGGAAGAAACATAAAATGTGAATTTAGTATGAATCAAGGATAACCACCAAGATAGTTTCCTATAGTATCACAAGCCATGGATAACCGCCAAGACCGTTATACATAGTAACACAAGCCAAAGTTGACCTCCAAGATTGTCACACATAACATCTTATGAGACTCAACATTAACCAATGCATTAGAGTGCTATCTTGGAACACATATATTAACATGTTAATGAATATTATTTCCACATAATGAATCATACATAATCAATCATATATAAACCTAAGGGTTACCCATGGAAATAATTGGGTACTACAATCATGACATCAAGCATAACCAATGGGCGTATCATGAAAGTGTCCTTGAAAGAAAGTAACACATGGACATTAATAAAGTAAAATAGGCATATATAATAGTAATTTATTTCAAACATAAGTGAAAAAATGTATGAAATTCATTTGATAAATTTTATCATTAAAACATTTTTGGGTGTTTTTAAGGAAAATACCATAGAGCTTTTAAATTTGAAAAAAGGAACAATATTTTATATAAAACTGGAAGTGAACCGAGAAGGTTTTCATGATAAAAATACTAATTTTATAAAATCAATGGTGTCATAAAATAGAACATAGAGTGAACTTGATGTTGGGTAAAAATTTGGTAATTTCCTTTAAAACGAGTTGGATTTTTGGGAAGTATCGAGTAGGGAATCACTTAAAATCATGTATAACCACGAAATAGAATGAGGGATGGATCTTGAATCATGTTTTTGGATCATATAAACAGCATGTATAAGTTTTAATTAAAAATAAAATAAAACTTCATTTGGTTAAAAAGATATATAGAGTAACTCGTATGAATAATGGCGGTTCGGGTAGAATTCCTTACATATCATCGGTATGGTATCAGGTGTAATTAAGAGGGCTTAATAAAAGAGAACGGGATTGATCATCATTTATAGATAATGAGGGAAGTATGGGGGAGGTGTGTAATCATACCCTATCACTAGTAATTACACATTAAAGAGTATAACATAGATAACAATCATGAATAAAAGTGAAGCATAGAGGATCCCTTACCTTAATTTCCGCTTAATTTCGTCTCTTCTGCAACTCCTAAATAATAAATTTATGTTTATTAAAATAAAGATATAAATTTTTATTATATAAATTTTATATATTTTTTCAATTATATTTATTGGATTTTATTTCATAATTTTCATTGATAAAATTGAAGCGTTTTGATATCATATTTTACTTGAAAATTTCCCTTCTTACGACACTTTCCCTTTTTATTATATGTAGTTCATAAATTAGTATAATTAGTTTCAGAAGTATAAAATAAATGTAATTTGATATTAATATATTGTATATTATTAATATTTTCTATAAATTAAGGTATTTATAATAATTATTTTGGAAACTTCTCTGTAGATGATTAATCGACCTTTAATGGGATATAGTTGATAGTGCGGGAAAGTGAAGAATGAAATTTATATTTTTCATTAATATGATAATTATAGTAGGTTAAAATCATTAATTTATTTTCAACTTTTTGTATAATCAATTTTGTATCAGAAGTTGTTGAAAGGGATAGGGTAAAAAACGAAAAAAATACCTCATTTCAAGACATCATTGATCTCATAATTGTGGATTTCTTAATATTAAACTTGTTAATATTTCTATCGAGGCCCCACGCCAATACATCATAAACATATCATCAAGGCCTCATTCTGTGAAATTTTACATAAATGGTAATGCATTATCCAAATACCCAAACTTTTTATCATGTTAGGCCTACTAAAGAATCTTGGTGCTATGTAATTATTGGTCCCACTCATCACTTAATTTATTTAATGCATTAATCATATGAATGATTGGTACAACATAATCAGAATTCTTAATATTAAATATTTTTTTATTTTTAATGAACTAGAATAATAATTTTCAATACTTTCTCCAGTAAAATTGATCATAAAACATCCAAATAAAGAATAATGATGGTATAATTACAACATAGCCTAATTAAATCATAATTAAAATAATTTTATAGTTTTTATAATGAATAGAAACACCATAAAAAGAGTATTAAAATAGTATTGATGAGGAAAAATTATCACTTTGAAATTTACTTTTAGAAATCTTAAAAATATATAGAATATGAAAAACAATATTCTTCAAAAATGGGAATGGAAATTTGTAAAGGAATATTTAAAGCATTTATTGGTCACAATATCCAGAAATTTTGTTTAGCTGTATACATTATTACAATGTTCAATTTCACATTTCACATAAAAAGACAAAATTTTAATGTTTGGAAAATGGAAAGAATATTCTTTTAAACCATTTGGTAAAAATTAAAACATTGGTAAAATTAAATTTAAAAAATTATTAAATATTAGTAAAAATATGGATAATGTTTTTATAAAAACATGGATTTAGAAGAAAAATATTCTTTACCCAAGATAAAATGAAGTCTATTTTTGTTTAAAACATTTTTTGATTATTTTAAGCACCAAAGAGAGAAAAAGTGTACTAATACCTTAAAATTTCATTTATAAATTGTCTAGAATAAAATATACTTGATTTTAAATATAATTATCATATAATTTTCTCAAATAAGATATAAATATAAACAATCCCAAATAATGGCGTGATTTTAAAATAAACCCTTACCACCTTGGTAACTTTTCAATCAAAACCTCCAAAAATATGGAATCTAATATACATTTTAAACCATTATAATTTTTATAAAAATTTTTATAATAAAAATTCACACATAGTATAGATAGTTCACAAAAGAAACTTGTGGTAAATGTATATATCTTTCATAGGAAAAAATGTAAGATGAGAAATCCTTTCCTCAAGAATGAATTTCTCTCTATATGTTCAAACCATCTATCAAAAAATTTATATTTAATATAATTATATTATAAAAATATACATAATAATTATATAATATATTATCCGCTTATAACATTTATATATATGTTTTTAATTACTCTTTATTAAAATCATTATTTTCGAGTGTTAAGTGTCTATATTTTCATGTATGTTTCATTTTGGTAGTTTTAGTTCTTGCATCATGATAATCATTAAATCAAATAATTAATTTTAATCACTATATAAATATAATATATATTCATTATATAAATATTTATAATCATCTATATAATTTAAATAGGGGGAAAATAATTACATTGTCTATGGAGACGGTTGGTCACATATACAGATGCATATTGTTTAGACATTTAGAAAAATGGGACAAAAGAGAGATAAATAATAATTAACCATAAAACATTATTACTATATCATATATATAATATATATTCATTAAATATATCTTTATTACAATCCATGTAAAGACGAATTAAAAATGAATCACATCACTCTGTGGAGGCGGTAGTCCACACGTCCACATGACCTACATTACAATTTTCCAATGGATAGAGTGGTAATTAAATAACTGATATAATATATTACGAAAACCATAATTATATCATAAATATAATATATTATCATAGTTTCCTTATTTATAACCATCAAATAAAAATGGTGATGAAAAATGAATCACACCGCTATGTGGATATAATATATCATACAAACACACGAGTGATGTTTTCTCATTTATAGGATGAAAAGTGGTGTAAAATGGTTTCATATAATTAAAATAAAATATAGATATATTTATGATACTTTATTTATTATATTTTTATGATTACAATATATTTATAATATTTAGAAGAAGAAATTTACTTGAAATTGACAGTAATGATGATGACCTATTCTTCAGTAGACTTAACTTAGATCCATTATTAAGGACCATTTGAATGGTATTTTAAAAATATATTAACCTATAATTCATGCTTATATAATTTTATAAGATAATTGGTTAAGTTTTGGTTGATTTAATATGCTCAAAGTGGTTGAAATATGAGATGGGAGGGATTCCCTTTTATAATTGAGGCGAGTGGTACAATTGTAATTTTTCAAACATTTAATATATTTTTAAGAATATATCATGAATAAATGTCTCAAAAATTACAAATATTATAAGTAAATATTTTCAAGTTCTAAACAATGTATTCCAATTAGGTATAAAATTTTTTTGGTCATTTTAAACCTTACCTTTTCATTTAACCCCTTTATTAACCAGTTTTTTCCTTAACCGCAAAAATAACTTTTTGAATCTTAATAGGATATAATTTTAATTATTTGGGAAAAATTATACATAAATATAATGGATATGAAATTTTAAACCAATTATCATCAAAATTACCATTTTTATTATTTTCATTGTTTTTAAATAAAAAAATTTTAGTTTTCATAAAATACAATAAACACCATTTTTGACACTATTAAATAAATTTAACTTTAATAGAATAAAATTAAGAAATAAATTAAAATATAAAATATCATAAAATATATTATAAAATATTATTTATCATAAACTTTTTGTGACACAATTTTATATCAAAAAAATATTACTTTTCATATTTGTAAAATTATTATTTCTGGATTTTTCTACTGCTTGCATAAGCATTATGTCAGCGTCTTGTAAGATTTTAAGGTAATTACACCATTAAAAAATAAAAATAAATTAAAAACATAAAAATAAATAAATAATGTTCAAAATAAAACTTTATATTTATTCATAACATATTATTATACCCATGTGAACATATAAAAGCTATTAAAATAAAGACAGTTACATTTTGGATGTTTCATTACTTGAAATTATATAAATGTCATTATCAAGGTAATATGGAACAAAAAATGACATATATTCAAATTTTTTATGGATATGGACTAATATGTACCATAAAATGAAATAATTTCATGTTTTGGGTTGAATTTGAGGAATTATCTCACAATTTTATCCATGTTTTAAGCATTTAACCCATACTAATTGTGAAAAATATTTATCACAATTACTTTTCATTATGAAAAAATAAAATGGAATTATTTACCAAATTTTAACATCTTTATTGTAAACATAGTATTACATTTTCAAGATTTCATCTCTAAAAGTGAAAGAAATCAATTTTAACATAAATGCGTAAAACACAATGGGAAACACTTTTTTGAAAAAACATGTTACAATCATAAAAGTTAAATTATATCAAAATCATTAATATTGTTGTTTCAAATATAAATAATGAGATTATTATAAATCAAAGGAATCATTTTTAACGTCAAGAAAACCCCAAAATATAATTTTATTTTTAAATTACTTTATTTAATAAAAATAAAATAGTTTCTTAAAAAATTGTATTTTTCACTATTAATTGGAAGATAAATCATTTTAGAAAAATAAATAAAATCTCAACATATGTTAATTTTGATCTTATTATTTTAAAAATAATTTCCATTTTATAAAATTCGATTTCTAAATTGTTATGAAATCAATTATAATTTCCACTCAAAAAAATGAAATAAAATCATTTATAAACAAAATTTATTTTTCAGAGAATAAAATTACTTCACTAAAAATTGAGTGATTATTTATTAAAAATCATTCAATAAATTATTTTTGTGACCATTATACATATATTTCACAACGTGGTTACTTATATTCCTACCCACCAATTTAATTTATCACCAATAACTATTACATTAAATAATAATATTTTAATAGTATATCACAGTTCACTTAATGGTCGTTGTTTCTTGTTAATAAAGCTATCAAAAATATTACAATAACTTTTTAGGGTGTTTTAATTTTAGTTCATATCATTCAATTAAATTTTAATCAAATTTATGTTATTAAAAATAACTTTATCATCATATATTTATAAAAAATAATAATTATGATAAATAAATTTAGTATTTTTATTATCACGACCCATCCTAGAGGGACCCATGCTGTGAATACCCCAAGAACCCCTCCTATAGGCTAGTGGATGGCGACTAGAACTGAGTAGGGATATCCCAAAATGAGAGGCATTTTCTTAAGAATATGTACACACGCACACATTACCAAGTCCTAAAAACTGGAAAGGAAAAGCACAAAGTGAAAAATGTATGAATACACTAAGATACCAACCAAAGAGTTCAATAGTAGAAAACAGGATGGTAAATAGGCCCAGAATACAAGACCACCAAAATATGGAGTCTGTAAAATTAAATAAAAAAGTTCTTCAAACTCATCTGCAGAAAACTAGACCTGAAAGGTAGGTGCATGACAACTATCTAAATCCGTAGGGGAAAAACTTGTCCATATGATCACTCTAAGTACAACCTGGTCTCGGTCTACCTAGAACTCTATCAAAGAGTCGATCATCTTCTAGAAGACACAACATGTGTGGGAAAATCCCATAAAGGGGTGAGTAAAACAATACTTAGTAGGAAACCTTGAAACATTAAAGGAATACCTCTAAGAAATACACGAAGTACACCACAAATAAATTCACAATGTACACCAGAATGAAATACAAGCAGTATACCATAATGAAATACAAGAAGTATACCACAATGAAATGCATGATATGCCTAAAAGGAAACAAATGAAGTAAAATCAGTTAACAGGTATAATTCTATTGAACAGAAAGTAGGATTATCAGATGTCGTCCACATAACACCCAGAATCTATAATTCATAGAGTGTTGATAACACATAGAGTGTCGATAACACACAATGTTTTCATAATACATGAAGATTCGATAACACATAGAGTATCAATAACACACAAAATTTCAATAACACATAGATTTTCAATAAGGCATGCATCCCCCAAGTCAGGTCGACACCAAGTCATGTAGTCACAAAGTCAGGTAGTCACCAAGTCACCTAGTCAACAACTCATATTGTCACCAAATCACAACCAGCTATAGTATTCCGCTCATACCACGCTTGTATCAGGAGAACCTACACCTCAAGACTTGAGGTCATATTCCAACTTCCAAAAAATAACAGAGTATCTGAAAATTTCCATCTCATCGTAGGGGTACCAACATGACAAATATCTCGTCAAACGGACACATGGTTTGAAAGTTATGGTTGTTTTACTGAAACGGTCTGACTCAGGTCTAGTCCGGGTCTAACCGGGCCCAATCCACAAACCAAACCAAGTCTAATAAACCAGAACCAATTCTGTTCGGCTGACCCGACCCATCCCACTAGGCTTCTCTTGATGGGTTGTTAGGTTACGTTCTACTTGAGCAGCCTGGTCCATCCAGCCCGGCCCACTGTATGCAGACCGGCCCGATTCTCCTACATGCGCCCGATCCAGTCATGTGTTCTCAGTCAACAGAACACTTCCATGGCCAATGCATATTTCCACTACATCCCTGGCCTCCCCTTTTTAATCCACTTCTATGGAATATACATGGATGCAGATGGAAATGTGGTTCCCCGATGTCGCGTCCTCGGTCACCGCCCATTTCCACCCCCGATATGGGATCCCACACGGTCCTTGTTGGACTGGGGCCCCATGATCCACCATCGGCCACCCAACTCATGGCCAGTCTGCCGCACAATCTACTTAGCCTGACCCCCTAATAGGCCATGTGCCGCCTCCGCTGCCGGCCTTCATACCAGCTTTTTGATGTCCACCTTGCACTTCGCCTAAACCCGGCCATAGCCACAGCTCCAGGAACAACCTTCCACCACCATATAATGCTACCTTGGTTTATTCGTTCTGGGACTTCTCGATCGCACCTCCATGTTATTGTAGTGGCTTTAGATCCCAAGTCTCAGAATATTTCACCATGGATCGAAGGTGCACCGATCCTCTATTCATATTTAACAAAGAATGAGGAATGAAAAAAGATCACGGGAAGGAGATGAATGCACAACAACCCCGAAAAAATGGATATTGGCCTTTTTCATTCCAGTTTCGATCTGTTCATGTTAGAATTATTAACGAATAATGATAAGGATAATTGAAATGATCTATCACCCATTAACCCCATGATTTAACCATCCTGCATGAATGACCGGACCGCGGATCAACATTTTTGTTGGTTGGTCTGCATTTTTCATTGGATCTAAGATAGGTAATGGAAATAAAAATGAGATCAAAATCTCCACCTGGAGTTTTGATTGGTCGTTGACGAAGGATGAAGCTACATTATCATTGTTCATCAATCTGTCAATCTTCGATCCAAGATCTGATCTCCGATCCGTCATTATCGAATCTCGATCATCCAATGTTCATTGGAGGAGCTCCTTGTACTATTTTTAATGAAATTATAGGTATCTGATGATAACCTTAAATTCTCTGAAAATGTTCATTTAAAAAAAACCCTTATTATGTTGCAATAAATTATTTTTATTAAAACTTTTAATGATGTTTACATACACAAACTAATATTCATAGTCGACCCACTCTGATCTATATTAGGCCTCGCCTAAGGTGTAGTCTTTGTTCTCAATTCAAAAATTCCCTCAGATTTCTAATATGAACACCCATTTATAATTTATTCATATTTAAAGAAAAACCATCTGCACATTTTAATTAAGTCGGGAATGTTTTCATAAACTTTTCCTGGGTACATTAGGCCTCAAAATCACACGCTGTCTCAGCACCTAGTCTCATAATTTTCCATATTAATTTATAAAAATATAACCAAATTAATTCAAGTCTTTACATTTTTATAAAAATATCATTATCGATCAATGATGAATTATATTCCATGAATCATAAAATCTAAGGAATGAATTAATTCCCCTATTTTAATGATATTTTATTTCATATAGTTTCTTCCTCAAAGAGAATAAAATTATTCAATAAAATATTCATATAATTTGTATTACTCATACTTTTATTTTTATCATTAATATTTTAGAAGTTATAATTTTTTATCAAATTATTATATATTTATTTTTTTAAGTGATTGTTATTATAGAAGTAATTTTATGAATTATAATTATAGTTTTTATGTGCGTGTTGTAAATTCATAAGATTATTCTACATTGTATCTAAAAATGAAATTTAATAGTTTTAATATTAATAGGTTTCCTTTATGTTGAGCTCACTTTGTGTGTGTTTCATTCATTTAAAAAAGATTCAATGGTATTAAATTAATTTAGAAAATTCATTGATATTAATATGTTGATTAAGAATCTTTGTTTTTATGAATGAGATGGATTACGAATGATGAAAATATTATGCTTGGAGAAGGATGGTATCTTAATTATTATGTTAGTTGTTAACTATTACATAAAACGTGTATTATAAGATTTTTTAAAAGATGTGGGAATTATATTGTATATGGATTTATATTTAACAAAGTACCAAGATAAGGTGTTAGAAAAATAATTCCAGACCAAGGAATCAAAGTCACAAGAGCATCTAGAAATCATTATGGAAACCCGAACAATCACAAAGGTGACATACAATCCTATGTGAAATATAGAGATTTAATGGATATGGAAGGCTAATAGAATAAAAATGGTGGTAGGTGAACATGAACTGGGTGCACAGAGGAGTGGGGCTCCACCATGCAGGGCGACTCGATAGGGGAGCATATGATTCCCGGAGTAGGATTATATACTCTCCAACGTTCAGATAATTCATTGTCAGTTCTTATTAAAGAGTGTCATACTGAGAAATATTTTGATATGGGATTTTGTTTTTTTATATATTTTTTCATCTGTTTTTTTAAAATATAGATACATGTTAATTGAAACGATTTCAGTTGTCTTTAACCTTAGGATTCTTGTATATGATAGATTTTTTTCCATTATATAATACTATTTTGATGATATAATATATGATAAAATGAATATATATATGGAACAAATAATATAGGAGGTTTTGTTTATTTTTAAGTGGATCTAGAGAAACTGACATCTCCATACCACAGAAGAAGATTATATTATATAATAATATTTTACGGAACTAATTTATGCATTCCACATTGTAAAGAAAAATAATATATATAATTATTAAGACCTTTACATTGTAAAAGAATATTATGCACTGAAATAATGAAATGAATAAAATCTATAATTTTTATTGTGGAAGCTATGTATCCACATCCCAATAAATACTCGATAAAAATTTATTATCATGGGATATATTAGGGTACTCATGATGAATGATATAAACTCCACTGAAAAGGTGAAAATGATGATTTTAGAAGAATAATCCATGGCATAGTGAATAACTAGTATGATTTTATGGAGTGTGGGATACACTAAACCTATGTACAAGAAGAATTGTAAAGACCCGTAAAATTGAAGGAAATTTTTTCTTAATTTTCTTTGGGATTTTACAAGTACGCAGTTTCTGATGGCACCTGATTCCATGGCCCTGTGTGCCCGGAATCAATTTTCAAAGTTTAACTCGGGTACGTTCAGTGAACGAACGAGCGGTTTTTTTCTAACTTTTGAACCAGTGATTGGAATCGAAATTTGAGGGCACAGTTGAAACCGCAACGCCGAAATTTTCTTAAGAAGACCTTTTCTAGAGTTGTGTTTGCTCAGGAAGAGTTGTTTAATTTTTTGTGGATTAAGACTATAGAGAAATAAAATTGTGGTACTAATTTTATTTATTTTAAGTGGTTAAATCCTAAGGATAGAGGTTTTGTGGAACTAACCACCCATGTGAGGTTAATAGTGAGGTGGGTCCCACACGAGCCCCCACCTCTTCAAATCCCATAAACCCCCTCTTTAATGTTAGAAACACCCATACATTTTTGACCTTCTCCCTCTCTTTAATTGAATGCCAACACACCCATTCAATTAATTGAATCTCATTAATTAATTAAATGAGGTTTTTGAATTTTAAAAATGTTGGAAACTGTGGATAAATTAAGACAAAGTCTTAATTTGTTTTTGGTCTGGTTCGTTGTGTGGAGTCTGGGGAGAAAATAACCGAGGTCTCGAAGAACATCATCCTCCACGTTGAAGAACGCGAAGAACGTCAAGACTTCGACGAAGGATGCCATCACTGCAAAGGAAGACCACCGTTCTGTCTTCTCTCCTCTCTGCAGCCAGTGAGAGACACCTTTTTCGAAGAGCGAATATGCTCCGTTTTCTTCATCAGGTGAACACCAACGACGTGTACGGAGCCACACCCCGCGATGCTGCTTTCCGTAATGCTCATCGATCATCAACTTGTTATCGATGTAGGGGTTTGAGTTCAAATATTATGGATTAAATTTACGCTTGCTTGACGAGGATATTTACTCTTTTGGGACACCAGTTATTGTTATAACGGGAGGAGGTCAGACCGCACGAACACGACCGACCCTCCTCCCTCTTTGTTGTTGTTCTTATTGTGGCACGAAAAAAGGCAGCACGGTGCAACGACACCACGTGGGAACATTGAGAATCACGGAGAAGAAGCGTGGTGTCGTCGTGCCCCGCCGTCGAGGTCGAACGAAGCCACGGCCGGAGTCGGGCCGCGACGAAGGGTCGCGGTGCCGTCGCGTCGTGCCGGTTGGACCAAGGCCGTGGTGGAGCAGGGAGCTGCGGCCGGAACCGCCGGCCGCCGACGCGTCAGAGGGGCAGGACCGCGGCATCCCGCAGCGGCGACACCGGCAGACCGTTCAGAGATGGCCGGGGGTCGTAACCCCCGGCAGGAAAAAGGAGCGACCCCCACGTGGGGACCACCATTTCAAAACAGGGGGGTAGAGTGCCCACTCCCTTCCGTGACAGCTCGGCCAGCGCCGAGCTGGCCATGCTGCCGCGCCCGCGCCAGGCCAACCGGCCACCCCGTCCGGGCTGGGCCGCCCTGCCCGGGCCACGCCGCGCCCTATTGGGCCAGACCCGGACCCGATTCGGGTCAAGCTGGTTCAACCCGACCCAGGGGGTTCTTGGGCTGGGTCGGTTCGGGCCCAAAACCCCTTAAAAACAAGACAGTTCATTTAAATGCCCGTAACTTGGGCTAAGGACCTCCGATCGATGCACCGTCAGTTGAGATTCAATCCTTGGATTGAGATGGTCGTTTTAGTATATTAAACTTAAGGTTTCAGAAAACATGGGGTATGACGGGGTTGGTTCGAACAAAAAACCAGCCGGGCCCTCGGAGCGGAAACGCTTATAACTTGAGCACCGGACGTCCGATTGACATGCCGTCGACTTTGTTGGATTCATCTCAGTGAGACAGAACTTTTGGATTACTCCGCTCGAGTTTTGGATGCAGTTGGAGTATGTTCGGGTTGGTTTTGACTTAAAAACCAACCGGGCCCCTAGGACGCAAAAGGCGATAACTCTCAGATCGGGCGTCTGATTGACACGCCGTCTGTCGTGTTGAGTTCCTATCAACAAGACAGAACTTTCGGATACATCAAATCTAGACTAAGTGTCAGTTAATGTATCGACCCCTTGGATCATGGAGCGAACCCTCCAAGAAACAACCATGCTGTGTGCGATAACCCTAGAGCTGGCTGCGACTGCGACGATGATGACGACTGCACTGAAATCCTCCGTGGGTTCGGCAGCGACGACGACTACACTGAAATCCTCTATGTCTTCGGCAGTGATGAATACCATAATGAAATCCTCCGTGGGTTAGATGGTGATGAATACTGTTCTTCTATCCTACATGGGTCTGGCATTATTATTGTTCTTGTATCCTACGTGGGTCCGGCAGTATTTGACCTCTCTTGTAGTATCCTATGTGGGTCCAACAGAGTAGCTGGACTTGTATCCTACATGGGTCCGGCAACTTAGATGGTTTAGTATCTTATGTGGGTCCCAGATTAGATGAATTAGTGGCTATATCTGATCATCTTTATCACCTTACGAAGAAGTATACCTGTGTGAGCTGAGTCTTGACTTTCAATCATTATCTTCGATATGATTGACTTGCTTTCCTACGTGGATTGTGTTGTGCTTTCTTATGTGGATTGGGTTGTACTATCCTGTGTGGACGTGATCGAACTTGGTCTCGGATGTTGGAGACGAACTGGAATTCATGACTTCGGTATATGTATGGGAATATACCTAAGTAGTGTTGGATGTTACTTCATGATTGTATCTTTCCATTTTGGATTATCCTTTGTGGATTCTGGGAGACCTTCGTGGGTCTCGGGGTTCCTATTGAGTAGCGTATACGCACCCCTGCATGGGTTATTCCCGCACTACCTTGTGTTGGATGCAGACGACGGACAACGCTGATCGTGGTTGAGGTTTATGGAGTAGGTCGGTACCCGAAGGTGGACCACTGGGCGGGACGTACATGGAGCGAACGACTGGACCCGAGGAGCTGAGGAGGCTATATGTACCCACCCTTCAGGTGAGACTTCCAGTGGACGACTCAACATTTCTGCCTTACTTTCAGTTGCTGTACTTTCTTTCCAGTTGTACATTACTTTCAGTTTGGGTTTGTATTCTGGCCCATTTACTTTCCGCACTTACTATTGTACCTAGTTTTACTTAGTTTTGCTTTTGATGGCTTACTCTATTGTGTTTTTCTACTTTATAAGGCAATGCCTTCCCCTTTTTTCCGGGATTTACGCCTTTGGTGCTAGTCTTCTCCCCTGGCCTATGGGAGGTGGGCTTGGGGTAGTCACGGTACGGGTCCTGAGGGCGGGTTGTGACAAATTGGTATCAGAGGAGTTCGGTTCTACCGCAGAACTCAGGGCTCTAATCATTCCTCTATGTAAAACAATAGTGTTAAGGGTATAGAGTGTGGTTATCAGTCTAGGGAGTCTAGTGTTGGTGCGGTGGCCGACATATCTGTACACCAGGACCCTGACTTCGGATTTCCTACTCAATGCATGAAAACATTGATTGCATGTGTGTTTCAAAGGTTTTCTTTGTGATTACTTTCTATTAGCTCACTAGGTATACTGTTTTGACCGTGGCGCACCTATTTCTTTTCAGGATGGCCCCACAATGGCTGCCAGCTGGGGTTTCGAGATTTGTGTGAGATGAGAGCCCACCAAGCGACGAGGCCTCGGTGTAGGGCCCTTTTTCAATAGAGGCACTGGTGGTACCACTACCCGCCGAGCCACCGATGCCACCAGCCCCAGCCGCTGAGAGTACACATCTCCTTAGTGCACTACATGAGTTTCAGCATCAGAGACCACCCAGGTTCCACGGGGAGACAGACCCTCAGGCAGCCGAGGATTGGAAGGAGACAGATGTTCGAGTTTTCAGGCTAGTGGGGACACCAGATGACCTCATGGTGATCCTTGCAGGGAGCCTCCGGCACGCGGTAGCAGGCAGATGGTGGAGCTTGATGCTCCAGGTGCACGAAGAGGCATCTCTTCTCTAGATGGACTTCGAGAGCCTCTTCCGCTCTGAGTTCTTCCCAGTCACCCTCCATGTGGTGTGCATCCAGGAGCTACTACAGTTGCAGCAGGGCAGCATGACGGTAGCCCAATACTCGGTGAGATTTACCGATCTCTCACGCTATTCAATGGACATGGTACGAGACCTATTCTTTCAGACCTGAACCTTCAAGCAGGGACTGAGGCATGAGATCAGGGCGTCGATGATCTCCCTCAGCATTCCGACACATGCAGGAGTACTGGAGTGAGCCCTTCTTGAAGAGATCATTCTTGCAGAGCCTACACTAGCAGCGAGACCTACCGCAGGGCGGCATGTAGCAGAATCATCTGCAGTTGGAAGTTGATGGACGTCGTAGGGGTCTAGGCAGACCAGACCATCAGGCGGATGACCTCAGGACACTGGCTCAAAGGTACGGGGTACACGGCGCAGATCCAGCCTTCTGAGGATCAGAGAGTACTACGCATGCGGCGAGCAGGGCCACATGGAACGTGACTGCCCGACCCGCCGTGCAGAGGAGCAGTAAACGGTTGAGGGGCCACCCAGGTAGAGGCAGAGGGTCGACTGTGGCAGTCCTCAGGGTGCAGGAGGAAGATGCAGAGGAGCTGGACGAGCAGTAGGTGGTGGGAGACGCTTTAAGGCATTACCACCACCACCACCAGGAGGTCCACCCCGACAAAAGGGAGCTGGCGGGTTGAGACTGGCTCAACATCAGGCAGCAGAGGCCTATGACCACGGCGCGCCAGAGATGATTCTAGGTACTATCTGTATCTACTCCACCCTTGCTATAGTTCTTATAGACACATGAGTGAGTCAGTCTTTTATTGCTGCTTCCCTTGTTCAGAGCTCGAAGATTCCAACGGAGTCGTTGGCTCGATCCTTACGACTAGAGACTCCTATGGGAGTAGACTCGACGATTAGGCATTGGATCCGGAAGTGTAAGCTTACTCTAGGAGGTGAGAGCATTTGCTGGGATATTCTTGTAGCAGCGTCAAGGCCTTACAACATCATCTTGGGAATGGATTGGTTTTCTACAGTCCATGCTCAGATCGACTGTATTAGGTGCAAGGTGCGATGTGTTCGCATCGATGGGAGCAGGTTCACCTTCACCGGCGAGAAGGGAGACTTAGCAGCACAGGATGGACTCACGTAGAGGAGAGGACATCCAACCACTCATCAGTTGGCTATCCTCATCCTAGGAGCAGTTGACGCGCGGAGTCCTAGTTTTCCTACAGTGGTGGATCAGTATGCGGAAATTTTCCCTGCTGACGTTCCAAGACTATGTCCTCGTAGTGAGGTAGACTTCTATATTAACCTATACCCCGGGACAACCCCGATATCCACTCCAGCATATTAGATGGCCCCCTATGAGCTTCGAGAGCTACAAGTACAGTTGGAGGGCTTGCAGGGTAAGGGATTCATCTAACCCAGTGTTTCACCCTGGGCTTCCCCAATATTGTTCGCCAAGATGGCGTACGAGAGCTTGAGACTGTGTGTTAATTATCGTCGCCTGAACCAGGTGACCGTGAAGAACAAGTATCTGCTACCAAGGATTGAAGACCTCTTCGATCAGCTCAAGGGAGCACAGTGGTTCTCGAAGATAGACCTCAAATCAGGCTATCATCAGCTCAGAGTTCGGGACGAGGATGTACAGAAGATGAACTTCAGATGTTGGTATGATCACTATGGGTTCTTGGTTATGCCATTAGGTGTAGCCAATTCTCCAGCAGTGTTCATGGGTCTCATTAACAGGATATTTCATCCATACCTCGATCGATTTGTCGTGGTCTTCATCGATGACATATTGATATACTCAAACACTGAGGAGGAGCACACCTATCATTTGTGGGTTGTACTGGACACACTTCAAGAGGACCAGCTTTATGGTAAGCTCTCGAAGTGTCAGTTCTGGTTACGTGAGGTCCACTTCTTGGGACACGTCATCTCTAAGGCAGGAGTTGCGGTGGATCCTGCGAAGATCGAGGCAGTGCTATCTTGGGAGCCACCCAAGAGCGTGACAGAGGTACGGAGTTTCTTGGGGCTTGCTGGGTACTACCGAAGATTTGTTCCAGACTTCTTCCGAGTTGTGGCACCACTATCAGCTTTGACAAAGAAGGGGAAACCCTTCGTGTGGTCAGACAGATGTCAACAGAGCTTCCAGGAGTTGAGACAGAGATTTTCCAACGCACCTATCTTGAGGCTATCGGAGGAGGGAGTAGGGTACGTATTCTACTGCGATGAATCAGGGACCGGACTCGGATGTGTCGTGATGCAGGAGCAGGCGGTGATCGCCTGTGGATCACGACATTTGAGGTAGCAGGAGTAGAACTACGCTACCCATGACTAGGAGTTATCAGCAGTGGTCTTCGCTCTAAAGATATGGAGACACTATCTGATGGGTGAGCACTTTACAGTCTACCTTGACCACCAGAGTCTCAGGTACATCTTATCGCAGAAGGACCTAAATCCGAGACAGCAGTGATGGCTCGAGTTCCTCCAGGACTATGACATTGAGATAGTCTATACTCCTAGAAAGGGGAACGTAGTAGCCAATGCTCTCAGCAAGAGGACGGGCATTCAGCTACTTGGGGAGGCGACAATGCAGCTAGCCACTTTGCAAATATTCTTAGTGGATATAGATAAAGCAGCCTTTATTCAGTAACTCATAGTCACTCCTCCACTTCTTCAGTGGGTCAGAGAGGCATATCATGGGGACGTTGACTATGAGACGCGGCGTGCACAGATATCCTCAGGATAGGAACCTGATGGATTGTCTATAGAAGGAGATCACGTCGTCCTTTTCAGAGGACGTACCATGGTACCAGCTGCTTTAAAGGAGGAGGTGCTGAGAGAGTTTCACACTTCCCCTTTAGCGGTACATCCAGGAGTGGCGAAGATTTACCAGGATCTCAGATGTCAGCACTGGTGGCCGGGTATGAAGAGGGCTGTGGCAGAATTTTTTTTTCAATGCCTCACCTGCCAGCACGTGAAGGCAGAGCACCAGGTAACAGTAGGCTTGGTACAACCCTTGGGGGTCCCGGAGTGGAAATGTGACAGGATATCTATGGATATCGTGACTGGACTTCCACGTACTTCCAGAGGTCATGACTCCTTTGGGTGATTATCGACCGACTCCCCAAGTTGGCCCACTTCATACCCATCAGAGAGCAGGACTTAGTAGAGAGATTGGGACATCTCTACGTTTGAGAGATTGAATGGATTCATGATGTCCCATCATCTATCATCTCCAATTGAGATGCTTGCTTTAATTACTGGCTTTGGAAGGGGTTGCATGAGGAATTAGGGATGCAACTACGTCTGAGCACCGCCTTTCACCCTCAGACGGATGGTCAGATGGAGAGGACCATTCAGACTCTTGAGGAAATGCTCCATGCATGGGTCCCCGACTTTGGTCACAGCTGGGAGGACCACCTACCCTTGGTGATGTTTGCATACAACAACAGCTACCACTCCACCATCAGGATGGAACAATACGAGGCATTGTACGACCGACCTTGCAGAACACCTATGTGCTGGATAGACCCTGGAGTGTCAGCACTTGTGGGACTAGAGATGGTCCAGGCTACGACAGAGAAGGTCCAGGTCATCCAGGAGCGGATGAGTATAGCTCAGAGCCGGCAGAAGTCTTATGCTGGCAGGAGGCGGAGACCAATAGTGTTCGAGGATGGTGACCACAACTTTTTGTGTGTCTCACCTCGATGTGGATTACAGAGATTTGGTCGGGGAGAAAAGTTATCTACAAGCTTTATCGGACCATTCTAGGTCCTCTGCAAGATAGGTGAGGTGGCTTATCGCCTGGCTCTACCACCTCAGTTGCACTGGGTGCACGACGTCTTCCACGTATCTCAGCTGAGGAGATACGTGCATGAACCAACACATATCATCCACCATGGGGAGTTGGACATTGACGATGGGGAGACTATTATGGAGGTCCCGCTGGAGATCGAGGATCGACAGGAGTGGGTCCTATTTGGGTGGTCGATTCCTCTAGTGCGCATCAGATTGCAGCACGGGAACCTCTAGGAGAGCACTTGGGAGAAGGAGGCTCAGATGCGTGCTCAGTACCCTCATTTGTTTCCCTAGTTTGTGATGTATCTTTATAGGGACGTAAAGCCCTGAGGTGAGAGTAATATAAAGACCCATAAAATTAAAGGAAATTTTTTTCTTAATTTTCTTTTGGATTTTAAAAGTACGTAGTTTCTGACGGAATCTGATTCCGAGGCCCAGTGTGCCCAGAATCAATTTCCGAAGTTTAGCTCGGGTACGTTTAGTGAACGAACAAACGAGTATTTTCTAACTTTTGAACCGGTGCTCGGAATTGAAATCCAAGGGCACCGTTAAAACCACAATTCTGATATTTGCTTAAGAAGACATTTTCTAGGGTTGCGTTTGCTCGGGAAGAGTTGTTTAATTTTTTGTGGATTAAGACTACAAAGAAATAAAATTGTGCTACTAATTTTATTTCTTTTAAGTGGTTAAATAATAAGGATGGAGTTTGGGTGGAACTAACCACCCATGTGAGGTTAATAGTGAGGTGGGCCCCACACAATCCCCCACCTCTTCAAATCCCCTAAACCCCCTCTTTAATGTTAGCAACCCCCTTATGTTTTTGACCTTCTCTCTCTCTTTAATTAAATGCTAACACACCCATTCAATTAATTAAATCTCGTTAATTAATTAAATGAGGTTTTTGAATTTTAAAAATGTTGGAAAGTGTGGATAAATTAAGAAAAAGTCTTAATTTGTTTTTGGGTTGCTTCGTTGTGTGGAGTCTGGGGAGAATATAACCGAGGTATCGAAGAACATCGTCCTCCTTGTTAAAGAATGCAAAGAACGTCAAGACCACGAGAAGAACGTCGTCACCATAAAGGAAGACCATCGTGTCGTCTTCTCTCCTCTCTGCAGTCGGTGAGAGACGCCTTCTCTGAAGAACAATGACCCACCGTTTTCTTCATTGGGAGAACACCGACGATGTGAACGGAGCCACACACCGCGACGCCGCTTTCCGTGACACTCATCGATCATCAAATCATTATCGAGGTAGGGGTTTGAGTTCAAATATTATGGATTAAATTTGCGCTTGCTTGATGAGGATATTTATTCTTTTGGGCCACCTGTTATCGTTATAATGGGAGGAGTTCGGATCGCACGAACACTACCGACCCTCCTCCCTCTTTGTTGTTGTTCTTGTTGCGGCATGAACAAAGGCAGCGCGGTGCAACGACACCGCATGGGAACATGGAGAATCATGGAGAAGAAGCACGACCCCGTCGCGCCGCACCGTCCTGCCACGTCGGTGAGGCCGAACGAAGCCTCGACCGAAGTTCAGCTGCTGCAAAGGGGCGTGGAGCCATCACGCCACACCGGTGAACCACGAAGAGGCCGCGGTCGGAGCAGGACGTGGAGGAGGGGTGTGGTACCATCGCGCTGCACCGGTCGGACCAGGGCCGCGACCTTTGGCCGTAGGGGAGTAGGGAGCGGCAGCTGGAACCACTGGCTGTCGGCGCGTCAGAGGGGCGGGACCGCTGGGTCCCGCGGTGGCGGCACCGACCGAACAGTCGGCCGGCCATTTGGAGATGCCTGGGGGTTGTAACCCCCAGCTAGAAAAAGGAGTGGCCCCCACGTGGGGGGCGTCGTTTCAAAACAGTGGGGTAGAGTGCCCCCCCCCCTTCCGTGACAGCTCGGCTAGCGCCGAGCAGGCCATGCAGCCGCGCCCATGCCAAGCCAACCGGCCACCCAGGCCGGGCCGTGCCCTGTTGGGCCGGACCCAGACTTGGGTTGGTTTGACCCGGTTCGGGGCGACCCAGTAGGGTCTTGGGCCGGGTCGGTCCGGTCCCAAAACCCTCTAAAAACTGGACACTTCGTTTAAATGCCCGTAACATGGGCTACAGACCTCCGATCGATGCACCGTCAGTTGAGATGTGATCGTTGGATCGAAATGGTTGTTTTGTTATATTACACTCAAGGTTTCAGAGAACTTGGAGTATGGCCGGGTTGGTTCGAACATTAAACCATCCGGGACCTCGGAGCGGAAACGCTTATAACATTGGATTATAGTTGGAGTACGGTCGGGTTGGTTTTGACTTAAAAACCAACTGGGCCCCTGGGACAAAAAAGCCGATAACTCTCAGACCAGGCATCTGATTGACACGCCGTCTGTCGTGTTGAGTTCCTATCGACGAGTCGAAAATTTGGGATACATCAACTCCGGACTACGTGTCAGTTGATGTATCGACCCCTTGGCTCATGGAACGGACCCTCCCGGAAACGAGAATGTTGTGTGCAGGATCCCTAGAGCTAGATGCGACTGTGATGACGATCACGACTGCACTGAAATCCTCCATGAGTTCAGCAGCGACGAGGACTGCACTGAAATCCTCTGTGGGTTCGGCAGTGATGAAGACCGTACTGAAATCCTCTGTGGGTTCGATGGCGATGACTACTATTCTTGTATCATACGTGGGTCTGGCAGTATTACTGTTCTTGTATCCTACGTGGGTCCGGCAATATTTGACCTCTGTTGTAGTATCCTACGTGGGTCTGACAGAGTAGCTGGACCTGTATCCTATGTGGGTCTGAAAGCTTAGCTATTTTAGTATCCTACGTGGGTCCCAGCATAGATGAATCTGTGGCTACATCTAATCATCTCTATCAACTTACGAAGAAGTATACCTCTGTGAGCTGAGTCTTCACTTTCAATCATTATCTTACATATGATTGACTTTCTTTACTATGTGGATTGTGTTGGGCTTTCCTGTGTGGGTTGGGTTGTACTATCATGTGCCGACGTGGTCGAACTTGGGCTCGGATGTTGGAGCCGAACTGGAATTGATGACTTAGGTATATGTATGGGCATATACCTAAGTAGTGTTGGATGTTACTTCGTGATTGTATATTTCCTTTGTGTATTATCCTTTGTGGATTCTGGAAGACATTAGGGGGTCTTGGGGTCCCTACTGAGTAGCGTATACTCACCCCTGCACAGTCTATGCCCACACTACGTTGTGTTAGATGCAGACAACGGACAACGCTGATCGTGGTTGAGGCTTGTGGAGAAGGTCGGTACCTGGAGGTGGACCACTAGGCGGGACATGCATGGAGCAGACGGGTAGACCTGAGGAGCTGAGGAGGTTATCTTTACCCACCCTTCAGGTGGGACTTCCAGTGGACGGCTCGATATTGCTTCTTTACTTTCAGTTGATGTACTTTCTTTCTAGTTGTACTTTACATTCAATTTGGGTGTGTATTCTAGCCCATTTATTTTCCGCACTTACTATTGTACCCAGTTTTACTTAATGTTTACTTTTTCTGGCTTACTCTGTTGGGTTTGTTTACTTTATAAGGAAATGCCTTCCCCTTTTTTCTGGTATTTATGCCTTTAGTGCTAGTCGCCTGTCCCTGGCCTATGGGAGGCGGTCTTTGAGTAGTCACAACACGGGTCCTAAGGACGGGTCGTGAAAATATTGCTTTGTTAGTTGTTTTTAAAGGTTGATACTAGTGGATTTTATGATATTTCTGAAATAAAAATCATACCATACACTAGTCTTTAATTTTTAAAGGCGAAGCTTCTAAATCCCCTTGTCTATTTTGTGTGTGTTCGAAAATGTTGCAGGAGAGAACAACAAACAACGAAGGGAAGGAAGGAGAAAAATATACTCATTATCTAATATTGAAATTAGTAATAGTGAGAAGAGTTATATTCAAATTTTGATAAGTTGTAATCCTACACAACCCCCTCTAAGTATATAACATATTCCCAAATAATCTTATCAAGTTATTTCAAAGTGAGGTCAAACTATTTTAGATACAATTTTTTAAATTAATCTCTTTGATTTTTTTAATTTCCTTATAGATGTATGATGAAGTGTGGTTTTAGAGATTTTTTATCTATTTTTTATCAAAATTTAATTTGTATCATTACTATGTTGAAAATGAAAATGAGATATAAGAAAAAAATAAAGAATATTTCTCTCTTTTCAAAAGAGGAAGAAGTTTTAGTCCCTCCATGAAATATTAGAGATTGATGTGAAATTGGTCTAGATTAACAAATATATATTTCAATAACCAATGATTGAGTTAAGATTACTACCTTAGTGGGATATATGGATTCATGTTATCATGAGGTTTGTGTTGATTCTTGTTAAATTTTTATTGAAAAGAAATCATTTGTGTGTGATCAAATGTCAATATATTTATCTATGGAAGCATTAAAATATGTTTCATTCTTTTCCCCAAGAAATTGTTTCTGTTGTCTCTATGATTTTTTAATGTAAATCGGAAGAATTCAATCATTTTGAAAATAATGAAGTGAAGATCAAGGTTTTTATGGAAATTTATGATGGTGCCATATGTATAGAAATTATGTATTGGATTGTTGGAATAATACTTTAAACTATAAATTAAAAACTAAGACAATTTCAAAGGTGAGAAATACAATGAATATGAAACAACAAAAACCAAAGAAAAATCTATATAAATTGAATACATTTGATGAACTTAAGGATTACTATGATGTTATAAAAGGCAGTGGTAAAAAAAGTGATTCATGTACCCCTCAACATGTATGAAACAAAAATGGAAGTAAAATATTACAAAAGAAATAATAAGAAACCATGGGGAAGAATAAGGACAAGGTTTCAAATCAGAATTCTCCCATGAAATTCCAAGATATAATGAAAAACATGGACAATAAGTTGATTTCAAGTGATATTTAGTGTAACTCAAAGAGGGCTAGTAAGAGTGTATAATAAAGAGTGAATGGTTTAAAGGATATCATAGATAAGTATCCATATGGAGAACCTAAATAAGCTGTCAAAATTCCTAGATACATATTATTTATTTGGACAATATATTTTGAAGAGTAAAAGAAGATGATTATTACACAAGAAAAACCATGTGTTAAAGGAGACAAATAAATTCCATAGGAATATCTTAAATTTCATGATAATTTTTGAATAAATAAAATCCATTGGGTTAAATAATTTATGTGTGTGAGACACAGTATGTTTAGAAAAAAATGTAAGAGGATGTTTAACCATATTACAAATATAAGAAGAATGCATGAAGGGAATCAATAATGAAACAAGATATGTATATTATTTCATGGCTAAAGAGAAAATAACCATCTCAAAAAATGAAATGGAATGTGGAATGAGTTCCACGATTCCTAAATTTAAATTAGAATTAAATTTAATAATTGTAATCATGATTATTAGAGGAAATTGAGAAACATAGTTGATAAAATATCAACACGGCTATTCACATTGGGGAGCGATGAAATATATTATATTCCTTTAACACTTATGTATTGTATTTGTAATTACAATTTAAGGAATTGAAGGTTATGAATGTCACCAAGGGGGGCCTAAGAAAGTTAATGTGCTATCAATTCTAGATAGAAATGATGAATAATTTACAATCAATAACATATTTATCAATTGGTTTTCAAATAAAATTATATTTTTGAATCATCTTTGATGAAGTTGGAATAGAATTTTTAAACACTGGAAAACAAAAAGTAAATGATTTCATCATGGGGTGATCTATATATTGTCAATTTACTCTATTAAATAAGTCCATCCATCATTATGATATAGATGTCGTAAACACTAGAAAACCACATGAAGAATTCCATTTTTTGTATTCTCATATTATAAAATCATAAAATCCAATATTAAGGAGATTCAACATTATGAATATATTGAAGAGTGTTTCCCTTGAGGGGGAGACTAGTGAAAAATGATAAAGAAGTTTCCAAAACATATTATATAATAAAAATAATGATATTTTGGAATGTCTTTAAAGGTATTATCATTGAAAATGCATGTTATCATAATCCCCCATCCTTGATAATAAAAATTATATTTTTATTAGAGTTGTTGTTATAGAACTAGTTGTTTTTATAATATAATACATGTATATACAAAAATTTGAATATTAATAAAACAGTTTATTACACATTTTCATTGTTTTGAAAAAAAATAATGAAATAACTTCCTAGAGTATATATCACATTTATAAGGTTATAGAAATTGTCCTATATCATAAAAACCTTGAAATACAATGATTATATTCCTATGTATACTTCTATAGTCGGTTTAGATACTATGATGGTCCAAATATAATGTTGACTGAAAGGTGTGAGTAACCATAGAGATATGCGAATTTTTCTTATGAATTTAATGCTTAGTAATCTCGAAGATGGAAGATTATGAGAATAGACCCCCTGTAGAAATTCTATATGTTTATGTTTCATTAGATATTCCTATTTTTTAGCATGTGAAATGGTCCTTAGACTTTATTATTATTATTAATAATTATTATAATGACTCACATACGATGATATAATGATCAAAACTGTCATTCTCTATGATCTTAAGAAGTAGAGTACATTGGGTGAATCATAAATGACATGTCATTAATAAATAATTCAACGAAGGATTTTCCCTTCTATATTAATAGAAGTTGATATCTTGAACCTTTGAGTAAAATGAAATTGTTCCATTAAATTTCATGGGCATGGTGTATTGAAGAGTTTATTTCAAATAGACAACGAAATATATATTAAAAACATGTGTTGGTGGAATGATTGTGTATCCTTCTTGATGAGATATCATGATAAATTGATAATATTACACAGTATGCATTCATGAGTCGTTTCTAGTGTTGAAACATTGAATTTTCCCTCTAGGGTGCCTCAACCTATTTTTAGAAAGTAATTATTGACTTTAGGAATGATCACTTAAGTCGAATGAGAAATAGTAATAGAGGGTCACACACTATGTGTTTCCATTGAACTCAGTTAAATTTAATTGGAAGCTAATTATAAGAATTAATATTATTCCGATATTAAAAGAATAATCTTATTCAGGTTGTATTGATCTCAAATATTAAAAAAAAAATATTTTCTAGACTATGAATAAAATAATTATTTTATCAAAAAAACATTTAAAAATAACTTATTCTCAAGACTATGAATAATATATTTATTTTTGATTAAATAAATAAATTTATAATTATTTGGTTATTTGTAAATTTCATGAAATGAAAATAAAACCATGATTTTGTACAGTGATAAATATTAATATTCGAGTCATTATAATAATATTCATCATTCTGTTAATTGAAACACACCATAAAATAATAATAATATCATTATTATATAGAATTAGTTCAGATGAGGTTTATTATATTACATAATAGTAGTTTTGAAATCAAATAATATTTTAACTGTAACTATAGCTCTGTTCATTGATTTCTATGTCAATTGTGTAGGACAAATTAGGAATTTTGAATCATTTCACGCTAAAAAATTATTTCTAGATTTCTCATTCTCCTATCCTCTATAGAATGAGAAGAATAAGAGAAAATCCTTCAAGACCTAAGGATTATAAATTAATCAAAATGAAAAACCCATGATGATCAAGTCTCTATTCTAGCACTTAAGATTCCATCAATTTTGTTCGGAGATTAACGAACCACATGTGGATCATCTCTATTAGTGATCTACATTTTTTCTTCCTTTCACAATGATGGTAATGAGAAACGGTTATTAGAGGATCAACATATTCTGCAATTAAATATCCTAATATATAGTAATCATTCTTCATATATAATTAAAATTAATTATAAAATTTAACATGAAAATGATAACCTCTAAGTTATGATCTTTTTATGTCAACAATTGGTGGATAAGTATTATTGGTCAAGCTCTTTTTGTCCAAAACAATTTGAGAATTATCCATAAAATTTTAGAATCCATTATGGTTCTTTTCCCACTCGACACTTGCACTGCTCCCATATTCTACAAGTGGTAATAGATCTATCATTTTTAAATTTATAGCTATTTATTTTATTTTTTTCAATTATGCATAATAGTGGATAAGTCTTTCATTTATAGATTATTTTTTCTTTAATTCATTTTTTAATTAACATTTTTTGTATGTTTTAAAATTCATCATTCAAGATTCATATTTTCTTAATTCCCAATCGAAAATGATGAATTATTGGATATTACTTCAAGAGGTTCTATAGTTTATGGTTGGTAGATTGGGTTACAGATTATGAATCCAGAAAAAAAAAACATTGTACCCAATTTCAGTACACCTAGACATGTCACAAGATATTTGACATGCCAATAAGTTATTACATGTGGTGTATTAATTTCACACCACATGTAGACCGAGCCATACTAGAAGATAGTTTTTCATATTAGACAGTTTTTAGATGGAATACACATCATTTAGTATAATTTTTTTTAGTGAACATTTTTCATACTTTGTGGTCAAATATACAGGTCTTAAAAATTTAAGACTAACATCAAGGATCAGTAATGAAACACACAATGTTTATCTTGAATACACAACATGAAATTCATTAATATCTGTGTCTGAAGAACACACAAAGTTAATTAGTGTATTACACAGACACATGGAAAGTGGACCAAAAAACATTTAGCTCGTTATTATATACCATTTATTCCATCCAAGGTATGTAATGAATCTCCATTATTCTATACTAGATACATATTAATCAAGCCACACAGTGTGTAGCTCATTAGTACATTCCTTAAAATCCAAATAAGTTACATACCAAATCTCCATGAATTTGTCTGAGATAGACGACAATTGAGGAAAATAGTTTGTATTCTATTAGTACATGTGTTTTAGTCTCTCAATAAGTAAAAAATTAAAAGTACACTAAAATAATTAATTGCATCGTTAGAACCTAATTACACTATCAGTACTAGATGTGTTAGACAATGTATTGAAGGTCTTGAAGAATTAATAAATTCTAAATTAATTAATTATTATTATCTATAATTATTTTTCCTGAGATTTATTTCCATCAATTCATTTTTCATTGTAATCTACAAGAGAATTTGGATGGTCATTAAGATTAATATAATTAATTAATTAATTATTTAATTAGTAAATGCATATTTTTCTTAATAATGGAGAAAAAATTGAATTTAATGTTGACTTGTATATATTTTTTATTTGTAACATATGTATGAACATTCATAATCTTTGACCAGACCTATGTATGAGTCGGTTTAACATAATATAATGCTATTCCATGGGTTTAGACTTATTTATTATAAAATTAAATATCATTTCTTGAGATTTATCCCTCTATATTTTATAATGTAAGACGATAATTTCTAAGGTTATTTACCAAATTCCCATTAAAAAATAATTTGGTTTACCTCTATTAGGTGAGACTTATAAATATATTTTATCAATTTAGTATGAAAATGATCATGGAGGTAGTTAAATATGGAAACAAGAGACAACCGATGGAGAAAAAATGCTAGTGGATAGGTATAATTCTAAATCCCATTCCGAGATAGGCATACAGTGTTTTCCCATAGGGTTATAGATTTATTTATTACCTACTTAATAAGTAAACCATTAGATAAGATTACGATCTTTTAATTTATTTAATTATTTATTTCAATCTTATGGATTATTTATTTTATATATGCTTGACTTCAATTGCATAAATAATTATATTAACATAGAAAGAGATAATTTAATTAAATGGATTATTCGTAAGTTCTTTTTTATTGAAGCATGCTATATAACTTAAGTAAAATATACATAATGTTTTCAATGAATGAAATGAATAAAATATGAAATATTTATTCATAATAAATAAAATCCCAAAAATTAATATTATGTTAGACAAAGGATTCTATTACTTGACTTAAAATTAAAGCAGTAGAACTAACTGTTTAACCAAACCTCATTAGGGAACTCAATTTATCATTTAGTTTGTAAGAATTTTTGGGTGGACTTAACCAATTTACATCTAGATTGGTATCCATCATTATACTTTTTATAACTAGTAGGAATGTGTTGAGGAAATTCGAGAAAGGGTTTATAGATAAGGGAGTCCACTCAACAGACAATGGTGTCTTAATCCAAGAGTTGGAAAAACCATCCTAACTAAATACAATAGTGTAATTGATCATGACCTAACTTGGATTATATGAAGGAAAATATTGATCCTTTCTAAAATAATGTCTATGAAACTTGAAATTCCATGTTTAATGGCTAGGGATGTTGGGTCTTTATAAAATAGTGGGACACTTAAAGAAATTAAAATTGTTATTATGCCTCACAGAATTTTCAATCAAGAAATGTATTAATAATATGGTTTATTATAATTGTGGAATAATGGAAATCTCAACAACCAAATTATCCCTACTATCAAATTTAGATAAATATCATCTTCTTACTAGAAGTCACATACACAAAATTATTTAGAAACCTACGGTATGTGTTTTTCAATGAAAGGAAATCTTATATTCTACAGTCATCACTGTCTAAAATGACTAAAAAGGAGGTCAGTGATGAATTATAAATTATATATAATAAACACCTTAGTGATGAAGTCTAAATTTAGTGTTTAGAGTTTTCATTCATTTCTAATAAATTTATCTAGTCATATGAATATATGGATGCTTATAATGTTCTCTAGTATCTCCATAGTGTTCATTAAGAGAGTACGATATATGAACAATTTGGGATATCCAAGAAAATTTTCTAAATAAATATTAGAAAAAGTGCACCAACCTGGACTCACATAGTCAAACTTATTAGAAACATAAAGTGCATATTTGTTCAAGGGTTTATGTTTCATGATGAAATGAAAATTTATTTCTTTAGTTCCTAACTTCCTCATAGTTTATCTAGTATTTTTGTTAATTTTAATATGAAAAACATGAAGAAGGATCTTCAAAATATTCTCAGACTTCTTCTAAATGTTAATATGGAGATGAACAAGAATATCATTCTATCCTTATGGTAAACAAAAGGATGTCCATAAAAATTATCTATTTCTAATGGTTCTTCAAACTGACCTTCCAAGAAGAGAACTATAAAGGGGAAAATCATAAGAACATGAAGCTATTTAATTTTTATGTGGCAATAAGGGTAACCAGAAGAAAACTTACACCTACGAAATTAAGCAAGGGGATGATTCAGGTGAATTTTGTATCGAGTGCATCTATGTATTTCTAAAAATTTGGTATTATATATAACACATGTTTCTCACATATGTATATATATAAATGAACCACATAGATTCAGAAATAACGACTACGGTGAGGTAAACCTATGAGTAGCTAATAGATCTATATGTTCTTTTATATATATTGTTGACTACCACTTCGCGTTTTCAATATGAATATTCTTTGTTTTCAAATATTTTTATAATGTGATATTATTTACAAAAAAAATATTTCTATTTCTAAAATTTATACAGATGGATTTATTTTCATGTTATAGAATATATTTTTCTTCTTTTATAAATACATTTTTATGGAAAAGTATATTTAAATAACGATATTTCTATTTTTATTTACACAAACCAAGTAATGGGAATCAATAATGAAGCTACTTCACGTAAATCATACCACACCAAACTATGAAATCCCTAGCTAGGTCATGAAAATGAAAATAATTTTAAAAAGTTATTCTATGTTACATATTTATATTCATTTTAACTAAAACCACTCGGTGTATAACACATATATCTTTAAAGAAAAAATGAGTAGATCCCCATTTAGTGGAGAATTTGAATAGGTAATAGCGATTCTTGAATTAGTTCATACTAAGGTGTGTGGAAAACTTATAGTTGAAGAAAATGGTGGGTACTCGTACTTCATAACTTATACTACTAATTTTAGTATTCATATATATTTCTACATGATGAGGTATAATTTGGATTATTTTGATAAATTCAACGAATACAAGAAGGATATTAAAAACCACCATTGTAATAAAATTAAGAGACTTGTCTCAGACCATGGTGGAAAATATATTATTAAATACATCAATCACTATTAATGATTTTTTTAGATTCTATCCCAAATCAAACCTCCTTATATGCCTTTTTATAATAGTAAGAGTGAATGGTGGAACCACATATTGTTACAAAAATTGATCTTAATGGCGAGTCATGTAAATCATCCATTTTTATTTTGGTGATACATGTTTCAAATAGTAAAACAATTACTAAACCAGGTTCCAACTAAAGAGGTAGAATATATTTTTTCCCAATTTTAGAATGGAAAGAAACTCAAATTCTTGTAATTACAATTTTGGGGATCTTAAATTTTTGTTAAATCTTCTTTAGGAAATCAACTTTTACCATAAGGCACATAGTTTTATTTATAAGACACCGTAATAAATCATGTGGAAATTAACTATAAAAACCCTCATAAAAAGGTAATAGTAGAAATATAGACCGTATTTTTATGGGGAGAACATCTCTAAAACAGAGAGTGGGAGAAAGATGTAATTTCATAATTTCCAGGCATAAGTTGCACAATAGTTGCCATGGAAAAAATGCCTCAAATCCCCATGGAAGAATAAGTTCCAGAGACACAAGTACTACCTAGAAGAACTATATATGTTATAGAAAATGAAAGATATGATTTTATATCAATATAGGATGGAAACTAATTATTAGTTGATAATAATAATCATCTAACCTATAGGGAATCAGAAAGTGGGATAAATTTTACAAAGTGGAAAGATGATAAAAATTATGAAATGGATTCCATATTACAAAATAAATTTTATATTTTGGTATAACATCCAATGGATGTGAATAATATTGGTTTAAAATGGTAATTCAAGAAGAAACTATACATGAATAGACACATCAATACATATGCGGAACAATGGGTTGTAAAATGGTTTTAAAACATTATGTCATAGGCAACAATGAAACCTTTAAACTAGATTCTATGTTGAAATTGTTGATTATTATACTTTACATATAAGATTACCATGAAAATGAGATTATAAAAATGTATGAAAAACAAAATTACTTAAAGGGAACCTTCATGAAGATGTACATATGATACGTCCTGATAGTTTTGTTACTCCGAAGGACGGAAGAAAGGTATGTAAGTTGTACATAAATATTTATGGATTTAATAAATCATCAAGATCCTATAAAATTTTGTTTGATAAATCCATAATGGAATTTGGCTTCATAGGTAATTAATGCAAGAAATGTGTCTATAACAGGTTTAGGGGAAGTGTAACAATTTTCCTAACATTTTATGTTAATGACATACTACTCATTGTAAATGAGATACCGGTCTTACAATATGTTAATGTATAGTTCAATAAATTATTCTCTATGAATGAATTTGGAAAATTAATATATATAATTTGGATCCTGATCCATTGTAATATATCTAATAGGTTTCTCAGTATATATCAATGTACATATATTGACAAGATACTGAAGAGATTCAATATGGAAAAATCTAAGATGGGATCATTTGTAATGTCACATTGAATTTATCTTTAAACTAAAATATTTCCTCAAACACATGAAGAAAGATAAAGGATGTAAAATATTCCACACATGCCAAAAATTAGGCCAGTCATGTATGTTATTCTATATACAGTGATAAATGTTGCTTATTCCTTAAGAGCTATAGGAATATTTCAAGCTAGCAGAGATGAACACTATTTGATTGCATTCAATACTACACTTAAGTATTTCAGGTGTAAAAAGGATATTTTCTTGGTATGTGGAGGATACGGGGAACTAGTCATCGTATTATATGAATAGGAATTTTTTCAAATAGACTAAGAGGATTTAAAATCATGTATGGAGCACATCTTCACTCTTAATGGTGGTATTGTGAGCTGGAAGAGCACAAATAAATATCGGGTCAGAAATTATACAATAGATTCCAAGTATATTGTGGCCTCCAAGGTAGCTAAAGAAGTATTTGGATACAAACATTCATTGAATATATTGAATTGGTACCTAGAAGTAGAGATCCTATCATGATCTATTGTGATAATATTTCCATAGTGGACCTTGCAAAGGAATCAAGGTCACATCAGTTCATGAAGAATATAATTCATGTGTATTATATCTTGAGATATTATTCTCAAGGATATGAAGTTTTAGTGAGAAGAATTAACAGGGATTATAACATTGAATAATGGTTGATTAAATCATTAATTTAGTAGTAAAAAATCATCATGTGGGGCCTGGTAGACTAAAAGTAACAGGAAGTTATATCTAGTCAAAGACAGAGTTTTTTAGAGTTTTAATTCCATAAAAAACTATTTGAACTTTGTATTACATGTATATTCTATGATTTTACTATTATTAAAACATCGTACTATATATTGTTCATATTTATTAATGACTTTAATGAAATAGTTTTATAGAGTATTTGTTTCATTGATAAAGTCATAAAATTTACCTTCTATGATGATAAAATTGAAATTATATGAAAATTTTCACAAATATAGTTATATAGTTGGATAAAATACTAAGATGGGACACATATAATATGGACTATTAGATGAAAGTATTTATAAGAAAATGAGACTTATTCTCAAGAGATTCGGTAATTGTAATATCAAAAATTGGAGATTATGAGAACAATCTCACATGTAGGAATTATTCATATTTATGTGTGACTAGATATTCTTATCTATGAGAATTTTTAATGGTACCTAGACTTTATGATTGTTATTAATTCTTATCAGGATTTGTATACTTTTTCGTACTAACCAAAACCATGAAACCATATTTTTATGGGAAGTTTCATATATTGGCAGAATAAAAAATAAAAAGTTATTAGTTAGTAAGATGAGGAATGATTTTCTCTTCCATTTTAATGAATGTTGATATCCCATCCCATTTTTTGAAGTGGAACTATCACATTAAATTCCATAGTGAGGGTATAATGATATGCTTATTTTAGATAGTTAAAGAAAGATGTATCAGTCACATAGATTGGTGACACGAGTGTGAATCTTTCTTGATGAGATATTGTGATAATGGGATTATATTACACAATAAATGTTCTTGTGTGGTTGTTGATGTTGTGATATTAAAGAATTTCTCTTAAATTCCTTTACCCATTTCTAATCATTAATCTTAGACTTTATGAAAACAATCCTATGAAAATGGGAAAGAATCGTTGGGGTGACACAGTAAATGATTTTGCATATCTAATTTAAATTATGTTTGAAATAAATTACTAGAATAAATATTATTCTCAATACTGATCAATAATTTTATTCAAGTTTTGCGGATCGAAAATATTAAATAAATATTTATTCTCAATACATTTAATATAATTTTTAATTTGTTATAAAAATATTTAATAAATATTTATTCACCAAATAGTGAATATAAAATTTATTTATTAATAAATATTTATTTAAAAATTGTAATTGTGTACTGGAAAAATATTTATAAAGGATAAGTAGAACAAGACTCTTCCTGGTGATAAATAATAATCTAGAAAATAGAAAAATATTATTTATCATTCCACCAATTAATGAACACCATAAAATAATAATATTATAATTATTTTATGGGAGGGGTTAAAATAATGTTTGTTATATTATTTAAGGGTCTTTGTATAATTAAATAATATTTTATCCTCATACCTCAATTTATAAATAAAATCACATATATATATATATAATGTATGGTTAATCAATAATGTAGAATCATTGTAGACAATAGAATGTTATCTGGTTTACTCATTCTCGCAACCTTTCAAGAATGATAAAAATAAAATACAATCGTTCAAACCCAAAGGATCATTAAGTGATCGAGATGAACAATAGAATAAAATTGATATTACATGATATCACCCATCATTCCATTAGTGTTGCTTGGAGATCAATGGACCACATGTAGATTACTACCAGATGGGTTCCACTTTATCCACTCCATACTTAAAAATGTTATTTGAAAATAGTTTTTAGATAATCAATGTCCCTATAAAAGATAGATCACAATATTTGGTAATCATTCATTAGATCCAATTTAAATTTATTATAAAATTTAATGTTTCAAAGTTCCACTCCATGTTTTGGGATTTCTATGAAAATATTTGATGGGAAAATTTAAATTGCCATAACATTTATGTACTGCATTGTTGAGGGATGATCCGTCAAATTTGAAGAAAAATTAACTTAATTGTTCTTCTCCCCCTGAAACATTTGTTGTCTCCAAACCAATAATTTTAATAGAAATGGGATAATTTTTTTAATAATGACATGTAAGTGAAAGGTTGTAAAAGTTCCAAGGATTTTTATCATACCATTCATACTAGAATATTTTTAACTTTTGTGTTGAATTGATTGTAAGAAACTCAAGATGATATTCACGAAAAATTTATACCACAATTGGTAACTATCATTTGTGAAAACGTGGCACCTTAGGGAAAAAACTTGATGAATGGTTTGTGATTTGTATTATTTAATTTGGAATCACTTTAAATTATAATTGATGAAATAGTTTTCTAAATCAAACCCCCTTTTTTGTAAATCAATCATTAATCTGTAGGCATAGGGTGGAATGGTTAATATAACTATACTAAATATGAATTGATACATTTTCCTAAATACTTTTTATTTCCTTTAAATGATGTGGAGATAAAGTAAAATGAAAATATTTATGAGGAAGGGGGAGAAACAAATGAATTTTTATGTGGGTATTTAATGAGTAGATTTTGAAATATCATTACAAAATATTATTGTAAGATGATATTGATAATAAATACAAAAGGAAGTTTTTTGAGCCAACTCTTTATGTGTTAAATTTATTTTTAATAAGTGTTAAATATAGTGAATGAATATAGATCATTCATTGATGAAAATATGGTAATGAATAAGCTTCTAGATTATTAAGGATATTTGTTTTGAATGGTGAAGATCTAGAGCTTGGAGAGGAAGGATATAATAAGTGATGTGCTAGTTATTAATGATTAGCATTGTATAGAAGATATGAGATTAATATGGGATACGAGTATATATTTAATAGATGACCAATACAGGGAGTTTGAAAAAATAATGCAAACATAAGTTATCTAATTCTATTGGGAAACAAAGAATAAACACAGAAACCCAACCTAGCTAAAAGTTGAAAGACAATACCATGATGTTTATTGAGATTTTATGGAAGTGGAAGGTTGAGTGTCAATAAAAGGAAGTAGGAGTTACCAAAATTTGTTCACAGAAAAGGAGTGGCGTTCCACTGTGTGGGTAGCATATTAGTAGGGTAGATAATTCTTAGAGAGGACCTAGATAATCACCATTGTTAAGATAATGCGGGGTATAGGCTTATTAAAGCGTGTCATTCCAAGAATGATTTCAGTGTGGGATTCATTTTTTCATGTACTTTTCATCATATTTAAAAAACATATGGATATATTTGAAAAGAAACACAATTTTGATTTTCTTCAACGTTGAGCTTCTATTTTCCATCGAAAAAATTAACTCCACTTTATAAAACTAATTGGAAGATATAGTCCATGCAAAAAATAAAAAAAAATCCGCATCACATATATGGGGAGAGGTTGGGTTTATTTTTAAGTGGATCTATAAAAATCAATAACTCTACTATACAGAAGAAGGTGATATGATGAAATAATGACTCATCAAACTTATTTATGTACTCCATAACACAAATAATTATAAGTTTTGGAATTATCAAGGCCTCCATGTTGTAGAAAAAGATAATTCAACACAATCATGAAATGAATAAAATTCATGAAAATATTAATGATGAAAGAGAAGATTTGATGCTGCAATAAAGACTCAAGAAGAATTATATGACAGTGTAAATATTAAGGTCATTATACTGTAACATACATATTATGTCACAAAGTTGAAAATGAATCTTGTGAAATAATAATTCATTCCATAGTGAAGAAGTTTTCAATGTGATCATAACTAAAACTAAAAATATGAAATGGTTTCATGCAGACAAGGTTTCATGTTGATGATTGTGGATATAAAATCTTATAAATATCTGACATTTCCATGTGAATTTCAATTCAATGAAATTATTATCATGATATGGTTTTCGTGATAAAAAAATTCAAAAAATATAGAATAATTAGAAAGATTTGACAAGTGTTTTTGAGACATAAAGTTTGTTTGAATATATATTACTACATGTGAATTTCATTTATAGAAAAATGATGTAAAGATAAAATGAGAAGAATATCATATATATTACATGAAGTTAGCTTATAGTTACGACTTATATTTATAGTAAATGTGAAATTCATAGATTTATAGAAATTGTAATTCAAAATATTCACTCGTATGAATGAGATAATACTGATCTAATGTTTCAACCAAGTTAAAAAAATATAGAGATATTTATTTGTGCAGGTTGAAGGAAGATTATGTAAAACAAAGAGTTTGAAACTAAAAAACCTAAGAAATATTCTAGTTTAAATGAGATACCAAATACTATATTGATATGAATAAACTATTTAGTATTAATTAAGGGAGATTTGATGCAATTTAGGGATGCACTGAAGTTGAATAATATAAGGAGAAGAAGAGGTGCTGTGAAAATATTCTTGAAAATTCAAAAAGAAGTCTTACTATGATTGAAAGAAATGAAATGATCATTTTATGCTGTGAAAATATGATAATATTGTGAATAATAATTATTAAAATAATTTAAATAAAGGCACAATTCATTTTCTTTGTTTAAGAGTAGAGTAGTGTGCATTTCTATTAGAATATATGATAAATGAAGTTCCTTGTATACTATTGTACAAGTGAATGTAATATAAATGATAAATCAGTACAAACATAACAAGTCTTGAGTGTCAAATAGTATTACATATTCTTTGTTATTCCACCTTATTGTAAACTATCGAGATAACACTATCAAGAATCAGTAGGATTCTGTGAATTTTGGGATGCACAAAACATGAGTACAAGGATAAAACCTTCCCAATTTTATACATAGATTGATACCAATTGATTGTATGATCTTGGTGAAATTCATATCATACATAAGACTTGTGATTACTAATAAAAAACTAATAAATAAATGTAATAATAATTTCTACATAAAAATTACTAATTAATTATAATTACTAATTATAAATTATCCTTAATTATAATTACTAATTATAAATTATCATTAATTATAATCTCTAATTTAGAATTACTAATTAATAATTTTTTAGTCATAGATATAAATTATTTATAATATGAATGATCATATGAAAAAGTTTATTTTATTAATTTCTTCTAGAATTGTGACTTTCATTATATGATAGGTATGATAATGAATTTATATTTTCATCAACCTTGAACTCATTCTATGATTGAAGTTATTTATTTAAATTTTGTTATTGAACATATATTTTTTATATTAATTACTGGAGTTATCTTGAATTAAATTATATCTTTAGTAAAGTATCTCTAGGTATAGGGACGTTGAGTTGTACATCATACATTCTTTCAGGATTTCCTAAGATAGTAAAGAGAATACATTCGTCTATCTATCACTTTGGGATTAATCATGTGGAGTTTGTCAATTTAATATAAATCTATGATTTTATATGAAGTGTTCTTGTGCTTAATGCATATGGTGAATTTTTATATGTATGAATTTTTGGTTTTGTAATAGAAAATCATAGGTCTTTTAATGAGTTACAAAACAATATGGTTTGAATATATTGATTTGGTGGAGGGAATAGGATTCCAAGAAAATTTAATAGAATCTTGCATATATAAAAAAAGTTATAACATGAGATAAGATGGTATGATTGAATCCCCCTAAAATAATAATTTTGGGATTCCTTACAAAATTTATGATATTTTAAATTCCTTTGTATTTGATAATATTTAATTAGTAATTACTTTTTATTATAGATAAAAATATGTCTCCCTATACTTATTGTAGTGGTAAAATAAAATACACTTAATAGAGATGTAGTTATAGTAAATAACCAAAAAGAGTTGTAATCCTTGGAGAGTGTACAAATTTGTAATACATTATAAGACAAAATTCATTGAATGTTAAAACATATGGATAATAAAGTGATAGATTCTATCATATTCAAACATTATCAATTTAAATTTAGGTTTTGGTGTATAGAATATTCACTATCTGATGATGATGATTGGGTACACATATATTCATTTTTTAAGAATGAATCTAAAAATAAAAGGATTGATTTTTATGACACCATAGATTCAATGGAAGTTCTATTAACATTAAAAGTTAGTCCATCCCAACTTCATGACACAATGTTACATCCTCAAGCTATAACATCTCAAGAAGATCCATCAGTAATGGTAGTTGATTTGTCACATCCTTAGGCCATACTTTCATATCCTCAATTTGTGATGTCTCAGAGAGGAAGTATTGATTTCATGTATATTCCTCTATATAATTTATATTATATGGTGTAAAATATTGAGGATGAGGAAAATTTTGAACAATAGGATGATGAGGAAGTTGAACAATAATAGGATATCGAAGAACATTCTATGTCCACCCCTATATGATTCCACCAACATTTGAACCATCCTCCACCATTGGAAATATGTTTGACCAAAGTCACGATAGACTTACCATAATTTTTTGGTCAATTATTACTCATATATCAAAATTTACAAGAATTATTGGTGTCACAAATCGAGTTTCAGAAGAAGGTGTTCTATATATTGGCAGAGAGTTTGAAAATATAGAAGAAATGAAAACTTTTATAAAACAATATAACATTGAAGTAAATTATATTTTTATTTTAGAAGAGTACAATATATATATTTATTTTATATAGTGTAAAAAATATGTCTTAGAATGTCAGATGCATTTTTGGGATACAATTTATAACAATTTTCACCATTTGAACATTACTGGATTTATCCCACACGCATTTTTGAATAATTTCCTATCACAAGATCAGTCATCATTAGATGATGAATTCATTTAAACTATTAATTTTAAAATGATAAGATAATTCCAATAAGTTTATGTCATTTTGGTGGTGGAGAGAATCAAATATATTTTTGGGTATCAGAACTATTACTGAAATCATTGGGTTGCACAAAATAAGGTTATTGTGAAATTTTATGGTGATTATGATGACTCTTATCAAGTTTTACCACATATTATGATGATTTTATGCAATAAAAATTATTTTTATATCATTTAATTAGAATTTAATATGATAACTAACATAATAATGTTTTTCTCTTGAATTTAGTTTTTTATATATATTTCTATAATTTTTTCCTTATGTGAAACCTTTTAGACATTGCAAGAAGTTTATGAAATTTTTTGACACATATCTATATGTAATGTATACTATAACATTGTTTATTACTACTACACAAGATGTTAATGAGTTCATCTACATTTGGAATTTTATATTTTTGAGAAATAAAACATCACATATTTGAGATAGTTCCAGGCGTGAAAAAAAGAGTTTATGGTTGACATAGAAGAGATTTGTCTTATTTTAGATCGTCATCGGGAAACCAAGGAGTAATAAAAGTCTTAGGGTCTTTCATTGAGACTATGCAATGTCCATCATTGATACTATATTTGACATATTTATAGTAATTTATGAAATAAGTTATATGAAGAGACCATGAAGAAATAAATCATAAAATTTTTCATGAATATCATTTTTTTTAATGATTGGAATACTTATTTTCATATTTGTCATGATTAGTTTTTATTTTTTAGAAAATGATCCTCAAAATAAAATAATGGAAGAGCGTATTAAAGATATTTTCAGTTCTAATTAGGAATTATTTGGTTACATGATGCAAATTTCAATTTAATAAATGGTCACCAAAGTATGATTATTTCAGGAGATATGGACATATGAAGAGGAACATCATAGAATGGGAATGTGTAGTTTTCAATGGTTTTTGAAAATTACCCATCACAGATAATTAAAAATATTAGATTATATATTAACTATAAGACCCACAATAATAACATAATATTAATATAAATTTTTAAATTTCAATTATAGGTTTAGTATAAGATAACCTCTATCACATTGTAAATTATTTTTTTTAAATGAGGAAGGTAGTCTAAAGTGTGTCTAAATTGAAAGATGTGATATGGTCACTTTTTTTAATCCAATATTGATAGGGTTATTCTAAATACTGCCACATTTAGTTATTTTTATTTTACCATTAATTTCATAGATTTAAAGTGTTTTAGTCAAATGATCCTATTACTAGTAGAAGTGGTCTTGTTCTTTCAATTTAACAATAGAAACATTATTGAGATTCTATTTAGTTTCAAGAATTATTGTATCCTTATAGACATGTGACTTTAGATTGCGCTTCTATTTGATTTTATTAGGAGAAGTTTGTTGGTCTTGATTATCGACTAGAGAGTATTAACGAGTGATCTAGATTTCCAAGGATTCATGTGAGGGAATATCAGAAGTTTTGTCTTTTAGTTGATGTTCTAATGTTTCTACTGAACATGACCGGGTTACAACAAAAAAATAGGCCAAAGTCGACCTGTAATCGAAATGAGATGTATTAGACCAGTGAATGTGAACCTACATAGATGTGTGGCCTAAGTAGTCAGGTAATCCACATGTAGACATGTTTCCCTTGATGTATATGGAAGTAACATAATATTTAAAATGATATATGTAGTATATTGATTAATGTAAACATTTTTACATGAAATTATTATTTTAATTTTTATTATTAAATGTGAGGAACTAAAAATGCCTATATTATTTTACCAATACCACTATAATGAAATATGGTTTCTAATTTTAATAAATAATATAAATATAAAAAAATTCCATATAATATATTCATTTATATGAAAAACAAATTACATTCTTATAAAAAAATATTACCAATCATAAAACCTAGTATGAGTTAAGTAGTTGTCACTATTAATGTCTTACTATTCATATATTTAAATAGATTAGCCTATGTTATCTACTCATGAGTTAAAAATGTCACACAACATGTGGGAACGACACCCTATTAAGAATATTTTGATGTGAAGATGACATCTTTTTCACCATGATTCACCTCTAGCATTAAATATTCCATACATTAGATGTTCTTTATTTTATAGAGTGTCCGTGTGAAAGTTCAATACTATATGTCAACATTTTATTATTGCCCTGGTGGATAGATGGTAACTATATAAACACATAGTTCATTTCTGTAAGGATTATATAGAAAATACTTTAGAGGATATGGCCTATCTGCTCAGTCTACCCATCTATGGAGGGAAGGTTATAGGTGACACTATTGATGAATTTTGTGTAACCAAATATCTTTTATGAGGCATTAATGTTATTGGAATATCACATGTCTTCCAGGGTTCACATATGGTATATCTTGATGATATTTATCTACCATTACTGATGATGTAGTTGAGGGGATATTAATTCGGCCCACACATGAATAAATTATGCTATTGGTCAGAGGCATGTTTTTATTATAACACTCTACCGCCTTAGTACACATGATTTACCAACCATTAAATCAGGATCTCTAGAAGAGGGTTAGATACATTTAGGGGTTCACTATTTAATCACATATGTAGAGATTCCTCTACACTATTTTTCTAGAATATGTTCATGACATGGTAGGTTGCATGGATCTGGTACAAATGAGGGCCTGTGATAGTTTTCTATGAATCTCTCAGAGTTATCACACCACCTCCACAACTCCTATTTTAGGATTGTCCTTGAGAAATATGTTATGTTTAAATTATTAATTTGTGTTATTTTATGATTTTATTGATATTTTAAATAATCTTACCCTATCTTACATTTATTTTACTAGGTGGAGTCAGTATCATCATTCTAGTAATACTATGAGACATAATGAGCATTGATTTATAATGATATTTGACACTCTACAGTCTTATGATGTATGTTATACCATAAATTTTTATGTGAAAAATTTTCATTACTTTTATAATATATTTGAATGTTAACTTAGAAAAATGTTCATGCTAATTTATGAATTCTCTTCCAAGTTGGAATTTCAATTTCTTTCACCACATATAGGGGATTTTCCTGTGCATCACTTATACCATACTGAATAACTATGGTTGGAGATTATATTGTTGTAATGTTTCACATCCACATCCACTTCATTGAGTGGATGCATCTAGATTGAGTCGTGTGATAATTTGTATATATATAGTTTATCCCCATTTCACCACAACAGGTTGATGGATTACATTCTATTACAATTATTTGTAGACATAGAATAGATTGGTTGTAGTGTCATGCATGTTATATGGAGTATTGGTAAATATGTTCCCAATACAGTTTCATTCACCATAGATATCCCATAGTAAGTTTTCATTTAAATGATTAGGGAGATTATGCATATCAATACTGAAAATAAACAATCTTTTACCTTACACACCAAGTGATATGCATTCAGTAGTTTTTATGTTTAATAATTTTTATTATATAATATTTTAGGTCATGTTTCATTATAATTTGAATTTTATTTCATTTATAGTTTGAAGGACTTTATCGAAATTTACATATCACTGATCCTCAAGAGGAGTAATCTATTAGGAAAGATGATGTTCACCCAAATTTGGTTCCTCTTATAGATCCTCTCTATTTTATATATGAGTGTGCCTATGACAAAGATACATAGTTATTTATTAATCCAAATTCTCAAACTAAGGTACTTAGATATGATGATATGAATACTATTCCTGATAAAGATGATTCACCACCATTGCAATCTAGAGGATAGAGATGAGGAAATAGGTGAGGAAAGATAGAGAGCTACCCGAGAGAGGCTCCTGCAAATGATGTTTCAACATAGGGAGAGAGATGATCATGCATAAGAGGTGGAGGATATTGAATATTTGGGAGAGGTTGATAATCCATATATACCTACTCATAAATCTAATATATCATCTCCAAATTAGATTTTTCTATGGAGTGAGACATTTCTGTTGTAATACATCTTGTGGTGGCCTTTTATGACTATTCATCCTGGAGTAACTGCTTTTATATCACATTTCCAGCATCTTTAGGGCCTCCTTTCATTCTACTATATTTGAGGCCATGTGGATCCACATATGATGTTGATAAAGAATCTAAATTGTAGAATAAATTGGAATCTACAACACCACATGTAACACCCTGAGATTTTATGAATTATTTTTCTCTGATTTAATTTAATCTTTTTGATGGGTTTCATTTCACAAAACAAAAAAAATAGTTTATTTTTTAAGCATTATGTTTGGATTGTGTTATATTAAACGCCAAGTTAATTTTGAAATACATGATACATAAATTTTAGCTTTATATACATGGATCAAAAAAGTTATCGTATGTTTCAAACAAGACAAAATTTCTTGATGGTTTGCATAACATGTAAGACTTAGTGATACAAAACAATATTACATCCTGAGAAATATATTTTTTAATATAGTAATATACAACCTAGTCCTTAAAATATATTTTATGAATATCATTAACTAAATTATTAAAATATACATCTTTTACAAAATATATAATGATATAAATAATTAAAAATTATTTTTAAATGAATATGAGAACTAATTGAATATAAGGGTAGTATTTTTTAAAAAAACTATTTTTTATGCTCACAAATATGTTTTATCCAAATAAATTAAAATAAATACAATTATTGATTAATGTTAATTTAATATATATATATATATATTATACTCAGTCAAATATTTTTGATATTTATCCAATAGATTCGATAGTAATAAGAAAAAAACAAACATAATTTTACATATAAAACCTATATTTTTATTAAGGTAATTTTACTGCCTTTTGATGGATAACCTGCATAAAATATAGGTTTTGGATAAATTTTAAATTTTATATGAAAAATAAAATTAAATTCTGAAAATAGAAAACTAAATTTTTGTAAGGGTGGGTTTTTTATATTTCTGTGATGTTTCATTGGTTAATGAATAGTGAAAAATACTGAAATTTAAATCAAAACTACATTTCCATCAAAATTAATTATAAGGTTAAATTATATTTTTAATTTTTTTAAAAGTTTCGTACTGGGTGGTTATAAATGACATCAGAGTATATGTTTAATTATCCTTTGGAAACTGGGATGAGAAAATCTTAGGGAGAACTCTAAGAACAAATAATAAGTCTAATGATAAAAAAAAGTATAAGAAAATGTCATGAAATTTTGGTAAAGGATAAACTGATTGGATCCCTAGAAATACATACCTCTCAAGATACTACATGTGGAAGTGGATCAGGCATAAATTTACCCATGGGTGAGAACTCCGATAAGATATTCTAGGCCTGACTCGGTGTAATCTGGTACACAACAACTTGCGTTGTTGCACACCTGGTTTGACACTCCTAAGTGATATGCTATAGAAATTAAAAAATTATTCAAAAACCATTATGATGCATTTTAACTGAATATGACTATGAATAACCTATGATAAAAATATGTTTTCATCGATTAAAAGTTTTGCTTCATGATTTAGACATCCTATAAGTAATTTCTCATGATTATGCTATTTTATTCTATGATATGGGTTTCTCACCCTATGCTTTTTGGTATTAGTCAATTTATTGTACATGAAGGAACATGGTTCATGTTGAATGTTTCATATGTGAAATGTATCTTAACTTTTCAATTCGATTTCCCATGTGTAAATCTCATAAAGGGAATTAGGATGTTGGTATGAGTATCGAGTGTACTTCTGAACCAGAAGAGAGTATAAACGACATGTGAAAATTATATGATGTTCTTACAATATTTTTTAAATTAAAAATAAGAATAATGAATTTATTTAGGTTGAGGAACTTTGATACACGATTTATATATCATATTCTAGGAAATAGGTATTAAGTAATAAGTTGATATAGCCCATGTAATGGTTTTAGAAATAATGTTGGATGAATGAAGTAGTTATGTTATGGAATTAAAGGACTGTGTGATATGAATTATGAAATATATAATTATTTATAGTATATGTTTTCATTAAGTATTTAAATTTATGTGTTTAATGGTAATGAAGAATTATAATTGTTATATTTTTATTAAGGGATTTCAACCCTTAATGGGATCAATATGTTGAGAAATTTGTTTTTTTCTTGGATATAGAGATCATTGATTTTGGTAAAGTAAATTGGATAACAATGATTATCCAGGATATAGTTATTGATTGGATGAAAAAGTATTATATGTCCGCATTGATGATGTTTATAACTTTTGGACTTAATGAATATATCTAGTAACCATTGAAATAAGAAGGCATGGGGTTTTCCAAAAGTATTTATGGTAATTCAGGTTATTACCATGTTTTAAGAGAATATATGATAACGGTATTCACATTTTTGGAATGTGAAATAATGGAATACATTGTGATATATGGGGGATCCATTTTAGGATGAAATTTTGACATTATTTCTATTTTTTTGGATTTTTAACTTTCAGAAGTGTTATAATATAATATAGTTATAGAAAGTTTAAGTTAAACATCATATGAATTATAAATGTGTTGAGGTTATATTGAAATCATTAGTTAAAAGGATATTTAGTGATTGAAATTATCTGAATCATCTACATAATATTTATTTTAGAAATTATATTATTTTAAACTTAGAAAAGGTCATAATTTTTGTCAGGTGACAACTAATCATGTCCGGTAAGGCCATATGTCTTGAACCAATGACCAAAGGATGATAAGGGTTTTACACCTATCACTAGGCTATGTGATATCATTGTTAATGTGTTTTTTTGTTAAACATTTGATGAATAAATATATTATTTATGATTGATGACCCCAATCAATCTCAATTATTTATTCGTTTTCGACCAAGTCCATTGTTTCACTTTCCAGCAATGTTCACCTATGTGGTAACCGAGTTAGGAGTTACTTTGTGTAATCATCATGGTTCCAACATTCATTTTCAATGGATGTTTTAGTATTCATTTTTATAATATGGGTTACTATGAATGTAAATTTCAATTATTAATCCATTGGTAACCAAGATTAATTTTAAGGTATAAATTCATTTTTTGGGGGGTAGAATGTAACACCCCAAATTTTTTTGAAATACTTTTTTAATTAATTAAATCTTTTCTGTATTTCTTTATTTCACACAACACTAAAAAAAGATTTTTTAAGAACTAAGTTTGGATTTTCTTATATAAAATGCCATGGTAATTTTGAACTACACATAAAATAAATTTTTGAATTATCTACACATAACAACGATGTTACCATATGTTTCATGAAAGACCGACTTTCAACAATGAATTGTGTAACACACAAGACCAAGTGTTACAGAACAATTATATATTATTAAAAATATTTTGACTTAATATAATAATATATAACCTAGTAGTTCAATTATATTTTATGAATATTAATAACTAAATTATAAAATATTTGGTTTTCTCAAAACATAAAATGAATTAATTACATACAAATTATTTTTAAATGAATATAAGAACTGATTGAATCTAAAGGGACTACTTTTATAGAAAACAATTTTTTAAGCTCACAAAGTTGTTTTATCCTAATACATTAATTTAATTACAATTAGTGAGTTTTATTAATGTAATATATACATATATACATATATATTATTAAATAAAATATTTTTTATGTTAATCCAATAGATTTGATAGGCATAAGATAAGAAAAAACCAATTTTACACTTAAAAAACCTATATTTTTATTAAGGAACTTATAAAACCTTTTGATGGAGAACATAGATTAATTCTAAATTATGGAACTTTTAAAAATATTTTATGTCAAAATAAACATCATTTTTGATATAGAAACATAAATTTTAGGATAGGGTGAATTTTTTGTATTTTTAGGTGATGTTTCATTTGTTAATGAAATGTGAAAAATATAGGAATTTAACTCAAAAATAATTTTTCATCTAATTTACTTATAACATTAAATTATATTTTTAATTCATTTTAAAGATTAATTAGATAATTGTTTTTATGAATTTTTCCAATTTAGGTCATTGGAATCAATTTCCCATTGAAATTGGTTATAAAAACCTAAGAATCATTCACTACTACAAAAGAGGTCTTTAAAAGTGCTAACAAAATGCACTGATATAGCCCATATTTATGAGCACTAAAAAAAGAACTGATAAAGGGTTCTCTTTATCAGTGTTAAAAAAATCTCTGATGAATGGAACCCTATTATTGTATTATGGTTAATTCCTACACATCAAAAAATGATTACCAAATCATTTTCCCTAAGTATAAAAATTATATGAATGTGTTTCTTTGATTTTTAGTATGCCATATGTCATTTTAACTAAAAAGTCAATTTTTAACTAAAAATACACATATTGAGTCATACTCGGAAAACGATGTTTCGGATTTATGTATGAATGATTCTTACATTTCAAAATTGTCCTATGGATAATTATACTAAAGTATTAAAACAATCCAAATGAAATTGATCAGTTTTGTGTATGTGATGTGTGTTTTGATCTAAAATGACATTTTTAAATATAAACATATTGGACACACCATGTGTTAGCTTAAATTTAAAATAATTATACATTTTAAAAATAACATAAGGATTGATTTTATAACATATCAAGACAATTCTAATGTGTTTTAAATATTTCCAATGAGTAAAATACATTTTTAAGTAAAATTTGATTCTTAAACTAAAAATCCACACTTTCAGTCATACTAGTCACACAATGTGTCAGATTGTGGTTATGAAATATTTTACATGTCAGAAATGAATAATGGATCATTATCCTAAAGTATCAAGACAATATGAGCATTTTTTTCATGATTCTTTTTGTGAGGGAGATATGTTTTTAACTAATTTTTTTTTAAACTTAGAACACACATTTCGAGTCAAACTGGTCACATTGTGTGTCAGTTTGAGGTGAAAGACATTATTACCCATTAAAAATGACTTATGGATCTTTTTTATAAAGTATCAAAACAATATTAATGTATCTACTCAGTTGCGGGTATGCCACCCATCAATAAACAAAAATGTTAATTTTAATTAAAAACTCATAATTTGAGTCATTCCGATCACATAGTGTGTAAAATTTACATGAGTTAGATTCATAGAAATCATAAATGAATTATATATTACCCATTCCATGTTTCACCAACCATAGTGTGTATCATATCGGGGTTCAACTGATTCCTACTTACCGCAAAATGACATATGGATAATTTCCATAAAGTATTAAAAAGCTATGAATGTGTTTTATTAGTTTTGAGTGTGTGACATATCCTTTATACTAAAATGTCATTAAACTAAAAAACTCACATTGAGTCATTTTTAAACTAAAAACACACACTAATGTACGTAAATAGATCAAATGAAAAAAAAATTGCAATATGAAGAGAATAAATAACAACTTCATGCGTCATCCTTATCAATGACCTTGTTGAGAATTTATTTTCCCCTAATAATTTTATGCCCTTTTAAAAGGAAAAATGTGCTAGAGAAGAATTAGTTTTCGATAAAGTCTCCTCTTCATGATCTTTGTGAAAATTAGTTGAATAATTAGTAGATAAAAATGATATGAAAATTAACTAAAAAACAATTCGATAAAATGATGAGAAAATTAACTAAATAAGTAATAAAATCAACTTTTTCATGATGACTACATACATTAGGATACTATGTAGTCATCCCATTAATTTATAAACAAATTCATTACCACATTTAATATATGGACTACTTCCAATTCTACTAGTACTATGAAAATATAAATAAAGAAATCATTAATAAACATTTCAAATGAAATTATAGTTATCATAAAAAATACCTCTTCAGGGATGAAATGTTTATTGATGAAATATGATATCATTCATAAAATTGGAAACATAATAACCACAACATTCTCGATTATTTTTTTTTGGAAATTGTAGAAACATTAGAAAAAATTATTAAATTTTTTATTATAAGTTTTTAATAGTGAAATATTATTATATATATCCTAATAATTATACACTTATATAATTGGATAAGATTCTTCTGCTCACGGACCATCCTCATACTATGATTTTGATGATAATTAAACACCACCCAATCATAATAATTTTCATTAAAACATAATATAAAATTCATAAATTGGATTTTATTTGTAAAATGTTACACAACATTTATTATAAAACTGATAAACATCATCTTGTGTAGTTGATTTGTTGGAAGTCCTTTTATTGAATCCCAAAAAAATATTTATAGTATCCAAATTTATTTCAACGAGACACCAATTCTTACTAAAAATGAATAATTAATGGAATAAATTAAAATATTTTTAATTTGATTAAATTGTAGATTTTTAATCTTACATCATGGGTATTTGGAAGAATTTCTCATATGTAAGTTTGTTTTTAAACATTACATCCAATTTTTTCACTATTACTAAATATTCCCCTTTTTCTAATGATATTTTTTTATGTAGGAGTGATGTGAGGAAAAATAAGTCAGAAAATATATGCACAGAGATTTCCATTATGAATAGTACACATATATATATATATATGCCTATAAAAAATATGAATATTGTTTTACTGTAATTAATATTGTAGATCTGATGTTCTGACCCAAGTGCCACTCATGGGTGCCTCCAACCAAGTTGGCCACATTTCCTCAAGTGCACCTCCCCATATGATAGAGGCTATTGACTAGAATCAAGGTCCTGGGGTGTGTCCATGGGAAGATGATTCCCTCATGTAAAAATGGATCATAATGGGTACAAATATAATAAACATATAGATAACTACAAAATACAAATAAGAATTAATAACAAAAATGGTAGTGGAATATAATCCGAAAACATTAATCAACAATAACAAAATAAAAAGATGAACAATATCATATACAATATATAAAGATGGAAAGTCTCTACAAAACTAGAAAATAGGTATACAAGGTACCAAAAAACTGATTAAAATACATGAAATATAAAATTAGAAAAGTGACAAAAAAATATCTAAGTATCCCAATATCATGCCCGGTAATCTGCTACAAAGATCCATCATAAGAAAGCAAGAATGAAATTCAGGTTTCCATGGTTGAAAACTTACCCTTTTCTATACCTGTGATCATATAATATTCATGGGTCCCGATGGCATCCCTGATAGGGTGTGCGATAAATCATAATTGACCACCACCAATGACATCTATATAAATCTAGTCTGTGAATATAAACTGAGTAGTGTGTAGGTATATATATTAATATAAATTAATGCTGAAATAATAACTCATACATATTTGAGGATCATCTAGCAATGTATTTGATCATGAGATCATTTAATTAATTCATTTAAGTTCAGTTTATATAGATAAATAATTTTGAGGTGTCATCGATAGAGAAAGTGGTTATAATAATAATAGAGGAGAATTCAAAGTGAAAGCAAGGCATCCTTGGCCTCAAGGGTTGGCCAACTCATAGTAGTAACTCAGATAGTTAAGATATAAAGGGCCTTGAGTGTAATATATGGAAAAAATCATGGAATTTCACTAGAAACGATTATTATTTAGTCCAAGGATCTCATCAATGTTAATGATGGGATAAGTATGACTGGGACCTATGGGTTTAATCTATGGCACAACAGGTCCGAAGATATCAAGATGGATCTCTTGATTGTATATGAGAAATCTTAATATATGGAGGGATAATGAAGGGATCCTATTGAACCATGTCGGTTATCCACTATTAGACAAGGAGCACGTTCCAAGGTGAATATCTCCCTTGGAAACTATATCCTTGAATCAGAATGGTTTTCTACAAGTCCTTAAGGAATTCCCTTGAGAATACAAGACTAGCTCTAGTCTTACCACTTCTATAATGATAAAAAGGTCCATATCCAATTGAAACCTTCTTATTAGTTCACTTATATCATATTTAATCATATCCCATTTAATAATCCTTCCTTTTAATAATTCATTATGTTTACTCTATCACATTTCATCAATGAGACAAGGTTAATTAAGAACATGAAACCATTTATCATTTTAATTCGTAAACACGTAATAGGTTAATTCCATAGAGGAAATTCAACCAATAATAATTAATTTTATATTTAACTAGGAAAAGTCATATATATGAATAGACTTTAATATTCAAAATTTATTATTTGTTTGTTAAATTGAAATGCTTACCTTAGAGGGTCATGTGATAAATAAGTTCACATCTCTGCACACTAGCCATTATTAATTTCCAATAAATATTTTCTAAGTGATATCAATTATATAATTTTCATTTATCCATTAGAAGATTTATTAATAATGTAATAATTCTTACTTAATAAGGGTCAAGTGATTATTTTATAAAATTCACATGTGCTATCCATTACCAATTCAAAATTCATTTTAAAAAGGACTTACCATTAGCAGGGTCAAGCCAACACACCGGAATGATGTCCCAATAATTATAATAAGGTTAAAAGTCATAAAAAAGTAATCAACAAACTAATGGTGGATGGAATTGAAGTCACCACCTCCAAAGAAATGAATATCATGCATGAATATTTATCTAGAATATGATCACAATGAATATATATAAGGGATATGGATTTTAATAACCAATGCCTGATAAAACCAATGTGCACACAATAATGATAGTTTATAAATGATGATAATTTTAGAGAAAATTTATAAAGAAATAACCTTATTCATATAACACTATCCTCTTCTAGTATTAAACCGTAGTTTGTCCTGGATCATAAGAAAACAAAATAAAGTATCAATGCCGTAAAAATAGGGCATAATATTATGCACCAAAATAGATCTGTTGAGGATAAGAGAAATGATGAAAATTTCAATAGGATTAGAAAACACACTAGTGTAGATGTAATGACACTTTCAGTGGAAGAAAAAGAATCTGTATCATGGAGATAATGTAAATCATAGGATAGGATTTCTTGAGTACTCCAATATGAGAGAGAAGGGAGGGGAACATGCCTTTTATAAAAATAGAGGCCCAACATCTTAGTTTAAAAATTAACCCTAGGTATTTACATGATGTGTAAATTATTTACATATCATGTAATTATTGGGATCTTCTATATAGAAAAAACCATATTCACATCTTGAATAGGACTTCCTAAGATATTATATTTCATGTACTGAATACACTTCATGTAAACCAAATACCCATCATGTAATTGGACTACAACCAACCTATAGGGTTCCCACCCCTTCCTTTCTAAAAATATCATAAACAGCCCATAGGCCCGCCTTTAGTGTCTAATAAAAAAAATAGACCATTAAAAGATCTTCAACCAGAAATTAAAAGGATCCATACATGAAGGGAAAACTAGGTTCTTACAGTCTCCCCCCTTGATAAAATTCATCCATGAGTTTCCCTTCCACGTGTGGTAGAAAACAAACTAAGAACAAATCTGTCCAAGAGCATGCACATCAACGTCTCACTCCCAAGTCTCATCTTGTGCACAATCATGCTAACATAGCACCCACACTAAAGGGATAGACTGGCCTCATATAGACTTCATTCTCTAGTCAATGATGCATACGTGATACTCTTCAAAACACACATCTAAATCTAACACCGCATCATTGGGATCAAAAGTATGAGATGGGCCAGAATAATAAATGAAATGATAAAAAATGGAATACATACTACATGGAATGGTACCTATGATTAAATAGCAATAGATAGTCTACCAGACTAACACTATCCAAGATATAAAAGTCTCAACAATGAGAGGTGAAAACTTCCTTTTTCTTTGTATCTGTGTATGCCCAAGCATGGGAGATACTCGTAAGAAAATATGATCCCCAACCTCAAACATTAGAGGTAAACGATTGTGATCAACATAAGATTTCTATCTTGGCTGATCAGTATACATATGGTTCCTTATCAGCTAAACCTACTATATAGTCTTCTACAAGAGATGATGACCCAGTAGTGCTACCTCACCTTCCTCTAACATGTATAGGGGTGTGAATGATATGAACTACTATATAAATCCTCACATGGATCCATCCAAATCATTTAATAACAACTTTTATTGTATGAAAACTTTTGTAGAGGGATATGATTCTACCAACTACTGCTTAAATGATGGACGCTTGCTCAGAGAATGTCCTCTAACCCTTGTATCATATGTTTTTATTGACCATTAATCGAAGGGTGAAATGTTCTGCTATGAAGAACCTATATAACCATAGCTTTATAAAAATCCTTCTAGAACCTAAATTTGATACAATCATCCATATCAAAATTGACAGTATGTAAGAACACATGTATCTATATGATCCCATGGAAATACAATAGTCTCAAATCTTGTAACTAGGGTGTATAGTCAACATGGGTAGAAACCAAATATTTAATATTCCACTATCAACCTATATATATATAAACTATTTATATTGATAATGAATCTTTAAATAACCCATTACCCTACCTTGAATAAAATTTTAGTAGCACAGGTATAAATAAAACCCATGGCTAACTCAACAATCACAAGCAACATTGATAAAACAAGCAATAAAATACTTCTATATGGAATGGAATATTCCATTATTGTGAGTTCAAAGTGCCTATAATGATTAATGTAACAATTCCCCTTATCATACTATTTGAAGTTAAATGTACATAAAGCATATAAAGTACCATAGTTTATGTTCATCAGCCAACAATAAAAGTATATCAACTGTAATAGGAAAATATAGAACAACATTTTTCCTTTCCCAAGAAATGTGGGTTTTACCCTGAATGTGAGTTAACGACTCTTAGGCATGACTGACCAAGTTCGAACATATTCTTAATATCCTGTCTAAATTAACAATCTTTAATAAAAATGAAAAAAAGTTCTCTTATACCACTTTTTGATGTCTAGACCTGAGTTCCACTCAAATGTTCCCTGAACCTGGATGGCCACATGGACTCAAGAACACATCCCCATATGCAATAGGCTTCTTCCTGGTTGTGAGGGATTAGGTTGTGTCTATAGTGAGACTATTCCAACATGTTGTAGTGGAGTATGAAAAATACAGATATAAAAAACATATGGGAACAATAGCATAATCATAATGATGAATAAATAAACTAGCCTAAGAAGATAAGAATAAAAAATCCATAATTAATAATCAACTCAAAAGGTAAATAGTATCATATAAAAAATATGATGATGACACATCTATACAAAATTGGAAAATAGTTATACATGGAAGAAGGAAATACAATATTATACATGCATAGAAAAGAAAAAAAATCAAGGAAAACTATCCAAGAATCCTGAGATCTTACTCCATCATCTACTATTAAGCTCCCTCATAAGCAATAAAATAAGAAAGTTTGGTGTCCAAGGTGGGATGCTTAGCCTTATACATACCTATGATCATATAGTATTCCTAGGTACCAATAGTTGACCATATAAGGTGTGAGATAAATCCCAATAGACCACCAACAATAATGTCTACACAAATCTAGTTTGTGAATATTACCGAGAAATGTGAAGGTACATATAAATGTAATGAAATTAAATAATAACACATACATACTACAAACTCATCTAGTAATGCCTCTGAACTATTGACCATTTAATTAATTCATTTATGTTCAATTTCTATAGATAAATATTTTGGATGTGTCATCAACACTGAATGTTGTCATAATAATAATAAAGGAGGATATAATTTGAAGCCAAGTTATCCTTGACCTCAGGTGGAATCCAACTCATATTAGTAACGTGGAAAATATGCAAAAAGGGGTTTGAGTGTAATCTAAAGGAAAAAACTTAAGGATTTCCACTATAAAATATTCTAACTGATTATAAGAATCTTTTCCATGGAAATCATAAGCTTAGTATGACTAATCCCATTGGGGTGAATCCATGGAACCATGTGTCCTAAAACATCAAGATGGATCTAGGGAGTGTATACGAGACATCCTAATATCTAGAGGGATATTGAATGGATCCAAACACATCATGAAGGGAGTCCACTAGTATAGAAGGACCACGTTCTAAGGTGGGTACCTCCCTTGTAAACTAGTCCTTGAATCAGATGACATCCTTTGAGTGCTCAATTCATTCCCCTGAAAATCCAAGGGTGGATAAAGTCTGACCACTCCAATGAAGTTAAAATGGCCCATATGAAATATACACCTCATACATATTTAATTTATATCATATTTAATCATCGACCATGTAATAATCATTACTTTTACTAAGTCATTAAGTTCACTCCATCACCTATCATCAATGTGACAAGGTTAATTAAAGACATGCAACCATTTATCATTTTAATTCATAAACACTTAATATGTTCATTACATAGGATAAATTCAACTAATAATAGTTAATTTTATATTTAATAATTCCAATTCATATATACGAATATTCTTTCTGGTTCATAATTTAATATTTATTTATTAAATTGAAACACTTTCCTTATAGGGTCAAGTGACAACTAAGTGCACATCTCCACACACCCAAATGGTGTCTCAAAATTTATAACAATGATAAAAGAAATAAAAAAAGTAATAACCATACTAGGGGTGGACAACATTGGGGTCACATCATCCAATGACATAATTATCATGTATGAATAGGTTTCTAGAATATGAGAAAAAATCTTATAAATATTGAATATGAATTTTTAGAAGCAACGCCTCGTGAAACCAAAATGGCCTGAATGAAGACAATTTATAAACACAGATAATTTTAGGGAAAATTCATAGAACACATACCTTATTCTTATAGAACTACCTTTATCCATTATTGAATTTTATATTTTCCTAGATCAGAAGAAAATTGAAGAATGGTTCAACACCCTGAAAATAAAATATAAGTGCCTGTACCAAAATAACTCCATTGAGAAGAAGATAAATGAAAATGGTGTTATAGGATAGGGAACTCACTGGTGAGGATGAAATGAGACCTATTAGTGAATAAATTGTTTTTTGGATCATAGAGGTACCACAAATCCTAGGTTAGGATTCCTTTAATGCTCCTACATAAGAGAGAATTGAGTGGTGATGCCTTCTTTAAAAAATAGAATCCCTACCTATTATTTAAAAAACAAGTCATCTATATCCACAAAATGTGTAAATGATTTAAAAATCATGTAAATATTGGGGTATTACCCTTGTAAAAACCCATTACACATCTTAAATTATCTTTCCCAGTCCATTACACATCATTTATTGAATGCACATTGTGTAAACCAAAGACACATCATATAATTTGCATGTAACCAACCTATAACCCTCCGACTTCTTACATTAATAAAAAAACCAACCGGACCATGGGCATGTCTTTAGGGTATTATCTCAAAAAAACATTACAAGAGAATAAACTTAAAATTAAAAGGATCTATACCTGAAGGAAAAACTGGCTTCTTATTTTATATCATATGTTAGACAAACAAATTTTGAAAGTGAAACTCATGTATACATATACAATTAGGATTCCTAGCCTTCCATACTTAAGGATTTCATCTATATTCTCAAGACCAGGAAAGTCTATTATTGTATCTTGATATATTTTCCCATCAAAAGAAACGATGTTCATGTCACCAACTTTGAACATTGTATCTATATGAACTTTTAAATTTAGAAAATACAAAAGATGAACTAGAGGGGGAAAGGTACTCTCTAAAGTTATTTTCGATCGATTGGTTGATCCTATAGATTTGTTTTTGTTTTGAACTTCCTTTTATCATATCTTTTCTCCATATATAATAACATTCCTTGATTCAAGAGTTTTTTCGTCAATTTTTAATTGTTTTATATAAAAAATAAATTATAAAATAATTCCTCCGGGTATACCTATATTTTTACAAAATCAAATGACCATTCTACCAAAGTTACAATAGCAAGTTTGAATGTGTGAACATCTAGATCATTAATGGGAATGGGTAGCTTGGCATTAAACACATTATTTATGAGAACATGAATTCTAAAATGACCTTTTAGATGTTGTTTGTTCTGTATAATATCTTGTTGAATATTGTACACTACACCCCTCACAACAAGGTGATGAGTATGTGATGATATTTATAAATCTACCCATTTTCAACCTATAGAATATTTATACATGAAATGTATCACTATATCGTAGATTAAAATTTCATGGAAATATTTATGATAAAATTGATTATCTCTAGTATGGAAACTATTTGAGGGGAATGTCTCACATCAAAGATTGGGGAGGGGGATCTTCATATAGTGGTGGTTTTTTTGTTTTTTATTTTTTTTGATGCCTTTACATAACGTTATTTAATAACTCATACTGCCAATTAGTTTTTCTTATATACAAATTATTCATTTCTACATATCCTGTTTTTTCTAATAGTTACCCATATGCATTTGTTTTCTCAAAACTTGTTTGGGGTGACACTCCAAAATCTGCCCCTCTAATGTGAACATATTTTTTGCCCGCTTCAGGATAACATCAAAAAAATTTCATCAGCTACAACGAATGATGAATCTTATATCTCAATCCGGAGAAAAAATATTGAAAAATAGGTATTCAAGTTTATGTAAAATTGATTTAAAGAATAACAATTTTTTATTATCTCAAAGTTACACATTTTCTAATAATTTTTGGATATTTTCATCTACTATTATTTCATATTTCTTTACACGAACATCATATCATAGCACATAACATGATATTGAAGTTTATTTGGATTTTGATTCATTGATTCACATATAAAAATATAAAAATAATTATACTATTTTTTTCATTCCATATAAAATTATTAATGTAAATTTAAAATACAAACCATTTTTTTCAAGTGAATCATTCCCTATCCTTTCTTTATAGTTTGGGTTCCTTGGTTTCGATGCCCCTCGGTTATTTCTGGAACTCATTTATTGTATCATAAATTAAAAATTATTAATCAAAGTAACTAATAAATATATTTTCAAGTAGTGTATTACTAATAAAAATATGCCTAAAAATATTCATCTTCGTCTTGATCAATAAACACATTCCATGTTTCTTATTTTATCATGTGTTCATACATCTGTGGTGGGTGAAATTTTACTTGGCCTATAACATCCCGGAGTTGATTCTTTGTATGAATTCTATGAAATCCAATATAAGACTTTCTAATTAACATTAATACAAATTTCATTCAACAATAATATAGTTTAAATTTACCCTATAAGGGATATTTAATAGTATATCAAAATTCTATTATTTTATCTTTTAGTAAAATAAAATATTACACCATAATGTTACCCAAATCTCTTCCCAAATTAGTGTCTTAAACAAGATCACAATATTGTGTCTTCAACCTACATCAATTAACATGTATATACAAGTGGTGACCAAAATCTAACTAATGAAAATGGACTTGATGGGCTTAACATGCTAGTCGTGTGGATTGCATCCAACCTCAAATTTGATGCCTCTGCTTATTGCCTTAATAATTATTGTTAACACAATTATGCTATGATGCTATTGTTTTTTATGGGACATATGTTTTTCACTTTATTCCATTTCCTCTTATTCGGCATCATCAATATGTTGTTCCTCATGTTTGGTAGCATCAACATGTGGAGAAACATATTGTTTCTCTATATTGGGAGCATCTACATGATGAGAAACCTATTGTTCCTTTGGAATTGAGGAATTGAAATGTGTGGAAACAATAATCTGTTGATGTGATCAGACATTTAATTGAGATTACATAAATAGAGAATTAATAATATAATATTTTGAGGAAGCACATTTTATATTATAAAAAAATATAACATGATTATTGGACACTTTTTTTAATGGATTTAGGGATTTGACCCCTATATCTAGTATCCAAACCCCCCTATTTTGGTCTACTATGACATAAAATACACTATATACATTGGTATCACTAGGAAATAATTGTTACATCCTAATGAAAGGGTTATCCTCAGTTGAATTGAAAATTTTTCCTGTAATGGTTTTACTTGATAACAGAACAATTGAACACTTTCTGTTTGTAGGATCTAGAATCTAAAATTCACGTACAACCTATTATATCATTATGAATGGTTTATCCTTGTACGGTTAATTAATAAAATCCATTTTCATGAATCCCAATTCATAAATTTTAACTACACTTATGTTACCAATCCACTAGCACTGAATAGTTGGTACTTGGAATGTTGTACAATCCAACTCCCATATTTGTTCATTGATTCCAATGTACAAAATATTGACATCAATTATATTTTTTTTCCTTGGTAATAGATACATGCTTCACTTCACCCATAATTTTTACTTCATTATTTTTCATGTTAACACATTCATCTGTTTCTTTGAATAAAAAGTATAACCATTAATTAGATAACCATTATAGGATAATACATATACACTAGGTCCTATGGATATCCATCAATGTTGTTCTAAAGTTGATATTTTTCTTCAGTTGATTCCTTAAAAATATGATCTCGAAACCATCATATAAACTATCGATTATGTTTATTTTAAATCCATATTTCTTCCCTTGATGTATTCAAATGCCTAATAATTACATTGTGGGTTTCAAAATATGGAACAATCTCTAAAACATTATAAAAAATATAATGGTGATCTTGATCCTACCTTGTAAGGGTAACTGAAACAACATATATTCTGGAAATTCATTCAAACATAAGTCACCAGCTATGATAATATTTTGGTAAACCAATTCCTTCCATGTAAAACAAGTATCCATTATAGAATTTAATGGCTACCTCAAAAATATATTGATGTGAAATACAACCTTCTAGACGACTTTAATTTCTGACACACCCTTTCAAAATATTCATATATTATTCCAAGTGGTACATCCATCTATAATGTGAAAGAATATAAAACCACATCTCTCTAATTATGTGAACCATTAAATGAATCATCTTACCAAATAATGATTGTGGGAAGAACATATCTAATTCACAAAATATGAAGAAAATTTATTTTTTTGTAGTTAGGAATTTTTTGGGTCAATATCATTTATTCATGTATATTTTAAAAACGAAAAAATTTTGGTTAGTGTATGATGAACATTGTTAGCTAAAATAAAATATAAATATATAGACATTAAATCTTTCATAAAAATGATGGTCATATGATTTAAAGGCCATTAAATTTAAATAATTCGTTGAACCCATTTCCATTATGTTTTTTGAAAACCTCTCAAGAACCATTAAATCATTCATAAAGCTTCAAAACCAATGTATCTATTTCTTGAAAATAGTGTAAGTAGCTGATGAAATAGAAATTCATCATTCAACCATCATTGGAAACTACTCTTCCCCCATCCCCTTTTCAATCATTTGTAACTTATCCTTATTTTTATACTTTATTTTTTTGAGTGAATTTAGTAATGTAAAAATTACACTATCCCGTGCATTTTTTTCCACATGCATGACATCAAGAACAGGTATGACATAAAATGATGCCATCTAAAATAGTTGATCACCTATTAGTGGAGGCATTGTTGTACCTTCTTCAGTTTTACCATCAAATTATGCCATACAAGATTGGTATTTATGTCATTGGGGTAGAAATTTATTATTTCCAAGAAACATAATCTCTAATGAATGTTTCAACTTTACAGAGTGTGTACCTTATTCATAAATGGGTCACCCTAGAGTTTATTTGATGATATATCTTGAGAAATTTCCATAAGTAAAAAATTAATTTATCATCATATATAACATGGCTATCAATATAAAATCATTATTTGTAAATTCATCATGCAGTATAACACATGAATACCACACACTACTAAAAATACCCCTTTTATCTATGCTAAAAACCCATTTTACCAGTGCTATGAAAGAACTGTTAAAGCCGGTGAAGATAAAGGTGGGTCCCCTTTATCAGTGCTCCAAAAAGAACTGATAAATACACCTTTTATCAGCGCTAAAAAAGCGCTGATAAAAGGGGTCTTTTATCAGTGATAAAACAAAGCGCTGATAAAAGGGTCCATTATCAACCCTTTGTTTTAGTGCTGATAAAATGGTCCTTTATCAGCGCTTCCTTTATCATCTCATTCTTTTTAGCCCTGATAAAGGACCCCTTTTATCAGAGCTTTTTTAGAAGGGCTGATAAAAGTTAAAAAAATTAAAAAAATTAAAAAAAAAATTGAAAAAAAATTAAAAAAAATTAAAAAAAAATCATGCCAATCCGGGGACTTTTATAGCACTCGACCCCCCCCCCCCCTTTACTGTGCTTTTCCACCCCCTCCAGCATCCCCACACACCCCCTCCACCCTTTATCTACGCTAGCACCCATATTCCCCCATGCGCGCGTGCCTCTACCACCACCAGGTTTTGAACTCGAGACCTCCTCCCTGCGCGCCTAAGCCCTTACCACTCCTCTATTTTGATTTGTTTTACATTTCATGATATATATATATATATATCATGAAATGTTATATTTATTAGTATAGTAATATATATATATATTAATAAATATATATAGTTATATTAATTTATATCTTTATATATATATAGTTATATTTATTCGTATAGTAATATATATTTATATTAATATATATATATAGTTATATTAATATATATATAGTTATATTAATATATTAATTTATTGTGATATTAATATATATATATATTGTTATTAATATATATAATTATAGTAATATTAATATATATATGTAGTTATATTAATATATATATATATATATACTTAGATTAATATATATAAATATATATTTAGTTAGATTAATATATAAGTATATAAATATTCATATATTTGTATTTTAAATAAAATCTATATTAGTTATTATTTAGATAATGCGAATATATTTTATATGTAAATATATTTTATTATTTATATTTATAACTAAATGTTTATGTGTGAATATATAAAAAAATATGTATATATTGTTATATATTTGATTATAAATAGCACTGAATTATAAAAAACGATAAAATTTCAGTGGAATAATATCAATACAAATTTAATACCTTGGAATAAATTCAGTCCCAACCAAAAAAAGGCAATAATACCCCCTTAAACGATGCTAAAAATCCACAAAATGATAAAAAATCGGGGTACCCCGACTAAAATCTCAGTTCTGGAGGACTTCTGTGCAATTTTTGGCCTCGAAAAAACCATGACCGGGGTTTTCCAATTTCCCAATGATGTAGAAATTGTCACAGGCTTAAATTTGATATGTGGTAGAGCGCAAACGGACACACGGATCAAAATTTATGACCGTTTGAAGTTTAAGTTGCATTTTCAACATACTTTGGATCTTTTTTTAGTTTTCATTATTTTTTTAGTCCTAAAATTGTTATTAAATGACTATTACTCCATAATAATTAGCACATTATTAATTAAAAATATTTTTTTTAATTCTTTTATAATCCATTTTCACTAAATATTGTATATATTAAGTGTAACTATATATTTATACTTATCTAAAATATATTTGAAATTATATTTAAAAAATATATATTATATTTATATCAATATAACTATATCTATATATTTAAATATTAATATATATTTTTTAATGATTTTTTTTGGAAGTAGACCCTTTATCAGTGCTTTTAAAAAAAGCACTGATAAAGACCCCCCATTATCAATGCTAACAAAAATCGCGGATAAAGGGCGTACCTTTATCGACGCTAAAAAAGAACTGATAAAGGTTTAATTTTATCAACACTTTTTTTAGTGCTAATAAAGGTACTCCCCTTTATCATCGCTTTTTCGTTACTACTGATAAAAGTGTGGCGTTGGGAAAACTGTTTTTGTGGTAGTGACATTATTTTCAAATATTTGATCAATGGAGGAAAATAGAAATCAATATCATTAACCGATTCTTTTGTTCTTGATATTTTGAGAGAAATAATAATCTATTTTCAATTTACGTATACGAAAAGTGGAAATTTATAATTTACAAATATCACCATTCATGTATTGTGAGAGATTATTTATAAACCAAAAGGATTCAATCCTTCTATAGATAGTGCAAGAAAACTATTTCTTGGATCGTTTTCCAAATTCAATATACCCTTGATAAATTTTCTTCCATTGAGGATAATTTTTTGGGTGAAAATTTTCCTATCTTTATTTATTTTATTGGGGTTTCACATAAATTTTCTTACTATTTCACCACTTCCATATATGTTCTCTAATCATAGAATTATTGTAATGTACCATATATCTTTTTAAGGACTTGATTACTCTTTATAGTATTGAGACGCACCATAATTGGGGAATTTTTTCCTGATCCATGGTTTTTGAGAAATAGTATACAATCATTTTGGCAGTTGTATATTCATTCAAATATATTAACCATTGAATGTATCATTTTTTAGAATCATATGTTCTGAAAAGAAGCAAATTATCTTCTGAGGGTGTATCATTAAAGAGGGAAAGATGTTCAAAAAACATGGTGTCAATCTATTTATTGCTAGAGTTTACATTATGTAGCTTCACTATGGCCGAAAACATTGTATATTCAGTACAATCATCCTAAAATGATGTATTTTCACAATTCTTTAACTTTTGAATCATTTTTGGGAAATTATTAATTATATCTTCAATTATCATGTTCATTTCTTCAATATGATCTTCATTATCATTGAAACCTATAATCATATCCTTGACATGATCATCATAATTATTCTGATATGTAATCATATCAGATGGTCCATAAAATGTAGTGTTATCCTAGTAAATAACTACATTAAGATACTCCTCACATTTAGTCAAACATTTATAACATTGATATATTCCATGAAATATCAAATGTTTTTACCACTCCTCTATACTAGTTAGTCTTGAATAAAAAAACTAAAACATGAACACATGATTTGAGAATGGTCATATCTATGGACTTTTTCATACGTGATAATATATTTCACCATATCATCCTACTCTTTTTTAATATGATTCATATTCATCCATTTTCAATTCATATCAATCCAATTTGATTTATTAATATTCATATTTAAAAAAATAAATAAATACATTAAAGGTATGATACTTGAACCCTAAAAGGATATTCTATATACATACAAACATATATTCATCATATTTGATATAAATTTTCATTGCATAAATAAAATGTTAGAACATATAAATACCAACATTTATATCAATTTAAAGTATTATAATATTTATTTTTGTATTAAAATAAGCCACATATCATAAATCTATCATTTTTTAAAATCAATTCATCATGAGGGATAATTCACTCCCTACCAATATCAATGTTTAAAAACCCCGAGGTATTTTTAAAACTAAATAAGTATTAGGGTATATATAATAATAGTACACTATTAAAACATATATCAAAACAAATTACTTATTTTTTCACAATGTTTTTGTAGTGTTAGAAATAAAGTAATAACATCTATAATGGTTATTTCATTTGTAAATCTATGGAAGATATGATATTTGAATTCTTTATTTGGTAATAATTAAAAAATTAATAATAAATGAGATTTGAAAAAATAGATAGGATTATTGGTAGAATGGTATAAATGAATTAATTAACAAAAATAACAAAAATATTCAAATTTCAAAGCCATGAAGTGGATGTATTTAATAAAAAAATAATCAAAAAGAATAATGGAATTCAAAAAATTAACAACCTTGTTCAACTGTAATTGGTGAATTATGTTAAGTATAATGTAAAAACATTGTTTATAATATTAGCTTTTAATTTCAAATTTTTTATGTGTCTTACCATCCAAATTGAGGGGGTGAGAATATTTTATTTTTTGATGCATTTCAGGGAGGAAAATGAATGATTTTTTATTTTATTTTTTTTATAATTTGATTCATTTAAATTTAATAGATAAAAAACATATTTTAATCCTTTATTTATAAAATTAAAATCACCAACTTAAATCACCAACATAGCCCATGAAAAGACTTTATGATTGAGCATAACATTTCCCTTTGAGTGGACATGTAGGTGCATTACAATATTATGAAAAGTGTTCATTATCTAAAGAAGAGAAAGAATTTACAAAAATATAATATCGATTAAAAGATATAAATTTATAAATTAGGTATGAAAACATGTGAATGGATTTATCATTTTAATTGAATGGAATTTCATGAGCATAATGAAAAGGGAATTAAATCATAAAATATACAGGCTGAGAATATAATGGAAAATTAGTGCTCATTTCCATTTTTGATTTAATTGGATTGAGTTTGGATTATGTGTATATATATCCCAATATTATAGTGAATTGAGAGTGGGGAAGTGATAAAATGTTAAATTTATGAATATTTAATTGATTTTAATTACAAATATCCCCCCATTTTTTTCATTAGTATATCACATTTTTGGTGTTTTAGAATATTTTGGAGTAAAATTGTTCCATAGATTAATTTCATACTTTATATTGTTTTATTAATTTTAGAATTATTTTTTACATAAAGAAACAATTTAAAATGACTTTTTCATTGAATTTCATGTTTAAATTACATCTGGATATGATTTACAAGGAATCTCATGGGCAATGGATGAATAAAATGAGAAATCTTCACTAATGTGTGATTAAATTGAGTTCTATCCATCAGACATTTGATTAAACCTGCTTTAAAAAATTATGTGATATTTAATCACATCTCCAAGGATCATGTGGGATTAAAAGGAATATAATGTCAAAAAATCATGAAAAACACAAAAAAGATTGACTGAGATTCCTTAAAAACAAGTTCATAATTTCACACCTTTGGTTTTGAGGTTTGATTTGTCCAAAATAATAGATTTATGAAGTAGAAATCCCTTGGTTCTATGAGATATTGATTGTAGCATGAGAAAGATGTGATCTGATAGGGATATTTTATAAAAACTTCGAAGGGTTTTACCAGTGCTTACCTAAAATCATTGATAAATGTGTATTTTATCAACACTAAAAAAATTAATGCTGAGAAATACTACTTTGGTCAGTGATTTCCTAGCATTAATAAATATTTACTTTTATTAGTGTTGGAAAAAGTATTATTTATCATCGCTTAAATAAGAATTGAAAAAAAATTAAAAAATGAATAATTAAATAACATTTACTATATAAACAATAAAACTATTGAATATGAAATTTACTAATTATTTAAATTATATAAATATTAAAGAAATGCATTTAAATGAATTATTTATATAAATTAGAAGCTTGTAAAAAGTATTAAAACTTAACAAATAATTATATATAAATAAATATTAAAAAAATTCATTTTGGAATATATTAAAAACTAATAAATATTTAAAATTAATAAATAATATTTATTGAATGAATATTGAAAATGAAAAATAAATATAAATAAATTTAAAAATTATTAAAAATGTGAACTCATAACGTTATTTACATAAATTATAAGCACATTAAAATGAATAAATATATTATATTAATTACATATAAAAATTATTAATAATGAATAATATTATTTATCTAAATTAAAAAATTATTAACAAATTTATTTAAATGAATTAATTATATAAATTTAAACTGTATTAAAAATATTAAATCTTAATAAAAAATGAATAAATTTTATTCATATAAATTACAAGAATATTGAAAACAATAAACATAGTAAATAAATATGTACAAATAAATATTAAAAAATGACTAAATTCATAAATAAAAAAGTAAATTAATATTAAAAATTAATTAATTTTTTTAAAAGGTCATGGCTCAATTGTCCCTTTATTAAATAAGAATGAAAATATAGTGGAGACACAAACAATCCAAAAAATCTCCACATGCAAAACATAAACAAAAAACAATGAGGATTATGCACTCGAGATTGAGTGCTCATGCTATCGTGTGAGGAGTGTGCACCCCTTCCACGAGGATGTCAAACTCTTCTCCATGTTCATACAAATAGCCTTGGTCCACCACCATCATCTGTATTTCCAAGATCCATGACTTCTATCATATCTATTTTTCAAATACATTATCATTGCCTTGAATATTCGCTTCACTAATTAGAAAAGTAAATCAAATATGTTATGGGTACTATCCTTGAAAAGCAATTTATCTTTCATTGGTTGACCAAAAGAAAAAATTGATGAATAATAATCTACTGCATACAGTTCACCTATTACCATAATATATTTAGAACCCTAGCCAAATTCTTGCTGTAATATTGAGACTGTAAGGGTTTGCATACCACCAAGGAAAAGGTCAGCACCATCCAACATCTTACAAATAGTTTCAGCGGGTCTAGCCACTTCAAAAAAAAACCCTCTCTGAGATCAAGTATTTAACAACAGTAAGACCTTTGAGATCCCTTCCTTGAGTAGACTCTAGGCCCAACATCATCCATGTTTGAGACCTACAACTAGTGTGCACATGGATACATTCAGTTTTCTTTTGGTGATCATGTTTACTCCAAGGTGGTTTCCCACCAAATGAAATATCATCTATATTCTAAAACAAAAGATGTGGAATATAAGAGACCAAGGAATATTTAAAATCCAAATTGTTAGTTGAAGAGTCGACAACTAATTCATAATGATATGATGAACAAGCATTCATAGAAGGGATTGATTCATTTCATTCCCATTTTCAGGGGCAGACAAACTTTTCTTATGTAGTTGAGTGGTATGAGTAATTTTAATCTTTGATTTCCTTGAATAAGAAACATTAATTTTCACTTTCAAATTTATTTTCCATGAAGAAATAAGTGCTTGTTCCTTCCATTAGTTATCATCTATATCTGCATATGCTTCACATTCTTTGAAAACTTGAAAATATTAATAATCTGCACAAACATGATCTTTAATAATGCTCCAAGGTAGGGAATTCTAAAAAGTCACTCTATTAATAGTCATAAGGGTCTCATCATCCATGTTAGCCCTGGACTGAGATTTTTGATTCAATTTATTATTATAAACAAAGAATGTGATCACTTGAGGAGGGGAATAATGCCTAGGAATCAGAATTTCAATATAACCATCCTTCAAGGGAAGACAATAAAAATCAAGGATTTTGACTTCCTGAGAAGGACCTTAAGAAATAACAGGTTTCAAACATCTTGAATGGTTTAAAACACTAGCAGTATAATTCTATCCAGTGTCTGCAATATGATTTTTTCATTGATCGATCCCATAACTCTTCTTCCTTATATAGTGCTATATATCGTGGCCCTAAAGCTGGAAATTAGAGTTGATAAGATATTTTCTACAAGAATATTTTTCATGCCCAATGATTCAAAAAACAAAACAGAATGGTGGTGTCTTCCCAAATTTGATTTTGATATTTATCTCGTCATCTTTTGTGTAGATAACCACCCTATAAATTGAAGTATAAATCCAATAAACCTTAGTTAAAACATGATAGAACTAGCAACAATTAACCATATCTGTAGCAGTATCTAACCTAATCAAAATCCCAATAATAGAAGCGATATCAAAAAGAATATATGTATTCCGTAAAACCTTGTTAAGACTAGGTATTTTTACCCAAACTTGTGAGAAAGTTTCCTTGGAATCCATAAGATTAATGTTCAAAATCTATTAGAGAGGTCTAAAGGTACCCGATTTAATATTGACCAAACCATCGCCCCAAGCTCACCCTTTCAATTCCATATAGGGGAAAGAAAATAGAAGAAACCATGACCTAGTGTGAAAAACATAAAATTCTATAAGAACCAAATTGAAACTAGATGATAAAACATATCAAAAATATTCTAGGGTTTCATATCTTTTGATAAGGAAATAAAATGAATTACACAATTCTTTGAAAAATCAAGTAGTTTTAAAATAGAAATATTCGAGTCCGATACATGAGTAATGGATCCTTTCTTGAAGATTCACTATGAAGTCCTATTCATGAGAAAGAAAAATAAACCTTCCAGAAAAATAGAAATGGATAAAAACCCCTTCAAATTATCCTCATCACTCTCCTTCATCTTCTTCAGAGCAGATGAACCGTTCCATTCCACATTTTGATTCGAGACAGATGAATGAGGATTTAGACTCCTCAGATGGTTCAAGGTAACCAACTCACCGACTATCTTTGGGAGAAACTTCTCCAGTTAATCCATATCACTAAAAAATTATAAATAATATTAAATGGAAAGGTATTAAATATGAATGAATAATTTTTTTAGATTTCAAAAATAATTTAAAAAGGAATTACTAAGATAAATTTAATGATTTGTAAATAGTTAAAAAAATGAATAAAAATGAATAAATAAATTATATAAATTATATAAATAACAAAATTAATAAAAATAAATTTTATTAACTATTTAAATTATAGAAATATTAAAAAATAAATTTAAATAAATTAATTATATAAATTTCAATAAAATTTAAAATATTAAAACATAATAAATAAAGTTGAATAAATTTTAATCACATACATTACCAAAAAATTAAAAATTTTATAACTTAGTAAATTAATATATATAAATAAATATTAGAAAATGAATAAACTCCAAAAATATGGAAAACTAATAAATATTAAAATGAATAAACAGTAGTAAATAAAATAATATTAAAAATTAATAAAGAAAATTAAATTAATAACAAAAATATATAAAAATGTGAATTAATAACAACAATTACATGAATTAAAACCCATATAAAATGTATAAAAATGATTTAACCAATAATATTCATTATATTAATAATAAAATTATTCAAAATAAGTTATATTGACTACAAAAAATTTTAAAATTAGTAAGAATTTATTAAAATCAGTAATATAAATTTATAAAATTTTAAAAATACTAAAAAATGATAAATAAAAATTAATAAATGTTAATCATATAAATTTTTAAAATATTGAAAATATTAAATCTTAGAAAATAAATATGTATAAATTTTGTAAAATGAATAAATTCCATAAATATTAAGAATTAATTAATATAAAAAATTATTTTTTAGAAAAAAAATATTGAAACCATAAAATTAGGACAGAAGAGAAAGATGGGTAGTAAAAGAATAAAAATATCTTATTGGTGATCCTAGAACTTCGTTTCGGTCAACAGATCAATATATTATGTGCAGTTTCACTACCTTTTACATGCAGTGCAATGGGGATTGATGGGAGTGGAAATCCCACCCCCATTGAATGATGCAACCATAATAATTTCTAGCATTACACCCTCGTGGGATGCCCACACCTTCCAATGCCATAAATTTTTTGATACTGCATCATTAAAAACCTTTTCTCAGAAAAACCAAGTGGGATAAAAAGTAGAATAAGGAATATAGTACAATCACGTAGACTCCACCTGAAAGAAACATTACATAAAGTTTATTTGAAATCAATTCATCCTTATATTATGTAAAAAATTTCTAAATATTGGTAGTGAATTTTTAAATAAATCTAAAATATTTTTTCTTGATCAATCAATTTGCATGTCGATGTATCCATTGTTCATTAACTCTTGTGTGAATGAGAAAACTTTTGGTGTTATATGTTTTTTATGATCATTATTGATGAATCCATCTTTCAATTGTGTGATGGAAAAATTCTTATCTTAGAATAAAATTTATGGGGTACTATCCATAGGCAATCCACTTGCATCTTGAATGTGTTCAGTCATAGACTGCAACCAAACAAAATCTCGTCAAGATCCATGTAATGATATCCCCTCTGCATGATTTGAAGATGTCCCGATGAGTTTTTTCTTTTGTGATCTCAAAAACGTGGTATTACCTTTTACTATGAACACATAACCAGTTTTTTATCACACATTATTCAGATCAGATAAATAACCCACATATGGGGGATAAACTAAAAATTTCTATTAAATTATTAGAAAAATATATATCAAGATGAGTACAATTGGCAAGGTACACTTATGCTCGGATATCACTAAGGTATGGTACTTAAATTCTAACCAACTCCTTATTTTCTTCACAGGTTCGATATTTACCTTTCTCAGTATTGAAAGAATAAACAACCATTATAGTACTTAAAGGATTTTCCTTATTCATATTAAATCATTTTAAGACCTTTACATTGTAATTTGACTTATACAGAAATAGACCACATGGTATTTACTCAATTTGTAATCTAAGACAATACATGGATTCTCCTATGTAATTTATTTAAAATTCATCCTTAAAGTTTCTCATTTATTCATTGGTATATTCTAGAGTTATGATGATATTTAAATCATTAACATAAACATTAATGACTACATATCCATATGTTGTTTTCTTAATAAAAACACATGTGAATTTTGGGTTGTTTACATACCTTTTATTTAATAAATATTCACTTAAATGATTTTTCCACATATGCCCAGATTGTTTAAATTCATATAGGGATTTCTTGAATTTAATTGAATATTGGTATTTGGGTTTGGATTTCAATACTTTAGGAATTTTGAATCCATTATGGTTTCTCATATATATATATATATATAGCATTATAAATTAACCCATATAAATAAGTTGTAATGAAACCCACAAGATGAAAATTAGCCTTCTCAGTTTCTATAAGGCTGATTAGATATCGAAGTGTAATAACATCCATAATAGGAGAATATGTCTCCTCATAATCAGTTCCAGGTCTCTGAGAAAAACCATGTGTGTAAAGACAAGATTTGTTTCTTACAATCTCGTTTTTCTCATTCCAATTACACAAAAAAAAAACCATTTATATTCAACATGATTTATAGGTTTTTGTGTGAGTATGATATGTACACAAACCCTTCACCTATTAATTGAATTTAATTCAATGTTCATTTAATCTTTCCATTTACTCTAATCATGTCATTTTTGACATTCCATAATAGACCTTTGTTCACGGTCTTCATTTTCTATATCACGTGACATAGAATATAAATATATTTCATTAATATTTTCCACAATACTTTGATTCCATATATCACAAATATTTTTATCATTAAGATAGATTTTATTATATTCAAATCCTTCTAGGTTTTCTATATACTATGAGTTATATTTATTATTATCATCATTTTTTTCTTTAAGAACATATAAATTATGTGTTTTTTCTTGAACACACACCTCTGTAATGGGGTCTTTAATTATACTCATCCGTTTTGATTTATGGGGATTTCTATCCTTAGATCCTATTGGCATTCCACGCTTGAGGAGTGTTTTTGAGATTTCTATAACATCTTTTTGTAATTGTGTCTTTAGGACATAAATTCTTGTCAGTGTATTTAGAGATAGTAAGTGTAATTTAGTCATGCCCTTTGAATCAGTAAATGATTCAGATAATCATCTTAGTAGTTATTGAAAATATGAAATACTTTCCATCTCATATTGTAGGGTGGGAGGATCGAGAGAAGATAAAATTTTTTCATTCTAGGAAATCTCCTACAAATGTTTCTGCCCCCCCCCTGTTCATTGAAGTGACAATCAATACAAAGTTTTGTAAATACATCACCATATTGTGGTTAAAGATATCATATGATGTATAATGATCCATATCCTACATATCTTCCAAACCAACTTTGAGGCCCTATATCTGTTTTGGGACCAAGCTGATGATCATGGTGATGAATGTTTCAAGTGTTGTATTTTATTGTCAAGGTATGTTTTAAAGAAATAAAATCAATTCACTTTTTTATAGAAACAATTTTTTTTGGTTTGTTTTGAAAATAATGAAACCCATATTAATTGTGATGATGCTTTTCTGATTTTATTTCATATAAATCATTAGTTGTAATGATAACTTGTGATGCAATCCTGATAGAAGGAAAATGGATTTAAAGAGATGCTTCAGATCAGAAAAGAATCATATTCTGATTGTTTTTCAAAACAATTACAAAATTATTATATTCAGATTATTTTTTAAAACAATCAGAAAAGAAGTGCTACTGATTGTTTTTCAAAATAATAGAAAAACATCCAAATCCAAGTTGTATTGATTATATTTTAAAAGAATTGGATTCTAGTTTTAATGTAAATGAAGTGGTAGCATTGGAATGTTGGTTCTGATAAAAGTGGTACCAATGTAAAGGTGATGACGATGAAAATTGATGTCGACGGGAAATGTGATGACGATAGGAAAAGTGATGCCGATGGAAAGTGGTGCTGGTCTAAGTGGTTCTAATGGAAGAGTTGATGCCGTTAGAAGATGAGACACTGATTATTTTTCAAAACATTCATATTCGGGTATAAGAAAAGGAATCAGATGGTGACGACTGAGAATGAATCATATCATATTGGTTTGCATTGTATCTGGGTAGATCATCCTTATCATATTGTATTGTATCATATCCAGCTATTATAGCCAAAAATCATAACCAGAAATTATTGTATCCAGAATGATAGTAAGTAGAAATGATCATATCTAGAATGATCATAACCAGAAATGATCATATCCAAAATGATTATATCCCACATGATCTTAACTAGAACGATCACATCCAGAATGATCGTAATCAGGATGATCGTAACCAGGATGATTGTGACCAAGATGATCATAACATGAATGATCACAACCAGATATGATCGTACTCAGGATAATAGTATCCAGACCATTTGTATTCAGAAAATACCATGCTTGTGTTGAGATGAAAAGAAAGAAGTAGGAATGAATGGATAGTTATAATACTTCCCAATTGAATTCAGATGATGGTAAAGTTTACCCTCAATCTTATCAAAGTCATGATGGTAGTCATGATACAAGTACTTGTTTTTGAATGTGATGATATGTTTTATCAAAAGGGTCAAGATAAAAGAAATAAAAGTGGAGATAGTTGAATAAATTTTCAAGGTGGGAGACATTTATTTAAAAGAGTAATTGCATCTCAAGGGAGATATTCATTTCTTTAAGCACATTCAATTGGTATGGAATCAATGATTGTTTTGAAGAAATATTCATGATAAAATCTGATTCATACCCATGTATTGCTCATAAATTGTAATTGTATTGAAATTTTTAATGGGATTATAGAAAAAAGGGATGATGATTGTAGAAGAATCGAGAAGAATCTTGAAACATTTATGAAGTCATAATTTATCTACGATTTCGAGAGATATTCGGATTTGGGTGAATTTAAGTGAGTGAGAAAGTGTTTTGGGATTTCGTCATAAACATGTTTTTGGTCACCTATAAAAGGAATGATTTACATTTTACTTGTATGACTTGTAGAGTGGGAAGCTCTGGGTTTCTATAGGGAAGGATAGTCCAATTCCATTCAGATAGACAATTATGTTAGGTGGTGTAGATTTATTCGTATTCTATTCGGCATAAAAATTTTATTCAGGAATTGAAGTGGTTCTGATTCTACTCTATTGATTTCTATCGGAAAAATAGATTGGGAGATTTGTTTTGAAAGAATCAGACCGGGAGCTTTGTTTTGAAAGAATCGGTCTGGGAGATTTTTTTTCCAATGAATAGGACTAGGAGCTCTATTTTGAAAGAATCGAACTCAGAGGAATCTGAATCATTGTTCCATAACTAATTGGTGGTTCTTTCCTTTCTTCTGGTTAAGTAATTGATAAATTCTATTAAAATTTGAATACATTCTTGTAATTGAAAATAAGCACAGATAACATGAGTTGTTATAAAACAATTGTATTACTCTATTGTGCTAAGAGGGAGCACATGCACTAGTGGGATTATTTCATAGTACTACATGAGTGAAAGGGTATGTCCTACTCATTGTAATCCAAATATTTTTTCTTAGTGTATTTTCTGTTATTGGTTCATATCCAAACCATATCAAGGACGTAACTATTCTTATTGAATAGTGAACCTGGTAGATCTTTGTATTTTTTTGGATGTGTATTGATTTGTTTCTCATCATGGAATTTAAATAATTAATAGGAGGTGAAGGTTTTTTTAATTGAAAAGAAACATAAAAGGAAAATAGTATCACTGATTCAAACCCCCCCCCTCTCCGTGAGACAATACTCTGTCTAGGAACATTCAATTAGTATTAGAGTAATGTTCCCTTCTTTTTATTTTCTGATAGAGAATGTAAAATGTGTGAATAGTAAATGTTTTCCAATTTTTGATAGAAAAACTATCATATTTGGAAATATAGAATGTTTCCATATCTTATGTCTATCAGTTATGACGTTCCTTAAGATGCAATAGTTGGGTCTCCTCCCATTGACGATGGTGGTCCACTTACACTAGCAGATAAGATGTTTGTTTAGAATTATGGAAGGTCCAAGAATGCTATATTATCATCACTTTATGAATGTTAATTATTGAGAGTTAAAGGTGTTTCCACAACTAAAGGTATATGGGTTATGTTGAAAAACATTTACGAAGGATATAAAAAATTGAAAAAGGAAAAGTTATAGATATGGAGATTGAAGTATGAACATTTGAATATGGGTGTGTATGAATTTGTTGGGGAATTATTTACCAGGGTGAATGAAATTGTGAGTACTATCAGTTGTCTTGGTGAAAAGTTGAAAGACTATATAGTTTTTGAAAAACTCTTGACAATCCTACCTAATGAATTCGATTCAAACATTTCTTCATTTACAGAAATATATCTTGAAACATTGTCTCTTGATGATTTACATAACACTCTTATTACCTATAAAATGAGAAGAGAGAATTATATGAAGAGAAAAAAATTGATTACAGAGAGATGTCTTGTAATGCTATGAAGAATAAAAATTAAACGAATATTGTTATTGAAGATGAATCTGGGGATTTTGACATTAAAAATGAGTAATGTAAAAATCTCAATGAAATCTTATCCTTGTTTTCTAAGTATGTGAAAATGGGTACAAGGAAATACAACGGGAAACATACCTTGAAATGTTTTGATTATGGTGGTGTTGGACACTTTGTGGATAATTTTCCTCAAAGAAATTAAGAAGAGTATAGTGATTTTGAATAAAGAAATAAAATAAGATCATGGATGGAAATGGGAGAAATGGAAAAGAAAAGGAATTCTTAATATCAAAAAGAAGAATTTTTTTATCTAATGATGACAAATAAGAAGAGGGTGATTCTGAATCTGAAAAATCGATTGAGTATGGTGATAAAAATAATTTCATTTCAATAGTGAATGACATAGAATTCATAAGCATTAGTTTATAAGAAGAAGAAACACATCTTGAAACACATCAGAAAGAAGAGTTGAATGAATTTATGATGAAGATCAGAAGGCTTGAAAAGAAAAAAAAAATATCGAAGGTGAATGCTCAAGAAAACAAGAATTTTTTGTTGGTGAGAAAGAAATGACGATTTAAGAGATTCATGATTTGAATAAATATATTAAAGAAGATAAGAATCGTAATTAGAATTTAGAGGCGAAACTGAATGTAAAAGAAGACAAGTTGGAACTTGTCTGACAAAACCTCTCTAATGATAAATAGAAAAGCCTATGATTCCAAAAATATATTACTAAAGTTGGTGAATTTTCTCATAATGAGAAACGTGATAAGTTTCATCAAAAGATACCTTAAAAGGGTGATACTAATTATGGAATTGTTTTTGAAATGAATAATGCTGGGAATGTTATGTATATGGCCAAGACCAACAAAGTTGGGATTTTTTTGAAACATTATGAATTTGAAAACTTTTCCAATTCTTATGGTACTGATAATTAATAAAACAAAATAAGGAATCTTATATATAATAGAATGGTTGGTGAATTATAAATGAAATAGAATAAGGTGTTTGAGAAACACATTCATAATTCTGATCAGTATGGATGCTTCAAAATAAAATACTCTTTCTATGGGTATTGGTGTTATTGTGGGGGATTCAGGCACACAGTAAATTTATGTTGGTTCAAAAAACAACATTACTATTATCCCCTATTTATTAAAAGAATATATTCAAGGGTAGTCAATCTCCTCAAATAAAGAAAAATAAGAAGGTTGTATTGATGAAATATAAAATTAATGTAGTGAATATTGAAAATAGGTTCCAACCCTTGGAAGCCAATTATGAAAGATGTGAAAAACAAGGACACCTTGCAAAAGGTTGTCCTGTTTTGTTACCAACGCAACAAAAGATTCTCAACTCTCAAAATATGAAGGTGAATAATGAAAAAATGGAGAAAAAGAAATTTTTGTTGAAACTACATTAAAAGACATGAAAGGATAATGACCCTAGATACTTGATAGTTGGTTTTCTTCTCACATGATAGGAGACATAATATTGTTGAAGGATTTGAATGATTTTAAAGAAGGAACCGTTACATTTGGAAATGAAGAATCATTGAAAATCAAAGTTGTTGGGTTAGCCATAATTCAACAACAAAAGTTGAAATCTAAGAAAACATTTTATGTTGATTGTTTGAAAGATAATTTGTAATGTGTTTCACAATTTTGCGATGACGGTAACAAGTTTATCTTCAAAAAATATATTTGTTTAAAAGAGTGATGAAGATGGTAAGATTATTACAAGAGGCCAATGTACAAAAGGAAACTTGTTTCAGGTTGGTGATTCACCATACTATTGTTACATAAGTATGGTAGAAGATAATCAGTTATGGAATAAAGGTCTTGGAAATATTTTTCAGAGAAACATGAGGAAGTTATTCAAAAGAGACAGTGTTCGAGACATTCCTATTTTTCCAAGAAGTAGAGATTTTTGTTGCATTGTTTTCCAGAAAGGAAAGATTAAAAATGATGTGTATAATAATATTGATATTTATTCAAAACAACACCTTGAGATGATCCATTCTGATATATGTGGGGCAAAGAGAAAACAATCAAAAAATGAAGGTAATTAATTCATTACTTTCATTGATGATTTTTATCCCATTAATTGTGTTATGTATATGAAACACAAATCCGATGATTTAAAAATGTTTAAAAGTTTCTGAAGAAAAGATGAGAAAGAATGTGGGTATTTTATGGAGAAGTGGAGAAATGATAATGCGGTTGAATACCGAAGTGGAGAGTTTGAAAATTATATTGAGAAGCATGAAATTTTTCATGAGTATAGCTCTCCATACACTCCCCAATAAAATGGGGATACTGAAAGAAAGAATCAAATCCTGGTAGAAATGAGGATAACCATGTTACTTGAGCACAGTCTTTCTCATTACTTTTGTTGGAAATCCATGAGTACTGTTGTTTATATTCAGAACCTTTATTTCTACAATCCTCAATTAGGTATGACACCCAATGAGTTGTTTTATGGAAAAACTCCAAGATCGATGCACTTTAGAGTTTTCGGGAGTCCTTTTATTATAAATAATAAAGGTGGAAACTATGGTAAGTTTGAGAAGAAATGAGAGAATGAAATATTTCTTAGATATTATCTGGAAGGAATAGGATATAGATGCTTCAAAAAAGAAACAAAAAGAATTGTTGATTCAGTTGATGTAAAAGGGATTGAGGTATCTGAGAAAGAGAAACATGTTCAGGTGGACAATGATGTAAAGCATGTTGAAGAAGATAATTCTTATAAGGATACAAAAACTTGTAATCCTAATAAAGGTGGAGAATCAGACTCAATTATTCTATTGATGAGGAAGACAATCATAAATCTTATCCAAGAATGAGGAAACATGTAGAAGAACAGAATATAATTGGTGATCAACATCAGAGGGTTCAAACAAGAAGAACAACCAATTACCTTACACTTATATATTTTTATTCAAATGTGTAACTGAGTGAAGTGGAAGAATATTTCGAGCATCCGGAATGGGTTCATGTGATGAATGATGAATTGGTTCAGATTGAAAACAATAATACATGGGAAATCATACCCAATTCTGAAAACTAAAACATTATTAACACCAAATGGGTTTTTCGGAATAAGGTAAATAAAAAAGGTGATGTTATAAGAAACAAAGATAGATTGGTTTACAAAGGTATTCCATGATTGAGTGTATTGATTTGTATGAAACCGTTGATCTAGTGGCAAGACTTGAAACAATCAGAATCTTTCTTGCTATTGTTTCCCAACTAGGCTACAAGATCATTCAAAAGGATGTTAAATCTACATTCCTAAATGGTGATCTTGGAGAAGAGGTTTATATTGAACAACCTTATGGATTTTTTATTGAAAAATATAAAGGTTATGTGTGCAGATTAAAAAGGTCTTTATATGGCCTAAAAAAAGATCTGAGGGCATGGTATTCCAAATTTGATACATTCTTAAAAAATTTGATTTTTAAAAATGGAAGAGTGAATAGAAATATTTACATTAGATAATGTCAAGAATATTCTCTCATTTTAATTGTTTAGGTTGATGATATTATCATTGTAAGGAATGATGAAGGATGCTGTGAGAGATTTTATGGTGAAATGAATAATGTATTAGAAATTTCCATATTGGGAGATATGAAGTACTTTCTTAGGTTACAAGTCTAGTAAAAGAAAGAATGCATTTTACTCTCCAAAGAAAAGTATCCAAAATAACTTTTCAAGTAGTTTGGAAAGGAAAATTCAAAACCTGTTTCCACACCCATTTCTGTGGGAACAAATATGAGTAAAGATGAAGATAGAAATGAAGTGGATCAGAAAGAGTATCGAAAGATGACTATATGTCTATTGAATTTGACTGACTCAAGACCAGGCATTGTTTATTTTGTTACCTTATGTGAAATATTTCCGAGTTCCCAAAGAGAATCACATCTTATTACTACAAAAATAACTCTCAGATACATCAGAGGCACAACAGAATTCAGAATCAGGTTTTGTAGCTCAGATTGTATTGATTTATATGGGTATTCTGATGTAGATTGGGAAGGAAATGTTGATAATAAAATATCTACATCTGGTGGAGTATTTTTTTAGGAAATAATTGTGTTTATTTGAATTCTAAGAATCAAAAATCCGTAACTCTTAGTACATCTGAAGCTGAGTATGTTGCTGCTACTGAAGATACTACTCAACTTATGTGGATAAAAATATAATTGGAATATTTACTTGTAGAAGTGAAGTTACCCTTGTTCTTGGGTTATGAAAATCAACGTAAAATCAATCTCACCAAAAATTGAGTGAAACAATTTCATTAAAAACATATTAATATCAAATATCATTCCATCAATGTGCATGTGGAGAAGAATTAACTGAAGCTAGATTATGTTCCAACATTAGAATAAGTTGCTGATATCTTTAAAAAACCATTATTGAAGGAATCATTCCAAAAATTGATGTTGAACATGGGTTTCCAACCTCTTTCTCTTCATAGTTAATGTAAGTGTATCTATTACATATATCATCTTACATTTGGATTGTTTTTTAAAGAGGGATAATTCTTTTGCTTCATAAATCTATTGCAAAAAAGAGAGAGTTGTGGGTAAGCTGTGAATTCATCATTATTTAGTGTGTGAAATATTCTAACTGTTTGTTGGGGTGGTTATAGGAATGAAATTGAATTGTTTTCTAGGAAGAATGAAGAAAATAAAGAGGTGGTCATGATCACTATTTTGGATAGCATGGTTTTTCTATTAATTATTCTTATTTCCTATAATGAGTTAGCTCACGTAGGATTGGAAATGTTGATATGAAATCCATTTTCTGAGTTGACGAAGTTCATTTATATATTAAACTTGTTTTCCCGCAATATCCAAAGTGGGAGATTGTTTGGACCAAGCTGATGATAAAGGTGATAAAGGTTTCAAGTGTTGTCTTTTTTTGTCAAGGTATGTTTTAAAGAAAAGAAACCACTTCACATAGTTTTGTGGAAATAATTATTTTGGTTTTGTTTTGAAAAGAATCACACCCATGTTAATTGTGACGATGATTTGCAGATTTTTATATCATATAAATCATGAGTTGTTTTGTGAACTTGTGATGAAAGACTAATAGAAGGAAAGGGGAGTGAATGTGATTCTCCCAATTAGAAAAAAAATTGTATTAATATTGTTTTTAAAAATAATACTAAAAGAAATGTATTCATATTTTTTCATAACAATTAGAATATAAATGGTAATGATTGTTTTTAAAAACAATTAGAAAACAATCATATCCAGATTTTATTGATTGTATATAAATAGATTCAGATTCTGTGTAAAAGTAAAAGAAGTTGTACCAATAGAATGGTGGTGCTGATGAAAGTGGTACTGATGGAAAGGTGATTCCAGTGAAAAGTGATGTCTATGGAAAAAGTGATACCGATGGAAAAAGTGATGCTGATGGAATTTTATGTTGATCTAAGTGGTTCCGATGCAAGAGGTGATGCCAATAGAAGATGAGACACTGATTTTTTTTCAAAACAATCGTATTCAGTTAGAAGAGAAGGAATCAGATTTTGTCTATTGAGAATGAATCATATCATATTATATTGCATCGCATCTGGGTAGATCATCCTTATCAGATTGTATTGTATCGTATCCAGCAATCGTAACCAACAATCTTAACAAAAATTATCGTAACCATAAATAATCATATCTTGAATGATCGTAACCAAAAATTATTTTAGATAGAATGATCATAACCAGAAATGATCGTATCCAAAATGATCATATATAACATGACCATAACCAGAATGATTGTATCCATAATAAACATAACCAGGATGATCATAACCAGGATGATTGTAATTAAAGTGATCGTAACAAGAATGGTCGTAACTAGATAAGATATTATTCAGGATAATAGTATCTAGTCCATTTTTATTCAGAAAAGATCATGTTTGGGTTGAGATGAGAAGAAATAAGCAAGAATTCATATAATGTTATAATACATTCCAATTGAATTCAGACGATGCTAAATCTGATCCTCAATGATTTCAAATTGATGAAGGTAGTCATGAAACAATCCCTTATTTTTGAATGCGATGATGTGTTTTCTCACGATGTTCAGGAGAAAATAAAATAAGGCGTATATATATGAATGAATTGTTAGTGGGGAGACATTAATTTAAAAGAGTGATTGTATCTCAAGAGGAGAATTGAATTTCTTCAAACACATTCAATTAGTATGGCATCAATGACTGTTTTGAAGAAATCATAATGATAAAATCAAATTCATACCCATGTATTTTATATAAATTTTAAATTTATTGACATTTGTAATGGGATTATAGAAAATAATATATGAATATTTTAAAATATTCGATAAGTTTCGAGAAGTGTTGATGAAGTCATAATTTCTTTACAATTTTAAGAGAAATTGAGATTTGGGTGAATTTAATTAATCAGGAAAGAATTTTTGGATTCCCACCTAAACATGTTTTTGGTCACCTATAAAAAGAATGAAGTATGTTTTAATTTTGTGACTTATAGAGAGAGAGAATCCCTAGGTTTCTAGAGAGAAAGAGAGTTCAATTCTGTTTAGATTGACAGTTTTCTTCAGTGGTGCCAATTCCTTCATATTATATTCAATATGAAAATTGTATTTGGGAATTGACGTGGTGTTAATTCTATTCTATTTTTATTATATGTATGTCAGATTGGGAGATTTGTTTTGAAAGAATCAGAATGGGGGCTCTGTTTTGAAAGAATCAGACTGGGATCTCTGTTTTGAAATAATCAGACTCAATGTTTCATAAAAAAGCCCAGATGTTTATTACCTTTCTTCTTGGTAAGGAATTTCTGAATTGAATTAAAATTTGAGTACATTTTTTGAATTTAAAAAAGATCATGTAACATGAGTTGTTACAAAACAATCATATTACTCTATTATACTAACAGGGAGCACAGGAACTAGTGGGATTGTTTCATAGTGCTACATGAGTGAAAGGGTATATCCTAATCTTTATAATAAACTGATTTTTCTATTGGTGAATTTTATGGTATTGGATCATTTCCAAACCATAACAAGGACGTAGATATTCTTATTGAATAATGAACCTTGTAAATATTTGTGTTCCTTTGGATGTTTGTTGATTTTTTTCTCAATAGGGAATTGAAATTCTTAACAAGAGGTGAAGGTTGTTTCAATTGGAAACAAACATAAAAGGAAAAGAATATCATTAATTCACCCCTCCCCCTCTTTGGGAGACAATACTCTGAATGGGCACTTTCACTTTGTACATTGCAAGGGAGAAATTGGTACATATAATACACAACCAAATATTCATAAAGCGGTGATGTCAGGATCTTATCCAAAAATGAATTGGAGTGGAGAATATTTATTCTATACACATGGTATAACGAGAACTAATGTCGATGCGTGAAATATTGAATAACCCCATACAGAACTCAAAAGAGTTTTTCACATTATTAATGGTTTATCTGTAGCAAACCAGATAATTATAAAATATTTTGTTTTCATTATCGAATTAAATTGTTAAATTCATTATAAATATGTAATGGAATGAGTGGAATTTATATAAATTAATGAATTTATTCTAACGAAATAGTAACTTGACTATAAGAATAGTAATTTTGTTCAATAGAAAAATAAGCTCACCTATGAGAGTATAAATAAGTTTTTTATCTTATATGTTTAACCATGATATATTTATTTCATGGTTTAATTTAATAAATAATTTGAAAATGATAAATTAATTGTTTTTATATTTTTGAAAAATAAATGTTTATTTATAATTTTATCATTAATTTAATCATTTGAAAGAAATTTTATTTTCATAAAATATGCTAATAAATTAAAATTTTACTCTATTATGATTATAATATAATTTATGAGACCTTGATTAATTTTTCAAGGTATTATAAAATATGTTATAGTTCTAAAATTGTTATTTTTCGAATAAATTAGGATATTATTTAAAAATTAAATTTCTCATATTTAGAAAAGTATCATCTTAAAATTTATTTCATATTTTCATTCTACACATCAAAAAATGGTTGGGGTGAATTTATTAGATTTTTCTAAAATAATTGATTTTTTAGTGAGTGATATTCGGTAATTTACGATATATATATATTATAAGTTAAATACACTATTCCTAAAATAATGAATAATGGAAGAACCATAATATAGAAATTAACTTTATTATTTTAATAAATTTGATTATAATTATCAAAATATTCATATTCTTGTGCCAATATTATAAATTAATGAATAAAATTATAAAAACACTCCTCTCCTTTCTCTTTTTTTTATCCATACAACGGCCTGAAAGCCATATAATATTTTTATAATTGATAAGCCATCCTTTTACGGGAATAAGAAGGAAACCCAAGGACTTTATGGACATAGTAAAATCACACCTGAAGTACAAAAAGAGATACAGCTAGATTAAAAACCAGATCAGCCCCTCCCCAGCATAAAAACAAGGTGAAGCACTCCAACTATTCAAGACTAATCGGCAAGAAAGTGTCATGTGTCAAAGAACATGCCTGATATGACGGATGATGCCATACCCTATCAAAAAATCATATTTTAAAAGCACTACAAAGGTGAACCACCAGCTCTGAATCCTCCAATGGGACTGTTCCAAGGATCAAGTCCAGTTGCACAACACCCACAACATGATCGAAACAAAAAAACACAAATTTGAATGAAACCATCAAAATACTTAAGAGAGCCAAAACCCCTACAAATTAAACAATCAAACAAAAGGGTAGAGCCAAGACAAACTCTCCCATAGAAAACACTAGGAATGAAACCAGAAGAACCCCGTCGCAACCCCAAGGCACACTTCAAACACATCTGCATCAACCTGAAAAGGAGGAAAACCCAAGGATATGGAGCCAAATATTCATCACTTAAGACTGTAAGATCCAAAAACATATTGATAGAGAATCTTCAATACGAGGAACCATGCTGGACAGAGCCGGTAACACCGCTCTGGGCTGGAGTAGATCAGATGAAGCGGCAGAAGAACCCACTCCTGATTCCATGTAAAACCATAGAAGGCCGAAGGGACCAGGGGGAAGAACATGGACACCTCCGATAACAACATCACCACACCTTAGATAACAACACCACCGAAAGAACACCAATACTGCATCGAAAAAAAAAGTAAACAAATGAAAACCAAACCTCCCCCCTCGTTTGGCGTGCTTGGCGGCTTGGTGTTGGACTTTCTGGATCTTGTCTGGTGGGGGTGGGGCTCGACAACAGCTTCTTCAGGATCTCATCTCGGAGGTAGTGAATCTTTGATGACTTCGGCGTGGTCCTGGTGCAGCTCAGACTGGCTCTAGCTCTCTCGACATGGTGAAAGTGAGACCTAGTGATGGTTTGGTGGTCATTTTTCGGCTTAGCGACGGTGTGTTCGGCATGCTCCAGTGGTTTGGTCTTAGAGTAGGCTCCTAGTGGCTGTCTGGCTTCGATATGGTGATGAAGAGAATCGATGGTTTCTAGTGGCATGGCTTCAGATTTATTGTAGCTAGGCATTGGCTTATGGATTCGAGTTCGGATAATGGCGGTCTACAGGATTTGCACACATTCTGGTGACACTTCCCCAAGTCCAAGACATGTTGTTATCACCAAAAGGCTAAAACCAAAGGCCTTAAGGGGGTTCTTAATGGGGATAATTCAAGAGGTAGAAATCCTCTTTCATTTTGTTTTATTTTATTTTAAGTTATTTTTCTTTTATTATAATATCTTAGAAACCCCTTATCTAATAGGAATTAATACACTTTATATATACTGTAATTTTATCATGTTTATGGAAAAGTTTATGATAATACATTTTCTCCTCTCCCTTTTACTCTAAAAATAAAAACATCATCTGTGTTGTGTCAAATTACCGACATCATGAATAATGTACTTTTAATTTCCATTAATTAATTTATCTATGGTTATAAAACCATTTTAATGGTTAAAATAGATTGTAAAGTTTATGTTATATCCTATTTTATGTTCTATTATTAACACATATACAAAATATTAAATTATATAATGAAACTAGTTTTTGATTATCGAAGAACATTGAAAATGATCTAAGCAAATATCATTAATGTTTTATCTAATGAATCATCATGATATATGAAAACAAAATAATTTATGGTATCATTAAATATTCTAGAAACATATTTATAATATTTCATTATACTGTTGGAGTTTCCCCTCCTATCGATATAAAAATCCATTACAAACCAACCATAAAAACGATGTAAAGAAAGCACATGAAATAATGGAAATAAATTTTTTTTATTAATAAATGGTTGTAATGATGATATAAAATGATATTTTTAGTTGTTATAAAAATTAATACATTTCTATGATATATTAATAACACTTTTTTAACTATTATACTAGATGTTTAAACACATTTTAAGTAAGACGAACCTATGGTAAGAGAATTCTTAACCCAATATCCAATCATTGGCTTAACCTCTGGATTCATTGATTTTTTCATGATACAATTATTTTTGAAATAAAAATTTAATATATTAAATTTTATTATATTAAATTATTTTTTATACACATATTCCATTAGTTATATTCAATTATATGATATTTGTACGGTACTTTTCTTTTAAAATCTGCTTTTAAAGTTCAAATTTTACAAAATTCAAAAGGGATGTTTTTATGTAAGTATTATTATTCTGTGATTAAGTTATAGATATTGGGAATTTTTAATTATTAAGGATGGGACCTATATCTTCTTCAAATTCATTGGGTATGTTTTTTTGGAGGTCAGCTGTATTGTTACTCCAACGGTAACTACGATGGTCACACCACAACGTAGCTTTGAGGGTTACATAGTATGGTAACAGTGAGGGTTAAAAATAAGAAGGATGCCACAAGGGTTAAAATATTAAGTAAGTAATGCACCAATTAACCTATATGATTGATTTATGTTTTTCTATGTTTTATGGAAATCTCTTTTTTCACAATGTATGTATATGATAATTTATGGTTGATAAATATTTCTTTATGAAAATGATTTCATATGTTTAAAAGTATTCATGGTCAATGGTTTCTTTTCTTATTTTTATGTACCCTACTATGATTTTTGTTCTCATCACAATTTTTAAAATGTCTTTCATAGGTATTTAAGTAGAGTTAATAGAAAATAAGAATCTAAATATTGGGAATATTTTTCTTTAAAAGATTTCATGTTTTTATTATAAACATTTTTATTATGAAAAAATGGATATTGTTTTAGTTGTACGCACTTTGTATTCTTGTGGGAATATATACATTAATTATTTCCTAAATTTCTAAAAAGATAAAACTAAATGATATTTAGTAATGTAAATAAGTTAATTCAAAAAGAATTTACTAGATTATGTAATGTTTAAGGCCATGTCCTTATAGTTGGTATTAGAGAACGATTTAGAGAACATTAGGGGTTATGATGACATTAATAAGAAAACAAAAAAAATATTTTTTACCTTATGTTTATATTGGAATAAAATATAATTTTAAGATTAACATGTTTCTTCATTTGAGATTCTTCTTTTTAGAATGGTTTTTTGTAGAAGAAATAGGAAAACTAAAGTAAGATGGCACTAAGAAAATGATATCTTTCAGAATCCTCAACCTGGAATAGAGGGAATTAGAACTGAATAGTTTGTGAAAATAATGGATTAGTTGAAGTAGCCATCGATGGTGGTAGAATCTATGCAATAGAATAACCTGAGTTACAACAAATGAACATGATGATAGTGGAGAATTTTATTAGGTAATACCCTCATTCTTTTAGTGGATCTCCTGACCTAGTGGTAGCTGAAGGATTGATTAAATCCATTGAAAAGATATTTGATGTCATGGTGTGTTCAAATAATCAAATGTTTAGTATTTCCATTTACTAGTTTGGAGGTGAAGCCGACCAATGGTGATAAATGGTCAAGAATATCATGGATAGTGAGAATATTTATTCCTTATTATGGGATGAATTTAACAATCTATTCCTTGAATAATATTTTCCTAAGTTTGTTCAATATAGGATTGAAAGGATGTTCCTTGAATTGATTAAAAAAGAATAATATTTAGTGGTCGTTCGTGAAGAACACTTCACCAAATTGGCAAGTTATTCTCCAAATATTTTGGGATCTTGATAGAAAAATCAATCATTTTACTCAAGATTGAAACCAATATATCGAAGAGCATTAGATTCATGTGAATTTAAAAGTTATGAGAAATGTTTTTGATGTGATGAGAGGGTAAAAATGGAGTTTTTAGATGATCATTTTACATTGACACAAAGAATAACAAGAGGTCTAGATGGAAAGTGATGGATAAGAATCAATTAAATAATTCAGAAGGTATGAAAGTCCAGTTTCTAGTTTGTGAAAAGTGTGGTAAAAATCACTCTGTAGAATGTTATAACAACACTGGGATGTGTTTTCGATGTGGTATGTTTGGACATATGGCCTGAGATTGTAATGATAATGGACATAAGATGAATTGTGATAAGGAAACTATAAAGTTTTTCAAATGTGGTGAGTTATTTCATTATGTAAATAAAGACACAAAGAAATATTTGAATGATAGAAATCAAATATATTATAAGAAAAAAGGAGTAGTGAGATCCTCTGCAACTACATTAGTACATTTTGATCCATTTAATGAAGTGGTATCAGGTACTTTTTTCATTACTGATATTTTTCTAATGTATTTTTGATATAGGTTATACAGATTCCTTTATTTCTGAAACATTCTATGGTAAATTAGAAGTTTCACATCAAGAAATGAGCCCAAAACTGATGGTTAAAACAACATGGGGAAATATTTCACTAAAAAGATATTATAAGAATCCTTTTATTATTTTATGACGAAATAATTTACCTATAAACCTTGTTGTTTTACCATTAACAGAGTTGGACTTCATTCTAGGTATAGATTAGCTTTCTGTTTATCATGCTATGATTGATTATATAGCTAAAGATGTTGTTTTATAGAAAATTTTCAATTTGTATACAAGAATAAACCCATACAATTGATAACATATCAAGAATATGTGAAACTATTAAAATATGGAAATGATAGTTATCTTGATCATATTATTAAAAATATGGGAACTCTTCAGATTAATAATGTTCTAGTTTTAAATGAATTCATATATATTTTTCTTGATAAGTTTCCCAGTGTTATACCTAACCAGGAAGTTGAATTTACCATTGAATTATTTCCAAATTCTAATCCAATTTAAAAAAACCTTTATCAAATGGCTCAAAGTAGAACTTCTTGAATTGAAAAATAAGTTGCATGATTTGATTGATAAATGATTCATTCATCCTTGGACTTCACATGGGGTGTTCCATTTTTTTTGTTAAAAATAAAGATGAATCCATGAGACATTTCATTGATTATAGACCTTTGACTAAAATTTCTATTAAGAATAATTATAATTTTCCACATATTGATGACTTGTTTGATCAACATTAGGGGGATTAGTATTTTTCCAAAATTGACTTGAGATCTTGGTACCGTCAGCTAAAGGTGAAGAAGGATGACATCTCTAAAATAACTTCTCATACTAGATATGGGAATTATGAGTTTTATGTTTTTAGATTTGGTTTTAAAATTACCTTGTTGTATTCATGGATCTTATGAATAAAATATTTCATGAATACTTGGATTATATTTTTTTTGTTTTTGTTGATGATATTTTGTAATTTTAAAAAATTTATAAGGATTATGAAAATCATTTATGGATTGTACTGCAAAATCTCAAAGAAAAAAGTTATAAAAAGAATTTAGGAAGAGTGATTTCTGGTTAAAAAATATTTCTTTTCTTGGGAACATTTTAAATATAGACAGAATAATAGTTGATCGTGCCAAAACAAAATTGTTAGATTAATGTAAAAAAACTAAAAATGTTATATAGATTAATAGTTTTCTTATATTATCTGGTTATTACTGATGTATTGTTAAAAACATTTCACGGTTATCTAGCCCACTAACTATGTTAACCCAAAAGGGGTTAAATTTATTTAGACATAATAATGTGAGGTTTCATTTCAGGAATTTATGAATGGATGGTTTAATTCTTTAGTTTTAGCCCTACCCTCTAGAGATTGTGAATGTTTCATCTACAGTGACGATTCATTGAAGGGACTTGGTTGTTCTCTGATGTAGAATTATTGGGTTATTTATTATTCTTCAATACAAATAAAACCTCACGAGTTAAATTATCCAACAATGATTTGGAAATAGTAGCTATGGTTTTAACTTTTAAAATTTGAAGGTATCGTTTATATGGAGCTAAATGTGAAATATAATCTAACCATAAAAATATGAAGTATATATTAACTCAGAAGGAATTAAGAATGAGGTAGAGAAGATGGATTGAATTGATAAAGGATTATGATTCCACAATTAATTAACATCATGGAAAAGAATAAAAGTTGTTGATTCCTTGATTAGAAAACATCATTAATCATTTACCATGATCTATTTGAAAAAAGAACCATTGATTAATGATTTGATGAATTTTGGTTTGGATGTTGTTGGTACAAAAAATTACTCTATTTTGTTTCTGGTTTTAGTGTAGTTCTCTCTTTCAGACAAAATAACGCAATTGTAGAAGGAAAACTGTGAGTTACAAAAAATGGTGGAATTGGTTAAAATCGTTAATTTTTGAGAATTTAAGCTTGATAATGATTTTTTTAAGATTAGAAAAGATATTATGCCTGAATTTTTTTCCCAGATGAAGAATGAATTATTATATAAAGCTCATAGTTATACATTTTCAGTTCATCTTATCAATACTAACACTACTGTAAATAAGGCGATTAGCGACCCCCATTGGCGGTCGCTAAGGGTCTTTAGCGGCCGCGCAGCGACCGCCATTGGCGGTCGTTGTTGCCTCGTCGCTAGAGGCCTTTAGCGACTGCCAATGGCGGTCGCTATAGAAGGCCGGCAGATCGGCCTTCAGCGACCCCCTGGCGGTCGCTGAAGGCCCTCTGCTGGGCACCCTATAGCGACCGCTTATGGCGGTCGCTATTCTAAAAAAAAAAAATTTTAAAATTTTTTTTATTGAATTGAATATAAATATATATATATATATATATATATATAAATATTCATATATATACTATTAAATACAATATTTTAAATATATATATATATATAATATATTTTAAATGTTTTAATATATATATAATATCAAATCATTGTGCTATAATAATTTAAAAACTTCGATTCAAGAAATAATCTCATTTCAGGTCGTTCGGAGCACGTTTGCTCCGAATGGGACCGCCGCACGCTGTTTTGGTGTTTTATGGCGTCGAAAACGCGTTTCCGGCCGCCGCGGTCACACGGCACCTCCGAATGAGGTGCCGTCTGGCCGACCATTTCACAATTCACACCCCGGATGTTTTCGTACGGTTTCGTGGCATTCGGAGGTCGTTCGGGTGGTTTTGACCCCCCAACGCCCCATTTCAGCGCGCGTCGCGCTGCTGAAAACGACACAATCGGACGTGCCGCACGCACCGCATGTCCGATGGACGTGCCGCGCGCACCGCACGTCCGATGGACGTGCCGCCTCCTCTTTCATCTCAGGAATAATATTTCTATCGTTCCCGTGCGGTTTCAGGTCGTTCGGAGCACGTTTTCTCCGAATTGGACCGCCGCACGCCGTTTTGGTGTTTAATGGCGCCGGAAACGCGTTTCCGGCCGCCGCGGTCACACAACACCTCCAAATGAGGTGCCGTCTGGCCAACTATTTTACAATTCACGACCCGGATGTTGTCGTACGGTTTCGTGGCATTCGGAGGTCGTTCAGGTGGTTTTGACCCCCCAACGTGCCATTTCAGCGCGAGCCGCGCTGCTGAAAACGACACAATCGGACGTGCCGCGCGCACCGCACGTCCGATGGACGTGCGGCCTCCTCCTGCATCTCAGGAATAATATTTCTATCGTTCCCGTGCGGTTTCAGGTCGTTCGGAGCACGTTTGCTCCGAATTGGACCGCCGCACGCCGTTTTGGTGTTTAATGGCGCCGGAAACGCGTTTCCGGCCGCCGCGGTCACACGGCACATCCGAATGAGGTGCCGTCTAGCCGACCATTTCACAATTCACGCCACGGATGTTGTCGTACGGTTTCGTGGCATTCGGAGGTCGTTCGGGTGGTTTTGACCCCCCAACGCGCCATTTCAGCGCGCGCCGCGCTGCTGAAAACGACACAATCGGACGTGCCGCGCGCACCGAACATCTGATGGACGTGCGGCCTCCTCCTGCATCTCAGGAATAATATTTCTATCGTCCCCATGAGGTTTCAAGTCGTTCGGAGCACGTTTGCTCCGAATTGGACCGCCGCACGCCGTTTTGGTGTTTAATGGTGCTGGGAACGCGTTTCCGGCCGCCGCGTTCACACGGCACCTCCAAATGAGGTGCCGTCTGGCCGAACATTTCACAATTCACGCCCCGGATGTTGTCGTACGGTTTCGTGGCATTCGGACGTCGTTCGGGTGGTTTTGACCCCCCAACTCGCCATTTCAGCGCGCGCCGCGCTGCTGAAAACGACACAATCGGACGTGCCGCGCGCACCGCACGTCTGATGGACGTGTGGCCTCCTCCTGCATCTCAGGAATAATATTTCTATCATTCCCGTGCGGTTTCAGGTCGTTCCGAGCACGTTTGCTCCGAATTGGACCGCCGCACGCCGTTTTGGTGTTTAATGGCGCCGGAAACGCGTTTCCGGCCGTCGCGGTCACACGGCACCTCCGAATGATGTGCCGTCTGGCTGACCATTTCACAATTCACGCCCCGGATGTTGTCGTACGGTTTCGTGGCATTCGGACGTCTTTCGGGTGGTTTTAACCCCCCAACGCGCCATTTCAGCGCGCGTCGCGCTGCTGAAAACGACACAATCGGACGTGCCGCGCGCACCGCACGTCCGATGGACGTGCGGCCTCCTCCTGCATCTCGGGAATAATATTTCTATCGTTCCCGTGCGGTTTCAGCTCGTTCGGAGCACGTTTGCTCCGAATTGGACCGCCGCACGCCGTTTTGGTGTTTAATGGCGCCGAAAACGCGTTTCCGGCCGCCGCGGTCATACGGCACCTTCGAATGAGGTGTCGTCTGGCCGATCATTTCACAATTCACGTCCCGGATGTTTTCGTACGGTTTCGTGGCATTCAGAGGTCGTTCGGGTGGTTTTGACCCCTCAACACGCCATTTCAGCGCGCGCCGCGCTGCTGAAAACGACACAATCGGACGTGCCGCGCGCACCGCACGTCCGATGGACGTGCGGCCTCCTCCTGCATCTCAGGAATAATATTTCTATCGTTTCCGTGTGGTTTCAGGTCGTTCGGAGCAAGTTTGCTCCGAATTGGACCGCCACACGCCGTTTTGGTGTTTAATGGCGCCGGAAACGCGTTTCCGGCTACCGCCGTCACACGGCACCTCCGAATGAGGTGCCGTCTGGCCGACCATTTCACAATTCACGCCCCGGATGTTGTCGTACGGTTTCGTGGCATTCGGAGGTCGTTCGGGTGGTTTTGACCCCCCAACGCGTCATTTCAGCGCGCGCCGCTCTGCTGAAAACGACACAATCGGACATGCCGCGCGCACCGCACGTCTGATGGACGTGCGGCCTCCTCCTGCATCTCATGAATAATATTTATATCGTTCCCGTGCGGTTTCAGGTCGTTCGGAGCACGTTTGCTCCGAATTGGACCGTCGCACGCCGTTTTGGTGTTTAATGGCGACGGAAACGCGTTTCTGGCCGCCGCGGTCACACGGCACCTCCGAATGAGGTGTCGTCTAGCCGACCATTTCACAATTCACGCCCCGGATGTTGTCGTACAGTTTCGTGGCATTCGGACATCGTTCGGGTGGTTTTGACCCCCCAACGCGCCATTTCAGCGCGCGCCGTGCTGCTGAAAACGACACAATCAGACGTACCGCGCGCACCGCACGTCCGATGGACGTGCAGCCTCCTCCTGCATATCAGGAATAATATTTCTATCGTTCTCGTGCGGTTTCAGGTCGTTCGGAACACGTTTGCTCCGAATTGGACCGCCGCACGCCGTTTTGGTGTTTAATGGCGCCTGAAACGCGTTTCCGGCCGCCGCGGTCACACGGCACCTCCGAATGATGTGCCGTCTGACCGACCATTTCACAATTTACGCCCCAGATGTTGTCGTACGGTTTCGTGGCATTCGGACGTCGTTCGGGTGGTTTTGACCCCCCAACGCGCCATTTCAGCGCGCGCCGCGCTGCTGAAAACGACACAATCGGACGTGCCGCGCGCACCGCACGTCCGATGGACGTGCGGCCTCCTCCTGCATCTCAGGAATAATATTTCTATCGTTCCCGTGCGGTTTCAGGTCGTTCGGAGCATGTTTGCTCCGAATTGGACAGCCGCACGCCGTTTTGGTGTTTAATGGCGCTGGAAACGCGTTTCCGGCCGCCGCGGTCACACAACACCTCTGAATGAGGTGCCGTCTAGCCGACCATTTCACAATTCATGCCCCGGATGTTGTCGTACGGTTTCGTGGCATTCGGAGGTCGTTCGAGGGGTTTTGACCCTCCAACGCGCCATTTCAGCGCGCGGCGCGCTGCTGAAAACGACACAATCGGACGTGCCGTGCGCAGCGCACGTCCGATGGATGTGCGGCCTCCTCCTGCATCTCAGGAATAACATTTCTATCGTTCCCGTGCGGTTTCAGGTCGTTCGGAGCACGTTTGCTCCGAATTGAACCGCCGCACGCCGTTTTGGTGTTTAATGGCGCCGGAAACGCATTTCCGGCCGCCGTGGTCACACGGCACCTCCGAATGAGGTGCCGTCAGGACGACCATTTCACAATTCACGCCCCGGATGTTGTCGTACGGTTTCGTGGCATTCGGACGTCGTTCGGGTGGTTTTGACACCCCAACGCGCCATTTCAGCGCGCGCTGCGCTGCTGAAAACGACACAATCGGACGTGCCGCGCGCACCGCACATCCGATGGACATGTGGCCTCCTCCTGCATCTCAGAAATAATATTTCTATCGTTCCCGTGCGGTTTCAGGTCGTTCGGAGCACGTTTGCTCCGAATTGAACCGCCGCACACCGTTTTGGTGTTTAATGGCGCCGGAAACGCGTTTCCGGCCGCCGCGGTCACACGGCACCTCCGAATGAGGTGTCGTCTGGCCGACCATTTCACAATTCACGCCCCGGATGTTGTCGTACGGTTTCGTGGCATTCGGACGTCGTTCGGGTGGTTTTGACCCCCCAACGCGCCATTTCAGCCCGTGCGCCGCGCTGCTGAAAACGACACAATCGGATGTGCCGCGCGCACCGCACGTCCGATGGACGTGCGGCCTCCTCCTGCATCTCAGGAATAATATTTCTATCGTTCCCGTGCGGTTTCAGGTCGTTCGGAGCACGTTTGCTCCGAATTGGACCGCCGCACGCCGTTTTGGTGTTTAATGGCACCGGAAACGCGTTTCCGGCCGCCGCGGTCACACGGAACCTCCGAATGAGGTGCCGTCTGGCCGACCATTTCAAAATTCACGCTCAGGATGTTGTCGTACGGTTTCGTGGCATTCGGAGGTCGTTCGGGTGGTTTTGACCCCCCAACGTGCCATTTCAGCGCGCGCCGCGCTGCTGAAAACGACACAATCGGACGTGCCGTGCGCACCGCACGTCCGATGGACGTGCGGCCTCCTCCTGCATCTCAGGAATAATATTTCTATCGTTCCCGTGCGGTTTCAGGTCGTTCGGAGCACGTTTGCTCCGAATTGGACCGCCGCACGCCGTTTTGGTGTTTAATGGCGCCGGAAACGCGTTTCCGGCCGCCGCGGTCACACGGCACCTCCGAATGAGGTGCCGTCTGACTGACCATTTCACAATTCACGCCCCGGATGTTGTCGTACGGTTTAGTGGCATTCGGACATCGTTCGGGTGGTTTTGACCCCCCAACGCGCCATTTCAGCGCGCGTCGCGCTGCTGAAAACGACACAATCGGACGTGACGCGCGCATCGCACGTCCGATGGACGTGCGACCTCCTCCTGCATCTCAGGAATAATATTTCTATTGTTCCCGTGCGGTTTCAGGTCATTCGGAGCACGTTTGCTCCGAATTGGACCGCCGCACGCCGTTTTGGTGTTTAATGGCGCCGGAAACGCGTTTCCGGCCGCCTCGGTCACACGGCACCTCCGAATGATGTGCCGTCTGGCCGACCAATTCACAATTCACGCCCCGGATGTTGTCGTACGGTTTCGTCGCATTCGGACGTCGTTCGGGTGGTTTTGACCCCCCAACGCGCCATTTCAGCGCGCGCCTTGCTGCTGAAAACGACACAATCGGACGTGCCGCGCGCACCGGACGTCCGATGGACGTGCGGCCTCCTCCTGCATCTCAGGAATAATATTTCTATCGTTCCCGTGCGGTTTCAGGTCGTTCGGAGCACGTTTGCTCCGAATTGGACCGCCGCACGCCGTTTTGGTGTTTAATGGCGCCGGAAACGCGTTTCCGGCCGCCGCGGTCACATGGCACCTCCGAATGAGTTGCCGTCTGGCCGAACATTTCACAATTCATGCCCCGGATGTTGTCGTACGTTTTCGTGGCATTCAGAGGTCGTTCGGGTGGTTTTGACCCCCAACGCGCCATTTCAGTGCGCGCCGCGCTGCTGAAAACGACACAATCGGACGTGCCGCGCGCACCGCACGTCCGATAGACGTGTGGCCTCCTCCTGCATCTCAGGAATAATATTTCTATCGTTCCCGTGCGGTTTCAGGTCGTTCGGAGCACGTTTGCTCCGAATTGGACCGTCGCACGCCGTTTTGGTGTTTAATGGCGCCGGAAACGCGTTTCCGGCCGCCGCAGTCACACGGCACCTCCGAATGAGGTGCCGTCTGGCCGACCATTTCACAATTCACGCCTTGGATGTTGTCGTACGGTTTCGTGGCATTCGGAGGTTGTTCGGGTGGTTTTGACCCCCCAACGCGCCATTTCAGCGCGCGCCGCGCTGCTGAAAACGACACAATCGGACGTGCCACGCACACCGCACGTCCGATGGACATGCGGCCTCCTCCTGCATCTCAGGAATAATATTTCTATCGTTCCCGTGCAGTTTCAGGTCGTTCGGAGCACGTTTGCTCCGAATTGGACCCCTGCACGCCGTTTTGGTGTTTAATGGCGCCGGAAACGCGTTTCCGGCCGCCGCGGTCACACGGCACCTCCGAATGAGGTGCCGTCTGGCCTACCATTTCACAATTCACGCCCTGGATGTTTTCGTACGGTTTCATGGCATTCGGACGTCGTTCGGGTGGTTTTGACCCCCCAACGCGCCATTTCAGCGCGCGCCGCGCTGCTGAAAACAACACAATCGGACGTGTCGCGCGCACCGCACGTCCGATGGACGTTCGGCCTCCTCCTGCATATCAGGAATAATATTTCTATCGTTCCCGTGCGGTTTCAGGTCGTTCGGAGCACGTTTGCTCCGAATTGGAACGCCGCACGCCGTTTTGGTGTTTAATGGCGCCGGAAACGTGTTTCCGGCCGCCGCGGTCACACGGCACCTCCGAATGATGTGCCGTCTGGCCGAACATTTCATAATTCACTCCCCGGATGTTGTCGTACGGTTTCGTGGCATTCGGACGTCGTTCGGGTGGTTTTGACCCCCCAACGCGCCATTTCAGCGCGCGCCGCGCTGCTAAAAACGACACAATCGGACGTGCCACGCGCACCGCACGTCCGATGGATGTGCGGCCTCCTCCTGCATCTCAGGAATAATATTTCTATCGTTCCCGTGCGGTTTCAGGTCGTTCGGAGCACGTTTGCTCTGAATTGGACCGCCGCACGCCGTTTTGGTGTTTAATGGCGCCGGAAATGCGTTTTCGGCCGCCGCGGTCACACGGCACCTCCGTCGTATGATCCCCTGTACCATCAGCTCGACGCACATATTCCCGCAGTGCACTAACCTCAGCTGTCAATTGCGCATTTGTCTCCTCGGAAGCGCGCAGCCGTGCCTCAAAATCTGACATCTGCTGTGTCATATGAGCAACAGCAGGACCGACAACCGCAGCGCGTGACACTATAGAACGAGGAATCCCAGCTCCATAGGTCAAACTATAGCCATGCCCGTCCCGACCAATAATGCGATGAAAGATCTCATCCCGTCGCATGGGAAGCTGTCGCTGGTCCTCTGGCAGATGTTCTAACTCAGCTTCAAATTGATCCTGTGAAATATTTAAATATATATAAATATATATATGTTAATATAAAGATTTATGTAATTATTGGTAAGTACAGACACTTACTATCAATGCTGCAACCTCTGGATCATTGCGATCACGAGTCCTTATCCACACCGACATTTTATCAGTTGCTGCACCTTGCCCTCGCAACTGTATATTAAAAGAATATAAACACAAAACCATATTAATTAATAAATTAAAAAATGAATAATATATACCTCATGTCGGATCTGAGACACGTGACGATTCCCGAGCCTGTGAGCTGGTCCCTGCAACGCTCGATTCTCCGAATGGTGTGTTGACACCTCCTACATTCAATTCATTCAAATTTCAAACAAATCACATATTCTTGAAAATATATATACAGAAAAATAATTAATATACAAACCGCAACACCCTCAGTAGACCAATATGCAACCAAGTCACGCCACTGAGCCGGGAGGACACCACTCGGGACTTTTTCCAAAATGTCAGGGGCACCCACATTTGGTACCCAGTGGTCCCTCTTCACTTTGCCTTTATAATCTTTCCACAGCTTACGGCATTTGCTCATACACACGGGCCGAAACTCTTCAGGGCATACTTTCAAATTTTGCTATAATGAAAATAATCAAACATATTAGTATTATTTATAAATAGAAAATAAAGTAAAATTATTTTCTTACCTGAACCTCCCTCCATAGACGATCTAATGTGTCCTGAGGGATAGAAGCCCAATCACGCGTGGTCAATAGAAATCGATGTGGGTCACGTATGATATGACCCAGCTGACGAATAAATGTCGGGGCATTCAGTCCCACGGGATGAAATACCTCATTAAATTAAACATCTATCGTCGTGTCGGAATTCCATGCTAATATGCCACGACCAGGGCCTCTCCTGCGAGAGGAAGAAGCAGCCAAGTCTGATCCTGTTGAAAACAATTTTATATATAAATTGACAAATGTTATATATATATATATATATATGTTAATTACATAAATAATATAGATAATGACTGTCAAACATACCTCGACCCTGAGACGTAGATGCCTCAGATGGATGATGTGGATTTTCTGCCTCTTCCCCTGACATGTCTGCAATCATACAAAATATCAGTAATGAGTCCAAAGTGTTTAAAAGATAAATTGGATTGTTCTTAATAAATCAAACTTGTACAACTGTTAATCAAACAAAAAATGGATTGAATTATTAGTAGTGAATGAATTTTAAAAAATCAGAAAGTTAATCAACCTAAATATTTATGACTGAATTAACTTACAAAAGTGAGGATTAAAACTTATAAGGATTTATAAAATGTTTAGATAATTTATGATATCCTAGGACATTCTTTTGAATAGCGAGAAAACAATTATACCTTTCATTAAGCATGCAAATCGACCATTTCTCCTTCAACAGCCGCTCTGAACCAATAAATATCTTCTTCACGTTGAACTACGGTATGTTGATCAAGTTTTTGGTAAACAAACGGAACAGTCTCGGGTTCATCTTCTTCAAATAAAAACACTACTCGCCGAGACATTTTGACAACAACTTGCCAACTTGGATCCGAAGGCAAAGTAACGAAGAATACTTGTTCCGCTTGTGATGTCAAGATGAAAGGTTCATTCTCAACTCGTTCATTATTTCTGTATAACATATAGTTAAAATTCACCAATGAAAATTGATATTGATCGACTTTACATCCACGCACTGGATCAACCCAATTACACTTTAACAATATGTACTTAAAACCGTGTGTGTATACAACTTCAATGATGTCTATCAAATGACCATAGTAATAACCAGAATCGACAAAGGGACAACCGATTCCACTGTTTTGTGTTGCTCGTTTGTCGTCAACATCTTTAATGCGAAATCGAAAACCATTAGCATCAATAGCTTTATAACGATGAGCCGTTATAGATGGACCCTCAGCCAGTTGGATAAATACTTCAGGTAGCGTGGGGTCCCCTAACTCCCTCAGCTTACGAACCTACATAATTTATAAAAATCAATACTAATATATGCAGAAAGAATTTGTTTAATACTTCACTCATAATGAAAATCAATTTATACATACATAATCCTTGAACCAATCATGAAATGCCGCATAATGAGATTGTTGAATTTGCAACTCAGTCGTACGATGCATCTCTTCTTTTATCTCATTAATGTGTTTCCTGCAAATGATTATGCGATGTTTAAAAGATCAACTTATTCAAAGAAAACATGTAAAAGTTATACAAGCACATTGATAAGATACTTACTGCATTAATGGTGCAACCGATGGAGTATTGAACAAGATATATCGATGTGCTTGTATCCACTCGATGTTGTCCATATCAAATGTGGTTCCTTCTCCAACTGGACCATCATGAATCCGAGAGGGCTTATCTAATTTTGTTTCAACATCCGTAAGATATTCTGCACAAAAGGTAGTACACTCGTCCATCAAATAACCATTGGATATTGATGCCTCTGGACGAGCTCTGTTGCGTACAAATCTTTTCAGTGTACTCAAATACCGTTCAATAGGATACATCCACCTGAATTGCACTGGACCAGCAGCCATTACTTCATCAGTTAGGTGCACTGTTAAGTGGACCATAACATTGAAAAATGAGGGGGGGAAAAGTTTCTCAAAGTGACAAAGCGTAAGTACAATTCGGTCCTGCAAACTTATTAAATCACTCATTCGTTGATTTCTTAAACAAAGATGTCTAAAAAAATTACTCATCTCAATCAAGGGCTGAACAACATTAGGGGATAAACAATCACAAATTGCGATTGGAATCAACTGCTGAAGTAATATGTGATTATCATGACTTTTCAACCCTTGCAATGTCTTGCTCGTCAGATTCACACACTTTGAAATATTAGAAGAGTAACCATCAGGCACCTTGACCATCTTCAAAATGGAATGAAATGTCTCTTTCCCCTCTATAGTCATCGAATACTGTGCAGCAGGCATATATGCCTTGTTTCCCTCAGCTAACTGTAAATGCAACTGTTTCCTTAAACCCATTTCTTCCAAATCACGGCGTGCATTAACATGGTCCTTTGACTTTCCACTGACACCTAAAATGGTCCACAATATGTTATCACAAACATTTTTTTCAATGTGAATGACATCCAAATTATGCCTCAACATGTTAGTTTTCCAATACGGAAGACTATAAAAAATACTTTTCTTTTTCCAATTGTGACTGCGCTGCCTACCCGCAGCCCGAATATTACGTACTAGAGGAGCCAACAAATCCTGAATTTCATATACTGTGTGGATGTTTTCTTCCTCAATCTGCGATAACATTTCGACTCCTGTCATGATCTTTGGTGCTGGGCTGAACTCTCTAGAACCATCAAATTCCACTCTGTCCTTTCTGAACCTGTGCTGGGGAGGGAGAAAACGCCTGTGACCCATGTATGCCCATTTTTTGGAATGTTTAAGCCATACAGATTTTTTACTTTTATTGCAACAAGGGCAAGAAAATTCCCCTTTCGTACTCCAGCCTGATAAATTTGCATAAGCTGGGAAGTCATTGATTGTCCACAATAAAGCAGCATGCAGTTTGAACATTTCATTCGTTTCGCAGTCATAATTCATCACACCATCGCCCCAAAATTCATTCAACTCATCAATCAATGGCTGAAGGTAAACATCAATCTTATCCCCCGGACTTTTAGGTCCATCAATAAGAGTGGAAAGTAATATAAATTGTTGCTTCATACAAAGCCACGGAGGAAGATTATATGGAAACAACACCACGGGCCATGTGCTATGAGTTTCACCAACCATAGACTTGAATGGATTGAAACCATCTGCTGCCAATCCCAATCGGACATTACGAACATCTTTAGCAAAGTCGGGATGTCTCTTATCAAAATCCTTCCATGCATGAGAGTCTGCCGGGTGGGTTAACATGTCACTTTCATGAACTCTTTCTGCATGCCATCTCATTAAATTAGAAACTTTAGATGACATAAAAAATCTTTTCAACCTCAGTTTAAGGGGAAAGTAACGCATTTTCTTTACGGCAATCGGTTTCCCCTGTACCGCAATCTGACTTTGATGAGTCTTATTTCCCCTGTTCTCTTTCCACCTGGAAGTGCCACAAACCGTACAGATATCCAAATGAGCAGTTTCATTTCTAAACAACATACAGTTGTTTGCACATGCATCTATAGTCTCATATGTAAAACCTAAGTTCTCTGTCAACTTACGAGCATAGCAATACGACTCAGGAATCTTAGCATCGACAGGAAGAACTTTTTTTCAATAAAACCAAAAGCATGTCGAATGATGTGTCTGACCAATTATTCAAAGTTTTCAAATGCAACAACTCCACGATAAACGACAGTTTATTGTAAGAAGTACATCCAAGATATAATTCTGTTTTCGCATCATCAAGTACTTCATAAAACCTCCTCGAATCACGATCTGCACCAGAGCGAAGATTTATCTCACCGGTCTCAAGATTCTGGATGTCAATGCCTTCAAGATCAAACCCACGTACCATTTCAGTAAGCCTTTCATGCATTGGATCAGTCATCCTTGCATCAACATCCATCTGAGCTGCATCTGTATTTTGACAACGAACATATTCTTCTCCATGACGAGTCCAACTCTTATAATTTTTCAGAAATCCATTAAAGAAAAGGTGCTCCCTCACAGTATCTCGTGTGAATTGATATCTGTTAGCACATTTTATACATGGACAACTAATATAGTCACTTTCAAATCCTCTCGTGAAGTCAATAAACTGCATAATGCCATTGAAATATTCTCTAGACGTTCGATTTGGAAGATCAATCCAACTCTTATCCATAATAATATATGTATAACAAACATTTACACAATACTTATTACATTTACATTTTTCAAATCAACTATATTCAAAATAAATATTAACCATTTGTTTATGAACCATCGATAAAATAATAATGTAACTGAAAGCTCATGTTACCTGATTGAGCTACAAACCTGAAAGGGAGGGGAGCCGAAGGCGGTGCTGCGAGGGAGAGGAGGCAGCGAAGGGGAGACGGAGCCAAAGGCGGTGCGACAAGGGAGGGGATGGGCGGCGGCGGCGGCGGGGAGCTGGAGGAGAGGAGGCGGTGAGGGGACGGGGGACGGGCAGTGAGGGGGGGGGGGGGGCGTCCGAGGTGCGGGGAGGGGTGTCCGGGGTGTCGGGGGCCTGTCAGGGGTGCGGGCAGGGGTGTTCGGGGTGCGGGGGTGTCCGGGGTGCGGGGGAGGGGGGGCTGTCTGGGGTGCAGGGGGGCTGTCGGGGGTGCGGGGTGGGGTGTCCGGGGTGCGGGGGGGCCTGTCCGGGGTGCGGGGGGGTTGTCCGGGTTCGGAGGGGGGTGTCCGAGTGCAGGGGGGGCTGTCCGGGGTGCGGGGAGGCGTCCGGGGTGCGGGGGGTGGTCCGGAGTGCGGGGGGGGGGGGGGGGGCTGTCCGGGGTGCGGGGAGGCTTCCGGGGTGCGGGGGGAGGTCCGGAGTGCGCGGGGGGGGGGGGGGGGGGTGCTGTCCGGGGTGCGGGGAGGCGTCCGGGGTGCGGGGGGCGGTCCGGAGTGTGCGCCGGGGGCTGTCCGGGGTGCGGGTGCCGTCCGGGGTGGGGGGGAGGGCCGAGAGGCTGGAGGGCGGCGGCCGGAGGCCGGAGGCCCGAGGGCGGCGGCCGGAGGCCCGAGGGAGGAAGGCGGCGGCCGGAGGCCGGATGGCAGGCGGCGGGGGAGGGCAGGCAGCGGGGGAGGCCGGGCGGCGGGGGAGGGCGGGCGGCGGGGGAGGGCAAGCGGCGGGGGAGGGAGGGCGGCGGGGGAGGCCGGGCGGCGGGGGAGGCCGGGCAGCGGGGGAGGGGAGGGCGGCGAAGGAGGGAGGGGGTTAGGGCGGAGCGAGATCGAGGGCGCAGGGGGGGGGGGGGCGCAGAAACCCCCCGAATTTTTTTATGCAGGTTAGCGACCGCCATTGGCGGTCGCTAATGGTAAGCTATAGCGACCGCCAATGGCGGTCACCCGAGTCTGGGGGGCTCCACTTCCCCCTTTTCTAGTAGTGTAAGATGTACATAGACCTTCAGGAGTATTACTGGTGGGATGGAATGAAAGGAGATATTTCATATTTTACCATGAAATGTTTTACACGTCAATAGGTTAAACTGGAGTGACAACTACTAATGGGGATGCTTCTTCCTTTATTAGTTCTAGAGTGGAGATGAGAAAATATATCCAAAGACCTCATTGTGGGACTACCAAAGACATCATAAGGTAACAATGTGATTTGGTTTATTATTGATTTACTGACTAAATAATCACATTTCCTTATTTTTCAAGATACTATGTTTTTGGATTAGCTTTCTCAAATATACCTCAAATATATTATCAAGTTACATGGAGGTACTCTTTCCATTTTATATGACCATGATCTCAGGTTCACTTCTACCTTTTGGAAACTCGTTTAGAAGTCGATGGACATAGATATAAATTTCATCACTAATTTTCACCCTCAATATGATGGAAATTCTTAGATAATAATTTATACATTAGAGGATATACTTCAGGTTTGTTTAATGTACTACCTGGTAAGTTGAGATGATCATATTTCTTTAGTTGAGATTTATTATAATAACAGTTTTCATTCAAGTATACATATGGAACCTTCTAGGGAATTGTATTGGAAGTTGTGTGGAACTGTACTATTTTGGGATGAAGTTAATGAACCAAATTTGATGGGAGCCAAATTAGAAGAGTATGTAGATAAGAAAGTTAATATGAACCAACAATACATGAGGAAAACTCCAATAAGGGAAAAAATTATATAGATAATTGGGGGAAAGACTTTTCATTCAAGGTAGGTGAACATGTTTTCTTAGAATCTCACTATGGAAGAGTGTTATGCGTTTTGGTAATAAAGGAAACATAAGTACATGGTTCATTGGACCTAAATAAATCATGGATAAAGCTGGAATAGTCACCTACCAAGTAACTTTACCTCCGATTATATCTCAGGTACACAATGTTTTTTATGTTTCGATGTTTATAAAGTATGTGCCAGATCCATATCATGTTTTTAGCCAAAAATTATTTCAGATGAAAGGGAACCTTTTTTATTAAGATAAAACTATTCAAATTCTTGATCATATAGAGCATGTATTACAGAATATGTTAATTCACTAGGTTGAGGTTTTTTGGAGAAACCACATAGTTGAAGAAGCAACATTGGAATTTGATAATTCTATTTGAGAAAATTACCCTCACTTTTTTAATAAGTTAATAAAAAATTATAAGGATTCAATTTATAGAAGGTGTAGATAATGAAGTAACCCCTTTACATATAAAATAATTTGTTTTCATTTTGTAATTAAATAGTTAAATTCATTATAAATTTGTAATAAAATAAGAGGCATTTATAGAAATTAATGAATTTATACTGATGGAATAGAAACTTGACCTAAGGAATAGTAATTTTGGTTAATATAATAGTAACCTCGCCTATGAGAGTACAAATGAAATTTTTGTATCTTATAAGTGTAACTATGATATATTTATATCATGAAATAGGTTAATAAATATTTTAAAAATGATAAATTAATTGTTTGTATTTTTGTGAAACATAAATGTTTATTTATAATTTCATAATTAATTTCTTGATTTTAAATAACATTTCTTCTCATAAAATTTATACATAAATTAATATTTTATTATCTTTTGTTTATAATATATTTTTATGGGACCTTCATTAATTTTTCAAGGTAATATAAAACCAGTTATACTTTTCTGATTTATTATTTTTGAAATAAATTATATTTTTATTTAAATTTAGATTTATTATATTTAGATAATTATTTGGACAAAATGAAGTTCATTTTCGAATTCTACCCATTGAAAAAATGTTGGGGTGATTTTTTTATTCGTCTAAAATTCTTGAACTTTTAATGAATAGTGAAATACGGTAATTTATGGTATATTTACATTCTAAGTTAAATACACTATTACTAAAATCATGAATGATACATGGACCATAATTTTCAGGAACTGTCCCCCAAGGCACATACTTTGCCTACCCTAATCCAGCCTCCCAAAGGGAAGGGGTCGACGAATAGCACCTAGGCATTATCCCACAAGTGGGAGGAATTTTCTTGACTAACTGTACGCATGCACACATAACCACATCCCAAATAGCTGAAAAGGAAAATCATGCATGCTACTAAAACAACCACTATGTAAAGGTATGATATTTATGTCAAATTTCCTAGAATGAAAATCCAAGAAAAGAAAATCTGAAAACAGAAAAGTACAAAATATCTATGAAAGGTCATAAATAGAATAACCCCACCTATAGGGAAGGAATGAAGTGGCTACCGAAAGATATAGAAGTGTTTGCCTCCTATTGTATCTCACTGGGCATCGCCTGGTCCTGGGCCACCAAGGTCTTTGTCAATGTGCCTGTCATCTACACCAGACACAACACGTGTGGGCAGAGCCCATGATGGGGTGAGTAACAAAAAACACTGTAAGGACCCCAAAACACAAGGGAAATACCACAAATGTTAGTATGAATAAGGTATTTTCATCTAACGTTAGTATAATCTAAATTATGGAAATAAAAACTATCAGTCATAACAGTGAACACCTTGGAATGTTAAGGTACTCATCCCTGATGGGTACCATGGGTCTGCTGGGTCACACAGAGCCGCTGCCCACTATGGGTCTGCTGGGTCACAGAGATCCGCTTCCCACATAGGCGATCATAGCTGGTCCACATTGTCCTACTTATAATTGGTACACATAGGGCCACTTATAACTGGTTCACACAGATCCACTTGTAGCTAGTGCAGTCAAATCTTAATGTAGCTGGTCCACATAGGGCCTATTATCATCTCATTATGCAGGGTCACTTAGTCCCGCTCATCTATAGTCTTCGGGTCTCATATAGCCACATGATTCATGAACATGGTGGGCTTGATTATGGGAGAATAAACTCTTCAAACCATTCATTGAATTTAAAATTCCATGAAATACTCCTTAAAGAATTCCAAAATGACCGCCTCATCACAAAGGTTCTAAATCCACATACGACTCATCAATCAGGTGTACGGTTTGAATGTTTTAACCATTTTTTAGGAATGGAGTCAGTTGGGATTGGGTCCGATCCAACCCAATATAGATTTGACCCAGCCTTTTGGGTCACAGGTCTAGCCCACCACCATCCATATCACTATTCCAGCTATCTATAATCTATCTTGGATTCTAGGAGGCATCTGTCTTGTGCCACCATGCCGCTATCTGAGGTTGGTCGTCCCTTGTCCCACACATGGTCCCTACTGTACCTCATGCCAGCGCACGCCACGGCCCACAGCCATAGGCTACTCCTCCAACACGGCTAGGTGGTTGGATCCATCTATTCCAGCCTCCGTCCAGCCGGTTGGAAGCACCTTTTGCACTGTCGTATCCTCTACCTCAGCGTAACATCGTGGCACACCGCCACCAGCCCACAACCGCCACCTCTAGCATGCTAGTGGTATCTTCCACGGACCATCGGTAATGCTCTGGTGGTCTATTTCTAGAACCGTCTACACTCCTTGACTTCTCAGAACATCGTCAATCCTGATATGGACTCGAGGTTTCCTGGAAGACAATTCATAGGTGTGGTCATGAAGATCACAAAAACACCCAAATATAGAGGAATCGAGGCCTTGTTCGTGTTGGCCAAATTCCTCCACGTTAGAGTTTTTGAAACACGGGAAGTGTAGATTCAGTTTCTTTCAACAAATAAACCTGATGCAATCTCTAAGATAAAACAAAACTCCCTTAAGAACAAATGACCCTCAGATAAACCTGTTTCTGGGTTGACCCACATCCATTTTTTAGAAAGAAAGAATGGGGAAACAAGTATCAATCACAAGGCAAATAACGAGGTTTGAGTTTGATCACTGGAAGAATCCATTGCTGGAGGTGATATGTCCATGAAGGTCCTCAATCCCTGGTTGAGGGATGGATCTCAAAAAAAAGAGGAGGAGTACTCTATTCATTATCAAGCATCATTCGTCATTCATCAATGAAAATCCTCCAAATATTTATTGTGTTTCTCTCCAACGTTTCCAAGATGCACCCTCAGTTAAAACATTAAAGGTGGAAAATATTTTTCATTACCATTGCATTAAAGTTCAATTATAATATTTCATTTATGAAACATCATTTCAGTTTTTTTGAGTTACAACACTATTTTTCTACAAAACAATTCAAAAGTTTAAATAAAAAATAAAATAATCAAGTTTATTTTATTTTAATTTTTCTTAACTAAAAGTCTAAGAACTATTTTTCACCCTTGTCCCATGCCAGTTAAGGTTATGCTCAGACTTAGGGAAACACACCCTCATGAGCTCAATGGTACGTTCAGCTTACTAATCCATGTTACCAATTAGGATTTATAAGGATTTGAAAAGAAAATAATTGTTACTTAAATTTTTTATGGACAAAAACTAACTTCTACTGTTGGCCCACACTGGCAGACATTATGCCCCTCATAGATGAATCCTGATGCTCTATGTTCAATGGTACCCTCAGATTAATAATCTGGGAAATGGTTTTAAAAGTTATAAAAAATCGCTTGAATGGTTATTTAATGAACATCAAAATAGTTCACAAATACATTTTGGCCACTCCGGGCCATGGAAGCTCGTTCTGTCTCAGAGCCTGGTTTCAAAATAATCCCATTTAATTTTTAAAAAAATGTTACATGGAATTTTGGGGTATTACATTACTCCCCCTTTTAGGGATTTACATCCTTGTACGACAAAACAAAGGCTAATAAAAAAATGGATGTACTGATCAAGAATTTGAGCCTCTTACTCCCACGTTCTCTCCTATAGATTCCCATGATAACAACGAACACACACCAAAGGAATCGAACATCCATGAATGATCATATCCTATCGATCCTCTATCTATACTAGGAACTCTATGAATGTATCCCTGTCATCAATATACAAATCTATGTGGTCGATGATGTGATAAGTGTCATGCATGTATCTCCTCAGATATGATATGTAGAAGATGTCATGCACTGTCTCTAACTGCGGTGGTAGTGCCAACATTTTTCCACCTCGCCATCAATTCATAGTATTAGGATAGATCTGATGAACCTATCAGATAAATTGTGGACCTAGAAAAATCTTTATATCCCTCATTGAGAAGAAACTCATAGTAATATGTGGTTTCCCTCCTCAAAATTCAAGTGTCTTTGTCGCGTATTAGCAGAAGACTTTTACTGGCTATGTGAAATCATTGTCTACTATCGGATGACCTGCACCTTCTCTATAGTAGCATGTACCATATCTATACCCATGAGTGATGGCTCCCCTAGGTCTATCCACCATAACAGTGACCTGCACGGTTGTCTGTATAGTTCCTCGAACAGTTCTAAACCAGTGGAGTTGTTGTAGCTATTGTTGTACTCAAACTCTACTAGTGGTAGGTGGTCCTCTAAACTACGACCAAAATTAAGGATGAAAGAACGAATCATGTCCTCCAAGGTCTATATGGTTGCTCTGTCTGACCATCATTATGTGGGTGAAAGGTTGTTATCAAGCATAGCTGAGTCCAAAATCCACCTTTAATACCATCACAATCAGGATATAAAGCGTGTATCACAATATTACACAATCATAGATGGGAATATATGGAGTCAAACTATCTCTTGCATGTAGAGGTGTTCCAGGCACTTTACTTAACCCTACTCTAGAATGGGTAGGAAGTGATCCCCCTTGGTTAGTTGGTCATTGATCACCCAGATAATATCATGGACCCTGTACGTGTGTGGTAATCCCATCACAAAGTCCATCAATATATCATCCCACATACACTTCTGTATCTCAAGTGGATAGGCCAAGCCTGTTGGAACCTGATGCTCAGCCTTTACTTTTTGAAATGTGAGGCACCGTGAAATGGACTCTACCACCACATTCTTTATCGCTGGCCACAAGTACTGACATTAGAGATCCTAGTACATCTATTCCACTCTAGGATGTACCACCATGGTGTAGGTATGGAACTCACTCAAAAACCTCCTCTTTCAATTCCACGAGTACTATTATGCTCCCTTTGAAGAGGATGACATGCTCCCGACCTATGAAAAGGCCATCATGAACTTGTCCTATAGGAAACAGAGAATGTCGGGCCTTGTAGTCAACATCTCCAAGATGGGCCTCCCTAACATGCTATAAGAGTGGGAGAGTGACAACCGTAAACTAAAGATAGGTTGTTCCATAATCATCCACAAAGGATATCCACATCGTGGACAACTTATCCAACGCCTCACTTAGAGACTGCTACTAGGATCTCATACTGAGTGTGTATTCCACCACGTTTCCCTTCCTAGATGTATAGACTATCTCTAAGTCATAGTACTGGAGGAACTCTATCCACCACCGCTGCCTCAAGTTCATGTCCTTCTAAGAGAAGATATACTTGAGAATTTTTTGGTTGGAGTAGACTGCAAACTGCTTACCCCTCATGTAGTGCCACCCTGTCTTCAGATTGAAGACTACTACTGCTAGCACATGTTCATGGGTCACATAGTTCAACTATTGTTGCCTCAGCTTCACGAACCATAGGAAATCACTGCTTTCCCCTTCATTAGGACACATCCCAGTCTGGTCCCTAATGAGTCATAGAAAATTACATTTCCAATTCCTTCCTCTAAAAGTAGCAAGATATGGGAACTTATCAATCTCTACATTAGCTCTTGGAAACTCTAAATTCACTTCTACATCCACACAAAGGGTTATCTATTCCATGTCAAATCTAATAAGGGTATTTCTACCCTGAAAATTTTAGGTAAGATCCTCCGGTAGTATCTAGACATCCCCAAGAAACTCCACACCTTAGTCATGATCCTGGCTGAATCCCAACCAAGAACAACATCTATCTTCGACGGATCCACTGCAACTCTAGCCTATGAGATGACGTGTCCCAGAAAGTAGACCTCCCGAATATAGAACTGGAACTTCGAGGGTTTCTTATAAAGTTGTTTCTCTCATAGCATATCCAGGACTATTCCTAGATGTCTCGCATGCTCCTCGTCTAAAGCCGAGTACACTAAGGTGTCATTAATGAATAACACAAAGAACCAGTCAAGATATATCTAGAAGATCTTGTTCGTGAGTCCCATGAACACTACTAGGGAGTTGGTCTTGTTTAACAGCGAAACCAGGAACTCATTATGGACATACCGACATCTAGATGCTATATTTGGTATATTCTCTTCACATACCCCCAATCGAATGATAGCCCGACCTAAGGTCTATCTTTGAGAACCACCTTTCCCCCTTCAACTGATCAAAGAGGTCATCAATCATAAAAAAATAATATTTATTCTTCATGATCACCTTATTCAGGTGCTGATAGTCCACATGTAGCCTCAACCATCTATCTTTCTTATGGGAAAACAACATCGGGATACCCATAGTGAATCACTGGGCCTTATGAACCCCTTCCTCTACAAGTCCACCAACTGCACCCTCAGCTCATGGAGCAATGAGGGAGCCATCCGATATGCAGGTGTAGATATCAGTGCCATCCTGTGCTGAAGTTTGATGTATAATTTTACCCCTTTACAAGGAGGTAATCCTAGAACATCCTCGAGGAAAATAACCTCATACTCGTTCACCACTAAAGGAAACTAAGGACTCTCTTCATCCATTGAACCATGGGTGAGGCATTCCAACTAGTGAGTGATCGACTACACCCTTCTTCAAAAAAATCTGTACTATGTTTCAAGCATCCCCCTTTCACCAATAATGGATAATTTGGTTCCATATTCGTAGATACACCACACTCTATACCTAAAACTATACACTTGAGCATGGACTATAGATAATAAATCCATACCTTGAATGACATCGTAAGGTCTCAACATCACTACTAGGAGATCCTAGGAAAATCCATCGCTTCTAGGGGTAAGCTCACACATCCGACACCAGTGTGTAATTGTGGAATCCCCTCCCATAGGACTCTATAAACTTAAGGATCAAGCCAATGGCTCCACAGGAGTCTCTGATCTCCGAACAAGGTCTATAGAAATGAAAGAGAGATTGGAACATGTGTCTATAATAACTGAAGCTAGGGTGGAGAAGACACAAATCACACTTATAATCACCTCAAGAGTGCCATGGTCATAGGTCTCCATCGCTTGAAGGTAAGCTCTCCCCGGTACATCATCTCCCAGAGCCCATGGCAGAAAACCTTGGGGTGGTGGTGGTAGCACCTCAAACCTTCTCCCACTTCTTTTTTCTCGACCTGCTCCTTTGCTACATATACTTCCCAATAGAACACCTCCCTTTAACCTCTTCATCTATATTATAGGTCCCTTGACCATATACTGATCGTCTTCACAGTGAGTAGGGAATTCACGATCCATGTGTCCATGCCTGCTGCAGGAGAAACACATCCTACCCTACTGCTGACTCCCTCTGCATTGAAAGACTTGCACTACCAACCCTGGGTCCTGGGGTCATCCTCTGAAAGGAATGACCCACTTGGGTCCCCACACCTTCTATCTACTACACACCACTGGAGACTCTTCCTTCTGGTGTCTACTGGTGTCTCCAGCTATCGGTGCTTGCTCGTCTAGAAAGTCCTTTACAAGTATATCTCTCTCTCGCACCCTAGCCTATGTAGGGATGCTGAGAGACACCATGGATGCCCTTCTCTCCCATCACAGTCTCAGATCAAAGGCTCAAACCCTGAAGGATGGGTTTCACACCATGTCTATAGAGTAGCGAGAGAGTTCGGTGAATATCTTTGAGTACTCTTCTACTATCATGCTACCCTTTTGTAGGTGCAGTAGCTGTAGTATGCACATATAGCATAATGTCTCTGGAAAAAAATAATCCCTAATGATGCGCTCAAAGTATAGATAGGTGAGGGTTACCACATCATCTTTTTGAATCATCAAGATCCAACATCTCCCTACCAAGCCATAAAGAAGGCACGTGGCTATGATCGACATCTGGTCAAGAGGCGTCCTCACTATTCGAAAGACCTGCGAACCACCTTGAGTCAATCATATGCCACCAAGGGGTCAGTCACACCCCTAAAACTGGGAGGTCTCTACCTTTGGGACTTGTGCAAGGCATTGATCCTGCATTCATCCTCTACTGGTATCCCCATAAATAACTATTTATCAACCAGTGGTGGTAACACTGGCACAACACCTGGTGGGGCCATCTCTAGAACTGTTCCCTGAACAGATGCCTAATCGCTAGGAAGGTTGTCCTCACGGTCACACATCCAAATCTTGGCTGGTTGTCTATGTGGAGGCATCCTAAAATAGACTATGATGTACCACATTCAATATATTATACATGGTGAGCTGAATCTGATTCAATAAGAACATGAGGAAACACTCAATTCCTATATAATGCATGCAACCAGTGGTTAAATATAATGAGTCAAAAGGCATAATTCATGGTCATGGTTAATGGGTACATTGGCCGCCCAACCAAAACTGGACTCACCAAACCTAAAATTTGAACTCAAAACATTCAACATCATTTGCCCAAAAAACCATAGACTCAGTTTTTGAGGTAGAATCGACCCCCTCTGATACCACTTGGTCACGACCAGTCCACTAGGCCCTATAGAGTGACTACCCTAAGACTGCCTCCCAAAGGCCTAGGGATGGTGACTGGCACTGAAGCCATTATACCATGAGTTGGAGGCATTTTTCTTACTATATATATACGTGTACAAACAACCACATCTCAAAAATTAGAAAAAGAAAAACAGGCATCCCACTAAAACAACCACTGAGTAAAGGTACAAGCTGTAAGTCAAATGGTCTAGAATACAGACCCAACAAAAGAAAAACTAAAACTAGGAAAGTAGAAAAGATATCTGAAAGGTCATCACCAAAAGAACCTTGCCTATAGGGTAGGAAAGGAGTGTCTACTGAAAGCTGTGGAAGTGTGTCATGGTAGTTGTATCTCACTGGGAACCACCTAGTCTCGGGCCACCAAGGTCTTTGTCGAAGCACCTATCATCTACACCAGACACAACATGTACGGGTTGAGCCCGTGCAGGGGTGAGTAAAAAAATACTTGGGAAGGACCCTGAAACACAAGGGAAACACCATAAAGGAGAGTATTCACAAGGTACTATTATCCCACACATATATATTCTAAAGTAAAAAAAATTATCAATAATAACACAGAAAACCTTGGGCTGCCAACATACCCATCCCTGATGAGTATTGTTGGTCTACTGGGTCACAAAAAACTACACCACTTCGTTGGTTTACCGGTTCACACAGAGTCACTCCCCACATAGGCCATCATAGTTGGTCCGCACAGGGTTGCTTATAGCTGGTCCACTTAGGGTTGTTTATAGATGGTGCACGGAGAGCCACTTATTGCTGGTTCATAGAGAGCAACTTGTTTCTGTTCTACATAGGGTTGCTTATAATTTAGACCTAAAGGGTCACTTAGACCTACTCGTCAGCATTCTTTGGGTCTCATCTAGTCACATGATTCCTGAACATGGTTTTATTGATTCTAGGAGAATCCACTCCTCAAACCCTTCGTCGAATTTCAACTTCCATGAGAGCCTCCTTAGACTATTCCAAAAGAACCTCCTCATCATGAGGGTTTTAGTGCTATAATTGTTGTCAATCAGGTGTACATTTTCATTTTTATGATTATTTTGTCTAAAAAGGGGCCGGTTGAGACTGGGACGACCCAACCTGACCCGACACGGGGTCCCCCAACCCGACCTGTGTCTGACCCAATCATGATTCGACTCGTCCTGCCTCTTTCTTTCCCATTGTGCGGGCCATATAACCTCCAACTAGGGAACAAGGTGGCATCCAGCTTGTGTCTACATGGGGATAGCTGAGGCCGAACTCCCCCTGTCCTGTATGTGATCCCCACTGGACCTCGTGACAGGTCCCGCTCTAGCCCACAGCCGATGGTCGCTCATATGATGCAGCAAGGTGGTCGTGTCCATCTCCTCCAGCCATAAGCCTGCATGTTTATGGCCTCTACCATAGTACAACGAACCTATCTAGATAAGACCTCTTCCTGGGCAGGCCATCATGGCACGCTACCACCTGCCTGTGGCCGCCACTACCACTACTTGTAGTATCTTCCGCAGACCACCAGTTTGACTCTGTTGGTATATTTCTCGAACTGTCTATTCCCCTAGATTTCATGGGTATCCTTCTTCCCTAATACGACCTCGAGGTTTCTTTGTCACTGATTAGGAGCTATGGTCACAAAGATCACAAGAATTACCAACGACAGAGGAATTGAGGTCTTGTTCATGTTGGTCCGATTCCTCCGCATTAGAGTTTTTGAAAAATGGGAAGAAGAGATTAATTTTATATACACAAATATCCCGGATTAAATCTTAATGATAAAACAACAATACATCAATAATTAATGACGAGTGAATCATCCTGTTCATGGGTTAACCTGTAATCGTTGTTTAGAAAGAACGAACGGGGAAACAAGTATCAACCACAAGACACCTTACCTCATTAGATTTTGATCATAGGGATAATCCTCTGTTGGAGGCGATCCATCTATGAAGGTCCTTGATCCATCATCTAGGGAGGGATCTATTGAATAAGATGAGGAGTGTTCAAGTCTTTTGATATCATCCTTCTTTGTTCATCAACGAAAATCCTTAAGATATTCAGAGTGTTTCTCCCCCCACATGTCCAAGACTCACCCTTAGTTGAAACATTAAAGGAGGAACACTTTTCCATTACTGTTGTGTTTTAGTTCCTTTATGTTGATTAATTTATGAAAAAAAAATTCAGTTTTGTTGTGTTACAACTCCATTTCAGTGCAAAATTTTTGTAAGTTCCAAATAACACATTTTTTTATTTTAATTTTTCTTAAAAAAAATGTCTGTAAATAATCGTTCACCCACAACCCGTGCCAGCCGATGTTAAGATCTGCATAATGGAAACATGCCCTAATGAGCTAAACGGTACAGTCAGATTTTCTACTATAATTTACCATTTATGATTTATAAGGATTTTAAAATAAATTAATTGTTACTAAATTATTTTATTTACGGCCAAAAAACTAAGTTCCACAAGTGGCCCACACCGGCCAATGTTAAGCCCTCTCTAGGTGAATCCCGATGCTCTGAGATCAACAGTGACAAATTATTTTTGATCCAGGAACTGGTTTAAAAGTTAAGAAAACCCACTTACATGATTATTTAATGAACCTAAAAATTGGTTCAAAAATAAATTCCGACCACTCCGAGCCTTGGAATTACACGCTGTCTCAGAGCCTGGTCTCAGAATAGTCCTATTTTTTTCAAAATAAATTTATATAGATTTCAAGGGTATAACAATATTATCAAAATTCACTTGATTAGTTTAATATATTTAGTGATAATACTCAAACTATTCATAGTCTTGATCCCAAATAATAAATAAATAAATAAAAAAATAAAAAAACCCTCCTCTCCTCTAATATAAATACCACCCTCACACCCTCTTGTCCTCACACCTCTAAAACTTTTATAGTCACCCAAATTATGCCCAAAACTCTTCCCAATCCTCTTCCCCACGTCCAATACTTTTTGGTCTCACAAAAATTCCAAAACCATAGTCCTTTAAGAAGTTCTTAAGATTGATAATTCATGAGGTAAAAATCCTATTTAATTTTAATTTATCTTATTTTCAATTATTTTTCTTTTCTTATACTCTCATCACCCAACCTTATCCAAGAGGTATGAAAACTAAAGTATATTGTATATATTGAAATTTTATCATGTTTATGGAAAAATTATCATCATACTTCTTCTCTTCTCCCTTTTTTCTAAAAATAAAAACATCGTCTGTAATGTTTCAAATTACCGACATCATAGACAATGTGATTTCAATTTACACTACCACCATCATGGATGTTCATAAATCCATTTCAATGGCTGGTAAAAATTGTAAATTTTATGTTATAACCTTTTTAGTGTTATGAAATTATAATATACATAATATTAAATTATATAATGAAACTAGTTTGTGATTATCGAAGAACATCCAAAATAATATAAACAAATAACATTAATGTTTTATCTAACGATTCATCAAAATATCTGAATTTTTTTTAATAATGGTATCATTTAATATTATAGAAACATATTAATACTATTTCATTCAACTTCTATTGTTTCTCTTCCATTCTAAAAGAAAATCCATTACGAACTAACCATGGAATCCATGTAAAGAACCCACCCCAAATAATGGAAATAACAAAATATTAATAATAAATGGGTGGAATTATGTTATAAAATGATCTTTTAAGTTGTTATAATATTGAATATGTTTCATTAAAATATTAATTACACTTTTTAACCATTATACAAGAGGTTTAAAAACATTTTAAGTTATACTAAAATGAGGTAAGGGAATTATTAACACAATTTCCATTCTTTGGGTTAACCTTCTACTTCACTAATTTTTTCATGATATGATTATTTGTGAAATTAATGTTTAATATAAAATGTTTAATTATGTTTATTTATAGTTTGGATACACATATTCCATTTGTTCTATTAAATTATATAAAATTTGTAATGGAATTTTCTTTTAAAATCCCCCTTTAAACTTCTATTTTTACAAAATTTAAAATGAATGTTTTTAGGCAAATATTATTCTTTATGATTATGTTATGGTTCTTGGGAGTAGTTTATGATCAATGATGTGACCAATATATCCCTCCAAGTAATTGGGTATGTTTATGTTTGATGTTATTTGTATGGTTACTCCATGTGCAACTATGATGGTTAAACAATAGGGTAGTCATGAGGGTTATATTGTAAGGTAGCAGTGAGGGTTATAAATCATAAGGTATCTACAAGAGTTACAATATTAAGTAATTAATTCTCCAACTAAACTATATGGTTTATTTATTTTTTCTTTGTTTTATGGAAATATCATGTGTCAAAAAGAAATTATATGATACTTTATGGATGAGAAGTATGTCTTTGTGAAAATTATTTCATATGTTCATAAGTATTCATAGTATCATGGTTTCTGCCATTATTTTTATATATCTTACTGAGATTTAAGTTATCATTCCAATTTTTAAAATGTTATTCATAGGGATTTAAGGATGTTTAAAATAAAAGAATAATTGAAACTTAATGTTGAGAATTATATTATTGAAATGACTTCATGTTTTTATTATAAACTTTTGTATTTTGAAAAAATTGATATTATTTTAGTTGTACCCAATTTGTATGCTTATATAATGATATATATGAATTATTTACTAACATTATAAAACTCTAAATCATAGTGTTATTTGGGAATGTAAAGAAGTGAATAATAAAAGAATTTATTATATTATGTAATGTTTAAGTCCATATCCATATACTTAAAATAAGTTGGAGGTGTTTTATTAGTTATTCAACTAAACTATTTTTTTTGCATGCACATGGGAGAATGGATGATCCATAGTAATCCCTGTTACCAAACAATAATCGCTGAAATCATGTAACACCACAATCTTCCATAATACAATTCTCCTTGAATAATAAACTATCTTGTGTTGTACGCAACTTTGAGTTCTAATACACCATGACAAATCAAACTAACCGTTTAAAAAGTAGTTATGAATAGTAATACCCACTATTTGAAATTTTATAATTTTTATTTTCCAAATTGAACATTATTTTTGGATTTGGAAAATCAAAATTATCTTAGGGTAAATTTTTGTATTTTTCTAAAAACATTCAATTTTTGATAAATAGTGAAAAACACTACATTATTGTTTAAAACAGATATTTTATATATGTAATTATTTTTAAATTTAAATTTATTTTAAAATAAAAATAGAAACATAATACCTATTTAAATCCAATTTAATTCATTGAGGTAATTTTATAATAATATTAGATATATAAAATTGTATTTAATGTTTTAACATCTTTTACCTACCCTCTTGGAACATTTTCAAATTTGCATGAAACAAAATTTTACTGATTATTTGAATTAAATTTCAAAAATATAAGATATATGGTTGACATCAGTACATAAAATGTTGTTTAATAGGATGAAAATAATTTTTTTGGTGAATAGTAACTTTTGAATTTTATTTACCACGATTAAAAGTAAATAGGGTAATTAAAGGTAAAAATGAAATTATAATTACCCCAACACATGTCCTAATTCTATTGGAAAAGTTTATTTAGACAAAAATAAAGCTTAGAAAAAATATGATCTTTTTTGATCCACATGGATTTGATTCAGACATTTATTATATTTTATTTAAAGAAGAGTTGAAAGTATTAAATTCAAAGTTTAATAACTAATTTGTTTTTAATATAGGGTTACACATAAGATTAATTCGACTATAAATATTAATTATAAATCTAAAAAATTTCCCGCATCATGGTATTTTATTTATGATTTTGAGACATTAAATAATTAAATTTATTTATGACACAATGATGATGGAGTAATTACCTTATTAATGAAAGATTAAAATAATTGATGTTATAAATATTAAAATAAATGTACATTGAAACTTTTTATGCCATAAACTAATTTTATAGTTTAATATTAAATTTTAAGGTTGATTAAATTTATTTTATAGAAGTAATAAAGTGGTTATGACTTCGACAAAAAATAAATACTAAATAGTGTCAAAATTGACATAAATTGGTTTTTAAAACAAAGACTATTTTATTAAACGATATAATACTCCTAAAAATATAATATTTGGAAAAAGGACTTATATAAGGTTAGATATGTCATTAATGAAACACTTGGGTAATTTTATCATTTTATAGTATGTTTATTAACAATGTAATATAAAAATACAAGAAGACATGGTAAATGTTAGTCTATTTAACTAAGTGTTAAATCGAAAAAGATAATGTTAATATGGTGAACTAAACTTTTCTAAAACATAACAGTTGAGAGGATTTAGAACCATACCCAACTTAGCCTCTAAATAAATCAATTTTTATCTATTAGGTACCAAAAAAGATTTTAGAATAAATTAATATTTCATTCATTTCCTAAAGTGACCCTGACCTCTCTTATAAAAGGGTACTTACCCTTCTCTTAAATTCACACCTCCAAAGTCATCTTTCTCAGCAAAAAACTACTAAAATATAAACCCGAATACCATGAATTATATCTAGAGGATTTAATTTGATCAAAAATCCATCCCAAAGATCGCTTTTGTTCAAATCAAAAGGAAGAACTCGAAGAAGAGGTAATTATTTCATCACATCTTTTAAAGTTCTTTCCATCTTCAACTTCCTATTTATTTATTGATTCAATTCCGAAATAATAACTCCAGTACCATCTAAGTTCTATGATGTTATTATAAATATGTTATAACCATATTCATTATCTTATCCATCCTATGAATGAAAAAGTCACCATATGTGCATACGTACTGCTTATAGTCTCCACGTCGTGGTGTAGTTAGTTATTCAACACTTTATTATTTGGATGGGAATAATAATGAGTATATTTTATTTAAATAATAAATATAAAAATTTAATAATTATATATATTTAATATACCATGCAAATACAAATGAGTTCACCATAAATAGAATTATATTGTCACTCATGTGTACGTACAACTTACCATCTCCACGACGCGATGATATTTCATTTTTGATCGTAACCTTTCAAGAATAATTTTCTTTTGATAATTAAAAATAATGTTTAATGAAATTAATATAATTCTTGATATGAATCAAATGCATCTTATCTACAATGAACATGACTTATGTAGGAAAACATATGAATGAAAATTAATTAGTCAACACCCAAAACAATGATAGTACTAAAATATTATTAACAAGGAAATAGTAAAGGATCATATATGATATCATATTTATGTATGTGGTTCCGGTATAATTTAATAACAAATCTTTAACCATTATACATGAGGTTAACGTACCATCGACGAAGAAAAATTACAAGGTAAGGGTTAATTTAAAAATATTTTTATATTCTGAGATTGTTTATACGTAAGTATCTTCTGGGACTTCTTTATCATCAACATCCATGTTTCATAAAATGTATCTCAAAACATTTTTACTATTTCTTGGACTGTGGGTTAAATTCATTTATACCATTGTATTAATTTTTGTAAAATGTTTTTAATGTAATATTTCAATCATTTTCCAAACAAGGTACTTTATGACCTTTTCAACAAATTAAGAAAAGAATGTTTTTTCAACTTATACAGCGGGTGAAGCAATCTTGCTCTATTGTAACACCTTCAAAGCTTCCCTTACATGCTTATAAAAATATTTTTCAAATCAAATATTTTTTTTAATTTTAATTATTACAATTTAGGAAGAGATATCTCACTCAAATATATTTTGGGTTGATTTCATCTGTGTCAACATCCTTCGTTTGATTTTATGATTCTTTGATGTTGGTTTATTATGATACTATATTCCATGTTTTATTGAAGGTTTTTTGATATGTTTCTCTATTAATGTGCTATTTTTTATACCATTCATGGTTTATGGTTAAATTATTAACATTTCGTATTCTAGTTTTAATACGAATGTTTATGTTATGTTACATCCTTTTCATATGAGTAATGCATTGGACGTAGTAAGTGACGGGCGTGGACTGCTATAGACCCTTGATTCATCAATAAGTCTCATGAGAAATATTAGTTTCTTGGCATAGGCCTAGAAAAAAAATTTATATGATGTTTTGGAACAAGGCTTTGACTATGTGGTTATGATGTCCGACATTATGCATTCCATCATTATAAAATTAGCTATTAATATTACATGTGATGATTCCACTAGTAGAATATCCATGTTAATAAGTAAATGGAATTATTTGATTTATCTTTTCCATATATGATGAATTTTAAGTTTAAAAAGATTTTGTATTTGCCTTTCACATTTCCTTTTATGTTTATACTTATTTATGATTGTTTCTCTTATATTGTTATCCTTAATGAGCATCTGAGCTCACCACTTTCCTATGTTTTATTCTTCCTAGGATGTTAAGAAGTATATTATGATTGAACTGTAGGAATAGGAAAAGGGATATGAGTGTGTTCTATGGAGACACAATGTTTATTTTTCTTTTAATAATTCAATGTATAACATAAGTATGTATTAAGTACTTACAATGATACTAAACTGGTCATTCTTTCAGACTTGATCTCTTGTGATCATGAAAATGTTATGTAATAACGCACCAACTTTGGGTAACTATGGTTGGGGCATTGCAGTTGGTATCAGAGGAAGTTTAGTAAAAATCTTTTAAACCATATGTAGAAAAAATCTTGTTAGAAAACATTACCCTAAGATAGACTTTGAGGACTAGTATAGAACAAATTCCTTGAATTTTGGTAATGTAGAGATTTTGGAGTTTTCCAAGAAATACATCCTTGCTTGGACACTATAAGTAGACGTAGTTCTAGAATAGATGTACCTAGGAGTGGAAACATTGACCAGGAGTTTCAGGCTAGACGTGGGGTATCCTGGTACATGACAACGTGCCTTACTGAACACCTAGTTTGACACTCCCTGGGGATATGCATAGGATAATACACAATTTCTTTACAAACCATTATGAAGGATTTGGGAGTAAATATGTCCCCAAAGAAAACCTTTTTATGATTATGGATTATATACATAAAAAATTCAATTTATATTTTTTATTTTACAAGTTTGGAATTGGGTATTGCGATTCATAAACTATCCTAATGTATGACATTGTTTAGAAATGGAGACAAGTGGATGGAATGAAAAACATATCAACACACATAATACATGTAAGGATTTCCCTCCTACTCATGATAATTTAGTGGAGCCGGTGATGTAACTAGTTCTGAACAGTTTATACGCATATTGGGACAACTCACTCAGGTTATGAATAATAATGTTACCCGTATGGAGCACCCTGATACACAATGTGGAGGATCAATGATAGAATGCGTCATGAGGAAGAAACCACCAACATTCAATGGGACTACAAATCAATTTGTTTCTTAGCAATAGATAAGTTCCTTAGACAAAATATTTCATGCATTGGGGAGTTGTGAATGGGAAAAAGTTTTCATGGCAGTTTATCGCCTCACATGAGATGCAGATCAATGGTGGTCAATAATTCAAAACACAAATGAGGATGAAGAAGTATCAAATATGTAATGGAGGGATTTTAAAGAGGTTTTATTAGAAAAATACTTTCCTCATGATCATCGAGTGGATATGGAAAATCAATTTTTGAGTCTAAGGAAAAAGGATGATGAGAATGTCGCAAAGTATGAGGCTATATTTATAAGGTTATCATGGAATCCTGTAGATTATATACGTATACTAAGATGTAATATTGATAAATTATTTGATGAGTTAAAACCATTTCTCCATCGAGCATTAGTCTCAAAATACTTCTCATTGTACGTAGATATAGTCTCTTGTGTTATCAAGATAGAAAAGAAATTATCTAAGTCTTGTGACTTTAAAGCAATGCAAGAGAAGAAGAGATCTATTTAACACACTAAAAAAAGGAAATAATGGGAAGAAGGGAAAAGTTTACTTTCCATCCTATAGTAAATGTTGGAAGAAACACCCTAGTACTTTCCTGAAAGGGATATGATTTTTGTTAAAAGTGTGAAGAAAAAGGCCACCAAGCTCGTGATTGCAAGGTAATGAAATAATCCGTCAATGTTGAATGCTATAATTGTAGAGAAGTGGTGAATTATGAAAATGAATGTCCTAATAACCAAGGAAAATAACCTCAAAAAGCCCAATAGAGAAATTCCATGCTTATGTGATCACTACTGCAAAGGTTTATGTTCCTAATGATGTATTGGTAGGTACTTTAATCATTTATTGAAAATTAGGCAATGTTTATTTGATTTTGGATCATCGAATTCTTTCATATCTTCTCAGTTTTCTAGGAAAATTAGATATTTCTATTTTGACTTAACAAGGTAGTAGTGAGTCAAAATTCTAAAGGGAAGATTCATTTCGACAAAGTTTTGTCAATCAGTTACCATTATGGATTATAAAGGTGCTTTATCTGCTAATATTATTGTCATACCGATGATTGAATTTGATATAATCGTTGGTATGGATTGTATTTTGGACCATGATGCGAAAATTTATTGTAAGAAGGAGGAGGGTACAATTTATGATGATGATAATGAATACCTTATCTTTAGAGAAAAAATGTCATCATCTAATTCTCATCTAGATCCACCATAATAGCCCTACAAAATTCAATTATTGGGGAGGAAAGTAGTGAAATATCTATGGGTGAAGAAAAGAATGTTCAAATATATGATGTATCTATTGTACAATAATATGTGAATGTATTTCCAATGGATTTACTTGTACATCCTCCATAATGAGAAATTGAGTTTCCCATTGACTTAATTTCGGGTTCAAGGCCCATATCAATGACCCCTTATATAATATCCACCATGGAATTAGAGGAACTAAATAATAAAATAGATTAATTGAGTAATAAATGATTTATTTTCCCTATTATTTCTCCATGGGGAGCCCCTGTCTATTTTGTTAAGAAGAAATATGGATCTATGAGGTTTTACGTTGACTATAGGGAGATCAATGCTATAACAGTAAAGAAAAAGTATCTCCTACCTTGCATTGATGATTTATTTGATCAAATTCATATAACTAAATATTTTTCAAAGATTGACCTTTGATCTGGATACCATCAGTTGTGTGTGAAAAATAAGACATTTCAAAGACAACATTTTGAACCAGTTATGGGCATTAGGATTTTACAGTACTGCCTTTTGGATTGACTAATGCACCTTTTGTTTTTATTTATCTAATGAATATAGCTTTCAATGAATATCAAAATGAGTTTTTAGTGGTATTTATTGATGATATCTCAGTATACTCCATAATCCAAAAAGATCATGAAAATCACTTGTATGATATTATAAAAACTCTTAGAAGAGTTGAATTATATGAGAAGTTTAGAAAGTGTGAATTTTGGCTTCAGGAGATTTCTTTTCTTGGACATATTGTCTATAAGGATGACATCTCTATTGATCCTACCAAGACAAGGTAAATCCACAAATGGCCAGAATCGACTAGTATAACTGAGGTACACAGTTTTATTGGTTTAGAAGGTTATTATCGACATTTTGTCTATAAAGTTTCTCTATTGGATTACCCATTGACCAAGCTCACACGTAAAGGGGTTAAATTTGTTTGGACAAAAGAGTGTGAGGAATGTTTTGAAAAATCAAATGGAATATTAGTAAATTATCATATATTGACTATACCATTGGGGAATGATGGGTTTGTTATTTATAGTGATTATTGAAATAAAGGATTTGGTTGTGTCCTTATGGAGAATTATAGAGTTATTTCCTATACATCACGAAAGCTAAAAATTTCTGAACAAAACGTTCCTACTCATGATGTTGAGTCATAATTTGTAATATTTGCTATAAATATATGAAGACACTATCTATATGTTGAATAATGTGAGATATATACTGATCACAAGAGTTTAAAGTGTATTATATCACAGAAAAAACTTAACATGAGGCAAAGGAAATGGCTTGAACTAATCAAGGATTATGATTCCACTATACACTACCACCCAGGGATGGAAAATAAGGTGGAAGATGTTTTGAACAGTAATTATCATGGAGTTATGAACAAGATGAAAGTTGAAAGGGATCCTATTTTCTAGGATATAGTAAAGATGTATATTGAAATAATCAAGGAAGGTGAAGCATCAATAATTTTTCAAATGGATTCAAAACCATCATTACTAGAAAGGATAAAAAGTTCTCAGACTAATAATGAGGATTTTCAAAAGAAAATTAAAGCTGTGAATGACGGGATATTGATTAAATTTTTAAATAAAGATGTAATTTTGAAATATGGGAGGAGGATTTGTGTTCCCAACATACATGATCTAAAAAGCGAATTGTTGGATGATTCTCATAGCTCCAGTTTCTCTATACGCCCTGGTAGCACTAACTTGTATAGAGATTTGAAGGAACCTATTTGGTGGGACAACATGAAGAAGGAGATTTCTGATTATGTGTCAGGATGTTTGGTTTGAAAATAGGTGAAATTTGGATGGCAACATCATGGAGGAGAAATGAAACCTCTTCCCATACATGATTGTAAATGGGATGATATTATGATAGACTTTATCATAGGACTACCAAAGACTCCTAGAAGAAATGATTCAATATGGGTCATTGTTGATCATATTACAAAGTCAGCACATTTTCTTGATATGAGAGAAGATTTACCACTTGAATGTTTAGCAAGAATATATAATAATTATGTTGTAAGACTTCATGGTGTACCCCTATCGATTGTTTCTGATTTTGATCCCCATTTTTCATCAAGATTATGGAAAAGTCTTCAGAAATCCCTTGATATGGAACTTTGTTTGAGCACTGCCTACCACCCTCAAACTGATGGACAATCAGAATGGACTATTCAATATTTAGAAGACATGTTGAGATCTTTCTCGGTAGACTTTCAAGGTATGTGGGATCATTAGTTACTTATGGAAGAATTTTCCTATAATAATATCCTTTATTCAAGTATTTATATGGAACCATATAAAGCGTTGTATAGAGGAAGTTGTCACACACCAACATTTTGAGATAATGTTATTGAATAAAAACATGTAGGCCAAGAACTTGTTGAGGAAACAATGTAAAAGGTAAAGATGGTCCAAACCCACATCAAAGCATCTCAATGTAGGAAAAAGATCTATGTCAATAACCGAAGGAAGAATTTAGAATTTAAAGTAGAAGATCATTTTTTCATGAAGGTATCTCATTGGAAGGGTGTTGTACAATTCAGTAATAATGGTAAATTTAGTCCCATGTACATTGGATCTTTCGAAATTCTAGAACAAATTGGAGTTGTATCTTACCATTTGGAAATACCTCCAAGTCTCTCAAAAGATCATGATGTGTTCCACGTATCACTATTAAAAAAACATGCCTGACCTAATGCATTTACTCACCTATAAATAAATAGAATTGGAACTTGGTCTTTCTTATTGTGAAGATGCAATAAAAATTCTTGATACTGGAGAACAAGTATTGAGAAACCAAACCACTAGTCTGGTAAAAGTTGTTTGGAGAAACCATAAAATGGAAGAGGCAACGTGGGACGCTGAGGAACATATGATGAAGAACCACCCAAATCTTTTTATACATTAGTATTATATAAATTTAAAGGTTGAAATTATTTGAAGTAGGGATGAATATAATACCCCAAGCTTACATGTTACATTTCTATTTGAATAATATAATATCTTGCGTTGTACACAACATTGAGTTCTAGCACACCACGACCAAACAAACTAACCATTTAGAAAGCTGTTATGAATAGTAATACCCACTTTCTGAAGTTTTATTAATTTTATTTTTCAAATTTAACTTCATTTTTTGGATTATTAATATCAAAATTAGCTTATGGTGAATTTTGGGAATTTTTCCAAAAACATTCAATTTTTGATGAATAGTAAAAAACACTACGTTATTGTTTAAAATTGAATTTTACTTAAGTAATTATTTTTAAATAAAAAATTTATTTTAAAGTCAAAATAAATACATAACACCTATATTAATCCAATTTAATTCATTGGAGTCATTTTATAATAAGTTTATAAATATAAATTTTTATCGAACTTTTTAACGTCCTTTACCCACCTTCTAAGCACACTGGAAAATTTTCCTAAAATGTAATTTTAAAACATCCATGAATTGAATTTCAAAAATATGGGAGATAATGATTACAACAGTAAGTAAACTTTGTTTCAATAGAATGAATTTTTTTTGGAGAATAGTAATTTTTGAATTTTATTTACCACGGTTAAAAGTAAATATGGTAATTAAACCTAAAAACAAAATTATATTTACCTTAGAAATTGTGCTAATTCCATTGGATAATTGTATTTATACCAAAATCATCCATAGGAAAAATAGGATCATTTTTGACCCACATGGATTATATTAGGATATTTTTTATATTTTATTTAATGAAGAGATAGAAGTGTTAACTTCAATCCTTTATAACTAATACATTTTTAATATAGGGTTAAACATAAGATAAATTAAAATATAATTATTAATTATAAATATAAAATATTTCATACATCATGTTATTTTATTTGTAATTTTTAGACATTAAATAATTAAATTTATTTATGACACAATGATGTTGTAGTAATTACCTTATAAATGAATGAGTAAAATAATTGATGTTATAAATATAAAAATAAATGTAAATTGAATCTTTTGATTCCATCCAATAATTTTCTAGTTTAATATGAAATTTTAGGGTTGATTAAATGTATTTATTTTGAAGCAATAAATTATTTATGAATTTTACAAAAAACAAATACTGAATAGTGTCAAAATTGACATAAATGAGTTTTTAAAACAAATATTGTTTTATGAAACGATATAATACTCATAAAAATATAATTTATGACAAAAAAAAGTAGATAAAGTTAATATGTTATTAATTAACCACTTTATGTTCTCTTGGATTTTTATAGTATGTTTATTTACCCTGTAATTTAAAAATACAAGAAGACATGGTAAATGTTAAACTATTTAACTAAGAGTTAAATCTAAAAGATAAGGTTAATATAGGTACCTAAACTTGTCTTAAACCTATTGTTTGATCATAATTATACCCCTACCCACAATATCCTAGAAATAAATCAATTTGGATTTATTCTAAACCGAAAATGATTTAAAATAAATTAATATTTTATGATTTTCCTAAAGTACTCCTCACCTCTCTTATAAAAGGGTACTTCCTCTTATCATAAATTTCGACTGCAAATCCATTTTTCTGGGTCAAAACCTACTCAAATATTCTCCAAAATACCCAAAATTTAATCTAAAGGCCTTAATTTTGTCATAAAGGAAACCTAAGAAGGCCTTTTGTTCAAATGTAAATGAAAACCTCGAAGAAGAGGTAATTATTTCATCACCTTTTTCAAAGTTCTTTTATTCTACCACTTCCTCTTTCTTTGTTGTTTCCATTACAAAATAATAACTCCTGTACCATCTACATAATTTTAAGTTATTATAAATATGGTACAACCCTATTCATTATCTTTTCCATCCTATGAATGATAAAGTCACTATACGTGCGTATGTATGACTTACCGTCTCCACATCGTGGTGTAGTTTGTTATTCAACACTTCAATATTTGGATATATATAATAATGATTATAAGTGTTGTAAATAATAAATATAACTTGTTAATTATTCTGTATATATAATATACCATCCAACTACATATTATTTCACCATCAATAGAATGATATTGCCGCACGTGTGTACGTACGGCTTACCGTCTCTATAACACGATGAGATTTCATTCTCCATTGTAACCATTCAAGAATAATTTTCATTTAGTAGTTAAAAATAATTTTTAAATAACTTAATATAATTCTAGATATGAATCAAATACATCCAATCCATAATGATCATGAATTACATAACAAAACATATGAAGGAAAATGATTCAGTTAGCACCTGAAACAATGATACTACTAAAATATTATAAATAAGGAAATAATAGAGGATCATATATGATATAATATTTACGTACATTGTCATTTTATAATTTTATATCAATTCTTTAACCATTATACAGAAGGTTAAAGTACTCTTGATAATGGAAAATTACAAGGTATGGGTTAATTTTACAATCTCTTTATTATCTGTGGTTGATCATACGTAAGTATCTACTGGGACTTCTTCATCATCCACATCCGTGCTTATTAAAATTTATTTCAAAACATTTTTATTATTTACTAAATTGTGAGTTAAAGTAATTTATACCCTTGATTTATTTTTTGTAAAATGTTTTGAACGGAATCTTTCTATCTTTTTCCAAACATGGTATTTTATCACCTTTTCGACAAATTAAGGAAAGAATGTTTTTTAACTTATATGGTGGGTGAGGCTATTTTATGCCATTATAACACCTTCGAAGCTCCCATTAGAAGCTTATAATTGTTTTTAAAATAAATTTTTTCTTTAATTTTAAATTATTTCAACATAGAATGAGACATCTCACTCAAATTGTTTTTGGATTGATTTGATCTATGTCAACATACTGTGTTAGATTTTACGCTTATTTGATGTTGATTTATTACGATACAATCTTCAATATTGTATTAATGGTTTTGTGATATGTTTGAGTGTGTATGTGCTATTTTTTATACCATTCATGTTTTATGGTTAAAGTATTAACATTTAGTATTCTATTTTTAATACGAATGATTATGTAGTGTTTTGATATTTTCATATGAGGAATGCATTGAACATAGTAAGTGATGGGATGTCACACTCGTCGTTTCTAATTTATTTATTTTATTAATTTTCTTTGCGTCGGGTAGTTCAGGTTGAAACCTGACTTAAGATTTTGAGTTCTTTGTGTTTTGGTCTTGTTTTCGTCCAGCACAACGCGGTCGAAGCTGCGCGGCCTCACTTGGGTCACCGTGCAGCCCCGCCCGGTTCACCGCAGACCTTGCCGATGTTTAATTAATGAAATAAAATGAATTAACAATTGTTTTAATAATAATAATCATAATAATTCCATTTGATATTATTATTATTATTATTATTTCTATTTTAGTTTATTACAATTATTATTGTTTTGTTGATTTTACTATTATTATTATTATGCTAATTATTATCATTAGTATTATTATTTTTATTACCATTTGTTTTGGTCTTCCTTTTTATTTATTTATTTTTCTTTTCTTTATTTTTTTTTCCATACTGCATTTAGACCTAGCCCCCCACCCATACCCCGTTTTTCCCACTGTCGAAGTCTCCCCCCTCTCTCGATCGACCTGCGGACTCCCCGGCTGTGCACTGAAAGCCGCCACCGCTTCCCCTATGAGCAACCATCACGCACCACCGCATGACACTCTCCCATGATTCCCTTTTCCAGCTGAAGCGCAACCCCACCTGTTCGCTCTCCCTTTCCCATCGCGCCTCCTCCCATGGGAATCCCGCTCGAAACTGCATGAACCACCCCTCGCCAGACTGCACCCATGCTCCCCCATCACTCCAGCCTCCCGCACTCCGTCATGACCTTCCTTCTGGCTGGGCCTATGTCAGGCGGCCTCCCTCTTCCGGCGCTGTGAACCGCCGCCCCCTGCTCTATCCGAAAACACCCCCCCCGGTTAAGCCTCCTTGCTGTTTTTTTTCAACCGGTATAAGTTCTGATTTCTGGGTTTTAATTCAAAGTTTTTGGGTTCGAATTCATGTGTTTGATTTTTCGCTAGGTTCCTTGTGGTGCAAATTGCACATGATTAAGGTTTCTCACAACAATTTGATGATTTCTCATCAATTTTCGGGGTTCGACGTCGAGGTAGGTGGTTCCATGCCTTTGCATCATTTAGATAATTTAGTTTGTTTTTTTAGTTAAACATAATATGTTATATGGTTTAGTTGCATGATGTGAGTTGTGTTTAAAATGTTTTGGTATGCTCGTTTGAAGAAAATGAGTTTTTAGAAGTAATATAATCTTTTCATTTATATTTGTGTTGTAGTAAAAATTCTTTGTGGTGATGTATAGGTTTTATGAAATGTGTTTTGAAAACGTTGTGACATGTGTGGGTGATGAAAATTGGAATTTTTTTTAAAAATTGTCATGTTTGTCCTTTCGATCATATTGTGGAAAATTTTAGAAGTGTATAATAATTTTTTATAAAGTGCCAATAAGTTTTTAGATGGGTTAATTTGTGAAATTGATTTTGTAATGGTTTCTTTTGCATGCGATGTGTTTTATAAATTGAGGAATTATTTAATTAAGTGGTGTTTTTGAGTGCAAAACATGGTTGAAAGTTTTTTGAGGGTTTTTGGGTAGGTGCGAAAGGTGTTTTCAAATACCTTTAGGAGTTTGTGTATTTAAATAGACATTTTCAAAGTAAAATGAATCACTTTTGGTGTGTTTGCCTTGTTGTTTACTTTTGAAATTGAAATGAAAAATTGTTTGAATAATGGAAGAAAAGTGTTGATATGGTTACCTCGTGTATCATGTTTTAATGTGACGCCTCTATATAGAATCATGTGGTTTTTGGTGTAAAGTCTTCTTGGTTTTTCTTGAAACAATTTCATTAATGGCTCAAATGAGTCTTTGGAACATTTATATGATGCGAAAACAGTATTTTGAAGGAGTTGTATATGCGTTCATTTTTAAAGTGGTGTATTTTTTATAAAATGAGACATGTCCTTGGTGTGCGTGTGTCTTTGAAATAGTGCTTTCATATGCAAGTGGTGATTCTTTTTGTGTAATGTCATGTTTGGTTTGTGTAATGTGAAAGTGATGTGTTATGTGAATGTAGAACATGTTTGAGCACAAGGGGAAAACCCGGATATCTAGGTGGGTAGACTAGAACTAGTGCGCCAGTGAGCCGAATGGGTATCATCCCTGTTTCACTTAGTTGGATTGATGATTGCAACACTAACGAAACATATGATTACTGAAGTTCGTGGCCTTCTAAGCCACGTTTTTTGAGGACCCTGGTCTTCAAAGCCACATTTTTGAGGGTTGTGGTTTCTAAGACACATTTCACCGAGACACGAGGTTCTAGGGTCCCTCTCGATCTACATGAACCATAGGGGATTTACCGATGGTGCTCTACCATCTCTGGCGTGGTGCCTTCCATCGGCATATGGAGGACCACATGGGTCTGATTATGTGTCTGTGTGTGTGAGTATGTGTGTGTGTGTGTGAGTATGTGTGTCTGCCCATAATGAACTTTTCTCTTCCTCTTTAAAATCATGTTTGTGAAATGAGTTATTTTTAGTGTTTTACTTTAGCATTTTGATTGTAAATGTTTTCTTTAAAAGCATTATGAAAGTATAATTTTTAATAGTCACATTAAATTTTCTTTTTGATGTTGTGTCCTGAAACCATTTTATTGGGTGACGTCCTACTAGGCTTTTGGCTCACACCCTAAATACACCTTTGGGTGTTTGTAGATTTTGTTTGTTTTGCATTCCAGGTTGATGCGTTGAGTTCGGGGATGGTGGTTCAGGTTACAGTTGGTATTTTCATGAAGAGTGGTGCGGATGTGGCCTCTCTTTTCCCGGGAGGTTTGAGTATGAGTTTTAGTTTCCACTATTGTCTTTTCTTTTTAGTTATTGGTTCAAATTATAGACTTTAAACTTGTCCATAGTTTAAAGGCGCGTCTGTTCGTATATTTATAGTTTCAGTTTATTTATATGGTTAGTTGTTTTTCTGTCTTTTATTTCGGGTAAATCGTTCCCATGTAATGCTTGATACCTAGGCACTTGTGCCTACCCGTGGGGATCGGGAACGCCCTTCGAGCCATGTCGCGGACTGGGTCGGGCATCGGGTCGGATGGCGACCCGACCTGGTTCGTGACAAAATGGTATCAGAGGGGAAGGTTTTCTCTCTTGGGTCGTGTTCTTTCGGGATAGAGTTTATGGTGGACTTGATTTAAGGTTTTCGGTACTCGACGTTCTAGCTACGAGCAATGTTCCTGGACAGCACACCTCGTGGCGGGAATCACGTTACCAATGTAAGTTGAGGTTTGTCTGAGTCTCTAGTTGTTGCGGTTAGTATTGTCTTTCGGAAATTAAAAGGGAGTAGGGTCAGTGGTCCCAATGAGCTCGCAGGGTCTAGAAAGCCATGTGGAGTTGGGGACACCGTCCTAGAATACCCTCTGTGGCGGTGGCATGACTGGCGTATGGCCGCCAACCATATGTTCCAATCACCTGCTGACACAATTTTTCTCTTGAATTGTTTCTCATCTCTTTGTTTTGGATTCGTGGAAATTTGGTTTTAAAGTAAAAATGCTTTGTTCCTCGAAAATGTTTTCAAATGAAGCACTTTAAAAATGAAATGGTGTGTGATGGTTGAAAAGTGTGGGTTGGATGTTTTGGTTTTGAAATAAATGGAAAGGTTTGGTTTTTATTCTTGGTGTTCTTATGGGAAACCACATGAATGAATGTATATGGGAAAGAGAAAGGTTTAATGGCACAAGAGAATGATTGCATGGATGGATATGATGTAGGGGCTGGTGTGGCATGAGAACATGCATGTGCGAGGCCCATGGGACACCATTGGTGTTTTGTGAAACCTACCAGCTTTTATTATTTTCAAAAAGTTTTGTTAAATGATTTTTTTGGTGTTTTAGTAAATAGTTTTTCTGTGGTGTGTCCTTGTGTTTTGGAATGTCAGATGTGAGGCATTTTGAGACGAGGATCCTTTTGGAATGATTTGTGTCCCGAGTTTGAATTATTATTTGTAAGTTGGTATGCAAGCATGTGGATAGTGAATTCTTTTGAAGAATACATCAGGGATCCCTTACAGTGGTTCCCCTTACACGTTCGGGGATCGCGTGGGGTATGCCTTGACCATTGGACCAGTTCAGTTGGGTGCATGGTTTTTTTTCTTGACTAGTGTATGCCCCCCATAAAGTGTTGACATGTGATTAAAGTGCAGCTACGTGTAATTCATCGTTGGATGAACCTTCAGTTGATCAGAGGAATCTCTTCTTGAATTCTATAGTTGAACCCACCTCTCCTCTTTGCAACTAAGCGGATCCTCTCATAGCGGGATGACAGATGTGAGGGGAGTTGAAGGGAGATTTGGTCTTTTTGAGTTCCTGACTCGTCGGGTATGAAGTTTGACACTGTCGTGTTTTAAGGACCCCCTGGAAGCGGTGAAAGGAATTTCACGGGGAAGGGTGAAGGTGGTTCAGAATTTTTAGTGTTGACCAGTGTCTTGAAGGGATTTTTATTACCTTCATCGGCTGCAAGGGCCATTTTTGGTGACGTCTTGTAGTTTGAGTTCTCTTTGATATTCAAGGGTGAAGTTTGACCTCGTTAATTTGAATATTCTGTTTGGAAACGGTGAAAGGAACTCTAGTGGGGAAAAGGTGGAAGCAACCTAGAATGGTTGGTGCGAGCACTATTCTAAATGACTTTTGGTCCTTTGTTGGTTTTGATTAAGAAAGGGTCTACGTTAGGAAACTAGTGTGGTGGACCTAGTCGGAGTGTATGCTACGGTCAATTACAGTAATCACGTGTTGTTTGAGACTCAATTTGAAGTCCCTCGCCATATAATGTTCCTCTCAACAACAACGGTCATGTTCAGGTGATGATTTGTGGTGTCGTATTCTCATCCAGTGTGACAAAGGGTGATTCCCATGCACCATTTCAGCTCTTGTGTTGGTGAATTTTCTGTTTATAATCAGTTGTATGTAGTAATGTGTTATGTTTTCTAGTGTTTTCTCGGTTGTAGTGTGGTTGCGTGTGACACCAAAAGGAGAAGCTCAGTTCGGGAGTCTTCCATGCCTGACTACAAGGCAGAAGATGCTTAAAAAATTAGGGCTCCAGCTATAGGCCTCGGAGTGAAGCTGACATGTGGTCAGGAACCCCAGGAGTGTATGGGACCCCGACTTTATTTCTGTCATCGGTGTTGAAAGTGAAAACAGATTAAATTGTTTTCTATGGTTGTTCCGTTTCAAATGAACTGTCTGATTCCATAAGGTTTCAGTGACTATGCAGAGGCATGTCCTCCTCGATGCCTTGAATTCTTGGGGGTCGCGTTCCACTGGATTTAATTTCTTTAGTGTCCTTATGGGGTTTGTTGGGTAAATCAGTTTCAAATTTGAGTGAAGCTCGTCTAGGGATTTGGGGATGTTGGTCTGTCTATGGCCATGGTTTTGACGCCCGGTAGTCGGGTCCCTCCCTCCCCACCCCTTGTGGTGTGGTGTTTGGTTACCATCATGAGATTTTCAAAATTCTATACCTTCCGTTAGTTCTAATGGTCAGGATACCCACATTGGGTCTCACATGAATATCTCTAGAATGAATCAGTGATGGAATTTTATTTAATGGCAGTGAGTCCGCTCGAACCTCCCCGTGTCAGTTTTCCAGTCTCGTCTCGAGCGTTTGTGAGTTCTTAATGGTGGGGAGCCCCTCAGGCCTCCCCATGTTGATCTTTTGCTTCTGTTTTTAAATATGACTTGGTGATAAGTGATAAGAGTGTTCCTTGGATGTGGTCTGACCTTGTCTACTGATTCCAACAAAATGGTGTGGTTTTCGTTTAATAATGTTTGAGTTGTTTCTTCTTTTGAGGTTGGTTTCTGTGGGTGCGAGAGTCATTTTACTTGATCAGTCAAATGGAGGTGTTTTATCCCTTTAGGGTGGGCGAACACATATGAGAATGTCTTTTTACACATTTCTTGAAGTCATCATTAAGTCACTCTCTCTGAGCACGAAGCTTTTTCCTCTCTTTACATGATGTTTGTGGGGATCCCCTTTGAATCTAAAGGGAGTGTAGTTTTCTACTATGGGGTTTGGTTCTGGTTGTGGATTTTCCGGGATTGAAAGATTTATGGTGGGGAGAATTGTCACACCCGTCATTTCTAATTTATTTTTTTTTTTGTGTCGGGTAGTTCGTGTCGAAACCTGACTTAAGATTTCGAGTTATTTGTGTTTTGGTCTTGTTTGCGTCCAGCGCAACGTGGTCGAATTTGAGATTATTATTATTATTATTATTATTTCATTTGATATTATTATTATTATTATTATTATTATTTATATTATATTTTATTACAATTATTATTGTTTTGTTAATTTTACTATTATTATTATTATGCTAATTATTATCATCAGTATTATTATTATTATTACCATTTGTTTTGGTTTTCCACTTTATTTATTTATTTTTCTTTTCGTTATTTATTTGTCTTTTTTCTTTGATGCGTTGAGACCTAGCCCCCACCCATTCCCCAATTTTTTCTCTCTCCATCGAAGTCTCCCCCCTTCTCCTGATCGACTTTCCGACTCCCATACTGTGCACTAAAAGCCGCTGCCGCTTCCCCTTTGAGCAACCATCGCGTGCCGCCGCACGCAACCCTCCCCTACTTCCCTTGTCCAACCAAAGCGCAACCCCCTTTTCACTCTCCCTTTCCCATCGCGCCTCCTCCCATTGGAATCCCGCTCGGAACCGCACGACCCCCCCTCGCCAGACCGCACCCCTGCTCCCTCGTCGCTCCACCCTCCCGCACTCCGCCGTGACCTCCCTTCTGGCCACGCATATTTTTGGAGGCCTCCCTCTTCCGGCACTGCGAACCGCTTCCCCCTGCTCCATCCAGTGAACACCCCCCCCCACCTCAGTTAATCCTCCTTGCTATTTTTTTCAACAGTTATATGTTCTGATTTCGGGGTTTTAATTTAAAGTTTTTGGGTTTGTATTCATGTGTTTGAGTTTGAACTAGGTTCCTTGTAGTGAAAATGGCGCACGATTAAGGTTTCACACTACAATTTGAAGATTTCACATCAATTTTCAGGGTTCGATGTCGAGGTAGGTGGTTCCATGCCTTTTCATCGTTTAGATAATTTAGGTTGTTTTTTAGTTAAACGTAATATGTTTTATGGTTTAGTTGCATGATGTGAGTTGTGTTTAAAATGTTTTGGTATGCTTGTTTGAATAAAATGAGTTTTCACAAGTAATATAATCTTGTCATTTATATGTGTTTTGTGGTAAAAATGCTTGGCTGTGATGTAGAGGATTTGTGAAATGTGTTTTGAAAACGTTGTGACATGCGTGTGTGATGAAAATTGCACATTGGTTTAGAAATTGTCATGTTTTTCCTTTCGATCCTATTGTGGTAAATTTTAGAAGTGTTCAATAATTGTTTATAGAGGTACAATGAGGTTCTAGAAGGGTTACTTTGTGAAATTGATTTTCTAATGGTTTATTTTGCATGCGATGTATTTTATAAATTGAGGAATTGTTTATTTAAGTGGTGTTTTGAGTGAGAAACATGGTTGAAAGGTTTTTTAGGGTTGTTGGGTAGGTGTGAAAGGTGTTTTCAAGTCACTTTAGGAGTTTTCGTATTTAAATATACATTTTCAAAGTAAAATGAATCACTTTTGGTGTGTTTTCCTTGTTGTGTACTTTTGAAATTGAAATGAAAAATTGTTTGAATAATGGAAAACAAGTGTTGATATGGTTACCTCGTGTATCATGTTTTAAAGTGATGCCTCTATATAGAATCAAGTGGTTCTTGGTGTATAGTATTCTTGGTTTTTCTTCTAATGATTTCATTAATAGATCAAATGATTCTTTGGTACATTTATATGACGCGAAAAAGATATTTTGAAGGAGTTGAATACACGTTCATTTTTAAAGTGGTGTAATTTTATAAAATGAGACATGTCATTGGTGTGTGTGTGTCTTTGAAATAGTGCTTTCATATGTAAGTGGTGATTTTTTTGTGTAATTTCATTTTTGGTTTGTGTAATGTGAATGTGATGTGTTATGTGAATGTGGAACATGTTTGAGCACAAGGGAAAACCCCAGGTATCTAGGTGGGAAGACTAGAACTAGTGCGCTAGTGAGTCGGATGGGTATCGTCCCTGTTTCACTTAGCTGGTTTAACGATTACAACACTAACTAAACATATGATGACAGAGGGTCATGGCCTTCTAGGCCACATTTTCTGAGGGTCATGGTCTTCTAAGCCACATTTCTGAGGGTCGTGGTTTCTAAGACATGTTTCACCGAGACACGAGGTTCTAGGGTCCCACTCGAGCTAGATGAACCTTAGGGGATTTACCCATAGTGCTCTACCATCTATGGTGTGGTGCTTCCATCGGCATATGGAGGACCACTTGGGTTTGAGTATGTGTGTGTGTGTGTGTGAGTATGTGTGTGTGTGTTTGTGTGAGTATACGTGTGTGTTCCCATAATGAACTTTTCTCTTCCTCTTTAAAATACTTTTTTTGAAATGAGTTCTTTTTAGTGTTTTACTTTAGAAGTTGGGTTGTAAATGTTTTCTTTAAAAGCATTTTTAAATTATATTTTTCAATAATCACATTAAATTGTCTTTTAGATGTTGTGGCCTGAAACCATTTTATTGGGTGACGTCCTACTAGGATTTTGGCTCACACCCTACATTCACATTTGGGTGTTTGTAGACTCTATTTGTTTTGTATTCCAGGTTGATGCGTTGAGTTCGGGGATGGTGGTTCAGGTTATAGTTGGTCTTTTCAAGGAGAGTGGTGCTGATGTGGCCTCTCTTTTTCCTGGAGGTTTGAGTATGAGTTTTAGTTTCTGATATCATCTTTTCTTTTTAGTTATTTGTTTGAATTGTTGACTTTAAACCTGTCCATAGTTTAAAGGCGCGTTTGGTTGTCTATTTCTAGTTTCAGTTTATTTATCTGTTTAGTTTTTTTCTGTCTTTTATTTTGGGTAAACCGTTCCCATGTAATGTTTTACACCCAGGAACTTGTGCTAGCCCGTGGGGATCGGGAACGTCCTTCGGGCCATGTCACGGACCGGGTCGGGCGTCAGATCGGATGGTGACACGACCTATTTCATGACATGGGAGCAGCCCGCTATAGCCCCTCGATGAATCAATAGGTCTCATAAGACACATTTTTGTCTAGGAACACGGCCTTTAAAAAAAACTATTTATATTCTAGGCATGAGGCATAGACTATGTGGTTATGATGTCCATCACTATGTATTCCATCATTATGAACTTATCTATTAATATTACTTGTGATTATTCAACTAATAGAATATCCATGTGAATAAGTAAATGTCATTATTTGATTTATCTTTTCTATATTATGATGAATATTAACTTTAAAAGGTGTGTGTTTTAGTCTTATAAATTTCCTTAAATGTTTATGCTTATTTTTTATAGTTTCTGCTATATTGTTATCCTTATTGTGCATCTGAGATCACCCATTTCTTATGTTTTATTTTTTCTAGGATGTAAAGATGTATCTTATGACTGAACTGTAGGGATAAGCTATGGGATACGAGTGTGTTCAACGGAGACACAATGCTATTTTTTTCTTTTCATAATGTAAAGTAAAACTGATGTATGTATCCAGTACTTCCAAGGCTACTCAACTAATCAGTCTTTCAGACTTGATCTATTGTGAACATGCCAATTTAATGTAATAATGCACCAACTTTGATAAATTGAGGTCGGTCCATTAAAAATATTGAGGGGAAAAAATCCCATAATTATTGATCCTTACTTTCATGATGAAATAATTAGGGAACTCTTCTATCAATTTAATTATTTGTGTAAGAAAATATGAAAATGCAACATTTTGATACGAGAGAAAACATACAAGTGACGATCTTATTGATGCATTAATTAATACCATAAAATATTGAAATGGACTGCATGATTGAAGAATTGGTGCACATATATCCCTTTAAAATTTTTCAAGAAAGAATAAAATTTTTCCCTAAATTTTAGCTGGATATGGTATCACGATCATTTTTTCAAGTGAACGCACCTCGTATGGAATTTTTCTTAGTGGAGATATCTTCTAGACCTTTTCTGAATGTCCATGAGAACAATAAATTTTTTTTTGAATCATTCTTGAACTAGGATGACTTAATCAGTGATGCCACCAATTAACGATTTGTGGTCCATTCATTACTACCATAAGTCTTTCGATTGCTATTATATATGTATAATGAAATCCAGGTGATAATTTTGGTTGTTTTTTAATACATGACTCTTACTGAATTTAGTAATGGTAACACACCTATACTTTTTATTGGTCTCAGATATAGTTTGAGTATCATACACATGATAGTATATATAATAGAAACTTAACATGTATCTTTTGGACTTTGGGGAAAACGATGCATCTTTTATAGAAAATTATGTCCCTTGCGTAAACAAAGACTCGCTTTACCAGTCCCTTCTATCAGATCTGTAGGACCTGATATAGTATTCACAATTGGTCTTGTTGATTTAATATTGAGAAATTTATTTTTTAATATGAATTGTGTGGGTTGTTCCACTATCCAGTATGAAAATATCTATCCCATTTAAGAAATCCAGTTCAACTATTCAATGTAAAATGAATAAGATTATAAGAAACACCTTGTGAAATTGAAATATACAACATCTAAAATATAAAACATATAGAACAAAATGACATATCATATATCATAAATACTATATATTTTTTTAATTATTTAGAGATATCATCTCATCAAAATCAAAAGTAAAATCACCCTCTTTGAGGTAAGTGAAATACTCATTTGATGGATCATGATTTTCAGTAAAATTGACCTCCCTTTATTTCTCTTTATAGGATGTCTCAGCAATGTGAGGTTCATTTTTCTCCGTATCAAGAGATGGTTTATAGATATTACAAAGATTCTCTGGTGTTTGGAAAACCTGATACCAATTTCTCATACCACCACACCCTTAATAAGAATCTTCAAGATTCCCTAGAGTGTTTGAGGGGATATTTATTTCATTCTGATATTTATTTCTAGCATGCCCATGGTTATGACCATGTCCTTGACTTCATATGCTGCCAAAACCACATCCCCCGTGAAAATCACATCCCTGACTTCCTCCATGATTATTTTCCTAAAATATAGCATTTTCTTTAGGAAATGCTACTACTGAACTACTAGGATGAGACTGATGATTTTTAATCAAAATCTCACTGTTCTTCTCTGATACAAGTAATGATGATATGAGATCAAAATATTTTAAATACCCTCGCAAGTGATGTTGTTGTTGTAGGATGACGTGAGATTCATGAAATATTTTATTTTTATTTTCATGTATATTAGTAACTGTAATCCCAATACTACAGTACTTTAGTTGTGATACAATTTTATACATGGTGAACTTGTAATCACTAACCATTTTAATGTGTTGGAAGCATAAAGCATTCCATTCATCATGATCTCTTTATATGAGGTATTCAAATTTCAAACCCTCATCAAGACGTCTTCTGAAGAAGATCACCACCTTTTCTTTACTTTGGAGGGTTTGTAAAATATTTTCTATAATTGTTTCCATAAGATTCATCGGTTTGAGATGCATTTCCATATCCATCATACATGACAAGTAATTACCTCCTTTAATGTCAAGAGTGGTGAATTCGAGTTTCCCGAGATTTGATATGATGATAACAGGAAAACATTAATGCCGTGTTATTATTATCATTTAACACACACATATATATATATATATACAACCTTAATAGGTTAATAAATCTTTCACATGGGGATTTTAAATAAATAATTCAATAAATCACATTACTCATTTAAACCTATCTTGTGTTTAATGATTTATTAATTATACCGTCCAATCGGGCGGAGAAAAATAAATAAATTTAAACTATCGGAACAAGCAGAAAACCGACCTTTATGGTGGTAATTAAAATAAACCACATAAACTGTCCAATCAGGTGGTAAATTTAAGATAAAAATAATATATAATTAGAACCGTCCAACCAGGTGGTGGGAATAAAAACACAAACCCACCATTCTCCTTTTGGAGCATTCATGCTAATAACATATTGAGAAAACAAAAATTGAAACGAGAAAATTAAAATAGTGGAGAATGATGTGTCAGAAAAGAAGCCAAATATCTTATTGATGATCCCATAACTTCGTTTCTATCACCAGATCAATATATTGGGGGGGGGGGGGTTGCACTACATTTTATAGGAAGTGCAAAGGGCATTGGTGGGCGTGGGAAAGCCACTCCCTTTGAAGGATGAACCCACAATCCTCAACTGCCTAATAAAAACAATATTGAATGAAATAATATTAAAAATGAATAAATAAAATTGGATAAATTACAAAAAAATTTAAAAAATGAATTCCTAACATTAATTACATGAATTTAAAACACATAAAAAACAAACACAAATGATTGAAGGAATATTAATATTGTTCCTAATTATTGATATATGTATTGTTTTGATTGTATATAAAAAATATTATTAATTATTAAACTTTATAACTTGTAATAAAAATTATAAATTTTATTATGTAATTAAATGTTTAAATATTTACAAATAATGAAATAACTATCAAAATTGAATATATTATAGTAATCTTAGTTGAATATATATTAAGAATGAATAAATATTAAAAATTAATAAATTACCGAGAAGACTAAAAACAAAGAATTATTAAAAAAAGCCAAATAATATTAAATCAATAAACATGCATACACATACACACACACACACACATACACTCATAGACATACATACACGTGTGTGTGCGCACACACACACACATGTATATGCATATTCATATACATAAACATACATAAAATTACATACACATGCATGCACATACATACACATACTACATACACATACATATACACATACACACATATATACACATAGACATACATGAACACATACACATACACATTCAAATACACACACACACACACACATACACATACACATTCACATACACACATACATACGCATAGACATACATGTACACATACATAGACAGAGACATACATACACATACACATAGAGATACACATACACATACACATTGATATACACGTACACATGCACATACACATACACATACAAATATTCATACACGTACACATACACATACAGATACAGATACACTTAAAAAAACCACATACACATAGACATACACAAACACAAACACAAACACACACACACACACACACACACACACATACATACGCATACACAGACACAGACACAAACACAGACACCTACACCTACACATACACAGACACACAGACACACAGACACACACACACACACACACAAACACATACACATACACATACACATACACATACACATACACATACACATACACATACACATACACATACACATACACATACACATACACATACACATACACATACACATACACATACACATAAACATACACATACACATACACATACACATACACATACACATACAAATACACATACACATACACATACACATACACATACACATACACATACACATACACATACACATACACATACACATACACATACACATACACATACACATACACATACACATTCACATACACATACACATACACATACACAAACACATTCACATACACATACACATACACATACACATACACAAACACAAACACATACGCATACACATACAAATACACATACACATACACATACACATAAACATACATATACACATACACAAACACTCATACATACACATATACATACATATGTACACATACATGCACATACACATTCACATATATACACTGAAATACTAATACCTACACATACATAAATAGAAACATACACAAACACATACACATGCACATACAAAAGAATACATGCATACACACACACACACACAGAGAGAGAAATGTAGACACATACACATGCATATAGTTGCGTACACGTGCATGCACTTATATAGTAATACTTATTCATATATACACATGCTTTATAAACATACACATGCCACATAAATATACTTACACATACATACACATACAAAAACAAAAACACATACACATATATACACATACATACACATGCACGCACATCCATACACACACACACACACACACAGAAAAACATACATATGCACATACATGCACACACATTTTTATACACATGCACACACACAAAACACAGACACACACACACAACACAACACATGAATACACATACAACACAAACACACACACACACACAGACATAATAATACATCCACAAACAAACACATGCATAAATTTACATACTAATATATGTATGAATATTTGCAATCATTTAACATGACTATAAATATATAAATTTAAATATGAATCAAATATTTAAATAAATATAGTATTTTATATATTTATTTAATTTTATAAATAAAATATTTATATATCATATTTATATTAAATATATATATATACACACATTTTTTTAATTACTGTATAGAAATATACTATTTAATATTCTAATTGATTAATATAAATTTCAATAATTTTTTAATATAAAATTATGAAAATAATATTGATAATAACTTTTTATTATAAGTTATATGAATCATATTTATATATTAAATATATATATATACTAATTGTAATATATATTTTATTTGAAAAATATATAAATATGTATATATAAATTAATTTATTCACTGTGCCCTATATCAATTTTTTTCAGGATGTTAAATGTGAAGATTTTAACAACACTTAGAAAAGGGTTGATAAAGTAGAAACTTTATTAGTGCTAACAGAAGCCTTGAAGAAGTGTACCATTTTCTATGTTTTTTTAGCATTGATAAAAGTTACCTCTATCAGCATTTCTAAATAGTGCTAATAATATTCCATCCATTAGTGATTTATGTTTTCCATTAGTAAAAGTTAGTATGGAATATCACACGATTAGTAGCAGTGTTGGACTTATTATTGAGCTACTTTAATGTTTAAAAATATATAATAATAAAATGTATATAATCAGGATGTTTATATTTTTTGATATAAATATGAAACCCCTTAAAATATCATATGAATTCATTCAAGAGTAATTAAACAAAGACCTAGAACTAGAATATATTATGTAAATGTTTCTCATAGTTTGTGTGTATTTAGTAAGTTTGTTAGACTCCTAAAAAAGATTCCAAACAATGGTATAATTAAACATCCAACTATATTATTACCATGGAAATGTCCATGAATGATATTTTTCATGAAAAGATAAGAAAAAATCCACTCCTATAGAGTTGATGCTATTCAGTGCAACCCTCTAGCAGTACTAAAACAATAGTAATGATAAAGGTGATACTTTTATCAGTGATCGATAAAACACTAATAAAAAGAAACCATTTTTTGATGTTTTTAACACCAATAAAGATACCTCTTTATTAGTTTTTTTCTCAGCACTAATAAATGTGTTCCCTTTATCTATGTTAATGATCTTATTTTTAGTACCCTCAAAAGTTGACCATCTTTATATTTTTATATATTATAAAAATTATTATTTTAATATATAAATATAGTCATATTGACATAGATATTAAATTTTCTCTAAAATATGATTTATATATTACTAAATATGTATTTACCATTAAAATGTAACATATTTTTTGAAAATGGTATATAGAATACGTGGAAATTAATATTAATTGAAAATTGACTAATTAGTATGGTTTAATATACATTTAATAACATTTTTGTGATGTAAGAAATTAATAAATTAATTAATATCCTAAGATAAGTTAAAAACAAGAATTCAACTTCAAATAAGCATAACTTTTGATATGGGAGTCCATTTAGGCTCCACGATATTTCAAATAAAATACTGTGAAGAAATATATGCCATGTTAACATTGAAATACCTTGGTCATTATTTTTTCAAGGTAAAAAAGGTCCAAAAGAACTAAAAACTATGTTTTATTTGGGATACCTTAATTTTTAAATATTTTATGGAATTTCATTATCATTTAAGTGGGTATTCATGTATTTTTTTAGTGAAGACTAAATATATTCATTGGGATTACATTCATATAGATATTATGGTTTTGAAATTTTATCATTTTTCATATTGTAGTGTCATTTGTAATTAAATATATATATATATATATATATATATTTACATATACAAGATTAATTTTATAAATAAATATTTAAAGAAATTTACATGTATACTATATTTTTAAACCTATAAACCATATTGAAATAATTATTATCCTTTTTATATAAAAAACAATTAATTGTTAATTACCTTATAAAATGTATGGATATCTATATATACCTAAACAAATGTATATAAAATGTTTATATATATATATATATTTGTTTGAGTGTGTCAATAAATAAATATGTATTTATGTATATATTATAATAATGTATCTAAATAAAAACGATATATATATATAAGTATATATTTAAATATATATACATATATATTAAATATGATAATATATGATAAGTAAAACCCTCTGGCCTAGGGGTATTGAGTAATTTTTGTGTGTCTATATACATGTATGCCTCTTTATACATTACAAAAAATATATATTAAAATAATATATATACATTCATATATATAGGCACACACACCTATGTAAATATATATATATACATATTGGAAGTCACACACACACACATATACAAACATACATACATACATAATTTATATGAATAAAAAATGTATACACACAAAATAAATACACACAAAAATGTATGATTAAATTTTATATACATACATACATACAAAAATGTATTAAAAATAAGTATAAATTTTATAAAAACATTGAAAATAGTTTATATGAATAAAAAAGTATACATAAACATGTAAATATATACTTAAATTTATATATAATATGTAAATATAAAACAAATTTTATACATTTTTAATACATTGAAAAAAATGTATACATAAACATGAATAAAAATAAGAAAGACATACATACATATAAATAAACTTGAATAAATTATAATTATGAATGTACATGAAATAAATATACATAAACAATTTATAAAAACATTGAAGATAAAAAGTACACACACAAAGTATATGAAAACATTGAAAACAAGATATCATAAAAATGTATTAAAAAAAGTATACATAATTGAAAACATATAAATATATAAATACACACAAAAATAAGTATACATTCATAATATGTAAATAAGAATACATAAACATGAAAACAGTTTAAATTTATAAATATACACACAAAAATATAGAAATACACATAAAAAT